>CM060909.1:138786494-148786494 GCA_030737875.1 Allium sativum
CAAGTTATCAATAAGCTCCTCGCATACAGCATAAAACAATTGTGCCCTGTTGCCTTATCTGCCCAATATTTCTACAAGATAGGAAAAATAATAATATTGTGAAATCGGACGTTCATGCCGTATGTGAACAAAACACTGGGATATGTATACCTGCCTGATTTCTATTTTTTAGTAAAACTCCAGATGAATTGATTCTATTTAACGGACCGCCATCCTTTCGTTCATCTGCATTTTTTGTAGTTGCCTGGTGCATGTCTGCTTCTTTATTCTGGATATATTGATTCTGATCATTATTTGAAGGCTGCTTCAAAACTTGCATCTGCTTCTTTGGTGTTGATTGATTTGGAATTTGCTTCTTTGTTTCTTCATTGATCTCTTCCGAGCTTAAAGTTGATGATCCTGCGCCCATGTTTGAGTTGTATGAAGTCTTAACTATTAATGCTGGAATTGTGTAGTGTATATATAATACGGTTTGCTTGGAGAAGAAAGAATTTTGAAGGGTGTTAGCTTTATAACTTTTATGAGATGGTTTTTGTTTGAAATCTAGGTGTTCACATAGAACTTGGTGCGGGATAAAAGACTTGGAATATAACTTTGTGTTCAAAAGAGGAAAAGGATTCTTCTTTGCTGTACAGATAGCTTACTTCGGAGGCTATTTCACATTATATCTTATGTGATAATTAGAGAATCAATGCCTCCGTCTAGTTGTGTTGTACCTCCGGTCTTCAAATCTGCCCCCATTTATTTTACAAGTGAAGCCCATTAATTAATTTTATAAATAAACAATTGAAACTTGAATGGACGCTTGAATATGGAATTTTTGTTCTTCTCTTTGAAAATGTTTATATGTTGGCCCAAGGCGAGAAACAAAAGCATTTATATAATGGAATTAAACCCTTACCCAAAACACATAACGACGCTAGGAAAATACAAGGAAAGAAAATCCCAAAAGATTAGAGATGGCGATTTGGTGGTGATTTCTGTTAAATTTTATTACACTATATAGGTTAGAACTGAAGTGCTCGGAAGTAGCTTCGCAACCGATAAGACTATTCGCAAATCAAAGCGCGCGGGAGAAAGTTAAGAGTGAAAACATGCAGTAGGTTTCGGTTGATTTCAGGACAGACGTCTGAGCAAAACGACAAATGTCTGAGCCAGGGTGTTCAACAACCCAAGAGTTGCGACAAACGTCTGAGCTGAAACATGTGGTATAACAGATGTCTAAGGAGATACGACAGACGTCTGAGCTATGCAAGAAACGTTTCCCGAGCCTCAGGACATACATCTGACCATATGGGACAGGCGTCTGAGGCGGCTTCTGGCTATTTCGAGCTATAGACTTGGCAGGCTGATTTGTGAAGGTTTAAGGGGCCATTTGGGTAATTGCTAAATATTAGTCTCCCCCTGTATAAGTTATTCTTAAAATTCAAAAGGGTTGTAAACAGAAAAAAGGGATTAATCAAGAGATTAACCTAGATTTATTCTAATTAGGGTTTTGGCAATCCTAATCTTCTTCAATTCTCATCTTCACAAAATCAAATTTTTCTGGTGAATTTGATCATTGTAATCAATCTCGTACTCTTCTATTGATATTAATAAAGATTATCTCTCAAAGTGGACGTACACTAACAAAACGTTAGTGGAACCACTATAGATCCCTGTGTATTTTTTTCATTATTGCTATATTATTTCTCTTGTTTGGTGATTGTGATTGGTTATTGGATTGGGTTGAGATTGTTTTGAGATATTGATTGGTTGTTTTTGCACATTTACCACAATCTCGTCTTCCGCTGTGTTTGGGGGTTTGATTTGAGTGGTCTTGACTCAAAATTCTCCACAACATTTGGTATTAGAGCTTTGGTGTTAGTAGACAGTTGTAGAAATGCTGGAATCAGATTCAAATAGTGTCTCAACTGGTGATCCATGTGGTGTAGCTCCTTATGTACGTGGTTTGTACGCAACTTCTAGGTCACAATTGGTTATTGATAAGTGGAATGGCGATAATTATTTTGGAAAATGGCAATGGAAGATGAAAGCGGTTCTTAGGCGAAATCAGGTACATCAGGTAGTGTTTGATACACATTTATTGTCTGCGGACATCTCGGATGTGGAGAGAGAGAGGAAATGGAAGAGTGGGCATTCACTACACTTCAGCTTTCTATATGGAAGAGTGTTATCTCCGAAATTAGTGGTGGGACGACTGTTAAGGGTATCTAGGACAAGTTGGAGGAGTTGCATATGAAGAAGTCACTCACAAATCGATTGATCTTGCTGCGAACTTTCTTTACCTAAAAGACGAAGGAAGGAACTTCGCTAAAGGCGTGCTTAAATGTGTTTGATGACTTGTTAATGAAGATGAAGGCGGTAGATTTGAAGGCTGAGAAAGAGCAGAAGGCAATGACATTATTATTTTCGTTGCTTGGCCATTATACGAGTTTCTCAAATAGTTTGATATATAGTCGGGATGCATTGACTCTTGATGATATCAAAACATGTCTTCTTAGTGTGGAATTGTGAGATCAGATGAAGAAGCCGAGTGATGGAAGTAGTGGTGCAGCCAATGGTCATGGTTTGTTTGTTGAAGAGGAGAAATATGAGAAGAAGGGGAATCAGGGGCGTTCTAAGTCTAGATAGCCTGGTTGGAGAGGAAAGTTGAAAGAAAGAAATATCAAGTGCTTCATATGTAAGAAACCTTGTCATTGGAAGAATAAGTGTCCAAACAAGGAGAAGGGGAAGAAGGAAGTAGCATCTTCATCGGTTGCGGTAAAAAGAGGTGTTGGTGAAGGAGAAGTGGATGTTTTATCGGTTGTAGCATCGGATGTTTCAGGTAGCGAATGGGTGCATGATTCAGGGGCTCCATATCACATGACGCCAAATAGAAATTGTTTTTTTCTTCTTTTGCCGATAAAGAAGGAAATTAAATTGTTATGGGGAATGGTGCTATATGCAAGTCGAAGGGCATTGGTTCCACGCAAATTTGAATGTTTGACAGAGTGGTTCGTACTCTCAGTAATGTGCGCTATGTTCCGGGACTACGGAAGTCAATTATATCTTTGGGACAACTAGATTCTTTAGGATGAAAGATGACTATTGAGAGTGATAACTTGAGGGTTTCAAAGGGTGCGCTTGTGGTTATGAAGGGTCCTAGAACTCATGGTGTTTATTTGCTTTAAGGAGTGACCGTAGATGGTGAAACTTGTGTTGGTGTTGATAGTTCTCGTGACTTAGATGTGACACGGCTGTGGCATTTGAGATTGGTCATGTGTAACAACCCGCATTTTACGTATCGGAAGATCGTAAAATATTTTTATTTTATTCCCTGAGGGTTGGATCATTCTCATCTTTTGATATATTGCTTATGGGGATGTGTGACATGTCCATAATTTTTATCGATTTTGTTTGTGACCATTTTGCCCCTGTCAATCTTGTACTGGGCATAACTTTTGACTCAGGTTGAATCAGAGGGTGAGACCTGTGCCATTGGAAAGGAATTGATGATTCCCTTTCCGTAGAGTGGTTACATTAAGGATTTGGTTCAGCGGTTTGGGAGAAATCGCTGTTTTAAGGTTTTTCAGTTGGTTGTTCAGGTTTTGGAAGGCTAATGGGCTGATTTGGAGAAGGCCCATTAGAGGGTGGGTGGAAACTATAAATAGGGGGTAAGGGGTATGGAGAAAGGTTGGCATTTTCCATTCTCTTATGGGGAGGCTTTGATCTCTTTCTTCCTCTAACATCTTTCCCACCATTAAAATTCCAAAATCCAAGGAGGGAAATCGAAGATCTACACCATAAGAGGCTAGATCTACATCGTCTCAAGGGCGAATTCATCGGATTAAAGAGTTTGATTCGAAGTGTTCGCTGTCCGGATTACGTTTTCATTGCTTTTGCTTAGATTTGGATAATTGGTGAGTGATTTACATCTCTCATTCGGATTCATGCAAGTATATGGGTTTTAGGATGTTAATTTCATCATTTCCATGTTATTTTCCTTAGATCCACACCATGCTAAGTCCATTTTATATATGAATCACTTTAGGATCTGATCTAGATAATTTAAATGGTTAATTTTATGATTTCTCTCAAGATTATGCAAGTTAGATCCGTTTTTATGTTCATATGATTCACTTATCATGTTTTGGGAAATTTATGTGTTTTGATGGAAATTGTTAGATTGATGATATTGTTGGTTGCATAACATGTTTGTGATTGCGTTTGGATGAATCAGATAAGCTGGTTTCGTCGGATTCGTCGTTTGGCGAAGTTTTGGTCGAAATCGGAGTCGAGTTGGAGATGTGCAGGTTTCTGGTCGTCCTGGAGTTGGTCGGGTCGGTCTGGAATAAGGTGGTCGGTCATAGTATGGCTTGGGAAGCAAGTCAGGGAGCTGGTCGGTTTAAGCTGGTCGGTCCAGAAGGAGCAGAAGTGTTTCTGGTCGGTCCAGAAGGAGCAGAAGTGTTTCTGGTCGGTTTCAGATGGTGGCATTCTGGTCGGTTTCAGATGGTGGCATTCTGGTCGGTTTCAGATGATGGCATTCTGGTTGGTTTTTACTGGAAGAAAATCCTGGTCGCTCTGAAGGAGCTAGTCGGTCAGGTGGAGCAAAATCTGGTCGGTCTTGACGGGGTCGATCCAAAGCTGGTCGGTCCCAAGGAGGTCGAGTCGATCCAAAGCTGCAAGGAGGTCGAATCGATCCAAAGCTGCATGGAGACGGGTCGTTCTGGAGCAAGGCTGGTCGGTTTGTGGCGGGTCGTTCTGGAGCAAGGCTGGTCGGTTTTTGGCTGGTCATTCTGGAGCAAGGTTCTGGTCGGTTTTGGCAGGGTCCTTTTCTGAAAAAGTACGTTTTCGGGTACGACTCGGGTACGAACCAAAAAGGTCTGAAAAAATATTTTTTGGGGGCAACCCCCCGAAACCTAGCCGCAGCACAGTGATGTGTTTTGATTCGGTGATGGTGTGACTTCGAGGTGATTCAAGTAGGAAGACTCGAAGTGATGAATGTGTTCGTTGATCAAGGTGAAACAACGAATGCGGAGACAACTCAAGGGTCGTGAGTTGGTGGATAATGGCTGCTCGAGAAGGTTGCTTGAGCTATGAAACATCGTCAAGGTTGGACGATTAGAGATGCGAAGGCCGAGAAGTCATCGTTGTCGTAAGTTCTAGCAGGCTCAAAGCACGGGTACGATGGGTATCGTTGAAAGGCCCAAAAGACCGGTTGTTGGTCGAGTTCCCTGGGTCTTTCTGGTTGGGGAAAGGCCTAGTGTCAAGGTTGGACATTGCCAAGGTTGGGCATATGGAGTTCATGCTAGAACTGGGGTTACCATTAGCCCTTAACATATGGCAAGGTTGGTCGTCATACGATAGTGATGATTTCGAAGCAGGATTGGCGGTGATAGCCAGAGTCTGTCATGCATGCTGGATGTTTTGCTTGTGCCATCTCACGTGGGTTATCCAACATCGAAGTAGATGTTCCTTGAGTGCTTGTCTGATATTGGTTTCGGCCTCTAGGGCTTGTATTCGAGGGATGTTGAATTCGACTAGGATGATTTACATGAGATATATAATCTCGATGTTATGATTGCTATTGCTGGTTGTTTCTATTTTCCCTGGATAAATGGTTGTTCTGGTTTCTATGGATTAATGGTTGAAATGCTTGGTAAAGGCTATCACTGTCCGATGTGGGGAAGATAAGGTTGAGTTCTTCTCTGGTGATGTGGGTAGATAAGTTGTTCATTTACCCACTCTCATATGCTTTCTTGTTGAAGTTTGTTAGCTGTATTATCGCTCACTAAGACTATTGTCTGACTCAAGGTTTTATGTCTCCTCTTATTACCTTGGGCTGTTCATCCGGTTGTGGATGGGCAGAATAAGTAGCAGGTTACAGGTAATGGAGCTTAGTGATACGAGGAAGCTGAGCGATGACGAGCAGGAGGCTAGCGTACCAGTTTTATTCTATCTAGTATTTCTGTTTCCGCTGTTTGAGTTGCTTGAGAGTTGTAGTGAGGCCTTATGTACAAACTTGGATATCAGTTGGATAATCTTTCTGGATGTTGAAAGAGTTTCATAAAGTTTGCTATATGATACCTCATTACTATCACCTGTTGTATATGTTCTATTATATTTTATCCTTGCGCTGTGAGTTCTACGACAGGTTTCGATGTGTTCACTTACTATGATGATCGTCCATAGCAGCCTGGCACGCCTTTCAGCGCATTATTCCTCTTGTTTAGTGCGGGGGTTATGGGCGGTCGTCACATCATGTCTCAGAGAAGAGTTTGGATGTTCTTCATAGAAGGGAGATGGTTGATGGAGAGAGTTTCAACAATCTAGATTTTTGCGAGGAATGTGTCATGGGAAGCAAACTAGAGTATCATTCGATGAAGGGAAACATGATTCAAGATGGATACTTGACTATGTGCACACAGATGTTTGGGGACCAACACCAGTAGCTTCTTTGAAAGGAGCAAGATATTATATTTCTTTTATTGATGATTTTTCTTGGAAAGTTTAGGTGAAATAATGAAGGATAAGTCAGAGGCATTTGCAAGGTTTAAAGAGTGAAAGGCTCTTGTTGAGAATGAGAGTGGAAAGACTTTGAAGCTTCTTAGGTCCAACAATAGCGGAGAGTATGTTTCCGGAAATTTTCTGAAATTTTGCAAGCATCATGGTATTCGGAGGCATTTTACTACACCTGGGGATTCACGATCTAATGGAGTGGCGGAAAGAATGAATCGAACTCTACTGGATAAAGCTCAATGCTTGAGATTGACATCGGGTTTGTTTAAGGGATTTTGGGTCGAAGATTTGTCAACCACGGTGCATTTTATTAATCAAATTCCATGCTCGACTATTGATAACAAAATTCCGGAGGAAGTGTGAAAGCGGAAGAGCATTGACTTGAGTTATCTTCATGTATTTGGTAGTCCAGTTTATGTGCATGATCTAGGGAAAGATAAGCTTGCGCCTAGAGCTTACAAGGGGATTTTGCTTGGTTTTGCGGACGGAGTAAAAGACTATCGGATTTGGAATTTAGAAACAAAGAAGGTTGTGAATTCTCGTCATGTTACTTTTGATGTGTCAGCTATGTTCAAGGAGAATGAGGGCTCATTGGATGTTCCAGATTTGGTTCATGGTGAATCAAAGGAGAAGGGAATTATTCCCACTTTCTGACCTAGAGAAAGTAGAGTAGTTGGAGATGCTTGTGAGGTGGTAGCGGTTGATGGTACATCACATAGTCCACAAGGTTCCTATATTAGTGTTTTTGATGTGCACGATTTTAGAGAAGATGCAATTCAAGGTGGAGCTAAAGGAAGACTGGGTGATGGTTTTGCTACTCGGGTTGGTTGTCGTGCTATAAGGCAACCCTGAAAATATGATGATTGGAACTATATTAGTTTTTTTGAGAATTTGGACTATGGTCTTCATGTACTCCAAGATGAGCCGATATGCCTTAACGATGTCATGAGACCGAGTGATAGCTCGAAATGGATTTGTGCCATATAGAAAGAGATGCAATTGTTGATGTAGAACCAGACTTGGGAGTTGGTTCCGCTTCCTAAAGGAAACCGTGCTATTTGGTGCAAATGGATATACAAGGTGAAGGGCGATGGAAGATACAAAGCTAGGATAGTGGCTAAGGGTTTGCATAGAGGAAGGGGAAGGAGTATGATGAGATCTTCGCATTGGTTGTGAGACATACTTCTATCCGGATATTGCTTACTGTAGTTGTTATTCATGACTTCGAGTTGGAGCAACTTGATGTGAAAACAACCTTCTTGCATGGTGACTTGGATGAAGACATCAACATGGAGATTCCGGAAGGGTTTGTGGTAGATAGTAAGTCAAAATTGGTTTGTAAGTTGAAGAAATCACCATATGGTTTGAAGCAATCACCTAGCCAATAGTACAAGGGGTTTGATCATTTTATCCTTGAAAATGGCTTTGAGAGAAGCATCAAGGATGCCTATGTTTATTTCAAGAAGTTGAAAAATGATTGTTGGGTGTATTTACTTTTGTATGTAGACAATATGCTCATTGCTTCTAAGGAAAAGGAAGAAATAAACAGTTGAAATTGAGGTTAAAAACAGAATTCAAAATGAAAGACCTTGGAGAAGCAAAGAAGATTTTGGACATGGAAATCGAAAGGGATCAAAAGCATTTTGAGTTAAAATTGACATAAAAGGAATACATTATAAAAGTGCTTTTCCGGTTCAGCATAGAGGATGCAAAGGCATCAAATAAACCTTTTTTTCATGTAAAGCTTTCGAGTAAGGGATCGCCTATCGAGGAGAAAGATAAGGCTTATATGGAGAAGGTATTATATGCTAGCGCGGTTGATAGTTTGATAGTGCAGTTGGTAGTTTGATGTAGGCCATGGTGTGTACAAGGCCCGATATTTCAAATGTCGTCGGAATGGTTAGTTGGTATATGGCTAATCCGGGGAAATCGCATCGGGAAGCAGTGATGCTTATTCTGAGATACTTGAAAGGTACATCATCTCATGTTTTTTTTTTGGGTAGTAAGGGGATGAATTGCATGATGGTTGGTTACCATGATTCGAACTACAATGGTGATAGGGATCGAAAAACACAACTTCCAGATATGTCTTCACTCCTGGTGGTACAACCATTAGTTGGAGATCTATATTGCGAAACATAGTTGCTTTATCCACTATGGAGACGGAGTTGATAGCCGCAGTGGAAGTTGCAAAGGAAGAACTCTATGTGAAGTGATTGTTGTGTGACTTGGATTTTGGACGTGATAGCCAAAGTGCTATACACTTGGCGGAACATTTGGCGTTTACCTCACAGACTAAGTATACTAAAGTGAGAGAGTCATTTCTAATGGATATGGATGAAGACAAGCAAGTATGCTTTCGAAAGGTGCATGCAAAGGATAATGTCGCAGACATATTCACTAAGGCATTGTCGGTTGGGAAGTTCGAGCGTTGCTCAAGCTTAATTCGCTTAGAGAGGTGCTAAGTGCCACGGGGTGGCATGGTTGAGGGAGAAACTTAGTTCTGAACGGAGAAGAGTATCGGTGAGAGGTTGGAATTCTATCTTCTTGGTATGTACTCGTTTCACTCTGGAGTATGTATGTCTTATGGTGAGACTATTTTTGGAGTTGGGTGTTTTTCATTGACGGGTGGGGGCTTTGCCTGAAATCGTTGGTGGAGTGCAATGGGCGGTGGCTATGCCGGAGTTCACTAGAAAAACATTCAAGCATGTTTGGTAGGAGGTAGAGGATGGTTTGGTACCATTGGTGTGGAGTTGGAGATGGATATAGTTCAAGGTGGAGTGTTAAATTTTATGACACTATATAGGCTAGAATTGAAGTGGTCAGAAGTAGCTTCATAACAGAGAAGATGGTTCACAAATCGGAGCTCGTAGGAGGACGTTAAGCATGAAAACGTATAGTGGGTTTCGGGACAGACGTCTAAGCAAAACGACGGACGTTTGAGGTAGGGTGTTCTGCAACCCGAAAGTTGCGACAACCATTTGACCAATATAGAAAGACCTATGAGTTGAAGCATGCGGTATGAGTGACATTCGAGGAGATACGACAAACGTATGAGCTGTGCAGGAAATGTTTCCCGGGTCTCAGGATAGACACCTGACTATATGGGATAGACGTCTGAGGCGACTTCTAGGTTATTTCGAGTTGTGGACTTGGCAGAGCAGACTGATTTGCAAAGGTTTAAGGGGCCATTTGGGCAATTGCTAAATATTAGTCTCTCCCTATACAAGCTATTCTCAGATTCAAAATGGTTATAACCGAAAAAAGGGTATTAATCAAAAGATTAACCTAGGTTTATTCTAATTAGATTTTTAGCAATCATAATCTTCTTCAATTCTCATCTCCACAAAATCAAAATTTTCTAGCGAATTTGATCATTATAATCAATCTCTTGTACTCTTATATTGATATTAATAAAGATTCTCTCTCAAACTGGACATACACCAACAAGATATTAATGTGACCACTATAGATCCTGTGTGACTTTCTTTTCGTTATTGCTCTATTATTTCTCTTGTTTGGTGATTATGATTAATTATTTGATTAGGTTATCATCACTCCAAGTTATCAATAAGCTCCTCGCAAACAGCATAAAACAATTGTGCCATGTTGCCTTGTCTGCCCAATATTTCTACAGGATAGGAAAAATAATGATATCGTGAAATTGAACGTTCATGCCTTACGTGAACAAAACACTGGGATACGTATACCTACCTGATTTCTATTTTTTAGTAAAACTCCAGATGAATTGATTCTATTTAACGGACCGTCATCCTTTCGTTCATATGCATTTTTTGTAGTTGCCTGGTGCATGTCTGCTTCTTTATTCTGGATATATTGATTCTGATCATTATTTGAAGGATGCTTCAAAACTTGCATCTGCTTCTTTGGTGTTGATTGATTTGGAATTTTCTTCTTTGTTTCTTCATTGATCTCTTTGGAGCTTAAAGTTGATGATCCTGCTCCCATGTTTGAGTTGTATGAAGCCTTAACTGTTAATGCTGTAATTGTGTAGTGTATATATAATACGGTTTGCTTACAGAAGAAAGAATTTTGAAGGGTGTTAGCGTTATAACTTTTATGAGATGGTTTTTGTTTGAAATCTAGGTGTTGAAACATAGAATTTGGTGCGGGATAAAAGATTTGGAATATAACTTTGTGTTCAAAAGAGAAAAGGATTCTTCTTTGCTGTACAGATAGCTTACTTCGGAGGCTATTTTACATTATATCTTATGTGATAATTAGAGAATCAATGCCTCCATCTAGTTGTGTTGTACCTCTGGTCTTCAAATCTTCCCCATTTATTTTACAAGTGAAGCCCATTAATTAATTTTATAAATAAAAAATTGAAACTTGAATGGACGCTTGGATATGGAATTTTTGTTCTTCTCTTTGAAAATGTTTATGGCCCAAAGTGCTTATAATGGAAATAAACCCCTACCCGAAACACATAACGAGCAAATCTCGGAAAATACAAGAAAAGAAAATCCCATAAAATTGAAGTGGTCAGAAGTAGCTTCGTAACGGACAAGATGGTTCCCAAATCAAAGCTCACAGGGGAGAGTTAAAGGTGAAAACATGCAGTGGGTTTCGGCTGATTTCAGGACAGACGTCTAAGCCAGGGTGTTCAACAACCCGAGAGTTGCGACAGACGTCTGACCAATCTGGACAGACGTCTGAGATAAAGCATGTGATAAGACAAACGCCTAAGGAGATATGATAGACGTCAGAGCTATGCAAGAAATGTTTCCCGAGCCCCGAGACAGACATCTGACCATATGGGAGAGACGTCTGTGGCGACTTCTGGGCTATTTCTAGCTATGGACCTAGTAGGCTGATTTGTGAAGGTTCAAGGGACAATTTGGGCAACTGCTAAATATTAGTCTCTCCCTATTTAAGGTATTCTTATATTCAAAAGGGTTGTAACTGGAAAAAAGGGGATTAATCAAGGGATTAACTTAGGTTTATTCTAATTAGGGTTTTGGCAATCCTAATATTCTTCAATTCTCATCTCCACAAAATCAATTTTTTTGGTGAATTTGATCATTGTAATCAATCTCTTGTACTCATCTATTGATTTTAATAAAGATTATCTCTCAAAGTGGACGTACACTAGCAAGATGTTGATGGAACCATTATAAATTCCTATGTGATTTTTTTCGTTATTGCTGTATTATTTCTCTTGTTTGGTGATTGTGATTGTGATTGTGATTGTGATTGGTTATTGGATCGGGTTGAGATTGTTTTGAGATATTGATTGGTTGTTTTTGCACGTTTGCCAAAATCTCGTCTTTCGTTGTGTTTGGGGGTTTGATTTGAGCGGCCTTGAGCCAAAATTCTCCATAATATTTGGTATTAGAGCTTTGGTGTTGGTAGATAGTTGTAGTAATGCCGGAATTAGATTCAAATAGTGCCTCAACAGGTGGTCCATGTGGTGTATCTCCTTATGTACGTGGTTCGTACGCAGCTTCTGGGTCACAATTGGTTATTGACAAGTGGAAAGGCGATAATGATTTTGGAAAATGGCAATGGAAGATGAAAACGGTTCTTAGGCAGAGTTGAATTGTGTTTGATATGCGTTTATTGTCAGCATACATCTCGAATGTGGAGAGAGAGAAATTGAAAGAGCGGGCATTCACTACACTTCAACTTGCTATGGGGGAGAGTGTTATCTTCGAAATTAGTAGTGGGACGACTACTAATGGTATTTGGGATAAGTTGGAGAAGTTGTATATGAAAAAGTCACTCATAAATCGGTTGATCTTGTTGCGACCTTTCTTTACCTATAAGATGAAGGAAGGAACTTCGCTAAAGGCGCACTTGAATGTGTTTAATGATTTACTAATGAAGATGAAGGCGGAAGATTTGAAGGTTGAGAAAGAGCAGAAGGCAATGATATTATTATTTTCGTTGCTTGACCATTGTACGAGTTTCTCAAATAGTTCGATCTATAGTCGAGATACATTGACTCTTGATGATGTCAAGACAGGTTTTCTTAGTAAGGAATTGCGAGACTAGATGAAGGAGATGAGTGATGGAAGTAGTGGTGCAGGCAATTGTCATGGTTTATTTGTGGAAAAGGATAAATATGAGAAGAAGATAAACCAGGGGCGTTCTAAGTCTAAAAAGCCTGGTTGGAGAGGAGAGTCGAAAGAAATAACAAGTGCTTCGTATGTAAGAAACATGGTCATTGGAAGAATGAGTGTCTAGACAAGGAGAAGGGGAAGAAGAAAGCAGCATCTTCATCGGTTGAGGTATTGATGAGGGAGAAGTGGATGTTTTATTGGATGTAGCATCAGATGTTTCAGGTATCGAATGGGTGCTTGATTCGGGGGCTTCATATCACATGACGTCAAATAGGAATTGTTTTTTCTTCATTTGCTAATAAAGAAGGAAATTCAATTGTTATGGGGAATGGTGCTATATGCAAGTCGAAGGGTGTTGGATCCATGCAAATTCGAATGTTTGACGGAGCAGTTCGTACTCTCACTAATGTGCGCTATGTTACGGAACTACGGAAGTCACTTATCTCATTGGGACAATTGGATTCTTTAGGATGCAATATCACTATTGAGAGTGATAGCTTGAGGGTTTCGAGCGCATGTGGTTATGAATGATGCTAGGACTCATGGTATTTATTTGTTTCAAGGAGTGACCGTAGATGGTGAAACTTGCGTTGGGGTTGATAGTTCTCGTGGCTTAGATGCGACACGACTGTGGCATTTGGGATTGTGTCATGTCTCAGAGAAGAGTTTGAATGTTCTTCGTAGAAGGGAGATGATTGATAGAAAGTGTAACACCCCGAATTTTAGTTAATGCTAAAATTCACTAATTACAGAATAAATAATCTCAGATGTGAGAATTGGGGGAAACGGGCTGCGTCATTTCGTTCGTCTCGGAAAAATACGCGAAATAGAGTCCGGGTTTTCGAGAATTGGAGTCCGTATGGCCCGGTTATGGCCCAAAGAAGTTTGCAGAAAATTCAAAGCTAAAAACAGATTTAAAAACTTAAAATTTAGATTTTGGAATGGAACAAGCGGGGTCAGGCAGGAAAGTTCCCGCCCTAACCATGTCGACAGGGCTGTCGACAGGCCTGTCGACAGGCCTGTCGACAGGGGTGTCGACTTGCCTGTCGACTTGCCTGTCGACATAGGCGCGGCGTCCAGAGAACCTGGGTGCACCAGGTTGGGTTTTAGGCTGGCTTGGAGGGCTGGGTTCTAGAGATTTCCTAAATCTAAGGGTCCTAATCTAACCTAGGGTTAATCTAAGGGCCTAAAACACTACCTAATCCTATAAATAAGACCCCAACCCTACCCTAATTCATTCATAATTAGATCTTGTAACTAAACTATGGCAAAATGAAACTTGATCATGGCCTCCACAAATCAATGAAGAGAGTTGCAAGCTAATCAACCTCTAATCAACATCTTCTTCAACTAATTCCACTTCATAAGTTTGCTAATCTTGGTTTTGGTGAGTTTCTATCACTTTGATGATCAATTGTTAAATTAAGTAGATGAGATATGATGAGATCTATGGTTTTGCATGAGGATTAATGGGTTTTCAAGTCATATAATATGATGTGAATATGCTAATCTATGTTTAATATTAATCCTATGTTTATGCATGTTGAATATGAGAGTTTATGCATGTTGAATATGAGAGTTTATGCATATTGAATATGTGAGTTTATGCAAGTTGGATATGTGGGTTTATGCATAATAAGTAATTGATTTTATGCATGCTAAGTAGATGGTTTTATGCATGCTAAGTGTTTGGTATTATGCATAAATCATAACATGCAAGTTTACCCTTTTAAATGTGATGCATACATATGCAAGATGGCACCTTTATATGCTATGAATATATATATATGCATGGTTACTCTCCTTTAAGATGCAAGTCATATATGCAAGTTCACATGTTATGCAAGTTATGTGTATGCAAGTTCAACATGTTATGCAAGTTATGTGTATGCAAGCTCAACATGTTATGCAAGCTTATGTGCATGATGTTATGTAAGTTATGTGTATGTTGATATGCAAGTTATGTTTATAATATTATGCAAGTTATGTGTATGATGTTATGCAAGTTAACATGTAACATGTTGTGCAAGTTCACACCTTTAAAACACATGCAAGTTCACCTTTGTATAACCTATGAACACTTATGCAAGTTGCCTTTATACATGACATATGTATGCTCATGCAAGTTGGGTTATTTAGTAATGCTAGTTGAGTTAATGTCATGAGGTAAGGGGACACCTTTTAACCCATGTTAATGCTAATGTATGCTAAGTGAAACCCATGTTAATTGTGAAAGAATCTTCTCTTGGAAATATGTCGTATTAGCATAAGTACGTGGGGAAACGATGGGGTTAATAGACATGTTAATGAAATGGTGTGAAATGGTTATGATTAAGCATACCATAAAATGAATAAGCATAAGTGGGAATTTACCTATTGAGTTAGGTCTACCCCATGGGAATTTACCTATTGAGTTAGGTCTACCCATGTTATGAAAAACTTGATATTAATTAGGGATAATTAATATAGGGGTGATTAATTAGGTGTAATTAAACAACTAAGACACGAGGTTGGACCCTTTTGTAGCGGAAGTCTGCCCGGAACCGACCGGCCATCCAGCGGCTACAAATGATTGGCCCAATGTGAGAGGTCTTAGTCATAAATTAAATACATGATTAAAGTAAAGACACGAGGTTAGACCCTTTTGATGACAGAAGTCTGCCCGGAACCAACCGGCATATCCAGCAGTCATAAAAGACGGTCTAATGTGAGAGGTCTTTATGAGGTCATGATCTTAATTAATGAATTAAGAAACACTTAACCATATTAGCATGTAGTGGGACATGAGGGGTTAAGTGGGTGCCTTGGGTGGCATGAGGAGACTAGTGGGTTGCCTTGGGTGGCAATAGAAAAAAATACGATTAGAATACTTAACCAAAGTGGAACATGTAATTAAACATGATTAAAGAGTTAAGTAAATGCCATGGGTGGCATGTGAAAATACGATTAGAATACTTAACCAAAGGGGAACATGTAATTAAACATGATTAAAGGGTTAAGTAAGTGCCATGGGTGGCATGTGCAAAGCTAGTGGGTACCTTGTATGACAATTAGAATATGATTAAAGGACTTAACCAAAATTTATAACATGTAAGGGGACATGGTTAAAGGGTTAAGTGGGATTCACTAGAAATAACAAGCTTAGGTGGTAGCTTGTGGGGGCCCATTTCAACCAATATCCCAAACGTATCTTTGTGGGCTCGACTCTAGTCGAGTGACGGGACACACATATTGGGCTTGACTATAAGAGGCCAAACTGGGTTAGCGGTGGCAACGCGGGACCAACGAGTTTCATATGCGTGTGTGGACCCGGGCTGGTTGGTAAGTCGTTGTTGCATCGTGTAGATATAAAGCCGTGCACCGTTGATATTATCAGGTGGCCACGTTGGGGAATGATACACCCTATTCATGGGACCTGCACGGGTATCTACGTAGGGGAGCCGATCGCTTGGGGAGTAGTGGGTACACCTATGTAGTCAGATAGGGGTACACGAAACTACTAAATTACTAAGTACACTTAGGGGGATCAACCTTTAAGTAGGAATGACTGGTGTGGTGCAGTGTAGTAATTATCCTTGGGTGGGTAGATGCGTCTTTACGGTTATCTTAGTTTATCCTAAGTCTGCCAAGCTGCTTAGTGTAGCCATTCATCCCCAGACGTTACCGTGTATCAAGCTTATGTCTTCTCTGGTTACTTTAATGATTGTATTGTTAAAGTTATAGGACTCACTCAGACTTATGTCTGACCCCGTTGTTTTTATCTTTTTCCCAACCCTCAGGTTATCAGAGTGGGCCCAGTACGAGTGGGCTTTGATCAGGCTGCTTTATTCTCTTTTGGAGCTTGGACCATAGGTGTAGAGCTAAGCTTACCCTTTCTTTTATGGCTATCAGTTCATGTATTGGGATTATGTACTTTTGTTTATCAGGATGGATATTTTGTACTTGACTCTTATTTGGTTTTGTGATGTAACCAAACATGTTTTACTTTCCGCTGCAATTGAAATGATGTTTGAAATTTTCAAGTATTACTTATATCTGTCTTGTTGTAATTTTTCTGTTCTATATTCACTTAAAATACTCCACCGATGTTATGGCATTCCCTTAGAGAGTGACCATAGCGGGTGTGGGGTGTTACACGTGGTATCAGAGCAAAGGTTACCAGAACAGATAAAAATTTTTAGAAAACCATTTTTCTAAAAACATTTTTGGAAGAAATATTTTCAAGGACATGTCTTTAAAGAGAAAAGTTTTTGAAAGAAAAGCATAATCCCCGATAGCCATATCTTTATCTTTCGAATTCTCCGTTTTGAATCTTTCCTTTTTCGTCTCAGCATGGCTGAAGATCTTTATCTTCCGGACGGTGTAGCGGTACCAGTATGGTATAGGAGGTTGTTAGAGGCTAGGGCCGCCGCTGCAGGTCCAGCAAATGTTCCTCCTCCACCCGTTGCACTCGTTCCTCCTCGCGCGGATACTTTTGCTATGACTTGTAGGAAGTTTAAGGCTATGGGAGGAAAACCTTTTGTGGGAGCTAGGGATTGGCTTAATGAGACGGAAGAATTGATGGAAATCTTGGAAGTGGAAGAGGGAAAGAAAGTCAGGTTAGCCGCTTGGTTAATGGAAGGAGAGGCCTCGTTCTGGTGGGAGGCCACTAATGGAGAACGCCCGGTTGATTCTTGGATGGATTTCAGGAAAAGGTTTGAGGCAAAGTTTCTCTCAAAAGCGGAAGAAAATGTGCACGTGGATAGGTTCTTGAACTTAAAGCAAGGGAACTTGTCGGTGAAAGAATATGTTAACAAGTTTAATCAGCTAGAGAGATTCAACATGGACTTGGTAAACACACCAGAAGAGAAAGCTCTGAGGTTCGTTAAAGGCTTAAACGAACTGATGCACGGATTGGCTATGTCTCACATCCCTATGGGGGCCACTTTCGAGAAACTAGTGGACATGGCACTTATACATGAGGAAGAGAAGGGTCCAAATGCTAATAAAGCACCCGAGAAGAATGAAGATCAGAAGAAACCTCAACAACAAAATAAGGGTGGGAAAGGTAACGGTGGCAAGGGAAAGAAGAAGTGCTTCAACTGTGGGACACTAGGCCACCTAAGCAAGGATTGTCGCAAGAAGAGGAAGGCTGGCTGCTTCCACTGTGACGAAGCAGGACATCTAGTGAAGGACTGCCCTAAGAAAGGGCAAAGGACGGGATCTACCTCAGGAGGACAGGTGCAAGTTCTTTTGGCACCAACTCAGGCAAGGGGGCAAGCTCAGGCTCTCGCGGTTCGACCGATTCAGGAAAGAGGTAGAACTATTTCTGTGGAAAGTTTAGTTTTTCCTGTTTGATTATCCTGTCCATACTTTATTTGATTTTGACGCATTGAGTTCGTTTATTTCATTATTGTTAGTTGAGTCACTGCACTGAGACACCAGTTAGTAGATGATCCCTTAGTTGTTTCAAACCCAATTGGGGCTCCATGATGTGTTTGGGTTTGAAAGTTTCTATACTTAGCGTTGAGTTTAGATGTGATGCTTCTTGGGCTTCACGGGCTATGGGTTAGTTTTGGGCATGGACTGGTTATCCAGTAATGGTGCCGTTCTTATTGTGGAGGGAGAGTTGTTAGGTTTATAACCCGCTTGGGTAACACTCTCGAAATCTCTTGTAATCCCATGGAACTTGTTATGCTAAGCTATCTAGAGTCGCTTGACACGTCGGTCGAGAGTTTGCAAAATATAGAGTGGTCCGGGAATACTCGGATGTGTTTTGAGGAGGAGAAGGGCTTACCTCCGGAGCGGGAGATTGACTTCCAAATATATCTGGTAGGCAATGCCAAACCAGTGTCTTGGCCAGTGTGCCACGTGGCTCCTCGTGGGAGGAGGGAACTCCATAAGCAAGTAGGCAATTTGCTTGAGAAGGGGTTTAGAAGACGAAGTATATCGAAGTGGGGTGCTCCGGTAGTTTTTGCCACGAAGGCGGATGGGTCCCTCAGACTTTGTGTAGGCTAAAGAGAGCTAAATAAACTCACAAAGAAGAATAGACACCCATTGTCGAGGATTGATGATCTCTTTGATCAGTTAGTGGGCGCCTCAGTATTTTCGCAGTTGGACTTAGCCACGAGGTTTCGTCAGATGAGAGTGACTGAAGATAGTATAGAGAAGACTACCTTTAGGACTCCGGATGGTTTTTGTGAGTGGCTGGAGATGCCATTTGGTTTGACGAACGCCCCCGCATATGATGAGACGGGTGTTCAGGGAGTACCTAAATAAGTTCGTGATAGTCTTTGTAAATAACATCTTGGTCTTTTCTAGGAGCGAAATAAGTTTTCGTATGTGCTCAATAGGATGAGCAAAGCCAGTTATGGGATAAACGGTGGTTTTGGAGCGAGACTGGCGAGGACATCCAGAGTTGGACAAGGGCTTAATTATTTAGCCGTTTTTACTAGTATCATCTCACGTAGGTCGTCTGAATTCGAAGGACGTATCCCTTGGGTGTTTGTCTGATATTGGTTTAGGCCTTTGGGGCTTGCATTTGGGGGATGTCGAGTTCGACTAAGGTGGTCTGCGTGAGAGATGGATAGTTGTGACGATTTTGCATGGGAGAATATCCTGATTTTCTCTAGAAGTGGAGGAAAGCATGCCTTACATCTCAGAGAAGTGTTGGAGACTCTTCGAGCACATAGTCTTAAAGCTAAATTCTCTAAAATGTCATTTTTGGAGAAGAGAAATGCGATTCTTAGGGCATATGGTCTCTAAGGAAGGGATAGCTGTGGATCCCGCAAAGATAGTATCTATCCAGGATTGGAAAGTTCCTAGGAATGCTACCAAAGTAAGAAGTTTCTTGGGGTTGGCAGGATATTATAGGAAGTTCATCAAAGACTTCGCGAAGATATCAGCCCCATTAACCCGCTTGACGAAGAAGAATCTGGTTTTCTCATGGGACGAGATGTACCAAGACATGAAGCAAGTTTTCTTTTTGGCCGGTATGAAGAAAGACATGGCCGAGTATGTCGCTAGATGCTTGGTGAAAGCGGAGCAAAAGAAACCAAGTGGGTTGCTTCACCCATTGGAAGTTCCGCTAAGGAAGTGGGATAGTGTCTCGAAGGATTACCAAAATCAAGGAAGGGTAATACGGGAATTTGGGTGGTAGTAGACAGGCTTACTAAGAGCGCCCATTGTATACCCGTGAAAAGTAAGAGAACTGCTCCATGGCTAGCTTCAGTTTACATTCGAGAGATTATTAGATTACATGATGTACCTTCCAGTATAGTGAGCGATCGAGATCCTATCTTCACTAAAGAGTTTTGGAAAAGTTTGCAAGAGGCGGTAGAGACTCAGTTGTATTTGAGTACCGCATATCATCCTCAGATAGACGGCCAGACCAAGAGGGTGAATCGTATTTTAGAAGACCTTTTGAGGCTATGTATCTTGGATTTAGGAGGTACATGGGAAGAGCATCTTCCCTTGGTGGGGTTGCCCAACAGACTTAGTGGTGTACATGATGTATTCCATGTGAGGAAGGGCCTACATAAGATCGTAGAGGCGATAGAGCCAAGCTTGCTTAAAGAAGTAAGGTAAAGCGTGATGTGATTATTCGACGAGCTCCTACCCGCATCCTTGGGTCAGAGATTAGGGAGTTGAGAAACAGAGAGGTTCAACTAGTCAAAGTACAATGGGGAGATGAAGAGAGCGACACTACCTGGGAGACGGAAGCGAGGATGCGTTCGAGGTACCCTTTTCTTTCGGAGGGTATGTCCTTTTGCTTCTCCTTCATCATATCTTGTGCTTATCTTATCCTTAGTATGTCCTCTCGTTAGTACCTTTGACCTTTAGATAGGGTAAACCTATGGTTGAAACATGTGTTTGAGACATGTTATGGTTGATGGATGCAAGTGGATGCAAGTGTTTGCTAGTGGTTGCTCGTGGATGCATATACACACACTCTAGGCACTAGATCGTCTCAATCACTTCATATTGCATATTGCATAAAATTGTATGTAGGAAGCTATATTTATGGATGTATGATGATTGTGTTATCATATGGATGATGCATTTTGGTGAATGATTGTGCACTCATATAGATATTGTATGTGTCGATAGGGTTCTTTCGCATACATAATGGATGCATGGCACTATCATGGTTTGCATATGTTCATACATTAGATAGGGAACATATACACACACTTTTTGCATATGCTCATACATCATTAGAAATTGTTTTAAGGACAATGGATGCCCGTGTTTGATGGATTGAGTAGATGGTTGTTTGGATGGTAGGATATGCATTCTCCTTAGCTTAGAGATTTCGGGGACGAAATCCTTTAAGGAGGGGAGAATGTAACACCCCGAATTTTAGTTAATGCTAAAATTAACTAATTACAGAATAAATAATCTCAGATGTGAGAATTGGGGGAAACGGGCTGCGTCATTTCGTTCGTCTCGGAAAAATACGCGAAATAGAGTCCGGGTTTTCGAGAATCGGAGTCCGTATGGCCCGGTTATGGCCCAAAGAAGTTTGCAGAAAATTCAAAGCTAAAAACAGATTTAAAAACTTAAAATTCAGATTTTGGAATGGAACAAGCGGGGTCAGGCGGGAAAGTTCCCGCCCTAACCATGTCGACAGGGCTGTCGACAGGCCTGTCGACAGGGGTGTCGACTTGCCTGTCGACTTGCCTGTCGACATAGGCGCGGCGTCCAGAGAACCTGGGTGCACCAGGTTGGGTTTTAGGCTGGCTTGGAGGGCTGGGTTCTAGAGATTTCCTAAATCTAAGGGTCCTAATCTAACCTAGGGTTAATCTAAGGGCCTAAAACACTACCTAATCCTATAAATAAGACCCTAACTCTACCCTAATTCATTCATAATTAGATCTTGTAACTAAACTATGGCAAAATGAAACTTGATCATGGCCTCCACAAATCAATGAAGAGAGTTGCAAGCTAATCAACCTCTAATCAACATCTTCTTCAACTAATTCCACTTCATAAGTTTGCTAATCTTGGTTTTGGTGAGTTTCTATCACTTTGATGATCAATTGTTAAATTAAGTAGATGAGATATGATGAGATCTATGGTTTTGCATGAGGATTAATGGGTTTTCAAGTCATATAATATGATGTGAATATGCTAATCTATGTTTAATATTAATCCTATGTTTATGCATGTTGAATATGAGAGTTTATGCATGTTGAATATGAGAGTTTATGCATATTGAATATGTGAGTTTATGCAAGTTGGATATGTGGGTTTATGCATAATAAGTAATTGATTTTATGCATGCTAAGTAGGTGGTTTTATGCATGCTAAGTGTTTGGTATTATGCATAAATCATGACATGCAAGTTTACCCTTTTAAATGTGATGCATACATATGCAAGATGGCACCTTTATATGCTATGAATATATATATGCATGGTTACTCTCCTTTAAGATGCAAGTCATATATGCAAGTTCAACATGTTATGCAAGTTATGTGTATGCAAGTTCAACATGTTATGCAAGTTATGTGTATGCAAGCTCAACATGTTATGCAAGCTTATGTGCATGATGTTATGTAAGTTATGTGTATGTTGATATGCAAGTTATGTTTATAATATTATGCAAGTTATGTGTATGATGTTATGCAAGTTAACATGTAACATGTTGTGCAAGTTCACACCTTTAAAACACATGCAAGTTCACCTTTGTATAACCTATGAACACTTATGCAAGTTGCCTTTATACATGACATATGTATGCTCATGCAAGTTGGGTTATTTAGTAATGCTAGTTGGGTTAATGTCATGAGGTAAGGGGACACCTTTTAACCCATGTTAATGCTAATGTATGCTAAGTGAAACCCATGTTAATTGTGAAAGAATCTTCTCTTGGAAATATGTCGTATTAGCATAAGTACGCGGGGAAACGATGGGGTTAATAGACATGTTAATGAAATGGTGTGAAATGGTTATGATTAAGCATACCATAAAATGAATAAGCATAAGTGGGAATTTACCTATTGAGTTAGGTCTACCCCATGGGAATTTACCTATTGAGTTAGGTCTACCCATGTTATGAAAAACTTGATATTAATTAGGGATAATTAATATGGGTTGATTAATTAGGTGTAATTAATCAACTAAGACACGAGGTTGGACCCTTTTGTAGCGGAAGTCTGCCCGGAACCGACCGGCCATCCAGCGGCTACAAATGATTGGCCCAATGTGAGAGGTCTTAGTCATAAATTAAATACATGATTAAAGTAAAGACACGAGGTTAGACCCTTTTGATGACAGAAGTCTGCCCGGAACCAACCGGCATATCCAGCAGTCATAAAAGACGGTCTAATGTGAGAGGTCTTTATGAGGTCATGATCTTAATTAATGAATTAAGAAACACTTAACCATATTAGCATGTAGTGGGACATGAGGGGTTAAGTGGGTGCCTTGGGTGGCATGAGGAGACTAGTGGGTTGCCTTGGGTGGTAATAGAAAAAAATACGATTAGAATACTTAACCAAAGTGGAACATGTAATTAAACATGATTAAAGGGTTAAGTAAGTGCCATGGGTGGCATGTGAAAATACGATTAGAATACTTAACCAAAGGGGAACATGTAATTAAACATGATTAAAGGGTTAAGTAAGTGCCATGGGTGGCATGTGCAAAGCTAGTGGGTACCTTGTATGACAATTAGAATATGATTAAAGGACTTAACCAAATTTTATAACATGTAAGGGGACATGGTTAAAGGGTTAAGTGGGATTCACTAGAAATAACAAGCTTAGGTGGTAGCTTGTGGGGGCCCATTTCAACCAATATCCCAAACGTATCTTTGTGGGCTCGACTCTAGTCGAGTGACGGGACACGCATATTGGGCTTGACTATAAGAGGCCAAACCGTGTTAGCGGTGGCAACGCGGGACCAACGGGTTTCATATGCGTGTGTGGACCCGGGCTGGTTGGTAAGTCGTTGTTGCATCGTGTAGATATAAAGCCGTGCACCGTTGATATTATCAAGTGGCCACGTTGGGGAATGATACACCCCATTCATGGGACCTGCACGGGTATCTACGTAGGGGAGCCGATCGCTTGGGGAGTGGTGGGTACACCTATGTAGTCAGATAGGGGTACACGAAACTACTAAATTACTAAGTACACTTAGGGGGATCAACCTTTAAGTAGGAATGACTGGTGTGGTGCAGTGTAGTAATTATCCTTGGGTGGGTAGATGCGTCTTTACGGTTATCTTAGTTTATCCTAAGTCTGCCAAGCTGCTTATTGTAGCCATTCATCCCCAGACGTTACCGTGTATCAAGCTTATGTATTCTCTGGTTACTTTAATGATTGTATTGTTAAAGTTATAGGACTCACTCAGACTTATGTCTGACCCCGTTGTTTTTATCTTTTTCCCAACCCTCAGGTTATCAGAGTGGGCCCAGTACGAGTGGGCTTTGATCAGGCTGCTTTATTCTCTTTTGGAGCTTGGACCATAGGTGTAGAGCTCAGCTTACCCTTTCTTTTATGGCTATCAGTTCATGTATTGGGATTATGTACTTTTGTTTATCAGGATGGATATTTTGTACTTGACTCTTATTTGGTTTTGTGATGTAACCAAACATGTTTTACTTTCCGCTGCAATTGAAATGATGTTTGAAATTTTCAAGTATTACTTATATCTGTCTTGTTGTAATTTTTCTGTTCTATATTCACTTAAAATACTCCACCGATGTTATGGCATTCCCTTAGAGAGTGACCATAGCGGGTGTGGGGTGTTACAGAAAGAGTTTCAACAATCCATAGTTTTGCGATGAATGTGTCATGGGAAGCAAACTTGAGTATCATTTGGTGAAGGGAAACATTATTCAAGAGGGATACTTGAGTATCTGCACACGGATGTTTGGGAACCAACATCAGTGGCTTCTTTGAAAGGAGCAAGATATTATATTTCTTTTGTTGATAATCTTTCTTAAAAAGTTTGATTGCATGTGATGAAGGCTAAGTAGGAGGCATTTGCAAGGTTTAAAGAATGAAAGGATCTTGTTGAGAACGAGAGTAGAAAGATTTTGAAGGTTCTTAGGTCCAATAATGGCGAAGAGTAAGTTTCTAGAAATTTTGCAAGCATCATGGTATTCGGAGGCATTTTACTATACCTGGGGATTTGCGATCTAATGGAGTGGGGGAAAGAATTAATTGAACTCTGCTGGAGAAAGCTCGATGCTATTGACATTGGGTTTGTTTAAAGAATTTTGGGCCAAAGCTTTGTCAACCATGGTGCATTTTATTAATCCAATTACAAGCTCAGCTATTGATAACAAAATTCCGGAGGAATTGTGGAAGCAAAATAGCATTACTTGAGTTATCTTCGTGTATTAGGTAGTCTAGTTTATGTACATCATCAGAGAGTGATAAGCTTGCGTTTAGAGCTTTCATGGGGATTTTTCTTGGTTAGGCGGACGTTATAAAAGACTATCGGATTTGGAATCCGAAAACAAAGAAGGTTGTGAATTCTCATCTTATTACTTTTGATGTGTCCGCTATGTTCAAGGAGAATGAGGGTTCATTGGATGTTCTGGATTTGGTTCATGGTGTCAAAGGAGAAGGAAATTATTCTCACTTTTAGGCCTAGAAAAAGTAGAGTATTTGGAGATGCTTGAGAGGAGGTAACGGTTGATGGTACATCACATGGTCCACAGGGCTCCTATAGTAGTGTTTATGATGTGTACGATTCTAGAGAAGATTTAGTTCGAGGTGGAGCTGAAGGAAGACTAGGTGATGGTATTGCTACTCAGGTTGGTCGTCACGCTATAAGGCCACCCGAAAGATACGGTGATTGGAACTATCTTAGCTTTTGTGAGAATTTGGACTATGCTCTTCATGTAGTCCAAGATGAACCGATGGGCCTTGACAACGTCATGATATCGAGTGATAGCTCGAAATGGATTTGTGTCATGGAGGAAGAGATGCAATCGTTGATGAAGAACCATACTTGGGAGTTAGTTCCGCTTCCTAAAGGAAAATGTGCTATTGGGTGCAAATGGATATACAATGTGAAAGACGATGGAAGATACAAAGCTAGGCTAATGGCTACGGGGTTTGCATAGAGGAAGGGAAAGGAATATGATGAGATCTTCGCATCGGTTGTGAGGCATACTTCTATCCGGATATTGCTTGCTATAGTTGTTATTCAAGACTTGGAGTTGGAGCAACTTAATGTGAAGACAGCCTTTTTGCCTTCTTGCATGAACTCGTTGGTGGAGTGCAATGTGCAGTGGCTATGCCGAAGTTCATTGGGAAAGCATTCAAGCTTGTTTGGTTGGTGGTAGAGGATAGTTTGGTACCATTACTGTGGAGTTGGAGATCGATATAGTTCAAGGTGAAGTGTTATATTTTATGACACTATATAGGCTAGAATTGAAGTGGTCAGAAGTAGCTTCATAATGGAGAAGATGGTTTGCAAATTGGAGCTCGTAAGAGGAAGTTAGGCACGGAAACGTGCAGTGGGTTTCGGCGACGTCTGAGCCAGGCTGTTTTGCAACCCGAAAATTGCGACAAGCGTTTGACCAATCTGGACAAACGTATGAGCTAAAGCCAGCGATATGACAGACGCCTGAAGAGATACGAAAAATGTCTAAGTTGTGCAGGAAATGTTTCCAGAGCCTAGGGACAGACATCTAACCATATCATATGGGACAGATGTCTGAAGCGGCTTCTGGGCTACTTCGAGTTGTGGACTTGGTAGGCTGATTTGTGAAGGTTCAAGGGACAATTTGGGCAATTGCTAAATATTAGTCTCTCCCTATTTAAGGCAAATGTTACTAATAATTTACCGTTAAAAATGATAAATTAACCATTACTATATCGTTTTATTTGGTATACCGATTTCAATCAAAAATGGTTACCAATCTACTGGTAATGATACGATAATGGTAAATTTACCGTTACCATAACAGCCTACTGAGAAGAATAATTAAGTCCTCGGGTAATCTCTTGAGTGCATTTTCCCTCTATGTAAGTAATCCGCGGTCCTTTCTTCATAGTTATCTACCTTATGTTTCGAATGTTAAAATTTATGTTTCTGCAGTTTTTGAAGATCAAAATGTTGAACTCAGCCTCAACGAATTACAAAAGTTGGGTATTGTTTGTTGCTTTGTATGAATGTAATCTATTGTTTGTCTCTTTCCATAAGAAGAAAATAATAGTCGTTAAGATGATACTTGCATTGTTAAATTCCTTTTTCCATTGAAAATTTTCTAAATGTTTTGAATATTTTCCTTGATATTTTGAAGCCGCGGTTACTGATTGAGATTTATTTTGTTTCTAGATGCATACCATATGTATCTTTAGTAAAAGTAATCAAAGTACGGATGATTTATGCTTTCAGGTTCATTATTGCATAAGCGACCACTTATGTTTCTTTTTTGTTCTATTTCATTCATTCGTCTCTAGATGGCAGTCTATTGATTATTGCAAATTATGCACAATGAGCCATTTTAGGAAAACTCTGTATTATTCTTAATGACGTTATACTAGTCCACTTCATTTTCTTCCCCCTTTAATAAAATTGTGAGTCTTTTTGAAAGATGACTTTCCATTTATGGCTAAGTTCTGATCCCAATTACTCTTTTAAGGTTGGAATCAATTTTTAATTTACTAATAAATGTATTGAATATACTTGTCGTTGATTGCATTCGAGTATTCCAAGTCGAATTTTGAATGATACTGTTTCTATAACATTGTTACATATCAGACCCAAATACACGGATTACTCAATTATCTAGACATATACCATAGAGAGATGGTCAAATCAGTGGAGAATTGAGTATGGATGATAACATAAGGCTACAGAGATATACTTGAATGGGACACCGAAGTTAGATAATGTGGAATTATATGGCTTAGAAGCCCAGATCAACTCAACACTATCGAATCAGATCATATATGAACTTGATATTGGATCAGTTCGTGCAAATAAAGAGGGATCGGTACAGCTCCCTATTATAGTTCAAATTGACATAATGGAAGAACATGGGTCGGTACAACTCCATGCTTCGGATTCGTTCATCATGAATAAAGGATAGGGATCGACCTAATGATGGGATCAACATGGATGTATAACCTCAAGTCGGTATATACAACGCACATGAGATCGGTGCAAGCTAACATGAACGAAACAGAGAGAAGAGGTCGGATCAGGTTTACCTTTGTTTGGATGAATTTGTATCGGTACCGATTCAGAACCCAAAGCATGGATGATCTGATCCACTCCTCCAACTTGATCGCCTTCACTATCTTGGTTTTTATACGGATTTTCAAGCCAATCTGAGCACACCTACAACTATAAATAGAGGACTTAAGACACCTAAAAAAGATTCTTTTCGACTGTAACACTCCATACTTTTTTGAGCCCGGATTTCGATAAAAATCGAAACTCAAACTCATCCAAAACATACATCTAAAAGGGCAAGTAATTCTAAGCTAACTCATTAAGAATTTACACACGAATACTAACCACTAACCTAAGGTAAACATAGAAATATCGTAATACTGAGATAGAACGTTTACGCATAAGTATGAATCCTTTAAACCAATCTATTAAATAATGGTACAGCAGAAGCTTTTCAGGCTCTCTCCTTAATTCTCTCAATTCTCTTAATTCCCCTTAATTTTCTCAATTCTCTCAATTCTTCTTAAAATTCTAAAGACACTTTTATTAAGTCAAAATAATATATTAAAACTCTTAAAGATTCTCCATGAAAATTAGATCTGAACATACCTCTTTACTAATACTCTCACTTCTCTATTTGACCTCATCTCATTATACGTCTTTTCTTCCTATCCCACAAATCGAAAAGAGGAAAAACCTGATGGAAAAAAGGGGAAAATTTACATGTCTTTTCTTCCTTTCACTTTTTCCATGTCGGTCCTTTGGTGATTACCCCCTCTCTATGTCTGTTTCTTCGAGTCCACAGTTGATCTCGCCCTTCATCATCTCTTTCTCCGTCTCTCAGGTATATATCTATTCTTCTCTTCCTGATATGTTTTTAAGATTCAATTTTGCCTCCTTCCACCGATTTTCTATCGCTCCGATAAAGGGGAATTTTTTCATTGGCAGCTAGTAATTGTCATGTTTGGTTTATTCCTAGATTATTTGTGGCTTAGTTCTAAAGTTTTTGTCGATGTTTGCCTGCTGTTCCCTTACACGTACTATTATTCATAAAATTTGTTTAAAAAAAATATCTTAAATTATTTGTGTCTTATGATAAAAGAGAATATTTAAAAAATTAATGTTCCATATTTAAAATGATTAGAGATATACAATTGAATTTTAAATGTTGGAGAAAGGTGAAAAGACTGGCATCATGAACCGACAATTATTTTGTTCTGAACTACTCATGTAGTTTTTGTTGGTTGTTCATTAATTTAAGACATTTTTATTTATTTTAGGTTTTATCTTTAGCATCTATAAGTCAATGTAGCATGGTGTGAAGTTTCAACATGTTCTTTTTTGGTTCCTTTTTTTTCATCGTTTGTACTATATCATTTCGGTTCCACACCCATTTTTTAGGTTGATTTTGATGGCCAAGAATTTTGTCCCAAGTTTGTATATACACACACAAACACACACACACACACACATATATATATACACACACACACACACATATATATATATATATATGTGTGTGTGTGTGTGTGTGTGTGTGTACACACATATGTATATATGATATTTTTCCTGTAAGATTATATATAACGTATATGTGTGAAAATATATACATACGTACATATGTACGTATGCATTTGTATATACATATGCATATATGTGTGTATTAATATATGATCTCAAGCTTCAGAGATTATACAACTACATTGAAATATGATAAAAGGAAATTTCTAAAAGGCTATTTTGGTTTAGTTACGGCGGCTGTAGTTGTATCTTTGTAGATGTTTGTTATCCGCATATTTTTAAGCGTCTGTATGGCTGTTTGTACCCCATTTGCTTTATATATATATATATATTTCAATTTTCCCTGCTCCATTCAAGTCTCAGACGCTCTGATAGAGAAAATTATTAAAACATGACATTCCCATTTGTCATTTGTTCAGTTTCCATTGGCAGCTGGCTACTTCCCTGTTGTTAAGTCTATCCCCAGAATTATGGGATACATATGTTTTTAAAACTAATTAGGGAGTTTTCAAGGTGAAAGAGCTTACTCCTTGAGCTTTTAGCCATGTTTAGCTTCTTTTTCCTTGAAAATTTTGATTTGATATTAATACTAAAATCTAATATGTTCATTTCTATAAGGCTCTTTTGGTCTAACTGCATCTTGGATCTATTTGCATTTCTAGGATAGTCGTCAGTTCCATATGTCTTAATTTTTTTACCTTTCCATCCAGTGATGACTCGGTCTGAGTTGAATGCAGCAGAGCTACTTATTTGCATTTCTAGGACAACCGTCAATTCCATATGTCTTAGTTTTTTTTACCTTTCCATCTAGTGATGACTCGGTCTGAGTTGAATGCAGCAGAGCTACTAGTTTCGCTATCTTAATTTTTTTTACCTTTCCATCCAGTGACGACTCGGTCTGAGTTGAATGCAGCAGAGCTACAAGTTTAGCTTCTTTTTCCTTGAAAATTTTGATTTGTTATTAATACTAAAATCTAATATGTTCATTTCTGTAAGGCTCTTTTGGTCTAACTACATCTTGGATCTATTTGCATTTCTAGGACAGCCGTCAGTTCCATATGTCTTAATTTTATTACCTTTCCATCCAGTGACAGTTGAACGCAGCAGAGCAATTGGTTTCGCCGTCGTAATTTCATCCCGCCTCCATTGTAAGGTAATGCTTTCGCAACTCCGTAATTACTTTTCATGATCACACTCATGTATGCTTATAATTTGCCCTTCCTTCCTTGATTTTTTATGCTCAGTCTATTAGTTCATATTTCATTTATTATATTTATCGACTAAAGGCAAGTTAATTCAATGGTTATGAATTATCCAGCCACTTTGAATCCTGGACTTCAACTATCTAGTTGATTAATGGCTTAGGTGCCGAGATTATGGCTGATTTCTCTTATACTACTCTGTTATTTCCCTACCTGTACAACTCGCCATCACCATTCATGGTATATGCGAACCCTAATTCCACCATCTTGGTTATTTACTTTTTTGTTTTTGCTAATTTTTTCTTGGTTATTTCTAGGGACTGCTTCTTACTATAGCAAGAAGAAAATTTGACTTAATTATTTGCTACTCAATTTCGGCTCAGTTCAAACCCTTCTTATGGAGAGTACTCTATAAAATCAAATAAAGTTTTTAGTAAAAATTTCTTCTTTTCTTTTAAAGCCATGCGCTATACTCATAAAGTTGTACGTGGAGTTCTTAACTGAGGTGAAATCCTTCCTTTTTCTTCCTTTTGAAATTTAGAGCAATGCACGGTATTTATCTTCAATTAGAAAGTGATCTCTGATGTCTGGTGATTATTTGTCTTACACTTTCACCCTTGGACATGGGATTACTTCTAGCCTACCTTTTGTTCTTTGCCATTTGTGATTATAATTTATATGTCAAAAATTGTTCATTAGTGAGAGCTACATGCTGCTAGTTTGTATTTTCTATTTATTTATCAAAGTAAACTAATTAGTATCGTAAATTTCATCACACACTCCCCACATACACATATTATTAAAAGTCGGTATCAAAATAAACTATAAATGGTTCCTTACTTTGATTTGTGCATTCGCATGCACATAATATTTTTATGGCCAATTAATCTTCCATGCTTATGATCACTGTGTTTTTTAATTTAATATCTACAATTTTAAAATATACGATCGTTACTGCTTTGAATATTTGATCTAACATATATATATTTGCTTACATAAACTGATAAACTCAGTTGGGGTATATTTGCTTGAATAAACTTAATTTAGGATATACATGAATAAATCCTTTTGTTAGGCTACCTTTAGTATCATATCTTGATATGCTTGAGTACTATATTTGTTATTCTTTTTATGGAACTTAGTGAGCCAATTAATATTACTATAACTTGCTTAATTATTTTTTGCCGTTTATGGATTGTTATACGCTATTTCTTGCTTACTTAGTATGGATAAAAATTTGATATATTCTATGCAGACTTTGTTTTTAAAATCCCAGCTTTTCCCTTTATTTGAGGAAAATTTGGTTAATAAGATCTCATATTTGTTTCCATTCAGGTAAAGTTATTATTAATGTATTGTTAGTTGTACTATATTTATGTTTAGTTTATAAATTATGTTGGCCTAAACGAAGTGAACATTTATATTTTGAGATTATTGTTTTCATTTTGTTTTGGTTCATTCTTTATTTTTATTTTTTTCCAGTTAGTGTGCAAAGTTAACCAAACAAAAATTTTTGTCACTATTTATCTATTACCTAAAATGTGGTGACCCCAAACCCCCGTGCCACGGAAGCAAGGATAATCAGTGGAATATAACACATAAAAAAATAACAGCAGAATAGAAATATAGAATTACACTAGACAACGTACATCAAATTACACTGGAAATAATATCAACATCAGAGTTACACAACATAATAGGATCATACTTAGTACAGAATATGGTTTCCGCTTAATATACAATGTCTGCAGCGGAATCAAACATAATATACATAATAGTGTCTGAAACAGTATAATAGAAGTGATAAAGGATCATCATCAACTTCCACAGCTTCCATCCATAGCCAAAAAAGAACCAAGCTAAAACCTGAATACAAGGATGCCCGTGTAGAAAATAGGGGCACCCGAGTTAGAAAAGTGAAACATATTACGAGGCAGTCATGGGACTGGTATGAAAAATCTTACTTAACTGATTTAATAATAAGGTCAATCACAGGACCACACCGATAACGCAGAACAAGTTTACTCCATTGGATCGCCAGTGCATGAAATAAAGTAAATCATTAAACAACGCAATGCTTTTAGAAAAATGAATCCATTATAAGACTTAAGTCCCATCACACAATGTAATGCAAACCAGAGGATAGAGTTGCCTTATAATGGCCAAAATATGCTTGATACATATAAAACAAAATCATTTGATATTATTACTAGTGCATATATGTTTCAAAAACAATTTCAATCATAATGTATCAATCATAGACGACATGAGCATCCCATGCCACTATGCCACCAATATAGGTTTACAATCAAAACCGCACAATGTCGTATTGGAAGTTGGATTTCCATCGTGAACCAAGGCAAGGGATCGTCCTTACCGAATTCGAGACACTCTAGCCCGTGCCTCAGGATACAGCCGCAATTACACCTTGGATCTGTTAGGGCCGGTCGTCTCTTACGTTTGAGGATCAACAATTCCTAAACAATACGTTTCCCCGCCTTATGGGGCGTAAGTCTAGTCAGTATGTCGACCATGTCATCCATCGACCCCGTAGTGACCGATATATCTGAGGTATCTCGCTTTCCATCATCCACATAAGTAAAAATGTCTGGGCTCCATACCATGACAAAAAATCTAGCTAGAAAAAAAGCATGTTCTCCCTAGAGTCCTTTCCCGTTTCTGGTTCACATCGGGGTGTGAGGCTCGCGAATTAACGCTACAACACAAAGCTATGCTATTTAAAGTCGTGCTTTGATCATCAACCACAAGGCTCTGCTTTTCAACAAAAGCCTTGATCACTTGCACCTCAGCATGCCAAATTGATATTCCACGCCATGCGACTGATGTCTATCGATATATAACCTCTAAGCTCGTATGTCTTAGAGAAGGGTGTTAAGCAAGAGAATAAATTCTCCATCACCTTTATTTAATAGAAATCAATCAGCACAGAATAAAATTCAATGTCAGACACACATCCATTTACTAGTTCATTCTGGGTTTGAACGAAACCGGAGGCACTTGTTCCTTATCCCATATGTCCAATACAGGAGAGAGGCCCTCGCACATCCAAACAATCAACAAATACGTCCGGACAACTACCACTGTAACCCTTTCAAGGCAGCAACTCTAATCAAAGGCATCTCGTAGCCATCCATTCGATATGAAGATTATCGGTCTCACACCGTCTTAATATCTTCGACTTCTAGTCGTTGTTCAATTATTTGAAATGAGAATTAACTTGACCTTTTCAAATAATTCACGTATATATATATAATTCAAATCAATTCTTTTCATGGTTAAACCATTTGACATTCACGTTTCAATTCAATATAATATTTTCATGTCAAATACATCTAACCATTAGAATGTCCAATAAACCAAGTAAAATTGGTTTATTTCCATTCCAAATCGTTTATAATATTTTATAACGATTTATCACTATTTTTATATATATATAAATAATCCATTTTAATTAAAAGACACTTCAGGTCATTACGTGGCCCTAGAGCTATTTTTCTTCAGATTTAAATTGCCCATTTCTCAAAATCTAGCCACTGGATTTTAAGAAATTTAATATTGTTGGAAAGATCTTTTCAAAGCGGACCCAACGGTTCTAGTTTCGGGAAAATCTGACGTTCGGATCTCTCGGTATAACCATTTAAAGTTGCGATTCTAAAACGCGAACTACTGCGCGCAATTCATTTAATTTTAATATATATATATATATATATATATATATATATATATATATATATAGTTCTCATTCAACGATTTTCAAACCATTTTCACTGCAAAAATTTGGCTAATGCCTTTGAATTTCGGAAAATTTCGCCATAGCCTCCTTTGTACGGGGAGGGGTTTGCAAATTTATTGGGTCGTATTAGGCACCCAATAAATCCAGAATAAGCATACATAATTTTTAGTGACCTATTCTATGCCCAAGGGAGTGTGTAAAAATCATAAATTCAGAGAATAAATTCTCGTCACCTTGTCCAGTGTTGGAAAATAAATAATCCATGTGCCGTATCTAAAAGCTAGAGAGACGTGATTATTGTCAACTACAGACCTGTGTGGGGTTTTTATTAAATCTGATAGTTTACCGTTATATTTTATTTAGTCTATATCAGTCCTCAATTCAACCTGTAGTTCAGTCATCGCCATACAAGCCTCTCGCTTGTATGGTAATTCCAACCTCGTCACATAAGCTCCAAATGCTTATGTGGTATACGATAGAGTATGTTATCTTCACGAAGTATGCCATGTAGTGTAGTTCAAAATTAATTGTTGCTATCCTATGGCGACGTTTGTAGTCTCACACAGAACAACCAGCACACCGCATCCAATGGCATTCCCATGAGTTTATATAATAATTAAAATTTCGCAGCCAACTCATTAAAGTTTACCTATTTGTCGGGCACGCAAATAAATTCTCTACTCAACGGCTAATCCATTTACCTATTTTGCATATGTATATATATACGTATCTAAGCTAAAAATAATATTTTTAGCGAATAAATATTTATTTCCATACATGACAATTTTATTCACTTCATTAACATGTTAAAAATAATATCTTTAACTAATAAATATTTATTTCAACACATGGTTATTTTTAACACTTTATACATATGATAAAAATGATATTTTTGGCGAACAAAAATATATTTTAACACATGACTATTTTTAACACTTTATATACATGATAAAAATAATATTTTTTATCGTTCAAAGAATTTATGCAATACATGAATATTTTTAATGGTTCATACATACAATAAAAATGTTATTTTTATTGTTCCAAGAATTTATTCAACACATGAATATTTTTATTGCTTCGCTTACGTGATAAAAATGATATTTTTATCGTACAAAGAATTTATTGAACATATGAATATTTTTATTACTTCACATACATGATAAAAATGATATTTTCATTGTTCAAAGAATTTATTCAACACATGAATATTTTTATTACTTCACATACATGATAAAAATGATATTTTTATCGTTCAAAGAATTTATTCAACACATGAATATTTTTATTACTTCACATACATGATAAAAATGATATTTTTATCGTTCAAAAAATTTATTCAACACAACAACTATTGTATGTAGTCCACTTCAAAAAAAATCGGCATTAAAACGATAGGGTAGGTAGCACTGGCACCGTGTCCAGCACGGCTCCTCTGCTATCCTAGGTCTTGCAGCATTACAATAATTTCGTTTCCATTCATTCAAATTAATCATAGGGTAGATAAACCCATATTCAGCCAAACTTTTCACAACACAAACAATTTTTTTGCATTCCCAATTTATACAATGCATTCACAACTCAATACAATACATTTAAATCGTCCATGGTCTGTGGACGAGGGGAGTATACATACTTACATATATATATATATATATATATATATATATATCCATTCCAATATCATTCAATGCATATATGATTTATAAAATGTATATATAATTTATACATCGCTTATATAATTTATACAACGCCCATATATGAGATATACGATGCTTATATAATTTATACATCGCTTTTCCATTCCAATTTGAATTTAGAAATCTCACATTGGGTTCCACACCTTCTTGTTTTGTAGAGAGCTCCGAATATGTTATGCTCTCTTCTAGAATGTAGCGCATGATGTCACGGTCCTAATGCTTCTTGTTTCACTGGATTTCGACAACATACGAAAAAAAATGATTTTTATAAATAAGTCAAACTTTGCAATGCTTTTAAGTGTTATAATCTTTTAAAATAAACACAGCCGCTACCTCTTAGTTTAATTCAAAACTAGGTTTGAATTTGCGTTCAATCCGTTGCACGAGAGGAGGATCGGGTTGCACCACGTCGAAGAGGGAGGAGAGGCGCACCTGGGGGGTGGTGGTCACTTCGAGATCGACGCAGGCAGGTAGGCACGGCGGTAGTTTAAACCGCGCGACTTTGAGGCGTTGAATCTCTCCAAATACATAACGATAATTTACCAAACAAGTATGGATTCGTAGATCTCGAAGTTCTCTGCAAAATTCTCTGAAGAATCATTGAATTTTATTGAGTGGATCAAGAGTTAATGAGGAGAGAAGGACTGAACTCGAGCTGTCGTTCGTATCGAGGCTTTACGGGCTTTTTCTGGAACTAGAAAAGTGAATGGAAAATTCCTATTGGCCGATATATATTTAAATTATTTTTAATTTCTTTAGTTCCAAAATTCCCGTTTCTCCATCCAAACTCCAAATCAAACCCAATGACTGTCGCCCCTAGCTAAATACCCCCTTTTCGGACACAATGAAATATTTTCATAGTCCCATTCAAATGTTCATGACATATTATCTTCAAATTAAAATATAAAACATTAAATATTAGATTTGAACGTACATTTTAATTTACCGGGGCCACATACTGATTCCAAAAATTCCCGAAAAATATATCTAGCTTTGTTTTGATGATACGGTCCTAACAAAATTAATTTCATTGAATTTGGAGACCGTTTGAAAAGTGGCTATTTTCTGGTCGATCCATCAAACTGAAATTACCAAACGTGTTTTAATTTACCACGCTCACATATTTATTCCAAAAATTATGGAATTTTGAACCTATCAATAATTTAATATTCCAGATCCAACCAAAGTGTTTCGTCGAAAACAGAGATCATTTGCAAAATGTCTATTTTTAAGGGCTTCGTTGTTATTTAAAAATTGAATTTTTAAATTTTGACGTATTTTCTGCCAAAATTACTCAAAATAAAAATTTTAATTTGGTTTTGATTTTCCGGGTTGTTACATTAAAAGTTGATGATTTATACTTTAATGTGTGTAGATCTCCACAACGAACATGGAACCACATATGTTGGTTAAAAGTATAGGCTATAATTTGTCACTCATATCACAATCTCCTATCTTTAACTTTTAAATTCTCAACTATTATATGCATATACAAAATATACAGGATTCAGATTACAAAGCTTACAATTTTGAATATCATTTGTAAGCTCATGGAAGATTACCTTACAATACCTTAGAGCAAGATCATTCTCTTAGGAATTTACTTCATTCCATGCCACAAAGAAAAACTATATCTATTGCCTGACTAACATATTTTTGTTTCAGTTGCTATAAAAATAAATATAAATATTGTTTAAATATACACAGATATTCATAAACATAGATGAAGCTCATGTCATGGAAGTCTCGAGAAAAGTAGGCCTGGATCATTCTAGCAAATGACAAATAGTATCTTTTTGAATACCATCTTATAAATCCACACTATAGATAGGACCTAATCATTACATCACACCATATTCTCTGTGAGTTACATTATGTTTATAGGCTTACATTGAATGAGTTTTTTGCCCATGTTTTTTAAGCAAATATTGAAAGTGTATTGCAAGATCATTTACTTTTTCAAAGGCTCATGGTTTCTCAATGCCAACATTTGCATGAATGCATGCAAAAAATCAAAGGCAAACCTGGAAAAAGTTTTGGCATAGGTGGTTATTAGGTTTTAGGAACCATTACAGCTAACAAATATTTATAAATAATGGTTCATTATCAATTTCATGTGCAGGAAGGAGAAGGCGATTGCATTTATGTTGTTTGAAATGGAGATTTTGTAGTCTTAGCAATCCAGGGGTAATTCGTATAAATATCTATACATATCCCATTATCTTCATTTATCATGCAAATTGATTTTAATGTATGCATTTTTCTAGTAGTTCTTGAAACATTAATCTAAATTTTTAGTAGTATCACTCCTAAAGGTTGTATGTGCACGAAATTTTATATTACTGTTTATTTTGATGCTTTTTACTGCATATATGCGCTTTGCTATCATCCATTTACATGAACTCTTACAAAACATCAAACTATGAGTTAGGAAAAGCAAGGAAAGGAAGTGGTGACAAAGATTTTGCATCAATATACAACTAAGACCATAACCAACAATCTGTTCTGTTCAGTTATTCTCTCTCTTGTTTTTCAACTGGTCCAACAAGCCGAGCAACCAGAAGGGGGAAAGCAGCCGCGGGCTAGTGATGGAGTGGTTTACAATGGTGAAGAGTTCGCCATTATGAGATTGTAACGGCAAACACATTGCCGTTGTAAGCTTATAATGGCAAACACTTTACCGTTATAAGATTATAACAGCAAAGTGTTTGCCGTTATAAACCAAACCAAAAAACCCCCAAGCCGCCACCCTCCTCTTCATTCTCCATCCCCAATTTTCAAACCCGAAAACCCTATTTCATATTCCATTTTTCACCCAAATTTTACCACCAATTCACCAATCCGTTAGCTTTTAACCAAATTAACTACCATATTTGAGATATTCGTTCGAAAATATGTCTAGATTACTAAAAAAATTCGCTAAAAAATTCATGCACGGTGACGATCGTGGCACCGGGGGTAGTGGCGCAGGGGGGAATGGTGCAGGGGGTAGTGGCGAACAACCAGTCGCACGGTACGTGCCCGGAATAGGAGACTTGCTTGCAGCTGCCGAAAACATGGAGAACCAAGACGTAGGGGCGCACGAGGAAGGCGGCCGTCGTGGACGCGGCGGTCGGAGGGGCGGACGAGTAGGCAGGGCGCATAGGGATATGGGATCGATTTCCGCTAAACAGGCCGATCTCGATGGTTTTCTGGATCCGAACCTCAGCGCCGCGAAGCTTCCTGTGCTATCCAATTTTCGCATTCATCCAACAGGCGAAGAACACGTTAGCACACCGTCGAGTTTGCCTGTAAGTATTTTTAGTATTATTTAAATAATATTCTTTGAGTATTAGACATTGAGTTGATAGAATAACATTTTGTTGAACTATTGGCTACTCAATGTCTAATACTCAAAGAATATTATTTAAATAATACTAAAAATACTTACAGGTAAACTCGGCGGTGAGCTAACGTGTTCTTCGCCTTTTGGAAGAATGAAATCCAAGAGCATGTAACAGTGGATAATTTATTAGTCCTAGTTTATCATATTGTGCGTACAATTTTAGGAATAAACCATGTTATAAATGCTGATGTTCAATTGTATGCGGTCATTGCTCTACGGTGGTACAAACCACCCATACATTTCACTTTCCTTGTGGTGAGTTAGGACTTACACCGCTTGATTTATCCATGCTTACTGGTATTAGTATTGGAGTAGATGCTTATCCCCCACTGCCGTTTGATGATGGTCGATGGCGTGATCGTCCACTTCCTCATGATCTACTGCCTCATTTTGACGTTTCTGATGCGTCGTATCAGGCAGAAGGCGCTATCAGAGTGAGCGCCATCTGTGCGGCCATGGATAGCATACTCGCTCAATACTCTGTTGTTGACGACTTGGAGCTTGCTCGATTATTTGTGTTATGCCTAATGGATAACCTATTCTTTAGTTCTACGAGCAGTAGTTTGCCTGTCGGGTTTGTTGCGGTCGCGGCTAAGTTAAATGCCAATGGGGCAATTTTATATGATTGGGGCACACCTATCCTTGCATACCTATACAGATGTCTTGACATGCAGTGCACCATCTCTGATTCTCAGGTTTCTTTATATGGATTCTAGGAGTTGTTACAGTACTGGTATTTTGAGTACTCTAGGAACTTTCATTTTGTCACCCGTACTTCAGACCCGTTGACCTTTTTCCCCCGTGTATGCTTTTGGACTGCGGACAACTGGGGGTTCAGGGATAACGAGTCAAGCCATATGTATCCAGTTGCCCACAACCAGATCGAGCTGAGGATGTATAGGGATCATATTATATGGCATCCATTTGAGCAGAGTACATCAGTTGATCTTAATATCATACAGATTGCTAGGTTGTTTGCCGAACGGAGATTTCCACTTATATCTTATCCCTAGATGATATGTGCTTATTGGTTTCTTGGTGAGAGGTGCTGGAGACAGTTGTATGACTTCGACGCTATTCCCGATGATCCACACGCACATACTTATCGGTGTATGATTTACCCATCCGAGCAGCTAGATATAGCCAGGGCAGCAGGCTGGTGGATGGCCGAGAGCTTTGTTATTACCGAGGAGTCATACCTTGCCTTCTGGCGCAAATTTTTCAATGGGTCTTCAGACACGATTACACATGCAGCATCGATTGATTTAGTAGGACCATCTGCTATATGACATGGCATACGTCCACCTGTTGTCGAGAATACTACCCAACCCAGCCAGAGTTTTCGTGCAGTTGATCATGTGGCGGCCGCCAGTCATTTTGGTTGGACCATGGCAGTGCCCACCATTGGACCAGATCGTCACGTTGACGTGTATAATCCTCCAGCCCATCACGATTACCCGAACCCTACATAGATATCATATCATGATCTGTATGATATGCAGATGGGGATTAGGCATACGGGCTATGTAGAGTATAGGCGTAGCCTAGATTACAATGCTAGTGAGCTGTGTCGTGTTGCCAAGAAGGCACGGCAACATCAGGCGCATTTAGAGGCCCAGCTTGAGGCAGAGCGCAAGAGATTGCAGGACCTGCTGATGTATTACCACCATAGGTCTAGTGCTGGGTCGAGTCAGCCTCCAGATGTTGGTGATGATGAGAGACCTCGTCGGTGCCACACATGTCCACGTACACATTTAGATGACTCGGACGACTGACTTACTACCTCTTTTATGTGCTTTCGCAGTTGTCAGTTGTATGGTCCTATTGTTTGAGTAGACGTTCTGCATTTGTTGACTACCACTATTATGTACTTTTGATGTATTACGTTTTCCTAGTTGTTAGTTGTATGTTCCTGTTGTTTGAGTAGACATTCTGTATTTGTTCATTACCACTATTATGTACTTTCGATGTATTACTTTTTGCAGTTGTCAGTTGTATGTTCCTATTGTTTAAGTAGGCGTTTTGTATTTGTTGACTAACACTATTATGTACTTTCGATGTATTTTGTGTACGTTCTGATTATGTTTCTGTGTAGAGACTATATTTGGTTTTGTGTAGAGACTGTATTTCTATGTAGAGACTGTTTTTGTGTAGAGCCGATATGTTTAGTTGTTCTAGTTCCTGTAAGTGTTGTTTGGAATGTATTAAAGTTTGAATTTAATCTTGAACAAGATTGCCCTCTTCTCGTTTAGAAATGCAAAATTCTTATATAGCACACCAACATAACAAGGTTTACAGATACCTCCAAATTCTATGTACAAACATCAAATTAAGTAGATAGTAAAACAACCATAAAATTATAATACCATAAGCCTACTCAGTTCCGTAGCGGGTCAACCAACTGTAGCGGATTTTATACGCTTTGTAACCAACAAATTCCTCACCATACTTGAAAAGGTAACGAGAATCATATGTTTCTTGATTTGTTTCAAATATGTTCTCGTCTTCAACCGTTTCGATAATCTGTGTACAGATCACAAGCGTCTGCAAAATGACGATTATCCATTTGGATTTCAACAAATGTTCGTCTAGTGGGTCGAGAACGATGGTTGTTGTATAGCCTCATGATCATTGCCCTTCTTTCTTCATATGTTAAACCCCCTCCACTTTGCATTAGTAACTCATCTCTCTTTTCAACCTCGATATAGGATTTTACGAGGGCTAGCAAATCCTTGGAAGAAAAGTCTCGAGTAGGAGAATTCAATGTTTGAGCACTATTACTAGGTCATTTATTTACTAAAGAAGGATGCGGAGCTGTAACCGCTCGATGCTGAATCGCGATAGGCACCTCTTCAATTTGTTTATCCTGAACTAATCCAACTTCGTTATCGTTGACTAAGTTCCGTTCATACTCATCAAAAATCCTTCCCATTTGTTCATCACTTATTTCTAAATCATTCATGTAACCTATGAATCGGTAGAATAAGTAGAGTTACTAGAAGTACGAAGTTTGTTGATAACAAACGTTGCCTTTAAGAAAACAAGGAAATAAATTTTCTCACTTGAGCCTGGAACGGTGCTGCTTGAAGCTTAAAAGGTATGAGATGGATTATCAAATATGCAGTGCTTATAAGGGTAATGTACGACCAACAGTTACAATTAATTTTGGCATGTATTATTAAGCTCGTAATATTATGTTAGATTCCCTACAATGACTTTTCACATCACAACAAACATTATTTTGGCATTTATGAGTCGGCTCAGTATCAAGTCATTTCATTGATTATAGCAGGCTTTGGAAACATTATACTGAATTGTTTTGTCATAGTGTCAAGTTTGTGTATATGTAGGAGTTAAAAAATAGGGGTCATTCTCGGGTGCATTAACCATTTCAATAACTTAGAAGATTACACAACTTGACAATTATAACAACTACAACAATTCAGCAATTATAACAACTGCAACAACGACAACTAGAACAACAGAAAGAAATGCCAAACCAAAAGCATACAAACTACAACAACTGAGCACACAAGCATCAAATTCAAACACATACACCTACCATGGCCTAGGGAAAGGACTATCTCTAGGTTTACCGGCATTAATGTTGCTCAAGCGTCTTATTTCTGCTTGCGCTTCCAGTGCATACTGACGTCCACGTTCGCACATGGGAGGGTCAATCCACTGCTTAAAGCAACAACAATCAATTTCATCAGGATAGTTTATGTGGTCGTTGTAGGCTTGATAGCCGAAAAATCGACGAGCGGCATTTGTTTCGGTTTCATCAACAACTACGACCGATTCTTGTCCACAATGGCAAATAGGATTGAATCCAATCGTCCGTAGTGGCTCGGAAACCTTCCCTTAAAGTACAATTTCTTTTCCAGATCGTTGATGAACGGAAGAGGCATCGTCGTTTGAATACGGCGAGTATCCGCATTTGTGAGATGGCTGAAACGATTGCTGGAGTTGGACTGGACGTTGCATGGCATATGATGATGAGTGCGCTTGGGACATGGGTTTCTTGCTTGCAGTTTTTTTTTCGGTACGCTTGGGTGCAGATGAAGACATTTTTTTGGTTTTCAAAGATGAAGTCGAGAAGGAGGTGTGGTTGTGTGGAAGAAGGAGGAGGTAGGTTGGTATATAAAGGGAGGGAGTGCGACCGTTTCAGTAGCCGTTGTGGTTCCATGGCTATAAAATATAATGGCAAACAGTTTGCCGTTATATTTTTGTACAGGCAAACTCTTTTCCTAGACAGTAGGCCTGTCACTCTTTTTCTAAAGTTTTCAGACTAGAGTGTAGTCATGTCACTCTTTTCCTAAAGTTAAGAACGCATTTTCCAACGTAGCTACAGGATGCAGTGCACTGTGTACAGTATACAGCAAAAAGTATGCAGTAAACAGTGCACAGTATTCAGTAAACAGTGCACAGTCCAATGTAAACATTACCCGTTGTCAATTGGTTTTCACATTCCGTGTCTTTTGAAAACGGGAAGTAAGTTCTGTATGCAGTGGTAACTAAATCTCCTCTCCCTCTCTCTCTCTCTCTATTTTTTTTTTTTTGAAAATGCTCTCTCTCTCTCTATATATATATATATATATATATATATAACATTGGTTCAGTAATACCCATCTATACGGAGTCAAACTTATATCTCAATTAAGAAACATGCCAATTTCATATCCATCTTCTTACAATTACAGACCTTCTCTCTGGACCCTCAAACCCTAATTCGTCCACATTTAGAGAACCAACTGAGTGGTATATCGAAATGGAAGAGCGACACAATGACGAGGTGCGACAATTAGAACTTGAAGCAGGAATGCATGAAATGGAAATAAGACATCAACCAGACAACTGAACTCGACAACGTGACCGCAGGTTTAACCTGGTAATTCCGTGTGTTAGAGCCACGGTTGAAGAAGGCGAGGTGCAATCCGCAAATATTGTATGCTTTTGTGGTTTTAAAGCACCCTAATTAGTCGTCCGTCATGGAAACGATGTTGGACGTCGATTTTGTACTTGTCCAGTACGTACCAACGGATGAGAGTTCAGACAGTGGATAAATGATCGCTTTCCCCGACGAGCAATTACGTATGCTTTAGAATTAGAGGAAGAAATAAGAAAGCTACTAAATCAAGTAAACGACCTAAGTAATGCAAATTATCGCCTGCAACGTGGATTAAATTAGGATTTAAATATTTTATTTTATGCGTAATGTGTACTGTTTCGTTACGCGTCATATCAATTGTATCATTATGCATTATTTTTGTTGAAAACTTTCACTGAAGTTCGAACGAAGTATGTAACACAATAGCTATGTAATGTTCAGGATATGTACGCTGATTTTATTTATGGAACCTATTGTTTGTCTAATCTACCATTTGTGTAATTTACCATATTTGTAAATTATTATCACTTGTGTAACCTATGCATAAGGGTTGTTCCCAGGTGCATTAAACAATTCGATACAAGTTTTCGGATTATAGTGTTAGGAGTTAAAATAATGGGGTCATCCTTAGGTGCATTAACCATTTTCAGCGATTGTTTCACTTTATTAATTAGTCGTTGTATCAGTACAATAAATTTGTCCCCGGTATCACCTATGTTAGCCTACTTTGTGAACTAGGCAACACAAAGTCAAGAAACCAGACATTGAAGAGCATTTTTAATTAGAAGACTTCGGTTCGGATTGGAGAAGACACTACAATCTAGATTAGATAGCAGCAGCTGTTCGGGTCGGGTCAGAGCAACCTATCGGTTCGGGTCGGATAGAGTCCTCTGTTCGGATCGGTGAACTCCTACTGAGTAAATTGGTAAGGCATATCTAATTGGATCGGAGGGCAACTAAATCTCGATTGGATCGGAAAGCCACCTGTTTGCCACGAAAATGGATCGGAGCGGAGCAGATTAGAGAAGAAGAGAGCATTGCATCCAAGCCAATCCGGTTCGGATCGGGTATCCCGATCCGAACCCCTTATCTGCGCGTCTCCGACCCGAACCCATGCTCCATGTTATTCTCCTGCAAAAGCGCCTGGATATCCGGACCGGCTATGACCAGTTCCTACCCATAACGTCCGTTCCTTTGATGCGTTGTCAACATAATAGTTCATCCGAACCCGAAGATAGTGGGATGGACGACATGTGGCCCCGACCCGGATCAAGTTTCAAGCAAATTCACACCTATAAATACCCCGTCTGGAGACAAAGAGAAGGATCTTTTTTCAGCACTTTAAGAATTCAACCACCTCCATAATCCGAACTCCATTGCTCCCGGAGAATCCAAATCTTCTTTCATTATTTGTTTTAATCTATTGAGTGAATATAAGCGAGTTGTGAGTGAAATCAAGTGACTATTACATTGTATTTACAACTGAATCAGTGAATATAGTGAAAAATAAGTGGACGTAGGCATCTCTTCGCCGAACCACTATAAATCCTGTGTGTTCATTTTTATTTTTATCTCATCTTATTTGCTTTTAATCAATTTGGGTGTTAGAACCACTTTTGGGTCTAACATTTTTGGTGCTTTCACTGAGAATCCTCATTTAAATTCTTTATTTTCCGGGATCTCTTTCTACTTTTTGGATCGTTGAGTTCAAAGAAGTGAATCCTTAAGTTTCTCCGCTTTTTTATATTTGTTGAAGTGATTGTCAAAAACTCATGGCCAAAGGAAAAGGCAAGGAAGTTCAACCTTTTCGAGGAAATGGAGCTGGCGAAGATCAGCAAAATGCTGTTGTAACAAGGTCTCGGGGGCAGAGTTCAGCAGCAGGAAGAACCAATGCAGGAAATCCGAGCCGCCAGCAGGGGAGAGCTCCGATCCGATCCGGGTAGGAGATTCTGAAGCAGTGCATTCCCCCAATCTGAACCGACCCGAGCTGCTTGCCACGCACCGATCCGACCAGGCTCCCCAGCTCCGAACCGATCCGACTTCCTACATCCGATCCGACCCGATGCTTGGTGAAGCTGGAACCTCTACTCGAGTCCCTACGAATGCTCCAATTCCAGCCACCAGGGTTGGTGATCAGGTCAATCCATCAGCGCCCATCACTCAAGGAGATTTCTCGCGCTTGCTTGACATGCTTGAGAGCACGAGGGAGGCCATGAAAGTTCACGAGCGCACTAATCTCATGATGCAGGAAAATATGAGGCTCATGAGTCGGGAGATTAGTGAGCTCCATCGACAGAGAACTCCATCACCGGTTCGTCACACACCTGTAGATCAATCTTCATCTTCCGAGGAAGAGAGGCCCCGTGAACGAAGGCCACTCGAACGACCTCAGAACGTGGAGCAGCTGACATTTGGATCTTTGGGATCACGTGAGGATATCGCACGAGCATTAGGAAACAATGACCCCACTCGGGGGCAAAGACTCCAGTCCCCTCCTCCCGAGATCGACCGGGAACGCAGGGAACGGAATCGAGCAGAGGCAGCTCGAAGAAGAAGGGCATCTACTGAGCAAGAGCCCAGAAGGAACTCGGATGCTAGGGCCAGGGAACCTGAGCGGCCCCTAACTAATGCTGATGTACAGGCAATGGTTCGCCAGATTATGTCCGAGAGCCGGAATTATACAAATGAAGACTATGGCATTGAGCGAAGCCATACTCCCTTCACCGACGATATCCTCGACTTCCAATTTCCCCGACGCTTTAACTTGCCACAAATGGACAAGTACAACGGAAGGACTGATCCGGGACAGCATTTGATGCGGTATTCGTGGCTCATGAATGCTGCTGCTGCCCCAGATGAAGTGAAGTGCAAAGCATTCCCAATCTACCTAGAAGATGTGGCATTGTTCTGGTTTACCCGACTTCCTCCTCGTTCGATTTCTAATTACAAGGAACTAAGCGAGCGTTTCATGAACCAGTTCCGACTACATGCCCGAAAGTCCAAAAGTGTTATTGAATTATCGAGAATCAAATAGGCACCAGGAGAATCTTTAAGGGCATATCTTGATCGTTTTAACCAAGCTGTAACTGAGGTCAGTGACCCGCATGAGCCCACTATTCTGATGGCATTGAAGGAAGGAGTCGATCCTGAATCTGAGTTTGGAGACTACCTTTCTGGGAAGACACCCTCCACAAGGGAGATATTCTACGAAAAAGCCGATATTTATCTAAGGCGAGAGGAGGCCAGGGCAAACCGAAAGAGAAAGTCTGAGACGGCTTCAAAGGAGAATGTGCAGAGTAATATCGCCGTGAAGCAGTCTGGGGAGAATTCTGGCAAGGTTGAAGTAAATGTAGGAAACAAGGGTGGAAACAGCAATACTGGAAGTGGGGGAAACAACAACAATAACCGTAATTCGAGCGGTAACAGAAGAAACAGAAATAGGGGAAGTGACCCTAACAAAAGACCCCGATTTCAGAACTACGAGGATTATACACCATTGAACGACACCCTGGAGAATATTTACCTGGATACGTATAATGTGTTGCAATACAAAAGACCGCCACCTCGTGATTCGACCGAGAAAGAAATGGCGACAGGGAAGTTTTGTTTGTTTCATGGAACTCACGGGCATTCAACTAATGAATGTCGGCATTTAAGGGATGTGATTAAGAAACTGTTGCGTGAAGGGAAGTTGGATGAGTACAAGGTTGCCCCGAGGGACAGGGGGCAAGGTGAGCAGGTTCCAAAACAGATTCTACCTGCTCCCAAGCCTACAGCGCAGCAGAAAGGTAAAGGAATTGTTATCAACTCCATAGTAGGCGGACCTCACCCGGCAATCCGAAGTTTCAGATCAATGGATCAATATGTGAATGCTGCCAAGCATCTAGACGTGAATGAAGGTGATGATTTGGAAGATGTCACCCCCATAAAACAACAGAAGACCATGTTCGACGACGTGGTATTTCGCAGCCGAGACAATACTGGGATACAATCACCCACCAATGATCCGTTGGTTATTACTACCACCATTGGGCCGGCCTTGGTCCATAAGGTATTAGTAGACAATGGAAGTTCCGTTAATATTTTGTTCAAGAAGTCATTTGATCAGATGAAGCTTGAGTCCGAAGATCTGAAACCTTGTGAAGGATGGATTAGAGGCTTCAACGGGGCGACGACAGCTCCCATGGGATACATAGAGTTGCCCGTGACCCTGGGGAAAGGAGAACGTAGAAGAGTGCGAATGCTTCAGTTCGTAGTATTGGACGTGGATTCGCCTTATAACGCATTTTTGGGGAGACCTGCCCTCGCTGAATTTAGAGTTTGTATCGCCCCTTGGTGCTTGTTACTTAAGTTCCCAACCAAAGCCGGAACTGGAGTAATGAGAGGGGATCAAGTTTCCGGACGGGCCTGCTATGTGGCCGAACTAAAGATGTTGATGAAAGGACTTAACGTTGAGAGTAAGGATGCCTCGTCTCCCTCAAAGGGGGACTCGGCGTAGCAATTAGAGAAATTGACCCCGAAGGAGTTGCCCAAAGGAACGCCTGAAGACCTGGATCCCAGAAAAGACGAGGAACCAGAGGCTAGGAATGCAACTCCTAATGAAGCGACAGTGGAAATTCCCATTGATAAAGTTGATTCGACAAAAGTTTTAAAGATTGGTTCTCAATTGGATCCACGTCGAGCTAAAGAACTAACGGACTTCTTGAAGGCAAACTTAGACGTGTTCGCCTGGACCCATGCTGACATGTGTGGGATATCGCCATCCATTATAAGTCACAAACTGAATGTAAATCCGAAGCATCCGCCTGTGAAGCAAAAGAGACGCATGCTGGGCCCAGAGAGGTCGGCTGCTCTCAAAGAAGAAGTAGAGAAGTTGAAGCAGAATGGATTTATTCGAGATTCGACTTATCCCGACTGGATATCGAATCCCGTCTTGGTAAAGAAGCCAAACGGAAAGTGGCAGACTTGCATTGACTTTTCAGATTTAAATAAAGCTTGCCCGAAAGATAGTTTCCCACTTCCCAGGATTGACCAGCTTGTAGACTCGACAGCAGGTCATGAACTTCTCTCTTTCATGGACGCATATTCTGGATACAACCAAATTCCTATGCACGTACCAGACCAAGAACATACGAGTTTCATTACAAATTTGGGTTATATTGTTATGCTGTAATGCCATTCGGATTAAAAAACGCTGGAGCTACTTATCAGCGCTTGGTAAACGGAATGTTTTATGATCAAATAGGGAAAACTATGGAAGTTTATGTGGATGATATGCTTGTCAAATCAAAGCATTCCTCCAGCCATACGCAAGACTTGGCGGAAATGTTTGGTATCCTGCGAAAGTACCGGATGAAATTGAATCCTCTGAAATGCTCATTTGGAGTGGCATCGGGAAAGTTCCTTGGCTTCATTGTGAGTTCCCGAGGAATTGAAATCAACCCTAGCCAGATAGCAGCGATTAGAAACATCGAAGAACCTAGGAGAATTAAAGACGTCCAAAGTCTTGCAGGGAAAGTAGCGGCGCTGAGTAGATTCATCTCCAAAGCCACAGATAAATGTGTTCCGTTTTTTGATTTGATAAAAAGGGGAAAGAAGAACTTCCAGTGGACTCCGGATTGTGTTGAGGCCTTTCAAAATCTGTTGGAACTGCTAGAGAAACCGCCGATTTTATCAAAGCCCGTAGATCACGAAGAATTATTTGTTTATTTGGCAGTCTCGGCTCACGCTGTCAGCACAGCCCTGGTTCGAGAAGAAGACAAAGTACAAAGACAGGTGTATTATGTAAGTAAGAAATTAGCAGCGGCAGAGCGCAACTACCCAAAAATTGAGAAGCTCGCTTACAGCCTCCTGATCGCATCCCGAAAACTTCGTCACTATTTCCATGCCCATCCAATAACCATATACACCGACCAACCCTTAAGGCAGGTGTTGCAGAGACCCGAAGCATCGGGAAGGTTGATCAACTGGAACATAGAACTAAGTCAGTTTGATTTGAATTTTCAATCACGAAAGTCAATCAGGGGGCAAGCTCTAGTAGACTTTATTGCGGAGTTCACCATTCCAGAGGAGGAAATAATCAATGACAGAGTGGTTAAATCCGAGGATGAGCTAAAGATGAATCCGTGGAAATTATATACAGATGGAGCCAAGAATGACCGAAGGTCCGGAGCTGGAATTGTCTTAGTCACTCCCGAGGGACGGTCGTTATATTACGCCCTACGATTAGAATTTTCGGCAACTAACAATGACTCCGAATATGAAGCCCTGATCGCCGGGCTGAAGCTTGCTAAAGACCTCGGAGTAAAAATGATAGACATATTTTGTGACTCTAAAATTGTTGTTTGTCAAGTGCGAGAGGAATTCGTGGCTCGAGGACCTCGACTTATCGCCTACCTCAAGAAAGTGAAAGAGCTATTGAATAGCTTAGAGCGGTTCAACATAACACATATTCCCAGAGTTGAAAACCAGAAAGCGGATAGACTGGCAAAGCTGGCAAGTTCCGACAATCCAGAAGAGACTGAAGTAATTCCAATTGAAACATTGGAGTCGCCAAGCTTTGAGTCAATGGAAATTGAATTCGCTTTTGAAGCGGAACCAGAGAAGGAGTCATGGATGACTCCAATTAAGAATTTCCTTAAGAATGGGACACTCCCATCGAAGAAGAGTGAGAAAAGAGCTGTAGTTCGCAAAGCTACCAGATATGTCATACAAGATGATACTCTCTATAGACAAGGATTTTCTATGCCCCTATTGCGATGTATAGCACACGACGACATCAAGCGTGTACTAAGAGAAGTACACGAAGGTGAGTGTGGAGATCATACAGGAGGTCAAACTTCAGCAAAGAAAATATTGCGGTACGGATACTTCTGGCCTACGATCAACAAAGATGCAGCTGATTATTCGCGACGCTGCGATAAGTGCCAGAGATTCGCCAAAATCCCCAGGGCACCGTCAACCCAGCTTAAATCGATGGTGAGTCCTTGGCCATTTGCCACATGGGGAATTGATATCATTGGAGTTTTACCAATTGCTAAAGGAGGAGCTAAGTATGCAATAGTAGCCGTGGACTATTTTACGAAGTGGGTGGAAGCTGAGCCCTTGACCAAGATCACAACAAGAAAGGTGATAAGTTTTGTGGTCAGAAATATTATATGCCGATTCGGGATCCCAAGGACGATTATAACTGACAACGGGACCCAATTTGATAGCACTGAATTCAGAAATTTTTGCCAGAAGTATAAGATAGACAAACGATATACTGCAGTTGCCTATCCGCAATCGAATGGGCAAGTAGAGGCAATAAACAAGGTAATAAAATCCATCCTCAAGAAGCGATTAGAGCGTGCAAAGGCAAAGTGGGTTGATGAATTGCCCCTAGCTTTGTGGGCATATCGAACAACATTTAAAACGGCCACCGGTCATACTCCTTTCTCTCTCTCCTTTGGCTCAGAAGCTGTAATTCCAGTTGAACTAGAAGTTCCTTCCCACAGGGTGACCTATTATGACCCGATGACAAATCGGGCGCTTTTACTTGAGTCTCTTGATGAAGTCGAAGAGCAAAGGGACGAAGCAGATTTGCGTGCAGCAAGGCATCGGCGTCAGATGCCACGCTATTACGACAAAAAGGTTCGCCTCAGAACTTTTGAACCAGGAGATTTGGTGCTAAAGAGAGTCTTTCCATCCCTTCCTCACCTTGGTCCGAAATGGGAAGGGCCCTTTGTCATTCAACGGAAACTTGAAAAAGGAACCTTCAAGTTAACGACCGTGGATGGCGAAGAAGTCCCCAGAGCATGGAATGCCCAACACTTAATGCGATATTTGGATTAAAAACACTGTACTTTGTGTTATTTTTCTTATGAACTCTGTAATAAGGCACGACTTGCCTTGGGAAAATCTGATGATATGAATAAAGGACTATAAAGTGGATGTAGGCTACGACTTAGCTGAACCACTATAAAAATATTGTGTGTTATTTACTTTTATGCATTTACATTCATCAGTTATTCTGTTGTGATTATAAAATACAGGATAACTCAGAGCCTAAAAAGGTTGAAAACAGTTTAGACATAAAATGAAGCACAACGATTATTTGTGCAATAAGACATAAAAGAATGAGAAAACGACATTCTTAACTCTAACTCTCCAGAGAAAGAGAGAGAGTATAAAAGTGTCTCCGACTGAGCGCTGAAAAAGAAATTCTCTTCCTAACTCTAACTCTCCAGAGAAAGAGAGAGAGTATAAAAGCGTCTCCGACTGAGCGCTGAAAAAGAAATTCTCCTCCTAACTCTAACTTTCCAGAGAGAAAGAGAGTATAAAGGCGTCTCCGACTGAGCGCCGAGAAAGAAATCTTTCCCCGTTGAACGACCGGGGAATAAACAGATGACTGAACTCGAACTCTAACTCTCAAGAGAAAGAGGGAGAGTATAAAAGAAATGCCAGAAAAAACGACAGGTACTGACGACACAGGAAGTGCTATCCCGTCAGAGAATTGGGGGCATTCAGATTGCTTGATTAAGCATTAGATAATTTGTGGGAATTAACCGGGGACACGTATGCATACACATATTTCCCCCCTCCACAACTTCGTTTCATAACTATAGACATGCATTTTTACATAAGTGCAGAACTACTAACAAATAAACACTGCAAAAAGTGAATTATTTTTATTTACAAATGAATGAATTTGTACAGGGAGACAGCTAAAAAAGAAAGTGCAGGAGCTGCTTTTGTGGCAGCAATTATTGGTTCACAAAGATGCTAAAAAGATACAGGGCAATCCACTATTTAGATTTGGAATGAGCCTTGGATTTCTTGGCGGCTTTCTCCGCATCCTTTGCTTCCTTCTCGGCTTCAGTCAAGATTCGTTTTGATTTCTTTTTCCCTGAAGATGCGGTACTGGAGACAGTAGACTTCTTCCCGGATGGCGGGGCACTGGAATCAAGAGAAGATTTTTTAGCAAGTTCTTCTGTAATAGATCTAGTTGAGAGCTTAACAACTAACCTTGATCCCGCATCCACAACTGCGAGGGGCTTGAGGACCTCAGGGTCTAGTTCTTCGACCTTTAATTGCAAGCGCTTGTCTTGATCAGCCTTCATGGCAGCCAAGGTAACGTCATCAGCGCTTTTCGACTCCCCGGTTATTGCAACTTCCGGTTCCTCTTCATGCCCCCCGTCTCCTCCGTCGTCCTTTAAAGCTGCTATCATTTCTTCATCATGGGGAGTGGTGACCTTAGTTGGCTCACTTCTTTCTCCCAAGCCTATAGAAGCAGCCTTGTCTTCCCCTTCTTTGGCCCTATCAGCGGGCTTTGTCCCAGTGGCAGCTCCTTGAGCTACATCTGTCTTTGCGGATGATTCGACACCTACAGAATGAGATGCAACAGTTATCAACTCAGGCGAAAACAATGGGTCTTTCATCGATTGTTCGATCACGAGGCGAAAAGTAGAAATAACCTTGGAAAATTGAGGAGAAAAGGTAAGGATACCTTCCGAAGGCTTTTCTGCGGGGGTGGCTACTACCTCTGGTGTTGCTTCAGGAATGGGAGATAGCAGAGTTGTTCGGGGAATTCCCGGATTTTCGGGATCATACCCTTCTACTTCGGGAGTTGTAGGAGCAGAAGAAGAGGAACCAGATTCGAGAATGGTTTTTTGTTTAGACTTCCGTCTCTCTTCTTCCATGGCCTCGGCAATGAAGCGGCGCCCTTCAGCTAGGCGCTCCGGTTCATCATCTCTCAAGTATTTCTCCATCAGTTTATCTTCATCGAGGGAATCGACCTTAAGTTCCTCTTTTTCCCACTCAACGATTTGATTCCATACTTGAACCAGAGTGGATGGATAGTCCTCGATCCAAGAAATGTTTCGACGACGAATAATGTGTGCGAAGAATTCAATCATTAGCTCGCCGAAGCCCTGAATATCAGCCTCCGCCTCTGATAGTTGCTTGCGGGCTTCCTCCGCAGATTTAATAGCACACTCCACATTGCCCTCGGCCAGAGCAGCCCTGTTCTCTGCCTCCAACAACTTTGAAGCCAAGTCAACATTCTTCTTTTCTAATTCAGCACTCCTCTTTGCTAACTCGGCGTTTTTTCGCTCAAGCTCAGCATAAGCAAGGCGTGTCTTAGCAGCTTCTGACTTGGCCTCGTCAGCTTGCTTTTTTAATTCAGAACGCTCCTGAGTATGAGATTCAAGCAAATCGTGATAGCGCTTTTGCATGTCCTCGAATTGTTGTTTGAAATTAGAAGTGTCCCTTTGAGCGACCGCTAGCTGAGCTTGAGTGTCTTCCAATTCTTTTCCTAGAGCTTTTAAGGCCTTAGCGTCCTCCTCTGCGGTCTTTTGCATTGAATTGGCATTTGTGATTAGAGTGCGGATGATTCTAGAAAGATTGCGTGAATACTTGAACATCTCGGTATATTGTTTTTCTACCAAATCAATCTTTGCTTTGGCCTCATCTGCCCAATTAGAAGAAATAGGTTCAAGGGTAGGTAGAAAGGTCAAAGTCTCGAAGTAGTGCTCGGGAAATTGCTCCTCTAAATATGCCAGATTGACTGCGGTTCCCGCATCTGGTGGGGGAGGAGCAGGAATTGATAATTCGGTGTCCCTATGAGAAGAGAATTCAGTGGTCTCTTTGTCCGTTCTAGGTCGTTTAGTGGCAGGGACCTTGTGCTTACTTCGAGACCCGGTTTCTTTTGGAGGAGTTCTCTCTCTACTCCGCTTTTCATGGGAGGAAGTGGAGTCTTTAGATGGTGGTCTGTCCTCCTCCCTGCGACTTTGATAGCTTTTATATTTCTCTTGTTCCGATCGGACTGGTGAGCGGGAACGTGAGGGTCGAGAACGATAGGGATCATAAGGTCTTCTCTTCTCCCTACCACGATCATCCCGGCGATCATACTCGACATCCTGAGGAGGATTGGACATGCTGCGACGAAGTTTTCTTATATCGTAGTAGGATCGAGACATTGTACCTGCACGATAAAATAAACGAAGTTTAGAATTAATGGATTCATGGAGAAAGAAGTGCAATGAATGCTAATGCTGTGGTGTAAAGTGTATCCTAAGTGGTGTGTTTCCCCCCAACCAACCTGAGTCTGAAGCTAGACTAGTGCGGGCAGGCTCTTTGGCCTTAGCGGGAGTGGTTTCTTCAGAAGAGGTGAAGACTAAAGGATCCTTCCTGAAATCCTCTAAAGTATATATAGTCTCAGGTAAGGGGAGATCCCCCAAACCCTGAAATATGTGCTCATCAGTACTAGGAACATCCCCTTCGGAAGCATGAAGTGGCGACTCTTGGGAGGATTTTGACTTGTCTAGAGAAGTAGTTTCCTCGGGGGCAATATACCCTTCACGATGCTTTTCGGCCAGATTAGCCAATTCATCATCTTGTGTGGAAGATGGAGAAGGTGAAGTTTGAAGAGGCACTGTAGGAATTCCCGAGCCTTCTCCTGTCTCTGGAACTATCTCCACTGGAGGAATGTATGCGTAAGGGACCGTCCCATGACCGATGCTACGAAAAACGGATAGCAGCCCATGAAAGTGAAGGTATTCATCTTTAAGGACCTCGTCGATAGTCAAGAATTTTTGATCGCCATTAAGAAGTCGGTGCATCCGATCAAAGAACACCTGATCTGATATCTGTTTGGGATTGTCGACTGCAAACAAAAAGGAAAACAGGTCAGGGTGATGATTCAAGTGTATAGAGTCCGGATTTAGAAAATCAACGCTTTACTTGATTTTGTCCATCTCCTGGCGCATCCAGGCTGTTGCTTCACGTAGAACCATTCTAGTCTGGAATCTCCAGCTTTACTGCTAAATGGTGCAGAGATTATCTTCCTCTTTGGAACTGATTCAAAGTAGCAGAAGGATGGAGTTTCTCGAGTCCGATGCTTGAAATTATAGAAGAAGTGAACGTCATCGAACGTGAGCTCTATGCCTAGGATTTCACGATATGCTATGTACAAGGTGTGCAAATAGGCATATGAATTGGGATGCAACTGCATGGGGGCAATCCGCATTTGTCTTAAGAAATCAACGATGAAAGGAGAGAATGGAGGAATGGCGCCGACCATGCACATCAATCGAGTAACCGTCATATATCCTTCTGGAGGGTTGTAGGGACGGTCAGAGCGTGAGGGCACTAGAGTTTCCCTTTTCATTATTCCATACTTTAAGCAAATTCGAACAAGTCGATCGTTGTCGATTGTTGATTCTACGGAATCTGGAGGTGATTCCAATATAATGGCTAATTCAAATTCGTCAGGGGCTCGATCGTCACCGATCCCTCCTTCCTCCTCAAAACCCAGAGAAACCTCGTTCTCCGAAGACGCCTCGTTGCTTTCTCGATTTCCAACCCCGTAGTCTGGACCCTCACTGTCCCATTCTGGATCAGACGAAAAAGATATATCCTCAAGAGTGATTTTGTTAGAAGTTTCCGGGGCTTCTTTCCTCTCAGCTAGTGGGGAAGAGCGTCTGGGTCTCATTGTCATAGAACTATTGAAGAAGCAATAGCACGGATTAGAGTAAATTATCCCGTGCCCCCCTGTGTATGTGTGTGAACTAAAATGTGTGCAGCAAATGTGAGAAATGCAAAGTAAAAGTACAGCAATGTAAGACGAAACTTTGAAGAGAAAGTGATAGTCAGAGTAGTTCTTAATGTTCACTTATGTCCGCGAGGCACTATCCTAACTGTTCGTAAAGATGGAAGTAATATCTTTTAAATAGTCGGACGAAAGCTTGTGTTTTAGATTGAGTGGTGTTCGGTTCGGGTGCAGACAACGGGTTCGGATCGGATGAGCAAAGGCCCAGGCTCAAAAAGATATGTCCGGATCAGTTCGGAGATTGACACCCGGAGCGGATCGGATTGACTTGGATAACCAGACTCCTATTCTCTCTTTTGTTTTTCAATCGGGTCCGATCCGAGCGTATAAGCCGTGACCTTCATTGTATTCGTAGATCCGACCCGACCCGGTCAAGCAGTTTAAGATCCATTTCCTGGCCCTATTGCTCCGACCCGATCCAGCTATGTAAATTTCCCTCTTTCCCTCTTTTCCTCCTACTGTTCCCCTACCCGAACCAACCTTCTTTAGTTTTCTTCCTCTTCCTCCTCTTAAATAGCGAACCCAACTCGAAATCCCAAGCTTTAATTAAAGTCGAGAGATTGAGTACTCAAGTGTCAATACTTTCCTCCAACGCTTCGAAATGGCGTCGATGTCATTGACGACGAAGGCGGAGGAAGGAAGAAGGCACAATAATGGAATTATTCAATTACTTTGTTAAAGTCGTTCAAATTAACCGTGAAGGTAAATTAAAAGCGATTATGGCAACAGGATTCAAGATTACAAGACTACCTATGTGTTTGATTCGAAGACAGAAGCGAAAATTTTGAAGTTTCTTGGAAAAGCCGGAGCTTCGATATGGAATCGGTTCGGATAAACGAAAACAATAAATGAAAGAAAAGAAGAAAGAAGAAGTGAATTTATATAAACAACAAGCTGACTATTCGTATTCCCGATCGGACCGGCTTGAGAAGCCCAGTAATACAGCTTGGCCCACTGGTTCATCGCAGAGCACAGGAGGAAGAAGATCTGTTCGGGTCGGAACCCAAGCCAGAAATCCGTTCGGATCGGAATCCGAACCGAACAGGATGAAGTACGACAACTTAACGTGTGAATTCGAAAGGAAAGGTGAAGCTTTTGCGCTATGGTAGTCAAAGCATGCTCCGTTCCCCACAGAAGCATCCTTTGAGGGGGCAAAGTGTTAGCCTACTTTGTGAACTAGGCAACACAAAGTCAAGAAACCAGACATTGAAGAGCATTTTTAATTAGAAGACTTCGGTTCGGATTGGAGAAGACACTACAATCTAGATTAGATAGCAGCAGCTGTTCGGGTCGGGTCAGAGCAACCTATCGGTTCGGGTCGGATAGAGTCCTCTGTTCGGATCGGTGAACTCCTACTGAGTAAATTGGTAAGGCATATCTAATCGGATCGGAGGGCAACTAAATCTCGATTGGATCGGAAACCCACCTATTTGCCACGAAAATGGATCGGAGCGGAGCAGATTAGAGAAGAAGAGAGCATTGCATCCAAGCCAATCCGGTTCGGATCGGGTATCCCGATCCGAACCCCTTATCTGCGCGTCTCCGACCCGAACCCATGCTCCATGTTATTCTCCTGCAAAAGCGCCTGGATATCCGGACCGGCTATGACCAGTTCCTACCCATAATGTCCGTTCCTTTGATGCGTTGTCAACATAATAGTTCATCTGAACCCGAAGATAGTGGGATGGACGACATGTGGCCCCGACCCGGATCAAGTTTCAAGCAAATTCACACCTATAAATACCCCGTCTGGAGACAAAGAGAAGGATCTTTTTTCAGCACTTTAAGAATTCAACCACCTCCATAATCCGAACTCCATTGCTCCCGGAGAATCCAAATCTTCTTTCATTATTTGTTTTAATCTATTGAGTGAATATAAGCGAGTTGTGAGTGAAATCAAGTGACTATTACATTGTATTTACAACTGAATCAGTGAATATAGTGAAAAATAAGTGGACGTAGGCATCTCTTCGCCGAACCACTATAAATCCTGTGTGTTCATTTTTATTTTTATCTCATCTTATTTGCTTTTAATCAATTTGGGTGTTAGAACCACTTTTGGGTCTAACAACCTACATTGTATCAATCAAAAGCAGATTCCGTACAGTGTTCCCCACAGTCGTACCAGTGACCGGTTACATCAGCCTTTTTCGCTGCCGAGACAAGCTTTGAAAATCATAAAACGTAAATCAAAGTGAAGCTAGTGACCATTCACACCATTACCAATCTTGCAGATATATATACAGATGGTAACTTACTCACGCCTTCCCGCACTTAAACAAATTCGTTCCCATTCTTAGAGCACATCCTTCTATTAGCATTCACTGAAAATGTCTTCGTGGTCATCATCTACAGATTCTGAGGAACAGGCGTACGAAGACATGAGGCTATAGGAGCTTGAAGACGAATTCCAATTCCTATACCAAATGAGACCGCAAACTGAACCGTCGTACGAACAGAACGTTCAACCTCCACATCAAACGCCAGTTCCACCTGTTCAAGTATCATCTGAACAGCCGGTCACTCAGTCAACGCAGGAAGCAGAGTTCTTTCGTGTACCACTGCACGAACATGTAATTGTTTCCTATCCAGTTCGTTGCTACTGCGGGTACGCGGTTGAAGTTGTGGTTCGAGCAGTGGGCAACAATATAGGTCGGTGCATGCAGCGATGTCCGGCCTATCCAAATGGTTGCAATTACACGGAATGGATAGACCAACCTTTGTGTCCTTGAGGAATAGCATATGCTAACGAACTCGAATGAGAGAATAGACGTGTTCGAAGTGATAATGACCAGTTGCGATTGAACATCATGCGACTCCCGTAAGACTAAACGTAAAATGCAGTGTAATGAAGTTGCTAATTCCTACTACATGCTTTGATTGAGCTAGTTCGCATGTACTATCGTCAGTTGTTGTGTCTTTATAAAATATTGTATCTTTATGCTTATTGTTGTATATTTATAAACTGTTGTATCTCCTTATCCTACTCTATTGTGACAAATTACTCTCCTGTAGCGTACACCGTAGCCATGATGGTGAACACTGAAGCCATGATGTTGTCGTTAATATTTTATTAGAGATATAATTGATTTTATATCGAGTTTATTATATTGGAGATATAATTGATTAGTCAATGCAGAGATATTATCCCAACCATTCTTGCCTACTGCAGGTATTTCCAACCTTTCACATCACAACAACTGTCCGAATTGACTACTCAATGACAGAACCATTATTATCCCAACCGTTATGTTGGAACCATTATTGCCAAAAAATATGGCCAGAATAATTTGACTACTCAATGCAGAGATATTATCCCAACCATTCTTGCCTACATGTATTGCCCACATGTATTACCAACCATTATTGCCAGCCTTTGACATCACTACAACTGTCCGATTTGACTACTCAATGACAGAGATATTATGCCAACCATCCTTGCTTATATATATTTGTCCTACGTCTACACTCAAGGAGAACAACGAAACTAAATTTATAACAAAGCAAGCAATGGATCCAAATATATACTACCATTACTACGAAGTCATGGATCAAACTGACGATTCCGAATTAGAAATGGAGGAAGAGACGGTGGAGGAGCTGGAACAGCACGCAATGGTTGGGTATTCCAATTATTTTGCTAAAGGCTCAATGAACAACCGTCGAGGTAGTATGCATGGCCGGATTGACCGGTGGTATAAGAAAAACTACCAGGATGGACCTGAAAGACTAATGAGGGATTACTTCATCGACAATCCAACCTACGATATAACTTTGTTCCGCCGTCGTTATTGTATGAGTCCGGCAATTTTCTCAAAAATTTATCTTTAACTTCATCAGTCAAACCCATATTTCACTTATAGACTGAACGGATCACAAGAAATCGGCCACTCGCCCCAGATCAAAATTTCATTGGCGTTGAGGATGTTAAGCTATGGAACATCTGGCGACCAAATGGATGAATATTTCAAAATCGCAGCATCAACAGTAATAGAGTGTCTAAAAGAATTCTGTAAAACAGTTATTGAACAGTTCGGGAAGGAGTACCTATGGATTCCTGGACCAAACGATATAAGCAGGATTCTACGCAGGGGATAAGCTCGAGGATTTCCAGGTATGATTGGAAGTTTAGATTGCATGCATTGGCCTTGGAAAAACTGCCCAACGGGATGGAAAGGAATGTTCACCGGACATAAGAAAGTGCCGTCAATGATCCTTGAAGCAGTAGCAATAGACGATTTATGGGTTTGGCATGCTTTTTTTGGAGTCCCAGGTTCATTGAATGATATAATTTTTTTAAAACAATCATATCTTTTCACAGAATTTGCTAATGGACTGTCAACAGATGTTTCATATAAAGTTGGTAATATCGAACACAAAATTGGATACTACCTAGTGGATAGAATATACCCAAAGTGGCGAACAACTAGTCACAAGGTACGTGCCCGTAATAAAAGACTTGCTTGCAGCTGCCGAAAACATGGAGAACCAGGACGTAGGGGCGCACGAGGAAGGCGGTCGTCATGGACGCGGCGGTCGTAGGGGCGGACGAGCAGGCAGGGCGTGTAGGGGTGTGGGATCTATTTCCGCTAGACAGGCCGATCTCGATGGTATTCTGGATCCGAACATCAGCGCCGCAAAGCTTCAAGTGCTATCCAACTTTCGCATTCTTCCAGAAGGTGAAGAACACGTTAGCATGCAGTCGAGTTTACCTGTATGTATTTTAGTATTATTTAAATAATATTCTTTGAGTATTAAACATTGATAGATGGTATAACATTTGTTGAACTGTTGGCAGTCACGGAATACGTTTACATGGTTCGTTAGCAACCACACTTTGATATTATCATGCACAGTTGGCGGGTAAGTAGGGGGTCGTAGCACTATTACATGCTCTTGGATTTCATTTTTTTCTAGGTAATATTAAAGACCTTTTAATGAAACAAGTGCATAATCTATTGGTCCTAGTTTATCTTATTGTGCGTACAATTTTAGGAATAAACCATGTTATAAATGCTGATGTTCAATTGTGTGCGGCCATTGCTCTACGGTGGTACAAAACCACCCACACATTTCACTTTCCTTGTGGTGAGTTAGGACTTACACCACTTGATTTCTCCATGCTTACTGGTATTAGTATTGGAGTATATGCTTATCCCCCACTGCCTTTTGATGATGGTTGACGGCGTGATCGTGCACTTCTTCATGATCTATTGCCTCATTTTGACGTTTTTGATGCGTCGTAACAGGTAGAAGGCGCTATCAGAGTGAGCGCCATGCGTGCGGACATGGATAGCATACTCGCTCAGTACCCTGTTGTTGATGACTTGGAGCTTGCTCGATAATTTGTGTTATACCTAATGGGTAACCTATTCTTTAGTTCTACGAGCAGTAGTTTGCCTGTCGGGTTTGTTGCGGTCGCGGCTGAGTTAAATGCCAATGGGGCGATTTTATATGATTGGGGCACACCTATCCTTGCATACCTATACAGATGTATCGACATGCAGTGCACCATCTCCTATTTTCAGTTTTCTTTATATGGATTCTAGGAGTTGTTACAGTACTGGTATTTTGAGTACTCTAGGAACTTTCATTTTGTCACCCGTACTTCAGACCCGTTGACCTTTTTCCCCCGTATATGCTTTTGGACTGCGGACAACTGGGGGCCCAGGGATAATGAGTCATGCCATATGTATCCAGTTGCCCACAACCAGATCGAGCTGAGGATGTATAGGGATCAGATTATATGGCATCCATTTGAGCAGAGTACATCAATTGATCGTGATATCATACTGATTACTATGTTGCTTGCCGAATGGAGATTTCCACTTATATCTTATCCCTCGACGGTAGGTGCTTATTGGTTTCTTGGTGAGAGATGTTGGAGACAGTTGTATGACTTTGACGCTATTCCCGATGATCCACACGCACATACTTATCGGTGTATGATTTACCCGTCCGAGCAGCTAGATATAGCCAGGGCAGCAGGCTGGTGGACAGCCGAGAGCTTTGTTATTACCGAGGAGTCATACCTTGCCTTCTGGCGCAGATTTTTCACCGGGTCTTCAGACACGATTACACATGTAGCACCGATTGATTTAGTAGGGCTATCTGTTATACGACATGGCATACGTCCACCTGTTGTCGAGAATATTACCCAACCCAGCCAGAGTTTTTGTGCAGCTGATCATGTGGCAGCCGCCAGTCATTTTTGTTGGACCACGACAATGCCCACCATTGGACCAGATCGCCACGTTGACGTGTATCATCCTCCAGCCCATCACGATTACCCGAATCCTACACAGATATCATATCATGATCTGTATGATATGCAGATGGGGATTAGGAATACGGCCTACGTAGAGCATAGGTGTAGCCTAGATTACTATGATAGTGAGTTGTGTCATGTTGCAGAGGAGGCACGACAACATCAGGCGCATTTAGAGGCCCAGCTTGAGGCAGAGCGCAAGAGATTGCAGGACTTGCAGATGTATTACCACCATAGGTCTGGTGCTAGGTCGAGTCAGCCTTCAGATGTTGGTGATGATGAGAGACCTTATCGGCGCCGCACACGTCCACGTACACATTCAGATGACTCGGACGACTGACTTACTACCACTTTTATGTACTTTCGTAGTTGTCATTTGTATGGTCCTATTGTTTGAGTAGACGTTCTGCATTTGTTGACTACCACTATTATGTACTTTTGATGTATTATGTTTTCCTAGTTGTTAGTTGTATGTTCCTGTTGTTTGAGTAGACGTTCTATATTTGTTCACTACCACTATTATGTACTTTCAATGTATTACGTTTTCGCAGTTGTCAGTTGTATGTTCCTATTGTTTGAGTAGGCGTTCCGTATTTGTTGACTAACACTATTATGTACTTTTGATGTATTTTTCGTACGTTCTGATTATGTTTCTGTGTAGAGACTGTATTTGGTTCTGTGTAGAGACTGTATTTCTGTGTAGAGACTGTTTTTGTGTGGAGCCGATATGTTCTGTTGTTCTAGTTCCGGTAAGTGTTATTTGGAATGTATTAACGTTTGAATTTAATCTTGAACAAGACTGCCCTCTTCTCGTTTAGAAATGCAAAATTCTTAAATAGCACACCAACATAACAAGGTTTATAGATACCTCCAAATTCTACGTATAAACATCAAATTAAGTAGATAGTAAAACAACCATAAAATCATAATACCGTAAGCCTACTCAGTTCCATAGCGGGTTAACCAATTGTAGCGGATTTTATACGCTTCATAACCAACAAATTCCTCACCATACTCAAAAAGGTAACGAGAATCATATGTTGCTTGATTTGTTTTAAATATGTTCTCGTCTTCAACCGTTTCAATAATCTGTGAGTACCGATCACAAGCGTCTGCAAAATGACGATTAGCCATTTGTATTTTAACCGATGTTCGTCTAGTGGGCCGGGAACGATGGTTGTTGTATAGCCTCGTGGTCATTGCCATCTTTCTTCATATGTTAAACCCCTTCCACTTTGCATTAGTAACTCATCTCTTTTTTCAACCTCAATATAGGATTTTATGAGGGCCAGCAAATCCTTGGAAGAAAAGTCTCAAGTAGGAGAATTCAATGTTTGAGCACTATTACTAGGTCATTTATTTACTGAAGAAGGACGCGGAGCTGTAACCGCTCGATGCTGAATCACAATAGGCACCTCTTCAATTTGTTTATCCTGAACCAATCAACTTCGTTATCGTTGACTAAGTACCATTCGTACTCATCAAAAATCTTTCCCATTTGTTCATCACTTATTTCTGAATCGTCCACGTAACCTATGCATCAGTAGAATAAGTAGAGTTACTAGAACTATGAAGTTTGTTGATAATAAACGTTGCCTTTACGAAAACAAGGAAATAAATTTTCTCACTTGAGCCTGGAACGGTGCTGCTTGAAGCTTAAAAGGTATGAGATGGATTATCAAATATGCAGTACTTATAAGGGTAATGTACGACCAACAGTTACAATTAATTTTGGCATGTACTATTAAGCTCATGATATTATGTTAGATTCCTTATAATGAATTTTCACATCACAACAAACATTATTTTGGCATGTATGAGAGGGCTCAGTGTCAAGTCATTTCATTGACTGTAGCAGGCTTTGGAAACATTATCTTGAATTGTTTTGTCATAGTGTCAAGTTTGTGTATATGTAGGAGTTAAAAAATAGGGGTCGTCCTCGGATGCATTAACCATTTCAATAACTTAGAAGATTACATGACTTGACAATTATAACAACTACAACAATTCAGTAATTATAACAACTTCAACAACGACAACTAGAACAACAGAAAGAAATGCCAAACCATAAGCATACAAACGACAACAAGTGAGCACACAAGCATCAAATTCAAACACATACACCTACCATGGCCTAGGGAAAGGACCATCTCTAGTTTTACTGGCATTAATGTTGCCCAAGCATCTTATTTCTTCTTGCGCTTCTAGTGCATACTGATGTCCACGTTCGCACATGGGAGGGTCGATCCACTGCTTAAAGCAACAACAATCAATTTCATCAGGATAGTTTATGTGGTCGGTGTAGGCTTGACAGCTGAAAAATCGACGAGCGGCATTTGATTCGGTCTCGTCAACAACTACAACCGATTCTTGTCCACAATGGAAAATAGGGTTGAATCCAATCATCCGTAGTGGCTCGGAAACCTTCCCCTTAAGTACAATTTATTTTCCAGATCTTTGATGAACAGAAGAGGCATCGTCGTTTGAATACGGCGAGTATTCGCATTCGTGAGATGGCTGAAACGATTGCTGGAGTTGGACTGGACGTTGCATGGCATATGATGATGAGTGAGCTTGGGACATGGGTTTCTTGCTTGTAGTTTTTTTTCCGGTTCGCTTGGGTGCAGATGAAGACATTTTTTTGGTTGTCAAAGATGAAGTTCAGAAGGAGGTGTGGTTGTGTGGAAGAAGGAGGAGGTAGGTTGGTATATAAAGGGAGGGAATGCGACCGTTTCAGTAGCCGTTGTGGTGCCACGGCTATATAATATAATGGCAAATAGTTTGCCGTTATATTTTTGTATAGGCAAACTCTTTTCCTAGAAAGTAGGCCTGTCACTCTTTTTCTAAAATTTTCAGACCAGAGTGTAGTCATGTCACTCTTTTCCTAAAGTTAAAAACGCATTTTCCAACGTAGCTATAGGATACAGTGCACTGTGTACAGTATACAACAAACAATATGCAATAAACAGTTCACAGTATTCAGTAAACAGTGCACAGTGTACAGTGCACAGTCCAACGTAAACATTACCCGTTGTCAACTGGTTTTCACATTCCGTGTCTTTTGAAAACGGGAAGTAAGTTCTATATGCAGTGGTAACTAAATCTCCTCCTATATATATATATATATATATATATATGTATATATGTATCATTGGTTCAGTAATACCCATCCATACGGAGTAAAACTTATATCTCGACTAAGAAACATGCCAATTTCGTATCCATTTCTTACAATTACACGGACCTTCTCTCTGGACCCTCAACCCCTAATTCGTCCACACCTAGAGAACCAATTGAGTGGTATACCGAAATGGAAGAGCGACACAATGATGAGGTGCGAAAACTAGAACTTGAAGCAGGAATGCATGAAATGGAAATACGACATCAACCAGACAACCGAACTCGACAACGTGACCACTGGTCTAACCTTGTAATTCCTCGTGTTAGAGCCACGGTTGAAAAAGGCGAGGTGCAATCCGCAAATATTGTATGCTTTTGTGGTTTTAAAGCACCCTAATTAGTCGTCCGTCATGGAAACGATGTTGGACGTCGATATTATACTTGTCCAGTACGTACCAACAGATGAGCGTTCGGACAGTGGATAGATGATCCTTTCCCCGTCGAGCAATTACGTATGCTTTGGAACTAGAGGAAGAACTAAGAAAGCTGCGAAATCAAGTAAACGACCTAAGTAATGCAAATTATCGCCTGCAACGTGGATTAAATTAGGATTTAAATATTTTATGTTATGCGTAATATGTACTGTATCGTTACGCGTCGTATCACTTGTATCGTTATGCATTATTTTTGTTGAAAACTTTCACTGAAGTTTGAACGAAGTATGTAACACAATAGCTATGTAACGTTCAGGGTATGTACGCTGATTTTATTTATGGAACCTATTGTTTGTCTAATCTACCATTTGTGTAATTTATCATATTTGTAAATTATTATCACTTGTGTAACCTATGCGTAAGGGTTGTTCCCAGGTGCATTAAACAATTCGATACAAGTTTTTGGATTATAGTGTTAGGAGTTAAAATAAAGGGGTCATCCTCGGGGGCATTAACCATTTTCAGCGATTGTTTCACTTTATTAAATAGTCGTTGTATCACTACAATAAATTTGCCCCGGGTATCACCTACATTGTATCAATCAAAAGTAGATTCCGTACAGTGTTCCCTACAGTCGTACCAGTGGCCGGTTACATCAGTCTTTTTTTCCGCTGCCGTCACAAGCTTTGAAAATCACAAACCGTACATCAAAGTGCAGCTAGTGACCGTTCACACCATTACCAATCTTGCAGCTATATATACATGTGGTAACTTACTCACACCTTCCCGCACTCAAACAAATTCGTTCCCATTCTTAGAGCACATCCTTCTATTGGCATTCACTGAAAATGTCTTCGTGGTCATCATCTACAGATTCTGAGGAACAGACGTAAGAAGACATGAGGCTATAGGAGCTTGAAGACGAATTCCAGTTCCTAAACCAAATGAGACCGCAAACTGAACCGTGGTACAAACAGAACGTTCAATGTAACACGCCATCTCCGCTAGGGTCACTCACAAAGGGAATGCCCTAGTTTTGGAGGGGTATTATCTAGTAAACAGGCACAGAGATAGCACAAGACATAACATAGATAAAATAGAGTATATAAAGCAGCGGATATAAACTTTAAAACCAAATCTCATTACTGAAAAATAGAGTCAAAACCTCTTACATCAAAATGCCAAGTCATTATTTCATTACATCAAGTTCTAAAGAAGCAAAGTACTTAAAACAACATAAGTAAAATATTATTCCCCAAAAAGTGCATGAGTGCAGCCATAGCATAGCTCAAGACCAAACCGTACATGAGCTGTCAGAAAGCAAGCAAAGTCCAAGCTAAGAGCTAGAGTTTCCTTCCTGAGAACCTGGGGGGGAAACGAAAGACAAAGAGGCGAAAGAAAACGGGTCAATCAAAAAGACTGGTAAGCCCTAGTGACTATCAGCATAGAAACTAGTAAAGTTAACAAGACAAGAATAAACTGGAATTAAACATAGGAATGATGATAAGTCTGACATGATAACTAAGCTAACAAGATAACTCAAGTCTAACATTGTGTATTCAAGGTTCGCCATACCAACTATACTGGTATACTAATCCCGTGTCAACTATAAATCAAGGAATAATCCCTTGGCCCAATACCGTGAAGTGACCCAATTCGGGGTCCAACGGTATGATCTAATCGATCGGCTCCCTACAAGTCTAGCTCGTCGTGTGTCTGTGTCATACGGCCCTATCACGAATGTAGTCACCTGTGCTAGGTCCACCATAGGGTGTATCAAGCCCTAGGGTGCCAACCACCGACACGAATCAAGAATGCACAGATAATCCTACTGATGCCCAATGCCTGCTTTTTCAACTCCGGACTAAGTGCACGACCCTAGTCCGCCTGAACCTACAATGGCGCACCAACTCAACTGTCGTTCTGGTCGCTTATAATCAGCCCAGCAATCGTGCCCCACCTTGCCTAGTCCCAGGGTACCGTGATACATCTAGTGGGTTACTGCTGAAAAGGACCGCATAACTAGGGTTTCGTTCTACAGGTTAAGTTGTCATTTAAAATCGAGACTTAACCCCATCTACGTGTCATGTCAAATTGACTAAGTGTGTCGTTCTAGTTCAAGACTTAGTCCTACGAATCATGTGTCAGGTTGGTTAAGTGTGTTCAAGCGGTTCATGACTTAACCCTATCAAATCAACGTGTCAAATTGGTTAAGTATATTCAAGTGGTCCATGACTTAACCCTATCCAGTGGCATTAATTTACTTAATGCACCCCTAACCTCTCACATTAGACTTGGTTATGGTTATTGGATGTGTCGGGCGGGTCCAGGCAGTTTTACACCATAACCTAGTCTAACCTCGGGTTTCGAGTGCGATATGACCAACTACTCACATTGGGTCCTATTGTTTGCAGTTACTGGATTCGCCGGGCGGTTCCGGGCAGATTTATACTGCAAACTCAACCCAACCTCGAGCTGGCCACGTTCAAGTTATCTAAGTGTCATGTCCCAAATTCATATTTTCAAGTATAATTTCATGTCAAGTTCATGTTCCTATCCAAGCTCAAGTTATAACAATATTCATGTTTTCAAGTTCATACTAAATTCAGGTTTTCCTAAACTACCCAAATCGCATCCCCAACGCTCGTGAATTCAAATCAAGGCAATAGATGTAACTAGGGAATAACATAACAAGGATGGGTATAAAGTGGCAAAGGTGATTTCAAGGCAAGCATGGTGTAACTTGAGATATGATCATAACATCACTGGCATATGAAATAGGGTGCTAAACATATCAACAAATGACATAAGATAATAATCCTAAACTTGTGACTAGCAAAAGTTTCAACATCACAACATCACAGGCATGTTAAAATAACTATAGGGTTTAGGTTATGACATGAACAGGCCCCTAAATCAAGTTCTTATCAGTATTCCACAAATCAAGGTTTAATATGAACGGTACTAGGTTCAAGGTGAATAGATCTAGGGTGAACAAGAGTAGATCTAAAATAATAGATCAAAAAGGAATAGTCATAGATCAAAGATATACAAGAATAGGTCTCAAGTAGTTATCATGTTTATATTCAACTTCAATTTACACAGTCCATATTAAGTTTAGAGTTTAGATCTAAGAGTAACTGGGGCTTACAGATCGTGGTTTTTGAGAACTAAGAACAGAAATTGTCGTAGGATCGTTGCAGAAGCTTTAATCTCTAGTTTGAATTGAGTTGCTTAGGTTGATGTTGATTAGCTTCTAGTTTTGATTCCAGCAGAGTAGTGATGCCATTTTTATTTTTATTTAGAACAGAGGCAGAGTAGAAGCAGAATAGAATTGTGTGTAGAGAAGGCTAGGTTTGGGGCTGTTTAAATAGGTTTAGGCAGATGAATCTGGACAGAAATCGGACTAGAAACATCAGAACGAACACTGGCCCAAAAATGGGCTCGGGGACCAGGTCGACTGCCCTGTCGACCTGGTCTGGGGGGGGGGGGGTCGACTGCCCAATCGACTCCCCAATCGACCTGGGTCTGGGCGGGAAATTTCCCGCCCAGTCTGTTCTGCGTTTGAAATTCGAATTTTTGAATTCGAATTCGAGCTGTTTTCGATTCTGAAAATTCCTGAAACTTCGGAGGGTCATATCTCCCTCATACAGACTCCGATTCTTGCAAACTCGGACTCGTTTCCAAGCAGAATTCCGAGATGAACGCAATGGCGCAACCCATTTCCCTTGGTTCTTATTTTAAAATTTAATTCTGCCTAGATTTATGGTTATACCACGTTATCAAAATACGGGTTGTTACATTCAACCTCCACATGAAACGCCAGTACCACCTGTTCAAGTATCATCTGAACAGGCGATCACTCAGTCAACGCAGGAAGCAGAGTTCTTTTGTGTACCACTGCATGAACATGTAATTGTTTCCTATCCAGTTCGTTGCTACTGCGGGTACACGGTTGAAGTTGTGCTTCGAGTAGAGGGCAACAATACAGGTCGGTGCATGCAGCGATGTCCATCCTATCCAAATGGTTGCAATTACACGGAATGGATAGACCAACCTTTGTGTCCTCGGGGAATAGCATATGCTAACGAACTTGAACGAGAGAATAGACGTGTTCGAAGTGATAATGACTAGTTGCGATTGAACATCATGTGACTCCCGTAAGACTAAACGTATAATGCAGTGTAATGAAGTTGCTAATTCCTACTCCATGCTTTGATTGAGCTAGTTCGCATGTACTATCGTCAGTTGTTGTGTCTTTACAAACTATTGTTTCTTTATGCTTATTGTTGTATCTTTTTAAACTGTTGTATCTCCTTATCCTACTCTAGTGTGACAAATTACTCTCCTGTAGCGTACACCGTAGCCATGATGGTGAACACTGAAGCCATGATGTTGTCGTTAATATTATATTGGAGATATAATTGATTTTATATCGAGTTTATTATCGAGTTTGTTATATTGGAGATATAATTGACTACTCAATGCAGAGATATTATCCTAACCGTTATTGCTAACCATTCTTGCCTACAGGTATTGCCAACCATTATTTCCAACCTTTCACATCACAACAACTGTCCGAATTGACTACTCAATGACAGAACCATTATTAGACCAACCATTATGTTGGAACCATTATTGCCAAAAAAATATGGCTGGAATAATTTGACTACTCAATGCAAAGATATTATTCCAACCATTATTGCCAACCATTGTTGCCTACATGTATTACCAACCATTATTGCCAACCTTTCACATCACAACAACTATTCGATTTGACTACTCAATGACAGAGATATTGTGCCAACCATCCTTGCTTATATATATCTGTCCTACGTCTACACTCAAGGAGAACAACGAAACTAAATTTATAAAACAGCAAGCAATGGATCCAAATCTATACTACCATTACTACGAAGTCATGAATCAAACTGACAATTCCGAATTAGAAATGGAGGAAGAGATGGAGGAGGGGCTGGAACAGCACGCAATGGTTGGGTATTCCAATTATTTTGCTGAAGGCTCAATGAACAACCGTCGAGGTACCGGATTGACCGGCGGTATAAGAAAGACTATAAGGATGGACATGAAAGACTAATGAGGGATTACTTCATAGACAATCCAACCTACGATATAACTTTTTTCCGCCATCGTTATCGTATGAGTCCGGCAATTTTCTCAAAAATTTATCTTAAACTTCATCAGTCAAACCCATAATTCACTTATAAACTGAATGGAGCACAAGAAATTGGCCACTCTCCCCACATCAAATTTCATCGGCGTTGAGGATGTTAAGCTATGGAACATCTGGCGACCAAATGGATGAATATTTCAGAATTGCAGCATCAATAGTAATAGAGTGTTTGAAAGAATTCTGTAAAATAGTTGTTGAACAGTTCGGGAAGGAGTACCAACGGACGCCTGGACCAAACGATATAAGCAGGATACTACGCAGGGGAGAAGCTAGAGGATTTCCAGGTATGATTGGAAGTTTAGACTGCATGCATTGGCCTTGGAAAAACTGGCCAACAGGATGGAAAGGAATGTTCATCGGACAAAAGAAAGTGTCGTCAATGATCCTAGAAGCAGTAGCAACAGGCGATTTATGGGTTTGGCATGCTTTTTTTTGAGTCCTAGGTTCATTGAATGATATAAATGTTTTGAAACAATCATATCTTTTCACAGAACTTGCTAATGGACTGTCAACAGATGTTTCATATAAAGTTGGTAATATTGAACACAAAACTGGATACTACCTAGTGGATGGAATATACCCAAAGTAGAGAACTTTGATGTAAGGATACAGAGTACCATCAAATGACAAAGAAAGTTATTTCATTGAAAAAGTAGCTAGCTACAGAAAGGACATCGAACGTACGTTTGGTGTTTTACAAGCCCGATTTCATATTTTACGAAATCCTACTCGTTTTCATGATGCAAGAGTGCTTTCAGAAATCATATATGCTTGTATAATAATACATAACATGATTGTGGAGTCTGAAAGAGGCGGATATAAGAATCAAAAGTTTAATTATCTTGACATGTTTACGGGGTCAAATGCAAAACCACATAAAGATGTAAACTTAATGGAAAAATATGTTGATATGGTTCAACACATTGAAGATCAATCTGCGCATTTTCAATTGCATGACCAGTTGGTGGAACATTCGTGGGCGCCTAAAGGAAAGAATAGTCGGAATCATTAGTTGGTACTAGAACTTAACTATTAACTTAGATATCTCCTCCGTGTTGGGTCAATTCAAGTCGTGAACTATGTATCAGTGTGTAGTCGTGTACCATATATCAGAGTACTGTGTATCAGTGTGTAGTTGGGTCAATAAATCTGGTTTCCAATCATATTGTAGATTGTATCATTATTTCAACAACTAGTACATAAATACTAAAAACAGATCACGATCATATTACAACTCAACCCAACATATACAACTAGTACATAAACAACAACTACTACATAAATACAACAAACATGTCACAATCATATTACAACTCAACCCAACATATATAGTTAGTACATAAACACCGAACATTACATAAATACTACAAATAGTTCGCAATCATATTACAACTTAACCCAACATACATAGCTAGTCCTTATACGAGCCACTACCGCTTCCGCTTCCTTTATTTTTTCTGTACTCTCCAAGCTGCTCGGTTAATAGTTCTTGATGTAGAGAGGAAGTTTACTAAAATCACATGTAATCATTTTAATATAATTCTTCTCTCGCAAGATAGCTTTCGTCTCCTCCAGCTTCTTTCGTACCATTGCTTTCTTCTCCTCCTGCTTTTCTCGTAGCCTGACTTGTTTCTTTGTATGTGCTTGTCTGCGGAGCTCTCGATAATCCGTAGCTGCCTTTTGGAACTCTTCGTCGTTACGGTTTCTTGGCACCGAAAATCGAACTCTATGCTCTCTTGTCTCCTTAGCTGAATTCTCTATTGTTTCCATAAATCTAGATAACTATGCACCGCATTGCTCTAGCTGAATTGACTTGGCTCTGCCAATAGGTCGTCCGTCACTAGTTCCAAATAAAGGGTTTCTTTCTAGCGAACTCGGTCACTTCCTGGACTAGAATCAGAGTAGTTCAAACATGAAGTTACTTGGGTTCTTCCACTTCGGCAAACTAGATAGAAGCTCGAAACAGTCATGAAAATTAAATGGAAGTCCATACTTTTGTTGGTAGGCCTTTCGTGACTCTTCAATCTGTAACACAAAGTCGAAATTGTATGAGTGTATGACATTTCTAACTAATCAGCCATAGTATAGTAAGTTATTTTTAAAAGTAATCCATGGTACTTACAATTTCATAAGGCACAGAACCGCTTTGCTGCCTGTACTGCAAGCTTTTCAGTATTGCCAGATAGTTCTGACATGCGGCATTCATAACTCTATAACCGCCTCTAAGTGATCCCCATGTTCTATTCCTCGCATCCAACGAATTGTAGAACTCTGCAACTCTTTCCCAAAATATCTGACCTTTCATATTATTCCCAACAATGTTGTCTTATGAAATGCGTATCCACGATTTAGCAAGTGAAACGTACTGCTCGGAAGTAAACTTACATTGTTTTTTTCCATCCGTTGTTGTTCCTTCCCCTTCAGCATGTTCATCATCAATATCTTCTATTCCAGGGTCCGGCTCCGATTCAACTTTTGTTTGGCATCATTTACTGAAAATGCCGCTTAAAGACTTCCAATTCGTCTCCTTTTGGTTATATTCGGGACTATAGGTGCAACGTATTCTTGATTACATTCTTCAAAATTTATAGCATTCGCATCCTCATCTGCATCTTCCTCCTCCTCCTCCGCCTCCTCCATTGAAGTTTCAACATTTTCTTCGGTAGTAGTAGAGACATACCCATACGGAAAACGGCTTTGCAGATTTTGCATACATTCCCGATCACGAACCTCGGTCTGTGGCGGAGTTAGGTGAGGTTGTTGACTTTGATCAGTCTGCATCATCATTGACATATACGACGAATGATCGTCGTACACGCCTACCACAGGCGGTCGTTGGTAAAACTGTGCTGGGGCGGTAGAATGGATGAGAGGAAAATTAGGAGGAGCGAGCGGTACGTACGGTGGTCGGTATGGATAATTTGAATACGGCGAGTAGCCATATTCGTGAGATGGCTGCAACGATTGATGCTGTTGGACTGACTGTTGCATGGCATATGACAACAAGTGCGGTTTGGACATGGGTTTCTTGTTTGTAGTTTTTTCTGGTTCGCTTGGGTGAAGAAAAAGACATTTTTTGTTGTTGAAGAAGTTGAAGTTGAGAAGGTGGAGTGGTTGTGTGGAAGAAGAAGGAGGTAGGTTTGTATATAGGGAAGGATATGCACTAGCCTTTGGGGTGCAACGGCTATGTAATATAACGGCAAAGTGTTTGTCGTTATAAGTTTATATCGGCAAACTCTTTGCCGTTATAAACTTATAACGGCAAACACTTTGCCGTTATAAGCACCAACCCTTGTCCAGTGCACCAGCCACGAACAAGTTCCAAACCATCCACAGACTAGCCACGGATAACTGAACAAGTCACACCTGGTTGCTCCATGGCTTGTTTAGTAACTGAACAAGCCATTGTTGGTTGTGTTCTAAAAAACTTTCATCATTTGGGGAGTTATCACTGTTGTACAATAATTTTAGCCAGAACTATACAAACATTACTTTTGATACATTATAAATTTGATTTAGGATAGAACACTGCTCATAGGTGATAGAATTTTTTTATTCTGTCTCAACCTATGTAATATAAATTCATATTGTAATGCATGCAACACTATTAGTTTATATGTCATAATTTTTTGTTAACTATGATGCTAGTTATGAGAAGAAATTCGTGTGCATGTGCTCACTACACTTTATTCACTACACACTGAACGTTATTTGAAATTATACCAATTATATATATATATAATATTACAACATGTTTAATCTGAATTATTACTCTCTTAGCCATTATGATATGAAGCTTTTTAGTAACACAAAATATAAAACATAGGTTGACAACAAGTATGTATAACAACATGCTCTTGTTTTACAAGTTTCAAATGGTGAATATCTACGATGCTACATTCCAACTATTTTTGAGTTAATATTTTAGTACAACTACATTCACCAATCCATGTGCGAAGCAAATCTAAGTATCGTGCAAGTAAACATGCATGTAAACTTTTGAACTGGGGTTTCTTAATTATTATTTTGACACCATTGTAAGTCCTATTATTTAGCATACCCTTAAGCTTTTCTTTTCTAAAACCTTTTCATATTTTTTTAAAGTATTGAGACCAATGTTTGAGATTTCAATTGAAAAGCTAAGATTCTGGTCATCCTGTTCCAGTTTTAGTAGATGGAAAAAAGAGCCTAAATGAAACTTTGGTTCAATAAAGAGTTTAATGTAATTTAAAATTTATAGAACAAAGTTATTAATATGAGTTTCAGATTTACTAATATTCAAGATCTATAATTTCAACTTCAAAAGCATGCGAAATCTCGAAATATATTGGGAGCTTAACTAACAAAGTTAATTTCATGTAGGATTAGAAAGTCAAAGCAGTGTTTGGTTTGTATTGTGTTTTAGTCTTGAGTTTTCAATGTTAATTTCGAAAAGATACGAAAATTTAAAGGATAGCGGATGTGACAAACCAAAGGCGGAAGGTATAACGGTGGAGACGAAGGGACGATGAATGGATGAATTTGTTATCACTCTTCTGTTGTTTCTTAAAATATGGAAAATAATAAAAAGTCTATTTTTGTTTTGTATATTAACTTCATTTTGTAAGACTAATATTTTTCATGATATGTGTGTTGTTCTTACTTTATTATGTACGAAAATCCAAAATTAAAAAATAGAAACCAAGCACTCCCTAAATTTTCTTTTGATCTCTAAAATAGTCACAAACACGCGTACTTGGTTCTGATTTCAAAATGTAATGTATTATGTATAGGTTCAAAGGCAACATAAATTCAAAGAACATTTGAACTGAATATTGGTGCACATCAGCTTGATTACTCAACCAGCTCCAATGTAATCGGTGCTTCAATTGGCAAAGTACTACAGGTATGATTGGTAGGCAATTTTGGGTAGGAAATAGAAAATATAAGTTCATTTTCATACATTTCAAAGCATATCTACTAAGAACTGTTATTTTAATTTGATAATTTAAGCAGCACACAATTGTGATTGAAGTTTATAGTTAACGCCAATTTTGTCTACACTCATAACATGATACTAAAATTCATATTATTATTTGTGTTTTCATGTTCAATACATACCATTTCCCCTTTCTACTAATCAAATAAACATGGTAGTCTTTTGAAGGAAGAATGGGAATGTGCACAAAAAGGAATGACTTACCAATAGTTTCCACATTGTTTTGTTACTCAACTGGATGATTGTAAGTGAGATATAAGGAAGGTTATTGTTTTTGAAGTGTGTGAAATATGAGTGTATAAAGTTTCAGCACTTCAAATAAGTGTGATGGATGAACTATTTGAAATATTATTTAGTTTAAGTCATTATATGTTTCTTAAGCAGCTTCTATTTCCATGATTTATATCTTCATCAAATGAAAGCCTAGATGTTTGGTTCCTTATATGAGGTTTTAAATGACTGAAATCACCATGTTCAGCCGTAGTTGCAAAACTGCTCACAAGTCAGAATAGTCAACTCTCTATTATCAGGTTTTTTTTTTCAACGTCGTTTTTTTTTTTTTTTTTTGAGTGGAATTTCTTATATTCGAAGTATAATTTGTTTAGTTAAAAAGTTATCATACAATATTCTCACTTTTAGATTTTTTTTAATGCATATTTTTTTAAAAAGTTAAAAAGCAAAAGCCAAACCATGGACTGAGTTGGGTTTAGATTTTTTTAATGCATATTTTAGACCCAACTTAATCCGGTTAGACCCAAATCCATTTGTTTAAGATCCAGATCTAAGCTGATGGGTCTAATTAACCGTGTAACTAACTTCTTATTATTGTTTCATTAATTTAATAATTTGTAGTGGAAACTGAACACACTTTTATTTTTACGTCGGTCATTCCACTTCCGTCCTCTCACAAAAACAAATTGCCTGAGAAGTCCATGTAATTTTTCTCAGTGGAAATTTTCAGTTTTTGGTTTAAAAATGAGCAGTTTCTTCTGTAGATATTTGAAATTTTGCAAATGCTAAAAAGCACAAAAGGTTATGCAAATGTTTAATAGTAAAAATATTTCCATTAAATACTACAAATTTTCCTAAAAATAATTTAAGGGCATTTTATGAAACATATTTTTGGATATAAATCTTTTAAAAGAGTGTTTGACAAAATTTCCCCTAATGCTCATTTTACTTTTCAATTATAGACCTCTAATGTTAATCTAAATGCATTTGGAAGGTATCATGATTTTGAAATGTGTTGACAAAGTGACACCTGAATTTAAACCCAAGTTCAATGTGGTTTTGAGACTCACTAAATTTCACGGTTCCGCAGATCATATGCTATTTGATTGTTTTAAATCTGTAGTTGTAAACTAAATCCGTGGATGCAGTTTAACTATGTGCAACTAACAGGGTCGGCCCTGGCCTAGTCCGAGCCGTGCGACCACATAGGGCCCATTAGGTCAGGGGGCCCAAAAAAACAAAACTGTATTATCTTTACTAGAGTTGTTTTTTCTTGACAGGATGCATTTACTTGATAGTAATTTATCTATGCAAAAGTAGATATGATTGTATGCTTTGTTGACATCAATCAATATATTAAAATGGAGATGTGGCTTGTGTGGACCTCTAGTTGACAGATTGTAAATGTGGGTAAAAATATTATGAATTTGCCGAAACACGCAATTTTCTCAATGGAGATATACAGTAGAAAAAGCACATTTTCACTTAAGTTCAATTTCATAAAATAAAATAAAATTTAAAGGTCCAAAATTTCGGATTCGTACTAGACCCATAAATTCTCAGGGCCGGCCCTGGCAACTAATTGAACTGAAAGAGACTGAAAAACATTCCCTTCAAGAGTCAGAAAGGCTGGAAAAAGAGATCAAAGAAGTTAGAGAAATGAAGGTTGCATGAATCATGATTAATAGGAATACTGTTAAAATAATTTTTCTTCCCTTTTTTACTTCCTATTTTCTAATCTTTTTTGTACCTTTTCAGTAGAAAAATATGAGTATAATGATATTGGATGAATATGTTGACAAGCATCCTATGCTGAAAAGGTTTGATGAAGAAACCAAGAACAATAATTGTAGCAGTTAACAAAACTCAAATTTCCATTTGTTATAACTATTTCGCTCCTTACTTTCTTTTATGTTATTTTTTTTGTTTGATTTTTCGATGTTTTCTTTTTTGTTTGTATGAATAGATGTATATAAGCTGCATTCAACACTAAATGACTTGTAGAAGTTCATGATTTTGAATCTTTGATATCATTTGTTGAAGTGGTTATATGTTTTGTTTTTTGGCCCAAAAATCATGAGTTTATTTCTAAATTTCATGTTTTGCAATGCTGGTCATAGTAGTTATGGAATGTTTCTGATTCCTTAGCGGTTCATGAGAAGAAAAATAAATCAAAAAAGGTAAAAACCTTCAGTTTGCAAGTGTATTTTATGAAACATATTTTCGGATAAAAATATTTTAAAATAGTGTTTGACAAAACTTCCCCTAATTCTCATTTTACTTTTCAATTATAGACCTCTAATGTTACTCTAAATGCATTTGGCAGGTATCACGATTTTGAAATGTGTTGACAAGGTGACACCTGAATTTAAACCCAAGTTCGATGCGGTTTTGAGACTCATCAAATTTCATGGTTCCGCAGATCATATGCTATTTGATTGTTTTAAATCTGCAGTTGTAAACTAAATCCATGGATGCAGTTTAACTGTGAGCAGCTAGCTAAACTGAAAGAGACTGAAAAAATTCCCTTCAAGAGCCAGAAAGGCTGGATAAAGAGATCAAAGAAGTTAGAGAAATGAAGGTTGCAGGAATCATGATTGATAGGAATACTGTTGGGAAACAATGGCTGAGTCGCGGACTAGGTCGCTCTCTTGAAGACGATTCGGCGATCTGGTCGGTGGTGCAAAACCAGTTCGTACTTCCGCCGCCGCCTCTAGGATAAAACAGCCTCTCTAAAACGAATAACTGATTTTCTTTGCACAACAAATCAGTGCAGATTTGCACTTTCGAATTTAACTGCTCAATAATTTTGAAAGGATTTTTTTTAATGGCGGAGGAAGAGAAAACAGTTTTTTTTTGTAGTAATCTCGTCTACAACTGAAGATAATATATAGACGGAGATTAGGGCTAATCGAAAATACTGGGCGGAGAAAGAAAAATAGGATCTGCTGAAAATACTGGGTCAAGAGTTTACCACTTCATAAAATAAAAGTCGGCTCAGAAATATTTTCTGTATTTAAAAAATAGTTCGAAAAACGCAGTGTTTTCTGGACCAAAAATATAAGTGTCTACACCACATAGCCAAGGCCCAAGGTCCAAGCCCAATACCGAACCGAACTGAACCGAGCCGGGTCGAGTCGGTCGCGCGCGCGTGTGTGGTGGTCATGATGCATGGTCTCCCTCCTCACAACAAAGCATGCATTGGGAGCCCAAGGCCCCAACATGACTTCTTAGAAACAAGTATAAATACTTGCATCTTTCTTATAATCCCATGATGTAGGACTATTCACAAATAGGAGCCATCATAAACTTATTTTATATTTTAAATAATTCATAAAATTTCCAACAATCCTCCACTTGAATTTTTTAAAATATTATCGAGCAGTTTCTAAAAACATAAGACTGTGCATAAACAAAGGCGTCATCCGACTTGAACCTTTGCGTAGTGAATAAAATTCAGTTTTTACTAGAGTGACACGTAGTCTTGAACTCTATTCCTGACATCAAACCACTCATAATCTTTTCTATAGTGCAATCAAATAAGCCCGTGCGTTTATGGCCATGCACGTCTATCCCAGTTTAGTGAACGCTCTAGAAGTTTTGCCCAAAACTTCATAGGAAATGACCACATTTCCACATTCACAAAGGTGAGTCTATCAAGAGCACTCCTGAAGGTAGGTACTCCACTCCAAATAGAGTATAGATCTCATTAAGAGTTTTTATTAACTCATCCTCTAATCACTTTAGGAATACATGCTTCTTAATCTAAAATTTAGCATGTTCATCTACTATCACTACACAACTTGTTTTTACCCATTGAACCTAGTTCTTGGGATCTTCAGTCATTTAGGTCGGGTTACCATTGTGCGTGATTCCACAATCACAGGGCAATAGTCCCATACTTTTAGAATTATTAAGGACTTTCTTTCTGGACAGTCCTTTCGTCAAAGGTTCTATCAAATTATCATCACCTTATATGTGATATTCTCTAACAATACTGTGCATACGACTGTCATTTCTTACCGTTGTAATATCGGTTCTGTTTTTCTTTCAATAGTCGTCAAAATTTTCATCACTATATATGTGATGTTCTTTTACAGTATTGTGCTTACGACGTTGTCTTTTACCGTTGTAATAACGGTTCTATACTTTTTGCAATAGCCGCGGAACTATCACAATCGATTACACCACTAGTGTCTATTTTTCCAATATAGGGATCTCAACTAGCAGATTTCTTTAGTTCTATGCTTCTTCACTAGTTGTTGCTAGTGCTATTATCTCAGTCTCTGTAGTATACTGAGTCAAGATATTATGTTTCTTATATTTCCCAAAAAACAGTTCTTCCAGCAATGCTAAATATAAAGCCACTGTTCGCAATAGAATCATCAGATAAAGTATTTCAGTTTGTATCAGAATATCCTTCAAGTACAACTGAAAACTTTTCATAATGTAATCCAAGATTCATAGCTTATTTTAGGTATCTTATGACCCTCTCAATAGCATGTTAATGCTCTATACTAGATCTACTAGTAAACTTGCACAATAATCCCATGACATAGGCAATGTCAGGTCTAGTAAAATCAGTGGCATCCCGAAGATTGCCAATGATGCTCTCATAATCAGACTATTTTACACCCTCACCAGTGTTCTTAAATAATTTTACACTAGGATCATATGGTGTACATGCAAGTTTACAGTCAATATAATTGTATTTCTTTGGAGTCTTCTCAGTTTAATGGGATTGATCCAAAGAAAATCCCCTTTTTGACCTAGTAATCTTAATATCAGGGATTACACTCGCTTCACCTAGATCTTTCATATTAAAATTGGCATTTAATAAGGATTTGACTGAATTTATGGCATGAATGTTTGACCCCAAAGATGAGTAAGTCATCTACATAAAGGCATATAATAGTGCAAATGGCATTCTCAGATTTGTAATAAATGCATTTGTCACTTTCATTAATCTTCAAAACCATGTGAAGTGATTAATTATCAAATTTTTCATGCCATTGTTTAGATATTTGTTTTAAACCATATACTGATTTATCTAATTTGCATACTTTATGTTCTTGACCATGTACTACAAATCCTTCAGGCTGGTCCATATAAATTTCTTCTTCTAATTCACCGTTCAAAAATGTGGTTTTTACATCCATTTGGTGTATTCGTAAATTATGAATAGAAGCAAGTGAGATTAATACCCAAATGAATGTAATTCTAGTTACTGGTGAAAAAGTGTTAAAGAAACCTATATTTTCTTTTTGCTTAAAACATTTAGCTACTAGTCATGTTTTATATTTATCAATAGAGCTATCAGGTTTTTAATTTCTTTTTAAGTACCCCTCTATGGCCTATAGATTTACAACCAAGAGGTAAATCTATCAAGTGCCAAGTCTTATTGGATTCCAGAGAATCCATCACATTATTTATAGCCTCTTGCCAAAAAAAAGGGCATCTAAAGAAGATAAGGCCTCTTGGAGGTTTAAGGGATCCTCCTCTATAGTAAAAGCACAAAAAATATGAACCAAAATCTTTTACGGTTCTTGCTCTTTTACTTTTCTAGGTTCAACTTCAGAATTTTCATTAAATTATGTTCTAATAGGCATACTAGAAGTGCCCCCACTATTCCATAATTTAAGAAAATTTGTTTCATAACAATCGGCACCATTTGTTTCAATTATATTATGTGTATTTAGGTCATAAAAAAACTGTATGCTTTGCTGTTAATAGCATAGCCTATAAATACACATTCATATGCTCTACTAGCCAATTTTATAATCTTAGGGTTTGGAGCGCAAACATATGTTAAACAAACCCAAGTTCTAAAATATGACACATTGGATTTGTAATTCTTTTTAAAATTTCATAAGGTGGAATTTTATTCTTAGATTAAGGGATTCTAAACATAACATAGCATGCAGTCAATAAAATATTCCCCCACTAATGTTTTGCTGCACCGAAATTTAATAAAATGACAATTACTAATTCGGTAAAGGTCCTATTTTTTTAGCTTTACCGTTCATTTCAGGTGAATAGGGTGCAGTTCTCTTATGTACAATATATCACATAAAAAATCCAGAATAGAATTTGATTCATATTCTGTTCCCCTATCTCTATGTAGTCTCTTAATTTTCCTATTTGCTTGATTTCAATTTTGAATGTTTCAAACATATCAGATGCATCACATCTTTAAGAATCAATGTCTTTCCAATCATATGCTTTATTTTCATTATTACCAGTCTCTACAGCTTAAGTGGTGTGAGGATCTCACAACACACTTTCTGATCGTCAGCAACCGTGTATATTGTGAATATATCACAATCATAGCAAACATGGCGAGAAACACCAATGTCTACCCACCAACCCTCTAATTCACCAACAAGGTGAATCTCGGTAATCATAGCCGTTAGGGGCTCCTCAATCAGGTTTGCCTGCGGTGCAGGGTTTGGCCTGTTCCGACACTTTTGTGCCATATGACCTGTTTTTCTACATTTGTATTATAGAATAACTATCCAGAATCATTCATTTGGGTTGGTTGTTGCTGTCGTTTATGGTTTCCTTGCGGATTCCATTCTGTTATTTACTGAACGGTTGTGGATGCTTACTATTTTAAATGTTCATATGTTTGAGAATTTATATTTTCTCATAGGAAAATATTCATAAACTCAGAGACTAACATAATTGAATCACAGAAAAAATTAATTCCTGCATTTTTACTTATCAGTCTTAATAGATACTTAGAACTCAATCTCGATCTGAGTCGGAAAATCAAAATCTACATAAGCATTCTTTACGCTATGTATCTCACAGAGGAAATCTTACAAATGACAGCGATATCTAGCATTGGTTGCCTATTGGTAATGAAAACTTTGATTTTAATTCAGTATGGAACCATGTTCGGTCAAATTCTTTGATTTGGGATTGTACATGTGCTCCCAGAATGTCCTTAACCGCAATGCTGGTTTCAAATAATAAGTTCACTACCAAAGATAAAATTATCACTTGGAATGTATATACCGATCCTAAGTGTAATTTGTGCTCAATACCTTCATGAAGACATAAAACTTCTTTATCTTAACTGCTCTTATTCCAAGCAAATTTAGAACTATCTTAGGTGTAACTTGAAAATTCCTAAATCTAACAATTGTGAGCAGCATCCTGTTTGAAAATTGTCTACCATTCATGGTTCCATATTTGTTTTATTGCACATAATCAGCATAGAGAATAAATCCCGTTAATAGAATGTACCTTCATGAAGTCTGATTCTCCAAGTGATTACTCCTTTTTTATTATCCAGCTTTTTCTACCATTTGCGGCAGAACTTTGTTGGAAAATAATGCAATTGTCCGGTTGCAATTTGATGAGCAGTCTCTCTAGCAGGTCCAAATTGTTCTGCTCGCCAATTCCAGCTCTTCACTATCCAATCGTTTGTCGCGATGAATCATCATCGATGACTACCATGGGGTCCAGATCTCCGACCCGTGCCGCTGGCTCGAGGATCCAGATGCTGATCAAGTTGACCAAATTTGCTCTTAAGCAGTGCGATTTGAGATTAGTTCGCCGAGATTGAATGGGGCAGCAGACAAAGCCATTGTTTCATTTTTCGTCTTCAAATTGTTGGGAAACAATGGCTGAGTCGCGGACTAGGTCGCTCTCTTGAAGATGATTCGGTGATCTGGTCGGTGGTGCAAAACCAGTTTGTACTTCCGCCGCCGCCTCTAGGATAAAACAGTCTCTCTAAAACGAACAACTGATTTGCTTTGCACAACAAATCAGTGCAGATTTGCACTTTCGAATTTAACTGCTCGACAATTTTTGAAAGATTTTTTTTTTTTTTTTTAATGGCGGAGGAAGAGAAAACAGTTTTTTTTTTTTTGTAGTAATCTCATCTACAACTGAAGATAATATATAGATGGAGATTAGGGCTAATCGAAAATACTGGGCGGAGAAAGAAAAATAGGTAGGATCTGCTGAAAATACCGGGTCAAGAGTTCACCGCTTCATAAAATAAAAGTCGGCTCAGATATATTTTCTGTATTTAAAAAATAGTTCGAAAAACGCAGTGTTTTCTGGATCAAAAATATAAGTGTCTACACCACATACCCAAGGCCCAAGCCCAATACCGAACCGAGCCGGGTCGGTCGCGCGCGCGTGTGGTGGTCATGATGCATGGTCTCCCTCCTCACAACAAAGCATGCATTGGGAGCCCAAGGCCCCAATATGACTTCTTAGAAACAAGTATAAATACTTGCAACTTTCTTATAATCCCATGATGTTGGACTATTCACAAGTAGGAGCCATCATAAGCTTATTTCATATTTTAAATAATTCATAAATTTTCCAACAAATACTGTTGAAATAATTTTTCTTCTCTTTTTTACTTTCTATTTTCTAATTTTTTTTTTGTACCTTTTTAGTAGAAAATTATGAGTATAATGATAGTGGATGAATATGTTGATAAGCATCCTATGCTGAAAAGGTTTGATGAAGAAATCAAGAACAATAATTGTAGCAGTTAACAAAACTCAAATTTCCATTTGTTATAAACTATTTCGCTCCTTGCTTTCTTTTATGTTAATTTTTTTGTTTGATTTTTCGATGTTTGCTTTTTTGTTTGTATGAATAGATGTATATATGCTGCATTCAACACTAAATGACTTGTAGAAGTTCATGATTTTGAATCTTTGATATCATTTGTTGAAGTGGTTATATGTTTTGCTTTTTGCCCCAAAAATCATGAGTTCATTTCTAAATTTCATGTTTTGCAATCCTGGTCATAGTAGTTATGGAGTGTTTCTGATTCCTTAGCGGTTCATGAGAAGAAAAATAAATCAAAAAAAGGTAAAAACCTTCAGTTTGCAAGTGTAGGGATTTGAACCCACGCCTGTTTGCTGCATAGAGAATGCTTTAAGTTTTAACAGCTCAACCACTAACTACTGCAGTAAAGTCATGCCCTAACATTTTTATATATCAATATTTCTAAAACCAGATAAGTCATTTTGTTTGAAATGGTTGTTGAGGAGAGCTTTTAAGGTACTGCTGCAAATTACGTGGTAAGGGTTTTTGAGTAGCATTGAAGAGCAGGCATTTCTTTATATAACAGTTTGTTTGAATGTGGTTACATGAGTTGCAGGAAGTAATAGGATATACTTGGTTTTGATAAATGCATATTGAAAAATGCTAATAAATGGATCTGGATGCTTGCTAATGTGATCATTAAGTAAGTTTGATTATTCATCATTTTCAAACTCATGATTTTTTTTATATATGGTCTACATACCAACTTTCATGATGCAAGGACGTAATAATGGAAAGAAATCGATAGCTATTCATATAAATACACGATGGAGGGTATTCATTTGCATACCGATTAGAACCATATTATGGTTATTTTGACATTGTTATCGATAGATGATATTATCTGTTATGTGTGCGATGTGCTATGCTTGGTTATTTTGCTTCGTTTATATGCTCAATGTATATAGTTACCTCGCTCATAGAACTATGCTCAATGTATGGTTTTTCTTATTTTCTATATTTTGTTGCATGTGTAGTATTTGGATTTTTCTTTTAAAAAGAACTTATTAGTTGTTTTAATGAGTTAATCATACATTAATTCTCTTTAATACTAATAAATTATTTAATTAGTATGTACTAAATTATTTCATATGACATTTCCATGAGATGGAAATGTGAACATGTTTACTGGCATATCTATTGAGCATAGCCCATTCAGCTGCTAATCTTTTTGTATTTATTGAATATCAGCATAAAATGCTCACTGGGTTATTGCTGGACTAAATTTTGTGTCAAAAAGCATTAGTTACAAAATTATTGTTCCCACTTTTTTATGAGTAGCACAAATCGCATATTTGAAATTCTAATATCAACTATAAGCACACAAAATGGAAAGAAGAGTGCTTACTTATTTTATTTGACCAAAAACCACATGGAAATTAACATCATCAATTGGCATCGTCCAATCCATTGAAGGGTTACAGCCACCTATGTTAATCGCACATTAATTCTCTTTAATACAAATAAATTATTTAATTAGTATGTAATAAAACAATTGTTCTTATTATTTTCTTTCATTAATAAAATCTCAAACGAAAGCCCCATAAGGAAATATGTAACATGAACAAATTGAATATAAAGTTATTCATTATGTTTAAGTAGTTTTTTTTAATATAATGATCATATCAAATTTTATTTCCATGCATTTTTTAAAATTTCGATCAATTTGTATTCAAGATAATTTGGAAAATATATTATAATTTAACTAAAGTAGAGAATTAATTAAAATTTATTATAAATATTTACAAAACTCACCTCACTTTCTCCTATGATTTACATTTCAGTCCATATTTATAAAGCAATTATAAAGTGTTCAGCTTAAAATAATAAGATAGCAATTAAGCGATATTCATTAGTTCGATCATAATGACAATATGAAAATTTTAATAATATAAATCATACCTATATCGATAAAGATTGCATTTTCATTAAACTAAAATACATAAGTCACACGCCATGCAGTGTAACATAAATAATAAGGAATTTTTGTAAAATACACTATAATTTCGTAATACATAGATTTTCTTTCTTAGAAACATATTTAAGAAACACTATTATTTTTTGTCCCAGCTGTTAACTTGTAAATAACTGTAGCAAAAACAAAAAAATATTTCTGCATTTGCAAAAAAAATTGCACTTTACATACAAGTCTGAAGCAATAAAAAAAGATAATGTCAAAAAATGGCGGAACTGTATCTGGCGGCTCCTTAGATCCGTTTTCCACCGTGCGCCTCCGCTCTCTCACCACCTCTAATCTCATCGCCTTTCTCCGATCCACTTAATGGCCAAGAATAAGAAAGCCAAATCAACATCTCGTCCTCCGGTTGTCACGAGATCTGCAAGTCGCACAAACCCTGCTCAATCGCCATCTGCATCGGAGTCTGAAGATGAAGTAGCTGTTGCGCCTCCTCCAAAACCATTCTACTCCCTCCAGGCTAACCACCCGATTAATACACTAATTGCAGATCTTCAAGCATGTAGACCAACTACTTCCACGCTAACACCAAACAAAGGAAAAACTCCACTTTTGAATTTGATTGCTAGGGCTACTGAGACGTGGCCACTGCCTGGTTCGAGCACTCGGAACGCCTCAACCTCTGCGCTGCTTGATGATGTGAACCGGAATTCTGGTGAATATTTTGGGACAGGTAACTAAAACAGGCAACTGTGGTATGGATGTTAATGGTTGTGATGAAGGAAATGGTCTGGAAGTTACACCTCCCCATATCTCTGAAAACAATGCTACTCCAGTATGCACACCTTCTGCTCGTCAGAATGCTCCAACAGTTATTCCCGCTGTACTGGAAGGAACCGCAACTACTGGCAAAACCCAATGGACATTGCTGTTTTCAACCGTACCAAATATTGCAGGAGAGTACACGCCTGTCGACTTCGAAATCCCGTACAATGAGATAGGCTCGGCTCCCCCTCCTGAATTATTTCAGGAGGCAATGTCCTTTTGGAAGGACCATTTGGGTCGTTTTTTCCTGGACTCTAAAGCTCCGAAGGTTGATATGAATGAAGCTAGTCGTTCATTGTGGAGGTTACGAGGTGGTATGCGCTTTACATTTGTCGATGGACTCTACTATTTCAAATTCTCCTTGCTTGAAGAAAAGTTGCGTGTTTTAGAAGGTCCACCTGCTATCATTGATGGAAAACCATTCATAGTGACTACTTAGTCCTCTAAAATTGACAGGGTCAAAGAGCAAGTTCTTTCCATTCCTGTCTGGACTCAATTCACGCATGTCCCATCTGTTTTACAGCCACTGCTTGGCCTTAACTGGCTAGCCTGCCGCATTGGAAAATTGAAATGCTTTGATGCCAATACCGTCGCCAGGAAGAACTTAGTGCATGCTAGGGCGCTTATTGAAGTCACCCCGAATAAGCCGTTGCCTACTCAAATCAAGGTTAGAATTGAAAATCGCGATTTTCTGGTTGATGTCAAATACAGATGGCAACCTGAAATATAAACGAAATGTAAAGCTTTTGGTCATACTATTCAGACATGTACTAAAATTGAAACTACTGTTCCTCTTTCGAAAACACCCCTACCACGTCCACCTGTTCGTGTCTGGGTCCCTAAGGCAAAACAGGTTCCGGTAGCGCCTCCTGTCTTGTCTGACGTCCCTCCAGATCCAGGTATCTCTTGGAACGAGCAGGAGGAAGCATGGGTGCATGCCCCTTCCGGGATGCATTGTGACAGAAACGATGTGTTTTTCATTTTTATTGATGAAGCAGTGGAAGACCGAAGTCGTCTTTTCTTCAGCCTAGTTGACGACAAATTGATAATCAGGTATGATGGTGAGGTTGGTGAAAACAATGAAATTCTGATAAACGATCCTACATGGGATAGGGATCGACTATTAGCTCCTATAAAATGGAAGATCTGGCACTTCGCTTTTGGTCCTATAAGCGTAATATGACTCCCTACATGGGCTATTTCTATGATGATGGTGACGGTGATGATGGTTCTGAGGGTGATGTTCCTTAGTTTCCATGTTTGCAATACTTTGTGCCATGTAATGATATTTATTTTTGCGTAAATTTTGTTATGATAGTGACTGGACACTCCAGGAATGTTACTTCGTGCATGTACGGAGTACCAGTACCTTTCTCTATAATAAAGGTGTTTGCGGTCTCCTAAAAAACCGGTCGGCCTTGGAAATTTTTTTTTTGCACTTTAGCAAAGTAAATTATTTTCGGAAATGTAAGATTAAGTGCAAGTTTAACTTTTAAGATAAAACAAAAAATAACAGCAAAAAAATATTAGAAAAGTGTCAACAGATTCATCTTGCATTACAAAATTATGTTTTTTTACAGCAAAAACTTTAATTTTATAATTCCTTCAACCTTCTCTCGAACTATATATCTCAGTTCTCTTCTAATAATTTATATTTGACTTCATATGTTTGAGTTAATCAAGAATCTTAAAACTATAATCAAACTTAGTAAACTATTAATTGTTATGTGACAAATGAATCATAAATATATGAAAATTTCAATATTGTTACAATATTCAAATTAACAAAAAAGGGTATAAAATTCATTTGGATATACAAATACATCGGTCACATAACATGATCATATATACAAGCAATGATTACAAATCTTATTTATGATTCTTCTCTATTGATACATTGGTGCATTATATTGTACAATTCTTATTTTAGCTAAAGTGCCAATATTATAAAATTTCTATAGTTGCTTACAAAACTCTCCTCAATGTCACATAATTTTGTACATTTACGTCATTATATTTTTAATTAACCATGTAATCTTCTTTTTAATTTATTAGAATAAATTTAATTGATAAATATTTATTAATTCATCCAATAAATCATTAAATGTGATGGTTTCAGTTTGTATATCACATTAATGTTAAAAAACAATTAAATAGATTTTTCATTTAAATATAAAGATATATAATTCAGTTATCATAAATATTTTACAATGATAACATTACCAAAACTAAATTATTATTCATTTTCTCGATAAATTTATATTTATTGTTGAATTATGTTTTTTAACTTTAAATATCCATATTTTGACATTTTATAGTTATTTACAGCTTCATCGACAATTTCCTATTATGTTTAGATCCATATATTTAAATTATTTACGAAATCTCAAATTTAAAGAGTAATCTATATATCAGTCGTATATGTATACATACACTTATTAATAAAAAAGACAACAATTTTTTTGTGTTTAACTATATAGATATATGGATTTTATATATATATATATATATATATATATATATATACACAAACAATAATTTATCATACACAACATAAAAAACCTATTTTTAACTTCAAATAACTCCATATCACCTCTGGGGATGCGATTTTGTATCCCTCGGGGGATATGGTCCACATCACATCGTCTCCCTCCACCTCATACCACATGGCCTCTCCTCGCATCACACAACGCCGCTTCCCATTATGTCGCATCCCTTAAGGATGCGATGTAATCGCATCCATTGGAAGCAGTGATATCGCATCCCTCGGGGTGGGATTCCATCGCAACCATCAGATGCGATTCCATCGCATCCCTCGAATGCAATGCATTCACCCACTACTGCAAAAATAGGCATATTCGACACTATTTTGCTATGGACGTAGACCAAAAAAGCGTTGGCGTAGGCCGTTTTTTCAAATAGGCAACACCAGGGAGGCATGGCATCCGCAGCCGTTGCATTAGCCATCTAAGGCAACGCTTTTGCCCATCTACGGCCACAGACAGAAAGCGTTGCCTTAAGTAGAGCTTTTGACCTATTGCAACAGTGTATGCATGTAATGCAAAACATACAGCGTTGCGTTAAGTAGAAGCCAGAGCCTGGCTTCCAGGTCATGATAGCGGGGTCCATATGGACTTTCCACGTCAGCTGCCAACGTGTCACATGCCACGTCAGCTCGTTATGTCAGCTATCCACGTGGCGCCACATAAGCTGTGGGCCCCACATGTCGTAACATTGTGGAATTAATAATATTACACTTAATGCAACACCACAGCAAAGTCTAATGCAACACCACAACATAGTCTAACGCAACATCACAGCACAATATAACGCAACACCACATCAATCTAATGCAACACCAGAAAACATTTACTGCAATGGAAAAAAAAATCAACTGCGACACCAGAAAAAAATTAACTGCAGCTGTAATACAACCCTGTAATTATATATATTCAATCTAAAACATTGTACCACATTTATACATATATACCAAAATATTCATACAACAAATCCTCCCAAAACATTCATCACCACAGTCAGACCAACCAATTATATATACCAACTCACAAGTGTCATCACCAACACATTCCACAAGTGTCATCACCAAAACATACCACAAGTGCCATCACGAACACATGCCACAAGTGTCATCATTTAAAAGAACAATCTGAATATATCACAGGTGCTAACACATACCATCCAAATACTTCAGTCAGTTGCCGGGGTTAAAAGAGTACAAATGTCAGCATCTTCATCACTTGTTGTGGTGACACAAAAGTCTCCGACATCTAAATTAAGATCTGGATTGGCTTCACCTAGCTTTTTTAACACCCATGACACGTTCTCTTTCACTTTTCTATTCACCTTTTCTTCCAAATCTGCCTCAAGCTTTTGCCTTACTTTTTTTGTCAGCTCTTGCACATAACTGTTCGAAGAACCAGGAGTTGTTGGAGACTTTTCAGCCAATTTACCTCGCCTTCCTACAAGCCAGTTCCGCATGTGGCTCTTCCCACCAGAAACAAGTGCATCTGCCTCAGCATTGTTTCCTGCATCCACCATTGCTTGAACCTTCGCCTACAAAATGAAAACCAGGCAAGCATATAGATAAATAGGCAGCTGGCAGGAATGAATTTATTAACAGAACTGGTTCTCTTTCAAACTAACTATGTGTTCGATTTAATAAGCAGCTCCAACAAACGTACAATGTGCCAATTATACTGACACAAGTATTGCTATTTCTGTATCTAATTATATATGTACTCACTTATTTGGCATTTAGTTCATCCGTGTTAGTCTTGTAACTTCTACCCGGTTCTCGTTTATATGTTTCCAAATAAACCAAGGCAGCGGATAGGGAGGCATTTTCTGGGTCCTTCTTTCTCTATCAAGTATTAGGATTACCAATAATTCAATGATATAACAAATTAGAATTATCATGTGGTCAATTCAACTCAATCACAATAAAAAAAACTTAAGTTCAAAAAAACAAATACTATCTTTTCTTTGGCTACTGCATGAGTTTTGGGACCCATGGTATGTGTCTCATTTAATGAATTACGATGCGCGGAATTAGTATCAGCTAGGGTCTAGAAATCCAAAAAAAAGCACTGAACAAGGATAATGTGAACTACTAAAGAAAAGATTAGCATTAACCAAGATATTGTGAACTACGAAGCATTATACAAATGTGAATATCATTAAAGTCGTACCTGAACTGCTTCATCCCCCCAGTATTCCAAGAGCATTTTAAAATCCTCCAACGGAATTGTACTGGGCCTATTTGCATGCCTTTCCTCATCAGTTGAATATTTTTTATAATACCTTTCTTTGATGCAAGACTTATACTGCCTCCAAGAGTCGTTAAGCGTGTTCAAGATCCACTTGTGTCCTTCTTCCAGTATGACATACCTAGCCTACAATATATCAATCACAAAACTCAAGAGATAAACAAATTAATTAAAACCAAATATTTAGGAAGTCAGTTGAACTGTATATGGTTAAGGAAATTAGATTGTACCAGAGCATAATCCAACATTTGTCGCTTTAATTGATCAGGAACAACATGCCAATTGATGTAAGTAAGAGACACATTATCCTTTGCTAGTGTACTAAGAAAATTGCTTAACTCTGTAATATTATCAGATACTGGCTGATCATCCTCATTCAACTCAGTGACTAATTTATCATCAGAGATTCTAGCATGCACCTTGGTCATTTTTGACTTCCCTCTAGGTTTTTTTGGGCCTTGTACTTTACCTACCAGGTTCAAAAATGTGAATAGAAAAAAGACAGACTCAACAGTGCAGTGTATAGATAAAGAAACATTATATTGTACCTGTACCTGCTTCATCTTCCTGTGCAATCCATTCCTTCTCTAATCAATCAGTAAGATTTTCCATTGTTAGAGGAGTTTCAACATTCTGCTTTTGACGTTTCCGCATCGCTAAATAAGCAGCAACTGAGCCAGCAGCTTCACATGAGTTGGTTGTTTGTTTGAACAATTTGCTACATGTAGTTTTAAAACGGATGGACGAGATGTTGTAGGTTTTAAAACTCCTGAAAAAGACGGTGTAGGGTTCGTCAATTTCTTTAATGTTTCTGTGAATTTATCTCCGTCGCTAAGTTTATTTAGACTGGGAGTGTGTGTCATAATCAACTCCTTGTTGGAGCCAGCTTTCTTTGGAGGAGGGTGCACTTCATCGCTTCATTTGCAATTTCAATGGCTGCATTGGTTCGTGCACGAGTTCTCGGTCCAAGTAAAGGATCCTTTGACTTAACAATTTTGATTCTCTACAATTAAGTCGAAGTTGAAGATTCATAAAGGCAAAGACAATAAGTAATAAAAAAATAACTTCTTTATACCTCCAAATCCGATGAATCATCGGTGACGTCTTCACCAGCATTTTCTAGGGTGTATTCATCACGTCCAACAACATCTTTACCTTTATCTTTCTTATCGTGCGGCACCCTTTTGCATATAACTAACCAATGAAGGCACCCCAAGTGATCTACTAACTGCATCATTTTCTTGCATTCGCGCGATTCACTCTTGTTCATACTTCGTCAAAACTGATGGTTGTGAGAACTGCAAGCAGAATAGCATTATTACTCACAATTGATGATAAATTTAAGCTAGTTAACCAAATAGGGTCGACATATAAACCGTTCTTGCTATTTTGACAGAATGCATGCACAAAGTACAATTAATTACTTGAATTAGTTGTAGCCTTCATGGTCGGAATAAGATTTCAACCGGATTAATAAAACTGAAATGAAAACTGAAAAATACCTAAACATCAGCTTCATTCTCTCAGGTATCATCATCATTACCTGTTTCATTTTCTACATTTAATTTCCTCCTGGTTCCTTTGTCCGTCATTGTAACATCTTCTTCATCATTATTCATATCAGGCTCCGACGATAGTTTCTTCTGACCCACTTGAGTTGGGTTGTTTTTCATTATTTTGTGTTGCTGCCGAAGTCTATGTGCAGTAGTATACTTGCGCTTTACAACCGGCTTCTTAGCAGAACCTGGAATAATAAAAATAATAACGACGGCCTCCTTCATAGTTCTTTGCACACACACAGAGATATATATAAGAATGAATCTATATTACATATACATATATACCATGAATTATTTTTTCCTTTGCCGTATGATTACATGTGGCTGCGGTTGAATCAACGGCTCACTGTCTTTGTCAATGGTGTTGTCGATGTAAAAAACCACTTCTTCTTGCTTATTGCAGCCCTGTACGTACTCGTTTACGTCCTTGTCATTCAATATTAGCTGCCAACCACCCCTCGTTCCTTTTCTGATATAGACTCCTCCTATTTCAGTGTAATGGAGACAATCTTTAACAAAGTCCATAAGCATACTGTTAGAAAACCGGTCTACATCATATTTTGTTATTACGAAGGATTCTCCATTGACGTAACATGTCTTTCGAAACTATCCGCCATGTTGCAGTCGCATATTAATAAGTTCATCCATCCTGTACAAACTGAATACAATAGAACGAGGTACATGCATGTTAAAGTGGACAAAAAATAATAACTATAACATTTTGATCTATAACCAATTTAGATGACAGTAAAGAAAGACATTAAATCATAAAACATGTGAACAGTGTAGATTGCAATATGAGAAAAGAGTGCCAAATACATTCATCAAAGATAATAATTTCCAGCTAAAACAAAAAGTGCCAAATACATCATAAATTAGACCAAATTAAAGCAATAAGAAAGAGGATTTTTTTGTCCTAACGAGACGAAACAGGATCAGGAACTTCTGCTTCTAGTTCTGTTTCTAGTTGTATTACGGGGGCATAATCCCTAATCCAACCCCATCAACAACTTCTGGTTCTAGTTCATCACCTATGCCCATATCATGTGAATGCGTATTGCCCATGTCTTCTTCCATTGCATTCTGATTTTCAGTATCACACCAATCTTTTGGCAATTTTTTAATAACCTAATGACTGTTCTTTTCAACTGCATCTTCCACATAAAATACTTGCTGCACTTGCAAAGACAGGACATAAGGATCAGTTTTATGGCACTTGCTAAAATTTACTCGAGTAAGACCATATGAATCTTTTTCTACTTGGTACCAGCAACACATAAAAAGGACCACTGTGAAAGCTCCCCAATAATCAAGCTCAAAAATTTCTTCGATTGATCAGTAGTAATTGACATCACCCACTATTGGGTTTTGGTCTTTCGAACTTGCAAAGCTAGTGGTTTTGGCAGTAAAAAATACACCACTATTTTGTGTGGTACATTGAGAATCTCTAAATTTTGTGTGGAATCTATATCCATTTACTATATAACTGGTAAACTTCCTAGCTACTCGATTAGGACTTAATGCAAACACCTCTAAATCTGTTGAAATATTGTCCTTTTTCAGAACCTCTTCTTTAAGCCAATTCCAAAACTCTTCGAAACATTCTCGTTCCCTCTTGTATCTTCTTCGATTTGCAAGACCATCCATAAGAGCTCGGTGAACCCTAAATAATAATTAAGGTCAAAAAATTAAGAAATGCAGATGTTAATTTATAGTTAAGGAAAATGATATAGGAACTTAAGAACTTACTCGATCAAACTCTCAATTTCTTTATTACCTGAATTGAACAGAATATAGCGATGCATTGCCTTCCAATCTGCATCTTTCAAATTAAACATCTTTCCATCTTTATTCTTCTTTGTTCCAATGTGATATTCCAAATTTGTTGGACATCTTCCAAAATCAATCGACGTGTTTTCTGTTCCTCCATGAACGCTTAAAAATCTTTAATAGAAGGTCACACACTCTTCTGCTAAGTAACCTTCTGCAGTCGAACCTTCCGGTCTATTTCTGTTTCACACATAAGATTTCAACTTTCCTAGATATCGCTCAATTGGATACATGCATCTAAGATGTTCAGGCTCACCGTATTTGATTTCTCTGCATAAATGAACAGGCAAGTGTACCATTATATCGAAAAAAGCCTGCGGAAAAATCATTTCAAAATGACAAAGTATCTCGACAATTTCTTTTTGCAGCCTCTTGATATCATCCACTGTGATAACCTTGCTCCATAGTCCTCTAAGGAATGCACTAAATCTGATCATTGATAACGCAACCTCGGGTTTTGACGCTTTCTTCATGGCAAATTGTAACAAATAGTGGAGCATGAAATGAGCATCATGGCTCTTATACCACAACCGTTCTCTCTTTTACGTGCACGTACCAACTAACATTCGAGGCACAACCGTAGGCAGTTTGGCGTTCTTTAATACAGAGCAAAAGATTTCTTTTTCCTTATTTGTCATATATATTGTAGCTCTAATTTCAACATGCTTTCTGTCATCACATTCAATAGGATGAAGGGCCTTCCTTATGCCCAATTCCTGTAAATCCAAACGAGCATTTAGGTGATCCTTCGACATGCGACCTATATCAAGTAAAGTACCTAATATTTTGTCGCATATTTTCTTATCTATGTGCATGGCATCCAGGTTATGTCGAAAGGGATTATGACACCAATATGGTAAGTCAAATAGTGTTGAACTTTTTTTAAAAGGGTCGTCACTTTTACCAGGTTTCTTCGTCTTATCCCCAAACCGATTTTTGAACCCCCGCAATAACTCTTCGATATCAGTTCCTGATAATATTTCTGGAATGCTCCCCATTTCAGTTTCGCCATTAAATCTCCTCTTATCCAGCCTCCACTTATGTGTCGGTTCAAGAAACTTTCTATGGTGCATATAACACATTTTTTTTCTATGCTTTAAATAATTTGAAGAAGTTTCATAATGGCATACTCGACATGCTAGTTTCCCCTTCGTGCTCCAACCTGACAACATGGCATATCCCGGAAAATCACTAATGGTCCATAAGATGCTTGCACGTAAATTAAAATTCCCATCAGTCAAGGAATCAAATGTTTCAACGCCAACATTCTATAATGCTTTCAATTCCGCAATTAAAGGCTGCATATATACGTTATTATTGTTCTTTAGAGAATCTGGACCAGATATTAATGTTGAAAGAATCAAATTCTCTTATTTCATACATAACCAAGGCGGAAGATTGTAGTTTACCAACACAATTGGCCATGTACTATAACTTGAATTCATTGAACAATATGGATTAAATCCATCAGATGGTAGACCCAATATAACATTACAATTTTCTGATGAAAAATCAGGATAGCGAACATCCATCATCTTCCATGCCACACTATTAGTCAGATATCTTAGTTTTCCATCTTCTTTTCGTTCCACTTGGTGCCATCTCATAAGTTTGAAAAATTATTTGCATATAAACATACTTTGTAACCTTGGTCTTAGAGGAAAGTACCTCATAACATTTGCCGGCACTTTGGGAATCGACTTTGGTAGATCGCTATTATTAACGTTGTCTTTTTTTTCTTTTACAGCCCACCTCGAAAAACCACAAATGTCACAAGCCTCTTTATCTTTATTCTCTGCCCAATATGACATGCAATGGTTTGGGCAGGCATGTATTTTATGGTAACTAAGACCTAAATCCTTAATGACATTCTTTGCAGCGTAGGAAGACAAAGGCAGCTAGGCATCAGGAAAGGCTTATTTTATAAGCTTTAGTAATTCCCCAAACGCAGACTCGTTAATTCCATAAGCACACTTTAAATGATAAAGCTTGATCAAGAAACTTAGTCGAGAAAATTTAGTGCAGCCAGGATATAATGGTTTTTTCCCTTCTTTAACCCACTGATAAAATTTCTCGGCCTCTGGATTTGGTTCTACTACAAAATCCTTGGGATTTTGACCAAATTTATAACCCGGACATTTGAACATCACATCTAAATTATCCTCAAAATCCATCTTCGTTGCACAATCCATATGGTCATCAACACCTATTAATTTTGTCTGTCAAACTTCATAAATCCACCCGGTATGTAATGGAAAAGGGACATTAAAAATAAGATGGTCGTATATGACATTTTCACAATACCAATTACGTTCTGTACATTTTTTGCAGGGGCAGTTCATCTCATCACCTACTTTATAAATGGGAATGCATTTCTTAGAAAAGCTGTTACTCCTCTTACATATTCTGCACTCGATCTCGGAAGTCCTATCCATATGTAGTACTCACTATCCATTGCCACAATCTAACCACGGCCTAGTAAGACTAAATTTGATACCACTAAGAGTTTCAAGACACGAACAAGGGCTACCCTGTAATGTTTGACTAAATTATAAATAAAAACAAAACAAGTAAATAATTTACAAATATACATAATCAGTGTGATGATACAAAGACGATTGTATTGATATGAATTATCACTAACTTTTGGAACTGAGTTATCAGGATAATACATAAAACAAGCAACTAAGGATAATGAACACAAATTCACAACATTACATGACTGCACCAAAACAAAACAGTACAGATACAGAGATTATACAGGTGATACAAAGACTATATAGTTGTACCTAATACAAAGAACGATGCAATAATTTAATTTTGTCTTCTAATGTTTAGCCATTGAAGCTGGTCGTTAATTCTACTAACGTCAGTTCGAAAACCAATAACTTGATTTTGCAGCGTTGTAAGTTGATGTTATAATTCATTTGCGTACTCAGCAGCTCGACTTGGAAACCGTTGGTCAATCCACTGCCAAAAGGTACACCCTGTGGGATAAACACGACATCTAAAATAACGACGACCAATGTTGAATCCCATCGAAATAACATCTTCTACAGCGGCATACCCACAATCACACATTATGATTAGTGAGTCAGCTTGTTGTTCGTCAACCACTTGGTTGTTTTGATGCTGATGACGCAAGGCAGCACGACTATGCCGTCGCATTGCCCTTTCTTCACGTCGTTCGTCTTCTCGCCATTGTCTTCGGAGTTCTTCTTGCTCTAGTTCATACTCACGCAAATCATCGTAGTGCCTTTCTTGCATCTCTATATAAAAATTAATAGGAGTTTCTGGTGATGATGGGTTTGATAGTCGTAGACCACCCATGCCCAGGGTATCTTCGTAGTCATACGATGTAGGAAGAGAAATAGGCATTATTTAACTACAAACAGAAATAAACATTTAAACATTTAAATTGGATTTCTTTTGTCCTCTAAATCTTGTTTCCACCTTTCGAAATAAGCATTATTTACCAATACATCAATGGTTTGGTAAACATAAAAATACAGAACTTGCACAATTTCAACACATGCAAACATATAAATACAACACTTCAAGTATAAAAACCCTAATTTAAGGCAATCGATATACCCAAATCACCTAGAGACTTTGAATATAGACCAAAATAAGTTAGAGATGAAATCGACTAAATAAAACCAAAATGATAAAGCCCTAACTACCTGCAATTGTCCTAAGTGATCCAAATTGGAGGTGTAAAGTTTGTAAAATAGGAGCAATCGAAGGTTTATAGTTTGTAACCTGAGGAAGAGTATCAATCGGAGGTGTTCTTGGATGGATTTCGTGGAGAGAGAAACGGACAAAAGGAGGAGTACGAGAGAATATTTTTTTGGAGGGAAGTATTTCGTGAATGGGGAAACTATCGCGCCAAATTTTCACTAAGCTATAGCAAGGTTCAGCTTGAACTGTTGGATTAATCAACATCTACGGTTATTTATTTGTTTAAACTGATAACGCGGATCGCTGACCTGGCATGTATTTATGTAATGCAACACTTTAAACTGATGTTGCACGTCACAACACAAAAATTCCAAACCGCAACACTGTGTTCACATCTAATGCAACAACAAATGAATGTTATTACAGAAGATCAAAGAATGCATAGCTTTCGCCACACTTTTCATGCAACGCACACAAATTAGTGTCGAATATGCCCACTTTTGTAGCAGTGACCGTTCACCCCTCCTGAAGGCAGCACAACGCATCCCACCCGAGGGATTTGATTTTTTGCCTATACGCGGGGAGGGATGCGATATTCTCACTAGCGTGCTTCTAGGATGCGATTTTCTGTTGTGTGGTCCCCAAATCTCACCTACTCCTACCTAACCCACTTCCTATAAATACCCCTGCCTCATTCTTAAAAGAGGTTGGGTTTTTTACATTATAGAGCTCTAAAAGCATCATTACTAGCTTCATCTCCTTCTTCATGACTATTGGACATAGTCTGGACCACTAAAACGTTGCATACACGTTTTCCTTCAACATTTGGACAATCTCTTGGACGTTTACACCACTATTGGACTATTTTGCATTTTCCTTGGACATTGTTGACCAAGTCAACACATTTTTCACTCAACGAAGAAGACAAAGAGTATTTTATTTAAAGTTTAGAATTTGCAAACATTTCGTTGTTCTATTATACAACTTTTTACACTGAAATTGTCCGAACTTGTACAACTCTCGTAACCGACAAATATACGATGAATGATTTCTATAAAGTGGACGTAGGCATTAGTACCGAACCACTATAAAAAGTCATGTTCTCCGTTGTTTACTTACATCACTTTGGATTATTGTGTTTCTATGACACTTACATTGGAGGGTTGGTGTGTGTTGAATCGATCACAATTTCTCACGTCAGCACAGCTCATTATTACTTTCATTATTTATTCTTAATTAAAATGCATGTGCCTAACCAAGGTGTGTTGTATGGGGTGTTACATTCTCCCCCCAAAAGAGATTTCGTCCTGAAATCTTTTCGAACGAACGTAAAACACAACTCAATCTAACAAACATGTTACATAATCTATTTATAAATCCATAAAACAACCACGCTCAATGTGATTATTTGCTGCAGATTCGCTAAAGTGAGCTCAGTCCTAACATGGAGTGTAATATGTGATGTTACATGTATGCAAAACATTCTACTGTTTATATAATTTTTATATGAGTTCTCGGTGCATTTTTTGCGATCAATCCCTATCATTCGATTTAGCAACCACAATGCAACTAAAAATTGAAAACTCAGAGGAAACAATTACCAGTGAAAAGCTCGGGATAAGTTTGCTTTATCCTTTCCTATGTTTCCCACGTTCTTTTGACAGGGTTATCTCTGCATTATATTCGAACGAGATTAATGATTTCGTCAAGGAGCCTTTTGGTTTGGTGCTCCATAATACATGTGGTGGCACGAGGCACCCATACTCCATCTTAAAGCTCCTTAAGTCTCCAGTCTGATCAAGCTCGAGTTAATGGTAGAATCATGAAAGCACTTCCTGAGTTGAGAAATGTGGAAAACATTATGGAAGATCAATAATATCTTGGTACACGATAAGTCAGTTTCCTAATTCTATTTAAGATCTTGAATGCCCAATGAATCTAGGAGCTAATTTCCTAATCTTTCCGAACTGGAGGGCTTTCCTAAGAGGAGAAACTTTTGTGATGAATAAATTAACAACACAAAACTTAAGTTCCCTTCTCCTCTTATTAGCATAAGCTCTTTTCTTAGACAGCCTTCATTCTTTGCCGAATCAAAAGAATCTCCTCTAGTGGAATCACGGATGAGGTCTGGTCCAAGTAGGACCTTTTCTTCACCAAAAGATCGGTGAACTGCATAGTCGTCCATATAATGCTACATAAGGGGCCATACCAAATGTTGCTTGAAAAATATTAATTATATGATAACTCGACCAACGATAAGTGCTGCTTCCATGCTCCTCCAAAATTGACGATGCAAGCTCTCAATAAATCTTTAATGACTCGATTGACTCTCTTATTTTACCCATCAGTTTGTAGGTGGTATGCGGTGCTCAGATCAAGCATTGCCCCTAAAGTTGTCTAAAGGCTCCTTCAAAACACGCTAGTAAACAAAGGGTCTCAATCACTCACTTTACTCAAGTATTCCATCTAGTTGCACTATTTTTGTATATAAAGTTGGGCCAAAAAAGCTGCAGTTTTCTTCTTCTTTACTGGAATGAAGTGTTCACTCTTTGTTAATCGATTCAATACAAACCAAATAACTTCATTCCTCTTTTGACTCCTTGGTAACCCATCCACAAAATCCATCGAGATATGTTTTCATTTCCAAGTGGGAACTTCCAAAGGTAGTAATAACCCCCTGAGCTTACCTTGCTCAGCTTTGACTTTCTGACATTCAATCACATTGCCACAAATTCGGCAACGTCCTTCTTTATACCTTCCCAAAAGAATGTCCTCCTCATATCCTTAAACATTTTGTCCCCTTTGGGATGTATGGTCATCCTTGAATAATGGCATTCTTAGAACCTCATTTCTCAAATTATAAGTACTAGGGAAGTAAAGTCATCTGTTCCTTCTTAAGCTTCCATCTTTATCAACAAAAAATTTATCAAAATAGGAGAAATGCTCTCTTCTAACTAATTTTTCCGTCAATACTTTCAATTCTTCATTAAGACCTTACTCAAACTTAATCATGTCCAATAAAGCTGGTATTACTTCTAAAACAGTAAGAAATCCTTAAGATGACTCAAATGGCATTTAAAGGTTGAAAAAAGAAGAAATTCTAATTGTCTCCACCCAGCAATAGCATTAAGGCAGCGTGTCTCCTACCCAAAGCATTTGCGATAATGTTACCTTTTCTTGGAGTGTACTGAATATCAAAATCAAACAAGACAATATACCGCACCCACCTCTATTTCCTAAGAGTCAAATCTCGTTGGGAAAATAAATACTTAAGAGGTTTGCAATCCATATAAAGCTCAAAATTATCTCCCAAGAGATAAAGCTAAGGGAAAATCTATAGCTACAAGCTCCAAATCGTGAACAGGGCACCTCTTCTCATGATCCTTTAGTTGTTTACTTGCATGGGCACTACTCTTCCTTCTTACATAAGTACCGCTCCTAATCCTGTACCACAAGCAACCGTAAAAACAGTAGACATCTTGGTCATGTCATGGATGGCAAGGGCGCACTTGGAAGAGACTCCTTCAATTTCTCAAAGCACTACCGCATATATCACTCCGAGAAATCTCGAGATTCTTCTTAATCAGACGGGTTAGAGGGGATGAAATCTTTCAAAGTATTTTATGAATTTCCTATAGTAGTCACTAACCCTAAAAAGCTATTAGCCTCTGATGCATTCCTAGAAATCTTCCATCCTTGAACAACTTCAAGTTTCGCGAGGTCAATAGCCAAATTTTTCCTTGAAACAATATGTTCAGGAAACTTAAATTCCTTCCTCTAGAAGTGGCACTTGGCGAATTTTCCTTGAGCTGGTTCTTCCTTAAGATCCCCAAGACCTCCCTTAGGTGACTTTCATGCTTTTTATAATCCTTTGAGAATATAAGAAGTAGTCTACAAATATCAGGACTATCTTATTAAGAATGTCTCTAAACACTCTGCTCATCAAATTAGGGCTGGAAGTTTTTACCATATTACCACTTACCAGCCATTACCAACCGCTACCAACGAAAGTGGTACCGAACAATCGGTAACCAATTTGATTGGTACGGTATGCCAAACCACATGAAAATATGCGGTACGGTAATGGTAATTGAGCATTGAAAATGGTAATTACTATACCTACCACATATATGTTTATTGTATAACGAAGAATTTTTAATATGTAATGATTTAATAAAATACCGAGAAAAACACTATTACAATACAAGATTGAATGCAATTTTTATTATATACCTTGGAAAAGCTATAATTTAAATGGTATTTTTGTTCATCCATAAAGTTTTCATGCATGTTTGTCTACGTAAAATAAGATATATAAATAATAATATAATAACAATTTTTTTTTAATATTTTAACGTGAATGTTGTAAACAAAAAGATCTCATACTAGTGAATGGTAAAAAGTCATTACCGACCACTACCAACCATAAACCGAACTATTGGTAACTGATTTTTTTGGCTGGTAATGGTATGATTTTTCTATTACCATATAAAGTCGGTACGGTAATGGTTTTGAGTACAAAGTTCCGATACCGAACCAATTCCACCCCTGCATCAAATCTATAAAGAAGGCGGCGACATTCGTCAGTCCAAAAAACAACGATTAATGGTTAAGTAAACATAACATCCATCAGCCATCCTCATATTCACTTGCTCATTGATTTGGATATACGATAATGCTTGGTTTTCGTGATATTCAAATCCATATCACTCAATTGGTCAGAAACTAGGTTGTATCGACGTGCACAACCCGAGGTAAGGAACCTGTCCAGATGAATGCCATAAATCTTCGACGTGAGGACAAGGAACCCAATGTGGTACCAAATGTACATCGCACCCACTACCTCCTCTTTTCGAGTAACTGCAAAAACTGTGCATATCGATAAATCTTTTGTATATATCACCTGCAACAGAGTCCATCTTCAGAACTACTGCTATGACCTCCAGCTTGGAGTCTCCTTAATTGGGATTAAATATAGACAATCGACTTGTCGTCAACCCAACAAACTATCCCCAAACTTCTCTAATAACTTCCTCACAATCTATCATCACTAGTTTGCTTCCTGGGATATCACCATCCATCATCAGAGCAAACACTTTCCTTAATAGAATCACCATCGTCATATGACGAACCACTACGTCGAGCACCACGTCTTTGTCTCACGCCAAAGTCATTGATCGAAGAGATATCATCTCCCTCTCCTCGAAATCACATCGCCGTCAGCGTCCAAACTGACCAAAATGGTCAACAACAGTGCTAGTTGATTCAGCCACTCCATCGTAATCGTAACGGCCACTCGGATCATATATTTGACCAAAATTGTTTAAATACATCAAGTGAAAACATACGACATTCCTCGTGAAATCCAGCTTGTCGTCAAGTCTATCATTTGTCTTTAAATCGGCCACCAAGCTCTAGTGTCTTTGCATCTTCAAATCCATCGCCATGCTCCAGTGTTGCTCCATCGTCGAATCCACCCACCTACTTCGATACTTCTTCATGAATTTATCGCATTCGTTCGAATCTATCATCTTTACATGTTTAATCAGTATATGGCGACGTGTGCATCCGATCAATAAACACTCCAAACTCTAACGAATGAGAATTCCTAATATTAGATCATCTAGAACGGCGTTTTAAGCTAAATTAAGCAAATAATTCAACCATACAACCAATAGTTACACAAAATCCTAACTATCATACAAGCATCCATAATAACAGAAATAAATTAAATAGAATATATCTATAGCTATTAAAGTAAAATAAGTGTCAAAACAACTTAAATCTAACAGTATGGTCAAAATAACGTGTAAATAGGTAGATAATGCATAGTAGCATGCAAATACGTAAAAATGTATTATACAGGTTAAAATTAGTTTAAATACTTTTTAATCTTTTTATTTATTATTTACTAGATACAATTATTCTAAAAGTTACATTTAGTAATCAACAACCATTTTAAAGCGTCAGATTTATATCGTACAATCAAATACAGTTCAGTAGAGGATAATATCATCAACCTCAACCAAGTCAGTTCAAACTAGTGTTAAAACGTATAGCTCGAAAATATGAGTCTAATGAAAGAAACGGACTACAAATCCTACCTTGTGCGCACATGTTATAAATGATACAAGTTTGATGCTTATTTAAATAATTACATATCATTAACACATAATTTAATTACCTTAACCCCTTTCTTCCCCAAATCGCCATGCAAACATGAAACCCACCGCTTTTACCTTCTCTCTCTTTGATTCCTCCTTTCACAATCTATGAAAATGAGCACTGATTTCTCTAATGTGTTCTCCTTCGCGGGCACTGCACAATCGTACTCCATCCGTCAAGTTCCCACCCTAGATCGCGACCTACGCTTGCGTCGCCACCGGTTATGGAAGAGATTTCCTAGGAGTAGTTGCATATCGTGAAACTCGAGGAGGAGGTGCGGGTTACAGAGAGGGATGCAATCATGATCTCGGATCCATCTATCTCCACCTAAATCCATGCTAAATCGAAAACCTAGTTCTATGGCGAAGGTGGAATTTGCTGAATACAGTAGTAAAAGTACTTTAGCATGCAAAATGAGAGAAGGGGGTAATTTGTTTAAGTTTTATCTCTTATTATTTTATTACTTAATTCACGAATATCTCCGTAAACCCGTAAACTCTAATCGAGGCGTGCCGCCAATCGATTCATATGTAAAAAGGCATACTGAACACAATCAGACCAGTCTCGAGACCTAACTTGATCGTATACAGAAGTTAGCCTTAAAAACTCAAATTATATAATTACAATTCTTTAAATTAATCGACAAGCACTTTAAGCTCGCACAACCAAATGGTAAATCCAATCGTAGCAGAACTTGCACGCATATAACGTCCTAATTTGATATTGTACCCAGGAATGACAATTTACGCGTATTTCGAGATCGTTTGATGACAAAATGGTCCGAACTCGAAATATAGTGATCCATATATGTTTTTTTTCATGCAACTAACAATCCGGACTCAATGGAATTGGTCTCGAGTCCCGATTCACTTGTATGTGAAAAGTCATCATTGGAACCCTCACTCAATTAACGATTAATAATTAAATAAAATATTTAAATATCAAATCGTTAAAATACGGGTCATTACAGTTCCAATACTAATTCATCCATTAAAGTGAGGTCTCTTGTTGCATGTGCAGATAATGATTATTTCATGTATCAATCATTATATCATACCCCTTCCCTCCAAATGCAATGCTAATCCTATAACGAATAGCTTGTTATGACTGATGGTGTTGCATACCAAAGTGCCGCATCACTTTATCGAGAAGATGATATGCTACATCATTCAGGTAAGTGAGTGAAATCTATGTCCATAAATGCATAGAAATGATACGCAAGTTAAAAAGTTGTCCAAACATATATGTATGGAGTCCACGTCATAGACTCATAGCCGGATACATCAAACTCATTGTGGTAGAAAATAACGTTGTGTTTGTAAGGCTTCGCCATGCTCTTTAGCCGTACCAATCTGAAATAAGAAAATCATATGAATTATTTGATTGAAACATTTGTATGTAAATAAATAGAGCATTAAACATACCTGACACCTTAAGGAAGAGGTAACTCGACATCCGCCCTCTTCGTCGTTGTTCTCCTGGTCAGCAAGTATGTTTAACACTATAATTGCTAATTGTGTGAACATGAATTTGCAATGTATATGAACTCACAAAAAAATGCACATGAACGGTAATAATGTTGATACTTATACTAGACTCGAACAACCAACTATAGATGTGTTCTCTTGCAAAACAAGCCTAGTCAGCTCCATTAATACACATGCTAGAATTGCACGTCTTATGTATGACGGCTTCAGACATTAAAGTCCTACAGAAATGCAAGCCATCTGAGCTAGATGCGTGTTTTCGAATAATCACAAATCAAACGTGATGTAACAACCCAAATTCTGAAAGACCGATTTTTTTAAAAAATTCTAATCCATCGAAACCCGTGTTGATTGCTCTGTATCCTGCAGAAAAGGCAGAGATATAAAATATATCAGAGCTCAGAGATTATCTCACAACAGAATGGATAAAGTATAATATAATCAAAGTATAGCCTTACCGTAGTAATAATACTGCCTAACCAGTATCCAAAGTTATCATATCTCTGCCACAAATCTAACCTGCGCGTATGTTATGAGGCGGGGTTCAGAACACAGTGACAATATTTAAACTATACACTTTGGATAATACTACGTATACCGTTCAATCACATTTTTTTTATTTGTCAGGTTACTTGGGTTAATAACACTCAAGGCTTACACACACGTCGTACTCATTTACTTCCCAGTAGATTAACCTAATACAGTATATATGTAATGTCCCATATTTTCTAACCATTTATTTGAAATATTTTATTTATTTAAAATATTGATTTGAGTTTAAATAATGGTATTTGACCATTTTAATTTGAATATTTAAATTATATTAATAATATAATAATATTGTATTTTCGGGATATTTGGAAAATGTTGAATTTGCTGTATAATGTGAACGAGCGATTTAAAGTGGTTTAAATAGGGTTTATATTAAATTATATTAATATATTCGTCATTCAAACGACGTCAGAGCGTTTAATTTATAATTATATTATAAAACGAGCTGCAGCGGCGTAGTAGTTCGTAGTTTGGCGTTTTGAACTTTAACCGGCTGTACAAGATCCAAAATAAGTCGGATTTTCTCGAAACAAGAAACGTCGGAATCTGTTGGGTAATATTTTTCTAATGGAAGAGAAAAATCAAATTTTCATAGCGTAGATTTTATTTTATGTCCAAATCAAATTTTGAAAAGGTCGTTATGGAATTCCTTTATATATTATAGCGATTATTTATATAAAATAAATGGTTTTTAAATATTTTAAATATCGATTTGGCTTGAAATGCAACCCGGGATATTTTATATTGGTAATGTATGGAATTCTGGTCATGTATGTCGAATTGCAATATTTTATTTATATTATATTGAAGTATTTTAAAATTGATTTATTTTAATTCAAATTGGGCAGTTATAAAAGGGACTTTATTCAAACGACCTCCGTTTTCGACGAAACAAATTTTATTAAGACCGTAATAGTAAATTATTGTTAGATTTCAAGTTGCACGCAAAACGGAGTTATTCTGTGAGCGTGGCAAAATAAAATACAAATAAAACAGTCATTTGGACGTGAACGAGCGCTATTTGAGCAAACGAACTCCGAATTCGACGAAACAAGTTTCATTATGACCGTAACGTCAAATTATACTATGGCGTCCATTCGCATCACGAACGGAGTTTGTATGTGAGCGTAGGAACCAATAAACAGCGTTTAACAATTGCGATAGACATGAAATAAAATATCGTTAGTCAACATCGTTCGTCAAATCAACTTAAATTATATTTTTCCACTCTATGTATACACCCTACATCAGAGCTTCCAGCCAAACTTGCATCTCCGTCCATCAGTTTTGCAAAAAAGTACAGTTTTACAAAACAATTTATATTTTCATTTCCGTCGAGAATTGGCTAGGGAGACCTGAAGAAAAAGTGTAGATCAGCTCGATACCTAGCTACTGTAAAAAGTTGGGGGTGAACGGAGGGTTGTGGTGGTCGGAATCGTGGTTTAAAGCCATGAATTTAGTTTCGTTTTTCAGGGTTTTTGAGGAGTTTGGGTTGACGATTGGTGGAGCTGTCAAAGGAGGATGTAGAGGGAAGATAAGGCTTTGCTTTGGTACCGGTCTCGGGTTTTCTGGTGGTAGAAGGAGGCCGGGGCGATGAGATGAACAGAGGTGGAGTTTTTGGGGCTATTTTAGGAAGTTGCGATCAGAATTTACCAATTTCTGGTGGGTGTGGTCATCGATGGGCTGGGGGCCTGAAGGGGAAGTGTCGAGGGAGGAACGGAGGCCACATTGGCGGAGGTCCGGTGGCTTCTAGTGGCGAGGTGGCGGAGAATTTTGGGTAGGAACGGGTTTCGGTTATGGACAGATTCTGGCGTCGTCGAGGGGTTCTGGAGCTCGTCGCTTCAGGTGAAGGGGCGTCGGGGTGAGAGGAAGGCGAGGGCATGGTTGCAGTGGGTCCAGGTGGGTCAGATCGTCGGCGGCAAGGCTTTAAGTGACGTCGACGTTACATAAGGAAGAAGGAGGAACAAAGTATCGGGGGAATTTCCGAACGGAGAAGGAAAACGCGTGAGCACAGTTAAGAAGGGTGCTAACGTAGACAACGTTTTAATTAAGGTAATTAGCCGATTAATATTTAATTAATTAAATAATTAGTTTAGTTTTATTTCCGTTTAACTTTATAAACTTGAAACGGTCGTAACTTTTTCATACGTTAACAAAAACTGACGAAACTGGATCCGTTGGGATCGCAGGGACGACGCCTAGACGATGGCACTGACCGGGAATCATTTGGATGTAGTTGAAATTCTGGATAATTTTAGTCGATCGTTCAAAGTTAAATAGAACCAACGCGTCAACCGTCAACCAGAATTAAATCTGGTGAGTTAATTCTCACACCTTCTGGAATCCTATGATGTGGTAAATTCATATTAAAATATAATTTACTGCTAAAAGTATAATTTGGTTGATTGGTTGCTATCGGCTGTTTATTTTTGATTAGTTGTCGTCATTTATATTTCATCGGTAGATTATTGAAATTTATTTCATATATTATTATCAAATGTATAACGAGCTGTGATGCAGGGAAGAATAGGTTGGAGGGATCTGACCGGATTCCTCAAATATTATATATGTTGTTTGTTTGTTTCATATTGTTGATATATGAACTGATTTAACCCCAGATGGTAGTGAAACATGTTTGAACATGATGGTTGAATAAATATTCACATGTGTTGTGTTTAAAATCAATCGACAGTGTTGATCGGGTAGTTGGCAGTGAATGGCCTAAAATGTGTTGTTTCAGACGTCGGTTTACCGTTCGGTGAATTGACGCAGTTTTAAAGTTATAAATTATCTTATAACTGAACTGAAGCTCTTCAGTCATTTTATATAATTAATTGAATTAGAAATTTATGAATAAATATTCTAGTCAAGCTTTTAAAAGAAATTGTTTAAATGGTTATGAAATAAGATTTTGTGATTTACGCAAGTGCTGAAAGCAGAAACCACAGAAATTACCTACGTGTTGGTAAAATGGGATAATTGTTTTAAAACAATTAAATAGCGTTTTTAATTTAATTAAGTTATTTAATTAATTTAAAAAGGGGAAATGACAAACGAAAATCAGTTAATAGTTAACTGATATGTACGTTTGGTAAAATCCACCGGTTTCGGGTAAATTGGACAAACGAATAAATTTGATTTAAATATTCGTTAAAGTTTAACGAATAGTGTTAAATATTTGTTAGCCTTTGAATTAAGGAAATCATTGAAGTGTTTAGTGTGAATAAAGTAAACTATTATTTAATAAGCTTTTAAAAATAATAATGATACCATTTTAGTAAATAGACAAGTTAACTATCTTTAATATAGTTAATAATAAAGTTAATTATTATTTTAATTAATATTAATTAAAGCGATGACTTTTAATTAGACATCGATTAAGAAATGTTTGAGTAGCGATAAGTTTTGATAAGAAGGAGCAATAAGAGTTATAAGGAGATTTATAATCCAAAGCTTTCAACAAGAATTGTAAATGAGATGTATAGGTGAATGTGAAGATTTAAATAAGATTTTTACTTAATTACTAAATTAAGTAAAAGGGAATTCAATTGAAATGAAATGATAAGGAAGATGATAAATATATTAGTAACAGGCTGAAATATGGTAATGGTAAATGTTTTTACATAAAATATAAGAAGTTGTTCAAGAAGTTTATCGGATTTTTATAAGTAATTTGGAATTAATCCAAACAAGGTTTCAAAAGGGATTCTTTAAACCAAAATGTCAACCTTAAAGGTCAAAGTATTCAATTGAGCGGAACATTGTAAAAGAAATAAGAATTACAAATGTAAAGAAATACATATAATTGGGTTGTGTTAAACATTGGTAATGGGTTTTTGAAATAAAATCCAAGTTAACGAGTCTTATTTGAAGAAAGTGGAAAAGCGGATTTTTAATCCAAGATGAAGTTTGTGATAAGAGTGTTTCGTATAAATAGAAATAGATTATTTGACGAGTGATTTTTATTATAAATCAAAGTGTTATGAGCAAAGTAATGATTTAAGTTAAAAGTGGTGTTTTGTGGACATTTTACTTAATCAAACAAATTAAGTAACGAGGTTATATTGGAAGAAGATTTCAAATGTAAGAAATGGTTTATAAAACCAGATTTGAAATCAAGGTGGTAAATGAGTTTTTAATATCAGTGGTTAAGTGAAGAACTAATATTATTCTGAGATAAGAACGTTGTCGATCCAGGTTTGAGAGGTAAACAAAATACCCCAACTTGAACGGCTTCATTATTATCGAGGAATGGTATTAGTTTGAAACGAGTGAAATGTGTTGTGATTGATGTGATATCCTATACGAGAAGCATCGAATATAAGTGCTAGATTTCGGAATAATGAATAATACTAAAATGTTAGTTACAACGTAAATAAAAATAGTTGGTTTTAAATTATAGTTGACATTTGCTTTGCTGTATCAAAATCGATAACTTGTTTTATACCATTAAGTATTATATATATATATATATATATATATATATATATATATATATATCGTGAGATACCCGAGAATAAATAAAAAGGGGAAAAAGGTTTTAAAGAAATATATCGATATTTCCAAAAAGGAATGGGAAACTGGGTATATACTTGTATACATGTTCTAAAGAATTTAAAATAGTTTTTGTTATAATTGAGAATAAATATAAAGTTTTATTATATTGAAAGAATTAAAGGTTATTTATTTATTTGTAAATAGGCCAAGTAGTGCCAAGTGCTGAATCAACAAACTCATTGTATTCACACTATTATTATTTGATAGTTAAATCACCGACTATCAAACCCGACCAATACGGTTGTGGGTACGGAAAGACCGGAATCAAATTTATTCAAAAACCATTCCGAACTAGCAAATATGCGAAGACGTCGATGGAAGACGGAGCAAGTGAAGGACGTGGATCTTCATAAGCAGAAGGATTCCAAAGGATCACGTACATTGATTTCTTCAAACGTATTATAGTTGGTTAGCTCCCAACTATAGTATTTTTTGTGGACGTCAATTAGTGATATCTAACAGATCTGACAATGTGGCATTCAAAGTGAATGATGACCAGATGATCTAAAGGATAAATTCTAGCCTCAACCCTCATCAATCGGGAAATGACAAAAATCGGGCAGGCAACATGGCTATGTGGGTCGCTCCCATTAGGGTGTATAATCACCTATCTAGAGAAATTCCATTTGCTTCTTTAATCTATATTCGATGTTGTCCCTCTTTCGGGAAATGGTTGCTGATCCCAACCGTTGGTGATATACATTCGATACACTCAAGCGAAATGAGTGGTCGGTCATGTATGGGCCGGGTTGCAAGACGTTCTTGTTGAACCCAGTGTATTCGCCTCTAGAGATACACTATCGGCAGGTGGTCCCATATGTTGTCATAGTCGGAATCCAATTTCCAATAAGCGCCCACGGTTTTTAATTGTATACTATATATGTGGAGCGTGAGATGCAAGCGTTCCGCTAGATTGTTATTTATTTGTATTTAGACACTATTATAATATCAGAATAAGTTATGATTTCAAAAACGTTTTAGATTATAGTAAGGTAAAAACCGTCCCTGTTTATGTGTGGGCTGCTCTTACTATTATCCTCTGATTTCATAAAGCATTTTCCAAAGTTAAACAAGTTGTTTGTACTGCGAATTTATCACTGAAAGTATTCCAGACTGACCCGGTAAATTTTGCTTTGCTTCAAATGTGCTCGGGTCAGACCGAGTTTATTCCAGGTTAGGTTTCGCTTGGAGTCTCAGGGGCTGGAAGTAGGATGCTTCACCGCTAGTTATATAAAGTTATTATTCCACTGTGTTTGATATATGTTGTACTCTGATGGTTAGTATGTATATATTGTTCTTTTGTATAAAAAGATTTGTTATATTATATTTTATCTGTTCCGCTGTGAGATTCTGATGTGATGTTCTTCTTCTTTCTTCTATTCTAATATTCTTTTTCTCTTTCCTCATTCTCTAATTATTTTCTATTGGCAATCTAGGGTTCGATACTTGGGTTTTTGGTAAGTAATACGGGTTTATGTATTATTGTCAAAAATTCGAGCGTCAAATTTTTCCCCGGGTCGTTAAAATATATGTAGCTAACCCCCAATATTGAGGTACATCCCATGGCACCCCACTCGCGCGGTCTCTACCATAATGCCACAGAAATAAACGCAGTCCCTCATCCTATGCAGGTGTGATGTACGGATCCTTACATAACAATGTTACGTTTCGCATATATCTGTCATTACTACGCTACGTAAGCGTATGGACTGCCACCGTCGATGAATCAAATTCCATACTAGAGTAATGCCCTCAAGTCTACGATACACCACCCAGAGCAGACATGCATGTATCTAGACTTTCCCACGTATGTATCGTCAGTCTTATTTGATGCCTTAACCGCACATAACCTCTAATGTGCACCGAGTTCCGTGGCAGTGCTATACAAGAAACAAGGAACTCGGTCCGGAGCTTTTACATATTTGTACAAGCCCGCCTTTAAGAGCCTCAAAACACAAATATCCCTTAGGTATGTTTTTCATGGTGGCTATGGCCCCACCTCGGCCCCTCCCTCAACTAGTAAAGACTACAAGAGCTAAGCGACTTGCCCCTAACAATCTAAACATCCAGTTGGAGTCTCCCCTCAACCACTGTATCTCGAGAGTAAAAGGTGAATGGTCGATTGGGTTTAGCTCTAGTCTTTTCTTATCATACTGGTTGCCGATGGGAAGTACCCAACGATTTACTATCCTTGTTGGTCCTGACCTCTGCCTCTCGGTTGAGGCGACCGTCAAATCACCCAAGTGTCACCTCGTCACAACATTCTGGCTGCAAAGCTACTTTTGCAGTCAAGGCCCACCCACCTGGTAGTAATGCACAGACCCAACCTCTGCGGGCACAGCCTAAACATCTGCCACCGCACAGAGGACTACCAGGAGCACCTTACATATCTCAGGAAGTCGCGTGCTTCCCCTTCAAGTCCTTCGGAACTGCCAGAATAATTAGTTGGACGTGCGCTCCCCTCGTGCCTCATGACACCGCGATGACCTACCCCGTTTGGTTATTCACCCTCAAACGTGCGAACTGGTCCAAGCGCCTCATTTTAATATGTTATTGGACCCTATGTCTAAACATTCTTTTATGCGCTTGTTTTACCTCATCGGGTTTCCTTTTAACTTGGTTATTTCCATTCACATTGACTTCTTATTCAAGTTACCAAGTTCCTCTTGCTTGATAATTTTGGTCATATAACTTAACCCATTTAAGCCTACTAATAAGCCCATAACATGTTATTCTCTAGATTGTGATCTGTGGTTTATAATCCACAATCCCTTTATATTCTTGTTTGATTTCATAGTCACAATAACATGTTTTACTTAATGCGTAATTAAATATATCTCAATTCACATGTTTTCTATTTAACATGTCATTTATCATTTATGATTAAATATAACTTATTTCATTTCATAAGTTTGCCTCGCTCTTTCCTATTTAATTATAATTCCATCTACATTGTCACTACAACTTATCATTGTTTGCTTATTAACTTAGTTCTCTTAACTAAGGTTCACTAATAAGTCTCCTTTCCATTTATTATAAAATATGTTATAATTCCCTCTTGTCCCTAGGACAAGCCTTAATATGTTATTCTTATCAGCAGATTTCATATTTCCAAGTCTACAGATTACTTAATTTACAATTAAGTACATCTTCTTACATTTCATAAATTTTCCCCTATTTGCTGATTACTTAATTTACAATTAAGTACCATTTTTCTCATTACACAAGTTATCTCATTTTTCACTAGTTTATTATAACCTAAGTTATAATATCCACTTGTCCCTAGGACAAGTGTACCATTATATAACATTCTCATTAATGTAATTTATTTATAATAGGTTATTATCAATTCCCGTTCATTTTATTTCTTTGACTGTTGTAACTTTCATTCAATTCCATTAATTACAATTAATGCTATTTATCAATCTTGCTATTTACATATATTTATATATGTGTTTATGCACTAGAGCTATCACATTAAGCCTACACTTGTGGATGTTGGATTTACCAGCCGGTTCCGGGTAGACTTCTTCCACAAGTTGACTTAACCTCGTGTTTTAGCACCATTACATGTTTTATTTATGCACTTAGACCCCTTACATCAGATTTACCACTTGTGGATGCTGGATATGCCGGGAGGTTCCGGACAGAATTCTACCACAAATGTAATCTAACCTCTTGTCTAAGCACGGTTACAGTTTCCTATTTACTATAAATTTTCTACATAATTTAGGCGTGTCTATTCTTTCGAATTTTACTATAATCTATATTTTACATGTCATCATATTAAGCCCATTTTATGTCACATGTTCCTTCTAACGTACAATAACTTCTATTCTAACATGTAATTGTTTTAAACATGTAATTGTTCAAATCAAACAAACTAACATGTAACTTTCTCAATTTCTACAGTTAATGGGCCAGGTACATAAATGTCACAAGTTAACATGGGGGAACAACAATAATTGCTACACATATTTTGACAAGTTTATATTTCAACATATGAATTTTTCAACATTAGTATCTTAGCATATTAATATTCCAGCATGTCATATTCGCCACTTTAATCTTTTAACATATGTTTAAATACTTCGACATATCATATTTCAACATGTCATATATAATGGGGAATGTAAAACGGTAATATATCATTATCAAAAATGATATAACTTAAATCCACTCACCTAATGTGCTTTCCAAATCTTCGATTTGGTCAGATCTAGCATTCCATGGTTTTCCCCTAATTGGGTTCAGAACCTAACAACCATGGATTCATAATTTTTACTAAAAGAAAAAGGGAAGAAAGAGGAAGAAAATTGAATAGACCAGATCTAGAAAATTAGCTCACTTCGAATATAATTCTGAACACCTTCTTATTAATCTTCATTCTTTTCCTTCAGATCTTGATTCAGAATTTTCCTAAACTAATTATCTTATTTTCTAAAGAGATTTGAGGAGGAGGAGGAAGAATTTTAGAGCTTATACGTGCTCAGAAAATGTGAGATTTAGGCTAGACTCTGCTAGCCTATTTATAGATGTTTAGGATCATATCGTACACGCAGCGCTGAGTCAATGTTGAACCTAGGGTGGGTCGACCTCCCATGCCTGGGTCGATCCTTGGGTCGACACCGACTAATTTTTTTTTTCTTCTGCATATGGTCTTCAGTTTTGAATTGATTTGAATAGGTTCGTATATAAGGCCCTTATATGTATACAAAACTTGTAATGACCATTTTACGCGTATATATATATATATATATATATATACACACGCACGCCCATCTTTTGTTTCATTTTCAAAATTCAAACGGTGTTGCACCGCTATTTGATTCTTGCTATATTTCATTGATTGTAGCCTTATCTTGAACTTTATCTCTTGCATATATATATATATATATATATATATGTGTGTGTGTGTGTGTGTGTATGTGTATGTATATATATATGCACATATATACATATATATTCCCATATATATTTTCTTTACTCCTTAGATGTATTTTTTTTCCTTATTTGTGCATTTGTACATATTTTCTCACATGAAATGTGTTATTTTAGCCGTTCCCTTAAAATAAAAATATGACGACGGCGAGGATCGAACTCTGCACCTCTTTTATGCAAGTCACATGCTTTAACCAACTAGATTACTAAAGCTATTGTTAACAAGGCTTAGAACAATGGTAATTATTGTTCTCTTCTTACTTCTCTTTTTCATGTTTGTTACAATATTTCAATCAAACCATTGTATGAATCTTTTTCTTTTATTTCACTTTTATTATTAACGCATAATCAGTGAATGCAACATATTTACACCGCAAGCAACCAATCCTTCCTTTACTTTAATGCATGCATTACATTTTGATTTGCATTACAATTTTCTTCCTCGTATATATTTATGTCAATGCATATATATATATATATATATATATATACATACATATGCATTATTTAAAATACTTAATTGTTATAAAATGCGGGGTGTTACATTCTCTCACCCAATGAAAATTTCGTCCCACAAATTTGATAAGGGTAAAATTCAATTAACCTCTCCCATAATATACATCCATCATGTTTGCATCCAATTTTAGCAAACGTTGTGCACTTGTGCAAAGTGAAATAAAACATAATAATACATGTATTCTAAGTTTTTCAAGAATCCTTTTAAAATATGATGCTCACATCCTAAATATACTGGCAGTTCTACATGAATGCAATATTTTGAAAATCAAAATATATTTTCATCCAAATTTCCCACATTCTTGCAGAGCAAGAGCATGGTTCATCCAATTGTTGCATCCAAAATCCTACCAACCAACTTTATTTTTTTCGAATTTCAGAAAAATCTAATTTTTTAGATTCGATTTCTTATGTTACAAAAAGACGGAAAACTTCATATCTCCCGTTTTTCTTTTTCGACCTTTCTCCAACTGTACTTAGATTTTATGGAATTATTTATAAAGATTCCCCTATTTTCCTATCCAAGCACAGCCCACATAAGAAAATTTTCTCTATTGTAGCTTTTCTTTTTCATCTTATCTTGGAATTTTTTTATTTTTATCCATCTTTTCTCATAATTTTTCATTTTTCTTTAATTGTCATGTTTGTTGCTTTACTGAATTTGTTGTTTCCTTTTTACTTGTTCTATTGCTCTTTTCTTAGCTTATTTAATCATCTGATCTAAGTTTAGTTTCCAAATAAGCCTTCTAGTCTTTCAACTAAAACAGGAAACAAATGTTCTACACAGCTACTATTAAGTGCCAAGAATCTTGGGACTATGCCCCCTTCAGATAGAAAAGTCCAAACCATGGGATCCACGATAGGTTTAGGTGTTACCCTAACTACCCAATAGGAACAAAATAACAGAATGATCTCACACAAGTGCAATTACGGGGTGTACCCCTAACATTAAAATTAGCAGCAGGATCTAAATACTTACTTGTCCTTTACAATCTAGTGGTCACCACTAGTCCTAGCTGTGCACCAACAATTATTTCAAGCAACGCCCTAGGCTTTTCAATGCTTACGCATTCTATGGGAACTCACCATTATTCAACGATAATTCTTGCTATTTACTTTATAGCCTCAAAACTGTTCCCGTCTTCCCTAGACACTAATCCTTACCTACTCCATACTTTTAAAATACGGTTTGACCTTTTCATTTAAATTTTCTTCCAAAAAATTAAAAGTGTCAAAACTTTATTTTCCTCATGAAAACTTACTTTTGCCAAACCATAAAAACATGTCATTTTATATACAAAAAATGTAAATCATTTCTTTTTCAAATCACAAAAACTAGAGTAGATAAGGACAACTATTTCTTAATCTTGAGAATAAAAATGAGAATAACGCTTGACAATTGAGCTTCGAGAAAAAGCATTACGTCAATGATCTAAGTGCCATTTTCAAAACTTGTTCCAAGGGACATTTTCTAACGTCCGACCATACCCGCCAAACATTTTCTTAAGAAAAAAATGATTGTTTTGAGAAGGAGATGAAAACAATTATGGAGAACACTAAAATCTTCAATATGCAATAGTCAAAAATTCTTGATGGTATCGAGCCGTTCGAAGCGAGAAACAAGGGATGTCGTGAACGCGAAAGAAAGTCAAGTAATTAGACGAACTGATAAAGGATTTAATCTAAGGCTTTTGCCTATCCCATGTTGCTTATTCTTGCTTATAAGGTTGGTTCAGTCTCTTACTACAAGGTGCAAACATCTACTCTGTTCTTAATTTCTGCAACTTGTTTTGTCCACCCAACAAAAAATTCTCTTTTAAACAATTTATCAAAAATGATTGTCAAAAGAATAAAGACTTTAAAACTTTCTTTATTAAAAATTCCTGTACGAAATATAATAAGAAAACTAGCGAGCTATACATGCTATATAATATGCATCTTTTACTAAGAGATTTTTACTTTAGACAAAGTTTTCACAAGAAATCACTATTTACGAAATATATCCCATTTTACTTTAAAACTCAATATGTGTACTTTACATATTTAAAACTATAGCTTTTAAGATTAAAACTTGAAAACACAATAAACCATTTTCCCAAAACTTTTACATTTCAAGTTCTTAGAAGTTAACAGTGGGGTTAGACTCAAAGCGGGTTTCAAATTTTCTAGGATTTCCTAGACACTTCCAAAAAGTCAATTCTCTCAACTATATATTTTCCTAATCCATTTTTCTCTTTTTAACCTTTTCCACTTTATAAGGTGTTACTGCCAAACCCACTAATCCGAAATACCAACATATGGGATCCTCCTTTCTCTATTTCAAAATATATTGTACACTTCCCACCCAAATTTTAAGGGTCTCAAATTTCCATATTCATTCCTTTAGTGTACAAAACAGATATCCCAATTCTTACCATATTATGCTCTTTCTATTTAGTGGGTTTCTCTATGGATCTAAGTATATATATATATAATATTTATATTTTCAAAAATACAAATACGTTCACTCATTATCTATAAATGAATCCTAAACCTAAGCTCTGATACCGGATGTACCAACCCGAATTCTAACAGACTGATTTTTTTCAAAATTCTAATCCATCAAAACCCGTGTTGATTTCTCTGGTATCCTGCAGAAAAGACAGAAAAATAAAATATATCAGAGCTCAGAAAATATCTCACAGTGGAATGGATAAAGTATAATATACTCAAAGTATAGCGTTACCGTAGTAATATTATTGCTTAACCAATATCCAAAGTTATCACACTCTTCCACAAATCTAACATGTGCGTATGTTATGAGGAAGGGGTCAAAACACAAGTTCTGGTGACTGGATTTAAACTATACACTTTGGATAATCCTACATATACTGTTCAATCACATTTTCTTATTTATTAGGTTACTTGGGTTAACAACACTCAAGGCTTACACGCACGTCGTACCCATTTACTTCCCAGTGGATTAACCTAATACAGTATATATGTAGCTACCCCTAATATTGAGGTACACTTCATGATACCCCACTCGCACGGTCTCCACTGTAATGCCACAGAAATGAACGCAGTCCTCATCCTACGCCAGAGTGACGTACGGATCTCTACATAACAGTATGACGTTTCACATATATCTATCATTACTACGCTATATAAGCGTACAGACTTCCACCGTCGATCGAATCAGATTCCATACCAGAGTAATGCCCTCGAGTCTACGATACACCACCCGGAGCAGACTGGCATGTATCTAGGCTTTCCCACGTATGTATCGCCAATCTTATTCGATGCCTTAACCACACATAACCTATAATGCGCACCGAGTTCCGTGGCAGGGCTATACAAGAAGCATAGAACTTAGTCGGGAGCTTTTCCATATTTGTACAGGCCTACCTATAAGAACGTCAAAATACAAATATCCCTCAGGTCTGTTTTTCATGGTGGCTATGGCCCTGCCTCGGCCCCTCCCTCAACCAGTAAAGACTACAAGAGCTAAGCGACTTGCCCCTAACAAATAATCTAAACATCCAGTTGGCATCTCCCCTCAACCACCGTACCTCGATAGTGAAAGGTGAATGATCTATTGGGTTTAGACCTAGTCTTTTCGTATCCTACTGGCTGCCGATGACGGGTACCTGACGATCTATTATCTTTGTTGGTCCTGACCTTTGTCTCCCTGTCGAGGCGACCGCCGAATCACCCTAGTGTCACCTCGTCACAACATTCTGACTGCAAAGCTACATTTGCAGTCAAGGCCCACCCACCTGGTAGTAACGCGCAGACCCAACCGCTGCGGGCACATTCTAAACATCTTCCACCGCACATAGGACTTCCAGGAGCACCTTATGTATCTCAGTAAGCCGCGTGCTTCCCCTTCCAGTTCTTCGGAGCTATCAGAATAATCATTCGGACATGCGCTCCCATCGTGCCTCATAATGCCAGATGATCTACCCCGTTGGGTTATTCACCCTCAAACGTGCGGACTGGTCCAAGCGCCTCATTTAATATGTCATTAGATCTATGTCTAAACATTCTTTTATGCGCTTGTTTTACCTCATCAGGTTTCTATTTAACTTGGTTATTCCCATTCACATTGACTTCTTATTCAAGTTACCAAGTTCCTCTTGCTTATTAATTTCGGTCTTCTAACCCATTTAAGCCTATTAGTAAGCCCATAACATGTTATTCTCTAGATTGTGATCCAAGGTCTATAATCCACAATCCCTTTATCTCCTTGTTTGATTTCATAGTCACAATAATATGTTCTACTTAATACGTAATTAAATATATCTCAATTCACATGTTTTCTATTTAACATGTCACTTATCATTTATGATTAAATATAACTTATTTCATTTTACAAGTTTGCCTCACTCTTTCCTATTTAATCATAATTCCATCTTACATTATCACTACAACCTATCGTTGTTTACTTATTAAATTAGTTCTCTTAACTAAGGTTCACTAATAATTCTTCTTTCCATTTATTATAACCTATGTTATAATTTTCTCTTGTCCCTACGACAAGCCTTAATATGTTACTCTTATCAACAGATTTCAGATTTTCAAGTCTACAGATTACTTAATTTATAATTAAGTACAACTTTTTACATTTCAAAAAATTTCCCCCATTTATTGATTACTTAATTTACAATTAAGTACCACTTTTCTCATTATACAAGTTATCTCATTTTCTCACCAGTTTATTATAACCTAAGTTAAAATATCCACTTGTCCCTAGGACAAGTCTACCTATTATATAACATTCTCATTAATGTAATTTATTTATAATAGGTTATTACCATTCCCAGTTAATTCTATTTCTTTGACTGTTGTAACTTTCATTCAATTCCCATTCATTTCCATTAATAACAATTAATGATATTTATTAATCCTGCTATTTACATATATTTATATATATACGTGTTTATGCACTAGACCTCTCACATTAAGCCTACACTTGTGGATGCTGGATTTGTCGAGCGGTTCCGGGCGGTACCACAAGATGACTTAACCTCATGTCTTAGCACCATTACATGTTTTATTTATGCACTTAAACCCCTCGCATTAGATTTACCACTTATGAATGCTGGATATGCCGGGCGGTTCCGTGCAGACTTCTACCGCAAGTGTTATCTAACCTCGTGTCTAAGCGCAGTTACAGTTTCCTATTTACTATAAATTTTCTATATAATTTAAGCATGTCCATTCTTTCAAATTTTTATTATAATATATATTTTACATGTCATCATATTAAGTCCATTTTATGTCGCATGTTCTTTCTAACATACAATAAATTCTATTCTAACATGTAGTCGTTTTAAACATGTAATTGTTCAAATCAAACAAATTAACATGTAACTTTCTCAATTTCTACAGTTAATGGTCCACGTACATAAATGTCACAAGTTAACATGGAACTGGAACAACAGTAATTGTTATACTTATTTTGACAAGTTTATATTTCAACATATGAATTTTCCAACATATTAATATCTTAGCATATTAATATTCCAACATGTTATATTCTTCACTTTAATCTTTTTAACATATGTTTAAACATTTCAACATATCATATTTCAACATGTCATATATAACGGGGAATGTCAAATGATAATGTATCATTATCAAAAATGATATAATTAAATCCACTCACCTAATATGCTTTCTAAATCTTGGATCTGGTCCAGATCTAACATTCCATGGTTTTCCTCTAATTGGGTTCAGAACCTAACAACCATGGATTCATTATTTTATACTAAAAGAAAAAGGGAAGAAAGAGAAAGAAAATTGAATAGACCAGATCTAGAAAATTACCTCACTTCGAATATGATTCTTAACACCTTTTTTTTAATCTTCATTCTTTTCCTCTAGATCTTTATTCAGAATTTCCCTAAACTAATCATCTTATTTTCTAAAGAGATTTGAGGAGGAGGAAGAATTGCAGAGCTTAGACGTTGCCTCAGAGAATACGAGATATTGTAATAACCTGGAAATGCGAGCCAATTTAAAATTTTTATTTTGGCAATTTTAATGAAGTTTGAACATCTAAAATGGCTTATTTTAAATAATAACGACGAGAAATTTATTTTGAATAGAATAGAATGTATATATTTATATAGATAGTCGTTAGAATTTAAATATTTATTTTAAATATAAAAGGAATTGAAAATGGCGCGGTAGTTCAATAATTTGATTTCAAAGTTCAAATGAATGTGCAGGATTCAAAATAAACCGGATTTTAACGAAACTGAAAATAATAGAATCTAATTGAGAATAACTTTCCAACGAATCCTAAAAATTGAAATTTCATAGCAGGAATCAAAAGTTACGCCCAGTTGAAAATTCAGAATAGTCGCTATGGTATTTTGGCCCTTAAAAATGGAAATTTTGCAAACGACCTCGAATTTTGACGAAACCACTTTTATTGGATCCGCGATGTCAAATTATTGATAGATTCCAATTTTCATAATTTTTCGAATCAATATATGAGCGTGGCAAAGGAAAACGCGTTTGACCAGTTTTAGTTGATTTTAATCGACTGGAAAATGAACATTTTTCAAATGGTCTCAGAATTTGACGAAACTAGTTTTGTTAGGACCGTATCGTTAATACGAAGCTAGAAAAAAAAATATGGAATTTTTAGGGTTCGTATGTGGCCCCGGTAAATTGAAATGCACGTTCAAATTCAATATATGGAGTTATATGTTGATTTTGACGAAAACTGATCGAATCAGCCTACGATACATATCCCATTGCGTTCGGAATGAGGGTAATTAGCTAGGAACGACAGGCGGTGGGTCTCGTTTCGAGATCAAAAATAAAAGTTGCTTTTTAGAAAATTTAATAATAAAATATATAATATATAACCTCACCTACCCTCCTCTCTCTCTTCATTTTAAATCAAAAAAAAAACCCTATAGCTAAAACCGCGTCACCCCCCTCCCCTATCGTCACCGCCGCCGCCCCCAGGTGGCGCGCCACCCACGCCAGAGCCCACCCCTTCCTCCGCTTCTCTCCCTCTCGATTTGGACGCCCGAAGCCCCCAAAACCGCCCTCCCTCCAACCAGAAGTCACGCGCCGCCCCCTGATGGCCACCGCCTCCACCATCGACCAACTGAAGGCCGCCCCACCTCCGATTCCCCTCCCGCTTCCTCCTCCCCCTCCAGTCGTGTTAGAGGCCCCCCTCAGATCGATTCTCGATCGGAGAAACCCCCCACCATTCGAGAGCGTCGCGAGCCCCCTTCCTCTCCGGCCGCACCACCACCTCTGGCCGCATCCCATCCCTCTCCGACGACCAACCTGAACCACCCCACCTCGCTGTAAGTTTTTATATTTTCCTTTGATTTTGATTTCTTTTATTTTGATTTTTACTTTGTATATAAAAATCAAATGGTTTTTGTTTATGAAAGAATTGATTTTTATTGTAGTAAAAGATTTGATTTTTATAGTTTAAAATATTCGATTTGATTTCTAAAAGATTTTATTTTTAATATGTTAAGGCTTCAATTTTTTTTATTATGATAAAGGTACGATGTTTTATAGTAGTAAAAATATAATCTTTGGTAGTAAAAATATAATTTTTAGCGGTATAAAGATCGGATTTTTAACTGTGAAAAGATTGGATTTTTAACTATGAAAAGATCGGATTTTTAACTATGAAAAGATCGGATTTTTAACTAAGAAAAGGCAAGATTTTTATTGGATAAAGATATGATTTTTAATTATATAAAAATTCGATTTTTTTATATAAGTAGTAGCGGAATAAAAATATAATCTTTATCGATATGAACACCGTAGTAAAAATACAATTTTTATATTAGTAGAAGATTAAAAATATGATTTTTATTTATTGGAATGAAATAATAAAAATATAATTTTTATTATGAACAGCGGGAAAAGGACTGCATTAGAATTCCAAACAGATCCAGATGGTTCGGCAGTTCAAAAGCAAAGCACGGTGGAGTGGAACCCTCGGTGAGAACTTCTCACTTTAAATCTGGTTTTCTAGTTAAAATTATATACTAGGATGCAGACGGTGCTTAACAGCACCCGACACCCGTCGTCCACAGACCATGGACGACTTGTATGCTTGTTAGATGTGTTGTGAAGTTTGTTTGTGATGTTGATGTGAAATGGATAAAGGATATTAATGTGTTGAAATAAATTGATCATCGTTAAAAATATAATTTTTAACGTGAATATGAATATAGTGAATGTGAATAAATAAATATTCATTTACAAACCGGACGGTTTGTTTATGTCCACTTATTTGAAGGATATTGATTGGGACGATAAATTTTACACATCGCCTAACTGCACAAATAATATTCAGTGTTTGTTGATTTGAAACCCCGCACGGGTGTTGGGATGATATTTGGCGTACACTAATCCCAATTATTTAGTTGTATGTCGACCGATTGGTCGACAGACTGTGTAAGCGTAAATTATTTATATTTAATGCTTATGCAGTTGTGTGGTGCGCTTTAGATGATGTTTGATTATTTATCGTTGCTATTATATACATGTGTTGTATGTAACCCATATAATTAACATTATATGGTAATTGATTGGGCCTCGTTCCAATTGGAAAAATAAAGAATATTAGAAGATAATAATAGTCATGCGTTGACGATGCTCATGTGTTGAGAATATTCATGTGTTGAAACTATTCATGTATTGAGTAAAATATTTTAACAATAAAATTTACAACTTTATCATATTTAAGATTAGAAACTACTTTACGGTTGGAGTCTGATTAAAAATCAAACGATAGATACCATAATTTTATAAAATATATTAAATAATAAAAATAGTCATGTGTTGACGATGCTCATGTGTTGAGAATATTCATGTGTTGAAAGAAATATAGATTCATGTGTTGAATAGAATAAATATTCATTTGTTGAATAGAATAACGAATTTATTGAAATATATAAAGCCGTGTTGATTAGAGTTGCGTTATTTTGACGTGAACGATATTTATATCGATTATATTCGTTTTTATAATGAATATAGAAAAGGTAGCGATTTCAAAATATAACGTTTTGAAAATATTATCATTTATATGGTAATGATATGAAATATTCAATTTTGATTTGAAATTGAATATAGAGTTGAAATGGTTTTGAAAACGAATTTAAAACGATTTATAAAATACGTTTTAAAAGGAAATCGACGAAATATATAATATATACATATATATATATATATATATATTATATATATAATGGCCTGAATAGAACGCGCCGCGCCGCGGTAGTTCGTGAATTTCGACCATTGACATCGAATTGACGTTACGGGAGATTCGACCGTCGGATTCTCCTAGAACCAGAACCGTTGGGTTCGTATCGAAAAGAGCTTTCCAATGAATATTAGAAATTTGAAATCTAACGGTTGGATTTGGAATTATGTCTAAATCAAATTGGGAAAAGATCACTGTAAGTGTAGTTCGATGGCCGTTGATGGAAATCGACTGTACGGGCCTTGATAAAATTATTAAAAATATTAATAATTTGTGTAAAATCATAATATGTGAATTGGAAAAAACTAGGATGAAAAATTCCACATTTGAAAGGATAAAAATAGATTTTTATCGAAATGAACTAGTTTTGAACTAGAATGAAAATCAATTTATTTTAGAAATAAATAAATTGAATTTGAACGTGGTTTTAAAAATAATCAGAATTTCCAATACGTGAATTGGAATGGATTTGAATCGAAATTGTCTTCGGAATATTTCGATGTTGGATTTTGTGATTATACAGATATGGTTATGGGAATTTGAAAGGTATATTTATATCGTTATTTCCAATACGATATTCGTTGGTTTCAGAATTTGATATTGAATATAAGCCGGTATATTTTCTATTCAGAGCCTTGTATTTAATATCAAATGTGATTTGGGTTTGTCATGAATCGTGTTTTAGGTGACATTGGTTCTTTAACCCAGTTAAAGACAGGATATTGATTTTTGAGTAGATTAAAACTAAGTGGAGTTTTAATGAATCTTTAATTAGATTGAAAGTGAATTGATAATTTAAATTATCAAATCTGAAAAGTGATCGAGAATAGAGTATCACCAGTTTTGCTCTAAGGCGATAGTTAAACCTTTAATTAGATTTGAACGTGAAATGGTAATTAATTTTACCGATAAAACCATGGTGTTAGATATGGAGTATTACCAGTTTTGCTCCATGGGATGAATAGGTTGGGATTGGGAAATAAAATAAATAATTACTTCGGTGTGGTTCGCTAATCCCGACTAGTTTGGAAAACCATAATATGGTTTGAAATGATATCCAAAAGAAGATTAAAGAATAAATTTAGAAGAATTTATCTTTGATAAAATTAATGGGAACCTTTCCCTAAGAATGTGAATTTTTGAATAAAAGAATATTCTGAATTGGAATGAGGCGTATGTTGTGTTTGTGTAACACGTGTTTATTATATACGCGGGTTATTCGGAAAGGCCGGGTTTATACCCATTCTAAATAACCGATTCGACGGTATATTGAAGATGAAGACGGTGGTTGAAGATCAAAAGTCTTCACATCGTTTGGGTGATTACTGATGATCTTGAATGGGCTGTACACCCAAGATGAGGGAATTTGTTGGTGATCGTCCAGACGTACTTGGAGATCGATGGATATGCGAGGAAAGTGTCTCCGGTTTCGTTCAGACCCAGAACGAACTTGTAAATGGACTGTGTGTCTGACATTGGATTTTATTATGTGTTGATTGATCTCTATTAAATATACATCTGTTTGGCGGCGGAGAATCATTCTCTTGCTTAACGCCCTTCTCTGAGACGTACGAGCTCAGAGGTTGTATATCGATGGACATCAGTCGCATGGAGTGAATTGCCTGTGTGGCACGCCTAAGTGGCAAATGATCAAGGCTTCTATTTAAAAGCAAAGTCATGTGGTTGATGATCAAAGCACGGCCTGTGAGGCGCAGCTTTGTGTATAGCGTGAATTCGCGAGCCTCACACCTCGGTATGAGTCAAAAACGGGATAGTGACCGTTGATAGAACACGACGTTTCTTTCTAGCTAGTGGTGGTGTCAGTGCTTAAACTGGCTGACATTTATATACTTTTCACCTGTGTGGTTGTTGGAATGCGAGGCGCCTCGGATATAGGTCTGTTAGGACAGGGAAACGTGTGTTCAGGAATAACTAATCCTCAAAAGTAAGAGAGGACCGGCCCAACCGATTCCAAGGATCATAGTGGGGTCCTGAGACATTTGCTAGAGTGTCTCGAACGGAGAGGAGCTTGCCCCTTGCCTCGACTCATGACGGAAATCCAATTTCTGATACGTGATATTTCGGTTTTATTTGTAGAGCCTAGTATGACGACATGATAGATGGTACGCATGCCGCCTATGATTGATATTTATGATTTGAATTGTTTTGACACTATACACTTATAATAGTATCAAATAATTTGTTTTAAACGTACCAAGCATGTTTGGCTATTATAAGGGAAAACCCTATCCTCTGGCTTGCGTTGCATTGTGTGATGGGACCTGGGTCTTATAATAGCTTCATTTTTCGAAAAAGCATTGCGTTGTTTATTTTATGCACTGGTGTTCTTGGGAGGAAACCCGTTCCGTGTTATACGACGTGGTACCTTGAATTACTCTCTTTTAAAGTAAAGTTTTAAATAACTGTTTTTAGTTCTCACACCAGTCACATGACTGACCTGGAGTTTATTGTTTTAACCTAAACTCTGGGTGCTCCTATTTTCGAAATGGGCAGCTGGTAGTTTTGGTTTTGCAGATTTATTTTCACAGGATCCTGATTTACAGCTGGAACAATGCTCGGAAAGCTCTGTATCCGTGTATTACTTTCAGTTGTGTTTTGTATTATTTTTCCGCTGCAGTACTGTATTTAAATCTCTGATATTCTTTGTTGTATAATATTTATTCATACTCTGTATATTCTTGTATTCTGATGGAATTGTTGTAATAGACAATGAAATGTTCTTCTGTTTGCGTTCTATTTTGTCGTGTTCTCAAGGCAACCCGGGCTTTCCTTACCGGGGAAGTTCGGGTCATCAGAGAGTGGTATCAGAGCTTTGGTTTACAGAGCTCGAGAACAAGACACATTGGAACCGAACGAAAGAATTCATCAGATATTGGATTAGTAATATCCAATTAGAATAACTCGTTAGAGATGGGATCAGTAGTATCCTAGAACGAGTGTGAAGAGTATATTTTTCAAATTTAAACCATTTTATTCGTATTTGAATATTTTATTTGTATTAAATTTGGACAATCGAGTATATAAAGATTTCGCGTATACGCGTCATGAACGTATGTTCAAAATTTTAATATACTGGATAGATATAGAATCACACTCTAGTCGCTCGGAGATGATTTTGATGATGGAGCTCCATCACCAATATTTATGTTCGTGTTTCGAAAGTGGGATTTCTATATATTTCCATTAGACTGGTGTGAGAACCAAAATTAGATAGGATCTATTGTTGTGATTTGGCATCAAAAACATGATTTTCTGTATATATATACCAAAATTATGAATTTGAAACGTTAATTCACTAATCGATTGATGACTGTGTTGTTTGTTTATTTGTTTGATAATTTTGAACCATTAGGCCAAACTGAACCAAATATTGAACTGTATTGAAAAATGACTACAAATGCATGCATATACATGTGCTCACATTGAACAGGTCATAGCAAGGAGGCTAGACCAGAAGAATAAAATTGTTTGCCCGACAAATAGGTACATGTTTACCATAATTTACTGTTTTGTTTGGGTGATGATGATTTTATGAGCCGATTGGCTAGCCGCTTGCCTTTTTCTTTTTCTTTTGGATTGAAGAAGGCCATGGGAGGCTATATGAAATATCCCGAAGTCCCCGGTGCAGGGGAGGTTATGGCGAAATTTTTCAGAAATTTAGGGTGTTAGCCAAATTTTTGAAAAATTTGAAAAGTTCTTAGAAACTGAAAAGTTGAAGAACTTAAGCCGTAATGAAAATAATGGAAGTTGAGTTGATTAGTTAAACAACTTTCGGCTTCGTTCCTTTTCGGGGACGAAAAGTTTTAAGTGGGGGAGATTGTAATAACCCGGAAATGCGAGCCAATTTAAAATTTTTATTTTGGCAATTTTAACGAAGTTTGAACATTTAAAATGATTTATTTTAAATAATAACGACGAGAAATTTATTTTGAATAGAATAGAACGTATATATTTATATAGATCGTCGTTAGAATGGCGCGGTAGTTCGATAATTTGATTTCAAAGTTCAAATGAATGTGCATGATTCAAAATAAACCGGATTTTAACGAAACTGAAAATAATAGAATCTAATTGAGAATATATTTCTAACGAATCTAAAAAATTGAAATTTCATAGCGGGAATCAAAAGTTACCCCCAGTTGAAAATTCAGAATAGTCGCTATGTAATTCTGGCCCTTAAAAATGGAAATTTTGCAGACGACCTCAGATTTCGACGAAACCGCTTTTGTTGGATCCGCGATGTCAAATTATTGCTAGATTCCAATTTTCATAATTTTTTGAATCAATATGTGAGCGTGGAAAAGGAAAACGCGTTTGACCACTTTCAGTTGATTTTAATCGACTGGAAAATGGCCATTTTTCAAACGGTCTCAGAATTTGACGAAACTAGTTTTGTTAGGACCGTATCGTTAATACGAAGCTAGAAAATATTTTTCTGGAATTTTTAGGGTTCGTATATGGCCCCGTTAAATTGAAATGCACGTTTAAATTCAATATATAGAGTTATATGTTGATTTTGACGAAAACTGATCGAAATGATCGAATCAGCCTACGATACATATTCCACTACGTTCGGAATGGGGGTAATTAGCTAGGGACGACAGGCGGTGGGTCTCGTTTCGAGGTCAAAAATAAAAGTTGCTTTTTAGAAAATTTAATAATAAAATATATAATATATAACCTCACCTACCCTCCTCTCTCTCTTCATTTTAAATCGAAATAAAAAAAAACTACAGCTAAAACCGCGTCGCCCCTCATATCGTCACCGTCGCCGCCCCCAAGTGGCGCGCCGCCCACGCCAGAGCCCACCCCTTCCTCCGCTTCTCTCCCTCTCGATTTGGACGCCCGAAGCCCCCAAAACCGCCCTCCCTCCAACCAGAAGTCGCGCGCCGCCCCCTGAAGGCCCCCGCCTCCACCGTCGACTAACTGAAGGTCGCCCCACCTCTGATTCCCCTCCCGCTTCCTCCTCCCCCTCCAGTCGCGTCAGAGCCCCCCTCAGATCGATTCTCGATCGGAGAACCCCCCCACCATTCGAGAGCGTCGCGAGCCCCCTTCCTCTCCGGCCGCACCACTACCTCTGGCCGCAGCCCCTCCCTCTCCGACGACCAACCTGAACCACCCCACCTCGCTGTAAGTTTTTATATTTTCCTTTGATTTTGATTTCTTTTATTTTGATTTTTACTTTGTATATAAAAATCAAATGGTTTTTGTTTATGAAAGAATTGATTTTTATTGTAGTAAAAGATTTGATTTTTATAGTTTAAAATATTCGATTTGATTTCTAAAAGATTTTATTTTTAATATGTTAAGGCTTCAATTTTTTTATTATGATAAAGGTACGATGTTTTATAGTAGTAAAAATATAATCTTTGGTAGTAAAAATATAATTTTTAGCGGTATAAAGATCGGATTTTTAACTATGAAATGATCGAATTTTTAACTATGAAAAGATCGGATTTTTAACTAAGAAAAGGCAAGATTTTTATTGGATAAAGATATGATTTTTAATTATATAAAAATTCAATTTTTTTATATAAGTAGTAGCGGAATGAAAATATAATCTTTATCGATATGAACACGTAGTAAAAATACAATTTCTATATTAGAAGAAGATTAAAAATATGATTTTTATTTATTGGAATGAAATAATAAAAATATAATTTTTATTATGAACAGCGGGAAAAGGACTGCATTAGAATTCCAAACAGATCCAGACGGTTCAGCAGTTCAAAAGCAAAGCACGGCGGAGTGGAACCCTCGGTGAGAACTTCTCACTTTAAATCTTGTTTTCTAGTTAAAATTATATACTAGGATGCAGACAGTGCTTGGCAGCACCCGACACCCGTCGTCCACAGACCATGGACGACTTGTAAGCTTGTTTGATGTGTTGTGAAGTTTGTTTGTGATGTTGATGTGAAATGGATAAAGGATATTAATGTGTTGAAATAAATTAATTATCGTTAAAAATATAATTTTTAATGTGAATATGAATATAGTGAATGTGAATAAATAAATATTCATTTACAAACCGGACGGTTTGTTTATGTCCACTTATTTGAAGGATATTGATTGAGACGATAAATTTTACACAACGCCCAACTGCACAAATAATATTCAGTGTTTGTTGATTTGAAACCCCACACGGGTGTTGGGATGATATTTGGCGTACACTAATCCCAATTATTTAGTTGTATGTCGACTGATTGGTCGACAGACTGTGTAACAATTAATTATTTATATTTAATGCTTATGCAGTTGTGTGGTGCACTTTGGATGATGTTTGATTATTTATCGTTGCTATTATATACATGTGTTGTATGTAACCCATATAATTAACATTATATGGTAATTGATTGGGCCTCATTCCAATTGGAAAAATAAAGAATATTATAAAATAAAGAATATTAGAAGATAATAATAGTCATGTGTTGAGAATATTCATGTGTTGAAACTATTCATGTGTTGAGTAAAATATTTTAGTAATAAAATTTACATCTTTATCATGTTTAAGATTAGAAACTACTTTACGGTTGGAGTCTGATTAAAAATCAAACGATAAATACCATAATTTTATAAAATATATTAAATAATAAAAATAGTCATGTGTTGACGATGCTCAAGTGTTGAGAATATTCATGTGTTGAAAGAAATATAGATTCATGTGTTGAATAGAATAAATATTCATTTGTTGAATAGAATAACGAATTTATTGAAATATATAAAGCCGTGTTGATTAGAGTTGCGCTATTTTGACGTGAACGATATTTATATCGATTATATTCGTTTTTATAATGAATATAGAAAAGGTTGTGATTTCAAAATATAACGTTTTGAAAATATTATCATTTATATGGTAATGATATGAAATATTCAATTTTGATTTGAAATTGAATATAGAGTTGAAATGGTTTTGAAAACGAATTTAAAACGATTTATAAAATACGTTTTAAAAGGAAATCGACGAAATATAATATATATATATATATATTATATATAATGGCCTGAATAGAACGCGCCGCGCCGCGGTAGTTCGTGAATTTCGACCATTGACTTCGAATTGACGTTACGGGAGATCCGTCCGTCGGATTCTCCTAGAACTTGAACCGTTGGGTTCGTATCGAAAAGAGCTTTCCAATGAATACTAGAAATTTGAAATCTAATGGTTGGATTTGGAATTACGTCCAAATCAAATTTGCAAAAGGTCGTTGTAAGTGCAGTTCGATGGCCGTTGATGGAAATCGACTGTACGGACCTTGATAAAATTATTAAAAATATTAATAATTTGTGTAAAATCATAATATGTGAATTGGAAAGAACTGGGATGAAAAATTCCACATTTGAAAGGATAAAAATAGATTTTTACCGAAATGAACTAGTTTTGAACTAGAATGAAAATCAATTTATTTTAGAAATAAATAAATTGAATTTGAAAGTGGTTTTAAAAATAATCAGAATTTCCAATACGTGAATTGAAATGGATTTGAATTGAAATTGTCTTCGGAATATTTCGATGTTGGATTTTGTGATTATACAGATATGGTTATGGGAATTTGAAAGATATATTTATATCGTTATTTCCAATACGATATTCGTTGGTTTCAAAATTTGATATTGAATATAAGCCGGTATATTTTCTCTTCAGAGCCTTGTATTTAATATCAAATGTGATTTGGGTTTGTCGTGAATTGTGTTTTAGGTGACATTGGTTCTTTAACCCAGTTAAAGACATGATATTGATTTTTGAGAAGATTAAAACTAAGTGGAGTTTTAACGATTTTTTAATTAGATTGAAAGTGAATTGATAATTTAAATTATCAAATCTGAAAAGTGATCGAGAATGGAGTATCACCAGTTTTGCTCCAAGGCGATAGTTAAACCTTTAATTAAATTTGAACGTGAAATGGTAATTAATTTTACCGATAATACCTTGGTGTTAGATATGGAGTATTACCAGTTTTTCTCCATGGGATGAATAGGTTGGGATTGAGAAATAAAATAAATAATTACTTCGGTGTGGTTCGCTAATCCCGACTAGTTTGGAAAACCATAATATGGTTTGAAATAATATCCAAAAGAAGATTAAAGAATAAATTTAGAAGAATTTATCTTTGATAAAATTAATGGGAATCTTTCCCTAAGAATGTGAATTTTTGAATAAAAGAATATTATGAATTGGAATGAGGCGTATGTTGTGTTTGTGTAACACGTGTTTATTATATACGCGGGTTATTCGGAAAGGCCGGGTTTATACCCATTCTGAATAACCGATTCGACGGTATGTCGAAGATGAAGACGGTGGTTGAAGACCGGAAGTCTTCACATCGTTTGGGTGATTACTGATGATCTTGAATGGGATGTACACCTAAGATGAGAGAATCAGTTGGTGATCGTCCAGACGTACTTGAAGATCGATGGATATGCGAGGAAAGTGCCTCCGGTTTCGTTCAGACCCAGAACGAACTTGTAAATGGACTGTGTGTCTGACATTGGATTTTATTCTGTGTTGATTGATCTCTATTAAATATACATCTGTTTGGCGGCGGAGAATTTATTCTCTTGCTTAACGCCCTTCTCTGAGACGTACGAGCTCAGAGGTTGTATATCGATGGACATCAGTCGCATGGTGTGAATTGCCTGTGTGGCACGCCTAAGTGGCAAATGATCAAGGCTTCTGTTGAAAAGCAAAGTCTTGTGATTGATTATCAAAGCACGACCTAGCGTGAATTCGCGAGCCTCACACCTCGGTATGAGTCAAAAACGGGATAGTGATCGTTAGGAGAACACGATGTTTCTTTCTAGCTAGTGGTGGTGTCAGTGCTTAAACTGGCTGACATTTATATACTTTTCACCTGTGTGGTTGTTGGAATGCGAGGCGCCTCAGATATAGGTCTGTTAGGACCGGGAAATGTGTGTTCAGGAATAACTAATCCTCAAAAGTAAGAGAGGACCGGCCCAACCGATTCCAAGGATCATAGTGGGGTCCTGAGACATTTGCTAGAGTGTCTCGAACGGAGAGGAGCTTGCCCCTTGCCTCGACTCATGACGGAAATCCAATTTCCAATACGTGATATTTCGGTTTTATTTGTAGAGCCTAGTATGGCGACATGATAAATGGTACCCATGCCGCCTATGATTTATATTTATGATTTGAATTGTTTTGACACTATACACTTATAATAGTATCAAATAATTTGTTTTAAACGTACCAAGCATGTTTGGCTATTATAAGGGAAAACCCTATCATCTGGTTTGCGTTGCAGTGTGTGATGGGACCTGGGTCTTATAATAGCTTCATTTTTCGAAAAAGCATTGCGTTGTTTATTCTATGCACTGGTGTTCTTGGGAGGAAACCCGTTCCGTGTTATACGGCGTGGTCCCTTGAATTACTCTCTTTTAAAGTAAAGTTTTAAATAACTGTTTTTAGTTCTCACACCAATCACATGACTGACCTGGAGTTTATTGTTTTAACCTAAACTCTGGGTGCCCCTATTTTCGACACGGGCAACTGGTAGTTTTGGTTTTGCAGATTTATATTCACAGGATCCTGATTTATAGCTGGAACAATGCTCGGAAAGCTATGTATCCGTGTATTACTTTCAGTTGTGTTTTGTATTATTTTTCCGCTACAGTACTGTATTTAAATCTCTGATATTCTTTGTTGTTTAATATTTATTCATACTCTGTATATTCTTGTATTCTGATGAAATTGTTGTAATAGACAATGAAATGTTCTTCTGTTTGCGTTCTATTTTGTCGTGTTCTCAAGGCAATCCGGGCTTTCCTTACTGGGGAAGTTCGGCTCGTCACAGATTTAGGCTAGGCTCAACTAGCCTATTTATAGGTGTTCATGATCTTAGCTTACACGCACGCTGAGTCAGCATTGAACCTGGTTAAGAAAACGATCCAGATACGTTAATGAACCTGACTGGATCTAGGGTGGGTCGACCCCCCCATGCCTGGGTCGACCCCAGCTAATTTTTTTTTCTTCTACATATGGTCTTCAGTTTTGAATTGATTTGAATACGTTCGTATATAAGGCCCTTATATGTATACAAAACTTGTAATGATCATTTTACACGTATATATACGCACAATTTTCGTTTCGTTTTCAAAATTCAAATGGTGTTGCATTGCTATTTGATTCTTGCCATATTTCATTGATTGTAGCCTTATCTTGAACTTTTTATCTCTTATACATATATATATATATATATATATATGTATGTATATATATATATATATATTTTCTTTACTTCCTTATATGTATATTTTTCCTTATATGTGCGTTTATACATATTTTCTCACATGAACATGTGTTATTTTAGCCGTTCCCTTAAAACAAAAATATGACGGCGGCGGAGATCAAACTCTACACCTCTTGTATGCAAATCACATGCTGTAACCAACTGGACTACTAAGGCTATTGTTAACAAGACTTGGAACAATGATAATTATTGTTCTTTTCTTACTTCTCTTTTTCATGTTTGTTACAATATTTCAATCAAACCATTGCATGAATCGTTTTCTTTTATTTCACTTTTATTATTATCAGTGCATGCAACATATTTACACCGCATGCAACCAATCCTTTCTTTATTTTAATGCATGCATTACATTTTTATTTGCATTAATATTTTCTTCCTCATAAATATTTATGTCAATGCATATTTATATACATATGCATTGTTCAAAACATTTAATTGTTATAAAATGCGAGGTGTTACACGTAAAGTGATGACATGCAATGTAATGGTTCGAGCGCGTTGCTTAATCTAAATCTCGGAGGCATCTAATGGAATATCGTCAATAAGCTGCTGCCTAAACCATGTAGTAACTATTATCTCACACCCCATAATTATTCGATAAGAGAATTTAAGAGCCTCTAGCAAAACTCTGTGTAATCTACTGGCTTTCAATGGAGTACCGTCTATAATGAAAGCAAGCAAAACAACATCACCAAATGTGATGGTCGTCTTCTCAACCGAAAGGTGGAATATATATGTCTATGGCCTCCGTCTACCTATCAAAGCGCCGATAAGATGATGATGCAGTTGAGCATGCCTCAATCGAGAGATAAACTAAGAAGCTGATTGATCAATCGACTTTAGCACAATGGGACAAGAAGAAGTCACTTTATTCCATTTGGACAAGTGATCAATAGACCCATCCAAAGCAGCGTGCTGTCAGCAAACAACAGAATATAGACATCATATATGCAGTTAAAGCACCGTTAACGTCATTGATCACCATGCTATTTTAGTTTAGTGATATTAGATGGTGGATCTGCTTTTAGCATCGCAGTTTTCTATTACACCCCCTAAATAAAGACTTTTCAGCATTCACTTTAGTAATATTAAAATACATTTTTTTTTTTTTTTAGTTTTCTATTTAGCCAAATAAAGAAGTAATAGTAAAGACATAATTATAGGATATAGCTATTTAATATAAGTTAGAAATATATTGTAGTCACCAAATCTATACAACATAAATCATGATGTTCTTCAGTTTTATCATATAAGATTAAACGATAATTTTTTCAATACAACCAATGCGGGAATAAAAAATATATTTGATTTAAGCATTTGGTTTTATATCTATTAAAGTTTTTGCATCTCCGTTGTTTCCGCTATATTTTTGATATTACTTTTTACACCTCCGTCGCTATAGAAGTGTTAGACACTTTAACTGCATATGACATAACGTATAACGAACATCAATGTATACAAGCGTATTACCTTTATCAAAGCGTTGTTGCTTATTTGATGGTGTTCTTACAAGTACTGTATGCTTACATCAACCATTTATGACAAAAATCTACACAAAGTTCAACTATAATCACAAATTTGATTTCAACAACAAAACCAAACAATGTTAACTATTACTATGCCGAACAACATTAAATCAACAAATTTATGAATTTCACGATCAAACAGCTATCTACACAACTTCAAGACATTAAATTTATCAAATTTAACAAAACTTTAATCCGCCAAAAATGGGGATTGATGATAGAATAGAAACATGAGAGAGCTTGGCACGATGAAAAGCATGCCATGCTTCAAATTGGCGATGAGATCTATGAAACCTGCAGAAAGAATGTGATTTTGAGAACAAAACAAGATTTTTTTTCCAAACTGTTAAAGCGAAGAGGAGGATCAATTCTTTATTATAGCACACATAATTTTGAAAACTTTTGAAATGCAGTTCAAAAAAATAAAAAATAAAAAATAAAAATAAAGCTACACCGTCTCCATTTTTAATGACACTAATATATTATGATCAGCTCAAATTTGAATAAAGCAAGTTTGTCCATTTTAACCACAAGGACACTTTTTAGTGTAAAGGGGGGAATTCAGAGGTCCACTATCATTTCATACTTTACACTAAAGTTTGTCCTTATGGTTAATTGTTTTACCCCTTGTTCTTATGGATAACCTTTTGTTAATTTTGTGCTTCACACTATTTTTCTGTTTTTTTATAAATAGGAAAACATCCCGAAGGATAAAATGAACAAAAAATTGTTAAATAAGAACAAGTGGCTATAATTTTGTCTACTATAAGGACAAAGTTTAATGTAAAGGGAGGAATTATATGCTAAAACTTGTTTTATAGATAAAATTTTGTCTTTTTGTCGGTATGAACAATTATTTTGTTCGTTTCTTTCTTGGCTAAAACCCCTTTTCACAACTTGTGTGCATAATAGTTAATAGGCACGAAATGAAAATTTTGGGACAAAAAATCTGCCGCCAATTTTTTTCAATCTCTTCCATGCAACCTCTTTCTCTCTCTTAAAAAATCTCTAGTTTCTGCACCTCCTCGCAACACAAACCCTAAGTTTTTCTAATGGAAATAATCGAAGATCTCGACGTCTCTTTACCAACCATCGAAGCCTCACCGTCTCCCATCTTCAAACCAAAGCTCAAACGCCTTAAAAAATCTGTCTTTGTGGAGGAAACTAGGGTTTCTGAAGTTTCAATTATTGAAAAGGATGAAAAATCGGAAAATTACGTAGAGTATACTAAGACTCCAGATGTTGAATCTGACAGTTTTGAGACTGAGAAGAAGTTCGAGGAGGAAGAACTTGATCTGTTGTTCTCGTTCCCTGCTGTTGATAACGAGGGTTTTAAACCAATGGATCTGGAAGAAAAGAAGTCAGCGAGAAAAAAATTAGTTTTGGATGAAGAAATTGGAGATGATTTGAAGTGGAATAAGAAAAAGAAGAGGAAGAATGGTAGTAAATTTGAAGGGAAATCACAAGAATGGGTTCCAGAGAAGAAAATGAGCAGAAAGGTTTGAATTTTCACTGTTACTATCGCTCAATTGTCTATGACTCTATTTAGCGTCTACTCATTAAGTTTTAAGCATTGGTGAACTCAGCATTTTTTTTTAATTCAAATAGAATTAGTTTTTTTTTTTTCATTAAGTTTTAAGGATGAGTCATGGATACAGTACGGCCTGTGATTTATTTGTTTAACATTGAGCGTTGTTGATACATATAACTAGTTATACGTGATTCACATCTGTGGATCATTAATATAAAGATCCATGCTTTGATAAGTTTGGATGCTTTCTAGTATTTAGCCTTTATAAGGTTGGTCATATTTCATATTTGTTTTTGGTATTAATAGGAGAGGAAAGCTGAACTTGAGCAAATCCACGCCGACTCACAGAGACTGCTGAGAGGTATTCAGATGCACCCTTACATAATTTCTCAAGATAAAAAATATGTGAAAAATGTAGTTTGGTGTTTTTTGTGTTATTGTTGTTATATAGCAGTATCATTTTACCACAAGAGATGTAGTTTTCTGCTTTGTTCTCGTCCTTCTGTTTTACAGACCACATAATACATATTTGACTTCTATATTTGACATAAAAGCATTAGTTAACAACTTGCTTGAATTCCGAAGCCATAAATTATGCAGATTAAAAACAGTGTTTTTTGCCTAACATTAATTTTTGTTTCTTTGCTAAGAAACACGGGATGCTTCATTTATGCCAGTCCCTCTTGTCCAGAAGCCGATTTCATCAGTTCTAGACAAAATAAGACGCAGAAAGCTGGAGGTTTCGAAACAGTATGTTATAAACCAGGTTTCCAAGTTTGTATTTTTTTTAATGTGAGGAATGAACTGTAGATTGAAAGAATTTCTTGCCTGTTTTTGAATCAGAACAAGTTTCCTTAGTCAATCCGATGTTGGGTCTATCTCTGATTGTTCAAATGATGAGTTTGCTCAAAAAAAGTCGGACAAATTAAAGGAACAAAACGATGCAAAAATTGATAAGGAGGTTGCCAAAGCGGTATTTTTCTTAGTTTCAGCTATCTTTTGATTAAGTACTTTTGATTTGTAAAATGAAGTTAGCTTAGCATCATGATCCATACATATATATATAGGATGATCCACCTGATGTTCAAACTGCTAGAAATGATACTTGTGCACAGGATTCATGTAAAGAAGTCTCCGGTAAAGAAGTAAGTTTGATTTCATGCAGCATAACAATTGAATAAAGTTAAAAAAATTGCCTTTGAGAGTTGTCCTTGGTTCATGATTTCATTGTTTTTGAAGTTTTTTTTTTTACTGGTTAAGCATTTTTTTCTCATCCTATGTTTTGCAGAAATGAATATGGTTTTAACATGTTACAGATACATGCATATTGCTAAATATGAAGCTGTTTAGTTTATTTCAAAAACTTCGTTCTCAGTATGACAATGTGATACAGTGAAGTTCTTGCGTTATCATCTTTTGTTAAAGGTGAATGCAAGCAAACTAATATGCTATCTCCAGGGCGATTCTTTTGTTTGATAGAACATCCGAACATCACCTTTTTTTTTTTTTCTTCTTTTCAAAAATGTTTAATTGTTCGCATTTATATGTTATCAGGCTTCTAAAGTGCATTCAAAAGGCCATTCTCCCATCACTCTTAACGATACCCAAGTTAGTATAGTCGACAGGAGTTAATATACTTGATCATGATACTATATGAAGCTCATACTGTTTATATCTTTTCTTCATGTAGGAAGCCGCGAAATCATGCATACCAAGCAATGCAGGCAATGATCAATTGGAGTATGTAGATGATGAACCTACCTGTCCCTTACCCACCTTAGACTTTCGTTCCGGTCTGGATAATATGTATGTAACTGGGTTTCCTCTCTTGTATTGTGGAATGATGTTGATTCGAGTATGCAGTATAGACTCCATTTTGCGATTGAACCGACTCCATGGTACAACGTATTAGATTGTGACTAGTTTAAAAGCATATTTATTGATATGGTTACACTAGGTTTGAAACCATATCAAGACAGATCTTGGGAGAATATAATTTATCTTACCTTGAAAATAGAGTGTATCTGTTATCATGCTGAAGTCATTTCCAAACAATTTATCTTCTCAGCAGACAGTAGATGATATTGTTAACTTGCTTACAGGTTAGCACTGTGGTTGGATTACAGATCAATATCTGACTTTTGACTATCTGAAATATAAAACACTCTTCAAGTTGTAGTTTGCCAATTTACATCATGCAAACTGCGAACTGATTTTCTTTCCACATCAATGCTCTTAGCCATTCGTCAAATTTTAATCAGTGGTGGGCCAAACAAAAAGTTCTTGTCCATTTGGGCATATCATTTGAAATCAATGATGTATCGGACCATATGAGACCATGAAAGCAATTCCTTTATTAATTCGAATTTCTCTTTGGTCTAGAAATATGTCAATCACTATCCTTGTATGTTCAGTTTCCTCTTCCCTAAATTAATATACAAACACTCTGTTCAGAGGCCTTAAAATGCTCAAGCATGTATAACCGAGTGAGATAACATATGGATATGCTGAACTATGCTGAGTGAAAATTTAGGCAGATTTGCGAATCACAACATGGTCAGTTTTACAAGGCTGGGATATGCTACAGATCAGGGATGCCCCTGTGAAAATTGTGAACTATATTTGTACTAATGCCAAACAAAGCCCATTGTAAAAAAAGTAACACATTTATTTTCATCTGATTTTAAAACTAATTAACGCCATAATAAAACTGAACTCTTTTAATTTCATTGTTTGAACTCCGATTTAAAAACAAATCAATGATACAAAGTTTATTATTTCATTAATATATTCCTATACTACTCAAGGCAGCGGTCCTTCTTTGCAGATCAAATGCAAGCCATGATAAAAGAAGTTAAAGATTAAAATAAATAAATCTAGAAGCTATGAAACTCGCAAATAAAATAAATAAAACAAAATCATTTTTTAATCTTATGTTTCTTTTACATTTGGCATCGATGTGTTTTTAGGGTTGTCAATGGATACTTTCGGATACAGATAGTGCTACATCCATAGCCGAAATCATTTTTGGATATTAGATATCCGTATCCGCAAATATAAACAGATGTCAAATAGTTGTCCTACCCGACAATGATCGATAAATCAAGAAATATAAATGAATTTTTTTTAGTTAAACATAAATGTTTTTCAATTTCATTGATCACAAAAGTGTTAAAAATAAACATATATGACGAAATTAAATAGATTTGAGTAGCTAATATGCATTTAGTGCATATAACACAAACCTTCGACTTGGTAAAGCAATAAATAAATTTCATTCATTGTATGAAAATACATATAATTTTGAGTGTAATGTTGAAAAAACCGGACGAATAATTTTCGGATACAGATATTTACGTATCTGCATCCGTTTTTTTGAATATCGTATATTTATCCGTTTTTCGGATACGGATGCGAACTGATTTCGGACAGCCTTATGTGTTTCAGTTGGTATCTCATCCAGTATCTTTGTCTAATTTCATTTTGCTGAGGCGGTCCATCATTGCAAATCAAACATAAGCCATGATAAAAGAAGTTGAAGATCAAAATAAATCTAGAAGCGATTTATCTGTGCTGATTAAAATAAATCTAGAAGCGGTTCATCTTTGCAAATCAAACGTAAGCCATGATAAAAGAAGTTGAAAATTAAATAAATAAATCTAGAAACGATGAAAGTCACGAATAGAATAAATAAAACAAAATCAAGTTACCTTTTATCTTATGTTTCTTTTAAATTTAGCATTGATGTGTTTCAGTTAGTTTCTCATCCAGTATCTTTGTTTAATTTCATTTTGTTTCCATTCAATGTTTTATCATCTCTAGAATTTGAAATTCTCAAGTTTAGCTTAAAATTTTAACTTCACACATTGTTACTATTTTTTTCTCGCCAAGTTTTGTTAAATACAAATATTAGTTCCTGGGGTAATCTAAGTTCCTAGCTCCATCCCTGCTATAGACTGGTACAAAGTATTCAGTCAAATTTGGATAGAGAAATGTCTTAATTTCAGTTATTAAGTGGGCTGTATGGCTATGGCTACCTGGATAGGGTGTTATTTTATGAATGCTTTTAGAGGGTGACGTTCAAAGGAGTGTTTTGAGGTGTATACATGTTATTACTGCACTCCATAGTTTGTACTTAAATGGAAAGTTTTAGCTAAACATCTTTATTATAGTTCATTTTAACAAGTTTTTGAAACATGATTCAAATTGCAAATCGTAAAGCTTAAATTTGAATCGAAACGGAATTTAAGTTGTATATTGTATATTCAAAAAGCCCATTTTTTAAAAGTTGTGCACACTTTGAAATTTGAATTTGAGTACGATGGTTGAATTTTCTCATTTAAACATAAAACTTAGTTTTCTCTCGTGTTTCATCTATATATTGTTTAGAAAAAAATAAAATTGGAATTCCAGATTCAAATATAAGCATTTTGAATAGTTAATATGTATTTGATGATTTTTTTATTGCAATTTTAACCCAGTTTGAATTAGAGTGTAAGCCGAGTTGGAACAAGAGAGATCCGATCAGAAATGGATCTATATCATAAAATTTTAAGATTTTTGATATAGAACTCTTTCCAAACTTTAGATCTTTAGTTTTGACTTATGTTCCCCTTTTTTACGAGCAGTGTACCTATTATATTTATATGTTCATCTTCAATTCATTCTCGTTTTACTCATCTCCATGTCTTGAAATATGTCAGTAGTCTGAATATCTCACATGCCTTAGAACATGTATTGCTATCTTTTCATGTTCCGTTTTTCTTTCCCTTAAAAACTCAAAGTTCAGCACCTATACATAACTTGTGAAGTCCATCCTATACAGCAGTACACTTATTCAAGGCAGGGAAAGTATTACTTTTATGAGAAACATCGGCGATTTTGATAAATCTATTTGATAATATTCTCAAACTTGTCTTTGAAACAATTTCCAAAAAAAAAAAAAAAAAAAAAAAAACCCTTCTCAAATAGAGATGTTAATATCCATTTAAAACTCTCTGGTACTTGTTGACAAAAAATGTCATTCATCTTTCCTCTGCTTGCTTTTTGACCCAGAACACAACATCTGATATGTAGCTCACAGTGTATATTTTGCAGTTCATTTGCACCAAGTTAGTTTGGTATGTAGTTTGCTAGGGATATGCTGAGTTGCTTTTCACATATATTTCATGTCATAGGAGTACGGGATGCCGGTTTTTGCATATTTCGCACAGGACTGAAGATTACATGTGCATATTGTGTGTTTGCTTAATGTTACCGTGTTGGCAAGACCATATTATGTGCATGCCTTTTCAGTCTCTTCCTTCTTACATAGTATGCTGATTATGCTTGAATGAGCGAATAATATGTGAATTAATGTATGCATAAGCATCATAGTATACGTATTGAATAGAGTAAACCGTAATGATATTTTTTGGTTGCTAGGAATTGCTATGGTGCTACTACTAGTTGGTTTTCAGCGCAAGTGATTAACTTATTATCTTCTTTAAGAAAAAAAGCTAAATAAATTTGAAAAATGTGCCATGTCATGAACTGACATCTATGCATTATCCTTCATTTATTTATTTAACTGTTTTGTTGTGCATGCCTTGTATACTGTGACATTTACATATTTGCCTAATGGGATACTTCTGATTTCGCAGTTTAGCAGAGGAGGAAGAAGAGAACAACAACAGAGTAAACATTAGCCCATATCCTATCTCCACTAACGACAACTCCTCTCAGGACACTCATGAAGCTGGTCTTGCAAAAGTTTTTCTTGATGACGAAGCTGAAGAAGAAGATGATAGCGATGAAGATATGTTGAGATTCAAGGACAGTGAAGAAGAAGACAATGAAACTTATGATGAAGAAGTGCTTAAAGATCTTATTTCAACTATTTGTGAAGAGACGTCAATTGATCAAGAAAAACGTAACTTGCTTCATCAGCAGTGGCTTGAGCAGCAAGATGCGGCAGGAACGGATGACATTCTACAAAGGTTAAAGTATGGATCAAATCAGAAAGTGCCCAGTTGTCTGGATGACATAGATGGTTGCGATAATTTTGAAGCTGAATCTGAAGCTGAATCGGACGATGAGAAGTCAAATGATCAAGAAGTGATGGACAATGCTCGTAGCAGCAAAAAGAAGGTTAAGCAGATGATTGTCCAAATGTTTAATGATGAAACCGATGTCTATGAGCAATCTGACGACGAAGCAGCTGAACAGGCTCTACTTCGTCAGCGCGTGCTTAAGAAAATTGTAAGTTATGATTTATATTACGTATGCTAATTATGATATTGCCAAATTTCGAGGTTTTGCATGTTGGTAGTTTGATGTTTAGCTCATAACCATTATCTGCTAACATTATCTGTTTGCTTATAAACTTAAATTCATCAGTGATACTATACTCTTTGCTGTTTGATAATTATCTTATTTCTTCCAGGACTCATCTACATTCATATCACCCATAGAAGATGAAAATTCAAGAGAAGTTTTTAGTCTTATTAAGAAAACCAACAGTTTACCTTCAACCAAGAAAAAGGGAAAAGCTGTAGCATGTAATATTCATTGAGAAATCTACATTTTTCTACTGTTAAAGTTAATTATTTAACTCCTGTTCATATCTTTATCCTTTTATGGCTGCAGGTAGCCTTGATTCCATATTGGCAAGTGGAAACAGTGATAGCTCCTCAAAGGTACATGAATCGATAATCTGATTGTTAATGTCACTCATACAGGCACATTTCTGTGCGTGCACGCGCGCGCACACACGAACACACATACTGAGATATGTCATTGCACACACGTATAATGATGGACCTAGCTTGCGCCTAGTAGGGGCTGCTACCCCTTCAATTTTCTTATAATTCATAAAAAATGAAGCAAACTTTATTTCTTCTGGTTTCCGCCTAAATAAAATGTTAATTAAAAGGAGTAGACAAAATTAATTTTTCTTTGTTGGGCTTGCTTGTTTGGTTCCGTTTCTATAAGAAACTAAGGATGCATCCTCGGCACGAATGGTAATGGGGAATTTGAGCAGGCATTTGCACATGGAAGTTGAATGAACATGAAATGAGTTTGTGTGCTGCATCGGCCCTGTTACATTAATTAACTAAGTTACATTAATTAACTTTCCAATGCATTAAAAAAAAGCTTCCATCGAAATGGGGCATCGGCCCTGTTACCGTTCATATCGCGCGTATGTGTTTGAGGCATTTAGAACAGTAACGTGAAAAAATAAGGGAGCAAACGGCCCCTGGTAGAATTGTTTGGGCCACATATTGATGTCATGATTGAAGTAACTATCGTTTTAGTTGTTTATTAATGTACAAAATACATTTAAGGTACTTCTATTTAAATTGGTTTCTTTTAGTTGCTAAATATATAGAAAGAAAAATATTTTCTGCTTGATTATGTTAAATCAGGAGGATCAGTTATTTTTTATTTTATTTTTCATACTGGTTGGTCTTTCCCAAAATATAACTAGTATAGAAAGTAATTACTAGCTTTGTTACTCCGTATTTTTAAATCCAACGAGAATCAGTAGATGTTCAATCTATATATATATGTATATATATATATGTGTATATATATATATATATTATCGTCTATTCAAAATTTGAGTTCGTTTCGATATTCGTAAAATAATATATTTGATGTTTAAAGTTAACGGTTTGAATAAATGTCTGAACGAATGAATAATTGAGCTAAGATTTTGAAAATACTATGAATGTCGGAACAAACTCAAATTTTGGATAGATGATAATATGTATGCGGATTGAACATCTATAAATTCTTGTGGGATCTGGATTACCATAGCTCACGAACGGGTAGGAGTGCTACAAAACAGGGGTGTCCTGGAATGCTTCTCTCTCTCTCTCTATATATATACACACACACATACACATACATACACACATACATACATACATACATACATATATATATATATATATATGTGTGTGTGTGTGTGTGTGTATGTTAAAAGTAAACAGGGGTGTCCTGGAATGCTTCTCTCTCTCTCTCTCTATATATATACACACACACATACATACATACACACACACATACATACACACACACATACATACATACATACATATATATATATATACATACATATATATATATATATATATATATATATATGTGTGTGTGTGTGTGTGTGTGTGTGTGTGTGTTAAAAGTAGTTTTATTTGTAAGTTTTTAGTTCATTGTTTGAATTAGTTGGAAAGTTAAATTATATTGTTATAGAGCACAGTAGTAATTATTTTATTAATAGTTGGAATGGAAACACCAGTCCGATCGTGAGAGATCAGAAGTTGGAATCTTGCTCTGAACAAACATTAATATTTATGTCAAATGGAAAATCTGATACACAGATAAAATCACAAATATAAATCTAAACTTAAAAAGAATCATTATCTTTTTTATTTTCTTATATTACTCAATTTGTGTTTTTTAAAACCATACATAAGATTGAATTTAATAATTTCATATCTTTATGCAAAGGTATTTTATATGCATGTGTATTGTGCATGCCGAAAAGTCTCGTAGTTATGATCGAGTTATTTTATGAATTTGAAAAACCAATATACATACTTTTATGGTTAGCTTAATTCAAACTTTGTTACATAACCAATTAGAAGACAAAATGATGAAAGTTTTTTTTTTTTTTTTTTTTTTTTTTTAATTTTAATATTGTCATAGAGAATCACATTAAATGGTAATTTTAACAAAAAATAACACATCTTGATAAGCAACTTAATCTTTGCAAAATCTTTCTCGTGAGTCGTGACTGATTTTTTGTGACAGTCATCCTTTATCAATTAAGATTTCAAGCTCTTCTCCACCATTTATATCTTAAGCAAGTGGACACTTATTTTATTTACATATACTGAATACACATGTATAAATATTTATTAGTTTCAGTAAAGATAAAGAAAATATGTAGTTAGCTCCCTAAGATATTGCGATCAAAGTGTCATGACATCTTATTTAGCGGTTTACGTTTGCTAAAAATTTCTTCAAATTTGTTTTTTGTTACAGTCATCTTTTCTCAATCGAAGTACAAGCTTTTCTCTGCCATCTAAACCCAAGCAAGTGTCAACTACAATGCGCGCATACATATTTAACCGTGATGATAGCAAAAGCAGGGGTGCTGCTGATGCTCCAAATGAAAGCGTTTGCTCAGATCAGGTCAGAACCTCTTATTTGCCTTGCAAAATTTGAATATTCATCCCCTCTATGTAATTTTGATACATCTAAGATTCTAAGTGGTATGGGCAGCTTATTGCTGTATATTTCTTCTCAAAAGCAAAATAACTTGTTATGCATTGCATATAACCTAAAGCAAGCAGGAAAGTTTACAGCTCATATTGGATCAAATTCCTTTTGTTTTGAATGTAACAATGATGTGCATAGTGGTCGTTATTTGAATTTTGAAATATGCTACTATACAATTTTTTAATGTAGAATTTAGGCCACTTTTCTTTGTTCTTTTGTACTGAAACTCGAAAATTTCAGGAACCAAAAGAAATTCAACCTTCGAAACAAGCTGCATCAAAGATCTCAAGCAAATCTCAGATGAAAGCAACTGTCAAAACAAAAATCGATTCAACTTCAAATTCGTCTCTTTTTCAAATACTAAAGCGTTCATCCATACAATTTGACAAAAAGTTCAGCAATAACAAGAACAGCAGCCAAAACATCACTGAATCTCAAGCAGCTTATCAATTTTCATCTTTTAAGCTGGGAATGAAAGCAACTAAAGTAGAATCAAGGAGGTGATTGCAGACTATATGTTATGTCCTATGGTTTATTTAATGTGCACCGTCTGTCTGTCGTCGTACTTATCCGTGGCCAATACTTCAGAAAAACAGGATCTGCATCTGTGCCAATAAGTTCAAAATTATGAAGATCATTTTTTTTTAAAATGTATACTTCGAACAAGAGTTGCATCTAGTTTGGTACACATCTTTCTGATATTTGTAAGTTGCATGTAAACTTTGGGAGAATATGTATCCATTTTTAACTACTGGTCAAATTGTCTCATCTCACTTGACATCTTAGTGCTATATTAGAGCACATCCAGCAGCGTGAGGAAGGCTTGAAATGGCGATTGAAGATGAATCCACGCTCTCCAGCAGTAGCGATACGGGTTTCATGAGAATCGCATAAAACATGGATATTTTTTTTTAATTTTTTTTTTCAAATTTTGTTGTGTTAGTTAAATATATTTAAATTAAATTGTAAAGAAAAGCACAAATACTATTTAAAGCATGAAAATCTATCTGCTTTCAAGTTTTCGAACTTGGTTTTTAATGTTTGGATTATGAAAAGCACAAATACTGTTTAAAGCATGAAAACCTATTTAACGCACAATTTTATTTAACTTTTAAATATAGTTTTAAGTATGTATGCATATTTGATAGCAATGTAAAAGAAGTTTGAATCTCGTATATGCATTAGAAAAAGATATATTAATTACTTAAAACTAGTTAAATTTTTTTAATAACTCACAAAACAGTACAACCAATAGAAAACTAAAACTAGAATACAACATGCTAGAAATAGCAACATAGAAATAGCAGCGTTAGCCGACATAAATCTAAAACTATTTCTAGCAACATATAATTCGCCTAGAACTGAGAACTTCCTTCTTCTTCCTGATATCGTTTCTGTTGAGCTCTCAAAATACGATCATTTTTTACTATAGCATACTCAAGGGCATGTCCAGTCAAATGAGATATATCTCTTGCTAGATACTCCTCTTTTTCTTCCTTCAAACGTCTTTCACGTTTTTCTTTATAAACAGTTCTTTGGATGAGAGCTGTAGTTCTAGTGGCATCTTGCTGCTGTTGCATCTCCATGATCTGCAGCTTCTTATCTTTACGGTTTTCACGGTCTTCTTTGTTGGAGACAGATGCAAGTGATATATCACTTAACAACGAAGTTAGTTTATCACTAGATGCTGCCAAATCTTTTGTTTCCTTATTTCTCAGTAGTGCTCTCTTGCTTGATTTTATTCCTTCTGGCCTTGTTTCAACCCCACCATACAGCATTCCCGAATTAGGAGTCATAGGAGTACTGTTGTTCCCATCCTCGTCTGTAGCCATAGGACATTCAACTGTATTTCCCGAGGATGAATCCATCGAAAGTCTAGAAGCTACATTTCTTAAGTTAGAACCGTCGGTGTCTCCAAGGTATACATCATCTGTTTCACATAGATTGGCCCAACGTGGACAAAAAGAAAGAATTTCCAGTGCTTCATGAGCACTGAATTCAGTTTTACAGGTGTCACGATAGATGCTATCGTAATCGTCCTTTAAATCTCTGAATGTTTGACCGCTTCTAAGCGGATCCCCCCTTAGTGCTTTTATCCCTTTGTACTTGGTACACATAGTATTCAAATTATACCATGTAGTCTTTGTGCTCTCAATTGATCTTCGTGTTACGCATTCAGGATCTCCATTGTACAAATCATTAACCTTCTGGTAGAAAAACTTACCACCAAAATGGCCTTCAACAACGACAGACGCGTTTACCCATGCATTAGCTAGCACTTTATAGTCAGCTGCTTTCCATATTTTACCAGTAGCTACAGTTTTTTCCATGTCACTTTGAACGTGGGTTTCTTTTGTTCTTCGCTTGGTGTAAGACCGTTTGGCCTTGGTTTGTCCTTTGTCAGGTACTGGGGTCGGAGAACCCACCTCTTGGTGTATGTTTTGATTAGGAAGTTGGCCATACATGTTACCGTACTACTGAGCGAGGTTTAATTGGTGGAGATATTGACTTTGTTGGGGAGTTAGGAAAGGGGGTGGAATCATTGACGGGCCTTCAACTTGAGATAATAAACTAGTAAAATTGTCAATGTTATCACCGGTATAGCCACATAAATTGTTGTTGTTGGAATCAACCAATGTTGTTTGTTTAGAATTGGAATTGTTTGTGAGTATGAAGAAACCATACCCCCGTATTTATGAAGACAAAGGATGCAAGTAGGCTTGATAATTACAATAAGCCATTTAATGTTCTGCAACGCGTTTTCCAATCAACTGTAGAAAACAGGGTAAGTTTAATTGCCCTGACCTTATAAAGTTGTTTAATCAAATCAACTTTAATGATCCCTTGAATGGTGTGATGCTTTACTTTACTTTACTTTGCCTATATTAAACGTTGGAATTTTAGTTTAACTACACACTTCGAAATGACAAACGAAAACTAGATTGCTTCAGATTACGTTGTTTTGATAAAGGTGTACATTGAAGCAGACGTACTACATATGGAAGAAGAGGTAGATCAAGATTTTTGGGCAACCCTCAATGAAAAATACAACAATCATACTAGTTGTAGAATACAAAGGCCCAACTTAGCAACCAGAAGTGCTTTCTGCTTATTTACTACCGATTATATGAATTACCGCAAAGTAATTGATGAGGTAAAAAAGGATGACGTCTTTCAAGAGAAACGGTCGATGTACGACTTACTCTATCTTTTCAAGTACCGTTCAAACTTCGTCGGTCACGAAGCGTACGGGTTATGGTACAATCATATTATACATTTTGAGTAGTATATCGTTATATTATGTGTTGTATTCAATATGTATCGTTTGGTTTATGTATTTGGAAAGTTTGGATGTATTCGTAGAGTTCAATTTCAATTCATGGCTATATTATGTGTGTTATTCAACTGAAATGACCAGTCTATGAACATTGAAAATCATGCTCCACTCACATTAAAAGTCGTGCTCCAATTACATTAAAAGTCATGCTCCACTCACATTAAAAGTTGTGCTCCAATCACATTAAAAGTCGTGCTCCAATCACGTTAAAAGTCATGCTGGAAAGAAAGAGTTAAGGAGTTAAAGAATTGCGGGTCGTCCTCTTTCTGAATTGTGAATATAAAGAGTTAAAGAGTTAAGGAGATAAGGAGCTATATACAGTTTAGGTTGTCCTCTTTCGAATTGTGAATATAAAGAGTTAAAAAGTTAAGGAGTTATATACAGTTTGGGTCGTCCTCATCAAATGTTCATTTTGCATATTGGCTACAATAGAAAATAGAAATGCGATATATTTGTACATAAAACAATACAATAATCGAGTACTACAACGTTACAATAGTTCAACAATGCATAGACTATATCTAAGCAGTACCTTTCAGATGCCATAAATGTTCAACCAGGTCGTCCTGCAGTTTACTATGTACCTCCCTAGACCTAATTTTACGCATGCGCCTAAGAAATACCTCAAGAGTCGCTGGATTTCTATCAGCAACAACAGTTGCGGTGTTATCTGGATCATATCCCCAAATAAGATGGAAATGTTGCTCTTTCATCTTTAGTGATCATGTTATGCATTATAATACAAGCACACATAATGTTGCTCAAAACCTGTGGATTAAATAATTTAACAGGGTTTTTTACAATGGCAAACCTTGCTTGGAGAACCCCGAATGCACGTTCTACGTTTTTTCTCGCTACCTCTTGCCTTTTAGCATAATATCTTTCTTTTTCTCTTTCAGGAGCTTAAATTGTTTTGAAAAGCGTACACCAAGAAGGATAGATGCCATCTGCTAAATAATATCCCATGTCGTACGTATTTCCTGCAATATTAAAATCACATGCAGGTGCTTTTCCTTGTGTAAGGCTCTTAAACAAATGTGATTGGTGAAGTACACTGATATCGTTCATTGAACCAGGACATCCAAAAATTGCATGCCAAAACCATAGATCATGTGAAGCAACAACTTCAAGTATCATTGTCGCTTTAGTGTAATGTCTAATAAATTGACCGTGCCACGCTGTAGGACAGTTTTTCTATTCCCAATGCATACAGTCTAGGCTGCCTAACAAGCCGGGAAATCCTCTTTTGGCTCCTAACCTTTTCTGTTTGTTGACATCGCTTCGCGTTGGAGCACGTAGATACTCCTCACCATGCAATTCAATTATGGCTACACAAAACCTTTCAAGGCTTAAGGTAATAGTACTCTCACCCATTCGGATAACCTCATCAAATGCATCTGGAGCTATTACACGTAATGCGCCTATAATTTTTTGGTATGGCGAGCATCCTAAGGTACCAGCACTATTACGTTTTTGAACAAAATAATTATCATGTTCAACAACTCCATTGACAATGCGCATAAACATATTCTTGCTCATACGAAAACGGCATCGAAAGTCGTCAGGACCATACATACAGGGAGTGTTGAAATAATCTTTAAGTAATCTTGCAGTACCTCCTTTATGATCCCGCATCTTCCGTATGTTTGCACGACCGTACACTCTGCCTCCTCGAGTACCACTAGATGATCCTTCCGTTAAGAAATGTTGGTTAATCTTTAATTTTTGAATGGCAACAGCTTGCATCATAATCTATAACTCATCGCTATCGGTCGTGCTATCCGAAGAAAACTGAAGAAATTTTGTATGTCCCAACATTTCATCGCCTTCGTCAGAATCGGAGTCAGTATCATCTGGACCATTTTGGCTGTAGTAATTTGAATCTTCGGTTTGCACATCTGGTTCGTAAACAGCATCGTCGTTGTGGACATTATGAGACATTTTTGTGTTGTGAATCTAAATGTGCACAGAAGTGGTTTTATAGCTTCTTCAATCCACAGTTGCAATGACTATATAAGAATATTGTATAAAAATATATTCGTCTACGGCTATAAATTCAAATAAAATTATAATATTCTGCAACGGCTATAAATTTGAACTGTATTTTACTATCCAACAACGGTTATTAGTTTAAACTATATTTTAATATTAAGCAACGACTTTATATATATATTATTCTAATATTCCAAAACGGCTATATATATTATATTTTAATTTTTATACCCGTTTTCTATATTTTAATATTCGACCACATTTTATAAATTATTTAGGGGGAGGGAAAAAAATTAAAAACGGTTTTCTGAAAACCCTTTATGGGTTAAATGGTTTTCTGAAAAATGTTTAACCCATAAAGGGTTTTCAGAAATCGTGACTTGTATATTTGAAAAGAGAATTAAAAAATCATGCATTATGAAATGCCCATTTCGAAATCGTGACTAAGCCTGAGTAGGCATATTACTTGGACATCTTAAACAGATGGTTTATAATACATGATTTTTTTCTACTCGGATAAATCGAGAATTTTTTATTTATTACATCTTGCTCTTGCATTTTCAAATAAATTAGTTTAATAATTTGGGATATTCATTACATCTTGCTCTTGCATTTTTTATTTCAGTTAAATATTCATTGATGTGATGATATGTTTTGAGCTTATATTTGTTTTGTTTCTCTTTTTATTTCTTTAATTCATTAATGATTTAGAGTCGCAAAATAACTTAACATTAAGATTACACTGATTGTACTTGATATATAATAGAAATATATGTATGCATTTGTAACTGATTCAAATCAATACGTGGATAGTATATATTTTTAGTCTCAAGTTGGTTTACATGTAAAATTTAGTTTAATTGAATTTCTATTTATCAGTTACTTCCATTTTCTCTTAAAGTACCCTAATAAAATCTAACTTGAAATATGTTTTAACAAATAATTTTCATTTCATATTGAACACCTTAACGGTCGGTTTTCCTACCGTTGTACGGTCATACTAGTATATATTATATTCTAATATTCCAAAACGGCTATATATATATATATTATATTTTAATTTTTATTTAATTTTTATACCCGTTATTTATATTTTAATATTCGACCACATTTTATAAATTATATAGGGGGAGGAAAAAAAATAAAAAACGGTTTTCTGAAAACCCTTTATGGGTTAAACGGTTTTCTGAAAACCGTTTACGGTTAAAAAAAAAAAATAGAGCATCCCCACCCGCTGCTGGATCGGTGGGGTGAATCCACGCACTATAAGACCAATTCACGCTGAAGAATTCAAGAGCTGCTAGGAATGCTCTTAGAGTACTTAACTAACAAAAGCCATTAACACGCTGGACTGGATGGGTGATGATATAGTGGTTTGCTTGTTTTTATGCAAATATAACATCATCTGATGGATGTTCAGTACATATTAAAAGGGAAGAAAAGAAGATAAACATGACATAATTGTACATAATTAAAAGTGAGAGAGGGAAGGCGACTATAACTATTTTGTGAAGTGCCGGAACAAAGAAAGATAATTTTATTTAAATCCGTTGTTCTGCTGAGTTCACCCAGAAAAACGAAAAATCCAAAAAAGGGGAGAAATCCAACGTTTTGCTGAGTTCACCCATGCAACATTAAAAAAAAAAAAAACCAATTTTACTCTGCTTCGTGGAGTCCCTACGTGGTTCCCTAAAATACCTCGTAGAGTCCCTACAGGGTTACCTAGGGAATCTCGCAGGGTCTACGAGATATGCTGATTTTTTTTAAAAAAAAATAGCAAAGCAAAAGCAGTTTAGTCATTAATTTTTTTACGTGAACTTAGCATTTCCTTGGGCTAAAATAGAATTAGCCAAGAAAAAAGGCGAGTAGGCTTGTAGCCATGAAGTAAAAAAAGAAAGTTGTATTTGTATAATTATGTCAAATGAGATGAGAAACAAAGAAAGCTATGCCGAAACAAAGAAAGGCGCATAGGCTTGTAGCCATGAAGAAACAAAGAAACGCTAAAGAGTTGTAGGGATGAGACGAGCATACATGCTTAATGTTTCCCGTGATGTACGTTTCTGGCACAACAACGTTGCATTGGACCATGTCAGGTGGTCAAAATGAGAGTTGCTTAAAAGTGATGCAGACTAAAGTTCTTTAGGGGTATATTAACGTCGAAGGAAATGGGGATGAATAGTGTTTTCTTAATATTATGAATCTTTTAGAAATCTTCTGAATTATACTTATGAGTGTACGTATAGTGATCACAAAATCAATCAAAGAAATAATAAGCAAAAATAATTGCAGTAAAAAAGAATACATTGAATTTTATATCAATTCGGAGTTACCCTACATTCAGTCTTGTACTTCGAACTACATTTAATCACAATCAATTTAATTAAATTTTTTAATTTCAAAGCTATAAGAGATACTTTCTAGAATCTCAGTCCTTTGGGCATAGACAATTGATTTCCGGGCTAACAAGTCGTACTCAATTACTTTTTATCGGAAACAATCAAACTCAATTAGATTTAGGGCCACCTAGTCACATCCATAAGGATTTTGATTTATTTTTGACAAAGAATGCAAATTTGGACCTTTCAATTTAGATTACAATTGCTTTTACTACTCATATTTACACTTTGATCTTGATAGAATAAAACGATTTGATGTAGGATCAAATCAGAGAAGAATTGACTTGATTCGGTTTGAAAATCGGTAGAGTATAAGTATAGATTTGTTAGAATTCAGGAGAGGAGAGAAAGGAGCGAAGAAATATGAGAAAGGAAGTTATAAAATCGCCGGAAGAAGAACATACACACACACACACACACACACGTGTGTGTGTGTGTGTATATATATATATATATATAGGGATGAAGAGAAATGACAATTGGTGAATGGTTATAGCGAATAGACACTTCCATTCAAATTTGAATTTTGAAAAATACTATCATATGCCGACATACATGGCAGGATCATGTCGACATACCCTAGTGTGAATTGAAAACTAGTTTATTTAAAATTGTTTTAAACTATAAAACTACATATATTGATTCGAAACTTTATCAAACTTTTAAACATAATAAATGTATATTTTAAACATAGTAATGCTTAAGAAAACTCGTTAAAATAATTTGAAAGAATTTAAACAAAAATATAATATTTATATTTAGAAAACAATATATAATCAATATATTAAATTTAAAATATAAATATCAAAACTATAAAAGTATCAAATCATAATTATTAAGTTTAAAATAAAAATCTAAAGCATAATCAAAATCAAAGAGTAAAGTATAATATCAAAATCAGAGCATAATGAAGTATAAGTATAATTAAAATATAAATGTACCATAGCAACATAAATTCAAAACGTAAAACTTGAAAATGGCATCTAACCAAATTGCGGCTTTTCTCCTTTAGTATTTCGATTGAATTATCTTACTCCGTCTTTTTTCTCCCAGTTCTTCTCGCTCAATCCATTTCGGCCTCTCCTCGCTCATGTCATCTATATCTCGCTCTTCTTCGGATTGGGCTGCTCAATCGTCTTTTATGAATAGATATGAGAAAACTTTTGGCTCCGCCCGTCCCTCTTTCATAGCTACGACTTCTGACTTCCGTTTGCCGTGTCTGTCTAATAGCTCTTTACCTGGCTGGCTCCATAAGACCTGTAGCAACGACAAACGCTTCGCTGCTCTGGCTTGTGCTGAACGTATCTCAGGTTTGTTTACTTCTTCCACTGTGGTTGTTGATGACGAGGACAGTGTTGGAGATGAAAATGAGATAACTGGTAGTGGAGTTGCTGAGGTGTGTTATGATAATTTTGTGAATACCCAATGTGCGTCTGGTGTTTGTATTAATGTCAAGCATAACATGCCTTCGGTCTAGACATCTACGATGGATAAAATGGCTAGTTCTGACAGTCGTATTGAGGAGGTTGTCTTGGATATTGCCTTGAATTCTATGGTTTCTGAAATGAACATTGTGGGTGTTCTGATAATTTAAGAGATACCGAGAAATGCGGCAATGTTGAATCTGCTATAAGGTTGCCAAGGCCGGCCTTGAGTACTCCCTGGCCTAAGGAAAAAGTGCAGTAAAAGTTATTTTGAGGAGGCCCTAAACAAAACTGTACGGTTATGTAAAGTTGGTTGGGAAGAAAATGGCAAAAACAAGGCTTGAACTACGGTCTTCCACAAGATTCTCCAGTGTCCTTACCACTTGGCCATTTATACTACTACAACAATATCTGAAATACATTTCTACATGACACTTCGACGTGAGCCTGAGGCCCCTCCCAAGCCCGAGGCCCTAGGCCACCGCCTAGGTGGCTTTGGGCCAGGGCCAGGCCTGAGCAGTGGCTTTGGGCCAGGGCCGGGCCTGAAGGTTGCCTTGGTGCTAGGGCGGTATATCATACGAGATAGTCTATCGTCTAGCTCGGTCCGATGCTATAAGATATCAAGTTTGTGTCCGTACGATTCTCTTATAAGATAGGACTATGACACACCACCGTCACAGTTCGATCCAAAATGTTCGATATTTTATTATTGTCCGAGCATTGTCCACCCGTTGTCCAGGTCATACGAACAGTGTTTGAACTTAATACTTGTTCGGTTTGTGTCTATCCGAATCTCTTCTAGGACTGGATTAGGACACACATCTTGGTTTGGTCCGACCAATTTACACTCCTACTTGGTGCAGCAACCCCCTGGTGGATAATTTGAAACCTGTCTTATCTTATTGCCCAAATAATGGTTATGTAAATGCAAACTTGAGTACGATCTAGCCTGCTCTCGTTCCTCGGGTTTGGACTGGAATTGAGCTGTCTGCTGCTTTTCCCGGGCAGTGGACATCTCTTTTCACCTCTCTTCCTGGCAATGCTGGTGCTTACCATTCAATGAATTTTGATTTAGAAGTTATAAAAGGAGTATCACAACTTATTTCTGAGCTCACTGCTACTGCTGCAAATTTCCGGTCAGGATACGTAATTATTATTTTTTGGATCCCTTGCAACGTATTCCAAATGCTAGTGTGTTCAATCATCGCCCGTGGAAGCTTAAAAATGATATTCGAGTAATTCTCCTAGTTTCCATGTACTACTTCAAATTCTCGTCTCCTGAGGAGCGTCTTCGTGTTCTTTAATTCGAGCCATCTATCATCGGCGACAAACCATAATTGTAACTAAATGGCCATCTTCAGTCTCTAATTATCCATCCCTTCTGGACTTATTTGTTTCAAATCCCCTATGTACTTCAGCCGTTGATTGGTTTGAACTGACTTGCATGCCACATGATAAGATGAGATATTTTGATGTAAGTACGGCTACCCATAATATACTAGTTTATGCTAAAGTGATAATTGATATTTCACCGGATAAGCCTTTTCCATCCTCTATTAAAGTCCAAACCGCTCCTGACATTATTGCGGAAGTTAGAGTATGTTACGACTGGATCCCTGAGATCTGTACATCTTGTCATTCTTTCAGTCATCTCGCTGCCTCTTGCAAGCTTCCACCCTTTTCTCCTCGGTATAACAACCCGAAATTTTGGCAATAATTTTTTTTATTAGAATTTCAAAAATAAGAATTTCTGCAAACTGTGGAATATGGCCACAAAACTTTAACCGATGCGTTCGTCTCGAAATTCTGGTCAAAACTTTCATGTTTGAAGTTTCACGGACGAAGTCCGTATGAAAAAGTTACGGACGAAATACGAAAACGGACGGAAAATAAATAAATCAGAATTTATATTTATATATTACCTTAATTAACCAAGCCGACCTGGTCATCTGAGGCCCAAGTGATTGACCATAGCGGTCGATCGGCGGTCGTCCGCCACTGTTGACGTACTGGGCGTCAGTTTGCCTAGTGACGACTAGGTTTTTAGGTTTTGATTTATTATATTATATAACGAATGCACAGATATAACTTAAAACTAATCCGACGGTCCTAGGCCATTTCCACCCCTATAAATAAAGGGGTAAGGCCTCATTCTTTTCCATGTAAATATGCAGTGGCAGTGAAGCTCTACCATTTTTCTCCTTTTCCAAACCTAATTTTTTAATCTAAAATATATTCACACAAACAAATCAAATCCAATTCATATGAAATTGAGAAGATAAGCAAATTTAATGGAAAAGAATGCAAATTGACGCTTCGAATTAGATTCTCCCTTCTCTTCCTGTTTTCTTACATCTCTACAAATCTATAATTTCCCCTCTCCAGATAAATTGTAGATTTGTACGAATTTGGGGATTTGTAGTCTTAAAGGGTTCAAACTTTGGATTTGGAGGCTATAAGGCAAGTGAGAAATTTATATATACATTTAAAATAACATATTCATCTTGTTTGTAATAGATTCAATTTTTATGCCTGTACCCATCAGATCTAATAAATAAATTGTTGTAATTAGATTGACACCCATCAGATCTGGTTATAAAAGTGTTAAAACCTACGAATTGTACATTATGGCTATGCATAATATGAATTATAGGATACTTAAACTTGTTTACACATATTCAAATAGTTATGTTATGAAATATATTGCAATTATATTGTAAAATGTATTGTGGACATTGCAAAACACTGTAGATCTGGAAATCAGTCCCATTAAAGACCATTTAGATGTAGTTAAATTTAAGATCTCTAGTTCAGTGTTGAAAAACGAAATTTCGGTAAAAGTGTTGTAATACCCTGGATTTTTGAATAATCGAATTAACTAAAATAAAGAATAATTAATCTCATACGTGAGAATTAAGGGAATAGGGTTGCGCCATTGTGTTCGTCTCGGAATTCTGGTTGAAATAGAGTCCGAGTTTGCGGGAAACGGGTACCGGATGAAGGAGTTATGGACGAACGAAGTTTGGTGGCAAAACAATGAAAAAATAATTATAAATTTGCACTGGCGCACTTGGGAGTGCGCCAGTACAAATTTGCACTGGCGCACCAGCCAAGTGCGCCCAGGCCGAGGCAGCAGGCCTGCACAGCTTTCTGGTTCAGTCTGACCCATGTTGCTGAGTCCTTTCTGACTCCTTGCTGAGTCATTAGGGCTGAGGTGTCACCCTATCCCGACTGAATGGTTTTGATTAACCCTAAGATCATCCGACGTTTTAAATTAATTCAAAACTCTATAAAAAGACCCATAGACTCAAACCCTAAATCAAAATTAAAACTAAAACTATGGCCGTCATGCTGTCATCTTGAACCCTAGAGTAGCCGCCACCAATTAAAGAGGAAGAACAACAAATCAAATCCGTTCTATTCAACCCTAACAACGAATCTTCTTCAAAGGAAAGCTAATTCAACTTCAGAAATCAGAATTCAGAACTCAAGACCGCCTTTGAGTTGTGAGTTTGATAGTTTTAATAAAATAATTAGTAAATTAATTGGATTGAGTTATGATGTAGATAATTTGGATATGATGTGAATTATTGACTGCATGTTGTAATTATGTTGTAGAATTGTGTTGTAATTTCTATGATGTTATGTTATGATGCTATCATTTAGGATGTAAAGTTATGATACTATCACCCATGTTGTAATTCTATGATTGGCTTATGTCTAGTTGAATCATCATGTTGTTCACATGCTAGTTTAGTTATGTTGATTCATATGATAGATCACAAGTATATATGCAAGTTTAGATATTGATTTAGACAAGAATCATAGGCAAGTTAGTATAACCTTACATGTTTCGTGACATCAATTTTAGATCTAAAGTTAGGCTATGACATGTGTGAGTTATATGATAAATTCTACATGATAATTTACATGTTAGATGCAAGTTTACACCATTGTTATGATGCATAAATCACATATGCAAGTTTATATAAATATATGAGTTTGGGATATGAATCATGTTATGCAAGTTTAGGGTTATTGCCTATGCAAGTTTACCCCTTTATATGTAGATCTATGACATACATGATTTATGCAAGTTTGTGACCATTATCTCAACAAGTTCACACCTTTTGGATCCATGACATATGTTGTTTATGCAAGTTGTAACTTTGGCCTATGCAAGTTTTAGATGTAGAACATCACTCACACATGCAAGTTCACCCCTATGTTTAGATCTACGTTTTAATTATGTGTATATTGTGATGTTTTCTCTTTATTCCATGAGTTAGACTATTCGAGTCTAATGTATATTTTACGTTAAACGAACAAATGTACAACGTAGGGTAAAGGGGCTAATATTAAAAGATTTAAATGGCATAAACGCCTTAAAAGGCATAAAATAAATTTGTGATGAAAATTGGCCTGATTTTACATACCATAAATGGATGGACATAATTGAGTCAATTATGGACATCGTTAAATTTGGAATTGATTGATAATTTGAATAGGGAAAATAATTCAAATTGGGGAATGATTAATTAGGGGTAATTAATCGTCTAAGAAACGAGGTTAGGCTCTTTTGTGGTGTAAGACTGCCCGGGCCCGCCCGGCAAATCCAGCTGCCACAAATGCCAATCTAATATGGGAGGTCTTAGACATAAATTAAATACGTAACAATTGTAAAGACACGAGGTTAGGCTCTTTTGTGGTGTAAGACTGCCGGACCCGCCCGGCAAATCCAGCTGCCACAAATGCCAGTCTAATGTGAGAGGTCTTTATGAGGTTACAGTCTTATTGAATTAAGAAACACTTAACCAAATAAATATGTAGTAGGACATGAGGGGGTTAAGTGGGTGCCTTGGGTGGCATGTGGAATCTAGTGGGTGCCTTGGGTGGCATTTGGAAATACGATTAGAAACACTTAACCAAAATTGAAACATGAATAAGAAGTGGGTTAAATGGGATGTACTAAAGGGGACCAAGCTTAGGTGGATAGCTTGTGTCAAGTAATGGGGGCCCATTTCAACCAGTAACCCATACGTATCTTTGTGGGCTCGACCCAAGTCGAGGAAGGGACACGCATACTGGGCTTGACTGTAAGAGGCCAAAATGGGTTAGCAGTGGCAACGCAAGTCCAACGGGTTCATATGCGTGTGTGGGCCCGGGCTGGTAGGTAAGACGTTGTTGCATCGTGTAGGTATAAGCCGTGCATTGTTGGTTGTATCAGATTGCCAATTTGGGGAGTGATACACCCCACTGTGGGGCCAGCACGGGTATCTACGAGTTAGGGAGACGATCGCTTGGGGGTAGTGGGTACACCTAGTGGAGATAGGGGCAGGCGACACCTATGAAGGCAGCTATGGGTGCACGAAACTACCAATATCATTATTAAGTCTGTAGGCGGGATCAACCTTAGGGTGACTAGTGGTGGTGCAGTATAGCAATTATCCTATAGTGTCGGTGTAGTTTAGTAATTATCTTATAGTGGTTTAGGGGCGCTTTAACGATATCGTTGTTCATCCTGTTTCCTTATTTACTCTGCCATATTCAATGGTTCATGGTCATTTCCTTATTTTCCAACTTATGCCTTAGCCTAGTTACTTTGTTAATTATATTGTTAAAGTTATCGCACTCGCCAGACTTTATGTCTGACCCCCTTTGTTTCCTCCTCTTTTCTTCCTCCCCCCACCCAGGTGCTCAGGTTGGAACTAGCACCAGTGGAGCTTGATTTTGGACTGTTGTTTCTCTGCTTTTAGAAGATTGCTTGGATCGCTGAAGTAAAGTTCAGCCTCTTTTATTTATGGCTATTTTGTATTGGGGATTATGTCTTTCAATTTATGTACTTTTGGTAGTCAAGACGGTATTATGTACTTTGACTCTAGTTTTTGATGATGCAATCAAACATATGTGTTTTCCGCTGCAATGAAATAAAGTTTAAAATCTTTGAGTACTGTTTATATCTGTCTTGTTGTTAAGTTTCTATTCTATACTTACTTAAAACGCTCCATAGAAGTTAATGCATTCCCTTTGTTAGTGACATTAATGGACGTGGGGTGTTACACGTGGTATCAGAGCTGAAGGTTACCAGAACAAATATGAATTTTGAAAAACTATTTTTCAAAACAATTTTTTTTTTAAAGAAGTACCTTCAAAAGTACGTTTTAAGGGAAGTATTTTCAAGAGAAAAGCTTATTTTAGAAAGCATAACCCCAAGAGCCATATATCTTTTCCTCGGTTCTTTTATATTGGATCTTTCCTTTTTCGTTTCAGCATGTCTGAAGCATCTGAGATACCAGAGGGTGTTCATGTACCCGGTTGGTTTCGTCAATATCTCGAGGCTAGGGCCGCCACCGCAGGTCCAACAAATGCTCCTCCTCCTCCTCCTCACGTTGATACTTTTGCTAAGATATGCAAGGACTTTAGAGCAATGGATGGAAAACCTTTTCACGGGACGGAGACATTTGTTGAAGTCGTAATTGGCTAAAGGAGGTGGAAGAATTGTTTGGAATCTTTGAAGTGGATGATGGAAGAAAAGTCCAGCTAGCTGCCTAGCTAATGAAGGATGAGGCCTCGTTTTGGTGGGAGGTCACTAATGGGGGACGTCCAGTCGATACATGGCTAGATTTTAGGCAGAGGTTTGAGGCGAAGTTTCTCTCGCGGGCTGAAGAGAATCTATACATGGAAAGGTTTTTGGCGCTGAAGCAAGGGAATCTATCGATGAAAGAGTACGTCAACAAATTCAACCAATTGGCAAGATTTGGCTTGGACTTGGTGAAAACTCCAGAAAAGAAGGCTCTAAGATTTGTTAAGGGTTTGAACGAGCCGCTTCATGGGTTAGCTATGACCCACATCCCCATGGGGGCTACCTTTGAAAGACTAGTTGACATGGCGCTTATGCACGTAGAGGAGAAGGGCACCAATGCTAATAAGGCACCCGAGAAGAAAGAGGATCAAAAGAGGCTGCAACAACAACAATAGAACAAGAAAGGTGGCAAAGGCAACAATGCTAAGGGAAAGAAAAGATGCTTTAACTGTGGGACACCCGGCCATCTAAGTAAAGATTGTAGGAAGAAAAAGAAGACTGGTTGTTTCCGCTATGGCGAGGCGGGACTTCTTATTAAGGACTGCCCAAAGAAAGGGCAGAGGGCAGGGTCTACCTCGGGAGGACAGGTGTAGGCTCTTATGGCACCAGGGCAGGCAAGGGGACAAGTTCAGGCTCTCGTGGTCCCACCGTTGCAAGAACGAGGTAGAGCAATTTCCGTTGAAAGTTTAGTTTTTCTGTTTGATCATCCCGTCCGTACTTCATTCGTTTCTGGCGCATCACATTCGCTTATTCCCACATCATTAGTTGAAACACTGCACCTTGATACTAGTCTAGTTACTGATCCCTTAGTAGTCTCAAATCCTATCGGTGGTTCGGCTCATCTTTCTATGATTTGTTGGGATTTGAGAGTGTTTATCTTGGGCGTTGAGTTTGAGTGAAATGCTTTTGTTCTTGGCTTCATGAGCTATGGTTTAATTCTAGGTATGGATTGGCTAACTAGATATGGGGCCATCCTAGATTGTGAAAGAAGGGTAGTTAGATTATTGACTCATTTTGGAAAGACCCTTGATATTTCTTGTGACCCTAGAGGTCCAGTAATGCTTAGCTACCTAGAATCCCTTGACGCATCCGATGATGATTTACATTCTGTTCCCATAGTCCGTGAATATGCTGATGTCTTCGATGAGGTGAGGGGTTTACCCCCAAAACGTGAAATAGACTTTCGAATATATCTAGTAGATAATGCAAAGCCAGTTGCATTACTAGTGCGCCACATGGCTCCAAGAGAGAGAAGAGAACTCAGTAAACAAGTGAAGGAATTGCTTGAGAAGGGGTTCACCAGACGTAGTATATCAGAGTGGGGTGCTCCAGTAGTATTTGCCACGAAGGCGGATGGGTCCCTTAGACTTTGTGTGGACTATAGAGAACTTAATAAGCTTACTAAGAAGAATAGACACCCACTGCCGAGGATTGATGATCTCTTCGATCAGTTAGTTGGCGCCTCAGTGTTTTCACAGTTGGACTTAGCCACGGGTTTCCATTAGTTGAGAGTGGCTGAGGATAGCATAGACAAGACTTCCTTTAGGACTCCAAACGGTTTCTTCGAGTGACTTGTGATGCCCTTCGGTTTGAAAAACGCCCCCGCATACTTTGTTGACTTGATGAGTAGGGTGTTTAGGGAGTACCTTAATAGATTCATGGTAGTCTTTGTGGACAACATCTTGATCTTTTCTAAAAGCGAGGAAAAGCATGCCCTACATCTTAGGGAAGTGTTGGAGACTCTTCGAGCGCATAGCCTTAAAGCTAAATTTTCTAAATGTCACTTTTGGAGGAAGGAAGTGCGAATCTTAGGGCACGTGGTTTCCAAAGAAGGGATAGCTGTGGATCCCGCGAAGATAGTGGCCATCCAAGATTGGAAGGTTCCTAAAAATGCTACCGAGATGAGGAGTTTCTTAGGGTTGGCTGGCTACTATAGGAAGTTCATTAAGGACTTCGCAAAAATATCAGCCCCATTAACACGCTTGACGAAGAAGAACTTAGTTTTCATGTGGGACGTAGATTGTGATGATGCGTTCCAACATTTAAAGAGAGCTTTGACCACAACCCCAGTCTTAGTGTTGCCAGATGGGAGTAAGCCATTTACCGTTTATACCGATGCTTGTGGGATAGGACTAGGCGCAGTCCTAATGCAAGAGGGAAGGGTAATAGCCTATGGTGGAAGACAATTGAGAGTACATGAGAGAAATTACCCTACACATGACCTAGAGTTGGCCGCTATTGTCTTCGCACTTAAGTCTTGGCGTCATTATCTTCTTGGCGAAAAATTCGAATTATTCACTGACTACAAATCGCTAAAATACTTATTCTCTCAGAAGGATTTGAACTTAAGGCAACAAAGGTGGATGGAATTCTTAGCATCCTACGACTTCGAGATAGCATATACCCCTGGCAAGGATAACGTGGTGGCAGACACCTTAAGTAGAAAAAGGTTGTCCTTGAGTCTGTTGTTTGTTGAGCGACGAAGCTTAGAGTTCATCTCTATGTTTGACTTTAAACCTTACGTTGATTTTGTAGCCGGTTTGCTAGCGTCCTTAGAGGTCAAACTTACGCTTTTGGGACAGATTGGCAAGGCACAGCGAGACGACCCACAGTTGGTTGAGTTAGTAGAAAAGCTCAAAAGAGGGGAGTCATCGAGCCATCTCTGTAGGTATACCCTAGATGATAAGGGTTGGTTACGTAGGGATGGTAGACTTTGTGTACCACAGGACGAGAACTTGAGGAAGACCATTCTTGATGATGCACATCGTTCGAAGATGACCATCCATCCCGGCGGGGACAAGATGTATATGGACATGAGACGAGTTTACTTTTGGGCCGGTGTGAAGAAGGACGTGGTAGAGTTTGTTGCTATATTCTTGGTGTGCTAACAAGTAAAAGCAGAGCAAAAGAAGCCCGATGGATTGCTTCACCCATTGGAGGTCCCACAATGGAAGTGGGAAAGTGTTTCGATGGACTTTGTTGACGGATTACCAAGATCGAGGAAGGGTAATACAGGGATTTGGGTCGTGGTAGACAGACTTACTAAGAGCGCCCATTTCATTCCCGTAAAGAGTAAGAGGACTGCTCCATGGTTAGCCTCGGTATACATTCGAGAGATAGTTCGTTTGCACGGTGTTCCTTCTAGCATAGTGAGCGACCACGATCCTATCTTCACTAGCGAGTTTTGGAAGAGCTTGCAAGAGGCGGTAGGGACTCAGTTATGTTTGAGCACCGCATATCATCCTCAGACGGACGGCCAGACCGAGAGGGTGAATCGTATTCTAGAGGACTTATTGAGGTTGTGTGTCTTAGATTTCGGAGGTACATGGGAGGAACATCTTCCGTTGGTGGAGTTCGCATATAATAACAGTTTTCAGTCTAGCATTGGCATGGCACCGTTCGAGGCTCTTTACGGACGATCGTGTCGTTCGCCTACATGTTGGTGGGAGTCTACAGATAAGATCTTACTTGGGCCCGATATGATTAGAGAGACTTCAGAAAAGATCGATTTGATTTAAAGGAGGATGAAGACCGCGCAAGATAGGCAGAAATCTTATGCAGACAAGAGGAGGACAGATCTTGATTTTGATATTGGGGACATGGTCTTTGTCAAGGTATCTCCATTACAGAACGTCGTTCGCTTTGGGTCCGTTGGGAAGTTAGCACCAAGGTTCGTAGGGCCGTTTCCTATTAAGGAGAGGATTGGGCAGATGGCGTATAGAGTGGAGTTGCCCGAGAGACTTAGTGGCGTACACGATGTATTCCATGTATCACATTTGAGGAAGTGCTTGCACGAGACCGCGGAAGTGGCAGAGCCGAGCTTGCTTAGAGAGGTGGAGATAGAGCGTGATGCGACGATTCGACGAGCTCCTACGTGTATTCTTGGGTCGGAGATTAAGAAGTTGAGGAATCAAGAGGTCAAACTAGTCAAAGTGCAATGGGGAGATGATGAGAGCAACGCTACTTGGGAGACGGAAGCGAAGATGCGTTCATTATACCCTTTTCTTTTCGAGGGTATGTCTTTTAATTTCTCCTTTATCGCTTACTTTGTACTTATCTTTAGTATGTCCTCTCGCCAGTACCTTTGACCTTTAGATAGGGTAGTCCTATGGTTGAAACATGTGTTTGAGACATGTTATGTATGATGGATGCATGTGGATGCAAGTGTTTGCTCGTGGATGCATATATACACACTTTAGGCACTAGATCGGCTCCGTCACTTCATAATGCATATTGCATATAAATGTGTGTACATATTTAAGTAATGGATGTATAATGGTTGTACCATCATATGGATGTTGCATTTTGGTGAATGGTTGTGCACGCATGTAGAGATAATATGTATCGATAGGGTTCTTTCGCATACATAATGGATGCATGACACTATCATGGTTTGCATTAAGGAGGTCAACTGAATCAGTAGACCGCCTAATTTTGCATTAGATAAGGAACATATACACACACTTCTTTCATATGTCCATACAACATTAGAAATTTTATAAGGACAATGGATGTCTGTGTTTGATGGTTGAGTAGATGGTTGTTTGGATGGTAGGATATGCATTCTTCTTAACTTGGAGATTTCGGGGGCGAAATCCTTTAAGGAGGGAAGAATGTAACACCCCGGATTTTTGAATAATCGAATTAACTAAAATAAAGAATAATTAATCTCAGACGTGAGAATTAAGGGAATGGGGTTGCGCCATTGTGTTCGTCTCAGAATTCTGGTTGAAATAGAGTCCGAGTTTGCTGGAAACGGGTACCGGATGAAGGAGTTACGGACGAATGAAGTTTAGTGGCAAAATAATGAAAATAATAAAAAAAAAATACATAAATTTGCACTGGCGCACCTGCCAAGTGCGCCCAGGCCGAGGCAGCAGGCCTGCACAGCTTTCTGGTTCAGTCTGACCCATGTTGCTGAGTCCTTTCTGACTCCTTGCCGAGTCATTAGGGCTTAGGTATCACCCTATCCCGACTGAATGGTTTTGATTAACCCTAAGATCATCCGACAGTTTAAATTAATTCAAAACTCTATAAAAAGACCCATAGACTCAAACCCTAAATCAGAATTAAAACTAAAACTATGGCCGTCATGCTGTCATCTTGAACCCTAGAGTAGCCGCCACCAATTAGAGAGGAAGAACAGCAAATCAAATCAGTTCTATTCAACCATAACAATGAATCTTCTTCAAAGGAAAGCTAATTCAACTTCAGAAATCAGAATTCAGAACTCAAGACCGCCTTTGAGTTGTGAGTTCGATAGTTTTAATAAAATAATTAGTAAATTAATTGGATTGAGTTATGATGCGGATAATTTGGATATGATGTGTGAGTTCGATAGTTTTAATAAAATAATTAGTAAATTAATTGGATTGAGTTATGATGCGGATAATTTGGATATGATGTGAATTATTGACTGCATGTTGTAATTATGTTGTAGAATTGTGTTGTAATTTCTATGATGTTATGTTATGATGCTATCATTTACGATGTAAAGTTATGATGATATCACCCATGTTGTAATTCTATGATTGTCTTATGTCTAGCTGAATCATCATGTTGTTCATATGCTAGTTTGGTTATATCGATTCATATGATAGATCACAAGTATATATGCAAGTTTAGATATTGATTTAGACAAGAATCATAGGCAAGTTAGTATAACCTTACATGTTTCGTGACATCAATTTTAGATCTAAAGTTAGGCTATGATATGTGTGAGTTAGACGATAAATTCTACATGATAATTTACATGTTAGATGCAAGTTTACACCATTGTTATGATGCATAAATCACATATGCAAGTTTATATAAATATATGAGTTTGGGATATGAATCATGTTATGCAAGTTTAGGGTTATTGCCTATGCTAGTTTACACCTTTAGATGTAGATCTATGACATACATGATTTATGCAAGTTTGTGACCATTATCTCATCAAGTTCACACCTTTTGGTTCCATGACATATGTTGTTTACGCAAGTTGTAACTTTGGCCTATGCAAGTTTTAGATGTAGAACATTATTCACACATGCAAGTTCACCCCTATGTTTAGATCATGTTTTAATTATGTGTATATTGTGATGTTTTCTCTTTATTCCATGAGTTAGACTATTCGAGTCTAACGTATATTTTACGTTAAACGAACAAACGTACAACGTGGGGTAAAGGGGATAATATTAAAAGATTTAATTGGCATAAACGCCTTAAAAGGCATAAAATAAATTTGTGATGAAAATTGGTATAATTTTACATACCATAAATGGATGGACATAATTGAGTCAATTATGGACATCGTTAAATTTGGAATTGATTGATAATTTGAATAGGGAAAGTAATTCAAATTGGAGAATGATTAATTAGGAGTAATTAATCGTCTAAGACACGAGGTTAGGCTCTTTTTTGTTGTAAGACTGCCCGGACCCGCCCGGAAAATCCAGCTGCCACAAATGCCAGCCTAATGTGGGATGTCTTAGACATAAATTAAATACGTAACAATTGTAAAGACACAAGGTTATGCTCTTTTGTGGTGTAAGACTGCCCGGACCCGCCCGACAAATCCAGCTACCACAAATGCCAGTCTAATGTGAGAGGTCTTTATGAGGTTACGGTCTTAATGAATTAAGAAACACTTAACCAAATAAACATGTAGTGGGACATGAGGGGGTTAAGTGGGTGCCTTGGGTGGCATGTGAATCTAGTGGGTGCCTTGGGTGGCATTTGGAAATACGATTAGAAACACTTAACCAAAATTGAAACATGAATAAGAAGTGGGTTAAGTGGGATGTACTAGAGGGGACCAAGCTTAGGTGAATAGCTTATGTCAAGTAATGCGGGCCCATTTCAACCAGTAACCCATACGTATCTTTGTGGGCTCGACCCAAGTCGAGGACGGGACACGCATACTGGGCTTGACTGTAAGAGGCCAAAACAGGTTAGCGGTGGCAATGCAAGTCCAACGGGTTCATATGCGTGTGTGGGCCTGGGATGGTAGGTAAGACATTGTTGCATCGTGTAGGTATAAGCCGTGCATTGTTGGTTGTATCGGGTTGCCACTTTGGGGAGTGATACATCCCACTGTGGGGCCAGCACGGGTATCTACGAGTTAGGGAGCCGATCGCTTGGGGGTAGTGGGTACACCTAGTGGAGATAGGGGCATGCGACACCTATGAAGGCAGCTAGGGGTGTACGAAACTACCAATATCATTATTAAGTTTGTAGGCGGGATCAACCTTAGGGTGACTAGTGGTGATGCAGTATAGCAATTATCCTATAGTGTCGGTGTAGTTTAGTAATTATCTTATAGTAGTTTAGGGACGCTTTAACGATATCGTTGTTCATCCTGTTTCCTTATTTACTCTGCCATATTCAATGGTTCATGGTCATTTCCTTATTTTCCAACTTATGCCTTAGCCTAGTTACTTTGTTAATTATATTGTTAAAGTTATCGCACTTGCCAGACTTTATGTCTGACCCCCTTTGTTTCCTCCTCTTTTCTTCCTCCCCACCCCCACCCAGGTGCTCAGGTTGGAACTAACACCAGTGGAGCTTGATTTTGGACTGCTGTTTCTCTGCTTTTAGAAGATTGCTTGGATCGCTGAAGTAAATTTCAGCCTCTTTTATTTATGGCTATTTTGTATTGGGGATTATGTCTTTCAATTTATGTACTTTTGGTAGTCAAGATGGATATTATGTACTTTGACTCTAGTTTTTGATGATGTAATCAAACATATGTGTTTTCCGCTGCAATGAAATAAAGTTTAAAATCTTTGAGTACTGTTTATATTTGTCTTGTTGTTAAGTTTCTGTTCTATACTTAAAACGCTCCATAGAAGTTAATGCATTCCCTTTGTGAGTGACATTAATGGACGTGGGGTGTTACAAAAGTGAATTTTGTAAATTGTGTGATTATAATGTCAAAAAGAAATATGCTTGTTCATACTCAATATTGTTGGGTCTTTGACACGACTCGAAATCCCTGCCTGGCCCAGACCGAACGAGAACGCGGATTGAGTGAGAAGAGGATGTATCAAAAATACAAGCCGACAGAACATTTCATTGAAATCACAACAATTTACGTCAGAGTACAAGAATATCAAAGTATTAATAAATATTACATAGCGGAAAATAATATCAGAGATACATAATTTACATAGCAGCGGAAATAAAATATGTAATTACAACACACAACGGAAATACAACTACTAACACAGCTGAAACCTATACACAGATACTGATCTTTCCGAATATAACTCCAGCTGTAATCCAGGATCCTGTGAAAATAATCAATCTGCAAAACCAAAAACTACCGACTGCCCGTATGGAAAAATATATTCACCTAGAGTTTAGGTGGAAACAAAAAACTTCGAGTCAGTCATGGTACTGGTATAAAAGCTTAAGAACGGTTATTAAAACTTTGCTTTAAAGTAAGGAAAATCATGAGACCTCGCCGAATGGCACAGAATGGATTTTCACCATGTGAATACCAAAGTTTGAAATAAAACAGATTTATAAACAGCGCAATGCTTTTTGGAAAAGCGAAGCTATTATAAGACTCAGGTCCCATCACACAATGCAACACAAGCTGGAGGACAGAGTTTTACCTTATAGTAGCCAAACATGCTTGATACGTCTTAAAAACAATATTTTTATATTACTATAATTGCATAGTGTGGCAAACAACTTCGAACATAAATGTATCAATCATAGATGTCGTAGTACCTCATTCTACTATGTCGCCATATAGGTTTACAACTGAAACTGAAAGTCGCATAATGGAAATTGGATCCATCTATGAGTCGAGGCAAGGATCTTCCTCACCGTTTTCGAGACACTTTAGCAAATGCCTTAGAATCACACCTATGGGCAACCATTGGATCTTCTGTGTCGGTCCACACCTAACGGTTGTGGATTAGTTATTCCTGAACAATATGTTTCCCGGTCCTATCGGACTTATCACTCGAGCCTTTTAGTCGGCTCTATATCCAAGGCGCCTCACAATCCAACATCCACATAAGTAAAACTTTCTGGGCTCCATACCTTGACACAACATCTAGCTAGAAAGAAATGAATGCACTCCCTACAGTCACTATCCCGTTTTTGACTCATATAGGGGTGTGCGGCTCGCGAATTAATGCTATATACAAATCTATGCTACTTAAGGCTATGCTTTGGTCATCAACCACAAGGCCCTGCTTTTCAGCAAAAGCCTTGATCATTTGCATCTTAGCATGCCACATTGTCAATCCATACCATACCATTGATTTCTGCCACTATATAACCTCTAAGCTCGTACATCTCAAAGAGGGTGTTAAGCAAGATAATAAATTCTCCGCCACCAAATAGATATATATTTAGCACAGATCAACGAATACAACATACAACACAATGTCCGACACAATCCATTCACAAGTCCATTCTAGGTCTAAACGAAACCAGAGGCACCTTATTTCTCATCCTATATGTCCAATACAGGAGAGATGCCCTCGCATATTTGGGAGAATTTCAAGTATGTTTTAAACTACCACGACTTATTACCTTGCTTTGGATGTACGACCAATCAAGACATCGGTAGTAGTTCAAAACGATGCGAAGATCCCCGATCTTCCACCGTCTTCACCATTGACTTTGATCATCGTCATAGTTATTTAGAATGGGTAAAACCGGGATTTTCCAAATAACATGCGTATCTTTATAATCATGTATTAAATACACAAAGCTGGATCTCATTTCATTCCAATCCATAATATTATCTTAATTAAATATTTGTTCTCATAGAATAAGGTTTTCAATAACTTTGTTCAAAATAAATTCTTGAATCCCAAAAATCACCCTTCCATGTTTCACCAAATATTAGAAATTAATCTTGTCTTTCTCGGGTAAAAGAACAGCAGCTATTTAAAGCCTTGTTCACTGTAAACCCCAAAATACTATTTTCCATTCATGATGGGTTCTCTTAGCAACCAACTTTTAGTTTAATAAATTTTGGGAATTTTTCTAATTTTCCTTTATTAAATACTTACTTTTTATGATTTGGTTTAAGAACAATATTTCTAAAGATATCATTCACGACAAACCCCAAATTAACTCATTATGTTCATAACGAAAATTTCACCGTAATTGCAAAAATGGGAATTTTAGATAACAATAATATTTATCTTTCAAGTCATGGAATATTTCTCCCAAACTCCTTCCAAATCACTTATTATGATTTATCATAATTTATTTATATTTTTAATAATTTTATTAAGGTCTTTACAGCTAGTTTCCAATACCAGCCACCGAACTGCATCCATAGCGACCTTTTGCAAAATTGGTTTGTACATATTTTAAGATCCGACCGTTAAATTTTGAACCACTTATATTCGTTGAAAGATATTTTCGATATGAACCCAACAGTTCCGGGTTTAAGGAGAATCCGACGGTCAAATCTCCCGCTACGTCGATTCTAAGTTATGGGTTGACGTTCGCGAACTGTCGCTGCGCGACGCGTCCTATTCAAACCCGAATCAATTTTATAATTTATAAATAAATCTAAAACATTTCTAAACTTCTTTATTTAATAAAACAAAATTATTTCGACCGTTCATTTCCAAATTCAAATATTTCATCATTTGGTCCAATTTATATTATTCTAAGGAATAAAATAATATTATTATTTGAAATTTCTCCGTTCACTCCCAAAATTTCCTTACAGTCATAATAAAAATAAACGTGAAACTTCCAAAAGAAATTATTTTCTAAAATATTTACTACATATTCTAACTGAACTTCACTTTGAAAAGTTACTATCCATTTAAAATTCAAATACTTTGCATAGCCAAAATTACATTAAAAATACTTCAAAATCCTTCGTCACAGTTACAGATATTCATCTATATTTCGATATCAACATGTCCATCCAAAATCGGACATCGACATTACTTTCAGTTTTCACCTCATATTTTTATACTATTGAAATATGACATTTTATCCTGGGTTGAATGAAATTCACCCAAATCATGCAAAAATTTCTGATATCAACCCAATACACCCAACAATAGTTGCGAACAACTATTTGACATCCAAATGGCATCCATTGTGCATTTATCCTCATATAAGCTTCAATATATTTTATTGAGGCTTATCCCGCCTGCTTAACCAAATGATTAAGATGCGAACTACAAACCATGGAGATGTGCAAATCAAAATCATCCCAGACCCGTATGGGGGTTTTCTACCATCAAACAATTATTTTATGAGTCATTTACTTTATCCTATTGATTTTACTCAAATAAGTGATCATAAGCAAACCGTTCGACTAGTAAATGCATTTTAATTTCAATTTCATTTTTACAAGCAACATGACATTTTTGTCAAATCAATCCATTATATTTTTCTTTTCATCCAATGCACACATGGTAATCATAAATAAATACTCAGCATCCAATGGCATGTAAGGCGCCACAAGTGTCCATCCACGTATTATGAAATGCGAGTGTCACAAATTCATACTACGCTTCTAATGCAAATGATCTGTGAAGAGTTCTTGTGTTAAAATCCAAAGGGATACTACATGAAATGATTAATCTAACTACATGAAAATTTTACCTGTCGTTCTTAATGATAAAACAATGCAATTTCTAACTTACAACTTACCCATTTTCACCATATTACTGAACCACTTAAAATGCTTAACTAATTATTTTTTCATAACCAATTTAACTACTCTACTACACTAATTAAAGCCATCAAGAAACAATATACTGCAAATTCGGAGTTTCCAGTGCTTGCTACTGCCTAAAAATCTCGTCTTTTTAGCCCGAATGTCTTGAAACTTCTTGGCAACCTCGACACATGCTCTAGAAAGTGTATAAAGCAAGAAAGGAAGGATCTTTAGTCTATTGGAGGTCCCCGAAGTTCAAATTCTGGCTGTTTGGACAATAAAAGAGGCTTGGAGAGACCTACAACTCGTCTGGAGGACCAAGGGTTCACAAGAAGGAGCTAGGGGCTAGCATAAGGGGTTAGGAACCTTAAATGGAGCACCTTTCCATGTATTGAAGTGATTAGAGGAAGAGAAGAGGAGAGGAAGGGGGCTTCTTGCGTGCGCATGGGGGGTGGGGGTGGGGTGCCGCGTGGGGTAGGTATGGGGGCTGCGTGGGGTAGGGTAGGCTAGGGTTTGGGGGTGATGACTATTAATGAGGACATGTGAAGGAGGAAGAAAATGTAACGAACCGCAAATCCGTACTATCTGAGTTGAGTACATACATCACACGTCCAACCCAAATATCATAGAAATACGAATCATTTTTTTTAGAAGAAAAAGGTAGAAGAAGAATAGAAATAACAACATAGAATCTCACATCGCAGCGGAACAAAATATAATATATCATAACTTTTGAAATACAAAATTTTAACTATATAACATACACTTATCAGAGTACAACACTTACAACACAGCGGAATAAAAATACTATGTATCTAACACTAAAGCCTCCTGCTCCAAGCTCCTTTAGATAGATCTGTAAAATCCTGAACTACTTGACTGCCCATACAAAATTGGGCACCCAAGAGTTTAGGTAAAACAAAACAAAATAAACTCTGGGCCAGTCATGGGACTGATATGAGTAAACAATTTAAAGCAGTTCGAGAAAATAAATGATATCTCATAAGACCACGCCGTATGACAAACGGGTTTTTCCCTTATGAGAATCCAAAACACTTGATTCAAATTTCAAAATCTTTTTGAAAGAAAAACGATAAATCTTTATATCAAAACTCTTTTGATATTATAATAGTGTCTAAATCAAATAAATAGAAATCTAGTGGAATGTTTTCATATCACGCTCCACATATATATAATATACAATCAAAACCGCGAGCACTTATTGGGTAATGCATTTCCAACTATGACAAGGTATGGAACCACCTTCTGATAGTGTATCTCTAGAGGAGAATACATTGGGTTCAACAAGAACATCTTGTAACCCGGCCACACATGACCGACCACTCATTTCGCTTGAGTATATCAAATATGTATCACCAACGGTTGGGATCAGCAACCGTTTTCCTAAATGGGACAACATCGAATAGAATAAGGAATTAAATGAATTTCTCTAGATAGGTGATAATACACCCTAATGGGAGCTACCCACATAGCCATGCTTCCTGCCCGATTTTTGTCATTTCACAGTTGCTGAGCCCTGAGGCTACGATTACTTTCCATTCATTGATAACACAATCACTTTGAATGCCATATTGTTAGATCCGTTAATCACTAATTGATTTGCACAAATATATTCTGGATATTATGCTAAAAGGATAAATTCTCCGCCACCATATATATCTATGCAGACCAACATATGCGATCATTGGAAATACTCTATCAGACATTCGTCCATACACTTCGTTCTGGGACTAAACGAAACCAAAGGCACAATTTCTATTAATAGAAAAAAGTCCATGCACTTTACTCCGTCTTCGTTTATCTTCATATAATCTAATTCGCAACGCTACAGCCGATACAGAGTGGTTCTCGGATAATAATCCAACTGGTCTCTCCATATTGACAATGATATTGGCAAACATCGACAGACAAACATTCATTCCAAGCATCAAACAAATCACTGGGCCTCTTAATTAATATTTTATTTGTAACAACCCGTATTTTTGAATAACATGTTATAACATAAATCAAGGCAAAATTAAACTGTAAAATCTGAATCGAGGGAAACGGGCTGTGCCATTGCGTTCGTCTCGGAAAAATACGCGAAATAGAGTCCGAGTTTTCGAAAAACGGAGTCCGTATGACCAAGATATGGCCTCGCGAAGTTTCACGAAAAATTCAAATTCAAAACAGATTCAAATTTCAGAAAATCAGAAGTGGCGGGAAAATTCCCGCCAGACCCAGGGGGGTCGACCTGGGGGTCGACTAGGGAGTCGACCTCCCCCCCAGGTCGACTGGGGAGTCGACCCCAGGGTCGACCTGGGTGTCGACCTGCCTGGTCGGCCCAGGCAACCTGGTGCACCCATTATGGCTGTTTTGACCTGTTTTGGAGGCTTGTGACGGGATTTGATGGCTTGGATTGAATCTAGGGTTAATCCTATGGCTAATACTATCCTAAAACTCTATAAAAAGACCCCTAAGCCTAGCCTAAATCATCATTATTCATTTCTACAACTAAACTATGTCAAATTTGTTCCTCTCATGGCCTCCACCCTCATGCTAAAATTCCTAAGTCTATTTCTATGAGAGATTGTGAGTTCATACAAGTGTTTTCAAGCTTGTATGAGTGTTCTTAGTTTGCATTCAAGTCAAGTTGCAACATTTCTATTTCAAAGCAAGGGATTTTATTGATTTGGCTCAAGGGTTTTTCATTTGGAGCTTGCATATTTGGGTTTTTGGTGCTTGCATAAGGGCTTCATCTCAATCTTTATAATAAATATTTATTTGTGTCTTCATAGCATAGTAAGCCCTTTTCTACTTTATTTCTTGAACTCTAAAGTTAAATGAATGATGCAAGTTTGGGGTTGATCATTATGATATGCAAGTTTGGTTGATCATTATGATATGCAAGTTTGGTTGATCATTATGATATGCAAGTTTGGTTGATCATTATGATATGCAAGTTTGGTTGATCATTATGCAAGTTAATCATTATGTATGACACATGTTGCTATGTTATGCAAGTTTGGGTTGATCATTATACACATGTTATCATGTTATGCAAGTTAAACTTGAAGTTGTGAGTTTAAAGCTTCAAGCTTTATGTTGAAGGTTGCATTTTGGCAACATGGAAGTTATCATATCCCTTATGATAACTTGCATGTGAGGCTAAATGCGAATTTCTAACAACTTCTACATGTCATTTATCACCATGTATCACTCATATGCTAAGTTTGGTTTTATGCATGCTTTTGAAGCCTAATAATGCAATATGCAAGTATATGAACATATGTACATTTCATATGCCACCATGATAAACTTGTGGCTTCAACACCTTTTTGTCATGATTATGCCAAGTTCCCTATTTTATCATTTATGCGTTGTTGCGACTATGTAAACGATGGGATTACGTTGGGGTTGGGTAATATTATGACATAAACATGGTTTTTATAACATAACGTGATATGTTAACTTGTAATTATGTTTTGGAAACATAATGGACATGACACTTAGAAAATATGAGTGTGGCCAACTCGAGGTTGGGTTGAGTTTGTAGCATAAATCTACCCGGACCCGCCCGACTTAACTAGTGGCTACAAACAATAGGACCCAATGTGAGAAGTTGGTCATGTTGTGCTCGAACCCGAGGTTAGACCTAGTTGTGGTGTAAAGCTACCCGGACCCGCCCGGCTTAACTAGTAACCACAACAAAGTCTAATGTGAGAGGTTAAAGCGCATTAAGTTAATTAATGCCTCCTGATTAGGGTTAAGTCATGGTCCACTTAATACTTAACCAATTTTGGCTTGATGGGTTAATCGGGGTTAAGTCATGAACCTTGGGTACACTTAACCAATTTAATCCACGTTTGGATCGGGTTAACCACATTTAACCCGTTAAGAAACCCTAGTGGCGTGGTCCTTTGCAGCAGTAACCCTCTTGGTAGTATCATAAGACCCTAGGGACTAGGCTAGGGTGGGGGCACGATTACTGGGCTGACATGTAAGCAACCAAAACGACGGCTGAGTAGGTACACCGGTGTGGGTCCAGGCGGACTATGGTCGTGCACATCGTCCGGAGTTGGAGAATCAGGCACGGGTACCAGTAGATCTAGACTGTGCATACTTGATTGGTGTCCGAGGTCTGCACCCTAGGACTTGATACACCCTGGGGTGGACCTAGCGCAGTTAGCTACATTGCATGTTTGGGCCGTATGACACCGACACTTGACGAGTTAGGCTTGTAGGGAGCCGATCGACTAGACCGAGTAGTTGGACCTTGATTTAGGTCATCTCATGATGTTGGGCCAAGCTTGGGCCAAGGGATCAATTCTTGTTTTTACTTGACATGTTAGAATGCTAGTACACCCGTGGTGCAAAACTTAACCTTGATTATGCGATGACACCTTTATCTATCTTGTTAGTTAATCATCATGCCAGTATGTTGTTATCCTTATGTTCATCTCAGCTTCTCATGCCAGTTAACTTTACTAGTTCATAGACATATAGTAGTAGGGCTTACCAATCTTTTTGACTGACCTGTTTTCTTTCGCCTCTTGTCTTCCGTTTCCCCCCCAGGTCCTCAGGGTAGGAACATTGGAGCTTAGCTTGGATCTTTATAGCTTGCTTGCTGGATTTGCTCATGTACGGGTTTTGAGCTAGCTATGGTTTATCACTTCACTTTGGGGATAGTACTTTATGTATTTCAGTTTTTCAGTTTATGCTTTTATCTAGACTTTGTTTGTTGGAAAATAATGACTAAGTACTTTATTGTAACTTAACTATGGTTTTGGAAATGCAAGTTTTATCCGCTGCTTTACTACTCTGTTTTACTTATATGTTCTGTCTTGTGATATCTGCATGCATGTTTACCTTGTTTAAACGCCCCTCCGAAGCTAGTGTGCTTGCAAGAGTCACCCTGGCGGAGGTGGGGTGTTACATTTGGTATCAGAGCATAAGGTTTACAAGATTTGAGCAAAAAGTTTTTAAAACTTACCTTTTGAAAAACTATTTTCAAAACCAATTAAGTATTTTCCAAGAAAAGTCTAGTTATTTTAAAAAGGCTATTCCCCAAAAGCCATAGCACTATCCTTCGTTTCTTCGTTCTGAATCTATCTTTTTCCTTTTTCAGTATGGCCGATCTTAACCTTCCCGAGGGAGTGACCATTCCTGGATGGTTCCGGAGGTACTTGGAAGCTAGGGCCAACGATGCGGGCCCAGCGACTACCCCCACCATAACTGAAGTTCCTCCTCCTCCTCCTCAGAATCCGCAAGTAGATTTCGCTAAGATTTGCAAAGACTTTAAGGCGATGGGTGGCAAGAACTTCATAGGGACGGAGACTTTTGTGGAGGCACGAAATTGGTTGAAAGAAACTGAAGATCTCTTCGCCATCTTTGATGTGCAAGATCATAGAAAGGTTTTATTGGCAGCATGGCTATTAAAAGAAGAAGCTGCTTATTGGTGGGAGGTCACCAATGCTACGAGGCATATAGAGACTTGGGCCGACTTTAGGACAAGATTTGGGCTTAAGTTTCTATCATCAGCTGAGGCGAATTTGCAATTAGAGAAGTTTATATCTTTGAAGCAAGGGGATATGACAGTGAGGGAGTATGTGAATGAGTTTAACAAGCTCGCCCGATTCGGTTTGGACATGGTTAATACTCCCCAGAAGAAGGCTTTGCGCTTTGCACGAGGGTTGAATGAGCCATTGCAAGGTTTAGCCCTATCTCATATACCCATGGGGGCCACTTTTGAAGGACTAGTAGACATGGCATTGCTTCAAGGAGACAATAAGAGTAGCATGAAGGAAGACAAGACCAATGAGACTCAAGCCAAGAAGGCAGACTCCAAGGGGGGAGGAAATCAGAGCAATCAAAACAGCAAAAACAACAAAAACAACAAGGGCAACAAGGGCAAGTCAAAGGACCCAAGAAAATGCAACTACTGTGGAATTGTTGGGCACATAGCCAAGGATTGTCGAAAGAAGAAAAGGAAGTTGGGAGGATGCTTTCATTGTGGAGAGGTTGGACACTTTAGCAAGGATTGCCCCAAGAAGCAAGGGCAGAATCAGCATGCAGGACCTTTTGGAGGGAAAGTACATGCTCTCAATGCCGCTCCAGTTCAGGACCGAGGTAGTATTTCTGTAGAAAGTCTTGTTTATATTTCTGATTTCCCTGTTCATACCTTATTTGATTCTGGCGCATCGCATAGTTTTATTTCTAATCTTGTTGAAAGTTTGCACCTAAGTACTAGTCTAGTTGAGATCCCGTTTGTGTTTCAAATCCAATTGGGGGTTCCGCCCATCTGTCTATGATTTGTGTGGATTTGAAAATTTCTATCTTGGCCGTAGAATTCACGTGTAATGCTTATGTTCTCGGGTTCACGGGATATGGGTTGATCTTGGGCATGGATTGGTTGTCCAGTTATAGAGCCATTCTCGATTGTGAACCTAGGGTGGTGAGGCTCATGACCCGCCTCGGTAATACCCTAGAAATTTCTTGTAACCCTAGAGGTCCCGTCATGTTATGTTATCTTGAATCTCTTGACTCGTCCATCGATGATCTGCTATCTGTAAGGGTGGTAGGAGACTATCCCGATGTCTTTGAAGAAGTTAAGGGGTTACCCCCTAAACGAGAGATAGATTTTCGCATTTATCTAGTCGATAATGCCAAGCCAGTATCATTGCCCGTTAGGCACATGTCCCCTCGTGAAAGAAGGGAGCTCAGTAAGCAAATCAAGGAGTTGCTTGAGAAGAATTTTATTAGGCGAAGCATTTCTGAGTGGGGTGCGCCTGTGGTATTCGCTACTAAGGCGGATGGTTCGCTTCGTCTATGTGTTGATTATCGAGAGTTGAACAAGCTGACAAAGAAGAATAGGCACCCTTTACCGAGGATTGATGATCTCTTTGACCAGCTTGTAGGTGCTTCTGTTTTCTCTCAGCTTGATCTAGCCACCGGATTCCATCAGCTTAGAGTGGCTGAGGATAGTATTGATAAGACTGCGTTTAGGACTCCAGATGGATTCTTTGAATGGCTTGTCATGCCATTTGGTTTGACTAATGCACCCGCCTACTTCGTAGATTTGATGAGTAGGGTGTTCAGGGAGTTCCTCAACAAGTTTGTTGTTGTCTTCGTGGATGATATTCTGATCTTCTCAAAGGATGAGGAAGAGCATGCAAGGCATCCCAAGGAAGTGATGGATACGCTTAGGGCGCATCAGTTGAAAGCCAAGTTCTCCAAATGTCATTTTTGGAGAAGGGAAGTTCGGTTTCTTGGACATATAGTTTCTAAGCAAGGCATAGCGGTGGATCCCGCGAAAGTGGTTGTGGTTCAAGACTGGAAGACTCCTAGGAATGCAACCGAAGTGAGAAGTTTTCTCGGTTTGGCGGGCTACTATAGGAAGTTCATCAGGGACTTTGCTAAGATTTCGGCCCCTCTTACTAGGTTGACGAAGAAGAACTTAGTCTTTGCATGGGTTAGAGAAAATCACCCTAGTAAGTACATTTGGCAACGTGGATAGGCACTTGTTTTCAAGAGATAGTTGTCTGCGTGGGATACCGTATAATATGTAAACGAGATCCAAGATTCACTAACGAATTTTGGAAAGCTAGCATGAAACCATGAGCATGCAGTTATGTTTAAGCCAAGTATTTTAGGCAAAGAATAAGTGGAAGTGGAACGAGAGGCAACGGCGAAATGAGTTCTAACTCATATTTTGGGAACAAGAATTAAGAACTACGGAATTGCGAAGATAAAAGACGGTCAGGGCACGATGGGATTAAGCACAAGAAAATGCGGCTTAGAAGATTGAAGACTAGATACGCGCATTTAATCTCTTTCTAAGAGTATATCCTTGATCCCTATTGTTCCGTAGAGCTTACTTGCATGCTACCTTTTAAGTATATCCTCTCGGTCCTATCCTCAATCTTAGTTCTGTTACAAACCCCCTAAGGAGTATGACTAGCCTATTTGTGATATATGGTTGGGGTGAAGAAGTTCGCCACCAAACTATTTGGGCTTTATAGGATATGGGTAATAATAGATAGATTTACAAAGAGAGCCCATTTTATTCCGGTGGAAAGCAAGAGGACCGTATCATGGCTAGCGTCTGTTTATCTTCGAGAGATAGTATGGTTGCATGGGGTTCCTTCTAGCATAGTTAGCGATCGTGACCCAATTTTCACTAGCCAGTTTTGGAACAGTCTGCAAGAAGCGATGGGTACGCGATTGAATTTGAGTACAGCCTATCACCCCCAGACGGATGGCCAAACCGAAAGGGCGAATAGAGTGCTAGAAGATCTCTTGAGTCTTTGTGTTCTCGACTTCGGTGGTACTTGGGAAGACCACCTTCCTCTTGTAGAATTTGCTTATAATAATAGCTATCAGGCCAGCATAGGGATGGCACCATTTGAAGCTTTGTATGGGAGGCCGTGTAGGTCACCATCTTGTTGGTGGGAGACAACAGATAGGCTTATACTTGGGCCCGATATGATACGGGATACATCCGAGAAAGTTGAATTAGTGAGAAGAAGGATGAAAGCGGCCCAAGATGGACAGAAATCCTATGCTGACAAGCGAAGGGCAGATTTGGAATTCGAAGTAGTAGACATGGTTTTCGTGAAGGTTTCTCCTTTGCGTAATGTGGTACGTTTTGGAGCAGTAGGGAAGCTGGCACCAAGGTTCGTAGGACCCTTCCCTATCATAGAGAGAATTGGAAAGATGGCCTATAAGGTGGAATTGCCCGAGAAGCTAGCCGGAGTACATAATGTCTTTCACGTCTCGCATCTCCGAAAGTGCCTACATGAATCCGCTGAGGTGGTTGAACTAAGCATTCTTGAAGACATTGAGGTAGAGAAAGAGGCAACCTTGAGAAAAGCTCCGATTCGTATTTTGGGAACAAAGATCAAGAAGCTAAGGAATCGAGAAGTCAAGTTGGTGAAAGTTCAGTGGAGTGAAGCCGATGAAGACGCAACTTGGGAAACCGAGGAGAAGATGCGTGGGCTTTATCCATTTCTTTTTGAGGGTACATTCTCGATCTCTTTTCCTATCTTTCTTTTGCTATCCATGTTTATCTTGTTATCTCGTTAATCATGTTATGAGGACCTTAGGTAGAAACCCTTTGGATGAAACATGTATTTGAAACATGTTATGCTTGATGGTTGCAAGTGGTTGCAAGTGTTTGCACGTGGATACTCGTGGATGCATGAAACACATTAGGCACTAAGATCGGCTCACACACTTTCATACCGCATATGCATGAGTGTTTATGCTTATTCATGGATGAAAACTTGTACGCTATCACATGGATGTTGCATATGGATGGATGTTATGTGCACTCATGTAGAGATTATAAATTATGTTAGGAATTTTCATACATATGGACTCATTTCACTAACATATTTTGCATTAAGGGGGTTTACTGAATCAGTAACCTCCTGATTTTCGCATTAGATAAGTACATATACACACACCTTTGCATATGATCATACAACATTTAGAATCCTTTAAGGACAATGACTGCACGTGGATGATGTTTTGAGTAGATGGATGATGGATGGTAGGATACGTTCTTCCTAACTTGGAGATTTCGGGGACGAAATCCTTTAAGGAGGGGAGAATGTAACAACCCGTATTTTTGAATAACATGTTATAACATAAATTGAGGCAAAATTAAACTGTAAAATCTGAATCGAGGGAAACGGGCTATGCCATTGCGTTCGTCTCGGAAAAATACGCGAAATAGAGTCCGAGTTTTCGAAAAACGGAGTCGGTATGACCAAGATATGGCCTCGCGAAGTTTCACGAAAAATTCAAATTCGAAACAGATTCAAATTTCAGAAAATCAGAAGTGGCGGGAAAATTCCCGCCAGACCCAGGGGGGTCGACCTGGGGGTCGTGGGGAGTCGACCTCCCCCCCAGGTCGACTGGGGAGTCGACCCCAGGGTCGACCTGCCTGGTCGGCCCAGGCAACCTGGTGCACCCATTATGGCTGTTTTGACCTGTTTTGGAGGCTTGTGACGGGATTTGATGGCTTGGATTGAATCTAGGGTTAATCCTATGGCTAATACTATCCTAAAACTCTATATAAAGACCCCTAAGCCTAGCCTAAATCATCATTATTCTTTTCTACAACTAAACTATGTCAAATTTGTTCCTCTCATGGCCTCCACCCTCATGCTAAAATTCCTAAGTCTATTTCTATGAGAGATTGTGAGTTCATACAAGTGTTTTCAAGCTTGTATGAGTGTTCTTAGTTTGCATTCAAGTCAAGTTGCAACATTTCTATTTCAAAGCAAGGGTTTTTATTGATTTGGCTCAAGGGTTTTTCATTTGGAGCTTGCATATTTGGGTTTTTGGTGCTTGCATAAGGGCTTCGTCTCAATCTTTATAATAAATATTTATTTGTGTCTTCGTAGCATAGTAAGCCCTTTTCTACTTTCTTTCTTGAACTCTAAAGTTAAATGAATGATGCAAGTTTGGGGTTGATCATTATGATATGCAAGTTTGGTTGATCATTATGATATGCAAGTTTGGTTGATCATTATGATATGCAAGTTTGGTCGATCATTATGCAAGTTAATCATTATGTATGACACATGTTGCTATGTTATGCAAGTTTGGGTTGATCATTATACACATGTTATCATGTTATGCAAGTTAAACTTGAAGTTGTGAGTTTAAAGCTTCAAGCTTTATGTTGAAGGTTGCATTTTGGCAACATGGAAGTTATCATATCCCTTATGATAACTTGCATGTGAGGCTAAATGCGAACTTCTAGCAACTTCTACATGTCATTTATCACCATGTATCACTCATATGCTAAGTTTGGTTTTATGCATGCTTTTGAAGCCTAATAATGCAATATGCAAGTATATGAACATATGTACATTTCATATACCACCATGATAAACTTGTGGCTTCAACACCTTTTTGTCATGATTATGCCAAGTTCCCTATTTTATCCTTTATGCGTTGTTGCGACTATGTAAACGATGGGATTACGTTGGGGTTGGGTAATATTATGACATAAACATGGTTTTTATAACATAACGTGATATGTTAACTTGTAATTATGTTTTGGAAACATAATGGACATGACACTTAGAAAATATGAGTGTGGCCAACTCGAGGTTGGGTTGAGTTTGTAGCATAAATCTACCCGGACCCGCCCGACTTAACTAGTGGCTACAAACAATAGGACCCAATGTGAGAAGTTGGTCATGTTGTGCTCGAACCCGAGGTTAGACCTAGTTGTGGTGTAAAGCTACCCAGACCCGCCCGGCTTAACTAGTAACCACAACAAAGTCTAATGTGAGAGGTTAAAGCGCATTAAGTTAATTAATGCCTCCTGATTAGGGTTAAGTCATGGTCCACTTAATACTTAACCAATTTTGGCTTGATGGGTTAATCGGGGTTAAGTCATGAACCTTGGGTACACTTAACCAATTTAATCCACGTTTGGATCGGGTTAACCACATTTAACCCGTTAAGAAACCCTAGTGGCGTGGTCCTTTGCAGCAGTAACCCTCTTGGTAGTATCATAAGACCCTAGGGACTAGGCTAGGATGGGGGCACGATTACTGGGCTGACATGTAAGCGACCAAAACGACGGCTGAGTAGGTACACCGGTGTGGGTCCAGGCGGACTATGGTCGTGCACATCGTCCGGAGTTGGAGAATCAGGCACGGGTACCAGTAGATCTAGACTGTGCATACTTGATTGGTGTCCGAGGTCTGCACCCTAGGACTTGATACACCCTAGGGTGGACCTAGCGCAGTTAGCTACATTGCATGTTTGGGCCGTATGACACTTGACGAGTTAGGCTTGTAGGGAGCCGATCGACTAGACCGAGTAGTTGGACCTTGATTTAGGTCATCTCATGATGTTGGGCCAAGCTTGGGCCAAGGGATCAATTCTTGTTTTTACTTGACATGTTAGAATGCTAGTACACCCGTGGTGCAAAACTTAACCTTGATTATGCGATGACACCTTTATCTATCTTGTTAGTTAATCATCATGCCAGTATGTTGTTATCCTTATGTTCATCTCAGCTTCTCATGCCAGTTAACTTTACTAGTTCATAGACAGATAGTAGTAGGGCTTACCAGTCTTTTTGACTGACCTGTTTTCTTTCGCCTCTTGTCTTCCGTTTCCCCCCAGGTCCTCAGGGTGGGAACATTGGAGCTTAGCTAGGATCTTTATAGCTTGCTTACTGGATTTGCTCATGTACGGGTTTTGAGCTAGCTATGGTTTATCACTTCACTTTGGGGATAGTACTTTATGTATTTCAGTTTTTCAGTTTATGCTTTTATCTAGACTTTGTTTGTTGGAAAATAATGACTAAGTACTTTATTGTAACTTAACTATGGTTTTGGAAATGCAAGTTTTATCCGCTGCTTTACTACTCTGTTTTACTTATATGTTCTGTCTTGTGATATCTGCATGCATGTTTACCTTGTTTAAACGCCCCTCCGAAGCCAGTGTGCTTGCAAGAGTCACCCTGGCGGAGGTGGGGTGTTACATTATTAATTAAATCACTTCTTCATTTCCTTATCAATATTTGTTAACCAAATATTTTCAATAATCATCTTGGCCTCTTGCGCTATTTGGAAAACATTTCCATATATCACCTCCTTTTATTTTCTATACGTAGAAAATATCTTCCCTTTATAATTGGAAAACATTCCAATTACTTATCTCTTTCACGCCCATCCATTTCTACACCCAAGAAATATTTATTATATTTTCAAAATTTCACTTCCTTGGGTTAAAACGAATGTTGTATAAAACACCGTTACAACAACCCAAAATATTTCATTCAACTAAATTTCTTTAAACATTTATCTCCGAGTCTGAATCCTCCTATTTATCTGTTAATAATTAAATCAATCAAGTTGGGGTATAATTACCTCTCAGACCTTGACTGAAATGATCATTTACTTTAAAACAGATGAGACCAATTTCCTCGAATACTTAACAACATAAAACCAATTATTCATTTTAAAAATGTATATATGTCTCTCTTTCTATTGCCAGATTAACGATTTCCTTTTTGTTTATAATATTCTATTTTTAAGTTTGTTTCTTTATCGAATTCTATATATATCGATACATTGATTTCTAACTATCAAAATTTCTTAAAAATATTCTAACTCCTTAGATTTCTGGAAAATTTCGCCATAACCTCCTTTGCACGGTTCACTCGGTACAACTACAAAATGCCTCTCTGGGCCCTTTCCATTCAAAAAGAAAATCAAAAAGCCAAGCGGCTTGCCGATTCGGCGCATAAAACCTCATATGGAATTTAAACATGTACCTTTTGGTCGGGCATTTTAATTTATATCTCTTCATATACTTCATTTCAAACTTGCTTAACACATATTCAAATATCCCCATTTGGTTTCAACTCAATCCACTCGTCTTAACCCAATTCTAATATATTTTTAATATATATTAAATCTAGTTTTCAAATCCAACTTAATATTTCCAATTATCTCTAATCGTCGATTTTTCATTGCTCAGTTATCAATTCAATTACAACTCCATTTCTGTTATTATTTTCTAATTCCGTTAGAAATAAATTAGTTTATAAAATTCGATGAAATCAAATTCTAATTATAATCCATTGGATTTTTCTCAATTCAGTTTATATTTCGAATTCCGTAATATAATTAGTCATTCTTTATTTCAACAAGTTTTCCAATTCACTTTTTAAATTCATACTTGAATTTAAGCTTCTAAATTATCTAATGATAATTTATTTCACTAGCTTTATACACATCGTTTATAAATTCAACTTCCATGTTTTATTTATTAAAACAAGTTTTCCATTTCAAATTCCATTTGAAATCCAATTCCTTTTATATTTTAAATTTCAGAATAAAAACCGTCATTCTCTTTTTGAAATGATTTCAAGTTATACTTTTAAATTCATACATGAATTTAGTATTTCAAATTATCTCTTGATAATTAATTCCTCATATTTATAAACACCGTTTATAAATTTTCTTGTTTTATATATATTTTAACAAGTTCCATTTCAAAATCTATTAAAACAAAAATCTTATTCTGGAATATTCTATTTATTTTAACTAATCCATATATAACATAGAATCTATTTTCATATTTAAATTTAACTTCTATTTAATATAATCCTAATATTTTTCTAGACATATTTTATTTAAATAAATTCGAACTAATCGAATTCAACTCATAAATCCTTATGGATTTATTTTAGTTCAATTTATATTCTGAACATTAGAATAAATTTCATCGCTTACTTCTTTAAACGATTCCCTATTTCTATTTTTAAATTCACATTTGAATTTAAATATCCAAATTATCAAATGATTTTTTTTCCACTTCATTTATAAATTTATTTCAATTCCCTGATTATCCAATGAAAATCACATTTTGTTTATAAACACCGTTTATAAATTTACTTCAATTTCCTGTATTATTTAATTTATAAACATCATTTATAAATTCAATACTTGTTTTATTTATTCAAAACAAGTAAATATCTTTATAGTCCATTCGAAATTCAAATTATATTTTAGAAAATAGATTTTCCTGTTTAAATCTCAAAATTCCCTTATCACGATAATTTTACAAATCATCATTCAGACCCAGTGATATTTTAAACACCCAAAACAACCAAATATGAATGACAAGTTTTCTAACACATCATATATGATAATATACATGAACAAACAAATAATAATATTTTTGGGGAATCCAGTTGGATCCCTCCAACCTGTTTTCCTGCATCCACAGACGTTAGCCAACATAAATAATACCCATCCTGCTTCAAGGCAGGATATCGCGGTATAGAAGATCATCCACTATCATAGCGTGGGGCGTATAGGGTCATCCGCTAATGATACTGTGGGCATCCGCTAATGATACTGCGGGAGTCCAATCACCAATATATATATATATATATATATATAATAACCACAACAACCAATCCTGAATAACTAATATATATTTATAATAGCCACAGTAATATTTAAACGCAAGCAAACAACCAACAAATATTTTAAATGATAAAAATATACTTTAATATAAAATCCAAGTGAGATTTACTCACCGTGATTTTCATTGGCCGAATATCCATTTAAATCCTGTATCGTCTCAGTTACTCTTTTCCTCGAATGAATTATTTTTCGCACCTATGATTATTCGATTTATTCATTGATTAACCCTTTACTAAGTTAACTAAAACTACTGAAAATAAATCAACAAATTTTTCTATATGCTTTATATTTTTAAATAATGTATACCTTGTTGCTAAAATTCTCCGTGCTCCTCTTTTCATTCTCAACATTCCCAACCACTATACTAACATCACCAGAACTGCAGGCCCGCACTCTTCCTACCCATCGCAATCATCGTTAATAGTATACCCAAAAGCTTCAACTAAAGCATATTTAATTTATCATGAACCCGAAATCCAACCAAATACAACATCTTCACTAAAATAGCACCATATCCCCCATCTCTGACTTGCTCAAACATTACCAGCAAAGCCATAGTTCACTACCACCTTCCAATTCCAGAACCAAGACTGAACTACCTATACTTTCCCCAAATGCAACCATTAATTCAAACTACAAAAGTCAGAAAAAGAAACCACCTCGAATTTGTGCTCGAACCCACCCTAAACTTGTGACTTCCACTTGCCCTACCATTATGGCCATCGCAAACACCTCCACTCCAGTCATTTCTCTTCACAGACTTCATCGCAATGACCCAAACCTACACTTTTGCACAATCGTTACTTCTTGCAATGCTCTCTACACCGCGGCTTCGAGTCCCAGCAACAGTAGGTAGCAACAATCATCCACATCGAACCTTCTTATTCCAGATAGCAACTGCTTCCAGACCTAGAAGCAGCGAACTCGACATCCCCAACATCGCGCTGTTCGAAACCGAGATCCACAAGCCCCCTGAGTTCGATCGCTCGCCTACTCTTGTTATTGAAAATCGATGTGCTCAACCCTTCAATCGTTCTCCATAAACGCGGGCTCTCCATGGTTCAAGTACCAGGAGCCTCGAGCTTAAACTGTAATTTTGATTTTGCAATCCCATTTATAGAAAAAGGAAATCAAAATTTTAATTTATTGGAAAAGAGGAATGAAATAAAAGGAGTTAAATTGTGTTTTGTCTTGGATTCTAGTAAATGAAAAAACATAATAGTTGGGGTTAGTTTCATAGGAGCGCACTGAACACAAGTACAACGACATTAACTTGATGTTTTCCTTAATGGTGAAGCCAGGGGACATAAGTACGTGAAGTGAAAGAAGGAGATAGCAGTAGGCCTGCGTTATACTAGCTAGGGTGCTTGGTCACGTACCTTATTAGCTTAGGAAGGAATTCATTTATAATTTATTTTATTCTATTTTATTTTAATTTAAAATTAATACTGGTACCCCTTTAATTTTAAATTATCATGCTAATTCAACTCCTATTTGAGTCCAACAACAGGCCTTCATAGGGTTAGACCACCATTCTGAACCCAACAGGACAGGTTTCAAAGCCTTATTCGATCATTTGGAGAAGATATTAATTTAAATCGATATAAATTATACTTAAAACAATTAATTCGTTGATAATAAATTAATATTATTATTCTAGTTCAAACAAAAGTTTGTATTGATCATCTGAACTGTTTTCAATTCGGTTTTAAATTTTGAATTTAATTATATTTCGAATTACGATAATTATATATATTCGGTATTAAATCGAAATCGATTTTTAAGTTGATGACTTAATATTAAAATTCATTTATATTATCAACTCAATATTTAAAACAATATTAAATATTTAAAATTAATTAACCAAAAACATGGGTCGTTACAAAAAATGAGAGAAATGAAGGAGTAAAGTGGAGAGGAAGGGTTCAAGTAAGAATTTTGTCTCTCCTTCCCTCCGATTACCCGATTACAAACGATCTCCGTTGGCTACAAAATTTTGGCACAAGAAAATACATAGAATTCCAAATCCAAGAATCAAGTTTCATCGAATTCCGAGTTCGTTTGATCTTCTGATTAAATTCCCGGTTATGCTCAAATAATCCCCATTAATGCGATTTTTGCGCATCTTTTCGTCTCTCATGCCTGAACGACATTTCCATAAATAGTGAGATTTAGGATTCTTCCATTATTTGTTGATACGAATCCAAAAAAAAAGTAGAATTGAATTCCGAGATCGTCTCAACAATGTTCCTTTGTAAATCAATCATCTGTTTTAACCCAAACAGGTTTATCGAGCATGACCACATACTAACTCCGTCCGCCATGAAATTTGAAACCCAACAATGATTTTCTATCACAAATCCAAAAAAAATGGTCTCGTCGAATTTTGAGCTTGCTAGCAAAATCTCAGTTTTAAAGGGCTATGTGATGATTTAAAAATCAAAATTTTAAAGTTCGGATTTTAAAATTGTTTTACCAATTCTACTAAGTTTATTTTAGGTCAAATATAACATAAAAACTAATTTTAAAATTATTCCCAAATTTTATTTAACACAAATAGTCATTTTCACTTCAATATTCATCAAAATAGCTTAAATTGGTTCTGAAATTCCAGGTTGTTACAACCTCCCCCGCTTAAAACTTTTTCGTCCCGAAAAAGACACGGAGCTGAAAGTTATTTAACTAACCAACTCAACTTTCATTCTAGTGTTCATTCTTCTACTTTTCAATTTCTAAGAATTTCTAAATTTCTCTGAAATTTGGCTAACACCCTAAATTTCTGAAAAATTTCGCCATAACCTCCTTTGTACAGGGAGGGTCTAGAAAATTTATTGGGCCATATTAGGCACCCAATAAATCAATATATCGCATACATAACAAATGTGCACACCCATAATAATTTATAAACCCTGCTCCCACCTCAAACCCACATCCATGATTAAAATGGAAGAGACAAGTGTATTTTGTTATCTCCTGACCTCTTTAGGGTTTATTATTTAATCCTGCCATTTTTCCTTTATATGTTGTTAAGTCCATAATCAATCTTCCATTCAACCTGTAAATCAGTCCTCGCCATACAAGCATCTTGCTCATATGGTAATTCAAACCTCGTCATATAAGCGCCAAATGCTTATATGGAATATGATATGCTATGCTGTCATCGGTAGTATGTCATGCGTGTAGTTCATAATTTATTAGTTGCTATCCTGTGGTGTACGTTGCATTTCACACAGAACAATCATCATAGCGCATCCAAATCATTCACAATAGTCATATATATATTAAAATTGCGCAACCAACTCATCAAGGTGCACCTGTTTGTCGGGCATGCAAATTATTTCTCTACTCAACGCTAAGCCAATCACTTGTTCAACAAATATATGTATATGCATATTCTGAAAATAAGGTGTCTATGTTTTTATTTTAGTCCATAAGGCTCTTCTGGCCTTCTTCACACAAGCACAAGTAGTAATGGGCTCGCATGGATAATACATAGCTCATAATATATGTTATGCGGCGTAGTAATAGATCACATATATCCAAGCATGTATAACAATGCTAACAAGTCACAATATAAGGTCAACAACCATCATCACATCATATATATAATATCATAATGAAACATCACCGAAAAAACATAGACACATCATATACCCTAGCGTGATGTGTCACTTAAGGTATAAACTGTGTATATGCATCTATCTGCCCATATCTAATGCTCACCCGAGTACTGCTACGTAATTAAGGTGGCTCACAAAATATCACATGTCCAAAATATACCTATATAAATATGCATATCGTGCCTCCATCGCATCAAAAAGGGACTAGTGCACTGATATCCCCTACCTACCTACCTATATATATATATATATATATATATATATATATATATATATGACTACTAACTACCATCACTACTCCATGCTGTAGCTATGCATAGAGGGCCCTGATAAAGACAACTCCTCAGGCAAATCATCCACAAAACCTAGGGGAAGAAGAGGCCAGTCATCGTCATCATCTTCGTCGTCTTCCATTTCTTCCTCCATCTCAGTCTCATCCTGGTCCACTACTATAATTTCCTCAGCCGACTCATCGTCATCTATGTGTAACGGAGCAACTAGCGACTCCTCCTCTGCTAATGGTTCCTGGAAAAGAACCGGAGCGGGTAAAGCTTTAAGTCCTAAGGGCTGAGAATGATCAGCAACCATCACAGCCATCTTCTCCTCGTAGTCAGGGAGGGAATCTAGAGCTGGGATGGGTGGGTCTAACAATATCGCATCCTCCTCAGGGAGGGGCACAGGAATGGGGTCTCCCATGACTATGTGGCCATAACCATCTAAAAAAATCCCCCATCATCCTCCAACATCCACTCATCATAATCGGCCGAGTCCTCGGGCTCTGGAGTGTCTGATGCCATAGATTCATCCTTTGAGCCTGAGCTCAAATCTGTATCAGGAAGGGCCGGGGGTACAAAAATAGAAGCGACATCTGATATATATGCAACATTCCTACCATGGTCTGAAGCTACTGCGGTACTGTGATGATAGTAAGAACCAGAATGTCTACTGTCTGAGCTCTCGGCAGAGCTGTCAGAGCTTTCAGATGAACTAGTACTATCAGGGCCACATATACTATCTCCGGTATGTAAAGAAATCAGGGGACTATCACCAACACTGAAAGATGAGATCCTATCTGAGGATGAGGAAGAAAGAATGAACAGCAGCTCAAGATGCCCAAGGGGCGCAACCTTACCTCTCTACAAATTTGAAACAAAGAAATTTAAATTAGATAGCCGGTTTTCGATCAAACCATTAAAAAAAACAACTAATGCTTTTGTATATTCACTATCCAAAATTGTGAATACATTTCCTTTTTAATTAAATCTTAAAGAATTTCAGAATTTATCGACTGTCCAAAATCACCGAAAAATTCCGCTAAACCAATCCTAATTCAATTATTTTTAATAACAAACTAAAAATAAAAAGCCGAGGTAGTTCATGAATTATTAAATTCCATAAATGTTTACTAAGAATATTTCTCAATACTCATAAAATAAATAATAATAGAAATTACACTACATGCATATTGTGATCGCGCTCACATCTTCTCATGGACAACTCTTAACTCATTCTAGGATATTTCTAATTCCATCCTTAATGAGTTTTCTCATTCTAGGATAGTACTGATCCTATCTCTAATGAGTATTCTTAAATAGAATGCTACTAATTCTATCTCTGATGAGTTCTTTCGTTCGATTATGATGTGTCTTGTTCCAGAGCTCCGTAAACCAAAGCTCTGATACCATGCCTGACACGACCCGAAATCCCCGTCCCGCCTAGACCGAACGAGAACGCGGATTGATTGAGAAAAGAATGCATAAAAAAATACAAACCGACAGAACATTTCATTGCTATCACAACAATATACATCAGAGTGCAAGAATGTCAGAGTATTAATAAATATTACAAAGCAGACAAAAATATCAGAGATAAATAATTTACATAGCAACGGAAATAAAATATGTAAATACAACGCACAATGGAAATACATCTACTAACACAACTGAAACCTATACACATATACAGAGCTTTCCGAATATAGCTCCAACTGTAATCCATGATATTGTGAAAATAATCAATCTGCAAAAACAAAAACAACCGACTGCCCATGTGGAAAAATATGAGCACCTAAAGTTTAGGTGGAAACAATAAACTCCGAGTCAGTCATGGGACTGGTATGAGAGCTTAAGAACAATTATTAAAACTTTTCTTTAAAGTAAGGTAAATCACGGGACCTCGCGTATGTCACGGTAAGGGTTTTCTCCATGTGAATAGCAAAGTTTGAAATAATTTTTTTTTATAAACAACGCAATGCTTTTTGGAAAAGTGAAGCTATTATAAGACTCAGGTCCCATCACACAATGCAATGCAAGTTGGATGATAGAGTTTTACCTTATAATAGCCAAACATGCTTGATACGTCTTAAAAACAAATATTGTTGATATTACTATAAGTGCATAGTGTGGCAAACAACTTCGAACATAAATGTATCAATCATAGACGGCATAGTACCCCGTCCTACTACGTCTCCATATAGGTTTACAACTAAAACCGAAAGTCACGTAATGGAAATTGGATTCCATCTATGAGTCAAGGCAAAAAATATTGCTCACCGTTTTTTAGACACTCTAACAAATGCCTCAGGATCACACCTATGGGCAACCCTTGGATCGTCAGGGTCGGTCCACACCTAACGTTTGTGGATTAGTTACTCCTGAACAATACGTTTCCCGGTCCTATCGGACCTCTCACTCGAGCCTTTTAGTCGGCTATATATCCGAGATGCCTTACAATCCAACATCCACATAAGTAAAAATGTTTGGGCTTCATACCATGACACGACTTCTAACTAGAAAGAAATGCATGCACTCTCTGCAGTCACTGTCCCGTTTTTGACTTATACCAAGGGATTGAGGATAGCGATTTAACGCTATACACAAAGCTATGATACTTAAAGCTATGCTTTAATCATCAACCACAAGGCCTTGATTTTCAATAAAAGCCTTGATCATTTGCATCTTATCATGCCACATTGTCAATCCATACCATACCATTGATTTCTTCCTATATATAACCTCTAAGCTCGTACGTCTCAGAGAAGGGTGTTAAGCAAGAGAATAAATTCTCCGCCACCAAATAGATATATATTTAGCAGAGATCAGCGAATACAGCATATAATACAATGTCAGACACAATCCGTTCATAAGTCCGTTCTAGGTCTGAACGAAACCGGAGGTAGCTTATTCTTCATCCTGTATGTCCAATACAGGAGAGAGGCCCTCACATATCCGAGATAATTTCAAGTACATTTTAAACTACCACCATTTATTACCTTACTTGGGTATACGGTCCAATCAATACATGTGTAGTAGTTCAAAACGATGTGAAGATCCCCAGTCTTCACCGTCTTCACCATTGAGTTCAATCGTCATCATAATTATTTAGAATGGGTAAAACCCGGACTTTCCAAATAACTTGCGTATCTTTATAATCATTTATTAAATATACAAAGATAGATCTCATTTCATTCCAATCCATAATATTCTCTTAATTAAATATTTGCTCTCTTAGAAAATGGTTTTCAATAACTTTATTGGAAATAAATTCTTAAATCCCAAAAACCACCCTTCCATGTTTAACAAAATATTAAAAATTAATCTTATCTTTCCCGGGTTAAAGAACAACTGCTATTTAAAGCCTTGTTCACTATAAATCCCAAAATACTATTTTCCATTCATGATAGGCTCTCTTAACAATCAACTTTTAATTTAATAAATTTTGGGAAATTTTCTAATTTTCCTTTATTAATTCCTTCCTTTTTATGATTGGGTTCAAGAAAATATTTGTAAAGATATCATTCACGACGAACCCCAAATTAACTCATTATGTTCATAATGAAAATTTCACCGTAATTGCCAAAATGGGAATTTAAGACAACATTAATATTTATCTTTCAAGTCATGGAATATTTCTCCCAAACTCCTTCCAAATTACTTATTATGATTTATCATAATTTATTTATATTTTTAATAATTTTATTAAGGCCTTTACAGTCGGCTTCCAATATCGGCCACCGAACTACATCTATAACGACCTTTTGCAAAATCTATTTGGACATATTTTAAGATCTGACCATTGAATTTTAAAAAAATTATATTCGTTTGAAAGATATTTTTGGTATGAACCCAACCATTCCGGTTTAAGGAGAATCCGACGGTCGGATCTCCTGCTACATCAATTCTAAGTTACGGGTTGACGTTCAGGAACTATCGCTGCGCGACGCGTCCTATTCAAGCCCGAATCGATTTTATAATTTATAAATAAATCAAAAACATTTCTAAACTTATTTATTTAATAAAAAAATATTGCGACCATTCATTTCCAAATTCAAATATTTCGTCATTTGGTCCAATTTGTATTATTATAAGGAATAAAATAATCTATTTTTCGAAAGTTCTCCGTTCACTCCCAAAATTTCCTTATAGTCATAATAAAAATAAACGTAAAACTTTCAAAAGAAAATCTATTCTAAAACAATTACTACATATTCTAACTGAACTTCACTTTGAAAAGTTACTATTCGTTTAAAATTCAAATACATTGCATAGCCAAAAGTACCTTAAAAGTACTTCAAAATCCTTCGTCATAATTGCATATATTCATCTATATTTCGATATCACCATGTCCATCCAAAATCGAACATCGAAATTATTTTTAGTTTTCACCTCATATTTTTATATTATTAAAATTTGACATTTTATCCTGGATTGAAATGAATTCACCCAAATCATGCAAAAATTTCTAATATCAATCCAATACACTGAACAATAGTTACGAACAACTATTTGACATCCAAATGGCATCCAATGTGCATTTATCCTCATATATGCTTCAATATATTTTATTGAGGCTTATCTTGCCTGCTTAACCAATTGATTAACATGCAAACTACAAACCAGGGAGATGTGAAAATCAAAATCATCCTAGACCCATGTACTCTTTTCAACCACTAAACAATTATTTCATGAGTCATTTACTTTATTGCATTGATTTTATTCAAATAGATGATCATAAACAAGTCGTTCGACTTGTAAATGCATTTTAATTTCAATTTCATTATTACAAGCAACATGGCATTTTTGTCAAATCAATCCATTATATTTTTCTTTGCATATAATGTAGTGACGACTGCCCACAGCCCCGCACTGTAAAAAAGGAATAATATGCTAAAAGGGGTGTGCCAGGCAGCCATGAACGATCTTCAGAGTAGGTAAACATAAGCTGAACATGTCGTAAACTAACGGCGCAAGGATAAAATGTAATAGAACATATACAATAGGTAGTGATAGTGAAACAGAAAATACTAAACTTTCATAACAACAATAGTGTTTGTACAATTTGCCTCACTACAGCACTCAAGAAATAGCCAACAACGGAAACAAATACTAGATAGTAGTAAATCTGGTACGTGGGCCTCCTGCTCGCCATCGATCAACATCGTCGTCCTCAATAAAGCCTCATCTGTCACCTGCTACTCAGTCTGCCCATCAACAACCGGATGAACAACCCAAGGTAATAAGAGGAAACATAAAACCTTGAGTCAGACAACAGTCTTACTGAGCGATAAAACAACTAACAAACTTCATCAATAAAAGAATATGATAATGGGTAAATAAACAACTAATCTCCCCAGCTTCAGAGAAGAACTTACACCTGCCTTCCCCACACCTGACAGTGATAGCTTTTACGATCCATACATCAAAGGGAATAATAATCCAATCATGGAAATTAGAACAACCATTCATACATGGCAAAAGCAGCTCAACCATCATCACAACAAAGCATTCAAACATCAATGACTGACTCTGGCTATCACCGCTAACCTTGCTTTGAAACCACCGTTATCGTATGACTGGCTAAAAATTCACCATCAACTGTCAAGGACCATATTCGATGCCCCAGTTCTAGCAAAACTTCACACGCTATACTCAACACGTGTTACACGCTATATGCAACACATGTCTAGGCTATACATGATGCCCAGGGCACTCGACCTACAATTGGTCTTCAATTGTACCCCTGCTTTGAGTCCACTAGAACCTAAGACGATGGAAATTCCTCGGCATTCTCATCTCTAGTCGTTATCGATTACAACTATTAATTAGCTCAGAATACTTTAGAGCAATCACTTCACACGAACTCAATACATCCTTGAGTCGTTTCCACATTCGTTACATCCGACGAACAATTCACCTTACTTCGTCATTCCTCTATGGAATTCACTTCGAAGTCACACCATCGCCGAGCCAATTACATCACTGCGCTGCGACTTGGGTTCAGGGGGTTGCCCCCAATTTTTTTAAAAGAACTTTTTCTTCAAATCTGGGTCGTACCCGAAAATATAAATTTTCAGAAAATGACCCTGTGACCAACCCCTGGCTATGTTCGACCGACCCCTCACCTGGGTGTACGACCGACCCGCCATGTTCGACCCAAGATATTGCTCAACCGACCCACCTTCAATGTGTAGACCAACCGACCCAAACTTCTTGAGTACGACCGACCCTCAATGTTCGACCGACCCAAATTTCTTCCAAACCTAGAACCTTCAGACCTGTTCGACCGACTCGACCCAGCTGAGACCGACCGACTAGGCATAGCTTCTGGCTTGTTCTCCAAGACACACCTTGGACCGAACCACTATGTTCGACCGGCTCACTATGTTCGACCGACCCACCGTGTTCGACCAACCACCATGTTCGACCCAAAACCTGCATCCTCTAATGAAACTCCAATTTCAACCAAAACTTCGCCAAAACGATTCGTTCGACGAAACCAGGTCATCCAATACATCCATTATGACTACAAGCATGATATGAAATCAACAATAACACCAATATGAAAATTCCATCAACAAACATGTAAAATTCACCAAAATCACCATAAATGTATATATGAGCAAAAACCATGGATCTAACTTGCACATTCACATGAAATGTCATAGAAATTACCTATCTAAACTTGTTAGATCAGATCATAGGGTGATCTATATGAAAATGAACTAAACAATGCATAGATCTAAGGAAAACACATGAATTTGATGAAAAACATGATCAACTACTCATACACTTCAATGCATCCATGTGAGAGATGTAATCCACTCACCGATTCTCCCAAACAAGCAAAAATAAATGAAATAGGAATCCAGATAGCAAGCATTTCGCACCAAACACCTTGATCTGATGAATCCTTGCCTCAGTTGATGTAGATCTAGCCTCCAATGGTGTAGATCTATGATTTTCCTCCTTCGATTTGGATTTTTTAATGGTGGAAAGGTGTTAGAGGAAGGAGGAGCACAAGGCCTCCAAATGAGAGAATGGAAAACTAAAACCATTTCCCATATTCCTTACCCCTATTTATAGTTTCCATCAACCCCCCAATGGGCTTCTCCCAAATCAGTCCATTAGGCTCCTAAAACCTGAACAACCAACAAAAAACCTTAAAATAGTGATTTCTCCCAAACCGCTGAGCCAAATCCTTAATGTAACCACTCTACGGAAAGGCAACCATCAATTCCTTTCCAATGGCATAGGTCTCACCCTCTGATTCGACATAAGTCAAAAGTTATGCTCTGTGCAAGACTGACAGAGGAAAAATGGTCATAAACAAAATCGATAAAAATTATGTACATGTCTCACATCTTTATAAGCAACATATTTAAAGATGAGAATGATCCAACCCTCAGAGAATAAAATAAAAATATTTTACGATCCTCCGATACGTAAAATGCGGGCTGTTACAAATGCACACATGGTAATCATAAATAAGTACTCAACATCCAATGCCATTTAAGGCGACACAAGTGTCCATCCACGTAGTATGAAATGCGAGTGTCACAAATTCATATTACGCTTATAATGCAAATGATATGTGAAGAGTTCTTGTGTTGAACTCCAAAGGGATACTACATGAAATGATTAATCTAACTACATGAAAATTTAACATGTCGTTCTTAATGATAACACAATGCAATTTCGAACTTACAACTTACCCATTTTCACCGTATTACTTAACCACTTAAAATGCTTAACTAATTAATTTTTCATAACTAATTTAACTACTTTATTACACTAATTAAAGCAAGAATTTCTCACCCCAACCATCAAGAAATAATACACTGCAAATTCAGAGTTTCCGGTGCTTGCTACTGCCTAAAAATCTCGCCTTTTTAGCCCGGAACGTCTTGAAACTTCTCGGCAACCTGGGCACATACTCTAGCAAGTGTATAAAGCAAGAAAGGAAGGATCTTTGGTCGATTGGAGGTACCCGAAGTTCAAAATCCCGCTATTTGGACAGTAAAAGAGGCGTGGAGAGACCTACAACTCGTCTGGAGCACCTAGGGTTCACCAAGAAGGAGCTAGAGGCTAGCGCAAGGGGTTAGGAACCTTAAATGGGCACCTTTCCGTGTATTGAAGAGATTAGAGGAAGAGAAGAGGAGAGGAAGGGGGTTGCTTGCGTGCGCTTGGAGGCGGGGAGGATGCCGCGTGGGGAAGGTAGGGGGCTGCGTATGGTAGGGTAGGCTAGGGTTTGAGGGAGATGGCCATTAATGAGGACATGTGAAGGAGGAAGAGAATGAGAGAAATGGAGGAAAACAGAGAGGAAGTGTTTAAGTAAGAATTTTATCTCTCCTTCCCTCTGATTGCCCAATTACAAACAATCTATGTTGGCTACAAAATTTCGACACAAGAAAATATACGGAATACCGAATCCAAAGAATCAAGTTTTGTCGAATTCCGAGTTCGTTTGACCTTCCGATTAAATTCTCAATTATGCTCAAACAATTCCCAAATAGGCATTTTGCTTACCTTTTCGTCTCTCAATCCTGAATGGCATTTCCATATATAATGAGATATAGGATTCTTCAATTATTCATTGATACAAATCCGAAAAAAAAGTGGAATTAAATTCCGAGATCGTCTCAACAACGTTCCTTTCTTGGGCCATACCTTCTTGTTTTGCGTTGTTTCCTCAGCTTTAACTTTCTTCTTTTCTCTCTTGTCTTCCTCATGCATCAAGGCCATATCAAAAAACCTTTCAAAAGTAGCTCCCTTTGGAATATGGGACATAGCCAACCCATGAAGGGGTTCATTCATCCCTTTAGCAAACCGAAAAAGATTTCTTATGCGGAGTTTCTACCAATTCCAATCCAAACCTTGCTAGCTGATTGAATTTGTTGACATATTTCTTAACAGTCATGTTTGCTTGTTTGAGCGCTAAGAACCTCTCCATTTGCATGCTTTTCTTAGCTTGAGAAATAAACTTCATTTCAAATCTCTATCTAAAATCATCCCAAGTCTCTACCGAATGTCTAGCTTGGATTACTTCCTACTAGAATGAAGCTTCATCTTTCAGTAGCCAGGCAGCTAACTGAATCTTCCTTCGATCTTCCACTTCAAAGATTACAAACAAGTCCTCAGTTTCTTTGAGCCAATTCCTTGCCTCTACAAATGTTTCGGTTCCGCGGAATGGGTTCCCTCCCATGTCACAAAAATCTTTGTAGTTCTTAGCAAAATTATCTACTCTTGGAGGAGGAGGAGGAATGACGAGTGCAGCTGGGGGAGGAACGTCAGCTTGACCTCCGGCAGGCGCCGTGGCCTCTAGATACCTATGGAACCAGCCCGGTATCGTAATGCCCTCAGGAATATTAGGTTCCCCAGACATGCTGAAACGAAAAGGAAAGAGATTTAGACAAAGGATAGAAGGATTATTACATATGGCTTTGGGGAATATATTTTTCAAAGCAGACTTTTCTTTTGAAAATGCTTTCTTTTAAAACCTTTTTGAAAATAGGTTTCAAAAACTTTTATCTAATCTGGTAACCTTCAGCTCTGATACCAAGTGTGAAACCCCACGTCCGTTATTGTCACTCGTTAAGAGAATGCATTAAGTTTCGTGAAGCATTATGGTAAACAGACACAGAACATTACAAGACAGATATAAAAGATAGCAGCGGAATTTAAAATTTTATTTAAAACATAATTCATAACATCATGGTCCAAAATATCATAAGTTTAGAACTACATAAAAACCATTACAATAATATAAAGCTTCTTTCTTGTACCATCAGAGTACAGAAATACATAAAAGAAAAATCATAATTCCCCAATAGAGACAAAACCATAGCAGTAAAGACAAGAACTTGAGCAATACTTCAAAAGAAGATCCTAGCAAGATGATAACCGAGTCCTCATTAAGCCTGAGTATTCCGTCCCTGCGAACCCGGGAGGGAAACACAAGAGAGAAAAGGAAACAAAAAGGGTCAGACATAAAGTCCGACGAGTCTAGTTACTTTTAGCAAGTAAATAAGTAAAAGTATCATGACAGGCGTATAAAGTGGATAAGAAGGATAACATCATAAAAGGAAAGTATGACAAGGTAAACATGATAGAGTGTATACGCTTCCCTAATGATTACTCTGATTCTTTGCACTAATACTAGTATAACCATAATAAGATGATCCCATCAACTATAAGATGGTAGACTTAGGTGTACTTCTGGTGAGAGGTGTTAACCCCATACAATTCACAGGCAACCCAACCTAACATGCTCCTAAACTTTTTACTAGAGTCTAGATGTACCCCAACTACTACCCTAATCGATCGGCTCCCTACTTCGTAGATACCCTGTGCTGACCCCACAGTAGGAGGTATCACTTTCCTAAAGTGGAAACCCTTCGTGATGTGCACAACCATATCTACTGGTTTCACAGTCGTCTTATCCCCCTCTGCCCGGCCCATGCATGCACATGTTCCCGGTCGGTTTGCGCCTCCCTCACCGTCCTCTACGTTTGGATCTCTTACAATCAGCCTAGTAAGCGTGCCCCAACTCAGACCTAGGGCGGAGTACTCATTCGATACCGTTATACGGGTTACTGATTGAAACAGGTCCTACACAAGATGAAATAAGCTCTCCCCTTGTCTTGTATCCCAACTAGGATTTCCATCGGTTATGTATACCTATTGGTGTCTTTAATTACATAACCCTCTTAGGTTAAGTTTGTGGGCTATATATGAATATTACCCATCCCTTCAGATTTACTTAACCCACCCACTGTTCAATCAAACTTACTTAACCCCTATTCAAGTTCATATTCATACAATCCCTATGGATTCAACTAGGTTAAGTATTCCAATTCATTACCATGTCTATTTATGGTTATAATGTAATGGACCCTTCACATTAAGCCTATCACTTGTGGATGCTGGATATGTCGAGCGGGTCCGGGCAGACTTCTTCCATAAATCAGGCTTAACGTCGTGTCTCAGCACGTCTCATATTTGTGCACCTAGACCCCTCACATTAGATTCACCACTTGTGGTTGCTGGATATGCCGGGTAGTTCCGCTTAGACTTCCACCACAAGTGTAATCTAACCTCGTGTCTAGGCGCAATTACAGTTTCTAATTACTGTAATCCTAAGCATTCCATTATTAGCCAACTTTTACCTATGTCGTTATAGGTTTCATGCCCCTTTACCCCAAATATGTTCATAATGAATTATATGCCCTAAATTCATACTCATAAACATTATTCAAGTTATGCTAATTTTACCTTTTACAAGTTATGCCCAATTTCAATATTTTTCCCCTCGTTCACAAACTAAAGCATTCGCATAATTTAGCGGCATGCCTAGGCTCGAAAGTAGCCTGGCTATATACAATAAAAGGGAAAGGGTGAAGGGAAGATGACATAGATGATTATTCTAGCAAAATTGACATAAACATATAATGGCACAATGTTAAGATGGACATATAAGAACAGATCTGGTGAACTGGTGATAATAAAACTAGTTCTAACATGGTAGGGATGTCATAATAGGCATGATTAGATCTAAACAAGGATTTAGATGTCCAACTAATGACAGATCCAAATTAACCAAAACTTGATAGGTATAAGATGATCTAAATATCGAATTATATCTAAAATCAAAAGTATATCTGACATGATAAAGGTTCAGATCCAGGTCATAGTTAATTCAGAATGTCATAGATTCACTAATTGCAATAGATCCGGTATGATTCAGTCATAGGGATAGATCCAAATTACAGTCATATCATGTTTTAATTTTAGCTATTTAAATCTAAAGGTAACTTAAACTCATAGTGTTTAGACCTAGAAGAATAGAAGGAGGAAAAGCAGAGATTGAATCACAGATCTACACTTGAATCTCTAAACTTTGATTGTAGAAGAAGAAAAGGATTTGATTCAGTCCAGGCACCGACAACATTTAGGCATCCATTGATTTCGGTGTGAGAGAACTAGAAAAATGAGGCCGTATATATAACTGCCAGCCCCCCTGAACCGACGTGCCACATCAACCCTTGGGGTGTTGACCCATGGGTCAAAACCCCCTTTGAGGGTTGACCCAAGGGTTGACAACCCCTTAAGGGGTCGACTCCCCTAAGCGGGAATTTCCCCGCTCACCTGAAATTCTTTGATTTTGATTTTTGAACTGAGATTTTGAACTTGTGGACCCTATATATATAATTATCTTGCGTATATACAAACTTTAAACCTTCATAACTTCTTCATACGGTGTCCGTTTTATGCAAACCTAATGTCTGTCTTGACCAAAATTTTGAGACGGACGCAATGGCGCAGTCTATTTCCCTTAATTATGAATATTAAATTAATTATTATTTAATTTATCCTCTTTAGTGCTATTTAAAATTACGGGGTGTTACAACAAATATGTCATTTTCCTCCATTTGCATGAAAATGCATTATTTTGAAATCACAAGAGATATGAGAAAAAGGTTGAAAAGATAAAAGTGGTGCAAATATACGTACAAATATAACCATGCATATTTGTACGTAATTTACATCAACTATTCCAAATTATTGCATACGTTTCTTGTGATTTTGAAATATGTCAATACCACTAATTAGGCAATATTTGTAATGATTACAGCTAAAAGTTAGTCTGTAAGATTTGGAACATTTTGACAATATTGAATGTAAAAAAGGAATGTTTGGTTGTCATTTAAACCAAATCACTTTAGAATAATAATAATAATAATAACTATGTTAAACGCACGAAAATATAAAATATACGTATGTACATATTATTCGTCCAAATCAATGTAAAACGGTAAAATATACATTATATGGAATGTTGAATGTGCAGATAAGGTTCAATTATGGAATTATATGTAAATGTAATCCATATTGAATTAATATATTTGTTGTGACCATTTGTAGCAATCAATATAATTAATTGCTATGAATTGGACTGCAAATCAATAAATAACAATTGTGACCAATATGGATTAGGGGAAGTAAATAAAATAGGATAATGGGTATAATTCGTAAAATTTATTAGGATAAATGTTGTACACCCCAATTTAGGAAATTGAATTATAACAGGATTTAGACATGAGGTTAAGCTCAACTTGTGGCATAAGTCTGCCTGGAACCGACTAACAAATCCAACAACCACATGTAAGCTTAATGTGAGGGGTCTAGTGCGTAAATGTACTAAGGCGCGAGGTTAAGTTTGACTTATGGTAGAAGTCTTCCCGGAAATGGTTGGAAAATCTAGCATCCACAAGTTGTCAACTTAATGTGAGAGGCCTGGTACATACATACATACATACATATATATATATATATATATATATATATATATATATATATATATAACGGTCAACAAATAAAAAACAAATGAATAAGAATAGTAATTGCCTATTGTGGTACAACAAATAGATACCTTGGGACTGATAAATAGCTGCCTTAGTAAAAAAATATGTCTATTATGGTCATAAAAGGCAATAAAGATAGAAATAAAAGAAAATGGGTGTCAAAAAGGGGATTTAAGGATATTGATTATCATTTAAAATACTAAGTCCAAATTGGGGAAGTAAATCAAATAAATATTCGAGGGTAAAAGAGGATATATTTAACCTCCCTTACTTATAATAACAAATACAACACTTATTATTAAAATAGAGCTCGACTTAGTAGGTTAATAATGTAAAATAGTTTTAACCATACGAACCCGTGAAGATGATGAATTATATACGTATAATATTCTCATATAGAGTGAGTAAACGGGAATAGCTTAATAATGTAGCCTACTTTATCCCAATAGGGAAAGGTGCTAAAGCCAAATGGGGTACGAGTCCAATAATCTTCGCGTATAGTCCTCTTCCTGGGTCTTTAGTGGCTAGGTTTTTGGAGTCCACCTGGGAACACGTCTTTTAGTTTAGGGGTATTAAACGACATGTGTCATGTTGCCTGCCCAAACATAGAAACTTGAAATGTCAGATATGGCTACCTATCCTATGGGAAGTAATAAGCGACTAAGGAGATTATCCAATAAGGTCAGCTTGATGGTACAACGAACGATAAAATACAATCTCTCACCTTATACAGGGCAAGGGTATATGCGTGAATGACGGAAGCCTTAACTTGTAGGTCTCGTAGCTAGTGCCCTCTAGTTTATAAAAATATGGAACAAGTCATCGAGAGGTATTAAGTCACCTAGAAGTCCGTCGACCAATGAGTCCACCTAAGGTCCTAAGTGATCGGGAAAATCCACCCTGTCCGCCATTGATGGTGAGGCAGAAAATAATAAAGGAAAAGTGGATGGAAAGGTATATATGTATGTGAGGATTCCGCAGTTAAGGGTTCAAATCTCGGTCTAATAATCAATTGAATTATAATTTAAAGGGGCTTCCTAAATATATGTGTAAACGTTCTATCTCGGTATTATATCTTAGAATACCACTATGGAAAGAGTGGTAGAGTCATGCGTACACATATACAAGGTTAGGCTAGAATTATTAACCTTGATAGGCATACATCTTGAGTTGAACCAAACGGGATACATCTGGGAATTATAATCACTGTTGTACATTTCTTAGTCACCAGAACTTGTTTTTCTAACCCCCTTCTCATTACAGCCTCCCAAGTTTTCTAGAGAAAGTCGGGTTCTCACAGATGTTTAAGTTTGGCTATCGATTCTCGTTGTCTCTCATGTTCGGTATTGGCAAAGTGACTTACTTCGAAAAAGGTAGTTACTAAATTTAATACTAGTTATCCTGTTATGTTTCCACTGTGAATTTTCTTTTATCATACTCTGATTATGCTCATGCTCATTTATTCCAGGTCCCAGATATACACGCTCCATGCTTGGATGTGTTCAAGTTTTGATTTTTGTCGAAATTTGGGCGTAGAAAAGTGTGGGGTGTTACATTTGGTATCAGAGCCTAGGTTAAAAGATTAGAGGAATTAGTTAAATTAGGACTCGTAAGAGAATATAATTCAATTTTCTTTTCTGTTTTTCTTCCTCTTTCTTACTCGACTTAAATTTATTTCGACGATGAGATAGTCGTGGGCCTAAATATATAAATGGGCTTTAAGCGACTAAGAGTTGAAACATGTTGAGTTCAGATTTCTAGCCAATTCTGTATTACCCCATAGTACGTTGGCAATATCATCGCGAAGAGCATGAGAACGACATATGGTGGATTCCGTTGATTCGAGTTCAAAAACTGGAATAATATATATATATTAATATAAAAATCTATCTACAAATGAGATGGTCATAATTCCTGGTTTGGTTTCGTTTGTAATTCCGGTTAAGACCGTTACTCGATCGAAAACGGGAAACGTTCACGTTAGTATGTCATATCCAATATGGAAATATAATTACAAGGTATATCCATACGTTACTTCGTTGAATTTCCGAATCTACCATCGTTGAAACATTCATTTGAGTTCTTGCCCTTGTATTCGAGGAAATTTTTATTTTAAAACTATATGGAAAGAATAATAATGAGTTTTGAAATACAGTTTTGATATGGTTGTTAAATTTTAATCTATTCATGTTAAAATTATTAGGGCCTCGTGTAATTTTAATAAATATAATCTGATTGGTAAGAAGGAATGAATTGGAAATGACAAAGAATATGCAACTAAACTTAAGAATAATAAATATCTATTCCTTGTGATTTTTGGTGTCCCTCTTCCTATATATTGGATAATTTATTGAAATTATCATAATTAAAGCTCAATATTTTGAACACGGAAAGGTTTTTCAGTTTGAAATATAAACTGGAATATAAATAATAATAATAAATATTGGGTTTGTAAATACGAAACCATTAACTTATAATAAATTTCATTTTTGGAATTTTTTTTAAATTTACTTCGAAAAGGCTATGGAAAATCCTTCATCTTGATTTTTGGGGTATTTGGTTTCGTGAATCGCCTGTTTGTTATCAGCTAGGTAAAGGAAAAATCCATTTTAATTTATATTACGGATTTTAGCTGAATTACTTTTGGAATTTGTTCATTCGTTGTGTTGTCGCAGCATCGTCATTGAGACTATAAATCCTTGAAGTTGGTTCGGAGTTTAACTACGGTCTTTAAATACCACGGTGATGGGGATAAATATTTTTCAGATCACCTTAAATCTTAAAGGATGACACGGAAGGATTAATATTTTAATCTGGCATAATAAGGCCAATGTTCAACCTCTGTCCGAAGCACATTTGGTAGTTGACCGTTTAGTGCTATACTAGGATGGTCAATTAGTTGATGAGTTTTTGTAAAACCTACACCTAGGACTCAATGATAAAAGTTGCTTTCAAACCACCCTCTTTATTTTCTTTCTTTTTCCCTTCCTTCCTCATCTAGCCGAGCTATGTTCTTATCCTTCTTTCTTTGTTCTCGCCTCGTCTCCTCTTTTTCCGTGCTTGTTTGCACATTAGATCTTGCCTCACTAGCACTCCAAGATCTAATTTCTTCTCTCCGACCATTTCTTAGTCCATAACACCTATTTGCATTACCTGATCTTTCTTGTACCATTTATGTCTCATCCTTAGGTAGAGATCATTTGGTTGGATTAGAATAAAGCAAAGAGGTCTCACCGCTTTAGAGCTAAGAAAATTTGTCGAGGCAGTTGGACTTACACTGATCCATTGCATCGAGATATTAGAATAAGGTTGTTGTTTGTGCTACATCCTCCTTTGTTATATCTTGTTGGAATAGGTTTTATGAGGGCAATTGTCATCTCATAGATGAAGATTAAGCTATCTTGGATGGTTTTTCTAAGAAGATCCTCGATGAGATTTTAGAGGAATCTGTGTCTTACGCGGACTTGAATGATCTCTTGTTGACCGACTTTGGAGGTTTTGCAGCAAATCTCTTTTTCTTGATGTCAGTTTATGTGTTTGGGAATCTATGTTCGAACTGCCCATGTAGATGAATGACCCGTTAGCACATCGAACTATAAATGGGAGGTTATGACTAGATTTGTCTCACGATGTAGAAATTAATCTCTTGCTTGATCGATGGCGTAACCATCATTTTATGTCGCATCATATTTGATTCAGCTTATTATTCTTGTGTGTTTTCTCATGGAGTTACTTTCTGAAATTTCACTTGTTCATTTTTATCTTCAAACAATATTAGGTGGATTTCCATGAGGAGCAGTTTTGTGTTAGGTTTCTTTTCTCATCATAAATTCTCTCTTAGAAGAGGTGGTGATTTGGGAACCTCCAACAACACCGGCAGTGTTTGTAACATGAGATGGAGCATTATGCTACCATGATATTGTTAATTAAAGATCATAAAAATTGGATTGAGCTCCAGCCGTGAATCAAGACATCTCATTGTTTATAGCCATTGTTTTGGGAGTTTTGGTGTTGTTGATTTGTTGTCGTTTTTGTTGTTTTCGCTTTCCAGCATCGGGTTCTTGGCTTGGTAGTGATTCGTGCTTGTAATTGTTAGTGTTGTTTAAATTCACACGACTTTGGTTAATGAGATTTCTATGTTTAAAATTTTTATGTCATTCATGCATATTTATCTGAATAAAATCTCATTCCTCTTGTCTAAGTAGTAGTTGACCTAAGGCTGGAAAGAATATAATCCTACGTTGGATAAATTTTAGTAAAGGACCGGTTCTACATCACAGGTATGTAAATAAATGAATCACCATTCCTTGTTGAAGCTAAAATTTATTTTGATCTTTTGTGTGTAGTTTCAGTTTTCGCATTTTTGGCATAACTGACTTCCTTTTTTCTTCAACATGTGACTTGAATCATTTAAGTTTCCGCAAAATACATTTTTGAAGTTTTTGGAAAAAGTTGTTCGAAAAAAAATCATTTTCTTATTTTATAGGAAAGTAAAGCAGTTTTGAAAAGAAATTTTCAAAATAAACATGGCAAGTATTTTTAGCGGAAATTTATTTTTATGAAAAATTTCAATTTTTGGTCATATGAATTGCGTAAGGAAGATTTTTGGATGGTTTGTGTGCGCGTTTTAGCGATGCAATAGGACCGATGATACGATAAAAACGTTAACGGTAATAAAGAAAAAGCTATTTTAGCCTTGGAGACGTTATTTCCATACCTAGTCAACGATGCGCGCGAGCTATTAATTAACTCATTTTACATTTTAGAGCTTGTTTTAAGCCTCCTTTACAGTGTACAGATAGAAATTTCGGAGTATTTTGGGTAACTAGGACGGGAAATGGAAGATTTGCAAGTGAGAAGAATGTTAAAATACTTCGCTTCGATTTTCTTTATCCGGTTTAGGAGAAAAATTAAATAGGAAATGATTAGACTGCATGACATTTTGGATGGTAGGGTTTGGATGTAAGATTGGCTTCCTCATACTTTTATTCGTAATTGTGTGAAGGTAATTGTGACACCCTACATCCGTTAATGTCACTCACTAAGGGAATGCATTAAGTTTCGTGAAGCGTTATAGGTAAATAACAACTAGTAGTCATGGTGGCTATGGTCCCACCTCGACCCCCCCTCAATTAGTAAAGACTATAGAGCTAAGAGACCGCCCCTAATAACAACCAATCTAAACATCCATGTGGTGTCTACCCTCAACCCCGTACCTCGATAGTGAAAGGTGAAATGATATCTTGGGTTTAGCTCTAGTCTTTTCGCATCCCGCTGGCAGTCGATGACAGATATCTGACGGTCTACTATCCTTGTTGGTTATGACCCTCTCTACCTCCTCATGAGGCAACCATCGAATCACCCTGGTGTCACCTCGTCATAGCATTCTGACTGCACAACTACATCTGCAGTCAAGGCCCACCCAACTAGTAGTTACGCACAGACCCAACCTCTGCGAGTACAGCCTAAAACCTCTATCGCCGCATAGAGGACTACTAGGAGCACCTTATATACTTCAGGAAGCCGCATGCTTCCCCTTCCAATACTTTGGAGCCGTCATAACAATCAAATGAATGTGCGCTCCCCTCGTGTCTTATAACACCTCGATGATTTACCCCGTTGGCTTATTCACCCTCAAACATACGGACTGGTCCAAGCGCCTTTCTTTAATATGTTGTTAGACCCTATGTCTAAACATTCTTTTACGCGCTTGCCTTTCCTCACCCGGTTTCCATTTAACTTGGTTATTCCCGTTCATATTGAATTCTTATTCCAATTTACCAAGTTTCTCTTGCTTATTAATTTCAATCATATAACGTAATTCATTTAAGTTTATTAATAAGCCCACAACATGTTATTCTCTAGATTGTGGCCAAAGGTCTGTAATCCATAATTTATTTTATATTCTTGCTTGGTTTCATCATTGCAATAATATGTTCTCCTTAATATGTTATAAAGTATATCTCAATTCACAAGTTTCCTAATTAACATGTCACTTACCATTTATGATTAAATATAACTTTTTATTTTACAAGTTTTCCTCATGCTTTCTCATTTAATCATAAATTCAATTTACACTTACTAGCTTCACTTCTTTGTTGCACAATTTCTTAAACTCCGATCCAAGTATGCAAGTCGGAACTCGTCCTATCATTGCTTTCTTCTCTACTTTCATTTCCTCTTGTAAGTTTGGCTCCACTACCTCGAACTCTATACATTTTATCGCTGCTTCGATGAATAGTCATCTTAGAATGATGGGCTTCCTAAAGGACTATCTTCAATAGGTTTCCCGTCCCGATATGATTCACCTATCAAACCTCTTCTCAAGTAGCTCGCCTACTTGCTTATCAAGTTCCCTCTTTTCTTTTAGGAGTCACATGTCGCAAATCATTGATAGATATAACAAGAGGTTCTAGGAGATTAAGCATGACATACCCTTTTGGGGTCATAAGAAATCTCGAGAGTCTTTCTATGGCAAGTCAGAAGTCTAACGACTCTTCTCTTACGATCTAGAATGGCTCCATATACGTAGTTGACCAATCCATCCCTAGAATCAAACCGTATCGTATGAAATCAAGAACATATGCGCCGTAACCAAACTCGACGCCTAACACAAAGATTCTCAATCTCCGACAAATCCTCAATAAATGAGTCATACCTATAATGGGTTTGAAACACTAACGGGATCCAAAACCGTACTAGTATCTAGGTGCAGAGACTCAACTAAAGGATCAAATACAAAAGAATGCGAAGCGCCAGAAAAATAATCCTAACAGGATGATCAGAAATAGAAATCAATCCTTTGACGGAAACTTTCCTACCCCTATCTTGTCCACCAGCTATGAGAACATTAGCTTGCCCCCTAGAAGTTCCTGCCCTCTGGCCTTGTCTTTGTCTCTTTGGGCACTCCTTAATAAGGTATCATGCCTTACCAAAGTGGTAACAAACGCTTTTTCGCTTTCTGCAATCCTTCTCTAGATGACCCACCGTTCCGAAATTATGGTATTTCTTCTTTTCTTCTTTGGGTTGTGCTCCTTAGCCCCAACTCCCTTATTCTCCTTTTTACCATCCTTGTGCAACATGCTAACAAGTCTTTTGAAAGCGGCCTCCATCGCATGGAAATCCTTACGAGGCTTGAGAGAAAATAAACCGCAGGTGAAACCATTGCGGTTAAAGATGGAGGTTGGGCATTTCTTTGCCTTTCGACATGTACCGTAGTTTTAACATGCCTACGGAACCGTGCCAAAATAGGAATACCCTTTCGAGAGGAAACGGTTCCCCGAACAAAAAGGAAAAGGAATCAAGTAGAGAATCGAGAAGATATTTATGGCTTAGGGAAATATGCTTTTCAAAAATAAACTTTTTATTTTAAAATACTTTGTTTTTGAGACCTTTTTTAGAACCATTTTCATAATACTTTATCTGATCTTATAACCATATGCTCTGATACCAAATGTGACACCCCACGTCCGTTAATGTCACTCACTAAGGGAATGCATTAAGTTCCGTGAAGCGTTATAGGTAAATAAGAACATAATAGCACAAGGCAGACATGCAAAATAACAACATAATTAAAAACTTTATTTAAATCAAAACGTCATGGCCCCAAACACTGAGTTTACATCATAAGTAACTAATTACATTAATAACCTGTCTGGCCAAAAATATCAGAGTACAAAAGCATAAACCCTATTTCGCTTGCAAAGCCATAAGAGAGTTGACAAGCAGTCAAAGTGATACATCTATATCCAAAATCCAAGCTAAGCTGAAAGAATCCAAATCAACTCTAAGCACTTCCACCCTGAGAACCTGGGGGGAGGGGGGGGAGGGGAATGGAAGAGAGAGAAGAGGAAATAAAAAGGGTCAGACATAAAGTCTGGCGAGTCCAGTTACTTTTAAATATAAATAAATAAAAATATCATGGCAGGTATATAAAACTGGAAGAACAAGATAACAGTAACAATAACAAGTGTGAACTGAGCAAGATAAGATGAACATGATATGAATTGTGACACCCTACATCCGTTAATGTCACTCACTAAGGGAATGCATTAAGTTTCGTGAAGCGTTATAGGTAAATAAGAACATAATAGCACAAGAAAGAAATGTAAAATAGCAGTGGAATTAAAAACTTTATTTAAATCAAAACATCATGGTCCCAAATACTGAGTTTACATCATAAGTAACTAATTACATTGATAACCTGTCTTGACAAAAATATCAGAGTACAAAAGAATAAATCATATTTCCCTTGCAAAGCTATAAGAGAGTTGACAAGCAGTCAAAGTGATACATCTATGTCCAAAATCCAAGCTAAGCTGAAAGAATCCAAATCAACTCTAAGCACTTCCACCCTGAGAACCTGGGGGGAGGGGGAGGGGAATGGAAGAGAGAGAAGAGGAAACAAAAAGGGTCAGACATAAAGTCTGGCGAGTCCAATTATTTTTAAATATAAATAAATAAAAATATCATGGCAGGTATATAAAACTGGAAGAACAAGATAACAGTAACAATAACAAGTGTGAACTGAGCAAGATAAGATGAACATGATATATTGCGCTTCTTAAATACATTTCTCTGCACCACGCAGATACTAGTATATCAGAAATAGAATGATCCCTACTAATACCGTTCCATTACATTTTCTTGGTTATTATGTTACTTGGGTTAATAGCACTCAAGACATACGTGCATCGTACCCAGTTACTTTCCCATGGTTTCACCTAATACAATATATGCAGCTATCTCTCAATATTGAGATACACCCATGGTGCCCCACTCGCACGGTCTCCACCGTAATGAACGCAGTCCCTCATCGTACGTCGGAGTGATGTACGAATCTTTATATAAAATGTTACATTCTGCATATATATATATATATATATATATCATTACTATGCTACGTAAGCGTATGGACTGCCACCATCGATCGAATCAGATTCCATATCATAATAATGTCCTCTAGTCTACGATACACCACCTAGAGCAGAATGCATGTATCTAGACTGTCCCACGTATGTACTGTAATTGTAGCTCGATGCCTCAATCGCACGTCCTCTAATGTGCACCGAGTTCCATGGTAGGGCTAAACAAGAAACACGGAACTTGGCCGAGAGCTTTTCCATACCTGTAAAATCCGCCTTTAAGTGCCTTCAAATACAAATATTCCTCTGGTCTGTTTTTCATGGTGGCTATGGTCCCACCTCGGCCCCCCCTCAATTAGTAAAGACTATAGAGCTAAGAGACCGCACCTAATAACAACCAATCTAAACATCCATGTGGTGTCTACCCTCAACCCCGTACCTCGATGTGAAAGGTGAAATGATATCTTGGGTTTAGCTCTAGTCTTTTCGCATCCTGCTGGCAGTCGATGACAGATATCTGACGGTCTACTATCCTTGTTGGTTATGACCCTCTCTACCTCCTCATGAGGCAACCATCGAATCACCCTGGTGTCACCTCGTCATAGCATTCTGACTGCACAGCTACATCTGCAGTCAAGGCCCACCCAACTAGTAGTTACGCACAGACCCAACCTCTGCGAGTACAGCCTAAAACATCTATCGCCGCATAGAGGACTACTAGGAGCACCTTATATACTTCAGGAAGCCGCATGCTTCCACTTCCAATACTTTGGAGCCGTCATAACAATCAAATGAATGTGCGCTCCCCTCGTGTCTTATAACACCTCGATGATCTACCCCGTTGGCTTATTCACCCTCAAACATACGGACTGGTCCAAGCGCCTTTCTTTAATATGTTGTTAGACCCTATGTCTAAACATTCTTTTACGCGCTTGCCTTTCCTCACCCGGTTTCCATTTAACTTGGTTATTCCCGTTCATATTGAATTCTTATTCCAATTTACCAAGTTTCTCTTGCTTATTAATTTCAATCATATAACGTAATTCATTTAAGTTTATTAATAAGCCCACAACATGTTATTCTCTAGATTGTGGCCAAAGGTCTGTAATCCATAATTTATTTTATATTCTTGCTTGGTTTCATCATTGCAATAATATGTTCTCCTTAATATGTTATAAAGTATATCTCAATTCACATGTTTCCTAATTAACATGTCACTTACCATTTATGATTAAATATAACTTATTTATTTTACAAGTTTTCCTCATGCTTTCTCATTTAATCATAAATTCAATTTACACTATCACTACAACTTATCGTTGTTTACTTAGCAGATTATAACGCATATCTAGTTCTATCATTTCTATAAGTTATGCTTACCGTACAAGAGTGTCTTTAATTACATAACTTTATTATATTTTTCACTGGCTATGTATACCACTAGGTGTCATTAATTACATAACCTTATTTGGTTAAGTTCATGGGCCTATATGTAAATATTACCCACCCCCTCTATTTAACTTAACCCACCCACTACCCATCCAATTTTACTTAACCCTAACTTAAGTTCATAATCATACAATCCTTATGGATTAAATTAGGCTAAGTAGTCCAATTCATTACCATGCCCAATTATGGTTATAATGGGCTAGACCTCCCACATTAGGCCTATAAAGTGTGGATGTTGGATATGCCGGTCGTGTCCGGGAAGTCTTATTCCACAGTTGGGTCTAGCCTCGTGTCTTAGTCCGATTCGTATTTGAACACTTAGACCTCTCACATTAGATTCAACATTAGTGGCTGCTGGATATGTCGGTCGGGTCCGGGAAGACTTCCACCACTAATGCAACATAACCTCGTGTTATGCGTGCAATTACAATTACTAATTGTAATTACTAGACATTCCATCTTTATCCAAATCTACCTATGTCATTATAGGTGATTTTTTCCCTATATTCAATTACATGATAAATTCACTATTCAAATTATAGACTTTTATGTCCCTTTTTCAGTTAACCTTTTAATTATGCACCATATTCTCTTTTTCCCAAGTTATAAGTTAAGGCATATACATACCTACGTATATATATATGTGTGTGTTATGCATAAACCCAAATCTACATATTTTCCAATTTATGTCCCTAGTCCATATTCACCCATTTCAATACATGTTATACCCAAATCCATATTCGCATATTTTCCAATGTATACCTAAAATTCATATTCACATACGTCCTAATTTATGTCCCAAATCAGCATTTAGACATGTCCTATTTTATACCCAATCTATATTTACATTTATTCCGATGCGTGCCTAAATTCATATTATCCAACAAGACATATGCCCCCAAACCCATATTCGTATATTTCCAAATTTATGCCCAAATTTAGATCCATATTTTCCAATATCAATTATGCCCCAAATTATGTCTTTCCTCATTGTTCCCAATTTCGCATGCTCGCATTTTTCAGCGTTAGGCCAAGGCTCGAAGGTAGCCTGGCTATATAAAAATAATAAGGGAAAAAGAAGGAGAGAAGAGAATCAGAACATGCATAATAACGAATCAATAATAAACTGATAGAAATAGGCACAAACTTAATAGGCATATTATGACAAGATTTAACATGGTGGCGATATGAACATATAAAAGAGATCTGATAATTATGTTATAATAGAACTGATTAGGCACCGATTCAAGATCCAATTTTTATATACATATCACGATTACTTTTAAAATATTCAGATCTAAAAATAACATGAACTCACAATGAATAGATTTAAGGAAATGGATTCAATTTACTACGAAGAACATGTTGAATAAGTTGTTGTAGCAATCTTCGAATATGTATAATCTTCTTTGAATTGATTTAGAAGAAGAAAGGCCATTTTAATTTTCATTGCAACAGAGCTTCGCCGTCAGTATTTAGATAAATAAAACCTAGGTCTAGGGTCCTTTATATAGCCTAGGGTTCATGAATCTAGTTCGAAAATCTTCCAGGTTCAGAAAAGAAGTTTCCAGAGCCACGGGTAGGTCGACCCCTCTTCCGGTGGGTTGACTCCTAGGCCGACCCCCCTTCATGGGTGTCGACCCCTAGGTCGACCTCGGGGTCGACCCCCATGAGCCTGAGTCGACCCCTAGGTCGACCCAGTAGGGTCTCGGGTCGACTTTAAAATGTCAGCCCTTCCTTTATTTGCACGCCAGATTTCTGGTTTTGCTGATTTTTGAATATTTTTGAATTTTATATGTGTATATATCTTTCCTATATGCATACAAATTTCATACCTTAATAACTTTTTCATACAGTGTCCGATTTACGCAAACCAGGTGTCTATTTTGACCAGAATTTTGGCGTAATCCGTTCTACTTAATTCTGAATATTGAATTAAGTTTTCCTTAATTTATTTTTAATAGTGCGTTTCACACTAATTATTCTTTAATTCATCATATTTATCATCGTTAAAATTTCCAGGGTGTTACGTTCTCCCCTACTCAAAGGATTTCGTCCTCGAAATCCTTAAGTTAAGAAGAATGTATATCCTAACATCCAACAATCATACATCCATCTAGAAATCACAGGCATCCATTGTCCTTAAGGAATTTCTAATGCTTTTATGAACATAGGCAATAGTGTGTGTATATGTCCGTAAACTAATGCGAAAGATCAGGCAGTCTACTGATTCAGTTGACCTCCTTAATGCAATGTACGTTTGTTCCATGCAACCAAAATGTATGCAAATCATCCCAATCCATGTAAGTTCTATATGTGTGCACAATCATCCATCCAAATGCGACATCAATGTAACGATAATCCATAAAAATTTAAAATGTGCACACATCAATATGTAATATGTAAGTGATTGAGCCGATCTAGTGCCTATTGTGTGTGTATATACATCCACGAGCAATCACTAGCAACCACTTGCATCCATCAAACATAACATGCCTCAAGCACATTTTTACATTCATTAATTTTCTACCTAAAGATTCGATCAATATGAGATATTCAAACGATAGATACAAGTATTAATTCGAAGCTTGGGAAAAGAAGTTAAGGACATATTCTCAAAAAGGAAAGGATATGAAGCGCGAATCTTGTCTTCAGCCTCCTAAGTAGCGTTCTCGCAACACTTTCCCCATTGCACTCTTACTAGCTTCACTTCTTTGTTGCACAATTTCTTAAACTCCGATCCAAGTATGCAAGTCGGAACTCGTCCTATCATTGCTTTCTTCTCTACTTTCATTTCCTCTTGTAAGTTTGGCTCCACTACCTCGAACTCTATACATTTTATCGCTGCTTCGATGAATAGTCATCTTAGAATGATGGGCTTCCTAAAGGACTATCTTCAATAGGTTTCCCATCCCGATATGATTCACCTATCAAACCTCTTCTCAAGTAGCTCGCCTACTTGCTTATCAAGTTCCCTCTTTTCTTTTAGGAGTCACATGTCGCAAATCATTGATAGATATATCAAGAGGTTCTAGGAGATTAAGCATGACATACCCTTTTGGGGTCATAAGAAATCTCGAGAGTCTTTCTATGACAAGTCAGAAGTCTAACGACTCTTCTCTTACGATCTAGAATGGCTCCATATACGTAGTTGACCAATCCATCCCTAGAATCAAACCGTATCGTATGAAATCAAGAACATATGCGCCGTAACCAAACTCGACGCCTAACACAAAGATTCTCAATCTCCGACAAATCCTCGATAAATGAGTCATACCTATAATGGGTTTGAAACACTAACGGGATCCAAAACCGTACTAGTATCTAGGTGCAGAGACTCAACTAAAGGATCAAATACAAAAGAATGCGAAGCGCCAGAAAAATAATCCTAACAGGATGATCAGAAATAGAAATCAATCCTTTGATGGAAACTTTCCTACCCCTATCTTGTCCACCAGCTATGAGAACATTAGCTTGCCCCCTAGAAGTTCCTGCCCTCTGGCCTTGTCTTTGTCTCTTTGGGCACTCCTTAATAAGGTATCATGCCTTACCAAAGTGGTAACAAACGCTTTTTCGCTTTCTGCAATCGTTCTCTAGATGACCCACCGTTCCGAAATTATGGTATTTCTTCTTTGGGTTGTGCTCCTTAGCCCCAACTCCCTTATTCTCCTTTTTACCATCCTTGTGCAACATGCTAACAAGTCTTTTGAAAGCGGCCTCCATCGCATGGAAATCCTTACGAGGCTTGAGAGAAAATAAACCGCAGGTGAAACCATTGCGGTTAAAGATGGAGGTTGGGCATTTCTTTGCCTTTCGACATGTACCGTAGTTTTAGCATGCCTACGGAACCGTGCCAAAATAGGAATACCCTTTCGAGAGGAAACAGTTCCCCGAACAAAAAGGAAAAGGAATCAAGCAGAGAATCGAGAAGATATTTATGGCTTAGGGAAATATGCTTTTCAAAAATAAACTTTTTATTTTAAAATACTTTGTTTTTGAGACCTTTTTTAGAACCATTTTCATAATACTTTATCTGATCTTATAACCATATGCTCTGATACCAAATGTGACACCCCACGTCCGTTAATGTCACTCACTAAGGGAATGCATTAAGTTCCGTGAAGCGTTATAGGTAAATAAGAACATAATAGCACAAGGCAGACATGCAAAATAACAGCAGAATTAAAAACTTTATTTAAATCAAAACATCATGGCCCCAAACACTGAGTTTACATCATAAGTAACTAATTACATTAATAACCTGTCTGGCCAAAAATATCAGAGTACAAAAGCATAAACCCTATTTCGCTTGCAAAGCCATAAGAGAGTTGACAAGCAGTCAAAGTGATACATCTATATCCAAAATCCAAGCTAAGCTGAAAGAATCCAAATCAACTCTAAGCACTTCCACCCTGAGAACCTGGGGGGAGGGGGGGGAGGGGAATGGAAGAGAGAGAAGAGGAAATAAAAAGGGTCAGACATAAAGTCTGGCGAGTCCAGTTACTTTTAAATATAAATAAATGAAAGTAACATGGAAGGTATATAAAACTAGATGAATAAGATAACAATAATAATAACAAATGCGAACTGAGAAAGATAAGATGGACAGGATATATTGTGCTTCTTAAATACATTTCTCAGCACCGCGCAGATACTAGTATATCAGAAATTGAATGATCCATACTAATACTGTTCCCATGGACTCACCTAATACAACATATGTAGCTATCTCTCAATATTAAGATACACCCCATGATACCCCACTCGCACGGTCTCCACCGTAATGAACGCAGTCCCTCATCCTATGCCGCTGTGACGTACAGATCTCTATATAAAATGTAATGTTCTGCATATATCTATCATTACTATGCTATGCAAGCGTATGGACTGCCACCATCGATTGAATCAGATTCTATATTGGAATAATGCCCTCTAGTCTACGATACACCACCTAGAGCAGATATGCATGTATCTAGACTGTCCCACATATGTACTGTAATTGTAGCTCGATGCCTCAATCGCACATCCTCTAATGTGCTCGTGGCAGGGATAAACAAGAAACAAGGAATTCGGCCGGGAGTTATTCCATATTTGTACAGGCTGCCTTTATGTGCCTTCAAATACAGATATTGATCGGATCTGTTTTTCATGGTGGCTATGGCCCACCTCAGCCCCTCCCTCAACTAGTAAAGACTACAGAGCTAAGAGACCGCCCCCAATAACAACCAATCTAAACATCTATGTGGCATCTACCCTCAACCCCGTGCCTCGACACTGAAAGGTGAAATGATATCTTTGGTTTAGCTCTAGTCTTTTCGCATCCCGCTGGCAGTCGATGACGGATATCCAACGGTCTACTATCCTTGTTAGTCGTGACCCTCTCTACCTCCTCGTGAGGCAACCATCGAATCACCAGGGTGTCACCTCGTTACAGCATTCTGACTACATAGCTACATCTCCAGTCAAGGCCCACCCACCTAGATGTTATGAGCAGACCCAACCTCTGCGAGTACAGCCTAAAACATCTGTCGCTGCACAGAGGACTACCAGGAGCACCAAACGTACTTCAGGAAGCTGCGTGCTTCCCCTTCTAGTCCTTTGGAGCTATCATAACAATCAGATGAATGTGCGCTCCCCTCGCGTCTTATAACACCTCGATGATCTACCCCGTTGGCTTATTCACCCTCAAACATACGGACTGGTCCAAGCGCCTTTCTTTAATATATTGTTAGACCCTATGTCTAAACATTCCTTTACGCGCTTGCCTTACCTCACCCGGTATCCATTTAACTTAGTTATTCCCGTTCATATTGAATTCTTATTCCAATTTACCAAATTTCTTTTACTTATTAATTTCAATCATATAACTTAATTCATTTAAGTTTATTAATAATCCCACAACATGTTATTCCCTAGATTATGGCTCTAGGTCTGTAATCCATAATCTATTTTATATTCTTGCTTGGTTACATCCTTAATACGTTATTAAATATATCTCAATTCACATGTTTCCTAATTAACATGTCACTTACCATTTATGATTAAATATAACTTATTTATTTTACAAGTTTTCCTCATGCTTTTCCATTTAATCATAAATTCAATTTACACCATCACTACAACTTATCGCTGTTTACTTGGAAGATTATTACGATATCTAGTTCTATCATTTCTACAAGTTATTCTTACCCTACAAGGGTGTCTTTAATTACATAACTTTATTATATTTTCCACCGGTTATGTATACCACTAGGTGTCTTTAATTACATAACCTTATTGTGTTAGGTTTGTGGGCCTATATGTAAATATTACTCACCCCCTCTATTTTACTTAACCCACCCACTACCCATCCAATTTTACTTAACCCTAACTTAAGTTCAAAATCATACAATCCTTGTGGATTAAGTTAGGTTAAGTAGTCCAATTCATTACCATGTCCAATTATGGTTATAATGGGCTAGACCTCCCACATTAGGCCTACAATGTGCGGATGCTGGATATGCCGGTCGGGTACGGGCAGTCTTATTCCACAGTTGGGTCTAACCTCGTGTCTTAGCCCGATTCGTATTTGCACACTTCGACCTCTCACATTAGGTTTAACATTAGTGGCTGTTGGATATGCAGGTCGGTTCCGGGCAGACTTCCACCACTAATGCAACCTAACCTTGTGTCATAAGTGCAATTACAATTCCTAATTGTAATTACTAGACATTCCATCTTTATCCAAATCTACCTATGTCATTATAGGTGATTATTTCTCTTTTTTCCCCATATTCAATCACATGCCAAATTCACTATTCAAAGTGTATACTTTTATGTCCCTTTTTCAATTAACCTTTTAATTATGCACCATATGCTCTTTTTCCTAAGTTATAAGTCCAGGCATATATATGTATATATATGTATATGTATATGTATATGTATATGTATATGTATATATATTATGCACAAACCCAAATCTACATATTTTCCAATTTATGTCTCTAGTCCATATTCACCCATTTCAATACAAGTTATGCCCAAATCCATATTCGCATATTTTCCAATGTATGCCTAAAATTCATATTCACATACGTCCCAATTTATGTCCCAAATCAGTATTTAGACATGTCCCATTTTATATCCAATTCCATATTTACATTTATGCTGATGCGTGCCTAAATTCATATTATCCAACAAGACATATGCCCCAAACCCATATTCGTATATTTCCAAATTTATGCCCAAATTTAGATCCATATTTTCCAATATCAATTATTCCCCAAATTATATCTTTCCCCATCGTTCCCAATTTTGCATGTTCGCATTTTTCAGCATTTGGCCTAGGCTTGAAGGTAGCCTGGCTATATAAAAATAAAAAGGGAAAAAGAGGGAGAGAATAGAATCATTACAAGCATAGTAACGAATCAATAATAAACTAATGGAAATAGGCATAAACTGAATAGGCATATTATGACAAGATTTAACATGGTGGAGATATGCACATATAAATCAAATCTGATAATTATGTCATAATAGAACTGATTAGGCACCAATTCAAGATCCAATTTTTAAATACATATCACGATTACTATTTAAATATTCAGATTTAAAAATAACATGAACTCACAATGAATAGATATAAGGAAATGGATCCAATTTACTACGAAGAACATGTTGAATAATTTGTTGTAGCCATCGCTGAATTTGTTATAGCAATCTTCGAATATGTATAATCTTCATTGAATTAATTTAGAAGAAGAAAGGCCATTTTAATTTTCATTGCAGCAGAGCTTCGACGTCAGTATTTAGATAAATAAAACCTAGGTCTAGGGTCCTTTATATAGCATAGGTTTCATGAATCTAGCTCCAAAATCGTCCAGGTTCAAAAAAGAAGTTTCCAGAGCCACGGGTAGGTCGACCCCCTTCAGGTGGGTTAACCCCTAGGTCGACCCCGGGGTCGACCCCCATGAGCCTGAGTCGACCCCTAGGTCGACCCACCAGGGACTCAGATCGAGTTCAAAATGTCGGCCCTTCCTCGATTTGCGCGCCAAATTTATGGTTTTGCTGATTTTTGAATATTTTAGAATTTTATGTGTATATATCTTTCCTATATGCATACAAACTTCAAACCTTAATAACTTCTTCATACCGTGTCCGATTTACGCAAACCAGATGTCTATTTTGACCAAAATTTCAAGACGGATGCAATGGCACAGTCCGTTTTACTTAATTCTAAATACTAAACTATGTTTTCCTTAATTCATTGTTAACAGTGCATTTCACACTAATTATTCTTTAATTCATCATCTTTAGCGTCGCTTAAATTTCAGGGGTGTTAAAGTAATAGATGAAAAAGAGTTTTCAAAATTGCATTCATATAGAACTGCCAGTATATTTAGGATGTTCTGCATCATGTTTTCAAAAGTATTTCAAAAATTTAATGCAAACATATAAGAGGGTCCGATTAGAATCATCTTGCATGCATATTTTCTGGTTGAATTGCATTATATACACCATGCACATGTACACATGGTTGCAAAGTTGATGTGCACAAATGGCTGTGTAGCTTATAGGCGTTAGAATTTCGGGACGAAATTCCTTTAAGGAGGGAAGAACGTAACAACCCGAAATTTTAGTGATATAAATAAATTATTAGAATTTCAAAAATAAGAATTTCTGCAAACGATGGAATTTGACCACGAAACTTTAACCGATGCGTTTGTCTCGAAATTCTGTTTAACTTTCATGTTTGGAGTTTCGCGAACGGAGTCCGTACGAAAAAGTTACGGACAAAATATGAAAATGAATGGAAAATAAATAAATAGAAATTATATTTATGTATTACCTTAATTAACCAAGCTGATCTGGGCATTTGAGGCCCAGGCGGTCGACTGGCGGTCGACCTATTGCCCAGTGACGACTAGGTTTTTAGGTTTTGGTTTATTATATTTATTTAACAAATGGATGAATATAACTTAAAACTAATCCAACGGTCCTAGGCCATTTTCACCCCTATAAATAAAGGGGTAAGGCCTCATTCTTTTCCGCTTAAATCTACAGTGGCAGTGGAGCTCTGCCATTTTTGCCCTTCTCCAAACTTAATTTCTTAATCTAAAATATATTCATGTAAATAAATCAAATCCAATTCATATGAAATTGAAAAAATAAGCAGATCTAATGGAAAAGAATGCAAATTGACGATCCAAATCAGATTCTCCCCTCTCTCCCTGTTTTCTTGCATCTCAACAGATTTGGAATTTCCCCTTTTCTAGATAAATTGTAAATTTATAAGAATTCGGTAATATGTGGGCTTAAAGAGTTCAAACTTTGGATTTGGAGGCTATAAGGTGAGTGGGAAATTCATATATACATTTATAATAACATATTTATCTTATTTGTAATAGATTCGATTTTTATGCCCATCAGATCTAATAAATAAATTGTTGTAACTAGATTGACACCCATTAGATTTGGCTATAAAAAAGTTAAAACTTGTGAATTGTACATTGTGGTTATGCATAATATGAATTATAGGATTTGTAACACCCCAAATTTTTGAATAATCGAATTAACTAAATTAAAGAATAATTAATCTCAGATGTGAGAATTAAGGGAAATGGGTTGCGCCATTGTGTTCGTCTCGGAATTGTGGTTGAGATAGACCCCGTGTTTGCGTAAAACGAATATCGGATGAAGGAGATATGGACGAACGAAGTTGGGCGGAAAAATTAGAGGAAAAAAATGCACTGGCGCACTTGGGAAGTGTGCCTGTACAAAAATACACTAGCGCACTTCCCAAGTGCACCCAGGTCGAGCAGAAAGCCTGCACAGCTTTCTGGTGCAATCTGATCCATATTGTGACTCATTGCTGAGTCCTTTCTGACTCCTTGCTGAGTCATTAGGGCTGAGGTGTCACCTTATCCCGAGTGAGTGGTTTTGATTAACCCTAAGATTATCCGACAGCTATAATTAAATTGAAATTCTATATAAACATGGGTAGACTCAAACCCTAAATCAAATAAAAAAAATCTGAATCATGGTCGTCATGCTGTCATCTTGTAACCTAGAGTAGCCGCCTCCAACTAGAGGGAAATCAAAGCCAATCAATTCAGTTCTATTCAACTCTAATGTAAACAATAACGAATCTACTACAAAGGCGAGCTAAATCAATTTCAGAACTCAGATTTCAGAACGCAAGACCTTCTTTTTGAGTTCGATTTGTTTAACAAGATAATTAACAATTTAATTGGGCTGAGTTATGATTTGGATTATATGGTTACGTTGTGAATCATTGACCGTTATGTTGTTATCTATGTTGTAAATCTATGATGTTATTATCTATGTTGTAAAGCTGTGATGTTATCATCTATGTTGTAAATCTATGTTAATTGTTGGCTTATGTACAATCAATTCATAATGATGTTTCATATGCTAGTTTGGTTATGTTGTTAGAACTGATTCATATGTTATATCATATGTATGTATGCAAGTTTAGATGTTAATTTAGATATGAATCATATGCAAGTTAGTGAGAATCATATACAACCTTACATGTTTCATAACATCTAATTTATGTGTAAATTGGATCTAAAGTTAGGATATGACATGTGTGAGTTAGATGCAAGTTTACACCATAGTTTATGTTGCATAAATCACATATGCAAGTATATATATGTTGGAGTATGAATCATGTAAAGTTTGTAACTATTGCCTATGCAAGTTTACACCTTATGATTAGATCTATGACATCCATAGTTTATGCAAGTTTGTGAACATTGTCTATGCAAGTTTTAAATGAAAAACCTTACTCACACATGCAAATTCACTGTAATGACAACGGATTTCGCCCGGACCTAATCGATCGCTAAACCGACCAAGACCGTTCGAATCCCGCATACGCTAACTTTGGGTATACAACACATCAGAACAAATAACAGAAGACATCAATAAACATCATAATAATGTTACATCAGAGTACAGAATATCAGAGTATATCGAAATATAATACACAGCGGAAGATAAATTTACATAAATGTAAAACAGTGCACAACGGAAATATAAACTACACAGCGGAAGACTGTAAATGCCTGGACACAGCTTAAAGCTTCAATCCAAAATCCTGCTCAATACATCTGCAAAATAAAACTACTCGACTGCCCGTGTGGAAAATAGGGGCACCCGAGTTCGCAAGGGAAAAGCAAACTACAGGTCAGTCATGGGACTGGTGTGAGAAACTCTAACAGTTATAATTAACTTATTTACTAAAATGGCATATCACGGGACCACGCCGCTAACGCGGAACGGGTTTACCCCCATGAATACTAGTGTATAAACAATAATCAATATAGATATATGGATCTACTATGCATCAATCAACATGCAATATCCCAATCTACCCATTTAGATTAATCACCACACTTAGATTTTCCAAATCCAATTTAAATTGAAATTATCTTTGGATATTTTCGATATTGGATTCCGTGATTATACAGATATTGTGATGGGAATTTGGAAGATTTCGATATCGTTATTCCCGATATGATATCTGTTGGTTTCAGGATTTGATGTTGAATATAAGTCGATACTCTCTCTATTCAAAACCTTATATTTAATGTCAAATTTGATTGATTGATGGTTTGGATTGTGCTCGACCAGTTTATGAGCAAAATATGCTTTTACATTTAGCATTGGGTTGGGTTGAAAATATCTGTGTGATAACGCCTTGTGAAACACTTCACGATTTGACGATAAGGTGTTTAGCGATGTTGTGTTCATTTCAAATTTAACGAATGATTGTGAAATGATATTTTTCTTAAGTGAAAAGAAATGTATTCCCGATTTTTGGACAGGGAATGTTTTATAAAAAAATGTTTTATAAAACAGAAAGGATTTCGAGGCTCAAAACCCGACGATTTCTAAAATGATTTAGAAATGTATTATATGTTACATTGTGGTTCATCGCGTATTCGATTAGTTGCTATTGATGATGTATCTGTTTGGTGGCGGGGAATTTATTCTTTTGCTTAACACCCTGCCGTTATGCTGCCGTACTAGGGACGGTCCCGGTTTTAACTACCCTACCGTTATGCTGCCGAAATTTTGAATAATATTCGTGTGTTTGAATTATTTTCATCTGCTTAAACTATATTTATTCAATCTATAGAAAACCTTCATGTGTTGAATTGATATTCATTCGTTGATTAAAAATTCATGTGTTGAATGGTATTCGCGTTTTAAATATAAAAACGTTGTGACGACCCGAAATCCCGTTCTCACGGAGACAAGGGCTATCTTTGGAATATAACACAGAAACAGATAATAGCAGAACAAAATTTAAATATTTTTGGTTTCACTAAAATCCGGATTGTTTTGCACCCGATACAGCCCGACAAAGTTTGAATTCAATTTTCGAAACTACAGCGCCATTTCAGGCCTTGTTTATAATTATAATTAATTCTATTCGTTTTCAATTGTCGATTCAAACTCAGTTTTCATTGCCATTATTTAAAATATTTATTTTAAATATTTAAAATCCATTATTTTAGCCAATTTAAAAATATTTTGAATTTGAATGCACATTTCAATTTACCGAGGTCACATACTTACTCTAAAAATTCTCGAAAAATATTTTCTAGCTTCGTATTGACGATACGGTCCTAACGAAACTAGTTTCGTCGAATTCTGAGACCGTTTGAAAAATGGCCATTTTCCAGTCGATTAAAATCAACTGAAACTAGTCAAACGCGTTTTCCTTTGCCACGCTCACATATTGATTCGAAAAATTATGAAATTTGGAATCTAGCAATAATTTGACAATGCGGACCCAACAAAACTGGTTTCGTCAAGATCCGAGGTCATTTGCAAAATGTCCATTTTTAAGGGCCTGAATTCCATAGCGACTATTTAGAAATTTCAACTGGACATATCTTTTGATTCCCGCTATGAAATTTCGATTGGTCGAATTCGCTGGAAAGATATTATCAATTAGATCCTAATGTTTTTGGTTTCACTAAAATCCGGATTGTTTTGCACCCGGTATGTTCAATTGAAGTTTGAAATCGAATTATCGAACTACCGCGCCATTTTCAATTCTATTTATAATTATATATAATTATTTATATTCTAACGACGACGTATATAATATATACGTTGGATTATATTCAAATCCACTCCAATGCAATCATTGGAAATTCTGGTTATTTTTAAAACCCCTTCAAATTCAATTTATTTATTTAAAAATAAATAGAATTATAACTCTAGTTCAAAACTAGTTCATTTCGATAAAAATATATTTTTATCTTTTCAAATATGGAGTTTTTCATCCCAATCATTTCTTATGATTCTACACAAATTATTACTATTTTTAATAATTTTATCAAGGCCCGTACAGTCGATTTCCATCAATGGCCATCGAACTGCACTTACAGCGACCTTTTTCAAATTTGATTTGGACATAGTTCCAAATCCAACCGTTAGATTTCTAATTTCTAATATTCGTTAGAAAGCTCTTTTCGATACAAACCCAACGGTTCCGGTTTTAGGAGAATCCGACGGTCGGATCTCCCGTAATGTTCGTTTGAAATAAATGGTCGAAATTCACGAACTGCCGCGGCGCGGCGCGTTCTATTCAGGCCATTATATTATATATATAATATATATTTCATCGATTTCTATTTAAAACGAGTTTTATAAATAGTTTAAAATTTGTTTCAAAAACAATTTCAACTTCCATTTCAATCTAAAGCAAAATTGAATTCTTCTTTATAAATTCGTTTTAAAATTCATTTCTATTCAATTCAAATTTCGAATTCAAAATATAAAGGATTTGAATCGAAATTGTCTTCGGAATATTTCGATGTTGGAATTCGTGATTATACAGATGTTGTTATGGAAATTTGAAAGATATATATTTATATCGTTATTTCCAACACGACATTTGTTAATCGTAGAATTTGATATTGAATATAAGCCGATATACTTTCTATTCAGAGCCTTGTACTGAATATCAAATGTGATTTGGGTTTGTCATGAATTAATCAAGAGAATAATTCCCCAAATATTAACCCCGAAGGCCGAAACCAACATCAGATCAATATCCAGAAAACCATTCTGCTTGGCTAACCGACAGTTAGTTTCTAAATTTCACATTCATAGGGAGAGGTTCCCATTAATTTTATCCAAGATAAATTCCTTGAATTTATTCTTTAATCATCTTTTTGAATTTCGATTCAACTAGTCGGGATTAACGAACCTTACCGAAGTAATCATTTGTTTTAAACGTATCAAGCATTCTTTGGCTGTTATAAGGGAAAACCCTATCCCCCGGCTTGCGTTGCATTGTGTGATAGGACCTGGGTCTTATAACAGCTTCATTTTTCTTTATTTAGCATTGCGCTGTTTGCTTTATGCACTGGTATTCTTGGGAGGAAACCCGTTCCGTGTTATACGGCGTGGTCCCTTGATTTGCCTAACTTTAAAAATAAAGATTAATAACTGTTTTAGCTCTCACACCAGTCACATGACTGACCTGGAGTTTATTGTTTTAACCTAAACTCTGGGTGCCCTTATTTTCGACACGGGCAGCTAGTAGTTTTGGTTTTGCAGATTTATATTCACAGGATCCTGGTTTACAGTTGGAACGATATCCGGAAAGCTTTGTATCCGTATATCTCTTCTAGTTGTGTATTGTATTATTTTCCGCTGCTATGTAATTTATTGTAATCTCTGATATTTCTGTGTAATATTTATTTGTTTATACTCTGTATATTCTTGTAATCTGATGCATTGTTGTGATATACAGTGAAATGTTCTTTTGTATGCGTTCTATTTTGTCATGTTCTCAAACGATAGGGCGTTTCGAACGGTCTGGGTCGGTTTAGCGACTGGTTCGAACCGAGCGAAATTTCTTGTTCGTCACAGTTGCTCATTCTATATTTTCAACTTCGTTTTCACTTCAAATATTTCACCAACGCCTTAATATTTCGAAAAATTTCGCTATAACCTCCTTTGTACGGGGAGGGGTTTGGAAATTTATTGGGCCGTATTAGGTACCCAATAAATGCTAAAAAGCATTCACATATTTATAGTGATATATTTTGGTGTTTACGGGGGAGCATGTACTGATAATCACTCCAGAGAATAAATTCCCGTCACCCCGTTTCCGTGTGGAAATAAATAGTCCATGTGCCGTATCTAATAACTAGAGCGACGTGATTATTGTCAACTCCAGACCCGTGTGGGGTTTTTATTAATCTGGCAATTTATCGTTGTAATTTATATAGTCCATATCAGTCATCAGTTCAACCTGTAGTACATAGTCATCGCCATACAAGCCTCTTGCTTGTATGGTAAATCTTCCACCTCGTCACATAAGCTCCAATTGCTTATGTGGAATATGATGAAGTATGCCTATCGTAAAGAAGTATGCCATGTAGTGTAGTTCAAAATTAATTGTTACTATCCTGTGGCGTTATTTATTATTTCACACAGAAAAACCTGCACTCCGCATCCAATGGCATTCACAGGAGTTGATATATAAATAAAATTGCGCAGCCAACTCATCAAGGTTTACCTATTTGTCGGGCACGCAAATAATTTCTTTACTCTACAGCTAATCCATTTTTCCTGTTCAACACATGTATATATATGCAGAACAAAGCTAATTATTTGTACGGGGAGTATGTATATGCATATTCATTAAACAGGTTATAAAAGAAAGGGCCGATGTTTTAGAAGGCACGCTTACTGTCAAAAACATTCCAGTCAAAGTACTGTTTGACACAGGCGCGTCAAGAAGCTTCATTGAAACCGGATTTGAATTTGAAGAAGCTCAAGGAACCAATGACTGTCCAGAACCCGGTTGGGGGTTCCATTGATCTCAGTTGGGTTTGTGGAGTGCCAGTTTCTTTCTCTCGTTATCGGTTCCCTACCATCGCGGCCGTCATGAATTTTACAGAGTTTGATCTTATCATGGGGTTAGATTGGTTGACTAAATATGAAGCCCACGTTGTGACGACCCGAAATCCCGTTCTCACGGAGACAAGGGCTATCTTTGGAATATAACACAGAAACAGATAATAGCAGAACAAAATTTAAATAAATACACCAGATAATGAACAATAGAATATACTGGATAAAAGTAATCATCAGAGTTACACAGTATACAGGATCTTACTTAGTACAAATACAGTTCAGCTATACATAAATGTCTACAGCGGAAATAAACAAAATATGTACAATAGGAGCTGAACAGCATAAAAAGAGATAAATGATAGAATCCATCTTCAGCTCCAGCTATCCAGAAAGAACCAGCTAAACCTGAATACAAGGCTGCCCGCAGCCACTACATATATAAAAAATCACATTTTTTACTTCGCTATTCAATATATAAAAATTCGATTTTTATATATTGAATAGCGAAGTAAAAATTCGATTTTTATATATTGAACAGCGAAGTAAAAAATGTGATTTTTTATATATGTAGTGGCTACGGGCAGCCTTGTATTCAGGTTTAGCTGGTTCTTTCTGGATAGCTGGAGCTGAAGATGGATTCTATCATTTATCTCTTTTTATGCTGTTCAGCTCCTATTGTACATATTTTGTTTATTTCCGCTGTAGACATTTATGTATAGCTGAACTGTATTTGTACTAAGTAAGATCCTGTATACTGTGTAACTCTGATGATTACTTTTATCCAGTATATTCTATTTTTCATTATCAGGTGTATTTATTTAAATTTTGTTCTGCTATTATCTGTTTCTGTGTTATATTCCAAAGATAGCCCTTGTCTCCGTGAGAACGGGATTTCGGGTCGTCACATTCACCCCTTATGTTTAGATCTAATTTTTATTCTATGCATGTTGTGATGTTTTCTCTTTATTCCATAAGTTAGACTATTCGAGTCTAATGTATATTTCACGTTAAACGAACGAACGTACAACGTGGGGGCAATGGGATAATATTAAAAGATTTAATATTGAGAATTGGCATAAATGCCTTAAATGTGATGTTAATTGGTATAATTTTATATACCATAAATAGATGGACATAATTGAGTCAATGTGAGAGGTCTTAGGCATAAATTAAATGCGTAACAATTGTAAAGACACGAGGTTAGGCTCGTTTGTGGTGTAAGACTGCCCGGACCCGCTCGGCAAATCCAGCTGCCACAAATGCCAGTCTAATGTGGGAGGTCTTTATAAGGTTACGGTCTTAATGAATTAAGAAACACTTAACCAGATAAACATGTAGTGGGACATGAGGGGTTAAGTGGGTGCCTTGGGTGGCATGTGAAATTAAGTGGGTGCCTTGGGTGGCATGTGAAATACGATTAGGTGTCTCAATAATTAATTAATGCTGATTAAAGACAAATATGGATGACAAACAGAAGTTTGGTTAAGTGAGTGATTCCCTGAGTAATGATCTGATGTTGATCTCGGTCTTCGGGGTTGGTACTTAGGGAGTTATTCTCTTAACCAATGTTCTGTGGAATAAGAAGTACCTAATCATTAACTAAGTGAAAGGGTTAAGACCAGCTTAACTAATAAAATGATAAGTGGGTAGGGTTAAGACAAACTTAACCAATAATTTGATAGGTGGGCAAGGTTAAGACAAACTTAACTAATAATATACATTGATCTGGTAGGGTTAAGACAAACTTAACCAGTAGTTTGATAAGTGGATAGGGTTAAGACAAGCTTAACCAATAACACATGTTGATTTGTTGAGTAAGTAACATGGGTGACATGTGGGATATAATTATAAACACTTAACCAAGTTAAAACATGTAAGAAGACATGAATAAGAGGGGTTAAGTGGGGAATTCTAGCAGGGATCAAGCATAGGGGGGAAGCTTGTGTGGGGATCCTTTTCAAACCAGTTACCCATTTAGTATCTTTGTGGGCTCGACCCAAGTCAAGGACGGAACACGCGTACTGGATTTGATTGTAAGAGGTCAAAACGGGTTAGCGGTGGCAACGCAAGTCCAACGGGTTCATATGCGTGTGTGGGCCCGGGCTGGTAGGTAAGACGTTGTTGCATCGTGTAGATATAAGCCATGCATTTTTGGTTGTATCAGGTTGCCACTTTGGGGAGTGATACACCCCATTGTGGGGCCAGCACGGGTATCTACGAGTTAGGGAGCCGATCGAATGGGGAAGGTAGTGGGTACACCTAGTGGAGATAGGTGCAGACGGCTCCTATGAAGACAGCTAGGAGTATAACTACCATATTATGAATAAATATTAGAATGGGAAGGGTAGTGGGTACACCTAGTGGAGATAGGAGCAGACGACACCTATGAAGACAACTAGGAGTATAACTACCATATTATGAATAAATATTAGAATGGGGAGGGTAGTAGGTACACCTAGTGGAGATAGGGGCAGGCAACACTTATGAAGGCAGCTAGGGGTACACGAACTGCCATTATCATTATTTTGTTCGGTGGGTGGGATCAACCTTTAGGGTGACTAGTGGTGGTGCAGTATAGTAATTATCCTATAGTGATTAGGGGCGCCTTTAACGTTATCTTGGTTCGTCTTATTTCCTTGTTTGCTCTGTCATACCCATTTGTTCACAGTCATTTCCTTATTTTCCAGCTTATGCCTTATCCTAGTTATTTTGATAATTATATTGTTAAAGTTATCGCACTCGCCAGACTTTATATCTAACCCCCTTTTCTTTGCACCTCTTTTCTACCTTTCCCCTCCTCAGGTTTGCAAGGAGGGAATACTACAGCTTAGTGCTGATTTCTTTCAGTTGCTTGAAGAGAGAAGATGTATCGCTTTAGACTCTCTCATCTTTATGGCTTTGCTTATGCTCAGTGGGGATTTATGCATTTATGTTATTTAAGTACTTGCTTCTTTATGTACTTTGAAGTTTTTGAGAAAGACTACTGATCCTGTTGTAATGGTTTTGGAAACTACTTTTGTAAACTCGTTTTGAGTTATGATGAAATAAAATAAGTTTTATCTTCCGCTGTGTTGTTTTATTTATTTATTCTTGTAATTTATCTGTTCTATACAACAATAACGCTTCATGGACATTGATGCATTCCCTTTGTGAGTGACATTAATGGACGTGGGGTGTTACACGTGGTATCAGAGCTATGGTTACAAGAACAGATAAAAAGTTTTGAAATGAGTTTTCAAAAGTATTATTTTCCTAGAAAGTGTTTTCAAAGACTTATTTTAAAGAAGCTATTTTCAAGGAAAGTTTACTTTAAAGAGCATAATCCCCGCAAGCCATACATCTCTCTTTCGCTTCCCTTGTTTTGAATCTCTTCCTCTTTCCCTTTTGAATCTCTTCCTCCGCGTATAGATGCTTTTTCCTAAGATATATGAGGACTTCCGTATGATGGGCAGAAAACCGCTTCATGGGACTTAGATGTTTGTCGAGGCTAGAAGTTGGCTCAAGAAAGTGGAGGACTTGTCGGTGTCTTTGAGATAGACGAAGGGAGGAAGGGTCGACTAGCTGCTTGGTTGATGAAGGACGAAGTTTCCTGTAGGTCGGAGATCACGAATGGAGAACGTATAGTGGAGGCATGGATAGGGCACAGGGTAAGAAAGTAGAACCTAAGAAGGGTGCAAAGAATAATAAACCCCGTGACAAGAGGAAATGTCTTTATTGTGGAACACCAGGCCATCTGAGTAAAGACTGTAGGAAAAAGAAGAAGACTGGTTGTTTTCACTATGGAGAGGCAGGTCATTTAGTTAAGGACTGCCCAAGGAAACAGAGGAAAGGGGAAAGAACTTATGGCAGACAGCTTCAGGCTCTCGTGGCACCAGGGCAGACAAGGGAGTGGGTCCAGGCTCTCGCGCTCCCACCGCTGCAAGAACGAGGGAGAAACATTTCCGTTGAGACTTTAGTTTTTTTGTTTGATCATCCTGTCCGTACTTTATTCATTCTAGTGCATCACATTCGTTTGTATCTGCTTCGTTAGTTGAAAACACTGCACCTAAATACTAGTCTAGTTTCGGATCCCATAGTAGTCTCAAATCCTATTGGTGGTTCGACTCATTTTTCCATGATTTGTCGAGATTTGAAAGTGTCTATCTTGAGCATTGGGTTTGAATGCAACGCCTTTGTTCTTGGCTTCATAGGATATGGCTTGATTCTAGGTATGGATTGGCTAACTAAATACGGTGCCATCCTAGATTGTGAGAGAAGGGTAGTTAGATTTTGGACTCGTTGTGGAAAGACCCTTGATATTTCTTGTGACCCTAGAGGTCCAGTAATGCTTAGTTACCTAGAGTCTCTTGACGTATCTAATGATGATCTGAAATCTATTCGTGTGGTCCGTGAATATAGTAACGTCTTCAAAGAGGTTCGAGGTTTACCCCCGAGGCGTGAGATAGACTTTCGTATTTATCTTGTAGACAATGCAAAACCAGTATCTCTGCCAGTACGCCACATGGCTCCTCGTGAGAGGAGGGAGCTCAATAAGCAAGTAGGGGAGTTGCTAGAGAAGGGTTCATAAGACATAGTATATCGGAGTGGGGTGCTCAGTTGTTTGGTTGCATTGCTAGTATTGTCTCACGTAGATTGTCTGAATTCGGAGGAGATATTCCTTGGGTGCTTGTCTGATATTGGTTTAGGACTTTGGGGCTTGTGCTTGGGGAATGTCGAGTTCGACTAGGATGGTTTGTGTGAGATAAATAGCTGTGGCGATTTCCATTGCATGATATCTTGGTTTTCTCGAGAAGTGATGTGCAGCCGTGACATGATGAGACTATTCGATGGTATGGGCTGCCCCGAGTTAGATTCAATGGGGTTATGAGATGACTCGAGTGGGATGTGAAGTAATGGATTGTTTAGGACCCTATGTTGATGCCCTTTTTTGAGGAAGAAGGCAAGATTCTTAGGACACGTGTCCTAAGAATCTTTTAAGTTCGATTTGTTTAATTTTGAGAACTCAGATTTCAGAACTCAGATTTAATTTATGATAGGAGCAAACAACACCTATGAAGACAGCTAGGAGTATAACTACCATATTATGAATAAATATTAGAATGGGAAGGGTAGTGGGTACACCTAGTGGAGATAGGAGCATACGACACCTATGAAGACAGCTAGGAGTATAACTACCATATTATGAGTAAATATTAGAATGGGGAGGGTAGTGGGCACATCTAGTGGAGATAGGGGCAGACGACACCTAGGGGTACACGAACTGCCATTATCATTATTTTGTTTGGTGGGCGGGATCAACCTTTAGGGTGACTAGTGGTGGTGCAGTATAGTAATTATCCTATAGTGATTAGGGGCGCCTTTAATATTTTCTTGGTTCGTCTTATTTCCTTGTTTGCTCTGTCATACCCATTTGTTCACAGTCATTTCCTTATTTTCCAGCTTATGCCTTATCCTAGTTATTTTGATAATTATATTGTTAAAGTTATCGCACTCGCCAGACTTTATGTCTGACCGCCTTTTCTTTCCACCTCTTTTCTTCCTTTCCCCTCCTCAGGTTTGCAAGGAGGGAATACTACAGCTTAGTGCTAATTTCTTTCAGTTGCTTGAAGAGAGAAGATGTATCGCTTTGGACTCTCTCATCTTTATGGCTTTGCTTATGCTCAGTGGGGATTTATGCATTTATGTTATTTAAGTACTTGCTTCTTTATGTACTTCGAAGTTTTTGAAAAAGACTACTGATCCTGTTGTAATGGTTTTGGAAACTACTTATGTAAACTCGTTTTGAGTTATGATGAAATAAAATAAGTTTTATCTTCCGCTGTGTTGTTTTATTTATTTATTCTTGTAATTTATCTGTTCTATACAACAATAACGCTTCATGGACATTGATGCATTCCCTTTGTGAGTGACATTAATGGATGTGAGGTGTTACAGGATTCTTAAACTTGTTTACACACATTCCTACACTTATGTTATGAAATATATTACAGTTATATTATAAAATGTATTGTGGACATTGCAAAACATTGTAGATCTGGAAATCAGCCCCATTAAACACCATTTAGATGTAGTTACATTTTAGATCTCTAGTTCAGTGTTGAAAAACGAAATTTCGGTAATAATGTGAATTTTGTAAATTGTGTGATTATAATGTTAAAAAGAAATATGCCTGTTTATACTCAATATTGTTGGTTTTGGGTTAATTATTATAAATATGTCGTTTTCCTCCCTTGCATAAAAAGACATTATTTTGAAGTCATAAGAGATATGAGAAAAAGGTTGAAAAGAGAAAAGTGGTGCAAATATACATACAAATATAAATATACATATTTGTACGTAATTTACATCAACTATTCCAAATTATCACATAGGTTTCTTGGAATTTTGAAATATGTTAATCCACTAATTAGGCAATATTTATAATGATTACGACTAAGTCCATTTGTAAGATTTGGAACCTTTTGACAATATTGAATGTAAAAAGGAATGTTTTATTGTCGATTAAACCAAATCATTTTAGAATAAAAATAAAAATAAAAATAATAACTACGTTAAGCACACGAAAACATAAAATATAAATATATTCATATTATCCGTCCAAATCAGCGTAAAATGATAAAATATGCATTGTATGGAATGTTGAATGTGTGGATAAGGTTCAATTATGGAATTATATGTAAATTTAATCCATACTGAATTAATATATTTGTGGTGACCATTTGTAGCAATCAATATAATTAATTTCTATGAATAAGACCGCAAAATAATAAATAACAATTGTGACCAATGTGGATTGGGGAAAGTAAATAAAATAGGATAATGGGTATAATTCCTAAAATTTATTAGGATAAATGTTGTACACCCCAAATTAGGAAATTGAATTATAACCCCATTTAGACATGAGGTTAAGCTCAACTTGTGGCATAAGTCTGCCCGTGTAATAACCCGGAAATGCGAGCCAATTTAAAATTTTTATTTTGGCAATTTTGATGAATTTTGAATATTTAAAATAGATTATTTTAAATAATAGCGACGAGAAATTTGTTTTGAATAGAAATAGAACGTATATATTTATATAGATCGTCGTTAGAATATAATTATTTTATTTCAATTATAAAGGGAATTGAAAATGGCGCGGTAGTTTGAAAATTCGATTTCAAACTTCAAATGAATGTGCCGGGTGAAAAATAAATCGGATTTTAGCGAAACCAAAAATATTAGAATCTAATTGAGAATATCTTTCCAACGAATCCGAAAAATTGAAATTTCATAGCGGGAATCAAAAGATATGCCCAGTTGAAAATTCAGAATAGTCGCTATGGAATTTTGGCCCTTAAAAATGGAAATTTTGCAAACGACCTCGGATTTCGACGAAACCACTTTTGTTGGATCCATGATGTCAAAATATTGCTAGGTTTCAAAATTCGCAATTTCCTGAATCAATATGAGAGCGTGGAGAAGGAAAACGCGTTTGACCAGTTTTTGTTGACTTTAATCGATTAGAAAATGGCCATTTTTCAAACAGTCTCAGAATTCAACGAAATTAGTTTTGTTAGGACCGTATCGTCAATACGAAGCTAGAAAATATTTTTCGGGAATTTTTCTAGTTAGTATGTGGCCTCGGTAAATTGAAATGCACGTTCAAATTCAATATATAGAGTTATATTTTGATTTTGACGGAAACTAATCGAAACGATCGAATCAGCTGATGAATCATATCCCATTGTGTTCGGAATGGGGGTAATTAGCTATAGACAACAGGCGGTGGGTCTCGTTTAGAGGTCGAAATTAATAGTTGTTTTTTTGTGGAGAATTAAATAAAAATAATAAAATTATATAAACCTAATTCTCCCATCACCGAGTCAAACCCTCCAACCTAGGTCAAATTTCAAAATCGCGCCCCCCAATGTTACAGCCCGTCGCCTTCCCCTACCCCCGCCTACCGCCGCCATCGGAGGCGCGGCTCCTCCCCATGCCGTCGGCCATCAGCGGCCACCCCCCCTTTCATCTCTGGCTCCGTTACTCTCTCTCCCCTCTTCATCGACCCCCAAACCCTCCAACTGCCGCCATATCCCTCGAATCCGCCACCTCCAGTAGGCCACACCCCCTGCACCCTCGTGGACCCCAGGCGGCGCCCTAGCCCTCCTTCCTCCTCTTCTTCAGTTCAAAACCACACCCCCTGAGCACCCTCGCGCCACACTGCACCCCCCCTCTGCTCCGCCCTCCCCTGCCGAAGTTGACGAGCCACCGCGAGCTCCTCCAGCGAGCGCTAGCCCCAGTCAACGTTGAACAGTAAGTTTGTTTTCAATTTTGTTTATTTATTTTCTATAAACTTTATTTTGTAAATCTGAATCTATTTGAATACGATTTTTGTATATAGATTTGAAATAGAAAAATACAATTTTTATTAGATAGAAAGAATAAAAATATGATTTTTATATTATATAGATAGTAAAAATTTGATCTTTATATATGTAGCGAAATAAAAATCGGATTTTTATTATATATACGTTGAAATAGAAATGTGATTTTTATAGCGATGATATAAAAATAAAAATCCGATCCTTATAATAGAAGTAGATATAAAAATATAATTTTTATATAGGAAAGAGCATTATAAAAATATATTCTTTATTGGAAGAAGAGCGATATAAAAATATAATTTTTATATAGAGAATAGTGTGGTAAAAATAGAATTTTTATCTATATAGTAGCGGTGTAAAAATAGAATTTTTATCTATATAGTAGCGGTGTAAAAATAGAATTTTTATCCATATGGTAGCGGTATAAAAATGTGATTTTTATATACATGGCAATAATATAAAAATGGGATTTTTATATATGTAGTGGCTACGGACAATGAAACTGACAAAAGGCGGGCACGACGAAGATTTCTACACAAGAAGAGTCGTTGCGTTTGGTAGCTCTCGGTGAGAATTTCTCACTTTAAATCTTGTTTTCTAGTTAAAAATATATACTAGGATGCAGACAGTGCTTAGCAGCACCCGACACCCGTCGTCCACAGACCATGGACGGCTTGTATGCTTGTTTGATGTGTTGTGAAGTTTGTTGGTGATGTTGATGTGAAATGTGTTGAAATAAATGAATTTATCATTAAAAATATAATTTTCAATGTGAATGTGAATAAATAAATATTCATTTACAAACCGGACGGTTTGTTTATGTACACCTATTTGAAGGATATTGATTGGGATGATAAATTTTACACATCACCCAACTGCACAAATAATATTTAGTGTTTGTGGATTGAAACCCCACACGGGTGTTGGGATGATATTTGGCGTACACTAATCCCAATTATTTAGTTGTATGTTGATCGATTGGTCGACAGACTGTGTAAGCGTTAATTATTTATATTTAATGCCTATGCAGTTGTGTGGTGCACTTTGGATGATGGTTGATTATTTATCGTTGCTATTATATACATGTGTTGTATGGAATCCATATAATTAACATTATATGGTAATTGATTGGGCCTCATTCCAATTGGGAAAATAAAGAATATTATAAAATAAAGATTCACGTGTTGACAGTACTCATTTGTTGAGATTAGTCATGTGTTGAAAGGAATATAGATTCATGTGTTGAACGAAATATTTTAATAATAAAATTTACATCTTTATCATATATAAAATTAGAAACTAACTGGAAAATAGATAAGATGAGTGGTCTCCTGGGTATTGATCGAATGTTGGTTTCGACCTTCGGGGTTAATACTTAGGGAATCGTTCTCTTACTAATTTACAGTTGGAGTCTGATTAAAAATTAAACGATAGAAATCGTAATTTTATAAAATATATTAAATAACAAAAATAGTCACGTGTTGATAGTACTCATTTGTTGAGATTAGTCATGTGTTGAAAGAAATATAGATTCATGTGTTGAATAGAATAAATATTCATTTGTTGAATATAATAACAAAGTCATTGAAAAATTTAAAGCCGTGTTAATTAGAGATGCGCTATTTTGACGAGAACGATATTTATATCGATTATATTCGTTTTTATAATGAATATTGAAAAGAGATTTAAAAATCGAATATTTATAAAATGAATTCGAATTGAATTGAATGTAAAATGAATTCGAATTGAATTCGAAATTAATTGAATATAAAATGAGTTCAAATTGAATTGAATATAAAATGAATTCGAATTGAAATGAATTCAAATCGAATTGTAATCGAATTGAAATAAATAGAAATGCAATTGGAAATCGAAGTGAAATCGATTTGGATTGAATTCAAATCAAATTGAAAATGAACTGAAATTGAATTGAAATCGATTTGAATTGAAATCAAGTAGAAATGAATGTAAAAAGAATTTATAATGGAAAACTCAATTTTGATTTGAATTTGAAATGAAGGTTGAAATTGTTTTTGAAACAAATTTGAAACGATTTATAAAATTCGTTTTAAAAGGAAATCGACGAAATACATATAATATATATATTATATATATAATGGCCTGAATAGAACGCGCCGCGCCGCGGTAATTCATGAATTTCGACCATTGACTTCGAACGGACATTGCGGGAGATCCGACCGTCGGATTCTCTAAAACCGGAACTGTTGGATTCGTATCGAAAAGAGCTTTCTAACGAATATAAGATATTTGAAATCTGACGGTTCGATTGGGAGATACGTCCAAATCAATTTCAAAAAAGGTCGCTGTAAGTGCAGTTCGACGGCCGTTGATGGAAATCGACTGTACGGGCCTTGATAAAACTGTTAAAAATATTAATAATTTGTGTAAAATCATAATATATGAATTGGAAAGAACTGGGATGAAAAATTCCACATTTGAAAGGATAAAAATAGGTTTTACCGAAATGAACTAATTTTGAACCAAAATTAAAAATCCAATTATTTTTAAATAAATAAATAAAGTGAATTTGAAAGGGGTTTTAAAAATAATCAGAATTTCCAATATATGAATTGGAATGGATTTGAATCGAAATTATCTTCGGAATATTTCGATGTTGGATTTCGTGATTATACAGATATGGTTGTGGAATTTTGAAAGATATATTTATATCGTTATTTCAAATACGATATTTGTTGGTCGTAGAATTTGATATGGAATATAAGCCGATGTATCTTCTATTCAGAGCCTTGTATTTAATAACAAATGTGATTTTGGGTTTATCGTGAACCGTATTTTAAATGACGTTGGTTCTTTAACCCAGTTAAAGACAGGATATTGATTTTTGAGAAGATTAAAACTAAGGGGAGTTTTAATGAATCTGTAATTAGACTGAAATGTGAATTGATAATTTAAATCATCAAATTTGGAAAGTGATCGAGAATGGAGTATCACCAGTTTTGCTCCAAAGCGATAGTTAAATCTCTAATTAGATTTGAACGTGAAACGGTAATTAATTTTACCGATAACATCGTGGTGTTAGATATGGAGTACTACCAGTTTTGCTCCATGGGATAAATAGGTTGGGATTGGGAAATAAAATACATAATTACTTCGGTGTGATTCGCTAATCCCGACTAGTTTGGAAAACCATAATATGGTTTGAAATGACATCGAAAGGAGGATTAAAGAATAAATTTAAAAGAATTTATCTTTGATAAAATTAATGGGAACCTTTCCCTAAGAATGTGAAATTTAGAAACTAACTGTAGGTTAGCTAAGAAGAATGGTTTCCTGGGTATTGATCTGATGTTGGTTTCGGCCTTCGGGGTTAATATTTGGGGAATTGTTCTCTTGATAATTTATGGTTAGTGACTGATGAATTGAAATGAGGCGTATGTTGTGTTTGTGTAACATTTGTTTATTATATATGCAGGTCATTCAGAAAGGTCGGGTTTATACCCATTCTGAATAACCAATTCGACGATATGTCGAAGAGGAAGACGGTGGTTGAAGACCAGAAATCTTCACATCGTTTGGGTGATTACTGATGATCTTAATTGGGCTGTACACCCAAGATGAGGGAATCAGTTGGTGATCGTCCAGACGTACTTGGAGATCGATGGATATGCAAGGAAAGTGCCTCCGGTTTCGTTCAGACCCAGAATGAATTTGTAAATGGACTGTGTGTCTGACATTGGATTTTATTCTATGTTGGTTGATCTCTATTAAATGTACATCTGTTTGGTGGTGGAGAATTTATTCTCTTGCTTAACACCCTTCTCTGAGACGTATGAGCTCAGAGGTTGTATATCGATGGGCATCAGTCGCATGGAGTGAATTGTCGGTGTGGCATGCCTAAGTGGCAGATGATCAAGGCTTCTATTGAAAAGCAAAGTCTTGTGGTTGATGATCAAAGCACGGCCTGTGTGGCGCAGCTTTGTGTATAGCGTGAATTCGCAAGCCTCACACCTCGGTATGAGTAAAAAATGGGATAGTGACTGCAGGGAGAACACGAAGTTTCTTTCTAGCTAGAGGTAGTGTCAGTGCTTAAACTGGCTGACATTTATATTATTTTTTATCTATGCGGTTGTTGGAATGCGAGGCGCCTCGATTTTAGGTCTGCAAGGACCGGGAAACGTGTGTTCAGGAATTGCCAATCCTCAAACGTAAGAGAGGACCGGCTCTGAAGATCCAGAGGCTACCCAGAGAGAGTAGTCCTGAGACATTTTCTAGAGTGTCTCGAAGCGGAGAGGATCTTGCCCCTTTCCTCGACTCATGACGGAAATCCAATTTCCAATACGTGATATTTTGGTTTTATTTGTAGAGCCTAGTATGGCGACATGATATATGGTACCCATGCCGCCTATGATTGATATTTATGACTGTATATAAAATCAGAAACTAACTGGAAACGAGCTAAGATGGGTGGTTACCTGGGTATTGGTTTGACGTTGGTTTCGGCCTTCGAGGTTAATACTTAGGGAATCGTTCTCTTACTAATTTACGGTTGGAGTCTGATTAAGAATCAAAAGATAAAATTTCGCGTATCTAGCATTCTTTGGCTGTTATAAGGTAAAACCCTATCCTCCAGCTTGCATTGCATTTGTGATGGGACCTGGGTCTTATAACAGCTTCATTTTTCTTTACTTAGCATTGCGCTGTTTGTTTTATGCACTGGTATTCTTGGGAGGAAACCTGTTCCGTGTTATACGACGTGGTCCCTTGATTTACCGAACTTTAAAAACCAATATTAATAACTGTTTTAGTTCTCACACCAGTCACATGACTGACCTGGAGTTTATTGTTTTAACCTAAACTCTGGGTGCCCTTATTTTCGACATGGGCAGTTAGTAGTTTTGGTTTTGCAGATTTTATATTCACAGGATCCTGATTTACAGCTGGAACGATGCTCGGAAAGCTCTGTATCCGTGTATTACTTTCAATTGTGTTTTGTATTATTTTCCGCTGCTTTGTAATTTATTGTAATCTATGATGTGTAGTATTTATTCATACTCTGTATATTCTTGTAATCTGATGGAATTGTTGTAAATAACAATGAAATGTTCTTCTGTTTGTGTTCTGATTCGTCTTGTTCTCAATTCTATCCGTGCTTTCCTTCACAGGGGAAGTTCGTGTCGTCTCAGCCGGGAACCGACCGACAAATCCAGCACCCGCAGTTAAGCTTATGTGAGGGGTCTAATGCGTAAATGTACTAAGGCACGAGGTTAAGTTTAACTTGTGGAAGAAGTATGCCCGGAACCGACCGGAAAATCCCACATCCACAAGTTGTCAACATAATGTGTGAGGCCTGGTACACACACACACACATATACATACATACATAATGGTCAACAAATAAAAAACAAATGAATAAGAATAATAACTGTCTATTGGGGTACAACAAATAGATAACTTGGGACTGATAAATAGTTGCCTTAGGAAAATATGACCGTTATGGTCATAAAGGGCAATAAAGACGGAAATAATAGAAAATGGGTGTCAAAAAGAGGATTTATGGATATTGATTGTCGTTTAAAATACTAAGTCTAAATTAGGGAAGTAAATCAAATTAATATTTATGGTTAAAAGAGGATATTATTAACCATATGAACCCGTGACGATGATGAATTGTATACGTATAATATTCACATGTAGAGGGACTAAACGGGAATAACTTTATAACATAGCCTACTTTATCCCAATAGGGAAAGGTGCTAAAGGAAAATGGGGTACGAGTCCAATAACCTTCGCGTATAGTCCGCTTCCTGGGTCTTAAGCGGTAAGGGTTGAGGCGTCCATCTAGCAATAGGTCTTTCAGTTTAGGGGTATTAAACGACATGTGTCGTATTGCCTGCCCAAACGTGGAAACTAGAAATGTTAGAAATGGCTACCTATCATACGGGAAGTAATAAGCGACTAAGGAGGTTATCTAATAAAGTCAGCTAGATGGTACAACGAACGATAAAATACCATCTCTTACCTTATACAGGGCAAGGATATATGTGTGAACAATAGAAGCCTTAACTTATAGGACCTGTAGCTAGTACCCTCTAGTTTACAAAAATATGGAACAAGTCATCGAGAGGTATTAAGTCACCTAGAGGTCTGTCGACCAATGAGTCCGCCTAGGGTCCTAAGTGATCGGGAGAATCCACCCTATCTGTCATTGATGGTGAGGCGGAAAATAATAAAGGGAATTGGATGGAAATGTATATATGTATGCAAGGACTCCGCAGTTAAGGGTTCACTTCTCGGTCTAATAATCAATTGAATTATAATTTAAAGGGGCTTCCTAAATATATGCGTAAACGTTCTATCTCGGTATTGTATCTTAGAATACCACTATGGAAAGAGTGGTAGAGTCGTGCGTAAACATCTACATAGTTAGGCTAGAATCACAAACCTTGATAGGCATACATCTTGGGTTGAACCAAACGGGATACATCTGGGCATTATAATATGTGATGTACATTTCTTAGTCACCAGAACTTGTTGTTCTGAACCCCCCTCATTACAACCTCCCAAGTTTGCTAGAGAAGGTCGGGTTCTCACAGATGTTTAAGTTTGGCTTTTGTTTCTCGTTCTCTCTCATGCTCGGTATTGGCAAAGCGACTTACTTCGAAAAAGGGAGTTACTAAAGTTAATACTAGTTATCCTATTATGTTTCCGCCGTGAGTTTTCTTTTATCGTACTTTGATTATGCTCATGCTCATTTATTGCAGGTACCAGATTTACATGCTCGATGCTTGGATGTGTTCAAGTTTTGATTTTTGTCAAAATTTTGGAACAAAAAAGTGTTTGTTGTTACATTCCGCAACCTAAGGTTCCCCTACCTAAGCCCCATACCCGTTGTTGGGTCCTGAAGGTTGGTTCTACTGTTGTTGTGCCTATTGTTCCCCACGTCGTTTCTCTGGATCCCGCGACAGTCGACTTTAGTCCTGGGTAGATTGAGACTTCTGACTGTGATCTTCTGATTCATGATTCCACTTCTGCCTCCTTATGGAGGTAGATGTAATGACTGAGACTGCCCTTTTTTGTTGTAGTTACCCAATCTTTCCATCCTCCATCCATTGATCCATCCCAAATTATTTGATGTGCTGCTGAGCGTACATGGTGCCATACACCCTCAGATATGCGATTTGTTCCGACGATAGATTTGTTCTATGGTTTTGTTTTTGGATATGTTGAAAACAAAAGGTTTTTATATTATCCCGTTGATGGTCTTGATCTTACTACTGCAGGTGAAGGTGTTAAAGGAGAAAAAAATAGTCAGGTTTTGGCGATGCATATGAGGATAGAAAGTTAGCATACTCATGTGATTGAGATGATTATACCTCGTACTAAGTTCATTATTTTCTGGGTTTGGTCCTGTATATGGTCCTATTGAGGATAAAAGAAGTGACCCTTCCACCTCTTCTGAAGCTGGATAGTCACTTTAGTTACTTGTTGTGGCACTCTGCCTCACACCAGTTTGTATGTTAAGTGATATGGATACTGTAAACCCATTTTTTTAAAGTTAGGCAATCTGTCTAACTCCTACACTTTAATGTATCTGTTACATGTTGTAATAAAAAGTGGATTGACTGCTACAAAAACACGCTGGCCTTACTAAAAAAATATAAATGTAAAATTCATAGTATAAGTTATAGATGTAAAGCCAAAGTGATTATATTGGAATCAAAATATTAAAATCAAAGTATAATTAAAATATAAAAAGTAAAGTACAAGTATATAAAAGCCAAATTATAAATATTAAAAATCTAAATATAAGTAAATGGTATAAATATTGAAATTTAAAATCTAGTAAATATAATATTATTTCAAGTTAAGATACTAAAACTTAAAATTCCTTTTTGAAAATCATTTTGAAAACTAGGATTATATGAAAACACTTTTTGTAAAAGAAATTGAAAATATTAACATTTTCGAAAAATCATTTTCAAATAGAAGAGAGATCAGGTATTTGTAAGTTGAGTTTTAACATTAAATCTGAGACTCAATAATATGTTGAAATCTTGAACTCTTCATTACTTATGAGTCTTCATTATCTGACTCTTGAGTCATCAATCTGCATCTGTAATCTTAATATTTTTATAGGCTTCATTATCAATACCTATTCAATATCCTACACTGTATACAATGTCTAGGTAATAATTTGTACATGTGTAAATATAAAATATATCATTACTTGAGGTTTTTATCACCAAAAATACCATCCATGGTATTAATGATCTCCCCTTTTTGACGATGACAACCATTTTATAAAATATCTCCTTGGCTGCCCCGAATTCCACAACTCTCCGTTAGTACTCCCCCTTAATATCTGCATATTTTATTTTTTCTTCCCCTTTATCATCAATAGAAACTACCATTCTCCATAACTACTTTGTAACTTGTTCTTATTCTAACTATTCCTATTTCTAACTCTCTCTAAACATACCTCAAATAAGTATGATATTCATATAACAGAAACGATAAAAATAATATATAAGAAATGAAAAGTATACATACTAATCATTAATAGTAACTACACGAAACTATATATTCATTATTTACAAATTTGTGCATATATTTACATTAGACTAATCAATACAATGCTAGTTCTATTCCAGCTATATACGACTTTTAAAGAAAACATATTCATTTCTATTTATATTTCTTAATAATAGGGGACTCATGGATGAGACATAAAGGATAATATAGACAAAAATTTCCTTCTTATTCAATAAGATTTCCATCATTATTGAAGCAAACCTCTTCTACACACTAAACTTCGATGTCTTCATTATCTTCATCCATACCATCTTTTCTTCTTCTTTCTCTTCCTTCTCTTCTTCTTCTTTTCTGTCCCAAAGAGGATTGTGAATGGCTATATTGAATGATTCATCTTCTATGATGATATGATTCACATAGTTGTCTAGAAGGCATTTTTGCAGATTCCTTAGTATTTTTCTTTGTCGCCCTTGTTGCTTGGCCATTCTCACTTGCATAACTTGAATTTCAGTAAGCATTTCAAGAATTTTTTCATTTCTCTTACTACATTAATGACTCTTTCCAATGTAGCTCATTGAAAATGGATCAAGAAAAGGGGACGAGAATGAAATGATTTGATTATCATTTGAATAGGAGGCCATGGCTAAAAGCTTTTATAATTTTATATAGAGAAAATTGTAACAACCCAAATTAAATGTGTAATTAAATTAAATATTAATCAGAAAAATTATCAGAATTGGACAATGAGATTAGCCCCTTTGGGTCCATTACGATTTTCTGGTTAGGATAGACATTTTGGTTGCTAAAATTGAATTTAAAACGAAAAAGTTATGAGCAAAAGAATAAACTAGAATTTGAATTAAAAATAAGAATATATATATATACGTTGCAAAAGAGATGAGAGGACCCTGCTCAGGAAGGGGTCGACACATGGGTCAACCCACATCTCTAGTGGGTCGACCCAGCGGTCGACACACCTAAGGGATTGGTCGACCCACCCCTTTGTATTTGCACAACTTGGAGCTCATGTAATACATTTAATTACTGTAACGTTCAATTTCTTACTTGGTAGTGTTTTGTTTTCTATTTTTATATCTCTTGTTGACGTGGCTCTTCCCTATTGGTCTAGGACAAGGCTGGTCTAGATTTAATCTTTAAAATCGGACCCTTAAGGACATCCAACTAACCATATAAATAACCCGTAAACATGCCCTAATTCTCCGCACAACCTCTTCTTCCCCCACAGGCCTATCCATTTTTTTAGGAAGGGCCAAATACATTTTAAACTTTTAAAGGGGACAAAGAGATTCTTAAATTAAAATGTTTATTTTATTTCTTTGAGGGGACGAGGTTCTACTGGAAAGGAAGGCCACGAGGGAGGCATTTTCAGTGAGCATTTACTGTAATTGCTAGAATAGTATAATTTTAAGAATATTTAGATAGTAGAATAGTTTGTTAATTTACTTGCAGTTATTTATAGTTTTCTATGTTTATTTTCTATAGATAATATCTGTTATTTTAATTATCGTCTCTATTCCTTTTCTATTTATTTCAGTACTTTACTGTTTACTATTAATTATTCAACCTTCTCCTATCCCCTTTCTTTGTTGTTATTTTACTTACAGTTCAGGCTTTGCCCTATTTCATTTACAATCCCATTTTATTTGTTTTGACTTTAGGCCATGTGAGAGCCAAAACCTTTACCCTTTTATTTATGATGAGTTTAGACCGTTCGAGAGCCTAAACCTTTACCCAATTATTTCTGTGTATATTGGGAAAATAATGATTTTGGGTATAAAGGGTTATTTGGGGAAAACTGAATAAATATAGTAATTATCTAATGAACTATAATTTTGTGGAATAACTAATAACTAAATAATTGGATGGTATAATTGGAATATGTTAACTTAGTAATTCACTTAGCAACGGGGATTGGGATTGTATAACGAATATGGTAACCGTACCCTAAAATAAATAGGAAGTTGAATATAACCTAAAATATAATAAATGGTTATATTTAATGAGTAGGCTTATTAAGTAATCTTAAAATGTATGTTAAGTTTAATATAGAACAAATTAATAAGCATGTAAAGGGAGTCCGTTCCGGCAGCGACAACTAACTGGGGAAAATAAGTGGCTCATAGTGGTGGTCCGTTTTGGTAGCATAGTCTGATTAGGGAAAATAAGTGACTAAACGAAATGACCAAGCTATGGTGGCCTTGGTACTCATTGACAATTCTATGGAGGTCTAGGTAGCTGGGCAGTCGACGATAATTCTATGGTGGCCTTAAACATCGTTGACAAATCTGTGGGAGTTTATATTAGCAGGCGGTCAACGATAATAAATTAAATAACGAGGACCAAGTCTAGGGGTGACTTGAGTCAAATTGCATTTTTGGTTAAGGATCTGTATCAAGAAGTATCCCTTTTACCATTCTATGGAGGTCTCACACGAGGAGGCGAGGGCATGCTTTACTGCACTAGGTAGTAAGAGGTCTAAATGAGGTAGGTATGGGTGCGTTCTAGTGGGGTGATGAGCGTGCATCGCGCTGATTTGGGAAAATAAGACGCTGTAATGACTGTGAACTCTATATCTTTTAGAGCTGATGGGAACTGGCTTGATGAACCCGAGGCCCATAGTGGGTATAGGTTATCACGTTATGGTATAAGAGCTGATTGATGGGTAGTATTAGGAAATTTGTGCCTAAATTATTTATATCGTTCTGACTTTGTAGAAGTGCAAAAACAATCATCATTATCAAATCTTATGAATAAGATGATAATTGACTTTATTTGTGCTTATCTTCCTACTTCTTTATTTACTACCTTTATGCCTTTATGTTCTTGGAACTGTTATTCTGTCCAAACTTGCTTTTATAGTACTCATGCTAGTAATTACAGGACTCACCAGACTTTATGTTTGAACCATTTTTCTTTCCTCTTTCCTCTTTTATTTTCCCCTTAAGCTTGCAGGGAGGAAGTTCATAGTTCATACTATTCAGTTGTGTCTTGGAGGATTTTCTTGGCTGTAGATGTATTGTTCTCTCTTAGTTCAATTCTTTTTCCACGGGTTGGTTGTATCTTATAATTACTTTTTTTTAGGGATTATCATATATCTACTCTGATATTTTGTGCCCGAGATTTATATTCATGAGACATGATACTTTATGATAATTGGTTTTAAAAAAAATAAATGATTTTGTCAATGATGTAAATTGTCTTCTTCTTCCGTCGTGTTTTAAATATTTCTCTCTTATGAATCTTAGTCTCTGTGATATTTATTTATACCTATGTGCTTCATATTCCTTAGTGAAATCCTCATATGGGTGACGTTAAGGGGTATAACATTTGCATCAGAGCTAAGATTACAAGATCAAAGAATTTTTTTTTATTAAAAAAAGTCCTTTCATAAAGAAAAATGTTTTCAAATAAAAGTTTGTTTTGAAAAATATATACCCTCTAGTCAATTACAGCCTCTTTCGAATTTTGAATCTCTATCTTTTCTTCATTGAGTTATTTATAAGGCGACCTTTCGAAGCTTTCATTTATATAGAAACCTCAAATCTTTATACGTTGATGTTTTGACTTATGGATAAACCTGTTTAACTCAGTATTTGGAAAAAATGAAAGTTAGAAAGAAACTTGCTACTTGACGAATAATAAGTAAAGCTAGCCAAGAATAAGACTACCTTAAAGGAAAGGGATGGCAAGAAGACGTAAAAATATCACTAATAAATTTCGTAAAGACGTTATTTAGACTAAGGATTAAGATGAAGTTAGGAAGTTATGAACAACCTAGATTGGTTGGTTAAGAAAAAGGATATATTTCTATAGTTTGCTTTGTGATTAATATAGAAAACGTAATTGCAAGAATAAAAGAAAAATGATATTGACTAGTGCGAAATAGGGATTCAGTCGTATAGCGCACTATTCAACAACCTAGTGATAATAAAAAAGAATGAATTTCAATTATGGATTGCTATTAATTAGATTGTCTTAGACTATATAAATAGTTTTTTGTACATTTTCAGTAACCAATCAATTAGGAATATGAAAAACTTTCTAAAAGATAAACTTACAAGGATGGCGAGTAAATAAGCACCACAAATATATTGATGTCGAAAGGATTATCGGGTAGGTGTTAATTAAAAGAATCAGGAAATGGAAGAAGATAAAGGTTGGTGAGAGAAAGAGTGATATCTATTTTTATTCTTTCTAGTTCTCCTATTTTATAAAATTTAGGAGTATTATGTTCCTTTATCTTTGATTCACTTATAGAGTGGCTGCATGAGGCCATAACTACATTGATGTGAGATAAGCTACGAAAGGCATTTTTGTTGTAGGACTAACGAAGTTGTCCTTTACATATATGGTAAATCCCCTAGTATGTAGTGATAACAATAGATGATTGATTTTTACTTAAATATTTTCCCTAGACCCAGTAGTAGTTTCTTGAACCCATACGGAGATCAACATGATTATGCATGGTGAGTCAGGGTTGAAATTAGAAATCGTGATTTAGGAGTTGGTTGGGGCATTTCCGGGTATGGGTTGATTTTGAGTCTAGTTAGTTAACCATTTAGTTGGTTATCTCAGATTTTGACACTGATAGTATAATTTGAGTGAGGTGCTTATATTCTAAGGTTTTTGAAATAGAAAATTGGAAGGATGGACTAGTTGCCTTGTATAGGGCTATCTTTACTACAAGAAGAGGATTGTCGGGCTAGGATATGAAGTGGATTAACTCTTGAGATTTCTTATGACCTGAGGGGTCAGTCATATTGATTTTCCAATTTTGTGATGTCGATTCAGTTCTCTTTGTGCTATATATTCAAAATATTGTAAGAGGTTGGAAATTTATATCCTAGAAGAGAGAGATTAATTTTCAGATCTATATTTACGGCGATGCTAAGAGAGAATTGAGTTTCATGTTTACAACTAAAGCCTTTTATAGATATGAAGTTATGCTTATAGTATTTCTACGTGTGGATTGGTTTTGAGTTTTAAACATGTTATGAGTTATCTCAGATATTAAGAGAAGATAGATTTTTGGGGTTGCGCATAGAAAGCGCACCCTAGAGTTGGCCTGTGAAATAACTAGTTGAATGGACTATTTTACTCCTTAAAATTATCTTTAGATTGAATGCAGTGCATATGATGGGAGCCATCCACTTATGTTTTGAGGAAGTTATTGGATTTTAATCGTAGTGAAAATATCTTAGGAAAAACAAAGCGATGATTTTTTTTTAAAAAAGAGATAATGAGTACAAGCATTTTTAGATTACTGATGTTATTCGATGGATAATTGCTCTGGCTCAGTTGGAATCATGAGTGAATTGTTTCTCTTCGACTCAGGCAGATGGTCTTTTTGTTAAATCCTAAGAACCATATTTTCCCTGTAGCTAGATTTCTTTGCTTGTGGTTTCCATCTAGTTTTGATTAGTGGAAGGATATATATATATATGTAAAGACAGAGTTGTTCGCGGAAGATCCGATGGATTTTAAGAATAGTTCTCGTACCTTTTTGGACTAGCTCGAGCATAAGCCAAGTTGTTGACTTATGTAGTAGGGTAATTGGTGGGGTTCTCTGGTAAAGGTATGTGAATGTCATGTAAATAAGAAAGGATAAATTTGGTATTTAGTACCTTATGAGCAAATAGATCTAACGCCAAGACCTACGAGTAGCGCTTTTGGAAGGCAAGGAATTTTCTTGGATTAAGGCGTTATTATAAGGGAAGTTATTGGAAGTATTTCCAAAATAAAGATCTTCTTGACCTACCTCACCGAGAGAAGTTTAGTTTTTATAGAAACAAAATCAGGAACTTTCCTTAAATGATTTTTTGGTTATACTTTAGTATCAATTTTGTGGTAACATTAGTAAGGGAATCCGTGAGAGTAGTTACCTTGGACTAACTATTATTATTTCAGTCGGTCATGGGTGTGCGATTACCTATTGTAAGGAAAGTTTGAAATTTCAGTAATCGTAACTCTAAAAAAATATGGTTTGCATTAAGTTCTTGACTTTTGGGTATAAGAGTTCATGTTACCTATATGGAAATATCTTGTAGTGTGGTAAGATCTCATTGAACCTTAAAAGATTTTACCCAAAATTTGCGATTTGACAGGAATTCACCATTAATTATGCTTTATGATTGAGGTACGGTGTTCGTCATGGTTACGTCATTTGTGAAAGAGATAAGAGTCCTAGAAATTATGTTTGAATAACAAGTGTGGCTTGAGACCTAGTCATGAAGATCGGATTAGTAAGACAAATCTTTATATGACTATAGGAATGAAGTAAAAGTTTGGCCAGTAGAAGAATGATTAAATGAATATAATGGTTCCAAATGTATTAATAGCATAATAAATGATTGTATTCCAAGGAAAGAATCTGAAAAGAGTGTTTTTAAGAAAAAGGAAATTTTTAGAACCACTTGAGTCTAAACCCCATGTACATACGTATGATTCCAAAAATAGAATTTTTAAGTGACTAATATGTTTTGATATGAAATCCGTGTTTTGGGAATTTTATAAAAGTAACTATATTTCAAAGAGAATTTTTTTTTGTAACTATATGAGTAACAAGTTATCTCAATTAGATTTTTCAAATGAGATTTTCAAAGATAGTAGTAATAGAATAAGTTTTGAAAAAATATATATGAAATAGGTCTGTATGAGGTTGGGCAATATAAGTGGAATAAATAAAGGGACACAAAATGGAAAATGTAAAGGCTATAAATTGAATTGTAGATATGCTTTTTGAACCAAACTAAAAACATAGAAAATAATATATTAACACACTTGGAATATTTCTCCTAAAGTATTTAGGGTTAGAAAAGACAAGGAAGTTCTCTAGCGAATTTAGTTGGACTAACTTGGATGATTTATGGGAAACCGTTTAGATTGGAAGTGAGGAAAAAGATCAAGTTAATGTTGATGAGATACTGACGAATTCAATAATAAAGTCTTTTATCTTATAGGAAGAATTCAAGTTTCTCACTCATATTCTTTTGACAAATGTTTCTTTTTGATATTCTATCATTAGCTTCTTACTTTGATTAATGCCTCTCTTCTAAATATCCTTGAGAAGGGTAGATCTTAGGATTCAAACCATGAATGATAGGGTATGGTTGAAACATGTTATGTTTGATGTTTGCAAATGGATGCAAATGTTTGAAAATGGATAAAGTGGATGCGTACACACACACACACACATACTAGGCACTCATCAGTGATCGACAATTAGGACACTAAGACAATTACATATGGATGTGTATGCACTTTTAATTTACTTTTAAAATATGGATGAAATAATGGATGATTATCACTTGGATGTTGCATGTGGATGGTGGTTGTAGCATGCATATAGAATTGTCTGTTATCATTAGGATTTTTGCATACATCTGGATGCATGGCAGAAACATAATTGAATAAAAAGGAGGTCGACAGAATCAATAGACCGCCTAATCTTTTGCATTAGTTAGGATCATATACACTACACTAATGCATAAGTTCATAACAAGCATTTGAAATCCTAAGGACAATGGGTGCCAATGGTTGATAGATGAGTTGATGAATGAACATAATCGTATGATAATCTTTATATCATTCTTCGAGCCTTGGAGATTTCAGGCACGAAATCCTTTAGAAACGGGAGAATGTAACAATCTAAATTTTTTATAAATGATAATTAAATAAAAGATTAAAGAATTAAATATTAATAAGAAAAGTAATCAGAAGTGGGCAACGAGACTAGCACCATAAGGTCCGTTGGGTTTTCTTGTTAAGATAGACATTTGGTTTGCTAAAATTGAATTTAAAACGAAGAGATATGAGCAAAATACTAAACATATTTTGAAATAAAAATAAGAATATATATGTATATATACACTGCAGAAGAGAAGGGATGACCCATCCCAGGGAGGGGCCGACACATGGAGCACACATAACACATTTAATTACTGTAACATTCGATTTCTTACCCGACAATGTTTTGTTTGCTATTTTTAAATCTCTTGCTGATGTGGCTCTTCCCCATTGGTCCAGTCTCAAGAATGGTCCAGATTTAATCTTTAAAATCGGACAGTCAAGGACATCCAATTAACTCTATAAATAACCCGCAGACCTCCCCTCATTCTCCATACCATCTCTCCTTCCTTACAGGCCTATCCTTTTTAAGGAAGGGCTATGTAACAACTTGTATTTTACGTATTGGAGGATCGTTGTAATAACCCGCATTCTACGCATCCGAGGATCGTAGAATATTTATTTCTTTCTTATATGAAGTCGTATGTTCATGTGGCTTTGGGAAACGACCATTGGGGTCATTTCCCATGTTCACGATTTTTGCCGATTTTTAAATGACTGTTTTGCCCCTAGCTGATCTTGTTTCGGCCATAACTTTTGATTGGAAAGGAATTTTGACCTGAAACCACTTCCATTAGATTCGTTTGATGGTTTACCTTTCCGCAGAGTGGTCATAATAGCTAAACGGACTTAACGTTTGGGAGATATGGCTGAAATAAGGTTTGGAAGGTGAAAAACTGCTTGACCGGGCCAAATAGGGTGATTAGTGAATGAGCCCATAACCCGTTTCAGGATTAGGGTTATGGGGAGGCTGAAAAGGGTTAGGGTTTCATTCCATTTCAGTTTTCTAGCCTCCACTTACCTCTTAGAAACCCTAAAAATGGCCTTCAACCTCTACATCACCTCCAAATCACTTTCTAATCAAGAATTAAGCTTAGCAACATGAAATTAAGGGAGATCTTCACCAAATCAAGATTAGAGCTGCTGTTTGGCATTGGTATTCGTGCCATATCAGAGATTTATTTCAGATCTAAGGTTTATTTGTGGCTAAGGTGAGTGATTTGCATAGTTCCTCACTAATTATGGTTAATTAAGGGTAATTAGTGATGATTAGCAAATTTATACGCTAATAAATTCTGGAAAAAATATTTATAAATTCTTAAATGATGTTTTAGACCTCTGTTAGAAATTTGGGTTAATTTGATTAAGTTTTACTAATCATATCATTAGTTTTGCTTAAGCACGCTTAAGGGAGAATATGGGTTTTTGGCTATGTTTGGTCCATTTTAACCTATCATATTGTTGTTTTGATGTTTGTGGTTGATTATACATGTTGCTATGACTGTATGGTATGCTTTGTGATTGATTAGAATAGTTAAGGTGGTCGAAAACGCCATCGAGTGACGTAAACAGTTGCTGGAAAGAAGTGCAGGAATTTGGCCGATCCAGATCGAATTGGAGAAAAGAGCCTGAATCGAACCGCCCTCCAAGTTATTGTATCCACGAGACGATCTGGACCCGAACCCCCGACCCGATCTGCCCCTTGTGTGCCACTCCGACCCGAACCGATACACTATAGATAAGCTCGAGAGGCTCAACCCGATCTGGAGTGCTTGGGGAGAAGGACCCGAACCGTAGGAGGAAGGTCATCCGATCCGAACCGTTGGAGGAAAGTCATCCGATCCGAACCGATGGGGGAAGGTCATCCCATCCGAATCGATCTGAAGAGGGTGCTACGAACTGAGATGAACCCGAGCCTATATGATGATCATGAACTGAATGAAGACCGATCCGGTGATGACCAATAATCCGAGATGCAAAGGTAGTCCAAATGGAAGTTAGAGCTCAGGATCTAGTTGGGAACCAATGAGTTCACTTCATTATTGGGCTTTGCAGCAGGACGTGTGCTAAGGAGTTGTCGACGTTCATAACTTCGATTCACCACTGAAAAGGGAATGATGGGCTATGTATCAGTGCAATAGAGTCATCATGACTCGTGGGGCAAAGTGATCGTAGTAAGACTATGAGCCAGTGCAGTGGAGCCATTGTGACTCCATGGGGCAGAGTGGACATAGTAAAGGATTAGTAAGGCTATGAGCCAGTGCAGTGGGGTGTGTACGACTCCATGGGGTAAAGTGGACATAGCGAAGGATTAGTGGCTATGGATCGGTGCAGTGAAGCCGTTGTGACTTCATGAGGCAGAGTGATCATAGCAAAGTATTGGGTGATCGAAGTGGTGGATATCGTATGCTTTACACACTGAGTGAGAGATGTGAGGATGGTTGCTATGTTTGATTATTTGCCATCACTATGACATGCACACCCCCACCCTCGTATGCTTGTACACTATATGTTAGTGGCACCTTAGAGTGTTGTACAACATGTAGTGCTAACTCTTTGGTTGTAGGTCCAGATTCAGGTATGGTTTAATATACCTGTTATTGTTCTGTTTAGCTGCTTATCGCTCATACCAGACTTTTGTCTGACCCAGAGTATTATGTCTCTTCTTATTACTATGGGCGCTCATAAACGAGCAGACTAGAGACATGTTAGCTGGTGATGCACGAGTAGTTGATCCGGAGGCGAGCATGAGGCTTCCACGTATGATATATATATAGATATTCTCCCTGTGTCATTGGTGGTCACTACTTGGGCATTAGTAGTGTGCCTCCCTTATCTTGCTTTTGCTTTTAGAGACAGTTTGAAAAGTTGTAATAATGATGATGTGGAACATAAGCTGTATTTGGATTTTCTGCTGCTATGATAGTTTGTTTTCAGCTTATGCACTGTCTCACCTGTTTTATGTCAAGTATGTTGTTGTTATATTTTGTTCTATGCGTTGTGAGACATTCTACAGGTTCCTTGTTGACTCTTCGTCTTCTTCCTTTCCTTCTGACGACCGTCCCGTGCTAACTGTACATATGTACCGCGCACTTTTTGGAGTAAATGTCGGTTGGTGCGGGGCGGGCCGTCACATTTGGTATCAGAGCTCTAGGTTGCGTAGTTAACCTAGGAAAAGCCACTAGGGAGGGATAGTACATATATGAGGGTGCGTATTTGTGATTACTTTGGTTTTCAAAAGCTATATATATTTATATACTATTAGTATAGCTAAGGATGAAGTCGCACTGCACTAGCACCACTATGGAGATGGTTAATCGTTTTCTCTTTACAGATTGAACGATGAGCCGATACGCAAGAGGTGCTGGTAGAGGAGCCAATAATGGGAATGCTGCTGACATGAGGGTGATGTTTACTGACCTCATGAGAGAAATGCTTAGGGATGTGCAAGGGGAAGCTCCCAATGGTGGTGGTCCAGTAGTGCAGGAGCCTAGGGCCGATTTCGCCAAGCTATGTAAGGATTACACTAACCTTGGTGGGAAGCCGTTCCACGGAACAGAGTCAGCCACGGATGTTCAGGATTGGTTGGATAACTGTGATTGTATCTTCGACGACTTGGGTATCGAGGATGTGATGAAGAGAAAGCTAGCGTCTCGTCAGCTGCAAGGGCGAGCGATGAATTGGTGGAATGCTATTAAGACAGCCACTCCAGAGGATCAGGTTACTTGGGATCAGTTTAAGTCTTACTTTAGCGATAAGTTTATCCCAGCTGCTCAGATGTCGGAATTGTTTAGGAAGTTATTGGAGCTTAAGCAGAATGGTAGGGCAGTCTCGGACTATATTGCTGAGTTCGACACTTTGTCGAAGTATGGGTTATCCCTTATCGATACTCCTGAGAAGAAGAATGAGAAGTTCATTACTGGTTTGGATGGATACTTGGGGGAAAGGCTTATCAACCACATCGATAAGACTTTTGAATCGATTGTGGGGAAAGCTTTGAGATCAGAGAGTCTTTACCCTAAGTCAAAGACTGAGGTTGCATCTGTAGAAGGGCTGAAGCCGCAAGCAGGTGGTGGATGCAAGAATAACACTCAGAACAAGAGGAAGCAGAACCAAACTAAGGATGGCCGGAAAAAGAGCAAGAAAGATGTTGAGTGCTTCAGTTGTGGTAAGAAGGGCCATTATGCCAAAGAGTGTCGGGCCAAGCCAGCGGATAGGAAGTGCTACAAATGTGGCCAAGTGGGACATCATAAGGATAAATGTCCACAACCTCTTAAGGAGAAGCAGATTGGGAAAGCATATGCTATCGGTGCTATTCCTTCTTCGTCGAATGCCCCAACTGCGACGGAGAAAGGAAAGAATGTCGTCATTCAAGGTATGCTTTCTATGTACCTGTTCGAGTTTTGTTTGATACTGGGGCTTCCCGTTCCTTCATATCTAGTGACCTGGTAGATAGGTTGGGACTGGAACCCGAGATAGTCAATAGACCGTTGGTTGTGACGAACCCGATTGGTGGTTCGACTAACCTTAGTATGATTTGCCGAAATTTGGTCCTATCGAGCCATGGATGTATGTTTGTTTGTGATTGCTTTGTCTTAGGCTTTACTGGGTATGGCATTATATTGGGAGTCGACTAGCTCCAGAGATACGGGGTGGTGGTATACTGTGAGGGTTTTTTGGTGACAGTTAGAGCGGATGATGGGCGGAGGGTAGTGTTTGGTAGTCTATATAATGATGGGGTAATGGCTAGTTTTATAAATTCCCTCGACATCCCGCATGATGAGTTGTCAGACGTGCCCGTGGTTGGCCAGTATCCGGACGTCTTCGAGGAAGTGGCCGGGCTTCCACCACACCGAGAGATTGAGTTCCATATTGATTTAGTGAAAGATGCCAGATCTATAGTGATGCCACTTCGTCGTATGGCACCAAGGGAGCAACGAGAGCTCGGGGTGCAAGTAAGCGATCTTTTGAAGAAGGCGTTTATTAGAAGAAGTGTGTCCGAGTGGAGAGCACCAGTTGTGTTTGCCACTATGGCAGATGGTTCCCTTCGTTTGTGTGTGGATTATCGCGAGTTGAATAAGGTGACGAGGAAGAATAAGTATCCTCTACCGCGGATAGATGATTTGTTTGATCAACTGGAAGGAGCAAGAGTGTTCTCCCAGTTGGACCTCGTGACGGGATTTCATCAGCTCCGAGTAGCGGCTAAGAGTGTTCCGAAAACGGCATTTAGGACGCCGTTTGGATTCTATGAGTGGTTGGTCATGCCATTTGGATTGACCAATGCACCAGCATACTTCGTGGATCTTATGAATCGGGTATTCAGAGATCAGTTGAATAAGTTTGTTCTTGTGTTCGTAGACGACATCCTTGTTTACTCGAGGACAGAGGAAGAACACAAGGGACATTTGAGGATAGTGATGGAGGTGTTGAGAAAACACCAATTGAAAGCGAAATTTTCTAAGTGTCACTTCTGGAGGAGGGAAGTGAGATTCTTGGGCCATGTTGTTTCAGAGAATTGTATTGCCGTGGACCCTGCGAAGGTGGCTACGGTACAGGATTGGTCTACGCCCAAGAATGCAACAGACATAAGAAGCTTCTTGGGGTTAGCTGGATATTATCGTAAGTTTATCCAGGACTTCTCCAAGATAGCAGCACCGTTGACTCAGTTGACTAAGAAGAATCAAGCCTTCGTCTAGGACGAAGTGTGTGAGAACGCATTCAAGATTCTAAAAGAAAAGTTGATGTGTGCGCCAGTATTAGTCATTCCTAAAGGGAATGAAGAGATGACGGTATACACGGATGCTTGTGGTACCGGACTAGGTGTTGTATTGATGCAAGGAGGTAGGGTTGTAGCTTATGCTAGTCGGCAACTAAAGCCGCATGAGAAAAGATATCCTACCCATGATTTGGAACTAGCAGCGATCGTGTTCGCGTTGAAGATGTGGAGACATTACCTATTGGGAGAGAGATTTGAGTTGTTTACCGGTCATAAATCCTTAAAGTATCTCTTCTCTCAGAAGGATCTGAATCTCCGTCAGCAGAGATGGTTAGAGTTCTTGGCTTCGTATGATTTTGGTATCGCCTATACACCTGGGAAAGGCAATGCGATAGCCGATGCCTTGAGTAGGAGACATGCCAGTTTAGGGGCTATGTTTCTTGAATGGAAGCAACTGGAGTATATCGCAGGGTATGATTTCAGACCAAAGTGCGAATGGGATCCAGAGATATTAGCTAGTTTGACGATCAGACTCACCCTGATTGAGCGGATTGTTTCCAGTCAGAGGGACGATCCTAATCTATTGGAAATCATCTCCAAGTTAGAGATGAATATCGACGGTGAGGAGATGAATTTGTATGGGCTTGATCGAGAAGGATGGATTCGAAAGAATGGAAGACTAGTTGTACCCAACGTGAATGGTTTGAGAGATGAAGTGCTTAGGGAATGTCATCACTCAAAACTGACTATACACCCCGGTGGTGATAAGATGTATCGAGACATGAAGCAGACTTACTACTGGGAAGGGATGAAAAGAGACCTTGGGAAGTTTATATCCAAGTGCATGAATTGCCAGCTAGTTAAAGCCGAGCAAAAGAAGCCTAGTGATTTGTTGCAACCATTAGAGATTCCCGAATGGAAATGGGAGCAAGTCTCGATGGATTTCATAAATGGTTTATCAAGGACTAAATCGGGACATGATAGCATTTGGGTAATTGTGGATCGATTGACCAAGAGTTCAAGATTTATACCAGTCAAATCGACCAGAACGGCAGCTAAGTTAGCAGAATTGTATATGAAGTGGGTAGTGAGATTTCATGGAGTACCTAAAAGCATTGTGAGTGACCGAGACCCATTGTTTACTAGTGGGTTTTGGAAGAGCTTACAAGAGGCTCTAGGGTAGGAATTATATCTCAGTACCGCGTATCATCCTCAAACCGATGGTCAGAAAGAGAGGGTGAATCATATATTGGAAGATCTCTTGAGAGCTTGTATATTGGATTTTGGTGGATCATGGGATGACCATTTGCATCTAGTAGAGTTTGCATATAATAATAGCTACCAATCCAGTATCGGTATGGCTCCATATGAAGCTTTGTACAGAAGACCGTGCAACTCAACATCATGTTGGATAGAGACCGGCGAGAAGTTTGTGCTTGGACCAGATGTGGTGAGGGAAACTTCAGATAAGATTAAGATCATTCAACAATGGATGAAGGCTGCCGAGGATAGGCAGAAGAGTTATGCTGATAAGAGGAGAAGAGACTTAAAATTCTCCGTTGGTGACTTGGTGTTTGTCAAGATTTCTCCGTTAAAGAGCGTGATACAATTTGGTAGGAGAGGCAAGTTGGCACCAAGATTTGTTGGCCCATTCCCAGTTCTCGAACAAGTTGGGAATTTGGCGTATAGAGTTGACTTACCCGAGAAGATGGCGGGAGTTCACCACGTATTTCATGTTTCCCAGCTAAGGAAGTTCGTGCACGACCCAGATATGACTATTTCACCTGATCAGTTAGAGGACTTCGAAGTGGAACCCGAGGCGGTTGGGAACCGCAAGCCGATTCATATTGTCGAGCACGATATGAAGCAACTTCGAAGGAAGGCGGTGAAGCTAGTCAAGGTTCAGTGGGGCGAGAACGAGAATGACTGTACTTGGGAGACAGAGGAGAGCATTAGGCAAACGTATCCAGAACTCTTTGCCTGGTAAGATTTACTTTGCAATTTAGTTATTCCGCATGCTAGGATAGACTTGTTTTGCTTTTTTTGCATGTTTGATTGTTGTTTTATGACTGATAGGCATGCGGGACCCTTATATGTTTTGGTTAGGGAATTTCGGGGGCGAACTTTCTTAAGGAGGGGAGAATGTAATAATCTGCACTCTACGCATCGGAGGATCGTAGAATATTTCTTTCTTTCTTATATGAAGTCGTATGGTCATGTGGCTTTGGGAAACGACCAATGGGGTCATTTCCCATGTTCATGATTTTTGCCGATATTTAAATGGCCGTTTTGCCCCTAGCTGATCTTGTTTCGGCCATAACTTTTGATTGAAAAGAAATTTTGACCTGAAACCACTTCCATTAGATTCGTTTGATGGTTTACCTTTCCGTAGAGTGGTCATAATAGCTAAACGGACTTACCGTTTGGGAGATATGGCTGAAATAAGGTTTGGAAGGTGAAAAACTGCTTAACCGGGCCAAATAAGGTGATTAGTGAATGAGCCCATAACCCATTTCGGGATTAGGGTTATGGGGAGGCTGAAAAGGGTTAGGGTTTCATTCCATTTCAGTTTTCTAGCCTCCACTTACCACTTAGAAACCCTAAAAATGGCCTCCAACCTCTAAATCACCTCCAAATCACTTTCTAATCAAGGATTAAGCTTAGCAACATCAAATTAAGGGAGATCTTCACCAAATCAAGATTAGAGCTGCTGTTTGGCATTGGTATTCGCGCCATATCAGAGATTTATTTCAGATCTAAGGTTTATTTGTGGCTAAGGTGAGTGATTTGCATAGTTCCTCACTAATTATGGTTAATTAAGGGTAATTAGTGATGATTAGCGAATTTATACACTAATAAATTCTGGAAAAAATATTTATAAATTCTTAAATGATGTTTTAGACCTCTGTTAGAAATTTGGGTTACTTTGATTAAGTTTTACTAATCATATCATTAGTTTTGCTTAAGCACACTTAAGGGAGAATATGGGTTTTTAACTATGTTTGATCCATTTTAACCTATCATATTGTTGTTTTGATGTTTGTGGTTGATTATACATGTTGCTATGACTGTATGGTATGCTTTTTGATTGATTAGATTAGTTAGGGTGGTCGAAAACGCCGTCGAGTAGCGTAAACAGTCGCTGGAAAGAAGTGCAGGAATTTGGCCGATCCGGATCGGATCGGAGAAAATAGCCCGAACCGAACCGCCCTCCAAGTTGTTGTATCCACAAAACGATCTATACCTGAACCCCGACCCGATCTACCCCTTGTGTGCCACTCCGACCCGAACCGATACACTATGGAGAAGCTCGAGAGGCTCGACCCGATCTGGAGTGCTTGGGGAGAAGGACCCGAACCGTAGGAGGAAGGTCATCCGATCCGAACTGTTGGAGGAAAGTCATCCGATCTGAACCGATGGGGGAAGGTCATCCGATCCGAACCGATCTGAAGAGGGTGCTACGAACTGAGATGAACCCGAGCCTGTATGATGATCATGAACTGAATGAAGACCGATCCGGTGATGACCAATAACCTGAGATGCAAAGGTAGTCCAAATGGAAGTTAGAGCTCAGGGTCCAGTTGGGAACCAATGAGTTCACTTCATGATTGGGCTTTGCTGCGGGACGTGTGCTAAGGAGTTATCGACGTTCATAACTTCGATTCACCACTGAAAATGGAATGATGGGCTACGTATCAGTGCAATAGAGTCATCATGACTTGAGGGGCAAAGTGATCGTAGTAAGACTATGAGCCAGTGCAATGGAGCCATTGTGGCTCCATGGGGCAGATTGGACATTGTAAAGGATTAGTAAGGCTATGAGCCAGTGCAGTGGGGTGTGTACGACTCCATGGGGTAAAGTGGACATAGCGAAGGATTATTGGCTATGGATCAGTATAGTGAAGCCGTTGTGACTTCATGGGGCAAAGTGATCATAGCAAAGTATTGGGTGATCGAAGTGGTGGATATCGTATGCTTTACGCACTGAGTGAGAGATGTGAGGATGGTTGCTATGTTTGATTATTTGCCATCACTATGACATGCACACCCCCACCCCCGTATGCTTGTACACCATATGTTAGTGGCACCTTAGAGTGTTGTATAGTATGTAGTGCTAACTCTTTGGTTGCAGGTCCAGGTTCAGGTATGGTTTAGTATACCTGTTATTGTTCTGTTTAGCTGCTTATCGCTCATACCAGACTTTTGTCTGACCTAGAGTTTTATGTCTCTTCTTATTACTCTGGGTGCTCATAAACGAGCAGACTAGAGACAGGTTAGCTGGTGATGCACAAGTAGTTGATCCGGAGGTGAGCAGGAGGCTTCCACATATGATATATATATAGATATAGATATTCTCCCTGTGTCATTGGTGGTCACTACTTGGGCATTAGTAGTGTGCCTCCCTTATCTTGATTTTGCTTTTAGAGACAGTTTGAAAAGTTGTAATAATGATGATGTGGAACATAAGCTGTATTTGGATTTTCTACTGCTATGCTAGTTTGTTTTCAGCTTATGCACTGTCTCACCTATTTTATGTCAAGTATGTTGTTATTATATTTTGTTCTATGCGCTGTGAGACATTCTACAGGTTCCTTGTTGACTCTTCGTCTTCTTCCTTTCCTTTTGACAACCATCCCGTGCTAACTGGACATTTGTACAACGCACTTTTAAGAGTAAATGTCGGTTGGTGCGGGGCGGGCCGTCACAATCATAAAATAATTATATTTAGTTCCCTAATGGTCAGATCATTCTCAGATTTTAATATGCTATTCAAGGGTGTGTGTGCCATTTCCCTGATTTTTATTGAACTTAACTATGACCATTTTACCATTGAGTTTACCGTTTGAGCTATAACTTTTGATTGGGATAGAATAATGTGCTGAAACTGGTCTCATTGGATTGGAATGGTGGTTTTCGATTTCGTAGAGTGGTCACATGAAAGATTTGGTTCAACGGTTTGGGAGAAATCTCCGTTTAAATTTTAATTTCAACTAGGCAGACTAATTAGTTCCTAATGGGCTGAATAACGAAGCCCATTAGGCTGATGACCTGTAGCTATAAACAGAGGGGTTTGGTTAGAGGATTATGATTTCTTTCTTCATTCAAACATTAGGTTGGGTATCTGTGATTCTCCGATTAAACCCATTCCCTAATTTCTTTATTCTGTTCATCCTAATTCGTCATAGATTGCATCTAAAAGCTAGATCATCATCAAGGAAGATTAGATCACATCAACTTTTATGTGTTTTTCAGCGCTGTCCAGATCTGATCTCATTGGAATTGCATTAGATCTTAGGTTTGGTGAGTGATAGATATTCTTACATGGAAGCTATAGATTATATTGGTAAATTAGGATCAAATTAGCGACATGTACGTTAAATTCACCATAAATATGATTATACATATTAATTTCACCCTAGATCTGATCATATATGTTTAAATCAGATTTAGACGTCCTTGGTAACCTAATCTAATCATGTGGACCGAATAATGGTTAGATTAATCATATTCTTGTGTATATTTAGATCCAAATCACGTTAGATTCTTTATTTATGATATATATGTTTATGTTATGATTATTATGTTTTCGTATTTGTATGATCAATATTGGATGAGTTACTTTTTTTTGATTGAAATTGATTGCATTGTTTGAGTTGTTTGCCGTAGATCTTAGGATTGAAAAATAGAGCAAATCAGATGTTCAAATGATCGGATTCAGATACAACTTGGCGGAGGAGTTCTGAAGGACGAATCATGGAGACCCAAAAAATTTGGGTCGAAAATACGCTAACTGCATGGATCAACACCGTTTCATGGTCGATAGATCGGTACCGGTCCATCATAGTTGGTCGTATCATGATGAAAATTAGAGTGTGGGCTTGAGACGTGACTTCGAGTCTGCGTGCAAATTTTCAAGTGAATTGGATATAATTTTGGATGAGTCGAATGATGGTTGCTTGAGTGCCATAGTGGACCGACAGAGGTTTGAGAAAGATGGTTGAAATGCTAGGAAATTGGACCGATAGGAAGCTACTAGAGCATGGAGTTTAGGTATGTGGGCACTTAGCTATTTCTGGCTAAGTGTAAAGACCTATACTACTCATCAGCAATGGACCGGTACCAATTCATCATCATTGATGGTGAGCAGTCGTGGCTTGGTGAGGATGATGTTGGCACTATTTGGGGGTGTTTAGTGAAGTTTAGAGGAAAAATACTTCGTATGATCGAGATGCGACTCAAGTAGAAATGATACTTCGATTGTGAACTCAACTAGGAGTGATCGAAGCTGGATTGATGTGATATTAGTTGTGGGATAATATACGATTTAGTATTACGATGGATTAACTCCGATATGAATTAATCAAGGATGATAACGGAATTTGTTAGGAAGGTAGCTTTAACTATGGAAGATGGAATCACCGAGAAGGAAGGCTTGAAAAATTTGAAGTGCCAAGGAATCTTTGATTATCGAAGGTTCTAGCGGACTCAAAGCAGGGGTATCGTGGGGACACCCATTAGGATTTGGTAGGATTGTATACCCTGGATTGAGTTTAGGTAAGAGTGGTAAAGTTGTCTTAGATGATTGAGACAAACATATAGTTGATGATTTATGGTAGTCCGACTAGAAACGGGGTATCCATTAGCCCTTTTGATCGATGAAAGAAAAGTCAACTATTGATGGATTTAATGCTTTAGTCGGTGATAGCCAGGTCATTGGACGTTATGGTTGCTTGTGTGCTGTATTCTATATTTTCTCTGGGTAGGTTATCACCGTAAGTCGTCGAAGAGAAGTGGGATTGGGGGATGTCCTTCCCTATTTTTGAGTGACTTATGATAGATTGTTATCCTGTGCTAATCCTTTGGTTGCTGGGACGGATCAGATGATTGAACCGTCTATACTCATATATCCTGTATAACTATTGTTATTTATTTTTTCGCCCACTAAGACTGTTGTCTGACTCAAGGTTTTATGTTTCCCTCTTATTAGCTCGGGCTACTCATCTACATTGGTGGTGGGCAGACTGAGATAGCAGGTAGTAGGTTTTTGGTGTCGATGATGCAGTGCGATGACGAGTAGGAGGCTGGCGTATTATTTTCTACCGTAGAGATATTTCCTATTTCCGCTGTATGTTGATGATTATTGATACTCTGAGAGATATTTAGTGAGGCTTGATGTACAGATTGTTCATTTACACAGATGTTTTGTATTCCTGACTTAGAGATGTTATTGAGATTGGGTTTTCTGTTCTACTCTTCTTCACTATTATATTCTATAGTCTATTTTCTATTAAATGTTATCCATGCGTTGTGAGTTGTACGACATGTTTTGTTTCGAGTTATTCTTTCTTGATGATCACCCTATAATGGCCTGGCACGTCGTAAGTGGAAGCAATCCATGATTGGGATCTACCTAAGAATGCGATGGATGTTAGGAGGTTCCATTGTTTAGTTGGATATTACCGACAATTTATCAAGGATTTCTTGAAGATAGTTGCACCATTAACCGGGTTGACAAAGAAGAATCATGTCTTTGCATGGAATGAAGAGTATGATCAGGCTTTCAGAATTTTGAAAGAGAGATTGATGAGTGCTCTTGTATTGACTATTCCGAGTGGGAATGAAGACTTAGTGGTATACACTGTGCATTTGGTATTGGACTTGGAGCAATGCTAATGCAAAATAATGGAGTAGTGACTTATGCGAGTCAACAAATGAAGCCTCACAAAAGGAATTAACCGACTCACAACTTAGAGTTACCTGCGGTAGTTGTTTCTTTGAGGATTTGGAGGTAGTACTTGTTGGGAGTTAGATTCGGGTTGTTTACGTATCATAAGTCATTGAAGTACCTTTTCTCCCTAAAGGATTTGAATCTTCGAAAACAGTGTTGGTTAGAGTTTTTGGCGTTGTATGATTTTGGTATAGCCTATACTCTAAGTAAAGGTAATGCAGTGGCCGATGTATTAAGAAGAAATGTAATGTCCCGTATATTTACATTATAATAATTTATTTATTTAATTATTTATATAGTGATTCAGAGAATTAAATGGTCGTTAAATTAGATATTGAATATTTAATTAAAATAATAATTAAATAATATATTTAATTCTGAAATAATCAGAATAGCTGAAAGGGCAATATGGTGTGAATTGAATCAGTTAAAATATTTAATTCAATTTAGATTGGAATTATAACAGCGTTTACATTCAATAAATGGCGTTAGAACATATTAATTATAATTTAACTATAATTGATTTCGAAATGGCGCGGCAGTTCGTAATTTGGCGATTCGAACTTTAAACGAATATACAGAAGCCGTTTTTACCGGATTTCTGTGAAACAAGAAACGTTCAGAGCTGGTGAAGTCTATTTTTCTAATGGAAGAGAAAAATCGAGATTTTGTCATATAGATTTTGATTTATGTCCAAATCAAATATTCGAATAATCGCCATGGGATCGTTTATAAACCATAACGATATATTTAATTTTAATTAAATATCGGCCTCGAATTTAGACAAGCCCTTTGAGACGTAGGTATATTTTAATTTTTAGAATTTTTCTGAAATTTTTATTTTGGACAATAAGCACTTTTTATTTTGGAGTATTTTACACCCTATGTCAGGATTTTGGTATTTCACAGAATAAGCTGACCTACCAGTATTATTATATTTTTGGGATCGTGGAACCGAGCTCGATACAACGGTATCTTGATTTCTTTCCGTATATGAATGGAATTTAGGTAACATGGTACTTTGAAAAACCAAATTTAAATACACTACTTATAACTTAAACCTAATTATCTCGTTCTACTTCTGATCAAAACAAAGGCCACGTCTCATTCTTTTCCAAGCCACCAGTTCTTGTGTCCCCGTACTTAAAAATTGGATGAAAATTCTCCACAAATTCTTTCTAAACCTAAATAAAAGTCCACGGCACCTCATTCTTTGAGCTGGCAGCTTCTTTTCCTCTAAAGCAAAACGTGACGAGGTCGAGAACAAGGGGTAGTGGAAGCAAGTATACGGTCAGCTAATTAAGGGCGTGGTTGGTTTTATGATGGGATATTTATGAAATGGTGCATGCAGTTTCAGCTGCTACGAACACGGTGGATACAATTTTGGCGTGGAAAGTATAACCTGGAAGCTTGCGTTATTATTTGAAGGAAGAAGCATATTGAAGAAAGTATTGCAGTAGTCATCGTGGGCTTTAAAAGGGTTGTTGGCAAAAGGAAAATTAAAAATGGAAGTAGAAACTTGTGTTCTGGAGATAACAGTGGAGTATAAGAAGCGGATCTATATGTTGGGAAGCCTATGTTTGTTTTCCGAGGAAGTTCATGGCGGTTTGATGTAAGCAGAGAAGATCAAAAGGTGGTTCTCTTTTTGGTTTCCGTGATAATATGGTTGGTTCGCTCGTTGGTGAGCCTCGCAGCAGCTAGCGCGACCTGGTGGGACTGACAGTGTGGAATCATCGGATTTATGTGAGGAGATGAACGAAGCCTGCAAGTTTGATAAGGATGGAAGAAGAGTTGAATCGAGAGTGGGTTGTAAAGGGTAGTGGGTCGGCTGAAGTGGTGAGGCCCAAAGATTAAATGGGTTTAAGTTTCTAGGGTGTTGTTTTGGTAAAAAGGAGAGGGAGTCTGAAAGGATTTGGAGTCGGCCATAATTACTTTGAAGGCCCGAAGGATTTGCAGAAGAAAGGAGATGAGGAGTGACTGTTAAAAAGTGGAACATGTGGATTGGATAAGGGTAATTAATTTGGGAATTTATTAGTTCATGATTTATTTATTTAATTAAAATATGCATTGAACTTATAAAAGGTATATCTTATTCATACGATATCAGAATCACGAATGGTCAGATCCGTTGGGATCGTATGGACGGACACTACAACATGGAACTGACTGGAAGTCCATTGGAGCTCATTACAATTTATAGCAAAATAAATTGTCCATCTGAATCAAGCGATGGTTATCGTTATTAACGATGATCGTCCAATGTGAGTAAAACTCACCAACTCTGAGTAGTTATATTTTTATAACGTATTCTTAGAACTGATAATTATCAGTTGATTGCTGTGTGTTAACTGTTTGGTTGAATTGCTTATGTGTTGGTTAAAATTATAGATAATGATATATCTATAAATCGTTAATCTAATATCGATTCTGTTTAGCATAATATTTCATTGTGAAATATTACCGATGTTAATTATATTGCTTAACATCTGTGATGCAGGGAATCAGATTGGGGGGACCCAACTGGGTTCCTCAATATATAGAATACTGTTTTGTTTCATATACTGTGATGTATGATGTGATATATAATCTGTTGTGGATTATGTGTGTTTGAATGATATCGATCACCATTGTTTGGTATTTTAAATACCGTAAGAAATACTGGATGTAAAAGGGAATTTTCAAAGTTTATTTTGAAAATAGATTATTTATATAAAATCAATGGATTTTATACATAAGAGAAAAAAAAAGGATTTTTATAAGAGGAAATAAATTATAAAATCAGAAAAATTGGAAAGAAAATATTTGTAAAACAAATATAAAAGGAAAATATTTGTAAAACAAATACAAAGAAGATATTTGTAAAACAATTACAAATAGGAATAAAAAGGAAAACATTTGTAAAACATTTACAAATAGAATTGGAAAGAAAATATTTGTAAAATATAAAAGGAAAATATTTGTAAAACAAATAAAAAGAAAATATTTGTAAAACAATTACAAATAGAAATAAGAAGGAAAACATTTGTAAAACATTTACAAATGGAATTGGAAAGAAAATATTTGTAAAACAAACAAAATTTAAAAGGAAAATATTTGTAAAACAAATATAAAGAAAATATTTGTAAAACAATTACAAATAGAAATAAAAAGGAAAACATTTGTAAAACATTTACAAATGGAATTGGAAAGAAAATATTTGTAAAACATTTACAAATAGAATTTAAAAGGGAATATTTGTAAAACATTTACAAATAGATTAAATTGAAATGTTTATTTAGAAAAATAAATAAAGTTATAAAAGGAATATTTATTTAGAGGATAAATAGAATTAAAATGGAATATTTATTTGAGAAATAAATAGAAGTACAAAAGAGTTATTTATTTAGAAAATAAATATGGTTAAATAAATAGAATTGAAAGTAAATATTTAGTTGTTAAATAAATAGAATTAAATCAAAGGAATATTTAGAAATGAATATAAAATGGAAATCTGTTTTTAACAGATAAATGGAAAAGATTTATTTAAAGTGGAATTAAATAGAAATCTGTTTTAACAGATAAATAGGGAAGATTAATTTATAAATAATATTTTATAAATTAAGTAAAATATTTATCATTGAATAAATAGATATATAAGTCAGGACTTATATAGAGAAGTAAAAATCGATTTCAACATCGATATTTGAAACTGAATATGGACGAAGAGTGAATCGAATATTCCTTATTCGAAAAGGAGTTAATCAAAAGGGTTTAATCAATAGAGTTAATCAAATAGAGTTAGTTGATTAGAGTTAATTGAATAGAGTTAGTCGATTAGAGTTAACCAATAGAGTTGAATGAGTTAATCGAATATAATTTATTCGAATAGAGTTAAAGGAGAAAATCGAATCTAGTCATTCGAAATGAAGTTAAATCTAATATGGTTATTCGAGATAGAGTTAAAAACAAACATAGTTATTCGAATATAAGTTAATTGAATATTAGTTATTCGATAGGAGTTAATCAAGTTGAGTTAAAAACAAGTTGAGTTAATTAAGTTAAGTTAGTCAAGAGAAGTTAATCAAACCGAGTTAATCCAAATGAGTTAATCCAAAGGAGTTAGTCGAATATTAGTTATCCGAATAAAGTTAAAGAAAGAGATTGAGACGGCCCCGAACCCCGTACTGACGGTGACAAGGGTAATCTTTGGAATATAACACATAAACAGATAATAGCAGAACATAAATAAACAAATACACCAGATAATGAACAACAGAATATACTGGATAAACGTAATCATCAGAGTTACACAGTATACAAGATCATACTTAGTACAAATACAGTTCAGCTAGACATAAATGTCTACAGCTGAAAACAAACATAATATGTACAATAGAAGCTGAACAGCATAAAAAGAGATAAATGATAGAATCCATCTTTAGCTCCAGCTATCAAGAAATAGCCAGCTAAAACCTGAATACAAGGCTGCCCATGTGGAAAAACAGGCACCCGAGTTTGAAAGTGAAACAAACTACGAGTCAGTCATGGGACTGGTATGAGAAATCTACTCAACACATTTGAAATATGGCTAATCACAGGACCACGGCACTTTTGTGGAACGGGTTTACTCCATGGATTGCCAGTGCTTTAAAACAAATAATTCTTTTAAACATCGCAATGCTTTTTATAAAAATGAAGCCAATATAAGACTCAGTTCCCATCACACAATGCAACGCAAACCGGAGGATAGAATTTTACCTTAATGGCCAAAATATGCTTGATACGAATAAACAAAAGCATTTGATATTATTACTAGTGTTTATATGTTTCAAAAACAATTTCGAATCATAACTATCAATCATAGACGGCATGGGTACCATATATCATGTCGCCATATATATATACAATCAAAACCGCACAATCACATATTTGGAAATTGGATTTCCATCATGAACCAAGGTAAAAGACAGTCCTTACCGAATTCGAGACAATCTAGCCCACCATGTCTCAGGATCAGAGCTCGAGTGACCCTTGGATTGTCAGGGCCGGTCCACCGATGTGGATTATTATGCCTGAACAATACGTCTCCCCGCCTTATGAGGCGCAAATGAGCCAACGAATGACTCCATCGGTCCCGTATCGACCGATAAAACAGTGGCGCCTCGCAACAGCAACAACCACATAGGTGGAAAATAGTATAAATGTCAGCCAATTTAAGCACCGACACCACCTTTAGCTAGAAAGAAACGCATGCCCTCCCTAAGGTCCTTCTCCCGTTTCTGGTTCATACCGGGGTGTGAGGCTCGCAAATTCACATTATACACAAAGCTACGCCACACAGGCGGTGCTTTGATCATCAATCACAAGACTTTGCTTTTCAACAGAAGCCCTGATCACTGCATCTTAGCATGCCACACAGGCAATTCACGCCATGTAACTGATGGCTATCAATCACACAGAATGAATTCCAATGTCAGACACACAGTCCATTTACAAGTCCGTTCTGGGTCTGAACGAAACCGGAGGCACTATATACCTCGCAAACCCATCGATCTCCACGTACGTCTGGACGATCACCACTCATTATCCATATTTCAGGATGCCTCCCAATCAGGACATCAGTTACCATCCAAACGAGGTGAAGAACTCCGGTCTTCGACCACCGTCTTCATCTTCGATTTCTTATTGTCGATTCAGTTATTCAGAATGGGGTAAACCCGGACTTTCTGAGCAACTCGCGTATATAATAAACAAGTGCAACACAAACACACATACGCATCATTTCAATTCATTAGTCGCTAACTGTAAATCAGTAAGAGAACGATTTCCCAAATATTAACCCCGAAGGCCGAAACCAACATCAGATCAAAACCCAGGAAACCATTCGACTTAGCCAACCTTCAGTTAGTTTCTAAATTTCGCATCCATATCGTTTATAATATTTTATAACGATTTATCGCTATTTTTATTTATTTTAAAATAGCAAATTTATTCAAATGACGCTTCGGGCCATAACGCGGCCGTGGCGCTGTTTTTCTTCATATTTGATTTACACATATCTGAAAATCTAACCGTTAGGTCTTCACAAAATTTACATCATTAGAAAGATCCTTTCAAAACGAATCCAACGGTTCCAGATTTGGGAATATCCGACGGTCGGATCTCCCGGTATAATCGTTTGAAGTTTCAATTTCAAAATACGAACTGCAGCGTCGTTATTCGATTTAATATAATTATATTTATATATTTTATATAAATATAATCGATTATGGTGCTGTTTTCCTTCAGATTTGAATTAAACATTCCAGACAATCCAACCGTTGGATCTTTACAAAGTTGGTGTCGTTGGAAAGATATTTCCAAAGCGAACCCAACGGTTTCGGTTTCGGGAAAATCCGATGGTCGGATCTCCCGCACAAATCGTTTGAAATCACGGTTTCAAAATACGGACCGTGGTTTCGTTATTCGGTATATTTCAATTCTATTTATATATATATATATATATATATATATATATATCGATATATATCGATTCTTCGATTTCAAAACTATATTCTTTTCATACATTTGATAAAAATGATAATTTTATCCAACTGACAATTATTTCAAAACTTCGCTATTTTCAACTATTCGTGTATATAGTAAAAATGTGATTTTTATTGTAAAACAATTCATTTTAAAACACGATTATTTTATATAGTTCATATAGATGTTAAAAATATGATTTTTATTATAAAACAATTTATTTCAAAACACGAATACCATTCAACACATGAATTTCTATTCAACGGATGAATTTCTATTCAACACATGAACGGTTTTCTATAATTTGTGTATATATATAGTAAAAATGTGATTTTTATTGTTAAAACAATTTATTCAAAACACGAATACCATTCAACACATGAATATGATTCAACGAATGAATTTCTATTCAACACATGAAGGTTTTCTATTCAACATACGAATATAGTTTCAACACAGGAAAATAATTCTAACACATGAATATTATTCAAAATTTCGGCAACATAACGGCAGGGTAGTTAAAACCGGGACCGTCGCTAGTACGGCTCCTCGCTCGACCTTAAAGCCTCGCAGCTTTTGACAATGGGGATTCATGCATCTAGTTCGCACGCAGGCGACATGTATATTTTTTTCATTTCCACAAACTAATCCTATGTGGTTTCAACCAAATAATTCTCAACCACAAACGAGTATTTTTCAACCACAATCAATCAATTTCAACCACAAAAATTTCTAATCAACCATTCGTAATCAACCAATTTTCACACCAATCACAACCAATAAATATCGTCCATGGTTTGTGGACGAGGGGCGTATATATATATATATATATATATATATAAGCGTTTCACTTCTATTCAACACATATATAATTTTTACAACGCATATATAACTTATATATCGAACGTACAACTTATACAACACTTATACAAGAGGTGTACAACGCTTATATAACTCATACATCGACTATATAATTTATACATCGTCGTTTTCCATATCGTTTACAATTTAGAAATCTCACATAAGGTTCCACTCCACCAAAAATAGCAGAAGGCTCAGAAAAATATGCGGTCTCTTCTAGAATGTAGAAGACGTCCACACGAGTCCACTGTCTCTTGTCTCACTGAATTTCGTCAAGAAACGAAAAAGATATGATTTTTATAGTGAAATCAAAAAACATAGCGCTTTAAACTGCTATTAAATAGTTTCAGCCGTTACCTCACACGTTCATTCAAAACTAGGTTTGCACTTTTCTCGAAATTCGCGCAACTATATGACGATCGGCCTGCGCCACCTTGAAGGGCTTGGAGAGGGCTTCAGGCACGACGTGGAGGGGGCCCACTCGATCGCAGCACCTGGGCGTGGCGGAGCTCCGAAGTCCGTGACTTCCTGGCCGTCGTTCTCTCCGTTCACGTGACGAGGGGGTGTGAGGTTTGTCTTGATTTGGAGAGGAGAGAGGGAGCTTTGAAAGTTCAACAGGAGGTGGGGCTGGTTTGGCCTGTGGCGATCGGAAATCGCCTAGGAAGCTTCGACGAGGTTTCCGCCTTCTACTGATAGCGGGGAGAGAGAATATCGGGGGGGGGGGGGTCTGATGTGGACAAATCAATTTTTTTTATTTATAACTTTTAAAACTCCAAAAATACCCTCTTTCACACACAAACCCCAACCCAAACCCAACGACTGTTGTCCCTAGCGTTTTACCCCATTCCGAACACAATGGGATATGTTTCGTTTCGGGAAAATCCGACGGTTCCAGTTTCGGGAAAATCCGACTGTCGGATCTCCCGGTATAATCGTTTGAAGTTTCGATTTCAAAATACGAACTGCAGCGTCGTTATTCGATTTAATATAATTATATTTATATATTATATATAAATATAATCGATTCTGGCGCTGTTTTCCTTCAGATTTGAATTAAACATTCCAGACAATCCAACTGTTGGATCTTTACAAAGTTGGTGTCGTTGGAAAGATATTTCCAAAGCGAACCCAACGGTTTCGGTTTCGGGAAAATCCGATTGTCGGATCTCCCGCACTAATCGTTTGAAATCACGGTTTCAAAATACGAACTGTAGCTTCGTTATTCGATATATTTCAATTCTATTTATATATATATATATACCGATTCATCGATTTCAAAACTATATTCTTTTCATACATTTGATAAAAATAATAATTTTATCCAACCGACAATTATTTCAACACTTCGCTATTCTCAACTATTCGTGTATATAGTAAAAATGTGATTTTTATTGTAAAACAGTTCATTTTAAAAAACGATTATTTTATATAGTTCATATAGATGTTAAAAATATGATTTTTATTATAAAACAATTTATTTCAAAACACGAATACCATTCAACACATGAATTTCTATTCAACGAATGAATTTCTATTCAACACATGAACGGTTTTCTATAATTTGTATATATATAGTAAAAATGTGATTTTTATTATTAAAACAATTTATTTAAAACACGAATAACATTCAACACATGAATATGATTCAACGAATGAATTTCTATTCAACACATGAAGGTTTTCTATTCAACACACGAATATAGTTTCAACACAGGAAAATAATTCTAACACATGAATATTATTCAAAATTTCGGCAGCATAACGGCAGGGTAGTTAAAACCGGGACTGTCCCTAATACGGCTCCTCGCTCTACCTTAAAGCCTGGCAGCTTTTGACAATGGGGATTCATGCATCTAGTTCTCACGCAGGCGGCATGTATTTTTTTTTCATTTCCACAAACTAATCCTATGTGGTTTCAACCAAATAATTCTCAACCACAAATGGGTGTTTTTCAACCACAATCAATCAATTTCAACCACAAACAATTCTAATCAACCATTCGTAATCAACCAATTTTCACACCAATCACAACCAATAAATATCGTCCATGGTTTGGACGAGGGGCGTGTGTGTGTGTATATATATATATATATATACGTATATATATAAGCATTTCACTTCTATTCAACACATATATAATTTTTACAACGCATATATAACTTATATATCGAACGTACAACTTATACAAGAGGTGTACAATGCTTATATAACTCATACATCGACTATATAATTTATACATCGCTGTTTTCCATATCGTTTATAATTTAGAAATCTCACATTGGGTTCCACTCCACCAAAAATAGCAGAAGGCTCAGAAAAATATGCGGTCTCTTCTAGAATGTAGAAGACGTCCACACGAGTCCACTGTCTCTTGTTTCACTGAATTTCGTCAAGAAACGAAAAAGATATGATTTTTATAGTGAAATCAAAAACCGTAGCGCTTTAAATTGCTATTTAATAGTTTCAGCCGTTACCTCACACGTTCGTTCGAAACTAGGTTTGCACTTTTCTCGAAATCCGCGCAACTATATGACGATCGGCCTGCGCCACCTTGAAGGGCTTGGAGAGGGCTTCAGGTGCGATGTGGAGGGGGCCCACTCGATCGCAGCACCTGAGCGTGGCGGAGCTCCGAAGTCCGTGACTTCCTGGCCGTCGTTCTCTCCGTTCACGTGATGAGGGGGTGTGAGGTTTGTCTTGATTTGGAGAGGAGGGAGGGAGCTTCGAAAAGTTCAACTGGAGGTGGGGCTGGTTTGGCCTGTGGCGATCGGAAATCGCCTAGGAAGCTTCGACGAGGTTTCCGCCTTCTACTGATAGCGGGGAGAGAGAATATCGGGGGGGGGGGGGGGGTCTGATGTGGACAAATCAATTTTTATTTATTTATAACTTTTAAAACTCCAAAAATACCCTCTTTCACACACGAACCCCAACCCAAACCCAACGACTGTTGTCCCTAGCGTTTTACCCCATTCCGAACACAATGGGATATGTTTCGTAGGCCCATTCGACTGTTTCAGTCAGTTTTCCTTCAATTTAAAATATATGACATTCAATATTCGATCTGAACGTACATTTCAATTTTCCAGGGCCACAAACTGATTCGAAAAATTCCAGAAAAATAAATCTGGCTATGTTTTGACGATACGGTCCCAATTAAACTAGTTTCGTCGAATTCTGAGATCGTTTGAAAAATGGCCCAATTCTGGTCGATTCAATTTAATAGAAATTGACCAAACACATTTTCCTTTGCCACGCTCACATACTAGCTTCAAAAATTATGAAATTTGAAATCTAACAATAGTTTGATATCCCGGATCTAATAACTAGAGAGACGTGATTATTGTCAACTCCAGACCCGTGTGGGGTTTTTATTAATCTGGCAATTTATCGTTACAATTTTATATGGTCCATATCAGTCATCAGTTCAACCTGTAAAATATAGTCATCGCCATACAAGCCTCTCGCTCGTATGGTAAATCTTCCACCTCGTCACACAAGCTCCAAATGCTTATGTGGTATATGATGAAGTATGCCTATCTTCCAGAAGTATACCATGTAATGTAGTTCAAAATTAATTGTTACTATCCTATGGCGATGTTTATGATTACACACAGAACAACCAGCACTCCGCATCCAATGGCATTCACAGGAGTTGATATAATAATATTTCGCATCCAACACATTAAGGTTTACCTATTTGTCGGGCACACAAATAAATTCTTTACTCAGCAGCTAATCCATTTACCTGTTCAAACATATATGATGCACATGTATATCTATTTTTAAATCAGTTCAATGTGTGAGTTAATCGAGTAAATCCTACCATTCATTCTCTTATTGATTAAATTAACTATCATACTAATAATTTAATTAATCAAATCCACTATCACACAACACAAACAACAAGCAATTTGTTTTTAACTTTTCAAAATCATACAAATTAATTCTTATACTCTTTTAAAATCATTCAGACTATAGAATTAAAAGTGCACATCTATGAAAGGAAAATAACAATAAAGTAGAGAACAATTGGAAATCTCAAAATATGGTAAATGTACCTTGCACCAGAGTCAATCAGAGATATCCACTCGGCACTTAGGATAGGCTTTCTGAATGCTCTCCCCAGTTTCCCAAGTACAATCTCGTGGATCTCCACTCCATTACACTTTGACTAAGTGAACCTTCTTGTTCCTCAGTTCTTTGGTTTCTTTGCCGATAATCTTTAGCGGCTCTCTTCTCACAGCTAATTCTGGAGTAATTTCAATATCCTGTTGAGCTGCTTCTTCCACGATCAAGTCTGGATCATGAACGTGCTTTCGAAGTTAAGATATATGAAATACATCATGCACTCCAGGCAACCAATCAGGTAATTGAATTCTATAAGCGAGAGTTCCAATCCGTTCAAGAATAGGAAATGGACCAATGAATTTGGGCGCCAACTTCCCTGTTTTTCCGAACCGGATAAGTCCTCTCATCGGCGATACTTTCAAATATACATAGTCGCCAACAGCAAATGATATATCTCTTCTTCTCTTATCGACATAACTCTTTTGTCTGCTTTGAGCGGCGAGTAATCGTTTCTTAATAAAATCGACTTTGTCGGCAGCTTCTCGGATCATATATGACCCCAACACAAGTCTATTACCGGGTTCGACCCAACAAGCAGGGGATCGACACGGTCTACCATACAATGCTTCGAATGGCGACATTGTCAAGCTCGCTTGGTAGCTGTTGTTATATGAGAATTCAACCAAATGCGGATGGTCTTCCCATGATCCACCGAAATCTAGAACACAAGCCCACAATAGATCTTTTAAAATATGATTCACCCTCTCAGTCTGACCATCTGTCTGAGGATGATAGGCGGTGCTTAGGTTCAGCTTTGTCCCCAATTCTACTTGGAACACCTCCCAGAATTTGCTAGTGAATATTGGATCTCTATCACTAACTATACTGATCGGCACTCCGTGCAGTCTAACAATTTCCTTGAAGTATATCTGCGCCAGACTCTGAGCAGTTCTGTTTGATCTGACATGTATGAAATGGGCGGTCTTCGTGAAGCGATCTATGATCACCCAAATACTGTCATTTCCTTTCCTGGTTCTGGGCAAACCATCTATGAAGTCCATGGAAATATGTTCCCACTTCCAGCCTGTAACGTCCAGCGGTTGCAACAATCCAGCAAGTTTCTGTTGGTCTCTTTTGACTAGCTGGCAAGTAGGGCATCGGCTAACATATAAAGAAATATCCCTCTTCATCGACTTCCACCAGAAAGTGCGTTTGATGTCATTATACATTTTGCTTACTCCTGGATGGATGCTAAGTTTTGACTTGTGGCATTCATCTAGCACTTCCTTTCAGAGCTCAGAAATTTTAGGGACACAGATTCGACCTTTTAGCCTTAGAATCCCATCATTATCAACTTGAAAACTCGAGGGCTCGCCTTTCTGAATTATCTCTGATCTTCTGAGTGAAGGGATCATCCTTCTGAAGAGCAGATATTTTATCTATCAATGAAGTCGTGACAATAAAACTGGCGATCATTTCATTCTTTCGGCTTAACGCATCGGCCACGACATTGGCTTTCCCTGGAGTGTATAGAATCTCAATGTCATATGCTGCAAGAAACTCCAGCCAACGTTGCTGCCTCAGATTCAAGTCTTTCTAGGTGAACAGATACTTTAGCGACTGGTGATCTGTAAACAGTTCAAATCTCTCACCCAGAAGATAATGTCTCCAGATTTTCAAAGCAAATACTATAGCCAACAACTCAAGATCATGAGTGACGTAGTTTTTCTCGTGCGGCTTCAGCTGACGGCTAGCATAAGCGATCACTTGGCCTCTTTGCATTAGTACTGCACCCAGGCCTTCTCTAGAGGCATATGTCCAGACTTTTAAATCCTGATTGCTGTCAATAATGGTTAACACTGGAGCAGTCGTTAATCTTAACTTTAGCTCTTCAAAAGCCTCCTCACATTCTGGAGTCCATTTGAATTTTGAGTGCTTCTTTGTAAGCTTCGTTAAGTGACCAGATATCTTCGAAAAGTTTTTAATGAACTTCCGGTAATAACTAGCCAATCCAAGAAAACTGCAAACCTCTGTAGGAGTACCAGGCTACTTCCAGTTTTGAATAGCTGTGATTTTACTTGGATCCACAGCAATTCCTTCTTTCGATACTACGTGGCCAAGAAATTTCACTTCATCTTGCCAGAATATACATTTGGACAGTTTGGCTTTCAAAACATTCCTCAGAATTTCTAGAACCTGTTCCAAATTCTTTTCATGTTCGGATTTTGATTTAGAGAAGATTAGAATATCATCGATAAAAACCAAAACAAACTTATTCAGGACACCTTTGAACACTCTATTCATCAAATCGATGAAGTATGCTGGAGCGTTACATAAGCCGAACGACATTACTAACCACTCATAGAATAAGTCTGGACCTCTGAATGCTGTCATAGGAACACACTCTTTGGCAATTCGAAGTTGATGGAAGCCTGTAGCTAGGTCCATCCTTGAAAATACTTGTGCTCCATTCAGACGATCCAATAAATCATCGATTCACGATAATGGATATTTATTCTTTATTGTTTGTTTGCTCAAATCACGATAATCCACACATAGCCATAGAGTACCGTCAGATTTTGGGACAAACACCACTGCTGCACCCCAATCAGAGAAACTAGGCCTAATCAGACCCTTCCATACAAGCTGTCTTGTTTGATTGTCTAATTCCTCTTTCTCTTTCAAGGACATTCTTCGAATAGCGTGAACTACCGGCCTTGCATTCGGAATCAAAGCGATCTTGAAATCTATTTCCCTCTGCGGAGGTAAGTGAACAACTTCTTCGAACACATCCACATAATTCTTGACGACAGGAATATCTTTTACGAGGTCGGAAATATTCTCTGTGACTACAGGGATATCTTCAATTTGAGCAGGAGAAACATCCAAAGCTGCCCAGAAATCCTTTCTATTAGAATTCTGACCTTCACAGGGAATGGTTATATAATCACCTGATTTAATCTTCGCCTTAACGACTCTGTCGGCACATTTAACCTCAGCTTCGTATTTGGTCAACCAGTCTAACCCCAAGATAAGATCAAATTCTGTAAAATTCATGACGACCGCGATAGTAGGGAACCGATAACGAGAAAAAGAAACCGGCACTCCACACACCCAATTGAGATCGAGGGAACCCCCAACTGGATTCTGGACCGTCATTGGTTCTTTGAGCTTCTTCAAATTCAAATCCAGTTTCTTAACCGCATTCTTTGCAACAAAGCTTTGCGACGCGCCAGTGTCAAATAGTACTCTAACTGGAATATCTTTGACAGTTAGCGTGCCTTCCAAAACATCTGGCCTTTCCTGAGCAGACGAAGATGCAGGCACTTCTGCTACTTCATTTACATGTACTGCTTCAGGTTTTCTGAATAGCGGGCAGGCCTTTAAAAGATGACCGGCCTGTTGGCATTGACTGCACTTTCTATTCTCTTGAAAATTCTTCTCGGATTTAGACCCATCACCCTTTCGTCTGTTCGAAGAACTACAGTTTCTCATCGAATGCCCTTGCTGATCACACTTTAGGCATACGTATGTCTTTACCTTTTTCTGATTGATCTTTGGCCTCTTTCTGACCTCAGCCTTTGTACTTGTCTCAAGCTGCGCACTTGTCTCTCTGCTATCAGCTTCGAATTTTCTTTTGCTGCTAGAACTGATTTCTTCTTCGTCTCGCAACATACCTTTCCTATCGAGATCCTCATACTGGTAGGCCATGTATATCATTTCAGAAAAGGGGAGCTTCACATTCCTCATTACACTATTTTGATATTTTCTTTGCAGGCCATGAATAAATCTCAGGTTCTTCCTCTTTGGATCTTGAATCAGATGAGGAGCAAAGTGAGAAAGTTCATTGAATTTCTTATGATATTCGGGAATGGTCATATCTCTTTGTATCAGATAAGAGAATTCATCACATAATCGCTCAGTCGCTTCAGGAGGAGTAAATCTTTCTAGGAAAATCACTTTAAATCTATCCCAGGTGATATCACCCTCCGGATTATTCTCAATAACCGAATCCCAACAGAACAAGGCTTCGTCTTTGAGTGCCCAGGATGCCAGTAATCTTTTCTGGTCATCCCTCAGCTTTAAACCGTTAAAGATCTTCTCAGCAGAACGAATCCAAGCTTGTGTTTTCATAATAGATTCTTCGCCAGAGAACGGTATTCCACCCATATTTCGATAGTTAATCAGTAGGGCTTCAATATCCGGGTCAGTACTACTTCTTCTGTTTCTAGCACTCATTTTCTAGAGCGTCTGCAATTAGCAGACAAAGTGTCAGGTCAACAGAAAAGATATTTCAAAATATAGAGACAAATACTTGAATGTAAATGTGTCTATCAAGGTGTTATTTCATTCTGCTACTCATACTAGGATATTACTGATCCTATCTGTAATGAGTTACCCGTCCTAGAACACTACTGGTTCTATTTCTTACGAGTTCGTTAATATGTTATATTCCAGCACTAAGCTTAACCAAAGCTCTGATACCAAATGAGATGACCCCGAACCCCGTACTGACGGTGGCAAGGGTAATCTTTGGAATATAACACATAAACAGATAATAGTAGAACATAAATAAACAAATACACCAGATAATGAACAATAGAATATACTGGATAAACGTAATCATCAGAGTTACACAGTATACAGGATCATACTTAGTACAAATACAGTCAGCTATACATAAATGTCTACAGCGGAAAACAAACATAATATGTACAATAGGAGCTGAACAACATAAAAAGAGATAAATGATAGAATCCATCTTCAGCTCCAGCTATCCAGAAAGAGCCAGCTAAAACCTGAATACAAGGCTGCCCGTGTGGAAAAAGGGGCACCCGAGTTTGAAAGTGAAACAAACTACGAGTCAGTCATGGGACTGGTATGAGAAATCTACTCAACACATTTGAAATATGGCTAATCACAGGACCACGCCACTTTCGTGGAACGGGTTTACTCCAAGGATTGCCAGTGCTTTAAAACAAATAATTCTTTTAAACATCGCAATGCTTTTTATAAAAATGAAGCCAATATAAGACTCAGTTCCCATCACACAATGCAACGCAAACAGGAGGATAGAGTTTTACCTTATAATGGCCAAAATATGCTTGATACGAATAAAACAAAAGCATTTGATATTATTACTAGTGTTTATATGTTTCAAAAACAATTTCGAATCATAACTATCAATCATAGATGGCATGGGTACCATATATCATGTCGCCATATATATATACAATCAAAACCGCACAGTCACGTATTTGGAAATTGGATTTCCGTCATGAACCAAGGCAAAAGATAGTCCTTACCGAATTCGAGACAATCTAGCCTACCATGTCTCAGGATCAGAGCTCGAGTGACCCTTGGATCGTCAGGGCCGGTCCGCCGATGTGGATTATTATGCCTGAACAATACGTCTCCCCGCCCTATGGGGCGCAAATGAGCCAACGAATGACTCCATCGGTCCTGTATCGACCGATAAAACAGAGGCGCCTCGCAACAGCAACAACCACATAGGTGAAAAATATGTATAAATGTCAGCCAGTTTAAGCACCGACACCACCTCTAGCTAGAAAGAAATGCATGCCCTCCCTGAGGTCCTTCTCCCGTTTCTGGTTCATATCGGGGTGTGAAGCTCGCGAATTCACGTTATACACGAAGCTACGCCACACAGGCGGTGCTTTGATCATCAATCACAAGACTTTGCTTTTCAACAGAAGCCCTGATCACTGCATCTTAGAATGCCACACAGGCAATTCACGCCATGTAACTGATGGCTATCAATCACACAGAATGAATTCCAATGTCAGACACACAATCCATTTACAAGTCCGTTCTGGGTCTGAACGAAACCGGAGGCACTATATACCTCGCAAACCCATCGATCTCCATGTACGTCTGGACGATCACCACTCATTATCCATATTTCGGGATGCCTCCCAATTAGGACATCAGTTACCATCCAAACGAGGTGAAGAACTCCGGTCTTCGACCACCGTCTTCATCTTCGATTTCTTATCGTCGATTCAGTTATTTAGAATGGGGTAAACCCGGTCTTTCTGAGCAACTCGCGTATATAATAAACAATTGCAACACAAACACACATACGCATCATTTCAATTCATTAGTCGCTAACCGTAAATCAGTAAGAGAAAGATTTCCCAAATATTAACCCCGAAGGCCGAAACCAACATCAGATCAAAACCCAGGAAACCATTCGACTTAGCCAACCTTCAGTTAGTTTCCAAATTTCGCATCCATATCGTTTATAATATTTTATAACGATTTATCGCTATTTTTATTTATTTTAAAATAGCCAATTTATTCAAACGACGCTTTGGGCCATAACACGGCCGTGGCGCTGTTTTTCTTCATATTTGATTTACACATATCTGAAAATCTAACCGTTGGGTCTTCACAAAATTTACATCATTAAAAAGATCATTTTAAAATGAATCCAACGGTTCTAGTTTCGGGAAAATCCGACGGTCGGATCTCCCGGTATAATCGTTTGAAGTTTCGATTTCAAAATACGAACTACAGCGTCGTTATTCGATTTAATATAATTATATTTATATATTATATATAAATATAATCGATTCTGGCGCTGTTTTCCTTCAGATTTGAATTAAACATTCCAGACAATCCAACTGTTGGATCTTTACAAAGTTGGTGTCGTTGGAAAGATATTTCCAAAGCGAACCCAACGGTTTCGGTTTCGGGAAAATCCGATTGTCGGATCTCCCGCACTAATCGTTTGAAATCACGGTTTCAAAATACGAACTGTAGCTTCGTTATTCGATATATTTCAATTCTATTTATATATATATATATACCGATTCATCGATTTCAAAACTATATTCTTTTCATACATTTGATAAAAATAATAATTTTATCCAACCGACAATTATTTCAACACTTCGCTATTCTCAACTATTCGTGTATATAGTAAAAATGTGATTTTTATTGTAAAACAATTCATTTTAAAAAACGATTATTTTATATAGTTCATATAGATGTTAAAAATATGATTTTTATTATAAAACAATTTATTTCAAAACACGAATACCATTCAACACATGAATTTCTATTCAACGAATGAATTTCTATTCAACACATGAACGGTTTTCTATAATTTGTATATATATATAGTAAAAATGTGATTTTTATTGTTAAAACAATTTATTTAAAACACGAATACCATTCAACACATGAATATGATTCAACGAATGAATTTCTATTCAACACATGAAGGTTTTCTATTCAACACACGAATATAGTTTCAACACAGGAAAATAATTCTAACACATGAATATTATTCAAAATTTCGGCAGCATAACGGCAGGGTAGTTAAAACCGGGACTGTCCCTAATACGGCTCCTCGCTCTACCTTAAAGCCTGGCAGCTTTTGACAATGGGGATTCATGCATCTAGTTCTCACGCAGGCGGCATGTATTTTTTTTTCATTTCCACAAACTAATCCTATGTGGTTTCAACCAAATAATTCTCAACCACAAATGGGTGTTTTTCAACCACAATCAATCAATTTCAACCACAAACAATTCTAATCAACCATTCGTAATCAACCAATTTTCACACCAATCACAACCAATAAATATCGTCCATGGTTTGTGGACGAGGGGCGTGTGTGTGTATATATATATATATATATATATACGTATATATATATATATATAAGCATTTCACTTCTTTTCAACACATATATAATTTTTACAACGCATATATAACTTATATATCGAACGTACAACTTATACAAGAGGTGTACAATGCTTATATAACTCATACATCGACTATATAATTTATACATCGCCGTTTTCCATATCGTTTATAATTTAGAAATCTCACATTGGGTTCAACTCCACCAAAAATAGCAGAAGGCTCAGAAAAATATGCGGTCTCTTCTAGAATGTAGAAGACGTCCACACGAGTCCACTGTCTCTTGTTTCATTGAATTTCGTCAAGAAACGAAAAAGATATGATTTTTATAGTGAAATCAAAAACCGTAGCGCTTTAAATTGCTATTTAATAGTTTCAGCCGTTACCTCACACGTTCGTTCGAAACTAGGTTTGCACTTTTCTCGAAATCCGCGCAACTATATGACGATCGGCCTGCGCCACCTTGAAGGGCTTGGAGAGGGCTTCAGGTGCGACGTGGAGGGGGCCCACTCGATCGCAGCACCTGAGCGTGGCGGAGCTCCGAAGTCCGTGACTTCCTGGCCGTCGTTCTCTCCGTTCACGTGACGAGGGGGTGTGAGGTTTGTCTTGATTTGGAGAGGAGGGAGGGAGCTTCGAAAAGTTCAACTGGAGGTGGGGCTGGTTTGGCCTGTGGCGATCGGAAATCTCCTAGGAAGCTTCGACGAGGTTTCCGCCTTCTACTGATAGCGGGGAGAGAGAATATCGGGGGGGGGGGGGTCTGATGTGGACAAATCAATTTTTTTTTTATTTATAACTTTTAAAACTCCAAAAATACCCTCTTTCACACACGAACCCCAACCCAAACCCAACGACTGTTGTCCCTAGCGTTTTACCCCATTCCGAACACAATGGGATATGTTTTGTAGGCCCATTCGACTGTTTCAGTCAGTTTTCCTTCAATTTAAAATATATGACATTCAATATTCGATCTGAACGTACATTTCAATTTGCCAGGGCCACAAACTGATTCGGAAAATTCCAGAAAAATAAATCTGGCTATGTTTTGACGATACGGTCCCAACAAAACTAGTTTCGTCAAATTCTGAGACCGTTTGAAAAATGGCCCAATTCTGATCGATCCAATTTAATAGAAATCGACCAAACACATTTTCCTTTGCCACGCTCACATAATAGCTTCAAAATTTATGAAATTTGAAATCTAGCAATAGTTTGATATCTGGATCCAACAAAAGCGGTTTCGTCGAATTCAAGGTAGTTTGCAAAATGGCCATTTTCACGGGCTATATAAACTCCATAGCGACCTTTCAGAAAATTCATTTGGCCATAACTTTTGCTTCCCGCTATGAAAATTCAATTTTTCAGAGTCGTCAAAAAGGTATTCACTAACAGATTTATATATTTTTTGGTTTCACTCAAATCCGTTTTGTTTTGCACCCAGTACGGTCAGTCAAAGTTTGAATTCAAATTTTGAAACAACCGCGCCATTTCAGGCCTTGTTTATAATTAGAATTAATTAGATTTATTTTCAAACGTCGATTCAAACCCACTTTTCATTGCTATTATTTAAAATATTTATTTTAAATATTTAAAATCCACTAAAATAGCCAATTTAAAATTTTTAAATTGGTTCAGATTTTCCGGGTCGTTACAGAGATCGAATATAATTTATTCGAATAGAGTTAAAGGAAACAGTTAATCGATTTGAGTTAGATCAAAAAGAGTTAATCGATGTTAGTTTAATCGAAAGGTGTTAATCGAATTTAGTTATTCGAAAAGGAGTAATCGAATATAAGTTATTCGAAAGGATATTTATCGAATGTAGCGTATTCGAAAGAAAGAGATCGAATATAGTTTATTCGAAAGAGTGAGTTAATCGAATAAGTTATTCGAAGAGAGATAATCGAATATAAGTTATTCGAAGTGTGATAATCGAATATAAGTTATTCGAAGTGCGATAATCGAACATAAGTTATTCGAAGGGAGTTAATCGAATATTAGTTATTCGAAGGAGTTAATCGAATTGAGATTACTCGAAAGAGAATTATACGTCGAATTCGATTATATCGAATTCGGGAAAGTATTATTACTTTCAAGTTTTTAAATCAAGATTTATTTATTTATAATTAAAATAGTTGTTAGGTTAATTATTCAAAGTAAGAAATAAAAAGTTAGAATTATATGTTAGATATTGTAGAAGTAGGATTTATAACATTAACGTTATAATAAATGTTTTCGTACAAGAAGTGGATTCGTAATCTGAATCTGAGAATTTGCGTAAGCAAATGATTGTAGAAATCGAAGCGGTGAGCTTTAGCTATTGCAAAGTTAAGAACGTTGTTTAGTTAAGGTCTGGGAGGTAATTATACCCCAGCTTGATTGACTTCCTTACTTAACTAAGAAATAGTTGAGGTTCGACGGCGAAGATTTATTTAGAGATACAGATAAGTAATAAGCGATTTATGGGTTAAGCGGTCGTAACGATGTTTTATACAATGTTCGGTTGAAATACACATAAATGAGTTTTGCGAACGTTTTCCAAATATAATCAGAGATATTTTCTAATTATATAAAATAAGGAAATATGAATATATATATATATATACATAATTGTTTGATGATTCGATCGATAATTCCATTTGGAAATAAGATCGTCGTGTGTACACGGACATTTTTCATTTGATAGTTAAATCACCGACTATCAAAGTTTTGACCATTTTTCCGTTGTTAATATGGAGAGACCAGTTGGATTATTATCCGAAGAACCACTCCGTATTGGCATAAACGTTGCGAATCATATATGCCAAAGATAATCGAAGACGGAGTAAAGTGCAAGGGCTGTTGTATAAATCTTAGGTAAACATTTCCTAAGATGGATGTACTGAATAGTGCCTTCGGTTTATTTAGTCCCAGGACAACTTGTATGGACGAATGTCTGACAGAGTATATTTAATAGACCGCGTAAGTTGATCTCTTCAAACGTATTTAAGTTTGGTGGCGGAGGAATTCATTTCTCTTAGCTGTATACCCGTGGTATTTTTGGGGAAATCAATTTGTGATTTGGCGGGTATGACGATGTGACATTTTAAGCAAATGAAGATGTGGCATGTAAAAGATAAGCGTAGCTTCTAGCCTCACATCCGGCAAATGACAAAAATTGGGCAGGCAGCATGGCTATGTGGGTAGCTCCCATTAGGGTGTATAATCACCTATCTAGAGATGTTCATTTCATTCTTTAATCTGTTCTATGTTGTCCCATTTGGGAAACGGTTGCTGATCCCAATCGTTGGTGATATACATTCGATACACTCAAGTGAAATGAGTGGTCGGTCATGTGTGACCGGGTTGCAAGATGTTCTTGTTGAACCTAGTGTATTCCTCTCTAGAGGTACACTAGCAGAAGGTGGTTCCATATCTTGTCATAGTTGGAAATCCATTATCCAAATAAGTGCTCGCGATTTTGATTGTATAATATATATGTAGAACGTGAGATGAAAGCTTTTCTGCTAGATGATTATTATATTGTGGTTGGTAGACACTATTATAATATCAATGAGTTTTGATATAAAGATTTTTTTGGATTCTCATAAGGGAAAAACCCGTTCTGTTATACGGCGTGGTCTTATGAGATATCGTTTAATGGCTCAACCATTTTAAACTGTTTTACTCATACTAGTCCCATGACTGACCCAGAGTTTATTTTGTTTTGTTTCCCTAAACTCTTGGGTGCCCAATTTTGTACGGGCAGTCAAGTAGTTTGGATTTTACAGATATACTTGGTGAGCTGGAGCAAGAGGCTTCAGCAGCATTTATGTAGCTATAGTTTATTTCCGCTGTGCTTTAAGTGCTGTTCTTTGATAATGATATGTATATTCAAGTACAAATCTTTTATTTCAAAGTTATGTTATATTTTATTCATTCCGCTGTGAGGTTCATGTTTACTCTGATGTTGTAGGTTCTTCTTCTTCTATTCTAAGTTTCCATCTTATCTATCCTCACCCTCTGTTTTTCTTTCCATTAGTTTTCTGATTTCCAGTGCAATTGGGGTTGGACTTGTGTAATTTGGTCAGCTCAAATTGGACCGGAATTTCGGGACACTACAGTTAGTATCAGAGTTTAAGGTTAAGTATTACCTTAGCTCTGTGGCGTGACTCAGTAGAGAAGGAGTTAGTAATACCCTAGATTGAGTTTGAGTGTATATGTATGAGGGCGTATTTGTTATTTTGATATAAAAATTTATTTTATATTGTGGAGCTTTATTGGTTGAGTGGCTTACGAATTCTGGTCGATAGTGGGGCACCACAATATCGATAGGGATTTCTAAACACTTGAGTACGATGGACCGACATGGTATGCTCTGAAAAGAGGGTGAATGAAATAATTTTACCCCAAGTTATATTCTGATATAAAAGATTGACTAATATTGGAAATATTGTAATATATTCGATGTGTTGGTCGTTATTATAATCGAATGAGATTATAATTGAAATGGTTATATAAATAACAAAGCAGAATTCGTATAAGTATAATATATGAGAATTTTAAAAACCTGGGAGATTTTAAATTGTTTACAAAATTGGAAGGATATTTTGAACTGATTTCAAAATGGAAATGTTTAAAGAATGGTTTTGAAAGTAATATAGTATTGAACTTACTTCAGTCGCTGGAAAATCAATTCCGATGTTGATCCGGACATCATCAGTGTTCATTTTCGAGTTTCAAAGTAATGAATTACTACCAAAGACTTTGTTTTTGAATTGTTTTGGTAAAAACAAATTGGTTTGAATCCTGAAAAAAAAACAAAGCTGTTTAAAACTCCCAGAATTAGATTGGTTAAATTGAAAACAAATTTAGATAGAAATTGGGGGGGAAAAGAAAATTGAAATTGAAATAGAATTGGATTAGAATGATATCGAGACAAATTGGATTTGTGAGATTCGAATTTGAAGTGTAATTTGATAATCAAGTTAAGAGTTTGGAATCGAGAATGAAACTCGAGTTCGAAATGATATTTGGCTTGGATATAAGCGAATGGTTGTGTTGGAAATAAAAGTGATTGGAGTTTGATTGGGATGACATTGGTATCTGCTGAATTAGCAGCAGATGTAATGGATATAATGATATGCCCGACAAAAGGTACAAGTTTATATTATATATTGGGTATGAGATTTGATGAGCCGAATTGGCAAGCCGCTTGGTTGTTTGATTTTCTTTTGGGTTGGAGAAGACCTAGAGAGGCGAGTTGTAGTTGTACCGATTGACCAGTACAAAGGAGGTGCTGGCGAAATTTTTCGAAAATTTCGGGTGTTAGAAAATTTTCAGAATTTTTGAAAATTTTCGTTTATAGAAATGAATTAATAATTTAATTAAAATAAATTGGTTTAGTGAAACCGGAGTTAAGAAGTAAACAAATAATTTTGAACCCAGTCAATAGGGTTTGTTTTCTACCTTAGCAATTTCGAGGATGAAATTATTTTAAGGGGGATGAATGTAATGTCCCGTATATTTACAGTATAATAATTAATTTATTTAATTATTTATATAGTGATTTAGAGAATTAAATGGTCTTTAATTAAATATTAAATATTTAATTAAAATAATAATTAAATAATATATTTAATTCTGAAATAATCAGGATAGCTGAAAGGGCAATATGGTGTGAATTGAATCAGTTAAAATATTTAATTCAATTTAGATTGGAATTATAACAGCGTTTACATTCAATAAATGGCGTTAGAACATATAAATTATAATTTAATTATAATCGAGCTCGAAACGGCGTGGTAGTTCGTAATTTGGCAATTCGAACTTTAAACGAATATATAGAAGCCGTTTTAAATCGGACTTCTGTGAAACAAGAAACATTCAGAGTTAGTGAAGTATATTTTTCTAATGGAAGAGAAAAATCGAGATTTCGTCGTGTAGATTTTGATTTACGTCCAAACCAAATATTCGAATAATCGCCATGGAATCGTTTATAAACCATAACGATATATTTAATTTTAATTAAATATCGGCCTCGAATTTAGACAAGCCCTTTGAGACGTAGGTATAATTTAGTTTTTAGAATTTTTCTGAAATTTCTATTTTGGAAACTAAGCACCTTTTATTTTGGAGTATTTTACACCCTATATCAGTAGTTTGGTATTTCACAGAATAAGCTAACCTACCGGTATTATTATATTTTTGGGATTGTGGAACTGATCTCGATACAACGGTATCTTGATTTCTGTCCATACGTGAATGGAATTTAGGTAACATGGTACTTTGAAAAATCAAACTTTAAATACACTACTTATAAATTAAACCTAATTATCTCGTTCTACTTCTAATCAAAACAAAGGCCACGTCTCATTCTTTTCCAAGCCACCAGTTCTTGTGTCCCCAAACTTAAAAACGTGGATGAAAATTCTCCACAAATTCTTTCTAAACCTAAATAAAAGTCCACGACACCTCATTCTTTGAGCCACCAGCTTCTTTTCCTCTCAAGCAAAACGTGATGAGGTCGAGAACAAGGGGTAGTGGAAGCAAGTGTACGGTCAGCTAATTAAGGGCGTGGTTGGTTTTATGAAATGGTGCATGCGGTTTTAGCTACTCCGAACACGGTGGGTACGAGTTTTGGCATGGAAAGTAAGACTTGGAAGCTTGCGTTGTTATTTGAAGGAAGGAGCATATTGAAGAAAGTATTGCATTAGTCATCATGGGCTTTAACAGGGTAGTTGGCCAAAGGAAAATTAAAAATGGAAGTAGAAACTTGTGTTCTGGAGATAACAGTGGAGTATAAGAAGCGGATCTATATGTTGGGAAGCCTACGTTTGTTTTCCGAGGAAGTTCATGGCAGTTTGATGTAAGCAGAGAAGATCAAAAGGTGGTTCTCTTTTTGGTTTCCGTGATAATATGGTTGGTTCGCTCGTTGGTGAGCCTCGCAGCAGCTAGTGCGACCTGGTGGGAATGACAGTGTGGAATCATCGGATTTATGTGACGAGATGAACGAAGCCTGCAAGTTTGATAAGGATGGAAGAAGAGTTGAATCGGGCGTTGGTTATAAAGGGTAGTGGGCCGGCTGAAATGGTGAGGCCCAAAGCTTAAATGGGTTTAAGTTTCTAGGGTGTTGTTTTGGTAAAAAGGAGAGGGAGTCTGAAAGGATTTGGAGTCGGCCATAATTGCTTTGAAGGGCCGAAGGATTTGCAGAAGAAAGAAGATGAGGAGTGACTATTAAAAAGTGGAACAGTGGATTGGATAAGGGTAATTAATTTGGGAATTTATTAGTTCATGATTTATTTAGTTAATTGAAATATGCGTCAAACTTATAAAAGGTATATCTTATTCATACAATATCAAAATCACGAAAGGTCAGATCCCTTGGGATCGTATGGACGGACACTACAACATGGAACTGACTGGAAGTCCATCGGAGCTCGTTACAATTTATAGCAAAATAAATTGTCCATCTGAATCAAGCGATGGTTATCGTTATTAACGATGATCGTCCAATGTGAGTAAAACTCACCAACTCTGAACAGTTATATTTTTATAATGTATTCTTAGAACTGATAATTAGCTGTTGATTGTTGTGTGTTAACTGTTTTGTTGAATTGCTTATGTGTTGGTTAAAATTATAGATAACGGTATATATATATCGTTAAACTAATATCGATTCTGTTTAGCAGAATATTTCATAGTGAAATATTATCGATGTTAATTATATTGCTTAACATCTGTGATGCAGGGAAACAGGTTGGAGGGACCCAACTGGGTTCCTCAATATATAGAATACTGTTTTGTTTCATATACTGTGATGTATGATGTGATATATAATCTATTGTGGATTATGTGTGTTTGAATGACATCGATCACCGTTGTTCGGTATTTTAAATACAGTAAGAAATACTGGGATGTAAAAGGGAATTTTCAAAGTTTATTTTGAAAATAGATTATTTATATAAAATCAATGGATTTTATATATAAGAGAAAAAAGGATTTTTATAAAAGGAAATAAATTATTAAATCAAAAGAATTGAAAAGAAAATGTTTGTAAAACAAATATAAAAGGAAAATATTTGTAAAACAAATATAAAGATAATATTTGTAAACCAATTACAAATAGAAATAAAAAGGAAAACATTTGTAAAACATTTACAAATAGAATTAGAAAGAAAATATTTGTAAAACAAATATGAAAGGAAAATATTTGTAAAAAAAATATAAAGAAAATATTTGTAAAACAATTACAAATAGAAATAAAAAGGAAAACATTTGTAAAACATTTACAAATGGAATTGGAAAGAAAATATTTGTAAAACAAATAGAATTTAAAAGGAAAATATTTTTAAAACAAATATAAAGAAAATATTTGTAAAACAATTACAAATAGAAATAAAAAGGAAATCATTTACAAATGGAATTGGAAAGAAAATATTTGTAAAACATTTACAAATAGAATTTAAAAGGGAATATTTGTAAGACATTTACAAATAGATTAAATGGAAATATTTATTTAGAAAAATAAATAAAGTTATAAAAGGAATATTTATTTAGAGGATAAATAGAATTAAAATGGAATATTTATTAGAGAAATAAATAGAAGTATAAATGAGTTATTGTAACAACCCGAATTTTAATAACCAGTTGAAACTAGAAATCAGGGTATAATTAAATTTTAAAATAAGAATCAAGGGAAACGGGTTACTCCATTGCGTTCATCTCAAAATTTTACATGAAATAGAGTCCAAGTTTTCGAAAATCGGAGTCCGGATGAAGAAGTTATGGCCCGTAGAAGATTCAGCAGATTTTAGGCAGCACAGGACCAGGCAGGTCGACCTGGGGGTCGACCTGGGGACCAGGTCGACCATGTGGTCGACCCTAGGGTCGACCTAACCCCCAGGTCGACCATGTAGTCGACCTCCCCCCTTACAGGTCGACCTGGTCGGCCTGTTTTGACCCAGAACTCATTTTTGAAGCCTGAGACGTGTTTTGACGGTCCGGATTGATTCCAGGGTTAATCTAAGGGCCTAAACTAGTTGCTACACCCATAAAAACACCCTTAGACCTAACCTAATTCATACCAATCATTCTTACACCATTATGCTGCTAAAATACCTCTTGAACCATGGCCGTCGTCTCCAAATCGAAGTACAAACATTCAAACTCAAATCAATTCAAAGAACAAGGCTTCTACAATGATTCAAGACAATAAATTAACAACACCGCGACATTTTTACAACAAATTCAGTTCTTAATTCATTAGCCATGCTCTGTAAGTTCTAGTTGTTTTTAGATTTAAACATTTAAATTATAATATGGCCATAGAATAAAGTGGAATTAGATTTAAGTATGTTTATTGATTCAGATCTATTTCTGTTGCTTCTTGGATCTTGAGTTTTGGGACTTTTCTATTCTCATTTTTCATGTCAAGCCTATGATCTATTCAGCTTGTTGTAAATCAGTTTTTCTTGATTCATGTTGATATTATTATCAAGATCTATCTTTTATGTCTGAGACGATGTTCTTATGCTAGTTTTCTCTCTGTACTTATTGTTATACAAATTCTACCTTCCCCTATTTATTTTCTTTTGATGAACCTTGGTCAAATTTCGGACCTAGGCCTAAACTACGATATACGTGCGATTTGTGTACGGGGAAATATTGGGATATTACCTATTTGGATATATGTGTGTGGTGGAATTGATGGCATAACATGAAATTTGAAATTTGGGTATTGTCAATATAATTGAAATTGCAAGTTTGGGCATACATGAATTGGCATGTAAATTAAATCACGAGTTTGGGACTATGTAAATTAAATCAAAAGATTGGGCTTATGTTAATTAGGCATATGTAGAATTGGGAATTTGAACATGAAAGCAATCGTAAACTTGATAGTTGGCATAAACATGTATTATGAACTTGGGCAACTGACATGTACTGTAATAAAAAAATTATAGTTTGGGATAACTACATCATGAATCATGATTTGGGTTTATTGGGTATGAAACTTGATACATGTAATTTTTGGCTAGAACTTGAAATGGTAAAATGGTATAAAATTGGCATACATGTAAAATGGCATAAATTGAACATATGTAAATTTGGTACGAATTGGGCATATGTAAAATTTACATGTAATCTAGAACTTGGGCATATGTTAATTATGTGTAATTTGGAATAGAAACATATATGAAAATTTATGACTTGGTAAAGGTTTAATATGAACGCGCCTAAGTTGGGTTTTGGGTAGTTGGCATGTATTGTAAATAAAAGGCTATAACTTGGCATAACCTTATAGTGAATTTTGATAATAATTTGGGAATATGTTTTGGGACAAAAACGTGAATTATGAACTTGATAATTAGCATGTAACTGGAAATATGAACGTGGTTGAAACATGAACATTTTTTTTATATGTTAAACACATATTGGGGTTTTGGGGGGAATACGACCATTAATGAACCTTTGACACGAGGTTAGACTCGGTTTGTGGTGTAAATCTGCCCGGAACCTCCCGGCAAATCCAGTAGCCACAAATTGTTAGTCTAATGTGAGAGGTCGAAGGTCGAATTGTAGGCGTAACAATTTATGACATGAGGTTAGACTCAGTTTGTGGTGTAAATCTTCCCGGAACCGCCCGGCAAATCCAGTGGCCACAAAGTGCACGGTCTAATGTGAGAGGTCATGATTCGTTCATCATAATGAATGAATTAAGGAATACTAACCATAATAAAACATGGGTATGGTTAGAGGGATAGGTGGGATGACATGGAAATTTGACATGTAAATGTGGACCTAACCGGTATGAGTTAAGAACATGTAAAACTTAAAAATGTGGGCTTAACCAACTTAACTGTTAATCAGACCAATGGGCGGGTTAAGTAACATGGTTAGGCTAATGACACTTAACCGTTATAACATGACTAGCGGATGGGTTGGGCTAACTTGCGTAGGTTGATAACACCCAACCGATATAACCTGATGCGTGGTAAGGTTAAGTAACAACAGAGGGTAACACTTAACCGTCACAACATGATAAGTAGGTGGGCTAAGTCAATATACACTTAACCAATATGACATGACATGCGGTGGGGTTAAGTTAACACAAGGGAGAACATTTAACCAATATAACATGGCTTGCGGTAGGGTTAAGTAACACAAGGAACAACACTTAACCGATATAACATGATGTGTGGTAGGGTTAAGTAAAACAAGAGAAAACACTTAACCAACTTAACGTGATGGACGAAGAGGGTTAAGTACATATCGGGTTGGTGGGTAATATTAGTAAATATAGGCCCATAAACTTAACCATTAATAAGCATGCTTGAATCGGTGGGTTAAGTACATCACGGGAAGGTGGGTAATATCTGTATATATAGACCCATAAACTTAACCAGTAGGAAACCCTAGTAACGGGGACCCATTTCAGCAGTAACTCAATTAGGTATCATGGTACCCTAAAACTAGGCAGGGTGGGGCACGATTACTGGGCTGATTGTAAGCGGTCAAAGCGACGGCGGTGGGTGCAATAGTGTGGGTTCTAACGGAGTGCGGACGTGCACACACTTCGGAGCAGACAAACAGGGCACTGGGGTAACTAGTAGTATAACCTATATATTCTAGAATTGCGTCGGGCCGCCACCATGGGTCTTGATACACCCCATGGTGGGACCAGCATAGGTATCTACAATCATTGGGGGCCGTATGACACACATAGGTAGCATAATCCCTAGGTTGGACCTAGGTGGCATAAACCCTAAATCCGAGAAGCGTTCAATAGGTAGCATAATCCCTAGGTTGGACCTAGGTGGCATAAATCCTGGTTGAATCTAGGAAGCGCTCGATAGAAAACCCTAGGTTAGATCTAGGTAATAAATAATAGATGTACACGTGAAAGCAACCTTAATTTCGGGGATTGGGATCACGTTATGATTTTATCATTTTATATAGATTACTAGTTGGGACACTAGTTAGGTGGTGCAAAGCAAATAGATATCATTTTAATTGTGAAGCGGAGAAATCTTGCGATGCTTGATAGAAATCTGGCAAAACTATACTTAGTTCATCTTGAATGGGAACCTTGCAATGTTATACATGACAGAAATCCTATGATGTTATTCTTAGTTATCGTGCATGTAGCTTATCTTGTCATCATGCTTATGTTTACTTTCAATTTATTCATGCCATGTTATCTTTACCTGTTTTTATGCTGAAAGTCACTAGGACTTACTCAGTCTTTATGACTGACCCGTTTTGTTTTGCCTCTTTTTCTTCTGTCCCCCCTAGGTTCGCAGGGTGGGTATACAGCTTAGTTCGGATCTTACCAAGCTCCAAGGCACTTTCATGTACTGCTTGGATTTCTCTTGGCTATGGCTTGCTTTGCTTTATTGGGGAATACTACAATTTATTTTTATGCTTCTTTGTTTTTGAGCAAGACAGATATTTTAGCTATGTAATTGGGTATTGGAAGTTGATGGGCTTTTATTGTAAACAATTATATTTAATAAATGATTTGAAGTACTTTTACTTTACTTTCCGCTGTTTTATATATGTCTATCTTGTAATATTCCTGTTCCAGTACCCATAATGCTCCATTGAAGTTAAGGCATTCCCTTTGTGAGTGACCTTAACGGATGTGGGGTGTTACAGTTATTTATTTATAAAATATATAGAATTAAAAGGAAATATTTATTGGTTAAATAAATAGAATTGAAAGTAAATATTTAGTTGTTAAATAAATAGAATTAAATCAAAGGAATATTTAGAAAATGAATAGAAAATGGAAATCTGATTTTAACAGATAAATGGAAAAGATTTATTTAAAGTGGAATTAAATAGAAATCTGTTTTAACAGATAAACTGGGAAGATTAATTTATAAATAATATTTTATAAATTAAGTAAAATATTTATTATTGGATAAATAGAATATATATGTCGGGACTTATATAGAGAAGTAAAAATATATTTCAACATCGATATTTGAAACTGAATATGGACGAAGAGTGAATCGAATATTCCTTATTCGAAAAGGAGTTAATCAAAAGGTTTTAATCAATAGAGTTAATCAAATAGAGTTAGTTGATTAGAGTTAATTGAATAGAGTTAGTCGATTAGAGTTAACCAATAGAGTTGAATGAGTTAATCGAATATAATTTATTCGAATAGAGTTAAAGGAGAAAATCAAATTTAGTCATTCGAAATGAAGTTAAATCGAATATAGTTATTCGAGATAGAGTTAAAAACAAACATAGTTATTCGAATATAAGTTAATCGAATATTAGTTATTCGATAGGAGTTAATTAAGTTGAGTTAAATAAGTCGAGTTAATTAAGTTAAGTTAGTCAAGAGGAGTTAATCAAACCGAGTTAATCCAAATGAGTTAATCCAAAGGAGTTAGTTGAATATTAGCTATCCGAATAGAGTTAAAGAAAGAGATCAAATATAGTTTATTCTAATAGAGTTTAAGGAAAGAGTTAATCGATTTGATTTAGATCGAAAGGAGTTAATCGATGTTAGTTTAATCGAAAGGAGTTAATCGAATTTAGTTATTCGAAAAGGAGTAATCGAATATAAGTTATTCGAAAGGAGATTTATCGAATATAGCGTATCCGAAAGAAAGAGATCGAATATAGTTTATTCGAAAGAGTGAGTTAATCGAATAAGTTATTCGAAGAGAGATAATCGAATATAAGTTATTCGAAGTGTGATAATCGAATATAAGTTACTCGAAGTGCGATAATCGAACATAAGTTATTCGAAGGGAGTTAATCGAATATTAGTTATTCGAAGGAGTTAACTGAATAGAGATTACTCGAAAGAGAATTATACGTCGAATTCGATCATATCAAATTCGGGAAAGTATTACTTTCCGGTTTTTAAATCAAGATTTATTTATTTATAAGTAAATTAATTATTCAAAGTAAGAAATAAAAAGTTAGAATTATAAGTTAGATATTGCAGAAGTAGGATTTATAACGTTAACGTTATAATAAATGTTTTCATACAAGAAGTGGATTCGTAATCTGAATCTGAGAATTTGCGTAAGCAAATGATTGTAGAAATCGGAGCGGTGAGCTTTAGCTATTGCAAAGTTAAGAACGTTGTTCAGTTAAGGTCTATGAGGTAATTATATCCCAACTTGATTGACTTCCTTACTTAACTAAGAAATAGTTGAGGTTCGATGGCGAAGATTAATTTAGAGATACAGATAAGTAATAAGCGATTTATGGGTTGAGCGATCGTTACGATGTTTTATACAACGTTCGGTTGAAATACACGTAAATGAGTTTTGGAAACGTTTTCCAAATATAATCAGAGATATTATCTAATTATAGAAAATAAGGAAATATGAATATATATATATATATACATAATTGTTTGATGATTCGATCGATAATTCCATTTGGAAATAAGATCATCGTGTGTACACAGACATTTTTCATTTGATAGTTAAATCACCGACCATCAAAGTTTTGACCATTTTTCCGTTGTTAATATGGAGAGACGGGTTGGATTATTATCCGAAGAACCACTCTGTATTGGCATAAGCATTGCGAATCATATATGCCAAAGATAATTGAAGATGGAGTAAAGTGCAAGGGTTGTTGTATAAATCTTAGGTAAACATTGCCTAAGATGGATGTACTGAATAGTGCCTTCGGTTTGTTCAGTCCCAGGACAACTTGTATGGACGAATGTCTGATAGAGTATATTTAATAGACCGCGTAAGTTGATCTCTTTAAACGTATTTACGTTTGGTGGTGGAGGAATTCATTTCTCTTAGCTGTATACCCGTGATATTTTTGGGGAAATCAATTTGTGATTTGGCGGGTATGACGATGTGACATTTTAAGTGAATGAAGATGTGGCATGTAAAAGATAAGTGTAGCTTCTAGCCTCACATCCGGTAAATGAAAAAAATAGGACAGGCAGCATGGCTATGTGAGTAGCTCCCATTAGGGTGTATAATCACATATCTAGAGATATTCATTTCATTCTTTAATCTTTTCGATGTTATCCCCTTCGGGAAACGGTTGCTGATCCCAACCATTGGTGGTATACATTCGGTACACTCAAGCGAAATGAGTGGTTGGTCATGTGTGGCCGGGTTGCAAGTTGTTCTTGTTGAACCCAATGTATTCCTCTCTAGAGGTACACTAGCAGAAGGTGGTTCCATACCTTTCCATAGTTGGAAATCCATTATCCAAATAAGTGCTCGTGATTTTGATTGTATACTATATATGTAGAACGTGAAATGAAAGCGTTTATGCTAGATGATTATTATATTGTGGTTGATAGACACTATTATAATATCAATGATTTTTGATATAAAGATTATTTTGGATTCTCATAAGGGAAAAACCCGTTTCGTTATACGATGTGGTCTTATGAGATATCGTTTAATGGCTCAACTATTTTAAACTATTTTACTCATACCAGTCCCATGACTGACTCGGAGTTTATTTTGTTTTGTTTCCCTAAACTCTTGGGTGCCCAATTTTGTACGGGCAGTCAAGTAGTCAGGATTTTACAGATATACTTGGAGAGCTGGAGCAGAAGGCTTCAACAGCATTTATATAGCTATTGTTTATTTCTGCTGTATTGTAAGTGATGTACTTTGATAATGATATGTATATTCAAGTACAAATCTTTTATTTCAAAGTTTTGTTGTATTTTATTCGTTCCGCTGTGAGGTTCGTGTTTACTCTGACGTTGTAGGTTCTTCTTCTTCTTCTATTCTAAGTTTCCTTCTTGTCTGTCCTCACCCTCTGTTTTCTTTCCATTAGTTTTCTGATTTCCAGTGCAATTGGGGTTGGACTTGTGTTATTTGGTTAGCTCAAATTGGACCGGAATTTCAGTACACTACAAGAAGACATACGAGTTTGGGAGCCTGTTTTTGGAATGGATGCATCTCAAGTATCTAACTGGATTTGATTTTAGATCTGATTGTGACTTAGAGCCTGAGATGTTAACAAGCTTATCAATTAGACTGACTCTCATTGAAAGGATTGGCGAAAGCCAGAAGTGAGATGTTAGGCTTGTGGAGATTATTTAAAGGTTAGAGTTTAGGGTGGAACCCGAGAAAATTAGGGATTTCGAAATTGATCGAGATGGTTGGCTTCGCAAGAATGGATGACTGGTTGTTCCTAATATAGATGGATTAAGAGATGAGGGTATAAGGGAATGTCATTGTAACACCCCATACTTTTTTGAGCCCGGATTCAACAAAAATCGTAACTCAAACCCATCCAAGAATGGAGAGTATAGATTTGGCACTTGCAAATAATGAGCATAAGCATAATCAGAGTAAGATAAAACTAATTCATATGTGAACCAAATTAAGATAACTAATACTGACTAAAGAGACTACCTTAAAGCATATCTCCCCATCAATATCAGACATAAGAGAATGAGAATCGAAAAGCAAATCGAACACTTGCGAAGCCCCTCCTTTCCCAAGCTAAACCTAAGAGTTGTTATGAGGAGGGGAGATCAAAACAACATGTCCTAGTGAGATGAAAATGTATAACACTGTCTACATTACACTAATGTATCCCATTTGATTAGAACCAAAACCTATGTCTAACAAGGCTAGTAATTCTAACCTAACCTTGAAAAGATTTACGCTTGACGACAAACTACCATACCCAAGGTAGCATCCCCAATGATAACGATCGCAATACTGAGATAGAATGTTTATGCATAAGTATGAAGCCTGTAAACCACCATTCAACTAATTACGAAGACTAGGAGGAGGGATCCCAACTACTCACTATTCCATAAGGAGGTAAATTATTCTATATAGCCACTTAAGACCTCATTATCGGTATAAGATAAGGGTGGATCCTTTAGATCACTTAAGAACCAAGACGGATCTATTGATCACTTAATACCTTATTTGGTGATTTACTCTACACTAGTACAAATTAGAGGACACTATTTACTAAGTCCTACTAATTAAAGGCTTCTTTCATTCTCGCATATACCTAATACCCCTCATAAGGTGAGAGATAGTAACTATCCACTTATTACCAAGTTTAGGTAGGGCGCGACACCATTTAAGACCCTCGGGCGGACCCCCATGTTACTATATAGTTAACCTTATTAGATAATTCCCCTAACCACTTAATACTTCCTGCAGAATAGGAAGAGTCATGGTACCTCCTTAACTATCATTTAATACTTAATCTCAAGGAAGACTCTCGCCCCAGTCACTTACTACCTAGAGGAAGTGGACCTACGTTGGGATTACCAAACTCGTATCTAATAGACATTTAATACTTCTTATTTATAGGGAGGCGAGCTACGCGGTCACTTAATACACTTTTAAGGGTGGATCTAACTACTTAATACTTCTAATCCCAAAGCTGGCTATGCTTACAAATTGTTCCCTTAATCGTTTCTTCTTTAGAGAACCTATTTTAGGAAATAATCCTTACTATGAAATTAACTATCGTCACGAGTTCTTATGGTTAATAATACCTCACATCAATTGTAGATATCTTCGACTGCTGGAAAGTGTAGACTTCTGTCGAATAAGGCAACTGACCTCGATCATTAACCTACTAAGTGGAACTCTTATTTCTAATTATATTAATTCTAGATTAACTAGAGTAAAATAAAGAAAGACTTATAACTTCCTATCATAGGATGCTTAATTATTTATTTTCTTGTTGGACTTAACATTTACTAAGACAATTAATCCCCATTAATCCCTTTAAACTCTATTTATTACTCTTAATTAGGTAACCAACCATTAATGACCCTAACGATCATATTTCCTAAGGCATCAATTAACCTATTTAATGTCATTTATATCAGTCTTTAAATTCTAATTTAATTATTGTAACTCCCAAATATTACTATAAATTTAATTTCATTTAATTCTTATCTGAAAATATGTATATACGTTATTATTCATTTATTTTCCTAGTTGGAGCTACAATCTCTATTCCTAAACACCAATGTAATTGTACCATTTAGGCATATTTACCTTATTCAATACATTTCACCCAAAAAAATTTGTTACAATACTTATTACCTTACTTATGACCTTTTATTACAGCAACAAATTCCATGTTGATTGCCACAACGGTCACATATGTTTAATTTACATTTATTATGGTAATTATTACCATACATTCATTTCCATAAAATGAAAACACTTCAAATTCACACATACAGTAACAAACAAACATTTATTTAATATTATGGCGTCATTTACGTAGATTTGGACAAATAAGATTAATATATATTTATAATTTTAAACGCGGAGTTAACGTAGTTACTAATTTATGTTTCATTATTATTTATTAATTTTTTTCTGGTCTAAACTAACGACCAAACCAACCCTTTTTGTGTTTAATCTTGTTTTAAGATTCAGAATCTTATAAATTGTTATTTACTGTAATTATTGTAACTTTTTCCCAAACTATTTGAAAGAGGAAAATTAACATTACTTAAAATCCCAAGGAAACAAATTAATATTTTATTTAGAATAGGCGTTGCAAATTATGTACAAAATACCACGTCTCTTCTTATTTGATTCATTTATGTTTCTTGTGGATTTCAAATAATGCCTTTTCATGCAACAAGAATAAAAAGGACAAAATTACAATAATCAGGTAAAACCAAAAACAATATCGAACATAATAGGATTACTATTATTTTAACAAAAACTACACAAACTTTAAATCACCACCCAATCCTACGAATCTGGAATAAAACCATAAATCTAATAATGGTTTTGGGATTGCTATCCAAATCCAACGTGTTTACAATAATGACAAACAAATCTAAGAATAATTGAAGACAATATGATGACATATTATTAAAAAGGCCTATAATTCACATTTAGTCAATATTTATAATGTTTTAAACTTGACAAAATAAACAAATCCGATAATTTTTAGGCACGTAATTCAGGTTCAATACAAATAATTATATAAGTTATTATAAATAATATATAATTTCCCACTCACCTGAAAACTATCCAAATCTGAATCTGATACAGCTTTTAGGCTTAAAAATCCCAAATTCTATAGATCTACACTTTTTTTTTGGAAATGGGTAAACCACCGCGTCAAAAACCCGAAACTAGAGCTCTACGTGAGAACTAGATAAGGAAAAAGAGTGTGGTGCTTTATTGACCACGCATCAATAAAACATACAAATATGTACAACTGGCCAGCATTACAACAATTCACTGTTGCCAACCAAAAAAAATAATACAAGAAATAATACTCGGTCATCAAAAAGCCAACACGTGGCTTCCAACAGCAGTAAACCTTAAACTAAAACAAAATACGATAGAACTAGTTCATTTCCATAAAAACAACTTCATATATCCCCAAACTGCTATAGAACACGGTCACTTTCCCCAAATTGCTCCTTTATCATCCCGCGTCTAGAAGGTTTACGCCCCTTCGATCTGCAATAGCCATGTCTGATTGTCTTTGAATTCACTTCCATTTCGATTTCTGTGGTAAGTATTTTATCTCAGTTTCCATATAATACCATCTTTGAAATTTTTCCAAACTTTGACTGTTGTGTGATCTGAGATTTCTTTTAGTCCATTTGTGGTATACCATAGTAACCAGATAGTAGTAGGCAACATCCTGAAGGAAGTGGAATTGAAAGTAGTTTTCATCAAATCCAGTTCATCATCGAGACTCAGTGGTATGTTATTGGAGGGAGGAAGACCAAGTTTGAGTATGTAGCGAACCCAGAGGTATGCACTATAGGGACAGTTGAAAAAAAGGTGATTTCTTGACTCAAGTTCTTCATTGCACAAAAAACATATAGGATTGATGTTATAACCCTAGTTTTCCATTATGTCTTTCGTACTCAAATGATTTTGAATAGCTTTGTAGATGCGCAAAGACATTTTAGAACTGTTAATATAATGCCACACAATCTTACACTAAACAGGTTCATTGTTGTGAATTCTAGAAATATCCTATGCTGAGTAGAACGAGAAACCATTCTTTTTATTGTTCCAGCTCTAGTAGTCTGTTTCCCCACTTGTCTGAATACTAGTTTTATTAATATGTGAAGATATTTGCCTCCCATCAAGTAAACAATTTGGTTGAGTTCCCCATTTTGAATGATGTTGTTCATGTGAGATCGTCTCCTCCAAATAGACTTAACTAATCCCGACCGAATAATTTAACCATTATACCACTATTTAGCCATGGGTCAAACCACAACGTTGTATCTCGCCCATTAACAATACATTGATTTATACATTGCAGTCCTTTTTGCCTGTGTTTAAGTATAGATTTCCAGGTTCCCGTTCTATTGTTATCAATATCCATCACCCAAATTTTTTTACCTGAACAATATCCTTTCATCATCCATTCTTTCCACAAACTACTACCATTAATAAATTGTGTAACACCCCACGTCCGTTAATGTCACTCACAAAGGGAATGCATTAAGTTTCACGGAGCATTATTAGTGTATAGAACAGAATATAACAAGACAGATACATATGATGGTACTTGAGAAATTTAAAACAACTTTTATTGTAGCGGAAAAATAGTTTGATTACAACAACTTCATAAACCAACAGTAAAACCAAGTAAACTTAATATCCATATTGACAAATTGTTTTCTGAGTACATAAAGTAAAAAGCATAACCCCAACATAAGTAGCCATAAAAGAGATGAGCTGAACTTTACTTTCAACAATCCAAGCACTTCCAAAAGAGAGAGAAAGAGATCCAAGATCAAGCTCCAATAGTACTAGTCCTACCCTGAGAACCTAGGGGAGGGGGGAAGGAAGAAAAGAGGCGAAAACAAGGGGGTCAGACATAAAATCTTGCGAGTATAATAACTTTAACAATATAATTATTAAAGTAATTAGGATAAGACATAAACTGGTAAAACAAGGTATGACTGTGAAACAAGTGGGCATGACAAAGCAAACAAGAGGAATATTCTGGCGTTAATCTCGTTCCTAATCACTATAGGATAATTACTACACTGCACCAATGCTAATTACACCGCACCATTACTAGTCACCCTAAAAATTGATCCCGCCTACAGAACATAATAATGATAATTGTAGTTTCATGTACCCCTGACTGCCTTCATAGGTGCCGCCTGCCCCTATCTCCACTAGTTGTACCACTACCCCAATGCGATCGGCTCCCTAACTCGTAGATACCCGTGTTGGTCCCGCCGTGGGGTGTATCACTCCCCAAAGCGGCAACCCAATACCACTAAAAATGCACGGCTTATATCTACACGATGCAACAACGTCTTACCTACTAGCCCGGGCCCACGCACGCACATGACCCCGTTGGACTTGCGTTGCCACCGCTAACCCGTTTTGACCTCTTACAATCAAACCCAGTAAGTGTGTCCCATCCTCGACTCGGGTCGAGCTCACAAAGATACTTAATGGGTTACTGGTTTGAAAAGGGCCCACATGCCTGACACAAGCTTTCCACCTATGCTTGGTCCCCACTAGAATTTCCCACATAACCCCTTCTCATTCATGTCTTCTTACATGTTTTCAACTTGGTTAAGTGTTTCTAATCGTATTTCACATGCCACCCAAGGCCACCCACTTAACCCCCATGTCCCACCACATGTTTATCTAGTTAAGTGTTACTTAATTCAATATAACCGTAACTTTGTAAAGACCTCCCACATTAGACTGACATTTGCGGTTGCTGGATTTGCCAGGCAGGTCCGGGCAGTCTTATACTGCAAACGAGCCTAACCTCGTGTATTTACAATTGTAACGCATTTAATTCGTGCCTTTGACCACTCACATTAGACTACCGTTTGTGGTTGCTGGATTTGCTGGGCGAGTCCGGGCAGTCTTACACCACAAACGAGTCTAACCTCGTGTCTTAGGCGGTTAGTTATTACACATAATTATTTAACCCCAAATTGGATTAATATCCCTATTCAAATTTGTCAATAAATTCCAAATTAATTTATGTCCATAATTGTCACCTAAATTATGTCCATAAATTCCAGGTATACAAATTATACCAATTAATGTCTCAAATTAATTATATGCCTTTTAAGGCCATTTTATGTCAATTCACAATTATGAATATTCAATATTTTCCCATCGTCCCCACGCTATTCGTACGTTTTAATATGACATATGTTAGACTCGCAAATAGTCTAACTTATAGAAAGAAAAGCAACATCACAACTTGCATAACACATAAAATAGATCTAAGAATCATAACATAAGTTTACATATCCAATAACTTGCATATATGGATATGGTTTTCCTATAACTTGCATATGAATTTCATTCAAACTAGCATATGATTCACATACAAAACAAGCATGGACATTGGGCATATAGAACATAAATTTTCATAACTATGTACTGCCATGGATCTAAATATAGATCTAAACATAAAGATGTGAACTTGCATATGGATCTAAACATAAAGAGGTGAACTTTCATAGGTATCTAAACATGTAAATTATGTCACATATTTTGCATATAAACTAGCATATGTATCTACATGATTCACATATGAACTTGTGTATAATCCACCTACAGACTTGCATAAGATTCACATATGTTTTAACATCCCAAACTTGCATAAAATTCATAAACTTAGCATATGATTAAACATCCCAAACTTGCATATCATTCATATATATATGTTTTAACATCCCAAACTTGCATAAGATTCATATACATAACATCCCAAACTTGCATAATATGAATCAAGTAAACACGTACAATTGGGTAGATCGACAATAACACAACTGTCAATGACAACATCACATGATTCAAAGTCATATTCTCATAATCCAATTATAACTTATCACAACTAAATTAATTAATTATTTTGTGAAAGATATTATACTCACAAACAAAAGAATAGTCTTGTCTTTCTGGGATTTGTATTCTGAAACTGAATTGCTCACCTTTGATGTTGAATAATCATTATCTAAATTTAGATTTAGATTTTGATTCTTGCTTCTTTCTTGTTTTTGAGTTGAAAGAGAATGGCGGTTACTCTAGGTTCCCCATTGACAGCATGGCGGCACTTGGTATGAATTAGTGTGATTTTAGGTTGAGAATTAGGTTGCTTATATAGAGTTTTAGTTAATTAAGAGCCGTCCGATTAACCTAGAATCAATCAAGACCATCCAGTCAAGATAGAATAACACCTCAGCCCTAATGACTCAGCACTGAGTCAAAACAGCGTCATCTTTCAGATCTGCCCGGCAGGGAGGGGGGCAGGTCGACTCCCAGGTCGACCCCTTGGTCGACCTGTATAGGGAGGTCGACTCCCTGGTCGACCTGGCCTTGGGCGGGAATTTTCCCGCCCATCCTGCTTCCCTGTTTGAAATTTGAATTTCTGATTCGAACTGTTTTTAATTTATTTAAATTCTTAAACTTCTTAAGGCCATAACTTCTTCATATGAAGTCCAATTCACACAAACCCGAACTCTATCTCAAGCAGAATTCCGAGACGAACGCAATGGCACAACCCGTTTCCCTTAATTCTCACATTTGAAATTAAGTATTCTTTAATTTGTTAATTTTAATATTTAAAATCACAGGGTGTTACATTCTCCCCTCCTTAATGGATTTCGCCCCCGAAATCTCCAAGTTATGGAGAATGTATATCCTAACATCCAATCATCCATCTACTCAACCATCAAACACAGGCATCCATTGTCCTTACAAGATTTCTAATGTCGTATGAACATATGCAAAAATGTGTGTATATGTTCCTTATCTAATGCAAAATCAGGCGGTCTATTGATTCAGTTGACCTCCTTAATGCAAATTGTGATAATGCCATGCGTCCATTATGTATGCGAAAGAATCCTAACCATACATATTATTTCTACATGTGTGCACAACCATTCATCAAAATGCAGCATCCATATGATAACAAAACCATTATACATCCATTAATTTAGATATGCACACAGATTTATATGCAACATGAAGGTGATTGAGCCGATCTAGTGCCTAATGTGTGTGTACATGCATCTACGAGCAACCACTAGCAACCACTTGCATCCATTTGCATCCACCAAACATAACATGTCTCAAACACATGTTTGCAACCGTAGGGTTCTTTCTAACTAAAGATCGAAGATGTCATCACAAAGATAATACTAAATGATAGGACAAGTATCAACAAAACGGTAGAAAAAGGAGAAGTTAAAAACATACCCTCAAAAAGGAAGGGTACAACGTACGCATCTTGTCTTCCGTCTCCCAAGTCGCGTCTCTTTGATCATCTCCCCATTGAATTTTGACCAACTTGACCTCTTTGTTGCGTAGCTTTTTGACCTCCGATCCGAGAATATGTGTAGGAGCTCGTCTAACCGTGGCATTGCGCTCTACTTCCACTTCTTCGAGCATGCTCGACTCCACCACTTCCGCCGTATCATGTAAACACTTACGCAAATGCGAAACGTGAAACACGTCATGAACACCACTGAGCTTCTCTGGTAACTTTACTCTATACGCCATCTGCCCAATCCTTTTTGAAATTGGAAAGGGTGCTACGAACCTCGGTGCCAACTTCCCTACTGATCCAAAACGGACTACGTTTCTTAATGGTGATGCCTTAATAAAAACCATGTCCCCAACATCGAACTCAAGATCGGTTCGTCTCTTATCAGCATATGACTTCTGTGGGTCCTGCGCCGTCTTCATTCGCCGTTGAATCAAGTCTATCTTCTTCAAAGTCTCCCTAATCATGTCGGGTCTAAGCAAAACCTTGTCCGTGGATTCCCACTAACAAGTAGGTGATCGGCATGGTCGTCTATAAAGAGCCTCAAAAGGTGTCCTGCCAATGCTAGCCTGAAAGCTGTTATTGTAGGAGAACTCCACTAATGGAAGATGTTATTCCCATGTTCCTTCGAAGTCTAGGATGCATAGCCTCGGAAGGTCTTCTAGAATCCGATTTACTCTCTCGGTCTGGCCGTCCATCTGAGGGTGATAAGCTGTACTTAAGCATAATTGTGTTCCAACCGCCTCTTGTAAGCTTTCCCAAAATTCGCTTGTGAAAATGGGATCTCTATTACTTACAATGCTAGAGGGTATCCGTGCAGACGAACTATCTCTCGAAGGTAAATAGATGCTAACCATGCGGCGGTCCTTCTACTTTTAACGGGAATAAAATGGGCACTTTTAGTAAGTCTGTCTATAATTACCCAAATCCCCGTATTACCCATCCTTGATCTTGTAGCCCGTCTACAAAATCCATGGAAACACTTTCCCATTTCCATAGTGGAATCTTTAAAAGGTGGAGCAAACCTCCGGGCTTTTTTTGCTCCGCCTTGACTTGTTGGCACACTAAGCATCTAGAAACGAACTCAGCCATGTCCTTCTCCATTCCGGCCCAAAAGAAAACCCGCTTCATATCCCTATACATCTTGTCACCACCGGGATGTATGGTCATCTTAGAGCGATGTGAGTCTTCAAGAATTGCCTTCTTCAAACTCTCGTCTTGTGGTACGCAAAGTCTCCCATCTCTACACAGCCAGCCTCTCTCATCTATAACATATCTATTAAGATGACTCGAAGACTCCCCTCCTATAAGATTGCCTACTATCTCATCCAACTATGGGTCATCTCACTGTGCCCCTCCAACTCGACCTAAAAGTGTAGGTTGCACCTCTAACGATGCCAACAATCCGGGTACATAATCGACAGAAGGTCTGAAGTCAAAGGTAGATATATACTCCAAACTCTGCCGCTCTACGAACAAAGGACTTAAAGTTAACTTCTTTCTACTTAAGGCATCGGCTACAACGTTACCCTTGCCAGAGGTATATGCGATCTCAAATCATAGGATGCCAAAAACTACATCCACCTCTGTTGCCTCAAGTTTACGTCTTTCTGAGAGAACAAATACTTTAGCGACTTATGGTCTGTATACAACTCAAAACTCTTGCCAAGCAAATAATGATGCCATGACTTAAGCGCAAAAACTATGGCAGCCAACTCTAAGTCGTGGGTAGGGTAATTTTTCTCGTGGGCTTACAACTGCCTTCCACTATAGCATATCACCCTTCCCTCTTGCATTAAAATTGCGCCAAGCCCTATCCCGCAAGCATCGGCATATACTGTGAATGGCTTACTCCTGTCTGGCAAAACTAAAACTGGAGTTATCGTCAAAGCCCTCTTCAGATGTTGGAAAGCATCGTCACAGTCAACATCCCAAGCAAAAGTCAAGTTCTTCTTCGTTAATCAAGTAAGTGGGGCTGATATCTTCGCAAATTCCTTAATGAACTTCCTATTATAACCAGCCAGCCCTAAAAAGCTTCTTACTTCTATTGCGTTCTTAGGAATTTTCCAATCTTGGATTGCCACCACCTTTGCGGGATCCATAGCTATCACTTCCTTAGAGACCACGTGTCCTAAGAACCTCACTTCTTTTCTCCAAAAATGGCACTTGGAGAACTTAGCTTTAAGTTGATGCGCTCGTAGGGTCTCTAAGACTTCCCGAAGATGTAGAGCATGCATTTTCAGAGAAAATCAGGATATCGTCCACAAAGACTACCACAAACTTGTTTAGAAACTCCCTAAACACCCTACTCATCAAGTCAACAAAGTATGCGGGTGCATTCGTCAAACCAAAAGGCATGACGAGCCACTCGAAGAAACCGTCAGGAGTTCTAAATGCAGTCTTATCTATGCTGTCTTCCGCCACCCTTAGCTGATGAAACCCTATAGCCAAATCCAGTTGCGAGAAAATCGAAGCACCCACCAACTGATCGAATAAATCATCTATCCTCGGCAATGGGTGTTTGTTCTTCTTTGTTAGCTTATTTAGCTCTCTATAGTCCATGCACAATCTAAGTGAACCATCGGCTTTCGTAGCAAAAACGACTGGAGCACTCCACTCTGAAATACTTCTTCTTATAAAATCCTTCTCAAGCAACTCTTTCACTTGCTTACTGAGTTCTCTTCTCTCTCTCGAAGCCATGTGGCGCAGTGGTAATGCAATTGGCTTTGCATTAACTACTAAGTATATTCGAAAGTCTATCTCGCGTCTCGGGGGTAAACTGCGAACTTCATCGAAGATGCCACTATATTCACAAACCATACGAACAGATTTCAAATCATCATTGGATGCGTCAAGGGATTCTAGGTAGCTAAGAATTACCGGACCTCTAGGGTCACAAGAAATATCGAGGGTCTTTCCACAACGAGTCAACAATCTAACTACCCTTCTTTCACAATCTAGGATGGCACCTATCTAGCTAGCCAATCCATGCCTAGAATCAAGCCATAGCCCATGAAGCTAAGAATAAAGGCATTGCATTCAAACCCAATGCCCAAGATAGACACTCTCAAATCCCAACAAATCATTGAAAGATGAGCCGAACCACCAATAGGATTTGAGACTACTATGGGATTCGTAACTAGACTAGTATTTAGGTGCAGTGCTTGAACTAACGAAGCAGATACAAACGAGTGTGAAGCACTAGAGTCAAACAAAGTACAAATAGGATGATCAAACAGAAAAACTAAACTTTCAACGGAAATGTTTCTACCTCTCTCCTGTCCTGGTGCCATGAGAGCATGAACCTACCCTTTTGCCTGCCCTGGTGCCATGAGAGCCTGAATCTGCCCTCCAGAAGTGGACCCTGTCCTTTTCCCTTGCCCTTGTTTCCTCGGGCAGTCTTTGATTAGATATCCTGCCTCTCCATAGTGGAAGTAGCCAGTCTTCTTCTTTTTCCTACAGTCCTTGCTCAGATGGCCCGGTGTCCCATAATTAAAGCTCCTTTTCTTTCCTTTGCTATTGTTATCCTTGCCACCTTTCTTGTTTTGTTGTTGTGACTTCTTTTGATCCCATTTCTTCTTCGGTGCCTTATTAGCATTAGCACCTTTCTCTTCTTCATGCATAAGCGCCATGTCAACCAATCTCTCAAAGGTAGCCCCCATCGGAATGCAGGTCATAGCCAACCCATGTAGCGTCTCATTTAAACCTTTAACGAACCTCAGGGCCTTCTTCTCAGGTGTGTTCACTAAGTCTAAGCCAAATCTCGCCAACTGATCGAACTTGTTGACGTACTCCTTTACTGACAAATTTCCTTGCTTTAATGCTAAGAACATCTCCATATATAAATTCTCTTCTGCTCGTGAGAGAAATTTCATATCGAACCTATGCCTGAAATCCATCCATGTCTCCACTGGATGTTCTCCATTCGTGACGTCCCACCAAAACGAGGCTTCGTCCTTCATTAACCAAGCAGCCAATTGGACCTTCCTTCCATCATCTACCTGGAAAATACCAAACAAATCTTCCACCTCCTTAAGCCAATTTCGAGCTTCAACAAATGCCTCTGATCCGTGAAAAGGTTTTCCCGCCCATTGCCCGAAAATCTTTGCATATCTTCGAAAAAGTATTAACGCGAGGTGGGGGAGGAGGAGGAGGAGCGACAACAGCTGGGGGAGGAGGAACATTTGCTGGGCCTGCGACAGAGGCCCTAGCCTCCAGATACCTTCTAAACCAGTTGGCATCGGTATGCCCTCAGGTATCTCAGGTTCCCCAGACATGCTGAAAAAGAAAAAGGAAAAGATTCAAAATGGAGAATCGAAGGAAAGATACATGGCTCTTGGGGGTTATGTTTTTAAAACAAACTTTTCTCTTGAAAATACTTTCCTTAAAACATAGTTTTGAAAGTATTTCTTTATAAAATGTTTTTGAAAAACAGTTTTTTCAAAATTCATATCTGTTCTGGTAACCTTCAACTCTGATACCACGTGTAACACCCCCACGTTCGTTAATGTCACTCACAAAGGGAATGCATTAAGTTTCATGGAGCATTATTAGTGTATAGAACAGAATATAACAAGACATATACATATGTTGGTACTTGAAAAATTTAAAACAACTTTTATTGTAGTAGAGAAATAGTTTGATTAAAACAACTTCATAAACCAATAGTAAAACCAAGTACACTTAATATCCATCTTGACAAACTGTTTTCTGAGTACATAAAGTAAAAAGCATAACCCCAACATAAGTAGCCATAAAAGAGATGAGCTGAACTTTACTTTCATCAATCCAAGCACTTCCAAAAGAGAGAGAAAGAGATCTAAGATCAAGCTCCACTAGTACTAGTCCCACCCTGAGAACCTGAGGGGGGGGAGGAAGAAAAGAGGCGAAAACAAGGGGGTCAAACATAAAGTCTGGCGAGTATAATAACTTTAACAATATAATTATTAAAGTAATTAGGATAAGGCATAAATTGGTAAAACAAGGTATGACTGTGAAACAAGTGGGAATGACAAAGCAAACAAGAGGAATATTCTGGCGTTAATCTCGTTCCTAATCACTATAGGATAATTACTACACTGCACCAATGCTAATTACACCGCACCATTACTAGTCACCATAAAAGTTGATCCCGCCTACAGAACATAATAATGATAATGGTAGCTTCGTGTACCCCTAGCTGCCTTCATAGGTGCAGCCTACCCCTATCTCAACTAGTTGTACCCACTACCCCTATGCGATCGGCTCCCTAACTCATAGATACCCGTGCTGGTTCCATAGTGGGGTGTATCACTCCCCAAAGTGGCAACCCGATACCACTAAAAATGCACGGCTTATATCTACACGATGCAACAACGTCTTACCTACCAGCCCGGGCCCACGCACGCACATGACCCCATTGGACTTGCATTGCCACCGCTAACCCGTTTTGACCTCTTACAATCAAACCCAGTAAGCGTGTCCCGTTCTCGACTTGGGTCAAGCTCACAAAGATACTTAATGGGTTACTGGTTTGAAAAGGCCCCCCATGCCTGACACAAGATTTCCACCTATGCTTGGTCCCCACTAGAATTTCCCACTTAACCCCTTCTCATTCATGTCTTTTTACATGTTTTCAACTTGGTTAAGTGTTTCTAATCGTATTTCACATGCCACCCAAGGCCATACACTTAACCCCCATGTCCCACCACATGTTTATCTGGTTAAGTGTTACTTAATTCATTATAACCGTAACTTTGTAAAGACCTCCCACATTAGACTGACATTTGCGGTTGCTGGATTTGCCGAGCGGGTCCGGGCAGTCTTATACCGCAAACGAGCCTAACCTCGTGTCTTTACAGTTGTTACGCATTTAATTCTTGCCTTTGACCTCTCACATTAGACTACCATTTGTGGTTGTTGGATTTGTCGGGCGGGTCAGGGCAGTCTTGCACCACAAACAAGTCTAACCTCATGTCTTAGGCGGTTAATTATTACACATAATTATTTAACCCCAAATTGGATTAATATCCCTATTCAAATTTGTCAATAAATTCCAAATTAATTTATGTCTATAATTGTCACCTAAATTATGTCCATAAATTCCAGGTATACAAATTATACCAATAAATGTCTCAAAATTAATTATATGCCTTTTAAAGCCATTTTATGCCAATTCACAATTATGAATATTCAATATTTTCCCGTCGTCCCCACGATATTCGTATGTTTTAATATGACATATGTTAGACTCGCAAATAGTCTAACTTATAAAAAGAAAAGCAACATCACAACTTGCATAACACATAAAATAGATCTAAGAATCATGACATAAGTTTACATAGCCAATAACTTGCATATATGGATATGGTTTTCCTATAACTTGCAAATGAATTTCATTCAAACTAGCATATGATTCACATACAAAACTAGCATAGACAATGGGCATATAGAACATAAATTTTCATAACTATGTACTGCCACGGATCTAAATATAGATCTAAACATAAAGATGTGAACTTGCATATAGATCTAAACATAAAGAGGTGAACTTGCATAGGGATCTAAACATGTAAATTAATGTCACGTATTTTGCATATAAACTAGCATATGTATCTACATGATTCACATATGAACTTGTGTATAATCCACCTACAGACTTGCATAAGATTCACATATGTTTTAACATCCCAAACTTGCATAAAATTCATAAACTTAGTATATGATTTAACATCACAAACTTGCATATGATTCATATACATATGTTTTAACATCCCAAACTTGCATAAGATTCATATACATAACATCCCAAACTTGCATAAGATGAATCAAGTAAACATACACAATTGAATAGATCCACAATAACACAACTGTCAATGATAACATCACATGATTCAAAGTCATATTCTCATAATCCAATTATAACTTATCACAATTAAATTAATTAATTAATTTGTGAAAGATATTATACTCACAAACAAAAGAATAGTCTTGTCTTTCTGGGATCTGTATTCTGAAACTGAATTGCTCGCCTTTGATGTAGACTAATCGTTATCTTAATTTAGATTTAGATTTTGATTTTGATTCTTGCTTCTATCTTTTTTTGAGTTGAAAGAGAACGGCGGCTACTCTAAACTCCCCATTGATGGCATGGCGACTGTTGGTATGAATTAGTGTGATTTTAGGTTGAGAATTAGGTTGCTTATATAGAGTTTTAGTTAATTAAGAGCCGTCCGATTAACCTAGAATCAATCAAGACCATCCAGTCAAGATAGAATAACACCTCAGCCCTAATGACTTAGCACTGAGTCAAAACAGCGTCATCTTTCAGATCTGCCCGGGAGAGGGGGCAGGTCGACCCCCTGGTCGACCTGGCCTTGGGCGGGAATTTTCCTGCCCAGCCTGCTTCCCTGTTTGAAATTTGAATTTCTGATTCGAACTGTTTTTAATTTATTTAAATTCTGAAACTTCTGAAGGCCATAACTTCTTCATACGAAGTCCAATTCACACAAACTCGGACTCTATCTCAAGTAGAATTCCGAGACGAACGCAATGGCGCAACCCATTTCCCTTAATTCTCACATTTGAAATTAATTATTCTTTAATTCATTAATTTTAATATTTAAAATCATGGGGTGTTACAAAATGCCACAAAGGTATAACATCCATTGCTGTCTTTATGTCTTAAAATTGCGCAAACCTACCCCACCTTCTGATTTAGGCTTACACAACGTGTCCTATGCTATCTTGTGAATTTTCCTAATCCAAATAAATTTGGCACAAAGTTTGTTTATTTTCCAATCTTCGCCTTAGGCAACTGAAATATTTACAACCAATAAATGACCATTGGTGTGATACCCCACATCCGTTAATGTCACTCATAAGAGAATGCATTAAGTTTCGTGAAGCGCAATGGGTAAGAGTACAGAAGTTTACAAAGACGATATAAAATAAGCAACGGAAATTTTCAACTTTATTATTAAAATAAAACGTAGTTCTCAAAACCAGTTACATCAACCACTTACAAAGTACTACAAATCCGTCTTTTAAAACAAAGTAAAATAATGTCATAAAAACAAAACTATATCCTCGCCACAAGCCATGATGGAATAAAGTTAGAAAGATACATCTCAAAAAATCCAAGTCCAAGCTACTACTGAAAGTCCTAGTCATATTGAGTGCTGCCACTCTAAGGACCTAGGGGGAGGGAAAGAAGGAAAAAAAAAGGGTCAGACATAAAGTCTGGCGAGTTCCGGTAATTTACAAATGTGGATAAAATAGAAATGCCAAGACAGGTAAATAAGACTGGATGAGAAAGGTACAACGTCATATAAGGTAAACTAAACTAAACACAACATCATGTTGAACAAGAATGACATGAATAAACTATGATCGAGTAATGCTTTACATTTATATCTTAAACAGGTATGTCTGCACATGTATGTCTGCACCAATACTAGTATAACAAGTTCAAAATGACTACACATCATCATGATTAACAACAGGACTAGGCGTACCCTAATTACTACCCAAGCGATCGGCTCTCTACTACGTAAATACCCTATGTCAGCCATGACAATAGAGTGTATCTCTCCCTAACCCAGCGACCATATAACACAGACATATTTACTGGTGTTAAAACATCTTATCTTCCCTTGTCGGACCCATGCACGCTCATGACTCCGCCAAAACGCACCTGTACCTACCCCTATGTGAACCTCTTACTATCCAGTTCAGTAAAGCATGCCCTTGGCCCTACCCAATGCGAGGCCTCCTCTAATAGGATACTAACATGGATACCGACTGATATGGGTTCCAAACAGCAGATTGACATAAGCCAAATCCCCTAAGCTTGTGCCCCCAAAACTAGGATTTAAGAGTCCCCAATAACTGATACAACAACAAGAACGAGGGGCCTCTTAGCTTATTAATACTTATGTTAACCTAGCAGGTTTAAGTTTACTAATAAGCGTGGTTGTAATTATTACATGTCATTAGGTGTGTACAACCCTACCCCAAAACACCTACCCAGATGTATACAATTTCTACAGCATGTTCGTTTATTAACCTACATGTGGTACTTGTGCATATAATATTCTAACATGTCATTTACTTAATGTCTGTATTAAGTCAAATCTAACATGTCCAATATATGCATACTATTCGTCAACTATGTTCCCAATTTACAACATGCACAGGTTTATGCATATTATCCATTTACTATATACACATCTCTCTTTTTATCAGTTTACAAAAAGTCTAAACATGTGTATATCAACCATTTTCCCCAAATTATAATTAATCAGTCCCAATTCAATTACATGCCTATATTCCTCTTTTTATATCATTCATTATTACCCCAATTTATAGTATACTCTAATTAGGTATAGCATAAGCTTCCAAAGGCTTAGGGTAAAATAAGAAGGAAAATAGAGAAAGAAGAATAGAATCAAATCACATAGGCAAATAGGCAAGGCTGGAAATAAACATAAAACATAGAAAATGGGAAAAGGAAGATAGATCCATAAAACTTGTTAATTATCCAACATTATAGGCATATGTTTTACTATCACAATGACATAAGTGTTTAACGTGTTTGCTATATGTTTAACTATCACGACGGCATAAGTGTTTAACATGTATAACATATGTGTTCTAACATGTATAGTTTTTATCCTACAATCGCCACATATCCTAACCCATATTTATTTAATTGTCTTGTTTAAAGTCTAAGAAATCAATTCTACAAATGATAGGAACTCACAATGAGTCTTGGTGAAGAAGAGAATAAACCTCTTATATATATAACACTATGCAGTGGAAAAAGTCTAAATCCAATCCCAAGTTGTATGTATGAAAGTCCTGATGTTGTCTGTGTTTGATCCAATCCTCAGCAGCATTCCCCCATTATATGTTTATATTTTTCAGAATAATTTCATAGAGGCAGAAGAAGATACGAAGAATTTGTGTGAATTGGGAACGAGAGAAGCCATATTTTTATAGATTCACAGAGTCAACCACAGCCTTTAGATATTAGGTTCTAAATCCAGTCCATACACTTAACGCTAAGTCAACAGTGAATACAGTCCATAAAACAGTCCAGGTTCATACTCAGAATCCACTCGGATCTGGGGTGGGTCGACCCACCTAACCCCTGGGTCGACCCAGCCCCCTTAGGTCGACCTATGAGTCGACCCGGGCTGTTTCCCGCTCATTTTCCTGTCTCGTTTCATTTTGATTTTCTGGAATTATTTTAACATTATATTTATATATATGACCCTTACATGTATACACAATTATAATGCCCATAACTTTTTCGTAGATTGTCCATTTTACGCAAACTTGGGGTCTATCTGAACTAAAATTCCGAGAAGAATGCAACGGTAATGCCGGTTTCACTTAATTATGGACATATACTTAAGTTATTCCCATTTTATCCTCTTAATGTATGGTTATAGTGTACTAAATTCTTGGGTGTTACAATTGGGGTAATAATAGATTCTATCAATTCTATTTTTCCGGCTATCGATAAAAATCTACAGTCCCAACTATTCATCTTACCTCTGGTTTTATCAAATAATCACCACAATCAAAGAAATGAAGATAATTATTAGAAAGCGGTACTCCCAAATATTTAACAAGAAGTCTGCCTTCATTCATATTAAGCTCATGAAGCACCTACTACTTGTTATTTACCCCTTTACTGAAAAACTCTTTTGATTTCAAATTATTTATTTTGAAACCATCCATCTCTTTTAGTTGATTTAAGATAGAATTAATCACCTTTATTCCATTTATCTTGGCTTTGGGAAAGATCATTAGATCATCAACGTATATCAAGTGAGTGATAAAAGGCTCATGCTTATATATTGGCTGAATTAATCTAGCATCCGTAGCTTTGAGCATAAGAATTGAGAAAAATTCCATGGCTATGGAAAATAAGTAAGTTGAGAGGGGATCTCTCTGTCTAAGACCCTGATTGCTGTGTAAGAAACCTTTGGGACTACCTTGAACCAAAATTGAGAATGTAGGAGTAGATACACGGGTTTTGATAATATGGACAATCTTCGTAGGAAAACCCATTCTTCTTAGCATATGACATATGAACTTCCTATTGACAATATTGTATGCTTTCTGTAGATCAATTTTGATGCATATTTTACCATTACCCTTAATATTGAAATGTCTTATTTGTTCATGTGCTAGCAGGATATATTCAGCTATGTATCTTCCCGGGATGAAGGCTGACTAGTTGTAAGATATCAAATGCTTGAGGTGTGGTTTAATTCTGTTGCAAATAACTTTAGAGATAATTTTATATATGATATTATAATAAGCTATGGGTCTATAATCTGATATTGCACTAGGATTGTTAATTTTGGGAATAAGGGTTATGAAAGTGTGATTTATTCCCTTCGCAAGTTTACCAGTGCAAAAAGCCTCATTAATCATCTCGAGCATGCTCACTTAAGGCTCCTCCCAAAGAGTTTTAAAGAATTTGGAAGTAAATCCATCTGGCCCTAGACTTTTATCATCAAGGATATAGTAAGTAGCAATGCGAATTTGTTTTAGACTTATATCTTCTTCCATCTATCTTCTACCCCTGTCATTTGTAATTTTCATACAATTAATATCAGGAAAAGAATCAGTCAAAACAGAATCAAAATAAAAAATTCCTAAGTAAAACTGAATAGCCTCCCTTTCTATAATTTAAGTATCATGAACCAGGTCCCCATTCCTCATAAATAAATTCCTCCAACTATTGATGTGCTTTCTCAGCGGTATTTTAGCAAGAATTTTTTTAGAACACGAATCCCCCTCAGTGAGCCAATTAATCTTAGATTTTTACTCTACATTAGATGCCTCTATTATGCATTGATTTTTCCATTTATTGTATGCTTCTTTGAGATTATCATAATCTTTAGCATTAGTGGGATTATCATCTATCTCCTCGAGAGTCTTCTTATAATTTTCCTCCAATATCTTAAGATTGCCAGAATCTTTTAGGCTATTACAATTCCAGTCTTTCAAATAGTATTTACAAATCTTCAAAAACATTTGGAATTTATAAATCTTAGATCCTTGAAGGAAAGAAATCATCATAGTATAAGCAGCCTGCTTTATAACATATCCGTACCCCTCTTTAACACTCCCAGAATTCATATATCTAAACGACACATTATTAATCGCATTTCACTTTTTCTTGAAATTAACACAAATAGGTTTGTGGTCGCTAATTGGACTAGCAACCCCAAAAGCATTCAGTTCAGGAAAAACGTTAAGAAAGAGGTGATTACATAATATATTATCAATTTTAGTAGCAACTCCCCTCTTTCTCCAAGTATATTTAAATCCAGCAATTAGGATATCCATTAACCCAGCATTGGAAATGCAGTCAATAAGGCCTGCAATATGTCGAAAATGTACTGTAGAACCCCCTTTCTTGTTGTTTGGCGAAAGAATGTTATTAAAATCTCCAAGAACCAACCACGGAATGTCAACATTTCGAGATTCATTCACCAGTTCAGTCCATAATTTTTTTCTATCGATAAGGAAGTTACTAGCATAAATAAATGTCATTCTACATGAGAAACCTCTAGTATTTTCTGCCTTTTTTGAAATATGCTGATAAGTCATAGCATCAATATTTACCTTCCAAATTTCAGAGTCCCATATTAAGAGTATCCTCCCCTTACATCTAGTGCTATTATTGTCCAGACTTTCCAATTTACTGTCCAACTTATTTTTTAAAATGCTTACCATATCACTGTTCAGTTTATTCTCCAAGAGGCCAATCACTGATGACCTATATTTGTTATGGAACTTAAATACTTCAAATTGTTTGTTTGTAGCAATTAATCCCTTAACATTCCAGGCTAATATGTTCATTTAGTCTTACTTTGGCTCCTTGTCGATACTTTAGGAGGATCAATGGAGGCAGTTTTACTAGATTTCTTTTTGTAATTCCTATTAGCATTTTCTAGTTTATCCAAAAATTTCTGGTTCTTCAGAATGTGGTCTGACACATCTTTCTCATTTGCAGGTTGGATAGAATTATCCTCTTAAGTGGAAATTTGCTCAATGATATTAGCTTTCTCCGAGTCCTCCTAATCCTCGACTAATCCATCCAACATGGATTCATTTTCATCAGCATTCGGCAGAGCATCATCATCTAAAGTTTTCGAATTGCTCAATTTCTGAAGTTCTTCCTCAGTTTTCACTTTAGATATATTACTATTATATCGTTCAAATGTGTAATAGGGTTGTCAGAGCCCATATGTTGTGTTGTATTCCCTTTCGATTTATTAATATAACTTCGATCTGTATTGCCAATGTTAGTTATGTCATTACAGGTTTTATTTTTATCTGTAACATTGGTTTCTGCATCAACTATTATCCCTGTAATAATTAGTTCATTTGCATCTGAAACTTTGCATGTATTACCCGTATTACAGTTGTTGAGTGTTATTTCCTTTTCACCTGGACCAAGTAGTTCATTATTAGAAACTACATCAGTACTGTGACAAATTAATTCTGTGCTGCTTCTGGATTCCATGTTTTCCGTGCAAATGATGTGATCAATTATCTTAGAAGCCACCGTGATATTGTCTTTTGCACTTTGATCTGCTGAGCTACCATTAGTATCATCAATCATCTCATTCTCAGAATTTTTTAGAACATCACTCGTGTCTTTGACCTTTGGTACCCAAGTTTCTGTCAATTTTGTTTTGCACTAAGCGTGAGAATGCCCAAATACCCCACACACTTTACAACTCGAAGGCTTATAAAGGTAACCCACTCCCACTTTCAACTCTAATCTTGTGTGCATAAGCATGTCCACTTCATTGGGAAAATTAGATCCTGCATCAATCTCTATCAAAATCTTTGTAAAGGCAACTCTAGATTTGTCCACAGTAATTTAATCCAATTTAATGGGTCGACCTCACACACTAGCAATAACACTCAGTGCTTCTCTGTCCATATTTCCAATTCAAGATTTGAAAACTTCATCCATATAGGCAGAGTTAACAGAAGATCTTTTCTAATTCTTATACCCATATTCCATTTTTTGAGTATAATAATTTTATTTTCAAAAAGGTATGGCCCCCCTTTTAATATTCTATCACGTCTATATTATTGTTAAAACGAATAATAAAGAAACAATTTTCTATAGGTCATAATTGAAAATTTCTAGACAGTTTCCATGTTCATTCGACATACTTTTTTAAGATAAGCGAATTTCTCCATTTTTCGATGGATTTAGAGGCTGCAAGTTCAGAAACTATACCCTTTATTTTTGAATTAATAATCATAGAAGAAATGAAACTTAAGTCAATATATTATGATTCATTTTGCTCCATTCCTCCTGCCGCCGCCTGTATCCATGATTTTTTCTTACCATCAGCTAGATCTACCTTTACTCCACGCCAATCAAAGCCATTCAATCCAAATGTATTGCGCTAATCCGGTTGACCTACAGATTTGGTTTAAGCGTTCGCTCCCCCATGAACTGCGATCGAGGAGGATGAGCCACATTGCTAACGGTATTCTGAGGCTCTGACGAACCTCTATCACTCCGTAGGCCTGGTCAATTGTATGTGCTCTGGGAGAAAGAAACCCTGGCTTTTCCTTCCTTCTCTACCTTGATCCATCCATTATTATCCAAACCCTCCTCTGCGTCATCTATATTTACCACTTCTTTTCCTGGCCTCCAATCTAGAAGACGACCTAAATCACTCGCATCAGTTGATTTGAATGCGTCATTTGTGGTTGCCATGAAAAGGAATATTTATAATTTTTATTAGAATATATATATATTATATACAGAGTTGCGTATGCATAGTAAGGGCATCCTAATACAATTTGGTTGTTTGATTATATAGATCTACAATTTATTTTTAAACGGGATTTACAAACATAGATTTAGATTTGTAGATCTAAAAGAAGAATAGGAAAATAAGAAGGAAATTCAATAATATAAATTACCTAAGTGAAGAACCATCTCTTAATCATAATTTTGAATCCAATATCTCCAATCTTGTTAATCTAATTTGTATATATTCATAATTTATGTTTTAGAAGAAATTGGAGGATTGGAAACGACAGAGGTTCATTACTGCCTCTAGTAAATACGAATAAGAGAGTGCAGGTCTAGCCCTTTATTTATGGGTGTAGAAATGACCCTAGAACGTTAGATTTAATTTTATAAAGATCCGTCTGTCGACATAATAAAATATATAAATGATACCCTAGCTGCTATTGCCTCGTTCGACTAGCAGGTCAAACCAAGGTTGACTACCCTGTTGAACTGGCAATGGCGGGGGACACGGGTTTTAATGGTAATATCTATTACCTTATATAAATATTGTACTTTATTTATTTTCCATTCGTTTTCATATTTCGTATGTAACTTTTCATATGGACTCTGTTCGTGAAGTTCCAAACATTACCTAGGACATGAATTAATTATGGTTTGGGAAAATTCCATTTTTGAAATCTAAATAAATAAATTATCGCCAAAATTCCGGTTTGTTACAATCATCACTCTTGATTAACGATTCATCCATCAGGACATGAAGCGAGTCTACTACTGGGAAGGTATGAAGAGAGATGTCGGGAGATTTATCTTGAAGTGTATAAACTATCAATTGGTTAAAGATGAGCAGAAGAATCCTGATGGATTGTTAAGCCATTAGAATTTCATGTGAAAATGGAAGCATGCATCGATGGATTTTGTCGATGGATTACCTATGACAATGACAACATATGATGGTATTTAGGCCGTCGTGGATCGTTTGACCAAAACCGCAAGGTTTATTCCTGCCAGATCAACTAGAACGACATTGAAGTTGATTGATTTATATCTTAAGTGGATAGTTCAATTCCATGGGATACTGAAGAATATAGTTAGCGATCGAGATCCATTGTTTACCAGTGGATTCCGGAAGAGTTTACAAGAGATGTCGGGAACCGAGCTTTGTATGAGCATGGATTATCATGCCCAGAAAGATGGACTGGCCGAGAGAGTTAATCGAGTACTGTAAGATCTTCTTAGAGCTTGTGTGTTAGGTTTTGGAGGATCATGGGAAGATCATCCGCATCTTAATTGAGTTTGCCTATAGTAACAGCTATCAGTATAACATTGGAATGGCATCGTATGAGGCATTGTACGGTAGATCGTGTAATTCTCCATCCTATGGTTAGAGACTAGAGAGAAGATAGTACTTGTCCCTGAGATGATAAGGTAAATGACGGGTAATATTTTGACCATTCGGAAACGTATGAAGGCGGCCCAAGATCGTCAGAAGAGTCATGCCGATAAGCGATGCAAAGATTTGGAATTCTTAGTTGGAGACTTGGTATTTGTTAAGATTTCACCTCTAAGGAATGTGGTTCGTTTGGAAGTAAAGGAATATTAGCACCAATGTTAGTTAGATCGTTTTAGATTGTCAAGCGTATTGGGAAGCTCTCTTATAGAGCGGACCTAGCTGAGATAGCGGGTGTGCACAATATGTTTCATGTATAGTTTCTACGGAAGTTTGTGCACGACTTGAATGTTGTGGTATCTACTGATCAGATTGAAGATTTTGAGATCGAGTCTGAAGTTCCAAGCCTCGTAAGTAGCTTTGCATCGTAGATAGTGACACAAAATAGCTTAGAAGGTAGGTTGTTAAGCTAGTCAAGGTAAAATGGGGGCAAGGACGATGACGATATTACCGAAAGTTCATTAAGTATTTTACGCGGATCTCAGCTCTGGTTACCTGCCTAATGAAGAAGAATCTAGTTTTTTCTTGGGATGTAGATTGCAAGGATGCATTCTTGAGACTAAAGAAGGCTCTTACATTAGCTCCAGTATTGACTGTTCCTGCTGGTACGAAAATGTTCACCCTTTATATGGATTCTTGCGGCACGGGTTTAATTGCAGTGCTTATGTAAGAGGGTAGCATTGTCTGCTACGGGAGTAGGCAGTTGGGGTTACATGAGAAGAACTACCCTACCCATGATTTGGAGCTAGCGCCGATAATATTTTCGCTTAAGTCTTGAAGACACTATTTATTAGGAGAGAGATTCGAGTTTTATATATATCATAAGTCACTCAAGTACTTGTTTTCGCAAAAAGATCTTAATTTACGACAACAACGTTGGATGGAGTTCCTTCCATTTTATGACTTCGAGATAGCATATACCCGAGGAAAGGGAATGTTGTGGCAAATGCATTTAGCAGGCAAAGAATGACTTTGAGTCCATTGTTTGTGCAATGACATAGTTTGGAGTTTATCTCATCATTCAATTTTAGACCATCTACGGATTATGCATCAGGATTATTGGCGTCTTTGTAGGTGCGACCTACTCTCTTAGAGCGTATTGGATCTAGTCAGCGCAAGGATCAGTAGTCAACATATATTTTGGACCGACTCAGTAGAGGAGAGACCTCTAGTCACGTTGTTAAATATTCTGTGGATGAGAGAGGGTGGCTACATCGTGATGGGAGATTATGTGTTCCTCTAGTTGATGATTTGTTGAGATTGGTTTTAGAGGAGGCTCATCACTCTTGGATGACCATCCATCCGGACGGTGATAAGATTTACAAAGATACGAGGAGGGTTTTTCATTGGATAGGGATGAAGAAGGATGTGACAACATGTAGCTCGATGTCTTAATTGTCAGCGAGTGAAGGCTAAGCAGAGGAAGCTTGGTGGATTGCTTTAGCCTTTGATGTACCACAGTGGAAGTGGGAGAGTGTCTCGATGGATTTTATAGATAGGTTGCCCTGATCGACAAAGGGTAACACCAGTATTTGGGTTATAGTCGATAGGTTAACTAAGAGTGCTCACTTTATCCCAACTAAGCAGCTTGGTTGGCATCAGTGTACCTTAGAGAGATCGTCCGATTTCACGGAGTACTTTCTAGTATTGTTAGTGATTGAGACCCCATTTTACAAGCAAGTTTTGGAGGAGCCTGCAGGAGCATTGGGAACACATCTACGACATAGTACCTCCTATCACCCTTAGACAAATGGACAGACAGATTGGGTTAGTGGTATTCTCGAGAATTTATTATGGTCTTGTATCCTAGACTTCAGAGGGACATGGGAGGATCATCTTCCTTTGGTAGAGTTCGCATGTAATAATAACTATCAAACGAGTATTAGTATGGCTCCCTTTGAGGCATTATATGGACGACTATGCAGATCACCTACATGTTGGTGGGAGTCCACGGGTAGACATCTACTTGGACCTGAGATGGTTAGAGAGACCTCACGGAAGATAGATCTGATTCAGAGGCAGATGAAGGCAACTCAGGACAGGCAGAAGTCGTATGTAGATCAATAGAGGATAGACCTAGAGTTTGAGGTAGGAGACATAGTCTTTGTTAACATGTCACCTTTGAGGAGTGTTGTTCGGTTCATCCCAGTGGGGAAGTTGGCGCCAAGGTTTGTAGGTCCATTCCCTATGGTAGAGAGGATAGGTCAGTTTCCTACAGAGTCAGACTACCAGAGAGATTGGCAGGAGTTCAAGAACTGTTCCATGTTTCATACTTACGAATGTGTCTATATGATTCCACGATAGTAGTAGAGCCGAGTACTCTAGAGGGTATCGGGGTAGAGAGGGAGGCATCAGTCAGGAGAGTTCCTACTCGGATACTAGTATTTGAGGTGAAGAAGCTATGGAATAAAGAGATCGAGCTAGTTAAGATTCAGGGGGGGAGAAGACAGTGACGATGCGACTTAGGAACCCGATGATAGGATTCATACTTCTTTTCCGTTTCTCTTTGAGATTACGCTCTTATTCCTTTCCTAAACTTTGAATTTGAATCTATTTTTCCTGTCTCTTGAATCATAAGTCTTAGGTAGAAGCCTATGGATGGTAGGAAATGGTTTAAAACATGTTAATAGAACATGTTATCGTTAAATGGATTCACAAGTATGCAAGTGTTTTCTAATGAATGCAATGGATGCATATACACACGTTGGACACTAGTTAGAGATCAAAATGAAGCATATGTCGATAACGATGAAGGAGGTAGTAGATCTTGGCTCAGCCCAAAACAAAGAAAAACAAGAAGAATTAGATCTAGGCTCAGAAATGAACATTATGAATATATAGGCATAACAAGACTATAAATAAAATAATGGAAAGGAAGGGGATAAGGAAGAAGAATCTACTTATAAACAAATAAAAACTGAAATGGGATAAATAATAGACAGTAATTAAAATAAACAATAACATGTAAAAGATAAACTTATAAACACTGAAATTGTCAAACTTTCAGATCCAATATATTTTAGTGTCTAAATCCTTTTTTTAGATTACTAATCTAAAAATAACATAGAACTCACAAAGAATTGTTGTGGATCCAAAAAAGGGCCTTTGAAAAAGAAGTAGAATGTCCTTTCAGATCTATATTTTGACAGTGCCCTAACCTTTCCCTATTTTTTTTCCAGAACATAATAGAGTGGAGGAAGTAGATAAAGAATAACTGGTGTAGGAAAAGAGTGAGGGTTGCTAGTGTATTTGTAGGTGTGATATGATAGTTTAGGCCATAGAATATTAGGATTTTAATCCAAACCATATAAAACACGTTAGCATGAGTCAGCAAAAGAATTATTTATAACCAGGCGTAATTGGCCAGGCTCAGGCTCATGCCTAGATCGAAGTGGGTCGACTCACCTCCATGTGGGTTGACACATGTGTCGACCCAAAGATCGACATAGGTCGACCCATATGGAGCCTGGGTCGCCCATTGACCATTGCACCATTCTGATTTTATTAATTAAATTATTTAATTTATTCTCAAACTTTGATTGATCATATCTTGCTCATACTTAGTTCGATTTAAGCAAACCAAAAGTCTATCTGGATCAGAATTTCGTAACGAACGCAACAGTGAGATCCAAATCCATTTTATCCAAGTCTGAATATTTTATTAATTAATATTCGATTTATTAATCTTCTTCATATAATTATTGTTTACTAAAATTTGTTGTGTCACATAAAGTACACATCTATGAATGATAGGAGTTGATGGCCAGTTACTAAATCATCGAGCTGGTCAATCCTTGGAAGTAGAAAGTTTTCTCATAAGTATGCTTTATTCAAGTAGAAAAAATCTATGCATGTCCTCCATTTTCCATTCGATTTCTTCACAAGTACCAAATTATAGATCCATTCTTAATAGACAACGTCTCGAATAAGGTCGTTGTTAAGTAGGTTATCCACCTCTTCTTAATGTCATGCTAATCTCTTTGACGCTAATATCTTTAAATCAAAGATTCATTGGTTCTGTTTGATAGGAAGGAACTTTATATTGATATTCAGGGTGTGACTTGTGACTCCTATTGCGATGGATGTAAATCAGACAGGTAAAGGAGAAGACATGAGGTTAACCCATAAGAAGTTGGCGAGTTCAGTCATTAAAGAAAACCGAACCATGATCCGAACTTCAAGACCCTAGATTGGACAATATATTAATGGTTTGCTCAGGTAATATTTCTGTCTCATAACCAGGTTCTTCTTCTTTTCTTGGACAGGTTTTTTGGAAAAGACGACTAAGTTGCTCAAGCTAGGTCTCTAACGTTGATTGTTATGCATTGAAGTTCATGGTATAAAGTGAACCTTTTATATACTTCCCTTTTTCTTAGTGGTCGACATCTTTATATTCCACTATGTAGCATGCTCTCCCTATAATTTGACCATCATGGATAAACGACACCGTTATCTATTGGGAATTTCAAGAGGAGGCACCATGGTACTATGTAAATTCTGAAGCCGATAAGAGATGGGTTCCCTCAAGAAGCCATTGCAGGGGAAGCATATGTCGATAACAACGAAGGAGATGATTGAATCTTTGGAATTCTCCTTCGCTAAGTTCTAACAACAGGTTGAAGATTCCTACTGATTTATTAGCAGTGTCATTAGAGCCATGAATCCTATAAACAATTTTAGATCTTTGGCTTCTAGATTTATTTGATCGTAGGCTTTTTAGAACAAGATTGCCTTCTCAAATAAGGCGTTGATGAAACTTCCAGAATCAATAAGGAATTTCTGCATATAAGCCCGATCGATAACGGTCAATATGACAAGAAGATGATGGTCAGGGCTCCCTGACTTCTCTCTTTGAAGATGATACCATCATTTATATCTTTTATTCTTTGGTTGGGACACCATCGTCCATAGCTAAGAACACTTCATATTCAATGTGCATGATAGAACTAATGTATTCTTCCATATGTCTCCTTTTGTCAGTTGGATGAGGTCCACCATAGATTTAGATGTTGTTAATGATGATCACTGCTGAGAGTTTCTCTAATTAGATGGTCTTGATGTCTATTAAGTGCTACTGGGTTATAAAGGACCCGATGCCTCGTCTAACTGGGATTGAACATATTGCAAGAGACACTTTTCTTAAATGCTTGTTTATTGCATCGTAGAGATGTCGACAATCATTGGCGTTATAACCATACATCTAGTGAATCTTGCAGTATTTTCCAGATTACTTCTCCCTTTCAGTAGATTCCCCTGGATTGACTTCTTATATTGGATAGTTTTGCAAGTTTCTAAGTCAATGTCTCCAATTGAGAACTTAGTGGAGTGTAATTATTATATGAAGGGAATTAAGATCACTTCTTTAAATCCTTTTTCTTTTCACAACCATCGCAATTGTTTCTACTTCACTTGGGCTTATTCTAGACAATGACATTCACCTTTCCAGAGTTTTCCCAGTTTGTTTAATAGAAGCATTACTCTAAATAGTGTCTTGTTGCTATTTGCAAGGTAGCCTTATGTAGCTCGGTTCCTGCGTACTTCCTCGTGATGTAGGTATCAGTTACCCTTTTAGTAAAAATGCTCTACAATCATTGGAGGTTTCCTGTCAAGCCATTCCCCAAAATAGGTTTTACGGTGAATGCCCTTGATGAGTGTTATGAGAACAATGTCCTTTGAGGATCGTTGATCTCTATTAGGGCATTATTGAAGTGTTGCAAAATAATCTTCAACGATTCGATGCTTTTTGGAATATATTGGATATAAACATGCTATCCTTTCTCCTAATGGTATGCATCCCAAACTATTCAACCACTTTTCTCGAAAGCTAATCAAAAGTAGATATGCTTCTCAGCGGAAGTCATTAGAACCATAATAAGGAAAACCTTTAAGAAACATAGGGAAGCACTTGCACTTCACTTCATTGGTGGCATATGCAGAAACCCTATGCCATTCATTTCCATTAAGGAATTACAAGGGATCAGTTTTCCCTCGGTATGTTGGTGTTGTGGGAACATTAAATGATTGAAGCAATTCGACATTTAGAACATTTTCAAGAAGGGTTTTACCATAAATAGATTTTCCAATTGTCATCAACTTGACCATACGAATCTCTCATATCATGGTGGTAAAGTCAAGAGTTGTGATTTTCGTTAGAATATGATGGTCATGTCTAACTGGGTATGATTTCTTTAATGGGGCCTCCTAAATTGAATTGCATCATCATGTTGATTCCATAGAGTCTGAGCAGAAGCGGTTTTTACTTGGTTAACATCAGGCATGTTGGGAACCAAATTCTGGATAGTAGTAGCGTGGGGCCTATGTGAAGGTGTTCATGCCCTGTTCCTTAAAAGGGATCAACACTGAATCAGGAATGACTAGAATAGTTTTTTTTCCTTCTTATGGATCCTCCTGCATCATATTATGATAGTCTTCTCCAATGCTTCCAATTGTTATGATGAGAAGAAGATGGGTAACTCTCTGAAATATAATTAATAGGAGTCAGAGCTCTCCTGTTTCCCCTCGAGTTGGCCAACATTAGCTCGAGTGGCACTTTGCCTCTATTGCATAAGATTTATGTTATGTTTAATCTGGAGTTGAGCTGCCTTTGAGTCTCTTCTGTTTTCAACATCATATTCTCTAATTGGAGTTGGGTAACCAAAGAATCGTGATTGGAAGTTATGCTGCATCATGAGAAGTCTTCTTCATAACCATGGTGTCAAGCTTTTTGCACATATCCAGCTAATCTTAGAAGGGATGGAAAGTAGAAGGAAGAGGAAATCAGAGTAATTGAGTTTCTATTAGTGAAAGCACTAGAATGTTAGCGTCAAAAGTAGGTGTAGTACTCGAACAGTGCAGTAAAAAAACTAAACTGATGAAATAAATGAAAAAATGAGGATACTAATAGGAATAATGCAGTAAGTAAGAATGCAACAATTTATACTAGTTAGGCATTGTTGGGCCTATATCTAGTCGGAAGGCTTTGGACACTTTATTGTTATTTTGAGAGTTACAAAGTCTCAGATTGGTATGAATCCGTAGAGTACAAAATAAAACAAATAGGTAGCTCCTAAGTGATCCATTTTTCTTCAATGCTGATGGAATTTATTAGTACATGAAGCTAAAAATATCGCAAAGACATTGTAACAGAAGTTAGGAGGAGAATGGCTGAAAATTACTCCAACTAAGGGATCGATACCACTCACTATGATAGGGATTTGTATTATATGGATAGGTACTGGTCCCTTAGATTGAGGGGAATCAAGGTGCGATCCCTTATGTGGGTCTCGTGTGGTTGTCTCTGACTCTACCCTGAAGTTGTTTGTAATTGGCTTTGTCGTTGGAGAAATATGAAGTGCCGTTGGTTGAAGTTGGATTATTCTGCTAGTTCCTCTTGGAGTTCTATTGATTTCTCACTTTGAGTTAGGTCGATCGGTCACTTGGTGAGCTTTCAAGCAAGGCTCGTTTGATAGTCATCTCATGGTGCTATCTAGCTTAATTTTTGCCCTTGGACTATCTCTATAACTGTTAACCTTGGTAATCGGTAACTCATGTCATTGTAAATAGTTGTAAATGATTAGGCATAAAGGTTGTTACAAGGTCTACAAATAAAACAACTAATTAATGGAATATTTTTAAGTCAAGAAAAATATGCTAAAGATTTGGTAAAGGAATTTGGAATGGAAAACACTAGTGGTTAAGCAAGTCCTATAGCAAAAAATAAATAGTTAAATAAAGAAGAAAACTCAAAAGATGTAGACCAAAAATTATATAGAGGAATGATTGGATCAATGCACTATATAACTGTGAGAAGATCTTATATATCGTATAATATATGTCTCTACACATGATATCAAACTCAACCAAAGAAAATTCATCTAAAATCCTCAAAAAATCTAAAGATATGTTAATAGTACATTAAACTATGGAATCTATTATCCAAAAAATAGTTCATTTGAATTAATCTCATATAGTGATGCTGAATATGTAGTTGTAAATTGGACCAAAAAAGTACAATGGGAACTTGTCACTTTTTTGGACACTATATGCATGGTTTCTTGATTTAGTAAAAAGAAAAACAAAACTTCCTAGTCTACGATAGAAGCCGAATATATCTCAACAGCTCTAGCTTGTTTACAAGTTATCTATAACCGACAAACATCAAACAAGTTTAGTTCAAATTTTATGAAATCAATAAACTACTGCGATAATATAAGTGCGAAAAGTCTGTCGAAAAATTAAATTCATTACGCCAGAATTAAAATATTGATATTGGACATCATTTTCTAATGCTTTAATTTATTAATACTGAAATCAAGTTGCTGATATATTAATGAAACCATTAAATCAAATATCTTTTACCAAGTTAAGAAAAGAGTTACATGTTTGTTCTATATCCAAAATATATATCCAAAAAACAAACAAAAATTATAAATTTACTAGAGTATGTCAATATACTCACCCTATACACGTCAAAATATAATGGCAGTTATTGTTTTTTAGAATTTTTCCGATCAAAATCATTTTGGTGGTTATATGAACAACCATTCCAAATTCTTTCTTTATTTCACTATATTTTTCTCTGTCTCGAATTTTTGAAAACTTAGAATAATGACCTCCTCATCAAATATTAACAAAACTCAACTTTTTCATTCACATCTACTGCCAATGGCATATTTCAATGCAATACCTTAGCACTGATCAACAAAATGAAAGGAGATTTGAAGAATACCTTTAAAATGCTAATTCATATTCAAGTCATGCAGTTCCACTTGGCTTAAAAACAATAACGATGTGGTAAACTTCTCTGTAAATTTTTGAAATACCTTATGAAAAATTCTGCAAATCCAATCATCATTGAAGACAAATCAGTAAATATGGCGATCCATGATCCTATTTAGGATAGCAGCGAATTAAAGGAAGAATATGTAGAGGAAGATGAAAAAGAGCATATAGAAGTAGAGGTAGTATCAAAATTAGGTCCAGAATTAGGGTTAGAACTAGTCAAATAGGAGTAGAATTGTTAGCTTTTGTTGATGGCAAAGGGAAAGAAATATAAATAGGATATATATGCATAGATTAAAGAAGTTTTGAATTCAGAGGGGGTTTGGTTATAATTTATAAATAAGGTTGTCATCAACAAAAAAGGAGGAGATTGTTAGTACTATAGATAATCATTTTGATGATAAAAACCTTAGTAAATAATATAGAATATAAATATTAATGTTTTACTAATGTTTATCTAGATATATGTTATATGTTGGGCATGATATAGACACATATTAATATTGAGGACTGCATAGAATCAAGATTATCAAGACCATTCAAGAGTTAAAAGAATGAAGGAATATGAGTACTTAAGAATTCAAGATGTTCAAATAAGTTCATAGTCTTATAATATATGTCAAAAATTTGGTAACACTCGATCTCTTTTTCAAAATGATTTTCAAACGAGCCTTGATTTCAAAATGATATTTTTCAAAACATTCTTTTGTGGTTTCTAACCTTTTATATTGTTTGAAGTTTTATATTTTTTTATGATTTTGCAATCTTTAATATTTTTTTTAAAAGATATATATTATTTAGATGAGACTTAATGTTTTATATTAAATATTTCAAAAGTTATTTTGTGAAGTTATATTATAATTAAAATACACATAAATTATCTTTAAATGAATTTGCAAAATTCCAAATTGTTAAATAAAGCAATATTTTCACAATGATTTAAAATAAAATATTTTTCAAAACAAACATGGATATGTCGACATACACATCCAAGATATGTCAACATATTAGCTAGCTTTTTTCAGAAATTACATTTTCCAAAAAAGTGTCTATTCATCCCAACCTCTCGCGAAAACCCATTACTATTGTTCCATTTTATACACTTTGTCATTTTGAATGAATTTAATAACTAATTCCTTCCTATCATCTCTCTTCTTCATCATCTCTAATTTTCTAAAGAAAATATTAACTGTATTCTATCGAAATTAATCCAGACTCAAATTCACTTGTCTTTGATTTGATTTTCTAACATTCACTATCAATCTCTTAAGATCAAAGTGAAATTCAAAGTTATAGGATCAACTATAATACAGTATCAAAAGATTTGAGTTTATAGGATCTTTTAAATCGAAAAGTGATATCGAAATGTGTGATTGTTGCTTATCCATCGAGTGGGTGCGGCTTTAATGTCCTGCATCATTTAACATTCCCTAAAGTAGGTCCATGTCAAAAAATGTTAAGCGTTTATAGGTATAAAGAACAATGTCACAGAGACTAAGATTTACAAGGCATGAAAATAAATATAGCGGAAATATTTAAATTAAAAACATAACTTATAATTTCAAAAGTCAACTTCCTTTACATATAAAATAATATACCCCATATCTTAATAAGAAACACTTAGTCTCGCATATAATCGAAGTACAAATATAATAACCCCTCTCATAAGTTCTAGTAAAACCAGGTCAAACTAAAAAGATGTAAAATTGAAGAATAATACATCAACAACTAGATGAAACTCCAAGAATGATCCACCAAGATGTAAAACCAACCAATTTCAGCCCTGTTACCCTGATAAGGGAGAAAAAGGAAAAAAGAGGAGTTAATAAGACATTAATATGGTGAATAAAGTAATTTCTAGCATAATTAAGTAAGATAAATGAAATAGACTTAGTAATAGTTCTAGTTTCATAAGGAAATATCTACATGTATAACTAAAAATGGTTTCTGAGCTACTTAGGTTTATTTATCTAGTTAAACTCTAATAACTTTCGACTGTTTACACTACTTAACTATTCTAAAAATCTAATTTGGATATTTTTTTCCTAACTCTATGCATCGATCGTCCTTCCCTATCTACCATCAAACTAGTATGGTAGCATGCCCCTTACACCGAATCAACCCTACCCAGATGTGAACTGGATCGTGTCGTTAATATCACTCGTATGCGGATTTACCTTAAGATGGACACTATTTAAACTAAGATTAGTTCAAACACCAAAGGTGCCACAAATGCACTTCACCAATCGGTTAGAAAGTGACCACAATCGTAATAAGCATATAAGAACACGAAGCATTTTATAGTGGTTCGATCTAGGATAGATCGACGTCCACTTTAAGGGAAATTTCCATTATCACATGCAAGTTTACCAAGTTTGAATACTCTCTCATTACATTAGTTTTCATCCTCTCAAACTCTTTTCTAGATTGAATCCAAAAAACCAAAGAAATTGGGAGATCCTTTAAGTATGGCAACATGAGAGGTAGATTTATAATTCTTTAAACTCTTGAGTGGAGTTCCATGATTTGATGAGAAAATCCATGTTTGATCTTTGGTTGGAGATGATTGGAGATGTTAAAATCACTTGAAATGAGTGAAGAAATGGTTGGGTAGCCCTTCGAGATCATAAAATTTGGCCCCCATTACAGTGGAGCTCATCCCCTATTTATTGGAGTGAGTGTGAAGTGGAAAAGGTTGAAAATTTGTAGTGTAAGAAGTCATGTTGTTGGAGCGACTTGAGTCATGGCGCGGGAGGAACAACTGGAAACAACCTGGCATAGGATAGCTAGCAACAGCCTAGATCCAACTAGCAATGACATGATTCATATCGGCTGCAATATGGCGTGCACGACTTCATATTGGATATAACATGGACGGTTAGGGCACGGTATGATTGGTGGCGATATGTAGACGAGTGTCGGTTACGACGTGGATGATGGCGGAGCGATGAGAACCTTATGCAACGCCTCAACTCCATGCCGTGATTTTATATGGCACCATGTCGCGTGCGATATGACTAAGGACGGAATGCGGCTTTGTCTTGAGTCCTATAAAATGCCTTGATCTCTTATGACGACTTGGTTCCTACGCCATGAATTAAAGGCGGAATGCCTCAGTATCGACTTGATATATTTAGAACAACTTAGTGAGAGACGATATGGATTGCTTTTCACCTCTGCGACATGAACTGGGAACGGCTTGGCTTTCTTTCAGCAACCTGGGAAAAGACGACATGAACATTAATACCAGTCCCATATTTAGTAGGTTAACAATTGCCCCTCGAAGTTCACATTTTTGAAAGTGGTGTGGGCTTCAATTTACAATACTCATGATGTCATTTGACATGTGCCTTCACTAAGTCGTTTTTCTGAAAAACCATTCCGTTCATGTTATCCTGTCGCAAGTCATTAGTTTACCATTACCATGTCGCAATCCGTATTGGGCATTTATGTCTTTCTGGACCCTTTGGTTGCATTGGGCTTTAAAATGATTTGACTTGGACCAATTACCCTTTGTACCCTTATTTCATCTTTTATTCCGTTTGTCCCTTCGTATTTCATTCACGTTTGAAACTTCTATCTCATTAATGGTGGCCATCTTCTGGAAAGAACACCACCTTATTCTCGATCAATTCACCGACTAACCTAAGACGCTGCTAATCAAATTCCGATCAGACCCAAGCTTCAGCAAATTGAGTCGAACTCTCAATTGGAATCGATCTGATCCAATTTACCACTTGCTTTCTTCAAATTTGAAATACTTTTCTATCATTGGATATATGAAGGTAACTCCTGCTCAGAATTAGGTTTATATTTTGTATTATCTCCTTTGATTCTAGGATTTCAGAGTGTAGAATTTGTTACTGGGATTCGTGGGTAACCACCAGCTTGATATGGAGATGATGAACCTGTGGTATCAATCTGATGTAAATGTTGTTTGAATTGGACTGCAATGGACGTAATGCGGTTTTTGAAGGATTTGAAGTACTATGGTCCTCTTAAGATTTTGATCTTAGATTAATGCATATCAATTATTTGTTGAAATGCCTGAGTTGTGAAATCTTAGATGCTTCACTGAATTATTTGCACATTTGGATTTAACTGTTGATGAAGCTACCTTTTGCTGTAACCATATTTGAGTCGTCCTTTTGTTCATATGCCATTAGTACAATTTTGCCAACCATAGTTCCATGTTGTAGGACCGTCATAAAATCCCAAGATAGATTTACTTGGCCTGATATCTCATAACTCCATGTTGCAAAACCAACATAAAAACCCCTAGTTGGTCAAGTCGTATAACTTTCCCATTTCCAAGTCACGGAAATAAAGTAAATAACCTAAGCTTAAAAACGTCATAACACCATGTCTTGGTCTGTAGCTTTGGGTCCACAGAGTATCGTTGTTTAAACTTTATAACACATATTAAGATCCCAAATCAGTGCAATGACATGAGCCATCAAGTCGTGACCAAAATTACAGAGTTCATGCTACATGAAATGTCATGCCGCCCGAATGCCTTTGGTCCTCAAGTCAGAACGACTTGAGATTTTAAGGATGTTCGAATGGCTTGCCTTTACAGCGGCTTGGATCCGCTGAAGTGACAATATGACTTGGTCACCATGTCGTTGAAACCTTAAGATGGATTGGGGCTTTGATTGCTTAAGCTTTTATGACTTGAGCCTCCCAATGACTTTAGTGTACCGCAACTTGATTTTATCACAACTTAAGCGATCATCAACTGAATTTTTCGTGTCGTAAGCCGCTTAACGACTTGAGTCGTCCCATGACATAAATCACTCAACGACTTGAGTTTCTTGCGATTAAGGCCTGAATGGGTCAAATCCTATTGCACCTAAGTTTTGAATGCCTTAGAAGTTAAGATGACATGAAATCGTGGACTTAGACTGTTAACTTTTCGAGCATCCCGAAAATTGTATGATCCATGGCTTCTCTTTGAGAAGCTGAGAATTTTTCCATGATGCGTTTATGAACGGGTATATTTGTATAGAATGTCTACTACAAAGAGTTACCGCCTTCAAACTGAGGATTCTTCTTCTTCTGCCTCCGAAATTACTACGTCCACAGCTTCTGGACAAACTCCTACACAACCTTTTCCTGAACTCCGACTTGTTAGTGCCCGGGACCAGGAAAGGCAGTCTACCACTTTAAATCAAGATCAATTTGAACAACTGTGTGGGCAGTATAGGATCGCTATCACATACTCGATATTGCCAGCCCAGAGCGTCTTTGCTGACAGACCCCTGCTTGGGTATGTAGATGTGAATAGACATATGCTATCAAGCGGCACTATTCCTCCGTTCAACCCTTTCCTCGAGAGAATTCTGAATCGTCTGGATCTCGCTCCTTCCCAGCTCCACCCTAATGGTTACATTGCCCTATTAGAGATTTATATCCTTGCCATGGATAAAGAAGGATGCGAGCCTACCTTTGATGAAATCCGTTGCCTATGCTCTTTCAAAGTTAGGAAAGACACTCCTTCCATTATGCACGATGAGGGTGCCCAGAATCGAAAGCTTATTCATAACTTGCCAGAAAACGTCTCGGGGTTCTTGAATCAGTTCTTCTTTGTTCGATGCCCTAAAACCTTTCACGGGAACTGGTCAAAAGGGATAAACAATCTTTTTACGAAAATTCACTTTTAACCTTTTTGTATTGATTTCAACTGCTGAAATCTATGTTCCTTTATTTTCCAGTTCTCTCGGCTCCTATTAAAGAGAAAGATAGCGCTCCTTATAAACCTCCTTATGACTCCCTTCATTATGTTGGTATATTGGATAGATTTAGACAGTATGTGATAATAGAGGATAAACTTCGCAAACACGGATTACTCCATTTTTCTAGGAAATTCTATTCTAAAGGAACGCTTGCAACCCCCAAACTTAATCCTACAGAGCCAAACATTAGTACTTCTGGCGTCGATAATGAAGCCCGAGACCAAACTGTCGATTCCTCACTGAAAAAGTGCCCTGAACCTGCTGGTGGTAGCAAGACGCCATCTAAAATGGCTTCTAACGAGGATGAAACATTTAACCAACATGAGGGTAAGAGTCTTCTGACCTCAAGTGAACTGCTTGAGAAAGAAGGTACCGCCCCGAATCTTGTACATGAAACTGAACAAATTAAGAGAGATGAAAGAGAAGGTAACATTTTAGATTTTGCACATGAAACTGAACATGTTGAGGAGGGTGAAACATCACTGGAGATTGATCCAAACAATGAAACGATGGCTGAGTACCCTCCTATTCAAAATGTAACAGAGGAAGGTTCCACAGGTACCTTTAATAATTTAGGCGATCTTAACTCAGCTAAGTACCTTAGCCAGGGTGATATCATTATCCTGTCTCTTGATCCTCAAAACACAATTACAGGAGCTAGCATAATGGAAGCTCCTGTTTCTGTGCCAGGGAGATTGCTGAAATCTTTAGGAATTTCCTTAGAACCAACTAGAAAAAATGGTATGTTAGCAGTAGTACTTTAGTAAACTTTTGTAACACGCACATACTTCTTAAATTTTGGTAACCATCACAGTTTGCCCTAGACCTTTCCGGTTTGAGCGCTAAATCACTTTTCTTATTTTTTTTCAGGTTCAGAAATGCATTGGAAACACTTGTCAGATTTTAGAAAGAAAAGTACAGCATACAACCCGAAGCATTTATTATAACCCGAGCCTTTGCGAAAGCCGCAACATTCCAAATAGTTCTACCCACCCCACCTCAAAAATCTTCTCACAAACCTTCGCACACATCTGAACATGAATTGACTGATGAGTAAGGGAGAAAGATATGCGAGGAGGAAGAGGAGGAAAGAAGAAGTTGTGCTTGGCTTATGGATGATACTCATGATGAAGAGGGTTGCAGAGAGAAGCGAGGAAAAGACGATCAAGGGAATGATGACTCACATAAGCACCCTCGACTGGACAAACTTTGAAACACCCCATCTCCATTAAGGTCACTCACAAAGGGAATGCCTTAAATTTGATGGAGCATTATAGGTAAAAGACACAGATAATTTACAAGACAAATATATATAAGCAGCGGAAAATAGAACTAACTTTATTTCAAACGTGGTTCATAACAAAACATTACAAAACAAACAGTTTCAAACCAACTTCCAAACCATTACATCATAACTTTCTGTCTTGATTATTTTCTAAAGAAGCATAAAACAAAATAAAACTGCATAAATTCCCAAGTAGTAGTGTATCCAAAGCTATAGCCAAAAGAAAAAGATTCCAAGCTATAAATTACAGAGTCTTCAAGCTTGCAAAGATGAACGGTCTAAATTAATCTGAGCTATTCCCTCCCTGGGTACCGGGGGGAAAGGAAGAAAAGAGAGCGAAAGAAAATGGGTCAGACATAAGTCTAAGTAAGTCTAGTGACTTTTTAGTGTGTGAATAAGGAAAAGGTCATGATAGGAATTAAACTGAAAAACAGGACTGTAACACCCCACCTCCGCCAGGGTCACTCACAAAGGAATGCACTAGGTTTGGAGGGGCATTATTGGTAAACATGCACAGAAATATTACAAGACAGAACATATAAAACAGCGGAAGTAAAACAAATTTTCATTTCTTTATAAACAGTAAAGCCTTTTTACAACAGATTACATAGAAACCTGTCTTGCAATAGTAAAGAAGCATAAAACCTTTTCATAAATTATTCCCCAAGTAAAGCAGTAAAGCAACCATAACCCATGGAAGTTCAAGGCATACATGATGACCTTCAAGCAGAAAAGGTCCGAACTAACAACAGTATTTCCTCCCTGAAAACCTGGGGGGGAGGGGGAAACAGAAGACAAAGAGGCGAAAGAAAACGGGGTCAGTCATAAAGACTGGTAAGTCCTATCTACTTCCAGCATAAAAACAGGTAAAGGTAACATGACATGCATAAACTGAAAATAAACATAAGGATGACGACAAGATAGGTAAACTAAACCAAGATAACAGGGTGAACTACGGTATCAAGATAAACTAAGGTATCATGATAAACTACGGTGTCAAGGTAAATCAAAGTATCACATCGTCAGGTTTCTATCAAGTATAATATCCCAAGGTATCTATCATGTATATTTGCTCTGCACCTCCCGTACTAGTATCCCAACCCGTGTCATGAGTTAACTATAAAATGTCCCTTGACCAAAGTCATGAAATGGTCCATGTCAACCTAATATATCGCGTACATAGGTTTTCCTAACTCATATGTTTCTTTCCATGTATAAGTTCAGTCCTTTGCCGTAGGCCGTACGGGCTTTCCCATGTAAATCTATACCACCTCAACGTAGTACCATTTTATCCTTGAAGTTGTTTTGGACTGCTACCCTTGATCTGGTTATGTTTTCTTACCATGAACTATCACGTGTTCACCTAGGACCGCTAGGGATTATGCTACCTAATGAACGTTTTCGTATCTCGGTTTGGGTTTTAGCCACCTAGGGCTACTAGGGATTATGCTACCCGTCAACCGCGCCCTTTTTCCCACGTAAGCACCGTGAATCGTTTTTCCATGTCTAACTGCACATGTATCTCAATGTGCCATCCGAGTCCCGTGCCAGGGCAAATCAAGAAATACGAGACTCGGTCGGGAGCTTTAAGTCGTCTGCCGAATGCAGATATCAAGGTCTGTTTTTGTATCCGTGGCTATGGTCCCACGTGACCCCTCCCTCAACTACTGAAAGGCAATCCAAGAAAAATCATGCACGAGAACTATACTCCGGCCCCCTATGCCCCACTTACCTATTGGCCAACCTCACCCATAACTCGATAGCAAGTATATGGTCTGTTGGGAGTTCTCTGCCTTTCCGTATGCGTACACGATTGACTAAAGATGGTAGGTAGTCGACGACGCGCTATCCAAGGCAAAAATCAAGTATCGTCGACTCCACACTAATCCATCCCCGTCTTTAGGTTGCTCGCACAGCAACCAAGGCATACTCTTGGTTCTTCTACCGCAGACCTTAACCTCTGTGAGCCCAGGCGGATCATCTGCAACCTCACAGAGGGATACCAAGAGTACCCTCACGTCCCCCGAAGCTACTGCTTCGTCACCCAGTTCGTTGGAGCCTTTATCTAAGTCAGATAATTTGCTCCTGCTCGTGTGTTTAAGCGATGACCTACCGTATCGGGTTACTCATCTATCTGTGAACTAGTCCAAATCCCTTGACTAAGAATTATTACTTAGTTGTCCTAAACTAAGGTTTATCACTTAGTTCCCTTTCCCGTTATCCTTGTTACTACGATTTTCCACCTAGTCCCCTGAACTAGGGTTTTGTCTAATGGGTTAAGTGTTGTCATTCCAGTTCATGACTTAACCCGCCTACGAATCATGTCAAGATTGGCTAAGTATTTAAGCTCAAGACTTAGCCCTACAAGTTGGTTAAGTATACCAAGAAGCTCATGACTTAACCCTATTCAATTATCAAGTCAGATTGGTTAAGTATTAGTTTTTCTTGACCCTATCAGATTATCGTGTTAGATTGGTTAAGCATAGATTATCTTAACCCCATCAGATTATCGAGTCGGATTGGTTAAGTATGGGTTAGCTTAACCCCATCCACTAATCGTATTACAATGGTTAAGTATATTTAAACGGTCTTGTGACTTAACCCTATCAAGTTCTCATATTAGATTGGTTAAGTATAGGTTACTTAACCTCATCAAATCATCATGTATAATTGGTTAAGTATAAGTTACTTAACCTCATTAAATTATCATGCTAAATTGGTTAAGTATTGGTTACTTAACCTCATTGAATTATCATGTTTAGATTGTTTAAGTGTTTAACTTAACCCCATCGAATTACCGTGTTTAGATTAGTTAAGTCTAGGTTAACTTAACTCCATCTAATTACCGAGTCGGATTAGTTAAGTATGGATTAGCTTAACCCCATCCCCTAACTGTATTTTACGGTTAAGTGTCATTAAGAAATCAAGTCCGGTTTCACTTAACCTACCCATTCATGTCATATCGGTTAAGTGTCATTAGTCAGATTTACTTAACCTTATCATGTGGCATTAATTGAATTAATGCACTCTCAACCTCTCACATTAGACGTTGTTGTGGTTACTGGTTACGCCGGGCGGGTCCGGGCAGATTTACACCACAACCTACTCTAACCTCGGGTTTCAAGCGCGATATGACCAACTACCCACATTGGGTCCTATTGTTTGTAGCTACTGGATTTGTCGGGCGGGTCCGGCCAGATTTATGCTACAAACTCAACCCAACCTTGAGTTGGCCACTTCCATGTTTTTCTACGTGTCATGTTCATGTGAAGTTTAGACCCCTTTTTAAGTCTATGTTTTCATGTAACCCCATGTCAAGTTTTCATGTCCTATTCACGTTTATTATCATTACATGTTCCATGTAATTCCATGTCAAGTTCATAGCCCATTTTCAAGTTTGCCTAAACTACCCAAAACGTGTCCCCAACGCACTTGAAAGCGAGTCAACATATTTGGAATAATATGACAAAGATGGGTACAAGATGGCAAAGATGAATCACAAGTTAAACATGGTGAAAATTGAGGCAAAGGTGTTCACATAACTAGCATATTACATATTGGCCTCAAAACATGCACGATGTCATAAAGGGATTGGCCACAAACATGCACGGTATCATAAGGGGTTTGGCCTCAAACATGCGTAATATCATAAGGGGTTTGGCCTCACATAAACATGAAATCATAAGGGGTTTTGGGTTCTTTTACATGCATAAGCCCCCAAGTCAAATTCATGCACATATTTCACAAGTCAAAATGGTTCCAAGTGTTCATGCCAACATCCCACAAATAAAGGTTCAATCTTGCATGGCAAACTAAGTCCAATGCAACATGAGTAACTTGATTTAGTCACTAAACATGGCCTAAAGTCATAGGTTCAAGCAAAAGAGGCATGACAAGGTTCATATAGGCTAGCATACTTATGTTCATCGTATTTTATTCCATGTCACATTAGAACTATCGTTTAGATCTACAAGTAGCTAGAGCTTACATAGCGTGGCTAAGGGATTATGAGCATGAATCGTCTTGTCGTAGAATCATCATGAAATTTGCGTAGCAACGTTGATCCACTCCCTTTATTTGAGGTAGCAAGCTAGCACCTTTGATTCGGATCCGATTTGAATGCATAAGCTCTTGGAGTTGGAGATGGTGGCCATGGTCAATTGAGATTTGGGCAACACTTCGTTGCAAGAGTGATTTGTGAGGGTTTAAGCTAGGTCTAGGGGTCTTTTTATAGAGATTAGGAGTAGTTTAGGCCATAGGATAAACCCTAGGATAGATCTGAGCCCTCAAAATTCGTCACAGGCCCACAAAACCCAGCCAAGACAGCAGCAGGTGCACCCAGGCCAAAGTGGCCGGACCACCCAGGTCGACACCCGTGTCGACTGGGCAGTCGACCTGCCCCCTGGGCGTGTCGACTCCCCAGTCGACACCCCAGTCGACCTGGGGCTTGGGCGGGAGTTTTCCCGCCCAGTCCGTTTGGCTCCAGATTTGAATTTTCGAGCTGTTTTGAACTTGGAATTTTCTGAAAACTTTGACGGGCCATAACTTGGTCATGCGGACTCCGATTCTCGAAAACTCGGACTCTATTTCGCATATTTTTCCGAGACGAACGCAATGGCGCAACCCTTTTCTCCTGATTCAGATTTTATGATTTAACTATGCCTTGATTCTTGTCCTAACACGTTATTAAAGTTCGGGTTGTTACATTCTCCCCTCCTTTAAGGATTTCGTCCCCGAAATCTCCAAGTTAGGAAGAACGTATCCTACCATCCATCATCCATCTACTCAAAACATCATCCACAGGCAACCATGGTCCTTAAAAGACTCCTAATGATTTATGAACACATGTAGAAGGTGTGTGTATATGTTCCTTTGCTAATGCTAATGATCAGGCCTGAATGATCTTTCTAATACAAAATATGTTTAGTGCCATGAGTCCAACATGTATGCAAATAGTCCTAGTCATATAAAAACTATATGTGTGCACAACCATCCATCCACATGCAACATCCACATGATAACATATTCAATTTCATCCATAAACAAGTATAAATACTCGTGCATATGCAACATGAAATGTGACTGAGTCGATCTAGTATCTAGTGTGTATTCGCGCATCCACGAGCAACCACTTGCAACCATTTGCAACCATATCAATCATAACATGTTTCAAATACATGTTTACATCCATAGGGTTCTACCTAAGGTTCCCAAGATAGGATCGAAGAGATAAACAAGATAAACTCCTTACGGGGTTTGCAACGGAAACAGGATCGAGAGGATATCCACCAAGCGATAGCATGCAAGCAAGCTCTACAGGAGAACCAGGGATCAACGATGTACTCTTAAAAAGAGATATGATGCGCGCGTTTAAGCCGCATTTCCTTGAGCTTAATTCCAGTGTGCCTTGACCACCTTTGACTTCATGATTTTCGTAGCTCCTTGATTCCTATTTCCAAGGTATGAGTTGGAACTCATTTCACTGTCGCCTCTCGTTTCACTTTCACTTATTCTTTCCCTAGTATGCTCGGCTCAAACATATCTGCGTACTCATGCAAGCTCTCTAAAATTCACTAGTGAATTCTGGATCTCGTTTACCGATGCCAATCCATGTTACCACGTGCACTTACTAGGGTGATTCCTATAACCCATGCTTAAGCGGAGTGAACCATCTGCCTTATTGGCGAACGTTACTCGATCGGATCAGAGATTTCCGATAAATGCATCAAGAGATTCTAGGTAACTAACCATGACAAAACCCAAAAGGTTATACGAGACTTCGAGGGTATTACCAAGGCAAGTTGAGAGTTTAACTACCCTCCTTTCAAAACCGAGAATGGCATCCCTTACTGGATAACCACTTCATCCCTAGAATCCATCCATAGCTCAACAATAGAAGCATTGCTTCTAATCTCAACACTTGGCATTTACACTCTCAATTCCAACCAAGTCATGAATAAATGGACCGATCCTCCAACAGGATTTGAGACAAAAATGGGATCCTCTACCACGCTAGTACTAAGGTGCAGAGACTCAACTATCGAAGTAGACTTAAATGATGCGATGATCAAGACAAAGTCTAGACGGGATGATAGAAAAGAAAGGCTAAACCTTCAACAGAAACGGTACCATCCCTCTTAGGTACGCTAGAAATGAGAGCATACAATTGCCCTCTCGATGATCTTGTCCTCGTCCCATAACACTTAACTATGCGTCCCGTTTTACCATGCCGAAGATACTCTCTCGTCATGGGTTTTATTGTTCATCTTTTTCCCTCCTTTGTGGATTAAGCCATATCAACAAGTTGCTTATCTTTAAGCTCGTGTCCTCTATCCTTGCTCTTATTATCCTTCCTTATAGCACGGCAACAGGTCTCTCGAGGACTCCCTCCATCGTACGGAAAACTCTTACTTAGCTAGACAAGGATTAGTCGCAGTTAAAACTACTGTGACTACGGATGGGGGAAGGAAAGGAAAAGAGACTCGATCAAGGAAACAAAGGATAGTGCTAATGGCTTTTGGGGAATAGCCTTTAAAAACTTTTCTTGAAAAATGCTTCTTTGTAACCGGTTCTCAAATAGTTTTCAGAAGGTTTTAAAAACTTTTGCCCAGTCTGGTAACCTTCTACTCTGATACCAAATGTAACACCCCACCTCCGCCAGGGTCACTCACAAAGGAATGCACTAGGTTTGGAGGGGCATTATTGGTAAACATGCACATAAATATTAAAAGACAGAACATATAAAACAGCGGAAGTAAAACAAATTTTCATTGCTTTATAAACAGTAAAGCCTTTTTACAACAGATTACATAGAAACCTGTCTTGCAATAGTAAAGAAGCATAAAACCTTTTCATAAATTATTCCCCAAGTAAAGCAGTAAAGCAGCCATAGCCCATGGAAGTTCAAGGCATACATGATGACCTTCAAGCAGAAGAGGTCCGAACTAACAACAGTATTTCCTCCCTGAAAACCTGGGGGGGGGGGGGGGGACAGAAGACAAAGAGGCGAAAGAAAACGGGGTCAGTCATAAAGACTGGTAAGTCCTATCTACTTCCAGCATAAAAACAGGTAAAGGTAACATGACATGCATAAACTGAAAATAAACATAAGGATGACGACAAGATAGATAAATAAACCAAGATAACAGGGTGAACTACGGTATCAAGATAAACTAAGGTATCATGATAAACTACGGTGTCAAGGTAAATCAAAGTATCACATCGTCATGTTTCTATCAAGTATAATATCCCAAGGTATCTATCATGTATATTTGCTCTGCACCTCCCGTACTAGTATCCCAACCCGTGTCATGAGTTAACTATAAAATGTCCCTTGACCAAAGTCATGAAATGGTCCATGTCAACCTAATATATCGCGTACATAGGTTTTCCTAACTCATATGTTTCTTTCCATGTATAAGTTCAGTCCTCTGCCGTAGGCCGTACGGGCTTTCCCATGCAAATCTATACCACCTCAACGTAGTACCATTTTATCCTTGAAGTTGTTTTGGACTGCTACCCTTGATCTGGTTATGTTTTCTTACCATGAACTATCGATCGCGTGTTCACCTAGGATTTATGCCACCTAGGACCGCTAGGCATTATGCTACCTAATGAACATTTTCGTATCTCGGTTTGGATTTTAGCCACCTAGGGCTACTAGGGATTATGCTACCCTTCAACCGCGCCCTTTTTCCCACGTAAGCACCGTGAATCGTTTTTCCATGTCTAACTGCACATGTATCTCAATGTGCCATCCGAGTCCCGTGCCAGGGCAAATCAAGAAATACGAGACTCGGTCGGGAGCTTTAAGTCGTCTGCCGAATGCAGATATCAAGGTCTGTTTTTGTATCCGTGGCTATGGTCCCACATGACCCCTCCCTCAACTACTGAAAGGAAATCCAAGAAAAATCATGCACGAGAACTATACTTCGGCCCCCTATGCCCCCACTTACCTATTGGCCAACCTCACCCATAACTCGATAGCAAGTATATGGTCTGTTGGGAGTTCTCTGCCTTTCCGTATACGTACACGATTGAATAAAGATGGTAGGTAGTCGACGACGCGCTATCCAGGGCAAAAATCAAGTATCGTCGACTCCACGCTAATCCATCCCCGTCTTTAGGTTGCTCGCACAGCAACCAAGGCATACTCTTGGTTCTTCTACTGCAGACCTTAACCTCTGTGAGCCCAGGCGGATCATCTGCAACCTCACAGAGGGATACCAAAAGTACCCTCACGTCCCCCGAAGCTTCTGCTTCGTCACCCAGTTCGTTGGAGCCTTTATCTAAGTCAGATAATTTGCTCCTGCTCATGTGTTTAAGCAATGACCTACCGTATCGGGTTACTCATCTATCTGTGAACTAGTCCAAATCCCTTGACTAAGAATTATTACTTAGTTATCCTAAACTAAGGTTTATCACTTAGTTCCCTTTCCCGTTATCCTTGTTACTACGATTTTCCACCTAGTCCCCTGAACTAGGGTTCTGTCTAATGGGTCAAGTGTTGTCATTCCAGTTCATGACTTAACCCGCCTACGAATCATGTCAAGATTGGCTAAGTATTTAAGCTCAAGACTTAGCCCTACAAGCTGGTTAAGTATACCAAGAAGCTCATGACTTAACCTTATTCAATTATCAAGTTAGATTGGTTAAGTATTAGTTTGTCTTGACCCTATCAGATTATCGTGTTAGATTGGTTAAGCATAGATTATCTTAACCCCATCAGATTATCGAGTCGGATTGGTTAAGTATGGGTTAGCTTAACCCCATCCACTAATCGTATTACAATGGTTAAGTATATTTAAACGGTCTTGTGACTTAACCCTATCAAGTTCTCATATTAGATTGGTTAAGTATAGGTTACTTAACCTCATCAAATCATCATGTATAATTGGTTAAGTATAAGTTACTTAACCTCATTAAATTATCATGCTAAATTGGTTAAGTATTGGTTACTTAACCTCATTGAATTGTCATGTTTAGATTGTTTAAGTGTTTAACTTAACCCCATCGAATTACCGTGTTTAGATTAGTTAAGTCTAGGTTAACTTAACTCCATCTAATTACCGAGTCGGATTAGTTAAGTATGGATTAGCTTAACCCCATCCCCTAACTGTATTTTACGGTTAAGTGCCATTAAGAAATCAAGTCCGGTTTCACTTAACCTACCCATTCATGTCATATCGGTTAAGTGTCATTAGTCAGATTTACTTAACCTTATCATGTGGCATTAATTGAATTAATGCACTCTCAACCTCTCACATTAGACGTTGTTGTGGTTACTGGTTACGCCGGGCGGGTCCGGGCAGATTTACACCACAACCTAGTCTAACCTCGGGTTTCAAGCGCGATATGACCAACTACCCACATTGGGTCCTATTGTTTGTAGCTACTGGATTTGCCGGGCGGGTCCGGGCAGATTTATGCTACAAACTCAACCCAACCTCGAGTTGGCCACTTCCATGTTTTTCTACGTGTCATGTTCATGTCAAGTTTAGACCCCTTTTTAAGTCTATGTTTTCATGTAACTCCATGTCAAGTTTTCGTGTCCTATTCACGTTTATTATCATTACATGTTCCATGTAATTCCATGTCAAGTTCATAGCCCATTTTCAAGTTTGCCTAAACTACCCAAAACGTGTCCCCAACGCACATGAAAGCGAGTCAACATATTTGGAATAATATGACAAAGATGGGTACAAGATGGCAAAGATGAATTACAAGTTAAACATGGTGAAAATTGAGGCAAAGGTGTTCACATAACTAGCATATTGCATATTGGCCTCAAAACATGCACGATGTCATAAAGGGATTGGCCACAAACATGCACGATATCATAAGGGGTTTGGCCTCAAACATGCATAATATCATAAGGGGTTTGGCCTCACATAAACATGAAATCATAAGGGGTTTTGGGTTCTTTTACATGCATAAGCCCCCAAGTCAAATTCATGCACATATTTCACAAGTCAAAATGGTTCCAAGTGTTCACGCCAACATCCCACAAATAAAGGTTCAATCTTGCATGGCAAACTAAGTTCAATACAACATGAGTAACTTGATTTAGTCACTAAACATAGCCTAAAGTCATAGGTTCAAGCAAAAGATGCATGACAAGGTTCATATAGGCTAGCATACTTATGTTCATCGCATTTTATTCCATGTCACATTAGAACTATCGTTTAGATCTACAAGTAGCTAGAGCTTACATAGCGTGGCTAAGGGATTATGAGCATGAATCGTCTTGTCGTAGAATCGTCATGAAATTTGCGTAGCAACGTTGATCCACTCCCTTGATTTGAGGTAGCAAGCTAGCACCTTTGATTCGGATCCGATTTGAATGCATAAGCTCTTGGAGTTGGAGATAGAGGCCATGGTCAATTGAGATTTGGGCAGCACTTCGTTGCAAGAGTGATTTGTGAGGGTTTAAGCTAGGTCTAGGGGTCTTTTTATAGAGATTAGGAGTAGTTTAGGCCATAGGATAAACCCTAGGATAGATCTGAGTCCTCAAAATCCGTCACAGGCTCACAAACCCCAGCCAAGACAGCAGCAGGTGCACCCAGGCCGAAGTGGCCGGACCACCCAGGTCGACACCCGTGTCGACACCCGTGTCGACTGGGCAGTCGACCTGCCCCCTGGGCGTGTCGACTCCCCAGTCGACACTCCAGTCGACCTGGGGCTTGGGCGGGAGTTTTCCCGCCCAGTCCGTTTGGCTCCAAATTTGAATTTTCGAGATGTTTGGACTTGGAATTTTCTGAAAACTTTGACGGGCCATAACTTGGTCATGCGGACTCCGATTCTCGAAAACTCGGACTCTATTTCGCGTATTTTTCCGAGACGAACGCAATGGCGCAACCCGTTTCTCCTGATTCAGATTTTATGATTTAACTCTGCCTTGATTCTTGTCCTAACACGTTATTAAAATTCGGGTTGTTACAAGGACAGTTCCAGAATAACAATCTAACATAAAACTATACAAGGCAGGATAAACTGAATATACATCGCACCCATGTCAATTTCTCTGCACCTACTCATACTTGTCCAACTAGCACCACGTGTTCATGGTGAAATGATCCCCTTATATCGATCAGCTCCTACTCGCATGCATTTATCACATGTGTCATTCGGCCCCCGCTTGACTGTAGATACTTGTGCTAGTCCCACCACAGGGTGTATCAAATCCTATGGTGGAAACCCAACATGATTCAAGATGCACAGCGCATGACTACCGATGCCCAGTGCCTGCTTTTTCCACTCCGGAGTACGTGCACGCCCGTACTCCATCGGAATCTACACTGACGCACCACCCGCCGACGTTTTGACCGCTTACAATTCAGCCCTGTAATCGTGCCCCACCCTGCTTAGTTCAGGGTTCCATGATACATCTATGTGGGTTACTGTTGAAATGGGTCCCCGTTACTAGGGTTTTCTAGCCAACATGTTAAATTGGTTAAGTGTCCAAATTTACTTAACCTTACCTATCAGTTTAGTTAACATGTTGAATTGATTAAGTGTTTCCTTAATTGACTTAACCCTGCCAATCTTGACTTAGCATTATTAAAGCACCAACCACTTACATTAGACGGTATTGTTGTAGTCACTGGATGTGCCGGTCGGTTCCGGGTAGTTTTACACCACAACTTAGTCTAACCTCGGGTCCTTTTTGGGATCAATGCACTAACCACCCACATTAGACAGTATTGTTGTGGTCACTGGATGTGCCGGTCGGTTCCGGGCAGTTTTACACCACAACTCAGTCTAACCTCGGGTTAGGCATATTCGTCTTTTCTAAATTTACATATTTATCCTTTTATGCTTATATGTAAATTTGTCAATAATTTATTGCCATGAACCACTTTCCCTCTAATTCAAGTTCATGGTTTTTGGCATAAAAATTATACCGTTTTTATGCCGCTCATTAATTACATGACCATGAGCCAAATACGTCAGTAATTTTCAAGTTTTTCCCAATGTTACCCTCACTGTACATTCGCGTTAATCACATAAAGTCATTAGACCCGCAAATTAGCCCAATTTATCAGCAAGAGGTAAAAGAAGGGAACATTTAATCAAACACATGTCACGAAAATTTAAATTAACATGTCTCATGAAACTTGCAATTAAATAGGATAGAACTAGCATAAGCCCAAGCATGTGAACATGTAAATCTAGGCATAGGTGAACACAACTTGGTTTATAAACTAGCATAACTTAGGAGAATCGTGACATGTACATTCCAAAGCATGTATAAGTTTAACTTTAACATGTAGATGTGAACTAGATCTAACAATAATGATCATATGAACTTGCATGAATCCACTTTATAAACATGCATATAAATATAGATCTAATTTTTGGATCTAACACAGAACATGAAACTTGCATATGAACATATATATATATATATATATATATATATATATATATATATATATATATATCTTAACTTGGGTCTAACATGTATCTTGCATATGAACATATCATGAAAGGATGTTCAAACTTATATGTGGTGTGATGGTTTCGTTCCCCAAATCGTAATAAGTTTATCACCAATTTCCACATGATACAATAATTTCAAAATAAACCACAATCATTCCAAGACATACATGACCAAATTATTGCAAGAATTAGACATGAATTCGCATCATCAATCACATACAACTTGGTTCAAATTATATTTTCCAATTCATTACAAATCACGTCTTTAATTTATTCACATCTGAAAGGTAGCTATACTTACAAACAAAAAGGAATTCTTGAGTTCTGGGATCTGTATTATGAAATTGAATTGCTCGCCTTTGATGCAGATCGTTGAATTCTCTTAGTTGAATTAGATTAGATTTAATTTGATTTTGACGTAGCTTCTATCTTGTTTCTGAGTTGAAAGGGATGACGGCTATTCTAGGTTCACCATTAACGGCATGGCGGCTCTTGGAATGAATTAATGTGATTTTAGGTTGAGAGTTAGGTTGCATATATAGAGTTTTAATTAATTTAGAGTCGTCGGATTAACCCTAGAAGCAATCAAGGCCACCCAGTCAAGATAGGGTGACACCTCAGCCCTAATGACTCAGCAAAGAGTCAGAAAGGACTCAGCAATGACTCACTGTCCGGACCAGAACACCCCATAAACCTATGCAGGTTTTTAGCCTAGCCTGGGCGCACATGGCAGGTGCGCCAGTGCATTTTTGTACTGGCGCACTTGTGAAGTGTGCCAGTGTATTCTGGCCGACTTCCGGTTTTCTTGCCTAACTTCATTAGTCCATATCTCCTTCATACGGTGCCCATTTTACGCAAACTCGGACTCTATCTCAAGCAGAATTCCGAGACGAACGCAATGGCGTAATCCGTTTCCATTAATTCTCAAATTTGAAATTAATTATTCTTTGATTCGTTACTTTAATGTTAACCGAAAATACGGGGTGTTACATTCTCCCCTCCTTTAAGGATTTCGTCCCCGAAATCTTCAAGTCAAGAAGAATGTATATCCTACCATCCAATCGTCCATCTACTCAACCATCAAATACAAGCGTCCGTTGTCCTTAAAAGACTTCTAATGCTTCATGATCATATGTGTAGTGTGTGTACATGTCCTTATCTAATGCAAAATCAGGCGGTCTACTGATTCAGTTGACCTCCTTAATGCACATTATGTCGGTGTCATGAGTCCATTATGTATGCAATCTTCCCTAATCATACTTTCTACATGAGTGCGCAATCATTCATACAAATGCGACATCCACATGATAAAACATCAAGTTCAAATCATAGACAAATACATATATGCATATGCAATATGAAAGTGACTGAGCCGATCTAACACCTAATGTGTGTGTATATGCAACCACTAGCAACTGTCAATCATAACATGTTTCAAATACATGTTTATACCCATTGGTTTCTACCTAAGGATCAAGATAGCACTGAGGAAGTATACTCAAAAGGATAGATATGAGCATTAATAAACTCAAGGAAAAAAGAGATCAAAGATGTACCCTAAAAAAGAAAAGGGTAGGTTGCGCGTATCTTGGCCTCAATCTCCCAAGTCGCATCTTCCTTAGTGTCACTCCATTGAACTTTAACAAGTTTGACTTTGTAGTTGCGTAGCTTTTTGACTTCTGTACCCAAGATACGAGTTGGAACTCTTCTCACAGTTGCCTCTCGTTCTACTTCTACTTCCTCTAGTATGCTTGGTTCCACCACTTCCGCAAACTCATGTAAGCACTTTCGCAGGTGAGAAACATGAAAGACATTATGAACCCCATCCAATCTTTCGGGAGCTATACTCTATAAGCCATCTTCCCAACCTTCTCGATGATAGGGAACGACCATACAAATCTTGGTGCCAACTTTCCTGCGGATCCAAAGAGAACGACGTTCCTCAAAGGAGATACTTTAAGGAACACCTTGCCTCCAATTTCAAACTCAAGGTCGGTTCTTCTTTTGACTGCGTAGGACTTCTATCTATCTTGGGCAGTCTTCATTCTTCTTCGTATCAAGTCCATCGAGATGCTATCCCACTTCCACTGTGGGACCTCTAGAGGATGAAGCAAACCACCAGGCTTCCTCTGCTCCGCCTTGACTTGTTGGCATATCATGCACTTAGAAACGAATTCAGCTACATCCCTCTTCTTGCCATTCCAAAAGAAAACCCTTTTGATGTCTTTGTACATTTTGTCTCCACCGGGGTGTACGGTCAACTTGGAATGGTGTGCTTCTTCAAGAACTTTCTTCACCAAATCCCTTGCTTGTGGGACGCATAGTCTTCCATCCCGCCTCAACCAACCCTTATCATCGATGGCGTATCTATTGAGGTGACTAGAAGTCTCACCCCTACTCAGCTTATCTATCACAACAACTAGCTGAGGATCCTTACGTTGTGCGGTCCCTATTGAGTCCAAAAAAATAGGCCGCACCTCTAGCGATGCTAACAAACCAGTCACATGATCGACAGAGGGTCTAAAATCATAGTTGGCTATATACTCCAAGCTTTGCCTTTCTACGAAGAGAGGGCTTAGGGTCAGCCTCTTTCTACTCAAAGTGTCTGCTACTACATTGTCCTTGCCAGGAGTATAGGAAATCTCAAAATCATATGAGGCAAGAAACTACATCTATCTTTGCTGCCTCAAGTTGAGATCTTTTTGAGAGAAAATGTACTTCAATGATTTATGGTCAGTAAACAATTCAAACCTCACCTAGGAGATAGTGGCGCCAAGACTTAAGCGCAAAGACGATGGCAGCCAACTCTAAATCGTGGGTTGGGTAGTTTTTCTCATGTACTCTTAACTATCTTCCACCATAAGCTACTATCTTCCTTTTTTGCATCAAGACAGCGCCCAGTCCCATACCGCATGCATCTGTATATACGGTAAACATCTTGCTTCCATCAGGCAATGTCAAAACTGGGGCTGTTGTCAGAGCCCTTTTCAAGCGTTGGAAAGCAATATCGTAATCCAAATCCCAAGTGAAAGTTAGGTTTTTCTTCGTTAACCTTGCAAGTGGAGCTAAGATTTTCGCAAAGTCCTTGATAAACTTTCGGTAAAAGCCTGCTAGCTCGAGAAAGCTTCGGACTTCGGTTGCATTCAATAGGACCTTCCAATCTTGCACCGCAACTACTTTTGCGGGGTCCACAGCCAACCCTTCCTTGGATACCACATGTCCAAGAAATCTTACTTCCTCTCTCCAAAAGTGGCATTTGGAGAATTTGGCTTTCAACTGATGTGCTCGAAGAGTATCCATGACTTCTTTTGGATGCTGAGCATGCTCTTCCTCACTCTTTGAGAAAATCAAAATGTCGTCCACGAAGACCGCTACAAACTTATTGAGGAACTCCCTAAACACCCAGCTCATCAAATCGACAAAATAAGCGGGTGCGTTTGTCAAGCCGAAAGGCATGACAAGCCACTCGAAGAATCCATCCGGAGTTCTGAACGTGGTCTTATCAATGCTGTCTTCAACCACTCTTAGCTGATGAAACCCGGTAGCTAAATCTAATTGGGAGAAAACCGATGCGCCTACAAGCTGATCGAACAAGTCGTCTATTCTTGGGAGTGGGTGCCTATTTTTCTTGGTCAGCTTGTTTAGCTCCCTATAATCAACACATAGGCGAAGCGAACCGTCTGCTTTAGTTGAGAACACTACTTGAGCACCCCACTCAGAAATACTCCGCCTTGTAAACCCCTTTTCTAGCAGCTCTTTAACTTGCTTGCTGACCTCTTTCCTCTCCCTTGGAGTCATGTGTCTAACGGGTAAAGTAACGGGTTTTGCGTTGTCAACGAGGTATATGCGAAAGTCTATCTCCCGCTTTGGAGATAAGCCTTTTACCTCTTCAAACACATCCGAGTATTCATGGACTACTCTAACAGACTGCAAGTCCTCAATAGACGCATTGAGAGATTCTAGATAGCTAAGCATAACAGAGTTCATGGGATTACAAGAAATTTCGAGAGTGTTACCAAGGCGAGTCATGAGTCTAACCACTCTCTTTTCACAATCGAGGACGGCATCATTACTGGATAGCCAGTCCATGCCTAGAATCAACCTATAGCCCGTGAAGCCCAAAACATAGGCATTACATCTAAACCCAATGCTTAGTATATAAATTTTCAAATCCAAACAAACCATTGACAAATAAGCTGAGCCCCCAACTGGATTTGAAACAACCAAGGGATCCTCTACTATACTGGTGTCTAGGTGCAGAGATTCAACTAAAGCAGTAGATATAAATGAGTGCGATGCGCCAGAATCAAATAGTGTACGAACAGGATGGTCAAAAAGATAGACTAGACTTTCAACAGAAATATTTCTACCTCGTTCTTGCGGAGGTGCTGTGAGAGCGTGAACTTGTCCTCTAGAAGAAGGTCCAGCTCTCTGCCTTTGCCCTTGCTTTCTTGGGCAGTCCTTGCCATGTGTCCTGTCTCGCCGCAGTGGAAACAACCACCCACTTCCTCTTCTTCTTCCTGCAGTCCTTAACCAGATGTCCAGGAATGCCACATAAATTGCACTTCCTCTTGTCATGGGGTTTGTTGTTCTTCCCGCCTTTCTTTGAATCTGTCTTCCTGTTCTGTGACCCCTCCGCTTTCTTGTCTTGAGGCACCTCCACCTTTGCCTCTTTCTTGCCCTTGTCTTCCTCGTGTAACAATGCCATGTCCACCAGTCTCTCATAAGTCGCCCCCATGGGTATGTGGGTCACGGCTAGGCTGTGTAGTGGCTCATTCAGTCCCTTAACAAAACGGAGAGCCTTCTTATAGGGAGTGTTTACTAAATACAATCCGAATCTAGCCAGCTGTTTGAATTGGTTGACGTTTTCTTTGACCGTCATACTTCCTTGCTTAAGAGATAAGAACTTTTCCACCTGTAGACTTCGTTCAGCTTGTGAGAGGAATTTCATTTCAAACCTTATCCTAAAATCCATCCAAGTTTCAATTGGTCTTTCAGCGTTAGTGACTTCCGACCAATAGGAGGCTTCGTCTTTGAGCAACCACACCGCCAACTGTATCTTTTGTCTATCATCCACTTCGAAGATATCGAATAGATCCTCAGTTTCTTTAAGCCAGTTCCTTGCTTCTACAAATGATTCAGTTCCATTGAAATTCTTTCCACCCATGGCTCTAAAGTCTCTACAAATCTTTGAGAAAGCATTTGCACGAGGAGGAGGAGGAACCGCTGCAGTTGGGGGAGGAGGAATGTCTGCTGGGCCTGCGTTGTTAGCCCTAGCCTCTAGGTACCTCCTGAACCAGCCAGGTATCGGTACACCCTCTGGAAGGTTAAGATTCCCAGTCATGCTGAAACGAAAAAGGAAAGATTCAAAACAAAGGATAGAAAGATAGTGCATATGGCTTTAGGGCATTATTCCTTTTAAAGTAAAATAACACTTTTTCTTGAAAATGATTCTTTATACTTCTTTTTAAAAATAGTTGTCAATTTTTTTTTATCTGATCTAGTAAACCTTTGCTCTGATACCAAGTGAAACACCCCATCTCCATTAAGGTCACTCACAAAGGGAATGCCTTAACTTTGATGGAGCATTATAGGTAAAAGAGACAAATAATTTACAAGACATATATATATATAAGCAGCGGAAAATAGAACTAACTTTATTTCAAACGTGGTTCATAACAAAACATTACAACAAACTGTTTCAAACCAACTTCCAAACCATTACAACATAACTTTCTGTCTTGATTATTTTCTAAAGAAGCATAAAACAAAATAAAACTGCATAAATCCCCGAGTAGTAGTGCATCCAAAGCCATAGCCAAAAGCAAGAGATTCCAAGCAATATATCACAGAGTCTTGAAGCTTGGAAAGATGAAAGGTCCAAATTAAGCTGAGATATTACCTCCCTGGGTACCTGGGGGGAAACGGAAGAAAAGAGAGCGAAAGAAAAATGGGTCAGGCATAAGTCTGAGTAAGTCTAGTGACTTTTCAGTGTGTGAATAAGGAAAAGGTCATGATAGGAATTAAACTGAAAAACAGGACAGTACCAGAATAACAATCTAACGTAAAACTATACAAGGCATGATAAACCGAATAAACATCGCACCCATGTCAATTTCTCTGCACCTACTCATACTTGTCCAACTAGCACCACGTGTTCATGGTGAAATGATCCCCTTATATCGATTGGCTCCTACTCGCATGCATTTATCACGTATGTCATTCGGCTCCCGCTTGATTGTAGATACCTGTGCTGGTCCCACCACGGGGTGTATCAAATCCTATGGTGGCAACCCAACACGATTCAAGATGCACAGTGTATGACTACTGATGCCAAGTGCCTGCTTTTTCCACTCTGGAGTACGTGCACGCCCGTACTCCATCGGAACCTACACTGATGCACCACCCGCCGACGTTTTGACTGCTTACAATTCAACCCAGTAATCGTGCCCCACCCTGCCTAGTTTAGGGTTCCATGATACATCTATGTGGGTTGCTGCTAAAATGGGTCCCCGTTACTAGGGTTTTCTAGCCAACATGTTAAATTGGTTAAGTGTCCAAATTTACCTAACCCCACCCATCAGTTTAGTTAACATGTTGAATTGGTTAAGTGTTTCCTTAATTGACTTAACCGTACCAATCTTGACTTAGCTTTATTAAAGCACCAACCACTCAAATTAGATAGGTATTGTTGTGGTCACTAGCTATGCCGATCGGTTCCGGGCAGCTTTACACCACAACTCAGTCTAACTTCGGGTCCTTTTTGGGCTCAGTGCACTAACCACCCAGATTAGACAGGTATTGTTGTGGTCACTGGATGTGCCGGTCGGTTCTGGGCAGTTTTACGCCACAACTCAGTCTAACCTCGGGTTAGGCATATTCGTCTTTTCTAAATTTACATATTTATCCTTTTATGCTTATATTTAAATTTGTCAATAATTTATTGTCATGACCCCCTTTCCCACTAATTCAAGTTCATGGTTTTGGCATAAAAATTATACCGTTTTTATGCCACCCATTAATTACATGACTATGAGCCAAATACGTCAGTAATTTTCAAGTTTTTCCCAATGTTACCCTCACTGTACATTCGCGTTAATCACATAAAGTCATTGGACCCGCAAATTAGCCCAATTTATCAGCAAGAGGTAAAAGAAGGGAACATTTAATCAAACATATGTCACGAAAATTTAAATTAACATGTCTCATGAAACTTGCAATTAAATTGGATAGAACTAGCACAAGCCTAAGCATGTGAACATGTAGATCTAGGCATAGGTGAACACAACTTGGTTTATAAACTAGCATAACTTAGGAGAATCGTGACATGTACATTCCAAAGCATGTATAAGTTTAACTTTAACATGTAGATGTGAACTAGATCTAACAATAATGATCATATGAACTTGCATGAATCCACTTTATAAACATGCATATAAATATAGATCTAATTTTTGGATCTAACACAGAACATGAAACTTGCATATGAACATATATATGTAGATCTTGACTTGGGTCTAACATGTATCTTGCATATGAACATATATATAGATCTTGACTAATGTAAAACATGTATCTTGCACATAAACATACCATGAAAGGATGTTCAAACTTATATGTGGTATGATGGTTTTGTTCCCCAAATCGTAATAAGTTTATCACCAATTTCCACATGATACAACAAGTTCAAAATAAACCACATTCACTCCAAGACATACATGACCAAATTATCGCAAGAATTAGACATGAATTCGCATCATCAATCACATACAACTTGGTTCAAATTCTATTTTCCAATTTATTACAAATCACGTCTTTAATTTATTCACATTTGAAAGGTAACTATACTTACAAATAAAAAGGAATTCTTGAGTTTTGGGATCTGTATTCTGAAATTGAATTGCTCGCCTTTGATGTAGATCGTTGAATTCTCTTAGTTGAATTAGATTAGATTTAATTTGATTTTGACGTAGCTTCTATCTTGTTTCTGAGTTGAAAGGGATGACGGCTATTCTAGGTTCACCACTGACGGCATGGCGGCTCTTGGAATGAATTAGTGTGATTTTAGGTTGAGAGTTAGGTTGCATATATAGAGTTTTAATTAACTTAGAGCCGTCGGATTAACCCTAGAAGCAATCAAGACCACCTAGTCAAGATAGGGTGACACGTCAGCCCTAAGGACTCAGCAAAGAGTCAGAAAGGACTCAGCAATGACTCACTGTCCAGACCAGAACACCCCAGAAACCTGTGCAGGTTTTTAGCCCGGCCTGGGCGCACTTGGCAGGTGCGCCAGTGCATTTTTGTACTGGTGCACTTGTGAAGTGCGCCAGTGTATTCGGGTTGACTTCCGGTTTTCTTGCCTAATTTCGTTCGACCATATCTCCTTCATACGGTGCCCGTTTTATGCAAACTCGGATCTATCTCAAGCAGAATTCCGAGACGAACGCAATGGCGTAATCTTTTCCCATAATTCTCACATTTGAAATTAATTATTCTTTGATTCGTTACTTTAATGTTAACCGAAAATACGGGGTGTTACAAGCTTCCTATTGTTCCCCGATAAGTTCCATCTTCTGGTCCTCCCGGTCCTCCCGCTGAAATACATTCAATTATTCACAAGCCCCGTTACGATCCCAAGGCAACAAACACTTCCCTCGCTGGACGATTCAAGGGTGGGAATTTGAAAGGGATACTTTTTGATCGTGGCGTAAATCCAATTGATGCTGATGACATAGCTAAGGAAATAGAAACTATAATAAGCCAAACGCATACCCAGCTTGAGACTGCTAAGAGTCAGCTAGATACGAAGCTAAGTATTATCAGGGACCTTGCTAAAAAGAAATTGAGCGGATGGAATAAATTTGGTGATGATCTCCAAAAGCGCAATGACGCTAATCTTGCTAAGATCGCTGCTTTGGAGAGTGACTAGACCAAGTGGGAGTAAATCTTAGATTCTCGTGATGCTACCATTGCCTCCATTACTAAAAGAAATGCAGAACTGGAGGGATTAGATACCGAGAATAAGAGATTCAGGGAAGAACTTGCGACTGCTAAGTAAAAGGAAGCTGTAACAACCCGGATTTTCAAAACCAATTTAAAATTTTTATTTTAGCAATTTTAATGGATTTTTAGAATTTAAAATGATTTATTTTAAATTATAACAACTAAAAATTTATTTTAATCGAAGTTAAAATGTATAAATTGATTTTAATTATAAAACGAGCCTGAAATGGCGCGGTAGTTTGAAATTTCGATTTTAAATTTCAATTGAATATACATAATTCAAAATAAATCGAATTTCAGTAAAACTACAAATATTTGAATCTGTTTAATTATATCTTTCTAAAGAATGTAAGAAACTAAGACTTCATAATATAAATTGAAAGTTAAGTCCAGTTTAAAATTCAGAATAGTCGCTATCGAATTTATATATATTTTATATTATATATAGCCCTTAAAAATAGCCATTTTGCAAACAACCTCCGTTTTTGACGAAACCACTTTTGTTGGATCCAGAATGAGAAATTATTGTTAGATTTTAATTTTCATAATTTCTGGAATTAATATGTGAGTGTGGCAAAAGAAAACGTGTTTTGTCAATTTCAGTTGAATTGGATCGACCAGGAAATGGCCATTTTTCAAACTGTCTCCAAATTTGACGAAATTAGTTTTATTAGGACCTTATCATCAAAACATAGCTGGATTTATTTTTCTGGAATTTTTGGAGTTCGTATGTGACCCCGGTAAATTAAAATGTACGTTTAAATTCAATATATATTGATTTCTATTTTAATTTTGATAAAAACTTATGAAACAGTCGAATTGGCTTATGAAACATATCCCATTGTGTCCGGAATATGGGTATTTGGCTAGGGGCGACATTCATTGGGTTTGATTTGGAGTTCGTGATGATGTTGAGTTTTAAAATGAATTAAAAGAATAAAATAATATATAAGTGTATATATATATATATATATATATATATATCCTGTTCATAAAACCCTAATCCCCAAAGCGTTAGCCGCTAGTTCCGAATGAAGGCCAAAATGCGCCAAACCAAAACCCTAAATCGCTCCTCCTATGGTCCAAATTACAACTCCGATCCAAAGGGAAATTTGAAGAGGATTCAAAGGGCTTCACGATGGTACGGGGATGATCGATTCTGGTTAGCTGAAGCTCACGAATTTCTTCTCCAAACCTCAGGCGTTCGCCGTTGTTTTCCAGACGCCATGGCCCACCGAAGTCGACCTACCTCCTGGTGGCGGCGGCGCACCAAAAGGCCGACGCTGGGGAACCACTGGATCGGGCGTTGGCTTCCTCATTTGGCGTGCGATTGGAGAGAGAAGGGATGAAAGGGTTCGAAATCCTGAAGCGGGTTTTACAATGGAATTAACGTGAGGAAGAGGATTAATTATTTAATTCTCGATTAGGTAATCAATGCTAATAAAAATCATATCTTTTCCATACAAGGTCCAAATCAAGCAAAACTAGATCCTTTACGATCGTGGAGTCGAGATCTTCGCAACAAAACTGACCGGGTCCAATTTGGAGCACGTCAAAATGTTGGGCAAATTCAAATTTGAATAGAACCGAAATTCAGAAATAAAACCGACAGAGTGGAAACCCACTGTGAGAACTCCTTCTCACTCTATTTATTTTACAGTTAAATATATACTAGGATGCAGACGGTGCTTAGCAGCACCCAACACCATTTATTGTACAAACCATGATTGTTTGTTTGGACTGTATTGTGTTGTGATGTGAAATAATTATATAAAATATTCATGTGTTGAATAAATTGTTTGAACAATAAAAATATCATTTTTATTGAATGAATGAATTGTATAAAATATTCATGTGTTAAATAAAATATTTTATCGTTAAAAATATAATTTTTAACGTATATATTAACAACATAAAATTCTCCTGAAAAGAAAATAAATATTCATTTACAAATCGGTCGATTTGTTCATGTACACCCATTTAACTGATATTGATTGGGACGATAAATTTTACACATCGCCCAACTGCACAAATAATATCCATTATTTGTTGTTTGAAAACCTCACATGGGTATTGGGATGATATTTGACATACACTGATCCCAATAATTAATGGTATGTAAATCGATGGGTAGACAGGCTGTGATGAGCATTAATTATTTATTTTTAATGCTTATATAGTTGTGAATTGCACTCTGGATGATGGTTGATTGTGTATTATTATTGTTATGTACACGTGTTGCATGAAATCCATATAAATAACATTATATGGTAATTGATTGTGTCTAGTTCCAATTCAGGAATAACGAATATTTTAGAATAATATCCAGTAGAGAATTAAAATGTGAATTTGATGTCCGATTTTAGATAGACACGAAAATATTGAAATGTGTAAAGCTGTGTTGATTAGATATGCGCCATTTTGACGCGAACGATATTTATATCGATTTTATTCATTTGTATAATGAATATCGAAAATGAAATGATTTCAAAATCTGATATATCAATTAAATATTATAATGATAAGGAATATTCAATTTTGATTTAAAATTAAAAATGAAGTAGAAATCGTTTCAAACCAAATTCATAAATGATTTATAAAATACGATTTAAATGGAATCGATGAAATATATATAATATGTATATTATATATATTTAATGGCCTAAATAGAACGTGCCGCGCCGCGACCATTCGCGAATTTCGACCATTGACTTCGAATTGACGTTACAGGAGATCTGACTGTCGGATTCTCCTAAAATTGGAACCGTTGGGTTCGTATCGAAAAGAGCTTTCAAAAATATAAGAGATTTGAATTCTAATGGTTGGATTTAGAATTATATCCAAATCAAATTTGGAAAAGGTCATTGTAAGTGCAGTTCGATGACCGTTTATGGAAATCATCTGAAAGGGCCTTAATAAAATTATAAAATATATTAATAATTTGTGTAAAATCATAATAAATGATTTGGAAAGAATTAGGATGAAAAAATTCATATTTGAGATGATAATTTTTTTTTTAAAATGAACTAGTTATTAACTAGATTAGAAATCAAATAATTTTTAAATAAATAAATTGGATTTATAAAATGGTTTTAAAAATAACCAGAATTTTCCAATAAATAAATTGGAATGGATTGGAATGGAAATAATCTTTGGAATATTTTGATATGAGATCCCGTGGTTATACGGATATTATTATGGGAATTTGGAAGATACATATGTCGTTATTCCCAATACAATATCTGTTAGTTTTAGAATTTGATATTGAATATAAGCCGGTATAATTTCTATTCAGAGCCTTATATTTAATATTAAATTGGATTTTGGGTTTGTCGTGAATGGTGTCTTTGTTAACAATGTTCTAAAACCCCGATGAGAAAAGAATAAATCTTTTAATTAAGATTTAGAGAAGTTTACCAATTAATTAACATTTAATTGGAATTGAAATGAAAGTTGATTTTAGGTTTACCGTGAACTTTGTTTTTAACGACATTCGTTCTTTATCTGGTTAACAGTGAAATGTGATTTGGAATTAATAAATCTTTTTATTAAGATTTAATGGAAATTTTCCAAAGTAAAGTTTTCCAATTTAATATAGTAAATTGGAATGGAATGGAATTCGATTTGGTAATAACCGAAGTGAGCTTTTAAAAGGCTTTGTTGCTATTCCATTTATATTATTAGCCGGATACAGAAATTGATATCGACTATATATTGATCAGTTTTCCATGAAGATTCCATGATTAATGGAATGTAATTTTGGGTTTATCGTGAACCGTTTTTTAAATGACATTAGTTCTTTAACCCAGTAAAGACAGGATTACATGTCTAACATTGTATTTCGAATGTATTGTTGATCTCTGCTAAATATATATCTTTTTGGTGGCGGAGAATTTATTCTTTTGCTTAACACCCTTCTCTAAGACGTACGAGCTTAGAGGTTATATATCGGCAGAAATCAACGGTACGGTGTAGATTGTCGATGCAACATGATTGATTTCCCAAAGTTAAACAATCATTAATGTTGATTTTTGGGAAGATTAAAACTAAGTGGAGTTTTAATGAATCTTTAATTAGATTGAAATGAGAATGTGATAATTTAAATTATCAAATTCAGGAAAAAACTGAGAATGGAGTACTGCCAGTTTTACTCCAAGCGGTAGTTAAATCTTTAATTAGATTTGAACATGAAATGGTAATTAAATTTACCGATAACACTGTAGTGTTAGATGTAACAACTCGCACCTCCGTTCATGCAATATATTGTCCCCAACTTAGCCACCATATAGGTGTGGGGTTTTTGTTCCTCAAAAGGCCTCGACGTTAGTAAGAGATGAGCTCTAATATATAAGTACCCACTTCACACAGGCTTCCACGATGTGGGACTTAGGGGTGTTACATTCTCCCCTCCTACAGAACCCAACGTCCCTACACAAACACCTCACCCAGGCGTTGTGGTCCACACAAGAGCCACAATTCCGGCTGGGTATTGGCTCTGATACCACTGTAACAGCCTGCACCTCCATTCACACAAGATATTGTCCCCAACTTAGCCACCGTATAGGTGTGGGGTTTTTGTGCCTCAAAAGGCATCGGCGTTAGTAAGATATGGGCTCTACTATATAAGTACCCACTTCATAAAGGCTTCCACGATGTGGGACTTAAGGGTGTTACATTAGATAAGGAGTATTACCAGTTATACTCCATGTGATGAGTAGGTTGGGATTGGGAAATTAAACAAATGATTACTTCGGTAAGGTTTGCTAATCCCGACTAGTTTGGATAAACCTTAATTTGGCTTGAAATGATATCCAAAGGAAGATTAAAGAACAAATTTAAAGAATTTATCTTTGATAAAATTAATGGGAACCTTTCCCAAAAGATATGAATATTTGAATACAAGAATATTCTAGATTGGAATGAGGCGTATGTTGTGTTTTTATAGCACTTGATTATAAAATACACAAATTATTCGAAAATGATGGGTTTATACCCATTCTGAATAATTGATATGGCGTTAAGTCGACGATGAAGACAGTGTTTGAAGATCGGAGGTCTTCACATCGTTTGGATGATTACTGATGTCTTGATTGGGTTGTACACCCAAGACAAGGTAATAAGTGGTGATCGTCCAGATGTATTTGGAGATCGCCCGGATATGCGAGGACCTTTCTCCTGTATTGAATATATGGGACAAGGAATAAGGTTCGTGTGGTTTCATTCAGACCCCGAATGAACTAGTAAATGGATGTGTGTCTGACATTGGATTTCGTTCTGTGTTGATTGATCTCTATTAAATATATATCTGTTTGGTGGTGGAGAATTTATTCTCTTACTTAACACCCTTCTCTAAGACGTACGAGCTCAGAGGTTGTATATCGGTAGACATCAATCGCATGGTGTGAATTGTCAGTGTGGCGTGCTGATATGCAAATGATCAAGGCTTCTGTTGATAAGCAGAGTCTTGTGGTTGATGATCAAAGCACAGCTTTAAATAGCATAGCTTTATGTATAGCGTTAATTCGCGAGCCTCACACCCCGGTATGAACCAGAAACGGGAGAGGACTGCAGGGAGAATATGTGTTTCTTTCTAGCTAGGAGTGGTGTCATGGTATGGAGCCCAGACATTTTTACTTCTGTGGATGTTGGAAAGAGAGGTATATCTCGAATATATCAGTCACTACTGGGCAGATGGATGATATGGTTGACATACTGACCATTACGCCCCATATGGCGCGGAAACGTATTGTTCAAGAATTACCAATCCTCAAGCATAAGAGAGGACCGACCTTGAAGATCCAGATGCAATTACGACTGTATCCTGAGCCATGGTAGGCTAGATTGTTTCGAATTAGGTAACGACGATCCCTTGCCTTGGTTCATAGATTGAATCCAACTTTCAATACGACATCGTGCGGTTTTGATTGTAGAGCCTAGTATGACGACATAGTAGCATGGGATATTATGCCGTCTATGATTGATACATTTATATTTGAAGTGAATTTGACACTATATACTTATAGTAATATCAAAATGATTTTTTTTAAACGTACTAAGCATGTTTGGCTATTACAAGGAAAAACTTTATCCTCCGGCTTGCGTTGCATTGTGTGATGGGACCTGAGTCTTAAAATTGCTTCATTTTTCGAAAAGCATTGCGTTATTTGTTTTATGCATTGGTATTCTTGGGAGGAAACCCGTTCCATGTTATACAGCATGGTCCCTTGATTTACTGTATTTTAAAGTAAAGATTTAAATAACTATTTTAGTTCTCATACTAGTCATGGAGTTTATTATTTTAACCTAAACTTTGGGTGCCCCCATTTTCCACACGGGCAGCTGGTAGTTTTGGTTTTGCAGATATTATATTCACATGATCCAGGATTCACAGCTGGAACTATACTCGGAAAGCTCTGTATCCGTGTATTTCTTTCAGTTATGTTAAGTATTATTTTTCCGCTGCATTGTAATTTTAAATCTCTGATATTTTCCAATGTGTAATATTTATTCATACTCTGTTATATTCTTGTACTCTGATGTAAATTGTTGTAATAGCAATGAAATGTTCTATTGTTTGTGTTCTAATTTGTCGTGTTCTCAACTCAATCTGGGCTTTCTCGAAAGGGCGAGTTTGGGTCGTTTGAGCTGGTATCAGAGCTTTGGTTTACAGAGCTCGAGAATAAGACACATTAGGACCAAACAAAAGAATTCATCAGAGGTTGGATAGTAATTTCCAATGAGAATGACTTGTTAGAGCTGGGATCAGTAGTATCCTAGAATGAGTTGGAAGAGTGTTATTTTTTTAAAAATAAAGATAAAAACAAATCGATTTTGGAAAATATATCTTATTATACGTATTTGAATATTTTATTTAAATTAATTTGGACAATCGAGTATATGTAGATTTTGCATATTCGCCTAGCTAGCATGTATACGACGTCTCAAATATACTGGATAAATATAGAATCACACTCTAGTCGCCTGGGGATGAAACTATTGATGACTATATAGCACCAGTCGTTCGAGTTTCGAAAGTGGGATATCTATATATTTCCAATTGACTGGTGTGAAACCAAAATATAGGTTGGGCCTATTGTTGTGATTTGGCATCAAAAATATGATTTTTGGAGATATAAAAGTTATATATTTGAAATGTAAACCAACTAATTGATTGCTGGTTATGTTGTTTGATTATTAGTATAACTAGTAAAATATTGGATTGAGAAAACCGATAAGAGAAAAAAGGTAAAATATTAGACAAATTGAGTCAAATATTGAATTGATTTGATTTGATTTTTGATTGGAATTGCATGCACGTACATATATATGTGTGAACAAGTCATAACAAGGAAGCTAAGAAGAGGAATAAAATTGTATGCTCGACAAATAGGTACATGTTTACCATTTTCTTGGGTTTTGATGATTTTATGAGTCGATTGGCTAGCCACTTGACTTTTTCTTTTTCTTTTGGATTAGTGAGGGTCATATGAGGCAAGTTGCGGTTTTAAAGGTCTCCCCGTACAAAGGAGGTTATGGCGAAATTTTTCGAAAATTTAGGGTGTTAGCCAAATTTTTGAAAAATTAGAAATTCTTAGAAACTGAAAAGTGGAAGAATGAAAGCCAAAATGAAAGTTGAGTTGGTTAGTTAAACAACTTTCAGCTTTGTTCCTTTTCGAGGACGAAAAGATTTTAAGTGCGGGAAAATGTAACAACTCGGATTTTCAGAACCAATTTAAAATTTCTATTTTAACAATTTTAATGGATTTTTAGAATTTAAAATGATTATTTTAAATAATAATGACTAAAAATTTATTTTAATCGAAGTATAAATGTATAAATTTATTTTAATTATAAAACGAGCCTGAAATGGCAGGTATTTGAAATTTCGATTTTAAATTTCAATTGAATATACAGAATTCAAAATAAATCGGATTTCAGTAAAACCAGAAATATTTGAATCTGTTTAATTATATCTTTCTAACGAATGTAAGAAACTGAGATTTCATAATATAAATTGAAAGTTATGTCCAGTTTAAAATTCAGAATAGTCGCTATGAAATTTATATATATTTTGTATTATATATAGCTCTTAAAAATAGCCATTTTGCAAATGACCTCCATTTTCGACGAAACCACTTTTGTTGGATCTGGAATGGGAAATTATTGTTAGATTCCAATTTTCATAATTTTTGAATTAATATGTGAGCGTGGCAAAAGAAAACGTGTTTTATCAATTTCAGTTGAATTGGATCGACTAAGAAATGGTCATTTTACGAACGGTCTCCAAATTTGACGAAATTAATTTTGTTAGGACCGTATCGTCAAAACATAGCTAGATTTATTTTTCAGGAATTTTTGGAGTCAGTATGTGGCCCCGGTAAATTAAAATGTATGTTTAAATTCAATATATATTGATTTATATTTTAATTTTGATAAAAAATTATCGAAACAGTCGAATTGGCTTATGAAACATATCCCATTGTGTCCGGAATGGGGGTATTTGGCTAGGGGCAACATTCGTTGGGTTTGATTTGGAGTTCATGACGATGTTGAGTTTTAAAATGAATTAAAAGAATAAAATAATATAAAAAATATATATAAATCTCCTTTTCATAAAACGCTAATCCCCTAAAGTGTTAGCCGCCAGTTCCAAACGAAGGCCAAAATGCTCTGAACCAAAACCCTAAATCACTCCTCCTATGATCCAAATTACAACTTCAATCCAAAGGGAAAATTAAAGAGGATTCAGGGGGCTTCACGATGACACGGGGATGATCGATTCTGGTTAGCTGGAGCTCGCGAATTTCTTCTCCAAACCTCAGGCGTTCACCGTTGTTTTCCAGACACCATGGCCCACCGAAGTTGACCAGCTTCCTGGTGGCGGCGACGCACCCCAAGGCCGACACTGGGGCACCACTGGATAGGGCACTAGCTTCCTCATTTGGCGTGCGATTGGAGAGAGATAGGAGGAACGGGTTCGAAGTTCTGAAGCGGGTTTTTACACTGGAATTAATGTGAGAAAGAGGATTAATTGTTTAATTAATAATTATTTAATTCTTGATTAGGTAATCAACGCTAATAAAAATCATATCTTTTCCATACAAAGTCCAAATCGCGGAAAACTAGATCCATTGCGATCGTGGAGCCGACATCTTCGCAACAAAACTGACCAGGTCCAATTTCGAGCACGTCAAAATTTTGGGCAAATTCAAATTTGAACAGAACCGAAATTCAAAAATAAAACCGACGGAGTGGAAACCGACTATGAGAACTCCTTCTCACTCTATTTATTTTACGGTTAAATATATACAAGGATTCAGAAGGTGCTTAGCAGCACCCGATACCATTTATTGTACAAATCATGATTGTCTGTTTGGACAGTATTATGTTGTGATGTGAAATGAATTATATAAAATATTCATGTGTTGAATAAATTGTTAGAACCATAAAAATATCATTTTTATTGAATGAATGAATTATATAAATTATTCATGTGTTGAATAAAATATTTTATTGTTAAAAATATAATTTTTAATGTATATATTAATGACATAAAATTCTCCTGAAAAGAAAATAAATATTCATTTACAAATCGGACGATTTGCTCATGTACACCCATTTAACTGATATTGATTGGGATGATAAATTTTACACATCGCCCAACTGCACAAATAATAACCAGTATTTGTTGTTTGAAAACCCCACACGGGTATTGCGATGATATTTGACATACACTGATCCTAATAATAAGTGGTATGTCAATCAATGGGTTGACAGGCTGTGATGAGCGTTAATTATTTATTTTTAACACTTATACAGTTGTGAATTGCACTCTGGATGATGGTTGATTGTGTATCATTATTGTTATGTGCATGTGTTGTATGAAATCCATATAAATAACATTATATGGTAATTGATTGTGTCTGATTCCAATTCAGAAATAACGAATATTTCAAAATAATATCCAATAGGGAATTAAAATGCGAATTTGATGTCCGATATTGGATGGACACGAAAATATTGAAATGTGTAAAGCCGTGTTGATTAGATATATGCCATTTTGACGCGAACGATATTTATATCGATTTTACTCATTTTTATAATGAATATCCAAAAGGAAATGATTTCAAAATCTGATATTTTGAAAAGATTATCAATTAAATAATATAATGATAAGGAATATTCAATTTTTATTTAAAATTGAAAATGAAGTTGAAATCATTTTAAAACGGATTTATAAACGATTTAAATGGGAATCGACGAAATATATATTATATGTATTTAATGGCCTGAATAGAATGCGCCGCGCCGTGACTATTCGCGAATTCCGACCATTGAATTTGAATTGACAACGGGAGATCTGACTGTCGGATTCTCCTAAAACCAAAACCGTTAGGTTCGTATTGAAAAAACGTTTCCAACGAATATAAGAGATTTGAAATATAATGGTTGGATTTGGAATTATATCCAAATCAAATTTGGAAAAAGTCGCCGTATGTGAAGTTCGATGACTGTTTATGGAAATTGACTGAAAGGGCCTTCATAAAATTATTAAAAATATTAATAATTTGTGTAAAATCATAATAAATGATTTGGAAAGAATTGGGATGAAAAATTCCATATTTGAAAAGATAAAAATATATTTTTATCAAAATGAACTAGTTATTAACTAGATTAGAAATCCAATAATTTTTAAATAAATAAATTGGATTTATAAAATGGTTTTAAAAATAACCAGAATTTTCCAATAAATAAATTGGAATGGAAATAATCTTCGGAATATTTCGATATGGGATCCTGTGGCTATACAGATATTTTTATAGGAATTTGGAAGACATGGATATCTTTATTCCCAATACGATATCCGTTAGTTTCAAAATTTGATATTGAATATAAGCTGGTATAATTTCTATTCAGAGCCTTGTATTTAATATTAAATTGGATTTTGGGTTTGTCGTGAATGGTGTCTTTATTAACACTGTTCTTAAACCCCGATGAGAAAAGAATAAATCTTTTAATTAAGATTTAGAGAAGTTTACCAATTAATTAACATTTAATTGGAATTGAAATGAAAGTTGATTTTGGGTTTATCGTGAACTAAGTTTTTAACGACATTCGTTCTTTAACCCGATTAACAGTGAAATGTGATTTGGAATTTATAAATCTTGTTATTAAGATTTAGTGGAAATTTTCCGAAGTAAAGTTTTCCAATTTAATATAGTAAATTGGAATGGAATGAAATTCAATTTGGTAATAATGGAAGTGAGCTTCTGTGGAGGAAGACTATTAATATATATGGAATTTAAAAGGCTTTGTCGTTATTCCATTTATATTATTAGTCGGATACGGAAATTGATATCGATTATATATTGATCAGTTTTCCATGAAGATTCCATGATTAATGGAATGTGATTTTGGGTTTATCGTGAACTATGTTTTAAATGACATTAGTTCTTTAACTTAGTAAAGACAAGATTACATGTCTAACATTGTATTTCAAAATGTATTGTTGATCTCTGCTAAAAATATATCTGTTTGGTAGCGGAGAATTTATTCTCTTACTTAACACCCTTCTCTAAGACGTATGAGCTTAGAGGTTATATATCAACAGAAATCAATGGTACGGTGTAGATTGTCGATGCGACATGTTTGATTTCCCAAATTTAAACAATCATTAATATTGATTTTTGGGAAGATTAAAACTAAATGGAGTTTTAATGAATCTTTAATTAGATTGAAATGAGAATTCGATAATTTAAATTATCAAATTCGGGAAATAACTGAGAATGGAGTACCACCAGTTTTACTCCAAGCGATAATTAAATCTTTAGTTAGATTTGAACGTGAAATGGTAATTAAATTTACCGATAACACCGTGGTGTTAGATATGGAGTATTACCATTTTTCTCCGTGTGATGAATAGGTTGGGATTGGGAAATTAAACAAATGATTACTTCGGTAAGGTTCACTAATCCTGACTAGTTTGGATAAACCTTAATTTTGTTTGAAATGATATCCAAAGGAAGATTAAAGAATAAATTTAAAGAATTTTTCCATGATAAAATTAATGGGAACCTTTCCCAAAATATATGAATATTTGAATACAAGAATATTCTGGATTGGAATGAGGCGTATGTTGTGTTTTTATAGCACTTGATTACAAGATACGCGAATTATTCAGAAAGGCTAAGTTTATACCCATTCTGAATAATTGATACGGCGAAAAATCAACGACGAAGACGGTGGTTGAAGACCGGAGGTCTTCAAATAGTGGTGATCGTCCAGACGTACTTGGAGATCGATCGGATATGCGAGGACCTCTCTTCTGTATTGGACATATGGGACGAGGAATAAGGTGCCTCCGGTTTCTTTTAGACCCAGAACGAACTAGTAAATTGATTTATGTCTGACATTGAATTTCGTTCTGTGTCGATTGATCTCTATTAAATGTATATATCTGTTTGGTGGCGGAGAATTTATTCTCTTGCTTAACACCCTTCTCTGAGACGTATGAGCTCAAAGCTTATATATTTATAGACATTAGTCGCATGGCGTGAATTGTCAGTGTGGCATGCTGAGATGCAAATGATCAAGTCTTCTGTTGAAAAGCAGAGTCTTGTGGTTGATGATCAAAGCACGGCTTTAAATAGCATAGCTTTGTGTATAGCATTAATTCGCGAGCCTCACACCCCGGTATGAACCAGAAATGGGAGAGGACTGCAGGGAGAACATGCGTTTCTTTCTAGCTAGGAGTGATGTCATGGTTTGGAGCCCAGACATTCTTAATTATGTGGATGATGGAAAGCGAGGTACCTTGGATATATCGGTCACTACAGGGCCGATGGATGATATGGTCGACATACTGACCATTATGCCCCATAGAGCGAGAAACGTATTGTTCAGGAATTACCAATCCTCAAATGTAAGAGAGGACCGACCTTGAAGATCCAGGTGCAGTTGCGACTGTATTTTGAAACATGGTAGGCTAGATTGTCTCGAATTCGGTAAGGACGATCCCTTGCCTTGGTTCATAGATGGAATCCAACTTCCTATACGATATCATACGGTTTTGATTGTAGAGCCTAGTATGGCGACATAGTAGCATGGGATACTATGTCGTCTATGATTGATACATTTATATTTGAAGTGATTTTGACACTATATACTTATAGTAATATCAAAATGATTTGTTTTAAACGTACCAAGCATGTTTGGCTATTATAAGGAAAAACTCTATCCTCCGGCTTGTGTTACATTGTGTGATGGGACCTGAGTCTTATAATAGCTTCATTTTTCGAAAAGCATTGCTCTGTTTGTTTTGTGCACTGGTATTCTTGGGAGGAAACCCGTTCCGTGTTATGTCAATTAATTTTCTGCATTTTAAAATAAAGATTTAAATAACTGTTTTACTTCTCACACCATTCACATGACTGACCTGAAGTTTATTGTTTTAACCTAAACTCTGGGTGCCCCTATTTTCCACATGGGCAGCTAGTAGTTTTGGTTTTGCAGATATTATATTCATAGAATCTTGGATTCACAGCTGGAACTATAGTCGGAAAGTTCTGTATCCGTGTATTTCTTTCAGTTGTGTTATGTATTATTTTTACGATGCATTGTAATTTTAAATCTAATATATTTTCCAATGTGTAACATTTATTCATACTATTTTATATTCTTGTACTCTGATGTAAATAGTTGTAATAGCAATGAAATGTTTTATTGTTTGTGTTTTGATTTGTCGTGCTCTCAACTCAATCCGGGCTTTCCCGAAAGGACGAGTTTGGGTCGTTTGAGCCCTAACCGCCAAACGCGATGCTGAAGTTACATTGTCTGTGGAGAAGGATTTCTCTAAACAATATCAAGATGAAGCTTCTCAACTTAGAGAAACTATTAATTCCTTAAATGCTTCCAATCACATATTAATAGCTAAGGTTAATACTTTGGAGAAGGATAAAGTAGTTGCTGAGGAAACTCACAAGAAGGCTATGGACAAGTATCATGAGCCGTGGGAGTTTACACTATTTAGGGGACAACTTTCCAACTACCTTGGCACTTGTCTAGGAACAAGCACTTGAAATTAATGGGGGCGATTGTCGCGAAGACGTTCTCATTAATGAACTTTTAGACAAAAGATCCAAGAAATCTTTAGCTGAGGGAAAAGCCCAGTTGGCAAATGATAGGGCTGGTGCTTCGTGAGAGAAGGTTCAGAATCATACCAACATTGATCCTCTGGTGGATCCTACAAATATTGAAGCTTCTAGTTCACAGATTCATGTGAATCCTCCCATTACTTTGACAGAGAAAGACGTAGACACTAAAGAGCGCATTATTGCAGAAAATGTTATCGAGGAACATGGTGGAGACGATGAAGGTGATGATGAAAACATAGACAACTAGAGGATTAAGCACAGAGATGTATAGGAAAATCTTCTAGATGCAAGTAAAATCGAAACTGACTTCACCATGTCATACTTAGAATCCATTTTTAATTCACCTGCGTCTCTTGCCTCTTATGCTCATTGCTTCCATAATTTAGGTTTAAATTCACCCATATCTTCTCCTGCTATAGGCAAGGCAACTACAATTGAAGCTGTTATAATTGACTTACCCCTGATGACTATTCCCCTTGCTTCCATTATCACTCCCCTCCCCCTAGTGACACTTCCTTACTTGTCGTTATAGCTCCCGGATCACAGGATGCTAAAATCAGTGCACTCTCTGACTTAGAGGATGTCGATTACACCCTTAGCGAAGATGCCGGAGCCACGGAAACAGATGAAATCCCAGGAGACACCACTAAGGATCAGGAAAAAAAGAAAACCAAACCCACATCATCTTTGAAATGTAAAATGGGGAAGCGCAATAAGGAGAAATGAGTTATTACTTTGTCTTCTTAAGAAAGTCCAAGTGGCACGGTGTATATACCCCTCCTTCTTACAAGACAACTCTGAGATCAAGTGATAGGAAGAAGAAATAGTGCTCAGCACCAGCTTGTCTTACCTTTTGACTACTTCCTTCTATGTGTTTCATTCAGATCGGTTGTATATGCGGGTGTCGGTCCCCGCTTACTGCTCTATGTTACTCTGTGTCTGAAACTTCCATACTAGACTTGTGACTCTGTGATTTGACTTTGTGTTGTTGTGATGGAGATGTGTTCTGCTTGTTGTACTTAAGCTTTTGCTTTAGCTTTTTTGTACTTTATTGCTTTGCATTCCACATTTGTTGACTTTGCACACTTTTAACATAAGTTCTCTATATCACAAGCCATTTGTTATTGCGGTGCCTGGTGTTATAGTGACCTCATGGTACGTTTTTGTTTCTTGTAAAAATTGATATCTAGTTGTATCCGCGGATCACTTATTAGTTGGATTTACCTGACCAATTGCACTGAATTTTCTTGATTTTGACTTGGGCAGTATTTTGGACTTCTTTTTCGTGAGTAACAACTTTTTGTGCTTATCACTGTATCGAAGTTCCCAAGTTTGCATTAGTCATTTCAAGGGATTTACCTTCGTTGGTCAGAGTAATTCTCATAGATGTCGAGCCCTTAGTGTAAAATTGTGATGAACTTATGGTATGTCTAAGTGAGCATTATTGAATTTCCTTAATGCGGTGGTAATGCCCCCGTACCAAAATTCGTCACAGACTTTAAAGTTAGGTGCAACATTTGTGATTGACTGTATTTGGAATCTTCCGGTCATGTGCTCATGCCACCACATTTGAATTTTCCTGGCTTGCTCACGACACAAAGATTGTCGGTCTAGCCGACCAAGTTCATATCTTTTAATGGAGAGGAGTTTTTGTTTTTGTGCCCCTGCTTGAGAGGTCTTATATTTTTAGTACATTCAATCATGTTTCTTGCTAACCTGGCAATCCAGGCACTTTGGAGATTAGATTTAAACATATGCCCCCCGGGAGGTCTTGTTTTTCGTGCCTCCAAAGAGGTCTTTGTAAATCTGTTATTTGTTATGACTGAATAATTCAGCCACTTGTAGAATTTGTCAGATGCCTTCGAAAAGGTCTTTGGCTCCGTCACTAACCGAATTTGGAAGACCCGGCTTATGATCGGATGCCCCCAAAGGGGTCTTTAACGTACGTCAGTAACTAGATTTGGAAGATCCAGCATCAATAACTGGGATTGGAAGACCCAATATCTAATTGGATGCCTCTGAAGAGGTCTTTAGAAGCCCAGGGTTTGTCGTAATCGGGCCATGTATTAATGGCACTGACGATCAATTGGGTGCTCCTCGGGGAGGTTATTGTTTTAGAAGCCCAATGTTTTTCGCAATCGAGCCATGTATTAATGGTACTGACGATCGACTAGGTGCCCCTCGGAGAGGTCTTTGGTTTAGAGTTGCATTGTTTCATAAGGCAGACGCTAGTTCATTTATCGGGTTTACCACGATTTGTTAGAACTAGGGTCCTAGACCTTGCAATTAAGAAGGTGCCCCTATGGTGAAACTTACAACTTTGTCTATAGTTTGAAAGCTGCATAATTTGACCGTTTAGTTCCTGGTGTCCTTATTTGCAATATTGTGCTCCACACCTTCATATTTTTTGCGAATGATGTTTTAAGCATTGAGCAATGGGCGTTTGAGCTATACCAATCGAGATGTGCTGCGGTGGTCACCAGGACTTACTAGGTTATAGATGCAATGACGTTGTTCTAGGGGACCTGCAATCAAAATTGAATTTTAGCAACTTGTAAACAAGAATTTACAAATGTACGATTTAGGCAAGTAAAGCAATTCCTTTCATCAATATATACAAATCTTGTAACAATGTCGCAAGGTATTTACAATACATGATTCTTACAACTTTTCAAGATGTATCAAAGAAACATTAAGAGAAGTAGTGACGGAGGTGTATGCTGTTCCAGGAATTGGGAAGTCGGATCCCATCCGTCGTTTTCAGATCGAAGGTTCCATCTGAGAATTTTTGCCTTATCATATATGGTCCTTCCCAATTGGGTCTCAAATACTACATTTCCTATCATGATTCTCTTTAGAACAAGGTCCCCAATTTTGAAGGTTTTCCGTTTGACTTTAGCATTAAAATGTCTGGCTACCCTTCTCTGATGAGCAACAATTCTAAGTTCTGCTTCTTTTCTCTTTCCATCAAGCAAATAAAGTACTTCGAGTTGTAGTTTCTCATTCTCTTCCTCATTAAAATGGATTCTGCTGTGAGTGGGAACTTCCAGCTTCATCGAGATCATAGCTTCGATCCAAATGCCAGTGAGAATAGAGTGTGCCCAGTTGCAATTTTGTGAGTTGTGCGGTATGCCCATAGTACAAGAGGAATCTCGTCTACCCAACCACTTTAGGCTTTTTCGAGATGCTTCTTAATAGTTGACTTTAAAATTTTATTGATCGCTTCGACTTGCCCATTGGCCTGTGGATGAGCAACGGCTGCAAAACTCTTCTTGATTTTGTATTCAGCACAGAAATCTAAGAATTTACTACTCTCGAATTGAGTTGCGGTATCCCTAATCTGAAGATGATGTTCTTTAAGATAAAGTTGATCACCATTTTCGAAGTAATAGTAGCTAACGGCACAACTTTTGCCCATTTAGTGAAATAGTCAACGACCACGATTTCATATTTCATACTTGATTTAGCTGTAGGCAATGCTCCAATTCAATCTATGCCCCAGACAGCAAATGGCCATGGGCTGACCATTTGAATTATATCTATGGGAGGAGCTCTTGGAATTTTTGAAAATCTTTGGCATCTATCACACTTCTTAGCATAGGTCATTGCATCCTGGTTCACATCGGGCCAAAGGTAGCCATATCACATAATTTCCTTGGCCAGTGTTTGACCGCCTGTGTGACATCCGCATTCTCCCTTATGTAATTCTGCTAAGATTGCTTTGGACTCCTCTTTAGTTGCACATTGCAACAGTGGCATAGAGAAAACTCGTCTATATAACCTTCCATCTAGGATAAGGTACAATGGAGCTTTGCGCAATACTTTTCGTTGCTTTTTTGGTTCCTCTGGAAGTGTTCCATTAAGGATATATTCCTTGATTGGGGTCATCCAGGATACAAGCTCTTCAATAGCCTCCATAATCTAGTCAACATCTGCTTCTTCAATAGCGGGAGTTGAAAGGACTTCAACGGGTATCAAACCCAACAATTGTGCATCTGAGGAATTGGAATACTTGGAGAGAAAATATGCCTTTGAATTTTCTTCCCCAGGGATATGAGATATAGTGTAGTAGTCAAGATCGTTGAGAATTTCCAAAGCCTTGGTAAGATAGGCAGAAAGGTTTACGAGTTTGGTTTGGAATTACTTCCAAACTTGACATACTACCAGCTATGAGTCACTGAGAATTTGCAAAGTTTTCAGGTTTAGTTCTTTTGGAAACATTAGCCCTATGATTAATTCTTTGTATTCAGCTTCATTATTCGTTGATGGGAGTTCCAACCTTAGGATGTAGCATAAGGAGTGGCCTTCGGGAGTTTCCAAGACTATTCCCGCCCTCGAGCAATAATCCTTCCTAGACCCATCAATGAATAGCTTCCAACAAGCCACTGCCTTTGCTGGTTCTTCTGTTTCTTCCCCCCTATCCGTGAACTCAGCAATGAAATCCGCTAAGGCTTGCCCATTAATAGCTCTTTGATGATGATAGGTAATGTCATATTGGCTGAGCTCTATGTTCCACTTCATTAATCTCCCCGAAGTTTTTGGGCAGAAGAGAACTTGTCTTAGCGGTTGGTCGGTGAGAACCTTTATAGGATGGGCTTGGAAGTACGACCTTAGCTTTTTTTGATGCAGTAAGAAGACAATACGCAAGCTTCTCTAATATGGGATAGTTTAATTCTGCCCCAGCGAGTCTTTTACTGATATAGTAAAATGGCCATTGAACCTTGGCATCTTCCTGGACAAGTGCAGCGCTTAATGCATGAGATGAGACAGCCAGATATAGGGATAGTTCCTCTCCATCTTTCGGTTTTGATAGCATCGGTAGTGATTCCATGTGTTTGATCAACTCTTCGAAGGATGTTTGGCATTCAGGAGTCCGTTGGAAATCCTTCCTTCCTTCAAAGCATCGAAGAGTGGAACCGATCTGTAGCCTTGGAAATGAATCGACGAATTAATTAACGAATTGAGTTAAAACGGTCAGGTATAGTTAAAATAGATTGGGCAGGTATAAATATATATGAGATAGGTATGGATAAGGTATGAAGGTATATAGATAGAATGCTCGACGAAAAGGTATGTAATTAATTCATATATGAGATTTTATGCGCCGTATCGGCTAGCCGCTTGTTTTTTTTCTTTTTCTTTTGGATTGGTGAGGGCCATGGGAGGCTATTTGAAATATCCCGATGCTCCTGCTACAAAGGAGGTTATGGAGAATTTTTCCGGGAATTTAAGGAGTTAGAATATTTTTAAGATAATTTGATAATTAGAAATCAACGTATCGATATATATATAGAAGTCGATAAGGAAACGAACTTAGAAATAGAATAGTATAATTAAAAAGGAAGTATAAGAATAAAACCTCGAAAGAATAGAAAGAGAAAGTATATATGTGTTTAAAGGTGAAGAAGTAGTTGTATGGTATTGGTTATTCGAGTAAGTAGTCATATCTGTTTTGACGTTATAAATGTTATTCAGTCAAGGTCTGAGAGGTAGTTATACCCCAACTTGATTGATTTCATTATTAACAGATAAACAGTAAGATTTCAAGCTCGAAGACCAATGTTGAATAAGAGTTAGTTGAATATAGTAGTTGGGTGGTCGTAACGATGTTTTACACAACATACGTTTTAACCCAAATAAGTGTAAGCTTGGAGATATAATAAAGGATATTTCCTAAGTATAGAGATAAACGAGATCGGAAAAGAGATAAGTAATTGGAGTATTTTCCAATTATAAATGGAATTATAAAGGTTATTGATTTAGGAAAGAAAGGAAGGCGATATTCGGAAATGTTTTCCAAATAACATAAAAGGGCAATATGGTTATTGGAAATATTTGATTAACAAATATTGATAAAGAAATAGAGAAGTGATTTAACCAATGGAATATTAATTAAGGGCTCAGTGACATGTTCAAAAGGAAAATTTGATTTTTGAAAAGAGTAAACTGTTTAAAAAATTCCCAGGGAAAGACTGTTTGAATTAAAAACAAATTTAACATAAATTTGTGAAAGCAAATTTGAATTAAAGTAAAGCCAGTAAAGTGGTAACCGAGATTGAACTAGAATGATATCGAGACAAATTGGATTTGGGGGATTCAAATTTGAAGTGTAACTTGATAATCAAGTAAAGAGTTTGGAATCGAGAATGGAACTCGAATTTGAAATATAATTCGACTTAGGTATAAGCGAATGGTTGAAATTTTGGATAAAAAGCGGATTGGAGTTTGATTGGGATAACCCTGGTATATGTTGAATTGATAACAGGTGAAAGGATATAATGCTATGTCGACAAAAGGTACAAGTTTATATTTATATTAGATATAAGATTTATGAGCCGAATTGGCAAGCCGCTTGGCTGTTTGATTTTCTTTTGAGATGGAGATGGCCCAGGGAGGTGAGTTGGAGTTTGATCGATTGACCAGTACAAAGGAGGTGCTGGCGAAATTTTTCGAAGAGTTAAGGTGTTAGAAAATTTTCAGGATTTTCGAAAATTTTCGTTGACAAGAATTATTTAATAATTTAATTGAAATTAAACTGTTTCAGTTGAAACTGAAGTTAAGAAGTGAACAAATATGTTCTAACCAGTCGATAGGGTCATCCCCTACCTTTTAGCAATTTCGAGGACGAAATTATTTTAAGTGGGAAAGATTGTAATGACCCGCATTGGCAGAGGTATTTTAATTAGTTTATTTAATTATATAAATGGTGGTTTAGAGAATTTAATGGTCGTGGAATTAAATAATGGTGAATATTTAATTAAAACTAAATAAATTAAATAATATATTTAATTCTGAAATAATCAGAATTGGCTGAAATGACGATATGGTGTGAACCGGATCATCTGTGATATTTAATTCAGCTTGGAATTGAATTCGAATAACGAATATATTCAATCGTCGACAGTTGAATGTATAGTTTATAATATAATTATAAACGAGCTCGAAATGGCGCAGCAGTTCGTAAATTGGCGATTCGAACTTCAACTGAATGTACAGGATTCGTTTTAAGCCGGATTTCTGTGAAACAAGAAACGTGTGGAGCTGGTGAAGTATATCTTTCTAGTGGAAGAGAAAAATCGGGATTTCGTCGTGTATATTTTGAATTATGTCCAAATCAAATATTAAAATAGTCGCTATAGAATCGTTTATCGACCGTAACGGATTATTCGATATAACTAGAGATCGGGTTTGAATTTAGACAGGGTTCTTTTGAGACATAACGATAATTTAATTTTTAGAATTTTACTGTAATTTTTAATTAATTAAATAAGCAACTTTTTATTTGGAGTATTTTGCACCTTGAAATCAACATTTTGAGGTTTCAAAATATGAGTTAATCTACCGGTATTATTATATATTCGGGATCATGGCACCTTGGTCATCTCAACGGTATTTCTATTTTTGTCCATATTAGTCCGGACATGAACGGAGTTTGGTGTATCGGTATACATAACTTTTTAAATTCAATCAGTGAATACATGTCAAAAACCATATCCATATCTAAACAAAGCCTGGTTAATGAATTGTATTACCAGTGGATGAGGCAAGTTAACTTGATTCATTGAAAAGCCGAGATGCACAAAGAAAATGATATAGGACAACTATATCTACTAAGAGGATATATGATTTCAGGCAAGATTTAATAGCAATGCATTCACGTGGAAGAAGGCCAACGTATAAATACTACTCGACCATATACATCCATGTTTACTTCATACGTACCCTCTTACTGTCTGCCTTATAAATACATCCACGTTTTACATCATACGTCTGCGCTTATAAACACATCCACGGACCGTATTACTTAAGAACTAAGTCTCCTTCCTCTATACATATATACGCACTTGCGTTTGCCTTTAGTTGGTTTGAGTAAGAAAATGATGTATGAAGTGGGTTGTTTGAATGGAGTGGCAACGTTATGAGGAGAAGACAGTAGGAACGTGAAGGGAGGGATCCAAGCTAAGAGATGGCGTTGGGGTCATAACAGCATATCGAGAGACTGGTTTATGGAGTTGAAGTGATTATGAAGAGGCTTCAGAACGTAGATTTGTTATCAGGAAGTTTGGGAGTATTCGAACTCAAAGGAGTTGGATACCTGTAGGACGAGGTCGATATGGCTGTTCAAAACACAACAGCGAGGTGAGGTTCTTGGGGAAGTTCGCACAAATGAGGTTCGCAATTTGTAGATGGCATGGGTTTTATAGCAGCGTTCGAAGTTAGTAGGAAGATGGGTTCATACTGCTGTGTAGGTATGGACGTGATTACATAGGGATGGCGATGGTGATATACTGGGAACGGGATACTGTGTAGTTGGGAAAATATTGGCAAGAAGATGTAGTATTCTCGGTTTTGGGAATGTACAAAGTAAAGTCATAAGAGAAGAAGCTTGGAAGGAAATTGCGTTGATGACATTACTGGAAGCAGCGAGTATTCAAAGGGAGGAGGAAGAAACTGTTGCAGGCGGGTTCCTGAGGTATTGGTCGGGCAATAAATGGGCTAGGCCCAATAAATAATAAATTGAGTTATAATAAAGTAAAAATAGTGTATTGGCTTAAAATTTCCATATCTTCTTCGTATGTTAACGGAATTCAGCACAACAAGATCCGTTGGGATCGTATGGATGAGCACTCCACAATGAAACTGACTGGAAGTCCATCGAAGCTCGTTATAATTTATTGCAAAATAAATTATCCATCTGAATCAAGCAATGGTTATCGTCATTGATGATGATCGTCCAATGTGAGTAAATCTCACTAACTCTGAACAGTTTATAATTTCATGTTGGATTTTTAGAACTGTTAGATATTGGCTGATTGACTGTGTGTTGACTGTTTGATTGAACTGCTAGTCAGTTAGTTAAATTTTCTATATTGATTCTGTTTAACAGAATATATCATATGGAACTGAAAGTGATGTTATCTATATTGTTTAACATCTGTGATGCAGGGAAACAAGTTGGAGGAACCCAACTGGGTTCCTCAACATTTATTTTACTGTTTTTCATATATTGTGATATATGATGTGATATATAATCTGTTGTCGATTATATGTGTTTGGACGATACTGATCATCGTGATTTGATATGTTGAATACCATTACATACCGAATGTTGATAAAGGAACATTTTCAAAGTATATTTTGAAAATGAATTATTTATATAAAATCGATGGATTTTATATAGAAAAGGAAAAGGATTTTTACAAAAGAAATATTTATAAAATCAAGGGAAAGTTAGAATAAAAAGGAAATCATTTGTAAAGTGAAGAACCGTTACTAAAAGTAAATCTTTATAAATGAATAGTTTATTCGAAAAGGAGTTAATCGAATTGGTTATTCGAATAGAATAAAGGAAGTTAGAGAATAAAGTTAAAAGGAGTTAATCGATGTTAGTTAATCGATTAGAGAATAAAGTTAAAAGGAGTTAATCGATGTTAGTGAATCGATTAGAGAATAAAGTTAAAAGGAGTTAATCGATGTTAGTTAATCGATTAGAGAATAAAGTTAAAAGGAGTTAATCAATGTTAGTTAATCGATTAGAGAATAAAGTTAAAAGGAGTTAATCGATTAGAGTTAAAGTAAAAGGAGTTAATCGATGTTAGTTAATCAATTAGAGTTAAAGTAAAAGGAGTTAATCGATGTTAGTTAATCAATTAGAGTTAAAGTAAAAGGAGTTAATCGATGTTAGTTAATCGATTAGAGAGAAAGTAAAAGGAGTTAAAAAGAGTCAATCGAATATAGCTATTCGAAGGAGGGTTAAGTAAGGAAGTTAGTAAAAGGAATATAAAGTGAACTTTGCCTATTTCAAGGTTAGAAATGTTGTTCAGTTAAGGTCTGAGAGGTAGTTCTACCCCAACTTGATTGGCTTCGTTTTTAACTAAGGAATAGTTAAGGTTCGCCAGTAAAGGAAATGGTTTGAGTTGGCATAGTGATGTTTGTTTAAACATCTGTCTAAGTCCAATAAAGAAGCTTTGGAAAATGTTTTCCAAATAAGAAACTAGAAATGTTTTCTAATAAAGGAAACAAGAAATGGAAATGTTTTCCATTGTTAATAACATATATTTTCCAAATTTAGAAAATAAGAATGTTGAATATAGGGAAACAGGAGATAAGTAAATTTATGAAATAAAGAGATAAAGGTTGAATGATGTTTGATTGATATAAATTTCCATTTGGAAATAATATCGTTGTTTGCACACCTGTTTTTCTTCGATAGTTAAATCACAGACTATCGAAGTTTTGACCATTTTAACGTTGTTAATATGGAGAGACCGGTTGGATTATTATCCAAAGAACCACTCTGTATTGGCATAAGCGTTGCGAATCATATATGCCAAAGGAAATTGAAGACGGAGTTATGCAAGGGCTATCCTGTTTACAGAATAGTGCCTTCGGTTCATCCTGTTCCTGGATGACTTGTATGGACGGATGTCTGACAGAGTATTTCCAGACGATCACGTATATTGATTTCTCCGACTGTACCAAGAGTGGAAGCGGAGAAGGAAACTTCTTTTAGCTAACACATAATGTATGGTTGAGGACGTCAATCGGTGATTTGATGGATTTAACGATGTGGCATTCAAAGTGAATCTGGTATGATGATAAAGCATAGCTTCTAGCCTCATCATTCGGTAAATGACAGAAATCGGGCAGGCAGCATGGCTAAGTCGGTCGCACCGAAGTAGGGTGTATAATCACCTGATCTAGAGTTTCATTTACTTCTAAAATCTATTATTGATGCTGTCCCATTCGGGAAACGGTTGCTGATCCCAACCGTTGGTGATATACATTCGATACACTCAAGCGAAATGAGTGGTCGGTCATGTGTGGCCGGGTTGCATGATGTTCTTGTTGAACCCAGTGTATTCCTTTCTAGAGGTACACTAGCGAAAGGTGGTTCCATACCTTGTCACAGTTGGAAATCCATTACCTAATACGTGCTTGCGGTTTTGATTGTATACTATATATGTAGAACGTGAGATGAAAGCGTTTCTGCTAGATTGATATATATTTGTACTTAGACATTATTATAATATCAGAATGATATTGCTTGTCTAGGATGTTGGATTCTCATAAGGGAAAAACCCGTTCCGTATTCACGGCGTGGTCTTATGAGATATCATATATATGTTAAACTGTGTTAAACTATTTTACTCACACCAGTCCCATGACTGACCCGGAGTTTACTTTGTTGTTTTTCATAAACTCTTGGGTGCCCAATTTTGTACGGGCAGTCAAGTAGTCAGGATTTACAGATATACTGGAAGAGCTAGGAGCAGGAGGCTTCAGGATCATATAGCTATAGTTATTTCCGCTGTGTTGTAAGTGCTGTACTTTGATAATGATATGTATATGCAAGTACAGATTTGTATTTCAAAGTTATGTTATGAAATATATTTATTCGTTCCGCTGTGAGATTCGTGTTACTCTGATATTGTGTTCTTCTTCTTCTTCTGTTCTAAGTTTCTATCTTATCTTTCCTTACCCTCTAATTTCTTTCACTAATTACCAGGATTTTCGATGATTTTGGTTATCGACATCGAGTTTATGTCGATAACCAAAGTCGCTCAAAATCCGGGTCATTACAGTATTTAAACGGATTTAGCTTCATCCCATATTTTCTGAGGATACGAAACAAGTCAGTCAGATTTTCAAGATAATCCTCAGCTTTCTTTGATTTTACCAGCATATCATCCACATAGACTTCCATTGTATTTCTAAAATGGGATTTAAACATGGAGTTCACAAGGTGCTGGTATGTTACTCCCGCATTTTTCAGTCCGAACGACATTACTTTATAGCAATACATGCCTCTATCTGTTATGAAACTCGTGTTTTCCACATCTGGCTTATGCATTATAATTTGATTGTATCAGGAATATGCGTCCATGAAAGATAATAGTTCATGCCCCACTGTTGCATCAACAAGTTGATCAATTCTGGGCAATGGGAGACTGTCTTTAGGACACGCTTTCTCATCTAAAGTTATTTTTGAACAACCTATCCACTTCTTCTTTTAATGCTATAGATCTTTCAGGTCCTTGGATTCGTCTCTTTCGTTTTATTGGTGTTAAACTTGGATTAAAATTCAATTTATGCACCATTACGTCACATGAAATTCCACACATGTCAGAACGTGACCAAGCGAAAACATCTATATTTGCTTTCAAAAACAAGATTAATTCTTGCTGCAACTTTAGGCCCAGCTGAGAACCTATTTTCAGTACTTATCCAGATCTTCATCATGCACTGGAATTGAGATTGTGGCTTCAACTGGCGCCACTCTGTTTTCCCCCACACCGACTTTTCTAGGGTCCATTTCCTTTTGAGCTCTGTTGTGCTCGCCGGTGTGAGGTCCCCGCCCTAATTGCTATACGGGGGAGTCATGAATGTGGAGTGGAGCCTCCGCATTCTTCTTCGTCTCCTTCTTCCTAGCCTCCACTAGCTCTGCCATGTAGCACTCTCTTGCTGCCTTCTGGTCACCCTTAATCACGCTGACTCCATTTTCGGTAGGAAATTTCATGGTCATGCACCATGGAGCTATTGCTATCTTAAATGCGGCCAAAGCTGGTCTCTCGAGGAAGGCTTTGTAGGACGAAAACTCATCGACTATGACAAAATCTTGCTTCATTGCAACGTTGTGTGTTCCTTCTCTGAGTTCTATGAGCAAGTAGATGACGCCAATCGGCTGAGTGGATTTCCCCGTGAAACCATGGATCTTATTCTGGCATGCTCTCACATCGTCTATAGAAAGATTCATCTTGTTGAATGCATTAATGAAAAGAACATTGACAGATGCCCCATTGTCAACAAAATCTCTTCTCACTATGGCTGGACCCAGATCGATGGTAACAACCATGGGATCAACCGTTGGTGTTAGCAATCCGTCTGAGTCTCTATCTATGAACACAACATCATCCCATGAAGTCTTTGGCATTTTTGCGAGAAAGGCATTTTTCACGACCATAAGTCTTTCTTCATTAGGAAGAGTATACTTCATGATGTCCCCCCAGCTTCATCCATCTAGGTGGGGTCCTCCTGAAATTGCGTTGATGATCGATCTTGGAATAATAGCAACTGGAGTACTCTTGCTTTGTCTAGACTGTCCCGAAGATGTTCCCTGTCCTTGAGCATCTTGAGTATTCAGTGGGTTTTTTAAAAATTGCTGGAGTCTGTTCTTTATTATCAGCTCTTCAATCAGATTCTTCAGATGCCTACATTCATTCGTATTGTGTCCTGGTTGGTTGTGGAACCTACAGAACCTGCCTGACTTTATTGCAGCATCATTGACCTTTATTTGCCTTGGTGTTGGATATTCCTCGGTTTCCTTAGTTGCCATGAAGATATTTTCCATCGTGTCATTGAGAGGTGTCAACTCAGAATTCTTAAAGAAGTAGAGTTTCTTGTTAGTCTGGTTATCCTTTCCCTCATTGCCCCTTTTCTGACTACCAGGATTCTTTTATCCAGCCTGCACATTATCATCCTTTTGTTCAGACTATGCACTACTTTCGGGAATGTCTAAGGCATAGGTTTCATCTTCATCAACACTCATGTATTCTTCAGCTTTATCGAATAGTTCCTCAAGTGTGGCCGACTTCTTCTTTTTGATCCATCATCCAAACTTGGTCTTTTTGCATATAATCCCTTCAGAGCCATCAGAACCAGATGGGGTTCACGATTTCCAACTTCGGCTGCAGCCACATTGAAGCGAGTGATAAAAGCCTTAATGGATTCTCCAGGTCTTTGCTCAAGCTCGTTTAAATACATGAAAATCCTATACCTTGGTGGCTTGGAGCCTGAAATTCTCTCTAAATAACATGGCTAAGGTAGCAAAATCATCCACGGACTTTGGCGGAAACTTTGTGAACCACAGAGAAGCCACCCCTTCAAGATAAGTTGGGAAGTAAAGACACTTAAGCTCATCTGTGGCACACGCCACATCCATGTGTTAGCCATACTTGAATAGGAACACATTGGGATCGCCGGTCCCATTATAAGCTTGTATTATTGGAGGTTTGAACTTCTTTGGATATGGAGCCATCTTGATCCTCTCCGTGAGTGCGGTCTTCGTAGGAGCGAACCCTCACTCTTTCTCATTATCCTGCTTTTTCAAGATTTTCTCCATGATCTTCCAGACCATTTCCAATATGCGATCCTCCTCATTGTTCTAGTCCACGAGGCGGACGCCATCCTCCTTGTTGGATGCCTGCCTAAGAAAACGGTCACGGTTCATATTTAGGGGTCTGTGCCTCCCACTTAGGGAGGTGCCCCTTTGGTGGAACCAAGCGCTTGTTGAGAAGTTGCTTTATCAGAATGGTTGCGGGTAGATGGTTTTTCTTCCTTATGATTAGAATCATTAGGATCTGCAACCTCCTGGATAGAATCTTCTCGATTTGGACTTGAAGAGGAAGAACCCATGTTTTCCGTACGACCGATTTGAGCAGATATAGCACGGGCGACATTCATGGTAACTTTTTCTATTGCAGCTTGGATAGTGAAAATGGATTCTAACCTTTTCAGCATAGCATTGTTCGCGATGTCCATTTGACTTGTTAGACTCACAATAACTTCATCCAACTCCTTCCTTGTTACAGCCGCTCCATCTCTCGAAGATTCACAAACTTCAAAGCGGTTGGTGGGTGGTGTAGCATTATTGGTATTGTTGGTGAGGTTGTGGTCTCTTCGACGGTCTTACTAGCTTTATTCTTCAGTGGTCTACCCATAGCTTGGATAAGGCCTTAAACTTGTAAAAGAATTTGTTGAATAGCCCGGACTCTAGATTTAGAGAATCTATAGGAGGATCGAGCTCCAACCTTTACTATCGCGAATGGCTTAGAAAAAGGAAGTGCGAATGGGCCCCACGGTGTGCACCAATTGTTTAAACTGAAATTATTTCAAACACCAAAGATGCCACAAAGGAACTTCACCAATCGGTTAGAAAGAGACCACAATCGCAACAAGCATATAAGAACACAAAGCTTTTTATAATGGTTCGATCTAGGATAGATCTACGTCCACTTTAAGGGAAATTTCCATTATCACATGCAAGTTTACAAAGTTTGAATACTTTCTCATTACATTAGTTTTCATCCTCTCAAACTCTTCTCTAGATTAAATCCATAAAACCAAAGAGATTGGGAGAATCCTTTAATTATGGCAACTTGAGAGGGAGATTTACGATTCTTTAAACTCTTGAGTGGATTTACATGATTTGATGATAAATTCCATGTTTGATCTTTGGTTGGAATGTTAAAATCACTTGAAATGAGTGAATAAATGGTTGGGCAGCCCTTCAGGATCATAAAATTCGACCCCAATTAAAGTGGAGCTCAACCCCTATTTATAGGAGTGAGTGTGAAGTGGAAAAGGCTGAAAATTTATAGTGCAGGAAGTCATGTCGTTGGAGCGACATGAGTCATGGCGCGGGAGGTACAGCTGGCAACAACGTGGCATAGGACAGCTGGCAACAGCCTAGATCCAACTAGCAACGACATGATTCATATCGGCTGCAACATGGCGTGCACGGCTTCATATTAGATATTACACGGACGGTTAGGGCACGGTATGACTAGTGGCGACATGGAGACGCGTGTCATTATGACATGGATGATGGCGGAGCAATGTGAACCTTATGCAGTGCCTTAGCTCCATGCCGTGATTTTATATGGCAACATGTCGCATGCGATATAACTAAGGACGGAATGCGGCTTTGTCTCGAGTCCTATGACACACCTTGATCTCTTATGATGACTTGGTTCCTACGCCATGAATTGAAGGCAGCATGCCTCGGTATCGACTTGACATGTTTAGAACATCTTAGCGAGAGACGATATGGATTACTTTTCACCTCTACGACATGAAGTCGGAACGACTTGGCTTGCTTTCAGCGACTTGGGAAAAGACGACATGAACATTAATATTAGTTCCATATTTTAATGGGTTAACAGACATTTATCTAGCACTAGGACCATCAATGTCTTGTCTGCCATGATTCGATGCATTGCATGTTTGGTCATCATTGTTACAAATTGATCCGAGATCCTTCTTCTAATTAGACAATTATTTATCATAATTCGACAAGCATGTCTCCCCATGAACACCATTGGTATAGGCCCCGAGTATGTTATGTACCACGATTGGCATCAATCTGCTGCTAGTATGGACTCTTCCAAACAATATCCTAGTTGCGCCCCCATCATAGTCCTTATGACTGAGTTATATCTATTATTATATTATCTACCACGATTCAGTATTTGTCGCTCGTTTCGACTTCCACTATTTGTCTATTTCTCGGTTAGGTACCCCAATTAGGCATTTTCCATAGGTATTAACCTCCGCTATTTATCTATTGGTCGGTTATATACCATGATTCGGCAAACGTCGTTGGTATGGACCTTCAGAAATAATAATGCTTCCTATCTCAGTCCTTGACCTACATCTTATTATTAACTTAATTAATGATCTAATTTTTATTTTCTTGACCCAATCCCAGATCTAAACCCAACTTATTGGCTCAATCCTTGACCTGGGCCTATGATATTTCAATTTTATCATAGTAGGTTTTATTCTTTTTCTTTACATTATGATCTTATTACATGTCAATAAAGTTCTTAATTGTCATAATAATTTGCTCGCTTTCAGCCTCTTTTTAAATTTTAATATTTTTCATAGTATACTATAAATTCCTACAAATTTGCCTAATTCGGCCCGGTTCCTTTTTGTTACGGATCTATAATTTTTACATGTGTTTACTATAAAATTGGTTTTCCTTTCATTTAATCCATGTTTGCATAGTTTACATTTTATTCTATTTTCCATGCACAAAAAGTGGATTAACATCTGTATCTACAAACTAACATTTATAGATCTAGTCATTTTTAAGAACAAATATAAATAATTGCAGCAAACCGTAATTAATTGATAAGAACAAAATATATATTAAGCGAAAAAGACTGAGAAACTAACTTACTGAATTTCACTGAAAGAAACTGTTAAGAAAACGATAGAAGAATACTTGAAGGAAATAATTTACAGAAAAATAACCAAAACTGTTAAAAACTGAAACATACTTATAGAAACTAATTTACAGAGAAACAACTAAAACTGTATGAAAACTATAAGAGAAACTACAACTATTATTAACCATATTTCTTTAGATTACTCAAAAATCTGAATAATTACAACACTCACATACAGTCCTTAGCTTTTACACGTGCATAGCCTTCCCAGATCTCGTCCCTAAGTTGATTATAAATATTTATACTATTGCAAATTAATTCCCAAAAAAAATTAAGCTTCAGGTCTATCTCAGTTAAGAGAGAACCCAGTGAGAAAAGATTTGTGTTGTGAATAAAGAGCTTGGTCTAAGGTCTTATTTAAAGTGGAGCTAAGGGATCTTATGCCGTAAGATCAGTTTACTTAATCTTTTTCAAACACATCACTAATTAAATTTCAGCCACCATAACTGGCTTAGAAAGCTCCAAATTTAACGATAATTGTTTAAAATTCGTTTCTTGCACCCGGACAAAATTTCATCAATAGAAATTTGTGGGTCGACCTATATGTTGACTTCGGAGAAGGTCAGGTCGAACTATAAAAGCATGAGTAGTGCAGTGGTCAAGCGCATTATTCCCTTTTGTGTGATCTCGAGTTCAAGTATCAACAGATGCATTTTTTTTCTTTTCTTCATATTTTCTTCGTTTTAACTCGGATGTAGACATGTTATACATGAGAATTGTCCAAAAAGCTGCTACGGACAAAATGGAAAATGTTCTATAGCCAAATTTGGATATTATAAAAATTTCCTTTTTAGATTCTTTCTTTATTTTACATTTAACTTCTTTAATTCTTTAATTAATTATTATTACTTAAATTTTGGGGATGTTGCATTCTCCCCTCCTTAAAAGATTTCTTTTGCAATCTCCAATGATAGAAGAATGAAATAAGTAATTAGAACTAGTGTTTACATACATCAACTCAAATATCATACACTGCATCCAATAGCCTTTATGTTTTTATAATCCAATTCATGTTATTATGCAATAGTATAGTGTATATGTCTCTAAGGAATGAAAAAGATTAGGCGGTCTACTAATTCAGTCGATCTACTTTTATGTAAATATGTTTGTGTTATGCATCCAAATATATGTAGATATCCTATTGATAACAGATAGTTATACATGGGTGCTACAATCATTATCCATATTCAATAATCATATAATAATCATCCATTTATAACACAAAAAAGAACATACACATTGATATGCATATGCTTAGTTTTTAGTTGGTCAATATCTAACAAATAATAATGCCTAACATGTGTATATGTATCTATTAGCAACCATTGGATCCATCACACGTAACATATTTTGTTAACATGTTTACAATCAATCCTACCATCCATAGGCTTAATTCTAAGATCTACCCTTTCCATGGATAACTAGAAGAAAGGTCATGGTTAATGGTAAAGGAAAATGATAGAATATCTAAAGTATGTTTGTGAAATGAATGAGAGTAAGAAACCTGGATTCTCCTAAGGTACCCGGTTGATCAGTCAACAAGTTCTCCCTATGAGATGAAAAAACACATTGTGGAATTAGATGAAGTCCAACTTCTAAGATAATGAACTAACGACCTGAATATATTCTCCATTACATATAATTGAATAATTCCCCTTATAATTGTTGAGTCATTCTAACCAAATCCTTAGGAGAATTCTGTCGTCTTATCCACTCTAATTATTCAAGAAAAAAATCTTTTAAGTAAGTTAACCAGTTTATCTTCAAAAGTTTTTCCGTCGTCCTTCTACTCACCTTTACTTTTTCGAAATTTATTTAGTATGGTTTAGTTTATATTACAACTTAACTTAAAATTCTAGAGCAACTCTATCTTCGATGTAGAGTCTTTACTGTCTCATTAATTTTACCGTATCCATGATCCAATTTCATATCTTTCACCCTTTTTACCATGCATACGTCTATCCATTCCACTTATATTATCTAACCCCATAAGAGTACACTTCTTTTCTTAATTCTCTTTATTTTCTAAACTCAATGCATCCTTTAAAATCTTAGTTGAAAAATCCATGTAGAAAAATTATAAAAACAACTTTTTGGAAAATATGATTTATCTTATAGAGCTTTAAAAAATGTGAAATTAACCTCAAACAATCTACTGTTTTTATGAAATTCCAAAAATATGAATTCGTATCAAACCTTATTATCTTTTGAAAGAAACCATTTCTAGGCCTGTATGTGTGTGTGTGTATATGGGGTTAGACTCAAAGTAGAAATTCAAATTTCCTTTTTATCTATAACGTATGAACATTCAAACATTTGCTCAAAATCTAAACTTATTTCTTGTCTTATGTCGGTAGTCTTATAAGGACCTTTCGCACTTGGGTTCCATCAATACATTCAGAAAGTTATGCGCAAATTCATTATTGTTTTAGACGACAAATTAACCGACGATTTACAATCACTAACAATTTAAGCCTTTAGGTAATGCTTCAATGACCTAACTGCCAAAGCTATGGGTCCCTATGCCAATTGTCACTTGGTAGAGCCGATATCTTAGGAAAAGCTTACAAAATATTTTCTATAATAACCCAACAAGCCAAAAAAACTCTTAACTTCTAGCCAGTAATTTTTTAGAGAAGCTGGTCTAGGGTCTTTGTATAGGCACGTCAATCAGTTTAAGTCTAAAAAATTTCCCTAAGTCATTCTTTAATGATTAACTAATCTGTTGTCGATGTGGACGGTCAATGACGAAGTATAAGTCCAAAAATGTACAAGTGCTTGTTTTAATTACAAAACAGGTGGCATGAAGCATATAAATTCAACTATTAAGTCGGGAATTAGGGTCACTCAGAGTCAATGGGTCGAGTAAGCGCACTCAACAACTCAGGTCGCTCAAATAACCCAAGGGCTCAGATTGTCTAATGACCCGAAGTCCCAGGTCGCTAGAACAACTCGAAGTCCCAAGTCACTAAAATGACTCCAAAGTTCAGTGCGTCCAATGACCCAAATTTCCAGGTCGTTAAAACGACCCATAGGCTCAATGCATTCACCAACCTAAAGCTTCAGGTTGCCCTCATATTCAAAACTTGGATCGTGCATTAAATTGAAAGTGTGGGTCATCATCAAATTAAAGGCCCGTCAGCATAAAGATTCACGCACCAACAATTAGCAAATGAATTAGTTAAGTGCAAATTTCAGACCATTGTTAAAAATGGCTTAGTGTGTAAGTTCATTAAATCAATGAAAAATCTTAAGGCAATTCTTACAGTAGTTTGGCACATTGCCAACGTGTAGAACTCAAATTGTCATCGGATTCAATAATCTCAAACAATATATTGTCGAGTTCAAGTCAGATTATAAAGAGTACAAATTCTAGAGTCCAATTCATCATGAATACACGATTAACTGATTTGAGCTAACAATTGCCATGTAAACCTATGTAAAATCAAACATTGAGCTATAACACTACAAATTTTAAATCATCTCTGATCCCCTACCTGAAGTCAAAAACCGGATTAGAGCACCTCAACAAATTCAGTCACAAACCACTGGCAACCAGAAAACTCATCAACTACGAGTTTCAATCACTGAGATTCGATACGAGATCATGAGTCAATTACAGCAAAACTCGATCCAAAGCATGACCAGTCAAAATCGCAGATTGGCCAGGTCAATTCAAAACTAAAGCTCAACCAAAAAAGTCAAGTTTCCAAACAAGAAATGAAATGGGGCATTTCAGATCTGAAAGAAAAAACCCAAAATTATCTCAAATTGAATAATGTTGTAATGGAAATTAAGTTTTGGAAGGGCTGAGGAACTTTCATGGAATGCGTCGAGTTTAATCCATGATGGAGTACGAGTTCGGATCGAAGAGCCTTCCTAGAGCTACACAGTAGCCATTAAAATGCTTTTTAGAAAATATGAGAGAAGGTGATAAGATGAAAGAATGGATTTGAAAAGATATGGAGCCACATTAAGTAAAAGGCATTAGAGCCATCATTTGGGCTTTGCTGACCCAATTGGGAAAATTCCACGGCCAACTGAGAGTGTTGGCACAAACCCATTAGTTAAAATTTATTACGATTCATCAAAAACAAATATTAATCGTATATCGATGTGTCTTAGCATAAAATTATGACACTCATTTCGAAGTCTACATTTTCACAAGCAAGAATATAGACTTCGAGGGGAAAATGTTATCCCTATTGTGAAACATAGTATAAAAATAATGTGTTGAAAATCATATGTGATAGACTGGTCGATATTGTTCTAATTGATGAATCAGATATGTTATTATAATATGGATCGGTCTAATATTTGACGTGGTGACTTACATACGTCAAAGCTAGGTGTGGGAATAGTTGATGCCTTTGTAGCTTATGCATGGAAGAACATAAATATACATGGAAGATAGTTGATGAATTGATGGATATATAAAGGCCAGGTATGCACAATTGTGCCAACTTTCACTACAATATCACAATGGATCGATTAGCAGTATCAAAGATAAGTATTGCATGAAGCTGACATGGTAGAAAGTGAGCATGAAATCAAGTCGTTAAGACCATATAGGGTTCATCAGGTCGTGAACACTATCAGATCGTTCACAACATACAAGCAGGCCATTAATCCCTAACAAATCGGATCACTGGCACAATGCACGGATACGATGTGTCGACTATACTAATGACACATGGCACGTATGACGTAAAAACTATGAGACGGTTATGTTCCATTTCACCACCAGGTCATTTGCCATAATACTTTAGGACGCTATGGCCACGAGCTAAGCACTTAGATCGTTATGGCATGTTCGGATCGTTACCATAGACATGTCGTTACGATGCCACGCCAGCTCATCTCTTTAGATCACCTAGAAACGATTAGGTTGTTTAACATATAACAACTATATCAGGCCGCTGATGTATATACGATCTGTCAGGTCGTTCCATTAATAATACTTAGGTCGGTTGAAAGATGACACGTGGCAGTGCATAATAAAGCTTGTCTAGCTCGGGGTCATTCTGGCACAATCAGTTCGTTCTTACACAATGTAACCAGGTCATTCATATATTAAAAGTCAGGTCGTTCATACTTAAGTCGGTTCACCCACCGACTGAGGGTCTACGCACACATAATTACAGCTCTGCCACTTCACTTCGAACCACACGTATAAATACCTCCACATTTCTACCGTTCAAGGGGACCAAGTTTTCCTCCTACGAAGTGCTGCCAACTTCATTTCTCAACCACTCTAAACTATCCTAACCTCCATTAAATCTCTTCCAAATATTGACTCAACATCTTAAATCACCATGAAATCGACGAAGATCGTCTAAGTGCTCAATTGTTGAAGATCTACTCCAACAATCTTCGCAATCAAAGAGATCCAAGCATTTCCATAGTGATTTCATGAGGATCAAGAGAACAAAGAGAAGAAATAAAGAGGATTATTGTAGAAAAAGAGAAAATAATCAAAGTTATAGAAATTATGTACCTTGTAACATTGAAAGTGATAATGGAGGCTCTCTTGAAAGTGGACGTAGGCCCAATCGAGGCCGAACCACTATAAATCTCCATCTTTTTACTTGCCTTTTGTGCTTGTGGCTACCGCTTTTCTAGATCTTAATTATTTGTGAAGTGTTGAATTTCACCTTAGGGTGTTAATTCCATTTTTAACATTAACATTTTTGGTGCCCACCGTGGGGCCACATTCACATCCAAAGGTTGAGTGCTTTTTGGGGGACGTCAAAGTTTGAAGCCTGTTTTCTACGATAGATCTTCATGGTCTAGAAGCCAGATCCATTCAAAAGATTTCTACAAAGAATTAGAGCGTCGCACGAAATTATGACTCCATCGAAGAAGGGTACCAGTAAGTCCACTAGAGGTTTAGAGAATGTTGATCATGAAGGTATTGCCAATCCACGAACTAATTAGGTGTTGGTCAATCCTCAGGAATTGGAGTTGGCATAACTTGAGATGTGTTCGATACGGTTGTGGCTAGCCTGAATCAACAATTGGCAACTTCGAACAAAGCCTTAATGGATAAGCTAGATGCGCTTCTGTAACACCCCGTAGTTCTATAACATTAAGTTTCACAAATTAAAGTATAATTAAATTTTAGAAGAAGAATTAAGGGAAACGGATTATTCCATTGCGTTCGTCTCGAAATTCTTCTTGAGATAGAGTCCGAGTTTACGTAAATCGGACTCCGTACGAAGGAGATATGACCTCCGGAAGTTTAAGAATTTATTTAAAATTCAAACAGCTCGAAAAACGGATTCAAAGTTCAAAAATAGGACCAGACCCGGGCTGGGCAGGAAAATTCCTGCCTAGGGCCCAAGTCGACCATAGGGTCAACCTGGTTGACCCAGGTCGGCCATAGGGTCGACCTCCCCTGTCGACCTGGTCAGGTCTGGCTGGCTTGGTCTGTGTTCTGGTCGAATTTCTGGGCCTGGTCTTGTCACTAGGGCTGAGTTGTCTTCTTTTGATTGGCTTCTCTTTAGAACGGATGACTTTGATTAAACCTGGCTTCATCGACGGCTCTAATTAACTTGCAACTCTATAAAAACACCCTAGGTCTCCAACTAAATTTCACACAAAAATAAGAACTTGAGCCGCCATGATATCAGAAGAAAACTAAGGAGAGCCTCCGCTTGAAAAGAGACGAACAACGATTCAAGAAACAAAAGCCTAATATAATTTCTACGCAATGTTTTCTACTCCAAGGGAAAGCTTTACAAATTCAGAATAACAGAAACCAGAAAACAAGTTTCAACGCCCGTTGTAAGTATAGTGGTTTTTTGAATATGAATAGAAATTGCGATGTGATTCGATGTAAATGAAATTAGGGTTTTACTATTGTAAAATATTGATGTAAATTCTATGTATTGCGTTGATTTTGTCACATTTTGTATTGGGTGTTTGTGGCATAAATTGGTTGATGCGAGCCTATTGACATTTGTATATGAAAATAAATATCACCTGCAAGTTTGTAGTAAAAACTAGAATTGACATCTTTATGTTATGTCGTTAACATGGTTAGCATACATTCTTTTTAGGCCTAAGCTGAGACTCATGTAAACATGTTCCAAGTTGAAACCTTTTTATACGTTATTATGTTTATTTGCAAGTGATAATTGGGTTTATGCAAGTAGCTTTTGGCTACACAAATTATACTAGTTTCATGTTGAAATAGGCTACTTGATGTAAAGTTAGTTTACACCTTTGGGTTATGTCAAAAAGTGGACATTCTTGTGCTAGTTTGGTGTTTGACATTATGCCTAGTTATATGTGTATAAAACCATGTTTAAACAAGTCTAAAAGTACGCCATTTCATGTGACACCAATTTAGATATATCCTTATTGAATGCAAGTTCACATGACCCACAATCTATGTTAGTGAAAACGCTATGTTGCAAGTTCATGCGCCACACACTTTTATGTATTCTAGAACAATTCATAATTTTGTGCTTCCCCTTTTTATGTTTATGAGTTGGGCTGAAATGTTAAGCCCAACATATGTTATGCTGCGTACGTACAAACGGGGGAAACAAACATTGGGTTTAAAATAAAATACATGTATTGGCATGACTGACACATGCCAATGACTGGTGACATTTAAAGCGGTATAAATTATACCCAAAATTAGTGGATTTGGATAATTGGGCCATAAACATTTACATATAAAAATGAAAAGTGACAAATATGTAAATCTAGAAAATACGAGCATGCTTAACCCGAGGTTGGATTGAGTTGTGATGTAAACCTGCCCGGACCCGCCCGGCTGTCCAGTAATCACAACAATACCTATCCAATGTGGGAGGTTAAGGTATTGAGCCCAATAAAGACCCGAGGTTAGACTGAGTTGTGGCGTAAGACTGCCCGGAACCGACCGGCAAACATGCAGCCACAACAATACCTGTCTAATGTGAGTGGTTGGTGCTTTAATAAGACAATTAAAGCTAAGTTAGGATTGGTAGGGTTAAGTTAACTAAAACACTTAACCAACTTAACATGTTAACAATACAAGACTTGTAGGGGTTAAGTAACTAAGAAAACACTTAGCCAATTTAACATGTTAACTAGACTAGAAGGTAAGGTTAAGTAAAGTTAATACACTTAACCAATTTTACATATTAACTAGACTAGAGGGTGAGGTTAAGTAAATTCAGGACACTTAACCGTTATAATATGATAATTAGATAAGTGGGTGAGGTTAAGTAAGTTTAGAATACTTAACCATTATAACACGTTAGCTAGATAAGTGGGTAAGGTTAAGTAAATACACTTAGCCAATCTAATATGTTAGTTGGATTAGAGGGTAGGGTTAAGTAAACTTAGAACACTTAACCATCATAGTGTGATAAATTGAACAGGGTTAAGTTGAAACATGAAGGGACAATACCTAACCATTAGAACATGTTAATTAAACAGATGTTAGGGTTAAGTTAACTAAGGGAACACTTAACCGTTATAACATGTTAGTTAAAACCGATGGGCAAGGTTAGGTTAAAAGGGACACTTAACCAATACAAGATGAATGGGTTGGGTTAAGTAGTAAGAAATACTTAACCAATATAACTTGGTTTGTGATAGGGTTAAGTCAACATGAACTACTGATAACACTTAGCCAGTTTAATATGACAAAGGAATGGGTTAAGCTAACCTGAATTGACTAATGACACTTAACCAATCCAACTTGACGAGAAAGAGGGCTAAGTAGTAAACCCTAGTTAAGAAACAATCGAGAACGGGAGCTAAGTTGAAATCCCCAGTTAAAGAAACTAAGTGATAAACCTTAAAAAACAAGATTTATGGGAAAAGAAACTAAGTGGTAAACCTTAGTTGAGAACAACTAAGTAATAATTCTTAGTCAAGAAAACTGAGCCGGTCCATAATAGATGAATAACCCGATATGGTAGATCATCGCTTAACAAGTGCATGAGAAGGAGCAAACGTTTATCCGATTTCGAAAAAGTCTCCAGCGGACTGGGTTTAGAAGCACGTAGCTTCGGGGGACGTGAGGGTACTCTTGGTATCCCTTTGTGAGGTTGCAGATGATCTGCCTGGGCTCACAGAGGTTAAGGTCTGCGTCAGAAGAACCAGGGGTATGCCTTGGTTGCAATTTAAGGCAACCTAAAGACTGGGATGGACCAGCGTGATTCGACTAGACCAGTAGCCCTGTGATAGCGACTCGTCGTCTACCTACCATCTTGAGTCAATCGTAGTACGCATGCAGAAAGGCAGAGAACTCCCAACAGACCATATACTTGCTATCTAGTTATGGGTGAGGCTGGCCAATAGGAAAGTGGGGCATAGGTGGCAGGAGTACAGTTCTCGTGCTTGATTTTCATGGATTGCCTTTCATTAGTTGAGGGAGGGGTCACGTGGGACCATAACCACTGGTAGAAAAATAGACCTTAGCATCTGCATCGGTAGATATCTGAAAGCTCCCGACCGAGTTCCGTGTTTCTAGAATAGCCCTGCCACGGGACTCGGATCACACATTTCAGGACATGTGCATCTAGACAGCGATAAACGATTCGCGACACATACTTGGGGAAAGTCTAAGAACATATACCACTCTAGGTAGTGTGTCCTAAACTAGGGGCATCGTTTGAAAGGTAGCATAATCCCTACTGGACCTAGGTGGCATAAATCCTGAATCCGAGAAGTATTAGACAAGTCGCATAAACCCTAGTTGAATCTAGGGAATGCTCAATAGAAAACCCTAGATTAAATCTAGGTAATAAATAAATGTGCGCCTGATGGCAGCCACAGTTACAGGGACTGGGATCACGTTATCATTTTATAAAGATTACTAGTTGGGATACTAGTTGGGTGGTGCAGAGATTAGTATGGGGTGCAATAGTAATTTCGATTCTAAACCACTTTGCCTTAGTTTATGGTATTTTCCCATTTTCAGTTTATGCCTGTCATGACCTTTTCCTTATTCATATACCGAAGCACCACTAGACTTACCAGGCTTTATGTCTAACTCTATGTTTTCTTTCGTCTTCTTTTCTTCCGTTCCCCCCCCCCCCAGGTAGTCAGGGAGGGAATAGCTCAGATTTGTATGGACTTGTTACTCTTTCCAAGCTTGAAGACTCCTTGATGTGCTGCTTTGGACTCTCTTTTCCACCGCTATGGCTGGCTAATATTTTATTGGGGAATATCATTGTATATTTATGCTTCTCTATTTTGTTAAACAAGATAGATACTTTGTTGTTGGAAAACAATCTTTGTACAAGCTTTTTATAAATGAAATAAAGTTTTATTCACTTTTCCGCTGCTTTATTTATCTGTCTTGTAATTTATCTGCATCTTTTACCTATAATACTTCACAGAACTTAGTGCATTCCCTTTGTGAGTGACACTAACGGATGTGGGGTGTTACACGTGGTATCAGAGCTTAAGGTTGCCGGATCAGATAAAAGATTTGGAAAATTATTTTCAAAACGGGTTTAAAAGAAGCATTTTCATAAGAAAAGTTTTGTTTTAAAGGCACATTCCCCAAATCCATATGCACTATCTTTTGATTCTCTGTTTGAGTCCTTATTTCCTTCTTTCTTGAGTCTCCGAGGCTCCTGGCTTTCTGGGAGGTAACCTCATCGAAGGGCGAAGCAGTGCCCGATTTCCATCTATAGTCGTAATAGTTTCACCTGCGGCTAGTTTTCTTTCAAGCTTTGTAGGGTTTTCTGTACAATGGAGGCAGCTTTTGAGAGATTTGTCAACATGATTACACAAGGAAGCGGATGAGGAGTTTGGCTAAAGGGCACGACCTAAGGATGAGGAATTCATGGATATGGACATGGCTCACGAAGGAGGAAGGAATTATAAAATCTAAGACAAGAAGAAGTAGCTTTTCTCTGGTATAATATGGCATATAATTAAGAACAAGGGCAAGGATGAGCGAAAGGATTTTCAGGAGGACGAGTGCGTGCTTTCACCACCAGAATACCTGGGAGAGAGATAGTAAAAGTCTCCATTGGAAAAGTTTAGCTTTTCATTTGATCAACCTGTTAGTACTCTTTTGATCTTAGCGCTTCGCATTCGTTTATACCTACTTCCATAGTTGAGTCTCTGCACCTAGGTACTTGCATAGTAGAAGATCCCAATTAGTCTCAAATCCAAATTGGTGGTTCGGCCCGTTTACCTTTGGTTTGTAGGGATTTGAGAATGGCCACATTAAGTGTTGAGTTTAAGCGTAATGTTTTGGTTCCATGGGCTATGAGTTGATCCTAGGCATGGGTTGATTGGCTAGTAATTCTGAAAGTTAGACTTTTTGACTTGCCTTGGAAATACCCTCGAGATTTCGTGATCCTAAAAGGATCAGTTAGACTTAGCTATCTAGAGTCGCTTAATACATTCATCAATGATTTGCAATCCGTTAGAATAGTCCATAAGTACGCAGATGTTTTGATTAGGTTAGGGGTTTACCCCTAAAACGCGGGATAGACTTCCGCATATATCCAGTTGACAATGAAAAGCCAGCTATCCGATCAACGATAGTTTTGGAAATGGAGGTCAAGAAGATTCACAATCGTGAAGATTAACTAAATAAGGTACGGTACAGAGAAGCTCAAGAAGATGCGACTTAGAAGACTGAAGACTAGATACGTGCATCATACCCTTTTCCTTAAGGGTATATCCCTTCTCTAGGAGTTTTATGCCTACTTATTTCTAACTTTTAAGGTATAACCTCTAGGATGTATCATCGATGCTTAGGTAGAAGCCAATGGATGTAAACGTGTATTTGAAACATGTATTTGAAACATGTTATGATTGATGGTTGCAAGTGGTTGCTCGTGGATGCATATACACACCATATGCGCTAGAACAACTTAGTCACTTTCGTATTGCATTCGTATATATTTATTTGCTTAACGGATTTAACTTGATATGTTATCATGTGGATGTTGCACATGGATGAATGGCTATGCACACATGTAGTATTTACACAACTAGGGATGCTTGCATACATGATTAGACGCATGGCACTGACATAATTCGCATTAAGGAGGTCAACTGAATCAGTAGACCTCCTGATTTTGCATTAGATAAAAACATATAAACACACTATGCATATGAACATGAAAGCATTAGAAATATTTTTAAGGACAATGAATGCCTGTGATTGAATGGTTGAGTAGATGGGTGATTGGATAGTAGGACACATTCTTCCTAACTTGAAGATTTCGGGGACGAAATCCTTTTAAGAGGGGGAGAATGTAACACCCCATAGTTATGTAACATTAAGTTTCACAAATTAAAGTATAATTAAATTTTAGAAGTAGAATTAAGGGAAACGGATTACGCCATTGCGTTCGTCTCGAAATTCTGCTTGAGATAGAGTACGAGTTTGCGTAAATCGGACTCCGTACGAAGGAGATATGACCTCCGGAAGTTTAAGAATTTATTTAAAATTCAAACAGCTCGAAAAACGGATTCAAAGTTCAAAAATAGGACCAGACCCGGGCTGGGCAGGAAAATTCCTGCCCAGGGCCCAGGTCGACCATAGTGTCGACCTGGTTGACCAAGTCAACCATAGTGTCGACCTGGTTGACCCAGGTCGACCATAGGGTCGACCTCCCCTGTCGACCTGGTCAGGTCTGGCTGGCCTGGTCTGTGTTCTTGTCGAATTTTTGGGCCTGGTCTTGTCACTAGGGCTGAGTTGTCTTCTTTTGATTGGCTTCTCTTTAGAACGGATGGCTTTGATTAAACCTGGCTTCATCGACGGCTCTAATTAACTTGCAACTCTATAAAAACACCCTAGGTCTCCAACTAAATTTCACACAAAAATAAGAACTTGAGCCGCCATGATGTCAGAAGAAAACTAAGGAGAGCCTCCGCTTGAAAAGAGACGAATAACGATTCAAGAAACAAAAGCCTAATCTAATTTCTATGCAACGTTTTCTACTCCAAGGGAAAGCTTTGCAAATTCAGAATAACAGAAACCAGAAAACAAGTTTCAACGCCCGTTGTAAGCATAGTGGTTTTTTGAATATGAATAGAAATTGCGATGTGATTCGATGTAAATGAAATTGGGGTTTTACTATTGTAAAATATTGATGTAAATTCTATGTATTGCGTTGATTTTGTCACATTTTGTATTGGGTGTTTGTGGCATAAATTGGTTGATGCGAGCCTATTGACATTTGTATATGAAAATAAATATCACCTGCAAGTTTGTAGTAAAAACTAGAATTAACATCTTTATGTTATGTCGTTAACATGGTTAGCATACATTCTTTTTAGGCCTAAGCTAAGACTCATGTAAACATGTTCCAAGTTGAAACCTTTTTATACGTTATTATGTTTATTTGCAAGTGATAATTGGGTTTATGCAATTATCTTTTGGTTACACAAATTATACTAGTTTCATGTTGAAATAGGCTACTTGATGTAAAGTTAGTTTACACCTTCGGGTTATGTCAAAAAGTGGACATTTTTGTGCTAATTTGGTGTTTGACATTATGCCTAGTTATATGTGCATAAAACCATGTTTAAACAAGTCTAAAAGTACGCCATTTCATGTGACACCAATTTAGATATATCCTTATTGAATGCAAGTTCACATGACCCACAATCTATGTTAGTGAAAATGCTATGTTGCAAGTTCATGCGCCACACACTTTTATGTATTCTAGAACAATTCATGATTTTGTGCTTCCCCTTTTTATGTTTATGAGTTGGGCTGAAATGTTAAGCCCAACATATGTTATGCTGCGTACGTACAAACGGGGGAAACAAACGTTGGGTTTAAAATAAAATACATGTATTGGCATGTCTGACACATGCCAATGACTAGTGACATTTAAAGCGGTATAAATTATACCCAAAATTAGTGGATTTGGATAACTAGTCCATAAACATTTACATATAAAAATGAAAAGTGACAAATATGTAAATCTAGAAAATATAAGCATGCTTAACCCGAGGTTGGATTTAGTTGTGATGTAAACCTGCCCGGACCCGCCCGACTGTCCAGTAATCACAACAATACCTATCCAATGTGAGAGGTTAAGGCATTGAGCCCAATAAAGACCCGAGGTTAGACTGAGTTATGGCGTAAGACTGTCCGGAACCGACCGGCAAACAGGCAGCCACAACAATACATGTCTAATGTGAGTGGTTGGTGCTTTAATAAGACAATTAAAGCTAAGTTAGGATTGTTAGGGTTAAGTTAACTAAAACACTTAACCAACTTAACATGTTAACAAGACAAGACTTGTAGGGGTTAAGTAACTAAGAAAACACTTAGCCAATTTAACATGTTAACTAGACTAGACGGTAAGGTTAAGTAAAGTTAATACACTTAACCAATTTAATATATTAACTAGACTAGAGGGTGAGGTTAAGTAAATTCAGGACACTTAACCGTTATAATCTGATAATTAGATAAGTGGGTGAGGTTAAGTAAGTTTAGAATACTTAACCATTATAACACGTTAGCTAGATAAATGGGTGAGGTTAAGTAAATACACTTAGCCAATCTAATATGTTAGTTGGATTAGAGGGTAGGGTTAAGTAAACTTAGAACACTTAACCATCATAGTGTGATAAATTGAACAGTGTTAAGTTGAAACATGAAGGGACAATACCTAACCATTAGAACATGTTAATTAAACAAATGTTAGGGTTAAGTTAACTAAGGGAACACTTAACCGTTATAACATGTTAGTTAAAACCGGTGGGCAAGGTTAGGTTAAAAGGGACACTTAACCAATACAAGATGAATGGGTTGGGTTAAGTAATAAGAATTACTTAACCAATATAACTTGGTTTGTGATAGGGTTAAGTCAACATGAACTACTGATAACACTTAGCCAGTTTAATATGACAAAGGAATGGGTTAAGCTAACCTGAATTGACTAATGACACTTAACCAATCCAACTTGATGAGAAAGAGGGCTAAGTAGTAAACCCTAGTTAAGAAACAATCGAGAACGGGAGTTAAGTTGAAATCCCCAGTTAAAGAAACTAAGTGATAAACCTTAGTTAACAAGATTTATGGGAAAAGAAACTAAGTGGTAAACCTTAGTTGAGAACAACTAAGTAATAATTCTTAGTCAAGAAAACTGAGCCGGTCCATAATAGATGAATAACCCGATATGGTAGATCATCACTTAACAAGTGCATGAGAAGGAGCAAATGTTTATCCGATTTCGAAAAAGGCTCCAGCGGACAGGGTTTAGAAGCACGTAGCTTCGGGGGACATGAGGGTACTCTTGGTATCCATCCGCCTGGGCTCACATAGGTTAAGGTCTGCGTCAGAAGAACCAAGGGTATGCCTTGGTTGCAATTTAAGGCAACCTAAAGACTGGGATGGACCAGCATGATTCGACGAGACCAGTAGCCCTGTGATAGCGACTCGTCGTCTACCTACCATCTAGAGTCAATCGTATTACACATGTGGAAAGGCAGAGAACTCCCAACAGACCATATACTTGCTATCTAGTCATGGGTGAGGCTGGCCAATAGGAAAGTGGGGGCATAGGTGGCAGGAGTATAGTTCTCGTTCTTGATTTTCTTGGATTGCCTTTCATTAGTTGAGGGAGGGGTCACGTGGGACCATAACCACTGGTAGAAAAACAGACCTTAGCATCTGCATCGGCAGATATCTGAAAGCTCCCGACCGAGTTCCGTGTTTCTAGAATAGCCCTGCCACGGGACTCGGGTCGCACATTTCAGGACATGTGCATCTAGACAGCGATAAACGATTCGCGACACATACGTGGGGAAAGTCTAGGAACATATACCACTCTAGGTAGTGTGTCCTAGACTAGGGGCATCGTTCGATAGGTAGCATAATCCCTAGTGGATCTAGGTGGCATAAATCCTGAATCCGAGAAGTATTAGACAAGTCGCATAAACCTTAGTTGAATCTAGGGAACGCTCAATAGAAAACCCTAGACTAAATCTAGGTAATAAATAAATGTGCGCCTGATGGCAACCACAGTTACAGGGACTGGGATCACGTTATCATTATATACAGATTGCTAGTTGGGATACTAGTTAGGTGGTGCAGAGATTAGTATGGGGTGCGATAGTAATTTCGATTCTAAACCGCTTTGCCTTAGTTTATGGTATTTTCCCATTTTCAGTTTATGCCTATCATGTCCTTTTCCTTATTCATATACCGAAGCACCACTAGACTTACCAGGATTTATGTCTAATTCTATGTTTTCATTCGCCCCCCCCCCCCAGGTGGTCAGGGAGGGAATAGCTCAGATTTGTATGGACCTGTTACTCTTTCCAAGCTTGAAGACTCCTTGATGTGCTGCTTTGGACTCTCTTTTCCACCGCTATGGCTGGCTAATGTTTTATTGGGGAATATCATTGTATATTTATGCATCTCTATTTTGTTAAACAAGATAGATACTTTGTTGTTGGAAAACGATCTTTGTACAAGCTGTTTATAAAAGAAATAAAGTTTTATTCACTTTTCCACTGCTTTATTTATCTATCTTGTAATTTATCTGCATCTTTTACCTATAATACTTCACAGAACTTAGTGCATTCCCTTTGTGAGTGACACTAACGGATGTGGGGTGTTACAGCTTCTTACCAATTGGACTAATCCCATACCTCGAAGAATTGATTCGAAAAAACATGGTAAAGCTATAAGAGTTTCCAGTAACACTGTTGAATATATCTCTGCCACTTCTCAAGCTAATAAGACGACTGTTGGCCAAGCTCTGGGAGGTGTTGTAACTCGAGAAGAGTTCGATAGTGTTATTGGCCGGTTTATATCTAAAAGTTAATGCTTCAAATGAGGTGTTGTTGAACCAAATCTATGCTCTTAAGGTTGCTTAAGCAGATCTTGCAAATCGCCTAATAAACATCGTTTTGGAAGGGAACGCGTATTTCTTTTTTTCAGATTTTCGCAAGGAGAAGTACAATTACCACAGTCAAGAGAAAGATAAGCCTAAATGTCCTTCTTTCCCACCTATCGGGAGGACAGTAAAAAGAATGTCAAGGGGCATAAGAGGGAAAACGAGGGCAAAGAAAAATATGAGAATAATAACAAGAGATTCCACTTTTTCAAATCCAAAGAGTTGACTCTTCTAAATGATACCCTAGAAAACATCTTCTTTTCTAACAAGGATGGAGAGTACTTTCCAGAACCGTCACCATCATTGAAAATTTCAAATAAGGCTGCGCACCCCAGAAGATTCTGCCACTACCACAACCATCCCAGCCACGACACTCATGATTGCAGACATCTAAAAAGCTCAATTGAGAAGTTGATTAGGAAGAACAAGTTACAATAGTACATTAGGAAACAATATACAACAAAGTCTCTTCCAACTCCTCGAAAGCAAAGCATACCCACTAACCAATCAGGCTCGAATGGCAAAGCTCCAACATGGGATGGGGTGAGACCAATGCTCAGTACCACAATAGGTGGTTCTCGCTTAAATGACAAAATTTAGGAAAAGATGGAGAGTTATTCAGATGCTCTACAATACATTCCTACAGAAGCGATGATCCCTGTTGAATTAGAAGCCCCCATTCATCCAACGATAGCCAGGCACTTCCACACCAATGCCCAACCAAGAGCTTTTGAAGTCGAAAACCTTGTCTTGAAGTGGGAAATGACTAGCGCTAGAGTGCTAGGGCCTAATTGGCACGAGCCTTATAAGATCAGCCAAAGACTCTTAGATGGCACCTTTACTCTAATGACTAATGATGGAGTTCAAACACCAGGAGCTTGGAATAGCGAAAACTTGCGTCAATTCTCTACATAAAGCATTCGTTAGTTCTTATGAAAAAATTATTACACTCTCTTTTACAAATATATACCTCCCATGGTAAAGGTGGGATTGTAATTGAATATCATATACTACTAAAAGCATGCCTGCTTAATTCAATCTCTTACTTGCAAAATTTTCATTAGTTCAAAATTTTCTTAAAGATGATTTTATATTGCAAGTTATCCGGCGAATGCTTGCTTCTTCAAAGTCCATCAAACCATTATGACCCCAACAACACTATCTCAAGTGTTGAGTGCTAAAAACGTTGATATGCATAAGTGCGAAAATAAAGAGCACTGCCTTGAAAAGTGGATGAAAAGAGTCATAAAGAGTCAAATAATGAACGAGCGCCGCAGTAAATAAACGCGAGGGTTGTGAGTTTCACCAAAGGGACACCCCCCTCAAGTGAGAGGTCCAAGGCCCTACTTCTTTAACTAAGATAGCTTGCCAAGTCAAGCGTCCGGTGAAGGAACTGGCGTCTGCCCCATGGAACAACGCAACAACAAACACTTCCCGAGTGAAGCAAAAAGTCCTTCCAAAGTGAAGGCAACCTTCCCAAGTGAAGGTAAAATCGTCCCAAGTGAGGAAAGTGCTTCCCGAGTGAAGAAAAAAGTCCTTCCCTAGTGAAGGCAGCCTTCCCAAGTGAAGGTAAAAGTCCTCCTAAGTGAGGCAAAAGCTTTCCGAGTGAAGCAAAAAGTCCTTCCCAAGTGAAGGTAAAAGTCCTACCAAGTGAGGCAAACGCTTCCCGAGTGAGGCAAAAAGTCCTTCCCAAGTGAAGGTAAAAGTCCTCCTAATGAGGCAAATGCTTCACGAGTGATGCAAAAAGCCCTTTCTAAGTGAAGGTAGCCTTCCCAAGTGAAGATAAAAATCCTCCCAAGTGAAGCAAAAAGTCCTCCCAAGTGAGTCAAATGCTTCCCGAGTGAAGCAAAAAGTCCTTCACAAGTGAAGACAGCCTTCCCAAGTGAAGGTAAAAGTCCTCCCAAGTGAGGCAAACGCTTCCGGAGTGAAGCAAAAAGTCCTTCCCAGGTGAAGGTAAAAGTCCTCCAAGTGAGGCAAATGCTTTCCGAATGAAGCAAAAAGTCCTCCCAAGTGAGGTAAACTCATCTCGAGTGAAGCGAAAAATCCTTGCCAAGTGAAGGTAGCTTCCCATGTGAAGGTAAAATGACCTCCTGAGTGAGGCATCTAAACCAAAAACCTCCCCAAGCGGGGGCACGAAATCCAAAGACCTCCGAAAGCGGGGGCAGAAAATTCAAAGTCCTCCCCAAAAAAAGGCATGAGATTCAAAGTCCTCTCCAAGCGAGGGCATAAGAATCAAAATCCTCCCCAAGTGAGGGCATAAGAACCAAAGTCCTCCCCGAGTGAGGGTACAAAAATACAAAACGTCTCCAAAGTAGAAGCAACAAACCAGCCAGTAAAGTCGGGATCCCTATTGTATTGACAAGCTCGGAGGCTTTGCACATATTGGCAGGTTTAAAAAGCCCTCGCTGACAAAGTTGAATCTTCTAGTACGTCGACCATAATCAAGGAAACTCAACTAGCTGTTCACATCATGCTTTTGCATCTCGTGACGACCCATGGTATGGGGGCAACACAACCACATAAGGATTGGAAAATGCTCGAAAAACATACCACGTGACCATCACGGCATCGCAATCCAAAACTAACTAGCCCTCGACAAAAAAGCCAATACACTTGGAAATACGTGAGCTAGAATACAACAAACAAGAAATCCTGCCTTAGAATTCTTGGCAAAAAAGAGCCCCGCCTTAAAAAATGGCACGTTTGGAAATTTTAAAAAAATCGATATGTCGATAAAATTCATTACACAGATGAAGATCAACCTTGGAAACCCAATCAGCTGCAAAAGATTCCTCGTCTGCAAAGCTCCAACCGTAAATAACTCAAAGACCCCGAGGGTATTCTACTTCAAATTTGAGAATAAGCGATGCTAAAAAGGCAACTGTGCAAATATAACACTGTTTTAATCCAAAAAAGGCAATGACGATCCCAAGGAATTGACACTAATATCCATCAATGATGTCAATATGAGATATAAAAAGAAGATTGAGCAATAGTTGCGCACTGGGGCAAGCCGTTGAGTGGTTGAGATTCAAAGTTTTATATAACCCGGGATGATCTATGGTACCAAGGCAAATTCATACTCATTCTTCTGAGTCCAACGAAGCTACTGCAACAATGTCGCAAGATTGACAATCAGCGAATTCCTCTTTCCCTGACAATTTTGCGTCAAACTTGGGAATGCCAAACTGAATGAGCGCTTTATTAAAAACATATTTAGTTAGCGCAGAATGACATCTCTCTGGTGAATTGTCAGGAGAATGAGGAATAGTCAAGGATTGATTCATTTACAATTCAAAAGCTCTATAGTCGCTTTAGCCATAGAAATTCTATTTGTAGCTCCAGTTTAACCAGAAGTGGTCTCCTTTCCATAACGACAACTAGTCTTCTGTCTGTTACTCATTCTGCATACGGAAATTCATTTTTCAACAAAGTACAGGTGCACGTTTCATAAAACATGAACCGCTGTACAAAATTATACAAGTTACTAAAAAGTGAAGCTTGAAATCTATAGTCGACATGTGCCAATTAGTTGATCTCAAATGTCATTGCAAATTCAAAATTGGAGTGTCATATCTATGCAGGAACTCTTTGACAAGATATAAATTTAACTGTTGAACAAAATAGTCCTGTATAGGCACGTCATTCAGTTTACGTCTAAAATTTTTCCCTAAGTCATTCTTTAATGATTAACTAATCCGTTGTCGACGTGGACGGTTGATGATGAAGTATAAAAGTCCAAAAATGTGCAAGTGCTTGTTTTAATTACAGAATAAGTGGCATGAAGCATATAAATTCAACTATTAAGTCAAGAATTAGCGTCAGTCAATGGGTCGAGTAAGCACGCTTAACAACTCAGGTCGTTCAAATGACCAAGGGCTCAGGTCGTCTAACGACCCGAAGTCCTATGTCACTAGAACAACCCGAAAGTTCAGTGGGTTTAACAACCGAATTCCCCAGTCATTAAAACGACCCAAAGGCCCAATGCGTTCACCCACCCAAAGCTTCAGGCTGCCCTCAGATTCATAACTCTGATCGTGCATTAAATTGAAAGTGCAAGTCATCATCAAATTGAAGGCACGTTAGCATAAAGATTCACACACCAATAATTAGCAAAGGAATTGCCTAAGTGCAAATTTTAGACCATTGCTAAAATAGCTTATAACATAAATTCATTAACTAAATGCAAAAGCTAGAGGCAATTCTTACAGGAGTTTCGCACATTGCCAACGTGCAGAACTTAAATTGTCATCGGATTCAATAATCTTAAACAATATCTTGCCCAGTTCAAGTCAGAATACAAAGAGTACAAATTCTAGTGCGCAATTCGTCGTGAATACATGATTAACCGATTTGAGCTAAAAAAATTCTCTATAAACCTGTGTAAAATCAAACATTGAGCTACAACACTACAAATTTTATATCATCTCTAAGTCCCGACCTGAAGTCAAAAACCGGATTAGAGCACATCTCAACAAATTCAGTCACAAACCACTAATAACCAGAAAACTCATCAATTACGAGTTTCAATCACTAAGATTCGATCCAAGATCATGAGTCAAGCAAAACTCGATCCAAAGCATGACCAGTCAAAATCGCAGATTGGCCAAGTCAGTTCAAAACTATAGCTCAACCAAAAAATCAAATTGCCAAATATGAATCGACATGGGACATTTCAGATCTGAAAGAAAAAACCCCCAAATTAGTTCAAATCAAAAAAAGATGTGATGGCAATTAAGTTTTGGAAGGGGTGAGTAACTTTGATGGAATGCATCGAGGTTAATCCATGATGGAGTACGAGTCCAGATAGAAGAGCCTTCCTAGAGCTACACGATAGCCATTAACATGCTTTTTAGAAAGTATGAGATAAGGTGATAAGATGAACAAATGGATCTGAAAAGATATGGAGCCGCGTTAAGTAAGAGGCATTGGATCCGTTATTTGGGCTTTGTTGACCAATTTGAGAAAATTCCATGGCTCATTGAGAATGTTTGCACCAACCCATTAGTTAAAATTTATTCCGATTCATTAAAAACAAATATTAATGGTATATCGACATGTTTTAGCTCAAAATTATGACACTCATTTCGAAGTCTACATTTTTCACAAGCAAGAATATAAATATCGAGGGGAAAACGTTAACCCTGTTGTGAAAAGCGGTATAAAAACGTTGTGTTGAAAAACATATGCGATAGACTGATCGATATTGTTCTAATTCATGAATCAGATATATTATTGGAATATCGATTGGTCTAATATTTGACATGGTGACTTACACACGTCAAAGCTGGGTGTGATAATGGTGCATGCCTTTGTAGCATTATGCATGGCAGAACGTGAATAATACGTGGCAGATAGTTAATGAACTGATGGATATATTAAGGCCACGCATACCCAATTGTGCCAACTTTCACTATAATATCACAATGGATCGATCAGCTATATAAAAGATAAGTATTGCATGAAGCTGACATGGTAGAAAGTGAGCATGGAATCTGGTCGTTAAGACCATACAGGCTTCATCAGGTCATGAACAATGTCAGATCATTCGCATTGTATGGATTGTTCACAACAAACAAGCAGGTCGTTAATCCCTAACAAATCGGATCGCTGGCACATTTCACGGGTACAATGGGTCGGCTATACTGACACATGGCACATATGACGTAAAAACTATGAGATGGTTACATTCCATTTCACTACCAAGTCGTTCGCCATAATACTTCAGGACGCTATGGCCACAAGCTGAGCACTTAGGTCGTCATGGCACGTTCGGATTGTTTCCATCAACAGGTCGTCACAATGCCACATCAGCTCATCTCTTTAGATCGCCCAGAAATGATTAGGTCGTTTGACATATACAAACTATATCAGGCCGCTGATGTAAATATGAATGTGCCAGGTCGTTCCATTAAAAATACTCGAGTCGGTTGAAAGATGACACACGTGGAAGTGCATAATAAAGCTTGTCTAGCTTGGGGTCATTCTGGCACCATCAGGTCGTTCTTACACAATATAATCAGGTCGTCTAGATATTGAAAGTCAGGTCGTTCATACTTAAATTGGGTCGCCCACCGACCTGAGGGTCTGTGCACACATAATTACAGCTCTTCCGCTCCACCTCGAACCACACCTACAAATACCCCCACATTTCCACTATTCGAGGGGACCGATTTCTCCTCCTATGAAGTGCTGCCAACTTCATTTCTCAACAACTCTAAATCACCCTAACCTCGATCAAACCTCTTCCAAGCTTTGATTCAACATCTCCAATCCCCATAAATCGACGAAGATCGTCTAAGTGCTCAATTGTTGAAGATTTACTCCAACAATCTTCGCAATCAAAGAGATCCAAGCATTTCCATAGTGTTTCGAGTGGATCAAGAGAATAAAGAGAAGAAGTAGAGAGGATTATTGTAAAAAGAGAGAAAATGAGCGAAATTATAGAAATTATCTACCTTGTAACATTGAAAGTGATAATGGAGGCTCTCTTGAAAGTGGACGTAGGCTTTATCTAGGCCGAACCACTATAAATCTCCTTCTTTTTACTTGCTTTTTGTGTTTGTGGCTACCACTTTTCTAGATCTTAACTATTTGTGAAGTGTTGAATTCCACCTTGTGGTGTTAGTGCCATTTTTAACATTAACATTGGTGGAGACCATTGATAAAGAAATATAGTTGTAGGAAAAATCTCATCTATTATAATTTATCAAAAAAGACCATTTACATGAGGCAAAGAATAATGGTTATTCTAAGATAACTTACATATGATTATTATAGAGCCAAATGAACTATTTTTCTTTCTAGTAAAGACCATGGGTGCCTTTAATCCTTAAATGCTTATTGTCACAAATCTTTTTTCCACGACCTCCTATTGCGGTTGAAGTCCAATGACTTGCTCAAATACATCTAAAAAATCTTATCAATAAGAATGAAACTCAATCTCTTTTTACTGTCATAACTTTGATCTGACAAATATGAAAATCTACTTCTCGCTTGGGAGTATCCCTCTTACCTCTTGGGAAATCTCAAACAATAGGAATAGGCTCGACATCGTCTAGAATATATCAAGGGAATATAGGAAACTCAACATGACGACACTTTGGGTTGTATGAAATCTAGAGAGTTCGTCTGCTTGGCCTGACAACCTCCTATCATAGTTATTGATAGACCCTTACATGGAAACTCAACCTATCCCTGAGATTAGCCCATCTTCTAGAAATTCCTAGTACAATGGAACTCTATCCCTACATCCAAAAATCTTCAAACCCTAATAAATACAAATGTCGATCCTATAAGATTTGAAACAACTATGAGATCTATAACTAGGGATATTCCTAAGTGAAACAACGAAAAGTGATCTAGAAATGAAGGAATGTAACACGCCTAAGTACGGAAAGAAAAAAACCAAGAACTGAAACCAAACCTTCCATAAAAACTCTTTTACCTCTGTTCGATCCGCTGCTAGACGATGGAACCGCATCGTAGACCTGAACTTGGGAAACCTATACACTAACCTTTTCTGGTCTCTTGCCCTTTGAGGACAGTCCCTACTAAAGTGTCTGGACTGCTCACAAAAGAAACACTTTCTCTTTATCTGTCCCATCTTACAGTCTTTACCATAATGACCAAGAATCCCATAACTTTGCCACTTCTCGCTTTCCATAATTTAACTCTTTTGGGGTCCACAACTTCCTTTTGGTTATTCCCATTTTTTATTCCTCTACCATGATTTCTTTAAATTGGCTACTTTTGAACCTCTTTCGCCTTATCCTTGCCAGCCTATGACATTAGTGCCATCTTGACTAAAGACTCGAATGTTGTTTCTAATAGGTACATGTGTCAATGTCAACCCTTAGAGGGCCTGGTTCAATCCTCTCAAAAAATTAAGAGCTTTCTTGTAAGGTGTATTAACCAAATCCAAACTGAACCTCAATAATTCATTAAAATGATTATTGTATTTTTCTACTAAAAGATCTCCCTGTCTCGATTGAATAAACATCCTTTCTTGTGAATCCTTCCCAGCTTGAGAAAAGAACCTCCTCTTTAATCTCTCTCGAAATTTATCCTAACACATAGTTTCCACCTTAGCCTCTATGACTTCCTATCGGTAGGAAGCCTTCTCCTTCAACTATCGTGAAGGAAGTTGAATTACATTTCCATCACAAGTCACATGAGATCGAATATCCTATGACTACTGCATAGCCAAGTATGTGCCTCTTCAAAAGTCTCAGTCTCCTAGAATGAATTACCACCAAGATTAAAGAAATCATTGCAAAGTCTAGGAAAGTCAGTTGCCATTGGTGGATCAACGGAGGCTCCACCATCGGATGCTAAATCTTACACATTCTCTTATGGCAGGTTTGCTAGTGTCATGGCCTGAAGATACCGACAGAACTAGGCATAAATCGTGATCCCCTTAAGAAGATTAAAGGCATCTGCCATACTATACAACAAAAAAAGATAAAGATGTAATGGAATAAAAGAGAGGTTTTTACTAGACTTGAGGGGATAAAACTTTATTCTAAAAATTGCTTTCATTTTGAAAATTAGCTTTCTTTTGAAAATTACTTTAATTTTAAAACAAAATTTAGGAATCTTATAACCTTACGATCTGATATAAAATTCAGCTCCCCGCACCCCTTAACATCTCTCAAAATATAGTTATGCCAATAATTGTCGAGTGTTTGTAGGTATAAAGAACTGTATCACAAAGACCAAGATTTAAAAGACATGAAAATAAATATAGCATAAATATATAAATAAAAAATAACTTATTATTTCAAATGTCAACTTCCATTATGGATAAAATATTGTACCCCATGTCTCAAAAAGAAAAACTCAGTATCACGTAAAACCAGAGTAAAAACATAATAATCCTTTTCAGTAGTACCAGTTCAGCCAAGTCAAACTGATAAGATGTAAAATTGTAGAAGAATACATCAGTAACTAGATATAAAATCCAAGAGTGATCCTTCAAGATATATGAACATGCCAATCTTATCCCAATGAGCTTAATGGGTGAGAAAAAGGAAGAAAAAAGAGTGGTCGGGCATAAAGTCTGGTGAATGAAGTGATTACTAGCATGATTAAGCAAGATAAAGTAAATAGACTTAGAAGTAGCTCTAGTTCATAAAGAAATGTGTACATACAGACTTAATAATAGTTTTAATGTCATAGAGAAATGTGTACATAAATAACTAAAAATGGTTTCTAAGCTACGTAGGTTTATTTATCTAGTTCATGTAATAACTATTTAATTGTTTGCATTATTCTACTATTCTGAAAATTTTATTAGGATAAATTTTCCTAATTCTACCCATCGATTAGCCTTTTCTATCTGCCATCGGACTAGTAGGGTAGCATTCCCCTTAAAATGAATTAACCTTGCCCAGATGTGAACTGTATCCTATCCTTAACGTCACTCATCCGTGGATCTGCCTTTAGATGAACATCTATCTGGCATTAAGACTGTCTTATCTACTATGATTTGATGCACCACACGCTTGGCCACCGCTGGTATGCATTAACCTAAGATCCTTCTTCTAATTGGATAATGATTTACCACAATTCGACAAGCATGTCCCCCATGAGCGCCATTGGTATAAGCTTCAAGTCAGTTATCTACCACGATTTGGCATCGGTCAACTGCTAGTATGGACTCCTCCATACAATATCTTAGTTGTACCCCTTTCTTTATCCACATGACTGAAAGTACGTATTTATTGGTATGTTATCTACTATGATTCGACATTTTTTGCTTGTACTAACCTCCACTAATTAGTTGGCTATCTACCACATCGCTGCTGAACTGACCTCCAATATTTATCCATTAGTCAGTTATCCAACACTATTCAAAATTCGCCGCTGATAGGGACCTTTAGAAATAATAATATTTCCCTTCTAAGTCCTTGACCCATGTCTTATTTATTAACTTAATCATGAATTAAATTTTATTTCTCTTGGCCCAATCTCAGATCTGAGACCAACTTATTGTCTCAATCCCTGACCTAAGCCTATGAATTTCATTTTTTTTTTTGTCATAATCGGTTTTATCCTTTTTCTTTTATTATGATTTGCCAACATGTCAATACAATTCTTAATTATCATAATAATCTTCTCATTTTCTGTCTCTTTTTAAATTGCAACACTTGTCATTATTTATTGCAAATTCCTTCAAATTTGCCTAATTTATTATGATTCCTTTTTTATGGATCTACACTTTTTACGTATTTGCTGTAAATTTAGTTTTATTTTATTTAATCTGTGTTTTCGTTGTTAGCACTTTTGTTCTATTTTTCACGCGGAAAAAGAAGATTAAAAATCTATGTCTACAAACCAACAATTACAAATCTAGGTATTTTTTGAAACAAATGTAAATAATTATAGAAAATTATAAATAAACGACAAGAAAAATGTAAGTCCCGGAATTTTAACGATATAATAATTATTTAATTTAATTATTATAATATATTTATTTGGCAATTTAAACAATTTGAATTAAAATATTTTGATTATTTAATTAATAGAAAGACTGGGATAAAATAATTATTTCTGAATTGTTAGGAAATGGTTAAAATGCAGTATTTGTGAATTGGATAATATAGGAATTTAATTAAATTTAAATTCGAGCTATATATAATGAGTATATTATTTAAAATGACAGTTGAATGTATTTATTATAATATAATTATAATCGAGCCATAACATCGCGGTAGTTCGTAATATTGAGTTTTGAACTTCAACTAAGCGTACATGATTCGTTCTAAGTCATATTTTTTAGAAACAAGAAACGTTTGAATCCGTTGAGCTATATTTTTCTAATGGAAGTGAAAAAACAAGATTTCGCTTTATAGATTGTGAGTTATGTTCAAATCAAATTTTCAAATAGTCGCTGTAGAATCATTTATAAGTCATAACGATTTATTTAATATAATTAAATATTGGTTTTAAATTTGGATAAGATTTTTGAGATGTATTTTTAACTTAATTTATAGAATTTTTCCATAATTTTTAATTTGGAAAATATGCAACTTTTTGTTCAACATATTTTGGACTTTATATCGGTAGTTTTGGAATTTCATAGAATAAGTTAACTTGTCCATTTTATTATATTTTTGAGATCGTGACGCATCACTCGACATGATAATATTTTTATTTATGTTCATGGTGGCTTGTTCAGAAAACGAAGTTTCATGTAATAGGATATGTGAATCTTTCTAACTGAAAAAAAGAGAGTTACATGTGCCTATCCTACATGTTTATCACTTGCCTGAAGCTAAATACTCCAAAGAATAAGTTGGTTTAATGATTTACTGCAAGCACCTCTAGGTCTTGGAAATCACCATTTCATAGCGTTCGTATAGCACATCCTTGTTCAACCCGTATAACAGCTCTTTGATACCGCCAGGCGCATTTGTAGCAATACAAATTCGGTGATTGTATTGTTTCTTCTGCATGCCTATAACTGAGTCTTGAGTGGTAAACTGTTTATGTTGTTTTTGTACTTCAATAAAGATAGTTTTCCTTCTTCTTTGACAAATTGTGTAATCAAGGACGTACAACATCATATAACCATTAAAGAGCAGTGGATAACAACTTATTCCCATTCTACCTAAGCGAATTCAACAAGTTTAGAAACATCCGTACTATAAAAGGCTAACTATTATTATGCAAGTACAAACAGAACTTGTTAAAAGATATGGTATGCCTCTGACTCCACATGAGGCACGCAGACCTAAAGAAAACTTAGGTACACAGTAAGGGTGCGTTCCCAGCCAAAATTTGGCACGTTCATTTTTTTTTTGCCGTCCGACGCGTCGGATGCGAGCACATTTTACCCCTTCTAGATTCCACGATTCTCGAACGTTGGAAAAGTAACCGTTGGCGTCCGACGCGTCGGACGCCAACGGTTAATTTTCCAACGTACCAATTCACTGCCTATAAAAACGAACCCCCCTTCCTCCTCATTCCAACCGAAACCTCTCCCCTTTTACCCATTTTTTCGAATTTTTTGAGCAATTTCGAGCTGAAAAAACGGTAAATTTTTTTATAGTTGAGTTTATTTTTCAATTCTCTACCATATATATTTTTTTCGAATTTTTTTTTGTTTATGCAGATGACTTCCACTTCCACCACTGCTACCTCGCAGCCTTTTGCGAACTGGACGAACGACCGGGAGTCCGCTTTCATAAATGTCTGCGTTGAGTTCATAGCGGAGCGCAATACAAGCGTCAGTGGGTTCTACGCAACAGTCGCAACAACAATGAACAACCGTTTTAATCTGGAGTTCACAGAAAACCAGATTAAAAACAAATGGGACAACATGAAGCGAGCTTTTCGTGATTGGGACATGCTGCTTAGAACACCTGGGGGTGTATGGAATGAGGAGTTCGATTATCTAAACAGTCCTGATGAATTTTGGAGTACCGGCGGTGGCAGACGATTCAGAAAATTTAGGAAGCACTCGCAGATGAAGTTTTGAGATCAGGACATTACGTTCGAGGGTTGTTTGCGGAAAGATACTTGTGCGTATCCGATTCCTCAGGTTGCGCCTCCTACTGCACCAGCACCTCCACCAGCCCCTGCAGCAGCTGGTTCTTTCTCCCCCGGGGACGCGAGTTTCTATACTGGTTGGATGGCTTCGGGAGATCCACCGTCTGGTCAGCCCTCTAGGTGCAGACAGGCAGAGCGTGCCAGCTCGTGGGTGACCGACCATACGAGACAGCTTGCTGCTCGTTGTTTGGAGCTTGTTCGGAGATCGGGGACGCCTGTGGATCTTTGGGAGATTCTGACGATATTTCGCAACGATGAGCGGAATGTTGATATTGCTCAGGAGCTTAGCGATGAGGGCTTATGTGCCATTATTTCATCGGAGTTGAACTTATTACCTCATCGTCGTTTATTGTAGATTTTCATGTATTTGTTTTAATTCCAGTACCGTTGTGTTTTTTATGTTTTATGAAAAAAGTGGCCGTGTTATGAAATATTTTGTCATTATAGTTTGATGCAATTAGAATTTAATTAAATCAAGACCATTAATTTAACAATTAAATACCACGCTCAAATACCCCGTTCGTCGCTAAAAACACGATTCTCCTTCGCTACAGTACCACGCTCAAATGACACGCTCAAATGACACGCTCAAATGCCACGCTCACGTTCGTTAAGAACGCACCCTAAATATCTAACATAACACGCAGACATATATCTCATTATCCAATCCTATCTTCTCTAGCGTGTAGTCTTTTCGTTTCCTCACATCACCAAAAATCTTTGGAAATGAAAACTCCCAGCCTACCTACCATACCCTGTGTGTTTCTATTTAGCTGATGCCTACATCTCCACAGCTAAGCTTTCAACATCCCAATCTTTGAAATGAAAATTTATACCCATCAAAGGAAATCAAAACCACTACAAACCTATGCATGCACGGCTGCTACTCAAATCTGCAAACCTAAACACGGCTATTACTTGGCCATGAAGGAATGGAAAAGCCTATATAAACAATACGATTGTGTTTCTCATCAGCAAAGTCGAAAGCTTTAATGGGAAAAAATATTATTTTTTTCCACTTCAATACTCTACATTAAATTGGAAGATATATATTTTCAAAATCTTTGTGGCAAGAGCTGCAACCTTGTAGCCGGTTCGAATTCATCCAGCACTTTTACCGTCACACGTTGTATTCATAGAAGATCTAGGGTGTACGTGAGAGTGATGGTCGTGGAAATCAGGGAGAACGTGGGCGGAGTTGGTGACGAAATGGGTCAGGGTACCGCGAGGGAGTTGGCTAAAGTCGTGGGTTAGTACGAGCTCGAATCTTGGGTGCTGGGGAGGAAGAGGGAGTGAAGGGATGTTCGTTGGTGGTGGTTTGGTGAAGGGACGTGAAGCGGAGTGGGAGCTGCGGTCTTGAGGATTGGTGGAAATGTCTGCGAGTTGTTTACTGGAGCGGATATGTTTGGAGGAGAAGGAGATACAGGTGCATGCGGGTAATGTTTTTATTTTTCGGTCGGTGAAGTGATTTTGGGCCGAATGGAAAGCCCAGTATATATATAAAAAAAAATTGACGAGGGAATGCTCCGCTGAATGGGTTTGGACGGAGGCAACGAGATTGGTTTGGGGAAATATGTTATATACGGGTCTGGGTTTCCATTTTTCAAAGGGTGGATGGGCCAAAATCATTTGAAAAGCCCAAGATTTTAAATAGAATAAAATAAAGGGGCCAAAAGGTGAAGACATGAAGTAGCTTGAAGGCTCAAACTTCGGGAATCACGGTTTCAATCTGAAATTGGCAAGTACGAACTACGAAGATATGGGCACATTTCCAAATAGTGGAATAGAAATTCTGGAGCAGTTCCAAATGTATTTTTGTGGAAGAAAAAGACCTCTTGATTAGCGGGTGAATGGGATAATGGGCTGATCTAAAAGGGTAAAGCCCAAAAATTTAATTTAATTTAGATTCAAATATAACAAGATATTAATTTTAAAATATCATATCTTATGCGTATTTTACCGGAATTCGACAAAACATGATCCGTTAGGATCGTATAAATGAAGTTAATTATTATCATTTGATAAAAACAAGTAGTTAAATTTATAAACAATGTTTATAAATGAAGTGAATGATTATCATTTGATAATTGGAAACATAAATTTAAGCGTGAATTTAGGAAAAGGGAAACTAGAAATCGTTTCGATAGAAACGGTGGGGTTTATTACGAGGATCGAAATGCAAATTGATTTGAAATAAATCCATAAAGATTTATGATTGAAATTCGACTATGTCGAATCTTATAAAAATGATTTATTTTAAATGGATGTAATTTGTTTGGAGTTCATCAAAGAAAACTATAAACGAAATTAAATAGTTGAGAAGTTAGATTTTCAGCATATAAAAGATATAGAAATAAATTATATGTTTATTAATGTGATGGTAAGGGTTGTATCAACAAATGGTTTAAAGGTTTATAATTAAATTTTTATAAGATGAATATAAATGGAAAATTGAATAAGCAGGTTTACGTTTGATATACACGTAAATGTGTATATTTTATCCGCATATTTATCTTGTTTTCCCTTTAAAATAATTGATATTGTGTATTTATAGCTGTGTTTTCAGAGTATTGACAAAAAAACATGGTTTAAAGCATTTGATGGACAAAGCATGAAGAATTTTCTTAAAAAGAGTGAATTTTGAAATTATAAAGCTTGAAGAGTTTAAAGCTTGAAAAACGGTTGCAAATAGAGTTCAATTAGGTAGATTTGGCTCACTAAAGACTCATGCTGCGTTCACATTGGCTCATTTGCAAGGCCTCTCACTCTACAGCTACGTTCACACTGGCTTATGTGTTATTTGGGCTAAATCTTTAGTCACACATTGTGTAATTAGCCAATTAGTCTTTGTCATATCAACTATAAATACAATTGTATCTTGTTCATTTAGAATTACAATTAGTTTTATTCTGTAATCTTTCTCTTGGAATAAAACTCTTCTTGTCTTCTCTTTAGTTTTTATTTCATGTTTTCTTTTTTCTTTTTATCTTCTTTTCTTTTAGCTATGTCTAGCTAATCCCCTTTAATTAGGGGGTGATGACGCTTAGATTAGATTCAATATGAATCACATAGCCAAAAAGATTAGAACTTCATGTATATAGATTTAGATCTGAACCGAGGGTTAGATCTGAACCTTCATATTCACAGGGTATATTCAAGTTTGATCCAACGCTTATCAGATTTAGATCTAATTTTTAGGATTTTAGAAATAAAGTAGTGAATCTGTCCTGATAGCCTATGGTTGTTTTAGAGCTTAGCTCCCGCACAGGCTATGCTTATCGTTATTCACATGTTTGCTTCTGAAAACCTAATTGTTGTTGATTCGTGTTTGTGACAGAAACATGGGTTAGATCTAGAATAATTTGTTTGGCTATTGAATCATATTAATCTAGTTTATGTCATTGCTCCCTAATTGTTTTCATTTATTATTAAAAACCAACTTTTTGTTTATTTTCTGTTATTTTCAAATAATCAAAATTTCGGAATAACTTGATTGAATTTATTAGTAAAATAATTTTTGGTCCCAGAGTTCGACACCCTTTACAACAGCCCTTGTTGTTTAGGAAAGCCGAATTAATTGAATAGTTGTTTACAATTGTTTAATTTGTTCGCATACAACGTTGGTTTGTAAACCAATATTTCTTATAATTGAGTTAGAAGTCAATTTGGATTACAAACCAAATTATAAATAAGTTGGGCCTTAAATGAGATTTGAAAGATGAAAACTTATGACCGGATTTTACAAGCGAAGTAATTTTGTAAGCAGGACTTTATAAAATTAAGAGAAATTGTAACATTTTAAAATGTTACAATGATTTGTCTCGTAAGCAAGGTATGCAATTGGTAAGTTAAGAGAATGGATAAGGAACAGGCTTTTGCATTTAGTAAATGAGCTTAAACGGAAATATGGATTTATTAATTAAATAAAAGTTATATTTTAAAGTTAAATATTTTGAAAATAGGGATTATAATACTATCATTATAATAAGTATTTCTTGTAAAAGAAGTGGATTTGTAAACCAGATCAGAGAGTTGCATAAGTAAGGATTTGATAAGAAATTAAGAAATGGGATTTAGGAGATTAGACACTAACCGGGGACTAGTTACATTGAATGTCTTTCTGAGTGTCAATCTGATGTTGGTTTCGGCCTTCGTGGTTGATACTTGGAAAATTGTTCTCTTACTAGTTTACTGTTAGGAACTGATGGATATGAAAGAATAGTGATGCGTAGATAAGTAATAGAAATATTTTCCGGTGTTAATAACATATATCTAAAATAAGAGTTGTGAATATATGGAATTAATTTCCAATGATAAAAAGAGATATGTTCTAAACATATAAAATAAATAGCTTAAAATAGATGATAACGTTCTCCAAGGATCATGTGAGCCAAAAAAGGTTTGGGAAATATTTTGGAAAATATGGGAAACGGGAAATTAGGGAAATGAATAAATTATTGATAAATTAATTTAAGGAACTCAATGTTGATTGATGGTTGATTTATAAGATTTCCATTTGGAAATAAGATCGTTGTTTGTATGTATGGCTTTCTTTGATAGTTAAATCACCGACTATCAAAGCTTTTGACCATTTCCTAATGTCAATATGGAGAGATCGGGATCAGAATTTTTATCGAAAACCACTCTGTAGGGGCATTAACATTGCTAATCAAATAGGATGAAGAAAATTGAAGACAAAGTTTATGCAAGGGTTATTCTGGCGATCCTAGGTAGAAATTGCCTAAGATGGATTTATAGAATAATACCCTCGGTTTGTCAAGTCCCAGGACAACGTGTATGGATTAATGTCTGATAGAGTATATCTAATAGATCACATAAGTAGATCTCTTCAAACGTACTTACGTTTGGTGGCGGAGAAATTCGTTAGCTTTATGCCCGTGGTATTTTTGGGGAAATCAATTTGTGATTTGGTAGGTATGACGATGTGACATTCAAAGTAAATGAAGGTGTGATATGTCAAAAGATACGTTACTTAAGCCTCACCAATCGGGAAATGACAAAAATCGGGTAGGCAGCAGGGCTAAGTGGGTCGCACCCAATTAGGGTATATTGTCACCATCTAGAGAATATTCATATTTGTTACTTCTTTTCATTTTTGTATCTCCCGGGAATGGTTATGTTGGTATACCAACTGTAAGGTGACAATATATTCAGAACATTCAAGCAAAATGAATGGTCGGTCATGTGTGGGCCGAGTTGCAAGATGTTCTTGTTGAACTCCAGTGTATCCCCTCTAGAGTACACTGATCAAAAGGTGGTTCCATACCTTGTCATAGTTGGAAATCCAATCTCCAATAAGAGCCCGCAGTTTTTTATTGTATATTATATATGTGGAGCGTGAGATGCAAGCGTTCTGCTAGATTATTATTTACCAGTATTAGACACTATTATAATATCAAAATAATATTGTTTTGAAATTGTTTTGGGTTATCGTAAGGTAAAAACCATCTGTGTTTATTTGTGGATCGGTCTTACGATTATCATTTCTTTTGAAAAGTTAAACCAAATGATTGGAGTTTACTCACACCAGTCCCATGACTGACCCATAATTTATTTTGTTTTATTTTCCCTAAACTCTTAGGTGCCCAAATTTGTACAGGCAGTCAAGTAGTCGGGATTTTACAGATATACTTGGAGGAACTTGAAGCAGGAGGCTTCAACATTAGTTATATATAGAGTTTATTTCCGTTGTAATGTTATGTGATAATGATATGTATATACAGTTATAGTTTTGTATTTCAAATTCATGTTATAAAATATATTTTATTCGTTCCGCTACGAGATTCGTGTTACTCTAATTTTGTTCTGTTGTGTTCTTCTTCTTATATTCTATTTTTCTTTCTTTCTATTTCTCATCCTCTAACTTCTTCCTATTAATGATCAGGTATTTCCAATGTCTGAATAGTCGACACAGTGTTTTATGTCGATTTTTAGAGTTGAAAATCCATGTTCGTTACAACAAACAAATCCATAAAAGGAAAGGACTAAAAAACAATTTATCGAATTTAACTCAAAGAAACTATAAGAAAAAATAGAAAAAAAACTTGAAGAAATCAATTTATAGAAAAACCACTAAAACTGCAAGAAAAACTAAAACATACTTACGAAAATTAACTTATAGAAAAATAACTAAAACCGTAAGAAAAATTGTAAGAAAACTATAAAATAAACTATTACTATTAATAACCTTATTTCTTTAGATTACTCAAAAATATGAAAAGTTACAACACTCATTTTCAGTTACTAACTTTTGCTCGCACATAGACTTCCCAAATCCCATCCACACGTTGATTAAAATTATTTTTATTTTTACAGATCTCTTCCCAGAGAAATATTTTAGTTTTAGGTCCCCCTCGATTAAAAGAGAATCCAGAAATGAAAGATTCGTGTTATGAATGAAGAGCTAGGCCTAGAGTCTTATATATAATGGAGCTAGGGGATCTTAGACCATTAGATTACTTGATTTGAACTAATCCAAACACGTCAATAGTTTAATTTTAATCACCATATCTCGCTCAGAACATTCCAGATGAAATGATAATAGGTTTAAAATTCATTCGACTCGCATCAGGACAAAATTGCATCTAAAACAATTTGAGGGTCGACCAAATCCATATAAGGGTCGACCTATAGGCAAACTTAGAGAAGGTCTAATCGACCTATAAAAATATGAGTAGCGCAGTGGTTAAGCTCGTGCTTCCCTCTTGTGTGATTCTCGGTTTGAGTACTAGCAAATGCTATTTTTTTTTCTTTACTCTATATATTCTTTGTTTTAACTTGGATTTGGACATGTTATATATGAAAATTGCTACAGACATAATGGAAAAGTTTCTATAACCAAGTTCGAACATCATAATTTTTTTGCTTTATCTTTTATTCACAATTAACTTCTTTATTTAATTAATTATTTAATTATTATTACTTAAATTTTGGGTTTATTATAGCAGTTGAGCTTGAAAAACAGTTGGGTGTGCTTTGTAGCCTCAGAAAACTAACCGACTATGCCTAAAGATCGAAAGTTCTAGAGGTTGTGTATAATAGCCTTGAAAATGATATTATATTTTGACATTATTTTGATAAGAAATCCGTACGGGGCATGTGCAAGACTAAAAGGTAAGCTCGAACTAGTATAAAACTCCTGATATGTTCTTTCCTTCTTAATTTACTACATTTTATTTTATCTGCATCTTGATTTTGTGATAGTTAATCGCATCAATTTATTTGTAATTTTTTAAAAGTTTAAAAGATTCATATAATTAAGAAAATAATATTCACCTAATCTACTATTAATATAGCCTGAAGATCCATATTATGCATTTTTAAAGTCGACTACTGGAGAAGTTCAAAGTACACGTCTCTAGACTAAATAATGTGACGATACTATTAAGAATTAGGAAAATCCTCGAGAGAGCCTTGGTGGTTAATTAACAGGATCTAATTTGACATTTTTATGATGATGAGCAAAATTTATCTACAACCTTAGTGGAGGTAGTGTCTAGAATAGGGAGTAAAACCGACTTCAAGGTTTCCTGGGAAAGTGATCCAAAAATAGATCTGATGAAATTCTATCATACAGCTAGGAGATATTTGTTTTAGGAAGATGCTAAAGTTTAAAATAGTAAAATTAATTGTGTGGACATCCAAGGGCTCCATGGATAATGTTATGGAAAGGTTAACGGAAAACAAAGGGTTTGGTAATAGGGAACCAAAGTGGCGAAGGATGGAGCCGAAGTTCTCATCATAGGTTAGGCTAAAAGAAACCTCGAGAAGTTATTTCTAAATGCTTTAGGGTATATCCTCTATTGGAAGCCAACTAGGCGTGAACCACCAATTTAGAGTCTAACTTTGGAATGTACTGCATCTTCTATAAGTTGGAGGGACATTAAGTAAAGAGCGCACACATATTTCTGACATGATAGAAGAACAAATTTCGGTTAACCAGTTGTAGTAATACATAATGAAAAAATGAAGTGGTATGGACCACATCTACGATGAATGCTTTAGGGAACAACAAGTGATTTGGTTTGAGATTCAAATTCCAAGGATAAAGGCCAGGTACAATTCTTACATAATTCTTTTTCTTTCTTAGATAACTAGGATAATAATAACTCCATATTGCTTTTACATTAATGAATCCCAAGTTGGTAATTAGGCACACTCCAACTCTGATATCTGGTACGATTATTTATAGCAATAACATCCAAAAACTGCTTATATGTCACAAGAGCCTAGATTGCTCTCTCGACGTGCTATAAGTTTAATGTTTGAGATAAACATCTATTTTTCCACTTTCTTGCTTTGATTTGAGCTTTTGATAGAATTGAATGTGATGACTGATATTGATCACTATAATTCCAAATTAGAGAGATAGGATTGAAGTGCACGGTGAAAGTCCTCTTGTCAAAGATTAAATGGGTGGAATTTTATGATATTGATCATTTCATACGCCATCCAAAGATGGGGGGACCAGAGTGTAGCCTTCAAGTTTTCTAGCCAAAAAAAAAACTGAAAAGACTTGTGCAATTTTGATTTCTTTAAGCCTCTTTTGAAGAGACTGGAAGTAAGTTCCCTCAGTGGAGAGTAAGCAGATAAGCTTGTTTTGTTGGGTCCTCCTACCAGAGAACAAGCAGACTGGACTCCGCAAGGACCTAGAGAGATAAAAGTAAGTCCACTTACTAAAGAGTGAGCAAGTGGGATTACTTGGACATTGGGTCTCCTCCTCGAAGTGCGAAAGGATTAAGGTTAGCAAGTGACTAGGAGATTGGACCTAAAAGTTAGGCCATAAATAATCCGAATGGATCAAGTCCTAGATTAAAGGATGGACGTCTTGGCAATACCAATCCCCTAAATGGGTGTAGATTTGATAAAAGGACTTGAATGCCTTACAATCGAGGGAAGGAAGAAAAACCCTAGAAGACACATGATGGTTAGATATATTAAATGATACACCTAGATGACTAACTAAGATTCAAGTGACCAGAAAGCTCAAACTTTGGAGGCAGATTACTAAAACTTGACATATCTAACCTTTGAAAAGGGTATTTTAGGGGCAAGTTTTAACCCATTTTATCAACCAAAGCAGATTTCAACTGGACTAATAAGAAAGAAAAAAGACAAAAATAATTCATGAACTTTAAATCATGAATAGAAAGATCAAGGAATCGAACTTTAAAAATTTCGATGTAAAATTAACTTAGTATTCAATTCGGGGTTGAGTTATTTAATTGAATGATGACCCATTTTTTAAACCTCTCTCTACTTCGTAATCATCATACAATTCTAACAACTCATGATGGAATGGTTTTACAGATATGAAATCCCAAGGATCGACACAAATGAAGCAAAGGAAGTAGCTATCAAAAAGATCATTGGAACTAACTGAAACTAAAAGAAAAGAACTTTAAAAAGCTTAATTAAATGGTAAGAAGACAAATAAGTGGAAAAAATGCAAGCTGAACAAGCAAAAATAACTCAGTTTACAGTTACTTAAGTCGGCACTGAGTTATTCTATTAATTGGTCGGCCATCGAGCTCTATAGTATTGTGTCGTGCTAATTTCTGGACATTAGCACATGAAATATTCTAACGCTATATATGTGTTTCTTTATAAATACTAACTTGTCCAAAGGTAAATTTGGATCTTTCGGCACTTTACTCTGAATCTTCTTCTTATAATCTAAAACCTGGGAGTTTCCATCTTCTTTACTTCTACTCTCTTCATAAAATATCTTGAAACCCTATCATATAGTGAAAGAATAAGTAATAAAAGAGAATGAAGTGGATGTAGGTTGGAGATAAGGCATGACCACTATTTGAACATGTGTTTTATTCTATTTCGGGTTTGTTGATCCATATTCTAGGTTAACATGTATAAATATAAAGTTGTCGAATTTTTTTCAAAGGATGTTGTTTTCAAAAAAGCTTCGTTGCATGTGAAACACTGTAAATGGCGACAAGGCCTTTCTCCATCACCTTTCAACATCTCTCTCTCGCACCTCTGAATCTCTTCCCGCTCCACAAATCCCTCACGTCCTCAATCTTCTCCACTCTGTATCTCCTTGTTTTTGCCACGCGTAGTTTTTCACCGCTTCCTTATTTTCTTCGTTCATATCTAAGCTGCTATGAGATGGATCTGAGTTTTTATCCCTAATTTCTTCAACCCCATCTTTTCTAGCTTGCGACTTCCACAAAGTTATTCTGAATCGCTCCTTGCCATCATGATTAATTAATTCAGGCAACTACTCGGCTGTTTCGGTAGCCGGTTATTCAATTGTTACTCACTGTGATGGGAAGGAGGTTAGCACTAACGCGAAGCATCTTGGCATGCAGCAACTCCTCTAAGGTTTGACTTGTTTTCGCATTTCGGCACTCGTGTTTGTGATGGTACCTGTCGGCCTTATGGGTATTCAATGGATGTCAGTTTACGTCTTGTTGGTAGTCTCTTATTTTCAGTTTGCTCTTGTGATTTGTTGTGATTCCTGTTGAGGTGTTTGGTTTTTACCTTAGGATGGGGCTCAGATCTACTGTTATGTTATTCTGTTGTTTGCATGTACATAATTCATGGTTGGTGCTTGCTTGTATGGCTTGTCTCCCTTTTTTTTGGCTCGAAACGAGATGCGTAAGCACTGACTGAGCGGATTTCTTGGTGATAATCCTACTTATGCTACCAGTTTGTGGTCTTATGTATTTACTTGCGGTGAATGTATTGATTTATTGTTGAAAACTGGTGGTCAAGGGTTGTTTGTTGGTTCAATGTTCAAGGACTGTCAACAGCATAGGTGATGCGCTATGCACTCGACGTCGTTTGGCATCTCCGTCCATCTTATCCTCCTAGGCTCGACTAACTCTTGTTTTGGCCAATTGATGGGACTTATGAGCTTCTGCTTGGAAGGCTTAATGGAATTGATCATGTCATTTGTGCGACCACACTAGGTGTGGAGCTTTAGGAAATTGCAATAGCTGAATTGTCACTTCTCATATTTCTTGCTGTGACCCATGTCATTGTACACCTCAAATACTGTGTATTGTACTAATTTTTTACTTGAGTGTACTTATGTAACCCCACTTCTTATTGAAGTATGTAATTCATCATGTAATATCCTCCCTGTGTGGAGTGACGTAATTTGTAGTTTAGTAACTTAAACTATCTTCAGGACTGTAATCTAGTTAAGTAACTTAAACTAGTGACGTAATTTGTAGTTTAGTAACTTAAACTAGCCCACTTCTTATATTTCTCTGGGGGTTGGATCATTCTCATATTTTAATATGTTGCTTATGAGGATGTGAGACATGTCCATCATTTTTGCCGATTTTGTTTGTGACCATTTTGCCCCTGTCAGCCTTGTACAGGGCATAACTTTTGACTTGGATCGAATCAGAGGGTGAGACCTGTGCCATTGGAAAGGAATTGATGGCTACCTTTCCGTAGAGCGGTTACATTAAGGATTTGGCTCAGCGGTTTGGGAGAAATCGTTGTTTTAAGGTTTTTCAGTTGGCTGTTCAGATTTGGAGAGCCTAATAGGCTGAATTGGGGAGGCCCATTAGAGGGATGGTGGAATCCTATAAATAGGGGGTGAGAGTGGAGGGAAAAGGTTTATTTTCCCATTCTCTCATTTGGAGGCATTGATCTCCTTCTTCCTCTAACACCTTTCCACCATTAAAAATCCAAATCTAAGGAGGGAAATCATAGATCTACACCATTGGAGCTAGATCTACATCATTCCAAAGGTGAATTCGTCGGATCAAGGAGATTGGTTCGAATTGCTCGCTGTCCGGATTCATAATTCTATCATTTTAGCTTGTATTGGAGAATCAGTGAGTGATTTACAACTCTCACATGAATGCAATGAAGTATATGAGTTTTTGTGCATGTTTCTCATCAAATTGGGATGTTTTACCATAGGTTTACACCATTACATGTTCATTTTCATATGAGTCACCCTATGATCTTATCTAGCAAGTTTTACTCGATAATTTCATGTCATTTTACATGTTTATGTTAGTTAGAACTTTCATTTTGATCATAGGTTCATTTTAATGGTTTTTGGTGAGATTTACATCATTTTTATGGAAATTGTCATATTCATGTGGTAAGTAATGTTATGTTTATGATTGTGTTTGATGATTTAGGTTGAGTTGGTTTCGTCGGATTCGTCGTTTGGCGAAGTTTTGATCGAAATCAGAGTAGAATTGAAGATGTGCAGAAACTGGCTCGGGTAGGACCAAAGTGGCTCGGGTCAGGATAAAATTTTGTCGTGGAGGACAAGTCAAAGTTGGCTCGGGTCGGACTAAAGGGGGTCGCGTCGGACCACTTTGGATTGGGTTAAAGTGAATCAAACCATTTTGGATCGGGCTAAAGTGGATTGGACCATTCTGGATCGGACTAAGGTGGGTCTGGTCGGACAAAAGGGGTCGGGTCGGGCCTAAAGGTGGGGTCGGGTCGGACCAAAGTGGCTCAGGTCGGGCTGTTCTGGACAGTCATTTCTGATCAGCCATTTTTACCATTTCTTGTCAGCTATTTCTGGTCGGACACTTCCGGTGATGATGTGACTCCAAAGTGAGTTCAATTCGGAAGTTAGGAAGTGTTGAAATAATGCTATGGATTGCATTGAACCTTATAAAGATGTTAGTTGGTTCAACGATGGTGGTGGCTTCGACGAGAACCCAGAAGGGGATGTTCGAAGTGATGTGATATGTTCGTTGATCAGTGAAAAGCAACGAATAGGAAGACAACTCAAAGGTCGTGAGTTGGTGGATAATTGTTGCTCAAGAAGATTGCTTGAGCTATGAAATGTCGTTAAGATTGGATGACTAGAGATGCGAAGGCCGAGAAGTCATCGTTGTCGCAAGTTCTAGCAGGCTCAAAGCAGGGGTACGATGAGGGCACCCAATAGACCGGAAGGTTCCTGGTTGAGTACCTTGGGTATCGTTGAAAGGCCTAGTTGTCAAGGTTGGACATTGTCAAGGTTGGACAAATGGAGTTTATGCTAGAACTGGGGTTACCATTAGCCCTTGACATATGGCAAGTTTGGCCTTCATACGATTAACGATGGTTTCAAAGCAGGATTGGCGGTGATAGCCAGAGTCAGTCATGGATGATTGGTTGTTCTGTGTGAGACTTATATAATCTGGATGTTATGTGTGTTTTTCCATGATTGAATGGTTGCTCTGGTTTCCATGTATGAATTGTTGTTCCTTTGGTTGAATGGATTGTAAAGGCTATCACTGTCCGATGTGGGGAAGATAAGGTTGAGTTCTTCTCTGGTGTCATGGGTAGATTAGTATGTTTATCTATCCCCTCTCATACACTTTATTGTTGAAGTTGTTAGCTGTTTTATCGCTCACTAAGACTGTTGTCTGACTCAAGGTTTTATGTATCCTCTTATTACCTTGGGCTGTTCATCCGATTGTGGATGGGCAGACTAAGTAACAGGTGACAGGTAATGCTTTAGTGAGGACGACGATTCTGATCGATGGCGAGCAGGAGGCTCACGTACCAGTTTTACTACTAGCCAATAATTGGATTTCCGCTGTTTGCTTTTCTGAGTGATGTAGTGAGGCAACTTTGTAAAAACACTATTTCCAAGTTTGTGGATATTACTTTCTAGTTGTATGAAAGTCCAGTGTCTCTGCTTCACTATTACTACCTATTGTATATCTTCTATTATATTTTATCCTTGCGCTGTGAGTTTTACGACAGGTTCCGCTTGTGTTTACCTACTCTGATGATCGTCCATGATAGCCTTGCACATCTTTCAGCGCATTATTTCTCTTGTATAGTGCGGGGGTTATGGGTGGTCGTCACACGAAATATCCAAAGATCAAATTATTGTCAGTATTTCACATTCTAACCAAGATATAAACCGTTAATGAACACGGAATTTTTTTTTAATCTCTCCAGATTAGAGGATTAAAAATGGCGGTCGTTGTGACAAGCTATAGTTGTATCTTTTTTACTGAGTTCACGCTAAAAACTTCTGTGTGCCACATCTTGTATAAACTTGGAACAAAATGGGTAGGAAATATAGATAAAAGTACTAGAGAGAACTAATATTAAATTTTTGGAAAATTGCACACATATATAGAGTACTCCAAGTTTGCATAATTATGGAGAAACCATATAAAGCAATTATTTTGCATTTGAACAAGAAAATACATAACTCATAGGACTGAAATCTATATTTCCCTCACAATAGTATATGTTTGCATAGCTTCCAAGCATTTCACAATTGTTGTGAGTTTTACTGTATACAGAACAGATATATTGAATGTTATCAAATCATTATCAAGCACAAACTTCAAAAATAATATGACATAACAGTATCATTTCGTACCATGTACCAAAAACATTTAGACCTTTTTGGTGTTGATTACTCTCGAGGTTATTATTTTAGTTCAAACTATATGTCATCCACAATTGTTAACGATGGTCCAGATTCAGCATGTTATGAAATTTTGGTTGTAACATCTAATTCAGTTTTACTCTCTAATATAAAGTATATATTACTAGGTTTTGGAACATTATCGTGTTTCCTAAGAGTAAAAGCAACGAAATCAAAAGAAAATATATGATTATAGCATAAATGCAAAGAATCTTAAAATCAATATGTGTTTACTAAGAGTAAAAGCAACGAAATCAAAAGAAAATATATGATTATAGCATAAATGCAAAGAATCTTAAAATCAATATGTGTTTCCTATTTATATAAATGTTAAACCATAAAGCACAAACTCCAAAATCGTCAAGGACCTACGGTTCGAGTTGCTAAAGACATGAAGTTTTTAGAAAAAGGTTCTAGAGGTCATAGGTCTGAACTCCTAAGACATAATAAGAGGGCTCTACTTGAATAAGTATCACTTTTTCAAAATATTGGTAATACAGCTTGGAATGAACAACATAAATTACTATAGAATTATCCCATAGCTTTCTACCTTCTTGAATCAATTCCGTATACATCTTAGCACAATTCATATTAGTGACATTGTATGGACCATAAAACATAAGCGGAATATCAAATGGAAGTTGGTTACTTATGACGATGTCCTTCCAAGCTCGACAGGTGCCTTGAGATGGTGGACGTCCATTTTGTGCGTGCTCTGTTCTAAACAGGGAGAACTTGGCAACGAAAGACATGGAACTTTTCCTGTTGTCTTGCAGAACCGGTTGCTTTGTCTTTGTTTTTAGGTTTATTCTTCCCAACTTCCGATGATGGAATATATTGTTTATTCAATATTCGTTCATCCAAGGCAGCAGCTTGTTGTGATAGTTTTGGTTGATTATATCATATCGAAGACCATTTTGTAAATTTTGATTGTCCCAAGGCCTACTACATAGGAAACCCTAGCTTCTCCTTGCCTACATAAATTTTCAATTGTCGGGATGCTCGAATTGTCAATGTTTTGGACATTTTGACAGTATGTGAGGTTTGGGTCCCCAAGCAGCAGGTTCCTCAGACAGAAAATTCAAACAATATGGAAGTAGAACCTAATAACCAGGTTATAGAGGCTCAAGATCCCATTGACCTTCCCAACCAGCACCTACAAGAGTCAGATGTACAATATGACAATAATTGTAACGACCCGCAAATCCGTGCTATCTGAGTTGACTAAAAACACCACACGTCCAACCCAAATTGCACAGAAATACGAATCATTTTTAGAAAGAAGTTAGAGGATGAGAAATAGAAAGAAAGAAATGTTAGAATAGAAGAAAAAAAAACGAAGATCACAAACTCACAACGGAACGAATAAAATATATTATATAACATAACTTTTGAAATACAAATCAGTAACTTTATATACATACCATCATCAGAGCACAACAGTCATTTCTGGAACAGTTATAAACGCCTGTTTCCAGATCCAACATAGTACACAGCGAAAATACGATAATCTACAGCTAACTGGTGAAGCCTCCTGCTTCCAGCTCCTCCAATTGAATCTGTGAAATCCCGACTACTTGACTGCCCGTACAAATTTGGGCACCCAAGAGTTTAGGGAAAACAAAACAAAATAAACTCTGGGTCAATCATGGGACTGGTGTGAGTAAACTCAAATCATTGGTTTAACCTTTAAAATCCTTTCAAAAGAAAAGATAATAGTAAGACCAGCCCACACATAAACAGGGACGGTTTTTACCTTACTATAACCCAAAACACTTTGATATCAAAATCTGGTGATATTATAATAGTGTTTACAACAAGTAAATAACCAAATAGCAGAACGCTTGCATCTCACGCTCCACATATATAGTATAAAATCAAAAACCGCATGGCGCTTATTGGAGATTGGATTTCCATCTTGACAAGGTATGGGACCACCTGCCGATAGTGTATCTCTAGAGGCGAATACACTGGGTTCAACAAGAACATCTTGCACCCGGCTCACACTTGGCCGACCACTCATTTCGCTTGAGTGTATCGAATGTATATCACCAACGGTTGGGATCAGCAACCGTTTACCGATAAAGGACAGCATCGATAGATTAAAGAAGCAATTGGAATTTCTCTAGATAGGTGATTATACATCCTAATGGGTGCGACCCACATAGCCATGCTGCCTGCCCGATTTTTGTCCTTTCCCGGTTGTTGAGGCCTGAGGCTACGCATACTTACCATTCATTGATAGCACAATCACTTTGAATGCCACATTGTCAGATCCGTTAATCACTAGTTGAGTTTGCACAAATATTCTGGATGTTATGCTAAGGGAATAAATCCGTTGCAACCATATATATTTATACAGACCAACCCATTTGATCATTGGAAATACTCTGTCAGACATTCGTCCATTTACGTTCGTTTTGGGATTGAACGAAACCGAAGGCACTATTTCTATTTAATAGAAAGAGTCCTTGCACTTTACTCCGTCTTCAATATATTCAGCATACTTGATTCGCAACGCTTATGCCGATACGGAGTGGTTCTTCAGATAATAATCCAACCGGTCTCTCCATATTGACAACGATGGTCAAAAACTTCGATAGTCTGTGATTTAACTATCGAATAAAAACAAGTGTTCATCCAAACATATCAAACAAATCACTGGGCTCTTTAATTAATATTTCATTAATTAAATCTCTTCTCCATTTTCTTATCAATATTTGTTAACCAAATATTTACAAGTATCGCCTCCATTTATTTTCTATGGTTAGAAAATATTTTCGATCTTAATTGGAAAACATTCCAATCACTTATCTCCTCCACGAACTCATTTAGTTCTATACTTAGAAAACATTTGTTATTTTATTTCCAAGTTTACATTTATTTGGGTTAAAACGGATGTTGTGTAAACATCGTTACGACAACCCAAATATATACATTCAACTAAATCTCTTTAAACGTTGATCTTCGAGACTGAGTTTTGTTATTTATCGGCTGTTAATGAAACCAATCAAGTTGGGGTATAATTACCTCTCAGACCTTGACTGAATAACATTCATAACGTCAAAACAGACAAGACTACTTACTCGAATGATCAATTCTATACAAACCAATTATCTATTTTTAAAACACGTATACATTTCCCTTGTTATTTTTAACAAACCTAAGTTATAGTTTTCCTTCTAGTTTCAAATATCTTATTTAAATTTTGTTTCATTATCTAATTCTCTATATATATCGATATATGGATTTCTAGTTATCAAATTTTCTTAAAAATATTCTAACTCCTTAAATTTTTGGAAAAATTCGCCATAACCTCCCCTGTATCGGGAGCATCGGGAAATTTCAAATAGCTTCCAGGTAACTTCTCATCTCAAAAAGAAAAAGAAAAAGCCAAGCGGCTTACCGATACGGCGCATAAAATCTCATATATGAATTAAACATGTACCTTATTGTCGAGCACACTAATTATATACCTTCATCACTTTATCCCATAACTGTCTCCGGTATATCTATACCTGTACAATTCATTTCAACTTCATACACTCGTTTTGACTCAATTCGTTAAAGTAACTCTTTAACTAACTCTTTGCCCATTTCGCTTGTATATATGAATATAACACGTTTCAAATATATTTCAATTTACTTATCAACTAATTGAATTCAAATTTTAATTTAAGTTCTATATTTGATTTCAAATATATGTTTACAATTCAAAAATTCAATTTTCAAAGTTCGACTTCAATTCACCACTCGATTAACTAATTCTTCTTTGACTTAGTTAATTCTATTCAATAATAAAAAATATGATTATTGTTTCAAAAATCACTTTTCTTACTTCACTTGAGTTCACCTTTATGTTCTAACTCAAGACCAGGTTTTTAAATGGAAATTCGGATTTTTATTTGCTTAAAAATCCCTATATTTATATATAAAATCCATTATGGTTTTAATGGTTTCTGGCGCTGCACTTTTAAAATTTTGATTTTGACATAACTCAAAATCTATTCGACGAAATCCAGATTTTTCTCTTCCATTAGAAAACTATTATTCAACCGGTCCTGACGATTCTTGTTTCAAAGAATACCGACTTCAATTGAGTCCTGTATACTCAATTGGAGTTCGAGTCGCCAATTTACGAACTGCAGCGCTGCGGCGAGTTCGTTTTAATTATATATATATATATATATATAAACTTTTAAACTTCGTTAAAATGAATCCAACTCCATTTTAACTCTATTTGAATTTCTTGATTCAAATTCCAATCTCGCTTTTATTTGAATTCTATATTCAAATTCCAATTCCTTTTCTATTTGAATTTTATGTTCAAATTCTATTTCCTTTTCTATTTGAATTCTAAATTCAAATTTCCATTTCCTTTTCTATTATTCAAATTTTATATTTAAATTTCCTTTATTCAACTCCCATTTAAATTCCTATATTCAAATTCTATAGTTGAATTTCCTTTTCTATTTTATATTCAAATTCAATACTTGAATTTCTATTTCTATTCCATATTCAAATTCAATACTTGAAATTCCATTTGAATTCTATTATTCAATTTCTATACTTGAAATTCCATTTGAATTCTATTATTCAATTTCTATTTCAATTCTTCTTTGAAATTCTATATTTCGAATTCAATTCAATTCTTCTTTGAAATTCAATATTTCAAATTCATTTATATTCTTCTTTGAAATTCAATATTTCAAATTCATTTATTCAAATTCCTTTATTCCTCTATTCACATTCCTTTATGAATTTCTATATTCAAATTCCATATTCAATTCTTTTTGAATCCTTGATTCAAATTCTATATTCAATTCTGTTTGAATTCTCTATATTCAAATTTCTTTATTAAGTTTCCATTTGAATTTCTATATTCAAAATTCTATTTCAAATTCTTTTATTCAAATCCCTTTTGAATTCCTCTTTGAATTTTCTTTATTCAAATTCTATATTTGAATTTCATTATTCAATTTCATTTTCAATACTATTTGGATCTATTTGAATTTTCTATATTCAAATTTCAAATTCAATTCTATTTGAATCTTCTATATTCAAATTTCAATTCTATTTTAGAAAAAATAGAATTTCCTTTCTAATTCTCAAATATCCTTTTTCATGATATTTTTAAATATCATTACTTAAGCCCAGTGATATTTAAACACACAAAGCAACCAATTATTTATTTTTATAACACATCATATATAACAATATATATGCAAACAAATAAACAAACAGATAATATATTTTTGAGGAATCCAGCTGGATTCCTCCAACCTGTTTTCCTGCATCCACAGATGTTAGCACATAAATAATACCCATTCTGCTTCGTGGCAGAATATCGTGGTATAGAAGGTCATCCACTAATCATAGCGTGGGGCATATAGGGTAATCACCCGCTATGAAACTGCGGGCATCCGCTAATGAGACTGCGGGAATCCAACCAATCAATCAACCAAATATATATATATATATAATAGCCTAAATAACTAATATATATAAAACAAGTGGAAAAATCCAAACAAGCAACAACAATTATTTTTACGAAGTAAAAATAATTATAAATAAAAGGTGAGTGAGATTTACTCACCGTGATTTTAACTGCGCTGAATATCCAGTTAGATGTCGTATCGTTGCCACTACGAATCAACTTGAATGAGTTTTATTCGCACCTTACTGCTCGATACCCTTCTTCCTTTGTTTCAAACAGAGCCATCAATTCCTGTTTTTCCTCATCCCAGCATTAACCCTTCACTGCATCCTTCCCAACATTATAGAACCGACCCCAACTTCCCACAAAACATGTCGCATAACTCCAGATCACCCCCTGAACAATCGAACTCCATATCCCACCCAAAATCACGTCAGACATCGCACCACTTAGAACACACACAACTGTGTGCCTTATCGTTCCATAGAACCCCAATCAGAACCATTGCAGTACCCTTTGCTTCTTCGACACTGCCATGCTACAGATGCGAACTTCTATGCTCCGATCACTCAATAACTCGCCCCCTCCAATCGAGCACAAGCTCGATGTCCTTGGTTGCCGCATCGCCCAAATAGCATCGCACCTTACCTCTTATCGCACCACTCAATGAGGCCTAAATCCCCCTTTAACGCGAGCGGTTCCAAAATGGCCTCGAGCCCCCTCTTCCAGTTGCGGTTATAAACCACCATTCTGATTTCGATTTCATTTTTTTTTTTGCCGTGGATGATTTCGATTTGCTTTGGTTTGATGATATTGGGGAAAATAGGAGGAAAATGGGGAAAGTCGCAATTTATAGAAAAGGGGGAGGGAACAATTCGTACTCGCCATTAATTCATGTTTCCTGGATATCAAATGTGAATGACAGAAATTTGTGCTCGAGGAAGAAATATAGGGTGGCTTGATTTCTTTAGGTATGTGTTTTGAGATTTTAGGACAGACTAGGTCGGCTGCACTTCTTTGATCAGACTAATTTGAATTTTATTATGATTAAATTTTATATAATATATCTCACGGTCCCTAGCTTCAACATAAACCCCCATATTACTTAATGACCGACGTCTTCAAGTTATACCGCTATTTTGAACTTAATGGATTCGACTTAAAATTTTTAATTCGATTATATGAAGATAACAAATTTTAAAATCGACAATTATTATTAAATTCAACTGACTAAAATACAAATTGATTTCAAAAAAAGTTTAATTCTTTGATAATAATTATCATTGTTCTAATCCAATACAGGATTTATATCAATCAATAGAATTGTTTCAACTCAATTTTTAACTTGCAAATTCAATTATTCTCGTTTTTGAATTACGATAATTAAATATACTCTATAATAAATTCAATATAAAATCTATTTATTTATCCAATTCAACATTTAAATAAATTTAAATATCCAATATTAAATAACTGAAAATCCGTAACGTTACATTCCTTCCCCCTTAAAAGAATTTCGTCCTCGAAATTACTAAGGCAGAAGAAATGCTACAGACCCGTTAATTTTTCCAAAGCCCACTTTATTATAACTCAGCATTTTCATAAATATGAAGTTTCAGTAAATTTTATTCATTTAAATGGTTAAACACATACATTTATTTCAAACAAATCATACCAAGTACATTTACCATGTATGTTAATACAAGTCCCACTATTTTGTATATACGTTATTTTATCCATATTATACATCACATATATGCTTGTTATTTGATTCGAATGATTTACAACCAATTTATTCACATCCCATTCATATTCTATTCATATTGGTTCAACACCAATTTATCTAAATTGATTCCATTCAATTTATTCACTTCGATCCAATTAACTTGCTTAAGTTAAATTTAAATTCCAGAATTCAAATCCCAGGGATTTCAAATCCTTCTGAAGTCACATAAATATATATATATATATATATACATATATTTATTTCTGTTTTAAATTCAAAACATTTGAATTTTTCCAAAACAACTTGTTTTCTTTCAAGTAAATTTCCATCAAAACTTTTCTAAGGTAGCCATCCATCACTTAGAAACTCGAAAATGAACACTGATGATGATGCAGTCATCATCAGAATTATTTCCCAGCCACTGAAGTGAGTTCAGTGTTTTAACACTTTCAGAATCCATCAAAAAATGATTTTTATTCAAAAAAAAATCCCTTTCAAAACAAAGTCATATTATTTTAATATACTTCAAAAAAAGATTTTTCAACTTCCCAGGATTTAAATTATGAATTCTGTGTTGAATTCAATTTAATTCATATCATTTGTATATCTTATTCATATACAAGTTCTATTTGGTTCTATATAACCATTTCATTTCTTATAATCTCGTTGGATTATAATCCTAACAATCAACACATCCATATATAATATAATAATTTCAGAAAATTATTCCTTTTATATAAAAATAGAAATTTGGGTAAAATTATTTCATTTACCCTCTTCAAAACAATACTGTGTCGAATTTCTCTGTTTAAGTGTTTAGAAATTCCTATTGACTTCGTGGCGTCCCACGATTCGACCAGAATTCATAAACCACTCAACAGACTAGCCAACACAATATAAAACAATTTTTATATTAATAACAAATACGCGCTCTCGTATTATACACTCAACTCATTCTAGGGCACTGCTGACCCTATCTCTAATGAGCACATTCCCACCAAAGCCTAGGTATTCGCTCAACCTAAGCTCTGATACCAACTGTAACGACCCGCAAATCCGTGCTATCTGAGTTGACTAAAAACACCACACGTCCAACCCAAATTGCACAGAAATACGAATCATTTTTAGAAAGAAGTTAGAGGATGAGAAATAGAAATAAATAAATATTAGAATAGAAGAAAAAAAAACGAAGATCACAAACTCACAGCGGAACGAATAAAATATATTATATAACATAACTTTTGAAATACAAATCAGTAACTTTATATACATACCATAATCAGAGCACCACAGTCATTTCTGGAACAGTTTTAAACACCTGTTTCCAGATCCAACATAGTACACAACGAAAATACGATAATCTACAGCTAACTGGTGAAGGCTCCTGCTTCCAGGTCCTCCAATTGAATCTGTGAAATTCCGACTACTTGACTGCCCGTACAAATTTGGGCACCCAAGAGTTTAGGGAAAACAAAACAAAATAAACTCTGGGTCAGTCATGGGACTGGTGTGAGTAAACTCAAATCATTGGTTTAACCTTTAAAATCCTTTCAAAAGAAAAGATAATAGTAAGACCAGCCCACACATAAACATGGACGGGTTTTACCTTACTATAACCCAAAACACTTTGATATCAAAATCTGGTGATATTATAATAGTGTTTACAACAAGTAAATAACCAAATAGCAGAACGCTTGCATCTCACGCTCCACATATATAGTATAAAATCAAAAACCGCATGGTGCTTATTGGAGATTGGATTTCCATCTTGACAAGGTATGGGATCACCTGCCGATAGTGTATCTCTAGAGGCGAATACACTGGGTTCAACAAGAACATCTTGCAACCCGGCCCACACATGACCGACCACTCATTTCGCTTGAGTGTATCGAATGTATATCACCAACGGTTGGGATCAGCAACCGTTTCCCGATAAGGGACAACATCGATAGATTAAAGAAGCAATTGGAATTTCTCTAGATAGGTGATTATACATCCTAATGGGTGCGACCCACATAGCCATGCTGCCTGCCCGATTTTTATCCTTTCCCGGTTGTTGAGGCCTGAGGCTACGCATACTTACCATTCATTGATAGCACAATCACTTTGAATGCCACATTGTCAGATCCGTTAATCACTAGTTGAGTTTGCACAAATATTCTAGATGTTATGCTAAGGGAATAAATCCGTTGCAACCATATATATTTATACAGACCAACCCATTTGATCATTGGAAATACTCTGTCAGACATTCGTCCATTTACGTTCGTTCTGGGATTGAACGAAACCGAAGGCACTATTTCTATTTAATAGAAAGAGTCCTTGCACTTTACTCCGTCTTCAATATATTCAGCATACTTGATTCGCAACGCTTATGCCGATACGGAGTGGTTCTTCGGATAATAATCCAACCGGTCTCTCCATATTGACAACGATGGTCAAAAACTTCGATAGTCTGTGATTTAACTATCGAATAAAAACAAGTGTTCATCCAAACATATCAAACAAATCACTGGGCTCTTTAATTAATATTTCATTAATTAAATCTCTTCTCCATTTTCTTATCAATATTTGTTAACCAAATATTTACAAGTATCGCCTCCTTTTATTTTCTATAGTTAGAAAATATTTTCGATCTTAATTGGAAAACATTCCAATCACTTATCTCCTCCACGAACTCATTTAGTTCTATACTTAGAAAACATTTGTTATTTTATTTCCAAGTTTACATTTATTTGGGTTAAAACGGATGTTGTGTAAACATCGTTACGACAACCCAAATATATACATTCAACTAAATCTCTTTAAACGTTGATCTTCGAGACTGAGTTTTATTATTTATCGGCTGTTAATGAAACCAATCAAGTTGGGGTATAATTACCTCTTAGACCTTGACTGAATAACATTCATAACGTCAAAACAGACAAGACTACTTACTCGAATAATCAATACTATACAAACCAATTATCTATTTTTAAAACACGTATACATTTCCCTTGTTATTTTTAACAAATCTAAGTTATAGTTTTCCTTCTTGTTTCAAATATCTTATTTAAATTTTGTTTCATTATCTAATTCTCTATATATATCGATATATGGATTTCTAGTTATCAAATTTTCTTAAAAATATTCTAACTCCTTAAATTTTTGGAAAAATTCGCCATAACCTCCCCTGTATCGGGAGCATCGGGAAATTTCAAATAGCTTCCCCGTAACTTTTCATCTCAAAAAGAAAAAGAAAAAGCCAAGCGACTTGCCGATACGGCGCATAAAATCTTATATATGAATTAAACATGTACCTTATTGTCGAGCACACTAATTATATACCTTCATCACTTTATCCCATAACTGTCTCCGGTATATCTATACCTGTACAATTCATTTCAACTTCATACACTCGTTTTGACTCAATTCGTTAAAGTAACTCTTTAACTAACTCTTTGCCCATTTCGCTTGTATATATGAATATAACACGTTTCAAATATATTTCAACTTACTTATCAACTAATTGAATTCAAATTTTAATTTAAGTTCTATATTTGATTTCAAATATATGTTTACAATTCAAAAATTCAATTTTCAAAGTTCGACTTCAATTCACCACTCGATTAACTAATTCTTCTTTGACTTAGTTAATTCTATTAAATAATCAAAAATACGATTATTGTTTCAAAAATCACTTTTCTTACTTCACTTGAGTTCACCTTTATGTTCTAACTCAAGACCAGGTTTTTAAATGGAAATTCGGATTTTTATTTGCTTAAAAATCCCTATATTTATATATAAAATCCATTATGGTTTTAATGGTTTCTGGCGCTGCACTTTTAAAATTTTGATTTTGACATAACTCAAAATCTATTCGACGAAATCCAGATTTTTCTCTTCCATTAGAAAACTATTATTCAACCGGTCCTGACGATTCTTGTTTCAAAGAATTCCGACTTCAATTGAGTCCTGTATACTCAATTGGAGTTCGAGTCGCCAATTTATGAACTGCAGCGCTGCGGCGAGTTCGTTTTAATTATATTTATATATATATATATATAAACTTTTAAACTTCGTTAAAATGAATCCAACTCCATTTTAACTCTATTTGAATTTCTTGATTCAAATTCCAATCTCGCTTTTATTTGAATTCTATATTCAAATTCCAATTCCTTTTCTATTTGAATTCTATGTTCAAATTCTATTTCCTTTTCTATTTGAATTCTAAATTCAAATTTCCATTTCCTTTTCTATTATTCAAATTTTATATTTAAATTTCCTTTATTCAACTCCCATTTAAATTCCTATATTCAAATTCTATAGTTGAATTTCCTTTTCTATTTTATATTCAAATTCAATACTTGAATTTCTATTTCAATTCCATATTCAAATTCAATACTTGAAATTCCATTTGAATTCTATTATTCAATTTCTATACTTGAAATTCCATTTGAATTCTATTATTCAATTTCTATTTCAATTCTTCTTTGAAATTCTATATTTCGAATTTAATTCAATTCTTCTTTGAAATTCAATATTTCAAATTCATTTATATTCTTCTTTGAAATTCAATATTTCAAATTCATTTATTCAAATTCCTTTATTCCTCTATTCACATTCCTTTATGAATTTCTATATTCAAATTCCATATTCAATTCTTTTTGAATCCTCGATTCAAATTCTATATTCAATTCTGTTTGAATTCTCTATATTCAAATTTCTTTATTAAGTTTCCATTTGAATTTCTATATTCAAAATTCTATTTCAAATTCTTTTATTCAAATCCCTTTTGAATTCCTCTTTGAATTTTCTTTATTCAAATTCTATATTTGAATTTCATTATTCAATTTCATTTTCAATACTATTTGGATCTATTTGAATTTTCTATATTCAAATTTCAAATTCAATTCTATTTGAATCTTCTATATTCAAATTTCAAATTTCAATTCTATTTTAGAAAAAAATAGAATTTCCTTTCTAATTCTCAAATATCCTTTTTCATGATATTTTTAAATATCATTACTTAAGCCCAGTGATATTTAAACACACAAAGCAACCAATTATTTATTTTTCTAACACATCATATATAACAATATATATGCAAACAAATAAACAAACGGATAATATATTTTTGAGGAATCCAGTTGGATTCCTCCAACCTGTTTTCCTGCATCCACAGATGTTAGCACATAAATAATACCCATTTTGCTTCGTGGCAGAATATCGTGGTATAGAAGGTCATCCACTAATCATAGCGTGGGGCGTATAGGGTAATCATCCGCTATGAAACTACGGGCATTCGCTAATGAGACTGCGGGAATCCAACCAATCAATCAACCCAATATATATATAATAGCCTAAATAACTAATATATATAAAACAAGTAGAAAAATCCAAACAAGCAACAACAATTATTTTTACGAAGTAAAAATAATTATAAATGAGATTTACTCACCGTGATTTTAACTGCGCTGAATATCCAGTTAGATGTCGTATCGTTGCCACTACGAGTCAACTTGAATGAGTTTTATTCGCACCTTACTGCTCGATACCCTTCTTCCTTCTTTGTTTCAAACAGAGCCATCAATTCCTGTTTTTCCTCATCCCAACATTAACCCTTCACTGCATCCTTCCCAACATTACAGAACCGACCCTAACTTCCCACAAAACATGTTGCATAACTCCAGATCACCCCCTGAACAATCGAACTCCATATCCCACCCAAAATCACGTCAGACATCGCACCACTTAGAACACACACAACTGTGTGCCTTATCGTTCCATAGAACCCCAATCAGAACCATTGCCGTACCATTTGCTTCTTCGACACTGCCATGCTACAGATGCGAACTTCTATGCTCCGATCACTCAATAACTCGCCCCCTCCAATCAAGCACAAGCTCGATGTCCTTGGTTGCCGCATCGCCCAAATAGCATCGCACCTTACCTCTTATCGCACCACTCAATGAGGCCTGAATCCCCCTTTAACGCGAGCGGTTCCAAAATGGCCTCGAGCCCCCCTCTTCCAGTTGCGTTTATAAAGCACCATTCCGATTTCGATTTCATTTTTTTTTTTTTTTTGCCGTGGATGATTTCGATTTGCTTTGGTTTGATGATATTGGGGAAAATAGGAGGAAAATGGGGAAAGTCGCAATTTATAGAAAAGGGGGAGGGAACAATTCGTACTCGCCATTAATTCATGTTTCCTGGATATCAAATGTGAATGACAGAAATTTGTGCTCGAGGAAGAAATATAGGGTGGCTTGATTTCTTTAGGTCTGTGTTTTGAGATTTTAGGACAGACTAGGTCGGCTGCACTTCTTTGATCAGACTAATTTGAATTTTATTATGATTATATTTTATATAATATATCTCACGGTCCCTAGCTTCAACATAAACCCCCATATTACTTAATGACCGACATCTTCAAGTTATACCGCTATTTTGAACTTAATGGATTCGACTTAAAAATTTTAATTCGATTATATGAAGATAACAAATTTTAAAATCGACAATTATTATTAATTTCAACTGACTAAAATACAAATTGATTTCAAAAAAAGTTTAATTCTTTAATAATAATTATCATTTTTCTAATCCAATACAGGATTTATATCAATCAATAGAATTGTTTCAACTCAATTTTTAACTTGCGAATTCAATTATTCTCGTTTTCGAATTACGATAATTAAATATACTCTATAATAAATTCAATATAAAATCTATTTATTTATCCAATTCAACATTTAAATAAATTTAAATATCCAATATTAAATAACTGAAAATCCGGAACGTTACAATAATTTACAAGCACAGAGGACTAGCACATTGTAGAATGAGAGTGAAATGTATTCCGCTGACCCTGACGATATGGACCTGTGGATGCTGTTGATCAGATGGATGCAGATAACTGCTACAGCAAGGACAACAAACAAGTAGAACATATAAGGACAAGATCAAAGACGGTGCGTAAATCTAGTTCTGATAAAGCAGTGGATGATGTAAGTGTAGATGTAGAGGCGGGAGTTATTGACAACCCGAATGGGCGAAGCTGATTAGCCAAATCAACGGAAAGAAGAAGAAGACGAAGAAATGCAAGAAATTGAATAATTTATTTGACTCTAGCCAGGATCTTCTTCTGTTACTTAGTGTTATCATTAGTTAGAAGAGTCGCATGTGGTTTTCTCGAGTCATTTAGATAGTCTTTAATATAGAATGGGCTATATCTGTCTTTTATAGTGCCTTTGATTTTATATCTTTTGTTTGTACAATGTCTCGGTACGAGTGAGTTTTGTCAGAGTGAGTAGTCTGTCACTTGTTTTGAGTTGTACAACTGAGGATGTAAAACCTTATATATATATATATATATACTTATATATATATATACTTATATATATAAAATAAAGCGCCAAGTTTCTAAAAAATAAGTATCACTTTTTTTAATAATAAAAACACAAACTCTTGGTAAATTCTTACATAAAAGAAAACACTTTTAAAATATTATATTGTAAGAAAAATTGGATATAATTTATTATTATAGGCTTGCAAAGGTGTCAAATATCAATTAAGTCTTTTTAGCTTGGTATATTTTGAACGAATAACATTAATAGGTTATGTTATTATTGACCAACTCATGTCTCAAAAGATAAACTCAAGTCATGCAAAGGCTCATGCTCTAAGCTACTCTCTGAGGTAAAGATATCAGTATTGCAACTATTAAATGCTTCCACTATCGGGAAAGCAGAAGCAGGGTGCAAGAGTTGACACTAAAATAGATCTTAATGTCCAAACTTGTAAGCATCTATTCATGTCACATCCAAGGAGATTAAGGAATGTCTAGCATCACATGCAAGTCGATATGATTTTAGTTCATTGTTATAAGCTATTGTCATAAAATATAAATATGACATTGAAATTGACGTAGCTATAAAGGAACCTCCGAACCTCGACAACATTTACTAACTTGATGTTTTCCAATTTGGTAAACTTTAAATTTTGCATAAACTTTAGGTTGTGCACATTTTTTTCTAAATAGGTTTTATGTGTCGCTGATACTTGATAAGAAAGTGTGACATTGAAATAATGTATCATATTACTATCTTTGTAGTTTATTTGCTTTTTTATGTTGTCAACAACTGATGTTAATTTATTTATTCCTAATTATAAATTGTTATTCCATTTTTACTTACGTACGAACGATATTATATTTTTAAAAACAACTACGCTATATAATAAGATATCAATGAATATGATATATTATTATATACTAAAATCTAACTATATTAATATGATGTGTTGGATAATGTAATTGTGTAAATACTTATAATTCTGATGAGTATAGTCTACCTGTCCTAGTGACCTTAACATGTTGAACTCAGTATGATCAACCAATTCTATAGACCTTATCATGCTCACATATACATTCTACTTAGCATTAATTATCTCCAGAATGAGAGTTAAGTAATTTCAGTGGTGGAAATTTTTAGTTATGAACCATACTTCTTCAAAATCAAATAAACTAATATACATAATTTCCATCAATCATGTGGTAAGGAAATAAATCTAACTATGAATATTGCTATTCATAGACTAATATGGAAGAAATTATTTATTTCATATATGGATTATGCAAAACGTATCCATAGTTTAAAGGTAAAAAGGCAATAATTCCTATTTAATTTTAATTTGAAAATTAGTACTTCTTTTGGCAGCACTACACCATGTTAAACAAAGAAATTTCTTACCATTTGCCCAATAATTAAGGAATTATTTTGACGCTATAGTTCACACTCAAAATTAATCTAGAAATTAGTATTCATTTCAGTGTCATCACACCATGTTGGTTACCAAATATGTCTTATATTCGCCCAAAGATTTAGGAAACATTTGGAACCTTTATATATTGTATGATATGGTGTATAGTATTGTAAAATTCTGATATAAATACTAGTCATATTTTATAATTTTAATGGTTTCCACTTTTGGCTTGGAATAAAAAAATGTCTCCAAATCCTTCCTAGAATAGTATCTCTTATTCTTTATAGTCATAATGTTATCTAAGAGTAACCAATAACGATCAAGATTTTCTTTTCATGACTTTTCAAAATAATAGTTTATAAACATTTTGTTGACGACAAAAATGGTCATCACACCCAAGGATTCTCAATTACTCGAGAATAGTGTTTCGTGTGGAAAAAATAAAGTGTGGAATGCAGTTAATAACACAGAGATTTATAGTGGCTCGGTCCATAGGTGACTACATCCACTTTGAAGGAGTTTGTTGATCTATTATTCACAAAAGTAGGTTACAAGCATTGAACATCATCAAGGCATTCATATACAGGTCAATCATGTATTTTTGAGTCATACTTGTCATATGCTAGGTCTTGGAAAAAGGTGATTTTTGTGCTTCTTCCTCCTCAAGAACTAGGTAGCCATTAATGAGTTATAGGACCTTATAGAGATGTCAAATCATCCAAAATCCAACCCTTGTGAAGAATGAGCAAGGGGATATTTATAGGTGATGGGTTAGGTGGGAGTAGGTAGGATATCGAGGCCATACAGCAGAATTTCATATCCATGAGAAGCCATCACCTGAATTTCGAATCCCTCATTTGTGTATAGCAAGAGTTCATATCCTCCTAAGGGAACATAAAATTAGTATCCCTTAGGATACGGTTACTTCGTATCCCCTGGGGGATATGAATTCTCGTATTCTTTTAGGGATGCGAATTCGAATCTCAGGGATACAGTGAGTTTGTATCCCCTTGGGGATACGAAATTTCGTATCCTAGGGATACGTTACAGAGACATCTGAGGGGGATTCAAAGTGCATGATGTGGCGATAGGGGGATTCGAATTTCCTGTTGCGCGATGAGGGAATCGAAATACGTGTTGAAGGGATTCGAACTATTTGGTGCACGACATTGGGGAGTCAAAACTTCATGGCTTTAGAGGGATTCGAAATCCCTGAAAAAGGGGATTCAAACTTTGGTAACGCGTTTCACTTTGAGGGATTGTGAGGCCTATACTCATGCGACTTCTCTCGGGCTTGAATCCTTAGCGTTTTAGCGACACTTCGGGCTTTGGTGCCATGCAATGTATTGAGTCGAGCGGGCCTGATGCACTTTTGGGAATCAGACAAAAAAGCTGGTTAACACGTTTTATGTGTTTGTATATTAAATAACATAATGCTTACTTGTAATAAGAAACAAGTTCAGTACATACAATTAACGTTCCTTTTTTTTTTTCTTTTTTTATGTTATCTCTATTTTGATTTTGCAGCTACTATTTTCTATCAATTAATAACTTTTCCACATGCATTTAATTTAATACCAATGCTAAAAAAGTAAAACAAATAAACAAAATTTATATCCAACATGGAAGGTAAAACAACAAATCCATATTTACCAATAAACATCAGTATTTACAAACTATTGATAAAGGAAAATCAATTATATTATATATGGATATTAAATATTTCTTACCATTTTCTAGATGATTATAAGAGGATTATTTGGTCGTTTTTGGACAATATTAAGAAACTATAATAAAAAGATATAACATTTATGTAATATAAAACAAACCGTTAACTAGTTCCAAAAGCTTAGTTGGCTATTGAAATAATGAATAAATCAGTAGTCCTGGTTACAACACAACTCATAAATAAATAAAAAATCCACTAGTTCATAAATTATACCTAATACACGTTATCGGTAAATTGAAAACATTATTAACCCTAACCAAATTACATGTGTTAAAATTCGATTCTTTTCCTAAGAAAACATCTTATCTTCCAAAGCAACACACCCTATCAAATCTAAATTTTCCCATGGCACTTTTATCATAATTAATTTTTAGTATAAGAAGTATTTCAAAACTATACATAATAAATTTAAGCTTATTGATGGGCTTACGCAAATGAGAAGTAGAGATCATAGTTTTTTGTAAATCATAGGACATAAAGTATTCCACAGATTGTAGGACACAAACTCCATACCTTGTGATCTCATGTACAACATTGTCTAAATTTTACTATTTATGGCCAATTTTATAGTTCTATCAAAAAAATTAGTTGCCAAATCAAGCAGAAGAAGTGAAAATGCATTTCAATTGAATTTTATTTCTATATATAATATTAACCGTAACGCTTGAATTTTCATTTAAGTAACAGCATAATCCATCAATCCATATAATACTGGAAACCCAATTAATAATAAATTTTGAAGAAAATTCCAATCAATCAAATCAAAAGTTTCTCAAAATAAAGTTTTAAATGTGCACATGTAACGTTACTTTTACATTGGTAGTAAATTTAATAAATAACCTTCGTTACCACGTTAACGAGAAAAATTTGATCATTAGTGCTTTTGTTGCTATTTTAATAAGAAAAGGAGTGATAAACTAATTGTATTTGAAAGTAGTACTACATAGTCAAATATATTTAATTATCATTCTCTATGACAGTAAAGGAGTCACAAAAATATTAATTTAGGTGTGTACTCTAAATATTGTTAAATAGCTTAACCGGTCAACCCCTAGTATGATCGACAAAAATACTTTTACTTACGTTGTTAATTTTATTTTTTGATCACTAACTAATTGTTTAGATTATGAAAAATAATTATATATGAGTTTTACACTATTTGTATACGTTTACTTTTAAACGGTCTTTCATATTTAATGTGGGTGTTTAAATTAATTTACATAATTTAATTTTATAAACGTTTCAGTGGCATTAGGAGTAGTTATAAGGTTATAAATAGTAATGCCCTTAATTAAGTTTGGTGTGGTTAATGACACTCCACTTATGGATAAGAGAAGTCATTTTAAAAAAAGTTAATTTTAAAATGAGGTATATATACCAATGAAATAAGTAATCTCCTAAAATTTTAATAGTAATTTTTATTCTAATCCACAATTTTAATAAGTTAATCCACCCTATAAAATATGATAATTGACTTTTAATAATATTTAAATTTTTATTAGTTTATCCACCTAAAAAAAGATCAAATATCATTCTTCTTCTTAGTTGCTTGAGTGGTAGTTTCGAGTGGAAATTGTGGCTTAATGCTACCAGTTTGAAGATAGCACAGGAGAAGCTCGATAATCATCATTAATGCATGTCAAATTAAACTGTTCTTTACAATTATTAAAGCTAACTTACTGTACAGATTTTGAACGAATTATGCATCACAACGTTAATGTTTTGTGCGATCGTAACTAGAGTTGCGGATACACACATTATTTTCATTGATGTACTTCAAAATTATATCAAGCGAAGTTCTGTAATCTTCAACTAACACGTTTCATTATGACTCCCAGCGGGATCATACAAAAATTACCATGCTTCCCTTTTCTTTAGATATATTTTTTAATGTAAAGAGGGAAGAGATAATATACTATCAAACCATCAACATGATTGATTGCCAAATTATATGACTTGAGTTAATGTCTTTAATAAACATATTGTTGATCATTATCTGGATTAGTTGGTGTATGGGAAAAACATTTATTGTTTGTTTAACGTCTCCTGTTAGCTTGCTATGTTTACTACTTATTTTCATATGGTTTTTTCAAATTAATTCACTTTTCTGTAGATAATCTATTAATTTTTTTTCAAAGTTCAAACTATGCTTTTTTGTTTTATGTTCATTCTTGTGCATTATGTAGTTCGATATATGCAAATCATTTTAAATTAACTTTTACATTATCTTGTAATATTATCAGTGTCCGCAGCAATCTGGAGCAACAAATTGTAATTTTAATTAGTTTCCGTTTCATATGCATGTTGAGTTGATGGTGTTTGATGGTTAAGGATGATGAGAAGATTGAAGGTTTGTGAACTTGGAGTTGAAATGTGGTGTAGTGAAGACCAGGTGTCTGAATGCAAATTGTTAAAGAGAAATGCACAGTAATTTGACGACTATTTGAGAAGGCTCAGTCTGACAAGAAGATTGCAATGTCATGAGCATAGGGTGTTGAAGATGAGTTGAATAGAAGCAACTACAAACTAAATGAGTTAAAATTATGGTTCAAATGAACACAAACACGCAGGAGAAAGGAATAACAAAAACATGAAATCTTTAAGTTAACCCACTCGTGTATTAACTTACAAAATAGTTGTGTATTAACTTATTAAAGTAAAATGGTGTATTAACTTATTAAAAGTATGTATTAGAATAAAAATTACCAATTTTAATTAACATGACCAAATCGCCTTATTTATTTTTTAACTGTAATCCTCTTTTTTATCTTCACTAATGTTAAATTCAAAACTTGTAATTAAAGTTGAGAATTCAAACTCACCTACAAATGATGAGGAGAAAATTGTTGATTCATACTCAAGAAAGCATTAACCATGCACTAAAGAATGAAGAAATTAATTAGGTGAGTTGTTAAGATGACTAAATTCATATGGTTTTAACGTTGGTTAGAAATAGTTAAAAATCGACGACTCTTCAACAAACTTAATGATTTTTTCTTTCTCAAATAGCAAAATGAATTTTTTATGCTCACCCCATTGTTTTATGGAAGAGGAAAGTAGAGATGAGGGGAAGAATTAAAAACTTGAGTAAAGAAAAAAAAGAAAGAAACAAGGGCAGTGTTAGGCAAAGTAAAATTTCTTTTCATAGTGTGTGTATTTCTCGTAGTAAATTTATTTTATGTGGAGTCCAGTAAAAATTTGACCCTCTTTTATTCAAAATAAAGGGTGTCATAACAATGTCTATCAATTTCTCCTTTTTACTTCTAACATTGCCAAACATATCTTCACTCCATTTCTTAATGAATCGATGTGCTTACTAATAAGTACTCTAGCTATGTTTACTGGAAATGTATAATTATAAGTTTAAAAAAAAAAACAATTATTTGCTATTAAGTCTTTTAACATTATGTTCCAAAAACCATATCTTTTCAAATCAAAAATTTTATCTTTAATATTTTGGTTTGTGCAATATAAAATAAATGGGCAACGATCTGAATAAACATGAGAAAATCTAACAACTTTACAAACTATAAATTTCTCTATGCTTCATCCCTAATAGAAAATATATCTAAAATTGTTGTAGATGGTCTTCTCTTTCGTTATAAATGTTAGAATTTTGATCAAGAGAGAAGAGAGAGACGAACGGTAAAAACATGAAAGGACTACATTTTTATTGATTTATTCGATTGCTATTACAAAGGAGATGCTTGATTGATTGAATTACAATGCTATACTTTGCCTCTACTTATAGATAAAAAAGAAACATTCTATAATAGCATATTCTAGAGCATATTTGGCCCAAATTAATATAATATCAATTATAAACCAAATGTGCAAATCAGACAATATATCCTCTAGCTTAATCAATGATCCAAATGTGCAAATCAGACGATATATCCTCTAGCTTAATCAATGCAATAAAGGAAGGCAATATATCCTCTAGCTCAATTAATGACATCATATTCTCTAACAATAAACCATCTATTACTTATTTTATCTTAATTAAGTTACAATGAACAATAAACTAATCAAAATCTTACATGGCAATAAAATTCCATTCCCCGGGGATCTTTCCCGTAAAATCTAGTTACACTGAAATCACCAGCCATCACCATGGATGTGGAACAAGTGATCAAAACTACCTAAACTGCATATGTTCACTCCATAGAATTCTATAATCTACCTTAGGATTCTGTCCATAAATATTAGCAATGTTTAGTGATGAATCGCAATGTTTAGTGATGAACCACTAATATCAATAAAAATGAAATGCATTGAATGAGTTTTGACTAAAGACTGTAAAAGCCTAACATAATTTTCTTTCCAGCACATCATTAATCCTTATGCACTACCTTAGCTGGAAGATACCCAGTGGTTTACATAAACACCTCATAGAATCCTATATAAACAATAATCAGGATTTCTATTTTTGTCTCTTGTAGCAGTACAATATTAATGTTAGTCTTTTTAAACAAAGATTTGATTTTACTATGCTTACTTGTATCATCTGAACCTCCAACATTATAGCTAACGTATCTCATATTCCAAGTCTGCTGATCTATTCTAATTTTGTACTTTTAATGTTCTCAGTGTCTATTTGCACATCAGAGTTTTATTCTAAAGTCTTGAGTTTTCAGATGAAATGATGTTTTTTCAATCAAAATTTTCATCTGTGTATCAAAGATTTTCTGTATATATATGCGCAATCAACGGTGGAGGGGACAACATGGAAAGAGAAGAAAAAATGATGCAACTGTTGGGTAAACATATGTTAGTGGGAAACGATAAAAAAAATGAAGAGTCATGTGTCTTTTATGAGTCAAGTGTCATGTTAATTAGTGCGGTGTCTTTTATATGTTAAGAGTCATGTTAAAGTTTGTGTCTAAGTAATGTTTATTGGTAAAGGGTCAAGTCGATTAATGATGTGTCTATTTACGAAGGGTTATGTCTATTGAGTTGTAAGATCATGTAGACCACTATATAAATATGGATGGTCATTTTGTGTGTTGTAAGTGAAAGAGAGAAAAAAAGAGAAAGAGTGAAAGTGAGTGACACTACAAGGAGTGGCTGAATCTGCAACGGGGGAGGGCGACGGCTTGCGACGGCTAAAAAAGCGGCCGTCGCAAACCGTTGCACGGAGCGAGATAATTAACTGCTACTCTTTCTTCCCCAAATCAGTTCTGCAACGAAAATTAAAAAAAAAAAAACCCTCTTCTCCGCCGTCGCTCGCCCTTGCTCCGATTTCAGCCACTCCAATCCTCTCAAATCGTGCCGGTATGTCTTCTAAACTCTATTTCATGTTTAATTAGGGTTATTTAGAGTTATTTAGGGTTAATTTGTATGTTTAAATTGGGTTGTAAATTCAGTGTCTATGGACATGAAATTGGTTGTCTTGTGAGATGCATATGATGTTGCTTTTGTTATACATTGATTTGGGAATAAGTGGAATTGATTAGGAGGTTGAAATCATTGATTATCACATATGTACTTTGATTTAGGAGCATGAAAACGACGATTATCATGTATGTAAACGTGATTGGTTTGCTGTAGTAACTTGATTATGATTATCACATATTTATAACGTAACACCTTAAATTTGAATTGAAATTAAATAATTAACTTGAAAGCTTAGTTTGTATTTCAAAAATTGAAACTAATTTATTAAAATTAACTTCATAATTTATACATTAAACTAAAATTAACTAAAACTAATTTATACTTCATAATTTTCACTGTCATGTTATTTTACAAATTGAAATTAGGCAAAAATATTATATAAACGCTATGTAGTTAACGCGCGAGCGTAGAAGGAAAAAGGCGCAACTAAGGGGCTTTTTTGAAGTTTAAGGCGCACCTATTAACAAAGCGCAAAAAAGCCCAAAGCATATAAAGCGTGCTTTTTTCATTTGAATTGTTTTTTTTGATTTAAACTTAGGTTAAATGTTTTTTGACTATTTATGTGAACCCCTTAGATAAATTTGGCCTCGTCCGACATTTGTTGTATATGATCGTTATATGGGTATTCATTTTTATACAAAACGGAAATCTATATTCATCTGATACAATATTGTTGGATTTGTCCTAGTATTTCGGACAAGTTACAAATATAATAACGTAAGCATATTTTATAAATCATTCCAGGTTAAACGGTTAACAAAATTTCGATGGCACTTCCTTTTTGTTCCCTGTGTACACGCATTTGTGTACGATACAGGGACCAAAGGGAAGTGCTGCCGAAATTTTGTAGAACCGTTTAACCTGAAATGATGTATAAAATATACTTGCGTTATTATATTTGTAATGGGAAGTAGGTAGACTGGCCGTCAAAGCAAAAAGGTAATAAACGAAAACATGTAGTAGTTATAAATGAAATTTTACAAGATTTCAATTAATATAGTATTCGATCGAATTTTCTAACATATTTGTTGAAAATCAGGAAAATGTCCGATTATTTTCGTGATCGTAGTTGGATGTATCAACCCCGAACCGGTAAGAAAGGGTCGATAAAGAAACATTTTTGTAATGGGGTCCAAGAATTTATTAGATTCGCTATATCTAACAATCGGGGCAACGTAGACGTTCGTTGTCCGTGTAGTAAGTGCAAACATCTGAAGCATTGGAAGCCAGATGTAGTAGAAGTACATCTGTATAAATTCGGTTTTGTATCGAATTATTACTTTTGGGATCGTCATGGAGAACTTGTTCAACCTACGTCAGACCCTGTAGTGGTAGATGACGATAGTACAATGATGAACGATAATACAATGATGAATCCGATAGAAAATATGGTGCAAGATGCAGCACGATCAATGTTTCCTAACATTGGTCCGCAAGGCGACGATGAGAATGAAAATGTTGAAGAACCAACGGCGGAAGCGAATTTTTTTTATGATTTATTGAATTCTGCTAAGAGGCCATTGTGGGAAGGATGTACAAGCGGAACCGAATTGTCTGTAACCGCCGAATTCATCACTATGAAATCAAAATTCAATCTTACAGAAGCTGCATTTACAGCAGTTGTACAAACTGCAAAAAAACATATGCCGCCCAATAATTTGATGTGCGATAGTCATTATAAAGTGAAAAAACTTATGTCTGCTTTTGGACTACCGTATCATAAGATAGATACATGTGTTAAAGGTTGCATGTTGTATTGGAAAGAAGACGCTCAACGTAAAAGATGCAAATATTGCAACGAAGAAAGATATAAACCAAGGAAAAAGAAAGGAAAAGAAGTTCCGTACAAAAGAATGCATTACCTACCCATAACTCCTAGACTTCAACGGCTATATGCATCTTCTGCTACAGCGTGTCATATGCGATGGCATAGCGTGAGAACAACAGAAGAAGGAACTATGATACATCCGTCTGATGGTGAAGCATGGAAACACTTTGATAGGACTTATCCTGAATTTGCTGCAGAGAGCCGTAATGTTAGGCTCGGTTTATGCACGGATGGGTTTTCGCCATTTTCTCAGTTTGGTAGTAAATATTCATCATGGCCTATCATTGTTACTCCTTATAACTTACCTCCATGGATGTGTATGAAAAATCCATATATGTTTCTAGCGGTTGTCGTCCCCGGTCCCGATGATCCGACACAAGGAATTGATGTTTATCTACAACCGTTGATTGAAGAGTTGAAAATACTGTGTCATGAAGGAGTCGAAACGTACGACGTTTCGAGAAAAAGAAATTTTCGTATGTTCGCATCTATATTATGGACTATTAGCGATTTTTCCGCGTATGGCATGCTTTCGGGTTGGAGCACTGCTGGACGTCTAGCTTGTCCTCATTGTATGGAGGAGACACGAGCATTTTCATTAAAGTATGGAAAAAAAATTTCTTGGTTTGACTGTCATCGATGCTTTCTACATATTAATCATAAATTTAGAACGGATAAAAAAAACTTTAAAGCTAACAGAATAGAGACTATGCTATCGCCTAAAGTTTGGACAAGTGAAGAGGTATATGATATTGTTAGTGAGTACCCAAAGATACATGATGTTGGAAAGCAGGTTGAAATTCCAGGTAAATCGGACATTCATAATTGGTGCAAACAAAGTATATTTTGGGAGTTACCTTACTGGAAAAATCTAAAACTTCGACATAATATTGACGTGATGCACAATGAAAAAAACGTTTTTAATAACGTTTTTAATACAGTGTTGAATGTAAAGGGGAAAACCAAGGACGATGCGAATTCGAGACGTGATATATTACACTTTTGTAAACGGCCGGAACTGCACTTGTATGACGAGAATAAAAAACCTAAAGTATGTTATGAGCTAGACAACAGGCAAGTACAACTCGTGCTAAAGTGGGTGGAAGGATTACGATGTCCTGATGGGATTTCTTCTAACCTCCGTAGATGTGTAGACTTTAAAAACAGTAAATTGAGTGGAATGAAAAGCCATGATTGCCATATCATGATGGAATACTTTTTACCTGTGATTTTCAAGGAATTGTTGCCTACAAAAATCTGGAGTGTAATAACAGAGTTAAGTTTGTTTTATAAACAACTATGTTCAACGACGTTAAAGGTTGATCGTCTACGTAAGCTTGAGTTAGAAATCCCTGTACTGATCTGCAAACTCGAAAAAATATTTCCACCTGGTTTTTTTTAATGTAATGGAGCATTTACCTATTCATCTTCCGTCCGAAGCACTCCTTAGAGGTCCAGTCCAATATGGATGGATGTATCCATTTGAGAGGTAATTTTGTATATAATTTTAATAATCGTGATAGATTACACCTTAGATTATTGTACCAACATAATAAATTATTTAATCTTATTATAGGTACTTGAATCACTTGAAGAAAAAAATTAGGCAAAAAGCTCGAGTAGAAAGTTCGATTTGCAAATCGTACCTTGAAGAAGAAGCTTCATTTTTTTTCTCTCATTATTTTAGTGAAGATGTGAACTTGTCTTTTGTAACTGTTCCCCGTAATGAAGTCGCTATTGAACAGGAGACTTCTCAAACAATGTTATCTATTTTTAGACAACATGGAAGACCTGCAGGAAAATGTGTGGAAATATGGCTAAGCGATAAAGATTACAAAGTGGCACACACATATGTTTTGTTAAATTGTGCGGAAGTTGCACCATTTGTCAGGTGGTACTAAATTCATGTACATTTCAATTATATATTTATTTGTCTCTATTAATAAAAAAGGAACATAACACATATTTGCAGTATCTCCGAATCACAATATCCATCTGGTGATCTCAGTAAAGACTTTGCTGGATGGTTCTCAGACTATGTTCATGATCCCAAAAACTCTGTTGTTAATGAAGGATTACGACATCTTGCTATCGGACCAAAAAGAAATATCAAAACTTATCCAATATACTTTGTCAATGGTTTTAAATTCAATACCGATGACTACGGAGCTGAAAAATTAACGTATAACAGCGGTGTATTTGTCAAGGGTAGTGATGATCCAGAGGAGCATATAAAGGATTTTTACGGCATCTTAACACAAGTTGTAGAGTTGACATATTATGTTCAGCCCGTAGAGAAAATTTATCTATTCAAATGCAACTGGTTTAGCACTGTTCCTGGTTCTGGAATTAACGTGCACAAAGATTATAAGCTAATCGAAATAAGGCATACGTCGCATTACTATAAATATGATCCTTTTGTGTTAGCTAAGCAAGCATTACAAGTCTATTTTGCTCCGTATCCGTCCTTAAAAAAAGATAAAGCAGATTGGTGGGCTGTTTTTAAAACAAAGGCAAGATTTACATTTGATGGAAATAATATTCCAGACGAATTGGCGTATCAATAGGATCTAGATCCAAATACCGAAATAATAATAGCTGATGACATTGATGTAGGGCCGTTGAATGATGAAGCGAATGTATTAGTAGATGCATTTGTAAGTACTGAAGAAAATGATATAGAGTATGAGACTGAGTCTGAATCCGAACAAGATGAAGACTGATGTTATAAGTACTTATGTTATGTATTATTATGAGCTATGTATTATGTTATGTACTATTCTGAGCTATGTAATTAATAATGATGTTGATTGTTATTAGCTAGGAATTTACTTACGTTATTTACTATTCTGATTTATGTAATGATAATGTTGACTATGTATGTTATGCAATATTGTTCTTCTCGTTTACGAATTATGTAATGATAACGATGACTGATGTTAATAATTCAAGTTATTTTGTATGCACATTATATGATTGCAACAGATATGTCAGATGATAGACAGCGACGACGATCGAGGAGTACATCTCAGCCTACTCCTTCACCATCTCCGCATACTCCTTCACCGTCTCAGCATACTCCTTCGCCAGGAGCAGGTCCGAGCAGCTTTGTTCCAGATCAGCGTACTCCTGTGCAGATTGTTCCCAAAAGTGCCGGGTAAATGTCAATTTAATTTTATTTCAATTTGGATTATTCAAAATATATGATCAAATTTTTATATCAACGTCTACGCAGAGGATTACAGTTTCAGCCAACACAGTTCATATTAGATATATCGAGGAATTCTTACATAAGCAGGATGTCGGGGGCTTGGCCGCATTGGGATTCTATTCCACCCCATATTAAGAATGCCATTCTGGATGATGTACTTGTAAGTAATTTTTTAAACGAGTGTTGAAAATTGATATACTGTAAATAATTGAAAATAAATCTAATATGCAGGCCGTTGTCTGTGTTGAGGAGCATGACATGAACACTTTTTTGGATATTTGGAATACGAAGATGCGTAAAAATTATCGGGAGACTATTTCAAGGGCGAAGACAGGTGGAAAAAAAGCCTTCGTGGATGAGTGATGATGTTTGGGCAGCATTTCAACAGTACTGGCAGACGGAAAAAGCTAAAGTAAGATATAATGAAAATATTTACATTTATATTGATTGCAGTATTTTACATAATCGTGTATCAAATGTAATAGGAAGTAGCATCCAGAAATAAAGCGAACAGAGAAAAGAATCCTGGTCTACACCGTGGTGGCTCTAAATCATTTCAAGATCATAGGAGAGAATTGGTATAAATTTTAAATATTTGTAGCTTATGTTCACGTTAAAATTTAGTGTATATCATTTATTCATATTTTCAATAATTTTATTACTGTATGTTTACTCAGCATGCAAAGATCGGAAGAGAGCCTTCGATGGCAGAGGTATTCAGACGTACACATGCGGTGGAGCATACCGACGAGAAAGGAAATGTTACGTATGAATGGGCGGATTCGAAGAGTGCGGGTGTAATGGTAAATATGCTTATCCGTATGAATTAAAATGTTTCATATTCGTTCATATCACAATATATAAGTAAATTTTACAACATTGGTGTTAAAATTATATTGGTATGTAGGAGAGATACTACACAGAGTCTACTAGAGTGTTGCAGGCTAGTGGACAAGAGGAGCTTACAGTCGCGCAGTCTGATCGTATATGGGACTCTATCATAAAGCCGCCTTCTCGTAACAGGCGATATTGATACAGTAATCAGGAGGTAAGACTTAAATTACAAACTTAATAATTTACAACGATGTGATGCCATAAATATATAAATTGTGGGTATTAATTAGTGCACTTTATATTAATGTTTTGAATTGGAAATATAACGCGTTTTATTTTACAATCAGGAGCTAATAAATTTAATGTGAACTTAATTATTTCGCAGGCTACTCAGAGTGCTTTTAGGAGGTCGATGGAGGAGGAGACTATTGCTCGGATGCAGGAGCAGATGAACGAAATGATGGACTGGCGAAAAACCCAGATGCAACATGACGTAGATGAGCGCATTGCAGCTTACCTTCAGGAGTATGGGTTTATGCCTGGGCAGGGAGGAGATGCTACAAGTGAAGGAGGCGAAGACGACGACGATGACGAGGCGGCGGAAGATTAGTTTGGATGACATATACTTTGGTTTATGCTTAGGTATGTACATATACTTTGCTTTCATGACGATATGGTATGTTTGACGATGTTATGGTGTGTTTTGGTAACGTTATGGTGTGTTTTCATGACGATATGGTATGTTTTGATGTGTATGACGACGATATATGACGATGGATATAGTGTTTTGGATGTTATGTGATGATATTTTATGATGGTGGTTTTAATTTTGGTTTCTTTTTCATTTGGTTTGAGTTGGTGACGAATTGATGGGATAATAGTGGTCTGATAGTGGCCAATGTGATGGTATTGGATTGGTTTGTGGTTGTGTGGCTTGAAGGAATGGAACTGCTGTTTGCAGTGCAAAAAATTTTTCCAGTATTGCGACGGCTTGCGACGCCAATTTGGTTGGTAAGTTGCGACAGATTGCGACGGCTTGCGACGGCCACATTGTAACGCTTAACAACGGTTTGCGACGGCTTGACGGTAAAATCAACTACTTGCCACGTAAGCAATTTACCGTTGCCAGCCGTCGCTAAAATGGCAACGGAGCCGTCGCTCAAGCCGTTGCAATTTTGGCATCGCGACGACTAAAATTGCGACGGCACGTTGCGACGGCTTGCGACGGCCGCCAACGCCTATTAGCCGTCGCAATTTCCTGTGCGTTTTTTAGTGAGAGAAAAGAAAAGAAAGAAAAAGTGAAAAGTGAGTAAGAGAAAAAGAGTGTTTGTAATAAACGTTGAATTATAAAAAGTAAAACAAATTTTTTTGTGTATCCTCCTCCTCCATAATAATTCCTCTTCATATTAGCTTCTTCAGTAACAAGGAGGCATGACAGGTGATAGGGTGTCTAGCAACAAATCACCATGTGAAACCAGATTGCTTGAAGCAACTAATCCCAAGGTCTTTCTGGAAAAGTGATTACACTGAGCTATGTTAAATGTATACAATGGAAATAGCAGAAAAAAAAAAAAAAAAAAAAAAAAAAAAAGAGAGGAAAAAAAAAGGGGTTTTGTATGGGTAGGCAAACTAACACCAACATGTAAAAATGCATTTGACTTCATGGATTGAGAAATAACTGTAAATATTAGTTTTGATATCAGACCATAACCAACAATCCGTTCTGTTCACTTCTTCTCTTTCATTCAAACAAGTCACAACACAACCAGCAATACAAAACTAGCCACAAACCACTTAAAAAATATATTATATAATATAAACAGTACAAAACAGCAAACACTCTTTCCATCCAATATTACCATTTTTCACCGCACCAAACAGCGTTTGCATGCTTTTTTATTATTAAAAGTTTATAACGGCAAAGTTTTTGCCGTTATAAATTTATAACGGCAAAGACTTTGCCGTTATAAATTAAAACGGCAAAGACTTCGCCGTTGTAACCTCCAACCAGTACAAAACAACAAACACCCTTTCCATCCAATATTACCCTTTTTCACCGCAGCAAACAGCGTTTGCATGCTTTTTTATTATTAAAAGTTTATAACGGCAAAGTTTTTGCTGTTATAAATTTATAATAGCAAAGACTTTGCCGATATAAATTAAAACGGCAAAGACTTCGCCGTTGTAACCTCCAACCTCTGTTCATTCAACCGGACACGAACTGGTTCCAAACTAGTCACGAGGAAGTAAACAAGACATATCTGGTTGCTCCGTGGCTTGTTTAGTAACTGAACAAGCCATTGTTGGTTGTGCTCTCAATTATCATAACATTTTTTTTTTAAGTTAAGAAAATTAAAATTTTCGTTTCAATGGTTTTGTGAAAAGGAGAACAATTTATCTGTTTGTTTATAAAACAAGTACCCTGATTTATCTACCCTAAGTAAGAAAAGTGTAGGAAAAATACAAGTAAATAAAAATTATGCGACAGTTCATAAACAAATAATTAATGCTTGTTGGAACTAAAAAAATTACCCACGTTTTGATTAAAATTTTCCGATCAGCTGTGCAATTAGAATTTGTGATCCAACATCAGTAAACGGATGCAAAATTTGCTATTCAAATAACAGCCTTATGAAATCAGATTCAACGCATTTTGCTGTCAACTATTTAAGTATTTAACCACCAAATGATGTGTAATATGTTATCTGGTTTATACGTGAATGCATGTGTTAACATATTAGATGACAATTGCAAGAAATGAGTTAAAGGGATCTCAAGAACTTACATGCACCTCAAGCCAATGATATATATGATATGGCAAACAAACCCAGTGTAATTAACAAGCAAAGATTTGTAATCAATATCCAACACAGAAATAGATCATAATCCTTATATAAAATCAAACAACCAAGATTAGAACGTATCTTCTTCAGCCAACGCAGAATTAATTAGATCAACACAGAATTAACTAGATCATAATCCAAACGTAAAATGTAAGTAATAACAGCCTTATACCAGATAGATTTGCAGACACTTTCACACCATCAATCTTCCTTGGCATCCCCTTCATCCATTTCAGTCTTCTTCTTCCACCTGAGCTTTTCTTCTTCAGATTTGTGGTAGTTGCCATTAAGATGCATGATCAACGTTGTCTGATCCCGAAATTTAGCTTTACAGACCAAGCACCATGACCCATCAGTAATTTTACCCACTGTTGACGTTTCAGTACTGCACTCTTTATCCTTCTTCTCCACGTTGAAATCAACTCTTTTCTTCTGCAAATCACCTTCACCACCTTCATTCGAAACTTTAACTTTCAGTTCTTCGTCGCAGGCTGCAGTTCTCATCTTTTTGGCCTTATGTTTTCTTCCATTAAGATGACTCAGCATAGTGGCTTTGCCACTGCATTTGACGTTGCAAATCTTGCACCAAAGCCCTTTCATTTCATCATTGTTGTCATCAGCATCGACGACTTTATATTCCTTCCCATCAGAGTCTTTTTGGATCATAGCATTCTGAACTTCCTTAACCTTGTGCTTCATTCCACTCAGATGTGAATCCATCGTCTCTTCGCTGTTGCAAGTTACCTTACAGATCTCGCAATGAAACTCGTTTTCCATGCTCTTTCGCTTTTTTGTGTTTGTTTCATTGGACAAACTCGACGTTGAATCCATTTCTTTTCAAGATGATATGCGAAAATTCAGTAGATTTATCCTTTTTCCTCTCTCTTCTCCCTGAATTCTGAATGTGTGAGCTGTGGATATTAAAATAAGTGAACAGAATATAAAGGGAAAAACTTTGAATTACCATTTCGGTGTAACGCCTATAAATTGTAGTTAATGTACAGAGGAAAGAATGGCAGTTTCGTGACTTTTGAATTCATGCCTTAAATAGACATCATACGGAATTTAAAAATGTTTACCAGGCAACGACATTGTGATTTAAAAAAAAAAAAAAAAAAAGAACTATAATAAATAGATGTAATTTAAGAGAAAGGTATTTACATCTATTCTAAAGGCAGTTACATCTATTCTAAAGGCAGGTTAGTAAAATTACATAAATAACTTTCTTTGAATTTCACATATTTTATGTTGTAAGGGCAAATTATCCAATAGAAACAAATAGTTTTGTCTGGTAGTATTCAAATATCACATTTAACATGTGTCTTTAGGGCATGTGTGATTATGGCACACAGTATCAAAACTTGTAGTTTAAATGAATATTTCTAAGCCATAACTTCTGAAAATTAGCCAGAAGGATAGTAAACATGCTATTGTAATTTTATAGTTAAATTACAACTTCCAAATCAATAAAAAATTACAAGTTATAAGTTGATGTTTTTAAATTTGAAAACCAGAGAAGTGAAAGTAAAACAAATTTAACGAAAAAAAAAAAAAATCAGGTTTTCATACAAAAAATTGCCAACATTGCAATGCATCAAAATATCCATCTTTCAAAGACAGTAAAACTGAACTTAGCAGAAAGACTGCAAAAGATGCATTTGAGAAGAGAGATCTCTTTCTTTTTACAGCTATCTTATGTTTTTTGATTTGTACGAAAGCTGTGAATGGATAAAAAATTAAAGGTGAGAGGCAAAAGGGTTGTGAAAAAACTTCTATTCTTATGTATGTATTCACTGCAATCATGAAAATTAAAGGTGAGGGGCAAAGGGTTGTGTCAACTTCAGCAAGCATACTGGTGTGTCTTGTGTCACACGTATTGGAAGGGGTGTGAAGCAACTTCTATTCTTATGTATGTATTCACTGTAATCTAGAAAATTGGAGTTTTTGTTATTTCATGCTTTATTTCTTTAACTTTCTTGCTTCTACAAACTTCGAAAAATTGCAGCTAGATAGGAAAACAAGGACGAGAGAAAGAGTAAACAACAATGGAAATTATTTCAAATTTAAAATATGAGTTCTTTATTTCAGATCATATTGGACGTTTATCAATCAAAAAAAATACTGGAGATCAAAAAAATAAATAAGAAAATTCTATATTTTAGAAATTTTTTTGAGAAATATACAAATTTTGAAACCAAAACAAATAATAATAATTTGAAATTAATTTTATATGATAAAAGTAGACAATTGATTACCAATCAACCACTACGTAATAGATTGCATACTGCAACATCAGACAAATGATGCAGTAAGTGCCAAAAAGATTTATTACACGCAAAAAATGATCTATGATAACACTTTCTCGATCGAGATTGCCTTTTGCCGCATTGGCTTAGAGTTAAAGGCAACACCTTTGCGACCCTATGATAACATCAGTGCAGATGTTGCCACAGGTACTACTAGATCAAAAAATACCCTTTCACAACTACCAAAAACACTTGTAATATAGTCAACCTTTTTTTACAAATCATTTTCTAGCAGTTGTTAAAATTTGTTTTACAACTGCTAAAAATAATTATATCTCAACTTCTATTAATCAAAGATTTCATAATATTATAATAAATATTATTATAACACAGTATTTTATTCAAATAAATATTTTATTTCAACATTTCAAATGGTACAAATTTTTGGACTCCATTATTGTACATTCACTCGTATATTAAACAATCATTCATATTTACATACATTCCTCACTACATTGTTACTCGATTCACTCATATTTACATACATTCATAGTTATGATTTGTAGAGTGCATGGATAACATGAGTAAATGAGCAAGAAACCTTAAAAGGAATGAACGCATCTTCCATAGCTCGTCTCCTAACAGCAAAGTCAGCTCGCTTTAAATTGGCCTTAAGAACAAAACAATACAACATATAAGAATAAAATAATATAACAAAGATTGTTTAACTAATCTAAGTTCACAAAGAAGAAGAAAATATCGCACCACATCCTTTCTTCTTTGTCTAGCAGTTCAAGCAAGATGGTCTTGACACTAGTGTAGCGCTCCTCAACTGCATATTTCATGTTATCATTACGAAACATATTCAAACCTATAATGCAAGTTGCTACATTCACTTATAGTGTGGGGGTTAATGGACTTGTTATCGAGCTCCGAGGCACTACTGTTTAACATTGTAATACGCAAATCACATATGTAGACAACAATTTTTTTTTATGTAGATCCATTTTTGGTGGAGAGATTTGTTGCTACTTTTGTGCGATATTTAAAAGTGAAGGCAAAGATTATTTAACGCTTATCGAAATAGATATTTGATATATATGAAGATAATTTGGGTGGCAAGTTTATTTAGGTGGCAAGTTACTTGGGAGCCAAGAAAACTTGGGTATGAAGCAATTCACTCTATAAAAGGCCTAGTTGATATCTTTATTATATAGTGGAAAATTTGTCATTATTCTTCATTGTCTTTCTCCTCAAATTTTTAGCCATTAGATATTCTCTACCTATTTCTCAATAAGGTTTGGTTCAAGTTGTAATTGTTTGTAACGATAGTTGAGATCGATTGTAAACAATCTTTATTGGCGAATCAATAAAGATGGTGGTTGCGTGGAATATCATGTGCTCATATTTCCGATAATTTTGTGGTGTTGTTTATTTTTTTCAATCACATTCATCTTCAAGTGATTGGACGATAAAGATCCTATTTTTCGGGCGTTTTGTCAAACTTTCGCTGTGCACAAAACCCCAACAATTTGGTATCAGAGCTCGAATCATCGCATAGCTTGGAGTGTTTGTTGGATTGAAAAAAAAAATTGATTTTTGTTTAATAAATTTGATTTTTTTTTTAATGTCGGGGATGATGACGTTTTCAAAGATGGCTATTTTGAATGGGAAGAATTGGGGTATATGGAAGCCGAAAATGGAGGACATTCTATATCTCAATGATTTGCATGATCCCATTAATGAAAATAGGCAGAAGCCCTCGAATATGGATGAGGGAAAGTGGAAGAAAATGGACAAAAAGGCGATTGCGTTAATTCGCCAATATTTGAATAATTCTGTATTCCACCATGTGGCTAGTTGTGAATCCGCGAAGGCGTTGTGCGACAAATTAATATCTTTGTATGAATCAAGAAGTGCTACAAGTAAGGCTTTTCTGGTTTGAAAGTTGGTGCAACTTCAATTGGATGAGGAGATGTCTGTCGCAGAGCATTTGAACGAATTTCAAGATGTGATCAATCAATTGGCAAACATGAAGGTTAAATTTGATGATGAGTTGCAGGCTCTTTTGTTGATGAGTTCTCTTTTGGAAAGCTGGGAGACTTTGGTTGTTTTATTGAGTAATTCCAATGTTAATGGAACTATCTCTTTGGAAACTTCGAAGCTGTCTTTTGAATGAGGAGCTAAGGAGAAAAGGGTCGGAGTTGAAATCGGTTTAAACTGAGGCGACGGTAGCAAGACACTCGGTGAAAGATACAAGAAGGAAGAAGAAAGGTGCTATCATTTGTCATTATTATGGTAAGAAAGGCCACAAGCGCAATAATTGTTATGCTTATCAGAGCTATAAGAAGAAGGCACTAGGTGATAATAATAGTGATTTGGCACAAGCAGGTTTTGCTGAAGGTACCGAAAGCGATTCTTCATGTGATGTCCTAATTAGTGTTGTGGAGCCTTGGAAGATGGATTCAGGAGCCAGTTTTCACATATGTCATGATGTGAAAAGTTTTTCTTTATATGAGAAAAGTGTTGGCATGATAAAGATGGCCAATGGAGTAGAGCTACTAATTTGTGGAGTTGGAGCTGCTAGTTTTCTTCATATGTTCTCAGTGTCTATTTGCACATCAAAGTTTTATTCTAAAGTCTTGAGTTTTCAGATGAAATGATGTTTCTTCGATCAAAATTTTCAGCTGTATATCAAAGATTTTCTGTACATATATGTGCAATCAACAGTGGAGGGGACAACATTGAAAGAGAAGAAAAAATGATGCAACAAGGAGGCATGACAGGTGATAGGGCGTCTAGCAACAAATCACCATGTGAAACCAGATTGCTTGAAGCAACTAATCCCAAGGACTTTGTGGAAAAGTGATTACACTGAGCTATGTTAAATGTATACAATGGAAATAGCAAGAAAAAAAAAGGGAAGTTCGTATGGGTAGGCAAATTAACACCAACATGTAAAAATGAATTTGATTCCATGGATAATTGAGAAATAATTGTAAATATTAGTTTTGACATCAGTTATCATAACATTTTTTAAGTTAAGAAAATTAAAATTTTCGTTTCAATGGTTTTTAATTTTCTTAACTTAAAAAAAAATATAAAATTATAAGACATAAGCTTTGCATTTTATATGAGAAACTGAAGAAATCGTGTTTTTTTCATATGAGAAATAATTGTAAAATTTTCGTTTCAATATTTTTTGATGACAATAAGTAAGAAAAGTGTAGGAAAAATACAAGTAAATAAAAATTATAAGACAGACGAATAATTAATGCTGGTTGAAACCAAGGTTTTAAATCTCGAATATCGGTCGCGTTTCGTCTCCAAGATTTTATAGACTCGGTCTCGTATCGGGAGAGATCTCAGATGAATTGAGTCTAACTCGGGAGTTCGTCTCGGATTTTCATCTCAGATCTAAAAGTTCATATTGGAACAATTTCGGAGTACATGATATGTTAAAAATGATATTTTAACAAAATGATTTTTATGAATGCTATTAAAAAAATAGTAACTTAAACTTAAAATGCAAAATAACTTTATTATTTTTTATTTTGCGAAAGATCATTCATACTCTAAATCGTAATATGCTTAAAACAGAAATACTGTTAGATAGAAAACATTAAAAGGATCCAAAACATTAAAAAATTCAGCATAAATAGACCGTAAAATACATAATTTCATAAGTAACATGTATGTAAAAAGACGAATATGAAAATCATAAGCATTGTAAAACATATACGAAGTACAATATAGTCATTTAACGTGCAAAATGTAAAATAACAAAAGATTGTTATGGCTAAATTTGAGTTTTTTAATTATATTTTTAGTTCAGGCACAAATTTAAATTTTAACAAAAAAAAACTAAGATCTCGGACGATATTCCAGTATTTCGTCTCGGTCGATATATCGTTCGATATTGCAATATCTCGGGCGATATATTCGAAAGGAGATTTAGAGTGATATTTGCTGTTTTGTTTCGGAAGGATCCCAAAACGAGATCTTGAGAGAGATCTCGGGCGATATTTACGAGATTTGAAGCAGTGGTTGGAACTAAAAAAATTACACACGTTTTGATTAAATTTTTCCGATCAGCTGTGCAATTAGAATTTGTGATCCAACATCAGTAAACGGATGCAAAATTTGCTATTCAAATAACAGCCTTATGAAATCAGATTCAACACATTTTGCTGTTAACAATTTAACCACCAAATGATGTGTAATATGTTATCTGATTTATAAGTGAATGCATGTATTAAGTATTAACATATTAGTTGGCAGTGGCGTGAAATGAGTTAAAGGGATCGACTCAAGAACTTACATGCACCTCAAGCCAATGACACATATGATATGCCAGACAAACCCAGTCCAAGTAACAAGCAAAGATTTATTTTAGTAAATTGTAGTTTCTACTTGCAACAAAATCACCAAGTCAAAAAATACTAGTTAGGCAAAAAAAAAAAAAAAAAAAAAAGACTTTCTTCCTGACCTATGCAGCCATGGCTGCCAAGTCTTTCTTGAATCCTATTTTAGACAAAAGCCTTAATCAGTTAGGGACCTCCTCATCTTCTCCCCCATCTTCCTCCAATCCTAATAGCAACCTTCCTCAATCTTCCCCTCATTTCTTGGTTGATGAAGAAGGCTTCACCATAGTTAATAACCGCAAGAAAGGGCTTAAACCAAAGCAGAATTCAAATGATTCTGCTCACTTCCGACAAGGCGCTGGAAGGACCAACGAATTCCCTGTCAGAAATAAATACAAACAATTTCCTGCCTCAAATGGTAAAAGGTTTGAGCCTAGAAACCCAGCCTGATCTGATCAAGAAACTAAGCTTCCGATCAAGAACAGACTAACATTAGAGGGAAAGGCCTCTTCGTGGGTAGACATGGTCAAGAGCTGAGGACAGAGTACCAACTTTGATCTGAGTTTTATAAAGCCGACTGAATTACCTAATGAGGAGAAGATCGTAATTGTTAGTGAGGAAACCAGTGCACGTACCGAAGGAAAATGGGAGATGTTTGTTGTGGCTTATGTGTTCGGTAAGCGCCCCACCTATCATCACTTTAGAGTTTTTGTGATTCGAACATGGAATCCGATAGGGTCATTTGAAATATTCACCCGAGAAAATGGATTCTTCATTATTAGATTCACTAATAATGAAGATTGCGCCAAATTATTAACAGGAGGACCCTATTTCATCAATGGAAAACTAATCATATTAAAGAAATGGACCAAGAAATTAATTCTTGATCGCGATTTACTCAATACTATGCCTGTTTGGGTAAGGCTACCCGAGTTAAATTTGAGATTATGGGATAAGGAAGTTTTCAGCGCCATCGCGAGTCTAATTGGAAATCCACTCAAGATGGATGAGCAAACCGCGAAAGAATCGCGGTTGAGTTACGCTAGAATCCTTGTTGAAATCAGCGCTGACGCTGAACTTCCTAATGAAGCGTCGATTTACATGCACGACGGAGAGATTATCTCTCAACCGATAATCTACAAGCTAATTCCTGATAGATGAAAGGAATGCAAGTGCTTTGGACACTCGTTCGAAAACTGTTCTAACAACAAAAATCCGAACGAAGCACCAAAGGCACAAACAAATCTTGATAAAGAATCGGAAGAAGGAATTAGCCCAGAAGTGTTATCACAAAAAGATACTCACAGTTCGGAGCTACATCAAGAAGAAGATATGAATATCGATACCACTAATACAAATATGGGTAATTCAGAACCGCCTGAAACCCATAATTTGCAAAAAGCCGCAAGTTTCTCTCAAAGCCATCAGCAAGATATTGATCAAACCAAAACTAAGGAGGACAGCAACGCCCCCTCAGATCTGAATGATCAAATTCCTACATTATCAAAAAATCAAAAAAACAAAGGGGGGGATTTGTGCATCTCAGGTCATTGAATCCACACCCCCAAAGGAGGATTCAAGTTTATTTACAAAACAAAAAATCAATATATTGAAAGAAAAATGCTTGGAATGTGAGGAGTTGCTGGCAGCGGATCCTATCTTCACTGATGAATCTCTGTTGGCTGAGAACCTCACTCCTTCTAAATTCATAACTGAGGAAAACATCCAAAAGGCAGTCAATCATGCCTTGGTTGGTTCCAAATCCTCAAAACCTGCATCACCAAAAAAGAAAAAGAAAACAGGACAAAAAGCCTAACAGACATAATTTCAGTTGAAGAAACAGAGGATAAAATGGATCACGATTTCAGCCAGAAATACATTTCAAAGAACTCTAAATGGGATAAGCAATTAAAGACTGCTGAAAACATCAGCTTTAAAAGAAGTGGCAAACAGCCAGAGGGGAAAGTGGGCAGCAGCAAAAGCTCTGACCCATCTTAAATAGGTGATATCCTTCTTATATATCTTTTATTTTTATTATTTTCTTATGGATATCATTGTTTGGAACATTAGGGGTCTCAATTCCCCTGCTAGACAGCTTGATCTTACCAATTTTGTGAACAAGTATAAGCCTTGTATTTTAGGTTTAGTTGAGCATAAACTAAATGATATTAGGATTAATGAACTGCATAACATATTTTTTTCAAACTGGAACATGATTAATAATAATCTGATGGGTGGAAATGGTAGGATCATGGTCTTTTTCAATCCTATCATCTGGACACTCAACAACTATTTTATTGACAAACAGTACATTCATTGCAGTTTTAAAAATAAAGGTGGTTTAGAATTAATTATCACCTTTATATATGCTTCCAATTTTGAAAATGACAGAAATATATTATGGAATTGCATTGAGCAGTTTAGTAATATTATTACAAAACCTTGGATGTTATTAGGGGACTTTAACACTGTTTTTCATAATTGTGATAAGAGAGGAGGAAATCCTATTCCTTTTTCTAAACTAGAAAAAGTTACTAATTTTATGATGAAATCTGGATTAATAGAGCCTATCATCTCTGGCAATAAATATACCTGGAAATCTGGTAAATTCAGGAATATTCATTGCAAATTGGATAGGGTCTTATTTAATCAAAATTTCATAAACCTTTTCTCAAACACAAAGTGTTGTACCCTGCCTCAAAACACTAGTGACCATATACCTATTCTAGTCTCTTTCATGTCAGATTTGAATTTGCACAAAAATGCCCCATTTAGATTTGTGAATGGATGGGTGCATGATCATGATTATAAAGAGGTGGTAACCAAATGCTTTAATAATAATATTTTTGGCACTGCTCAATATAAGTTTAATAAAACTCTGCAGTTGGTTAAAACTAATCTCAAAAGTTGGAACACTATTAGAAAAAGAGATGACATTAAAACTATTAGGGATGATTGTGAGAGACTTCAAAATGATCTTGACAAAGATAGCTCAGACATAATCAAGGCTGAGAATTTTTTTAATTCTCAAGCCAAATTGGTTAATGCTCTTCATATTAATTCTGTTAATCTTAAACAGAAAGCCAAGGTGAATTGGTTAACGGCTGGTGATGAAGCCAGTAAATTTTTCTACACTAAAATGTCTTGCAGGAAAAATAGGAATAACATTGGCAAATTATTGGATGCTAATGGTGAAATAATTAACAAAGCCTCTGATATTGAATTAGAGGCTATTAGTTATTTCAATTCTTTATATAACACCAATGATTATCCTACAGTTTTTCCTGACTTAGAATTTAAATATACTGTGAACAGCAATAGTGATGATATTCTGCTGGCTCCTATTAAGCAAGAAGAGATTAAAAATATAATCTTCAATGCTAATGTTGATAAAAGTCCAGGTCCAGATGGGTTTGGGGCCAAGTTTTACAAAACTCATTGGACAGATATTCAGGCCATTTTGTGTGATTCTATAAATGAATTTTTTAGGACTGGTAAATTATTGAAAAACACTAACCACACCTTTTTGACTTTAATTCCTAAAGTGGAGAATCCTTCTGGACTAGAGGACTATAGACCCATAGCCTGTTGTAACTTTGTTTATAAAATTATCTCCTCTTTGCTATGCAACAGGCTGAAATGTTTTTTAAAATTTACTATTTCTGAATACCAAAGTGCCTTTATACCAGGCAGATTGATTTCTGAAAACTCCTTATTAGCTCATGAGCTAATAAGGAATTTTAACATGAGGAATAAAAACCTTATGTGTATTAAAATAGATCTGCATAAGGCCTTTGATAAAGTAAACATGAGCTTTATTATTTTTATCTTGCAAAAAAGGGGGTTTAATAACAGGTTTTGTGATCTGATCAAGGAATGCATCAGCAATGTTACCTACTCAGTTATGGTCAATGGCTCCCCTAAAGGTTTTATTCATAGTAATAGGGGTATAAGGCAAGGTGATCCTTTGTCACTTTATCTTTTCTCTATAATTATGGAATACTTCTCCATCCAAATGGATATTGAAGTGTTAAGGGGTAACATTAAACCTATTAACAGAGTTAAGCCACATATCACTCACCTTTTATATGCTGATGATATGCTCCTATTTCTAAAAGCAGATAAGGATAGTGCTATTGCTGTTCACAGTATCTTAAATAATATGGAAAAATTTGCTGGCTTAGCTGTAAATGCTAGTAAAAGCAAAATTTACTTTAGCAAATATGCCAGTAATAAGTTAGAGATTCTGCATCTATTGAATTTTAAAGAGGGTAATTTACCTGTTAAATACCTTGGCCTTCCCTTAAGCATTAACAATATTAATGATAGGGACTGTACCAGATTAATAGACATGATTCAAGGTAAGCTAGATGGTTGGTCTAGTAAACTCTTATCTATTGCTGGTAGGCTAGAACTCACTAACTCAGTCATCACTGCTATGATCATGTATTGGGTTCAAACACATAACATCCCGGCTAATGTCATTCATAAAATTGACAAAATTTGCCCTAATTTTATTTGGAAAGGCAAATACCATAAGCTTGCTTGGGACACAGTATGTAAGCCTAAAAAGTTAGGTGGGCTTGGGCTTAGGAAATTAAAAGATATAGCTGAGGTTAGCAAATTTAAGCTGTTTTGGAATTTCCTTAATGGTAATTCTCTTTGGGCTAGATGGCTGAAAGCCAAATATTTAAAAAACAAAAATTTCTGGCTGACTAAAAAAGAGAATCATCATTCACACATTTGGAAAAGTATTTTAGACTGAAGAAATGTGGGCAAAAATCTTATTCATAGAAAGTTTAAAGATGGAACTCAAACCAATTTATGGTTTGATCCTTGGTTAAATGGAAACTCTCTAATTAACCTTCTAGGATGGGATAATTTACATTTATTGGGAGGGGTGAATGATAAAGTTAATAGTATTATTTTAAATAACTGTTGGAGCCCTCATAATAATCCTGCAGCCTCCATTTTTAAAAATGCTATTTCTGGATATCATATTGATCAGAATGGGTATAAAAATCAGTGGTGTTGGAAACTTTGCTCTAAAGATAAATTTTCTTTTAAAAAAGTTTGGGAATATTTGCAAGGTGGTGAGGTAGAAGTGAATTGGCATAAAGTTATTTGGAGTAAGGCTAATTGCCGCAAAATGGCTCATTGTGCTTATTTTGCTTTATTAAATAAACTTCCCACTAGGGATAAATGTCTTAACTGGAACAAATGTTCTGAAAAAATTTGTCTCCTTTGCAAAAACGAAGATGAAAGCTCCACTCGTTTATTTTTTGATTGCAAATACTCCCAGTACATTTGGTTCAATGCCAAATGCACTTGGGTTTCAAGCATAATGTTGCTACTCTTAACATTAGAGATAGCATCGAGTATATATTAAAGATTTTTAAGCCCAAATCCACTAACTTTAAAAAAGCTTGTGTCCTTCTGACAGCTACCGTTTATTTTATTTGGAGGGAAAGAAACCAAAGATTGCATAATGGCAAGGAGATTAGTTGTACACAACTTTGGCACACTATTTTATATGACAGTAACATTGTTATGCAAAAAGCTAACAATCAATTGCAGGATAAAGTGCATAGCCAGGGTCATTATAATAACAACAATGATTGTGATAAAATAGTTGACGAATTCATACTTAATGGTAAGCAGAACTTCAGTAGCAAATGCCTGAATCTCTCATATGGTGATGTCAATCCCCAATCTGCTACCAGAGGATCGAATAACAAAGGGAGTTATCATTTAAATGCTAACTACAACATTATTAGAACTACTAGTAAGAATTTTAATACTTCTCACTTAACTGGTGCAGATTTTAGGGATCAGCTCACTCGTGGAGAAGATTTAGAGACCAGATCCAGTGATTATGAAAGACCTGACTTCCTTCCTGAAGCTTCCATCAACCCCGATAACAATTATCATAACTGTGAGGGAAGTAAACAAGAATTAACATCTTTTGTGCATATTTCTAGTGATAAATTGGATAGTAAATGCACTTTTTTACCTGTTACAGGGGGAGGTACTCTCAGTAATGATCCAGATCTGCACAACCACCTGGATACGAAGAAGACAGAAGGAAAAATCAGATTTTTACAAAGAATTGGGGATAATCATTACATAAGCTCGCTTAATCACCAGATCTATCATCTTTCTAACTGGTTAGAAGGTGAGAGTAGCAGAGGAGGACCCTCTGTTGCTATCAGAGACACTCGAAGGAGGAAGAGAGACTCTGACAACCCTACTAGCTCAGATCCGTTGGGTTCTAACCCTCAGAAGAATAAAGACAGAAACTGGTGTATGAGAGAAAAAGGAGATCACAACAAGTTCGGATCTAAAGTGAAGAGAAGTGAAGTCAGTGAGAATTTCATCTGGAAACCGCCATGATGAAGAAGGAGCTGATTTCTCAAGTCGTCGTCATTTCTAGTATCGTAAATATTAGGGTTTGGCTTGTGTTTTAGGCGGCTAGGGTTAATGTATGCTGTTGTATTATTGAGTTGGTCTTGAGTCCGATTCATGGGCTTTGGGCCTTTATTTTTATCATATCAAAAAAAAAAAAAAAAAAAAAAAAAAAAAAGCAAAGATTTGTAATCATCCAATACAGAAATTGATCATAATCCTTACTTAAAATCAAACAAACAAGATTTGAACATATCTTCAGCCAACACAGAAATAGATCATAATCCAAACTTAAAATGTAAGTACTAACAGCCTTATACCAGATAGATAATTTGCAGACACTTTCGCACGATCAATCTTCCTTGGCTTGCCCTTCATCCATTTCAATCTTCTTCTTCCATCTGAGCTTTTCTTCTTCAGATTTGTGGTAGTTGCCAATAAAATGCATGATCAACGTTGTCTGATCCCGAAATTTAGCTTTACAGACCAAGCACCATGACCCATCAGTAATTTTACCCACTGTTGACGTTTCAGTACTGCACTCTTCATCCTTCTTCTCCACGTTGAAATCAACTCTTTTCTTCTGCAAATCACCTTCACCACCTTCATTCGAAACTTTAACTTTCAGTTCTTCGTCGCAGGCTACAGTTTTCATCTTTTTAGCCTTATGTTTTCTTCCATTAAGATGACTCAGCATAGTGGCTTTGCCACTGCATTTGACGTTGCAAATCTTGCACCAAAGTCCTTTCATTTCATCACTGTTGTCATCAGCATCGACGACTTTATATTCCTTCCCATCAGAGTCTTTTTGGATCATAGCATTCTGAACTTCCTTAACCTTGTGCTTCATTCCACTCAGATGTGAATCCATCGTCTCTTCGCTGTTGCAAGTTACCTTACAGATCTCGCAATGAAACTCGTTTTCCATGCTCTTTCGCTTTTTTGTGTTTGTTTCATTGAACAAACTCGACGTTGAATCCATTTCTTTTCAAGATGATATGCGAAAATTCGGTAGATTTATCCTTTTTCCTCTCTCTTCTCCCTGAATTCTGAATGTGAGAGCTGTGGATATTAAAATAAGCGAACAGAATATAAAAGGAAAAACTTTGAATTACCATTTCGGTGTAACGCCTATAAATTGTAGTTAATGTACAGAGGAAAGAATGGCAGTTTCGTGACTTTTGAATTCATGCCTTAAATAGACATCATACGGAATTTAATATGTTTACCAGGCAACGACACTGTGATTTAAAAAATAATAGAAAGAACTATAATAAATAGATGTAATTTAAGAGAAAGGTATTTACATCTATTCTAAAGGCAGTTGCATATATTCTAAAGGCAGGTTAGTAAAATTACATAAATAACTTTCTTTGAATTTCACATATTTTATGTTGTAAGGGCAAATTATCCAATAGAAACAAATAGTTTTGTCTGGTAGTATACAAATATCACATTTAACATGTGTCTTTAGGGCATGTGTGATTATGGCACACAGTATCAAAACTTGTAGTTTAAATGAATAATTCTAAGCCATAACTTCTGAAAATTAGCCAGAAGGATAGTAAACATGCTTTTGTAATTTTAAAGTTAAATTACAACTTCCAAATCAATAAAAAATTGCAAGTTATAAGTTGATGTTTTTAAATTTGAAAACCAGAGAAGTGAAAGTAAAACAAATTTAAGAAAAAAAAAAAAAAAAATCAGGTTTTCATATAAAAAAATTGCCAACATTGCAGTGCATCCAAATATCCATCTTTCAAAGACAGTAAAACTGAACTTAGCAGAAAGACTGCAAAAGATGCATTTGAGAAGAGAGATCTCTTTCTTTTTACAGCTATCTTATGTTTTTTGATTTGTACGAAAGCTGTGAATGGATAAAAAATTAAAGGTGAGAGGCAAAAGGGTTGTGAAAAAACTTCTATTCTTATGTATGTATTCACTGCAATCATGAAAATTAAAGGTGAGGGGCAAAGGGTTGTGTCAACTTCAGCAAGCATACTGGTGTGTCTTGTGTCACACGTATTGGAAGGGGTGTGAAGCAACTTCTATTCTTATGTATGTATGTATTCACTGTAATCTAGAAAATTGGAGTTTTTGTTATTTCATGCTTTATTTCTTTAACTTTCTTGCTTCTACAAACTTCGAAAAATTGCAGGTAGATAGGAAAACAAGGACGAGAGAAAGAGTAAACAACAATGGAAATTATTTCAAATTTAAAATATGAGTTCTTTATTTCATATCATATTGGACGTTTATCAATCAAAAAAAAAAAATACTGGAGATAAAAAAATTAAATAAGAAAATTCTATATTTTAGAAAAAAAAATTGAGAAATATACAAATTTTGAAACAAAAAATAATAATTTGAAATTAATTTTATATGATAAAAGTAGACAATTGATTATCAATCAACCACTACGCAATAGATTGCATACTGCAACATCGGACAAGTGATGCAGTAAGTGCCAAAAAGATTTATTATAGGCAAAAAATGATCTATGATAACACTTTCTCGATCGAGATTGTCTTTTGCCGCGTTGGCTTATAGTCAAAGGCAACACCTTTGCGACCCTATGATAACATCAGTGCAGATGTTGCCACAGGTACTACTAGATCAAAAAATACCCTTTTACAACTACCAAAAACACTTGTAATATAGTCAACCTTTTTTACAAATCATTTTCTAGCAGTTGTTAAAATTTGTTTTACAACTGCTAAAAAAAATTATATCTCAACTGCTATTAATCAAAGATTTCATAGTATTATAATAAATATTATTATAACACAGTATTTTATTCAAATAAATATTTTATTTCAACATTTCAAATGGTACAAATTTTTGGACTCCATTATTGTACATTCACTCGTATATTACACAATCATTCATATTTACATACATTCCTCACTACATTGTCATTCGATTCACTCATATTTACATACATTCATAGTTATGATTTGTAGAGTGCATGGATAACATGAATAAATGAGCAAGAAACCTTAAAAGGAATGAACGCATCTTCCATAGCTCGTCTCCTAACAGCAAAGTCAGCTCGCTTTAAATCGGCCTTAAGAACAAAACAATACAACATATAAGAAGAAAATTAATACAACAAAGACTGTTTAACTAATCTAAGTTCACAAATAAGAAGAAGAAAATATCGCACCACATCCTTTCTTCTTTGTCTAGCAGTTCAAGCAAGATGGTCTTGACACTAGTGTAGCGCTCCTCAACTGCATTTTTCATGTTATCATTACGAAACGTATTCAAACCTATAATGCAAGTTGCTACATTCCCTTATGGTGTGGGGGTTGATGGACTTATTGTAACGACCCGTATTTTTCTACCAATTTAATTGGATTATTTTAAATATTTTAATTATTTAAAATATTGGTTTGAGGTTGAAAAATCGAATTTAACGATTATATTGTGAATATATTATTTAAAATAAATAATAAATATTATTTTAATTTCCAAAATATGGGAAATTGTCGAATTTGAACTGTATTGTGATGGGACAGTTTAAAGTGGTCAAATATTGTTTATGGAGGAATATTAGTGACAATTCGTTTTGAAAACGACGACGAATATATATGGTTTATAATTTAATTAATTAACGAGCTGCAGCGGCGCGGTAGTTCGCGATTTGGCGTTTTGAACTTCAATTGGTCGTACCGGGTTCAAAATAAGTCGGATTTCTTCGAAACAAGAAACGGCGGGACCGGTTTGACGATATCTTTCCAATGGCAGAGAAAAATCCAATTTTCGTCGTGTAGATTTTATTTTATGTCCAATTCAAAGTTTCAGAAAATCGCTATAGAATCGTTTATAAACCATAACGAAAATTTAATATTGGTTTCGAATTTGGACAAGATCTTCGAGACGTAGTTATAATTTAATTTTTATAATTTTACTGTAATTTTTAATAATCTAAATATGCAGCTTTTTATTTGAAGTATTTTGCACCCTGTATCAATAATTCGGGATTTCACAATATAAGTTAACCTACCGATATTATTATATTTTTGAAATCATGACACCATACTCGTTACAATGGCACTTTTATTTCTGTCAATAGGGGTCCGTTCGTGAACAAAGCTTTATTTTGCAAGCGTCAAAACCATTTATAACTAAGACAAATACGTATATACTTTCAAACCGATGCTTTCAGTAGGAAGCTTCAAAACGCAACCATACAGAGGTGACCTCCCTCACTTAAAACCGTCATTCCTTTTTTCCTTGCCTGCCAAATTATATATCCGTGGCGACCAAGTAAATATTGAAATCCCCACCTATTAAACATAGCTGTATAGACCTATATGAATATATAAATATATACCTTTACGTGGCCACCACGGTTACTCAACTATTTATACGGCCAAACATCACTTTCTCCTCCTGCGAAATGGAAACAAACGAAACCAATTTTCTTCCACTGATGAAACGCGAGCACCAATAAAAAAAAAAAAAAAAGAGAAGGCGGACGTGAGAAGCAAGGGAGCTGGGGGAAAGTATTAATGCAAGCATACAGAGAAGAAGAGTTTCGAAATGCCGGAGATGAAGCGGATGATGGGGAGATGAGTCGAAGGCTGTCGGCTTGGCGATGGGGGTCGGATTCCGGTGGACTGTGGCGAGATCTGAACAGTGTGGAGATGGGTACGGTAATACCTGGTTCGCGGGCCTGAAGCTTGGAGTCGGGTCCAGTAGGGGCGGAGAGTTCATTATGTGGCGGTTCCAGCGAGTGAAGGAAGGGAGGCAGACTGGTTTGCATCAGGAAAGTGGCGGCTTCTTCTTACTGAAGCGAAGGCGATGAAGAGCAAGGTAATATAGGAGAAATAGTATTGGACGTGTGCTTCATGGGCTTACGGTTTTGATTGGAAAAGGAAAAAAAGAGCTTAAAAAAAGAAGAGGGTATTTTTCCAAAACAAACAAACTAATGTTTTCCTTTTCGAACCCGCAAGGCTTGGGCGTTAGAGATGTGAGAGGAGTTTGAGTTGTTTTAGTTTCAAGTGTACGTGAGTTAAAGAGATAGGGATTTGCATGGAGGGACGGTGGTTGGTCTTCACGAGAAAAGGGGCGGAAGTATGGAGCGAATTCTGAAGCTTGAATGCATTCAGCATTCTAGTGCATCACATCTGGGAGGGACGGTTCAGAGAAACCGCTTGCACTAAAGGACGCTGCGTGGATTTATGTTGGGTTCGAATGAAATAAAATCCAACGGCATCGTATCAACAGAGACTACAGTGCTAAGCTGATTGAGAAGTGGTCGGAGTCAATTGGGTTATCGTTTAATTTAAACGCTCGTTTTAAATTAAACGGATCAACGCTGAACCGCCAACCAAAATAAATCTGGTGAGTTAATTCTCATACCTTCTGGAATCCTATGATGTGGTACATTCACAGAAAAATATATTTTATAGTTAACAGTCTAAATTGATTTATTGGATGCGATGGATGCAAATTGGTTGCTATTGTTGATTGATTGCAGTTATTTATAATCCATCAATTATTTAATTCGTATATTTTTATCGACTGACATCTGTGATGCAGAGAAGGACAGGTTGGAGGGATCCAACCGGATTCCTCAAATAAACTGTATTTTTGTTTGTTGTGCATATATATGAATTATTCACCTTGACTGACACCAAAACCTGTATGTATGTTGATGGTTGAATAAGTATTCACCTGTGTTGAGTTTAAAATCAACCGACAGTGTTGATTTGGTTATTGACAGTAAATGGTCTAAAAGTTATGATTTAACGTCGTTCGACTGTCAGGTGGATCGACGCAGAGTTAAAGTTATAAATTTATTTATAACTGAATTTAAGTTTTCCAACTATCTTATATAAGGTTTTTTTTAAATTGAAAATTTACAAATGGATATATTAAATCATGTTTATAATAGGAATTACTTAAATGATTTAAACCAGTTAAAGCAGAAGGATAAAGAGTTTACCAGGGATCGGTAAGGTAGAATCATTGTATTTTTATAATTAAATAGTGTTTTAAATTAATTAAGTTTTTTAATTAATTTAAGAAGGGAAATGACAAATGACATCAGTTAATAGTTAACTGAGAGGTACGGTCGACAAAGTTCAACTGTTTTGAATCCAAAGTGATAACTGAATTTATTTGGTTTAAATTGTCTGGATAGTCGTAAACTTAACGAATAGTGTAAATATGAGTAAATTCTCGATTAACTAAATTAATGAATTTTGAGATATTTGGTGTACATGGAATTAACTTTTATTGGGTAGCGTTTAAAAGAAATAATTATCCTATTTTTAATAAATAGCAAGGTTAACTGTTTTAATATAGTTTATATAAATGATTGAAAGTGATGATTTTTGAATTGGATGCCAGGTAAGGGATAATTAACTAGCGACAAGTATGGTCAAGGGAGTTTAAAGGGGTTCATAACCCAAGCGGTAAAACGAGATTGAAAAATGGATTTGGCATGTAAATATAGTAATCTTAAATAAAGTTTTCTTAATTATCGAAACAAGTGAAATAATGTCGAGTGAGAACCACGGTTAGTGAATATTTACTTAATTAAAGTAATTAAGTAAGAAGATTTTTGAGCAAGGATTTCAAATACCAGGAAAGGGTTATAAAACCAAATTTGAAACAAGATGGTAAACGAGATTTGAATATCGGTGGTTAAGTGACGAACTGATATTATTCTGAGATAAGAACGGGTTGACCAAGGTCTGAGAGGTAACTAAAATACCCCAACTCGGTTGGCCTCGCTATTATCGAGGAACAGTATTAGTTTGAAGTAAGTGAAGTTGTTGAAATTGTTTTACCCTATACGAGGTACATCGAACTCTAATGCAAGATTTTGGGAATTAAATAATATTGCAATGATGGTTCCAAAGGAAATAAGAATAAGTGCTTTAAAATTTATTTTAAACATTTTTTATTCAATTAGAGTTGATCGAATATAGTTAGAGTTAGTCAAACAAAGTTATCTAGGAAAAAGTTCCATCGTGTACGACTGCTAGCGTAATTCGCAGGGCTGCAGATAGCCTACGGCGGTCGGATGTTTCCTGAGGGAATCAGGTGTAACCATTGTGATCGCTGCGATCTAGAGTCGAGCGAATGGAGTCAAGTCGAGTATTAGTTAATAGGAGTAATCAGGTCAAGTTTGTCGAGTTAAATAAGTCCAGTTAGTCAAGTTAGAGTTAATCAATCATAGTAAATCAGTTAAAGTTAGTCAAAAGGGAATTTGGTTAAATATATTTTTAAAAGAGGTCGAGTTGTGCCAAGTACTGAATCAGAAAACTTGTTGTGTTCACACTATTGTTATTTGATAGTTAAAACACCGACTATCAAACCAGACCAATACGATTGTTGGTTCGGAAAGTCCGGGATCGAATTATATTCGAAACCATTCCGACCATCAAATACGTGAAGACGTCGATTGAAGACGGAGCAAGTGAAGACTGTGGATCTTCATAAGCGGAAGGACTACTTGTTGAATTTCTCTGGCCTGCAGCCAGAGTTATTTTGATTTGTGATTCTGTCGTGGTTGAAATCCACGGGTTGCAAGGACTTCTCGCTACTGATTCATGGGGTGATTCCTATATGAGATGCAGTAGGAGAGTGCCTTCGGTTCATCCTGTTCCTGGATGACTTGTATGGACGGATGTCTGACAGAGTATTTCCAAAGGAATTACATGCGTTGATTTCTCCAAACGTACGATAGTTGACGGCGGAGAAATGGTTATTCTCTAGCCAGATAGCTAGAGTATGTTTGTGGACGTCAATCAAGCGTGATCTGGCGGATCTGACGATGTGGCATTCAAAGTGAATGATGACCAGATTTTCTAGAGATAAAGTTCTAGCCTCAAGCCTCATCAACCGGGAAATGACAAAAATCGGGCAGGCAGCATGGCTATGTGGGTCGCTCCCATTAGGATGTATGATCACCTATCTAGAGAAATTCCTATTGCTTCTTTATCTATTCGATGCTGACCCTATTCGGGTGGCGGTTGTTGATCCCAACCGTCGGTGATATACATTCGATACACTCAAGCGAAATGAGTGGTCGGTCATGTGTGGGCCGGGTTGCAAGACGTTCTTGTTGAACCCAGTGTATTCGCCTCTAGAGATACACGTGCGGAAGGTGGTCCCATACCTTGTCAAGTTGGAATCCAATATCCAATAAGCGCCCGCGGTTTTCGATTTTATACTATATATGTGGAGCGTGAGATGCAAGCGTTCCTCTAGATTATTATTTACTTGTATTTAGACATTATGATAATATCAGAGAAAGATATTGATTTCAAAAATGTTTTGGGTTATGGTAAGGTAAAAACCGTCCGTGTTTATGTGTGGACTGGTCTTACTATTATTCTTTGATTTCATAAAGGATTTTGCAAAGTTAAACAAGTGTGTGTTCTGTGAATTTATCACTGAAAGTATTCCAGACTGACCCGGTGTATTTTGTTTTAAATCAAATGTGCTCGGGTCAGACCGAGTATGTTCCAGGTTAGGTTTCGCTTGGAGTTCAGGAGCTGGAAGCAGGCGGCTTCACCGCTAGTTATTCAAAGTTATTATTCCGCTGTGACTAATGTATGTGTACTCTGATGATTGGTATGTTTATATAGTTCTTTGTATAAAGAGATTTGATATTATATTTTATCTGTTCCGCTGTGAGATTCTGATGTGTTCTTCTTCTTTCTTCTATTCTAATACTTCTTCCTTTCTATCCTCACCCTCTAAATTCTTTCTCATGACAATCTGGGGGTTCGATACTTGGGTTTTTGGCAAGTGATACGGGTTTATGTATTGTTGTCGAGAACCCGATTGTCGTTCTTTTTCCCGGGTCGTTACAGTGGTATCAGAGCTATTGGTTTAATGATTAACCTTGGCTCTGTGGTGTGACTCAATAGAGATGGGGTTAGCAATACCCTAGATTGAGTTGAGTGTGTATATACGAGAGCGCGTATTTGTATTTTGATATAAAATTATTTTTAAAATTATTTTTGCCCGATTAATTTTATAATAAATAAAAGTAAAAGTTATTATAGTATGGGCAATCATCTTGATTGGTTAATGTTGGTTGTATAATATGTTTGTAGTGTATGGTTGATTGCTTGAATATAAACCTGAGGATGTATGGAATTGGTTAAAACAAATCTAAAATGAATTATTCGAATGAATCAATCCAGATAAATAAATTCGAATGGATAGAAAAAAAAGAAAAAAAAAAGAAAATAATAATAATAATAATAAAGGAAGTGATTATAAATAATTATAATCCCGTATGGATTGAATTGTGTGTATCATTGGCTGATGTGGATATTTGAACATAATCAACATGTGTTTGATGACTAATGGGTTTATTGAGTTGAGAACAGGTGCAGAAACCCGTTCAAGGGAGAAATTCTGGAGTTAAGCGAATCCAGTTTGAATGAGAGCTGCATTATAATTAAGACAGCTCAAGTATAAATTATCGTTTATCGCGTAATAGCGCTCGCAAAAAGGTACGCCTACGCCAAATATAAATTTTTGGTTTTCTTTGGGGTTTTGAGTTTGGATTTTGAATTTTCCGACCATGAGAGTCGATATATACATATTTCTTGATCCTGCGATATTGCAGATGTCCTCCGTACAGGGGAGACTCTGCCGAAATTTTTCCAGAATTTGAGAAGTTAGAAAATTTTTGAAGATTTTTGGAAATTCTTTCCTTTGAAATAAATTGGTTTTAAAACCAATAGGGTCAGTTTGAAAATAAATTCGAGTTTTAAATTTTATTATTTTTGGAAAGACAATAATAGACGACATTTCTTCTACCTTAGCAATTTCGAGGACGAAATTATTTTAAGGGGGAAGGAATGTAACGACCCGTATTTTTCTACCAATTTAATTGGATTATTTTAAATATTTTAATTATTTAAAATATTGGTTTGAGGTTGAAAAATCGAATTTAACGATTATATTGTGAATATATTATTTAAAATAAATAATAAATATTATTTTAATTTCCAAAATATGGGAAATTGTCGAATTTGAACTGTATTGTGATGGGACAGTTTAAAGTGGTCAAATATTGTTTATGGAGGAATATTAGTGACAATTCGTTTTGAAAACAACGACGAATATATATGGTTTATAATTTAATTAATTAACGAGCTGCAGCGGCGCGGTAGTTCGCGATTTGGCGTTTTGAACTTCAATTGGTCGTACCGGGTTCAAAATAAGTCGGATTTCTTCGAAACAAGAAACGGCGGGACCGGTTTGACGATATCTTTCCAATGGCAGAGAAAAATCCAATTTTCGTTGTGTAGATTTTATTTTATGTCCAATTCAAAGTTTCAGAAAATCGCTATAGAATCGTTTATAAACCATAACGAAAATTTAATATTGGTTTCGAATTTGGACAAGATCTTCGAGACGTAGTTATAATTTAATTTTTATAATTTTACTGTAATTTTTAATAATCTAAATATGCAGCTTTTTATTTGAAGTATTTTGCACCCTGTATCAATAATTCGGGATTTCACAATATAAGTTAACCTACCGATATTATTATATTTTTGAAATCATGACACCATACTCGTTACAATGGCACTTTTATTTCTGTCAATAGGGGTCCTTTCGTGAACAAAGCTTTATTTTGCAAGCGTCAAAACCATTTATAACTAAGACAAATACGTATATACTTTCAAACCGATGCTTTCAGTAGGAAGCTTCAAAACGCAACCATACAGAGGTGACCTCCCTCACTTAAAACCGTCATTCCTTTTTTCCTTGCCTGCCAAATTATATATCCGTGGCGACCAAGTAAATATTGAAATCCCCACCTATTAAACATAGCTGTATAGACCTATATGAATATATAAATATATACCTTTACGTGGCCACCACGGTTACTCAACTATTTATACGGCCAAACATCACTTTCTCCTCCTGCGAAATGGAAACAAACGAAACCAATTTTCTTCCACTGATGAAACGCGAGCACCAATAAAAAAAAAAAAAGAGAAGGCGGACGTGAGAAGCAGGGGAGCTGGGGGAAAGTATTAATGCAAGCATACAGAGAAGAAGAGTTTCGAAATGCCGGAGATGAAGCGGATGATGGGGAGATGAGTCGAAGGCTGTCGGCTTGGCGATGGGGGTCGGATTCCGGTGGACTGTGGCGAGATCTGAACAGTGTGGAGATGGGTACGGTAATACCTGGTTCGCGGGCCTGAAGCTTGGAGTCGGGTCCAGTAGGGGCGGAGAGTTCATCATGTGGCGGTTCCAGCGAGTGAAGGAAGGGAGGCAGACTGGTTTGCATCAGGAAAGTGGCGGCTTCTTCTTACTGAAGCGAAGGCGATGAAGAGCAAGGTAATATAGGAGAAATAGTATTGGACATGTGCTTCATGGGCTTACGGTTTTGATTGGAAAAGGAAAAAAAGAGCTTAAAAAAAGAAGAGGGTATTTTTCCAAAACAAACAAACTAATGCTTTCCTTTTCGAACCCGCAAGGCTTGGGCGTTAGAGATGTGAGAGGAGTTTGAGTTGTTTCAGTTTCAAGTGTACGTGAGTTAAAGAGATAGGGATTTGCATGGAGGGACGGTGGTTGGTCTTCACGAGAAAAGGGGCGGAAGTATGGAGCGAATTCTGAAGCTTGAATGCATTCAGCATTCTAGTGCATCACATCTGGGAGGGACGGTTCAGAGAAACCGCTTGCACTAAAGGACGCTGCGTGGATTTATGTTGGGTTCGAATGAAATAAAATCCAACGGCATCGTATCAACAGAGACTACAGTGCTAAGCTGATTGAGAAGTGGTCGGAGTCAATTGGGTTATCGTTTAATTTAAACGCTCGTTTTAAATTAAACGGATCAACGCTGAACCGCCAACCAAAATAAATCTGGTGAGTTAATTCTCACACCTTCTGGAATCCTATGATGTGGTACATTCACAGAAAAATATATTTTATAGTTAACAGTCTAAATTGATTTATTGGATGCGATGGATGCAAATTGGTTGCTATTGTTGATTGATTGCAGTTATTTATAATCCATCAATTATTTAATTCGTATATTTTTATCGACTGACATCTGTGATGCAGAGAAGGACAGGTTGGAGGGATCCAACCGGATTCCTCAAATAAACTGTATTTTTGTTTGTTGTGCATATATATGAATTATTCACCTTGACTGACACCAAAACCTGTATGTATGTTGATGGTTGAATAAGTATTCACCTGTGTTGAGTTTAAAATCAACCGACAGTGTTGATTTGGTTATTGACAGTAAATGGTCTAAAAGTTATGATTTAACGTCGTTCGACTGTCAGGTGGATCGACGCAGAGTTAAAGTTATAAATTTATTTATAACTGAATTTAAGTTTTCCAACTATCTTATATAAGGTTTTTTTTAAATTGAAAATTTACAAATGGATATATTAAATCATGTTTATAATAGGAATTACTTAAATGATTTAAACCAGTTAAAGCAGAAGGATAAAGAGTTTACCAGGGATCGGTAAGGTAGAATCATTGTATTTTTATAATTAAATAGTGTTTTAAATTAATTAAGTTTTTAAATTAATTTAAGAAGGGAAATGACAAATGACATCAGTTAATAGTTAACTGAGAGGTACGGTCGACAAAGTTCAACTGTTTTGAATCCAAAGTGATAACTGAATTTATTTGGTTTAAATTGTCTGGATAGTCGTAAACTTAACGAATAGTGTAAATATGAGTAAATTCTCGATTAACTAAATTAATGAATTTTGAGATATTTGGTGTACATGGAATTAACTTTTATTGGGTAGCGTTTAAAAGAAATAATTATCCTATTTTTAATAAATAGCAAGGTTAACTGTTTTAATATAGTTTATATAAATGATTGAAAGTGATGATTTTTGAATTGGATGCCAGGTAAGGGATAATTAACTAGCGACAAGTATGGTCAAGGGAGTTTAAAGGGGTTCATAACCCAAGCGGTAAAACGAGATTGAAAAATGGATTTGGCATGTAAATATAGTAATCTTAAATAAAGTTTTCTTAATTATCGAAACAAGTGAAATAATGTCGAGTGAGAACCACGGTTAGTGAATATTTACTTAATTAAAGTAATTAAGTAAGAAGATTTTTGAGCAAGGATTTCAAATACCAGGAAAGGGTTATAAAACCAAATTTGAAACAAGATGGTAAACGAGATTTGAATATCGGTGGTTAAGTGACGAACTGATATTATTCTGAGATAAGAACGGGTTGACCAAGGTCTGAGAGGTAACTAAAATACCCCAACTCGGTTGGCCTCGCTATTATCGAGGAACAGTATTAGTTTGAAGTAAGTGAAGTTGTTGAAATTGTTTTACCCTATACGAGGTACATCGAACTCTAATGCAAGATTTTGGGAATTAAATAATATTGCAATGATGGTTCCAAAGGAAATAAGAATAAGTGCTTTAAAATTTATTTTAAACATTTGTTATTCAATTAGAGTTGATCGAATATAGTTAGAGTTAGTCAAACAAAATTATCTAGGAAAAAGTTCCATCGTGTACGACTGCTAGCGTAATTCGCAGGGCTGCAGATAGCCTACGGCGGTCGGATGTTTCCTGAGGGAATCAGGTGTAACCATTGTGATCGCTGCGATCTAGAGTCGAGCGAATGGAGTCAAGTCGAGTATTAGTTAATAGGAGTAATCAGGTCAAGTTTGTCGAGTTAAATAAGTCCAGTTAGTCAAGTTAGAGTTAATCAATCATAGTAAATCAGTTAAAGTTAGTCAAAAGGGAATTTGGTTAAATATATTTTTAAAAGAGGTCGAGTTGTGCCAAGTACTGAATCAGAAAACTTGTTGTGTTCACACTATTGTTATTTGATAGTTAAAACACCGACTATCAAACCAGACCAATACGATTGTTGGTTCGGAAAGTCCGGGATCGAATTATATTCGAAACCATTCCGACCATCAAATACGTGAAGATGTCGATTGAAGACGGAGCAAGTGAAGACTGTGGATCTTCATAAGCGGAAGGACTACTTGTTGAATTTCTCTGGCCTGCAGCCAGAGTTATTTTGATTTGTGATTCTGTCGTGGTTGAAATCCACGGGTTGCAAGGACTTCTCGCTACTGATTCATGGGGTGATTCCTATATGAGATGCAGTAGGAGAGTGCCTTCGGTTCATCCTGTTCCTGGATGACTTGTATGGACGGATGTCTGACAGAGTATTTCCAAAGGAATTACATGCGTTGATTTCTCCAAACGTACGATAGTTGACGGCGGAGAAATGGTTATTCTCTAGCCAGATAGCTAGAGTATGTTTGTGGACGTCAATCAAGCGTGATCTGGCGGATCTGACGATGTGGCATTCAAAGTGAATGATGACCAGATGTTCTAGAGATAAAGTTCTAGCCTCAAGCCTCATCAACCGGGAAATGACAAAAATCGGGCAGGCAGCATGGCTATGTGGGTCGCTCCCATTAGGATGTATGATCACCTATCTAGAGAAATTCCTATTGCTTCTTTATCTATTCGATGCTGACCCTATTCGGGTGGCGGTTGTTGATCCCAACCGTCGGTGATATACATTCGATACACTCAAGCGAAATGAGTGGTCGGTCATGTGTGGGCCGGGTTGCAAGACGTTCTTGTTGAACCCAGTGTATTCGCCTCTAGAGATACACGTGCGGAAGGTGGTCCCATACCTTGTCAAGTTGGAATCCAATATCCAATAAGCGCCCGCGGTTTTCGATTTTATACTATATATGTGGAGCGTGAGATGCAAGCGTTCCTCTAGATTATTATTTACTTGTATTTAGACATTATGATAATATCAGAGAAAGATATTGATTTCAAAAATGTTTTGGGTTATGGTAAGGTAAAAACCGTCCGTGTTTATGTGTGGACTGGTCTTACTATTATTCTTTGATTTCATAAAGGATTTTGCAAAGTTAAACAAGTGTGTGTTCTGTGAATTTATCACTGAAAGTATTCCAGACTGACCCGGTGTATTTTGTTTTAAATCAAATGTGCTCGGGTCAGACCGAGTATGTTCCAGGTTAGGTTTCGCTTGGAGTTCAGGAGCTGGAAGCAGGCGGCTTCACCGCTAGTTATTCAAAGTTATTATTCCGCTGTGACTAATGTATGTGTACTCTGATGATTGGTATGTTTATATAGTTCTTTGTATAAAGAGATTTGATATTATATTTTATCTGTTCCGCTGTGAGATTCTGATGTGTTCTTCTTCTTTCTTCTATTCTAATACTTCTTCCTTTCTATCCTCACCCTCTAAATTCTTTCTCATGACAATCTGGGGGTTCGATACTTGGGTTTTCGGCAAGTGATACGGGTTTATGTATTGTTGTCGAGAACCCGATTGTCGTTCTTTTTCCCGGGTCGTTACACTTATTATCGAGCTCCGAGGCACTACTGTTGAGCATTGTGATACGCAAATCACAATTGTAGACAACAATTTTTTTTGTAGATCCATTTTTGTTGGAGAGATTTGTTGCTACTTTTGTGGGATATTTAAAACTGAAGGCAAGGATTATTTAACGCTTATCGAAATAGATATTTGATATATATGAAGATAATTTGGGTGGCAAGTTTATATAGGTGGCAAGTTACTTGGGAGCCAAGAAAACTTGGGTATGAAGCAATTCACTCTATAAAAAGCCTAGTTGATATCTTTATTATATAGTGGAAAATTTGCCATTATTCTTCATTGTTTTTCTCCTCAAATTTTTAGCTATTAGATATTCTCTACCTATTTCTCAATAAGGTTATTGGTTCAAGTTGTAATTGTTTGTAACGATAGTTGAGATCGATTGTAAACAATTTTTATTGGTGAATCAATAAAGAGGGTGGTTGCGTGGAATATCGTGTGCTCATATTTCCGATAATTTTGTGGTGTTGTTTATTTTTTTCAATCACATTCATCTTCAAGTGATTGGACGATAAAGATCCTATTTTTCGGGCGTTTTGTCAAACTTTCGCTGTGCACAAAACCCCAACAATTTGGTATCAGAGCTCGAATCATCACATAGCTTGGAGTGTTTGTTGGACTGGAAAAAAAAATGATTTTTGTTTAATAAATTTGATTTTTTTAATGTCGGAGATGATGATGTTTTCAAAGATGGCTATTTTGAATGGGAAGAATTGGGATATATGGAAGCCGAAAATGGAGGACATTCTATATCTCAATGATTTGCATGATCCCATTAATGGAAATAGGGAGAAGCCCTCGAACATGGATGAGGGAAAGTGGAAGAAAATGGACAAAAAGTCGATTGCATTAATTCGCCAATAGTTGAATAATTCTGTATTCCACCATGTGGCTAGTTGTGAATCCGCGAAGGTGTTGTGGGACAAATTAATATCTTTGTACGAATCAAGAAGTGCTACAAGTAAGGCTTTTCTGGTTTGAAAGTTGGTGCAACTTCAATTGGATGAGGAGATGTCTGTCGCAGAGCATTTGAACGAATTTCAAGATGTGATCAATCAATTGGCAAACATGAAGGTCAAATTTGATGATGAGTTGCAGGCTCTTTTGTTGATGAGTTCTCTTTTGGAAAGCTGGGAGACTTTGGTTGTTTCATTGAGTAATTCCAATGTTAATGGAACTATCTCTTTGGAAACTTCGAAGCAGTCTTTTGAATGAGGAGCTAAGGAGAAAAGGGTCGGAGTTGAAATCGGTTTAAACTGAGGCGACGGTAGCAAGACACTCGGTGAAAGATACAAGAAGGAAGAAGAAAGGTGCTATCATTTGTCATTATTATGGTAAGAAAGGCCACAAGCGCAATGATTGTTATGCTTATCAGAGGTATAAGAAGAAGGCACTAGGTGATAATAATAGTGATTTGGCACAAGCAGGTTTTGCTGAAGGTACCGAAAGCGATTCTTCATGTGAGGTCCTAATTAGTGTTGTGGAGCCTTGGAAGATGGATCCAGGAGCCAGTTTTCACATATGTCATGATGTGAAAAGTTTTTCTTCATATGAGAAGAGTGTTGGCATGATAAACACGGCCAATCGAGTAAAGCTACCAATTTGTGGAGTTGGAGCTGCTAGGTTTCAGTTGCATGATGGAGTGGTGAGAGAAGTGGCAGGTGTGAGGCACATACCCACTTGTTCGCATAACCTCATATCTCTCGGTCAGTTAGATCGCAGCTGTTGCACTTATGAGACACAAGGTGGAGTTTTGAGAGTGAAGAAGGGTGGTTGTGTGATGGTGCAAGGAGTTTTGGAGGAGGGAAACCTATATAGTTTGGTCAGTTCGGTGGTCAATATGGTCACCGCTGATGGTCCTAAAGTGGAGGATCGTGGTATCGACAAGGGTCTAGATGTTGATGATGCTCGAGGGATCCCAGAGATGAAGAGATCATATCAAACGGAAGACGAATGTCGAGTTGGGAAATCCACAAAGACGAGATGGAGGTCTTTGTGGTATTACAAACGCTTTTGAAGATCACTATTGGTGTGGTGCACGGATGAGGGAGGTGCATCATTAGTGGGCGATGGTGGAGGTTTGTAATGATGTTAATTGAGAAAAAAAGTTTGAAAATGAGAGCTAAGTTGGATGGTTTTGAGGAGATGTTGTGATTTGGTATCAAAATGGAGTGTTGATAATTGTGGTACGCAAATCACAATTGTAGGAAAAAAAAAATTCTATGTAGATCCATTTTAGTGGAGAGATTTGTTGCTACTTTTGTGGGATACTTGAAAGTGAAGGCAAGGATTATTTGGCGCTTATCCAAATAGATATTTGATATACATAAAGATAATTTGGGTGATAAGTTTACTTAGGTGGCAAGTTTACTTAGGTGGCAAGTTTACTTGGGAGCCAAGAAAATTTGGGTATGAAGCAATTCACTATATAAAAGGCCTAGTTGATATCTTCATTATATGGTGGAAAATTTGCCATTGTTCTTCATTGTCTTGCTCCTCAAATTTTTAGCCATTAGATATTCTCTACCTATTTCTCAATAAGGTTATTTGTTCAAGTTGTAATTGTTTGTAACAATAGTTGAGATCGATTGTAAACAATTATTATTGGTGAATCAATAAAGAGGGCGGTTGGATGGAATATTGTGTGCTCATATTTCCGATATTTTGTGGTATTAATTATTTTTTCAATCACATTTATCTTCAAGTGATTGGGTGATAAAGATCCTATTTTTCGGGCGTTTTGTCAAACTTTCGTTGCGCACAAAACCCCAACAGCTGCAACCACTTAAATACCAATGCCATCCAGCTTCAAAACAAGTTTGCTCACCCATGATAGCACAATCAGCCATTAGACCATTACTGACCCAAAAATGCCCAGCCTTTCCAAACAAAACAGCATCCAAAAGCCTATCAACATCACCATTCAAACTATAAGCAACCATAGTAACCGAACTAACATTAAAGCACTCAACAAAGCCTTCAAACTCACAAACCATTTTTCCAAAACGACCCACATTGTCAAAATCAATGAACAAATGAATGACCGAGCCCTGAACCCATTTCCACCATGGCTCAACAAACTGGACTTATATAAGATATATTGTGCATACAAAGTGATAAAACATGCACAGTCCTATTAAAGTACCAAATGTGGAAACTGTCAGAATGATCAATCCATGGACCAAAAATGTTAAAGCAACTTGAACTGTTACCAAGATAAACTAGTAAGGAACAACTGCTTTGTGTGAAGGATAGTGTGAAGGTATGACCATAATATATAAAACGTGGACAACTGCTTTGAGTTAAAATTTACATATATGATCAAAACTAACTATAAATGAGATAACATAAACACTCAAAAAACACCTGACGTCCTCAATGTTAGCATTGAATCATATAAGAAGGCCTTGACAATGCATAGTTGAACAGTTCGGTAAAGTAGATGAATATGCAATCACATTATTCATCCAGTAGAATCTTAGCATTGCATTAACGTCCTTACAGACCAAAAGAACTCAAGGTTTAGTCATCAAACCAATATACATATGTTGACTATATTGTGTGACCCCTGTCTATCGTCATTATTTAAGCGATTTATACATTGAAGTATGTACACACTTGGCTATAGTACAGTATCGCACACAAGTTCAATTGCCCACATACAGGTCATCAAAATGAAATCCAATTTCTATTGTTTATCAAGCTGCATAGTATTAATGTATGTAGCAATGTGAATGCAACTCAGAATTTAGTGGAACAACATCTACCTTGCTAGCTACTTATGACAATATTCTATACTTACATCAATCTTATCATCACAAGGCATACATAAATATATATAGTGCAACCAATATGGCACAAAAACAAAACATTATCCTCTAAGATTAACATACAGTCCCTTACGATAGTGTAAGCCATCATGATTTTATAAACCTATTATAAAGTACCATTTATTGGTTGTATCATGATTATGTAGGATAATACCATTTATTGGTTATAAAGTACCATTTTATAAACGTACTATAAACCTATTATCATGATTATCGGATGTATCATGATTTTATAAACCTATTATAAAGTCCTATTATGCAGGATAGTGTAAACCATCACAAGCAAAAGACAATAATTTAGTTGGTAGGGATGATCAATTATCTGACAAAAAAACAGAACTGAATGCAAAAAACACTCCGATCTTGCAAAATCTTCCCCAGTTTACGCCTCTGCCATGCAGTATTTGTAGGCAAATTGATCACAAGCTGCACATGCACAATCAAATAAAAATCAGAACAACCCAAAGTACTAAGGGTAAAATACAGTTATGTATACAGACATTGTAACTTTAATGTAGATAAAAACAATTAACAAAAGGCACTAACCTGACTTAAATGTAGTAAAAACTCATTATTCTGAGGTTCCAAGTTTTTTGGAACTTCTTCCATTTTCAATGCTCTTACTATCGCATCACGTAAGAAATCCTGCCAATAAAGTTTTCCATCTTTAACAAGTAGAAACTGTCGAGTAGATGAGAAAACTACGTAAAAAAGAATTCTGAAGAAGCACGGTGTTAACATATCAAGAAACTACCGATTCAACTACTTGAAACAGAAGATGATAGTATCATATTAAAGACAACAATTGAAATACAAATGATGACATAGTAGTAAACGAAACTAGTTTTACAAGACCTGAATATGAGCTCTAGCAACCAAATCAGGCCTCATCTTGTGAAATTTAACAACAAATTCAAAAACAACTTCAACTTATCGATCCAAAGGGATCGAGCATATAACATCTAAATCGGGTAGAAGCTTCTCAAAATAGCCAAGAGCCTGCGAATGATAAATAGGGCAATCACTTGCTGAAAATGGCACGGAATAAAAGAGAAAAGCTATTTGCTGGCAGAATGACCCCCTTTGTACTGCAAATGATAGCTTTACTCTTGAGAGATGGATTGGCTTTTCATGTTAGTCCAATCCATCTGTAGCTTTTGTTGTAATTATTTTGCGTTTGATAGAAACAGACAAGGATCATCTATAAAACACTACTTAAAATTCGAAATAAGCTAAGAAATAAACTATAAATATTTTCATTTATAATAGTTGAATAGCTATAAATCGAGAATAGCGATTTCAATGAGCACCTGGATTCATGTGACGTGAACAAGGACACCAAGAGCGAGTCACGAAACGATGAAAGGAGCAACAAATCGATGGGGATTCAAGTAGAAATTGATGATTTAGGCACCCGATGGAATTAGAGATCGACAATTTTGAAAATTAGGGATCAGTGATTTTGGTAATTTAGGGTGGAAACGAAATGAAAAGGGATATGGCTGAAAGAAAATAAAAGCGGGAATAGAAATAGGTGAGGCACGGATTGATGACATGGATGGACGACTGAGATTTTGTTTTAACTAATGGTGTGGATCGCTGAGGTGTAATTTTTTTTTTAATTAGAATATATCTATCGCTACTGCAACACAATTTGATATCTATGCTAACACAATGAAGCATGCGTTGCAATAGACAAAAACCAGCATAGCTATGGCAACATTGTAGCTAGCAACACCATGGATTTTCGTTACGATAGGCCATCTATGGCATAGTGAACCCTCATTTGATGATTAGTTACAAGTCACATAATTCTCATTTGATGATTGCTTTGCATGTTCTACGATAATGGTAGTTTTTCCCTAGTTGTTTTACACAATAGTGCTTTTTCTTCTCCTTCTAAATTGCAGTTTTTTGCTTGAATTTCTTTCAAATCAGGCCCTGTGTACATTCACAAATCACAATAGTGCATCAGTAAGGACAAAAAATGGAGATGTAGGGACCTAAGTAGAGCACTGTGAATGCCCCAATTCTATTCATGTTTTACACTTTTACTCGCAGATTGAACATTCATTGTTGAATTTCAGCAGTTGTGCTAAAAGTTTGTAGTTCAATGGTCTTGAGATAGTATCGTTATTTTACACTTCCTATCTAGAGTAGTTCAGCATCATTCATTCTTTTTTCATAAAAAAATTCATAAATGCAAAACCATAATTATGTATGTATTTATGTTATTAGACAACAAATAAGTGAGAAAGTCAGGCGAAGTCAGATGTATGATGAGCATCATCACTATTTAGGATGAGCTGTATATACGGGGAAAAAAACTAAATGGATAACCGTAGACTATAATTTCTCGATGACATTACCAAGTGGATCTTTTTTGGATCGAAGTATTAACTGCATTTTGCAAAGATCAAAAAAGGGAGTTGATGGAAATTACACAATCCCAAATGAAAATACTAAGCGAGCTACAGAAAAATTGATATGATTAGTTTTCATCCATTCGTTGTATCTCTTTAGATCAATCTCTTGCAATACATAACAATATATTATTATGTAATTATGTTTTTGTTTACAGAATGATTGGAGAGAAAAAGCCATAGAAGGATCAGCTTGGGTTTAAAATAGGCATGACTATATCATAAATCGTGCTCTTGAAAAAAAAAACATCCAGGTCAAATTAGGGGAATTGGTAGGTTGATCAGTACCAAATGTTATATTTTTCTTTATTATTTGATCTTTCATGATTAGTGATGTACAATTCAATTGAATACCCCTAGGATCACCAATACCTAATATTTCACAAACAAAAGGGAGAAACTTAATATGATCTATTATTTAAGATGACGTACCTTGACTATCAGCGGAAGATGTAATAGCTGTCATCTTCTTTCTTTGACTTCTAATGTTTACTCTTCTTCTCAAAATTAGGTTTATCTCTCTTACCCTATTTCCTTATGTGTTTCTAAATGGAGAAGATTATAACTCTTGACCGGGAGAGAAAAGACTTGATTCTTTATATAACATTTAACTCTAAATCTGGTACGTCCATCATATACCGATTCAACGCTTAAGATTAATCATAGGCCTAACGTTCTAAATATGAACAACCTATTTATGTCCTAATTAATTAGGTCACATTAAGATTAGAAATTGCATAATGGAATCCATTTATAACCCAATTAATAGTGTCATGTTAAGATTATAAATTGCATAATGGAAAATGAAACGTTCCATTTATGACTCAATTAATAGGGTCACACTGAGATTAGAAATTGTATAATGGAAAATGAAACGTTCCATTTGTGATCCAATTAATAGGTTCACATTAAGATTAGAAACAACATAACGTTAAAGATAAATGAAACATTTTGTTGCAGTTTCTAATAGCAGATTTCTAAAATTCTCCCACTTAATCCAATTATTCATAATATCAAGCATTGAACATCATACTATGATAAATGGCTGAGACTAATGGCGGTTTTGCATTATTAATTCAATGCATTCCCTTCTATATACTATAATACTAGCAATCCATCAATTTACACTCATAACTTATATAAAACAGCATAATGGTTCGCATAGTATCTTATATCATAATGATTAAACATAATATCTTTATAAGACTCTTTCTTGTTTAAAGTTACATAAAGTACGTACTACCTCATTTAAACAAGAGATACATAGTTGTATATCAGAAACACATAAAAGATCTTAGAATGTCGCACATCAATCATTATTAATACAACCAAAACCCATTCTTTAAACATGTTCTTTAAATTGTTTTGGTTATAACCCTTTCGTCAAAGGGTCTGCAATCATAAGTTCTGTCCTAATGTGCATGATTGACACTCTTTATTTCTGAACCTCATCTTTCAAAACAAGATACTTTAGTTCCATATGTTTGGCACCTTTAGAGTACTTGTCATTCTTTAAGAAAAACAATGCTGTAGAGTTATCACAATAAACTTTCAGCGGCTTGCTAATAGTGCCGACAACAGCAAGTCCTGAAATAAGGTTCCGCAACCATAATGCATGAATTGTGGCTCCATAACATGCCACAACGTCTGCCTCCATAGTAGGTGAAACAACGATAGTTTGTTTCGCACTTTTCCATGATATGGCACCTTGAGCAAACATAAACAGGTAAGCAAAAGTTGATTTTCTAGTATCTATGCATCCAACAAAATCTAAATCGCTATATCCAATCACCTCCAATTCATTGGATCCACCATACATGAACATGTAATCTTTCGTGCCTTGTAAGTATTTCGAAACTTTCTTTGCAGCTTGTCAATGTTCCCTTCCCGGATTACTTTGATACCCCCTAACATACCGACTGCAAAACTAATATTCGGTCTAGTACAGGTTTGAGCATACATTTGGCTACCAACTACAGATGCATATGGAATTAATTTCATTTCCTTTCGTTCAACATCATTTTTAGGACATTGCATGAGATTGAGTTTATCACCTTTCTGTACAGGAACTTTCCCAGGTGAACTTTTAATCATTCCCATTCTCTATAGAATTCTTTCGATATATCGTTTATGAGACAATCCCAATATTCTTTGTGATCGATCACGAAATATTTTTATCCCAATCACATAGGATGCCTCTCCCATATCTTACATTTCAAAGTTCATTGAGAGAAATTTCTTAGTCTCATGCAAGATGCTTAAATTAATTACAGCGAGCAAGATATCATCAACATAAAGGACTAAATAAATAAACTTGCTCCCACTAATCTTTTGGTATAAATAGTGATCAACTGTATTTTCCTTAAAACAAAAAGATGTAATAATGGTATTGAACTTAATATACTATTGTCAGGATGCTTATTTAAGTCCATATATTGACTTCTTATGTTTACGCACCAATTTTTCTTTACCTTCTACAGAAAAACCCTCACGTTGATCCATATAAACTTCCTCATCAAGATCTACATTCATAAAGGTTGTTTTCACATCCATTTGATGCAATTCCAAATAATGAGCTACTGATGCCATTATAATTATTAGTTAGTCCTTTTTTGAAACAAGAGAAAATGTCTCCTTGTAGCCATTACCATTTTTCTAAGTGTAACCCTTAGCAATAAGTCTTGCTTTTATACCACTCGATATTATCACTAGAGTCGTGTTGGGTTTTAAAAACCCACTTGTATTTGACTCTTTTTCACCCATGTGGTAACTCAACGAGATCCCAAATTTCATTTTGCTACATGGATTTCAGTTCTTCTTTCATGGCATTAATCCATTCCTTTGACTCTTTACTTTCTATAGCATGTGAAAATGAAACTGGGTCCTTATTGATTCCTATCATAATCTGATTATTACATATAAACCACATAATCATTAGAAATAGTTGACATACGATCTCTTTGAGATCTTTTTAATGGTACTTGTATTGGTTCATGTGCATTAGCATTATGTAAGTCATTTCCTTCAGGATGTGCTTCTTTATTTATATGTTGTTCATCATCATGTTGTTCTTCAATAGCTGGAACAACATTTGGAGTAATTGTAGATGGAGGAACTTTTCTAGGTAGTTTAACATTTTCCCCTGTTTCCTTTATTTCTACTATTTATCTTCTAGTACTCCCACTGACTTCACCAGTCTTAATGAATCTAGCATTACCAGTTTCTACAATTCTTGGACTATGATTAGGACAGTAAAACACATACCCTTTAGATTTTTCAGGGTAACCTAAGAAGTACCCACTAATCATTTGAGAATCTAATTTCTTTTCATGTGATTTTTAAATTCTCACTTTTGCTGGACAACCCCAAACATGCAAGTGTCTTAAGCTAGGTTTCCTATTAGTCCATAATTCAAAAGGAGTCTTTTGAATAGCTTTATTAGGAACCTTATTCAAAAAATAATTAGCGGTTTTTAGAGCATACAACCACAAATTCTTAGGTAGTGTAGAATCCGGCATCATACTCCTAATCATATCTATTAACCTTCTATTGTGCCTTTCTGCTACACCATTTTGCTGTGGTGTACCTGGCATTGCGTATTGCGCACATATGCCATGACATTCGAGTAATTTTGCGAATGGACCTGGAGACTGGCCTGACTCGTTATGTTTGCCATAATATTCTCCACCTCTGTTAGACCTTATGATTTTCACCCTTTTATCTAATTGCCTATCAACTTCCTTTATAAACATCTCAAGGACATTCACAGATTGAGTTTTTTTATGAAGCAAATAAAAATAACCAAAATGGAAAAAATCGTCAATAAAACTGATGAAGTACTTGTTGACGTCAAAAGTTGGTCACTAGTGACAATCAACCCCCAATCATGTGGACAACACACGAATAATGATTATGAAATGCAGAAAATATGAAGAAAAGGGGAGCACACAATTTTTTTTATAGTGGTTCGGCAAAGACGGTGCCTACGTCCACTTTATATGTATTACTTCTGCTTTATATTACAAGTACAATGCTTTATCTGTTTGGAGAAAAATAAGAGATGAGAAGATTTTAGAGGAGAATGCTTAGAGTGCTTTAGCCTCTAGAGTTCAGGAGAGGTTCGAAAAAAGGTCCTATTTCCAAAAATCCAATATTTTTTCTCTTTGAGCTTTGAGGTATTTGTAGTAGGAAATGGCGACTTGGCTGTTGTGACGTGGCCCAGCCTTTTCAGGAAAGCTTGGACGCGTGGAGTCTATTTTTTGGTTGGAAAAAGGCTGGAAGACTGATTCCACTATTCATAAATAGTATCCTCGGAAGCTGCAGCCTACGTGGCATCCTTGGTGAGGTGTATCAAAAGTGAAGCTTTGTCCGGATGTGGTTGACCGCCTTTACTGCCTTGAAAGTCGGGATAAGCATCAGAATAGCTCAGTTGAACATTTCCATGTTGGTTCGAGATACTCGACCGACGCACTTCGTGTGGGAGTGAGATATTCAATCGATTAGGAGAAATATTCTTCTGGAGTGAGCTATTAGCTGATGAGAATTGGCTCGGGCCAATGCTTGACTGTTCTGGACCGAGCCTTCGCTGGGCTTCCTAGAGCATGATTTATCTGATTCGGCTGATTGCACATTTTGGCTTCGATCTGGCCCGTTGCATCTTTTGCAAAAAAGATGGTTAACAATACTTTTCTCCGTTAAAGGATGGAGTGTCCATAGGTCCGCAAACATTAGTGTGAATTATTTCAAGAAGCTGGCTGCTTCTGGTGGCTCCTTTCCTATTATGTTTGGGTTGTTTACCTTTAATACAATCCACACATAATTTTAGATCAATAAAGTCCAAATTTGAAAAAAAAAATCATTACTCTAATCTCATCATTCTTTCTTTGGATATGTTACCTGGTCTTTTCTGCCATAAGAAAGCAGAATTTTCATTCAACATGCTACGTTTGCATCCAACATTATTTACTACATTTAGCAAGGAATTCATATAATCGTCATTAAGTTTCAATTTATATAAACCATCAATTAGAATACCAGAACCAACATTATCAGTATTATTATATAAATCAAAACAACCAGATCTAAACATACATCTCAAACCAGAAATATATGATTTACTTACGAAAATAAGGTTTCTAGATAACGACGATACACAAAGGGTACTATATAAGTCTAATATATATCAGCTTTCTAGAATTAGACGACAAGTCCTAATGCCTTCTATTATGGATTTCATTTTGTTTCCCATAAGGAGAAAACATCTTTCATTTTGATTTATTGCTCGGGTCATAAGAAATCCCTACACATTATTGGAAACATATGTTGAAACACCAGTATCAAACCACCATGTATTAATTATACGAACTTCAACTAAATTTGATTCAAATCATATGAAAGATAGATGATTACCTTTCTTTTTGAACCATTTTCGTACAGTCATTTTGATAATGTCCTTTCTTTTTATAGAAATAACATCGAACGTCCTTTGGTTCCTTCTTTTCCTTATCCTGCCCATTCTTAACAATTGCCTTTTTTATCTTGAAATGGCCTGATTTCCATGTTAGAGTTTGTGCCCTAGAGGCAATTCATTTGATGAGACAGATAACACTGTTGATGTTATTAATAAAATATTATTCTATTATATTGTATTTACAGCGTAATATAAATAATAATATAAAAGAAGTCCTTAGAGTAATAATACGGAATTATATAGTTCAAGTAAGACTGATTTTGAGATTATATAATTATTAAGTATTATAATTCTTAAATGTCCCTAGTCGAGTTTTATTGTTTATACAGGACAACAATAAAGCGTTGAGACTAGTATATTGATTGACTGATGATCACATCTCATTGATTATTAATATACGTGATATTAAAGTCAAGATATAAATACGTATTGGAGAATACCGTATTGGGCTGACCCACCGTGAGAAAACTGCATGGAATATAATTACCAGTATCATAAGTTATTCTCATAGTGACAGTGATGTAATGGTCCCCATACCTGAAATCATTATAATTTTATTCAAGGATATTTGTGTTTTGATATCATCTAAAGTTATTCGTAACAGAGTAACGATAACAGTGATTATTGGATACATCTCGAATCGAATGAAAATTATGAATGATCTAGATGGAATTTAACCCTACAATATATTTGTGGTGATATCTGTGGGCTTCTTGATTGAGTGAGACTGTAAAATGCATGGCCGTGCTCAAATATTGATTTGTTTTAAATAGTCTATTCATCGATCAAGAAAAACAGATTGAATTATAAAGAGGATGATACGATCCATGCCTCCAGTTTAATCTTGGATATAATGGTTAAAAGGATTAAAATATATTGATACACTATTCACAAAAGGTCATATCGAATCATTGATATTGTTGTAGCTTGGGTAGCAGTGATGTATTACTAGATGTCGCTCACTGTTTAAAGTTTAAGTGTTTAAATTGTTGCCAACGCTACAACAACCTATAGGGTCACACATATAGGTGCTGTAAATGGAGAAAGTACTTAATTAAAGGAAATCAAAAATTAGCTTTGACTAATTCCGTTTGAACGGGTATAAGGGTAGAAAAATATCTATTTGGGTTCTCTTTATAAAGAAATGATAAGACCGCATCGATTATTCACTTTTGAGAAAACCCAATTCGAATTCCAAAACCCTAGATCTCGTTTTAATCAATCGGCTAGTGTGACGGCCCGCCCCGCACTAACCGACATTTACTCCAAAAGTGCGCTGTACACGTGTCCAATTAGCACGGAACGGGTAGCCAGAAGGAAAAGAAAGAAGAGAATGGACTAATCAAGGAACCTGTAATATGTCTCACAGCGCATAGAACAAAATATAATAATAACATACTTGACATAAAACAGGAGAGACAGTGCATAAGCTAAAAACCAGAACTGAGCATCATGGCAGCGGAAATCCAAAATATAGCTTATTAGAACTTTCCAAACTGTCTCAAAGCAAAAGCAAGATAAAGGAGGTACACTACTAATGCCCAAGTAGCGACCACCAACGAAACAGGGAGAATATCTATATATCATACGTGGAAGCCTCCTGCTCGCCTCCGAATCAGCTACTCGCGCATCACCAGCTAACCATAACCTGTCTCTAGTCTGCTCGTGTGAGCACCCAGAGTAATAAGAAGAGACATAAAACTCTGGGTCAGACATAAAGCCTGGTATGAGCGATAAGCATCAAAACATAACAATAACAGGTATAATCCAATCATACCTGAACCTGGACCTGCAACCAAAGAGTTAGCACTACATACTGTACAACACTCTAAGGTTCCCTTTCAAATGGTGTAAAGATAACGGGGGTGGGGGTGTGCATGTCATAGTGATGTCAAACAATCAAACATAGCAAGCATCCTCACATCTCTCACTCAGTGCGTAATGCATACGATATCCACTACTTTGGTCACCCAATACTTTGGGCCATGACGGAATCCAATTCCGTGTAACTATCACTACAAGCCCACCATCCATCTCTCAGTGGTGAACCAAAGTTATGAATACCGACAACCCCTTTGCACACGTCCCGCAACAAAGCCCAATCTTGAAGTGAACTCATTGGTTCCCAACTGGGTCCGGGATCCTGAGCTCTAACTTCCATTTGGACTACCTTTGCATCTCGGGTTTTGGTCAGCATCTCCTCCGGATCGGTCTTCATTCAGTTCGCGACCTCCTGGTTCGGTTCGTGACTCGCCCCCTTGCATCAGCTCGACTCGCGGATCGTGGTCATCGCCTTCGCTCGGATCGGGTCGTGCCTGTTACGTCAGCTCGGGTCGGATCGCACCATTCGTCAGCTCATTCGGATCGCGCCTGCTGCATCGGGTCGGGTCGCAATGCACTCGTGGTCACCATCCCCCTTCGGTTCGGTTCGCGGTCCTCCTTCGCGAATGGTCGGATCGCCATCATCGGATCGTGCTTCACCCATTCGTGGCATCGGTCGAGCTTGGAATGGCTCGTGACGTCAGGTCGGATCGTGACCTTCGAAGTGGAGCGGATCAGGTCGTCTCGTGGCGCGAGCTTCAATCGGATCGGTTCGCATGGGGTAGGGGCGATCCGGTCCGGGGTATTTCCTGCACTTCGTTCCAACGACTGTTTTTCGCCATTCGACGGCGTTTTTGACCAAACTAACACTTCTAAACAATCACAAAGCATACCATACAGTCATAGCAACATATAGTATCGACCACAAACACCAAAACATAAATCATAGCATGTAAAATGGATCAAACATAGCCAATACCCCATATTTTCCCTTAAGCATACTTAAGCAAATCTAACAATAAGGTTAGCAAATCTTAACCAAATTGAACCAAACTTCTAACAGAGGTCTAAAACAATATTTCAGAATTTCTGAGCATTTTTCCAGATTTTTAACATGCACAAATTCGCTAATTATCACTAATTACCCCTTAATCCCCCAAATTCCGGGATTTGCAAAATTAGTCGAAATCAACCCAAATTCATATCAGAGGCATAAAATGATGTTTTAGAATTTTGGGAATTTTTCTAGATTTTTCTGAGCCATAATTTCGCTAATTTTTGCTAATTACCATAACTAGCCGTAATTAGTGAGGAACTATGCAAACCACTCACCTTTGCCACAAAGTAAACTATAGATCTGAAATAATTCTCTGTTTGGGATGAATTCCAATGCTTAGCAGCAGCTCCTATCTTGATTTGATGCTAATCCGCCTTGATTTGATGTAGATTAGGCCAAAACTTGATTAGAAAGTGATTAGAAGGTGATTTGGGATGAAATTAGAAGGTGGAGGCCATGACTAGGGTTGAAGAAACTAAGTGGCGGCTGGAAAAATGATTCTAAAACCGAAATCCAAACCCTAGCAGCCCTTAAATACTCCCAAACCCGAAATTACCCAATGGGCCTAGCCGCTAATCACCCGGTTAAGCCCAATTAGCTGAAATTAACCCTTTAAACCTTAATTCAGCCATATCTCCCAAAGGGTAAGTCCGTTTGGCTATTGTAACCACTCTACGGAAAGAGAAACCATCATTCGAATCCAATGGAAGTGGTTTCAGGTCAAAATTCCTTTCCAGTCAAAAGTTATGGCCAAAACAGTACCAATTAGGGGCAAAACGGTCATTTAAAAATCGACAAAAATCATGAACATGGGAAATGACCCCAATAGTCATCTCCCAAAGTTACATGACCGTACGACTTCATATGTGAAAGAAATAAATATTCTACGATCCCATGATGCGTAGAATACGGGTCGTTACACTCTTCCCCCCTTAAGAAATTTCGCCCTCGAAATTCCCTAACCAAAACACAAAAAGGGTCCCGCATGCCTATCAACCATAAAACAACAATCAACATGCAAAGCAAGTCTATCCTAGCATGCGGTTTACTAACAAGGGGAGAAACTATCACTACCAAAACCTTACTAGGCAAAGAGTTCTGGATACTTCTTCCTTATATCTTCCTTTGTTTCCCAAGTACAGTCTTTTTCATTCTCACCCCACTGGACTTTGACTAGTTTCACCGCCTTCCTTCGAAGCTGCTTCGTATCGTTCCCAACGATACGCATAGACTTACGGTTCTCAACCGCCTCGGGTTCAACCTTGCTATCATCCAACTGATCTGGTGAAATAGCCACATTAGGGTCTTGCATAACTTCCTTAACTGGAAAACATGAAATACGTTGTGAACTCCCGCCATCTTGTCAGGTAGCTCTACTTCATACGCCAAATTCCCAACTTGCTCGAGGACTGGGAATGGGCCAACAAATCTTGGTGCTAACTTACCTCTCCAACCAATCTGAATCACATTCTCTATGGAGAGATCTCGACGAACACCAAGTTGTTAACGAAGAATTCCAAATCTCTTCGTCTCTTATCGAGATAAGCTTTCTGCCTATCTTTATCCCTTCCCAGTAGTAGATCTGCTCTATGTCTCAATACATCTTGTTACCACTGGGATGTATAGTCAATTTCGAGTGATGATATGCTCTAAGCACTTCACCTCTCAGTCCATCTACGTTGGGTACAACTAGTCCCTTACTCTTTCGAAGTCACTCTTCTCGATCAAATCCTTATTTGATCATTCTCTTTCCATCGATACCCATCTCTACCCTAGAGATGGTTCCCAATAGATTAGGATTGTCCTTCTAACTGGAAACAATCCTCTCAATCAAAATCGATCTAATCGTCAAGCTTACTAGCGTTTCTGAATCCAATTCAGTCTTGGGTTTGAAATCATATCCTGTGACATACTCTAGTTGCTTCTATCCTAGAAACAAAACCCATAAACTGGCATGTCTCCTACTCAATGCAACTAGTACTGCACCCAAATCCTTTACTATGATCACTCTGCCCCATGGAGTCATGGCGACTCCACTGCACTGATCCATAGTCACTAGTCCTTTGCTATGTCCACTCTGCCCCATGAAGTCATAACAACTCCACTGCACTGGCTCATAGCCTTACTAATCCTTTACTATGTCCACTTTGCCCCTCGAGTCATGACGACTCTACTGCACTGGCTCATAGTCCTACTACAATCACTTTGTTCCCCATCGCTGGAACCCTACAGGTGATAGTCTACTCAAGAGAAGAAAGATAGGAACAAACATAGCAACCATAACATCCATCAACCAAATCCTATCTATCACTTGCTAAAGTCATAAACACATCGACACCTACATGATTGGTCTAACCAATCCCAATATGTCGATTCCAGTCTGTCTGGTCCAACCAACATCAATAACTAATGGAAGCCCAGCCCCCATACATACACCGATGCCTACTTGACTGGTCCAACCAATCCCAGGCCAATGGAAGCCCCGCCTCCCTTCGGTCTACCGTACGTCCAACGTACGTTTATCCTCCAAAGATAACTAAACTAATGGAAGCCTAGCCTCCAATCGGACTACCGTACGTCCAACGTACGTTTATCCTCCAAGGATAACTAGATCACGTCCAACGGATCCAAGGTAACGGGCGTCCCCAGATACCCCTGCTTTTAGTCCTCCTAAAATACTTGAGTCCAACCCAAGTCTATCCACTATCTTGCTGCCCTCTCGAGTCCAACTCGAGCTGAATCCAATTCCTTGCAGCCTTCTCGAGTCTAACTCGAGTCAATCTCCCAGAGATAAACTAGACTCATCCAATGAATCTCGTACTACACGTCCAACGTACATTCACCTTCCAAAGGTAAACTAGACCCACCTAGTGAATCTAGGTACTCTACCTACGAGTCCAAGTCCAACGTGAAACTCTCCTATGTTCGCTGAATCTCCAAGATCAACGAGCTTCCCACTATGTTCCAAACATACTTCAAATCTAATGTGAAGTATTTCCATATTCGTTATATCACCATGACTAACGAACTCGCTCCATTTTTCTTTTACGAGTTCAAGTCTAACTTGAATCGTCCTAATCTTCGTTGTACCTTCCATGATCAACGAACACATCCTATTCCTTCAAAGTTCTACTATCCAATAGAGAACATCAACATAGGGTCCTAAACAATCCATTACTTTGCATCTTTCCCGAGTCCCACTCGAGCAATCTCATAACCCTATCGAGTCTAACTCTGGGCAGGCTATACCATTGAACAGTCTTATCATGTTCCGTCTGCCCATCACTCCTCGAGTAAACCAAGATATCATCCAATGAAAAATCACAACAACTATTTACCCCTCACGCAACCCATCCTAGTCGAAATCGACATTCCCCAAGCACGAGCCCCAAAGGCCTAAACCAATATCAGACAAGCACCCAAGGAACATCTCCTCCGAGTTCGGACAACCCACGTGAGGTGATACTAACAAAACAATCTAGCACTGGAGTACTCATTTGTCTCCCAGAGACAACTTATTACAACGATAACCTCTTAGCTTCCTTAACTCCAGTTACTATCGCCATCACTAGGTAGGTACCTAATACCACCCTATTCCTTTGGAGTAGATCAACTCCCCAAAATAATGCTAAACCCAGTAAAGCCCAAATCAAAGCAATCACAAGGAAACATACATCCATGACTCGATAAGACCACATTAACAAATCATGCCAAACTAGTCGAACCACCAATCGGGTTCGTCACTACTAAAGGTCTATCGACTAACTCAGGTTTGTCAAACAAAACCCGATCAAAACATCTTAAATAGAAAGCATACCTCGAATAACGACACCTTTTTCCTTCTACGCCGCAGTTGGGGCATTTGACGAAGAAGGAACAGCGTTGATAGCATACGCTTTCACAATCTGCTTCTCCCTAGGAGGTTGTGGGCAATCATCCTTGTGATGTCCCGCCTGGCCGCAGTTAAAGCACTTCCTTTCCCCAGGCTTTTCTCGACAATCTCTGGCGTAATGGCCCTTCTTGCCACAACTAAAGCATTCGCCATCTTTCTTATTTTTTTTATCCTGACCATCCTTGGTCGGGTTCTGCTTCCTCTTGTTCTGAGAATTCTTCTTGCCTTCACCGCTTGCTTGCAGCTTTGGCTCCTCTGCAGATGCCGTAGCAACTTCGGTCTTCGACTTAGGGAAAAGGCTCTCTGACCTTAATGCCTTTCCTACAATAGACTCGAACGTCTCATCGATATGATTTATAAGTCTTTCCCCCAAGTACCCATCCAAGCCAGTTATGAACTTCTCGTTCTTCTTTTCGACTGTATCGATAAGGGACCATCCATATTTCGATAAAGTGTCGAATTCAGCGATATACTCCGAGACTGCTCTACCGTTCTGCTTAAGCTCCAAGAACTTCCTGAACAGTTCTGATTTATGAGCAGCTGGAATAAACTTATCACAAAAGCGAGTCTTAAACTGATTCCAAGTAACTTGATCTTCTGGAGTAGCTGTTCTAATGGCATTCCACCAATTCATCGCTCGCCCTTGCAGTTGACGAGACGCTAGCCTTCTCTTCATCGCATCCTCAAGACCCAAGTCGTCGAAGATACGATCACAGCTATCCAACCAATCCTGAACATCTGTGGCCGACTCCGTTCCATGGAACGGCTTCCCACCAAGGTTAGTGTAATCCTTGCACAACTTGGCGAAATCGACCCTAGGCGCCTGCACTACTGGACCACCACCATTTCCGGGATTGGGAACTGCTCTCTGAACATCTCTAAGCATGTCTCTCATGAGGTCGGTAAACATCGCCCTCATGTCGGCAGCATTCCCATTATTGGCTCCCCTATCCGCACCACTAGCATATCGGCTCATCGTTAATCTGTAAAAGGGGAAACGATTAACGACCCCATAGTGGTGCTAGTGCAGTACAACTTCATTCTTATACTACCAATAGTATATATATATAGCTTTTGAAAACCAAAGTAATCACAAATACGAGCTCTCATATACGTACTAACTCTCCCTAGTGTCTTTCCCTAGGTTAACTACGCAACCTAGAGCTCTGATACCAAGTGTGACGGCCCGCCCCGCACTAACCGACATTTACTCCAAAAGTGCGTTGTACACGTGTCCAGTTAGCACGGAACGGGTCGCCAGAAGGAAAAGAAAGAAGAGAATGGACTAATCAAGGAACCTGTAATATGTCTCACAGCGCATAGAACAAAATATAATAATAAAATACTTGACATAAAACAGGAGAGACAGTGCATAAGCTAAAAACCAGAACTGAGCATTATGGCAGCGGAAATCCAAAATATAGCTTATTACAACTTTCCAAACTGTCTCAAAGCAAAAGCAAGATAAAGGAGGTACACTACTAATGCCCAAGTAGCGACCACCAACGACACAAGGAGAATATCTATATATCATACGTGGAAGCCTCCTGCTCGCCTCCGAATCAGCTACTCGCGCATCACCAGCTAACCATAACCTGTCTCTAGTCTGCTCGTGTGAGCACCCAGAGTAATAAGAAGAGACATAAAACTCTGGGTCAGACATAAAGCCTGGTATGAGCGATAAGCATCAAAACATAACAATAACAGGTATAATCCAATCATACCTGAACCTGGACCTGCAACCAAAGAGTTAGCACTACATATTGTACAACACTCTAAGGTTCCCTTTCAAATGGTGTAAAGATAACGGGGGTGGGGGTGTGCATGTCATAGTGATGTCAAACAATCAAACATAGCAAGCATCCTCACATCTCTCACTCAGTGCGTAAAGCATATGATATCCACTACTTTGGTCACCCAATACTTTGGGCCATGACGGAATCCAATCCCGTGTAACTATCACTACAAGCCCACCATCCATCTCTCAGTGGTGAACCAAAGTTATGAATACCGACAACCCCTTTGCACACGTCCCGCAACAAAGCCCAATCATGAAGTGAACTCATTGGTTCCCAACTAGGTCCGGGATCCTGAGCTCTAACTTCCATTTGGACTACCTTTGCATCTCGGGTTTTGGTCAGCATCTCCATCGGATCGGTCTTCATTCAGTTCGCGACCTCCTGGTTCGGTTCGTGACTCGCCCCCTTGCATCAGCTCGACTCGCGGATCGTGGTCATCGCCTTCGCTCGGATCGGGTCGTGCCTGTTACGTCAGCTCGGGTCGGATCGCACCATTCGTCAGCTCATTCGGATCGCGCCTGCTGCATCGGGTCGGGTCGCAATGCACTCGTGGTCACAATCCCCCTTCGGTTCGGTTCGCAGTCCTCCTTCGCGAATGGTCGGATCGCCATCATCGGATCGTGCTTCACCCATTCGTGGCATCGGTCGAGCTTGGAATGGCTCGTGACGTCAGGTCGGATCGTGACCTTCGAAGTGGAGCGGATCAGGTCGTCTCGTGGCGCGAGCTTCAATCGGATCGGGTAGGGGCGATCCGGTCCGGGGTATTTCCTGCACTTCGTTCCAGCGACTGTTTTTCGCCATTCGACGGCGTTTTTGACCAAACTAACACTTCTAAACAATCACAAAGCATACCATACAGTCATAGCAACATATAGTATCGACCACAAACACCAAAACATAAATCATAGCATGTAAAATGGATCAAACATAGCCAATACCCCATATTTTCCCTTAAGCATACTTAAGAAAATCTAACAATAAGGTTAGCAAATCTTAACCAAATTGAACCAAACTTCTAACAGAGGTCTAAAACAATATTTCAGAGTTTCTGAGCATTTTTCCAGATTTTTAACATGCACAAATTCACTAATTACCCCTTAATCCCCCAAATTCTGGGATTTGCAAAATTAGTCGAAATCAACCGAAATTCATATCAGAGGCATAAAATGATGTTTTAGAATTTTGGGAATTTTTCTAGATTTTTCTGAGCCATAATTTCGCTAATTTTCGCTAATTACCATAACTAGCCGTAATTAGTGAGGAACTATGCAAACCACTCACCTTTGCCACAAAGTAAACTATAGATCTGAAATAATTCTCTGTTTGGGATGAATTCCAATGCTTAGCAGCAGCTCCTATCTTGATTTGATGCTAATCCGCCTTGATTTGATGTGATTAGGCCAAAACTTGATTAGAAAGTGATTAGAAGGTGATTTGGGATGAAATTAGAAGGTGGAGGCCATGACTAGGGTTGAAGAAACTAAGTGGCGGCTGGAAAAATGATTCTAAAACCGAAATCCAAACCCTAGCAGCCCTTAAATACTCCCAAACCCGAAATTACCCAATGGGCCTAGCTGCTAATCACCCGGTTAAGCCCAATTAGCTGAAATTAACCCTTTAAACCTTAATTCAGCCATATCTCCCAAACGGTAAGTCCGTTTGGCTATTGTAACCACTCTACGGAAAGAGAAACCATCATTCGAATCCAATGGAAGTGCTTTCAGGTCAAAATTCCTTTCCAGTCAAAAGTTATGGCCAAAACAGTACCAATTAGGGGCAAAACGGTCATTTAAAAATCGACAAAAATCATGAACATGGGAAATGACCCCAATAGTCATCTCCCAAAGTTACATGACCGTACGACTTCATATGTGAAAGAAATAAATATTCTACGATCCCATGATGCGTAGAATACGGGTCGTTACAGCTAGTACCGAATCTCCACTCTCATGTTTCGATTGTCGTTCTCGAGAGCAATACTTGTGGATCTCCCATAGAGGTGCTCGAATTCAAGCACTCGATTCGATCAGATCTAGAATCAGATTCAACAAGTTCAAATCTAGGGTTTCGTTCGATTCTGCTATTCAAAGAAGTAAGGTACCTATTTCGATTTAATTCTGTTTGATTTTGATAACTAGGGTTTCTGATTTGGTTGTTTCCGCTGCTAATTCGATCCGTAATTCCTTCAGTGGTATCAGAGCAAGGTTTCACTCGATTCAGCTATTAATTAAACCATGCAACTATTACTGTAATAATTTTACAGTATTAAGAATACTGATGTATATGGATATGGAATTTGTGCAACACATGATTCAAAATCGAAATTGTTTCGTTGATAATCAAAATTCTGTTTTGTTTTAAGCACTGAATTAGAATTAATATTTGACATTAACTCGGATGTGTACATATATTTTAATTCCAGTTCATAAGTGGTTTAATTTAGTTGTCTCTGTTTTCTTATTATGATTGGATCTTTAAATCAATATTATAACTAGAACATATTTTAAATGATTGATCCTTTTGAAGTTTGTTTACTGGTAAACTGAATCTGTGTCATTGATACATTATGGAAGATTGATTCAAATATAGAACCAAGGTTTATCTGCTGTTAAACTGGGATACTTTATTTTTCTGATACTATGTTTTTAACTTATATCTATATATGTTTTAACAATAGATGATATTCATATATAGATAAGAAAGGGTATAAGGTACCTGTTCACATGAGATAGTTGATTGTAGATTTAAGTAATAATTTAATACCTGTATGTGAATTATTAGCTTTTGTTTTGGATTGATCTGTTTTATAAGATACCTTTATGATAATTCTAATTCAATGAAACTATTGTTGGGTATGTCTTATATATCTACCTAATTTCAAATTATTGTTACTTGGTTAAATGGTAATCAAGTCTTGTATATAAACCAAAGTCCAGTTTAGATTTGTAACAACCCGTATTTTGATAACGTGTTATAACTATAAATCAAGGCAGAATTAATTTTTAAAATAAGAATCAAGGGAAACAGGTTACGCCATTACGTTCATCTCAAAATTCTGCTTGGAAACGAGTCCGAGTTTTCGAAAATCGAAGTCCGTATGACCAAGTTATGACCTTTCGAAGTTTTCAGAAGTTTTCAAGTTCAAAACAGCTCAGAATTCGAATTCAAATTTCGAAATTCAAACCTCAGAATGGACTGGGCGGGAAATTTCCCGCCCAGGACCAGGTCGACCTGGGGGTCGACTATGTAGTAGACCTGCCCAGGACCAGGTCGACCTGGGGGTCGACTATGTAGTAGACCTGCCCAGGACCAGGTCGACCTGGGGGTCGACCTGGTGGCCGAGCCCACTTTTGTAGCTGGATTCACTTTGATGTTTCTGGCCTCGTTTCTGTCTACATTCGTTGACCTGACCCTGTATATACAGCCCCTAACACTAATCTCTCTACACAAAATTCTTTCTGACCTTAGGCTGCTCTAATTCTGGTTGAAAAGTTAGAGAAAGGGACTACTTCTTCTACGTCGAAACTATGTTGCTGATTTGGGGATTTCTGTTAGGAATTGACAAAGCATATAAAGATTCAACATCGACTCTCTTTTTCTAATTCTCGAACCACGATCTGTAAGCCCCAGTTATTTTTAGATTTAAACTGTAAATGTAATATGAATATGTAGTAAATTAAAATTGGACCTGTGTATGATGACTGTTTTACATCCATGCTTGTTCATCTTGGATCTTGACTTTTGGGTATATTACTATGACATTGATTTGGGGCCTATTCATGCTGTAAATCAAAAAGAAAACCCCCTCATATTATCATGTTGAATCTGCTATTAGTCACAAGTTTATGACTATCACCTTATGTCAATCGTTACCATGACTATACTATCACCTTATGACAACTGTTATCTTGACTAGTACCTTATTTTGCTAGATTTGGAATCTATATGTTTGAGGCCAATATTCCATATGCCAGTAATGTTATAATCATTTATCTCGAGTCATACCAAGCTATGCTAGTAATCACTTTTGCCACCTTATACCCGTCCCTTTTTATGTCATTCCCTAATTAGATTTATTTGTATCGATTCGAGTTTATGTGCGATGGGAATACGATTTGGGTAGATTAGGTAAAACATGAATTGGCTTTGAACATGAACGTTATTATAACTTGAACCTATATATGGACATGAACTTGACACGATTTGACATGAAACGTGACCTGAAAACTTGACATGAATTTAGACTCGAAAACTTGAATCTGGACATGACACTTAGATAAACTTGAAAATGGCCAACTCGAGGTTGGGTTGAGTTTGTAGTGTAAATCTGCCCGGAACCGCCCGGCAAATCCAGTGACTGCAAGCAATAGGATCCAATGTGAGTAGTTGGTCATATCGCAAGTAAAACCCGAGGATAGACTATGTTGTGGTGTAAATCTTCCCAGAACCGCCCGACAAATCCAGTGACCACAATAATTAGTCTAATGTGAGAGGTTGAGGTGCATTAATGAATTAATGCCACATGATAGGGTTAAGTCATGGACCACTTGAATATACTTAACCATCTTGACACGATGATTTGATAGGGTTAAGTCATGAACCGCTTGAACACACTTAACCAACTTGAAACATTATTTGGATTGGGTTAAGTCACGAATTTGAATGACAACACTTAACCCATTAGAAGCCCTAGTTACGCAGTCCTTTTCAACAATAACCCACTTAGATGTATCACGATACCCTGGGACTAGGCAGGGTGGGGCACGATTACTGGACTGATTGTAAGCGACCAGAACGACGGCCGAGTTGGTGCGCCATTGTAGGTTCAGGCGGACTATGGTCGTGCACGTAATCCGGAGTTGAAAAAGCAGGCATTGGGCACCCGTAGGTTTACACTTTGCGTGCTTGATTCGTGTCGGTGGTTGGCACCATAGGGCTTGATACACCCTATGGTGGACCTAGCACAGGTGACTACATTTCAGGATAGGGCCGTATGACTCAGACACATGACGAGCTAGAACTTGTAGGGAGCCGATCGATTAGTAGGTCGTACCGTAGGACCCCGTAATGGGTCACTTCATGATACTGGGCCAAGGGATCATTTCATGATTAATACTTGACATGGGTTAGAACATTAGTACAGATGGTGCAGCGAACCTTGAATATGCGATGCTAGACTCGACTTATCTTGTTATCTTAATTGTCATACCAGTCCTGTTATCATCCTTATGTTTAATTCCAATTTTCGCATGTCATGTTAACTTTGCTAGTTTTTATACTAAAAGTCATTGGGGCTTACTAGTCTTATGACTGACCCTTTTTCTTTCGCCTCTTTTTCTTTCGTCCCCCCCCCCCCCCCCCGCGTAGGTTCTCAGGGAGGAAACACTGGCTCTTGGCTTGGATTTAGCTTGCTTTTCTGACAGCTCATGTATGGTTTGGTCTTGAGCTATGCTATGGCTGCTTCTGCTATTTACGGGGAATAATTTACTTTTGTTATCTTAAGTTTATGCTTCTTTATTTGGAACTTGATGTAATGGAATAATTTGTACCTTGGATATATGGGGTTTTGACTCTTTTCTTGAAAGTAATAAAAAAAATTTGGTTTTTAATTTCTACCGCTGCTTTATTTATGTTCTGCCTTGTGATATCCCTGTGTATGTTTACCTAGATAATACTCCACCAAAACTAGTGCATTCCCTTTGTGAGTGACCCTAGCGGAGGTGGGGTGTTACACTTGGTATCAGAGCAGAAGGTTACCAGGCTGGGCAAAAAGTTTTAAAAACCTTCTGAAACTATTTTCAAAACCATTTATAAAGAAGCATTTTTCAAGAAAAGTTTTATGTTAAAAAAAAAGCTATTCCCCAAAAAGCCATTAGCACTTTCCTTTGTTTCCTCGTTTGAATCTTTTTCGTTTCGTTTTTCAACATGGATGATCTTAACCTTCCTGAGGGAATACCCGTGCCTGGATGGTTCCGAAGGTACTTAGAAGCCAGGGCCAATGGCGCGGGCCCAGCAGACATCCCTCCTCCTCCTCCTCCAGCGGCCGCGGTTCCTCCTCCTCTTAGTACCGCCTTTGCCAAAATATGCAAAGACTTTAAAGCAATGGGCGGCAAGAACTTCGTTGGAACTGAGACCTTTGTTGAGGCACGGAACTGGCTAAAGGAGACTAAAGACTTGTTTATTATCTTTGATGTGGGGGACCATAGGAAAGTTCAGTTGGCAGCATGGTTGTTGAAAGAGGAAGCTGCATTTTGGTGGGAAGTCACCAACGCTACCAGGCCAGTTGAGACTTGGGCAGACTTTAGAGAGAGGTTTGGGCTTAAATTCTTATCGTCAGCAGAAGAGAAACTTCAGATGGAGAGGTTCCTAGCACTCAAGCAAGGGGACATGTCTGTTAGGGAGTACGTGAATAAGTTTAATCTTCTTGCTCAGTTCGGTTTGGATTTGGTCAACACGGCCCAGAAAAAGGCTGTACGCTTTGCTCGAGTATTAAACGAGCCATGACACAGCTTGGCCATAACTCATATACCCATGGGGGCGACCTTTGGAAGCTTGGTGGATATGGCTCTACTTCACGAGGAAGACAAGAATAGCAAGAAGGAGGTTAAGCCTAATGAGACTCAGAATAAGAAAGCTGACTTCAAGAAGGGGGGCAACAAGAATAACAAGAATAACAAGAGCAACAACAAACCACATGAGACGAGGAAGTGCAACTTTTGTGGTATTACGGGACATCTGGCTAAAGACTGTAGAAAGAAGAAGAGGAAGTTGGGTGAATGCTTTCATTGCGGAGATACTGGACGCATCAGCAAGGATTGCCCTAAAAACCAAGGACAGGGGCAAGGGCAGACCCAGCGAGCAGGACCTTCTGGAGGGCAGTTGCATGCTCTCAACACCACTCCAGCTCTTGACCGAGGTAGTAATATTTCCGTAGAAAGCCTTGTTTACATTTCCGACTTTCCTGTTCGAACCTTATTTGACTCTGGTGCATCGCATACTTTTATTTCTTCTGATATTGTTGAAAATCTGCACCTAAGTACTAGTCTGGTTGAGGGTCCCGTTATAGTTTCAAATCCAATCGGGGGCTCCGCCCATTTATCTATGATGTGTGTTGATTTGAGGATGTCTATCTTAAGCGTAGAATTCACGTGTAATGCTAATGTTCTCGGATTTATGGGATACGGTTTGATCCTAGGTATGGATTGGCTATCCGATTATGGAGCCATTCTTGATTGTGAACAAAGGGTAGTGAGGCTCATGACTCGCCTTGGTAATACCCTTGAAATTTCTTATAACCCAAAGGGTCCGGTCATTTTGTGTTATCTTGAATCTCTTGACTCATCCGTCGATAATTTGCAATCTGTAAGAGTGATCCGAGAATATCCAGATATCTTTGATGAAGTGAGGGGGTTACCTCCTAAGCGCGAGATAGACTTCTGAATTTATCTTGTTGTTAATGCCAAGCTAGATTCATTGCCCGATAGGCACATGGCCCTGTGAGAAAGAAGAGAGCTCATTAAACAAGTTAACGAGTTGCTTGAGAAAAATTTCATAAGATGAAGCATTTCTGAATGGGTGCTCCATTGCTATTCGCTACTAAGGCGGATGGATCGCTTCGTCTGTGAGTAGATTATCGTGAGTTAGACAAGCTAACTAAGAAAAATAGGCACCCACTACCAAGAATCGATGATTTGTTTGACCAGCTTGTGGGAGCATCTGTTTTCTCTCAACTCGATCTAGCCACAGGATTCCATCAGCTTAAAGTGGCTGAGGATAGCATTGACAAAACTGCGTTTAGGACTCCAGATGGGTTCTTCGAATGGCTCGTCATGCCGTTTGGGTTAACGAATGCACCCGCGTACTTTGTGGATCTGATGAGTAGGGTGTTTTGGGAGTTCTTAACAAGTTTGTGGTAGTTTTCGTGGATGATATTTTGATCTTCTCAAAAGATGAATAAGAGCATTCTAAACATCTCAAGGAAGTCATGGAAACACTTAGAGCACACTAGTTAAAGGCTAAGTTCTCCAAATGTCGTTTTTGGAGGAAGGGAGTTCGGTTCCTTGGACATGTAGTTTCTAAGCAAGGCATAGCCGTGGACCCCGCAAAGGTAGTTGCGGTACAGGACTGGAAAATTCCTAAGAATGCAACAGAGGTGAGGAACTTTCTCGGTTTGGCGGGCTACTACAGGAAGTTCATTAAGGACTTCACTAAGATTTCAGCCCCTCTTACTAAGTTAACAAAGAAGAACCTAGCTTTTTCATGGGACATAGAGTGTGACGCTACTTTTTAGAGACTTAAAAGAGCCCTCACCACAGCTCCAGTTTTGGCATTACCCGATGGAGGCAAGATGTTTACCGTGTACACAGATGCGTGCGGCACGGGATTAGGCTCTGTCCTGATGCAAGATGGAAGAGTAATATGCTACGGGGGTAGACAACTTAAAGTTCATGAGAAAAACTATCTCACGCATGACTTGGAGTTGGCCACGATTGTTTTTGCATTTAAAGCTTGGCGCCATTATCTTCTAGGGGAGAGGTTCGAGCTGTATACCGACCACAAATCGCTTAAGTACCTCTTCTCACATAAAGATTTGAATCTGAGACCGGTGGATGGAGTTCTTGGCATCATATGACTTCGATATAGCTTATACCCCTGGCAAGGGTAACGTGGTGGCGGACGCGCTAAGTAGAAAAAGGTTGACTTTGAGCCCCTTGCTTGTTGAAAGGAAAAGCCTTGAGTTTATAGCAACCTTTGATTTTACACCTGCTGTTGAGTCATTGACTGCTACGTTAGCATCTCTTGAGTTGAGACCTATACTTCTAGATCAAGTAAGGACTTCACAGAAGGAAGACCTATAGATAGTCGAAATCGTGAACAAGCTGATTAGTGGTGAGACGTCAAGTCACCTCAGTAGGTATGCCATAGATGACAAGGGATGGCTAAGGCGCGATGGAAGGCTATGTGTCCTACAAGTGGGAGACCTAGTAAGGAAAGTTCTCGAAGAAGCGCATCACTCAAAGATGACCATACATCCTAGAGGGGATAAGATGTACAGAGATATGAAACGCATTTTCTTTTGGGCTGGAATGAAAAAGGACGTGGCAGAGTTCGTTTCGAAGTGCATGGTGCGCCAGCAAGTAAAGGCTAAGTCGAAGAAGCCCGGTGGGCTATTACATCCTTTGGAGGTTCTGCAATGGAAATGGGAGAGTATCTCGATGGATTTCGTGGATGGACTGCCTAGGTCAAGGAAGGGAAATACTAGCATATGGTTCATAGTTGATAGACTCACGAAAAGTGCTCACTTCATTCCGGTGAAAAGCAAGAGGACCGCATCATGTCTAGAGTCTATTTACCTTCGAGAAGTAGTATGGTTGCACGGGGTTCCTTCTAGTATAGTTAGTGATCATGACCCGATTTTCACTAGCCAGTTTTGGAATAGTCTGCAAGAAGCAATGGGTACACGACTGAGTTTAAGCACGGCCTATCTCCCACAGATGGATGAACAAACCGAAAGGGTAAATAGGGTACTAGAAGATCTCCTGAGGCTATGCATTCTGGACTTTGGTGGTACTTGGGAAGACCGTCTTCCTCTCGTGGAGTTTGCATATAATAATAGTTACCAAGCTAGCATCGGAATGGCACCATTCGAAGCCCTGTATGGAAGACCGTGCAAGTCGCTAACTTGTTGGTGGGAGACAACAGACAGGCTTATACTTGGGCCCGACATGATAAGGGACACTTATGAGAAGGTTGAGTTGATATGAAGACGGATGAAAACGGCCTAAGATAGACAGAAATCTTATGCGGACCCGAGAAGAACAGACCTAGAATTCAAAGTTGGGGATATGGTCTTTATAAAAGTTTCTCTGTTACGCAATGTAGTTCGTTTTGGAGCAGTTGGAAAGCTAGCACCAAGGTTCGTAGGACCGTTCCCTATCACTGAGAGGATTGGACGGATGGCCTATAAGGTAGACTTACCCGAGAAGTTAACTGGAATACATAATGTCTTTCACGTCTCGCATCTCTGAAAGTACTTGCATGAGTCGGCCGAAGTGGTTGAGCCAAGCATCCTTGAAGACGTAGAAGTGGAAAAAGAGGCAACATTGAGGCGAGTTCCAATTCGTATCTTGGGGACGGAGATTAAAAAGCTAAGGAATCGAGAAGTCAAGCTAGTTAAAGTGCAGTGAGTGAAGCCCAAGAAGACGCAACTTGGGAAACCGAAGAAAAGATACGCGCGCTTTACCCATTTCTTTTTTAGGGTACATTCTCGATCTCTTTTTCCTATAAACTTGAATACCTTTTCGTATCATGCTTCTACTACCTATGTTTGTCTTGTTATCTTCTCGATCTTATCATGAGAACCTTAGGTAGAACCATATGGATGTAAACATGAGATTGGAACATGTTATGGTTGATGTTTGCAAATGATTGCAAGCATTTGCAAGTGGTTGCTAGGTGATGCATGACACACATTAGGCACTAGATCGGCTCAGTCACATTTTCATGTTGCATATGCATGAGTGCTTATACTTGTACATGGATGGAACTTGTTATGCTATCACTTGGATGTTGCATATGAATGAAAGTTTGTGCACTCATGTAGAGATTATAAACTATGTTAGGAATTTGCATACATGTTGGATTCATTACACTAACATATTTTTCATTAAGGAGGTTTACTGAATCAGTAACCACCTGATCTTCTGCATTAGACAAGTACATATACACACACTTTCTGCATATGTTCATACAACACTAGAAACTTTTTAAGGACAATGGTTGCATGTGGATGATGCTCTGAGTAGATGGATGATGGATGGTAGGACACATCCTCCCTAACTTAGAGATTTCAGGGACGAAATCCTTTAAGGGGGGAGAATGTAACAACCCGTATTTTGATAACGTGTTATAACTATAAATCAAGGCAGAATTAATTTTTAAAATAAGAATCAAGGGAAACGGGTTATGCCATTATGTTCGTCTCGAAATTCTTCTTGGAAACGAGTCCGAGTTTTCAAAAATCGGAGTCCGTATGACCAAGTTATGACCTTTCGAAGTTTTCAGAAGTTTTCAAGTTCAAAACAGCTCAAAATTCGAATTCAAATTTCGAAATTCAAACCTCAGAATGGAATGGGAGGGAAATTTCCCGCCCAGGACCAGGTCGACCTGGGGGTCGACTATGTAGTCGACCTGCCCAGGACCAGGTCGACCATAGTGTCGACCTGGGGGTCGACCTGGTGGCCGAGCCCACTTTTGAAGCTGGATTCACTTTGATGTTTCTGGGCTCGTTTCTGTCTACATTCGTTGACCTGACCCTATATATACAGCCCTTAACACTAGTCTCTCTACACAAAATTCTTTTTGACCTTATGTTGCTCTAATTCTGGTTGAAAAGTTAGAGAAAGGGACTACTTCTTCTACGTTGAAACTACATTGCTGATTTGGGGATTTCTGTTAGGACTTGACTAAGCATATAAAGATTCAACATCGACTCTCTTTTTCTAATTCTCGAACCATGATCTGTAAGCCCCAGTTATTTTCAGATTTAAACTGTAAAGGTAGTATGAATATGTAGTAAATTGAAATTGGACCTGTGTATGATGATTGTTTTACATCCATGCTTGGTCATCTTGGATCTTGACTTTTGGGTATATTACTATGACATTGATTTGGGGGCTATTCATGTTGTAAATCAAAAAGAAAAACCCCTCATATTATCATGTTGAATCTGCTATTAGTCACAAGTTTATGGCTATCACCTTATGTCAATCGTTACCATGACTATACTATCACCTTATGACAACTGTTATCTTGACTAGTACCTTATTTTGCTAGATTTGGAATCTTTATGTTTGAGGCCAATATTCCATATGCCAGTAATGTTATAATCATTTATCTCAAGTCATACCATGCTATGCTAGTAATCACTTTTGTCACCTTATACCCGTCCCTTTTTATGTTATTCCCTAACTAGATTTATTTGTATCGATTCGAGTTTATGTGCGATGGGAATATGATTTGGGTAGATTAGGTAAAACATGAATTGGCTTTGAACATGAACGTTATTATAACTTGAACCTATATAAGGACATGAACTTGACACGATTTGACATGAAACGTGACCTGAAAACTTGACATGAATTTATACTTGAAAACTTGAATCTGGACATGACACTTAGTTAAACTTGAAAATGGCCAACTCGAGGTTGGGTTGAGTTTGCAGTGTAAATCTGCCCGGAACCGCCCGGCATATCCAGTGACTGCAAACAATAGGATCCAATGTGAGTAGTTGGTCATATCACACGTAAAACCCAAGGTTAGACTATGTTGCGGTGTAAATCTGCCCGGAACCGCCCGACAAATCCAGTGACCACAATAATTAGTCTAATGTGAGAGGTTGAGGTGCATTAATGAATTAATGCCACATGATAGGGTTAAGTCATGGACCACTTGAATATACTTAACCAACTTGACACGATGATTTGATAGGGTTAAGTCATGAACCGCTTGAACACACTTGACCAACCTGATACATGGTTTGGATAAGGTTAAGTCATGAATTTGAATGACAACACTTAACCCATTAGAAACCCTAGTTACGCGGTCCTTTTCAGCAGTAACCCACTTAGATGTATCACGATACCCTGGGACTAGGCAGGGTGGAGCACGATTACTGGGCTGATTGTAAGCGACCAGAACGACGGCTGAGTAGGTGCGCCATTATAGGTTCACGCGAACTATGGTCGTGCACGTAGTCCGGAGTTGAAAAAGCAGGCATTGGGCACCCGTAGGTTTACACTGTGCGTGCTTGATTCGTGTCGGTGGTTGGCACCATAGGGCTTGATACACCCTATGGTGGACCTAGCACAGGTGACTACATTTCAGGATAGGGCCGTATGACACAGACACATGACGAGCTAGAACTTGTAGGGAGCCGATCGATTAGTAGATCATACCGTAGGACCCCGTAATGGGTCACTTCATGATACTGGGCCAAGGGATCATTTCATGATTAATACTTGACATGGGTTAGAACACTAGTACAGATGGTGCAGCGAACCTTGAATATACGATGCTGACTCGACTTATCTTGTTATCTTAATTGTCATACTAGTCCTGTTATCATCCTTATGTTTAATTCCAATTTTCGCATGTCATGTTACCTTTGTTAATTTTTATACTGAAAGTCACTAGGGCTTACCAGTCTTATGACTGACCCTTTTTCTTTTGCCTCTTTTTCTTTCGTTTCCCCCCCAGATTCTCAGGGAGGAAACACTAGCTCTTAGCATGGATTTAGCTTGCTTTTCTGACAGCTCATGTATGGTTTGGTCTTGAGCTATGCTATGGCTGCTTCTGCTATTTATGGGGAATAATTTACTTTTGTTATCTTAAGTTTATGCTTCTTTATTTGGAACTTGACGTAATGGAATAATTTGTACCTTGGATATATGGGGTTTTGACTCTTTTCTTGAAAGTAATAAAAAAATTTGGTTTTTAATTTCTATTGCTGCTTTATTTATGTTCTGCCTTGTGATATCTCTGTGTATGTTTACCTAGATAATACTCCACCAAAACTAGTGCATTCCCTTTGTGAGTGACCCTAGCGGAGGTGGGGTGTAACAAGATTAGTCAAATATGATAGGCTCTTTTGGAAACTGATATCTTAGATCAAATTAATGTTGGTCAAATCCTTATACATGTATTGATTGATCAAATGTGAGAATTTACACTGAAGTTATATTATTGGGTCTATTATAATATTTTCTTTATGAAATGAATATATTATAAATTCAGTGTACGACTCCACAATAAATAAATTTGATTTAGATAAAAAAAAAACCTAATTATTATTGATATTTCAATGATAATCTGAATGATTTTGAATCATTGCTGAATATAATATTGTTAGTCAAATGGGTTTATGAACATAGCTTTCAAAACAATGATGCATATCAAATTGACATTCATATTCATATACATGTATATAACCATTTATTGTACTCAATCTCATCTGGATTTTAATTGCTTTTATGATACAAGTGTGTTGATATTAGAAAAACAATTATAATTCTGCCTATTAACAAATATGTGAATACAGATTATATATTTATGGTGATAAATAAAATGGATATCAAATTTATTTTTGGGTCACTGCAGATTTGATTTGCTGTTTCAATTCAAAATATTGGCCTTTTATAATTAGGCTAAGTTGCTATAAAATCAAAAATTGGTTTGATTTTACCATTTTGGGTCATTCACAAATATTTGATATTATTATGGATTGGCAAATTTACATCATATACAATCTGTTAAACTAAATTCAGGTTACTGATAATAAATACTAATTTATTAGCACATGTTTTCTTTTAAACTGGTATGTAAATGTTTCAAGCTTTCAGCCTGTTTCATTTTATTTTTCACAATATTGATTGTGTTTGTAAAGATGAAATTTGATGTAAAATCTGAATTCAACTGGATTCCAAACTATGATTACTACGTTTGTTAATCATGAAATTATATAGATTAGTCAAAACCAGTTTTGAGTGACTAAAATATTTTTTTTGGATGCTGATTTCATAAAAACCATAACAATGCTTGAATAGCAGAAATTAGGAATTCCTTTTGGTACAACTGTTGTTGAAAAAAGGCAGTCGCAATTTTAAGTGGATCGAAACTCAGCATTTAGAACTGATTAATCATATGTTTAATTACTTAAGATCTGATCTTTTGAAACATGTTGTAATATGATTCATGTGCCTGACAGCTGCATTGAATTTCGATCTGAGATGTTTTAATATATTCACATCAGATTGAAATTAATCTAGTTTTATGAAAACCATAGATGCAAGGATCCTAGTTATAACATAGTATACATGCATAATGCATGTTCATAGCTGTATGTTTTTAATTTCTCTCTCTCTATTATAAATATATATAAATCATGCGAGATCAAATTCTTGTACATTGATATGAGGATAATATGTAAATTTATTTATCATGGGAAATTGTTTCACTGTAAATAAACTTTGTATTTGATACAAATCCAGAAATGAAACTATGAATTGATATTTGGCATCATTTCTGTTTTAAGTATTGATAGAACATATGCTATTAAAATTTAACTATGAAGGTTAAAACGTTAACTTTGCATAATTTAATAGTGTTTTGATCTGATAATAAATTGATACTGTTGTATGATTATTGATTGGATAAATACCCAATTTTGTTTATCAAAATTAAGCACATTCTGTTTAGTTTTTCACCATCAAAACTAGACTATGCATGTATGTTTATGTAGATGCATGAATGGTTTAGTTGAAAGTCTAAACTTAGTTTTGCATACCTAGTTAAATCTATCATATATGAATATACACTAGAAGAAGGAACTTGACAAGTATAACTTGGTTCAAATTGTTGGGATATATATTGATATATGGACCTGATTTGAACATTTATAATGATAAATGGACACTAGTACCTGGTTACTTAGACAGAAGATATAAACATTTACTATTATCAAGTTATTATCTTCATTTAACAGGGATTAGCATGCATATCCTAAAGCTATTATGATGGCTCAAGCCTTATTTCAGTGTGACTGAATAACAGTGTATATTGATGCACAAATTCAGGTACAAAATGGTTGCAGATCCAAAAGCATATGTGATGTGCTAGATATGGACTCCGATAGCATATATGATGTGCAAGATGCCTGGACTCCAGCATATGTGATGATGCAGAATATTTGAAGCTTACGGCAGCATGTGTATATAAGGATATATGTGAATGTATTATTCTCTATGCACATATATATATATTGTACAACATATACAACTTTATATATATGTATGTATATATGTGTGTGTGTGTATATATATATAGTATCTACTATCCACTGGTTGCAATGAGTTAATAACATATACTGTTATACTCTTTTGTATGAAAGGGTCTGACCCTCTTATATGTATTCTCAGAATATTAAATTCTGATTCATCTTAAGTGTTAAAATGGTTGGTAGTGTAAATTAAGTCTGTGGTGGTTGCCATTTTCTTACATTATGACTGAATGGATATACGTGTGTTATTTCATTGTTAAAACTTTACACTGTTTAATTTTACATTGATGATATTCATATGATTGTACATGTGAAAAGTGATCTAGTTTGGGTTGAATATATATATAAATATATATAAATATATATTGATATATATATATATATATATATTGTTAGTTTCATATGGACTCGATGTTTTTCTAAACTGGGTCTAGCATTCTTAGCAGACATAGTATGATTTTGAAAATCTATTTGGTTACATGTACTGTAATATGTGAGTATAATTTGATACTCTACAAAATAAAAGTCATATATAATTTTGAAATGTTCAAAAGTCTAGTAACCATAATATTAGATTTAAACACAAATATTATTTTCATATATTTTATTTAGATCAAATTTATATTACGAATATAAAATACATGTATTTGATATATGTAAATAAAGCTAATGTCGTTCGCCACTACGAATTAAAATTCCCTCTAAAAGCAAATTTTTGTTATATTTAGTCATGGTGACGTCTTCCAATAATTTACCCATCACTGTCCAAGATCAATGGCTGTAACTAACGCCAAAACGTTGTGCACCTTTTATTTTGGTTATATGCGATGGAGTAAAATGTGGTGCTCCAACCTATTATTGGGTCTGACTTAACTAGGCTGCATAATACGATTATGGCCGTAGAGACAAAAGCATGAATTATTCTATATTTTGAGCAAATGAATAATACTGAACAAAATGTTCAACATGTGATCCAAGAGTTATATAGACGCGATAATTGATATAAGATGTCTAACTAAAAGGTTGTGTTTTGAGTTTAGCCAAAGCTAGGTCAAGGCATGATTAGATATGGATCTTGGAACACCGTTATATATATATATACCGATATGTATATATATAAACAGAGGGATGTTAATTTGAGTGGGAGCGTATTTTAGTTTAAATAATACATTTATATTAACATTTTGATTGTCAAAATTTTATATTTTATTAAATGAATATTAAGAATCAGTCATTATTTATTATCTATTGTAGATATTAAATAATAAATAACTCCGATAATTTAAATTAATCCTTAAGAAGGATAAATTGAATTAAATCAAATTTCTTGACTGACATTGAAATTTTGAGGATTGTCCTCGAACAAAAAAAATTAAATGTAATTGTTTTAGAAATTAAGAGAGGATCTAAAATAAGTTAAAATATGATTTCAATTAAAAAAGATATAAATGTTATAATAATCTACTTATACATTTCTAGTATTAGATACTAGATATGAATAACATAAGTGTATGTGAATTAACAGAAATTGCCAAATAAGTAGAAATCTGATAAAACGACAAATGGACTTACAATTGGAAATGAAGAAAATGTTGCTAGATTATCCATAGGAAGTTCATTCTTGTTGTATATACTGGCTTAATTAAATAAATAAAATAATTGTTATTATGAAATTCCACTTAAAATAAATGTTATAATAGATCTTGTTTAGACATGTTTGAATTTCATTTATAATAAAAGAACAATTGTTATTCATTTTATTTAAAATGAAATATCTATGGAATTTCACAAATAGTTAATGGTCTTTATAAATCCTTAACTGTGGTGTACTTGACATAAATGCGGAGTGGTTTAAATTTAATGATTTAAATCTGGCATACCTTTAGCATTACCAGTTAGCCCGTATAAACAAGAGAGTGTATCAAAACTCCATAATGATGGAATTTTGAGATCAATTGATTTTGAATTATATAAAGAATGCAAATCTTGTTTATTAGGCAAAATAGCTGAATCACCTTTCACTTGACAAAGTGAATGAGTGATAAGCATTGGATCCCGTATATAATGATGTATATGGAGCAATGAATGCATAAACTAGAGGTAGGTTTTATTACTTCATTACATTTACTGATGATATCAATAAATAGAGATATGTGTATCTCATGAAATACAAATCAGAATATATTGAAAAGTTCAAAGGTTCAAAAATGAAGTTCAAAACCAATTTTAATTGAAAATAAATTCTTTTCGAACATATCGAAATAAAATAATTAAGCCAGTCATTTAATGACCATCCATACGAGTTTGAAATTGTTTCACAACTCGCTCCATCAAGAACACCATATAAGAATGGTGTGTCTGAAAGGAGAAATCGCACCTTATAAGATATAGTACGATTAATTATAAGTCATACAGATCCTCTAATGAATTAAATTAAGAACAATTACATTTGGTCCTACTAAAATGGTCTTGAAGACGTCATATAAGATATGAACTAGGAAATGTCCTGGTGTGTCTAATGCAGAGATTTGGGATGCAAAGACGTTTATTAAATGTCCTTCTTCCGATAAGATTGGATCCAAATCAAATGATCATTTTGTGGAATATCCAGAAGAACCAAGTAGATATTATTTCTATATATCCTCTGAGAATAAAACGTTTATTGCTCGAATTGGTATCCTTTATAAAGGAGAGCCAGTCTTTAAGATACCAATGAGAATGAAATAGAATTCGAAACATTTCGCAACCACGAAATACCACTGAATCTTGTATAGACAAGAAATTGAGTGGGAGTGATACAATAATTCAAATGTTATTTGATAACACATTAACTATTGCAAATAATGTTAGTTTAAAAACTAGAAATAAAAACTGATTCTAAGAAAGTAAATGTTTGGATTAAGAAGTTCATAATTGAACTTAATTCATTATTGATCCGTTGATTTATATTGAGATAACAATGTGGCTATTGCTCAGGCCTAAAATGTTAAACTCATTATCAATCCAAACATATATTTAAGAAATATAATTCTTATGTGAAATTGTTCACACAAGAAATTAACATATCTGCAAAGTTACAAAAGTTGTAATGTTGCAGACCTACTGAATTAAACTCTGTCGCAGCAGAAGTTTAATAGCCACACTAGTTTCATAAGTATACGAAACGTAAATGATTGACTCTAGTGCAAGTGGGAGATTGTTAGAGTTTGTGCCTTAGAGGCAATTCATTTGATGAGATAGATAACACTGTTGATGCTATTGTTTTATTTGGAATAAAATATTATTCTATTATATTGTATTTACTGCGTAATATAAATAATAATATAATAGAAGTCCTTAGAATAATAATACGAAATTATATAGTTCAAGTAAGACTGAATTTGAGATTATATAATTATTAAGTATTATAATTCTTAAATGTCCCTAGTCGAGTTTTATTGTTTATAAAGGACAACAATAAAGCGTTGAGACTAGTATATTGATTGACTGATGATCACATCTCATTGATTATTAATATACGTGATATTAAAGTCAAGATATAAATACGTATTAAAGAATACTGTATTGGGCTGACCCACCGTGAGAAAACTGCATGGAATATAATTACCAGTATCATAAGTTATTCTCATAGTGACAGTGATGTAATGGTCCTCAGACCTGAAATCATTATAATTTTATTCGAGGATATTTGTGTTTTGATATCATCTAAAGTTATTCGTAACAGAGTAACGATAACGGTGATTATTGGATAAATCTCGAATCGAATGAAAATTATGAATGATCTAGATGGAATTTAACCCTACAATATATTTGTGGTGATATCTGTGGGCCTCTTGATTGACTGATACTGTGAAATGCATGGCCGTGCTCAAATATTGATTTGTTTTAAACAGTCTACTCATCGATCAAGAAAAACAGATTGAATTATAAAGAGGATGATACGATCCATGCCTCCAGTTTAATCTTGGATATAATGGTTAAAAGGATTAAATTTTATTGATACACTATTCACAAAAAGTCATATCGAATCATTGATATTGTTGTAGCTTGGGTAGCAGTGATGTATTACTAGATGTCGCTCACTGTTTACAGTTTAAGTGTTTAAATTGTTGCCAACGCTACAACAACCTATAGGGTCACACATATAGGTGTTGCAAATGGAGCAAGTACTTAATTAAAGGAAATCAAATATTAGTTTTGACTAATTCCTTTTGAACGGGTATAAGGGTAGAAAAATATCTATTTGGTTTCTCTTTATAAAGAAAGGATAAGGCCACATCGATTATTCACTTTTGAGAAAACCCAATTCGAATTCCAAAACCCTAGATCTCGTTTTAATCAGTCAGCTAGTACCGAATCTCCATTCTCGTGTTTCGATTGTCGTTCTCGAGAGTAATACTTGTGGATCTCCCATAGAGGTGCTCGAATTCAAGCACTCGATTCGATCAGATCTGGAATCAGATTCAACAAGTTCAAAGCTAGGGTTTCATTTGATTCTGCTATTCAAAGAAGTAAGGTACCTATTTCGATTTAATTCTGTTCGATTTCGATAACTACGGTTTCTGATTTGGTTGTTTCCGCTGCTAATTCGTTACGTAATTCCTTCATTCCATTCTTTTCTTTTCCAGCTTTATTACTCACAAAACTTACTGAGTGATTCACTTAACTTTTCAAACGTTCTTCTTCCTGAACAAGTCCATTGGCCAATTCATTAACATTTCATTTATCCTTTATAGTGTTATCGTCAAGTTGAGAAGGTCCCTATTTGGAAGGTAGCGAGTTCAGAATAAACTGGACAAGAAAAGGATCCTCTACTGTAAGCCTAAGCGAGTTTAACCTTGCTGCAAGATTAGTCATCTCTATAATGTGCCCTTGCATAGTTCGCGACCCATTAAACATCATGGCCGTGAGTTTTTCCATATGAGAATTAGCAATTGACTTATCAATTCACTGAAAACACCCTTCCACAAACTGCATATATTCCTTAGTACTTTCTGTTTGCAGATTGTTGACTTGATGTTGTTAGCAATAGTCTTCTCGATGAACATAAGGACCAATCTGTTACTACATTCACACACTTTGTGGTGTGATTTTTTTGTCTCAGTACTAGCTGTTGTAAGAGCAGTAGGTTTATCATCAAGGAGTGCCAAATCAATATCCTGAACACCTAAATGGAAATTGACTCGTTCTCTCCATTCAGAAAAATTAACACCAGTGAACAATGTAACAGATGAAGCACGTGTATTCATGGGAACTACTGCAAATAAAAATTGGAATAACTAAAAGCTCATAACTAATGGGATTCGGATATGTAAATAACAGTATTACATAGCACTCATTTAGGTAGATACTATCTTATACTTAACATAATTAAATACTAAAACATAAGTGAGTAATAAATATATTCAATTAAATAGAACTGATATCTTTGGATGATCAATATTTATTTAATCAAATTATCTATTAACCTCATCATGTCAACTAGTTATAGAATAAGACTTTCCTTTGGGTAAGTTCTCAGGTTCAATCATTAGTGACGCTATTGTTTTTTTTTTTTTTTTTGGTATAATTAGACTGGCAATTTCTATCAATAACCATTATGTCACTTATGCACAAAATGATTATTCTGATTTTGACCATTTTGGTGGTTAACAAAATAATAAATCTCATGTGCATAAATGACTTATTACACATACTCGATTAAACATCATGAATAAAGCATAAAATAGATCAATTGCAATCATTGGAAATATTCAGTTATTGGTTGGCTTTGATACCACATGTTAGATTTTTCTTTATTATTCGATCTTTCATGATTAGTGATGTACAATTCAATTGAATATCCCTAGGATCACCAATACCAAATATTTCACAAACAAAAGGGATAAACTTGATATGATCCATTATTTAAGGTGACGTACCTTGATTAGCAGCGGAAGATGTAATAACTGCCATCTTCTTTCTTTGACTTCTAATGTTTACTCTTCTTCTCAGAATTAGGTTTCTCTCTCTTACCCTATTTCCTTATGTGTTTCTAGATGGAGAAGAATACAACTCTTGACCGAGAGAGAAAGGACCCAAACCTTTATATAACACTTAATTCTAAATCTGGTACGCCCATCATATGCCAATTCAATGCTTAAGATTAATCACAGACCTAACGTTCTTAATATGAACGGTCTATTTATGTCCTAATTAATCGGGTCACATTAAAATTAGAAATTGCATATTGGAAAATGAAATGTTCCATTTATGACCCAATTAATAGGGTCACATTAAGATTAGAAATTGCATAATGGAAAATGAAACATTCCATTTATGACACAATTAATAGGGTCACAATAAGATTAGAAATTGTATAATGGAAAATGAAACGTTCCATTTATGACCCAATAAATAGGATCACATTAACATTAGAAACCACATAATGTTAAAGGTAAATGACATGTTTTATTGCATATTTGGGGAGATAGAAAGAAATAAAGAACCAAGTGGCGTAATATCGAAAGATGAGCTACATCTTATCACCCAGGAAATAGAGGCTAAAGTGAGTCAAAGATTTGTGCCTATGGTAGATACAAAGGTTGAGCAGCAAATTACTAATATTTTGAACATGATGGGTATGAAGGTGCCAAAAGATATTGGGGTTTTAAAATTCATCTTCATTTGGTATTCGTACTAGCTGTCAACCAGTACACTTGGACAAATTACGATCTATAAGAAAAACTAAAGATGTGGATCCTTTTGTTGACTTGCAGGTAAACAATTCAAAAGGTTACTTCTTGTAAATATATATCATTTTATGCATTTAATATGTGTGAATGAAAAATATTTGTTTTGTTATTGCCATTCTAGGAACCAACTAAATTTCGTTTAATTGTGAATTTCAACTTTAAAATTATCGTAGTGGGTCGTGATAGGGTAGATCCTGCTTCAAGGTCCAGAGATCAATGCCACAATCAACAACTCTTGGACGATCATGTAAAGTTTAGGATTGATGCAGCGGAACCTATTTATGCAGGAGTACTTCTTCCAGTTCCAACTCAATATCACATCTGAATAGGAGAATTGGTTGGTAGTTTTTCTCAATGGCCTAAAGATTTTGTGCTTTTAGGAGAAAATGATGCGGTAGAATCTCTTGTGCATGTGCATTATTATGCTTATCAAATATATTAATATTGATTTGATTTTGTACACAACCACGTTAATCATTGTAACACCCCGTAATTCTGTAACATTAAGTTTCACAAATTAAAGTGTAGTTAAATTTTAGAAGAAGAATTTAGGGAAATGGGTTATTCCATTGCGTTCATCTCGAAATTCTACTTGAGATAGAGTCTGAGTTTGCGTAAATTGGACTCCGTATGAAAAAGATATCCTTAAATTAAATATTGCAGCAAAACATGAAAAAAGAGGAATGAGAAAAGAATAATGTTTAGCATTGTTCTAACATTTGTAAGCAAAAAAAAATTAGTAGCTTATTTGGTTGGAACACATGACCTGCATACAAGAGGTACAGAGTTCGATCCCCGCCGGTATCCTATTTTTGTTTTAGGGGAATGGCTTAAAATAGCCTAGTGTGAACGCAGTTCAAAAAGTGGTTTAGTGTGAAAATGGGTAATTGGGAAGATAGATAAAAAAATGAATATATATACGCATACATATATATATATATATATATATATATATATATATGACGTGTATGCATCATGTAGTGTACGTTGCGCATTTTTGGTTGTCAAGGATTGTTTTTTTGAATGGCCTTCCCCAATTGGATTTATGACAAATTAAAAGTAAGAAAAGATTTATTCGTATATATATATATATATTTATATATGGGTAATTAATGTAAATGGTAAAGGGAAAATATATCTATTAAATACGTATTTGAATTGATTGACAATAAATAATAAAAAGAAAAGATGAACATTAGAATATCACTTTTGTTATGTTAACATTAGAATAACATTTCGTTAAGAAATGTATATTTAGACTAAAATGTTTATTCAGATTAAATTGACATTTCAGATAAGAAATGTTCATGTAGCTAATGTTTTGTTAAAAATAAAAAAAATGTCCTTTTGGTTATGATATGTTAGGAAAGAACCAATGTGTCATTTATGAAAAAAAATGAACATTTAATATACTGAGTCAATGCTGAGTCATTTCTGACTCGTTGCTGAGTCAATAGGATAATTCTATCTTGACTGAACAGTTGTGGTCATTTATAGGGTTAATCAAACGACCTAAATTAATCCTAAAATTCTATATATACAACCTAGCTCTTAACCTAATTCACACAATTAAACTTGGAGCCGTCACGTTGCTGTAAGATAGCTTGGAATGGTCGCCGCCTAAAGCTTAAAGACAGACAAAGCTAGAACAAATCTAATTCAAAACTAAGAATTAAAACAATGTCTATCCAAAGGAACGCATCTCAATTTCAGAACCTCATATCTCAGAAAAACAAGACCGTCTTGCGTTGTAAGTATAGTGGCTCTTTAGATGGGAATGCGATTAAGACATGATTTGATGTAAATTGTAATATGGAATTATATCAGTGTTGATGATGTTGTTTTATATTTGTTATTTGTGATAATTTGAATGTTGTGGTGATTGAATCTTTTATGTATTATGAATCAAACAATCAACACCTTATGCGAATTGTATGTATACAATTAGATCTAAATATATGCTTATGCAAGTCATAGGTTGCAAGTTAGATTTGCACAAATATTTATATGATTCATGTAGGCTCTATGTATATATGTTTTAAACCAATTGTGCCTACATGACTAGAATAGATCTATATTTACATGTTCTTATGCAAGTGAGAACTTATAATCGGATCCATGTCAAGGTCCGTTTAGGATTGATATGAAAGTTTATTGTTAGAACTATGTTTATACATATGTGTTGCAAGTTCACACCCTTAAGTGGTTGTCAAAGTTATACATATAGTTTTGTCTTACGCCAGTTTTATGTTTGAGGTTATGCCTAGACCTATGCATTAACATGTTATACCATGTTGTAGTGGATTCATATGACACCTATTAGGTTATACTATGTTATACTTTTATGTTAGGCTAAAACTATATGATTCATGTGACACCTATTTAACTAGGCCCAATATTTATATGCAAGTTTGTTGCATGTTATGCAATGTTATGATATTCATATCGATTATTTTGCAAGTTCACACCAATGATGTTCATATTGACTATGTCGAGAATGCCAAGTTTACACCTATGACATGTTTATGTTAATGAATTATTTTTATGTCAATTTTGTGTATGCTAAATTAGGCTAAGTTTTTAGCCGAATATTATATGTCAAAATCATGCGGACGGAAAATTAGGCTAAGATTGTTAGCCTAATATTTATACGGGGTAACGTTGGGTAAAATTGGTAATTATAGGAAACTTGACATATATTGGTTAAAAATCACATAAGTGATTTATGGCATAAAATGGGATTAATTATATACCTAAACTAATGAGATTGATTGGAAACAAATTTGGCAGTAACTTGAATTTGAATAATTTACATAATTAAAATGTAAATTAGAAAATACGAATATGCTTAACCCGAGGTTGGATTGAGTTGTGATGTAAACCTGCCCGGATCCGCCCGGCTGTCCAGTAATCACAACAATACCTATCCATTGTGAGAGGTTAAGGCATTGGGCCTAATAAAGACCCGAGGTTAGACTGAGTTGTGGCATAAGGCCGCCCGGAACCGACCGGCATACAGGCAGCCACAACAATACCTGTCTAATGTGAGTGATTGGTGCTTTAATAAGACAATTAAAGCTAAGTTATGGTTGGTTGGGTTAAGTTAATCTGAACACTTAACCAACTTAACATGTTAACAAGACAAGACTTGTAAGGGCTAAGTAACTAAGAAAACACTTAGCCAATTTAACATGTTAACTAGACTAGAAGGTGAGGTTAAGTAAAGTTAATACACTTAACCAATTTAGCATATTAACTAGGCTAGACTGTGAGGTTAAATAAATTCAGGACACTTAACTGTTATAACCTAATAATTAGATAAGTGGGTGAGGTTAAGTAATTTTAGAATACTTAACCATTATAACACGTTAGCTAGATAAGTGGGCAAGGCTAAGTAAATACACTTAGCTAATTTAATATGTTAGCTGGACTAGAGGGTGGGGTTAAGTAAACTTAGAACACTTAACCATCATAGTGTGATAAATTGAACAGGGTTAAGTTGAAACATGAAGGCACAATACTTAACCATTAGAACATGTTAATTAAACAGATGTTAGGGTTAAGTTAACTAAGGGAACACTTAACCGTTATAACATGTTAGTTAAAACAGATGGGCAAGCTTAGGTTAAAAGGGACACTTAACCAATACAAGGTGAATGGGTAGGGTTAAGTAATAAGAAATACTTAACCAATATAACTTGGTTTGTGATAAGGTTAGGTCAATGTGAATTACTGATAACACTTAACCAGTTTAACATGACAAATGAATGGGTTAAGTTAACTTGTATCGACTAATGACACTTAACCAATCTAACTTGACGAGAAAGAGAACTAAGTAGTAAACCTTAGTTGAAAGGGGCTAAGTAGTAAACCTTAGTTAAGATAACGACGATTCAGGAAACTAAGTGGTAAACCTTATTTAGGAAAACTAAGTAGTAATCCTTAGTATAACACGAGGAGGAGCGAACGTCCATCTGATCTTAAAGAAGGCTCCAAAGATTTGGGTTACGAAGCCCGAGGCTTAGAGGAGACGAGAGGGTACTCTTGGTATCCCTCTGTGAGAATGCAGATGATCCGCCTGGGCTCACAGAGGTTAAGGTCTGCGTTAGAAGAACCAAGTGTATGCCTTGGTTGCAATATAAGGAAACCTAAAGACTAAGATGGACAAGCGTGATTCGGCGGGACAAATGGCCCTGTGATAACGACCCGTTGTCTACCTACCATCTTGAGTCAGTCGAGATACGCATGCGGAAAGGCAGAGAACTCCCAAAAGACCATATACTTGCTATCTAGTTATGGGTGAGGCTGGCCAATAGGAAAGTGGGGGCATAGGTGGCATGAGTATAGTTCTCGTGCTTGATTTTATTGGATTGCCTTTCATTAGTTGAGGGAGGGGTCAGGTGGGACCATAACCACTGGAAAAACAGACCTTAGCATCTGCATCAAAAGATATCTGAAAGCTCCCCACCGAGTTTCGTGTTTCTAGAATAGCCCTGCCACGGGACTCGAGTCGAGCATTTGAGGACATGTGCATCTAGACAGCGATAAACGATTCGCGACACATACGTGCGGAAAGTCTAGGAACATATACCACTCTCGGTAGCGTGTCCTGGACTAGGGGCATCGTTCGGTAGGTAGCATAATCCCTAGCTAGCATAAATCCTAAATCCGAGAAGTATTAGATAACTCGCATAAACCCTAGTTGAATCTAGGAAGCGCTCAATAAGAAAACCCTAGATTAGATCTAGGTAATAAATAATAGATGTACACCTAAAGGCAACCGCAATTACAGGGATTGGGATCACGTTATCATGTTTATACAGATTACTAGTTGGGATACTAGTTAGATGGTGCAGAGATATAGAATGGGGTGTGATAGTATATTCGGTTTAAAGTGTCTTGCTTTGTTTATATTAGTCTGTTATTCTGGTACTGTCCCATTTTCCAGTTTACTCCTGTCATGAACTTTATCTGTTCACATGCTAAAAGCCACTAGACTTACTCAGGCTTTATGTCTGACTCTGTTTTTATTTCATCTTCTTTTCTTCCGTTTGCCCCCCCCCCCCCCCCCCAAGGTAGTTTGGGAGGGAATAGCTCTACTTAGTATGGACTGTTACTCTTTCCAAGCTTAAAGACTCGTGGATATATCGCTTCAGACTCTCTTTTCTGCTGCTATGGCTGGCTTATGCTACACTGGGGAATATAAATGTTATTTTATGCTTCTTTATTTTGTAAGATAGATGATACTCTGGTATTGGAAAGCAATTGTTGTACAAACTATTTTATCAATAAAGTAAAGTTTTATTTTCCGCTGTTTTAATTTTGTCTGTCTTGTAATTTATCTGCATCTTTTACCTCAAATGCTCCACAGAACTTAGTGCATTCCCTTTGTGAGTGACACTAACGGATGTGGGGTGTTACAAGTGGTATCAGAGCTGAAGGTTACCGTATCAAATAAAAGATTTGAAAAATTATTTTCAAAACGGTTTAAAAAAAAGAAGCATTTTCAAAAGAAAAGACTTGGTTTAAAGGCATATTCCCCAAAGCCATACGCACTATTTTCTGATTCTCTGTTTGAATTCTTGTCCCCTTCTTTCATGAGTCTTCGGGGCTCCTGGCTTTCTGGGAGGTAACCTCATCGCAGCATGGTTCCGTAAGCTTGATAAGACTATGATACCTATCGAAGGGCGAAGCAGTGCCCGACTTCCATCTATAGTCGCGGTAGTTTCACCTGTGGCTAATTTTCTTCCAAGCTTTGTAGGGTTCTTTGTGCTATAGAGGTAGCTTTAGAGAGAAATATAAACATGTTACACAAGGATGGTAAAGGTGGGAGATGAATAATTGTGGCGAGTGCCCTATGTAGGAAGAAAGACTGACCTTAAGAGAGGTAAAAAGTACATAGCAACCTTTAGCTTTAGACCCTTAGATTTGTAACATGATGGATAAGCTAAGTAGAGGAGAGATCTCTAATCATCTTAGTATATACACTAGTATCAAGGTTAACATCTGTTTATCTTGGAAATGGAGGTGAAGAAGCATCGCAATCATGAAGTTAAATTAGATAAGGTACCGTATAGTGAAGCTCAAGAAGGTGCGACATATAAGACTGGAGACTAAACATGAGCATCATACCCTTTTTCTTAAGGGTATATCCCCAATCTCTTTTTCTAGGAATTTTATGCATACTTTCTAGCTTTTAAGGTATATCCTCTAGGACGTATCATCGATCCTTAGGTAGAAGCCAATGGATGTAAACATGTATTTGAAACATGTTATGATTGATGGTTGCAAGTGGTTGCTCGTGAATGCATATACACACCATAGGCGCTAGAACAACTCAGTCACTTTCATATTGCATTCGCATATATGTATTTGTTTTCAAATTGAACTCATTGTGTTATCATATGGACGTTGCATTTGAGTGAATGGCTGTGCACTCATATAGAAATGATATGTATCATTAGGATTGCATACATGATTGGACGCATGGCACTGACATAATTCGCATTAACGAGGTCGACTGAATCAGTAGACCGCCTGATTTTGCATTAGATAAAGACATATACACACACTATGCATATAAATATGAAAGCATTTAGAAATCTTTTTAAGCACAATGAATGCCTGTGATTGAATGGTTGAGTAGATGGGTGATTGGATGGTAGGACACATTCTTCCTAACTTGAAGATTTCGGGGATGAAATCCTTTTAAGAAGGGGAGAATGTAACACCCCGTAATTCTGTAACATTAAGTTTCACAAATTAAAGTATAATTAAATTTTAGAAGAAGAATTTAGGGAAATGGGTTACGCCATTGCATTCGTCTCGAAATTCTGCTTGAGATAGAGTCCAAGTTTGCGTAAATTGGACTCCGTATGAAAAAATACCCTTAAATTAATTATTGTAGCAAAACATGAAAAAAGAGGAATGAGAAAAGAATAATGTTTAGCATTGTTCTAACTTTTGTAAGCAAAGGACTTAGTAGCTTATTTGGTTGGAACACATAACTTGCATACAAGAGGTGCAGAGTTCGATCCCCGCCAGTGTCCTATTTTTGTTTTTGGGGAATGGGTTAAAATAGCCTAGTGTGAACGCAGTTCAAAAAGTGGTTTAGTGTGAAAATGGGTAATTGGGAAGATAGATAAAAAAAAATGAATATATATATACGCATATATATATATATATGACGTGTACGCATCATGTAGTGTACGTTGCGCATTTTTGGTTGTCAAGGATTGTTTTTTTAAATGGCCTTCCCCAATTGGATTTATGAAAAATTAAAAGCAAGAAAAGATTTATTCATATATATATAAATATTTATATATGGGTAATTAATGTAAACGGTAAAGGGAAAATGTATCTATTAAATACGTATTTGAATTGATTGACAATAAATAATAAAAAAAAAGATGAACATTAGAATATCACTTTTGTTATGTTAACATTAGAATAACATTTCGTTAAGAATGTATATTTAGATTAAAATGTTTATTCAGATTAAATTGACATTTCAGTTAAGAAATGTTCATGTAGCTAATGTTTTGTTATAAAATAAAAAAAAAGTCCTTTTGGTTATGATATGTTAGGAAAGAACCAATGTGTCATTTATGAAAAAAATGAACATTTAATATGCTGAGTCAATGCTGAGTCATTTCTGACTCATTGCTGAGTCAATAGGATAATTCTATCTTGATTGAACGGTTGTGGTCATTTCTAGGGTTAATCAAACGGCCTAAATTAATCCTAAAATTCTATATATACAACCTAGCTCTTAACATAATTCACACAATTAAACTTGGAGCCGTCACGCTGCTGTAAGATAGCTTAGAATGGCCGTCACCTAAAGCTTAAAGACAGACAAAGCTAGAACAAATCTAATTCAAAACTAAGAATCAAAACAATGTCTATCCAAAAGAACGCATCTCAATTTCAGAACCTCAGATCTCAGAAAAACAAGACCGTCTTGCGTTGTAAGTATAGTGGCTCTTTAGATGGGAATGCGATTAAGACATGATTTGATGTAAATTGTAATATGGAATTATATCAGTGTTGATGATGTTGTTTTATATTTGTTATTTGTGATAATTTGAATGTTGTGGTGATTGAATCTATTATGTATTGTGAATCAAACAATCAACATCTTATGCGGATTGTATGTATATAGTTAGATCTAAATATATGCTTATGCAAGTTATAGGTTGCAAGTTAGGTTTACACAAATATTTATATGATTCATGTAGGCTCTATGTATATATGTTTTAAACCAATTGTGCCTACATGACTAGAATAGATCTATATTTACATGTTCTTATGCAAGTGAGAACTTATAATCGGATCCATGTCAAGATCCGTTTAGGATTGATATAAAAGTTTATTGTTTATACATATGTGTTGCAAGTTCACATCCTTGAGTGGTTGTCAAAGTTATACATATAGTTTTGTCTTACGCCAGTTTTATGTTTGAGGTTATGCCTAGACCTATGCATTAACATGTTATACCATGTTGTAGTGGATTCATATGACACCTATTAGGTTATACTATGTTATACCTTTATGTTAGGCTAAAACTATATGATTCATGTGACACCTATTTAACTAGGCCCAATATTTATATGCAAGTTTGTGGCATGTTATGCAATGTTATGATATTCATATCGATTATTTTGCAAGTTCACACCTATGATGTTCATATTGACTACGTCGAGAATGCCAAGTTTACACCTATGACATGTTTATGTTAATGAATTATTTTTATGTCAATTTTGTGTACGCTAAATTAGGCTAAGTTTTTAGCCTAATATTATATGTCAAAATCATGCGGACGGAAAATTAGGCTAAGATTGTTAGCCTAATATTTAGATGGGGTAACGTTGGGTAAAATTGGTAATTATTGGAAACTTGACATAAATTGGTTAAAAATCACATAAGTGATTTATGGCATAAAATGGTATTAATTATATACCTAAACTAATGAGATTGATTGGAAACAAATTTGGCAGTAACTTGAATTTGAATAATTTTCATAATTCAAATGTAAATTAGAAAAAACGAATATGCTTAACCCAAGGTTGGATTGAGTTGTGATGTAAACCTGGCCGGACCCGCCCGGCTGTCCAGTAATCACAACAATACCTATCCAATGTGAGAGGTTAAGGCATTGGGCCTAATAAAGACCCGATGTTAGACTGAGTTGTGGCGTAAGACTGCCCGGAACCGACCGGCATACAGGCAGCCACAACAATACCTGTCTAATGTGAGTGGTTGGTGCATTAATAAGACAATTAAAGCTAAGTTAGGATTGGTAGGGTTAAGTTAATCTGAACACTTAACCAACTTAACATGTTAACAGGACAAAAATTGTAGGGGCTAAGTAAGTAAGAAAACACTTAGCCAATTTAACATGTTAACTAGACTAGAAGGTGTGGTTAAGTAAAGTTAATACACTTAACCAATTTAACATATTAACTAGACTAGAGGGTGAGGTTAAGTAAATTCAGGACACTTAACCGTTATAACCTGATAATTAGATAAGTGGGCGAGGTTAAGTAAATTTAGAACACTTAATCATTATAAAACATTAGCTAGATAAGTGGGCAAGGTTAAGTAAATACACTTAGCCAATTTAATATGTTAGCTGGACTAGAGGGTGGGGTTAAGTAAACTTAGAACACTTAACCATCATAGTGTGATAAATTGAATAGGGTTAAGTTGAAACATGAAGGGACAATACTTAACCATTAGAACATGTTAATTAAACAGATGTTAGGGTTAAGTTAACTAAGGGAACACTTAACCGTTATAACATGTTAGTTAAAATAGATTGGCAAGGTTAGGTTAAAAGGGACACCTAACCAATACAAGGTGAATGGGTAGTGTTAAGTAATAAGAAATACTTAACCAATATAACTTGGTTTGTGATAAGGTTAAGTCAACGTGAATTACTGATAACACTTAACCAGTTTAACATGACAAATGAATGGGTTAAGTTAACTTGTATCGACTAATGACACTTAACCAATCCAACTTGACGAGAAAGAGAACTAATTAGTAAACCTTAGTTGAAAGGGGCTAAGTAGTAAACCTTAGTTAAGAAAACGACGATTCAGGAAATTAAGTGGTAAACCTTAGTTAGGAAAACTAAGTAGTAATCCTTAGTATAACACGACGAGGAGCGAACGTCCATCTGATCTTAAATAAGGCTCCAACGAACTGGGTTACGAAGCCCGAGGCTTAGAGGGGACGTGAGGGTACTCTTGGTATCCCTCTGTGAGAATGCAGATGATCCGACTGGGCTCACAGAGGTTAAGGTCTGCGTTAGAAGAACCAAGGGTATGCCTTGGTTGCAATATAAGGAAACCTAAAGACTAGGATGGACCAGCGTGATTCGGCGGGACAAATGGCCCTGTGATAGCGACCCGTCGTCTACCTACCATCTTGAGTCAGTCGAGATACGCATGCGGAAAGGCAAAGAACTCCCAACAGACCATATACTTGCTATCTAGTTATGGGTGAGGCTGGCCAATAGGAAAGTGGGGGCATAGGTGGCAGGAGTATAGTTCTCGTGCTTGATTTTCTTGGATTGCCTTTCATTGGTTGAGGGAGGGGTCAGGTGGGACCATAGCCACTGGAAAAACAGACCTTAGCATCTGAATCGGCAGATATCTGAAATCTCCCGACCGAGTTCCGTGTTTCTAGAATAGCCCTGCCACGGGACTCAGGTCGCACATTTCAGGACATGTGCATCTAGACAGCGATAAACGATTCGCGACACATACGTGGGGAAAGTCTAGGAACATATACCACTCTAGGTAGTGTGTCCTAGACTAGGGGCATCGTTCGACAGGTAGCATAATCCCTAGTTAGCATAAATCCTGAATCCGAGAAGTATTAGATAAGTCGCATAAACCCTAGTTGAATCTAGGAAGCGCTCAATAAGAATACCCTATATTAGATCTAGGTAATAAATAATAGATGTACACCTAAAGGCAACCGCAATTATAGGGATTGGGATCACGTTATCATGTTTATACAGATTACTAGTTGGGATACTAGTTAGGTGGTGCAGAGATATAGAATGGGGTGTGATAGTATATTCGGTTTAAACTGTCTTGCTTTGGTTTATATTAGTCTGTTATTCTGGTACTGTCCCATTTTCCAGTTTACTCCTGTCATGAACTTTATCCTGTTCACATGCTAAAAGCCACTAGACTTACTCAGGTTTTATGTCTGACTCTGTTTTTCTTTCGTCTTCTTTTCTTCCGTTCCCCCCAAGGTAGTCAGGGAGGGAATAGCTCTGCTTAGTATGGACTGTTACTCTTTCCAAGCTTAAAGACTCTTGGATATATCGCTTCAGACTCTCTTTTCCGCTGCTATGGCTGGCATATGCTGCATTGGGGAATATAAATGTTATTTTATGCTTCTTTATTTTGTAAGACAGATGATGCTCTGGTATTGGAAAGCAATTGTTGTACAAACTATTTTATCAATAATGTAAAGTTTTATTTTCCGTTGTTTTAATTTTGTCTGTCTTGTAATTTGTCTGCATCTTTTACCTTAAATGCTCCACAGAACTTAGTGCAATCCCTTTATGAGTGACACTAACAGATGTGGGGTATTACAATCATATACAGTATTACTTGAAATTTAATCTTGTGCACTTTATAAACTATAGTCATTCCAATCTTTCTTAAAATGATGTGTTAAGTCTCATTTGCTACTTCCCATTTCAACATGGAACCTTACTGTTCATATTAATTTTCTCTTTTGCGGTTATCTAGATAACATAGTTAATTATATATTTATATTAACATGCACAGGTTTAAGTCAGGTTTAACAAAGTTTCTTTGCTAGTTTTGATAAAGCAAAAACTTTTGAGAGAAAAATGTAACATGCACTAGTTAATGAGCAGGTCTGTTGTTCATTTTTGGTTATGTTAATGTTACCACATTATTTGAACTCAACTCATGTCAAATGTCTAGAAAATGTTATTCTTAATTATTTAAAATATAGTATAAGTAAAAACAATAAAATTTATCTACTGATAATGCCAACATAAATTTTCAACTGGAAATTCAATATTAATTAACGGACATTTGTGAATGAATGTGTCTGAATTCATTGGAATACTCAACAGAGAGAGTTACAAACTCTGAATCACTGAATTGCTCTTAATTGTTGAACAAAATGAACTTGATTCCATTTGCTAAGTCTACAAGTTACAATCTTTTTAGAGATAATAAACTCACGTGAAAGGCACAACAAGGCTTATCTCAACTCAATATACATTAGCCATCATATAAGGAGCACTGGGCTAAGCCCATTATCCAACCCAAACATACAATTTGCCTAAATTAAGTTATTGCCTAAGATAAAAATTGTACCATCAGGCTTTATGCCTATATATATATATATACACGTTATTCCCTGTACAAATGATTTTCAATCAATAATTAATAAAATCTTCTCTTTTATAATTTTATTATGGTATTAGAGCTTTTCAAATCCTAACGGCTTACTGCTTCATTTTCTCTGATTGATCCTTGGGAAATTAAACCCCTCTTCTCAGTTTGCAAGTATGGTTGCAGATAGTTGTTGCTATTGTCGTCCATAGACTCATTCATCATTGATGAGAGCCCTAATTGCCAAAGATCAAATGCAATTCTTGTAGAACAAGAAGACTGTTCTTATTTCTGCAACCTTAATCTGAAATTAATCAGGTACAATATTCGATTGCATCATCTAGAAGCTTAATTAATAATTGAACTTCTAGCAAGCCATCCAAAAACTGAATCTTTATGATTAATTTCAGATTTTAATCTGCTTTTCAACAGTTCCAGCCTTTCATCATGATTGAGGGTGTTGTAGATGATCCCTGCTGCAATCATCAAATAACAATCAAGTTTCAAGTATTGATGATAGTCTAAAAACCATAATTAATCCTCATACTCAACTAATTACTCATCAATTGGATGAGAGTGATACTTATCTTGGAAGTATCAAGTGGAGACAACCATCACTGGCTATGGGTTGATAGAGTTCATCAGAGGAGCTGCCTCCATTCCTCCAAAATTGTTGAAGTTGATGGAAAAATGTTCAGTAACAAAGACTACATCAAACACATCAAGCAAGATAGCCTGTTAAGTGCTTGGTTGCTATCATCTATTGCAGCCAGTTTTATACTACAAGTAGTGGGCTTCAAAACTGCTCAGGAAATCTGGTCAAAAATAGATAAATTTTCAATACTCAATCATCAGCAAAAATCCTACACTACAAAAGACAAATCTAAAGTTTAAGGAAAGATAACGTACCAATGAGAGAATACTTGACTAAAATGGAGTCATTGTGTGATCTATTGAAATCCATTGGTAACAAAATACCAGACAATGAACAAGTACTATACATCGTGAATGGATTAGATGATGATTATGAAGATGTGACAGCTGTTATTCTGTCTCTACCTGTTGTACTCAGCATATAATATGTTCACTCAACATTGATAGCTCATGAAGGTAGAGTAGAACCAAAGAAACTCAACATGGACATGTCTCTAAACCTTGCCACATAATCTCAGACAAGGAACATAAACCTCAATTTTAATTCAAATAGTCAAAGAAATAATCAAAGCTTCAATCAAACTTTTCAAAGGGGAAACTAGAACTTCCAAAGAGGTGGACAAAGTCAAAGAGGCAGAGGTCTAGGTGGTAGGTATGGCAATAACAACTACAGACCCAGATGTCAAATTTGTGTAAAATCGGAACACATAACAAATAAGTGCTACTTCATATTTGACAACAATGTAAATACTGGTCAAAACAATGCTCAAGGATAACAACAACAGGATGCAAAAATAACTCTAATAACAACACAAGGAATTACAGCGCAAATGTGGCAAGCATGCAAAATAAGAACAAAACTACAACCAACAATTCAGCAAGCATTGATGACATTAGTGATGAAGCATGGTACCCAGATAGTGGAGCAACGAATCATGTAACAAACAACCTTGAATATCTCAACATTGGCAACAAGGAGTACAGAGGTAACAAATTTATTTCTATGGGTAATGGTCAGTCTGTTAAAATCACACACATTGGTGTTTCCTGTTTAAATGTGAAAACAACTATTCTTAAACAACTTACTTATGGTACCACAAATAAAGAAAAACCTGTTAAGTGTTTCTAAATTTGCAAGTGATGTGTACTTCATATTTTATCCCAAATATTCTCTTGTAAAAGATATGCAAACTAATGAAATACTCTTGCAGGGTTTAGATTGGAATGGTCGATCTCTACATATTTAATTTTTTTAGATTATAAGACAATAAATCCAAAGAATCTGAAAATCAACAAAGACCTATGAATAGAGGTATAAGTAGTAACTTATCTGAAGTGCAATGTAATAAGACTGTGGACATGTGGCATTACAAATTAGGACATCCTAATATAAACATTGTAGAAAAAGTGTTGAATAATAATAATATAAAATTTAGTAGTATTGATTTAACTTATGTTTGCACTTTCTGTCAAATGGGAAAGATTCGAATAATTGCTTTTGATGACTCAATAACCAAATATCTTCATCAACTTGAACTCATCACAACAAATCTATAGGGTCTTGCACCAGTCAACTCTGACTTTGGTTTTAAATGTTATATATATCTTTTACTGATGCATACTCCAGGTACACCTGGATATATTTCCTTAGAAATAAATCTAAAACATGTAAAACAATTATGCAATTTATAAATCAAGCCAAAAGGTTTACTGGTCGAAAACTGAAAATACTTCAGTCAGATGGGGGAAGAGAGTATAAACCACTATGTGAATAATTCCAGAAAAAGGGAATTATTCATAGAGTAACATGTCCTTACATATTTGAACAGAATGGATTAGTTGAGAGGAAACACGGGCATATAGTAGAAACTGGGCTTACATTACTGACTCAAGCCTACCTACCACTAAAATTCTTGCCTGAATCATTCAACACAGCATTATATCTCATCAATAAATTACCAAGTAAAGTATTGAATGGTTCAATCCCCACAAAAAATTATTCCATGTAAAACTAGATTATTCAATGCTGAAAGTATCTGACTGCATGTGCTTCCCTCATCTAAGGCCCTATAATAAGCACAAGCTAGAATTTAGGTCTTCCCTATATACCTTTTTGGAATATGCCAGTATCAAAAAGGTTATAAATGTTTATCTAGCAATGGAAAAATAATAGTATCTAGACATGTCGTATTTAATGAACAAGTGTTTCCATTTGCTAGTTAAACAAATAAAACATCCCAATAAGTGTACAACCCTTAATTTTCAATAGCTAACATACCATTTTATCAAGAAAACAAGGAAGAAGACCAGTGCAAATCAAGTCATCAACAAAGAATATATGATCACAGTGAAGATCATGTGCTTGAAGCTACATCCGAGCCTTCAGAATTCAATTCTAGTACTACACTAAGTAATCAAGGTACAAAACCAACATCTGAAACTCAGTCAAGAAATACTGAAGATCCAAATGCAACAGCAACAAGTCAAAGATTTGTAAATCACATGACTACTAGGTCAAAGAGTGGAATCTTCAAACCCAAAATATACATAATAAATCTAGAAACAGAAGAACAAGAAAATCTGCAACAAGCAATGACAGTTGGAACAAAGCAATGGAAGAAGAGGTCAATGCCCTTATGAAAAACAAAACCTGTGGATTAGTTGAAAAACCAAAGGGCAAAAATATAGTAGGAAACAGATGGACTTACAAGATATAAAGAATTCAGGCGAATAATACAGAAGTATAAAGCAAGACTTGTAGCAAAAGGCTATACATAAAATCATGGACCAAATTTCAATGAAACATTTTCTCTAGTTGTAAAGCCAACTACAATAAGAATTGTATTAACACCAGCATTACAAACAACTGGAAGATCAGACAACTTGGTGTGAACAATGCATTTCTTAATGGAGTTCTACAAGAAGAAGTACACATGCAGCAACCTATGGGATTTAGCAATGGCAATAATAACATCGTGTGCAAGCTCAATAAAGCTATTTATGGATTAAAGCAAGCTCCTATGGTCTAGTTTAACAAACTCAAATCGTACTGACTGAACTGAGTTTTCAACCAACCAAATCTTACAACTCTCTCTTTATTAAAGTATCTAACAGAATTACCATTTAGATTCTAATCTATGTTGTTGAATTTATTGTGATAGGCAACAGTGAAGAAGAAATCAATGAGCTAGTTACACAACTTGATAGCCAATTTTCTATTTATGATTGGGAGAACTAAATCACTTTCTAGGAATAAATGTTAGAAGAAAATCAAGTTTAGAACTACATTTATGTCAAAGAGAATACATATCAGACATACTCTACAAATCTAGAATGGATAAAGCAAATGCATTAACCACACTAATGATAAGCAATTTAATTTTGACAAAGCATCAAGGAGGAGCAATTTGAAATGAAAAACAGTATAGAAGTGTGGTAGGGAATTGCAATATGTAACAATTACAAAACCAGATATAACATTTAGTGTAAACAAAGTATGTCAATACATAAACCACATCCATCAACAGACCATTGGAAAGCAGTTAAAAGAATCCTAAGATACTTAAAGGGAACAATGGATTATGGATTAAACATGAAATCTAGCAAAAATTTAAATCTTACTGGATTTGCAGATGCAGATTGGGAAAACGACTTAGATGATAGAAAATATACCACAGGATATTGTATTTACAAGGATGACAATCCACTTTCATTGAGTGCTAAAAAGAAAACAACAATATCTCGTTCTAGCATAGAAGTAGAGTTCATAAGTGTAGCAAGTGAAACATTAGAGATAATTTGGATCGAATCAATATACTGTGAATTAAAAATCAAAACTAGTAGAAGGCCAGTGATATAGTGTGATGATTTAAGTATGGTGTCACTTACAGCAAATCCAATTCTCCACTCACAAACAAAACATATGGAACTTGTATTGTATTTTGTTCGTGAACGTGTTATCAATGGACAATTAGAAGTGAATCACGTACCTTCCTTTTTTCATAAGGCATTTATTCTAAAAAAAACTCTTATCTGTTACAGATTTCACCATATTAAGGAAGGATCTACAAATCGAAGCATACAAGAGCCACGAAATGCAGCTTGAAACAATTAAAAGACCAGAGACATCAAAGAATCAGTTAAAATCAGTGTCGAGAGGAAGAAACGACAAAATGAAGAGAGAAATGGAAGTGGCGGAAACTCTAGCCGGGTTAAGGGGTAATCTTAGAGATAATAAACTCACGTGAAAGCACATCAAGGTGTATCTCAATTCAATATACATCGGCCATCATATAAGCATCATTGAGCTAAGCCCATTATCCAGTCCAAACATACAATTTTTCTAAATTAAGTTCTTCCCTAATATAAAAATTGTATCGTTGGGATTTATGTGTCATGCACTGAATTCCTCCGGTCTCTGAAGAGATGGAAAAATGCGGATTGTTTGAGAACATGACGCATCATAACATATAACAACACAACTTTTCATTGCTATTACAACAATGTTACATCAGAGTACAAGAATATCAGAGTATGAATAAATATTATACAACGGAATTACAACATCAGACAGTAAATACATAGGAGTAGAAATAAAAATATATAAATACAATGCATAGTAGAAGTATATCAACCAACACAATTGAAAGAAATACACGGATATAAATCTTTCCGAATATAGCTTCAGCTGTGAATCAGGATCCTGTTAAATAGAAATCTTCAAAACCAAAACTACTAGCCGCCCGCGTGGAAAATATGGGCACCCAAAGTTTAGGTGAAAACAATAAACTCCGAGTCGGTCATGGGACTCGTGTGAGAAATAAAAACAGTTATTAAAACTTTACTTTGAAAACATGTTAAATCATGGGATCAAGCCGTATGACATGGAATGGATTTACTCCACATGAATACTAGTCTTAAAACAAAACAACGCGATGCTTTTGAAAAAATGAAGCTATTATAAGACTCAGGTCCCATCACACAATGCAACACAAACCGAAGGATAGAGTTTTACCTTATAATAGCCAAATATGTTTGGTACGTTTCAAAACAAATCTTTTGAAATTATTATAAGTGCATAGTGTCGAAAACAACTTCAAATATAAGTGTATCAATCATAGACGATATAGGTACCATATATTATGTCGCCATATGAATTTACAACTAAAACCGAAAAAGTTGCGTATTGGAAATTGGATTCCATCTATGAGTCGAGGCAAGGGATGTCTCTTCACCGGTTTCGAGACACTCTGGCAAATGCCTCAGGATCACACCCTTAGTAACCTTGGATCTTCAGGGTTGGTCCACTCTTACTTCTGTGGATTGGTTATTCCTAAAAAATACATTTTTCAGTCCTATAGGACCTCCAAAATGGCCATTTTCGACTAATATAACTGAGGTGCCTCACAATCCATCATCCACATAAGTAAAAATGTCTGGGCTCCATACCATGACACCACTTCTTGCTAGAAAGAAACTCATGGATTCCCTGTAGTCATTATCCCGTTTTTCACTCATATTGGGTGGGACGCTCGCGAATCAACGCTATACACAAAGCTATGCTATTTAAAGCCATGCTTTGATCATCATCCACAAGACCTTGCTTTTCAACAGAAGCCTTGATCATTGCATCTTAACATGCCACATTGACAATCCATACCATACCATTGATTTCCACCGATATATAACCTCTAAGCTCATACGCCTCAAAGAAGGGTGTTAAGCAAGAGAATAGATTCTCTGCCACCAAATAGATATATATTTAGCAGAGATCAACAAATACAGAACGAAATACAATGTCAGACATACAATTCACTTACAATTCCGTTCTGGGTCTGAACAAAACCAGAGGCACCTTATTCCTAATCCCATATATTTGATACAGGAGAGAGGTCCTCGCATATCCGATCGATTTCCAAGTACATCTGGACAATCACCACGTATAACGTCTACATGGGTGTACTTTCCAAGTGAGACATCACCAATAGCCCAAATGATGTGAAGATCTTCGGTATTCAACCACCGTCTTTATCACTGACTTTTAATCGTTGTAACAATTATTCAGAATGGGTTAAACCGAGTCTTTCTAAATAACTCACGTATCTTATAATCAAGCGCTACAAAAACGCATCATACGCCTCATTTCAATCCAGAATATTATTTTATTCATATATTGTTATTATTGGGATTATCCCCATAAATCTTTTCAAAGATTTAATTCATTTAAAAATCTTGTTTAAATCTTTCTTTGAAACCGTGCAAAAGATTTAGTATTATCTTTTAACAATGTTAAACCGAATTAAGGTTTATCAAGTAGTCGAAATTAACGAGCCTTACCAAAGTAATCATTCGTTTTATTATCCCAATCCCAACCTATTTATCCTATGGAGCAAAGATGGCAGTACTCCATATCTAACACCCATTGTGTTATCAGTAAATTTAATTACCATTTAACGTTCAAATCTAATTAAAGATTTAACTATCGCATGGAGTAAAATTGGTGGAACTCCATTTCAAACATTTCTTGAATTCGCTAAATTAAATTACCACATTCAAATTTCAATATTAATTAAAGATTCATTAAAACTCTAGTTCAGTTTTAATCTCAAAGTCATTATTTAATGATTATTCTACCCTTGGAAATCAATCTTGTCTTTACATGGGTTAAAGAACAAATGTCTGTAAAAACACCGTTCACAATAAACCAAAAATCATCATCTCTTAAATATGGAATCTTCACAGAAATATGAACAATTTATAATTGATATAAATTTCCGTATCTGGCCAATACTATAAGTGGAATAACAACAAAGCCTTTTAAATTCCATAAATAGTAAACGCCTTCGTTCATAGAAGCTCATCTCGACTATTATTAATCGAATTCCACTCAATTCCAATTTAATTAAATAAATTGGAAAGCTTCTCCAAATCTTATTTAAAAGATTTATTACTTTCATAACTGAGTTTGAGAACAGTATTATTTAAGATACCATTCGTGACAAACCCAAAATCCAGTTTGATATTAAATATAAGGCTTTAAATGGAAATTATATCGACTTACATTCAATACCAAATTCTGAAACAAACAGATATCATTTTGGAATAACGATATGAATATCTTCCAAATTCCCATAACAATATCAGTATAATCACGGAATCCAATATCGAAATATCTGAAGCTCATTTCCATACAAATCCATTCCAATTTATATGTTGGAAACTTCTGGATATGACAAGACCGTTCACAAATCCCATTTATTGTTTTAAAAATCATTGGATTATTAGTCTAGTTATTAACTAGTTCATTCATATAAAAATATCTTATATCTTTTCAAACATGGAATATTTCATCCAATTTTTTTTCCAAATCATTAATTATGATTTACATATTTTTTCCATATATTTCATAATTTTATTAAGGCCTTTACAATCGGTTTCCAATACCGGCCACCAAACTACATCCATACAGAACTTTTCCAAAACTGATTTAGACATATTTTAAAATATAACCATTCAAATTTAAATCCCATATGTTCAATTGAATGATCTTTTCGATAAGAACCCAACGGTTCTGGTTTTAGGATAATCTGACGGTCGGATCGCCTGTTACGTCCATTCGAAGTTAATGGTTGAAATTCGCGAACGGTTGTTGCGCGACACGTTCTATTCAAACCATTTATATATATATATATATATATATATTTATACACACATACATAGAATACATTTCATCGATTTCCATTCAAATCATATTTTATAAAACGTTTATGAATTCGTTTAAAAACGATTTCACTTCCTTTTAAATTTAAAATTAAAATTGAACATCTTATATTACTATAATCTCAAAATAATAATATTTTCAAAATGTCAAATTTTGAAACTCAGTCTTCTCGATATTCATTATAAAAATAAATAAAATCGATATAAAGTTCGTTCGAGTTAAAATAGCGTTTATAAACTTAACCCGTGTTCCTTATTTATTTATTTATTTATTTATTTTCGTGTCTATCCAGAACCGGACATCAAAATCAAACTTCTAATCTTTGTTGAATATTATACTATAAAAATATTCATATTCATTCTGGACTGGAATAATATTTCAATCAATATCCATACAAATAAATTCATATGGGTCACATTCATCATGTATACCCAACGATAGTTGCAAACAACTATCGACATCCAAAATGACATCCAGTGTGCATTTTATTTCCATTTGAGCTTTAATTAGATAATTGACGCTTATATAAGTACGTCAATCTACTGATTAACTGCAATTCCACACAAGGGAGATGAGTGAGTCAAATATCATCCCAAGACCCGTGTGGGGTTTTCAATAAACAAATAATTAAACAATAAATTATTTATTCCATCTAATCTATATTATTTAAATGGGTGAATATAAACAATCCGTTCGACTTGTAGATGGATTTTTTATCCAATTTCAACTACCACAAATAATTTAAACACATTCAAATCATAACATAAATAATCATCCATTGCTATTTAAGGCGCGACAAAGTGTCCATTCACATTGTTTGAAATACGAGTGTCGTATATTCAAACAACGCTTCTAATGCAAATGAGTTTGTAAATAGTTCATGTGCCGAACTCAAGGGATATCACATGCAACAGATAAAAGTGAGTGTACAAAATATTTGAGTAAGAGAGTTCTTACCCAATAGCTAAACCAAACGCCATGACACTTCTTATGTAGAAATTTCATGTCGCGCCCTCTCCGTTGTCGCTCTCCGCAACACAATTTCACCTTTCTGGCTCTACAGACTGACCTCCGATCTTACCAAACCTGGTCACCCACACCTAAACGCCATTCCTAACAACTTTCGCCTAGTGCACTTTCTCCCCAAAACGCTAGGATTTGCCAGAAATTGCCAATGTTTGCTCTAGATATGAAAACTTCAATCACATATACTAAGTAACTCCGAACCCCAAAATTCAGTTTTGATATGTGCATTTCGAAGAAAAAGACGAGATCTACAACTTTCATTTGTAGGGCTTTGGCCAGAAATGCACGGATCGAAAGTTATTGAGAAAAGAAAGACGAGTTTTTTTTTTCAAAATGGGATATTGAGCAAAAATGTGGTTTTTAGTGGCATGGGGTCCACGAGCTTGTTGTCCAGCATGGCATGACGTGGCACAATGACATGGCGGGCTGTGTAGTGGGGTGGTGTCGTGCCCATGTGGGGGTGCTAGGAGGAGTAGATCTTGGTTTTGAATGCTAAAGAAGCTACCTTTGCACACAAAAGTGAAAGGAGGAGGCTTTAAGGAGTGGGTGGCCCACATCGTGACATGGTGTGCGCTTGATGACATGGCACAGCAGTAGGGAGGGGTGGCATGACCTCCTACGGTGGCATGGTGGAGCTAAAGGGAAGAAGGAGGGAGGGTAGTGTGACGATCCCAAAATCCGTGTGACGGTATTAAGGATAATCATTGGATTATAACACATCAATCATCATAGCAGAGAACAGATAATAGCAAAAACAATAAATAGAATAATTTTACATGGATATGACAGCGGATTCACAACATGTAGCAACATCAGAATAGCACAACGTAGGATATATCTTAGTAAATAAAAGGGGAAATGATCAGTCACCATCGCCAGAGGCGGAATATATACATGCAGTGAGACATAATAAGGGTATCAGTCTACATTGCCGAAGGCGGTACATATACATACGATAATAAGTACTGGAAGTAAAACAGTCTGCATCGCCTGTGGCGGAATCATAATATAGATACAATAATGGAGGAAAATGTCAAAGTCATCTTGGTGAAGTTAGCCTCGCCATGAGCCAAAACGCACTCCATACTACAGTGCTGAGCCAAAACAACCTGTCACCTGTGAACTAGGCTGCCCTGTGAAAATAAGAGCACCCGCGTTTGCAAAGTGAAACAAACAATGAGTCAGTCATAAGGACTGGTATGAGAAATCTACTTAACAATTTAAACAACAGTAATAAGCAAATCATAGGACCACGCCACTTTCGCGGAACGGGTTTACTCCAGTGATTGCTATTGCATTTAAAACAAAGTAAATTCTTTAAAACAACGCAATGCTTTTAAAAAGAATGAAGTCATTATAAGACTCAAGTCCCATCATACAATGCAACGCAAGCTGGAGGATAGAGTTTTACCTTATAATGGCCAAATATGCTTAATACGTGTAAAGCAAAATCATTTGATATTATTACTAGTGCATATATGTTTCAAAAACGAATAGCATCATAAATATCAATCATAGGCGGCATAGCTACCATCTACTATGTCGCCATACTAGTTCTACAATCAAATCCGTTATTTCGTATTGGAAATTGGATTTCCGTCATGAGTCGAGGCAAGGGGCAAGCTCCTCTCTGCTTCGAGACATTCTAGAAAATGCCTCAGGACTACACACACTGGCTAACACTTGGACCGGCTGGGCCGGTCCTCTCTTACGTTTGAGGATTGGCAATTCCTAAACACACGTTTCCCGGTCCTTACAGACCTATAATCGAGGCGCCTCGCATTCTTACAACCACAAAGGTGAAAAGTAGATATAAATGTCAGGGCTGATAGGTCACTGACACCACCATAACTAGAAAGAAACGTCGTGTCCTCCCAGCGGTCCGTATCCCGTTTTTAACTCATACCGAGGTATGAGGCTCGCGAATCCACGCTATACACAAAGCTAGGCTACGTAGGCCGTTCTTTGATCATCAAACACAAGACTTTGCTTTGCAACAGAAGCCTTGATCACAGCATCTTGGCATGCCACGTAGGCAATCCACTCCATACGACTGATTTCTATCGATATATAACCTCTGAGCTCGTATGCAAAATGTCCATTTTCAGGTCGACCCATTTTAATAGAAATTGACCAATCACATTTTCTTTTGCCCGCTCACATACTAGCTTCAAAAATTATGAAATTTGAAACCTAGCAATAGTTTGACATCCCGGATCCAACAAAAGTGGTTTCGTCGAATTCCGAGGTCGTATGCAAAATATCTATTTTCAAGGGCTATATATGCTATATAGCGACCTTTCTGAAAATTCATTTGGCCATAACTTTTGATTCCCGTTATGAAACTTCGATTTTTCAGATTCATTAGAAAGGTATTCATAAACAGATTTAAATATTTTTAGTTTTGCTAAAATCTGTTATATTTTCCACCGGTACAGTCAGACAAAGTTTGTATTCAAAATTTCAAACTGCCTCACTATTCCCAATTCATTATTTTATTGAAATATGCTATTTCAATTGTTCAAATTCTTTGACAATAACCAAATTTAAAATTTTTAAATTGGTTCACATTTTCCGGGTTATTATAGGTAGCTTCCATTATTTGGTTTTTGAGTTCTTAAAATGCAATTTAGAGAATGGAAGAATAGCTTAAGGTAACTAAGCTTATTAGGAACCAATCAACTCATGAATGACCACTCCAATGAGAGGATGCCACTTGGAAAAGAGAGGGAGTATTTATCTAATTTTAAATGGGTAGTAATTATTCATGATTTGATGCTTTATGACAATGTATTAATTCAATGTGCAACCTTCGTTCTACTCTCACGGCCACATGTTAACTCCAAAAACTACAAAATTTGGAATCTTTCTACATTATGGAATTACGGCTCCAATGATTCAAGCCGTTTCGAATTTGGAGACTGTTTGAAAAATGACCTTATTTTGAGTTATATTCAAACTGAATTTTCAACTTACGTTCATAGGTCGTTCTTCTACATACAAACTCCTTAGACTTGAAATTTTGAATCCTGACATATTTCGACATTATGAATCCAAAAAAAGTGGTTTCGTCGAATTCTGAGATTGTTAGAAAAATGGACATTTTATCGCTGATCGGTATAGCTTGTAGAATATTGATTTCTAAATTCATACTAATAAATCGAATTAATAATTTTAATGAGCTTGTTTTAAGTCAAATAAAATAAAAAAACTAATTTTAAAATTATTCTCAAATCCTATTTAACAAAAATAACCAATTTATATCAAAAATTCATTAAAATAGATTAAATTAAAATTTTAAATTGGTTCTGAAATTTCGGGTTGTTACATTATGCCTATATATATGCTATTACTTGTACAAATGATTATCAATCAATAATTAATAAAATCTTCTCTTTTGTAATTTCATTAAATCTTATTCATCAAAGCCCATTGAAATAAATTTAGGCTTACTTCAATTTGAGTATCTAGCCTATTTAATTTGATACCTAATTTTGAAAAATGAAGCAACTTGTGAAGTCTTTTTATCTATTTTTTGTAGAACTAAAAAACGAAATAAATGACATGTTTATCCATATTTGGGATAACATAGTACTAAATTTATGCCCTACAAGTGATTATATATATTTGCAAAAAAGAATATCAGAACTAAATTTTAGATCTTATTAGAAACTAAATACATATACACACATACTAATATAACATATATGGTATATGGTTAAACTTAACGTAACAATATTAATGGTGGTAGAAACTGATATATAACGTATATGTTATATCTTCAGTTAGCATTTATATTATATGAGATTTGTAGTATAACTTAGTGCAACACTGCAATGAATACCCAGGTCAACTTTATACACAATATTTTTATATCAAATTTTATGTGTAGGCTACACCTATAGCGAGCACAAACAAAGTGAAAAATATGGTGCTAATGTCATAGATAAAAATGAAAAGGTCATGATTACAATGTCCAATGAATTTGAGAAGCGTAAGAAAATCGTTGATGAAGATATCCACAAAAATTTGTCATATGAGTGTAAATATTTCCACGACCTGATAGTTCAAATGCCAACCGATGATGATGTTATCATTGCAATTCAAATGAATAATGATTTATTTATGTGTGATGAGGACTTTGAAATTCATATAATGATGGATGACATTATCCAATTTCTTAATATGACATGGCTGAATGAATCATAGTTATAGATTTACACCATGTGAGTATTTGCCTCATTTTTTTTGAACAAATAAGAATGATGTTGATTGCATGTTTAAATAATGTATAGATGGTTAAATCATATGCGCAATAATCTCGAAGTGAAGAACATTAGGTTTATATGTTCTCAAAAGTTTTTCCAAGTGCGAAAATATCCGGAGGCAACAAATACATATATCTTAAACTTGTGGCGTGTATCACAATCTTAGTGCTTACTCTTAGCTCTATACTATGAAGGGTATGAATATTCGACTTTTAGTAACTAGTTCCAAGTTTGTTGTTAATTTTAATTTTTATAACCTTACACTGTAGGAAACATTGTCCACTGCTTGTTTTCTGTATAGAAAAGAATGGGGTTTATGTTTTTGATCCCCTGGCCGAACGCAAACGCAATCTGGAGATCAAGCCACATGTGAATGTGTATATTTTATTTATTTCCCTTTTGATGTCTTTTTCGCTTGGATACATGATAATATCAATTATAAAAGTTATACCCAGATAATCTTGTTTAGATATGTCTTTCGTTACATCATTTGGGTAGAGGTAACATGCACGGTGCATGATATCATTCTTTAGATTAAGGCTATGGGTTAATTTTTTCGTGAAGTGAACGAATAATCTAATTGCCCTATTTTAGCGGAGAATGTTGGCTTACAATAAATAGTATATTTCAAATGTATATTTCAAAATATAAAACTAATTTATATTTAGTTATTTTTTTCTTAATGAATAACATGCATGATAACTTGCAAAAAATAATTAATCAATCAAATTATAAATTTTAATTAATTTGAATTCAATTCGTACAAAAATCTTTAATAAAGAGCAATTGTGCATGATTGCAACATAATAGTTAATTTGAAAATAAATGGCCTTATAACTCTCAAAAACAAGTAGAGGATAATTGCAGTAGCTGACTGAATTGCATCCATTAAAAAACATTGTTAGACCAAAAATTGGCACTAACACCCAATTGCAGATCAAAGAATGCATAAAATAATAAATAAGAGGAGACACACGAAGTTTTTATAGCGGTTCGGCTATAGATGTAGCCTACGTCCACTTTATAATCTTATTGTTATACTGACAGATTACAGGAATTAGTTACATGCAGACACACAATTCGTGTTTTAATTGAGATTATAAGAGGAAAATTTAAATGTAGGAAGATACAAAGTCCTTGCACTTCAATAATGGTGGAAGCCGTTAAGAAGAATGGCCAAAAGTCCCCACAAAATTCCAGTAGAAGTGTATTTACAGGTGTAGGAGGGCCTCTGGGATGACCGGTTCGTGACATGGCACGTGGCACACGATCCGGGATAGTAGGAGCAGGAATTTCCTTGAGAACAGGTCAAGATCTATGCGTGTTTTAGCAGGTTCGGTGATCGGTTCGTGGTCATGGGTCGGGCCGTGATGAAGCCTTCACGAACCAAGGTCTGGTCTCGAGCTGCAGTGATGAAACTTGTGTCCACGATCGGGTCGTAATCCACCTGAGATCCACGAGCCAGAGTTGGTTTCAAGAGACGGGGGTGCATCACTAGTCGAGGAGGGTGCTTGACGAGTTGAAGAGGCTCCACGAGCCGAGGAGGGGCGAGCCCAAGGAGGGTCCCACGAGCCAGTCTAGGAGGAGTCATGTTGAGGGCGAATCGAGACCAAGCTCACGAAACGGAGTTGCATTTCTATGCACGTTCATGAAATGGGTTTAACTTTCAAACCGTAAGTCCGTTTTGACCAAACGAAAACTCTACCTGAAGCTAATTCAGAGGGCTACGAGAGCTACGGAGCTTAGCTCCATAATTTCTATTTTTGGGCCCAAAAGAGGCCGTCTGATAGGAGCTTCAGGCCATTTTATGTTGATGGTGTGATTTCGACCAAATCGCTCTATGTCTTCTGACGTTGTTTCCACTATTGAGCGTGTTGCTTTTAAGGAATTCCATGTATGGCAGCTTTGACCAAAAAGTGTGTCAACAAACATGGGAACATGGACATTGATAAGGTGGAGAAATCAAATTGCAATGTCAAGTGCATCGCCATGAATTTGGATAATTCTTTTTGATGTATCTCCTACAACAGATAGAAAAGGAAAAAAAAATTAGTTTATAATGACACTGATAATTCTAACATTAAAAATAATTAATCTAGTTATCATACGGGTGAAAAAGGCATTTAATCACAATTCCAACCTACGGGTCACAATGATAAGTAGACAAAATATGGGTAGCTTTGAATTTTTTTTTTTTTTTTTTTTGCTAATGTGTCTGATTGGGTAATTAACAATCCCACATGATCAGATTTAATATCCAAAACTAAGCTGAAAAATAGAAATAAAAATGTAAAGTGTGTTCTCTTCCCAGTAACTTTGATACTGGAAATGCCTCAAAATCTGATAATAATTAAGATCTCTATTAGTATGGAATGTCATAGGACTAGATTCCTCTACAAGGAAATTTGATGTTTTGACTCATATTCCATAGTATAAAAGTTTAGTTATAGTAAATTTAATAGGTGAAGTTTATATGGAAACATTGACTCATATTGCTATAACACTTCATGAATTTAACTAGTTAAAATTAATGGATTTTTAGTATATGAGTTATTATTTACCATTTGTTGCATGTTCAGGGCCTTCAAAACTTACAAAGCATACGACGTCAAGTCATCATGATCAAGTAACTTGAAATGGAAGATTGTTAAGGTGAATTATTTTGTGACATTTTTTTTAATGTTGTTTGGGATATAAATTTGTTTTAAACTAACATTTTTTTTGAAATATCGATATAGTGTCCCTAACAATTAGGACTAACGGATTGTGTATAATACATGATGAGGTATATGTACCGATAATAAAAAAAACTATCGTCAAGTATCGATTTTTATGAGGTACCACTTTCTTAATTTTTTTTCCTTTCATATTTAACATAAGTAATTCTACGATTAATATTTTTGAAAAAATCTTTTAATTTCAAAACTTTTCACAAGTTGATTCTTATAGTCAACAAAAGATGGGTGAAACCCGAGATAATATCGCCACTTATATCACGCATAACTGGATGTAGTCATCGTATATGCTACAATACTGTGAGTTTATTCATGTCTCTGTTAGTTGTATCACATTAATTAGAATTACTTGGAGCAAGTTCTTCTTTGCTCCTATCATATATATTTTTCAGTTAGATTTCTTCCTATCGAAAACCAATGGTTCATCTAACTATGATATACTTAATTGTATTTCATGTAAAGTGTTAACACCATTATTAAAACGCGGTTCGAATTTATGAATTGTTCACGAACAATGATGAGCGGCATGGAATCAGGTCATGTAGCGACATGTTATTGTGACCATACAATTCATGGCGTTAAATTCATTCATACCGTATGTGGCTGAAAAGCATGTCGCTCACAACCAAGCTGTCAGCGTGGTATAACTAATGCATGTCGTACCCATTCAAGTCGTCGAGGCCATGCAAGTCATTCGTACGACATGGTGTTCAAAGTAGTTCACACGACATGGTTCTAAATTGTTCACATGACATTAAACATATGCCAGACCATTCATATATGTCGCAGGCGAGCCACCCAAACCATGTCGTTGAAATTACCTTGCTGCTAGCATCATGCCATCAACATGAACCGTGCCCTTATGATACACATGAAAGAATGTGAAACTGGACCGAGCTCAATGTAATTACGTAAAATGGATCTTCATAACTGGTAGATCGCCTGGCAATCATAAGGGATGTACATGAACAAACAAGTTTCATGGTTAAATGTAAAGTTGACATGAACAACATGAGATACGAGTTAAAGCAGTGAGTGGCTTAATGGTGCAAGACGTTAAGATTTGTGCTCAGGTCGAGAACAACCCTAAACCCATGTCATCAGTTTCTCATGTCGTTAATCATGCCAAGTTGCAAGCCACTCTACAGTCAAGTCGTTCAGTACGACTTTGAGTCAAGTCGATTAGCTGCCACGTCAGCTTAACTACACTCGCAGAAAGTGAATTGAATGTGGTACAGCGTATGAGCTTGCTGTTATACAGATACGTGAGTTGTGCTAACCCAAGTGGAATCTGCTGTGAAGACACATGTCAGTTGGCATGTTAAAACATACGACGACTTCTAGAAGCATGAGGTGACACACGAGTTGAATGTGAGCTATTGAAATTACATACATACATATATATATATATATATATATATATATATAAGCATCATGACAACTCAGGGGACATAACTCAAGTCGTTCAACAATGAGGCAATTCGTCCCGCAAGTCACATTCCAAAGATCACGTCGTTCACCACAGCTTAGTGTCATGTCGTGTTAATGGGTTGGGGCAGTATGATCACAACATGACGTCAAAACAGGCTAGGCGTATAGTATGATTAAATAATAGCGACACGACATCATATAAATCATGTCTTGGCTTCTATGGATAACCTCAGATCGTGTATAATGCATGTCGCATGTTGATTGATTCGTGAAAGCCAAAATATTCAAGTCGTTATGATTGTTCATACCGTACACTCCCAAGACCAGATTATGCCATTTACATAACATATTTATGTGAAACCAGGTTAGTGTATTGAAGGGATAAAGAAGAAAAGTAGGTCCTCAAATATAAGGACACGTGGAAGACGCATGAATATCAGGTGGAAGGGCATTCGAATGAGGCTCTCATATGTGTACTATGTAAATCACTTGGAATTTGGTAGTAGTTGCGCATGTGATCGGGAGACAACTGTAGAGTAGGAAATAACAAATGTACACATTTGTACATATTTCCATGTCGTTCTCGCAAAATTCTCCTGTCGCTCTATGACTTGAACTCTGGCAAAAAGAAAGTGCAGCTTGAAAGCAACTCATGTTCTCTATGTCATGGGGTAAAGAAAATCGTTCGCTGGATGTATGACAGCTGTAAAGTAAGATTACCAAACTTTCACTCCTCACCAATTTCACCTATAAATATCGCATACTCCACACTTGAAAAGGGAACAAAAATTCTACCCCGAAGGGCCGCAAAATCATTTCTCCAACACTCTAAGCACCATTCCATGCTCCATTAATGGCTTCTCATGATCAATACATCCCTCTCCAATATCAAATGGATCGAATCTCCTCCAAACTCCATTGAAATTTCTCAAGCTTCATTCAAGCTGCTCTAATCTCTGCTAATTATCTATCAAGATTAGATCTAACACAAATTTACCATGGAGCAAATGAAGATCCACTAATTGTTCAAGTGATTAACAACTACCATTACAAAATAAGAGATCTCGCCAATTCCTTCATGAATTCAAGTGAAATCAAGAGCTAATAGAGAGTATCAAAGGGGGATCTTCATAAAAGAGAGAAAGGAGAGATATGAAACAAATCATGTACTTTGTAAACTTAAGAGTGATAATGAAATCGCCTTCAATAGTGGACATAGGTCTAAATTGACCGAACCACTCTAAAATCTTGTGTTTTACTTGTTTTTTTACATTTCATAGCTCCAATTTTCTATTCCATACCATTTGGTAAAGTGTTCAAAACACCTTTGTGTTGATGTAATTTTTTGATTTCAACATTTGGCACCCACCTTGGGGACACATTTGCACTTCTCCCAAAATTAAGAGCCTTGCATTGAAGTTCAAAGCCTACTTCTACTATAGTTTCTCTAAATTAAGATCCAGGACAATTGACGAACTCTGTTCCAAGTTCAAATCCTTGTCCGAGATAATGGCTAAGTCAAAGAAGATTGCAAGTAAAATCATTGGAGCACCTAGCGAAGTTGCTAATGAAGCTGCGCCGCTAACTAAACTTTTTGAAGTTGGCGAAAGCTCGCATTACGCCATAGATTGCATAATGCAACACCGAAAAAGTGATGTAGAAAGCGCCAAAAAGTGTTTCTATAGGCAAAAAATGATCTATGGCAACACTTTCTTGGTGATGCATTTTGCCGCATTGCCTTAGAGACAAAGGCAACATCTTTGCGACCCTAAGGCAATATTTGTACTGGCGTTGCCACAGGTACTAAATTTAAAAAATGTGGGACCCACTAAAATCTGTAGTTCGGGTTCACGGAATCGCCACTAAAATATGTAGCCTGGGTTCATGGAATCCTGTTGTGGGGCCCACATTCATAAATCTATGGAAACAATTTTACCACCCAATGGAAACATTGTATCATAGCTATGGTAACATTTAATATCACATACTATAACATTATATCATATATATGGCAACATTACATAACATAATATCATAATGAAATTAACAAAAACTTTTCATTTCAAATTAACCAAAAACACAAGTAGTAATTAGTCAACTACAAAATAGCAAAACATAGCCACTAAATTCAATTTTACAGACATTTCAATTACAAATACAGGCACTAAAACAGTTTCAAAATATAGCGCAAGCCTCCAGTGCGTTCAATGCCTCTACTGCATCGAGTACCTCTAGTACCTTCAGTAACAAGTTCTTGAACAACCTCATCGCTGCCTCCTTCACTTGCATACATCAGTTGCATTTCAGCACAAAATAAGGGATATGCATGCTTCAATTGCATTTCTGCATAAACTATGGTCATAGTATAACTGAGTTTCCTTTCAGCACAAACTGAGTTTCATAACTGAATTTCATTTGCATTTTAGTATCATAGTATACTAATCTATACAATGTGTATACAAGTGTGCTGATCTAAAAATAACTGAGTTACATAACTGATCTAAACAATGTGTATACAAGTGTATACTGATCTAAACATAACTGAGTTTCATTTGCATTTGTGTTTCACTTACATAACTGAGTTAAATAACAGAGGTACAATGTGGATACAAGTGTATACTGATATAAACAATGTGTATACATAGTATAACAGAGGCACGGTGTGTATACAAGTGTATACCGAGTAAACAATTAGACAGTTACAATGTGGATAAAATTACCAGTAATCAGTAATTTAGGTTTAATGGGCAATGTGATAAAAATTATCACTAATTTCCAATGTGATAAAAATTATCACTAATCTACAATTGACAAAACTTAAAATTATACCTGAAAAACTGCCCATGCATGTTATTTCATGTTACTTCACTGCTCTACATTGCCATAACAACACACAAAAGAACTCCAAACATGATCTAGGACATAGCTAAAGTTGTTGCAAAGAATTCTTCTCCTTTGTCGTATTTTCCACATTCAATGCGCATTAGGGCCAGCACTTCCTTCATATCTGTCACAAATTCATCGGCTTTTGCCCTCTTTTGTTTTTACTTCAGTAGCTTTTCTTCAGTTGTCATGTTTTCCACGAGCAATTGCGATATAGACTTTTCTTTTTCCATCAATTTAATAGTAGTATCATCAATTCATTATTGCTGTTGATTTCATACACTTCATCATGCCACATAAAATACCTGCAATCACCATTCTGCACATATCTTAAATTCTCGACTAAAATATCAATGAAAGATATGATAATCGACAAAGCAACCAAAAAAACCCTAATTTATACTTACTGGCCACATGGAGCAACCAAAAAACTTCTTCTCCGCATTCGACGCTACCTTCACAGTCCTCATCTTCGCTGAGATTTTGTGGTGGCAATTCTTTCTGGCAGTCGCTATTGACGAATTTGAAGTAGAGATTGATTGTGCAGTCATTGAACTCGAATTGAAGGAATAATTGAAGTGATATCACAAACTATAAATCATTCAGTAGGCTTTCAGGCATGTATTTCATGTATTCAGTATTTGTGTGCATAACCAAAACAAAACTTGCATATATTTATTAGCCAGTCTTACGCACACACTTAAGAAATCAGCGTATACTTATTACACAGTCTTATGCATACAGATCATGATAATACTTAAGAAATAATAACTATCATGTATATGTAAGCATCCTTATGAAACCATTTTCATAAACCACTGTATCATGTCTCAATCATCACAGGTAACAGCAACATGGTAAACCCAAGCAGTTGTTTAGAACATGCAGCTCATATAAGGTCGATGGTCTAATTGTTCACAACCACACTTCACTTGAAACTAAAGTTCTGTGTTATTAAATTGATTAACAACCCAATAGCTACTCAAAGAACATTTCAGTGAATCAACATACAACAAAAACACAAAAAACACCACCAACCAAACAAAATTATACTCATGATAATAATAATTTCCGTTTCTCGGTAGACTAATTAATAACGAAAGATCAAAAAACCAACATAAACGTACATGAGAAACACAGGATAAGAAGCTAGCACCTTTCTTCTTGGACTGACTACCGTTTGATGACGGGGAAGGGGATAAATGGGTGCGTTTGAAGCCGAGGACTCACTGGAAGAAGTGGAGGACGCAAAGAGGGTTGAAGTGGAAGAAGTAGATGAATGAAAATTAGGGATTAGAATTGGAAATTTGGGGGTAAGAATGAACAGATTTGAGAAATTGAGAACGTGGAATCCAATGAGTAAAATAAGTTGATTTCCTATTGGTGGTGAAGTATTTTAACAAATTAGTGAGGTGTCAACTTTAGATGTTGTTTTTAAAAGGAAAATTGACGGATATATATGCATCTTTTTATAGATGCAGATTGATGATGTGGAAAATTAAACTTAGAAGTTTATAACTACAGCTATGCAACACAATTTGATATCTATGGTAGCACATTGAAGAGTGCGTTGCAATACAAAAAATCAACATAGTTGTGGCAAAATTTTAGCTGGCAACACCTTGGATTTTCGTTACAGTAGGTAATCTATGGCGTAGTGTCGGTTGGTCCAGCTAGAGTTACTAGAGATGAACTAGATGTCGATGTAGCCAATCTAAACCAACGAATGGAGACTTCAAATAAATCTTTGATGGATGTTAATGATGCTTTGATGGAAAAAATGAACGCCCTTCTAAATGCTCAAGAAAATCTCGCTCCTCCTCAAAAGGTTCATGTCAACCTAGAAGAGAATACGAATTCAGCAGCGTCTGATCATAATCATAACGATAATATGGAAGGCCTCGATGGATGGGAAAGTGATAAGAACAAATATGATGTTTAGGATTCAAAGCCGAAGGCTAAAAGCCATTCCGACCGAAATACCTAATGTGTTGCAAGTCCTGCCAAGGGGAACCTCCCCGCAGTGGAGGTAAAAGACCTAGATCGTCTAATCGCGATCGCCCGCCAAAACAAGCATCCAGAAAAGAGAACAAAGTCGCTCTGCGGAACGACACAACTCGAAGGAATATATCGCGGATATGGTAAAGCAAATCATAAAAGATAGCATGGCTTGCAAGGATAGTGAGAGAGAATGAGACTTATCCCCCAACAAAAATTCGTTCACTAAACGGATTCGCAAAGCAGAGTTCCCTAAGAAGTTCACTCATCCTACCCTGCCTCCGTACAACGGAACTTCTAATCCGAATCACTTCCTCTACAAATATGAATGGTATATAAATGCAGCCAAAGCGAAAGACGAGATCAAGTGCCTGTGTTTCCCTCTCTACCTAGAAGGTGTATCATCATTATGGCTCACGAGGCTGCAGCCCAAATCCATTGACCGATTTGATGATTTGACTCTGAAATTCAAGGAGTAGTTCATGTTGCAAGCTACTAAGGCTAAGGATGTTATTTCTTTGACATCAGTGAAGCTGAATCCAGGAGAGTTTGTTAAAGCTTTCCTCAAAAGGTTCAATGCTGCTTTGTCCGAAGTGGGGAATCCTGAGCCACGCATTATCTTAATGTCTCTAATCAGCGCCATTGATGAGAAAAGAGAATTTGGTAGATGGATTAAAATGAAAGAGCCAAACATGCTTGAAAAATTCTACAAAAAAGCAGAGGAGTATATGAGGGTGGACAATAAACATGTGTCTCTTTAGATTATTGATGGTAACCCACTTCTCGAAGCTCCCAAAAATGCGGCAACTCAATACAATCAGAAGAATCCCGGAAGTCAATAGGGAGGAAACGATGGGAAAGATAATCGAGATGGCAAGAAAACTAGCTTCTTTACATCCTCTAAATTCACCCCTTTGAATAATACTCCAGAGAACATCTACCTCACTACCAAAGATGCAGAATATTATCCAGAACCATCATCGTTGAGTATCTCTAAGAGAGTTGTGAACTCTGGAAAATTTTGTCGCTTTCACAATCAACCTAGGCATGATACTAATGAATGCCACACTTGAAGAACTTAATCGAGGAGTTGATTAGGAAGAATAAACTGCAGAAATATGTGAAAAAACCACAAGCTGCAAATCCTTCTGCAAATCCCGAGGGCCAAGAGACATTAAATGGTCAATCCGGCCCAAACAACGAAACTCCAGCACGGGTTAATGCAAGGTCGGTCATAAACTAATGACCAATGGTGGTGCTCTAGCTTCAATGGCTCGGAATAAGCGATCATCATCACTGCAACTCTATTTCGTGCTTTGCTTCTTGCTTTACTTCAAGCTTAACTTCATGTTGTATTTGAATTTTATATAATAGTCTGTAGTATTTTACAAACACTATATTGAACAATTAGCTATGTGATTAAGAGCACATCTACCTGAATAAATTCCTTGCTTGGAAAAATCTTTGTCAAATCTATATTTCCTTTAAAATGATTTTATATTACAGGCCATCAGTCGAGCGCTCGTTCCTTTAAAATATGACAAAGCATGGCGACCCCAACAACACTGTTCAGGTGTCAAAATACTGCAAATATATATGTATATATGTATATATATATATATATATATATATACATATATATATATATATATATATATATATGAACAAATGCAAAAATAGAAAAGAAAATCCTTGAAAGTGAACGAGAAGGGTAGCCAAGATTCAAATAGCGAGCAAGCGCCATGACAAACAAATGGGAGAATTATAACTTTTTGTTGGAAGGGGTACTTTCCCAAGTGAGAAGTTCAAGTCCCCAGTTCCTTAATTAAGACTGCATGCCGAGTCAAGCATCTGAAAAAAGCAACTGGCGGCAGCCCCACGAGAGGACACTACAAGAAAACCACCCAAATAAAGCAAATGCTTCCTGAGTGAAGCGCAAAGACCTCCCCTAGCGGGGCACAAAATATAACTAATATAAACTAGGTTGATGAAACTAGCATCAAGTAACCACATCTTCTCAAATTTGAAACTACAACTAATATAAAGATTCGAATCACACGAAAGAATGATAGGACAATGATCAGAATATAAAGAAGGCAAGCCCTTAACTCTACAAATAGAAAATTTATAATCCACCACAGGACTAATAAATAGTGTATCTAATAAAGCAAAAGAAGGACTATCTCTGACATTCGACCAAGTGAACGATCTATAATCGAGAGGAATATCAATCAAATTATTATCTAAAATGAAATCATTGAATTCCTCCATGTCAGAAAAATCCCCTTCTCGAGGAGATCTCTTCCTTAAAAACCTAGTGACACTGAAATCTCCCCTCACAATCCATTGATTGGGGATAAGATTTCTGAAATCAGCATCCACAAGTGTTTCCTCTCTATTTTTGTATGAGGACCATACGTGTTAGAAATGCCCAGTAAAGAGTTATCTACAAGAGAGGCTAAAATGATGTTCACAGAATATAACTTAGGAAACTCCTGAACTAGTCTAAATTGATTATCTTTCCAACTAACCATGAGCCCTTCAACACTACCTATGGCCGGAAGACAAGCCCAATTACGAAATAGGGAACCTCCTAGCCTCTCATAAAAACTAAAGTCAGGGTTCTCAATTTTAGTCTCCTTAAGAAAAACAATATCAATATGGAAATATTTAAAAAAAAGTCCTAACCTTAGCACATTTTTTAGGATCACTAAGACCCCTAATATTCCAACTAACAATCCTCAACATCTCAAAGAACTAACACGCTCTAATTCTCTACTTCTAATGTAATCCGCATCTAACTCAATATCAGAAAAAATAAAACCAGTATCGCTAGCAAGCTGAAATAACTGACTAGTCGAAAGGGAACTCAAAGCAAAAGGATTATAATCGCTACCATAAACAGGAACCATACCTGGGCCCGAAACTGAGTTTCTACTACTAGCACTCAGACTCAGGGACGTACCATGATTTGAAGATGAGAGAGATCTAATCCTTGTGCTGCGACGGACCAATCAAGAACTGGGAGTAGATCTCTTACGTCTCCCCCTCCTAGACAACGAAGAGGACGCCACACAAACCAAAGAAGGCTCTCCACCAGTCTCTATCAAACCAACACTATCTGAAACACTAAACTGTCCGAGCGATACGTTCGACGAACGAGACAACTCTCACTCCTCTTGAAACACACAATAACTAGGCCTCAAAAACAAGGAAAATAACCTTATATCCATCACACTCAAAATCAAAGCGCAACCCAAACCAACAAAACTAAACTTGAATCTGCACTTATCATCGCACGAAGGCCTGTGCAACGAATCAAACATAATTGAAATCTCACCACTATCAGACCCCCTCCTCTAGTCATCAATGCCACTACCAAAAACTTCAGCACTGTTGCTCAAACTACCCACCAATCAACGCCTGTCCAATATCACATCCCCGCAACCATACCAGCATCCACTAACTTCAAACCACCACCTCTCACAAGACAAGGATTTTGAAACAACTCTCAAAGACAATGAATTATCAAGATTAAAATCACAGCAACTCGTATTATTAAATCCGCCAACATTTATCTCACACAGAGAATGAACAGTCTTACCAACTGCGGAACAATCACCCATTACACAATTAATCCGCTTAGTCTTCGAGAAAGATGTCATCGAAAACTGTGTTTCTATAGTCAGACCCACCATGGTACCGGAATCCTTCCTCTTCTTAGATGTCGAAAAAGAATACTTAGGAAAATCCGCCACCTTGGCAACTGGAGCACAACAAAGACCATCCTTCCCTGAAACCACCTCTCCATCTAATTCCTCCAGCAATCCAAAACTGTTAAATAGTTCAATGTCATTAGCCACATACCATTTAACTCCATCTTTAATGCATGAAAACAAATTGACTCCATGAGGAGATCACTCATGGTGGCTGACAGAAACACCACTCATCATGTCCACCCAATCGAGTCCGGTTAATAAGTTGTTTCTATTAAGTGTATGGATTAATAACATTATCAATATAATTATTGCATTTGTTTGTGTGTTGTTATATGGTCCTAACATCAATCATTATTTTAAAACTAATTGCGACTTATATGGGACAATTTTTTTTTTCAAAGAGAATTTTGTTTTTCTCCAGTAGTAGCTACAACCGAAGCAACAAGAAGGGTCATTTTTTGTGCTTTGCTCTTTTTTACGTCGGTTAATGGGGACCAGAGCAAGAAATTATTTTTTGCTTCGGTTGTTTATCCGAAGCTGCAAATTTTGCTTTGTTGCGTCTTTTGCATTTTCTTTAGGTGTTAAATCAAAGCAACAAGAAAAATCAACCAAAGCAAAAAAATCTATTTGCATCGATTGTTCGTCTGAAGCAACAAATTTTAGTTTATTGCATCATCTGTAGTTGCTTCGTTTTAGAATCGAAGCAATATGGCGTAAGTAACCGAAGCAACTGATTGTTTTGTGGTATTGCAAGTTTTAAGTACCTCAAAATATAGGGGTGCATGGCAAAAGTTCCAGTTTCGCCTCCCAAGAAAGTCAAACTTGGACCGAAAACTGTAGATTGTTACTATTCAGGGTAAACCCAAAATAGTAGCGCATATAGATTTTTGGTATTCAGCTCTGATATAGATGTGTAAATACAATCATTGAATTAAGAGATGCCTCATTATTTGAAGATGTGTTTCCACACAAAAGGAATGAATGAACTTATGTCCTTAGAAGGACAAGAGAAGAATCAAGAACTAGCATGAAGATGAAACTCCTCACGAAATTGAGGAACTTGAACCTAGAAGAAGTGTAAGGACTAGAACTTCCAAGACTTTTCGTTCAAAATTCTTAACATACATGTTAGAGCATAAACCTCAAAGTACAAGGAAGAAATGACATGTTCTGAAGCTGAATGTTGGAAAGAAGCAATCCAAAGTGAAATCGATTCAATTTTGAGTAATAAAACTTGGGAAAATGGGAAATAGCTGATCTTCCACCAGGAATAAAACCGATTGGCTATAAATGTATTTTCAAGAAGAAAGTGAAACCAGATGGCTCTATCAACAAGTATAAAACCAGATTAGTAGCTAAAGGATATCATCAAAAAGAAGGTGTAGACTTCTTTGATACAAATTCGCCGACAACATGAATAACCTCAATAATAAGTGTAACAACCGGCCTAGAATAGGCCTAAATTTCAAATTTCAGACCTAAATTTCGACCCAGGAAAGCACCATCGAAACTTAGAGCTATTCTAAATGGATCATTGGTTCCTATAAGGATATACCAAACAAGTATCACGGAGAAGTATAAGCTATAATCAAAATCTCACACAGCGGAAGGGATAAAATATAATAGCACAAAGTAGATGTACCATTTATTAAAGACCACAATTTCGGAATACAACAAGTCTCAACAAAGTACAAGGTACATCATAATTTATTATCCCAATTACACAACAATAATAATAAAGCTACTACCACTATACAACAACAATAATAAAGCTACTGCCACTATAACTAAGTCTTCGAAAGGCTTCTCCTCCAAGCAATCGTCCCTCATCCTCAGTCAATGGTACTAACCTATTAATGTTAAGAGGAGGGAGGTCATAACATAAAGATCTGGTGAATGAAATACATATGAGTATAGGAATAACTATTCCCTAAATTTTGGCAGTATAAACTTTTCATGTTATTTCTACACAAACATACACAAAAACATATAAGTTGGACATCCTAAGAGTCACTTAAGGCCTATATATGAATCTAAGGGCGGGCGTACTTACAGTCACTTAATACCCATATAATAATTTAGAGGCAGACATTCCTGATAGTCACTAATACCCCACAAGGAAGGTTATTCCTAGTTACTTAAGGCCATTTATTTCTTTATTAAGGGTGGAATCCCCACAGTCACTTAATACCCTATGACAGACCCCTAACCACTTATGACCTCGTCTCTAACATCAATATCATAATGTATATACTACTCTCCATGTAGGCCAACAAATAGTAACGACCACTTATTACCAGGTTATGGTCAGGAACTCACTTTAAGAGAACCCTACCTGCAGACCCTCTTATTACTATAGCTGCCTCTGTGGGTGAACTCCTAGACATTTAATACTTCCCTAAAATGGTGGTTCCTTTTTGGCCATACACACACACACACACATACACACACAGAGTCACTAGATCAACCCTCACTAGCAACCAAAATAAGCAGCAGACATTACTTGGAGAACTACCCTACTCATCTTTTCTTCTAATAAGACCATTTATACCTTTGTAGGAGAAAGGCAGACCGAGCAACCATTTAAATACTCAAAGGGCGGGTCCTATGATTTGGGTCCTGAACCAAGGAGTGAACCTTAGAAATATACCCAGTCTTAACCTCTTAATACTCAACAAGATATAGGTTAGCTACTTAAAACATTTTTCCTTAGTTAGGCCTACTTCATGCATAACACACACACACTAGACATGTCACATTAGATCGGCCACTTGTAGATGCTGGATTTGCCTGGCAGTTTCGGGATGGCTTCTCCTACAAGTTGGTCTTAACCTCGTATCATAGTGCATTAAATATAATGACCCATGTATCTTAGACCTCTCACATTAATCGGGCTTATTTGTAGATGTTGGATATGCCAGTCGGTTCCGGGCAGGATTTTACTACAAGTAACGGTTAACCTCGTGCCTATGTGTCATTAATATATCTAAGGCCATTGACATACACAAACATATATATATATATATACATATATATATATTCATATGGGAACATTTAAATTCCAATTCCTAATTTAACCGTATTTATTACACGCTAAATAAATATATATATATATAATTATTATGTCATTTACGCTATATATATAACACAAATTAAATGAATGAAAATCACATCCTTGCCACATTTTGAAATTTTCAATCCCTATTTCTAATTAGCGGTATACAACTCATTATTTCCCATATTTTCTTCAATCAAGACATAAATGTAGATATTAACATGTAACAATCTAAATGGGAAAAATAGCAATAATATTGTAGAATTTGCAACCTAGTTTTGGCTAGATTATTAAATTAATAAAAGATGAACAAAGTGCGTATACCCTATATATATTCCTACTTTGTAAAGAAATCACTTTTATGTATATTTACATATAAAACCTTAATATTTGAATATCTTGTAAATAATACGTTCAAATACTCTATTTCGTAAGAAACAGAGATTTAAACCTATTCAATTTACAAACCGATCCAAATCTTAACCTTTTGTAAAGAAAACCATGCATATGAAATTGCATAAGAATGAAATAAAATGACTTCGACAAAACATAGTGTGACAACCTAAATTCCAACAGACCGATTTTGTTTTCTTCAAAATTCCAACCCATCGAAGCACAAGTTGTTGTGCTTTGGTATCCTGCAGAAAATACGGAGACATAAAATATGTCATAGCTTAGAAAATATCTCACAACGGAATGGATAAAATATAGTATAATCAAAACATAGCCCTACCGTATTATTAATACTGCCTAACCAGTATCCAAAGCTGTCATGTCTCTGCCACAAATCTAACCTGCGAGTATGTTATGAGGAGGGGGTCAGAACACAAGTTCTGGTGACTGGATTTAAACTGTACACTTTGGCTAATCCTACATATATCGTTCAATCATATTATCTTATTTATTAGGTTACTTTGGTTATCAACACTCAAGGCATACACACACGTTGTACCCATTTACTTCCCCTTGGATTAACCTACTATAGTATATATGTAGCTACTCTCAATATTAAGGTACACCCTATGGTACCCCACTCGCACGGTCTTCACCGTAACACCATCGAAATGTACGTAGTCCCTCATCCTATGTCGTAGTGACGTACGGATAACAATATTATGTTCCACATATATCTATCATTACTATGTTATTCAAATGTACAAACTGCCACCTTTGTTTGAATCCGAATTCATACCAATGTAATGCCCTCAAGCCTACGATACAACACCCAGAGCTGACATGCATGTATCTAGACTGTCCACCATACGTATCTTCAATTGTAGCTCGATGCCTCAATTACACGTCCTCCAATGTGCACCGATTTTCATGGAAGGGCGATACAAGAAACATGGAACTCGGTCGGGAGCTTTTCCATATCTGTATAGGCCCATCTTTAAAGAGCCTCTATATACAGATATACATATGGTCTGTTTTCATGGTGGCTATGACCCCACCTTGGCCCCTCCCTCAACTAGTAAAGACTATAAGAGCTAAGCGACTGCTCCTATGCAAAACAATCTAAACATCCATGTGGCTTCTGCCCTCAACCCCTTACCCTGATAGAGAAGGGTGAAATGGTATCTTTGGTTTAGCTTTAGTCTTTTCGCATCCCACTGACTGTCGATGACGGGTATCCGACGATCTACTATCCTTGATCTTGACTCTCCGCCTCCCCATTGAGGCAACCGTCGAATCACCCTGGTGTCACTACATCACAGCATTCTGACTGCATAGCTACTTCTGCAGTCAAGGCCCAACCACCTTGTAGTTACGTGCAGACCCAACCTCTGTGAGTACATCCTAAGTCATCTGTCACCGCATAGAGGACTACTAGGAGCACCTTACATACCTCAGGAAGCCGCGTGCTTCGACTTCTAGTCCTTTGGAGCCATTAGAACAATCAGATGAATGTACGCTCCCCTCGTGCCTTATAACACAATGATGACCTACCCCGTTAGGTTATTCACCCTCAAAAGTGCGGACTGGACCAAGCGCCTCAATTTAATATGCTATTAGACCCTATGTCTAAACATTCTTTTACGCGTTTGCCTCACCTCATCAGGTTTCTAGTTAACTTGGTTATTCCCATTCAAATTGAATTCTTATTAAAACTACCAAGTTTCTCTTGCTTATTAATTTCGGTCATATAACTTAACCCATTCAAGTTTATTAATAAGCCCACAACATGTTATTCTCTAGATTGTGGCCCAAGGTCTGTAATTCATAATCTCTCTTATATTCTTGTTTGATTACAATAACATGTTTTACTTAATATGTAATTAAGTATATCTCAATTCTCATGTTTTCCAATTAACATGTCACTTACCATTTATAACTTACTTCATAAGGTTTCCTCATTCTTTCTCTTTTAATCATAATTCCTCTTTACATCGTCAATACAACTTATTGTTGTTTACTTATAAACTTAGTTCTATTAACTAAGGCTCATTAATAAGTTTCTCTACCCATTCATTATAACCTATGTTATAATTTCCCCCTTGTCCCTAGGAAAAGTCCGAACATGTTATTATTATCAATGGGTTTCTGACCTTCAAGTTTACGGATTACTCAATTTATAATTAAGTACAACATATTTCCCCCCTTTTTCTTCACTGGTTTCAAGTTTTCCCCTTTTCTGATTACTTGGCTTACAATTAAGTGTCCCTTTTCTCATTTCACCAGTTATCCCATTTTCTTATTAGTTTATTATGCATGTCTAAATTCTATTATTTCTACAAGTTATGCTTATTACCCTAAAAGGTATCTTTAATTACACAACTTTATTATTTTTACCGATTATTTATACCACTGGGTGTCATTAATTACATAACCTTATCGAGCTAAGTTTGCGGGCCTATATGTAAAGGTTACCCACCTTCTCAGATTTGCTTAGCCTACCAACTGTCCAACCAATTTTACTTAACCCTAATTTTAGTTCATATTCATACAATCCCTATGGATTATATTAGGTTAAGTAGTCCAATTCATTACCATGTCCATTTATGGTTTATAATGGGCTAGACCTCCCACATTAGGCCTACAATTTGTGGATGCTGGATATGTCGGTCGGGTCCGAGCAGACTTCTTCCACAAGTTGGGCCTAACCTCGTGTCATAGCCCATTCATATTTGCGCACCTAGACTTATCACATTAGGTTCAACATTAGTGGTTGTTGGATATGTCGGTCGGGTCCGGGCAGACTTCCACCACTAATGCAACCTAACCTCGTGTTATACGTACAATTACAAATTCTAATTGTAAACCTAGGCATTCATTATTAATCAATGAATCATACCTATGTCTTTATGGGTACTCATGCCCATTTACCCAATTATATTCATGATGGATTTATATCCAAATTCATATTATTCAAATTATGCCAATTCATAATTTACATAAGATCCCATTTGCGCCCAAATCATTTTTTTATACTTATGATCCAATTTAAGATCTTTAAACATAATTTGGTCGATGCCCAAAACCCATATTTATTTACTCATTTCTATGTTAACATGAATTCATATGATCATATACCTACTCCAATTATTCCCTGTATATAATTGGGACAAATTTACATGTAAACTTTTTAGCATTCCAACTAATCCAATATATGAATTTTTCCCACATGTTCAAATTAATGTTATAATATACAAACATTCCAGCATTTCAACTGATTCAATATATTAATTATTCATATTAACAATTTGACGTTATAACATGCTAATCATTCCCACATGTCATTTGCACCACTTTAATCATTATTAGCATATTTTTAGGCGTCTTAACATGTCATATTCCAATTCATCATAATGGGGAATGCTAAACAGTAATATACTGTTATCTAAAATAATATGGCTTAAATCTACTCACTTAGAAGCCTTCCAAATCTTGAATCAGATCCAAGTTTATTCTTCCATGGTTTTCCTAACTGAATTTAGGACCTAAATAACCATGGATTTGTAAATTAGCCCCAAAAAGAAAGAGAAAAGAAGAAGAAAAGAGAAGATGAACTAAAATAGATCAGATTCGGATCTTACTTCACATGTAGCGTAAATCTAGGCGCATATATTGTAGATCTAAATTCTTATCTCAAACTTTGAAGCCGAAGAGGTCTAGATCTAATTTTTATTTTTAGAATAGGTTTGGAGAAGAAGAGAAAAGAGCAGAGTTTTGGCGTCACCTCAGAAATTATGAGGATGAAGGTAAACCTTACCATCTTATTTATAGGCGTGCTAAATGAACTTGGTCCTTTAGATCTAATTTAAAGCCCATCTAAACCATCCACCTCACTCAAGATAAAGAACATTCCAGAACTGCCTAGGTTGTGCTGCACCCCGTTCCCATGCGCAGGGGTGTCGACACCCCTACTTGGGTGTCGGCATAGGTGTCGACACCCCGATGGTGGTGTCGACATATTTTCGACACCCCCCACTATATATATATATATTCTTGATTTGAAATTTGATTTATTTATACTACATATAATTCTTGCACATAAATCAAATTTCAAACATTCCTTTTGTTCACGCGGAATCCTTAATCTAAATCATATTTATTTGCATTCAACTCTTATGCGTATGCTAACTTTTGTATGTGAACAATTCTTTATTTTATTCCAAATCTAACTTTCTCAAATCAATTACATCAGTTAATTCTCTTTTTTAAACATCATTCCAATTAAACTTCTTATTACACCCTTTTCACACTAAACCGGTTTCTAATTAAACTGCTTTCACACTAAGCCGCTTGCACTGATTGCTTACTCTCTTATTAATGTGTTGATATACTATCTTTAACGCACCCATTTTATTACATTCTCTCTTTATTAATTGCTCTGCCATATATGCCATTATTTCTTTTATGCAATTAAATTTCCCTTTATATATATATTTTTGGATGAAGTTTATCTTTTTCCTTTAATTTTATTTATTCATTACAATTTACCATTAATGCATTCCATCTTTATGCACTCAATTTATAGCGTTCCCTTTTCCTATTACTATCCATGTGCCAATATGCATCAATTTATTGTTCAACTATTTATCTTGCAGGCATTAAACCTTTTAATCATCATATGTGTATATATATACATATCTTCCTTATTTTCGTGCAATTAATATTTATAAATTAATTGCTCACTCTGCATTCTTTGATTTATCTTCTTTTTTTATTCTGCATTTATTTCTTTTATTATAAATGCACCATCAGTGTATGTATTTATTAATTCATTCTTAATTATGTTTATGCACATATCTATATGTACATTCTGTAATTGCGTTACAAAAATGCGGGGTGTTACACATAGAAAATTACGTAATACTAATCATGCAATTCCATAATAAAAAACCCACAAACATACATAGATTGACAATTTCATTGCAAGAACATAAAATAAAATGGAATTTTTGAGGGGTTTTAATGTTGTGTTATTTTCATGTGAACTCAAACCATTCTAGGCCTAATAATCCAAGTCTTAAACTAGCAAATTATAGGAAAATAGAAACTCAAATGAATTCTACTCACAATGCAATTAGGGAGAGCAATAACAAGATTGAATAGAATAAATTTTGGATTTGGCCTTTGTGAAAGAACATGCTCCAACCTTTTAAATATTAATGTATAAGAATCACATATTAGAATCTTAGATATATGAATCCAAATTCCAGAATAAAAACTTACACTATGTTAGAATAGAATAGAGAGGACAAAAAAGATTAGGAGTTAGAAGAAAACCAAATTCCTTTTTATTTTTTTGGAATTAGAGACGGAAGAAAGGCATCATGGAGGTGTAGAGAAGAATGATTGTAGGGTTTGAGGGTTTATTTATAGTTGACATCATGTATATGGACCGTTAGATTTAATAGATTAAATCTAAGTAGTCAGTTTGATATAAATTATAAGTAACCCCTATATAAAACAATCCTCACTGGGCTCCCCTATAGGAGGGCGATCGACACCTCTTATGAATGTTACTTTTTTGTTTGTTCGTTTATTGATTTGGTTTATTTCTTTCTTTATATTAATTATTCTTGTCCCCTACTATGTATAAATATATACACACATGTTTGAATTCAAAGGAATATTCTTTTCATGCTTATCCAAATTAATATATTCCTGGTTTGTGTGTATATATATTTATTTATTTGGAATTCAAACTTTGTACGTTAATACATATACATAACTTAATTTATTATTATCTTTTGCATATGGACTCCTTTTTCAACAGATAAAATATGAAATAGATCATAATCTCGCCACGATCGCAACTAGAATACTTTCATGGCCTAATTCCTAATTGTCCAAAATTCCATTTTCAACCCATTTAATTACTAATAATTATTATTGTTTATTTTAAATTAAATTAACATAGGTACATTTTTATGGGGTGTTACATTCTCCCCTCATATTAGAGATTTCGTCTCAAAATATTTTGAGGGATAAAGAACACAGACTGCTCTAAGCAACCATTTTATTTAATAAACATCCATATACATCCATAACTCATAGTGATTATAAACTGCAGACTTGCTAATAATGAGTTCATCCCTAGTTTGTATGTGTAATAAGTGTTGCAACATGTGTACAAAACATCCTAATATGCATATAATTCTATATGAACGCACTATGCTTTTGTGTTGCAATCATCACTACCATCAAATTCAGCAACCACAATGCAACCCAAAATGAGAATTTGGAGAAAATAATTACTCGAGAAAAGAGTAAGCCTGGTCTTCTCCTCTGTTTCCCTGGTGCTTTCCACAGGGTTATCTACGCACTGAACTCGGACGAGGCAAATAGATTTGTTTCCAAGTCATTTGGTTCTGTGCTCCACGATCTTTGTAGTGGCATGGGGAACTCTAGACTTCAACTCGAAACTTCCTATGTCTCCAATATCATTAAGCTCGAGTTTGTGTAAAAACCCGTAACTTCCCCATAAAGGAAAGCGCGGATAGTTCGAGAACAAGCCACAGAAAAATGCATACGGAAGAACATTTCATTGTATATTACAACAATGCATCAGATTACAAGAATATACAGAGTATAAATGAATAAATATTATACAACACAAATTATCAGAGATTACAATAAATTATATAGCATCGGAAAATAATACAATACTCAACTAGAAGTAGATATACGGATACAAAGCTTTCCGGATATCATTCCAGCTGTAAACCAGGATCCTGTGAATATAAATCTGCAAAACCAAAACTACTAGCTGCCCGTGTCAAAATAAGGGCACCTAGAGTTTAGGTTAAAACAATAAACTCCAGGTCAGTCATGTGACTGGTGTGAGAACTAAAACAGTTATAAATATTTATTTTTAAAGTTAGGCAAATCAAGGGACCACGCCGTATAACACGGAACGGGTTTCCTCCCTAGAATACCAGTGCATAAAACAAACAACGCAATGCTAAATAAAGAAAAATGAAGCTGTTATAAGACCCAGGTCCTATCACACAATGCAACGCAAGCCGGGGGATAGGGTTTTCCCTTATAACAGCCAAAGAATGCTTGATACGTTTTAAAACAAACCATTTGATACTATAATAAGTGCATAGTGTATAAAACAACTTCAAATCATAAGTATCAATCATAGGCGGCATGGGTACCATATATCATGTCGCCATACTAGTTCTACAATTAAAACCGCAAATGTCACGTATTTGGAAATTGGATTTCCGTCTGTGAACCGAGGCAAAAGATAGTCCTCAACCGATTCGAGACACTCTAGCCCGCCCCTCAGGCAAGTACTCTGTCAAGCCTTTGGATCGTCAGGGCCGGTCCACCGATGTGGATTAAAATTCCTGAACACTGCGTTTCCCCGCCCTTTGGGGCGTAAGTGAGCCAACGAATGACTCCATCGGACCCGGATCGTCCGATCAAACCGAGGCGCCTCGCAACAGCAACAACCACACAGGTGAAAAGTATATAAATGTCAGGGCTGGTAGGTCACTGACACAACCCTAGCTAGAAAGAAACGCATGCCCTCCCTGAGGTCCGTCTCCCATTTTTGGTTCACGACCGGGGTGTGAGGCTCGCGAATTCACGTTACACAAAGTTGTGCCACACAGGCTGTGCTTTGATCATCACCACAAGACTTTGCTTTTCAACAGAAGCCTCGATCAATTGCCACTTAGGCATGCCACACAGGCAATTCACTCCATGCGTTTGATATCCATCAATATATAACCCCTGAGCTCGTACGTCTCAGAGAAGGGCATTAAGCAAGAGAATAAATTCTCCGCCGCCAAACAGATATATATTTAATAGAGATCAATCACACGGACTAAAATCCAATGTCAGACACACAGTCCATTTACAAGTCCGTTCTGGGTCTGAACGAAACCGGAGGCACCTAGTACCCCGCATATCCATCGATCTCCAAGTACGTCTGGACGATCACCAACTGTTTCCATCTTCTTGGGTGTACAGCCCAATCAAGATCATCAATAATCACCCAAACGGCGTGAAGACCTCCGGTCTTCGACCATCGTCTTCATCTTCGACTTATCGTCGTATCAGTTATTCAGAATGGGATAAACCCAGTCTTTTCGAATAACTCGCGTATATTTTAAATAAGTGTTACACAAACACAACATACACCTCATTCCAATTCATCAGTCACTAACCGTAAATTAATCAAGAGAATAATTCCCCAAATATTAACCCCGAAGGCCGAAACCAACATCAGATCAATATCCAGAAAACCATTCTGCTTAGCTAACCGACAGTTAGTTCCTAAATTTCACATTCATATGGAAAGGTTCCCATTAATTTTATCAAAGATAAATTCTTTATATTTATGCTTTAATCTATCCTTTTGAATTTCGATTCAACTAGTTGGGATTAATGAAACTTACCGAAGTAATCATTTGTTTTAATTTCCCAATCCCAACCTATTCATCCCATGAAGTAAAACTGGTAATACTTCATATCTAACACCACGGTGTTATCGGTAAATTCAATTACCATTTCACGTTCAAATCTAATTAAAGATTTAACTATCGTCTGGAGTAAAACTGGTGATACTCCATTTCGATTGTTTCAATCTAATTAAAGATTCATTAAAACTCCACTTAGTTTTAATCGTTAACTGGGTTAAAGAATCAGTGTCATTTAAAACACGGTTCACGATAAACCCAAAATCACATTCATTAATTATCGGGTTAAAGAACAAGTGTTATTTAAAACACTGTTCACGATAAACCCAAAAATCAATATCAATTCAATTTCAATTAAATATTATTTAATTGGTACACTTCATTAAATCTAAATAAAAAGATTTAATCTTTTCTCAACTGGGTTCAAGAACGGTGTTAGTCAAGAAACCATTCATGACAAACCCAAATCACATTTGATATTCAATACAAGGCTCTGAATAGAAAATATATCGGCCTATATTCAATATCAAATTCTACGATTAACAAATGTCGTATTGGAAATAACGATATAAATATATATCTTTCAAATTTCCATAACAACATCTGTATAATCACGAATTCCAACATCGAAATATTCCGAAGACAATTTCGATTCAAATCCACTCCAATGCAATCATTGGAAATTCTGGTTATTTTTAAAACCCTTTTTCAAATTCAATTTATTTATTTAAAAATAAATAGAATTATAATTCTAGTTCAAAACTAGTTCATTTCGATAAAAATCTATTTTTATCTCTTCAAATATGGAGTTTTTCATCCCAATCCTTTCTAAATCATTTCTTATGATTTTACACAAATTATTACTATTTTTAATAATTTTATCAAGGCCCGTACAGTCGATTTCCATCAACGGTCATCGAACTGCACTTACAACGACCCTTTTCAAATTTGATATTGACATAATTCCAAATCCAACCGTTAGATTTCAAATTTCTAATATTCATCAGAAAGCTCTTTTCGATACGAACCCAACGGTTCCGGTTTTAGGAGAACCCGACGGTCGGATCTCCCATAATATTCGTTCGAAGTTAATGGTCGAAATTCGCGAACTGCCGTGGCGCGGCGCGTTCTATTCAGGCCATTATATTATATATATAATATATATAATATATACTTCGTCAATTTCCTTTCGAAACGAATTTTATAAATCGTTTTAAATTCATTTTCAAAATGGTTTCAACTTTATATTCGATTTTAAATCAAAATTGAATATTCCAATATAAATTCGTTTTAAATTCATTTCAAATCGATTTTAATTTAAATTGATTTCTAATTCAATTTCAGTTCATTTTCAATTCAATTCAATTTCAATTCGAATTCATTTCTATTCCATTTCAATTCGAATTCATTTATATTCAATTTCAATTCGAATTCGTTTATATTCAATTCTTTTCAAAATATCAGATTTTGAAATCACTTTCGATATTCATTATAAAATGAATAAAATCGATATAAATATCGTTCACGTCAAAATGGCGTAAATTTAATCAATACTGCTTCATATATTCCTATTTTCAAATATTCTATTTCAAATATTTCTATTTCAAATATTTCTATTTTAAAACTGGAATGAGACCCAATCAATTACCATATAATGTTAATTATATGGATTTTCTACAACACATGTATATATCAACAACGATGAATAATCAAACATCATCCAAAGTGCATTCTACACTGTATAAGCATCAAATATAAATATTCAACGCTTATAATAGCCTGTCAATCAATCGATCGACATACAACTAAACAATCGGGATTAGTGTACGTCAAATATCATCCCAATACCCGTGTGGGGTTTCAAGCAATCAAACACAGATTTTTATTTGTGCAGTTGGGCGATGTGTAAAATTTATCGTCCCAATCAATGCCCTTCAAATAAGTGTACATAAACAAACCGTCCGGTTTGTAAATGAATATTTATTTATTCACATTCACGTTAAAAATTATATTTTTAACGATCAAACTATTTTATTCAACCTATGAATATTCTATTCGATTCATTTATTAAATAAAATGTTATCTTTATTTTTCTAACTTACTTTTAGAAAATTTCAGCAGCATAACGGCACGATACTAGAAACGGGACAAGGCCTACCTTATCCCCGGTCTAGTGAAGGCCCACGCCATTCACACATCAATCAAATCAATTTCAATTCACCAAACAATTCAATTCAAACCAAATAATCTAACCAACTACACATCCAAACAATTAAACAAACAAGCCATCCATGGTATGTGGATGACGGGTGTCGGGTGCTACTAAACACCGTATGCATCCTAGTATATATATAACTAGAAAAAGAAATTGAAGAGTGAGAAGTTCTCACCGATAGCTATCCTAACTCCACGGCACTTCATTTAGAGAAATCTTCGTCGTTCTCGCCTTTTGTCGCTTTCGTTGCCAGTAGCCACTATATATAAAAAATCACATTTTCACTATATAAAAATCGAATTTTTTCCTGCACTATTCAATATATAAAAATCCTATTTTTACTATGCTATTCAATATATAAAAATCGAATTTTTACTTCGCTATTCAATATATAAAAATCGAATTTTTACTTCGCTATTCAATATATAAAAATCGAATTTTTACTTCGCTATTCAATATATAAAAATCGAATTTTGTACTTCGCTATTCAATATATAAAAATCGAATGTTTACTTCGCTATTCAATATATAAAAATCGAATTTTTACTTCGCTATTCAATATATAAAAATCGAATTTTTACTTCGCTTCCTACATATGAAAGATCCAATTTTTACTGCACTTTCATACGTATAAAAATCCTATACCTTTCCTTATATGATAAAAATTATAATTTTAAACTCTACATTATATAAAAATTATATTTTTATACTCTACATAAGTAAAAATCATATCTTTATTATCTTTACAATATAAAAATCATATTTTTATATTCCCTACTATATAAAAATCATATTTTTATATTCCCTACTATATAAAAATCATATTTTTATATTCCCTACTATATAAAAATCATATTTTTATATAAGTGAAAATCTTAACCGTTCATAAACAAGATCGTCTCCTCCATAAAAATAAAGATCAAAATTTTCATATGAAAAGAATTCAAGTCTTTTTAACGTTAAAAATCATTCCTTTTATATTAAAACTCATTTCTTTTATATTAAAAACCATTAATAAAACTGAAAATATATAAAATAAATGTAAATAAATAAAAGAAGCTTACATAGAAATAGGAAGGAGGGGGAAACGTTCACCATCGAAGGGGGCTGCTGCGAGGTGTTGTAGAAGCGAAGGAAGGAGGAGCAGAAGGGGGAGGGCGGTCGAAGTCGATGCTGGAGGGGGTCTAGGGCTCGCGGCTCGGTGCTGTGGGGTTGTCTTCGGGTTTGGGGGGTCTGCAAATCGGTGCTGGAGGGTGGAGAGAGACTGGCGCGAGGCTAGGGGAAGAAGGAGAGAGGCGGTGGGAAGGGGGAGGGCGGTCGGGGATGGGGTGCGCTCGTCGGAGGCTGGCGGATTAGGGCTCCGTCGCCCTTCGTTTTTTTATTCTGAATTCGATTTTTAGTCAATGGGGGAAAGGAGGGAGATAAAGGATTGATTTATATTATAATTTATTTATTTATTATTTTAAATTTTAAACTTTATAACGTACCATCTCCATTCGAACTCGAAATCGAACCCGCCGACTGTCGTCCATAGCTAATTACCACCATTCCGAACACAATGGGATATGTATCGTAAGCTGATTCGACTGTTTCGATCAGTTTTCGTCAAAATCAACATATAACTCTATATATTGAATTTGAACGCGCATTTCAATTTACTGGGGTCACACACTAACTCGAAAAATTTCAGAAAAATATTTTCTAGCTTTGTATTGACGATACGGTCCTAACAAAACTAGTTTCGCCGGATTCTGAGACCGTTTGAAAAATGGCCAATTTCCAGTCGATTAAAATCAACTGAAACTGGTCAAACGCGTTTTCCTTTGCCACGCTCACATATTGAATCGAAAAATTATGAAATTTGAAACCTAGCAATAACTTTACATCACGGATCCAACAAAAGTGGTTTCGTCGAAATCCGAGGTCGTTTGCAAAATTTCCATTTTTAAGGGCCTGAATTTCATAGCGACTATTCAGAATTTTCAACTGGACATATCTTTTGATTCCCGCTATGAAATTTTGATTTTCGGATTCGTTGGAAAGATATTATTAATTAGATCCTATTTTTTTTATTTCACTAAAATCCGGATTGTTTTGCACCCGGTACATTCAATTAAAGTTTGAAATCGAATTATCGAACTACCGCGCCATTTTCAATTCTATTTATAATTATATATAATTATTTATATTTTAACGACGACGCGTATAAATATATACGTTTGAATTCTCTTCAAAATAAATTTCTCGTTGTTTTTATTTAAAATATTCTATTTTAAATAATAAAAATTTGCTAAAATGGCCAAAATAAAAATTTTAAACTGGCCCAGATTTTCGGGTTGTTACAGTTTGTCGGCTGAATCATGAAGGCACTTGCGAAAATGAGAAACATGGAAAACATTGTGGACCCCCGACAAACGCTCAGGAAGCTCCACACGGTAAGCCATTTTCCCAATCCTATCCAAAATTCGAAAAGGCCCAATAAGCCTAAGAGCTTACTTCCCAGATTTCCTTAATCGAACTCTCTTCTTAAGAGGAGAAATCTTAACAAATACCAAGCATCCAACATAAAATTCTAATTCTTTCCTCCTCTTATCTACATATGACTTCTACCGGTCCTGGGAAGCCTTCATTCTCTGCCAAATCAAAGCGATGATCTCTGTGGACTCACAGATAAGGTCTAGTCTGAGTAATACCTTATTGGCATTTTCCCACGAACAAGATGGCGATTTGAATGGCTGCTTATGCAAAACTTCATAAGGGGCCATACCAATCGTCGCTTAGTAACTATTATAGTACGAAAACTCAACCAAAGATAAGTGCTGCTCCCAACTCCTCTGAAATCAACTATGCATGCTCTGTGTAGATCCTCCAAAACTCTATTGAATCTCTCTATCTACCCATTTGTTTACGGATGACAGGATGTACTCAAGTTCAGGATCGTTCCAAAACTTCTTGAAGATTGTTCCAAAATTTTCTAGTAAATTATGGATTTCTATCACTGATTAAAGTAGTTGGAATTCCATGTAGCCTAATAATCTCCTTAACATACAACTGCGCTAACAAGGTGGCAGTTATGTTCTTCTTGATGGGAATAAAATCGACACTCTTCATTAACTGATCCACTATCACCCAAATGGTTGTTGATACTAATATTTTTGTTTGATGATAACAAATAGATTTTTGTTACTGGAGTGTTTGATTGTGGAATATCTAGTATTATTGGAAAATAAAATAACACAGAATTTACACAGAATATAGAAAAATCAAATAAATTTTATTTCCAATAATATTATTTATTTTACAATTCATTTACACACAAGACTTTACAAATCACTTTACAAATAATTTCAGTACATACAATTTTTTTTTACAAGCACTTCATTTTTTTTCTTTTCTTCTCATTTCTTGCTGGATTATTCTTGTTAAGAACACCTTAGCTGTCCAAAGCATCATCCTGTAACCTGTCACAAAAGAAAGAAAAATACACAGTACACTGGAACTAAAACAAATACTTTTGACAAAAATGATTCTCTGTGTGATTGATTCAATTTTTTTTTGTCTCAGCTTTCTGTGTGTTTTTCTCATCATATTTCAGACTTGAACAGCCACATCAAAACCATACTGGTTTGCTGATCAGAACCAACTGATTCTGACCAGCCTCAACACAGTACAGTTTGACTGCTATTTTTTTTGTTAATGTTTCAGGGTCACAAGACAAAATCAAAGTCAAAAGAAAATGAGCAAGAAATTGAAATCATGGTTCAAGTACAAAGTCAAAGTACAAGCCAAAACAGCAAAAACAAGGGTGATAAAGGCTAAATGGTCAAGCCGTGTACATGAACAAGTTTAGCACACATATGCAACAAAAACAAGTGAAGACAACCATCACAAGTATGACAGAACACAATAACATGGTGCAAGTGTATTCAGTCAAGCTCAACAGCATAGTCGAGCTAGTGTAAACATAAACATGGTAAGACAAGGTGAAAATTTGATGATTCAGCAAATTACAAATGCATGAACTTGAGACAAGTCAGCAAAACAAAAGTGTGCTCATGCAACATGGAACAACTCAAATGGCAAATACAGTTCAAGTTTTCATGGAACAAAGGCACAGGTACAAAATACATGGTCGAGCCAGATTCAAACAAAGCAAGTGATGGCAGGTAACAAAAACGACCAGTAAGCAATAACTTGGCTCAAAATAGCAAATGGTGAATTCATGGAGCAGTTCAGGGATGTATGAAACAAACTAGCAAAACAGTATGACCAAGGCTAGTAAGCATTTGTTTCAAGACAGTGTGTGTAGGAGCAATGATGAATGAGTGCAACAGTAAGCCTAACATGGATGAAGCAAGCATCAACAACATGGTTAAGGAGAAAACATACAAGTATGGGACTGTCAGCGTAATGTATTCAGAAAATCAACATGATGGCTCATAAACAATGGTCAAAGAAATCAGTTTTGTCATGTATGTCATAAAATGTTTTCTGTGAAACAAATGGTTCTTGTTTTCAGTTTTTCAATAAATATATATTTGGCAAGAAAATAATTTTGTCATGCAAGAATATTTGGATTTAATGATGATGGCAAGAGTATATTGGAAATGCAGAAATTCAGTGTTCATACTTTTGGCAAGTAATAATCAGTCATCAAGTTTTGAAAAACAAATTGGGACAAGGAAAGTTTTATTCCAGAAATCATAGAGAAATGTTTGGCAAGAAAAATCTGAATGGTTATATGGGGCAAGCATTTCAGGCAAGAAATTTTTTGAGCAATGTTTGGCAAGAAAAATCTGAATGGTTATATGGGGCAAGCATTTCAGGCAAGAATTTTTTTTTTGGTATTAAATCACAATGACCCATAGCAAAGCATCGATCAAGCAAGTGAATCAATGGAGTTATTAACAGATTCATCTTAGGCCAAATGCAAATCTAAATTCATCTTATTTCCAGTTTTGAATCAATCATGTTTGGTTACCCAAGGCAGATTTTAAATTGTTTCAAGTATGGCATCATTTCGGATCTACAGCAAATCTTTCAAGGGAATTTAATTCGATCAAAAGCAACCGTATTCAGGTCTTCAATCAATCAAGACAAACAAGACAATTTTTAATGCTCAAAGCAAAAATTCAAAAGGGATTTCCACAAAACTCTCAAGGGCCGATTAAATCAAGGCCGTACAGACAGCAAATCAAATTCAAGGAATTCCAAAATTCGAATCGAGCAAGTCATCAACGAAATCAGAGCACCAGGGTGTAGAAACCCTTATAAAAGCACACAATTCATCATCGACATTTTCATCAATACACACAAAAGAAATCCGAAATCCTAAATTGCAAGAGTTGATAAAACTTACTCAGATTGATCGCAAGGACGAAGGAGATACACTGGAGAAGCAAAACAAGCTTCCAGAGATCCATTACACACATCACCGAGATTGATTTAGGGAAAAATCACTGAAACCCTAATCGCAGCCGCCATTCTTTTGTTTCAGAGAATAAGGGAGGATCGGGCTAAAGAAAACGCAAGGGAGCACCGCAAAATTAAAGTGGCCCGACCACTTTGGACTAGTGCAAAGGAAAAGGGGATGACCCCCACTTTTAACTCCTCACCTTATTTCCTTTAAAGCTTTGTTTTTTTTTTTGTCATTGAATTTTTTTTTAAATTTCTTTTCTAGTTTTATTGTAAAACTAGGGAGCACAGAATATTGAAGTGTAATCTGAGAAAATCTAGTCTAGGGTATACAGACTAGTCTAGGATTTTGAGCTTAAGGATAAACAGGAGCAGGAGTTGCGAGTTTACATAGGATTGTAAGCGGGATCTGTTTGTATCTCCTAGTAAAAATCTTAGAAAGGCAGCAGTAGGCATAGTTTGCCGAAGCTGGGTATATCTGCGTGTGATTTTATTTTTACTGCATTTCTTTATTACCGTGTTTAGTTTAAATTTTGTGTTAAAACCCTATTCACCCCCCTCTAGGGTTATTATCGATCCTACAATTGGTATCAGAGCAGGTGTTTGAACCCTAGAATCATGACTTCAATAAACAATGCTTTTTCTGAAGGTCAATCTATTGCTAGACCACCCATGTTCAATGGTAGTGATTACGCGTATTGGAAAGCTAGGATGAAAATTTATCTAGTGTCTGTTGATTATGATGTCTGGGATATCATTGAAACTGGATATACACCTCCGACTGAAACTGTTAATGGTATTGTAACACCTAAACCAAAAAGTAGGTGGGATGCAAATGATAAGAAATTATACTCTATAGATTCTAAAGCTATGAATGCTCTGATTTGTGCTCTTGATAAAACAGAATATAACAGAATTTCTCATTGTAATACAGCCCAGGAAATTTGGCATACTCTGGAAGTCACACACGAAGGAACTTCTCAGGTTAAAGAATCCCGTCTTGCCATGTTCAGTAATGAATATGAAAACTTCAACATGCAGAAGGACGAGAGCATCAAGGACATGTATGGACGCTTCTCCGTACTAGTCTACAATGCCAGAGCCCTTGGAAAGGTCTATACAGAAGTGGAGCTTGTGAGGAAGATTCTGCGTGTTCTGCCCATGAACTTTGAAGCAAAAGTCACAGCCATTCAAGAATCCAAAGATCTGAGCAAGCTGAGCATGGAAGAGCTTATCGGGAATCTGATGACATATGAAATGGAGCTGAAAGCAAGAGAAGATCGCAACAACTCAGATCTGAAAAAGAAGTCAATAGCTTTGTCCAACACTGTCACCAGCGATAGTGAAGATCCAATTGAACAGCTTGCCATGGCAGTCAGACAACTCACGAAGTGGAGAAAATTCAAACCTCGAAGAAATAAACCAAAGACCAACAATTCAGAAGACGAACCACTCTGCTACAACTGTCAAAAGCCTGGACACATAAAACCAAATTGTCCACTTCTCCAAAGAAACAAGAAGAAAAAGAAAGCTTTTGCTGTAACTTGGGATGACGAGGAAGGAGAAGTAGATTCAGACAGCAGTGAGGAGGAAAGCAATTTGTGCTTCATGGCAAAATCAGACCTAGAAGATACTGACGAGGAAACCACCGAGGTATACAGTTATGACGATCTAGTTTTAATGTGTAAACATCTTTCTGAAATTATTGACACGTTAGAATCAGACGCAGAGAAACTGAAAGCAGAAAACTTCAACCTTGTTCACAATAATAAGAAGTTGGAATCTGAGATTAAAAATGCTTCAAAAACCAATAATCTAGATTGTGAAATGTGTAAAGATGTGAATCTAGAAATTTTAACACTCAAGAGCACCATTGAGAATCTTGAAAAAGAAAACTTGACTCTAAAAATTGAAGATGACACTAAAAGAAAGAACTACATTAAACGATGCACTTCACTTGTGAATGAGAACACAATCTTAAAAACAAGAGTCCAAGATCTAGAAGTCACATTGAATAAATTCTCAATCGGTCAAACATCTTTTAAAATGTTACTTGGAAACCAATTGGTTGGGAATAATAGAAAAGGACTGGGTTTTGGGAAGATACAAGAAATAACTGGAAGTGACAATGCTAAAGGTAAAAGTATTTTTCCCAAATGTGTAAAATGTGGGGTGATTGGTCACAGTCATGAAAATTGCAAGATTAGCAGTAAAATTCAGAAGTTCAAAAAGGTATGGGTCCCTAAACACTTGGCACACAATTATCACAAAGATTGGAACACAAATAAGAAGAAAAATCAAATTTGGATTCCAAAAGAATCTTATGACTATCATTCTTCTACTACTGATATGATTAGGCCTAGAAGTTTCTCTAGGTCATCTCCTTCTCTGTTTGTGTAGGTATGTTGGCGGGCTAAGGAGCAACAAAAATGGTACTTGGATTCAGGTTGCTCCAGACATATGACAGGTGATAAAAGACTGTTCCTTAGCCTGGAAAAACATAAAGGTGGGAATGTGACGTTAGGTGACAACAGCAAATGTAAAATTATTGGTAAAGGAAAAGTAGGTAACAGTATCTTTGCCTTAACTGATGTTTTATATGTTGATAATCTCTTTCACAATCTTATCTCCATCAGTCAGCTTTGTGATAAAGGAATGAATGTTGTGTTTGATAGTAATAGTTGTAAAATCATTGAGATCTCCTCTGGAAAAGTTGTGTTTACAGGGAAAAGAAAAGGAAATGTCTATACTCTCTCTTTCGATGATGTAACAGTATCTAGGTGCTTGGTAGCAACAGAAGAGGAGGCAATCTTATGGCACAGAAGGTTGGCACATGCAAGTATGGGTCTTCTTGAAAGACTGAAAGCAAATGAACTTGTCAGGGGTTTACCACATCAGAATTACAAAAATAACAAAGTATGTAAAGCTTGTACCATGGGAAAACTTAGTCGTTCATCTTTCCGTACAAAAAATGTTGTTAGCACTTCACGAGTGCTTGAATTGATTCATATGGACTTGTTTGGACCTACTGATACTGCTAGTTTAAATGGTAAACGTTATTGTTATGTATTGGTTGATGATTACTCTAGGTTTACATGGGTTTACTTTCTAGCCAAAAAGTCTGAAGCTTTTGATTATTTTTTAAAGTTTTCAAAACTTGTCCAAAATGAAAAAGGGGTTTCAATTAAAACTTTAAGAAGTGATCATGGAGGTGAATTTGAAAACTTAGACTTTGAAAATCTTTGTGAAGAAAATGGTTTCAAACATGAATTTTCCGCTCCTCGAACACCTCAACAGAATGGGGTGGTTGAAAGGAAAAATCGTACATTACAAGAAATGGCTAGATCTATGTTATGTGAATATCAATTGCCTCAAACTTTCTGGGCTGAGGCAGTCAATACTTCATGCTATGTAATGAACAGAGTTATGATTAGACCAATACTTAATAAAACGTCATATGAACTGTGGTCTAACAAAAAGCCTAACATCTCATATTTTAGAGTGTTTGGATGTCCTTGTTACATTTTGAACACAGGTGAACAGCTTGGGAAATTTGAGTCAAAAACGGTTGATGGAATCTTCATGGGTTATTCCTCAAGAAGTAAGGCTTACAGAATCTTCAATAAACGGTCAAGAACAATCGTGGAAACCGTCAACGTCAAGTTCAATGAATCAGATATGGATACGATACCTGAAGATGATAAAGATGATGCTGGTGCACAAGAAATTGAACAAGAAAACAATGATGTTGAGACAAACAATGAAAAAGCCACTGAAGCAGCAACAGATATCGAAAGACTAAAATTCAAGCCAAGTCATCCTCCAGATTTGGTAATTGGAAGTCCAACTGCTGGTGTTCGTACACGATCCTCTCTCAATAGGGAAGTTTGTACTCTTTGTATTCATAATGCCTTTGTATCTGAAATAGAACCAAGTTCTTATGATGTTGCTCTTAATGATGAATTTTGGTTGTTAGCTATGCAGGAGGAACTTAACCAGTTTGAGAGAAACAGAGTCTGGAACTTGGTACCCAGACCAAAAGACTACCCAGTTGTTGGAACAAAATGGGTATTCAAAAATAAGCTTGACGAATCTGGAAACGTAACAAGAAACAAAGCTAGGTTGGTCGCTAAGGGATACAATCAAATCGAAGGTGTTGACTTTGATGAAACTTTTGCCCCAGTTGCTAGGCTTGAAGCAATCAGAATTTTGTTAAGTTTTGCGTACTTTAAGGGGTTCAAATTAAAGCAAATGGATGTGAAGAGTGCTTTTCTGAATGGAGAACTAAAAGAAGAAGTGTATGTTGAACAACCCCCTGGTTTTGAGAGTCACGATTATCCAAATCATGTATAAAAACTGGAAAAAGCATTGTATGGCCTTAAGCAAGCTCCTCGAGCTTGGTATGACTGTCTGTGTACATATCTCTTGGAAAACGGTTTTAAAAAGGGAAGTGCTGACACAACCTTGTTTTTATCTCATGATGGTGATGATTTTTTAATTGTCCAAATTTATGTTGATGATATCATATACGGTGCTACTAATAATGTCTTGTGTGAAAATTTTGAAAAAGTTATGCAGGGCAAATTTGAGATGAGTTTGGTTGGAGAGCTGAAATTCTTCCTTGGTTTCCAAATCAAACAAAGTAGCAAAGGGATCTTTATCTCCCAAACGAAGTACGTGATGGAGTTATTAAAGAGATTTGGAGTTCAAGATGCAAAGCCAATGAAAATACCGATGAGTCCAACAACCAAACTTGACAAAGATGAAAAAGGTGTTGCTGTGGATCAAAAGAAATATCGCGGTATTATCGGTTCACTTCTTTATCTTTCTGCTTCTAGACCCGATATTATGTTTTCTGTTTGTTTGTGTGCTCGTTTTCAATCAAATCCTAAAGAATCTCATCTAAAAGCCACAAAACGGATTCTAAGATATTTGTTACACACACCAAATTTGGGCTTATGGTATCCTTCTTGTGATAACTTTAATTTAGTTGGGTTTACTGATGCTGATTATGCTGGTTCACTCACTGATAGAAAAAGTACTAGTGGAACGTGTTTCATGCTAGGTCATTCACTTGTGTCGTGGTCAAGTAGAAAACAAAACTGTGTTGCTTTATCCACCACTGAGGCTGAATATATTGCTTTAGGAAGTTGTTGTGCACAGATTTTATGGATGATGCAGACTTTATCTGATTTTGGACTTTGTTATAAACGAGTTCCTTTAAAATGTGACAGTAAGAGTGCAATTGACTTATCAAATAATCCAGTACATCACTCACGCACGAAACACATTGATGTAAGACACCACTTTCTTAGAGATCATATTGCTTGTGAAGATATTTGTATAGAATTTATTCCAACCGAATCTCAACTTGCTGATATTTTTACAAAACCCCTTCCTGAAGACAGATTTTGCAGATTACGTTTGGATTTGGGAATTATAGAAATAAATTAATCTTTTAGCATTTTTGGATAAATTTTCTCTTAAGATGTTCTGTTGGCAATTATCTTTCTGACAAATAATCCATGCTTCAAATCATCAAGAAAAGACCAGTTTGTTTTTGGACATTTATGATAAATTTGTGACTATGTAAGTTTTCAGAATATGAGATGTTTGAAAATTTGTAGCTCTGATACGATCAAATATGCTTTATAATATGAGTAATTGAGGAACTTTTGTTCACTTTCATCTTCTGTCTCTATCACCCTTCTATCAATCATTATTATGTTATATATATCAAGGGGATTTAAGTATACACAAATATATATAAAAAAAATAAGTATTTCTCTAATCTCATTTAAAAATCCAAGCTCTGGTCATGCATGGTTATGAGAATACTTATTTTTCATGCTATCACTGATTCCATTTAAAAATCCAAGATCTAGTTATGCGTGGTCAGTATAGTATTGAATTTTTTTTTTCATGTTGCAGCTAATTCCATTTAAAAATCCAAGCTCTGGTCATGCGTGGTTAGTTTGCTATTGAAATATATTAAAAAAAAAAAAAAAATAATTCCCTGATATATATTAAATATTCCATCGTTCCACTTTCTGTCTTGTGAAATGTGTTCTTCTTTACAGATTATTCTAATCTTTTTGTTTGATTATTCGGAGTGTTTGAATCTGATACTGTCAAATGACTTGATTACTAATTACAGTCCATACTCTTTACAAATGTCCAGAATTGTTATTCTTTTGATGATTACAAAGGGGGAGAAGAAGTTAAGATTTTGTGTTGTTTACAGACGTCTATAGATTTTATTTTGCCATTAATGCTAAGTGTTTATTTTTTTTTTGTTATTTTCAAATTCTTTACTCATGTCTGTTTACAACTGATAGGGGGAGCTCAAATGTAGGGGGAGCCATTGTTCAAACACATCTCGTTATTCACAAAAATCTTAAGTCTGTTTGTCATCATCAAAAGGGGGAGTTTGTTGATACTAATATTTTTGTTTGATGATAACAAATAGATTTTTGTTACTGGAGTGTTTGATTGTGGAATATCTAGTATTATTGGAAAATAAAATAACACAGAATTTACACAGAATATAGAAAAATCAAATAAATTTTATTTCCAATAATATTATTTATTTTACAATTCATTTACACACAAGACTTTACAAATCACTTTACAAATAATTTCAGTACATACAATTTTTTTTTACAAGCACTTCATTTTTTTTTCTTTTCTTCTCATTTCTTGCTGGATTATTCTTGTTAAGAACACCTTAGCTGTCCAAAGCATCATCCTGTAACCTGTCACAAAAGAAAGAAAAATACACAGTACACTGGAACTAAAACAAATACTTTTGACAAAAATGATTCTCTGTGTGATTGATTCAATTTTTTTTTGTCTCAGCTTTCTGTGTGTTTTTCTCATCATATTTCAGACTTGAACAGCCACATCAAAACCATACTGGTTTGCTGATCAGAACCAACTGATTCTGACCAGCCTCAACACAGTACAGTTTGACTGCTATTTTTTTTGTTAATGTTTCAGGGTCACAAGACAAAATCAAAGTCAAAAGAAAATGAGCAAGAAATTGAAATCATGGTTCAAGTACAAAGTCAAAGTACAAGCCAAAACAGCAAAAACAAGGGTGATAAAGGCTAAATGGTCAAGCCGTGTACATGAACAAGTTTAGCACACATATGCAACAAAAACAAGTGAAGACAACCATCACAAGTATGACAGAACACAATAACATGGTGCAAGTGTATTCAGTCAAGCTCAACAGCATAGTCGAGCTAGTGTAAACATAAACATGGTAAGACAAGGTGAAAATTTGATGATTCAGCAAATTACAAATGCATGAACTTGAGACAAGTCAGCAAAACAAAAGTGTGCTCATGCAACATGGAACAACTCAAATGGCAAATACAGTTCAAGTTTTCATGGAACAAAGGCACAGGTACAAAATACATGGTCGAGCCAGATTCAAACAAAGCAAGTGATGGCAGGTAACAAAAACGACCAGTAAGCAATAACTTGGCTCAAAACAGCAAATGGTGAATTCATGGAGCAGTTCAGGGATGTATGAAACAAACTAGCAAAACAGTATGACCAAGGCTAGTAAGCATTTGTTTCAAGACAGTGTGTGTAGGAGCAATGATGAATGAGTGCAACAGTAAGCCTAACATGGATGAAGCAAGCATCAACAACATGGTTAAGGAGAAAACATACAAGTATGGGACTGTCAGCGTAATGTATTCAGAAAATCAACATGATGGCTCATAAACAATGGTCAAAGAAATCAGTTTTGTCATGTATGTCATAAAATGTTTTCTGTGAAACAAATGGTTCTTGTTTTCAGTTTTTCAATAAATATATATTTGGCAAGAAAATAATTTTGTCATGCAAGAATATTTGGATTTAATGATGATGGCAAGAGTATATTGGAAATGCAGAAATTCAGTGTTCATACTTTTGGCAAGTAATAATCAGTCATCAAGTTTTGAAAAACAAATTGGGACAAGGAAAGTTTTATTCCAGAAATCATAGAGAAATGTTTGGCAAGAAAAATCTGAATGGTTATATGGGGCAAGCATTTCAGGCAAGAAATCTTTTGAGCAATGTTTGGCAAGAAAAATCTGAATGGTTATATGGGGCAAGCATTTCAGGCAAGAAATTAATTTTTTTTTTTTGGTATTAAATCACAATGACCCATAGCAAAGCATCGATCAAGCAAGTGAATCAATGGAGTTATTAACAAATTCATCTTAGGCCAAATGCAAATCTAAATTCATCTTATTTCCAGTTTTGAATCAATCATGTTTGGTTACCCAAGGCAGATTTTAAATTGTTTCAAGTATGGCATCATTTCGGATCTACAGCAAATCTTTCAAGGGAATTTAACTCGATCAAAAGCAACCGTATTCAAGTCTTCAATCAATCAAGACAAACAAGACAATTTTTAATGCTCAAAGCAAAAATTCAAAAGGGATTTCCACAAAACTCTCAAGGGCCGATTCAATCAAGGCCGTACAGACAGCAAATCAAATTCAAGGAATTCCAAAATTCGAATCGAGCAAGTCATCAACGAAATCAGAGCACCAGGTTGTAGAAACCCTTATAAAAGCACACAATTCATCATCGACATTTTCATCAATACACACAAAAGAAATCCGAAATCCTAAATTGCAAGAGTTGATAAAACTTACTCAGATTGATCGCAAGGACGAAGGAGATACACTGGAGAAGCAAAACAAGCTTCCAGAGATCCAGTACACACATCACCGAGATTGATTTAGGGAAAAATCACTGAAACCCTAATCGCAGCCGCCATTCTTTTGTTTCAGAGAATAAGGGAGGATCGGGCTAAAGAAAACACAAGGGAGCACCGCAAAATTAAAGTGGCCCGACCACTTTGGACTAGTGCAAAGGAAAAGGGGATGACCCCCACTTTTAACTCCTCACCTTATTTCCTTTAAAGCTTTGTTTTTTTTTGTCATTGATTTTTTTTTTTAAATTTCTTTTCTAGTTTTATTGTAAAACTAGGGAGCACAGAATATTGAAGTGTAATCTGAGAAAATCTAGTCTAGGGTATACAGACTAGTCTAGGATTTTGAGCTTAGGGATAAACAGGAGCAGGAGTTGCGAGTTTACATAGGATTGTAAGCGGGATCTGTTTGTATCTCCTAGTAAAAATCTTAGAAAGGCAGCAGTAGGCACAGTTTGCCGAAGCTGGGTATATCTGCGTGTGATTTTATTTTTACTGCATTTCTTTATTACCGTGTTTAGTTTAAATTTTGTGTTAAAACCCTATTCACCCCCCTCTAGGGTTATTATCGATCCTACAATTGGTATCAGAGCAGGTGTTTGAACCCTAGAATCATGACTTCAATAAACAATGCTTTTTCTGAAGGTCAATCTATTGCTAGACCACCCATGTTCAATGGTAGTGATTACGCGTATTGGAAAGCTAGGATGAAAATTTATCTAGTGTCTGTTGATTATGATGTCTGGGATATCATTGAAACTGGATATACACCTCCGACTGAAACTGTTAATGGTATTGTAACACCTAAACCAAAAAGTAGGTGGGATGCAAATGATAAGAAATTATACTCTATAGATTCTAAAGCTATGAATGCTCTGATTTGTGCTCTTGATAAAACAGAATATAACAGAATTTCTCATTGTAATACAGCCCAGGAAATTTGGCATACTCTGGAAGTCACACACGAAGGAACTTCTCAGGTTAAAGAATCCCGTCTTGCCATGTTCAGTAATGAATATGAAAACTTCAACATGCAGAAGGACGAGAGCATCAAGGACATGTATGGACGCTTCTCCGTACTAGTCTACAATGCCAGAGCCCTTGGAAAGGTCTATACAGAAGTGGAGCTTGTGAGGAAGATTCTGCGTGTTCTGCCCATGAACTTTGAAGCAAAAGTCACAGCCATTCAAGAATCCAAAGATCTGAGCAAGCTGAGCATGGAAGAGCTTATCGGGAATCTGATGACATATGAAATGGAGCTGAAAGCAAGAGAAGATCGCAACAACTCAGATCTGAAAAAGAAGTCAATAGCTTTGTCCAACACTGTCACCAGCGGTAGTGAAGATCCTATTGAACAGCTTGCCATGGCAGTCAGACAACTCACGAAGTGGAGAAAATTCAAACCTCGAAGAAATAAACCAAAGACCAACAATTCAGAAGACGAACCACTCTGCTACAACTGTCAAAAGCCTGGACACATAAAACCAAATTGTCCACTTCTCCAAAGAAACAAGAAGAAAAAGAAAGCTTTTGCTGTAACTTGGGATGACGAGGAAGGAGAAGAAGATTCAGACAGCAGTGAGGAGGAAAGCAATTTGTGCTTCATGGCAAAATCAGACCTAGAATATACTGACGAGGAAACCACCGAGGTATACAGTTATGACGATCTAGTTTTAATGTGTAAACATCTTTCTGAAATTATTGACACGTTAGAATCAGACGCAGAGAAACTGAAAGCAGAAAACTTCAACCTTGTTCACAATAATAAGAAGTTGGAATCTGAGATTAAAAATGCTTCAAAAACCAATAATCTAGATTGTGAAATGTGTAAAGATGTGAATCTAGAAATTTTAACACTCAAGAGCACCATTGAGAATCTTGAAAAAGAAAACTTGACTCTAAAAATTGAAGATGACACTAAAAGAAAGAACTACATTAAACGATGCACTTCACTTGTGAATGAGAACACAATCTTAAAAACAAGAGTCCAAGATCTAGAAGTCACATTGAATAAATTCTCAATCGGTCAAACATCTTTTAAAATGTTACTTGGAAACCAATTGGTTGGGAATAATAGAAAAGGACTGGGTTTTGGGAAGATACAAGAAATAACTGGAAGTGACAATGCTAAAGGTAAAAGTATTTTTCCCAAATGTGTAAAATGTGGGGTGATTGGTCACAGTCATGAAAATTGCAAGATTAGCAGTAAAATTCAGAAGTTCAAAAAGGTATGGGTCCCTAAACACTTGGCACACAATTATCACAAAGATTGGAACACAAATAAGAAGAAAAATCAAATTTGGATTCCAAAAGAATCTTATGACTATCATTATTCTACTACTGATATGATTAGGCCTAGAAGTTTCTCTAGGTCATCTCCTTCTCTGTTTGTGTAGGTATGTTGGCGGGCTAAGGAGCAACAAAAATGGTACTTGGATTCAGGTTGCTCCAGACATATGACAGGTGATAAAAGACTGTTCCTTAGCCTGGAAAAACATAAAGGTGGGAATGTGACGTTAGGTGACAACAGCAAATGTAAAATTATTGGTAAAGGAAAAGTAGGTAACAGTATCTTTGCCTTAACTGATGTTTTATATGTTGATAATCTCTTTCACAATCTTATCTCCATCAGTCAGCTTTGTGATAAAGGAATGAATGTTGTGTTTGATAGTAATAGTTGAAAATCATTGAGATCTCCTCTGGAAAAGTTGTGTTTACAGGGAAAAGAAAAGGAAATGTCTATACTCTCTCTTTCGATGATGTAACAGTATCTAGGTGCTTGGTAGCAACAGAAGAGGAGGCAATCTTATGGCACAGAAGGTTGGCACATGCAAGTATGGGTCTTCTTGAAAGACTGAAAGCAAATGAACTTGTCAGGGGTTTACCACATCAGAATTACAAAAATAACAAAGTATGTAAAGCTTGTACCATGGGAAAACTTAGTCGTTCATCTTTCCGTACAAAAAATGTTGTTAGCACTTCACGAGTGCTTGAATTGATTCATATGGACTTGTTTGGACCTACTGATATTGCTAGTTTAAATGGTAAACGTTATTGTTATGTATTGGTTGATGATTACTCTAGGTTTACATGGGTTTACTTTCTAGCCAAAAAGTCTGAAGCTTTTGATTATTTTTTAAAGTTTTCAAAACTTGTCCAAAATGAAAAAGGGGTTTCAATTAAAACTTTAAGAAGTGATCATGGAGGTGAATTTGAAAACTTAGACTTTGAAAATCTTTGTGAAGAAAATGGTTTCAAACATGAATTTTCCGCTCCTCGAACACCTCAACAGAATGGGGTGGTTGAAAGGAAAAATCGTACATTACAAGAAATGGCTAGATCTATGTTATGTGAATATCAATTGCCTCAAACTTTCTGGGCTGAGGCAGTCAATACTTCATGCTATGTAATGAACAGAGTTATGATTAGACCAATACTTAATAAAACGTCATATGAACTGTGGTCTAACAAAAAGCCTAACATCTCATATTTTAGAGTGTTTGGATGTCCTTGTTACATTTTGAACACAGGTGAACAGCTTGGGAAATTTGAGTCAAAAACGGTTGATGGAATCTTCATGGGTTATTCCTCAAGAAGTAAGGCTTACAGAATCTTCAATAAACGGTCAAGAACAATCGTGGAAACCGTCAACGTCAAGTTCAATGAATCGGATATGGATACGATACCTGAAGATGATAAAGATGATGCTGGTGCACAAGAAATTGAACAAGAAAACAATGATGTTGAGACAAACAATGAAAAAGCCACTGAAGCAGCAACAGATATCGAAAGACTAAAATTCAAGCCAAGTCATCCTCCAGATTTGGTAATTGGAAGTCCAACTGCTGGTGTTCGTACACGATCCTCTCTCAATAGGGAAGTTTGTACTCTTTGTATTCATAATGCCTTTGTATCTGAAATAGAACCAAGTTCTTATGATGTTGCTCTTAATGATGAATTTTGGTTGTTAGCTATGCAGGAGGAACTTAACCAGTTTGAGAGAAACAGAGTCTGGAACTTGGTACCCAGACCAAAAGACTACCCAGTTGTTGGAACAAAATGGGTATTCAAAAATAAGCTTGACGAATCTGGAAACGTAACAAGAAACAAAGCTAGGTTGGTCGCTAAGGGATACAATCAAATCGAAGGTGTTGACTTTGATGAAACTTTTGCCCCAGTTGCTAGGCTTGAAGCAATCAGAATTTTGTTAAGTTTTGCGTACTTTAAGGGGTTCAAATTAAAGCAAATGGATGTGAAGAGTGCTTTTCTGAATGGAGAACTAAAAGAAGAAGTGTATGTTGAACAACCCCCTGGTTTTGAGAGTCACGATTATCCAAATCATGTATACAAACTGGAAAAAGCATTGTATGGCCTTAAGCAAGCTCCTCGAGCTTGGTATGACTGTCTGTGTACATATCTCTTGGAAAACGGTTTTAAAAAGGGAAGTGCTGACACAACCTTGTTTTTATCTCATGATGGTGATGATTTTTTAATTGTCCAAATTTATGTTGATGATATCATATACGGTGCTACTAATAATGTCTTGTGTGAAAATTTTGAAAAAGTTATGCAGGGCAAATTTGAGATGAGTTTGGTTGGAGAGCTGAAATTCTTCCTTGGTTTCCAAATCAAACAAAGTAGCAAAGGGATCTTTATCTCCCAAACGAAGTACGTGATGGAGTTGTTAAAGAGATTTGGAGTTCAAGATGCAAAGCCAATGAAAACACCGATGAGTCCAACAACCAAACTTGACAAAGATGAAAAAGGTGTTGCTGTGGATCAAAAGAAATATCGCGGTATTATCGGTTCACTTCTTTATCTTTCTGCTTCTAGACCCGATATTATGTTTTCTGTTTGTTTGTGTGCTCGTTTTCAATCAAATCCTAAAGAATCTCATCTAAAAGCCACAAAACGGATTCTAAGATATTTGTTACACACACCAAATTTGGGCTTATGGTATCCTTCTTGTGATAACTTTAATTTAGTTGGGTTTACTGATGCTGATTATGCTGGTTCACTCACTGATAGAAAAAGTACTAGTGGAACGTGTTTCATGCTAGGTCATTCACTTGTGTCGTGGTCAAGTAGAAAACAAAACTGTGTTGCTTTATCCACCACTGAGGCTGAATATATTGCTTTAGGAAGTTGTTGTGCACAGATTTTATGGATGATGCAGACTTTATCTGATTTTGGACTTTGTTATAAACGAGTTCCTTTAAAATGTGACAGTAAGAGTGCAATTGACTTATCAAATAATCCAGTACATCACTCACGCACGAAACACATTGATGTAAGACACCACTTTCTTAGAGATCATATTGCTTGTGAAGATATTTGTATAGAATTTATTCCAACCGAATCTCAACTTGCTGATATTTTTACAAAACCCCTTCCTGAAGACAGATTTTGCAGATTACGTTTGGATTTGGGAATTATAGAAATAAATTAATCTTTTATCATTTTTGGATAAATTTTCTCTTAAGATGTTCTGTTGGCAATTATCTTTCTGACAAATAATCCATGCTTCAAATCATCAAGAAAAGACCAGTTTGTTTTTGGACATTTATGATAAATTTGTGACTGTGTAAGTTTTCAGAATATGAGATGTTTGAAAATTTGTAGCTCTGATACGATCAAATATGCTTTATAATATGAGTAATTGAGGAACTTTTGTTCACTTTCATCTTCTGTCTCTATCACCCTTCTATCAATCATTATTATGTTATATATATCAAGGGGATTTAAGTATACACAAATATATAAAAAAAAAAGTATTTCTCTAATCTCATTTAAAAATCCAAGCTCTGGTCATGCATGGTTATGAGAATACTTATTTTTCATGCTATCACTGATTCCATTTAAAAATCCAAGATCTGGTTATGCGTGGTCAGTATAGTATTGAATTTTTTTTTTCATGTTGCAGCTAATTCCATTTAAAAATCCAAGCTCTGGTCATGCGTGGTTAGTTTGCTATTGAAATATATTTAAAAATAATAATAATAATAATTCCCTGATATATATTAAATATTCCATCGTTCCACTTTCTGTCTTGTGAAATGTGTTCTTCTTTACAGATTATTCTAATCTTTTTGTTTGATTATTCGGAGTGTTTGAATCTGATACTGTCAAATGACTTGATTACTAATTACAGTCCATACTCTTTACAAATGTCCAGAATTGTTATTCTTTTGATGATTACAAAGGGGGAGAAGAAGTTAAGATTTTGTGTTGTTTACAGACGTCTATAGATTTTATTTTGCCATTAATGCTAAGTGTTTAAATTTTTTTTTGTTATTTTCAAATTCTTTACTCATGTCTGTTTACAACTGATAGGGGGAGCTCAAATGTAGGGGGAGCCATTGTTCAAACACATCTCGTTATTCACAAAAATCTTAAGTCTGTTTGTCATCATCAAAAGGGGGAGTTTGTTGATACTAATATTTTTGTTTGATGATAACAAATAGATTTTTGTTACTGGAGTGTTTGATTGTGGAATATCTAGTATTATTGGAAAATAAAATAACACAGAATTTACACAGAATATAGAAAAATCAAATAAATTTTATTTCCAATAATATTATTTATTTTACAATTCATTTACACACAAGACTTTACAAATCACTTTACAAATAATTTCAGTACATACAATTTTTTTTTACAAGCACTTCATTTTTTTTCTTTTCTTCTCATTTCTTGCTGGATTATTCTTGTTAAGAACACCTTAGCTGTCCAAAGCATCATCCTGTAACCTGTCACAAAAGAAAGAAAAATACACAGTACACTGGAACTAAAACAAATACTTTTGACAAAAATGATTCTCTGTGTGATTGATTCAATTTTTTTTTGTCTCAGCTTTCTGTGTGTTTTTCTCATCATATTTCAGACTTGAACAGCCACATCAAAACCATACTGGTTTGCTGATCAGAACCAACTGATTCTGACCAGCCTCAACACAGTACAGTTTGACTGCTATTTTTTTTGTTAATGTTTCAGGGTCACAAGACAAAATCAAAGTCAAAAGAAAATGAGCAAGAAATTGAAATCATGGTTCAAGTACAAAGTCAAAGTACAAGCCAAAACAGCAAAAACAAGGGTGATAAAGGCTAAATGGTCAAGCCGTGTACATGAACAAGTTTAGCACACATATGCAACAAAAACAAGTGAAGACAACCATCACAAGTATGACAGAACACAATAACATGGTGCAAGTGTATTCAGTCAAGCTCAACAGCATAGTCGAGCTAGTGTAAACATAAACATGGTAAGACAAGGTGAAAATTTGATGATTCAGCAAATTACAAATGCATGAACTTGAGACAAGTCAGCAAAACAAAAGTGTGCTCATGCAACATGGAACAACTCAAATGGCAAATACAGTTCAAGTTTTCATGGAACAAAGGCACAGGTACAAAATACATGGTCGAGCCAGATTCAAACAAAGCAAGTGATGGCAGGTAACAAAAACGACCAGTAAGCAATAACTTGGCTCAAAACAGCAAATGGTGAATTCATGGAGCAGTTCAGGGATGTATGAAACAAACTAGCAAAACAGTATGACCAAGGCTAGTAAGCATTTGTTTCAAGACAGTGTGTGTAGGAGCAATGATGAATGAGTGCAACAGTAAGCCTAACATGGATGAAGCAAGCATCAACAACATGGTTAAGGAGAAAACATACAAGTATGGGACTGTCAGCGTAATGTATTCAGAAAATCAACATGATGGCTCATAAACAATGGTCAAAGAAATCAGTTTTGTCATGTATGTCATAAAATGTTTTCTGTGAAACAAATGGTTCTTGTTTCCAGTTTTTCAATAAATATATATTTGGCAAGAAAATAATTTTGTCATGCAAGAATATTTGGATTTAATGATGATGGCAAGAGTATATTGGAAATGCAGAAATTCAGTGTTCATACTTTTGGCAAGTAATAATCAGTCATCAAGTTTTGAAAAACAAATTGGGACAAGGAAAGTTTTATTCCAGAAATCATAGAGAAATGTTTGGCAAGAAAAATCTGAATGGTTATATGGGGCAAGCATTTCAGGCAAGAAATTTTTTGAGCAATGTTTGGCAAGAAAAATCTGAATGGTTATATGGGGCAAGCATTTCAGGCAAGAAATTAAATTTTTTTTTTGGTATTAAATCACAATGACCCATAGCAAAGCATCGATCAAGCAAGTGAATCAATGGAGTTATTAACAGATTCATCTTAGGCCAAATGCAAATCTAAATTCATCTTATTTCCAGTTTTGAATCAATCATGTTTGGTTACCCAAGGCAGATTTTAAATTGTTTCAAGTATGGCATCATTTCGGATCTACAGCAAATCTTTCAAGGGAATTTAATTCGATCAAAAGCAACCGTATTCAGGTCTTCAATCAATCAAGACAAACAAGACAATTTTTAATGCTCAAAGCAAAAATTCAAAAGGGATTTCCACAAAACTCTCAAGGGCCGATTCAATCAAGGCCGTACAGACAGCAAATCAAATTCAAGGAATTCCAAAATTCGAATCGAGCAAGTCATCAACGAAATCAGAGCACCAGGGTGTAGAAACCCTTATAAAAGCACACAATTCATCATCGACATTTTCATCAATACACACAAAAGAAATCCGAAATCCTAAATTGCAAGAGTTGATAAAACTTACTCAGATTGATCGCAAGGACGAAGGAGATACACTGGAGAAGCAAAACAAGCTTCCAGAGATCCATTACACACATCACCGAGATTGATTTAGGGAAAAATCACTGAAACCCTAATCGCAGCCGCCATTCTTTTGTTTCAGAGAATAAGGGAGGATCGGGCTAAAGAAAACACAAGGGAGCACCGCAAAATTAAAGTGGCCCGACCACTTTGGACTAGTGCAAAGGAAAAGGGGATGACCCCCACTTTTAACTCCTCACCTTATTTCCTTTAAAGCTTTGTTTTTTTTTGTCATCGAATTTTTTTTGAAATTTCTTTTCTAGTTTTATTGTAAAACTAGGGAGCACAGAATATTGAAGTGTAATCTGAGAAAATCTAGTCTAGGGTATACAGACTAGTCTAGGATTTTGAGCTTAGGGATAAACAGGAGCAGGAGTTGCGAGTTTACATAGGATTGTAAGCGGGATCTGTTTGTATCTCCTAGTAAAAATCTTAGAAAGGCAGCAGTAGGCACAGTTTGCCGAAGCTGGGTATATCTGCGTGTGATTTTATTTTTACTGCATTTCTTTATTACCGTGTTTAGTTTAAATTTTGTGTTAAAACCCTATTCACCCCCCCTCTAGGGTTATTATCGATCCTACAATGGTTACTCTTCTTACTTCTGGGAAGCCCATTAATAAAGTCCACAGAAATGCATTCCCGTTTCCAAGTGTGGATTTCTAAAGGTAATAAAAGTCCTCCAGGTTTCCCTTGGTACATCTTTACCCTTTGACAGGTTAAACACTTCGAAACAAATTCAGCTACATCTCTTTTCATTCCTTCCTAATAAAAGCTCCTTTTCATATCCTTAAGCATTTTGTCACCTCCGGAGTGAATGGTCATCCTTGACTTAAGAATTTTCTTCCTAAGGTCCATACTCCTAGGAACAAAAATCCGACCATCTATTCTCAAGCTCCCACTACCATCAATAAGATACCTACTAGAATGAGGGAATGATTCTTCCATAGAAACTTTTCCCTTTAACACCCTTAACTCATTATCATGGTTTTGCTCACTTTTGATTTTTCCCATCAGAAATGGCCTTATCTCTATAGCTCCAAGAAATCCTTAAGCTGCCTCATATGGTTGTTGCAAATTAAAACTAGAGAGAAAAACTAACTGTCTCCATTTTGTGATTACACTAAGGACAGCGTGCTTCAGATTAAAGCCTCGGCGATGGCGTTACCCTTCGTAGGGGTATACTGAATGGCAAAATCAAAAGATGCAAGATATTCCATCCATCTCTATTATCGACGGTTTCGATCTCTTTGAGAAAACAAATAAGAGACTTGTGATCAGTGAAAAATCAAACCTATCTCCAAGAAGATAATGCCTCCACATCTTAAGAGCAAAAATCACTGCTGCTAACTCCACATTATGGACGGGGTACCTTTTCTCATGATCTTTAAGTTGTCTACTTGGATACGCAACTACTCTACCCTCTTGCTTGATTACTAATGCTAAACTGGTCCCACATGCATCGGTAAAAATTGTGAACATCTAGGTTCCAACTGAGAAAATAAGAATCGGTGCCTTATTGAGAGATTCCTTCAACCTCTCAAAAGTAGTCCCTTTGTAACAGCCTGCATTTTACGTATCAAAGGTTTGTAAAATATTTTTATTTTATTCCTTGATGGTTGGATCATTCTCAAGTTTTAATATGTTGTTTATGGGGATGTGAGACATGTACATAATTTTTACCAATTTTGTGTGTGGCCATTTTACCCCTATCATACTTGTATAGGATATAACTTTTATCGTGGATCGATTCAAGTGCTGAGATCGGTCTCATTGGAAAGGAAATGCCCATTCCGTAGAGTGGTCACATTAATGACTTGGCTTAGCGATTTGGGAGGAATCATTGTTTTAAGGTTTCACAGTTGGATGTTCAGGTTTTAAAGACATAATGGGCTTATTTGGAGAGGCCCATTAGTGGGCTGGTGGAAGGCTATAAATAGGGGGTAAGCGGCATGGAGAACAGTTTACTTTCTCCATTCTCTCATTTTGGAAGAGCTAGTGATCCTCCATTCCTTTATTTTCTTCACCTTTCTACCATTAAAGCTTAGAGAATCGAAGATCTACATCGTTTGAAGCTAGATCTACGCCATTCAAAGAGAGAGTTCATTGAATTGAAGAGTTTAGAGCAAATTCTTCGCTATTCGGATCTAGATCTAAATGTTTTTGGGTTGTTTTAGAGATTTGGTGAGTGATATGCATCTGTCACACGAATTCAATCAAATATATGAGTATTTGATCTTGTTTTCATCATTTCAAGTCGATTTCCCCTAAATCTACAACATGATAAGTTTATTTTATATGAGTCTCCCTAGGATCTAATTTAGCAACTTAAAACAGGTAATTTCCATATATTTTCATATGTTTATGCAAGTTAGATCCATAATTTAGTTTATATGTTCGTTTATCATGATTTAAGTGAAATTTACATAATTTTTGGTCATAATTGTTATTTTCATGTTGTTAGTGATTTCATAACATGTTTATGGTTGAATTGGATGAATTAGCTGAGTTGATTTCGTTGAATTTGTCGTTTGGAAAAGTTTTGGTCAAGTTTGGAGATGATTTGAGTCTGTCTAGGAATTGGATTAACCAGAAAATGGTTCGGTAGGAATTGAAACAGTCATTACGATAGGATTGAAAAAGGGATAAGCCTCGGGCAATTTACCGAAGAAAAATCTACTTGAAGAAAGGATAGAATTAAGGCAGATATAGATTAAACTAAAGATGTTAAGCATAACAAACATTTCATTCTTGTAGATTAAAAAAATTAGATTTTGACTGAGTTCTTTTTATGAGGGAAAAATTAAAAGGTGTGTGGCTTTGGGAACAAGTAAAGATGGACCTGTTAGCAAAAATATGGGTCGTTCGTGATTTGGATTGGGGTTGGACATCTAGGGGATGGATCGGTCGGTCATGGTGTGAACAAGATGGATCGGTCAGAGTTGCATGTGATGGATCGATCGAGTACAGGTCGGCATGCTTTCAAATGGAAGGGTCGGGCTCTGATGGGTCAGCTGAGTACGGATCGGTTGGTCAAAGCATGATGGGTCGGTTACCTTCGGTTGAGGCATAGGTCGGTTGGAGTGCTCCAAAGCATTGGTCGGTCAGTATGCTCCAAAGTGTGAGCCGGTCAGGTCGGTCTGCTTCTTTACATAGGCGGGTTGGCATGTATAAAGAGTTATTAGAGCACTTTGAAAATGGTATGGTAGATGGCATGAACGTCGCAGTTCATTTCCGCAGAGAATGGATGGAACGCTATGGAATATATTGAACCATATGTCGGTGTTGTTTGGTTCAATGATGAATATGGCCCGACAATAGTTCAGGTGGGAATGTCTGGGATGATGTGATGTGATTCGTTGATCGTTGTATGAAAAAATGTAAAGGCAAATCAAAGTTCATGAGTTTGTGGACATGGTTGGTCGAGAAGGTTAGCAAAGCAGTAAATAGCTATCAAGGTTGGACGGCTAGAGATATTGGAGGCTGAGATATTACCATTGTCGTAGGTTGTAGTGGCCTCAAAGCAGGGGTATAATAAGGGCACCTAGAGACTGGAAGGTTGCTGGTCGAGTACCCTGGGTATCGTTGAAAGGCCTAACTAGGTACGTACCGTTGAAAGACGTATGAAACTTTAGCTGGAACCATGGTTACCATTAGCCCTTGACATATGGAAAGGTTGGTTGTCATACGATTAACGATGGTTTCGAAGAAGGATTGGTGGTGATAGCGAGAGTCAGTCATGAATGATTGGTTGTTCTGTTTGTACTATCTCACGTAGATTGTTCAACGTTGAAGGAAATGTTTCTTGGGTACTTGTCTGATATTGGTTTAGGCATTTGGGGCTTGTGTTTAAGGGATGTTGAATTCGATTAGGATGGTTTACGTAAGATATATAATTTGGATGTCATGAGTGCTATTGTTGGGTTGCTTTTGATTGCCATGATTGAATGAGTGTTCTGGTTTCCATGCATGTAAGGTTGAAATGCTTGTTAGAAAAGGCTATCACCGTCTGATGTGGGGAAGATAGGGTTGAATTCTTCTCTGGTGTTGTCGGTAGATTAGTATGTTTAACTATCCATTCCCATATACTTTATTGATGATGTTTTTTTAGTTGTTTTATCGCTCACTAGGACTATTGCCTGACTCAAGGTTTTATGTTTCCCTCTTATAACCTTGGGATGTTTATCTGGTTTTGGATGGGCGGACTAGGTGGCAGACGAAAGGTGATATCTTGGTGAGGACGATGTACCAGTTTGGCGGTGAGAAGGAGGCTAGTGTATTATCTTTCCTACTATATAGTATTTGCTTTCCGTTGTTTGTTGTTCTTCTCTGAGTGTTGTAGTGAGGCAAATGTATATAGACATATATGTGTAATCCTGGTGTTTGGATATACTTTCTAGTTGTTATGAAAGTTTGATGTTTCTGCTCAAAGATGCTTCAATATTACTACATGTTGTATATGTTCTATTATATTTTATCCTTGCGCTATTAGTTATACGACACGTTCCTCTTATGTTTACATACTCTGATGATCGTCCATAGCTTACTAGCAGACTTTTTAGCGCATCCTTCCTCTTTTTTAGTGCAGGGGTTATAGGCGTTCATCGCATTTGGTATTAGAGCTTTAGTTTTCGATTTTAGCCAAAGTTCGAAAATGTAATTACATATGAGAGATGTATTTGTAAATTTTTGAGAGATGTATTTGTAAATTTCAGTTAAATGCTTACTATATAGTAGTATATAGTATAGTAGCGTTTGAACTCTATTAGCAGTCTTTCCTGTAAGTGGCTAATCATTCTAATTTGCAGATTTAGAATGAGTCGACGTGCTTCAAAACATACTTCTAGGGAGGGGACTGTGCCTGGAGGGGGAAATGGTGGTATACCAGATTACTCGGCCATGTTTGAAGCCATGATGGAGGCATTTATGAGAAGGGTACCTGCTCCAGTGGCAGCCACGGTAGATGTTGGTGTTCAAATGCCTAGGTTTGTGGACTTTGTGAAGCTCTGCAAAGATTATACATCTCTAGGAGGAAAGACATTCAAAGGGACTGAGCCAACTGAAGTGGTTGAGAGGTGGTTGGATTCTTGTGATCGTACTTTTGGAGATTTGGGAATCAATGAAGCAACTAAGAGAAGCTTGCGTTAAGGAAGTTGCTGGGCAGGGCCTTGGAGTGGTGGATTTCGATTACGCTTGAGACTCCAAAAGAGGGAATAACTTGGGAACAATTCCAAGTTAAATTCTAGACAAAGTTTATCTTTACTGCTCAAAAATCTTCTCTATTCAAGAAATTTGTGGAATTGAAGCAAAATGATAGACCGGTGCTTGATTATGTTTCAGATTTTGAGGCCTTATCCTGATATGCTCGTTCATACATCGACACACCGTATCAAAAGAACGAGAAGTTTGTTATGGGTCTGGGTACCTACATAGGGAGACAATTGGTGGAACCTCTTGATGATTCATTTGAGAAGCTTGTGGAAAAAACCGTGACATGAAAGCTTGTTTCCAAAAGAGGAAGATGTTATTGTTGCAACCAAGAAGGCCCTGAAACCACAACAGGGTGGTAATAATAAGAAGAGGAAGCAACAACAACAGAAAGGAAAGGATGGCAAGAAGCCCAAGAGTGAGGTGGCTTATTTAACTGCCAACAGAAGGGTCATTTCTCTAACGAATGTAAGAATCCCAAAGTTGAGAAGAAATGCTTCAAGTATGGAAAGCTTAGGCATGAGAAGAAAGATTATCCGGAATCAGCTAAGGGAAAGTAGGTTGTGAAGGCATACACTTTGGAAGTCGTGCCGTCTTCTTCAAAAGCTCCTGCTGCAGAGGAGAAAGGAAAGGGTGTCATCGTCCAAGGTACTTTTTCGGTTAGTGGTGTTTTAGTTCGGGTTTTGTTTGATACTAGAGCATCGCAATCATTCATTTGTAATGAGCTTGTGTGCCGTTTGGGTTTAGAACCCGAGTTTTGTGATAGATCTTTGATTGTGACTAATCCAGTAGGGGTTTCGTCTAGCCTTTTTATGTTCTGTCGTGATCTTATGTTGTCTAGTCAGTGTTGCTCTTTTGTATGTGATTGCTTTGTGTTGAACTTCGCTAGGTTTGTGATTATCTTGGCCATGGATTGGCTCTAGAGGTATGCACCATGAGTGAATTGCGAAAAGCTAGAGGTGAGAGTCGGGGATGTGGAAGGTCGAAAGGTGTTTATTAGATGTAAACCCGAAGAAGGGGTCATCGTAAGCTATCTATATTTGCTTGAGATTCCACATGAATATCATCTGTGTTTATCGTTAATGAGTTTAAGGGTGCCTTTGAGAAAGTCAAAGGTTTGCTGCCACATTGTGAGATTGATTTTAGGATCGATCTGGTCGACTGTGCTAGACCTATCGTTATGCCTCTAAGGCGGATGGCGCCTAAGGAACAACGAGAGTTAGAGGTGCAAGTTCATGACCTTTTGGGAAAAGGATTCATTCGGAGAAGTGTTTCCGAATGGGGTGCACAAGTTGTGTTTCCAACCAAGGCAGATGGCTTGTTAAGATCGTGTGTGGACTATCGTGAGTTGAACAAGGTAACGAAGAAGAACACGTATCCGTTGCCAAGGATCGATGTTTTGTTCGATCATCTTCATGAAGCTAAAGTATTTTTCCAGATGGATTTGGCAATGGGATTTCACCAATTTGAGAATGGAAAAGGATAGTGTGCCGAAGACTTCTTTTAGGACAACATCTGGTTTCTTTAAATGGTTGGTAATGCCATTTGGATTGACTAACGCGCTAGCATATTGTGTGGATCTTATGAATAGAGTGTTCAGAGATCAGTTGAACAAGTTCATGCTTGTATTCATGGATGATATCCTGGTTTACTCTCGGAATGAGGAAGAGCACAAGACGCACTTGAGGGTTGTTTTGGAAATCTTGTGAAGACATCGGCTGGGAGCTAAGTTTTCGAAGTGTCACTTCTGGAAAAATGAAATGAGGTTCTTAGGCCATGTTGTTTCTCGAAATGAGATAGCGGTTGACCCCGCTAAAGTGGCAGTGATCCAGTACTGGGATAGACCTAAGAATACGACAGACGTGAGGAGTTTCTTTGGGTTGGTGGGATATTATCGCAGTTTTATAAAGGATTTTTCCAAGATTGTTGCACCATTGACAGGATTGACGAAGAAGAACCAAGTGTTCACATGGGATGTAAAGTGTTAGCAAGCATTTGGAATTCTGAAAGAGATACTGGCGAGTGATCCTATTTTGACCACTCCTAGTAGGAATGAAGAGATGGTGGTATACACTGATGCACGTGGTACGAGACTTGGAGCAGCACTAATGTAGAAGGATAGAGCTGTGGCCTACGCGATTCGACAACTGAAGTCGCACGGAAGGAATTATCCAACTCATGATTTGGAGTTGGCAACAGTCGTGTTTGCTCTGAAGATGTGGAGACATTACCTGTTGGGAGTTCGATTCGAGTTGTTCACAGATCATAAGTCAGTGAAGTATCTTTTCTCCCGAAAGGATTTGAATCTTTGGTGGCAAAGGTGGCTAGAGTTTCTGGCATCATATGATTTTGGTGTCGCCTATATTCCTGGCAATGGCAACACATTGGATGATGCTTTAAATCGAAGACATGCAAGTTTGGGAGCGATGTTTTCAGAATGGAAAAGCCCCGAGTTTTCGGCAGGATTTGATTTCAGGCCGAAGTGTGAATTGGAACCTAAAATGCTATCAAGCTTATCGATAAGACCTACACTTATCGAAAGGATTGGCGAAAGCCAAAAGCAAGATGCAAAGCTTGTCAAGTTTATCCAGAAGTTGGAACTAGAGAATAAAGAGTTTAAGGTGGATTGAAAGGGTTGGCTTCGAAAGAAAGGATGACTGGTTGTTCTTGATATCGATAGATTGACAGAAGAGGTTCTAAGAGAATGTCATCACTCGAAGTTGATGATTAATGCTGGTAGTAATAAGATGTATCAGGACATGAAGCAAGTTTACTACTCGAAAGGGATGAAAAGAGATATTGGAAAATTTATTTCCAAGTGCATGAACTGTTAGTTGGTGAAAGCTGAACAGAAGAAGCCAAGTGGATTGCTTCAACCATTGGAAGTTCCTATATGGAAGTGGGAATAGATATTGATGGATTTCATCGATGGACTACCTAGAACTAGGACGGGAAACAAAGGAATTTCGGTCATCGTGGATCGCTTGACCAAAAGTGCAAAGTTGATTAGGACAACATCTAAGTTAGCTGAGCTTTACGTAAAATGGATAGTTTAACTCCATGGTATCCCAAGGGGGATAGTGAGTGATCGAGATCCATTGCTCACAAGTGGATTTTGGAAGAGTTTGCAAGAGACTTTGGGAACCGAGTTGTGTTTGAGTACGGCTTATCATCCCTAAACCGATGGTCAAACTGAGAGGGTTAATCGAGTTTTGGAAGGTCCCCTACGAGCTTGTGCATTATACTTCGGGGGATCATGGGAAAACCATCTACATTTAGTTGAGTTCGCATATAATAATAGCTACCAGCCGAATATTAGGATGGCACCATACAAGGCATTGTATGGAAGACCATGTAATTCTCCAGCTTGTTGGATAGAAACTGGAGATAAGTTGATACTTAGGCCGGAGATGATTAAAGAGACCTCGGATTGTATCAAGATCGTTCAAAAACGAATGAAAGCAGCCCAAGATCGTCAGAAGAGTTATGTCGACAAGTGTTGAAAAGATTTGGATTTGACGTGGGCGACATGGTTTTCGTGAAGATTTCGCTGTTGAAGCATGTTGTCAGTTCAGAAGTAAATTTATCTCCTAGGTTCGTTGGTCTGTTTCCGATAGTCGAGTGTATTGGAAAGCTCGCATATATATTGAAGTTACCCGAGAAGATGTCAGGTGTGCATAATGTTTTCCATGTGTCGTTTCTACAGAAATTCCTGCATGATTCAAATGTGGTGGTACCTCCAGAGCAGTATGAAGATCTAGAGGTAGAGACCTTAGTTGCGAGACCTCGTAGACCGCTTCGTGTTATGGAGAATGACACGAACCAGCTTAGGAGGAAGACGGTTAAGCTAGTTAATATACAATGGAGTGAGGATGGTACGATTGTACATGGGAGACGGAAGAGAGAATGAAGGCAACCCATCCAGAGCTCTTCGTCAGTAAGACTCATTGATGTTGTGTCATCATTACATCATTGTAACTTATGCTATGTTTGTTGTTGTTAGAACTCCGCGTGTTAGGATAAGGCTATGGATGCATGGTTTGATGGCTGCTAGTTTGGGTGATAGAATTGGCTGCACATGGATGGTAGGCATGTGGAATTGCTTTGGTTGCTTACGTTTGTTAGGATTTTGGGGGAAAAACTCCTAAAGAGGGGGAGAATGTAACAGCCTGCATTTTACGTATTGGAGGATCGTAAAATATTCTTATTTTGTTCCCTGAGGGTTGGATCATTCTCAAGTTTTAATACGTTTTTTATGGGGATGTGAGACATATCCATAATTTTTACCAATTTTGTTTGTGACCATTTTCCCCTGTTAGTCTTGTACAGGGGAAAACTTTTGATTCGAATTGACTCAAGTGCTGAGATCGATCTCATTGGAAAGAAAATGATGATTCCCATTCCATAGAGTGGTCACATTAAAAAATTAGCTTAGCGGTCCCGGAGGAATCCTTATTTTAAGGTTTCACAGTTGGCTATTCAGGTTTTTAAAGCCATAACGGGCTTATTTGGAGAGGCTCTTTAGTAAGCTGGTGGAAGGCTATAAATAGGGGGGAAGAGGCATGGAGAATAGTTTACTTTCTCCATTATCTCATTTTAGAAGAGTTTATGATCCTCCATTCCTCCATTAACTTCACCTTTCCACCATTAAAGCTTAGAGAATCGAAGATCTACATCATTTGAAGCTAGATCTACACCATCCAAGAGAGATTTCATCGAATCGAAGAGTTTATAGCAAATTCTTTGCTGTCCGGACCTAGATCTAAGTGTTTTTGGGTTGTTTTAGAGATTTGGTGAGTGATATGCATCTCTCACATGGATTCAATCAAGTAGCTTGTTTTCATCATTTTAAGTCGATTTCCACTAGATCTACATCATGGTAAGTTTATTTTCATATGAATCGCCCTAGGATCTAATTTAATATTACCATTAGTGCATAGTGTCAAAACAACTTCAAATATAAATGTATCAATCATAGACAGCATTGATACCATATATTATGTTGCCATACTCGTTCTACAGTTAAAACCGAAAAATATTGTATTAAAAATTTGAATTCCATCTATGAGTTGAGGCAAGGGATGTCTCCTCACCAATTCGAGACACTCTAGCATATGTCTCAGGATCACACCTATGGGCAACCCTTAGATCTTCAGGGCAGGGTCACACTTACTTTAGTGGATTAATTATTCCTGAACACACATTTCCCGGTCCAATCGGACCTATCTCTGAGCCACTAGGGACTCAATAATCGAGGCGCCTCATTCCATCATCCACATAAGTAAAAATGTTAGGGTTCCATACCATGACACCACTCCTAGCTAGAAAGAAATGTCATGCACTCCCTGCAGTCACGATCCCGTTTTTGACTAATACCGAGTGTAAGGATCACGAATTAACGCTATAATCAAAACTATGCTAATTAAAGTCATGCTTTGATCATCAACTACAGGACTCTTCTTTTCAACAAAAGCCTTTATCATTTGCATCTTTGCATGCTACACTGACAATTCACGCCATACAACTGATGTCTATCAATATATAACCTCTAAGCTCGTACGTCTCTGAGAAGGGTGTTAGAATAGAATAAAGAAGGTAGGATAGATTAGGGAGGCAGAAGAAAACCTATACCCTATTTCTTTTTTGGAATTAGAGATGGAAGAAAGGAATCATGAAGTTGTGTAGTTAAAGCGCTTAATGGTTCTATAGCGGTGGAGGTCCGAAAAGGTGTAGCAGGGACAGAGAGGGGAAATAGAAGGAATAAAGCGGGGGTGCAAAAAGGTACTTTAAATGTAAATTTAAGTACTTTAAAATTAATTAATTACTAATCTTAGATCGTTTTTGTAGAAGAAACTGATATCTATCACTCTTATATAGTAAAATAAAGGAATATCATGGTTACACACATAAGATTTCATAACTATAATAAATTTCTACCATATATTATAAATTTATGTGTTAAAAGATAAGTGTTAAAATTAAATTTTTGTGCTAACTTTCTTGATTTTTTTAAAAAGAGAACTAGTCAAATCAAGCTTTATATATTAATATTGCTAAAGCATGTGCTATAAAGCGATGATTTAGCGAGTGTAGCGGGAAATAGCAGGACTTAAAGCGGATCTACTGTTCATCATCGCTAAATAGAAATAGCATAGCTGTTGAACGATGCTACGGGCTATAGCGGGATTTTGCAAGACTTTAGCGGGGCTTTACCTATATAGTCATGGAGGCATGGTGAATAATGATTGTAGGGTTTGGAGTGAGGGTTTGAGGGTCTATTTATAGTTGATGTCGTGTATATGGACCGTTAAATTTAATATATTAAATATAACTAGTCCATTTGATATAAATTATAAATAAGTACCTATAAAAAAACCTCATTGGGTTTTATAGGAGAGCGGTCGACCCGGGCAATCGACACCCCTCTTAGAAGGGCGGTCGACCGCTTCTACGGTCAAGCCCAAGAGAAGTTATCTCTTAAACGTTACTTTTTGTTCATTCGTAGATTGATTTGGTTTATTTCTTGCGTTATATTTATTATTCTTGTCCCCTACCGTGCATAAATATTTACACATAAGTTTGAATTCAAAAGGAATATTCTTTTAATGCTTATCCAAATTAATATATTCTCGGTTTGTGTATATATTTATTTGAAATTCAAACTTTTTATGTTAATATATACACATAACTTAATTTATTAATATCTTTTATATATGGAATTCGTTTTTAGCAAACAAAATATGAAAATGAATCAGAATATCCCCATAAATGCAACTAAATTACTTTCATTTTTTAATTCCTAATTGTCCAAAATTCCATTTTCAGCCATTAAATTATTATTAATTATTATTGTTTATTTTAAATTAAATTAACATATGTATATTTTTATAGGGTGTTACAAGAATGCTAATAGCAATTGCATTTATCTATAATCTAGAAATTCATTAAATGGATGCAAAGACAACATTCTTAAATGGAGATATCGATAAGGAGATCTATATGGAGCAATCCAGATCCAAAGGAAATGGAAACGAAGTCCATAGATTGGTAAAATCATTATACGAACTAAAACAAGGTCCAAAACAATGACATGCAAAATTTGGCAGTTTCATGATGAAAAATGGTCTTCGTATAAATGAATGTGGTAAATGTGTTTATTAGCAACTTGTACAATCATATGTAATTATTTGTCTATATATGGACGATATGTTAATTTTTGATCTGAATACTAAGGTAATAGAGACCATAAAGAAAATGTAAATCAAAATTTTTGACATGAAAAACTTAGGAGTCACAAACATTATTTTAGGAATCAAAATAATAAGAACACCTATTGAAATTGGAGCACCTCCGTCACACTATATAGACCAAGTGATTGAAAGATTCCAAAATTTTGGAATTAAAGAAGTACGAACATCTTTTAATCCATTGGAAGTACTGCATACAAATATTAATGAGAGTGTAATGCAACTGGAATACTCTTGTGTAATAGGATGTCTAATGTGCGTCATGAATTGCACAATCCCAAATATAGCTTATGTAGTAAGGCAATTGAGCAGGTAACAAGCAACCCAGGGAAGAAATACTGGAAAGCATTAATGAGAGTGCTTGAATATCTAAAAAGTACCACAAACTATTCCTTACATTATGTATAATATCTTGCCATCTTAGAAGGATATTGTGACGTGAATTAGAATGTTGATTCAGAGGGATCAAAATCAACTAGTGGTTATATCTTTACCTTAGCAGGGAAGTCGTGACACGGAAAACTACTTAAAAAACATGCATAGCTCGATCCACTATGGAATCAGAGTTCATCGCTTTAGAAAAAGCAGGTGATGTAGTAGAAAGGCTTCGTCACATTTTAGAAGGTATTCCGTTTTGGCCTAAACCTGTATTGGCCATATGCATACACTGTGATAACCAAGAACCGTTAAGTAGAGTGTAAAACTTTTCGTATAATGGAAAGCTATAACACATTTGTTGATACCATAACACGGTTAAGTAGTTACTCTCAAATGGTACAATTTCCATAGATTACGTGAGAACGAATTATAACCTAGCAGATCCATTTACTAAAGGTTTATCAAGAGAGAAAATTAACGACGCATTGAGAGGATGGGTTTAAAATCCTAAACAGACAAGAGTTATCTTATATGAAAACCTATCCTAGTGATTGGAGATCCCACGGACTAGGATAAATAAGCAAACTAGTTCTTAATAACTCAAAATGTAATGTATTTGTTTGGACATAGTCCTACTCTATTCCTATGGTGCACAATATAAATGAAGACATATAGAAGTACTAAAAGGTTAAAAGTATGTTTTTTAATTATGATTATATATTGAAAATAACAAGTGGGACATATATAGGATACCGTTAATGGTTGTGATCACCTATATTAGTGCGAGCTAAGTTAGCTCTATGCTAATATCGCAAGCTTAAATTCTTTTTAACATCGCAAAACCAAAAAGTGTACATGACCAAAATGAACACAACCAAAGCCAATGGTTCAAGACGAAATAATTCATCGATTAGCCAAGTTGATTAAATAAGTTTTAACTAGGGAAAGTTCAAAGTGAAATATTTACTAATGTACGATAAAACATTATTCTATTTGTACTCTATGATATTTCTTTTGGCATTGGGGAAATTTTGTTATCAGTCATGTAGGGGATAATTGAAGTAAAATATTGAATGAAACATACTAAGTCCTGCATAATAGGATTTTGAGGAATATTCAAGTTAATGAATAACTTCCTTATCAGGAGTTTAGCGACTTCAGGCACCTAAATGTGTGCTCTGTTGTGAGGAAGGAAGTCAAGCTTCATCACCAAATACGCATGCACCACCGCCGCCGTCCGACCGACCGAACCAAACTAGGTCGGGCTCGAGTTTGGGTTTGGGTCTAGTATGGTCGTATTTTTGCTTCAAGAAACTAGGTCGTTTTTGATAATTACAGGCTTCAAACAGAAACTGGTCGGGCTTGGATTAAAAAAGAAGTGGATGCAGATTGTTTGAAGAGGCAGGTTCTTTGGCAAACGGAAAATGTGTGTGACCCATTAGATGGCAACGACGAGCGAGTGTGAACTATTAAAAACAATGGCGGGCAGATGTAACCCTTTAAGGCTACGCGAAAAAAGTGGGTGGGTGCGAGCTATCAAAGCAGACACGATTGTTTGAATGGGTACAAACGAAAATATAAATAGGGGAGAATACTGATAGCATTCTCCATCTTATTTTTTCTATTTCTTCCTTCTCTTTTCTTTGTTTTTACTGCTGCCTCTATTATAAATCATAGAGTCGACATACTCATTAAAATCTCATGCACAAATATTTTGTTCTATCTTGGGAAATTTTGCAAATAAAAGTTTAAAGGAAATTGCTAAGATATGCCTCAGAATACAATTTCCTTAATTTACAAATCACTGTGATTTGGCCGTTACCATGTTGCAGTTATATTAAATTCTTATTTCTAACAGAAACTAAAGGGTTTTTTGAATCTATTAGTTATCAAGACTTTCGATCTCGAAAAGTATTCAGTTTGGACATTTTGTTTCTTATTTAAAATGATTTTAGATGAAGCAATTTCAAAAGACATTCATTTTGTTAAGTATCTGATTTGGGAAAGTAAGGATCTTATACAAATTGTATTTTGTATAAGTATGATATATATAAAATTTATGATGTATTTTGCTGTATATAGTTTGATACGTTCTGAAATCGAGGGCATGAGAAATTCCTCCAGAAATCCACTCGATGGAATTAATTGAAATTCATAACTTTTCATGCGGTCATAAGATCCTAAATTTCTTCGATATATGCTTTTCTCGTAGCGTAAATCGAGGGTTGTGATACCTTCGATCTACTACAGTTTTGCATGTATAGTGACACAACCGCTACGTAGCTGTGATCTATGGGATTTTTGGTAGCGTAATTTGAGGGAAGATATTTCCCATAATCAGTTTAGGATAGCAATGTAACCATTGTGTAAACTACGACCTACTTGTTTTTTCACGATGTAAAATCCTTGGGTGTTGATGCCTACAGTTACTTATGATTTTTTGGGATAGAGAGGTAAACATCACGCAAGTGCAATCCATGGTTGGAAAGCGAAATTGGGCGTTACTTCCCTATATATGTCAGAAGTTTTCAAGTACTTAATTGGATGTTGAAACAGGTCTATTAAGTCTTAAAGATTTTTAGTCTTATGCATGTTGACATTATTTTTAGTCAACATTGGAATAAGAGAATAAGCGTATGGACCTAAGGGTATTTAGGAATTGCTTAGTTCCTACAAGCTTTAATTAGTTCACAGTTTCCTAGATATCATGGTCTTAAGCCCAAATATTAGTTACTCTTCCTTCAAAGAGATGAGTATCACGCTTACGAGGCTCATGAACCAACAGTTATCCTGGGATGAGGGTTTCGTAACCTTGTCACCAGTGGAAAGCTAAGCAGTGTAGGAAGGGTTATTTTGGTTATTTGGAAGCATAGCAAAACGTAATCAAATGCATAGTAAAGTACAGTATAATATATGAAATAATAAGAATGCAACGATTTATAGTGGTTCAGTTCAGATTTAACCTACGTCCACTTTAAAGGCTTTGATGATTTTATTCATGGAGGAGGTTACATGAGAAATCCCTAAATTGATTTACAAAATAGGTTTATCTCCCTTAGAATTTAGAACAAGGTTGTGGAATGAGGAAAATTCCCTCCAAATGAGACCCCTGAGGTCTTATTTATAGGCATATTGGACCCCCTTTTGTAGCATTTAGGTAAAAAGCCCAGTTTCGCTACAATCTTTCGCTATCGGTTGGTTCTTGTGGCTCTTGGCTTCGAGACCATTGGCTTCAATATGCTTTCGAATAATGTTTCGATTCCAAATAGATTGGTATAGATGGTCTCCCTACTTATTCTCTGTTTCGATCGTTAATGATAGCCCCAATAGTAAATCTTACTTCAATATCTTCTGAGTGTTTCTTAGTGTTGGTATCGATACTGAGTGCGGTAGTATCGATAGGCCTTTTGCCTCATCCCAGTTTGGTGTTGTGCTTACCTTTACATTCTCCTATCATCTGGGGTTCGGCTTACTTCCGTGCCTCCAGGTGCTGGTCTTATTATATCCTTTTTCCTTATTCCTGGCTTTTAGCGTCGAATTGTAGTGACTTCGGTGTTAGTGTCGAATTCATATTCGGTGCCAGTCTAGTTGATTTCGTTTCTCAATGTACTTTTATTTTTCCTCTAGTTACTATCGTCTTTCATCACTTAATTCCGTCGTTGATGCTTATTCTAACTACTGTAGGTCTTGCCCCTTGGTATCAGTACCGAAATTGTTGGTACTGTTTGCTTCTCTTTAACCTGTTTCGCTTGTTCTTAGATCTTTGTTTCCTTTGATGAAACCAGTTTCTTCTTTTTAGGTTTTAGTGCCGAAACTTGTGATTTCAAAATCGAAATCAGATTACTCACTCCCGATGGCAATGCTGCAACCACTCTTGATTGCCTCTATATCCTCTGCTGCTTCCGGAGTTGCCTTACCACCATCAAGCTTTGCCTTCTCGTTCTGCTGTCAATACCAAGCTAGATTGTTCATCGCCCATTGGTTTCGACACCAGGCTTTATGTTCTCCCTTGCTCTTTCGGGAGTCATTTCCGTGGTTATTCCCTTCTGAACTGTTTGCTGTCTTGGTTTTGGTGTCGTCACTGCTAGTTCAACCATGTTTTTCCTATTTCTTCATTGATGTTGCTTTTTCTATTCTTTTGCTATCGGTGTCAGACCGACATTCTTGTGTTCTAGTGTCGGCACTAATTCTCTCAGTGCTCCTCCCTAACCTCTTAGTTGCTGATGTTGGCCTTCCACTCTCTGCTCTTGGTGTCGAAAGATCTGTCCCCAATACTCTTTCTATTTGGTATCGGTCTCCCAACTTTCGGAGCTTGCTTTTGCTACTTGGTTTTGGTTTCGCTGCCCAAAACCTCTTTTCTCTTCTTGTTTCGAATTTTCTACTTCTTTATATTTGGTCAATGCGAATTTTGGTGTTAACAGTTATCCCCTTAGTATGAAGAAGCTTTTGTTCTTTAGGACACAGTCCTGTAGTTCTTGTACTGTTTTTCGTCAACTCAAGAACTGTTTGATAAATTTCGACATTACTTTCATATAATTCAGGATAGTGATACAAGGGAAAGCTCAAACTTTCCTAAATGAATAGATCTTTGATAAAAACTCCAACTCCAAGTTATGAACTTTTATGAATCCAATTATGCATAGTGTGCAAGCTTAAATATGCATCCAAGTGGAATCCTATGGTTTTAAGACTTGAAATTTTCTAATAACACTGAATTGGTAATCTAGATAGTATGAGTTTACCATTGGGAGTGTAAGATGGCAAAGTTATAATTTTTTATTCATAGGTATTTTGCAATAGAATGTCAGGTGTTCACTTTTGATAAGCATAGTGTGTGTTGAACAAAAGTAATATAACTTGCATAGTAGTTGATATTTTACTTGCGGCATGTGAAACATCGCTTCAGATAAAGCTCATAGTGATAAATGTTAGAAATAAATATGCCATGAATTCAGAAAACTTCCCTGTTTGAAGTGTCGCGAGGACATAACCTTTGTCGAAAGTCTTCAAATGGAAGGACCGACGTCCCAATTTGGGTAATAACGTCGGTACCTTACCTTTAGACAATAGTGGTATATTTGAACTCTATATGTGAATACGACAAAAAGGAATTTAAACATTCTTTTCAAAAATGAGTATAGAAAATTCATAACTAGAATTGATTATTAGAATAATGCAGATCTTTTTGCTTATTTTTCAATACTATTTATAGATTAAAAAGTACTCCTTTGAAATAGCAAGGAAAAAAGATTTAAGGCTTAGACTTGAACCTATGCCATAGAAATCCAAAAACTTGAATAAAATAAGAATTCCGAGACTCACACTCGGATAAATGGAAATTAGGAATTACATGGAAATCCCAAGACTCAAACTTGGGTAAGTAGAAAATCAGAAATTCATATAGAAATTCCAAGACTCACACTCTAGTAAACAAAAATCAGTAATTACATAAAATTAATATAAATCCTAAGTCTCATGCTCGGGCAAGTAAAGATAAAAAATTATATAGAAACCCTCACACTCGGGTAAGTGGAAACCAGAACTTCAACCTATGAAAATAATGGAAACTCGAGACTCATGCTTGGGTAAAATAGGAATCATAAATTCACGTATAGAAACTCCGAGATTCACACTTGGGAAAATATAAACCAGAAACCCAAAGACTCACACTCAGGTAAATTAAAATAAGAATCTCGAGATTCACGCCTGGATAAATAGAAATGAAATTATGGAATCTCAAGACTCACACTCAGGTAAGTAGAAATTAGAAACTCACATATAGAAATCCCGAGACTCACACGTGGGTAAGTTGAAATAAGAGATCCTAAGATTCATGCTCGAGTAAAATAGGAATCATAAATTCACATATAGAAATGCAGAGATTCACATTCGGGTAAATAGAAATCAAAAATCTACATATGAAATTAGTAGAAACCCCGAGACTCATACTCGGGTAAATGGAAATCAGAAATCCATTCAAAGAATTTAGTCGAAACCACAAAACTCACACTCAGGTAAATGGAAATCAAAAATCCATTCAAAGAGTTTTACTAGGTTATGCTAGAATCATCAAAGACTATCCATGTGAATACCATTTACCAATCCAAATATTATTGAATCAGACTAAACAAACATAAATTATGTGTGGGTTTCTTAGAAGTTCGTTCAAAGAAACATGTGGATGAAAGAGTCTTAAATATCCCAAGAAGTAATTTTAGGATGTGTACATATAGAGGACTGATTTCGGAATAAGTTAACTATATTCTACGTTGATTAGAGATTCAGCTTTCTAGCTATGGGTATCTAACGTCTAGTCTTATTCCTAACCCATGGGATATGTAGATGAATGATTACTCTTTGGAGTGGCACTGGCACCTTTATGGGAAGATGCATGTATTATAACTAGCCCCACTTAGGGGGCTACTCCACTAGATGGAGATGAAGTTTTAGCCCTATTCAAAGCTGACTCCATTGTAGGAGATGAAGGTATTGTAGCGCTACCCGAAAGGAGACTCCATTGTAGGAGATGAAGCTTCTTTTCTTGGAAGCTTTGTTTTTTATGGATTCTCTCTCTGGAAGCTTTATTTTTTGTGGCTGTACTCCTCAAAAGCTTTGTTTAATGTTGCTTCTCTTCTCGGAAGCTTTGATTGATTGTGCTTCTCTTCTTGGAAGCTTTGATTGATGTTGCTTCTCTTCTTGGAAGCTTTCTTTGATTGTACTTCTCTTCTCGGAAGTTTTGTTTGATGGGGCTTTTCTTCTAAAGGCTTTATTGGTTCTCCTTTTCCTTTGAAGGCTTTGTTTATTTGCCTTTTCTTCTGAAGGCTTTATTGATTTGCCTTTTCTTCTAAAGGCTATGTTGATTTGCCTTTCCTTCATAAGGATTTGTTTAATATCTTTCATCAAAGGAATGTCCTACACCTTTCATAGGCATTTAAGTATGCCAGTATAACATGTTTGACAAAGTTCATGGAATTCTAAAATAGTGGAGATAAGATTTAGAAGAATGTTTTCTAATTTGAGCTATGTTGGGTGCTTAATCATTTCTTTGTTGCATATTTATCTAAGCAACTTCCATCGAAGCTTGTCATAGACTGATAATTTTGTTGTGTATTTATTCATGCATTGTGTTCATTAAGTGCTCCTTTTGAGCTTTCGTTCTCTTCTGCGAGACGAGACATATGCAGTGGCTGGGTGCGTTTTAGGTGCTCCTCCTGAGCTCTTGTTGTATGCATAAGTTTGAATAGGGTTTGGTTTTTACCTGTAATAGCACTTGAACTTACATTAATATTTATTTGGTCATAAGTAAAAAGACAAAGTTAAACGACTAATAACAGTAATCATTTGAGATAGGAGACTTATTGCAAAGTTCTCATTCCTATGTTGCGTTTCCTTTGATGAGCTTTCCCACTAATCTTACTTCAAATTCCTTAGTTAGGCTTTCTTTTCTTTTCGGCTCGGTGTATCTTTATCAAATCACGACATTGACATGTTTTGTGTCCCTCTATCTTATGATAAGAACAATAATCTTTCCCTTTGCCAGATTTTGAAGAGCCTTCTGCAAGGGGATTGCAGCCAAGCCCTTCTGCCTTCTATTTTTACTTCAAGCTTTTCCGCGCATTAAGTATTTTTTCCATACGAATGAATTTATCGGCTCTGGAATAAAAATCATTCAAGCTTTCATATTCATTTAAGATAAGTTATTTTCAAAAGGAGGATGAAGCAAGCAACCCTGATTGTAGAGCTCTTAGCTTCTCCCTATCCATTTCCCCTTTCACTTTGAGAGACTTTTTGTGAAACCTCTTTAGATAGCAGTTAAGCGACTCCTCTGGTCTTTGTTTAATTCTTGCTAAATCATAAATGCTAATTGCCGAGTATTTTTGCATATGGAATTGTGTATTAAATGCAGTGGACAATTGCTTCCAAGTTGTAGTGACTGGGACATGATAATGCTTGCGCCATTTAAGAGCACTTCCACGAAGAGTTGTCAGGAAGACCTTGCATCAAAGGGCTTCAAAAGCGTTATACGTATCCATGTAATTCTCAAAAATGGTAAGGTATTCTTTAGGATTTGTATTCGCATCATATGCGAGTTTATACTTCTTTATTTCAGATGGAAACTTTACCTTCATTATTTCTTTAGACAGGGGATTCCTTGCAACTTCTTGTCTTCCATTCATGTTAAGCTTTCGTTTTCTTCTAAACTGACCACTTCTTTCAATGTTTGGTTGTTTCTCCCCGAAACTAGACTGCTACTTAAATGTGATGAAAATATAATTTAGCTATAAAGCTCTCGAGGTGCTATCATTTTTGATTCCGCATCACAAGTTTCCATTTTAAGGGACCTTCGTACTAAGTCTTCTTCAATGAATTCTCTTGTTGCATCAATCTGCATATCCAAGTATAGTATTTCCAATTCATTACTTGATCTTTTTGTTAAGGTTGAAGGTCCTCTAGTTTCCAGTTTAGCTAAGTTAATGTTGTTTTCTGGAATAGATGATGTGTTGGATCCTTCTCTATCATTCCTTCCTGATTGAACCATCCTTTAATTGATTTTCAGAGGATCTTGTTATGCCGGAATGAGAAATAAGGTCGAAAGGTTTAAGATAAGTGCAGAGTTTTCTCAATAAGGATGGAGGTTCAAGGCTAAACTATTCTTTAAATAGATCTCGGATCAATGACATTTGAAGTATCCATTCGATATTCAGAAGATCCTTGTTGAGACTCTTTATCTATAATCTTGCTTCTTCAAAGCTTAGTCCAATCCGGGACGGAACAAATAGGGATGTGGTAGGTTATCCAAACGATCAGAGGTTTAAGCCCTCCTTCTAGTGGCAAAACGTTGACGATATTTTTTGTCAATACTGGAGTAAGGGAATAAGGGTATAGACCTAAGTGTACTTAGATATTGCTTAGTTCCTAAAATATTGAGTTAGTTCACCGTTTCCTACATATCAAGGTCTTAAGCCCGAAGATTAGTTACTCTTCCTTCAAAGAGGTGAGTACCACGCTTATAAGACTTATAGACCAATAGTTATCTTGGGATAAAGGTTTCGTAAGCTTATCACTAGTGGATAGCTAAGCGCAGTAGAAAGGGTTAGTTTGGTCATTTGGAAGCACAACAGAACATATTCAGACACATAGTAAAGTATAATATGATATGCCAAATAATAATAGCATGATGATTTATAGTGGTTCGGTTCAGATTGAACCCACATCCACTTTAAGGGTTTTGATGATTTTATTCATGGAGGAGGTTACATGAAAAATCCCCAAGTTGATTTACAAAATAGGGTTATCTCCCTAAGAATTGAGAATAAGGTTGTGAAATAAGGAAAAGTCCACCCAAATGAGACCCCTGTGGTCTTATTTATAGGCATATACGGCCCCTTGGTAGCATTCAAGTAGAAAGCCCAGTTCCGCTACAATCTTTCGTTGTCAATTGGTTTTGGTGGCTCTCGGCTTAGGGACCATTGGCTTCGGTATGCTTTCGTATATTGTGTCGATTCCAAATAGATTGATATATATGTCTCCCTACTCATTCTCGGTTTCGGTAATGAACGATAGTCCCAGTAGTAAAACCTACTTCAATATCTTCTGAGTGTGTCTTGGTGTCGGTATCGATACTAAGTGATCTAGTATCAATAGCCCTTTAGCCTTGTCCTAGTTTGGTGTCGTGCTTACTTTTACATGCTCATGTCATTTGGGTTTCAGTCTACTTCTGCTCCTCACGGTGTTCGTGTTGTTATCTCCATTTCCTTAATCTCGGATTTTGGTGTCGAATTGTGGTGATTTCGATGTTAGTGTCAAATGCATATTAGATAGTCTAGTTGCTTTTGTTTCTTTATTTACTCGATTTTGCCTCTAGTTACTATCATCTTCTGTCACTTAATTCCACCTTTGATGCTTATTCTAACTACTATAGGTCTTGCCCCTTGTATAGGTGCAGAAATTGTTAGTACTGATAGCTTCTCTTTACCCCGTTTTGCTCGTTCTTAGCTCTTTGTTTCCTCTGATGAACCCGGTTTCGACTTTTCAGATTTTAGTGTCGAAACATGTGCTTTCGGAATCATAATAAGATTATTCACTCTCGATGGCGGTGTTGTAACCACTCTATATCCACTGCTGCTTTCAGAGTTGCCTTGCCGCCATTAAGCTTTGCCTTCTGGTTTTGCTATCGATACCAAGCTAGATTGTTTATTGCCTATTGGTATCAACACCAGGCTTTATGTTCTCCCTTTCTCTTTCGGGAATCATTGTCATGGTTATTCCATTCTAAACTCTTTGCTATCTTGGTTTCAGTGTCGTCACTGACAGTGCAAACACCGCGTTTTTTCTCTTTCTTCTTTGTTGTTTCTTCTTCCATTCTTCTGCTATCGGTGTCGAACCAGTATTCTTGTGTTCTGTTGTCGGCACTGATTCTCTCAGTGCTTCTCCCAAACCTCTTTGCAGCTGGTGTTAGCCGTTCGGTCTCTGTTCTTGGCATCGACAGATCTATCCCCAATACTCTTTCTATTTGGTATCGGTCTCCCAACTTTCGGAGCTTTCTTTCGCTACTTGGTTTCGGTTTCGCTGCCCCAACCTCTTTGCTCTTCTTGTTTCAGATTTTATGCTTCTTTATATTTGGCCGATAAGAATTTTGGTGTTAAGAATGCCTAGTCTATGTATGACTAAATTCTGTAAGAATAAGGAGAAATTTTTTGAAACGTCAAGTTGTCAAAGTATCTTTCATATTAAACTAACAAATAATAATATATAATCTAAAGTTTAAGCATTATTAGATTAATATTAAACTCACGTAAGTAATTTTAAATGTTTCATGAGTAAGAGATTTTAAATCAAATGAAGCTTATTTAAAAAAAATTCAAATAATGTGGATTTTGAAAATATACAAGATTGAGAAGAGGATATTAGCAAACATTATGTTATTAAAAACAATGTTCTTGCTTTACATCAAAATTTTATACACCATCAAATGATATTCTTTCTTATAAAATTACCGAGTTATTTTGTCCTTCCCCATTGTTAATTTTTTTTTGCAGAAAATTAAATAATTGTTTTAAAAACTTATATAGCTCTTTATTTAAATATATGTAATGATTTTTAGTAATTATTTTCAAATATTTTACATAATTTAGGATAGTAGCTAAGGTAAATAAGTAAAAGTATTTACTAAAGAAATCCAAGTTTAATATTCAAATTTTTGTAAAGATTCATAAATTTTAAAGATTATTGATTTCGACATAAATAATTCATATACCTGTGTTTTCCTCAAGTGTTTAATTTAGAGACTATATATATATAACTAAAAAGTGGTCTAGTCATTACAAAATTCTCCTTGTTTTGAAATATATGACAAGAAAAAAGTTACATAAATGTATTATATATACATATATCCAAAAATTATAATTATTCCATATAGAGGTGTTACATATCTAACTCATTGACCATTCTAATTCCATATAGAGGTGTTTTCTTCCTATTATATACTTGATATAATATGGTTATATTCATTAAATATAAATTAAGTATATTTAATAGAAAATCCATAAATGGTATGTTTTATGATAGTAGTTACAAAGTGTTGTAACTTTGGGTAATTTATCGTAATGAAAATAGATATACCATTTTAAATGTTCCTATTCAAGATGTATTGAGACCGGATATCAATACATCCATTGAAACTTGAGTACGTAATGCTCTCTAATGTTGGGTAGTGTATTACTCATGGCTTTTAGGGAACTAAGAGATTACAAACTGATAGTTATTGGATAACTATGGAATGGCTCACTCGATCATTTTCTATCGATTAATATAACTAACGTAAAATGTAAAATATCAATGTGGCTAATTTACACGATTCTCTCGACTTATGAATACTTTTGATCTTTAATGTAGGAGCTCTGCTAAACCATAATACGGTGTTAACGACTATAGTTCAATTGAGTGGAACCGCTAGAAGTGAAGCACTGTTCAAGCGGTGGTTCTTCTTCTCAGTTATATAGGATTAGTATCATGGTCAACTCAAAGTCAAGCTTTTGACCTCATCATATCGATTAAGCTTAGTTGCCATTTTTGAATCAAGGACTTTGTCTTTATGTTATATGTTAAATGTGGATGATATTGACATTTTGACCACTATCCAATTCCAAAAATCCAAAGTGATATTGTTTGGACAAAGAGAATTGATGTAAAAAAAATTCACTAAAAGGTAATGCTTAGGTGTTAGGAAAATTGATTTCTTCAATAGGCTAGTAAGCGATGAATTCAACCAAAATATCACACCACTTACCAAGTGACGAGTGAACATTAACATCTGAATTATTTAATATTAGTCATCAATTTAATTCACAACTCAAAATCACACAATGGATTTGTGATTTTCCCGACAACCACACAATTTAATTATTTTGTAAAATAATTCATATTGATTAAGCTTATAATATGAAATATTAATTCTTTAATTTATTTGAGATTTTAAATGTTGATAATAATCATTTAAATTCATATATAGTAAGTTTTTTTTTCTTTTATTTGGGAAAGTTGCACGCTAGGAATGTGCTCAGACCATCCATTTAATGGTGATAGGAGGAAACCAGTTAATTAAATTGATTGATATTTAAAAAGGAAACAAATGAGAGAAGTTTTGATAATAGAACGGGAAGGGTTCTTTTAATCCCATTGAAAAAAAAAATTCTCAATTTTGATTTCATCGAAAAACATACGCGGCTTTCACTTGTCGTCCGTTTATTTTCTTCCACCTCTCTATCATTCAGTATTGAAACTTCATGTGACGGCAAAGAATTTCGCTCGATCCGAATCAGTCGTTAAACCGATCTAGACCGTTCGAAACCCTTGATCGTTTGAGAACAGGACAAATCAGAACGCAGACGGAAGAACATTTCATTGTTATTACAATAATTCCATCAGATACAAGAATATACAGAGTATAATGAATAAATTACATTCGATAAATATCAGAGATTACAATATATTACATAACAGCGGAAAATAATACAAAGCACAACTGAAGGTGATATACGGATACAGAGCTTTCCGGATATCATTCCAGCTGTAAACCAGGATCCTGTGAATATAAATCTGCAAAACCAAAACTACTAGCTGCCCGTGCGGAAAATAGGGGCACCCAGAGTTTAGGTTAAAACAATAAACTCCAGGTCAGTCATGTGACTGGTGTGAGAACTAAAACAGTTACTTAAAGCTTGACTTTACAAGAGAGTAATTCAAGGGACCACGCCGTATAACACGGAACGGGTTTCCTCCCAAGAATACCAGTGCATATCAACAAACAACGCAATGCTTTTTCGAAAAATGAAGCTATTATAAGACCCAGGTCCCATCACACAATGCAACGCAAGCCGGAGGATAGGGTTTTCCCTTATAATAGCCAAACATGCTTGGTACGTTTAAAACAAATCATTTGATACTATAATAAGTGTATAGTGTCAAAACAATTTCAATCATAAATATAAATCATAGACGGCATAACTACCATCTACTATGTCGCCATACTAGTTCTACAATTAAAACCAAATCACACGTATTGGAAATTGGATTTCCGTCATGAGTCGAGGCAAGGGGCAAGCTCCTCTCCGCGTTCGAGACACTCTAGCAAATGCCTCAGGGTTACGCACTCTGGGCAACCCTGGATGCGGCTGGGCCGGTCCTCACTTACGTTAGAGGATTGGTTATTCCTGAACACACGTTTCCCGGTCCTTACAGACCTATAATCGAGGCGCCTCGCATTCCAACAACCACAAAGGTGAAAAGTATATAAATGTCAGGGCTGGTAAGTCACTGACACCACCAAAGCTAGAAAGAAACGTCGTGCTCTCCCAGCGGTCCGTATCCCCTTTTTAACTCATACCGAGGTGTGAGGCTCGCGAATTCACGTTATACACAAAGCTGCCACGTAGGCCGTGCTTTGATCATCAACCACAGGACTCTGCTTTTCAACAAAAGCCTTGATCATTGCATCTTAGCGTGCCACATAGACAATTCATGCCATGCGACTGATGTCCATCGATATACAACCTCTGAGCTCGTACGTCTCAGAGAAGGGCATTAAGCAAAAGAATAAATTCTCCACTGCCAAACAGATGTATATTTAATAGAAATCAATCAACACAGAATAAAATCCAATGTCAGACACACAATCCATCTACAAGTCCGTTCTGGGGCTGAACGAAACCGGAGGCACTTTCCTCGCATATCCATCCATCTCCAAGTACGTCTGGACGACCACCAACTATTTCCATCCTCTTGGGTTTACAGCCCAATCAGGATCGTCAGTAATAATCCAAACGAAGTGAAGACTTCCGGTCTTCAACCACCGTCTTCATCTTCGACATATCGTTGAATCGGTTATTCAGAATGAGTGTAAACCCGGACTTTCTGAACAATCCGCGTATATTAAAAACAAATGTTACACAAACACAACATACGCCTCATTCCAATTCATTAGTCACTAACCGCAAATTAGCAAGAGAACAATTTCCCAAACATTAACCCCGAAGGCCGAAACCAACATCAGATCAATACCCAGGAAACCATTCTTCTTAACCAACCTACAGCTAGTTTCTAAATTCCACATTCTTAGGGAAAGGTTCCCATTAATTTTATCCAAGATAAATTCTTTAAAATTTATCCTGTAATCTTCCTTTGGATGTCGTTTCAAACCAAATTATGGTTTTTCTAAACTAGTCGAGATTAGCGAACCACACCGAAGTAATTATTTATTTTATTTCCCAATCCCAACCTATTCATTCCATGAAGCAAAACTGGTAATACTCCATATCTAACACCACGGTGTTATCGGTAAAATTAATTACCATTTCACGTTCAAATCTAATTAAAGATTTAACTATCGCTTTGGAGCAAAACTGGTAATACTCCATTCTCGTTCATTTTCTAAATTTGGAAATTTAGATTACAAATTCACATTTCAATCTAATTGCAGATTCGTTAAAACTCCTTTTACTGGGTTAAAGAACTAGGTGTTATTTAAAACACAGTTCACGACAAACCCAAATCACATTCTATTTATTATCGGGTTAAAGAACTAGTGTTATTTAAAACAATGTTCACGATAAACCCATTTCAAATTCAATCAAATATATTAGAAATTCGATTATTTAAAACCCCTTTTTAAATCTAATTCATTTATTTAAAAATAATTGGGTTTTAAATTTAGTTCAAAACTAGTTCATTTCGATAAAAACCCATTTTTATCTTTTCAAATATGGAGTTTTTCATCCCAAATTTTCCCAAATCATTTCCTATGATTTTACACAAATTTTTGATATTTTTAATAATTTTATCAAGGCCCGTACAGTCGATTTCCAACAATGGCCATCGAACTGCACTTACAGCGACCTTTTTCGAATTTGATTTGGACGTATCTCCAAATCCAACCGTTAGATTTTGAATTTCTAATATTCGTTAGAAAGCTCTTTTCGATACGAACCCAACGGTTCCGGTTTTAGGAGAATCCGACGGTCGGATCTCCAGTAATGTCCGTTTGAAATAAATGGTCGAAATTCACGAACTGTCGCGGCGCGGCGCGTTCTATTCAGGCCATTATATTATATATATAATATATATAATATATATTTTTCGTCGATTTCTATTTAAAACGAATTTTATAAATAGTTTTAAATTTGTTTCAAAAACAATTTCAACTTCCATTTCAATTCAAATCAACATTGAATTCTTTCTTATAAATTCGGTTTAAAATTCATTTCTATTCAATTCAAAATTCAATTCAATTTGAATTCATTTCAATTCGCTTTCAATTCAATTTGAATTCGTTTTCTATTCAATTCATTTCGAAATCGTTTTATATTCAATTCAATTCAAAATCGTTTTATATTCAATTCATTTTTCAAATGAATAAAATCGACATAAATATCGTTCACGTCAAAATGGCGTCAATCTAATCAACACGGCTTCATATATTTCTATTTTCAAATATTTTATTTCAAATATTTCTTATTATCAAAATATTTCTATTTCAAATATTTCTATTTCAAATATTTCGTTCAACACATGATTAATCTCAACGGATGAGTACAGTCAACACATGAACCTTTATTTTATATTATTAAAGATGTAAATTTTATTATAAAAATATTTCGTTCAATACATGACTAATCTCAACGGATGAGTACAGTCAACACATGAACATTTACTTTATATTATTAAAGATGTAAATTTTATTATAAAAATATTTCGTTCAACACATGACTAATCTCAACGGATGAGTACAGTCAACACATGAACATTTACTTTATATTATTAAAGATGTAAATTTTATTATAAAAATATTTCGTTCAACACATGACTAATCTCAACGGATGAGTACAGTCAACACATGAACATTTACTTTATAATATTCTTTATCTTCTAAATTGGAATGAGGCCCAATCAATCACCATATAAAATTAATTATATGGATTTTCATACAATACATGTATATAATAGCATTGAGAAATAATCAACCATCAACCAAAGTGCACTACACTGTCTAAGCATCAAATATAGATATTCAACGCTTATAACAGCCTGCCAATCAATCGATTGACATATTTAATCAATCAGGATGAGTGAACTTCAAATTTCATCCCAATACCCGTGTGGGGTTTCAAACAATCAAACACAAATTTTATTTGTGCAGTTGGGCGATGTGTAAAATTTATCGACCCAATCAATGTCCTTCAAATAGGTGTACATGAACAAACCGTCCAGTTTGTAAATGGATATTTATTCACATTCACTATATTTTCATATTCACGTTAAAAATTATATTTTTAACGATAAAACATTTTATTTTAACACATGAATTTTTATTCAGTTCATTCTTTAAATAAAATGATATTCTTATTTTTTTTCTAACATATTTTAGAAAATTTCGGCGGCATAACGGCACGATACTAGAAACGGGACGAGGCCTAGCCTTATCCCCGGTCTAGTGAAGGCCCACGCCATTCACACATCAATCAAATCCATTCATTTCACCCAACAATTCAATTTCAAACTAATAATCTAACTATTTTTTGCAATCAAATAAACAAGTCCATGGTCTGTGGACGATTGTGTCGGGTGCTACTAAGCACCGTCTGCATCCTAGTATATATATATATATAACTAGAAAAGAAAATTGAAGAGTGAGAAATTCTCACCGATAGCTATCCAACCATCTCGACTCTTCTTTTGCAGAAACCTTCGTTGTTCTCGCCCTTTTGTTATCTTCGTTGCCCGTATTCTCTACATATGTAAAAATCGAATTTTTACTTCGTTATCCAATATATAAAAATCATATTTTTACTATGATATTCAATATATAAAAATCATATTTTTACTATGCTATTCAATATATAAAAATCATATTTTTACTATGCTATTCAATATATAAAAATCATATTTTTACTATGCTATTCAATATATAAAAATCATATTTTTACTATGCTATTCATATAGTAAAGATTATATTTTTATCACGCCATTCTTCATATAAAGATTTCACCTTTTCAAATATGAAGTTTTCGCCTTTTCAAATATATAATTTTCGCCTTTTCAAATATATAATTTCTATTTTTCTCGAAGTAAAAATCATATTTTTACTTCACTACTCATATTAAAAATATTGTCTTTTCTTTTCTAAAAATATCGTCTTTTCATTTCTAAAAATATCGTCATTTCTTTTCTAAAAATATCGTCTTTTCATTTCTAAAAATTAAATCTTTACTGATTAAAAAATCAAACTTTTTTCTAGTTTAAACTAATTACAAATCAGTTTTCATAAAAACAAAGAAAACAAAACAAAGAAAAATATATATAAAAAGACAGAAAGCTTATAGTTGGAAGGAAGGGGGGGACCAGTAGCGTTCGCAGGCCAAGGGGGAGGTGGAGATGGGCTTCGCGGCTCACGGTGGCGCTGGGGGGGTTTGCGGGTTCGGGTCTGGGTGGGGTTCGATGCGGGTTCGGCGAGGAGGAAGAAGGGAGGGGGAAGAAGAGGAGGGGGCGGCTATGGTGGCTACGCCGCCTAGGCGCGGCGGCTCATCGGGGGGGGGGGGGGGCAGCATCGATCGCCCCCCCCCTTTCGTTCCCTTTTTTTTCTGAAGAATGAAATCGGGGGGGGGGGGCTGGGTAGTTAAGGGAAGAAAGGATTATTTATTTATTTATTTTATTTTTTTCACTAAAAAGAAACTTTTATTTTCGACCTCTAAACGAGGCCCACCGCCTGTCGTCCATAGCGTTTTACCCCCATTCCGAACACAATGGGATATGTATCGTAAGCTGATTTGATCGTTTCGATTAGTTTCCGTTGAATTTACATTTAAATCACTATATTGAATTTTAAACGTACATTTCAAATAACCGGGGTCACATAACAACTCTATAAATTTCATAAAAATATTTTCTAGCTTCGTATCGATGATACGGTCCTAACAAAACTAGTTTCGTCGAATTCTGAGACCGTATGAAAAATGGCCAATTTCCAGTCGATTAAAATCAACTAAAACTGGTCAAACGCGTTTTCCTTTGCCACGCTCACATATTGATTCAAAAAATTATGAAATTTAAAACCTAGCAATAATTTAACATCACGGACCCAACAAAAGTGGTTTCGTCGAAATCCGAGGTCGTTTGCAAAATTCCCATTTTTAAGGGCCTGAATTCCATAGCGACTATTCAGAATTTTCAACTGGACATATCCTTTGATTCCCGCTATGAAATTTCGATTATTCGGATTCGTTGGAAAATATTGTCAATTAGATCCTAATGTTTTCGGTTTCACTAAAATCCGGATTGTTTTGCACCCGGTACATTCAATTGAAGTTTGAAATCGAATTATCGAACTACCGCGCCATTTTCAATTCTATTTATAATTATATATAAATATTTATATTCTAACAACGACGTATATAATATACGTTCTAATTATATTCAAAATAAATTTCTCGTCGATTTTATTTAAAACAATCTATTTTAAATATTCAAAATTCGCTAAAATTGCCAAAATAAAAATTTTAAACTGGCTCAGATTTTCCGGGTTATTACAATCTCCCTCACTTAAAAATTTTTGTCCCCGAAAAGGAACAAAGTCGAAAGTGGTTTGATTATTTAACTCTACGCTCGATCTGGCTTCCATTCTCCAACTTTTCAGTTTCTGAGAATTTTCAAAATTTCAAAAATTTGGCTAACACCCTAAATTTTCGAAAAATTTCGCCATAACCTCCCCTGCACCGGGAGCATCGGGGAATTTCAAATAGCTTCCCTGGTCCTTCTAATCTCAAAAAGAAAAAGAAAAAGCCAAGCGGCTAGCCAATAGGCTCATAAAATCATCATCACCCAAACAAAACAGTAAATTATGTAGTAAACATGTTCCTATTTGTCGGGCAAACAAATTTTATTCTCTGCTCTAGCCTCCTTGCTATGACCTGTTCAATGTAAGTATATGTATATGCAAGCAAATGCGACTAATTTTCAATATAGTTCAATATTTGATGTAATTAGGCATAATGGTTCAAAATTAGCAAACAAATAAACAAACAACACAAACATCAATCAATTAGTGGATTAGAGTTTCAAATTGATAATTTTGATACATATACAAAAATCATGTTTTTGTTGCCAATTCACAACAATGTGTTCTAGCTATATTAGTTTTGGTTCTCACACCAGTCTAATGGAAATATATAGAAATCAAACCTTCGAAACACGAACACAAATTCTGATGATGATATATCAATCATCAGAATCATCTCCGGGCGACTAGAGTGTGACTCTATATCTATCCAATATATTAAAACTTCGAACATACGTTCATGACGCGTATATACAAAACCTTTATATACTAGATTGTCCATATTCAGAATAAATAAATAATCAAATACGTTTTAAAATGGTTTAAATTTCAAAACAAAATTGTTTTCATTTGAAAAATATACTCTTCACACTCGTTCTAGGATACTACTGATCCTATCTCTAACGAGTCATTCTAATTGAATATTACTGATCCAATATCTGATGAATTCTTTCGTATGGTTCTAATGTGTCTTGTTCTCGAGCTCTGTAAACCAAAGCTCTGATACCAAATGTGACGGCAAAGAATTTCGCTCGATCTGAATCAGTCGTTAAACCGATCTAGACCGTTCGAAACCCCTGATCGTTTGAGAACAGGACAAATCAGAACGCAGACGGAAGAACATTTCATTGTTATTACAATAATTCCATCAGATACAAGAATATACAGAGTATAATGAATAAATTACATTCGATAAATATCAGAGATTACAATAAATTACATAACAGCGGAAAATAATACAAAGCACAACTGAAGGTGATATACGGATACAGAGCTTTCCGGATATCATTCCAGTTGTAAACCAGGATCCTGTGAATATAAATCTGCAAAACCAAAACTACTAGCTGCCCGTGCGGAAAATAGGGGCACCCAGAGTTTAGGTTAAAACAATAAACTCCAGGTCAGTCATGTGACTGGTGTGAGAACTAAAACAGTTACTTAAAGCTTGACTTTACAAGAGAGTAATTCAAGGGACCACGCCGTATAACACGGAACGGGTTTCCTCCCAAGAATACCAGTGCATATCAACAAACAACGCAATGCTTTTTCGAAAAATGAAGCTATTATAAGACCCAGGTCCCATCACACAATGCAACGCAAGCCGGAGGATAGGGTTTTCCCTTATAATAGCCAAACATGCTTGGTACGTTTAAAACAAATCATTTGATACTATAATAAGTGTATAGTGTCAAAACAATTTCAATCATAAATATAAATCATAGACGGCATAACTACCATCTACTATGTCGCCATACTAGTTCTACAATTAAAACTGAATCACACGTATTGGAAATTGGATTTCCGTCATGAGTCGAGGCAAGGGGCAAGCTCCTCTCCGCGTTCGAGACACTCTAGCAAATGCCTCAGGGTTACGCACTCTGGGCAACCCTGGATGCGGCTGGGCCGGTCCTCACTTACGTTAGAGGATTGGTTATTCCTGAACACACGTTTCCCGGTCCTTACAGACCTATAATCGAGGCGCCTCGCATTCCAACAACCACAAAGGTGAAAAGTATATAAATGTCAGGGCTGGTAAGTCACTGACACCACCAAAGCTAGAAAGAAACGCCGTGCTCTCCCAGCGGTCCGTATCCCCTTTTTAACTCATACCGAGGTGTGAGGCTCGCGAATTCACGTTATACACAAAGCTGCCACGTAGGCCGTGCTTTGATCATCAACCACAAGACTCTGCTTTTCAACAAAAGCCTTGATCATTGCATCTTAGCGTGCCACATAGACAATTCATGCCATGCGACTGATGTCCATCGATATACAACCTCTGAGCTCGTACGTCTCAGAGAAGGGCGTTAAGCAAAAGAATAAATTCTCCACCGCCAAACAGATGTATATTTAATAGAAATCAATCAACACAGAATAAAATCCAATGTCAGACACACAATCCATCTACAAGTCCGTTCTGGGGCTGAACGAAACCGGAGGCACTTTCCTCGCATATCCATCCATCTCCAAGTACGTCTGGACGACCACCAACTATTTCCATCCTCTTGGGTGTACAGCCCAATCAGGATCGTCAGTAATAATCCAAACGATGTGAAGACTTCTGGTCTTCAACCACCGTCTTCATCTTTGACATATCGTCGAATTGGTTATTCAGAATGGTTGTAAACCCGGACTTTCCGAACAATCCGCGTATATTAAAAACAAATGTTACACAAACACAACATACGCCTCATTCCAATTCATTAGTCACTAACCGCAAATTAGCAAGAGAACAATTTCCCAAACATTAACCCCGAAGGCCGAAACCAACATCAGATCAATACCCAGGAAACCATTCTTCTTAACCAACCTACAGCTAGTTTCTAAATTCCACATTCTTAGGGAAAGGTTCCCATTAATTTTATCCAAGATAAATTCTTTAAAATTTATCCTGTAATCTTCCTTTGGATGTCGTTTCAAACCAAATTATGGTTTTTCTAAACTAGTCGAGATTACCGAACCACACCGAAGTAATTATTTACTTTATTTCCCAATCCCAACCTATTCATTCCATGAAGCAAAACTGGTAATACTCCATATCTAACACCACGGTGTTATCGGTAAAATTAATTACCATTTCACGTTCAAATCTAATTAAAGATTTAACTATCGCTTTGGAGCAAAACTGGTAATACTCCATTCTCGTTCATTTTCTAAATTTGGAAATTTAGATTACAAATTCACATTTCAATCTAATTGCAGATTCGTTAAAACTCCTTTTACTGGGTTAAAGAACTAGGTGTTATTTAAAACACAGTTCACGACAAACCCAAATCACATTCTATTTATTATCGGGTTAAAGAACTAGTGTTATTTAAAACACTGTTCACGATAAACCCATTTCAAATTCAATCAAATATATTAGAAATTCGATTATTTAAAACCCCTTTTTAAATCTAATTCATTTATTTAAAAATAATTGGGTTTTAAATTTAGTTCAAAACTAGTTCATTTGGATAAAAACCCATTTTTATCTTTTCAAATATGGAGTTTTTCATCCCAAATTTTCCCAAATCATTTCCTATGATTTTACACAAATTTTTGACATTTTTAATAATTTTATCAAGGCCCGTACAGTCGATTTCCAACAATGGCCATCGAACTGCACTTACAGCGACCTTTTTCGAATTTGATTTGGACGTATCTCCAAATCCAACCGTTAGATTTTTAATTTCTAATATTCGTTAGAAAGCTCTTTTCGATACGAACCTAACGGTTCCAGTTTTAGGAGAATCCGACGGTCGGATCTCCCGTAATGTCCGTTTGAAATAAATGGTCGAAATTCACGAACTGCCGCGGCGCGTTCTATTCAGGCCATTATATTATATATATAATATATATAATATATATTTTTCGTCGATTTCTATTTAAAACGAATTTTATAAATAGTTTTAAATTTGTTTCATAAACAATTTCAACTTCCATTTCAATTCAAATCAAAATTGAATTCTTCCTTATAAATTCGGTTTAAAATTCATTTCTATTCAATTCAAATTTCAATTCAATTTGAATTCATTTCAATTCGCTTTCAAGTCAATTTGAATTCGTTTTCTATTCAATTCATTTCGAGATCGTTTTATATTCAATTCAATTCAAAATCGTTTTATATTCAATTCGTTTTTCAAATGAATAAAATCGACATAAATATCGTTCACGTCAAAATGGCGTCAATCTAATCAACACGGCTTCATATATTTCTATTTTCAAATATTTTATTTCAAATATTTCTTATTATCAAAATATTTCTATTTCAAATATTTCTATTTCAAATATTTCGTTCAACACATGACTAATCTCAACGGATGAGTACAGTCAACACATGAACCTTTATTTTATATTATTAAAGATGTAAATTTTATTATAAAAATATTTCGTTCAACACATGACTAATCTCAACGGATGAGTATAGTCAACACATGAACATTTACTTTATATTATTAAAGATGTAAATTTTATTATAAAAATATTTCGTTCAACACATGACTAATCTCAACGGATGAGTACAGTCAACACATGAACATTTACTTTATATTATTAAAGATGTAAATTTTATTATAAAAATATTTCGTTCAACACATGACTAATCTCAACGGATGAGTACAGTCAACACATGAACATTTACTTTATAATATTCTTTATCTTCTAAATTGGAATGAGGCCCAATCAATCACCATATAAAATTAATTATATGGATTTTCATACAACACATGTATATAATAGCATTTAGAAATAATCAACCATCAACCAAAGTGCACTACACTGTCTAAGCATCAAATATAGATATTCAACGCTTATAACAGCCTGTCAATCAATCGATTGACATATTTAATCAATCAGGATGAGTGAACTTCAAATTTCATCCCAATACCCGTGTGGGGTTTCAAACAATCAAACACAGATTTTATTTGTACAGTTGGGCGATGTGTAAAATTTATCGACCCAATCAATGTCCTTCAAATAGGTGTACATGAACAAACCGTCCAGTTTGTAAATGGATATTTATTCACATTCACTATATATTCATATTCACGTTAAAAATTATATTTTTAACGATAAAACATTTTATTTTAACACATGAATTTTTATTCAGTTCATTCTTTAAATAAAATGATATTCTTATTTTTTTCTAACATATTTTAGAAAATTTCGGCGGCATAACGGCACGATACTAGAAACGGGACGAGGCCTAGCCTTATCTCCGGTCTAGTGAAGGCCCACGCCATTCACACATCAATCAAATCCATTCATTTCACCCAACAATTCAATTTCAAACTAATAATCTAACTAATTTTTGCAATCAAACAAACAAGTCCATGGTCTGTGGACGATTGTGTCGGGTGCTACTAAGCACCGTCTGCATCCTAGTATATATATATAACTAGAAAAGAAAATTGAAGAGTGAGAAATTCTCACCGATAGCTATCCAACCATCTCGACTCTTCTTTTGCAGAAACCTTCGTTGTTCTCGCCCTTTTGTTATCTTCGTTGCCCGTATTCTCTACATATGTAAAAATCGAATTTTTACTTCGTTATCCAATATATAAAAATCATATTTTTACTATGCTATTCAATATATAAAAATCATATTTTTACTATGCTATTCAATATATAAAAATCATATTTTTACTATGCTATTCAATATATAAAAATCATATTTTTACTATGCTATTCAATATATAAAAATCATATTTTTACTATGCTATTCAATATATAAAAATCATATTTTTACTGTGCTATTCATATAGTAAAGATTATATTTTTATCACGCCATTCTTCATATAAAGATTTCGCCTTTTCAAATATGAAGTTTTCGCCTTTTCAAATATATAATTTTCGCCTTTTCAAATATATAATTTCTATTTTTCTCGAAGTAAAAATCATATTTTTACTTCACTACTCATATTAAAAATATCGTCTTTTCTTTTCTAAAAATATCGTCTTTTCATTTCTAAAAATATCGTCTTTTCTTTTCTAAAAATATCGTCTTTTCATTTCTAAAAATTAAATCTTTACTGATTAAAAAATCAAACCTTTTTCTAGTTTAAACTAATTACAAATCAGTTTTCATAAAAACAAAGAAAACAATACAAAGAAAAAAATATATAAAAAGACAGAAAGCTTACAGTTGGAAGGAAGGGGTGGACCAGTAGCATTCGCAGGCCAAGGGGGAGGTGGAGGTGGGCTTCGCGGCTCACGGTGGCGCTGGGGGGGGTGGGGGGGTTTGCGGGTTCGGGTCTGGGTGGGGTTCGATGCGGGTTAGGCGAGGAGGAAGAAGAAGGGAGGGGAAGAAGAGGAGGGGGGGCTGTGGTGGCTGCACCGCCTAGGCGCGGCGGCTCATCGGGGGGGGGGGGGGGGGGCAGCATCGATCGCGCCCCCCTTTCGTTCCCTTTTTTTTCTGAAGAATGAAATCGGGGGGGGGGGGGGGCTGGGTAGTTAAGGGAAGAAAGGATTTTTTTATTTATTTAATTATTTTATTTTTTTCACTAAAAATAAACTTTAATTTTTGACCTCTAAACGAGGCCCACCGCCTGTCGTCCATAGCGTTTTACCCCCATTCCGAACACAATGGGATATGTATCGTAAGATGATTTGATCGTTTTGATTAGTTTCCGTTGAATTTACATTTAAATCACTATATTGAATTTTAAACGTATATTTCAAATTACCAGGGTCACATAACAACTCTATAAATTTCATAAAAATATTTTCTAGCTTCGTATCGACGATACGGTCCTAACAAAACTAGTTTCGTCGAATTCTGAGACCGTATGAAAAATGGCCAATTTCCAGTCGATTAAAATCAACTAAAACTGATCAAACGCGTTTTCCTTTGCCACGCTCACATATTGATTCAAAAAATTATGAAATTTAAAACCTAGCAATAATTTAACATCACGGACCCAACAAAAGTGGTTTCGTCGAAATTCGAGGTCATTTGCAAAATTCCCATTTTTAAGGGCCTGTATTCCATAGCGACTATTCAGAATTTTCAACTGGACATATCCTTTGATTCCCGCTATGAAATTTCGATTATTCGGATTCGTTGGAAAGATATTGTCAATTAGATCCTAATGTTTTCGGTTTCACTAAAATCCGGATTGTTTTGCACCCGGTACATTCAATTGAAGTTTGAAATCGAATTATCGAACTACCGCGCCATTTTCAATTCTATTTATAATTATATATAAATATTTATATTCTAACGACGACGTATATAATATACGTTCTAATTATATTCAAAATAAATTTCTCGTCGATTTTATTTAAAATAATCTATTTTAAATATTCAAAATTCGCTAAAATTGCCAAAATAAAAATTTTAAACTGGCTCAGTTTTTCCGGGTTATTACACTTCATCCAAGAGAAGCACATCAAAAAATTCAAACAAACTTCAAATTAAATTAGAAAAGGTGGTTCACTTCCCATTTACAAAGTTTGATGTTGGTTTATTTGAAATCTAGATAGAAGCCATAAATCAAAGTTCGATAAAAGGCAGGGTCTACTGGATCTAAAGATTGATCGAATGAATCTGGGTATTGTTCAATTATTCAAGGTCTTCTACATAATTATCTCTATGGTTATTCTATGTGCATATAGTTTTATATTTACATAATTTGTTTTATATTTACATATTATGATTTTTCTTATCCCATTAATCCCTACCTCTCCTTTTTGTTTGTACTTATGAACTTAAATCTTGATATGAATGTCTCTACTATCTTTCTTAAATCAATTGAATTGGCTGATCATTTTAAAACTTATAATTTTTTTTATTTTGTTCACTACTGTCTTACCAAGAATTATGACACATTTTCTCTTTCCTATATAATTATTTGATTAGTTAACTTATTCTAGATCTAGTCATCTAGATCTTGTTAATTTTTTTCTTTATATATGATTTGTGATAAATGATCCAGATTTATAAAAAAACGTAGTAAACAATCATATATAAAGAAAACAAATTAACAATTAAAACGTAGTTAACAATTAAAACATCTTGTTAATTCACATTCCCTCATAGGATACGAATTCGTACCTGATGCATGTTAAGGGATATGAATAAGTATCCCCATGGAATATGAAGTCGTGTCTGTAGCACCTTAAGGGATAAGAATTTGTATCTCTCCAAGGGATACGAATCCGTATTCCATCTCCGCCTCTAGGATACGATCTCGTATCCCCATTGCGATACGAATTCATGCCCAGTTCGCAACACCTAGATGCAATCTTGTATCCCAACGCGGGATACGAATTCTTACCTTCATCCAGGGGATACGAATTCGTATCTGATTCCTAGGATGCGGATTCGCATCCAACCACCGGGATAAGAAATCCAATAGTGGGCCCCTCCAGTTCACCTACTCCACTTCCATCCTACACCTATAAATACACCCTCATTTCCAACGTGAAGTGGGTTGGATCTTGCTCATCTCTAAGCTCTAATGGCTGCCTAAGAGGGAAATAACCTTCCAAAAGCCTCCCTAGCACCTCCAGCACTCTAGGAAGAAGAAGAGGCATCTTCTTACACATTTTACCATGTTCTTGTCTATTAAACCATTTCTGGACGTCCTTTCCACTTTGGATTCATGAAAGTTTCACAACCTCTTCATCCTCACTTGACTAAGCCTAGGATCCCCGGACAATCAAAAGTTCATCCTTTCACTTCCAAACATTCAGATCACGAAGAAGAGACTTCCTCCTCCTCCAAGCATAATACACGGAAATTATTCAATTATGTATCAGAAATTATCAAAACTCATATACACTGGGAAATTTTCTAATCCTATGTTGTAAACTTTTACAAAGATCACAATAAAAGAGCAAAACCATTCAAAGTGGACGTAGGTCGAGCTGAACCACAATAAATTCTTCATGATCATTTACTTCTGCTTTTTCCCTATTCGTTACATTGCAACTTACATATTTTCCACCATTGCACGTTTATTTTCATTCACATGGAAATCACGAGGGTTGACGACCACTTTTGAGTGTCAACACTTTGGTGCCCCAGGGAGGGGAGGAGATGCGCACCTACAGTCGACTTCGTGTCATTTCAACCGAGGAATCGAAACCTCGCCTTTCCTGCTACTCAAGCACTAAAGCTTGGAACACTACTTGAGTCTTCCGAGACTTACCAACCAAGTCTATCGACAATGTTGAGCAAAAGAAATAATACCATGGCCGAACCTCCCACGGTCGATCATGATTCGGAAAATCCCTCCCAGCCTCGACCAATCGAAGCTCCGACCAACTCGAGTACTGATAACGTTTCCACCCTCGATGCACTCATCGATTGAGCTCAATTCGATGAAAGCTCGAGGAAATTAGGCAAAACCGAAGAAGCAACCAAATGCACCGAAACATTGGATTGACGCAACAACTTCAACAGTTCGCTTAGCGAGATATCCTTCAGCTTCAAGCATACTTAGGCATTCATCCTCTATTGAACTATGTCTCATCGAGTTCCGCCCCTGCTCCATAATAGTCGCTTCTACCGTTCTCACCTTGGGCCTAACCCCGACCAACGGGTTAACACTCAACCCGTCTCCATGTAAGATCAAACACCTCAAATCAAAACTTTCTGCCTACGATATCAGCAATAAACCAGGCTAAGGTTCCCGCTCACCAACCTCAGCCATGTCAAACGAAAGAGGCCAAAGATTCATTTGATCAAGATGATGTTCACCCTAGAAGATGTCCAAAGCTACACATTCCCGAGTTGGATCACGACCGCCGTAATTCGACGAAGATTTGAACTCGCGTTCTTACTAACCTACTTCGCAACATCGTGAAAGAATCTTGGGTCACATCTTTGACGAATGGAAAACCAGTGCGAGAGGTATCACTTTCACTGAAGACGTGCTTAGCGCCAAATGGATCAAACATTTCACTATGCCATATATATTAACTTATTTAGGGGACTCTAACCCTTGGGAATTAATACACCACTATGAGTCCTGTATGAATTCGGCTTGCGCTACAGACGCCGTAAATTACAAATTCATCCTCGTCTTCCTAGAAGGCGTGCCTCTTCTGTGATTCACTCGACTTTCACTGAGAAATATCTCGACTTTTCCCAGCTAGCCAAGGGTTTAATTGACCAGTTCAGCACACACATCCTCCAAGGCAACAACAAAACTCTAACAAGTTACCTTGAGAAGTTCGACAACGCCTTAGAGGGTGTCAAAGACTAGGTCCCTTGGGCTATCCTAGACTAACTCATCGAGGATATGTTCCCCAATTCTGAATTCCGAGCATGGGTTAATCTAGCATAACCCAAGACTTTGGTGATCTTTTACGAGAAATCCAACTATTTCCTTCGCCAAGGGCTAGCACAAAGGAATCGAGCTTCTCATTTTAGCAACTTACTCCAAAATGAAGCTCAGAGATCCAACGACTCTATCCCAAATGATCTGCACAATCCTACTCAAACTGGAAATGTTAGAGGTGGTTGCAACAACAAGATGAAGTGTCTCCAACTTCCGTCTTTCCGCAACCCCACTCCACTTAATGACACCCTCAAGAACATTTATCTCGATACCTATAATGTCCTTCCATACAAGAAACCAAAGACAAAAGAACCGTCAGATGAACCAAGGAAATCTGTGATGTATTATTGGTTCCACAGCTCCTATGGGAACGACGCTAACAATTGTCGTTACTTGCAGGACAACATCGAGAAATTCGTAACGGAAAGCTTGAGCAGTACCAACAGGGTCCATTACATGGAATTTCTAAGCCATTCAACGTTCACTAGGGATTTTTACCAACTAGGACGTCGTCCAAAAACTAAATCCCTAAGAATTGTCCTTTTGAATCAACAAGACTACAACAAAAATAAGTGGCTTGAACATCAATGTTGCACCTTACAACTCATCTTGCTTGAGTTACACCTTGTTTGAATATAGTTTCTTTCATTCCTAGAGCACCTCACTCCTGAGTTGTAGCTTTGTCAAATGGCTTATGTTGACTTGTAATCAACTTAATTGTAATCCTTGTATGGAATATGAAAATATTAGCCTCCATCTTCAAGATTCGCTCGCGAATCACTAAAGCTCGCTATGGCTAGAGAATACACCAATTCTAGCAGATTTAGCCCAGTCTACATAACCTACGGAATAGTCTGGCAGTAGTTTGTTGGCACTACCATGCTAAACCGGATAGGATTAGGCGACCAACCTATGCTCAGGCATATTCTAGAGTCAGTTTATTGGTACCAACTTACTCGAACTTCGCATAACTCAAATTTCTCGAGAGTGTAGTTTCGGCTAACACAAATCTAAGCATAACGCCGAGTCACATTACATGAGTACAACTCCCATAAAGTATAGCAGTACTCAAGCTCATAAAATCTCAACTTCCATTATATAGTGGTCTCTTAGGTCATCATCGGGGATACCGGCTCGCAACTCATTCCCATCTTTTCCTCCACCGTCGGAGGTGAAACGAGAATGGAAAGCAAGTCCTCTCCTCCAAAGCATACTCCTCTCCATTGTGTCTTGGCCCTTCGCCTCCATCTGGGCTCCGGCCGCCCTCTAGTTAACCGTAGGCACGTCGGGAAGCGTTACCGGAGGCACATTCGAATGCGAGCCTGGGGAACTAGTCCTCTACTAGTCTCGCAACCGTCTCCTTCGATACAGTGGTCTCCAAGGTCGTCACTTGAGAAATTGGTTCGTGATTCGTTCCTTCTTTTGTCCCTCACTGAAGAAGAAACTTGAACGAGAGACGAAACCTTATTCTCTAGTTTACATTTCCACTTCGATGTCTTTACAATCTTACGCCTCAACCTAGTTTTTGGCCACCCTCTAGTTTACTGGGGGCATGTCGAGAAGCACAACCGAAGGCATGCCATTGAAAGTAGGCCCGGGGGCACTAGTCCCCGCCAGTTCCAGCATTCTCACTACATCCCACAGGGCGACCTTTTAGGAGAAAACTCACAACATAGAGAAGACGGTCCAAAAGAAAATTCTTGGCACAACATAAGTCATCTGCGACATTCTGCGATGTTAAGGCTTCTGCATACAAGCATCCCGTAATGCGATGTCAACCTTTAGTTTTATAACTAAAACAAACATCATTGTCGACCACTAGAGCAACATACGGATCAGATCGCGACTACGACACGACTTAATTAAGAATTAAACCTGGAATTGGCGACTCAATCGTATACCCAAATATTATGTGCATGTACGAGCGATCAGTCTGAGTGGATTCGCTTCTCGAACATTATGCCAATAAGTTGCGTTACATTTGACTTCAATCCCAATTCGATCACCCAACATCACGAAATGATCCGAACTTACTAACTCAAACTCTGGATCGAGGAGGATTTGGCAACTACATGAGCCTAGAGGCAATCCTCTAATGAATTCCTACACCAGCATAGCCTTCGCAGGAGCCAAGGCAGATCCCTATTAGTTCTTGCTTCAGTATCATCTTCAGTATAACTAGTGGAGAAACCATTTTGGAAGCACGCCCACTGCGTGGAGAAAGTGATCAAAAACCAAAAGTTTAGGTCCTAGAAGTTACTGACATTCCATCTGTACTATGACAACCCAACCCTGCAGAACCGAACTCAGAATCAAAGAAAACAACACAACACAGCCACCAACTCCCGGAGAAACAAGAGAATTGGAATAAGTCCCCAGGATACGAAGCCATGAATCCATATCTTCGTGCACTTGTTGGAAGTTCTCGTGTTTCCTATCACATCCTTGAGTTCGCAAAGTCTCGAGGCTCCTCCAACAAACTCAAGTCTAAGTGTATTGCCAAGATAATTTATATGAGTAGAATACTAGAAAATGTAAAGAATGCTTGAACACTTAAAGTGATATGATGAAAGAAAATAATCTTTTATTCACATGACAAAGATTACAGCTTTTTAACAATGACATGATGTACATCACAACCAAATCGTGCCTCCAAAAAGCGAGGATTGTACTCGCACATTTCATCGACGTAACAAAAATAAAAATTATCTGCAAAACTAGTTAGAAGAACCAGTGTTTTTCTCTTTCTTATTTACAGACTCGAGCTCGGACGGCATATCCTTCTTCCTCTTCCTCTTCGAATCTCCACTCCTAGATTTTCACTCCATAAATGGTGTTCTGGAGGGGGGCCTGAACTCATTTCATTTGCCCAGGGTCGCTGGGAGGATCCACCCTTCACTTTCTCTACCTTGGTTCGCTTTTGGAAGGCCTTGAATTATGCTTTCTTCCAAGGCTCATCCAACACCATAGTCTAGGTTTCCTCCTCATCCTTTTTCCTCGACTCATCCTAAACTTTAACCCTAGCCCCTTGTCTATCTTCTTCTTTTTCTCAAGTTTCTTAGACTTCTTAAGCAGTTGGGATTTCTTCTCTTCAATTTGCTCGTGCACGGTTTTCCCAACTGCTTCCATATGTCCTATAACTGAGCATCTCCAACATCCAGGTCCTTTCCCTCATCAAGCACTTTATCAAAATCGGCCAATCCAAACTCTCTCATTTCTAGATCAGTGCCTGCGAAGAGCCCATGCTCTTCCTCCATCTGCCCCTTGTAGGCATCCTCATTCGTCCCGGCCACGACGACCATCGTTGTTTACGTCCCGTCGTTCCTTCTTCAGAAATACCTACACGTCACTAGGCCATAGATGGACTATCACAACGAAAACCCATAGCGTTACTAGCTACCATGTTGCCATTGCTGTATTGTTTTTTGTCTATTGCAACGCACGCTTCAATGTGATAGCATAGATATCAAATTGTGTTGCAGTAGCTCTGGATATATTCTGATTAATTTTTTTTTAAAAAGTTATCAATCCGCGTGAATGAAATCCAAAGGTCTACGTTAGCAATCTGTGTCACCCTAATTTTCTTTACCGCCTCATCACCTTAACCCCAAATTTTCATTTTACCGCTTCAGTAAAACTATAGCCGACTTCCATTTTCCAAAACCCTAAATCATTCAAACCCTAATCTTAAATCCCAGTTCTTATCGCAGTGAATCAGATCTGCTCTACTTAGGAAAAATTGGAATTCTAAATCAATTGTGAAGGAGAACTTCCATATGCAACTGCCAACTTCATTAGGCGGTGCCACAGTAGGTAGCATCGAAGTTGCTAGAATGACAGGAGTTCAATCTGATAGGAGAATGAGGCTCTAATCTGACTTTGATGGCGGCAGGCCCAGGCAAGATCACGGTTATCAGTGTAGTAACAATTTTAGGACGTAATTTTTACCGATTTAGGATGTAATTTTTTTTCACCCTTTTGTGATTGGGAATCGAATTCATATTATAGCTATTATATAAAGAAAGATAAATATACATATTTTATAGTTAATTTGACATTGATTTTATAGACACCAATTTCCAATTGGTTATTCCCCATTTCATTTTGTTACAGAGCAAGGAAATAATTTCAAGTTTGCAGTTATATCACTTTTGGAAAGCAGTTAAGTAGCAGATAACATAATACAAAAAAGATTGGTCGAGTCCATGATTCTAGTCAAAATTATGAGTTGGTGATTGTTTTGTTTACAATTAGTAGTAGATAACATAATAAAAAAGGTTAATGATACTAGTGGTAAGTGTGGTGTAATGTGGTGTACTGATGTAATCTAGTATAGAGATCATGCTATGTGTTTGAATTTTGAACCCAATTTATATATTTTCAATAGAAGTTCACATTCATTCTGTCTTGCATCGTAGTTCATAGCACAACAGCATAAGGTAGATATTTATAGTTTATACTCTGTGAACCTCTTTATACACATGTACATGAATTCATTAATTCTTTGTCTTTCATTTTTTAAGGTGAATTCTCAACTTATTAGCAATATTTGTAGTATACTCTGTAACTCATTCAGGTTATTGTCATTGCCTACTTATTGCAGAATAGAAACAGGTTCCATACATTGTTGGCTTGTTTTTTTCCTGTTAGTGCATCAAACCTATTGTTATTGTACACTCCTGTTGATTGAACCTTGCGTAACTAAATCTTAGGTATGATCTAGTAGGGTTGCAATCTTTTTCTTGCCAATGTAAGACATTAAAGCAAAAATAAATGACATAGTAACAAAGACAGAAGTAAACAAGTCGGATGTTGTCGTACGAAGGCAAACTGCAACAGATGAAATCATGCTTGAGTGTTTCCGCAGAATAAGAGGCATCGTGTTGTCCGTAAATAGCATCATGTACGTACAACATTCTTTTCCATTGTAATCATTGCTTGCTAATATTGCCTTCACATTTTAAACACAATGTTAAGAAATACCTATATGTTTTCTTGTCTGAATGCAAACATATATCGATCTCTTGAATCTAGATTGTTAGTTTTTGTCATTTTAACCCACATAATACTATAACAACTCCTTTTGCCATCATTTAACTAATAAAAAGAATGACTTTTGTTATGCACTTTTGTTTCATGTTGCTGGTTTGACAGTTAAGTTTTCCAAGAAGCAAGGCGCATATCAAAGAACAAGTGGACAACAATGTTAAGGCTTATGTAGGTGAAGTGAACTTCAATCACATGGAGGGGGAAAAACATTTGGTCAGACTGTTATGTACATGCTTTAATTTATAGATTATATTGTATAATATTTCAATTATTGATCCTTGGCATATTCGTTCTAGCCAAATATGAAATTGCTTTGGGTATAATGCATGCAAGCAAGTTAGGAACTTAGGATGTATCCCTGATAGCACAACCTAAGAATAGTAGTTACGGTGTCAAAGAAGCCTTTATTGAATTCACACACTGAGCATTGAAATCTTGCATCTTGAGACCTGATTATCTTGTTCTTGTATAGACAAAGAGGCAGCAGGCTCATGAAACTGGGAGATCAGCCGCAGTTCCTGTTAGATTGAGGCAGCTGGAAGCTACCATAAGGCTAAGAGAGCCCCTTACAAGAATAAGGCTGTAAGTGCCCTATTTCGCAAAATAGATATCTTATTATCAACTTCATATACCTGAGAATCATTAACCTCAACTGCGAATCGATTGGTTTTGAAATAAAGGATTTCATGTACCTAAGAATGATTTTGGCATGTTGGAGAGCCATTTTGGCTATTCAATGTTTCCATTTTAGGTGCTGCTCCATCTAGACTCAATGAGCATATGAATCTGACTCCTGAGATTGCTAATGAAATCAAGGTAAAAATAGAAAAATATTGTTTATTTAATCAGAGAAATTTCCTAGTACACCCTACTAACGGTTGTTTTTCTTGAGCATAGCAAGCTAAGGTACACATAAAGAGAAGAATGGGCATTGATAGTCATATATCAGAACGCCGTTTACTGGATAACTTGGCCAGAATGGGGCTGATGAGTCCATTTTAAGTGTTCAGAACTTATTTTGTAAGAAAAGCTACAGGGAACATTCCATATTGGTTTCTCGTTTAATATAAGATTGTTGGTCTTTGATTTTCTTTATAAGCAAGGAAGTATGCTAGTAGGCAGAAATTAGTAGGTCACAAGCACCTCATTATGCCATTATTCTTTAAAATGATATTCAGGTTTCATTGCATTGTCTAGCATCCTCTATAAAATGTGAAGAATTCTAAGAAAAGAGAGAAGAAAAAAGATTGATTTTGGTATGTATAGACTAGATCAATAAAATAACATATCTGTTAGTGGTTCTTCTTTTAAAAAATCTCCTATTTGAAAGTAGTAGTTTATATAATCATTTTCTTATATTTTTTCTTGCTTATGGTTGTATGTTTGAGTCTGTATATGAGTGAATCGAGTGAAAATGTAGCGAGGAATGTATGTAAATATGAAATATACCAGTGAATGCATAATAGTGGAGTCCAAAAAAATTTGTACCGTTTGAAATATTGAAATAAAATATTTATTTGAATAAATATTCTATTTGAATACTGCGTTATAATAATATTTATTATAATATTATGAAAATTTTGATTAACAGTAGTTGAGGTATAATTACTTTTAACAGTTGTAAATTTTTTAACAATTGCTAAAAATAGTTGTAAAAAGGGTTGACTTTATTACGATTGCCAGTTGTATTAGACATATTAAACCTGTTTTTGGCAGTTGTGAAAGGGTATTTTTTTGTTCTAGTGGTGCATTTGGACACACATGTATTGATGTTACTGTAGGGTCGCAAAGGTGTTGCCTTTGATTCTAACGCAACGCGACAAAAGGAAACCCCGAAAAAGTGTTTCCATAGATCATTTTTTTTGCCTACAACAACACTTTTTGGCATCTACTGTGTCACTTCTCTGGGGTTGCCGTAGGCCATCTATGGCGTAGTGCGTTGAGAATATGGATTAGTAATTTTGCTTCATGTTGTCACCTTTCTGGTTTCTACCGGGTTAGTGGATGTATCGTCTGTCACCTGCTGCATCGCATCCCCTGGCATCGATCTCTTGACGGTTGACGGAATTTCACTTGGAGCTGGAATGGAAGGGCCACCGGCGGAAGTGGAAGTAATGGTTGGCTTCTATTAGGGAAAGACTTCACAAGCCACTATGATTCTCTCAGTCATAATCATCTTCCCTTTCTTAGAATCACGTCTTTCTGCCTCCTCCGCTGCGACATCTTCCTCAAGAAGCTTCCTTCCTTCTGCCAACACATGACGCTCATCTTTCATCAGGTATTGGTCCATCAGCTTTTCCTCGTCTACATTCTCCACTTCTAAGGCAGTGGCCTCGTCTTCCATAAGCTTTTCCCATGTTTATGCCAAATTCCAAGGGTAGTCGCAGACCCATGAGTTCCCGCGATGTCGAAGTGTGTTGACATATAAACCCGTGTTCATCCGCTCCATGTCTCTCTACCTCTGCTCAGGTCTTCTAGACTTGTCATCTCAGCTCCTCTAACTCAGCTTCATGCTCAACATTGAGCCCATTTATTTGGATGAGCACCTCTTTTTCCAAAGCTTTGGCCGCCTCCTTATCCTTCTTGGCTAGCTCGAACTCGACATTTCTCCTTTCAAGAATCTATCTGAACTCCTCATTCTATTTCCTTAGGCATTGAGCCTCCTCATTCTGCTTTTGGAGTCTTTCATTTTCCTCAACCAATGCCTGGTTGGGTATCCTTAACTGCTGCACCGTCTTATTCTCTTCTTGCTGCTTGCGGTTCTCTTCTACCAAGGCCTTATTCTCTTTCTCCAAGTTGGTGGCGTCGGTTGATGTAGTAGCAAATACGTCTTTATAATGGGCACTAACTGCTGCCATTGTCTATTTCATGTCCTTTAATGGTTGAAATCCTTATCAAAAACAATGATCAGTCAATTAACTTGAATCCAAAATTCAGAATTAACAAATTAAACAACTCAATATAAAACATTTTTGTATATTCACTAACTAATGCACTTTCATACACACACATTAAGAACTCAATTTAGGTTATTACTAACTCTATTACTACCAAGTTACACTATAGAGTCAGGGTTTTCGCTTAACCTTGCACTTTGATACTGATTATAATGGCCAAGGAAATTAGATCCTCGAATTTCGACACCAATACATCCTCTATATTCACATGCCTAAACTTAAGCACCAAACCCCTAGAATCAGAAGAAAGAATTTAGAGAGTGAGAAAGAAGAAAGAAACAATAGAATAAAAGAAGAAGATGAAGATGATGAAGAAAAATATGAACATAATAGATCAGGGATGATCAGAATCTCATAACGAAATGAATACAATAATATGTACTCTTTACATAAGAGAAAAACTGTTTAGATATACATATAGGTAATCAATGTCCACAAATAAATTAGCTTACATAGTTATAATAGTATGCCCTATAATCGCTGATAAATACAACAAATATCACAACAAAATACAACAAAACACCATAAGACAACAGAAATAAGACCATATGAGAAGTACATAAATACGTCTCAACTCGAGCTCCTCCCCTACAACTAATACACTTAGTCTAACCTGAGCATTTAACAAAACTATGCTGTCATTCATCTAGAATAATAGAGTGAGAAAACTGGCATCACAACAACTTACTTAAATTTAGAAATCTTTTAAAAGAATGAATAAGACATGGCCACACTTAAACATGGCATATGTTTTCCCCTTATGACAACCGAGTAGTTTTATATCAAATCAAGTGATATTATTATAATTTCTATTGAATCGTTTTAAAATAAAATAATACACATATATGAAACTGTTACCCATAATTAAAGTCCATGCCCTGTTGGGCTCTACATAAAAAAGTGGAATATTTTATGGTTTGGGTTTCATACAATGACTGGACATTGGATATCATCCATCACGGTATATTTCTAGATAAAGGTAGCGAGGTCATAGGAACATCTTGCACACCTACCAACATAGAATCAGACTACCATTTAGCATGATAGTACCGAATATGTCACCACCGTGGCTTTGATCAACGACCACACTGTAGCATAAATAACCAAAGGGTCAACTGTTCTAGATTGGTGATAAACATATCCTAATGGGTGAGACCCAAAATATCCCTGCTGCATATTCCATATTTTAGTCGGTACTGGCTATCGATTCTAGAGGTTACATTATTACCTTACATACATGGCACATACCTATCTTTGGATGCCATATTGTCATTCTATCGATCGCTAATTGACATCAAGCTTCGAGCTCGTTTATCTCAGAGATGGATGTTAATCTAAGAGAAGTTGTCTTCCTCGCCACCAAACAGATGTACGTTTATAAGGATCAATGTATGTAATCTAAGAAATACAATTTCATACATCCATCTATATAGGTTGTCTAGGAACATGTAAAACAGAATGTATTCTTTTACTAATCCTATTTGAAATAATGCCTAGGATTAGTAATAAGAAATCCTCGCATCACGCAGAATCCCAAATCATAGGGATTACTACTACAAGTATAGTTGTGGTAGCTAACCAGAGATTTCAATAAGTGGTCTTTTCCATTTTAAAGGTTTACACCTTCAAATCATTGTCATAAGCATAGGCATACCTGAAGATAGTAGTTTCGAACGCTAAAACAATTTGAAGTGGTTTTGGATCTTGTTCCAATCTTGGTTCGTTGTACCAACACATTATAAATTAAAAAAAAAATTGTTGATAGTCGGTTCTTTAACTAACAATCTATAGTTGTACAGTTAAGTACATAAGTAGCATAGTCTCCTTTAATAAATCATACATTAAAATCATATCATCGATTTTTAAACATCAATTCCATAGAATAAGCACATTCATGAATCTCTTATTTTCGTAACTTTGAAAATCATAGCCATACAGTTATCTCTATGGAATAAGTGCATTAACAAACCATATTACTTCAAAACTAAGAAAATAGTATTATATACTTACCAAATGCCATAAGTATACTCCCAAACCATAGCTGGGTTAAAACATTGTCATGTGATTCATTGTTTACTATAAAACCCAAACAAATTCATTAACGTCTAAATTTTGCAAATTAAAGTTTATAATATCATTTATGGAAATAATAAATTTAACTTCTAACATCAAATTTTGTTCTCAAACTATTATAATTCCATAGATAACACTAAAGTCATTTAAGTTGGTGTGTTTTATTCACCTCTCTAACTTTGACTCGATAATATTCTTATCTTCGAGATAGATAGAAGTTTGTTATTGTAAAAACTGACATCCAGTATATGTCACAACTAGTTCCATTTACTATTCAATATGAATAAGGTTTTATAAACTCTTTCTTGCATTTGAAAATCTCTTTCCAATTATAATCATTTTTACTTAATTCATATACTAATTAAACCCTTATTTAAAACCATCTTATTAGCTTAGATCTTTTATAAACCTTGTTTACAATACTTAGATTTATTATAAAACCCTTTTTATAAATTATCTATAAAATTTCATTTATAAATCTTACTTTAAAACTTGATTTTATTTTCTTAATAAAACTTCAAACCTTATAAGACTTGTTTCATTATAAATCAATTTTTTTATAACGTTGCTTGAAATCAAAATAAATCATATATACATTCTTTTATGAATTTTTGTCTTTTCATTGATTCCTAGCTATTATAGGATCCTGGATCACTAATAAGTTATAAGTCATTTTATAAGTACAATAAATCTATTTACTAAAATTATTCAAAGCAGCTGACATGACTTATGACCCATTTAATTGCAAACTTGGTTTTATAACTTCATAAAATTTATTTATAAAATTTGTTTAAGTTTAGCACTCAATTCTCCAGTAACAAAACTTATTTATAAAACAGAAATTTCGCTACACAAATCATTTTATAATTTTTTTATAAAAACCATCTATAAATATTGATTTATTTATAAAACTTTTATTTTATATAACTTTTATAAAACTCGATTCAAAATATTTTTTTATTATAAACATAATTTAATACCTTCAAACTTAGTTACGGCAAACCAACGTCTTAGAATTGGAATTAGGCCATTTGCTGTCAAATACTTAACCAATTGATTAATAGCATATCACAGTTGAATTTATTTCAACAATCATCATCCAAATCAGAAATTAATGTTACTTAGGTTAGATAGTCCATATGTGTTAAATATGAAAGCAAGTAACATCCAAAACATTGTGGAATCCTATTGGATCCCACAAACCTGTCTCTCTGCATTACATCTTATATATCAACACATATATGCATATAAATCAGATAATGTAATTCGATTCATTTAAGATGAATCTTCCGCTTAAAAGTTGTAATATCAAATATCTTCGCTCCATAGTCGAGAATATATAACCAAAACCAACTGAATAAATAGTAAATCAACTAAACAAACAATCATATGATTTAATATAAAACCGTCATTGAATACTATAATATAGTACAACAATATTTTTAAAAGTGGTAGTTTTAACTCACCATCCGTCATCTAAATGAACTTTTATTTGTTTTATCTAATTTCAAGTAGGTGTTTAAAATTAGATAAACTGCAAATAATTCAGAAAGCTTCAAATCTAGTTCATATGTGTAGATAACGTAGATAAAAACTCAATAGAATAGACATTGCCTCAATTGGACCTCTTATAAAATGTATGCAGTTGTTACAAGTAACAGATTGAATTTAATTATCATTAACTTTATTAATTACTAAATTAACCGTGTTCCACTTATAACCATTTCTTTTCTAAAATTTAAAATGTCGCTTCACCCTTCCTTCTCACCATTTTGTCGATCGCTCCTTTCACCCTATCTTCCCACCTCGGTCCATGAAAATACAAATTAACTTCACCATAAATCTCCCCTTCACACCCTCTTCCCGATGAATACCACTTTGTCCCCAATGCATCCACGTAAAAAAGGCCACCTGCTCTAGTAAACTACGAACATGATGATTGGATGCAACCCAACAATGGTAGCCCTATTTGCTTTAACTCTGCCCAAAGATGTAAATTACAACCATAACCCATATCAATGCTTCGTTCTACTCCATTAATCCAAGGAGAATCGAAACCCTTATTTAATGATGCAAACTGACAAACCTAATGTAAGCTGTGCTTCCCCAAATAGTCCTATAAAAATGAAAATCACTTAAAGAGAAACTCAAAGATATTTTTGTCAAGTGGATTTCGAGTCATAAAATTTTGAAGGCTGCGTTTATTTTTTGTTTCTTTTGCTTGTAAGGGTTAGAAATGTTTGCATAGGAAGATAGATAAGAGAATGAAGGATTAGGTTTAGAATATGATTTTTTATAGGAAGCATTTTATAATATTTTATTCACTTAAATTTTGTTAAATGTTTCAAGCTCGCACACAACACAGATCGACGTGTCGTAAATTTTCAAATTCGATAATAGTTTACCATTCTAGATCTAGTGAAACTAGTTTCGTCGAAATCAAAGGTAAAATTGTCATTCTCACGTGTTAATTAAAAATCAATTAATAATAATTTGATTTCAAAACACTCACATTTACTGATAAAAGAATTATTATTATCTTTCATTTTTAAACTCGAATTTACATAGCCTTGAAATAAACTTAACTAGATTTCAAATTCAAGACTTACAAATCTCAAGTTAATTTGACATTCATTATCTCATTTAAATTTAACCTAAGTTATAAAATATTAAAATTAATCATTTTAAAATTCAAATTAATTAAATATTCACGTGTTAAAAATTTGGGTTGTTCCAATCCTATGTATTGATCATTGGTTTTAAGTTGATCTGCCTTTTCGTGGAGATACTAATTTGATCTTTAATTCAATGCCTGATTTGAAGTCAAATATCGATCCAATGTTTCTTAAGTTATAATGTTTCTTAAGTTGTACTAATCCAACCTAAATGATCGTGAAAGTGTAGTTCTTTGATTTTCTAATGTTTTGGTCGTGCCTGTTCATGATTTTGTAATGATTTTCCATTCAACTCTATATCGATCCGATAAGTTAAGGGATCTGGCAAAATCCTGAAGTCATTTCCATATACCAATCCATGTATTTTGAGTGATTGGTCTAAGTCGATCATTATTTTTGTGTATACAGATTCGAACATAGAATTGCTGGGAAAGTGTTGCATCGATCTGATCCTTGATTTCTAAGGTGATCGGCTATGTCGATCAAGCTTTTTGAGTGATTGGATGATGCTAGGGGTGATCAATCTCAGTTGATGCAATTTCCTGATTTCCAAGCGAACGTCGATTCTGATGCTTAGTCTAAGTTTGTGGACTCGAGTTACGACCGATCCAGATGTCCAAGTTTAAAGCATAACTGTATTGCTAAAAGGTGGGTTAACAAGTTTATAATAACCAATGGTCTTCAATAACATTCATTCAACCCATTTTATATGATTTGCACAAGAATCTCTTTTAAGTGTTGTTAATATATTTTTCTATTAGATCGTTAAGTATATAAAGTATTTTTAATAATTGAAGTTATTAAACTGATAAGTAATCAATTATATGAGGCTTAGTAATTTTAGAAATTGTATATGATTGTTTTTGTATAGTTGATATATTAATAGCTAGCTAGTTTAAATGAAATAAGTTTCTAGTTACTTGAGTTTCCTCATGCTGGTTTTCTAAACTGACCTAGGCGCTACTTTGCAATAATTCTCTGGTCAAACCGAGCATATTTTCAAATTAGATTTTTATTGTTTTGAAGCTTTAAGAGGGAGTTGGATATTCAAGACATATTCTCTATTCTATATTATTTCGATGTGTATGTCATTGATTGAGATTTTAGTGTTTATAGGGACAAGCTGTTATAACTATCCATATTTTATTTGTGAGATTGTACTTAGATGTGTTTATATAAAACCTGAGTTTCTTTTGTATTAATATTATTGTATATTATATATTAATCGTTCTGTTACGATATTCTTTTTCTTTCTTTCCCCTAGCCATCTGACTTTCTAACAGTTGGTTACTCGACATGTGAGTAATGTGGACGTATTTATGTCGATTTCTAATGGTTGTAAAGTAGGTTCGCTATTGTTGGTATCATAGCTTAGGCTGAGCGAACACCTAGTCATTGATGGGGTGGACTCGTTAGAGATAGAGTTAGTGATACCATAAAATGAGTTGAGCATATTATGAGAGGTGCTTGTTATATTCCTATTTAATATATTTAAAAAACATATTTGCATAAAATTGAAAATGTTTTGAAATAAGAAATTATTTCTTATGAAATGATGAAAAAATTATATTTTTGCAAGTGAAATGAGTAAGTAAATAAATTAAATGAAAAACTTTGAAATTTATAAATGAGTTAAGTAAGTTTCAATCACATATAAGAATACCCTTTAAGACAGAAAAATCTGTTAGTTTATTTCTAGTAATGATGTATGTTATTAAGTATGAATCTAATAGAAGTAGTGACCTTTATTTGCCCTGTGTTTGAACGACTTTTATGGATGCGTGTCTAACATTGCATTGATCTAGTCTGTGTATACTAGTTTTTACAAACTTATATCTGTTTGTGGTATAGAAAGTAACCCTTCTTGTACTTAACACTCTTCCCTAAGACATGAATTCAAAGATTGTTATTTTATGCAAATTAATTAGTCTATTGAAAATTATCGATATGATTATCTAAGTGAAATTTGAAGCGCAAGAGGATAATTGTTAGCTTTTAGCCTAATTATCTAAAATTTCAATTAAATTTAGATGATGTTAGAGATCCTATTAGACTCCTAACCCAATCTTTGGAAGATGGCATGTAGTGTTTATTGCAATATAAGTTTGGTTTTATTCTTTCCTAGATTTCTATGAAATTATTGATATGTCTTGCTTAATGACATTCTGAAAGACCATTTTATAAGTATTATCTTTGAATTTATTGATTGCTAAAGTCTTTTGATATTGTAAGTCACATGATTTTGGAAGAAATGATTTTATATGAAGTTGTTACTTATACTGATTTGATTGTGATTTATAATTACTTGAATCTTAAATGTGAAATTATATTGAAAGGAATTTTGAGTAGCAATTACTAATGAAATTTACTTTGTTTAAAGTAAGAAATTCTTTGTAATGTTTCGTGAATACACTTAGGCCTGTGAAACAAGTGAATGCATATGTATTTCAAAGTAAAATAATGTTTTATGAATATACTTTTGCTGTTAAGTATATGGAAATGTTACTAAGAGACTTTATACGTGGTTTGAAATCAAAGTAAGTACCTACCATGGAGTTGAATTTGACGTAGGGATCCACAAGATGGGCCCATGATTTAATTCACATGGTGGGTTTAAGGGAACTGAGATCCCAGAGGACGTCCAGATAAAAACACAGAGGTTCGTAATGATCATAAAATGTGCATAACATAAATCACAGGGTTTGGTACCTATAGTTTCTTATGGTTTCATTAGAATAACGACGTAACCGTTGTGTAGCTACGATCTATGACATTTAGGATAGCATAAGCCAGGGGCAGTGAATGCCCACATTCTACTTAAAGTTTCGCTGGGATAGTGAGAAACCTTCGTGTAGATGTGATTCTATCAGATTTTGTTTGAGTAGTGTAAGTCATGAGGCAGTGAGTTCCTATAGTCTACTTATGTATACGTTCAATCATTGATGCAACATTCGTGCAATGGTGATATATTGTTTTGTTTGCCGGGCAGTACTCATATATTGATTTAGAAAAAATTTCCAAATATTTTCAATAGATGTTAAAACAGGTCCACTAAGTACTTAGAGATTTTTATTCTATATTTAATAAACGTATAGCTAAATTCTCCAAAGAAGAAGGATAAACTTGTCGAAAACATCAAGTTATAAAAAGCATTTTTGATGTAAGACTATCACATAAATAATGTACAGTCTGAAATTCAGTGAGCCATCAATTTGTAACAAATAAATTAGAAGCATGAATAAACTGTTTTATAGGATGGTTAATTCAGATTTATGTATATCAAATGCTAGTTACTACTCCGTTCCTCCCCATGGACGAAAACTTTTAAGTGGGGGAGAGTGTAACAATCCAGAAATTTTCCTATTTTAAAATATATGAATATTTAATTTATTTTAAATATTCGTTTAATGGATTTTTTATAAATCAGTGACTCATTCTTAATTTATATTGAATGATTTGGAATTTAATATTAGGATTTAATTCATACTTAAAAATTTGTTCATTGAGAAACTAGAAAAAAAACAAAAGATATTTCTCTAGTTTTAGCTTTAATTCAAATAGAAAATTGGTATTTAGTTTCGCCAATTTAAGTGTATTAAGTATAGATTTATAAGAAAAATATTATTTTGACTAAGATAAATGATAGTGATATTTTCAACTGCGGTTAAAAGTAATATAAAAATATTTTATTTAAATGGATTTCAAAAGGGAAATGAAGTTATGATTAAGTATATGTATAAGGCATATGTAAATATACATATTTTAAATCCTATCTTACTTTTATTTAAAGCATGATTAAGTAGTATAAGTATATTATTGAATATTATGCTATGTCTGAAAATTATGTTTTAAACTAAAATGATTATTTAAGTAATGAAAGGATTGAGATATGGTACATATGAGTTTTAATAAATAAATAAACATTTAAAAATATAATTTCAAATTTTAAAGTAGTATGATCCGATAGCAAACCAAAATGGTCACGATATTTATATAAATAAACAAGTTATTATATAATTTTAAAAGCTTCCTAACATATAGATCCTTGAAGTGATATTACAAATTTAGTATAATAATCAAGTTAAGTACAATGATAATATCAGATTCTAATATGCACTCAATGCTTGAACTAAGTGGCTTGCAATGTAAGGTTTGAAAAATAAATTTAGGGCATAATAAGAATGTGTATCTATTTTTCTTCTTTATTAAGCCATACTAGCTTACATTTTTACCGCTTATTCTTTTTGTTTCGTTTCTTAAAAACTTCCCCCTCTTCTTATAAATAAAATCTTTTGTAAAATTTGTTTAAATAAAGAACGAGGTAAACCCCAAGTACTTGAGAGTAAGTGTAACGACCCAAAAATTCCCGCCCTCCGAATCGGATGCAAGGCCTAATCCAAAAGCCGGAAATCCTTGAATTGTTAACTTTGGGCATACAACAACATCAGAAAAAAATACAAAAAACTTTTCATTAACATCATAAAATGTTACATCAGAGTGCAAGACTATATATCAGAGTATAATGATCACAGTGCACTGCGGAAATACAAAATTACATCATCGAAAGAGTCTCAAATGCTATGGAAACAACTTTGCGCTTCAATCCAGAATCTTGCTCTAGAAGACTCCAAGACATATCTGCAAAATAAACTATCCACCTACCCATGTAGAAAATACGGGCACTAGAGTTTGCAAGGCAAAACAAACTACGGGTCAATCATAGGACTGGTATGAGAACTCAAATCAGTTATTTACTTTATTTTAAAGATGGGTATATCATGGGACAATGCCCTATAATATGGAATGGGTTTCCACTACAGGAATGCCAGTTGTGACGGCTTGGAATTTCGCTCGATCCGAATCAGTCATTAAACCGATCTAGAACGTTCGAAACCCCTGATCGTTTTGAGAACAGGACAAATCGGAACGCAGACGGAAGAATATTTCATTGTTATTACAACAATTCCATCAGAATACAAGAATATACAGAGTATGAATAAATATTATACAACAAAGAATATCAGAGATTTAAATACAGTATTGCAGCGGAAAAATAATACAAAACACAACTGAAAGTAATACACGGATACAGAGCTTTCCGAGCATCGTTCCAGCTGTAAATCAGGATCCTGTGAATATAAATCTGCAAAACCAAAACTACTAGCTGCCCGTGTTGAAAATAGGGGCACCCAGAGTTTAGGTTAAAACAATAAACTCCAGGTCAGTCATGTGACTGATGTGAGAACTAAAACAGTAATTTAAAGCTTTACTTTAAAAGAGAGTAATTCAAGGGACCATGCCGTATAACACGGAACGGGTTTCCTCCCAAGAATACCAGTGCATAACAATAAACAACGCAATGCTTTTTTAAAAAATGAAGCTATTATAAGACCCAGGTCCCATCACACAATGCAACGCAAGCCGGAGGATAGGGTTTTCCCTTATAATAGCCAAACATGCTTGATACGTTTAAAACAAACCATTTGATACTATAATAAGTGTATAGTGTCAAAACATTTTCAATCATAAATATAAATCATAGACGGCATGGGTACCATATATCATGTCGCCATACTAGTTTTACAATTAAAACCACAATATCACGTATTGGAAATTGGATTTCCGTCATGAGTCGAGGCAAGGGGCAAGCTCCTCTCCGCTTCGAGACACTCTAGCAAATGTCTCGGGACTACACACTCTGGGTAACCCCTGGATGCTTCAGGGCCGGTCCTCTCTTATGTTTGAGGATTAGTTATTCCTAAACACACGTTTCCCGGTCCTTACAGACCTAAAATCGAGGTGCCTCATCCAACAACCACATAGGTGAAAAGAATATAAATGTCAGGGCTGGTAAGTCACTGACACCACCAAAGCTAGAAAGAAACGTCGTGCTCTCCCTGCAGTCCTTATCCCGTTTTTAACTCATACCGAGGTGTGAGGCTCGCGAATCCACGCTATACACAAAGCTGCCACGTAGGTCGTGCTTTGATCATCAACCACAAGACTTTGCTTTTCAACAGAAGCCTTGATCCATGCAAGTCAGCGTGCCACACAGGCAATTCATGCCATGCGATTGATATCTATCAATATATAACCTCTAAGCTCGTATGTCTCAGAGAAGGGCGTTAAGCAAGAGAATAAATTCTCTGCCGCCAAACAGATATATATTTAACAGAAATCAATCAACAGAGAATAAAATCCAATGTCTGACACACAATCCATTTACAAGTTCGTTCTAGGTCTGAACGAAACCGGAGGCACTTTCCTCGCATATCCATCGATCTCCAAGTACGTCTGGACGACCACCAACCGTTTCCCTCATCTTGGGTGTATAGCCCAATCAAGATCATCAGTAATCACCCAAACGATGTGAAGACTTCCGGTCTTCAACCACCGTCTTCGTCTTCGACATAACGTCGAATCGGTTATTCAGAATGGGTATAAACCCGGCCTTTCCGAACAACCCGCGTATATTAAAACGAATGTTACACAAACACAACATATGCCTCATTCCAATTTAGCAGCCACTAACCGTAAATCAACAAGAGAACAATTTCCCAAGTATTAACCCCGAAGGTCGAAACCAACATCAGATCAATACCCAGGAAACCATTCTTCTTAGCTAACCTACAGCTAGTTTCTAAATTTCATATTCTTAGGGAAAGGTTCCCATTAATTTTATCCAAGATAAACTCTTTGAATTTATTCTTTAATCTTCCTTTGGATATCATTTCAAACCAAATTATGGTTTTTCCAAACTAGTCGAGATTAGCAAACCGTACCGAAGTAATTATTTATTTTAATTCCCAGTCCCAACCTATTCATCCCATGAAGAAAAACTGGTAATACTCCATATCTAACACCACGGTGTTATCGGTAAAATTAATTACCATTTCACGTTCAAATCTAATTAAAGATTTACCTATCGCTTTGGAGCAAAACTGGTGATACTCCATTCTCGCTCATTTGCCAAATTTGATAATTTAAATTATCAATTCACATTTCAATCTAATTGCAGATTCATTAGAACTCCCTTTTTTGGGTTAAAGAACTAATGTCATTTAAAACACAGTTCACGATAAACCCAAATCACATTCTATTTCTTATCGGGTTAAAGAACCAGTGTTATTTAAAACACCGTTCACGATAAACCCACAAATCAATTCTATTTAAAACCCATTTCAAATCCAATTTATTCATTTAAAAATAAACGGGTTTAATTTTAATTCAAAACTAGTTCATTTCGATAAAAATCTATTTTTATCTTTTCAAATATGGAGTTTTTCATCCCAATTCTTCACAAATCATTTCTTATGATTTTACACAAATTATCGATATTTTTAATAATTTTATCAAGGCCCATACAGTCGATTTCCATCAACGATCATCGAACTGCACTTATAGCGACCTTTTCCAAATTAGATTTGGACATAATTCCAAATCCAACAGTTAGATTTCAAATTTCTATTATTCGTTAGAAAGCACTTTTCGATACGAACCCAACGGTCCTGGTTTTAGGAGAATCCGACGGTCTGATCTCCCATAATGTCCGTTTAAAATAAATGGTCGAAATTCACGAACTGCCGCGGCGCGGCGTGTTCTATTCAATTCAATTCGAATTCGTTATATATTCAATTCAATTCGAATTCGTTATATATTCAATTCAATTTTTATCTCTTTTCAATATTCATTATAAAAATGAATATAATCGATATAAATATCGTTCGCGTCAAAATAGCGCATCTCTAATCAACACGGCTTTATATATTTCAATAATCCCGTTATTCTATTCAATAAATGAATATTTATTCTATTCAATACGTGAATCTATATTTTTGTCAACACATGACTAATCTCAACGAATGAGTACTGTCCACGTGTGACTATTTTTGTTATTTAATATATTTTATAAAAATTATGGTATCTATCGTTTGATTTCAAATCAGACTCCAACCGTAAACCAGTAAGAGAACGATTCCCTAAATATTAACCCCGAAGGCCGAAACCAACATCAGATCAACATCTAGGAGACCACTCATCTTATTTATTTTCCAGTTAATTTCTAATTTTATACATGATAAAGATGTAAATTTTATTGTTAAAATATTTCGTTCAACACATGACTAATCTCAACGGATGAGTACTGTCAACACATGAACCTTTATTTTATAAAGATAAAGATGTAAATTTTATTGTTAAAATATTTCGTTCAACACATGACTAATCTCAACGGATGAGTACTGTCAACACATGAACCTTTATTTTATAATATTCTTTATTTTCCCAATTGGAATGAGGCCCAATCAATTACCATATAAAGTTAATTATATGGATTCCATACAACACATGTATATTATAGCAACGATAGATAATCAACCATCATCCAAAGTGCACTACACTGTATAAGCATCGAATATAGATATCTAACGCTTATAACAGCCTGTCGATCCATCGATCGACATACAACTAATTATTGGGATTAGTGTATGCCGTATTTTATCCCAATACCCGTGTGGGGTTTCAAATGATCAAACACAGGTTTTATTTGTGCAGTTGGGCGATGTGTAAAATTTATCGACCCAATCAATATCAGTCAAATCAGTGTATATAAACAAATCGGCCGATTTGTTTATAAATATTTATTTATTCACTTTCACGTTAAAAATTATATTTTTAATGATAATTTATTTATTTCAACACATGAATATATTTCATTATCTATTTCACATCAACTTCACAAACAATTTTCACAACACATCAATCAAACAAATAAGCCATCCATGGTCTGTGGATGACGGGTGTCGGGTGCTACTAAACACCGTCTGCATCCTAGTATATATATATAACTAGAAAAAGAGATTGAAGAGTGAGAAATTCTCACCAATAGCTATCCCAATTCCACGACTCTTCTTATGTAGAAGTCTTCGCCGTTCTCGCCTTTTGTCACTTTCGCTGCCTGTAGTCACTACATATATGAAAATCACATTTTTATTTCGCTATTCAATATATAAAAATCGAATTTTTACTTCGCTGTTCAATATATAAAAATTGAATTTTTACTTCGCTATTCAATATATAAAAATCAAATTTTTACATCGCTATTCAATATATAAAAATCGAATTTTTACTTCGCTATTATATAGATAAAAAATCTATTTTTACATCGATATTCATATAATAAAGATTATATTTTTATCACGCTATGCTCTATATAAAGACTTCGCCTTTTCAATTATAAAGATTTCGACTTTTCAAAAATAAAGATTTAATTTTTATTTTATCACTTATAAAAATCACATCTTTATCTCACATATATATAATGAAAAATCAGATTTTTATTATGCTACCTCATTAAAAATTGAACCTTTTTCCCTATGAAAACATCATAAAAATTATATCTTTAATTCAATAAAAATCATAACTTTGCTCAGAATAAAATTTCTAACTTTATTTGAATAAGGATCAGAATTTATAGAAGTAAATAAAAATTAAAGTAGGAGGACTTACTGTTAATCGGTGATGATGAGAGAGGGGGGGTGTCAACTCATCGAAGGGCGGCGGGACGGATGGGGTGGCGGCTGCTAGGCGCGGCGGTCATCGAGGCTTTGGGCGCGGGGTTCGATTGAGGAGGGGGGTCTGGTAGGCGTTGCGGTGGAAGAGGCCAGGATGAGGGGGGCGCGAGGGGATTGGGGGTTCGCGATCAGAACTGGAGAAGGAGGAGAAGGCGGGGCAGGTTGGCACGGGGAGGAGGGCGCCTGCCCTAGGCGGCGGCGAATGATCGGGGGGGGGGGGGGGCGTCGAGCTCCTCCGATTTTTTTTTTAATTTGAACTGATATACACAGGGGGGCAGAATGAAAGAATATGGGGTAGGAGAGAGAGGGAAGGTTTTTATTTAATTATATATTTATTTTTATTATTTCAGAAAGGTAACTTTTTATTTCGACCTCGAAACGAGGCCCACTGCCTGTCGTCCATAGCTAATTACCCCCATTCCGAACACAATGGGATATGTATAGTAGGCTGATTCGATCGTTTCGATTAGTTTTCGTTAAAATCCAAATATAACTATATATATTGAATTTGAACGCACATTTCAATTTACCAGGGCCACATACAGTCTCTAAAAATTCCAGAAAAATATTTTCTAACCTCGTATTGGCGATACGGTTCTAACAAAGCTAATTTCATCGAATTCTGAGACCGTTGGAAAAATGGCCATTTTCCAGTTGATTAAAATCAACTGAAACTGGTCAAACACGTTTTCCTTTGCCACGCTCGCATATTGATTCGAAAAATTATGAAATTTGAAATCTAGCAATAATTTGACATCACGGATCCAACAAAAGTGGTTTCGTTGAAATCCGAGGTCATTTGCAAAATGTCTATTTTTAAGGGCCTGAATTCCATAGCGACTATTCAGACATTTCAACTGGACATATCTTTTGATTCCCGCTATGAAATTTCGATTTTCTAGATTCGTTGGAAAGATGTCATCAATTAGATCCTATTATTTTTGGTTTCACTAAAATCCGGATCGTTTTGCACCCAGTACATTCAATTGAAGTTTGAAATCGAATTATCGAACTACCGCGCCATTTTCAAATCTATTGTATTTATATATAGTTATTTATATTCTAATGACGATGTATATAATATATACGTTCCAAATATATTCAAAATAAATTTTCGTCGATATTATTTAAATTAATCTATTTTAAATGTTCAAAATTCACTAAAATTGCCAAAATAAAAATTTTAAACTGGCCCAGATTTTCGGGTTGTTACACCAGTGCACAAAGAAAAACTACTAAAAATAGACTTATGGAGCCTACGATGCAACAAACAATATGCAATTTCTAAAACTACCCATTTAGGCTTAATTCTCAAACTAGATTTTCAAAATCCAATTAACTTTACAGAAGTTAACTCTTTAGACTTTAATCCTGATTTCTTATGTCAAATCATTTGAAATACATATCTAGCTTCCTTATCAAATTAGCTTTCACTTCAGGATCTCAAACCAAAACATATTTGAAAACCTCAGATATTGTAACAATCAGGATTTTCAGAACCAATTTAAATTTTTTATTTTAGCTATTTTAGTGAATTTTGAATATTTAATATGATTATTTTAAATAATAATGATTTAAAATTTATTTAAATCGAACTTAGATCGTATAAATTTAAAATTTAGTCAAAAGGAGTTTGAAATGGCGCGGTAGTTTGGAAATTCAATTGAATGTACAAAATTCAAAATAAATCGGATTTTAGTAAAACAAGAAACATTTGAATCTATTTAATTATATCTTTTTAACGAATGGGAAAAATTCAGATTTCATAATATAAGTTGAATGCTATATCTAGTTTAAAATTTAAAATAGTCGTTATGGAATTTATACATATTTTAATATAATATATAGTCTTAAAAATAGCCATTTAGCAAACGACCTCTGTTTTTGACGAAACCACTTTTGTTGGATCCGGAATGTCAAATTATTGCTAGATTCCAATTTTCATAATTTTTGGAATTAATATGTGAGCAAGGTAAATTTAAATGTGTTTGGTACTTTTAGTTTGAATTTAATCGTCTGGAAAATGACCATTTTTCAAATGGTCTCCAAATTTGAAGAATTAGTTTTGTTAGGACCATATTGTCAAAACATAGCTGGATTTATTTTTCTATAATGTTTGGAGTCAGTATGTAGCCCTGGTAAATTAAAGTGTACATTTCAATTCAATATGTATTGATTTATATTTTTAATTTTGATAAAAAAAACATCGAAACAGATGAATTATCTTATGGAACTTGTCACATTGTGTCTGGAATGGGGGTATTTAGTTGGGGGCAACAGTCATTGGGTTTGATTTGGAGTTCAGATGATAAACAGGTAAAGTTGGAATTAAATATTGATAAAACTAGGTTATAAATAACAATCATTACACCCTAGAATCGGTCAAACCTTCTAACCTTGGTCAAAATGGAGCTGCCGCTTCCAATCCTTTCCTTAAAACAAAACCGTGTCTTTGGAAAAAAATTATAAATAGAAAAATATATATATTTGGAATCACTAAGAAGTGCTCTTCAATTCCATATCCATTTCTTCCATATCGAACCTGTTCCAGTTCACTGGAAACGTTCACCGCGCGCAAGGGTTAAACCATTTGGAGGATTTATGCTTCAATTCATGAAATTATGTGTATATTTGAGTCTAGACGACCGAATAGCATCTTGTGGTGATTTTTGGGTGAATTCAACACCTAAAACTGTCGTGGGTTTTACTGTAGGGCGCTGGAAGGTTTAGGAAAATGCACGAGAGAGGAGGAAATCGAGTGGCATTCGATTGGTACTGGTGTGAAGAGTTTTTGATGTGGGAAATTTTGGTTATTTTTACGGATTTTGTAATGGAATGAAGAGGGAGCGAAATGCATTTAAATCGGAGGCCATGGCAGTTTTGGGAGCTTATGGGTTTGTCTGGGGTCGTAGGGGAAGGTAATGAGGACATGTCATTAGCAGCTAATCAAGTTTAAAGGGGTAATTAATAAGGTTTGTTATTTAATTAATTATATCACATGTTCGAATTTAGTTGAAACTTTTAAAATATATAACTTCCACATATATTATCGAAATTCAGTGAAACTAGATCCATTGGAATCGTATCGATGGGTGCTTCGTAACAAAACCGACTGGGACAGAAATGGAGCACGTTAGAATTTCAGGAAATTTCAAATCCAAACAGAATAGAAATTGAGAAATAAGAGAATGGCAGAGTGGAAACGAATGTGAGAACTCTCTCTCTCACTCAAATTATTTTACAGTTTTTATATAATAGGTTGTAGACGGGGTTTAGTAGCTCCTGACACTACTTTTTGACAAATCACGGATGATTTGTGTGATTTGATTGTATTATGGGAAAAATTGACTGTATTGTGTATTGTGATTGTGATATTGAAATGGAGGAAATAATATATATATATATATATGCATTGTATAAATTATTTATAGGGTGCGTTTTTTAGAGGTCCCTATTAAGTTTCAAAATAGAAAAAAAAAACCGGTCATAAACTTATTGTAAATTAGGTCCCTATTTTCTGAAAATTCATCAAAAAAATATTAAAAAATATAAAAATTCGTATTTAAATAAAACATGTAAACGCTAAAAAAATCAGAACAAAAAATCATCAAACAAGGCGTCAAAATAAAAAAAACAGAAAAAAAAACGAAATTTCCAGTTAAATGCATAATAGTATGCACATATATCATTTTCCTGCATACATCCGTGCTTATTTTTCACTACATTCATCTTCGTTGATTTTTCTTCATGCAAATACGTGCATATATGTGTGCAAATATTTCAAATACTTGCACATATTTGTGCAGGTTTATTTTCAGATTTTAATCCGAACACAGTTTACGGAAAAGTTGCATACATATATGCAATTATCAGTAATAATTGCATAAATGTATGCAACTATTTTTTTTGATTTCCGTACAATCCTGACATTATTTCCAGATTTTAGATTTTTTTTATGAACGAAAGCACATTTTTTATTAAAAAATAAAAAAAGGCGGAAGTAATAAAAAAGGGGGCGGGTTTAAAATTTTCAAAACTTTTTTTTATATAAATTAGGTCCCTACTTTTAGCCAGTGTGTTATCCTATAAAAATGTTGCACACATGTGTGCATGTTTTCTGAGAAATTTGCACATTTGGATGCAAATAAAAATGTACTGAAATATTAACTTAAATCTATGCGCTGGAAGAACTGCAATAATTGCACATATGCATGCAATAAAATCAAAAACATGCATAATATTATGCATTTAACTGCAGTTTTTTCTGTTTTTTTGTTGTTTTCTTCTTTCTGACATTATTTTTGTTGTTTTTTTAACTGAATTTTTTGTATAATGCATAATATATTTTATTACTAATTTACGATTTTTTTATTTTTTTAATTATTCTTATATAAGTTTTGAAAACAGGGACCTAATTTATATTAAGTTTATGACCGGATGTGAGCCTAATTAAGTTTCAAAATAGGGATGTGAGCCTAATATTCACTTATTTTTATATACGTGATAGATAAATTATTTATATACGCTGTATAAAATTCTCCTGAAATAAAATAAATATTCTTTTACAAATTGGACGGTTTGTTTATGTGTGACACCCCACGTCCGTTAATGTCACTCACAATGGGAATGCATTAAGTTTCATGAAATGTTATAGGTAAACAGACACAGAATATTACAAGACAGATATATAGAATAACATCAGAATAAAAACTTTATTTATCATAAGATACCGTATTCCAAAAACATCACATGTCTGAAACACAAAAGCCCATTACAACATAAAAGTTATTGTCTTGTACTTAAAAAATATCAGAGTACATAAAAGAAGTAAAATTCCCTAAGAACAAAATGTAGCCGTAGCAACGAGGATAGGAGCTTGAGCCATACATATCAGCAACTCCAGCAAATAAACAGAATCATAGTCAAGCCTAAGTGTTTCCTCCCTGAGAACCTAGGGGGAGCGGAAGAAAAAAGGAGAAAAAAAAGGGCCAGACATAAAGTATGGCGAGTCTAGTGACTTTTAGCAAGTAAATAAACAAAAGTAGCATGACAAGCATATAAAGTGGATAAGAGAGATCACTACATAAATGACAGGTGTGACAAGGTAGACAAGATGAGGCATATACGCTTCTCTAATGATTACTCCGCACTATTACTAGTATAACAAGAATGAGATGATCCCTTCCACTTTAAGGTGGTAGACCTAGGGCATATATCCAAATGTACCCAAACCACTACACTAATCGATCGACTCCCTACTCCGTATATACTCCGTGTCGGCCCCACAGTAGGATGTGTCACATCCTAAAGTAGCAACCCCTCACTAATATGCGCTGCCTCATATCTACAAGTGCCACGGTCGTCTGATCCCCCTCTGCCCGGCTCATGCACGCACATGGCCTCGCCGGTTTGCGCCGCCCACACCTTCCTCCACGTTTGGATCTCTTACAATCAGTTAGTAAGCGTGCCCTACCTCCATCTAGCTCAGAGTTGTCTACTCTATACATACTCCGGGTTACTGACTGAAATAGGTCCCACACAATATGGTACAAACTCTCCCCTTTGTCTTGTATCCCCCACTAGGTTTTCCACAGGTTATACTTACACGAAGGGTGTCTTTAATTATATAACCCCAATCTTTCTACCAGTTATGCTTAACTTAAAGGTGTCTTTAATTACATAACTTTATTATTTCCTCCAGTTATGTATAACACTTGGTGTCTTTAATTACATAACCTTATCGGGTTAAGTTTGAGAGCCTATATGTAAATATTACCCACCCACTACAGATTTGCATAACCCATCCACCATCCAATCAATTTACTTAACCCTAACTTTAGTTCACAATTGTACAATCCCCATGGATTAGATTTGGTTAAGTAATCCAATTTGTTAACATGCCCATTTATGGTATATAATAGGCTAGCCCTCCCATGTTGGGCCTACAACCTGTGGATGCCGGATATGCCGGTCGGGTCTGGGCAGTCTTATTCTACAGTTGGGTCTAACCTCGTGTCTTAGCCCAATTTGTATTTGCGCACTTGGACCTCTCACATTAGGTTCAACATTAGTGGCTACTGGATATGCCGGTCGGGTCCGGGATGACTTTCACCACTAATGCAACCTAACCTCGTGTCATAAATGCAATTACAATTCCTAATTGTAATTGCTAGATGTTCCATTTTTATCCAATTCTTATTTATGTCTTAATATGTGATTATATCCCCCACTTTCCTCCTTTTGAATTATATGTCCAACTTGTAAGAACCCGTAACTTCCCCGGTAAGGAAAGATTGGATACTTTGAGAACAACACACAAAAGAACGCAAACAGAAGAACATTTCATTGTATATTACAACAATTCCATCAGAATACAAGAATATACAGAGTATGAATAAATATTACATAGAAAATATCAGAGATTACAATACATTACATAGCATCGGAAAAATAATACAATACACAACTAGAAGTAATACACGGATACAGAACTTTCCGAGTATCGTTCCAGCTGTAAATCTGGATCATGTGAATATAAATCTGCAAATCAAATCTACTAGCTGCCCGTATCAAAATAAGGGCACCCAGAGTTTAGGTTAAAACAATAAACTCCAGGTCAGTCATGTGACTGGTGTGAGAACTAAAACAATTATTAATCTTTATTTTAAAAATTAGGTAAATCAAGGGACCACGCCGTATAACACGGAATGGGTTTCCTCCCAAGAATATCAGTGCATAAAACAACAGCGCAATGCTAAATAAAGAACAATGAAGCTATTATAAGACCCAGGTCCCATCACACAATGCAACACAAGCCGGAGGATAGGGTTTTACCTTATAATAGCCAAACATGCTTAGTACGTTAAAATAAATCATTTGATACTATTATAAGTGTATAGTGTCAAAACAATTTCAATCATAAATATCAATCATAGACGGCATGGGTACCATATATCATGTCACCATACTAGGCTCTACAACCAAAACCGCAAAGTCACGTATTTGGAAATTGGATTTCCATCTATGAACCGAGGCCAGGGATCGTCCTCTATCGATTCGAGACAATCTAGCCTACCATGTCTCAGGATCAGAGCTAGAGTGACCCTTAGGAGCCACAGGGTCGGTCCACTGGTGTAGATTAAAATGCATGAACACTGCGTTTCCCCGCCTTTTAGGGCGTAAACGAGCCAACGAATGACTCCATCGGTCCCGGATCGACCGATATAACCGAGGCGCCTCACAACAGCAACAACCACACAGGTGAAAATAATATGAATGTCAGGGCTGGTAGGTCACTGACACCACCCTAGCTAGAAAGAAACGCATGCCCTCCCTGGATCCTTCTCCCGTTTCTGGTTCACAACCAGGGTGTGAGGCTCGCGGATCAATGCTACACAAAGCTATACCACACAGGCCGTGCTTTGATCATCTACCATAAGACTTTGCTTTTCAACAGAAGCCTTGATCATTTGCCACTTAGGCATGCCACACAGGAAATTCACTCCATGCGATTGATATCCATCAATATATAACCCCTAAGCTCATACGTCTCAGAGAAGGGCGTTAAGCAAGAGAATAAATTCTCTGCTACCAAACAGATATATATTTTATAGAAATCAATCACACAGAATAAAATCCAATATCAGACACACAATCCATTTACAAGTCCGTTCTGGGTCTGAAAAACCGGAGGCACCTTGTACCTCGCATATCCATCGATCTCCAAGTACGTCTGGATGATCACCAACTGATTCCCTCCTTTTGGGTGTACAGCCCGATCAAGATCATCAGTAATCACCCAAACGATGTGAAGACCTCCGGTCTTCAATCACCGTCTTCATCCTCGACACTACGTCGAATCAGTTAATCGGAATGGGATAAACCCGGTCTTTCTGAATAACTCGCGTATATAATAAACAAGTGTTACACAAACACAAGTTATGCCTTATTCCAATTCATCATTCACTAACCGTAAACTAGTAAGAGAACAATTCCCTAAATATTAACCCCGAAAGCCGAAACCAACATCAGATTAATACCCAGGAAACCATTCTTCTTAGCTAACCTATAGTTAGTTTCTAAATTTCACATTCTTAGGGAAAGGTTCCCATTAATTTTATCAAAGATAAATTCTTTAAATTTATTCTTTAATCTTCTTTTGAATATCAATTCAAACTAGTCGGGATAAGCGAACCACACCGAAGTAATCATTTATTTTATTTCCCAATCCCAACCTATTCATCCCATGAAGCAAAATTGGACATACTTCATATCTAACACCACAGTGTCATCGGTAAATTCAATTACCATTTCACGTTCAAATCTAATTAAAGATTTATCTATCGCCTGGAGCAAAACTGGTGATACTCCATTCCCGATCATTTCAATCTAATTAAAGATTCATTAAAACTCCACTTGGTTTTAATCTTCCCAATAATCACTATCAATGATTATTTAACTTGGGAAAACACATCCTGTCTTTAACTGGGTTAAAGAACCAATGTCATTTAAAACACGGCCCACGATAAACCAAAATCACATTCATTAATTATCGGGTTAAAGAACAAGTGTTATTTAAAATACCATTCACGATAAACCCAAAAATCAATTCAAATTCAAATTCAATTCTAATTAAATACCATTTAATTGGTACACTTCATTAAATCTAAATAAAAAGATTTAATCTTTTTCTCAACTGGGTTTAAGAACAGTGTTAATGAAGACACCATTCACAACAAACCCAAATCCCATTTGATATTAAATACAAGGCTCTGAATAGAAAATATATCGGCTTATATTCAATATCAAATTCTATGACCAACAAATATCGTATGGCAAATAACGATATAAATATATCTTTCAATTTTCCATAACAATATCTGTATAATCACGAAATCCAACATCGAAATGTTCCAAAGATAATTTCGATTCACATCCCTTCCAATTCAATTATTGGAATTTCTGGTTACCTTTAGATCCCTTTCAAATCCAATTTATTTATTTAAAAATAAATAAATTATTATTCTAGTTCAAAACTAGTTCGTTTCGATAAAAATCTATTTTTATCTTTTCAAATATGAAATTTTTCATCCTAATTCTTCACAAATCATTTCTTATGATTTTACACAAATTATTACTAATTTTAATAATTTTATCCAGGCTCGTACAGTCGATTTCCATCAACGACCATCGAACTGCACTTACATCGACCTTTTCCAAATTTGATTTGGACATAACTCCAAATCCAACCGTTAGATTTCAAATCACTTATATTCATTAGAAAGCTCTTTTCGATACGAACCCAAAGGTTCCGGTTTTAGGAGAATCCGACGGTCGGATCTCCTGTAATATCCATTCGAAGTCAATGGCCGAAATTCGCGAACGGCCGCAGTGCGGCGCGTTCTCTTCAGGCCATTATATATATAATATATATTATATATATTTCGTCGATTTCCTTTTAAAACATATTTTATAAATCGTTTTAAATTCGTTTTCAAAACGATTTCAATTTCGAATCAAAATTGAATATTCCACATCATCGATATACAAATGATAATATTTTCAAAACATTATATTTTGAATTCCTTTTCTATATTCATTATAAAAACGAATAAAATCGATATAAATATCGCTCAAGTTAAAATGGCGTCCATCTAATCAACACAGATTTTATTCAACAAATGAATATTTTACAATTCAACACATGAATTTATTTTCAATTCAACACATGAATTTATTTTCAATTCAACTGATGAATTTATTTACAATTCAACACATGAATTTATTTTCAATTCAACACATGAATTTATTTTCAAAATTGGAATGAGGCCCAATCAATTACCATATAGTGTTAGTTATATGGATTCTATACAACACACGTATATAACTGCAACGATAAATAATCAACCATCATCCATAGTGCACCACACAACTGCATAAGCATTAAATATCAATAATTAACGCTTACACAGTCTGTCAATCCATCGATTGACATACAACTAAACAATCGGGATTAGTGTACGTCAAATATCATCCCAATACCCGTGTGGGGTTCCAAATCAACAAACACAGATTTTATTTGTGCAGTTGGGCGATGTGTAAAATTTACCATCCCAATCAATATCAGTCAAATCAGTGTATATAAACAAATCGTTCGATTTGTTTATTACTATTTATTTTATATACACGTTAAAAATCATATTTCTAACTATAAAATATTTTCCACTATAAAATATTTTATTTCTTTTCACATCACACAATCAAATTTCACAACACAGCAATCAAACAAACAAGTCATCCATGGTCTGTGGACGACGGGTGTCAGGTGCTACTAAGCACCGTCTGCATCCTAGTATATATTTCAACTAGAAAATAAATTAAAAGTGAGGAGTTCTTACCCAAGCTAAACCAATACACCGCGACTCTTCATATGTAGGAAATCTTCGCCTTTTGTCACTTCGTTGTCCGTATTCACTACATATAAAAATCATATTTTTATATTCCCTATCTTATAAAAATCATATTTTTATTCTTTCTATAATATAAAAATCATTTTTTTGATCTCATATTTTTATTCTTTTGAAAAACATATAATTATTATTAAAAATCATAATTTTAACTTGACTACAAATCTAATCTACTCCTACATAAATATCTAAACTTTATACAAAAATATAAACTTTTACTTTTATATATAAAAAATATAACTTTACTAATTTATAAAATAAAATAAAAATAAAAATATATAAATTTGTCTAATTTGATAAGTATAACTTTAATAAAATAAAACCCTGTCTTTGTTATCTTAGAAATAACAATCAGAGAACTCACCGATTCAATCATCAAAGAAAATCCAAATTGGTGAAGCGAGGAGCATCAGCAAACGATCATCGGAGAAGGGAAGCCGAAGACAGGGGAAGCCCTCGCTGGTCTGGTGAAGGCGCAGGGGCCGCAAGAGGTAGCGGTTGGCCATGGCGGCGGCGCAGTGGGTGGTCGGGTTTGATTTGGCTGAAGGGGGTCGCATTGCTCGAGAGGAGGGGAAAGGCTGGAGGGGGGCCGCGGCTTCCTATGGCTGTGGTGGGCGGCGGACGTGGTGGCTCCGACGATGGTGCGGCGGGGTGGAGGGAGTCAGGGAGCGATCAATTAAAAAAAAAGGGGCGGGTTTGTTCAATTAGGTTTAGAGAACTAAAATAGATGCCGAGGTGTATATATATAATATAATTATTATTTTATTATTTTTTCTTCCGCTGAAAAGTTGATTTTTCAAACAATATCGAAATCGAACCCAACGACTGCCGCCCCTAGCTAACTACCCCCATTACGAACACAATGGGATATGTATCATAAGCTGATTCTATTGTTTCGATCAGTCTTCGTCAAAATCAAAATATAAATCTATATATTGAATTTGAATGCGCATTTCTATTTACCGAGGCCACGTACGGACTCTAAAAATTCCCGAAAAATATTTTCTAGCTTCGTATGGACGATACGGTCCTAACAAAACTAATTTCGTCAAATTCTGAGACTGTTTAAAAAATGGCCATTTTCTAGTCGATTAAAATCAGCAAACGTGTTTTCCTTTGCCACGCCCACATATTGATTTGAAAAATTACGAATTTTGGAATCTAGCAATAACTTGACATAACGGATCCAACAAAAGTGGTTTCGTCGAAAACCGAGGTCATTTGCAAAATTCCCATTTTAAGGGCTGAAATTCCATAGCGACTATTCCGAATTTTCAATTGGACATAACTTTTTATCCCCGCTATGAAATTTTGATTTCTAGGATTCGTTGGAAAGATATTATCAATTAGATTCCACTTTTTTTATTTCGCCAAAATCCGGTTTATTTTGAATCCTGTATATCGAATTGAAATTTGAAATCGAATTTTCAAACTACCGCGCCATTTTCAATTCCTTTTATAATTAAAATAAAATATTTATATTGTAACGACGATCTATATAAATATATATTTCTAATTCTATTCAAAATAAATTTCTCGTCGTTATTATTTAAAATAATTAATTTTAAATAATCAAAATTCGCTAAAATTGCCAAAATAAAAAATTTAAATTGGCTAGGATTTCCGGGTTATTACACAACTCATGTTTATAATCAAATTACGCCAATATTAACCTTTTTCCCTCCCCGTTCCCTAACTAGTGTACTCACACAATTTACGGCATATATATGCTAAATAATAGCCTAATCATAAATGATAAAAAGGGAAGGTAATAGAAATATGACAAAGGTTAATGTTCGAACATAACTAGCACAAACATGTACTAATATGGCGAACATATAAGCTTAGATCTAATGAACTTGTGGCAGTTAACTAGTTGTAACATAGCAAAGGTGATAAGATGAACGTGACAAGATCTAAATTTAATTTAGATGTCCAATAAGTTCAGATCTAATATTAGAAGCACAAGGGGATCCAAATAATAAACTAGATTTGATTAATAATCTAGGTGTCTACATAATACAGATCTAATAGGTAAAAGTAGATTTAACAAATAGGGATTAAGATCTACTTCATAGATTGTCGACATAATTCAGACATAATAGTTTATAAGTAGATCTACACTATTAAGGTTTAAGATTCACATCATGGCATGTGATAGGAGTTATAACAGATCTAACAAGATAGAGATTTAGATCAATAATTAAAATAGATATAGCAAAAATCATAGAATGCCACAAGGGTTACAACAGATCTAACAAGATAGAGATTTAGATCCAAATCTTAACTAATTCAGAATGTCATATGTTCATGATTTACAATGGATCTGATATAATTTAGGCATATGAACAAATCCAAGTCATAGTCATGTCATATTTACTTTTAAATATTCAAATCTAAAAGCAACTAGAAACTCACAGTGTTAGGATTAGAAAATATAAGAAGAATGGATCTTGAATCTCTAGATTTGATTTGCAAAGATGAAAGTTGTAGGGGATTAGCAGATCCAATTCAGTTCAAACACCGGCAGATTTATCCAACATGAATTCTCAATGAAGAAAATATGAGAAATGGCCACGTATATATAGCTGCCAGACCCCTGAAACCGACTGCTACATCAGCCCTAAGGGTGTCGATACCCCCGTGGGTGGGTCGACCCATGGGCCGACACCCCTTTAGGGGGTCAACCCAATAGAGCGGGAAATTTGCTGTCACTTTTCATTTTTCGAATTCGAACTGTTCTGGATAAAATTCTGACTATCTCTGACTCATGTGTAAATATATTCTTGCTGCACATATACAAACTTAAATTCTCATAACTTCTTCATATACTGTCCGTTTTACGCAAACCAAATGTCTATCTTAACGAGAATTTCGAGATGGATGCAATGGCGAAGTCCATTTTCCTTAGTTCTGAATATTAAATTAATTATTATTTAATTTATCCTCTTTTAGTGTCGTTAAAATTTCGAGGTGTTACATTATGTACACCCATTTACTGATATTGATTGGGACGATAAATTTTACACATCACCCAACTGCATAAACAATAAATAGTATTTGTTGGTTGAAAACCCACACGGTATTGGGATGATATTTGACATACACTAATCCCAATTGTTTAGCTGTATGTCAACCGATGGGTTGACAGACCTTATAAGCGTTATTTATTTATTTTAATGATTATACAGTTGTAAAATTCACTCTTAATGTTGTATGAATTTTTAATGATTGTTTATCATTATTGTTGTATACATGCGATGTATGAAATCCATATAACTGAAATTACATGGTAAATGATTGAGTCTAATTATAGTTCTGAACTAACGAATATTTTAAAATAATATTCAGTGAATAATCAAAATGTGATTTTTATGTTAGATTTTAGATGGACACGAAAATAGTAAAATGTGAACCCGTGTTAAGTAGTCAAACGCCATTTTAACACAGATAGGATTTTCTGTCGATTTTATTCATTTTATAACGAATATCAAAAAGTGAATCCAAAATCTGATATTTTGAAATATATTAAGGAATATTCAATTTTGATTTGAAAATTGAAATGAAATTGAAATCGTTTTAAAATGAATTTAAAATGAATATATTAAGGAATATTCAAATTTGATTTGAAATGAAATTGAAATCGTTTTAAAATGAATTTAAAACAAATATATTAAGGAATATTCAATTTTGATTTGAAAATTGAAATGAAATTGAAATCGTTTTAAAATGAATATATTAAGGAATATTCAATTTTGATTTGGAAATTGAAATGTAATTGAAATCCTTTTAAAATGAATTTAAAACGAATATATTATGGAATATTTAATTTTGATTTGAAGATTGAAATGAAACTAAAATCATTTTAAAATGAATTTAAAATTCATATATTAAGGAATATTCAATTTTGATTTGAAAATTGAAATGAAATTGAAATTAAATGAATTTAAAATGAATTTTTAAAGGAATATTTAATTTTGATTTAAATTTGAAATGGAAGTGGAAATCGTTTTTAAAACGAATTTATAAATGAATTCATAAGATACGATTTAAATGGAAATCGACGTTATATATATTATATGTATATAATGGCCTGAATAGAACATGCTGCGCAGCGACCGTTCGCGAATTTTGACCATTAACTTCAAACTGATGTAACGGGGAGATCCGACCGTCAGATTCTCCTAAAACCATAACCGTTAGGTTCGTATCAAAAATAGATTTCCAATGGATATAAGAGATTTAAATTTGAATGGTCGGATTTTAACATATGTCCAAATCAAATTCAGAAAAGGTCGCTATGAATGCAGTTCAGTGGCCGTTATTGGAAACCGACCGAAATGGCGGTATTAAAATTGTTAAAAATATGGGAAAATTATCAAAAACCATAATAAATAATTTGGAAATAATTTTGATGAAACATTCCAATTTTGAAAAAGATAAAAATATATATTTATCGAAAAGAACTAGTTAAAACTAGAACAAAAATCGAATTATTTTTTAGAAATAATGAAATGGATTTGTCATGGGGTTTAAAACAACTAGAATTTTCCACCAAATAAATTAAAATGGATTTAGAACAGAAATTATCTTGAGATATTTCAATATTGGATTTCGTGATTATACAGATATTGCTGAGGAATTTGGAAGATATATATATCGTTATTCCCAATACGATATTGATTGATTTCAGAATTGTAAATTGAATATAAGCTGATATAATTTCTATTCAGAGCCTTGTATTTAATATCAAACTGGATTTTGGGTTTGTCGTGAATGGTGTCTTTATTAACACTGCTCTTAAACCCCGATGAGAAAAGAATGAATCTTTTAAATAAGATTTAGTGAAATGTGCCAATTAATTAATATTTAATTGGAATTGAAATGAAATTGGATATTTGGGTTTATCGTGAATGGGGTTTTAAATAACACTTGTTCTTTAACCCAATTAATAGTGAAGAGATGATTTGGTATTTATAAATCTTTTTATGAAGATTTAGTGGAAATTTTCCAAAGTAAAGTTTTCCAATTTAATATATTAAATTGGAACTGAATGGAATTCGATTTGGTAATAATTGAGATGAGTTTCTGAAAAGGAGGACTGTTACTATATATGGAATTTAAAAGCCTTTGCCATTATTTCATTATGGTATTAGTTTGATATGAAAATTTATAACGATTATACACTATTATGATTTCCGTGTAGATTCCATTTTGACGGAAGATGATTTTGGGTTTATCGTGAACAATGTTTTAAAGGACATTCGTTCTTTAACCCGGTTAAAGATGGGATTAATTTCCTAAATTTGAATAATCATTAAGTAATGATTTTTGAGATTAAAACTGAATTAGAGTTTTAATGATTCTTTAATTAGATTGGAATGTGAATGTGATAACTAAATTTATCGAATTCATGAAATGACCGAGAATGGAGTACCACCAGTTTTACTCCAGGTGATAGTCAAATCTTTAATTACAATTGAATAGGAAATGGTAATTAATTTTACCGGTAATACAGTGGGTGTTAGATATGGAGTACTACCAATTTTGCTCCATTGGATGAATAGGTTGGGATTGGGATAACAAAATAAATGATTACTCGGCGCTAATACGGACTAGTTTGATCAACTTTAATTTGGTTTAAATTGCAAAAAGAATATTTGAATAATAGAATATTCTGAATTGGAATGAGGTGTATGATGTGTATTTATAGCTCTTGATTATAAAATACGTGAGTTATTCCAAAAGACCAGATTTAGCCCATCCTGAATAACTTTTACAATGATTAAAAGTCGATGACGAAGACGATGGTTGAAGACCAGAGATCTTCACATTGTTTGGATGATTACTGATGCCTTGATTGGGATGTACACCCAAGATAAGGTAATAAGTGGTGATCGTCCAGATGTACTTGGAGATCGACCGAGTATGTGAGGGCCTCTCTCCTGTATTGACATATGGGATGAGGAATAAGGTGCTACGGTTTCGTTCAGACCCAGAACGGACTTGCAAATGGATAGTGTGTCTAACATTGTATTCCTTTATACTGTATTTGTTGATCTCTGCTAAATATACATCTGTTTGGTGGCGGAGAATTTATTCCCTTGCTTAACACCCTTCTCTGTGATGTATGAGCTTAGAGGTTATATATTGGTGGAAATCAGTGGTACTGTATGGGTTGACAGTGTGGCATGCTGAGTTGCACAGACCAAAGTTTTGTTGAAAAGCAAGGCTTTGTGGTTGATGATCAAAGCATATCTTTAGTTAGCGTAGCTTTGTGTAGCATTAATTTGCGAGCTTCACACCCCAGGTATGAACCAAAAATGGGATAGTGAGTGCATGGAAATGGACATATGTTAGTTCTAGCTACGAGTAACATCATGGTATGGAGCCCAAACTGTTTACTTATGTGGTTGTTGCATATTGTTTGATGGAAAGTGAGGTATCTCGGAATTCGGGCCGATTGAAAGGCTCGGATATGATTTGATTCCCTATTGGCTCTAGAGTGGTCGACATTGCTGACTCCTTTTAGAGGTTCGATAGAATAGACTAACATATAGTTTATGGTATAACTAATCATCGACGGATGAACGGCCATGAAGATTCCAGGGGATCACTGCGGGGGATCCTGAGGCATTTGCTAGAATGTCTCGAAATAGGTAAGGAAGATCCCTTGCCGCGGTTTATAGATGGAAAACCAATTTCCAATAAGTGATTTTTTGGTTTTAGTTGTAAATATATATATGGCGATGTAATTTAATTGTACCTACGCTGCCTATGATTGATACATTTATATTTGAAGTTGATTTCTTCACTTATAGTAATAATAAAAGATAAAATTTCGCGTATCAAGCATATTTGACTATTATAAGGGAAAACTCTATCCTCGACCGCATTCATTATGTGATGGGACATGATTCTTATAATAGCTTCATTCTTTTGTTTAGCATTGCACTGTTTATTTTATGCACTGGTATTCATGGGGGATAAACCCGTTCTGTGTTATACAGCATGGTCCCGTGATTTACCTAACTTTAAAATCAAGCTAATAACTACTTTAGTTCTCACACTAGTCCCATGACTGACTCGGTGTTTATTGTTTCTACCTAAACTTTGGGTGCCCCTATTTTCCACACGGGCTGATGGCAGTTTTGGTATCTGCAGATATTATTTTCACAGGATCCTAAATTTACAGCTGAGCTATATTCTAAAAGTTCTGTATCCGTGTATTTCTTTCAGTTGTGTTATGTATTATTTTTCCGTTGCTTTGTAATTTAAATATCTGATATTTTTTTGCTACATATTATTCATTTATACTCTGATATCTTGCACTCTAATGTAAATTTTTGCAATAGCAATGAAATGTTCTATTGTTTGTGTTCTGATGCGTCGTGTTATCAAAGCAATTCGGGCTTTCCCGTAAGGTGGTTTTCGGGTCTTCTCAGTTTGGTATCAGAGCTTTGGTTTACAGAGCTCGAGAACAAGGCACATTAGAACCGAATGAAATAATTCATCAGAGATTGGATTAGTAATATCCAATGAGAATGACTCGTTAGAGATGGGATCAGTAGTATCCTAGAACGAGTTTCAAAGAGTGTTATTTTTAAAATAAAAATGAAAACATTTTTTAAAAAAAAATTAAACTTTATTATATGTATTTTAGTATTTTATTTTAAATTGTTTTGGGACTATCAGGTATATAGAGATTTTAATATATGTCTGATCCACGTGTATACGAAGTCTCAATTATATTAGACGGATATAGAATTGCACTCTAATCGCCCGTGGATAATTCTGGTGATGCGGCCGCATCATCAGTATTTATGCTCGAGTTTTGAAAGTGGGATATCTATATGATTCCAATTGACTGGTGTGAGAACCAAAATTTAGATAGGGCTATTGTTGTGATTTGGCACCAAAAAGATGATTTTTGAAAAAAATATTAAAGTAATGCATTTGAAAATTTAATTAACTAATTTTGCTGATTGTGTTGCGTGATTATTAGTTAACTAATAAAATTATTGAAACCAATATGTAAGTGAAAGGTAAAATTTTGCCAAATCGAATCAAATATTGAACCGAATTGAAATTGATTGAAATTGCATATATGTACATGTATATATAATGAACAAGTCATAGCAAGGAAGCTAAGAAGAGGAGTAAATTGTATGCTCGACAAATAGATACATGTTTATGGTATTTCTTGGGTATTGATGATTTTATGAGCCGATTGGCTTTTTCTTTTGGATTAATGCGGGCCATGCGAGGCAAGTTGCGGTTTTAAATATCAACCTGTACAAAGGAAGTTATAGCGAAATTTTTCAAAAATTTAGGGTGTTGGCCAAATTTTTGAGAAATTAGAAAATTCTGAGAAACTAAAAGGTTGAAGAATGAAAGTTGAGTTGGTTAGTTAAACAACTTTTAACTCCGTTCCTTTTCGAGGACAAAAAGACTTAAAGTGGGGGAGATTGTAACAACCCAGATTTTTAGAACCAATTTGAAATTTTTATTTTAGCTATTTTAATGAATTTTGAACATTTAAAATGATTTATTTTAAATAATAACAATTTAAAATTTACTTAAATCGAATTTATAATGTATAAATTTAAAATTCAATTGAAAGGAGTTAGAAATGGTGCGATAGTTTGAAAATTCGATTTTAAATTTCAATTGAATGTACATAATTCAAAATACATTGGATTCCATTAAAACAAGAAATATTTGAATCTGTTTAATTATATCTTTCTAACGAATGTGAAAAATCCAGATTTCGTAATATAAATTGAAAGTTATGTCCAGTTTAAAATTTAAAATAGTCATTATGGAATTTATATACATTTTAATATAATATATAGCCCTTAAAATATCCATTTTGCAAACGACCTCCGTTTTTCGACGAAACCACTTTTGTTGGATCCAGAATGTTAAATTATTGCTAGATTCCAATTTTCATAATTTTGGGAATTAATATTTGAGCGTGGTAAATTTAAACGTGTTTGGTAATATCACTGGAAAATGAACATTTTCAAATGTTTTCCAAATTCGATGAAATTAGTTTTGTTAGGATCGTATCGTCAAAATATAGCTAGATTTATTTTTCTGTAATTTTTGGTGTTAGTACGTGGCCCCGGTAAATTAAAGTATAAATTTAAATTCAATATATATTGTTTTACATTTTAATTTTGATAAAAACTGATCGAAACAGCTGAATTAGCTTACGAAACATATCCCATTGTGTCTGGAATGGGGGTATTTAGTTAGGGGAGATAGATGTTGGGTTTGATTTGGAGTTCGGATGATAAATAGGCAAAGTTGGAATTAAATATTAATAAAACTAGGTTATAAATTACCATTCATTACACCGCAGAATCGGTCAAACCTTCTAACAGTGGTCAAAATAGAGCTGCCGCTTCCAATCCTCTCCTCAAAACAAAATCATGAATTTAGGAAAAAAAATTAAATCAAAGTAAAACTTACAAATAGCAAAATATATATATTTGGAATCACTAAAAATGCTCTTCAATTCCATATCCATTTCGAACCTGTTCCATTTCACTGGAAACATTCACCGTGCCCTAAGGTTAAACCATTTGGACGATTTATGCTTCAATTCGCGAAATGATGTTTATATTTGAGTCTAGATGATCCAATTGCATCTTGTGGGGATTTTTAGGTGAATTCAACACCTAAAACTGTCGTGGGTTTTACTGTAGGACGCTGGAAGGTTTGGGAAAATGCACGGGAGAAGAGGAAATCGAGTAGCGTTTGATTGGTAATGGTGTGAAGAGTTTTTTATGCAGGAAATTTTGGTTATTTTTACGGATTTTGTAATGGAATGAAGAGGGAGCGAAATGCATTTAAATTGGAGGCCATGGCAGTTTTGGGAGCTTACGGGTTTGCCTGGGATCGTAGGGGAAGGTAATGAGGACATGACATTAGCGGCTAATCAAGTTTAAAGGGGTATTTAATAAGGCTTGTTTTTTAATTAATTATATCTCAGGTTTAAATTGAGTTGAAACTTACAAAATAATAACTTCCACATATATTATCTGAATTCAGCAAAACTAAATCCATTGGAACCGTATCGATGAGTGCTTCGCAAAAAAACTGACTAGGACAGAAACAGAGCACGTCAGAATTTCTGGAAATTTCAAATCCAAACGGAACAGAAATTCAGAAATAAAAGAATGGCGAAGTGGAAATGAATGTGAGGACTCTCTTTCACTCAAATTATTTTACAGTTGTTATATAATAGGTTGCAGACGGGGCTTAGTAGCTCCTGACACTTCTTTTTGTACAAACCATGGATGATTTGTGTGATTTGATTGTATTGTGGGAAAAATTGACTGTATTGTGTATTGTGATTGTGATATTAAAATGGAGTAAACAATATATATATGCGTTGTATAAATTATTTATATATATGAAATATATAAATTATTTATATACGCTGTATAAAATTCTCTTGAAATAAAATAAATATTCATTTACAAATCGTACGGTTTATTTATGTACACCTATTTAACTAATATTGATTGGGACGATAAATTTTATACATCATTCAACTATACAAATAATAAACAGTATTTGTTGGTTGAAACCCCACACGGATATTGGGATGATTTTAGACATACACTAATCCCAGTTGTTTAGCTGTATGTTAATCGATGAGTTGACAGGCCGTATAACGTTATTTATTTATTTTAATGCTTATACAGTTGTAAAATGCACTCTGGATATTGTATAAATTTTTTAATGATTGTTTATCATTATTGTTGTATACATGCGGATGTATGAAATCCATATAATTGAAATTATATGGTAATTGATTAAGTTTGATTCTAGTTCAAAATTAACGAATATTTTAAAATAATATTGAGTGAATAATCAAAATGTGATTTTGATGTCCGATTTTGGATGGACACGAAAATAGTGAAATGTGAAGCAGTGTTAAGCAGTTAAACGCCATTTTAACACAAACGGGATTTTCTGTCGATTTTATTCATTTTATATTGAATATCAAAAAGTGAATCCAAAAATCTGATATTTTGAAATATATTAAGGAATATTCAATTTTGATCTGAAAATGGAAATGGAAATGAAATTAAAATCGTTTTAAAATGAATTTAAAACGAATATATTACGGAATATTCAATTTTGATTTGAAAATTGAAATGAAATTGAAATCGTTCTAAAATGAATTTAAAATGAATATATTAAGGAGTATTCAATTTTGATTTGAAAGCTGAAATGAAATTGAAATCGTTTTAAATTGAATTTAGAACGAATATATTATGGAATATTCAATTTTGATTTGAAAATTGAAATCGTTTTAAAATGAATTTAAAACGAGTATATTAACAAATATTCAACTTTGAATTGAAAATTGAAAAGAAATTGAAATCGTTTTAAAATGAATTTAAAACGAATATATTAAGGAATATTCAATTTTGAATTTCAAAATTAAATGAAATTGAAATCGTTTTAAAATGAATTTAAAACGAATTTATAAAGGAATGTTTAGTTTTGATTTAAAATTGAAATGGAAATAATTTTTAAAACGAATTTATAAATGAGTTCATAAAATATGGTTTAAAAGGAAATCGATGATATATATATATTATATATATATATATAATGGCCTGAATAGAACGTGCAGCGCAGCGACCGTTCGCGAATTTCGACCATTAACTTCAAATTGATGTAACGGGAGATCCAACCTTTGGATTCTCCTAAAACCGAAACCGTTGGATTCGTATCAAAAAGAGATTTCCAGCGGATATAAGAGATTTAAATTTGAACGGTCGTATTTTAAGATATATCCAAATAAAATACAGAAAAGGTCGCTATGGATGCAGCTTGGTGGCCGTTATTGGAAACCGACCGAAATGGCGATATTAAAATTAATAAAAATATGGGAAAATTATCAAAAATCATAATAAATGAATTGGAAAGAATTCGGATGAAAAATTATAGTTTCGAAAAGATAAAAATATATTTTTATCGAAAAGAACTAGTTAAAACTAGAATAAAAATCTAGTTATTTTTAGAAATAATAAAATGGATTTGTACATGGGGTTTGAAATAACTAGAATTTTCCAACTAATAAATTGGAATGGAGATTATATTTGAATATTTCAATATTAGATTCCGTGATTATACGGATATTGTTGAGGAATTTGGAAGATATATATCGTTATTCCCAATACGATATTGGTTGATTTCAGAATTTGATATTGAATATAAGATGATAACATTTCTATTCAGAGCCTTGTAATTAATATTAAATTGTATTTTGGGTTTGTCGTGAATTGTGTCTTCATTAACACTGTTCTTAAACCCCGATGAGAAAAGAATGAATCTTTTAAATAAGATTTAGTGAAATGCACCAATTGATTAATATTTAATTGGAATTGAAATGAAATTGGATTTTTGGGTTTATAGTGAACGGTGTTTTAATAATGCTTGTTCTTTAACCCAATTAACAGTGAAGAGATGATTTGGAATTTATAAATCTTTTTATGAAGATTCAGTGGAAATTTTCCAAAGTAAAGTTTTTCAATTTAATATATTAAATTGGAATTGAATGGAATTCAATTTGGTAATAATTAAGATGAGTTTTTGTGAAGGAGGACCGTTACTATATATGGAATTTAAAAGGTTTCGCCGTTATTCCATTTATATTATTAGTTTGATATGGAAATTTATATCGATTGTACACAATTATGATTTTCGTGTAGATTCCATTTTGATGGAAGACGATTTTAGGTTTATCGTGAACAATGTTTTAAAGGACATTTGTTATTTAACCCAGTTAAAGACGGGATTAATTTCCTAAATTTGAATAATCATTAAGTAATGATTTTTGAATTTAAAACTGAATTAGAGTTTTAATGAATCTTTAATTAGATTGGAATGTGAATGGGATAACTAAATTTATCGAATTCATGAAATGACCGAGAATGGAGTGCAACCAGTTTTTTTCCAGGCGATAGTTAAATCTTTAATTAGATTTGAACGGGAAATGGTAATTAATTTTATCGATAACACAGTGGGTGTTAGATATGGAGTACTACCAGTTTTTCTCCATGGGATGAATAGGTTGGGATTGGGATAACAAAATAAATGATTACTCGGTAAGGTTCGCTAATCCCGGCTAGTTGATAAACCTTAATTTGACTTAAATTATGAAAATAATATTTGAATAATATAATATTCTTAATTGGAACGAGGCGTATGATGTGTCTTTATAGCACTTGATTATAAAATACGCGAGTTATTCCGAAAGACCGGGTTTAACCCATTCTGAATAACTGTTACCACAATTAAAAGTCGATGATGAAGACAATGGTTGAAGACCGGGGACCTTCACATCGTTTGGATGATTGTTGATGTCTTAATTGGGATGTACACCCAAGACATGGTAATATGTGGTGATCATACAGATGTACTTGGAGATCGACCGGGTATGCGAGGGCCTCTCTCCTATATTGGACATATGGGACAAGGAATAAGGTGCCTTCGGTATCGTTCAGACCCAGAATGGACTTACAAAAGGATAGTATGCCTGACATTGTATTCCTTTATACTGTATTCGTTGATCTCTGCTAAATATATATGTTTGGGGGCGGAGAATTTATTCTCTTGCTTAACACCCTTCTCTGAGACGTATGAGCTTAGAGGTTATATATTGGTGGAAATCAGTGGTACTATATGGATTAACAGTGTGGCATGCTGAGTTGCATGGATCAAAGCTTTTGTTGAAAAGCAAGGATTTGTGGTTGATGATTATCATAGCTTTGTGTAGTGTTAATTCACGAGCTTCACACCCCAGATATGAACCAAAAACGGGATAATGACTACATGGAAATGGACATATGTTAGTTCTAGCTACGTGTAACTTCATGGTATGGAGCCCAGACTGTTTACTTATGTGGTTGTTGCACATTATTTGTTGGAAAGCGAGGTACCTCAGAATTCGAGCCGATTGAAAGGCTCAGTTACGATTTGAGTCCCTAGTGGCTCTAGAGTGGTCGACATTACTGACCCATTTTAGAGGTTCGATAGAACCGGCTAACATATAGTTTATGGCATAACTAATCATCGATGGATGACCAACCATGAAGATCCAAGGGGTTCACTGCGGGGGATCCTGAGGCATTTGCTAGAATGTCTCGAAATCGGTGAGGAAGATCCATTACCTCGGTTCATAGATGGAAACCCAATTTCCAATACATGATTTTTTGGTTTTAGTTGTAAATATATATATATATATATATATATATACATACATATATGGCGACGTAATACAATGGTACCTACGTCACCTATGATTGATACATTTATATTTGAAGTTAATTTCTTCACTTATAGTAATAATAAAAGATGAAATTTTGCGTATCAAGTATATTTGGCTATTATAAGGGAAAACTTTATCCTCGACTGAGTTCATTGTGTGATGGGACCTAAATCTTATAATAGCTTCATTCTTCTGTTTAGCATTGCGTTGTTTGTTTTATGCACTGGTATTCATGGGGGATAAACTCGTTCCGTGTTATACGCCATGGTCCCGTGATTTACCTAACTTTAAAATCAAGCTAATATCGGTTTTAGTTCTCACATCAGTCCCATGACTGACTCGGAGTTTATTGTTTCTACCTAAACTTTGGGTGCCCCTATTTTCCACATGGGCAGCTAGTAGTTCTGGTATTCGCAGATATTATTTTCACAGGATCTTGGATTTACAGGTGAAGCTATATTCGGAAAGCTCTGTATTCGTGTATTTCTTTCAGTTGTGTTATGTATTATTTTTCCGCTGCTTTGTAATTTAAATCTAAGATATTTTTCTTCTATATATTATTCATTTATACTATGATATCTTGTACTCTGATATAAATTGTTGTAATAGCAATGAAATGTTCTATTGTTTGTGTTCTAATGCGTCGTGTTCTCAAAGCAATCCGAGTTCTCCCATAAGGGGGATTTCGGGTCGTCTCAGATATCTACTATACAAACATATCAAAATATATATGCTACCTGATCGGGAGGTTCCCCTGATGACTAAGCTCCAGATACACCCTACTGTCACGATAATAATTCAGGTACATCGACTCTCCATTCCCAAGAATGAACTATACCTTTCGTGGACCGCGGCCCTCGCATTCCCCACATTTCATTACCAGGTTCGTTAGCCGGTCATTGGTAACACATAGAAATTATTTTTATATCCCGAAGTAGGGAAAACCATTTACACCAATTATCACAAATAAATCAAATCTATATCAATTTCTATCTTATAAAACATTCCCTTTCCAAAATCGAGAAACATTTCCTTTCTCTTATGAAAATCCCATTTCAGAAATCGTTCATTAAAATTGAAATGGAGCCAAAAACATCGCTAAACATCTCATAGTCAACTCATGAAATAAATCACAACGTGTTAGCATACAAGTATTTTCTACCCAACCCAATGCTAAAATAGAAATAATTATTTTCTCATAAACTGGTCGAGCGAAATTAACACAATCAATCAACAATGGTAATCAACGAGTGTATGAACATTAATAAATAGCTAACTATCCCTTATATTTATTTAGAGATTCTCAATACTTAAGTGACTACCTAAATTCTACTTAAGGATCGAATCTTTTTCATTCTAATCATCATCAAACCAAATCATAAACTCAAATCATCAATCACCAATCAATATTTAACCAAACAAGTTCACAATAGCAATTGAAATTAAACTAGCACTTAATCGATTAGATATTCTCATCTACTTAAGTGGCTACCCAAATCCTACTTAAAGATCGAATCTTTTTCATTCTAATTTTCATCAAACCAAATCATAAACCCAAATTATCAATAATAAGTCAATATATAACCAATTGAGTGCACAAACATTAATCAATAATTAACTAGCCCTTAAAATCGATGTAAAAGTTCTCACCTACTTAAGTGATTACTTGTGTATTACTCAAAAATTGAATCTTTCCCTTACTAAGCATCATTAAACCATCTCATCAACTCATATTATTAAACACAAGTTAGTAGATAATCAATCAAGTGCGCAAACATTAATCAATAACTAACTAGCCTGTGATGACCCTAAATTTCCGTTGACCGAAAGTAAGGATAATCATTTGGAATACAACAGATTTACAACAATAACAGATCGCAGATAATATCATAACACATAATTGTTGCAGTGGAAAGATAAAATTCAGTAACATTATATCAACTGAACCACAGAGTACGCAGTTTACAGGATACAACTTAGCAAAAAATAGAAAGTCTGAATAAAAGGACATAAGTCTTAACTCCAAACGTACATCAAAATACAAGATGAATAATGACTCTAAAACAAAAGCCAAGATAAAAGAGAAGTCTTCGTCTTCCTCCTCAGCAGTCTTCAATCCAGACACTCCTCAAAACCTGTCACTCGGTTGCCCGTGTAAAGAGAGGGCACTCAAGTTTGCAAAGTGAAACAAACTTCGAATCAGTCATGGGACTGGTATGAGAAATCTTTCTATACTAACTAACAATATAGCGGACCACAGGACCACACCGCTAACGTGAAACAAGTTTACTCCATCGGGTTGCCAGTGCATAATTAAATAAAGTTGATACAAAATAACGCAATGACTTTTTTTTAAAATGAAATCATTATAAGACTCAAGTCCCATCACACAATGCAACGCAAACCGAATGATAAATTTTTACCTTATAATGATCAAATATGCTTAATACGTGTAAAATAGTATTTTAATATTATTATTATGAGTGTCTAAGCTGTTTAAAAATACTTCAAAGTAAATGTATCAATCCTAGATGGCATAGCTACCATATACTATGTCGCCAGATATAGGTTTACAATCAAGACAGTAATGTCATATTGGAAATTGGGTTTCCATCATGAATCGAGGCTAGGGATCATCCTCTCCGATTCGAGACACTCTAGCAAATGACTCAGGATTCCCCGTAGTAAACCTTTAGATATTCAGGGCCGGTCCACACCTGTCGAAAGTGGATTGGCAATTCCTGAACGCACGATTCCTGGTCCTTTTGGACCTCGATATGGCAACTAACAACCTATAAAATCTGAGGTACCTCAAAATCCATCATCCACATAAGTAAAATGTCAGCGCTGGTAGGTCTCTGACATCACTCTAGCTAGAAAGAAATGTATGCACTCCCTGTTGTCCTAATCCCGTTTTGACTCATACCGGGGTGTGAGGCTCGTGAAGTCACGCTATACACAAAGCTACGCCTAAACAGGCCGTGCTTTGATCATCAACCACAAGGCCTGCTTTTCAACAAATGCCTTGATCTTTTGCGTCTTAGCGCGCCACATTGACAATTCATGCCATGCGATCGACAACCATCAATATATAAGAGGGTGTTAAGCAAGAGGATAAATTCCCCACCACCAATCAATTATATATTAAATAGAAATCAATTTAAATACATGAAATGAATTCCAATGCCAGACACGCATCCACTTACAAGTTCGTCCTGGGTCTGAACGAAACCAGAGACACTAGAGAGGTTCTCTCCTATCCAGGCAATCAACCCATACGTCCGGACAACTACTACTTCAACCCCTTCCTGGGAGCAAGTCAGCCCAAGGTATCAGTAATCGCCGTCCATTCAATGTGAAGATGGCCGGTCTTCAATCACCGTCTTCTATATTTTCGATTTAGTCGTCGTGCAATTATTTGAAATGAGTTAAACTCGGTCTTTTCAAATAATTCTCGCATAATTTTTCATTTAAATCATTTCATATCGTTAATACTTATTTATAACGATTTATCGCTATTTTTATTTATTTAAAATAACCCAAATATAATTAAACGACGCTTAGTGTCAAAGGGCGATCCTAGCGCTGTTTTTACCAAATTTTGATTTACACAAATCTTGAAATCTAACCGTTGGATTTTGACGAAATTTATACCGTTGGGAAGATCTTCCCAAAGCGGTCTTTATGGTTCCAGTTTTGGGAAAATCAACCGTTTAAAGTTACGATTGCCGATACGCGAACTGCCGCGCGCGTTTCGTTTAAATTCTATATTTATATTTATACATATTAATATAAGTCATTTAGCGATTTCAATTATAAAAATCCATTCTCTTTATCGCATCTAAAATGACGATAAAAATATCACTTTTAATATCTCTGTTTTATTTTTCTATCTCTTTGTTTTATTTATACTAAATGTAAATAAATCATTCTTTTTCTATCCTTTCTTTTATTTACACAAAATGTAAATAAATTATTCTTTTCCTATCTTTCTAATTAAATCTAAATTGTAATTAAAATATCACTTTATAAATTCATGTTTTTATTTGCATAGAAAAAATATGCAAATAAAAAAATATACTTCTTTTTCTATGTTTTATTTGCATATAAAAATGCAAACAAAAATGTAATTCTTCTTTCTATGTTTTTGTGTACATATAAAAATGTAAACAAAAATATGTAATTCCTCTATCTATGTTTTTGTGTACATATAAAAATGTAAACAAAAATATATAATTCTTTTCTGTGTTTTGTTTACATATAAAAATGTAAACAAAGATATATAATTCTTTTCCCTATGTCATATTTCTATTTACACTAAATGTAAATAAAATGTCCTTTTTCTTAATCTTATGTTTTATTTATACTAAATGTAAATAAAATAATTTTTCTCTTCTTTAATGACATGTTTATTTACTCTAAATGTAAATAAATGTAATCTTTTCTTTTTCCATGTTTATTTACACTAAATGTAAATAAATGTGTCATCAAATTTTTTTTTATTTACAAAGAAAAATGTAAATAAATTCTATCGACATATTTTGTTCTTTTTATTTACATAAGAGAATGTAAATAAATCCTATTCGCATATTTATTCTTTTTATTTACATAAGAAAATGTAAATAAATTTTATTCACTTATTTTGTCCTTTTTTATTTACATAAGAGAATGTAAATAAATTTGTGTGTCATCAAGTTTGTTCTTTTATTTACAAAGGACTGTAAGTAAAATATTATTTCATGTCTTGTTCTTTTATTTACATAGAGAAATGTAAATAAAGTATCATCGCTAAGTTTGTTCTTTTATTTACATAGAAAAATGTAAATAAAATTTCAATGTTAAATTTGTTCATCTTATTTCTTTTATTTACATTAAAATGTAATTTACATTACAATGTCAAAATCTCCTTTTTTTCCAATGTGAATGTAATTATAATGTAAAATTTCTATCTTTTAATTACAATGTAAAATCTCCTTTTTAATTACACTGTAAAATCCCCATATTAATTACACTAAAAATGTGATTAGCAATACGGTGAAAAATTCTATCTTGTTAAATTACATTAAAAATGTAATTTTGATTACAACGTCAAATTCTTCTACCTAATTACATTAAAAATGTAACTTACATTACGGTGCAAATTTCTATCTTTTTAAATTACATAAAAATGTAATTTTGATTCCAATGTCCAATTCTTCTTTTACTTTTTTTTACACTAAATGTAAATAAATGTCTCTTTTTCTTTTTCTTATTTATATATCTTGTTTACATAAAAATTTAAATAAATGTGTTCTTTCATTTCATGTCCTATTTATATACAATGTAAATAAATGTGTTCGTTATAAAGATATTCTTTTTATTTACACAAGGATGTAAATAAAGGTATTCACTATAATGGTGTTCTTTTTATCTACACAAGAAATGTAAAAATATATCTTATTTTTATTCTATTTATTTACCATGTTAACTTCATATAAAAATGTGAATCCCAACAAGTCACATAAACAAAATGAGGTGATTTGGGTTTTAACTATTTCTAATTAACTCAATTATAAACTTTGAATCCACAAATCTAATGAATATATAAATCTCAATAAAATGAGATTCTCAACGGATAAACAAACATTCACAGCAATAAATAATTAGAAAATCCTAAATTACCACAACGCAGATCCATACTATTTACGTACATACAATGATTCAACAATCGTGAAAATAATTAAATTATTTAATTATTTAAAAGTAAGAATTCTCACAGAATTACTGATCCTCTTTGAATTTGTCCAAAAATTAGATTTGCTCAGAATTCCTCTCAATCAGTCTAGAAAAATAGCCCGCTGAATTAAGATCCTGACGGTCCTGAAATCGTCAAATTCCGAGTTCAAACGAAAGAGTAATGATTTAATTTAGTTAGGAAACATTTTATATTAATTAATTAAATAATTAGTTAAGAAATAAACCTTCTTCCTCTTTCATATCTTGGCCGTCGTATTTGCTTACTGGGTTCAGAACAAGGTCAAACAATTTCGATCGAACCGGAAGGAGTTGGCACGATCAGGTGGTGCGACGGAAAAGGGGGAGGTGAGGCGCGCCTGGGGGTACCTTCGGCAGTGGGTCCGGTCGACGCAGGAGGGCGTGGCGGCGGTGCAAAACCCGCGGGTTTGGTGGCCTAGTTCTCGGGCTGTGGTGAGCTAGATGATGATAAACTCGTATGGAATTGTAGAGGAGGACAATCTCTTCGAAGTGGTGTAAGAATTGGATTCTAATTCGTGGAGATGGGAGAGAAATTAGAGGGAGAAGGTTAGAGTGTCGGTGGCCATGGGTTTCAAAGGTAGCGGCTACAGAAAATGAACAGTGGAACTTAGGGTTTAGGTTTTCCTATTTTTATACTATTTTCAATGTATTTTTACAATTAAATCCATATCTTTTTAACCGGTCCAATTCTAGTCCAGCAGAAGGTGACCCTAGCCAATAGCCCATGTTCCGGATCCAACAGGACAGGTCAAGTCAACCCAAAAGGCTGTCTGAGGCCTATTTTATTTAATTTAATAATTAAATCCTTTATTAAATTAATTCATTTGCATAAATATATTCACCGAGGTCACATACGGACTCAGAAAAATCCAGAAAAAATATATTTGGCTTCGTTATGAAGATACGGTCCTAACAAAATTAATTTCATCGAATTCTGAGACCGTTTGGAAAATGTCTATTTTTCAATCGATTAAATTTGACTGAATTGAACAAAACACATTTTCCCTCGCCACGCTCACATAATAATTCGGAAAATTCTAAAAATTGAAACCTAGTAATAATTTGACATTCCGGTCCCAATAAAAGTTGTTTCGTCGAAAACAGAGGTCGTTCGAAAATTGCCTATTTTCACTGAATTTAATATTATTTAAAAATGAAAATTTTAATTTATGCCACATTTTCTAACCAAATTATTTAAAATAAATTTTTTAAATTGGTTCGGGTTTTCTGGGTTGTTACAATCTCTCCCACTTAAAAGCTTTTTCGTCCCCGAAAAAAGGAAATAAAGTAAAGTAGGAAACAAGACGGAAAATGCAATTTATGGTAAATGTACCTTAACACAAGAGCTACTCGGAGATGTCCATTCTGCATTCGGGGTGAGCCTTTTTGATGCTATCCTTTGTCTCCCAAGTACAGTCTCTAGGATCCTCGCTCCACTGCACCTTGACTAGGTGTATCCTCTTGTTTCTCAGGACTCGGGTTTCTTTGACAACGATTTTCACCGGCTCCCTCTTTACTGTTAAGCTCGGCGTAATCTCTAGTTCTTGTTGTGGTACTTCCTCCCCCACTAAGTCTGGGTCATGAACATGTTTGCGGAGTTGAGACACATGAAATACATCATGCACTCCAGGCAACCAGTCAGGTAGCTGCACTCTATAAGCAAGAGTATCGATCCTTTCGAGAATAGGAAATGGACCAATGAATCTCAGTGCCAACTTTCCAGTCTTCCCAAAACGAATTACGCCTCTTAATGGATAAACCCTCAAGTAAACATAGTCGCCAACAGAAAATTCTAAATCTCTTCTTCGCTGGTCTGCATAGCTCTTCTGTCGGCTTTGAGCAGTCAATAGGCGTTTCTTAATCAAATCAATCTTATCCGATGCTTCTCGGATCATGTCGGGGCCCAAGACTAATCGATTGCCTGTCTCTACCCAACATGTCGGAGATCTTCATGGTCTGCCATATAATAGTTCAAACGGTGACATCTTCAAGCTTGCTTGGTAGCTGTTATTATAAGAGAATTCAACCAATTGTAACAGATCCTCCCATGAACCGCCATAGTCAAGAATGCAAGCTCACAACAAGTCTTCTAAAATACGGTTCACCCTCTCAGTCTGGCCATCTGTCTGAGGGTGATAAGCAGTGCTCAGATTCAACTTGGTCCCAAGCTCTTCTTGAAAAGCTTCCCAGAATTTGCTAGTAAATATTGGATCCCAATCACTAACAATGCTTTTGGGAACCCCATGCAGTCTAAATATCTCTTTAAAATAAAGCTGCGCCAAACTTCGAGCTTTTCTATTGGACCTGACAAGGATGAAATGGGTAGACTTTGTTAAGCGATCTACAATCACCCATATGCTATCATTGCCTTTTCTGGTTCGAGGCAAGCCATCAATAAAGTCCATAGAGATTTCCTCCCACTTCCAACTTGGAACTCCTAGCGGTTGCAACAAACCTGCCAGCTTCTGTTGATCACTTTTAACTTGCTGACAAGTGGGGCATCTAGCAACATAAATAGAAGTATCCCTCTTCATGGACCTCCACCAAAATGTGCGCTTGAGGTCGTGATACATCTTGCTCACCCCAGGATGAATGCTAAGCTTAGATTTATGACATTCATATATGATCTCCTTCTGAGCTCAGAAATGTTTGGGACACAAATTCGGCCTAGTAGCCTCAAAACTCCCTTGTCGTCAATTTGGAAACTCGTGGTTTCTCCATCCCGAATTCTTTGGCTAATTCTTTGGATAAACTCATCATCCTTCTGCAGAGCAGAAATTTTATCAATCAGAGTAGGAGTGATTATGAGATTGGCAAGGATAAGTTTGGTATCGTCTGCGTTCTTCCTGCTTAGCGCGTCGGCTACAACGTTTGGTTTCCCTGGAGTATATAGAATATCCAGGTCATAGGGTGCAAGGAATTCAACCCAACGCTGTTGCCTCAAGATCAAATCTCTCTGGGTAAATAGATGTTTCAAGGATTTATGGTCTGTATATGGCTCAAATTTCTCGCCCAAGAGATAGTCTCTTTATATCTTTAGAGCAAATACGATGGCCATTAGCTCAGGATCATGAACGACGTAATTCTTCTCATGCGGTTTTAACTGCCGGCTAGCATATGCAACTACTTTGTCCCTTTGCATTAGCACCGCACCAATACCTCAAATAAATAAAAGAATAACATGTTAAAGTGAGATTTGACATTAAAAGGAAATGTTATCTCTGACATGTTAAAATAAAAGAATGACCTTTTCTGGAAGCGTCTGTCCAGACTTTCAGATCCTCATTGCCATCAATAATGGTTAACATAGGAGCAGTGATTAATCTATGTTTCAGGTCCTGAAAAGCTGTCTCACATTCGGGTGTCCAAATGAACTTTGTGTGCTTCTTAGTCAGCTTTGTCAGTGGACAAGATATCTTCGAAAAATCTTTGATGAATTTCCAATAATAGCCAGCCAGCCCTGAGAAACTTCTGACTTCGATGGGTGTGGTAGGCTGCTTTCAATCTTGGATGGCTGAGATCTTTCCTGGATCTACTGCGATGCCTTCCTTAGATATAACATTACCGAGGAATTTCACCTCTTCGTGCCAAAATATGCATTTGGAGAATTTGGCTTTCAGCACATTTGTAACACCCCACGTCCATTAATGTCACTCACAAAGGGAATGCATTAACTTCTATGGAGGTTATAAGTGAATATAGAACAGAAAAATTTCAACAAGACAGATAATAAATAGTACTTGGAAATCTAAAACTTTATTTTATTGCAGTGGAAATTAAACATGTTTGTTACATCATAAAACCATAGATCATAACCAAGTACAATATCCATCTTCATAAAAACAAAATACATAATCCCATTACATAAATAGCCATTAAAAAGATAACAAGCTGGACTTTACTTAAACGGTCCAAGCTTTCCAAAGAGAGATGAAGCAATTCAATCAAACTCCACTAGAGCTGAGCCCAACCTAAGGACCTGAAGGGGGAAAAAGGATAGAAATAGAGGGGGTCAGACATAAAGTCTGGCGAGTATGATAATTCTAACAATACTATTATCAAAATAACTAGACTAAGGCATAAGATGGAAGATAAGTAAATGTCTATGAACTCTTAGGAAGATAAAGATAGCGTTTAAGATAACGTTAAAGATAACAGTAAAGGCACACCTAATTACTAACGAATGATTACTACACTGCACCGCACATTACTACACTGCACCACACCAGTCACCCTATTGTTTGATCCCACTTGCTTCACACAGAAACTTTATAAATAGCCTTACGTACCCCTAGCTGACTACATAGGTGCCGTCTGCCCGTATCTCCACTAGGTGTACCCCACTACCCACTTTCGATCGGCTCCCTACTCGTAGATACCCGTGCTGGCCCCACAGTGGGGTGTATCACTCCCCTAAAGTGGCAACCCGATACAACTTGAGAATGCACGGCTTATACCTACACGATGCAACAACGTCTTACCTACCAGCCCGGGTCCACACACGCATATGAAACCCGTTGGACTTGCGTTGCCACCGCTCCCCGTTTTGGCCTCTTATAGTCAAATCCAGCATGCATGTCCCGTCCTCGACTTGGGTCGAGCCCACAAGGATATGTTTGGGATACTGGTTGAAATGGGCCCCCACAAGCTACCCACCTAAGCATGTCACCAGTATATCCCACTTAACCCTCTTAGTCATGTTCATTTACATGTGTGTTTGGTTAAGTCTTACTAATCGTATTTCACATGCCACTAAGGGCACCCCCCAGATTCCTCATGCCACCCAAGGCACCTACTTGACCCCATTATGTTTATCTGGTTAAGTATTTCTTAATTCATTCAGGCCATAACCTCATAAAGACCTCTCACATTAGACTGGCATTTATGGCAGCTGGATTTGCCGGGCGGGTCCGGGTAGTCTTACACCATAAAAGAGTCTAACCTCGTGTCTTTACAACCGTTATGCTTTAGTTTAGGGCTAGGACCTCTCACATTGGGCTGACATTTGTGACCACTGGATTTGCCGGGCGGGTCCGGGAAGGTTTACGTCACAAACGAGTCCAACCTCGTGTCCTAAGCATTGATTAACACTTAAAATCTTTTACCCCAGTTTTAATAATTCCCTATTCAAATTATTAATTAAGTCAACTTTTAATGATGTCCATAATTGACTCAATTATGGCCATACACTTATGGCATGCAAAATCATATCAATTGCACCCCAACTTTTTAATATTAAATCCTTAATATTACCCCTACCCTACATTTGTACGTTCGCTTATTCAACGCATAATATAGGCTAGACTTGTATAGTCTAACACCTAGCACAAAGATAAATTATCACAACATATAGACAATTAAAATAAATCTAATCATAATAGGGGTGAAACTTGCATAAACTACACATGTTAAGGATCAAAAGGTGTCAACTTGTTAAATGTCTCAATTTATATGATATGATCATAGCCCAAATCTATACATAAACTTGTATATGGGGTTTTTAGGCAACATAATGATGGTGTGAACTAGCATAGGATATCACATATGTCATAGCATAATTCTAGATGTCATAATAGATGTCTTGGTATATGTTCATAACTTTTCTAATCAATCTAACTTGCATATGTGACTTGTCATATAGATCAACATAACCCAAACATGATGATTTAATTAATATGAACTAACTAGCATAGATGGTAACATCATGGCCTTTTTAACATGTATGATTCATCACAACATAGCATAGAAACTTTCAACATACATAACATCATCATAGCATGATTTACAACATATAAGGTATCATCATCACATAACATTGGATTTACAATATACGTGATAGCAAAAGGGGTTTACAACAACATATATGATAATTCACATCATCTACTCATAATCCATTCATAACTCAACCTAATTAAAATGATAATAATCTTGTTAAGATCATCATACTCATAATTTAGAGAAGAAAAGAGAGAGTTTTGCTTTGCTTTAGGGTTGAGAGAATTAGAATTGAATTTGCTTTTCTTCTTTCTTAGTTGGAGGCGGCTCCATTGATTTCCATGGCGATGGTATGACGGTAACTATTCTATTTTAATTAGGTTTAGGGTTAGCATTAGGATGTATTTATAGGTGTAGGAAGTTATTTAGGACCATTAGATTAACCCTGAACCATGAGAACCAATCAAATGCAAAATCTGCATTTGAGCGAATCGGCCCACGGGTTGACATCCAAACACCCTGGATTAACCCCTAGTCGACCCAGCAAGGCTCGGGTCGACCTCAAAAATGGGCCGGTTCGGTTATTCCCCCTCCCAATTCGCTATTTTGAACTTTTTCGCATATTTATTTATTTAATTTTTAATTTATATATATATATATATCAATATATATATATTTCTCTGCGCAACCCATTTCACTTAATTCTTTTCTAAAAATTAAGTATACTTTAATTTGTGAGTTATAAAATTACGGGGTGTTACATTCTCCCCTCCTTAAAGGATTTCGTCCCCGAAATCTCCAGTCAAGAAGAATGTATATCCTACCATCTAATCGTCCATCTACTCAACCATCAAACACCAGCATCCATTGTCCTTAAAAGACTTCTAATGCTTTAATGTTTATTTGCACAGTGTGTGCACATGTCCATATCTAATGCAAAATTAGGCGGTCTACTGATTCAGTCGACCTCCTTAGTGCAATTCATGATAGTGCCATGCGTCCAATATGTATGCAAAAGATTCCTAATGATACATATTAATTCTATATGCGTGCACAACCATCCACCCGAATGCAGCAACTATATGATAATACAACCATAATACATCCATTTTACTAAATACATCCATATATATGCAATATGAAGTGACTGAGCCGATCTGGTGCCTAATAGTGTGTGTATATGCATCCACGAGCAACTACTAGCAAACACTTGCATCCACTTTGCATCCACCATACATAACATGTCTCAAACACATGTTTCAACCATAGGATTATCCTAACTAAAGGTCAAAGATACTAGCGAGAGGATATACTAAAGATAAGATAAGTACAAGCTAAGCGATAAAGGAGAAATTAAAGGACATACCCTCAAAAAGAAAAGGGTATCGTGAACGCATCTTCTCTTCCATCTCCCAAGTAGCGTTGCTCTCATCATCTCCCCATTGCACTTTGACTAGTCTGACCTCTCGATTCCTCAACCTCTTGACCTCCGACCCAAGAATGCGCGTAGGAGCTCGTCGAATTGTCGCATCACGCTCTACCTCCACCTCTCTAAGAAAGCTCGGCTCTACCACTTTCGTGGTCTCGTGCAAGCACTTCCTCAAATGTGACACATGGAATACGTCGTGTACACCACTAAGTCTCTCGGGCAACTCCACTCTATACGCCATCTGTCCAATCCTCTCCTTAATAGGAAACGGCCCTACAAACCTTGGTGCTAATTTCCCAACGGACCCAAAGCGAACAACGTTTCGTAATGGAGACACTTTGACAAAGACCATGTCCCCAACTTCAAACTCGAGATCTGTCCTCCTCTTATCCGCATAAGATTTCTGCCTATCTTGCGCTGCATTCATCCTCCTTCGAATCAAGTCGATCTTCTCCAAAGTCTCCCTAATCATATTGGGCCCAAGTAAGATCTTATCCGTAGATTCCCACCAACATGTAGGTGAACGACAAGTTCGTCCATAAAGATCTTCGAATGGTGCCATACCAATGCTGGACTGAAAGCTGTTATTATATGCGAACTCCTCCAATGGAAGATGCTCTTCCCACGTACCCCCAAAGTCTAGGATACATAGCCTCAACAGATCCTCTAGAATACGATTCACCCTCTCGGTCTGGCCATCCGTCTGAGGATGATATGCGGTGCCCAAACATAACTGAGTCCCTACCGCCTCTTGTAAGCTTCTCCAAAATTCGCTAGTGAAAATAGGATCGCAGTTGCTCACTATGCTAGAAGGAACACCGTGCAAACAAACTATTTCTCGAACGTATACGGAAGCTAACCATGGAGCAGTCCTCTTACTCTTCACGGGAATAAAATGGGCGCTCTTAGTAAGTCTATCTACTATAACCCAAATTCACGTATTACCCTTCCTCGATCGCGGTAATCCATCCACAAAATCCATCGAGATGCTTTCCCATTTCCATAGTGGAACCTCCAATGGGTGAAGCAACCCACCGGGTTTCTTTTGCTCCGCTTTTACTTGTTGGCACACCAAGCATCTAGCGACATACTCGGCCACATCTTTCTTCATGCCGACCCAAAAGTAAACTCTCTTCATGTCTTTGTACATCTTGTCCAAGTCGGGATGAATGGTCATCTTCGAATGATGTGCTTCGTCAAGAATAGTCTTCCTTAGGTCATCGTCTTTTGGTACACAAAGTCTACCGTCCCTACGTAACCAACCCTTATCATCTAGGGTATACCTACGGAGATGGCTTGATGACTCCCCTCCTTTGAGTTTTTCTACTAACTCAACCAACTGCGGGTTGTCATGCTGTGCCTCGCCAATCCGTCCCAAAAGCGTAGGTCTGACCTCCAAGGATGCTAGCAAACCGGGTACGAAGTCAACGGAAGGTCTAAAGTCAAACATCGAAATGAATTCTAAACTTCGCTGCTCAACAAACAAAGGACTTAAGGATAATCTTTTTCTACTTAAGGCGTCTGCCACCACGTTACCCTTGCCAGGGTATAGGCTATTTCGAAGTCGTAGGACGCTAAGAACTCCATCCACCTTTGCTGCCTTAAGTTCAAGTCCTTTTGAGAGAATAGGTATTTTAAAGACTTGTGGTCAGTGAATAATTCGAATTTCTCGCCAAGATGATAATGACGCCAAGACTTAAGCGCGAAAACAATAGCGGCCAACTCTAGGTCATGTGTGGGGTAATTCTTCTCATGCGCTCTCAACTGCCTTCCACCATAGGCTATTACCCTACCCTCTTGCATTAAGACTGCGCCTAGTCCTGTCCCACAAGCATCAGTATAAACGGTAAAGGCTTACTCCCGTCTGGCAATACTAAGACTGGGGCTGAAGCCAAAGCTCTCTTCAAACATTGGAACGCATCATCACAATCTACGTCCCATGTGAAAACTAGGTTCTTCTTCGTCAAGCGTGTCAGTGGAGCTGATATCTTTGCGAAGTCTTTGATAAACTTCCTATAGTAGCCAGCCAACCCCAAGAAACTTCTCACTTCGGTAGCATTTTTAGGAACCTTCCAATCTTGGATGGCCACCACCTTCGCGGGATCTACAGCTATCCCTTCTTTGGAAACCACATGTTCTAAGAACCGTACTTCCTTCCTCCAAAAGTGACACTTAGAAAATTTAGCTTTAAGGCTATGCGCTCGTAGGGTCTCCAACATTTCCCTAAGATGTAGGGCATGCTCTTCTTCATCCTTAGAAAAGATCAAGATGTCATCTACAAAGACTACCACGAATTTGTTAAGGTACTCCCTAAACACCCTACTCATCAAATCAACAAAATATGCTGGAGCGTTTGTCAAACCGAAGGGCATCACTAGCCATTCATAGAAACCGTCCGGAGTCCTAAAGGCAGTCTTGTCTATGCTATCCTCAGCCACTCTCAACTGATGGAATCCAATGGCTAAGTCCAACTGCGAAAACACTGAGGCGCCAACTAACTGATCGAAGAGATCGTCAATCCTCGGCAGTGGGTGTCTGTTCTTCTTATTAAGCTTATTAAGTTCTCTATAGTCCACACAAAGTCTAAGGGACCCATCCGCCTTTGTGGCAAATACTACTGGAGCACCCCACTCCGATATACTTCGTCTTATGAACCCCTTCTCAAGCAACTCCTTCACTTGCTTACCGAGTTCCCTCCTTTCACGTGGAGCCATGTGGCGTACTGGCAAAGATACTGGTTTCGCATTATCCACAAGATATATTCGAAAATCTATCTCCCGCTTCGGAGGCAAGCCCTTCACCTCCTCAAACACATCCGAATATTCTCGGACCACTCTAACAGATCGTAGATTTTTCCCAGACGCGTCAAGCGATTCTAGATAACTTAGCATAACCGAATTTATGGGATTACACAAGATTTCGAGAGTGTTGCCAAGGCGAGTCACGAGCCTAACTACTCTCCTTTCACAATCAAGAACGGCCCCATTTCTGGATAACCAATCCATTCCGAAAATTAGCCCATAGCCCGTGAAGCCCAACACATAAGCATCACATCTAAATTCAACGCTAAGTATGGAAATTTTCAAATCCAAACACATCATGGATAAATAAGCTGAGCCCCCTATTGGATTCGAAACAACTAAGGGATCCTCTACTAAACTGGTGTTTAAGTGCAGTGATTCAACTAATGATGTAGAGATAAACGAATGTGATGCGCCCGAATCGAATAAGGTACGGACAGGATGATCAAACAGAAAAACTAAGCTTTCAACATAAATGGTTCTACCTCATTCTTGCAGCGGTGGGACCGCGAGAGCCTGAACTTGTCCCCTATCCTGCCCTGGTGCCATAAGAGCCTGCACCTGTCCTCCCGAGGTAGCTCCTGCCCTCTGCCCCTTCTTTGGGCAGTCCTTCACTAAATGTCCCGCATCGCCACAATGAAAACAGCCTGTCTTCTTTTTCTTTCGGCAATCCTTGCTGAGATGGCCTGGTGTCCCATAGTTAAAACATTTCTTCTTTCCCTTGCCGTTATTGTCTTTACCACCCTTCTTGTTTTGCTATTGCGGTTTCTTCTGATCCCCCTTCTTCTCGAGTGCCTTATCAACTTTAGCGCTTTTCTCCTCATGCATGAGCGCCATTTCTACTAACTTCTCAAAGGTGGCCCCCATCGGGATGTGGATCATAGCCAACCTTTGCAATGGTTCATTCAAGCCATTCACGAACCTTAGAGCCTTCTTCTCTGACGTGTTTACTAAGTCCAAGCCAAACCTTGCTAATTTATTAAATTTATTGACATATTCTTTCACTGATGAGCTTCCTTGCTTCAATGTCAATAAGCTTTCCATATATAGATTTTCTTCCGCCCTTGAGAGAAACTTCACCTCGAACCTACGTCTGAAATCCGCCCAAGAGTCAACAGGACACTCCCCATTAGTGACCTCCCACCAAAACGAGGCCTCTCCCTTCATCAACCAAGCTGCTAAACGAACTCTCCTCCCTTCTTCTACTTCAAAGATTTCTAGCAATGCTTCCACCTCCTTAAGCCAATCTCTAGCTTCCACAAACGTTTCTGACCCTTGAAATGGTTTTCCAACCATAGCATTGAATCCCTTGCATGTCTTTGCAAAAGTGTCTACGCTAGGAGGAGGAGGAATGGGTGCAACTGGTGGTGGAGGAACATTGGCTGGACCTGCAGCGGCCCTAGCCTCCAATAGCCTCCTATACCATCCTGGTATTATTACACCGTCGGGTAGATTAAGATCTTCAGCCATGCTGAAACGAAAAAGGAAAGATTCAAAATGGAGAATTCGAAAGATAAAGATATGTGGCTATTGGGGATTATGTTTTTCTTAAAAACTTTTCTCTTTAAATTTCTCATTAAAACATGTTTTTGAAAACATTTCTTCCAAAAATAACTATTTTTCTAAAGTATTTTTATCTGTTCTGGTAACCTTAAGCTCTGATACCATGTGTAACACCCCACGTCCATTAATGTCACTCACAAAGGGAATGCATTAACTTCCATGGAGGTTATAAGTGAATATAAAACATAAAAATTTCAACAAGACAGATAATAAATAGTACTTGGAAATCTAAAACTTCATTTTATTGCAGCGGAAATTAAACATGTTTGTTACATCATAAAACCATAGATCATAACCAAGTACAATATCCATCTTCATAAAAACAAAATACATAATCCCATTACATAAATAGCCATTAAAAAGATAACAAGCTGGAATTTACTTCAACGGTCCAAGCTTTCCAAAGAGAGATGAAGCAATTCAATCAAACTCCACTAGAGTCGGGCCCAACCTAAGGACCTGGAGGGGGAAAAAGGATAGAAATAGAGGGGGCCAGACATAAAGTCTGGCGAGTATGATAATTCTAACAATACTATTATCAAAATAACTAGACTAAGGCATAAGCTGGAAGACAAGTAAATGTCTATGAACTCTTAGGAAGATAAAGATAGCGTTTAAGATAACGTTAAAGATAACGGTAAAGGCACACCTAATTACTAATGAATGATTACTACATTGCACCGCACATTACTACATTGCACCACACCAGTCACCCTATTGTTTGATCCCACTTGCTTCACACAGAAACTTTATAAATAGCCTTACGTACCCCTAGCTGACTACATAGGTGTCGTCTTCCCCTATCTCCACTAGGTGTACCCCACTACCCACTTTCGATCGGCTCCCTACTCGTAGATACCCGTGCTGGCCCCACAGTGGGGTGTATCACTCCCCTAAAGTGGCAACCCGATACAACTTGAGAATGCACAGCTTATACCTACACGATGCAACAACGTCTTACCTACCAGCCCGGGTCCACACATGCATATGAAACCCGTTGGACTTGCGTTGCCACCGCTCCCCGTTTTGGCCTCTTATAGTCAAATCCAGCATGCGTGTCCCGTCCTCGACTTGGGTCGAGCCCACAAAGATACGTTTGGGATACTGGTTGAAATGGTCCCCCACAAGCTACCCACCTAAGCTTGTCACCAGTATATCCCACTTAACCCTCTCAGTCATGTTCATTTACATGTGTGTTTGGTTAAGTCTTACTAATCATATTTTACATGCCACTAAGGGCACCCCCTAGATTCCTCATGCCACCTAAGGCACCTACTTAACCCCCATGTCCCACCTTACATGTTTATCTGGTTAAGTATTTCTTAATTCATTCAGGCCATAACCTCATAAAGACCTCTCACATTAGACTGGCATTTATGGCAGCTGGATTTGCCGGGCGGGTCCGGGTAGTCTTACACCATAAAAGAGTCTAACCTCATGTCTTTACAACCGTTATGCTTTAGTTTAGGCCTAGGACCTCTCACATTGTACTGACATTTGTGACCACTGGATTTACCGGGCGGGTCCGGGCAGGTTTACGTCACAAACGAGTCCAACCTCGTGTCCTAAGCATTGATTAACACTTAAAATCTTTTACCTCATTTTAATAATTCCCTATTCAAATTATTAATTAAGTCAACTTTTAATGATGTCCATAATTGACTCAATTATGGCCATCCACTTATGGCATGCAAAATCATATCAATTGCACCCCAACTTTTTAATATTAAATCCTTAATATTACCCCTACCCCACATTTTACGTTCGCTTATTCAACGCATAATATAGGCTAGACTTGTATAGTCTAACACCTAGCACAAAGATAAATTATCACAACATATAGACAATTAAAATAAATCTAATCATAATAGGGGTGAAACTTGCATAAACTACACATGTTAAGGATAAAAAGGTGTCAAGTTGTTAAATGTCTCAATTTATATGATATGATCATAGCCCAAATCTATACATAAACTTGTATATGGGGTTTTTAGGCAACATAATGATGGTGTGAACTAGCATAGGATATCACATATGTCATAGCATAATTCTAGATGTCATAATAGATGTCTTGGTATATGTTCATAACTTTTCTAATCAATCTAACTTGCATATGTGACTTGTCATATAGATCAACATAACCCAAACATGATGGTTTAATTAATATGAACTAACTAGCATTGATGGTAACATCATGGCCTTTTTAACATGTATGATTCATCACAACTTAGCATAGAAACTTTCAACATACATAACATCATCATAGCATGATTTACAACATATAAGATATCATCATCGCATAACATTGGATTTACAATATACATGATAGAAAAAGGGGTTTACAACAACATATATGATAATTCACATCATCTACTCATAATCCATTCATAACTCAACCTAATTAAAATGATAATAATCTTGTTAAGATCATCATACACACAATTTAGAGAAGAAAAGAGAGAGTTTTGCTTTGCTTTAGGGTTGAGAGAATTAGAATTGAATTTGCTTTTCTTCTTTCTTAGTTGGCGGCGGCTCCATTGATTTCCATGGCGATGGTATGACGGTAACTATTCTATTTTAATTAGGTTTAGGTTTAGCATTAGGATGTATTTATAGGTGTAGGAAGTTATCTAGGACCATTAGATTAACCCTGAACCATGAGAACCAATCAAATGCAAAATCTGCATTTGAGCGAATCGGCCCACGGGTTGACAGCCAAACACCATAGATTAACCCCTAATCGACCCAGCAAGGCTCGGATCGACCTCAAAAATGGGCCGGTTCGGTTATTCCCCCTCCCAATTCGCTGTTTTGAAATTTTTCGCATATTTATTTATTTAATTTTTAATTTTTTTTTTATATATATATCAATATATATATATTTCTCTGCGCAACCCATTTCACTTAATTCTTTTCTAAAAATTAAGTATACTTTAATTTGTGAGTTATAAAATTACGGGGTGTTACAACGTTTCTACGCAAAATCTCCAAGACTTCTTTCAGATGTTGTTCGTGCTCAGTAGTGGATTTAGAAAAGATTAGGATGTCATCGATGAACACCAGCACGAATTTATTTAGAACATTTCGGAATACTCTATTCATCAAATCAACGAAGTACGCCGGAGCATTACATAGACCAAAGGGCATTACCAGCCACTCATAAAATATGTCTGGACCTCTGAACGCAGTCAAAGGAACACACTCGTTTGCGATGCGCAGTTGATGGAACCTGGTGGCTAGGTCCATCCTAGAGAATACTTTCGCTCCATTCAAGCGGTCTAATAGATCATCAATGCTGGGCAGTGGATACTTATTTTTCAGCGTTTGTTTATTGAGGTCGCGGTAGTCCACACATAGCCTGAGGGTACCTTCTGACTTTGGGACAAATACCACTGCTGCACTCCATTCTAAGAAGCTAGGCCTGATCAGACCCTTCCACAAAAGCTGCTTAGTTTGATTGATCAACTCCTCTTTTTCTTTTGGTGCCATTCTTCAAATAGGATGCACCACTGGCCTTGCATTAGGAGGAAAGTCAATTCTGAAGTCAATTTCTCTACGCGGAGGTAAGCCTTCAACTTTCTTGAATACATCAGCGTAATCCTTGACGATAGGGATATCCTCAATAGAAGTAGGGGTGACTTCTAGAGAAGACCAGAATTCCTTTCTATCTGTGGCTCAACCAAGGCATGATATAGTAATATTTCCAAGCTTAGTTTTGACTTTGATAATTCTTTCAGAACATATTAACTCAGCCTCATACTTGGTTAGCCAATCCATCCCTAGTATGATATCATAACCAGAGAAATTCATGACGATTAGTTCAAAGGGGAACTGGTAGCAAGAGTAAGAAACAGGTACTCTACAATACTGATCGAGAATGAGAGAACCTCCTATCGGACTATGAGCTCTAATCAATTCTTTAAGTTTTTGAGGTTTCAGTTTTAGCTTTTTAATGGTGTCACTAGAAATAAAACTTCGTGCTGCGCCGGTGTCAAATAAAACTATAATAGGGATGTTCTTAATGTTAAGAGTACTTCATAAAACATCGGATTTACCTGCTCCCTCTGTAGAAGCTGGTGCAGCTGCTCCCTCATAGACATGTGCCACCTGAGCATTGTTCAGCAGCGGGCAATTTGGCTTAATGTGCCCCTTCTGGTGGCAATTGTAGCATTCCTTGTCGTAGTGATAATTCTGGCCACGATTCTGAAAGATCTGGCTACGATTCTGGCTAGGTCCCGATTCGTTCCTCTTGACCCTTTTAGGAGCTTTACACTCCAACCCAAAATGCCCTGTCTTGCCACAATTAAAGCATGTCAACTTGCTCATATCCCTCTTCTTCCCTTGGGGCTTAGCAGTAGAAGAATTGCTTGACTCCGGTTTCTTGTTAGCCTGTTCCTTCTGGTTGTTGCTCTGATTTTTGGCTCTATCTTGCTGGGCAGCCTAGTCATTCTCCTCGTAGCGGCACACCATCTCTATTACTTCATCGAATGGGAGCCTGATATGAGTGGTGACTCTGTTCAAATATTTCTTTGAAAGGCCCTTGATGAATCTTTTATTCTTCTCGATGGGATCTTGAATCAATCAAGAAGCATAATGTGAAAGCTCATCAAACTTCCTTACATGCTCCAAAACAGACATACTTCCTTGCTCTAGGTTGACGAACTGCTCGCGAAGGCGCTCTCTTGCTTGTGGGGGAACATACTTGTCATTGATAAGTTCTTTAAATTTGGCCCAAGACATATTGGCCACATCATTGCAAATCTTGACCGTGTCCCACTAATGTCTAGCTTCATCTTTTAATTGCCATACTGCCAGGAAACGCTTTTGCTGATCCTCTAATTCTAAGCCTTCTAAGATCTTTTCACAGTCCTTAAGCCATGACTCTGCCTTAATCACAGACTCCTGCCCAGTGAAAGGTACACCTCCTAGATTTCTGAATTTCTTTGACATTCTCTCTAATTCGAAGGGCTGTGGGGTGGAGGTAGTTGTGCTACGACCTCAGAAGTAGGTTGTTCATGAGTAATGGGGATCTCGTCTCTGGTTGGCCCTCTAGCTCCCCCTCGGGCTCCAGCTCGGGCTCCGCCTTGAGCTCCACCTCGGGCTCTACCCCAGGCTGTTCTTGCTCTGGTGTCCATTTTAAATCAGTCGATACCATCAAGGAAAGAGTCAGACCAACAGAAATGAAAGATTTTTAAGGAAAGATAAGGACAAAGTTAAAAGATGACGATGTAATGACTGACAAGTATGTGTTATTCTGCTGTGCTCATTCTAGGACATTACTAGTCCTATCTCTAATAAGCGACTTGCCTTAGAATAATGTGGATTCTATCTAGACAAATTGTTCTAAATATGTTGTATTCCGAGGCTAAGGTTAACCTTAAGCTCTGATACCACCTGTGATGACCCCAAACTTCCGTTGACCGAAAGTAAGGATAAACATTTGGAATACAACAGATTTACAACAATAACATATCTCATATAATATCATAACACATAATTATTGCAGCAGAAAAAATAAAAGTCATAAGCATCATATCAACTGAACCACAGAGTACGCAGTTTACGAGATACAACTTAGAAAAAATAGAAAGTCTGAATAAAAGGACATAAGTCTCTACTCCATACGTACATCAAAATACAAGATGAATAAGGTCTCTAAAACAAAAGCCAAGATAAAAGAGAAGTCTTCGTCTTCCTCCTCAGCAGTCTTCAATCCAGACACTCCTCCAAACCTGTCACTCGGCTGCCAGTGTAAAGAGAGGGCACCCGAGTTTGCAAAGTGAAACAAACTTCGAGTCAGTCATGAGACTGGTATGAGAAATCTTTCTATATTAACTAACAATATGGCAAACCATAGGACCACGCCGCTAACGCAGAACGGGTTTACTCCATCGGGTTGCCAATGCATAATTAAATAAAGTTGATACAAAATAACGCAATGACTTTTTTTTAAAATGAAATCACTATAAGACTCAAGTCCCATCACACAATGCAACGCAAACCGAAGGATAGAGTTTTACCTTATAATGATCAAATATGCTTAATACGTGTAAAATAGTATTTTAATATTATTATTATTAGTGTCTAAGTAGTTTAAAAGTACTTCAAAGTAAATGTATCAATCCTAGACGGCATAGTTACTATATACTATGTCGCCAAATATAGGTTTACAATCAAGACTGTAATGTCGAATTGGAAATTGGGTTTCCATCATGAATCGAGGCTAGGGATTGTCCTCTCCGATTCGAGACACTCTAGCAAATGCCTCGGGATTGCCCGCAGTGAACCCTTGGATCTTCGGGGCCGGTCCACACCTGTTGAAAGTGGATTGGCAATTCCTGAACACATGCTTCCCTGTCCTTTTGGGCCTCGATATGGCCACTAATAACCTATAAAACCTGAGGTACCTCAAAATCCATCATCCACATAAGTAAAATGTCAGCGCTGGCAGGTCCCTGACATCACTCTAGCTAGAAAGAAACGTGTGCACTCCTTGCAGTCCTAATCCCGTTTTGACTCATACCGGGGTGTGAGTCTCGTAAAGTCACGCTATACACAAAGCTACGCGTAAACAGGCTGTGCTTTGATCATCAACCAAAAGGCCTGCTTTTCAACAAAATCCTTGATCTTTTGCATCTTGGCGCGCCACATTGACAATTCACGCCATGCGATCGACAGCCATCAATATATAAGAGGGTGTTAAGCAAGAGGATAAATTCTCCGCCACCAATCAATTATATATTAAATAGAAATCAATTTAAATACATGAAATGAATTCCAACGTCAGACACACATACATTTACAAGTCCGTCCTGGGTCTGAACGAAACCGGAGACATCAGAGAGGTTCTCGCCTATCCGGGCAATCAACTCATATGTCCGGACAACTACTACTTCAACCCCTTCCTGGGAGCAAGTCAGTCCAAGGTATCAGTAATTGCCGTCTATTCAATGTGAAGATCGCCGGTCTTCAATCACTGTCTTCTATATTTTCGATTTAATCGTAGTGCAATTATTTTAAATAAGTTAAACTTGCTCTTTTCAAATAATTCTCGCATAATTTATCATTTATATCATTTCATCTCGTTAATACTTATTTATAACGATTTATCGCTATTATTATTTATTTAAAATAGCCCAACTATAATTAAACGACGCTTCGGGTCAAAGGGTGATCCTGGCGCTGTTTTTACCAAATTTTGATTTACACAAATCTTAAAATCTAACCGTTGGATTTTGACGAAATTTATATCGTTGGTAAGATCTTCCCAAAGCGGTCTTAATGGTTCCAGTTTTTAGGAAAATCTAACGGTCGGATCTTTCGGTATAACCGTTTAAAGTTACGATTGCCGATACGCGAACTGCCACACGCGTTTCGTTTAAATTCTATATTTATATTTATATATATATGAATATAAAACGTTTGGCGATTTCAATTATAAAAATCCATTCTCTTTATCGCATCTAAAATGACCATAAAAATATCACTTTTAATATCTCTGTTTTATTTTTCTATCTCTTTGTTTTATTTACACTAAATGTAAATAAATCATTCTTTTTCTATCCTTTCTTTTATTTACACTAAATGTAAATAAATTATTCTTTTCCTGTCTTTCTAATTACATCTAAATTGTAATTAAAATATCACTTTATAAATTCATGTTTTTATTTGCATAGAAAAAATGCAAATAAAAAAATATACTTCTTTTTCTATGTTTTATTTCACATAAAAATGCAAATAAAAACATAATTCTTCTTTCTATGTTTTTGTGTACATATAAAAATGTAAACAAAAATATGTAATTCCTCTTTCTATGTTTTTGTGTACATATAAAAATGTTAACAAAATATATAATTCTTTTCTGTTTTTTGTTTACATATAAAAATGTAAATAAAGATATATAATTCTTTTTCCTACGTCATATTTCTATTTACACTAAATGTAAATAAAATAATTTTTCTCTTCTTTTATGTCATGTTTATTTACTCTAAATGTAAATAAATGTAATCTTTTCTTTTTCCATGTTTATTAACACAAAATGTAAATAAATGTGTCATCAAATTTTCTTCGTCTTTTTTTTTTATTTACAAAGAAAAATGTAAACAAATTCTATCCATATATTTTGTTCTTTTTATTTACATAAGAGAATGTAAATAAATCCTATTCACATATTTATTCTTTTTATTTACATAAGAAAATGTAAATAAATTCTATTCACTTATTTTGTCCTTTTTTATTTACACAAGAGAATGTAAATAAATTTGTGTATCATCAAGTTTGTTCTTTATTTACAAAGGAATGTAAATAAAATATTATTTCATGTCTTTTTTTTTATTTACATAGAGAAATGTAAATAAAGTATCATCGCTAAGTTTGTTCTTTTATTTACATAGAAAAATGTAAATAAAATTTCAATGTTAAATTTGTTCATCTTATTTCTTTTATTTACATTAAAATGTAATTTACGTTACAATGTCAAAATCTCCTTTTTTTCAATGTGAATGTAATTACAATGTAAAATTTCTATCTTTTAATTACAATGTAAAATCTCCTTTTTAATTACACTGTAAAATCCCCTTATTACTTACACTAAAAATGTGATTAACAATATGGTGAAAAATTCTATCTTGTTAAATTACATTAAAAATGTAATTTTGATTACAATGTCAAATTCTTCTTCCTAATTACATTATAAATGTAACTTACATTACGGTGCAAATTTCTATCTCTTTAAATTACATAAAAATATAATTTTGATTCCAATGTCCAATTCTTCTTTTACTTTTTTTACACTAAATGTAAATAAATTTCTCTTTTTCTTTTTCTTATTTATATATCTAATTTACGTAAAAATGTAAATAAATGTGTTCTTTCATTTCATGTCCTATTTACATACAACGTTAATAAATGTGTTCGTTATAAAGATATTCTTTTTATTTACACAAGGATGTAAATAAAAGTATTCACTATAAAGGTGTTCTTTTTATCTACACAAGAAATGTAAAAATATATCTCATGTTTGTTCTATTTATTTACCATGTTAACTTCACATAAAAATGTGAATCCCAACAAGTCACATAAACAAAATGAGGTGATTTGGGTTTTAACTATTTCTAATTAACTCAATTATAGACTTTGAATCCACAAATCTAATGAATATATAAATCTCAATAAAATGAGATTCTCAACGGATGAACAAGCATTCACAGCAATAAATAATTAGAAAATCCTAAATTACCACAAAGTAGATCCATACTATTTACGTACATACAATGATTCAAAAATCATGAAAAATAATTTAATTATTTAGTTATTTAAAAGTAAGAATTATCAAAAAAGTACTGATCCTCTTTGAATTTGGCCAAAAATTAGATTTGCTCAGAATTGCTCTTAATCAGTCAAGAAAAATAGCCCTCTGAATTACGATCCAGAGGTCCTGAAATCGTCAAATTCCGAGTTCGAACGAAAGAGTTATGATTTAATTTAGTTAGGAAACATTTTATATTAATTAATTAAATAATTAGTTAAGAAATAAACCTTCTTCCTCTTTCAGATCTTGGTTGTCGTATTTGCTTATTGGGTTCAGAACTAGGTCGAACAATTTCGATCGAACCGGAAGGAGTTGGCACGATCAGGTGGTGCGACGGAAAAGGGGGAGGTGAGGCACGCCTGGGGGTACCGTCGGCGGTGGGTCCGGTCGACCCAGTAGGGCGTGGAGGCGGTGCAAAACCCGTGGGTTTGGTGGTCTGGTTCTCGGGCTGTGGTGAGCTAGAAGATGATCAAATCGTATGGAATTATAGAGGAGGACAATCTCTTCGAAATGTTGTAAGAATTGGATTCTAATTCGTGGAGATGGGAGAGAAATTAGAGGGAGAAGGTTAGAGCGTCGGTGGCCAAGGGTTTCGAAGGTGGCGGCTACAGAAAATGAACAGTGGAACTTAGGGTTTAGGTTTTTCTATTTTTATACTATTTTCAATGTATTTTTACAATTAAATCCATATCTTTTTAACGGTCCAATTCCAGTCCAGCAGAAGGTGACCCTAGCCAGTGGCCCATGTTCCGGATCCAACGAGACTGGTCCCGTCAGCCCAAACGGCTGTCTGAGGCCTGTTGTATTTAATTTAATAAGTAAATCTTTTATTAAATTAATTCGTTCACATAAATAAATTCACCGAGGTCACATACGGACTTAGAAAAATCCAAAAAAAAAAATATTTGGCTTCGTTATGATGATATGGTCCTAACAAAATTAATTTCGTCGAATTCTGAGACCATTTGAAAATGGCTATTTTTTAGTCGATTAAATTTGACTAAATTGAACAAAACACATTTTCCCTCGCCATGCTCACATACTAATTCGGAAAATTATAAAAATTGAAACCTAGCAATAATTCGACATTTCGGTCCCAACAAAAGTGGTTTCGTCGAAAACGGAGATCGTTTGAAAATTGCCTATTTTCACTGACTTTAATATTATTTAAAAATGAAAATTTTAATTTTTGCCACATTTTCCAGCCAAATTATTTAAAATAATTTTTTTTAAATTGGTTCAGGTTTTCTGGTTGTTACATAGCCCTTCAAATTGATTCAGATTTCTCACCTAGTACTCCACTCCACCAATCTTTAATCGGAGGATATCCTAACGTTCTCAGATGATTAGGCAGCCTCCCGGCGTCACCAAAGATTTTTTGGAATTGAAATGGGAAGGGGTTCGATGCTCTGGGATTTTATAAACTAACCGGGTATATATGGGTATAAACTTGGCTCGATGAGAAAACAATTAAGGATTTCTTAGTGTTAGGGGCTTGGAATGTAGGTGGGAAAAAGAGGGAGAGAAAGAAGGGAAAGAAAGGGGAAAGAAGGAGGAAAGAAGCCATGGCCGTGGAGCTCAGAAATGGAGAGAAGGAGAAGAAGGAAAGAGGTAAGGATGGAATGAAAATGAGAAGAGTAGGTGCCTTTAACTTAAGGATTCCTTAAGAATTAATAAGATTAAGAAAGAAAAAATCAAATTGTCTTCTTACACATACTCTTTGAGAAGCCATTAACTTAAGGAAGAAAACACTAAGAATAACTTAAGGAGGAAGGTACTAAGCATGCATAAGATAATTATTAAGAAGCTGAAGGCACTAAGACTTCGCTTCCAAGAGAAGAAACTAAGAATTGGCTTCCAAGAGAAGCCACTAAGAAAATGACAAGGCTTCTAAGAGAAGCCACTAAGAATTGACTTAGGAATTGTTTTAGTTTAACGTAATCTTGACTTAAGTACTTAATTTAAATTTCACAAATTAAAATACATAGCTACTTACTACATCATATTTCAACATCGAAAAATATTTTCAAAACTAAATATTTTATTAATCCGATATTTAACTAAATCAAAATTCAAATGGTATATTTTTGAATTTAAAACCATATAAAAAAATTCATTTAATCCAATTTAAATTCTTATTTCAGTCGTTACATCAAGTCTAGTATTTCCTAGCTTGGATTAACAAAGGTGAGAAGACTCACTAGGTATGTATTTTCATATGGTTACAAAAGTCACTAAATATTATCAATTTACGATGAATCTTGTGTACTTTCAATTATTTTAATGCTTGCAAGCTTTGGAATGTGAATATATGTATATACAGATAATTAAAACTTATTATAGAAAAATCTAAATCCAAGCCATGTTTCTTTAAACCCTAACATCCTAGCTTTCAAAAATAATAGCTTTAATCATGTTCGAATTCCCAGCTTGAAATCATTTTTTTATGCATGTACACACAAGAAACCTGGTCACTGAAACTTAAAAATTCTTTACTGTTATCCATGAACTTTCACTGTGTTATCCCAAAACTAGTTTACCTGATCTTCCAAATTCCATGTTACCTAATCTCAAAGCTTCTAGCTAAAACTTGCAGCTTTAATCTTGCTCTCAACTATATTTAATTGATTCTAAAAATATTTTCAAGTTCTATGTTTTTCTATATGGTGAGAAAAGAATTTTTTTTGCAATAGGGATTCGATTTTGGGTAAAAATGAAGAAGTTTTGAAATTGGATTGCATAAACGAATTCAGCATTTGAAATCATGATTTTTAAGGAAGTTTTAGAATCCTTCATTTTGTAATTCATATGGAACATATAATTGATCAGACTTTTGATTTTAACTAAATTCCGGCAACATAGATGGAGATGTAGTTTTGCTGGGAGTTTGTTGGGCAATGGCGGAATTGCTAGAGAAATTGAATGCCCACTAGTGGTCGGGGTTGCTTTAATGGGCCCGAACTAGGGTTTTCGGTCTGATCTTTTTATTTATCGAAATCCTCGTCATAGACAATGATGGTAGCATCGAATTGGGCCCGAGTCGGCTCGTAAGTGGAAACGAGGGTGGCGGTTACATTAGTGATGGTAGTGGGCATTGTAGAGGTTGACCGTGATGAATGGGAATGTTTTTGTGATCATAAACTGCGTTAGACTTATTTCGGCCTGAGATCGAATTCTCAATCAAAGCGGTTGAATTAGAGCGGTGTGGAGTGGTATAGGATGAGAAGGCGAAAATTGATGGGATCATCGACATATTGTTTGGAGGAAGGTGGGGGTGATGCATATGCGCATGTTCATCTTCTTATGCATTATTATATTGAATTTTGAAGTGGAGATGGGTTTCCTTTGTAACCTAGAGCGATTGCTCGATAATGAAATGTAGAAGAAAGCATTGGTTTAGTCATATGATTATTTAATGGGCTTTGACCCATGGGTTTTTAATATATATAAAAAACGAAGCTTGTTTGGAATTATATGTGAATAGGGATTAGTGATTTAAGCTGAAAGGAAGAGAAGTTTCCAAACTGGAATGAAGCAAGAAAAGAGCATGTGATGTCAAGAAAGAGAAGTTAAATTAATGGGCTGGGGAGTGGAGAGTGGGTCGAGTCAGTAGTTAAAGGTTAGGTTTGTTAAATTTAGAGTTGAATTTGTTTAAGTTTTCAAACCTTAGATATTCTTTTGATGTAAGGGTTTCAACGATGTATCATTATGTAGATCACATTTATAAAACAAATTGCTAGAAAGGTCAGAATGAAATTCACTTGTAAAATACTTAAAAGAATTAAAAATAATTTGGAATAAATGATTGTAAATATAATGTTTAAAAAAAATAAAAATAATTTATCATACACATATATTATTTTAACTTGTAAGCTTTGAAACCTATTCTCTGAAAAAATTGGAATGATTGTAAAATTTCAAGATATGATGTAAGAGTAGGTTAACCTTAGGTAAAGGGCACTAAAATTTGATTTCACAAAAAAAATATAATTATCATTAGTAAGCAGAATAAAACCACGTTCTTCTAAAGTTTAGTTGAATTGATTCCCTTGTACATTTGAATAAGTAGAATTAATCACTACTCTGCTATCTTGTTAAGTTGGACATGTATCGATCTTCCAATTTGATTATATTAACTGTTAGTTATTAATTGATCGTATAAATTATTTACATATCTATTAATTACGTAAATACATAAGTTATGACATAATGTCATCATTCAATTAAATGGTAGCTATTAAGTACCATTATGATTACCAAGCCTCTTTCTAGTAATATAACAAGTTATTGATTTTAGAACTAGTTTAAACGTCAATTTCAAACTGAACACTGTCAATTTATTAAGAATGTTTTTGATAGTTAATTACTTTAAAAATGATATAGAAGTTAATTATTATTTTAATTAACTAAAATTTTAGAAGTTAATTATTATTAAATAATTGATTATTTTTAAAGGTTTGTTATTATTTTTATTAAAAACTATTTTGTTTAGTTACTCTCGTAATTAATGATTAATTCATGTTAATTTATTTAATAATGGTTTGGAAGCTAATTAATTTTAAATAAGGATATTTAAGATAATTAGTTATTGATTTAACAAGGTTTAATTAAATTAATTTCTTTGACAATAATATTTCAAATTGATAAACTACTAAAGATTAATTATATTAAGTTATGTATTTTAAGGTTAAATAATGTGTGGTGCTAAGGCCACCCATATTTTCTCTTCCTATTACTATAACTAAAAAAGCCATGAAAATTACCCTTCCATTCTACCACATACCTCACATTAAAAAATAGGGGCTATTGCTTATATATATTTCTCCCTCTCAGCTTTAATTCATCTGTTCTTTCTCTTTCAAAAACCCTAGACTACCTTGATTTTGTTTCCGACGTGTTCATCCATCCTTTTCTTCACTGAATTCTACGATACTACAAGAATGAGTGGATGCAAACAAAAAAGTTGTAAATAAAGATCGCATTTAGCAAAATGGAAGAAGTGAAGATGAATTTTGAATCCAAGAAAGGCAACGGCAGTAGAGGAATAAACAAATTAGGGTTTTAGATTACGGTTGAATATGTGATTATTTCGTCAATCAATGGTTGAGTGAGAGATTAGAAAGAGATCAATGTGGCACTGGGAAGAATACAAAATTTAATGTATTTTAGGGTGTGTTCAGCGCAAGCGGAAGCGGTGAATTTAAGCGGAGAATGTTAGCGGAGAATTGTAGTTAGCGTAGAATGTGTTTGGCGCGATAAGCGGAGAATTTGAGCGGAGCATTTAAGCAGAGTATTTTATTTTTATTTTGTAATTTAATTATTTAATGATTAAAACTTAACAAAATTATTAATGCAAAATAACACTTTTAACCAAAAATATCATTTCAGTACATAATAATATTTCATACCAGCTCACTGCATAATAATATTTCATACCAGATCACTACATAATAATAAAACGTGAACATACAACAAACTACTAACATCTGCGGAATCTAGAAAGATGATAACTCGTGTACCCCAGCAACTCCATATCAGACAAGGTCTCAACCTCCTCCAAAATAGACTGGTCGAGATGAAAAATCTCAATAATCTCCCACTTGTCGGCATCAGTGATGGGCGAGAGAATGACATAGCATTGGTCCACCGCCCTGGCGAAATGCTCTGTCTGAACGAAGGACGGTTCGGGAGGAGCGGGTTTGGGAGGAGCAGCTCTACTAGATGTGGCGCGCGTTGACTGCCTCCGTGCAAAACTGAACCGGCGGTGGACTATCTGCGGCGTCCGGGGGCCCATGTGGGATTTGATAACTACAAGTGGCTGCGCCAATGCAGCCCCCAAAAAGCTGGAGCTACTCACGAAACTTCAGAGGTGGCTGTCCCCTAAACTTATGGTACATGCATGCAACCCCATGCCACCAGTCGTCTGATCCATCCAAGCGGCCCTGCGTAGCATCACAAAAACCGCTGGGTATTTGTAACAGTGCATTCCATGAAGTCCAGGCCCCCTTCAGATTATCCCATTTGTTTTTGATATGGGTCTGAGTCACCACGTCCTCAAATATCTTATTGAATTCAGTCTGCACAGCAGTGAGGAATCTGTTACTTCCTCGAAGATGAATATTATTGAGGCAAATATCTATGAAAGCCTCAGTGCAGTCCACTGGCCATAAAGCATTCAGGGCGTTGGAAGAGCCAGAAGCAGAAGCAGAAGAATGTGCCATTTGGCTGAAAAAAGAAAAAATAAACATAAAGATTAAACATAAACAGAAAATACAAAAATAAAAAAATTATCTTAAGGAGGCAGAACGAAGCAGAAGCGGGAAGAAGAAGCGAGAGAAGTGAGGAGAAATGGAAGGGGGATTTATAGGGGGAAGAGGAGCCAACGGCTCAATTTTGAGCCATTGGTCTGGACGCGTCCAGATCCAACGGCTCAAAATTGAGCCGTTGGCTCAACGATCCTTAATGGTCTGTTGTTCAATGGTCCATTAAGGACCAAAACAACGAGCCCTTAATTTTTTTAGTTATGGTAATAGGAAGAGTAAATTGGGGTGCCCTTAGTACTACACTAAATAATTATTTAATTAATTATTTTAAAGATTAATAATAGTCTAACTATTACTTAATAATCAACTAAGATTTAATTAGTGGTTGTTTAAGATTTTTTTTCTTAATTTGAAAATGATTAAGTATTTTCATTTATGTAACTAATTATTTTAAATTAATTAGTACCATTTATAAGTTTCTTAATTATTTTAAGTAAGGGATTTGAATTAATTAATTGTTTTAACAAAGGATTAGACTTGTTTTTGGCAAAGCCAATCGGTTTTTAAAGTAACCGCAAACACTTATTATTACAAAAAATAATAGTTACAAATATTACAGGAGATTGACAGTTTATCAACCTACAACAAATATGGTTTTCAAGGTGGAATGTCCACCACCATCCAATCTAGTCTACAGCATTGGAGCTAGACATCATTTCTAGACTTTAAGTTACTTACTTCACATAGGGAGTTAATTACATTCACTGTCAAGAACAATAAGAAAACAAATCGAAGGACAACAAGAACAATAATGACATGCTACACTATACAATAACTAAGAACTCCAATGTAGCGGAATATACCAAAGTACTATGGCCACTGCAAGTACTGTAAGAGACAACGTCCCTATGATTGGACCACACAACAAAATGTTTGTATCCTTTCTCGCACAACACACATAACTATGCCCACAACAAATAGGACATGGTATGTTGTAGCACCTGAACCTGACATTCCATCAGAGCAAGGGAAATGACATGGACAGAAAGACCCGACCAATCTGAGAAATAGAGCATGAGAAAGGTAATAGAAGTAGCCAGGGCAATGTTGCCAAGCTATTACCTGAAAAGGCCAGCCATAATAAGGGACATGAATAAGGAAGGAAATGATGACTACCATTCTAATCCAGCATAATCGAGAGGGAAAGCTTTATCATGAATGTCGTAAGAGGAGATGGTAGAGAAAATGAAACCAGCACGCCAAATTCTCATAAACCCTTCCAAACCAGATCCCGCACAACAACTCACATAGCATCCATAGCATACCAAAGCAGCAAAACTTGGTGAACAAGACAAATCTCCAACCTTCAAAAAAAACAACCCAAAGGCTCGCACAACATACATAACTTCTACCCAAAATAACATAAAGCAGCCAACAAATTGAATCAACCATGACGACATCCAAGGACATATTAAAAATCACCACAAAAAGTACTAAAAAAGACCAACAAAGCAAACCAGAGATGCCAAGAAATCTCCACGTAAGCTCACAAGCTAGAGACAGAGCACCTCTTTCCCTAAGCATATGTGGTACATAAAAGAAATACAAAGTTAGGCATACCAGGCATGGAGGTTAGTGAGTCGTGAAACAACAACTCAAGGAGCAAGACTTTTCTATGAAGGTACCAAAACTTCCAATACCAAAGCAAGTCGAAAACCAACACCAGAAGATAAATAGAACCTACTAACGAAACCTACACAGGATGTAACAACCCGAATTTTTATAACATGTTAAAGTCATAAATCAAGGCAGAATTAATTTTTAAAACAAGAATCAAGCGAAATGGGTTGCGCCATTGCGTTCGTCTCGAAATTTTACATGAAATAGAGTCCGATTTTTCGAAAATCGGAGTCCGTAAGAAGGAGATATGACCCTCCGAAGTGTCAAGGATTTTCAGAATCAAAAACAGCTCAAAATTCGAATTCAAACCCCGGAACAGGCTGGGCAGGAAAATTCCCGCCCAGGGACCAGGTCGACCTGGGGGTCGACCATAGTGTCGACCTCCCAGGGACCAGGTCGACCATAGTGTCGACCTGGGGGTCGACCTGCCTCCCGAACCACTTTTCTAAACCAGATGCATTCTGATGTATTTAGGCTCGTTTTCTGACCAGATTCGTCTGCCTAACCCAATATAAACAGCCCCCCAGCTTCATTTTCTCCACACCATTTCTTTCTGTCCTTATGCTGCTTCTAAGATAATCAAAATAATAAGATAAATAGGAAGAAAAAGGACTGCTCCTTCTCCATCAAGACTACGCTTAGGGATTTGCAAATTGGGGCATTTCAATTGGAAAACAATCGATCAAATAGAGATTCAACAATCAAATTCTGCTTTCTAATTCTCGATCCACGCACTGTAAGTTTAAGTTACTTTTAGACAAAAGCTGTAAACGTAATATCCATGTTGTAAATTGGAATTGGATCTATGTATGGTAATTGATTCGTATCTATTCTTGTTCATCTTGGATCTTGACTTTCGTGAATATTGCTTTGGACCTATTCATGTTGTAAATCAAACTCTCTCGTGTCTATAACCTTAACATACCTATGACGTTGAATCTACTGTTAATGGACAAGGACTATGATGGTGAACATAAGACTGCCTATGACTAATAAGACTAAGCCTATGCCTATGACGGTGAATGTAAGGCTGTTGCCTATGACTATGACAAGGACAATTGTGGCTATTCAACTATGATTCTTGACTATGAGAATTATTCCCTATGATTATGAACATAAGGCCATTATCTATGACCATTACTGTTAGTTGCCTATAACTATTGCCTATAACTATTTTGGATAATTAACCATGATTATTGTAATTAATCGCTTAGGATTCTTAATTATGAGATTTTTACCTATGACCATGACCATGACTATTGGGGTTAATTACCTGGGACTATTATAGTTGATTGAAACCCATGTTGTATACCGAATTTGCAGTTTGTTGGATCTCATACCGAGGGTGTAACTTGCTTAGTTTATTCACTATTATGTACACCAAAACCATTGGATCCATTTTTCTTGTATTTGGCTTGCCTTTGCATGCCTATTCTTTTATGTAAGCGTTTACCATGACTATCACCTCATCTTGCTGGATTTGAAATCCTATATGCCAGTGATTTTGTAACCAGTTATCTTTAGTTATGTCATGCTAGTCTTGTAACCCCTTTTATTGCTTTATGCTAGTCCCTTTTGCCTATCATAGTTTTGACGATATTCCCTCTATTTCGAGATTTGGATTTATTTGTAGTAGAGATCGATTCACGTTCACGTACGAAGGGAATACGATTTGGGTAGATTAAGCAAAACATGAATTGGTTATGAACATGAATTATGAACTCGATAATAGGAAAAACTTGAATCATGAACTCTATTATAACTTGAACCTGGATATGGACACAAACCTGACATCGACTTGATATGAAAACTTGACACGATTTGACATGAAACATGACATGAAAACTCGACATGAATTTTGACATGAAAACTTGAATGTGGGCATGACAATTAGATAAACTTGAAAATGGCCAACTCGAGGTTGGGTTGAGTTTGCAGTGTAAATCTGACCGGAACCGCCCGGCAAATCCAGTTGCTGCAAACAATAGGATCCAATGTGGGTAGTTGGTCATATCGCACGTAAAACCCGAGGTTAGACTATGTTGTGGTGTAAATCTGCCCGGAATCGCCCGGCAAATCCAGTAACCACAACAGTTAGTCTAATGTGAGAGGTTGAAGTGCATTAATGAATTAATGCCACATGATAGGGTTAAGTCATGAACCACTTGAATATACTTAACCAATTTGACACGATGACTTGATAGGGTTAAGTCCTGAACCACTTGAATATACTTAACCAATTTAACACGATGACTTGATACGGTTAAGTCCTGAACCGCTTGAATATACTTAACCAATTTGACATGATGACTTGATAGGGTTAAGTCCTGAACCGCTTGAATATACATAACCAATTTGACACGATGATTTGATAGGGTTAAGTCCTGAACCACTTGAATATACTTAACCAATTTGACATGATGACTTAATATGGTTAAGTCATGAACCACTTGAATATACTTAACCAATTTAACATGATGACTTGATAGGGTTAAGTCCTGAACCGCTTGAATATACTTAACCAATTTGACACGATGATTTGATAGGGTTAAGTCATGAACCGCTTGAATATACTTAACCAATTTGACACATGATTCGTAGGGCTAAGTCATACTTAAACGACAACACTTAGCCAATTTGACATGACATGTAGATGGGTTAAGTCACGAACTTGAATGACAACACTTAACCAACTTGACGTGCTAGACCGATGGGGTTAAGTCTCGAATTTAAATGACAACACTTAACCTACTAGATGGAAACCCTAGTTGCGTGGTCCGTTTCAGCAGTAACCCACTAGATGTATCATGGTACCCTGGAACTAGGCAGGGTGGGCACGATTACTGGGCTGATTGTAAGCGACCAGAACGACGGCTGTGTGGGTGCGCCAGTGTAGGTTCTAACGGAGTGCGGGCATGCACACACTCCGGAGCAGAAAAAGAAGGCATTGGGCATCAGTAGGTTTATCTGTGCGTGCTTGATTCGTGTCGATGGTTGGCACCATAGGGCTTGATACACCGTATGGTGGACTTAGCACAGGTGACTACATTTTGTGATTGGGCCATATGACACAGACACATGAACGAGCTAGGACTTGTACGGAGCCGATCGATTAATAGATCGTTACGTGGAATTCGTTAGGTAGCATAATCCCTAGTGGTCCTAGGTGGCATAAACCCTAAACGAATCTAGAAAACGTTCAATAGGTAGCATAATCCCTAGTGCTCCTAGGTGGCATAAATCCTAGTTGAACACGCGATAGCTCATGATAAGGAAACCTAGCCAGAACAAGGGTGGCAGTCCAAATGATTTCAAGAATGGTAGCGCTATGTTGAAGTAGTTTAGAAATGCGTGATGAAACCTGTACGATATACGGAAAGGGACTGTACATATACATGGAAGGGATGATACGGGTTGGGGTACTAGTACAGTTGGTGCAGAGAATGTTAAACATGCGATGCTATACGTAGCTTATCTTGTTACCTTAGTTTTCTTATGAACTTAGTTTATCTTGTTACCGTAGTTTATCTTGTTATCTTATTTTAACTTGCCTATCTTGTCATCATCCTTATGTTTACTTTCAGTTTATACATGTCATGTTACTTTTACTTGTTTCTATGCTGGAAGTCACTAGGACTTACTCAGTCTTTATGACCGACCCATTTTGTTTCGCCTCTTTTTCTTCCGTTTCTCCCCCCCTTCCAGGTTCGCAGGGTGGGAATACAGCTTAGTTCAGATCTTACCAAGCTCTAAGGCTCTTTCATGTACTGCTTGGATTTCTCTTGGCTATGGCTTTCTTTGCTGCTTTATTGGGGAATGATTTATGACTATGGTTTTATGCTTCTTTACTATTGCAAGACAGATTTTGATGTAATGGGTTTAATAGCATTTTGATGTAAAAGGCTTTAGACCTTTCTAGATTTTAAAGAAATGAAATTTGGTTTTTTCTTCTGATGTTTTATATGTGTTCTGTCTTGTAATATTTCTATGTATGTTTACCTAGATAATGCTCCACCAAAGCTAGTGCATTCCCTTTGTGAGTGACCCTAGCGGAGGTAGGGTGTTACATTTGGTATCAGAGCAGAATGTTACCATACTAGGCAAAAGTTTTTAAAACCTTTTGAAATTATTTTCAAAACCGTTTACAAAGAAGCATTTTTCAAGAAAAATATTGTTTTATTTAAAAGGCTATTCCCCAAAGCCATATGCACTATCTTTTGATTCTCTCCTTGAGTCTCTTCTCCCTTTCTTTTTCAGCCATAGTTTGTAGGCATGCGACGCATGTCGGAGGGCAAAGTAGTATCCAACCTCCATCTGTAGCCATAGTAGTTTTACCTGCGACTAATCTTATCTCAAGCTTTGTAGGGTTGTCGTGCGATGGAAGTAGCTTTCGAGAAACTTTACAAGGATAGTAAGAACGAGGATAAAGAACACAAGCCTAAGGATGAGAACTTGTTGATAAGGCGTAATCCACGAAGGAGGAAAAGGTTAAAGGGAAGAGTTCAAAGTAAAAGAATAATAAAACCCATGACAAGAAAGGACATCGTTGGTATGGTAAAAAGGGACATGTAGTTAAGTATCATAGGACAAGGACAAGGGCAAAGAACAAGATCGTCAAGAGGGCAAATTGTATGCTCTCACTACGAGCATACCTAAGAGAGGTGGTAACGTTTCTGTTAAAAGTTTAGCTTCTCTTTTCCATCATACCGTGGGAACTTTGTTTTTATACATCGCATCCTTTCAATTCTGCCCCAATAGTTGAGTCTCTGCACCTTAGTACTAGCGTAGTAGGGGATCCCATTTTCGTCTCAAATCTTGTTGGGGAATCAGCTCATTTATTCATGACTTGTTTGGATTTGAGAATGTCTATGTTAAGTGTTGAATCTAGAAGTAAAGCTTATGTTTTGGGTTATGGGTTGATTCTAGGGATGGAGTGGTTGTCTAGAAATGGTACCATTCTCAAGTATGAAAAGAGGGTAGTTAGATTCTTGACTTGCCTTAGTAATGCCCTCGAAATCTAGTGTAACCCTTAGGGTTCTTCCATGATTAGTTACCTAGAATCTCTTGATACATTTATCGATTCGCTCGAGTAGTGTTCGCCACTAAGGCGGATGGTTCATTTCGCTTATGGATGAGTTATAGAAAATCACCTTAGTAAGTACACTTGGCAACATGGTTGGCATTTGTTTATTTTCAAGAGATAATTCATTTATGTGGAATACCTTCTAGTAAGTGAATGAGATCCAAGATTCACTAGTGAATTTTGGAGTGCTTGCATGAAACCATGAGTACGCAGTTATGTTTAAGCCGAGTATACTAGAAAGAGAATAAGCGAAAGTGGAACGAGATGCGACAGTGGAATGAATTCCAACTCATATTCTGGGAACAAGAATTAAGGAACTACGAAATTGTGAAGTTAAAGACGGTCAAAGCACAATGGAGTTAAGCTCAAGGAAATATGACTTAGAAGATTGAAGACTAGATACATGTATCGTATCTCTTTTTAAGAGTATATCCTTGATCCCTCTTTTCCTGTAGAGCTTACTTGTATGCTATTTTTAAGTATAACCTCTCGGTCCTATTCTCAATCCTATTTCTGTTGCAAAACCCCATAGGGATCATCTGTTAGTAATACATGTTGGGGCTTGAGGATGTCCGTTGGGTTGAGTAATTCTTTGGGTGTCAGCCTGATGTTGATTTCGGTCTTCGGGGCTGGTGCTTAGGGAGTTCTTCTCCTATTCAGTATATATGTGATGTAGATTTCCAGCTTTGACATTGCCTAATGGGCACAAAGTTTTTACTTGCTTCTATCGTTCGACTATACCTTTAGGTAGGAAAAATTGGGTGTAAACATGTGTTGGAGACATGTTATGATTGATGGTTGCTAGTGGCTGCTAGTGGTTGCTCGTGGTTGCATAACACACATTAGGCACTAGATCGGCTCAGATACATTTTCATATTGCATATGCATGAGTGTTTATACTTGTTTATGGATGAAATTTAATATGTTATCATGTGAATGTTGCATATGGATGGATGTTTGAGCACACATATAATGTTTATGTGATTAAGGCTATTTGCATACATGTTGGACTCATGACACTAAACATATTTTGCATTAAGATGATCAATCAGGCCTGATCATTTGCATTAGATAAGGAGCATATACACACACTTCCTGCATATGTTCATGCAAGATTAGAAATCTCTTAAGGACAATGGATGCCTGTGATTGATGATTGAGTAGATGGATGATTGGATGGTAGGACACATACTTCCTAACTTGAAGATTTCGGGGACGAAATCCCTTAAGGACGGGAGAATGTAACAACCCAAATTTTTATAACATGTTAAAGTCATAAATCAAGGCAGAATTAATTTTTAAGACAAGAATCAAGGGAAAAAGGTTTCGCCATTGCGTTCGTCTTGAAATTTTACATGAAATAGAGTCCGAGTTTTCGAAAATCGGAGTCCGTATGAGGGAGATATGACCCTCCGAAGTTTCAGGGATTTTCAAAATCAAAAATAGCTCAAAATTCGAATTTGAAATTCGAATTCAAACCTAGGAACATGCTGGGCGGGAAAATTCCCGCCCAGGGACCAGGTCGACCTGGGGGTCGACCATAGTGTCGACCTGCCTCCCCAACTACTTTTCTGAACCAGATGCATTCTGATGTATTTAGGCTCGTTTTCTGACCAGATTCGTCTGCCTAACCCTATATAAACAGCCCCCTAGCTTCATTTTCTCCACACCATTTCTTTCTGTCCTTATGCTGCTTCTAAGATAATCAAAATAATAAGATAAATAGGAAGAAAAAGGACTGCTCCTTCTCCATCAAGACTACGCTTAGGGATTTGCAAATTGGGGGATTTCAATTGGAACACAATCGATCAAATAGAGATTCAACAATCAAATTCTGCTTTCTAATTCTCGATCCACGCACTGTAAGTTCAAGTTACTTTTAGATAAAAGCTGTAAACATAATATCCATGTTGTAAATTGGAATTGGATCTACGTATGGTAATTGATTCGTATCTATTCTTGTTCATCTTGGATCTTGACTTTCGTGAATATTGCTTTGGACCTATTCATGTTGTAAATCAAACTCTCTCGTGTCTATAACCTTAACATGCCAATGACGTTGAATCTATTGTTAATGGACAAGGACTATGACGGTGAACATAAGACTGCCTATGACTAATAAGACTAAGCCTATGCCTATGACGGTGAACGTAAGACTGTTGCCTATGACTATGACAAGGACAATTGTGGCTAATCAACTATGACTCTTGACTATGAGAATTATTCCATATGATTATGAACATAAGGCCATTATCTATGACCAATACAGGTAGTTGCCTATGACTATTGCCTATAACTATTTTGGATAATTAACCATGACTATTGTAATTAATCGCTTAGGGTTCTTAATTATGAGATTTTTACCTATGACTATGACCACGACTGTTGGGGTTAATTACCTGGGACTATTATAGTTGATTGAAACCCATGTTGTATACCAAATTTGCAGTTTGTTGGATCTCATACCGAGGGTGTAACTTGCTTAGTTTATTCGCTATTATGTACACCAAAACCATTGGATCCATTTTTCTTGTATTTGGCTTGCCTTTGCATGCCTATTCTTTTATGTCAGCGTTTACCATGACTATCACCTCATCTTGCTGGATTTGAAATCCTATATGCCAGTGATGTTGTGACCAATTATCTCAAGTTCTGTCATGCTAGTCTTGTAACCCCTTTTATTGCTTTATGCTAGTCCCTTTTGCCTATCATAGTTTTGATGCTATTCCCTCTATTTCGAGATTTGGATTTATTTGTAGTAGAGATCGATTCACGTTCATGTGCGAAGGGAATACGATTTTGGTAGATTAGGCAAAACATGAATTATGAACTCGATAATAGGAAAAACTTGAAACATGAACGCTGTTATAACTTGAACCTGGATATGGACACGAACCTGACATCGACTTGATATGAAAACTTGACATGATTTGACATGAAACATGACATGAAAACTCGACATGAATTTTGACATGAAAACTTGAATGTGGGCATGACAATTAGATAAACTTGAAAATGGCCAACTCGAGGTTGGGTTAAGTATGCAGTGTAAATCTGCCCGGAACCGCCCGGTAAATCCAGTGGCTGCAAACAATAGGATCCAATGTGGGTAGTTGGTCATATCGCACGTAAAACCCAAGGTTAGACTATTTTGTGGTGTAAATCTGCCCGGAATCGCCCGGCAAATCCAGCAACCACAACAGTTAGTCTAATGTGAGAGGTTGAAGTGCATTAATGAATTAATGCCACATGATAGGGTTAAGTCATGAACCACTTGAATATACTTAACCAATTTGACACGATGACTTGATAGGGTTAAGTCCTGAACCGCTTGAATATACTTAACCAATTTGACATGATGACTTGATAGGGTTAAGTCATGAACCGCTTGAATATACTTAACCAATTTGACACGATGACTTGATAGGGTTAAGTCCTAAACCACTTGAATATACTTAACCAATTTGACACGATAACTTGATAGGGTTAAGTCCTGAACCACTTGAATATACTTAACCAATTTAACATGATGACTTGATAGGGTTAAGTCCTGAACCGCTTGAATATACTTAACCAATTTGACACGATGATTTGATAGGGTTAAGTTATGAACCGCTTGAATATACTTATCCAACTTGACACATGATTTGTAGGGCTAAGTCATGAACTTAAACGACAACACTTTGCCAATTTGACATGACACGTAGACGGGTTAAGTCACGAACTTGAATGACAACACTTAACCAACTTGACATGCTAGACCGATGGGGTTAAGTCTCGAATTTAAATGGCAACACTTAACCTACTAGACGGAAACCCTAGTTACGCGGTCCGTTTCAGCAGTAACCCACTAGATGTATCATGGTACCCTGGAACTTGGCAGGGTGGGGCACGATTACTGGGCTGATTGTAAGCAACCAGAACGACGGCTGTGTGGGTGCGCCAGTGTAGGTTCTAACGGAGTGCGGACGTGCACACACTCCGGAGCAGAAAAAGCATGCAATGCGCATCAATAGGTTTATCTGTGCGTGCTTGATTCGTGTCGATGGTTGGCACCATAGGGCTTGATACACACTATGGTGGACCTAGCACATGTGACTACATTTCGTGATTGGGCCGTATGACACAGACACATGAACGAGCTAGGACTTGTAGGGAGTCGATCGATTAATACATCGTTAAGTGGAATTCGTTAGGTAGCATAATCCCTAATGGTCCTAGGTGGCATAAACCCTAAATGAATCTAGAAAACGTTCAATAGGTAGCATAATCCCTAGTGGTCCTAGGTGGCATAAATCCTAGTTGAACACGCGATAGCTCATGATAAGGAAACCTAGCCAGAACAAGGGTGGCAGTCCAAACGATTTCAAGAATGGTAGCGCTACATTGAAGTAGTTTAGAAATGCGTGATGAAACCCGTACGATATACGGCAAGGGACTGTACATATACATGGAAGGGATTATACGGGTTGGGGTACTAGTATGGTTGGTGCAGAGAATGTTAATCATGCGTTGCTATACGTAGCTTATCTTGTTACCTTAGTTTTCTTGTGACCTTAGTTTATCTTGTTACCGTCGTTTACATGTTATCTTAGTTTAACTTGCCTATCTTGTCATCATCCTTATGTTTACTTTCAGTTTATACATGTCATGTTACTTTTACTTGTTTCTATGCTGGAAGTCACTAGGACTTACTCAGTCTTTATGACTGACCCGTTTTATTTTGCCTCTTTTTCTTCCGTTTCTCCCCCCCCCCCCTTCCTGGTTTGCAGGGTGGGAATACAGCTTAGTTCAGATCTTACCAAGCTCTAAGGCTCTTTCATATGCTGCTTGGATTTCTATTGGCTATGGCTTGCTTTGCTGCTTTATTGGGGAATGATTTATGACTATGGTTTTATGCTTCTTTACTATTGCAAGACAGATTTTGATGTAATGGGTTTAATAGCATTTTGATGTAAAAGGCTTTAGACCTTTCTAGATTTTAAAGAAATGAAATTTGGATTTTTCTTCCGCTGTTTTATATGTGTTCTGTCTTGTAATATTTCTGTGTACGTTTACCTAGATAATGCTCCACCAAAGCTAGTGCATTCCCTTTGTGAGTGACCCTAGCGGAGGTGGGGTGTTACACAGGAGACCCAACAAACACCGAAACCATCACCATTTCTCCTGGCTAGAGCCAGACAAATGCCGGACAAAAAATACCAAGCAATGTATTGAACAAACTCCTTGGACACCTCGCATTGCACATTGTAGGAACTCGTACGGTAGGGAAGTCGCGAAAACTAAACTGCGGAGGAAACGATAGTGAGCTAGTTAAATCTTGAAAGGGCAACCATGCATAAGTAGAGAAGGGAGACATGAGCAAGTAACGGTAAAAGGAAGCAAGTGTGGAGTGGATTGGTAAAAAAAGGGGAAATTTGGATATTAGGGTTTAGATCAAATCGATGGCAGCATGGCTCAGTGAAGCACCCATGCAGGTGAAAGCAAGGCGGAGGAGGAAGAGGGGAAGAGATCTTGTGGGTCGATTATGAAGGAGGATACAGTAGAGAATGAGGGGGGAGGGGGAAAGCTTAGAAGTGATGAAAAGGAAAAAAGAACTCTGTTGCCATTAACGAATGCAAGACCTAACCGAAACCCTGCTTTGAATGAATAGGATTTGACTTGTTATTTACCTGTAAAAATACGATTTAAAAGTGGTCGACGTATTTAATAAGAAAGTTTCATTTGAATGAATCATTCTATTAATTATATTTAAGACAATTAATTTTCTTTATAGTTAATAAATTTATAGACTGGTGAGGTATAAGTTAATTCATTTAACTTAAGAAGTGTTCCGGTAAGTATTATAAGCAAAGGATTTTGAGTGAGATTTACTTAATAATTAAAGTAAGTAAAAGTTTTTTACAAGTAGAAAAAGAAATGAGAAATTAAATAATTTGTAAAACCTTATTTAAGAGAATGGTACATAGAACTAGTAAAATCATTCATTAATATCTGGATTCGAGATAGCAAGCTTTTATCCATCTTGAAAATAAGAATGTCGTCGTTCAAGATCCAAGAGATAATAATAGCCTAACTTGAACGACTTCATTATTATCTGATGGATAATATAAGTTTGATAACAAGACTAATACTTTGGAATTAAATATAATTCCATAAACAAATGTATAGAATTAAGGAAGTCAAGTTTATAAGTAAGTGGTTTGCGTTTATAATAACCAGTGATTTCCAATAACATTCGTTTAACCCATTTTATATGACTTGGATGAGAATCTTTTTAAGTGTCGTAAATATATAATTATATCCGAGGTTAAGTGTATAGAATATTTTACGAATTGAAGAGCTAAATTGATAAATAATCAATTATATGAGGCTTAGTAATTTCCATAAGAAATTGTGTATGATTGTTTTCGGTTGGTTGATTTGTAATAACCAGCTATCGAATTCTAATTTAAAGGAAATAAGTTTTCAGTTACTTGATTTTCCCATACTGGTTTTCCAGATTGACTATGGTGTTATTTGGCAACAATGTTCTTATCATACCAAGCATACTTTAGATTAGGTTCGGACTGCTTTAGAGCTTCAAGAGGGAGATGGAGATTCTAGACGTATTCTCGTATTCTGTGTTATTCCACTGTATATATCATTGATTACGATTTTGGTGTTTATGGAGACAAGTTGTTATAATTGTCCAGATTTGATTTGTAAGATTGTACTCCTATGTGTTTTTGTATAAAATCTCTGTTTTCTTCTGCATAAATATTATTGTATATTATATATTATTTGCTCCGCCATGAGATTATGCTCTATCTTTTTTTCGTAGTCGACCGATTTTTCGACACTTGGTTATTTGGCATGTGAATATCATGGACGTATTTATGTCGATTTCTGCAGGTCAAAATGTCAGGTTGGTACAAACAACCTTCGCTTTGGCATCATTTATCATTGCATGGATAGACCTCTTTGGTTAAAGCTGTCAGCATCCCCATATTAGTTTTTTGAACTAAACATAATGCCAAAACTTCAAATTATGGGTTTTGAACTCACAAATTTATCGAATGTATGAATGAAGCTGTTAGAATTCAGACACAAAGAGATGAGAGAGACAAAGCAATGAACAATTGCAGACTACATTTTATTAATTTGTGTTGTCCATTACAAGAGAAATTCTTCTCCCTTTATACAAGTTTTTACAATCAAATATAAGGAAAGCATTAAAGGCAGAATTTATGATATCCCATAAAATATATCCTAATAGGTTTCCTGTTTTATCTCCATAATTGGTTTCCTGTTTTATCTTCATGATAGGTTTCCTGTTATATCTCCATAGCATATCCTTCATAGCATATTCTCCAGGTCATAATAGGTTTCCTGTTATATCCTGTAGCATATTCTCTAACATCCCCCCTCAAACTCACGATGCTGAAAATCGTGAGTTTGCCAAATAGAAGCTCCAAACCGAAGAGTGGCCCAAATAGAAGCTCCAAACTCCAAGCACTGGTCATTCAAATCAAAGCCTTCAACTGGTTTTTAAAGTGGACCACACTCAATAATGGCTTTTAAAGTGGACCACACTCAATAATGGTTTTTAAAGTGGACCACACTCAATATTAATGGTTTTTAAAGTGGACCACACTCAATATTAATGGTTTTTAAAGTGGACCACACTCAATATTAATGGTTTTTAAAGTGGACCACACTCAATAATAATGGTTTTTAAAGTGGACCACACTCAATAATGGTTTTTAAAGTGGACCAACCACTCAATAATGGTTTTCAAAATGGTTTTTAAAGTGGACCACACTCAATAATGGTTTTTAAAGTGGACCACACTCAATAATGGTTTTTAAAATGGTTTTTAAAGTGGACCACACTCAATAATGGTTTTTAAAGTGGACCAACCACTAGAGGTTAATGGAAGATGACTGGCTGTTATCATAATAGATCCATCAGCAAAAGAATATATCAGCAGGGGGAATAGCCACAATAAACGCCAAACTAAAAAAAAATCCGCAAGCAGCAGCAAGAAATTTTTTTTTTTTTTTTTTTGAAAGACACAAAACAACAGCCAACAATCACCATACTTCATCACCATAAACAGCCTTCATCATAAACAAACTCCATCCCAATACTCTTCAATCAGTAGGAAAACCAAATCGCCAGAAGCAGAGGAGGCGAAGACCACTCGACGGTGCTGCACTGGCTATAGGGACTGCCGACTCTTTTTTTTTTTTTTTTTTTTTTTAGCAATATATATACATATCTCTCTCTCCTTCTCCCCCGGCTCTGATACCATGTTAGAATTCAGACACAAAGAGATGAGAGAGACAAAGCAATGAACAATTGCAGACTACATTTTATTAATTTGTGTTGTCCATTACAAGAGAAATTCTTCTCCCTTTATACAAGTTTTTACAATCAAATATAAGGAAAGCATTAAAGGCAGAATTTATGATATCCCATAAAATATATCCTAATAGGTTTCTTGTTTTATCTCCATAATTGGTTTCCTGTTTTATCTTCATGATAGGTTTCCTATTATATCTCCAAAGCATATCCTTCATAGCATATTCTCCAGGTCATAATAGGTTTCCTGTTATATCCTGTAGCATATTCTCTAACAGAAGCTTATAATTTGAATAATAAATCCACCCGAATGACCAAGTGCTCATATGTGTGGATGTATTGATATTTTGCTATGGAGTGGAGATGGAACTAGAATTATTCAACAGGAGATTAGTCATTTTCCGAAGCTAAGGCGAGGGTGCAGAAGGAGAAGAAGAAACAGAATGAAGGATCAGGCCTTTGTTTGGTGTCCAAATATTAACTATGAATGCATGCACAATGTGATTAAATATGCAAGTTCACCTGGATGTACATGTATACTCTTGTGCTTAATGTCAAGTCTTAAAGCAATAAAGAGCATATCCCCTGTTTCCATGTATCCAACCAATTAGAATTTCCTATTTCCATCTTTTTGCAATTAAATCAAACAAACAAACAAAACAAAACAAAAAAGGCTTAACTGTAAAAATGTTGAAATCATGAAGTCTTGATTGGTTAGGTATGTAGGATTTGATTTCAAAGCAACATTAATGCATAACTCATTTTACCTAAAAAAATTCACATAATTAAAATTACATTTGTAATAAGTTTGATCTATAGTTCATTAATCTTAAAAAATTCACCGTGAATTGCTTAGTAAATTCAGTTTTCTTTTAAAATTATCTTTTCACAGTCTACCTATAAGTAAAATAACGACTTATCTTGCTGTATTATCCTTTCTTTTTCACTGCCTTAAGTAATTTATTTCATGTTTTTGTACTTTGGTTTGTCATAGTTTCTCATCGTTGGTTTCTCTCGGAATCACAGAGCTGTTGCTTTAGAACACATTGAATTCCATACACTAACCTTAAGCGTCTGAGTTCAAAACCGACGGTACTGTCGTGGTTTCCTTTATACATCATCTACAATTTACGGCCGTTAGATCGAAACGGTAATTCAATGCATCTTTGACGACCCTTTTCAGTTTCAATGTATACTGTCTCCCTGTTCTTTCCAGTTATCTGTATTAGGTTTTTATTGTTTCTTTTCCTTATATAGTCTGAACCCTAGTTTTAAGATATTCAGATCTCACCTTCAGAATTCAAGGGAGAGAGAAAAGAAAGCCTTTCTAATTGTCGCGTATCATCTTTGAAAGGAAAGATGGATTCATCGGCAAGTTTTTTGGATGAAACGAACACAAAAAAGAGAAAGAGCGTGGAAAACGAATCAGTGGAATTGGAAAACGAGTTTTACTGCGAGATTTGTAAAATAACTTGCAACAGCAAAGAGACGCTGGATTCACATAAGACTGGATTGAAGCACAAGCTTAAAGAAGCTCAGAATTATGTGCAAAGAACCTCTACTGAGCAGGAATATAAAGTCGACGACGTTGATGACAATAATGACGAAATGAAAGGACTTTGGTGCAAGATTTGCAATGTCAAATGCACTGGCAAAGCCACTATGCAAAGTCATCTTAATGGCAAGAAACACAAAGCTAAGAAGTTGAAAACTGGAGCCTGCGACCGAGAACCGAAAGCTGAAGTTTTGAAAGAAGATTGTGATTTGCAGAAGAAAGGAGAAGATGCTAATGCGGGTAAAATCACTGATGGTTCAAGATGCTTGGTCTGTAAAGCTAAATTTCGGGATCAGGCGACGTTGATTTTGCATCTTAATGGCAATTACCACAAATCTGAAGAAGAGAGGTTCAGGTGGAAGAAGAAGATTGAAATGGATGAAGGGCAAGCCAAAGAAGATTGGAAATGTCTACAAATACATTTGGTATAAGGCTGTAAGCTATTCAAATCTTGTTTGTCTCATTTTAAGTTCGGATTATGCTCTATTTCTGTGTTGGATGATTACAAATCTTTGTTTATTACTTGCACTGGGTTTGTTTGCCATATCATATTATTGGTTTGAGATATATTTAAGTTCTTGAAATACCTTTACCCCATTTGGTACCAGTGTCACTTGATTTGTTTAGACATGCATGATGCATTCATTTAGAAACCAGATAATATATTACACATCATTTGGTGGATTAAATTGTTTATACCAATAAGAGTTGGATCTGAATTCACAGTGTTGTTATTTGAATAACAAAATTTGCATGCGTTTATTGATGTGGGATCACAAGTTCTAACTGCACAGCTGCAGGAAAAATTAAAATAAAATGTGTCCCAATTTTGTAGGTTCAACCAATGTTTATTATTTGTGTTACCAAGAATTGTAATTTTTTTTTTTTTTTTTTTTTTTTTTTTTTTTTTTTTTTTTTTTTTGGGTTCACTTATCTTTGCCTAGTCAACATACTTGTTTAATGTAAAATAGTAAGCTGACTTCCCTGCCATGAAAACAAGTCTTATTTCTTTAGTTTAAAATATTGATGTTGATAACTGATGTTAAATCCGGTATTTTAAATTACTTCTCAATCCATGCAATCAAATGTATTATTAAGCGCTGCTATTGATATGTCTACTACCTATACAACCTGTTGCCAAAAAATTGCTATTTCCATTGTGCATACTTACAAAGCTAAGTGTATCCACTTTTTCCACAAAGACCTGGGGACTAGTTGCTTCAAGCAATTGGTATCCACTTACATAGGAAGATTTTTATGATTGCATGATATTTTTGCAACTTGAGTAGTTGGTATGACTTGGTACTTTGCGTGTACCATATTATAGGATCTGTAGATTTTCTTTCTTATAGCATTTGATTGTAGGTATTTTTGTACGTGTAAGTTTTGTCAGCCTCTATATATATATATATATATATATATATATATATATATATATATATATATATATATATATATATATATATATATGGCTCATAATTGGATGAAAGAAATCAGTTCAAAATCAAATATTTGCCTTTTCATATGGTTATCAGAGCCAGGTTTAATTTGTGTGCACGTGACTGTCACACTTGTCACGTCATCCAATAAGATCCCACGTGTTAGGCTAAGGATATGCCACACATGCGGGGGCGTGTTGAGACAAGTCCCACATCAGAGAATTTGTAAAATATATCGCATATAACTATTAAGAGTCCACCCTTCACACATTGTCAATTGGTTTTGAGATAACTTGGGGTTCTCTAACATGGTATATTAGAACTCAATAGTACAACAACTTGTTTGCTCTCTTGGCTAAAGATGGAGTCGATAAACTCTCAGCTAACTTAGCAGGCTCAGTTCTGTCTTGTATGTCTTCTTGTTGGATTATAGATTTATGTGCATCAAATCATATATGCACCTCACTATCAATTTTTTCTTCATATGTTCCGTTGGAAAAACATAAGTCTGTTCAATTACCTGATGACATTTTTGCATCAGTGACTCACAGTGGGATTGTTTAACATTGAAAACCTCTTATTCTCAAAGATGTATCTTTTATCCCATCATTCAAATTCAATTTGTTATTTGTCTCACAATTAACAAAACATCTTAATTGTGAAGTAATTTTATCTAAATCTCAATATCGTTTTCAGGACCTGTTGACAAACAGGACGATTGGTCGAGGTGGAGTTCATTGTGGCTTTTACTACTCGGAGGATGTTTCTCATTTGAATTCATATTTTTCATTTCAGCATTCAGATAATTTTGATCTTTGGCACTCTCGCCTTGGTTACCCTAGTAGCTCCCGTTTTAGGTTTCTTGTTAATAATTTTCTAGATATATCCACAAATAATAAATTCATTTGTGATGTTTGCCCACAAGCTAAGCAATCTTGTGGTTCGTTTCCGCAAAGTGTATCTCGCTCTTCTGTATGTTTTGAATTATTACATGTTGATGTTTAGAGATCATTTAATGTTCCATCTAAAAATGGTTTACATATTTTTCTCACTATTGTTGATGATTATTCAAGATGCACTTAGGTTTATTTAATGAATTCAAGTCTCAAACTTTTCATATGGTAATTTTTTTTTTTAATCAAGTTAATAGACAATTTGGACTGTCAATCTCCACTATACAATCTGGAGATGGTGATATTTTTATTTCACAACTTCAAACTCTTCGATCTGACAGTGGAACTAAGTTTCTATCATTAGAGTTTCCAAATTAGTTTCATTCTCATGGTATAATTCATCAACGAAGTTGTATAGCCACTCAACAAAATAGGATTGTGGAACGTAAACATCGACACTTGCTTGATGTTGCTCGCTCACTAAGATTCCAAGCTAATCTTCCCCTCTCTTTTTGGGGAGAATGTGTTCTCACCGCTGCATTTCTCATTAATAAATTACCTATAAATACTCTTAATTTCAAATCTCCTCAAGAAATTTTATTTGGAAAAGCTCTGTCTTATTCCTCTTTACGCGTGTTTAGCTGTCTGTGTTTGCCAAAAATATACATATTAAAAATAAATTCGATGCAGGAGGTAAACCATACATTTTCATTGGCTATCCTTATGGTCAAAATGGATATCGAATTTATGATCCTTCTTCTCATTGCATAACAGTCTCACGTGACGTCATTTTTCTTGAGTCGGTCTTTCCATACAAAAACATTTCATATCATCACCCTAATGATATTTCAATCACGCATCTAGATGATTTACCCACTGATCGGATATTTTTTCAAAATAATTAATCAGTACCTACTGATAATTGTTCACCCACTTAGGTTGAAATTCCGAGGGAAAATAATACTGGTAGTGTGATTCTGGCGGGTACCGCTTATCTAATTCGTCCTTAGTGAATTCGACGACCACCATCATATCTTAGTGATTATGCATGCAATATTTCTTCTTCATCTACTTCTTTTTCATTATCCAAATATTTTTCTTTAGAAAAGTTCAGTTCTCCTCATCACATTTTTTGTCGAAAATCATTGATCGTAATGAATCTCAAACCTATTCTCAGGCAATTAAATCTTTTGTTTGTTGCGTTGCATTGAATGCTGAGCTTCGTGCCCTCGAAGCAAACAAAACATGGTCAATTTTCTCATACCACCTGTTGGGAAGCAATGGCTGAGTCCCGGACTAGGTCGCTTTCTTGAAGACGATTCGGCGATCTGGTCGGAGGTGCAAACCAGTTCGTTCCTTCGTCGCCGCCTCTAGGATAAAACAGCCTCTAAAACAATAACTGATTTGCTTGCACAACAAATCAGTGCAGATTTGCACTTTCTGAATTAAAATACTGCTCGAGAATTTCTGGGAGAAAATTTTTAATGGCGGCTGAGAGAAAAAGAGAAATTGTGATTCGGTAGGTATTCTCGTCTGAAGTAATGACAATATATAGGACGAGAATTAGGGTTAGGGTTTACTGATTAGTGGGCCGCTTTAATGAAGGATAAGAATTTTTACCATTGCAGAAATCTTTTCCATAAAAAAGGGTTCGAAAAAGGCTAAGTTTTATGGTCCAAAAAAAATATAAGTGTCTACACCACAAAGCCCAAGCCCCAGCCCGAGCCCGAACCGAAACGGGTCGGGTCGGTCGGTCGCGCGCGCGTGTGTGGTAGTCATGATGCATGGTCTCCCTCCTCACAACAATGCATGTATTGGGAGCCCAAGGCCCCAACATGATTTCTTAGAAACAAGTATAAATACTTGCTTTTTCATATAATCCCATGATGTGGGACTATTCCCATATAGAAGCAATTCATACATTTATTCAAGATTTTTAATAATTTGCTTAATGTTATAAAATATTTCCAATAATCCCCCACTTGAATTTTTAAAAATATTTTCGAGCAGTTCCTTAAAAAGCATAAGATTGTGCATAAACAAAGGTGTCTTTCGACTTGAACCTTTGCATAGTGAATAAGATTCAGTTTTTACTAGAGTGACACATAGTCTTGAACTCTATTCCTGACATCAAACCACACACAACCTTTTCTATAGTGCAATCAAATAAGCCCGTGCATTTATGGCCATGCACGTCTATCCTAGTTTATTGAATGCTCTAGAAGTTTTGCCCGCAACTCCATAGGAAACGACCACATTTCCACATTCACAAAGGTGAGTCTATCAAGAGCACTCCTGAAGGTAGGTACTCCACTCCACATAGAGTATAGATCTCATTAAGAGTTTCTATTAACTCATCCTCTAATCACTTCAGGAATACATGCTTCTTGGTTTATTAAATAGCATGTTCAACTCATATCACTACAGAACTTGTTATTACCCATTGAACCTAGTTCTTGGGATCTCCAGTCATTTAGGTCGGGTTACCATTGTGTGTGACTCAACAATCTAAGGGTAATAGTCTCATTCTTTTAGAAGATTTATGGACTTTCTCTCTGGACGGTCCTTTCATCAAAGGATCTGCCAAATTTTCCTCACTACGTACGTAATCCACTCTAACGGTACATGTGGAAAGTAGTTCTCTAACCATACTGTGCTTACGACGTATTTGTCGTCTCTTACCGTTATAATAACGGTTCTGAACTTTTGCAATAGCCGCGGTACTATCGCAATGTATCAACACAGCCGGTATCGGTTTTTCCCATAAGGGAATCTCCACTAGCAGATTTCTCAAATACTCTGCCTCTTCACTAGCTGTAGCTAGTGCTATCATCTCAGACTCCATAGTAGACTGAGCTAAAATAGTCTGTTTCTTGGATTTCCAAGAAACAGCTCCTCCAGCGATGCTAAATATGTAGCCACTGGTCGCTTTAGAATCATCAGATAAGGTATTCTAGTCTGCATTGGAATATCCTTCAAGTACAGCTGGAAACCTTTCATAATGTAATCCAAGGTTCGTGGTTCGTTTAAGGTATCTCATTACCCTTTCAATAGCTTGCCAGTGCTCTATACTAGGTCTACTGGTAAACCTGCACAATAATCCCACGACATAGGCAATGTCAGGTCTAGTACAATCAGTGGCATACCGAAGGCTGCCAATGATGCTCGCATAATCAGACTGTCTTACACCTTCACCAGTGTTCTTAAATAACTTTACACTGTGATCATATGGTGTACTTGCAGGTTTACCGTCAAAGTAATTATATTTCTTTAGCATCTTCTCAATGTAATGAGAATGATCCTAAGAAATTCCCTTTTCTGACCTAGTAATCTTAATACCAAGGATTACACTCGCCTCACCTAGATCTTTCATATCAAAATTGACACTTAATAAGGATTTGACTGAGTTTATGGCATGAATATTTGACCCAAAAATGAGTAGGTCATCTACATAAAGGCATATAATAGTGCAAATGTCAATCTCAGATTTGTAATAAATGCATTTGTCACTTTCATTAACTTTAAAACCATTTGAAATGATTAAGTTATCAAATTTTTCATGTCATTGTTTAGGTGCTTGTTTTAAACCATATAATGATTTATCTAATTTACATACTTTATGTTCTAGACCATGTACTACAAATCCTTCAGGCTGGTCCATATAAATTTCTTCGTCTAATTCACCGTTCAAAAAAGCAGTTTTAACATCCATTTGGTGTATAAGTAAATTATGAATGGAAGCAAGTGAGATTAAAACCTGAATGGATGTTATTCTAGTTACAGGTGAAAAAGTGTCAAAGAAATCTATATTTTCTTTTTGTTTAAAACCTTTAGCTACTAGTCGTGCTTTATATTTATCTATAGTGCCATCAGGTTTTAATTTCTTTTTAAGTACCCATTTATAGCCTATAGATTTACAACCAGGGGTAAATCTACCAAGTGCCAAGTCTTGTTGGATTCTAAAGAATTCATCTCATCATTTATAGCCTCTTGCCAAAAATCGGCATCTAAAGAAGATAAGGTCTCTTGGAGGTTTATGGGATCCTCCTCAATAGTAAAAGCACAAAAATCTGAACCGAGGTCTTTTATGGTTCTTGCTCTTTTACTTCTTCTAGGTTCAGCTTTAGAATTTTCATTAAGTTCTGTTCTAATTGGCGTATTTGAAGTGCCCCCACTATTCCTTAATTTAAAAGGAAATTTAGTTTCATAAAAATCAGCATCATTTGATTCAATTATATTATGTGCATTAAGGTCATAAAATCTATATGCTTTGCTATTAATAGCATAACCTATAAATGCACATTCATATGCTCTACTTGCCAATTTTATTCTCTTAGGGTCTGGAATGCGAACATAAGCTAAACAACCCCAAGTTCTAAAGTATGAGACATTGGGTTTATGATTCTTTAAAATTTCATAAGGAGAAATTTTATTCTTAGATTTGGGGATTCTATTCAGAACATAGCATACAGTCAATAAAATATCCCCCCCACCAATGTTTTGCTGCACCAGAATTTAATAATATGGCAACTACTAGTTCGGTAAAGGTCCTATTTTTCCTTTCTGCTTTACCGTTCATTTCAGGAGAATAGGGTGCAGTTCTCTCATGTACTATACCATGTTGTTTATAGAAGTCTAGAATTGAATTAGATTCGTATTCTGTTCCTCTATCACTACGAAGTCTCTTAATTTTTCTATTTGCTTGATTCTCAATCTCAGTTTTGAATGTTTTAAACATATCAAAAGCATCACTTTTATTTTTCATAAGGTATACATATGTGAAATCAGAGCAGTCATTAATAAAAGTGATAAAATAACGATGTCCCTGTCTAGTCAAAGTGTCATCTAGTTCACATATGTTAGAATGAATCAAGTCTAAGGGTTCAGAAACTCTATCAACAGATTTGTGAAGTTTCTTTGTGATTTTAGCTTGTGTCCTGAATTCACATTTATCAAGTTCGGATTCTGTCATTTTAGGTATCATATCTAGGGTGCTCATGTTACGGATTATTCGATTATTAACATGACATAATCTAGAATGCCAGATATTAAAATCACACAACATGTAAGCAGAAGTAGTCATTTTATTAGATTCAACATTCAGTTTAAACATACCCTTATATGCATAACCCTTTCCCACAAAAGTTCCCTTATAAGTTAGGGTGTACAAATCAACCCCAATTACTTGAGTGAAACCAGCCTTATTAAGGAGGAAGCCAGAGACCAGATTCTTCCTTATTTCTGGAGTGTGCATAACATCTTTCAGAATTACAGTTTTTTCAGAGGTGAACTTGAGTTCCACATTGCCAATCCCTGCAACTCTAGTGGTGTGAGAATCTCCCAACAGCACTTTCTGATTTGGTTTCAGAACAGCGGGAGTGGTCTTCTTAGTACTGTTGTTATTCACAATCAACACCTCTTCTTTCTGGTCCTGCTTGCGTGCCTTCTCCTCAATACGGAGGCGTGTAATCAAGCTCTCTAAGGAAAATTCCTTAGTCTTATGTCGCAAGACATTCTTAAAATCTTTCCAGCTTGGGGGTAATTTGTCAATGATAATAGCAATTTGAAATTGTTCGTCCAAGACCATACCTTCGGAGGTGATCTCATGAGCTATTTTCTGCAGCTCATGAGACTGCATCTCTACAGATCTATCATCAGTCATCTGGTACTTTAGGTAACGGCTCACAACATATTTCTTTGCCCCTGCCTCCTCTGTATCATATTTCTTCTTTAGTGCTTCCCAGATCTCCTTTGCTGTCTTTTCATTTGAGTTATAGTAATCATACAGATCATCGCTGAGTCCGTTCAGAATAAAGTTCTTGCATAAGTAATCATGTTTAGTCCAGGTCTGCAGTTGCTTTGACTGTTCAGTCCATGATGCCATTTTCGCTGCATCAGCCTCGTCAGGTTTATCTGGAAGCTGCAGTTTGTCAGTAGTCAGCGCAGCCACAACCTTTCTGATGGTGAGGAAGAACTCCATCTTCTGACGCCATCGTTTGAAATGCAAGCCTTCAAATCTGAATGGAGCAGCAGTCACGAGAGGGCTTTGGAAAGCAGAGGGTGGAGCAGAATCGTCTAGGGTTGAGTTGGAAGCCATTGTTTCAGATCGTCTTCAAATTGTTGGGAAGCAATGGCTGAGTCGTGGACTAGGTCGCTTTCTTGAAGACGATTCGGCGATCTGGTCGGAGGTGCAAACCAGTTCGTTCCTTCGCCGCCGCCTCTAGGATAAAACAATAACCGATTTGCTTGCACAACAAATCAGTGCAGATTTGCACTTTCTGAATTAAAATACTGCTCGAGAATTTCTGAGAGAAATTTTTTAATGGCGGTTAAGAGAAAAAGAGAAATTGTGATTCGGTAGGTATTCTCGTCTGAAGTAATGACAATATATAGAACGAGAATTAGGGTTAGGGTTTACTGATTAGTAGGCCGCTTTAATGAAGGATAAGAATTTTTATCGTTGCAGAAATCTTTTCCATAAAAAAACAGTTCGAAAAAGGCTAAGTTTTATGGTCCAAAAAAAAATATAAGTGTCTACACCACAAAGCCCAAGCCCCAGGCCGAACCGGGCCGGGTCAGTCGGTCGCGCGCGCGTGTGTGGTGGTCATGATGCATGGTCTCCCTCCTCACAACAATGCATGTATTGGGAGCCCAAGGCCCCAACATGATTTCTTAGAAACAAGTATAAATACTTGCTTCTTTCATATAATCCTATGATGTGGGACTATTCCCATATAGGAGCCATTCATACACTTATTCAAGATTTTTAATAATTCACTAAATGTTATAAAACATTTCCAACACCACCCGATAAAACATCAATTGGTTGTAAATGGGTCTATAAAATTAAATACCATTCTGATGGCTTTGTTGAATGATATAAAGCTCGTTTAATGGAAAAAGGCTACACTCAAGTAGAAGGAATTGACTACCGTGATACGTTTGCCCCGGTAGCAAAATTAGTCATTGCCCGTCTACTTCTTTCTATTGCTTCCATTAAATATTGGGCTCTTTATCAATTAGATGTCAATAATGCATTTTTACAAGGTGACCTAAATGAAGAAGTTTTTATGAAACTTCCTCCTAGTTTTTCACATCTTCGTAATAATGAAGTTGGTAAGCTCCATAAATCTATTTATGGACTTAAGCAATCCTCACGTCAGTGGTTCTCTAAACTTTCTTCCATTTTAATTGGACGTGGTTTTCATCAACCTGTCTCTTATTACAGTCTTTTTACGTATATTCGTGATTATATATCAACATTTGTTCTTGTTTATGTGGATGATATTATCACTACAAGAAATAATGAATCTTTTATTTCCAAAATAAAAGATTTTCTTGCCAAATCTTTCTCCATCAAGGATCTTGGTCATCTAAGCTATTTTCTTGGTATAGAAGTATCTCGTTCCAAGAAGGGGTTATTTTTATGTCAGTGTAAATATACTCTTGACATATTAAAAGACTCTGGAATGCTTGGTTGTCATACATCTCCATTCCCTATGGGACAACATCTTCGACTGCTCCCAAATGACGGCGATCCCTTTCCCGACCCATCTCTTTGTCGATGACTCATTGGTTGTCTCCTATATCTTATGGTCACTTGTCCTGATATTCAATATGTTGTTAACAAACTTAGTCAATTTATGCAAAGTCCTCGTTCCACTCATCTTGATGCTGCAAATAGAGTTCTTCGATATTTGAAAGGAACTATTGATAATGGTCTATTTTTTCTACGACAAGTTCTCTTTCCCTCATTGGCTTTGCTGATTCCGACTGGGTAGGATGTCCCATCACTCGTTGTTCTACTACCAGTAATTTTACAATGCTCGGCTCTATTCCAATCTCTTGGAAATCAAAGAAAGAACCAACGGTTTCTCGATCATCAGCTGAAGCTGAATATCGTTCCCTTGCTGTTGTTACTTATGAAGTATAATGGTTATGTTCAATTTTATTCAAACTGGATTTTCCATCATCTGCTCTCGTGATAATACATTGTGATAGTCAAGTTGAAATCCATATTGCTGCAAATATCGTCTTCCATGAACGGACAAAACACATCGAAATAGATTGTCATTTTGTTTGAGAAAAGATTCTCTCTGGTCTCATTGCTACATCCTATATCAGTTTCCATAACCAATTTGTAAATATCTTCACAAAACCACTATGTGTTGATAGTTTTAAGAGACTACTTCGCAAATTCGGCGTGCTTGACATTTCTCTACCAGCTCCTACTTGACGCGGGGTACTAGACATCTTCACAAACCGCTTGGCACCGACACTTTAATTCGACTACTTGGCAAGTTGGGCATACTAGATATTTCTACTCCGGCTCCAACTTGACGGGAGGTGTTGAATGAGTATTTGGATTAGCTCCCATCGCAGCAGGAAGATTTTTTATGATCGCATGATATTTTTGCAACTTGACTACTTGGTACTGTGCGTGTACCATAATATTAGGAGGATGACTTGGTACTGTGCGTGTACCATATTATAGAATTTGTAGATTTTCTTTCTTATAGCATTTGATTGTAGATATTTTTCTACGTGTAAGTTTTGTCAGCCTATATATATATGGCTCATTATTGAATGAAAGAAATCAGTTCAAAATCAAATATCTGCCTTTTCACACCAATAGTTTGAGAACAAACTTGCGATCGACAATCCATTGAAAGCACCTTACAATAGTTTCAAAGCAATAAATTGCCGTTTGAAAGAAAATAAAGTTCAGATATTTCTCATTGAATTTTTTTGCAAATGTTATTGTTAAAAAAATCGCAATGATTTTCTTTTCGCACATAATAGTCTAAACAAAATTTTCTCTTTTGTTCTTGAAGCCGTTAAATTATTGTCAATGAAATGTTGTTTTTCTTAGATGATTGTCAAATATATTAAAAAATATCTAATCGACTAGTAGAAAATTTCAAGGGATTATTGAAAGAGGCTATATGATAGTAGAATCGCGTAGAATGGAGAATAGGATGTAGTGTATGTATTAGAGTAGGAAGCAGTAAATCACACAGTCGATTTATACTGGTTCGGACCACTGTCCTACGTCCAGTCTCAGACTCACTTCTGGTATTTCACTAACACTAAAACCCTCACTTCACCCGGAGGAATAGGTTCACAATTACCCGAACAGCTGAACGAGATTTTCTTGCCTCAACTACTGAAGAGGTCTCTTATAATACATAAAAATTGATGACTTGTTTGTGTTCTTGTTAACACTGATTTGTCAATATTTTGCACACCCTTCCCATTAGTCTTTCCTTGATGGTAAACGTGAAGCTTATTAAAGATTATAGAAGATAATATTGAGAATAGTATGCTTTTTGAAAATTAGAGAGCTTTGAATAATATAGAGAGAGATAGAATGAAATTCGGTGAGTTAATCAGTTAATCAAGTCCATATTTATAATATATGAGAAGTTGTAACTAATCATGAAGAGTTTCCATTAAGAGAAACGATCTAGAGAGTTGTGACTCTTCATAATAGGTTGCAACTTTTCGTAATCAAAAGTCTAAAAAATTAATTTAGATGTTTGTTTTAATGTAAAAAATGAATCGGCAAAGAAATAGTGTATTTCATAGCAGATTCAAACGTATGAATATTATGTTAAATTTAAATTTTGTCTCAGCAAACAAACGTCTATCTGTTTTAAAACAGACGTCTATTTTCTAGGCAAAATATATTTTTTGCCTCTTTTGAATATGAAAACATATATGTGTGATATGTGTGTGTGATCATCAAGGAAGACTTTACCATGAATATCTAAGACTAACAGACCCTTACAACATATTCAATCTTCATTTTGGTGTTCTTGAATCTGTTTGTCGAATATCTTCCTGCAAAACAAGGTTAGATGATAATATATATGCTTATGTATAGTTGTCGTAGTCAAAACGCTATGTAGCGAGATTCAACATTCTCCCCTTTTTGACTAATGACAACTATATAAGCTTCCCCTGTCAATATGCATACAATGTCACTCTTTTCTCCCCCTTTGTCATTCGACTAAAAGGAATACTTATTAGAAAAAAATAAGCACATATTCAATACACACAAACATACATAGAAACGGTACAAGCAAATATAGACAAGCATACCCTCAGACATAATATAGGTTTGCACATACTAGAGTTATGCGAAACATAAAGAGAAGTACCAAAATATATTACACACCATTTAGATAATTAAAGAGGGTTTTAGGCAAAATATGTAGACCAACATATCGTCAACCATGTTTACCATCCTTTTGATGTAGATGCCTCAATAGTTGTCCCACCATCCTTGGGAGAGCCTTGTTCGGAATCGGGAACTTCTTCGGCGGAACTTGAAGACCATTGAAATAGAGATAGAGCTTGACTCGAAGAAGTGCCAGTGCAAGAAAATTTTTCCCAAATTTTATTCAAGAATCCTTTGTTAGAATCAAACTTCTTAGTTGTTTGCTTTTGATAATGCTTTAATTCTTTATGAAGTTTGGCTTGGTTTTGGGATAACATTATGACGACTTGTTTGGAAGAAGTTTTAGGGGAAATAATATGAATATCGTCGTCTTCTTTTTCTTCTCTAACTTGGCAACGTTGAGAAGGTTCAGGAATAATTGATTCTGGGTTGGAAGCTACATGTTCAGTCCAAGTCTCGAGCAACATAAATTCTAAAGTAGCGGTATTCAGAGGGATATCCATAAGTTTCAAGGTTTTCGGACCAATTTCTTTGATGCGTAAGGAAGGAATATTAGGTATATTTATTTCGCAAGCAGCAAGGATCCGTGTAATATATGCACCATAGTGTAAAGTCTTGTACTTGCGCTTATATGTGATATTGGTCCATTCGTCCATGATAATTTTAGCCCAATTGATTTGATTGTTGGAGTATAAAGCGTAAAGGGCTTGAAAATCCCTTTTGTAAACTTTTCGTAGCTCCCTTTCCGAGGTTGGATGGTTCGAACAAGAATGCGATTAAGTATACGAGCTTGTGGTCGGAGGTAAGCTCTTGCATATTAATGAGATTATCGGAGAGAAATTTGTGGGAAGTTTCATTTCTGGTGGTCATGTCTACTTCAATTGTGTTTATATCTAGACCTTGCCAAGCACATTTTATGATTTGCCCTAGTCTTTGCATAGAAAGAAGCACTCGTTTTCCACAAACACAAGACCAAACGGTATCCATTTTGACTTGTGGTTTGGTATGATCAAGATTCAAGTTTGGTAAAAACAATTTCACTAGTAGTGGATAAATTTTAACGTCATTTTTGTTATGATCAATTAATGATTCAAAGTGGAAATATCTAGCACAGTGTAGAATTCGATAATTTGAAAAAGAATCGAATTTGACGAAAGCACTTTCAAAGAATTTTGAATCCTTCATTGCTTTATATCTAGCCTTGGTGGTATCGTTCCAAAGCCACTTTTGAATTTATTCTTCTGAGGGAGGAAGAGCCTCTTCTTCTCTTGTTATTTTGCCACGATTTGCCATGAATTGATTTTGAAAAGATGAAGTTTTGTGGTAATTTTTTGATTTTGGGGGCTAGGGTTTTTATGGATGGTAAAAAAGATGAAGAGGTAAAAGTAAATAGATGAAGAGATGAATGGTTGTGATGTTTAGGAGGAGTCATATGTCCTTTTTAAAAACATGTCAGTTCTGATTCAGACGTCTGAGTTATAGAAAATAGGCATCTGTTTTATGTTAATGTGGAATTCGAGAAGAATTAGTTCAAAATAGGATTGTTTCAGACGTCTGTTATTTTTGATTCAGACGTCTGAATCTGGAGGTGGAATAATTCTTTGTACTGAAACAGACGTCTCGAATTTTTTGACAGACGTCTGTCTAAAGGAAATTTTTAACCCACAAGTATTTAGTTCATTTTATTACCATTTTAGATGTTTGTTTTATCTTGTGCAGACGTCTGATTTGATGGTGAAATTGATTCCCTACGTTTAGTCAGACGTCTGTTTGTTTTTACTCAAACGTCTGATTGATAAAAGTTTGCATAATCAATTTTGTTTTATATAAGGATTAAATAACAAGTTAAATATAGAAATATATAAAAATATATAAAAATAAAGTAAATGAAATTTTAATTATTAGAAGGTGGAGTCCTCTTCAATGTTGATGAACTTGTTCTTTCATTTGCTCTGTAATTCTTTTCCTATGAGTTTGGAGTATAAGGTGGTCTTTGTGGAGAAAAGGTATAGTAATTTAATGTGGGGTTTACTGGATCGTTCTCAGTACGATAGGAAGAAGATGGATCAATAGGATTTGGCGGAATTAGTAGTGGTGAATTAACATCCTTTGCTTTTGAACCACAAAATTTGTAGATCATTTTTTCAAGAAGACTTAAGCGAGTAGCAGTCACTTTTTGTTCAAAGTATAACTCTTTTTGTAAAGCAATCTGTTATGTCTGATAGTGATGAAGATCGTCTGTTTTTCGCTTCATATCTGGTGATGTGAAGAGAGCTCTTTTATCCTTCTTTGCTTCAGGTGTATACCCAGTGTGATAGTTTCCCAACGATAGTGCAGTTCATATTTAAGAGTTGGTGTTGGTAACTGAGGAGAGTCAGAAGATCTATCTGATGTGAAGGTGATATTAATGGAAGAGTTTGAGTTGTTTGACGACATAGTGTATCTTGTTTAGATACTTTAGTTTTAAATTTTGTATCTTTAGTTTGTATAAAAAAATATAGGTTTATATAGTGGAGTTTAACTAAAAACGTGTGGTATAGAATTTCAGAAGTCTGTAACCAGAGAAAAAATAAATTATCGTGAGAGTTTTTAGGAAGTAGGCTAAATATAGTTAGAATGTTAAAACACTAATACGTACTTGTTTTTATAAAAGAAAACTTTAAAGTGATATCTATTTTTAGTAAAAAAATGTGTACTTATTTTTACGAAAATGTTATACTAATTTATATGTCTTTAACCGATAAAATTCCTAATTCTCGTCGTAATTTAATAATGGAGTTTTCTAATAATGGTTTAGTAAAAATATCTGCAATCTGGCTTTCAGTTGAGACATATTCCGAATTAATAATATCTTTTTCTATAGTGTCACGTAAAAAATGATGTCGAATATCTATGTGTTTGGTTCTAAAGTGATTTATTAGATTTTTAGATAAATTTATCGCACTTGTATTATCACAATACATTGTTGATTTATTTAAATTTACTCTGAAATCTCTAAGTGTTTGTTGCATATAAATTACTTGTGCACATGCTAAAGCAGCAGATATGTATTTGGCTTCACATTTAGAGAATGATACACAGTTTTGTTTCTTACTAAACTAAGATATAAGTGATTCTCCAATGAAATGACATGTACCACATATACTTTTTCTATCCGTCTGGAATCCACAGAAATCAGCAACACTGTAAGATACTAGTTCGAATGGACATCCTTTCGGATACAAAAGACCGAAGTCCTTAATATTCTTAAGATACCTTAAAATTCGTTTTACTGCTCTTAGGTGTGACTCTTTGGGATCAAATTGAAATCGTGCACACAAGCGTACACTCATCATAATATCGGGATGGCTTGCAGTTAGATAAAGTATAGAACCGATCATACTTCTATATAATTTTTTATTAATACTTTTTCCTTTTTCATCTTTTTCAAGATGAACAGAAGTACTCATTGGAGTTGGTTTTCCCAAAGTGTTGTCTAGACCAAAATGTTTAATTAAATTATTACAATATTTTTCTTGAAAAATAAAAATACCATTGGAAACTTATTTAATTTGTAATCCTAGAGAATATGATAATTCTCCCATATGAGACATTTCAAATTCGTTCGTCGTTATTGTAGAAAATTCTTTACATAAATTTTCATTTGTTGAACCGAAAATTATGTCATCTACATAAATTTGTACAATTAAAATATCTTTATTTGTATTTTCAATAAATAAAGTTTGATCTGCTTTTCCTACTCAAAAACCATAATTTATTAAATAACTTTTAAGTCGTTCATACCAAGCATGAGGTGCTTGTTTTAAACCATATAATGCCTTCTTAAGTTTATAAACATAATTTGGATATTTTTCATGTATGAACAATGGTGGTTGTTCTACATAAACATTTTCTTTAATGAAATCATTTAAAAAAGCGCTTTTAACATCCATTTGATAAAGTTTGAAGCTATGAAAACTTGAGTATGCTAATAAAATATGTATAGCTTCCAGTCTTGCTATGGGTGTGAAAGTTTCTTCGTAATCGATGCCTTCTTCTTGACTGTACCCTTGAGCAACTAATCTTGCTTTATTTCTTGTGATATTTCCAAATTCATCCTCTTTGTTTTTATATACCCATTTTGTACCAATAATTGATTGATTGTTTGGTTGAGGTACTAGCTCCCAGACATCATTGCGTTCGAATTGGTTTAGCTCTTCTTGCATAGCAATAATCCAGTAATCATCTGTTGAAGCTTCTTTCATATTTTTGGGTTCAATAGTTGAAAGAAAAGCTACATGACTCATTTGATTTAATTGACTTCTTGTTCGAAAGTGTGTGTCAATTTCACCAATAATATTTTATGTAGGATGATCTTTTAAGATTTTGGGAGGTGATCTGATATGTTCTATGGGATTATTTTCCGTATTTTCAAGACTTATATTTTCAATGATTTCATCATCATTTTTTTTCTTTGTATTTTTATTAAAATTTTCATCAAAAGATACGTCTAAAGATTCTTCAATAACATTAGTACGTTTGTTGAAAATATGATATTCTTTACTAGGTTCTGAATATCCAACAAAAATTCCGTGATCAACTTTTGTGTCAAATTTTCTAAGTTGATCTTTAGTATTAAGAATGAAACATTTAGAACCAAAAACTTTAAAATATGAAATATTTGGTTTCCTTGCATTAAAAAGTTCGTAAGGAGTATTTTTAGTTAAAGGCCGAATAGAAATTCAATTTAATACGTAGCAAGCAGTCGCTACAGCTTCTGCCTAAAATTGTTTAGGTAAGGTACTTCCATTAAGTAGAGTTCTTGCACATTCTTGTAAAGTTCAATTCTTTCTTTCTACAACTCCATTTTGTTGTGCAGTTCTAGGAAAAGAGAAATTATGATTTATTCCTTTCTTTTTACAAAAATGTTCAAAAGATTCATTTTCGAATTCTCCACTGTGATCACTTTGAATGTTTTTAACTTTTAAATCTTTAGAATTTTGAATCTTTTTGACGAAATCTTTAAAATGCCCAAAAGTATCACTTTTATTTTTCATAAAAACAATCCATGTATATCTTATGAAATCATCAATTATTACGAATACATAACGATTGTGATTTAATGATTGAACTTGAGTCGGACCAAATAAGTCCATATGTAATAATTCTAATGGTTGTAAAGTCGAATAACCTTTTTCGATTTAGAAGAAGATTTGGTTAGTTTACCTATCTGACAATCTTCACATAGATTGTTTACTTTAAAATTTATTTTAGGTAGACCTTTTACTAACTCATGTTTCGAAAATCTTTGTTTAGTTTTAAAATTTATGTGACAAAAACGTTTGTGCCATAACCGAGAGTCATTGTTATTGGCAATCAAACACATTTCTTTATTATTATTTACTTTCATATTTAGAACATAAATATTTCTATCTTTATTTCCTTCAAAATTAATATTTTGTTCTTTGTCAAAAATGCTACATTTGTGTTCAGAAAATGTTATTTTAAAACTCTTTATCACATAATTGACTAAATCGAAGTAAATTATGTTTTTAATTTTTAACTAAAGAAACATTAGTAATAAGAGGTAGATTTGAAATACTATAGTTGCACACATCTCTTTTGCCAATGATAAATCCTTTTGAATTATCTTCGAAGGTAACTGAGCCACCATCAAAGTATGAAATATTGGTTAGCATATCTTTGTCTCCGGTCATGTGTTTTGAGCAACCACTGTCTAATATCCATTTTCCCTTTTTGAGTGGGACCTGTAAAAAATATTAATAAGCAAATTGGTACCCACCTTTTGATAGGGTCCTAAGAGTAATGTCTTAGGAAGCCAAACCCAAGTGGGTTTAGTATCCCTTTTATATAAATAATTTTCGTTATTATGCACAGATTCCATAAATGAGTTAATGTGTTTGTTCGTAATCAAACTATTGATAGTTTTTGGAACCCATATCTCAATTCTATTAATCTTTAATTTTTTTTTATAGATTTTGGTTTATTATTAATTTTTGAATCAATTTTCCTCTTTAGTTTTGTATTTTTCTTTGCAGGAATTTTTGATTCTTTTTTAAAACCTAAACCATTTTTGTTTGAAGACGGTCGAGAGTTTTCTATGATTCTTGACAAATTCTCTCTACCCTTATTAAAATTTGAAATATTTTTAGAAATGTTTTCTAACTTAGTTGGAATACTTCTGTTTTCTAATTCTAATTCTTTTACTTTAGTTTTCAACATGTGATTCTCAGAACTAATTTCATCATTCTTTGTCTTTTGAGTTTCGATTTCTTGACTCAAAAGAGAAAGTTGACTATCTGAATTTGTAAGAGTGTCTTGAACTTTTTCAAGTTCTTCTTCCAGAATTATTTTTTCATCTTTCAACATGTCTCTTTCAAATTTAGCTTTATTCTGATTTTCATGAGTTTCTTTAAGCTTGTTCTTTAGAGTTTTTATAATATTTAGAAGTTCAGCATCAAAATCTATTAATTCTTCATAAGATAATTCACTTACTTCAGATTCTTGTGCCATGAAACACGCATTTGCTTGTTCATTTTCGCTTTCACTACCACTGTCATTATCTGATGAATCTGAATCTGAGTCGTACCATGTAACAACAAAAGCTTTCTTCTTGAATTTTTCTTTCTTGCTTTTGTTGAAGTTTTTCTGTTTTTCTTTCATTTCTGGACAGCCTTTACCATATGACCCTTCTTATGACAATTGAAACATTCCAATTATGAAGATGAAGGTTTGTTTGAGGTATTCTTTTTGAAATATCCTTTTCTATACTTTAGAAATTTCTTAAATTTATGGCAATAAAGGCTAGATCTTCGTCTTCTGATTCAGATTCCTCTTTATCAGCATGAAAGGCCACAATTTTCTTTTCTTGAGCTAATTCCTTTTTCTTGAAGATTACTTCATAAGACATAAGATTTCCTATTAGCTCTTTTGGTTTCATAACTGATAAGTCATTTGCTTCTTCAATGGCTAGTACTTTTCTTTCCTAGTCGTCAGTCAGAGAATTTAGCACTTTTGAAACGATGTCAAAGTCACTATATTTTTCTCCTAGTCCTATCAATGCATGTAAAATGTCTTGAAATCTTGAGTACGTTTCATTGATAGTTTCCTTTTGTTTCATCTTGAAGTTCTGGAACTGGTTTTTTAGCATTGAAATTTTAGTTTGCTTGACTTTGTTTGTTCTTTCACGGATGGTCTTGAGTGTTTCCCATATTTGATACGCTTATGTACAAATGCTATCACGATTGAAATCATTTCTATCTAGTGCACAATATAGCATATTCATAGCTTTTACATTTGCATTGGCCTCCTCTTTTTGAACTGTTGTCCAAGTTGTATATTCTATTGTTGGTGTCGTAAATTCTTTTTGAGTAGCATACCATGCACAAAACCACTTGCTTGCATATAAATCCTCATTCTTATAGCCCAGTAGTTGTAGTGTAGCCCATTGAATAAAGGTGATCTTTGAGTATATTGTCCTTCGGCAAAGGTAGTTGAACTAGTACTTGGGTTATTCTCCATTTTATCAAAGCATCGAATAACGGTGTTACGGTTATAGGATTATCTTGCCCTGATACTAATTGAAAGAGGCTATATGATAGTAGGATCGTGTAGAATGGAGAATAGGATGTAGTGTATGTATTATAGTAGAAAGCAGTAAATCCCACAGTTGATTTATACTGGTTCGGACCAATATCCTACGTCCAGTCCCAGACTCACTTCTGGTATTTCACTAACAGTAAAACCCTCACTTCACCCGGAGGAATAGATTCACAATTACCTGAACAGCTGAACGGGATTTTCTTGTCTCAGCCACTGAAGAGGTCTCTTATAACACAGAATAATTGATGACTTGTTTGTGTTCTTGTTAACACTGATTTGTCATTATATAGTACACCCTTCCTATAATCTTCCTTGATGATAAACGTGAAGCTTATGAAAGATTATAGAAGATAATATTGAGCATAGTATGATTTTTGAAAACTAGAGAGCTTTAAATAATATAGAGAGAGATAGAATGAAAATTTGATGAGTTAATCAGTTAATCAAGTCCATATTTAAAATATATGAAAAGTTGTAAGTAATCATGAATAGTTTCCATCGAGAGAAACGATCTAAAGATTTGTGACTCTTCGTAACAGGTTGCAACTTTTCGTAATCAGAAGTCTGAAAAATTTATTCAGATGTCTGTTTTAATTTGAAAAATGAATCAGCAAAGAAATAGTGTATTTCATAGCAGATTCAGACTTCGGAAATATTCAGAACAAACGTCTGAATATTATGTTAAATTAAAATTTTTGTCTCAGCAAACAGACATCTGTTTTTTGGGCAAAATATTTTTTTTGCCTCTTTTGAATATGAAAACATATATATGTGATATGTGTGTGTATGTGTGTGTGTATGTGTGTAATCATCAAGGAAGACTTTAACATGAATATCTAGGACTAACAGACCCTTACAATATATTCAATCTTCATTTTGGTGTTCTTGAATCTGTTTGTCGAATATCTTCCTGCAAAACAAGGTTAGATGATAATATATATGCTTATGTATAGTTGTCGTAGTCAAAACACTATGTAGTGAGATTCAACAATTACATCATGATGCGAAAATTATTATTTGAACAAAAAATGACACAAATACCCCCACATATATAAGAAGAGAATAATATTGAAAGAAATTATGGAAAAAGAGTAAGAGACATGACATGCATAATTTATAGTGGTTCACTGTACACCTTTGCCTATTCAATTCTACTTCATAACATGTTTGCTCCAGCTTTAGGTATTCATATTTAGTTTCCAATTACTCTAGTTGTTCCAATATATTTCATCCTCCTGAAGAAGCCCTTTCATCATATCTTCCTAGTATGCTATCATATTCACTTGTAGTTGTTTTCTCATAGTTTCCATTACATATCTACTTATGTAGATGGAACGGGGTTGGCTCCTTAGCATTCTTTATAGCTGTCCTTGGTTGATTTCCTTTAGCAATAGTTTTCCTAGAAGATTTAAATCATTCCTAGTCACAAATCATCAAGTTCAAATAAATTCTTACTGAAAGCATCAAAATGTTTAAATAAAAAATGACACTAATATCCAATAGATATAAGGCGATAATAAAATTAAAGAAAAAAATGGAAAATTAGTGAGAGACAGAACAACATAATTTATAGTGGTTCAGTACTACTCTGATTGCCCATTGCATGTATCTTTTGATTATAGTGTTAGTTTTACAAATCCAGTTTTTATGGATCAAAATATATTCATTGGATCTTAAGAGATAAAAGTAGGCAAGCCAGAAAAGATCATAAAAAAAATGGGCCTTTGCCCTTATTAAACATGACTTCATGATATCATCTTAATTTCCATGCCTGATCCCAGTTTTCCCAAGAAGATGTTGGGCACCTCATTAATCGTTATAGATTGATATCGATCCGTGAATCCATAAAATTTACTTATGGGTCGCTCTAAATATCTTATCCTGGATCGGATTGTGGTTTTCTTTTTGATTTAGACTTGTTTACATCATTATTGTATTGTTTTTAGTTTTAATAATGAATAGGTGATGGTGAAATAAAATTGAAGTGTTACGGAGTCCAAATAAATCGATCACCGGTGAATTCAAAGATCATGGGAGGTTAGATATAGGTTCAAATATCAAGGTTTTGGAGTGTAGGAAGTTTGAGAACATTCGGGTAAGATGTTCTAGATTGATACCAATCCAAGATGTTGGTTCGGTATCAATCTAACACTTGTTGGACTCTGAATTATGGGTTCTTCAGGTGTTTTGTGCTTGCTTCCTATGGCTGTCATTGTAATTGATTTCTTGAATTTATGGCTATCTCTTCTAGCTTCCTGCCTTTGTAGTTCGCAAGTTTGGTTGGTCTATCCATCTTGTTACTGCCTAAGGTGATTTAACACTTACTAAAGGTAAATCATAATTAATATTACTTACTTGTAAGCTAATTACAACATTAAACTACTCTCGATAAACTCAAAACTTTCTACTATTTTTCTGTTCCTTCTTTCCTTTATTTAGCTTGTGCCTCAATGTCTTTAAAAATTATGCAACACTTTGATATTTAGAGTAGATTAAAGAAAAAGTAAACAAGAGAAAACAATGGTGAGATCTAATAGTTGCAATTTGGGAAATTAAATGTAAGGTCTTGTTGAAAAGGAAGAAGCTTTCATCATCATCGTCATTGTCATCGTGATCATTAAAACTACTATCACTTGTAATTAAGGTTCATTTTAATATTGTTTAGGTCGCTAAAGGGAGAAACAAATTGGGTAAGTTACACGATTCTCTAAGAGGAAACTTCAAAGTTATGATTATTAATAATGGTAAAATGCTAAAGTTATTTTAAAATTTGAAATGCTCATCTTAAACATTTGCAGCCATGTAAAAATTGTCAAAGTTAATGGGAAATGATTTATGTCATTATCTTTTCAAATATTTAGTTCTAGTATATTTCTCAAAATGTATAAGTGTAATATTAATTATTTTTACTAAGCAAATAGACATTTTTCCATTATTTCTCTTAACAGATCAATATTTGCCATAAAACACATTTTCAATTGGGCCCTATATCCAATATGGATTTTCTTTCAAAAAATCCCTAATTCTAGATAACTTTTCCTCTTATTAAGACATTATTAATATACAATTTATCTCTCTCAGTAAATAATTGAATTTCTCTTAAAATTAAATCTGTTAGTCTAAAACTCCTAACATTCAAACCATAGCAATATCTTTATTGCTAAAGATATTGCTTTCAAAAAATCCCTAAAGATATTGCTATGGTTTGAATGTTAGGAGTTTTAGACTAACAGATTTAATTTTAAGAGAAATTCAATTATTTACTGAGAGAGATAAATTGTATATTAATAATGTCTTAATAAGAGGAAAAGTTATCTATAATTAGGTTTACTAGATAAAAGGTTGGCATCTCTTACAAGATCCATAATGATTAATAAACTGAAATGAAAATATAATAAATGCAAATACGTGCAATCAAATTGTTTTTTTTACAATACCACTAAATGAATGTAGCATAAAATTGTATTAAACAAGTTCTTGAGTTAAAATGAAGATATTTGCAATGTACATATTTTAATATTTACACAAAATAGTGCTCTTATTGTAAATATTTTCTAGTGAATGTTTTTTGAACAATTTTCCTCTTTCTTGTTTTCCAGTGACTATTTGAGCTAGAAGGTACTGTTTACAACATCATAAACACTTAGTAACACCATTTAAATAATTAATAAAGCTAGTTATGAACCAACATGCAAAACTAAGAATCATAGACCAACGAGTTATTATTTTTACGAACAGGTTTTCTCATGAGAAGTACTAACAAAAATTGTCTGATATAACACTGCTACAACACGAATTTATGGCAAACTTTATAACAATAATTTACAAACAATGATTTTATCAAAATATATGCTAATAAGAACATTTTCAAAAATAACATTTTGACAAGGCTATAAAAATTTAAAATTCACCACGTGTTTTTTTTTTTGAAGTTTGAATAAATATATTATTTCCTTTATAATACTAATAGTACTGATATAGAGAGTCTTTGAACCTTCTCTCATGACTTTAACCTACTGGTGATTGAGTGTATAAATTGTTAATGCATTTGATATCACTTATAGAATTAGCTACAAATTGATTACTGCTTTAACTATTTGTTTGAGGAATATTGATGAAGTGTTCAAAAATAAATATATGTTGCGATGGTCTAAAGCACCATTAATGATATAATGAAGTAAGATAAAAAAATCTCGATTTTTTTCACTATCTTTGGTTTTTGGAAGAAGAAATTCTAATAGTGCTTCTTGTTGCCATCGTGTTCCCATCTACTTAAGCAACAATTATTTTTAAGCAAGTTAAAAATATTATTAATATAAACCACACAACGTGGTTTAAAAAAAATCATTTCTTTGGTATAAATAATGTTAATATAAACTACATGACATGATTTAATAAAATGATTGTATAGAAAAAAAAGCAATTAGTTAAAATCAAAAAAAAAAAAATAGATCCATTAAAATATCAAATATTATACTGAAATAGAAAAGGAATCAAATTTAGGCATTAAAAATACTTAACGTGTTGTTTATCCTCTATTAAAGTCAGTTAAAATTAATTAAAGCATATTAATTATCTAATTAAGCTGAATTCAATATAAAATAGAATCAAATCATCTGAATGAAAATATAGTTTGATATGTGCCTTATAGTAATTCATTGATAACAGGCTAAGTAAGCTTCTTAGTCATACAGAATTAATCTAAAAGATTTGCTTGTAAAGCAAGTGGGTTTAAATAAATAAAAGAAAAATAGTAAAAAATATTAATTTTAGTATTCTATCACTAATATTAGTCCAGAAGGATTGCTTGTATGGCCCTGATAATTTTTGGTTGTACTAAAGATAATACGTTAGCAAAAAAAAATTGGATAAGATATTTGATGTATAAATTTAATGAAAAAGAGTTATACAACTAAGACAATATATGCATATGACTAAGAGCACAGTTCACTTAATTTAGTGTTTCTCCGGTTTTAAAAGAAAAAACAACTATATGGTTACTCCATTCTTTGGTAATAATAAATTTAGATTGAAATTTTGTCTTTTTACGAAAATAAGATCCTTAGGCACTATATAATAGGGTCTTTATACATTTGATTTTTTCGTTCATACTTCTAAATTCCTTAATAACCTGTTTTACTTCTTTAGAGGTATGCTTTTTCAATTTACATAATAGTGTAGTTCGATTATGTTCAAGGTAGAGCATTAGCTAAATAATCCATCGAGATAAAGTGAATCAAAATTAATCGAAAGGTCCATCATCCTATTTACTGGAAATCAATAGTCTCCTAAGTATAAAGAAGGCATACTACAAAATGTGAAAATAGATTTTCCTCAATAGTTTCAGCTACTATTGTTTATCTAAATCCATAAAATTGGAGTTCTTAGAAAGTATGTTAAAGTGAGTTTGGTTCATAAATCTAGAATTATAAGAAAATAACATAATACTCAATCACATTTGATTTAGTTTTCAAAACTCATAAATCATTAACTCTACCCTTTTTTAAACCATACCTACCTTAGCTTTGTTCATTGTTACAATAATAACTTTTCCAAAAAGCTGAAATTGTGGAATATTTTCACAAAAAAGGCTAATGATAACTACATATTTTGCCTAAAATGACAATAATGCATATAACAAAGATATAAATTTTATTTACAGACCGTCTATGTTACATATATCGTTACTTACTCCGAAACCATAGAGGTTGGGCCTTGAACAGTAGATGCTTGGATGAAAATTTTCCATAAATCAAGGAACTACAACTATATTCTTTAAACATCATCGATGGGGAATCCAACTTATGGAATATCTCAAGCTAATGTGACTTTGTAAAGCCATGGTAAAATTTGAGATGTCGATTAGGGAGGAACTAACATTAGTTTAACTTTAATATCACAAAGTTATTTTTTGTGGAAATTTTATTTTATTCGATACTTAACACCTTTGTACTATATTCCCATACATATAAATAAACTAAATATTATATTATCGTAGATTCAAATGTAAAGTATACAGTTTTATCAAAAATATTTTAGCAATTCACTCTATTAACCTAGTGAATGGAGTTGATAGTGACCTAGGAAACATAACATGCCATATAAATGAAATTATTTTTGGATAATTTATACTTAAATCACAGGTAAATGCTGTAGCTAAAAAATTAAAAGAGAAAAAAATGGTGTTGCCATATCATCAATCTTATTTGGATATAAACAGAAGAGGGCATATATTAATATGAGATTTTAGCCTTATATTTAACATTGAAATAATAACTTTGTTATTACATGACAAATGAACTAAAGAAACAATGAAAGCTTGCATAATGAAGCTTCGGATTCAGTTAATAGCAAACATATAGAAATAAATGTGTTGACTTTTCATCATGTAATCTTAAATTTTCCATAATATATAACGATAAATAACACAGAATGTGATGACCTTATTATTTTTAATAGACAAAATGTATTAAAAAAATGCAATATAATGATGCATTTCTCTCTTATTCGGTCAAAAGCATACAAACGGTGGAGCATAATTGCATTAGCCATTAAGTAAGCTATATCACTTTAATGTAACAAAATATAAAAGTAAAACAACAAAAGATTGAACTTTGAGGCATATATTATGATAGAACTTGTCGGAATGCCTTCAAAGATGAGGAAACATGGAAGTGCTAATGATCAAATTTGTTATCCAATCATTAAAGAGGTATTCTATATTCAACAATTAAAAGCCTTCTTGATATGTTCTCTGGTAAAATATAATCCAAAGATTAGTCGTGAATTGTATTTGTTAAATTATGCATTTAACGGATGCAAGAATTAATTTTTTTTAGAAACAATGAAGGAACACAGTTTACTTAAATACAAGTTTGGATGTATTGATCAACTATCGCCGTAAAGTTTAATTTACATAATTTCTAAACATAATGTTATTAAAAGTAAATGTACATAGATTAAAAAATTACTTTATCCATAAAGGGATTGGTAAGCAGTACGTAACACAAAGAAATAAGAATGAACGATTTAGTATGACTATTCATTACATGAATATATTGATGCACTTATCGCCCATCATATTCACATTTCTTGTATATACATTGCTAAAAGTAATGAGCATTTATTTTAGTTCATGATGTAATGCATAAGTACAATAACTACAACTGTTGAGTATTAAAAATCTAGAATTTAGAGTGTGAGTAAATTATAACTTTATATGAAGAAATTGTTCACGAACATTTATTAAGCTACCATATCCTTTGATTTTTTTTAAGTTAAGAGTAATCAAAATCACAATCACATTAGTCCATTAAATTGCCTTGTAACCTTCTATCCTAAACGATTAAACTAACATATATAAGGTCAAAGAAAGTAAAATAGAACTAAGAAAATAACTTAGGGGAATATAATCAATACAATCAAATCAAGAAATAACTACTATTCAATAATCAAATCAAGTGGCCATATATTAGTAGTATGTTGCAAATGATTTTATTTTTCTTTACAAATAATTGATATCTTACATGTTAGCCTTAAAAAATAGTTTAACACTCCAAATAATTACAACAAAGCCAAGTGGTGAGAGCTTAAGCACGATTTGGAGCAAAATGAGTGAGACTGAAAGTAGATAATTTTTTCGAAGGTGAGAATGTAGGCTCAAAGCCAAAGAAATGCTTTGAAAGGTCAGGAAGTAGGTTAGAAGCCAATGGATCTGTTTTAAAAGAGCATGAAGCAGGTTTAAAGGCAAAGATGTGCTTCGAGGTTGTAGAATTCGTCCAATCGTTCAAATGAAGCCGTATTGGAGTGCTTAAAAACATAATCAGTCAATGTGAAATAGATCGATCGCCTTCAAAATTTCTTGGAAGAAGTATAATGTGCAATATGGAAAGTCAATCCATAAATCATATTGAATAAGTATGCAATAGGTAAGGACAATTCAAGAGTCATGAAATTTTATGCCAATTCATGGACAAGATTAGTTGAAAAAGGTTATAATCACATTTAATATGATATGCCAAGCCTAAGTTCGTATACAAATCCAAATACAAGTCTTGAATCAATTTTTTCAAAGTATCCTTAGTTTGATTTAGGGTTTGTTAGTGAAAGAATATAGAGAATCGAGGGAATGAATTGTTCAGCGCCCATCTCAGTGTCATCCCGCTTCTGTCTATAGGTGAGGGTTTTGTGTTATTTCGAACAAGAAGATGCTAGTTTGAATAAGCAGGTGCTACTTTGAATAGGCGATTCTGTTTCGAATCTATTTACTTCGAAGGATCCAGCTATGAAAGATCTGATTTTGAAGGCTCAAATTTTGTAGTACTATTCTAAAAGCATTTAAACCTAAGTTTTGAACCTTTTGCTTCAAATACCTTAGTTTTGAAGGCTCTAACATCAAAACACCATCCTCTGACGCAAATTTTTTCTACTTCAATGCAAAAGGGATTGCTTAGAGCATAAGACAATCGAAGTGGGAAGACTTTGTCATATTAAGTGATTCGAAATCCCTTCTCGTAATTTTTAAGACAAATAAAAAACATGATATCAGTTCTAAAAGCAGTAAGTTAAAGAAGAGAACTGATCATTCCTCGACATTTTTTCTAATCAATGGCAATTCCCTTCTCATATTTTTCAATCCTCATAGGCGTATGACATGCCTTTTCATTTTAAGTTCCAATTTTTTTCTGCAGTTCCATCACATACTTCGTTTGAGATATAAAGATGCCCTTATCACGTTATTTGTAGAAGATACATTTATTCTACTACCAAACTCATTTCAAATTTATCGTGTTAAATTTTACAAACTTTTGACACCAATTTTCATTTGTAGAACCATAACTATATCAACAACATAAATTTGAACAATAAAAAAACATCACCTTCATGTAACTTAAACAAAGTTGCATTAGCACTTCCCTTTTTTAAACCATTTTCCTAAAGCTATGTGTTAAGACGGTCGTACCAAGCTCCATGAGCTTACTTCAACCCATAAAACGCTTTCAAGTTTATACACATGATTTGAAAATTTAAGACTTTCTAATCCAGTGGTTATTCTATAAAAATATTTCCTTTAGATAACAAATTAGAAAGACACCTTTTACAACCATTTGCTTAAGTTGAAACCTTTAAAACATGGAATACATAGGAAAGTTCTAAGGGCCTTTAACCTAGCGACTAATGCAAATGTTTCCTTAAAATCGGTACCTTCTATTTGATTATACCCTTTTGCAACCAACCTCGCTTGGTTTCTAATTACATTTCCAAATTCATCAAGTTTATTTTTAAACGCCCATTTAGTACCTAAAATTGGATGACCATTTGATCTAGAAACCAATTCCCGAACATTATTCCTATCGAATTGGTTAAGTTGATCTCGCATTGCAATAATCCAACACTCGTCACTAAGTGCAATTTCCAATTATTTTGTTCAATTTCAGAAACAAAATAACTATGAACACATAAAGCAGAAAGATTCCAATTAAAAGTAGAACGAGACTGAATACCTGTCATTTGATTGCTTGTAACCAATTATGCTGGATGGTTTGTTTTAAAATTTAAATTATTGGTTTCCAAACTTGATTTATATGGCTTAGAACTGCTTGTATCCATTCCATTTTTATCTTTCTCGTTTACATTATATTCTCTATCATTAGTTTTCTCTTTGACAACTACATTAATATTTAACTCATCAAACTCCACATTGATGATTTCCATAATAGTTTTAATTTGTTTGTTGAAAACTGTACAAGCTTTGATCCTTGACGAGTAACCCATTAAGATTTATTCACCTACTTTTGGTTCAATTTTTCCAAGTTGATCACTTGTATTAATAATGAAACACGAACATCTAAGTACTCTGAAATATTTGATGTTAGACTTCCTATAAAACCATAATTCATAGGAAGTTTTACTTAGTACTGATATGATCATTACTCTTTTCATCACATGGTAAAAAGTATTAATTGCCTCAGGCCAAAATTACAATTACTTAACATAGATCTATCTAATTCTTGCAATTTAAAATTCCTCCTTTCAACCACCCCATTTTATTAAGGTGTTTTAGGAGCATAGAATTCATGTTGAAAACATTTTCTTCATGAAAATTTTGAAAATCCAAATTTTCCAATTCACCCTATAATCACTTCTTAAGTTATTATCAAAACACCTTTTTCATTTTGAATGAGCTTTGTGAAATTTTGAGGAGAAAAAAATCAAAAGTTTCAAATTTTTTAGCTAAAATAAAACCAAGTAAATCTAGAATAATAATCAACTAACACATGATAATATTTCTTACTATTTAAACTAGCAACATTATTAGCGCCAAACAAGTCCATATATATCAATCTGAATGCTTTAGAAGTACTTACAACATTTTAGCATGAAAAGAAGATCGAATAAATGTACCCATTGTGCATGCTTTACAAACTTTACCATTTTTGAATTCATGATATGGAAAACCTTTGACTAAATCCTTTGTCTTAAGTTTTTCTAGAAGTCCTATGCTAGCATAAGCTAGTCACCTTTGCCACAAGATGGCCTCCTCATCTATAGGTATTAAATATTTAGAAAGAGTTAGATCATAAAAAGAGAGAGAGAGTAGACATTATCTTTTCTCTGTGTTGTATACAAAACATTAGTTGAAGATTTATCGATAATTTTAAAAATATTGATATCAAAGACAACATTCATACCTTTAACACAAAGTTGTCTTATTAGGATAAGATTATGATGTAAGTTATCAACATACATTACACCAATCAAGAAGAAGGTCTCGTTAACTACTTCATTTTTTCGATTATTCTTACATTTTCTGTTGTTGCCCATAGTAACACTCCCACTTTTATATTTTTCTAGGCTAAGGAACTTTGATTTATCACCTATTATATGTCTGTAGCAACTGAATCCAAGTTCCATTCTTGTTGTTCCTTAGACTGCCAACAAACCTACACATAGGAAGAAGAAATTGACTTAGAGAAACCCAAAGTGCTATTATTATTACTAATTGAAAATTTATGCATTCCAGAATGATTAAATTCAAGACATTTATTAACTGATCTTTTAGGAATCCAAATTTGTTTAATATTTTTATTCTAGTTCTTATACCAACATCTAATATAATTGTGTCCAACTCCAAAATGGTTTAAATCATGATAGTTATTAACAGAATTTTTTGGAACCCCAAATTTTCTAATGTTCTTACTCTTGGTCCTACACCAATTTCTATTATGCATATGTCCAATTTTATCACAACCTATATGTTTAGGAAATACACTTCTACCTTCAGCATTGTCAGTCGAATTTTCTTACCATTTTATGATTTCTTAAAGCTAAATTCTTTTCTATTATTAGAATATAACTGATTACTCAATAACATTTTAATTCTATTAGACCATTCCTTGAGACCATTCGTTAACATTGATAATTCATCGGTAGAGTTGTCTTCCTCGTCATTATTATGGATATTGTTGGGAACAATCAATTTTTTCTTTGACACGGAATTCTCAAGTTCTTCTCTAGCTTTCAATTCCATCTCATATGTCATTAGATTTCTAATTAGTCCTTCTATGCTTTGTTTGCTCAGATCTTTTGATTCTTGAATTGCTATTACATTTTCCTTAAAATTCTTTGGAAGAGTTCTCAATATTCTCCAAACAAACTCAACTTTGGTGTAAACTTCGCCTAAATTTCTTGAATTATAATAAAAAAGCGTCCATACATCTCTTTTACATCTTCACTCTATAACATTGCGAAAATTTCATATTCATCACGGGGTAAAGTAAGGACTCCTTATCTTGAGATGTTCCTTTATGTGTGACCTCTAGAGTGTGCCAAATTTCCTTTGCATTCAGATATTCAATTGAATTCGGTTTTATCAAGAGCAAAAATAGGAGAATCTATAGATTTTGCATTTAATGAAAGTAATTTTTTATTAGTTGCATCATATTCATCTTTGGGTTTATGAGATTCCACATCATTGTCATTATGGGTGGAGTGTACCCTACCTGTACTATATCTCAAACATCATAGTAAACATAAATCAAATGTATTTTCATCCAAACATTCCATTAAGCATGACCAATTCTATTAAATATAGGTGGTCTAGCTATTGATTTCCCTTTCGAAAAAGCATTATTATAAATATTCATGACTCTAGAGTAAACTAAGTATCCTGCTATGATACCACTTGTAGGATCGAACTACCCAATAAGGGATGGATAAGGTTTATTATAAAATTCACAAAATAATAAAAATTGCCAACACAAATACTACTATAGTACCTATGGAAAATAAATAACACATAATAGCTTCTAACCTCAATTAGGCCTTTTGATAAAAATGACAAAGTTGCTTCTTATCTTCTGCTTCCCCTCCTCTCTTCTTTCCTAATTTCGGTCTGGCCTACGTGCTAGTTTCCCTATTAAATTTTGCGTTTTCCATGCTTTCAACGTCGCCACTCCTTCCTGCCACTATCTATGCCCCCAATAGAGTCTGATTCGTATACAAAAGGCCTTTCTACATCATTTACCCTACTCCATAATACTCATCTCATCTCTTTTAATATTTAGGTAACTTTTAATCTTTTAACTTCATTAGTATCGATTTACAAATCTATTGCTAATTTAGCATTCTATAATTTAGAGTTACATATGCATTTTATGTCTACTTCAGTTGCTTAATCTACAAAACCACTCGATTATAGTGTTGTTTATAAATACATATATCATTATTAGTGCATGAAGGCATTTCCACTGTATACCAACTTTGCAAAGAGCATTTGTAGGGAGTTTTATGCTATGACAAGATTACATAGGTCAATTAGTTTATATTTTTAAGAATTTCAATGTTAGTCATTGATTTTTATTCACTTAGGTATCCAAAATCGTCATAAATACTTATTTCTTTCTAACCGATTTACACATCCATAGGGCTTGGAATTTTGCAATTACTCATATTGTTTCAAAGATGGTCAATTTTAATCCTTTTTGAAGCTTTAATAACAAGTATTGTTAAACATATGTTTGATTTGCTCCTTTATCACTGATTACCTAAATTTTGCAATACAAACATGAAAATTTGACCAATGTGTTTAATTTTGTGGCACTATATAGGCTTGGATTGAAGTAGTCGGAAGTAGATTCGTAACAGAGAAGATAAATTTGAAGTAGTTGGAAGTAGATTCGTAATAGAGAAGACAGACCGCAAATCGGAGCTCGTAAGCAAAAGTTAGATGTGAAAATGTGCAGTGGGTTTCGGTTGAGTTTCAGCTCAGATGTCTGAGAAAAATGATAGATGTCTGAGCATAGGTGTTGTGCAACCAGAGAGTTGCAACACACGTCTGCCAGTTTGGACAAATGTCTGAGTTAAAGTAGCGAGCAACAACATATGTCTGACCAAAGGGGACAGACATTTGAGCTGAAGCAGGTGTTGGGATGCAGACTAAGGATCTTAAGGCAAAGTAAACACTAGAGGAGGGGTGAATAGTGTTTTATGGGTTTTATTAATTTCTTGAATTCTTTTTAGATTTATCAGAAAGTTATGAAAATCACAGATATCAACAATCATAGAATCAATCACAGATGTAGAAAATAAAAATAAAAAGCTGTAAAAGGAAAGTACACACCAGGATTTTATACATGTTCAGAGTTACCCTACATCCAGTCTCATGCAACACTGGGTTGTTGTGGATTTCTATTCAACTAATATCCAATATTACAGTCCTTGATTTTAGATCTACAAGGGAACACCCCAACCGATTTTCGAAGTACTGTGAGACTCAGTTGATTTTCGAGCTACAACCAACACCCAATTGATTTCCGGTCTAAAATCACACCCAATTGATTTTTGAGCTACAATCACACCTTTTCTCAGTATTAGTTTTGAAGTATTGACTCGATCGAACTTGATCTCACGATCTTTGTTTACAAATATCCTATAATACTTGAGTAGCACTTGAATTTTAGAGAGAATTTGATGGAAAATTGAAATAGAAAGAGATTGATATTATTCTCTTTGAAAATCGGCAGAGTAAAAATATAGATATTAAAAATTTAAGAAGAATAATGGAGAGAGAAGAAAGGAAGAAGAAGATAATGAAAACTTAATTAAAAAATCAAATTTAGAAGACTATTTATAGTACCCCAAGAGTCAATTCCTTTCAAAATAATTTTAAATTCAAAAGACAAAACTTTTCAAATTTTAAATTTCAAACAAATGGTACATATGTCGACATACAAAAAAGCATATGTTGACATGCCTTAAGGAATTTTCGAAAATAAAATTTTTGATTTAAAACAATTAATGGTTAAATAAATTATAATAATTTTCAAGTTAAAACTAACTATATTCCTTTATATAAAAATTTAGTTTTTCAAGTAAAAATATATATTAATGATATATATTAAGATGATTAAAAAATAATTTAAACTAAATATGAAATGATATAAAAGTGTATATATATTAAAACTATGAATATAAGAAATACTTTAGAACTTAATAAATATAATTAAAGAAATTGAAAACATAAATAACTATGAAATTATTAGTAAATTTATAAGTAATAAATATTTGAATTAGGAGTTAAAATATATTAAGAAATAAAGTATAACTAGAGTTTAAATAAATTTTTAGAAGTTAAAATATGTTTAAGAACAAAGAGATATAGATTTAAAAAAGGAACTCATTTTGAAAATATATTTAAAAAGAAGGAAGTAATTTTGAAATCATTTTAGAATAGTAAGAAAAAGATATTTGAAATCAGTATTCAGTTCTAACCAGAGCTTTAACAAATGTATAAAGACTCAATTACTTTATATTTCTTGAACTCTTGAATTCTTGATACTCATGAGTCCTGTATCTTGAACTTTTCTACATTGAAATCTTGATTCTTTGAAGTATACAATCTTCAATAATTCATACCTACATAGAATTCCTGTATATATGCTAGATAATAGCGTTAGTATACATTTTATAACAATAATAATTGGAATAAGGTTGTCATCACAACAAAAGTATCATCATCAACATATCCTAACAATCTCCGCCTTTTGATGATGACAACCTTGAGTAATATTCATACTTGATGTCTTGATTTTCGTGTTACTCCCCCTTACTCCATTAACTCCTACTAAAATAACTAAATCCCCCTTAATCTAAGCCCTATTTTATAATTCTCCTCTTTATCATCATTAAAAACTTATATATTCCTAATTAGATAATTATACTCTCCTTAAAACTAAGGCATAGTTAAGACTAATATGATTCTAACTAGTAAAAAATAGGACAAAATACAATAACTACTTATTCTAAGTAATAACTTGAATGAGATAAACTATATTTCAAATCATACAAACCAAATCAATTCAATATATGCAATACATACCAATACAATCAAGTCATCCAGTTCAAACCAAACCCATCTTAAAGTTATTTATTTACAAATTCAAAGTTTAAAAAATCCAATCAAATCACACAAATTTTTAAAGACAAATTCTTACATTCATAAGAACCTCTACCCAACATCAGCATAGGAATATGTAATTTTATGCACCTATATTTTGTCTTTTTGTATATAAATAAATATTACGTTGGGTTTTTTTTTTTTTTTTACAGATGAGTTGTTCAAGCCTTACACGGTCTTAAAAGTGAGGAATATATGCCATATACATGAAGAATTGCATAAGGAGTTGTCATTGGAGGCTAATTGTGTTTACATTAGGCTAGCATATTTTCTTTTGAAGGAGATTGAAAGAAAAGATCTTTGAAAATCTTCTAACGGACCCATGGAGAAGAGGGATATGTTGAGGATCATACCATAATCTTTGATGAGGAGGTCCATTTAAATGCTTAGGGTTTGCAACTCGGCTATAAATACACATGTATGCTCAGTGTTAAGATTGTACTTTTCTTCTGTAATTCTTCTACCATTAATCTAATTTAGTTTTCTTTTACTTTTCTGCATTTTTATTTTATTAGCAACTAGCATCATCTACACAATTAGGTTTGATAGAGTACTAGTTGTCTTTTGCACTTATTTTCATTAGTGATTGACCGTCTGATTAGATTCAGTGGTAATCCTAATTTTATTTTCTATTTGTTATTTAATTTTTGCAATTTTAATTTCTGCTTTTTAATTGCTTTCCTAGGTCATATTTGATTGAATAAAGATTTGATTAGTTTCAGAATTGATTCAATTCAATAATAGTTTTATTTGCAGTTTCAAATTTTTTTTGTTTTCAAAATTAGCCTCCAAGTTTTGTCTAACTCGCCAACGAAATTATATAAATAATTTGATTTAATTTACCTCCATGTGTTCGACCTGCATACTACACATCTGTGTGCTTGCAGTTATTATTACATAATTTGTTCTTGTCTAAATCCATAGAAAAGTGTCAAACAAGTTTTTGGCGCCGTTGCCGGATGCAATAATTAAATTTTATTATTTATTTAATTTCCAAATCGTGTTAGTTTTTATTTTTTACCTTTTATTTTCTTGTATATATAGAAAAAAATTCTTGTTTAATTGATTGGGTATTAAGTATCACTACAACAAATATACCATATTACAACGGTGCAAAAACGTTGTAAAAAGTTTTTACAACGGTGGAGTTACCGTCCTGTATTAAGAAGTAATATATTTATATCTTGTACAACGTTTTTGCACCGTTGCAACACCGTTGTGAAATAGGATATTTAACAACTTTTATTCACCGTTGTAATAAATTTTATTACAACTCTTTCACACCGTTGTAACATGATTTATTACAACTTTTTTTCCTATTGTAACTTTTATACATCTTACTAATATAAAGAATTCATATATACTAATAATAATATGATTCATATTTCAATGCAACAAATATAACTATACGGAATCATTCATATATTAATTAACATAATATTCGATCAACAAACACATAATACATCACCAACCAAAACCCATCACAAAAAACATAACCGTTTCAAAATACATACATCGATCTAACACAAAAGATACATAAGAAAGAAGCTTTGTCCACAAAACATACATAAGCATACCCTACGAAAGCACTCTAGCTGAAGGCAACGTAATTTTTATTCCAAGCCACAGTTGATCCAACAGCTTCTCCAATGGTAGTCATTTCAGAATTCGACTTCCACAAGAAAACTCCAAGATCCACCGCCACACCAATCCAAACTTTCCAACCTTGTGGTCCACAGTGGAACTGCAAAAAAAAAAGTAATTTTAATAAGTTCAATAGAACAAGAAATTGATGCTTGAAATAAAAAAATTCAGAACAATTCAGGAACATAGACCCAAAAAACTGAAAAATGAGTCTGCACCAAAAAACTCAGTACAGGAATATAGACCCAAACAAAGGATTATTTCCAGAACCTATTTTGCAAACATAGGCAAGAAAGAACAAGAAGCTTAGCATATAGCATAAGCATATATGGATTTACAAAATAGGAAAAAATTGTGAAGAACAAAAAAATCAAAAAAATTACCCAAAAGGACAAGGGGCAAAAAACTTGTTCAAAAGGACAAGTTTTAGTGCAAAGTGGAAAAACATGGGACCTTCCTGAAATTCACCATTTGCACTAAAACTTGTCCTTTTGGACAAGTTTTTTGGTGCTTGTCCTTTTGGGCAAATAATTTGATGAGTTTGTCCTTGTGGGAAAAATCCCCTTTACAAAACTCAATTTTGATTTTGCTATTGCAGGAAAATACAAAGTGTACCCAATTACGCTAGACCCTCCACAAATGAAATAAGAGAACAAAATTTCTTTCACAATAGATAAATAATAACTGGATTTCAGAATCATAAAATCAAATTGAATTACTTCTAAAATGTTGGAAAAAATTTAAGTCATTGCAATACATTACCTGTTTTTGTTAGCCTTTAAAATCTAAAGATGCTTCAGCAATCCCAACTCATCAATCAAACTTGAAAGCTCGTTAGATGATATATCAAGCTCGGTAAGAGAAGTCAAGCTTCCCAAAGTAGATGGTAAAACAATCAATTTGTAAGTGAAAAAACATGCAAAATAATTTACACATGGATTATTACAGAAAATCAACGTTGATTAGACCAAAATAAAGGCACCGACTATGTTGTGAATTGTGGCACCTTAATAATAGGAGTGCAACTACTTTTCCAATCATCCTATTACAATCTACAATAACCAAGGCTTGTACACCTTTTTCTAATTGTATTCGAAACCACAAGCCTGTGATACACTCAAAATCTCGTCACAACAACAAAATGGGCGAAGTAACTAAATAATAGATTCCAATACAATGCTAATGCAACACTGAGTCAAAATTTGAACAACATTGGATCGAATAGACATAGAAAAAGAAAACATATGAAGAAAAAGGAGCAAAAACTTACCAGTCTTGCAAAATTCTGAAAGGTAAGAGAATCCATTACTAAATTTTTATTTGTTGTTCCCTCTTTATCCTTTTCCAGCTCAGTTTCATCTTGTATTCATCATATTTGCTATTTTTTCTTCATCCTTTTCCAGTACTGTTTCATCTTGTATTCATCATATTTGCTATTTTGATTTCACTACATTACAAAACAAAATTTCTTCGATTCATGGTTTAACATGTATAATAAATTATTTCCAACTAGTGTGAAGTAAATCCATGATATGCATATAGAATGCAATTATGCCTGTCTAGAAATAATATAAATACATTCAACTTTTTTTGACAATAATGTCGATATTTCAAAAGTAAAAGGTAATGTGCATCTAAATTACATCTATATCTCATGGTATATCATTAAAAATTTGCAGCATACCATTAGAAGAAAAAGAAGATTATTTCCCAAAACCAAATCTAAATTACACTTTAAATGCAGATATTATAACTATTACATTCTAATTCCAAATTACTGAGTTAAGATAAGAAACATATCTTACAAGAGTATTTCACGCTATACATCAATTCCATCAAAAATTCCTCACTACTGGAAAACTTAAATATCAAAATCAGTCAAGTATGAAAGTAATATCTTCAATTATAGTCAAAACCTTATATGGAAAGCCAGACATGAGTCACATGACCATTCAAAAAGTTAAGAACAAAAAAATATGGAGGAACCAAGGTAATCTATTAAGTGCTCATCTACTATGACAGTAAGTAAATCAACTATATGTTATGAAATGCTCTATTTATTGCATCATTTTAAATTGTACGTGCACACAACCCATATGTAAATATAAAAATTTGCAATATACCAAAACTCGTTAATGTTCATTGCTCTATTTGAAACCCTTGATAGGTTTCAAGAATAGAAGAAACAAATAATTAACTTTCAATACTGAGTAACGTTATTTTAGTTAATGTTATTATCATTAAATTAGAACGGCACAAATTATCGGAATTATATTTATAGGAGGAAGCAACGTTATAAATAACATTGAAAACAATTTTTTAATGCATGGAATGCAATTTAATTTATTTAAACATGTGTTCTAAATGAACAAAGTAATACAATTAAAAACCAATATTTAACATTCTCGATTAAAAAATAATCTTACCTTTTAGTTAAGTTACTTGGTATTATATGGCATGCTATTAAAAACCAATATTTAACATTCTCGATTAAATGTCTTACCTTTTTCATTCTTTATATTACTATTTGATTACATGTAATAATCGAGAGACCAAAGGATTTTTAGCATATGTACTTGTGTTCCTTTTAAATTTTGTCGATTATTAAATTTAAAGCATTAAAAGTTTAAGTGTACAACAACATACGAGACATCAACCATACTGCAGATATTTCTAAAGATTATTATATGAGTATCCTTACAAGTTAATACTATTATTAGAAGAAGGGTAAGAAATATTTGCATTGTTTAAGTAATTGGAAAAACAAATTGGCTCTTACCCCTCTTACAAATTATATTTTCCTATTATTTTTGCTGATATCCATGTCAAGACTGTTTTATGCTTTAAAGATCTTCTTATATCTTTTGTTTATATGGTACTAAGGTATGCTCAAAACATAAAGGTACAAGTGATTGCAACTAATTAAGCTACCTGAAATGATTAAGAAAATTATGCGTAGATTCATGCAACTTAGGTCAAATCAACGATGCCTAAATTTGACAATGTTTTAGAACTAGTTAGCATTATCATATCTAAGAATTTTTATGTTACTTGCCAGAAAAAGGGAGTGTGAGTAAATATACATACACACACATAAATGTATTCATACAGTTTCTGTAGCCATGACTAGAGCATCACATCCCTGTAAAAATAGAAAGGTTGAAAGAATTAATGACTATGAATAATTAACATAACAGGATATCACATCTATATAAGTTGCAAAAACTACATATATTTATTTTAATATAGCAATGAAGTGAAGAAACACAACCGAAATAAATTAATTGGAGATCCATAAAAAATTATTAAGAGATTATACTCCTAAATTCGTGCCTATATATGACAGTATTAGTGGAATATGCAGCTAATGAGAAAACATGCTATTTATTGAATAGCTGCTCTCACAAACTAAAGAAAAACCTTTTGAATTTTCTTGCCAAATAGAGAAGTGAAATTTTAGGTTACCGTTTTACACATGAAATCAAATAAAAGTCAATAAGTGTATATATAGTAAGGATTATAATATAACATATATTAACATAATGAAGTTCTTAATAGGTCCTAACATCCATCCAAAATCTAATAAATTAGTATCCATATATATTGTGGTCTTACATGCTTATCAGAATAAATTAAACATTTACTTGCCCAGAAGGACTATAGTCATTCTAGCACAAATGTGAAGTATTTAGCAAGGCGATACTCAGATGTTAATGCTTTAATTTCCAAATTATACGGTTAAGAATATAGTAACAGGCGACTCCAAGTTAAACGATTCATGTCTTTAATCACTTAACAGGAAATAAATTATGAGCATGCATTCCTAAATAAAAATATCGAACCAAAATAAAACATGTTTATTAGTACTAACCAATTTAGATATCGGCATATCAAGCATAACTTTTAGTGATAATTATCATATAGGCTTGATAATAAAATTTATGCTCAGTTTGAAATATTATGGAAATGACTTTCAAAAGCATAAGAACCCAGAACTTTGGAAAACAATGGCTCAATTTTAGTTGCATCTTGCTTGAACTCACCAACCAAAAGGATAAAAATTTGAAAGAAAAAAAATGAACATCAAAACTCATTATAAAACATAGATGATTTAGAACTGAGTATCATTTCCACCAATCAGAAAGATGGTGTTTATTAAACAAGTTCGGCGGCTAATTAATATAAAACACTAAAACAAATGGATCAACATTTCATTCAAATTAGGTGCATCATATTTAGTTAGCCATATGTAAAGATACCCCTAAGAGCGTGCTAATGAGTAGTTGAGGTATTGAAAAATGGAAACTGGTAGAACAATCGTTGACAGTGGACAATCTAAGAGGAAGATGAACTAATCTCATACACTATGTGATGGAAATTATTGGATTTGGAGCCAGGCAAGGAATTAGGAGCAACAAAAATATTCAAGGAGAAGACACATCTAGAATTTGAAATAGTGTTATTCTAACTTCTTATGCTTCTAGATTCCAGCAATTATCAGTATTAATAAGAACATTTGCATTGATAGCAGATGCAATAGTTTCAACTTCGGATTGAGGATTTCCTTAGTTAGCAGAATAAATACAGAAATAAGCAAAATCAACAATTGAGATACAGTTTCACAGACATTTTTGTATGATTCCCGATGGCTAATTTCTACGGACTGACAGATTCCCTTCCTCTTCGTACTTTGAATGCTTCTATCAATTATTTGATTCTATCATTTTTAAAATTATGAACTAAATCCCTGATTAATCTATGTGAAATAGCTTATTTCACTTTCATTGTTAAAGTATGGATTAGGGTTTCAGATTATAACATACGAAAGAACCAATTAAAAATTAACAATGGGTTTTGCTTAAAGATCCATATGCATATGAGGAATTGAGATATAACTTGAACTTACCAATTATCAAACTCAAAAAAGAAGGTATAGATTCTCTTTTGGAAACTATTTCGCGCTCCGGACCATCCATTGCAGAGGAGATGCACATTCAAGATTATCCAGCGGATTTTATTGACATGGCCAGTGATGAACTCAAAGAGCGAAGGAAGCGGAGACAAACCCTAGAACTAGAAAGAAAAAGGGGAATTTTCTGAAGCTGCGAAGGTCCGAAGGACCTAAGATTCTCTATATGTATCAACCATTGAGGGAACAACGTGTCATTTTTACGTAAGGCAGAAAAATGATTCATTCAATTTATGCGTAAATATAATAGAAAATAAAGGGGATTGTTAAAAGGGACTCCAAATTTGGTTAAGGGGAGGATAATTTTAAGGGAACTCTAGCTTAATATTTTTTTGTTAAGGGGGGTGTGATATTTTAAAAAAAGAAAAAAATGACCTAACTACCCTTGATTCGTCACTTATGTTGAACACTAACTTACTAAATTCAGCTCAACTAACAAACGTGCAAATTACAAAACATCTCAATTACAAAAGGCTAATTCTATTCATACATCAATAACATCTTTACATACACCATAAAATAAAATAAACTACTGTACACTAAAAATTACTTTTCATACGTTTTTTTTTTTTTTTTTTTACAATACTAGCCTTATTTTTTTCTTCGTCTTCCCTCTCCAAAACTTTAAAGTTATTTACATAAAATAGGAAACCTATAGCACTAAATAAAGTTTAAATTTAGTAAAATGGATTTTAATTTTTTTTGGGTGTACGGTATACAATTTATTATGCTATAAAAAATTCTTAATTTCAGCAAAATAGACCCTACTTTTAAATTAAATAACTCTAAATTATCACTTACTTGTAAAAGTTATCGTAATTCAAATTTTAGGTTTCATGTTTAAAAATACATTATGTTCTTCAAATTATTTTACATAGATTTAATCAAATATCATTAATTACAATCTTTTAGTTTGATTGGTTATCATTAAAAAAAGTAAAAAAAAATGCAATAAAAAAGAAGGGTAATTTAGTAGTATATATATTTTTAGCAAAATAGTGGTATACATAAAGTAATTTTCGGTGTATGAATAGAATTTGCCCTACAAAAATTCGATACAACAAATTAGAACAAAAAATTAGTTTTTGCATTTAAAATTAATCATACCAATTCCAATATAAAATTATAATTAATTACCTAATTCGACGCCTTCTGATTACCCATGAAATTTTCTTCTGTCTCTGTTACATTAACTATATCCATTGTTTGTTTTTATGTGCAATATTAAATTGTAACCATTAATTAAGGTTTAGACTTTATAGTTTATATTAATGAGGATCGTAGGGGGTTAATACTGGAATTTCAATTTATATGTTTAAGGGGAGGTTAATTTATTTTGTCATCCTCATAACAATTATACAATAAATAAAAATTGTTCCTCCCCTTAACCAAATGTGGAGTCCCTTTAACAATCCCCAAAATAAAATCCGAAAAGGCCAATGAAAAAATAGTTTGACATCAAATATTGAAAGAAAATTAAAAAAGTTTTAATTGTTTTAAGAAATTTTCAATAGAAGTTACTAGTACATATATTTATTGATAGATTTACGTTGAAACTGTAATATGGATAAGTTAAATGCTAACTAAATAAACATGAACATGGTAGCATTTGATAAAAATGCATAATTTATTTTATTAGAGTGTCATGGAAAAAAATACAAGTAGCAAAAGTGAAATTTATAAACAAAAATAAAAATTGATGATGTTAGATTGTTTATGACATAGATCATTGCAATAACTTTAAAATATTACTAGTGACGCTAGCAAATGTCACTGAAGAATAAATACTCTTTCATGACACTAGCTGAGCGTCGCAAAATCATAAAATTATTATCATAATTTATCTTGAAATTTATGTGACTATCAATGACACACAATATAGTTGCAACAAAGGTAAGTATAACGGTGTGATTCATCTACTACACGTATCACTAAGGACGAAATTTTGCGTCACAAATGTTTAATTTTAGTGATATATGTACTTCCATTGCAAATAATAGCATCACCAAAAAGTAAATTTGTTGTAGTGTACCAAATCAAATATTACTTATTAATAATAGTTATTATTTAACTTTTACTTATTTCTGCTTAGTTATAATCGATTAATAATTATTAAAAGCATTAACTATTAAAAATAAATTACTACTTGTTAAATATTAATTGTTTAATAATTATTAATAAATATTATTGATTCCTAAGTTTATTATTAATTATTATTAAATATTAATATAATTAGTTATTAAATATAGATATATTATAAACATGAAGTTTGTAACATGCATCTATTACAACTAACAAAATGAAAAGTTGTAAAAATATGTTTATTACAACTTTAGGGAACTGACTGTTGTAAAAAATATTTATTACAACTGTGCTTTTCCCACAGTTGTAAAATTAAAGTTGTAATATAGTGTTTTTGTTGTAGTGTATTGATACTGCAATCTTCTAAACAAAAAAATACTTGCCAAGTTTCTTTGATTTATTTCTTTGCCCTTTCCAGTCTTCTTTCCGGTCTTTACAATTCTTCTTCTACAAGTCTTAAAAAAATAATCTTAATGCTCCTGCCTTAAAATTCGTTTGCTGCATCTCTTTTTCAAATCATCCATCACCAGTTCCCGTGTCAAAAACCCCACTGCAAACAACTTTCGGACTCAACAAGTTCACCACCACTTGAACCAAAGAACTGCCACCGCCTACCATACACTCCATCATCTTCATCCATAACTTGTTGTTTTTCTCACTTCAAAAACCATCCATAATATCACTTTCACGATACCACCCCATATCTTCCACATTAGACACAACTCTATATCCGACCTCCTCATTCATTCCCTTCACTGGAACCATACACAACTTTTACCATACCAAACACCGACTTCAACAAAACCATCACCATTTGCAGACACCCAGAAACCACCAAATTCAACACCCTCATCTATACCAGCCCAGTTCAAAATCTGCTACACCAATTACCAACTCACCACAAACTATTTAACATCACCACTTCCAGTCGTTGCCATAACCTTCCCATCAAATCCCAACAACCCTCCCTAGTACCACCTCAACAACAAAATCTAAAACTCCAGTTCAACGATCGCCAAAAGTCTGAAGCACCCAAACTAAAACAGCCGAACCCTCCAAATCGCAATCAGATACTGAACCCCAAATCCTTCGCGTCTAACTCCCTAATCAACCACATCCCCTCTGACAGCCTCACAGTCACTAAGCCACTCCCACAGGTCATCACCACGAGTAACAATCATAATTCAAATACCCTTTCTTCAGCGTCCTCTCCCATTATTTCCACCACGAGCGCAATCACCACCTTGCTTCAAATCGCGATCAGTTCAAATATCACGCACCCAACGCGATTCGAATCGCAGAAAGCCGAACAACATAATCGATTGTCCCAGACCGTCGTACTTCAATACCCCCAAATCGGAATCAATTACCAACTTCAAAACCCAAATTGAATCAATTGTTTCTTAAATCGATTTCAGGAACCATTGCGATTTCTGGTTTACTAAGAAAAAAATGAAAGTCGTGATTTTATTTCCTTCTCACTGATTGTTTTCTTTCTTTTAGGGTTGTGGCTTGTGAGATAAACCGATAGCTTGACTGTTGGTTGCGTGCATCTTAAAAGTTCTTTTTTTGGTTACTTAGGTATTGTTTGTTTTAGAAAAAAAGTGCTTTTTGAAGTGCTGAATGAAAATGCTTAATATAATCAGCATATTAAGCATGTTTGGTTGGAATGCTCAATCAGCAAAACCGGATCAATTCAGCAAAATATCAATAAGCACAAATGAGAAGCTTATTGGAGCTGCTGATTTGAGGTTGATACTTTTACACGGATACCCCACATTTCTTTTCAATGCTGAAGAGTAAACACCAATTTTATCACAAAAGAAACAATTTTCTCCCTGCGCCTAAACGCTGCTTTATCTTCTAGGTGTACTGGAAAAAAAATTGTCCTTTTTTTCATCTTGAAATGGGTATTTTGTCACGTGAAACAGCTGTCAGCTATTAATGTACTTTGGAAATGAATGTCCTTTTGAAACAAATCACTTCTATCAGCAATGTATATACATTGTTGCCCAGCTGAATATGTCGCTACTACACTTTGCTAATATATAAAACATGAGTTTTTTAAACCTTTTGCACTTACAGTACGTATATGTGCTGCGTTACAATTAGATATGTTCAAAAAAATTATTGAATTTTGAGTATTTTTTATATTTGTGTGTAAAAGCAATAGATGCTAATTTGTACAAAATCAACCATGAAGGGCAAATTCGGCAGCTAACAACATATTATAATAAAACGTATTTACAATCAGCACGTAATCAAACGACATTTTAACAATCAACATTCAGCATTAAGCACCTACCTTTCAGCATTCAGCAATCATCATTCAGCGTTCAGCATTAATCATTCAGCAATTTTAACAAACAAAGCCTTAGTCTTAGTTTCTTTCTCTTCCTTTTTTCTTCCTTTATATTTTTGTCGGAGCTTAGTTTTTTTCTTCTTTTTTTTGAGTTAGTTTAGTTATTTTTTTTAGTTTGTGTTATTTATTTTCTTTTCAGAAAAAACTCAAAGAAAAAGAAATTAGGGCCAAAATAAAAACAGTCAAGCAAACAAACAGGGATCAACGGTCAATAGATTTGCAAACCGGTGGAGTTGAATTATTAGCATCATTAAATTGTTCTGGACGGACTACAATACCCCACTGTAATATTTTCTAAATTCTACATGGTTTGCTATTGTTTGAAAAATATGTAGAAATTGCTGGTAAAGATTTCCTACAGGTGCCGTGGCTCGCTTGTAAAACATTTATTTGTGCAATTTATTATTCTGTGACTGTTCTATGATTGAAATTTCTGAATCTGTTGTTAGGAATAAATTTCCATAACTTAAATCATTACTTTCATTGGTTTTCAATTTTAAAATTCATTAAACATTGATTTTAGGAAAATACGAGCTCATATAAAATAATAAAATTGGAAAGTGGTGCTTTGTGAGGTTGATTATTTCGTATAATTGGATCGCAAATATATAGTAGTTCAATTTATTGAACTATTCGCAAAAGAGGTTGCATACTACCCATAAAACATTGGTTGTTTCCCTTAGTATTTTTACTATACGTGAACGGCCATATGACCCTCTCCTCCCTTCTAATTGAGTCAGTTAATTAACAGAGCACAACTCAGTATTTTATACTATTTTGAAGTGAGAATAATTTCTGTCTTTCCTTGACTTCATTCAAATGTCTGGTTCAAAAAAAAATCCTTGAGGGAATTGTGGGTTAATAACCTAAGAGGATCTCATCAACTCGAGGATTATGAGTATGATTTACAATAATTATTAAGGCAAAAAAATTTGAAATTTCATGAGACCAATGCCAACAATTTTCAAAATTTTCCAAATGGTCAACATTTCCAAAATCATAGATATAATCGAAATGGAGATTTTAATTCGAATTTCAATTATGAGCCACATCCATATCAAAATAGCCTTGAATCACAATGTATCTTTAGTCAACATCAATATGGGGTTGTAAACCAATTCGAAAATAATTTTGAAAATGAAAATGATTTTCAAATGAATCAAAATTTTCAAAATTACAACCCATGTCCACATCTTGATAATGACCAAAATTGCAATTTTCCCTCTAACTTTAACAGTTTTGGTTACGAACCTAATTTTCAAAATCAAAATGATTTCCATAATCATTGTCATTTTTTTTGAAAATTCAAACAATTGTGAGAATAAAGGGATCCAAAACGAGAGCTCTCAAATCAACGATTCCGAAGAATATCACTTAACATTCCTAGATAGAGGGTCGAAAGGCTAGATAAAGAGCTTGATGAACTTCTTTGTTTAATGACATCTTTTGGAGAACAATGCGAGCAACAAAATCAAATGGGCATTGAATCAGAAAAAAATACAATTTTTACTGACAGTGAAAATTTTCAAATACAACTTTGGAAATTGAGAATAACGATCTAAATGAAGTTGTTCAAAATTCAGTAATGATTTTGGACTTCAACACTTTTCAGGAAAATGATTTAACCTCTGATTTTGATCTTTCTCTTTCAAGCTGCGAGAAACTTGAAATTTTAGAAATTGAACAAAATAAAAATGTTGAATTTTTCAAAAACTCAAAATTGGAGAAGGATTTTAATGAACATGAATTTTTTTGATTGTATAAGGATAAGTTGCCAAATGAGGATGAAATAGAATCAAGTCACCAATCTTTAAAGATTTCAATTTTGAGGTTTCAAACGAACTTGGAATTGTCAGTATCGAAAGTACGTTGTCAGCTAATAAAATTGAGAAATGTGATCATGTAGTCTTGAACAACAATTATAATTTAAATTTCATGATTGCAAATGAGTTTATAGATGATCACAAATTTATGAACAATTATACTGATAAATTTGTGGAACATATGAATCATCTTGGAAACATTATTTCTGTAGGAAAACTTCGGGTTAGGATGACACTAGACATTTATCTACTGGACTATAAATCTGGTACAAAGATGAGATGGTTTTCAAAAACCTTTGCTTGATAGAAAACATGCCTAGACATCGTGGGAATGGGATTCGTTGGGCCAGAACCAAGTGTAGGGGAAAAGTTGGTGGCATTCTTTGCATCACATGCATCACAAATACATATATCATTATACATATGATCCATTCTTACATATAGTTAGACTGCATTTCATTCTACAAATAATTTTGCATCTCATCCATCTTTGGGTGCTATCTTTCACATTTAGGAAACGTTTTTACAGTATGTACACTATTTAGATCAAGTGTGGGTGGAGGAGTCTACATTACAACCTTTTTTTCTTTAATTTTTTTCGTTCTTTTCATATAGGACCATCATGCATTTTAGATCGTAGTAACATGCCATTTTTTTACATGACTCATTTTAGATTGATACAATAAAATAAATTAATAATTGTTAGTCAATTGATAATATTCTTTTCTCTCAACTAAGATTAAATAAGAAATATAATGAAAAGTTAAATTTTGAGGGATAAAAGTGTAACTGGTACATAGGTAGATTCTTAGGTGATGGCCATGATGTTTATTCTAAATTGTAGTCTTTGTTTAATGAGTGCATATTGGCTTTTTGAGTCTTCAAAACTAAGTTGTGTTAAGCTGAATTAGTGTAACTCTCTCTTGTTCTTATATTTTCCAAATAATAATAATAGTAATCCAAGGGTATGCAACATTGCTTGTAAATCTAGCATTGGTGTGCAAACCCGCCAAGCTCTATTCGACATTTTGTTGACAAAGTCAATGTCGGCATATCTTGGTCTCATTTTATGAATGGGACACCTAACGATTACCAACATATTGTTAACAAAGTCAGCGTCGGTCTGCACAATCCGCCAAGCCCTGTTCCATCTGTTATGGGTGGTATACCTTAGTATTTTAAGTTAGGTGTATGTAGTTAATCATAACTCAAAATTTTTATAGAGATAGAGAATAAGCGATGATGCCCAAGCACTTCTTGACCTTATTGATTTGACTAGTCATACATAAGGAAATTAAAATACCACTTTGCGAACTATGACAAGCAAACTAAGAATTTATTTCATGGTTGCACAATGTTATCAACCGAACCAACTGGCTAAACTATAATACAACATTTGAAAACTTGAATTATTTTGAAAATTTGTGACAAGTTGAGGTATCTAAAATTAAACTAACTGACTGGAAATTGTTAATTTACCCTGTTGTACAACTTTTCTAGAAACAAGTCATGTTTTCATTTTGCATTTGTCCATTGCACTCATGTAGTTGCATTTAGGGGTGAGCACTGTTTGGTTTAAACCGAATTAACCGACCGAACCGAATTAATTTGGTCGGTTCGGTGTGGTTGCCTTTGCTGTTTGGTTGGATTTGGTTTTTATTTTTTGGTGAATTTGGTTTATGGATTGGTTTTGGATTTAAAGAGGGAGAATTCGGTTCAACCGATATAACCGAAATATGCTTACCTAGATAAATTTTGCGTTTTCACTTCTCATTTTCAACCTTAATTATTACCTGTACCTGACCTGACATCTTTTTCTTGTTTGCTGAGCCAAGCCGACTTTTTAGATTATTGAAGATGAAGAATACGAAGCACTGTCTTTAGTCTTCACAATTTAATATTTCAATGGAAGCAATGCATCCAATTCCCATCTTTTATCTACCGTAAATTTTCTCATCCTCTCCTCAAACTCAATCCACGAGTACTCAATTTTTCCATCTGCTGTTCAGAAAAAAAATAATCGAACTCAGTGTTTCGATTTGGATTTGTATGAATTCGGCATTTCAGATCTGCGACTACACCCTTCCGATCTAGAGACGCTTTACTCTACTCATCCAGAACCCAAATCTCTTGAACTCAGGTTTATTTTATTTTTTTGAAAAAGGAGTTTGAATTATTGCAACTTTTTTAAGACTTTGATCGTCTCCACTTATCGTAGGCTTGCAGCACTGCTAGCCTGCTAGCACTTGGATTGACAATTTTTGAACAGGTAAATTACTTTGTATTTGCGTCTTCTAATTTCTATTTTGCTGTACTTAGCACTGATTCCTCTTCTTCTTAAAATTGCTTTGTCCAATTTGACTCTCTCCGTATGATAGTTTGGCAAGTATTGACTAATAAATAGGGTATTTTTCCGTCACTACAAAAGCCAGCAAAATGAGAACAGAAAAGATCAATTATTGTTTCTTCATTCTTGTCATTTGCGACTCCAATGAATTTGTGTTGGTTTTTTTTTTTTTTTTAAATTTTGCATCTTTGTTTACATTTTCTTTTCTCATGAAAAACACTACTGATTGGATTGAAATTCTATTGAGACGACATTTTTGCACACTAATGCATGTTTTTTTTTTTACATTTTTGTTGAGTAGCAATGAAACTCGAAAGTATGTGTGCACTTTCGTTTGCATCTCTATTCACCTCTTTGGACAAAGTGTTTCCGTTTAATTGCATTACATTCAAATTTTTTACAAACTGTTTTGTATATACCATGTAACAGGCAATTGCTATATAATTTGACGTCTCTTATTTCGTTGTAATAGGTCAAATATTGCTTATGGATGCTGCCGCATGTGATACGGATTAAGGATTGAAGTTCTTCCTCTTTCAGCATATGATTTTTAATGTAATTTTTATCAGTGTATCATTTTGGTTGCTTTGCAATATCCATATTGTGTTCATGTAAGGATTTTAAGAGTTTAGCTATTTTGAATGATTTATTTGAGTTACAAATGCAAGTGCATTGAGCTAATAATAGGAAACTAATGCAGTGAGCATATTTCTGCAAGTGATCCGAGCATATATCTATGCAAAATGAATGTGTTTTGTTATTGTGTCTTCTATTAAATTTGTAATGCATATAGCTGCCTAATGAGTAATGCCTATGCAAAATGTGTTTTGTGTTACAAATACATGTTTATATGAATCTGATTAATGTATTTGGTCATTGCAAAATGAATGTTTTTTGGTATTGCTTTGTACTAAATTTGTAAGGCATGTAGCTGTAGTAGCTGAATATTAATTAACTTTTGTTAAAGCATGTTGGCATTGTGTTCATCTGTACAAGTTGAATTATATTTAATTAGTTAAAACAAATAAACGAATTAACCGACCGAACCGAACCATTTTATTTTGGTTTGGTTCAAGTTCAGTTTCAATTCAAATTGGTTTGGTTTGGTTTGGTTAAAACATTGTTTGGTTTTAATTTGGTTTTGGAATTTTTTTGTAAAACCGAACCGAACCACCGTTTGCTCACCCCTAGTTGCATTAGAACCACAACATACTACATTCATATTTTGTGGGTAGTATCCGCTGAAAACCTTTACGAGACACCACTCGTCCTGCTAGGGACACCTAGAGGTTTAATGGCTTGGTGCATACACTCAATGCAATCGTGTTTCATACAAAAGTGTGACCTATGTAGTTTAGTTTTTCATTTTTTTTCTCGAGGACGAGTAAAAGATAAGTATAGGGGTAGTTGATCAGCCTAGAAATATGTAATTTTATGCACCTATATTTTATCATTTTGTATATAAATAAGTATTACATTGGGTATTATTTTGTTGTTTTTATTGATGAGTTGTTCAAGCCTTATATAGCCTTAAAAGTGAAGAATATACGCCATATACATCAAGAATTGCATAAGGGCGCTGTCATTGGAGGCTAATTGTGTTCACATTAGGCTAGAATATTTGCTTTTGAAGGAGATTGAAAGAAAAGATATTTGAAAATCTTCTAATGAACACATGGGAAAGAGGGATATGTTGAGGATCATACCACAATCTTTGATGAGGAGGTCCATTTAAATGATTAGGGTTTGCAACTCAGCTATAAATACATATGTATACCCATTGTAAAGATTGTACTTTTCTTCTGTAATTCTTCTACGATTAATCTAGTTTTGTTTTCTTTTACTTTTCCGTGTTTTTATTTTATTAGCAACTAGCGTCATCTGCACAATTAGGTTTGGTAGAGTACTAGATGTCTTTTGCACTTATTTTCATTAGTGATTGACCGTCTAATTAGATTCAGTGGTAATCCTAATTTTATTTTCTGTTCGTTATTTAATTTCTGCTTTTTAATTGCTTTCCTAGGTCATATTGGATTGAATAAAGATTTGATTAGATTCAGATCTGATTCAATTCAATAATAGTTTTATTTGCAGTTTCAATTTTTTTTTGTTTTCAAAATCAACCTCCAAGATTTGTCTAACTCGCCAAATAAATTATATAAATAATTTGATTTAATTTTCCTCTCTGTGTTCGACCTGCATACTACACACCTGTACGCTTGCAGTTATTATTACATAATTTTTGCTTATCTAAATCCATAGAATAGTGTCAAACAAGTTTTTACCCAACCATCTCCATCGAAGATTGGATCAGTCTTCATAGCATCGCAGTCTTCATTGTCTTTGGTGAGAGGTGCCCTGGTGGTGTTGTCTTCGTCTTTGGAAAGAGAAGAGATCATCCATCGAATTGCATCAAAATTCTTTTCTTGTTGTTTTGTCATCTGTTTAACTTAATTCTAAGTGATGTTGATTGCTAAGAATGATACAGAGAATATTCTTGAAAGAATTAAGTATTTCCTCAAGATTTTCACACAAGCTATGGATTTGGGAAGCCATGGATTTGATTTTCTTACGAAATAATGTAATAAAATGAAGGATGAATGAATAAATGAGTTTTTCTGGAAGAAATGATTATAAATAGGCTCTGAAATTCATTTGAAATGAATTGACACTAGTTGTTGAAGTAGTTTTCAAATTTAAAGAAATTTGAAGATCCCACTATTGTATGTGGACATAAATATATGTATGTCAACATATATGTGTTATTTTCAAATTTTGAAGTATTTTGTGACTTTATGCTTTGTTTTGACTTATATATTCTTGTTTTATTTTCTATATAACTAATCCAGAGAAATCTAAGGAACAATTAACAGAAATATAAAGCTTCATTCATAGGAATGATAACAATACATTCTGTAACGCCCCACCTCTATACTCGCGTTAGCTAAGGCCATTGCAAGCAACAATTTCAACTAACCTGAAGAATAAGGCTGTTAAGGAGCGACCATCTATATATTAGCTTTGAACGAGTGTTAAATATGTTGGATAATGTGGTATAACTTTTTAAATCTCATGAGGAAATCTGACACATCTAAATCAAGTTCAAATCTACTAGACAGTGGTTATATATGATTCGGAAAGCAATATAAAATACATAACAATAAAATCAGAGTCAGACACAGATATCCATATCACTAAGGCGGAAATAGATATGAATAATTCTACAGAAGTGGTGGTCATAATATAAGTGGTCATGCAAGATCCACTATATCATAAAATAATAGATACATGTACAACACAAAAGAATATGTACACATAAGAGTTACTATCTCAAATACATGGAAGATAAAACTACTAAAACAAGTGCAGCTAGCCAAAAGGAAGATTAGCCCATGCTACAGACAAGGAAGGGCACCTGTAATACTTGGTCTGACCCAAGTATTATTTATAAGAATAAACAATAAACAAATCAGCCTAGTTGTACTCATCATAATAAATTGAGATAGAAATAGTGATATAAATAGAAAATGACATATATGAAATAACAAAAATGTTCACATGTAAAATGTGAAGACTCGATATGTACAGAAAATATGCCAAAGAAATCTTGGCACTATATAATGATATCTCAATGACAGAGAAACTAAGATTGATAAATTAATACCAATACAAGATTGAAAACACATATGTCAATAAAAATTTGACTGATAAATTAATATCAATACGTGGATATTCATGAGAAATGATGTCACCCATCAAATCTAGAAATAGAAAATACGATTTCAACACATGAACAATAGTGAGAAATGTTGTCACCCATCAAATCAACGCAAAATAAATAACTTAGATCGATAAAATAGAATCGATAAAAACTCAAATGAACTGAAGTTCCTTAAGATGATTTGGAAATCATCAGAATGACCCGAAGGTCAGAATGATCCGAAGATCCACCGGAACCGATGTTCCAACGATAAGATGGAATCGAAGTTCCACAATTAGTCCGATGACTTTTAAGATGAACTGAAGTTCCTTAGGATGATCAGAGGATCATCAAAGTGACCGAAGGTTGGATTGGTCAGAATTGATCAAGTATAGTGTAACTACACCAAGCTAGTAAGTATAAGAGTTGAGCTACATGTACCATAACCACTTGCTCTACTCGAATATTTACGAACAAGTTGTATATACCACTAGAAATACGAAACGATCATTGCCACGGTGTTCAATCGAACGAGTCTAAGAATTAACTGTCAAAGCAAACATAAGGGGTCATAGTACTTGCTTTTACTAAGGCGTTTAATTAGTTTTCTCATATGAACGAGAAAAAGGTTTATAAAATCATATACTAGTAGATAGTAAAATAAATTTGGAAAATAACCTCATATAATGAAGTAGAATTTGAAACCGTTTAGTAAAAGATTGGTATCTACTAATAATTTTTAGACCCATTTTTATATAGTTTCGAAGTGGCAAATCTCATGTAATAGTGATAGAAATAACGATCGAACAAAGAATTCATGTTATAATAACGTGAGCAAAATCTCATGACTATCGATTATAATTTCGTTCACCACGAATCAATCGAAAGTTCATGAAATCGAAACGCAGAAATCTGTGAACCAGAGAAACTGAAAAGTCACAAAAAAGTCGAAATGGGCTGAAACTCGGTCGGGAAAGAACATGAATGGGCCTAAACTATTGATCATGGTCTCCACTGGTCAATTGCAGAAAAACAAGATTCAGATGTCTGAATTAAAAATTCAGACGTCTGAATTTGCAATTTCCAGATCCAGCAAGGTTTTAGTTCATTTTGGCCCCCTTTTAGACGTTTGAAATGATTGGGTCAGATGTTTGAATTACAATTCAGACGTCTGAAAATAAAATTCAGACTTCTGAATTGCTCTGTTTGTTCCCATAATTATTTAAAGCAGGTCAGACGTCTGACCTATAATATTCAAACGCCTGAATCTTGAACTAGGGCACAATTAGCCTTGAAAACATGTTCAAAATGATATCGATGAATGTCCGAAGGCCTATGACGTTATATACATGTATATGAGTCTCCAAAGACTTGTCAAAACTACCTATAACACCCAAATACGCATGTACAAACATTCATACAAGAGATTAGCAATGGTTTTGATTATAAATTCCAAAACGGGCAAATTTTCTAACCAAAGCAATCAAATACGATTCAAGCGATTTGTGAAGGCTTAGAACTATGCCGGGCCGGCAACTGAGCTTCACAATACCACCAAAACAACACGCAACAAATGAATGGATCATATGAGCACTCTAAATCATAATTTTCCAATTCAATGAAATATGAATACATGAAATCGACTAAGTTACACTTGCCTAACCAATTCATTAGCATATGCAAACTCAATGAACACTAAATTACACTTTTACAAACCAATGGCTTGAGGCATAGATGTGAGTTCAAAAAGAACTCACCTTTGTTTGCTAGAAGCAAGAAATCATTCCAAAGATAAGCAAAATCAACCTCCCCTCCAATATTACTCACGATTCTTCAATCTATACACAAAATGGCATTTTGAACTCAACGGAAGTTTTTTCAAGTCCAAATTCGTCCATATGCAAAAAGTGATATTTTGGTCATACACCAAATGGAAATGACCAACTTCGCCCAACTCAAAAGGTATCGATTCTTATAGTCAAAAAGGTTGTAAACGATGATCCGGACTCAATGGAAGTGGTCTCGAGTCCAAATTCAACCGTATGCAAAATGTGAATTTTCGGACACGTATCGATTAACAATTAACAATTAACGATGTTATATTTAAATAAAATATTTAAATATATTATCGTTAAATATGCGGGTTGTTACTTACTTCCTCCCTTAAAGAAATTGGGTCCCCGCAATTACTTAAGGAAAAACCTATATAGTAACAACCAAGCATTAACCCAGAATTTATATGCAAAAATATAGTGATCAAAGAAATTCACGAATGAATAAACTTATAAAATTTTAACTTTGAGTTATAAATCACTATATAACTTAAGTTTATATAGGTATAATGTTCAAATAAAATTCACGAATATATACGAGAAACTAATTTATTTCAATCAAATTAGAAAGTTGGAAATATCGACTATCCAAAATCGTCGAACATTCCATAACACGTTTTAGCTAGAAATTTTTATCCCTTATAAAATTTCTTAAAAGTATTCTAGCTTACAAGATTTTCTCAAATTGAATAGGATATATATGATGGTCATATGTATCCCATTCACAAGGATAAGTGATCCGGTCAGGAAAACAAGATCATGAAAAATAAAAATCCGGGTTATATACCCTGAATTGGAAATATTAGCATGTTCTCTAATATTTCGCGAAAAATTCCTAAATCACGTAAACATGATAAATGGTAGAAGTTGGAAGAATTTCATAAAACTTGAAAACTTTTGGTTTTCAAATTCACAGGGACGTTACCATAAAGAATGAGGCCAAACCGATCAGGCAATTATCTAAAAAAAACTTGGTTCAATAAGGTTAACAAAACAAACATGAATAATTGTTAACCCATATTCACAAGAGCCTAGAGATAATGAGACGACCCAAACTTCCCCGTGAAGGAAAGAACAGATAGAATTGAGGACAAGACAAAATAGAACGCAAACGGAAGAACATTTCATTGTTATTACAACAATTCCATCAGATACAAGAATATACAGAGTATAAATGAATAAATTACATTCAACAAATATCAGAGATTTAAATTACATTTAAATACATCACAGCGAAAAATAATACAAAAGCACAACTAGAAGTAATGCACGGATACAGAGCTTTCCGAGCATCGTTCCAGCTGTAAATCAGGATCCTGTGAATATAAATCTGCAAAACCAAAACTACTAGCTGCCTGTGTGGAAAATAAGGGCACCCAGAGTTTAGGTTAAAACAATAAACTCCAGGTCAGTCATGTGACTGGTGTGAGAACTAAAAAAAGTTATTAATCTTTATTTTAAAAGGTAGTAATTCAAGGGACCACGCCGTATAACACAGAGCGGGTTTCCCCCCAAGAATACTAGTGCATATAACAAAACAGCGCAATGCTCTTTGGAAGAATGAAGCTATTATAAGACCCAGGTCCCATCACACAATGCAACGCAAGCTGGAAGATAGGGTTTTCCCTTATAATAGCCAAACATGCTTGGTACGTTTAAAACAAATCATTCGATACTATTATAAGTGTATAGTGTCAAAACAATTCAAATCATAAATATCAATCATAGGCGGCATGGGTACCATCTATCATGTTGCCATACTAGTTCTACAATTAAAACCACAATATCACGTATTGGAAATTGGATTTCCGTCATGAGTCGAGGCAAGGGGCAAGCTCCTCTCCGATTCGAGACACTCTAGCAAATGTCCCAGGACCCCACTATGATCCTTGGATCTTCAGGGCCGGTCCTCACCTAACTTTGGAGGATTAATTATTCCTAAGCACACGTTTACCGGTCCTTATAAACCTATATCCGAGGCGCCTCGCATTCCAACAACCACACAGGTGAAAAGTATATAAATGTCAGGGCTGGTAGGTCACTGACACCACCTTAGCTAGAAAGAAACGTCGTGCTCTCCCTGCAGTCACTATCCCGTTTTTGACTCATACCGAGGTGTGAGGCTCGCGAATTCATGCTATACACAAAGCTACGCCACACAGGCCGTGCTTTGATCATTAACCAAGAGACTTTGCTTTTCAACAGAAGCCTTGATCAATTGCCACTTACGCGTGCCACACTGGCAGTGCACTCCATGCGACTGATGTCCATCGATATACAACCTCTGAGCTCGTACGTCTCAGAGAAGGGCGTTAAGCAAGAGAATAAATTCTCCGCCGCCAAACAGATGTATATTTAATAGAGATCAATCAACACATAATAAAATCCAATGTCAGACACACAATCCATTTACAAGTTCGTTCTGGGTCTGAATGAAACCAGAGGCACTTTCCTCGCATATCCATCCATCTCCAAGTACGTCTGGACGATCACCAACTGATTCCCTCATCTTGGGTGTACAGCCCAATCAAGATCATCAGCAATCACCCAAACGATGTGAAGACTTCCGATCTTCAATCATCGTCTTCATCTTCGACATATCGTCGAATCGGTTATTCAGAATGGGTAGAAACCCGGCCTTTCTGAATAACCCACGTATATAATAAACAAATGTTACACAAACACAACAAACGCCTCATTCCAATTCAGAATATTCTTTTATTCACAAAATCACATTCTTAGGGAAAGGTTCCTATTAATTTTATCCAAGATAAATTTTTCTAAATTCATTCTTTAATCTTTCTTTGGATATCATTTCAAACTAGTCGGGATTAGCGAACCACACCGAAATAATTGTTTATTTTATTTCCCAATCCCAACTTATTCATCCCATGGAGCAAAACTGGTAATACTCCATATCTAACACCACGGTGCTATCGGTAAAATTAATTACCATTTCACGTTCAAATCTAACTAAAGATTTAACTATCGCTTTGGAGCAAAACTGGTGATACTCCATTCTCGATCACTTTCCAAATTTGATAATTTAAATTATCAATTCTCTTTCAATCTAATTAAAGATTCATTAAAACTCCACTTAGTTTTAATCTTCTCAAAAATCAATATCCTGTCTTTAACTGGGTTAAAGAACCAATGTTATCTAAAACACGATTCACGATAAACTCAAAATCACACTCTATTGTTAATCGGGTTAAAGAACAGGTGTTGCTCAAAACACCGCTCACGATAAACCCAAAAACCAATTCAAATTCAAATCCAATTAAATATTATTTAATTGGTATACTTCATTAAATCTAAATAGAAAGATTTAATCTTTTTCTCTATTGGGCTTAAGAACAGTGTTAATGAAGACACCATTCACGACAAACCCAAATCACATTTGATATTAAATACAAGGCTCTGAATAGAAAATATACTGGTTTATATTCAATATCAAATCCTGAAACCAACAAATATCGTATTGGAAATAACGATATAAAATATATCTTTCAAATTCCCATAACAATATCTCTATAATCACGGAATCCAACATCGAAATATTCCAAAGACAATTTCGATTCAATTCCAGTCCAATTCACATATTGGTAATATTGATTATTTTTAAAATCACTTTCAAATTCAATTTATTTATTTCAAAAATAAATTGAGTTTAATTCTAGTTCAAAACTAGTTCATTTCGACAAAAATATATTTTTATCCTTCCAAATGTGGAGTTTTTCATCCCAGTTCTTTCCAATTCACATATTATGATTTTACACAAATTATTGATATTTTTAATAATTTTATCAAGGCCCGTACAGTCGATTTCCATCAACGGCCATCGAACTGCACTTACAGCGACCTTTTCCAAATTTGATTTGGACATAATTCCAAATCCAACCGTTAGATTTCAAATTTCTAATATTCATTGGAAAGCTATTTTCAATACGAACCCAACGGTTTCGGTTTTAGGAGAATCCGACGGTCGGATCTCCCGCAACGTCAATTCGAAGTCAATGGTCGAAATTCACGAACTGTCGCGGCGCTGCGCGTTCTATTCAGGCCATTATATATATATATATATATATATATATATATATATATTATATATATTTCGTCGATTTCCTTTTAAAACGTATTTTATAAATCGTTTTAAATTCGTTTTCAAATCCATTTCAACTCTATATTCAATTTCGAATCAAAATTGGATATTTCCTATCATTACTATATCAATGATAATATTTTCAAAACGTTATATTTTGAAATCACTTCCTTTTCGATATTCGAATAAAATCTATATAAATATCGTTCACGTCTAAATAGCGCAACTCTAGTCAACACAGCTTTGTATATTTCAATAAATTCGTTACTCTATTCAACAAAAGAATATTTATTCTATTCAACACATGGATCTATATTTCTTTCAACACACGACTAATCTCAACACATGAGTATTGTCAACACACGACTATTTTTGTTATGTAAAATATTTTATAAAACTATGGTATCTATTGTTTGATTTTTAATTAGACTCCTACTGTAAAGTAGTTCTAATTTTAAATATGATAAAGATGTAAATTTTATTATTTAAAATATTTTACTCAACACATGAATAGTTTCAACACATGAACATCGTCAACACATGACTATTTTTATGTTCAACAAATAAATTTTCTTTTATAATATTCATTATTTTCCCGATTGGAATGAGGCCCAATCAATTACCATATAACGTTAATTATATGGATTCCATACAACACATGTATATAATAGCAACGATAAACAATCAACCATCATCCAAAGTGCACCACACAACTGCATAAGCATCAAATATAAATAATTAATGCTTACACAGTCTGTCGACCAATCGATCGACATATAAGTAAATAATTGGGATTAGTGTATGCCAAATATCATCCCGACACTCGTATGGGGTTTCAAATCAACAAACACAGATATTTATTTGTGCAGTTGGGCGATGTGTAAAATTTATCATCCCAATCAATATCAGTCAAATCAGTGTATATAAACAAATCGGACGATTTGTTTATAAATATTCATTTATTCACATTCACGTTAAAAATTATATTTTCAACGATAATTAATTTATTTCAACCATCTATATTTTATTATCGATTTCACATCAACATCACAAACAATTTTCACAACACATCAATCAAACAAACAAGCCGTCCATGGTTTGTGGACGAGGGGTGTCGGGTGCTGCTAAGCACCGTCTGCATCCTAGTATATATATAACTAGAAAAAGAGATTTAGAGTGAGAAGTTCTCACCGACTAGCTAATTCAATACCACGACTCTTCTTATGTAGAAGTCTTCGCTGTTCTCGCTTTTTGTCACTTTCGTTGCTCGTAGCCACTACATATATAAAAATCACATTTTTATAATCACTCTATATGGATAAAAATTCTATTTTTACATTGTTACTATATAGATAAAAAATTTATTTTTATCACGCTACTATATAGATAAAAATTCTATTTTTTTATCACGCTATTCCCTACATAAAGATTTCGCCTTTTCAAATATAAAGATCGAATTTTTATTGCTATGACATCATTATAAAAATCGTATCTTTCCTACAAGAAAAATCCTATTTTTATTCTCTAAAAATATAACTTTTCTATTCTAAAAATGTGGTCTTTATATCCATAAAAATCAAAACTTTATATGCTAAAAAAAAGTTTTTACACGATTAAAAATATAGTCTTTACACTATGAAAAATCTGATCTTTTCACTTTCAAAAATACGATCTTTCTTATAACCAAAATCATATTTTTTCTTCTTAAAATCTCACCTTTCATGTTGTAAAAGTTATCTTTTCTATACTATATAAAAATCTAATCTTTTTCAAGTTAAAATCAAATCTTTGTGTTCCCAATGTTGTTTATCCCTAAATCACATTTTTAATACTGAAGAATATCTATATAAATAGCGTATTTTCATTTTAAATAAATATATATATATATATATATATATATAAATTTAGAATTTTTAAAGCAAATTTCATAGGAAATAAATGAATAAATAAAATTAAAATTATACGTACTGTGCTTCCAGAGGGGGGGCTGCGCATTGAGGAGGGGGGCGATAGGGTGGCTCGCCAGCCTGGCGGCGGCGTAGCGCGGCAGGGAGGAGGGGTGCGAGGCTCAGTAGAAGAGGAGGAAGAAATGGGATAGGGGAACGAGGAGGAGAGGTGGAGGCGATCGACGCCTGAGGGGAGGGGGGCGGCCTTGCTCCGGCGGCGGCGCCAGTGGGAGGAGGCGCGCGATGGTGTTGTCGCCATCTTTGATCTCGATCGAGATAATTTGGGGGGGGGGGGGGCTGAAGGAATGAAGTGGTAGGGGGCTTTGTGAAAAGGTTTATATATATATATTTATATTTCTTTTCTTAAAGTTGACTTTTGTCTTGAACCCTTAACGAGGCCCAACGACTGTCGTCCATAGCTAATTACCCTCATTCTGAACACAATGGGATATGTATCGTAGGCTGATTCGATCGTTTCGATCAACTTTCGTCAAATTTACATTTAAATCATTATATTGAATTTTGAAAGCACATTTCAATTTACCGGGGCCACATACTAACTAGAAAATTTCCCGAAAAATATTTTCTAACTTCGTATTGACGATACAGTCCTAACAAAACTAATTTCGTCGAATTATGAGACCGTTGGAAAAATGGCCATTTTCTAGTCGATTAAAATCAACTGAAACTGGTCAAACGCATTTTCTTTTGCCACGCTCACATATTGATTCGAAAAATTATGAAATTTGGAATTTAGCAATAATTTGACATCACGGATCCAACAAAAGTGGTTTCGTCAAAATCCGAGGTCGTTTGCAAAATTGCTATTTTTAAGGACCTGAATTCCATAGCGACTATTCAGAATTTTCAACTAGGCATATCTTTTGATTCCCGCTATGAAATTTCAATTTTTCGGATTCGTTGGAAAGATATTCCTAGTTAGATCCTATTATTTTTGGTTTCACTAAAATCCGGTTTATTTTGCACCCGATACATTCATTTGAAGTTTGAAATCGAATTATCGAACTACCGCGCCATTTTCAATTCCTTTTATAATTATATATAATTATTATATTCTAATGACGACGTATATAAATATATACGTTCTAAATATATTCAAAATAAATTTCTCATCGATATTTTTTAAAATAATTCATTTTAAATATTCAAAATTCACTAAAATCGCCAAAATAAAAATTTTAAACTGGCTCGCATTTCCGGGTTGTTACAATCTCCCCTACTTAAAACTTTTCGTCCCCGAAAAGGAACAAAGCCGAAAGTTGTTTTACAAACCAACTCAACTTCCTTTGTTTTCTTTACGGCTTAAGTTCTTCAACTTTTCAGTTTCTAAGAACTTTTCAAATTTTTCAAAAATTTGGCTAACACCCTAAATTTCCGAAAAATTTCGCCATAACCTCCCCTGCACCGGGAAAATCCCGAAATTGCCATATAGGCCCTCTGATCTCAAAAAGAAAAAGAAAAAGCCAATCGGCTCATAAAATCATCATCACCCAAACAAAACAGTAAATTATAGTAAATATGTACCTATTTGTCGGGCAAACAAATTTTATTTCTCTGCTCTTGCCTCCTTGCTATGACCTATTCAATGTAAGTAGTTGTATATGCAAGCAAATGCGACCAATTTTCAAACAATTCAATATTCTGTTCAATTAGGCTATACGGTTCAAAATTATCAAACAAATAAACAAACAATACAAACATCAATCAATTAGTGGATTAACGTTTCAAATTTATAATTTTAATATATATACAAAAAATCATGTTTTTAATGCCAAATCACAAAAATAAACCTATCTAGTTTTGGTTCTCACACCAGTCTAATGGAAATATATAGAAATCACACCTTCGAAACACGAACATAAATATTGATGATGCCATGGTCATTATCAACATCATCTCCGGGCGACTAGAGTGTGATTCTATATTTACCCAGTATATTAAAACTTCGAATATACGTTCATGACGTGTATACGCGAAATCTTTATATATTGGATTGTCCAAATTCAATATAAATATTCAAATACGTATATAACGGTTTAAATTTTCAAAACAAAATTCGTTTTCATTTGAAAAATATACTCTTCACACTCGTTCTAGGATACTACTGATCCTATCTCTAACGAGACATTCTAATTGGATATTACTAATCCAATATCTGATGAATTCTTTCGTATGGTTCTAATGTGTCTTGTTCTCGAGCTCTGTAAACCAAAGCTCTGATACCAAACTGAGACGACCCGAACTTCCCCGTGAAGGAAAGCACGGATAGAATTGAGGATAAGACAAAATAGAACGCAAACGGAAGAACATTTCATTGTTATTACAACAATTCCATCAGATACACGAATATACAGAGTATAAATGAATAAATTACATTCAACAAATATCAGAGATTTACATTACATTTAAATACATCGCAGCGGAAAATAATACAAAAGCACAACTAGAAGTAATGCATGGATACAGAGCTTTCCGAGCATCGTTCCAGCTGTAAATCAGGATCCTGTGAATATAAATCTGCAAAACCAAAACTACTAGCTGCCCGTGTGGAAAATAAGGGCACCCAGAGTTTAGGTTAAAACAATAAACTCCAAGTCAGTCATGTGACTGGTGTGAGAACTAAAAAAAGTTATTAATCTTTATTTTAAAAGGTAGTAATTCAAGGGACCACGCCGTATAACACAGAACGGGTTTCCCCCCAAGAATACTAGTGCATATAACAAAACAGCACAATGCTCTTTGGAAGAATGAAGCTATTATAAGACCCAGGTCCCATCACACAATGCAACGCAAGCCGGAGGATAGGGTTTTCCCTTATAATAGCCAAACATGCTCGGTACGTTTAAAACAAATCATTCGATACTATTATAAGTGTATAGCGTCAAAACAATTCAAATCATAAATATCAATCATAGGCGGCATGTGTACCATCTATCATGTCGCCATGCTAGTTCTACAATTAAAACCGCAATATCACGTATTGGAAATTCGATTTCCATCACGAGTCGAGGCAAGGGGCAAGCTCCTCTCCGATTCGAGACACTCTAGCAAATGTCCCAGGACCCCACTATGATCCTTGGATCTTCAGGGCCGGTCCTCACCTAACTTTGGAGGATTAATTATTCCTGAACACACGTTTCCCGGTCCTTACAGACCTATATCCGAGGCGCCTCGCATTCCAACAACCACACAGGTGAAAAGTATATAAATGTCAGGGCTGGTAGGTCACTGACACCACCTTAGCTAGAAAGAAACGTCGTGCTCTCCCTGTAGTCACTATCCCGTTTTTGACTCATACCGAGGTGTGAGGCTCGCGAATTCACGCTATACACAGAGCTACGCCACACAGGTCGTGCTTTGATCATCAACAACAAGACTTTGCTTTTCAACAGAAGCCTTGATCAATTGCCACTTACGCGTGCCACACTGGCAATGCACTCCATGCGACTGATGTCCATCGACATACAACCTCTGAGCTCGTACGTCTCAGAGAAGGGCGTTAAGCAAGAGAATAAATTCTCCGCCACCAAACAGATGTATATTTAATAGAGATCAATCAACATATAATAAAATCCAATGTCAGACACACAATCCATTTACAAGTTTGTTCTGGGTCTGAACGAAACCGGAGGCACTTTCCTCGCATATCCATCCATCTCCAAGTACGTCTGGACGATCACCAACTGATTCCCTCATCTTGGGTGTACAGCCCAATCAAGATCATTAGCAATCACCCAAACGATGTGAAGACTTCCGGTCTTCAATCATCGTTTTCATCTTCGACATATCGTCGAATCGGTTATTCAGAATGGGTAGAAACCCGGCCTTTCTGAATAACCCACGTATATAATAAACAAATGTTACACAAACACAACAAACGCCTCATTCCAATTCAGAATATTCTTTTATTCACAAAATCACATTCTTAGGGTAAGGTTCCCATTAATTTTATCCAAGATAAATTCTTCTAAATTCATTCTTTAATCTTCCTTTGGATATCATTTCAAATTAGTCGGGATTAGCGAACCACACCGAAATAATTGTTTATTTTATTTCCCAATCCCAACCTATTCATCCCATGGAGAAAAACTGGTAATACTCCATATCTAACACCACGGTGCTATCGGTAAAATTAATTACCATTTCACGTTCAAATCTAACTAAAGATTTAACTATCGCTTTGGAGCAAAACTGGTGATACTCCATTCTCGATCACTTTCCAAATTTGATAATTTAAATTATCAACTCTCTTTCAATCTAATTAAAGATTCATTAAAACTCCACTTAGTTTTAATCTTCTCAAAAATCAATATCCTGTCTTTAACTGGGTTAAAGAACCAATGTCATCTAAAACACGATTCACGATAAACTCAAAATCACACTCTATTGTTAATCGGGTTAAAGAACAGGTGTTGCTCAAAACACCGCTCACGATAAACCCAAAAACCAATTCAAATTCAAATCCAATTAAATATTATTTAATTGGTATACTTCATTAAATCTAAATAGAAAGATTTAATCTTTTTCTCTATTGGGCTTAAGAACAGTGTTAATGAAGACACCATTCACGACAAACCCAAATCACATTTGATATTAAATACAAGGCTCTGAATAGAAAATATACTGGTTTATATTCAATATCAAATCCTGAAACCAACAAATATCGTATTGGAAATAACGATATAAAATATATCTTTCAAATTCCCATAACAATATCTCTATAATCACGGAATCCAACATCGAAATATTCCAAAGACAATTTCGATTCAATTCCAGTCCAATTCACGTATTGGTAATATTGATTATTTTTAAAATCACTTTCAAATTCAATTTATTTATTTCAAAAATAAATTGAGTTTAATTCTAGTTCAAAACTAGTTCATTTCGACAAAAATATATTTTTATCCTTCCAAATGTGGAGTTTTTCATCCCAGTTCTTTCCAATTCACATATTATGATTTTACACAAATTATTGATGTTTTTAATAATTTTATCAAGGCCCGTACAGTTGATTTCCATCAACGGCCATCGAACTGCACTTACAGCGACCTTTTCCAAATTTGATTTGGACATAATTCCAAATCCAACCGTTAGATTTCAAATTTCTAATATTCATTGGAAAGCTATTTTCTATACGAACCCAACGGTTCCGGTTTTAGGAGAATCCGACGGTCGGATCTCCCGCAACGTCAATTCGAAGTCAACGGTCGAAATTCACGAACTGTCACGGCGCGGCGCGTTCTATTCAGGCCATTATATATATTTAATATATATATTATATATTTCATCGATTTCCTTTTAAAACGTATTTTATAAATCGTTTTAAATTCGTTTTCAAAACCATTTCAACTCTATATTCAATTTCAAATCAAAATTGGATATTTCCTATCATTACTATATCAATGATAATATTTTCAAAACGTTATATTTTGAAATCACTTCCTTTTCGATATTCGAATAAAATCGATATAAATATCGTTTACGTTAAAATAGCGCAACTCTACTCAACACGGCTTTATATATTTCAATAAATTCGTTACTCTATTCAACAAATGAATATTTATTCTATTCAACACATGGATCTATATTTCTTTCAACACACGACTAATCTCAACACATGAGTACTGTCAACACACGACTATTTTTGTTATGTAAAATATTTTATAAAACTATGGTATCTATCGTTTGATTTTTAATTAGACTCCTACTGTAAAGTAGTTCTAATTTTAAATATGATAAAGATGTAAATTTTATTGTTTAAAATATTTTACTCAACACATGAATAGTTTCAACACATGAACATCATCAACACATGACTATTTTTATATTCAACACATGAATTTTCTTTTATAATATTCATTATTTTCCCGATTGGAATGAGGCCCAATCAATTACCATATAACGTTAATTATATGGATTCCATACAACACATGTATATAATAGCAACGATAAACAATCAACCATCATCCAAAGTGCACCACACAACTGCATAAGCATCAAATATAAATAATTAATGCTTACACAGTCTGTCGACCAATCGATCGACAAATAATTAAATAATTGGGATTAGTGTATGCCAAATATCATCCCAACACTCGTGTGGGCTTTCAAATCAACAAACACAGATATTTATTTGTGCAGTTGGGCGATGTGTAAAATTTATCATCCCAATCAATATAAGTCAAATCAGTGTATATAAACAAATCGGCCGATTTGTTTATAAATATTCATTTATTCACATTCACGTTAAAAATTATATTTTCAACGATAATTAATTTATTTCAACCATCTACATTTTATTATCGATTTCACATCAACATCACAAACAATTTTCACAACACATCAATCAAACAAACAAGCCGTCCATGGTCTGTGGACGATGGGTGTCGGGTGCTGCTAAGCACCGTCTGCATCCTAGTATATATATATATATATATATATATATAACTAGAAAAAGAGATTTAGAGTGAGAAGTTCTCACCGACTAGCTAATTCAATACCACGACTCTTCTTATGTAGAAGTCTTCGCTGTTCTCGCCTTTTGTCACTTTCGTTGCTCGTAGCCACTACATATATAAAAATCACATTTTTATAATCACTATATGTGTATAAAAATTCTATTTTTACATCGTTACTATATAGATAAAAATTCTACTTTTATCACGCTACTATATAGATAAAAATTCTATTTTTATCACGCTATTCCCTACATAAAGATTTCGCCTTTTCAAATATAAAGATTTCGCCTTTTCAAATATAAAGATTTCGCCTTTTCAAATATAAAGATTTCGCCTTTTCAAATATGAAGATCAAATTTTTATTGCTATGACATCATTATAAAAATCGTATCTTTCCTACAAGAAAAATCCTATTTTTATTCTCTAAAAATATAACTTTTCTATTCTAAAAATGTGGTCTTTATATCCATAAAAATCAAAACTTTATGTGCTAAAAAAAAGTTTTTACACGACTAAAAATATAGTCTTTACACTATGAAAAATCCGATCTTTTCACTTTCAAAAATACGATCTTTCTTATAACCAAAATCGTATTTTTTTCTTCTTAAAATCCCACCTTTCATGTTGTAAAAGTTATCTTTTCTATACTATATAAAAATCTAATCTTTTTCAAGTTAAAATCAAATCTTTGTGTTCCCAATGTTGTTTATCCCTAAATCACATTTTTAATGCTGAAGAATATCTATATAAATAGCGTATTTTCATTTTAAATCTATATATATAAATTCAGAATTTTTAAAGCAAATTTCATAGGAAATAAATGAATAAATAAAATTAAAATTAAACTTACTGTGCTTCCAGAGGGGGGGTTGCGCATTGACGAGGGGGCGACAGGGTGGCTCGCTAGCCTGGCGGCGGCGGAGCGCGGCAGGGAGGAGGGGGCACGAGGCTTAATAGAAGAGGAGGAAGAACGGGGATAGGGGAACGAGGAGGAGAGGTGGAGGCGATCGGCGCCTGAGGAGGGCGGCCTTGCTCCGGCGGCGGCGCCAGTAGGAAGAGGCACGCGAGGGCGCTGTCGCCATCTTCGATCTCGATCGCGATAATTGGGGGGGGGGGGCTGAAGGAATGAAGTGGTAGGGGGCTTCGTGAAAAGGTTTATATATATATATATATTTATATTTATATTTTTATATTTTTTTTCTTAAAGTTGACTTTTGTCTTGAACCCCTAACGAGGCCCAATGACTGTCGTCCATAGCTAATTACCCCCATTTTGAACACAATGGGATATTTATCGTAGGCTGATTCGATCGTTTCGATCAGCTTTCGTCAAATTTACATTTGAATCATTATATTGAATTTTGAAAGCACATTTCAATTTACCGGGGCCACATACTAACTAGAAAAATTCCCGAAAAATATTTTCTAACTTCGTATTGACGATACGGTCCTAACAAAGCTAATTTCTTCGAATTATGAGTCCGTTGGATAAATGGCCATTTTCCAGTCGATTAAAATCAACTGAAACTGGTCAAACGCGTTTTCTTTTGCCACGCTCACATATTGATTCGAAAAATTATGAAATTTGGAATCTAGCAATAATTTGACATCACGGATCCAACAAAAGTGGTTTCATCAAAATCCGAGGTCGTTTGCAAAATTGCTACTTTTAAGGGCCTGAATTCCATAGCGACTATTCAGAATTTTCAACTGGGCGTATCTTTTGATTCCCGCTATGAAATTTCAATTTTTCGGATTCGTTGGAAATATATTCCCAATTAGATCCTATTATTTTTTGTTTCACTAAAATCCGGTTTATTTTGCACCCGATATATTCATTTGAAGTTTGAAATCGAATTATCGAACTACCGCGCCATTTTCAATTCCTTTTATAATTATATATAATTATTATATTCTAACGACGACGTATATAAATATATACATTCTAAATATATTCAAAATAAATTTCTCATCGATATTATTTAAAATAATTCATTTTAAATATTCAAAATTCACTAAAATCGCCAAAATAGAAATTTTAAACTGGCTCGCATTTCCGGGTTGTTACAGATAACGAATTCAGAATTCGAAATCAGGAATTAAGAGACTAAAATTGATGAGCAAAATATAGCTTATCATTTTCCGATAGAAGATTCGAGATATTTTTTCAAAGGAAAAACTCGAATCACTCAAATTCTAGAATTCACACAAACAAATCTAGACAAATCTAAATATGGAAGCATGCTCGATCAATAATCTGTAAGAGCGTACAAATTGCATAAATAAAAAAAATGACTATATAAGATCAACAAGTAAATTAAATTTTTACATTAAGTTAGTAAATAGGAGAGCTTAGTCAAATGTCCCATAACCATTGGCTTAACTCAAGAATTTACAAACAAGTTGCAAAAATTCACTATTAATCATAATACAGAGTTCTTTTGTCATTCGACGAGGTGGTCCAACACCCATGGCATCGACAAGGTTGCTGACACCCCCAAAAGCAATTTGATCATAATGACAAGGTCGCTGGCACCACCCAAAAGCAGTTCTGTCAATAATGGTCAGGTTGCAGACACCTCCCACAAGCATTTTTGCCAGCCATATTCCCATCATAGAATACATAAGGTTCTCGTCGATGTACATAATGATGTACGACACACAAGTTCCAAAGAAAGTGTTCAACACTGATGCATATAAAGATATGCAACACATGTCATCTCTCAAACAAAAACGATCGACACCGATGTATATAAAGATATACAACACATGTGATCCTCTCCTTACCGATGTATATAAAGATACACAACACATAAAGTTCCCGCTGATGTACATAAATATATACACCAGACGAGCTCAAATGAAAAATGATCAACATTGATGTATATAAAGATATACAACACATGTGATCCTCTCCTTAATGATGTATATAAAGATATACAACACATAAGGTTCCCGCCGATGTACATAAAGATATACACCACACGAGCTCAAACGATAAAATGATCAACATCGATGTATATAAAGATATACAACACATGCGATCCTCCCATTACCGATGTATATAAACATATACAAAACATAAGGTTCCCGCCGATGTACATAAAGATATACACCACACAAGCTCAAACAAAAATATGATCAACATTGATGTATATAAAGATATACAACGCATGTGATCCTCCCCTTACCGATGTATATAAAGATATACAATACATAAGGTTCCTGCCGATGTACATAAAGATATACACTACATGAACTCAAACAAAAAAAATGATCAACATCGATGTATATAAAGATATAAAACACATGTGATCCTCCCCTTACTGATGTATATAAAGATATATAACACATAAGGTACCCGTCGATGTACATAAAAATATACACCACACGAGCTCAAACGAAAAAATGATCAACATCGACATATATAAAGATATACAACACATGTGATCCTCCCCTTGTCGATGTATATAAAGATATACAATGCATAAAGTTTCCGCCGATGTACATAAAGATATACACCACACGAGTTCAAACTAAAATTGATCATACATGATCCTAGGATTTCATTCAAAAGTGAAATCAAATCTCAACCAACTAAGTCCAGAAATTAACCGACAAGTTAAATGCAAGTGTGTCGACCCACTCATATTTACCAAGATGTTTAATTAAATTCCTTACTCAATTGAAAAGACGAAATTACTTGTTTGAAATAAGTAACAATCAAAAGTAAATATAGAATATTTAATCATTACCCAAATAAAGCTAAAGATGTCTTGATAGCAAAATAAATAGGTAACGAAAGCTCAAGGCAAATATGCAAATTCCTAACTCGTGATATTTAAGGACAAAGCATCCATGAGCCCTCTTGGCCTATATCAAAGAAATCCCAAAATGGAAAAATCACGAAAAATGGCAATAGCACAATAGTCGAAGGAAATGTACCGTAGTCAAGGAGGATCACTTCTTTCTCTTATTTTCGAGTTAAAGGCATCTCGAAATATGATGGTCCGAGCTATTGCAATAGCGACAAATGAGGGGCACAGAAAAATCACTCACGAAGTGGTCTTTAGCACCACAATTAAAACGTGCCCCATGACTTGGGGTAGAAGCTTTTGATGTTGAAGTTGCTTGCCTCCTTTTCTTCTTAGCAACTGCGACATCATCATCGCTATTCTTATCGGCCTCCTTAAGACTAAGTGCGATATCCACTAATTCATCAAAAGGCTCAGTTAATTTAAGAAGAAAAGACTTTTTGAGGTTGTTTTTGAGCCCTCGAACAAATTTACGATTCTTTTTCTTTCCAGTATCAATATATTTAAGCCTATATTTGGAGAGAGAGTAAAAGATGTGGCATACTCGGCCACCGAAGAGTCGCCCTGAATAAGGTCTATAAAACATCGGGCTAATGCCTCTTTCCCACTCTCGGGGATGAACTTGTCTTCAAACTTTTCTTGGAATTATTTCCAAGTTAGGTCCTCTTCTTGAGTTTTAGAAGTCATAAGCTCATACCAGTCGAGAGCTCGATCTTCGAGCACACTAAAAGCGACTTGGACCTGATGCAAGTCCGAAAGGTCTATGCGGGAAAAGATGCGGTTGCATGTCCTCAACCATGATTGTACGTCAATAACATCTCCAGAGCCTTTAAATGGATTTCCACTAAGCTTCGAGAAATCACCACATAATCGTGCGAACCCGTGTCTAAGATGAGTAGGCACGGAAGCATCTCCGGCAGCATGAGCATTAGTCACAAGATCCAAGAATTATTGGGAGGACATAAGGCTCCCTCCTGCAGGGGATTGCTTGAAGAGCCGGCACTGCGATGAGAATTCCTAACCATTCTTCTCCTCTAAAAGAGAGAAGAGAAAAAAAAAAGGTCAGACTCAAATAAAGTTTATTGGTCAAACGAAGGATCGAGATATAAGATAGGATATGATGGGTCCTTAGGCTCAAATAAACGGATTAGTCCAACTGTACTCATCATAATAATCTGAGATAGAAATAGAGATATAAATAGAAAATGACATATATGAAATAACAACAATGTTCAGATGTAAAATGTGAAGACTCGATATGTCCAGAAAATATGCCAAAGAAATCTTGGCACTATTTAATGATATCTCAATGACAGAGAAACTAAGATTGATAAATTAATACCAATACGAGATTGACAACACATATTTTAATAAAAATATGATAGATAAATTAATATCAATACATGGATATTTATGAGAAATGATGTCACCTGTCAAATCTAATTGAAATAGAAAATATGATATCAACACATGAATAATAGTGAGAAATGATGTCACCCATCATATCAACGAAAAATAAATAACTTAGATCATTAACATAGTATCGTTAAAAACTCAAACGAACCGAAGTTCCTCAAGATGATTTGGAAATCATCAGAATGACCTGAAGGTCAGAATGATCTGAAGATCCACCAGAATCGAAGTTCCTATGATAAGATGGAACCAAAGTTCCACAATTAGTCTGAAGACTCTCAAGATGAACCAAAGTTCCTCAGGATGATCAGAGGATCATCAAAGTGACCCAATGGTTGGATTGGTCAGAATTGATCATGTATAGTGTAACTGCACCTAGCTAGTAAATATAAGAGTTGAGTTACATGTCCCATAACCACTTGCTCTACTCGAATATTTATGAACAAGTTGCATATTCCACTAGAAATATGAAATGATCATTGCCACGGTGTTTAATCAAACAAGTCCAAGAATTAACCGTTAAAGCAAATAAAAGGGGTCATAGTCATTGTTTTTACTAAGGCGTTTAATTAAATTTCTCATACGAGTGAGAAAAAGGTTCATAAAATCATATACTAGTAGATAGTAAAACAAATTTGGAAAATAACCTCATATAATGAAGTAGAATTTGAAACCGTTTAGTTAAAGATTGGTATCTACTAATAATTTTAAAACCCTTTTTATATAGTTTCGAAGTGGCAAATCTCGTGTAATAGCGATCGAAATAACGATCGAACAAAGAATTCACGTTATAATAACTTAAGCAAAATCTCACGAAAATCGATTATAATTTCGTTCACCACGAATCAATCGAAAGTTCATGAAATCGAAATGCAGAAATTTACAAACCAAAGAAACTGAACAGTCACAAAAAAAGTCGAAATGGGCTGAAACTCGGCTGAGAAAGAGCCTGAATGGGCCTAAACTGTTGACCGTGGTATCCACTGGTCAACAGTAGAAAAACACGATTCAGATGTCTGAATTAAAAATTCAGACGTCTGAATTTTGCAATTTCCAAAACTAGCAAGGTTTTAGTTCATTTTTGCCCTCCTTTCAGACGTCTGAAATGATTGGTTCAGACGTCCGAATTACAATTCAGACTTCTGAATTACAATTCAAACGTCTAAAAATGAAATTCAGACTTATGAATTGCTCCGCTTGTTCCCATAATTTTTTGAAGCAGGTCAGACGTCTGACCTATAATATTCTGACGTCTGAATTCTGAACCAGAGCACAATTAGCCTTGAAAACATGTTCAAAACGATATCGATGAATGCCTGAAGGCCTGTGATGTTATATACATATACATGAGGCTCCAAAGTCTTGGCGAAACAACCTATAACACCAAAGACCTGTGATGTTATATACATGTACATGAGGCTCCAAAGTCTTGGCGAAACAACCTATAACACCCAAATACACATGCACAAACATTCATGCAAGAGATTAGCAATGGTTTTGATTATAAATTTCAAAACGGGAAAATTTTCTAACCAAAGCAATCAAATATGATTCAAGTGACTTGTGAAGGCTTAGAACTATGCCAGGGAGGCAACAGAACTTCACAATACCGCCAAAACGACACGCAACATATGAATGGATCATATGAGTACTCCAAATCATAATTTTCCAACTCAATGAAATATGAGTACATGAAATCGACTAAGTTACACTAGCATAACCAATTCACTAGCACACACAAACTCAATGAACACTAAATTACACTTTTACCACCCAATGGCTTCAGGCATAGATGTGAGTTCAAAAAGAACTCACCTTTGCTTGCTAGAAGCAAGAAATCATTCCAAAGCTAAGCAAAATCAACCTCTCCTCAAACATTACTAACGAATCTTCAATCTATACACACGAAAAAAATCCCTAAAAGTTAGGTTTAGGAAATCATATGAAATTAAAGAGGAATGGAGTTGGAGAAGATGGAGAAGCTTACTCAAGTTTCTACATTTGATTTCCTCTTGATCTGAGCTTTTAATTGCAAAACCTAGATTAGGCATTTCTATTTCCCTTTCCCATTCTCCATTTTCTTATTATTATTTTCTAAGTATTGGAAGTGAATGAAAGGGGAGAGAGTTGGGGGAGTTATAAGGGTGGACTAGGTTGGCTAACCGAAACCCAAGTCCAAAGTCCAAATTTCCGAAGCTTACACTTTTTAATGTCACAAACGACATTTTGGACTATGGAAGTGGTTTCAAGTCCAAATTCGTCCATATGCAAAAAGTGATATTTTGGTCATACACCAAATGAAAATGACCAAATTCGCCCAACTCAAAAGGTATCGATGCTTATAGTCAAAAAGGTTGTAAACAATGATCCGGACTCAATGGAAGTGGTCGCGGGCCCAAATTCAACCGTATGCAAAATGTGACTTTTCGGACACACATTGATTAACGATTAACAATTAACAACGTTATATTTAAATATATTATCGTTAAATATGCGGGTTGTTACACATTTAATTAATACATAACATGAAGTTGAAATACAGAAACTGAAATAAAAATTAATACATCAAGATAATAGACATAGAATTAAGTGGAGAAGGATGAGGACAAACCAAGATTTCTTCCAAATTTTCCAAAGAACTTGCTTATTTTAGAAGACATCTTTTCAAATTTCTTAGTAAATGACCTCTTTAGTGCCTTTTTGCTTTTGGATAGAATTATTTGATTTTTGAGGAGGATTTTCTTGGAAGGGTTAGGGGAAATTCAATATTTTCTAAGAAAGTACTTTTATCTTCTACCTCTTCTTCAATATCCATTTGTTCACCTTCTTCTTCTTGTTACATTCTTGCTTGTTATTCCGCAAATGTTTTATATGGATGAAACACAAGTGGAATCTTCATAAGGTATATATTTCTGTAATTGAAAACCTTTATGGAAACAAACTCTTCACCTTTGAAATAAACTTCAAAATAATTGAAAATACAAGTAAGGTAAATTCCATGATACAACCTATTTTCTTTCGATGACAAATCCTTTTGTAGAATTTCACTTAAAATCACTTAAGCTTAATTTATATCATAGATTCCAAAAATAACAAAAAAGGTTTTACAAACTTTCAATGTTGGGCTATTGAAATTTACGGAATGAGAAGTGACAGTGTGTTGGAGAAGTAAGTTGACAATTTCTGCTTTAGGACAATAAAAAAATTTGAATTCCGTATTTTGATCATTTTCATAAATATGGTGAAAGGTCTCTAGATCATTTTCATTGATCTTAAAATCCTTGAGATCCATTCCCATATTTTTGTAACCCAAAACAGCACTCATAACATTGCAATTCAAAACAATTTGAGTTCCTTCCCACTACTCCATGTTCACTTTCATTTCCTTCAAAAAAAATATCACAATTCAAGTTTGTATAAAACATTTTGACAAGATTCAGATAGCAAACTTCATCATTTTTTCGAGAATCAATTAAACATAAAATTCTATTTTGATGAAAAAGAGATTCAAGATAAAGAAAAAGCAAAATCACCAAAAACTGCCAATTTTCCCATACGACTACCCAAGTTTACATAGCTTATGTAATCTTTGATAACATCTGGGTTGTTGTAAAGAAAAACTTTTGTAGTCCTGGTTAGCCTCATTGTTTTTGGTGTGCTTGAGGAAGCCATTAGAGTAGGGGTGAGCAATATTCTATTTTAATTGAATTAACCGACCAAACCGATTCATTTTGGTCGATTCGATATTAAAACTAAATCGGTTTGAATTCGGTTTGTAAAATATATATTTTTGTTTACTGGTTTAACCGAATTAACTGAACTTTTATTTATTATCTAATTTTACAGTATTGTAGTACTCTAAATAATTAGTTTAGTTATATAATACAAAGGAATTTGTTATAAAGAGATCGAATCTTATTATAAACATAAAATTTACTATATAAAATTTCTCTAAACATGAATTTATGTTTTACTTCGAGTGAATCAATCATTTGAATGATAATACATCCTTCAAGTTTGGTTAATTCGGTTATCGAATTAACCGAAATTAAGTTGATTCGTTTTGATTTGGAAAAATTTCAGTTTCAATTCGATTTGAGCTTGTTTACCTCCAAACCAACCAAACTGACTGAATGCTCACCCCTATATTAGAGAGTTGTTTGAAGAGTATTGAAAAATGAAGATAAGCTTGAATTATGAACTAAATATAGAAAAAGATGATACGAATAGATAGTGTAATGGCCCTAATATTCCTACCTTTTCGGGTCGACTATAAACCACACAAGTCCGATCCAAATAGCACAAATCCTCGAGACATTAACCTTGGGAATACAACACATCAAACAGAAACAAAAGACTTTTCATTAATATCTTTCAATATTACATCAGAATACAAGATTATCAGAGTACATTGCAAATATCAGAGAATAACAAATCCAATATAATACATAGGTGAAACATAATTACATTTGATGGAAGACTATCAAATACCATGGACATGGCTTTAAGGTTCTATCCAACGCCTGCTAAAAAATATCTACGAACAATACTATTAGCTACCCGTATGGAAAAATATAGGCTCCTGGAATTCAGGTGGGAAACAATAAACTCCGAGCCAGTCATGGGACTGGTGTGAGAAACAAAACAGTTACATACTTTATTTTTTTAAAAGTACAGTAAATCATTGGACCACACCATATAACATGGAACGGGTTTTCTCTACATGAATACCGATTAACTCAACACCAAAATTGTTTCATCTTCATATTTAGATTTATCAAATCTAATCAACTTCAAATCTTTTCAAATACCAAATCTATTAAACTACATATTTTGATTTATAAATCAAATCCACTTTATTTGTGTTCAAAATCCATTCTTTTGAAAATAATCTCTCGAACTTAAATCTCCATTTGATTTCAAATCATTGAAATATTACATATTTATTTCATATTGAATCATACTTTACTTTGGAATTTCAAAACAAATCATATTTGGAAACCTCAAACATTTGTAATACAAGAACATCTAAATGTATGCAACCTAATCGGGAGGTTTTTCCCATCAACAAGGCAACTAGGCCTTAACCTTCTCATCTGATTAGCAATCTATGTATGTCCCTCATTCCTTAAGAGTGAATCATACGGTATGTCCCTCTATAACCAGAGATTCCCATACCCATTTGCCTAGCTTTTTAGTCATGGGTTTCCCGAATCATAGGTAACACATCAAATCATTTCTATCTCGAAGTGATAAACCCTTTTGCAATAACAATCACAAGTACTTCCAATTTGTACTATTAATGCTTTCTAAATCATTCAAAACATTGGGATTTCATTGTTCAAGATGCTTTTTATTTATGAAAACAAATTTTCATAAACCATTTAAGGTTCTTCAAATTTCCATCCAAGTATATATTCCAATTAATCTTAATTAAAAGATTTCACAAAACTCTTCTTTCAAATCCAATAAACTAAAAGGCATTGCAAAAATAGCCTATTTCTAGTTAATAGGTTTTTATTGTTCAAAACCATATATATTTAGCCCAAAACAGTTTCAAATCATTTATTATAATTAATAATAATTTTTCCTATTTTCATTTATTTTAAAATATGTCGTTTCAGTCCGATGTTTCAGGTCATTCAACTGCACTGGCGTTGTTTTTATTCAAATTTGATTTAAACTTATCTCAAGATCTAACCATTGGACTTTTCACTTTCTTATATCCATTGGAAAGCTCTTTTCATTTCAAATCTAATGGTTTTTATTTCAGGAGAATCTGACAGTTGGATCTCCCGATACCTCAGTTTAAAGTTTAAGGTCGAAGTTCGAGAACAGCCACTGCGCGACAAGTTTTATTCAGAACATACTTTGATTTGTATTATATATATTCTCTTGAATTGCTTCAAAGATAATTTATTAACTATATAATAACTTCTGGAAATTATATTTTCAACTTCAAATTAAGATATTTCCAATAAATGGATATTATAATATTATTTTTTACTAAAACAAATTTATTTTTTAGACTTCACTATTTGAATCCAAATTTTCCCGACATCCATTATAAAAATAAATCAGACAATTTTGAAAAGGAAATCTTTCCAAAACACTTCCCAGATACCCTAACTGAACTTTAGTCTTCACTATTTCAAGTTACTATTCATTTTAAAATAAAAACTTGAATATGCCATAACTACTTAAAGATTATTTCAAATCAATTTCTTTCTTTTGTAAATGTTCATTGTAATGATTTAAACTTTACATACATTTAAAATTGTACTTCAAATTTTGATTTTTATTTTTCACCCATTTTTATATTAATAAAATATTGATTAAAGTTGATTTTGTCAATCAACGGATTAACCGCAATACATCATTGTTACTATCAGATTTCGACACCAAAATCAGATGATGGTGAAGGGGTATCGAAGCAAAGCTAGCACTGAAAGAATTCTTCAGAAGCACGGAACTAACACCAAGCCACTAGGACAGCCGGTATCGAAAGCAAGAAGAGAAAGATCTGGTTAATATGTTATCGATACAAATGAAGGAAGCAAAGCTTGATACAGATATAAGGGAAATAGCGGCAGGGAGATACCGAAACCAACGTGGAAGCAAGGAGTAATCAAGAGTGGTTGCGGTATAGACACCAAAGGCAATCAACCTGGTTTCGATCAGAAAGCATACATCCTGACACCGAAACCCAGAGCCATGAAAAGATAAGTACAAAATTAAGTTGGGATAGATTAAAGGGCTGTCAATATCAATATACTTGGTATCGATACTGACAACATAAAGCAACTTAGAAATCATCATAAAAGATCCATAAACAACATTGTCGCAGAGTTGATATCAGGACTGAAGACTTCTAAAATAAGCTCATAAGAAAGAAAGGCCATCCACACTAACATGCTTATTGTCGATACTGATACCAAGGAGGATACTAAAGTAAAAATAATGCTCAGAAGTCACTAAAGCAAGGCGAATGTAAGCGTTGGCTATCAGAATCAAGGTCTACCGCCGAAACTGAAAGTAATCAAAGGAAGTTATTGATACCAATTTGCTTGGTATCGATACAATGTGAGGAGGCAGCACCAACTTCGTGAGTAAGGAGGAGCCTATAACAACATCCAAAAGAGGAAGGAAGACCGAAAATCAAAAGCCGGCATCGAAAGCCGCTAATACTGACTGACACCTAGACCCAGTATAATTGTCGAATCCAAAAGCAGGTTTCTGCTCATCGCTACACAAAAGGGGACAAATTGTCTATAAATAAGACCCAAGAGTCACATTTTGAGGAACCTTTTCTCATTTCTACACTCCTGTATTCTTTTTGACAGAGCAAAACCTAATTTCTCAATCAAATTGGGGATTTCAACAACAACTGTAATATAATCATAGTGAATAAAAAGGAAAATCGAGAGTTAATCTTTTCTCGATTTGATAATCATGTTATGCCTATATTGATCAAATAAGGAGTTACTAACCTCTTTTCGTGAAGGATTGGGACACAAAAGCATTCAGAAAGGGGAAATCATTGAATAAAATCAATGAATTCTTTCTTTTTAATCTTATACGTATTTCAAACCTTTCGCACTAAGCCAGATGTAGCACAATATGTTAATAAAGACCTCTTATAACCTTATGATGTGATAACTGACACAACCAAGGCCTCTTTGTAGTCTGGCTCGATGTAGAAGTATCGTCTTAGTCAATAAGGGCTATAATATGTCATTGAGCCTATTGTTCTGATACATTAGTGTATTTCTTCTTAACACAATGTATATTATTATATCCTAAATCTAAGGATTATAGTTATAATGAGGTTCTCAACCTTCTGAAAGTCTATATTGCCCTTATCTTAAGGTAACTTTTGACATTTAAGTTTCGTAAGCGTGATACTTGCCTCTCGAAGGAAGAACAACTAATCTTCGGGCTTAAGATCTAGATATCTATGAAACGACAGAATAAGCTAAGCTTTTTGAGGATGCATCATCCACTAGCATCCTTTAAATCGATTACCCTGTAAAGTTCATTTCATGTACATTGTCAAACCTTAGATTGGGTGTTGACGGTTTTTATTGTTAACATATTGGCACTAGAAGAAGAGCTTGAACCTTCGTCTTCCTTTATTTAATTATAGATTAATTTGGTGAACTTATTGCTTAATGGCAGGAAAGGATGAAGTCAAAAAGATTGGAGGCTCCGAATAAAGAACCAACTCTTATTGTTGCTCTAGAGGAGAACGTATCCCCAACACTCAACTTAAACACCGTTGAACTTGGCAGAACCTCTAATCCAGCGAAGCCCCAAACCCGAATGTTGCAGAAGAAAATGCCATTAAATTAATGGATTTGGAGAAACAGGTCCTTGAAATACAAACTCGCTTGGAAGCTGCTCAAGCAAAAATCCTTAAGGATCACCAGGCCAGGCCCAAGGGATGAAGTCGAATCTCTAAGAAGAAAGGCTCCCATCCAACGTTTAAAGGAAAAGGAAAAAGTCAAAGCAACTTCCTCCAAGAAGAAGAAATCCCATTTGATAGGGTTATATCATCAGGGAAATCAATGTAATAGAAGCATTTCGAAAGCTCTACTACCAAGGGGTATAGTCCCAAGAGTTCAAACTATGATAATACATATGCTACCTCAAAGACATTACGAAGAAAGTTGTTAAAGATCTTCTTAAAAGTAAGGGAAAGAGAACTCTGGATGAAAGGGTTAATGACAACGAAAGGGTGACACTTTTTACCGATGAAATTATGAATACTATAATACCAGTCAGTGTAAAGATCCCAACCATGGAGTATCTTGGAACCACTGACCCGGATGACCATCTACTGGCTTTCGACAGCCAGGATCTTTATAACACTTTGAGAGCTGTCTGATGATGCCTCTTCCCAGTAACATCCCAAGGGCCAGCTGCTAAGTGGTATCATCAATATCAGGACTATACTGTTTACTCATGGAAGCAATTCTCTTATGAATTCTCTGCACAGTTCTGCATAAGTAAAGATCCGACAGTAGACTATACTGTCATCACTGACATAAAGCAATGGCAGGGGGAGCCCATGGAAGATTATTTGAAGAGGTTCAATGTGAAATCTTTAATGGCCAAAGATAAAAACGATCGAGACAAGCTTATCGCCATGCATTAAGAATTAATCAAGAACACTCCTTTTTGGAAGGAGTTATACATCTATGGGTGCAAAGACTTGCAAGATTTCCACTTTCAGGCAAGTTTATTCGCATGGATGAGATATACTACACTAAGAAGAAGTTTGGCCCCCGTGGAGAAGGAGGGAAACCAGGCTTTAATCAGAAACCTCAAGTTGGGAGGTTTGGGTTTGACGGAAGCCATAAGAAACCTAGATGGGAATAATCTAGCACCAATCTAGTGGCTTTGAATAAACATATTTCATTTATCTAGCTGTGGATAAAGAGAGTCAACAACTTCCCAGTATCTTTTAAAGCCAAGAACAACCCAAAACCATATAGTGAAGGAAAGTATTATGAGTGCCACAAGATGAATGGACACAAGACTGATGAATAGAAGGTGCTGGAAGGCATAATTCAGAAGCTCATTCGTAAAGGGCACTTAAAAGAATTTATTCGGGACGAACAAAAAGCAGCCCAACAGGCCAACGGGCATCAAAAGATTTCGGATAATGCAGTAGAAGCTCCAATTAAGGAAGGTCAACCAGATTTAGGTCCTATAATAAATCAAATTAATATGATCTGTGGAGAGACACATCCTACTAGAAATAACTAGGTTTCCTGAAACCAATATTTGAGAGAAGCCCGCGAAGGGATATTCTCTGTTCAGGAAAAGCCATCACTAAAAAATTCTTGCTACAACACCAAAATGCATAACCTGATGGTTTCCCCAAACAGGATGCAAAACGGGGTTCACCATTCAGTGAATGGTCTAGCCACCACCATTTCTGATCATTGCCCAATCCTCCTTGACACCTGCTCTAGTCCCCCTATCAATCGTCCATTCAGATTTGAAAGACTCTGGTTGCTTGAGCCTTCCTTTGATAGCTTTATCATCCATAACTGGAATAAATTACCAAACCACCAATCTGCCTCTATTAGGATGGTATGCAAGCTTCGTTCCTTAAGGAAACTAATTCTTCCTTGGGCTAAAAATGTATGGAATTCCTTAAAAACTCGCATCTCTTCCACTCAAGATGCTATTCTCAACTTAAACATCATTGAGGAACAGCGTTTCTTGTCTGACTCTGAACGGGCTAACCTGAAAGATCATGAGTTAGAGTTAGACAGATTAATCAAGCAAGAAGAACTTGGTTGGAAACAAAGATCAAAAGCTAAGTGGATTAAGGAGGGAGATAAAAATGCTGCCCTTTTTCATAAAATTTCCAATGGACATCGTCGCTCCTCTTTCATCTCAGAAATCGTTCATGATAGCACCTCATTCACTGATTCTAAGAACATCTGCCATCTCTTCACTAATTATTATAGAAACATCCTTGGTTCACTTCCTCCATCTTCTCCTGATATAAACTGGCATCATTTAAACCCTAACCCTTCTCCGATAATTATTGATCAACCTTTCTCTGAGGAGGAGATTTGGCAGGCCCTAAAAGAAATGGCGAATGATAAAGCCCCTAGGCCGGATGGGTTTGGCCCAGTCTTCTTCAAACACTTTTGGCCCACGCTAAAAACAGATATCATTGAAATGTGCTCTGAATTCTTCGCCAACCCCTCATCTATTGCCAAATTAAATTATGCGAATATCATTCTCATCCCCAAATTCACTGGTGCCAACACTTCGCATTCCTTCAGACCCATTAGTCTTCTCAATAAAACATTCAAAATTATCACTAAAATCTTAGCCATCAGACTTCGAAACCACATTGATTCATTGATTGGCCCTGAACAATCTGCATTTATCAAAAGAAGAAACATTCTTGATTGTGTTGCCGCTACCCAAGAAGTAATTTCCTTTTGCCATAATTCAAATACCCCGGGTGTTCTAATCAAACTCGACTTTTCAAAAGCATTTGACTCAATTAGCTGGGACTTTATAATTTCTCTTATGTCCCATAGAGGTTTCCCCTTGAGATGGTGTAATTGGATCAATGCAATTCTTCCCACTAGCATCTCTATAGTATTCATTAATGGAGAATTCAATGGAAAAATTAAATCCAGAAGAGGATTAAGACAAGGAGACCCTCTCTCCCCCCTTAATTTTGTTTTGATTGTAGATGTTTTAAATAAAATGATTAAGCAATCAGTATCTCAGAGCATATTCTCTGGCATCTCACTCCCAAACTCAAATGTTCACACATCATGCTTACAATTTGCAGATGATACTATCCTCTTCACCCCTCCAACTCCCTCTAACATCCACTGCCTCAAAATTCTCCTCTACACTTTTGAAATGATTTCTGGATTATCCATCAATTTCAATAAAAGCTCTATTCTAATGTTGGGCAATTGCACTTACCTGGGTCCTAGGATTGTTGAATGTCTCAATTGCAAACTGGATTCATTCCCAATCACATACTTAGGCACTCCATTTCGTCCTACCAAACTTCATAAACCTGACTGGCTTCCCCTCATTTCCAAAATTGAAACTAGACTTGCAAGTTCGAGAGCCAATTCATTATCTTCAACGGGACGCCTTGTCTTGGTCAAGCATGTTCTCACTTCACTTCCAACCTACTGGATGTCCTTCCACAAACTCCCAGTTTGGGTAATCAACAAAATTGATTCAATTCGAAGCTCTTTCCTCTGGAATGGGGGTATATTGAAAAAATAATCAATTGGCAAACTGTTTGCCTTCCGTTGAACTATGAGGGACTTGGAATTCACAACCTCTTTATCTTCAACATGGCGCTTCTGGCTAAATGGCTTTGGCGTTGCCTTACCACAGGACAATTTATTTGGAAAGACTGGATACTTCACAGACTGTATCAACCTAACCCCTTCTTCATCCTTCACTTCAGCCCTTCTTTTAATCCATCACCTTTCTGGAAAGGAATATTATCCACCATTCCCAGATTAAAATCTCTCTTTCACATTATAGTCAATAATGGAAACTCTTGCTTATTTTGGATGGATATTTGGAACGAACAGATCCCCTTCTCCTCCCTTTTTCCAAATTTGGCATTATGAAACCAATTTAATCCCCTGTCAGTTGCTTCAGCACATTCTCTAGGCCCATTGGGCTTTTTACCTTCCACCTATTTTGGACTAGAAACGGTTAATAAGCTTGTGTGCATTGATCATATCCTTAGCACAACCCAATTCAACCCTGATCCTGATAGATTTATTTGGGCCTTGGGCTCCAGCTTCTCTGCCGCGGCCTGTTATAAATTCCTTATTCACCCAGGTAGATGCTTCACTTTCGCTTGTGTCTGGAATTGTCATCTTCCTCCTCGCATTATCTTCTTTCAATGGCTACTCATTCATAACTGAATCAACACCAAAGATCGTATTTTTCGCTTCAACAATAATATCGGTCCTATTTGTGTCCTCTGTAACAGTCATAATGAATCTCTCACTCACCTCTTTTTTGAATGCGATTTCTCCTATGTGGTTTGGGCCGCAATCAGCTCCTTCCTTCTTGGCTTCATCCCTTCAATTCACTCATTTTTTGAGTATTGGCAGCACAACCCCCCAGACCCTACATTGGATTCTTTAGTGACTCTCTTCGCCTGGAGTATCTGGTTGGAACGAAATGCTCATATCTTCGGCAAACCAAAGAAACTTCTGTTGGGTATTTGTCATCACATCTTGCATCTTTTTGACTCTTGGACAGGATCGACCAGGCCTGCTCGTTTCAGGCTAACTCTACCTATGCCTCATTCTCCTAGTTCACAAGAGAGTAGCACCCAGATCCTGCTCTGATTGGTACAGTGCACTTATGCTACCTGTTTTACTTTATTTTGGCTTGTATTGTATTTAGTTATAGTATGCTTTGATCTATCTGATGTATAATTTTGCGTTGTAGTAAGCTGGTATTGTAACAACCCATGTTTTTATAACGTGTAATAACCATAAATCAGGGCAGAATTAATTTTTAAAATAAGAATCAAGGGAAACAGGTTACGCCATTGCGTTCGTCTCAAAATTCTGCTTGGAAACGAGTCCGAGTTTTCGAAAATCGGAGTCTGTATGACCAAGTTATGACCATTCGAAGTTTTCAGAAGTTTTCAAGTTCAAAACAGACTCAATTCGAATTCAAAAATTCGAATTTCAAACCTCCAAATGGACCGGGCGGGAAATTTCCCTTCCGGGACTAGGTCGACCTGGGGGTCGACTATGTAGTCGACCTACCCAGGACCAGGTCGACCATAGTGTCGACCTGGGGGTCGACCTGGTGCCCGAGCCCATTTCTGAAGCTGGGTTCACTTCGATGTATTTGGCCTCGTTTCTGTCCACATTCGTTGACCAGACCCTATAAATACATCACCCAACACCAGTCTCTCTACACAAAATTCTTTTTGACTTTATGCTGCTATAATTCTGGTTGAAAACTTTGAGAGAGGGACTATTTCTTCTACGTTGAAACTGCGTTAAGGGAATTGCTGATTTGGGGACTTCTATTAGGACTTGACTAAGCATATAAAGATTCAACATCGACTCTCTTTTTCTAATTCTCGAACCATGATCTGTAAGCCCCGGTTATTTTTAGATTTAAACTGTAAATGTATTATGAATATGATGTAAATTGAAATTGGACCTATGTATGATGACTGTTTACATTCATTCTCGTTCACCTTGGATCTTGACTCTTGGATATTACTATGACATTGATTTGGGGCCTATTCATGTTGTAAACCAAAAAGAGAAACCCCTCTTATTATCATGTTGAATCTGCTATTAGTTACATGTTTATGACTATCACCATAAAATAGTCGTTACCATGACTATACTATCACTTTATGTCAATCGTTACCATGACTATAGTATCACCTTATGACAACTGTTATCTTTACTAGTACCTTGTTTTGCTAGAATTGGAATCCTTATGTTTCAATCGTTACCATGACTATACTATCACCTTATGACAACTGTTATCTTGACTAGTACCTTGTTTTGCTAGAATTGGAATCCTTATGTTTGAGGCCAATATTCCATATGCCAGTAATGTTTTAATCTTTTATTTCAAGTCATATCATGTTATGCTAGTAATCACTTTTGCCACCTTATACCTGTTCCTTTTTATGTTATTCCCTATTAAATTTATTTGTATCGATTCGAACTTACGTGCGATGGGAATACGATTTGGGTAGACTAGGCAAAACATAAATTAGCTTTAAACTTGAACATGAATGTCGTTATGACTTGAACCTGAATATGGACATGAACTTGACACGATTTGACATGAAACATAACCTGAAAACTGGACATGAATCTAGACATGAAAACTTGAATGTGGGCATGACAATTAGATAAATTTGAAAATGGCCAACTCGAGGTTGGGTTGAGTTTGCAGTATAAATCTGCCCGGAACCGCTCGGCAAATCCAGTGGCTGCAAACAATAGGACCCAATGTGGGTAGTTGGTCATATCGCACGTAAAAACCCGAGGTTAGACTATGTTGTGGTGTAAATCTGCTCGGAACCGCCCGACAAATCCAGTAACCACAACAGTCAGTCTAATGTGAGAGGTTGGCGTGCACTAATGAATTAATGCCACATGATAGGGTTAAGTCATGAACCACTTGAATATGCTTAACCATCTTGACACGATGAATTGATAGGGTTAAGTCATGAACTGCTTGAACACACTTAACCAACTTGATACACGATCTGGATAGGGTTAAGTCACGAATTTGAATGACAACACTTAACCCATTAGAAACCCTAGTTATGCGGTCCTTTTCAGCAGTAACCCACTTCGATGTATCACGATACCCTTGGACTAGGCAAGGTGGGGCACGATTACTGGGCTGATTGTAAGCGACCAGAACGACGGCTGAGTAGGTGCGCCATTGTAGGTTCAGGCGGGCTATGGTCGTGCACGTAGTCCGGAGTTGAAAAAGCAGGCATTGGGCACCCGTAGATTTACATTGTGCGTGCTTGATTCATGTCGGTGGTTGGCACCATAGGACTTGATACACCCTATGGTGGACCTAACACAGGTAACTACATTTCAGGATAGGGTCGTATGACACAGACACATGACGAGCTAGGACTTGTAGGGAGCCGATCGATTAATAGATCGTACCGTAGGACCCCGTAATGGGTCACTTCATGATACTGGGCCAAGGGATCATTTCATGGTTAATACTTGACATGGGTTAGAATACTAGTACAATTGGTGCAGCAAACCTTGAACATGCGATGCTAGACTTGACTTATCTTGTTATCTTAATTATCCTACCAGTTCTGTTATCATCCTTATGTTTAATTTCAGTTTTCTCATATCATGTTACCTTTACTAGTTTTCATGCTGAAAGTCACTAGGGCTTACCAGTCTTTATGACTGACCCTTTTTCTTTCATCTCTTTTTCTTTTGCTTCTTCCCCTTAGGTTCTCAGGGAGGAAACATATAACACCCCACCTCCGCTAGGGTCACTCACAAAGGGAATGCACTAGTTTTGGTGGAGTATTATCTAGGTAAACATGCACAGAGATATCACAAGGCAGAACATAAATAAAGCAGCGGTAGAAATTAAAAACCAACTTTTTATTACTTTTCAAGAAAGAGTCAAAAACCTCATATATCCAAGATACAAATTATTCCATTACATCAAGTTTCAAAGAAGCATGAACTTAAGATAACCAAAAGTAAAATATTCCCCATAAATAGCAGAAGCAGCCATAGCATAGCTCAAGACCAAACCGTACATGAGCTATCAGAAAGCAAGCCAAATCCAAGCTAAGAGCTAGTGTTTCCTCCCTGAGAACCTGGGGGGGGGGGGGGGAACGAAAGTAAAAGAGGCAAAAGAAAAAGGGTCAGTCATAAAGACTGGTAAGCCCTAGTGACTTTCAGCATGAAAACTAGTAAAGGTAACATGATATGTGAAAACTGGAATTAAACATAAGGATGATAACAGAACTGGTAGGATAATTAAGATAACAAGATAAGTCAAGTCTAGCATCGCATGTTCAAGGTTCGCTGCACCAATTTTACTAGTATTCTAACCCCATGTCAAGTATTAACCATGAAATGATCCCTTGGCCCAGTATCATGAAGTGACCCATTACGGGGTCCTACGGTACGATCTATTAATCGATCGGCTCCCTACAAGTCCTAGCTCGTCATGTGTATGTGTCATACGACCCTATCCTGAAATGTAGTTACCTGTGCTAGGTCCACCATAGGGTGTATCAAGTCCTATGGTGCCAACCACCGACATGAATCAAGCACGCACAGTGTAAATCTACGGGTGCCCAATGCCTGCTTTTTCAACTCCGGACTACGTGCACGACCATAGCCTGCCTGAACCTACAATGGCGCTTACAATCAGCCCAGTAATCGTGCCCCACCCTGCATAGTCCCAGGGTATCATGATACATCTAAGTAGGTTACTGCTGAAAAGAACCGCGTAACTACGGTTTCTAATTGGTTAAGTGTTGTCATTCAAATTCGTGACTTAACCCTATCCAGACCATGTATCAAGTTGGTTAAGTGTGTTCAAGCAGTTCATGACTTAACCCTATCAATTCATCGTGTCAAGATGGTTAAGTATATTCAAGTGGTTCATGACTTAACCCTATCATGTGGCATTAATTCATTAGTGCACGCCAACCTCTCACATTAGACTGACTGTTGTGGTTACTAGATTTACCGGGCGGTTCCGGGCAGATTTACACCACAACATAGTCTAACCTCGGGTTTTTACGTGCGATATGACCAACTACCCACATTGGATCCTATTGTTTGCAGCCACTGGATTTGCCGGGTGGTTCCGGGCAGATTTACACTGCAAACTCAACCCAACCTCGAGTTGGCCATTTTCAAGTTTATCTAATTGTCATGCCCACGTTCAAGTTTTCATATCTTGATCCATGTCCAGTTTTCAAGTCATGTTTCATGTCAAATCGTGTCAAGTTCATGTCCATATTCAGGTTCAAGTCATAACAACGTTCTTGTTCAAGTTTAAAGCTAATTTATGTTTTGCCTAGTCTACCCAAATCGTATTCCCATCGCATGTAAGTTCGAATCGATACAAATAAATCTAATAGGGAATAACATAAAAAGGAATGAGTATAAGGTGGCAAAAGTGATTACTAGCATAGCATGATATGACTTGAAATAAAAGATCAAAACATTACTGGCATATGGACTATTGGCCTCAAACATAAGGATTCCAATTCTAGCAAAACAAGGTACTAGTCAAGATAACAGTTGTCATAAGGTGATAATATAGTCATGGTAACGATTGACATAAGGTGATAGTATAGTCATGGTAACGATTGACATAAAGTGATAGTATAGTCATGGTAACGACTGTTTTAAGGTGATAGTCATAAACATGTGACTAATAGCAGATTCAACATGATAATAAGAGGGGTTCTCTTTTTGGTTTACATCATGAATAGGCCCCAAATCAATGTCATAGTAATGTCCAAGAGTCAAGATCCAAGATGAACGAGAATGAATGTACATAGGTCCAATGTCAATTTACATCATATTCATATTACATTTACAGTTTAAATCTAAAAATAACTAGGGCTTACAAATCGTGGTTCGAGAATTAGAAAAGGAGAGTCGATAGTAGAATCTCTATATGCTTAGTCAGGTCCTAACAGAAATCCCCAAATCAGCAATTCCTTTACCGCAGTTTCAACGTAGAAGAAGCAGTCCCTCTCTCAAAATTTTCAACCAGAATCAGAGCAGCATAAGGTCATAAAGAATTTTGTGTAGAGAGACAGGTGTTAGGGGCTGTATTTATAGGGTCAGGTCGACGAATGTGGACAGAAACGAGGCCAAATACATCAAAGTGAATCCAGCTTCTGAAATGGGCTCGGGCACCAGGTCGACCCCCAGGTCGACACCATTGTCGACCTGGTCCTGGGTAGGTCGACTACATTGTCGACCCCCAGGTCGACCTGGTCCTGGGCGGGAAATTTCCAGCCCAGTCCATTTGAAGGTTTGAAATTCGAATTTTGAATTCGAATTGAACTATTTTTGAACTTGAAAACTTCTGAAAACTTCGAATGGTCATAACTTGGTCATACGGACTCTGATTTTCGAAAACTCGGACTCGTTTCCAAGCAAAATTTCGAGACGAACGCAATAGCATAACCTGTTTCCCTTAATTCTTATTTTAAAAATTAATTCTGCCCTGATTTATGGTTATTACACGTTATAAAAACATGGGTTGTTACAAAACACTAGCTCTTAGCTTGGATTTAGCTTGCTTTCCGACAGCTCATGTACGGTTTGGTCTTGGGCTATGCTATGGCTGCTTCTGCTATTTATGGGGAATAATTTACTTTTGTTTTAAGTTATGCTTGTTTATTATGAACTTGATGTAATGGAATAATTTGTATCCTGAATATATGAGCTTTTGACTCTTTTCTGGAAAATAATTAAAAAGTTGGTTTTTAATTGCTACCGCTGCTTTATTTATGTTCTGCCTTGTGATATCTCTGTGCATTTTTACCTAGATAATACTCCACCAAAACTAGTGCATTCCCTTTGTGAGTGACCCTAGCGGAGGTGGGGTATTACATTTGGTATCAGAGTAGAAGGTTACCAGGCTGGGCAAAAGTTTTAAAAACCTTCTGAAACTGTTTTTAAACCATTTATCTATGATTTGTATGGATTTGAGGATCTCTATCTTAAGCGTAGAATTCACGTGTAATGCTTATGTTCTCGGATTTATGGGATACGGTTTGATCCTAGGCATGGATTGGCTGTCCGATTATGGAGCCATTCTTGATTGTGAACGAAGGGTAGTGAGGCTCACGACTCGCCTTGGTAATACCCTTGAAATTTCTTGTAACACTAAGGGTCCGGTCATGTTGTGTTATCTTGAATCCCTTGACTTGTTCGACGATAATTTGCAATCTGTAAGAGTGGCCCGAGAATATCCAGATGTCTTTGATGAAGTGAGGGGATTACCTCCTAAACGCGAGATAGAGTTCCGAATTTATCTTGTTGATAATGCCAAGCCAGTTTCATTGCCCGTTAGGCACATGGCCCCGCGAGAAAGAAGAGAGCTCAGTAAACAAATTAACGAGTTGCTTGAGAAAAAATTCATAAGACGAAGCATTTCTGAATGGGGTGCTCTGGTGGTATTCGTTACTAAGGCGGATGGATCGCTTCGTCTGTGCGTGATTATCGTGAATTAAACAAGTTGACAAAGAAGAATAGGCACCCGCTACCAAGAATCGATGATTTGTTTGACCAGCTTGTGGGAGCATCTATTTTCTCTCAACTCGATCTAGCCACAGGATTCCATCAGCTTAGAGTGGCTGAGGATAGCAATGACAAAACTGCGTTTAGGACTCCAGATGGGTTCTTCGAATGGCTCGTCATGCCGTTTGGGTTAACGAATGCACTCGCGTACTTTGTAGACTTGATGAGCAGGGTGTTTCGGGAGTTCCTTAACAAGTTTGTGGATGATATTTTGATTTTCTCAAAAGATGAGGAAGAGCATGCTAGACATCTCAAGGAAGTCATGGAAATGCTTAGAGCACACCAGTTAAAGGCTAAGTTCTCCAAATGCCATTTTTGGAGGGAGGAAGTTCGATTCCTTGGGCATGTAGTTTCTAAGCAAGGCATAGCCGTGGACCCCGCAAAGGTAGTTGCGGTACAGGACTGGAAAATTCCTAAGAATGCAACAGAGGTGAGGAGCTTTCTCGGTTTGCGGGCTACTACAGGAAGTTCATTAAGGACTTCGCTAAAATTTCAGCCCCTCTTACTAAGTTAACAAAGAAGAACCTACCTTTTGCATGGGACCTATAATGTGATGCTGCTTTTCAGAGACTTAAGAGAGCCCTCACCACAGCTCCAGTCTTAGCATTACTCGATGGAGGTAAGATGTTTACCGTGTACAGAGATGCGTGCAGCACGGGATTAGGCGTCGTCCTAATGCAAGAAGGAAGAGTAATATGCTACGGGGGTAGACAACTTAAAGTTCATGAGAAAAACTATCCCACGCATGACTTGGAGTTGGCCGCAATTGTCTTTGCACTTAAAGCTTGGTGCCATTATCTTCTAGGAGAGAGGTTCGAGCTGTATACCGACCATAAATCGCTTAAATACCTCTTCTCACAGAAAGACTTGAATCTGAGACAACAGCGGTGGATGGAGTTCTTGGCATCATATGACTTCAATATAGCTTATACCCCTGGCAGGGGTAATGTGGTGGCGGACGTGCTAAGTAGAAAAAGGTTGACTTTGAGCCCCTTGTTTGTTGAAATGAAAAGCCTTGAGTTTATAGCAACCTTTGATTTTACATCTGTTGTTGAGTCATTGACTGCTACGTTTGCATCTCTTGAGTTAAGACCTACACTTCTAGAACAAGTAGGGACTTCACAGAAGGAAGACCCACAGTTAGTCGAAATCATGGACAAGCTGATTAGAGGTGAGACGTCAAGTCACCTCAGTAGGTATGCCATAGATGACAAGGGATGGCTAAGGCGCGATGGAAGGCTATGTGTCCCACAAGTGGGAGACCTAGTAAGGAAAGTTCTCGAAGAGGCGCACCACTCGAAAATGACTATACATCCCGGAGGGGATAATATGTATAGGGATATGAAACGTATGTTCTTTTGGGATGGAATGAAAAAGGACGTGGCAGAGTTCGTTTCGAAGTGCATGGTGTGCCAACAAGTAAAGGCCGAGTCAAAGAAGCCCGGTGGGCTATTACATCCTTTGGAAGTTCCGCAATGGAAATGGGAGAGTATCTCGATGGATTTCGTGGATGGACTGCCTAGGTCAAGGAAGGGAAATACTAGCATATGGGTCATAGTTGATAGACTCACGAAAAGCGCTCACTCCATTCCAGTGAAAAGCAAGAGGACCGCATCAGGGCTAGCGGCTATTTACCTTCGAGAGATAGTACGATTGCATGGAGTTCCTTCTAGTATAGTTAGTGATCGTGACCCGATTTTCACGAGCCAGTTCGGGAATAGTCTGCAAGAAGCAATGGGAACACGACTGAACTTGAGCACGACCTATCACCCCCAGATGGATGGACAAACCGAAAGGGTAAATAGGGTACTAGAAGATCTCCTGAGGCTATGCATTCTTGACTTCGGTGGTACTTGGGAAGACCATCTTCCTCTCGTGGAGTTTGCATATAATAACAGTTACCAAGCTAGCATCGGAATGGCACCGTTCGAAGCCCTATATGGAAGACCGTGCAAGTCGCCAACTTGTTGGTGGGAGACGACAGACAGACTTATACTTGGGACCGACATGATAAGGGACACTTCTGAGAAGATTGAGTTGATACGAAGACGGATGAAAACGACCCAAGATAGACAGAAATCTTATGCGGACCGGAGAAGGACAGACCTAGAGTTCGAAGTCGGAGATATGGTCTTTATAAAAGTTTCTCCATTACGCAATGTAGTTCGTTTTGGTGCAGTTGGAAAGCTAGCACCAAGGTTTGTAGGACCGTTCCCCATCACTGAGAGGATTGGACGGATGGCCTACAAGGTAGACTTACCCGAGAAGCTGGCTGGGGTGCACAATGTCTTTCACGTCTCGCATCTCCGGAAGTGTTTGCATGAGTCAGTCAAAGTGGTCGAGCCAAGCATCCTTGAAGATGTAGAAGTGGAAAAAGAAGCAACACTGAGGCGACTTCCGATTCGTATCTTAGGAACGGAGATTAAGAAGCTAAGGAATCGAGAAGTCAAGCTAGTCAAGGTGCAGTGGAGTGAAGCCCAAGAAGACGCAACTTGGGAAACCGAAGAGAAGATACACGCGCTTTACCCATTTCTTTTTTAGGGTACATTCTCGATCTCTTTTTCCTATAAACTTGAAAACTTTTTCGTATCATGCTTCTAATATCTACGTTTGTCTTGTTATCTTCTCGATCTTATCTTGAGAACCTTAGGTAGAACCATATGGATGTAAACATGTGATTGAAACATGTTATGGTTGATGGTTGCAAATGGTTGCAAGTGGTTGCTAGTGGATGCATGACACACATTAGGCACTAGATCGGCTCAATCACATTTTCATGTTGCATATGCATGGGTGCTTATACTTGTACATGGATGGAACTTGTTATGCTATCACTTGGATGTTGCATATGGATGAATGACTGTGCACTCATGTAGAGATTATGAACTATGCTAGGAGTTTGCATACATGTTGGATTCATGACACTATCATATTTTGCATTAAGGAGGTTTACTGAATCAGTAACCGCCTGATCTTTTGCATTAGATAAGTACATATACACACACTTTCTGCATATGTTCATACACCACTAGAAATCTTTTAAGGACAATGGTTGCCTGTGGATGGTGCTTTGAGTAGATGGAGGACGGATGGTAGGACACATCCTCCCTAACTTAGAGATTTTGGGGACGAAATCCTTTAAGGGGGGAGAATGTAACAACCCGTGTTTTTATAATGTGTAATAACCATAAATCAGGGCAGAATTAATTTTTAAAATAAGAATCAAGGGAAACGGGTTATGCCTTTGCGTTCATCTCGAAATTCTGCTTGGAAACGAGTCCGAGTTTTCGAAAATCGGAGTCCGTATGACCAAGTTATGACCATTCGAAGTTTACAAGTTCAAAACAGACTCAATTTGAATTCAAAAATTCGAATTTCAAACCTCCAAATGGACTGGGCGGGAAATTTCCCGCCCAGGACTAGGTCGATCTGGGGGTCGACTATGTAGTCGACCTGCCCAGGACTAGGTCGACCATAGTGTCGACCTGGGGGTCGACCTGGTGCCTGAACCCATTTCTGAAGTTGGGTTCACTTCGATGTATTTGGCTCGTTTCTGTCCACATTCTTTGACCAGACCCTATAAATACAGCCCCCAACACTAGTCTCTCTATACAAAATTCCTTCTGACTTTATGCTGCACTAATTCTGGTTGAAAACTTTGAGAGAGGGACTGCTTCTTCTACGTTGAAACTGCGTTAAGGGAATTGCTGATTTGGGGACTTCTATAAGGACTTGACTAAGCATATAAAGATTCAACATCGACTCTCTTTTTCTAATTCTCAAACCACGATCTGCAAGCCCCAGTTATTTTTAGATTTAAACTGTAAATGTATTATGAATATGATGTAAATTGAAATTGGACCTATGTATGATGACTGTTTACATTCATTCTCGTTCACCTTGGATCTTGACTCTTGGATATTACTATGACATTGATTTGGGGCCTATTCATGTTGTAAACCAAAAAGAGAAACCCATCTTATTATCATGTTGAATCTGCTATTAGTCACATGTTTATGACTATCACCTTAAAACAGTCGTTACCATGACTATACTATCACTTTATGTCAATCGTTACCATGACTATACTATCACCTTATGTCAATCGTTACCATGACTATACTATCACCTTATGACAACTGTTATCTTGACTAGTACCTTGTTTTGCTAGAATTGGAATCCTTATGTTTGAGGCCAATATTCCATATGCCAGTAATGTTTTAATCTTTTATTTCAAGTCATATCATGCTATGCTAGTAATCACTTTTGCCACCTTATACCCGTTCCTTTTTATGTTATTCCCTATTAAATTTATTTGTATCGATTCGAACTTACGTGCGATGGGAATACGATTTGGGTAGACTAGGCAAAACATAAATTAGCTTTAAACTTGAACATGAACGTCGTTATGACTTGAATCTGAATATGGACATGAACTAGACACGATTTGACATGAAACATGACCTGAAAACTGGACATGAATCTAGACATGAAAACTTGAACGTGGGCATGACAATTAGATAAACTTGAAAATGGCCAACTCGAGGTTGGATTGAGTTTGTAGTGTAAATCTGCCCGGAACCGCCCGGCAAATCCAGTGGCTGCAAACAATAGGATCCAATGTGGGTAGTTGGTCATATCGCACGTAAAAACCCAAGGTTAGACTATGTTGTGGTGTAAATCTGACCGGAACCGCCCGGCAAATCCAGTAACCACAACAGTCAGTCTAATGTGAGAGGTTGGCGTGCACTAATGAATTAATGCCACATGATGGGGTTAAGTCATGAACCACTTGAATATGCTTAACCATCATGACACGATGAATTGATATGGTTAAGTCATGAACTGCTTGAACACACTTAAACCAACTTGATACACGATCTGGATAGGGTTAAGTCACGAATTTGAATGACAACTCTTAACCCATTAGAAACCCTAGTTACGCGGTCCTTTTCAGCAGTAACCCACTTAGATGTATCACGATACCTTGGGACTAGGCAGGGTGGGGCACGATTACTAGGCTGCTTGTAAGCATCTAGAACGACGGCTGAGTAGGTGCGCCATTGTAGGTTCAGGCGGGCTATGGTCGTGCACGTAGTCCGGAGTTGAAAAAGCAGGCATTGGGTTCCCGTAGATTTACACTGTGCGTGCTTGATTCGTGTCGGTGGTTGGCACCGTAGGACTTGATACAACATATGGTGGACCTAGCACAGGTAACTACATTTCAGGATAGGGCCGTATGACACAGACAAATGACGAGCTAGGACTTGTAGGGAGCCGATCGATTAATAGATCGTACCGTAGGACCCCGTAATGGGTCACTTCATGATACTGGGCCAAGGGATCATTTCATGGTTAATACTTGACATTGGTTAGAATACTAGTACAATTGGTGCAGCAAACCTTGAACATGCGATGCTAGACTTGATTTATCTTGTTATCTTAATTATCTTACCAGTTCTGTTATCATCCTTATGTTTAATTCCAGTTTTCTCATATCATGTTACCTTTACTATTTTTCATGCTGAAAGTCACTAGGGCTTAACAGTCTTTATGACTGACCCTTTTTCTTTCGCCTCTTTTTCTTTCGTTACTTCCCCCCAGGTTCTTAGGGAGGAAACACTAGCTCTTAGCTTGGATTTAGCTTTCTTTCCGACAGCTCATGTACGGTTTGGTCTTGGGCTATGCTATGACTTCTTCTGCTATTTATGGGGAATAATTTTCTTTTGTTTTAAGTTATGCTTCTTTATTATGAACTTCATGTAATGGAATAATTTGTATCCTGAATATATGAGCTTTTGACTCTTTTCTGGAAAATAATAAAAAGTTGGTTTTTAATTGCTACCGCTGCTTTATTTATGTTCTGCCTTGTGATATCTCTGTGCGTGTTTACCTAGATAATACTCCACCAAAACTAGTGCATTTCCTTTGTGAGTGACCCTAGCGGAGGTGGGGTGTTACAGGTACTATATACTTTGGCCTTCTTGGCGGAACTTTATGCCACTGGTTTGGCTTGTCAACCAGATATTTATCTAGCTAATTATATCTATGCATAACCGGCTATGTAGTGCCACGCTACACACCCGTCTTCCTAAAAAAAACATAAACTGGGCTTTCTATGGTTGCCAAATTCTTGTTGGTACTGGACGCGAAGTGAATGTGATTTTTAAGCATGCTTTCGACCAAATGGGAATTTCTAAGCAAAGGATGGAACAAAGCAACGAGCCTATCTTTGATTTCAACAACAAAGGGTCTACTCCAGTAGGGCACATCAATCTTTCGATCTAAGTAGGATCGCCTCGTCTTTGTAGAACCTTTGAGGCTCTCTTTGAAATCATTGATCAACCTTCGTATTACAATGTTTTCCTTGTCGTCCGACTTTGGATGAAGTGGATGCTTTCATCTCATCGAAGTATCTTATGATGAAATTCCTAACAAAATAGGGTTGAGGTACAATCAAGGGGGAACAGTTCAGTTCCCACGAATTGAATTTTGCAACCGTTAACTAATAAAAGAGGGAGTATCTTGCTTACTTTGGTTCCTCTACAGTTTTTCAACCTTTTAATAATGGATTCTTACATCCAGCATTCGAAGCTAAAATAAGAAATAATAAGACTTACAAACATATGAATGATAGGTACACCCTTTTGAGAAGCAAAATGAAGAGGGTTGATGAGATAAACTCGGTAGAGGAAGATATAATTATAACAAAATTAGATTCCCGAGGGGATACAAAAAAAATTAAACTAATTGAAGGCTTGGAGAAAATAAGCGTGGATCCAACCGATAAAGCTAAAACTATCAAAGTACGGAAGAAGTTGGAAGAACCACTGAAAAGCAATTTGGTTTAGTTCCTACAACATAATAAGGATGTATTCGCTTGGACCTACTAAGATATGGTAGGAATCAACCCATCTGTCATGAGTCATGCTTTGAGTATCAATCCATTCATAACTCTTATTTGGTAAAAGAAAAGGCAGTATAACAAATACAGATCCGAGGCCTTGAAAGAAGAAGTTAAGAAGCTACTATCGAATGGATTTATTCGAGAAATCTTTTACCCCTAAGTGGTTGGACAATCCAGTGCTAGTGAAAAAATCTAATGGGATATGTAGGAATTTGTTGACTACACAGACTTGAATAAAGCTTTGCCCAAAGGACTGATATCCCCTTCCTCAAATAGATCAGTTGGTTGATGCGACTAATCGACATAAGTTGTTATCCCTCATGGATTCCTACTCAGGATACAACAAAATCCCTATGTTCAAACCTGATGACGATAAAATGAGCTTCATCACCGATTGGGGAACATTTTGCTATAAGGTAATGCCTCTTGGATTAAAGAACGTCGATGCAACGTATCAGAGGCTAGTTAACAGAATGTTTCAAGATCAAATAGGGAGAAAAATGGTAGTATATGTGGATGTCATGCTAGTGAAATCTAACAAAGAAGAAAGTCATCTGAAGGACCTAGAAAAAATGTCTACTGTCTTCAGGGAATATCAAATGAAGCTAAACCTTCAAAAATGCTCTTTCGGAGCTTAATCTGGAAAGTTTTTGGGAAATGTTGTCAGCGAACATGGTATTGAGGCTAGTCCTAATCAAATTAAAGCCATGAAGGATATGGATGATCCCAAAACAAGTAAAGAGGTCATGGGCTTAAATGGGAAAGTAGCAACCTTAAATTGATTCATTTCTAAAGCCACTGATAAGTGTGTACACTTCTTTGATGTGATCAAGAAAAATAAGAACTTCGAGTGCAATAAGGAATGCAGGAAGGATTTTCAGGAATTTTCGTATAGTCCCGAAAGAGGGGAAGATTTATACCTTTATATAGCTGTCTCAGAGTACGCAATTAACTCAGTTCTCATGAGGAAAAGTAATGGAAAGCAATTCACAATTTACTATGTTAGCTGAAAGTTGAAAGATGTGGAAAATCTAAAGGCTAAGTGGCAATTATTCGTAGACGAAGTTTCAAATGAACAAGGAGTAGGGGCAAGCTATATAGTAATTACCCCTGGACATAACTTGCATTATGCAATGAAGCTAAGTTTCGCTACAATAAACAACGTAGCTGAATATGAGTCAATAGTTGCAGGATTGAGTTTAGCACTACAACTAAAGATACCACGAATCAAGATCTTTAGCGACTCATTGTTAATGGTAAACTAGATTAAACAAACCTACCAAACCAAGGATCCCTGGTTAGCGTTATGTGTAAAGAGAATATTAATGATGCTCACTCAATTCAAAGTTTTTTCTATACATCAAACCACAAAAGGGGAAAACTCTCAAGCTAAGTCATTGGCAAAGTTGGCCAGCTCAAGAGGAGTGCCTGAAACTCGAGTAATCCCTGTAAGATACCAGGGGAAACCTAGCAATGAGCTAGAGGCACCTTAATTGGTAAAGTTACTAGTCTTAACTAGATACCAAATCTTAGCATAGGAAATTAAAAAGAAAAGGATATCACTCCAAGTGAGGAACCCGTACCAACTAAAAGGGATTTCCATTATGAGAACGCTTGGATAGCACCCATCATAGATTATCTCTTGAATGAAACCTTACCTACCAATAAGAAAAATTCTATGAGGGTTAAATACCAAGCTCCTACCTTCATAATTATGGATAAGGTGCTTTACAAAAAAGGACATTCATGTCCCTACTTGAGATGTTAAGCCTTGATGGGCTCACTTTGTTAAGAGAGGCGCATGAGGGTTTATGCAGAGATCATTCTAACAGAATTATGCTAGCCAAAAGAGTTATGCTGCAAGGCTTCTATTAGCCAAAAATAGTTTGCCAAGCAATTGAGTATGTCAGGAAATGTGAGAAATGCCAAAGGTATTCTAGTATACCCCGTTTACCTCCAAATGACTTGACTAATATTTCAAGCCCATGACCTTACGATGTATGGGGAATAGACTTAATTGGACCCTTACCAATTTCTAAAGGAGGATCTAAGTATGCGATAGTAGTCGTCGACTAATTTACTAAATGAGTTGAAGCAGAACGACTCCCAACGATTACATCTAAGAAGGTGTTGAGATTTGTGATAAAAAATACCATTACACGCTTTGCAGTTCCCCATAAGATCATATCAGACAATGAAACACAATTCAAAAGCAAAAAATTCACATGGCTTTGTGGTAAAAATGGAATCATAAAGAGTTTCTCTTTTGTAGTACATCGAAGGGCAAACAATGCCATCGAGCCAGCAAATAAAACCATAAAGACAATCTTGAAAAATGGCTAAACCAAGCTAAAGGAAACTGGGTAGATGAATTACCATTAGTACTTTGGGCACATAGAACCTCTGTCAAAACGGCTACAGGACACACTATATATATTCTCTAACCTACGGATGCAAAGTTATGTTTCCAATCGAAGTTAAGAAACCTTCACACAAAAGAATAGCATATGCATTTTATCCTAATCAAGAATTGAAAAAGGAGTACTTAAACCTAATTCAAGTGTTAAGGGAATGAAGCAACCATTAGAACGGCTAAATATCAAAGGAGAATCACCAGGTACTACAATTCAAGGGTAAAAACAAGAATCTTCTGAAAAGGGGATTTGGTCTTACGGAGAATAGGCTAACACTAAGAATCCATCATATGGTCACCTTAGCCCAAATTGGGAGGGGCCCTTAATCGTTCATCTAGAGCTCACACTCTGTAATGTCCCGGGATTTTTAACTAACTTTTGCTAAACAATAAGTAGATGATTACATTGCTAACCGAATTAAATTATTAGAATTTGATTAAAAAACATGTAGAAAATGTAACTAATCATTTAAACTACAAACATATGCATCACTATATGAAAATGTTTAACTTATGTATGACATTATCAACATAAGCATCTTAATTTCAAACGAAGAAAAATCTAATTTAATTAAGAACTAAATAAATTAAAGAAATTCATGTTACTTCATACTTAAGTATGTAGTGACATAACACTAAAAGAGGATTAATGGACGTAGTTTGCCATCATACATGAAAAGAGGGGGGGCATTTGTGCATGAAGCATTTAATGTGAAGACACTTAACAACTAAGATTGTATTTAAAACAAAACATACAAATATGTGGAAATATAACCTACAACCGAATGATGAAAGAATGAACCAAATATCTAGCTATCTAGAAGAACAATCCTAGTTATGTCCATCAAGAAGAGTAAAGAGAATTTTTATTTTTTGCCAAAAGGACATGGCATTAACTGTTTTTGTCAAATTTTAAAACAAGAAGGGATAATAGAAGACTTTGTGTGTGTTAAGTACATAAATGAAAACAGGCACAGGCTAGTACCAACAAAACTAGGCATCAAATGTAAGAGAACCTTCCATCTGAACATACCTGCACATAAACATGAGCTTCTTTTCCATAGTAGCATTAAAGACATCCCTTATTTTATATTATTTTCATGTCTATAAATAGGCAGCATACTTACTAACCTTTTTGCACACATTATTTTCGAGCTAATCATAAAAGGGGGCAAACATGAAGCTTTGTTTATAGAGCAGGAAAAAGAAAGTGAGTAAACACTCACTATTTTTCTTTTAAAAACCATGCAAGTTGATGAATGCTTATATATGTTTGTATTGCTGAACCATACCACTGAAACATGTTTTCTTGATCAAAAACACCATAGACATTCTTGTTAAATGCAAACTGTAAACTGTGAATAAACTATTAAAAATTACTATGTTATTGTGTTAAATGTTGCTCTGTTGATGATTCATGGAAATGTATATTCAGGTTTCTAAATGACATTAGAATTTTGCAAAGACCCGAAAATTCCCGCTCTTTGAATCGACCATAAACCACACAGGTCTGATTCAAAGGTTGGAAATCCTCGAATACTTTAACTTTGTGAATACAACACATTAAAACGAATAACAATAGACTTTTATTACACCATGATAATATGAAATCAGAGTACAGAATATCAGAGTACATCGAATAGAATAAATACAGTGGAAGATAAATTTTACATTAAAAATACAGTACACAGCGGAAGACTTTCTATGCTTTGGACACAGCTTTAAGCTTCGATCCAGAATCCTGCTAAAAGATATATATCTGCAAAACAAGCTACTCGACTGCCCGTGTGAAAAATATGGGCACCCGAGTTTGCCAGTGAAACAAACTACAGGTCAGTCATGGGACTGGTATGAGAAATCTGACTTAACTTATCTAATAATAAGGCTAATCACAGGACCACGCCGCTAACGCGGAACGGGTTTACTCCATTGGATTTGCCAGTGGATAATTTTATAAAGTTTGTATAAAACAGCGAAATGACTTTAAAAAAAAGAAATCATCATAAGACTCAAGTCCTATCACACAATGCAACGCACACAGGAGGATAGAGTTTTCCCTTATGATGATCAAACAAGCTTAATACGTGAAAAGTAATATTATCATTAGTGTTCAAGCAGTATTAAAATACTTCAATATAAATATATCAATCCTAGACGGCATAGGTACCATATACTATGTCGCCGCATATAAGTTTACAATCAAAACCGAAATGTCGTCGTATTGGGAATTTGGTTTTCTGTCATGAAATCGAGGCTAGGGATCGTCCTCTTCCGATTTGAGACACTCTAGCAAATGCCTCAGAATCACACCTATGGGCAACCCTTGGAACGGTAGGGCCGGTCCCCACCTAACGGTAGTGGATTGGCAATTCCTGAACATACGTTTCCCGGCCCCTTTGGACCTATAATATGACCACTTCCGGCCAATAAAATCGAGGTACCTCAGTCCATAATCCACATAGTAAAATGTCGGGCCATGTCAAAACCCAAACACCACTTCTAGCTAGAAAGAAACGTATGCACTCCCTACGGTCCATATCCCGTTTTTGACTCATACCGAGGTGTGAGGCTCGCGAAGTTACGCTATACACAAAGCTATGCCTAAACAGGCTATGCTTTGATCATCGACCACAAGGCCTGCTTTTCAACAAAGCCTTGATCATTGCATCTTGGCGTGCCACATTGACAATTCACGCCATGCGATCGATAACTATTACTACATATCCGGGTGTTAAGCAGAGAATAGATTCTCCACCACCAAACAGACATATATTAATACAAATCGATTTAATTACATGAAGTGAATTTCAACGTCAGACACGCATCCATTTAAAAGTCCGTTCTGGGTTTGAACGAAACCGGAGACACCAAAAAGGCGCTCGCTTATCCGCACGACCAACACACACGTCCGAACAACTACTACTTCAACCATATCCTGGTAACAAATCAGTCCAAGGTATCAGAAGTCATCGTCCATTCGATGTGAAGATCGCCGGTCTTCAACCGTCGTCTTCTTACATCTTTGATTCAATCGCCGTTCAATTATTTGAAATGAGTTAAACTCGGCCTTTTCAAATAATTGTCGCATAATTATAGTTTAAAATATTTCATATATATATTTATAACTATTTATCGCTATTTTTATTTATTAAAAATAGCTCGAAATAAATAAACGACGTTTTAGGTCAATGGGCGGCGCTGGCGCTGCTTTTACCAAAATTTGATTTACACATATCTTAAAATCTAACCGTCGGATTTTGATGAAATTTACATCGTTGGAAAGCTCTTCCCAAAGCGGTCCTAACGGTTCCAGTTTTGGAAAAATCCAACGGTCGGATCTTTCGGAATAATCGTTTGAAGTTACGATTGTCGATACACGAACTGCCGCGCTCGTTTCGTTTAATTTTATATTATATATTTATATAAACTATTTGGCGATTTCCCCTTGTTAAAATCCATTCCTATTACTCTATGGCAATAACAATTTTGTCCGCCAATTCTAAGGCGACAAAAATGATGGTTTCAACAATGTATAATTTTATCTCAAATAAAAAATGACATTTTTGTTCGCCAACTCTAATGCGACAAAAATGATGTTTCAATGATGTATAATTTTATATCAAATAAAAATGACCCTTTTGTTCGCCAACTCTAATGCGACAAAAATGTTGTTTTTCAAATGTATAATTTTATATCAAATAAAAATGACCCTTTTGTTCGCCAATTCTAATGCGACAAAAAATGATATTTTTCAAATGTATAATTTTATATTCAACAAAAATGACATTTTTTTTCGCCAACTCTAATGCGACCAAAAATGATATTTTTCAAATGTATAATTTTATATTTAACAAAAATGACATTTTTGTTCGCCAACTCTAATGCGACCAAAAATGATAATTCAACTATGTATATTTTTATATCAAATAGAAATGACATTTTTGTTCGCCGATTCTAATGCGACCAAAAATGATAATTCAACTATGTATATTATTATATCAAATAGAAATGACGTTTTTGTTCGCCGATTCTAATGCGACCAAAAATGATAATTCAACTATGTATATTTTTATATCAAATAGAAATGACATTTTTGTTCGCCGATTCTAATGCGACCAAAAATGATAATCAAATAGAAATGACATTTTTGTTCGCCGATTCTAATGCGACCAAAAATGATAATTCAACTATGTATATTTTTATATCAAATAGAAATGATATTTTTGTTCGCCGATTCTAATGCGACCAAAAATGATAATTCAACTATGTATTTTTTTATATCAAATAGAAATGACATTTTTGTTTGCCGATTCTAATGCGACCAAAAATAATAATTCAACTATGTATATTTTTATATCAAATAGAAATGATATTTTTGTTCGCCGATTCTAATGCGACCAAAAATGATAATTCATCTATGTATATTTCTTTAATTATAAAAATGTTCTTTTATCCTATGCGATTTAAAGACATAAAAATGCACCTTTTTATTCTATTTCAATTTAATGACATAAAAGTGAACTTTTTCTCCTATTTCATTTTTATAACATAAAAGTGAACTTTTTATGTTTTTATAAAATGTATATATTTTATCTCCTACAATGAAAAATGTAAAATTTTCTATCATCTCCTAGAAAAAGGTAAATCTTATACTTTACATAAAAAGTAAATTTTCTATCTCTCTTCATTAAAATAAAAAAATGGAAATTTCCTATTACTTTACTGCAATAGAAAAATGTGAATTTTCTATTACTCTTTGTAAAATGGAAAAAATGTAAATTTCCTATTTATTGTGTTTATTTACATATGTAAATTCTCTTTTTCTCTTTTACATTGAAAAATGTAAATATTTACTTTTCTTTTCTTTTACATTGAAAAATGTAAATATTTTCTTTTCTTTTACATTGAAAAATGTAAATATTTTCTTTTCTTTTCTTTGAAATGTAAATTCTTTTCTATTTTATTCTTTACATTGAAATGTAAATTCTTTTCTTTTTCTTTTTATTTACATTAGAAAAAAGGTAAATCTATTCTATTCTCTTTTACATTGGAAAAATGTAAAAATATCCTTTTAATCTTTACATTGAAAAATGTAAATGGTTTCATATTAAAACAATGGTCATTTTTCAATATGTTAACTTTACATAAAAATGTAATTTTACTTCTTTTATTTACATTGAACAACAATGTAAATTTTCTTCTCTTTTGATTACATTATAATTATGTAATATAAAACATGTTTTCTATGTCAACATGAACAATGTTTATTTTTCTAACATGAACCATTTTGATCAATTTACTTATTACATTAAAAATAGAGTTCTTAATATAAAACATGTTTATTTAAATTAAAACATGAACATTTTCTTATTTACTTCATTACATTAAAATGAGATTTTAGTGTTTAACATTTTTTTTGCCAATTCTAATGCGACAAAATAATGATAATTTGGCGATGTTAATTTCAATCCAATAAAATAGTTTTTTTTTTTGCCAATTCTAATGCGACCAAAAATAATGATAATTTGGCGATGTTAATTTCAATTCAATAATGTGATAATATGGTTTTTGTCTAACCATTTCTATTTACCCAACGTCATAATTTCAATGTCAACAAGGTGATAATATGGTTTTTGTCTAACCATTTCTTTAATTTTCCAACGTCATAGTTTCAATGTCAATAATGTGATAATATGGTTTTTGTCTAACCATTTCTATAATTTATCCAACGTCATAATTTCAATGTCAACACATACAACACAATATATGATTTGGTGTGTAAATTTGATGAATCACAATAAGAGGTCTCATCTTTATTTTATTTTGTAAATCAAAATAAGATATCTAATCTTTATTTATCTTTTAATTAAAATTTAAAAGATCTAAACTTTCTTCCTTTTATAAATCATAAATCAAAATAGAGATTCAAGTTTTCTTTTGTAAAACAAAATAAAAATTCTAACTTTTCTTTTTATTTGTGAATCAAAAATTCAAATTTTCTTTTTATTTGTAAGTCAAAAGATTCAAATTTTCTTTTTATTTGTAAACCAAAAATAAAGATTTTATTTTGTGAATCACAAATAAAGATTTACTTTTCTTTTTAAATCAAAGTATTCTAACTTTCATTTATTTTGTTAATCAAAATAACATTTCAACTTTATTTTGTGAATCAAAATTTAAAATACCAAACTTACTTTAGTAAATCAGAATAAAGATTCAATTTTTCATTATGAGAAAGAAATAAAAATAAAAATAAAAACAAGAATAATAAAGATGAGAACTTTATAAGGATTTCATCAAGGTTTATAGATCTAAACAACAGGACTATATCATAACATCATACATCATTACAAATCACACAGACAAACAATAATTCTAATTGCCACATCGCAGATATATAATTTCGTACATACAATGATTCACATAACAAATATGATTGAATTATTTAATTATTCAAGATTTAGAAATCTCACCAAAAGCTTTCCACTCCATCACTTTTTTTATATTTTCGTCGCGTTCGCCATTTTGTCGCTTTTCACACATGGTTTCGCTGTTTTGGCTCTAATTTCTTCAAATGGCGGTAGGTGTTAGTGATTTTGGCCATGGGTTGGCTGATTGAAAGAGAGAAAGAGGAGGAGGGAAAGAGAGGAAGAGAGCCGCCATGAAAAAGAAGGAGGAACATAGGATTAGGGTTGAGGTTATGAGAGGGTTGTGAGATAATATATAGAGGTTAGGAAATTTTAATTTAACCCTTTAATTATTATTTTTACTATGCTCCATTTTATTAATTTGACCCCTTATGTTGCATTGTTCAACATGTGCAAATAAAGAGGATCATAATTGACCGCAATAAATTAGGCACATGGTTCAGTCATATACGTATGCATATTTATATATTCAACGCACAACATGACATACAAAGATGTAAACTTTAATATATATATATATACATATATATATATATACACATATATATATATACAAACCAAATGTATACATGATATATAAAAATGCAAATTTTAATATGTATACAAAAATAATGTATACATGTCATATAAAAGTAAACATTTAATATATTTTGACAATCCTAAATCAACATAAATGACATTTTTATTATGAAAAAATAAAGGGAAATAATTTTAGGATTAATGGTATCCTAATCAAGTTAAACCATTTATTTCATTAGACTATTCTTACCATAACTTAGTCAATTAAATGTGCCGTATAAGATTTGAAATGAATTTACAGTAAGCGTAAAAGAGGAAGATAATGACGATGGGTAGCTACGTGTTTCTAGCAATATAAAAGTAAATGAACGCTTGATTTATATTTCTTTACTTTTACCATTTTTTTTAAACGTTAAATACCAATTTAGCTAAATTTAGCTGCAATATGAATATATACAAACATAGCAATTTATGAAATTAAAACATGTGGCTATAAAAATTCAACTCTTCATTATAAACTTTTTAATGTGATCAATTTCATGTAATCCAATAACATTAGATTCTAAATTATGGAATAAGCTATATTAATGTGAACGTAGTTAGCGCATATATCTTATTTCTCAATTTATTTCTTGTTTTGTTGAGCTGAACGCACCACAATCAATTAATTTAACTTTTTTTTATTTAAATTTAAAAATAGAATTTTTAAATTCTCACGTATTTTCTAATAAAATTTCTAAAAATAAAAATTTTAAATTGGTCCCAAAAATTCCGGGTTGTTACAATCTCCCCCACTTAAAATCTTTTCGTCCTCGAAAACGAACGTAACTAAAAATTGTTTAATTAACCTATTTAATTTTCATTCTTCTAATTTTATTAGTCGATTAACTTTTTAAATATATATGATTTTTATATATTCAAAAATCATATTTTCTGAGATCGAATCACAAATACGTTATTTATAAACTCGTTACTCTCAACTCATTCTAGGGCATTTCTAACCCTATCTCTAATGAGTTTTCTCATTCTAGGATACTGCTGATCCTACCGCTAATTAGTATTCCTATTGGATATTACTAATCCAATTACTGATGAGTCTTCTGTTCAGTTCTAACGAGTTGTACCCCAAAGATTTGAGCTAATCAGAGCTCTGATACCAACTGTAAAGACCCGAAAATTCCCGCTCTTTGAATCGACCATAAACCACACAGGTCTGATTCAAAGGTTGGAAATCCTCGAGTACTTTAACTTTGGGAATACAACACATTAAAACGAATAACAACAGACTTTTATTACATCATGATAATATAAAATCAGAGTACAGAATATCAGAGTACATCGAATAGAATAAATACAGCGGAAGATAAATTTTACATTAAAAATACAGTACACAGCGGAAGACTTTCTATGCTTTGAACACAACTTTAAGCTTCGATCCAGAATCCTGCTAAAAGATATATATCTGCAAAACAAGCTACTCGACTGCCTGTGTGAAAAATATGGGCACCCGAGTTTGCCAGTGAAACAAACTACAGGTCAGTCATGGGACTGGTATGAGAAATCTAACTTAATTTATCTAATAATAAGGCTAATCACAGGACCACGCCGCTAACGCGGAATGCGTTTACTCCATTGGATTTGCCAGTGCATAATTTTATAAAGTTTGTATAAAACAGCGAAATGACTTTAAAAAAAATGAAATCATCATAAGACTCAAGTCCTATCACATAATGCAACGCACACAGGAGGATAGAGTTTTCCCTTATGATGATCAAACATGCTTAATACGTGAAAAGTAATATTATCATTAGTGTTTGAGCAGTGTTAAAATACTTCAATATAAATATATCAATCCGAGATGGCATAGGTACCATATACTATGTCGCCGTATATAAGTTTACAATCAAAACCGAAATGTCGTCGTATTGGGAATTTGGTTTTTTGTCATGAAATCGAGGCTAGGGATCGTCCTCTTCCGATTTGAGACACTCTAGCAAATGCCTCAGGATCACACCTATGGGCAACCCTTGGAACGGTAGGGCCGGTCCCCACCTAACGGTAGTGGATTGGCAATTCCTGAACATACGTTTCCCGGCCCCTTTGGACCTATAATATGACCACTTCCGACCTATAAAAACGAGGTACCTCAGTCCATAATCCACATAGTAAAATGTCGGGCCGTGTCAAAACCCAAACACCACTTCTAGCTAGAAAGAAACGTATGCACTCCCTACGGTCCATATCCCGTTTTTGACTCATACCGGGGTGTGAGGCTCGCGAAGTTACGCTATACACAAAGCTATGCCTAAACAGGCTATGCTTTGATCATCGACCACAAGGCCTGCTTTTCAACAAAGCCTTGATCATTGCATCTTGGCGTGCCACATTGACAATTCACGCCATGCGATCGATAACTATTACTACATATCCGGGTGTTAAGCAGAGAATAGATTCTCCACCACCAAACAGACATATATTAATACAAATCGATTTAATTACATAGAGTGAATTTCAACGTCAGACACGCATCCATTTACAAGTCCGTTCTAGGTTTGAAAGAAACCAGAGACACCAAAAAGGCGCTCGCTTATCCGCACGACCAACACACACGTCCGGACAACTACTACTTCAACCCTATCCTAGGAGCAAATCAGTCCAAGGTATCAGAAGTCATCCTCCATTCGATGTGAAGATCGTCAGTCTTCTACCTTCGTCTTCTTACATCTTTGATTCAATCGCCGTTCAATTATTTGAAATGAGTTAAACTCGGCCTTTTCAAATAATTGTCGCATAATTATAGTTTAAAACATTTCATATATATTTATAACCATTTATCGCTATTTTTATTTATTAAAAATAGCTCGAAATAAATAAACGATGTTTCGGGTCAATGGGCGGTGCTGGCGCTGCTTTTACCAAAATTTGATTTACATATATCTTAAAATTTAACCGTCGGATTTTGAGGAAATTTACATCGTTGGAAAGCTCTTCCCAAAGCGGTCCTAACGGTTCCAGTTTTGGGAAAATCCAACGGTCGGATCTTTCGGAATAATCGTTTGAAGTTACGATTGTCGATACGCGAACTTCCGCGTTCGTTTCATTTAATTTTATATTATATATTTATATAAACTATTTGGCGATTTCTCCTTGTTAAAATCCATTCCTATTACTCTATGGCAATAACATTTTTGTCTTCCAATTCTAATGCGACAAAAATGATGGTTTCAACAATGTATAATTTTATCTCAAATAAAAAATGACATTTTTGTTCGCCAACTCTAATGCGACAAAAATGATGTTTCAATGATGTATAATTTTATATCAAATAAAAATAACCCTTTTGTTCGCCAACTCTAATGCGACAAAATTGATGTTTTTCAAATGTATAATTTTATATTCAACAAAAATGACATTTTTGTTCGTCAACTCTAATGCGACAAAAAATGATATTTTTCAAATGTATAATTTTATATTCAACAAAAATGACATTTTTGTTCGCCAACTCTAATGCGACAAAAAATGATATTTTTCAAATGTATAATTTTATATTCAACAAAAATGACATTTTTGTTCGCCAACTCTAATGCGACCAAAAATGATAATTCAACGATGTATATTTTTATATCAAATAGAAATGACATTTTTGTTCGCCGATTCTGATGCGACCAAAAATGATAATTCAACTATGTATATTTTTATATAAAAAAGAAATGACATTTTTGTTCGCCGATTCTAATGCGACCAAAAATGATAATTCAACTATGTATATTTTTATATCAAATAGAAATGACATTTTTGTTCGCCGATTCTAATGCGACCAAAAATGATAATTCAACTATGTATATTTTTATATCAAATAGAAATGACATTTTTGTTCACCGATTCTAATGCGACCAAAAATGATAATTCAACTATGTATATTTTTATATCAAATAGAAATGACATTTTTGTTCGCCGATTCTAATGCGACCAAAAATGATAATTCAACTATGTATATTTTTATATCAAATAGAAATGACATTTTTGTTCGCCGATTCTAATGCGACCAAAAATGATAATTCATCTATGTATATTTCTTTAATTATAAAAATGTTCTTTTATCCTATGTGATTTAAAGACATAAAAATGCACCTTTTTATTCTATTTCATTTTAATGACATAAAAGTGAACTTTTTCTCCTATTCACTTTTATAACATAAAAGTGAACTTTTTATGTTTTTATAAAATGTATATATTTTATCTCCTACAATGAAAAATGTAAATTTTTCTATCATCTCCTAGAAAAAGGTAAATCTTATACTTTACATAAAAAGTAAATTTTCTATCTCTCTTCATTAAAATAGAAAAATAGAAATTTCCTATTATACTTTACTGCAATAGAAAAATGTTAATTTTCTATTACTCTTTGTAAAATGGAAAAAATATAAATTTCCTATTTATTGTTTTTATTTACATATGTAAATTCTCTTTTTCTCTTTTACATTGAAAAATGTAAATATTTACTTTACTTTTCTTTTACATTGAAAAATGTAAATATTTTCTTTTCTTTTCTTTTACATTGAAAAATGTAAATATTTTCTTTTCTTTTCTTTGAAATGTAAATTCTTTTCTGTTTTATTCTTTACATTTAAATGTAAATTCTTTTCTTTTTCTTTTTATTTACATTAGAAAAAAGGTAAATCTATTCTATTCTCTTTTACATTGGAAAAATGTAAAAATATCCTTTTAATCTTTACATTGAAAAATGTAAATGGTTTCATATTAAAACAATGGTCATTTTTCTACATGTTAACTTTACATAAAAATGTAATTTTACTTCTTTTATTTACATTGAACAACAATGTAAATTTTCTTCTCTTTTGAATAAATTATAATTATGTAATATAAAACATGTTTTCTATGTCAACATGAACAATGTTTATTTTTCTAACATGAACCATTTTGATCAATTTACTTATTACATTAAAAATAGAGTTCTTAATGTAAAACATGTTTATTTAAATTAAAACATGAACATTTTCTTATTTACTTCATTACATTAAAATGAGATTTTAGTGTTTAACATTTTTTTTCCCCAATTCTAATGCGACAAAATATTGATAATTTGGCGATGTTAATTTCAATTCAATAAAATAGTAAAAAAAAATTCGCCAATTCTAATGCGACCAAAAATAATGATAATTTGGCGATGTTAATTTCAATTCAATAATGTGATAATATGGTTTTTGTCTAACCATTTCTATTTACCCAACGTCATAATTTCAATGTCAACAAGGTGATAATATGGTTTTTGTCTAACCATTTCTTTAATTTATCCAACGTCATAGTTTCAATGTCAATAATGTGATAATATGATTTTTGTCTAACCATTTCTATAATTTATCCAACGTCATAATTTCAATGTCACCACATACAACACAATATATGATTTGGTGTGTAAATTTGATGAATCACAATAAGAGGTCTCATCTTTATTTTATTTTGTAGATCAAAATAAGATATCTAATCTTTATTTATCTTTTAATTAAAATTTAAAAGATCTAAACTTTCTTCCTTTTTTAAATCATAAATCAAAATAGAGATTCAAGTTTTCTTTTGTAAAACAAAATAAAAATTCTAACTTTTCTTTTTATTTGTGAATCAAAAATTCAAATTTTCTTTTTATTTGTAAGTCAAAAGATTCAAATTTTCTTTTTATTTGTAAACCAAAAATAAAGATTTTATTTTGTGAATCACAAATAAAGATTTACTTTTCTTTTTAAATCAAAGTATTCTAACTTTCATTTATTTTGTTAATCAATATAACATTTCAACTTTATTTTGTGAATCAAAATTTAAAATACCAAACTTAATTTAGTAAATCAGAATAAAGATTCAATTTTTCATTATGAGAAAGAAATAAAAATAAAAACAAAAACAAGAATAATAAAGATGAAAACTTTATAAGGATTTCATCAAGGTTTATAGATCTAAACAACATGACTATATCATAACATCATACATCATTACAAATCACACAGACAAACAATAATTCTAATTGCCACATCGCAGATATATAATTTCGTACATACAATGATTCACATAACAAATATGTAACGACCCAGAAAATCTGAACCAATTTAAAATTTTTAAATTGGCTAAAATAATGGATTTTAAATATTTAAAATAAATATTTTAAATAATGGCGATGAAAACTGAGTTTGAATCGACAATTGAAAACGAATATAATTAAATATAATTATATATAGAATTGAAAGTGGCGCGGTAGTTCGATAATTCGATTTCAAACTTCAATTGAATATACCGGGTGCAAAACAATCCGGATTTTAGTGAGACCAAAAATAATGGAATGTAATTGGTAATATCTTTCTAACGAATCTGACCAATCGAAGTTTGATAGCGGGAATCAAAAGATATGTCCAGTTGAAAATTCTGAATAGTCGCTATGGAATTCAGGCCCTTAAAAATGGACATTTTGCAAATGACCTCGGATTTCGACGAAACCACTTTTGTTAGATCCGCAGTGTCAAGTTATTGCTAGGTTTCAAATTTCATAATTTTTCGAATCAATATGTGAGAGTGGCAAAGGGAAACGCGTTTGACCAATTTCAGTTGATTTTAATCGACTGGAAATTGGTCATTTTTCAAACGGTCTCAGAATTCGACGAAACTAGTTTTGTTAGGACCGTATCGTCAATACGAAGCTAGAAAATATTTTTCTGGAATCTTTCTAGTTAGTATGTGACCCCGGTAATTTGAAATGTGCGTTTAAAATTCAATATAGTGATTTAAATGAAAATTCAAAAGGAAACTGATTGTAACAATCGAATCAGCTTGCGATACATATCCCATTGTGTTCGGAATGGGGGTTAAACGCTATGGACGACAGGCGGTGGGCCTCGTTTCGAGGTCGTATGTAAAAGTCAACTTTTTGAATAATTAAATAATAAAAAAAAAAAATAATAATTTAATTCCCTTCCCTCCTTATCTCCCGCTTGGCCCCCCCCCTTTCATTTCGATTCAGACGAAAGGAAAAGAAAAAAAAAACCCTAAAATCTAAATCGATCGAGCGCCGTAGCCTGTCGCCCCCCTCGAGACGTCACCGACGAAGAACTCCGAGCCGCCGCCTCGAAGCAGAAGCCGCCATCCCGTTCGAGCCCCTCGCGACGCCCCCCCGTCGAATCCCATCGCGACGCCACCAAACCCCGAGCGCCACACTCGAGAAGACCACCGCCGACCCTGACATCGACCCCCCCGCTCCTCTGTAAGTTTTAATTTTATTTTATTTTTATTTATTTTATTTTTATTTTATATATAAACCGATTTGTTTAAATTTTTTTTAGTTTAAAACTGAGATTTATAAAATAATTTAAAACTGTTTTTATAAAACCGAATTTAAAACTGAAAATGTTTAAAATAAAAACTGATTTTGATTTTTTTAAAAAGGTTTAAAAACAGTGATTTTGAAAAAGGTTTAAACACAGTTTTTTTAAAAGGATTAAAAAAAAATGAATTGATTTTTAAAAGTATAAAACTGAATGTTTATAAAGAATAGAAACTGATTTTTGTTTTAAATTATAAAACTGATTTATAAATAAAGAAATAAAACTGATTTATAAATAAAGGAATAAAACTGATTTTGTTTTTAAAAATGGTTTAAATATTAAATAGGAAAGGTTTAAACTTTAATGGAACAAGATCTGAACTTTAAATAGGAAAAGGCATATTTTTATATGTTGAAAGCAAAGGTAAAAATCATATTTTTATATGTTGAAAGCAAAAGTAAAAATCATATTTTTATATGTTGAAAGCAAAAGTAAAAATCATATTTTTATATATTGAATAGCATAGTAAAAATTCTATTTTTACATGTGTAGAGCATACGGGCGAAAGCAACAAAAGGCGAAGATTTCTATTAGGAAGAGTCGTGCAGTTGGATAGCTATTGGTGAGATTTCTGATTTAAAAATTTATATATATGTGTTGAAAGTAAAAGTGAATTGCTATATATAAATAAATAAATATCTATATATATATATATACGCCCCCTCGTCCACAAACCATGGACGATATTTATTGGTTGAAATTGTGGTGAAAATTGAATGATTGTTTGGGATTGTTTGTGATTGATATTGGTTGATTGTGGTTGAAAAATACCCATTTGTGGTTGAGAAATATTTGGTTGAAACCACATAGGATTAGTTTGTGGAAATGAAATAAATATATACATGCTGCCTGCGTGCGAATTAGATGCATGATCCCCATTGTCAAAAACCGCGAGGTTTTAAGGTAGAGCGAGGAGCCGTACTAGGGACGGTGCCGGTGTAACTACCCTGCCGTTATGCTGCCGAAATTTTGAATAATATTTGTGTGTTTGAATTATTTTCATATGCTTAAACTATATTTATTCATTGTATAGAAAACATTCATGTGTTGAATTGATATTCATTCGTTGTTTAGAAATTCATGTGTTGAATGGTATTCATATTTTGAAATAAATTGTTCGATAATAAAAATCACATCTTTATCTATATATAAAAACTATTGAAAACATTCATGTGTTGAATTGATATTCATTCGTTGTTTAGAAATTCATGTGTTGAATGGTATTCATATTTTGAAATAAATTGTTCGATAATAAAAATCACATCTTTATCTATATATAAAAACTATTGAAAACATTCATGTGTTGAATTGATATTCATTCGTTGTTTAGAAATTCATGTGTTGAATGGTATTCATATTTTGAAATAAATTGTTCGATAATAAAAATCACATCTTTATCTATATATAAAAACTATTGAAAACATTCATGTGTTGAATTGATATTCATTCGTTGTTTAGAAATTCATGTGTTGAATGGTATTCATATTTTGAAATAAATTGTTCGATAATAAAAATCACATTTTTATCTATATATAGAAACTATAGAAAACATTCATGTGTTGAATTGATATTCATTCGTTGTTTAGCAATTCATGTGTTGAATGGTATTCATATTTTGAAATAAATTGTTTGATAATAAAAATCACCTTTTATCGACTATATGAACTATATAGAAAAATAGTGTTTTGAAATGAATTGTTTTACAATAAAAATCACATTTTTATTGTATGCATAAATCGTTAAAATATGAAGTGTTAAAAATAGCCACTTGTTCAAAATAAACATAGATGAGTTGAAATATTCATTAATTAGCTAATGAAATGATTTGCACCTATTTATGTAACATTAGAATGAATGGAGTTTCTAAACCAAATAGAAATCAAATATGAAGTTGAATAGAAAATGAAAAATGATATAAACTGTATATATATGTACATGCAATATTCATTGAACAGGTTATAGCAAAGGGGCTAGAGAAGAGGAATAAAATTTTGTGCCCGACAAATAGGTACACATTTACTGATTTGTTTGGGTGATGATTTTGAGCCTATTGGCTAGCCGCTTGGCTTCTTCTTTTTCTTTTTGAGATTAGAAGGACCGGGACGCTATTTGCGATTTCCCGACGCTCCCGGTGCAGGGGAGGTTATGGCGAAATTTTTCCAAAATTTAAGGTGTTAGAAAATTTTTTTGAAGTGAAAACGATATAGAAATCATTGAATGAACTATATTTATATAACTATATAAATATAAATAAAATTAAAACGAAACGAGGCCGTGCAGTTCGTATTTTGAAACCGTGATTTCAAACGACTAGTACGGGAAATCCGACCATTGGATTTTCCCGAAACCTCAACCGTCGGGTTCGCCTTGGAATAATCTTTCCAACGGCACCAACCTTGTAAAAATCCAACGGTTGGATTGTCTGGAATGTTTAATTCAAATCTGAAGAAAAACAGCGCCAGAATCGATTTTATTTATATATAAATATAAATAGAATTATATTTAATCGAATAACGACGCTGCAGTTCGTATTTTGAAATCGAAATTTCAAACGATTGTACCGGGAGATCCGACCGTCGGATTTTCCCGAAACTGGAACCGTTGGATTCGTTTTGAAAAGACCATTCTAATGATGTAAATTTTGTGGGGATCCAACGGTTAGATTTTCTGATATGTGTAAATCAAATCTGAAGAAAAACAGCGCCACGGCCGCCTTATGGCCCGAAGCGTCGTTTTGAATAAAATGGCTATTTTAAAATAAATAAAAATAGCGATAAATAGTTATAAAATATCATAAGCGATATGGAATGGAAATAAACTGAATTTGCTTGATTTATGTGATATTTGATGGTTGAATGTGTTTGGTGTGAAAATTACATTAAAGGACAAAACCAGTGTTGTCGAATAATTTAACCATTGAAATAAATCGATTTGAAATTCTAAATATACGTGAATTATTTGAAAAGGCCGAGTTAATTCTCATTTCGAATAATCGACCGACGATTGAAATTCGAAGATGAAGACGATGGTCGAAGACCGGAGATCTTCACCTCGTTTGGATGGTAACCGAGGTCCTGATTGGGAGGCATCCCGAAATATGGATAATGAGTGGTGATCGTTCAGACGTACGTGTTGATCGAAGGGTTTGCGAGGTATTTAGTGCCTCCGGTTTCGTTCAGACCCAGAATGGACTTGTAAATGGACTGTGTGTCTGACATAGGATTTATTCTGTGTGGCATGCTAAGATGCAGTGATCAGGGCTTCTGTTGAAAAGAAAAGTCTTGTGGTAATGATCAAAGCACCGCCTGTGTGGCGTAGCTTTGTGTATAACGTGAATTCGCGAGCCTCACACCCCGGTATGAACCTAAAACGGGAGAACGGACCTCAGGGTGGGCCTACGTTTCCTCCTAGCTAAAAGTGGCGTCAGTGGTTTTACACGCCCTGACGAGTTTGACTTATGTGGTTGTTGCTGTTGCGAGGCGCCTCGGTTAGATCGGACGATCCGGGTCCGATGGAGTCACTTGTTGGCTCGCTTACGCCCCAAAGGGCGGCGAAACGTAGTGCTCAGGCATTTTTAATCCACTCCGTGTGGACCGGCCCTGACGATCCAAGGGTCGATGCGCTCTGACCCTGAGGCTCGAGCTAGGCAGTCTCGAATTCGGTAAGGACTATCTTTTGCCTTGGTTCATGACGGAAAACCAATTTCCAAATACGACATCGTGCGGTTTTGATTGTATACCTATATATGGCGACATAGTGGTATGGGGCATTAATGCCGTCTATGATTGATAGTTATGATTTGAAATTGATTTCAAAACATATAAACACTAGCAATAATATTAAATGCCTTTGTTTTATTCGTATCAAGCATATCTTGGCCGTTATAAGGTAAAAACTCTATCCTCCGGTTTGCGTTGCATTGTGTGATGGGAACTGAGTCTTATAACGGCTTCATTTTTATAAAAAGCATAGCGATGTTTAAAAGAAAGATTTGTTTTAAAGCACTGGCAATCCAATGGAGTAAACCCGTTCCACGAAAGTGGCGTGGTCCTGTGATTAGCCAATTATATATATGTGTTGAGTGGATTTCTCATACCAGTCCCATGACTGACTCGTAGTTTGTTTCACTCTCAAACTCGGGTGCCCCTTTTTCTACACGGGCAGCCTTGTATTCAGGTTTAGCTGGTTCTTTCTGGATAGCTGGAGCTGAAGATGGATTCTATCATTTATTTCTTTTTATGCTGTTCAGCTCCTATTGTTCATATTTTGTTTATTTCCGCTGTAGACATTTATGTATAACTGAACTGTATTTGTACTAAGTAAGATCCTGTATACTGTGTAACTCTGATGATTACTTTTATCCAGTATATTTTGTTGTTCATTCTGGTGTATTTATTTAATTCTGTTCTGCTATTATCTGTTTCTGTGTTATATTCCAAAGATAACCTTATTTCCGTGAGAACGGGAAATCGGGTCGTCACAACGTGGTATCAGAGCTTTGGTTAAGCTTAGTTCTGGAATATAACATTTGAACGAACTCGTCAGAAATAGAACCAGTAGTGTTCTAGGACGGGCAACTCAATACAGATAGGATCAGCAATATCCTAGTATGAGTAAAGCAGAATGATTACACCTCGATAGACACATTTACATTTGAAGTATATGTTTCTATGTTTTAAAATTATCTTTTCTGTGACCTGACACTTGATCTGCTAATTGCAGAAGTACTAGAAAAATGAGTGCCAGAAACAGAAGGAATACAGAACCCGATCTAGAGGCTCTATTAAAGAAATATCGAAATCTGAACGGAGCGCAATTCTCGGGCAATGAATCTATTATTCAAACTCAAGCTTGGTTGAGTTCTGTCGAAAGAATCTTTGAGCATATCCAGCTGAGAGATGACCAGAAACGGTTAGTAGCATCTTGGGCGCTCAAAGAAGAAGCTTTAATCTGGTGGGAAACAATCATAAAAAAAAATCCAGAAGGTGATATCACCTGGGACAGATTCAAAGTGATTTTCCTAGAGAGATTTACTCCTCCAGAAGCAACCGAGAGATTATGTGATGAATTTTCTTATCTAATACAAGGTGACATGACCATTCCCGAATATCATAAGAAATTCAACGAACTTGCTCACTTTGCTCCTCATCTAATTCAAAATCCGAAGAGGAAAAATATGAGATTTATTCACGGGCTTCAAAGGAAATACCAGAATAAGGTATTGGGGCATGTGAAGCTTCCTTTCTCAGAAATGATTTATATGGCTTATCAATATGAAGATCTTCATAAGAAAGGAATGTTACGCGACGAAGAAGAAGTCTGTTCTAGTGACAAAGAAGATTCGGAAACTGATATTCCTGAAGCCAGTATGATGTCTGAAGTCGGTAAGGAGCCCGAAGTAAATCGAAAAAGGGCTAGATCTGAAAAAGAACCTGGCACGACTGCCATATGCAAGAATTGCAATCAGAAGGGGCATTTGTCCAGGAAATGTAAATCTTTAAAGAAACCAATAAAGGATGGATATAGAGCCAATCGAAAGCAAAAGAAGAAAAGGTTGGGAAAAGATGGGGAGTTTCAAGAGAATAGGCATTGTAAACAGTGCCGCGAGGCCGGTCATCTTGCAAAGGATTGCCCGCTCTTAAACAAGGTCGAAGCAGTACATGTAAATGAATTGGCAGAAACTTCTGAGCCCTCAGCTGGCCAAGAAAGACCAGATGTTTTAGAAGGCACGCTAACTATCAAAGACATCCCAGTTAAAGTACTGTTTGACACAGGCGCGTCAAGAAGCTTCATTGCCAAAGATGCAGCTAAGAAACTGGATTTGAATTTGAAAAAGCTCAAGGAACCAATGACTGTCCAGAATCCGGTTGGGGGTTCCATTGATCTCAGTTGGGTTTGTGGAGTGCCGGTTTCTTTCTCTCGTTATCGGTTTCCTACCATTGCAGCCGTCATGAATTTTAAAGAGTTCGATCTTATCTTGGGATTGGACTGGCTGACCAAATATGAAGCTGAGGTTAAATGCGCCGACAGAGTCGTGAAGGCGAAGATTAAATCAGGTGATTATATAACCATTCCCTGTGAAGGTCAGAATGCTAATAGAAAAGACTTCTGGGCAGCTTTGAATGTTTCTCCAGCCCAAATAGAAAATATCCCTGAAATCACTGAGAATATTCCAGACCTCATTAAAGATATTCCTATCGTCAAGGATTATGCGGATGTGTTTGAGGAAGTCGTTCGCTTACCTCCGCAGAGAGAAATAGATTTCAAGATTGCTTTAGTTCCCAATGCAAGGCCGGTAGTTCATGCTATTCGAAGAATGTCCTTGAAAGAGAAGGAGGAATTAGACAATCAAACACGACAGCTCGTATGGAAAGGTCTGATCAGGCCTAGTTTCTCTGATTGGGGTGCAGCAGTGGTATTTGTCCCGAAATCTGATGGTACTCTACGGCTATGTGTGGACTATCGTGATCTGAACAAACAGACAATAAAGAACAAGTATCCATTGCCGCGGATTGATGATTTGTTAGATCGATTAAATGGAGCACAAGTATTCTCACGAATGGACCTAGCTACAGGATTCCATCAGCTTCGAATTGCCGAAGAGTGTGTTCCAATGACAGCGTTCAGAGGCCCCGACTTATTCTATGAGTGGTTAGTAATGCCGTTCGGCTTATGTAACGCTCCAGCCTATTTCGTCGATCTGATGAACAGAGTATTCAGAGGGGTTTTGAATAAATTTGTTCTGGTTTTTATTGATGATATTCTAATCTTCTCTAAATCAAAGGCCGAACATGAAAAGCATCTGGAACAAGTGTTAGAAATCCTCAGGAGAAATGTATTGAAAGCAAAGTTCTCCAAGTGTATATTCTGGCAGGATGAAGTGAAATTTCTGGGCCATGTAGTATCGAAAGATGGAATCGCTGTAGATCCAAGCAAAATCACAGCTATTCAGAATTGGAAACAGCCCAGTACTCCCACTGAAGTCCGCAGTTTTCTCGGATTAGCTAGCTATTACCGGAAGTTCGTTAAAGACTTTTCGAAGATATCTGGCCACTTAACGAAGCTTACAAAGAAGCATTCTAAGTTCAAATGGACTCAAGAAAGTGAGGAGGCTTTCGAAGAGCTAAAGTTGAGACTAACAACAGCTCCAGTGTTAACCATCATCGATGGCAACCAAGATCTAAAAGTCTGGACTGATGCTTCTAGAGAAGGCCTTGGCGCAGTGTTAATGCAAAGAGGTCAAGTAATTGCTTATGCTAGCCGTCAACTGAAGCCGCACGAGAAAAACTATGTAACTCATGATCTTGAGTTATTGGCTATCATATTCTCTTTGAAAATCTGGAGACACTATCTTCTGGGCGAGAGATTTGAACTGTTTACAGATCACCAGTCGTTAAAGTATCTGTTCACTCAGAAGGACTTAAATTTGAGGCAGCAGCGTTGGCTGGAGTTTCTTGCAGCATATGACTTTGAAATTATATATACTCCAGGGAAAGCCAATGTCGTGGCCGATGCGCTGAGTCGAAAGAATGTAATGATCGCCAGCTTTATTATCACGACTTCCTTGATTGACAAAATATCTATTCTTCAGAAGGAGGATAACTTTATTAAAGATATGATCAAAAGGATTCAGAAAGGCGAACCCTCGTGTTTTCAAATAGATAACGACGGGACCTTGAGGTTAAAAGGAAGGATTTGTGTTCCTGACATCCCAGAGTTAAAAAGGGAAGTGTTAGACGAGTGTCACAAGTCCAAGCTGAGTATCCATCCTGGCGTGGCCAAAATGTATAACGATCTCAAAAGAACATTCTGGTGGAAGGCTATGAAGAGGGACGTTTCAATATATGTTAGCCGATGCCCTACTTGCCAGCTAGTTAAAAGCGACCAACAGAAATTGGCGGGATTATTACAACCGCTAGAAGTTCCTGGTTGGAAGTGGGAACATATTTCTATGGATTTCATTGATGGTTTGCCCAGAACCAGAAAAGGGAATGACAGTATTTGGGTGATCGTAGATCGTTTCACGAAGACCGCCCATTTTATACCTATCAAATCAAATAGAACTGCTCAGAGTCTGGCGCATATTTACTTCAGGGAAATAGTTAGACTGCATGGAGTGCCGCTCAGTATAGTAAGTGATAGAGATACAATATTCACTAGCAAATTCTGGGAAGCATTTCAAGTCGAGCTAGGAACGAAGTTAAACTTGAGCACCGCTTATCATCCTCAGACAGACGGTCAGACTGAGAGGGTGAATCGCATTTTAGAAGATCTATTGCGGGCTTGTGTTATAGAGTTCGGTGGATCATGGGAAGACAATCTGCATTTGGCTGAATTCTCTTATAACAACAGCTACCAGGCGAGTCTGACAATGTCGCCATTCGAAGCATTGTATGGTAGACCGTGCCGATCTCCTGCTTGTTGGGTCGAGCCTGGAAATAGACTTGTGTTAGGGCCTGATATGATTCGAGAAGCTGCCGACAAAGTCGATTTTATTAAAAAGCGATTACTCGCCGCTCAAAGCCGACAAAAGAGCTATGCCAATAAAAGAAGAAGAGATATATCCTTCGAAGTGGGCGACTATGTATATTTGAAAGTATCGCCGATGAGAGGAGTTATCAGGTTCGGTAAAACTGGAAAGTTGGCACCCAAATTCATTGGTCCGTTTCCTATTCTGGAACGGATTGGGACTCTCGCTTATAGGGTCAAACTGCCTGACTGGTTGCCTGGAGTTCATGATGTATTTCATATATCTCAACTTCGAAAGCACGTTCATGATCCAGACTTGATCGTGGAAGAAGCAGCTCAGCAGGATATTGAAATTACTCCAGAATTAGCTGTGAGGCGCGAGCCGCTAAAGATTATCGGCAAAGAAACCAAAGAGCTGAGAAACAAGAAGGTTCACTTAGTCAAAGTGCAATGGAGTGGAGATCCGCGAGATTGTACTTGGGAAACTGAGGAGAGCATTCAGAAAGCTTATCCTAGATGCCGAGTAGATATCTCTGATTGACTCTGGTGCAAGGTACATTTACCCTACTTTGCATTACCGTTTAATTCTTTATTCTATTGCTATTTTCTTCCCATAGATGTGCATTGTTTATTCTATACTCAGAATATTAAAAACAAATTGGTTGTTGTATTGTGGGATTGTAGATTTATCAAACCACTTTCGACTTTATTCCTTTTCGGGGACGAAAAGTTTTAAGTGGGGGAGATTGTAACGACCCAGAAAATCTGAACCAATTTAAAATTTTTAAATTGGCTAAAATAATGGATTTTAAATATTTAAAATAAATATTTTAAATAATGGCGATGAAAACTGAGTTTGAATCGACAATTGAAAACGAATATAATTAAATATAATTATATATAGAATTGAAAGTGGCGCGGTAGTTCGATAATTCGATTTCAAACTTCAATTGAATATACCGGGTGCAAAACAATCCGGATTTTAGTGAGACCAAAAATAATGGAATCTAATTGGTAATATCTTTCTAACGAATCTGACCAATCGAAGTTTGATAGCGGGAATCAAAAGATATGTCCAGTTGAAAATTCTGAATAGTCGCTATGGAATTCAGGCCCTTAAAAATGGACATTTTGCAAATGACCTCGGATTTCGACGAAACCACTTTTGTTAGATCCGCAGTGTCAAGTTATTGCTAGGTTTCAAATTTCATAATTTTTCGAATCAATATGTGAGAGTGGCAAAGGGAAACACGTTTGACCAATTTTAGTTGATTTTAATCGACTGGAAATTGGCCATTTTTCAAACGGTCTCAGAATTCGACGAAACTAGTTTTGTTAGGACCGTATCGTCAATACGAAGCTAGAAAATATTTTTCTGGAATCTTTCTAGTTAGTATGTGACCCCTGTAATTTGAAATGTGCGTTTAAAATTCAATATAGTGATTTAAATGAAAATTCAAAAGGAAACTGATTGTAACAATCGAATCAGCTTGCGATACATATCCCATTGTGTTCGGAATGGGGGTTAAACGCTATGGACGACAGGCGGTGGGCCTCGTTTCGAGGTCGTATGTAAAAGTCAACTTTTTGAATAATTAAATAATAAAAAAAAATATAATAATTTAATTCCCTTCCCTCCTTATCTCCCGCTTGGCCCCCCCCTTTCATTTCGATTCAGACGAAAGGAAAAGAAAAAAAAAAACCCTAAAATCTAAATCGATCGAGCGCCGTAGCCTGTCGCCCCCCTCGAGACGTCACCGACGAAGAACTCCGAGCCGCCGCCTCGAAGCAGAAGCCGCCATCCCGTTCGAGCCCCTCGCGACGCCCCCCCGTCGAATCCCATCGCGACGCCACCAAACCCCGAGCGCCACACTCGAGAAGACCACCGCCGACCCTGACATCGACCCACCCGCTCCTCTGTAAGTTTTAATTTTATTTTATTTTTATTTATTTTATTTTTATTTTATATATAAACCGATTTGTTTAAAATTTTTTTAGTTTAAAACTGAGATTTATAAAATAATTTTAAAACTGTTTTTATAAAACCGAATTTAAAACTGAAAATGTTTAAAATAAAAACTGATTTTGATTTTTTTAAAAAGGTTTAAAAACAGTGATTTTGAAAAAGGTTTAAACACAGTTTTTTTAAAAGGATTAAAAAAAAAATGAATTGATTTTTAAAAGTATAAAACTGAATGTTTATAAAGAATAGAAACTGATTTTTGTTTTAAATTATAAAACTGATTTATAAATAAAGAAATAAAACTGATTTATAAATAAAGGAATAAAACTGATTTTGTTTTTAAAAATGGTTTAAATATTAAATAGGAAAGGTTTAAACTTTAATGGAACAAGATCTGAACTTTAAATAGGAAAAGGCATATTTTTATATGTTGAAAGCAAAGGTAAAAATCATATTTTTATATGTTGAAAGCAAAAGTAAAAATCATATTTTTATATGTTGAAAGCAAAAGTAAAAATCATATTTTTATATATTGAATAGCATAGTAAAAATTCTATTTTTACATGTGTAGAGCATACGGGCGAAAGCAACAAAAGGCGAAGATTTCTATTAGGAAGAGTCGTGCAGTTGGATAGCTATTGGTGAGATTTCTGATTTAAAAATTTATATATATGTGTTGAAAGTAAAAGTGAATTGCTATATATAAATAAATAAATATCTATATATATATATATATACGCCCCCTCGTCCACAAACCATGGACGATATTTATTGGTTGAAATTGTGGTGAAAATTGAATGATTGTTTGGGATTGTTTGTGATTGATATTGGTTGATTGTGGTTGAAAAATACCCATTTGTGGTTGAGAAATATTTGGTTGAAACCACATAGGATTAGTTTGTGGAAATGAAATAAATATATACATGCCGCCTGCGTGCGAATTAGATGCATGATCCCCATTGTCAAAAACCGCGAGGTTTTAAGGTAGAGCGAGGAGCCGTACTAGGGACGGTGCCGGTGTAACTACCCTGCCGTTATGCTGCCGAAATTTTGAATAATATTTGTGTGTTTGAATTATTTTCATATGCTTAAACTATATTTATTCATTGTATAGAAAACATTCATGTGTTGAATTGATATTCATTCGTTGTTTAGAAATTCATGTGTTGAATGGTATTCATATTTTGAAATAAATTGTTCGATAATAAAAATCACATCTTTATCTATATATAAAAACTATTGAAAACATTCATGTGTTGAATTGATATTCATTCGTTGTTTAGAAATTCATGTGTTGAATGGTATTCATATTTTGAAATAAATTGTTCGATAATAAAAATCACATCTTTATCTATATATAAAAACTATTGAAAACATTCATGTGTTGAATTGATATTCATTCGTTGTTTAGAAATTCATGTGTTGAATGGTATTCATATTTTGAAATAAATTGTTCGATAATAAAAATCACATCTTTATCTATATATAAAAACTATTGAAAACATTCATGTGTTGAATTGATATTCATTCGTTGTTTAGAAATTCATGTGTTGAATGGTATTCATATTTTGAAATAAATTGTTCGATAATAAAAATCACATTTTTATCTATATATAGAAACTATAGAAAACATTCATGTGTTGAATTGATATTCATTCGTTGTTTAGCAATTCATGTGTTGAATGGTATTCATATTTTGAAATAAATTGTTTGATAATAAAAATCACCTTTTATCGACTATATGAACTATATAGAAAAATAGTGTTTTGAAATGAATTGTTTTACAATAAAAATCACATTTTTATTGTATGCATAAATCGTTAAAATATGAAGTGTTAAAAATAGCCACTTGTTCAAAATAAACATAGATGAGTTGAAATATTCATTAATTAGCTAATGAAATGATTTGCACCTATTTATGTAACATTAGAATGAATGGAGTTTCTAAACCAAATAGAAATCAAATATGAAGTTGAATAGAAAATGAAAAATGATATAAACTGTATATATATGTACATGCAATATTCATTGAACAGGTTATAGCAAAGGGGCTAGAGAAGAGGAATAAAATTTTGTGCCCGACAAATAGGTACACATTTACTGATTTGTTTGGGTGATGATTTTGAGCCTATTGGCTAGCCGCTTGGCTTCTTCTTTTTCTTTTTGAGATTAGAAGGACCGGGACGCTATTTGCGATTTCCCGACGCTCCCGGTGCAGGGGAGGTTATGGCGAAATTTTTCCAAAATTTAAGGTGTTAGAAAATTTTTTTGAAGTGAAAACGATATAGAAATCATTGAATGAACTATATTTATATAACTATATAAATATAAATAAAATTAAAACGAAACGAGGCCGTGCAGTTCGTATTTTGAAACCGTGATTTCAAACGACTAGTACGGGAAATCCGACCATTGGATTTTCCCGAAACCTCAACCGTCGGGTTCGCCTTGGAATAATCTTTCCAACGGCACCAACCTTGTAAAAATCCAACGGTTGGATTTTCTGGAATGTTTAATTCAAATCTGAAGAAAAACAGCGCCAGAATCGATTTTATTTATATATAAATATAAATAGAATTATATTTAATCGAATAACGACGCTGCAGTTCGTATTTTGAAATCGAAATTTCAAACGATTGTACCGGGAGATCCGACCGTCGGATTTTCCCGAAACTGGAACCGTTGGATTCGTTTTGAAAAGACCTTTCTAATGATGTAAATTTTGTGGGGATCCAACGGTTAGATTTTCAGATATGTGTAAATCAAATCTGAAGAAAAACAGCGCCACGGCCGCCTTATGGCCCGAAGCGTCGTTTTGAATAAAATGGCTATTTTAAAATAAATAAAAATAGCGATAAATAGTTATAAAATATCATAAGCGATATGGAATGGAAATAAACTGAATTTGCTTGATTTATGTGATATTTGATGGTTGAATGTGTTTGGTGTGAAAATTACATTAAAGGACAAAACCAGTGTTGTCGAATAATTTAACCATTGAAATAAATCGATTTGAAATTCTAAATATACGTGAATTATTTGAAAAGGCCGAGTTAATTCTCATTTCGAATAATCGACCGACGATTGAAATTCGAAGATGAAGACGATGGTCGAAGACCGGAGATCTTCACCTCGTTTGGATGGTAACCGAGGTCCTGATTGGGAGGCATCCCGAAATATGGATAATGAGTGGTGATCGTTCAGACGTACGTGTTGATCGAAGGGTTTGCGAGGTATTTAGTGCCTCCGGTTTCGTTCAGACCCAGAATGGACTTGTAAATGGACTGTGTGTCTGACATAGGATTTATTCTGAGTGGCATGCTAAGATGCAGTGATCAGGGCTTCTGTTGAAAAGCAAAGTCTTGTGGTAATGATCAAAGCACCGCCTGTGTGGCGTAGCTTTGTGTATAACGTGAATTCGCGAGCCTCACACCCCGGTATGAACCTAAAACGGGAGAACGGACCTCAGGGAGGGCCTACGTTTCCTCCTAGCTAAAAGTGGCGTCAGTGGTTTTACACGCCCTGACGAGTTTATGTGGTTGTTGCTGTTGCGAGGCGCCTCGGTTAGATCGGACGATCCGGGTCCGATGGAGTCACTTGTTGGCTCGCTTACGCCGCAAATGGCGGCGAAACGTAGTGCTCAGGCATTTTTAATCCACTCCGTGTGGACCGGCCCTGACGATCCAAGGGTCGATGCGCTCTGACCCTGAGGCTCGGGCTAGGCAGTCTCGAATTCGGTAAGGACTATCTTTTGCCTTGGTTCATGACGGAAAACCAATTTCCAAATACGACATCGTGCGGTTTTGATTGTATACCTATATATGGCGACATAGTGGTATGGGGCATTAATGCCGTCTATGATTGATAGTTATGATTTGAAATTGATTTCAAAACATATAAACACTAGCAATAATATTAAATGCCTTTGTTTTATTCGTATCAAGCATATCTTGGCCGTTATAAGGTAAAAACTCTATCCTCCGGTTTGCGTTGCATTGTGTGATGGGAACTGAGTCTTATAACGGCTTCATTTTTATAAAAAGCATAGCGATGTTTAAAAGAAAGATTTGTTTTAAAGCACTGGCAATCCAATGGAGTAAACCCGTTCCACGAAAGTGGCGTGGTCCTGTGATTAGCCAATTATATATATGTGTTGAGTGGATTTCTCATACCAGTCCCATGACTGACTCGTAGTTTGTTTCACTCTCAAACTCGGGTGCCCCTTTTTCTACGCGGGCAGCCTTGTATTCAGGTTTAGCTGGTTCTTTCTGGATAGCTGGAGCTGAAGATGGATTCTATCATTTATTTCTTTTTATGCTGTTCAGCTCCTATTGTTCATATTTTGTTTATTTCCGCTGTAGACATTTATGTATAGCTGAACTGTATTTGTACTAAGTAAGATCTTGTATACTGTGTAACTCTGATGATTACTTTTATCCAGTATATTTTGTTGTTCATTCTGGTGTATTTATTTAATTCTGTTCTGCTATTATCTGTTTCTGTGTTATATTCCAAAGATAACCTTATTTCCGTGAGAACGGGAAATCGGGTCATCACAAAATATGATTGAATTATTTAATTATTCAAGATTTAGAAATCTCACCAAAAGCTTTCCACTCCATCACTTTTTTTTATATTTTCGTGGCGTTCGCCATTTTGTCTCTTTTCGCACATGGTTTCGTTGTTTTGGCTCTAATTTCTTCAAATGGCGGTAGGTGTTAGTGATTTTGGCCATGGGTTGGCTGATTGAAAGAGAGAAAGAGGAGGAGGGAAATAGAGGAAGAGAGCCGCCATGGAAAAGAAGGAGGAACATAGGATTAGGGTTGAGGTTATGAGAGGGTTTTGAGATAATATATAGAGGTTAGGAAATTTTAATTTAACCCTTTAATTTTTTTTTACTATGCTCCATTTTATTAATTTGACCCCTTATGTTGCATTGTTCAACATGTGCAAATAAAGAGGATCATAATTGACCGCAATAAATTAGGCGCATGGTTCAGTCATATACGTATGCATATTTATATATTCAACGCACAACATGACATACAAAGATGTAAACTTTAATATATATATATATATATATATATATATATATATATACACACAAACCTAATGTATACATGATATATAAAAAATGCAAATTTTAATATGTATACAAAAATAATGTATACATGACATATAAAAGTAAACATTTAATATATTTTGACAATCCTGAATCAACATAAATGACATTTTTATTTTGACAAAATAAAGGGAAATAATTTTAGGATTAATGGTATCCTAATCAAGTTAAACCATTTATTTCATTAGACTATTCTTAACATAACTTAGTCAATTAAATGTGTCATATAAGATTTGAAATGAATTTAAAGTAAGCGTAAAAGAGGAAGATAATGACGATGGGTAGCTACGTGTTTCTAGCAATATAAAAGTAAATGAAAGCTTGATTTATATTTCTTTAGTTTTACCATTTTTTTTAAATGTTAAATACCAATTTAGCTAAATTTAGCTGCAATATGAATATATACAAACCTAGCAATTTATGAAATTAAAACATGTGACTATAAAAATTCAACTCTTCATTGTAAACTTTTTAATGTGACCAATTTCATGTAATCCAATAACATTAGATTCTAAATTATGGAATAAGCTATATTAATGTGAACGTAGTTAGCGCACATATCTTATTTCTCAATTTATTTCTTGTTTTGTTGAGCTGAACGCACCACAATCAATTAATTTAACTTTTTTTATTTAAATTTAAAAATAGAATTTTTAAATTCTCACGTATTTTCTAATAAAATTTCTAAAAATAAAAATTTTAAATTGGTCCCAAAAATTCCAGGTTGTTATAAATTTACTATATCTGCTAAACCCTTATTTGCTGAACAAAGATTTAAGATATCCCCTGTTAATGAAAATTGTGTATCCACTATGTGAACACATTGCTCTGTTTGATGCCATTCCTCATAGATGTATTGCTAGTGTGAAGATCAGACACTAGTTCTTCATACAAATGATTCATCCAAGTGTGTAAGCAACATTAAACAGGTCAGTGGAATATATATATATATATCATACCTATATATCTAGTATGATATAACATTAAAGAAACTATTAAAAACAAATATTATCGACCAATTAAGTTATGAGATTTAAATATATAAATATGATCAGGGTAAGAAAATATGATTTTAGAAGCAAGCATCACAATTTTTAATGAAGGAGATAATGAGAAAAGTTGGGTTTGTTGAAAATGGTGTTCACGACTTTTGTGGATGATCTATGTAATGAAAAATTCGGGAATCGAGTATGGATAGGCGTGATGATCTCTAGGATCTAGGAAAACTACCAAAGAATTTTTCTAACATGTAGAAATGGAGTTTGAATCAATCATTGTGTTTTATTTTCTGTCTCAGGTTACTCGAGTTCAGGGTTGAACTGCGCCGCCTTGGTGGCTGAGGGAGGTTGCGCACCAAGGGGAAGGCTGACGTGGGTCATCGCCAGCGGGTGGCCAGAGTACGGTGGGTTCCGGTGACCAGAGGAGGAAGATGGAGCGGTTTTTCTTGGATTGGGGTTGGTAGAGACGGGAAACACATGAAGTGATCGAGCAAGTATCTAGTAGTGACTAGGGGGTTGGAGCGTGAGGTCTGGGGCTTAGCAACTCGCTGAATTTAGCAAACTGGTAGTACCAAGTGGTACTTTGGCTGAGAAGGAATACACGGGTGTGGCATCAGTTTCGGGGGAGAAAACACGGGCGTTGGAAGTGGTACTTTGGCGTTTGGTAAACTAGCACTTTAGAAATTGGTAAAGTGGTACTTTAGGGTATATCACTTTGGCATTTGCTGAACGCATGAGGACTGAGGTGATTTGGCAAGCGGAAACATGGGGTTTTGGACTTGTTACTTTGGAGAGTGGTACTACCAGGTGGTAGTGGGATGGAGCGTGAGGATCTGAGTAGTTTTCACGTGCGCACAGTGTTGTTTTGGAAGTGGCACTTTGGCAAAAATTAGTACTTTGGCCAATACGCAAACAAAGGAGATTTTAAACGAAGTTTTAATTAAAACCAGTTTTAATTAAAATAGAAAATAAAATAAATAAGAAAATAATAAATAAATAAAAAGATTTTTATTTAAAATATCGTAGGCAAGTGAAAGGAAGACAGTAGCAAGAAGATCAAAGACGGAAGCTCGACTGTAGAAGTTCGACGAGTTTGAAAATAAAAATATAAAGAAAATAATTAAAAATAAATTATAAATTTAATTTATTTATAATTAATTAGTAATAATAAAATAATTTCCAAGGATAACGGAAGTATTAAATTGTCATATAAACATAGATGACGAACAAAGAAAATACCATGTGCGACGCACACACTTTATTTTGCTCATTTCTAAATGATGGTTAAAACTGAATAAAATTGTTTGACTGAAAATCATAATCAAAGGATGTGTAAACTGAAACATAATCATGTTTGGCTTATAATTATTTGTCAACTATAAAAGACATTACGTACATCGTTTCGAATAGACTGGAATAAATATTCCACTTCGACTCAAATTATACGCTGCGTATAAGAAATATTGAAGACGGAGATATGCAAGGGCTATTTTGAATAGTACATTCAGTTTGTCTAGTCCCAGGACAACCTGTATGGCCGGGTGTCTAACAACGTATATCTATTAGGTTCTACACAGCGAATTTACTTAAGTATATTACGTTGGTGGCAGAGAAATTTGTTTCTCTTAGCTTTATTGCCCGTAATATATTTGGGAAATCAAACGAGTGTTCTGACAGATAGGACGATGTGACACTCAAAGTAATTGAAGATATAATCTGTCAAAAAGATAAGTTTAGCCTCAAGCTTCACAACCAGGAAATGACAAAAACGGGAAGGTAGCATGGCTATGTGGGTAGCTCCCATTAGGGTGTATTATCACCTATCTAGAGATTCATTTTATTCCTTATCTTATCGATGCTATCCCATTCGGGAAATGGTTTCCGTACGCAACCATTGGTGATATATATTCGATACATTCAAGAGAAATGAGTGGTCGGTCATGTGTGGTCGGGTTACAAGAAGTTCTTGTTGAACCCAGTGTATTCCTCTCTAGAGGTACGCTGTCTGAAGGTGGTTCCATACCTTGTCATAGTTGGAAATCCATTATCCATAAGCGTTAAGTGGTTTTGTTTGTATATTATATAAGTAGAATGTGAGTTGAAAGCATTTCTACTAGATTCTAAATTATTTGTGGAAACCCTAGACATTATCATAATATCTGGTTTAAATATACAAACTATTTTGATCCTCATAAGGTAAAAACCCGATCCGTATTTACGGCGTGGTCTTATGAGTATGATTTTATTTCTTAAACTTGTTTTAAAATTGTTTGCTCACACCAGTCCCCGACTGACCCAGAGTTTATTTTTCTGTTTTTTCTTTACACTCTTGGGTACTCATAACACTTGTTATGAGTAAACAAGTGATCCAGGTCTTGGCTTAACTTTTGGAGTAGCTAGACGGGAAGGATCTGAATGTTAGCTTATCTATGTATATTTATCTGCAAGTTGTTTTATCCACGATGTTATGTATAATTATCTGCAAGTTAGTTTAATACAAATGTTTAAGCATGTAATTTGTGATAACATGTATCTGTATGTATGAAGTACTATAATGTACTTGACTTACGATATGTAATATTTTGGGTTGTTATGTTATGATCAAGTTCCGTTGTGAGACTCTGATGCTTTCTTTAGTTTTATCTTCTATCTATCTTTTATTCTTATATAACTATACAACTTCTGAGGTGTTCGAAAGTTGGGTCATTGCAGTTGGTATCAGAGCTTAGGTTACTGAATACCTAGGCTTTGGGTGAGTATTGAGAGAGCGTATTTGAAATAGGATATTATTATATATAATATATATATATGTACTTAGGAGGGATCGACTTGAGTTAGATAACTGAGTAATTGAACATCTGATCTAGTTTCATTATTGACCTGATATATTCAGGTGATTAAGTATGAATACCCGTGGACACAGAGGACGAGCTAGTGGAACCACTACTACCAATGGTCGTAACACTACTCAGAATCTAGTAGAAACCGTGGAAGAAGTTGTGCCAATTCAACCGAGATCGAATTTTGCAACTATCTATTAGGAGTATAACACTCTAGGAGGGAAGGTTTTCAAAGGAACCGAATCGTTCATTGAAGTTCAAGCGTGGCTGAGATCTTGTGAGAGGATTTTCAAAGGACTAAATTAGAATGATATCTAATTATATTGATATAAGAAATAAAGTTAAAATTTTAAATTGAATTATAATTTGATATTACCAATAATTAAGTACAAAATTAAGTTATTAACGGGGTATGAACCCATGATAAGTGAACTGGTTGATTTTTGAAATAGAACCAGATATCTAATTTCTGAAATGGAGATAACTAATTTAATAATTAATTAGTTAAGGGAGACTGTGGATGGAACTTAACAGAAATAAGTGTATTGACCTATGGAGTTGAATATGGATTCAAGTTTAAGAAGAGAATTTGGGGCAGATAAATATATTTGAATGGGTTGATTCAAATTAAGAAAGCATATAAGACTTGGAAAATTTTCCAAATGAAATCAAAGATATTTTGGAGTAATATGAGTAATGAGTAATTAAGATTAGGGGTTGACAAATTGGAACCTAACTGTAAAATTGGTTAAGTTTAATGATTTTCTAGGTATCGATCTGATGTTGATTTCGGTCTTCGGGGTTGATACCTAGAGGGTTATTTGCTTATTGATTTACAGTCAGGAACTGATAAATGTTGAGAAATAGTAATGCAGTCATGGAAAGGTTTCCCAACAGTAGAAACAGATATTTCTAGTTATGGAATAACTGTGATAAATAACAAAATACTGACGTGTGTTGATTATTTATGAATATAAGTTTATAACTTTAATTATAACTTGAATCTACACGTTAATCTCAAACTTCGAGGATGAAATTTTTATAAGGGGGTAGATTGTAATGTCCCAGTATTTTTATCTAACTTTTGCTAAACAATAAGTAGATGATTACATTGCTAACCGAATTAAATTATTATAATTTTATTAAAAACTTATAGAAAATGTAATTAATCGTTTAAACTACATACATATGCATCACTATATGAAAATGTCTAACTTATGTATGACATTATCAACATAAGCATCTTAATTTCATACAAAGAAAAATCTAATTTAATTAAGAACTAAATTAATTAAAGAAATTCATGTTACTTCATACTTAAGAATGTAGCGACATAACACTAAAAGAGGATTGATGAAAGTAGTTTGCCATCATTCATGAAAAGAGGGGGGGGGGCATTTGTGCAGGAGGCATTTAATGTGAAGACACTTAACAACTAAGATTGTATTTAAAACAAAACATACAAATATGTGGAAATTAACCTGCTTCCGAATGATGAAAGAATGAACCAAATATCTAGCTATCTAGAAGAACAATCCTAATTATGTCCATCAAGAAGAGTAAAGAGAATTTTTATTTATTGCCAAAAGGACATGGCATTAACTATTTTTGTCAAATTTTAAAACAAGAAGGCACAGTAGAAGACTTTGTATGTGATAAGTACATAAATGAAAATAGGCGCAGGATAATACCAATAAAACTAGGCATCAAATGTAAGAGAACCTTCCATCTGAACATACCTACACATAAACAGGAGCTTCTTTTCCATACTAGCATTAAAGACATCCCTTATTTTATATTATTTTCATGTCTATAAATAGGCAGCATACTTACTAACCTTTTTGCACACATTATTTTCGAGCTAATCATAAAAGGGGAAAAACAGGAAGCTTTGCAGCAGGAAAAAGAAAGTGAGTAAATGCTCACTATATTCACTTTTAAAAACCATGCAAGTTGATGAATGCTTATATATGTTTGTATTGCTGAACCATACCACTTGAACATGTTTTCTTGATCAAAAACACCATATACATTCCTGTTAAATGCAAACTGTAAACTGTGAATATACGGTTAAAACATTATTGTGTTACTGTGTTAAATGTTGCTCTGTTGATGATTAATGGAAATATATATTCAGGTTTCTAAATAACATTAGAATTTACTATATCCGCTAAACCCTTATTTGTTGAACAAACATTTAAGATATCCCCTATTAATGAAAACTGTGTATCCACTATGTGAACACATTGCTCTGTTTGATGCCACTCCTCATAGATGTGTTGCTAGTGTGAAGATCAGACACTATTTCTTCATACAAATGATTCATCCAAGTGTATAAGCAGCATTAAACAAGTCAGTGGAATATATATCATACATATATATCCAATATGATATAACAGTATAGAAACTATTAAAAACAAATATTATCGACCAATTAAGTTATGAGATTTAAATATATAAACATGGTCAGGGTAAGAAAACATGATTTTAGAAGCAAGCATCACAATTTTTAATGAAGGGGATAATTAGAAAAGTTAGGTTTGCTGAAAATGGTGTTCATGGCTTTTGTGGATGATCTATGAGATGAAAAATTCTGGAATCGAGTATGGATGGGCATGATGATCTCTAGGAGCTAGGAAAAAACCAGAGAATTTTTCTAACATGTAAAAAAGGAGTTTGAATCAATCATAGGGTTTTTTCTGTTTCGGGTTACTCGAGTTCAGGGTTGAACTGCGCCACCTTGGTGGCTGAGGGAGGTTGTGCACCTGGGGGAAGGCTGAAGATGGGCAGTTAAAGCGCTCAGCGGTTCCATAGCGATGGAGGTGCAAAAAGGTGTAGCGGGGATAAAGCGGAGGAGAAAAAAGGTTCATAAAATGTGAAACCAAATATTTAAAATTAATTAGTTATCATTTTCGCATTATATGTGTAGAAGAAACTAACATTAATTAATCATATATAGTAGAATTAAAGAATATCATGATTACATACATTAGATTTGATGATTATAATAGATTTCCGGAATATATTGGACACTAATGCCTTAAAATTAGCTCTTTACAATAACTTTATTGATATTTTTAAAAAGAGAATTAGTCAAATCAACCTTTATATATTAATATTGCTAAAGCGGATGGTAAAAAGCGTTGATTTAGCGGATGCAGCGGGAAATAGCGGGGCTACAAGCGGATCTACTGTTCATCAGCGCTAAATTGAAATAGCGTAGCGGTTGAAGGGCGCTACGAGCTATAGCGGGGATATTGCGGGGCTTTAGCGGGGTTTTAACTGCATAGGGTTGAAGTGGGTCGTCACCAGTGGGTGGCCGGAGTACGGTGGGTTCCGATGACCAGAGGAGGAAGTTGGATCGGTTTTTCTTGGATTCGGGTTGGTAGAGATGGGAAACATAGGAAGTGATCGGGCAAGTATCTTGCAATAACCGGGGGGTTGGAGCTCGATGTCTGGGGCTTGGCAGCTCGCTGGATTTAGCAAAGTGGTAGTACCAAGTGGTACTTTGGCTGAGAAGGAATATACGGGTGTGGCATCAGTTTCGGGGGAGGAAACACGGGCGTTGGAAGTGGTACCTTGGCATTTGGTGAACTGGCACTTTAGAAATTGGTAAATCGATACTTTAGGATATGACACTTTGGCATTTACTGAACGCATGAGGACTGGAGTGATCTGGCAAGAAGAAACATGGGGTTTCAGGTTTGGTACTTTGGCAAGTGGTACTATTAAGTGGTAGTGGGATAGAGCGTGAGGATCTGAGCAGTTTTCACGTGCGCACCATGTTGTTTTGGAAGTGGCACTTTGACAAAAATTGGTACTTTGGCCAATATGCAAACAAAGGAGATTTTAAATAACCAGTTTTAATTAAAATAGAAAATAAAATAAAGAAGAAAATAATAAATAAATAAAAAGATTTTTATTTAAAATATCGTAGGCAAATGAAAGGAAGACAGTAGCAAGAAGATCAAAGACGGAAGCTCGACTGTAGAAGTTCGACGAGTTTGAAAATAAAAATATAAAGAAAATAATTAAAAATAAATTATAAATTTAATTTATTTATAATTAATTAGGAATAAGAAAATAATTTCCAAGGATAACGGAAGTATTAAATTGTCATATAAACACATATGACAAACAAAGAAAATACCGTGTGCGACGCACATGCTTTATTTTGCTAATTTCTAAATGATGGTTAAAACTGAATAAAATTATTTGACTGAAACTCATAATCAAAGGATGTGTAAACTGAAACATAATCATGTTCGGCTAATAATTATTTTCAACTATAAAAGACATTACGTACATCGTTTCGAAGGGACCGGAATAAATATTCCACTTCGACTCGAATTATACGTTGCGTATCAGAAATATTGAAGACGGAGATATGCAAAGGCTATTTTAAATAGTACCTTCGGTCTGTCCAGTCCCAGGACAACCTGTATGGTCGGGTGTCTGACAACGTATACCTATTAGATTCTACACATCGAATTTACTTAAGTATATTACGTTGGTGGCGGAGAAATTCGTTTCTCTTAGCTTTATTGCCCGCAATATATTTTGGAAATCGAACGAATGTTCTGACAGATAGGACGATGTGACATTCTAAGTAATTGAAGATTTAATTTGTCAAAAAGATAAGTTTAGCCTTAAGCTTCACAACCAGATAATGACAAAAATCGGGCAAGCAGCATGGCTATGTGGATAGCTCCCATTAGGGTGTATTATCACCTATCTAGAGATTCATTTTATTCCTTATTCTATCGATGTTGTCCCATTTGGGAAATGGTTGCCTTATACAAGAATTAGCGATATACGTTCGATACACTCAGGAGAAATGAGTGGTCGGTCATGTGTGGCTGGGTTACAAGAAGTTCTTGTTGAACCTAGTGTACTCCTCTCTAGTGGTACACTATCGGAAGGTGGTTCCATACCTTTTCATAGTTGGAAATACATTATCCATAAGCGTTAAGCGGTTTTGTTTGTATATTATATAAGTAGAATGTGAGATGAAAGCATTTCCACTAGATTCTAAATTATTTGTGGAAACCCTAGACATTATCATAATATCTGGTTTAAATATACAAACTGTTTTGATTCTCATAAGGTAAAAACCCGTTCTGTATTTACGGCGTGGTTTTATGAGTATGATTTTATTTCTTAAACTTGTTTTAAAATCGTTTACTCACACGAGTCCCCGACTGACCCAGAGTTTATTTTTCAGTGTTTTCTTTAAACTCTTGGGTACACATAACACTTGTTATGAGTAGACAAGTGATCCAGGTCTTGATTTAACTTTTGGTGTAGCTGGATGGGAAGGATCTGAATGTTGGCTTATCTATGTATAATTATCTGAAAGTTGTTTTATCCATGATGTTACATATAATTATCTGCAAGTTAGTTTATCACAAATGTTTAAGTATGTAATTTGTGATGACATTTATCCGTATGTATGGAGTACTCTAATGTATTTGACTTATGATATGTAATATTTTGGGTTGTTATGTTGTGATCAAGTTCCGCTATGAGATTCTGATGTTTTTTTTTAGTTTTTCTTCTATCTATCTTTTATTCTTTTATAATGATACAACTTTAGAGGTGTTCGAAAGTTGGGTCGTTACACACTTGGAGCATACCGACTTTGCAAGACAAATGGTGATCTCGTACCTAGAATATGGAATGCCGAACATTTGAGACCATACTTTCAACCATAAATAGATAAGAGGTCTCCTTAAGAATATCCACATAATTATGGTAAGGATACCCTCTCAAAACTTGGAACAACCCGAAATGAGTAAAACAACCTACAACCATTAAAAATCCTTGTCATCGCCAAGATGGCTAGGGCCAGGCATCTCCCGGAGGAAGGAGGGGTGTAAGCCTTTTGCCGCATCCAAATCAGAAAGGGCCAGGTTAAAGCATCAAAAGCGTAATCCTATGATCCACGCCAGAAATGATCGGGACAGAGCATCTAATTAAGCATGCCCTGCCTCTATTATGACTAGCCCGACCTGCCTCTGGTAACAGAAGAGCACGCCTTACTTTTGCTTAAGTCCTCATATCTCATAGAGAGGAATGAATTAAGCACGCCCTGCCTGTGCTCACAGAAGAGCATGCTCTGCCTATGCTTCGACTAAGCACGTTTTGCCTCTGCTCGTAGAAGAGCACGCTCTACCGCTTCTTATGTCTCTTCCTGCAGAAGGGAATGAAATCCCGTAGAGTGGCTCACAAAGCATGTACATCCTCGTCTTTGACAAACAAAATCCCAGAGAGTGACTCACAAAGCATATACATCCTATGCTTTGACAATCATAAGACCGGAGAGTGGCTCACAATGCATGACATCCTCTGCTTTGATAATCAGAAGTCCAGAGAGTGGATCATAAAGCACGCATATCCTCTACTTTACTAATCAAACCCAAAGAGGGTACCCAAACCATCAAATGTCAGAAGCGCATTTCTGTTCTCCAATAATTATTACCCGAATATGGGTTGGTTCGGGACTTCTATAAATACCAGAAGTGGATTTCTGGTCATCTATCATTAATACCCAAATCTAGGCTGGTTCGGGACTTCTATATATACCAAAAGCGTATTCCTGGTCTTCTATCATTAATACCCGAATCTGGGTTGGTTCGGGACTTTTATAAGTACTAGAGGTGGATTTCTGGTCTTCTATCATTAATATCCAATTCTGGGTTGGTTCGGGACTTCTATAAATACTAGAAGTGGATTTCTGTTCTTCTATCCTTAATACCTGAATCTGGGTTGGTTCTGGACTTCTATAAATGCCAGAAATAGATTTTTGGTCTCCTATCATTAATACCTGAATCTTGGTTAGTTCAGGACTTCTAGAAATACCAAAAGTGGATTTATGGTTTTCTATCAATAATACTAGAATCTGGGTTCGGCTCAGGACCTACATCTACTGCTAGAAAAGGGATACTGGTCTTCTACTAGAAACCTAAGTCTGGGTTTTAGGTCTTCTACTTATTATTATCGGATGCAGGTTTATATCCCTATATCTTTAATAACTTAATGTAAGGCATACATTTCCTAAAGATTTACCATCTTGTTTTCAATAAAGAATTTTAAAATGAACCGTTGATTGACACCCCGAGTACTTCATCACAAAATTCAATATATAATAAAGGTAATGGTTCCTCACAATTCATGCAGGGAAGTTTTCTAAGCTTATAATAAGAACATTGTTAATCGTCATTCCGACAAACTAAGGTAATGAATGATTATGCTACTTTATTGCAGACTTAATATCTTGTCAGGCTTAGGCCCGGGTGATACTAAACATAATATGGGAAAACAGTTGTATATATCCTATTTAAGCAAAAGATTAACACAAAATACTAGTTGTTGAAATTTATGCAGAAGAAGCACTAGTAGAATTCCATGTGAAGATATTATAAAATGGAGTAAAGGACCTGACTTGAAAAGTCAGAGATACCCCTTCACTAAGGGGTAAATGTTACTACCAGATTTCGACACCAAAATCAGATGATGGTGAAGGGGTATCAGGGCACATCTAGCATTGAAAGAATGCCTCGAAAGCACACTACCGACACCAAGCCATTGAAACCGCCGATACCGAAAGAAAAGAGAAAGATCAGGTCAACATGCAATCGGTACCAACAAAAGAAACAAAGCTTGATACCGATACAAGAGAAATAACGTCAGGGTGATGCCGAAACAATATGGAAGCAAGGAGCAATCAAGAGTTATTACGGTACCGACACCGATGGCAGTCAATCTGGTTTTGATTCTGAATGCATACATTCTGGCACTGAAACCCAAAGCCATGAAAGGGAAAGCACAAAACCAAGCTGGGATGGAATAATGGGCTATCGATATCAATATATTTAGTATCGATACCGACACCAGGTAGCAACTTAGAAATCATCATAAAAGATTCATAAGCAACACTATTGTAAAGCCGATACCGGGACTAAAGACTTTTGAAATAAGCTCATGAGAAAGAAAGGTCATCCACACTAACATGCTTAGTGTCGATACCGATACCAAGGAGGATGCTAAAGTAAAGATAATGCTTAGAAGTTACTAAAGCAAGACGAAGGTTAGAATTAGCTGTCGGAATCAAGGTGTACTGCTGAAACCGAAAGCAATCAAAGGAAGCTATCGATACTAATTTGCTTGGTATTGATACACTATGAGGAGGCAACACCAACTTCATGATTAAGGCGGAGCCAATAGCAACACCCATAAGAGAAAGAAAGACTGAAACTCGAAAGCCGGTACTGAAAGACGCTAATACTAACCGACACCGAGACCAAGTACATTGCCGAATCCGGAAGCAGGCTTATGCTTATTGCTACCCAAAGGGAGCCCAAATTGTCTATAAATAAGACCTGAGGGTCACATTTTGGGGATCTTTTTCTCATTTCTTCACTCCTATATTTTTTCTGAGAGAGCAAACCCTAATTTCTCAATCAAATTTGGGATTTCCACAACAATTGTAATACAATCATAGTGAATAAAAAAGGGAAATCGAGACTTAATATTTTCTCAATCCGATAATCATATTGTGTCTATATTGATCGAACAAGGAGTTACCACTAACCTCTTTTTGTGAAGGATTGGGACACAAGCATTCACAAAGGGGAAATCATTGAATAAAATCAATGAATTTTTCCTTTTTAATTCTTATACGTGTTTTAAACCTTTCACATTAAGTCAGATGTAGCACAACATGTTAAGAAAGACCTATTATAACCTTATGACATGATAACTAACACAACCAAGGACTCTTTGTAGGCTGGCTCGATGTGAAAGTATCATTTTAGTCAATAAGGGCTATAATATGTCACTAAGCCTACTGTTGTGATACATTAGCCCATTTCTTCTCAGCACAACATAATTATATCTTGATTCTAATGATTATAGTTATAATGAGGTTCTCAACCTTCTGAAAGCCTATAATTCTCTTACCCTAAGGTTACTATTGACCTTTAAGTTTTGTAAGTGTGATACTCACCTCTCGAAGGAAGAGTAACTAATCTTCAGGCTTAAGGTTCATGATATCTAGGAAACGACAGAATAGGCTAAGCTTGTAGAGGATAAGTTATCCACCAGCATCATTTAGATCGAGTACCCTATAAATTTTGTCCCATATACATTGTCAAACCTTAGATCGGGTGTTGACGGTTTTTATCTTCAACAACAATCACTAACAAACATAAAATTCAATACCAAATGGCGTTCATACCCATATCCAATAACCAATATCAAGTTAATTTTCATTTCAATGACCATTTAAGGTTCAATCTGATTCCAGTATCCACAATAACAGTTATATATGTCACATATGCAAGTGACTACATATAATTCACTTAAAAATCACATTTTTTCTATCCTAAACATTATCAAATCATATTATGATCTCATATTATCAACCAAACATCATTATATAACTCAAACTAGTTTACAAACAACTAAATGAAAGTTAGTGTTCTTACGTAACTATAATTATAGTTTAAGTTTCTCACCTAGTTCTAGTCCTCCTGACTTCTATTGAAGGAAGTCTTAACTATTCCAGATGATTATGGTAGCCTTCCTACATCAACGGGGTTTTTCGGGAAACCAAACGAATAGGGGTTCAACAATATGGTGTTTTATAAACTAACGGGTGAATATATTGACATATATTTGGTTTTATGAGCAAACAGGGAGGGTTTGGGTGCAAGGTAGGGTCCACGGCATGGGCTGGTGGGACTAGAGGGGTACTGGTCGGGCTGGAGGGTGGCGGTGCTGGTGAGTTTTGGGGTGGAGGCTAAAGGGGGTGGCTTTAGGGGTAAAATTGGGTTTTTAGGTGTTTTAGGGTATATGGAGGTGGTGGGGTCCAATTGGAGGATGGTAGAGCTGGAGTCATTAAGACAGAGGGGGGAGAGAGGCAGAGCTGGTGGAGGTCTATGGCGGATGAGTGGAAGGAAGAAAGAAATGATATGTAATGTGAAAAGTGGTGTAAAGACTTGTATTTATAGGCAAAAATTGTTGTCATGGATCACTGAGGTGTCAAGCATCTAGGATAGGGGAGAAAGCACACATGAGAGGCTTAGGAGCTTGAAAACTCAATGAAAGCACACTTTGGAGATAACTAGTTCAAGATGTGAACACAAACTTAAGATATGTGTAATCTATTACGTGTTATTTACTCGTGTGACCACATACTGAATCCGTTCTTAATGAAACTTGGAATCCCAACATATTTTTCTGACAAGGTTCCAACAAAATCGATTTCGTCAAATTTCGAGTCTGTTTGCTCAAAAAGTGCCCGTTCGAGCACAATTTGAGTTCAAATTATCGATCGGTTTATACTTAAATTTCGCACGGTCACGTACTAACTCCGTTTGATGCAAAATTTGGAACCTTACCATATTTCGACATTCCAGATTCGATAAAATTGGCTTCATCGAATTCTAGGATCGTTTGCAAAATTTCTTTTTTCTAGGCTATTAGAATAATAGTAAAATATCAAATTTTAATATAATTAACTTTTCAAATTTTTAAAAGTTTCCTAACCTTATCTTAACTATTTAATAAGTCGTATTTCAAATACTATCTAAAAATCTCAAAATTTTCGATATCGGTGAATAATGTCAGTTTTGACGAAAATTGATTGAACTGATAAGTTGATAAAACTAATTTAAATAATTTATCTGATCATTACACTTTTTGAAATCTTATCTAAAAATGAGTTTATGTATCTAGAACCGTGCGCGGTTATTTCGAATTCTTGAAAACCGGAGATTTCAAAATTTCAGAAACTCTAGGGCTTTACATTCTCCCCTACTTAAAAACTTTTCGTTCTTGTAAAGGAAAGAAGACGTAAGCTAATTTAGTTATGATAACCCTTTAAACTATTTACCAAATATCTTTAAGTCAAAATTGTGAAAATTAATACACAATGTATTTGTAACTACTTACACTCTTTATTTTTGTACCTAACGAGTTTCAAAACTTATCGACTGTCCAATATCGTCGATAATTTCGATTTCTATATCGTAATCACACATTTTCATATATGTAATACTCTTAACCCATTCTAGGGCATTACTAACCCTATCTCTAGTGAGCCCTTATCCTAGGATACTACTGATCACATCTCTAATGAGTTTCTCTTCTAGGATATTACTAATCATAGCTCTGATGAGGCTTTTCCTTATGTTCTAATGAGTTGTACCCTAAAGATTTTGAATAAACCAAAGATCTTATACCAATTGTAATGGCTCGAAAATTCCTACCTATCGAATAAACTATAAACCACACAAGTCCGATCCTAATGGCATAAATTCTCGAGACATTAACTTTGGGCATACAACACATTAGACAGAAACAAAAGACTTTCCATTAATATCTTTTAATATTACATCAGAGTAAAAGATTATCAGAGTACATTGCAAATATCAGAGAATAACGAATACAATATAATACAAAATGAAAACATAATTACATTCAGCGGAAGACTATCAAATCTTTGGACATAGCTTTAAGCTTCAATCCAACACCTGCTAAAAAATATCTGCAAAGCAAAACTACTAGCTGCCCGTTGTTAACCCTCTTTTTGGTAAAAGACACAGCGGGCCAAATCGAAGCCTAAACGCACAACTAATCGAGTTAAATAGATTGCATTCCAGGAAGCCCCGCAGAAGCTCAGCCCGAAGTAGCCGCATATCGAGCCAATCAAGTCAATATCTCACCTCGGAAGACTCGCTCTCCCAGTCAGCTGAGAGAACCGCTCTCGCACAGGGCACATCGACCGAGTATTTCGGATCTACAAGAAATATCCAGTTGAGCTGTTCAAATACTTGGCCCGACTCTCAAGGAAGAAAAAGCGGTCAACCATATCTGGACAAACCTCTACTTTTGATATACCTCACCGTGGGTGCCACGTCGGCCCAACTTCCAAGGATACTATTTATGAAAAGTGGAATTAGTCTTCAGCCGTTATTCTAACCAAGTGATGGACTCCACGTGTCCGAGCTTTCCCGGAGAGGATGGGCCACGTCACAACAGCCCAAGCTGCTATCCCCGCCTATAAATACCTCAAAGCTTAAAGAGGAAAGAAGGACTGAAAGAGAGACAGGAAGAGAGAGACTTCTCTAACCTTTCTTTTTTCGGCTTATACCTCTTCTTCTTCCTAGAAAAACATTTTTTGGAAGAGAAAATAACCGCCTTCTCTTCTTTCTCCAAATAGAAAAAGCATTTTATTTGTAATCAAAAGCAAATGTAATATATATATATATATATATATATATATATATAAAGTGGACGTAGGCACTGTCTTTGCTGAATTGCTATAAAAATTCTGTATGTCCTCCCTGTTTCCTTTACTTTTATGCATTTTACATTCAGTATTCGTGTGTTCCACACAAGATTGGGGGTTGATTGTAACTAGTGACCAACTTTTGATGTCAACACTTTGGCATGCCAGGAAGGGTGGATTTGCCTTAATCCATTGTGAACAAACGAAAGAAAGATACAACATCCTCTCGTCTCGCAAACATCGATGCTGCAGATACTAATTCTACAGAAGCCAGTCAAGAAGTTTCCTCTCATGAAGATATGTCTCGATTTCTTACCCGGACGACTTGCATAAAATCATGGTCGAATTCAGAGACGATATGACATCTCAGGGTAAACTCCTCGAATGACAGCAACAGTTTTTGGATCACCTTCTCGGTCGACTAGAAACAGGATTGAACGCTTCAACATCAATTCCTCCACAGACCGAGACTGGGGCAACAACCGATCTTCGATCAGCACAAAATCAGGCCATAGATCAGGCTACACCTTTATTTCATCCTGGTTTGGTCCTACCAACCGATCGATCCCAGTCGGCAGTATCACTTCCAACAACCACCGCGGCTGCAGCAGCAGAACTTTAGGAGGCGATTGAATACTTTGCCCCCACTTTTGGGAATATGTCGACCCATCGAACCAGTCGAGCAACCACCGGGTCCCTTAGAATCAACACCATTCTCATTACAACCCGGAATCTTACCACAGACCAGTCTAACCACTCTTTACTGTCAGCGAAGAGCTGGTGCGGCTTTCCCTTCGAACCAGGGAAGCCATCCCACTATTCTGGTCCTCACAGTGGCAGGAGAGAACGCTACCGTAGACCCTACTGACCTTGCTCCCACCAGGGGCACCTCTGAGCTCCTAACATCACATGCTATGCTAGATCAAGATAAGCCCTCTGTTACGGGTACGGCTCGACCCACTAATCATCAGGTTCAAGAGGGGTCATTCTCCCAAAACCACCTACTGTGGCTTACTTTCCCTCACTCCTTCACTCAACTCTTGAAAGAGGGGCCCAGCCAACGGCCGCCCTTCCGAGCATGCTTTTTCCTGATCCTCGCACTAAAGCATCCCCGGATACTGAGCTAAATTCATGGCAACGACTCCTCGGAGATTACTCAGGGCACTTCCTCGCAACAAGACATAGATAATGTCAATCACAGCCCTTTCACTAGGGAAATCAGAAACTCCTGAAACCCTCTGGACTTCAAGTTCCTAGCTATCGAGCCATACAATGGTCGCATTGATCCAACCATCCACCTTATGCGATACATGCGACATATGGAAGTACTCGGCGCATCGACCAACGTCATGGCTAAGTGTTTCCCGCTCTTTCTCACTGATACAGCCGGAATGTGGTTTTGACAGCTGACAACGAATTCGATCAACAGCTGGAACACTTTGGTCACCCGCTTCATTGAACAATTCAGAGTTCATATCTCTCGATGGAAGAGCGTTATGTTCTTATCCACCATCAAGCAGCGATTAGGAGAAATGCTCAGATCCTTCCTCGAAAGTTTCAACGTGGCAGTAGCGTCAGTCGATCGGCCCGAGCCATCGATGGTACTTATGGCCGCCATTGCAAGAGTTCAGAACCGATCAGAACTCACAATCTCTTTAACCATTGATCCCACCAAGGATATAGATGACTTCTATTCCGAGACTGAGCAATTCCTCCGACAAGAAGACGCCAGCATTGAGATGGAGAGCCTTGAGGTCCTAGCCGCCAAACAACAAGGTCCACTCAACAATGACGGCCAGAATAAAGGAAGAGGAAGGCCTAGGAAAAGAGAGAGCGTCACGTGCGACCTCGGATCGAAAGTAAGTATGACCAGTACACCGAACTCAATTCCTCTTTGCTCGATATCTACCTTGACATAAAAGAGTCCCTGCCCACTCTAAGACCACCTCGACGAGAACAAACCCAGATGGAGCTCGCTTCTGGCAAACATTGCGTGTTCCATAACGTAGCTGGAAATAGCACCGGTGAATGCCGCCATCTGCGTGATCTCATTGAAGATTGAGTCAGAAAAGGGGAGCTTCCCGAATATGTCAAGAGTCGTGCCCCAGCCCTACCGCCACGACCTTCTGCCCAAGCTCCTGAGGTCAATCCACGAGCTCCTGGAAACGGAAGGGACCCTGAGACTAGCACTCACAGCGTTATCATTGATTAGATTTTTCTGATGTATTTATTTCAATAAAAAGGACACCTTGATGTACATGTGTATGGGGTTAGGATTTAGCTCCTAGGCATGCTCTGGAATCGATCGATGTTCTCTTAGAATTTCTTTGTAATAATTCATTAGTTGCTATGAATGTTCTTTTACAAATATGGGTAATGTTTGGGAAGAAACTCTAAAGCCGAGCATGGATAATGCTCGCCCCCCTTTTAATGTGGTCAGCGCGAAAGCCTACCATTATATTTCAACACCCACTCCCCTATCCGAGTGTGGTATGCTTCTTTAAGATGAGTATGGATGATAGTCATCCCTTCTTTCTCTACACCACGAGCTTCTGCCACTAGATGGATACACTAATCTAACTTGAGTCGAGCACGGAAAACACTTGCCCTAAGCCGAGTATGGTTAATACTCACCCTCTCTAAGCCGAGTATGGTTAATACTCGCCCTCTCTAAGCCGAGTATGGTTAATACTCGACCTCTCTAAGCCAAGTATGGTTAATACTCGCCACTAAGCCGGGTATGGTTAATACTCGCCACTTCTCAAAGCCAAGTGAAATAAAATGCTCGACCCATTAGCCTTCTCCAAGCCGATAACGGTTTATTTTTGCCTTTGTAGGAACTGACTCTCATGAAGGTGATCATCATCTCGGCCTTAATACGGTTTCCGATAGTTATCGGTTTTCCGGCCTTAATATGACCCAGTTCGATCATCGGTTTTCTGGCCTTAATACAACATCGGAACCATCGGATTTCGGCCCTAAATATGGTCCGGCGCGACCATAGCTGCTCGAGCAATTGTGCTTCGATTCATATTTCAGAACACACCTCCCTCTATCGAAGAAGATGCATTCTGAGCAGCAAAGTGTTAACCCTCTTTTTGGTAAAAGACGCAGTGGGCCAAATCGAAGCCCAAATGCGCAACCAATCGAGTTAAACAGATCGCATTCCAGGAAGCCCCGTAGAAGCTCGGCCCGAAGTAGCCGCTTATCGGGCCAATCAAGTCAACATCTCACCCGAAAGACTCACTCTCATAGTCAACCGAAAGAACCACTCTCGCACAGGGCGCATCGATTGAGTATTTTGGATCTACATGAAATATCCAGCTGAGCTATTCAAATACTTGGCCCGACTCTCAAGGAAGAAAAAGCGGTCAACCATATCTGGACAAATCTCTACTTTTGATATACCTCACCGTGGGTTGCCACGTCGGCCACAACTTCCGAGGATACTATTTATGAATAGTGGAATCAGTCTTCAGCCGTTACTTTAACCAAGTGATGGACTGCACGTGTCCGAGCTTTCCCGGAAAGGCCGGGCCACGTCACAACAGCCCAAGCAGCTATCCCCGCCTATAAATACCTCAAAGCTTAGAGAGAAAAGAAGGACTGAAAGAGAGACTGGAGGAGAGAGACTTCTCTAACCTTTCTTTTTTCGGCTCGTACTTCTTCTTCTTCCCAGAAAAACATTATCTGGAAGAGAAAATAGCCGCCTTCTCTATTTTCTCCAAATAGAAAAAGCATTGTATTTGTAATCAAAAGAAAAAGTAATATATATAAAGTGGATGTAAGCACCGTCTTTGCCGAACCACTATAAAAATTCTATGTGTTATCCCCGTTTCCTTTACTTTTTCTACATTTTACATTCAGTATTCATGTGTTCCACACACGATTGGGGGTTGATTGTCAGTAATGATCAATTTTTGACATCAACACCCGTGTGGAAAATTGTGGGCACTCAGAGTTTAGGTAGGAAAAAATAAACTCCGAGTCAGTCAGGGGACTGATATGAGAAGCAAAACAGTTACCTGCTTTAATTTTGTAAAGTACGCTAAATCATAGGACCTGCCATATAACACGGAACAGGTTTTCTCCATATGAATACTGATTAAAACTCAACACAAAAATAGTTTTATCTTAGTATTTAGACTCATCAAATCTAATCAACTACAAATCTTTTCAAATACCAAATTTGTTCAACTACATATTTTGATTTATAAATCAAATCAACTTTATTTATTTTCAAATTCCATTCTTTTTAAAATAATCTCTTGAACTTAAACCCTGATTTGATTTAAAATCATCGAAATACTAGATATTTCTTTCATAACAAATCATACTTTACTTCAGGATCTCAAATATCTATAATACAAGCATATATCAACATATGCAACCTGATCAGGAGGTTTCTCGCGTCAACATGGCAAATGTGTCTCAGCCTTCTCATCTCGTTAGTTATCTATACGTCCCTCAATTCTTAGGAGCGAACCATACGGTATGTCCCTTTATAACCAGAAGTCCCATACTGATTTACCCAGGATTTTAGTCACGGGTCACCCGAATCATAGGTAACACATTAAATCATTTCTATCCCTATGTGATAAATCCTTTCGCAATAATAATCATAGTACTATTAATTTATACTTTTATTGCTTTCTAAATCATTCAAAACATTGGATTAAGCCTCTGAGACTCTTTTTATTTAAAAAACAAATTTTCATAAATCATTTAATGTTCTTAAAATTTCCATCCAAATCCATATTCCAGTTAATTCTAATTAAAAGATTTCATAAAATTCTATTTCTAACAACTAAAAGGCATTACAAAATTAGCCTGTTTCTAATTAACATGTTTTTATTATTCAAAACCATATATATTTGACTCAAACAACTTTCAAATCATTTATTATAATTTATGATAATTTTCCCTATTTTTATTTATTTAAAAATAAGCCATTTCAATCCGACGACGTTTCAGGTCATTATCTACATTGGTGTTGTTTTTATTTAAATTTGATTTGAACTTTTCTCTAGATTTATCCGTTGATCTTTTAACTTTTTATATCCATTGGAAAGATCATTTCATTCCAAATCTAATGGTTGTTATTTTGGGAGAATCTGATGGTCGGATCTTCTGGTATCTCAATTTGAAGTTATAAGTCGAAGTTTGCAAACTACCGTTGTGCGACGAGTTCTATTTGGGCCATACTTCGATTTATATTATACATTCCCTCGAATTTCTTCTAAGATAGTTTATTAACTATATAATAACTTCTGGAAATTATATTTTCAATTTCAACTTCAATTCCAGATATTTCCAATAAATTGATATTATATTATTATTTTATTATTAAAATAATATTATTTTTTAAACTTCACTATTTTGAATCCAAATTTTCCCGACATCCATTATAAAAATAAATAAGAAAGTTTTGAATAGGAAATCTTTTCAAAAAACTTCCCAGATACCCTAATTGAACTTCACCATTTCGAGTCACTATTTATTTCAAAATAAAAACTTGAATATGCCATAACTACTTGAAAATTATTTCAAATCAATTTTTTTCTTTAGCAATTGTTCATCGTAATGATTTAAACTTTACGTCCATCCAAAATCAAATGTCAAATTTTGACTTTTATTTTTCATCTATTATTATATTAATAAAATATTCACTAAAATTGATTTTGTTAATCAACAGATTAACTTCAATTCACAATCATCAATAAACATAGCATTCAATACCAAAAGGGGTTCATACCCATATCCAATAACCAATATCAAGTTAATTTTCATTTCAATGAGCTTTTAAGGTTTAATCCCATTCCAATGTCCACAGTAATAGCTTTATATGTCATATATGCAAGTGACTATATATAATTCACTTAAAAATCACATCTTTTCTATCCCAAACATTATCAAATCATATTATGATCTCATTATGTCAACCAAATAACATTATATAACTCAAACAAATTTACAAATAACTCAACGAAAATTAGTATTCTTACATAACTAAAATTATAGTTTGAGTTGCTCACCTAGTATTCACTACTCCTAACTTCAATCGAAGGATGTCTTAACTATTCCAGAAGATTTCAGCAACCTTCTGGCATCTTCGCGGTTTCCTAAAAACCAAATGGACAGGGGTTCGACGCTATGAGGTTATATAAACTAACAGGTGAATATATGGACGTATGTTTGGTTTTAGGAGAAAACGAGGAGGGGTTCGGGTGTAAGGTGGGGTCCACGACATGAGTTGGTAGGGGCAGGAGGGAACTGGTGCGGCTGGAGGGTAGCTATGGGGTGAGTTTTGTGGAGAAGGAGGCTAAAGGTGGTGGTTTTAGGTGGTAAAATTTGAGTTTTAGTGTGTTTTAGGGTATATGGTGGTGGTAGCGTCCACTTGGAAGAGGGGACTAGAGGCGTTGGGTTAGAGGGGAGAGGGGCAGAGCTATTAGTGGTGGTGGTGGTGGAGGGCTATGGCTAGTGGGTTGGAGGAAGATAGAAAGGGAAAGGAAGAAAGAAATGAAATGTAAAGTGAAAAAGTGGTGTAAAGCCTTGTATTTACACGCAAACATTATTTCCCTGGATCACAAAGGTGTCATGCATCTTAAATAGGGGAGGAAGCACACAGAGAGGCTTAGGAGCTTGAAAACTCAACGAAAGCACACTTTGGAGATAAATCGTTCAAGGCGTGAACACAAACTTAAGGTACTTGTAGTCTATTATGTATTATTTACTCGTGTAATCACATACTGATTCCGTTTTCGATGAAATTTGGAATCCCGACATATTTTTCAAGTAGGTGCCAACGAAATTAATTTCGTCGAATTCCGAGTCTGTTTTCTCAAAAAGTTCCCATTTGAGCTCAGATCGAGTTTAAATTATTGATAGGTTTATACTTCAATTTTGCACGGTCACATACTAACTCCGCTTAATGCAAAATTTGGAACCCTACCATATTTTGACGTTATGGATCTGATAAAATTGCTTTCACCGAATTACTAGATCGTTTCCATTTTTTACGCTATTTGAATAATATTAAAATATCAAATTTTAATACAGTTAACTTTTTAAATTAGTTTTAAAAGTTCCTCAACCTTATCTTAACTATTTAATAAGTTGTATTTCAAATACTATCTGAAAATCTCAAAATTTTCGATATCGGCGACTAGTGTCAGTTTTGACGAAAATTTATTTGAACTGATAATTTAATAAACCAATTTAAATAACTTATCTGATTGTTATAATTTTTGAAATCATATCTAAAAATGAGTGTATGTATCCAGAACCATGCATGGTTATTCCGAATTCTTGAAAACTCAAGTTTTCAAAATATCAGAAATTTTGGGTTATTACAGATAGTTAAATGGAAAACAAATAATAGGTTCTTTGGTTAAGGGACATTTGCTCAGTACATTGGGTTTGATGAGAAGGTGGAGGAAAATTCAGAAGTTTGAAATTCAAATTTTGAATTTCAATTATCCATGTATTTATCGACATATACAAACTGGTACGTTGACATATCCTTTGAATTTTCAAAGGGACATTTGATTTTTGACTTTTTGATTCATTTATAACTTTATGTTCTTATCTAATTATTTCCTATGATAATATTTATTATAAAAATACTTTTTATGTTATTAAATAATTATTATTTTATATTTCAAATTTTCAAACAAAGTAACCAAACAACAAACAATTTAAATAATTTGACTACAAAAATTATTATAAAGGCGTACCTACTTTTAAGTCTGTTCTTTGATTTCTTCTAATTCGTGAATTGTAGTGAAGCAGATATTCGAATTTATCATTTCTTTCTCTTCGTCGCTGGAAGATGAATCAAAATCATCTAGGGTTGCTGCATATGCTCTTTTTCTCTTCTTTGATGAATTATCATTTAAAAGTTGATTTTGTCTTTCCGGATAAGGACAATATCTTTTCAGGTAGTCTGGTACGTCATAGTTAAAACATCTGACATTATTCGGGACTTCATTATTTTTGATAGAGTTTCTTTGCTCGTTCCTCTTGAAATTATTTCTTTTTCTAAATCTCAGTCATTTGTTAAAATCCCTAGTCATTAAGGCTATATCTTCATTATCATCGCTATTTCAGTCAGAATCTTCGAATGTTACATTAAATGCTATAGATTTCTTTTCCGATGACTTATTTTATTTCCTTCCTTGCATCTGGACTTCAGACGACATTAGATTACCGATTAATTCTTTAATTTTCATTGCATTGATATCATTTGCCTCTTCAATTGCAAGTGTCTTTTGGTCCCAATTTGAAGTAAATGGATTCAGGATTTTTCTAACTTGATCTTCCTTAGAATATGTTTTTCCCAAAGAAATTAGTGAATGCACGATCTCCTAGAACCTGTAGTACATATCAGAGATAGACCCATTCCGATTCATTTTAAATAACTCAAACTAATTGGTTAACATAGATATTTTGGTTTGTTTAACTTTGCTTGTTCCTTCATGAGTCGCTTGCAAAGTTTTCCAAATTTCATATGCAGATTTACAAACGGATACCACATTAAACTCATTTGTATCTAGTGAACAAAATAAATATTCATATCCTTAGGATTATTTTATGCAATAGCTTTTTGATCGTTACTCCATTGTGAAAATTTACATTATGTTCAACATATTCAGTTTGTATGATATTCCATGTATCTAATCCTAAAGATTGTAAATAAATTTTTGTTCTACAACCCCAATATGCCTAATTATACCATTGAAGAGTGGTGGTCTAACAGTGGACTGGCCCTCTATAAATAAACTACTATTATTGACAATTCCAGTGTTGGTTATCATTATAACTATTAATAAATTTAGATTATGAAAACTTTGTAAGCCAATGCTCTGATACCATTTGTTGGAGATGCGGATTAAGGATCTTAAGGAAAACTAAACACTAGAGAGGGTAAATAGTGTTTTATGGATTTTATTAATTTCTTGATATCTTTTTAGATTTATCAGAATGTTATGAAAATCACAGATATCAACAATCATAGAATCAATCACAAATGCATAAAATAAAAATAAAAGGAAGTAAAAGGAAAGTACACATCAAGTTTTTATACTGGTTCAAAGTTACCATACATCTAGTACCACCCAACGCTGGGTTGATGTGGATTTCTATTCAACTAATATCCAATATTACACTCCTTGATTTCAGGTCTACAGGGGAACACCCCAACTGATTTCCAGAGTACATTGAGATTAATAGATTCAAAGCAACAACCAATACCCAAATGATTTTCGAGCTATATCACACCCAATTGATTTTCAGGATACAATCACCCCTTTTCTCAGTACCAATTTTGAAGTATTGACTCGGCAGAACTTGATCTCATAATCTTTGATTACAAATAGCCTAAAACTCTTGAGTAGCAATTGAATTTTAGGGAGACTTTGATAGGGAATTGAAAGAGATTGATATAATTAATTTTGACAATCGGCAGAGTATAAGTATAAATTTTAAGAATTTAAGAAGAATAACGGAGAGAGAATAAAGGAAGAAGGAGATAATGAAAAGTTAGTTAAAAAATCCAAATTCAGAAGACTATTTATAGTCTCCCAACAGTCAAATCCTTTCAGAATATTTTTGAATTCAAAAGACACAACTTTTCAAAATATAAATTTCAAAGAAACGGTACATATGTTGACATATAAAAAGGCATATGTTGACAAGCTTAAAGATTTTACAAATATTAAAAATTTTGATTTAAAAAAATAATAGTTAAATAAATTATGATAATTTTTGAGTTAAAACAAGCTATATTCCTTTATATAAAAATAGAGTTTTATACTTAAAAGTATATATTAAAAACAAATATTTAGATGATTTAAGAAAAAATTAAAAACTAAATATAACATAATATAAAAGTGTATATATTAAAACAATGAACATAAGAAATACTTTAGAACTAAATAAATATAACTAAAGAAATTGAAAACATAAGTAACTATAAAATTAGTATCAAATTTATAAGCAAAAAATATTTGATTTTAGAGATAAAATTTATTAAGAAATAATGTATAATAGGAGTTAAAATAAATTTTTAGAAATTAAAATATATTTAAGAATAAGAGATATATAATTAATAAAGAAGTAATTTTCAAATTATTTTGACAAATATATTTAAAATAAATGAAGTTATTTTGAAATTATTTGAAAATATTCAGAAAAATTGTTTGAAATCAGAATTCAATGCTAATCGGAATTTTAACAGAAGTATCTAGACTCAATTACTCTATATTTCTTGAACTTTTGAATTCTTGATACTCATGAGTTTTGTATCTTGAAGTCTTCTACTTTGAAATCTTGATTCTTTGAACTATACAATCTTCAATGATCCGTACCTGCATAGATTTCCCGTATATACATACGTACATACATACATTCATATATTCTAGATAATAGTGTTACTATATATTTTAACAATAATAATCGAAACAAAGTTGTTGTCATCAAAATCATCATCATCAACATCTCAATCCCTAACAGCAGGAATTTTCCCCGAATCTCAGGGCAGACGTTTGATTTATGAGACAGATGCCTAGGACGACTTCTACACTATTTCGAGCGTCGGTGTAACGTCCCAGTTTTGACTGCTTTTGTAATACAATTTATTTCAAATTTATTTTAATAAGTTATTTGAAATAATAAGTTTTGAATAATGTATATGGGGAATTTCAAGTATATGAATATAAAACCAGTAAGCAATGTTTTGTCGATTGCTCTGTATTTTTAGTTGTGTTTTAAAACTTTGGTTAAATATAGATAATATAAGATATGAATGTTTTAAATTAATTAGTATAATAATGAATTTAAAATCTTATTTATATTTTTACTTGTTATATTTTATACATACACAAGTAAATATTGTTGTGATATTTTATTTCAAATTCATGTAAACATAATATTGGGTTTACATTTTAACTCAAAGTTGATATATGAATTCTGTCTGTTTTAATGGCGGATCCCGCCAAAGATACAAATCCGCGAAATTCAAATTTCAATTCTAGATCTAAATCGAATTCTAATACATATAATCCTTCTTCATTAACTATTCATGTGAATCCTCCTGAGAATCAAGATCCAAAGGTTGCTCGTGTGCTTGATTCGATTAATAGACACTACACCAAAACAGCCAATTTGGCACACCTGAATGCGGATATTTGATAGGGCTTTAAGCCGTATCAAATTTGATAGGGCTTATAGCCGTATCAAATTTGATAAGCCATATCAAATTTTCTTTAGCAATCCACGTCACCTCTAATAGTTGAAATCTCACCGTAGATCTTGAAGGGTTCGGATCACTTTTTTTTATTGTGCTTTGCCCCGTATCAAATTGGAATGGTAATTTACCTGTTTCCGTCTCATGATTTTCTGGGTCCTCTCTCTCCTCTTTTCCATTTCGACCAAAAAAAAAATTATTCCCAGACGAAAAAAAAACATGGCGAATCCCTAATATTTAAATTCTTCAATCCTAATTTTATTACCAAATCTTCCTCCCTCGATCTAAAGTTCCGTTTCCGATTAGGGTTTTCTCATCTTGAGTTGGAAGGTATTTTCTCTCCACATTAAACTGCAATTTTCGTTCAGTTTGGATCGACTCATTTGATTTTGTGTTGTTAGTTGGGATCGACTCACTTGATTTTGTGCGATTTAACCATTTTAGTCATAGCATCCAATCACCTAGATCTTTTGTGCAATTACCCTTCTAAAACATTGTTATTAACTTTTGAGATTTTATATTAGAGAAGGATTAACTCTTCATAAATTGTTATATACACCTGTAGATTTCACCAAATCTGTTAATTTTGTTAAGGAACTCTTGTATTTGAAAGAGAGATAGGTATTTTTGAACAATAAAGCAAGCCTGTCAAGTAAAAGGAAACACATTCTGATAGAAGGATTTGCAATTTTCTTATTGGATTCGGCATGTTATATATTCATGAAATCTGTATTAATATTAGCCTTTATAATGCTAAATGACTCAATTTGTAATTAATAGGAAATGATTGAAAATATGCTAAAGATAAAAGATACACATGTAAAGGAAGTGATGACTCATCAATATTGTAGGTATGTACAAGAATTTTCAATTTAGCAATGATTAGTTAATTAATTCCTCTACATACAATGCAGGGTTCCGGTGTTTGAGGAGCATGTCGATAATATTGTGGGGATCACTTATGCAATTGACATGCTTGAATATGTTGGAAAGGTATTTTCTGCTTACTCTTCTACTATGCTGATATAACACACATCACTTTACTCACTTTTTTCGTGAATTAAATGCTTCTATACAATGATTGAACTAAATTAGCGAATGGTACTGCATGTATTTTTTTAGGAACAATGCACCATATATGGTTATAAAGAACAGTTGCCATTTTCTTAGTGACCCTAGCAATATACATTCATATGTATATCATCAGACTAGGTAGGTTGACTAGTTGCAAAGTGTTCTAGAGCATGATATTGCTAAATGTTGATTATTAATGCTACTGCAGATTCAATGTCTGTGTGGAATCTGCTTAGAGAATTCCGCATAAGGAAAGTTCACATGGATGTTGTACACAATGAGTATGGTGGTATTGTTGGTGTAAGATGTATTTTTCCTCTTTTATTGTTGGAGTAGTTTACAGATAAACTTGGTAATCAGGTGTTGCAAATCCTATAGTTGAATTGTGTACTTAAGAATGCCTAAGATATACCAGGAGCAATAATTTAATCATACAATTTCAGTTTGAGAGACTGAACAGATTTGTTATGTTCTCTATATTCACTCAGACATATTGTACCGCTTTATGACTGAAACTTCCAATTTCAACCATTAATGAATTTGATAATGGAATCATCCTTGATTCTCAAACTTCAGAGTTGCTTTTTCCATTCTTCTGAACACTTTTAGGAACTAAGCAGTACATCTTCATTACTCTGTATAGAAGAACGCACTAAAAATGACTAGAATGGACTTGGATGTATGGTGAAAACACTTTTAGATTTGATTGGGCAGATGTTTATTCAAGAAGTTTTCGTGCCACAGCCAGAAACACCTTTGGAACATAAAAACTGTTTTCTGTGTTTATGATTATGTTTTCTTTTTGAAGCTTGAAATTTCATCTCATTTATCAAACATTCAATCAGTGCACAGATTGTGACCCTGGAAGATGTCGTTGAAGAAATCGTTGGTGAAATATTTGATGAAAACGATTCAAAGGTAATGACCATTAAGGCATTAACAAATAACATCATGAGTTCAAGTTCAACCCACACTCAGTGTTTCACCTTATCACCTTATTAGCATCAATTTTCATTGTCGTTAACAAGTAATTGTGTCATTATTTTTGACATTAATGTAGGAGGAAATTAAAAAGAAAAAAAACTGGATATATTGTGACGCAAGAGGATGGGACTTTTGACGTGGATGCAAACACATCGATTGATCAGCTCTCTAAAGAACTTGAAGTCAAAATTCCCGAGGTTTGTAATTTTGTCCCAGTGAAAAAATATTAAATTTATTTTATTGGTCATTATCCATGTTATGTGAATTCCAGGGTCATCAATATGAAACTGTGTCTGGTTTCATATGCGAGTCATTTGGTTACATACCCGAGGAAAGTGCAAAGATAGTTGTGTTATTCGAGAGAGCACAGGAAGAAACTAACAATGAATACGATAACACGGAACATGATAATCATGACGAGAAAGGAAAACACCTAATATTTGAACCTGAGGTAGTTAGAAATTAATCTTTATCCATAACACAATAAGCGATGTGGTTGATGGAGCAGCTTGCCTATATGATAATGCATTTATTTCGGAGATGTAAATAATAAATAAAATAAAATAAAATAAGAAAGAAAAAACTTTTTATGCCTTCCAATATGTTTTAGCCTAGTTAACATGGGAACCTTGAAATAAATGAAGAAACATTTAAAAAGATGCACGTCCAGTACATATTTAAGAGGAAAACACTAGATGTTTAAAATTGAGGTAATTAGAAAGCCATACTATACATAACACAATATATGATGTGGTTGATGTTGTAGCTGACCTATACGATGATGCATTTATATTGAAGTTGTAAACAATAATAAATTAACTGGAATGTTACTGGTTTGGAACTAATTAACTGCTGCTTGTCATAAACATTTTATTTTGCTTATACATATGCACCCACATATGCATATACATGCATGTACATATGTACATACAGATACTTGCATAAATAAACATATCTATATGTACATACGTGCACACATCAATACACACATGCACACACACACACACATGTATGTATACATGTATTTATGATTGGGTGCTGATAGTGGTGTATGTATGATGTTAAACAGGTGTTAGAAGCAAATGAAAGGAAGGTGGGGAAAGTGAGATTCAAACCGATGAATAATGATGTAGAGGGTTCGGGTATGGGGACAAACAAGGGGCTTACTCGTCTTCTCTCCACTGAACTCTTCAAAAGGAGGAAAAATAATAACGGTGACGCTACTGATTCATCCGACAATATCGACATAGTTGCTAACATTAAATTTGAGAGAACAGTAGAAGAAAAAGACAGTTTCTCAAATGATGTTCCCTCAACCTAGTCCTTTTACAGATGGTTAGTTCAATGGAAGATGATTTTCAAAAGGGTGCACTCAGTTCAGGTTAGTTGGTAATGAACAACAGTAGTTGATGGAGGAAAAAAAATATTAAGCTGTTTCAAGCCAGGGATAAGATGTTGAAACAAAGAGGCTTCCTCCTTCCAGTTGACATGAAATTTTGACTATCATATCCGCCCTTCCACGGGGCCATGAGAAATTTAAGTAGGGTGGAATTTGAGACTCGAAATTTAAGTAGCCCGGATGCTTTGAAATCGAGGCTCTGTCCCTGATCGCACTTATCATGTGAATAATATTTCATAATTTTCTTATGAACAAATGCAAGTCGATATAACACACATCACTTTATTCACCTTTTCACGAATTAGATGCATGTATATTTTTAGGGACAATGCACCATATATGGTTATAAAGAACAACGACCATTTTCTTAGTGGACCCAACAACATACATTCATATGCTAAAATATGAGATAAAATCTCCTATGCATTTCATCTTATTGGCAAAAATATTATTGGAGAACCATGGATTAGATTGCGGAAGAGATAATGGACAAAATTATTATACCTATGTATATCATCGGATTAGATAGGTTGACTAGTTGCAAAGTGTTCTAGAGCATGATATTGCTAGATGTTGATTATCAATGCTACTGCAGATTCAATGTCTGTGTGGAATCTTCTTAGAGAATTCCACATAAGGAAAGTTCACATGGCTGTTGTACTCAATGAGTATGGTGGTACTGTTGGTGTAAGTTGTAATTTTCCTCTTTTATTGTTGTAGTTTACAGATAAACTTGGTAATCAGGTGTTGCAAATCCTACAGTTGAATTGTGTACTTAGAATGCCAAAGATATACCAAGAGCAATAATTTAATCATATATTTTCAGTTTGAGAGACTTAACAGATTTGTTATGTTCTCTGTATTCCCTCTGACGTATTGTGACAAAGGTTAGTTACTCAACAAATTGGGTTAACAAATATTTCATTTTTTCTTCTTGTAGTTACTGATAAATCAGGAAGCGGACATCACTGGTAACAAGGAAAAACCAAAGGGCCAACCCATGATACCAAGGGGACGTAAAGGTGGAAATCAGGTAATTGTAATTGACTTAAGTATTACCATGTCATTTAGATATGCATATCCATGCATTCTACAATTAATACGTATGTAATTTCATTCTCTATTTTAAAAAGTTTGTTGTATACCAATAGGAGGATGTCAACATATTCAAGTTTTTTTTCCGGATTTTTTTCTTTTCTTTGGAAAAAGTGAACTTTTTGGGTTTGCAAAATCAGTTTCGAACTGAGTTTGCGTACTCAGTCCGAAACTGAGTTTGCAACAAACTCAGTTCGACTCAGTTAGAAACTGAGTTTGCTGCAAACTCAGTTAAGAACTGAGTAACTGAGTTTGCAAACTCAGTTTGAAACTGAGTATGTTGCAAACTCAGTTCCGGAACGAGTTTGCAAACTCAGTTCCGGACTGAGTTCGAACTCAGTCCGGTAATGAGGTTGTGAATTCGGTACGGAACTGAGTTTGCAACAAACTCAGTTTCGAACTGAGTTCGCAAACTCAGTCCGGAACGGAGTTTGCAAACTCAGTCCCGGAACAAGTTCGCGAACTCGTTCCGAAACTGAGTTTGCAGCAAACTCGTTTCGAACCGAGTTTGCAAACTCAGTTTCGAACCGAGTTCGCGAACTCAGTCCATACTCAGTTTTGCGCAAACTGAGTTTGCAACTCAGTTGCGCGCACAATTTATGTATTTCTAACTGAGTTGCCAACTCAGTTGCACGCAAACTGAGTTTGCAACTTGTTCATTCATTTTTGTTTAAAAATATGAATATTAGTGTCATTTGTTTGGGCACACTAGTCAGTTAGATATAAAATGCTATGTTCAATCACCTAACGTTATTAGTGTCATTTGTCTGGACAGGAAATTGGACATGTTCAGTTGCGGGTGGAGAAGGGGACATGACAGAAAATTGGACAGTATTGTTTTATGTATTTGAATATTTGAGTTGTTTTGCGCATGTATTGTTTTGTTTAAAACATCAATGTAAAAGGCAAAATGCTTCAAAATTGTTTGTTTTATTCATATTGATAGGTCTGGGTAGCTTTTTGTTCATGTTATTGATCATTCATATTCTATAAAAGGCAAAATGCTTCAAAATTGTTTGTTTTATTCATATTGATAGGTCTGGGTAGCTTTTTGTTCATGTTATTGATCATTCATATTCTAGTTGAATAATGTTTTTTTTTAATTTATTTTTTAAAATTTGATACGGCTCAAAACCGTATCGATTTATGTAGTTGACAGTGCCAGCATGTTAACTTGATTGGCTTAAAACCGTATCAATTGAGAAGTTTGATACGGTTTTAAGCCGTATCAAATACATAAATTGATTCGGTTTTAAGCCGTATCAAAATCATAAATTGATACGATTTAAAACCGTGTTAAATTGGTAATTTGATACGGTTTTAAGCTGTATCAATTTATGATTTTGATACGGATTAAAGCCGTATCAAAGCAACAACGACGCCATTTTTTGATACGGCTTAAAACCGTATCAAATCGATTTTGATACGGCCATGAGCACTGCCAAATTAGCATTTCTGGTGTAGTGAGACATCTGAAATATGTTAAACCTTCTGCGGATTGTGTTTTCATCCCTGAAGAAACATATAACAAATCAGATCAGCTTGGATCTATACGGTAGCTCTTATTCCAATATATTTTAGGCTATCGACGGTTAAATTGAAGGATTATATAAATAAAGTTTGGAGGCCCTCAGGTAATTACAACATCCATGTGAATTCGACATATAATTTCTCTGTTCAGTTTGAGAATCAGTTTGATTTTGTAAGATTTACTGAACGCTCGAGTTACTCTTACTTTGGGTGCTTATTATTGGTTAAAGTCTAGATTCCTGGTTTTGATTTTAATAATATTTGAAGTGATGTAGTCCAGATCTGGATTCGTCTCCATGATCTTCCAGTGGAATTATGGACTATAGATGCAATTCAAATGGTGGTCAATTTTATTTTTAATCCTCTCTTAATTGATGAGAATACTTTTTGAGAGGAAGTTTACTAAATATGCTAGAGTCTTAATCTCTATTAATACTCAAGTGGATCTTAGATTTTCAGTGCCTATTCTTTTGCATAATGGTCAGAAAATTGAAATCACAGTTGAATATGAATTTGTACCTGCAAAATGTAGCCAATGTGAAGTATTTGGGCATGATGTTAGCATTCATGAAGAGAACAAGGAGCCTAGATGGAATTCTTCTAATAATAATGCAAGTACTTCATCTGTTTGTAAAGAAGATGAACATTTAGATGATGCTCATTTAGAGACAAATGAAGCTGATAAGTCATCGGAAAATAATGAAAGAATATCTAAAGTTGTAATTGAATCTGATAGAGCCTCAACAATTTCTTTGGATGATCTGACTTTAAATGGTAAGCTTCCTTCTGGAATTATTCCTAATGATCTCCAAAATGTAGCTGATGCAATTTTAGATGATAGTAGCCAGTTTATTACAGAGAAAGGAAAACAAGTTGATACATCAGGTTTTGTAGATAAGGATCCAAACTATTTGCAAAACAAAGGCAATGAAGATACTCAAAAAATTCCCCCTCCTAGAAGATCAACAAGGGATTCAAAGCTCGATTAAATGACAATTATAGCTTGGAATGTTGGGGGTATGAATTCTCTTTTGCGTATGAAAGAGATATTCAAACTCCTAACTCTTGCCAAACCAACAATTGTTGGTTTGGTTGAAAATAAATTGTCTGAATTGAATTTGGCCTTGTTCATTTCTATGCTTCCTAATAACTGGTATCACATAACAAATAATTTTGATGTTTCTAGAGGGCTTATTCTTGTGATTTAGGATTCTAATGTGTGGGATTTGAATTGTGTGGCTTCTTCCTTTCAGCATATGTCATTTTCAGTTTTGAATAAGGGAGGTTTTTCTATGATGTTAACTATGGTTTATGCTAGTAATTTCTTTAATGAAAGAGTCAATCTATGGCGGTATTTGATTGGTGATTCATCTTTCACTAATAATTCTTAGATATTAATGGGTGACTTCAACAATGTTTTGTCTCTTACTGATAAGTGTGGTGGTCTTCCAGTGCCTTATTAACATATTAGAGAATTTCATAAATTCATTTTGTAGTCTGATTTGGATGAGGTTAAGACTTTTGGTTTTCAATTTACTTGGAGAAGAAAAGGCATAGCTACTCATATTGATAAAATCCTAGTAAATAATTGTTGTTTCAATCTGTTTTTAGGTTTAAAACCTTATCTCTCTCTCTCAAAACTCCAGTTATCACAATCCTATCCATTTGGATCTTTTCCCTACTGCTTCAGTGAAGGGATTTCCTTTTAGATTCAAAAATGAGTGGCCAAGCTTTTCTTGGTATAATGAAGCAGTTTCAAAAGGTTTATGTTGTGTCACATGGGGATTCAAAAGTTATCAATTTCTTCAGAAGCTTCAAAGTTGTAAATCTGAGCTTAAAAATTGGAATAAAATAAGAGAGTGAAATAATTCTAACCTGAAAAATGCTGAGGAGGCTCTGTTTAATCTTGAACAAGCAGCTGATCAATTTCCATAGGAACTTCTTTTATATGATAATTTCCTGGAGGCCAAACAAGAATATCAAAGATTGCAAAAGATTTATTCTGATGGGTTTAAGCAGCAGTCCAAAGTGACTTGGCTACAACAAGGAGATACAAATTCAAAGTTCTTTTATGCTAGAATGTCAAATAGAAGATTCTTTTAATCATATAAAAGCTTTAATTGATCAAAGTGGGAATCTTTTGTTTAATCCAGAAGAGATTGAGGCAGAAGCTTTAAGCTATTTTACAGATTTGTTCAACGGTGTTTGTACTACTCCCATTCCTACTTTCCAACCCATCGCAAAAGTTAATTCTCAAGGACAGAGTTTTTTATTGAAAGATGTTTCATTCAAGAAGCTTTGTTCTCTATTAAAGATGACACAAGTCCTGGACCAGATGGCCTTAACTCTAAATTTATGAAACATCATTGGGAAGAGTTAAAAGGTGATCCTTTCTATGCTATTTTTGATATTTTCTCCTCTGGAAAACTGCCAAAGTCTATAAATCATACATTTATTACTTTGGTACCAAAAAATGATAAACCCACTGAAATTTCTCATTATTGACCTATCTCTTGTTGTAATGTTTACTATAAATTTTTTGCTAAAGTCCTTTGCGATAGATTATAGCATTTCTTTCCTTTTTTAATATCTGAGAATCAAAGTGCATTTATTAAAGGAAGATACATTGGTGAAAATATTCTTCTAGCTCATGAACTGCTCAGAGACTTTAAAAAAGGAGGAATGCCAAAGTTTTGTTTTAAAGTAGATCTCCAAAAGGCTATGATAAAGTTAGCAGAGAATGCATATGTCAAATAATGAGCTTAATGAATTTTCCAGTGCATTTCATAAATCTGATCTATGAATGTATGACTACTGCTACTTTTTCAATTTTAATTCAAGGTGTTCCAAGCGGTTTTATCGAGTCTTCTAGAGGAATTTGACAAGGAGACCCTTTGTCTCCATATCTTTTTGCCATTGCCATGCAGTATTTTACATATCAAATGGATGCAGCTACCTATTTAAGTAGTTTTTAACCAAGCAGTTCAATTCAGCTTATTGTTTCACATCTCCTATGTGTAGATGACCTGATGATCTTTGGGAAATCATCTTTGCAAAATGCTATAACTATACAGCAAATTTTCCATAACCTAAAAGTGCATGTAGGTCTTATGGTTAATGCTGCTAAAACTAAAGATTTTTCATCTCTTCAGTAAGAAATTCTGATAAAGTGTTGAGTATTCTTGGCTATAAAAGGGGGGTGTTGCCTATTAAGTATTTAGGAGTGTCGTTATCCTCTAATTACTTACATTATGCTGAATACAATTCATTAATCCAGAGAGTTCAAAGTAAAATCCAAGGATGGGAGTCTAAACTATTATCATTTGCTGGAAGAGCTGAATTGATTAATGGCATAAAAACTCCTATTATTTTATACTGGCTCTTCATCTATCAAATTCCTGAATTCACTTTGGGAAAATTAAAGTAAATGTGTGATAATTTTTTCTAGGGGGACTATGCTCATAAGGTTGCTTGGAATTCTCTGTGTAAACCAAAGGGAGAAAGGGGTATTGGTTTAAAAAAAATTCTGACTTTAAAAGAGTTGCTTGTACCAAATTATTATGGAAGTTCTTGTCTGAAAAATCTCTTTGGAGTAAATGGATGGGTAACAGATATTGTAAAGACAAATTTTTTTGGACTACTGCTAGTGATAACAATGCATCTTCTACTTGGAAATGTATGCTGAGACTTCGTTCAAGGTCAAAGCAGTTGTTTAACAAAAGAGTTGCAAATGGTGAAGAGACATACCTTTGGTATGAAACTTGGCTAAATTGCCAATGTCTTATTGGTTTATTGGGCTTTGATGGGATTCATCTTCTTGGCCATGCTAATCAGAAAGTGAGTACTATCATTAGAAATGATGTATTGGATCCTAACATCCATCCTGCAACAAGAGAATTGATTAGTGAAATCTGCTCTGTTAAAGTTTACCCAAATGATAGAAGTGACTCTTATGCATGGAAAAATGGTGCAAAATTCTCTTTTCGTAAAGCTTGGGAATCTGCTAGAGCTCATGATGAAAAAGATACTACTTTCGATGTAGTTTGGCATAAGAAAAATTGTAAGAAAATGGCTTTTATCTCGTATTTAGCTATCATAGATCGACTAAACACCATGGATAGAATTTTTCGTTATGGCAATATAACGAATAATATTTGTGCATTATGTGATAGTGCCCCTGAATCAAATAAGCACATATTTTTTGAGTGTAATTACTCTTCATTTATCTGGCTTGCTATAAGACTGAAGCTTTCTCTTCCTCCAGTGATTAATGACAATTTGAAGGATGAAGCAAGGAGTATCCATTCTGCATTCAAATCCTTTGATCAAGTTCGTGACATTGCTTGTGGAGCTTTAACTTCTGCCATCTATTACATATGGAAAGAAAGAAACTTGCGAGTTTTTCAGAATAAGAAATCTCATGTTTCTGTTACTTTGGCTCATATTGAAAGAGAAGTTCCTTTTCTGGTTCGAAATAATGGAAGTAGATCTGAGAGAAGTTTGAGGAATTCATTAATTTTAGAAAGATGGGGAGTTGTCTTACTGGACACTGGTTAATCAAGGGAGACATGGAGATTATTGAGGTGGTGAATAAGTAGGCCATTGTGGGCTGTGAGAAGTGGGCTTTGTTTTTTTCTTGTTTTGATGTATTGTTTTCTTTTTGTTTTGCTTTGGTTGTATGTTGTCTTCTGTACACCAAATTTATATGTGCTCTTTTTCCCTGTAAGGCTCCCATGTTAGGGTGATTATAGGGTTTTAGCGAGGCATATAAAGGAGGTTTTTATTGGTATAGCAATAAAAAGTACCAATTTTCAAAAAAAATATTGGGTTTAAATTACATAACTAATAAGAATATTTATATAAAATATAATTTACTTTATACCTAAGCATATCTAGGTGACATGGCTATTAAATCTATGACATTCATGTTAGATCTTGACAATTAATATGTGCAGGAAAACCAACTTATGATATGCCTTCACATCAAATGTTGTAGACAACCTAGCTTTAAAACTATTTAGCACATTGTCTGTAACCGAATCATCAATTCGATGCATATATGAAGCCTATGCATGTGCAGGAAAATAGGAAAAGCATGTAAACTATAGCATATCCCATCCATCAATATTTAGCCTAGGTGTAGCATTTCTAGTTTTGCATCAATTTTTATTCCCAATATCAGCGTAGCAGCTTAATGTAGCCTACACTTATAGCATATATTGCTCAAGATCAAAGTACGGGTTTTAAAACATATGTTGGCACATGTATTGGTACTTCAAGGAGATCTGGTCGTGCATGTGATATGTTGTAAAATATAAACAACGAAGTGACCAAACACAAACCCTGTCAATCAATACAACAGTTTTAGACAGCCTAGACACCTTGATAAGCATACATCCTACATGTATTTTATACATTTATTGCACCGATAAATACCTTGATTTTCCCTCATACATTCACACACAATCTGAAACAAACCAAGAGCAAGAAAATGGCAGACAAGTCTTAGACTAAAATGGGAAACATAGCTGAGGAAAGGAAAGAAAAACGCTTATTATTTGTGTAAATCTAGATAACGGAATGACTGTAGCATGAAAAGCTTATAAACCTAGGAACTATGGCAAACTGTGAATAAACAAAGATGATTAAATTTCCCGACATGCCCACTTAAATCTATTTGTTATGATGCATGCATGGTTTGATTTAATTTATTCAATTCTTACGTACACAGTACACCTATAATCTGAGAATGAACAACATAAAACAGAGGATAAGAAATAGACCACAGATCATTTGAATGTAAACCTGGAACAATGTGTGAATAGTGAGTAATACCCATTGAATCTAACCATGAATGTTTCAATATATACTGTAAGTCATCTAAATATTATGCAGTAAGTCTATTGTGTTTTCAATAAAATAGAATTTTCTTTTATAAGTTCTAATGCTTCTTTTCCATTTGGCTAATTGTTCTGTTTATAGCAATTCATGGCCTAAATGTATATAAACTTCACATTTACTACATCATTTTTTTCTTTTGATGTGACTTTGTTTAGTTTCGAAACAAGTAAATGAGTTGGCGAATTAACCAGTACTGGAAGAAAAGTAAGTTATTTAATCTACTACTCTAAGCTTATATTTATCCATATGTTATTAAGCAAATATCATTCCAAAATTTCAATGAAACTAATACAACACCAGAAGGAACAAAGAGGGTGGATAATTTAAATAGTGGTGTTTAAATAATATATAAAATAGGCGTGATCATGGTTGAGGGTTAGTATGATAACGAAGTTTAAGCGTGACATAGATGTCAGACACATTAGGAAAGAAGCAAGGTAGAAGAAACAAAAGAAAGTAAGAAGGGAAAGCTTGTTCGTTTGGAGAATGGAAAGCGGTGTAAAAACTGGTGCATGGAACTCACGAAAGATAAATCACAGAGGGGAGGGAAGCAAAGCAGAAAGATAAAAAGAGAGAAGAAAGATTGGTGAGGACTGATAAACAGGAATAGACGAAAATTAAAAAAATAGATGGGGAAGTAGAGAGGGTCAGTTTACCTATGCTCTGAGCATATAAACGATGGAGTAATTGTTGATCAGCATACAATTATGGGGGACAATATGAACTTTGCACTTGCATGAGAATATTTATTGAAATAAAAAAATTCATTGTTCAAGTATATAAGAACCGATCACATTAAAAAGGGGACATTGATTAATTCTCAAATTATTGTGACTATATTTAACCTCTAACACTATATAAATTAAACTAGTTTTGTCGGATGAGGTAACTCTGTATGCCACACTTACCTATTCACAGTTAAATGCAAAGTACCCAGGTTTGAAGAACATGTTTTGTACGGAGAAACAACTTTATTAGCTAGTATACAAAATGTGATTTGTATTGTTTTCTTTTGATGGGAAATAGGGTAGGATCATCTGGTTTGGAAGTAAGGCAACATTCTGATGTTTGTGGGAAAATTTCATTTGCTTGGAGTAACGTTAGCAACCAAAAGAAGAAAGTACGGGGAGGGAAGAAACAGGAAGTAATGGTTTGGCATTTCATTTTCCTTTCCTGGAACGTATGGATGAGGATGTATTAAATGATGCGTGGGCCTTTGGGCTCAAACCATATAATTTTTTTTATATAAATGGTACAAAATGAAGCAACTTCACGAAGAAACAAAGTAGAAGAAAAGAAAGAAAGGGCGGAAGGACATGTTCAAAAGGGAAGAAGCGATATTAATGTTAATGGGCTTCAGGCCAGCCTCGTAAATTAAAAAAAACAATATAAGTATTAAAATGAAAGGCAACACTCTAATGTTTGCCTTTCTGTAGAGTGGTTACATTATAGATTTGGCTCTGCGGTGTAGGAGAAATCTTTTTTTTAAGGTTTTTCAGTTGGCTATTCAGGTTTGGAGAGGCACAATGGGCTGATTAGGAAGGCCCATTAATGGGCTAGTGGAATGGTATAAATAGGGGGTGAGAGGTATGGGAAATAGTTTGCTTCCCCGTTCTCTCATTAGGTGGCCTTGTGCTCCTCCTTTCTCTAACACCTTTCCACCATTAAAAATCAGAATCTAAGGAGGAAATCATAGACCTACACCATTGGTGACTAGATCTACATCAATTGAAGCTAGATTCATCGGACCAAGGGGTTTGGTACGAGGTGCTTGCTGTCCAGATTCATATTTAAATCATTTTAGCTCATTTTCGAGAATCGGTGAGTGGTTCACATCTCTCACATGGATTCAATGAAGTGTATGAGTGTTTGATCATGTTTTTCATCAAATTCAAATGTTTTTACCATAGATCTATATCATATTAAGTCCATTTTTAGAGGAATCATCATAGGATCCAATTTAGTAAGTTTAAACCGGTCATTTCTATGCTATTCCATATGATTATGCAAGTTAGATCTATAGTTTTGTTCATATTTGCATTTATGGTGATTTTGGTGAATTTTACTTAATTGTTGATGGAGTTGCCAAATTGGTGATGTTACTAGTTTCATAACATGCTTGTGGTTGTATTTAATGAGTTGGTTTCGTCGATTGTATCGGTCGGTGGAGTTTTGGTCGAAATTGGAGTTGCATTGGAGTGGAGCAGGTTTTGGGTTACGCATAGGGTGGTCGGTCATGCACAATGGTGGATTTCTTAGGGAGCAAGACAGAAAAGGGATCGGTCGAGCGAGCCTGGAGGAAAAGGGATCAGTCGAGCAAGCCTAGAGTGAAACAGGTGTGTTGGGCGAACCAAGGATGGAGGGTCGGTCGAGATTTGAGAAGTGATTGGATTGGTTTCCCCTGACGGTTTGATCGCGTAGAGGGATGCTGATCGGTCTCTGGTCAGTCGTGCATGTGTGGATGGAGCAAGACTTGGTTAGGATCAAGCATGCCAGGGCTGGGCAGCAAACTTGGTCGAGCAAGCTAGGGTTGGTCGAGCCTTCGAAACCGGGTCGGTCATCCATTGCATGATCAGGTAGGTCAAGTTATAACGAAAGAGGGTCAAGCTCAAAGTGCTAGGTCGGTCTTTCTCCGGGTCGGGTCGGTTGCTCCGGGTTAGGTCGGTCAACCATAGAGAAGGAAAAAACTGGTATTTTGGGGTGACCAGAAAGGGATCGGGTCGATCGGTCGGCCGGTGTAATTTGAGACAACGCTTCTGAACGCTGTGGAGGATGGCATAACTGTCGTGGTTTGTTTTCTCTAGCAAGTTGATATGATGCTATAGATTGTTTCGAACCTTATGGTTGATGTTACTTTGGTTCGAGGATGATGATAACTTCGAGGAGCATTCAAGTGGGAATATTTAAAGTGTTGAATGTGTTCGTTGATCGGTGTAGACCAACGAGGAAGGCGACAAATCAAAGGTCGTGAGTTGATGGATAATGGTTGCTCGAGAAGATTGCTTCAGCTACGAAGAGTCATCAGGTTGGATGACTTAGGCCGAGAGATTATCGTTGTCATAAGTTCTAGCAGGCTCAAAGCAGGGGTACGATAGGGGCACATAAAAGACCGGTTGTAGGTCGAGTACCCTCAGTATCGTTGAAAGGCCTAGTTGTCAAGGTTGGACATACATACGTATCATTGAAAGGCGTATGGAGTTTATGCTAGAAATAAGGTTAGCATTAGCCCTTGACATATGGCAAGGTTGGTCGTAATACATTTAACGATGGTTTCAAACCAGGATTGGCGGTGATAGAAAGAGTACGACACGGATGATCGTTGTTCTGTTTGTACCATCTCATGTAGTTTTTCCAACGTCGAAGGAGATGTTCCTTGAGTGCTTGTCTAGTATTGGTTTAGGCCTCTGGGGCTTGTACTTTAGGGAGGTTGAATTCGATTAGGATGGTGTACTTGAGATGTATATAATCTGGATGTTATGAGTGCTTTTCTATGGTTGAATTAGTGTTCTAGTTTCCATGGATGAATGGTTGAATTGTTTATCGTAAAGGCTATCACTGTTCGGTGTGGGGAATATAGGGTTGAGTTCTTCTTTGGTGTAGTGGGTAGATTAGTATGTTTATCTGTACGTTCTCATATACTTTATTGTTGAAGTATGTTAGCTCTTTTATCGCTCACTAAGATTGTTGTCTGACTCAAGGTTTTATGTTTCAACTTATTACCTTGGGTTGTTCATCCTGTTTTGGATGGGCCGACTAAGTAGCTGATGACAGGTGATTGGTGAGGATGATGTTGTTGTGCGAAGGCAAGCAGGAGGCTGGAGAATTACTTTTACTACTATCTAGTATTTCTATTTCCGCTGTTTGAGTTGCTTTATGAGTGCTGTAGCGAGGCCTTATGTAAATACTTGATATTTCTTACGATGATGGGATAACCTTTCACGATGTTGTGAAAGTTTGAAAAGTTTGCTATATGACGCTACACTACTATTGTTTGTTGTATATGTTCTATTATAATTTATCCTTGTGCTATGAGTTCTACGATAGGTTTCGATGTTGTTTACCTACTCTGATGATCGTCCATAGCTTCCTAACACACCTTTCAGTGCATTATTTCTCTTGTTTATTGCAGGGGTTATGGGTAGTCGTCACAGAAGGAGTCATAATAGGAATAGAACGAAGACAGGAATGGTGGGAAAAAACAAGGGTGCGCAACACTTAAAAATGGGTGAGTGTTGTTCTTTTGGGCTGGGTGGGTTATTGGGTCTAGAAATTTGTCGAAAAAAAGGATTAAAAAAAGTCTTAAAGGAAGAACATAAGTGAAAGGGTAGTTGGACAGAAGAAGGAAATGTAGGGAATAGAAAGAAGAGTTTGTCTTGTTTATAAAACATTAGTTTTTAAATAAAGGCTTTACAACATAAACAAATTCTTTGAAAATAATAAAATATATAAAGGGTTTAACGACGGTAAGAAGGAATTAATTATATATATATATATATAAAAATCGAAGTTATTTTAATACTAAATCCAGTTGATTAATTAAGTTGTTATAATTACGGTAATCATTGACGTATGTTCGACTATAAGCTGTATTGATTGAATTGTTTTGAACATCTGGTAGCAGAAATAAACACCGTTCTGCTATTATTTCACTTTGACATATTTTATCAGTTAATATGATTGTTTGTGCAAATTGGGTTAATAACTTGAATGTCGTATGTTATAAGAACTGTTATATACCGTTGGAATTGAGAAGTTGTTTTCTGTAAAGTAACTCAGAAATAAATGTGATTTTTGATAATTGGATATAAATTGTTTTTAAGAAAACAATTAAATGGATTATTTTAAATTAATTTTATTTTTAATTAATTCGAAAAGGGAAGATTAATTGTAGTCGGTTAAATCTGTTTGATGTAAATCAATTGTTTGAATGTGAATTGATTATTAAATTATTGGTTTCAACAGAAGAGGTTTTAATAAATGGTTGTTTAAAAGACTTGAAAACTTTTAAATTTACAGGTTGGCTAGGATAATAGTGCAGTTAAATAGAGAAGTTAAAATTGAATTAGATAACGTTTTTAACTTAATTAATCTTTTAATTAAGTAAAGTTTAAAGATAATTTAATTATCAAAGGATAAGGAAATCAAGTCCAATGTTTGGATTAAAATTCCCTGAATTAATACCAATTGATGAATAGTTAAAAAAATGTTGTTCGAAATAGTTTAAGATTTGGAAATCAGTTGGATTTACAATTGTTGGTTTGTCGAATATTTTGGATACCAAACTTCCACGAATCTGGACAATAAGATTGATTTCAATTAGAGGTAACTTAAATACCCCAATTTGATCGATTTCTCTATTATCCGATAGTTGGTATTGGTTTGTGTTTGAAATGAGGGTTGGAGTTGAATATCATTTTCATTTATGAAACGAATATTTGAGAGTGAGATTATCACGTAAGTTTGATAATAAGAGTTTTGTTGTTTAATTAGTAATTATGTTTTCAAATGAATATATTTATACAAAGTTAATATTTGAAATTAAATAATTTAGATTTTGTAAAAGAGGCGTAACAGATCCAGTGATAATAAATTTGTTAACTTTATTTTATATTTGATAGTCAGGTCACCGACTATCAAATCTGGACTTTTTTATTATCGTTTCGAAGAGACCGAAATCTATATTCCACTTCGATTCGATATATATACGTTTCGAGTCAGAGATGATTGAGTATCATTGAAGATGGAGATTATGCAAGGGGTACTCTGACAATCGTAGGTAGAAATTTCCTAAGATGGATTTAAAGGATAGTGCCTTCGGTTTGTCCAATCACAGGGCAACTTTTATGGACGAATATCTGGCAGAGTATGCCTAATAAATTGCATAAGTTGATTTCTTCAAACGTATTTACATTTGGTGGCGGAGGAATTCGTTTCTCTTAGCTTTATATCCGAGGTATTTTTAGGGAAATCAATTTGTGATTTGACTGGTTTGACGATGTGACATTCAAAGTGAATGAAGGTTTAATATATCTAAGTTAAGTTCAGCCTCAAGCCTCACAACTGGGAAATGAAAAAAATCGAGTAGACAGCATGGCTAAGTGGTTCGCTCTCAATCAGGGTGTATTGTCACTATGTAGAGAAATTACGTTTACTTCTTAAATCTTTCGATGTTGTTCCTTTCGGGAAATGATGGGTAGCTCCTAACTGTTGGTGACAATATATTCGATACACTCAAGTGAAATCAATGGCCGATCATGTGTGGTCGGGTTGCAAGATGTTCTTATTAAACCTAGTGCCCTCTAGAGATACACTATGGGAAGGTTGTTACATACCTCGTCATAGTTGGAAATCCATTATTCAAGAAGTGATCGCGGTTTTGATTGTATACTATATATGTAGAGCGTGAGATGCAAGCGTTCTGTTAGATGATTATTTATTTGTGATTGATAGACATTATTATAATATCAGAAGAATTTTGATATAAAGATAGTTCAAGGTTATTGTAAGGTAAAAAACCATTCGTGTTTATGTTTGGATCGGTCTTAAGATCATCTTTTCTTTAGAAAGGATTTTTAAAGTTAAACAAAGTAATTTGGATTCTCACAAGGGCAAACCCATTCCGTTTTTACGACGCAGTCTTATGAGATATCATTTATTAATCACGTTGTTTTAAAATCTTTTACTCATACCAGTCCCATGACTGAACCAGAGTTTATCTTTCTATGTTCTTTCCTAAACTCTTGGGTGCCCAAATTTGTACGCGCAGTCCAATAGTTCAGGATTTTGCAGATTTATCTAGAGGATCTTGGAGCAGGAGGCTTCAACGATAGATATTTAGTGTTTTATTCTGCAGTATTGTATATGTGATGTACTCGGATAATATATGTAAGTTCAAATATAGTTTTGTATTTCAAAAGTGAGTATTTATATATTATATTTTATTTTGTTGTGATTGTGAGATTCTGTGATGTTGTTCAGTTCCATCTTCTATATATTTTCTTCTATTCCAATTTTTATCTTTCTATTTCTCATCCTCTAATTTCTTTCTATTAATGATTCGTATTTTCATGCAATTTGGGTTGGACATGAGTTGTATTCCGTTAACTCGAATGGTACGGATTTGCGGGTCATAACACATAGTATCAGAGCTGAAGGTTGAGTAATAACCTTGGCCCTGTGGCGTAACTCGATATATATGGGGCCAGTATTACCCTAGATTGAGTTAGAATGTGTGTGTATATATATGAGCACATATATGTTAATTGATTTAAAAAAAGTTTTATATTGTGATGATTGGTTTGTTGAGCGGTTTATGAATTCTAGTAGATCTAGGGTGTACAACTGTATCGATAGGTATTTCTAAACTCTCGAGCAGAACAATTTGACTTAGTATTGTTTTAAAATTGGTAAATGAAATAATTTGGCCTAAAATTATGTTTTTAATATAAAGTAATAATTTTATGGAATTATTATTATATATGGATGTGTCGATGGTTGTTATTATAATCAAATATGATTATAAGGATTGAAATGGTTAAATTGAACCAAATTGAATTTGTATAAGGAAGTGATATACACATAAAACAAATTAGAGAATTGTTTGAGAAAAAAATATGTTTTGGGAAAATTCAAAGGTTTTGAATTTACAACGAAATCAAGATATGTGATTTTAAATTGGCTTGGAATAAAAGTCCATAAATTTGGATTATGGAATTTGAAATTTTAACTGGAACCTAACTAGAGATCGGTTAAGTTTAATGATTTTCTGAGTATTGATCTGATGTTGATTTCGGTCTTCGGTGTGGATACTTAGAGGATTGTTTTCTTACCAGTTTACGGCCAGGAACGGATGAATGTTAATGAATAGAGTGTGTAAACAAGAAATGGAAATATTTCTAGCTGTAATAGCAGATATTTCTAGTTATGAAAATAACTGCAATTGTTGATGTGTTGAATGTTTTGGTTGTAGAAAATTGTTTGGTAATTAACCTGTGTATTATGGATGCCTTGTTTATTGTGATTATTAAAGGATGACACATGTACGTGTTTGTGTATAAGCCTATGCATATAGATATAATTGCAATCTCCTCGTCACTCTTCAATTTCGAGGGCGAAATTCTTTTAAGGGGGGTAGATTGTAAGGTCCTAGTTTTAACTACTTTTGTAATACAATTTATTTTAATATTTTATTTAAAATAATAAATTTTGAATAATACATATGGGGAATTTCAGGTATATGTACATAAAACCAGTAAGTAATGTTTTGTCAATTGCTATGTATTTTTAATTATGTTTTAAAACTTTGGTTAAATATAGATAATATAAGATTTGAATATTTTAAATAAATTAGTATAATAATGAATTTAAAATCTTATTTATATTTTTATGTGTTATATTTTTATACATACACAAGTAAATATTGTTGTGATATTTTGAACTTATTTCAAATTTATGTAAACATAATATTGGGTTTAAATTACATAACTAATAAGAACATTTATACAAAATCTAAGTTGCTTTATATCTAAGCATATCTAGGTAACATGGCTACTAAACCTATGACATTCATGTGAGATCTTGACAATTAATATCTGCAGACAAACCAACTTAGCACATGCCTTCACATCAAACATTGTAAACAACCTAGCTTTAAAATTATTTAGCACATAGTCTGTAACCTGATCATCAATTCGATGCATATATAAAGCCTTTGCATGTGCATGCAAAGAGGAAAAGCCTGTAAGCTATAGCATATCCCATCCACCAATATCTAGCCTAGGTGTAGCATTTCTACTTTTGCATCAATTTTTCTTCCCAATATAGGTGTAGCAGCTTAATGAAGTCTAGACTTATAACATATACTGCTTAAGATCAAAGTAAGGGTTTTAAAACATTTGCTGGCACATGTATTGGTACTTTAAGGAGATCTGGTTGTGCATGTGATATGCTGTAAAATATAAACAATGTGGTAACCAAACATAAACCCTTTCAATCAATACTACAGTTTTAGACATCATAAAAACCCTGATAAGCCTACAACCTGCTTGTGTTTTGTATATTTATTGCACCTATAAATACCTTGATTTTCCCTCATACATTCACACACAATCTGAAACAAACCAAGAGCAAGAAAATGGTTGACAAACCTTAGACTAAAATGGGAATCATGGCTGAGGAAAGGAATGAAAAACACTTATTATTTGTGTAAACCTGGATAAGGGAATGACTATAGCATGAAGAGTTTATAAACCTAGGAACTACGACAAACTATGAATAAGCAAAGGTGAGTAAATTTCCCTGATATGCCTTCTTAAATCTATTTGTTATGATGCATGCATGGTTTGATTTAATTTATTCAATTCTTTTGTCCACGGTACACCTATAATCTGAGAATGAACAACATAAAACAGAAGATAGGAAACAAACCACTGATCATTTGAATGTAAACCTGGAACAGTGTGTGAATAGTGAGTAAAACCCGTTGAATCTACCCTTGAATGTTTTAATATATACTATAAGTCATACAAATATGTATGCAGTGATGAAGAGTTGAAGAGAAGGATGCTTGTTTTACATTCAGTAATCACAAATATATAAAGTTACAAGAATCATGCACCTACAATTATGGAATAATATCATTAATGATATTTGAATAATATCATTAATGATATTTATACATGCACCTAAAATTATGGAACAATATCGTTAATGATATTTGAATAATATCTTTAATGATATTTATACATGCAGCTACAATTATGGAATAATATCATTAATGGTATTATACCATTCCCTTTTATTATGACATATCTTTAATGATATTTATTCCTCAAATTATATCAATCCTTATCACGCCCCCTCAAAAAGAACAGCCAAGATGAGAGACCGATTGTGAAAACTAATATTGTGAAGGAGGTACGTGGTAGTGGCTTGGTGAGGCATCCGCAAGCTGGTCATTAATAAATATGTAAGAGACCCTCAAGTTCCCACTTAGCACATTCTCTTTGACAAAATGGTAATCCAATCCTAGATGCTTCATTTTAGAATGAAAAACCGGTTTAGCACTCACATATGTAGCTCCAGCATTATCACAATCGATGAATGGTGCAAGAGTGGGGTTATGATCAAGTCCTTGAATAAATTTCCTACCCAAATAATTTCAGCAGTAGCATTTTCCACTGCCCAGTACTCGACCTCGGTAGATGATCTAGCTCTTGTACTTTGATTCTTTAACGTCCTAGAGATAGGATTCTTGCCCAAGTAGACTATATGTGCTGTTGTAGAAATGTAATCTTCTTTGTCAAGAGCCCAATCCACATCAGAGTAAGCATGGAGAGTGAGAGGTGAATCTTCATGTATAATTAAACCCATATTAGATGTACCACTTAGATACCGAAGAAGATGATGTAGAGATCGCATGTGTTCCTCAGTTGGACGCCACATGTATTGAGATAACTTGTTCACTGTTAATGCCACATCAGGCCTTGTGGGACTCAAATATTGTAAACAACCTATCAGAGTACGATACCCAGTAGTATCTTTGAGAGGATTTCCATGCATAACTAACGAAGGAAGAGTTGCTAATGGTGTTGTTACTGGTTTTGCATTGTCCGTATTAGCTTCGCACAAAATATCAGCAATATACCTCCTTTAACTCAAGAAAATACCCTTTGGATGAGCCACTACTTCCACTCCCAGGAAGTCAGACAATTCTCCAAGGTCTTTTAGTGAGAAACGTGCTGCCAATTTTTTTAAAAGCTTCAAGAACATGAGTTGCATTACTTGTAACAATAATATCATCCACATAAACCAATAGTTAAATGCAGTCACCATTTTTGTGCAATGTGAACAAGGATGAATCAGAGACCGTATTCTTGAAGCCCAACTCAATTAAATATTGTCGTAATTCTTTATACCAAGCTCTTGGAGCTTGTTTTCACCCATACAATGCCTTGTTTAATTTACATACATGTGTTAGATGTATAGGATCTGTGTAGCCAGGAGGTTGTATGGTGTATACATAATCAGTGAGTGGGCCCTGTAGAAAAGTATTGTTCATGTCGAGTTGGCGCAATGACCAACCTTGGCTAACCGCAAGTGAGAGCACAGGCCAAACCATGGTGGGTTTAACTACAGGGCTAAAAGTTTCACCGTAGTCGATGCCAGCTCTCTGATTAAAACCTCTTGCAATATAGCGAGCCTTGTACTGAATAATGTTACCATCCTTATTCCTTTTAATTTGAAAAATCCATTTGCGTCCCACTACATTTTGTGACATCCTTATTCCTTTTAAATGCAAAGTACCCAGGTTTGAAGAACAGGTTTTGTATGGAGAAACAACTTTGTTAGCTAGTATACAAGATGTGTATTGTATTGTTTTCTTTTGATAGGAAATAGGGTAGGATCGTCTTGTTTGGAAGTAAGGCAGCACTCTAATGTTTGTGGGAAAATTTCATTTGCCTTGAGTAATGTTAGTAACGAAAAGAAGAAAGTATGGGGTGGGAAGAAACAAGAAGTGATGGTTTGGCATTTCATTTTCCTTTCCTGGAACGTACGGATGAGGATGTATTAAATGATGCATGGGCCTTTGGGCTCAAACCATATAAAAAATATGGTACAAAAGCAAGCAGCTTCATAAAGAAACAAAGTAGAAGAAAACAAAGAAAGGGGCGGAAGGACCTTTTCAAAAGGGGATATGTGGTATCAATGTTAATAGGCATTGGCCCAGCCTTGTAAATTAAAAAAAACAATATAAGTGTAACGAACTGGAAAAAATTCGACGCTCAAATTTTCAAGACAAATACATCCCGCGTCCAACTCAAGTACCGAAAATCCAGAATGTTAAAGAAAGAAGTTAGAGGGTGAGGTAAGAAAGAATGAAATAATGGAATAAAAGAAAAAGAAGAAGAAGAACTCACCACAATATCAGAGTCTCACATCGCAGTGGAACAGAAACAAATCTTTATTGAAAACTTGAAATAATATTTACAATTCATCAGAGTACGACGGTCGTTCAATTTATCTGGACAGTTATAACAGTCGGTCCTCATTCAACACACAACATAATAATATCTAAATATATATAATACATTTGACCTCCTTCAGCTTGTCTCCTGAAGTCTGTATCATGTTTCCTTGAACCTGTACAACTCGATCTGACCCAACAGGGCCTGACCCGAGCATTACAAACGCCATAGGTCAGTCTGGTGAACCAGCGTGAGAAAAACCCACTAAATTATTTGTAGCATCCAACTTGATTTTAAAGTTAAAAATCCTTTCGAAAGAAAGGATAATCGTAAGACTAGTCCACACAAAAACACTGACGGTTTTTATCTTACGATAACATAAAACATTTTTGAAATCAATATCTTTTCTGGTATTATAACAGTGTCTAAATACAAATAAATATAATCTAGCAGAGCACTTGCATCTCACGCTCTACATACATAGTATACAATCAAACCCATGGGCGCTTATTAGAGATTGGATTTCCAACTTATGACAAGGTATGGAACCACCTTCTGATCAGTGTACTCTAGAGGGGATACGCTGGAGTTCAACAAGAATGTCTTGCAACTCGGCCACACATGACCAACCACTCGTTTCTCTCGAGTGTATCGAATGTCTTATCACCTCATGGTTGGTACCAACATAACCGTTCCCATGAGATACAGAGGCTAAAAGAAGAACAAAATGAATATCCTTTAGATGGTGACAATACACCCTAATGAGAGCAGCCCACATAGCCATGCTGCCTGTCCGATCTTTGTCATTTCCCGATTGTGAGGCTTGAGGTTAAAAATTATTTTTTTAGATTATTTGGCCATCATTCACTTTGAATGCCACATTGTCAGATCCGTCAGATATCACTAATTGACGTTCACAAAAATATTCTAGTGTTCAAGCTAAGAGAACGGTCATTCTCTACCATCAACAGAAATACGTTTGAAAAAAATCAACGTACATGATCCCTTAGGAAATACTCTTCAGACATTTCATCCATACAAGTTGTCCTGGGGCTAGACAAACTAAAGGCATTCTCCCACCACATCCTAGGAATCACCCCATAGATCAGTAGCGAGTAGTCCTTGCAATCCGTCGATTTCAATCACGATAGGATCACTATCAAAATATCCCCGGGTGTGACTCCAGAGAATTCGACAAGTAGTCCTTCCGCTTATGAAGATCCACGGTCTTCGCTGCTCCATCTTCAATTCATATATTCTACGTTTTCATATTTGTTAGTTCGGAACGGTTTTCGAATATAAATTCGATCCCCGTCTTTCCGTACCAACAAGCGTATAGGACAAATTTGATAGTCGGTTATTTAACTATCAAATAATACAACCATTCATCCATAAAATAAAATTGAATTCACTGATTTAATATTCATCATCATTTTAGCCTCTTTCGATTAACCATTCGTTAGTTTGAAAATTCTCCATTTTCTCCAACAATTGAAATACTCATTTCTCTTCTTATACTTATATATATAAGAAAATTAAAAAGCCCCTTTCATTTTAAAATCCGCTTTAACACATATTTCTCATCTCGGTCTTTAGTTTCAAACCGTAAATTTGTAAGAGAATAATTCCCTAAGTATCAACCCCGTAGGCCGAAACCAACATCAAATCGACACTCGGATAATCATTCAATTCACTAATCTCTAGTCAGTTTCTATTTTCCTTAATTTTATTTCCAAATTTCCAACAAATAAAAATTCCATCTATTCATTATCACTTCAAACAAGATATTTATCCCAACTTATAACCATTTCAAACATTCTATTTATAAATATGATTTTCGGACCATTTGCTACTACCATTATCGAAGATACGATTTTCAAAATATTTGTTAAACATTTATTTATTTCTAAACTGGAACAAAGTGCATATACGATTTAACTTCATTTACTAATTCAATTTCAATTTAAACTTCATAACATAAAATCTGATTCCATAGATAATTTCCATGAACATCTCTATAGATTTATTACAACTTAATTCAGCTTTATTTTCATAAAACTGCATCCCATATCAAAATATACATAGAAAGATATTTCTTTATTTTTAATTATCTAACATCTTATAAAATTCTTTAATACAATCTTTATTATTACTCAATCTAGTTAGACTTAAATTCCGTTAGCATTCATAAATTAAAATCCTTTTTAATTTACTTCTAAGGATTTCCATTTTCCAAAAATATTGCTTTTTACCTTTTATTCATCTCAACCACGGATAATATTCCTTAATACCAGTTCATTCTTAGCTTAATCAGTCGATTGAATTCATCTTTCCAACTTCATGTTAAATCCTATTTATAACCTTTATTGAGTTATTAATTTCAAATAATCTCTTTTATAATTCTCCTTGCTACTGGGAAATTTCAATCCATTTAAAATATTGATGTATAAACTCGATTTCCAAAATTCCTTCAAATTCTCACTCTAACCATATTTTTCCCAATTTCTCAATTGATAATCGTTTCATTCGTTCTAAATGTTTTTTTATAAAATCGCCTTATTAACACGTTTGTTTCAAAAAAATCTTTTAAACTGCATTTATAATTCGGATTTCAAATGAACATTTCTATTTAAGAATATATTTCTCTTGTGAATGAGAAAATTTCAAAATAACTGTTTATTTCCAATTCCCATATCTTTCCCAAATAAATACATACTTCACATTTTTCTTAAATCCCACAAATGATAATCCCATTTCTTATAATGTCGTTTATAAAATCGCCTTTTCAAAATATTTGGTTTAAACAAATATTTGCCTTTAAATTCTATCTAATCGGATGTAAATAACCATTTCTATTTGGAAATAAATATTTACCTTTAAAATTCTTATTATGCTTCAATTTATATTTTGAAATCCATATATCATTATTTAGGATATTTAAAATATCTAAAAGCACCAATTTGTGTTCTAACACATCTGAGTATACAATAAACTATCACAGGTTATAAACACATCATATAACAACATATATATGATAAACAAATAATTTAAATGTGAGGGATCCAGTTGGATCCCTCCAACCTATTTTTCCTAAATCCACAGATGTTGGTCAACAATAATAACACCAATCCTACTTCGAGGCAGGATATCGTAGTATGGAAGGTCATCCACTATATATATTGTGGGGCGCATAGGGAAATCATCCGCTAATGGTACTGCGGGCATCCGCTAATGGTACTGCGGGAATTATCCAATCACCAATCTCCAATATTATGTTTACATAATATTATTATTAAATTATCACTTTATATCAAGCAATTATCATCCATCAAGCAATAAAATAAATGTTTGAACTATTAAAAATAGTTCCCAATAATTTAACTGAGTGAGTTTAACTCACCTCGATTTTCTTTGTCGAACATTCTGTTAAATTCCAAATCGATCAGCACTGCCTCTACTTGAATCGCCATAAATTAATTACTTTGGCACCTACGATAATTTATTTTTATTTTATTTTTTTGAACGGTGGGTTTTGATTTGGAATTACAAAAGACAAATGCTTAAGAAGGTGACAATCCGAATGGTTTGAGTGTGAAGGAAATGCAAGGCAAATGACTTAATTTATAGGTGAAGGATGGCGGATAGATACAACGTCAATTCAGTCACTCCAGTAGCTTTAGACATAAAATAGCCTTTTAGCATATTATCAAGTTTGGGAAAAGAAGAAAACAAGTGTACGTGAAATGAAAGAGAAGAAAGAACGCTGAAGGTGGGTAGCCTTAGGTGTAGAGGAAGACTTCAACACACGTTGATGGTTGCTTTTCATTATACTAATTGTAATCCTTTGGGGAGAAGGAAGAAAATATGATGTGAACTGACGAGAAGAAAATGGGTTTGTACGTAAAAAAAATGAAAAGAAGAGACACTGCTTTACCGAATAGCCTGTGTATAGAGAATTAGGCCATCCCCTATTTTATATTTTATTTCCATTTAATTTATTTATTTAACGCGGTGTACCTTAAACTAAAATATCCTACGCTAACGAACACCTATTTGAACGCAACGAAAAGCATTTCCAGGGTTCTACCACACTTATGAACACACCGAAGATATTAAATTAAATTGATAATTTAACATTAAAGTTGATTTAATATAAACTGATTAAAAATAAACAAATCTACTGATTTATTATTTGAATACACACAACTGAATTCATATAAATTCCATAACATACTAACTTAAAATTTAAATTCGATGTAAATTAAACCAATATTAAATTATTTTAAATTTGATTTATTTTATCAAATAAAATCATTATGAATTATAAAAAATTCCATAGCGACTATTTCAAAATTTGATTTGGCCATAAATCTCAAAATAAATTACGAAATTCAGATTTCTCTCTTTTTTTACAAAATTATAGTTCAACTGATTCGAACATTTCTTGTTTCACAGAATTCCGACTGATAACGGATCCTGTACACTCTGCTAAAGTTCAAAACTTAATATTACGAACAGTCGTGCCATTTACGAGCTCGTTTTAATTAATATATATTTACACGTTTCAAACTTTGTTTTAATAAATATAAAATTATAATTTCAATTTTTAAACTAATTTAAATATTCAAATAAAAATCGAAAAAAATGCAGGTCGTTACAATAAGTATCGAACTGAAAAGGAGGGGAAGGAGTGATAATAAGAACAGAACGAAGACAGGAATGGTGGGAAAAAACAAGGGTGCGCAACACTTAAAAATGGGTGCATGCTGTTCTTTTGGGCTGAGTGGGTTATTGGGCCTAGAAATTTGTCTAAAGAAAAAAGGATTAAAACAAATCGTAAAGGAAGAATAGAAGTGAAAGGGGAGTTGGACAGAAGAAGGAAATGTTGGGAATAGAAAGAAGAGTTTGTCCTGTTTATAAAACATTTGTTTTTAAATAAAGGCTTTACAACTTAAAAAAATTCCTTGAAAAGAATAAAATATATATAAAGGGTATAACTAAAACATTTGTTTTTAAATAAAGGCTTTACAACTTAAAACAATTCTTTGAAAAGAATAAAATATATATAAAGGGTATAACAAAATAAGACGGTAAGTCAGAATTAATTTTATATATGTAAATCGAATTTATTTTAATACTAAATACCGTTAAATTTAATTGAGAGTAAATTTAGTTGTGAATTGTATTAACGCATAAACTACTAACCAATAATGATCTATCAATGCAGTGAATACCAAATTGAACTTCAATTAATTGATTGATTAATTAAGTTGTTATAATTACGGTAAGCATTGACGTCTGTTCCACTATAAGTTGTATTGATTGAATTTTTTTGAACATCCGGTATCAGAAATAAACACCGTTCTACTATTATTTCAATTTGACATATTTTATTAGTTAATATGTGTTGCTGAGATACAGCTGATAATATTGAATTGTATTTATATGATTGTTTTTACAAATTGGGTTAATAACTTGAATACCGTCTGTTATAAGAACTGTAATATACCGTTGGAACTGCTAAGTTGTTTTCTGTAAATTAACTCAGAATTAGATGTGAGTTTTGATAATTGGATATAAATTATTTTTAAGAAAACAATTAAATGGGTTATTTTAAATTAATTTAATTTTTAATTAATTTAGAAAGGGAAGATTAATTGTAATCAGTTAAATTTGTTTGATGTAAATCAATTGTTTAAATGTGAATTCATTATTAAATTATTGGTTTCAATAGAAGAGGTTTTAATAAATGGTTGTTTAAAAGACTTAAAAATGTTTTAAATTTACAGATTGGCTAGGATAATGGTGCAGTTAAATAGAAAGTTAAAATCGAATAAGATAACGTTTTTACCTTAATTAATCTTTTAATTAAGTAAAGTTTAAAGATAATTATTTATCAAAGCATAATGAAATCAAGTCAAATGTTTGGATTAAAATTCCCTAAATTAATATCAATTGATGAATAGTTCAAACCAACAACGTTGTTTGAAATAGTTTAATATTTGGAAATCAATTGGATTTATGGTTGCTGGTTTGTTGAATATTTTTGATTTCGAACTTCTACGAGTCTGGATTATAAGAATGATTTCGATTCAAGGTCTGAGAGGTAACTAAAATACCCCAACTTGATCGATTTCACTATTATCTGGTAGTTCATATTAGTTTGTGTTTAAAATGAGTGTTGGAGTTGAATATCATTTTCATTTATGTAACGAATATTCGAGAGTGAGATTATCACGTAAGTTTTATAATAAGAGTTTTGTTTTTTAATTAGTTATTATGTTTTCAAATGAATATATTTATACAAAGTTAATATTTGAAATTAAATAATTTAGATTATGTAAATGAGGCTTAGCAGATCCAATGATAGTAAATTTATTTTCTTTATTTAATATTTGATAGTTAAATCACCGACTATCAAATCTGGACTTTTTCGTTATCGTTTCGAAGAGACCGGAATCTAAATTCCACTTCGATTCGATATATATATGTGTCAAGTCAGAGATTATTGAAGATCACTGATGGTGGAGTTTATGCAAGGGCTACTCTGACAATCCTAGGTAGAAATTGCCTAAGATGGATTTACAGGATAGCGCCTTTGGTTTGTCCAGTCCCACGATAACTTGTATGGACGAATGTCTGGTAGAGTATGCTAATAAATTACGTAAGTTGATTTCTTCAAACGTATTTACGTTTGGTGGCGGAGGAATTCGTTTCTCTTAGCTTTATACCCGTAGTATTTTTGGGGAAATCAATTTGTGATTTGGAGGGTTTGACGATGTGGCATTCAAAGTGAATGAAAATTTGATATATCTAAGTTAAATTCAGCCTCAAGCCTTACAACCGGGAAATGACAAAAATCGGGCAGAAAGCATGGCTAATTGGCTCGCTCCCGATTCGGGTGCATTGTCACTATTTAGAGAAATTTCATTTACTTCTTAAATCTTTCGATGTTGTTCCTTTCGGAAAACGGTAGGTAGCTCCCAACCGTTGGTGACAATATGTTTGATACACTCAAGCGAAATGAGTGGTCGGTCATGTGTGCCCGGGTTGCAAGATGTTCTTGTTAAACCCAGTGTATTCCCCTCTAGAGATACACTATCGGAAGGTGGTTCCTTACCTTGTCATGGTTGGAAATCCATTATCCAATAAGCGCTCGCGGTTTTCTGTATACTATATATGTAGAGCGTGAGATGCAAGAGTTCTGGTAGATGATTATTTATTTGTGGTTGATAGACATATTATAATATCAGAAGAACTTTGACATAAAGGTTTTCTGGGTTATCGTAAGGTAAAAACCATCTTTGTTTGTGTGTGAATTGGACTTACGATCATCTTTTCTTTCGAAAGGATTTTTAAAGTTGAACCAAGTAATTTGGATTCTCATAAGAGGAAAACCCGTTCCATTTTTATGGCGTGGTCTTATGAGACATCTTTTATTAATCACATTGTTTTAAAATAGTTTACTCATACCAGTCCCATGACTGATCCAGAGTTTATTTTTCCATGTTCTTCCCTAAAATCTTGGGTGCCCAAATTTGTACGGGAAGTCCAATAGTTCAGGATTTTGCAGATTTATCTGGAGGATCTTGGAGCAGGAGGCTTCAACGATAGATATTTAGGGTTTTATTCCGCTATATTGTACATGTGGTGTACTCTGATAATGTATGTAAGTTCAAATGCAGTTTTGTATTTCAAAAGTGATTATTTATATATTATATTTTATTCTGCTATGATTGTGAGATTTTGTGATGTTGTTCAATTCTATCTTCTATCTATTTTCTTCTATTCTAATTTTCTATTTTTCTATTCTCATCCTTTAATTTCTTTTTAGTAAGGATTCGTATTTTCGTGCAATTTGGGTTGGACGTGAGTTGTATTCAGTCGACTCGAATGGTTCGGATTTGCGGGTCGTTGCACTTGGTATAAGAGCTGAAGGTTGAGTAATAACTTTAGCTTTGTGGCATAACTCAATAGAGATGGGGTCAGTAATACCCTAGATTGAGTAAGAGTGTATATATATCAGCGCGTATTTGTTAATTGATTTTAAAACGGTTTTATATTGTGATGATTGGTTTGTTGAGCGGTTTACGAATTCTGGTCGATCCAGGGTGTACAGTTGTATCGATATGTGTTTCTGAACTCTCGAGCAGAACAATTCGACACAGTATTGTTTTAAGATGGGTAAATGAAATAATTTTGCCCAAAATTATTTTTTTTATTATGAAGTAATAATTTTCTGGAATTATTATTATATATGTATGTGTTGATGGTTGTTATTATAATCAAATATGATTATAAGGATTGAAATGGTTAAATTGAACCAAATTGAATTTGTATAAGGAAGTGATATATACATAAAAATAATTAGAGAATTTTTTGAGAAAACAAAATGTTCTACGAAAATTCAAAGGTTTTGAATTTACAATGAAATCAAGATAAGTGATTTTAAATTGGCTTGGAATAAAAATCCAGAAATTTGGATTATAGAATTTGAAATTTAACTGGAAACTAACTGGAGATTGGTTAAGTTTAATGATTTTCTAAGTATTGATCTGATGTTGATTTCGTTCTTTGGGGTTGATACTTAGATGATTGTTTTCTTACCAATTTACGGTCATAAATGGATGAATGTTAATAAATAGAGTGTGTAAATAAGAAATGGATATATTTCCAGCTGTAACAGCAGATATTTCTAGTTATGAAAATAAAAACGATTGTCGATGTGCTGAATGTTTTGGTTTGCAGAAAATTGTTTGGTAATTAACTTGTGTATTCTGGATGACTTGTTTATTGTGATCATTAAAGATGACCCATGTATGTGTTTGTGTATAAGTCTATGAATATAGATATAACTATAATCTCCTCATCAATCCTCAAATTCGAGGATGAAATTCTTTTAAGGGGGTAGATTGTAACATCCCAGTTTTGACTGCTTTTGTAATACAATTTATTTTAGATTTATTTTAATTAGTTATTTGAAATAATAAATTTTGAATAATATATATGGGGAATTTCAAGTATATGTATATAAAACCTGTAAGTAATGTTTTGTCAATTGCTCTGTATTTTTGGTCGTGTTTTAAAACTTTGGTTAAATATAGATAATATAAGATTTGAATATGTTATATTTTTATACATACACAAGTAAATATTGTTGTGATATTTTGAATTTATTTCAAATTCATGTAAACATAATACTGGGTTTAAATTACATAACTAATAAGAACATTTATATAAAATCTAAGTTGCTTTATATCTAAGCATATCTAGGTGACATGGCTATTAAATCTATGACATTCGTGCAAGATCTTGACAATTAATATGTGCAGGCAAAACAACTTAGCACATGCCTTTACATCAAACAATGTAGACAACCTAGCTTTAAAACTATTTAGCACATAGTCTGTAATCTGATCATCAATTCGATGCATATATAATGCCTATGCATATGTAGGCAAAGAGGAAAAGCATGTAAACCGTAGCATAACCCATCCATCAATATCTAGCCTAGGTGTAGCATTTCTAGTTTTGCATCAATTTTTCTTCCCAATATAGGTGTAGTAGCTTAATGAAGTCTAGACTTACGACATATATTGCTTAAGATCAAAGTAAGGATTTTAAAACATATGTTGGCACATGTATTGGTACTTTAAGGAGACCTAGCCGTGCATGTGATATGTTGTAAGATATAAACAATGAAGTGACCAAACACAAACCCTTTCAATCAATACAACAGTTTTAGACAGTCTAGAAACCTTGATAAGCCTATAACATGCTTGTATTTTATACATTTATTGCACCTATAAATACCTTGATTTTCCCTTACACATTCACACACAATCTGAAACAAACCAAGAGCAAGAAAATGGCAGACAAGCCTAAGACTTAAATGGGAACCATGACTGAGGAAAGGAACGAAAAACACTTATTATTTGTATAAACCTGGATAAGGGAATGACTATAGCATGAAGAGCTTATAAACCTGGGAACTATGACAAACTATGAATAAACGAAGATGAGTAAATTTCCCCGATATGCCCACTTAAATCTATTTGTTATGATGCATGCATGGTTTGATTTCATTTATTCAATTTTTATGTACACGGTACACCTATAATCCGAGAATGAACAACATAAAACAGAGGATAGGAAACAAACCACTGATCATTTGAATGTAAACCTTGAAAAGCGTGTGAATAGTGAGTAAAACCCATTGAATCTACCCTTGAATGTTTTAATATATACTGTAAGTCATATAAATATGTATGCAATAAGTAAGTCTGTTGTGTTTTCAATAAAATAGAATTTGCTTTTGCAAGTTCTAATGCTTATTTTCCACTCGGCTAATTGTTCCATTTATAGCAATTCATGGCCTAAATTTATATAAACTTCACATTTTCTACATCATTTTTTTCTTCTTTTGATGTGACTTTGTTCAGTTTCGAAACTAGTAAACGAGTTAGCAAAGTAACCAGTACTAAAAAAAAAGTTATTTAATCTAATACTATAAGCTTATATTTATCCATATGTTATTAAGCAAATATCATCCCAAAATTTCAGTGAAACTAATACAACACCAGAAAGAACAAAGAGGGACGATAATTTAAATAGTGGTGTTTAAATAATATATAAAATAGGCGTGATCATGGCTGAGGGTTAATATGAAAACAAAGTTTAAGCGTGACATAGATTGTCAGACATATTAGGAAAGAAGCAAAGTAGAAGAAACAAAAGAAATGAAGAAGGGAAAGCTTGTTCGTTTGGAGAATGGCAAGCGATGTAAAAACTGGTGCATAGAACTAAAAGATGAATCACAGAGCGGAAGGCAGCAAAGAAGAAAGATAAACAGAGAGAAGAAAGAATGGTGAGCACTGATAAACGATAATAGAAGAAAATAAAAAAAAAACAGAGAGGCAAGCAGAGAGGGTCAGTTTACCTATGCTCCAAGAATATAAACGATGGAATAATTGTTGATCAACATAAAATTATGGGGGACGATCTGAACTTTGCACCTGGATGAGAATATTTATTGAAATAAAGAAAATGCGTTGTTCAAGTATATAAGAACCGATCATATAAAAAAGGGGATATTGATTAATTCTCACATTATGGTGACTATATTTAACCTCTAATACTATATAAATTAAACTAGTTTTGTCGGATGAGGTAAATCAGTGTGCCACATTTACCTGTTCAGAGTTAAATGCAAAGTAACCAGGATTGAAGAACAGGTTTTGTATGGAGAAACAACTTTATTAGCTAGTATACAAGATGTGAACTGTATTGTTTTCTTTTGATGGGAAATAAGGTAGGATCGTCTGGTTTGGAAGTAAAGCAACACTCTGATGTTTGTGGAAAAAATTCATTTGCCTGGAATAACGTTAGTAACCAAAAGAAGAAAGTATGGGGGTAGGAAACAGGAAGTGATGGTTTGGCATTTAACTTTCCTTGCATAGAACGTACGGATGAGGATGTATTAAATGATGCATGGGCCTTTGGGCTCAAACCATATAAAAAAGTATAAATGGTACAAAAGGAAGCGGCTTCATGAAGAAACAAAGTAGAAGAAAAGAAAGAAAGGGGCGAAAGGACTGTTCAAAAGGGGAGACACGGTATCAATGTTAATGGGCTTCGGCCCAACCTTGTGAATAAAAAAACAATATAAATATCGAACTGAAAAGGAGGGGAAGTGGTCATACTAGGAACAGAACGAAGACAGGAACGGTGGGAAAAAAACAAATATATATATATATATATATATATATATATCGAAGTTATTTTAATACTAAACACCGTTAAATTTTATTGAGCGTAAATTTGGTTGTGAACTGTATTAACACAAACAACTGACCAATAATGATCTGTCAATGCAGTGAATACCGAATTAAATGTTCAATTGATTGATTGGTTAATTAAGTTGTTATAATTACGGTAATCATTGATGTCTGTGCTACTATTAATTGAATTGTTTTGAACATCCGGTAGTAGAAATAAACATCGTTCTGCTATTATTTCACTTTGACATATTTTATCATTAATATCTGTTGTTGAGATATTATCAGTTGATAACATTGAATTGCATTTATACGATTGTTTGTGCAAATTGGGTTAATAACTTGAATATCGCCTGTTATAGGAATTGTTATATAATGTTGGAACTGCTAAATTGTTTCCTGTAAAGTAACTCAGAAATAAATGTGAGTTTCGATAATTGGATATAAATTGTTTTTAAGAAAACAATTAAAATGGATTATTTTAAATTAATTTTATTTTTAAGTAATTCAGAAAGGGAAGATTAATTGTAACCAGTTAAATTTGTTTGATGTAAATCAATTGTTTAAATGTGAATTGACTATTGAATTATTAGTTTCAATAGAAGAGGTTTTAATAAATGGTTGTTTAAAAGACTTGAAAATGTTTTACAGGATGGCTAGGATAATGGTGCAATTAAATAGAGAAGTTAAAATTGAATTATATAACGTTTTTAACTTAATTAATCTTTTAATTAAGTAAAGTTTAAAGATAATTTAATTATCAAAGGATAAGGAAATTAAGTCCAATGTTATTAAAGTTCCCTAAATTAATACCAATTGATGAATAGTTCAAAAACAACGTTGTTTGAAATAGTTTAAGATTTGGAAATCAACTAGATTTACAATTGCTGGTTTGTCGAATATTTTGGATATCGAACTTCTACGAATCTGGACGATAAGAATGATTTCGATTCAAGGTATTAGAGGTAGCTAAAATATCGCAACTTGATCGATTTCACTATTATCCGATAGTTCGTATTGGTTTGTGTTCGAAATGAGTGTTGGAGTCGAATATCATTTTCACTTATGTAACGAATATTTGAGAGTGAGATTATCACGTAAGTTTGATAATAAGAGTTTTTCGTTTAATTAGTAATTATGTTTTCAAATGAATATATTTATACAAAGTTAATATTTGAAATTAAATAATTTAGATTATGCAAATGAGGCGTAGCAGATCCAATTATAATAAATTCGTTTACTTTAATTTATATTTGATAGTTCAATCATCGACTATCAAATCTGGACTTTTTCGTTATCGTTTCGAAGAGACCGGAATCTAAATTCCACTTTGATTCGATATATATACATTTTGAGTCAAAGATTATTCAAGACTATTGGAGATGGAGTTTATGCAAGGGCTACTCTGACAATCCTAGGTAGAAATTGCCTGAGATGGATTTACAGGATAGTGCCTTCGGTTTGTCCAGTCCCATGACAACTTGCATGGACGAATGTCTGACAGAGAATGCCTAATAAATTGCATAAGTTGATTTCTTCAAACGTATTTACGTTTGGTTGCGGTGGAATTCATTTATCTTAGCTTTATACCCACGGTATTTTTACGGAAATCAATTTCTGATTTGGTGGGTTTGACGATGTGGCATTCAAAGTGAATGAAGATTTGATATATCTAAGGTAAGTTCAGCCTCTAGCCTCACAACCGTGAAATGGAAAATCGGACAGGCGACTTGGCTAAGTGGGTCGCTCCCAATTAGGGTGTATTGTCACTATCTAGATAAACACCATTTACTTATTAAATCTTTCGAAGTTGTTGCTTTCTAGAAATGGTGGGCATATCCTAACCATTGGTGACAAAATGTTTGATACACTCAAGCGAAATGAGTGGTCGGTCATGTGTGGTCGGGTTGCAAGTGGTTTTTGTTAAACCTAGTGTATTCCACTCTAGAGATCCACTATCGGAAGGTGGTTCCATACCTTGTCATAGTTGGAAATCCAGTATCTAATAAGCGCTCGAGGTTTTGATTATATACTATATATGTAGAGCGTGAGATGCAAGCGTTCTGTTAGATGATTATTTATTTGTGGTTAATAGACGCTATTATAATATCAGAAGAATTTTGATATAAAGATTTTTTTTGGTTACCCTAAGGTAAAAAACATCCGTGCTTGTGTGTGGATCGGTCTTATGATCATCTTTTCTTCCGAAAGGATTTTTAAAGTTAAACCAATTTATTTGGATTCTCATAAGGGGAAAACCCGTTCCGTTTTTACGGCGTGGTCTTATGAGATATCTTTTATTAATCACGTTGTTTTAAAATCGTTTACTCATACCAGTCCCATGATTGACCCAGTGTTTATTTTTCTATGTTCTTCCTAAACTCTTGGGTGCCCAAATTTGTATGGGCAGTCCAACAGTTCAGGATTTTGCGAGTTTTTCTTGAGGATCTAGGAGCAGGAGGCTTCAACGATAGATATTTAGAGTTCTATTCCGCTGTATTGTATATATGATGTACTATGATAATGTATGTAAGTTCAAATACAATTTTGTATTTCAAAAGTGATTATTTATATATTATGTTTTATTCTGCTGCGATTGTGAGATCCTGTGATGTTGTTCAATTCTATCTTCTATATATTTTCTTCTGTTCTAATTTTCTATCTTTCTATTTCTCATCCTATGATTTCCTTCTATTAATGATTCATATTTTCGTGCAATTTGGGTAGGACGTGAGTTGTATTCGGTCAACACGAGTGGTACGGATTTGCGGGTCATTACAGTCGGGCTTGACATGTTGATTTGTGAAGGTTCAAAGTGTAATTTGGAAAATTGTCGAATATTGTTCTCTCCGTATAAAAGCTATTCTCATATTCAAAAGGTAATTAAGAGATTAATCAAGGGATTTATTAGGTTTATTCTAATTAGGGTTTTGGCAATCCTATTATTTTCTATTCCCATCTCCACAAAATCAAATTTTTTTTTTAGAATTTTGATCATCATATTCAATCTCTTATACTCTTCTATTGGTATATAATAAAGGTTCTCTCTCAAAGTTGATGTACACTATTAATACTTTAGTGGAACCACTTTAAATTTCTATGTGATTTCTTTCTCGCTATTGCTCTATTATTTCTCTTGGTTGGTGATTGTGATTGGTTATCAGATTGGGCTGAGATTGTTTTAATATATTGGCTTGTTGTTTTTGCATGTTCAGTACGATCTCGTCTTCTGCTGTGTTTGGCGGGTTTGATTTGAGCATTCTTAAGTTAAAATTCTCCACAAAACATTGTTCTTTTAATATATTTCTAATATATATATCATTTCTCTCTCTCTATATATATACATATATGTGTGTGTGTAACAACCCGGAAAATCTGAGCCAATTTAAAATTTTTATTTTGGCAATTTTAATGAATTTTGATTATTTAAAACGAATTATTTTAAATAATAACGACGAGAAATTTATTTTGAATATAATTAGAACATATATATTTATTTGAATCATCGTTAGAATATAAATAATTTATTTTAATTATATAACGAGCCTGAAATGGCGCGGTAGTTTGAAAATTCGATTTCAAAATTCAAATGAATGCACAGGATTCAAAATAAACCGGATTTTAGCGGAACCAAAAATATTTGAATCTAATTGAAAATATATTTCCAAAGAATCCAAAAAATCAAAATTTCATTGCGGGAATCAAAAGTTATGTTCAGTTGAAAATTCATAATAGTCGCTATGGAATTCTGGCCCTTAAAAATGGAAATTTTGCAAACGATCTCGGTTTTCGACGAAACCACCTTTTTTGAATCCGTGATGTCAAGTTATTGTTAGGTTTCAAAATTCGTAATTTTCTGAATCAATATGTGAGCATGGCAAATGAAAACGCATTTGACCAGTTTTAGTTGATTTTGATTGACTGGAAAATGGCCATTTTTCAGTCGGTCTCAGAATTCGACGAAATTAGTTTTGTTAGGATCGTATCGTGAATACGAAGATAGAAAATATTTTTCAGGAATTTTTAGAGTCCGAATGTGCCCCCGGCAAATTGAAATGCGCGTTCAAATTCAATATATAGATTTATATTTTGATTTGGACGAAAACTGATCGAAACAATCGAATCAGCTTACGATACATATCCCATTGTGTTCGGAATGGGGGTAATTAGCTATGAGTGACAGGCGATGGGTCTCTTTTGAAGATCGACATTTAGAGTTACTTTTTGGAAAGAAAGAGAAAAAAATATAATTAAATAACTTATATATAATAGGCCCCCTTTCCCCTTCTCTCTTTCATAAGTCAACGGAGAAATAAAATTGGAAAAAAACCCCGATACCTACCCAGACCTATCGCCCTCTACCCCCCCAACCTTCGCCACCGCTGACGTCACCCCCCCCGCCCCGCTGCTATCGACGCCGGACCCCCAGGCGTGCCGCCTCTCCTCTATCCCCTCCCCAGCTCGAATCCCCAACGCCCACGATCCCCAAATCAACCGGAGCCGCCGTCGTGGCCCACCACCATGCCAACGCTGTCACCTGCCGCTTCCCCTCCGCCTGCACTTACCCCGTCGCCCTCACCACAACCCTCTTCTCCATTTAAATTCACAGAAACCCCCCTCCCCTCTCGATATTCGCTGAATTGATGCCCGTGGGTTCGCTAATTTCTCTGACGCTTTATGTGGCTTGTTCGCTCGATTTGGAAGTGATCGAATCCCTAGAAGAAAAGTGAGTTTTTTTATATTTTTATTTTATTTTATTTATTAGATAAAAAGCTGATTTCTTTTTTACACTATAAAGTTATGATTTTTAACACTATACAGTTATGATTTTTAGCGTGTTAAAAATATAATTTTATCATATATGTAGCAAATTAAAAATGAAAAGAAGGGATTTTTAATTATACAAAGATTAGATTTTTATTTAATAGAAAGATTAGATTTTTATAAGTAGAAAGGTTTGATTTTTATTTTGAAAAGATTATATTTTTGATCAAGAATAAAAATATGATTTTTATTTAATGTAGATAATAAAAAAATGATTTTTATATTATAGAAAGAATAAAAATATGATTTTTATATTATAGAAAGAATAAAAATATGATTTTTATATTATATAGGTAGTAAAAATGTGATCTTTATATATGTAGCGATAGGATAAATATATGATTTTTATAGTTAAAGACAGGATATGATTCTTATTCATATAACTTAGAAATAAAAATGTGATTTTTATTTGAACAGCGTGAAAAGGATGTGTTGGAATTTCGAACAAATCCAAACCATTCAGAAAGAAAGAATGGCGGAGTGGAACCCCAAGGTGAGAACTCCTCGCTTTTATTTTGATTCCTAGTTGAAATATATACTAGGATGAAGACGATGCTTAGTAGCACCCGACACCCGTCGTCCACAGACCATGGATGACCTATTTGTTTGATTGGTGTGTTGTGAAAATTGATTGTGTAATGTGGATTGAATAAATATTTTATAGTTAAAAATATAATTTTTAACATGTATATAAAATGAATATTTATAAAAAAATCGGATGATTTGTTTATATACACTGATTTGACTGATATTGATTGGGACGATAAATTATACACATCGCCCAACTGCACAAATAAAAATCTGTGTTTGTTGATTTGAAACCCCATACAGGTATTTGGATGATATTTGACGTACATTAATCCCGATTGTTTTAGGTCAGTCGATAGATTGACAGACTGTGTAAGCGTTAATTATTGATATTTAATGCTTATGCAGTTGTGTGATGCACTTCAGATGATGGTTTATTATCTATCGTTGTTGTTATATACATGTGTTGTAGAAAATCCATATAATTAACATTAAATGGTAATTGATTGGGCCTCATTCCAATTTAGAAAATATATTCATGTGTTGAACAGAAAATAAATTCATGTGTTGAATAGAAAATAAATTCATGTGTTGAATAGAATAAATACTCATGTGTTGAATAGAATAAATATTTATGTGTTTGAATAGAATAAACATTCATGTGTTGAATAGAATAAATATTCATGTGTCGAATAAAAGTCGTGTTGATTAGATTGACGCCATTTTGACGTGAACGATATTTATATCGATTTTATTCCTTTTTATAATGAATATAGAAAAGAAAGTGATTTCAAAATATAACGTTTTGAAAATATTATCATTTGTATATCGATGATGTGGAATATTCAATTTTGATTAGAAATTGAATATGAAGTTGAAATCGTTTTGAAAACAAATTTAAAATGATTTATAAAATATGTTTTAAATGGAAATCGATGAAATATATATAATATTATATATATATTGTGGCCTGAATAAAACGCGCCGCGCCGTGGCAGTTCGCGAATTTCGACCATTGACTTCGAATGGATATTACGGGAGATCCGACCGTCGGATTCTCCTAAAACCAGAACCGTTGGGTTCGTATCGAAAAAGGCTTTCTAACGAATATTAGAGATTTGAAATCTAACGATCGGATTTGGAATTATGTCCAAACCAAATTTGGAAAAGGTCGATGTAAGTGCAGTTCGATGGCCGTTGATGGAAATCGACTGTACGAGTCTTGATAAAATTATTAAAAATAGTAATAATTTGTGTAGAATCATAAGAAATGATTTGTGAATAATTGGGATGAAAAACTCCATATTTGAAAAGATAAAAATAGATTTTTATCGAAATGAACTAGTTTTGAACTAGAATAATAATTTATTTATTTTTAAATAAATAAATTGGATTTGAAAAGGTTTTGAAAATAACCAGAAATTTCCAATAATTGAATTGTAGTGGATTTGAATCGAAATTGTCTTTGGAATATTTCGATGTTGGATTTCGTGATTATACAGATATTGTTATGGAAATTTGAAAGATATATTTATATCGTTATTTCCAATAGGATATTTGTTGGTCGTAGAATTTGATATTGAATATAAGCCGATATATTTTCTATTCAGAGCCTTGTATTTAATATCAAATGAGATTTGGATTTGTCGTGAATGGTGTCTTCATTAACACTGTTCTTAAACCCAGTTGAGAAATGATTAAATCTTTTTATTTAGATTTAATGAAGTGTACCAATTAAATGGTATTTAATTAGAATTGAATTTGAATTGATTTTTTGATTTATCGTGAACGGTGTTTTAAATAACACTTTTTCTTTAACCCGATAATTAATGGAATGTGATTTTGGGGTTATAGTGAACCGTGTTTTAAGTGACACTGGTTCTTTAACCCAGTTAAAGACAGGATGTGATTTCCCAAGTTAAATAATCATTGATAGTGATTATTAGGAAGATTAAAACCAAGTGGAGTTTTAATGAATCTTTAATTAGATTAAAATGATCGAGAATGGAGTATCACTAGTTTCGCTCCAGGCGATAGTTAAATCTTTAATTAGATTTTAATGTGAAATGGTAATTGAACTTACCGATAACACCATGGTGTTAGATATGAAGTATTACTAATTTTACTTCATGGGATGAATAGGTTGGGATTAGGAAATAAAATAAATGATTACTTCGGGGTGGTTCGCTAATCCCGACTAGTTTGAAATTGTAACAACCCGTATTTTTAATAACATGTTATAATGTAAATCAAGGCAGAATTAAATTCTAAAATCTGAATCAAGAGAAACGGGCTGTGCCATTGCATTCGTCTTGGAAAAATACGTGAAATAGAGTCCGAGTTTTCGAAAAACGGAGTCCGTATGACCAAGTTATGGCCCAATGAAGTTTTCAGAAAATTCCAAGCCCGAAAACAGTTCAAATTCGAATTCAGGTTTGAATTTCAGCCAAAACAGGATAGGCGGGAATTCTCCCGCCCCAGGCAGGGTCGACACCTGTGTCGACCCCCCCCAATGGGTCGACACCCATGTCGACCCAGGGGTCGACCCCACCCCCCCGGTCGGACCAATTTTCTGGTGCACCATTTTGACATGTTGGGTCTTGTTCTGGAAGTTTCTGACTGGAGTTGATGGCTCAGATTCGATTTAGTGTTAATCCTATGATCTAAACTACCCCTAATCTCTATAAAAAGACCCCTAGACCTAGCCTAAGCCTTCATTAATTATTCCTACAACTAAATGCTGCCCAAATGTTCACTAATCATGGCCTCCACCTTCTTCATGAGAGCATGAGTGTCTCAAATCAATCTATGTCATAAAGGAGCCATCTTTCTTAAGTAAAAGATCCATCTTTCTTTGTCTTTGGGGTTATTCCTTCTTGTTCTCAAGTCTTGAAGTGGAGTTTATCGTCTTTGGTTGCGGATTTGCTAGTGTGGCTTCGTCTCAATCTTATTTTATATTTATTCTAGTCTTCATAGCATTGTAAGCCCTATACTACTCTTAGATTCTAACTATGAAGTTAAATATGACATGTTGCAAGTTGAGTTTGGGCCTAAGTATGATATGTGCTTTGATCCTATCATGTTATGCATAAATATATTCTATGCATGTTTATAAAGTTATCACCTTTACCTTATGCATAGAAAGCTATGAGCTTTGATTGGAAATGTTGCATAAAGCAACATAGAAACTCTCATAAACCTTGTGTTATCTTGCATATGATGTTATATGCGAATCACTAGCCACCATCCTATGTCATTTATGATCATGTTTCACCTATTTGCTAAGTTTGAATGGTATGCATGTTTTGAGGCTCATAATGTAACATGCAAGTTTAAATGAACACATTTATGCCTCATATGCCACCATGTTTAACTTGTGGCCAACCTTATTACCTTATGCCCTTTTTGTCATGTTTTGCCAAGTTCCCCCTTTTGATCTATGTTATGTTATGCGAAACGTACATGCGATGGGAATGCGTTGGGTTTGGGTAATATCAATGACATGAAACATGATTTTGAATTATGACATGAACATTGACTTGTGATTATGTTGTAAACATAATAATGGATATGACACTTAGAAAATATGAGTGTGGCCAACCCGATGTTGGGTTGAGTTTGTAGCATAAATCTACCCGGAACCGACCGGCTTAACTAGTGGCTACAAGCAATAGGACCCAATGTGAATAGTTGGTCATGTCACACTTGAAACCCGAGGTTAGACCAAGTTGTGGTGTAAAGCTACCCGGACCCGCCCGGCTTAACTAGTAACCACAACAAGGTCTAATGTGAGAGGTTGGGTGCATTAAATTAATTAATGCCACATGGTAGGGTTAAGTCATGGACCACTTGAATACTTAACCAATTAAACATGATGGGTTGACGCGGTTAAGTCATGAACCTTGGGTACACTTAACCAACTTGATACTTGATTGGGTAGGGTTAACCACATTTAACCCGCTAGAAACCCTAGTTACGTGGTCCTTTTCACCAGTAACCCTCTTGATTATATCATGATACCCTAGGGACTAGGCTAGGGTGGGGCACGATTACTGGGCTGACATGTAAGCGACCAAAACGACGGCTGAGTAGGTGCGCCGGTGTAGGTTCAGGCGGACTATGGTCGTGCACATGGTCCGGAGTTGAAAAAAACAGACACGGGCACCCGTAGGTTTAGACTGTGCATGCTTGATTTGTGTCCGTGGTTGGCACCCTAGGGCTTGATACACCCTAGGGTGGACCTAGCACAGTTTGACCACACTTCGTGATTGGGCCGTATGACACCGACACTTGACGAGTTAGGCCTTAAGGGAGCCGATCGACTAGACCATGTTGTTGGACCTTGATCTAGGTCATCTCGGGATATTGGGCCAAGATTCGGCCAAGGGATCTTTTCTTGTTGATACTTGACATAGATTACTAGTACACACTTGGTGCAACTTAACCTTGTATATGCGATGCCACACTTGATCTATCTTGATAACTTTTCGCCATGCCAGTTATCTCCCTACATCTCATCTCTGTTTTACATGTCCTGTTAACTTTATCAGTTTTTATACTAATAGTAGATAGGACTTACCAGTCTTTTTGACTGACCCGTTTTCTTTCGCCTCTTTTCTTCCGTTCCCCCCCCCCAGGTTTGCAGGGTGGGAACACTGGTACCTAGCTGGATCTTTAGCTGCTTTTCTGGATAGCTCATGTATGGTTTGAGCATGCTATGGCGTTATGCTACTTTGGGGATAGTTACTTTATGTTTTTTTTTTCAGTTTTCAGTTTATGTTCTAGACTTTGTTTTATGGAAAATAATTACCAAGTACTTTGATGTAACTTGACTATGGTTTTGAAAGGTTAGTTTTATCCGCTGCTTTACTACTCTGTTTTACTTATATGTTCTGTCTTTTGATATTTGCATGCATGTTTACCTCGTTTGATGCCCCTCCAAAGCTAGTGTACTTGCAAGAGTGACCCTGGCGGAGGTGGGGTGTTACATTTGGTATCAGAGCATAAGGTTTACAAGATTTGAGCAAAAGTGTTTTTTAAAAAAAAAACTTACCTTTTTGGAAAACTATTTTCAAAACCAATTAAGTATTTTCCAAGAAAAGTCTAGTTATTTTAAAAGGCTATTCCCCAAAAGCCATTAGCACTATCCTTCGTTTCCTCGTTCTAAATCTATCTTTTCCTTTTTCAGCATGGCCGATCTTAACCTTCTCGAGGGAGTAACCATTCCCGGATGGTTTCGGAGGTACTTGGAAGCTAGGGCCAACGATGCGGGCCCAGCAAATACCCCCACCGTAACTGAGGTTCCTCCTCCCCCTCCTCAGCATCCACAAGCGGATTTCGCAAAAGTTTGCAAAGACTTTAAGGCGATGGGTGGCAAGAATTTCATTGGGACGGAGACTTTTGTGGAGGCACGAAATTGGTTGAAAGAAACTGAAGATCTTTTCGCTATCTTTGATGTGGAAGACCATAGAAAGGTTTTATTAGCAGCATGGCTATTAAAAGAAGAAGCTGCTTATTGGTGGGAGGTCACCAATGCTACTAGACCTATAGAGACTTGGGCCGACTTTAGGACGAGGTTTGGGCTTAAGTTTCTATCATCAGCTGAGGCAAATCTGCAATTGGAGAAGTTTATATCTTTGAAGCAAGGGGACATGACAGTGAGGGAGTATGTGAATGAGTTTAACCAGCTCGCTCGATTCGGTTTGGACATGGTTAATACTCCCCAGAAGAAGGCTTTACGCTTTGCACGAGGGTTGAATGAGCCATTACAAGGTTTAGCCCTGTCTCATATACCCATGGGAGCCACTTTTGAAGGCCTAGTGGACATAGCATTGCTCCAAGGAGACGATAAAAATGGCAAGAAAGAAGTCAAGGCTAATGAGACTCAAATCAAGAAGACAGACTCCAAGTGGGGAGGAAACCAGAGCAATCAGAACAACAAGAACAACAAGGGCAACAAGGCCAAGGCAAAGGACCCAAGAAAATGCAACTACTGTGGGATTGTTGGGCACATAGCTAAAGACTGTAGGAAGAAGAAGAGGAAGCTGGGCGAATGCTTTCATTGTGGAGAGACTGGACATTTTAGCAAGGATTGCCCCAAGAAGCAAGGGCAGAACTAGCGTGCAGGACCTTCTGGAGGGCAAGTGCATGCTCTCAACACTGCTCCAGCTCAGGACCGAGGTAGTATTTCTGTAGAAAGTCTTGTTTATATTTCTGACTTTCCTGTTCGCACTTTATTTGATTCTGGCGCATCGCATACCTTTATTTCTTCTGACATTGTTGAAAGTTTGCACCTAAGTACTAGTCTAGTTGAGGATCCCGTCAGTGTTTCAAATCCAATTGGGGGTTCCGCCCATTTATCTATGATTTGTGTGGATTTGAAGATTTCTATCTTGACCGTAGAATTCACATGTAATGCTTATGTTCTCGGGTTCGCGGGATACGGGTTGATTTTGGGCATGGATTGGTTGTCCAGTTATGGAGCCATTCTCGATTGTGAGCATAGGGTGGTGAGGCTCATGACTCGCCTCGGTAATACCCTAGAGATTTCTTGCAACCCGCTGGATCCCTTCATGCTATGTTATCTTGAATCTCTTGACTCGTCCATCAATGATCTGCAATCTGTAAGGGTGGTTCGAGAATATCCTGATGTCTTTGAAGAGGTTAAGGGGTTACCCCCTAAACGAGAGATAGACTTTCGCATTTATCTGGTTGATAATGCCAAGCCAGTATCATTGCCCGTTAGGCACATGGCCCCACGAGAAAGAAGAGAGCTCAGTAAGCAAATCAAGGAGCTGCTTGAGAAAATTTTTATTAGGCGAAGCATTTCTGAATGGGGTGCTCCGGTGGTATTCGCTACTAAGGCGGATGGTTCGCTTCGTCTATGTGTTGATTATCGAGAGTTGAACAAGCTGACAAAGAAGAATAGGCACCCGTTACCGAGGATTGATGATCTCTTTGACCAGCTTGTTAGTGCTTCTGTTTTCTCTCAGCTCGATCTAGCCACCGGATTCCATCAGCTTAGAGTGACTGAGGATAGTATTGATAAAACTGCGTTTAGGACTCCAGATGGATTCTTTGAATGGCTTGTCATGCCATTCGGTTTGACTAATGCACCCGCCTACTTCGTAGACTTGATGAGTAGGGTGTTCAGGGAGTTCCTTGACAAGTTTGTTGTTGTCTTCGTGGATGATATTCTGATCTTCTCAAAGGATGAGGAAGAGCATGCTAGTCATCTCAAGGAAGTGATGGATACGCTTAGAGCGCATCAGTTGAAAGCCAAGTTCTCCAAATGCCATTTCTGGAGAAGGGAAGTTCGGTTTCTTGGACATATAGTTTCTAAGCAAGGCATAGCGGTGGATCCCGCGAAAGTGGTTGTGGTTCAAGACTGGAAGACTCCTAGGAATGCAACCGAAGTAAGAAGCTTTCTCGGTCTGGCAGGCTACTATAGGAAGTTCATCAGGGACTTCGCTAAGATTTCGGCCCCTCTTACTAGGTTGACGAAGAAGAACTTAGTCTTCGCATGGGACTTAGAGTGTGAGCTTGCTTTCCAAAGGCTCAAGAGGGCCCTTACTACAGCCTCAGTTTTGGCATTACCCGATGGCGGTAAGATGTTTACCGTGTACAACGATGCATGTGGCACGGGGTTAGGTGCTGTTCTGATGCAAGAGGGAAGAGTGATATGTTATGGGGGTAGGCAACTTAAAGTTCATGAGAAGAACTATCCCACTCATGATTTGGAGTTGGCGGCGATCGTCTTTGCACTCAAATCCTGGTGCCACTATCTCCTAGGCAAAAGGTTTGAGTTGTATACTGATCACAAGTCACTCAAGTACCTCTTCTCGCAGAAAGATCTGAATCTAAGGCAGCAAAGGTGGATGAAATTCTTGGCATCATATGACTTCGAGTTAGCTTATACCCCTGGCAAGGGTAATGTTGTGGCAGATGCACTAAGCAGAAGGAGGTTGACTTTGAGTCCCTTGTTTATTGAGATGAAGAACTTAGAGTTCTTAGCAACCTTTGATTTCACGACGGCTGTTGAGTCGATGACGAGTTCATTAGCATCCCTTGAGCTTAGACCCACACTTCTTGATCAAGTAGGGACTTCACAGAAGGAAGACCCGCGGATAGTTGAGATCATGGGCAAGTTGATCCGTGGTGAGACGTCTAGTCACCTTGCTAGATATACTATTGATGACAAGGGTTGGCTAAGGCGTGATGGAAGGCTATGCGTTCCACAAGTAGGAGACTTGGTGCATAAAGTTCTCGAAGAAGCACATCACTCGAAGATGACTATACATCCTGGAGGAGATAAGATGTATAGAGATATGAAGCGCATTTTCTTTTGGGCTGGAATGAAGAAAGATGTGGCAGAGTATGTTTCAAAGTGCATGGTGTGCCAACAAGTGAAAGCCGAGTCGAAGAAACCCGGTGGGCTATTACATCCATTGGAGGTCCCACAATGGAAGTGGGAGAGTATTTCTATGGATTTTGTAGATGGATTGCCTAAGTCAAGGAGAGGGAACACGAGCATATGGGTCATAGCTGACAGACTTACGAAGAGTGCTCACTTCATTCCAGTAAAGAGCAAGAGGACCGCATCATGGCTAGCATCTATTTATCTTCGAGAGATAGTGCGGTTGCATGGAGTTCCTTCTAGCATAGTTAGCGATTGTGAACCAATTTTCACTAGCCAGTTCTGGAATAGTTTGCAAGAAGCGATGGGTACGCGATTGAATCTGAGTACAGCCTATCACCCCCAGACGGATGGCCAAACCGAAAGGGTGAATAGAGTGCTAGAAGATCTTTTGAGGCTTTGTGTCCTTGACTTTGGTGGTACTTGGGAAGACCACCTTCCTCTCGTAGAGTTTGTTTATAATAATAGCTATCAAGCCAGCATAGGGATGGCACCATTTGAAGCTCTATATGGGAGGTCGTGTAGGTCACCATCTTGTTGGTGGGAGACAACAGATAGGCTTATACTTGGGCCCGATATGATATGGGACACATCCGAGAAAGTTGAATTGGTGAGAAGACGGATGAAAGCGGCCCAAGACAGACAGAAATCCTATGCTGACAAACGAAGGGTAGATTTGGAATTCGAAGTGGGAGACATGGTTTTCGTGAAGGTTTCCCCTTTGCGTAAAGTGGTACGTTTTGGAGTAGTTGGGAAGCTGGCACCAGGGTTCGTAGGACCCTTCCCTATCATAGAGAGAATTGGAAAGATGGCCTATAAGGTGGAATTGCCCGAGAAGCTAGCCAGAGTGCATAATGTCTTTCATGTCTCGCATCTCCGAAAGTGCCTACATGAGTCCGCTGAGGTGGTTGAACCAAGCATTCTTGAATACGTGGAGGTAGAGAAAGAGGCAACCTTGAGGAGAGCTCCGATTCGTATCTTGGGAACAGAGATCAAGAAGTTAAGGAATCGAGAAGTCAAATTGGTGAAAGTTCAGTGGAGTGAAGCCGATAAAGATGCAACTTGGGAAACCGAGGAGAAGATACGTGGGCTTTATCCATTCCTTTTCGAGGGTACATTCTCAATCTCCTTTCCTAAACAGCATATCTTTCTTTTTGCTATCCATGTTTATCCCGTTTATCTTGTTATCTCATGAGAACCTTAGGTAGAAACCCTTTGGATGAAACATGTATTTGAAACATGTTATGCTTGATGTTTGCAAGTGGTTGCAAGTGTTTGCAAGTGGATACTCGTGGATGCATGACACACATTAGGCACTAAGATCGGCTCACACACTTTCATATTGCATATGCATGAGTGCTAATACTTATTCATGGATGAAACTTGTTATGCTATCACGTGGATGTTGCATATGAATGAATGTTATGTGCACTCATGTAGAGATTATAAATTATGTTAGGAATTTGCATACATATGGACTCATTTCACTAACATACTTTGCATTAAGGAGGTTTACTGAATTAGTAACCGCCTGATTTTTGCATTAGATAAGTACATATACACACACCTTTTGCATATGTTCATACAGCATTTAGAATCTTTTTTTAAGGACAATGGTTACTTGTGGATGATGTTTTGAGTAGATGGATGATGGATGGTAGGATACGTTCTTCCTAACTTGGAGATTTCGGGGACGAAATCCTTTAAGGAGGGGAGAATGTAACAACCCGTATTTTTAATAACATGTTATAATGTAAATCAAGGCAGAATTAAATTCTAAAATCTGAATCAAGGGAAATGGGCTATGCCATTGCGTTCGTCTCGGAAAAATACGCGAAATAGAGTCCGAGTTTTCGAAAAACGGAGTCCGTATGACCAAGTTATGGCCCAATGAAGTTTTCAGAAAATTCCAAGCCCGAAAACAGTTCAAATTCGAATTCAGGTTTGAATTTCAGCCAAAACAGGATATGCGGGAATTCTCCCGCCCCAGGCAGGGTCGACACAGGGGTCGACACCTGTGTCGACCCCCCAATGGGTCAACACCCATGTCGACCCAGGGGTCGACACCCATGTCGACCCAGGGGTCGACCCCCCCCTCGGTCGGACCAATTTTTCTGGTGCACCATTTTGACATGTTGGGTCTTGTTCTGGAAGTTTCTGACGGGAGTTGATGGCTCAGATTCGATTTAGGGTTAATCCTATGGTCTAAACTACCCCTAATCTCTATAAAAAGACCCCTAGACCTAGCCTAAGCCTTCATTAATTATTCCTACAACTAAATGCTGCCCAAATGTTCACTAATCATGGCCTCCACCTTCTTCATGAGAGCATGAGTGTCTCAAATCAATCTATGTCATAAAGGAGCCATCTTTCTTAAGTAAAAGATCCATCTTTATTTGTCTTTGGGGTTATTCCTTCTTGTTCTCAAGTCTTGAAGTGGAGTTTATCGTCTTTGGTTGCGGATTTGCTAGTGTGGCTTCGTCTCAATCTTATTTTATATTTATTCTAGTCTTCATAGCATTGTAAGCCCTATACTACTCTTAGATTCTAACTATGAAGTTAAATATGACATGTTGCAAGTTGAGTTTGGGCCTAAGTATGATATGTGCTTTGATCCTATCATGTTATGCATAAATATATTCTATGCATGTTTATAAAGTTATCACCTTTACCTTATGCATAGAAAGCTATGAGCTTTGATTGGAAATGTTGCATAAAGCAACATAGAAACTCTCATAAACCTTGTGTTATCTTGCATATGATGTTATATGCGAATCACTAGCCACCATCCTATGTCATTTATGATCATGTTTAACCTATTTGCTAAGTTTGAATGGTATGCATGTTTTGAGGCTCATAATGTAACATGCAAGTTTAAATGAACACATTTATGCCTCATATGCCACCATGTTTAACTTGTGGCCAACCTTATTACCTTATGCCCTTTTTGTCATGTTTTTCCAAGTTCCCCCTTTTGATCTATGTTATGTTATGCGAAACATACATGCGATGGGAATGTGTTGGGTTTGGGTAATATCAATGACATGAAACATGATTTTGAATTATGACATGAACATTGACTTGTGATTATGTTGTAAACATAATAATGGACATGACACTTAGAAAATATGAGTGTGGCCAACTCGAGGTTGGGTTGAGTTTGTAGCATAAATCTACCCGGAACCGACCGGCTTAACTAGTGGCTACAAGCAATAGGACCCAATGTGAGTAGTTGGTCATGTCGCACTTGAAACCCGAGGTTAGACCAAGTTATGGTGTAAAGCTACCCGGACCCGCCCGGCTTAACTAGTAACCACAACAAGGTCTAATGTGAGAGGTTGGGTGCATTAAATTAATTAATGCCACATGTTAGGGTTAAGTCATGGACCACTTGAATACTTAACCAATTAAACATGATGGGTTGACGCGGTTAAGTCGTGAACCTTGGGTACACTTAACCAACTTGATACTTGATTGGGTAGGATTAACCACATTTAACCCGCTAGAAACCCTAGTTACGTGGTCCTTTTCACCAGTAACCCTCTTGATTGTATCATGATACCCTAGGGACTAGGCTAGGGTGGGGCACGATTACTGGGCTGACATGTAAGCGACCAAAACGACGGCTGAGTAGGTGCGCCGGTGTAGGTTCAGGCGGACTATGGTCGTGCACATGGTCCGGAGTTGAAAAAAACAGACACGGGCACCCGTAGGTTTAGACCGTGCGTGCTTGATTTGTGTCCGTGGTTGGCACCCTAGGACTTGATACACCCTAGGGTGGACCTAGCACAGTTTGAATACACTTCGTGATTGGGCCGTATGACACCGACACTTGACGAGTTAGGCCTTTAGGGAGCCGATCGACTAGACCATGTTGTTGGACCTTGATCTAGGTCATCTCGGGATATTGGGCCAAGATTGGGCCAAGGGATCTTTTCTTGTTGATACTTGACATAGATTACTAGTACACACTTGGTGCAACTTAACCTTGTATATGCGATGCCACACTTGATCTATCTTGATAACTTTTCGCCATGCCAGTTATCTCCCTACATCTCATCTCTGTTTAATATGTCCTGTTAACTTTATCAGTTTTTATACTAATAGTAGATAGGACTTACCAGTCTTTTTGACTGACCCGTTTTCTTTCGCCTCTTTTCTTCCGTTTCCCCCCCCCCCCAGGTTTGCAGGGTGGGAACACTAGTACCTAGCTGGATCTTTAGCTGCTTTTCTGGATAGCTCATGTATGGTTTGAGCATGCTATGGCGTTATGCTACTTTGGGGATAGTTACTTTATGTTTTTTTTTAGTTTAAATTTATGTTCTAGACTTTGTTTTTTGGAAAATAATGACCAAGTACTTTGATGTAACTTAACTATGGTTTTGAAAGGTTAGTTTTATCCGCTGCTTTACTATTCTGTTTTACTTATATGTTCTGTCTTGTGATATTTGCATGCATGTTTACCTCGTTTGAAGCCCCTCCAAAGCTAGTGTACTTGCAAGAGTGACCCTGGCGGAGGTGGGGTGTTACAGAAATGATATTCAAAGGAGATTAAAGAATAAATTTAAAGAATTTATCTTTGATAAAATTATTGGAAACCTTTCCCAAAGTATAAGAATATTTGAATAAAAGAATATTCGGAATTGGAATGAGGCATATGTTGTGTTTGGGTAACACTTGTTTATTATATACGCAAGTTATTCAAAAAGACCGGGTTGATCCCATTCTGAATAACCGATTCGACGTGGTGTCGAAGATGAAGACGGTGGTCGAAGACCAGAGGTCTTCACATCATTTGGGTAATTATTGATGATCTTGATTGGGCTGTACACCCAAGAGTAGGGAATCGGTTGTTGATCGTCCAGACGCAGTTGGAGATCGATGGATATGCGAGGTACAATGTGCCTCCGGTTTCGTTCAGACCCAGAACGGGCGTGTGAATGGATGGTGTGTCTGACATTGGATTTTATTATGTGTGATTGATTTCTATTAAATATATATCTGTTTGGCGGCGGAGAATTTATTCTCTTGCTTAACGCCCTTCTCTGAGACGTACGAGCTCAGGGGTTATATATTGATGGATATCAAACGCATGGAGTGAATTGCCTGTGTGGCATGCCTAAGTGGAAAAATGATCAAGGCTTCTGTTGAAAAGCAAAGTCTTGTGGTGGAAGATCAAAGCACGGCCTGTGTGGCATAGCGTTGTGTAGCGTAGATTCGCGAGCCTCACAACCAGGTTGTGAACCAGAAACGGGAGAAGGACCTCAGGGAGGGCATGCGTTTCCTTCTAGCTAGAAGTGGCGTCAGTGGTTTTACACGCCCTGACGAGTTTGACTTATGTGGTTGTTGCTGTTGCGAGGCGCCTCGGATATATCGGTGACTGTGTGGAGCCGATGGAGTCATTTGGCTCATTTACGGCCCATAGGACGGGGAAACACAGTGTCCAGTGTTTAAGTTTAATCCACATCGGTGGACTGGCCCTGATGATCCAAGGCTTGTCTGCGCGCTTGCCTGAGGCTCGGGCTAGATAGTCTCGAAGCGGTGAGGGCGATCCCTAGCCTCGGTTCACAGATGGAAATCCAATTTCCAAATACGTGATTTTGCGGTTTTAGTTGTAGAACTAGTACGACGACATGATATATGGTGCCCATGCCGCCTATGATTGATACATTTATATTTGAAGTTGTTTTCTTCACTTATAATAATAATAAAATATGAAATTTCACGTATCAAGCATTATTTGGCTATTATATGGGAAAACCCTATCCTCAGGCTTGTGTTGCATTGTGTGATGGGACCTGGGTCTTATAACAGCTCCATTGTTCTTTATTTAGCATTGTGTTGTTGTTTTGTGCACTGGTATTCTTGGGAGGAAACCCGTTCCGTGTTATACGACATACTCCCTTGATTTACCTAACTTTAAAATAAAGATTAATAACTGGTTTAGTTCTCACACCAGTCACATGACTGACCTGGAGTTTATTGTTTTAACCTAAACTCTGGGTGCCCCTATTTTTGACACGGGCAGCTAGTAGTATTGGTTTTGCATATTTATATTCACAGGATCCTGATTTACAACTGGAACGATGCTCGGAAAGCTCTGTATCCGTGTGTTACTTTCAGTTGTGTTTTGTATTATTTTCCGCTGCTATGTAATTTATTGTAATCTCTGATATTCAGTAATTATGTAATATTTATTCATACTCTGTACATTCTTGTATTCTAATGAAATTGTAGTAATAAACAATGAAATGTTCTTCTGTTTGCATCCCGACGTGGCTTGTTCTCAACTCAATCCGTGATTTCCCGTTAGGGGGATTTCAAGTCGTTTCAGCTTGGTATCAGAGCTTTGGTTTATAGAGCTCGGAGAACAAGACACGTTAGAACCAAACGAAAGAATTCATCAGAGATTGGATTAGTAATATCCAATGGGAATGACTCGTTAAAGATGGGATTAGTAGTATCCTAGAACGAGTGTGAAGAGTATATTTTTAAAATGAAAACAATCTTTGTTTTGAAAATTTAAATCAATTATTCGTATTCGATTATTTATTTTATATTGAATTTGGACAATCCAGTATATAAAGATGTTGCATATACGTCTAATCCATTTGTATTCGAAGTTTTAATATGCTGGTTAGATATTGAATCACGCTCTAGTCGCCCGGAGATGGTTCTGATGATTGAAGCTTCATCATCAGGATTTATGTTCGAGTGACGAAAGTGGGATTTCTGTATATTTCCAATTGACTGGTGTGAGAACCAAAATTAGATAGGGCCTATTGTTGTGAGTTGGCACCAAAAATGTGAATTTTTGACTATGTATCAAAGTTATGAATTTGAAAAGATAATCAACTAATTGATTGCTGGTTGTGTTGTTTGATTATTGGTTGATTAATTAAAAGTTGAACCTTTAGCCAAATTGAACCAAATATTGAACTGTATTGAAATTTGTTTGGAATTGCATGCGTATACATGTGCTTACATTGAATAGGTCATAGCAAGTAGGCTAGAGCAGAAGAACAAAATTGTTTGCACGACAAATAGGTACATGTTTATTGTATTTCTTTGGGTTTGGATGATTTTATGAGCCGATTGGCTAGCTGCTTGGCTGTTCCTTTTTCTTTTTGGATTGATGAGGGCCATGGGAGGCTATTTGAAATATCCCGAAGTCCCCAGTGCAGGGGATGTTATGGCGAAAATTTCGAAAATTTAGGGTGTTAGCCAAATTTTTGAAAAATTTGAAAAGTTCTTAGAAACTGAAAAGTTGAAGAACTTAAGCCGTAAAGAAAATAATGGAAGTTGAGTTGATTTGTTAAACAACTTTCAGCTTCGATCCTTTTCGGGGCCAAAAAGTTTTAAGTGGGGGAGATTGTAACAACCCGGAAAATCTGAGTCAATTTAAAATTTTTATTTTGGAAATTTTAATGAATTTTGATTATTTAAAATGAATTATTTTAAATAATAACGACGAGAAATATATTTTGAATAGAATTAGAACGTATATATTTATTTGAATCGTCGTTAGAATATAAAAAATTTATTTTAATTATACAACGAGCCTGAAATGGCGCGGTAGTTTGAAAATTTGATTTCAAAGTTCAAATGAATGCACAGGATTCAAAATAAACCGTATTTTAGCGAAACCAAAAATATTTGAATCTAATTAAAAATATCTTTCCAATGAATCCGAAAAATCAAAATTTCATAGCGGGAATCAAAAGTTATGTCCAGTTGAAAATTCAGAATAGTCGTTGTGGAATTCTGGCCCTTAAAAATTGAAATTTTGCAAACGATCTCGGTTTTCGATGAAACCACTTTTGTTGGATCCGTGATGTCAAATTATTGTTAGGTTTCAAAATTCATAATTTTCTGAATCAATATGTGAGCGCGGAAAAGGAAAATGCGTTTGACCAGTTTCAGTTGATTTTGATCGACTGGAAAATGGCCATTTTTCAAACGGTCTCAGAATTTGACGAAATTAGTTTTGTTAGGACCGTATCGTCAATACAAAGCTAGAAAATATTTTTTGGGAATTTTTAGAGTCCGAATGGGACCCCGACAAATTGAAATAAGCGTTCAAATTCAATATATAGATTTATATTTTGATTTGGACGAAAACTGATCGAAACTTTCGAATCAGCTTACGATACATATCCCATTGTGTTTGGAATGGGGATAATAAGCTATGGGCGACAGGCGGTGGGTCTCGTTTGAAGATTGACATTTAGAGTTAGTTTTTGGAAGGAAAGAGAAAAAAATATAGTTAAATAAATTATATATAATAGGCCCCCTTTCCCCTTCTCTTTTTCGTAAGTCAACGGAGAAATAAAATTGGAAAAAAAACCCCGATACCTACCCAGACCTATCGCCCTCTACCCCCCCTTCGCTACCGCCGACGTCACGCCCTTCCCCCCCTACCGCTATCGACGCCAGACCCCCAGGCGCACCACCTCTCCTCTATCCCCTCCCCAGCTCGAATACCCAACGCCCACGATCCCCAAATCAACCGGAGCCGCCATCGTGGCCCACCACCGTGCCAGCACCTCCACCTGCCGCTTCACTTCTGCCTGTACTTACCCCGCCGCCCTCATCACAGCCCTCCTCTCCATTTAAATTCATAGAAACCCACCTTCTCCTCTCAATATTCGCTGAATTGATGCCCGTGGGTTCGCTGATTTCTCTGACGCTTTATGTGGCTTGTTCGCTCGATTTGGAAGTGATCGAATCCTTAGAAGAAAAGTGAGTTTTTCTATATTTTTATTTTATTTTATTTATTAGATTAAAAGCTGATTTTTTTTACACTATAAAGTTATGATTTTTAGCGAGTTAAAAATATAATTTTATCATATATGTAGCAAATTAAAAATGAAAAGAAGGGATTTTTAATTATACAAAGATTAGATTTTTATTTAATAGAAAGATTAGATTTTTATTTAATAGAAAGATTGGATTTTTATATGTAGAAAGGTTTGATTTTTATTTTGAAAATATTATATTTTTGATCAAGATTAAAAATATGATTTTTATATAATGTAGATAATAAAAATATGATTTTTTATATTATAGAAATAATAAAAATATGATTTTTATATTATAGAAAGAATAAAAATATGATTTTTATATTATTTAGGTAGTAAAAATGTGATCTTTATATATGTAGCGATAGGATAAATATATGATTTTTATAGTTAAAGACAGGATATGATTCTTATCCATATAACTTAGAAATAAAAATGTGATTTTTATTTGAACAACGTGAAAAGGATGTGTTGGAATTTTCAACAAATCCAAACCGTTCAGAAAGAAAGAATGGCGGAGTGGAACCCCAAGGTGAGAACTCCTCACTTTTATTTTGATTTCTAGTTGAAATATATACTAGGATGCAGACGGTGCTTAGTAGCACCTGACACCCGTCGTCCACAGACCATGGATGACCTGTTTGTTTGATTGGTGTGTTGTGAAAATTGATTGTGTGATGTGGATTGAATAAATATTTTATAGTTAAAAATATGATTTTTAACGTGTATATAAAATGAATATTTATAAACAAATCTGATGATTTGTTTATATACACTGATTTGACTGATATTGATTGGGTCGATAAATTTTACACATCGCCCAACTGCACAAATAAAAATCTGTGTTTATTGATTTGAAACCCCACACGGGTATTGGGATGATATTTGACGTACACTAATCCTGATTGTTTAGTTGTATGACAATCGATAGGTTGACAGACTGTGTAAGCGTTAATTATTGATATTTAATGCTTATGCAGTTGTGTGATGCACTCCAGATGATGGTTGATTATCTATTGTTGTTGTTATATACATGTGTTGTAGAAAATCCATATAATTAACATTATATGGTAATTGATTGGGCCTCATTCCAATTTAGAAAATATATTCATGTGTTGAATAGAAAATAAATTCATGTGTTGAATAGAAAATAAATTCATGTGTTGAATAGAATAAATATTCATGTGTTGAATAGAATAAATATTCATGTGTTGAATAGAATAAACATTCATGTGTTGAATAGAATAAATATTCATGTGTCGATTTAAAGCCGTGTTGATTAGATTGACGTCATTTTGACGTGAACGATATTTATATCGATTTTATTCCTTTTTATAATGAATATAGAAAAAAAGTGATTTTAAAATATAACGTTTTGAAAATATTATCATTTGTATATCGATGATGTGGAATATTCAATTTTGATTAGAAATTGAATATGAAGTTGAAATCGTTTTGAAAACGAATTTAAAACGATTTATAAAATACGTTTTAAAAGGAAATCGACGAAATATATAATATATATATATATATATACATATATAATGGCCTGAATAGAACACGCCACGCCACGACAGTTCGCGAATTTCGACTATTGACTTCGAAAGGATATTACGGGAGATCCGACCGTCGGATTCTCCTAAAAGCGGAACCTTGGGTTTGTATCGAAAAGAGCTTTCTAACGAATATTAGGGATTTGAAATCTAACTGTTGGATTTGGAATTATGTCCAAATCAAATTTGGAAAAGGTCGCTGTAAGTGCAGTTCGATAGCCGTTGATGGAAATCGACTGTACGGGCCTTGATAAAATTATTACAAATAGTAATAAATTGTGTAAAATCATAAGTAACGCTTTGTGAATAATTGGGATGAAAAACTCCATATTTGAAAGGATAAAAATAGATTTATATCGAAATGAACTAGTTTTGAACTAGAATAATAATTTATTTATTTTTAAATAAATAAATTGGATTTGAAACGGTTTTGAAAATAACCATAAATTTCCAATAATTGAATTGTAGTAGATTTGAATCGAATTTGTCTTTGGAATATTTCGATGTTGGATTTCATGATTATACAGATATTGTTATGGAAATTTGAAAGATATATTTATATCATTATTTTCAATACGATATTTGTTGGTCGTAGAATTTGATATTGAATATAAGCCGATATATTTTCTATTTAGAGCCTTGTATTTAATATCAAATGAGATTTGGGTTTGTCGTGAATGGTGTCTTCATTAACACTGTTCTTAAACCCAGTTGAGAAATGATTAAATTTTTTTATTTAGATTTAATGAAGTGACCAATTTAATGGTATTTAATTGGAATTGAATTTGAATTGATTTTTGGGTTTATCGTGAACAGTGTTTTAAATAACACTTGTTCTTTAACCCGATAATTAATGGAATGTGATTTTGGGGTTATAGTGAACCGTGTTTTAAGTGACACTGGTTCTTTAACCCAGTTAAAGACAGGATGTGATTTCCCAAGTTAAATAATCATTGATAGTGATTATTAGGAAGATCAAAACCAAGTGGATTTTAATGAATCTTTAATTAGATTGAAATGATCGAGAATGGAGTATCACCAGTTTTGCTCCAGGCGATAGTTAAATCTTTAATTAGATTTGAATGTGAAATGGTAATTAAATTTACCGATAACACCGTAGTGCTAGATATGAAGTATTACCAGTTTTACTTCATGGGATGAATAGGTTGGGATTGGGAAATAAAATAAATGATTACTTCAGTGTGGTTCGCTAATCCCGACTAGTTTGAATTGATATTCAAAGGAGATTAAAGAATAAATTTAAAGAATTTATCATTGATAAAATTAATGGGAACCTTTCCCAAAGTATAAGAATATTTGAATAAAAGAATATTATGGATTGGAATGAGGCATATGTTGTGTTTGTGTAACAATTATTTATTATATACGCGAGTTATTCAGAAAGACCGAGTTTATCCCATTCTGAATAACTGATTCGACGTGGTGTCGAAGATGAAGACGGTGCTCGAAGACCGGAGGTCTTCACATCGTTTGGGTGATTACTGATGATCTTGATTGGGCTGTACACCCAAGAGGAGGGAATCAATTGGTGATCGTCCAGACGCACTTGGAGATCGATGGATATGCGAGGTACAAGGTGCCTCCGGTTTTGTTCAGAACCAGAACAGACGTGTAAATAGACTGTGTATCTAACATTGGATTTTATTTTGTGTGATTGATTTCTGTTAAATATATATCTATTTGGCGGCGGAGAATTTATTCTCTTGCTTAACGCCCTTCTCTGAGACGTACGAGCTCAGGGGTTATATATTGATGGATATCAAACGCATGGAGTGAATTGCCTGTATGGCATGCCTAAGTGGCAAAATGATCAAGGCTTCTGTTGAAAAGCAAAGTCTTGTGGTGGATGATCAACGCACGGCCTGTGTGGCATAGCTTTGTGTAGCGTTGATTCGCGAGCCTCATAACCATGTTGTGAACCAGAAACGAGAGAAGGACCTCAGGGAGGGCATGCGTTTCCTTCTAGCTAGAAGTGGCGTCAGTGGTTTTACACGCCCTGACAAGTTTGACTTGTGTGGTTGTTTCTGTTGCGAGGCACCTCGGATATATCGATGACTATGTGGAGCCGATGGAGTCATTTGGCTCATTTACGCCCATAAGACGGGGAAATGCAGTGTCCAGGGTTTAATTTTAATCCACATCGGTGGACTAGCCCTGACGATCCAAGGCTTGTCTGCGCGCTTGCCTGAGGCTCGGGCTAGACAGTCTCGAAGTGGTGAGGACGATCCCTAGCCTCTTTTCACAGATGGAAATCCAATTTCCAAATACGTGATTTTGCGGTTTTAATTGTAGAACTAGTACGGCGACATGATATATGGTACCCATGCTGCCTATGATTGATACATTTATATTTGAAGTTGTTTTCTTCACTTATAATAATAATAAAATATGAAATTTCACGTATCAGGCATTCTTTGCTATTATAAGGGAAAACCCTATCCTCCGGCTTGTGTTGCATTGTGTGATGGGACTTGGGTCTTATAATAACTCCATTGTTCTTTATTTAGCATTGCGCTGCTGTTTCGTGCACTGGTATTCTTGGGAGGAAACCCGTTCCGTGTTATACGGCGTGGTCCCTTGATTTACCTAACTTTAAAATAAAGATTAATAACTGGTTTAGTTCTCACACCAGTCACATGACTGACCTGAAGTTTATTGTTTTAACCTAAACTCTGGGTGCCCCTATTTTTAATACGAGCAGCTAGTAGTTTTGGTTTTGCAGATTTATATTCACAGGATCCTGATTTACAGCAGGAACGATGCTCGGAATGCTCTGTATCCATGTGTTACTTTCAGTTGTGTTTTGTATTATTTTCCGCTGCTATGTAATTTATTGTAATCTCTGATATTCAGTAATTGTGTAATATTTATTCATACTCTGTATATTCTTGTATTCTGATGAAATTGTAGTAATAAACAATGAAATGTTCTTCTGTTTACGTCCCGATGTGGCTTGTTCTCAACTCAATCCTTGATTTCCTGTTAGGGGGATTTCGGGTCGTTTCAATATATATATATGAGGGCGAATATTGGAAAAATTAAACATAAGATTAGAGACAAAATTGTGAACCATTGGATTTATTTTTCTTTTTGCGACGAGTGACTATTTGATTCCGAACATACTCCGCCAGCTCGCCGCGTATGACGCATTCTTCCATCATATTCCTAAGATGCATGGTTGTAGTCATTGGTATCATAACCTTCCAGGTCGTGAAACAAGTAGTGCTTACCAGAATCCTTCTCCCTTTAGGTCGAATCCCTCATAGGAGGCTTCCTAAAGGGAGTAATCGGGTGAACTTCCAAATAAATCTCCCCCAAAGGACGAGTAAGTTCTGCGTGCGAAGGGAATATAGGTTGATTCCATACATTCCAATCATCACGGGGAGCAGCCATTCCTTTGCCATTACCAGAGTTGGATTATCCTTCACCCTGAACAGAATTAGTCTCGAGACCTCATTTCATCTTCCTAAGAAATTGATTCGCCTCAAAATTGAATTTACCAAGGTCCCTGGTGGATCCCATTGAAGCGAGATCTCAAAATTCGTCCTATCCAGAACACCAAAAATGTAGCCATCAAAACTATAAAAGGGTATGGTCGATCGACCAAAGCCAAAATAACATTAAACGATTCCAAAAACTTACACAAAGTCTTGCCGGTCACGTTCTAGGTCAAGCAATGTTGATCCTGATCCGTTCGACGGATTTCCCAACCAAAACATTCAAAGAATTAATCGACTCATTTTCCAGCTGTCGAAATCACATAGCAGCAGCATCTGTAAGATAAAGAGGAAAGCACTTTTCCATTACATTCTCCATAGCCAAAAGCATTTCCATGTGGCACATATAGCGCTTTAAATGAACTGTAGGACCCTTCCTCCATCAAACGCTTTCAACACTGACAATATGAAGTCCGTTATTTCGAGAATTCCAAATATCCTGAGTGAATGGAATATGAGTAACGCATCCTAATCTGAGAGAGAGTCCCCATCTCGAGTGTAATGTCGAATAATATCAGTGAAATGAGCTCCATTACCACTACCAAGCCAACGATTCCAATCATTCAAACCTGCACCGGTCCCCCCGTTGTCTAGTCCAACTGTAACAACCCAGAAAATCAGAACCAATTTAAAATTTTTATTTTGGCAATTTTAATGAATTTTGAATATTTAAAATGATTTATTTTAAATAATAAGGACTAGAAATTTATTTTGAAAAGAATTAGAATGTATAAATTTATTTAAATCGAAGGTAGAATATAAATATTTATTTTAATTATAAAAGGAATTGAAAATGGCGCGATAGTTTGAAAAATCGATTTCAATTTCAAATGAATGTACAGGATTCAAAATAAACCGGATTTTAGTAAAACCAGATATATTTGAATCTGTTTGAAAATATCTTTCCAGTGAATGTGAAAAATCCAGATTTCATAGCGGGAATAAAAAGTTATGTCCAATTGAAAATTTAAAAAAGTCGCTATGGAATTTAAATATATTTTAATATGGTGCGTTTTTTAGAGGTCCCTGTTAAGGTTTGAAATAAACACCACGTCCCTCCCATCTTTTTTCTTCAAACTCGGTCCCTATTTTTACTTCCACCTCATCCATTTTGAAACTTCCACCACCTGCTTTGTACCCTTCCGCCTCCTTCAATATGTGCCAGAAAATAATGCGACAGCCATTAAAAAAATTCTAAAATCTGGAAATAATCCCAGGAGTCCACGACAATTAAAAACAAAAAAAGTTGCATACATGTATGCAACTATTGCCAATAGTTGCACACATGTACGCAACTATTACACAAAGGAAGTTCAGGTAACGATTTTGCCTATGGATATGTTGCACATATGTGTGCATGTTTTCAGTTTTATTTGCACACTTGAATGCAAATAAAAATGAACTAAGTTGCACTGTTACAAATTATTGCATACTTCTGTGCAAGAAATATGCAGTACATGCATAGAAATATGCAAATAAATCAAGGCGGATGTACGAACTGGAATACATGCACATATGCATGCAACAAAATCAAATATGTGCATCACATTATGCATTTAACTGCACTTTTTCACTGTTTTCTGCTATTTTCTTGTTTTTGCCCTGTTTTTGTTTTGTTTTTTGGACTGAATTTTTTTAGAATGCATAATTTATTTAAATATTAATTTACGTATATTTTTATATTTTTTAATGTATTTTCAAAAAATAGGGACTAAATTTACAGTAAGTTTATGACAAAATGTGAACCTAATTAAGTTTGCTTTTAGTTGTGTGCCTAATTTTCACATTTTAATATATATAAAGCCCTTAAAAATAGCCATTTTGCAAATAATCTCCGTTTTAAACGTAACCACTTTTGTTGGATCTGGAATGTCAAATTATTGTTAGATTCCAGTTTTCATAATTTTTGGAATCAATATGTGAGCGTGGTGTATTTAAACGTGTTTGGTAATTTCAAATTGAATTTAATCGACTGAAAAATGACCGCTTTTCAAACGGTCTCCAAATTCGATGAAATTAGTTTTGTTAGGGCCGTATCGTCAAAACATAGCTAGATTTATTTTTCGGGAATTTTAGGAGCCGTAGGTGGCCCCGGTAAATTAAAATGTACGTTAAAATCAATTTTGAACGTTAAATTAATTTATATTTAATTTCGACGAAAGCTGAGAGAAATAGTCGAATTGGCTTACGGGATGTATCCCATTGTGTTTGGAATGGGGGTATTTATCTACGGGCGATAGTATTTGGGTTCGATTTGTAGTTCGAATGGAAAAAGTAACTTTTTGGATTATAAAGTAAATAAAAATATAAATTATTAAAACCCCCTCCTTCTCTTCCCTCTCAGTCAACGAAGAAATAGAAAAAAAAACCCGAACTCATTTAAAACCAGCGCTCCACCTTCGTTGTCGCCTCCGCGCCCAATCCCCACCATCACCCCACCACCTGCTGCCTCCACCAGCAAACCGCCGCCCCCTCTCTCTCTCCACTTCCATTTCAAAAACCCTAGGTCCAAACACCTTCAACCCGCCGCCAAGAGCCGTCATAATAGACCGCCGCCGCTATTGAAACGCCACCACTGGTCTAGCGCCTCCTCCTCCGACACCCTCCTTCGATGCTCCGCCATTCCACCACCCAAATCTTCCTATAAGTTATTTATTTATTTATTTTCTATGTAATTAGTAGAACAAATAAAAAAATCAGTTTTTTTATAGCATAAGTAAAAAAAATCAGTTTTTTATAGCATAAATAAAAAAATCAGTTTTTATATCATAAATAAAAAAATCAGTTTTTTTATAGCATAAATAAAAAAAATCAGTTTTTATATATATAGTCAAATAAAAATATGATTTTTATTGTTTCAATGGAAAAAATATATATCTATATATACATAAATTAAAAAAAAATTGATTTTTATAAACAAAAGATATGATTTTTATAAATAAAAGGATATGATTTTTAATATGAAAATGGCAAATAAAAATACGATTTTTATTATGAATGGCATGTAAAAATTTGATCTTTATTATTTGAATAGCAAAATAAAAATATGATTTTCATTTATACAGTAGCATAATAAAAAAATAATTTTATTATACGAGTAATGGTATAAAAATGTGATCTTATATATATATATATATATATATATATATATAGCGATATAAAAATGCGATTTTTAAATAATATAGACATCATATTAAAAATGCGATTTTTAATATGAACAGCGTAGAAAAGACAGCGCTGGAATTTCGGGCAAATCCAAACGGTTCAGAAATTCAGAAATAAAGAATGGAGGAGTGGATCCCAAAGGTGAGAACTTCTCACTTTAATTTATTTTCTAGTTAATTATATATAGTAGGATGCAGAAGGTGTTAGTAGCACCCGACACCTTTGTTTGAAACCATGTTTGTTTGGCTGTTTGGTTGATTAGATTATTTGTTTGAATTTGGTTTGGGAAATGAAATGAATTGATTAGAGTTTGGTTTTTATATGGCACAAGCCATTATTAGGAGAGGGATAAGGCTAGACCTTATTCCGGTTCTAGTATTGCGCTGTTATGCTGCCGAAATTTTCTAAAAATATTAGAATAATATAAATATCATTTTTATTGTATAAATGAATAGTATAAAATATTCATGAGATGAAATAAATATTTTATAATTAAAAATATAATTTTTAATGTGTATATGAATAAAATAAATATTCACTACAAATCGGGCAATTTGTTTATGTACACACATTTAACTGATATTGATTGGGACGATATATTTCACACATCGCCCAACTGCACAAATAGTAGTCAGTGTTTGTTGTTTGAAACCCCACACGAGTATTCGGATGATATGGGACATACACTAGTCCCAATATTTAGTTGTATGTCAATTGAGGGGTTGACAAACTGTTGTAAGTGTTAATTATTTATATTTAACGCTTATGTAGTTGTGTAATGCACTCTGGATGATGGTTGACTGTGTTTGATTATTGTTATGTACATGTATGTATGAAATCCATAAAAATAAAATTATATGGTAATTGACTGTATGTGATTCCAATTCAGAATGAACGAATATTGAAAATTAAAGAATATTTTAAAATGACAAGTAATGAATATTTTAAAGTAACTAATATTTTAAAATAATATTCAGTAATGGATCAAAATATGATTTTGATGTCCGATTTGGGATGGACACGAAAATATTTGAATATATAAAGCCATGTTGATTAAATTAACGCCATTTTGACGTGAACGATAATTATATCGATTTTATTCATTTTTATAATGAATATATAAAAGGAAGTGATTCCAAAATCTAATGTTTTGAAAATATTAACATTTATATATATTAATGATATGAAATATTCAATTTTGATTTAAAATTGAATATGAAGTTGAAATCGTTTTGAAAACGAATTAAAAAACATTTACAAAATACGTTTTAAATAGAAACCGACGAAGTATATATATTATATGTATTTAATGGCCTTAATAGAACGCCCCGCGCTGCAGCAGTTCGCGAATTTCTACCACTGACTTTGAATAGACATTACGGGAAGTCCGACCATCGGATTCTCCTAAATCTAGAACCATTTGGGTTCGTAGAGCTTTCGAAAGAATATAAGAGATTTGAAATCTAACGGTTAGATTTGGAATTATGTCTAAATAAAATTTGGGAAAAGTCGCTGTAAGTGCAGTTCGATGACCATTTATGGAAATCGACTGTACGGGCCTTGATAAAATTATTAAAAATATTAATAGTTTGTGTAAAATCATAAGAAATGATTTGGAAAGAATTTGGATGAAAAATTCCACGTTTGTAAAGATAAAAATATATTTTTATCAAAATGAACTAGTTATGAACTAGAATTATAATCCAATATTTTTAAATAAATAAATTGGATTTGAAATGGTTTTAAAAATAACCAGAATTTCCAATATATATATTGGAATGGATTTGAATCGAAATTATCTTCGGAATATTTCGATATTGGATTCCGTGATTATACGGATATTGTGGAGGAATTTGGAAGATATATTTATCGTTATTCCTAATACGTTATCGTTATTCCCAATGGAATGAGGCGTATGTTGTGTTTATAGCACTTGTTTATTATATACGCGAGTTATTCGGAAAGGTCGGGTTTATACCCATTCTGAATAACTGATTCGACGATAAGTGAACGATGTATACGGTGGTTGAAGACCGGAGGTCTTCACATCATTTGGATGATTACTGATGTCTTGATTGGGATGTACACCCAAGATAAGGTAATAAGTGGTGATCGTCCAGACATACTTGGAGATCGACTGGATATGCGAGGACCTTCTCCTATATTGGACATATAGAACGAGGAATAAGGTGCCTCCGGTTTCGTTTAGACCTAGAACGAACTTGTAAATGGATGTGTGTATGACATTGGATTTTATTCTATGTTGATTGATCTCTATTAAATATATATCTGTTTGGCGGCGGAGAATTTATTCTCTTGCTTAACGCCCTTCTTTGAGAGGTACGAGCTCAGAGGTTATATATCGATAGACATCAGTCGCATGGCGTGAATTGCCTGTGTGGCATGTTGAGTTGCAAATGATCAAGGCTTCTTTTGAAAAGCAGAGTCTTGTGGTTGATGATCAAAGCACGGCTTTAATATAGCGTAACTTTGTGTATAACGTTAATTCGCGAGCCTCACACCTCCGTATGAGCCAAAAAGGGGATAAGAGAACGCAGTGAGAACATGACGTTTATTTCTAGCTATGAGTGGTGTAATGGTATGGAGCCTAGTCATTTATATTTTTACCTATGTGGTTGTTGGATTGCGAGGCACCTTGGATATATCAGTTACTACGGAGCCGATGGATAGGTTCTATAGGACCGGGAAACTTGTGTTCAGGAATAACCAATCCTCAAACGTAAGGGAGGACCGGCACTCCAGGATCCAGGGTTGCCTAGAGTGTGTAGTCCTAAGGCACTTGCTAGAGTGTCTTGAAGCGGAAAGGAGTACATCCCTTGCCTAGACTCATGACGGAAATCCAATTTCCAATACATGACATTTTGGTTTTGAATGTAGAGCCTAGTATGGCGACATGATAGATGGTACCCATGCCGCCTATGATTGATACATTTATATTTGAAGTGATTTTATACACTATGCACTTATAATAGTATCAAATGATTTGTTTTAAACGTACCAAGCATGTTTGGCCATTATAAGGGAAAGCCCTATCCTCCGGCGTGCGTTGCATTATGTGATGGGACCTAGGTCTTATAATAGCTTCATTTTTTCAAAAAGGCATTGCGTTGTTTATTTTATGCACTGGTATTCTTGGGAGTAAACCCATTCCTTATTATACGACATGGTCCTTTGATCTACTTTAGTTTTAAAATAAAGATTAAATAACTGTTTTAGTTCTCACACCAGTCACAAGACTGGCCTGGAGTTTATTGTTTTAACCTGAACTCTGGGTGCCCCTATTTTCCACACGGGCAGCTAGTAGTTTTGGTTTTGCAGATTTATTCTTATAGGATCCTGGTTTACAACTGAAGCTATATTCGGAAACCTCTATATCCGTTTATCTCTTCCAGATGTGGTTTGTATTATTTTACACTGTATAATAATTTGTAAATTTCTGGCATTTATCAAATGTATATTATTTGTTCATACTCTGTATATTCTTGTACTCTAATGGGAATTGTTGTAATAAGCAATGAAATGTTCTTCTCTTTGTGTTCTGATTTGTCGTGTTCTCAGACAATTCGTTCTTTCCCTTCTCTTAGAAGACGGGGGAAGCTTGGGTCGTTATACTAACATTAGCGAACTGTTGTGGTCTAACAAAGATATCTGGCTCAATCCTAGCCCGATGTTCCTTGACTGGCACGAACCTAGATTTTGGAACTATGAAAATTCCTGCATCCAAAACTGCATATGCCGGCGCTTGAGTGACAATACCAACTCCAGAACCTGAAACCCGATTAACCAAAACCCGAGCCGAACCTTGAACGAGATTAGGGGTGGTGCCCCTAAGCCTAGCCGATCCGGTATTTGTCTGCGGATTGGTGTTGATATGATGTTGATCTTCGTGAATTTCCCCTAAGGCTCGACTTAATCCTTGAGGAACACTAGAACTTGTTCCTACGACATTTCTTAGGCCCAACGGCCAAATGATACCTTCAATCCTAGCGAGAAGAGTACTCATTGTAGCTTCCTATCAGCGAAAATGACCTTCTTGCTGTTCTAATCAATAAGTTAAATACTTAGTTAAATTCTTGATGACTCCAATGATATCCTCATGAGTAACATATTTTGAAAAATGTCCAGTAGAGGATATTTGCTGACTTTCCTCAACGCCAGCTCCTTTCGAATGAGCCAAAGTAGTTTGTTTCCTTTCAACTATAGTGAAATCCAAGAGAAATCCGAGAGAATATGTTCCCTTAACAATCCAAACTCCGAAGGCAATCCAACACCCCTTCTTGATGCGCTAAAATGTTGATGCGGGGAATTAGTCACTCACACATGCCTACACCCAATGGGTTAATGTTATGCAAATTATCTTAATTAACCAAACAATCTAGACACAGAGTTGCAGAAAAGTAAATAACACCGAGTTTATAGTGGTTCAGCACTAGCACCTATGTCCACTTTCATGTAACTATTCATCATCATTATCATAATTAGAAGGATAATACGACTATCAACACTTTGAGTTCACAAAGTTTTATTAGAAAATAATAAATTCCCTGTTAGTTCTAGACCAAAATCATCTTCCTCAAGCCAAAATGTGTAAAATATGCTTCCAAGTCCAAATATGTCCAAAAACGAGCTAAGCGTCAATCCAAATGTCTGAATATTAAGGGTAAACTTCTATTTCAAGTTTATAAGTCTAAAAGATAGTCCAAAGCCATAGAAACTGCCATAGAAGCCATTAATGATCCCCAAAGAGAGCTTTCATGTATGCAATATATAAGCCAAAAGTCTAGATAGCCAACCCCTATTCATGTTAAGAGAAGGGGTATTTATAGGTGTAGTTGGTAGGCCAAGGCCCAAAATTTCATATCTCAGGAGTCTTGTCGATCCCAGGATCGGAACAACTCCCCGAGATTTAGCTGAAATTCAATTATTTGCCTTGAAATCAAACAAGCCAAAAATGAGTGATTAACCCATGTTGATCAACCAAAAACTGATGATCCGTCCGTGTTTGGCATGGACCGGAGTTTACCAAACTCGATCCGTATTTTGTATCACAGATTCTCGATCCTGGGATCGAAAATGCCCAAGTAGTCAATAATATGATGTGCTCTAGCCATTTTTGTTAATCCATATGTGTTGCTCAAGCGCTTTGAGATTGTCGAAGTTGCCTGATCCGAATAACACTTCGTATTCGAAGTGTAAACGCCGAGTCCAAAAATCCTATATCTTAACCCTGTTTTCCAGTGATTACCACGATGAGACCACACTTTTTGAGATTGCCAAGCCGAGGGAGTATTTCTTATCCTAGGGACACGGACACGTATTTTTTATCCTAAGGATACTAAACACAGATTTCACATTCGTTCCATGCCAGGGAAACAAATCACGATTTTCCTTTCTTGATACTAGATCCAAACTTTTGCCTTGATTTTCTAGTGATCATCCCGATGTGCTTACGTGATTTTAGGTAATCAACACGGAAGAAATACTTGCTATGGAAAGTGAAATGATCCTAGTTTTTTATGAGGGGCAATACATGTTGATCACATGTTTTTTTTTTGATCTAACCGAGTTGCTCACACGTTTTTAGGCTGATTCTTTCCATGCCATGCACGAAGTATGACTTCGAATCCAATGATACCCAATATGAAATGTGATTTTATATTGCCATTCCCGAAGTTAACCATATTACCAACCTTTTTTTGGAATACTTCGCAACTTCGACCAAATCGCCATGCGTTTCCGAGAGAATGTACTCAAGGCCTGAGTACTTGAAAAGCTATGAATTCGTCGTGTGATTACTTTGTAAAAAAGCAGGTTAAAAACATCATTAAAGAAAACTACGTATATTCGAATGCCTTTATACTTCTTTTTGGTGTTACTAGCTTTCATAATATCAACTCAACATCACAAGTAATTACTTCCTTAATTCTTTCTTAAATATTAAAAACAAGGAATGACGAAAAATAACTCTAAGGCCTCTACATATAAACAATACTTATACAATGTGCATTGTAATATACGAGAGGAAATGTATTTATACCATTGAATAACCATAAGTGAATATTTGTTTCAAGGAAACATGTTAAAGAAAAATTAGATTAAAGGACAAATTGCTTTTGCTACCTAAATCAAGGACAACTTTCATGTTTAGATTGAAAAATCCAAATATTTTAAACTAAGGTCACATTTTGACATTCCACAAATAATAAAAATTAATAAAATACATGTTTCAGTGAATAAAACATTAAAAATAAAAAATGGAAAATATTTTTTGTTTTGTAAATATGGAAAGAAATGTTAGGGACTAAGATGTTGATGATGATGGTTTGGATGACACAACCTTGTTTTAGTTATTGTTGTTATAAAATATATACTAACACTATTATATGGAATATATACATATATATATATATGTGTGTGTGTGTGTGTGTGTGTGAAATCTATGCAGGTACTGATTATCAAAGACGGTACAATTCAAAAGAGTCAAGTTAAAGTAGAATAGTTCAAGATACAAGAGTCATAAGTATCAAGAATTCAAATATTCAAGAGTTCAAGAAATATAGAGTAATAGTGTATAGATATCTTGTTAAAACTCTGGTTAGCACTGAATTTTGTTTTCAAACATTTTCTCACTACTTTCAAATGATTTCAAAGATTACTTTCTTATTTTTAATCCTATTTTCAAAATGGTTTCAAAATTACTTCCTTATTTTGAATCTATGCTTCTTTATTCTTAAATCTATTTAATTCTTGAAATTTATTTTATCTTTTGTTTTAAAATTATACTTTAACTCCTAAATTCAAGTTATTTTTACTAATAAATTTAATACAAAATTTATTATATGTACATATGTTTTCAATTTCCTTATTTATATTAAGTTTAATACATTCATAGTTTTATATATATACTTCTATATCATTTTATATTTAGTTTTAAATCATTTTTTAATCATCTTAATACAATTTTTTAAATATATATTTATACTTGGAATACTTTATTTTAATACAAAGGAATATAGTTTGTTTTAACTCAGAAATCACCATAATTTATTTGAACATTATTTTCTTTGATTAAAATTTTAGTTTTGAAATATACTACTATATTTCGACATACATAAAAGTGTTATGTCAATATATATGCCGTTGGTTTTATTTTTGAATTAGAAAAGTTGTGTCTTTTGAATTTAAACCTTTTTCTTAATGGCTGCGGTTGTTGGAAAACTATATATAGGCTTTAGATTTGATTTTTTTAATAACTTCTCATCTCCTTCTATTTCCTTTTTCTTCTTGACATTAATCTTCTTAATTTCTCAAAATTTATACTTGTACTCTTCCGAATTTTAAAGAAATTTTATCAATCTTCTTTTCTTTTAATTCTACATCAAACTCTCTCTAAAATTCAAGTGCTACTCAAGAGTTATAGACTGTTTGTAATCAAAGATCGTAAGATTAAGTTCTATCGAGTCAATACTTCAAAACTGCTACTGAGAAAAGGTGTGATCGTAGCCCGTAAATCGACTGGGTATGATTGTAGACCAGAAATCAATTAGGTGATCCTGTAGCCTGATAAATCAAGAGAGCACCCTGCTCGAAAGCAGGTGGTGGTAGACCTCATGGCTATTGAAACCAAGGATTGCAATTTAAAGATTATATTGAAAAGAAATCTGCACAACCCGATGTTGTGTGGGGATGGATGGAGGGTAACTCCGAACTAGTATAAAATCCCAGTGTGTACTTTCCTTTAACTACTTTCTCTTTGTATTTTCTACATCTGTGTTTGATTCTATGATCTACATATGTTTAATTCAAAAAGGTTTAAAGAAATTAATAAAATACGTAAAACACTATTCACCCTCTCTAGTGTTTAGTTTGCGTTAAGATCCTTAATCGCATACCCAACAACTGGTATTGGAGCAAGGTTTTCAAAATTTTCGTAATCTGAAATTTTGAAATGTTCAAATGGCATTTTTTGAAGATTTTTATAATACTAATTCAAAAATATTCATTTCATCATTGTTTCATAGGTCTACATTTAATTTTATTGAAAAATCAAGTTATCTACCAAATAAGTGTGTTGTACAGGAACAGATGTGTTACATGGCTATTGATGATTTAAAACTTGACATTCAAGTGGTGAAAATCAAGAAAGATAAATGGGTACTGGATATTCGCTATTCAAGGATATGACAGGAAATCCTAACTTATCGAATAATATAGTCTGTGAACATAATGGAATGGTCAATTTTGGTGATAACTCAAAAGGATATGTGATTGGCATCAGCAATGTCAGTAACTCTAAAACTCCTACTATTTATGATGCATTATTATCTAAGAATTTAAAACATAACGTACTAAGTATAACTCAACTATGCGATAAAGGTTATAAAATTAAATTGAAAAAGATAAGTGCTTTATCGAAGATATTATTTCAAACATAATTTTCTAAGGAATTAAAAAGAAAAATATTTACATCTTAAGTATGAAAATATCAGACGATAATTTATGTCTTTTGGCCAATACAAGTGACCCTTGGATTTGGCATAATAGATTTGGTCATTTGAATTTCAAACATCTATTTAGTATTTCCAAATTAGACTTAGTTAGAGGTTTACTCAAAATGAATTTCAAAATAAATAATTTTTGTGACGCTTGTCAATAAGGGAATTAAGAAAAATCTCATTTAAGTCAAAAGATGACATTGCTACTTCAAATCCATTATAATTACTTTATATGGATTTATTTTGCCCATCTACAAACACAATCAATAAATCGTAGTAAATACGTTTTCGTAATTATTGTTGATTTCTCTATATTTACTTGGACTCTTTTTTTTAAACATAAAAGTGATGCTTTTGATGTTTTTAAATTTTTTGCTAAGATAATTCAAGATTTATTATCTTTAAAAATTAAAACAATATGAAGTGATCACGGTAAAGAATTTGAAAATGAAAATTTCGATAATTTCTATAATAAAAGGGGAATTACTCATAATTTTTCTTTTATAATAACTCCTCAAAGAAATGAAGTAGTTAAGCATAAAAATAGGATGATCTAAGAGTGTGCGTGAATTATGATTTCTGATAGTAATTTGCTAAAAAAATTTGGGCTGAAGTTGTTGCAACAACCTGTTATATTTTAAATAAAATTTTAGTTAGATCATTAACTAACCAAATTTCATATGAACTTCTTTATAATAAGAAATCAAATTAATCTTATTTTAGAATTTTTGGAAGTAAATGTTTATTCTAAATACTAAAGAAAATCTAGATAAATTTGAGCCTAAATTGGATGAATTTTTATTGGATATTCAAATAGAAGTAAAGCATATAGAGTCTTTAATTTAAAAACTAATACTATTGAGAAACCTTAAATGTATCTTTTATTGGAAATTATAAAGATTTAGATCAAATCATAATGAAGATGGATGTGATAATGATTTAAATGAAATAAATAATTAAACTAATCAACCTAATAAAAGAACCAGACTTTAAGATATACATCCTGTAGAAAATATACTAGGAGATATTGAATATGTAGTTAAAACTAGAAATCAATTAAATAACATGAGTAATATATCATTTATATAAACTATTGAACCTAAAAATCCAAAGGAAGCATAATATGATGATTCATGGATACTTGCTATGAGAGCGGAATTGAATCAATTTACCAGAAATGATGTATAGAAACTTGTTCCAAGACTAGAAGCTAAATCAATAATAGGAACTAAACGGATTTATAAAAATAAAATGAATGAACTTAGAGAGGTCGTTAGGAACATAACGTAATTAGTTGCTCAAGGTTATTGTCAAAAAGAAGGAATAGTTTATGATGAAACCTTTGCCTTCGTAGAAAGATTATAAGCTATTAGAATTCTACTTGCTTTCGCTAATCATATTAATTTCAGACTATTTCAAATGGATGTAAAAAGTGCTTTTCTAGAAGATGTATATGTTGAACAACCCCTATTATTCGATGATAAAAAAATTCCAAACCACATTTATAAGTTTACGAAAGCCTTATATGGATTAAAACAAGATCTTAGAGCCTAGTATGATAGATTAAGAACTTATTTATTACAATCAAATTTTGAAATTGGTAAAATGAATTATACACTATTTATTAAAAGAAATGAAAATGATATTCGGTTAGTACAAATATATGTAGACGATAAAAATTTTGGATCAATAAATAATAAAATGAATCAAGAATTTTCCGAAATCATGACGAAGAATTTGAAATGAGTCACATAGGAGAACTCACCTTCTTTTTAGGGTTACAAATTAGACAATTAGATAACGGAATATTTATTAATCAAGGAAAATATGTTATAGATTTAATTAATAAATTTAACATGGTCAGTACTAAAGGAAAATCCACACCTATAGCAACCAATGAAGCCTTATATAAAGAAGACTCTTCAAAAGCTGTCGATCAAAATTATATAGAGGTATGTTGGGTTCATTATTATGTATAACTACGGCTGGATCCGACATAATGCATAGCATTTTTCTCTGCTCTAGATATCAATCACAACCTAAGAAAACTCACTTAAAAGCCATAAAACATATTCTACGATAGTTGAACATACTTTAGACTTTGGTTTGTTCTATCCTAAAACGATTCATTCAAATTATTTCATATTGCGATGCTGGCTATGCTGGTTGAAAATTAGATAAAAAATGGACGAGTGGAACTTGTCACTTTTAAGGCCATTCTTTGGCTTCCTGGTTTAGTAAAAAGCAAAAATATCATTTCCTTGTCAACAACTGAAGCATAATATATATCTTCTGCTTTAGTTTGTTCTCAAGTAATATATATGCAACTAACTTTAAGAGATTTTAGATTAAATATAACCAAATCACCGATTTACTTAGAACAAAACGTATTGATATGAGACACCATTTCCATAAAGATAATGTAAATAAGGAAAATATTTCACTAGAATTTATTAAAACATAAAAACAACTTGCAGATATATTGACTAAACAATTAAGCGAAACAACATTTACTAAATTAAGAAGAGAATTAGGCATTTATTCACTAACTGAAGTAAAATAATTAAATATATTAGTATAAATATATAATAAGTTATAAGAAAAGTAAAAATTTAAAAATTATACATGTATGTCGACATACACAAAGTTATATGCCGACATATAACAAAAAGCTTTAAATTTAAAATTCCCTTCAAATTTATTTATTGATCTTATTTAAACTCTCCACTTCAAAAATACTTCTCTTCCCACTCATTTTCTCTATAATGAAAATTCTGAAACAATAAAACAATGACTTCCACTTTAAATAATAACTAAAACAACTCCATTTTGTTTCCTACGCCTACTCCTGGTCTGATTCAACGATCTACGCATGCAAGGGTTATCAAATTTGAAGAATCTATGAAAGAAACCCTACAACTGCTTGCTGAAATTCAACTTCTAAAACTCCGAATGGCTAAAGAACAAAAAAACCAAGGGAAGATTGCTAGGAATCTTGAAAAATACATAATGGATAATCAGAATAATCCAATTATTATTGATGATGATTCCTCCAACATTCAGGTCCAAATTCTTGTGGTGGAAGATGAAATAAAAGAAGAAGAAAAGGTTAAAGAAGAAGAGGAAGTAGAGGAAGAAAATCAAGGAATGGACGAGACGATCAAGTTATCTATGTCAGCGAAGTTTGTTTTGATAAGAAAGGAAACGTGATTGAAAAAAATGGAGAATTCTGCCTCCATTACCTAAATTTTTCAAATCACAGGTCCCGAATTGTAAAAAACAATCAATAGTTATGTTTCATATATTTGGGTATTCACATTGTACGTCATGTAAATACTCGCTAAATGTTCTTGTGTACTCGTAAATAACAATTAAGCATATTTGTAAACAACATATCATAATAATAAAAGTATGTATTCATTTATATTGGTTTTCTAGTTTATGTACTTAAGGATAATATTAGATTTTGGTACTTGGTTTGAATTAGAATAGTTTATGGTTATTGTCTTAGTTTTAGATACTGTAACCGTGTCTTAGTTTTAGGGGGAGTATTATAGTCAAGATAGGATTATACAATTTTTGTTGATGACAAGGGGGATTATAAAATAGGGATTAGATTAAGGGGGAGTTAATAATTTTAGTAGGAGTCAATGGAGTAAGGGGGGAAATTGGAAAATAAAGACATCGGGTATAAACAGGTATGAATATTCTATAAACCAAAGTTTTTATCATCAAAAATAGGGAGATTGTTATGGACTGAGATGTTGATGATGATGGTTTTGATGACAACAACCATTCTTCAATTATTATTGTGATAAAATATATACTAACACTATTATCTGGAATATATATTGTAACGGCTGGAAATTTCCGACTCCTCGAGAGTCGAAAATTCCGCGACGTTAATGAAAGAAAGTAGAGGGTGAGGAAGAAAAGAAAGAACTAATAGAATAGAAGAAGAAGAAGAACTTACATCATCAGAGTAAACACGAATCTCACAGTGGAACGAATAAAATATAACATAACTTTGAAATACAAATCAGTACTCGTATATACATACCATTTCAAAGTACAACACTTAACAACACAGCGGAATAATAAGCAACAAGGACTGGTGTGAATAAAACTCTAACACTCGGTTAAATAAAGGATATCTTTCTGATATTATAATAATGTCTAAATACAAATAGATATCAATCTAGCAGAACGCTTGCATCTCACGTTCCACATTCATAGTATACAAATAAAACCGTGAGCGCTTATTGGAGATTGGATTCCAACAGACAAGGTATGGGAGCACCTTCCGATCAGTGTACTCTAGAGGAGATACACTAGGGTTCGACAAGAACGTCTTGCAACCCGACCACACATGACCGTCCACTCATTTAGCTTGAGTGTAACGAATATATTATCACTGATGGTTGGGATCAGCAACCATCCTTCCCGATAAGGGACAGCATTGAAATAGATTATAAAGAAGTACAATTGAATATTCTCTAGATGGTGATAATACACCCTGCTTGGGTATGGCCCAACTAGCCATGCTGCCTAGCCCAACTTCTGTTATTTTCCGGTTGTGAGGTTTTGAGGTCACGTTTATCACTTTGACAGATTATTTCTTCAATTACTTTGAATGCCACATCGTCATACCCGCCAAATCATTATCGATTTCTCAAGGCATCACAGGTATAAAAGCTAAGAGAAACGAATTTCTCCGCCACCAACGTAATACGTTTAAAGAGATCAACATATATGATTCGTAAGAATACTTTGTCAGACACTCGTCCATATACGTGGTCCTGGGACTGAACAAACCGAAGGCACTATTCAGTGAATCCATCCTACCTAGGCTTTTCACAATAGCCCTTGCACTTCAATCCGTCTTCAATTATCTTTAGCGTACTTGATTCACAACGCTTATGCTAATCCGGAGTGGTTCTTCGGATAATAATCCAACCGGTCTCTCCATATTTACAACGTACATATGGTCAAAACTTTGATAGTCTGTGATTCAACTATCAAATGAAAACATGTCGGTGTACAAACAACGATCTTATTTCCAAATGGAAATTCGATCGATCAATCATCATATACATATATATGTTCATATTTCCTTATTTCATATATTTAGAAAATATATGTTATTAATCATTGGAAAACATTTCCATAGCTTATTTTCACATCACTATTATTTTGCAACTATCAGTTCCTAACTGTAACTAGTATGAGAACAATTCTCTAAGTATCAATTCGGAAGGTCGAAACCAACATCAGATCGTCACTTAGAAAACCGTTCAACTTACCCTCTCCAGTCTGTTTCTGAATTTGCTTAACTCTATTTCTTAAATTCTTATCATGAAAACATTCCATTTTCTATGTTTAGAAAACATATCTGACTATATTTGGAAAACGTTTCCAAAACTCATTTACGGATTTCAAATGAACGTTGTATAAAACATCGTTACGCTTAATCCATTAATCGCTTATTACTTAACTATATTTCAAATCAACCTTTTCTATCGAACCACAACTATTCCTTTGTCAATTTTGAAGTCAATCAAGTTGGGGTATAATTACCTCTCAGACCTTAATTGAACAACGTCCTTTACTGTGAAATAGATGAAGTTCGTCACTCACTTTTTCCAATCATCTGTTTACGCAAATTCTCGGATTTAGGTTACGAATCCACTTCTTATATGAAACCGTTTGATTATAACTATACGTTATAATTCCTACTTCTGCAATGTCTAACCTAAATTATAACTTTATCTCCTAACTCGAATAATTTAACAGACACCTAATTTCTAAATCAATAACTAAATCTTGATTTAAACCCTGGAAAGTAAATAGTACTTTCCTGAATTCGCTATAATCGAATTCGACGTATAACTCTCTTTCGAGTAATCTCTATTCGATTAACTCTCCCTTTTTAATAACTTATATTCGATAAACTCTATTTCGATTAACTTCTATCGAATAACTAATATTCGAATAACTCTTCTTGGTTGGCTCTATTTCATTAACTCTTATCGAATAACAAATATTCGATTTTCTTAAATGTGTCAATTCTTATCGAATAACTAACATCTGATTAACTTAAATGGATTTACTCTTATCGAATAACTTTTTCGATTAACTTAACTCGATTTTCTTAACTCGATTATCTCAACTTGATTACTTAACTCGATTACTTAACTCGATAAATCTTAACTCGATAACTTAACTTAACCCAAATCAATTAACTCAACTCTAATCGATTAACTTAATTTCATTTACTCCTTCGAATAACTAATTCGAATAACTAAATTGATTAACTCCTTCGAATAACTAATTCGAATAACTTACCTTCGAATAACTGCTATTCGATTTACTCTAACTCGATTATCTCAACTTGATTACTTAACTCGATAAATCTTAACTCGATAACTTAAGTTAACCCAAATCGATTAACTCAACTCTAATCGATTAACTTAATTTGATTTACTCCTTCGAATAACTAATTCGAATAACTTAATTGATTAACTCCTTCGAATAACTAATTCAAATAACTCTAATGTGTTTAACTCTATTCAAATATCTAATTCGAATAACTCATTTCGAATAACTAAATTCGATTAACTCCTTTTTATAACGTTTATTCATTTCAAAAGATTTCCTTTTTACAACGTTTATCCATTTATAAAGATTAACTTTTTACAACGTTTATCCATTTATAAAGATTTCTTTTAGTAACGGTTCTTCACTTTATAAATGTCCTTTTAATAACGTTTCTACTTCTCTATATAAGTCCAGACTTATATATCCCATTTATCAAATAATAAATATTTTATTTAATTTATAAAACATTATTTATAAATTAAATCTTCTCACTTTATCTGTTAAAAATAGATTTCCTATTCAATATCTCATTTAAATCCATATCGTGTTATACTTGTGTGCGAAGCACGTGTTTAAATCTATCCTTGTATAATTCTATTTATTTTCCGAACCAGTGTTCCTTTATTTATTCCCTAAATAAATATTCCTTTATTCCATTTATTTATAATCTAAATGAATGTTCCTTTATTTATTTCCTAAATAAATATTCCTTTATATTCAAATTCATTTATTTTCTAAATAAATGTTTCTATTTTATTTCATTTATTTTCTAAATAAATGTTTCCTTTTTCATTTATTTATTTCTTAATTAAATAAATGTTTTCATTTTATAAAATCTTATCGATTTTATAAATAAGATTCATTTTCAATATAAACATTGAAAATCCCCTTATCAACATTCGGTATGTTATGGTATTCAATCATATCAAATCACGATGTTCAATATCACCCAAGCACATATAATTTCCCACAGATTTTATAACATATCATATAACAATATATGAAAAACAATAAAATAACTGTTGAGGAATCCAGTCGGATTCCTCCAACCTGTTTCCCTGCATCACAGATATTAGACAATATAGATAACATCACTTTCAGTTCCATATGATATATTCTGTTAAACAGAATCAATATAGAAATTTAACTAACTGACTAGCAGTTCAATCAACCAATCAACACACAGTTAAACAGACAATTTTAACAGTTCTAAAAATGCAACATGAAATTATAAACTGTTCAGAGTTAGTGAGTTTTACTCACATTTCGCGTTAACCGTTGAATAACGGTTTGCGTTATTCGACTCAGTCGGACAATTTATTTTGCTATAAATTGTAACGGGCACCAATCCACTTCCAGTCAGCTTCAGTGTATAGCCCTCGTCCATACGATCCTGTCGGATCTTGTTTTCGCTTTTTTACTTTTAGCCCACTTCAATTGTTTCAAGACCCGACCCAACTCCTTAAAGAAAAGCCCACCCGCGATTTTCTTCTTCTCCCACATCTAAACAGAACACTGCTCCATATTTGCAAGTCCAGGTCGGCCTAACAAACCATTGTAAGTAGAACATGTACCAATTAAAACAAAGGAATACACCTGCACTCCTTTGTAGTTGCCTTCACCAAATTCAGTCGATAAGCCAACTCACTTGAAAGTTTCTATAGCAACACCAGTAAATCCCAAGATGTAAAGTTTACATTTATTATTACGTTTTCAATCCATCCTCCACTACAGAATTTCCCAAACAAATTCCACCATCTCAACTTTCTCATCTAGCTACAATGACCCCAGTTAAACCAATGTACAAAAATACTGTACAACCCCAATGTAACGGCCCAGGAAAATTCGACGCTCGAATTTTCAACAACAATACTTAATCCCGTATTAATTGTCAAAAATCTAAGTATCGAACCCCAAACTGTTAATAGAAAGAGGTTAGAGGATGAGAAATAGGAAGAAAGAAATTTAGAATAGAAGAAAAAGAAGAACACATCAGAATCTCACAGCGGAACGAGTAAATATAATATAACAAATCTCTTTGAAAAGAAGACTGTATATATACATACCATTTATCAGAGTAAACATACATCAATCACAACGGAAATACTTGTATAACTAACGGTGAACCCTCCTGCTTCCAACTCTGAAACTTGTAGCGGAACCTAACCTGTAAATATGCTTGGTCTGACCCGAGCACATTTGATTTAAAACAAAAACACACCGGGTCAGTCTGGAATACTTTCAGTAATAAATTCACAGCACACACAACTTGTTTAACTTTTGAAAATCCTTTCTGAAATAAAAGAACAATAGTAAGACCAGCCCACACATAAACACGGACGATTTTTACCTTACTATAACCCAAAACGTTTTTGAAATCAATATCTTTTTCTGATATTATCATAGTGTCTAAATACAAGTAAATATCAATTTAGAGGAACGCTTGCATCTCACGCTCCCCATATATAGTATACAAACCAAAACCGCGGGCGCTTATTGTATATTGGATTCCAACTTGACAAGGTATGGGTCCACCTTCCGAACGTGTATCTCTAGAGGCGAATACACTGGGTTCAACAAGAACGTCTTGCAACCCGGCCCACACATGACCGACCACTCATTTCGCTTGAGTGTATCGAATGTATATCACCGACGGTTGGGATCAAACCACCGTCTCCCGAAAAGGGACAACATCGATAGATACAAGAAGCAAAAGGAATTTCTCTAGATAGGTGATTATACATCCTAATGGGAGCGACCCACATAGCCATGCTGCCTGCCCGATTTTTGTCATTTCCCGGTTGATGAGGCTTGAGGCTACGCTTTACCATCACATCAGATTCACTTCGAATGCCACATTGTCAGATCCATCGAAACCACTTAATTGACGTCTACAACAATACATTACGTGTCAGCTAAAGAAGTTTCCTTCTCTGCTTCTACTCTTGGTACGGTTGGAGAAATCAAGGTACGTGACCTCTTTGGAAATACTCTGTCAGACATCCATCCATACAAGTCATCCAGGATCAGGATGAACCGAAGGCACTCTCCTACTGCATCCTAGGTATCACCCTATAGATCAGTAGTGAGAAGCCCTTGCAATCCGAAGATTTCAATCACGACAAAATCACAAGTAAAAATATCTTCGGGAGCGACCCTTAGAAATCCAACGAGTAGTTCTTCCGCTCATGAAGATCAACGGTCTTCAATGCTCCATCTCGACCATCTTCTGATATCTTCGACGTTACGTATTTGCTGGTCGGAATGGTTTTCGAATATAAATTCGATCCCGGTCTTTCCGTACCAACAATCGATAAAAGGCCAAACTTTGATAGTCGGTGATTTAACTATCAAATCATAACAGTGTATCTCAGTGGACTGGCAGCTCAGGTCCTTTATATGAAATATCTCATAAAACCAATTTATCGATTTCTTATAATCGACTTCATAACTTTATCTTAACAAAACTCTTATGGGTTTCGTTACTTGAAAACATTACTCGCTACTCGCTTTAGAACAACATATTTACCAAGCTCTTTTTTTTCATTTCCTTTGTTTGGAAATATTGCCATATTTTATAAATCAGTTTTTATTTCCTCTTTGGTCGTTAACATCGTATAATTACCTCAAACCCTTTTTACTTTCTCTTTGATTTGAAATCATGGTTATAGTTCAATAAATCCACTTTCCCTTTTCCTTTATTATTTCCATATCGTTATATCCTTATTTAATCAACGACAAATATTTAATCACCAAAATCTCTTTCTTATTACGATTAAACCACTTCGCTTAATTTCGTTCCCAGGTGAACGCTTGTTTTAAAATCCTTGTTTTGGGTAAAACCCCTTTTTCATACTCGTTTATACGATTTGAATTAGATTCAATTCCTTTCGATGTTAATCCATTTCTTAAAGGTTTGTTTTAAATAAATGATAAATTCCATTTATCGCAAAACATCTCGATAATCACTTCTCTATACATTACAAACAAATATCATCTCTCGATAATAGCGGAGCCGTTCAAGTTGGGGTATTCCAATTACCTCTCAGACCTTGACTGACAACGTTCTTATCTCAAGATAGATAAAAGCTTATAATTTAAAACCAATGTCAAACCATCTCAATAATCCAATATGTTATTGCCATTTCCATTTATCTTGGTTTTATAAACCATTTTCTTTCATTTGAAAACCCACTTTTCATATTAATTTCTTTTTCTTAATTGAGCAAAACTCTGATTGGAATGTACGCCTTAGGTTGCACCCATATTTACAAATCTTGTTTATACGATTTGAAATAAATTCAAATCCCTTTCATACTAATCTATCCATAACTTATATTTATTTTAAAGGAAATTTCAAGTCTTTTAAATGTCAATCCCTTTGATTTGATCAATTTAAAACAAATTGACACAATCGTCAAATTCCAACTTTAAACGGTTGATTTTCGCCAACCGTACATATCAGTTAACCATTAACTGATTTACGTTATCATTTCTTCCTTAAATTTATTAAATAACTTAATAAATTTAAAACATCAGTTAATTGATTATAAGAACAATTATTTCATTTCACTAACCCGTAGGTTAGTTCCTGACTGCAGTTCATGAATGACCGCAGTTCATAAATAACAGGATAAACAGTTGGTTCCTGCCAACCATAACCCTCAGTTAAGCGGCTAACTGACTTCTATTCAATTTCTCTTCTTAAATTAATTAAATAACTTAATTAATTTAAAACATCGGTTAATTGTTTTGTAAAAACAATTATTTCTTTTCACTAACTGTATGTTAGCTTCGACTGCAGTATTAAAAATCTCTATTGACACTGATTATAAACATATAAGGAAAATTATAAACATTTTTCCATATAACATAAATAAATACTTTAATTTATTTAAAAACATCACTTTGCTTATTGTATAAACATTTATTTAGTTTACTGATTCATATACTAGCTCCTTACTTTTCTGTTCGTAAACAGCGTAAAAATTCATTGTATAACTTATAAATAATCATGTTTGTAAAACATGATTCTAATTATAAATATTTTTATAAAACTTCTTATTCATTAAAAATAAAATAAAATAAACCCCAAAGATTTAATTCAGTTAAAATAAATTTTATAACTTGAAACTGCGTTTGTTCGCCTGACGGCAAAACGATGTTTTGAAAACTATAGATTTAAACCCTCACTGCCAACCACTGTCGACTGATTAAAAATCACATCAAGGGTCACATCAATTCAACCATCAACAGTCAATAGGTTTTGATGTCAATTGGGGTTCAAACAGTTCGTGTGCAACCAGTATCAAAATAAACAACACACACAAGTTATTTTGAGAAATCCGGTCGGATCCCTCCAACCTGTCCTTCTCTGCATCACAGATGGTTATAACATTATAATTTAAATAAATAAATTAATTAACGGCAATAATCTAACAAATAGCAACCAGTTAATCGACCATAAGCAACCAATGCAGCCAATCAAACAGTATTTATTTTTAAATGGATTTATCACATCATAGTAGTCCAGAAAAGTGTGAGAATTAACTCACCTTGTTTCGGTCGGCGCATCCTTCTTCTTCTACGTGACATGTCATTCTCCCAAACCTTAACCTGCTACTTTTGTTGTCAACGCACGCACATTTCCAGTCCGTATCCCTCCGCCTGAACCTCACGTCCAACAAAACTCGGCTCCTTTCTCTTTTCCTCTTTCTTTTTCCCTTCTTTCTTCTTTTTTTTTGTTTTTTTTTATATTCTACTTTTTTTTTTTTGGAACTACTGTAGCAAATGTTTGCACTTCATGCCATGCATTTCTTCCATGCTATCACCCCTCACGTCTCCTGCCAACATTCCACAACACAAATCCGCACGCTCGTATACCTCCTGCATGATCCATTTGCTCCCTCTTCATTCCATTGTTTCGTTTTTTTTTGTTGGTTTTCGTTCATTTGTTTTCACTGAGGAGGATGGGTTCGTTCACTGTTACTGGAGCAAGGGACAAAAATGATGGAGCAGCAATATTTATAATAGAAAGAGCCGTGAGCGTCAAGGTTCTTAGATAGGTTTGCAATAGGGTACAGCTAGCTGTTGCGTGGGTGTGGTTTTCAAAAACTTGGGCATCAAGGCGTTGGGATGGATTGGTGCGCACGTAAAACAATTGTTTGGTACCCAAGGCAATAGTAAAATTTGGGGCGCAGGCTTCGGAACAAGAAAAATGAAAAGTTTGGTGCAAAGTCACAAAGTATGGGTACGCAAGTAAAAGAAAAGTTTGGACCAAGAGGCCACTTACGTAACTAATAGAGAAGGCAAAAAGAAAGGTGACCTTTAACGGGATAGATTTAATAATATTTTAATGCGCTAAACTTCGTTGTGAGAAATCATGAAAAAAAACACTTCATACGAGCTTCGGTTGAGATAAAGACACTTATTCCTAACATAAAAACATGTTCCGGATCCAATGGGACAAGTTTCGTCGAATTCCGAGGTCGTTTGTGAAAATCCTTTAGAAAATATCGATGAAAAACACCGAGCAATAATTCCTTAAAATTACAGAAAAAATCCTAAAAATATGAGGTCTTGACGTTTCACTAGACCTCTTCCTAAGGTTTCGTATGAAACTTGTTTCGTTGAATTTTGAGTCCGTTTGACCAGTTAACCATTCAAATAAAGTTACCCACACCATTAGGAACGGTTATATGAGCGTTGCGGACTGAAATAAAAATACAGTCGTGATCAGCGAGGTGTCGCGATCCCGAAAATGTAATAATACCGGTAGATTGACTTATATTGTGAAAACCCAAAATGCTGTTAAGGGTGCAAAATACTCCAAATAAAAAGTTGCATATTTAATTTATTAAAAATTACAGTAAAATTCTAAAAATTAAATTAACACTATGTCTCAAAAGAACCTTGTCCAAATTCAAATCCGGTATGTAGTTATTTCAAATAAACCGTTATGGCCAAAAACGAATATGCGACTTGTTTTGGGCCCTGTACAGTCACTTGAAGTTCAAAACGCCAAATCGCGAACTGCCCCGCCGCTGCAGCTCGATTTAGAATTAACTAAAAACTATATATATTCAACGCGTCATCGACTAAACAGAATCGCCTATATAACTTCGATATAACCACTATTAGACCATTTCAAACTGTTTGTTCACCCTATATCGCCAACAAAACGTTTTCTGATGGGTTTGGAAATTTAAACTATATTTTTATTATTTATTTAATTAATATATTCCAAAGGAAACCACTAGATTCGATAAAATAAATCCAAACCAAATATTTTAAATAATAAAATAAATTAAATAATTACCAGAAAAAATGCGGGTCGTTACATTCCTTCCCCCTTAAAATAATTTCGTCCTCGAAATTGCTAAGGTAGAAGAAGGTGTCAAACTTGTTATCTTTACGAAAAATATATTTAATTAAACTCTGTTTCTAATTTCAAATCTAATCCAACTGGGTTTTAAAACCAAATTATTTCAAATAACATAATTTTCCAAAAATTTAAAAAATTTCTAATACCTTAAATTCTGGAAAAATTTCGGCAGAGTCTCCCCTGTATGGAGGGACATCTGCAATATCGCAGGTTCAAGAAATATCTATATATTGACCAACAGGGTCGGAAAAATCCAAAATCCAAACTCAAAACCCAAACAAAAATCGTAATTTTATATTTTGCATAGGCGTACCTTTTTGCGAGCGCTATTACGCGATTAGCGATATATATGTTTGCTTATTCGACTAGCATACCAAACTAGATTCAAATTTCTCCAGAGTTTTTCTTGGATTAACTTTGTACCTGTACTCAACTCCAATAAAATCCATTAGTATTCAAACCAAAGTCAATTTGATCCAAATATCACCCACATCGTCCAATTCCAACAATTGGAAATAACCACATCACTTTATTCAACTCTGATGGATTTAATTATAACGACGACTTAGCAATCCATTTATTTTAAACATTCATTCAAATTAATCTTGGTTTAATTCCTTTACTTGATCAGTTCAGATTGGTTTCAACCAACAGTTTGTGAATTTTATACACTCCATCCAATATCAAACAACAACCAAGGCATTCAATTCAACAAAACCATTTTGGTTCATCTTTCTCATTTGCTTTTACTTTGTTTTTCACATCCATTGATTTACATTGGATTAATTCCATCCAATTTCCATTTCCTTGATTTCACAAGTGAAATCTCCTTATTATATAAATCTTTTCAATTGGATATTCTAATTTGAATTATTATTCAAGCTATTCAAATAAATCAATTGAGGGAAATATATTTATATAAAAATATAATCCAGGGAAAACTATATAAAAATAATAAATTACAAATACGCGCTCTCATATATATATATTCAAACTCAATCTAGAGTATTACTAATCCCATCTCTATCGAGTTACACCACAGAGCCAAGGTTATCACTAAACCAATAGCTCTGATACCAACTGTAACGGCCCGGGAAAATTCGACGCTCGAATTTTCAACAACAATACTTAATCCCGTATTACTTGTCAAAAATCCAAGTATCGAACCCCAAACTGTTAATAGAAAGAGGTTAGAGGATGAGAAATAGGAAGAAAGAAATTTAGAATAGAAGAAAAAGAAGAACACATCAGAATCTCACAGCGGAACGAGTAAATATAATATAACAAATCTCTTTGAAAAGAAGACTGTATATATACATACCATTTATCAGAGTAAACATACATCAATCACAGCGGAAATACTTGTATAACTAACGGTGAACCCTCCTGCTTCCAACTCTGAAACTTGTAGCGGAACCTAACCTGTAAATATGCTTGGTCTGACCCGAGCACATTTGATTTAAAACAAAAACACACCGGGTCCGTCTGGAATACTTTCAGTAATAAATTCATAGCACACACAACTTGTTTAACTTTTGAAAATCCTTTCTGAAATAAAAGAACAATAGTAAGACCAGCCCACACATAAACACGGACGGTTTTTACCTTACTATAACCCAAAACGTTTTTGAAATCAATATCTTTTTCTGATATTATCATAGTGTCTAAATATAAGTAAATATCAATTTAGAGGAACGCTTGCATCTCACGCTCCCCATATATAGTATACAAACCAAAACCGCGGGCGCTTATTGTATATTGGATTCCAACTTGACAAGGTATGGGTCCACCTTCCGAACGTGTATCTCTAGAGGCGAATACACTGGGTTCAACAAGAACGTCTTGCAACCCGGCCCACACATGACCGACCACTCATTTCGCTTGAGTGCATCGAATGTATATCACCGACGGTTGGGCTCAAACCACCGTCTCCCGAAAAGGGACAGCATCGATAGATACAAGAAGCAAAAGGAATTTCTCTAGATAGGTGATTATACATCCTAATGGGAGCGACCCACATAACCATGCTGCCTGCCCGATTTTTGTCATTTCCTGGTTGATGAGGCTTTAGGCTACGCTTTACCATCACATCAGATTCACTTCGAATGCCACATTGTCAGATCCATCGAAATCACTTAATTGACGTCTACAACAATACATTACGTGTCAGCTAAAGAAGTTTCCTTCTCTGCTTCTACTCTTGGTACGGTTGGAGAAATCAAGGTACGTGACCTCTTTGGAAATACTCTGTCAGACATCCATCCATACAAGTCATCCAGGATCAGGATGAACCGAAGGCACTCTCCTACTGCATCCTAGGTATCACCCTATAGATCAGTAGCGAGAAGCCCTTGCAATCCGAAGATTTCAATCACGACAAAATCACAAGTAAAAATATCTTCGGGAGCGACCCTTAGAAATCCAACGAGTAGTTCTTCCGCTCATGAAGATCAACGGTCTTCAATGCTCCATCTTGACCATCTTCTGATATCTTCGATGTTACGTATTTGCTGGTCGGAATGGTTTTCGAATATAAATTCGATCCCGGTCTTTCCGTACCAACAATCGATAAAAGGCCAAACTTTGATAGTCGGTGATTTAACTATCAAATCATAACAGTGTATCTCAGTGGACTGGCAGCTCAGGTCCTTTATATGAAATATCTCATAAAACCAATTTATCGATTTCTTATAATCGACTTCATAACTTTATCTTAACAAAACTCTTATGGGTTTCGTTACTTGAAAACATTACTCGCTACTCGCTTTAGAACAACATATTTACCAAGCTCTTTTTTTTCATTTCCTTTGTTTGGAAATATTGCCATATTTTATAAATCAGTTTTTATTTCCTCTTTGGTCGTTAACATCGTATAATTACCTCAAACCCTTTTTACTTTCTCTTTGATTTGAAATCATGGTTATAGTTCAATAAATCCACTTTCCCTTTTCCTTTATTATTTCCATATCGTTATATCCTTATTTAATCAACGACAAATATTTAATCACCAAAATCTCTTTCTTATTACGATTAAACCACTTCGCTTAATTTCGTTCCCAGGTGAACGCTTGTTTTAAAATCCTTGTTTTAGGTAAAACCCCTTTTTCATACTCGTTTATACGATTTGAATTAGATTCAATTCCTTTCGATGTTAATCCATTTTTTAAAGGTTTGTTTTAAATAAATGATAAATTCCATTTATCGCAAAACATCTCGATAATCACTTCTCTACACATTACAAACAAATATCATCTCTCGATAATAGCGGAGCCGTTCAAGTTGGGGTATTCCAATTACCTCTCAGACCTTGACTGACAACGTTCTTATCTCAAGATAGATAAAAGCTTATAATTTAAAACCAACGTCAAACCATCTCAATAATCCAATATGTTATTCCCATTTCCATTTATCTTGGTTTTATAAACCATTTTCTTTCATTTGAAAACCCACTTTTCATATTAATTTCTTTTTCTTAATTGAGCAAAACTCTGATTGGAATGTACGCCTTAGGTTGCACCCATATTTACAAATCTTGTTTATACGATTTGAAATAAATTCAAATCCCTTTCATACTAATCTATCCATAACTTATATTTATTTTAAAGGAAATTTCAAGTCTTTTAAATGTCAATCCCTTTGATTTGATCAATTTAAAACAAATTGACATAATCGTCAAATTCCAACTTTAAACGGTTGATTTTCGCCAACCGTACATATCAGTTAACCATTAACTGATTTACGTTATCATTTTTTCCTTAAATTTATTAAATAACTTAATAAATTTAAAACATCAGTTAATTGATTATAAGAACAATTATTTCATTTCACTAACCCGTAGGTTAGTTCCTGACTGCAGTTCATGAATGACCGCAGTTCACAAATAACAGGATAAACAGTTGGTTCCTGCCAACCATAACCCTCAGTTAAGCGGCTAACTGACTTCTATTCAATTTCTCTTCTTAAATTAATTAAATAACTTAATTAATTTAAAACATCGGTTAATTGTTTTGTAAAAACAATTATTTCTTTTCACTAACTGTATGTTAGCTTCGACTGCAGTATTAAAAATCTCTATTGACACTGATTATAAACATATAAGGAAAATTATAAACATTTTTCCATATAACATAAATAAATACTTTAATTTATTTAAAAACATCACTTTGCTTATTGTTTAAACATTTATTTAGTTTACTGATTCATATACTAGCTCCTTACTTTTCTGTTCGTAAACAGCGTAAAAATTCATTGTATAACTTATAAATAATCATGTTTGTAAAACATGATTCTAATTATAAATATTTTTATAAAACTTCTTATTCATTAAAAACAAAATAAAATAAACCCCAAAGATTTAATTCAGTTAAAATAAATTTTATAACTTGAAACTGCGTTTGTTCGCCTAACGGCAAAACGATGTTTTGAAAACTATAGATTTAAACCCTCACTGCCAACCACTGTCGACTGATTAAAAATCACATCAAGGGTCACATCAATTCAACCATCAACAGTCAATATGTTTTGATGTCAATTGGGGTTCAAACAGTTCATGTGCAACCAGTATCAAAATAAACAACACACACAAGTTATTTTGAGAAATCCGGTCGGATCCCTCCAACCTGTCCTTCTCTGCATCACAGATGGTTATAACATTATAATTTAAATAAATAAATTAATTAACGGCAATAATCTAACAAATAACAACCAGTTAATCGACCATAAGCAACCAATGCAGCCAATCAAACAGTATTTATTTTTAAATGGATTTATCACATCATAGTAGTCCAGAAAAGTGTGAGAATTAACTCACCTTGTTTCAGTCGGCGCATCCTTCTTCTTCTACGTGACATGTCATTCTCCCAAACCTTAACCTGCTACTTTTGTTGTCATCGCACGCACATTTCCAGTCTGTATCCCTCCGCCTGAACCTCACGTCCAACAAAACTCGGCTCCTTTCTCTTTTCCTCTTTCTTTTTCCCTTCTTTCTTCTTTTTTTTTGTTTTTTTTTTATATTCTACTTTTTTTTTTGGGAACTACTGTAGCAAATGTTTGCACTTCATGCCATGCATTTCTTCCATGTTATCACCCCTCACGTCTCCTGCCAACATTCCACAACACAAATCCGCACGCTCGTATACCTACTGCATGATCCATTTGCTCCCTCTTCATTCCATTGTTTCGTTTTTTTTTTGTTGGTTTTCGTTCATTTGTTTTCACTGAGGAGGATGGGTTCGTTCACTGTTACTGGAGCAAGGGACAAAAATGATGGAGCAGCAATATTTATAATATAAAGAGCCGTGAGCATCAAGGTTCTTAGATAGGTTTGCAATAGGGTACAGCTAGCTGTTGCGTGGGTGTGGTTTTCAAAAACTTGGGCATCAAGGCGTTGGGATGGATTGGTGCGCACGTAAAACAATTGTTTGGTACCCAAGGCAATAGTAAAATTTGGGGCGCAGGCTTCAGAACAAGAAAAATGAAAAGTTTGGTGCAAAATCACAAAGTATGGGTACGCAAGTAAAAGAAAAGTTTGGACCAAGAGGCCACTTACGTAACTAATAGAGAAGGCAAAAAGAAAGGTGACCTTTAACGGGATAGATTTAATAATATTTTAATGCGCTAAACTTCGTTGTGAGAAATCGTGAAAAAAAAACACTTCATACGAGCTTCGGTTGAGATAAAGACACTTATTCCTAACATAAAAACATGTTCCGGATCCAATGGGACAAGTTTCGTCGAATTCCGAGGTCGTTTGTGAAAATCCTTTAGAAAATATCGATGAAAAACACCGAGCAATAATTCCTTAAAATTACAGAAAAAATCCTAAAAATATGAGGTCTTGACGTTTCACTAGACCTCTTCCTAAGGTTTCGTATGAAACTTGTTTCGTTGAATTTTGAGTCCGTTTGACCAGTTAACCATTCAAATAAAGTTACCCACACCATTAGGTACGGTTATATGAGCGTTGCGGACTGAAATAAAAATACAGTCGTGATCAGCGAGGTGTCGCGATCCCGAAAATGTAATAATACCGGTAGATTGACTTATATTGTGAAAACCCAAAATGCTGTTAAGGGTGCAAAATACTCCAAATAAAAAGTTGCATATTTAATTTATTAAAAATTACAGTAAAATTCTAAAAATTAAATTAACACTATGTCTCAAAAGAACCTTGTCCAAATTCAAATCCGGTATGTAGTTATTTCAAATAAACCGTTATGGCCAAAAACGAATATGCCGCTGCCTTCTTGAATATTTAATTTGGACATAACTCGCAATATATAACGCGGAATCTTGATTTTTCACTTCTGTTAGGTAGATATAGTTCAACAGATTCCAACGTTTCTTATTTCATAGAAATCCGACTTGTTTTGGGCCCTGTACAGTCACTTGAAGTTCAAAACGCCAAATCGCGAACTGCCCCGCCGCTGCAGCTCGATTTAGAATTTACTAAAAACTATATATATTCAACGCGTCATCGACTAAACAGAATCGCCTATATAACTTCGATATAACCACTATTAGACCATTTCAAACTGTTTGTTCACCCTATATCGCCAACAAAACGTTTTCTGATGGGTTTGGAAATTTAAACTATATTTTTATTATTTATTTAATCAATATATTCCAAAGGAAACCACTAGATTCGATAAAATAAATCCAAACCAAATATTTTAAATAATAAAATAAATTAAATAATTACCAGAAAAAATGCGGGTCGTTACACCCAAACTCCATCTACCTGTTGAAACGTGGAACCGCACTTCTCTTTCACCCATCATTGCAATCGTCGGACATCCTCCGGATCGACCTCCCATTTCCAAACCCCACGCTCCACCAAGGTTCACCACTGCCGAGACCCACAAACTCCGACATCTCCTCGATTTCCGTAAATCTTTCTGAGAACCAGGTCCGGTTCAGATCCACAAATCGACCTTCAAAGACCTCCGAGTTCAATCCCACTACCGTAGATCGAACCCTCGTCCCCCCTCTTCTTATGTCCTTCACGCTGTCGAACCCTACTCCGCCTCCACCGATTGGTAACCGCAACCCTAGCACACTGTTGAACTTTTGAACAAGACCAAAAGCATGTGGGTGCGTGAGTTTCTCCAAGCCAAGTTCGATCATATGAGCTTTGCGATTTAAACGATTTTATTTTGATTTTTCAAGGATTTATGAAGTTTGCGTTTTTGCTGAAGGAATAAGAATTGAAGGCGGTGGATATTTGGCTGAGATAATGAAATGAGAAATTTGATTAAGGAGTGTTAAAGTTATTATATAGGGTTTTATTTTTATTTTTGAGGTAACGGTTTTGTCCACGTATTTGCTTGAGGACCAAGGATAATGAGTGGCTAGAAAAAGGAAGAACGTGGCCTATTTTGATCTATGGAATGAAATGGTTATTTTTCATAAAATATATAATTATATTTATTTGTTTTTAAGTTTAGCATAACAGTTATATAAAACTCTACCATTTTACGGACTCCTATGGATGAAAACAAAGATACCATTGTAACGAGCAAACTGCCACGATCCCAGAAATATAATAATATCGGTATGTTGACTCATATTGTGAAACCTTAAAATCGCTAATTAAGGGTGCAAAATACTCCAAATAAAAAGTTGCTTATTTAATTAATTAAAAATTATAGTAAAATTATAAAAATTAAATTATCACTATTTCCCAAAAGAACCTTGTCTAAATACAAGCCCGATCTCTAGTTATAACGAATAAACCATTACGGTCGTTAAACGATTTTATAGCGACTATTTTAAAATTTGATTTGGTCATATCTCAAAATCTACACGACGAAATCCCGATTTTTCTCTTCCACTAGAAAGATATACTCCACCAGCTCCACACATTTCTTGTTTCACAGAAATCCGGCTTAAAATGAATCATGTACATTCAGTTGAAGTTCAAATCGCCAAATTGCGAACTGCCGCGACGTTTCAGGTTCGTTTTTAATTATAATTACAAATTATAAGTTCGAACGTTGTACTTTAAGTTATCGATATCATCAAATCGATATATAAATCATTAAATAAATAAATTATTCGACAGCTAACAAAACACGCCATTACATATATATATATATATATATGTAAGTATATACAGGAAATCTATGCAAGTATTGATTATTGAAGACTGTACAGCTTAGAGAATCAGGATGTCAAATGAAAAAAGTTCAAGATACAAGACTCATGAGTATCAAGAATTCAAGAGTTTAACAATTCAAGAAATATAGAGTAATAGTGTCTAGATTTCTTATTAAAACTATAGCAAGCACTGAATTCTGTTTTAAAACTTTTTCTCACTACTTTCAAATAATTTCAAAGATTAATTTCTTGTTTTTAATTCTATTTTCAAAGTGATTTCAAAATTACTTCCTTATTTTAAATCTATACTTCTTTATTCTTAAATCTATTTTAACTCATAAAATTTATTTTAACTTCTATTTTAAAATTATACTCGAACTCCGAAATTCAAATAATATTAACTTATAAATTTAATACTAATTTTTTTATAGTTACTTATGTTTTCAATTTCCTTATTTATATTAAGTTTCGTATATTCATAGTTATATATATACACACACTTATATATTGTAATATGCCAGAATCTTTAACCAAGTTCAATTTGAATTTTTATTGGATAATTTAGTTTTTCTGAATATAAATTGATTTTAATAAGGTTTAAATATAGATTTCAATTTTGAATAAGTACCTTTTTTATTTTATAAATATGATTTTGTACAAGAGAACCTATTTTAAAAAGTTATATTTGATTTATAAGGTTTTGTGAAATTTTAATTTTAATGAGTAATGATATTATTTGATTTTGATACTATATAATGATATTAATTTAAGAATATGATTTTGATTAGGAATAAGTTATTTTGAAATTTTATATATAATAGTGTAAGAATGATTTTTATTTGGATAAATTATAATGATGTTTATAAAATTTTATAAGGATCGTTAAGCATTTGTTTAGACCATTTTGGTTAGTATAAATTTTGGTAAATTATATATGTATATATATATGATAAATATTTTGATATATTAACAAGTTATAAATATTTTAATAAACTTTAAGTAATATGGTAGTTACACTTATAAGCATGGAAAATTTAGCAACTTTTATAAGCGTTACAATTATGTTATTAATTTAAATAAATTAATTAAGTCTTAAGATAAGATAAAAGATGAAGTTTCCTATTACATGTCATGATGCATGAAGTATTTCATATGATATAGCCAAGTAGCCAAATATGTGCAATTAAGCATGAAGAGATCTCATGTTAAGGTGACATGTGTTGTTATTTAAAATTACTATTATACCCTTGAAATCTTCCTATTTAAGGTGAACCAAAGCCTCATTTTTCTACATACATTCAGCTGTTAACATTAACTTCCTCATGATCATCTTTTGGTCTCAATATTTGCAAAATTCCATTAAATGAAAATAACATTTCCACTCAAATAAAAATCTTTATCTCTCAATCCGTTAAGGTTTAGCTGAAATAATCTATGCGGAAGTTGTCCAGATCGTCGTTTCTGATTTTTAGAAATCGACGGATCGAAGTTTTATGGATCATTGAAGGAGATATCGCAGATTTACAGTAAGGTGAAAATATATGTAGTAAACTTCAAAAATTTGTATCTCGCAATCAGGGAAGAATTTATCGAAGCCGTCTGCGCTGTTATGATTAGCAGAAGATGTAGTATTTTGCACGCGAATTGGGTGCGATTCCGTGTCGATAGTTTTGATGGTCGGAAATTAACGATAAGGATCATCGGAGAATTTGGTGATGATTGGCGAAACGAAGTGTGTCGTGGCGAAGAGCGAAATACGAGCTTCGATGTGGCGGAGTTTGGTGCATAAATGAGTCGTGGCACATAGTGGTTCACGCATTTTTCCTGTTCGCTACCTGATGATCAGATTTTGTTTCGGGCGGTTGGGGTCGTGATGATGTGGTGCTGTAACAACCCGAATTTTCAAAACCAATTTAAAATTTTTATTTTGGCAATTTTAATGGATTTTGGATATTTAAAATGATTTATTTTAAATAATAACGACTAAAAATTTATTTAAATCGAAGTTAGAACGTATAAATTTATTTTAATTATAAAACGAGCCTGAAATGGCGTGGTAGTTTGAAAATTCGATTTTAAACTTTAAATGAATGTACAGAATTCCAAATAAATCGGATTTCAGTCAAACAAGAAATATTTGAATCTGTTTAATAATATCTTTCTAACGAATGTAAGAAACTAAGATTTCATATTAAAAATTGAAAGTTATGTCCAATTTAAAATTCAGAATAGTCGCTATGGAATTTATATATATTTTAATATAATATATAGCCCTTAAAAATAGCCATTTTGCAAATGACCTCCATTTTCGACAAAACCACTTTTGTTGGAGCAAGAATGCCAAATTATTGTTATACTCCAATTTTCATAATTCTTGGAATTAGTATGTGAGCGTGGTGAAATTAAACGTGTTTGGTAATTTCAGTTTGAGACTGGAAATTGGCTACTTTTCAAACGGCCTCCAAATTCGACAAAATTAGTTTTGTTAGGACCGTATCGTCAAAACTTAGCCAGATTTATTTTTCTGGAATTTTTGGAGTTAGTATGTGGCCCCGGTAAATTAAATTGTACATTGAAATCAATTTTGAATGTTATATTGATTTATATTTTATTGTTAAGAAAATTTGATCAAAATAGTCGAATTGGCTTATAGAACATATCTTATTGTGTCCGAAATAGGGGTATTTAGCTTGGGGGCGACAACCACTGGGTTCGATTTGGAGTTTGACTTAAAAAGTAACTTTTTGGATCTAAAATAAAATAATTATATACCCCTCCTTCGTTTCTCTCTCCCTATTCAAAGAAATAAAAAAAACCTAGCAGCCATCGCGTTCACCTACCGTCGCAAGCCCCCCTCTGGCCACCGCCTCTTCCTCCACCCTTCTCTCTCTCCTCTTCCACCTCTTTAATTCCACAGCCCCCACAAAACCGCCTACCCCGCCACCATGTCGCCACTGCCGACCCGTCAGACGCCCAGCCGCTGACCCGTCAGACGTCCAGCCGCCGCCTACCCCGCCACCTCAGACCACATGGACCCCACCTCATAAAAAATCCAGTTTTTATTAAAAGCCCATATACATTTTACTCCCTGACTTTCTCGTGCCCATATCTCACAAACCGAACACTGTGGCCGAAAATCCACAACGCCAAAATCGAAGAGCACAATTTTCTCTTCGATTTTGCTATATGGAAGTCATATTTTGGATTGCGGAGTTGTTCAGAAAACGCGTCCAAATTTTGCTGTCCAAATACTATCTTTTCGCGATTTTTGGCGAAATGGACCAATTCCGGAAGAAAGGCCACTAGGCGAAAGTTGTCTGGAATGGTGCTTTTAAGCTAAAAAAAATGGCGTGATGATTGGAGCTCGTTTGCAAATTCTGGAATCAGAACAGCAAATTAGAGCGTTAGAAAACAACGGCGGAGTGGATCCTAATGTGAGAACAACTTCTCACTTAAATTATTTTACAGTTAAAAATATTTTAGGTTGTAGACGGGGCTTGGCAGTCCCCGACACTATTTATTGTACAAACCATGGTTGTTTGTTTGAATTGAATTGTGGTGGAATTGACTGTATTGTGTTGAATGAATTGTATTATGGTTTGTGGATTGGATTGATTATTATATATGGCACAAGCTAGTATCAAGAGAGGGGTAATGCTAAACATTACTCCAGATCTAATATCGCGTTGTTAAAATGTCGAAATTTTTTAAAATAAATATTTATTCATTAAAAATATAATTTTAATGTATATATGAACTGTATAAAATATTCATGTGTTGAATAAAATGTTTGAATAATTAAAATATCATTTTTATTGAATAATTGAACTATATAAAATAGTCAAGTGTTGAAATAAATATTTTATTGTTAAAAATATAATTTTTAACGTATATAGGAATGGCATAAAATTCTCCTGAAATGAAAATAAATATTCATTTACAAATCGGATGATTTGTTTATGTACACCCATTTAACTGACATTGATTGGGACGATAAATTTTACACTGCACAAATAATATTCAGTATTTGTTGGTTGAAAACCCACACGGGTATTGGGATGATATTTGGCGTACACTAATTCCAATTGTTTAATTGTATGACAATCAATTGGTTGACGAACTGTAGTAAGCGTTATTTATTTATTTTAATGCTTATATAGTGTAGATTGCACTTTGGATGATGGATTATTATTTATCATTGTTGTTGTATACATGTGTTGTATGAAATCCGTATAAATAACATTATATGGTAATTGACTGTGTCTAATTCCAATTCAGAAATAACGAATATTTTAAAATAATGAATATTTTAAAATAACGAATATTTTAAAATAATATTCTGTAAAGGATTAAAATATGATTTTTATGTCCGATTTTGGATGGACACGAAAATATTGAAATGCGTGAAGCCGTATTGATTAGATATGCGCCATTTTGAAGCGAACGATATTTATATCGATTTTATTCATTTTTATAATGAATATCAAAAAGGAAAAGATTTCAAATTCGGATATTTTGAAAATATTATCATTTAAATATTATGGTGATAAGGAGTATTCAATTTTGATTTAAAATTGAAATGAAAGTGGGAATCATTTTTAAAACGAATTTATAAAATAGATTTTGAATTAGATATATTATATATGTATATATATATATATATATATATATTAATGGCTTGAATAGAATGCGCCGTGTCACGGTCGTTCATGAATTTCGACCATTAACTTCAAATGGATGTAATGGGAGATCCGACCGTCGGATACTCTTAAAACCGAAACGTTGGGTTCGTATCGAAAAGAGCTTTCAAATGAATATAAGAGATTTGAAATCTAATGTTTGGATTTGGAATTATGTCCAAATCAAATTTGAAAAAGGACGCTGTAAATGCAGTTCGATGAACGTTTATGAAAATCGACTGAAAGGGCCTTAACAAAATAATTAAACATATTAATAATTTGTGCAAAATCGTAATAAATGATTTGTAAAGAAGTGAGATGAAAAATTCCATATTTGAAAAGTTAAAAATATATTTTTATCAAAATGAACTAGTTATTAACTAGAAAAATAATCCAATGGTTTTTAATAAATAAATTGGATAGGGAAATGGTTTTAATTTAACCAGGATTTTTCCAATGTATGAATTGGAATGGATTTGAATAGAAATCATCTTCGAGATAATTCGATATTGGATTCCGTGACTATACGGATATCGTAGAGGAATTTGGAAGATAAATATATATATATATATATATCGTTATTCCCCATACGATATGTGTTGGTTTCAGAATTTGATATTGAGTGTAAGCCGATATAATTTCTGTTTAAAGCCTTATATTTAATATCAAAGTGGATTTTGGGTTTGTCGTGAATGGTGTCTTCAGTAACACTGTTCTTAAACCCCATGTGAAAAGAATAAATCTTTTAATTAAGATTATTAGAGTTTCCAGTTCTATTTAGTAATTAAAAAAAATGGAATGTGAATTAGGTTTATTGTGAACTGTGTTTTTAACGACATTCGTTCGATAACCCGATTGATATGAAATGTGATTTGGAATTTATAAATCTTTTAATTAAGGCTAAAGGAAATTTTCCAATTTAAAGTTTTCCAATTTAATATATTAAATTGGAATTGAATGGAATTCGATTTGGTAACAATCGAAATGAGCTTCTGTGGAGGAAGACTGTTAATATATATGGAATTTAAATTGTTTTGTCGTAATTCCATTTATATTATTAGTCAAATATGGAAATTGATATCGATTATATATTGATCTGTTTTCCGTGAAGATTCCATGGTTAATGGAATGTGATTTTGGGTTTATCGTGAACTGTGTTTTAAACGACATTAGTTCATTAACCCAACTAAAGACAAAATTACATGTCTAACATTGTATTTCGAATTGTATTGCTGATCTCTACTATATATATATGTTTGGTGGAGGAGAATTTATTCTCTTGCTTAACACCCTTCTGTGAGACGTATGAGCTTAGAGGTTATATATCGGTAGAAATCAAAGGTACGGTGTAGATTGTCGATGCAACATGTTTGTGTTTCCAAAGTTAAATAATCATCAAATAATGATTGTTGGAAGATTAAAACTAAGTGGAGTTTTAATGAATCTTTAATTAGATTGGAATGTGAATATGATAATTTAAATTATCAAATTTGTGAAATGATCAAGAATCAAGTGCCACTAGTTTTACTCCAGGCGCTAGATAAATCTTTAATTAGATTTGAACGTGAAATGTTAATTAATTTTACCGGTAACACCGTGGTGTTAGATTGGGAGTATTACCAGTTTTGCTCCATGGGATGAATAGGTTGGGACTGCGAAATAAAACAAATGATTACTTCGGTAAGGTGCTCTAATCACGACTAGTTTGGAAAACCTTAATTTGGTTTAAATTGTGAAATGAATATTTGAATAAAGGAATATTCTGGATTGGAATGAGGCGTATGTTGTGTTTTATAGCACTCGATTATAAGATACGTGAATTATTCGGAAAGGCCGGGTTTATACCCATTCTGAATGATTGATTCGACGATAAGTCGACGACGAAGACGGTGGTTCAAGACCAGAGATCTTCACATCGTTTGGATGATTACTGATGTCTTGATTGGGCTGTACACCCAAGACAAGATAATAAGTGGTGATCGTCCAGACATACCTGGAGATCGACTGGATATGCAAGGACCTCTCTCCTGTATTGGACATATGGGACGAGGAATAAGGTGCCTCCGGTTTCGTTCATACGCAGAATGAACTAGTAAATGGATGTGTGTATGACATTGGATTTTATTTTGTGTTGATTGATTTCTATTAAATATATATCTGTTTGGTGGTGGAAAATTTATTCTCTTACTTAACACCCTTCTCTGAGATGTACGAGCTTAAAGGTTATATATCGATAGACATCAGTTGCATGGCGTGAATTGTCAGTGTGGCATGCTGAGATGCAAATGGACAAGGCTTTTGTTGAAAAGCAGAGTGTTGTGGTTGATGATCAAAGCACGGCTTTAAATAGCATAGCTTTGTGTATAGCGTTAATTTGCGAGTCTCACACCTCAGTATGAGTCAGAAACGGGATAAGGGAATGCAGTGAGTGCACGACGTTTCTTCCTAGCTATGGCTGGTGTCATGGTTTGGAGCCCAGACATTTATATTTTTACCTATATGGATGATGGATAGCAAGGCGCCTCAGATATATTGGTCACTACGGCGCCGATGGATGGGTCCGGTAGGACTGAGAAACGTGTGTTCAGGAATAACCAATCCACAAACGTAAGGGTGGACCGACACTGTTGGATCCAAGGGTTCACTGCGGGGGATCCTGAGGCATTTGCTAGAGTGTCTCGAATCGGTAAGGAGTACATCTCTTGCCTTGACTCATGACAGAAATCCAATTTCCAATACGCGACTTTTTGATTTTAGTTGTAGAACTAGTATGGCGACATAGTAGGATGGGGTATTATGGCGTCTATGATTGATACATTTATATCTGAAGTTGTTTTCTTACAATAGTATCAAATGATTTGGTTTTGAACATACCAAGCATGTTTGGCTATTATAAGGTAAAACACTACCCCTTAGTTTGCGTTGCATTGTGTGATGGGACCTGAGTCTTATAATAGCTTCATTTTCCCAAAAACCATCATGCTATTTGTTTTATGCAAGACCATTAGTTGTTATACGGCATGGTCCCTTGATTTACTCTATTTTAAAGTAAAGTTTTGAACAACTGTTTTAGTTCTCACACCAGTTCCATGACCGACCTGGAGTTTATTGTTTAACCAAAACTCTGGGTGCCCTTATTTTTCGCACGGGCAGCTAATAGTTTTGGTTTTTGCAGATATTTCTTTTCCAGGATCCTGGATTTAGAACTGGAGGAGCTATATTCGGGAAGCTTTGTATATGTGTATCTCTTCCAGTTGTGTCATGTATTATTTTTCAGCTGCTTTGTAATTTAAATCTCTGATATTTTCCAACGTGTAATATTTATTCATACTCTGTTATATTCCTGTACTATGATGTAAATTATTGTAATAGCAATGAAAATTTCTGTCATTTGCGTTCGAAATTGTCATGTTCTCAACTCAATCCAGGCTTTCCCGAAAGGAGGAGTTTGGGTCGTTTTAGTGTGGTATCAGAGATCTGGTTTACAGAGCTCGAGAACAGGTCATAGCATGGAAGCTAAGAAGAGGAATAAAATTGTATGCTCGGAAAATAGGCACATGCTTACTATTTTCTTGGGTTTTGATGATTTTATGAGCCGATTGGCTAGCCGCTAGGCTTTTTATTTTTCTTTTGGATTAATGAGGGCCCTATAAGGCAAGTTGTGGTTTTAAAGGTCTCCTCGTACAAAGAAGGTTGTGGTGAAATTTTTCGAAAATTAGGGTGTTAGCCAAATTTTTGAGAAATTTGAAAATTCTTAGAAACTAAAAAATCGAAGAATGAAAGTTGAGTTGGTTAGTTAAACAACTTTCAGCTCCTTTCCTTTTCGAGGACGAAAAGATTTTAAGTGGGGGAGATTGTAACAACCCGGATTTTCAGAACCAATTTAAAAATTTTATTTTGGCAATTTTAATGGATTTTGGATATTGAAAATGATTTATTTTAAATATTAACAACTAAAAACTTATTTAAATCGAAGTTAGAACGTATAAATTTATTTTAATAATAAAACGAGCTTGAAATGGCGCGGTAGTTCGAAAATTCGATTTTAAACTTTAAATTAATGTACAGAATTCAAAATAAATCGGATTTCAATAAAATAAGAAATATATGAATCGTATTAATAATATTTTTCTAATGAATCTAGAAATTGTTATTTCATAATATAAATTGAAAGTTATGTCCAGTTTAAAATTCAGAATAGTCGTTATGGAATTTATATATATTTTAATATAATATATAGCCCTTAAAAATAGTCGTTTTGTAAACGACCTCCGTTTTTGGTGAAACCATTTTTGTTGGAGCTGGAATGTCAAATTATTGTTACATTCGAATTTTCATAATTTTTGTAATTAGTATGCGAGCTTGGTGAAATTAAACGTGTTTGTTAATTTCAGTTTGAATTTAATCGACCGGAAATTGGCCGTTTTTTAAGCGGTCTCCAAATTCGATGAAATTAGGTTTGTTAGGACCGTATCATCAAAACATAGCTAGATTTATTTTTTTGGAATTTTTGAAGTCAATATGTGGCCCCGGTAAATTAAAATGTACATTGAAATCAATTTTGAATGTTATATTAATTTGTATTTTATTTTAAAGAAAAATTGATTGAAAGGGTTGAATTTTCTTATGGGACATATCCCATTGTGTCCGGAATGGGGGTAATTAGCTAAGGGAGACAGTCGTTTAAAATAATTATATACCTCCCTCCTTCGTTTTTCTCTCCCCTTCTGCCGATCTCCTCCAGGCGCAACCACCGCGCGCCCTCCCCTCTGGCCACCCCCTCTTCCCTTCTCTCTATGCTCTTCCACCTCTTTAAAACCGTAGCCCACCCAAAACCGCCTACCCCGCCACCATGTTGCCACCGCCGACCCATTAGACGCCCAGCCGCCGCCTACCCGTCGCCTCAGACCACCGTGGACCCCCCTCGTAAAAAATCCATTTTTTATTAAAAACCCATATACATTTTACTCCTTGACTTTCCCGAGCCCATATCTCCTAAACCGATCCCTTATGGCCAAAACTTCACAGTGCAAAAATCGAAGAGAACGATTTACTCTTCGATTTGGCTATATGGAAGTCATATTTTGGATTGTGGAGTTGTTCAAAAAACGGGTCCAAAGTCTACTATCCAAATATTGTCTTTTCGCGATTTCTGGAAAAATGGCCCAATTTCGGAAGAAAGGCCACTAGCGAAAGTTGTTTGGAATAGCGCGTTTATAATAGAAAAAAAGACGGCATGAAGATTGGAGCTCGTTTGCAATGTCTGGAATCAGAACAACAAATCAGACCGTTAGAAAACAACGGTGGAGTGGATCCCAATGTGAAAACACCTTCTCACTTAAATTATTTAACAGTTAATAATATTTTAGGTTGCAGACGGGCCTTAGTAGCTCCCGACACTATTAGTTGTACAAGCCATGGTTTTTTGTTTGAATTGAATTGTGGTGGAATTGACTATATTGTGTTGAATGAATTGTATTGTGGTTTATGGATTGGATTGATTGTCATGTATGGTGCGAGCTAGTATCAGGAGAAGGGTAATGCTAGACATTACTCCAGATCTAATATCACGTCGTTATAATGCCAAAATTTTCTGTAATAAATATTTATTCATTAAAAATATAATTTTTAATGTATATATGAACTGTATAAAATATTTATGTGTTGAATAAAATGTTTGAATAATAAAAATATCATTTTTATTGAATAATTGAACTATATAAAATAGTCAAGTGTTGAAATAAATACTTTGTCGTTAAAAATATAATTTTTAATGTATATATGAGCAACATAAAATTCTCCTGAAATGAAAATAAATATTCATTTACAAATGGACGATTTGTTTATATATACCCATTTAACTAACATTGATTGGGACGATAAATTTTACACATCGTCCAACTGCACAAATAATATCTAGTATTTGTGGGTTGATACCCCACATGGGTACTGGGATGATATTTGGCGTACACTAATCCCAACTGTTTAGCTATATGTCAATTGATTGGTTGACGAACTGTAATAAGCGTTATTTATTTATTTTAATGCTCATACAGTGTACAATGCACTCTGGATGATGGATTATTGTTTATCATTGTTGTTATATACATGTGTTGTATGAAATCCATATAAATAACATAATATGGTAATTGACCGTGACTGATTCCAATTTAGAAATAACGAATATTTTAAAATACGAATATTTTAAAATAATATTCTGTAAAGGAGTAAAATATGATTTTGATGTCCAATTTTGGATGGACACGAGAATATTGAAATGTGTGAAGCCGTGTTGATTAGATGTGCGCCATTTTGACGCGAACGATATTTATATTGATTTTATTCATTTTTATAATGAATATCAAAAAGGAAAAGATTTCAAAATTTGATATTTTGAAAATAATATCATTTAAATATTATAATGATAAGGAGTATTCAATTTTGATTTAAAGTTGAAATGAAAGTTGGAATCGTTTTTAAAACGAATTTATAGAATACGTTTTGAATTAAATATATTATATATATATATATTTATATATTAATGGCTAGAATAGAAAGCGCCGCGCAGCGACCGTTCGTGAATTTCGACCATTAACTTCAAATGGACATAACGGGAGATCCAACCGTCGAATTCTCCTAAACCGGAACCGTTAGGTTCGTATCGAAAAGAGCTTTCCAATGAATATAAGAGATTTGAAATCTAACGGTAGGATTTGGAATTATGTCCAAATCAAATTTGGAAAAGGTCGTTGTAAATGCAGTTCGATAACCGTTTATGGAAATCTACTGAAAAAGCCTTAATAAAATTTTTAAAAGTATTAATAATTTGTGTAAAATCATAATGAATGATTTGGAAAGAATTGGGATGAAAAATTCCATATTTGAAAAGATAAAAAATATATTTTTATAAAAATGAACTAGTTATTAACTAGAAAAATATTCCAATGGTTTTTAATAAATAAATTGGATAGGGAAATGGTTTTAATTTAACCAGGATTTTTCCAATGTATGAATTGGAATGGATTTGAATAGAAATCATCTTCGGGATATTCCGATATTGGATTCTGTGACTATACGGATATTGTGGAGGAATTTGGAAGGTAGATATATAACGTTATTCCCCATACGATACGTGTTGGTTTCAGAATTTGATATTGAGTGTAAGGCGATATAATTTCTGTTTAGAGCCTTATATTTAATATCAAAATGGATTTTGGGTTTGTCGTGAATGGTATCTTCAGTAACACTGTTCTTAAACCACATGTGAAAAGAATAAATCTTTTAATTAAGATTATTAGAGTTTCCAGTTCTATTTAGTAATTGGAAAAAAATGGAATGTGAACTGGGCTTATTGTGAACTGTGATTTGAACGACATTTTTTCTATAACCCGATTGACAGTGAAATGTGATTTGGAATTTATAAATCTTTTAATTAAGGCTAAAGGAAATTTTCCAAAGTAAAGTTTTCCAATTTAATATACTAAATTGGAACTGAATGGAATTCGATTTGGTAATAATCGAAGTGAGCTTCTATGGAGGAAGAATATTAATATATATGGAATTTAAAAGGCTTTTTCGTTATTCCATTTATATTATTAGTCGGATATGAAAATTAATATTAGTTATATATTGATCTGTTTTCCGTGAAGATTCCATGGTTAATGGATTGTGATTTTGGGTTTATCGTGAACTGTATTTTAAACGACATTAGTTCTCTAACTCAGCTAAAGACAGGATTACGTGTCTAACATTGTATTTCGAACTATATTGTTGATCTCTGCTATATATATATATATATGCATATATATATATATATCTGTTTGGTGACGAAGAATTTATTCTCTTGCTTAACACCCTTCTCTAAGACGTATGAGCTTAGAGGTTATATATCGGCAGAAATCAATGGTACGGTGTAGATTGTCGATGCGGCATGTTTGTGTTTCCAAAGTTAAATAATCATTAAATAATGGAAGATTAAAACTAAGTGGAGTTTTAATGAATTTTTAATTAGATTGGAATGTGAATATGATAATTTAAATTATCCAATTTGTGAAATGATTGAGAATGGAGTACCACCAGTTTTACTCCAGGCTTTAGTTAAATCTTTAATTAGATTTGAACGTGAAATGGTAATTAATTTTACCGGTAACACCATGGTGTTAGATATGGAGTAAAAGTTTTGCTGCATGGGATGAATAGGTTTGGATTGAGAAATAAAATAAATGATTACTTCGGTAAGGTGCGCTAATCCCGACTAGTTTGGAAAACCTTAATTTTGTTTAAATTGTTAAAAGAACATTTGAATAAAGGAATATTCTGGATTGGAATGAGGCTTATGTTGTGTTTTTATAGCACTCGATTATAAGATACATGAATTATTCGGAAAGGCCGGGTTTATACCCATTCTGAATAATTGATTCGACGATAAGTTGACGATGAAGACGGTGGTTGAAGACCGGAGATCATCACATCGTTTGGATGATTATTGATGTCTTGATTGGGTTGTACACCCAAGATAAGGTAATAAGTGGTGATCGTCCAGACGTACTTGGAGATCGACTGGATATGCGCGGACCTCATTCCTGTATTGGACATATGGGATGAGGAATAAGGTGCCTCCGGTTTCGTTTAGACCCAGAACGAACTAGTAAATGAATGTGTGTCTGACATTAGATTTTATTCTGTGTTGATTGATTTTTATTAAATATATATCTATTTGGTGACGGAGAATTTATACTCTTTCTTTGCACCCTTCCCTGAGACGTACGAGCTTTGAGGTTATATATCGATAGACATCAGTCGCATGGCGTGAATTGTCAGTGTGGCATGCTGAGATGCAAATGAACAAGGCTTTTGTTGAAAAGAAGAGTCTTGTGGTTGATGATCAAAGCATGACTTTAAATAGCATAGATATGTGTATAGCATTAATTCGCGAGCCTCACAGCTCGGTATGAGTCAAAAACGAGATAAGTAAACACAGTGAGTGCACGGCGTTTCTTTCTACCTACGGGTGGTGTCATGGTATGGAGCCCAGACATTTTTATTTTTACATATGTGGATGATGGATAGCGAGGTGCCTCGGATATATTGGTCACTATGGGGCCGAAGGATAGGTCTGATAGGACCAGGAAACGTGTGTTTAGGAGTAACCAATCTGCAAACGTAAGGGTGGACCGACACTGCTGGATCCAAGGGTTCACTGCGGGGGATCCCGAGACATTTGCTCGAGTGCCTCGAATCAGTAAGGAGTACATCCCTTGCCTTGACTCATGACGGAAATCCAATTTCCAATACGCGACTTTTCGATTTTAGTTGTAGAATTAGTATGGCGACATAGTAGGATGGGGGTACTGTGCCATCTTTGATTGACACATTTATATTTGAAGTTGTTTTACACACTATACACTTACAATAGTATCAAATGATTTTGTTTTAAACATACCAAGCATGCTTGGCTATTATAAGGTAAAACTCTATCCTCCGACTTGCGTTGCATTATGTGATGGGACCTAAGTCTTATAATTGCTTCATTTTTTCCAAAAAGCATTACATTGTTTGTTTTATGCACTAGTATTCTTGGGAGAAAACCCATTTCGTTTTATACGGTGTGGTCCCTTGATTTACTTTATTTTAAAGTAAAGTTTTGAATAACTGTTTTAGTTCTCACACCAGTCCCATGATTGACTTGAAGTTTATTGTTTAACCTAAACTCTGGGTGCCCCTATTTTTTGCACGGGCAACTAGTAGTTTTGGTTTTTGCAGATATTTCTTTTGCAGGATCCTAGATTTACAGCAGGAGCTATATTAGAGAAGCTTTGTATCCGTGTATCTCTTTCAGTTGTATCATGTATTATTTTTCCGCTGCTTTATAATTTAAATCTCTGATATTTTCCAATGTGTAATATTTATTCATACTCTGTTATATTCTTGTACTCTGATGTTAATTGTTGTAATAGCAATGAAATATTATGTCGTTTACGTTCGAATTTGTCGTGTTCTCAACTCAATCTGGGCTTTCCCGAAAGGGGGAGTTTGGGTCATTTCAGTGCAATCGAACGAGGAGGTGAAGAGGAGTTCGCAGGTGGTTTCAGATTGAAGATCGGTGCAGTTCTGTGCATGTGCATGTGCACACAATGCACGGTGGAATGGGTTACTGGAGGGAGCAAAAAGAAAAAGACTCAAGGAGGAGAGAAGAAGAAGAGGGAACAACGGGCCAGTTTTGGGTGCGTGAGAAGATTGCTTGGGCTTTGGGCCAGAAAATTAGTTTGGTATGTTTATTTCTAAATTTAATTTAAGTTATATTGGTTTAAAAATTTAACCATCTCTAAATCGTTCGATATAAATCTGATTTACTCGCTGTTAGCGGCGTTAGAATCGTATCAAAAAAATAGAACACACTGATGTATAATATTAGGAATTTTAGTTAAGTATAAATTTATAATAAAATAAAAAGTCGTTATATATAAATATATATAATAAAGATAGTTACTAATTGAATTTAAATATAAAAAAATTAGCAGAGAAATTACCAACTGCTAATAAAAATAGGTTGAAAGCAGTACGAATAACAATGGCAGTGTTCGTTGGCTTGTTCGTCCTGGTAATGAAGTTGTTGGAGCTTTGATGGTGAGAACTCCTAATTTAAATTATTTATTTAAATTGATAGTGGTTGAATAATTATAATTAGCTATGATAATTATAATTAGTTAATAATGATTTGTTGGATATGGATGTTATTGTTTGAATGGATGTGCAAATAGTACACTGAATACTGATAAGCGTTATTGACCGTATGTAACAATCCGGATTTTCAAAACCAATTTAAAATTTTTGTTCTAGTTATTTTAATGGATTTTGAATATTTAAAATGAATTATTTTAAATAATAACGACTAAAAATTTATTTAAATCGAAGTTAGAACGAATAAATTTATTTTAATTATAAAACGAGCCTGAAATGGCGCGGTAGTTTGAAAATTCGATTTCAAACTTTAACTAAATGTACAAAATTCAAAATAAATCGATTTTAGTAAAATAACAAAATATTTGAATCTTTCTAATTATATCTTTCTAATAAATGTGAAAAATCTAGATTTCATAATAAAAATTGAAAGTTATATCCAGTTTAAAATTTGAAATAGTCGCAATGGAATTTATATATATTTTATATAATACATAGCCCTTAAAAATAGCCATTTTGCAAACAACCTCCATTTTTGACAAAACAACATTTTTTGTATCTGGAATGTCAAATTATTGCTATATTCCAATTTTCATAATTTTTGGAATTAATATGTGAGCATGATGAATTTAAATGCGTTTGGTACTTTCAGATTGAATTTAATCGACTGGAAAATGACCATTCTTCAAACAGTCTCCAAATTCGATGAAATTAGTTTTGTTAGGACTGTATCATCAAAACATAGCTAGATTTATTTTTTTTGGAATTTTCAGAGCCAGTATGTGGCCCCGGTAAATTAAAATGTACACGGAAATCAATTTTGAATGTTATATTATTTATATTTTAATTTTGATGAAAACTGATCGAAATGATAGAATTGGCTTACAGGACATATCTCATTATGTCCGGAATGGGGGTATTTGGCTAGGGGTGACAGTTGCTGAGTTCGATTGGGAGTTTGAATTAAGAAGTACCTTTTTGGATCTAAAATTAAATAAAATAATTATATACCCCCTTTGCTTCTCTTTCATCGTTCAGATCAAAAAAATAAAAAACCAATCGAACACATCACCTCCCTCTAGGCCACCACGCCGCCGTTAGAGGCGCCTCCTCGTCGTTGCGACCGCCGGACCCCTCCTCCCCTCAGCCGCTGACGTCGCCCTCCCTCTTCTCCTTCTACAACCCCAAATCAATGCTAACCCTAGCCGCCAGCCGCCCCCTGCCCCGCCGCCGTTTAGGCCCCGCCACCTGCCACCACTAGCAATGCCCACCGCCCTTCCTCAGCCTCCACCGCCGGTTGTGGATCCTCATTGAATAAAAATCCGGTCTTTATAAATTTCTGTATTTACATTTAACACCCTGAGCTTTCACAATCAATAACTTTCCAACCGTGCGCTTTTGGCCAAACTCTGTGTTAGACCAAAAATTGGCACTAACGCCCAAATGCAGATCACAGATCACAGTATTCAGAAAACAGTAAATAAAGAGGAGATACACAAAGTTTTTATAGTGGTTCGGCTGTAGATGTAGCCTACGTCCACTTTATAATCTTATTGTTATACTGACAGATTATAAGAATCAGTAACATGCAGACACACAATCTGTGTGTTTATTGAGATTATAATAGGAGAATTTAGATGTAGAAAGGTGAAAATTCCTCGTAATCAGTAATGGCAGAGGCTGTGGAGATGTAGGAGAAAATCTTAGCCAAAAAGTCCTTTAAAATGCCTTGAAATGGTGCATTTATAGCTGTAGGAGAGCTTCTGGGTTGACCGGATCGTGATGGAGTACGTGGCACCCGATCTGGTAAAGTAGGAGCAAGATGTGGCATGAGAATTGGTCAAAACAGTGCGTGTATCCGTAGGTCTGGAGATCGGATCGTGATGGCGGATCGTGACCACCATGTGCACCACGAGCGGGTCCATTTGGGAACTGAAGTGTTGGAGCCGGAGTGAATGCTGGCGATCGGGTCGTGTTCTGAAGGTTTACCACGAACGGGTCATGGTCTGAGGGCGGCTATTCGATGAGGGGCGATCCGAGAGTACATGTGACGCTTCGTCGCTTTATCCAGGAAATTGCCGGATTGCACCAGTTTACGGAAACGGGCATAATTTTCAAACCGTAAGTCCGATTGAGCCAAACCAAAGCTCAAACTGAAGCTAATTTAGAGATCTACGAGACGTACTTAGGTAGTTCTCCTCGCCTGACTCGAGCCTCAATAAGTTCACGCAAATGTATGCAGTCATCAGTGTTGTGACCGTCCATGTCATGAAATATGCAATGTCTACCATAGTTGCGTTGTGCTAAGGTTAGCTTCCTCTTGGGAGGCTTTGGATATGAGGCAACACCTCCTATATCCACGTAGATGTTGCTCAGAGTGTCATTCAGTTCAGTGTATTTGTCATATCTGGACCCTCTCCGGGGTGGAGCATTACGATCATTCTTTGCATTGGCTGTTCTTTTGCCTTTTCCAGAATCAGATGGTTCTCCAACTTTGAGCATGTTGACATCAAGAATGCATTTCTCAGAATTTGCATCTACTTCCCCCAAAAATCTGTCTGCTTCAAGGCAGAATTCGCCGAGATTTCACGGTGGATCTCGGTACAAAGATTTTTTGAATTCCGTTTCATCTAGAACGCCGGATACTGCCGCCATCAGTACCATCGATGGTTCAGGGCGGTCAACTGATGGTGCTGGAACATTAAATCTTTCCAGAAATGAACGCAGAGTTTCTTTGGGCCTCTGCTTAATTGTAGTGAGCGACATGACGTTCTTGGGTCGTGCGATGTGGACCCAAAAATGTTCAAGTAAGCGAGCGACCAACATAGTCCAGCTGATGATCGATTCCATTTCTAGCTGTCGAATCCACATGGCTGCTATATCAGTCAGGAAGAGGGGAAAACATTTAGCCATGACGTTTTCCGATGCCAATTGAACATCCATATGTCGTTTGTAGCGCATGAGATGCACGGTAGGATCTGTCCTGCCGTTGTAGGGCTCCAGTTGCGGAAGTTTGAAATCTGGTGGATTGCGGGAATTTCTGATTTCCTGAGTGAATGGGTTGTGATTGACGTCATCTACGTCATTCTGATAAGTGTGGCCTCTCATGAAGTGTTGAATCAGATCAGCGAGTCGATTGCCTTCAAAAAGCTGTTGTAAGTTGCCAAGATCAGAGCTAGTGCCCCCAGCGTTGAGTGTAGGAGAAAACGGAAGCTGTTGGTGAGCTGCCGGGAGCGGATCGCGGATCATGGCTCATGGGGGGCGACCCGACCCGGTTTTGAACCACAGAGGTTGGCCCGTGAGTTGGGATCGTGAAGCAGGGGTGCGATCCGACTGGATCCTAGAGCCCCTTCACGAGCTGCTTCATGTTGCTGAGTGGGAGCTTGTGCTCTGTTGTCCATCTGATCCGAAGCTGAATTCGGTTGTTCCTGAGCATTACCAAGAGCAAGGGGGTTGCCCTCGAGTCCATGGGATGCACGAGCCGCTTCTGTGGCTTCATTTCCAGTGACTTTTTCGTTTCTCGGCCTTCCATCCATCCGAGCAAAGAATTGGTCCATCAATTTCTGTTGTTTTTGGAGGAGATCGTCTTGCCTTGCCATTTGATCCCTCAATTCAGCGAGAACGCCATCCATCTCGTCCCTGGTCAGGTATGCAGAAGGATCTTCATGAGAGGAAGCCTCCTGGCTCGCCTCCTTCCTTGTGTCTTCAGCGTCAGCGTCCTCTACATGAGCGGAAGTTCTAGTTTCTTCCTTTTGATTGCCATTAATCCAATAGCCAAAAAATCCAAGCAGAATTTGAAGTTGTCGTGTGCCCCTACCTGGCGCACCAAAATGTTAGACCAAAAATTGGCACTAACACCCAAATGTATATCGCAGATCATAGAATTCAGAAAACAGTAAATAAAGAGGAGACACAAAAAGTTTTTATAGTGGTTCGGCTGTAGATGTAGCATACGTCCACTTTATAATCTTATTGTTATACTGACAGATTACAAGAATCAGTAACATGCAGACACACAATCCGTGTGTTTATTGAGATTATAATAGGAGAATTTAAATGTAGAAAGGTGAAAAATCCTCGTAATCAGTAATGGAAGAGGCTGTGGAGATGTAGGAGAAAGTCTCAGCCAAAAAGTCCTTTAAAATGCCTTGAAATGGTGTATTTATAGCTGTAAGAGAGCTTCTGAGTTGACCGGATCGTGATGGGGTACGTGGCACCCGATTCGGTAAAGTAGGAGCAAGTGTGGCATGAGAATAGGTCAAAACAGCACGTGTATCTGCAGGTCTGGAGATTGGATCGTGGTAACGGGGTCAGATCGTGATGGCGGATCGTGACCACCATGTGCACCACGAGCGGGTCCATTTGAGAACTGAAGTGTTGGAGTTGGAGTGAAGCACTGGAGATTGGGTCGTGCTCTGAAGGTGTACCACGAACAGGTCATGGTCTGAGGGGGGCTATCCGATGAGGGGTGATCCGAGAGTACATGTGACGCTTCGTCGCTTTATCCAGGAAATTGCCGGATTGCACCGGTTTACGGAAATGGGCATAACTTTCAAACTGTAAGTCCGATTGAGCCAAACTAAAGCTAATTCAGAGATCTACGAGAGTTATGGAGCTTGGCTCCATAATTGTTGTTTTCGTGCCCAAAAAAGGTCATCTGATAGGAGTTTCGGGCCTGTTTATGTTGAGGATGTGATTTTGACCAAATCTCTCTATGTCTTCTGACGTTGTTTCCATCGCTTGAGCATGTTATCATTCAGGAACTCCATATGTAACAGCTTTTGCCACAAAGTGTGCCAACACTCTGCAATGCCAAAGTTGAAGAGCACGATTTTCTCTTCGATTTGACTATATGGAAGCTATATTTTGGATTGCGGAGTCGCCCAGAAAACGCGTCTAAAGTCAACAGTCCAAATAATGTCTTTTTGCAAATTCTGGCGAAATGGAGCATTTTCGGAAGAAAGGCCACTAGGCGAAAGTTATCCGCAATGGTGTGTTTAAGATGGAGAAAAAGCCGGCATGAAGATTGGAGCTAGTTTGCAAAGTATGGAATCAGAATAGCAAATCAAAGCATCATAAAATAACAGCGGAGTGGATCCCAATGTGAGAACACCTTCTCACTCAAATTATTTTACACTTAAATATATTTTAGGTTGCAGACGGGGCTCAGTAGCCCCTGACACTATTTATTGTAGAAACCATGAATGTTTGTTTGGATTGAACTTTGGGAAAATTGACTATATTGTGGTGAAATGATTTGTATTGTGGTTTCTTGATTGGATTGATTATTGTGTATGGCGCGAGCCAGTATCAGTAGAGGGGTAATGCTAAACATTACTCCGGTTCTAATATCATGCCGCTATAATGCCGAAATTCTCTAAAAGAAATATTGTTCATTAAAAATATAATTTTTAATGTGTATATGAATTGTATAAAATATTCATGTGTTGAATTAAATATTTGAACAATAAAAATATCATTTTTATTGAAAGTATGAGCTATATAAAATAGTCACGTGTTGAAATAAATATTTTATCGTTAAAAATATAATTTTTAATGTATATATGAATGGCATAAAATTCTCCTGAAATGAAAATAAATATTCATTTATAAATAGGACGATTTGTTTATGTACACCCATTAACTGACATGGATTGGGACGATAAATTTTACACATCGCCCAACTGCGCAAATAATATTCAGTATTTGTTGGTTGAAACCCCACACGGGTATTGGGATGATATTTGACGAACATTAATCCCAATTGTTTAGTTTTATGTCAATCGATTGGTTGGCAGACTGTTGTAATCGTTAATTATTTATATTTAATGCTTATGCAGTTGTGTAATGCACTCTGAATGATGGATTAATGTTTATCGTTGTTGTTATATACATGTGTTGTATGAAATCCTTATAAATAACAAAATATGGTAATTGACTGTGTCTGATTCCAATTCAAGAATAACAAATATTTTAAAATAATGAATATTTTAAAATAATATTCAGTAAAGGATAAAAATGTGAAGTTGATGTCCGATTTTGGACAGACACGAAAATATTGAAGTATGTGAAGCCGTGTTGAGTAGATTTGCGCCATTTTAACGCGAACGATATTCATGACGATTTTATTCATTTTTATAATGAATATCGAAAGGGAAATTATTTCAAAATCCGATATTTTGAAAATATTATCATTTAAATATTATAATGGTAAGGAGTATTCAATTTTGACTTAAAATTGAAATGAAAGTGGAAATCGTTTTTAAAACGAATTTATAAAATACATTTTGAACAAAATATATATTATATTATATATGTGTATATATTTATATATATATATATATATATATATATTAATGGTTTGAATAGAATGCGCTGCGATCGTTCGTGAATTTCGACCATTGACTCGAATTGACATTGTGGGAGATCCGACCTTTGAATTATCCTAAAACCAGAACCGTTGGGTTCGTATCGAAAAGAGCTTCCCAATGAATATAAGAGATTTGAAATCTAACGGTTGGATTTGGAATTATGTCCAAATCAAATTTGGAAAAGATCGCTATGGTTGTAGTTCGTTGGCCGTTATTGGAAACCGATTGTACGGGCCTTGATAAAATTATTAAAAAATTAATAATTTATGTAAATTCATAATAAATGATTTGAAAAGAGTTAGGATGAAAAATTGCATATTTGAAAAGATAAATATATATTTTTATCAAAATGAACTAGTTATTAACTAGAATATTAATCAAATGATTTTAAATAAATAAATTGGATTTGAAATAGTTTTGATATAACCAGGATTTTCCAACGTACGAATTGGAATGGATTTGAATAGAAATCATCTTCAGGATATTTCAATATTGGATTCCGTGACTATACGGATATTGCGGAGGAATTTTGAAGATAGATATATATATCGTTATTCCCCATACGATATGTGTTGATTTCAGAATTTGATATTGAATATAAGCCTATATAATTTCTATTTAGAGCATGGTATTTATTACAAATGTGATTTTGGGTTTGTCGTGAATGGTGTCTTCAGCAACACTGTTCTTAAACCCCGTATGAAAACAATAAATCTTTTGATTAAGATTATTAGAGTTTCCAGTTATATTTAGTAATTTGAATAAAATGGAATGTGAATTGGGTTTATTGTGAACTGTGTTTTTAACGACATTCGTTCTTTAACTCGATTAACAATGAAATATGATTTGGAATATATAAATCTTTTATTAAGATTAAATGGAAATTTTCTGTAATGACCCGCATTGGCAGAGGTATTAGAATTAATTTAATTAATTATTGAAATGGTGGTTTAGAGAATTTTGATGGTCGTGGAATTAAATAATGATGAATATTTAATTAAAATAATAAATTAAATTCTGAAATAATCAGAATTGGCTGAAATGGCGATATGGTGTGAACCAGATCATCTGTGATATTTAATTCATCTTGGAATTGAATTTGAATAACGAATATATTCAATCGTCGACAGTTGAACGTATAGTTTATAATATAATTAAAATAGAGCTCGAAATGGCACGGCAGTTCGCTATTCGGCAATTTGAACTTCAACGGAATGTACATGATTCGTTTTAAATCGGATTTCTGTGAAACAAGAAACGTATGGAGCTGGTGGAGTATATCTTTCTAGTGGAAGAGAAAAATCGGGATTTCGTCGTGTAGATTTTGATGTACGTCCAAATCAAATTTCAGAAAAGTCGCTGTAGAATTCCTTTATAATTTGCGATGCTTTATATACATTATAAAAGGATTTTCGATATGAACTGAATACCGAGATAATCTGAAATCTGAAATATCAAACTGTATATTCTGATATGATATTCTGGAGCTGTACGATATCGTATGTGAAGATATACGATAATATTAAATTATTATATTTAAATTTATTTAAATATATTTATATATTTAAATGGGCTATTCAAAGCGTAAAAAATAGCCACTTTTGCAAACGAAGCCGGAATTCGACGAAACCAGTTTTGTTGGATCCGCAATGTCAAATAGTTGTTAGATTTCCAGTTTCGTGATTTTTAGAGTCACTGTGTGGCCGTACGGATTTTTAGAGTGTAAAACAGGTAGTATTTTGACGGTTAAAAATATGCTGTATGAGCATACAAAGTCGGAATTCGACGAAACCAGTTTCGTTGGGACCGTAATATCGAACTCTACCTACATGTCAATTTTCGTGATTTTTGAATATCGTATGGAACCATACCGATTTTTAGAAGGTTAATACCGTATAAAGTAATGATAAAAATCAATAAAATATTCAATACTAAAATATCCAAACTGATTCACTGATCAACACAAGGCCACGCACCACCCCTTTTCAACGTCACAAATGAATCTCGTTCCCTATATAATTGTTTCTCTAAGCCGCCACTTCCTCATATTTTTCTCAGCACAAACGCAAGTTTGGAAAAAATCAAAATCAATCGAAATAAAATCGTATAAATTAGCAAAGTATATAATCGAATTCCTAAAGAGATTCTCTATCTTTCTATGTGGATTTTGCTGAATTCGAACAACCTTTTGTTCGCTTGTTTGGGTCTGTCGTGAGTTAGGGCTGTGTGATTCTTGGATCTTGAGGCTTCGAGTGTGGTTTAAAGTATGTATCTGAGTTCAGGGGGTTGAATCGCTCGTGTGTGGAAGTTTATGAGGTGTGCGACGGCAATTAGAGGATCGCGAGATCCTAGTAGTCACGAGTTTGCTGCCATCGAGTTTGGCAAAACTGGTATGGGGAGAAAGAGCTTGGGATGAGGAAGAAAGTGGTGGTTTCCGTTTGGTCTTCAATGTGAGGAGGGAGGAGCGCTCGTTGGGGAAAATCGACGGAGTAGTGTTGGGTTTACAGGAGGATCGATACTGAGGCATCGTGGAAGAAGGGAGAACCCGTATAGGCTTTGGAGGGAGTAGTTGGGCCTGTTGAATAGGTAAAGGCCCATTAGTTAATATAATTAAGTTTTGTTTTAATTAAATAGTGAACTAACTTATAAATGGTGATATCTTGGTCGTACGTGGATGAAACTCAGAGAAACAAGATCCGACAGGATCGTATGGACGGGCACTACCAAATGGGACTGACTGGAAGTGGATTCGAGCTCATTTGGATTTACAGCGAAATAATTTGTTTGATTCAAATCAAATAACGGTTTATCGTTCTTTAACGATGAACTGCAAAAGTGAGTAAACCTCACTAACTCTGAACAGTTTATAATTTCATGTTGTATTTTTAGAACTGTTAGATATTGGATGATTGACTGTGTGTTGATTGTTTGATTGAACTGCTAGTCAGTTAGTTAAAATTCTATATTGATTCTATTTAACAGAATATACCATATGGAACTGATAATGATGTTATCTATATTGTTTAACATCTGTGATGCAGGGAAACAGGTTGGAGGAATCCGACTGGATTCCTCAACATTTATTTTACTGTTTTCATATATTGTGATATATGATGGGTTATATAATCTGTTATGGATTATGTGTGTTGGAATGATGTTGATCATTGTTATTTGATATTGTAAATATCATAAAAGACCCTGGGATGTAAAAAGAAGTATTTCAATGTATATTGAAATAAAGGAATTTTATAAAATCACAGGATTTTATAAAAGGAAATATTTATAAAACGAACACGGTTTTATAAAAGGGATATTTATTTAGAAAATAAATAGAAGTTATAAATAGGATATATTTGTAACGGTAAGTAAACGTTATAAAAAAGGAAATAGTTGTAACGGAAAACGTAGTTTATTAAAAGGAGATAATCGATGTTAGTTTAATCGATTAGTGTTAAAGTAAAAGGAGATAATCGATGTTAGTTTAATCGATTAGTGTTAAAGTAAAAGGAGATAATCGATGTTAGATAATCAATGTTAGTTAATCGATTAGAGTTAAAGAAAATGAGTTAATCGAATATAGTTATTCGAAGAGAAGAAAATGAGTTAATCGAATATAGTTTATTCGAAGAAAGTAAAAGGAGTTATCGAATATAGTTTATTCGAAAGGAGTTAAGTGAAATGAGTAAATCAATAGTGTTAGTCAAATAGAGTTAATCCAATAGTGTTAGTCCAATAGAGTTAATTGATAAGGGTTAATTGAATAGAGATTTATTAGAAGGAGGGTTAAGTAAGGAAGTTAGAAAAAGGAATAAAGTGAACTTTGCTAATTTCAAAGTTAGAAATGTTGTTCAGTTAAGGTCTGAGAGGTAGTTCTACCCCAACTTGATTGGCTTCGTTTTAACTAAGGAATAGTTAAGGTTCGGCAGTAAAGGAAATGGTTTGAGTTGGCATCGCGATGGTTTGTTTAAACATCTGTCTAAGTCCAATAAAGAAGCTTTGGAAATGTTTTCCAAATAAGAAACCAGAAATGTTTCCTAATAAAGAAAACAAAGAAATGAAAATGTTTTCCATTGTTAATAACGTATATTTTCCCAATTTAGAAAATAAGAAATATTGAATATAGGGAAACAGGAGATAAGTAAATTAATGAATTAAGAGATAAATGTTGAATGATGTTTGATCGATATAAATTTCCATTTGGAAATAATATCGTTGTTTGCACACTTGTTTTTATTCGATAGTTAAATCACAGACTATCGAAGTTTTGACCATTTTAACGTTGTTAATATGGAGAGACCGGTTGGATTATTATCCAAAGAACCACTCTGTATTGGCATAAGCGTTGCGAATCATATATGCCAAAGGAAATTGAAGACGGAGTTATGCAAGGGCTATCCTGTGACAGAATAGTGCCTTCGGTTCATCCTGTTCCTGGATGACTTGTATGGACGGATGTTTGACAGAGTAATTCCAGACGATCACGTATATTGATTTCTCCAACCGTACCAAGAGTGGAAGCGGAGGAGGAAACTTCTTTTAGCTAACACATAATGTATTGTTGTAGACGTCAATCGGTGATTTGATGGATTTGACGATGTGACATTCGAAGTAAATCTGATGTGATGAAAAAGCGTTGCTTCTAGCCTCATCATCCGGTAAATGACAGAAATCGGGCAGGCAGCATGGCTAAGTCGGTCGCACCGAAGTAGGGTGTATAATCACCTGATCTAGAGTTTCATTTACTTCTAAAAATCTATTGTTGATGCTGTCCCATTCGGGAAACGGTTGCTGATCCCAACTGTTGGTGATATACATTCGATACACTCAAGCGAAATGAGTGGTCGGTCATGTGTGGCCGGGTTGCAAGATGTTCTTGTTGAACCCAGTGTATTCCTCTCTAGAGGTACACGAGCGAAAGGTGGATCCATACCTTGTCATAGTTGGAAATCCATTACCCAATACGTGCTTGCGGTTTTGATTGTATACTATATATGTAGAACGTGAGATGAAAGCGTTTCTGCTAGATGATTATATATATACTGTGGTTGATAGACATTATTATAATATCAAAAGGTTTTTGATATAAAGATATTTTGGATTCTCATAAGGGAAAAACCCGTTCCGTTATGAGGCGTGGTCTTATGAGATATCATATACCTGTATAACTGTTTTAAACTGTTTTACTCATACCAGTCCCATGACTGACCCGGAGTTTACTTTGTTGTTTTCCCTAAACTCTTGGGTGCCTAAATTTGTACGGGCAATCAAGTAGTCGGAATTTACAGATATACTGGAAGAGCTTGGAGCAGGAGGCTTCAGGATCATATAGCTATAGTTATTTCCGCTGTGTTGTAAGTGCTGTACTTTGAAAATGATATGTATATTCAAGTACTGATTTGTATTTCAAAGTTATGTTATGAATTATATGTTATTCGTTCCGCTGTGAGATTCGTGTTACTCTGATGTTGTGTTCTTCTTCTTCTTCTACTCTAATTTTCTATCTTATCTTTCCTCACCCTCTAATTTCTTTCACTAACTACCAGGATTTTTCGACGTTTTGGTTATCGACATCGGGCTTATGTCGATAACCAAAGTCACCGAAAAATCTGGGTCGTTACATTTTCCAAAGTAAAGTTTACCAATTTAATAAAATAAATTGGAATGGAATTCGATTTGGTAATAAACGAAGTGAGCTTCTGTGGAGGAAGACTATCAATATATATGGAATTTAAAAGGCTTTGTCATTATTCCATTTATATTATTAGTCAGATATAGAAATTGATATCAATTATATATTGATTTGTTTCCCGTGAAAGTTCCATTTTTATGGAAGAGGATTTTGGGTTTATCGTGAACTGTGTTTTAGATGACATTAGTTCTTCAACCCAGTTCAAGACAGGATTACATGTCTAACATTGTATTTCGAACTATATCATTGATCTCTGCTAATATCTATTTGTTTGGTGGTGGAGAATTTATTCTCTTTCTTAACACCCTTCTCTGAGACGTATTAGCTTAGAGGTTATATACTGGCAGAAATCAATGGTACGGTGTAGATTGTCAATGTGGCATGTTTGTGTTTCCAAAGTTAAATAATGATTGTTAGAAGAATAAAACTAAATGGAGTTTTAATGAATCTTTAATTAGATTGAAATGAGAATGTGATAATTTAAATTATCAAATTTGGGAAATGATCGAGAATGGAGTACCACCATTTTACTCCAAGCGATAGATAAATCTTTAATTAGATTTGAAAGTGAAGTGGTAATTAATTTTATCGATAACACCGTGGGTATAAGATATGGAGTACTACCAGTTTTGCCCCATGGGATGAATAGGTTGGGATTAATATTAATAAATAAATGATTACTTCAGTAAGGCTCGATAATCCTGACATGTTGATTAACCTTAATTCTAGTGAATTGATATCCAAAGGAAGATTAAAGAGTAAATTTAAAAGAATTTATCTTTGATAAAGTTATTGGGAACCTTTCCCTAAAGATGTGAATGTTTGAATAAAAGAATATTTTAAATTGGAATGAGGCGTATGATGTTTTTTTATAGTACTGGATTATTAATTATAAAATACGATAGTTATTCGAAATGGCCGAGTTTATCCCATTCTGAATAACCGATATGATGACGATAAGTCGACGGTGATTGAAGACCAGAGTTCTTCACATCATTTGGATGATTACTGATGTCTTGATTGGGCTGTACACCCAAGATAAGGTTAAAGTGGTGATCGTCAAGACGTACTTGGAGATCGACCGGATATGCGAGGACCTCTCTCCAGTATTGGACATATGGACGAGGAATAAGGTGCCTCCGGTTTCGCTCAGACCCAAAATGGACTTGTAAATTGATGTGTGTCTGACACTGGATTTTACTCTGTGTTAATTGATTTCTATTAAATATATATCTGTTTAGTGGCGGAGAATTTATTCTCCTACTTAACACCCTTCTCTGAGACGTACAAGCTTAGAGGTTATATATCGATAGACATCAGTTGCATGGCGTGAATTGTCAGTGTGGGATGCAGAGATGTCATGATCAAGGCTTCCATTGAAAAGCAGAGTCTTGTAGTTGATGATCAAAGCATGGTTTTAAATAGCACAGTTTGTGTATAGCGTTAATTCACAAGCCTCACACCTCGGTATGAGTCAAAAATGGGATCGTGGCTATAAGGAGTGGCCTAGGTACAACTAGTGGGCTATAGACCAATGAAGTGGGGTCATTTGAAAAGGTTTGGTCATGATCCCATGGGATAAGCTTGGTGGTAGCAGTAGTTGTACAAGTCGAACTCCGTCATCACCTCGATGGGTCTAGCGATCAAAGTGGTGGATATCGTATGCTTTATGCACTGAGTGAGAGATGTGAGGATGGTTGCTATGTTTGATTTGTTTGCCATCACTATGACATGCACACCCCACCCCTGTATTCTTTATACCATGTGTTAGTGGCACCTTAGAGCACTGTACAGTATGTAGTGCTAACTCTTTGGTTGCAGGTCCAGGTTCAGGTATGGTTTAGTATACCTGTTATTGTTTTGTTTTGCTGCTTATCGATCATACCAGACTTTTGCATGATCCAGAGTTTTATGTCTCTTCTTATTACTCTAGGTGCTCTCATGAGCAGACTAGAGATAGGTTAGCTGGTGATGCACGAGTAGCTGTACCGGAGACGAGCATGAGGCTTCCACGTATGATATATATTTATTCTCCCTGTGTCACTGCTGGTCACTACTTTGGGCATTAGTAGTGCACTCTTCCTTTCTTTTGCTTTAGAGACAGTTTTAAAGTTGTAATAATGATGATGTGGAGCATAAGCTGTATTTGGATTTTCCGCTGCTATGACGTTTAGTTTCAGCTTATGCACTGTCTCACCTGTTTTATGTCAAGTATGTTATTATTATATTTTATTCCTTCCGCTGTGAGACATTCTACAGGTCCTTTGTTAGTTTACTAGTAAGTCCTTTCCTTTTCCCTTTCTTTGACGACCGTCCCATGCCTGTTAGACATCGGCACAGTGCATTTTCATGGGAAATGTCGGTTGGTGCGGGGCGGGCCGTCACACTTGGTATCAGAGCTCTAGGTTGCATAGTTAACCTAGGGAAAGACACCCGGGAGAGATAGTACATATATGAGAGCGCGTATTTGTGATTATTTTGGTTTTCAAAAGCTATATATATACTATTAGTATAGCTAAGGATGAAGTCGCACTGCACTGACACAACAAAGAGGATGGTTAATCGTTTCTCTTTATAGATTGAACGATGAGTCGATATACGAGGGGTCCTCATAGAGGAGCCAACAATGGGAATGCTCCTGACATGAGGGCTACGTTCACCTACTTCATGAGATAGATGCTTAGGGACGTTCATAGGGGAGTCCCTAATGCTGCTAATGGTGGTGGTGCAGTGGTGTAGGCGCCTAGAGCCGATTTTGCCAAGCTATGCAAGGATTACGCTAGTCTTAGTGGCAAGCCATTCCACGGAACGGAGTCGGCTACAGATGATCAGGATTGGTTGGATAGCTGCGAGCGTATCTTCAAAGACTTGGGTATCGAGGATGCGATGAAAAGAAAGCTAGCATCCTGTCAGCTGCAAGACGGGCAATGAATTGGTGGAATGCTATAAAGGCAGCTAGTCCCGAGGATCATATTACTTGGGATCAGTTTAGGGTTCGCTTTAGCGATAATTTCATTCCAGCTGCTCAGAAGTCAGTGTTGTTTAAGAAATTCTTGGATATCAAGCAGAGTGGCAGAGCTGTCTCGGAGTATATTGCCGAATTCGACACTTTGTCGAAATATGGGTTATCCCTAATAGATACTGCCGTGAAGAAGAACGAGAAGTTCATAACCGGCTTAGATGGATGCTTGGGGGAAGGCTTATTAACCACATCGATGAGACATTTGAATCGATTATGGGGAAAGCTTTAAAATCGAAAAGTCTTTACCCTAAGTCGAAGACTGAGGTCGCATCTGCAGAGGAGCCAAAACCGCAAGCAAGCGATGGAGGCAAGAATGGTTCTCAGAATAAGAGAAAGCAGAATCTGACCAAGGATGGCAAGAAGAAAAAGAATAAGAAAGATGTTGAGTGCTTCAGCTGTGGTAAGAAGGTCCATTATGCTAGTAATTGTCGGGCCAAGCCAGCGGATAGGAAGTGCTTCAACTGTGGCCAAGTGGAACATCACAAGGACAAGTGTCCACAACCCCCTAAAGAAAAGCAGATGGTGAAAACATATGCCCTTAATGCTATTCCTTCTTCGTCGAATGCCCCAACTGCGGCGGATAAGGGAAAGAATGTCATTATTTAAGGTATGCTTTCTATTTATGATGTTTCTGTTAGAGTTTTGTTTGATACCAGAGCTTCCAGTTCTTTCATATTTAGTGACCTGGTAGATAGGTTGGGATTGGAACCCGAGATCGTCGATAGACCTTTAGTAGTGACGAACCCGATTTGTGGTTCGACTAGCCTTAGCATGATTTGTCGTGATGTGGTCTTATCGAGTCATGGATGCATGTTTATTTGTGATTGCTTTGTTTTGGGCTTTACTGGGGTTGGCACTATTTTGGGAGTCGATTGACTCCAAAGATACGGGGTGGTGGTAGACTGTGAGGGCTTTTTGGTGACAGCTAGAGCGAATGATGGGCGGAGGGTAGTGTTTGCTGGTCTACCTAGTGATGGGGTAATGGCTAGCTTTCTAAATTCCCTCGACATCCCGCATGGTGAGTTATCAGGTTCGCCCGTGGTTGGCCAGTATCCGGACGTCTTCGAGGAAGTGACCGAGCTTCCACCACATCGAGAGATTGAGTTCCATATTGGTTTAGTGAAAGATGCCAGACCTATAGTGATGCCACTTCGTCGTATGGCGCCAAGGGAGAAGCGAGAGATCAGGGTGCATGTAAGCGATCTTTTGAAGAAGGGATTTATCAGAAGAAGTGTTTCTGAGTGGGGAGCACCAGTTATGTTTGCTACCAAGGCTGATGGTTCCCTTCGATTGTATGTAGACTACCACGAGTTGAATAAGGTGACGAGGAAGAATAAGTATCCTCTACCGCGGATAGATGATTTGTTTGATCAGTTGAGTGGCGCAAGAGTATTCTCCCAGTTGGTTCTCGCGACAGGTTTTCATCAGCTTAGAGTGGAAGCTGAGAATATAGCTAAAACGGCCTTTTGGACGCCGTCTAGATTTTATGAGTGGTTGGTCATGCCATTTGGGTTGACCAATGCACCAGCATATTTTATGGATCTTATGAATGGGGTATTCAGAGATCAGTTGAATAAGTTTGTTCTTGTGTTCGTGGACGATATACTTGTTTATTCGAGGACAGAGGAAGAACACAAGGAACACATGAGGATAGTGATGGAGGTGTTGAGAAAACACCAATTGAAAGCAAAGTTTTCTAAGTGTCACTTCTGGAGGAGGGAAGTGAGATTCTTGGGCCATGTTGTTTTAGAAAATGGTATCGCTGTGGACCCTACGAAGGTGGCTACGGTACCAGATTGGTCTACGCCCAAGAATGCAATGGACATAAGAAGTTTCTTGGGGTTAGCTGGATATTATCATAAGTTTATCCAAGACTTCTCCAAGGTAGCAGCACCGTTGACTCAGTTAACCAAGAAGAATAAAGCTTTCGTCTGGGATGAAAAGTGTGAGAATGCATTCAAGAGTCTAAAGGAAAAGTTGGCATGTGCACCAGTGTTAGTCATTCCTAAGGGGAATGAAGAGATGACGGTATACACAGATGCATGTGGTACCGGACTAGGTGCTATATTGATGCAAGGAGGTAGGGTTGTAGCTTATGCAAGTCGGCAACTGAAACTGCATGAGAAAAGATATCCTACCCATGATTTGGAAATGGCAGCGATCGTGTTCGCATTGAAGATGTGGAGACATTATCTCTTGGGAGAAAGATTCGAGTTGTTTACCGATCATAGATCGTTAAAGTATCTCTTCTCTCAGAAGGATCTAAATCTCCGACAGCAAAGATGGTTAGATTTCTTAGCTGCCTATGATTTCGACATCGCATATACACCAGGAAAGGGCAATGCGGTGGCTGATGCATTGAGTATAAGACATGCCAGTTTAGGGGCTATGTTTCTAGAATGGAAGCAACTGGAGTACATCGCGGGGTATGATTTCAGACCAAAGTGTGAATTGGATCCAGAAATGTTGGCAAGTTTGACGATCAGACCCACTTTGATTGAGTGGATTGGTTCTAGTTAGAGGGATGATCCTAACCTATTGGAGATCATCTCAAAGTTAGAGATGGGAATCGACGAAGAGATGAGCAAGTATGGGCTTGATCGAGATGGGTGGCTTAGAAAGAATGGAAGACTAGTTGTACCCAACGTCAATGGATTGAGAGATGAAGTGCTTAGAGAATGTCATCGCCCAAAACTGACTATACACCCCAGTGGTAACAAGATGTATCGAGACATGAAGCAAACCTACTACTGGGAAGGGATGAAAAGAGACATTGGGAAGTTTATATCCAAATGCATGAATTGTCAGCTAGTTATAGTTGAGCAAAAGAAGCCTAATGGCTTGTTACAACCATTAGAAATTCCAAAATGGAAATGGGAACAAGTCTCAATGGATTTCATTGATGGGTTACCAAGGACTAGATCGGGTCATGATAGCATTTGGGTGATTGTGGACCGATTGACCAAGAGTGCAACATTTATACCCGTCATGTCGAATAGAACGGCAACTAAGTTACCTGAACTATATGTAAAGTGGGTAGTGAGATTTCATGGAATACCCAAAGGCATTGTGAGCGACCGAGATCCGTTGTTCACTAGTGGATTTTGGAAGGGCTTATAAGAGGCGTTAGGATCAGAATTACATCTCAGTACCGCGTATCATCCTCAAACCGACGAACAGACAGAGAGGGTGAATCGAGTATTAGAAGATCCCTTGAGAGCTTGCATATTAGACTTTGGTGGATCATGGGATGACCATTTGCATCTAGTAGAGTTTTCATATAATAATAGTTATCAATCCAGTATTGGTATGGCTCCATTTGAAGCTTTGTACGGAAGACCGTGCTACTCACCGTCATGTTGGTTAGAAACTAGTGAGAAGTTTGTGCTTGGACCAGGTGTGATAAGAGAAACTTCAGCTAAGATTAAGGTTGTCCAACAGCGAACGAAGGCTGTCCAAGATAGGCAGAAAAGTTATGCTGATAAGAAGAGAAGAGAATTAAAGTTCTCCATTGGCGACTTGGTGTTTGTCAAGATTTCTCTGTTAAAAAGCGTGATACAATTAGGAAGGAGAGGCAAGTTAGCACCAAAATTTATTGGAACATTCCCAGTTCTTGAGCAAATTGGGAATTTGGCATATAAAGTTGAATTACCAGAAAAGATGGCAGGAGTTCACAATGTATTTCATGTTTCCCAGTTAAGGAAGTTCGTACACGAACCAGATGTGACTATTTCACCAGATCAGTTGGATGATAACGAAGTTGAACCTGAGGCGGTTGGGAACTGCAAGCGTATGCGTATTGTTGGGAACGATATGAAGCAACTTCAAAGGAAAGCGGTGAATCTAGTCAAAGCTCAGTCGGGCGAGGATGAGAATGACTGTACTTGGTAGACAGAGGAGAGCATTAGGAAGACGTATCCAAAACTCTTCGCCTGGTAAGATTTCAGTTTCGATTTAGTCTTTCCGCATGCTAGGATAGGCTTGTTTTGTTTGTTTTGCATGTTTGATTGTTGTATATGGCTGGTAGGCATGCATGATCCTTTGTATGTTTTGGGTTAAGGAATTTCGGGGACGAAATTTCTTGGGGGGGAGAGTGTAACGACCCGCATTCTACGCATCAAAGGATCGTAGAATATTTATTTCATCATCATAGAGGGTCGTACGGTCATGTAATTTTGGAAGACGACTATTGGGGTCATTTCCCATGTTCATGATTTTTGTCGATTTTTAAATGACCGTTTTTCCCCTAGCAGATCTTGTTTTGGCCATAACATTTGATTGGAAAGGAGTTTTGACCTGAAACCACTTCCATCAGATCCCGATGATGGTTTACCATTCCGTAGATTGGTCACACTATCCAAATGGACTCAACGTTTGGGAGATATGGCTGAAACAAGTTTCAGATGGTGAATAACAGCTTAACCGGGCCTAATTTGGGTGATTAGTGAGTGGGCCCATAACCCATTTCGGGATTAGGGTTATGGGGAGGCAAATAGGGTTAGGAAATTCAGTTTCTATCATTTTCCAGCCACCACTTTTTGTTCCTTCAAGTTTAGCCATGGCCTCAACTTTCTAAAACACCCCCAAATCACCTCCTAATCGCTAATTAAGCTAAATCTACACCAAATCAAAGAGGATTAGCACAAGAATCGAGGTAGAACTGCTGTATAGCTTTGGGAACAACGCCAAATAGAGAATTATTTTAGATTTGGTAATTTTGTTTGTGGCTAAGGTGAGTGATTTGCATAGTTCCTCACTAATTATGGTTAATTAAGTGTAACTAGTGATAATTAGTGAAATTATACATGTTAAAAATCTGGAAAAAATTTTAAAAATTTTGAAATATTGTTTTAGGCCTCTATTAGAAAATTTGGCAAATTTGGTTAAGTTTTGCTAATCGCATCACTAGTTTTGCTTAAACATGCTTAAGGGAAAATATGGGGTTTTGGCTATGTTTGATCCGTTTTAACCTATCAAGTTGTATTTTTGGTGTTTGTGGTCAGTTTTATATGTTGCTATGACTGTATGGTATGATTTGTGGTTAATTAGAAAAGTTAGAATGGTCGAAACGCCGTTGTATGGCGTAAAACAGTCGCTGGAAGAGTTGCAGGAAATATACAGGACCCGGATCGAATCCCCCCCCATCAACGACCCGACCCGATCGCGAGCATCCACAAAGACCACGAGCTGCTCCACCTTGAAGGCCACTAACTAGAAGATCACAACCCGACCCGAATCACTTCAGAAGCCCATGACCTGAAGACCTAGGAGGATGCACCCGATCCGATGGGTGAGCATGATCCGACCCGATCTAGATGAACCACGAGCCAGAGGAGGAGCTGCCATGGACGATCCGATGGAGGGAGCACGACCCGATCCGACGGAGGGAGCATGACCAATCCGAATGAGGCTGGTGACCACGGGCCGAACCAGAGGAGATACTACGAGCTGAACCAAGGAGCTTGGACGCGAGGCATGGGTTACAAACCAAATGAAGACTGATCCGGAGGAGAAGACCAAAACCCGAGATGCAAAGGTAGTCCAAGTGGGAAGTTTGTACTCAGGATCCAGTTGGGAACCAAGGAGTTAATTTCATGATTGGACTTTGCTACGGGACGTGTGCTAAGGGGTTGTCGATGTCTATGACTATGGATCAATATGTACGGGAGGTACGTGGACGGATTCAGGGCCACAATGGCCTAGGTACGACTAGTGGGCTATAGACCAATGAAGTGGGGCCATTTGAAAAGGTTTGGTCATGATCCCATGGGATAAGCTTGGTGGTAACGGTAATTGTACAAGTCGAACTCCGTCATTACCTCAATGGGTCTAGTGATCAAAGTGGTGGATATCGTATGCTTTACGCACTGAGTGAGAGATGTGAGGATGGTTGCCATGTTTGATTTGTTTGCCATCACTGTGACATGCACACCCACCCCCGTATTCTTTATACCATGTGTTAGTGGCACCTTAGAGTATTGTACAGTATGTAGTGCTAACTGTTCAGGTATGGTTTAGTATACCTGTTATTGTTCTATTTTGCTGCTTATTGCTCATACCAGACTTTTTTATGACCCAGAGTTTTATGTCTCTTCTTATTACTCTGGGTGCTCTCATGAGCAGACTAGAGATAGGTTAGCTGGTGATGCACGAGTAGCTGTACCGGAGACGAGAAGGAGGCTTCCACGTATGATATATATGTATTCTCCCTGTGTCGCTGCTGGTCACTACTTTGGGCGTTAGTAGTGCACCCTTCCTTTCTTTTGCTTTAGAGACAATTTTAAAGTTGTAATAATGATGATGTGGAACATAAGCTGTATTTGGATTTTCCGCTGCTATGATGTTTAGTTTCAGCTTATGCACTGTCTCACCTGTTTTATGTCAAGTATGTTATTATTATATTTTATTCCTTGCGCTGTGAGACATTCTACAGGTTCTTTGTTAGTTCACTAGTAAGTCCTTTCCTTTTCCCTTTCTTTGGCGACTATCCCGTGCCGGTTAGACATCGGCACAGCGCATTTTCATGGGAAATATCGGTTGGTGCTGGTCGGGCCGTCACATGGCATGACTTGAAGTAGGAAACGTTGGATTTCAAATGATAATAGCTTTTGAATAGGGAAGAAATTTTTGTATTTCAACGTATGAATTTCAAGTTATATTTAAAACAAATTTGGAAAAGGTCGCTATACGTGCAGTTTGGCGATTGTAATGGAAATCGAATAAAAGAGGTTTATAAAATTATTTTAAACATGGAGAAAACTATGACAAATCTTACTTTATTAATTTAAGGTAATTAGAACTGAAATAATTGAATTTTGAGTGATTTTGAATCTGTTTGATTTAAATGACTACTTTACAGTAGCATTTATAGTAGCGTTTCCAAACGCTATTATAACAATTCAAAGATAAATTGGTTTTGAAGTTATAAATCGTGAAACATTATTTAAAACGGTTAAAAGGATTTATAAAATAGTTTAGAACTGTTTTAAGTGATTAAATTTTATTTATGGAATTATTTATAGATTTTAAATGTGGGAATTTAAAAGAAAATGAGTTGGGTAGAGTTTATTGTCAGATATTCGATACGAAATTCCAGGATGGGACGAATACTATCAGAAATGTTAGAAAATATTTACATCAAGATTCTGATATTGTTCGCCGAATTTATGAATTGATATCAAATATAAGTCGATTAAACTCTATTTAAACTTATGTTTGAATATCAATTATTTGGATTGTCATAAACGAAAATTTCAATCCAAATAAAGATTGGTAAAATTAAAGACTTAAGATAAGGAAATGAAGAAATATATTTTGAAATGTAAGGGAATAAAGAAGTATGTTTTAAGTATAAAGATCGAAGAATTTGTTTTGAAATATGAAGTAGGTAAGATGAAAGAGTTAAGATAATAATGGGATTCAAGGAATTTAAAGAAAATCCAATCTTGAATTGTTAATGAATTGATAACAATTTGGAAAGAGATTTGAATGGAAAAGCCTGTGTTAACCGTAACTATTGTTTTTATATAGTACGCATATTACTTGGAAAGACCCAGATCGAATATATGTTCGAAAACCATTCCAAGCAATAATACAACATTATGAGCAATTCAAGACTTGGGAAAATGATGAATGAAGGTCGGGATTCTTTGAATTGTTTGTATTGATTGTTGATGTCTCGGTTGGGTAGGCCTCCCGACACGAGGTCATAAGTGGCATGAGTTTGAATATATTTAGAGATTTTCGGATTCGTGTTTCGTTCAAACCCAGAGCGGACATTTATGGATTGTGTGTCTGACATTTAGTTAACTGCGTAACACTGTGTTATCAATATATATCTGTTTGGTGGCGGAGAATTATTCTCTTTCTTAACACCCTTCTCTATGAAGTATGAGCTTAGAGGTTATATATTGGACATCAGTAATGCATTGTTAATGGATAATGTGGCATACTTAAGATATGCGACGAGCTATAGATGATCAAAGCATGGCTTGTTTAAGCGTAGCTTTGTGCATATCATGACCTCGACAAGCCTCACAACCCAGTAAATGGCTAAAACAGGAAAGATGCAGCGAGGTTAAGGGTAGTCATTTCCTTCTAAATAAAAGGTGGACTACGGTATGGAGCCCAAGTATTAACCTATGTGGATAACTTCTATTTTATATGGATCTTGATTTTGCGAGACCTCGATTTAAAGGTTGGTAATGACTGGGAAGTGATATACTCAGGCGTGCTCTAAGTTACCCTGTTAAGGGGTAACCCGGCCTCGTGTTGGTAGAGAGCCCGATTTGGTTCTCGGGGCATCCCTCTAGAGGAGTACCCATCGTTTCGGTACGGAAGTTCCTTTGCCTAATCATTTGTTGGAAATCCAATTTTCCACAATGAGCCCGCACGATTTTAGTGGTATACCCTGCTATTACCTGGATTATGTCAGTATAATGGGATGGGGAATTATGCTGGCTATGATTAATACATTTATTTTCTAAATTGTTTTCACACTATGCACTAATAATAGCATCAGAGGATTTTCGCGTATCAAGCATTTTTCACTATCATAAGGAGAAATCTCGCCCATGTGTGCGTTTTCATTGTGTGTGTGCCGCGAGACCTTATGGTAGTTTCATTTTTCAAAAGTCATAGTGAATTTCTATGCATGGGTATTCAAAGGGAATAAACCCATTCCACGTTAGCGGCGTGGTCCGTTGAATTACCCAACTTTAAATTGAATCCTAAGTAACAACTGTTTTGAGTTCTCACACTAGTCCCATGACTGACCTGGAGTTTATTGTTCCCTAACCTAAACTCTTGGTGCCCATAATTTTTACATGGGCAGCCTAGTAGTTTGGTTCGCAGATTTAGCCTTGGAGTTAATTGGAGCAGGATTTTGGTTTTAGCTGGAGTTATATGTTTCGGAGCATTCACATTCTTCCGCGGAGTTTAGAATCTCTTCCACTGTGAAATCGATGTACTCTGATGCATTCCTTGTAATTCTGATGTTATATTATGGTAATGAAATGAAAAGTTTTATTATTTTTTGTGCAAATATGTAGGTGCCCATAACTATCCGTCTTTATGAACGGTTTAAGTTGGTTTAATTACCGACAAAAACTGATCCAAAAGCCGGGTCGTTACAACGTGGTATCAGAGCTTTGGTTTATACAAAGCAATGGGGTACGACATATTTGAACAAAAGTAAGGACTCATCAGAGTTATATTATCTCATTAGAGATAGGGTGAGAAATACCTTGGAATGAGATTTGGGAATATTACACTTGAGAGAGCGTCCTTTACCCTAAAATCAATATGTTTTGAATTAAAATGGAATTTATGAGTTGTAATTAACTTATGGAAATATTAGAATACTTTGGGTAAGGAATTCAAAGTATGAATATTAAATGAGCATAAATTTAACTTGTAAATGGATTAATATGAGATTGGAAACAATTTGAATTAAAATTGAAATAGAATGAGTGTTCTTGAAATATAATTCTACCTCTTCTCTTGTCACTGTGATCCATCATCATCTTTTGATTCTCATTATCTTCCCAATGGTCGTTGTCCAACTTTATTTCTGAACTCTTCTTTTTGCTTTGTTTGGACAAAACCATGAACATGTGGATTAGTGACATGGTTTTGAATTTGAAACAAGTATTTCAAACTATCTCTTATTGGAATATGTAGCAAGTGTAAAAGAGTTTCAAATGATAAATTTATCCAAGGTAATTGGATGTTTTGAGAAAAGGATTATTTATTAAAGAATTTGGATTTAAAAATATTTTTGAGAAATATGAGGTATGAACACTTAATGCTAAGTAAACCATGGGTTCCATAACTTTGAGTTAAAAGATAATTTCTAAACTTTAAATTTTCTTAGGGATGCAGGCATCTAAGTACTAGACAGTATCTATCCCAGTTTCTCATTTGTGGTAGTGGTAGCAGCTCTGGGTCTAACTCAAAGAATTTGATTACAAACATGACCAGTGATGACCCTAGTAATCATAAGATTATAGGAACCTCTACCTTTAATGAGAATTAGACAGAGTATCCTGAGAATGGTATAAGTCTTGGTTCTGACCATTTCATTCTCGATATGTTAAGAGAGAAATGGTAATTTAAAGTTGGTAAAGGAGTTTAAATTTACTCGACTTCCTTTTCGAGGACGAAAAGTTTTAAGAGGGAATGAATGTAATATCCTGGAATCATTAACTAAGTTCAATTTGAATTTTTATTGGATAATTTAGTTTTTCTGAATATAAATTGATTTTAATAAGGTTTAAATATAGATTTCAATTTTGAATAAGTACCTTATTTATTTTATAAATATGATTTTGTATAAGAGAACTTATTTTAAAAAGTTATATTTGATTTATAAGGTTTTGTGAAAATTTTAATTTTAATGAGTACTGATATTATCTGATTTTGATAATGTATAATGATGTTAATTTAAGAATATGATTTTGATTAGAAATAAGTTATTTTGAAATTTTATATATAATAGTGTATAAGAATGATTTTTATTTGGATAAATTATAATGATGTTTATAAAATTTTATAAGGATTGTTAAGCATTTGTTTAGACCATTTTGGTTAGTATAAATTTTGGTTAATTATATATGTATATATACATATATGGTAAATATTTTATAAGGATTTTAATGAGTGATGTACGGGCTTTGATGTGGCGGAGTTTGGCGGAGTTCGGTGCATAAATGAGTCGCGGCATATAGTGGTTCACGCGTTTTTCCTGTTCGCTACCTGATGATTGGATTTTGTTTCGGGCAGTTGGAATCGTGGTGATGTGGTGCATTCAAAAGAGGAGGTGAATAGGAGTTTGCGGGTGGTATCAGATTGAAGATTGATGGAGTTCTGTGCGTGTGCACGTTCACACAGTGCACGGTGGAATGGGTACTGGAGGGAGCAAAAAGAAAAAGACGCAAGGAGGAGAGAAGAAGAAGAGGGAACAGTGGGCTAGTTTTGGGTGTGTATGAAGAATGCCTAGGCTTTGGGCCAGAAAAATTAATTTGGTATGTTTATTTCTAAATTTAATTTAAGTTATATTGCCATCTCTAAATCGTTCGATATAAATCTGATTTACTCGCCGTTAGTGGCGTTAGAATCGTATCAAAGAAATAGAACACATTGATGTCAAATATTAGTAATTTTAGTTAAGTATAATTTTGTAATAAAATATAAAGTCGTTATATATAAATATATATAATGAAGACAGTTATTAATCGAATTTCAATATAAAAAAATTAGTAGAGAAATTACCAACTGCTAATAAAAATGAATTGAAAGCAATACGAGTAACGATGGCAGTGCTCGTTGGCTTGTTTGTCTTGGTAATGAATTTATGGAGCTTTGATGGTGAGAACTCCTAATTTAAATTATTAATTCAAATTGATAGTGGTTGAATAATTATAATTAGCTATGATAATTATAATCAGTTAATAATGATTTGTTGGATAAGGATGTTATTGTTTGAATGGATGTGTGGATAGCACACTGAACACTGATAATCATTATTGACCGTAACGCTTGTGCACAGCTAAAATGGTTATTTATTGGTTGTGATTATAATTCTTGTTCATCTGATTTATATGGTTGATTTATTATAATTGCATGAAATCACATACACCCTGTAGTTGTGGAATTATACAGGTGATCAATTTAATCTTCCTTCCATATAAACGAAGATTGATTTTTTTAATATTAAAGTATTATTTTTAGGTTCAGTTTAATTCAAAATGAGATTTTGGAAATTGGAATATGGTTTTAAATATATATATTGACGATGTCTCTTTATAATAATATATATACACACACACACACTAGAACGTTCTAGGATGACAGAGAGGATAGTGTCTAGGCTTGGGTTTAGAAATATAGTTTCCTGCTCTCCCTAGCTTTCCCGAATTGATCCGACAAACGTGGTGGTTTATTCGAAATCTAATTTGAAACTGTTTTCCGAATGAATTGGAATATAAATTCAACTTGAAAAGGGTTCGAACGATTTATATTTAAATCGTTATATAACGCCCTACGGCAATTCATAAATATCGATTTTAATTTTCAAATGGCTATAACTTAATGGTTTGAAATCAATTTGAATTGAAATAAGAAACGTTGGATTTTAAATGATAATAGATTTTGAACAGGGAAGAAATTTTAGGATTTCAATGTATGAATTTCAAGTTATATTTAAAACAAATTTGGAAAAGGTCGCTATATGTGCAGTTCGACGATTGTAATGGAAATCGAATAAAAGATGCTTATAAAATTGTTTTAAACATGGAGAAAATTATGATAAATCTTACGTTATTAATTTAAAGTAATTAGAACTGAAATATTTGAATTTTGAGTGATTTGGAATCTATTTGGTTTAAATGACTATTTTACAGCAGTACTTTTAGTAACGTTTCCAGATGTTATTATAACAGTTCAAAGATAAATTGGTTTTGAAGTTATAAATCGTGAACCATTATATAAAACAGTTAAAAGGATTTATAAAATAGTTTGGGATGGTTTTAAGTGATTAAATATTTGTATATGGAATTATTTATTGATTACAAAAGTGGGAATTTAAAAGGAAATGAGTTGGCTAGAGTTTGTTGATAGATATTTGATATCAAATTCAAGGATGGGACAAATACTATCAGAAATGTTAATAATATTTACATCAAGATTTTGATAGTGTTCGCCGAATTTGGGAATTGATATCAAATATAAGTCGATTAAACTCTATTATTTGGATTATCGTAAATGGAAATTTCAATCCAAAAAAAGATTGGTAAAATTGAAGACTTAAGTTGGGGAGATGAAGAAGTATATTTTCAATTATAAGAGAATAAAGAAGTATGCTTTAAGTATAAAGATCGATGAATTTGTTTTGAAAATGAAGTAGGTAAGATGAAAGAGTTAAGATAATAATGTGATTCATGGAATTTATAGAAAATCCAATCATGAATTGTTAATGAATTTATAACGATTTGGAAGGAGATTTGAATGGAAAAGCCTGTGTAAACTATAACCATTGTTTTTAAAGTACGCTTATTACTTGGAAGACCGGGATCGAATATATGTTCGAAAACCATTACAAGCAATAATACAACGTTATGGATCAATTCAAGACTTGGGAAAATGACGAATGAAGTTCGGGATTCTTTGAATTGTTTGGATTGATTACTGATGTCTCGGTTGGGTAGGCCTCCCGATATGAGGTTATAAGTGGCATGGTCTGAATATATTCGGAGATTTTCGGATTGGTGTTTCGTTCAGAGCCAAAATGGACATTTATGGATTGTGTGTCTGACATTGTAATTAACTACTAACAGTGTTTTATCAATATATATCTATTTGGTGGCGGAGAATTACTCTCTTTCTTAACACCCTTCTCTAAGACATATGAGCTTAGAGGCTATATATTGGAAATCAGTGATGCATTGTTAATGGATAATGTGGTATACTTGAGATACGCGATGAGCTATGGATGATCAAAGCATGGATTGTTTAAGCATAGCATTGTGTATATCGTGACCTCGGCAAGGCTCACGACCCGGTAAATCGCTAAAATAGGAAAGATGCAGCGAGGTTAAGGGTAGTCATTTCCTTCTAGGTAAAAGGTGTACAATTGTATGGAGTCCAGGTATTAACCTATGTGGATAAATTCTATTTTATATGGATGTTGATGTTGCGAGGCCTCATTTAAAGGTTGTTAATGACTGGGAAGTGATATCAGGCATGCTCTAAATTACCCAGTTAATGGGTAAACCGGCCTCGTGTTGGAAGAGATCTCGATTTGGTTCTCGGGGCGTCCCTCTAGAGGTGTACCCATCGTTTCGGTAAGGAATTTCCTTTGCCTGGTCATTTGTTGGAAATCCAATTTTCCACTACGAGCCCGTACAATTTTATTTGTATAGCCTGCTATTAGCAGATTATGTCAGTATAATGGGATGGGGCATTATGCTGGCTATGATTAATACATTTATTTGCGAAACTGTTTTCACACTATGCAATAATAATTGTATCATAGGATTTTCACATATCAAGCATTTTTTATTATCATAAGGAGAAATATCGCCCATGTGTGCATTTGCATTGTGTTTGTGCCGCGAGACCTTATGGTTGTTTCATTTTTCAAAAGTCATAACGAATTTCTATGCATGGGTATTCAAAGGGAGTAAACCCTTTTCGCGTTAGCGGCGTGGTCCGTTGAATCACCCAACTTTAAAGTGAATGCCGAATAACAACTGTTTTGAGTTCTTACACCAGTCCCTTGACTAACGTGGAGTTTATTATTCCCTCACTTAAACTCTGGGTGCCCATAATTTTTACATGGGTAACCTAGTAGTTTGGTTCGCAGATTTAGTCTTAGAGTTGATTGTAGCAGGATTCTGGTTTAAGTTGGAGCAATATGTTTTGGAGCATTCGCATTCTTCCGTTGAGTTTAGAATCTCTTCCGTTGTGAAATCGATGTACTATAATGTATTCCTTGTAACTCTGATGTTATATTATGGTAATGAAATGAAAAGTTCTGTCATTTTTTTGTTCAAATATGTACGTACCCATAACTATTCATCTTTATGAACGGTCAAGTTGGTTTAATTACCATCGAAAACCAGTCAGAAAGCCGGGTCGTTACATATATCATTTTATATTTGGTTTTTGATAATTTTTAAATCATCTTAATATATGTTTTTAAATATATATTTCTACCTGGAATACTTTATTTTAATATAAAGGAATATAGTTTGTTTTAACACAGAAATCACCATAATTTATTTAAACATTATTTGCTTTGATTTAAAATTTTATCCTTGAAAATATACTATTATATGTCGACATGTATAAAGTGATATGTCGACATATGTGCCATTGGTTTTATTTTTAAATTTTGGAATGTTGTGTCTATTAAATTCAAACCTTTTCAGTATGGTTATGGTTGTTGGAAAGCTATATATAGGCTTTAGATTTTGAACCTTCAAATAACTTTTCATCTCCTTCTTCTTCAATTTTCTTCTTGATATTAGTCTTCTTAATTTCTCAAAATTTATACTTATACTTTGACGAATTTCAAAGAAATTTTATAATCTTCTTCTCTTTCAATTCTTCATCAAACTCTCTCCGAAATTCAAGTGCTACTCAAGAGCTATAAGCTGTTTGTAATCAAAGATCATAAGATCAAGTTATATTGAGTCAATACTTCAAAATAGATACTGAGAAAAGATGTGATTGTACCTCGTAAATTGATTGGATGTGATTGTAGCTCGAAAATTAGTTAGGTGATCTTATAGCCTAGTAAATCAAGAGAGCACGATGTGTTCGAAAGCAAGTTCTGCTGGACCTTGTGGCCATTGAAATCGAGGATTGTAATTTGAAGATTATATTGAAAAGAAATCTGCCCGACCCAGCGTTGTACAAGACTGGATGTTTGGTAACTTTGAACAGTATAAAATCCCAGTGTGTACTTTGCTTTTACTGGTTTTTTATTTTATTTTATGTGTCTATGTTTGAATCTGTGATTGTTGATATCTGTGATCTGCATAACATTCTGTTTAATTCAAAAGGATTTCAAGAAATTAATAAAATCCATAAAACACTCTTCACCTATCTTTAGTGTTTGGTTTTCCTTAAGATTCTTAATCTGCATCCCCAACAAGAAATAATATAGGAAAATTTAGGACTGAAATCTAAATACATATTGCTTCATTTTTTTACTAGATTCTTTCGGTTTTAAATAAGATTTACTTTAAAATGACTTGGTTCTATGTTGTATGTGACAATATAAAGCTATATTTTTAAGTGGTAAAGCAATATTCATATAGATTTTCTATAACACCCCACAATTTTGTAAGCCTAAATTTCGATAAAAATTGAAACTCGAATACATCCAAGTATGGAGCGTATAAATCTGGTACGTGCAAACAAATGAGCATAAGTATAATCAGAGTACGGTAAAAGAAGAACATAGCGGAAACAAAAGTGGATTGATCAGTATTAACTCAAGTAACTACCTTTTAAAGTAAACCACTTTTTAAATACCAAGCATGAAAGAGAACGAGAATCGAAATCCAAACCTAAACACCTATGAGAACCCGACCTTCTTTAAAAACCTAGGAGGTTGCAATGAGAGGGGGGGGGGGTCTAAACAACAAGATTCTGGTGAACAGGAAATGTACAACACATATTATAATGCACAGATGTATCCTGTTTGGTTCAACCAAAGAAGTATGCCTACCAAGGTTAGTGATTCTAGCCTAACCTTGTAAATATGATTACGCACGACTCTAACTATCCTTCCCAATGTAGTATATCCAAAATATGACATCGAGATAGAATGTTATGCACATATTTATGAAGCCTTTATACCAGAACATGGTTGGTTATTTAATCTAGAGTGGACCCTTAGTTACAGAGTTTTTATACATATACACATTCATTCGCTCATCCCTTGTTATTAACCCCTCACTGCCAAATGATAGATAGGGTGGATTCTCCTTACCACTTAAGACCCTAGGTGGACCTGTTGGTCACTTAATATTCCTCGATGATTTATTCAACGTTAACATAACTAGAGGGCACAAGCCACGGGGCCCTACCAGTAAAGGCTTCCATCACTCATCCAAACCGATACCCCATGTAAGGTGAGAGAAGGTGTTTCGCTTTACCATTTAGCTGACCTTATTTGATAATCTTCTTAGTCGCTTACTACTTCCCATAGGATAGGAAGCCACATCTGACATTTTTAGATTTTTAGGTTTGGGTAGGCCTCACACACATACCATTTAAGACCCTTAGACTGGAAGACCTACGCTATGGTGGACTCCTTGACCTAAGCCATATAAGACCCAAGGAAGTGGACTATACGCGAAGATTATTAAGTTCATACCCAATTAGCATTTAATGCTCTTCCTTATTGGAATAAAGCGTGCTACGTCATTGAGTTATTCCCATTTAGTTTGTGATGACAACCCATAGCCCCCGTACTAAACAAGAGGAATAATGTGCAGAAAGGTGTGCACGACAACTATGAATGATCATCAAGGTAGGTAAACACATCGGAACCTGTCATAGAACTCACAGCGCAAGGGTAAAATATAATAGAACATATACAGCAGGTAATAGCAGTGAAGCATTATATAGCAAACTTTTCCTAAAAGATTATTCCTACATCATAGGAAATATCAAGTATGTACATAAGGCCTTACTACATCACTCATAGAGCAACTCAAACAGCGGAACTAGAAATACTAGATAGTAGTAAAACTGGTACGTGAGCCTCCTGCTCGCCATCGATCAGCATCATCGTCCTCACTAAAGCATCATCTGTTACCTGCTACTCAGTCTGCCCATCCATATCCGGATGAACAGCCCAAGGTAAAATAAGGAAACATAAAACCTTGAGTCAGACAACAGTCTTAGTGAGTGATAAAACAACTAACAAACTTCATCCATAAAGTATATGAGAATAGTTAGATTAACAAACCAATCTACCAAACATCAGAGAAGAACTCAACTCCTGTCTTCCCCACATTGGATAGTGATAGCCTTTACAATAACAATTCAACCATTCATCCATGGAAACAGAACACCCATTCAATCATGGTAAAGCACTCATAACATCTAGATTATATATATCTCATGTAAACCATCCTAATCGAATTCAACATCCCTCAAGGACAAGTCCAAGAGGCCTAAACCAATATCAGACAAGCACCCAAGGAACATCTCCTTCGAAGTTGGACAATCTACATAAGACAGTACAAATAGAACAACTAATCATCCATGACTGACTCTGGCTATCGCCGCCAATCCTGCCTTGAAACCATAGTTAATCGTATGACTGCTAACCTTGCTACATGTCAAAGGCTAATGGTAACCCCAGTTCTAGCATAAACTCCGTACGCCTTTCAACGATACGTATGTATGTCCAACCTTGACTACTAGGCCTTTCAACGATACCCAAGGTACTTGACCTACAACCAGTCTTTTGGGTGCCCCCATCGTACCTTTGCTTTGAGCCTTCTAGAACTTACAACAATGATAACCTCTCGTCCTTCACATCTCTGGTCATCCAACTTGAAAACTTTTCACAGCTCAAACAACCTTCTCGGGCAACCATTATACACCAACTCACAACCTTTGAGTGGTCACCTCGCTCGTTGTTCTACACTGATCAACGAGCACCTTTTAACACTTCGAACCTTCCTCCTTGAATTCACTTTAAAGTTACACCACCACTACACTATAGCACGGGTTCAGGCACTTTTGGCTGAAAAATAATTTTAAAAGAACTTTTCGCTCAAATTTGGGTCATATCCGAAAAACGTACTTTTTTAGGAAATGACCCTATGCGACCGACCCAGTCTTGCTCAACCGATCGACCCAACATGGTGCGACCGACCCGTACTCCTTGGCTCGACCTGCCACTGTTAATTGGACCATACATCCATGTTTCAAAACATGTACGATTGACCAGCTCATCCTTGCACGACCAGTAGATGACCCACCGACCCGATTAATTCACCCATAGGCTCGCTCGGACCCGTCACCCAAGCTCGCTCGAACCAAAAAACCATTTAGGAACGCATGGCCGACCCAACACTAGGAGCGACCGATCACCTGCTTCTTAAAGCCAAAACCCCAGGCCTTTTCCACTTGCACGACCGACCCTGATCGCTTCAGCTTCGTGCGACCTATTCCTGTTTTTGTCTTGTCCTCCAAGAAACTACACCAGGTGCGAATGACCCCCTGCGTTCGACCCAAAACCTGCACTTCACTAATTCCACTCCGATTTCCAACAAAATTTTGCCAAACATTAGATTCGACGAAATTAACTTGTTTACTCCATCAAATATGATTAAAAACACGGTATGAATTCGCTAACAACATGAAAACAATAGTTTTCCCCAAACCATACACAATCATACCAAAAACCATCACGAATGAACATATGAACAAAACTAAAGATCTAACTTGCATAATCATGTGGAATAACATAGAATCAATGATTTAAACTTACTAGATGGATCATAGGGTGATTCATGTGAACATGGACTAAACATGGTGTAGATCCAAGGTAAAACACTTAATTATGATTAAAAAAAAACATGCACAAACACTCATATACTTCATTGCACTCCTGTGAGAGATGTAAATCACTCACCGATCCTCCAAAACTAGCTAAAATCAATGGAATATGAATCCGGACACCAAGCACCTAACACCAAACACCTTGATTCGATGTATCCGTGCCTCAGTTGATGTAGATCTAGCCTCCAATGATGTAGATCTTCAATTTCCCTACTTGGATTATGATTTCTAATGGTGGAAAGGTATTAAAGGAAAGAGGAGCACAAGGCACCAAATGGGAGAATGAGAAACTAAACTATTTCGCATATCCATCACACCATTTTTATACCCTTTCGACAACCCACAAATGGGCCTTCCCCAAATCAGCCCATTAGACTCCCAAAACCTGGACAGTCAACTGAAAAACCTTAAAACAACGATTTCTTCCAAATTGCTGAGCCAAATCTTTAATGTAACCCTCTACTAAAAGGAAACTATTAATTCCTTTCCAATGGCACAGGTCTCACCCTTTGATTCGACCTGAATCAAAAATTATGCCCTGTACAAGACTGACAAGGTTAAAACAGTCACAAATAAAATTGGTAAAAATTATGGACATGTCTCACATCCCCATAAGCAACATATCAAAATATGAGAATGATCCAACCTTCATAGAATAAAATAAAAATATTTTACGATCTTCCGATACGTAAAATGTTGGTTGTTACATCCCCCCCCCCCCCCTTTAAGAATTTCTCCCTCGAAATTCCAACCAAGCACAAGCAACCACAACAATTTTGCATGCCTATCGTCCATGAGAATCGAATTCTATCATCCAAACAAACAACCATCAATTTATGCATCCATGGCCTTAGCCTAACACGTGGAATTCTATCAAACAACAACAAGATACGGTGATATAATGACGATACGATCAAAGGGTCCTACCGACGAAGAGTTCTGGATGAGTCCCCCTCATGTTCTCTTCCGTCTCCCATGTACAATCGTCTCCATCTTCATTCCATTGTAACTTGACAAGCTTAACCATCTTCCTCCTAAGATGTTTCGTGTCATTCCCCACAATACGAAGAGGCTTACGAGGTCTTGCAATTGCGGTCTCTACTTCTAGGTCTTTATACTGCTCCAGAGATACCACCACATTCGATTCATGCACAAACTTCCGCATGGAACACATTGTGCACACTCGACATTTTCTCGGGTAACTCCAATCTATATGCGAGCTTTCCAATTCACTCGACTATTGGAAATGGTCCAACGAACCTAGGAGCTAACTTTCCTTTACTTATGAATCAGACCACATGCTTTAACGGCGAAATCTTCACGAAACAATGTCGCCAACATCGAATTCCAAGTCCTTAAGACGTTAATCGGCATATCTTTTCTGACGATCTTGGGCTGCCTTCATTCGTTGTCGAACGATCTCGATACAATCCGAGGTCTCTCTTATCATCTCTGTCCCAAGTACTAACTTATCTCCAGTTTCTAACCAACAGGCTGGACAATTGAATGGTCTTCCATACAACGCCTCGTATGGTGCCATCCCAATGCTAGACTGGTAGCTATTGTTATATGCAAACTCAACTAGATGCAGATGGTCCTCCCATGATCCCCCAAAATCCAACACACAAGCTCTTAGGAGATCTTCCAAAACTCGGTTGACCCTCTCGGTTTGGACATCAGTTTGGGGATGGTAAGTCGTACTCAAACATAACTTGATTCCCAAAGCTTCTTGTAAACTCATCCAAAATCCGCTAGTGAACAACAGATCTCGATCACATACTATACTCTTTGGGGCACCATGGAACCGAACTATACATTTAACATAAAGTTCAGCCAATTTCGACGCCATCCTAGTTGACTTGACAGGAATGAATCTCGCACTTTTGGTCAAGCGATCCACGATGACCCAAATACCTTCATTTCCTGCCCTGGTTCTTGGTAGTCCATTGGTAAAATCCATCGATATCTGCTCTCACTTCCAAGCAGGAACTTCTAATGACTAAAGCAAATCACTCGGCTTCTTATGTTCGGCTTTCACCAACTGACAGTTCATGCACTCAAAAATAAACTTTCCAATATCTCGCATCATCCCTTCCCAGTAGTAGACTCGTTTCATGTCTGATACATCTTATTGCCACCGAGATGAATCGTCAACTTCAAGTGATGACATTCTCTCAGAACCTCATCTCTCAATCCATCAATATCAGGAACAACTAATCGTCCTTGTTTTCGAAGCCAGCCTTCCTGATCGACCTCAAACTCTTTATTCTCTGGTTCCAGCTTCTGGATAAACTCAACAAGTTTTGCATCTCGCTTTTGGCTCTTGCCAATCCTTTTGATAAGAGTAGGTCTTATCGATAAGCATGCCAACATTTCAGGTTCCAGCTCACAGCTTGGCCTGAAATCAAACCTTTCCAGATACTCGAGGCTCTTCCATTCTGAAAACATCGCTCCCAAACTAGCGTGTCTACGACTCAATGCATCTGCAATTGCGTTACCTTTGCCAGGAGTATATGCTATACCAAAATTACATGACGCCAGAAACTCTAACCATCATTGTTGCTGATGATTCAAATCCTTTTGGGAGAAAAGATACTTCAACGATTTGTGATCCGTAAGCTACTCGAATCGAACTCCTAATAGGTAATGTCTCCACATCTTAGAGCAAAGACAATCGCCACCAACTCCAAATCATGAGTTGGGTAATTCTTCTCATGCGGATTTAGCTATCGACTCGCGTAGGCCGTAACCTATCCTTCTACATTAGCACTGCACCAAGTCCAGTACCACATGCATCGGTGTATACCACCATCTCTTCATTCCCACTTGGAATGGTCAATAAAGGAGCACTCGTCAATTTCTCATTCAGGATCCCGAACGCTTGCTCAACTTTGCATCCCATGTGAACACTTGGTTCTTCTTCATCAATCCTGTCAACGGTGCAACTACCTTGGAGAAATCCTTGATAAACCGTTAGTAATAACCATCCAACCCAAGGAAACTTCGAACGTCCGTTGCACTCTTAGGTCTATCCTAGTCCTAGATTGCTGCTAATTTAGCGGGGTCAACTGCTATCCCATTTCAAGAAACAACATGACCTAAGAACCTCACTTCATTCTTCCAGAAGTGACACTTGGAAAACTTAGCTCTCAGCTGATGCTTTCGCAAGATCTCTAACACAACTCTCAAGTGCGTCTTATGTTCTTTCTCATTCCGAGAATAAACTAGAATATCATCCACGTACACAAGCATGAACTTGTTCAACTAATCTCTGAATACTCTATTCATAAGATCCATGAAATACGCTAGCGCGTTAGTCAACTCGAATAGCATCACCAACCATTCAAAGAAACTAGAAGGTGTCCCAAAAGCAGTCTTTGGCACACTATCCTTAGCCACCCTCAATTGGTGAAATCCCATTGCTAAATCCATCTGAGAAAACACTTTTGCTTCATGGAGCTGATCGAACAAGTCATCAATCCTTGGTAACAGATACTTGTTCTTCTTAGTCACCTTGTTCAGCTCACAATAGTCCACACACAATCTTAACGAGCCAACCACCTTGGTTGCAAATACGATGGGTACACCCCATTCGGATACACTACTCCGAATGAATCCTTTTCCCAAAAGGTCTCTAACTTGCACCTCCAACTCTCGCCGTTCCTTAGGCGCCATCCGCCTAAGAGGCATAACGATTGGTCTAGTAACCTCTACCAAATCGATCCTAAACTCGATCTCACGATGCAGCGGCAACCCTTTGACCTCGTCAAATACATCTACATACTCATTAACGATCAGCACTGATGGCAGGTATTCTTGTGGAATCCCAAGCGAATATAGATAACTCACGAAGACCCCATCTTCGCGATTACATCTAATCAACACCTTTCGCCCTTCCACATCCCCGACCCTCACCTCTAGCTTCTCGCAATTCACCCTTGCCGCATACCTCTTGAGACAATCCATACGCAAGATGATCCCAAACCCAGTGATGTTAAGAACAAAGCAATCACACACAAAAGAGCAACCACGACTCGACAACAGTAGACCACGGCAAACCATGAAAAGATTGGACAAACCCAAAAGTGGATTAGTCACGATCAATGGTCTATCACAAATCTCGGGTTCCAAACCCAAGTGACATACAAATTCATTGCAAATGAATGAATGCGATGCTTCAGTATCAAAAAACACACGAACTGAAACACCATTAACAGAAAGAGTACCTTGCACCATGACACCCTTTCCCTTTTCCTCTACAGTAGGAGCTCTCGAGGAGTTGGCACGGCTTCCAAAGCTTATGCCTCACAAACTGCTTGCCCTTAGTTGATTCTGGACATTCTTTCTTCTCATGCCTAGGCTTCCCACACTTGAAGCACTTCTTCTTAGCTTTGGGATTTTTACACTCATTCAAATAATGACCCTTTTGTTGGCAGTTAAAGAAAACCACCTCACTCTTAGGCTTCTTTAGGACATTCTTCCCTTTCTGTTGTTGCTGCTTCCTCTTTTTATTATTACCACCCTGTTGTGGCTTCTGTTCTTCATTAGGTGCAACAACATACATCTTCTTAGGAAACTGACTTTCATGTCTCAAAGCCTTCTCGACGATCTTCTCAAAGCTATCATCGAGGTGATCCACAAGCTGATTCCCAAGATTTTCATCCAACCCCAAGACAAACTTCTCGTTCTTTTGATACGGAGTATCCACATATGAACGAGCATACTTTGACAAGGCCTCGATGTCAGAAATCTAGTCAAGAACTGGGCGACCATTCTGCTTAAGCTCCACAAATCTCTTAAACAGAATAGACTTTTGCACGGTGGAGATAAACTTCGCTTCAAACTTAGCCTGGAACAACTCCCAAGAAATGTCCTCTTCAGGGGTCTCAAGTGTGACAGAGTTCCACCAGTCCATTGCTCTGGCCTCTAACTGCCATGATGCAAGCTTCCTCTTTGTTGCATCTTCAATGCCCAAGTCCCTGAATATCCGAATGCAAGCATCCATCCACCTATGGACTTCCTCAACTGGTTCAATGCCCTTGAATTGTTTTCCTCCCAATGAAGAAAAGTCTTTGCATAGCTTTGCAAATTCTACAGCTCTAGGCACTGGGACCCCAACCTCCACCGTAGCTACCACTGGAGCGGGGTTCATTCGAAGACATGCTTCAATCATAGATTCAAACATGGCTGGGTAATTAGATGCCCGCCATTACCTTCCAGGTACGGCTTCTTCACTAGCAGAATGTCTCATATAACGTCGACTCATTCTAAATCTGCAAATTAGAATGATTAGTCATCTATAAGAGAACTGCTAGAGAAGTAAAAACGCTATAACTATATATGCTAATATATATAGTAAGCATCCAACTGAAATCTATAAGTACATCTCTCATACGTAATTATGTCCTCGAACTTTTGCTAAAATCATTAACCTCGCTATGATACAAATGTGACGGCCGCCCATAGCCCTCGCACTAAACAAGTGGAATAATGCGCAGAAAGGTGTGCACGGCTGCTGTGGACTATCATCAAGATAGGTAAACACATCGGAACCTGTCGCAGAACTCACAGCACAAGGATAAAATATAATAGAACATATACAACACGTAATAGTAGTGAAGCATTATATAGCAAACTTTCCAAACTTTCACAACATCCCGAAAGATTATTCCAACATCATAGGAAATATCAAGTATGTACATAAGGCCTCACTACATCACTCATAGAGCAACTCAAACAGCGGAATTAGAAATACTAGATAGTAGTAAAGCTGGTACGTGAGCCTCCTGCTCGCTATCGATCAGCATCATCGTCCTCACTAAAGCATCACCTGTCACCTGCTACTCAGTCTGCCCATCCACAACCGGATGAACAACCCAAGGTAATAAGAGGAAATATAAAACTTGAGTCAGACAACAGACTCAATGAGTGATAAACAACTAAAAAACTTCATCAACAAAGTATATGAGAATAGGTAGATTAACAAACCAATCTACCAAACACCAGAGAAGAACTTAACTCTCGTCTTCCCCACATCGGACAGTGATAACCTTTACAACAACAATTCAACCATTTATCCACGGAAATAGAACACCCATTCAATCATGGTAAAACACTCATAACATCCAGTTTATATATATCTCATGTAAACCATCCTAATCGAATTCAACATCCCTCAAGCACAAGCCCCAGAGGCCTAAACCAATATCAGAAAAGCACCCAAGGAACATCTCCTTCAACGTTGGACAATCTACATGAGATGGTACAAACGGAACAACTAATCATCCATAACTAACTCTGGCTATCACCGCAGTCCTTCCTAGAAACCATCATTAATCGTATGACGACCAACCTTGTCACATGTCAAGGGCTAATGGTAACCCCAGTTCTAGCACAAACTCCATACGCCTTTCAATGATATGTATGTATGTCCAACCTTGACAACTAGGCCTTTCAACGATACCCAAGGTACTCGACCTACAACCGGTCTTTTGGGTGCCCCCATCGTAACTTTGCTTTGAGCCTGCTAGAACTTACGATAGTGATAACCTCTCGGCCTTCAAATCTCTATTCATCCAAATTGACGACTTTTCACAGCTTAAGCAACCTTCTCGGGCAACCATTATACACCAACTCACAACCTTTGAGTGGTCACCTCACTCGTTGTTCTACACCGATCAACGAGCACCTTTTAACACTTCGAACCTTCCCCCTTGAATTCAGTTTAAAGTTACACCACCATTGCGTTGCGGCACGGGTTCTTGCACTTCTGCCCGAAAAATATATTTAAAAGCACTATTTGCTCAAATCTGGGTCATACCCGAAAAATGTACTTTTTTAGAAAATGATCCTGTGCGACCGACCCTGTCTTGCTCAACCGACCGATCCAACATGGTCCAACCGATACGTACTTCTTGGCTTGACCTGCCACTGTTAGTTGGACCATACATCCATGTTTCTAAACATGTACGATCGACCAACTCATCCTTGCATGACCAGTAGAAGACCGACCGGTTTAACTCAACCATAGGCTCGCTCAGATCCATCACCCAAGCTCGCTCAAACCAAACAACCATCTAGGAATGCACGACCGACCCAACACTAGGAGCAATCAATCACTTGCTTCTTAAAGCCAAAACCCTAGGCTTTTCCACTTACATGACCAACCCTGATCGCTTCAGCTTCGTGCGACCGATCCATGTTTTTGTCTTATCCTCCAAGAAACTACTCCAGGTGCGAATGACTCCCTACGTGCGACCCAAAACCTGCACTTCACCAATTCCACTCCGATTTCCACCAAAACTTTGCCAAACATTAGATTCGATGAAATCAACTTGTCTAATCCATCAAATATGATCAAAAACACGGTATGAATCCGCTAACAACATGAAAACAATAGTTTTTCCCAAACCATACACAATCATACCAAAAACCATCATGAATGAACATATGAACAAAACTAAAGATCTAACTTGCATAATCATATGGAATAACATAGAATTAATGATTTAAACTTACTAGATGAGATCATAGGGTGATTCATATGAATATGGACTAAAAATGGTGTAGGTCCAAGGTAAAACACTTAAATATGATTAAAAAAATGCACAAACACCCATATACTTCATTGCATTCATGTGAGAGATGTAAATCACTCACCGATCCTCCAAAACAAGCTAAAATCAATGGAATTTAAATCCGAAAAGCAAGCACCTCACACCAATCACCTTGATCCGATGAATCCTTGCCTTAATTGATGTAGATCTATCCTCCAATTGTGTAGATCTTCAATTTCCCTTCTTGGATTATGATTTCTAATGGTGGAAAGGTGTTAGAGGAAAGAGGAGCACAAGGCACCAAATGGGAGAATGAGAAACTAAACTATTTCCCATATCCCTCACCCCCTATTTATACCCTTTCATCAACCCACGAATGGGCCTTCTCCAAATCCGCCCATTAGATTCCCAAAACCGAGACAGCCAATTTAAAAACCTTAAAACAGTGATTTCTCCCAATCCGCTGAGCCAAATCTTTAATGTAACCGCTCTACGGAAAGGCAATCATCAATTCCTTTCCATTGGCACAGGTCTTACCATCTAATTCGACCTAAATCGAAAGTTATGCCCTGTACAAGACTGACAGGGAAAAATGATCACAAACAAAACTGGTAAAAATTATGGACATGTCTCACATCCCCATAAGCAACATATCAAAATATGAGAATGATCCAACCCTCCGGGAATCAAATAAAAATATTTTATGATCTTCCGATACGTAAAATGCGGGCTGTTACATAGTTTCTCTTCATGGAAATATCATATGTACTCAGTTAATTATCGTCATGGGTTCTTTTTTCAATAATATTTCACATCATTAATCTACCAAGTCCAATTCTAACTTTTAATTATAAGTTCTATATTAACTTTTATAATAAGGAAAGTTATATCCTCCTTACCCCACGATATTTATTTGATTATTTTCACTAATTGGAATTACTAATTTAAACAACCATCAATATCCCTTAATCCCATTTTTATTTCATTTATTTTTGTTCATATGTTTATTGCCCTTTATAACCATAATGGTCATATTTCTCCTAAGGCAACAATTAATCTTTAAATTTTCTTTTACCACCATTGATTACAATTAACGCCGTTTATAAGCCCAAAGGTCATAATTTTCCTAAGACATTAATTATCAATGGATATCCTTATCTTATCAGTCCCGAACTATCTATTTGTTGTACCCCAATAAGCATTACTAATTTTTATTTATTTTCCAGTATATATATATATATATATTTGTGCACTGGACCTCTCACATTAAGATGACCACTTATGGATGTTGGATATGCCGGTTGGTTTCGGGCAGGCTTCTACTACAAGTTGAGCTTAACCTCGTGTTTAAATGCGACTGTAAATTAAATTCTTTAATTAGGGGCTTACAACGTTAATCCTAATAAATACTAGGAATTGTAACCATTAGACTTAATTCCCTTATTAAGTTTTACTTTCCCTAAATAAATGTTGGTTACAATAGTTATCTATTTATTTATGGTCGTATTTATAACAGCCAATCATGTTAATTGCTATAAATGGTCACCACAAATATATTAGATTTAATATGGATTACATTTACAGGTACTATTCCATATATGAACACCGTTCAAACATTCAAATATTCAATGTAATGTATATTTTGTCGTTTACGTAGATTCGGACGGATAATGTGTATATATTTATATTTATTTTTACGCGATTAGCGTAGTTATATTCCTTTATTATTATCGTCAATTTAATATTTTGGTTCAATCAATAACCAAAGATCCCTTTTTGTATTCAATCTTGCCATAAGGTTCCAAATCTTACAAAAGCACCGTTAGTTATAGTTATTGTAAATTATGCGTGATATTTGGAATAGGCACACTTCAAAACCACAAGAAATAGATATGTTTATGTAAAATTTGGAATAATTCAAGCAAACTATGCACAAGTATGTATATTTATATTTATGCGTACATTTACACAACTTTTCCCCTTTTAACCTTTTATCACACTTCTTGCAGATTTCAAAATAATGTCTTTTTGTTCATAAAGGAGAAAATGACATATTTGCAACAACTAAGCAAAAATCCCAATAATATTGGATACAAACAAGTTTATATCTTTTAAATCAAAATTACATAATTCACCATTTTATATTTTTAATCGAATTACATAATTTATCATTTTAACATTGAAACTAGAGATTTGTAAGATAACTACATCTAAACTGTGTTTAATGAGACTGATTTCCTGATATACAGTGTTTTGCAACAACCACAATATATTTTTAAACATGACTGTAGGCACTGTGTATAAACAATTAAATAAGCCGGCAAATAATATTATTCATAGCCACAAACCTATACTTTCAAGTTTTGATAAATATTTATAAGCAGATCTGATAGCTATCATTTCAAATTCAACATTATTACAAACATATCTGATGATATTAGGCATATATTTTGAGATCTAATTCAAATGAGATAAATAGGCTAATATAACTTTGTATATAATTTTCTCACTCACTTGAAAGCACCCAAATCTGAAATCGGAATAATCTTTTAGGCCTATAACTCCCAAAGTCCTACAGATCTACAATTAATCTAAAAAAGGGATACTTTTAGATCTGAAGATTTGCAAGATAATAGGAAAAGAGGGGAGAACCTGATGAAGATTAGCTTTGAAGTCTATATACACCCTTTTCCATTTGAATTTGATGAACCCTTCCAAATCTGAAAGATTTGTATCTTACTGATTGTGTATGATTATATATTTTGATTAAGAAATTAATCTATAGAGAAAGGGAAATAGCAGAGCTTCGTTTCAGTAACGACCTACAGAAATTCGACGCCAGAATTCCGACAATAATACACAAATCTTGTATCATTTGTCAGAACCCAAGTATCTAAAACACGGATAATTATTAGAAAGAAATTAGAGGGTGAGATAAGAAAGAAAGAAATATTAGAATAGAAGAAGAAGAATAACCAACATAATACAGAGTCTCATATCGTAGCGAAATTAAAATATAATATAGAAATAAATCTTTACTGAGAGCTTTGAAAAATACTTACAATTTCAGAGTACAATAACACATCTGGCCAGTTATAATAATTTTTCCTCATATACAAACACACAGCGGAATAATATTTATATAACGTCATAAGTTTGAACTCATCCAACTTGTCTCTTCACAGCATTCGATAACCAGAACCTGTACAACCCGGTCTAACCCGAGCATTACAAACGCCGGATCAATCTGGTGAACCAGAGTGAGGAAAACACACTAAGTTTTAAAGGTATCACACAACTTATTTTTAAAGTTAAAATCTTTTACAAAAGAAATGGATAATCGTAAGAACAAATCTACACATAAATACGGACGGTTTTTACCTTACGATAACCCAAATTTTTATTGAAATCAATATCTTTTCTGATATTATAATAATGTCTAAATACAAATAAATAACAATTTAGCAGAATGCTTGCATCTCACACTCTACATGCATAGTATACAATCAAAACCATTGGAGAATCGATTTCCATGGTAAGGCATGGGCAACCACCTTTCCGATAATGCACTTCCAAAAATGAATACATTGGGGTTCAACAAGAACATCTTGCAACCTAGGCTAAACATGACCTGCCCCTCACTTCGCTTGAGAGTACCGAATATATCATCACCATGATTGAGGGCCTGCCAACCGAGCCGATATCACATATACAATAATAAATGGGACAACTAAATACATTTGATTTCTCCAGACTAGGTAATGATATGCACTTTTAATGGGTGTGACCCACATAGCCATGCGATCAACCCGATTTTATACCATTTCCCAGTTGATAAGGCTTGAGGTTTAAGCATACCCTTTAGAACAACACATCCCCATCCACTTTGAATTTTGCATCATCATATCTGCTGGATATCACATTGATGTCCACAAAAATATTCTTCGTGTTTAGCTAAGAGAAGAAGTACTGCCTTCTCCACCGTCAATAGAATACATTTGAAAAAAATCAACGTACGTGAGTGCTTTGGAAATACTTTGTCAGACACTCATCCATACGAGTCATCCAGGAACAGGATGAACCGAAGGCACCCTCCTACCACATATAGGTAGCACCCCAAGGATCAGTAGTGAGTAGTCCTTGTAATCTGAAGATTTCACTCATAATAGAATCACTGTCGAAATATCTCTTGCCGCTAAACTAGAGAAATTCAACAAGTGGTTCTTTCGTTTATGAAGATACACGGTCTTCAATGTCCCATCTTCAACAACATCTTCCACGTATTTTTGGTCGGAATGGTTTTCGAATATAACTTCGATCCCAATCTTTTCGTACCAACAATCGTATAAGTCAAATTTGATAGTTGGTTATTTATCTATCAAATAAATGATTTTGAGAATAAACGAGTTCACTGATTCTGTACTCGGCATTACTTGGCCTCGTTAATTGAACATCTGTTAATTATATTCTTTAAATCTTCCAACATTTGGAGTTTATCTTTTACTTCTTATTATAAAAAATAATATTTTTAAAAATCATTTCATTCACTTATAAATTTTTTCGAATACAGCTTTGAATATCATTTACGGAAATCACAACTTATCTTTCCCTCAATTTCTCTTGTTTATAAACTAATACCGTTCTTGGATAATCGTGAAGTAGTTCAAGTTAGGGTATTTTATTTACCTCTCCGACCTTGACCAACAACATTCATATCTTTATAATAGAAAGAAGTATATTAACCACATGTTTTCCTTTGAAAACCTCATTCAAATCTCAACAATGTTTACTTAATTAATTAATAAGTAAACTATTATTATACTTTTCTATTAATCTTTACTAGACTTTTATAATATTACATTCGAACTTTGCTTCTATTATGAATAGAATCCTTTATAAAATTTCTTTAACGTCTCTTTATAAATATTCTTCAGCTTGTTTGCAACAATAATACAATATTTGTTTTTTTAATCATATATAACTATCTTTAACAAATTTAATATAAAAATCTTTATAAATCTCATATAAATATCTTTATAAATCTTACGTATGAATTCTTTTATTTATTTTTATCAAAACAATTCCACTTATCATCTATAAAAAATGTTACAGATTTCATTTCAAAACTATCTATTTTCTTATATTATACCTTTTTCAAATCATTCTGACAACTTATGTGTTGTCCAAAATCACATAGCGATCTTTTTAACAATTTTCAGTTTATAAATCAAATAGTTCAATTTATTATTTGTAACAATTGTTACAAATTCATTTTTCAAAAATCTTACTTCACTTGCAAATTCCATTTGTAAACTATTATCGATAACTAATGTTTTGATTACATTTTCTAAACTCTTAACTTCCATTTACAAAATCATTTATAAATCATTTACGCCAATTTATATTTGTTTCCATTTCCAAATCTTTACTTAGCTCATACTCTCGATTTCGATTAACATTCCGATCTTCGGAACATAACATTTCGAACTTTGGAATAATTTCAACTTCGCTTAACAATCCGAACTTCGGAATATCACATTCTGATCCTCGGAATAAATCTCACCTCGTTTTCCATTTCATACCATTTTCCAATTTCTAAAATTCCTTTTTCTAACTTCAATTATTAAGTAAATATTTGATTTAAGCTATCATATTTGCATAAAATCCCTTTTATAACTTTGTTATAAAAATTCGGATTTTTAGTATGAAACTCGTTCATAAACTCCTTTCACAATTCAATTTGATTTCATTACAACTATACTTAAATTATTATTAATTAAAATAATAATATACATCATCATTAACTACCGTATAAGTAGTTAACTTCTTAATTAACTAAAATAAACAGTAAATTTCTTTTTAAAATTAAAACAAATATTTGTTTAGCTATTTCATTCAAATAAACTGATTTAATAATCAATCCAGTCAAAACAGTTGACATAGTCAACTCAAAACACGGTTATCTCATCAACCGATTCTAATTAGTCCTTCCTTTAAATTAATTAATAATGTATTTAATTTAAATAGTTCCATTTAATTGTTTTCTTAGAAACAGTTATCCAATTTTAAACATTAGGTTAATTTTTCTGCTCATTGCTTATAAATCTTCTTAACATAAGAATTTACATAATAAAATCAATTAATAATTAATTATAAACTTAATTAATAAATGATAAATATTTATTTTCTTTTAACAAACTTTTATTCAAAAAAATAGATTTAAAAAAAATCAATTTCCGGTTATAAAAATAAATTTTATAACTTCACTTCTATTGATTCAACTGACAGTAAGTCAAAATTTATAAAACGATTGATTTATAGGGCATATGTTGCCAAATACTCAACAAATACTGCCCATTAGTTAAAACAAAACAAACATTGAATTTCAGTTCAATGGTGAACAACCAAATCAATCACCCAATCAGAACAGTTCATATAACTATAATATGGAATAAGTAATATATAAATATTTGAGGAATCCAGTTGAATCCCTCCAAACTGCTCTTCCCTGCATCAAAATAGATTATCTCACATAAATTTATTCAATTCAATTAAACTAATTATTTCTATACAACAAATAAAGGCTACTTAACATCAACTAATTAAAAAAACAATTCAAACAATTTAACATGTTTATTTTATAAACATAACCAACAAGGTAAATCACCTCAATTGGAAATAATCAATAGAATAATGATTTGGTGTTTCATTGAAATTAAACAACGTTTAATTTCAGAAATTCATTCAATATATAATTGAAAAACAATCAACCAATAGCAATCATAGCACACAATTATAAAACCTAACTAATATAAAATATAAGTAGGAAGAACTGAGTGAGTTTAACTCACCTTGTTTTCCGTTATTTCTGAAGCGGTACAGTTTAGTTAAATTAAACGATTGTTTAATTTAACTAGAATTCCAGATGTGTCCAATTGTAACAACCCGAAAATCTGGGTCAGTTTAAAAATTTTATTTTGGCAATTTTAGTGAATTTTGAACATTTAAAGTGGATTATTTTAAATAAAATCGATGAGAAATTTATTTTGAATAGAATCGAACGTATATATTTATATACGTCGTTGTTTGAATATAATAATTATATATAATTATAAATATAATTGAAAATGGCGCGGTAGTTCGATAATTCGATTTCAAACTTCAAATGAATGTACCGGGTGCAAAACAAACCTGATTTTAGCGAAACCAAAAACATTAGGATTTATTTTAGAATATCTTTCCAACGAATCCGAAAAATCGAAATTTCATAGCGGGGATCAAAAGATATGTCCAGTTGAAAATTCTGAATAGTCGCTATGGAATTCAGGCCCTTAAAAATAGACATTTTGCAAACGACCTCGGATTTCGACGAAACCACTTTTGTTGGGTCCGTGATGTCAAATTATTGCTAGATTCCAAATTTCATAATTTTTCGAATCAGTATGTGAGCGTGGCAAAGGAAAATGCGTTTGACCAGTTTCAGTTGATTTTAATCGACTGGAAAATGGTCATTTTTCCAACGATCTCAGAATTCGACGAAACTAATTTTGTTAGGACCGTATCATCAATACGAAGCTAGAAAATCTTTTTCTGGAATTTTTCGAGTTAGTATGTGACCCCAGTAAATTGAAATACGCGTTCAAATTCAATATATAGAGTTATATGTTGATTTTAACGGAAACTGATTGTAATGATCGAATCAGCCTACGATACATATCCCATTGTGTTCGGAATGAGGATAATTAGCTATGGACGACAGGCGGTGGGCCTTGTTTAGAGGTCGTATGTAAAAGTCAACTTTTCGGGATTAAAAATAATTAAATAAAACTTCCTCTCTCCTCTTCCTTTATTCATTCTGCCCCCCCCCCTTCGTTCATTCAAATCGAAAAAAAATTAGAAAGAAACGGGAGGAGCGCCGCCGCTCCTCCGACGAGCGCGCCACCGTGCAGCAGGCACGGCAGCCTCCGCCTTCCACCCTCCTTCTCCTTTCTTCTTCGATTCACCCGATCCCCTTTTCCCGCTCAGCCCTACCCAGCTTCACCGCGACGCACCCCTCCGCCTCCACCTCAGGCGATGCGCGCCCCCTCCCCTTCTTCTTCTCCTTCCTCTCTCCCTCTCCTGCGTGAACCCTAGGCCCCTGCGATCGAACCCGCGCCCAAAACCCGATCCCCTGGCCTCCTCCGCTACGCCCGCACCTCGGTCGACCGGATCCGCACCTCCCCTCTTCTCCGACACCCCCTGTCAGCCGCGCAGAATGGAATCCCCCCCTCCTCACGATTTACTGTAAGTTCTTTATTTACTTACTTAGTTTTATTTATTTATTTAAACATGTAAAGTCTGATTTTTTTTCTTACACTATAAAATTCTGATCTCTATAGATATAAAGTTATAATTTTTATTTAGAGAAAGTAATAAATTTTGATGATAGAAAGTTATAATCTTTAACAGGAAAAAAGATTAGATTTTTAGTTTCGAAAAGTTTGATTTTTATCATCATAAAAGATTTGATTTTTATAAACAAAAAGATTAGATTTTTAATCATGGAAAAAGTTAGATTTTTAAAACCATAAAGAAGAGATTTTTATATTGCAGAAGTATAAAAATATAATCTTTTATATTGTAGGAGTATAAAAATATCATCTTTATGTATGTAACGAAATAAAAATATGATTTTTATTATATATATAAAATAAAGTTAAAATGAGATTTTTATAGAGATGAAATAAAAAGGCGAAATCTTTATATTTGAAAAGGCGAGATCTTTATGTAGAGAATATCGATGTAAAAATATAATTTTTATCTATATAGTAGCGATGTAAAAATAGAATTTTTATTTATATAGTAGCGATGTAAAAGTAGAATTTTTATCTATATAGTAGCGATGTAAAAATAGAATTTTTATCTATATAGTAGCGATGTAAAAATAGAATTTTTATCCATATGGAGTAATTATAAAAATATGATTTTTATATACATAGCAATAATATAAAAATGTGATTTTTATGTATGTAGTGAATACGGGCAACGAAAGTGGCAAAAGGCGAGAACGACGAAGATTTCTACAATAGAAGAGTCGTGGAGTTGGAATAGCTAGTCGGTGAGAACTTCTCACTCTAAATTTCTTTTTCTAGATATATATATATATATATATATATATATATATATATACTAGGATGCAGACGGTGCTTAGCAGCACCCGACACCCGTCATCCACTGACCATGGATGGCTTGTATGCTTGTTTGATGTGTTGTGAAATTTGTTTGTGAAGTTGATGTGAAATAGATAATGAAATATATTCATGTGTTGAAATAAATTAATTATCGTTAAAAATATATTTTTTAACGTGAATGTGAATAAATAAATATTTATAAACAAATCGGCCGATGTGTTTATATACACCGATTTGACTGATATTGATTGGGATGATAAATTTTACACATCGCCCAACTGCACAAATAAAAATCTGTGTTTGTTGATTTGAAACCCCACATGGGTGTTGGGATGATATTTGGCGTACACTAATCCCAATTATTTTATTGTATGTCGATCGATTGGTCGACAGTCTGTGTAAGCATTAATTATTTATATTTGATGCTTATGCAGTTGTGTGGTGCACCTTGGATGATGGTTGATTGTTTATCATTGCTATTATATACATGTGTTGTATGGAATCCATATAATTTACATTATATGGTGATTGATTGGGCCTCGTTCCAATCGGGAAAATAATGTATATTATAAAAGAAAATTCATGTGTTGAAACTATTTATGTGTTGAGTAAAATATTTTAATAATAAAATTTACAGCTTTATCATATTTAAAATTAGAACTACTTCATGGTGGAGTCTAATTGAAAATCAAACGATAGATACCATAATTTTATAAAATATTTTACATAACAAAAATAGAGATGTGTTGACAGTACTCATGTGTTGAAAGAAATATAGATTCATGTGTTGAATAGAATAAATATTCATTTGTTGAATAGAATAAAGAAGTTTTCGAAAAATATAAAGCCGTGTGGATTAGAGATGCGTTATTTTGACGCGAACGATATTTATATCGATTTTATTCGTTTTATAATGAATATTGAAAAGTGATTTCAAAATTTAATATTTTGAAATGAAATTCAAATTAAATTAGATTAAAATTCAAATTGAAATTTTATTGAATCAATTTGAAATGAATTCGAATCGAATAGAGAATGAATTCGATTCGAATTGAATAGAAAGTGAATTTGAATTGGAATTGAATAGAAATGAATTCAAATTGAATTAAATTGAAATTGAATTAAAAACGAATTGAAATCGTTTTGAATGAAATTTGAAACGAACTGAAATTGAATTGAAATCAATTTAAAATGAATTCGAATTGAATTAAATAGAAGGTAAACTCAAATTGAATTGAATTGAAACGAATAAGAATTTGAATTGAAACGAATTTGAATTCGAACTAAATAAAATAGAAAGGAATTCGAATTGAATTGAAATCAAATCGATTTGAAATTGAAGATGAAGTTGAAATTGTTTTTGAAACGAATTTAGAACGATTTTTAAAATACGTTTTAAAAAGGAAATCAACGAAATATATATAATATATATATATACTATATATATAATGGCCTGAATTGAACGCGCCACACCGCGGCAGTTCGCGAATTTCGACCATTGACTTCGAATTGACGTTGCGGGAGATCCGACCGTCGGATTCTCCTAAAACCAGAACCGTTGGGTTCGTATCGAAAAGAGCTTTCCAATGAATATTAGAAATTTGAAATCTAACGGTTGGATTTGGAATTATGTCCAATTCAAATTTGGAAAAGGTCGCTGTAAGTGCAGTTCGATGGCCGTTGATGGAAATCGACTGTACGGGCCTTGATAAAATTATTAAAAATATCTATAATTTGTGTAAAATCATAAGAAATGATTTGGGGAAAATTGGGCTGAAAAATTCCATATTTTAAAAGATAAAAATAGATTTTTATCGAAATGAACTAGTTTTGAATTAGAATTAAAATCAATTTATTTTTGAAATAAATAAATTGAATTTGAAAGTGATTTTAAAAATAATCAATATTCCCAATACGTGGATTGGACTGGAGTTGAATCCAAATTATCTTCGGAATATCTCGATATTGGATTTCGTGACTATACATATATTGTTATGGAAATTTGAAAGATATATTTTATATCGTTATTTCCAATACGATATTTGTTGGTTTTAGAATTTGATATTGAATATAAGCCGATATATTTTCTATTCAGAGCCTTGTATTTAATATCAAATGTGATTTGGGTTTATCGTGAATCGTGTTTTAGATGACATTGGTTCTTTAACCCAGTTAAAGGCAGGATATTGATTTTTGAAAAGATTAAAACTAAGTGGAGTTTGAATGAATCTTTAATTAGATTAAAATGTGAATTGATAATTTAAATTATCAAATTTGAAAGGTGATCGAGAATGGAGTATCACCAGTTTTGCTCCAAAGCGCTAGTTAAATCTGTACTTAGATTTGAACGTGAAATGGTAATTAATTTTACCGATAACACCGTGGTGTTAGATATGGAGTATTACCAGTTTTGCTCCATGGGATGAATAGGTTGGGATTTGGAAATAAAATAAATAATTACTTCGGTGTGGTTCGTTAATCCCAACTAGTTTGAAATGATATCCAAAGGAAGATTAAAGAATAAATTTAGAAGAATTTATCTTGGATAAAATTAATGGGAACCTTTCCCTAAGAATGTGATTTTGTGAATAAAAGAATATTATGAATTGGAATGAGGCATCTGTTGTGTTTGTGTAACATTTGTTTATCATATACGTGGGTTATTCAGAAAGGTCGGGTTTATACCCATTCTGAATAACCGATTCGACGAGATGTCGAAGATGAAGACGGTGGTTGAAGACCAGAAGTCTTCACATCGTTTGGGTGATTACTGATGATCTTGATTTGGCTGTACACCCGAGATGAGGGAATCAGTTGGTGATCGTCCAGACGTAATTGGAGATGGATGGATATGCGAGGAAAGTGCCTCCGGTTTCGTTCAGACCCAGAACGAACTTGTAAATGGATTGTGTGTCTGACATTGGATTTTATTCCGTGTTGATTGATCTCTATTAAATATACATCTGTTTGGGGGCGAAGAATTTATTCTCTTGCTTAACGCCCTTCTCTGAGACGTACGAGCTCAGAGGTTGTATATAGATGGACATCAGTCGCATGGAGTGAATTGCCAGTGTGGAACGCGTAAGTGGCAATTGATCAAGGCTTCTGTTGAAAAGCAAACTCTTGTGGTTGATGATTAAAGCACGGCCTGTGTGGCATAGCTTTGTGTATAACGTGAATTCGCGAGCCTCACACCTCGGTATGAGTCAAAAACGGGATACGGACCCAAGGAGTGCATGACGTTTCTTTCTAGCTAGGGTGGTGTCAGTGACCTACCAGCCCTGACATTTATATACTTTTCACCTGTGTGGTTGTTGGATACGAGGCGCCTCGGATATAGGTCTGTAAGGACCGGGAAACGTGTGTCCAGGAATAACCAATCCTCAAAAGTAAGAGAGGACCGGCCTTGGAGGTTCCAAAGGATCAGAGTGGGGTCCTGAGGCATTGCTAGAGTGTCTCGAACGCGGAGTGGAGCTTGCCCCTTGCGTCAGCTCATGACGGAATCCAATTTCCAATACGTGATATTGCGGTTTTAATTGTAGAACTAGTATGGTGACATGATATATGGTACCCATGCCGTCTATGATTGATATTTATGATTGAAAATGTTTTGACACTATACACCTATGATAGTATCAAATGATTTGTTTTAAACGTATCAAGCATTATTTGGTAATTGTAAGGGAAAACCATATCCTCCGGCTTGCGTTGCATTGTGTGATGGGACCTGGGTCTTATAACAGCTTCATTTTTCTTTATTTAGCATTGCGCTGTTTGTTTTATGCACTGGTATTCTTGGGAGGAAACCCGTTCCGTGTTATACGGCGTTGTCCCTTGATTTACCTTACTTTAAAAATAAAGATTAATAACTGTTTTAGTTCTCACACCAGTCACATGACTGACCTGGAGTTTTTTGTTTTGACCTAAACTCTGGGTGCCCTTATTTTCGACACGGGCAGCTAGTAGTTTTGGTTTTGCAGATTTATATTCACAGGGTCCTGATTTACAGCTGGAACGATGCTCGGAAAGCTCTATATCTGTGTATCACTTTCAGTTGTATTTTGTATATTTTTTTGCTGCTTTGTAAAATATAGTAATCTCTGATATTTATCGAATGTAATTTATTCATTTATACTCTGTATATTCTTGTATCTGATGGAGTTGTTGTAATAACAATGAAATGTTCTTCTGTTTGCGTTCTGATTTGTTCTGTTCTCAAACGATCAGGGCTTTTCGAACGGTCTTAGTCGGTTTAACGATCGATTCGGATCGAGCGAAATTCCTTGCCGTTACAGTTGGTATCAGAGCTTTGGTTTACAGAGCTCGAGAACAAGACACACTAGAACCATATGAAAGAATTCATCAAATATTGGATTAGTAATATCCAATTAGAATGACTCGTTAGAGATAGGATCAGTAGTATCCTAGAACGAGTGTGAAGAGTGTATTTTTCAAATGAAAACAAATTTTGTTTTGAAAATCTAAATCGCTTTATATGTATTTGAATATTTATTTATTTTGAATTTGGACAATCCAATATATAAAGATTTCGCGTATACGCGTCATGAACGTATATTCGAAGTTTTAATATACTGGGTAGATATAGAATCACATTCAAGACATCTGGGGATGATTCTGATGATGGTGCATCATCATCAGTATTCATATTCGAGTTTCGAAGGTGTGATTTCTATATATTTCCATTAGACTGGTGTGAGAACTAAAATATAGCTAGAATACATTGTTGTGAATTGGCATCAAAACATGCTTTTTTGTATATATGTATCAAAATTATGAATTTGAAACGCTAATCCACTAATTGATTAATGTTTGTGTTGTTTGTTTATTTGTTTAATCATTTTTAACCATTTAGTCTAATTGAATCAAATAGTGAATTGTATTGAAAATTGGTCGCATTTGCTTGCATATACATATACTTACATTGAACAGGTCATAGCAAGGAGGCTAGAGCAGAGAATAAAATTTTTTTGCCCGACAAATAGGTACATATTTACTATAATTTACTGTTTTGTTTGGGTGATGATGATTTTATGAGCCGATTGGCTTTTTCTTTTTCTTTTTGAGATCAGGAGGCCTTTATGGTAATTTCGGGATTTTCCCGTGGCTCCCGGTGCAGGGGAGGTTATGGCGAAATTTTTCGAAAATTTAGGGTGTTAGCCAAATTTTTGAAGAATTTGAAAATTCTCAGAAACTGAAAAGTTGGAGAATGAAAGCCAGATCGAACGTAGAGTTGATTGATCAAACCACTTTTGACTTTGTTCCTGTTCGGGGACGAAAAGTTTTAAGTGAGGGAGATTGTAACAACCCGAAAATCTGGGCCAGTTTAAATTTTTTATTTTGGCAATTTTAGCGAATTTTGAACATTTAAAATGGATTATTTTAAATAAAATCGACGAGAAATTTATTTTGAATAGAATCGAACGTATATATTTATATACGTCGTCGTTTGAACATAATAATTATATATAATTATAAATAGAATTGAAAATGGCGCGGTAGTTCGATAATTCGATTTCAAACTTCAAATGAATGTACTGGGTGCAAAACAAACCGGATTTTAGCGAAACCAAAAACATTAGGATCTATTTTAGAATATCTTTCCAACGAATCCGAAAAATCGAAATTTCATAGCGGGATCAAAAGATATGTCCAGTTGAAAATTCTGAATAGTCGCTATGGAATTCAGGCCCTTAAAAAATAGACATTTTGCAAACGACCTCGGATTTCGACAAAACCACTTTTGTTGGATCCGTGATGTCAAATTATTTCTAGATTCCAAATTTCATAATTTTTCGAATCAGTATGTGAGCGTGGTAAAGGAAAACGCGTTTGACCAGTTTCAGTTGATTTTAATCGACTGGAAAATGGCCATTTTTCCAACGGTCTCAGAATTCGACGAAACTAGTTTTGTTAGGACTGTATCGTCAATACAAAGCTAGAAAATCTTTTTCTGAGATTTTTCGAGTTAGTATGTGATCCCAGTAAATTGAAATGCGCGTTCAAATTCAATATATAGAGTTATATGTTGATTTTAACGGAAACTGATTGTAACGATCGAATCAGCCTACGATACATATCCCATTGTGTTCGAAATGGGGGTAATTAGCTATGGACGACAGGCGGTGGGCCTTGTTTAGAGGTCGTATGTAAAAGTCAACTTTTTGGGATTAAAAATAATTAAATAAAACTTCCTCTCTCCTCTTCCTTTATTCATTCTGCCCCCCCTTTCGTTCATTCAAATTAAAATTAAAAAAAAAATAGGAAGAAACGGGAGGAGCGCCACCGCTCCTCCGACGAGCGCGCTACCGCGCAGCAGGCGCGGCAACCTCCGCCTTCCACCCTCCTTCTCCTTTCTTCTTCGATTCACCCGATCCCCTTTTCCCGCTCAGCCCTACCCAGCTTCACCGCGACGCACCCCTCCACCTCAGGCGATGCGCACCCCCCTCCCCTTCTTCTTCTCCTTCCTCTCTCCCTCTCCTGCGTGAACCCTAGCCCCCTGCGATCGAACCCGCGCCCAAAACCCGATCCCTTGGCCTCCTCCGCTACGCCCGCACCTCCGTCGACCGGATCTGCACCTCCCCTCTTCTCCGACACCCCCTGTCAGCCGCGCAAAATGGAATCCCCCCTCCTCACGATTTACTGTAAGTTATTTATTTACTTACTTAGTTTTATTTATTTATTTAAACATGTAAAGTCTGATTTTTTTTCTTACACTATAAAATTCTGATCTCTATAGATATAAAGTTATAATTTTTTTATAGAGAAAGTTATAAATTTTGATGATAGAAAGTTATAATTTTTAACAGGAAAAAAGATTAGATTTTTAGTTTCGAAAAGTTTGATTTTTATCAACATAAAAGATTTGATTTTTATAAACAAAAAGATTAGATTTTTAATCAGGGAAAAGGTTAGATTTTTAAAACCATAAAGAAGAGATTTTTATATTGCAGAAGTATAAAAATATAATCTTTTATATTGTAGGAGTATAAAAATATCATCTTTATATATGTAACGAAATAAAAATCTGATTTTTATTATATATATAATGAAGTAAAAATGAGATTTTTATAGAGATGAATAAGGCGAAATCTTTATATTTGAAAAGGCGATATCTTTATGTAGAGAATATCGATGTAAAAATAGAATTTTTATCTATATAGTAGCGATGTAAAAATAGAATTTTTATCTATATAGCAGCGATGTAAAAATAGAATTTTTATATATATAGCAGCGATGTAAAAATAGAATTTTTATCTATACAGTAGCGATGTAAAAATAGAATTTTTATCTATATAGTAGCGATGTAAAAATAGAATTTTTATCTATATAGTAGCGATGTAAAAATAGAATTTTTATCCATATGGAGTAATTATAAAAATATGATTTTTATATACATAGCAATAATATAAAAATATTATTTTTATGTATGTAGTGAATACGGGCAACGAAAGTGGCAAAAGGCGAGAACGACGAAGCTTTCTACAATAGAAGAGTCGTGGAGTTGGAATAGCTAGTCGGTGAGAACTTCTCACTCTAATTTTTTTTTCTAGATATATATATATATATATATATATATATTTATATACTAGGATGCAGACGGTGCTTAGCAGCACCCGACACCCGTCATCCACAGACCATGGATGACTTGTATGCTTGTTTGATGTGTTGTGAAATTTGTTTGTGAAGTTGATGTGAAATAGATAATGAAATATATTCATGTGTTGAAATAAATTAATTATCGTTAAAAATATAATTTTTAACGTGAATGTGAATAAATAAATATTTATAAACAAATCGGCCGATGTGTTTATATACACCGATTTGACTGATATTGATTGGGATGATAAATTTTACACATCGCCCAACTGCACAAATAAAAATCTGTGTTTGTTATTTGAAACCCCACATGGGTGTTGGGATGATATTTGGCGTACACTAATCCCAATTATTTTATTGTATGTCGATCGATTGGTCGACAGTCTGTGTAAGCATTAATTATTTATATTTGATGCTTATGCAGTTGTGTGGTGCACCTTGGATGATGGTTGATTGTTTATCATTGCTATTATATACATGTGTTTTATGGAATCCATATAATTAACATTATATGGTGATTGATTGGGCCTCGTTCCAATCGGGAAAATAATGTATATTATAAAAGAAAATTCATGTGTTGAAACTATTTATGTGTTGAGTAAAATATTTTAATAATAAAATTTACAGCTTTATCATATTTAAAATTAGAACTACTTCACGGTGGAGTCTAATTGGAAATCAAACGATAGATACCATAATTTTATAAAATATTTTACATAACAAAAATAGAGATGTGTTGACAGTACTCATGTGTTGAGATTAGTCGTGTGTTGAAAGAAATATAGATACATGTGTTGAATAGAATAAATATTCATTTGTTGAATAGAATAAAGAAGTTTTTGAAAAATATAAAGCCGTGTGGATTAGAGATGCGTTATTTTGACGCGAACGATATTTATATCGATTTTATTCGTTTTATAATGAATATTGAAAAGTGATTTCAAAATTTAATATTTTGAAATGAAATTCAAATTAAATTAGATTAAAATTCAAATTGAAATTTTATTGAATCAATTTGAAATGAATTCGAATCGAATAGAAAATGAATTCGATTCGAATTGAATAGAAAGTGAATTTGAATGGAATAGAAATGAATTCAAATTGAATTAAATTGAAATTGAATTAAAAACGAATTGAAATCGTTTTGAATGAAATTTGAAACGAACTGAAATTGAATTGAAATCAATTTAAAATGAATTCGAATTGAATTAAATAGAAGGTAAACTCAAATTGAATTGAATTGAAACGAATTAGAATTTGAATTGAATTGAAACGAATTTGAATTCGAACTAAATAAAATAGAAAGGAATTCGAATTGAATTGAAATCAAATCGATTTGAAATTGAAGATGAAGTTAAAATTGTTTTTGAAACGAATTTAGAACGATTTTTAAAATACGTTTTAAAAAGGAAATCGACGAAATATATATAATATATATACTATATATATAATGGCCCGAATAGAACGCGCCGCACCGCGGCAGTTCGCGAATTTCGACCATTGACTTCGAATTGACGTTGCGGGAGATCCGACCGTCGGATTCTCCTAAAACTGGAACTGTTGGGTTCGTATCGAAAAGAGATTTCCAATGAATATTAGAAATTTGAAATCTAATGGTTGAATTTGAAATTATGTCCAAATCGAATTTGGAAAAGGTCGCTGTAAGTGCAGTTCGATGGCCGTTGATGGAAATCGACTGTACGGGCCTTGATAAAATTATTAAAAATATCTATAATTTGTGTAAAATCATAAGAAATGATTTGGGGAAAATTGGGCTAAAAAATTCCATATTTTAAAAGACAAAAATAGATTTTTATCGAAATGAACTAGTTTTGAACTAGAATTAAAATCAATTTATTTTTGAAATAAATAAATTGAATTTGAAAGTGATTTTAAAAATAATCAATATTCCCAATACGTGGATTGGACTGGAGTTGAATCGAAATTATCTTCGGAATATCTCGATATTGGATTTCGTGACTATACAGATATTGTTATGGGAATTTGAAAGATATATTTTATATCGTTATTTCCAATACGATATTTGTTGGTTTCAGAATTTGATATTGAATATAAGCCGATATATTTTCTATTCAGAGCCTTGTATTTAATATCAAATGTGATTTGGGTTTATCGTGAATCGTGTTTTAGATGACATTGGTTCTTTAACCCAGTTAAAGGCAGGATATTGATTTTTGAAAAGATTAAAACTAAGTGGAGTTTGAATGAATCTTTAATTAGATTAAAATGTGAATTGATAATTTAAATTATCAAATTTGAAAGGTGATCGAGAATGGAGTATCACCAGTTTTTCTCCAAAGCGCTAGTTAAATCTGTACTTAGATTTGAACGTGAAATGGTAATTAATATTACCGATAACACCGTGGTGTTAGATATGGAGTATTACCAGTTTTGCTCCATGGGATGAATAGGTTGGGATTGGGAAATAAAATAAATAATTATTTCTGTGTGGTTTGTTAATCCCGACTAGTTTGTAATGATATCCAAAGGAAGATTAAAGAATAAATTTAGAAGAATTTATCTTGGATAAAATTAATGGGAACTTTTCCCTAAGAATGTGATTTTGTGAATAAAAGAATATTCTGAATTGGAATGAGGCATCTGTTGTGTTTGTGTAACATTTGTTTATCATATACGTGGGTTATTCAGAAAGGTCGGGTTTATACCCATTTTGAATAACCGATTCGACGAGATGTCGAAGATGAAGACGGTGGTTGAAGACCGGAAGTCTTCACATCATTTGGGTGATTACTGATTATCTTGATTTGGCTGTACACCCGAGATGAGGGAATCAGTTGGTGATCGTCCAGACGTAATTGGAGATGGATGGATATGCGAGGAAAGTGCCTCCGGTTTCGTTCAGACCCAGAACGAACTTGTAAATGGATTGTGTGTCTGACATTGGATTTTATTCTGTGTTGATTGATCTCTATTAAATATACATCTGTTTGGCGGCGGAGAATTTATTCTCTTGCTTAACGCCCTTCTCTGAGACATACGAGCTCAGAGGTTGTATATCGATGGACATCAGTCGCATGGAGTGAATTGCCAGTGTGGAACGCGTAAGTGGCAATTGATCAAGGCTTCTGTTGAAAAGCAAAGTCTTGTGGTTGATGATTAAAGCACGGCCTGTGTGGCATAGCTTTGTGTATAACGTGAATTCGCGAGCCTCACACCTCGGTATGAGTCAAAAACGGGATACGGACCCAAGGAGTGCATGACGTTTCTTTCTAGCTAGGGTGGTGTCAGTGACCCACCAGCCCTGAAATTTATATACTTTTCACCTGTGTGGTTGTTGGATACGAGGCGCCTCGGATATAGGTCTGTAAGGACCGGGAAACGTGTGTTCAGGAATAACCAATCCTCAAAAGTAAGAGAGGACCGGCCTTGGAGGTTCCAAAGGATCAGAGTGGGGTCCTGAGGCATTGCTAGAGTGTCTCGAACGCGGAGTGGAGCTTGCCCCTTGCCTCGGCTCATGACGGAATCCAATTTCCAATACGTGATATTGCGGTTTTAATTGTAGAACTAGTATGGCGACATGATATATGGTACCCATGCCGTCTATGATTGATATTTATGATTGAAAATGTTTTGACACTATACACCTATGATAGTATCAAATGATTTGTTTTAAACGTATCAAGCATTATTTGGCTATTATAAGGGAAAACCCTATCCTCCGGCTTGCGTTGCATTGTGTGATGGGACCTGGGTCTTATAACAGCTTCATTTTTCTTTATTTAGCATTGCGCTGTTTGTTTTATGCACTGGTATTCTTGGGAGGAAACCCGTTCCGTGTTATATGGAGTGGTCCCTTGATTTACCTAACTTTAAAAATAAAGATTAATAACTGTTTTAGTTCTCACACCAGTTACATGACTGACCTGGAGTTTATTGTTTTGACCTAAACTCTGGGTGCCCATATTTTCGACACGGGCAGCTAGTAGTTTTGGTTTTGCAGATTTATATTCACGGGGTCCTGATTTACAGCTGGAACGATGCTCGGAAAGCTCTGTATCCGTGTATCACTTTCAGTTGTATTTTGTATATTTTTTCGCTGCTATGTAAAATATAGTAATCTCTTATATTTATCGGATGTAATTTATTCATTTATACTCTGTATATTCTTGTATCTGATGGAGTTGTTATAATAACAATGAAATGTTCTTTTGTTTGCGTTCTGATTTGTCGTGTTCTCAAACGATCAGGGGTTTTCGAACGGTCTTAGTCGGTTTAACGATCGATTCGGATCGAGCGAAATTCCTTGCCGTTACACCAATTCTGTTCCACGACGTTGTGCATGTCAATATGAACCCAATGATATCTGGTTTACCCAATTTTGATAAGATATGATCATGTTATTAATAACTAAAGTTAGTATAACTTAAATTAAAGATTTAATTAAACTATAATTATTGTAACCCTAATCATGCTTAATTTAAACTTAGTTAACCCCAAATCATCTAAATTATTTAACTAAAATTATGTTGGTTAAGAATGATACTACCGACTCCCTAAATTTTTGTTCCTGGCTTTCATTAATTACAATCCCCTAAACACGGTTTTAAACAGATTATTTAACTCTAAATTAAACTAATACTTAACTAATTATAAACTATAGTTACGTTGTTCGTCCAGGAAGACGCGACCCAATTTCCTCTGTTCTCTGATTCGTTTGTCCAACAAGCAGTGCATTGATGAAAATGAAATATCACGTCACTTCATCAAATTTTGAAACTAAACTGCCAATTTTGTTTCTCCAGACTCCCATTCGTTCGTTTACAACTTCCCAACAAAACCTTTGAATCATGAAATATGAGGCCAAACAAATTAATTTGTCAAGAATTTAACGTAGGCCGATTTTATTTCTTCCCCTCATACTACTCACGTTCGAACTCTCCAAAAACCGCACTTAACTATCCACCGCTGACACGGTTTCCAGCAACCGGATGATATTGACAAGCATCGAGATGAGCGCCTAAGTCGCCTCGATTAATGCACCAAACCTCGAACGATTTGATCTCTTATAGCAGCGCCAGTCCCAATTCAAATGTTGGCCACTTCAAACGCAATTCTGGCCGCTACGATCGTCTAAATCTGATCCTGACTGTCCATCCTTTAGATCTCGTCGAGCCTGAGGTTTTACTAGTTGGAGACTTTTGGTGAAGATTGAAGAATTGGAAGTTTTAGGAAGAAGAATCTTAGAAGATTTCAGTCGTTCGATATTTTGAAGTGGCGGCTACAAACCTTTGACTACATTCGAATGGGGCATAAATAAATGTGGGTTGATTATTATATTATTAAATTTACTTCATCACGAATTAATGTATTAAAACTGCTACATAAGGTCTCCCATCGAGAAACTCCTAATCCTAGCACAGAAAAATATTCCAAACATGATGGGACAGGTTTCAACGAATTGTGTGGTCGTTTGTAAAAAGTTCTTTGTAAATCATAGGCTAAAAATCATGCGTTTAAATTTTCCATGGTCACCAAATAAATCCAATCAATCTAATTCTACTAGACCTTTTCCTAATGGTTCCAATGAAATTTGTTTCGTTAAAATCGGAGTTCATTTGGCCAACCGTTTATTCCTTTAAAGTTACCCATGTCAAATAACATAAATGATTAAGTAAAAACAGAGGCGTTTATTATTGCCATAATCAAACAGTAGGTCCAATTGACACGAAAATTGAAATCTTATAATAATTAAGTAATACGAATCCAACGGCACAAGTTTCATTGAATTCCGAGACTGTTCCTGGTATGTTATTTTTATATGCCAAACAACGCTATTTTGGACACCAAAATACCTGATGTCCAAAAATAACAAATTACCTGCCTATTCTGACTCTAAACATTGATACGAACTCAAGGAATTGCTTTTGTGGCTTAATTCGACCGTCTGCTCAAGTCATACACAAATACCTCTCACAGAAAATGACTACGCGTTTATGGCTGCCAATGTCACATATGACATCGCTTTTCCATGAAATTTAATACCGTACAATAATTTAACGTTACGGTTCCAATGAAACTAATTTCGTCAGAAGCGGAGACCATTTGCAAAAATGGTTATTTTTAAAGCTATAAAATATCGATAAAATATTAATTAAATTCCAAAATAATAATAATAAATTATTCTAATCATAAATACCCAACTGAAAATATCATATAGCTTCAAATATAAATTATACAACTCAAAATCATCAATTTCGAGTTAAACGATGTCCAAATTATATTAGAACCCTTTTAAATATATTATATAAACATTATAATTTAATAACGATTTCGATTGCGACTATATTAAATTTTGAAATTGACATAATTAACAATCTATAACACGAAATCAGAAATTTTCTTTTCCATATGAAATTTATAATAAACAAGATTCAAATATTTCTTGTTTCACAAGAAATTTGACTTATATCGGATCATGTATATTCAATTGAAGTTGAAAACTTAATATTACGAACTACCGCGTCATTTCAAGCTTGATTTAAATTGTATATAAATTTAACGTTTAAAATTCGTATTAATAAATGAATTATATATTAGAATCCATTAATATTCCAAATACCATACTTAAAATAATAAATTAAATTAGATATTTGACAACCAAAAGTACGAGACATTATATTCTCCCCGTTTAAAAGAATTTCGCCCCCGAAATTACTAAGGTAGAAAAATGTTACAAACCTATTCACTTTAAAAATCCATTTTATTTTAAATCGAAAACCAATTTATTATTGTTAATAAAAATTTCAAAAATATTGAAAATTTTCTAACACCTTAAATTCCTGGAAAAATTCGGTAGAGTCTCCCCTATACGGAGTAACTTCTGCGATATCATAGGAACAAATAATATATATATATATATATATATATATCGACCCACAAGGTCAGAAACAAAATTCAAAACCCCAAAATTTATATTTTCGCATTGATGTACCCTTTACGAGTGCTATTGAGTGTATTTACTTAACTTATATGCAATCTACGCAACCAAACTTAATCTTCATAGCCTTCTGGCACCTGTACTTAACTCATTTAACATGTAAGTCACAAATACATGAAATTCCAAATAACCTTTCAATGATTAACAAGTATAACTTCACAAATTCCAAGAATCAAACATGAATTATCAATTCAATTTATACAATCCAAGGTTATATCCTTAATTTCAGTTCACATGCAGTTTTATTCCAGTTTTTATTATACTGGAATTTAATTACTTTAGTTTATAATTTATTCAACTCTATTAAATCATTGATTCATTTTATTCAAAAATTCTACCATCTGATAACAAACAATTCACATTCAACAACCAAATCAATCGAATTTTCATTTAATAATAAAATTAAATTTGGTTTTACATATTTGAACAACAATCGGTTAGTATCCGATTGATTTCTACTTAATTATGATTCATTCAATTTTCAAATTCTAAATAAATTTTATTTAGTTTCAAAACCATTTCTTAATTTAATTTCTCTCTACCAAGTTAAGTTTCAATTCAAGTTTTCAATCCAATTTGAATTCCTTTCAAGTTAAACACACAAACATCCTAATAATTTTAGAAAATTATTCCTTTTCTATACAAAAATATATTTTGGGTAAAATTATTCCCTTAACCCTCTTTACAAAACGATGTTGTGTTCATTGCCAGTTCAATCCTTCTCAACACTTGAACCGATCAAACAATACAAAACATTTGTAAATAAATAAAATATACAAATACACTCTCATATATACATACACACACACACTCAACTCGGTCTAGGGTATTACTAAACCCTCTATTGAGTTATGCTATAGAGCCAAGGTTATTACTAAACCAATAGCTCTGATACCGCTGTAACGACCTGTGGAAATTCGAAGCCCGAATTCTGACAATAATACATAAATCTTGTATCACTGGTCAGAAACCAAGTATCGAAAACACATATAATTATTAGAAAGAAATTAGAGGGTGAGATAAGAAGAAAAAAATATTTGAATAGAAAAGAAGATGAACCAACACAATATAGAGTCTCATATCGCAGTAGAATTAAAATATATTATATAAATAAATCTTTATTGAGAGCTTTGAAAAATACTTACAATAATCAGAGTACATCAACACATCTGGACAGTTATAATAATCTGTCCTTATATACAATCACACACCGGAATAATATTTATGTAACGTCATACGTCTGAACTCATCCATCTTGCCTCTTCGCAGCATCCGATAACATGAACCTGTACAACCCGGTCTAACCCGAGCATTACAAATGCCGGATTAGTCTGTGAACCAGAGTAAGGAAAACACACTAAGTTTTAAAGGTATCTCACAACTTTATTTTTAAAGTCAAAACCTTTTTTCGAAAGAAAAGGATAACCGTAAGACCAAATCCACACATAAATATGGACAGTTTTTACCTTACGATAACCCAAAACATTTTTGAAATCAATATCTTTTCTGATATTATAATAATGTCTAAATACAAATAAATAACAATCTAGCAGAACGCTTGCATCTCATGCTCTACATACATAGTATACAATCAAAACCGCGAGCGCTTATTGGAGAATGGATTTCCATGGTAAGGTATGGGCAACCACCTTTCCGATAATGTACCTTCAGAAATGAATACATTAGGGTTCAACAAGAACATCTTGCAACTCAGGCTAAACATGAACGGCCCCTCACTTCTCTTGAGAGTACCGAATATATCATCACCATGGTTGGGGCCAACCAATCGAACCGATAGCATATATATAATAATAAAAGGGACAACCGAAGGCATTTGATTTCTCCAGATTAGGTAATTATATACACTTTTGATGGGTGCGACCGACATAGCCGTGCGACCGACCTGATTTTATACCATTTCCCGGTTGATGAGGCTTGAGGTTTTAGCTTACCCTTCAGAACAACACATCTCCATCCACTTTGAATGCCACATCGTCAGATCCACTAGATATTACTAATTGACATCCACAAAAATATTCTATGTGTTTAGCTAAGAGAAGGAGTACTGCCTTCGCCGCCATCAATAGAATATGTTTGGAAAAAAAAACTTACGTGATCCCTTTGGAAATACTTTGCAAAACACTCGAACGAGCCATCCATTAACAGGATGAACCGAGGGCACCATCCTACCACATCCTACATAGGTATCACCCCAAGGATCAGTAGCGACTTATCCTTGCAATCCGAAGTTTCACTCATGTAACGACCCAAAATTTTGACCGTTCAAATCGACAATAAACCACACATGTCGACCCGAACAAATCGCAAATGCAGGTAGTTATTGGGAAAAGAAGAAAAAGAAAGAAAGAAGAAAAAAAAACAATCACAGAACCTCACAGCGGAAGGACAACATATAATAAATAAATAGCAGTTTAGAAGCAGTTGAAATATATATACATTGACTATAACCTTCAATGATTATCAGAGTTACATATACATACAGCTGTACATAATAAGCAGCGGGAATAATGCAGCGGATATACATATGTATAGATAATAGATATACCAAATCTTCGTCTTCGATCTCCAAAGCACAGTCATCTTCGGTAACTGCAACGTCTGCTGACCCGAGCGTATTGCATAAAAGAAAACACAACAAACACTCGGATCAGCACTAAATCATCTCATATTAGTCCAATCAAAATACGAAATAACATCAGTGTCATGGGTACAGTAACTCAAGAGATGTTACGGGATTTTTCCATCTCTCAAGTATCCGTTAAACTAATACATACATAATATAGTATGCTATTATGATAGCGTCTATCCAGTAAAGTATAAATACTGAAAATAGCGTAAGCGGAATTACCATATTACCCTTACGCCGTTTATAGGCACCAACAGTATATACAGTACCGTAAATTCACCGTGCTGGTGTTATCAGAGGGCACTCCATAGAAGGCAATGCTAAATCAAAATCGTATGGGGCTCTATATGGATACATATGACAAGGCACTCGAGGCAATGCCCAGGGTAGGATTCTACCAATTGCACTCCCGGACCGGTGGTAACGCATAGCAGCCATTACCGCCCACCTCGGAACACACTCCCAAAGTCATAAATGGGCCCAAATCATCATCATCATAGTCATAGAAATAGTATCGAAGAAGTGTGTCCGATCAAAGGTGCTACCTCAGTTAGTCACGGTATAGCTCCTGTTTTAGTCATTTCAATTCTGACCCGAAGGTCAGGGCTATTTCGTCCTCGATCATCTTCTTTGATTCAATAATCGACTCCAAGTCATCATATCTCGTTCTGGATACGTCAAACGTTCACAGTTGTCAAAGTGGTATCGACACTGACAGAGAGTATGTCGTATGTCGACTCCGGTCTCTTTAACAACCAACGCTTACATCTTTCACATCGGTCGGTTCTTTTATATTTGATAAAGGTTCGCTTTCATATCAAAATATCATCTTCTGCTTGGAACTCAATTTATATTCAAATGAATCAAATTTCCATATCAACCTTTCATAATCATACCCAAACCGATTATATTCTAAAACTAGAATATATTTCATATCATTATATTATAATCATATAATATTTCAAAACGACTTATACTCAAATAGAATATAATTTATCTCAAAGATTTCAAATTATCATGGATTCTTATCTCAACTCCATTTGAACCACCGGTTCAACTCAAGCATTTCCATTCGGAAGAAATTTATAATTCCAAAACACTTGTAAACTAAATGTTTATATATAACAATAACAATAGTAATAATAAAATAATAATAAAATAAATTTTATATAAATAAATATATAGATATACATATAGGATATAGTAATTAAAATAAATTAGTAATTTAAATATTATATATTTACTTAAATATGGGTTTACTAGAAATTTTGAAAAATGAATTATAAGGAAAAATTTATTTAAAAATACAATAGTTATAAGTAAAGGTAAGTAATAAATTTAAAGAAAGAATAATTATTTGGAATCAAATGCATAAATATATTTAAAAATAAATTTCTCTAATCAAAATCTTCCTTTCTTCCAAATTTTAATACTTGAATCTATCCTCCGGTCTCAACGGAGTTCATTAAATTCCATATCTCTTTTCAACCCCGTTCAAAACAACTATTTGATTTCAAGAGTTCAAATATATATTTGAACTGAGTTAAAACAACTCAAATATCCTTGATTTCCAAATTTCCCCAAAACTTATATTCCATAAGAATTTATTTCCTTGAAATCCAAACTCTTAATTTGAAAGATTTAAATCATACTCAAATCCCAATTTAAATATTTCCCCTTTTGTTTTGGAAAATTCCTTTAACCCTTTTTAAATCAACATCCCAGTTCAGAATCTTCAAAGAATTGAATTATCGAGTATCGACGCATTTCTTTAAATGAAATTCTATCAAAAATTTCAAATATTTAAAAATCATTTAACCAACCGATGTCTGTATATAATTATCTATCCAATGGCCAAGTGATTTTAAATTTAATTTCTCGATATTTCAGGGATGGATCTATCATTTCAATCCAAATCAGGGTCACAGAGATTTATCATTTCACTCCGTGTTCTTAATTCATTTTATCAATAAATCCCGGGTTCATTAGATGCCCGCAACATCAAGGGTAAATGGGATTTATCGTCAAAATCAACATGCATTACAATATACTGAATAAGGAGCATAAAAATGTCACTATAAATTCAGTAATAAACTTCAACCAACATCCATCACAACCATTTCATTCAAATGATCAGCATTAAACTGTTTTAGGATTTTACAAGGGTTCGAATTCAACTAGAAATTTAAATTTTATTTAATAACAAATCAATTACATAAATTGCATGTTAACACACTTGCATGTTAAATTTAAACCACACATCAACAATCCAACACAACCATGCAACCAAACTTACTTCATAATTTAATTCAATAAATATGGGAATAATTCAGTATTTCGTGAGCGAAGAATCACTCACTTTTGCGTCCATAGCTGATCGGACGTCCAACTAAGGGCCAAAATTTGACAGTCACCAAACGCAGCCAGGTTAGTGCCAAAACGTCCGCAATTCCGCCACGATCCCAATGCAACAAACCGCGTCAAATTCCGAGTTAAAATGAGAAAGTTATAAGCGTTTTACTATCTGGATTTAAAATACATAGAAATTAACAAAATAATTATTCTCACCACTCAGATTTCGACACGTCATCTCTCCTCTACCCCGTTTTCCCGCTCCTTTCGTGAATAGTGCCATCGCGAAACAACCCATTGATGCTGCAACTTTGACCGTCCTCCGCGCCCACCTCCGGCCGCTATAGGAGCTCCGACCAACCCCAACGTGGAGCCTTTGCCCGGACGCACCTCGTCGTGCCGGAGCCAACAGCTCCGGTGGACCCTACTGCCGTCCCCGAAGACATGAACGGAAAAGCATTTCCAGCTTCAAACTCGAATTCCCGGGTATCCACTTAGTTATAGATGATGAAACAACCCTTGTTACGATCCTGACAATAACCCGAACAATACCCAGATCTTCGATTTCACGATTGAATCCTAAGTCAAAAATCCCCAAATTGAACCCTAGGGTTTCGATTTTCAGAACCTTTGACCGCTGATTCCGACCAAACGAAGCACTGCATGTTAGAAAAATTGGTACTAGTAGCTTCATATCGTCGAGAGCTTCGAATTGATATGCAATACTCTAGGGTTTGAAGAAATTTGAATTTCAAGCTTGTATTTTTATTTGAAACTAGGGTTTGTAAATTTTCTGCCATTAGGAGAAAGCTTGAATGAAGAAAAAGTTATACGTATAATAGAAATGAGCTGATGAGGTGGTCATGGACTCAAGTTATATGCATATATAAGGCCCAAATATAAGAAACACCCAATTATCCATTTACACTGATCTCGTTCACATTTTCTCTCGTACGATCAAACGGTAAGTCGGATTGTAACGCAAATTGAAATCCTGTAATAATTCACCGTTCCGGTTCTAATGGCGCATGTTCCGTAAAATTCCGAGACAGTCGCCAAAACGGTTAAATTTCACAGCTAAATAAATAAATAAAATGTTCAATTATTCGATTAACCGTTTTAAATTCAAATTAAATATTCATTGAATTCAAATTTAAATCAAACTATAACTTAAATAATTTCTACAAATAAGTTTCACACATTTTCAAATCATAATTTAATTATTTAAATATTCAATTTCAAATTACTGCTTTTCAAAAACTAAATTTGAAAAATATATTTACTCAATTTAAACAATCATCATCATTAAAAATTAACACAAATTTGATTTTCCCTATATATTCCAATTTATTTATTTTAAATTGAAATTTAAATATACTGAAATATTATGGGACGTTACATTCTCCCCCACTTAGAATCTTTTCGTCCTCGAAAAGAGAACGTAATAAGGTATTTATTGAAATCATACTTTCAAATCCGTACTTATAAAGTAGTATTTATAAAATAAGTCATAAGGTTGTAAAACTCATAAATTTTTCTAACTTCCGAAATCACGGAAAATTTCGGCAGCATCTCCTTTGTACGGAGAGGTCCGGAAAATCACCACATATATAAAATCCCAATATACATCTCATCATTCGATGAGGCATCCCAAAATGGGGAAAAACAAAAATATAAACCACCAAAACTTTGTAACACAGTTACGTACCTTCTTTAGCGTTTATTTGCATTTTTATTACCTTAGCATTTAGCGTTTTGTGCAAGTGAGCTTCGAAGCGTAGCGCACACTCCTTACACCTGTTACAACTCGCATACACATGAGATTCAAGCATATATAATATATAAAACATATGCAACTTACACAACATACATTAATCATTTTAACCCCAAAACCAATATATTTATGGCTAGCTGTCAAACAAAATGAAGTTTATCACCCATTAAATGTTGGAATTAGACTAGAACCCACTAGGTAAAAGTCGTTGCATTCGTTTCAGGCTTTCTGAGTTGTCCGGATTCGTCGAATTCCGACAATTCGTTCAAAAGTTATGGCTATTTTAGTGAAGGCGAACGCTTCAGCTCATACACATAAAATTGCAGATCTGAGTTGTTCAACCCAGTTTTTAACCTTTTAAACAGCAAAATTTCACCTAGAAAATTAAGAAAAAGTTTTAGTACAGATCCTGGGCTTTCCGAATTGTACTCGCACATCGAAATCCGACGCTCCATTAGGAAGTTATGGTCAAAACAGTATAGGTATGCGCTTCAGCTTTTAAATTTTCTGCATATACAACTACGACTAAAACTTGCATTTCAGCTTAGTAGTCATAGGAATTCGACCTGGCTTTATAAACGAAGGCTTTAGGTAAGTTTCTAAGGTTTTCGAAAAATCCGAAATCGTCGAATTCCGATCAACCCATCAAAAGTTATGGTCATTTTAGTTTCAGCTAAATGAATGTTTCAGATTTTCGTATAAACGTCGATTTATTTACTTGGAGTTTCAACTCTCAAATTCGAGAACTTTAGCAAAACTTAATCACCAAACGGATCATCGCTCCATTATACACATAACAGGGTTATCCTTTTGTTGCATAAATATTTCATATTCGTTTCATTTAATAATAACTTATATTTCATTTATACTCCATTATCGTCCGTCTTATATTAAGTTCATCCTCACTTCCCTTCACCCATTCATGTTTGGTTCTAAGTCGACCAATTTAGATTTTTCTCGAGTTTACTTCCATCTATTCTATTTCTTTTGACTTAGTGGAATCCCTTTAATCCAAAAATTCATTCGATATCCTAATTTAACAAATTAGACTTCGATTTATATTTCTCGTATCTTATTTCATATTTTCAATTCCCGGTTTATTCCATTCTCTGTTCTATTTAGCTAACTTCGAATTCATGATCAAGGGTTAAGGTCAGTGATGGTTTTTATATAAACCATCCTATTTCCCTCGTTTCGAAATTTCATTTCTTACTTAATCCAACCATATATGTAAATACTACACCAACTTATTTAGTCTTTCTAAGTTGATCTCATTTCATTATATCGAAATTTCCAAATTAGAATTCGCTTAACTATTACCTTATTTCGTATAAGCCAAATTTTATATTTACATCCCACTTCTTTTGTTTGGCTTTCTATTCGTTTAACTATTTCCTTCATTCATTTATTCTAGTTTCACCTTAAATAAAGTCTTATCTCCATTAACCCAATTTATTTATTCGACTCACAACCATGAATTTGATTAAGGACTATTAGTACTCAAGTGTTTATACTTAGTTTCGAACTATTATTATTCGATTCTTAAGTTAACTTTGTTTAACCCGATTGCTCATTCCATTCATTCCATCGTCCACACTTAGATTCATGTTCGCTATATCGTTCAAAGGAGATTTAACCCAATTAGATTTTCTATACATTCATTCTCACGTGTTCTAACTCACCATTTATTCCTTTCAAATTTTACTTTATCGACCATATAGATTTTATCATCTAACCTAAGTTCTTTTATTTCTTCTCGAACTAGTTAAATCCACTTATTAATTATTCCAAACCAATAACCGTTGCCAATTTATTTACACAACAAACTTTCCACTTTATTCTAGTCGACTTTAGTTGACTTATATTCCGAGGTAAATTTTCAATTTCTTTCAACACCCTTCCCAACCAAAGTTGGGATTTGTTTTCCTTATTATCATCCATATTTAAAAGTTCCGCGACGACCCCTTAGTTCTTAAGTCCATTCAATAATTTCAAAGTCTAAAACTCCAATGAATCGAGAAAATTAAATCTTGAATCGATGTCGTTAGTTAGGATGAACTTAAATTGCTTGATTCTGGGTTTTATGAACCAAGTTTAAAATACATATGTATTTATAGAATCCATATAAAATGTACCATAAATTTTGAAATCCAAACTTTAACTAACAAACAAAGAAATTTCAATCCTGGTTCAATCTTAAATTCCACTTCACATACCCCTGGAAATTTGGTCCAAAATTCTTTTCAATAGGTTATGAAAGTACGGAGTGGTCTCCCCCACTTAGACATTTCAGAATAAATGTCGATAATGCGTGCACTCATTACCGAAGTCATTCCTCAGGTCTAAGTAGGGGTTTCACACTTATTTCGTTTGAAAACCATTTCCAACTATTTCTTATCATACGATATTATTTCAAACATTAGCAAACTATCTTCGAAAACACCCCAGGATCAAGTTTCAGGTTCATTTCTATTTCAAACACAAATCTTTCTCACCCTATTATACTTAATGGTATCATTTCATTCTCAAATATTTTCTAACTATTTAAATTTCCTTATAAAATTTATTATTGAATTAACCATAACAGGTAAGAACTTAATATTACCACCTACTAAACAATTCATATATATTTAAAAATATAAGCAAAGCCATATTGTGTTGTTCCATTCTATTCGATTATTTAGAAATTCCTATCGATACCATGGCGTCCCATATATCGACCATAATCCATAAATATTCAACAGAAAAAGCCAACACAATCAAACCATTTTTATATCAAAATACAAGTACGCTCTCTCATATATCACTCAAACTTGTTCTAGGGCACTACTAACCCTATCTCTAACGAGTTAATTCCCAACAGAGCCAAGGTTATCGCTAACCATCGCTCTGATACCAACTGTAACGACCCAAAATTTTGACCGTTCAAATCGACAATAAACCACACATGTCGACCCGAACAAATCACAAATGCAGGTAGTTATTGGGAAAAGAAGAAAAAGAAAGAAAGAAGAAAAAAAACAATCACAGAACCTCACAACGGAAGGACAACATATAATAAATAAATAGCAGTTTAGAAGCAGTTGAAATATATATACATTGACTATAACCTTCAATGATTATCAGAGTTACATATACATACAGCTGTACATAATAAGCAGCGGGAATAATGCAGCGGATATACATATGTATAGATAATAGATATACCAAATCTTCGTCTTCGATCTCCAAAGCACAGTCATCTTCGGTAACTGCAACGTCTGCTGACCCGAGCGTATTGCATAAAAGAAAACACAACAAACACTCGGATCAGCACTAAATCATCTCATATTAGTCCAATCAAAATACGAAATAACATCAGTGTCATGGGTACAGTAACTCAAGAGATGTTACGGGATTTTTCCATCTCTCAAGTATCCGTTAAACTAATACATACATAATATAGTATGCTATTATGATAGCGTCTATCCAGTAAAGTATAAATACTGAAAATAGCGTAAGCGGAATTACCATATTACCCTTACGCCGTTTATAGGCACCAACAGTCTATACAGTACCGTAAATTCACCGTGCTGGTGTTATCAGAGGGCACTCCATAGAATTCAATGCTAAATCAAAATCGTATGAGGCTCGATATGGATATATATGACAAGGCACTCGAGGCAATACCCAGGGTAGGATTCTACCAATTGCACTCCCGGACCGGTGGTAACGCATAGCAGCCACTACCGCCCACCTCGGAACACACTCCCAAAGTCATAAATGGGCCCAAATCATCATCATCATCATAGTCATAGAAATAGTATCGAAGAAGTGTGTCCGATCAAAGGTGCTACCTCAGTTAGTCACGGTATAGCTCCTGTTTTAGTCATTTCAATTCTGACCCGAAGGTCAGGGCTATTTCGTCCTCGATCATCTTCTTTGATTCAATAATCGACTCCAAGTCATCATATCTCGTTCTGGATACGTCAAACGTTCACAGTTGTCAAAGTGGTATCGACACTGACAGAGAGTATGTCGTATGTCGACTCCGGTCTCTTTAACAACCAACGCTTACATCTTTCACATCGGTCGGTTCTTTTATATTTGATAAAGGTTCGCTTTCATATCAAAATATCATCTTCTGCTTGGAACTCAATTTATATTCAAACGAATCAAATTTCCATATCAACCTTTCATAATCATACCCAAACCGATTATATTCTAAAACTAGAATATATTTCATATCATTATATTATAATCATATAATATTTCAAAACGACTTATACTCAAATAGAATATAATTTATCCCAAAGATTTCAAATTATCATGGATTCTTATCTCAACTCCATTTGAACCAGCGGTTCAACTCAAGCATTTCCATTCGGAAGAAATTTATAATTCCAAAACACTTGTAAACTAAATGTTTATATATAATAATAACAATAGTAATAATAAAATAATAATAAAATAAATTTTATATAAATAAATATATAGATATACATATAGGATATAGTAATTAAAATAAATTAGTAATTTAAATATTATACATTTACTTAAATATAGGTTTACTAGAAATTTTGAAAAATGAATTATAAGGAAAAATTTATTTAAAAATACAATAGTTATAAGTAAAGGTAAGTAATAAATTTAAAGAAAGAATAATTATTTGGAATCAAATGAATAAATATATTTAAAAATAAATTTCTCTAATCAAAATCTTCCTTCCTTCCAAATTTTAATACTTGAATCTATCCTCCGGTCTCAACGGAGTTCATTAAATTCCATATCTCTTTTTAACCCCGTTCAAAACAACTATTTGATTTCAAGAGTTCAAAGATATATTTGAACTGAGTTAAAACAACTCAAATATCCTTGATTTCCAAATTTCCCCAAAACTTATATTCCATAAGAATTTATTTCCTTGAAATCCAAACTCTTAATTTGAAAGATTTAAATCATACTCAAATCCCAATTTAAATATTTCCCCTTTTGTTTTGGAAAATTCCTTTAACCCTTTTTAAATCAACATCCCAGTTCAGAATCTTCAAAGAATTGAATTATCGAGTATCGACACATTTCTTTAAATGAAATTCTATCAAAAATTTCAAATATTTAAAAATCATTTAACCAACCGATGTCTGTATATAATTATCTATCCAATGGCCAAGTGATTTTAAATTTAATTTCTCGATATTTCAGGGATGGATCTATCATTTCAATCCAAATCAGGGTCACAGAGATTTATCATTTCACTCTGTGTTCTTAATTCATTTTATCGATAAATCCCGGGTTCATTAGATGCCCGCAACATCAAGGGTAAATGGGATTTATCGTCAAAATCAACATGCATTACAATATACTGAATAAGGAGCATAAAAATGTCACTATAAATTCAGTAATAAATTTCAACCAACATCCATCACAACCATTTCATTCAACTGATCAGCATTAAACTGTTTCAGGATTTTACAAGGGTTCGAATTCAACTAGAAATTTAAATTTTATTTAATAACAAATCAATTACATAAATTGCATGTTAACACACTTGCATGTTAAATTTAAACCACACATCAACAATCCAACACAACCATGCAACCAAACTTACTTCATAATTTAATTCAATAAATATGGGAATAATTCAGTATTTCGTGAGCGAAGAATCACTCACTTTTGCGTCCATAGCTGATCGGACGTCCAACTAAGGGACAAAATTTGACAGTCACCAAACGCAGCCAGGTTAGTGCCAAAACGTCTGCAATTCCGCCACGATCCCAATGCAACAAACCGCGTCAAATTCCGAGTTAAAATGAGAAAGTTATAAGCGTTTTACTATCTGGATTTAAAATACATAGAAATTAACAAAATAATTATTCTCACCACTCAGATTTCGACACGTCATCTCTCCTCTACCCCGTTTTCCCTCTCCTTTCGTGAATAGTGCCATCACGAAACAACCCATTGATGCTGCAACTTTGACCGTCCTCCGCGCCCACCTCCGGCCGCTATAAGAGCTCCGACCAACCCCAACGTGGAGCCTTTGCCCGGACGCACCTCGTCGTGCCGGAGCCAACAGCTCCGGTGGACCCTACTGCCGTCCCCGAAGACATGAACGGAAAAGCATTTCCAGCTTCAAACTCGAATTCCCGGGTATCCACTTAGTTATAGATGATGAAACAACCCTTGTTACGATCCTGACAATAACCCGAACAATACCCAGATCTTCGATTTCGCGATTGAATCCTAAATCAAAAATCCCCAAATTGAACCCTAGGGTTTCGATTTTCAGAACCTTTGACCGCTGATTCCGACCAAACGAAGCACTGCATGTCAGAAAAATTGGTACCAGTAGCTTCATATCGTCGAGAGCTTCGAATTGATATGCAATACTCTAGGGTTTGAAGAAATTTGAATTTCAAGCTTGTATTTTTATTTGAAACTAGGGTTTGTAAATTTTCTGCCATTAGGAGAAAGCTTGAATGAAGAAAAAGTTATACGTATAATAGAAATGAGCTGAGGAGGTGGTCATGGACTCAAGTTATATGCATATATATGGCCCAAATATAAGAAACACCCAATTATCCATTTACACTGATCTCGTTCACATTTTCTCTCGTACGATCAAACGGTAAGTCGGATTGTAACGCAAATTGAAATCCTGTAATAATTCACCGTTCCGGTTTTGATGGCGCCAGTTCCGTAAAATTCCGAGACAGTCGCCAAAACGGTTAAATTTCACAACTAAATAAATAAATAAAATGTTCAATTATTCGATTAACCGTTTTAAATTCAAATTAAATATTCATTGAATTCAAATTTAAATCAAACTATAACTTAAATAATTTCTACAAATAAGTTTCACACATTTTCAAATCATAATTTAATTATTTAAATATTCAATTTAAATTACTGCTTTTCAAAAACTAAATTTGAAAAATATATTTACTCAATTTAAACAATCATCATCATTAAAAATTAACACAAATTTGATTTTCCCTATATATTCCAATTTATTTATTTTAAATTGAAATTTAAATATACTGAAAAATTATGGGACGTTACAACTCATGAAAGAATCACTATCGAAATATCTCTAGCCGCTAAACTAGAGAAATCCAACAAGTGGTTCTTCTATTTATGAAGATCCACGGTCTTCAATACTCCATCTTCAATCAACATCTTTCACGTATTTGCTGGTCAGAATGGTTTTCGAATATAATTTCAATCCCGGTCTTTTCGTATCAATAATCTTATAGGTCATATTTGATAGTTGGTTATTTAACTATCGAATAAATTATTTTGAGAATAAATGAGTTCACCGATTCTGTACTTGGAATTACTTGGCCTTATTAATTAAACATCTGTTAATTATATTCATTAAATCTTCCAATATTTGGAGTTTATCTTTTACTTCTTATAATAAATAAGAATATTCTTAAAAATCTTTTCATTCACTTATAAACTTTTTCGAATGCAGCTTTTAATATCATTTACGAAAATCATAACTTGTGTTTCCCTCAATTTCTCTTTTTTATAAATTAATACCATTCTTAAATAATCGTGAAGTCATTCAAGTTGGGGTATTTTATTTACCTCTCAGACCTTGACCAACAACATTCATATCTTTAGAATAGATAGAAGTTTATTAACCACACATTTTCCTTTGAAAACCTTATTTAAATCTCAACAATGTTTACTTAATTAATTATTAAGTAAACTATTATTATACTTTTTTATTAATCGTTAGTAATCCTTTATAATATTACACTCAAGCTTCTTTTCTATTATGAATATAATCCTTTATAAAATGTAACAACCCGGATTTTCAGAAATAATTTAAAATTTTTTAATTTATTTATTTTAATGGATTTTCAATATTTAAAATGATTTGTTTTAAATAATAACGACTAAAAAAACTACTTAAATCGAAGTTAGAATGTATAAATTTATTTTAATTATAAACGAGCCTGGAATGGCACTGTAGTTTGAAAATTCGATTTTAAATTTCAAATGAATGTACAGGATTCAAAATAAATCGAATTTTAGTAAAACCGGAAATATTGAACCTGTTAAACTATATCTTTCTAATAAATGTGAAAAATCTAGATTTCATAATGTAATAAAAAGTTATGCCCAGTTTAAAATTTAAAATAGTCGTTATGGAATTTATATATATTTTAATATAATATATAACCCTTAAAAATAGCCATTTTGCAAACGACCTCCGTTTCGATGAAACCACTTTTATTGGATCCAAAATGTCAAATTATTGCTAGATTCCAATTTTCATAATTTTTGGAATTAATATGTAAGCATGGTCAATTTAAACGTGTTTAGTACTTTCAATTTGTATTTAATTGACTGAAAAAATACCAATTTTCAAATGGTCTCCAAATTCAACGAAATTAGATTTGTTAGAACTGTATCATCAAAATATAGCTAGAGTTTTTTTCTGTAATTTTAGAGTCAGTATGTGGCCCCGGTAAATTAAAATGTATGTTGAAATCAATTTTGAACGTTGTATTAATTTATATTTTAATTTTGAATAAAACTGATCGACACAGTCGAATTAGCTTACCAGATATATCCCATTGTGTCCGGAATGAGGGTATTTAGCTAGGGACAACAGTCATTAGGTTCGATTTGGAGTCCGAAAGAAAATGTTACTTTTAGGAATTAAAATTAAACAATATATATACTTTAATATAAGTCAACCCCTTACTCTCTCTCCCCTACCCCGTCGTTTGTTTCCAAACAAAGAAAAAAAAAACTGCGACGCCCAGCTCTGCCCCCCAATCGCCGACGCTTCCGCCGCACCCATCCCCCTCTGACCATCTCCAGCACCGCCCTCCTCTCTCCCTCCTCCGCACCTCTTTTCACTCCACCGTGGTATCCCAAACCCTAGCCCCAAAATCAGTCCAACCCCGCCGCCTCAGGCACTGACCGGCCAGCCGCACTCCCCTGCACCACTCCCTGACCCAGCGCCACCTCCTCCGACCACCACTCCAGTCGTGGGTCCCCCCTTTATTCAAAAATCCAATTTTTATATTTTTCATGTTTGCAGATAACACTCCGACGCTCTTCAGCCCATAACTTCCAATCGGAGCACTTTTGGCCAAAACTCCACAACACCAAAATCGAAGAACACAATTTTCTCTTTGATTTGAGTATATGGAAGTCATATTTTGGATTGTAGAGCGGACCAGAAAATGCGTCCAAAGTCTGCTGTCCAAATACCGTCTTTTTGCAAATTCTGGCGAAATGGGGCATTTCGGAAGAAAGGCCACTAGGCGAAAGTTGTCCAGAATGGCGCATTTAAGCTAGAAGAAAAGACGGCGTGAAGATTAGAGCTCGTTTGCAAATTTTGGAACTAGAACAACAAATCAAAGCGACAGAAAAGCACGGCGGAGTGGATCCCAATGTGAGAACTCCTTCTCACTCTAATTATTTTACAGTTAAAAATATACTATGTTGCAGATGGGGCAAAGTAGCCCCCGACACTTTTTATTGTACAAACCATGACTGTTGTTTGGATTGTATTGTGGAAAATTGACTGTATTATGGTGAAATGAATTGTATTGGGGTTTCATTGTTTGAATTGATTATTGTGCATGGCGCGAGCCAGTATCAGGAGAGGGGTAATGCTAGACATTACTCCAGTTTTAATATCGCGCCGTTATAATGCCAAAATTTTCTAAAATAAAATTTTATCAATTAAAAATATAATTTTTAATGTGTATATGAAATGTATAAAATATTCATATGTTGAATAAATTGTTTGAATAATAAAAAATATCATTTTTATGGAATGTATGAACTACATGAAATAGTCAAGTGTAGAAATAAATATTTTATCGTTAAAAATATAATTTTTAACGTATATACGAATAACATTAACTTCTCCTGAAATGAAAATAAACATTCATTTACAAATCGGACGATTTGTTTATGTACACCCATTTAACTGACATGGATTGGGACGATAAATTTTATACATCACCCAACTGCACAAATAATATTTAGTATTTGTTGGTTGAAACCTCACACGGGTATTGGGATGATATTTGGCGTACACTAATCACAATTGTTTAGTTGTAGTCAATCGGTCGGTTGACAGACTGTTGTAAGCATTAATTATTTATATTTAATGCTTATGCAGTTGTGTAGTGCACTCTAGATGATGGTTGACTGTGTATAATTATTATTCTGTACGTGTGTATGAAATCCATGTAAATAACATTATATGGTAGTTGACTATGTCTGATTCCAATTTTGAAATAACGAATATTTTAAAATTACGAATATTTGAAAACTACGAATATTTTAAAATAATGTTTAGTAAAGGATTGAAATGTTAATTTGATGTCCTATTTTGGACAAACACGAAAATATTGAAATGTGTGAAGCCATATTGACTAGGTATGCGCTATTTTAACGCGAACGATATTTATATCGATTTTATTCATTTTTATAATGAATATCGAAAAGGAAATGATTTCTAAATCTTATATTTTGAAAATATTATCATTTAAATATTATAATGATAAGGAGTAGTCAATTTTGTTTTAAAATTGAAATGAAAGTGGGAATCGTTTTAAAATGAATTTATGAACGATTTATAAAGTAAGTTTTAAATAGAAATCGATGAAATATATATAAAATATATATATTATATATATTTTATGGCACAAATAGAACGCGCCGCGCCGCGATCATTTGCGAATTTCGACCATTGACTTCGAATTGATATTACAGGAGATCCGACTGTTGGATTCTCCTAAAACCGGAACCGTTGGGTTCGTATCGAATAGAGATTTCCAATGAATATAAGAAATTTGAAATCTAATGGTTGGATTTGGAATTATGTCCAAATCAAATTTGGAAATGGTCACTATGGATGCAGTTCGGTGGACGTTATTGGAAACCGACTATACGGGCCTTAATAAAATTATTAAAAATATTAATAATTTGTGTAAAATCATAATAAATGATTTGAAAAGAATTTGGATGAAAAATTCTATGTTTGTAAAGATAAAAATATACTTTTATCTAAATGAACTAGTTATTAACTAGATTTGAAATCCAATAATTTTTAAATAAATAAATTGGATTTGTAAAAGGGTTTTAATATAACCAGAAATTTCCAATTTTTGAATTGGAATGGATTTGAATAGAAATCATCTCTGAAATATTTCGATATTGGATTCCGTGACTATACAGATATTGTGGAGGAATTTGGAAGATAGATATATCGTTATTCCACATACGATATGTGTTGGTTTCAGAATTTGATATTGAATATAAAACGATATAATTTCTATTCAAGGCCTTATATTTAATATTAAATTGGATTTTGGGTTTGTCGTGAATGGTGTCCTCAGTAACACAGTTCTAAAACCCTATGTGAAAAGAATAAATCTTTTAATTAAGATTATTAGAGTTTCCAATTATATTTAGTTATTGAAATAAAATTGAATGTGAATTGGGCTTATTGTGAGTTGCGTTTTTTTTACTACCATTCGTTCTTTAACCCTGTTAACAGTGAAATGTGATTTGGAATTTATAGATCTTTTTATTAAGATTTAATGGAAATTTCCAAAGTAAAGTTTTCCAATTTAATATATTAAATTGAAATTGAATGGAATTCGATGGTAATAATCGAAGTGAGCCTTTGTGGAGGAAGATTATTAATATATATGGAATTTAAAAGGCTTTGTCTTTATTCCATTTATATTATTACTCGGATACGCAAATTGATATCGATTATATATTGATCTGTTTTCCTTGAAGATTCCATAATTAATGGAATGTGATTTTGGGTTTATCGTGAAATGTGTTTTAAATGGCATTGGTTCTTTAACCCAGTTAAAGACAGGATTACATGTCTAACATTGTATTTCGAACTGTATTGTTGATCTCTGCTAATTATATATATATATATATATATATATATCTGTTTGGTGGCAGAGAATTTATTCTCTTGCTTAACACCCTTCTGTAAGACGTATGAGCTTAGAGGTTATATATCGGCAGAAATTAATGGTACGGTGTAGATTGTTGATGCGGCATGTTTGTGTTTCCAAAGTTAAATAATCATTAATAATGATTTTTGGGAAGATTAAAACTAAGTGAAGTTTTAATAAATCTTTAATTAGATTGAAATATGAATGTGATAATTTAAGTTATCAAATTTGGGAAATGATCGAGAATGGAGTATCACCAGTTTTACTCCAAACAATAGTTAAATCTTTAATTAGATATGAACGAGAAATGGTAATTAATTTTACCAAAAACACCGTAGTGTTAGATATGGAGTATTACCAGTTTTGCTCCATGGAATGAATAGGTTGCGATTGGGAAATAAAACAAATGATTACTCCAGTAAGGTGCGCTAATCCCGACTAGTTTGGAAAACCTTAATTTGGTTTAAATTGTGAAAAGAATATTTGAATAAAAGAATATTCTGGATTGGAATGAGGCGTATGTTGTGTTTGTATAGCACTTGTTTATGAGATATGCGAGTTATTCGGAAAGACCTGGTTTATGCACATTCTGAAAAACTGATTCGGCGACAAGTCGATGATGAAAACGGTGGTTGAAGACCAGAGTTCTTCACATCGTTTGGATGATTACTGATGTCTTGATTGGGTTGTACACCCAAGACAAGGTAATAAGTGGTGATTGTCCAGACGTACTTGGAGATCAACCGGATATGCGAGGACCTCTCTCCTGTATTGGACATATGGGATGAGGAATAAGGTGCCTTCGGTTTCGTACAAATCCAGAATGGACTACTAAATGGATGTGTGTCTGACATTGGATTTTATTCTATGTTCATTGATTTCTATCAAATAAATATCTGTTTGGTGGCGGAGAATTTATTCTCTTGTTTAGCTCCCTTCTCTGAGACGTACGAGCTTAGAGGTTACATATCGATAGACATCAGTTGCATGGCGTGGATTGTCAGTGTGGCATGCTGAGATGCAAGTGATCAAGGCTTCTGATGAAAAGTAGAGTCTTGTGGTTGATGATCAAAGCACGACTTTAAATAGCGTAGTTTTGTGTATAGCATTAATTTACGAGCCTCGCACCTCAGTATGAGTCAAAAACGGGATAACCGAACGCAATGAGTGCACAACGTTTCTTTCTAGCTATGGGTGGTGTCATTGTATGGAGCCCAGACATTATATATATTTTTACCTATGTGGATGATGAATAGCGAGGCTCCTCGGATATACTGGTCACTACGGGTCCGATGGATAGGTCTGGTAGGACCGAGAAACATGTGTTCAGGAATAACTAATCCTCAAATGTAAGGGAGGACCGGCACTGCAGGATCCAAGGGTTCACTGCGGGGGATCCTGAGGCATTTGCTAGAGTGTCTCGAATTGTAAGGAGTACATCCCTTGCCTTGACTCAAGACGGAAATCCAATTTCCAATACGTGACATTTCGGCTATAGTTGTAGAACTAGTATAGCGACATAGTATATGGTAGTTATGTCATCTATGATTGATACATTTATATTTGAAGTTATTTTGACACTATATACTTAGAGTAATATCAAAATGATTTGTTTTAAACGTACCTAGCATGTTTGGCTATTATAAAGTAAACTCCATCCTTCGGCTTGCGTTGCATTGTGTGATGGGACCTGAGTCTTATAATAGCTTCATTTTTCCAAAAAACATTGCGCTGTTTGTTTATTGCAATGGTATTCTTGGGAGGAAACCCGCAGTTATACAGCGTGGTCGCTTGATTTACTTTATTTTTAAAGTAAAGTTTTAATAATTGTTTTAGTTCTCACACCAGTCCCATGACTGACCTGAAGTTTATTGTTTTAACCTAAACTCTGGGTGCGTATATTTTCCACATGGGCGGCTAGTAGTTTTGGTTTCGTAGATATTATATTCACAGGATCCTGGATTTACAACTGGACCTATATTCGAAAAGCTTTGTATCTATGATTCTCTTTCAGTTGTGTTACGTATTATTTTTACTCCACTATATAAATTATTTTAATCTCTGATATTTTTTTGATGTATATTATTTATTCATACTCTGTTATATTCTTGTACTCTGATGTAATTGTTGTAATAACGATGAAATATTCTATTGTTTGCGTTTTGATTTTGTCGTGTTCTCAAGTCAATCCGGGCTTTCCCTTACGGGCGAGTTTTGGTCCTTTCATTTTGGTATCAGAGCTTTGGTTTACAAAGCTTGGGAATAAGCACATTAGATCCAAACAAAAGAATTCATCAGAGATTAGATTAGTAATATCCAACGAGAATGACTCGTTAGAGATGGGATCAGTAGTATCCTAGAACGAGTGTGAAGAGTGTTATTAAAAAAAACAGATTTGGTTTTAAAATTTTATATCAATTATTCGTATTTGATTATTTTATTTTAAATTGATTTTGGACAATCGAGTTTATGAAGATTTTGAATATACGCCTAGCTAGTGTATATACGAAGTCTCAAATATACTGGATAGATATAAAATCACAATCTAGTCGCCCGAAGATGATTCTAATGATCACTATAGCATCATCAGCATTTATGTTCGAGTTTCGAAAATAGGATATCTATATATTTCCAGTTGACTGGTATGAGAACCAAAACCAAGTTAGGGTTACTGTTTGTGCTTTGGCATTGAAATATGAATTTTGGAGTATATATAAGGATATATATTTGAAAAGTTAACCAACTAATTGATTGCTGGTTGTGGTTTTTGATTATTTGTTAAACTAATAAAAATATTGGATGGATAAAACCAATAAGGAAATGAAAGGTAAATTTAGCCAAATCGAGCAAATATTGAACATAATAGAAAATTGATTGAAATTGCATACATGACATATATATGTGAACAAGTCATAGCATGGAAGCTAAGAAGAGGAATAAAATTGTATGCCAGACAAATAGGTACATGTTTATATATTTATTAGGTTTTGATGATTTATGAGCCGATTGGCAAGCCGCTTGGCTTTTTCTTTTTCTTTTGGATTAATGAGGGTCATGTGAGGCAAGTTGTGGTTTTAAAGGTCTCCCCGTACAAAGGAGGTTATGGCGAAATTTTTCGAAAATTTAGGGTGTTAGCCAAACTTTTAAGAAATTAGAAAATTCTTAGAAACAGAAAAGTTGAAAAATGAATGCCAGAATTAAAGTTGAGTTGGATAGTTAAACAACTTTCAGCTCCGTTCCTTTTCGAGGACGAGAAGATTTTAAGTGGGGGAGATTGTAACAATCCGGATTTTCATAACCAATTTAAAATTTTTATTTTAGCTATTTAAATGGATTTTGAATATTTAAAATGATTTATTTTAAATAGTAACGAGTAAAAAAATTATTTAAATTGAAGTTAGAACGTATAAATTTATTTTAATTATAAACGAGCCTAAAATGGCGCGGTAGTTGAAAATTTGATTTTAAATTTCAAATGAATGTACATGATTCAAAATAAATCAGAATTTAGTAAAACCAGAAATATTTGAATCTTTTCAACTGTATCTTTTTAACGAATGTGAAAAATCGAGATTTCATAATGTAAACAAAAAGTTATGCCCAGTTTAAAATTTAAAATAGTCGCTATGGAATTTATATATATTTTAATATAATATATAGCACTTAAAAATAGTCATTATGCAAACGACCTCCATTTTCGACGAAACCAATTTTATTGGATCCGGAATGTCAAATTATTGCTAGATTCATAAGTTCTAGGCGTGGTCAATTTAAACGTGTTTGATACTTTTAGTTTGAATTTAATCGACTAGAAAAAGACTATTTTTCAAATGATCTCCAAATTCGACGAAATTAGTTTTGTTAGGACCGTATCGTCAAAACCAAACTAGATTTATTTTTCTGTAATTTTGGAGTCAGTATGTGGCCCTGGTAAATTAAAATGTATGTTGAAATCAATTTTGAACGTTATATTAATTTATATTTTAATTTTGAATAAAACTGATCGAAACAGTCGAATTGGATTACTAGACATATCCCATTGTGTCCGGAACGGGAGTATTTACTAGGGACGACAGTCGTTGGGTTCGATTTGGAGTCCGAATGAAAAATTTACTTTTAGGAATTAAAATTAAATAAAAAAATATATATTTTTATATAAGTCAACCCCTTATTCCCTCTCCCCCCTCCCCCGTCGTTTGTTTCCAAACGAAGAAAAAATACATATATATAAAAAAAAGTATTGCTCAGCTCCGCCCCCCACCAACTAGTCGCCGACGCCACACCCTCCCCCATTCAGCCATCTCCAGCGCTGCCCTCCTACGCCCCTCTTTTCTCTCCACCATGATACCCTAAACCTTAGCCCCCAAATCAGTCCAACCCCGTCACCTCAGGCCATGATCGGCCAGCCGCGCACGTTCACCACTCCCCGATCCCAACGTCGCCCCCTCCGACCACCACTCCGGCCGTGGGTCCCCCTTTATTTAAAAGTCCAATTTTTATATATTTTCATGTTTGCAAATAACAATCTGATGCTCTTCATCCCATAACTTCCAATCCGAGCACTTCTGGTCCAAACTACACAATACCAAAATCGAAGAGCATGATTTTCTCTTCGATTTGAGTATATGGAAGTCATATTTTGGATTGCGTAGCCGTTCAGAAAACACGTCCAAAATCTGCTATCCAAATAATGTCTTTTCGTGAATTCTGGCAAAATGGAGCATTTTCGGAAGAAAGGCCACTAGGCGAAAGTTGTCCGGAATGGCGCGTTTAAGCTAGGAAACAAGACGACGTGAAGTGTAACGACCCGCATTCTACGTATCGAAGGATCGTAGAGTATTTATTTATTTTTCATATGAGGTCGTACAGTCATGTAACTTTGGGGAACGACTATTGGGCTCATTTCCCATGTTCACGGTTTTTGCCGATTTTTAAATGACCGTTTTGCCCCTAGCTGATCTTGTTTTGGCCATAACTTCTGATTGGTAAGGAGTTTTGACCTGAAACTACTTCCATTGGATTCAAATGATGGTTTACATTTCCGTAGAGTGGTAACATTAGCCAAACGGACTCATCGTTTGGGAGATATGACTGAAACTAGGTTTAAAAGGTGAAAAATAGCTTAATGGGGCTTAACCGGGTGATTAGCAGCTAGGCCCATTAGGGGATTTCGGGATTAAATCTATATGAGGGCTGATTAGGGTTAGAAAAACCTTTTTTGTCATTTTCAGCTGCCACTAACATCCTCTCAACCCTAGCAATGGCCTCCACCTTCTAGAATCTTCTTTAATCACCGTTTAATCAAGGATTAGGCTAAACTACATCAAATCAAGGCAAATCAACACCAAATCAGAGTTGGAGTTATTGCGTTGCTTAGGAATTCGACCCAAATACTAGAGTTTCAGATCTTATATCTTAATTTGTGGTAAAGGTGAGTGATTAGCATTGTTTCTGCACTAATTACGGCTAATTAGGGGTGATTAGTGATAATTAGCGAAATTATAGCTCAGAAAAATCTGGAAAAATTTGTAAAATTCTAAAATATTATTTTAATCCTCTGCTAGAAATTTGGGTTAATTTGGATATGTTTTGCTAATCCTTTCATTAGTTATGCTTAAACAAGATTAAGGGGAAAACATGGGTTTTGGGTATATTTGATCCGTATATACATGTTAAATTGTTATTTTGATGTTTGTGGATGATTATACATGTTTTTATTACTATTTGGTATGATTTGTGACTGCATAGAATAGTTAAAATGGTCGAAAACATCGTCATGTGTCGTAAAATAGTTGTTGGAAAAGTGCAGGAAATAGGAACGGATCGGACCCGGCCCCACTCGTGGAGCATCCCACGACCCGACCTGCTTGTGAATGGTGGTCACGAACCGACCCATTAGCACTAAAAGGCCATGAACGAACCGACCTAGATGCCCTCCATGAAATGAAGCTTCACCGAGCCGGTTGTTTCATCACGAACCCGAACCAATGCACTCACGAGCTGAACAAGAAGCCCTACGAACCAGGAAGCCAGCTCCGAACCGAAGGGAAGTCATGAACCGAACCGCTTCCAGGATCCAAACCGATGAAGGGGCTCACGAACCGGTGTGTATCACAAACCAGTGGGTACCAAAGTACCACGAACCAACCCGGAGTGGGTACCATGAGCCGAACCACTTCTGGAGGATCGAACCAGACTGGATGAAGATCGAACCAAGATGATGACTAAAACCCGAGACGCAAAGCTAGTCCAAATAGGAAGTTTTACTCAGGATCCAGTTGGGAACCAACGAGTTAACTTCATGAGTTGGTCTTTGCTGTGGTACGTGTGCTAAGGGGTTATCGACGTCCATAATTTTGATTCACCACCAAAACGGATGTTAGGCTACGGATTAGTGCAGTGGGGTAGTTATTACTTCATGGGGCAGAGTGATCGTAGAATGTCTATGAGCTAGTGCGGTGGAGTCCTCATGACTTCATGGGGCAGAGTGGACATGACAAGGGATTAGTGGCTATGGATCAGTGCAGTGGAGCTATCATGACTCCATGGGGCAGAATGATCATAGCAAAGGATTTGGGTGGTCAAAGTAGTGGATATCGTATGCTTTACGCACTGAGTAAGAGATGTGAGGATGGTTGCTATGCTTGATTGTTTGACATCACTATGACATGCATACCCCCTTCCCCATGTCTTTACACCATACGGTAGTGTCACCTTAGAGTATTGTACATCTTGTGTGCTAAATCTTTGGTTGCAGGTTCAGGTACGGTTATGTATACCTGTTATTGTTTTGTTTTGCTGCTTATCGCTCATACCAGACTTTTTCCTGACCCAGAGTTTTATGTCTCTTCTTATTACTCTGGGTGCTCTTAAACGGGCAGACTAGAGACATGTTAGGTGGTATGCAAGAGTAGCTGTACCAGAGACGAGCAAGAGGCTTCCACGTATGATATATATATATATATAGATATTCTCCCTGTGTTGTTGCTGGTTACTACTTTGGCCATTGGTATTGCACCTTTTTCTTTGCTTTAGAGACAATATGTTGGGGTTGTAATAAGCTGTATTTTGAATTTCCGCTGCTATGATGATTATGGTTTAGTTTTCAGCTTATGCACTGTCTCGCCTTTTTTAGCCAAGTTTGTTATTATTATATTTTATTCCATACGCTGTGAGACATTCTATAGGTTCCTTGTTGGTTTAAATTTCTTTCTTTTCCTTTCTTTGACGACCATCCCGTGCTAGTCGGGCATTGGACATCGCACCTTCATTGGAAATGTCGACTGGTGCGGGGCAGGCCATCACACTTGGTATCAGAGCTCTAGACTGTGTAACTAACCTAGGGAAACACACCAGGGAAGATAGTATGTATTATGAGAGCACGTATTTGTGGTATTTTGGTTTTCAAAAGATATATATACACTATTAGTACATCTAAGGATGGAGTCGTACTGCACTGGCACCACTGAAGAGATGGTTAATCGTTTTCTCCTTACAGATTGAATGATGAGCCGACAAACGAGGGGTACTGGTAGAGGAGCTAATAAAGGGAATGTTCCTGATATGAGGACGATGTTCACTGATTTCATGAGAGAGATGCTTAGGGATGTTCAGAGGGCAGCTCCTAATGCTGCAAATGGTGGTGGTGCAGCGGTGCAGGCGCCTAGGGCCGATTTCGCCAAGCTATGTAAGGACTACGCTAGTCTTTGTGGGAAGTTGTTCCATGGAACGGGATCGGCTACAGAATTTCAGGATTGGCTCGATAGTTATGAACGCATCTTCGAGGACTTAGGGATCGATGATGCGATGAAGAGGAAGCTAGCATCCCGTCAGCTGCACGGACGGGTTATGAATTGGTGGAATGCTATTAAGGTAGCTACCCCTGAGGATCAAGTTACTTGGGATCAATTTAAGGCCCGATTGAGTGATAAGTTTATCCCAGCTGCTCAGAAATCAGAATTGTTCAGAAAGTTCATGGAGCTTAAACAGAATGGTAGGGTAGTCTCGGAATATATTGTTGAGTTCGATACTTTATCGAAGTATGGATTATCCCTTATTGACACTCTCGAGAAGAAGAATAAGAAGTTCATAACAGGCTTAGATCAGTACTTAGGGGAAACACTTATAAACCATATTGACGAGACTTTTGAATCAATTGTTGGGAAAGCATTAAGATCAGAGAGCCTATATCCTAAACCCAAGACTGAAGTCACTGTTGCATCTGCAGAGGGTCCAAAGCCGCAAGCAAGCGGTGGAGGCAAGAATAATTCTCAGAATAAAAGAAACAGAATCAGACTAAGGATGGTTAGAAAAAGAGCAATAAAGATGTTGAGTGGTTTAGCTATGGAAAGAAGGGCCACTATGCTAAAGAAGGTCGAGCAAAGCTAGCGCACAGGAAGTGCTTCAACTGCGGCCAAGTGGGACATCACAAGGATAAATGTCCGCAACCCCCTAAAGGGAAGAAGATTGTGAAAGCATATACTATTAATGTTGTTCCTTCTTCATCGAATGACCCAACTACGACGTAGAAGGAAAGAATGTCGTCATTCAAGGTATACTTTCTGCATATGATGCTCCTATTCGAGTACTGTTTGATATCGGGGTTTCCCGTTCCTTCATATCTAGTGACCTGGTAGATAGGTTGGGATTGGAGCCCGAGATAGTCGATAGACCTTTAGTTGTGACGAACCCGATTGGTGGTTCGGCTAGCCTTAATATGATTTGCTGTAATGTGGTCTTATTGGATCATGGATGTATGTTTGCTTGTAATTGCTTTGTTTTGGGCTTTACTGGGTTTGGCATTATTTTAGGAGTCGATTGACTCCAAAGATATGGGGTGGTGGTAGACTGTGAGGGATTTTCGGTGACTATTAGGGCGGATGATGGGTGGAGGTTAGTGTTTGGTGGCCTACCTAGTGAGGAGGTGATGACTAGTTTTCTTAATTCCCTCGACATCCCGCAGGACGAGTTAGCGGGTATTTCCATTGTTGGCCAGTATCCGGATATCTTCGAGGAAGTGACCGGACTTCCACCACACCGAGAGATTGAGTTCCGTATTGATTTAGTGAAAGATGCCAGATCTATAGTAATGCCACTTTGTCGTATGGCACCAAGTGAGCAGAGAGAGCTCGGGGTGCAAGTAAGCGATCTTTTAAAGAAGGGATTTATCAGAAGAAGTGTCTCCGAGTGGGGAGAACCAGTTGTATTTGTTACCAAGGCAGATCGTTCCCTTCGTTTATGTGTGGACTATCGCGAGTTGAATAAAGTGACTAGAAAGAATAAGTATCCTCTTCCGCGAATAGATGATTTATTTGATCAACTTAAGGGAGCAAGAGTGTTCTCCCAATTGGATCTCGCGATAGGATTTTATCAGCTCCGAGTAGCAGCTGAAAGTATTCCTAAAATGGCCTTTCGGACGCCGTCTGGATTCTATGAGTGGTTGGTCATGCCATTCAGGTTGATCAATGCACCAGCATATTTTGTGGATCTTATGAATAGAGTATTCTAAGATCAGTTGAATAAGTTTGTTCTTGTGTTCGTAAATGATATCTTGGTTTATTCGAGGACAGAGGAAGAACACAAGGAACATTTGAGAGTAGTGATGGAGGTGTTAAGAAAACACCAACTGAAAGCAAAGTTTTCTAAGTGTCACTTCTGGAGGAGGGAAATGAGATTCTTGGGCCATGTTGTTTAAAAGAATGATATTGTCGTGAATCATGCGAAGGTTGCTACGGTACAAGATTGGTCTACGCCCAAGAATGCAACAGATGTGAGAAGTTTCTTAGGATTAGCTGGATATTATCGGAATTTCATCGAAGACTTCTCCAAGATAGCGGCACCGTTAACTCAGTTGACAAAGAAAAATCAAGCTTTCATTTGGAATGAAAGGTGTGAAAATGCATTCAAGAGTCTAAAGGAAAAGTTGACGTGTGCACCAGTGTTAGTCATTCGTAAATGGAATGAAGAGATGACGGTACACACAGATGCCTGTGGTACCGGACTAGGTGTTGTGTTGATGCAAGGTGATAGGGTTGGAGCTTATGCAAGTTGGTAATTGAAATCTCATGAGAAAAGATATCCTACCCACGATTTGGAATTAGTAGCGATCATGTTCGCGTTGAAGATGTGGAGACATTATCTCTTGGGAGAAAGATTTGAGTTGTTTACTGATCATAAATCTTTAAAGTATCTCTTCGTTCAGAAGGATCTAAATCTCTGACAGCAAAGATGGTTAGAATTCTTGGCTTCCTATGATTTCGATATCGCATATACACCAGGAAAGGGCAATGCGGTAACTGATGCATTGAGTAGAAGACATGCCAACTTAGGGCTATATTTCTTGATTGGAAGAAACTAGAGTATATTACAGAGTACGATTTCTGACCAAAGTGCGAATTGGATCCAGAGATGATAGCAAGTTTGACGATCAGACCCATTTTGATTGAGCGGATTGGTTCTAGTCAGAGGGATGATCCTAACCTATTGGAAATCATCTCCAAGTTAGAGATGGGTATAGACGAGGAGATGAACAAGTATGGGCTTGATCGAGATGGATGGCTCAGAATGAATGAGAGACTAGTTGTACCCAATGTCAATGGATTGAGAGATGAAGTGCTTAGAGAATGTCATCACTCAAAGCTGACTATACATCCCGGTGGTAACAAAATGTATCGAGATATGAAGCAGACCTACTACTGGGAAGGGATGAAAAGAGATGTTGGTAAGTTTATATCCAAGTGCATGAACTGCCAGCTAGTTAAAGCTGAGCAAAAGAGGCCTAGTGCTTTGTTGCAACCATTTGAAATTCCAGAATGGAAATGGGAACAAGTCTCAATGGATTCCATTGATGGGTTACCAAGGACTAGATCGGACCATGGTAGCATTTGGATGATTGTGGATCGATTGACTAAGAGTGCCAAGTTTATACCAGTCAAATCAAATAGAACAGCAGCTAAGTTAGTTGAACTGTATATGAAATGGGTAGTAAGATTTCACGGAGTACCCAAAGGCATTGTGAGTGACCAAGATCCGTTATTTACTAGTGGAATTTGGAAGAGATTACAAGGGGCTTTAGGATCAGAACTACATCTCAGTACCGCATATCATCATCAAACCGACGGTCAGACAGAGAGGGTGAATCGTGTATTAGAAGATCTCTTAAGAGCTTATGTATTGGATTTTGGTGGATCATGGGATGACCATTGCATCTAGTAGAGTTTGCATGTAATAACAGTTATCAATCCAGTATTGGTATGGCTCCATTTGAAGATTTGTATGGAAGACCATGCAACTCACCATCATGTTGGTTAGAAACAGGTGAGAAGTTTGTGCTTGGGCAAGATGTGATAAGAGAAACTTCAGACAAGATTAAGGTTATCCAACAGCGAATGAAGGCTGCTCAGGATAGGCAGAAGAGTTATGCTGATAAGAGGAGAAGGGATTAAAATTTTTCCATTGGCGACTTGGTGTTTATCAAGATTTCTCCGTTAAAGAGCGTGATTCGATTTGGTTGGAAAGGCAAGTTAGCACCAAAATTTGTCGGTCCATTCCCAGTTCTCGAGCAAGTTGGGAAATTGGCATATAAAGTTGAGTTGCCGGACAAGATGGCGGGAGTTCATAACGTATTTCATGTTTCCCAGTTAAGGAAATTTGTGCACGACCCCAATGTGGCTATTTCACTTGATCAGTTGGATGATATCGAAGTAGAACCCTAGGCGGTTGGGAACCGCAAGCCGATTCGTATTATCGAGCACGAAACGAAGAAACTTCAAAGGGAAGCGGTGAATCTAGTCAAGGTTCAGTGGGGCGGGGATGAGAATAACTGTACTTCGGAGACAGAGGAGAGCATTAAGGAGACGTATCCAGAACTCTTTGCCTAGTAAGGTTTTTATTTCGATTAAGTCTTTCCGTATGCTAGGATAGGTTTGTTTTGTATGTTTGATTGCGAGATATGGCTGGTAGGCATGCGGGACCCATTGGTTGCTTCTTAGTTGAGGAATTTTGGGGGTGAAATTTCTTAAGGGTGGGGGGGGGGGGGGAGTGTAACGACTCACATTCTACATATCGAAGGATCGTAGAATATTTATTTCTTTTTCATATGAGGTCGTATAGTCGTGTAATCTTGGGGAACGGCTATTAGGGTCATTTCCTATGTTCAAGATTTTTGCCGATTTTTAAATGACCGTTTTGCTCCTATCTGAACTTGTTTCGGCCATAACTTTTGATTGGTAAAGATTTTTGACTTGAAACCACTTCCATTGGATTCGGATGATGGTTTGCGTTTTCATAGAGTGGTCACATTAGCCAAACGGACTCACCGTTTGGGAGATATGGTTGAAACAAGGTTTAAAAGGTGAAAAACAGCTTAAGTGGGCTTAACCAGGTGATTAACAGCTAGGCCCATTGGGGGATTTCAGGATTAGAGCTACGTAAGGGCTAATTAGGGTTAGAGAAACATTTTCTTTGTCATTTTTCAGCCGCCACTAACATCCTTTCAACCCTAGCAATGGCCTTCACCTTCTAGAATCATCTTTAATCACCGTTTAATCAATGATTAGGCTAAACTACATCAAATCAAGGCAAATCAACACCAAATCAGAGTTAGAGTTGCTGTGTTGGTTATGAATTCAACCCAAACAGTAGAGTTTTAGATCTTATATCTTAATTTATGGTAAAGGTGAGTGATTAGCGTTGTTTCTATACTAATTACGGCTAATTAGGGGTGATTAGTGATAATTAGCGAAATTATGGCTCAGAAAAATCTGGAAAAATTTGTAAAATTCTAAGATATTATTTTAAGCCTCTGCTAGAAATTTGGGTTAATTTGGATATGTTTTGCTAATCCTTTCATTAGTTATGCTTAAACATGATTAAGGGGAAAACATGGGTTTTGGGTATGTTTAATCCGTATATACATGTTAAATTGTTATTTTGATGTTTGTGGATGATTATACATGTTTTTATTACTATTTGGTATGATTTGTGACTGCATAGAATAGTTAAAATGGTCGAAAACGTCGTCATGTAGCGTAAAACAGTTGTAGGAAAAGTGCAGGAAATGGGATCGGATCGGACCCGACCCCACTCGTGGAGCATCCCACGACCCGACCCGCTTGTGAATGGTGGTCATGAACCGACCCGTTCGCACTGGAAGATCAAGACCGAACCGACCCGGATGCCCTCCACGAACCGAAGGTTCATCGAGCCGGTTGTTTCATCACGAACCCGAACCGATGCACTCACGAGCTAAACAAGAAGCCCCACGAACCAGGAAGCTATCTCCGAACCGAACCGAAGGGAAGTCATGAACCGAACCGCTTCCAGTACCCAAACTGATGAAGGAGCTCATGACCCAGTGTGTGTATCATGAACCAATGGGTACCAGAGTACCACGAACCAACCCGGAGTGGGTACCACGAGCCGAAACACTTCTGGAGGACCAAACTGGACTGGATGAAGATCGAACCAAGATGATGACTAAAACCCGAGACGCAAAGCTAGTCCAAATGGGAAGTTTGACTCAGGATCCAGTTGGGAACCAACGAGTTAACTTCATGAGTTGGGATTTGCTGCGGGACGTGTGTTAAGGGGTTATCAACGTCCATAACTTTGATTCACCACCAAGACGGACGTTAGGCTATGGATCAGTGCAGTTGGGTGGTTATTACTCCATGGGGCAGAGTGATCGTAACATGGCTATGAGCCAATGCAGTGGAGTCGTCATGACTTCATGGGGGTAGAGTGGACATAGCAAGGGATTAGTGGCTATGGATCAGTGCAGTGGAGCCATCATGACTCCATGGGGTAGAGTGATCATAGCAAAAGGATTTAGGAGGTCAAAGTAGTGGATATCATATACTTTACGCACTGAGTGAGAGATGTGAGGATGGTTGCTATGTTTGATTGTTTGACATCACTATGACATGCACACCCCCTTCCCCGTGTCTTTACACCATATGTTAGTGTCACCTTAGAGTATTGTACATCTTGTGTGCTAACTCTTTGGTTGCAGGTCCAGGTATGGTTATGTATACCTGTTATTGTTTTGTTTTGTTGCTTATAGCTCATACCTGACTTTTGTCTGACCCAGAGTTTTATGTCTCTTCTTATTACTCTAGGTGCTCTTAAACGGGCAGACTAGAGACAGGTTAGGTGGTATGCACGAGTAGCTGTACCGGAGACGAGCAAGAGGCTTCCACGTATGATATATATATTCTCCTTGTGTTGTTGCTGGTCACTACTTTGGGCATTGGTAGTGCACCTTTTTCTTTGCTTTAGAGACAATATGTTGGGGTTGTAATAAGCTGTATTTTGAATTTCCGCTGTTATGATGATTATGGTTTAGTTTTCAGCTTATGCACTGTCTCGCCTGTTTTATGTCAAGTATGTTATTATTATATTTTATTCCATGCGCTGTGAGACATTCTACAGGTTCCTTGTTAGTTCAAATTTCTTTCTTTTCCTTTCTTTAACGACCATCCCATGCTAGTCGGGCATTGGATAGCGCACCTTCATTGGAAATGTCGGCTGGTGCGGGGCGGGCCGTCACATGAAGATTAGAGCTTGTTCGCAAATTATGGAACCAGAACAACAAATCAAAGCGACAAAAGCACGGCGGAGTGGATCCCAATGTGATAACTCCTCACTCTAATTATTTTAAAGTTAAAAATATATTAGGTTGCAGATGGGGCTTAGTAGCCCCCAACATTATTTATTGTACAAACCATGATTGTTGTTTGGATTGTATTGTGGAAAATTGACTGTATTGTGGTGACATGAATTGTATTGGAGTTTCATTGCTTGAATTGATTATTGTATATGACGCGACCCAGTATCAGGAGAAGGGTAATGCTAGACATTACTCCGGTTTTAATATCGCGTTGTTATAATGCCGATTTTTTTTGAAATATTTATTCATTGAAAAATATAATTTCTAATGTGTATATTAACTATATAAAATATTCATGTGTTGAATAAAATATTTGAATAATAAAAATATCATTTTTATTGAATGTATGAACTATATGAAATAGTCAAGTGTTAAAACAAATATTTTATCGTTAAAAATATAATTTTTAACGTATATATGAATGGAATAAAATTCTCCTGAAATGAAAATAAATATTCATTTACAAATCAGACGATTTGTTTATGTATACCCATTTAACTGACATGGATTGGGACGATATATTTTACACATCGCCCAACTGCACAAATAATATTCAGTATTTGTTGGTTGAAACCCCACACGGGTATTGGGATGATATTTGGCATACAATAATCCCAATTGTTTAGTTGTATGTCAACTGGTTGGTTAACAGACTGTTGTAAGCATTAATTATTTATATTTAATGCTTATGCAGTTGTGTAATGCACTCTGGACGATGGTTGACTGTGTATAATTATTGTTGTGTACATGTGTATATGAAATCCATATAAATAACGTTATATGGTAATTCACTGTGTCTATTTCCAATTTTGAAATAACGAATATTTTAAAATAACGAATATTTTAAAGTAAGGAATATTTTAAAATAACAAATATTTTAAAATAACGAATATTTTAAAGTAACGAATATTTTAAAATAACGAATATTTTAAAATAATATTCAGTAAAGGATTGAAATGTGAATTTGATGTCCGATTTTGGACGGACACAAAAATATTGAAATGTGTGAAGCCGTATTGATTAGAAAAGCGCTATTTTGACGCAAACGATATTTATATCGATTTTATTCATTTTTATAATGAATATCGAAAAGGAAATTATTTCAAAATATGATATTTTGAAAATATTATCATTTAAATATTATAATGATAAGGAGTATTCAATTTTGATTTAAAATTGAAATCAAAGTGGGAATCGTTTTAAAACGAATTTATAAACGATTTATAAAGTATGTTTTAAATGGAAATCGACGAAATTTATAATATATATATTTGTTGGTCTGAATAGAATGCGCCGCTCCGCGACCAACCAGAACCGTTGGGTTCGTATCGAAAAGAGCTTTCCAACGAATATAAGAAAATTGAAATCTGACGGTTGGATTTGGAATTATGTCCAAATCAAATTTGGAAAAGATCGCTATGGATGCAGTTCGGTGGCCATTATTGGAAACCGGCTGTACGGGCCTTGATAAAATTATTAAAAATATTAATAATTTGTGTAAAATCATAATAAAAGATTTGGAAAGAATTTGGTTGGAAAATTCCAAGTTTGTAAAGATAAAATTATATTTTTATGTAAATGAACTAGTTATTAACTAGATTTGAAATCCAATAATTTTTAAATAAATAAATTGGATTTGTAAAAGGGTTTAAATATAATCGGAAATTTCCAATCTATGAATTGGAATGGATTTGAATAGAAATCATCTCCGGAATATTTCGATATTGAATTCCATGACTATTCGGATATTGTAGAGGAATTTGGACGATAGATATATATCGTTATTCCCCATACGATATGTGTTGGTTTCAGAATTTATATTGAATATAAACTGATATAATTTATGTTCAGGGTCTTATATTTAATATTAAATTGGATTTTGGGTTTGTCATGAATGGTGCCTTCAGTAACACTATTCTTATACCCCATGTGAAAAGAATAAATCTTTTAATTAAGATTATTAGAGTTTCCAATTATATTTAGTAATTGGAATAAATTGGAATGCGAATTGGGTTTATTGTAAACTATTTTTTTTAATGACATTCGTTCTTTACCTCGATTGATAGTGAAATGTGATTTGGAATTTATAAATCTTTTTATTAAGATTTAATGGCAATTTCCAAAGTAAAGTTTTCCAATTTAATATATTAGATTGGAATTTAATGGAATTCGATGTGATAATAATCGAAGTGAGCTTCTGTGGAGGAAGAATATTAATATATATGGAATTTAAAAGGCTCTGTCGTTATTCCATTTATATTATTAGTCAGATACGGAAATTGATATAGATTATATATTGATCTATTTTCCGTGAAGATTCCATAATTAATGGAATGTGATTTTGGATTTATCGTGAAATGTGTTTTAAATGAGATTGGTTCTTTAACCCAGTTAAACACAGGATTACATGTCTAACATTGTATTTCGAACTTTATTGTTGATCTCTGCTAAATATATATCTGTTTGATGGTGGTGAATTTATTCTCTTGCTTAACACCCTTCTCTAAGACGTATGAGCTTAGAGGTAATACATCGGCAGAAATCAATGGTACGGTATTGATTGCCGATGCGACATGTTTATGTTTCCACAGTTAAATAATCATTAATAATGATTTTTGGGAATATTAAAACTAATTGAAGTTTTAATAAATCTTTAATTAGATTAAAATGCAAATGTGATAATTTAAGTTATCAAATTTGGGAAATGATCGAGAATGGAGTATCACCAATTTTACTCCAGACGATAGTTGAATCTTTAATTAGATTTGAATGGGAAATGGTAATTAATTTTACCGATAACACCGTGGTGTTAGATATGGCATATTACCAGTTTTGCTCCATGGGATGAATAGGTTGGGATTGGGAAATAAAACAAATGATTACTTCGGCAAGGTGCGTTAATCCCGACTAGTTTGTAAAACATTAATTTGGTTTAAATTGTGAAAAGAATATTTTGGATTGGAATAAGGCGTATGTCGTGTTTGTGTAGCACTTGTTTGTGAGATACGCGAGTTATTCGGAAAGACCGGGTTTATGCCCATTATGAATAATTGATTCGACGATAAGTCAACGATGGAGATGATGGTTGAAGACCGGAGTTCTTCACTTCGATTGGATGATTACCGATGTCTTGATTGGGATGTACACCCAAGACAAGGTAATAAGTGGTGATCGTCCAGACGTACTTGGAGATCGACTGGATATGCGAGGGCCTTTCTCCTGTATTAGACATATGAAACGAGGAATAAGGTGACTTCGGTTTTGTTCAGACCCAGAACGGACTAGTAAATGGATTGTGTCTGTCATTGGATTTTATTCTGTGTCGATTGATTTCTATTAAATATATGTCTGTTTGGTGGCAGAGAATTTATTCTCTTGCTTAACACCCTTCTCTGAGATGTACGAGCTTAGAGGTTATATATCGATAAACATCAGTTGCATGGCGTGAATTGTCAACGTGGCATGCTGAGATGCAAGTGATCCAACCTTCTGTTGAAAAGCAGAGTCTTGTGGTTGATGATCAAAGCACGTCTTTAAATAGCATATTTTTTTGTATAGCGTTAACTCGCGAGCCTCACACCTCGGTATGAGTCAAAAACGGGATTAGGGAACGCTGTGAGTGCACGACGTTTCTTTCTAGCTATGGGTAGTGTCATGGTATGGAGCCCAAACATTATATATATATATTTACCTATGTGGATAATGGATAGCGAGGCGCGCCTTGGATATATTGGTCACTACAGGGCCGATGGATAGGTCTGATAGGATCGGGAAACATGTGTTCAGGAATAACTAATCCTCAAACGTAAGGTAGGACCGGCATTGCAGGATCAAAGGGTTAACTTTGGGGGATCCTAAGGCATTTGTTAGAGTGTCTCGAATCGGTAAGGAGTACATCCCTTGCCTTGGCTTATGACGAAAATCCAATTTCCGATACGTGATATTTCGGTTTTAGTTGTAGAACTAGTATGGCGACATAGTATGTGGTAGCTATGCCGTCTATGATTGATACATTTATATTTTAAGTGATTTTGGCACTATATACTTATAGTAATATCAAAATGATTTGTTTTAAATGTACCAAGCATGTTTGGCTATTATAAGGTAAAACTCTATCCTCCGACTTGCGTTGCATTGTGTAATGGGACCTGAATCTTATAATAGCTTCATTTTTCCAAAAAGCATTGCACTGTTTGTTTATTGCACTGGTATTCTTGGGAGAAAACCCATTCCGTGCTATACGGCATGGTCCCATGATTTACTTTATTTTAAAAGTAAAGTTTTAATAACTGTTTTAGTTCTCACACCAGTCCCATGACCGACCTGGAGTTTATTATTTTAGCTTAAACTCTGCGTGCCCATATTTTCCACACGGGCAGCTAGTAGTTTTGGTTTCGCAGATATTATATTTACAGGATCCTGGATTTACAGCTGGAGCTATATTTGGAAAGCTTTGTATCCGTGTATCTCTTTTAGTTGTGTTATGTATTATTTTTCTACTGCTATGTAAATTATTTTAATCTCTGATATTTTTCTGATGTATATTATTTATTCATAATCTGTTATATTCTTGTACTATGATTTAATTGTTGTAATAGCAATGAAATGTTCTGTTGTTTGTGTTCTGATTTGTCGTGTTCTCAAGTCAATCCGGGTTTCCCTTATGGGCGAGTTTGGGTTGTTTCATAAAATTTCTTTAACATCTCTTTATAAATATTCTTCAGCTTGTTTGAAAAAATAACACAATATTTGTTTTTAGATCATATCTAACTGTCTTTAACAAATTTAATATAAATATCTTTATAAATCTGATATAAATATCTTTTCCGTATGAATCCTTATATTTACTTTTATCAAAACAATTCCACCTATCATCTGTAACAAACGTTACAGATTCCATTTCAAAACTTTCTATTTTCTTATATTATACCTTTTTCAAATCATTCCGACAACTTACGCATTGTCTAAAATCACACGGTGGTCTTTTTAACGATCTTTAGTTTCTAATACAAATAGATCAATTTATCATTTGTAACAATTGTTACAAATTCATTTTTCAAAACTCTTACTTCATTTACGATTTCCGTTTGTAAAATATTATCGATAATTAATGTTTCGATCACATTTTCTAAATTCTTAACTTCCATATAAGAAATCGTTTGTAAATCATTTACATCAACTTATATTTGTTGCCATTTCCAAATCTTTACTTAGCTCATACTCTCGCTTTCGATTAACATTCCGAAATTTGGAACATAACATTCCGAACTTCGGAATAATTTCAACTCCGCTTAAGATTCCAAAATTTGGAATATCACATTCCGATCCTCGGAATAAATCTCAGTTCGTTATCCATTTCATACCATTTTCTAACTTCTAAATTTCCTTTTTCTAACTTCAATTATTAAGTAAATATTTGATTTAAGCTATCGTATTTTCTTAAAATCCCTTTTAGAACTTTGTTATAAAAAATCAGATTTTTAATATAAAACATGTTCATAAAGTCCTTTCGCAATTCAATTCGATTTCATTACAACTGTACTTAAATTATAATTTATTAAAATAATAATTTACTTCAATATTAACTACCGTATAAGTAGTTAACTTCTTTATTAACTCAAATAAATAGTAAATTTCTTTTTAAAATCATACTAAAATTAAAAAAAAAATAGTTTACTTATTTCATTTAAACATATTAATTTAATAATCAATCCAGTTAAAACGATTGACTTAGTCAACAAAAAACATGGTTATCTCGCTACCGATTCTAATTAGTCCTTCCTTTAAATTAATTAATTTACATAATTCCATTTAATTGTTTTCTTAAAAACAATTATCGAATCTTAACCGTTAAGTAATTTTTCGCTCAGCTGCTTATAAATCTTCTTAACATAAGAACTTACTTTATGAAATCAATTAATAATTAATTATAAACTTAACTAATAAATATTTATTTTCTTTTAACAAACTTTTATTCAAAAAAGATAGATTTAAAAAAGTCTATCTTCGATTATAAAAATAAATTTTATAACTTCACTTATATAGATTCGTCTGACGGTAAATCAATATTTATAAAATGATTGATTTATAGGCAACATTCTGCCAAATACTCAACCAATACTGCTCATTGGTTAAAACAATACAAACGTTGAATTTCAGTTCAACGGTCGGCAAGCAAATCAATCACCCAATCAGAACAGTTCGTACAATGATAATATGACAATAAATAATATATAATATATTTGAGGAATCCTGTTGGGTCCCTCCAACCTGCTCTTCCCTGCATCAGAATTGAATATCTCACATAAATTTATTCAATTCAATTAACCTGATTATTTCTATACAGTAAATAATGGCTATTTAATATCAACCAATTAACAAAACAATTCAAACAATTTAGCACGTTTATTTTATAAACATGACCAACAAGGTAAGTTACATCAATTGTAAATCATCGTTAAAATAACGATTTTGTGTTTCACTGAAATTAAACAATGTTTAATTTCATAAATTCATTCAATATATAATTAAATAATTAACAAACAATCAACCAATATAAACCATAGCACACAATTATAAAACCAGACTTATATAAAATATAAGTGGGAAGAACTGAGTGAGTTTAACTCACCTTGGTTTCCGTTATTGCTGAAGTGGTTCGGTTTAGTTAAATTAAATGATTGTTTAATTTAACTAAAATTCCAGATGGTTCCAAATGTGTCAAATTCTGTTCCATGAAGTTGTGCTCATCAATATGAACTCAACGGTATTTGATTTATCCGATTTTGATAAGATATGATCATGTTATTAATAACTTAAGTTAATATAACTTAAATTAACGATTTAATTAAACTATAATTATCTTAATCCTAATTACGCTTAATTTAAACCTAGTTAACCCCTAATCAGTTAAATTATTTAACTTAAATTACGTTGGTTAAAAATGATACTGCCGACTCCCTAAATATTTGTTCCTGGCTTTCGTTAACTACAGTCCCCTAAACACGGTTTTAAATAGATTATTTAACTCTAAATTATACTAATACCTAACTAATTATAAACTATGATTACATTGTTCATCCAGGAAGACACGACCCAATTTCCTCTGTTCTCTAATTCGTTTGTCCAACAAGCAGTGCATTGATGAAGATAAATATCATGTCACTTCATCAAATTTTGAGACTAAACTGCCAACTTTGTTTCTCCTGACTCCCCTTCGTTCGTTTACAACTTCTCAATAAAACCTTTGAATCAAGAAATATGAGGCTGGACAAATTAATTTGTCAAGATTTTAACGCAGGCCGGTTTTGTTTCTTCCCCTCATACTACTCATGTTCGAACTCTCCAAAACCGCACTTAACAATCCACCATCGACGCGATTTGCAGCAACCGGATGACATCGACAAGCACCGAGATGAGTGTCTGAGTCGCCTCGATTAATGCACCAAACCTCGAATGATTCGATCCCTTATAGCAGTGCTAGTCCCAATTAGAACGTAGGCCACTTCAAACGCAGTTACGTCCGCTACGATTGTCTAAATTAGATCATGACTGTCCATCCTTTAGATCTCATCGAGCCTGCGGGTTTACTAGTTGGAAACTTTTGGTGAAGATCGAAGAATTGGTAGTTTTAGGAAGAAGAATCTCAGAAGATTTCGGCTGTTCGGTAGTTTGAAGTGACGGCTACAGACCTTTAACCGCATTCTTGGTCTTTAATGCAAAGAAAGATTGGAGAATGGGGTATAAATAAGTGTGGGTTAATTATTATATTATTAAATTTACTTCATTACGAATTAACATATTAAAACTGCTACATATGATCTCCAATTGAGACAAAACTCCTAATCCCAGCATAGAAGAATACTCCGGACACAATGGGAAGGGTTTCGTCGGATTCCGAGATCATTGGTAAAAAGTCCTTTATAAATCACATGCTAAAATCACCCGTTTAAATTTTCCACAGTCATAAAATAAATCCAATCAACCTGAAACTTTGAAATTCTACTAAATCTATTCCTTACGGATCCAATGAAATTTGTTTCGTTAAAATCGGAGTTCATTTGGCTAGTCATTTATTCCTTTAAAGTTACTCATGTCAAATAATATAAATGATTAAATAAAAACAGAGGCGTTTATTGTTGTTACGATCAAACGGTAAGTCTGATTGACACTAAAATAAAATCTTATATTAATTAACTAATACGAATCCAATAACACAAGTTTCGTCGCATTCCGAGACTATTTCCTGGTACACTATTTTTATAGGCCAAACAACGTTATTTTGGACACTAAAATACCCGATATCCAAAAATAACAAACTACCAGCTTATTCTGACTTTAAACATCGATACGAACTCAACAAAATTGCTTTCATGGCTTAATTTGACCGTCTGCTCAAGTTACACACAAATATCACTCTATTAAATTAAATAAATTTAATTACGTGCTATAGAAACTGATTGGGAGTTTACGGCTGTTGTTGTCACATATGAAATCGGTTTGCCACGAAATTTAATACCATACAATAATTTAACATTACGGTTCCAATGAAACTAATTTATTCGGAAATGGAGACCGTTTGCAAAATGGCTATTTTTAAAGTTATAAAATATAAATTAAAGACTAATTAAATTCTAAAATAATTTAATTAAATAATAATAAATTATTTTAATCATAAATATTCAACTGAAAATATCATATAGCTTCATATATAAATTATATAACTCAAAATCATCAATTTCGAGTTAAACGATGTCCAAATTATATTAAAACCCTTTTAAATAAATTAAATAAACATTATAATTTAATAATGATTTCTATAGCGACTATTTTAAATTTTTTAAGTCGACATAACTAATAATCTATAACATGAAATCTAGTTTTTCTCTTCCATATGAAAATAATAATCAACAAGATTCAAACGTTTCTTATTTCACAGAAATCCGACTTATATCGGATCATGTATATTCAATTGAAGTTGAAAACTCAATATTACGAACTACCACGTCATTTCGAGCTCGATTTAAATTATATGTAAACTTAACTTTTAAACTTCGTTTTAATAAACGAATTAAATATTAAAATCCATTAATATTCTAAATATAATATTTAAAATAATAAATTAAATATTTGACTACCAAAAAAATTCGGGACATTTCAGTTTCCGCCTACAGATTTGTGCAGAAAAGAGTGAGGCATTACCCCTTCATTTATAGGAGCAGAATTGGCCATGAACTGTTAGATTTATTTAAATAAACATTCGTCCATTTATTTTATATAATATAACGAAAATACCATTTGAAACCTAGCCGACACTGGGCACTAGAGGCCTGGAGCGGTCGATACCCTCCTATGAGCGGTCGACCGCCCTCTGGCCGAAATGCCCAGTGAGGGCTGTTTAAAGAAGGAAAGGGATATATTATTTATTCTATCTATTTATTTCTGTCCGTTTTTCATATTTTGTCTATAACATTTTTATACGGACTTCGTTCGCGAAACTCCAAACATGAAAGTTTACCAAAATTCCGAGACGAACGCATCAGTTAAAGTTTCGTGGTCAAGTTCTATTATTTGCAGAAATTCCTATTTTTGAGATCCTATAATTAATTTCTATTGTCGAAATTTCGGATTGTTACATTCTTTCCTCCTCAAAAGGAATTTCATCCCGAAATTCTGGCACATACTGTCCTACCCTACAGAACAAATTTGTGTACATCAACTTTGCAACCATGTGTATATGTGCATGGTGTACATAACGTATTTCAACCATAAAATATGTATGCAAGATGATTCTAAAACGGGCCCTCTATATATATGCATTAAAATTTTAAGTCACTTTTGAAAACATGATGCAAAATATGCTAAATATACCTATAGTTCTGTATGAATGCAAATTTTAAAAATTCTTTTTCATCCATAACCCTCACAAAACTATGAATAAAAGTGCGAAGCAACAAATTTTGCATCCAAATCTTACCATCTAAAACGTCACACAATCTAATTGCTTCCTGTTTAAGTTCTCCTAAACCAGAAAACGGAAATCAAAACGAAGAATTTTATTGTTTTCTTCGCTTATAAATATTCCATTTCCTGCCCTACAATGGAATTTTCACCTCTGTTACCCAAAATACTCCAAAAATTTCCATTTGTAGATTGTAAAGGAGGCTCAAAACAAGCTTTAAAATGTAAAACGAGTTAATTAATAGCTCACACGCATTGTTGACAAGTATGGTAACAACGTTTCCAAGGCTAAAGCGCCTTTGCCTTGTTATCAATATCGTTTTCATCGTATCGCCGGTCTTACTGCACGGCTAAAATGCATATACAAAGCAACCAAACATCTTCCTTACGCTATTCATGTGACCAAAATTCAAAAAAATTCATAAAATTAAATTACTACTTGAAGTTTTTTGTTTATTTTGAAAATTCTTTTCAATACCATTTCACTTTCCATATGAGATTCGTATGAAAAATCAAAATTTTGGTAATGTGTGCTTTGCGCCATTCAAATCATTCATTTTAATGTAAAACAGATGTTTAAATATGCACAAATTAATGTACCCAAAGTTTTCGTTTCCGTGCGAATCGAAAATAAAAGAAAGTAATTCAGTAAAAATTTAAAAATATAATTTTTTTTTCAAACAACGTTTTCCAAAGGTTTCAAAAATGTATTTTTCGGGAAACTTAAAAGATTCAAGTCACACGTTGGTGAAGAAGGAAGTCAGTCACGCAAAACTGTGAAAAAAAGAAATCACACATAGAAGACCAAAATAAATTTTAGCTTAACAAGGAATGATGATTTATTTATTTTATACCCATGATAAAATAACGCAAAACTAGTCCTTTGCTAAAATTTATTCAACAAAGAATTTTACCCTTTTCAGCTTTAAGACAAATGCTGGTTTATATAAGAAAATGAGATTTCATTCAAATTGATATGCGTGAATGACACAAACATTTCCAAACATAGAAATCTCATTAACCAAGCCGTGCGATTTATACAACACTAGCGGTTACAAGCACAAATCACCCTAAAGCAAAAAACCCGATGCTGGAAAGGGAAAACAACAAATACGACAATAAAGCAACACCGAGAACCTCAAAACAATGGTCATATACAACGAGAGGTTTTGCTCCATGACTGGAGCTCAAACCATTTTTTATGACCTTAGGTTAATTATATCATGGTAGCAAAAATGCTCAATCTCGAGTTACAAACACTGCTGGTGTTGTTGGAGGTGATGTTGTTGGAGGTCCCTACATCACCATTTCTTCTAAGAGATAATTTATGATGACAGCAGAAACCTACCACAAAATTGCTTCTCATGGAAATACACCTAATATTGTCTAAAGACAAAATGGATAGGTGAAATTATAGAAAGTAACTCCATGAGACAACACACAAGAACAACAAGTTGAATCAAATACGATGCAACGCTAAATGATGGTTATGCCATTGATCAAGCAAAAGATTAATTTCCACATCATGAGACAAATCCAGTAAATTTCCCATTTATAAAACGATGTGCTAAATGGGTCACACGTTAACATGGGTAGTTCGAGCATAGATTCCCGAACTCAAAAACTTGACATTAAGAAAAAGAGATTTGCTGCAAAATCTCCAAAGCGAGTCAAACAACAAACCATTCAAGTCCGCTCAATTTCCCATTTATAAAACGATGTGCTAAATGGGTCTCACGTTTACACGGGTAGTTCGAGCATAGATTCCTGAACTCAAAAACCCGACATTAAGAAATAGAGATTGGCTGCAAAATCTCCAAAGCCGATCAAACAACAGACCATTGAAGTCTGCGTAAAACACGAATACCTCTAGAATCTCATTGAGATTCTCCTTAGAAAAACCATCTAAAGATAGATTAGTCTTCATCTCTGAAACGATGATCGCCTTCATTAGTATCTATCCTAATAAGATATAACAAAGGCTGATGCAGCACAAACAACAACCTATTCTAAGATCTCGAAGCAAAGGACTGGTGCAAGTCCAAGTGCAATGATTAATTTTCTTAGCACTAAAGTGGTGAGACTTTTTTCTCATTCAAATCCAACAAAATGAACTTCCCCTAAGGATAAGACTTAAATGGTATGAGTAAGACCGGATGATGCAATTAGGTATTATGGACTAAGAAATGGTTGGAGAGAAGAAATTAGATCTTGGAGTACTGGTGGGGCAAAATCTAATGCACAAACCAGCGTAGAAAAGGAGGGGACGAGGCGACGATAAAGAAAGAGAAGAAGAATAAGAATATGGTTCGGTTAGATGAGGACGGAAGAACGAAAGAATGAAGTTAAGGAACTGATTTGGACACAACTTTTACGGTTGAGTCCTAGATCCAAGTTGTACCAAAACTCATCAACAAGTTGACCATTCTAGTATAATGCTAAACAGTCAACTGTTAAATGGGCTTTGGACAAAGGTTGAACCTTGACCTTATTAAGGCGGATTAAATATTAATCGTCCTGCGTCATATTTTAAGATTTGGCGCGATCCAAAAAACAATTATCCTCATCATGGCTATATCAAACACCGCAATCAATTTCCGAACCATCTCCAAAGATTTGAAGCAGTCTCAACAACGATGTTGCGACCACAAAACGAACGAATTCCAAAATAATTCAGCTAGAAATCCATAATTAAATTAAAACGAATTTTCTCTTTACCTAGCTGACAAACAAACAAATGATTCACGAAAAAAATACCCTAAAAATCCGGGCGAATGATTTTCCTTAGCCTTTTCGAAGAAAAATTTAAAACTTTTCCAAAAATGGAATTCATTATAAACTAACGGTTTCATATTTATAAATCCAATTTACTACCACTATTATTATTATTATCATCATTATTAGTATTATTATTATTTCAGTTCGTGTTTTAAGCTAAAAAACCTTTTCATGTTAAAAAAGGTTGGAACTTTAAAATTTTAAGGATTAATCGTGATAATTTCAATAAATCGTCCAATATATACATAAAAAGAGAGGAATACTAAAATCACAAGGAATGGATATTTACTATTCTCAAGTTTAGTGGTGTATTCTTTGACGTTCCTAATTCCTTCCTACTAATCGGATTATATTTATTAAAATTACACAAGGCCTAATAATTTTAAAATATGAATAGAATAAATTTTAATAACCATATCTTTATCAAACTAGATCGTTATAAAACCATTTTCTGAAATCGTATTTCAAAACTTTCAACACCCATTTTATTTTTCTAAATAGTTTCAAAAATAAAATTTCCTTGAATACAAGGCCAAGAACTCAAATGAATATTTCAATGAAGGAAGATTCAAAAATCCAACGAAGTAACGAATGGATATACCTCGTAATTATATTTCTGAAATGGATACGTCATACTAGCGTGAACTTTTACTGTTTGGATCGAGCAATGGTCTTTAATCGAAATTACCAACAAAACCAAAACCAGAAATCGCGACTATCTCAATTGTAGCTAGATTTTTGTCTAGTCCCCAAACTCGAACCAATGGAATCCATCATATGCCATCCTCATGCTCTACGCGGTGCAATCGCCAATGTACTGTGGGGTAAGACAGAATTCGTCGGAAACTCGAACTCAACAAACTTCAACTCTTAGTAGCTTAAAGCCCATTTTATATAATTAGGACCACGATTAATTTCATCGTCGAAATAAATAAATTCAAGTAAGAAAGATGAAGAAAAAAAGAAAAGAAAATCAAATTGCGTTGTCTCACTAGTCCTCGTTTAACTAATTCCTCTAATCGTCTTACATATGCTCTTATACCAAATGTAACACCCTACACTTTTGTGAGCCCAAATTTCGATAAAAATTGAAACTTGAACACATCCAAGTATGAAGCGTATACATCTAGTATTTGTGAACAAATGAGCATGAGCATAATCAGAGTACGATAAAAGAAGCTCACATCGGAAACAAAATATGACAGATTAGTTTTAACTCAAGCAACTACCTTATAAGGTATATCACTTTGCCAATACCAAGCATGAGAGAGAACACAAATCAAAAGCCAAACCTAAACACCTGTGAGAAACGAGCTTCTCTAAAAACCTAGGAGGTTGTAATGAGGAGGGGGTCAGAACAACAAGATTCTGGTGAACATGAAATACAACATAGATTATAATACCCAAATATATCCTGTTTGGTTCAACCCAAGATGTATGCCTACTAAGGTTAGTAATTCTAGCCTAACCTTGTAAATATGATTACGCACGACTCTAACTATCCTTCCCACGGTAGTATATCCAAAATATGATACCGAGGTAGAACGTTTACACATATATTTATGAAGCTTTTATACCAGAACATGGATGGTTATTTAATCGAGGGTGGACCCTTAATTATGGAGTTTATATATATATATATATATATATATATATATATATATATATACACACGCACACACACAAAATAATTCGCTCATCCCTTATTATAAACGCCTCACTACCAAAAGATAGATAAGGTGGATTCTCCCGATTACGTAAGTACCTAGGCGGACCTATTGGTCACTTAGTATTCCTTGATGATTTATCCAACGATAACATAACTAGATGGCACTAGCTACAGGGCCCTACTAGTTAAGGCTTCTGTCATTCTCACATACACATGCCATATCTAAGGTTAGAAAAGATGTTTTGCTTTACCATTTAGCTGACCTTAGTTGATAATCTTTTTAGTCGCTTACTACTTCCCATAGGATAGATAAACATGTCTGACATTTTAAGACTTCTAGGTTTAGGTAGGCCTCACAGACATACCATTTTAGACCGTTAGACTGGATGGCCTACTCCTAGGTGGACTCCTTGACCCAAGCCACTTAAGACGCAGGAAGTAGACTATACGCGAAGATTATTAAGTTCGTACCCAATTAGCCTTTAATCCTCTTCCTTATTGGAGTAAAGTGGGCTACACTATTGAGTTATTCCTGTTTAGTTTCTCTTCACGAAAATACCATAAGTACATATTTTATTATCGTCACGGGTTCCTACGGTTAATAATATTTCCATATTTAATCCACCAAGTTCAATTCTAACTTTTAATTATAAGTTCATTGTTAACTTGTATAATAAGGAAAGTTATATCCTCCTTACCCTAGGATATTTATTTGTTATTTTCTCTAATTAGACTTAGTAATTTAAACAACCATCAATACCCCTTAACCCTTATTTTATTTCATTCATTTCTATTCATATATTTATTGCCAGTTAAAACCATAACGGTCATATTTTCCTAAGACAACAATTAATCTTTAAATTTTCTTTTATCACCATTGCTTACAATTAATGTAATTTATAAGCCTAACGGTCATAATTTTCCTAAGACATTAATTATCAATGGATATCCTTATCTTATCAGTTACGAACTATTTATTTGTCGTACCCCAATAGGCATTACTAATATTTATTTATTTTCTGTTATTTATATAAATATATACATATACATAAATATATATATATATATATATATATGCACCAGACCTTTCATATTACGTTGACCATTTGTCGATGCTAGATATGCCGATCGGTTCCGGATAGGCTTCTCCCACATGTTGAGCTTAACCTCGTGCCTTAATATGATTGTAAATTAAATTCCCTAATTGGGGCTTACAACATTAATCATAATAAATCTTAGGAATTGTAACCATTAGACTTAATTCTCTTATTAAGTTTTACTTTCCCCAACTCAACGTTGGTTACAATAGTTATCTATTTATTCGTGGTCCTATTTATAGTAGCCAATCATATTAATTGCTACAAATGGTCACCACAAATGTATTAGATTTAATATGGATTACATTTATATGTACTATTCCATAAATAAATACCATTCAAACATTTAAACGTTCAATGTAATGTTTATTTTGTCGTTTATGTAGATTCTGACGGATAATGTCTATATATTTACATTTATTTTTATGCGGTTAACGTAGTTATATTCCTTTATTATTATCATTAATTTAATATTTTGGTTTAATCAATAACCAAACATTCTTTTTTGTATTCAATCTTTCCATAAGGCTCTAAATCTTACATAATAACCGCCAGCTATAGTTATTGTAAATTATGCCTGATATTTGGAATAGACATTCTTCAAAACCACAAGAAATAAATCACATAATTTACAACAACTAAGCCAAAACCCCAACAACATTGAATACAAACAAGTTTATGTCTTTTAAATAAGGTTTACATAACTCACCATTGTACCTTTTTAATCAAAATTACATAATTTATCATTTTAACACTGAAAGTAGAGATCTAGAATATAACTACACTAAACTGTGTTTAAAAGGACTGATTTATATAACTAAAGTGTTTTGCAACAACCATGACATATTTTTAAACATGACTATAGGTAGTGTGTATAAACAATTAAAAAAGCCTACAAATAATATTATTCATAACCACAAACCTAAACTTTCAAGTTTTGACAAATATTTATAAGCAAATCTGATAGTTTTCAGTTCAAATTTAACCTTATTATAAACAAATTTGATGATATCAGGCATATATTTTGAGATCTAATTCAAACGAGATAAATAAGATATTATAACTTTGTATATAAATTTCCCACTCACCTGAAAGCATCCAAATCTGAACTCTGAATAACCTTTTAGGCCTACGATTCCCAAATTCTTACAGATCTATAATTAATCTAAAAAGGAGATACTTTCAAATCTATATATTTGCAAGAAAGTAGGAAAAGAGGGGAGAACCTCATGAAGATTAGCTTAGACAACAATTCACACCTTTTTCACCTTGAGTATGATAACCCTTTCCAAATGTGAACAATTTATATTTGATTAATTGTACATGAATATGTATTTTGATCAAGAAATTGGTTTAAATAGAAAGGGAAACAGTAGAGCTTCGCTGTTGCCTACAGATTTGTGTTGAAAAGAGTGAGGCCTTACCCCTTTATTTATAGGAGTGGAATTGGCCATGAACCGTTATATTTATTTAAATAAACATCAGTCCATTTATTTTATATAATATATAACGAAAATACCCTTCTAAGCCTAGCCGTCACTGGGAAATATAGCTCTGTAGTGGTCGACACCCTCCTAGGAGCGGTCGACCGCCCTCTGGTCGAAATACCCAGTGAGGGATGGTTTAAGAAGGAAAAGAGTATATTATTTATTTATTTACGTCCGTTTTTTGTATTTCGGCCGTAACTTTTTCGTACTTACTCTGTTCGCGAAACTCCAAACATGAAAGTTGACCAGAATTCCGAGACGAACGCATCGATTAAAATTTCATGGTCAAATCCCATCATTTGTAGAAATTCCTATTTTTGAGATTCTATAATTAATTTCTATTGTCAAAATTGCGGGTTGTTATATTTTTGAGCTAATTATTTTTATATGTTTATCACAACATCAATTGGAAAAAATAATTTTATAATCATTATTTTCTTTCATTTTTTATGACTATTTTTTATATTTTCAATTAATTTAGAATGATGAGAAATTAAAGTGAACATCATACAAATATAATACAATTAGATCCTTACTCTTGATCTAATTAATAAACTTAGTTGTCCCTTGATCTATTTTTTTGAAGTGCTTCCTAAAATATAAATATCCTAAACCAAAAATCTCAAAACTATATTGGAACCATGAATATCGAGTTATTTTTCTTTGCTAATGAATTAAATAGTTGAACAGAATTTAGTAAACTATTAGTTTTTTGGATGTATTTTATAATTTTTCATAAATTTACTTCATTATTTTTATCACTTGAGATAGAAAAGCTACATGTTTTTAAAGTCAATTTTGAAGCTTTTAGATTTTTGCTTTTACACTTCATACTATCATTACTCATTTATGTCTCTAGATATTTTGTTTTTGCAATATTTTGGTGCAAACATTAGGACAATATCATTGGTGTGATTACTGTTTATTTAGCTTATTCATTTTTATTGGTTTTAATGCCATGAATTTACATGTGTGCACAATTTACAGCATCCATTCAGGTTTTTATTGTGCAATTGAAATTTTACATTCCAAACTATTTGTTTAAAACCTTTATTATATGTTTGTATGATACCATCATATGCAAAAACATATTTGAGATTAAAATTAGAACTAAGACCATTTATATTTGGCATATTGATACGTACATTAAACTTATTTTTCCATATATTGAAATTAATTTTGATGTGGATATATGGAAATTTCTCTTATAGCTAGAAAGCAAAAAACATAATCAGACTACTTAAAAACGCTAGCCTAAATCAAAATTTATGCTTTTTCCCTTCATTTTCATGGTATCGTCTCTCATTAGCATCTATTTCTATTTTTAACTAATAAAGCGAGAAGTAGAAGTCTATATTCAAGTAACTTTTGAATCAAGCTTTCCAACCGTCCATGACTCAAAATTTACAACATCTCTTGCTAAGCTAGTAACGCTAATAAGAGTACATTATCAGTACCAAAAAAAAAAAGATTTATCTTGATTTTCTTCGTATTAGAATAATAAAATAGCCATTGCGTTGACCTTAATATTTGACTACTCTTGACGTTAATAATGTACTTTATGGTATTTTGTACTTCCTAATGCATAATCTTTAATGAATATAAAGTACTAAACTTTTGAATTTACTTTCACTTCGTATAGAGTAGCGACACGCAAGATTGGATCATTTTGGTACATGCTAACATGCTTGGATTGTTAATATCAATGTCATATAAGAATATTAGTAAATTGGGTTCATGGTTGATGAGTAAGAAATAGGTACCTATAGCAAAATAACTAATATTTCATTTTTTTTTACACCTCAAAGCTTTTCCTTTTTTCATCATTCCCTATTTTCCATTGTTCGGCCATTTATGGATTGGAAAGTGTTATGCTTAATCACCAGATTTTCTTCCTTGTATTATACTTACCTAGATAAACATCTCACTATCAAATATCAATTGGTTTGAACTATGACAATATATTCCCATTATTTTTTGAACCATTATATCTTGCGTTTACTTAATTTTTTGTGGTCTCTTCTTAATAAATCAACTTCAAAATATGTTAATCGTTGCCTATAGATGCATGCAAGGATGAATATTTGTACATTCGTGCTTTATATGTATCAAGAACATTTAGCAACATGAAGGATTCAGTTCTGGGATTCCAATGCTAATGGCGACAAGGGAATTTCCTTTTCTCCCTTGCTTTTATCTGCATGTAGGAAATCCATCACCTCATATTTTCACCCCAGATCTAACCCTTCGCCTACTTTTCCCATCTCCATTTTTCTTCTTTCTAATCTTCTTCACTCCACCAACTCTCGTCCCAAGCAGTCACCTGCCAAATCATTTGTGCCTAAGCACAGTTCTTCCACCTTATTAGTTTATACTCTGTTTGGTTTCACGATGGTCTAGCCACTTCCAGGTAGCTTTTCCTTATTTATCCAGTATGCAATGTAATTGAGCACGGTCTCTTTTTGGATGAGCTAGTGGGAAACTTCGGCAACTTGGGTGTTTGGTCGGAATTTTTGGGCTACTTAATTTTGTAAACCTGTTTGAGTTTGTCTTGTTGGTAATGGATCTTTGATAGCGTGTCTTGCTTCAAGGTTTGGCTACTGTGAGATAGTTGGAGTTTTCTACTTGGGAGTTCGGTTGAGATTGTGCCATTGGAACCTGACTTTGTTTTTGTTTTATGTCTAGTTGAAGCTTGGTTGAGTACGTAGTCATGCTCTGGCGTCCATCGGCTATCCACGTGAAGCCTTGGCTCCGACCTTAGCTGTCAGGGATGGTGGAGTTCTTGCCTGACCTCTTGCATTGGCCTTGTAACTCTGTTCTAAAACAGTGTCCTTTCCTCAAGTAATCAACATAACGGTGTTAGTGGTGTATGGCTGAGACTTAACGAGAGAAATTCGGGGGTAATCTCACTCATACACCACTAACACTGTTAGTGGTGTTATGGTGACACACGTTAAAATGATGTCAACAACTGTTGTGTCATTTTTCAGGAAATGTCATGTATCCCTGTGCTCTTGGTCATGACTTTGGTGAGCTATATTGAGACGTTTTAGTACTTACATTTGGTCTGTGTTTAGTACTATGCTTCTGCATGTGCTATGCGTGGCTCTAGAAGGAAATTTGGGATAGTAAGTGTTATGTGTTGCTCATATGTACGTTGCCTTGGGCACGGTGTATAGGCTTAAGATATTCTTTGTTGGTTGAGTAGTGCAACAATGTGATTCACGCTGGTTGGCTTGCTTTGGTGGGTTCCCGGTATTGGAATTTTTTTAGTCATCTCCTTTTGATTGTAACTTATGTAATTAACTCCATGTGTGGAGTATGCAATCATAGTAGTCTAGTATTATAACTAGCTCATGTATTACAATCTAGAATAGATATAGTGGTGGCCTACTATATATGTCATAGGTAGTGGATCGACATATCACTTTAGAAACCAAATAGTAGTCTGACAATCTACCAAACCCCTATAACTATTGTTTTTATTATTTGTTATAATAAAAAGTGTTATGGAACACTACAAAAACCGGTCGATTCTGCCAAAAAAACATTTAGCCGCATATTTTATGAAATATATGAATATATATTAACACAAACATACTGACACAAATTGTAGAGCTAAAAATGTTGATCAAATTACAAGCAAAGATTTATTTTATTAGTTTTAAGAAAATTTGAATCTAATTTAATACAACTCCTTATTAACTACTGGAAAAATGGATTATTTACTAATTCAGATCTTCACTGTACGTGGCATAACAGTGACTAAACATATAATGGATGATAGTTATAAAGATTGCTCAAATGTATTGACTATCATTACTACACTTTTTGAGGTAAAGAAATAAGACTGGCAAAAGTTACTTAAATATTATACTTATGTAGTTTTCGTTTTATGCAAAATCCGCGATCTCTACTTTAGAATTATTATGTTATATAAATATAAAACCTATGTTAATTATTGGTATAATGCTATATATTTTTAGGAAATTGTGAACTTAACAAAAATTTACCGATTATGGCTATTATTATGTTATATATGTAAAACACCCGCACCCTTTAACGTTATCCAAAATAAAATCCCGTTAAGGAATGTGTAGCGTTGTAGGTATATTGACATAAATACATCACAAAGACTAAGATTTCACAAGACATAAATAAATGCATAGCAGAAGAAGAAGACATTTTACATAATGATAAAAGAACTATTTATTTAAACAAAGCAAAATTGTCTCAGAATATGATATCTCAAAAATCTCAGTGAAAAACAGCGATAGAGTACAAATAAATATTCCCCAAGTAGCGAAAAGACACAAACAAACCGTCATTAAGAAATAAAAAGCAATACATATTCTACAAGAATCCTCCAAGATAGAATCAACAAAGAAATCCAAACAATGCCATTTCTCTCCATGAGCCTGAGGGAGGAAGAAAGGAAAGAAGGAACGAAAACAAGTCAGACATAAATTCTAGTGAGCTGTTATGACTTCTAGCGCAATTGAACAAGCAAAGGAAAATGTTAAAAAGTAGTTCAAGTGTCATATAGGGTAACTGTCTATATACATAAAAAGTGAATATAAAAGATTATAGATAGGATTGACTTTTCTATTTCAACAGAATATGGTTGGTGACTGTTTTTCTCTTTTACAATTTTGGAAAATAACATAATTAAGAAGAATAATCATAATACAACCCATCGATCGACTACTTTTACCATAGAGTGATAATCTATGCCCACTATGGGTTTGGATTTAACAGGTCCAGCCCATTAGCAAAAGTACATAGCATTAATCACAAATATTACAATGTCTTATATTCCCTCGTCTGACCACTGCATGCACATTGACCTGTCGGAACGCACCCATACCCACTCAAATTTTGGACCAACTTACTACCAAACACAACATGGTGCATGACCTTGCCTACTAATGAGACCATATATAATAAATAAATACTCGATCCGAATCCACATTGATTTGACCTCCCATAGACCATTACAATAGATTAACTATAAAATTAGGCTTTTAAAATAATGTCATTTTTAAGTTCAACTCTAATTAAGCCTAATAGTGAATCTATTTACCATAGAATAACGCTAAGTCACATGACCCTATAAAATAATAATAAAGCCAAATCACATGGTCCCATAGAATAATATTGAAGCCGAATCATATGGCCCCATAGAATAATAATAACTTATACCCATTTTAAGTTTATTTTTAAGTTAAGCCTAATTATTTCCCCTTTTCATGCCTATGTCATGCTTATATTTGCAAATAAACCATTCGGGCTTATCATGGTTCTTTGTCCATTTTATTTATGCAAACATAGGTAATAGTCACATTTTCAATCATATTTTGCCTCATAGCATTTTTATCACCCATATTAAGTTTGCTATTTTATTTAATCCAATCATTCCCTTTGTATTTCAGTTATAATATATCAAATTATCCCCAAATTCAATTATTCCACTTCAATTAGATTTTCCCCAAACATACGCAGAATAAAAGAATAATAACCAATTGGCGTGCACAAAACAAAAGAATAATAATCAATCGTAGACAGTTAAGCCTACCGATCTATGCACAAATCAGACGTATTCATATGCTTTTTAGGCATATTTGGGCATAACCAAAATATACTGAAAAATCAGAACAAGAAAAGGGAAAAGGAATTTGAGAATGACAGTTTACTATAAAAATAGACAGGAAAATTATAGAAAATTTCATACAGAAATAAATTTTAGAAAATAGGAATAAACTGAAATAGTAAATAGATCTGTTAGAACCAGATCTATAAACAGGATTACAATTATAACTACCTGTAATGACCCGCATTTTTGGCGATATAATAATTAGTTTATTTAATTATTTAAAAGGTGATTAAAAGGATTTCATGGTCATTGAATTATATAATGGTGAATATTTAATTAAATTAATAAATTAAATAATATATTTAATTTTGAAATAATCAGAATTGGTTGAAATGGCGATATGGTGTGAACTGGATCATCTGTGATATTTAATTCAGTTTAGAATTGAATTAGAATAACGAATATATTATTTAAATGACAGTGTGAACGTATAATTATATTATAATTAAAATCGAGCTTGAAATGGCACGGCAGTTCGTTAATTGGCGATTTGAATTTCAACTGAATATACAGAATTCGTTTTAAGCCGGATTTCTGTTAAACAAGAAACGTTAGGAGCTGGTGAAGTATATTTTTCTAGTGGAAGAGAAAAATCGGGATTTCATCATGTAGATTTTGATTTATGTCCAAATCAAATTTTAGAAAATCACTGTGGAATTCCTTTATAATTTATAAAGGAATTATTTATATTTTAAAAAGGGATTTCATTATAAATCGAATATCGATTTAATCAGGATTTAAATATCAAGCTAGAAATTCATGTAGGAATATTCTAGAGCTGTATTATATTCTGCTGTGAATTTATACGATAATATTTATTTATAAATATTTAATTTAATTATTTTTAAATATATTTATATATTTAAAAGGGTTATTTAGAGCTTTAAAAATAGCCAGTTTTCCAAACGACCTCAGAATTCGACGAAACTAATTTTTTTGGATCCACGATGTTAAATTATTGTTAGATTTCAATTTCCTTGATTTTTGAAGTCAGTATGTGGCCGTACTGATTTTTAATGTGAAAAACAATCAGTATTTTAATGGTTAAAAATACGTTGTGTCAGCAAACAGAGTCGGAATTTGCCTAAACCAGTTTCGTTGGGTCCATAATGTCAAACTCTAGTGGCGTGTCAATTTTCGTGATTTTTGGGTATCATGTGTGACCGCAGGAATTTTTAAGGACAAGTAAATATAGCATTTGCTTAAAATAAAATTAAATAATCAAAGAGAAAAATATCCTAACATTTCTATGATCTAAAACAAGCCACGTCCACCTCCCTCCTCAACCACAACCTCACTGTTATATCACCAGAACAAAATCCATCGTCCTCCACAACAAACGCAAGAAGAAAAATCAAAGTAAATTCACAGAAAAATGTATAAATCATAATATACATATGTTTGAGCTTGTATCGGTATATGCTTCAATCTGGTATGCGAATCAATGAGTTCGAAGGTGTTTCTGCGGTTCCTATATTACACAGCATAGGCTAGGGTTCAAGTTTTGGGTCAAAACGAGAAGCTGTGGCTCGATTCATTGTCGTTTTTGGTTTGAGTGAGAAGAATAGCATCAGTTGTGATTTTTGGGATTTTTCTGAATTTAAAAGTGTCGTTGTCGACTCTTGAGGTACAGTACAACCTCTTCGACGGAAATGGGGTATGGAGTTCGAGTGGAGCATTTTGGGTATAGGTAGATGGAGGTTGCAAAGAGGAGTAGTTTGATTGTTTTGGTTTGAATTATCATGAGGTGATTAAGGAGGAAGATGGATATGAAATTCTTGGCTGCGGTGGGTTCAACAAGTGGGAGTCACTGCCGATGGTTTTGGGGAAGAAAGGTAGTGGACGGGTTGGGTTTACAAGAGAGAACGGACCAGGGTTTAAAGGTTAAGGCCCGAATTAAATTAAGTTAAGTTACTTTTTAATTTAGATGGTATTCAAAACTTTAAAAATGTGTAACTATCTCATACGATATCAGATTGACGAACCGTAAGTTGCGCTGGGACCGTATGGACGAGAGCTTCACAATGAAACTGACTGGAAGTGGATTGGAGCTCGTATGAAATTATGGCGAAATAAATTGTTTTATTCAAATCGAACAACAGTTTATCGTTCTTTAACGATGGACTGCCAATGTGAGTAAAACTCACTAACTCTATTCAATTTATATTTTTATAAACTGTACTTTATTTTTGTCAATGCTGATTGATTGCTGTGTATTGCTTGTTTGGACTGTCAAATAGATTTGATTGAAAATGTAGATATATTTATATATAAAAGTCGACAATCAAATATTGATTCAGTTCATTAGTATATTTCATGTTGGAATGAAATTGATATATATTATATTGTGTAACATCTGTGGATGCAGGGAAATAGGTTGGAGGAATCCGACTGGATTCCTCAACAGTTATTTTATTGATTTTTCACATATTGTGATATATGCTGTGATATATAGTCTGTTATTTATTGTATATGTTTGGATGATATTGATCATTGTTGTTCAGTATTTTAAATACCATACGGAATACTAGAATGTTAAAAGGGAATTTTCATAAGTATATTTGAAAAGAAAATATTTATAAAATCCAAGGATTTTATAAATGGGAAATAGAAATAAAATCAAAGGATTTTATAAGAGAAATAAAATCAAAGGATTTTATAAAAGGGAAAATATTTATAAAATGAAAAGGGTTTTATAAAGGAAATAGATTTATAAAATCAAAGGATTTTATAAAAGAAGGAATTTATATAATCGAAGGATTTTATAAAAGGAGATATTTATTTAGGAAATAAATAGGATTATAAAGGTTATTTATTTAGGAAATAAATAGGAGTAAAATGGGATATTTATTTAGGAAATAAATAGGATATTTTAAAAGGAAATATTTATTTGTTAAATAAATAGAATAAAAGGAATTATTTATTTGTTAAATAGAACTGAAAGGAGTTAATCGATTTGAATTAATCAAATAGAGTTATTCAAATGGAGTTAATCAAAATGAGTTAGCGAAAGGGATAAATCAAATGAGTTAGTCAAACCAAGTCAAACGAGTTAAACAAACCAAGTCGATCGAATTGGTTCAACCAGATTAATCAAAGGAGTTAGTCAAATGAGTTAACCAAAGGGAGTTAGCCAAGTCGAGTTAATCGATTAGAGTTGGAGTTAAACCACTTAGAGTTAATCAGTTAGAGTTAAACCAGTTAGAGTTAATCAGTTAGAGTAAACCAGTTAGAGTTAATCAGTTAGAGTTAACCAGTTAGAGTTAATCAGTTAGAGTTAGAGTTAACTAGTTAGAGTCATTCAAATGGAGTTAATCAAGTAGAGTTATCAAATATCGCTTATTCGAAGTAGAGTTATCGAATACCACTCATTCGGAGTAGAGTTATCGAATATAGTGTATTCGAGAGAAGTGTAATCGAATATAGTTTATTTGAGAAGAGTTATCGAATATAATTTATTTGAAGAAGAGTTATAGAATATAATTTATTCGAAGAGGAGTTATCGAATATTGGTTATTCGAAGTGAGTTAATCGAATCTAGTTATTCGAAAGAAAGGTTATCGAATCTAGTTATTCGAAAGAAAGGTTATCGAATCTAGTTATTCGAAAGGAGTTATCGAATCTAGTTATTCGAAGGGAGGAGTTTTCGAATCTAATTATTCCAAAGGAGTTATCAAATCTAGTAATTAAAAGGAGTTAATCGAATATAGTTTATTCGAATAGAGTTAAAGGAGTTAATCGAATATAGTTGATTCGAATAGAGTTAAAAGGGGTTATCGAATATTAGTTACTCGAATAGAGTTAAAGGGAGTTATCGAATATTAGTTATTCGAATCGAGTCGAAAGGAGTTAATCGAATTTAGTTACTCAAAAAGAGAGATTATCAAACATCGTTTATTTGAAAGGTAGAGTTATCGAATATTAGTTATTCGAATAGAGTAAATCGAATATTAGTTATTTGAAGAGAGTTAATCGTCGAATTCGATTATTTCAAATTCGGGAAAGTATTATTTACTTTCCAGTTTTTAAATCAAGATTTATTTATTTATAAATGAATTAGAGTAGGTTAATTATTCAAATTAAGGAATAAGAGTTATAAATTGAGGTTAGATATTTCGAAAGTAGGGATTATGTGACGGCCCGCCTCGCACCAGCCTGCATTTCCTCCAAAAGTGCGCTGTACACATGCCCGACTAGCACAGGACGGTCGTCAGAAGAAAGGAAAGAAGGGAACGAACTAATCAAAGAACCTGTAGAATGTCTCACAGCGCATGGAATAAAATATAATAATAACATACTTGACATAAAACAGGCGAGACAGTGCATAAGCTGATAACTAAAACCAACATCAATCTCAAAGCAGCGGAAATCCAAATACAGCTTATTACAACTTTCCAAATTTACTGTCTCTAATCAAAAGAAAGCTAAAATAGAAGATACACCAACAATGCCCAAGCAGTGATCTTCAACAACACAGGGAGAATATTATGTATATAGTACGTGGAAGCCTCCTGCTCGTCTCCGGATCATCTACCCGTGCATCACCAGCTAACCTGTCTCTAGTCTGCTCGTGTGAGCACCCAGAGTAATAAGAAGAGACATAAAACTCTGGGTCAGACATAAAGCCTGGTATGAGCGATAAGCATCTAAACAGAATAATAACAGGTATACTAAGCCATACCTGAACCTGGACCTGCAACCAAAGAGTTAGTACCACATACCGTACAATACTCCAAGGTGCCATAATAAATAGTGTAAGAATACGGGGGTGGGGTGTGCATGTCACAATGATAGCAAACAAATCATCCATAGCAACCATCCTCACATCTCTCATTCAGTGCGTAAAGCATACGACATCTACCACTTTGGAACACTAGACAAACTGAGGTAACGACGAATCCCGACTTGTAGAAACCCTGCTGTGACCAAGCCAAACACTTGGAGTCATGACCAAACATTTCAATGACCCACTTCATTGGTCATAGCCCTTGGTTCTACCAATGCCATAATGGCCCTGAATCCGCCTTCGTACCTCCTACCATAGTGGTCCAAAGCTATAGGGGTCGATAACTCCTTGGCACGCGTCCCGCAGCAAAGCCCAACCATGAAGTGAACTCGTTGATTCCCATCTGAATCTTAAGCTCTAACTTCTCATTTGGACATTCTTTGCATCTCGGGTTTGGTCGAATTGGAGTGGGTCTTCAGAAGAGTTGTCGTGCAGTAGCAGCTCTAGAATTCGGTTCGGTTCGGTCACCCATGCTCGGTTCGGTTCGGAGTGCCACCTTCCTCTTGTCTTCTTTCATTCAATTCGGGTCGGGTACTTCGCTCCGGGTCGGGTCGGGGTCCTCCTCCAGGTCAGGTCGGGTGTCCTTCCTTCCAGCGCTCCGATCCTCCCCCTTGCCATCTGATCCGCGTGGCTTTCCCTCTTGCTAGTTCTCCCGAGTGTTTGCTTCCGATCCGAGCCCTGCATCTCCAAGTCGATCCGATCTGGCCTCCAATCACTCTTCCGATCCGATCCGCTCCGCTCCCTAGCTTACTCCGATCCGATCCCCTTGTCCACCCCAACTCTAAGTAAACAGCCTTCCTTTTTGCCAAGTCTTTTATGTGCCAAACTCCAGTTCGGGTCGGGTTTCTTGCCCAGTTCACATATCCGATCCGAGCCCCTACTCCGATCCGATCCGGTTCGGAACATGCACTTTTCTGCAACTTTTCCAGCAACTTGTTTACGCCGTTCGACGACGTTTTTGACAAATCTAACTATTCTAATCAATCACAATTCATGTCAAATAGTCATAACAACATGTAAGAACAACCACAAACACCTAGCAACAATTCAAATGAATCGAAATGGATCAAAAGTGGCTAAAACCTCACATTTTCCCTATAATCCTTCTTAATCATGTTTAAGCATACAATTAACAAAACACATCGAAATTAACCCAAATTTCTAACAGAGCCTTAAAACATTATTTTAGAATTTTAAGAATTTTTCCAGAATTTATTTACGTATAAATTCGCTAATCTTCACTAATTACCCTAAATCACTGTAATTAGTGCAAAAACTATGCAAATCACTCACCTTGGCCACAAATGAATTTCTCAGAACTGAAACTCCTCTGATTTGGGGCGAATACTGATGTCTAACAGCAGCTTTAACCTTGCTTTGGTGCTTTTTCTCCTTAATTTGGTGTTGCTAAGCCTAATCTTCAATTAGAGAGTGATTTGGGGTGTTTTAGATGTAGGAAGCCATTACTAAGGTCTCAAGGAGGTTTGTGGCGGCTCAAAACTGAAATGAAAGTGATAACCTAACCCTAATCAGACCTCCTATACCTCTAAACCCGAAATTTCCCTTGGGCCTAGCTGCTAATTACCCGCTTAAGCCCAATTAAGCTGTCTTTCACCATCTGAAACTTGTTTCAGCCATATCTCCCAAACGGTAAGTCCGTTTGGCTAATGTGACCACTCTACGGAAAGAGAAACCATCATCCGAAGCCAATGGAAGTGGTTTCAGGTCAAAATTCCTTTCCAGTCAAAAGTTATGGCCAAAACAGTGCCAACTAGGGGTAAAATGGTCATTTAAAAATCGGGAAAAATCATGAACATGGGAAATGACCCCAATAGTCGTCTCCCAAAGTTACATGACCATACGACTTCGTATGTGAAAGAAATAAATATTCTACGATCCTATGATGCGCAGAATGCGGGTCGTTACACTCTCCCCCCCTTAAGAAATTTCGTCCCCGAAATTCCTTAACCCAAAACATACAAAGGATCCCGCATGCCTAACAACCACATATAACAAAAATCAAACATGCAAAACAAGCAAGCAAGCCTATCCTAGCATGCGGAAAACTAAATCGAAATTAGAATCTTACCAGGCAAAGAGTTCTGGGTACTTCTTCCTTATGTCGTCCTCCGTTTCCCAAGTACAATCACTCTCGTCCTCGCTCCACTGTACCTTGACTAGTTTCACCGCCTTCCTTCGAAGTTGCTTCATGTCGTACTCGACAATACGGGCCGGCTTGCGGTTCCCAACCGCCTCGGGTTCTACTTCGAAGTCCTCTAACTGATCAGGTGAAATAGTCATGTCTGAGTCGTGAACGAACTTCCTTAGTTGGGAAACATGAAATACGTTATGAACTCCCGCCATCTTCTCCGGTAAATCAATTCTATATGCCAAATTCCCGACTAGTTCAAGAACAGGGAATGGGCCAACGAATCTTGGTGCCAACTTGCCTCTCCTGCCAAATCGTATTACGCTCTTCAACGGAGAAATCTTGACAAACACCAAGTCGCCAACGGAGAATTTTAAGTCTCTTCTCCTCTTATCAGCATAGCTCTTCTGCCTATCCTGGGCAGCCTTCATTCGTTGTTGAATGACCTTGATCTTATCCGACGTTTCTCTCACCACCTCTGGTCCAAGCATAAACTTCTCGCCAGTCTCTATCCAACATGATGGTGAGTTGCACGGTCTTCCATACAAAGCTTCAAATGGAGCCATACCGATACTGGATTGGTAACTATTATTATATGCAAACTCTACTAGATGCAAATGGTCATCCCATGATCCACCAAAATCCAATATACATGCTCTCAAGAGATCTTCCAAAATACGGTTCACCCTCTCCGTCTGACCGTCGGTCTGAGGATGATATGCGGTACTGAGATGTAATTCTGACCCTAGCGCCTCTTGCAAGCTCTTCCAAAACCCACTAGTGAACAACGGGTCTCGGTCGCTCACAATGCTTTTAGGTACTCCATGAAATCTCACTACCCACTTCATATACAATTCTGCTAACTTAGCTGCCGTTCTAGTCGATTTAACTGGTATAAATCTTGCACTTTTAGTCAGTCGGTCTACAATTACCCAAATGCTGTCATATCCCGATCTAGTCCTTGGTAACCCATCGATGAAATCCATCGAGACTTGCTCCCATTTCCATTCGGGAATTGCTAAGGGCTGTAACAACCCACTAGGCTTCTTTTGCTCGGCTTTAACTAGCTGGCAATTCATGCACTTGGATATAAACTTCCCAACGTCTCTTTTCATCCCTTCCCAGTAGTAGGTCTGCTTCATATCTCGATACATCTTATTACCACCGGGGTGTATAGTCAGCTTTGAGTGATGACATTCTCTAAGCACTTCATCTCTCAATCCAGTGACATTGGGTACAACAAGCTTTCCATCCTTTCTAAGCCATCTATCTCGATCAAGCCCATACTTGTTCACCTCCTCATCGATACCCATCTCTAACTTGGAGATGATTTCCAATAGGTTAGGATCGTCCCTCTGACTAGAGCCGATCCGCTCAATCAAAGTGGGTCTGACCGTCAAACTCGCTAACATTTCTGGATCCAATTCGCACTTTGGTCTGAAATCAAACCCCGCGATAAACTCCAGTTGCTTCCGTTCAAGGAACATAGCCCCTAAGCTGGCATGTCTCCTACTCAATGCATCAGCCACCGCATTGCCCTTTCCTGGTGTGTATGCGATGTCAAAATCATAGGAAGCTAAGAACTCTAACCATCTCTGCTGACGGAGATTTAAATCCTTCTGGGAGAATAGATACTTTAACGACTTATGATCCGTAAATAGCTCAAACCTTTCTCCCAAGAGATAGTGTCTCCACATCTTTAACGCGAACACGATCGCTGCCAATTCTAAATCATGGGTAGGGTATCTTCTCTCGTGCGGTTTCAATTGCCGACTTGCATAAGCTACAACCCTACCGCCTTGCATCAATACAGCACCCAGTCCGGTACCACAGGCATCCGTGTATACCGTCATCTCTTCATCCCCCTTAGGAATGACTAACACTGGTGCGCTTGTCAACTTGTTCTTTAGGCTTTTAAATGCATTCTCGCACCTTTCATCCCAAATAAAAGCTTGATTCTTCTTGGTCAACTGGGTCAATGGTGCTGCTATCTTGGAGAAACCTTGGATAAACTTACGATAATATCCAGCTAATCCCAAGAAACTTCTTACATCTGTTGCATTCTTGGGCGTAGGCCAATCTTGTACCGTAGCCACCTTCGCTGGGTCCACGGCAATACCATTCTCTGATACAACATGGCCCAAGAACCTCACTTCCCTCTTCCAGAAGTGACACTTAGAAAACTTTGCTTTCAATTGGTGTTTTCTCAACACCTCCATCGCTATTCTTAAATGTTCCTTGTGTTCTTCCTCTGTCCTCGAATAGACCAAAATATCATCAACGAACACAAGGACAGACTTATTCAGCTGATCTCTGAATACCCTATTCATAAGGTCCACAAAATATGCCGGGGCATTAGTCAGTCCAAATGGCATAACCAACCATTCATAAAACCCAGACGGCGTTCGAAATGCCGTTTTAGCTATACTCTCAGCTTCCACTCTAAGCTGATGAAAACCTGTCGCGAGATCCAACTGGGAAAATACTCTCGCGCCACCCAACTGATCAAACAAATCATCTATCCGCGGTAGAGGATACTTGTTCTTCCTCGTCACTTTATTCAATTCGCGGTAGTCTACACACAAACGAAGGGAACCATCCGCCTTGGTAGCAAACACAACTGGTGCTCCCCATTCAGAAACACTCCTTCTGATAAATCCCTTCTTCAAAAGATCGCTGACTTGCACCTCGAGCTCTCGCTGCTCCCTTGGTGCCATACGACGAAGTGGCATCACTATAGGCCTGGCATCTTTTACCAAATCAATACGGAACTCAATCTCTCGGTGTGGTGGAAGTCCGGTCACTTCTTCGAAAACATCCGGATACTGGCCAACCACGGGCAAACCTGACAACTCACTATGCGGAATGTCGAGGGAGTTTAGAAAACTAGCCAATACCCCCTTACTGGGTAGACCACCAAACACTATCCTCCGCCCATCATCCGCTCTAGCTGTCACCAACAAGCCCTCACAGTCTACCACCACCCCGTATCTTTGGAGCCAATCTACTCCCAAAATAATGCCAAACCCAGTAAAGCCCAAAACAAAGCAATCACAAACAAACATGCATCCATGACTCGATAAGACCACATTACGACAAATCATGCTAAGGCTAGTCGAACCACCAATCGGGTTCGTCACTACTAAAGGTCTATCGACAATCTCGGGCTCCAATCCCAACCTATCTACCAGGTCACTAGATATGAAAGAACTGGAAGCTCCGGTATCAAACAAAACTCTAACGGGAACATCATAAACAGAAAGCATACCTTGAATGACGACATTCTTTCCCTTCTCCGCCGCAGTTGGGGCATTCGACGAAGAAGGAATAGCATTAAGAGCATATGCTTTCACCATTTGCCTTTCTTTAGGGGGCTGTGGACACTTGTCCTTGTGATGTCCCAATTGGCCACAATTGAAGCACTTCCTATCCGCTGGCTTGGCCCGACAATTACTAGCATAATGGCCCTTCTTACCACAGCTGAAGCACTCCACATCTTGCTTATTCTTTTTCTTCTGGCCATCCTTAGCCTGGTTCTGCTTTCTCTTATTCTGAGAACCACCTTTGCTTCCACCACTAGCTTGTGGCTTTGGCTCATCTGCGGATGCAACCTCAGTCTTCGACTTAGGGTAGAGACTTTCTGATCTTAACGCTTTCCCCACAATCGATTCAAACGTCTCATCGATGTGGTTAATAAGTTTTTCCCCCAAGTACTGATCCAAACCAGTTATGAATTTCTCATTCTTTTTCTCGGCAGTATCGATAAGAGATAAACCATATTTTGACAAAGTGTCAAATTCAGCAATATACTCCGAGACAGCTCTGCCATTCTGCTTGAGCTCCAAGAACTTCTTAAACAGCATTGACTTCTGAGCAGCTGGAATGAACTTCTCGCTAAAGCGAGCCTTAAACTGCTCCCAAGTAATCTGGTCTTCGGGAGTAGCTGCTTTTATAGCATTCCACCAATTCATTGCCCGCCCTTGCAGCTGACGGGACGCTAGCTTTCTCTTCATCGCATCCTCGATACCTAAATCCTCGAAGATACGTTCACAACTATCCAACCAATCTTGAACATCCGTGGCCGACTCCGTTCCGTGGAACGGCTTCCCACCAAGGCTAGTATAGTCTTTATTCAGCTTGGCGAAATCGACCCTCGGCGCCTGCACTATTGGACCACCACCATTTCCGCCATTGGGAGCTGCCCTCTGAACATCCCTAAGCATCTCTCTCATGAGGTCTGTAAACATCGTCCTCATGTCAGCAGCATTCCCATTATTGGCTCCCCTACCGGCACCTCTAGTATATCGGCTCATCGTCAATCTGAAAAAGGAAATGATTAACGACTCCATAGTGGTGCTAGTGCAGTACGACTTCATCCTTATACTACTAATAGTATGTATATATATAGCTTTTAAAAACCAAAGTAATCACAAATACGCTCTCTCGTATACGCATATTATCTCTCCCTGATAACTTCCCTAGGTTAACTACGCAACCTAGAGCTCTGATACCAAGTGTGACGGCCCGCCTCGCACCAGCCTGCATTTCCTCCAAAAGTGCGCTGTACACATGCCCGACTAGCACAGGACGGTCGTCAGAAGAAAGGAAAGAAGGGAACGAACTAATCAAAGAACCTGTAGAATGTCTCACAGCGCATGGAATAAAATATAATAATAACATACTTGACATAAAACAGGCGAGACAGTGCATAAGCTGATAACTAAAACCAACATCAATCTCAAAGCAGCGGAAATCCAAATACAGCTTATTACAACTTTCCAAATTTACTGTCTCTAATCAAAAGAAAGCTAAAATAGAAGATACACCAACAATGCCCAAGCAGTGATCTTCAACAACACAGGGAGAATATTATGTATATAGTACGTGGAAGCCTCCTGCTCGTCTCCGGATCATCTACCCGTGCATCACCAGCTAACCTGTCTCTAGTCTGCTCGTGTGAGCACCCAGAGTAATAAGAAGAGACATAAAACTCTGGGTCAGACATAAAGCCTGGTATGAGCGATAAGCATCTAAACAGAATAATAACAGGTATACTAAGCCATACCTGAACCTGGACCTGCAACCAAAGAGTTAGTACCACATACCGTACAATACTCCAAGGTGCCATAATAAATAGTGTAAGAATACGGGGGTGGGGTGTGCATGTCACAATGATAGCAAACAAATCATCCATAGCAACCATCCTCACATCTCTCATTCAGTGCGTAAAGCATACGACATCTACCACTTTGGAACACTAGACAAACTGAGGTAACGACGAATCCCGACTTGTAGAAACCCTGCTGTGACCAAGCCAAACACTTGGAGTCATGACCAAACATTTCAATGACCCACTTCATTGGTCATAGCCCTTGGTTCTACCAATGCCATAATGGCCCTGAATCCGCCTTCGTACCTCCTACCATAGTGGTCCAAAGCTATAGGGGTCGATAACTCCTTGGCACGCGTCCCGCAGCAAAGCCCAACCATGAAGTGAACTCGTTGATTCCCATCTGAATCTTAAGCTCTAACTTCTCATTTGGACATTCTTTGCATCTCGGGTTTGGTCGAATTGGAGTGGGTCTTCAGAAGAGTTGTCGTGCAGTAGCAGCTCTAGAATTCGGTTCGGTTCGGTCACCCATGCTCGGTTCGGTTCGGAGTGCCACCTTCCTCTTGTCTTCTTTCATTCAATTCGGGTCGGGTACTTCGCTCCGGGTCGGGTCGGGGTCCTCCTCCAGGTCAGGTCGGGTGTCCTTCCTTCCAGCGCTCCGATCCTCCCCCTTGCCATCTGATCCGCGTGGCTTTCCCTCTTGCTAGTTCTCCCGAGTGTTTGCTTCCGATCCGAGCCCTGCATCTCCAAGTCGATCCGATCTGGCCTCCAATCACTCTTCCGATCCGATCCGCTCCGCTCCCTAGCTTACTCCGATCCGATCCCCTTGTCCACCCCAACTCTAAGTAAACAGCCTTCCTTTTTGCCAAGTCTTTTATGTGCCAAACTCCAGTTCGGGTCGGGTTTCTTGCCCAGTTCACATATCCGATCCGAGCCCCTACTCCGATCCGATCCGGTTCGGAACATGCACTTTTCTGCAACTTTTCCAGCAACTTGTTTACGCCGTTCGACGACGTTTTTGACAAATCTAACTATTCTAATCAATCACAATTCATGTCAAATAGTCATAACAACATGTAAGAACAACCACAAACACCTAGCAACAATTCAAATGAATCGAAATGGATCAAAAGTGGCTAAAACCTCACATTTTCCCTATAATCCTTCTTAATCATGTTTAAGCATACAATTAACAAAACACATCGAAATTAACCCAAATTTCTAACAGAGCCTTAAAACATTATTTTAGAATTTTAAGAATTTTTCCAGAATTTATTTACGTATAAATTCGCTAATCTTCACTAATTACCCTAAATCACTGTAATTAGTGCAAAAACTATGCAAATCACTCACCTTGGCCACAAATGAATTTCTCAGAACTGAAACTCCTCTGATTTGGGGCGAATACTGATGTCTAACAGCAGCTTTAACCTTGCTTTGGTGCTTTTTCTCCTTAATTTGGTGTTGCTAAGCCTAATCTTCAATTAGAGAGTGATTTGGGGTGTTTTAGATGTAGGAAGCCATTACTAAGGTCTCAAGGAGGTTTGTGGCGGCTCAAAACTGAAATGAAAGTGATAACCTAACCCTAATCAGACCTCCTATACCTCTAAACCCGAAATTTCCCTTGGGCCTAGCTGCTAATTACCCGCTTAAGCCCAATTAAGCTGTCTTTCACCATCTGAAACTTGTTTCAGCCATATCTCCCAAACGGTAAGTCCGTTTGGCTAATGTGACCACTCTACGGAAAGAGAAACCATCATCCGAAGCCAATGGAAGTGGTTTCAGGTCAAAATTCCTTTCCAGTCAAAAGTTATGGCCAAAACAGTGCCAACTAGGGGTAAAATGGTCATTTAAAAATCGGGAAAAATCATGAACATGGGAAATGACCCCAATAGTCGTCTCCCAAAGTTACATGACCATACGACTTCGTATGTGAAAGAAATAAATATTCTACGATCCTATGATGCGCAGAATGCGGGTCGTTACAGATTATAACATTATCGTTATGACCAAACATTTCAATAAAGAAGTGTATTCGTAAATAGAATCCGAAAGTTATGTAAGGAAGTTTGTTAAAGATTAAAAGATAAACTTTGACCATTTCAAAGTTAAAAAGTTGTTCAGTTAAGGTCTGAGAGGTAATTATACCCCAACTTGATTGACTTCCTTCGTAATTAAGGAATGGTAAGGTTTGATCGTAAAGGAGTTTGGAAATGCTTTCCAAATAAGAATCAGAAATGTTTTTCTGATAATAGAAGATAAGAATTTAAAATATATGGAAACATGAGACAAGTAAATTAATGAATTAAAGAGATAAATGTTAAATGATGATTGATCGATATAATTTCCATCTGGAAATAATATCATTGTTTGCACATGTGTTTTTCTTTGATAGTTAAATCACAGATTATCAAAGTTTTGACCATTTTAACGTTGTTAATATGGAGAGACCGGTTGGATTATTAACCAAAGAACCACACTATATTGGCATAAGCATTGCGAATCATATATGCCAAAGATAATTGAAGACGGAGTAAAGTGCAAGGGTTGTTGTATAAGTCTTAGATAACAATTGCCTAAGATGGATGTACTGAATAGTGCCTTCGGATTGTTCAGTCCCAGGACAACTTGTATGGACAAAGGTCTGATAGAGTATATCTAATAGATCGCGTAAGTTAATCTCTTCAAACGTATTCACATTTGGTGGCGGAGGAATTTGTTTCTCTTAGTTTTATACCCGTGATATTTTTGGGAAAATCAATTTGTGATTTGGCGAGTATGACGATGTGACATTCAAAGTGAATAAACTTGTGATCTATCAGAGATGAGCGTAGCCTCTAGCCTCACAACTGGGAAATGACAAAAGTCGGGCATGCAGCATGGCTATGTAGGTCGCACCTATTAGGGTGTTTAATCACCTGATCTAGAGTTTCATTTACTTCTAAAAATCTATTGTTGATGCTATCACATTCGGGAAACGGTTGTTGATCCCAACTGTTGGTGATATACATTCAATACACTTAAGCGAAATGAGTGGTCAGTCATGTGTGGCCGGGTTGCAAGATGTTCTTGTTGAACCCAGTGTATTCCTCTCTAGAGTTACACTAGCAAAAGGTGGTTCCATTATCCAATACGTGCTTGCGGTTTTGATTGTATACTATATATATAGAATGTGAGATGAAAGCATTTCTGCTAGATGATTATTATATTGTGGTTGATAGACATTATTATAATATCAAAGGTTTTGATATAAAGATGTTTTGGATTCTCATAAGGGGAAAACCCGTTCCGTTATACGACGTGGTCTTATGAGATATCGTTTACCTGTTCAAACTGTTTAAACTATTTTACTCATATCAGTCCCATGACTGACCTGGAGTTTATTTTGTTTTGTTTTCCCTAAACTCTTGGGTGCCCAATTTTGTACAGGCAGTCAAGTAGTCAGGAATTTACAGATATACTGGAAGAGCTTGGAGCAGGAGGCTTCAGGATTTTTATAGCTATAGTTATTTCCACTGTGTTGTAAGTGTTGTACTCTGATAATGTTATTGTATACATATACTGGTTTTATTTCAAGGATATGTTATCTATTATATGTTGTTTGTTCCGCTGTGAGATTCGTGTTACTTTGATGTTGTGTTCTTCTTCTATTCTAAGTTTCTATCTTATCTATTCTCACCCTCTAATTTCTTTCATTAACCATCCAGTATTTTCGACTCTTGATGTTCGATATGTGTTGTATATTGGATAATCAAGATCGCTAATTTTTGGGTCGTTACATTTGGTATCAGAGCATAAGGTTTAGTATTACCTTGGCTCTGTGGCGTGATTCAGTAGAGATGGGGTTAGTAATACCCTTGATTGAGTTGAGTGTATATATACGAGTGCGTATTTGTTATTTGATATATAAAAAAATTGTTTTATATTATGGAGATTTATTGGTTGAGTTGTTTATGAGTTCTGGTCGATCAGTTTGATCCACTGTATTGGTAGGAGTAAATAAACACTTGAATACGATGAACCGACACGGTATGGTTTGAAACACGTTAAATGTTATAATTTTACCAAAAATATATATTGATATTATTATATAGGATGTGTTGGTTGTTATTATAATCGAGTAAGATTATAAGTTAAATGGTTATGTAATTAACCAACCAGAATTCATATAAGTGAAATACTTGAAATCGGATGAGTTAAATCTGAAATTTAAATCAGAACTGGAATTGAAATTTCAAACCCTGGAGATTTGGAAAAGTGTTGTAAATGGATTTGGAATAAATATATGAGAATTTTAAAATCCTGAAAGATTTTAAATTGTTTTGAGCATGGTATTTTGAAATATATTTCAAAGTGGAAATGTTTAGAAATGGTTTTAGAAAGTAATATGGTATTGAACTCACTTCGATCGCTAGAAAATAACCCTGATGAGTGCGGCCGCATCATCAGTGTCATTTTTGAGTTCTAAGTGACGGATTACCACCAAAAGATGTTGTTTTTGAATTGTTTTAAGGAAACAAGTTGTTAAGGAATTCAAAAGTTTTGAATTGGTATTAGGATTTCAAATTGATTTGAAATGAGCCCAGGAATTTAAAATTATGGAATTTAAATTTAACTTATAAAGTTAAATATATCGAGATGGTAAAAGTCAATAAATTTTGACTTGAATTAAGTTAAATAAGATCTAGATTTGATTGTAGAATAATCTGGAACGGAATTGAGTTGATGAGTTAAGATTTAGAATCGAGAATGGAACTCGAGTTAAAATGATTTGATTTAAGGATACCTTGATTGGAGTTGATTGGAATGCGTGGATATATGCAGAATTGATAACAGGTGAAAGTGATAAGGTTGATATGCCCGACAAAAAGGTACAAGTTTATATTTGATATAAGCATGGAATTTATGAGCCGAATTGGCAAGCCGCTTGGCTGTTTGATTTTCTTTTGGGTTGGAGAAGGCCCAGAGAGGCGAGTTGGAGTTTGACCTATTAACCAGTACAATGGAGGTGCTGGCGAAATTTTTCAAAAAGTTAAGGCGTTAGAAAATTTTCAAGATTTTAGAAAATTTTCGTTGATAAGAATTGATAAATATTTTAATTGAAATTAAATTGGTTCAGTTAAAACTGAAGATTTAGAGGTGAACAAATAAGTTCTAACCAGTCGATAGGGTTTGGTTTCTACCTTAGCAATTTTGAGGACGAAATTATTTTAAGTGGGGAAGAATGTAATGACCCGCATTTTCAGCGATATAAAAATTAATTTATTTAATTATTTAAAAGGTGATTAAGGGTTTCATGGTCGTTGAATTAAAAAGTGGTGAATATTTAATTAAAATAATATATTAAACAATATATTTAATTCTGAAATAATCAGAATTGGCTGAAATGGCGATATGGTGTGAACTGGATCATCTGTGATATTTAATTCAGTTTAGAATTGAATCAGAATAACAAATATATTATTTAAACGACATTTTGAACGTATAATTATATTATAATTAAAATCGAGTTTGAAATGGCGCGGCAGTTCATTAATTGGTGATTTGAACTTCAACTGAATATACAGAATTCGTTTTAAGCCGGATTTCTGTGAAACAAGAAACGTTAGGAGCTGGTGAAGTATATTTTTCTAGTGCAAGAGAAAAATCGGGATTTCGTCGTGTAGATTTTGATTTATGTCCAAATCAAATTTTAGAAAAGTCGCTGTGGAATTCCTTTATAATTTATAAAGGAATTATTTATATTTTGAAAAGGAATTTCATTATAAATCGAATATCGATTTAATTAGGATTTAAATATCGAGCTAGAAATTCACGTAGGAATATTCTAGAGCTGTATTATATTCTGCTGTGAATATATACGATAATATTTATTTATAAATATTTAATTTAATTATTTTTAAATATATTTATATATTTAAAAGGGTTATTTAAAGCTTTAAAAATAGCCAGTTTTGCAAACGACCTCAGAATTCGATGAAACTAATTTTGTTGGATCCGCAATGTTAAATTACTGTTAGATTTCAATTTCCATGATTTTTGAAGTCAGTATGTGGCCGTACCGATTTTTAATGTGAAAAACAATCAGTATTTCGATGGTTAAAATACGCTGTGTGAGCAAACCGAGTCGGAATTCGACGAAACCAGTTTCTTTGGGTCCGTAATGTCAAACTCTAGTGGCATGTCAATTTTCGTGATTTTTGGGTATCATGTGTTATCACAGGAATTTTTAAGGATAGGTAAATACAACGTTTGCTTAAAATAAAATTAAATAATCAAAGAGAAAAATATCCTAACATTTCTATGATCTAAAACAAGCCACGTCCACCTCCCTCCTCAAACACAAACTCACTGTTATATCACCAGAACAAAATCCATCGTCCTCCATAACAAACGAAAGAAGAAAAATCAAAGTAAATTCACAGAAAAATGTATAAATCATAATATACATATGTTTGAGCTTGTATCGGTATAAGCTTTAATCTGGTATGCGATCCTGTATTACACAGCGCAGGCTAGGGTTCAAGTTTTGGTTCAAAACGAGAAGCAGTGGCTCGATTCAATGTCGTTTTTTGGTTTGAGTAAGAAGAATAGCATCAGTTGTGATTCTTGGGATTTTTCTGAATTTAAAAGTGTCGTTGTCGACTCTTGAGGTATAGTACAACCTCTTCGACGGAAATGGGGTATGGAGTTCGAGTGGAGCATTTTGTCTATAGGTAGATGGAGGTTACAAAGAGGAGTAGTTTGATTGTTTTGGTTTGAATTATCATGAAGTGATTAAGGAGGAAGATGGATATGAAATTCTTGGTTGCGGTGGGTTCAACAAGTGGGAGTCACTGCCGATGGTTTTGGGGAAGAAAGGTAGTGGACGGGTTGGGTTTACAAGAGAGAACGGGCCAGGGTTTAAAGGTTAAGGCCCGAATTAAATTAAGTTAAGTTACTTTTTAATTTAGATGGTATTCAAAACTTTAAAAATGTTTAACTATCTCATACGATATCAGATTGACGAACCGTAAGTTGCGCTGGGACCGTATGGACAAGAGCTTTACAATGAAACTGACTGGAAGTGGATTGGGGCTCGTATGAAACTATGGAGAAATAAATTGTTTTATTCAAATCGAACAACAGTTTATCGTTCTTTAATGATGGACTGCCAATGTGAGTAAAACTCACTAACTCTATTCAGTTTATATTTTTATAAACTGTACTTTATTTTTGTCAATGCTGATTGATTGCTGTGTATTGCTTGTTTGGACTGTCAAATAGATTTGATTGAAAATGTAGATATATTTATATATAAAAGTCTACAATCAAATATTGATTCAGTTCATCAGTATATTTCATGTTGGAATGAAATTGATGTATATTATATTGTGTAACATCTGTGGATGCAGGGAAATAGGTTGGAGGAATCCGACTGGATTCCTCAACAGTTATTTTATTGATTTTTCACATATTGTGATATATGTTGTGATATATAGTCTGTTATTTATTGTATATGTTTGGATGATATTGATCATTGTTGTTCAGTATTTTAAATACCATACGGAATACTAGAATGTTAAAAGGGAATTTTCATAAGTATATTTGAAAAGAAAATATTTATTAAATCCAAGGATTTTATAAATGGGAAATAGAAATAAAATCAAAGGATTTTATAAGAGAAATAAAATCAAAGGATTTTATAAAAGGGAAAATATTTATAAAATGAAAAGGGTTTTATAAAGGAAATAGATTTATAAAATCAAAGGATTTTATAAAAGAAGGAATTTATATAATCGAAGGATTTTATAAAAGGAGATATTTATTTAGGAAATAAATAGGATTATAAAGGTTATTTATTTAGGAAATAAATAGGAGTAAAACGGGATATTTATTTAGGAAATAAATAGGATATTTTAAAAGGAAATATTTATTTGTTAAATAAATAGAATAAAAGGAATTATATATTTGTTAAATAGAATTGAAAGGAGTTAATCGATTTGAATTAATCAAATAGAGTTATTCAAATGGAGTTAATCAAAATGAGTTAGCGAAAGGGATAAATCAAATGAGTTAGTCAAACCAAGTCAAATGAGTTAATCAAACCAAGTTGATCAAATTGGTTCAACCAGATTAATCAAAGGAGTTAGTCAAATGAGTTAACCAAAAGGAGTTAGCCAAGTCGAGTTAATCGATTAGAGTTAGAGTTAAACCAGTTAGAGTTAATCAGTTAGAGTTAAACCAGTTAGAGTTAATCAGTTAGAGTAAACCAGTTAGAGCTAATCAGTTAGAGTTAACCAGTTAGAGCTAATCAGCTAGAGTTAACCAGTTAGAGTTAGAGTTAACCGGTTAGAGTTAGAGTTAACCAGTTAGAGTTATTCAAGTGGAATTAATCAAGTAGAGTTATCAAAAATCGCTTATTCGAAGTAGAGTTATCGAATACCACTCATTTGGAGTAGAGTTCTCGAATATTGTGTATTCGAGAGAAGAGTAATCGAATATAGTTTATTCGAGAAGGGTTATCGAACATAATTTATTCGAAGAAGAGTTATCGAATATTGGTTATTCGAAGTGAGTTAATCGAATCTAGTTATTCGAAAGAAAGGTTATCGATTCTAGTTATTCAAAACAAAGGTTATCGAATCTAGTTATTCGAAAGGAGTTATCGAATCTAGTTATTCGAAGGGAGGAGTTATCGAGTCTAATTATTCGAAAGGAGTTATTAAATCTAGTAATTTAAAGGAGTTAATCAGATATAGTTTATTCAAATAGAATTAAAGGAGTTAATCGAATATAGTTGATTTGAATAGAGTTAAAAGGAGTTATCGAATATTAGTTATTCGAATAGAGTTAAAAGGAGTTATCGAATATTAGTTATTCGAATCGAGTCGAAAGGAGTTAATCGATTTTAGTTATTCGAAAAGAGAGATTTTCGAATATCATTTATTTGAAAGAAAGAGTTATCGAATATTAGTTATCTGAATAGAGTAAATCGAATATTAGTTATTTGAAGATAGTTAATCGTCGTATTCGATTATTTCGAATTCGGGAAAGTATTATTTACTTTCCAGTTTTTAAATCAAGATTTATTTATTTATAAATGAATTAGAGTAGGTTAATTATTCAAATTAAGGAATAAGAGTTATAAATTGAGGTTAGATATTTCGAAAGTAGGGATTATAACGTTATCGTTATAACCAAATGTTTCAATAAAGAAGTGGATTCGTAAATAGAATCTGAAAGTTACATAAGGAAGTTTGTTAAAGATTAAAAGATAAACTTTGACCATTTCAAATTAAAAACGTTGTTCAGTTAAGGTCTGAGAGGTAATTATACCCCAACTTGATTGACTTCCTTCTTAACTAAGGAATGGTAAGGCTTGATCGTAAAGGAGTTTGGAAATGTTTTCCAAATAAGAATCAGAAATGTTTTTCTGATAATAGAAGATAAGAATTTAAAATATATGGAAACATGAGATAAGTAAATAAATGAACTAAAGAGATAAATGTTAAATGATGATCGATCGATATAATTTCCATCTGGAAATCATATCATTGTTTGCACACGTGTTTTTCTTTGATAGTTAAATCATAGACTATTGAAGTTTTGGCCATTTTAACGTTGTTAATATGGAGAGACCGGTTGGATTATTAACCAAAGAACCACTCTGTATTGGCATAAGCGTTGCGAATCATAAATGCCAAAGATAATTGAAGACGGAGTAAAGTGCAAGGCTTGTTGCATAAGTCTTAGATAGCAATTCCTAAGATGGATGTACTGAATAGTGCCTTCGGGTTGTTAGTCCTAGGACAACTTGTAAGGACGAAGGTCTGACAGAGTATATCTAATAGATCGCATAAGTTAATCTCTTCAAACATATTCACGTTTGGTGGCGGAGGAATTCGTTTCTCTTAGCTGTATACCCGTGGTATTTTTGGGGAAATCAATTTGTGATTTGGCAGGTATGACGATGTGACATTCAAAGTGAATAAACGTGTGACCTGTCAGAGATGAGCATAGCCTCGAGCCTCACAACCGGGAAATGACAAAAGTCGGGCAGGCAGTATGGCTATGTAGGTCGCACCTATTAGGGTGTATAATCACCTGATCTAGAGTTTCATTTACTTCTAAAAATCTATTGTTGGTGCTATCCCATTCGAGAAACGATTGCTGATCCCAACCGTTGGTGATATACATTTGATACACTCAAGCGAAATGAGTGGTCGGTCATGTGTGGCCAGGTTGCAAGATGTTCTTGTTGAACCCAGTGTATTCCTCTCTAGAGGTACACTAGCGAAAGGTGGTTCCATACCTTGTCATAGTTGGAAATCCATTACCCAATACGTGCTTGCGGTTTTGATTGTATACTATATATGTAGAATGTGAGATGAAAGCGTTTCTGGTAGATGATTATTATATTGTGGTTGATAGACATTATTATAATATCAAAGGTTTTGATATAAAGATGTTTTGGATTCTCATAAGGGAAAAACCCGTTCCATTATACGGCGTGGTCTTATGAGATATCGTTTACCTGTTCAAACTTTTTTAAACTGTTTTACTCATACCAGTCCCATGACTGACCCGGAGTTTATTTTGTTTTGTTTTCCCTAAACTCTTGGGTACCCAATTTTGTACGGGCAGTCAAGTAGTCAGGAATTTACAAATATACTGGAAGAGCTTGGAGCAGGAGGATTCAGGATTTTTATAGCTATAGTTATTTCCACTGTGTTGTAAGTGATGTACTCTGATAATGTTATTGTATATATATACTGGTTTTATTTCAAGGATATGTTATCTATTTTATGTTGTTCGTTCCGTTGTGAGATTCGTGTTACTCTGATGTTGTGTTCTTCTTCTTCTTCTTCTATTCTAAGTTTCTATCTTATCTATTCTCACCCTCTAATTTCTTTCATTAACCATCCGGTATTTTCGACTCTTGATGTTCGATATGTGTTGTATATCGGATAATCAAGATCGCTAATTTTTGGGTCGCTACACTACCATTATTCCAATTTACCCTAACTTATTCAAAAATATGAAATAATCAGAACAATCACCAACAATTACTTCCTTTGTGGCCCCAGTAGAATATGCGGAATATATGTGTATAAAATATTTTATTTTGAAACTCCATTACTTTCAGAAAGTAAATTAGCAAAGAGGAGAAAAGATGAGTTGTGTGGAATGGGGGGTGGAGGTTTTCTTATAGTTGGAGTTGAAGACCCTCTACCGTTAGATTATAGGTTTCTAATCCAATCATTCCCTTTTTATTTCAGTTATAATATATCAAATTATCCCCAAATTCAATTATTCGACTTCCTCGTAAATCATTGTTTTTGGTTCTAAAAGACTAACAATGTCACCCTAGAGCTGCACATATTGTTCTTCTCGCTCACCCTTAGCGTGTATATGGATCCTTGCACTCTTTAGTGCTTGTTATTTCATTTAACTGTCATTTAGGTTGAAAGGGCTTGTTATTTCATTTAAGTCATGCAGGCTAGTTTAGTTACAGTCTTTGGTGCTTCAGGTTGGGAAGAACTATATGATGCAACTGAATCCTATATGGGATATGTACCTTATACCATGTCTACATGTTAGACTATGTGAGCATGAATTGTTTGTGCATGTTTATACAAGTTAGATAGTCTTTGGTGCTTCAGGTTGAGAAGAGAATCTGGCGCAGTTGGATCCAATATTAGATTTGTACCATATGCACATGTTACAGGTGTGTTTAGCATTGCTAATCAGCCAGCTCAAAAGATATGGAGACTTCTTTTGGACATATAGGGGTAAACGCTTCTGTTGGATATATAGGGGTGAGCGCTTTTATTAGACATGTATGGATTTTACAATACATTTTTGTGTCGTTTGTAGTGTTCTTGAATACTATATTTCTTACAGTTATATCATTTACTATCCATGATTTGAATATCGTTTTTAGTTGTGCATAAAGTTTAGTAGTCAGTGCATACTGTGTTAATTCTTTTTTTCCTGAGCTATGAATTTATGTGAACTTGATGGCTTGATTGTTATGTACTTGTGATGTGTACGTAAAAATGCACATTTATATTCACATATTTATTCTTGTTTAGCCGAATAAATGAACATTTTTGGGTATTTTATATGATCAAACCATGTTTTAAATATTTTCAAAATCATCACTTATTTTGGGAAAAGTGATCACTCATGCATGTTATAATTTGTGAAATCTTTTACTTGTTCCTTGTGATTATCTCTTGTAGGAATTTTGGAGCTAAAAGGATATATACACACGAAGAGATGAGGGAAAGCATGCATTTACACAAAAGGAGGCAGAGAATTAATTCATTTTATGGATAGCGGAGGCCTACACCTTTCAAATAGCCCACTTGCTCGTAATCTTCATATTAAAGAATAAGACAAAAGGCCTCATGCATTCTACATGACTTATTAGTGGCTAATGGCAATTAGGAACTTCATGAATGGGCATTTTGGGGATTTCCCAAGGAAAGTGGTTAGGGTTTTAGGGTTTTTTGATCATGCATATATACCCCTTTGTTTCATGTATTGGGGGATCTCTTTTGAGCATATGAACGTGAAAGTGGTCAAATAAATAAAAATAGCTTCCAAGCCGATTTCTATTATGTCTCTTTTAATTTCTATGCTCTACTTTATGCTAGTAGCTTAGATTTTCTTTTTTGCAAGTAGTGTAATTTTATTTTATGCAATTAGTTAGTAGTCGACAATCCCTAAAATGTACTATGTAATGTACTTTTAATATCTTTTCTTCATTATTTACTCTCTATTTTTGTTGTTCTTCAACGTTGAAATTTAATTGTGTTGAAATAATAACACAAATGAAGAGCAACCCCTTTAATTTAGGTGTGATGAAGCTCTTTAATCACATAGATTCAACATAGTTTATTTTTCATGATCTCTACTTGTGTTTATTAAATAATAGATGTTTAGTGTATTTGTTAATCATGCTTGGTTTTGATGATCTATGTCTCTAATTAATAAAGGATAGATCATGCTTGATCAAATGACACAACAAAATTTTCCTCTTCATCTATATATGATTTTGACAAAAAGAGGATGTCTTAATCAACATTTGATATTCTATATTACTAACTAATAGTAAATAGAGTATTCTTAAAATTGATGTCGTTTTCAACTTGTTGTATTTTTCATGAGAATTGAATAGTGAATTAGATTTATGCTATAGTTTGATGACTTATGTTATGCTAATTAATAGCATAAATATGCCATACTTATGATAAACATAATAACTAATCTCATTTATGATCAAACAAAAAGAGATCATAACTTCATCATGTCGACTTGTGTGATCTAAGTAGTGAAAAACCTATAAATTTCTCTTAACCAATAGTTTCATTCTCAACTTAGTCATTAGATTTGTTAAATTTTAGTTAACACATTTTAAAGTTTGGTTTAATTTGATTGAATTTAATTAAAAAAAAAAATCTTTCCCTGTAGATCGACTCGTACTCGCTAACGTACTACAAGTGTGCGCCGTGCGCTTGCGGTTTATTACACTTCGCGATGATTTTCTAATTCATAGAATATTCATTGTCGAACAGGTTTTTGGCGTCGTTGCTGGGGAGAGAATTTGATTTTGATTTTATTCTTCGAGTTAGTTTTTTATTCAGTCTTCTTAAAAAAAAGTTCTATTGTGTGTTTGTTGTTAGATTCAACGATTGTTCACTTGTGGTTGTTCCTTTTGTGTTTCTTTTTTTAGTGCTATTTTTTATTTTGTGTAGTTGTTCTTAAAAAAAATTGTTTTTTGTGCATTTTTATTGTTGTTCAATTCTGTTAGCTTGTGTATTTAGGCGTTTATTTGTTTGTCTTTATCTTCCATTTGGCATATTAGAAAAAAAAACTTGGCTTTTGTTTTCATTTTCTTTCCTGTTTTTGCTACAATTTGCTCCCTTATGCTTTTATTTATTTCTTTCCAAATTTCCTCCAAAGTTCTTTCCTTTCTCCAATTCTTACAAATAAAAAAATTTATTGCCCTTTTTTCCTCCCTCTGTACTTCTCTTTCCCTTGTCTACCTTATTTATCCAAACATAAAAAAAAACAAGCCACTTTTCTGCCAATTTGTTTTCCATATACATTTTCTATTTCTTTCTATTTTTCTTTCCAATCCTTCTGCAAATGTTATTTGTTTGCTTTTTCTTGCCTTGCAATTTCTTTTTCATTCAATCTATTCAATTTTTTTTATCTACATAAGCAACAAAAAGCCTCCCATAACTTCTCCACCTTATTTCTAATCCAAATTTCTGCTTCCTACTATCTTTCCCTCATCTACATCTTATCTCATCTTTAAAAGCCAAGGCATCAACAACCACTTTCTCTTTACCACTCTCCCATAATACATCCAGTTCAAACCCAAAAACTTCATCACTCTTTCAAACGCTCACATCATCCCCTTAATCAATAACAATTTTCTTCCATCAACTTCTACCCCCGACAACTCCTCAAAACCAACAAGTATCAGTCGTCAATTCAAACTGCCATCATTCTTTACAAAACCACCTTCTTCATCATTATACGTACACAAACAACTACAATCCACAAATCCGTCCTATACACAACCTGCATCGACCACCATACATATACACAACCTACACAAACAACTAAAATTGTTTTTCTTTTATTTATTTTTTCTTTTCTTTAGTTTAGTTTTATCATGTTTTTTTCTTCTTTCTTTTGTTTACTTTAGGTTAAAAAAAATCGTTTTTCGCTTTGTTTTCATTTTGCTCTCATTTTGTTTTTCACTCATATTTTTTTAAGTTCATTTTGTTTTCAGTTTATTTCTTGTTAAAAAAACTTGCTTTGTGTACAAATATTTTTAGGTTGTTGGAGACAGGAATTCCTCAATATTGCGTGAAATTGCTTTGCTTTGCTTATAATCCGTGCTTGCTTGCTAAAAAAAATTATTTACTGCTAAAAATAAATTGCTAATTCTATACGCTCAGGTATTGTGTTCTGACTCTGTTTTTATTTGTTTTTGCATAGTTGTTTTCTTGCATTTGCATAAAAAATCCAATCACTAAAAAAAAATCATTCATAGTTGCATTGTCAATAACACATTTAATTTTTGTTTTGCATTCATCTCATCTTATTTTCTTTTCTTAAGGGCAATACCCCAATTCACATAAGCTGAGGGATTTCATCACCCTTTCCTTAGCCTACAAATTGCATTTCATCGTAGAATTTGAATAATAATAACGGTTAGACGTTGGACTTAAGGGAGTCACATGCTCATTTAGGCTTAATTATATTGTGATAGTTGATATATTTGGAACGAATTATTTCTTGGTGTCTAGACTACGGCAGAGAAGCAACCGCTTATAAATATTACAATGACTCGTAAATATTATATGGTTGTTACTCTGAAGGTACTTAAACCTTCGGCTGCATTGCTAGGGTGATTCCTGGTGCATCGATAACTCATGTCCATTAAATGGCTGAGAAATTTTTGTTTTGAGTAATCAGACGTGTCACTTTAGAATTTTGGGTTAGAAGCCATTAAGAACAGAAAATTTGTAGTTAATCATTGCATTCATTTAGTTGCATTAGATTCATGCATATATAAAAAAAATCCTTTTGTAAAAAAATTTAGCATCTCTTTTCCTTTTTAGTTTTGGAAAAAAAAATATTAGCAAAGGAAAAAAAATTCAAAACAATTCCCATTTAAAAAAATTTCACTTCCATTCTCTTTCTCCTCTTCTCTTATTCTTTGCGCTAGTGCATGCGCAGTTGGACTCGTGATCCTTCAACTAATCATTTAGTTCGAACAAACATTCCTTCAACCATTGCCAAAGAAAATCCCCCTCGAACTCTTATGGATAGGTACTTCCCCGATCGAGTTTCTGTTCCTTCTTGCATCATATTGCTTGCCCCAACGGGTAATCACTTTGAAATTCATTCAAATCACATAAATACTCTTCCAAAATTTGGCAATTGTAAATGTGATGATCCTTACATTTTCTTAACCAAATTTAACAAGTTTGTGCAACCATGAAATTTCAACAACTAAGTGATGATGGGATCAAACTTAGGTTAATTCCATTTTCACTTACCGATTACGCCAAAAAATGGTTGTATTGCTTTCCTTCAAATACAATTGGAACTTGGAATGAATTTGTGAATGTTTTTTGAAGAAATTTTACCCCTTGGAAAAAACATCCAAAATTCGAAATGAAATCGTTAATTTTCATCAATTTGGAGGTTAATCCCTTACAAAATATTTTGAAAGATTTAAAGAACTCCTAGTCAAATGTCCATACCACAATTTAGAAAAATGGACTCTTTGTCAAATTTTATATAATGGACATGAAAATAACTCTTGAACCATGCTCGAATCGATGTGCCAAGGAAACTTTCTAGCCCAAAATCACGATACCGCTTGGCAACTTCTCGAAAATTTGGCCGAAAAATCAGCTCAGTGGGAAAGATCTAACGAGAAATCGATTTATTCCCGATCAAATGCTCATTCGTCAGATCTTCAACAGCCTTAGAAGCAAAAGTAGACGCTATGTTAACCAAATTCGATAATGTCCTTTCATTAACCCAAATAAATCAAGCTCAAGCATCTCAGCCCTCATGTTACAAATGTAATGATCCTAACCACATTGCAGACTAATGCCCATATTCGTTAGAACAAATCAACACATTTAACAAAGCTAGAAACGACCCATTCTCCCCAACATACAATCCAGGTTGGAGAAATCATCCTAACTTCTCTTGAACCCAAAACAATGCAAATTCGAATTTGGTTCGACCCCCTTTTCAACCATTTTCGAATAATCCTACTGTAGCGACCTAAACCTCCCTACCGGCCTAAACCAAATAGGAAGGCGTAGTTCTTTTAGAACAAGACTAATCAGAACACAAACAAAAGAACATTTCATTGCTATTACAACAACTTACATTAGAGTACAAGAATATAACAGAGTATGAATCTATTACCTATAATCGAAAACAAAATACCAATCAGACTGACATGGATAGTCTAAAATCGCTCCTTCTTCCCATCTTTACTCATTTATGCACTTTCCGTTTTCCTCCATTCCCAAAAAAAACTGCTCCCAACCCCACGTTCTTCACCCTTCCTTCTCTATCACAATTATCTTAGCTCTTCTCCTGTTTTTCATTCTTTTCCTTTTCTTGCGATATTAACTTGCTGCTCTAATTTCTCACTCATCCTGACATGGGCGATACCACGTATTCATCCCATTTTCTTTAACCGTCCATTTCATCAATTTCGTCCATCATATATCCTAATGATCTAATTTGATTTCACCAAATTATAAACCTCATCACTTTAATCCACGCTTGGTCGGGTATATTGTTTTTCGACATTTGACTTTATTTCCCTTCATAGATTTTATGGGCTTTTAATTTATAGATCGATAGATTATTTTGCATCTATTATTCATGTTTATATGTAGTACTATGTTTGAATAAACATAACAAAAACAGAGGCAGACAAGAGAAATGAACATCTCTCTTATATTTCGGAAGCAGGTAATGATTTTTGAAATTTAAGATCTCTTTTCTGAATTTAACACCTTTTTCTATTTATTTATTTATTTATTTATTTATTTTTTGCAAATAAATTAGGGATTTTGATATAATTTTCATATTGTGGCCGCTACTTTTACCAGATCTGTTGTGCTTTGGGATTTGGACTGGTATCGACTACTGCTTTAAGGAGTTCTCAATTAACAAAAAAATTTGTAATGCTGACCATTTTCAGATGACTAGGCTATATTGATTATAGTTATATAATTATATGAGGTTTTCTATTACGATTTTCCGATCTAAAAAAAAATATAGATTTCCCTTTTGACACATATGTATAATATTTCCTTAAATCCCAGTATTAATGGTGCGGTTTTCGTTAAATCACAAGAACAAAGACCATTTTGGTCTAGAGCATGATGTGCTAAAGATTTGATAAACAATACTATCACTTAGTAACATGCTGTTACTATATTTTACCAATGCATTAACCATTGAGCAGTGGTGAACAATGTAAACATGGAAGTTCAATTCTTAAATATCTATCATATCTTATGAAAGCTCAATGTTCCTCCAAAATCCTTTCGATTCCATTTTCTTCAAAAAATCACTATGCTGCCAAGTGTATAACACCAAGATCTTACGGCTTTCGTGTTTTCCCTTCCTTTGTGCTTATGCTCACACTATTATTATTAAAACCTAAAATAATTTTCCTTCTTCTACGTTGCCGCTATCACTCTTTCAAGGGAGACAATAATATAACTTACGAGTTTCCAATTCATTCTCCTCTCTTCCGGTACTACCATTGATCTAAGTGACCACTATCGCCAATGGTTCTGTTTTTTTTTACCTTCTTTATCCGTTGTGACCAATTTCACTATTGTTCCTTTGCACTACTACAATTACTAAATAGTTTGTGTATATAAATTGAAGCTATTGCTAAGGCATTTTGATTGATCCTTATCGTTTCTTAACCCTTCGTACCTATTTTATCTTTGGTTAGACAAGGTGTCTTGTAGATCATTCATTAAACCCATTCTAAACATTTAGCCTATTTGTTTTCCAATGTTTGTGCTAGTCGGATAGCACAAATGGTGAAAAACGTAAATGTTGGTTGGTGGTCAGTGTGCATTTATGTAGGGTTTACATCACTCTAATGATTCAGCTTAGGGCTACATTCATTTCTACACTTGTAGTTCAGGTATTTCATGCTTTCCATTTATTAACCTTCATACATCTGACCATTCTTTGTTTTTTGTTGTCGAAGATTCATTGTTTTTTAAATGTCTTTGTCCTGATCTTGACCCTTTATTACATAGCTTACGATTGCAAGCCACAGTCGATGCTTCAGTATCTAACTTCATATGTGCATAGGTATATTTTTGATTCAATGACATGTTTTCAATGCATTGTCACCAGATAATGATTTTTACAGAACAGTGTAAGGTTTGGATGGTATGCTTCTATCCATATTAAACACAAATATGTATTAAAAAGGAACAAAAATAAATTAATTGTCATGATAATCCACTAAGGTGTATTTCTAATATGAGAGAGTTTGGCAATGACTGGCATGTTTTTTGCTATCTTCAATTTAATATTTTATCATTATTTATTATGTATGGTCGGCAATTGGCGGGTTTGTAGTTATGAAATAGTTTGACATGTCCATGGTTGATACTTATAATACTCTCTATAGCAATATTTTATCATTGATAAATGCCTAATTCCTACTCTAATATATAAATATCAAATTCCAAGTAATTTAAGGTAAAGTTTAATAGTAACTACGACATGTTTTTACATTCTTTCGCAATGAATTTTTTTTCAAGTACAATTAATTGATGGGCTTTGAGCTATGGAAAATTTTGAGCCATTTACTGTTGGCGTTTGCTATACTCTTGAATGGAATTTTCTGTTCTTGATTCTCGGCGAATGTTTAATTTCAATTCCAATGTATGCATGTTAGTTTTCAATTATTTTGTAATTTAGAAATTAATTTTTTATGTACTAACGACTTATAAAACTTCATCTATGTATGCTGAAAGTAACCTTGGTAATGGAATACTACTTATATATGTTAAAAGTGTGGTGTTTTGCATTTTATTGATTTGTACTCTGTATTTAGTGTTTTTAAAGCCTGCCACTGTACACTTTAAGCATTGGGTGCAATCTTATTGTTATTCAAGTCATACCATAAATACAGTAAAATTTCCTCTTACATATGGCATGTTTTCTAACATTTTCGTACATTGATTATTCATTAAGATATATCTCCTTTTATGTCAATTTCAAGATACTGAAAGTTCTATAGATATATCAATTTTTTATTGGCATATACCATTTCAAAATAGATCATATAAGCTTTGTGTTCCATTGATTTATAGAATATAAATATTGATGATATCTTTTCTTCCTATATGTATATTTATGAAGTTGAATGTTGTTATTTATCACTTCAAAAATATTCATTGCTCCTGCTCATGACTGTACCTGCAAAACACCTCAAATTAGTTGTTCAATATCGTTTTTTTCTTACTTTTTTCCCCTTTAAGAACATGCAGTTAGTGTATATAGTACAACTTATTTTCTATCCTTATGTTTAAACTATGGTGGTCTTTAACATATTGATTTTTTTACTTCGTAGTTACTGCTTTGAAATCTAACTTTGTTTGCATAAAATAATAACTCAATTCACTAAGGTTTAGGCATTTTATTTTCTGGCGACACTAACTTTATTATCGATTTCCTACTGCCTATTTATCGGTACTTATATATAAAAGATCCTATGCCATAGTATTCATGTTTTTTTCTCCTACATAATTTACCATTAACCCCTAATACAGTTCCAGTTTATAGCATTCCAGTAAACATAGCTTCTAATTTGGTGCTTTTTTCATTATTTCTTCCATTATTCGCTATTCCTTTACATTTATAATAAAGTATAAGGTTTATATAACTTCACCTCTAATGAATTCACAAAAAAATCAGAGCTAATATGTTCATAATTTGTTCTGGTTATATTTCTAGCTTTATTTTGGTTCATTATAACCGTGTTTTCTTCAAATTCTTAATTCCCCTAATTGGGGTGTCTATTGTATTTGGTATACTAAGGTTCATTAATATGTATGATTCAAAGTTCAATTTCTATTAATGCTCTATACATCAATAATATTGGGAAAAAAATGTTTTATATTTCTATCACAACATGGATAGCTCAATAGTTACTAAGACTCAAAACTTGATTTCAGTAAGGTTTAGAGAAAGGCTGCATTAACAAAGAGTGATTTTTCAATCCAATTTTTCCTTAAAAAAATTACATTACTTGTTTAATCTAGCACAACTCTTTGATGGTTAAAATTACTTCGCTAAATAACGAAATTGGACCATTGGTTGAATTAGTATTGTTGAAATATGTGCATGATACTTTTCAATTTTATTCCTAATATAACATGTATTTTTATGATCATAGTCCATTTTTTGACATAAAGATGCTGTAAAGAAATTCTTGAGGTTTGTTGCAGTCTAATTCACCATTTAAAACTCACTCTGTTTGTAATAAAAATGAATAGCTAAGACCGTCACCATATTTTCACTTTTTAAATAACTATTATAACAATATCAAAAAATGTGCTCAGAAAATTATGTTGTAAAAATTACTACATTGAGTTTTTATTACAAGCTAATTGAGAATTCTTTTAGATCCCTTTGGTCCACAATTGAGATGAATAACTAAGATATCACCATACTTTCTCCTTTTGTGATAGTCGTAATAAACTATATGGTGAAAATGCATTTTCAGAATAGCATAATTCTATGTTCTAACCTCATATGAGCATAGGTATATTTTTGATTCAATGATATGTTTTCAATGCATTGTCACCTGATAATGATTTTATGGAACATTGTAAGGTTTGGATGGTATGCTTCCGCCTTTTTTTTCTGCCAAGGCAATGCTTCTGCTTCTGTCCATATTAAACACAAATATGTATTAAAAAGGAACAAAAATAAACTAATTGTCATGATAATTCATTAAGGTGTATTTCAAATATAAGAGAGTTTGGCAATGACAATGACATGTTTTTTGCTATCTTCAATTAATATTTTATCATTATTTGTTAAGTATGATCGGCAATTGGCAGGTTTGGAGTTATGAAATAGTTTGATGCATCCATGGTTGATGCTTATAGTACGCTCTATAGCAATATTTTATCATCGATAAATGCCTAATTCCTACTCTAATATATAAATATCAAATTCCAATTAATTTAAGGTAAAGTTTAATAGTAACTACGACATGGTTTTTCATTCTTTCTCAACAAATATTTTATTATTCTTTTACAAGTATAATTAATTGATGGGTTTTAAGCTATGGAAAATTTTGGGCTATTTACCGTTGGTGTTTGCTATACTCTTGAATGAAATATTCTATTATTGATTCTCGGCGAGTGTGTAATTTCAATTCCAATGTATGCATGTTAGTTTTCAGTTACTTTTTAATTTAAAAATTAATTTTCTTTGTACTAACGACTTATAAAACTTCATCTATGTATGCTGAAAGTAACCTTGGTTATGTAATACTACTTGTATATGTTTAAAGTGTGGTGTTATGCTTTTAATTTATTTGTATTCTGTATTTAGTGTTTCTAAAGCCCACCACTATACACTTTAAGAATTGAGTGCAATCTTATTATCATTCAAGTCGTACCTTATATACAGTAAAATTTCCTCTTACATATGGCATGTCTTCTAAATTTTTTTTACATTGATTATTCATTAAATATATCTCCTTTTATATATATTTCAAGATACTGAAAGTTCTATAGATATATCAACTTTTTATTGGCATATACCATTTCAAAATAGATCATATAAGCTTTGTGACCCATCAATTTATAGAATATAAATACTGATGATATTTTTTCCTATATGTATATTTATGAAGTTGAATGTTGTTATTTATCACTTCAAAAATATTCATTGCTCCTGCTTATGACTGTACCTGCAAAACACCTCAAATTAGTTGTTCAATATGGTTTTTTTCTTACCTTTTTCCTCATTAAGAACATGCAGTTGGTGTATATAGCACAACTTATTTTCTATCCTTATGTTTAAACTATGGTGGTCTTTACTATATTCATTTTGTTTCTTCGTAGTTACTGCTTTGAAATCTAACTTTGTGTGCATAAAATAATAACTCAATTCACTAAGGTTTAAGCATTTTATTTTTATGTGACACTAACTTTATTTCTGATTTCCTGCTGCCTATTTATCACTACTTATATATAAAAGATTCTAGCCATAGTATTCATTTTTTCCCTGTATAATTTATCGTTAACCCCTAATCAGTTTATATCATTCCAATAAATATAGCTTCTAATTTGGTGCTTCTTTCATTAGTGCTTCCATTAATCGCTCTTTCTTTGCATTTAAAATAAAGTATAAAGTTTGTATAAATTCACCTCTAATGAATTCACAAAAAATTCAAAGCCAATATGTTCATAATTTGTTCTGGTTATATTTCCAGTTGTTGGCTAGCTTTTAGACCAAGCCACCAAGATCCAAGCACATGTCTAATACGAAGCCTTGTTCATGAAGTTGCATCCTTTACGGTTCGCGATTTCCCTCCATGATCACGATCTGATCAACTCACACCAGCTCGATCCGATCCGATCCGATCCGTCCACTCAAGCACCCCACGATCCGACCTCTGAAGTTGAGAATTGAAGGTCACGACTGAGTCGTACACGATCCGATAATATAGGATCTCACGACACCTGTCCACAACGGTTATATTGACTATTTCTCCATCAAGCTACGAACCAGTCCGAGATCTTCGGGATTTGTGCCATGTATGACCAAGATACGTCTGCAGATATCACCTATAAATAGCCTCAGGCTTGGCATTTTTCAGGATCTTTTTGGCAATTCTGAACTCTGATTCCACCATTATCATATCTCCATTATTCCTATTCAGAGTTGTCTCGAATTTACTGAGTGAATCAACTTGTAAAAGTGAGGTTGAGAGTTAAATTATTGATTGTACTCGACTCATAAGTATAATCATAGAAATAAAGTGGACGTAGGCTCGTTAACGCCGAACCACTATAAATCTCGTGTCTTTTCTGCTTTTCTTGCATTTTTTCTGATATTAATCTCTGTATAATTGAACAACTTGGGTGTTGGAGCCAATTTTGGATCTAACACCAACTTTATTTGATTTCATTCTAACCGTGTTTTCTTCAAATTCTTAATTCCCTTAATTGGAGTGTCTATTTTATTTGGTATACTTAGGTACATTAATATGTAAGATTCAAAGTTTAATTCCAATTACTGATCTATACATAAATAATATTGGAAAAAAAATGATTTATATTTCTTTCATGCCATGGATAGCTCAATAGTTACTAAGACTCAAAACTTGATTTCAGTAAGGTTTAGAGAAAGGCTGTGTTAACAAAGAGTGATTTTTCCATCCAACTTTTCCCGATTTTTTTTTACTTACCTGTTGAATCTAGCACAACTCTTTGATGGTTAAAATTACTTCGCTAAATAATGAAATTGGACCATTGGTTGAATTAGTATCATTGAAATATGTAATGCACGAAACTTTTCAATTTTATTCCAAATTTAGCATGTATTTTTATGATCATAATCAATGTTTTTTGACATAAAGAAGCTGTAAAGAAATCCTTGAGGTTTGTTATAGTCTAATTCACCATTTAAAACCCACTTTGTTTGTAATAAAAATGAATAGCAAAGACATCACCATATTTTCTTTTTTAAATAACTATTATAACAAATATCAGAAAATGTGCTCAGAAAATTATGTTGTGAAAATTACTACATTGATGTTGTAATACATATAAGTGAATATGCGTTTATCATATTATATTTAGTCCCACATTTTGGGAGTAAGGCTAACATCAGCTCCAAAACCAATATATAAGGGAGCCAATGTAATAGAAATATGTGCACTGAATCAAGAGAAATAAAAAGGTCTCTCTTTCATCTCTTATGTTCTTTTTAATGTCTTCTCTTTTATTATCTGTTCTATATTATTTTACAACACATTATCAGCACGAGATTCTATTATAGTTTTTTTTTTTGTTGAAATCTTCTAGATCTACATTTATGAATTTCTCATGTAAGTACTTTTTATTTGAGAATATCAATTTGTGGATCTATATTTGTTCTACAGTTTTTTCTATTGGAGAATATCTGATCTATGGGTCTATATTTTTTTTTGTAGATCTGTACTATGTTCCAGTGGATCTAACTTTTAGATCTAATTATTTTTAACTTAGTGGTTTTTAGGTATCCACCTATTCATATTTGATTTGGTATTATGGTATATAAAATATATTTTTCGGAAGATCCATTCATTTTCTTCTTATAATATTATATATGGATCTTTTACGCCATACATAAATAATCTTCATTTGCTACTTTATCTCTTCAATAACAGAGAAGCCATTGATATTAGGTATGCATATATGTAAACTGCAGGCGCCTTCTTATTTAATCTAATGCTTGCTGTACAGCTTCAACTTTATAATAATAGACTACCTATTCTCATTTTTTTAATGCTTCATCTTGCAAGATGAGATGCTTTAAATATTTAGAATTACATTTCCATGTATAGATTACTTTTATATGCTTTTTCATCTCCCAATACAAGCAATTTTCTTGTTAGCCAACATATGTATTACTGTCGCCATTATTTTTGTTATGTAACATGGTGTATGGCTCCTTAATGGTTGGTATTGTTTTCATTATTATAATAAGTTCATTGTAAATGTATAGAGAAAGACTTGCAAATTCAGATATTATTTTTATGATTTCGTGCCGTAATATATTCAATTTATTACATGCATGTCTACGGTCCTATTCTATTTTACGAGATTTGCATTTTTTTATGAAATAACAGTACCATAGTTTCATTGTTTTGTATGTTCGTTAATTTGTTAATTCGTTTTGATAATTATAGATCATGTATACTAATATGTGAATTTTATTTAATTAAGCATCTGCATTATTTTTTTTGTAGTTCGAAAAATGTCAAACATTGCTAAACTTGAATTTAAAGCATTGGAAATTTCTGGAGACAATTATTTGTCACGGATACTGGATGCCGAGATCCACTTGCAATCTCAATGCTTAGAGAATACCATTAAAGATGGTAATAATATGTCCCAGCAGGACAAAGCAAAGGCTCTAATATTTTTAAGACGCCACATTCACGATGATCTAAAATTAGAATATTTAACTGAAAAAGACCCTCTCCAGTTATGGAACTCCCTGAAGGAGCGTTATGACCACCAGAAGACGGTCATACTTCCAAATACAAGAATGGTTGAACTTGAGGTTTCAAGATTTTAAAACCGTAAGGGAATACAATTCCACTATGTTTAGAATTACTTCTAAACTAAAACTATATGGAGTAAAGGTAGATGATGCGCAAATGTTGGAAAAGTCCTTCTCAAAATTTCATGCCTTGAATGTGCTCCTACATCAGCAATATTGAGAGCGTCATTTTACAAAATATTCTGAACTCATTGAATGTTTGTTGATTGCTGAACAAAACAATGAATTACTTCTAAAAAATCACTCCTCAAGGACAACTGGTTCAGCCGCATTACCAGAAGTTAATGCTAATTTCGCCCACTCCGGAAGAAGTCGTGGTAGAGGCAGAAGTAGAGGACGTGGTCGTGGGCGTGGATATAACCCCAGCAGAGGAGGTTACATTGGTTTTGGGGGCAACAAAACTACTGATTTCAAAAGGCAGCAAAAAAATGAGCCTAAAAATAGTAACAAATCAGCTGTTGAAAATAAAAAGCATTATCAAGAAATTTGCTATAGATGTGGGCGCACTGGTCATTGGTCATGTACTTGCAGATCATCAAAGAAAATAGTAGAAGAATATCATAAATCAAAAAATATCGAGACAAACAATACCGAGGGAATGTCCATAATGCTAACCTGAAGTTAGATGATTTCTTTGAAGATTATGATGGAAATTTATTCAGCGATGAAAATTTGAATGCAATATTCAAAGATATGACCGAACCCACCATTAAGTAGCCTGAAGCTCACTATGTGTTTTTTATTTTGTTTCACTTCCTCTCTACATGTATTAGTTTGAAACTTTTGTTTGTTTCCCTTTCTTGTTAGTTTATGGAATTGATGAAATAATATGTAATGTTGGACATGATAAGTAGTTTATTCCCGTGGACATTTATCTGTATTTATAAGTTATTTTAGTTATTAACTAGCTGTATTGTTTTTTTTATTCTAAAGGTATGGATCAACGGTGTTTAAGTGATGATATATGTCTGGTTGATAGTGGAACTACTCATGCGATATTGAGAAACCCGAAGTTTTTCTCAGAGTTATCTGAAAATGTTTCATATAAAGTTTCAACTATAGTTGGTTCAGCCAATATAATTGAAGGGTCCGGAAGAGCCTATATAGTGTTACCAAATGGTACACATATATTCATTCAAAATGCACTATATTCAAGCAATTCTAAAAGAAATTTGCTTAGCTTCAAAGATATAAGAATGAATGGATATCATATTGAAACTATAAATGAAAACAATAAAGAATACCTTTGTGTTATTTTTAAAATTGAAAGCCAGAAGCTTATTTTAGAAAAAATTGGTACAATTTCAACTGGATTATACTTTATCAAAATTGGCATAGTTGAATCTCATTTTGTAATCATGAGCTAGAAGCTCACAGATACAAAGAAATTGATTCTTTGGCATGATCGTTTAGGTCATCCTGGATCAACTACGATGCGTAAAATTTCTAAGAACTCAAATGGGCATGATTTACCAAATCAGCTTAATTTACCAAATGATTACATGTGTACATCAAGTACACAAGGAAAATTAATTACTCGACCTTCATACAGTAAGATCACCTCTGAATCTCCGGCATTTTTGCAAAGAATTCAAGGTGATATATGTGGTCCGATTCATCTCGCTTGCGGGCCATTTAGATACTTTATGGTGTTAATTAATGCATTAACTCGTTGGTCACATGTATGTTTGCTATCTACTAGAAATATGGCATTTGCCAAATTACTTGCTCAAATAATTAAATTAAAAGCACATTTCCTCGATCATCAAATCAATATGACTAGATAATGCTGGAGAATTCACTTCTCAAGTATTTGATGATTATTTTTTATCACTGGGAATTGAAGTTGAACATCCAGTAGCTCATGTTCATACCTAAAATGGTCTGGCAGAATCATTAATTAAGCGTTTGCAACTTATTGCAAGACCTTTACTTATGCAAACAAAGTTTCCTGTCGCAGCTTGGGGACATGCAATTTTGCATGCATCCAAATTGATTAAAATTAGACCAACATCTTATCATCAATTTTCACCATCACAGCTTTTAACTGGATCCTAACCAAATATTTCACACCTACGAAAATTTGGTTGCGCTATGCATGTACCCGTTAGTCCCCCACTTCGTACTAAAATAGGTCCTCAAAGAAGGTTGGGAATTTGTGTGGGATTTGACTCACCTTTGGTAATTCGTTATCTCGAACCTCTTACGGGTGATGTTTTTACTACAAGATTTGCAGATTGCAAATTTGATGAGTCAAATTTCCCATCGTTAAGGGGAGAAAAGATCGTTCCAGTAGAACGGCGTGAAATTTCATGGAATAATCCCTCTATGTTTCATTTGGAACCATGTACAAAACAATGTCAATACGAGGTACAAAGAATTTTGCATATTCAAAATATTGCAAATCAAATGCCAGATGCATTTAATGATGTTGCGAAAATAACTAAATCTCAAAGTCCAGTAGCAAATACACCAGCTAGAATTGAAGTCTCTGAAGGACCAATAGCAGCAAATGAATCTAAAGCTAGACAAAAACGTGGAAGACCGATAGGTTCAATAGACTTGGCGCCTAGAAAAAGAAAGTCTAATGAAAAATCATCAATTAGCAAACCTCCCGAAGAGGTTATAAATGATCCAAAGGATAACTCAAAAGAAAATTCCAATTCTTCAAAAATTAGTGAAGGAACTATTATCCCAGAAGAAATATTAGAAGCTTCCGAAAACAAAATGGTACCTAATAATAATGAGATCTCAATATTCTATATGAATTATGGAGAAATGTGGGATCGAAGTAAAATAACAATTGATGATGTATTCTCATTCGCAGTAGCTACTGAAATAACTGAAAGTCATGACTATAATGAGAATAATGATAATGAACCAACTAGCATAAATGAATGTCGAAAAAGACAAGATTGGCCAAAATGGAAAGATGCTATTCAGGTTGAGTTAGATTCACTTCAAAAACATGGTGTTTTTGGACCAATAGAGAAAACACCAGAAGGTGTTAAACCAGTCGGTTACAAATAGGTATTCATTAGAAAATGAAATGATAAAAATGAAGTTGTGAGATACTAAGAAGGCTTGCTGCGTAAGGTTTCCTACAGAGACCAGGTTTTGACTTCAAGGAAACATATTCTCCTGTTATGGATGTCATAACATTTCGATATTTAATAAGCCTTGTAGTTTCTGAGAAGCTTGACATAAGATTGACTGATGTTGTAACTGCTTATCTATACGGTGAATTAGATACAGATATTTACATGAAAATCCCAGATGAATATAAATTGCCTGAAGGAAAATCAAAGTCAATGTATTCATTAAAATTGATACGATCACTATACGGTTTGAAACAATCTGGAAGAATGTACTATAACTGTCTTAGTGAATAATTAGTAAAAGATGGGTACAAAAACAATCTCATTTGTCCATGTGTCTTTATAAAGAAATCGGTAAAGGTATTTACTATCTTAGCGGTATACGTTGATGATATAAATTTGATTGGAACTCCAGAAGAGATGAATGAAATAATGCATTACCTAAAACAGGAATTTGAAATGAAAGATCTTGGCAAAACCAAATACTGTCTTGGTTTACAGATTGAGCACTGTAAAAGCGGCATATTAATCCATCAATCAAATTACAATGAGATAATCCTGAAGCGTTTTCAAATGGATATAGCATATCCACTTAGTACGCATATGGTTGTCAGATCATTAGATATCAAAAAGGACCCTTACTGACCAAAAGAAGATAAAGATGTACTTGGTCCAGAAGTACCTTATCTCAGTGCAATTGGTGCATTATTATATTTAGCGCAATGCACGAGACCAAATATTGCATTTTCAGTCAATCTTCTAGCAAGATATAGTTTTGCACCAACTAAAAGACTGGAATGGTATAAAACATATCATGAGATATTTGCGAGGAACCACAGATTTAGGCTTGTTTTATTCTAACATAGGCAATAATCTGAATCTAGTTGGTTACGCCGATGCAGGTTACCTCTCTAATCCACATATAGCAAAATCACAAACTGGATATGTGTTTACAAACAACAATGCTGCTATTTCATAGATATCTACAAAACAAATATTGGTAGCAACATCATCCAATCATCCTGAAATTCTAGCGCTACATGAAGCGAGTCGAGAATGCGTTTGGTTAAGGTCATTAATTGAACATATTCGAAGCACATGTCAACTTCCCTCAACTACAGAAAGATCAACTATTATTTATGAAGACAATGCAGCATGCATAGCTCAGATTCAAGCAGGATATATCAAGGGCGATAGGACGAAAAATATTTCTCCTAAATTCTTTTTCACACATGAGCTTCAAAAGGACAATAAGATAGAAGTGAAGCAAATCCAATCTCAAGAAAATCCAATAGATTTATTCACGAAGGCACTTCCAAAATCAACATTGCAGAAGATGATATATAAAATTGGTATGCGCCGCTTGCATCACCAAACTATTTGAATAATGCGTTACGAATCAGGGGGAGCATATATTATGTTGTAATGCACTCTTTTCCTTCATTAATATTTTTCCTACTGGGTTTTTATTAGTTAGGTCTTTAATGAGGCATTATTTTGATCTAGAAGTATCAACCCTCAGTGGAATATTGTCAATATGTTTCCCAGAGATGAAATAAGAATTGTACTATTTTCCTTGTTTATGATTTTTCCCACAAGGTTTTTCATAAAAAGGTTTTTAATGAGGCAATTAATCTTATCATCTTTACATACGCATATTCAAGGGGGAGTGTTGTAATACATATAAGTGAATATGCGTTTATCATATTATATTTAGTCCCACATTTTGGGAGTAAGGCTAACATCAGCTCCAAAACCAATATATAAGGGAGCCAATGTAATAGAAATATGTACACTGAATCAAGAGAAATAAAAAGGTCTCTCTCTTAACTCTTATGTTCTTTCTAATGTCTTCTCTTTTATTATCTGTTCTGTATTATTTCACAACAATTGAGTATCTGTTACCAGCTAATTGAGAATTCTTATAGATCCCTTTGGTCCATAATTGAGATGAATATCTAAGATATCACCGTACTTTCTCCTTTTGTGATAGTCGTAATAAACTGTATAGTGAAAATGCATTTTCAGAATATTATGCTAACAAAAATACTAAGTATAGATAAATTTACATTAATTATTTTTGATGTATTAGCAATTAGAGTTGGAAAATTTTCCCATATGATTTTTGCTTTCACTATAGTCACAGCTACTTGAGTACATTCACTATCCACACATCAAAAATGGTTGCAATTGTGATTAATGGCCAAAAGGTTATTCTACACTTTTTTCCAACTGATCATAGTGTTTGTTGAAAAGGATAATAGCTTAATAATTTTAGAGATGCATTTACTATATCTTATTGCAACAAACCCAAGAATAGCTTGCTTTGCTCAAAGAATTACTGAACGTATTAAATCTTTTCTTATGTAAACATTTTAGGTTCCACGAATTGAACTGCATGGGAAATTTGAAATAATCTCACCAGGATAATACAAGGATTGATTTTACATTGATCTAACTGCATATGATCCATCCCATATACAATTTTTATTGGTGTTTTCTACCAAATAAATACATATGTGCATGTGTAGCATCCAGCTGATGTTTTCTGTCTAGCAGTCGTTGTATATTTTTACTTCATGGCTTCACATGGCTTCTAATATTTAACTTTTGAGTTTAAACTCTAAAGCCAGTTGGTAATCTTTCAAAGAATAAAATGAAATTTATTTATTCCCATCAGCTGGATTTATGACAGTGTGCATCTTCTCTGATTTGTTTTCATGCTATTAGAGTTCAAGTATGTGATTTTTTAATGCCTACAAACCTTATTTTTTTAGACTGATTTTTAAAAATCTAGGGTAGTGAAGTTAATCCACATCATGGAAGTTGATACAACAAAATATTTAACTCATTTTCCTAGCAGGTATTCAGAAGCGCCGGCACCAAAATTCAACCGTACATGCACTTATCTAAGGTGGTGTCCTGCAATCTTCGGTTCATATGTTATTAACACAATATGTCCAAGCCTTGAATGGTATTCTCACATTGTAGACCATTATGTACATGTGAAGTTTCATTTTATAATATACTATATGAAATTTAAATATGCTACTCTTAATCAACTGCGCTTGTATACAAATAAAAATACTCCCATTTTCCTTTGCCGTCAAATTTCAAAACATATGTACATATACAAAATGACTGTATATGTGTTCACATGAATTTTCTTTCTGTTCAATGCGTGCACGCTGCTATATTTATAAGGTTCCTATATCATACAATTTCTGCTTATCTTGCCTCAATTGCTTCGATGCTTTGTACAATGTTGATTGTATTCCACTTTATCCGATTTAACAATACCACATATTCCCATTTTGTTCAACTGTATGATTTACTCTAAGGTATGTTCAAAGAGTTTGAACTATTTATATTTGTTCTGTCAACTATCTTGATTGGTGGTTAGTTCTATTGTTTCCTTTTTTAAATTTTGATATTCATCTGCATCATGAATGCCATATCTTTACCCTCCAATGTACTTTTTCGCTTTTGACTGAAAGTAAGCAAAGAGAATGATACTACAATAATGCGCACACGCTCATGATTCGAAATAATGCGCACATGCTCATGATTCAAAATTTCGATCCCTACTAAAACCAAAATGGAATGATCAAAGTCTCGAAGCTTCGATTAAATCAATAAACCTTGGTATAAATGCATATAATGCCAGTTGATAGGCACAATACATATGAAAATGAATTAAGCTAGCCTTTGTAATATTGCTATAGAAAAAGAGTAAAACAACCAGTATGTTCGTTTAGAGGCTGGTTATTCAGTACATACGAATTAAATCAGGTAGAAAATATGTGTTACTATGATATTATAGACTGTAACATGAACACAACATTCCGGAAATAATGCCTTAGTAGAAATAAATTTGGAAAATAAAAAATTAATGTACACCCATTCAGCATGAGTAAATCATATAAATTATTCAAAAATGTTTAACTGCATCACAAATTATTCAAAATATGTTTATATCATGAAAAAACTATTTTATACATCAACACATTCATTAGTGTTTAAGTCTTGCATTTTGCATGAACAATGTTACAAACAATAGTATTTGATAACATGGGATCTACTTCGAAAGACTGAATTCCAGATATATAGAAAATCTAATCAATATACACTGTATGCATGTAGGAATTTAATGTGTTGCGCAGCAACCATAGGTGGATTGAAAAAAAAATGTACTACCATATAGAGAGAAATCGAAAACAAAAAAGCATATAAATGGGCGTGTGTATAGAATACATTTTTTTTCCTCTTTTAGTTACTTTTGTTGCATAAATTAAATCTCTCTTCTTCTGCCTCAAAAACCGTTTGTATTTTCTTTTTGCATTATGGATTTGTAACTTTTTTGTATTGCCTACAGAAATATGCATAGGACATTTATTCTTGGTTATGGATTATTACCTATATGCTAAATAACATAAGATATCAAACACAAATTTGATTGAAGAATTTCACTCCTTCCATGTAGTTTGAAAGACTAATGGTTTTTATTGGCCAAGTATACCAATTGTTTAAAATAGTTTTTTCTTTAAATTGTAAACTAAAGTAACTATGTTGTACAGTTAATGCAGTAGTATTTGTGATAAACTTAAATGTTATATTAGAATATTTTATTAAAGTTGAATTATTGAAATAAGTTTATATTGGTTATAGTTAACAAAGCTGAAGATTCAGATGGGAAGGAGGAACTACAGTTGGAAGAATTATAAAGCTTGTCATTTTATTTAATAAGAAATTGTTTTTTTTTTTTTTGATTGATACAGGATAGAACAGAAAGACCAGTTATATATACTAGTAAATGTAACGGTAAAATACATTATTCTGGGTAAGTGAAATGTGGCTGTGTCATTGTGACATGGCACAACAGGATAAACATAGCCATAATTAAATGTTTTGCCGACTCGTTATTGTGACATGGCACAGCAAGACAAACATAGCCATAATTAAATGTTTTATTGACTCGTCGTCTATTCCAGAATTCACCGTATACTTTCCTTTTATTTCCCCCCTTCAAATCTATGGTTGGCCATGTCGAACCATAGTTTGTTTCTGATCTTTTCTCCATTCACTTCGTACTTGACTCAAGTGTGCTAGATCTGAACTGTGAGGCTCAGTTGAGTCTTCCTCTCTTGTCATTCGAACTGTAGCTTTAATATTTGGCTTCGAGCTGTCGATTTGAAGTTCTGGTTTCTGGTTAGCTACACTCGACGTTGATTTTGTGTCGATTGGCCTGATGTTCAGGGCGTCACGCAGTCTAGTAAAGTTTTTAGCTGAGAGAGCCTTGGTGAGTATGTCGGCTTTTTTATGGTAAGACGGTATGTAATTTACTTGAAGCTTTCCCTCCTTTACTTTCTCTCGAACGAAGTGAATGTCGATTTCTATGTGTTTAGTTCGTGCGTGCTGAATAGGATTAGCTGTTATGTATATCGAGCTTTGATTATCACACCATATTGTTGCTTTTTGATTGTTTAATAGATTTAGCTCCTTTAATATTGATTGCAACCATATTATTTCTGATATAGCGCTGGCAATGCTTCTGTACTCCGCTTCCGCACTTGATTTGAAATTGTTGGTTGCTTTTTCGATGTCCATGATATTTGATTGTCCCCTATATAGATACAGTACCCTGTTACTGATCTTCTATCATCGGGATCTGCTGCCCAGTCTGAGTCAGTGAATCCTGTGATATTTAAGTCTTTTCCGCCTTTTATTGTGAAGCCATACTGTATAGTCCCCTTTAAATATCTCAGTATTCGCTTTACTGCTTTCCAGTGTTCGTCCCTTGGATCCTGCAAAAATTGTGAAACTTTGTTAATGTCTGGTCGTGTTATGGTTGCATATTGCAATGCTCCCACAACACTTCTGTACTGCTTTATATTATTTATAGATTCTCCCCTGTTTTTAGAGAGATGCTGACTAGATATCATGGGTGTTGGTTGAGGTTTTGCTTCATGCATATCAGTCTTTATCAAGAGTTCAGTTATGTACTTTTTTTGGCTGAGAACCATTTCTATTTTTGATCTCCTTTGGGCTTCTATTCCCAGAAAATATGATAGACTGCCGAGATCTTTTATTGAAAATTGCTCATTTAGATACTGAGTCAGTTGCTTTAGCTCACCTTCATTGTTCCCTGTTAATATTAAGTCGTCAACATATATTAGTACATATGTTGTATAGTAATTATTTGATTTAAGGAATAATGAAGTGTCTGATTTAGTTGGCAGATATCCCTGTGTCACTAGAGTTGATTTTAATTTATCTGACCATACTCTAGGAGCCTGTTTTAGACCATAAATTGCTTTCTTCAGTTTGCATACATAATTTGGATTCTGAATGTAGCCCTCTGGTTGTTGCATGTAGATTTCCTCTTGTAACACTCCATTGACAAATGCATTGTTGACATCTAAGTGCTTTATATTCCATTGTTTGGTGAGAGCAATAGTGAGAATTAGTCTTATGGTAGCTGGTTTGACTACAGGTGAAAATGTTTCATTGTAGTCAAATCCATATTCTTGTGTATATCCTTTAGCTACCAACCTTGCTTTGTATCTTTGAACAGATCCATCTGGATTTCTTTTTGTTTTATATGTCCATCTGTATCCAATTAAATTTTTGTTAGTTGGTAGTTGAACAAGTTCCCATGTTTGATTATTCACCAGAGCTTTATACTCTTCGTTCATAGCTTCTCTCCAGTTTTTATATTGTGCAGCTTGCTGGTATGTAACTGGTTCATCTGAGTTGATAGTTGCTACGAGCGATTTTGGTTTAAAAATATCACTTTTAGCCCTGGTTATCATTGGGTGCCCAATATTTGTTGATGATTTTGTCTCTGATTGGCTTTCTTGATTGACTGTGGTTGCTGGTATATTGTTGTTGGTTGTACTTCTGATGTCGCTTTCAATGTTTTGGCTCTCATTTTCTTCTTGTTGTTGTCGTCTTTCAGGTGAGTAGTTGGCGAGGCTGATTGGCTCTTCATTGCTAGTATTGGGTGTAACTGATCCGGTAGTGGAGTTTCGATTGCCCTCAACAGCCATTGCTTTGTTAGTACCTGCTAGAGAGTCTGTATAGTATGGTATGCCAGGTATGCTACTCTTACCTGTGATTACTTTATTTGTGGTTTTGATGTCTGAACTCTTATATGGAAATACCTCTTCATTAAATACCATATGTTTACTGATGAAAATTCTGCCATTTTCATCTATACATGGGTATCCTTTTTGCTTTGTACCATATCCAATAAATGTACATGGTTTGGATCTGAATTTTAATTTATTTGTGTTGTATGGTCTTAAGTATGGGAAACACAAACATCCGAAAGTTTTAAGACTTTGGTAGTCTGGTTTGATGTGATATAGTTTTTCAATGGGACTAAAGTCTTTCAACACTGTTGTAGGCATTCTATTTATTAAGTATACGGCAGTGTTGAAAGCTTCTGACCAAAATTTTAGTGGTAGCGATGCATGAGCCAATAAAGTTAGTCCAGTCTCCACGATGTGTCTGTGTTTCCTTTCTACTAAGCCATTTTGTTCAGATGTGTAGGGGCAAGTGGTTCTGGGTATAATTCCCTTAGTTTTGAAAAATTCACTTAGGTTCTTATACTCAGAGCCACCATCAGATTGTAACACTTTAATTTTGGTATTGAACTGATTTTCAACCATATTAGAAAAATTAACAACAGTAGCATAAGTGTCAGATTTTGCTTTTAGGAAGTAAATCCAGGTGTATCTAGTGCAAGCATCCACAAATGAAATGTAATACTTGTAGATAAAGTCGGTGCAAACAGGGGCAGGTCCCCATAGATCAGTAGCTATTAATTCAAATGGTTGTGTGTAGTTAGTTAAAGAGTTTGTAAACGGTAGTTTGTGGCTTTTGCCCATTTGACAATAAGTGCAAATGTAGGGATATGATATATCATCAAAAGTAATTTTATTATTCCTAAGAACTGTTTTGACTACATTTACACTAGCATGACCCAATTTGTAATGCCATTTATCAAAAATACTTTTATTATTTTCTTCAAGTAGCATGACAGAATTGTAGCAGCTTTTCTCTATAGTATTGTTGTCATGACCATTAACTTTAAACTGATACAGTCCATTAATAGTTTTCCCCTGCAATAAAATTTCCTTAGTCAGTATGTCCCTGACTAAGCAATATTTCGGGAAGAATTCAAAGTAAACATTGTTATCCTTTGCAAATTGTGATACGCTTATCAAATTTTTCTTAATATTGGGTACCCTAAGTAGGTTATTTAAATATAGTTGTTTTTTACCATTAATTATAGCATTTCCTGTGTGAGAAATTTTTACACACTTACCATTACCCAAGCTTATAGTTTGATTACCTCGATACTCCTTGTTTCCGAGATTAAGATTTTCCAAGTTGCTAGTGATGTGATTTGTTGCTCCCGAGTCTGGATACCAGTTGTCGTCTTGAATGTCTTCTCCTTTGGCTTTGTCATTTTGACTATAAGCTCTGCTGTTATTGTTTTGATTTATCCCTTCTGTTTGAGACACAACCATGTTGACATTAGGATTGCTTCCTCTTTGACTATTGTTACCTTGATTTGGTACATGGTTTGAGTTAAATCGAAAGTAGCACTTCACCGCAGTGTGTCCAATTTTCTCACAAATTTGACATTTAGGTCTGTTGTTAGGGCTCCACCTGCCACGTCCTCGTCCACGATTAGAGTAACCAGCTCTTTGACTAGTGTTATTGTAATCACCTCTTTGATCAGTGTCGTTGTACCTATTACTTTGATTTTTCCCTCTGTTACTAGTAGTGAAGTTCAGTGAGTATTCACTTTCTGATGGCTTTTTTTCGTTGATCCTTGCTTCATGAGAGAGTAGTATAACACAGACATCGTCCAGTGGTGGTGTTGCCTTTTGTGATGTTATGACGGCTACTACTGCTTCATAATCGTCTCCCAGTCCATTTAGTAATGACAAAACATGTTCAGATTCATCTATGTTGCTGCCGCAGCCTTCAACATATCGCAGATATTTTTAACTTTGGATATGTATTCTCTCATACTTAGATTTTCTTTTCTACAGTTTTGTAGTTGTCTTTTATAAAATAGCGACTTTGCAGCTGATTGTGAGTTGAACACTTTCTCCATGGTTAGCCATATATCACTGGTTGTTTTACAGCCTATGACTTGAGATAGTAGGCTTGGACTGATGGATGACAACAACCATGCACTGATGAGTCTTTCCTGTCTTTGATATTTTGTATACTCGTCGTTGCTAATGACTCTGTTTTCTTTGTCAGTTATATATCTTGCTAGAGTTGATAGCTTGCCATATAAGTAGCCTTCCAGTCCGTAACCTTGCACGGTAGTTTCTACTTGAAGTTTCCACAATAAATAATTGGTTTCTTCAAGTTGAATGGTGATTAATTGGCTTTGTGGGCTGATGATTGTTTTGATCAGTTGTTCGGCAGATGGCATGGTAGCATTGATGTTGGAAGTAGCAGAGTTCTCTTCAGACATGATTATAGATCACAGATATGATTCCACGAAAGAGTAAGCAAGCGCCTTCTTGATTTCAATCAACTTGAATTGTTGAAGCCGTTAGGCTGTTGCTGGCTCTGATACCAAGTTAACAAAGCTGAAGATTCAGATGGGAAGGAGGAACTACAGTTGGAAGAATTATAAAGCTTGTCATTTTATTCAATAAGAATTATTTTTTTTGATTGATACAGGATAGAACAGAAAGACCAGTTATATATACTAGTAAATGTAACGGTAAAATACATTATTCTGGGTAAGTGAAATTTGGTTGTGTCATTGTGACGTGACACAACAGGATAAACATAACCATAATTAAATGTTTTGCTGACTCGTCATTGTGACGTGGCACAACAAGATAAACATAGCCATAATTAAATGTTTTGCTGACTCATCGTCTATTCCAGAATTCACCATATACTTTCCTTTTATTTGTTGTTCTAATTAATAAGTATAACATCCTTGATGCAAATTTTGCAGACGAGGTCAAGTTTCATCTTATTCACTAATAAACTTATCGGTGAACTCCTGAGAAGATAATGTTTAAAGCGAAGCAAATGAATTCCTTTGCATTAAAACATTAGATCTAGGACTCAAACAGATATAAGTTGGATGATCAGCTGACTTCATCGAACCTAAAGTCGTCGTCACTAGAGAACAGGGCAAGAATGCAAAGCTCCTTCATTCATTGGAAAAACATGACATTCATATCCTGGAAGTTCCTCTTCTTAAACACACAGAAGGCCCCGACTTTTTTACACTTACAAAAGCATTACAAGAAACCTATTTTGATTGGATTGTCATATCTTCTCTCGTGGTTGCTACTATGTTTATTAAATCATGGAAGGCTGTTGGAACTCCTAGAGTTCGCATAGGGGTTGTCGGAGGTGGCACTGCATGTGTTTTTGAAAAAAAATTAACAACAACAGAAGGATCACTTGAGGTTGCATTTTCACCATCGGAAGCAATAGGCAAGACATTGGATGCTGAATTGCCAAAGTTTACTAATGGAAGTTGTAAAGTTTTATATCCAGCAACTGTAAAGGATCATCATAACATTGAAAAAGGCTTATCTGATCGTCGGTTCGAGCTTATGAGGATGAATAGATATAATACCATGCCTGATATACAATACCATGCCTGTTAGCAAGCTTTGTGTCTCCCTGTCATTGCATTGTCCCCCCTTCTGCAATCCGGTAGTAGCGTTTCTTTTCTTTTTCTTTATTTTTTTAAAGTAAGAAAATAAAAAAATGATAACTTTATGTTGGTTGATGAATATAGGATTATGTTAACTATCATGCATTTTATTAGGAATTATTAACTCACACGTGGCTTTCCAAATAGTGCATGGGTGAATCTTATCCCCAAGTCAAAGAATTGGGATAATGTCGTTGCTTGTATCGATGAAACGACTGCCTTGGAAGCAATGCGGAAAGCACTAAAAAATGTGTACTTCCCTGCAAATCCTGGTCTAGAAAGGTAGCAGGGAGAATTCTAGAAGCCCTGAGAATACATAGCCAGCTCCGAAAGGAGATTATTTGTTGATTCTAAAGCCTGGAGACTTTTAAGGTGCTTTGACATGATGAAATATTTTGTAATTATCTTTTCATTCTTGAAATTAAGAGATGTACAGTCGTCTAATGGATGTACTATTATATGTTTGAAAAATAGTCCAGTGCTGTTATCTTCTAAAACAAAAATATACGTTGGATAAGCAACTTTAATACTCACGTTTAGATGTGTTTTTGATTAAATTTATAGAAAAGCCGAACTTAAATGGATTATCAGGTCATGAAATTATTAGTGGCATGATTTTTAGGTTATTTACCAGAAATGTTGTGAGTTTCTTAATTTGTAAACAGTTTTGCAAGTTATGTACATGGTAAATTCATCAATGCAAAATAGGTACTGAATCTGAATTGCCCACCGAATGATCAAATGATTACATATTGTCTTGGCATAATTTAGATCTAAAATGTTCTTATTAATGAGTATTTAACAATCTTCTTAAAACTTGAAAAATAAGAACATTTTGTAAATAATAATTATTAAGTCCTTTAATTCTTTAAATCATAATTCCACCAATTTTGTTGGATGTTTAACTAGATACTTTAGTGTTCTCTTTGGTTATACCACAAAGCCATGCTTTGTTTTTTGACTTTATTCACAAAAATATTCAATAATCATTTTCCTCTTTGTTTATGCCTATTATGTTTTTTCAGTATCAAGTCTTCAATCAACACTCATAAGCAGCATACTAAATAATTATGTATGAATAATTGGAAATGAGCTTATGATAATTTTGACAACGAGAGAGTCAATTTTCTGATAACTTGAGTAATGTTATCGTAGTTACATAAAGCCATTGTGCTCTAAACACTAATTGCAATTTATATGATTCGAAGATTTTTTTTGATGAAAAATGTTCCTCTAAAAGAGAAGCAGACTCATTTTTATTAATGAATAAGTCAACAGACAGTCCATTAGTGTTTATATGTAGGGCTGTCAATGGATACCCGAAAAATCCGAAATTTGACCGCATCCGCATTCGAAAAGCGGATAAATATATGATATCCAGAAAACAGATGCAAGATATAGCCACATCCGCATCCAAAAATTATCCACCCTCTTTTTTCCATGATTATAGCTTAATTATGTGTATTTTAACATAATTAAATATACTAATTTATTATATCGTAAAGTTGAAAGTCTACTAAATGCATGTTAACTGCTCAAAATTATAAATTATCATCATATTTATTTATTTTTAGCACTTTAGTAATCAATTGGGTTGGAAAAAATGTAATATTAAACTAAAAAAGTTCATCTATGTTCATTAATTTATCGATCGTTAGCAGAGCGGATAATTATCCGATATCCGTCCGTATCCATGGATGCGGATATCTGATATCCGAAAATGATTTCGGATGCGGATGCAGATATGGCACAATCCGCATCTGAAAGTATCCGTTGACAGGCCTATTTACATGGTTATGTAAAAATAAGTTATGAAGGAGATCATCACATAAACGATTAATTAATATAGTTAATACAAGCATACTTTAGAATAAGCTAATATTATGCAAAATTGCAATGACAGGCTAAACAAACGCAGGACGGTATAGGAAGGGAAGCTATATGTCACGGGCTAGCTATTAAACAGGGAATAGATGCGGGGTTCCAAAAGAGCAATGTTGCTACATTGTCAGTTATTCGACAATGGCGACTAAAAGAGTTGGATATTTGAAGAATGGAGTTGAACGGAACTGCATAATGTTCGCAACAAGGTTTGTTAGGTACTAAGGTTATAGAGCAGCCAAATGATGGAACTTAATGGGTGACCAAGCATGGGATGAGTTAGTCAGAAGAAACTTTGAGTTGAGAATAAACAGCACGGTAAAAACTGTTTAGCTTGAGTCGGGGTCGTAAACAATGATTTACATGTGGCCAATGATAAGTATACCGAGTAGTGCTGGAGCAAGATCCGTAGGTGTTGACAGCCTAGCTGACGAGAGACATAATCAATGATCAGACTGGAAGAGTTGACATTCAGTGAGGGATAATTATCTCAAATGACTAACAACAACATGACTGTTGAAAACCAATTGTTGTGTAGCTATAGCGATGCAAGGGTAGCATGATGCAGCCGACTATAGGCCTGAAGAGGGCAAAGCTGATCTAGGTGCAGATAGCAAACTTAAACGACTGTGCTGCCTTGGTCTTCCTAGAGCATATAAGAAAGTGTTTGGAGAGATCATTTAAGGTCCATGAATAATTATTATTTTTGTAGTATTCATGGAATTGCAAAATTCCATGCATATGGTTCAGTACATTAATTGAAATATGCAGAATTATTGATTATGGTCCGTATATTAAACTATAGCGTTTGTGTTCCTATATGCGAAGTGCACCAATAAAAGGACAAGTTATAAGTTATGTATAGAAATAAGTTGTGTATCAAAGTTTTATGAGCTTGCCAATCATTTGACGAGATGAATGCAGTGGCCGAAATCAGTCTCTTCTAATATTCTGTTTGTCATCTAATTATATGATACGCTATTCCAGTGCTTAGTACAGATTGAGTCCTTTTGTATTAACTAATGCTATTTACTTAGATAGGTGTATAATGTTCAGCTATATAATATGTTGTATTTTTAGTCTATTTTGTTGTTTGAGTTATGCTTCCTTGCTTTTACCTGTTGATTATTTTGTTAGCTTGTCGTATTTACAGCAGTAGAAATGTGTTTCCTCAGTGATTGGTCAAAATACTTCAACTTTTAGATATTTATATTTGATCAACAAGGCTTTTCGTGTATATTTATATTAATTATCAAGTATGACTACACTCAAGCATTCAATGAGTAAATTTACTTTGACGAATTATGCATTACTTAAATTAATAAGCATGTTTGGTAACGTAGTGCTGCAAGTAAGAAATAGTTAACATATGATCATTTTCTTTGTATACATACAGTAGTTTTTAATAAAATTGTTATGGCATTTTTGATTCAAGATTATTTAAGCAGGTAAATTATTAAACATTCTCCATTAATAAATAAACCAGTCAAAATAAACTCAATCCACAAATATAGTTTTTCATTTTCATATGAATGAAATTTATAAACATACCTCTAATCAAATTTTGATCGGCCTATGTGCGTAGCACGGGTTCACACCAGTAAATAATAAACAGCAGAAAATATCAGAGATTTAAATTACATTTAAATACATAGCAGCGGAAAAATAATACATAACACAACTGAAAGAAACATATGGATACAGAGCTTTCCGAATATAGTTCCAGTTGTAAATCCAGGATCCTGAAAAGAAATATCTGCAAAAACCAAAACTACTAGTTGTCCATATGGAAAATAGGGGAACCTAGAGTTTAGGTTAAAACAATAAACTCCGAGTCAGTCAAGGGACTAGTGTGAGAACTAAAACAGTTATTATCTTTTTATTTAAAAGTTGGGCAAATCACGGGACCACGCCGTATAACACGGAACGGGTTTATCCCCCATGAATACCAGTGCTTAAAACAAACAGTGCAATGCTAAAGAGAAAAAAGAAGCTATTATAAGACTCAGGTCCCATCACACAATGCAACGCAAGCCGGATGATAGATTTTTCCCGTATAATAGCCAAATATGCTTGATACGCGAAATTTCATCTTTTATTATTACTATAAGTGAAGAAATCAAGTTCAAATATAAATGTATCAATCATAGGCGGTGTAGGTACCATTATATTACGTCGCCATATATATATATATATATATATATATATATATATTTACAACTAAAACCGAAAAATCACGTATTGGAAATTAGGTTTCCATCTATGAACCGAGGCAAGGGATTGCTCCTCACTAATTAGAGACACTCTAGCAAATGCCTCAGGATCCCCCGCAGTGAACCCGTTGGATCTTCATGGTCGGTCATCCGTCGATGATTGGCAATACCATAAACTGTATGTTATCCATTTCTACCGAACCTCAAAATGGTCAGTCCAGTCGACCATATTGAGAGCCAGTCCATGCAGTCACTATCCCATTTTTGGTTCATACCTGGGTGTGAAGCTCGCGAATTAACGCTACACAAAGCTATGTTATTTAAAGCCGTGCTTTGATCATCAACCAAAAGACTTTTCTTTTCAACAAAAGCCTTGATCCATGCATCTCAGTATGCCACACTTTCAATTCATACCGTATACTGATTTCCACTAATATATAACCTCTAAGCTCGTACGTCTTAGAGAAGGGTGTTAAGAAAGAGAATAAATTTTCCACCACCAAACAGATATACATTTAGCAGAGATCAACGAATTCAATATAAAGGAATCAACGTTAGACACACCATCCATTTGCAAGTCCGTTTTGGGTCTGAACGAAACCCGAGGCACCTTATTCCTCGTCCCGTATGTCCAATACATGAGAGAGGCCCTCGCATATCCGGTCGATCTCCAAGTACGGCTAGACGATCAACACTTATTACCTTGTCTTGGATGTACATCCCAATCAAGACATCAGTAATCATCCAAACGATGTGAAGATCTCCGGTCTTCGACCTCCATCTTCATCGTCGACTTATCGTCGTATCAATTATTCAGAGAAGGGTGATACTCCATTTTCGATCATTTTGCAAATTTGATAATTTAAATTACCACAATCACATTCCAGTCTAATTAAAAATTCATTAAAAGTCCACTTAGTTTTAATCTTCCCAAATCATTATTAATGATTATTTAAATTTGGGAAATCAAACATGCCGCATCAACAATCTACACTGTACCATTGATTTCTACCAATATATAACCTCTAAGCTCATCCGTCTCAGAGAAGGGTGCTAAGCAAGAGAATAAATTCTCCACCACCAAACAAATATATATTTAGCAGAGATCAACAATATAGTTCGAAATACAATGTTAGACATGTAATCTTGTCTTTAACTAGATTAAAGAACCAATGTCATTTAAAACATAGTTCACGATAAACCCAAAATCACATTCCATTAATTATGGAATCTTCATGGGAAACATATCAATATATAATCGATATCAATTTCCGTATCCGACTAATAATATAAATGGAATAACGACAAAGCCTTTTAAATTCCATATATATTAATAGTCTTCCTCCATGGAAGCTCACTTCGATTATTACCAAATCGAATTATATTCAATTCCAATTTAACATATTAAATTGGAAAACTTTACTTTGGAAAATTCCCATTAAATCTTAATAAAAGATTTATAAATTCCAAATCACATTTCATGGTTAATCGGGTTAAAGAACAAATGTTATTTAAAACATTGTTCACTATAAACCCAAAAATCCAATTCTTTCATTCAATTCTAATTAAATATTAATTAATTGGAAAACTTCACTAAATCTTAAATTAAAGGTTTATTCTTTTCACAACTGGGTTTAAGAACAGTGTTATTTAAGATACCGTTCACGACAAACCCAAAATCAAATTTGATTCCAATCAAATACAAGGCTCTGAATAGAAATTATATCGGCTCATATTCAATATCAAATTCTGAAACCAATAAATATGGTTATAGGAATAACGATATATATATATCTTCCAAATTCCCCAACAATATCCAAATAATTACGAAATCCAGCATCGAAATATTCCAAAGATGATTTCCATTCAAATCCATTCCAATTCATATATTGGAAATTCTGGTTATATTAAATCCCATTCTCAATTCAATTTATTTATTTAAAAATAACTGGATTATAATTCTAGTTAATGACTAGTTCATTTTGGTAAAATCTATTTTTATCTTTACAAATGTGGAATTTTTCATCCAAATTCTTTCCAAATCATTTATTATGATTTTACACAAATTATTAATATTTTTATTAATTTTATCAAGGCCCGTACAGTCGGTTTCCATTAACGGCCTCGAACTGCATCTATAGCGAACTTTTCCAAATTTGATTTGGACATAATTCCAAATCCATCCGTTAGATTTCAAATCTCTTATATACATTTGAAAGCTCTTTTCGATACGAACCTAACAGTTCTGGTTTTAGGAGAATCCGACAGTCGGATCTCCCGTAGTGTCAATTCGAAGTCAATGGTCGAAATTCGTGAACGGTCGATGCACGGTGCGTTATATTCAAGCCATTTAATATATATAACATATATTAAATTTATTTCATCGATTTCCATTTAAAACGTATTTTATAGATTCGTTTATAAATTCATTTCAAAACGATTTCAACTTCATTTCAATTTTCAAATCAAAATTGAACATTTATGAATAACTTCATTTTAAATTCATTTTAAAAAAAATTCTCCTTTATTTCAATTTTTAAAACAAAATTGAATATTTCTTAATAACTTTGTTTTAAATTAATTTTAAAACGATTTCTCCTTTATTTCAATTTTCAAATCAAAATTGAAAATTTCTTAATAACTTTGTTTTAAATTTATTTTAAAACGATTTCTCCTTTATTTCAATTTTCAAATCAAAATTGAATATTTCTTAATAACTTCATTTTAAATTCATTTTAATATGATTTCTCCTTTATTTCCATTTTCAAATCAAAATTGAATATTTCTTAATAAATTCTTTTTAAATTCAGTTTAAAACGATTTCTCCTTTATTTCAATTTTCAAATCAAAATTGAATATTTCTTAATAAATTTGTTTTAAATTCATTTTTAAACGATTTCTCCTTTATTTTGATTTTCAAATCTAAATTCAATATTTCTTAATAATTTCGTTTTAAATTCATTTTTTAACGATTTCTCCTTTATTTCAATTTTCGAATCGAAATTGAATATTTCTTATTGTTATAATATTAAAATGATAATATTTCAAAATATCTAATTTTGATTATATAGTGAATATTATTTAAAAATATTCGTTTATTCTGAATTGGAATCAGACTCAATCGATCAGCATATAATTCCAGTTATATGGATTTCATACATCGCATGTATACAATGATAATAATAAACAATCATCAAAAATTCATACAACATCCAGAGTGCATTTTACAACTGTATAAGCATTAAAATAAATAAATAACGCTTATACAATCTATCAACCCATCGACTGACATACAGCTAAACAATCAAGATTAGTTTATGTCAAATATCATCCCAATACCTATGTGGGGTTTCAACCAACAAATACTGTTTATTATTTGTGCAGTTGGGCGATGTGCAAAATTTATCATCCCAATCAATATCAGTTAAATGGACATACATAAACAAACTGTCTGATTTGTAAATGAATATTTATTTTGTTTCTTTTCGTGATAATTTTTACATACGTTTTATATAAATAATTTTTATGTACAACAATATCAATCCATGACAATCCCTATCACAATCAAAACAAATAATCAACCATGGACTGTACAAAAAAATAGTGTCGGGGGCTTCTAAACCGCGTCTGCATCCTAGTATATATTTAACTGTAAAATAATTTGAGTGAGAAGGAGTTCTCACGTTCGTTTCCACTCCTCCATTCATTTATTTCTGAATTTCTGTACCGCTTGGATTTGAATCTGCCTAAAATTCCAATTTGCTCCGTTTTCATTTTAGTCAGTTCTGAAACGTAGTGTTCGTCGCTGCGAATCCAACGCAACTTGAATCACCCCATTCTGACCACGTCTGAGAGAGATATGTATTTTTAAACATTTACTAATTAAACAAGTCATTAACCAAAATAATTAATAAATAATTTAATTAAACCCCTTTCTTTCCTCACCCCGTCGTTCTCTACTCCAGACATCTACGCAAAATTGAACCCATTTGCCGCCACCTAGGGCTGGCATTTGCACGGGCTTCAAGGCGTTAGAACTCGATCGGCCACCACCCCCGAAAGGCGCCACCCCACTCCACCTTTGCCCCGACCATCGGCCACCTCGGTGGTCCCCTCCTCCCCAAAAACCGCATTAAACGTCATGCCACTGGGGCCCAAAATCGCGCTTATTTATTATCCATTTTTTATCATAGTTATGTAGATCTAAAGCTTGAAGAATCTTCTGCAATATTTGTTTTAGTGTTGGGATGTAATCTGAATCGGGTGAGGAGCAATTTGAGATCAAAAATCTGAAGACGGGGGCCTTTGGTTCTGAAGATGGTGGCGGCTCCTGAAGTTATGGGATTGCTTGGGTTTTAAAACTAGTATGTATATATATATATATATATATATTATTTTAATTCAAAAAATACTAGTTTATCGATTCGAACTCCGATGCACACCCAACAAGTGTCGCCCCTAGCTAAATACCCCCATTTCGAACACAATGGGATATGTTTCGTAAGTTGATTCAACTGTTTCGATTAGTTTTCATCAAAATTAAAATATAAATCAATACATATCGAATTTCAACGTACATTTCAATTTACCAGGCCCACATACTGGCTCCAAAATTCCTGAAAAACTAAATCTAGATATGTTTTGACGATACAGTCCTAACAAAACTAATTTCGTCGAATTTGGAGACCGATTGAAAAATGGTCATTTTCCAGTCGATTAAATTCAAAATAAAATTGCCAAACACATTTAAGTTCATTACACTCACGTATTAATTCCAAAAATTATGAAATTTGAAACCTAACAATAATTTGACATTCCGGATCCAACAAAAGTAGTTTCATCGAAAATAGAGGTCGTTTGCAAAATGACATTTTAAGGGCTATATATTATATTAATATATATATATATATATATATATATTCCATAACGACTATTTTGAATTTTAAACTCATTATGAAATCTTGATTTTTCACATTTGTTAGAAAGATATAATTAAACAGATTCAAATGTTTCTTGTTTTACTGAAATCTGATTTATTGTTTTACTGAAATCCGATTTATTTTGAATTATGTACATTCAATTGAAATTTAAAATTAATTTTCAAACTACCGCGCCATTTCAGGCTCGTTTTATAATTAAAATAAATTTATACATTCTAACTACATTTAAAATAAATTTTTAGTCCTTATTATTTAAAATAAATCATTTTAAATATTCAAAATCCATTAAAATAGCTAAAAAAAAAATTTTAGATTGGTTCTAAAATTCTGGGTTGTTACAATCTCCCCCACTTAAAATCTTTTCGTCCTCGAAAAGGAACGGAGCTGAAAGTTGTTTAACTAACCAACTCAACTTTCATTCTAGCTTTCATTCTTTAACTTTTCAGTTTCTAAGAATTTTCTAATTTCTCGAAAATTTGGCTAACACCCTAAATTTTCGAAAAATTTCGCCATAAGCTCCTTTGTATGGGTTGATATTTAAAACCACAACTAGCCTCACAGGGCCCTAATCATTCCAAAAGAAAAAGAAAAAGCCAATCGGCTCATATCAAACCCAAGAAATACAACAAATATGTACCTATTTGTCGGGCATACAATTTTATTCCTCTTCTTAGCTTCCCTGCTATGTCCTGTTCACAAAAATATATGTACATGTATGCAATTTCAATCAATTTTCAATTAAGTTCAATAGTTGATTCGATTTGACTTAATTTAACCTTCGTTTTCTTATTGGCTTTATCATTCAAATATTTTTATTAATCAAACAAATAATCACACATCACAATCAGCAATCAATTATTAATTAACTTTTCAAACATATAATTTTTATATAATCAAAAATCACATTTCAAGGCCAAATCCCAAACAATATACCCTATTTAAGTTTTGGTTCTCACACCGATCAATTGGAAATATATAGATATCCCACTTTCAAAACTCGAACATAAATACTAATGATGCACGTGTTATCATCAGTATCATCTCCGGCCGACTGGAATGTGATTCTATATCTACCCAGTATATTTGAGGCCTCAAATATCGTTCGCGACACATATATGCAAAATCTTCATATACTCGATTTTCCAAATTAATTTAAAATAAAATATTCAAAGACGTATTCAAAATTAAATTTGTTTTCATTTTTATTTTAAAATTACACTCTTCCAACTCATTCTAGGGCATTACTAACCCTATCTCTAGTGAGTCATTCTTATTGGATATTACTAATCCAATCTCCGATGAATTCTTTCCTTTGGTTCTAATGTGTCTTGTTCTCGAGCTTTGTAAACCAAAGCTCTGACACAAACTATAGACACCTGAACTACCCAGCCGGCCTAAACCGAAAAAGAAGGCAGACTGCTTTGAGAACAAGACTAATCATAACACAAACAAAAGAACATTTCATTGCTATTACAACAATTTACATCAGAGTAAAAGAATATAACAGAGTATGAATAAATAATATACAGTAGAAAACATAAGAGAGTTAAATTACATTTAAATACATAGTAGCGGAAAATAATACATAACACAACTGAAAGAAACATATGGATACAGAGCTTTCTAAATATAGTTCCAGTTGTAAATCCAGGATCCTGAAAAGAAATATCTGCAAAAACCAAAACTACTAGCTACCCGTGTGGAAAATATGGGCACCCAGAGTTTGGGTTACAACAATAAACTCCGAGTCAGTCATGGGACTGGTGTGAGAACTAAAACAGTTATTAGCTTTTTATTTAAAAGTTGGGTAAACCACGGGACCACGCCATATAACACGGAACGGGTTTATCCCCCTTGAATACCAGTGCTTAAAACAAATAACGCAATGCTAAAGAGAAAAATGAAGCTATTATAAGACTCATGTCCCATCACACAATGCAAGGCAAGCCGGAGGATGGAGTTTTTCCTTATAATAGTTAAATATGCTTGATACACGAAATTTCATCTTTTATTATTACTATATGTGAAGAGTCAACTTCAAGTATAAATGTATCAATCATAGGCGGCATAGGTATCATTATATTACGTCATATATATATATATATATATTATATATATTTACAAATAAAACCAAAAAATCACGTATTGGAAATTAGGTTTCCATCTATGAACCGAGGCAAGGGATGGATCCTCACCGATTCGAGACACTCTAGCAAATGCCTCAGGATCCCCCGCAGTGAACCCTTTGGATCTTCATGGTCGGTCATCCATCGATGATTGGAAAAACCATAAACTATATGTTAGCCTGTTCTGTCGAACCTCCAAAATGGTCAGTCCAGTCGACCATGTCTGTAACAACCCGGCTTTTTGACCGGTTTTCGACGGTAATTAAACCAACTTAAACCGTTCATAAAGATGGATAGTTATGGGTACTTATCTATTTACGCAAAAATAACAGAACTTTTCATTTCATTTCCATAATATAACACCCGAGTTACAAGGAATACGTCAGAGTACATCTATCACACAATAAAAGAGATACTAGTTCAGCGGAAGAATGCAAATGCTCCAAATCATATAGCTCTAGCTAAAATAACCAAAATCCTGCTCTAACTAACTTCAAGGCTAAATCTGCGAACCAAACTACTAGGTGCCCATGTAAAAATTATGGGCACCCAAAGTTTATGTGAGGGAACAATAAACTCCAAGTCAGTCGTGGGGCTGGTGTGAGAACTCAAAACAGCTGTTACTTAGGATTCATTTTAAAGTTGGGTATCACGGACCACGCCGCTAACGCGGAACGGGTTTACTCCATGTGAATTCCCATGCATAGAAATTCACAATGACTTTTGAAAAATGAAACTAACATAAGGTCTCGCGGCACACACACAATGAAAACGCATACAAGGGTGAGGTTTCTCCTTATGATAGTCAAAAATGCTTGATACGTGAAAATCCTCTGATATTATTATTAGTGCATAGTGTGAAAACAATTTCGCAAATAAATGTATTGATCATAGCCAGCATAATGCCCCATCCCATTATACTAACGTAATCCTGCTGGTAGCAGGCTATACATCTAAAATCATTATGGGCTCTTAGTGGAAAATTGGTTTTCCAACAAATGACTAGGCAATGGAACTTCCTTACCAAACAGATGGGTACGCTTCTAGAGGGACTCCCCGAGAACCAAATCAGGCTCTCTGCCAAAACGAGGCCGGGTTACCCCTTAACTGGGTAACTTAGAACATGCCTGAGTATATCACTTCCCGGTCGTGACCAACCTTTAAACCGAGCGCTCGCAACATCAACATCCATATAAGTAGAAGTTATCCACAAAGGTTAATACCTAGGCTCCATACCATAGTACACCTTTTATCTAGAAGGAAGTGACTGCCCTTAACCTCATTGGATCTTTCCTATTTTAGCCATTTACCGAGTTGTGAGGCTTGCCGAGGTCACAATATACACAAAGCTACGCTTAAATAAGCCGTGCTTTGATCATCCATAGCTCACCCTGTAACCTAAGTATGCTACATTGTCCATTCACAACGCATAACTGATTTCTATCAATATATAACGTGACGGCCCGCCCCACATTAACCGACATTTCCTCCGAAAGTGCGTTGTACACATGTCCGCTAGCACGGGACGGTCGTCAAAGAAAGGAAAAAAGATGAAAGAACTAACAAAGAAACCTGTAGAATGTCTCACAGCGCATGCAATAAAATATAATAGTAACATACTTGACATAAAACAGGCAAGACAATGCATAAGCTGAAAACTAAAACCATCATCATAGCAGCGGAAATCCAAAATACAGCTTATGATCCAACATCATTATTACAACTTTAAATCTGTCGCTAAAGAAAAAGAAAGTAAAAGAAATAGGTACACTACTAATGCCCAGGCAGTGACCTTCAACAACACAGGGAGAATATCTATATATCATACGTAGGAGCCTCGTTCTCGTCTCCGGTACAACTACTCGTGCATACCACCTAACATGTCTCTAGCCTGCGCGTTTAGGAGCACCTAGAGTAATAAGGAGAGACATAAAACTCTGGGTCAGACAACAATCTGGTATGAGCGATAAGAAACAAAACAGAACAATAACAGGTATAATCCAATCATACCTGAACCTGCAACCAAAGAGTTAGCACTACACACCGTACAATACTCTAAGGTGCCACTAACATATGGTGTAAAGATACGGGGGAGGGGTGTGCATGTCATAGTGATGGCAAAGGATCAAGTATAGCAACCATCTTCACATCTCTCACTCAATGCGTAAAGCATACGATATCCACTATTTGGTCACCTAATCCTTTGGGCCCTGACGGAGTCCAACCCTGTACAACTATCACTATAAGCCCACTATCCGTCTCTCAGTGGTGAACCAAAGTTATGAATATCGAAAACCCCTTTGCACACATCCTGCAGCAAAGTCCAATCGTGAAGTTAACTCGTTGGTTCCCAACTGGATCCTGAGTACAAACTTCCCATTTGGACTACCTTTGCATCTCGGTTTTTGGTCTTCTCCGGATCGGTTCGGTTCCTGTTCTTCACTTCAACTCATACTTCTAGTTCGGATCGTGGTTCATGCCTCAAACCCAAGCATCTCAGTTTGGATCGGAATACCCACTACGGGTCGGATCGTGGCCACTGCTTCGGATCGGTTCGAATCATCTCCAGAGCATCAGATCGTGACTTCAGGCAAGCGGTTCAGTTCTCCTTCCCAAGCACTCCAGATCGGGTCGAGCCTCTCAAGTCCACCACTGGTGCATCGGTTCGGGTCAAGTGACGCGGTTCAGATCGGGTGCTCTCTTCAGGTCGTGGCACCATGCTCAGGTCGGATCGTGGGGCTTCAAGTGCAAGCGATTCGGATCGTGCTTCCCCCTCCGATCCGATCCGGCTCGGGTAATTTCTTGCACTTCTTTCCAGCGACTGTTTTACGCTATTCGACGGCGTTTTCGACCAATCTAACTGTTCTAAACAATCACAAAGCATACCATACATCCATAGCAACATGCATAAACATCCACAAACAACAAAATAACAACTTGATAAGTTAAAACAGATCAAACATAGCCAAAATCTCATATTTTCCCTTAAGCGTGTTTAACAACAACTAATGATAAGATTAGTAAAACTTAACCAAATCGACCCAAATTTTTATCAGAACCTTAAAATAACATTTTAGAATTTTACAAATTTTTCCAGATTTTTATGATGCAAAATTTTGCTAGTTATCACTAATCACCCCTTAATCGCCTAAATTCCAGGATTAGCAAAATTAGTCCAAATTAACCCAATTTCATATCAGAGGCATAAAATAATATTCTGGAATTTTACAAATTTTTCTAGTTTTTTCTGAATTATAATTTTGCTAATCTTCGCTAATTACCCTCATTAGCCATAATTAGTGAAAAATAATGCAAATCACTCACCTTTGCCACAAATTAAACTATAGATCTGAAATATCCTCTGTTTTTGATTGAATCACATTGCTTAGCAGCAGCCCCAACTCTGATTTGATGCTATCTTGGCTTGGTTTGATGTTGATTAGCTTAATCCTTGATAAGAAAGTGATTTAGAGGTGTTTTGAAGAGATTTGGAAAGTGGAGGCCATGGCTAGGGTTCAAAGGAGGTTAGTGGCAGCTGAAGAATACTGAAAAAGAATGTTTTCTAAACCCTATCAGCACTCATATACTCCTAATCCCGAAATCCCCCAATGGGCCTAGCTGTTAATCACCCGATTAAGCCCAATTAAGCTGTTTTTCACCTTCTGAACCTTAATTCAGCCATATCTCCCAAACAGTTAGCCTATTTGGCTAATGTGACCACCCTACGGAAAGGTAAACCATCATCCAGATCTAATGGAAGTGGTTTCAGGTCAAAACTTCTTACCAATCAAAAGTTATGGTCAAAACAAGATCAGCTAGGGGCAAAACGATCATTTAAAAATTGACAAAAATCATATACATGGGAAATGACCCCAATAGTCGTTCCCCAATGTTACATGACCATACGACTTCATACGAAAAAGAAATAAATATTCTACGATCCTCCGATGCATAGAATGCGGGTCGTTACATTCTTCCCCCCCCCCCCCCTTAAGAAATTTTGTCCCCGAAATTCCTTAACCGAAACATACAAAGAATTCCGCATGCCTATCAATAATTTTCAAACAATAAAACATACAAAACAACACAACAAGCCTATTCTAGCATGCGGTTTACTAACAAAGGAAGAACTATCACTACCAAAACCTTACCAGGCAAAGAGCTCTGGATACTTCTTCCTTATGTCCTCCTTTGTTTCCCAAGTGCAGCCTTTCTCATCATCACCCCATTGAACTTTGACTAGTTTCACTGCCTTCCTTCGAAGCTGCTTCATATCGTTCCCAACAATACGCATAGGCTTGCGGTTCCCAACCGCCTCGGGTTCAACCTCGATATCGTCCAACATATCTGGTGAAATTAGCCACATTAGGGTCTTGCACAAACTTCCTTAACTGGGAAACATGAAATACATTGTGAACTCCCGTCGTCTTGTCCGGTAACTCAACTTTATATGCCAAATTCCCATCTTGCTCGAGAACTGAAAATGCACCAAAAAAACTTGGTGCTAACTTACCTTTTCCACCAAAACGAATAACATTTATCAATGGAGAGACCTTGACGAACACTGTAACGGCCCCGGATTTCACCCGACCCGATCGATCGTAAAATCGACCAAGATCGTTCAAAACCCAAACACGTTAACTTTGGGAATACAACAACAGCAGAACAATAACAACAGACTTTTATAAACATTACAATAATGTTACATCAGAGTACAGAACATATCAGAGTACATCGAATAAAATTACAACGGAGGATAAATTATAGAAAATTAAATACAATAAACATCAGAAGACTTCTATGCTCTGGACACAGCTTTAGGCTTCGATCCAGAATCCTGCTCAAGAGATAAATATCTGCAAAAAGCTACTCGACTGCCCGTGTGGAAAAGAGGGCACCCTAGTTTGCAAAGTGAAACAAACTACGAGTCAGTCATGGGACTGGTATAAAAAATCTAACTTAACTAATCTAATAATAAGGCTAATCACAGGACCACGCCACTAACACGGAACGGGTTTACTCCATTGGATTGCCAGTGCATAAAAAAATGTAAATCGTTAAACAACGCAATACTTTTTAGAAAAATGAAACCATCATAAGACTCAAGTCCCATCACACAATGCAACTCAAACCAGAGGATAGAGTTTTACCTTATAATGGTCAAAAATGCTTGATATGATAAAAACGAATTTGATATTATTATTAGTGTATATATGTTTCAAAAAAACATTTCAAAGTAAATGTATCAATCCTGGGAAGCATAGCTACCATATACTATGCCTCCATACTAGTAATACAATCAAGTCTAGAGGGTCGTATTGGGAATTGGGTTTCCATCATGAGTCAAGGCTAGGAACGATCTCCTTACCGATTCGAGACACTCTAGCAAATGTGTCAGGATCCCCTGCAGTGAACCCTTGGATCTTGCAGGGCCGGTCCACAAATACAGCTTTGTGGATTAGTTATTCCTGAACACACGTTTCCCGATCCTATAGGACCTATTATCCGAGGCGCCTCATTCCATCATCCACATAAGTAAAATTTCGGGCCGTGTAAAAACCAAATACCACTTCTAGCTAGAAAGAAACATGCCGCTCTCCCTGCGTTCCCTTGCTCCGTTTTAGACTCAACCGGGTTGTGAGGCTCGTGAAGCTATGTTATACACAAAGCTACGCCTAGAGAGGCCGTGCTTTGATCATCAACTACAAGGCCTACTTTTCAACAAAAGCCTTGATCATTTGCATCTTAGCATGCCACATTGTCACTCCATACCATACTATTGATTCCTACCAATATATAACCTCTAAGCTCGTACGTCTTAGAGAAGGGTGTTAAACACCAAACAGATATATATTTAGCAGAGATCAACGAATACTGTATAAAGAAATACAACGTCAGACATAGAATCCATTTTCAAGTCCGTTCTGGGTCTGAACGAAACAGGAGGCATCTTATTCCTTGCATATCCGAACAATCAACAAATACGTCCAGACAACTACCACTGCAGCCCCTTTCAAGGTAGCTACTTCAATCACGGGCGTCAGTAGTCCTCATCCATTCGATGTGAAGATCATCGGTCTTCAATCACCATCTTCAACTCTTCGACTTAGATCAACGAATAGTCTTTTGAAATGAGATTTAACTCGGACCTTTCAAATGATCCTCGTATATATATAATTTAAAATCATTTCTTATCGTTAATATTAATTTATAACGATTAATCTCTATTTTTTTTATTTATATAAAAATAATTGTATTTTATTTAACAACACTTCATGTCAATAGGCGACCTTGGCGTTGTTTTCACCCAAATTTGTTTTACAAGTTCCTCTAAATCCAACCGTTGGAATTTAACACAATTCATATCATTGGAAAGGTCTTCCCAAGGTGAACCTAACGTTTTCAGTTTTGGGAAAATCCGAAGGTCGGATATTTCGGTATAATCGTTTAAACATACGATTTCAAATCACGAACTACAGTAATGCGACTCGTTTAATTTTAATTTATGTTTATATTTATATGTATACATATACATAAATTGTTTGGCGATTTCAACTACTTTAAAATCAATTCTTTTTATCGCATCTAAAATGACGATAAAAACATAACGTGAAAATATATTATTTTTATTGCGTATAAAACATCAATAAAAAGTCACTTTTAAACCTACTCTTTTTATTGTCCCTAAAATGACAATAAAAATACTTCTTTTAATTCCAATCTTTTTATTGTCTCTATTTTGACAATGAAAATATACATTAAATTCTATCATTTTGATTACATCTAAAATGTAAATTAAAATGTCACCTTTATTTCCATGTTTTTATCTACATCTAAAATGTAAATAAAAATACACTTTTTCAATTCATGTTTTTATTTATATCTAAAATGTAAATAAAAATGTACCTTTTATTTTTATGTTTTTATTTATATCTAAAATATAAATAAAAATGTCAACTTTTATAATCATATTTTTATTTACAACTATATTGCAAATAAAAATGCACTTTTATCTTCATGTTTTTTTTATTTGCAACTAACTTGCAAATAAAGATGTAATTTATATCTCCATGTTTCTACTTGCAACTAAAATGTAAACATAAATGTACTTATTACAATCATGTTTTAAATGCACCTATTATAATCATGTTTTTATTTGCATGAATTCGCCACATGATACTAATGTGTTTTCATTTCATACACAAATTCTAATATGTATTGACAATAAAAATGTCCTTTTTATTTATACACAAATTCTAATGTGTATTGACTATAAAAATGTCCTTTTTATTTATACACAAATTCTAATGTGTATTATGACGGTAAGCATATTTCTTTAATTAAAATACAAATTCCATCTCAACAGAATGCCTAAAAGTGATGCACTCATTTTTGTTGACAATTCTGGTTCAACAAAATGTAATTTTTCCTTTAATTCAAATCTCTTCTAACAAAAATGTAATTTTTTATTTTCAACTACCACATTTGACAAAATGTACATTTTTGTTTCAACTCTTTTATTTAGACAAAAATGTGAATTTTGTCTCAATTCTATTCCCTTGACAAAAATGTTTATTTTTGTTTCTAATGAACAAATATATATTTTTGTCCAATCCATTTTAACGAACAAAATATTAATTTCTGTCTAATGAACAAGAATGTGTATTTTTGCTCAATCTATTTTAATAAACAAAAATGTTAATTTCTGTTCTATGTTTCTAATATTACATTAAAAATGTGTTTTTAATGTAATTCATCATTTTATAACTAAATGATATTTTTAACCTATCTTATCATTTCCTAACAAAAATAATAATTTAAATCTTATCATAACATTTCCAATATATGTGCTATTCTTATACTAACATAATATTTCTAACAATTGTGATATTTTTCATTAACATGACTTTTCTAATAAAATGGTATTTTAATCCACATAACATGTTTTCTAACAAAATAGTATCTTAATTCACATAACATGTTTTCTAACAAAACGGTATTTTAATCTAATATCACATTTGCTAACAAACGGTGTTTTTAATCTCATATCATATTTGTTAACAAAACGGTGGCTTTATTCTCATATCATATTTGTTAACAAAACAGTGTTTTTATTCTCATATCATATTTTTATATATTTTACATTTACATTGAAATTGGGATTTCCAATGACAACCTATGCTTCTTTTCAAGATATGATCATTTTCTACTTTTCTACTTTACATTGAAAATGAAAATTTTCAATGTAATCATACTTTCGCTTTAACGTTATGATCATTTTTCTATATTCTAACTTTACATTAAAAATTGAGATTTTTAATGTTAGCATGTTTTTATATAAAAATATGATCATCTTCGTCGTTTCATGACTTGCATAAAAATGTATTCTTTTCTTTATATAAAAAGAAATGTATTCTTTTCTTTATTCTCTTTTATTACATTATAAAGAATGTAACTCTTTTTATCTTCTTTTATTACATTAAAAAAATGTAACTCTTCCTATCTTTACGTTACATTATAAAAACGTAATTTTCCTTCTTTTTGATTACATTACATACAAATGTAATTTTTGTCTTTTTCTATTACATTAAATAAAAGATGTAAACTTTTCTCTTTTTATCTATTACATTAAATAAAATGTAACTTTCTCTCATCCTCTTATCACATGAAAAAGGTAACCTTTTGTTACATTCATTTTTCACATAAATATGTAATATTTTAATTTCATTCATTTTTTTAAACATGAACTATTTTTGTCAATCCCTTCATTACATTAAAATTTTGGCTTTAATGTAATCATGTTTCATTTTGAAACATAAACAAATTTCTAGTATTCCATTCATCATGATAAAATGTAATCATTAATGTAAACATGCTTTACATTTTAGAACTTGAACAAATTTTGTTATAACTACTAAATGATTTCACCACAATTACATTTCATCGTTATTGCAAACACAATCAAGTGTACAAAATCCCAATCCAATTCACATCACAACACAAACAATAAATAAATTCTAAGTTACCACAACGCAGATCAATACTATTTACGTACATACAATGATTCAACAATTGTGAAAAATAATTAAATTATTTAAAAGTAAGAATTCTCACATTGATTTGTTTGAATTTTCAACGCATTCAGTTTCAGATCTGGTCAGTTCCATGAGATAGATCTCATTTTTGCGATTCTAACGCATCCCGTTTCATCAATTTCTGAAGTCGTATGAATGAGATATCAATTTTTATACATTGGATACAGTATTTAATTAAATTACATAATTAATTAGATTTAATTACATGATGAAGCAGTTAAACCTTCTTCCTCCATCTTATGTTATTACTGGAAGCCGACGGAACCCAACTTCGTTGCCTTAACCTCGAAACGCACGCTGCCTGAGACGCCATCCTACCGATCTGAAACTACCACACTGAAGCCATTGCTGCCTTCTACTTCCGTCTGGAGCCACTTTGCTCTCGGTGGTCCCCACTCCCTTAGATTTGCGTGAGAGTGACTCTCTTTTGTGGGGCAAAATCGAACGGTACAGCTAACATTTTCTGATCATAGCCGTATGATCCTAAAGGCCTCGAGATCCTCTTTGATTTTGGCTTTGAGATCCTCTTTTTAATTTGTGGGGGTTTGTGAGAAATTAAGAGATCAAAGATTGGCAATTTCAGCCATTCATAGTGGATGGTGGCGGCTATGAAGAATTAGGGTTATAGGATTATGAGGGTATATATAATATTATATATTAATTAATTTTTATTTATTTACTACCTAAATTTATTTAGAGATGAAAGTTCCCATTTTTTTCATTTAATGTAATCAATTAATGAGGGGGAGAGAAAAAACGTTTCATTTCCTTTCTTTAAATTATTTAATTAATGAGGGTAGTTAAGAAGGAATCTTTCATTTCCTTTCTTAGAATTATTTAATTAACAGGGAGAATATAATTAGTATTTGTTGGTTTATTATCAATTTGATTTGACAAACATGTGACATAGATGCGAGTACAAACATATATATGATAATGTAATTTTTGTAAGTGCAACATGTGGTACGTGCTATAAAGTGATGGAAAGGTATAGACATATTTATTTTAACATAACATTTATTCTAATTAAATGACACCCCTAATTTGACAGAACATTTATACTAATTAAACGACACATCTAATTTAACATAACATTTATACTAATTAAATGACACCTCCAATTTGACATAACATTTATACTAATTATATGACACATCTAATTTAACATAACATTTATACAAATTATATGAAACATCTAATTATACAAATTATATACAAATTTCATTGTTTCCTAATGCACTAAAGAATATGATAACCTTTATTTAAACTTAAATTTATTACCTTGTTTTCATAATTATTGAATTCCACTAAGCATTTATATATATATATATATATATATATATATATATATATATCAATCCTATTTCTATCACCAAAAAGTGCCCTTTATGATGTAAATCTATTTGTATCAAAAAGAAGTAAGTACAAAATCAATATATATATATATATTGCACATGGTTAATATGTAATTTTTCTCTCATGTTGAAATAGAAACAAATAAATTTTGAATAACAAAAGTTAACTTCATATACATAACATATGTGCATATTTATAAAGGTAATAACTCACTATTATATGATTATAATTGTTGACTGCTTTCAAATTATCATGGACAAACTGATTAACTTAAATAGATGGAATAAATTGAATTATCTCCATGATGTTAGCAAAATTGGTATGTTCGATTTCAAATAAATCTGACAGGTTGAACACGATTTGCTCTAAAAATAATAATAATTATTAACGTAGCATGATTTGCCCAAATATTTATAATAGACTATAATCCTGGAATAATTTCTACCATATCCATTAATAAAAATTCCACTTAAAATAGTCAATCTGATAACATTGGCATAATTAGTAACATAAAATAGGAATTAATGTAGATATCCTTATGTTATTATTATTATTATTTTACATTTATGATTAGGATAGCTGTAATTGTATAAATTTATAAAATTAGAATGAAATATTTTTGAAACCTCAGAAGAAACATTAATACATTCCAAGCGTCAATTATGCATCACCAAATATGTAAACGAGAACACCAATAAAAGTCGGACTTATGCTTTGCATAAAAATAATAAACTATTTTTTTTCGTCATTATTATTTATAATAACCCATTAAATATTAAAAATCCATTAAAATTATAAAATAAAAATTTTGAATTAGCCCCAAAATTCAGGGTTGTTACAGTCTCCCCTACTTAAAACCTTTTTGTCCTCGAAAAGGAACGAAGCTAAAAGGTTGTTTAACTATCCTATTTAAATAATTTTATTTGTTGATTAACTTTTAAAATATATAACTTTATGTATTCAAAAATCATATTTTCAAAGATCGGATTATATATAATCAAAAATACGTTAATTATAAACTGGGCACTCTCAACTCATTCTAGGGCATTACTAATCCCATCTCTAATGAGTTTTCTCATTTCAGGATACTGCTGATTCTATCTCTAATGAGTATCCTTGTTGGATATTACTAATCCAACCTATGATGAGTCTTTTGTTCAGTTCTAACGAGTTGTACCCCAAAGATTTTGAGCTAACCAGAGCTCTGGTATCAACTGTAACGGCCTCGGATTTCGCTCGACCCGATCGATCGTAAAATCGACCAAGACCATTCAAAACCCGAATATGTTAACTTTGGGAATACAACAACATCAGAACAACAAAAGACTTTTATAAACATTACAATAATGTTACATCAGAGTACAGAACATATCAGAGTGCATCGAATAAAATTACAGCGGAAGATAAATTACAGAAAATTAAATACAATAAATAGCGGAAGACTTCTATGCTCTGGACACAGCTTTAGGCTTCGATCCAGAATCTTGCTCAGAGATAAATATCTGCAAAAAGCTACTCGACTGCCCATGTGGAAAAGAGGGCACCCGAGTTTGCTAAGTGAAACAAACTACTAGTCAGTCATGGGACTGGTATGAGAAATCTAACTTAACTAATCTAATAATAAGGCTAATCACAGGACCATGCCGCTAACGCGGAACGTGTTTACTCCATTGGATTGCCAGTGCATAAAAAAAGTAAATCGTTAAACAACGCAATGCTTTTTAGAAAAATGAAACCATCATAAGACTCAAGTCCCATCACATAGTGCAACGCAAACCAGAGGATAGAGTTTTACCTTATAAATAGTCAAAAATGCTTGATACGATAAAAATGAATTTGATATTATTATTAGTGTATATATGTTTCAAAAAAATATTTCAAAGTAAGTGTATCAATCCTAGGAAGCATAGCTACTATATACTATGCCTCCATACTAGTAATACAATCAAGTCTGGAGGGTTGTATTGGGAATTGGGTTTCCATCATGAGTCAAGGCTAGGAACGATCTCCTTACCGATTCGAGACACTCTAGCTAATGTCTCAGGATCCCCCGTAGTGAACCCTTGGATCCTGCAGGGCCGGTCCACACATACAGCTTTGTGGATTACTTATTCTTGAACACACGTTTCCTGTAACACCCCGTATTTTCTGTGAACGTATAAGTAACAAATCAGAGAATAATTAATTTTTAAGATAAGAATCAAGGGGAACGGGTTGCGCCATTGCGTTCATCTCGAAATTCTGCTTGAAAATGAGTCCGAGTTTTCGAATAACAGAGTCCGTATCACCAAGTTATGACCCTCCGAAGTTTCAGGAATTTAAATAAAATAAAACACCTCGAAAATGAAGCTAGAAATTCGAAATTCAAACCCAGAGAAGGCTGGCGGGAAAATTCCCGTTCATGTACCCAGGTCGACTGGGGAGTCGACCCCCTCCCCAACCAGGTCGACTGGGGAGTCGACCCCCCCAACCAGGTCGACTGGGGTGTCGACCTCCCCATGACCAGGTCGACAGGGGAGTCGACCTGGGGGTCGACCTGCTCCCGAAACCCAGTTTTTGAACCTGGTTCATTCTGATGTATCCGGTCTCGTTTTTGTCTAGATTAGTCCGCCTAATCCTATATAAACAGCCCCTAGCCTCATTTTCTCTACACAATTTCATTCTGTCTATATTCTGCCTCTGTTCTAATTAAAAATAAAAATGGCGTTGCTACCCTGCTGGAATCAAAACTTGGACTGATGCATCTTCTTCCAACCTGAATAGAATTAAAAGCTAAATCAAATCTCAAATCCAAGTTTAGAGCTACGACAACAATTAAAGTGGAATAATTCAGCATTTCTGCATCAACAACAGTTTATTATCCTTTCTTAAAGCCACGAAAGTCAAGTACAGTTTTTTCCACTATAAACTATAATTATAATTGTGACATGATTATAAATCCGAATCTGAGGTTATGTATATTCTTATCTGTCAGATCTGTTTTTCTGTGACTATTTTGTACCTCTTTCTTCTTTCTGTTCTATAGCCAGGCTACTATGAGCCTGCGCCGAATGTCATAAGAGATTAACGCACGAACGCTAAATTTTGGGACAAATAATAATGCATAATTGGACATGAAACTGTTGCCTATGAGACTATTGCCCATGACTATGATTCATTAACTATGAGACTATTGCCTATGACTATGATTCATTGACTATGAGACTATTGCCCATGACTATGATTCATTGACTACGAGACTATTGCCTAAGACATTGAATAAGAAACTATTGTGATTAGTCGCCCATGACTATTGTGGTTAGTTGCCTATAACTAAGGTAGTTAGTTTCTTATGCCTATTCCCTTAATGATGTTAGATCTCATATTTAGTATGTAACTTTGCTAGTTTATTCCCATTCACTGTTATGTACATCGAGCCTATAGGGCCATTTCATGAGTATTTAGAGAACTTGTGGAAACATGTTATACGGGGATTGGGCGTAGCTTAATTAAGTTAATTTGGCATAGTAAATATTGCATAATCTGAATTGGCTATAATAGAGAATGATTTACATGTGTATTAGTCTTGGACATAAATGGTGAACTAGAATATTAAATCTAGTTTTGACATGAACTGTAAATGGGAATATTAAGGCTAAAATTTGGGGCATATATTGTATTATGAATTATGACCTTGATTTAGGCATGTAAGTTTAGGCTAAATTTATGATTGGGCAAGATATGTAAATAGAGTTTTAGATATATATATAACCTGCTAAATCTGTTATCTGCTAAATCTGTTAAATTGCCTAATCCGTTATCCGCTAAAACTGTTGAATTGCCTAAACTGATAAATCTGTTATCTGCTAAATCTGTTGAATCGCTTAAACTGCTAGATCTGCTACCTGCTGAATTGTCTGATCTGTTGAAACTAGATAATGGTAATCTAGGTATGGAAATCCGTAGGTTCGACTTAAGATTTAGTACAACATGGAGATTTGATTAATCTGTTATATCCTATGAAAAGTTTAATCTGTTAAATAAACAGAATTAGTCTGATATCTGAAAAATCTGTATTGGAATGAATTGGATATGACACGAGGTTAGACTCTGTTTGCGGTAGAAGCCTGCCCGGAACCAACCGGCTTAACCAGCGACCGCAAACTGTCAGTCTAATGTGAGAGGTCGTAGACATAACTAAAATATGCTTAGACACGAGGTTAGGTCTGGCTTGTGGCAGAAGTCTGCCCGGAACCGCCCGGCATATCCAGCGGCCACAAGCTACCGACCTAATGTGAGAGGCCTATGCATTAATATTTAATTAATGCAAATCTAGGATAAATATGATGTCTAAAACGTGTTGGGTGGATAGGGTTAAACCAATTGGACTAATGAATTTAACAAACCCGTTTCATGAATCTGTAGGCCCAATTACAAAGTTAGACAAATCTGTAAATCTGTTAAATCCGTAAATCTGATCTGTTAGTCTGAAAACTTGTCTGATCTGTGAACTAGTTGATCTGAACTCTGTATGTCTGAACTTGTAAACAAGTTAATCTGAAATTTGTTAGTCTGGGGACACAAGGTTAGGAGGGAAAAATACTTGTGTCATCTGTTGTTTGGGACCCATATTAGTCAGTAACCCTTTCTGGCATCAAAACTATGACCCAACAGTAGGTAGGGTCCGGGCACGTTTACTGAACTAATTATAAGTGGTTCATTCTGATAATGGCGAGGGGTGTTGATGGTGCGTTCCAACCGGGTCATGTGCGTGCATGGATCCCGGTCTACCTCTGAGGATGTAAGACGCCGTGACATCTGTAAATAGGTCTGTGCCAATTGGTTGTCACTTTAAGGAGTGATACACCCTACTGTGGGGCCGACACAGGGTATTTATGTATTAGGGAGCCGATTGCTTGGGGTAGAGTTTTAGGGTACACTTAGTTCTGTCTGTTTCTGTTGGTACCATCTGTTTCTGTTGGGTGGCAACACCTGTCTGTTTCTGCGTGGTACCGTCTGTTCGGGTGGTAAAGGCCCATTTACTAGTGTACTCCTAATTCTACATTCTGTTTCTGTAGGGATTAATCTGTTTCTATTTCTGTACCTTCTGTTCGGGTGGTAAAGGCCCATTATTAGCATTCTCTTTCTGTACCTTCTGTTCGGGTGGTAAAGGCCCATTATTAGCATTCTGTTTCTGTTTTTTTCTATTCGGGTGGTAAAGGCCCATTATTAGCATTCTGTTTCTGTCTGTTTCTGTTCGGGTGGTAAAGGCCCATTATTAGCATTCTGTTTCTGTTGGGGTGGTAAAGGCCCATAACTAGCATTCTCTTCTGTGGAAATTATTCTGTTCCCATTTCTGTTTCATTTTAGACATTAGGGTGACACCTAATCCTGTTATACTAGTATTAGTGCAGAGAAATGAAAAGTAATATTATTTTGTTTCTTCTGTTTAACCTAAGTACATCTGTTGCTCCTGTTACTGTTATCTCTTATCCAGCTTATTTTCACGTCTTAATTATTATTATCTGTTCATATGATGAAAGTCACTGGACTTGCCAGACTTTATGTCTGACCTTGCTTGTTTTTGCCCCTTTTTCTTCCATTCCCCCCCAGGTTTTCTAAGGCGGGAACACTTTAGCTTGATCCGGATTTCTTCCGCTTGAAGTACTTAGAGTGCTTAAAGTATGGCTTGACTCCTTATGGCAGCTTCTATGGGGATTATAATTTTAAAGTTTTGTAATCTGATGATTTTCTAAACAAGACTGATATTTATGTACTTGAGTTTTTGTTAAAGATGTAACCAAACTAATTTCTGTTTTCCGCTGTAATAAAATTATAATTTCTCAAGTATTGTTTATCTGTCTTGTAAATTTCTGTTCTGTTTACAAAAAAGCTCCACTAAAGTTAAGGCATTTCCTTTGTGAGTGACCTTAATGGAGGTGGGGTGTTACATTTCCCGATCCTATAGGACCTATTATCTGAGGCGCCTCATTCCATCATCCACATAAGTAAAATGTCGGGTTGTGTAAAAACCAAACACCACTTCTAGCTAGAAAGAAACGTGTCGCTCTCCCTGCGTTCCCTTGCTCCGTTTTAGACTCAACCGGGTTGTGAGGCTCGTGAAGCTACGTTATACACAAGGCTATGCCTAAACAGGCCGTGCTTTGATCATCAACCACAAGGCCTGCTTTTCAACAAAAGCCTTGATCATTTGCATCTTAGCATGCTACATTGTCAATCCATACCATACCATTGATTCCTACCAATATATAACCTCTAATCTCGTACGTCTTAGAGAAGGGTGTTAAACACCAAACAGATATATATTTAGCAGAGATCAACGAATACCGTATAAAGGAATACAACGTCAAACATACAATCGATTTTCAAGTCCGTTCTGGGTCTGAACGAAACCGGAGGCATCTTATTCCTCGCATATCCGAACAATCAACAAATACGTCCGGACAACTACCACTACAGCCCCTTTCAAGGTAGCTACTCCAATCACGGGCGTCGGTAGTCCTCATCCATTCGATGTGAAGATCGTCGGTCTTCAATCACCGTCTTCAACTCTTCGACTTAGATCGACGAATAGTCATTTGGAATGAGATTTAACTTGGACTATTCAAATGATCCTCATATATATATAATTTAAAATCATTTCTTATCGTTAATATTAATTTATAACGATTAATCTCTATTTTTTATTTATATAAAAATAATTAAATTTTATTTAACAACACTTCATGTCAATAGGTGACCTTGGTGCTGTTTTCACCCAAATTTGTTTTACAAGTTCCTCTAAATATAACCATTGGAATTTAACACAATTCATATCGTTGGAAAGGTCTTCCCAAGGCGAACCTAATGGTTTCAGTTTTGGGAAAATCCGAAGATCGGGTATTTCTGTATAATCGTTTAAAGTTACGATTTCAAATCACGAACTGCAGTAACACGACTCGTTTAATTTTAATTCATGTTTATATATATGTATACCTATACATAAATCGTTTGGCAATTTCAACTACTTTAAAATCAATTCTTTTTATTGCATCTAAAATGATGATAAAAACATAACGTGAAAATATATTATTTTTACTGCGTATAAAACATCAATAAAAAGTCACTTTTAAACCTACTCTTTTTATTGTCCCTAAAATAACAATAAAAATACTTCTTTTAATTCCAATCTTTTTATTGTCTCTATTTTGACAATGAAAATATACATTAAATTCTATCTTTTTGATTACATCTAAATGTAAATAAAAATGTCACCTTTATTTCCATGTTTTTATTTGCATCTAAAATGTAAATAGAAATACACTTTTTCAATTCATATTTTTATTCATGTTTTTATTTACATCTATAATGTAAATAAAAATGTACCTTTTATTTTTATGTTTTTATTTATATCTAAAATATAAATAAAAATGTCAACTTTTATAATCATATTTTTATTTACAACTATATTGCAAATAAAAATGCACTTTTATCTTCATGTTTTTTTATTTGCAACTAACTTGCAAATAAAGATGTAATTTATATCTCCATATTTCTACTTGCAACTAAAATGTAAACATAAATGTACTTATTACAATCATGTTTTAAATGCACCTATTATAATCATGTTTTTATTTGCATGAATTCGCCACATGATACTAATGTGTTTTCATTTCATACACAAATTCTAATATGTATTGACAATAAAAATGTCCTTTTTATTTATACACAAATTCTAATGTGTATTGACAACAAAAATGTCCTTTTTATTTATACACAAATTCTAATGTGTATTATGACGGTAAGCATAATTCTTTAATTAACATATAAATTCCATCTCAACAGAATGCCTAAAAGTGATGCACTCATTTTTGTTGACAATTCTGGTTCAACAAAATGTAATTTTTCCTTTAATTCAAATCTCTTTTAACAAAAATGTAATTTTTTATTTTCAACTACCACATTTGACAAAATGTACATTTTTGTTTCAACTCTTTTATTTAGACAAAAATGTGAATTTTGTCTCTATTCTTTTCCCTTGACAAAAATGTTTATTTTTGTTTCTAATGAACAAATATATATTTTTATCCAATCCATTTTAACGAACAAAATATTAATTTTTGTCTAATGAACAAGAATGTGTATTTTTGCTCAATCTATTTAATGAACAAAAATGTTAATTTCTATTCTATGTTTCTAATATTACATTAAAAACGTGTTTTTAATGTAATTCATCATTTTATAACTAACTGATATTTTTAACCCAACTTATCATTTCCGAACAAAAATGATAATTTAAATCTTATCATAACATTTCCAATATATGTGCTTTTCTTATACTAACATAATATTTCTAACAATTATGATATTTTTTATTAACATGACTTTTCTAATAAAACGGTATTTTAATCTATATAACATGTTTTCTAACAAAACAGTATCTTAATTCACATAACATGTTTTCTAACAAAACGGTATTTTAATCTAATATCACATTTGCTAACAAAAGGTGTTTTTATTTTCGTATCATATTTGTTAACAAAACGGTGTTTTTATTCTCATACCGTATTTGTTAACAAAACGGTGTTTTTATTCTCATATCATATTTTTATATATTTTGCATTTACATTGAAATTGGGGTTTCCAATGACAACCTATACTACTTTTCAAAATATGATCATTTTCTACTTTTCTACTTTACATTGAAAATGAGAATTTTCAATGTAATCATACTTTCGCTTTAACGTTATGATCATTTTTCTATATTCTAACTTTACATTAAAAATTGAGATTTTTAATGTTAGCATATTTTTATATAAAAATATGATCGTCTTCCTCGTTTCATGACTTGCATAAAGATGTGTTCTTTTCTTTATATAAAAAGAAATGTATTCTTTTCTTTATTCTCTTTTATTACATTATAAAGAATGTAACTCTTTTTAACTTCTTTTATTACATTATAAAAATGTAACTCTTCCTATCTTTACATTACATTATAAAAATGTAATTTTCCTTCTTTTTGATTACATTACAAATGTAATTTTTGTCTTTTTCTATTACATTAAATAAAAGATGTAAACTTTTCACTTTTTATCTATTACATTAAATAAAATGTAACTTTCTCTCATCCTCTTATCACATGAAAAAGGTAACCTTTTGTTACATTCATTTTTCACATTAAGATGAAATATTTCTATTTCATTCATTTTTTTAAACATGAACTATTTTTGTCAATCCCTTCATTACATTAAAATTATGGTTTTTAATGTAATCATGTTTCATTTTGAAACATAAACAAATTTCTAGTATTCCATTCATCACGATAAAATGTAGTCTTTAATGTAAACATGTTTTACATTTTAGAACTTGAACAAATTTTGTTAACACAACTAAATGATTTCACCACAATTACATTTCATCGTTATTGCAAACACAATAAAGTGTACAAAATCCCAATCCAATTCACATCACAACACAAACAATAAATAAATTATAAATTACCACAACGTAGATCTATACTATTTACGTACATACAATGATTCAGCAGTCGTGAAAAATAATTAAATTATTTAAAAGTAAGAATTCTCACATTGATTTATCTGATTTTCAACGCGTTCAGTTTCAGATCTGGTCAGTTCCATGAGATAGATCTCATTTTTGCGATTCTAACGCATCCCGTTTCATCTATTTATGAAGTCGTATGAATGAGATATCAATTTTTATACATTGGATAAAATATTTAATTAAATTACATAATTAATTAGATTTAATTACATGATGAAGCAGTTAAACCTTCTTCCTCCATCGTATGTTATTACTAGAAGCCGACGGAACCCAACTTCGTTGCCTCAACCTCGAAACACACGCTACCTGAGACGCCATCCTACCGATCTAAAACTACCACACTGAAGCCATTGCCGCCATCTACTTCCATCTGGAGCCACTTTGCTCTCGGTGGTCCCCACTCCCTTAGATTTGCGCGCAAGCGGCTCTCTTTTGTGGGGCAAAATCGAACAGTACACCTAACGTTTTCTGATCAAAGCTGTATGATCCTAAAGGCCTCGAGATCCTCTTTTATTTTGGCTTTGAGATCATCTTTTTAATTTGTGGTGGTTTGTGAGAAATTAAGAGATCAAAGATTGGCAATTTCAGCCATTCATAGCGGAAGGTGGCGGCTATGAAGAATTAGGATTATAGGATTATGAGGGCATATATAATATTATATATTATTAAATTTTTACTTATTTACAACCTAAATTTATTTAGAGATGGAACTTCCCATTTTCTTTCGTTTAATGTAATCAATTAATGAGGGGGAGAAAAAAAACGTTTCATTTCCTTTCTTTAAATTATTTAATTAATGAGTGTAGTTGAGAAGGAAATTTTCATTTCCTTTCTTAGAATTATTTAATTAACAGGGAGAATATAATTAGTATTTATTGGTTTATTATCAATTTGATTTGACAAACATGTGACATAGATGCGAGTACAAACAAATGTATGATAATGTAATTTTTGTAAGTGCAACAGGCTGTACGTGCTATAAAGTGACAGAAAGGTATAGACATATTTATTTTAACATAAGATTTATTCTAATTAAATGACACCCCTAATTTGACATAACATTTATACTAATTAAATGACACCTCCAATTTGACATAACATTTATACTAATTATATGACACATCTAATTTAACATAACATTTATACAAATTATATGACGCATCTAATTATACAAATAACATACAAATTTCATTGTTTCCTAATGCACTAAAGAATATGACAACCTTTATTTAAACTTAAATTTATTACCTTGTTTTCATAAGTATTGAATTCCACTAAGCATTTATATATATATATATAATATATATATATATATATATATCAATCCTATTTCTATCACCAAAAAGTGCCCTTTATGATGTAAATCTATTTGTATCAAAAAGAAGTAAGTACAAGATCTATCTATCTATATATATATATATATATATATATATATATATATATATATTGCACATGGTTAATATGCAATTTTTCTCTCATATTGAAAATTTTGAATAACAAAAGTTAACTTCACATACATAACATATGTGCATATTTAAAAAGGTAATAACTCACTATTATATGATTGTGATTGTTGACTGCTTTCAAATTATCATGGACAAACTGATTAACTTAAATAGATGGAACAAATTGCATTATCTCGATGATGTTTGCAAAATAGGTATGTTCGATTTCAAATAAGTCTAACAGGTTGAACACGATTTGCTCTATAAATAATAATAATTATTAACGTAGCATGATTTGCTCGAATATTTGTAATAGACTATAATCCTAGAATAATTTCTACCATATCCATTAATAAAAATTCCACTTAAAATAGTCAAACCGATAACATTGGCATTATCAGTAATATAAAATAGGAATTAATGTAGATATCCTTATGTTATTATTATTATTTTACATTTATGATTAGGATACATGTAATTGTATAAATTTATAAAATTAGAATGAAATATTTTTGAAACCTCAGAAGAAACATTAATACATTCCAAGCGTCAATTGTGCATCACCAAATATGTAAACGAGAACATCAATAAAAGTCGGACATATGCTTTGCATAAAAATAATTAACTATTTTTTTTCGTTATTATTTAAAATAAACCATTAAATATTAAAAATCCATTAAAATTCTAAAATAAAAATTTTAAATTAGCCCCAAAATTCAGGGTTGTTACAAACAACCAGTCGTTAACGAGGAATTCCAAATCTCTTCGTCTCTTATCGACATAAGTATTCTGCCTATCTTAGGTAGTCTTCATTCTCTATTGGATAACCTTGATCTTGCCTGAAGTCCCTCTTATTACTTCTAGTCTAAGCTCAAATTTCTCACCATTCTCCAACCAACATGATGGTGCCTTGCACGGTCTTCCGTACAAAGTTTCAATTAGAACCATACCAATACTGGGCTAATAACTATAACTCAACTAGATACAAATGGCCATCCCATTACCCTCCGAAATCCAATATTTAAGTTCTCAAAAGATCCTCTAGTATACGATTCACTCTAATAGCATCATGACCTGACCTAGTTCTTGGTAAACCATCAATATAATCCATTGAGACTTGTTCCCATTTCCATTTAGGAATTTCTAATGGTCGTAACAACCCACTAGGCTTCTTTTGCTCAGCTTTAACTAACTGGCATTCATGCTTTTGGACATAAACTTCCCAACATCCTTATTTATCCTTTCTTAGTGGTAGGTCTGATCCATGTCTCAATACATTTTGTTACCACCGGGATGTATAGTCAGTATCGAGTGATGATATGCTCTAAGCACTTCATCTCTCAGTCCGTCTACATTGGGTACAACTAGTCCCCCATTCTTTCGAAGCCATCCTTCTCGATCAAATCCTTGCTTGATCATTCTCTTTCCATCGATACCCATCTCTACCCTAGAGATGATTTTCAATAGGTTAGGATCGTCCTTCTAACTGTAACCAATCCACTCAATCAAAATCGATATAATCGTCAAGTTTACTAGCGTTTCTAAATCTAATTCACTCTTGGGTCTAAAATCATATCCTGTGATATACTCTAGTTACTTCCAACCCAGAAACATAATCTCTAGACTGGCATGCCTCCTACTCAATGCAACTGTTACCGCACCTAAATTCTTTGCTATATCCACTCTGCCCCATGAAGTCATGACATCTTCAATGCACCGGCTCATAGCCTTGCTACGATCACTCTGCCCTATGGAGTAATGACTACCCCACTGCACTGATACGTAGCCTAATGTTCGTCTATACTACCATCTCTTTGTTCCACATCGCTAGAACCCTACAGGTGATAGTCTACTCAAGAGATGAAAGATAGGGACAAACATAGCAACCATAACATCCATCAAACAAGTCCTACCTATCACCTGCTAAAGCCATGAACACGTCGACACCTACATGACTAGTCTAACCAATCCCAATATGTCGATTCTTGTATGTATGGTCCAACCAACATCAAGAACTAATGGAAGCCCAGCCTCCAAATGGACTACCGTACGTCCAACGTACGTTTTATCCTCCAATGATAACTAGATCACGTCCAACATATCCAAGGTAACGGGCATCCCCAGACACCCCTGCTTTAAGTACGCTTAAAATACTTGAGTCCAACCCAAGTCTATCCATTATCTTGTTGCCCTCTCGAGTCCAACTTGAGCCAAATCCAATTCCTTGCAGCCTTCTCGAGTCCAACTCGTGTCAATCTATAACTCAGACCTGGTCTTGAGTATACATTACCGACAAACTCTAGTCCAACGTGAGTCGTCTCCCTATTCATTGCATCTCCAAGATCAACGAACACCCATTTTATTTTATGAGTTCAAGTCCAACTTGAATCGTCCTAATATTCGTTGCATCTTCCATGATCAACGAACACATCCTATTTCTTCAAAGTTCTACTATCCAAAGAGAACATCAGCATAGGGTCCTAAACAATCAATTACTTTGCATCTTTCTCGAGTCCCAGTCGAGCCATCTCATAATCCTATCGAGTCTAACTCGGGGAAGTCTATACCATTGGAGAGTATTATCATGTCACGGCTGCCCATCACTCCTCGAGTAAACCAAGATATCATCCAATGAAGAATCGCAACACCTATTTATCTCTCGCGCAAACCATCCTAGTCGAAATCGACATTCCCCAAGCACAAGCCCCAAAGGCCTAAACCAATATCAGACAAGCACCCAAGGAACATCTCCTCCGAATTTGGACAATCCACGTGATGTGATACTAACAAAACAACTAAGCACTGGAGCACTCATTTGCCTCCTAGAGACAACTAGAACTTATTACAACGATAACCTCTCAGTTTCCTTAACTCCAGTTACTATCGCCATCACTAGGTTGGTACCTAATACCACTTTATTCCTTTAGAGTAGATCGACTCCCCAAAATAATGCTAAACCCAATAAAGCCCAAAACAAAGGAATCACAAACAAACATACATCCATGACTCGATAAGACAATGTTACAGCAAATCATACTAAGGCTAGTCGAACCACCAACCGGGTTCGTCACTACTAAAGGTCTATCGACTATCTCAGGTTTGTCAAACAATACTCGAACAGAAACATCTTAAATAGAAAGCATACCTTTGATAACGACGCCTTTTCCCTTCTGCACCACAGTTGGAGCATTCGACGAAGAAGGAACAACGTTGATAGCATACGCTTTCACAATCTTCTTCTTCCTAGGAGGTTGTGGACAATCATCCTTGTGGTGTCCCGTCTGGCCGCAGTTAAAGCACTTCCTTTCCTCAGGCTTTTCTCGACAATCTCTGGTATAGTGGCCCTTCTTGCCATAACTAAAGCACTCGCAACCATTCTTATTCTTCTTATTCTAACCATCCTTGGTCGGATTCTTCTTCCTCTTGTTCTGAGAATTCTTCTTGCCTTCACCGCCTGCTTGCGGCTTTGGTTCCTTTGTAGATGCAATAGCAACTTCGGTCTTTGACTTAGGGAAAAGGCTCTCTGACCTTAATGACTTTCCTACAATAAACTCGAACACTTCATCGATATGGTTTATAAGTCTTTCCCCCAAGTACCCATCTAAACCAGTTATGAACTTTTTGTTTTTTTCGATTGTATCGATAAGGGACAATCCATATTTCGATAAAGTGTCGAATTTAGCGATATACTCCGGGACTGCTCTACCATTCTGCTTAAGCTCCAAGAACTTCCTGAACAATTCTGATTTATAAGCAGCTGGAATAAACTTATCACAAAAGCGAGTCTTAAACTAATTCCAAGTAACTTGATCCTCAGGAGTAGCTGCCTTAATAGCATTCCACCAATTCATAGCTCGTCCTTGTAGTTGACGCGATGCTAGCTTCCTCTTCATTGCGTCTTTGATTCCCAAATTTTTGATGATGCCCTCACAACTACTTAGCCAATCTTGAACTTCTATAGCCGACTCCGTTCCGTGGAACAGCTTCCCACCAAGGCTAGTGTAATCCTTGTTCAGCTTGGCGAAATCGACCCTAGGCGCCTGCACTGTTGTACCACCACCATTAGCAGCATTAGGAACGACTCCCCGAGCATCCCTAAGCATATCTCCCATGAGGCCAGTAAACATCGTCCTCGACTCAGCAGCATTCCCATTATTGGCTCCTCTACTAGTACCCCTCGTATATCGGCTCATCGTTCAGTCTGTAAACAGAAAATGATTAACCATCTCCATAGTGGTGCTAGTGCAATGCGACTTCATCATTAGCTATACTAATAGTATATATATATAGCTTTTGAAAACCAAAATAATCACAAATACGCGCTCTCATATACGTGTACTATCTCTCCCTGATGACTTCCCTCGGTTAACTACGCAACATAGAGCTCTGGTACCAAGTGTGACGGCCCGCCCGTATTAACCGACATTTCCTCCGAAAGTGCATTGTACACATGTCCGCTTGCACGGGACGGTTGTCAAAGAAAGGAAAGAAGATGAAAGAACTAACAAAGAAACCTGTAGAATGTCTCACAGCGCATGGAATAAAATATAGTAGTAACATACTTGACATAAAACAGGCGAGACAGTGCATAAGCTGAAAGCTAAAACCGTCATCATCATAGCAGCGGAAATCCAAAATATAGCTTATGATCCAACATCATTATTACAACTTTAAACTATCTCTAAAGCAAAAGAAAGTAAAAGAAGGAGGTACACTACTAATGCCCAAGCAGTGACCTTCAATAACACAGGGAGAATATCTATATATCATACGTGGGAGCCTCCTGCTCGTCTCCGGTACAGCTACTCGTGCATACCATCTAACGTGTCTCTAGTCTGCTCGTTTAGGAGCACCCAGACTAAGACATAAAACTCTGGGTCATACAAAAGTCTGGTATGAGCGATAAGCAACAAAACAGAACAATAACAGGTATAATCCAATCATACCTGAACCTGCAACCAAAGAGTTAGCACTACACACCGTACAATACTCTAAGGTGCCACTAACATATGGTGTAAAGATAAAGGGGAGGGGGTGTGCATGTCATAGTAATGGCAAACGATCAAGCATAGCAACCATATTCACATCTCTCACTCAGTGCGTAAAGCATACAATATTCACTATTTGGTCAACTAATCCTTTGGGCCCTAACGGAGTCCAACCCCGTACAACTATCACTACAAGCCCACTATCCGTCTCTCAGTGGTGAACCAAAGTTATGAATACCGACAATCCCTTTGCACACGTCCCGCAGCAAAGTCCAATCGTGGAGTTAACTCGTTGGTTCCTAACTGGATCCTAAGTACAAACTTCCTATTTGGACTACCTTTGCATCTCGAGTTTTGGTCTTCTCCGGATCGGTTCGGTTCCTGTTCTTCACTTCAACTCATACTTCTAGTTCAGATCGTGGTTCACACCTCAAACCCAAGCATCTCGGTTCGGATCGGAATACCCCCTACGGGTCGGATCGTGGCCCCTGTTTCATATCGGTTCAGATCATCTCCAAAGCATCAGGTCGTGGCTTCTGGCAAGCGGTACGGTTCTCCTTCCCAAGCACTCTGGATCGGGTCGAGCCTCTCAAGTCCATCCCTGGTGCATTGGTTCGGGTCGAGTGACGCAGTTCGGATCGGGTGATCTCTTCAGGTCGTGCCACCATGCTCAAGTCGGATCGTGGAGCTTCAAGTGCGAGCCCTCCGGATCGTGCTTCCCCCTCCGATCCGATCCGGTTCGGGTAATTTCCAGCATTTCTTTCCAGCGACTGTTTTACGCCATTCGACAGCGTTTTTGACCAATCTAACTGTTAGAAACAATCAAAAAGCATAACATACAACCATAGCAACATGTATAACCATCCACAAATAGCAAAACAACAACTTGATAAGTTAAAACGGATCAAACATAGCCAAAATCTCATATTTTTCCCTTAAGCGTGTTTAACGACAACTAATGATAAGATTAGTAAAACTTAACCAAATCGACCCAAATTTCTATCAGAGCCTTAAAATAATATTTTAGAATTTTACAAATTTTTCCAGATTTTTATGATGCAAAATTTCGCTAATTATCACTAACCACCCTTAATCCCTTAAATTCCGGGATTAGCAAAATTAATCCAAATTAACCCAAATTCACATCAGAGGCATAAATAATATTATGGAATTTTACAAATTTTTCTAGATTTTTCTGAGTTATAATTTTGCTAATCTTCGCTAATTACCCTAATTAGCCATAATTAGTGAAAAACAATGCAAATTACTCATCTTTGCCACAAATTAAACTATAGATCTGAAATATCCTCTGTTTTGGGTCAAATCCCAATGCCTAGCAGCAGCCCCAACTCTGATTTGATGCTATCTTGGCTCTATTTGATGTTGATTAGCTTAATCCTTGATAAGAAAGTGATTTAGAGGTGTTTTGAAGAGATTTGGAAAGTGTAGGCCATGGCTAGGGTTCAAAGGAGGTTAGTGGCGGCTGAAAAATACTAAAAAGGAATGTTTTCTAAGCCCTTGCAGCACTCATATACTCTTAATCCTGAAATCCCCCAATGGGCCTAGCTGCTAATCACCCGGTTAAGCCCAATTAAGCTGTTTTTCACCTTCTGAATCTTTATTCAGCCATATCTCCCAAACAGTAACCCCGTTTCGCTAATGTGACCAATCTGCAAAAAGGTAAATCATCATACAGATCTAATGGAAGTGGTTTTAGGTCAAAACTCCTTACCAATCAAAAGTTATGGTCAAAACAAGATTAGCTAGGGGCAAAACGGTCATTTAAAAATCGAAAAAAATCATGAACATGGGAAATGACCCCAATAGTCGTTCCCCAATGTTACATGACCATACGACTTCATATAAAAAAGAAATAAATATTCTACGATCCTCCGATGCGTTGAATGCAGGTCGTTACATATAACCTCTAAGCTCGTACGTTCTAGAGAAGGGTGTTAAGCAAGAGAATAAATTCTCCACCACCAAACAGATATATAATTAACAGAGATCTGTGCTACGTAGTCAATTACAATGTTAGACACACAATCCATACGATTCCGTTCTGGGTCTGAACGAAACACCCATCCGAAAATCTTTAGATATATTTAAACCTCATGCCACTTATAACCTCGTATCAGGTGGCCTACCCAAATGAGACATCAGCAATCAATCCAAACAATTCAAAGAATCCCATTCTTCATTCGTCATTTTCGAGTCTTGAATTGCTCCATAACGTCGTATTATTACTTGTAATGGTTTTCAAACATATATTCGATTCCGAACTTTCCAAATAATAAGAGCAGTTTAAAAAACACAATTATAGAACACATAGGCTTTCTACCAATCTCCTTCCGTCTTGAATTTTGTTAAATTAAACTTCTTCATCCTCAAATTATAACAAAATCCATATTTAACCTTTCTCTTTAAAAACACATCCTTTAAATCAAAGATAATTTAGACTCAAAGCCTTAATTAATTTTCCATTCAATAATTTGTTATCAAAAACCCAGTTTCCTTTGAAAACCCTTAACCCACATTTCAACCCTAGTTTCCAATTAAATTGGTTTTTGAACATTCAATTCTGTAACCTTAACTAAAAGATTTGGTTAAATCCCCAAATTACGATATGAATTTCCATAACTCAATCTCGTTGGGTTTCAAGAATGATATTATTGAAGATATGATTCACGATAAAACCTTAATCAATCAATATTGAACATAAGTTACAAAGACATTGTATCTACTTATATTCGATATCAATTCTCATAATCAACGAATACTATAAGTGGAATAACGATATAATAATAATATCTTCCAAATTCCTCAAATATTATACACTTACACCACATAATTTCATATCAAATATATGAAGATTATTTCTATCCATCTTATCCCAATCAACTTAGGAAACACGTATCTTAATTAAAAGATTTATTCAACTCTTTAACATTAGATCGGGATAGAAATTTCATCAACTTATCCTAAATATTAATCTCTGTATCCAACTCACACTATAAGTGGAATAATGGTGAACTTCCTTTTAAATTCGTCAAATAGTAAGAGTCATCGTCTATTGAATTAATATCAAACATCGGAAGATTTATCTCCAACCACATCCAAAAACAGAAAACCCATTTTAATATTAAATAAATCAATTTAAATTCCGTATTAAATATTTCCAACACTTTTGAACCTTTTAAAACATTCCATAAATCAATTAAAAATGATTACTTATAGTTTGGAAATAGTTTGCGGGATAAAAACTTCAAAATAGATGGTTTCCGAAGAAAGCGTTACAATAGTGTTTTCACAAGCACTACAAAAGCGTTACAAAACAGTTATCTTAATTACTTTGATCAAAATATTGTTTATCTTAGTCAAAACTTAAACTTTACATCTCAAAACATTTTTACATAATTTATAATGATTTTACCATTTTTTCCATATTTTTAGAAACATTAAAAATGGCTGTTTGTGGTTATGGTCGACAACTTCTCTTACAGCGATCCCGAAATGGGTTCAAACATAACTTGAAAATTATAACCTGAGATTAAAATCTGCTTGCACTCATTTAAAAGCTCCTGTTAATATAAATCAATTTTTTTCCTTTCTTGGAAATCCGATTTAGATTGCAAAAGTTATAAGCATTTAAAGTTTGTAACTAAAATACGCAAATTGCCATTGTGCGACAAGCTCTGTTTTGACCGAAATAAAAATTATTCTTCAGTACTTCAAAATACCTAAAAACCATTATATACTCATGTAATTCATTTGACACCATTTAAAGTAATTTACATTGACTATCCAAATTATTTTAGGTTCAAAATTCAACACTTATTTTTTACTAATCAAATTCCAATTCATTTCTAAATTTAATTAACTTCAAATTAACCATTCCATTCGTCGGATCAGTTAGGGATAACCAGGAAGAGCAGGAAACTGTATTTTCCAAACCCAAGCCTAGACACTATCCTCTCTGTCATCCTAGAATGTTCTGGTTTTTCTTTATTCATTTAAAGAACTTTATCCATATATATGAATTCATACATATGGTCTTTCAAAATTATTAACCTTCAATTTCAATAATAATATTGTTTCTAATTACGAAGGAGATTTGTCGATCACCAATGTGATATCATAATCGTTATGTCATAATGTGTGCAAAACAACATCAACAACCATTATAAACATCCACAACAACCATCATTAACATGATTAAATAATTGTAATTGTGCACAAGCGTTATAACACTAACGCTTAATAGTGTGTGTTCTAAATTACAAATCCATCATCCATCATAACAAACATCAACCATCATTAACCACTAATAATCCGTCACTATATTTAAATTAGTCTAACTACTAATTATATATATTAACCGTGTTAAAGAGTTCTCACCTAACAACTTTCCAAATCTTCATGGTAGGCGAGCCTAGCTAAGCGAACAGTCGGACAGTATTTCGGCACAACGTCTTCTTCATCAAAATATATAAAATATAATATATATTAATCTTTCTCTCTTTATATTATAAGAGGAGGAGGAGGATGAAGACAAACTTTGGCAAGGTGGTGATGGAAAGAGGAAGACTTATGCCATGGAAACCAGGGCCATAAGCTTTAAGAAGAAGGTGGAAAGGAGGAAATGGAATGGAATGGTAAGAAAATTCCTCCTTATATAGGAATGGAGAGCTAAGGAGGTAATGACACCTAAGAGGGAAAGTAGAAGGCATGCATGGGAGGAGGCATACAGAAATACAAGTGTAAGGACACTTGTCTTAAGGAGAGAAGGTGAACTTTTGGTAGCATTTTCCCTTAAATGCTATGAAAATTAAGGGCAATACTTAATTCTAATGCTACTAATTCATGTCATGGTTTGCCAAATCCGATCAAACGACAAATAGTATCAATAAATCCAAACTTATTAATATTCATCCTCATTTATAGTTCAAATAAAATCTGTAATCTAACTTATCAAAATTATTATATATTCTTAACCATATATATTTATGTCAAATTCAAATACAAATTAAGTAATAAAAATTCCAATGTTAAAAATTCTCGATCGTTACATTCACTCCCCTTAAAACTTATCGTCCTCGAAAAGGAAGATGAGAAATTTAAACTCCTTTACTGTAACACCCCACGTCCGTTAGTGTCACTCACAAAGGGAATGCACTAAGTTATGTGGAGCATTTTGGGTAAAAGATGCAGATAAATTACAAGACAGACAAATATTAAACAGTGGAAAATAGAACTTTGCTTTATTGATAAAATAGTCTGTACAAGATTCTTTTACAATATCAGAGTATCATCTATCTTTACAAAATAAAGAAGCGTAAAACAACATTTTATATTCCCCAATGTAACAAGAGCAAGCCATAGCATCTGAAAGAGAATCCAAGGACGACTTCGTCAAATATTCAAGCTGGGGAAAGAGCAATGGTCCAATCTAATCCTGAGTTATACTATTCCCTCCTCAACTACCTGGGGGGGAAATGGAAGAAAAGAAGATGAAAGAAAAACAGAGTCAGACATAAAGCCTGAGTAAGTTCAGTAACTTCTAGCATGTGAACATGTAAAAACAAAACGACACGAATTAACTGAATACAAGATTACACCATAACGATAGGGTCAACAAGATTAGACAAGGTAATCACAAGATATGCTAAGATAAGACTAACTGGATATGCTTTAATACTTTCGCCGCTTCGCTATTTCCTTGTTATACTATATCTCTGCACCGCCTAACTAGTGTCCCTACTAGTAACGATAACGTGATCCCAATCCATGTAGTTTCCGTCGCCTTCAGGCATCCATTTATTATTCAATTACCTAGATCTAATCTAGGGTTTTCTTTCAAGTGCCTTCTAGATTCAACTAGAACTTACGCTATTTTTCTGAATGCTTCTTGGATTCAGGGTTTATGCTACCTAGTTCCAAACTAGGGATTATGCCACCTGTCGAACGATGCCCTTTAGTCTAGGACACATCACCTAGGGTGGTACATGTTCCTAGACTTTTCCCACGCATGTATCGCGAATCGTTATCGCTTGTCTAGATGCACATGTCCAGTAATGTGCGGTCCGAGTTCCGCTGTCAGGGCTACTCTAGAAATACGGAACTCGGTCGGGAGCTTTCAATATCTGCCGATGTAGATGCTAAGGTCTGTTTTTCCAGTGGCTATGGTCCCACTCGACCCCTCCCTCAACTAATGTGTAACACCCAGTATTTTCTGTAAACATAAGAGTTAAAAATCAAGGTATAATTAATTTTTAGGAGAAGAAATAAGGGAAACAGGTTGCACCATTGTGTTCGTCTCGGAAAAATACGCGAAATAGAGTCCGAATTTGCGTAAATCGGAGTCCGTATGAAGAAGATATGGACGAACGAAGTTAGGCAGAAAAACCGGAAATAGGCCAGAATACACTGGCGCACTTGTGAAGTGCGCCAGTACAAAAATACACTGGCGCACCTGTCAAGTGCGCCCGTACAAATCCAGCACCGAATTCTGGAGTATTCTGAGGTGACGTGTCTTCTTTTGAGTGGCTGGATGATGTGTATTCGAGCTGTGCGATTCTAATGACTTCTGGACTGATCTGAAGGCTCTAAATCACCCTATCCTCCTATAAATACATCCCTAACCTAAACCTAGGTTTCTTACACAATTCTCTAGCCTCCATTGCTCTCTTCTTCTAATTAAAAATAAAAATGGCGTCGCTACTCTGCTAGAATCAAAACTAGAAGCCAATCAACATCATCCTAAATTCAAATTTGAGATAAAAGCTTCTGCAACAATTCTGTAACAACTAAAGTTCTTTCTTTAATCCAATCAAGGCAAGTACAGTTATTTTCTGCTATAAACATTAATTATAATTCTAATATGCTTTTAAATCTGAATCTGAGATTGTATATCTGTCAGATCTGTTTTTCTGTGACTGTTCTGTATCCCTTTCTGCTTCCTTTCTGTTTCTATAGCCAGGCTACCACGAGCCTGTGCCTAATCTCATAAGAGATTAACGTATGAACGAAAATTTTGGGATAAATAATAAATGATGCGAAATTTGACGAGACTGAATTGAACATATGACTTTAGATCTGAGGCATAAAATATATTGACATATGACTTAGGATTGGATGCATGAATTTGACTGTAAACATATAATTTATATATGTTGTATGCATAGTGTACGTTGTAATCTAGATCTGTAACTAATTAGAGAAATGAACATATGTTATTTAGATCTGTAATTAATTAGAAAAATAAGCATATGTTATAAACTAGTTTTAGACCTATGCATATTCTGTGATAAAAGAAGAAGAGGAACCACTATAAGATTACATATGATTTGAGACTTTGGACAAAATGCATATGAAAGTCAAGATCTGATTTTAGAAGATATGATTTAAAGATTTAGATTGTTGGGTATAGTTTGCATAATGATTCATGACTTAAAAAGAAGAAGATATGGAAACTTAGGTGTAAAAATTTACATTAATTAGGATATCTATTATTGTGATTACACCTAAATAGGGATTTTTGGATATATGGCATGCATTGAAATTAATGGTTATATTTGGTATAATTTATATGTGAATCTGCTGTAAAATGCTAGTTTAACAAAAATTGGAACATATGTTATATGGCAAATTATGTCCATATTCTGCGCTTATGCAAACATGGAGTATATGTTGTGAATCATGACAATTAAGTAGGCATATGAATTTAGGCCAATTTATGATTAGGCAAGGCATGTAAATAGAACCTTTAGAAATATTAAATTTGCTAAATCTGCTAATTTGCCAAGTTGCCTAAACTGCTAGTTTTGTTATATTGCCTAGACTGCTAATTAGATTGAAATGCCTAATCTGTTAAATTTGTCGGTTGAAATGCCTAACCTGTTATATGCCAAAATCTGCTAAGTTGCTAAATTTGTTAAATCCGTTAAGTCATATAAAATCTGTTATCTGCTAAAATCTGTTATCTGCTGTGTTGATATAATCATCCTGTTATTGATATAATCTGAATTGGCATATATATTGGGCGTGCGCATAAACGGTAAATTATTAATTAATTGGCCGCAAAGATAAACGTGACTAACTCGAGGTTAGAATGAGTTTGCGGCGTAATTCTGCCCGGAACCGCCCGGCACATCCAGTGGCCGCAAACAATAGGTTCTAATGTGAGAAGTTAGTCATAACTTGCTTAAGACACGAGGTTAGGTCTGGCTTGTGGCAGAAGTCTGCCGGGAACCGCCCGACCCATCCAGCGGCCACAAGCTAGCGACCTAATGTGAGAGGTCTGGGCATTAATAATTAATTAATGCAAATCTAAGATAAGAATGACGTCTAAAACGTATTGGGGGAAAATAGGGTTAAACCAACTGGATTAATAGGTGTAGTAAACCCGTCCATGAATCTGTAGGCCCAATACAAAGTTAGACAAATCTGAAAAATCTGTACATCTGATCTGTTAGTCTGAAAACTTGTTAACTTAATCTGTGAACTAGTAAATCTGAATTCTGTATGTCTGAACTTGTAAACAAGTTAATCTGAGATCTGTTAGTCTGGGGACACAAGGTTAGGAGGGGAATTACTTGTGTCATCTGTTGTTTGGGACCCATATTAGTCAGTAACCCTTTCTGGTATCAAAACTTTGACCCAACAGTAGGTAGGGTCCGGGCACGCTTACTGAACTAATTATAAGTGGTTCATTCTGATAATGGCGAGGGGTGTTGATGGTGCGTTCCAACCGGGTCATGTGCGTGCATGGATCCCGGTCTGCCTCTGAGGATGTAAGACGCCGTGACATCTGTAAATAGGTCTGTGCCAATTGGTTGTCACTTTAGGGAGTGATACACCCTACTGTGGGGCCGACACAGGATATTTATGTATTAGGGAGCCGATCGCTTGGGGTAGGGTTTTAGGGTACGCTTAGTTCTGTCCGTTTCTGTTGGTACCGTCTGTTTCTGTTGGGTGGTAACACCTGTCTGTTTCTGTGTGGTACCGTCTGTTCGGGTGGTAAAGGCCCATTACTAGTGTACACCTAATTCTACATTCTGTTTCCATAGGGATAAATCTGTTTCTGCTTCTGTCTGTTTCTGATCGGGTAGTAAAGGCCCATTATTAGCATTCTGTTTCTGTTAAAGTATTCTGTACCCGTTCCTGCTTCAATTTAGACATTAGGGTGACACCTAATTCTGCTATACTAGTATTAGTGCAGAGAAGTGTAAAACAATAGTTTATATCATTCTGTTTTTCTGTTATATCTGCTACACCTGTTACAGTTATCTCACATCCAGTTTTATGTTCATCTCATATTATTATTATCTGTTCATATGCTGAAAGTCACTGGACTTGCCAGACTTTTTGTCTGACCCTTGTTGTTTCGCCTCCTTTCTTCCGTTCCCCCCAGGTTATCCAAGGAGGGAATACTTTAGCTTGATCCGGATTTCTCTTTGCTTGAAGTGCTTAAAGTATGGCTTGGCTCTGTATAGCTTCCGTTCCATGGGGATTATGATTTTAAACCATGCATTTTGAAGGCTTTTGTACAAGACTGATATTTTGTACTTGAATTCTGAAATTTGAAAGGATGTAACCATATTAATTTCTGTTTCCGCTGTAATAAAGTTAAAATTTTTCAAGTACTGTTTTATCTGTCTTGTAAGTTTCTGTTCTGTTTACTAAAATGCTCCACCAAAGTTAAGGCATTCCCTTTGTGAGTGACCTTAACGGAGGTAGGGTGTTACACTTGGTATCAGAGCTGAAGGTTACCAGATTGGGTAAAGTTTTTTAAAACTATTTTCAAAAAGGTTTTGGAAGGAAGTATTTTCAAAAATAAAGCTTATTTTGAAAAACATGATCCCCAAGAGCCATATATCTTTCTTTCAGTCCTTTTTGTATTGAACCTTTCCTTTTTCGTTCCAGCATGTCTGAAGCATCTGAGATACCAGAGGGTGTTCATGTACCCGGTTGGTTTCGTCAATATCTTGAGGCTAGGACCGCCGCTGCAGGTCCAGCAAATGATCCCCCTCCTCCACCCCCTCCTCGTGCAATTGCTTTCTCAAAGATCTGTAGAGATTTTAGGGCCATGGGTGGGAAGGATTTCAAAGGAACTGAATCATTCGTAGAAGCAAGGAATTGGCTCAAAGAAACTGAGGATCTATTCGTTATCTGCGAGGTGGACGATAGGCAGAAGGTACAGTTGGCAGTATGGCTGCTCAAAGACGAAGCTTCCTACTGGTGGGAAGTCACTAACGCCGAAAGGCCGGTTGATACATGGATGGATTTCAGAATAAGGTTTGAGACAAAATTCCTCTCGCAAGCTGAACGAAGTTTACAATTGGAAAAGTTCTTATCTCTTAAGCAAGGAAGTATGACGGTCAAGGAATACGTCAACCAGTTCAACCAACTAGCAAGATTCGGATTGGATTTAGTCAACAGTCAGCATAAAAAAGGCTCTCCGCTTTGTTAAAGGATTGAATGAGCCACTGCACAGCCTACCCATGACCCATGTACCCATGGGAGCAACTTACGAGAAATTGGTGGATATGGCACTACTGCACGAGGAAGACAAGGGCCCGAAAGAGACAAAGAAGGAAGAACCACAGAATAAGAAAGCGGGGCCCAAAAAGGAAACACAAAAGAAGGATGAGAAGTCTGAAGATAAGAAGGGGAAAAAGTGCTTTACGTGTGGGAGCTCGACTCATCTGAACAAGGATTGCAGAAAAAGGAAGGGCGCTTGCTTCAACTGTGGGGAGATGGGACACTTCACTAGGGACTGCCCGAAGAGACGAGGACAAGGAGGGCAGGCGAACACTCTTGAGGCTAGTGGCTAGGATAGAAATAGGAAAATTTCTATAGTAGTTTAATTTCTTTATCTGATTATGGAGTTAAGACTTTTTCTGATTCTGGTACTTTGATTTTGTAATCGATACTCTGCACTTTAATACTAGTATTATTTCTGAATTCAGCTGTAGACTCAGACCCATAAGGGTTATGGACCATCTGTTTGAGATTGGGGTTTGAGGGATATCTGTGTTACGCATCAAGTATGACACATACATTCTGAGTTTTCGTGGGGTATGATTTTATCATGCTTAGCTTCCTAAGAATCATTAGGGAACCTGATCTGTACCAGTAGTCTGTAAATATCTAAATACTTTTGATAGGATTTCCAGTTTTGACATTGTCTAAAGAAGGTAATCCTCTGGGTGTCAATTTTATGTTGGTTTCGGTCTTTGGGGTCGATACTTAGGACCCATGTCTAATGGGAACCAAATTTTCGTTCTATCTGTACTCGCTTCCATCATTCGACTGTATCCTATCGATCGAATCTTCGAACTTTAGGTAGAAACTAATGGGTGTAAACATGTGTTTGAGACATGTTATGTTTGATGGTTGCAAGTGGATGCAAGTGGTTGCTAGTGGTTGCCTGTGGATGCATATACACACACTAGGCACTAGATCGGCTCGATAACACTCTCATACTGCATATGGATGTCTAAGCATTTTTCAATTCTTGTGGATGCAAAATGGTTGATTCAGCACATGGATGTTGCATTTGAGTGAATAATTGTGCACTCATATAGAAATAATATATATCATTAAGATTCTATTGCATACATGTTGGACTCATGGCACTGACATAATTCGCATTAAGGAGGTCAACTGAATCAGTAGACCGCCTGATCTTTGCATTAGATAAGGAACATATACACACACTTTTGCATATGTTCATACAACATTAGAAGTTTTCTAAGGACAATGGATGCTTGTGGATGATGGTTGAGTAGATGGGTGATTGGATGGTAGGACACATTCTTCTTAACTTGAAGATTTCGGGGACGAAATCCTCTAAGGAGGGGAGAATGTAACACCCCGTATTTTCTGTAAACATAAGAGTTAAAAATCAAGGTATAATTAATTTTTAGGAGAAGAAATAAGGGAAACGGGTTGCGCCATTGTGTCCGTCTCGGAAAAATACGTGAAATAGAGTCCGAATTTGCGTAAATCGGAGTCCGTATGAAGAAGATATGGACGAACGAAGTTAGGTAGAAAAACCGGAAACAGGCCAGAATACACTGGCGCACTTGTGAAGTGCGCCAGTACAAAAATACACTGGCGCACCTGCCAAGTGCGCCCGTACAAATCCAGCACCGAATTCTGGAGTATTCTGAGGTGACGTGTCTTCTTTTGAGTGGCTGGATGATGTGTATTCGAGCTGTGCGATTCTAATGACTTCTGGACTGAACTGAAGGCTCTAAATCACCCTATCCTCCTATAAATACATCCATAACCTAAACCTAGGTTTCTTACACAATTCTCTAGCCTCCATTGCTCTCTTCTTCTAATTAAAAATAAAAATGGCGTCGCTACTCTGCTAGAATCAAAACTAGAAGCCAATCAACATCATCCTAAATTCAAATTTGAGATAAAAGCTTCTGCAACAATTCTGTAACAACTAAAATTCTTTCTTTAATCCAATCAAGGCAAGTACAGTTATTTTCTGCTATAAACATTAATTATAATTCTGATATGCTTTTAAATCTGAATCTGAGATTGTATATCTGTCAGATCTGTTTTTCTGTGACTGTTCTGTATCCCTTTCTGCTTCCTTTCTGTTTCTATAGCCAGGCTACCACGAGCCTGTGCCTAATCTCATAAGAGATTAACGTATGAACGCAAATTTTGGGATAAATAATAAATGATGCGAAATTTGACGAGACTGAATTGAACATATGACTTTAGATATGAGGCATAAAATATATTGACATATGACTTGGGATTGGATGCATGAATTTGACTGTAAACATATAATTTATATATGTTGTATGCATAGTGTACGTTGTAATCTAGATCTGTAACTAATTAGAGAAATGAACATATATTATTTAGATCTGTAATTAATTAGAAAAATAAGCATATGTTATAAACTAGTTTTAGACCTATGCATATTCTGTGATAAAAGAAGAAGAGGAACCACTATAAGATTACATATGATTTGAGACTTTGGACAAAATGCATATGAAAGTCAAGATCTGATTTTTAGAAGATATGATTTAAAGATTTAGATTGTTGGGTATAGTTTGCATAATGATTCATGACTCAAAAAGAAGAAGATATGGAAACTTAGGTGTAAAAATTTACATTAATTAGGATATCTATTATTGTGATTACACCTAAATAGGGATTTTTGGATATATGGCATGCATTGAAATTAATGGTTATATTTGGTATAATTTATATGTGAATCTGCTGTAAAATGCTAGTTTAACAAAAATTGGAACATATGTTATATGGCAAATTATGTCCATATTCTGCGCTTATGCAAACATGGAGTATATGTTGTGAATCATGACAATTAAGTAGGCATATGAATTTAGGCCAATTTATGATTAGGCAAGGCATGTAAATAGAACCTTTAGAAATATTAAATTTGCTAAATCTGCTAATTTGCCAAGTTGCCTAAACTGCTAGTTTTGTTATATTGCCTAGACTGCTAATTAGATTGAAATGCCTAATCTGTTAAATTTGTCGGTTGAAATGCCTAACCTGTTATATGCCAAAATCTGCTAAGTTGCTAAATCTGTTAAATCCGTTAAGTCATATAAAATCTGTTATCTGCTAAAATCTGTTATCTGCTGTGTTGATATAATCATCCTGTTATTGATATAATCTGAATTGGCATATATATTGGGCGTGCGCATAAACGGTAAATTATTAATTAATTGGCCGCAAAGATAAACGTGACTAACTCGAGGTTAGAATGAGTTTGCGGCGTAATTCTGCCCGGAACCGCCCGGCACATCCAGTGGCCGCAAACAATAGGTTCTAATGTGAGAAGTTAGTCATAACCTGCTTAAGACACGAGGTTAGGTCTGGCTTGTGGCAGAAGTCTGCCCGGAACCGCCCGGCCCATCCAGCGGCCACAAGCTAGCGACCTAATGTGAGAGGTCTGGGCATTAATAATTAATTAATGCAAATCTAAGATAAGAATGACGTCTAAAACGTATTGGGGGAAAATAGGGTTAAACCAACTGGATTAATAGGTGTAGTAAACCCGTCCATGAATCTGTAGGCCCAATACAAAGTTAGACAAATCTGAAAAATCTGTACATCTGATCTGTTAGTCTGAAAACTTGTTAACTTAATCTGTGAACTAGTAAATCTGAATTCTGTATGTCTGAACTTGTAAACAAGTTAATCTGAGATCTGTTAGTCTGGGGACACAAGGTTAGGAGGGGAATTACTTGTGTCATATGTTGTTTGGGACCCATATTAGTCAGTAACCCTTTCTGGTATCAAAACTTTGACCCAACAGTAGGTAGGGTCCGGGCACGCTTACTGAACTAATTATAAGTGGTTCATTCTGATAATGGCGAGGGGTGTTGATGGTGCGTTCCAACCGGGTCATGTGCGTGCATGGATCCCGGTCTGCCTCTGAGGATGTAAGACGCCGTGACATCTGTAAATAGGTCTGTGCCAATTGGTTGTCACTTTAGGGAGTGATACACCCTACTGTGGGGCCGACACAGGATATTTATGTATTAGGGAGCCGATCGCTTGGGGTAGGGTTTTAGGGTACACTTAGTTCTGTCCGTTTCTGTTGGTACCGTCTGTTTCTGTTGGGTGGTAACACCTGTCTGTTTCTGTGTGGTACCGTCTGTTCGGGTGGTAAAGGCCCATTACTAGTGTACACCTAATTCTACATTCTGTTTCCGTAGGGATAAATCTGTTTCTGCTTCTGTCTGTTTCTGATCGGGTAGTAAAGGCCCATTATTAGCATTCTGTTTCTGTTAAAGTATTCTGTACCCGTTCCTGCTTCAATTTAGACATTAGGGTGACACCTAATTCTGCTATACTAGTATTAGTGCAGAGAAGTGTAAAACAATAGTTTATATCATTCTGTTTTTCTGTTATATCTGCTACACCTGTTACAGTTATCTCACATCCAGTTTTATGTTCATATCATATTATTATTATCTGTTCATATGCTGAAAGTCACTGGACTTGCCAGACTTTTTGTCTGACCCTTGTTGTTTCGCCTCCTTTCTTCCGTCCCCCCCCCCCAAGTTATCCAAGGAGGGAATACTTTAGCTTGATCCGGATTTCTCTTTGCTTGAAGTGCTTAAAGTATGGCTTGGCTCTGTATAGCTTCCGTTCCATGGGGATTATGATTTTAAACCATGCATTTTGAAGGCTTTTGTACAAGACTGATATTTTGTACTTGAATTCTGAAATTTGAAAGGATGTAACCATATTAATTTCTGTTTCCGCTGTAATAAAGTTAAAATTTTTCAAGTACTGTTTTATCTGTCTTGTAAGTTTCTGTTCTGTTTACTAAAATGCTCCACCAAAGTTAAGGCATTCCCTTTGTGAGTGACCTTAACGGAGGTAGGGTGTTACATAATGGAAGGCCACCTTTATAAAATGAGAACTGTACGAAGGCCCCTATCTGCCCCACTAATTCTATGGCCAACAACACCCCGCAACCACAACTAGATAGCAAGTATGTGGTCCGTATGAGTCCTCCAGCCTTCCTGCTTTACGTATCTCGCTTGATTGAAGATGGTAGGTAGACGACGAGTTGCTATCACAGGGCTTCCGTCTTCTCGCCGAATCACGCTGGTCCATCCTAGTCTTTTGGTTGCTATATATTGCAACCAAGGCATACCCTTGGCTCTTCTACCGCAGACCTTAACCTCTGTGCACCCAGGCGGATCATCTGCAGCCTCACAGAGGGATACCAAGAGTACCCTCACGTCCCCTCGAAACCTTGGGCTTCGTATCCCAATTCGTTGGAGTCTTCTTTAAAATCAGATGGACGTCAGCTCCTTCGTGTTATACTAAGAATTACTACTTAGTTCTACTAACTAAGGTTTACCACTTAGTTTCCAAATTCCTTGTTTTCTTAACTAAGTTTTACTACTTAGTCCCATTTTCAACTGAGGTTTACTACTTAGTTTTCTTTCTCGCCAGGTTGGATTGGTTAAGTGTCTTTAGTCGATTCAAGCTATCTTAACCCTCTTCCCTTATCCTGTTAAACTGGTTAAGTGTTATCCCTTTATGATTTTTACTTAACCCTATTCATTTATCATATTCTGATGGTTAAGCGTTCAAGTTTACTTAACCCTATGGTCTAGTCCAGCTAACATATTAAATTGGCTAAGTGTATTACTTAACCCCAACCTCTAGTCTAATTAACATGTTAAATTGGCTAAGTGTATTAACTTTACTTAACCCCACCTTCCAGTCTAGTCAACATGTTAATTTGGCTAAGTATTCCCATGGACTCAACCATCCCATTCTAGCTTTAACTGTGCTAAGTTCGTTAAGTGTTCCTTAGCCTTCCCATTCTAGCTTAACTATGTTAAATTGGTTAAGTGTTCCTATGGACTTAACCTTCCCATTCTAGCTTAACTGTGTTAAGTTGGTTAAGTGTTTCTATGGACTTAACCCACCCATTCTTGCTTAACTGTGTTAAATTGGTTAAGTGTTTCTTTGGACTTAACTCTCCCATTCTTGTTCTGGCTTTAATTAATAAATTAAAGCCGCAACCTCTCACATTAGACAAATATTGTTGCGGTTACTGGATGTGCCGGTCGGTTCCGGGCAGGTTTACACCGCAACTCAGTCTAACCTCGGGTTAGGCATATTCATGTTTTCTAAGTTCAAAGGGTTTTTGATTAATTTCCAAATCTGGTTTTGAAAACAACCATCCTGTCCTTCGGATCAGTTAGGGATAGCCAGGGAGGGCAGGAAACTTGTATTTTCCAAACCCAAGCCTAGACACTATCCTCTCTGTCACCCTAGAACTTTCAGGTGTATGTGTTATTCAAAGAGAAAACCTTTCTTTTCTTTTGTCCATATATAAATTGTCAACAATTTATCTTCAAAGTCCATTTTCCCTTTTTAAATAAACTTGGCCTATACCATTTTCATTTTGTCATGCCCACTAGTATACTTGTATCCTAGGCCCAAGTCCTAACCCAACTTGCAGTTCAGGCCATTTCCTATTTCATTGCCAAAACTAGATTAAATATCCTAGTTTATAATTTATGGCTAAAACTTTACCTACATGCAAGTTACATATTTTGTGGTAAATGAACAATTTATCATTTATGACAAATTCTATAAGTAAATTTACTCCTAATTTACTTATTTCATTATTACACTTTTAACGTACATTGTCACATTTATTATTATGGCCCGTTCCCTCTTATTTATCATATTTATACTTTTTGGTATGTAAATTATACCGAATTAAGTGTCACTAACCATAATTTATTCTAAACATGACAATTTCTCACAATTATGACTAAATTCAAAATTGTGCTAATATACTTATTCCAAATCTTTAATTAACACAATTTTGATTTAACATTCCTAATTCCCAGTTTATGGTAAGACTAGAATTATTATTCTAGTTTACATTTCATGCCTAAAATTTAGCTTACTTGCTAATACTAAATTTAATGTATCAAACTTATCCAATTTGCATTCCTATGAACATGCCATAATACATATTCCCAATTTATGCCAATTTCCAAGCTTATAACTACATTTATGTTCATTTTCATATTTTCCCCAAATTGCATTCCCACCGTTCGTATAATCGTGATTTAACCAAGATTGTAAATAAATCTAGATTCGTAGAAAATAGGAAATGAACCAAAGATGCTATGAAAAGGGATAATAACTGGCATAAAAGGTTTGGATAACGACGTAGGTTCAAGAATATGGGTAGACCTAACTTAATAGGTAAATTCCCACGGTCTAAAACCAATAGATAGAATAGGTTCAAGAACATGGGTAGACCTAACTGAATAGGTAAATTCCCACAGTCTAAAACCAAAGAAAAACAAAGAACAGATAAAATAGATAATCGGGTTTAGACCCAATTTCATAGCCACAAAATTTAAGCAACAATTTTCCTAATTATGAATCATAGGCAAAGTTCATAGTTATAGGCAATGTTCATAGTCCAAAAGGGAAAATAATTCCCATAGTCATAAGTCATTGTCATAGGCAATGTCATAGTCATATGTTGTATGTCCCAAATCAAGGTTCATGTTCGTAATTCAAAAGCAATAGGTTCATGGTCATAGTTCTCATAATCATGATCATAGGCATAGGCATATCCTCTTTGTTCAATAGTCATAGGTCGTCAATCAAAGTCATAGTATGTTCTGGGCCATAGTCTAGAATTAGATCCAAAAACTTAAATAAACACAGATCCAAGTGAAGATATTAGGCATTTTTCTTATATCCTTTTAATTTCATGTCACAAGTAAAAATAAAACGTTCAAGTCTAGAAATAACCAACTTACAGAAATTAGATCTAGAATAGAAGAACGGCGATGCTAAGATTCGTATGTCGTTGCTCGAGGTTTGTTGATTTAGCCTTTGAATTCTTCACTTTGATTTGAATCTTCTCTTGAACAGATTTGAGCAGCATCTCCATGTCTTGAATTTATATTTTATTTTAATTATTTAAGAAAATTTAGAGGAGGGGAAGAAGCCATGAATCTTAGCAGCATAAGGATAGAAGAGAATTGGTGCAAAGAGAGTGAAGACTAGGGCTGTTTATATAGCTGCTCAAGACCTTATCGTACACGCAGCGCTGAGTCAGCATTGAACCCAGTTAAGAAAATAGTCCAGGTACGTAGATGAATCTAGCCAAACCTTATCATACAAGCAGTGCTGAGTCAGCATTGGGTCCTACAAGCTATTTTGGCGTAGAAATTTGAATTTCGAATGAATTGTTTTGGCGTAGAAGTTTGATTTTCGAACTTTTGAATTTCTGGAATTTATTTAACTGTTTTATTCACATGAAATATTCTTATATGTATACAATTCCTCTAATGACCATTTTACGCGTATATATATACGCACAACTTTCATTTTATTTTCAAAATTCAAATGATGTTGCCATATTTCATTGACTGTAGCCTTATCTTGAATTTTATTTTTTTGTATACATATATTTTTGCATATATATATATATATTTACATTCTCATATGTATATATATATTTTTTCTTTATTTCCTTATATGTACGTTCTTATCCTTTCAAATTTTGAATTTGTATACGTACATATATTTGCATGTTCAGTTGGCCCTCTCTAAAACAAAGATAAAAAATTATGCCGGCGCCGGGGTTCGAACCCCCGACCTCCATGCTACAAATCCAATGCCTTAACCAACTGAGCTACAGAGGCTTTTGTTAATAAGTCTTAGAACAATAATAATTATTGTTCTCTCCTTACTTCTCTTTTTCATGTTAGTTACAATACTTAAATTAAATAACTGCATGGATCTTTTTCTTTTAATTTTTCTTTTAAAAATTAATTATACTTTTATTTGAGAATCTTAATGTCACAGAATTACGGGGTGTTACATTCTCCCCCACTTAAAAGGATTTCGTCCCCGAAATCTTCAAGTTAGGAAGAATGTGTCCTACCATCCAATCACCCATCTACTCAACCATTCAATTACAGGCATTCATTGTCCTTAAAAGATTTCTAATGCTTTCATGTTCATATGCATAGTGTGTGTATATGTCTCTATCTAATGCAAAATCAGGCGGTCTACTGATTCCGTTGACCTCCTTAATGCAAATCATGTTAGTGTCATGCGTCCAATCATGCATGCAAGCATCCCTAGTCATGTAAATACTACATGCGTGCACAGCCATTCATCCATATGCAACGTTCACATGATATCATATCAAGTTCAACTTGCAACAAATACATATATATAAATGCAATATGAAAGCGTCCGAACTTGATCTAGTGCCTAATACGTATGCATATGCATCCACGAGCAACCATTTGCAACCACTTGCAACCATTCGACCATAACATGTTCCAAATACATGTTTACATCCATTGGCTTCTACCTAAGGATCGCAGATGCAACCTAGAGGATATACTTTGGAAAGAGAGAAACAACTATGCGTAAAGCTCCTAAACAGAGAAATCAAGAATGCACCCTTAAGGAAAAAGGGCATGTTGCTAGTATCTAGCCTTCTTGAGCTTTACTCCACTGTATCTTAATCAATTTAACTTCACGATTGTGAAGTTTTCGACCTCCAATTCCAAAATAAACAGATGTCAATCACGATACCAAGTATACGTAGTAAGATGATTAGAGGTTTCCCTCTTATCCGCCATGCCAAAACTATAAGAGTCGAAAGGTCACTACGTGCTCTTTGGAGTGCCTACCACAACTATTTATCTCTCCCGCAAACCATCCAAACCAAACTCGACATTCCTCAAGTACAAGCCCCAAAGGCCTAAACCGATATCAGACAAGCACCCAAGGAATATCTTCCCCGAATTTAGACGATCTACGTGAGATGATATAAGAAAACTCAATAGCTATTCTCAAATCCCTACTAAAAAAAATAAACTGGTCGGACCACCAATTGGATTTGAGACTCTAGTGGGATCTTTCTACTATACAAGTACTATGGTGTAGAGACCCAACTATGGAAGTGGATATGAACAAATGCGAAGTGCTAAATCCGAACAGAAAAACTAGATTCTTCCAACAGAAACTTTTACCACCTATCTTATAGGTACGCTCAACATGTACTTTCCCTTCTGAAAATCTTGTCCTTTGTCCTTAATTATATGCCCTATCATACCCGAGTAAAGATACTTCCTCTTGTCTTAGGTTTTATAATCCCTTCCTCCTTTGTGAGCCAAGTCTACATCCATGATTTTCCTCATCCTTGGGTTGTGCTCTTTTGCCAAACTCCTCATCCTTTTCCGTGTGTAACCACATTGGCAAATCTCTCGAAAGCCGCCTCCATTGCACGGAAAACCTATAACCTTGAAAGAAGACTGGCCGTAAGTGAAACAACTACGGCTATAGATGGAAGTTGGGCACTACTTCGCCCTTCGATGAGGTTACCTCCCAGAAAGCCAGGAGCCCCAGAGACTCAAGAAAGAAGGAGACAAGAATTCAAACAGAGGAAGAGGAGACAATGCGTATGGCTTTGGGGAATATGCCTTTAAAACAAATACTTTCTTTTAAAAATGCTTCTTTAAAAACCTTTTGAAAATAATTTTTCAAATCTTTTATCTGATCCGGTAACCTTCAGCTCTGATACCACGTGTAACACCCCACGTCCGTTAGTGTCACTCACAAAGGGAATACACTAAGTTCTGTGGAGCATTTTGGGTAAAAGATGCAGATAAATTACAAGACAGACAAATATTAAACAGCGGAAAATAGAACTTTGCTTTATTGATAAAATAGTCTGTACAAGATTCTTTTACAATATCAGAGTATCATCTGTCTTTACAAAATAAAGAAGCATAAAACAACATTTTATATTCCCCAATGTAACAAGAGCCAGCCATAGCAACTGAAAGAGAATCCAAGGATGACTTCGTCTAATCTTCAAGCTGGGGAAAGAGCAACGGTCCTATCTAATCCTGAGTTATACTATTCCCTCCTCAACTACCTGGGGGGGAAATGGAAGAAAAGAAGATGAAAGAAAAACAAAGTCAGACATAAAGCCTGAGTAAGTTCAGTAACTTCTAGCATGTGAACATGGAAAAACATAACGACATGAATTAACTGAATACAAGATTACACCATGACGATAGGGTCAACAAGATTAGACAAGGTAATCACAAGATATGCTAAGATAAGACTAACTGGATATGCTTTAATACTTTTGTCGCTTCGCTATTTCCTTGTTATACTATATCTCTGCACCGCCTAACTAGTGTCCCTACTAGTAACGATAACGTGATCCCAATCCCTGTAGTTTCCGACGCCTTCAGGCATCCATTTATTATTCAATTACCTAGATCTAATCTAGGGTTTTCTATCAAGTGCCTTCTAGATTCAACTAGAACTTACGCTATTTTTCTGAATGCTTCTTGGATTCAGGGTTTATGCCACCTAGTTCCAAACTAGGGATTATGCCACCTGTTGAACGATGCCCTTTAGTCTAGGACACACCACCTAGGGTGGTACATGTTCCTAGACTTTTCCCACGCATGTATCGCGAATCGTTATCGCTTGTCTAGATGCACATGTCCAGTAATGTGCGGTCCGAGTTCCGCTGTCAGGGCTACTCTAGAAATACGGAACTCGGTCGGGAGCTTTCAATATCTGCCGATGCAGATGCTAAGGTCTGTTTTTCCAGTGGCTATGGTCCCACTCGACCCCTCCCTCAACTAATGGAAGGCCACCTTTATAATATAAGAACTGTACGAAGGCCCCTATCTGCCCCACTAATTCTATGGCCAACAACACCCCGCAACCACAACTAGATAGCAAGTATGTGGTCCGTATGAGTCCTCCAGCCTTCCTGCTTTACGTGTCTCGCTTGACTGAAGATGGTAGGTAGACGACGATTTGCTATCACAAGGCTTCCGTCTTCTCGCCGAATCACGCTGGTCCATCCAAGTCTTTTGGTTGCTAAATATAGCAACCAAGGCATACCCTTGGCTCTTCTACCGCAGACCTTAACCTCTGTGCGCCCAGGCGGATCATCTGCAGCCTCACAGAGGGATACCAAGAGTACCCTCACGTCCCCTCGAAACCTCGGGCTTCGTATCCCAATTCGTTGGAGTCTTCTTTAAAATCAGATGGACGTCAGCTCCTTCGTGTTATACTAAGAATTACTACTTAGTTCTACTAACTAAGGTTTACCACTTAGTTTCCAAATTCCTTGTTTTCTTAACTAAGTTTTACTACTTAGTCCCCTTTTCAACTGAGGTTTACTACTTAGTTTTCTTTCTCGCCAGGTTGGATTGGTTAAGTGTCTTTAGTCGATTCAAGCTATCTTAACCCTCTTCCCTTATCCTGTTAAACTGGTTAAGTGTTATCCCTTTATGCTTTTTACTTAACCCTATTCATTTATCATATTCTGATGGTTAAGTGTTCAAGTTTACTTAACCCTATGGTCTAGTCCAGCTAACATATTAAATTGGCTAAGTGTATTACTTAACCCCAACCTCTAGTCTAATTAACATGTTAAATTGGCTAAGTGTATTAAGTTTACTTAACCCCACCTTCTAGTCTAGTCAACATGTTAATTTGGCTAAGTATTCCCATGGACTTAACCCTCCCATTCTAGCTTTAACTGTGCTAAGTTCGTTAAGTGTTCCTTAACCTTCCCATTTTAGCTTAACTATGTTAAATTGGTTAAGTGTTCCTATGGACTTAACCTTCCCATTCTAGCTTAACTGTGTTAAGTTGGTTAAGTGTTTCTATGGACTTAACCCACCCATTCTTGCTTAACTGTGTTAAATTGGTTAAGTGTTTCTTTGGACTTAACTCTCCCATTCTTGTTCTGGCTTTAATTAATAAATTAAAGCCGCAACCTCTCACATTAGACAGATATTGCTGCGGTTACTGGATGTGCCGGTCGGTTCCGGACAGGTTTACACCGCAACTCAGTCTAACCTCGGGTTAGGCATATTCATGTTTTCTAAGTTCAAAGGGTTTTTGATTAATTTCCAAATCTGGTTTTGAAAACAACCATCCCGTCCTTCGGATCAGTTAGGGATAGCCAGGGAGGGCAGGAAACTTGTATTTTCCAAACCCAAGCCTAGACACTATCCTCTCTGTCACCCTAGAACTTTCAGGTGTATGTGTTATTCAAAGAGAAAACCTTTCTTTTGTCCATATATAAATTGTCAACAATTTATCTTCAAAGTCCATTTTCCCTTTTTAAATAAACTTGGCCTATACCATTTTCATTTTGTCCTGCCCACTAGTATACTTATATCCTAGGCCCAAGTCCTAACCCAACTTGCAGTTCAGGCCATTTCCTATTTCATTGCCAAAACTAGATTAAATATCCTAGTTTATAATTTATGGCCAAAACTTTACCTACATGCAAGTTACATATTTTGTGGTAAATGAACAATTTATCATTTATGACAAATTCTATAAGTAAATTTACTACTAATTTACTTATTTCATTATTACACTTTTAATGTACATTGTCACATTTATTATTATGGCCCGTTCCCTCTTATTTATCATATTTATGCTTTTTGGTATGTAAATAATACCAAATTAAGTGTCACTAACCATAATTTATTCTAAACATGACAATTTCTCACAATTATGGCTAAATTCAAAATTGTGCTAATATACTTATTCCAAATCTTTAATTAACACAATTTTGATTTAACATTCCTAATTCCCAGTTTATGGTAAGACTAGAATTATTATTCTAGTTTACATTTCATGCCTAAAATTTAGCTTACTTGCTAATACTAAATTTAATATGTCATACTTATCCAATTTGCATTCCTATGAACATGCCATAATACATATTCCCAATTTATGCCAATTTCCAAGCTTATAACTACATTTATGTTCATTTTCATATTTTTCCCAAATTGCATTCCCACCGTTCGTATAATCGTGATTTAACCTAGATTGTAAATAAATCTAGATTCGTAGAAAATAGGGAATGAACCAAAGATGCTATGAAAAGGGATAATAACTGGCATAAAAGTTTTGGATAACGACGTAGGTTCAAGAATATGGGTAGACCTAACTTAATAGGTAAATTCCCACGTTCTAAAACCAATAGATAGAATAGGTTCAAGAACATGGGTAGACCTAACTGAATAGGTAAATTCCCACAGTCTAAAACCAAAGAAAAACAAGGAACAGATAAAATAGATAATCGGGTTTAGACCCAATTTCATAGCCACAAAACTTAAGCAACAATTTTCCTAATTATGAATCATAGGCAAAGTTCATAGTTATAGGCAATGTTCATAGTCCAAAAGAGAAAATAATTCCCATAGTCATAATTCATTGTCATAGGCAATGTCATAGTCATATGTTGTATGTCCCAAATCAAGGTTCATGTTCGTAATTCAAAAGCAATAGGTTCATGGTCATAGTTCTCATAATCATGATCATAGGCATAGGCATATCCTCTTTGTTCAATAGTCATAGGTCATCAATCAAAGTCATAGTATGTTTTGGGCCATAGTCAAGAATTAGATCCAAAAACATAAATAAACACAGATCCAAGTGATGAGATTAGGCATTTTTCTTATATCCTTTTAATTTCATGTCACAAGTAAAAATAAAACGTTCAAGTCTAGAAATAACCAACTTACAAAATTAGATCTAGAATAGAAGAACGGCGATGCTAAGATTCGTATGTCGTTGCTCGAGGTTTGTTGATTTAGCCTTTGAATTCTTCACTTTGATTTGAATCTTCTTTTGAACAGATTTGAGCAGCATCTCCATGTCTTGAATTTATATTTTATTTTAATTATTTAAGAAAATTTAGAGGAGGGGAAGAAGCCATGAATCTTAGCAGCATAAGGATAGTAGAGAATTGGTGCAAAGAGAATGAAGACTAGGGCTGTTTATATAGCTGCTCAAGACCTTATCGTACACGCAGCGCTGAGTCAGCATAGAACTCAGTTAAGAAAATAGTCCAGGTACGTAGATGAATCTAGCCAAACCTTATCATACACGCAGTGCTGAGTCAGCATTGGGTCCCACAAGCTATTTTGGCGTAGAAATTTGAATTTCGAATGAATTGTTTTGGCGTAGAAGTTTGATTTTCGAACTTTTGAATTTTTGGAATTTATTTAACTGTTTTATTCACATGAAATATTCTTATATGTATATAATTCCTCTAATGACCATTTTACGCGTATATATATATATACGCACAACTTTCATTTTATTTTCAAAATTCAAATGATGTTGCCATATTTCATTGACTGTAGCCTTATCTTGAATTTTATTTTTTTGTATACATATATTTTTGCATATATATATATATATATTTACATTCTCATATGTATATATATATTTTTTCTTTATTTCCTTATATGTACGTTCTTGTCCTTTCAAATTTTGAATTTGTATATGTACATATATTTGCATGTTCAGTTGGCCCTCTCTAAAACAAAGATAAAAAATTATGCCGCCGCCGGGGTTCGAACCCCCGACCTCCATGCTACAAATCCAATGCCTTAACCAACTGAGCTACAGAGGCTTTTGTTAATAAGTCTTAGAACAATAATAATTATTGTTCTCTCCTTACTTCTCTTTTTCATGTTAGTTACAATACTTAAATTAAACAACTGCATGGATCTTTTTCTTTTAATTTTTCTTTTGAAAATTAATTATACTTTAATTTGAGAATCTTAATGTCACAGAATTACGGGGTGTTACATTTACAATTTTAAATTCCCAATTCTTCCTTAATATATTAGAAATGTAATGCTCAAAACCAAGGCCCATATCATTCTCAAGATACTCTATCTGATTCTCATTAAAGGTAGATTCTGAAGAAATTTCTATAATCTCGTGAATACTAGGGTCGTCACTATTCATGTTCACAATCGAATTTTCTTAGTTAGACCCAAAGCTGCTACCACAAACACAAAGGAGAAACTGGGATAGATACTGTCTAGTACTTAGATGTCTACGGCCCTAAGAAATTTAGAAATTACCTTTCTAACTTACTACTAAAGTTATGGAACCCAAGGTTTACTTAACAATTTAAGTCAAACTATAAGACTAAGGGTTCATGCCTCATATTGGTTAGATTTCAACAAAATTTTGTATCCAAATTCTCAAATAAATATTCCTTTTCCCAAATCATCCAATTATCTTGCAAAAATAACATTTTGGAATTCCTTTTGCACTTAATATAATTTCAAGTTCAAATTAAGATATACTTCAGTAATCCATTTGTCCATGGTTTCGTCAAGACAAGGCAAAACGAAGAATTCAGAAATAAAGTTGGACAATATCCAATATGACACTCGGGAAGATAGTGATTATCAAAAGATGACGATGAGTCAAGCAAAACATATTGACAAGCAAAGAGGTAGAATTATATTTCGAGAACACGCATTCTATTTCAATTTTATTCAAATTGTTTCCAATTTCATATTAATCCATTTACAAGTTAAATTGATACGCATTTAGCATTCATACTTTGAATTCCCTATTCAAAGTATTCTAGCATCCAATAATCAAGGGATTTAATTTATGTAACCTGGGTCATTCCTATTCTTATTTACCAACCCTAAAATCACTAATAGAACAAGGAATTTAAGTTTTTGTGCAATCTAACATTCCCTTAATTTCCTTTTAAGGGTTTTACTTGCTTAAGTTATTTATTCTCATATAAGATTATAAATGCCTACCAATTTATGAGTTAAGGAAAATTTCTTATATTTCCATAAGTTAATTTCAACACATAAATTTCATTCTAATATAAAACACATTGATTTTATGATAAAAGACGCTCTCTCAAGTGTAATATTCCCAAATCTCATTCTATGGTATTCCTAACCCTATCTATAATGAGATATCATAACTCTGATGAGTCTTTACTTCTGTTCAAATATGTCGTACCCCATTGCTTTGTATAAACCAAATCTCTAATACCAATTTTGTAACAATCAGGCTTTTTGACCTGTTTTCGTCGGTAACTAAAACAACTTAAACCGTTCATAAAAACAAATAGTTAAGGGTACTTACATATTTGCACAAAAATAACAAAACTTTTCATTTCATTGCTATAATATAACATCAGAGTTACAAGGAATACATCAGACAGAGTACGTTGATTACACAGCGGAAGAGATACTAGCTCAGCGGAAGAATGCAAATGCTCCAAATCATATAGATCTAGCTAAAAAAACCAAAATCCTGCTCCAACCAACTCCAAGGCTAAATGTCTGAACCAAACTACTAACTGCCCGTGTAAAAATTATGGGCACCCAGATTTTAGGTGAGGGAAAAATAAACTCCAGGTCGGTCATGGGACTGGTGTGAGAACTAAAAACAGTTGTTATTTAGGATTCATTTTAAAGTTGGGTAATTCAACGGACCACGCCGCTAACGCGGATTGGGTTTACTCCATGTGAATTCCCATGCATAGAAATTCGTAGTGACTTTTGAAAAATGAAACTAACATAAGGTCTCGCGACACACACAATGCAAATGCACACATGGGCGAGGTTTCTCCTTATGATAGTCAAAAATGCTTGATACGTGAAAATCCTCTAATATTATTATTAGTGCATAGTGTAAAAAAATTTCGCAAATAAACGTATTGATCATAGCCAGCATAATGCCCCATCCCATTATACTGACGTAATCCTGCTGATAGCAGGCTATACAACTAAACTCGTATGGGTTCGTACAGGAAAATTGGTTTTCCAACAAATGACCAGGAAAAGGAACTTCCTTACCGAACCGATGGGTATGCCTCTAGAGGGATGCCCCGAGAACCAAATCGGGCTCTCTGCCAACACGAGGCCAGTTACCCCTTAACTGGGTAACTTAGAGCACGCCTGAGTATATCACTTCCCGGTCGTTACCAACCTTTAAACCAAGCGCTCGCAACATTAACATCCATATAAATAGAAGTTATACACATAGGTTAATACCTGGGCTCCATACCATAGTACACCTTTTATCTAGAAAGAAATGAATATCCTTAACCTCATTGCATCTTTCCTGTTTTAGCCATTTACCGGGTCGTTAGGCTTGCAGAGTTCATGATATACGCAAAGCTACGCTTAAACAAGCCATTCTTTGATCATCCATAGCTCACCAAATAACTTAATTATGCCACATTGTCCATTCACAACGCATCACTGATTTCTACCAATATATAACCTCTAAGCTCATACGTCTTAGAGAAGGGTGTTAAGCAAGAGAATAAATTCTCCACCACCAAGCAGATATATATTTAATAGAGATCAGTGCTACGTAGATAATTACAATGTCATACACATAATCCGTACGATTCCGTTCTGGGTCTGAACGAAACACCAATCCGAAAATCTCTAAATAAATTCAAACCTCATGCCACTTAAACCACATATCGGGTGGCCTACCCAACCAAGAGATCAGTAATCGGTCCAAACAATTCTGGTCTTCATTCGTCGTTTTCCATGTCTTGAATTGCTCCATAAAGTCGTATTATTACTTGGAATGGTTTTCAAACATATATTCGACCCCGGTCTTTCCAAATAATAAGCGCAATTAAAAAAACATAATTATAGAACACAGAGGCTTTCTACCAATATCCTTCCATCTTAATTTTGTTAAATTAAACTTCTTCATTCTCAAAACATTTCTCTTTAAAAACACATCCCTTAAATCAAAGATAATTTGGCCTCAAAGCCTTAATTAATTTTCCATTTGATAATTCATTATCAAAAACCCAGTTTCCTTTGAAAACCCTTACCCCACATTTCAACCCTAGATTCCAATTAAATTGGTTTTCGAACATTCAATTCTGTATTCTTAACTAAGAGATTATACTTCCTTCCCAGTTCCTTATTTTTAATTTCCTCAAATCAAAGATTTGGTTAAATCCTCAAATTATGATATGAATTTCCGTAACTCAATCTCATTGGGTTTCAAGAACGATATTATTGAAGATATGATTCACGATAAAACCTTAATCAATCGATATTGAGCATAATTTACACAGAAATTGTATCTACTTATATTTGATATCAATTCTCATAATCAACGAATACTACAAGTGGAATAACAATATAATAATAATATCTTCCAAATTCCTCAAATAGTATACGTTTACACCACAGAATTTCATATTAGATTTATGAAGATTATTTCTATCCATCTTATCCCAATCAACTTAGGAAACACGTATCTTAATAAAAGATTTATTCAACTTTTTGACATTATATCAGGATAGAAATTTCATCAACTTATCCTCAATATTAATCTCTGTATCCAACTCACACTATAAGTGGAATAATGGTGAACTTCCTTTTAAATTCGTCAAATATTAAGAGTGTCTACTGAATTAATATCAAACATTGGAAGATTTATCTCCAACCACATCAAAAACAGAAAACCTGTTTTAATATTAAATAAATCAATTTAAATTCCATATTAAATATTTCTAATATTTTTGAACCTTTGAAAACATTCCACAAATCATTTAAAAATGATTACTTATAGTTCGGAAATAGTTTGCGGGTTAAAAACTTCAAAATAGATTGTTTCCGAAGAAAGCGTTACAATAGCGTTACAAAAGCGTTACAAACAGTTATCTTAATTACTTTGATAAAAATATTGTTTATCTTAGTCAAAACTTAAAATTTACAATTCAAAACATTTTTACATAATTTGCAATGATTTTACCATTTTTTTTTTCATATTTTTAGAAACATTAAAAATGGTTGTTTTTGGTTATGGTCGATAACTTCTCTTACATCGACCTTTTGCCAAAATGGGTTTAGACATAACTTGAAAATTATAACCTGAAATTAAATCCTCTTTAATTCATTTAAAAGCTCTTGTTAATATAAATCAATTGTTTTTCGTTTCTTGGAAATCCGATTTAGATTGCAAAAGTTATAAGCATTTAAAGTTTGTAACTAAAATACGCAAATTGCCATTGTGCGACAAGCTCTGTTTTGATCGAAATAAAAATTATTCTTCACTACTTCAAAATACCTCAAAAACCATTATATACTCATGTATTTCATTTAAAACCATTTAAAGTAATTTACATTGACATTCCAAATCATTTCAGGTTCAAAATTCAACTTTTTATTTTTTACTAATCAAATTCCAATTCATTTCGAAATTCAAATAATTTCAAATTAACCATTCCATTCATCGGATCAGTTAGGGAGAGCCAGGGAGAGCAAGAAACTATATTTTCTAAACCCAAGCCTATACACTATCCTCTCTGTCATCCTAGAATGTTCCAGTTTTTCTTTATTCATTTAAAGAACTTTATCCACATATATGAATTCATACATATGGTCTTTCTCAATTATTAACCTTTTATTTCAATAATAATATTGTTTCTAATTACGAAGGAGATTCGTCGATCACCAATGTGATACCATAATTTTTGTGTCATAGTGTGTGTAAAACAACATCAACAATCATTATAAACATCCACAACAACCATCATTAACATGATTAAATAATCGTAATTGTGCACAAGCATTATAACACTAACGCTTAATAGTGTGTGTTCTAAACCACGCATCCATCATCCTTCATAACAAACATCAACCATCATTAACCACTGATAATCCATCACTATATTTAAATTAGTCTAACTACTAATTATATATATTAATCGTGGTTAAAGAGTTCTTACCTAACAGCTTTCCAAATCTTCACGGTAGGCGAGCCTAGCAAAGCGAACCGTCGGACAGTATTTCAGCGCAACGTCTTCTTCACCAAAATATATATAATATAATATACACTAATCTCTCTCTTTATATTATAAGAGGAAGAGAAGGATGAAGACGAACTTTGGCAAGGTGGTGATGGAAAAGAGGAAGACTTATGCCATGGAAACCATGGCCATAAGCTTTAAGAAGAAGGTAGAAAGGAGGAAATGGAATGGTAAGAAAATGGAGAAAAGGCCTCCTTAAACAGGAATAGAGAGTTAAGGGGGTAATGACGCCTAAGGGGAAAGCAGAAGGCATGCGTGGAAGGAGGCATGCAAAAATACAAGTGTAAGGACACTTGTCTTAAGGAGAGAAGGTGAACTTTTGGTAGCATTTTCCCTTAAATGCTATGAAAACTAAGGGATACACTTAATTCTAATGCTACTGATTCATGTTATGGTTTGCCAAGTCTGGTCGAATGAAAAATAGTATCAATAAATCCAAACTTATTAATTATCATCCTCATTTATAATTCAAATAAAATCTATCATCTAACTTACCAAAATTATTAAATATTCTTAACTATATATATTTATGTCAAACTCAAATTTAAATTCAAATTAAGTAATAAAAATTCTAATGACAAAAATTCTGTATCACTACAATATCGAGAGCCATTTAAGGACTTACCTCGCTCCTAGGTACCTCGTCTATCTGTCATAATAGTATGCAACATCCACATGAGTAAACAGTCTGGGCTCCATACAATGACGTCACTCATAGCTAAAACTAACATATGTCCATTTCCATGCAATCACTATCCCCTTTTTGGTTCATACCTAGATGAGAATCTCGCGAATTAACGCTACACAAAGCTATGCTATTTAAAGCCGTGCTTTGATCATCAACCACAAGACTTTGCTTTTTGACAAAAGCATTGATTCATGCATCTCAACATGCCACACTGCCAATCCATACTGTACCATTGATTTCCACCAATATATAACCTCTAAGCTCGTACGTCTCAGAGAAGGGTGTTAAGCAAGAGAATAAATTCTCCACCGCCAAACAGATATATATTTAGCAGAGATCAACGAATACAGTATAAAGAAATCAATGTTAGACACACCATCCATATGCAAGTCCGTTCTGGGTCTGAACGAAACCGAAGGCACATTATTCCTCGTCCTATATGTCCAATACAGGATAGAGGCCCTCGCATACCCGATCGATCTATAAGTACGGCTGGATGATCACCACTTATTACCTTGTCTTAGGTGTACATCCCAATCAAGACATCAGTAATCATCCGAACGATGTGAAGTTCTCCAGTCTTCAACCACCATCTTCATCGTCGACTTATCATCGTATCAATTATTCAGAATGGGATAAACACGGTCTTTCCAAATAACTCGCGTGTCTTATAAACAAATGCTATAAAAACACAACATACGCCTCATTCCAATCAAAAATATTCTTTTATTCAAATATTATTATATTTAGGGAATGGTTCCCATTAATTTTATCAAAGATAAATTCTTTTAAATTTATTCTTTAATCTTCCTTTGGACATCATTACAAAAGATTTCAATATCTTTTCAATTCTAAACTAAATTAAGGTTTATCAACTAGTTGGGATTATCGACCTTACCGAAGTAATCATTTATTATATTATTTCCAATCCCAACCTATTCATCCCATGGAGCAAAAGTGGTGATACTCCATATCTAACACCACTATGTTATTGGTAAATTTAATTACCATTTCACTTTCAAATCTAATTAAAGATTTAACTATCGCTTGGAGCAAAACCGTTGATACTCCATTCTCGATCATTTTCCAAATGTGATAATTTAAATTATCATAATCACATTTCAATCTATTTAAAGATTCATTAAAACTCCACTTAGTTTTAGTCTTCCCAAAATCATTATTAATGATTATTTAACTCTGGGAAATCAAACATGTTGCATCGACAATCTACACCGTACCATTGATTTCTGCCAATATGTAACCTCTAAGCTCATACGTCTCAGAGAAGAGGGTTAAGCAAGAGAATAAATTCTCCACCACCAAACAGATATATATTTAGCAGAGATCAACAATAGAGTTCGAAATACAATGTTAGACATGTAATCTAGTCTTTATCTGGGTTAAAGAACCAATGTCATTTAAAACAGAGTTCACGATAAACCCAAATCACATTCCAATAATTATGGAATCTTCATGGAAAATAGATCAATATATAATCGATATCAATTTCCGTATCTGACTAATAATACAAATGGATTAACAGCAATGCCTTTTAAATTCCATATATATATTAACAGACTTTCTCCATAGAAGCCCACTTCGATTATTACCAAATCAAATTCCATGCAATTCCAATTTAATATATTAAATTAGAAAACTTTACTTTGGAAAATTCCGGTTAAATCTTAATGAAAGATTTATAAATTCCAAATCACATTTCACGGTTAATCGGGTTAAAGAACAAATGTTATTTAATGCATCGTTCACTATATACCCAAAAGTCCAATTCTTTTATTCAATTCCAATTAAATATTAGTTAATTGGAAAACTTCATTAAATCTTAAATTAAAGATTTATTCTTTTCTCAACTGGGTTTAAGAACAGTGTTATTTGAGACACCATTCATGACAAACCCAACGTCCAATTTGATTCCAATCAAATACAAGGCTCTGAATAGAAATTATATTGGCTTATATTCAATATCAAATTCTGAAACCAACAAATATCGTTTTGGGAATAACGATATATATATTCCAAATTCCTCAATAATACCTGTATAATCACGGAATCTAACATCGAAATATTCCGAAGATGATTTCCAATCAAATCCATTCCAATTCATATATTGGAAATTCTGGTTATATTAAAACCCATTCTCAATCCAATTTATTTATATAAAAATAATTGGATTATAATTCTAGTTAATAACTATTTCATTTTGATAAAAATCTATTTTTATCTTTACAAACATGGAATTTTCATCCAAATTCTTTCCAAATCATTTATTATGATTTTACGCAAATTATTAATATTTTTAATAATTTTACCAAGGCCCGTACAGTCGGTTTCCAATAACGGCCACCGAACTGCATCCATAGTGACCATTTTCAAATTTGATTTGGACATAATTCCAAATCCAACCGTTAGATTTCAAATCTCTTATGTTCGTTGGAAAGCTTTCCAATACGAACCCAACGGTTCTAGTTTTTGGAGAATCCGACGGTCGGATCTCCTGTAATGTCAATTCGAAGTTAATTGTCGAAATTTGCGAACGATCGCTGCGCGGCGCGTTCTATTCAGGCCATTTAATATATATAATATATATTATATATATTTCTCTGATTTCCATTTAAAAAGTATTTTACATATTCATTTATAAATTCATTTCAAAACGATTTCAACTTCATTTCAATTTTCAAATCAAAATTGAATATTTCTTAATAACTTCGTTTTAAATTCATTTTAAAACGATTTCTCCTTTATTTCAATTTTCAACTCAAAATTGATAATTTCTTAATAACTTCGTTTTAAATTCATTTTAAAACGATTTCTCCTTTATTTAAATTTTTAAATCAATATTGAATATTTCTTAATAACTTCATTTTAAATTCGTTTTAAAACGATTTCTCCTTTATTTCCAATTTCAAATCAAAATTGAATATTTCTTAATAAATTCATTTTAAATTCATTTCAAAATGATTTCTCCTTTATTTCAATTTTCAAATCAAAATTGAATATTTCTTAATAAATTCGTTTTGAATTCATTGTAAAACGATTTCTCATTTATTTTCATTTTCAAATTAAAACTAAATATTTCTTAATAAATTCGTTTTAAATTCATTTTAAAACAATTTCTCCTTTATTTCAATTTTCAAATCAAAATTGAATACTTCTTAATAAATTTGTTTTAAAACGATTTCTCCTTTATTTTAATTTTCAAATCAAAATTGAATATTTCTTAATAAATTCATTTTAAAACGATTTCTCCTTTATTTCAATTTTCAAATCAAAATTGAATATTTCTTATCATTATAATATTAAAATGATAATATTTTCAAAATATCTGATTTTGACTATACACTGAATATTATTTAAAAATATTCGTTTATTCTAAATTGGAATCAGACTCAATCAATTACCATATAATTTCAGTTATATATATTTCATACATCGCATGTATACAACGATAACGATAAACAATCATCAAAAATTCGTACAACATCCAGAGTACATTTTACAACTGTATAAGCATTAAAACAAATAAATAACGCTTATACAGTCCGTCAACCCATCGATTGACATACAGCTAAACAATCGGGATTAGTTTATGTGAAATATCATCCCAATACCCGTGTGGGGTTTCAACCAACAAATACTATTTATTATTTGTGCAGTTGGGCGACGTGCAAAATCTATCATCCTAATCAATATCAGCTAAATGGGTGTACATAAACAAATCGTCCGATTTGTGAATGAATATTTATTGTATTTCTTTCCATGATAATTTTTACATACATTTTATATAAATAATTTTTATATACAACAATATCAATCCATGACAATCCCAACCACAATCCAAACAAACAATCAACCATGGTCTGTACAAAAAAAAAGTGTCAGGGGCTTCTCAGCCCTGTGTGCATCCTAGTATATATTTAATTGTAAAATAATTAGAGTGAGAAGGAGTTCTGTCGTTCGTTTCCACTCCTCCATTCATTTATTTCTGAATTTCTGTACCGCTTGGATTTGAATTTGCCTGAAATTCTGATTTGCTCCGTTTTGTTTCTAGTCAGTTCTGAAATGTAGTGTTCATCGCTGCAAATCCAACGCAACTTGAATCATCCCATTCTGACCTCGTATGAGAGAGATATGTATTTTTAAACATTTACTAATTAAACAAGTCATTAACCAAAATAATTAATAATTAATTTAATTAAACCCCTTTCTTTCCTCGCCCTGTCGTTCTCTACTCCAGACATCTACGAAAAACTGAACCCATTTGCCGCCACCTAGGGCTGACATTTGCAAGTGCTTCAAGGCGTTAGAAATCTATCGGCCACCACCCCCGAAAGTGGCCACCCCACTCCACCTTTGCCCCGAGCATCGGCCACCTCGGCGGGCCCCTCCTCTCTAAAAACCGCATGAAAGGCATGCCATTGGGGCCAAAAATCGCGCTCGTTTCTTATCTATTTTTGGCCATAGCTATGTGGATCTAAGGCTTGATGAATATTCTACAATATTTGTTTTGGTGTCGGGATGTAAATTGAATCGGGTGAGGAGTGATTTGGGATCAAAAATCTGAAGGGCCTTTGGTTTTGAAGATAGCGGCGGCTCCTAAAGTTATGGGATGGCTAGGGTTTTAAAACTAATATATATATATATATATATAATTCCAACAATACTAGTTTATTGATTCGAACTCCAATTCACACACAATGACTATCGCCCTAGCTAAATACCCCAATTCCAGACACAATGGGATATGTTTCGTAAGTCGATTCGACTGTTTCGATCAGTTTTCGTCAAAATTAAAATATAAATTAATACATATTGAATTTCAACGTACATTTTAATTTACCGGGGCCACATACTGACTCCAAAATTTACAGAAAAATAAATCTAGTTATGTTTTGACGATACGGTCCTAACAAAACTAATTTCGTCGAATTTGGAGACCGTTTGAAAAATGCACATTTTCCAGTTGATTAAATTCAAACTGAAATTACCAAACACATTTAAATTCACCGCACTCACATATTAATTCCAAAAATTATGAAATTTTAAACTTAACAATAATTTGACATTCTGGATCCAACAAAATTGGTTTCTTCGAAAACGGAGGTCGTTTGCAAAATGCCTATTTTTAAGGGCTATATATTATATTGAAATATATATAAATTCCATGGCGACTATTTTGAATTTTAAATTGGACAACTTTCAATTCTCATTATGAAATCTTGATTTTACACATTTATTAGAAAGATTTAATTTAACAGATTCAAATGTTTCTTATTTTATTGAAATCTGATTTAATTTGAATTCTGTACATTCGTTTGAAATTTAAAATCGAATTTTTAAACAACCGCGCCATTTCAGGCTTGTTTTATAACTGAAATAAATTTATATGTTCTAATTACGTTTAAAATAAATTTTTGTTGTTATTATTTAAAATAAATCATTTTAAATATTCAAAATCCTTTAAAATAGCTAAAATAAAAAATTTAAATTGGTTTTGAAATTCTAGGCTGTTACACCTTCGAATCCTCTCTTTCAACAAACTCAATTCCAAAATCTTGTGCCACCTTCTCGAAATCAAGTGCAACAATCTTTTGTTCTCCAAGACGATGAACAATTGACATCACTTGTGAAAAGTCTCGAAGCATTGACTAACACAATGACTCGAAATCTCCAATCAAATAGTAATCAGCAAAACTTATTGACTTCACACATGAAAACACGAGTCAGTCAATCTCTAAACTTGGAATGCAAATGAGTCAGTTATCCACTTCCATAAGTGAACGGGAAAGTGGCACTTTCCCAAGTAAATCCATTCCAAATCCCAAGAGTCAAAATCCTAATCCAAACCAAGTTCATGTCATCCAGGATAATAATCAAACTCAGTTGAATGCTATCACAACTTTACGATCCAGTAAGAAAATTGATAATCAAATTGAAAATCCAAATAACTTATCGAATGTTCCTCTAGACTCTTGTAAAACTATGAATGATCTTGATCAAAATTCCAAGCCTAGTTCTACTCCAACTCAAGTAGACCGACCTACTGAGTTTCGCATTCCATTTCCTCATCGTCTTCAACCAAAGAAACATTCCGATCAAATGGAAAAGACGTTGGAAATTTTCAAACAAGTGAAAGTTAACATCCGTCTTCTTGACATCATTCAACAAGTCCCCACCTACCCTAAATTTCTTAAGGACTTGTGTACCCAAAAACGACACACTCATGTACCCAAAAAAGTCTTCTTAGCCGCCGGACTTAGCGAAGTCTTGACCCAATCGATCCCGATCAAACACAAAGATCCTAGATGCCCTATGATCTCATGCACAATAGGAGATAAAACAATTGACAAATGCCTATTTGATCTGGGTGCGAGTGTCAATTTGATTCCATATTCTGTTTACCAACAACTTGGTTTGGGTGAACTTAAACCGACGAAAATAACTCTTCAATTTGTTTATCGGTCAATTAAGAAAGCCATTGGTGAAATCAAGGACGTACTCATCAAAGTTGGTCAATTCATCTTCCATATCGATTTCATTGTTTTGGAAACGCAACCTGTCAATAATCCAATGAGTCAAATTCCTTTGATTTTTGGTCGACCCTTTTTGGCTACTTCAAATGCTTTAATAAATTGTCGAAATGGTTCAATGAAAGTCTCTTTCAGAAACATGACTCTAGATCTTAACATTTTCAATATTGAAAGTCATTTGAATGAATCATGTAACCAAACCTTGGAATTTAATGCCATCCACGAAAACTCTGAAAACGAATCCATTGACATTAATGATGAGCGTGAGGCTGAGTACAAAAAAATGTTCCAAGATGCTCCTAACAAAGTCGAATACACACTTCCATTTGAATCGCTTTCAGTTGAGTCCAAATCTCAACCAAGTTCTTTGATCGAGAAATCACCAAAGTTGGATCTTAAACCTCTTCCCAATCAGCTTAAGTATGTATACTTAGGTGATAACGAAACTTGTCCTATCATAATTTCTTCAAATTTAACTCATGATCAACAAATTTCTCTTCTCTCGACTCTTTCTAAAAACAAAGATGCAATCGGTTGGTCCATTTCTGACATCAAGGGAATCATCCCAGCAATTGTTCAACATCGTATTCACTTAATCGATGAAGCCAAACCCATTCATGAAGCGCAACGTAGGCTTAACCCTAAGATGAAAGAGGTAGTTCGCAAAGAAATTCTTAAACTTCTTGACAACGTTATCATTTACCCCATTTCTGATAGCTTATGGGTTAGCCCCATTCACATTGTTCCTAAACAATCTGGATTCACCGTTGTCACAAATGACCAAAATGAACTTCTTCCAACTCGTGCTCAAACAGGTTGGCGTGTTAACATCGATTATCGAAAATTGAATGTTGCAATGCGTAAAGACGACTTTCCTCTTCCCTTCATCGATCAAATGCTCGAACGTTTAGCGATCACAAGTTCTGCTACTTTCTTGATGGTTATTCCGATTATAACCAAATTCCAATCGCTCCCGAAGATCAAGGGAAAATGACTTTCACATGTCCATTCTGTACCTTTGCTTACCGATGTATTCCTTTCGGTCTTTGCAATGCTCCTGCAACTTTCCAACGATTCATGGTTGGAATTTTTTCTGATATGATCGAACGCTTTCTTGAAGTCTTTATGGATGATTTTTCGATCTCTGGCGATTCTTTTTCCTCTTGCTTACATCACCTTGTACTTGTTTTAACTCGATGTAAAGAAAAACACTTAACGTTGAATGGGAAAATTGCCACTTTATGGTCAAACAAGGCATTGTCCTTGGACATGAAATTTCAAATAATGGCATTGAGGTCGATAAAGCGAAAGTTGACGTTATTTCAAAACTACCCATTCCAGAATGCGTTAAGGACATTCGTTCATTTCTTGGGCATGGTGGCTTTTACCGACGCTTTATGAAAGATTTTAGCAAAATCGCTCATCCTTTGACTATTCTTCTAGGAAAGGACATCCCATTCGAATTTAACTATGAATGTGTCGCTTCTTTTGAACGTCTAAAAAATAAACTCATTTCAGCCACGATAATTTGTTCGCCCAAATGGGAACTTCCTTTTGAAATCATGTGTGACACTTCTAACTTCGCGGTTACTGACGTCTTACGACTACGTATGAACAAAATCCTTCACATCATTTACTACGTGAGTATGACCATGAATGACGCTCAACTGAATTATATGACCACCAAAAAAGAACTTTTAGCTGTCGTTTTTGCACTTGAGAAGTTTCAATCTTACTTGATTGGTTCCTACACCACGGTCTACACTGACCATTCTGCTCTTCGATATTTTTTTGCTAGAAGGGATGCTAAGTCATGTTTAATTCTATGGATCCTTTTACTTCAAGAATTTGATCTCACAATCAAAGACAAAAAAAGGATCTAATAACGTCATAGCTGATCACTTATCTCGTGTTCCGAACGAGTCATCTTCTTTGCCAATTCTTAGATCCAAAAATGGTTCTAACACCCAATTCAATGATAAATAAAAGAGAAAAACGATGAAAACACACGATTTATAGTGGTTCGGCGTTAAAGAGCCTACGTCCACTTTAAATTTCTTTGACTGATGATGGGAATGCAAGTACAATGATTGTCTTCACCCAACCTCACTTTTACAATGAATAATTTCACTCAATCTTTTTTGAATTATGCTTTAAAGGTTGATGATGATCTGAATAAAATAGTGGAATTCGGTTTCTATGGTAGAGAGGGTCAATAATTTTCCAAATGATCCCTTCAAATGAGGCTTGATGGTGTATTTATAGGTAGAAAATTCCCCTAAAGGGCCTCCGTTTCGGGTACACGTTGTGCTCATCCCTTTAGATTCGGGTTCGGAAGCTTTGAGGTGGTGCCAGTACATTATGTTCGTGGGTGAACGTGGGAGAGTGGATTCACAACCGCTCCGCATATGAAGGAATCGTGAGCTGTAACTACTGCAACTTCCTATTCTCGGATCGGATCGGTATTTGACACAAGGGGTTCGGGTTAGTGACCTCCGAACCGATCAAGTTATGCTTCCTATATGCCATTTTCTGCTTTTTTCGCTTCATAACCAAAGGGGTCGGGTCAGCGCCCTCCGAACTGATCTAGGCCTTTACTGTGAACTCTTTTTTCAAACTTATCCATTGAGCAATCTCTTAGCTTTGTGCATCCTAGTTCACAAAGTAGGATAACATTTCTCCCTCTCGAAGTACGCGTTTATTGAAAATAAAGCGTGCTTCGAAATAGTCTGCCCGTTGGTTTCTAAATTAAAGTCATTGAATAGTTGCTTCCATTCATTCGTAAAGTTGTGACATCTCACCAAGTTGCATCTCTTGGTGTTTATAAATATGACATTGGATGTATGAACCACTCCAGTTGCTTTCAACAATTTTGAGAGTCCATTCGACGTCAGAGCCATTCTTTCAGGTGAGCTCTTGTAATACATTCTTATGAATATTTCAATCCTCTTTGGATTCATATTGTGTTTTGAGTGGATAGTGACGACTACGCTATGGTTCAGATTGGTCTCGCCCGACCCCATTAATGTTCCATCTATTGCTGCACTCTTGGGCTGAAAGGCCTTATATTGGTGAGGACCACATGCTAATCGAATCGGGCCAAAGCATCAAATCCAGAAGAAAATGAAGGGGCCACTTCTTCTCATATAAATTCATGTCTTTCTCTTCATTTTTTACTTTTCTCTTTCATTTCCGTTCTACCCAAAATTTCGAATTAAAAAACCCTAATTTTCAAATCTCTAAAACTCCTTCTAGTTTTCAAATCAAATTCACATGTGGGTCTTCAATCTTTGATTAACTCCGTTTGAATCGATTCTAACCTGAATTTAGGAGAAATCTGAGTAATTTCGCTTGCTATCACATCAACCTTGATGATATGTCTTCCGTCCCCTCGCCATCGTCATTGGTGGCCTCGTCGCCACCTTGAAATGGTTGTGGAGGAGTTCAAAGCCAACACTGATCATGTTAATTCATAAGTGCTCAGTTACGAGTATGCTTTTGAAAGAAAAAGAGTTAGATGGTGTTGAAGGGGTGGAAAGGAAGAAGAAGTGAGAAGCGGGGTCGGTTCGAGTTGAATATATCAAAGGGATAAGGAGGAGGAGCTAATGATGGAGGGTAAAATTGGTTCGGGTCAGACGAGAGTGTAGGAAATTGGTGTACGGTCAGTTCGGATCGGGGGAATTCCTAAAAGAGGAAATTGTTGTAAGGTCAGTTCGGATCGGGGGAATTCCTAAAAGAGTAAATTGGCTTCTGAGAATATTCTCCGACCGGATAGGTGTCATTTAACTCGAATCGCTTTGAGCTTGTTAGATCTGATCCGATCCAGATCTGTTTTGTTTCCATCCTCGAACTGATCGCATGAGAGGTGAACATCCGAACCGACCCGAATACAAAAGAAAAATTCGAACCGATCCACACTTATATATCATGCAACATAACCATGTTATAAATGACTTAGCCAACATCAAGTATGGTTTGTGATTTCATGAACAATTAGGATAGAGCCTTCTTGATTGTGTCGCCGACTTAATGAACCTATAATTGTCCTCCATATTGCTTTACTTTCTATTTATAATGTATTCTTTGATGTCAATGTTGTACACACTTGCACAGTTTAGTACACATACACAGGGGGACACGAGAAACTTCACTCTAATCGATGCTGCTGTTCCTTCAATAGTTTAGCAAAAATGGCTGAGAGACGCTCATCTAGATTTGCAGACCAGATCACCCGAGAATCCACCTGTTAAAGACGTATTTTCCACTTTAGATTCGGGTTGGAATAGTATAGGTCCGGACTATGAGATGGGAAGTCACCAAAGTGATGTATCATCGGGGGGTGATGTCTCTCTAGGCGAGGAAGAAGAAGGAGGTGTAGGAGATGATCGTGCCCCAGATGAGTTTGGAAATGTTGAAATCTTAGATCCGCCTAAGAATTCGGTCGAGTCAACGATTGACAATGATAGACTTGCGCGGATATGCCTAAAGCATGAGATTCTTCGAAGAGATACTGAGTTGCCCTCGAAAACAGATCGTCCTCATAATCCACCGGAAGGGTACATGTCTATCACCAGATTGATGTGCCTAGTTTGAGCGATACCTCTATTTCCATCATTCATTGTCGATTTTCTGTGACAACTGCGGATTGCCCCCATTCAACTTCATCCTAACTCCTACGCTTATATGTATACTCTGTACATAGTTTATAAAGAAATTCTAGGTGTAGAGCTAACTTTTAAGGATGTTCATTTCTTTTACAATTTTAAGCATCGAACCAATGACACCCCATCTCTTGTATACTTTGAATCGGTGCCAAATAGGAAAATCATCACCGTTCCGTTTAGCAGCAAAGATGGGTACCCAAACCCCAAATGCTTTTATATCAACAGCAACCCAGGTGTGCTAGAAGATGGCTTAAGTCAAGTAAGGACCTTGGGTTTTTGAGTTTTAGTCCCAATCTTTATCATAAATTCATTAAGCATCGCCTGTTTTCACTTGCAGTTGCAAACCCACCACAAGAGGAGCATCCGGTGCAATTCGATCATTTAAACCAGTGACTTAATGGTGATAAAAAAAATTTGACTATCAAAGATTGCTTATTAGATGAATATCTCCATTGGCATCGTCTAATTGCTATAACTTGAAGCTAGGCCATGGGGAAGGCCCTTACGTGCACATACCTCCATTGAAGGGCCAATCGACACTCCACTTGAGAGGGGTGGAAGTTCAAAAGATCCAGTAGTACCCCCTTAGGGATCCTCCTTCTCCCTCGATGACTCAGATGATATTTTAGCAAATATAAAAGAAAAAGATAGAGATAAGTGCATTACTCCCAAGGATTCTGCCACTCTTGAAAAACCGATATCTTCAAAAGAATTCTCGTTAGATGCTCCTCAAGGAAATGCCCCCACTATGGATGACTCTACATTTCAGGATTTAGGAATTCTTCCCTTGCCCGAGACTCTTTACACTTTAAAAGATTTTGGAATGAATCCTTTGACCTATACTTCCTCAGAAGAAACTACTCCTTTGAAGGCTAAGGAGACCACATATGCTAGCCTAACTTCGGGATCTGGTTGGTTGGGGGGATATCACTTAGGATGCATACAACACTCTAGCACTGCACGCCACAACACTTATGCTTTGTGTGAACATTAGTTTTAAACTCTACATACCTTGTTTTGCAGGAACCATGGTTCGTCCCCGCTAAGATATCAGGTAAATCCGTGCCATCGTGCCCAGATATTATTCCGATACTGAGCCTGACCATCGCGAAAGCCACGACAGGGATGACAAGAGGCATTATGATTCCAACCGTCCTCATTCTTCGCGTTCTCGTTCTCCACGTCATTCTGATCCAGATAAGTACAAGAGCCGTCAAAATTATCATGAAGGGGACAAACAACCTTCCAAAGATCTGACTCCTCCTAAAGAGAAGCGTCCCCAAGAGAGGCCATTATCGAAGCATACTAACTTACAGGATAAACCTAACGTCCCTGAGAAGAGGTTAGGCAAAGGTGATACATCCATTGTACCTGCCAAGCGGAGAAATATTGAATTATCCATATCCAAACCCGTGTCGCTCGATTCCGAGAACAAGGCAAGACTAGCAACTCTGAAAAAACAATTTCCGGATCATTAGTTTGATCGTATGGCGTTTGTTCCTGTGCTTGAACCTATTCCTTCGAATTAGGCTGACGATGCTAAAGCAAAAATCAATTTAGTGAACAAGCAATATATAGAAATGTATAAATATTCACGCAAGCTTTCTAAGATTATCAAGGATCTTATCACTGATATTGGCCACATGAAGGAAATGACCGATTATGATGCAAGCATTTTGAATAATTCAGAGAAAGATTTGGAAGACGCACAAGCTCGGCTTGCTCTCGCTCAACGGGATGCCGATAACTACAAAAACAACAACACGAAGAGCTACAAAGGCGTTATCACACGCTCTTGGATTCTCATGGCCAAGAGCGCTTGGATATAAAGAAGTAAGCTGAGGATGCTAAGTCTGAGAGTGTTAAAGTACAGTTAGCTTGCATAGCCCTTGAACAGGAGAAGGCTGAGCTAGAGATGAAAAAAACTGATTTAGTAAAGCAGAATGCCAAACTGGAAGCCAAATTACTGGAGGCTGAATATAGAGCGGTGTTGGCCAAGGGGAATACAAGCATCGCCCTTAAATCTGCCGAAGAAGTTCAAGAGAAACTCTCCGCGGTCCATAAGGAATTGGATGGCTATGGTGAGCTGATGATATAGTTCTTTGCTCAGGTGATCCATTGTCAAGACATTTCTTGGATCGAGGATTACCCTACAACTCTGGTTTATGTATGGGACCAAATCACTGAATGGGAGAAGAAAGAGCTCAAGGAGGATGCCATTGACGAAAACAAACTTATGGAGAATTTCCTTAGGGGTAAGGAGCCGGTACGTCTGGCCGAAGGGCGTCGACTTATTGCTGCTGCTATGGAGGAAAAGAGACGTTACGCCGAAGGAAAAGATATCATTGAAACTGATCTTCTTCTACTACCCCCGGGGCTACCGGAATAGAGGGATATGATCCTGAGAACACATGAATTCCTGAGGCATCCCTTTTGTCGCCTATACCCGAATTGACTTCAGAGACTCTAGCCACCCCCAATCGAGAAATCATCTGAAGGTATCTCTACCTTTTCACCCCAATTTGTCAAAGCCATTTCGACCTTTCGCCATATTATTGTGCAATAAATTGAAGATCCCTCGCTTTCTCTGAGTTAATAACTATCACCTCCCATTCTGTAGGCACCTGAGCCAACTGAGAAGACTGATGAACAACCAAAGACAATCATTAGTGAAAAGTCCATCGAAGAGACTCAAAAGAAACGGGATGAGGTCATTGTTGCAAAATCCGGAGGAGGAGCTAAGGGCAAGAAGGAGGAGGTTACCGATAAGGCTCCCGCACAACTTAACATCGAGACTCCTCACGCTGGGGAGATGATAGATTCTTTGAAAGACAACGGTGGCGACAATGGACATGAAGAAGATGATGATGATGTTGTTATGACTGGGGATTCGGGGAATGTCGATGATCAAACTTTGGCCGAGATGAAGGCCAAGCAGGATAAGTTTTTGCAGCTGAAAAATAAGGAAATAGATCCCAAAAGTTTTAATCCTCTTGCAACGGCACCTCCTGAGTCAAGATTAGTTGTTAGACTTTCAACTAAATTAATCACTGAAGAGCTTGCTAAGAAATCTTCTACTGATCCCAGCGCTCCAGTTCTCGGGAAGAAGAAACCAAAGCGGATCCAGACAGATGCTGAAAAAGAGAAGAAAGAAAGACTTAAAGCTGCCAAGAAAGCGAAGTCCACTCCAAAGTCCAAATGAGAGGTGGTTCTATTTTCATTTTGCATGTTCCTTGGTTCACCATTGTTGTAGCGAGTGCGGCCCTCGCCTTTGTTTATTTAGTTCTCTTGTACAAAACTATACTTGTGTTAATAAAGTAGTTCGTTTCCCACTATATAAAATGCTTGCAAGTTCGTCGTTTGTTTCTATTCGTGTCGGGAAATTAACAAACATAAGTAATGACTCAAGTCACCATTGCGATTTCCCGCAAAAGCATAGACAGATAAAAATATCATTCACAAAAATTGTCGCTTAATTAAATAAAATGAACGATCATAAAATGAATAATTGACGGCAGGGTGCATTATATATATATATATATATATATATATATATATATGCCCCAAATCAATCTTGAATATAGCACTTGGCTGAAGCTTATTGGAGATTGATTAAATTGCCCCCGGGCCTTTTGGTGGGGTTACAATTTGTTTTCATTGGTACACACTCTTTGTACCTTTATACTCTCATGTCGTCTAGTCAGGTTAGAGTAGATTCAAGGCGGTTTTTTTTCATGGTGCACCATCACGCCTCGAGGACGTCGTCTTCCCGTCCTTTATACCCTCTCTCGACTCATGAGAGTTAGAGTTCGGGATGTCATCTTCCCGTCCTTTTTATGTTGTTAGGTGAATGGTCATTTCATTTGCTTTCGTATTGATTCAAATGTCTGATATTCGACTTACGTTATGACAAACACAGAAAAAATACAAGACAAGGGTCAAACAGGTAAGGTAAATCACACACAATATTTTATAGTGGTTCGGCCAAGTCGTGACCTACATCCACTTCGTAATATTTTGTTTATATTAACCAGACTTTTCTAGGCAAGTCGTGCCTTTTTACATTGCCTATAAAACAAAAGAAAAAAGTACAATTTCAAGTATCGTCGCAAATGTTGGGCATTCCAAGCTTTAGGAATTTCTTCACCATCCACGGTTGCTAACTTGAAAGCTCATGTGTCAAGTTTCCATTGGATAGTGAATGGTCGCTCCCACTTTGGGCCTAGATAAGCAGTAGATGGAAAGACTCGCTTTAGCACCAGGTCTCCAGGTTCGAAAGTTTTAAAGTGAACCTTTCTGTCATAGTAGCGTGCCACTTGGTGTCGATGCCTTGAAGCACGCAAATCTGCTTCGTCCCTCTTCTCTTCAACCATGTCCAGGGACTCTAGGAGGAGTGCTTTGTTCTTCAATGGGTCATAATACATCACCTAGGAGAGGTGACTTTAAGCTCCACTGGAATTACCGCTTCTGACCCAAAGGAGAGTGAAAAAGGAGTATGACCAGTAGCCATCTTAAAGGTTGTTCGATAGGCACACAAGGCTAGCAGCAATCCATCAACCCACATAGCATTCGCCCGCTCCAACCACTTTATAAGGAAATTCTTAATGACTTTTTTTTATGGCTTCGATTGTCCATTCAACTGCGGATGAGCTACGGTGGTATATCTCTTATCAATTTTATACTTCTGACAGAAGTTTCTAAATTCCACGCTGTTGAATTGGGTTCCATTATCAGTTATAACAGTTTTTGATATCCCAAATCGACAAATAATATTTCTGACCACAAAGCTTATCAACTTTCTTGTCGTGATCGTAAGGATTCGGCCTCCACCCGTTTCGTGAAATAATCCACAGCCACGATCGCGTATCCAGCTCCTCCTTTTGCAGTCGGTAGGGTCCCGATGATGTCTAGTCCCCACATTGCGATCGACCACAGACTGACCATTGATTTGAGATGTCTTGGGGTGCTCTTGGAACTTTGGCGAATCTCTGACATTTGTCGCAGCATCGTGAATGATCAGCTGCATCTTTATTTACGGCAGGCCAAAAATAACCATATTGCAATACTTTCTTTGCCAGAGTTTGACCTCCGGTATGATCCCCACACTCACCTTCATGTACTTCTTTCAGTACACGTTTGATGTTGTCGTGTGCTATGCACCGTAATAGAGGCATAGAAAATCCTTGAAGATAAAGGACGTCGTCCTGTAAAATGTATCTTGTAGTTTTACGTGTTGCAACTTGTCTCTTGCTCTTCTTTGACGGGAGGATTCCGTTTTTAAGGAAGTTCTTAATTGGTGTCATCCATAACATCCTTTCTGGCTTAGCTTCCAGGGCTAATTTTACTTCCATTTGGTCAAAGCTTGGTGATTCCAATATCTCTATTGGAACCATTTTGGTTTCCTCAGGGTTGTCAGAACTTGCTAACTTAGCCAGTTGGTCTGCCTTTTGATTTTCTGCTCTTAGAATATGTGTTATACTGTAGTGCTCCAGGTTGCCCAGTAACTCCTCTAATTTTTAAAGGTAAGTAACAAGTTGAGGTCCCCTAGTCAAAAATTCCTTTCGAACTTGGAAGACAACTATTTTGGAGTAACAGAATATGTCCAATGTTCTTACCCTAATTCCTTAGCGAGTTTCAGCCCGACAATCAGGGCTTCGTACTCGGAATCGTTATTGGTGGCAGAAAATTCCAATTGCAGGGCGTAGTAAATGGATCGTCCTTTAGGAGTGGTTAAAACAACTCCGGTGCCGGATCTTCGATCGTTCTTGGCCCCGTCCGTACATAATTTCCATGGACTAAGCTCTAACTTATGCTCTGAAGTAACAACTTTGTCATCCACTGTTTCTTCTTCGGGAATCGTGAATTCTGCTATGAAGTCGACTAAGGCCTGCCCCCTTATTGACCTCCTTGGTTGAAAATTCAAATCAAATTAGCTCAACTCAATATTCCACTTAAGTAATCGCCCCGATGCTTTGGGTCTTTGTAATACTTGTCTTAGAGGTTGATCAGTATATATCACTACCAGGTGAGCTTTGAAATAATGACGGAGCTTTCGAGAGGCAATCAATAGGTTGTAAGCAAACTTTTCTATTCTTGGATAATTACGTTCCGCAGCTGCTAAATTATTACTTACATAATATACTGGCCTCTGGATCTTGTCTTCTTCACGAACCAAGGCTGTGCTGACAGCATGAGATGACACTGCCAGATAGACGAACAGATCTTCATGATCCACCGGTTTCGACAATATCGGGGGCTTCTCCAATAAGTCCAACAAATTTTGGAAGGCCTCTACATAGTTAGGAGTCCATTCGAAATTACGTTTTCCCCGTTTGATTAAATCAAAGAATGGGACTCACTTGTCCGTAGCTTTGGAAATGAATTTGCTTAATGCAGCAACCTTCCCTGCTAAGATTTGAATGTCCCTAATCTTCCATAGTTCTTCTATGTTCCTTATTGCTACTATCTGGCTAGGATTAATCTTAATCCCTCAAGAACTTATGATAAACCTGAGGAATTTCCCTGTTGCAAACCCAAATGAGCATTCTAAGGGTTTCAATTTCATCTCGTACCTCTGTAGGATATCAAATATCTCTGCTAGATCTTGTGTATGACTAGAGGATTGCCTGGATTTCACGAGCATGTTATATACATAAACTTCCATGGTTTTTCCAGTCTGGTTATAGAACATTCGATTCACCAGGCGTTGATACGTGGCTCCGTCATTCTTTAGTCCGAACGGCATTACCATATAGAAATACAATCCCAAGTTTGTTATAAAACTCATGTGCTCTTTATCCTGCACATGCATGGGGATCTGGTTATATCCTGAGTATGCGTCCATAATGAAAGAAGTTCATGTCCGGTTGTTGAGTCCACCAGCTGGTCAATCCTAGGAAGTGGGAAACTATCTTTTGGACAAGCCTTGTTTAAATCTGAAAAATCAATGCACGTTCGCCATTTCCCATTTGATTTCTTGACCAAAACAGGATTCGATATCCAGTCGGGATACATCGAATCTCTAATAAACCCATTATCTTTCAACTTCTCCACTTCTTCCTTTAGGGCTACCAACCCCTACGGGCCTAACATATACCTCTTCTGTTTAACAGGTGGATGCACTGGATTAATGCTCAATGAGTGACTCATAACGGAAGGAGATATCCCACACATACCAGCATGGGTCTAGGCAAACACACCCAAATTTGCCTTTAAAAAGTCAGTCAATTCCTTTGCTCGGAGCAGATCCAGCTGGGATCCAATCTTCAACACCTTTGTCAGATCAACATCGTCAATGGGGATATCCACAGTCATTTCATTGGGGTCGCCTTTCTGTCCTCGGGCTCTTCATCCTCTCTGGGATTTATGTCCTCGAGCAGTCCTCTGGGCGACTCCTTTGGGGGTGGTCCCCATAATTACTACGTTGAACCCTCCTTCGCAGGGGAGAAGGCATCTTTAGCTTCGATGCTTAATCCCTTCAGTAACAACTGCAATTCGGCCATGTAGCAGGCTCATCCGGTGGCTTGATCACCTCTCATTACTCCCACTCCTGCTTCAATTGGGAATTTCAGCAATAAGCACCAGGCCGTAATGCAAGCCCTAAATTCCACGAGGGGTGGTTGGCGCAAAAAGGTGTTATAAGGGGATTCAATGTCCAAAACTACAAATGGGAGAATACTCACTCTTCGGCGATCTCCTTGTCCCAATGTCACTGACAATTATACATATCCCATTGGAGCAGTCGATGCTCCATTGAAGCCGCGTATCCATTCCTCGTAAGGCTTCAAGTCTTTCGCTTCAAGTTTCATATCTGATCGAATGCTTTTTTAAAGAGAATGTTAACCTAACTCCCATTATCTACCAACACTTTGTGAACCAGAGCTGGACTGATAGTAGTAGTGATCACCAATGGGTCCTCTGTGGGTGATTCAATTCCATAATCATCTCTATTACGAAATATGACATCATCTGACATTGTTTTCTATTGCATCACCAGGGCGATGTCTTCGAGGTTGCTAAATTCTCCCACTCCAAGGTGCTTAACCGTATTGACGTATTAGTCCATAGCCCTATAAATATAGGCGGCAGGGTGAGGTCCTCCCACTATAGTATTGATAACGATTCCTTTACCTTTTTGTTCAGAGGTGGGTTTAGGAGCAAGCTGATTTTGATTCGAGGCTTGCCCTCCTTGCCCCCTATCTCTTGGGGAAACCTTGTCTTCATCTAATTTTCCTTCCCACAGCAACTTTTCGACAACGTATCTCAAATGCCGACATTCATTAGTAGAATGTTCGTGGGTTCCATGAAATAGACAAAATTTTCAAGTAGCCACCTCCTTCTCCGTAGAGTCTCGGGGCGGAGGCTTTTTATATTGTAAGACGTTGTAAGTATCCAGGTAGATTTTTTCCAATGTGTCATTCAGTGGTGTGTAGTTTTCAAAGGTTTGGAATCGAGGCCTTTACTAGAGTTATTTCCTCGGTTCCTATTCCTCCTATTGCCGTTTCCATTCCTGTTGTTACTTCCTTCATTTTTGTTGCCAACATTTACATCGACTTTCCCCGAATTGTCATTGGACTGCTTCACAGCAACGTTACTTTGAATATCTTCTGTCGGAGCTCCATCACACTTTCTCTTTCGATTGGCGCATATCTCTTCTCATCGTAGACGAATATTTTCCTTTTCATAGAAAGTCTTCCTAGTCAGTGTGGCTTCCCAGCTAAATAAACTCCGAATTCAGTATCTGGATCGACTCCTTTAATCAAGGCCATCAAAATAGTTGGCTCATGGGGATCACATATTTCAATTACTGCTAAGTTAAAGCGATCCAAGTATGATTTCAGAGATTCTCCGGGGGTTGGTTTAATTCTGGACAGTTCGATAACACTTTTAGCTCTTCGGGCATGGACTCGGAACTGTTTCCTATAAAGCTCGCTTAGTTCTTGAAAACTCAACACCAATTGCAGGGAAGTCGCGTAAACCACATTATTACGACATCTTCTAGATATATTGGGAAGGCTTTACATTTACAGCATCAAGTGCAGCTGCAGCGTTCATATACCGCGCATATCTCATCAGATGTTGTTTCAGATTCGTTCTTCCAGTATATCGATCCATCTGTGGTAAATTGAACCATCGAGGGAATTGGAAGTTCAGGATGTCATCAGTAAACGGAGTATGACTGCGTTCAATACCTTATTCTTCATTGGTATATCGGCTACTATCGGCCATGATTTGATGCACCATCGCTTCTACTTCCGCTTTGGTTAAAGTCGGTTCGGGATCCCTACTTCTTTCTCTCTGCATGCGCCTACCACCTACTTTAGGTGACCCCTTGGGTTTTTGGTTGGTAACAGAACCTCCCCATCTCCTGCGGTCCAGGTCACTCACAGGACGAACAGGATGAAGGAGTTGCCTCTGGGTAGGATTGGTAATATTTGGATCCCTGGGGAGAACATGTGACTCGCATCGATAACAGCATTGGTTCTCTCAAGGAAGGATCGTCGGGTCCCAGAACACGCACTGCATTTTCACGGGACCCCAATGATCTAAATGTCAGTTGGTCTAAATTTTCGGGACTTTCGTATGGCCTCCTTTCACGTGGGCGCTCTTCATCAAAAGATTATGAATAATCCATAGTAGGATGACGAACCAGAGAGGAAACCCTTTGTTTGCGAAGTTCGCTTGTTTCTTCGTTCATAACCCTCATGTTTTCTCTCATGAGAACACTATCCCGTTTGTGATCCTCCAAAGCATCCCTAGTGCTCTCAAACGTATCAATCAAATGGGAAAATTCCCCATGGGTTACAAGTGCAGAAGGTGTAGGCTGATCATCAGTTGCCACGGCTAGTATCGGAGCATTTGTAGGAGCTCGAGTAGAGGTACCAACTTCAGCTAGATTCGGTTCGGATCGGCCTTCCCCTGCCTCTGCGGGTGGGATCAGTGGAGAGCTGCCAATAGCATTCTGGGAAGCAGACTGGATCGATTCGGAGCCACCGGGTTGGATCGGAGCCTGTTCAGATGGAGTTGGAGATGTCATGCCGGATCGACTGGCTCCTAAGCCTTGTCCTCATGGCCTAGTAATGATTATAGCTTCACCTACTCTGCTTTCCCGTGCATTCTGCACTTCTTTCCCTTTTCCCTTGGTCATGATATTCAATTTTTTGAAGAGAATTTCAGAAATATTGACTACAAGGACTATCTTCTTTAGTTATACAAACCCAAATAGTAGAATGGTAGCCCAAAAACGTAGAGAATTCGTAACTTCCCAGTGAAAGAACCAAAAATGTTAGATCCAAAAATGGTTATAACACCCAATTCAATGATAAATAAAAGAGAAAAACAATGAAAACACACGATTTATAGTGGTTCAGTGTTAAAGAGCCTACATCCACTTTAAATTTCTTTGATTGATGATGGGAATGCAAGTACAATGATTGTCTTCACTCAACCTCACTTTTACATTGAATAATTTCACTCAAACCTTTATGAAATATGCTCTAAAGGTTGACGATGATCTGAATAAAATAGTGGAATTCGGTTCCTATAGTAGAGAGGGTCAATAATTTGCTTGATGGTGTTTTTATAGGCAGAAAATTCCCTGAGGGCCTCTGGTTCGGGTACACGTGGCACTCATCCCTTTAGATTCGGGTTTGGAAGCTTTGAGGTGGTGCCAACACATTATGTTCGTGGGTGAACGTGGGAGAGTGGATTCACAACCGCTCCGCATATGAAGGAATCGTGGGCTATAACTACTACAACTTCCTGTTCTCGGATCGGATTGGCGCTCACACAAGGGGTTTGGGTCTGTGACCTCCGAACCGATCCAGTTAAGCTTCCTATATGCCATTTTCTGCTTTGTTCGCTGCATAAACTCGGGTCAAGGCCCTACGAACCGATCCGGGCCTTTACTGTGAACTCTTTCTTCAAAGTTATTCATCGTGCAATCCCTTAGCTTTGTGAACCTAGTTTGCAAAGTAAGCTAACACCAATCAATGAATACTTTCCCGACATAACAACTCCTTTCTGTTTTAATCGATCCTTGGTTCGCCGACATAGTGAACCATCTAATCACTAAGGAAACACCCTTGTTTTGGTCCAAGCAAGATAAATACGAATTTATTTCCCAAGTGAAATACTTCTATTGGGACAACCCATACTTGTTTAAGTATTGTCCGGACCAAATCATTTATCGATGCGTTCCTGATAGCGAAATTAGGAGTGTTCTCTCATTCTGCCATGTTCATGCGTGCGGTGGACATTTTGGCCCTACGAAAACCGTTGAAGAGGTGCTTCAATGTGGTTTTTATTGGCCTACTCTCTTTAAAGACTCGTTTGGATTCTGTAAAACTTACAATCGTTGCTAAATGCTTGGAAAGATTTCTCGATGAAATATGATGCCTTTAAACCCCATCCTTATGATTGAGATCTTTGATGTATAGGGTATTGACTTTATGGGACCTTTCTTAAACACCTTCGGAAACTTGTATATTCTTCTAGCCGTCGACTACCTTTCAAAATGTGTCAAAGTCGTTTCATGTAAAACAAATGATCATAAAATTGTTGTGAAAATTCTAAAAGAAAACATCTTTTCGAGGTTCGGCGCACCTCGCACAATAATAAGCGACAATGGAACACATTTCTTAATCGATCTTTTGAATCCTTAATGAAGAAATACTCGGTAACCCACAAGTTATCCACTCCTTATCAAACTTATGGGCAAGTCGAAATGTCAAATCGTTAAATAAAACCGATTTTGGAGAAAACTGTAAACAAAAATAGAAAAGATTGGTCACAAAAATTGACCGATGCGCTTTGGGCTTACCGTACTGCTTTTAAAACTAATATTGGAATGTCCCCTTTTCGATTGTTTTACGGTAAAGCCTGTCATTTACCCGTTGAACTTGAACATAAAGCGCTTTGGGCAATAAAGAACTTAAACTCTGATCTTGAACAAGCTGGCAAAAATCGAAAATTGCAACTCAACGAACTAGAAGAAAATAGGAATGACGCATACGAAAACGCAAAAATTTACAAGGAAAAAACCCAAAGTTTTTCATGACAAGTCAATCCTAAGAAAAACGTTTTTGCATGACCATAAAGAACTACTGTATGACTCATGACTTCATTTATTCCCTAGGAAGTTAAAATCGAGATGGACCGGACAATATGTTGTTCGAACAGTTTTTTCACATGGTGCTATTAAAATAGAAACCCAAGGGAAGGATCCTTATTCAAAGCCAATGGTCAACTTCTAAAACTAGTCTTGGAATTGCCCACTGATCGAGAGGAGGTGCTCATGATCCTTTATGAGCCGTGCTACGTGAAGTTAAAAAGTTAAGTTTACTCCTTTGTAAATATGTAAATATTTCTCTTCCGTTCACTCATTGTGTCATGCATTGACTGTGGGGACACAGTCGAAATCAAGTGTAGGGGGAGTCTCATTGTCAATCTATTTTGCATATTTAAGTTTGCAGTTTTTTCCCCTTTTACTTTAAAAAAAAAGAGTTTCGCACTTATTTTTACTTTTAAATAAGAGATGACGGAGTTAGCATATAATTTTGATCGCTCGATTAAAATTTTGGAAATTTACTTCTCTTAGCGGATAACGGAAGGAAAGTTTGAATTATGGCAAATTTGGTGTAACTGGTATATAGGGAGATTCGTAGGTGATGAGTATGAAATGTTTTCTTAATTGTAATTTGAATAAATGAATGGTTGATTTAGACTACTTGCGATGACATTTTAGATTTTTTAAGTGAAGTTGTGCTAAGATATTATCGCTTTACTCTCTCTCTCTCTCTCTTATGTAAAAAATGAAAAAATGAAAAAAAAAGTATATGTATAATAATAATCCAAAGGTATCCAACATTGCTAGTACATCTCGCGTTGGTGTGCAAATCCGTCAAGCTCTTTTCGACACCTTGTTGACAAAGTCAACATCGGTATACCTTGGTCTCATTTTATGAGTTGGACAACTCAGTATTACCGTGGTATACCAAGGTATTTGTAAATAATAATAATGCGAATATTTTGTAATAAAGAGAGAGTGAGCACTTAAAATCCAAGCACACTCTTCACTTATTCGACCTAACTTGTTAACAAAAAGGAAGTTGAGATGTCGTTTTACGACTGTTGATATCGATTATAGAATTCATTTTATATTTGCATTATGTTTCTACCGAAACAACTAGCCAAGCTGGAAGAGTATGTAATGATAACATGACTTTTGATTGAAGTTTTGATTAGTAACAGACTCAAATTTCATAGTAACGACCCAAATTTGTGTTAACTCATTCATATAAAATTTAAAAGTAAATTATCCATTTGTAAATATTCCTTTAAAAACTTACATTCATATTGTAAATATTTTCGAATTTCGCATTTTGTACATACTTGCTGCTTTTGGATTTTGTGGGTAGTATCCGCTGAAAACCCTCACGAGACAATACTTGTCCTACTGGGGACACCCAGGGGTTTAACGGCTTGTTGCATACGCGCAATGCAATCATGCTCCATACGAAAACGGATTTAGCTTAGTTTTTCAGTTTATTTGATGACGAATAAAAAGATAAGTGTGGGGGTATTTGATGTGTACGTAAAAATGCACATTTATATTCACATATTTATTCTTGTTTAGTTGAATAAATGAAGTTTTTGGGTATTTTATATGATCAAATCATGTTTTAAATATTTTCAAATCATTACTTATTTTGGGAAAAAGTGATCACTAATGCATGTTTTAATTTGTGAAATCTTTTACTTGTTCCTTGTGATTATCTCTTATAGGAATTTTGGAGCTAAAAGGATATATACACATGAAGAGATGAGGGAAAGCATGCATTTACACAAAAGGAGGCAAAGAATTAATTCATTTTATGGATAGTGGGGGCCCACACCTTTCAAATAGCCCACTTGCTCGTAATCTTCATATTAAAGAATGAGACAAAAGGCCTCATGCATTCTACATGACTTATTAGTGGCTAATGGCAATTAGAAGCTTCATGAATGGGCATTTTGGGGGTTTCCCAAGGAAAGTGATTAGGGTTTTAGGGCTTTTCGATCATGTATATATACCCCTTTGTTTCATGTATTGGGGGATCTCTTTTGAGCATATGAAGGTGAAAGTGGTCAAATAAGTAAAAATGGCTTCCAAGCCTATTTCTTTTATGTATCTCTTATGTCTCTTTTAATTTCTATGCTATACTTTATGCTAGTAGTTTAGATTTTCTTTTCTGCAAGTAGTGTAATTTTATTTTATGTAATTAGTTAGTTGTTAATATCTTTTCTTCATTATTTACTCTCTATTTTTTTGTTCTTCAATGTTGAAATCTAATTGTGTTGAAATAATAACACAATTAAGGAGCTAAACCCCTTTAATTTAGGGGTGATGAAGCTCTCTAATCACATAGATTCAACATAGTTTATTTTCCATGATCTCTACTAGTGCTTATTAAAGAATAAATGTTTAGTGTATTTGTTAATCATGTTTGGTTTTGATGATCTATGCCTCTAATTAATAGAGGATAGATCATGCTTGATCAAATGAAACAACAAAATTTGCCTCTTCATTTATGTATGATTTTGGCAAAAAGAGGAAGTGTTAATCAACATTTGATATTCTATATTACTAACTAATAGTAAATAGAGTATTCTTAAAATTGATGTTGCTTTCAACTTGTTGTCTTTTTCATGAGAATTGAATAGTGAATTAGATTTGTGCTACAGTTTGATGACTTATGTTACGCTAATTAATAGCATAAATATGTCATACTTATGATAAACACAATTACTAATCTCACTTATGACCAATTAAAAAGAGATCATAACTTCATCATGTTGATTTGTGTGATTTAGAGAGTGAAAACACCTCTAAATTGCTCTTAACCAATAGTTTCATTCTCAACTTAGTCATTATTTTTGTTAAATTTTAGTTAACACATTTTAAAGTTTGGTTTAATTTGATTGAATTTAATTAAAATAATTTCTTTCCTTGTGGATCGACTTGTACTCGCTAACGTACTACAAGTGTACGTCGCGCGCTTGCGGTTTACTAAACTTTAAGATGATTTTCTAATTCATAGAATATTTATCGTTGAACACTTGTTTTAATAATAATAAATTAATATTGTTTTAATGTTACTTGATAATTAATGATAAATTTTTATTTTTGATTATCAACCTTGTTTACAAGTAATTAGCATTTTTGGAGTGAAGACCATCATCAACGATAGACGTGACTTCGATTATTATACGTATTATGATATTAGTTAGTATTTGTGTAATCCTTTTTGTGAATTCTTATGATATGTGAATTCGTTCATTATGTCAAACAAGTACTATTTCAATGGTTATGGATAATACTCATGTACCAAACATGTTCTTAATTATTTGATTATGACGATTATATGATTTGTTGACTATTGGTTTAAATACGATAATTATACGATTGTTGCTGATTTTAATATGACAAGTACAAAGTTGGTTGTGGGAAATAATATAAGCTATTAATAGTATATGGTAGCATTTAAAATATGCTACAAAATAGTCAACACGTTTTAGTAGCATTTAAGAAACGCTAGAGAAACAAATGTAACACATCATCTAAATTTTTAGTAGCATAAAATAAATCAAACGAAAAGATTTTAGTTGCATAAAATAAACACTACAGAAAAGCAAAAAAAATATACCGTGTACAACCTTCGGTAGTGTTTGGAAAATATAATTGTATAGAAAATTTAGTAGCGTTTATCAAAACGCAACGAAAAAAACAAGACTTCTAGTTGTGGGACCTGTAGAGCATTCATTAAAATGCTATCGAAAGGTTTTGGTAGCGTTTTTCAAATGCTGCCAAAGGCTTTTTCTGATGTACTAGCTGTTTGTTCATTTTGGGTGTAGATTTGTCTATGAACTCAATATGTTCTTCCCAATCTGGGAAATCTGAATCAAAATTTTGTTCCTTGATTTTAATAATATGTCTGGCTGGGAATAACATGTCATTTCCATAATAAGGAGGAACTGTTGTTATCCCAAAATGTAATTTTGTGTCTGGGACCTCTATAAATTAATCTTTGATTGAGTTGAGAGGTTCTGGTAATTCTATCTGATGCCATCCATTTAGGTATAGTTCTCTGATGAATCCATAGTTCAGTCCAGTAGTAGGATCCAGAGTGAATTTGTTATGCACTAGGTATTTGTACTGTGAGAGTCTTAGGATTATGAGAGGCATACATGTAATTATCGTACACCTGCAATATGTTGAAAAATCTTTACAATTTGTAAATTGTTTTGTGCGAGGGATGTTCTGGTTTTTTATTATTTCCCATGTAATTTTGAATCCAGGTATCTTTTGTGTAGAGATTTTTGTTAATATGGAATAAATTTTTTGAAAGTGCTGGCATTTTGCTCCTTTGAGGCCTGTAAGAATTGGATTTATCTATTGAAGACTTCAGGAAAGGAGATCATTGTGTTCTTTGTTTGTATCGGAGCAATTTGTGGAATATGACCAAGCTAGACCATCTTTATTTTTTTGTGCTTCCTTTGCTGCTATTGTTGCAAAAGATGTCTTGGGTCTTAGGCTTAAATCTATAGAATTTATATCTTTTTTTTTTTACTTTTGAGGCTATGATTTGTGATTGTTTGATGCTGTCTGAGACTATGTAGTCTTTTCCAAGCTGCTTCTCTATAGCTTCTTTTGTTGTCTCATAAGTGTAATAACCTTTGAAATATGGTATTCCATACCTTGGATTTTGTAATAGTTCTTTTAATTTTGTTATCATTTCTTCCCAAGAGATATATATGCTTGCACTTGGTCCATTAAACAAACAGTAATGCATAAACTTCTTTGTTATTTCCTTATTTGTGAAAATCTCAATAAGAGTGTATATGATGCTGAGTTATTGCCTGTAGTCTGTTATTGCTGTAGATAGATTCCATATGTTATCCAGCACCAGTTGTTGTTCTTCAGTCAGTTCAGCAGTCGTGATAATTTTTTTTTGTATATATGTCGTCACGAATTTTCTGTTATTCATCAACTGGTTTGTAGCAGATATATCTGTTTCTTCTTCTCTGTTGGAGGATCACAATCTATGTTAATGAATAATCTTGATAATTTGTCTGGCAATATATTTAAGTTACCTTTGATATGTCCCCATATGATTTTGGCACCACAATTTAAGACAGCATTTTTGAATTTTAACCATCTACTATTTATTATACTTTTTTTTTCTTTTCTATTATTTGCATATTTTACTATAGATTCACAATCTATTCTTATTGTTATTTCTTTTTGTGATATTATGAAAAGCCTAAATTATTCTAAAATATATATTATTGCTAATAATTAATAATCTAAAGAAGTCATATAAACTTTTTCTTTATATATTCCTAAAGTATATCTATAAATCTTTTTAGTGGATTTTGGGTCACTTTTGTGTTTTTTGCTTAATAATATTCCTCCCTATCCTAAGGAAGAACTGTTAGTTTCTATGATTAAATAGTCAGTGGATCGGATTAAAGTCAATGGTTTTAGATTTTTAGCTAATTCTTTTATTTTTTTGAATCCTCATTATTAATTTCTCTTTTGTCTTTGGGGATTGCTTTATTATATAAGGGTCCAGTGTATTTGGATAAGTTTTGTATAAATGATCTAGCATAATTTATTAATCCCAAAAACGATTGTAATTGTTTAAAGTTTTAATTTTTTTCTGAAAATTCTAATATATTTCTAGATATATGTGATTGTAATTCTATTTGTCCTTTTCCTATTTTCACCCCCAGCAAAATCAATAGTATTTTTAAATAATTCAAATTTTCTTTTGGAAATTATTAGTCCATGGGCTTTGAAAAGCTTAAATATAATGTATAAGTGTGAAATGTATTCTTTCTTTGTTTTTGAGAAAATTAATATATCATCTATGTATACGTATGTAAATTTACTATAATGTCTGAATATATTATCCATTTTTCTTCGGAATAATTGTGAAGCATTTTTTTAATCAAAATGGCATAACAATTTATTCATAATGTCCTTCTGAACAAGTAATGGTTGTCCAAGGTACTGATTCTGGATGCATTTTTATTTGCGAGAATCCAGATTTCAGATCAAATTTGGAATACCAATAGTTATTTTGTATGTTGTTAATTAGTATATCTTTATTTGGGATACAACACCCATTTTCATGTGTATTGTCATTCATTCTTGTATAATCCATGACCATTCTACTTTCTCCTCTTTTTCCTTCAGATTCTTTTTGGACTATAAAGGTCGTCGTTCTATGTCTAGAATCTGTATTTCTTATAATTCCTAATTTTTTAAAATATCTATGTGCATCTTAAATTCTTCAATCATCCAATTATCATATTTAGGTGATCTAGTTTCGATTGTAATCTCTGGATTAATTATATCTAATTTAAAATAAATAAAATCTTTTTCCTAATATTTTAGTAGTTTTTCTCCTATAATTTCAAGTTTTTCAAGTTTGCTAACAATTTTGTTTATGTCATCAGTACTTAGTAAAATTCTACTTAATTTGTTAGGGTTTATAAATTTTAAATTAAGTTTTGTATTTTAATATTCATCATGTTCATTGTAGTTTAATTCAAGTTTATCTTCATGTTCAATTTTGTTCATTTTTGCAAGATTTTCTTCTTCATGTATTTCTTGTAGTATTTTTGTTTTTTGCATTGTCCTAGTGTGTCACAAGTACAATGCTTTTCTTTTTGTCCACCACTCTTCTTAAGCGCATGTTCTGATAAAATAGGGGTTAATGTAGTTTTTTTAGCTATTTGTAAGTAATCTTTATTAAAAGATAATTATCCATTATCGTTTAATAGAAAATCAAATCCAAGTATTAGAATTATACTTCCTATATTTAAGTCTGTTACCCATAGTTGTTTTAAGGGGTAATGTTGGGGCCAATCATTATAGGTTGTACTGAATCTTTTTTGTACATTTTTTACAATATCTATTTCAATATTTGTTGTTCCATCAAACTGTATACTTTTTTTTTATTGCTTTAGATACTAAATAATTCGGTATTATTCTTGAACATATTGTAGACCTTGTAGCACACGTACCTATAAACGCTAATAATTGTATTTCTATTCCTTGGATATTTAACAAGGTTAGAATTCTTAGTTCTCTTAGGTTTTCATTATTACATATTAGGGGTACAATAATCTGTTTATTTGAATTACTTAGACTATTTTCAACGAGATTCAAAATATTACAAATTATAGGTATATCTAAAAGTTTGGATTATTGTCGATGATAGATAAAGAATTGCTCCTAGTAATTATTTCTTTTCCTTTTCTTGTTTGTTCCATATTTTGTATATTTGTTTTGATTTCTTCTAATTCTCATTCAAAATTATTAATTCTATCTTCTAGAATTTTTATTCTATCGTCGTTGATTTTATTTCTGTATGTAAATTGTATTTTTTTTCTCGTTTCGTATACTTAGTTTAAAATATTTTTCTGCACAAAAATAACATATTTCTATGATGCATGTTTTGCATTTAAATCTTTTGTCAAGCGTAGGGTACCAGGAACAGAAATAGCACTTCATAGTATATGTTCCCATTTTATATTTAAAATCATGTTCGCGGTCATCTCTATTTACTAAGTTTAATAGTTGATCAAAATAACCTGATTGATTTGGGTGATTTTTTTTAATTCATCTGTAAAAGAAGAGTCTGAATTAGAAGGTAATTCTTGTTCTTGTAATCCTTCTAGTGATATTATAAAATATATTGTAGAAGTTTCTGAAACATCTGAAGTTATTTCTACCAAGTCTTCTTTTACTGAATCAACTAAATTTGATTCTTTAGTGAATAGATTTTGTCTTTTAGGACAGGTAGAAGAAAGATGTCCTTTCTCGTTGCATGCAAAACATGTAATCGATTTTGTATATGTTTTTCTAGGATTATATTTTCTAACATCTTTAGTTTTAATTAGATATGGTTTTTTAGCCATTGATTTTCATAAATAGCATTTCTCTGTATATTTTTTTTCTTTGGTTTAGGCTTTTTGACAATAGGATTTTTAGAGCCATATTGCTGAGGTGTATATATTTGTGAACGGAATCCATAATTCTTTTGTTTTAGTCCTCTTTGTATTTGGATGTAGGTACATTTTTCTTTAGTTCCGAAATAATATGGATTATTCTTATTCCTATGTTATAATACGTTTTAGGAACACAAGGGTACATTTCATTCCATGACTTATGTATCTCTTTTCCTAATATCATGGTAACTTAGAGAATAGTCTGTCTCCTATTTCTTTATAATAGTTCCTGGAAATTGTTGCATAATATAAAAATTCATTTTAGAATTTTATAATATGTTTCAAGTCTAGTAATTTTATTTGTTTTAATCTCTCATAGCTTTTTGTTGTCTTTAGGTTAGTCCTGTGTTTACATCTCTTCCTATTGTTATTGTATGTATTAAATATGCAAAGTTATAAATATTTCCACCTTGGGCTACCAAGGAGGGTACTTCATCTGGGAAACATGATTTATAGGCTTCCCACATTCCTTTAGCAACATCACCTAAGTAACTTTCTGCAATGCTTACCATTTCTTCTCCCGAATTTATATTTAGGTGTTTGGTAGAGTAATCTCTAGCTATTGCAGCAGTCCATTGTTCTAGATAGGTATCTAATAATTGTGGGTGGCATTCAGTAACATTAAGTATTACCGAATTTATTCCAAAAATGGTTATTTCTTTTGGTAATCTTTTTTCGGTTGTCCTGCAACGTCCCGTATTTTTGCTGTAACACCCCGTATTTTTAACAACACTAAAAGTGGATAAATTGAATAATAATTAATTTAATATTTGAAATTATGGGAAACGGACTGCGCCATTGCTTCCATCTCAAAATTCTGGTCAAGATAGACATTTGATTTGCGTAAAACGGACAATATATGAAGAAGTTATGAGGATTTTAATTTTGTATACGCGTAGAAGAATTATATATATACATATGAGTCAGAACCTTATCCAAAATCATTCAAAAATCAAAATGGTGGAAGGCAGAAAATTTCCCGCTCTAGGGGGTCGACCCCCCAGGGGGTGTCGACACCGGGGTTGACACCCTTACAGGGGTGTTGACACCCCTACGGATGACGAGCAGTCAGTTTCAGAGGGGCTGGCAACTATAAATATGTGTCCATTTCTCCTGTTTTCTTCATTGGAAATCATGGAGGCCAAATGTTGCCGGTTTTTGAACTGAGACGGATCCTTTCTTCAACAACGATCAACTTTGCAAGTCAAACTTAGAGATTCGAGTGTAGATCCAGCCTCAGCTATTTTCTACCTTTTCTTTTAGTCCAAACATAGTGAGTTCTAGGTTACTTTTAGATTTAAATGATAAAAAGTACAACGTGATAGTACTGTGATTTGGATCTGCCTTGAATCATGAATCTTTGTTATTCTTGGATCTCAAACTTTATTATGCTAGATCTATTTTTATAGATTTAATTCACATGTGGTTAGTTTATCATGTCCACCTTATTATGCCAATTACTTGTCTATGCCAATATATATGTTTATGTCACTTTTATAATGATCATGTTTGTCATATTCCCATCACTTTTCCCTTTTTTGTTTTTGACTAGGCTACTTTCTAGCCTAGAGGCTACCAAATATATGCGAATGCATTAGTTAGGGAAAGGGGCAAAAGGCTAGAATTGGCATAATATAAATAATGTTTATATGAATTGGACATATAATTCAAAATGGGGAAGTGGGGACATAATAACCAATAAAGACATATGTAAGAATTGGATAAGAACGAAATGTCTAATAATTACAATTAGAAATTGTGATTGCACTTACGACACGAGGTTAGGTTGCATTAGTGGTGGAAGTCTGTCCGGACCCGACAGGCATATCCAGCAACCACTAATGTTGAACCGAATGTGAGAGTTCTAAGTGTGCAAATACGAGACGGGCTATGACACGAGGTTAGGCCCAACTTGTGGAAGAAGTCTGCCCGGACCCGACCGGCATATCCAACATCCACAAGTTGTAGGCCTAATGTGGGAGATAAAGCCCATTATAAACCATAAATGGACATGGTAATGAACTGGACTACTTATCCTAATCTAATCCATAGGAATTATACGATTATAAACTAAAGTTAGGGTTAAGTAAAATTGATTGGACAGTGAATGGGTTAAGCAAATATGGAGGGGGTGGGTAATATTTACATATAGGTCCACAAACGTAACCCGATAAGGTTATGTAATTAAAGACACCTAGTGGTACACATAACCGATGGAAATAATAAAAATATGTATTAAAGACTCCTAGTGGTAATACATAATCATATGGAAAACCTAGTGGGGATACAAGACAAAGGGGAGAGCTTGTATCATATTGTGTAGGACCCATTTCATCCAGTAACCCAGATTAGGTATTAAAACATGTACTCCGTACTAGGTCGGATAAGGGGCACGCTTACTGGACTAATTGTAAGTGATCCAAACGTAGAGGATGGTGTAGGCGGCGCAAACTGACCGGGCCATGTGCGTGCATGAGCCGGGCAGAAGGGGATAAGACGACCGTGACACCTATTGATATGGGGGTGTGCATATTAGTGAGGGGTCGCCACTTTAGGACGTGATACATCCTACGATGGGGTCGACACAGTATCTACGTGGATTAGGGAGCCGATCGATTAGGGTAGTAGTTAAGATACATTTGGACGTATGCCCAAGTCTACCACCTTATAATGGAAGGGATCATCTCATTCTGGATATACTAGTAATAATGCAGAGTAATCATTTTAGGTAAGCGTATACACCTTATCATGTCTACCTTGTCTCACCTATCTTTTATTTAGTAATCTCTCTTATCCAGTTTATATGCCTGTCATGCTACTTTTATTTATTTACTTGCTAAAAGTAATTAGACTCCCCAGACTTTATGTCTGACCCTTTTTGTTTCTCCTTCTTTCTTTCGTCCTCCCCTCCCCCCCTCCCCCCCAATTCTCAGGGAGGAAACACTCAGGCTTGACCGTGATTCTGCTTACTTTTGCTGGAGCAGCTGATATGTATGGCTCAAGCTCCTATCCTTGTTGCTATGTCTATATTTTGTTTTTGGGGAATTTCATTTCTTTTATGTACTCTGATATTTTTGAAGTACAAGACAGTAGCTTTTATGTTGTAATGGGCTTTTATGTTTTAGACATGTGATGTTTTTTTGGACCACGGTATCTTATGATAAATAAAGTTTTTATTCCGCTGTTATTATATATGTCTGTCTTGTAATATTTCCGTTCTTTTTACTATAACGCTCCACGAAACTTAATGCATTCCCTTTGTGAGTGACATTAACGGACGTGGGGTGCCACACTAGGTATCAAAGCTGAAGGTTACCAGATTAGATAAAAGTTTTTTAAAGCTATTTTCAAAATGGTTTTAAAAGAAAGGATTTTAAAAAAGAAAAGTCTGTTTTGAAAAACATTCCTCAAAAAGCCATAAGTAATATCTTTCGATCCCTTGTCGGAATCGTTTTCCTTTTCTTTTTCAGCATGTCTGGGGAACCCAGCATTCCAGAGGGCTCTACGATACCAGGATGGTTCCGTAGGTATCTCGAGGCCACAGTGCCTGCCAAAGGCCAAGGAAATATTCCTCCCCTGGCAGCACACGTTGTTCCTCCTCCTCCGCATGCAGACAACTTCTCAAAGATCTACAAAGATTTCCATCCTATAGGAGGGAATCTGTTTCATGAAACCGAGACGTTTGTGGATGCTAGGAACTGGCTCAAGGAAACTGAGGACTTGTTTGTAATCTTTGAAGTAGAGGATCGAAGAAAGATCCAGTTAGCTTCTTGGCTATTGAAGGATGAAGCTTCATTTTGATGGGAGGTTACCCAAGCAGGCCATCCGGTGGAAACTTGGGATGACTGTAGACAGAGGTTTGAGATGAAATTCCTTTCCCAAGCTGAGAAGAGCATGCAGATGGAGAGGTTCTTAGCACTCAAACAAGGGTACTTGATGGTTAAAGAGTATGTGAATAAATTTAACCAGCTGGCAAGATTTGGACTGGAACTGGTAGATACGCCGCATAAGAAGGCTTTGCGGTTCGCTAAAGGGATAATTGAACCCCTTTATGGGTTAGCCATGTCCCATATCCCAATCGGAGCCAACGTTGAAAGACTTGTTGATATGGCCTTGATGTATGAGGAAGAGAATGGGGAAAAGAAGGAGGTTAAAGCTAAGGAAACAACGCAAAAACAAGAAGGTGTGGCCCAAAAAGGGACAACAACAACAGCAACAGAAGAAAAGAGGAAAGAATAGCAAGGGTAAGGAGAAAAGGAAGTGTCACAGTTGTGGGAAAGAGGGTCACTTTATCAAAGAATGTAAAAGAAGGAAGAACACTTCCTTCAACTGTAGAGAGGTCAGACACTTTGTTAGGGAGTGCCCGAAGAAACAGGGATCACAGGGAGAAAGTCAAAGGGCAGGAATTTATGGGGGGCAGGTGCATGCTCTCGCGATCAGTGCTCCTGATAGAGGTAGAAAAATTTCCGCGGAAGGTTTAATTTCTCTTTCAAACCATCCTATAAGAACACCTTTTGATTCTGGGAATTCACATTCATTTATATCCAGTTCTATGGTTGAATCTCTGCAATTAATTACTAGTATGGTAATGGATCTCGTAGTTGTTTCAAACCCCACTGGTGGTATGACTCATTTATCTATGATTTGTCGGGGTTCGAAAATTATGTGTTAGGCGTCGAGTTTGAGTGCGACGCGTATGTGTTTGGGTTTATGGGCTATGGGTTGATTCTAGGAATGGATTGGCTTACCACGTACGATGCCATTCTGGATTGTGAGAAGAGGGTTGTTAGGCTTCTGACTTGTCATGGGAGGACCCTAGAGATTTCTTGTGACCCCAAGGGTATGTTATTCTTAGCTTCCTAGAGTCTCTTGATGCATCAATAGATGATTTGCAATCTGTTCCAGTAGTGCGAGATTACTCTGATTTTTTTGATGAGGTACGGGGTTTACCTCTGAGGCGCGAGATCGATTTTCGTATATATTTGGTGGACAATGCAAAGTCAGTTGCATTATCAGTGCGCCATGTGGATCCAAGGGAAAAGAGGGAGCTGAGTAAGCAAGTAGGGGAGCTACTTGAGAAGGATTTATCAAACGAAGCATATCTGAATGGGGTGCCCAAGTTGTATTCGCAACTATGGCAGATGGTTTGCTTCGTTTGTGTGTGGACTATAGAGAATTGAACAAACTCACAAAGAAGAAATAGGCACCTACTTCCGAGGATAGACGGCTTATTTGACCAACTTGTTAGGGCCTTGGTATTTTCCCAGTTAGACTTGGCCACTGGGTTTCATCAGTTGAGGGTGGCTGAGGACAATATAGACAAGACTACTTTTAGGATTCCGAATGGTTTCTTTGAATGGCTAGTTATGCCTTTTGGGCTAATGAATGCACCCGCTATTTTGTTGATTTGATGAGTAGAGTGTTTCGGGAGTTCCTAAATAAATTTGTTGTGGTCTTTGTCAATGACATTTTGATCTTCTCCAAGAGCGAAGAAGAGCATGCCCAACATTTGGGAGAAGTTTTGAAAACTCTCTGTGACCATCAGCTTAAGGCAAAGTTCTCAAAATGCCATTTTTGGAGAAAGGAGGTGAGATTACTAGGACATGTGGTCTCGAAAGAAGGGATAGTTGTAGATCCCGCAAAGTTAGTTGCAGAGCAAAATTGGCAAATTCCGAAAAATGCAACAGAGATGAGAAGCTTTCTTGGATTGGTAAGTTATTATAGGAAGTTCATTAAGGACTTCGCAAAGATATTAGCCCCTCTCACCAGGCTGACAAAGAAGAACTTGGCAATTTCATGGGATATAGATTGTGATGTTGCTTTCCAACGTTTGAAGAGAGCTCTTACAACAGTTCTAGTCTTGACTTTTCCTGATGAGAACAAAGTGTTCACGGTGTACACTGCTGCATTCGGTACAAGGCTAGGTGCGGTTCTGGTGCAAGAAGGAAAGGTAATGTGTTATGGGGGTAGACAGTTGAGAGTTCATGAGAAGAACTACCCCACCCGTGATCTAGAGCTAGCTGCCATAGTATTCGCGCTAAAGACGTGGTGTCATTATTTACTTGGAGAGAAGTTTGAGTTATACACCGATGATAAATCTCTCAAGTATTTTTTCTCACAGAAGGTTCTTAATTTAAGACAAAAAAGGTGGATGGAGTTCTTATCTTCTTATTATTTTGTAATCGTTTATACCCCTGGCAAGGGCAATGTGGTGGCTGACGCACTAAGTAGCAGAGGATGGCCTTAAGTCCTCTGTTTGTGGAGAGGAAATTCTTAGAGTTCATATCAACCTTTGATTTTGAACCCTCCATCGAGATATTGCCTAACTTGTTTACATCATTAGAAATACGACCAACTCTTATGGATCAGATAGGAGCTTCGTAGCAAGGTGACCCACATATTTTATACATCATGGATAAGCTCTGAAAAGCGGAGACTTCTAGTCACCTCAGTCGATATACCATAGATGAAAAAGGGTGGTTGCGACGAGATGGAAGGTTTTCTGTTCCTCAAACTGGAAGCTTGATAAGGGCGGTCCTAGAAGAAGCCCATCATTCTAAGATGGCTATTCAACCAAGCGGTGATAAGATGTACAGAGACTTGAAAAGGGTTTTCTTTTGGGCTGGGATGAAGAAAGATGTGGCCGAATTTTTTTCTCAATGTTTAGTCTGCCAGCAAGTCAAAGCTGAGCAAAAGAAGCCCAGTGCTTTACTTCATCCTTTGGAGGTTCCACAGTGGAAATAGGAGAGCATCTTTATGGATTTCATAGATGGTTTGCCTAGTTTGAAGAAAGGCAACACCGGTATATGGGTTGTGGTAGATAGACTCACTAAGAGTGCTCACTTTATTCTAGTTAAGAGTAAGAGGATGGCATCATGGTTGGCCGCAATCAATGTCCGAGAGATACTTTGTCTTCTTGGGGTACCTTCCAGCATCGTGCGCGATCGTGACCCCATCTTTACCAGTGAATTTTAGAGGAGCTTGCGAGAAGCTTTAGGTACACGGTTGTGTTTTGAGCACCGCTTATCATCCTCAGACCGATGGGCAGACCGAGAGGGTGAACAAAATTCTTGAAGATCTTTTAAGATTGTGTATTCTAGACTTCAGAGGGACTTGGGAAGAGCATCTTCCTTTAGTAGAGTTTGCCTACAACAACAGTTATCAAGCTAGCATCGGCATGGAACTCTTCGAAGCATTGTATGACGACCCTTTAGATCACCAACTTGTTGGTGGGAATCTAGAGAAAGATTATTACTTGGACCAGATATGGTTAGGGAAACATCCGAGAAGATTAACCTTATTCGACGGCGGATGAAGGCAGCTCAAGATAGGCAGAAATCCTATGCGGACAAGATAAGGACTGACATCGAATTCGGAGTGGGAGACTTAGTTTTTAAAGTGTCACCTCTGAGGAATGTGGTTCGCTTAAGATCGGTAGGGAAGTTGGCACCTAGTTTTGTGGGACCATTTCCCATAACCGAGGGGATTGGCCAAATGGCCTATAGAGTAAATCTTCCATAAAATTTATCCAGTGTTCATGATGTTTTCCATGTTTCTCATCTTTGGAAGTGTTTGCATGACACTGCGGAAGTGGTTGAGCCAAGCATATTGGAAGAAGTGGAAGTAGAGCGGGAGGCGACAGTCAGACGAGTCCCTACCCGAATTCTTGGATCAGAAGTTAAGAAGCTCCGCAATAAAGAGATCAAGCTGATAAAGGTTCAATGGGGAGATAACCCAGAGGATGCGACTTGGGAGACCGAAGACAAGATTCAGGCTTTGTACCCTTTTCTTTTCGAGGTATTTTCTTAACTCCATTTCCAAAAAAAATTCTATGCTTGTTTCTATCATTTGAATGTATCATGTCCATATTATTTTCGACCTTTAGAGAGGAATCCTATGGATGTAAACATGTGTTTGAGACATGTTATGTTTGGTGGATGCAAGTGGATGCAAGTTGCAAGTGTTTGCTAGTGGCTGTCCGTGGATGCATGTACACACACATTAGCCACTAGATCGGCTCAATCACTCTTATACTGATATGGATGTATGTGCCTCTTCTTTTCTTTTATGGATGGAAACGGTTGTATTAGCATATGGATGTTGCATTTGGATGAATTAGTGTGCACACATATAGAACTCACATGTTATAACAAGATTATTCGCATACATATTGGATACATGGCACTAACATACATTGCATTAAGGAGGTCAACCGAATAGTAGACCACCTGGTCTTCGCATTAGTATTGGGACATATACAACATCTTTGCATATATTCATATAAGCATTAGAAATCCTTAAGGACAGTGGATGTCAGTGACTGTTGGATGAGTGGATGGATGATGGATGGTAGGATATGCATTCTTCTCAACTTAGAGATTTCATGGATGAAATCCTTTGAATACGGGGGAATGTAACACCTCGTATTTTTAACAACACTAAAAGAGGATAAATTGAATAATAATTAATTTAATATTCGGAATTAAGGGAAATGGACTACTTCATTGCGTCCATCTCAAAATTAAGATAGACATTTGGTTTGCGTAAAATGGACACCGTATGAAGAAGTTATGAGGATTTTAAGTTTGTATACGCACAGAAGAATTATATATATACATATGAGTCAGATATGAGTCAAAACCTTATCCAAAATTGTTCAAAAATCAAAATGGTGGAAGGCGGCAAATTTCCCACTCTAGGGGGTCGACCCCACCTACAGGGGTGTTGTCACCCCTAGGGCTGACGTGGCAGTCGGTTTCAGAGGGGCTGGCAGCTATAAATATGTATCTATTTCTCATGTTTTCTTCATTGGAAATCATGGAGGCAAAATGTTGCCGATGTTTGAACTGAGACAGATCCTTTCTTCAACAACGATCAACTTTGCAAATCAAACTTAGAGATCCGAGTGTAGATCCAACCTCAACTATTTTCTACCTTTTCTTTTAATCCAAACACTGTGAGTTCTAGGTTACTTTTAGATTTAAATGATTAAAAGTAAAACGTGATAGTACTGTGATTTGTATCTGTCCTGAATCATGAATCTATGTTATTCTTGGATCTCAAACTTTATTATGGTAGATCTATTTTTATAGATCCAATTCACCTTTGGTTAGTTTATCATGTCACCTTTGTGGATCTGAACCTTTGTCAAGTTTGTGGTTAATTTGGGATTATCATTATATGGGCAATTGAGCCTTTGTTTAGATCTAGATCATCATATTGTAATTAACCGAGATATGTCATTATTGGACATATGAATTCTTATTTGGATACGTTCATCCTAAGTATATTGGATCTAGTTTTATCATTATCTGTTTTAATGTCTACCTTTTTATGCCAATTACTTGCCTATGCCAATATATATGTTTATGTCACTTTTAGATTGATCACCTTAGTCATATTCCCACCACTTTTCCCTTTATTGTTTATTACTAGGCAACTTTCTAGCCTAGATGTCGCCTAATATATGTGAATGTGTTAGTTAGGGAATGGGGGAAAAAGGCTAGAATTGGCATAATTTAAATAATGTTTATATGAATTGGACATATAATTCAAAATGGGGAAGTGGGGACATAATCCCCCTATAAAGACATAGGTAAGAATTGGATAAGAATGAAATGTCTAATAATTACAATTAGAAATTGTAATTGCACTTATGACACAAGGTTAGGTTGCATTAGTGCTAGAAGTCTGCCCGGACCTGACCGGCATATCCAGCAACCACTAATGTTGAACCAAATGTGAGAGGTCTAAGTGCGCAAATACAAGACGGGCTATGACATGAGGATAGACCCAACTTGTGGAAGAAGTCTGCCTGGATCCGACCGGCATATCCAGCATCCACAAGTTGTAGGCCTAATGTGGGAGGTCTAGCCCATTATAAACCATAAATGGACATGGTAATGAATTGGACTACTTAACCTAATCTATCCATAGGGATTTTATGATTATGAACTAAAGTTAAGTAAAATTGATTGGACAATGGATGGGTTAAGAAAATCTGGAGGGGGTGGGTAATATTTACATATAGGCCCACAAACTTAACCCAATAAGGTTATGTAATTAAAGACACCTAGTGGTATACATAACCGATGGAAATAATAAAGATATGTAATTAAAGACACCTAATGGTATGCATAATCAAGTGGAAAACCCAGTGGGGGATACAGGACAAAGGGGAGAGCTTGTATCATATTGTGTGGGACCTGTTTCATCCAGTAACCCGGAGTAGGTATCAAAACATGTACTCTGTATTAGGTCGGAGAAGGGGCACGCTTACTAGACTGATTGTAAGAGATCCAAACGTGGAGGACGATATGGGCAGCGCAAACCGACCTGGCCATGTGCGTGTATGAGCCGGGCAGAAGAGGAAACGAAGACCGTGACACCTATAGATATGAGGCTGTGCATATCCGCGAGGGGTTGCCACTTTAGGATGTGATACATCCTACGGTGGGGCTGGAACAGAGTATCTACGTGGTTTAGGGAGCCGATCGATTAGGGTAGTAGTTAGGATACATTTGGACATATCCCTAAGTCTACCACCTTATAGTGGAAGGGATCAACTCATTCTGGATATACTAGTAATAGTCCAGAGTAATCATTTTAGGGAAGCATATACACCTTATCCTGACTACCTTGTCACACCTGTCTTTTATGTAGTAATCTCTCTTATCCACTTTATATGCATGTCATGCTACTTTTATTTACTTGCTAAAAGTAACTAGACTTGCCAGACTTTATTTCTGATCCTTTTTGTTTCTCCTTCTTTCTTCCATCCCCCCTCCCCCCCCCCCTTCAAGGTTCTCAGGGAGGAAACACTCAGGCTTGACTGTGATTCTGTTTACTTTTGCTGGAGCTGCTAATATGTATAGCTCAAGGTCCTATCCTTGTTGTTATGGCTATATTTTGTTTTTGGGGAACTTTATTTCTTTTATGTACTCTGATATTTTTGAAGTACAAGACAGTAGCTTTTATGTTGTAATGGCCTTTTATGTTTCAGACATGTGATGTTTTTTCTGGACCACGGTATCTTATGATAAATGAAGTTTTTATTTTGTTGTTATTATATATGTATGTCTTATAATATTTCCATTCTGTTTACTATAACGCTCCACGAAACTTAATACATTCCCTTTGTGAATGATATTAATGGATGTAGGATGTCACATTTGGTAGCCAAATATTTAATTTATTTATTATTTTAAATATTATATCTGGAAATATAATTGATTTATAATAATGAATTCATTTATTAAAATGAAATTTGAACGTTAAATTTATGTTTAATTATAAACGAGCTCGTAATGGCGTAATAGTTCATAATATTGAGTTTCGAACTTTAATTGAATATAGTTGGATCTGATATAAGTCGGATTCCTGTGAAACAAGAAACGTTAGAATATGTTGGATAGTGATTTTCTAATGAAAAAGAAAAATTGAGATTTCATCGTATAGACTGTAAGTTATGTCCAAATTAAATTTTCAAATAGTCGATATGGAATTTATTTATAAATTATAATGTTTTATTTTATAAAAATAAAAGGAGTTTTTTTATATAAATTGAATATCGTTTAATTTGTATTTTTGAATGTTGAGTTTGAATCTATAATTGGTTTATTTTGAAGTTATATGTTATTCCATTTGAATATATTTGATAATAATAATTTATTGTTATTAAACTGAATTATTTTGGATTTTATCAATGTTATATAATCCTTAGAAATAATCGTTTTTCAAACATTCTCTGTTTTCGATGAAACGGATTTTATTGGAATACGTATAACTAATTATTACTAGATTTCCAGTTTACAGCAAAATAGAGTTGTTTTATCGGCAAATGAAATTTCAAAGTGAACCGATGAATAAACTGAGATTTAAATAGCGCCATTTTCACAAACGAAATCCGTTTTCAATGAAAAAGGTTTCATTAGGACCAGAACGTCAAGACTTAGCTGTATAATTATTTTTGTTGAGTTTGGAGTTGGTATTTGGAAGTGCATATATTTAACGGTAACATTAAATAGCGGTACAATAAAATTAATCGTATAAAAATAAAGCCTACCCAATGCTTATATAACGCAGCCCAAAATGAATGTACATAGCTGCATACCTAAATCAATATAATCAACCTATATTTGCACAATTATTATAATGGAAAAGACATATAAAGATCTACCTTACCTATGCCTTCTTATTAAATAAAATAACACAGCAAAGCAAAGTACCTTTGTAGCTAGCTCATAATGAAGAGAAAAAAATATAAAGCAACCTACCTAGCATCTAATTTTTTTTTTTTTGAAACATTTATTACCAAGTATCGTGCCACATCCATTTCAAACGCAGCAAATAGTACCCATGCCAGCCTAATCAAATTAAACATAGCACATGCACAATTCTATATAAATGAAGGTAAGCTACCCAACAAGCTTCCATAGTCCTACTTGTACCATCTATTGTGTGGGAGCCAAACTTCCTTCCCCTATAAGTAACACGCCTGCCTTCATTTTATTTTCCTTCCTATAAACAAGAAGGACAAAAGCCTTCTATTAATTTAAAATGAAAACTCATCTTCACAAAATGAAAATGAAAACCTTAATTACTGCCACCAAACAACGTTAACTCCTGTTGTATAAACCGTGAAGTCACAATGTTGTATTTGGCCGCGTGAGTCCTTGGTTCGAAACGAAGCAGTGAAGCCCTGAAAGGAGTCATGTTGGACGAGGAGGCAACGTTGGTGATCAGGGCTGGCCAGTCGAGTTCATGTGAAAGGGGGGGCTGCAATGTTTGTGTTTCAAGGAGGAGTTGCGGTTTTTTTGAGGAGCTATGGTGGGATGGTGGGGCTTGCGGATTCAGGTCAGTGATGTTGCAGGTGAGGCATGGCTGTTGGCAGAGTGAGGGGGTCTCCGGTGACAAAGAGCGGTGCAATTCACGGTGGAGGGTCTGTCGTTCAGAATATCGGGAGGTGGAGGCCGTGGTCTCGAGGATGCGAAGTGGCGACGTGGGGAAGGTGATGGCGTTGCTTTGTCAGGTGCTCCAGCAGTCAGAGCAAGGGGTTTTCTGGTGAGAGGAGTAACCGAATTTGGCCAGTCTCCGGTGATGTCGAAGGAGGAGCAGGCGCGACGAACAAGGCAGCATGGGTTTGAATGTGTATAACAAAGAGGAAGAATAAAAATATAATGGGAAGATAAAAACGTGGAGATTGGGGTGTAAGCCTACTAAAGGAATAGAATTTTGTTCACACTTTTTTTCTAAGTGTGAACAAAACACTTTCCTCCTATTGGAGGAATCAGGTGGGTCACACATGGACCCCCCCTGAATTCCTCCAATAGGAGCCGAGTGTTTTGTTCACACTTGCTAAAAAGTGTGAACAAAATCGGACTCCTACTGGAGTTGGTTCGAATTTCGAAAGTCTGAGGTAGTATTAACAACGTGGGATTATACGGGCTGTCAAATGGACATTGGGATTTGACCCATCATTTAAAAAAAATAGAAAAAGAAGAAAGAGGGATGTGCATTTTAAAGTGGGTCGGTGGAACCAAACATCCAGATCGATTTGCATAAGTAAGACCCATATTTAATTTATTCAATTACCACGTTATAGTATATAGGTTTTACAAAGAAGAAATAAATTATTTAGACCGTTAATGTATATATATATATATACTATTAGTATATACGAATGTAGTTTTGCGGTAAACAAACGTAGTTAGGTAAATTAAGATATTATTTAGAGTAATTATATTAATTTAAAATTGTGTAAACATTAGTGTTAATAACTTCTTATTTCGTTAACAGAATCGAACAAACTAGGGAGCGTTGGGATCGCGTTAACAAGCACTACTATCTGGAGTTGTTTTCGTCAGCATAAGTTGGGATTCAGATGAAATTAAACATGTATTTAATTTTATTAAAATGAACCGTTTTGACAGAAGAATTAAACCTAGATGAGTTAAACTCACTCAGTTGTCCCAATATATAAGTCGGGTTTTATAATTGTGTGCAATGGTTGATTGTTGTTAAATATATTCATATGTTGATTGGACCAATGAAATTAAACATTGTTTAATTTCAATGAGACACCAAATCGTTATTCTAATGATTGGAACCAATTGAGGTAACTTACCTTGTTGGTCACGTTTATAATTATGTAAACGTGTTAAATTAAATGGTTGATGTTAAATGGTTGTTATTGGTTGATTTTTGAATTTATATCGATATATTGAATTGAATGATTATATTGAGGTAACATATTTGGATGCAGGGAGTAACAGGCTGGAGAAATCAAACAGGATTTCTCAATAATATTGATAATGTTTATCAATATGATTTGATGTTCATTAAATGTGAAATTGGTTTATATTTCACGGTTTGGCACATCAGTAGATATTTAACTCTTTAATACTATTGATAAAAGAAAAGATTTTTGAAATAGATATTACATCGATTGTGAACGTTTTCAAAGTTATATTTATATATTTGAAATACGATGTTTATTTTAAAAATAAACGTTGAAGATTTATTTATGTTTTTAAAAACTTTAAATTATTTTAATTAATGGAAATTCCAAGATATTATTAATAAAGGGTTAAACGGTATAAACTAACTTGGAATATTAAAATGATTGCGAAGAAGGGTTTAAGTGGCATAAATGGAATTTTAAACAATTTTAAATTGTTGAAATGGACCGATGGGATTGGAAATGTATGGAAATTGATTTAAAAGTGACTTCCCATAATTAATACATGTTTTTGCAAATGTTGTTTTTAAATATACAAAATTTGATTAAATAACATTTCATGGATGAGATTGGCGAATAAATAGGATTGGAAATTGGATATTGATTTGGAATGTAACTAGATTTGGAAAAATACTTAATATTTAAGTTTTCAAGTTAAGATTTTCCAATAGGGAGTTTTAAATGTAAATACATATAAACTGAGTTATATGGGGAATGTTATGAAATGGATCGAGATAATAAAAGAATTTATCGAAGTAAATTAAATATTACCAAATGGTTTAAAAGATTATATTTGCAAAATATTTGCAATTAGAAAGATGTTCATAAATGAATGTATAAGATATTTATGAATAAAAGGTTAAAGAATTTTTAATTGAATGCTTAAATGTTATATAATTGGTTGTACTAGTAAATGTAAGAATAATGGTTTCGTTTAAGACATTTAGATGTTGTAAAATGGAATTGTATAAGATTTTAAAGTGTGGGATGGTTTAATGGAATATGAGTATAGATGCATGATTCTAAGTGTGGAGCCAATACTTAATATTGGATTTAAAGGCTAGTAAATTAAATAAACGTGTAAATGGATATTAAGTAGAATTGAAATTTATAACATTGGCTTATAAATGATTAATAGAAATTATTTTGCAATTCAGATAAGAAATTAAGGTATTAATTTTGAAATGGGAATGAATGGTTTAGATATTTATAAATGGAAGGATAAGGAAATTACAAATAAAAAATTAATGGTTTTGTAATGAAAAGTGAACTGTTTTTAAAAGGGGAGCTGAGATATTTATTTATAGATGTTAAGTTGAATTATTTTAGTTAATTTTTGGTGAAATGATATTTTAAATAAAATTGGAAATGATTAGTCAGATTATAAAGGAGTATAATCGTTTTGGAAATAGTAAAAAGGATTATGATGTGTTTTCTAAGAAATTGGAACTTGTTGTACATTGGTCGAGTTGAGAGATTTTCAAGGTGTCAATCTAATGTTGGTTTCGGCCTTCGGGGTTGATATTGAGAGATTTATTCACTTACCAATTTATAATGAGGGTCTAATGAGTGGAAGTGAACGATAATGGAATTTTCTTGTATCTAATAAGAAAAGGAAATGTTTTTCCGCATTTGCAGTTTTAATAATTAATTAACGACTGGTCAATTAAAGAGGCTAAATAATGCTAGGTACTGAATCGGTAAATTTATTTTATTTTATGGATGAATGGTTTCCTATTTGACAGTTAAATAATCGACTATCAAATCTGGCTTATACGATTTTTGATACGGAAAGACCGGGGTTGAATTTATATTCGAATACCATTCTAACCAACAAATACATGGAAAGTCGAAGATGCTGATTGAAGATGGAGTAATTTAAGACCTTTGATCTTCATGAGTGGAAGAACAACTTGTTGAATTTCTATGGTTAGCTCCTAGAGATATTTTGGCAGTGATTCTGTTGTGATTGGAATTTACGGATTTGCAAGGACTACTCTCTACTGATCCATAGGGTGATACCAAGGTTGTGGCAGGAGGGTGCCTTCAGTTCATCCTGTTCCTGGATGACTTGTATGGACGGATGTCTGACAGAGTATATCCAAAGGGATCCCGTACGTTAATTTCTTCAAACATACCATAGTTGTGGCAGAGAATGGCCATTCCCTTAGCTTAATAGATAGAGTATTTTTGTGGATGTCATTTAGTGATTTTCTGGAAGATTTGACGATGTGGCATTCAAAGTGAATGATGGCTAGGTGTTCTGAAGAATAATTCATAATCTCAAGCCTCATCAACTAGGAAATGGTATAAAATCGGGTAGGTCACATGGCTATATTGGTCGCACCTGATCTGGAGAAATCAAATGCCTTCGGTTATCCCTTTTATTTTTCTATGATTTCGGTGGTTGGTTGGTCCGTAACCGTGGTGATGATATATTCAGAACTCTCAAGCTAAGTGAGTGGTTAGTCATGTTTAGCTGGGTTGCAAGATGTTCTTGTTGAAACCCAATGTGTTAATTTCCGGTGGTACATTGTTGGAAGGTGGTCCCATACCTCGCCATAGTTGGATATCCATTCTCCAATAAGAGCCTGCGGTTTTGATTGTATACTATGTATTTAGAGCGTCAGATGTAAGCATTTTGATAAATTTTTATTTATTTGTAATCATAATTTATTATAATATCAGCAAAGATATGATTTCAATTTGTTTTGGGTTATCTTAAGGTAAAAATCATCTGTATTCATGTATGGATTTGGTCTTACGATTATCCTTTTCTTTCAGAAAGATTTTGACTTTAAAATCAAGTTGGATGATTCCCTTAAACTTAGTGAGTTTTTCTCACGCTGGTTCACCAGGTTGATCCTAGCGTTTGCAATGCTCGGGTCACACCGGGTTTTACAGGTTCAGGTTATCGAATGTTGTGAAGAGATGAGCAAGAAGAGTTCTGACGTATGGTATTATATAGATATTATTCCGTTGTGTGTTTGTATATGAGAACAATTTGTTATAACCGTCCAGATGGGTTGAGGTGCTCTGACGATTGTAGGTATTCTTAAAGCTCTCAGTAAAGATTTATTTCTATATTATATTTTGTTCCACTGCGATGTGAGACTTTGATTCTGATGTCTTTCTTCTTCTTATATCTTCTATTATAATATTTCTTTCTTTCTTATCTCACCCTCTAACTTCTTTCTCCTAACTATCTGATTTTCTGTGCAATTTGAGTTGACATGGGTTGTTAGATGTTGGCTTAAACTATACGGAAAAAGTGGGTCGTTTCATTTCCTTAAATTTTTATTTTCATTTGTGTATGGAATAACATTTGTTCTGGGGGGTATCCTAGTCTAAGTCATTTCTTCAGGTGCTCGTTGAGGATAACTTACAGTACTAGTACTTTCTCCTTGGGCTTCCATTAAATCCATTTGTTCTGTATATTCAATTATTAGTTCATCAAGTAATTGATTGTTATTTATTATTTCATCAGAATCTTCAAAAAAGGTTTCTAATATTGGTACAGTTTTAATTCTTATATTGTTTTCATCATCAGTACATAAAAAGGTATTATTGTCTATTTGCTTATTTTGCTTAAGTTGTTGTTCTAATTCTAACATTTCATAAGGTCCTAATATTATTCCTAGTTTGCTCAAATATATTATTTTGTCTATTTATAGATTCCTTTATAGTTCTGAATTGCATTCATCATCAGTATCTACTTCTTTTTTGTTAGATGGTCCATAATCTTTAATTCTTAAAGATATAGATCCATTAGGATTTGTATATGTTATAATATCATTTGGTTTTAGGGTGCGTGTGTTTTCGTTTGGATTTTGTATCGTCCATTCATGTCCTTCTATGATTGAAGAATCTATTTCCATTAGTCTTAAAAATGTTAGTCCTCTTGAAATTAATGTTTTTATTACTTCATCAAGTTTTATTTCAATTTTAGGTGTGTATTTTGTCATACATTTTCCTAAAAATATTATATCTAATAATATATTTTTACCATTAAAATTTTCGAATCCTTCTGTTTGTATAACTACTTTTATATGCCTATAAAAATCTGCTAGTGTCATTGTAAAGTTTGGGGATATATAAACAATTCATATATGATTATTCCTGTCTACTTCTATTGTTCCAAAAATTCCTTTTTCCAATTCTTTATGTCTATTATCAATTAGGACTCTTAATAATTTAGGTCCTATTTTCTATCTTAGTAATCCTCTTATTCCAATTACTATTAATCCTAAATGGATTAATTTGTATTTTTGTACTTTTAGTTGTTAATTGCTTCTGATTACATTAAGTTTATTGTCTGTTGACGTCCACCGCTAATTGATAATATTTCTTCTTAATTGTGTCTATATAATCTAGTATTTATGGTAAATACTCTTATTCTATATAATTCTCTGGGGTTTAAAGTATTCGGTTGATTATTTGAAAGGGTGCATTTTTTACAGGTCCCTATTAACTTTTTAAATTAGGCTCACATCCGGTCATAAACTTATTGAAAATTTAGTCCCTATTTTTCAAAAAATCAAATATATATATACATATATATATAAATCATGTAAATTCATAATATATTAAAACAATTAATCGTTAAAAAAAATCAGATCAAGAAAACATCAAAAACAATGTCAAAATCAAAAATTACACAAAAATAACGAAATGCAGTAAAATGCATCAAAAGATGCATATAATTCAATTATTTGCATACATGTATGCATCTATTTCAATTCTACGTCAAAACTGCAGTATAAATGCATACATGTACGCATATATTGTAAATACATACAACTTTTCATGCATTTATTTAACAACTGCATGCATGCAATTTATTCATTTTTGCATATTTTTTGACACATATGCACATATGTATGTAGTTATACATAAAAACTGCATATATGTACGTAGTTATTCAAGAGGCGTGCGTAAATATGTGCATGTGTATTCAATAGTTGTATATATGTATGAACTATTTGCAATAGTTGCATACATATATGCAACAAATTGTTTTTTAATTTCTGTGGACTTCCGATAATATTTATAGATTTTAGAATATATATTTTTTTAAGTTGTAGCACCAAAAATTTTGGTAAGAAATTAAAAAAGGCAGAACTTGCAAGGCAGGAGGCGGAAGGACCAAAAGCAGGAGGCGGCAACTTAAAAACAGGGGACGGGTTTGTATTTTAAACTTGGGAGGGATGTGGAGTTAATTAAGTTTGCTTTTAGGGATGTGATCCTAATTTTCACTATTTGAAAATACTTCCAAATCACTACTTACGTTTATGATTTCTTCTAGGTGGGATTGTGAGCTAACAGATCTTCTTAGCATCTTATACATCCAAGTATTCGAGGATATGCTATTACTTTCTAAAGGTCTATCATTATTTGTAATAGTTCTAGATGTTCCTGTAAAAGGTCTTATTTTCATTGTGTATTGTCTAATATTCTGAAAGTTAGGAAACTCAATTTCGTTACTTTATTATTTTTTACTTAGACCTTCTTCTGGTGGTCCTAGGTTTAAGTTTGATAATTTTTCTGTAAGTTGGTTAATATCATTACCTTTTTCCTATGTTGCCAAACTTGGTTTCGTAATTTGTCTATCCATAAGGTCTAATCTATCATGCATTTGCAATAATAGTATTACACATCAATATTACTGCATTATCCCTTTTGCTTTGGAAGTTATCTTTATTGTATCCGGCTGATAGTGTTTTAGTTTGTTTGAATGTCATGTTAACATGCTTTGTGGCTTCTATGAACCAGTTATTATCATATCCCTTATTAATTTAATAGTATGTACTTAATTTCTTGTAACATTTGCTCAGTTTTTTGTATTTGAGTTTCATAATGTTGTTTACTTATTTCAGATTGGTTTTTGACTTGTAATATTAAATATTTAGACTGTATTTTAATTTCTTTTGGTTTATTTTCTTCTATTAATTGTTTTAGAGAAATAATATCTATTTTGTTTATAAAGTTTTTAAGGTTTAAATCTTTAAATTTCTTGGTAAACTTTCTTACTGTAATGTCAAATTCATCTATTTTTTGTAAAGAGGTTTTATGTAACCTTGGTTATCTTGTTATAGATGATATTTTTCGTCAACACCGGAGTCAAGTCAATGGGAATGGACCTAAGAGGGAAATAGGTCACTTATCCTTCGTGAGTTTGGGTCGGATCACTATTTCGATGTATTAGGGCCAAGTTTGCCATGAAATTGGCAGTGCCTAAGCTTGTGGGGAGAGTTTAAAATGAAAGAGAGGGGGCACTTCCTCTGACCATAAGAGTAAGAATCCAAGCATATATAGAGAGCAAATAGTAAATCGAAACAATAATAAATAAGAATTAATATGATAAACTCATAGTAAACAACATGGATGCAGATTTTCTCTTTATTAATCTTAGACTTTGCTTACATGAATAGAATTGAAGAGATATCCACAATCGATCCCTACTTTGGGGTTTTTAAGAGAAAGAGTACAGGACTTTTGATCCCCCCTTTTATGTGACCTTTGGTGTCTTATTTATAGTGAACTTGGGGTTCCTTCCGCTGTTGGGCCGTGGGCCTTCAGGAGCCTTTATCGACGCCTTTTTATTTGGTCTTGAATGTTCTTGCTTCCGGCCGCTTTCAGTGTTAAGTATAGCTTCTGCAATGAAGATTTTGGCTAGCCGGGAGCCTCTTTGAGATTGATATGTGCTTGCTGTCATTGTAGCTCTTTGGAAGGTACTTTGAGTTCTCGGTTGCGTGCTTGTAGTTATAGATTTTTGGATATAGGCTTCGGGTCTTCCCGTGGATACTTAGGGGAGCTTGCCCTCATTATGTATGTGGATAGTTGCTAGTTTGTAATCATTGTCGGTGTTTATGCTAGATAGACTAGTGTGGATAGCTTGTATCCCTTTCGGGGTTCCGGTCTGCTTTTCGATGGGATTTCAAGGTATAGCCTGATGATCCAGAAGGCTGCTCTAGGTGGCTTGTCTGTTATTTATCAAAACGACCTCTTGGCATTTATGTCATGGGTGTTTTGGAAACTAGTTCTGGATATTCTTCATGTTTTTTCTGACTTGATGCCCTTGGTGATTTAACCTCCTGTCATACGGGTTAATACCGAAGGTCCTTTCGGACCTCAATTGATGGAACTCTGGCCTTCATCTTTCTTGGTTTTTGACCTGGACAGCCTTTCACCACAGAATCCCCTAACGGGTTGACGTTGTGGGAAGGATCCCGCCTGTCTGACCTTGTCGGATAGATCCTTCCGGTTAGATCCCTGCTGGATAAACTTTGTTGGTATTCTGCAGACCTTGAGTTTCTTCCTTTTAGGAAGGTCTCAGTTTACGTCGCTCTCAGATCATTCTTTCCGTCTTTCGTTCTTTCTATTATTTGTATTCTTCCAATACCCTTCACCATCAGCTGGTTTCGGAGTTAATTTTGATAGTAATATTTGCCTCCCTAATGAATGGGTATTTTCGATTTTTCTAGTCAAACTTTTGTCTTTTCTGGAGTGCGTTTCTATGTCTTTTGATCTCCCTCAATTGGGAGTGTTGGTTACCCTCTCTTCGGGCGATTTAGATTGACCCTGAATTCTGAATATAAATTCTTCTTCTTTTCAGTTTTTATATCTGGCCAACGTTTCTGCTTTCCCCGCAAAAATCATGTTCGTCAATCCGGTCTCAGATGCATGGCTGAGAGGCGAGGCGTATTTCTTTTTCTCTCTCCTCCTTTTTTCGGTGTAACATTTTACTAAAACAAGATTACTGTTCATTGAAATTTGCCACTCTATTTCCTAGGATTTCAGATCTAACTAGTCGTAAGTTTTCATGTTAAAACCTGAATCACCGATTTGGATTACACTTTGAATCCAGATTGACTGCTTTAGTGTAGATTAAACTCTCAATAATCGTCCGAGATGACGATTAATGGTGAGTTTTAATAAGTTGTACCCATCCCCGTTCATTATCGGGCCTCTAAAAAACAAGATGTGTATAAACAAATAATTCACAATAGAAGGTCATTTAACATGCTGACTCGATCTTCGCAGTCAAGATCGTTGTCCAATGGGATAATAAAATTTCATGTCACCTGTTTGTCTATGTATTGTTTGTGTGTAATTGTCAAGTAGAAATTAAATTAAAACATATGTTTACATTATGGCTTCACCTGGCATGGCTATGTCTGATATTCCTCAATCGGGCGACTCCAGGCTGAGTAAGTCTTCTAGGTTTTGCTCAAAAAGGGAGCAACTCGGAGCGAGGGAGCTTCAAGCTGTTGATGCAGTGGGTGAAGTTCCTCTTTTCTTGTGTTCGATGCTTTGTGGGAATGATCCATGTTCGTCTCCCACTTCCTCTCCCCATCTTACGTCTTCATCTGAGAAGAGAGTTTCCTTAGCTGCATGTAGTTGCTCTTCCAAGAGATATAAGAGAGAAATTCAGTCTCTTGTCTTTTCGATGATGGGATCGTCGGGTCGCCTGGGTATCGATCGTTGTCTAGCCCCCTAGCCCCTTTTCTTGGAGACTCCCCAAACATGTGCCCTTCTTCAGTGGACATTGCAGTAAGTAGTTTTGTTGTTGGCCCTCTAAGATCTGTTTCTCAAGGAATTTCAGATTTGAGAGGATGTGAATCATCCTCCCCTTCTTATCGACGAAGCGATCCTGTAAATCCTCTTCCACCAATTCTGGACTTTGGAAGTTTCGTTAGATCTATCTTACCTTTTGTTGATGGGCCCGATATCTCAGGGATCGCTTTTATAGATTAGCCTAGTTTTTGTCTTCACCTTATTCAGCGGCAACTCTTGGTTCATACTCTCATTCTCTTAAACTCTTTATTTGTTTTTCTTATGTACACATTAACACCACATCGTTCCTTTCCATATATCTGGTGGTTGGTACACCGCTGGAACGACGGCGGCTTCGTTAGTTCGTGACATAAGAGAGCTGAAGTTAGAGAAGTCTGCGTTAGATCTAAAATCCATGATTTAGCTTCAGCAAAGAGCCATAACAAGGAAGCTTGTAGCCAGTTGAGAGTGTTTCTTGTGAGGGAAAAGACTGGTAACCAGATCATATCCACCAAATCTTTGACCGTTAGGCGCAAGCAATCGGATATCTTGGCAGAGCATGCAAAGGAACAGAGAGTAAAGGAGGCAACCCTTTCTGATGTTATACGAATAATTTATGAAACCCAGGATAGAATTTCCTTGTTCTTAAGGGTACATTTTCCAGATATAGCGGCCCAGTATTATGATAAGTCCCTCTCTTTGGTTTACCGTGATAATTGTGGCAAGTTTCCGGATATAAAATTCCTTTCTCTCCCTCCATATTTTCAAAGCAAGATCTTGAAGCGAATTAGGGTGTATGGACTGGACGTTGAAATTACTAAAGGAAGCAAGGAGAGTGTTAAGGAACTTTTATCCATTGAGGGGCTGCCTGATTACCCGACGCTTGGAAATGGTGAGAATCCTACTTCACTTATTGGCACTGATGGCAAAAGCGATTGTGATAATGAATTTAACTGTTAATGTGGGCATGACAACGATGGTCGGAAAGAAGGTATGTTGTTTGTATTTGTGGATGGCTATATGGGCCCCGCAATTGCTAATTCATTCCATGTTTTAGTCATTTCTCGCATAGATGTTGGGTTGGCTGAAGTGGTCGATTTCCCAAGTCCCGATGAGAAAGATAGGCCAATTCGTACAGTTTCTCCTGTTTCCCAGGTATGAAACTTGATCCTTGGATTTCTCCTTTACGTTTGGACCTCAACCCCTTAATGACTCATTCTTATGGTAATGAATATCTATTTTTATTAATTATTTTGTTTTCAAGGATGATCTGCACTCTCTCTAGGTTGCGGAGAGACTTCCTCACAAAACCTTCTTACAATTCCGGCAGGGAACGCTTCTTGAGAGAACTAGAGCATATTTATATGTAGTACCCTCATTTGTCATTTAATTTCTTTGGGAATGATCGAGAGGTGATGTTAAAGAATAATAGGGCCCACAATGCTAAATTAATATGTAATATGAAGGAGGGGAGTATTGGAGAGGAAAATTAATTTGTTACACTATTTGTAGTTGATGTTAATTCACATGGATACGAATTGTGGTTGTATTCATTTTCTATTTCGTAGGCTATTCTGTGGTTTTTAAATATTGATGTTCATTATCTGAAAATTGACCCTATAAGGGGTGGCTTATTTATTTGCACAAACAGGAATGTTTGCTTGAAGACATTTCCCAACTCACAGATGTGGGTGCTCGAGTCACTCCACGCCTTGGAAACTTTCTGGGGGATCTTCCTAGTGATACCGAAAATATGTTTGGCCTGTCTGGCGAGCTGCTTGTGCAACGTTTGAAGGATAAAATAGGTATATTGGAGGCTCAAACAAAGTAAAAGGACAAAATTATCCTTGAAGTGAAGAGGGATATAAAGGCAAACCCTTCTATCGATTTTGACAGAGAAAAGGATGAACTCCTACATCAAGCCATCGACTCAGAGGCAGGACGCGACGATGTATCGGCGAATTGTAAAGAATGGGAATCTATTTTTGGATGCACTCTTGAAACTTCCACTCCTTCTGGAATGGATTATTCCCTTGCCGCCAGGGGGCATAGATAGGATAAGGCCAACATGAAAGGCTTTTATGATAGGAAGAGCATTGAGGGAAATTCTCATTGCATTGATTTTTATACTTCCAAAATTAAGCAATTACAAAAGGAGAAATAGTCTTTGCACAAAAAAGCTATTGATTTGAAGAAGGAAAACAAAAACCTTCGTGAAGCGGGTAAGGCTTTCAACCGAGCTTTAAAGTGGTAGCTTAGACCTTTGGATGATTCATGCGCGGTCATAGAAAAGATGCGAAAAGTCGACGGGCTTTTACATAATGCAATTCATCGTTCTACAACTTCTTCCTGGTCCCACGAATAAGAAGCATTATATTAAAGGCTAGACTATTACTTATACATGAGTTGCAATACTGAGACATATGTGTTTTTTTGAAGATGTATTCATCTTATAAACTTTCTTGTAGACAATCATGCAATATATGAAGTATTTAGCATTTTGCCAGTAGAGTATAATATTCTATAGCGATGGTATTTACGAGTAGGTGTGGGACTTACAACGATATCACTTAACATGTGACCACACATTTCAGCATAAACGTTTTTCTTTAGTTATGGTTATATCATGACAAGGTGCACATCTCCAGCGCATTTCGTTAGGGGTTGGTCATATGGAATTTTATACTGCGCCCTATGCTCTTGGTAAGATTAACAGCGTTAAACATGATATGTCTATAGTGATTTTTTGTGTTTTGTGTATTAGTGCAAACATTTGATATACTCGGATAATAAATTGATGAACGTATAAATTAAAGACACTTTCCTAAGCAAGGGGGAGGTCACAAGTTTGCACCTAATAATGGTGGAAATGCGCTTCTAAGCCAGATTTGAGTTGGGGAGAGGGTTGACTAACTTTTTCTTTTTCAGCTCTGTGAATTCGAACCGACCCAGGTGTTGACATCTCGTGTTGAGATCGAAACCTTACATTCAGCTGAGATTTGCGCCTGGGCACGGCGTCGAGACGAGGTTGGGTTGCTCCTTCCAATCTTTGTGGAGAACTAAATCAATCCCGACTCAGGTATTAAAGACTATAGGCTAAAGATTCCCTTTCGCCTTTAGTGGAAGTTTTGGAATAACCCTTATTCGAGTAATTAAAGATTGGGGATGGGGAAGTCCCTTTCGGTATTTGCGAAGCATTGAATTAACCCAGATTCGACATTAATATGGATAGAAGACCGAGAGCCCCTTCCAGCATTTGTGAAGAGCCGAATCAACCCAGATTCGGGTATTAATATAGATAGATGACCAGGAACCCCTTCTGGCATTTGTGTAGAGTCGAATCAACTCAGATTCGGGTATTAATATGGATAGAAGACCGTGAGCCCCTTCCGATATTTGTAAAGAGTCGAATCAACCGAGATTCGAGTATTAATATAGATAGAAGACCGGGAACCCTTTCCGGCATTTGTGTTTTGGCATCACTCTTGGATTTTATTTGTGAAGAAGAGGATGTATGTTTTTCCTTAGCTACCCCTCGGGCTTTTGATATCAAAGCAAAGGATGTACGTGCTTTGTTGGACACTCTCTGGGCATGTACGTCCGGAGCGCTTGGCTAGCTTATCCACAAGAAGGACCTAAGGACTTACCCAACCTCCCTCCAGGAGGTGCCTTATCGCCACCAGCATAGGTAATGATAAGGTCTTAAACACTTAGACGGGGCCATCATGGGCACAGAACTAAGGTTTACTCTTTTGATGCTTTATACTGACCATCGTAGGTGCTGATAGAGGCTTACACACTACCCCCTTCTGAGGGGTGCCCTATCCTGACCATCATAGGCGATGATAGGAGTTAGCATTCCCATATACGGGTAACACGGAACATAAACAGAGGTAGGACGTGCTCTTCTGCAAGAAGAGGTAGGACGTGCTTAGTTCTAGCAGATGAAGGGCGTACTCTTCGGCGAGCAGAGGCAGGACCTGCTAAGGTTAGATGCACCGCCACGACCATTTCTGGTATAAGACGAAGGCTTACGCTTTTGATGCTTTAACATAGCCCCGCCTGATTTGGGCATGGAGAAAGACTAACACACCATCCCCCTCCGGGGGATGCCTCGTCCTGACCAATTTGGCAATGACAAGGGATTTAATCCGTTTACGGATTGACCCCTTTTGGGTTTCCTTTTAAATTCCAAAAGTAGGGTTTTCCATACCCTCGGACATGTTTAGTAATCCTTTTCCTAAGCATTTTTACCGAACTCACTTTAATTTTTTCATAAATTCCCGTAATTGGCCTTGATTGATGAATCTAGCGATGGTTTCCTCGAGGACTCTACAGTGGTTAGTTTCGTGTCCATTCGTCATGAGGTAGTGGCAATAGGGCCCTCCCGTTTTCCTTTTGTATTTGGGCTTTCTCTAGTAGCCAATAGTTAAGTTCGTGTTGGGTTAGGAAGTAAATGTTTTCCATCGAAGTGGTGAGGTAGCATTCCTTGGGTATTTCTGGCGTACGCCCTTCTTCTTTCCGCTGGGTTTTGATCCTCTTGTGACCCAGCCAAGTTGTTGTGCCTACACCTTCGTTCTTTCTTCCCAAAACATACTGAGGTTGAGATGTCATCCCTTTGGAGCATTTGTTGGCGAAGTGGTCGAAATCGTCCATTATTTCTTGTTCAAATGTCGTTCCCCTGACTTGCCTAAGGTTTTCTTTAGGTGAGAGAAAATATTAATACCTTTTGATGTAGAGTCCTTTGAAGGAGGTGCTAAGGTTTAACCTACGTGGGAATAGCTATAATTTTTTATATTGAAGTATACTGCTTTATTTCCCTTTTCGTTTTATTATTCGTAAGGCTTCCACTCTCAACCTTGGTTCTTCTGCCACTCTTGAGTCGATGATTTCCGACTTATTCCTTCGAGATTCTGAAGGCTTCTGTCAGGACCTCTTACCCATAATTTATCTACTTCAAAGCCTTAGTCCAGTCCGGGACGGAACAAAACAGGTAGGTCTGTGTGGCTGTTAACCACAACGTTGGAGGTTCAACCCTCCTTCTAGCGCCAAAATGTTAACAATATTTTTCATCTACACTGGAGTCAAGTCGATGGGAATGGACCTAAGAGGGAAATAGGTCGCTTATCCTTCATGAGGTTGGGTCTGATCACTTATAACACCCCACATCCGTTAGTGTCACTCACAAAGGGAATGCACTAAGTTCTGTGGGCATTTAAGGTAAAAGATGCAGATAAATTACAAGATAGAAAAACATTAAAACAACGGAAAATAAATCTTTACTTTATTGATAAAATAGTTTGTACAACAATTGCTTTCCAATACCAGAGTATCATCGGTCTTACAAAATAAAGAAGCATAAAATAACATTTATATTCCCCAATGTAGCATAAGCCAGCCATAGCAGCGGAAAAGAGAGTCTGAAGCGATATGTCCAAGAGTCTTCAAGCTTGGAAAGAGTAACAGTCCAAACTAAGCAGAGCTATTCCCTCCCTGACTACCTGGGAAGAGGGGGGAACGGAAGAAAAGATGACGAATGAAAAACAGAGTCAAACATAAAGCCTGAGTAAGTCTAGTGGCTTTTAGCATGTGAACAGGATAAAGTTCATGACAGGAGTAAACTGGAAAATGGGACAGTACCAAAATAACAGACTAATATGAACCAAAGCAAGATAGTTTAAACCGAATATACTATCACACCCCATTCTATATCTCTGCACCACCTAACTAGTATCCCAACTAGTAATCTGTATAAAGATGACAACGTGATCCCAATCCCTGTAATTGCGGTTGTCGTTAGGTGTACATCCATTATTTATTACCTAGATATATCTAGGGTTTTCTTATCGAGCGCTCCTAGATTCAACTAGGGTTTATGCGACTTATCTAATACTTCTCGGGTTCAGGATTTATGCCACCTAGGTCCAACTAGGGATTATGCTACCTGTCGAACGATGCCCCTAGTCTAGGACGTACTACCTAGAGTGGTATATGTTCCCAGACTTTCCCCACTTATGTATCGTGAATCGTTTATCGCTGTCTAGATGCACATGTCCTAAAATGTGCGACCCGAGTCCCGAGGTAGGGCTATTCTAGAAACATGGAACTCGGTCGGGAGCTTTCAGATATCTGCCGATGCAGATGCTAAGGTCTGTTTTTCCAGTGGCTATGGTCCCACCTGACCCCTCCCTCAACTAATGAAAGGCAATCCAAGAAAATCAAGCACGAGAACTATACTCCTGCCACCTATGCCCCACTTTCCTATTGGCCAGCCTCACCCATAACTACATAGCAAGTATATGGTCTGTTGGGAGTTCTCTGCCTTTCCACATGCATATCTCGACTGACTCAAGATGGTACGTAGACGACGGGTCGCTATCACAGGGCCATCTGTCCCGCCGAATCACGCTGGTCCATCCTAGTCTTTAGGTTGCCCTATATTGCAACCAAGGCATACCCTTGGTTCTTCTAACGCAGACCTTAACCTCTGTGAGCCCAGGCGGATCATCTGCATTCTCACAGAGGGATACCAAGAGTACCCTCACGTCCCCTCGAAGCCTCGGGCTTCGTAACCCAATTCGTTGGAGCCTTCTTTAAGATCGGATGGACGTTCGCTCCTCCTCGTGTTATACTAAGGATTACTACTTAGTTTTCCTAACTAAGGTTTACCACTTAGTTTCCTGAATCGTCATTTTCTCAACTAAGGTTTACTACTTATCCCCTTTAAACTAAGGTTTACTACTTAGTTCTCTTTCTTATCAAGTTGGATTGGTTAAGTGTCATTAGTCGATACAAGTTAACTTAACCCATTCATTTGTCATGTTAAACTGGTTAAGTGTTATCAGTAATTCACGTTGACTTAACCTTATCACAAACCAAGTTATATTGGTTAAGTATTTCTTATTACTTAACCCTACCCATTCACCTTGTATTGGTTAAGTGTCCCTTTTAACCTAACCTTGCCCATCCGTTTTAACTAACACGTTATAACGGTTAAGTGTTCCCTTAGTTAACTTAACCCTAACATCTGTTTAATTAACATGTTTAAATGGTTAAGTATTGTCCCTTCATGCTTTAACTTAACCCTATTCATTTATCACACTATGATGGTTAAGTGTTCTAAGTTTACTTAACCCTACGCTCTAGTCCAGCTAACATACTAATTTGGCTAAGTGTATTAATTTTACTTAACCCCAACCTCTAGTTTAGTTAACATGTTAAATTGGCTAAGTGTATTAACTTTACTTAACCCCACCTTTTAATCTAGTCAACATGTTAATTTGGCAAAGTGTATTAAATTTACTCAACCCTACCAATCCTAGCTTAGCTTTAATTGTCTTATTAAAGCACCAACCACTCACATTAGACAGGTATTGTTGTGGCTGCCTGTATGCCAGTCGGTTCCAGACAGTCTTACGCCACAACTCAGTCTAACCTCGGGTCTTTATTGGGCTCAATGCCTTAACCTCTCACATTGGATAGGTATTGTTGTGATTACTGGACAGCCGGGCGGGTTCGGGCAGGTTTACATCACAACTCAATCCAACCTCGGGTTAAGCATATTCGTATTGTCTAAATTTACATTTTATTTATGCAAATTATCCAGAATTCTCTCATTGCCCAAATTTATTTCTAATCAATTTCATTAATTTAGGTATATAATTTATACCGTTTCATGCCATAAATTACCTATGTGATTTTTAACCAATTTATGTCAAGTTTCCTATAATTACCAATTTTACCCAACGTTACCCCGTCTAAATATTAGGCTAACAATCTTAGCCTAATTTTCCATGCACATGATTTTGACATATAATATTAGGCTAAAAACTTAGCCTAATTTAGCGTACACAAAATTGGCATAAAAATAATTCATTAACATAAACATGTCATAGGTGTAAACTTGACATTCTCGACATAGTCAATATGAACATCATAGGTGTGAACTTGCAAAATAATCAACATGAATATCATAGGTGTGAACTTGCAAAATAATCGACATGAATATCATAACATTGCATAACATGCCACAAACTTGCGTATAAATATTGGGCCTAGTTAAATAGGTGTCATATGAATCATATAGTTTTAGCCTAACATAAAGGTATAACGTAGTATAACCTAATAGGTGTCATATGAATCCACTAAAACATGGTATAACCTGTTAATGCATAGGTCTAGGCATAACCTCAAACATAAAACTGGCGTAAGACAAAACTATATGTATAACTTTGACAACCACTTAAGGGTGTGAACTTGCAACACATATGTATAAACATAGATCTAACAATAAACTTTCATATGAGTCCTAAACGGATCTTGACATGGATCCAATTATAATTTCTCACTTGCATAAAAACATGTGAATATAGATCTATTCTAGTAATGTAGGCACAATTGGTTTAAACATATATACATAGAGCCTACATGAATGATATAAATATTTGTGTAAATCTAACTTGCAACCTATAACTTGCATAAGCATATATTTAGATCTAACTGTATACATACAATTCACATAAGGTGTTGATTGTTTGATTCGCAATACATAAAAGATTCAATCACCACAATCATTCAAATTATCACAAATAACAAATATAAAACAACATCGTTAATACTGATATAATTCCATAATACAATTTACAACAAATCATGTCTTAATCGCATTCCCATCTAAAGAGCCACTATACTTACAACGCAAGATGGTCTTGTTTTCTGAGATCTGAGGTTCTGAAATTGAGATGCGTTCCTTTGGGTAGACGTTGTTTTGATTCTTAGTTTTGAATTAGATTTGTTCTAGCTTTGTTTGTCTTTAAGCTTTAGGCGACGGCCATTCCAAGCTATCTTACAACAGCGTGACGACTCCAAGTTTAATTGTGTGAATTAGGTTAACAGCTAGGTTGTATATATAGAATTTTAGGATTAATTTAGGCCGTTTGATTAACCCTAGAAATGACCACAACCGTTCAGTCAAGATAGAATTATCCTATTGACTCAGCAATGAGTCAGAAATAACTCAGCATATTAAATGTTCATTTTTTTTCATAAATGACACATTGGTTATATCCTAACATATCATAACCAAAAGGACTTTTTTTTTATTTAAAACAAAACATTAGCTAAATGAACATTTCTTAACTGAAATTTCAATTTAATCTGAATAAACATTTTAATCTAAATATACATTTCTTAACGAAATGTTATTCTATTGTTAACATAACAAAAGTGATATTCTAATGTTCATCTTTTCTTTTTATTATTTATTGTCAATCAATTCAAACGTAAATACGTATTTAATAGATACATTTTTCCTTTACCGTTTACATTAATTACCCATATATAAATATTTATATATATATATGAATAAATATTTTCTTACTTTTAATTTGTCATAAATCCAATTGGGGAAGGCCATTTAAAAAAACCAATCCTAGACAACCAAAAATGCGCAACATACACGTCATATATATATATGCGTACATATATATATATATATTCATCATTTTTTTCTTCTTTTTATCTATCTTCCCAATTACCCATTTTCACACTAAACCACTTTTTGAACTGCGTTCACACTAGGCTATTTTAAGCCATTCCCTTAAAACAAAAATAGTGCGCTGGCGGGGATCGAACTCTGTACCTCTTATATGCAAGTCATGTGTTCCAACCAAATGAGCTACTAAGTCTTTTGCTTACAAAAGTTAGAACAATGCTAAACATTATTCTTTTCTCGTTCTTTTTTATTTTCATATTCTGCTGCAATATTTAATTTAAGGATATCTTTTTCATACTGAGTCCAATTTACGCAAACTCGGACTCTATCTCAAGCAGAATTTCGAGACGAACGCAATGGCGTAACCCGTTTCCCTTAATTCTTCTTCTAATTTTTAATTATACTTTAAATTGTGAAACTTAATGTTACAGAACTACGGGGTGTTACATTCTCCCCCTCTAAAAAGGATTTCGTCCCCGAAATCTTCAAGTTAGGAAGAATGTGTCCTACCATCCAATCACCCATCTACTTAACCATTCAATCACAGGTATTCATTGTTCTTAATAAGATTTCTAAATGCTTTCATATTCATATGCATAGTTTGTGTATATGTCTTTATCTAATGTAAAATCAGGCGGTCTACTGATTCAGTTGACCTCCTTAATGCGAATTATGTCAGTGCCATGCGTCCAATCATGTATGCAAGCATCCCTAGTTATGTAAATACTACATGTGTGCATAGCCATTCATCCATATGCAACATCCATATGATAACATATCAAATTAAATCCATTAAGCAAATACACATATGTGAATGCAATATGAAAGTGACTGAGTTGCTCTAGCGCCTATGGTGTGTATATTCATTCACGAGCAACCACTTGCAATCATCAATCATAACATGTTTCAAATACATGTTTACACCCATTGGCTTCTACCTAAGGATCGATGATACGTCCTAGAGGATATACCTTAAAAGCCAGAAAGTATGCATAAAATTCCTAGAAAAACAGATCAAGGATATACCCTTAAGAAAAAGGGTATGATGCTCGTGTCTAGTCTCCAGTCTTATATGTCGCACCTTCTTGAGCTTCACTATACGGTACCTTATCTAATTTAACTTTATGATTGCGAAGCTTCTTCACCTCCATTTCCAAGATAAACAGATGTTAACCTTGATACTAGTGTATATACTAAGATGATTAGATATCCCTCCTCTACTTAGCTTATCTATCATGTTACAAATCTGAGGGTTTAAAGTTAAAGGTTGTTATGTACTTTTTACCTCTCTTAAGGTCAGTCTTTCTTCCTACCTAGGGCACCTGCCACAATTATTTATCTCCCACCTTTACCATCCTTGTGTAACATGTTTACAGTTCTCTCTAAAGCTACCTTTATCGCACAAAGAACCCTACAAAGCTTGGAAGAAAATTAGCCGCGGGTGAAACTACCGCGACTATAGATGGAAGTTGGGCACTGCTTCGCCCTTCGATAGGTATCGTAGTCTTATCAAGCTTACGGGACCATGCTGCGATGATGTTACCTCCCGGAAAGCCAGGAGCCCCGAAGACTCAAGAAAGAAGGGGACAAGAATTCAAATAGAGAATCAGAAGATAGTGCGTATGGCTTTGGGGAATATGCCTTTAAACCAAATCTTTTCATTTGAAAATACTACTTTTTTTTTAAACCGTTTTGAAAATAATTTTTCAAATCTTTTTTCTGATCCGGTAACCTTCAGCTCTGATACCACGTGTAACACCCCACATCCGTTAGTGTCACTCACAAAGGGAATGCACTAAGTTATGTGGGGCATTTAAGGTAAAAGATGCAGATAAATTACAAGATAGAAAAACATTAAAACAACGGAAAATAAATCTTTACTTTATTGATAAAATAGTTTGTACAGCAATTGCTTTCCAATACCAGAGTATCATCTGTCTTACAAAATAAAGAAGCATAAAATAACATTTATATTCCCCAATGTAGCGTAAGCCAGCCATAGCAGCGGAAAAGAGAGTCTGAAGCGATATATCCAAGAGTCTTCAAGCTTGGAAAGAGTAACAATCCATACTAAGCAGAGTTATTCCCTCCCTGACTACCGGGGGGGACAGAAGAAAAGAAGACGAAAGAAAAACAGAGTCAGACATAAAGCCTAAGTAAGTCTAGTGGCTTTTAGCATGTGAATAGGATAAAGTTCATGACAGGAGTAAACTGAAAAATGGGACAGTACTAGAATAACAGACTAATATAAACTAAAGCAAGACAGTTTAAACCGAATATACTATTACACCTCATTCTATATCTCTGCACCACCTAACTAGTATCCCAACTAGTAATCTATATAAAGATGATAACGTGGTCCCAATCCCTGTAATTGTGGTTGCCTTTAGGTGTATATCTATTATTTATTACCTAGATCTAATCTAGGGTTTTCTTATCGAGCGCTCCTAGATTCAACTAAGGTTTATGCGACTTATCTAATACTTCTCGGGTTCAGGATTTATGCCACCTAGGTCCAACTAGGGATTATGCTACCTGTCGAACGATGCCCCTAGTCTAGGACGCACTACCTAGAGTGGTATATGTTCCCAGACTTTTCCCACATGTGTTGCGAATCGTTTATCACTGTCTAGATGCACATGTCCTGAAATGCGCGACCCGAGTCCCGTGGCAGGGCTATTCTAGAAACACGGAACTCGGTCGTGAGCTTTCAGATATCTGCCGATGCAGATGCTAAGGTCTGTTTTTCAAGTGGCTATGGTCCCACCTGACCCCTCCCTCAACTAATGAAAGGCAATCCAAGAAAATCAAGCAAGAGAACTATACTCCTGCCACCTATTCCCCACTTTCCTATTGGCCAGCCTCACCCATAACTAGATAGCAAGTATATGGTATGTTGGGAGTTCTCTGCCTTTCCGCATGCGTATCTCGACTGACTCAATATGGTAGGTAGACGACGGGTCGCTATCACAGGGCCATTTGTCCCGCCGAATCACGCTGGTCCATCCTAGTCTTTAGGTTGCCTTATATTGCAACCAAGGCATACCCTTGGTTCTTCTAACGCAGACCTTAACCTCTATGAGCCCAGGCGTATCATCTGTATTCTCACAGAGGGATACCAAGAGTACCCTCACGTCCCCTCGAAGCCTCGGACTTCGTAACCCAATTCGTTGGAGCCTTCTTTAAGATCAGATGGACGTTCGCTCCTCCTCGTGTTATACTAAGGATTACTACTTAGTTTTCCTAACTAAGGTTTACCACTTAGTTTCCTGAATCGTCGTTTTCTTAACTAAGGTTTACTATTTAGCCCCTTTGAACTAAGGTTTACTACTTAGTTCTCTTTCTCGTCAAGTTGGATTGGTTAAGTGTTATTAGTCGATACAAGTTAAGTTAACCCATTCATTTGTCATGTTAAACTGGTTAAGTGTTATCAGTAATTCACGTTGACTTAACCTTATCAAAAACCAAGTTATATTGGTTAAGTATTTCTTATTACTTAACCCTACCTATTCACCTTGTATTGGTTAAGTGTCCCTTTTAACCTAACCTTGCCCATCTGTTTTAACTAACATGTTATAACGGTTAAGTGTTCCCTTAGTTAACTTAACCCTAACATCTGTTTAATTAACATGTTCTAATGGTTAAGTATTGTCCCTTCATGCTTTAACTTAACCCTATTCATTTATCACACTATGATGGTTAAGTGTACTAAGTTTACATAACCCTACGCTCTAGTCCAGCTAACATACTAATTTGGCTAACTGTATTAATTTTACTTAACCCCAACCTCTAGTCTAGTTAACATGTTAAATTTGCTAAGTGTATTAACTTTACTTAGCCCCACATTTTAATCTAGTCAACATGTTAATCTGGCTAAGTGTATTAAATTTACTTAACCCTACAAATCCTAGCTTAGCTTTAATTGTCTTATTAAAGCACCAACCACTCACATTAGACATGTATTGTTGGGGCTGCCTGTATGTCGGTCGGTTCCGGGCAGTCTTACGCCACAACACAATCTAACCTCGGGCCTTTATTGGGCTCAATGTCTTAACCTCTCACATTGGATAGGTATTGTTGTGATTACTGGACAGCAGGGCGGGTCCGGGCAGGTATACATCACAACTCAATCCAACCTCGGGTTAAGCATATTCGTATTGTCTAAATTTACATTTTATTTATGCAAATTATCCAGAATTCATGTCATTGACCCAATTTATTTCTAATCAAGTTCATTAATTTAGGTATATAATTTATACCGTTTCATGCCATAGATCACCTATGTGATTTTTAACCAATTTAGGTCAAGTTTCCTATAATTACCAATTTTACCCAACGTTACCCCGTCTAAATATTAGGCTAACAATCTTCGCCTAATTTTCCGTCCATATGATTTTGACATATAATATTAGGCTAAAAAATTAGCCTAATTTAGCGTACACAAAATTGGCATAAAAATAATTCATTAACATAAACATGTCATAGATGTAAACTAGGCATTCTCGACATAGTCAATATGAACATCATAGGTGTGAACTTGAAAAATAATCAACATGAATATCATAGGTGTGAACTTGCAAAATAATCGACATGAATATCATAAAATTGCATAACATGCCACAAACTTGCATATAAATATTGGGCCTAGTTAAATAGGTCTCACATGAATCATATAGTTTTAGCCTAACATAAAGGTTTAACATAGTATAATCTAATTGGTGTCATATGAATCCACTAAAACATGGTATAACATATTAATGCATAGGTCTAGGCATAACCTCAAACATATAACTGGCGTAAGACAAAACTATATGTATAACTTTGACAACCACTTAAGGGTGTGAACTTGCAACACATATGTATAAACATAGATCTAACAATAAACTTTCATATGAAACCTAAACTGATCTTGACATGTAACCAGTATAAGTTCTCACTTGCATAAAAACATGTGAATATAGATCTATTCTAGTCATGTAGGCACAATTGGTTTAAACATATATACATAGAGCCTACATGAATGATATAAATATTTGTGTAAATCTAACTTGCAACCTATAATTTGCATAAGCATATATTTAGATCTAACTGTATACGTACAATTCGCATAAGGTGTTGATTGTTTGATTCACAATACATAAAAGACTCAATCACCACAATCATTCAAATTATCAAAAATAACAAATATAAAACAACATCATTAATACTGATATAATTCCATATTACAATTTACAACAAATCATGTCTTAATCGCATTCCCATCTAAAGAGCCACTATACTTACAACGCAAAATGGTCTTGTTTTCTGAGATCCGAGGTTCTGAAATTGAGATGCGTTCCTTTGGGTAGACGTTGTTTTGATTCTTAGTTTTGAATTAGATTTGTTCTAGCTTTGTTTGTCTTTAAGCTTTAGGCGGCGGCCATTCCAAGCTATCTTACAGCAACGTGACGACTCCAAGTTTAATTGTGTGAATTAGGTTAAGAGCTAGGTTGTATATATAGAATCATCCTATTGACTCAGCAATGAGTCAGAAATCACTCAGCCTTGACTCAGCATATTAAATGTTCATTTTTTTCATAAATGACACATTGGTTCTTTCCTAACATATCATAACCAAAAGGACATTTTTTATTTAAAACAAAACATTATCTAAATGAACATTTCTTAACTGAAATGTCAATTTAATCTGAATAAACATTTTAATCAAAATATACATTTCTTAACGAAATGTTATTCTAATGTTAACATAACAAAAGTGATATTCTAATGTTCATCTTTTCTTTTTATTATTTATTGTCAATCAATTCAAACGTAAATACGTATTTAATAGATGCATTTTCCCTTTACCATTTACATTAATTACCCATATATAAATATTTATATATATATGAATAAATCTTTTCTTACTTTTAATTTGTCATAAATCCAATTGGGAAAGGCCATTTAAAAAAACAATCCTAAACAACCAAAAGTGCGCAACATACGCTACATGATGCGTACACGTTATATATATATATATATATATATATATATATATATATTCATCATTTTTTTTTATCTATCTTCCCAATTACCCATTTTCACACTAAACCACTTTTTGAACTGCGTTCACACTAGGCTATTTTAAGCCATTCCCCTAAAACAAAAATAGGGCGCTGGCGGGGATCGAACTCTGTACCTCTTATATGTAAGTCATGTGTTCCAACCAAATGAGCTACTAAGTCTTTTGCTTACAAAAGTTAGAACAATGCTAAACATTATTCTTTTCTCATTCTTTTTTATTTTCATATTCTGCTGCAATATTTAATTTAAGGATATCTTTTTCATACGGAGTCCAATTTACGCAAACTCGGACTCTATCTCAAGCAGAATTTCGAGACGAACGCAATGGCGTAACCCGTTTCCCCTAATTCTTCTTCTAATTTTTAATTATACTTTAATTTGTGAAACTTAATGTTATAGAATTACAGGGTGTTACATCACTATTTCGAGGTATTAGGGCCAAGTTTACCGTGAAATCTAAGCTTGTTGGTAGTGCCTGAGCTTGCGGGGAGAGTATAGGATGATAGAGTGGCAGCATTTCCTCTGACCATAGGAGTATATCCAGGAAAGAATCCAGGCATATATAGAGAGCAAACAGTAAATCGAAACAATAATAACTAAGAATTAGTATGATAAACTCACATTAAACACAATAGTTGTAGATTTTCTCTTTATTAATCTTTGACTTTGCTCACGTGAATATAATTGAAGAGATCCCCAAAATCGATCCCTACTTTGGGGTTTTTAAGAGAAAGAATACAAGAATCTCGATCCCCCCCTTTAATGTGACCTTTGGGGTCTTATTTATAGTGAACTTGGGGTTCCTTCCATTGTGGGGTCGTTGGGCCTTCAAGAGCCTTTGTCAGCTGCCTTTTTCCTTGGTCTTGAACGTTCTTGCTTCCGGCCGCTTTCAGTGTTAAGTATAGCTTCCGCAATGAGGGTTTCAGCTAGTCGGAAGCCTCTTTGAGATTGATATGTGCTTGTTGTCATTGTAGCTTTTGGAAGGTATTTTGAGTTACCGGTTGCATGCTCTTGGTTATTGACTTTTGGATATAGGCTTCGGGTCTTCCTGTGGATACTTAGGGGAGCCTGTCCTCATTATGTATGCGGATAGCTGCGGGTTCATACACTACTAAAATGGTATGTTATTCCGACGTCCAAGTTCCAACGACCACCAATGGTTTTTTAGCCGTTGGAAACCGTTAGAAACCGTTGGAACGGTGACCGTTGGTGGACGTTGGAAGCCGTTGAAAATTGACGGGATATTGCCTGCTCCAGCCAACCGAAAGCCTTATTTCCTCTTCCTCCACCAATTATTCATCTCCTCCAACCATTCCTCCCTTTCCAAATTTGCTGCCAAGCCTTCGTCCATCACTCCAACCTCTTTGGGCGCCATCTAAGAGCTTCTCCAACCCATCTCCACCCTTCTCGTTATCCAAATTAGGTAATTTCATAAAACCTAATTTTTAGGGTTTAATTGATTTCGGGTTTAATTTTTAATTTTCTTAATTTCTACTTGTTTGTATATGTATATTACATCACGTTAACCTGTAGTTGATGTTATTGTCATAATAATGATCAAATTGTTTAGTGTTCAATTGATTTAGGGTTTATTGTGTTTGTTTAGGTAACTTTTGTTAGTGAATGTTATATGTGTGTGATAGTGTTTGCTAATAATACAATTTATGCAAATATGAAGATTATATTACGTTGACAAACACGAAGTAAATTACAAAAATATATAAATTTATGCATACACGAAGTAAATAGCTATAATTGGTGCAAACACAAAGTAAATTACAAAAATATATAATTTTGTATACATGTACTAAAATGGTTAAATATTTATAAATTGTATATTTAAATTTAATATAGATAACTATTTAAACCCTTAGTTATTATTTGGCCCCGTCTGACAAATGTTGTATATGATCGTTATATGGATATTTGTTCTTTTACAAAACGGAAATCTATATTCATCTGATACGTCATTTGTCGGATTTGTCCTTATATTGGACAACTTACAAACACTATAAAGTAATTATATTTCGTAGATCATATCACTTTAAACGGTTCACAAAATTATGACGGCATTTCCTTTACGTTCTTATGTACACGCACGTGTGTACGATATAAGGAACACGGGGGAATGCTGCCGGAATTTTGTGAAATCGTTTAAAATGATATGATTTACGAAATATAATTACTATTGTGTTTGTAATGGGAAGTAGGATGACAGACCATCAAAGAAGACACATAAGTGTCAATGAACCAATAGTTATTTATTTTGAAATAAAATTTGTAGACAACTATAAAATTAGTGATTATTTTTTATTTCATCATAGATTTTAAAGTAGGAAAAATGACCAATTACTTTAATGATCGGAGTTGGATGTATGAAAGAAGGAAAATTAGTGGTGCAATAAGTGAACATTTTGAAAATGGGGTAAAAGTGTTCATTGATTTTGAAATAAGTAATATCGGAAGCAGTAGACAAATTCGTTTTCCATGTAGTAGATGCAAATTGTTGAACTATTTAATACTGAATATGGTTCAGATTCATTTGCGCCAATATGGTTTCCTACCCAATTATTTGTTATGGGATCGTCATGGAGAAATTGTAGCCCTTAATACTCAAGAACAGTCGACGGAGTTCAATAGTGTTGAATTTAGCACGAATCTCATAGAAAATATGGTCGAAGATGTTGCACGATCAATGTTCCCTATTGTTCAAATTGGTAACGATGATGATAACGTCGAAGAGGAGCCAAGTGCTGAAGCTAAAAAAATATACGATTTATTGAATAATGCTAAAAAAAACCTTTGGAATGGATGTGAAAGTGGCACTCAATTATTGGTAACTGCAGAATACATTGCAACGAAATCAAAATGCAACCTTACGGAAGCTGGATTTACGGCTGTTGTTCAAGTGGCTAAACGCCACATGTCATCTGATAATTTTATACGCAAAAATTATTATGAAGTGAAAAAAGTTATGTCATCTTTTGGTTTGCCATATCAGAAAATAGATACATGTTTGAAGGGTTGCATGTTGTATTGGAAAGAAGACAACAATCTTAGAAAATGTAAGTTTTGTAATCAAGAAAGATACAAACCAAGATAAAAGAAAGGAAAAGAACACTACAAGAAAAATAGCAAATAGCAGCAGCAGAAAACGCTGCTAATCCGTCGCTAAACAGGCATTAGCGACGGATTTCCTACATAAAGGTATGGTCGGCAAAAACCATGACGATATTTGTGTCAAATTTTGCGACGGAATTTAGCATGAAGTTTCCAACAATTTACCATCATTTTACTAATTTAGAACAAAAATAAATATTATTTATTAATTTACTTTTATTTTAGTTTTTATTTATATACCGACGATTTACCGACGGATAATTAATTTATAATAATTTATCATTTATAAAAAACATTGGTAAAGACTTGCTAATTAGTAAGGGATTAGCGACAAAATATTTTTCAGATCAAACATTTTCAATAGGTAATCCGTCGCTATTCCCTTTCTGTTCTGCCAATAAACATTCATCCATGTTTCCTGCTTTCAGCTTTAACAACTACTATCATTCAACTATCATAGTTAAATAAATAGCATAACCAAAAAAAAATAAAAATAAACAATGCAGTTATGAGTACAATACACAAATTTGTTACTATTTAACATAAAATAGTACAATACAATATAATACACACGTTTTTTGGAATTTGATGACATTATACACAACCAAACACGCTTCTGTTTACAGCCTAGATTGCTAGAATAAGCATGTAACTTATTCTCAGCTCAAAATACAATATATGAATTACAAATTCTCTATCTAGCATTGCTGCAAACGTACTCTTTCCAGTCTGAGATATGCTCTTTTCCATTTGCCACCTGCAATGTTAGAAAAATATCAATAAAAAAGGAAGCTTCAAACAGTTAGATTTATTACTAACTCTATAAATAGATAACCGTACAAACTAAGCTCTATTAATGTTAAGAAATTTTTCAGCATCAGCCATAGTTTTCTTCTGTTTCTGATGGGTTCTTTTCTAACTTCAAGAAATTGCAGTTGGTGTTCAAGTTCTTTAACATAATCAAAGGCTCCTCCTACTATTGAGGATGTTCACCCCTGTAACAATTAATGAGCCAATACTTGTTAAAGGAAGTAATAAAAAAATTACGCTTTCTTTCTTTTTTTGTACATGCATCTTAACAAAGGAACGGGTGTCAGACTCAAAATCAGATGATTCAATTCTTTGATAAAATATCATAGCAGCGAACCTTAATAGTGTTCTCATCATTTAAGTGACAGAACTTAAAAGAGGAAAACGGAAAGCTAAGCCATGCACATGATGGTGACTTGACTTAGCACTAATCCTATTTATGTTAAGTCCATATCAAGGAAAATATAGACAATGCATATGACAATCTTTAACGAGCATTAAATATTAAGCTAAGTACTAGGCCAATATTACTAGAACAGAAAATGGTATATAAAAAGAACTCACTATCTGAATGAATGATTCAGGCGTAAGAGACATCAAAAAAGCAAGGTGTTCATTCATCAATCTGCGTTTATTTCCATCAAGTAATCTTAGAAATTCCTTCAAGTAATCAATCTGCACAGAATTACACATAGGAATTGAGAAATAACAATTTCCATGGTGGAAAATATTAAAACAACTTACTAAAGATGATCAATATGCTAAAATAACATTTCTACCACTGCTTTGTTAACGTTCATTGAAGTTCTATTCTAATCACCAGTAGCTGATAAACATGTAGCAATTGATTTCATGGACAAACTTTAACGCCAAGAAAATTTCCATTCGAACAAAGCAAATTTTGCGGTTGGACAATATGAATAAAGTCTAAGAAATCCTGTTATAATCTTTATCTAAATCACTACAAAATCTAAAACATAATCTCATCTAATCTTTTCTTATCGTTTCACAGTCTGTATAAAATCTAAACTAAATATTTTCAAAAATCTTGGCACATGTTCTTGGTTAAACATTTCGGCACCTTATAATAAAAAAAACACACAATATAAAATCTTATCCAATCTTGAGAAGTACTGTTCCAAATCTTGATCTAATCCCTGCAGAATCCAATCAAATCTTTGGAAATGTCTGAACATATCTTCGATAGATATGTTTATATTTGGTCAAAAATCCCAATAGAGAAAGGAATAAATAATTATCCACGTTCAGTAACAAGTATAAATTGAACTAAAGCCTCACCATTACCCTTCGTTCCAAACGAGACAATAAAAGCAAACTATTTTCTAATTCGATCCTTCGGAAAATAATATAAAATCAAATACTTTTGGGAAACCTGAGCGATTCGAAGCCACCGGGATTCCAACCAATATTGCTATGGCAGACATCATTCCTCTTTCTATCTCCAGTTCAAGTCCGCGTACCATCCCCTGAGCTCTTTCGAGTTCGATTGCGAGTTCTCTTTTCGATTTCGAGTTTGATTTTAAGGAACTGACTGTCGAATTGGATCGTGGGATTATTTGGTGGTTTCGGGTATGAAGTTAGGGATTTTGCTTTGAAGAGGGTTGCAACGAAAATTTAGATTAAATTGTATATGTTGGGGCCAGCAAAGATTTAAGTGTTGGAGCCAAAATTTTATCGTTTAGAGCCAAAATTTTATCTTTTGGAGCCAAAACCTGTTCAGTAGGCATGACTTAAGATTTTTGAGTTTTGACCGACTATCAAATGAATGAAAAACCAATGGTAAGCTGAGTCGAACTGAACGCTTTTTCAAAAAAAATACCGTGTATGAATATTTATTCAAATACTAAGGAGATTTACCATTATTAAACATTTTGAACTATCCTATTTTTTTATTGTACTCCTTAATTATTAATTATGTTTATTATTTATTGAATTTAATTAATTTGGGAAGTACAAAAGGAAAACGCATATATAATTTGAGAATTACTTATGTTTATTAAATTATTAATTAGTAAAACCGATTTGGGAATAGCAGTAAAACCAATTTGGGAAGTACAGAAGGAAAACGCAGATCTGATTTGGGATCTAAGTCTAAATGGAAAATTAAAGGGGAAGGCGGCTAAAGTGAAATTAGAGTGGGCTTCCAAAAATTTAGAAGGCACCTTTTTTTCTTGTAAAACTGTAATAGGCACATCTAACGGTTTAGGTAAGTTTGATGGTTCACTAATTTGTAAAATGTCGATTGAAATTTATTGAATAATGATTAGAAATTTGCACTTATTAATAAATAATATAAGATCTGAATGAAACCCAAATGATGGAGCCAAAAGTTTCACGCGTCGGAGCCAAAATTTCACCTGTGGAGCCAACATTTAAAAAAAATTGTATTTAATCTTAATCAAAATTTATAGAAAATTTTAAAATTAGAAAATGAAGTATTATACAATTTAAATTAAACTACTAAATGAACTTTTTCAACATTTTATAGTTTAGAAATTTGGTTATTTCAAGTCAAACAATAATTGATTTTATAAACTCTATGATTTATTTCAAATTTATTCAAGATGATTTCAGATTTTTAAAATTTTAAAAATATAAAATATAATTATCAACTATAATTATAAAATATAAGTATCAACTATAATTATCAACTGTAAGTATTAAATACAATTATTTAAAATTAATTATTGACTACTAGATATCATTTCATAAGTATTAAATTTTATTATTAAATATTAAATAATTATTATAATAAACTGATATTCCCGTCTCTTGCAAATCTGTTGGAATTCTGCTGCAAAATAGTTTCGATAAATAGTCGTCGGTATTCTGCCTGATTTTGCAGCTGAAACTAGCGACAGAAATTTTCTGTTAGTAATTTAACGCAATTTGCAACGACTTAGTGAGGGATGACAGAAGACGACGGTAATAAATAAAAGAAAAAAAGTTGAAAAAACAAAAAAAAAATCCCTTGCAAATCACATGGAAATCGGTCGCAAATTAGTGACGGAAATATCCGCTTCTAAATATTTGACGCTAAACCAGTGTTTTCTTGTAGTGGAAGTTCCATACAAGCGTACGCATTATTTACCCATCACCCCTAGACTTCAAAGATTATATGCATCATCTGTAACAGCACAACATATGAGATGGCACAGTGTGAGAACACCTCAAGAAGGTATGTTGACACACCCATCGGATGGAGAAGCATGGAAACATTTTGATAAGAAATATCCTGATTTTGCAGCGGAAAGCCGCAACGTTAGACTAGGTTATGTACAGATGGCTTCACACCGTTTTCTCAGTTTGGTTCTAAATATTCATCTTTGCCTATAATAATCACACCTTACAATCTACCCATGTGGATGTGTATGAAAACTCCATACATGTTTCTCACAGTTGAAGTCCCTAGTCCTGATGATCCGACACAGGGTATTGATGTTTACTTACAACCGCTAATCGAAGAATTGAAAATATTATGGAATAAAGGAGTTGGAACATACGACGTATCAAAAAAGATTTTTTTTTGGATGTTTGCTTCTTTGTTATGGATTATTAGTGATTTTCCTGCATATGCAATGCTTTCGGGTTGGAGTACGGCCGGTTGTCTTGCTTGTCCTTATTGCATGGAAGAAACACGAGCATTTTTGTTACCGTACAGAAAGAAAATTTCACGGTTTGATTGTCATCGATGCTTTCTTCATATTAATCATACTTTTAGAAGAGACAGATTTTTTATACCACTAATAGACATGAGGCTCTACGGTCACCGACGGTTTGGTCAAGCGAGGAAATATATGAACTTGTAAAAGATTATCCAAAGATACATGAAACCGAAAAACAAATTGATATTCAAGGTAAATCGACGATTCATAATTGGTGCAAACAAAGTATATACTGGTGTGTTTGTTAAAGGTAGCGAAGATCCTAATAATCATATAAATGATTTTTATGGCGAATTAACTCAGATTTTGCAAATGACATATTTTACAAGGCCTGCAAAGGATGTTTATTTGTTTAGATGCAACTGGTTCAGCAATGTTCCGGGTTCTGGTATTAACGTGCATCCAAAGTATAATCTTGTAGAAATTAAACATACCTCACATTATCAAAAGTACGACCCTTTTGTACAAGCCAAACAAGCCCTACAAGCTTATTATGCCCCTTATCCATCTCTAAAAAGGGATAAAGCAGATTGGTCTGCGGTTTTTAAAACCAAGGCAAGTTTTACGTTCGATGGACAGAATATTCCTGATGAACAAGCTTATCAAGCAGATTTAGAGGAAAATATTGAAATAACAATTACAAACGATCAAACTGATTTTGAACCTTTAAATGATAAGGCAAATGTATTAGTCAATGCATTTGAGAGTGTAGAGGAAAACGACATAGAACCCGAAACCGAGTCTGAATCAGAAAACGACGAAGAAATTGACGAAGACTGAGTAAAATTTGGTAATTTTCACAACTATTCACATTACATTTATAACCTATGTTTAATATTGCATTTTCACAACTATTCACATTACATTTACCTATGATTTGTATACGTATCAATATGGCAGGTATATTATGTATGGCTCTCAACGACGTGGTGGTTAGAATAGTGGCTTCAAGAATTTGATGGTAATGAATCCTTCTGTATGCATACAAAAAATTAACGTTTAAATATACAGTGTTATAATATTTTATATGCTGAAATAACATATTTATTATTCATTCTATTTGCAGACTCGACAACCTAAGAAGGCCTAATAAAAAGAAGAAATTAAAGAGCTTAGAATTATGATTGAGCAGCTATGTGACGAGAATTGTCTTCAGACTATGCAGCTGGAGCAACTAAATCATATGTTTGCGAAGTATGTGCACATTCATGATAGTTGGCCTTTGTCATCTGCTGATTCCGGAAGCGATGCTTAAGGTATGTTGTATATTTTGGCATTGAGTGGGTGAGAATGATAAATTTGATATGTTTAGATGGTTTGTGGACATGTAACTTTGATGTATTTGGTTTATGAACATGTATTTGTTGGTTTATGAATGTTTGGATGTTTTTATATTGATGCTTCTTTGATATATTCTGATTGTTTATATTGTTATTGGTATATATGTGTTGAATATATATGGAACTGATTAGGATTGGAGTGGAAATGGATTGGGATTGGATTTGATTGGAAATGTAGTGGCAAGAAGGTTATATGCTTGCTGAAACCAAAAAAAAAAAAAAACGGTTTTTCCAACGGATACCAATGGTTTCTAGCGGGTATTTGGTTATTGGTTTGTAACGGTTTTCAACGGAGACTAACCGTCTGAAGCCGTTGGTATAGCCGTTGGAAATATTCCGTCGTACCCGTTGGAAGGCATGAATGTTATTCCAACGACTATTCCAACGACGTTCAACGGCTAGGAGCCATCGGAATAGCCTGGTATTCTAGTAATGGTAATCATTATCGGTGTCTACGCTAGATAGACTAGTGTGGATAGCTTGTATCCCTTCTGGGGTTCCAGTCTGCTTTTCGGTCGGATTTCCAGGTATAGTCTGATTATCCAGGAGGCTGCTCTAGGTGGCTTGTCTGTTGTTTATCAAAACGACCTCTTGCCATTTATGCCATGGGTGTTTCGGAAACTAGTTTCGGATAATCTTCACTTTTTTCTGTCTTGATGCTCTTGGTGTTTTAACCTCCTGTCGTGTTAGTTTTAGGCGGGTTAATACGGAAGGTCCTTTCAGACCTCAACTGACGGAACTTTGGCCTTCACTTTTCTTGGTTTCTGACCTAGATAGCCTTTCACCGTAAAATCCCCTGACGGGTTGATGCTGTGGTCCCGTCGGTCTGACCTTGTCGGATAGATCCTTCCAATTAGATCCCTGCCGAATAAACTTTGTTGTTATTCTGTAGACCTTGAATCATATATTATACAACTTATATAAAATGCTATATAATTATGCTATATATAGTATATAGGGAAAACTGCAACGGAGTACTGTTAATGTGTTTTGTCCGTATACGTTACCTACAATGAATTTTATTGTATATTCTAATATTTTGTATAGTAAACATATGTGGTTTTACGTCGGTTTACATTTTTTTTTTAACGAGATGCTCTAAGAAGGATGTTGCAATGTTAGGAATGTTCATCGAGCCTTTCCAGATACGCACACGTCCATCAACAAATGGGGGTTTGTTAGTTTTTTTCTAAGTTGTTACCTAAAAACGATTTTATGAAAGTCGTTTATAAGATTAAACCTGTTTCATAAAACCGTTTACAGGATATTAAAAAAAAAAATCAAACACCGCTCATCAAATCTTGAACCAATCTATAATCTCTGTTTAAACCCTTCTTAATCTCTGTTTTTCGTCCCAAAGTATCCTTCAACTGCTCATCAAATCATCCTTGAACCCTTCTTAATCTTTGCTTTTCGTTATCCACCTGCTGTGCATGGAGGTCTTATCAAAAATTCAAAGCTTCCAAAGTCCAACTTGTAGCCTGTAAGTAATTGTCTGCTTGAAACAGAAACATTGATTTGTCCCTTTTCCAACTAGTAGCCTATTAAGTAATCAAAGATTCAAAGCATTGATTTGCCTTCAGGAGAGAAACGGAAATGGAGGAGTCAATCAGGAGTAATATTCTTTAAAACGAAAACAAGAAAACCCTTTTTTTTTAAATATCGTGACAGTATAGAAAATATGGGGGTTAGAAAAACACCGAACAAGATGCCACAGACATCATTCAAATGTTAATTCATTTATTGCCATTTAATTTGTGTTCAGTCAGTTCCTTCACCAATCTGTCCATCTCCTTATACGAGGAACCGCCTTCTTCAACCGCCTCCTTGGCCACTTTAGCCGCCTCCTTCGCCCTCATCCTCCTCTCCTCCCCTTCTTCTCCACCATCCATCACCTCCACTACCGCTCTCCTCACCTCCTCAGACTTCACAAACGTCCTCTTTCCCTCATCGAACCTGTTCACCTTCGACCCAACCGGCACCCCGATCCTCATCACGTCCACCAACAACTTCTCGTTGTAAAACTGATCCGAAAACAGCGGCCATGTCACCATCGGCAGACCGGCGCATGCTCCTTCCATGCACGAGTTCCATCCGCAGTGCGTCATGAACCCCCCTACAGACGCATGATTCAGTATCCGTATCTGTGGTACCCATCCATTCACCACCATCCCTTTCTCCTCATCGTATCCCTCCGGCATTCACGCTTTCGGGTTTTTGCTGCCTTTCAGCACCCACAGGAACGGAAAGCCCGACTCCACCAAGCCCAACCTGATCTCCTGAATTTGCGCATGGCTAAACCTACCCAAGCTCCCGAAACACACGTAAGCACCAACCCCTTCCTCTTCCTGTCGAGCCACTCCACAATGGACCCGCTGATTCCCTCTTCTTTTCCATTCACCTCCCTGATCTGTTTATCCTCATTGCACGTGGACACCGGTCCAACGGGCCATGACCTGAGCATGTCGATGTACTCCTTCTCGAATCCGTACACCGAGTTGATCACCATGCCGTTTGATTAACCCTAGAAATGACCACAACCGTTCAGTCAAGATAGAATCATCCTATTGACTTAGCAATGAGTCAGAAATCACTCAGCCTTGACTCAGCATATTAAATGTTCATTTTTTCCATAAATGACACATTGGTTCTTTCCTAACATATCATAACCAAAAGGACATTTTTTTATTTAAAACAAAACATTAGCTAAATGAACATTTCTTAACTGAAATGTCAATTTAATATGATTAAACATTTTAATCTAAATATACATTTCTTAACGAAATGTTATTCTAATGTTAACATAACCAAAGTGATATTCTAATGTTCATCTTTTCTTTTTATTATTTATTGTCAATCAATTCAAACGTAAATACGTATTTAATAGATGCATTTTCCCTTTACCATTTACATTAATTACCCATATATAAATATATATATATATATATATATGAATAAATCTTTTCTTACTTTTAATTTGTCATGAATCCAATTGGGAAAGGCCATTTAAAAAAACAATCCTAAACAACCAAAAATGCGCAACATACGCTACATGATGCGTACACGTCATATATATATATACATATATATATATATATATATATATATATATATATATATATGCATGTGTGTGTATATATATATTATATATATTCATCATTTTTTATTTCTTTTTATCTATCTTCCCAATTACCCATTTTCACACTAAACCACTTTTTGAACTGCGTTCACACTAGGCTATTTTAAGCCGTTCCCCTAAAACAAAAATAGGGCGCTGGCGGAGATCGAACTCTGTACCTCTTATATGCAAGTCATGTGTTCCAACCAAATAAGCTACTAAATCTTTTGCTTACAAAAGTTAGAACAATGCTAAACATTATTCTTTTCTCATTCTTTTTTATTTTCATATTCTGCTACAATATTTAATTTAAGGATATCCTTTTCATACGGAGTCTAATTTACGCAAACTCGGACTCTATCTCAAGCAGAATTTCGAGACAAACGCAATGACGCAACCCGTTTCCCCTAATTATTTTTCTAATTTTTAATTATACTTTAATTTGTGAAACTTAATGTTACAGAATTACAGGGTGTTACATCACTATTTCGAGGTATTAGGGCCAAGTTTACCGTGAAATCTAAGCTTGCTGGTAGTGCCTGAGCTTGCGGGGAGAGTATAGGATGATAGAGTGGCAGCATTTCCTCTGACCATAGGTGTAGATCTAGGAAAGAATCCAGGCATATATAGAGAGCAAACAGTAAATCGAAACAATAATAACTAAGAATTAATATGATAAACTCACATTAAACACAATAGATGTAGATTTTCTCTTTATTAATCTTTGACTTTGCTCACGTGAATATAATTGAAGAGATCCCCAAAATCGGTCCCTACTTTGAGGTTTTTAAGAGAAAGAGTACAAGAATCTCGATCCCCCCTTTAATGTGACCTTTTGGGTCTTATTTATAGTGAACTTGGGGTTCCTCCCATTGTGGGGTCGTTGGGCCTTCAAGAGCCTTTGTCGGCTGCCTTTTTCCTTGGTCTTGAACGTTCTTGCTTTCGACCGCTTTCAGTGTTTAAGTATAGCTTCCGCAATGAGGGGTTCAGCTAGCCGGGAGCCTCTTTGAGATTGATATGTGCTTGTTGTCATTGTAGCTTTTGGAAGGTATTTTGAGTTACCGGTTGCGCGCTCTTGGTTATTTACTTTTGGATATAGGCTTCGGGTCTTCCTGTGGATACTTAGGGGAGCCTGCGCTCATTATGTATGCGGATAGCTGCGGGTTCATACACTACTAAAATGGTATGTTATTCTGACATCCAGGTTCCAACGGCCACCAACGGTTTTTTAGCCGTTGGAAACCTTTAGAGACCGTTGGAACGGTGAACGTTGGCGGACGTTGGAAACCGTTGAAAATTGACGGGATATTGCCTGCTCCAGCCAACCGAAAGCCTTATTTCCTCTTCCTCCACCAATTATTCATCTCCTCCAGCCATTCCTCCCTTTCCAAATTAGCTGCCAAGCCTTCGTCCATCACTCCAACCTCTTTGGGCGCCATCTAAGAGCTTCTCCAACCCATCTCCACCCTTCTCGTTATCCAAATTAGGTAATTTCATAAAACCTAATTTTTAGGGTTTAATTGATTTCGGGTTTAATTTTTAATTTGCTTAATTTCTACTTGTTTGTATATGTATATTACATCACGTTAACCTGTAGTTGATGTTATTGTCACAACAATGATCAAATTGTTTAGTGTTAAATTGATTTAGGGTTTATTTTGTTTGTTTAGGTAACTTTTGTTAGTGAATGTTATATGTGTGTGATAGTGTTTGCTAATAATACAATTTATGCAAACATGAAGATTATATTATGTTGACAAACACGAAGTAAATTACAAAAATATATAAATTTATGCATACACGAAGTAAATTGCTATAATTGGTGCAAACACAAAGTAAATTACAAAAATATATAATTTTGTATACATGTACTAAAATGGTTAAATATTTATAAATTGTATATTTAAATTTAATATAGATAACTATTTAAACCCTTAGTTATTATTTGGCCCCGTCTGACAAATGTTGTATATGATCGTTATATGGATATTTGTTCTTTTACAAAACGGAAATCTATATTCATCTGATACGTCATTTGTCGGATTTGTCCTTGTATTGGACAAGTTACAAACAATATAAAGTAATTATATTTCGTAGATCATATCACTTTAAACGGTTCACAAAATTATGACGGCATTTCCTTTACGTTCTTATGTACACGCACGTGTGTACGATATAAGGAACACAGGGGAATGCTGCCGGAATTTTGTGAAATTGTTTAAAATGATATGATTTACGAAATATAATTACTATTGTGTTTGTAATGGGAAGTAGGATGACAGACCATCAAAGAAGACACATAAGCGTCAATGAACCAATAGTTATTTATTTTGAAATAAAGTTTGTAGACAACTATAAAATTAATGATTATTTTTTATTTCATCATAGATTTTAAAGTAGGAAAAATGACCAATTACTTTAATGATCGGAGTTGGATGTATCAAAGAAGGAAAATTAGTGGTGCAATAAGTGAACATTTTGAAAATGGGGTAAAAGTGTTCATTGATTTTGAAATAAGTAATATTGGAAGCAGTAGACAAATTCGTTTTCCATGTAGTAGATGCAAATTGTTGAATTATTTAATACTGAATATGGTTCGGATTCATTTGCGCCAATACGGTTTCCTACCCAATTATTTGTTATGGGATCGTCATCGAGAAATTGTAGCCCTTAGTACTCAAGAACAGTCGACGGAGTTCAATAGTGTTGAATTTAGCACGAATCTCATAGAAAATATGGTCGAAGATGTTGTACGATCAATATTCCCTACTGTTCAAATTGGTAACGACGATGATAACGTCGAAGAGGAGCCAAGTGCTGAAGCTAAAAAAATATACGATTTATTGAATAATGCTAAAAAAAACCTTTGGAATGGATGTGAAAGCGGCACTCAATTATTGTTAACTGCAGAATACATTGCAACGAAATCAAAATGCAACCTTATGGAAGCTAGATTTACGGCTGTTGTTCAAGTGGCTAAACGCCACATGTCATCTGATAATTTTATATGCAAAAATTATTATGAAGTGAAAAAAGCTATGTCATCTTTTGGTTTGCCATATCAGAAAATAAATACATGTTTAAAGGGTTGCATGTTGTATTGGAAAGAAGACAACAATCTTAGAAAATGTAAGTTTTGTAATCAAGAAAGATACAAACCAAGATAAAAGAAAGGAAAAGAAGTTCCATACAAGCGTATGCATTATTTACCCATCACCCCTAGACTTCAGAGATTATATGCATCATCTGTAACAGCGCAGCATATGAGATGGCACAGTGTGAGAACACCTCAAGAAGGTATGTTGACACACCCATCGGATGGAGAAGCATAGAAACATTTTGATAAGAAATATCCTGATTTTGCAGCGGAAAGCCGCAACGTTAGACTAGGTTTATGTACAGATGGCTTCACACCGTTTTCTCAGTTTGGTTCTAAATATTCATCTTCGCCTATAATAATCACACCTTACAATCTACCCCTGTGGATGTGTATGAAAACTCCATACATGTTTCTCACAGTTGTCGTCCCTGACCCTGATGATCCAACACACTGTATTGATGTTTACTTACAACCGCTAATCGGAGAATTGAAAATATTATGGAATAAAGGAGTTGGAACATACGACGTATCAAAAAAGAATTTTTTTAGATGTTTGCTTCTTTGTTATGGACTATTAGTGATTTTCCTGAATATGCAATGCTTTCGGGTTGGAGTACGGCCGGTTGTCTTGCTTGTCCTTATTGCATGGAAGAAACACGAGCATTTTTGTTACCGTACAGAAAGAAAATTTCACGGTTTGATTGTCATCGATGCTTTCTTCATATTAATCATACTTTTAGAAGAGACAGATTTTTTATACCACTAATAGACATGAGGCTCTACGGTAACCGACGGTTTGGTCAAGCGAGGAAATATATGAACTGGTAAAAGATTATCCAAAGATACATGAAACCGGAAAACAAATTGATATTCAAGGTAAATCGACGATTCATAATTGGTGCAAACAAAGTATATACTGGTGTGTTTGTTAAAGGTAGTGAAGATCCTAATAATCATATAAATGATTTTTATGGCGAATTAACTCAGATTTTGCAAATGACATATTTTACAAGGCCTGCAGAGGATGTTTATTTGTTTAGATGCAACTGGTTCAGCAATGTTCCGGGTTATGGTATTAACGTGCATCCAAAGTATAATCTTGTAGAAATTAAGCATACCTCACGTTATCAAAAGTACGACCCTTTTGTACAAGCCAAACAAGCCCTACAAGCTTATTATGCCCCTTACCCTTCTCTAAAAAGGGATAAAGCAGATTGGTCTGCAGTTTTTAAAACTAAGGCAAGATTTACGTTCGATGGACAGAATATTCCTGATGAACAAGCTTATCAAGCAGATTTAGAGGAAAATGTTGAAATAACAATTGCAATCGATCAAACTGATTTTGAACCTTTATATGATAAGGCAAATGTATTAGTCGATGCATTTGAGAGTGTAGAGGAAAACGACATAGAACCTGAAACCGAGTCTGAATCAGAAAACGACGAAGAAATTGACGAAGACTGAGTAAAATTTGGTAATTTTCACAACTATTCACATTACATTTATAACCTATGTTTAATATTGCATTTTCACAACTATTCACATTACATTTACCTATGATTTGTATACGTATCAATATGGTAGGTATATTACGTATGGCTCTCAACGACGTGGTGGTTAGAATAGTGGCTTCAAGAATTTGATGGTAATGAATCCTTCTGTATGCATACAAAAAATTAACGTTTAAATATACAGTGTTATAATATTTTATATGCTGAAATAACATATTTATTATTCATTTTATTTGCAGACTCGACAACCTAAGAAGGCCTAATAAAAAGAAGAAATTAAAGAGCTTAGAATTATGATTAAGCAGCTATGTGACGAGAATCTTCTTTAGACTATGCAGCTGGAGCAACTAAATCATATGTTTGCGAAGTATGTGCACATTCATGATAGTCGGCCTTTGTCATCTGCTGATTCCGGAAGCGATGCTTACGGTATGTTGTATATTTTGGCATTGAGTGGGTGAGAATGATAAATTTGATATGTTTAGATGGTTTGTGGACATGTAACTTTGATGTATTTGGTTTATGAACATGTATTTGTTGGTTTATGAATGTTTGGATGTTTTGATATTGTTGCTTCTTTGATATATTCTGGTTTTTTATATTGTTATTGGTATATATGTGTTGAATATATATGGAACTGATTGGGATTGGATTGGAAATGGATTGGGATTGGATTTGATTGGAAATGTAGTGGCAAGAAGGTTATATGCTTGCTGAAACAAAAAAAAAATGGTTTTTCCAACGGATACCAATGGTTTCTAACGGGTATTTGGTTACTGGTTTGTAACGGTTTTCAACGGAGACTAACCGTCTGAAGCCGTTGGAAATATTCCGTCGTACCCGTTGGAAGGCATGAATGCTATTCCAACGACCGCCAATGGCTAGGAGCCATCGAATAGCCTTGTATTCTAGTAATGGTAATCATTATCGGTGTCTACGCTAGATAGACTAGTGTGGATAGCTTGTATCCCTTCTGAGGTTCCGGTCTACTTTTCGGTCGGATTTCCAGGTATAGTCTGATGATCCAGAAGGCTGCTCTAGGTGGCTTGTCTGTTGTTTATCAAAACGACCTCTTGCCATTTATGCCATGGGTGTTTCGGAAACTAGTTTCGGAAACTAGTTCCGGCTAATCTTCACTTTTTTCTGTCTTGATGCTCTTGGTATTTTAACCTCCTGTCGTGTTAGTTTTAGGCGGGTTAATACGGAAGGTCCTTTCGGACCTCAACTGATGGAACTTTGGCCATCACTTTTCTTGGTTTCTGACCTAGATAGCCTTTCACCGTTGAATCCCCTGACGGGTTGACGCTGTGGTCCCGTCGGTCTGACCTTGTCGGATAGATCCTTCCAATTAGATCCCTGCCGGATAAACTTTGTTGTTATTCTGCAGACCTTGAATCATATATTATACAACTTATATAAAATGCTATATAATTATGCTATATATAGTATATAGGTAAAAATGCAACGGAGTACTGTTAATGTGTTTTGTCCATATACGTAACCTGCAATGAATTTTATTGTATATTCTAATATTTTGTATAGTAAACATATGTGGTTTTACGTCGTTTTACATTTTTTTTTAACGAGATGCTCTAAGAAGGATGTTGCAATGTTAGGAATGTTCATCGAGCCTTTCCACATACGCACACGTCCATCAACAAATGGGGGTTTGTTAGTTTTTTTCTAAGTTGTTACCTAAAAACGATTTTATGAAAGTCGTTTATAAGATTAAACCTGTTTCATAAAACCGTTTACAGGATATTAAAAAAATATATCAAACACCGCTCATCAAATCTTGAACCAATCTATAATCTCTGTTTAAACCCTTCTTAATCTCTGTTTTTCGTCCCAAAGTATCCTTCAACTGCTCATCAAATCATCCTTGAACCCTTCTTAATCTTTGCTTTTCGTTATCCACCTGCTGTGCATGGAGGTCTTATCAAAAATTCAAAGCTTCCAAAGTCCAACTTGTAGCCTGTAAGTAATTGTCTGCTTGAAACAGAAACATTGATTTGCCCCTTTTCCAACTAGTAGCCTATTAAGGGTCCGTTTGATTTTGAACAGGAAGGGGCATTTGGAAGGGGCATGGGGAAGGGGCATTGGAAGGGGAATTGTTGGGAACGGGGATTGTGTTCTTTTTACGGAAGGGGCATTTTGGAAGGGGCATAGTTATTATTTTATTGTTTTTGTATATATTATTTTTTAATTGTTTGTGTGTGTTTGTTGAGAACCAGAATAATAGAACGTAGAATACAAATTGCAGAATTCAAATTGCAGAATACAAATTACAGAATTTAAAATTGCAGAATACAAATTGCAGAATTCAAATTGCAGAAATAAAAATACATAATTGCGGAATACAAATTGCAGAATTAAAAATGCAGAATATAAAATACATAATACAACGAAACTTCTTAATGCATTCCCGAAGCAACTAGTTCGTTTCGTATATTGTCTCGTACTATCGCCATGGTGGATGTTGCTCCAGTTCTTTGAACGGGTTCTCGATCTCTATTTCCGCGATTTGATATATTGTAATATTCGTCGAGGTATTCGTTTGGCACTAAATCAGGGTCGTCATCATACGCCATAAAATCTGGATCCCTAGCTTGTATTTTCTGATGTAGTTGTGAATAGCCATTGTTGCAGTAACAATTTGTACTTGAACATGATAGGGATACGTCTGCATGTTACGTAAGATTGCAAATATTTTCTTCCAAATACCAAATGTTCTTTCAATAGCCATACGTAAACTAGAGTGATAGTAGTTGAAAATTTCATTTTCTGACTTCGGTTCATTCCATGTGTCATTAAAGTCTGGTATGTGATACCTCACGGATCGGTAAGGAGTTATATATCCTTCCATTAGTGGATACCCTGAATTCACTAAATAATACTGTCCAGCGGGAGGATGAGGGAAATTAAGATCCGGATTATTTATAGCTTCCCGAAATACTTTGGCGTCATGCGCAGTTCCTTCCCATCCCGCTCTTACAAACATAAAAGTTAAATCAAACGCACAAACAGCCATAATATTTTGTGTAGCAGTTCCTTTATGTCCTACAAAACGTTGCATGTCTTCTTGACCCACGTGAGCCATCACATGTGTTCCATCAATAGCCCCAATACAGTTTTTTAAAAAAGGATAATATCGGGGTGAAGAACGAATTTGTTCTGGGATTCGGTTAAAATGGGAATCGGTCGGTCTAATAATATCGACTGCCAATAAGAGAACTGAATCCAAAACTTTATGAAAAATTACATTAATCGTACCATTTGATCTTTGAAACCGCTCACCAACCTGCCTTGTAGGGAGGGCCAATGCAATTGTATATAGAAATACAGCCACCATTTCTTTGACTGTTATGTGCATTGAGGGCTCCAGTCCGTAATTTTGTAACCGTTCGCACAAGGATCTGAAACATAACCGCTTCATTCGAAAATTTTGTTGACATCGATCTGCGTGTCCCGCTAGTATTTCATGAACCCAAACAAGGTCAGTACTTGCGGAATTGTGTATTCTGCTCCTTTGTTGTGTTTGACCAGCCATAATTTCTTGAATATCTAGCACATCTTGCAAATCTTGCAAATCTTCAAAGTCGGATTGATCAGAACCTGCCATATTTGGTTGAAGAAGTAGAGGAAAATGGACAAATGTGGTGGTATGAGTAGAATATATATAGGGAGAGGGAAAACTGAAGGAATCAAAAATATCTGTCACGTCGGACGTGCGTCGGACGCGTCGGACGCGTCGGGCGCGTCCGACGCGAAAGCTAACTTTCCAGCCGTTCAGTCTGAACGGGCAAAAGTGTGGGAACCACCACTGACGCGTCCAACGCGTCGGACGCGTCCGACGCAGACGCGAACATTAACTGGCCAGTTCAGAAATCAAACGCTACCTAAGTAATCAAAGATTCAAAGCATTGATTTGCCTTCAGGAGAGAAACGGAAATGGAGGAATCAATCAGGAGTAATATTCTTTAAAACGAAAACAAGAATTTATTTATTTATTATTATTATTTTTTTTAATATCGTGACAGTACAGAAAATATGGGGGTTAGAAAAACACCGAACAAATGCCACAGACATTATTCAAATATTAATTCATTTATTGCCATTTAATTTGTGTTCAGTCAGTTCCTTCACCAATCTGTCCATCTCCTTATACGAGGAACCGCCTTCTTCAACCGCCTCCTTGGCCACTTTAGCCGCCTCCTTCGCCCTCATCCTCCTCTCCTCCCCTTCTTCTCCACCATCCATCACCTCCACTACCGCTCTCCTCACCTCCTCAGACTTCACAAACGTCCTCTTTCCCTCATCGAACCCGTTAACCTTCGACCCAACCGGCACCCCGATCCTCATCACGTCCACCAACAACCTCTCGTTGTAAAACTGATCCGAAAACAGCGGCCATGTCACCATCGGCAGACCGGCGCACGCTCCTTCCATGCACGAGTTCCATCCACAGTGCGTCATGAACCCCCCTACAGACGCATGATTCAGTATCCGTATCTGTGGTACCCATCCACTCACCACCATCCCTTTCTCCTCGTCGTATCCCTCCGGCATCCACGCTTTCGGGTTTTCGCTGCCTTTCAGCACCCACAGGAACGGGAAGCCTGACTCCACCAAGCCCAACCCGATCTCCTGAAGTTGCGCGTGGCTAAACCTACCCAAGCTCCCGAAACACACGTAAAGCACCGACCCCTTCCTCTTCCTGCCGAGCCACTCCACAATGGACCCGCTGATTCCCTCTTCTTTTCCATTCACCTCCCTGATCTGTTTTTCCTCATTGCACGTGGACACCGGTCCAACGGCCCATGACCTGAGCATGAGCATGTCGATGTACTCCTTCTCGAACCCGTACACCGAGTTGATCACCATGCCGAAGCACTTGGCCCAGGATTCATTCATCCGGCCTGCTAACCCGTTAACGTCTTCGATTACCATGAGATTGGACTTGGTCATCTCGATATGGTGCGGCATGCCCGTGATGGCGAAGGGGACGTCGTCGCCTTGCACGGCTTCGCTTAGCTTGTGGATGGCTATGATGGCTGAAACCATGACGCAGAAGGCATTGCTGCCACAGAAGAGGAGCCTAGGGATGCCTAGATCGGACGTCCACGGGTAGAACACGTCGCTTACTACGAAGTCGGGTTTGTGTAGGGTTACGAGACTTTGGAAAGGTTGCTGTAGGGAATCGATGGTGTCTACGAACTCGGGAGTGACGGCGGGAGTTGGGAGTTGTGTGACGTTTTGGATCGATGAGGAGGTCTCGATGGTTAGAAGTTGAATTGGATGTTTCTCAATGGACTGTTGGATTAGGGGTACGTTGTATTCTGTGGTGACGATGGTTACTTTGACGTTGCGGATGGAGAAGAGCTTGGCGATCTCGACCAGGGGTATCATGTGGCCGGGAGATAGGAATGGGAGGAAGAAGACGTGAAGGTCTGAAGAGTTCATTTTGTTGAGTGGAAGTATAAAAATAGACGAGCAGTATGAGATATGGCCGATGCTACCATATATAGGTAAAGATAGTAATTTAATGTGTATTTTTTGTTTCTTCTGGACCATGCGCATAACGTGGCTGATAAAATACTACAAATTGTACGATTTAATCATAGCCATGACTGGAGGAGCGTAATTTTTTTTTTAAAGCGGTGACTCCTGTTGTATATTAAAGAAATTGTCTGATGTTTCGAAGTATACCATTACGGTTACAGAAGCCATGGATGAACCTCACATGCCATGTTAGCTAGTGGTGTACTAGCCTGGTTAGATACACGTGATTTTGATGGAATCCAACTTTACTGTATATTTTTAAAAAGTGGAAAACTGAGAGAAAGTCAAATTTTACAAAAAAGTTTGATCAAAAATATGCTGAATTTGAAATTTGACCAAAGGACTAACTTTTAGTTTAAAATGGAAAATGCGATGAACCCCCCTGAAATCCACCTTTGCACTAAAATACGGACTTACACCTTCTACCATTTCAAGGCAAAGATCAAGCATTGAATCCATGATCAGATCTACCAAAAGTGCTAAACATCTTAGAGAATGAAGATCCTCTATCCTTCTCTTTGCATTTAGTGGAATCTACGTAATTCTTTGCTGATTTGTTTTGATTAGAGAGAGATCCAAGCGTTAGAGAGAAGATAAATGTATTTTTGAGTGATTCTACACTTATAACTCTTGAATTGCTAATGGAAATTATTGCTAAAGTGGACGTAGATCTTTCGTAAGATCGAACCACTATAAAAATAGTAGTCTTTTGCTTGAATTCTACGATTGTGGCTCCTTTTGATCTCTAACCATTTTGGTGAAGTGCCATTAGTGTACCTTTGGTGTTTTAATCCAATTTGGGTTTTAACATTTGGCGCCCACCGTGGGGCCGCATTCGCTCTTCCTTTTCTCTCACATACTCTCACAAGGTTGAAGGCCTTGCGTTGAAGTTCTAAGCCTACTTCAACCACAGATCCTACAGATCTACAATCTAAGCCAATCGACGAACTTTCCTTCAAATTCAAATCCTTGTCTCAAATCATGGGTAGACCATCGAAGAAGGCTGCTAGTAAAACTATCGAAGATACTAACAATGTCGCTAACAACGAAAATACTTCGCTCACCAACCAATTCAAAGTTGGAGAAACTTCGAAGGCGGGAACGGTCGTAACGAGAAGAGATTTGGATGAAGTTGTTGCGGGTTTAACAAGCCAAATGGACATTGCAAACAATGCCATAATAAAGAAGCTTGAATCTATGTTCGTCATGCTGGCCGCTACTACAAAAGTTACCATGAACGCCGCTCATGCTAAATCTTCTCAAACAAATTATACGGAAGGTGCGGGTTCTTCCTCCTCAAGTCAAAATCAAGGAAATTCTTTCCAAGAGGTTGCAAATCTAAACGATCCTCAACATAAAGAAGCTAAACCACCTATGCATAACCGCCCTAAAATCCAAACGATCCTCAACATAAAGAAGATGTTCAAAGAGCAGTTCAGACTCCAAGCTATGAAGGTGTGAGATGTCATAGAGTTGAACAAGCTTGAGCAAAGGCCAGGAGAACCCATCAGGGCCTTTCTCACCCACTTTAACACAACTGCAGTCGAAGTTGGGAATTATGAGCCTCGTTTGGCTTTAATGGCTTTGAAGGGAGCCATAAACAAAAAGACCAAGCTTGGACGATGGTTTAAGAAGAAGAATCCAAGTACGCTTGAGGAACTATTTGACAAAGCCTAGGAATACATAGGCGTGGATGAAGATCTAGCCTATGCCATGGATGTTCCCGAAAGCAGCGCACCGCCCAAAAAGAAAAGTAATGATGCAGAAGGCGGCTAGAAGATTATGGGTGGTCAAAAAAGGAGCAATGATGGAAAGGATAACCGAGCCAACAAGAAATTCGGTTTCTTTAAAAATTCAGAACTGACTCCTCTGAATGCCACTGTAGAGAACATCTTTATGACAACTAAAGATAGTGAAGAATATCCAATACCGAAGCCAGCAAAGGTCAGTGATGCTGCGATAAAATTAGGGAGGTTCTACCGGTTTCATAACCAACCGGTCCACAATACAAATGAGTGTAGACATCCAAAGAACCTTATTGAGGAATTGATAAGGAGGAATAGGCTTCACCAGTATACAAAGAACCCACAGAACACTCAGATCGCTTAAGGACAAGGGACACATGTGGGACAGTCTAAACAGAATGAAAATGCTCCAGTTGATGTCATCCCAAGACTAGTCATCAATACCATTTCAAGTGGGCCTCATCCAGTTGGAAAGAACTTAGGGGACATTGTGAAGTACACTAATGAGATGAAGAGCCTTCCTAAAGAAGAAGAGCTTATGATCATGAATGAATTTTTTTCGGCAAAGATGTCGAAGACCCTATGGGATGATACTGTGTTTAAAGAAAGAGACTATGGCGGACTGCTAACACCGGTGGTGGATCCAATGGTGGGTCTGGCCATAGTCAGAAGAGTCTTGGTTGACAGCGGGACCTCCGTCAGTGCCCTTTTCATTAACACATTCAATAGGATGAAGTTTTCCATAAATAACGTGTAGGCTTGCCAAAATAAGATCCACGGGTTCACAGGGCAACCAACTCAACCAATTGGCATCATCAACTTGCTCGTCGAACTCGGAGAAGGGGAAAAAAGTTTGCCATGAAACAAGATTTCGTTATAGTCGATGAGCTTTCGTCGTATAACGCCTTTCTTGGAAGAACAACCCTCGCAGCTTTTAGGATAACAATGGCTCCATGGTGCCTAACAATGAAATTTTTACTGAAAACGGAATTGGTGTAATTAAAGATGACCAACAGGCAGCAAGAGAATGTTATATGGAAGAACTTGTTGAAGTTAGGAAGAAAGAAGTGAAGAAGGATGTGGAGCCTCCGCTCCACATTCATCCTCTCCCCTTATAGCAATTAGGGCGGGGACCACACATTGGCGAGCACATTGGAGCTCAGAAGGAGATCGATCCAAGAAAAGCCAGTGTGGAGGAGGATAGAGCAGCACCAGCTGAAGCCACAATCTCCATTCCAGTGCATGATAAAGATCCCGACCGAGTCTTGAAAATAGGTTCTCAGTTGGGCCTAAAGCTGCAGAAAGATTTGATCTTGTTTCTAAAGGCAAATTTAGATGTTTTCGCTTGGATGCATTCCGATATGTGCGGAACATCACCTGATGTAATTGTGCATAAGTTGAATATTAATCCCAGTTTAACTCCTATAAAACAAAAGAGACGAATTCAAGGACTTGAAAGATCTGTAGCATTAAAAGAAGTAGATATTCTATTCAAGAATAACTTTATACGGGAATCTACATATCCCGATTAGGTTTCCAATCCAGTTCTTGTTAAAAAAAAATCCAATGGCAAGTGGAGAGTATGCATAGACTATTCGGACGTCAACAAGGTGTGTCCTAAAGACAGCTTTCCATTACCTAGGATTGATCAACTTGTCGATGCAATGACGGAGCATGAATGTTATCCTTTGTGGATGCATATTCTGGGTACAATCAGATTATGATGCATAAGCCAGATGAAGAGAACACAAGTTTCATAATAGATAGAGGCTTGTATTGCTATAAAATAATGTCGTTTGGACTAAAAAATGCAGGAGCGACATACCAGCGCCTTATGAATTCCACTTCAAATCTCAAATCGAAAACACAATGGAAGTCTATGTGGATGATATGCTGGTAAAGTCAAAAAAAAGATGAGGACCATCAGAAAACCTAGCTGAAATGTTCCATATCCTCAGAAAATATGGAATGAAGCTTAATCCGTTTAAATGCACTTTTGGAGTTGCGTCATGAAAGTTTCTCGGATTCATGGTCAACGCCAGGGGAATTGAAGCGAATCCTTCTCAAGTCACAGCCCCACGAGAAATGCGTGCTCCAAGGACAAAGAGAGAGCTTCAAAGCTTGAATGGGAAAGTAGCTACACTTAACCAATTCATTTCTAAGGCAACGGATCGGTGTATTCCACTCTTCGATGCTTTGAAAAAAGGGAAAAAAGATTTCCAATGGACTCCTGAGTGTCAAACTGCTTTCGAAGAGTTGATTAAGCACATAAAGTCACCACCAATGCTTTCTAAGCCCAAAGACGGAGAGGAATCGTTCCTATATTTGGCTGTCTCATCACATGCCTTAAGCGCCGCGCTTGTTCGGGAAGACGCCAAGGTTCAATGGTCAGTTTATTACATTAGTCTAAGGCTCGTTGGGGAAAAACTAAAATACCCAAAGTTAGAAAAACATGCATATTGTCTGCTTATCGCCTCAAAAAATCTAAGGTCATATTTCCAATCCCATCCTATATAAAAGTTCTCACCGACCAACCGCTAAGGCAAGTTCTCTTTTGCCCAGAATCTTCGGGAAGCTTACTGAAGTGGAACATTGAGCTCAGTCAATATGACATTAGTTATCACCCTCGAAGAGCTATTAATGGGCAGTCTTTAGCGGATTTCAATGTCGAGTTCATGGATAAGGGAGAGGAAGTAGAAGAACCAGCAGAGACGGTGTCTGGTTGGAAGCTAGACGTTGACGGATCCAGAAATAATTATTGTTCAGGGGCCGGAATTGTCCTAGAAACTCTATAAGGCCATTCCTTATGCTATGCTTTGAGATTGGAATTCCCGTCAACTAAAAATGAGGCCGAATATGAAGCATTAATCGCAGGTCTAAAACTGGCAAAGGAATTGAATCTAAAAACCTTGCAAATCCTTAGTGACTCATAGCTGGTAGTATGTCAAGTCCTAAAAGAATTCCAAACCAAACTTGGAAACCTTCCTGCTTATCTTACCAAAGCTTTGGAACTTCTTAACGATCTTGACTACTACACTATATCTCATATTCCTAGGGAAGAGAATTCGAAGGCAGACTCTCTCGCCAAGTATGTCAGTTTCTCGGATGCACAATTACTAGGTATAATTCCCGTCGAAGTCCTTTCAACTCCCGCCATTGAAGAAGCAGATGTTGACTGGATTATGGAGGCTGTTGAAGAACCTGTGTCCTGGATGACTCCAATCAAGGAGTAAATCCTCAACGGAACACTTCTAGAAGAGCCGAAAAAGCGAAGGAAGATATCGCGCAAAACTCCTTTATACCTTATCTAGGACGGAAGGCTATATAGGCGAGGATTCTCCATGCCATTGTTGCGATGTGTGACTAAGGAGGAATCAAGAGCAATCCTGGCTGAATTACATGAGGGAGAATGCGGAGGTGATACAGACAGTCAAACACTGGCCAAGAAAATTATGCGATATGGCTACTTTTGGCTCGATGTGAACCTGGATGCAATGACTTATGCTAAAAAATGTGACAGATGCTAAAGATTTGCGAAGATTCCAAGAGCACCTCCCACAGAATTGACTCAGATGGTTAGTACGTGGCCATTCGTCGTTTGGGGTATAAATTTGATTGGAGCATTTCCTACAACTAAGTCAAATATGAAATATGCAATTGTGGCAGTGGACTACTTCACTAAATGGGCCGAAGCTGAACCATTAGCAACTATAACCTCAAAAAAGGTGATCAACTTTGTTTTAAAGAACATTATCTGCTGATTTGGGGTACCTCAAAAAATAATCACCGACAATGGAACTCAATTCGAGAGCAGTTCAGTCCTAGATTTCTGTGCTAAATACAAGATTAAGAAGAGTTTGCAGCCATTGCTTATCCGCAGGACAACAGGCAAGTCGAAGCAATCAACAAAATTTCGAAGTCAACCATCAAGAAGCGTCTTGAAAAAGCTAAGAGTGGTTGGGTAGATGAGCTTCCTCTTGCACTATGGGCATATCGTACAACTTACAAAACTACGTCTGGGCACACTCCATTCTCGCTGGCATTTGACTCACCGAAGAATCCACTTCAACCAAGAGGAGATTGAGAAATTGCAGCTCGAAGCACTTGATTTTCTTGAAGAAAAAAGGAAAGAAGCAGAACTCAGAATCATCGCGCATCAAAGAAGGATAACTCGTCGTTTTAATGCTAAAGTTAAATGGAGAACCTTCCAAGTTGGGGACCTTGTTCTAAAAAGAATCATGACAAGAACTGGAGTATTTTAACCCAACTGGGAAGGGCCGTATATGATAAGCCAAAAATTCTCAAATGGCACATTCGAGCTAAAAACGACGGATGACATCCAACTTCAACAATACTGAACCACCCGAGCCTTCACCGCTGCACCGAAACCCACGCACATGACTACCTTACCACACCTGAACCGCCTCCAACCTAGAGCCACCATAGAAACTTCTACATCCATGGATCCGACCACTTGGGGGAGCTGCTAACCCCATTCCACTACTGCACCCACAAGCACAACAGCCAACCCATGAAAGTTTCAACATATTCTCATGCAATAAATCGTATGTACTTAAGTGAAGTTATACGATATAAAACAGTTTGTTATGGGTCGTGCTAAGTTATATCTCCATCCCTTTCACTGTAGTGAAGCTCAGCGCTAATTGGTTTGTTTTCAGACTCGGAATCTAATAGGTTGTGAAATGTTCGTCTTTTACCAAAAGTGTATGTTGTTGGGTGCTAAACCGATAATATGGTGTCAGGTACATTGCCGGCTTTCCTTTCGAAATGTAAGATTTCTTACAGTTTGCGGATTGGTTAGCAAACCCAAGTTTCGAAACATCAATCTTTCTCTATATTTTTCTTAAATCGATATAAACACACACACACACACATACATACATACATATATATATATATATATATATATATATTTGATAAATCTGTAACTTGCCTTAGATCAGATCAAAATAGTCATTGAATTCAAGTCAGTAAACACCCTCAACTTTATCACCTCAACCATGAAACCAATACCTAATCGTTCCAAACCGAGTATTCGTTGGAAGTGGTGCTGAAGACTAAATCTTAATCTCAAACAATATTAGTCCAGTTTTCAGTCCGTCTAAGTGGTTGTCCGTACAATTATTATCATGTCGTAATTATGGAATTCATTGTCAAATTTAAATCTGTATCGAGGTAAATGTTTACGCACTCACATTTAATTAACATTTTCATGCAAACTAATAAATTAAATTATCGTGTGTTTATATGTGATGTTTGATTTTTATCGGCATATGATTGTTTGATTGTATATAATTTGATTGTGATGATTGTGCACATGTTGGCACGATATACACAAGACATGCATGGACACATGTGTAGAAGTTAAAATTGAGCATTTATTGTTACACGGATGTTATTGATATTTAGTTATGTTATGTATGATATAAATGGGGGAAAATGGAGATGCAAAGAGAGAGGTGGAATCTATTACTTAGACATAAAAATAAGAACATTAGAATGTTGACGTGGCACAGTACACTTCTTTCTATTTCAAAATACTGAAATTCTGTTCACTTCCGTGTTTTAACCTTTTTTTTGGGCACTGTTATTGACACTCCAAATATTGTTAATGGGGGTCAAATTTTAAAAAACACTCCAATCATAAAAATAATATTAGGGGGTCACGTACTTAATTTTTTATGTTCCCTTTTTACCCTCGTAATAACATCTGGTAATAACATCAGTTACCATCCCAAAATCCAATCCAAATGCAAAAAACCAAATCCCTAAACTATTTATAAAAAAAAGCGATTGTTTGAGTAGAAACAATGGTGTGAACGAAGAACGTGATACCGTATTAAAAAATAATTGTTTGATATATATATATATATATCGATTTCCTATGAATGATATATTTTTATCTGATTTGATGCATATCGACAAATGAGATTAATGATAATTTGGTATAAAAATCTGATGCAGTTCGAGTAATATACTTTAACACCCCACCTCCGCCAGTGCCACTCTTGCAAGGACACTAGCTTTGGAGGGGCGTTAAACGAGGTAAACATGCATGCAGATATCACAAGATAGAACATATAAGTAAAACAGAGTAGTAAAGCAGCGGATAAAACTAGCATTTCAAAACCATAGTCAAGTTACATCAAAGTACTTAGTCATTATTTTCCACAAAACATAGTCTAGAAACATCAACTGAAAACTGGAAAGAACATCATAAAGTAACTATCCCCAAGGTAGAATAAAGCCATAGCGTGCTCAAGTCCAAACCGTACATGAGCTATCCAGAAAAGCAGCTAAAGATCCAAGCTAGGTACTAGTGTTCCCACCCTGTAAACCTGGGGGGGGGGGGGGGAATGGAAGAAAAGAGGCGAAAGAAAACGGGTCAGTCAAAAAGACTGGTAAGTCCTATCTACTATTAGTATAAAAACTAATAATGTTAACTGAACATGTAAACAGAGATGAGGTGTAGGGTGATAACTGGCATGGTGAAAAGTTAACAAGATAGATCAAGTGTGGCATCGCATATACAAGGTTAAGTTGCACCAAATGTGTACTAGTATCCTAATCCATGTCAAGTATAAACAAGAAATGATCCCTTGGCCCAAAGCTGGCCCAAACCCATGAGATGACCTAAATCAAGGTCCAACTACTCGGTCTAGTCGATCGGCTCCCTATCAGCCTAACTCGTCGTGTATCGGTGTCATACGGTCCAAACATGAAATGTAGTCGACTGTGCTAGGTCCACCCTAGGGTGTATCCGGCCCTAGGGTGTCAACCACTGACACGAAACAAGCACGCATAGTCCAAACCTACTGGTGCCCAAGTCTGTCTTTCATCCCCGGACAGTGTGCACGACCATGGTCCGTCGGAATCTACTATGGCGCACCTACTTTTGCCGTCTTTTTGGTCACTTACACTTCAGCCCAGTAATCGTGCCCCACCCTAGCCTAGTCCCTAGGGTATCCGATACTCCCTAGTGGGTTACTGCTGAGAAGGACCGCGTAACTAGGGTTTTCTAGTGGGTTAAGTGTGGTTAACCCCATCCAAACCATGTATCAAGTTGGTTAAGTGTTCCTAAAAAGGTTCACGACTTAACCCTATCCAACTAAGCATTGGGTTGGTTAAGTGTGTACATGTTGACTTAACCCTATCAACCCATCATGTTCATGTGGTTAAGTATATTCAAGTGGTCCATGACTTAACCCTATCATGTGGCATTTATTATCTTAATGCACCCCAACCTCTCACATTAGACTTTGTTGTGGTTACTAGTTAAGCCGGGCGGGTCCGGGTAGCTTTACACCACAACCTAGTCTAACCTCGGGTTTTAAGTGCGACATGACCAACTACTCACATTGGGTCCTATTGCTTGTAGCCACTAGTTAAGCCGGTCGGTTCCGGGTAGATTTATGCTACAAACTCAACCCAACCTCGAGTTGGCCATTCTCATGTTTTCTAGAAGTCATGTCCGAGTTCATGTTTTCAAGCATAAACATATTTCAAACTTTCATGTCATATTTTCAAGTCATGTTCTCATGTTATTTAAGTTTGCCCAACTATCCATAACGTATTCCCATCGCACATAAATTCGCATTAACGCAAGTAGATCAAAGAGGGAACGTAACCATACGACAAGGTGGGCATAAGATGACAAAGTCTATCACAAACTAAACATGGTGATATTTTGAGGCCAAAAGGGGTTCAACACACTAGCATATGGCCTCAACATGTATGATAGCTTAAAAGGTGACTTGGCCTCATACATATCGAATAGCATAAGGGTGATTTGGCCACAAGCATGCATAATAGCATAAGGGTGCTTTGGCCACAAGTTAAACATGGTGGCATATGAGGCAAATGTGTTCATAAACTTGCATATTACATTATAAGCCTAAAAACATGCATGACATCAAACTTTAGCAAATAGGTGAAACATGATCATAAATGACATGGGATGATAGCTAGTGATTCGCATATAACATCATATGCAAGATAACATAAGGCTTATGAGAGATCATCAACTTGCATATTACTTTATAAGCCTCAAAACATGCATAACATTCAAACTTAGCGAATAGGTGATACATGGTCCTAGATGACATAGGATGATGACTAGAAGTTCGCATATAACATTATATGCAAGTTATCATAAAGGTTATGAGAGTTCTCATGTTGCATAATGCAACATTTCAAATCAAAGGTCATAGCTTTCTATGCACAAAGTCAAGGTGATAGCTTTACAAACTTTCATAGGGTAAACATATGCATAACATGTTAGAATCAAAGCACATATCATACTTAGGCCCAAACTCAACTTGCAACATGTAACATTTAACTTCATAGTTAGAATCTAAGAGTAGTATAGGGCTTACAATGAGTGGTTATGCGATCTAGATCAATATTTATAAAGATTGAGACGAAGCCACAAGCAAAATCCGCAAAGAAAATAATAAGCTCCGCTTAAACGCCTTGAAACAAGAAGTAATAACTCCAACGACAAAGAAAGGAGGCTCTTTTACTTAAGAAAGATGGTTCTTTTATGACATAGATTGATTTGAGACACTCATGCTTTCATGAAGAAGGTGGAGGCCATGATTGAGAAATATTTTGACATAGTTTAGTTGTAGGAATGATTAATGAGGGTTTAGGCTAGGTCTAGGGGTCTTTTTATAGGTGATTAGGTTAGTTTAGACCATAGGATTAACCATAAACACATCAGGTCCGTCAAACCTCGTCAGAAGCTTCTAGAGCAGACTCAACACGTCACAAATGGTGCACCAGAAAAACTGGTCCGACCCGGGGGGGGGGGGGGGGGGGGTCGACCCTGGGTCGACATGGGTGTCGACCCATTGGGGGGGTCGACAGGGGTGTCGACCCCTGTGTCGACCCTGCCTGGGGCGGGAAAAATCCCGCCTATTCTATTTTGGCTAAAGTTCGAATCTGAATTCGAATTTGAACTGTTTTCGGGCTTGGCATTTTCTGAAAACTTCATTGGGCCATAACTTGGTCATACGGACTCCGTTTTTCGAAAACTCAGACTCTATTTCGCGTATTTTTCCGAGACAAACGCAATGGCACAGCCCGTTTCCCTTGATTCAGATTTTACAATTTAATTTTGCCTTGTTTTATGTTATAACATGTTATTCAAAATACGGGTTGTTACATATACCGTATAATTTTTTTTGATTAACAACTAAAAAAAAGATTATTGTAAAGAAGGCTAATTTAGTAAAATAAATTTTATTTGTTAAGGTGGTGCTCTCTGCATTGGTACTCCCCTTAACAAATTTTGTTTACAAAAAATTGATTCTCCCTTAATAATATTTGGAGTGTCAATAACAATCCTCTTTTTCAACTCCCTTCTGCACACGTCACCCAACGTTTTCCACCCCCAATTGTTTTTCCATGTTTTTTGAATAAGTCACCCCACGTTTTCCCTAGATTTATAATTATTCGCGATTTCAAAAATTATTTCCTGATAACTATTTGTAGCCCACTACGATTTTGTCATAATCGTTTTCCCTTTCTCTCCAAATCCAGTCAACATTCCATCCATTTTTCTCTCTTCAAAACGCAACTTCTCGCAAAAAAATTGATGCACTCATGAGTAGGCCTGTCAAATGGGTTGTGTCAGGTCTAAATGGGTCAGGTAGAATTTGACCCAATTTATTTAAGACATAAACAAACCCAACCCGTTTTACCCATTTAATAAGCGGGTCAACCCGACCCGGCCCGACTAATAAAAGAGTTGACCCGACCCGTCAACAAAAACCGCAGCTTAAGCATTAAGATTAACATTAAAAATTGAAAATATACACCATTTATTATCAATTCTGCATTAAAAAAACTACACAAGAAAACGAAACGATGCACATCATATTAACAAAAATAACACTAAAAAATGGGAAACTGCACTATGATATTGCCAATTCAACATAAAACCCAAATTTTGCTCCAACAAACAGGAAAACCGAACTAGATATTACAACTAGAATATTTGAAAATTATGCATCATATAATTACAAACTTTAACACTAAAACTAAAAGATTCAGAATGATCATGAACATATAGAAATGAAACTAAAACGTTTTAGTGCAAACTCATAGAAATGAAAATACATAAAGTTCCACTGCTTTTGTCCAGCATCCAAACCCAAGCCACCTAAAAAATAATAATGAGAGTAAAGTTAGAGACCCTAATCAGAAAACTTGGAAGAGAGATTGAAATTGTACTTTGATGGTAAGTAGGTAGTTGTTTCCTAAGAAATCCATAATGCTAAGATACAACCATAAATTCACAAGTCTTCTGCAAGTATATGTTTGTCTGTTAGATATGATATGCACGCTATTGAAATAATGATGCAATTCGCACCCAATCTTCTTCCTAACCATTTGTTTGAATAATTTGTTCATCAATACTTTTAAAGAAGTAAACCAATTGATAAGTGGAAGCAAAATATCAGTCAACAAACCAATAGCTAAAAGCATCTTCTAAATATTCAACAAAAATAAACGACTATATCATCATTTATTCAAAATTAACCTCTTTCCAGTTCCATAAAGGAACTATAATTCACAATTGGACTAACACTCCATCTTTTGTTCAATTGAAGTGTAGTGGTCCTTATACTATTGTATTTTTAAATTAAAAATAAAAAATATGATTTCATGGAAATTACATTCAGAAGTTGAATAATAAGAACATCCAAGAAATGGGAGAAAAAGAAACAGAACATAAAAAAAATTTGGTTACTTGTGGAAAACTAAATCATGAAACATAGCAGAAGTGTGATTTTCCATATTTGCTTCCAAACACATGATCATTAAACTGGTTTTTGCGGTTTACATGAAAATCGTTAGATTTCAAGATGGATTCCCCTATTTCAATGGTATGCAATCAAAATAAATTAGTCAAAAGAAGTTCTTATGTAAAAGAAATAAATGCAAAAAACAAAAAAAAAATTGTATACAAAATATGAGAAGACAACTTAGTTACAATACATAATTTGAAATTCATATGTCAAATCATTCATTATCAAAATATTAAATCCATTTTGAAAGTTTGGATTTACTCGCTTCTATATGAAAGTTTAGGTTAAAAGGAAAGTAGCGAAAACGAAAAGAGAATGAAAATAGACAATGAAGGATGATGTTGTAAGTACATATATTTAAATATCTCAAATGATTAGTTGAAAGAAATTTTGAAACAACTTTAATTATTTTGAACTAATAGAGAAACTAATATAGAATGATTTACAGCAATTTTGAATTAATATGAGTGTATTATAATATACTAGACTAAGAATCTGGATATTGAAAAGCGAAAACTTTGTTTTTACTAATCACGTAATTCTTTTGAGACTGGCATAACCTTTTATGCTACAAGAATGTTGTTACTTTGGTAGTTATGGTCTTTGTTCAATTTGTATGTTTGTTGGTTCACTCTATTTTCACATGAATCAAAAGAAATTAGTATAAATGAAAACGGTAGGCAAACGAAACGCATATTAAACTTTAGGAAACATAAAATAATTAGATTAACCTTCATTATTTACCATAGTAGGCATTCTTAGAAAGAAATATAGCAATCAAAATGGTATACGCAATTTCATAGCAATTTTTATCGGTTATATTACTTACGTAGCACAACAGGTTCAGTAATTTCAGCTTCGTAGAATAATAATTCATAAACTAACAGGATAGGCGAAATGAAAAAAAAAAAGAGGAAAGGAATAATAACAACAATAAGGTGTTAGTAGGCTCATGTTGAAACTTGGCCACTAAGGTTACATAAGAGCATCTCCATCAACGGGGAGATGCTTTGAAATATGATAAAACCTCATTTTAATTTGTTTCCCAAGTCGTCAAAAAATGAATCTCAACATGGAAAAAATGAAATGGCTTTATACTGCCTTTTTTTATTCAAGTGTAGATTGACAAATGAGAATGTGATAAACAACAAGTTAGTTGTTGTTTACAGCATAAACAACTGTTAATTTGTTGTTTACAAATTAAAAAAAGACCATTGACGGTTGAAGAACTAAGGTTTCTTCATGTTGTTTTCTCAGTCCTACATCCTGAAATGTTATACATGCTCTAAGTAGAGCACATTTAGTAGTAATTTTAGTTCTACATTTATTTACCATTAAATTAACAAGAGCATTGAATAATTGCTTACTTTTTAGTTACACGTTGATTTTAGCTACAATTAGCCTTAATACCAACTAAAAAGGTCCAACTTTATAGTCAACAATATAACAATTATCCTTGTAACTTTATTGTTGGTTTTTAAAATGAAGTGAGAAAAGCAATCTTCTTTCCTTTTACAAGTGAACATAAAGAACCAAAACGTTCAGACTACCAAACATGATTCAAAATCAAATCTGATGTGATAATATCCTCAAACTCAATTTTTGAAAAAGCAGAAAAAACCATTTTATTTACACAACTCAAAACTATAATCCAAAAATAACTCTGAGCTAAATGAACGTAATACTTGAATATAGCTTAAAAAAGGATGTCTATGGTGATATAACAAATCACAGTACAGCGCAGCAGAACCTGTAACATTTTAACCACTCAATCACTCCAACTCTGTGCCAGCAAATTCGTCTACCACAGAAGCGGGCAGAACATACAAATAAAAAATGGTCTATTCAAATCTTCAGGTCATGAACTGTTAGCAAATCACACATCTCACCATTTGTACCATTCATGTAAAGCGTCGGTGATTCTATATTCATGTCCAAATCAAAAAGTACATGACCGTCGAATTGTCTAATATATGAAAAACAAAGTAGTTGCAAAGCAGGAACAAAAAAGAATGGAGGTGTTGGTGGAATTTGAAAACGATGTCCAAATGCAGAAAGCAAAATAACTTCGGACATACCTTTCTAAGCGACGTTGGGCATCAACAAATCGAGGTTCTGGAAGGAAGAAGAAGCAGCGCAGAGACAAAAGGAACTGCTGCTATTTGCTCCTCGAAACCAAAAGGCGTTAGTTTGTTGTGAGACGGTTGGATGAAGTATCAGCTCGTAGAAAATCTAAAAATTTATCAATTGCCTAAATTTGTCGCCATTTTTTTATCATCATATGGGAGAAACTAAAATTAGGGTTACTGCAAAATTGGGTAAATGGGTTCCATGGTTTAGATGGTTTGTGACTGATATTGAACGTTTATTTATTGCTAAAACGGATTGGGTCCAAGAAATAGAAAATATAAATGGGTCAAACTGAACCTTTTTAATCAAACCGACCGTTAGGGAGGTTTTTCTACTATAAGAGAGCAAAAATCAAATTGTTCGTGCCAATTTTACCCGGATCAGAAATATAGCAATTATACTTCGCTTCTTCCTCTCCTCGCGTGTTCCAAATTTCATTTCTTACATTTGTCCATTTCTCGAGTGAAGCAAAAAGAATATGGTTTCATGTCTCGGCTTCATTCACGGAAGCTACCTTCCCCTTCTGTTTTTGGTAGAAGAAATAGAAAAATATCTCCCTCGAACACGTTCAAAATCTATTTCCAGGTTCATCCAAAGATAAAACAGATTGACCCTTAAATCCCTGCATCAAACCTACCTAAACAGATCAAAACTCAAAAACAACAAGTCGACGCTTAGATCTCCACCTCCTACGATCAAAATTGGAGCGGTAATCTAGTGACAACTTGGGGTGATAAACAAGGTCGAAGGAAGAGGAGGGCTTGGCTTGCGGCGATAGACGAGGTATAGGGGAGGAGGAAGGATTGAGCTTGGACATGGTGATTTGCGACCTGGATTTGTGGCTTGGGGAGCACCACTGTAAGAACCCGTAACTTTTTATCCCCGCTATGAAATTTCAATTTTTCGGATTCGTTGGAAAGATATTCTCAAATAGATTCAAATATTTTTGGTTTCGCTAATATCTGGTTTATTTTGAATCCTGTACATTCATTTGAAATTTGAAATCGAAATTTCAAACTACCGCGCCATTTTCAATTCCTTTTATATTTAAAATAAAATATTTATATTCTAACGACGATCTATATAAATATATACGTTAGAATTCTATTCTAAATAAATTTTTCGTCATTTTTATTTAAAATAACTCATTTTAAATATTCAAAATTCACTAAAATTGCCAAAATAAAAAATTTTAAATTGGCTCGGATTTCCGGGTTATTACAATCTCCCTCACTTAAAACTTTTCATCCCCGAAAAGGAATGAAGCCGAAAGTTGTTTAACAAATCAACTCAACTTCCAGTATTTTCATTATGGCTTAAGTTCTTCAACTTTTCAGTTTCCAAGAACTTTTCAATTTTTTCAAAAATTTGGCTAATACCCTAAATTTTCGAAAAATTTCGCCATAACCTCCTCTGCACCGGGGACTTCGGGATATTTCAAATAGCCTCCCATGACCCTCATCAATCCAAAAAGAAAAAGAAACAGCCAAGTGGCTAGACAATCGGCTCATAAAATCATCCAAAACCCAATAAATTAGTAAACATGTACCTATTTGTCGGGCAAACAATATTATTCTTCTACTCTAGCCTCCTTGCAATGACCTATTCAATGTAAGTACTTGTACATGCATGCATATGCGATAAATTTTTCAATACAACTCAATATTTGGTTCAATTTGGCTATATGGTTCAAATTTTAATTAATCAACCAATAATCAAACAACACAATCAGCAATCAATTAGTTGATTAACGTTTCAAATTCATAACTTTGATACATAGTCAAAAATCAGATATTTGATGCCAAAGCACAACAATAAGCCCTATCTAGCTTTGGTTCTCACACCAGTCAATTGGAAATATATAGAAATCCCACTTTCGAAACTCGAACATAAATACTGATGATGCACGTGCTATCATCAGTACCATCTCCGGGCGACTAGAGCGTGATTCTATATCTACCCAGTATATTAAAACTTCAAATACACGCGTATCAGACGTATACGCAAAATCTTTATATACTTGATTGTCCAAATCAATATAAAATAAATAATCAAATACGAATAATTGATTTAAATTTTCAAAATAAAAATCAATATCATTTTTATTTGAAAACAACACCCTTCACACTCGTTCTAGGATACTACTGATCCTATCTCTAACGAGTCATTCTCATTGGATATTACTAATCCAATCTCTGATGAATTCTTTCGTATGTTCTAATGTTTCTTGTTCTCGAGCTCTGTAAACCAAGGCTCTGATACCACTGTAAGAACCCGTAAGATTTTATCCCCACTATGAAATTTCAATTTTTTGGATTCATTGGAAAGATATTCTCAAATAGATTCAAATATTTTTGGTTTCGCTAAAATCCGGTTTATTTTGAATCCTGTACATTCATTTGAAATTTGAAATTTGAAATCGAAATTTCAAACAACCGCGCCATTTTCAGTTCCTTTTATATTTAAAATAAAATATTTATATTCTAACGACGATCTATATAAATATATACGTTCGAATTCTATTCTAAATAAATTTCTCGTCGTTTTTATTTAAAATAACTCATTTTAAATATTCAAAATTCACTAAAATTGCCAAAATAGAAATTTTAAATTGGCTCGGATTTCTGGGTTATTACAAGTCAAGGGAGGAGAAGGGTTTTAGCAACCATCGAAGACAAGAGAGAGGGGTATTCTTATTTTTATTTATTTATTTTGGTAATAGGAAAAGTTGCAAAGAAAGGGGGCATTGGCTAAGTAGAATGGTTCAGGTGACTCCCATTGCTTGTCATTTATATTTGATCACTACATATAATATGTAACATAGATGTTTGAGGTTAGGAGCTTTGGTTTCCTGATCTAAACAAGTAGGAAACTTTACTATTTCTGATATTGTGAATCACAAAATCATTAATGATGGCATATCTTCGTTAAATTCTAGAATAAATGAATGCAATTTATGTTATTGCTATAAATATTCAGGTAGAATAATTTGAAAAGTATTTGTAATTCTTTACTTAAACCAGGTATTTCACTTCCCAGCTCTCACTATGATACCATGAAAACAACAAAGATGGCATAAAAAAGGTCTTTGAAATCATGGAAATTAAGTTACTGCTAGGAAGCTTTGTGAGTCTGGACAATCTATAAGCTAAAACTTTTGAACAACTAAATCACAGTTATGTTGGCCTAGTTATATATGCTTTGGCTTGATATTTGAGCCCTATTAATTTTCTCATGTTATTTCTTTTTTTCAACACCTGTTGTTTAGATATTGATTTATGCTATAGATTTTGAAATGTGATTTAGTGGTTTCTGGTTTAGTTTATCTTGATTTCGCTTTTGCTTTTGCACTGAATTCTGGTTTTGCCCAAAAATCAAAGGAAAATATTTCAAAGAAAAGGCATATGTTGTTTCTTCAAAATAGGAGTTTCCTGCGAAAAACAATCATCGCAATTTCTTGTTTTGAAAAAAAAAACTTAATCAAAATTATGGTTGTGAAGATTGTAACGAACTGGAATTTTCGACTCCGAAAATCGACACAAAACCTAACGTCGACTGTTCAGACATCGAAGATACCAGATCATTAATAGAAAGAAACAAGAGGATGAGAAAGGTAAGATAGAACTAATAGAATAGAAGAAGAAGAACATCAGAATCAGAGTAAACACGAATCTCACAGCGGAATGAATAAAATGTATTTTATAACATAACTTTGTAATACAAAACTGTATTATATATACATACCATTATCAGAGTACAATACAGCATTTGGTACAGCGGAAATAATCTGTAAATACTAACGGTGGAGCCTTCTGCTTTTAGCTCCTCCAAGTGTATCTGTAAAAGCCTGAAATACTTGACTGCCCGTACAAATTTGGGCACCCAAGAGTTTAGGGAAAACAAACAAAATAAACTCTGGGTCAGTCATGGGACTGGTGTGAGTAAATTCCCACCATACGGTTTAACTTTGAAAATCCTTTTGAAACAAAAGGATAATAGTAAGACCAGCCCACACATAAACATGGACGGTTTTTACCTTACTATAACCCAAAATATTTTGATATCAAAATCCAGTGATTTTATAATAATGTCTAATCAAGTAAATAACTAAATAGTAGAACGCTTGCATCTCACGCTCTACATACATAGTATAAAATCAAAAACCGCAGAGTGCTTATTGGAGATTGGATCCCAACTATGACAAGGTATGGGACCACCTGCCGATAGTGTATCTCTAGAGGCGAATACACTGGGTTCAACAAGAACGTCTTGCAACCCGGCTCACACATGACCGACCACTCATTTCGCTTGAGTGTATCGAATGTATATCACCAACGGTTGGACTCAAACCACCGTTTCCCGAAGGGGAAGAATCGATAGATCAAGAAACAAAAGGAATTATCTAGATAGGTGATTATACAGCCTAATGGGAGCGACCCACATAGCCATGCTGCCTGCCCGATTTTTGTCATTTCCCAGTTGTGAGGCTTGAGGCTACGTCTATCTTTTAGAACATCTGGCCATCATACACTTTGAATGCCACATCGTCAAACCCATCAAATCACTAGTTGATCTTCCCAAAAATATTACGGGTATAAAAGCTAAGAGAAACGAATTTCTCCGCCACCAGACGTAATACCTTGAAAGGATCGTCTTATGTGACCGTTAGGAATACTCTGTCAGACATTCGTCCATACAAGTTGTCCTGGGACTGGACAAACAGAAAACACCATTCTGGGATAGGACGACCCTTGCATTTCACTCCGGCTTCAATTTTCTTCAGCATAATCGAATTCACAGCGTTTATGCCTATACGAAGTGGTTCTCTGATAATATATCCAACCGGTCTCTCCGTATTTGACAACGATGGTCAAAACACTTCGATAGTCGGTTATTTAACTATCGAAGTAAAACAAACATTCATTCAAATGTACAACTAAACATCACACAACCACGGCCACTTTCTATTTAACATTTGTTCTTATATTTCTTTGGACAAACGTCGTTACTTATTACTTTAGAATAGGTGGATTTCAAACAAACTGTTTCCATTCCCTAAGGAGTAGTGCTATATATAAAAATCACGCTTAAGCTTAGCCAACAACGTTAATTTAACGTTATAGTTCAAAACTTGTCATACGATGTAATATTCCCCTTTATAACAAATCTCGACATAACAGTCACGCTTAAGCCTAGTCAACAGCGTTATTTTATCGTTGTAGATCAAATACTTGAAATACGCTGCTATATTCCACCTTATACTGATCTTGACATCTCTTACCGTTACAAAAATCTTGACATCTCTTTCCGTTACAAAAATCTTGACATCTCTTTCTGTTACAAAAATCTTGACATCTCTTTCTGTTACAAAAATCTTAACATCTCTTTCTGTTACAAACAAATACCATCCCTCGATAATTGTGAAGCCGTACAAGTTGGGGTATTTTAATTACCTCTCAGACCTTGATCGACGACGTTCTTACTTTAGAATAGATATAAGTTCGTAACTCTAACCCCTTATACTTTAAAATCAGTAAACGTGCTTCTTGCTATATTTTAAATATGGTTTTATGATGCCATATCCTTATTTTGAAAACTCGGTTATTTACATTAGCTTATACAAATCCATTTTTAAACATTTCTCTCCGCTTCGTCTTTCTTAGACAAATCCCTTATTAAACATTCCTCTTCGCTTTGTCTTCTTTAGACAAATCCCTTATACTTTAAAATCTTATTTAAACTAAATCAACTATTCGTTAATTTATTACATTAGATTAATCAGCCCAATCCAATTTAATTAAATAACCCATTATTAATCGAAACAGTTTGCTTGGTAAATATTTAGCCATGATTAACCCACTAATCAATTCTAACAAATCTTTTCATTTTGAATAAATAACATTTATTAATCCAAATAAATTCACTTGTATCGATTACTATAAAAATAATAATTTATTTCTAAATAATCTCATTTACTATTAAATAAACAATAATCGATTCTAACTAATCTTACTTAAAATAAAATCAACCATAATCTATTTGTAAATATCCCATTTAATTGTTCTTAAAACAATAAATTCTTGTTATTAATCATCAAGTTAATCTCTGCCTACTTACTTATTAATCTTATTAATATAAGAATCCACTTTACCAAATCATTTAGTAAGTATGGTGAAACACGTGCTTCGCACACGGTGGGATTTTGGTAAAACAATAGCGGTTAAAACAAATGATACATTTATGGTTGGTTGTTGCCACTTTCTTAATCGATATCATCTATTGATTAAACCAAAATAACGTTTGAATTTCCATTCAACGCTAATATCAACACAAGGTTTCAAAAGTCATTTGGGTTCAAACAGTGCATCTATATAAAACAAACAGTACATATAAATATTGAGGAATCCGGTTGGATTCCTCCAACCGGTTTCCTGCATCCACCGATGTTAGTCAAACAAGTATCACTGATTCCATACTAGGAAATATTTTAATCGATGGAATCAGTATCCAACCAAATGATGTGTACAAATGCAACGATATATATTTCAACCAATTTAATTGTAAACTACCGAAGCGACCATCACACAGCATTCAACTAATACTATAATATTTTAAAATGGATCAGAGTCAGTGAATTTACTCACCTTTGCGCGTTAACCGTTAAATAAAGATTTGCGTTGATTGGTTCGGTCGGATGTCTTATTTTGCCTAGAATTTAAATGATCTCCAATCGCTCCATACTAGTTCCGGTATGCAGTCTTTGACTATACGATCCTAGCGTGACAACGCTCCTACAGTCCTCTTCAATTCTTCCTTCTGAAACATTTCCGCACTTCCCTTTTACAATAAACCTTATTCTTCCTCCCACGCCAAACTCGACAAACCCTCATGCCGTACCCCCCACTACGTCAACAGCAGCTCCTCACTACCACCAAAGTCATGACAGTTTTAAGATCCAGCTTCCCTGCGAACTCGCGTTCCGACTTCCGGCAATGCTCAGTTATTTACTCCAACAACCCTGGCCGAGTTACCCTCCACGCTGCTCCTGTGTCATGCACTTACGGCCAGAAAATGAAGTCCCTTCTTCACCACAAAACACCAACCTCCGTTCCTTGTAAACCGTCCATTTCCACTACTTAAACCCTATGTCCTTCTCCATTTTTTCATTATAAATCCCAAACAAAAATACCATTGTTTAGCTTGTTGCCTTTGTTTTAACTCACATGTGACTGCAGCCTTTATTCACGTCATTTACACTATCAGCCATTAAGCACCCGTCCCTCTATTGCTTTCATGAACCCGCTCCAACACTTCTTATAACCCATTTCAACAATATGACACCCTCCATGTAAAACATTCCCCTCTTCACGGTAGACTCCTACCCAAACAAAAATACCCATACACTCCAGTTAGAACCACACAGTACATTAACCATTTTCCTCCCACACACTTGGCGCAACCCCATTCCTTTTTCTCGGTTCACTTTTGAGCTCCATCTCTGGCACTTTCCCCTTCAGATTCACACCTTCTGACCGTCCTAAAGACTTCCACCATTTACCAAACCGAGCTCACAGTCCATGCATATACATGTACCTTTCTTCACTCACACAGTTCCATAAATGGTTTGCTATTGGTTCCGGCAGTTTTTTTTTTTTTGAGTGGGAGATCTTGGTTTCGTTTGTTTTCGGTTTTTGGTTTCTGTAAATGGAACAAACGAATGAGTTGTGGGAAGAACAAGTAGTACTACGGTATTTATAATAGGAATTACTTTGCATTCAAGGATTAGGGAATAGGTAGTTGCTCCTATCTACTGAGCTTTCCCCTCATAAGCTGCCGGTGACTGAAAAGGGCTGTTGTACAATACTTTGTTTCCACGGCTTTGTTACTTAGGTCAATGTTAAGCAACTTAGGTATGCAGTTAGGTGGTACTATTCCTTCACAGGTAAGGCACTAATATATATACGTTATTATCATTGGACACCATTTCTATTTCTTGTCTACACGTTCTTACTTCCAGGTAGCATTTAGGCAGGTTGCGTTTCCAATGCGTGATGGTGACCCTTCATAATAGTCATGTATAGTCTTCTGCAAAATGAAATTTCGACGGTATGGTTCATGTTGTCTTTGTCTTCACGGTTTGGAAAATGGTTGGCTGCTATACATTCGTTGGTGGTAGCTTAGGTTAGCAATGGCAGTGTTTAGCATGTGCTGATCCAACGTAATTGGCATGTGGTGCATTTTCTTTTATAGGTCTATGCAGGCAAAAACTTGGGTAAAAGATTAATTTGCATTTCTATCTAAACATTGGTACTTTAAATTCTGAAAGTTAAGTAACATGTAAATATTATATTGGACAAAGGTTTGGTAGGCATTGTCTGTGTACCCGACCTGCGCCTATATGTCTTGAGTTTGGTAGGCATTAACTTTTGTTTTGGGTACAAAAGAATTTTATACGTATGTGAAAGTATTTGCATTTTATATTCATGGTTATGCAATACAGCTCAGGACGTGTTTAAAAAGGTGCACTGGATCATTTTGTAACAAACGGTAGGATCAGGTTTTAATAAGATAAAGAAATGACTAAACATACATGTATATATTATGTTTTAAAATTTTAGTGTATCGAGTTACGTAAGATTTCGTTCATGTCTGAGCCGCTACGGATAGAAATAAGAATACGATCGTGTCCAACGAGGTGCCACGGTCCCAAAAATATAATAATACCGGTAGGTTAACTCATATTTTGAAACCCCAAAAATATCGATACAGGGTGCAAAATGCTCCAAATAAACAGTAGCTTATTTAATTAATTAAAAATTACAGTAAAATTCTAAAAATTAAATTATCACTACGTCTCAAAAGAACCTTATCCAAATTCGAAGCTGATATTTAAATATATCAAATAAACTGTTACGGCCATGGCGCTGCTTTTCTGTATATTTTATTTGGACATAACTTACAATATGTAATCCGAAATCTCGATTTCCCACTTCTCGTAGAAAGATATAGTTTAACGGATTCCAACGTTTCTTGTTTCGAGTAAATCCGATTTATAACGAACCCTGTATAGTCGTTTGAAGTTCAGACTTTAAATTACGAACTGTAGCGTTGTTATGAGCTCGATTATATTAAATATATATTTTTATATGCTCAACCTCATTTTTAATTAATATATAAATCCATTTATATTACGAATTCAATATTTAAACCGATTTAAATATTCAAATACAAACCGATAAAAATGCGGGTCGTTACAAAGATACCAGTATGCAAGTTAAAAGCCACACGCATATTTAATTCATAGAACAATGGGTTGGTTCATTTAAGACACACTAGGAAAACTATGGATGTAGTATTATGATAGATTGATGGATAGATGGAGTAGGAAGAACACTTATAAATTTCTGGTTAATTGTCCAAAAGGGACCATCTTTCTGAAATCACTTGATGGCTCTGTATATATTAAGGACGTAAAGATAATTCATAAAATGATAAATGATGTGATAGATGAAATTCTATCAAAACGGTTTATATGTTTTAGTATCAATTGAACTAAATATTTATCTTATTTTCAATGCAGCTGAGTGATGGATTACATGGGGCAGTGAGGTCCCTGAGCTACATAATTTTGCTAAAAGAGTTTTAGGCATTATTGTATATGCTTCGCCCTGTGAGAGAAACTGGAGTGCATTCGATAATGTAAGTCAAGTCGTTTAACTTTTGTCATATACTGAATACTTGTACAATCTATTAATCTTCTATTCCATTTTTTCCTTTCAATAATCAGAAACATAGCAAGAAAAGAATTAGACTAAAATATCAAAAATTGAATGATCTCGTGTATATTCTATATAACACAAAGTTAAGACATCGCTATGAATGTCGTACTAGTTTGGTAAGATAAGGTGCAGATCCAATTGTTTTAAAGTCATTAGATGATGCTTGCGATGATTGGATGGTTCCTTCTGATGATGTTGCTAATGAAAATGTAGGTGATACAGATCATACGGTTAGGCTTATTGAAGTAGGTAGAGATTTAGATGATAATACTGGCCTCAATAGCCATACAAGACTACGTAAAAAAAGAAGACAAGAGAACCAGCTTCTAACTCAAAGAAAGAAGAAGAAACCAATTAAGCATTCACGTTCAGAGACCGAGAAAGACGATGATGCACATATTGGCGAAGAAGATAATTTGGATGATGATATCAGATCAATAATGAGAAGGACGTTGACTTTTAATTAGTAAGCAAGAAGTTTAGACGTTTCTTAACAAACATGCATATGACTTCTGAATTCTAATGTATAACTATCTATGCTTATTACTGCTCTATTTCATTTTAGACTTAGAAGTTGTCCTACTTATTGTTAAAATTGGTGATGATTAATCAATGGAAGGATATTTTTCTTATGGAAATAAAGGATAGATAACTTGGGTGCCAAGTTTACTTGGAGGTAAAGAAAACTTGGCCATGAAGTAATAAATAACTTGGGTGTCAAGTTTACTTGGAGATTAAGTAACTTGGACATGAAGTAATTGGTCTTATAAAAGAGGCCTAAGGGGGTGAAGGAAAGGCAATTGAATGGAATTCAATTCATTTATTCTATCTCTCCAAATTTCTTCAACTCTTTATCTGCACAAGTAAAATTCTAGAGTGAATTGAGTGACCATTGTAATCAATCTCTTGTACTCTTCATTGGTGTTAATAAAAGGCTCTCTCTCAAGTGGACGTACACTAACAAGTTGTTAGTGGAATCACTATAAATCCTGTATGATTTATTTTTGGTTATTGCCCAGTTATTTCTCTTACGTGGTGATTGTGATTGTCTTCGATATTGATTGGTTGTTTTTGCACGTTTACCACGATCTCGTCTTCCGCTGATTTAGGGATCTTTGATTTGAGCGGTCTTGAATCAAAATTTCTCCACAACATTTGGTATCAGAGCATTGGTGTTGGAAGACATCTGTAAAAATGCCAGAATCAGATTCAGGTAATGTCCCAACAGTTCATCCAAGTGGTGTAACTCCTTATATACGTGGGTCGTATGCAGCTTCTGGTTCACAATTGGTTATCGACAAGTGGAATAGCGATAATGATTTGGAAAAATGGCAATGGAAGATAAAAGCGGTTCTTAGGCGGAATTGGGTACATCGGGTAGTGTTTGATACACATTTATTGCCCGTGGACATCTCAGATGTGGAGAAAGAAGAAGTGGAAGAGTGGGCATTCACTACACTTCAACTTGCCATGGGGGAGAATGTTATTTCCGAAATTAGTGGTGAGACGACTGCTAAAGGTATTTGGAACAAGTTGGAGGAATTGTATATGAAGAAATCACTCACAAATCAACTGATCTTGTTGCAGACTTTCTATACCTACAAGATGAAGGAAGGAACTTCGCTAAAGGCGCACTTAAATGTGTTTGATGATTTGCTAATGAAGATGAAGGCGGTAGGTTTCAAGATTGAGGAGGAGTAGAAGGCGATGATATTTTTATGTTCATTGCCTGAACTCTATACTGGGTTCTCAAATAGTTTGATCTATGGCTGGGATACATTGACTCTAAATGATGTCAAGACGGGTCTTCTTAATGAGGAATTGTGAGATCAAATGAAGGAGCTGAGTGATGGTAGTAGTGGTGCTGGTAATGGTCAAGTTTTATTTGCGGAGAAAGAAAAGACAGAAGAAGGGGAACCAGGGGCGTTCTAAGTCTAGGAAGCCCGATGGAAGAGGAAAATCGAAGGAAAGAAATGGCAAGTGCTTTATATGTAAGAAACCTGGTCACCGGAATAATGATTGTCCAGAAAAGGGGAAGAAGGAAGTAGCATCTTCATCAATTGCAATGGGGAGAGATGTTGGTGAGGAAGACGTATATGTTTTGTCGGCTGTAGCATCGGATGTTTCAGGCAGCGAATGGGTGCTTGATACGGGGGCTTCATATCACATGACACCTAATAGGAATTGTTTTTCTTCTTATGTTGAACGGGAAGCAAATTCAATTTTTATGGGAAATGGTGCGGTTTGCAAGTCGAAAGGCATTGGATCCGCGCAAATTTGAATGTTTGACGGAGTGGTTCGTTCTCTCACTAATGTGCGCTATGTTCTGGAACTACGGAAGTCACTTATCTCTTTGGGACAGTTGGATTCTTTAGGTTGAAAGATCACTATTGAGAGTGATAGCTTGAGAGTTTCGAAGGGTAAGCTTGTGGTTATGAAGGGTGTTAGAACTCATGGTATTTATTTGCTTCAAGGAGTGACCGTGGTAGGCGAAACTTGTGTCTTGATAGTTCTCGTGGCTTAGATGCGACACGTTGTGGCACTTGAGATTGGGTTATGTCTCGGAGAAGATTTTAGATGTTCTTCGTTGAAGGGAGATGATTGATGGCGAGAGTTTCAGTAAGTTGGAGTTTTGCAAGGAATGTGTCATGGGGAAGCAAACTAGAGTGTCATTCGGTGAAGGAAAACATGATTGAAGAGGGATTCTTGAGTATGTGCACACGGATGTTTGGGTACCAGCGCCTGCAGCTTCTTTGGGAGAAGCAAGATATTATATTTCTTTCATTGATGATTTTTCTCGGAAGGTTTGGATGTATGTAATGAAGGCCAAGTCGGAGGCATTTGCAAGATTCAAAGAATGGAAGGCTCTTGTTGAGAATGATAGTGGAAAGACTTTGTAGGTGCTTAGGTACGATAATGGCGACGAGTATGTTTCCAAAGAGTTTCTGAATTTTTGCAAGCATCATGGTATTCGGAGGCATTTTACTACACCGAGAGATCCACAATCTAATGGAATGGAGAAGAGAATGGACCGAAGTCTACAGAGAAAGTTTGATGCATGAGATTGACATCAGGTTTGTCTAAGGGATTTTGGGTCGAAGCTTTGTCAACCGCGGTGCATTTTATTAATTGAATTCCGTGCTCGGCTATTGATAACCAAATTCCGGAGGAAGTGTGGAAGGGGAAAAGCGTTGACTTGAGTTATCTTCAAGTATTTGGCAGTCCAGATTATGTGCATGATCTGAGAAATGATAAGCTGTAATGACCCGGATTTTCAACGACTTTGGTTATCGACATAAACACGATGTCGATAACCAAAACACCGAAAAATCCTGGTAATTAGTGAAAGAAATTAGAGGGTGAGAAAAGATAAGATAGAAACTTAGAATAGAAGAAGAAGAAGAAGAAGAAGAAGAACACAACATCAGAGTAACACGAATCTCACAGCAGAACGAATAACATATAATAGATAACATATCCTTGAAATAAATCATTATATGTATACAATACATTATCAAAGTACAACACTTACAACACAGTGGAAATAACTATAGCTATATGATCCTGAAGCCTCCTGCTCCAAGCTCTTCCAGTATATCTGTAAATCCCGACTACTTGACTGCCCATACAAATTTAGGCACCCAAGAGTTTAGGGAAAACAACAAAGTAAACTCCGGGTCAGTCATGGGACTGGTGTGAGTAAAACAGTTAGAAACAGTTGAACAAGTAAACGATATCTCATAAGACCACGCCGCATAACGGAACGGGTTTTTCCCTTATGAGAATCCAAATATCTTTATATCAAAAACCTTTTGATATTATAATAATGTCTATCAACCACAACTATAATAATCATCTAGTAGAAACGCTTTCATCTCACGTTCTACATATATGGTATACAATCAAAACCGCAATCACGTATTGGGTAATGGATTTCCAACTATGACAAGGTATGGAACCACCTATCGCTCGTGTACCTCTAGAGAGGAATACACTGGGTTCAACAAGAACATCTTGCAACCCGGCCACACATGACCGACCACTCATTTCGCTTGAGCGTATCGAATGTATATCACCAACAGTTGGGATCAGCAACCGTTTCCCGAATGGGACAACATCAACAATAGATTTTTAGAAGTAAATGAAACTCTAGATCAGGTGATTATACACCCTACTTCGGTGTGACCGACTTAGCCATGCTGCCTGCCCGATTTCTGTCATTTACCGGATGATGAGGCTAGAAGCTACGCTTATCATCACATCAGATTCACTTTGAATGCCACATCATCAAATCCATCAAATCACCGATTGACGTCCTCAACAATACATTATGTGTTAGCTAAAAGAAGTTTCCTCCTCCGCTTCCACTCTTGGTACAGTTGGAGAAATCAATATATGTGATCGTCTGGAAATACTCAGTCAGACATCCGTCCATACAAGTCATCCAGGAACAGGATGAACCGAAGGCACTATTCTGTAAACAGGATAGCCCTTGCATAACTCCGTCTTCAATTTCCTTTGGCATATATGATTCGCAACGCTTATGCCAATACAGAGTGGTTCTTTGGATAATAATCCAACCGGTCTCTCCATATTAACAACGTTAAAATGGTCAAAACTTCGATAGTCTGTGATTTAACTATCGAATAAAAACAAGTGTGCAAACAACGATATTATTTCCAAATGGAAATTTTATCGATCAAACATCATTTAACATTCATCTCCTTAGTTCATTTTTCATCTCCTGTTTCCCTATATTCAACATTTCTTATTTTCTAAGTTTAGAAAATAGACGTTATTAACAATGGAAAACATTTCCATTTCTTGTTTTCTTTATTAGAAAACATTTCTGGTTTCTTATTTGGAAAACATTTCCAAAGCTTCTTCATTGGACTTAGACTGATGTTTAAACAAACCATCGCGATGCCAACTCAAACCATTACCTTTACTGCCAAACCTTAACTATTCCTCAGCTAAAACGAAGCCAATCAAGTTGGGGTAGAACTACCTCTCAGACCTTAACTGAACAACATTTCTAACTTTGAAATAGGCAAAGTTCACTTTATATTCCTTTTACTAACTTCTTTATTTAACCCTCTTCGAATAGCTATATTCGATTTACTCTTTTCACTTAACTCTCTTCGATTAACCCCTATCAATTAACTTTATTTGACTAACGCTATTGATTTACTCATTTCACTTAACTCCTTTCGAATAGACTATATTCGATAACTCCTTTTACTTTCTTCGAATAAACTATATTCGATTAACTCATTTGCTTCTACTCTAATCGATTAAACTAACATCGATTAACTCCTTTGATTCTACTCTAATCGATTAAACTAACATCGATTAACTCCTTTCACTTTAACTCTAATCGATTAAACTAACGTCGATTAGCTCTTTTCACTTTAACTCTAATCGATTAAACTTACATCGATTAGTTCCTTTTACTTTAACACTAATCGATTAAACTAACATCGATTAGTTCCTTTTTCTTTAACACTAATCGATTAAACTAACATCGATTAGTTCCTTTTACTTTAACACTAATCGATTAAACTAACATCGATTAGTTCCTTTTACTTTAACACTAATCGATTAAACTAACATCGATTAGTTCCTTTTACTTTAACACTAATCGTTTTAAAACATTTTTCCCTTTTTATTTACTTTCGAAATATTTCCTTTTATAAAATCTGTTGATTTTATAAACTCCCTTTATTTCAATATACATTGAAATAATCCTTTTTACATCCCAGGGTCTTTTATGATATTTAAATATCGAATAAAAATGATCAACATCATTCCAACACCCATAATCCATAACAGATTATATAACACATCATATATCACAATATATGAAAACAGTAAAATAAATGTTGAGGAATCCAGTTGGATTCCTCCAACCTGTTTCCCTGCATCACAGATGTTAAACAATATAGATAACATCACTTTCAGTTCTATATGATACATTCTGTTAAACAGAATCAATATAGAAATTCAACTAACTGACTAGCAGTTCAATCAAACCGTCAATACACAGTCAATCAACCAATATCTAACAGTTCTAAAAATACAACATGAAATTATAAACTGTTCAGAGTTGGTGAGATTTACTCACATTTGCGCGTTACCGTTAAATAACGGTTTGCGTTATTTGATTCAGTCGGACAATTTATTTCGCCATAAATGGTAACGAGCTCAGATTCACTCCCAGTCAGTCTCATTTGGTAGTCGTCGTCCATACGATCCCAACGGATCTTGTTTCATCTGGTTCTGACAATGTATGATAAAGTTACACATTTTTAAAGTTATATACATTATTTAATTTAAATAAACTTTATATAAAATTTCACTTGGGCTTTAACCTTAAATCTTGGCCCATTTCCACATACCCGCCCCACGTTTAACTGCCTTCTTCCCGAATATATAGATCCGCCACTTCCTGGATGAAACTCCATTTCCAAGTATTTCCAAACTGCTCGTCCTTTCTGGTTTTCAATTCTTTCATGATCCTATTTCGTAACGCACTCTCTATCCTTAAAAACATAACCGCATCCTCTTTTGGCTTCTGTAAATACAAAATGCGTTCCCAGTTTCAACTGTAGCTCATCCTCCTGAATTGAAAATCCACGCAACCGAATGTCCAACCCTCATGTACTAACGCCTTGCCCATCTCCCTTAAACGAGGTACCCCTCTTCAAACCAGTGAACTCACGGTCACCCTGTACGCGTTATCTTCCTCCTACCCAGACAACTCACGAACAGCTGCTCCCCCGGAACATCATCATCGTTTCAGTGTACTGCCATGAAACCAAAGGTCGAGTTCGAGACCACTGGGCCGACCCCACTTCGCCAGTCGCCTCCGCATACACCTCGACTATCAACAGAGTCACCACCGTAGCTTTGCTGACCCCAGTCGACACCGCCTCTTATCGAAGAAACCACCAAACTCGAGCATCAGTTTTAAATGCTTCAACGCCCAAACGAAGAACCCTAGGTTCGCTGTCGATCTCCAGAAATGTGAATCGCCGCTGGGCTTTTCTCCAATTGATGAGTGAAGTTGCGAGAATCAAGGATGAAAGTGGACAAATTTCCTGTCGTTTATAATTATTGTATGGAGGCGCATTTATGTTCTGACCACAGAAAAACGTTGAATTAGGTTAGAGTGGGAGTACTTATAGGATATTTATCCTTATACGTTGATTTCTCTTGTGGCTTATTGGATGCCACTATTCGTTTTGAGGACCAAGTAAACAAGCGGTTAAAGATGATGAGGACGTGGTTCTCTTTTTGATCACTTACAGTTAGATATTTTATTTTACATGTGTTCAAATGGTGTTTTGAGCATCGTCCGTGTTGAAATCTTCTACTTGGTACATTATAAATATATCCATGTACCAGCGTTGCGGACTGAGATAAATACACCACTGAGATGAGCTCGGTATCACGATTCCAAATATATAATAATATCGGTAGAATAACTCATATTTTGAAAACCCCAAAATATTGATTACAGGGTGCAAAATACTCCAAATAAAAAGTTGCTTATTTAATTAATTAAAAATTACAGTAAAATTCTAAAAATTAAATTATCACTACTTCCCAAAAGAACCTTGTCTAAATTCAAACCCGATATCTAGTTATATCAAATAAACCGATACGGTTGATAAACGATTCTGTAGCGACTATTTTAAAATTTGATTTGGACATATCTCAAAATCTACACGACGAAATCCTGATTTTTCTCTTCCACTAGAAAGATATACTTCACCTGCTCCATACGTTTCTTGTTTCACTGAAATCCAGCTTAAAACGAATCCTGTACATTCAGTTGAAGTTCGAATCGCCAATTTACGAACTGCAGCGCCATTTCGAGCTCGATTATAATTATATTATAAACTATACGTTCAACTGTCGACGATTGAATATATTCGTTATTCAAATTCAATCCCAAGCTGAATTAAATATCACAGATGATCCGGTTCACACCATATCGTCATTTCGACAAATTCTGATTATTTCAGAATTAAATATATTATTTAATTTATTATTTTAATTAAATATTCATCATAATTAAACTCCACGACCATTAAATCCTCTAACCCACCATTTATAAAATTAAATAAATTAATTATAATACCTCTGCCAATGCGGGTCATTACAATCTTCCCCACTTAAAATAATTTCGTCCTCGAAATTGCTAAAAGGTAGAGGACGACCCTATCGACTGGTTAGAACATATTTCTTCACTTCTTAACTTCAGTTTCAACTGGACCAATTTAATTTCAATTAAATTATTAATTAATTCTTATCAACGAAAATTTTCAAAAATCCTGAAAATTTTCTAACACCTTAACTCTTCGAAAAATTTCGTCAGCACCTCCTTTGTACTGGTTAATATCCCAAACTCCAACTTGCCTCTCTGGGCCATCTCCATCCCAAAAGAAAATCAAACAGCCAAGCGGCTTGCCTATTAGGCTCATCAAAATCTCATACCCAATGGAAATATAAACTTGTACCTTTTGCCGGCATATCATTATATCCTTCCCACCTGTTATCAATTCAACATATACCAGGGTTATCCCAATCAAACTCCAATCCGCTTTTTATCCACAATTTCAACCATTCGCTTATACCTAAGTCGAATTTTATTTCAAATTCGAGTTCCATTCTCGATTCCAAACTCTTTACTTGATTATCAAGTTACACTTCAAATTTGAATCCCCCAAATCCAATTTGTCTCGATATCATTCAAATTCAATCTCAGTTACCACTTTACTGGCTTTACTTTTAATTCAAATTTGTTTTCACAAATTTCTGTTAAATTTGTTTTTAATTCAAACAGTCTTTCCCTGTGAGTTTTTAAACAGTTTACTCTTTTCAAAAATCAAATTTTCCTTTTGAACATGACACTGAGCCCTTAATTAATATTCCATTAGTTAAATCACTTCTCTATTTCTTTATCAATATTTGTTAACCAAATATTTTCAATAACCATATTGGCCCTTTATGTTATTTAGAGAACATTTCCGAATATCGCCTTCCTTTAAACTTTAAAAAAAATATGCTATTTATAATTGGAAAATATTCCAATTACTTATCTCTTTTCCCATCTCGTTTATTTCTATACTTAGGAAATATTCTTTATTCTATTTTCCAGCTTACACTTATTTGGTGAAAACAGATGTTGTGTAAAACATCGTTACGACAACCCAAATACTATGTTCAACTAACTCTTATTCAACATTGATCTTCGAGCCTGGAATCTTACTATTTATTTGTTAATAATGAAATCAATCAAGTTGGGGTATAAATACCTCTCAGACCTTGACTGAATAACATTTATAACGTCAAAACAGATATGACTACTTACTCGAATAATCAATACCATACAACTGATTATTCACCTTTAAACACGTATATGCTTCCTCTTTCTATTCTTACTAGATTTTATTCTTAGTCTTCCTTTTGATTTTATTATTCTATTTCTAAGTTCGTTTCCTTATCGACTTCTATATATATATATATATATATATATATATATATATATATATATATATATATATATATATCGATACGTTGATTTCAAACTATCAAATTATCTTAAAAATATTCTAACTCCTTAAATTCCCGAAAAAAAATCGCCATAACCTCCTTTGTACTAGGAGCATCAGGATATTTCAAATAGCCTCCCATGGCTCTCACCAATCCAAAAAAAAAAAAAAAAGCCAAGCGGCTAGCCGATACGGCGCATAAAATCTCATATATGAATTAAACACATACCTTTTCGTCAAGCATTCTATTTATAACTCTTGCATTATCCTTATCCATACCTATCTCATGTATATTTATACATTTCTAATTCATTTCAACTTAATCCAATCATTTTAACTTAGTTCGTTAAGTGATTTTCAAATTACTGGTTTGCCCATTTCACCTTTTTATTTGAATATATATGTTCAAATATAGGTTTAACTTGTTTATCAACTAATTGAATTCCATTTCAATTTTATTTGAATTTCCTATATTCAAATTCCATTTCGATTCTCTTATTCAAATTCTATATTTGAATTTCATTTCAATTCACTTATTCAAATTCCATATATGAATTTCATTATTCAAATCTATTTTCAAACTCCATTTGAATTTCTATATTCAAATCTATTGGAATTCTCTTTATTTCATTTCAATTCCCTTTGAATCTTCTATATTCAAATTTCAAATTCAATTCTATTTGAATCTTCTTTATTCAAATTTCCTTTTCAATTCTATTTGAATCCTCTACATTCAAATTTCATTTTCAATTCTATTTGAATCCTCTATATTCAAATTTCATTTTCAATTCTATTTGAATCCTCTATATTCAAATTTCATTTCACTTTCGATATTCAAATCCTATATTTGAAATCTCTTATATTTTCTATATCCACACGCCATTTGAATTTCTATATTCAAATTCTATATCACTTCCATTGAATTTCATATATTCAAACTCCCTTTGAATTTCTATATTCAATTTCTATTTGAATTCTCTTTATTCAAATCCCCTTTGAATTTTCTATATTCAAATCCTATGTTTGAACTTCCTTTATTCAAATTCCTTTAAATAAGTCTCGGTTTCAATTCCTTTTGAAATCGATATTTCTACCTTTGGGAAATAGATTTCCCTTTCAATTTCATACTTGTATTTTTTTATTTCTGAATTATCCAATGATAATTCTTTTCACTTCATTTTATAAACTTCGTTTATAAAAGAACTATTTATAAACTTCGTTTATAAAGGAACTTCTCGTTTTATTTCTTTTAAAACAAGTTAATATTTCAAATCTATTTCAAAATTCAAGTTCTATATTTTAAATTCTATTTTGAAATTCAACACAACTTGTTTTTCTCAAAATACATTCAAAACAGTATCTCTGGTAGTAATTCGTCACTTACAACTCGAAAATGAATACTGATGATGCAGCTGTCATCATCAGAATCTATTTTCCAGCGATCAAAGTGAGTTCAATACTATAAAACCATTTTTAACCTTTTCCACTTTGAAATTCATTTCAAAATATAATCCACCCTGCTATTAAAACAATTTAAAATCTCCCAAGATCTTAAATTTTCCTTATTTTTAATCCCAATCCATTTACAAACACTTATACAGTTTTCCAGAGTTTTAACTTCAATTTCTGGTTTAAATTTCAGATTTCAACTCATCTGATTTCACGTATTTCACTTATATGAATTCTGGTTGATTATTTACATAACCCTTTAATTTATAATCTTACTCGATTATAATAACAACCAATATATCCAATATATATCAAAATATACGTTGGGTAAACTATTTTCATTTACGCTCTTTTCAAAACATATCGTGATGACCCATCGTATTCGAGTGTTTAGTAACTCCTACCGATACAGTGGATCAAACTGATCGACCAGAACTCATAAACAACTCAACCAATGAATCTCCACAATATAAAATTATTTTTATATCAAATACAAATACGTTCACTCGTATATATACACTCAACTCAATCTAGGGTATTACTAACCCTATCTCTACCGAGTCACGCCACAGAGCCAAGTAATTCTTAACCTAAGTTTTGATACCAACTGTAATGACCCGGATTTTCAATGACTTTGGTTATCGACATAAACACGATGTCGATAACCAAAACACCGAAAAATCCTGGTAATTAGTGAAAGAAATTAGAGGGTGAGAAAAGATAAGATAGAAACTTAGAATAGAAGAAGAAGAAGAAGAACACAACATCAGAGTAACACGAATCTCACAGCGGAACGAATAACATATAATAGATAACATATCCTTGAAATAAATCATTATATGTATACAATACATTATCAAAGTACAACACTTACAACACAGCGAAAATAACTATAGCTATATGATCCTGAAGCCTCCTGCTCCAAGCTCTTCCAGTATATCTGTAAATCCCGACTACTTGACTGCCCATACAAATTTAGGCACCCAAGAGTTTAGGGAAAACAACAAAGTAAACTCCAGGTCAGTCATAGGACTGGTGTGAGTAAAACAGTTAGAAACAGTTGAACAAGTAAACGATATCTCATAAGACCACGCCGCATAACGAAACGGGTTTTTCCCTTATGAGAATCCAAATATCTTTATATCAAAAACCTTTTGATATTATAATAATGTCTATCAACCACAACTATAATAATCATCTAGTAGAAACGCTTTCATCTCACGTTCTACATATATGGTATACAATCAAAACCGCAAGCACGTATTGGGTAATGGATTTCCAACTATGACAAGGTATGGAACCACCTATCGCTCGTGTACCTCTAGAGAGGAATACACTGGGTTCAACAAGAACATCTTGCAACCCGGCCACACATGACCGACCACTCATTTCGCTTGAGCGTATCAAATGTATATCACCAACAGTTGGGATCATCAACCGTTTCCCGAATGGGACCGCATCAACAATAGATTTTTAGAAGTAAATGAAACTCTAGATCAGGTGATTATACACCCTACTTCGGTGCGACCGACTTAGCCATACTGCCTGCCCAATTTCTGTCATTTACCGGATGAGGAGGCTAGAAGCTACGCTTATCATCACATCAGATTCACTTTGAATGCCATATCATCAAATCCATCCAATCACCGATTGACATCCTCAACAATACATTATGTGTTAGCTAAAAGAAGTTTCCTCCTCCGCTTCCACTCTTGGTACAGTTGGAGAAATCAATATACGTGATCGTTTGGAAATACTTTGTCAGACATCCATCCATACAAGTCATCCAGGAACAGGATGAACCGAAGGCACTATTCTGTAAACAGGATAGCCCTTGCATAACTCCGTCTTCAATTTCCTTTGGCATATACGATTCGCAACGCTTATGCCAATACAAAGTGGTTCTTTGGATAATAATCCAACCGGTCTCTCCATATTAACAATGTTAAAATGGTCAAAACTTCGATAGTCTGTGATTTAACTATCGAATAAAAACAAGTGTGCAACCAATGATATTATTTCCAAATGGAAATTTTATCGATCAAACATCATTTAACATTCATCTCCTTTGTTCATTTTTCATCTCCTGTTTCCCTATATTCAACATTTCTTATTTTCTAAGTTTAGAAAATAGACGTTATTAACAATGGAAAACATTTCCATTTCTTGTTTTCTTTATTAGAAAACATTTCTGGTTTCTTATTTTGAAAACATTTCCAAAGCTCCTTCATTGGACTTAGACAGATGTTTAAACAAACCATCGCGATGCCAACTCAAATTATTACCTTTACTGCCAAACCTTAACTATTCCTCAGTTAAAACGAAGTCAATCAAGTTGGGGTAGAACTACCTCTCAGACCTTAACTGAACAACATTTCTAACTTTGAAATAGGAAAAGTTCACTTTATATTCCTTTTACTAACTTCTTTATTTAACCCTCTTCGAATAGCTATATTCGATTTATTCTTTTCACTTAACTCTCTTCGATTAACCCCTATCAATTAACTTTATTTGACTAACGCTATTGATTTACTCATTTCACTTAACTCCTTTCGAATAGACTATATTTGATAACTCCTTTTACTTTCTTCGAATAAACTATATTCGATTAACTCATTTGCTTCTACTCTAATCGATTAAACTAACATCGATTAACTCCTTTGCTTCTACTCTAATCGATTAAACTAACATCGATTAACTCCTTTCACTTTAACTCTAATCGATTAAACTAACATCGATTAGCTCCTTTCACTTTAGCTCTAATCGATTAAACTAACATCGATTAGTTCCTTTTACTTTAACACTAATCGATTAAACTAACATCGATTAGTTCCTTTTTCTTTAACACTAATCGATTAAACTAACATCGATTAGTTCCTTTTACTTTAACACTAATCGATTAAACTAACATCGATTAGTTCCTTTTACTTTAACACTAATCGATTAAACTAACATCGATTAGTTCCTTTTACTTTAACACTAATCGTTTTAAAACATTTTCCCCTTTTTATTTACTTTCGAAATATTTCCTTTTATAAAATCTGTTGATTTTATAAACTCCCTTTATTTCAATATACATTGAAATAATCCTTTTTACATCCCAGGGTCTTTTATGATATTTAAATATCGAATAAAAATGATCAACATCATTCCAACACCCATAATCCATAACAGATTATATAACACATCATATATCACAATATATGAAAACAGTAAAATAAATGTTGAGGAATCCAGTTGGATTCCTCCAACTTGTTTCCCTGCATCATAGATGTTAAACAATATAGATAACATCACTTTCAGTTCTATACGATACATTCTGTTAAACAAAATCAATATAGAAATTCAACTAACTGACTAGCAGTTCAATCAAACTGTCAATACACAGTCAATCAACCATTATCTAACAGTTCTAAAAATACAACATGAAATTATAAACTGTTCAGAGTTGGTGAGATTTACTCACATTTGCGCGTTAGCCGTTAAATATCGGTTTGCGTTATTTGATTCAGTCGGACAATTTATTTCGCCATAAATTGTAACGAGCTCGGATTCACTCCTAGTCAGTCTCATTTGGTAGTGGTCGTCCATACGATCCCAACGGATCTTGTTTCATCTGGTTCTGACAACGTATGATAAAGTTACGCATTTTTAAAGTTATATACATTATTTAATTTAAATAAACTTTATATAAAATTTCACTTGGGCTTTAACCTTAAATCTTGGCCCATTTCCACATACCCGCCCCACGTTTAACTGCCTTCTTCCCGAATATATAGATCCGCCACTTCCTAGATGAAACTCCATTTCCAAGTATTTCCAAACTGATCGTCCTTTCTGTTTTTCAATTCTTTCATGATCCTATTTCATAACGCACTCTCTATCCTTAAAAACATAACCGCGTCCTCTTTTGGCTTCTGTAAATACAAAATGCGTTCCCAGTTTCAACTGTAGCTCATCCTCCTGAATTGAAAATCCACGCAACCGAATGTCCAACCCTCCTATACTAACGCCTTGCCCATCTCCCTCAAACGAGGTACCCCTCTTCAAACCAGTGAACTCACGGTCACCCTGTACGTGTTCTCTTCCTCCTACCCAGACAACTCACGAACAGCTGCTCCCCCGGAACATCATCATCGTTTCAGTGTACTACCATGAAACCAAAGGTCGAGTTCGAGACCACTGGGCCGACCCCACTTCGCCAGTCGCCTCCGCATACACCTCGACTATCAACAGAGTCACCACCGTAGCTTTGCTGACCCCAGTCGACACCGCCTCTTATCGAAGAAACCACTGAACTCGAGCATCAGTTTTAAATGCTTCAACGCCCAAACGAAGAACCCTAGGTTCGCTGTCGATCTCCAGAAATGTGAATCGCCTCTGGGCTTTTCTCCAATTGATGAGTGAAGTTGCGAGAATCAAGGAAGAAAGTGGACAAATTTCCGGTCGTTTATAATTATTGTATGGAGGCGCATTTATTTTCTGACCACAGAAAAACGTTGAATTAGGTTAGAGTGGGAGTACTTATAGGATATTTATCCTTATACGTTGATTTCTCTTGTGGCTTATTGGATGCCACAATTCGTTTTGAGGACCAAGTAAACAAGCGGTTAAAGATGATGAGGACGTGGTTCTCTTTTTGATCACTTACAGATAGATATTTTATTTTACATGTGTTTAAATGGTGTTTTGAGCATCGTCCGTGTTGAAATCTTCTACTTGGTACATTATAAATATATCCATGTACGAGCGTTGCGGACTGAGATAAATACACCACTGAGATGAGCTCGGTATCACGATTCCAAAAATATAATAATATCGGTAGGATAACTCATATTTTGAAAACCCCAAAATATTGATTACAAGGTGCAAAATACTCCAAATAAAAAGCTGCTTATTTAATTAATTAAAAATTACAGTAAAATTCTAAAAATTAAATTATCACTACTTCCCAAAAGAACCTTGTCTAAATTCAAACCCGATATCTAGTTATATCAAATAAACCGATACGGTTGATAAACGATTCTGTAGCGACTATTTTAAAATTTGATTTGGACATATCTCAAAATCTACACGACGAAATCCTGATTTTTCTCTTCCACTAGAAAGATATACTTCACCTGCTCCATACGTTTTTGTTTCACTGAAATCCAGCTTAAAACGAATCCTGTACATTCAGTTGAAGTTCGAATCGCCAATTTACGAACTACAGCGCCATTTCGAGCTCGATTATAATTATATTATAAACTATACGTTCAACTGTCGATGATTGATTATATTCGTTATTCAAATTCAATCCCAAGCTGAATTAAATATCACTGATGATCCAGTTCACACCTTATCGTCATTTCGACAAATTCTGATTATTTCAGAATTAAATATATTATTTAATTTATTATTTTAATTAAATATTCATCATAATTAAACTCCATGACCATTAAATCCTCTAACCCACCATTTATATAATTAAATAAATTAATTATAATACCTCTGCCAATGCAGGTCATTACATAAGCTCTCACCTAAAGCTTTCAAAAGGATTTTTCTCGGTTATATGGATGGCGTTAAAGTATCGGATTTGGAATCTGGAAATGAAGAAGGCTATGGTTTCTCGTCGTGTTACTTTTGATGAGTCAGCTATGTTCAAGGAGAATGAAGCCTCATCGGATATCCGGATTTTGTTCATGGTGAATCAAAGGATAAGGAAGTTATTCCCACTTTCAGGCCTAGAGAGAGTAGAGTTGTTGGAGGTGCTTGCGAGGTGAATGCTGTTGATGTTACATCACATAGTCCACATGATTCCTCTAGTAGTGTTGGTGATGTGTACGAGCCTAGAGAAGATTCAGTTCAAGGTGGAGCTGAAGGAAGACCGGGTGATGGTATTGCTACTCGGGTCGGTCACCGCTCTATAAGGCCACCCGAAAGATAAGGTGACTAGAACTATCTTAGCTTTTGTGAGAATTTGTACTATGCTCTTCTCGTAGTCCAAAATGAGCCGATGGACCTTGATGACGTCATGGATTCGAGTGATAGCTCGAAGCGGATTTGCGACATGGAGGAAGAGATGCAATCGTTGATGAAGAATAATACTTGGGAGTTGGTTCCACTTCCTCAAGGAAACCGTGCTATTGGGTGCAAATGGATATATAAGGTGAAGGATGATGGAAGATACAAAGCTAGGCTAGTGGCTAAGGGGTTTGCACAGAGGAATGGAAAGGAGTATGATGAAATCTTCTCATCGGTTGCGAGGCATACTTCTATCCAGGCATAGTAGCTATTCATGTCTTGGAGTTGGAGCAACTAGATGTGAAAACCGCCTTCTTGCATGGAGACTTGGATGAAGAAATCTACATGGAGCAACCGGAAGGGTTTGTTGTAGAAGGTAAGTCAGAACTAGTTTGCAAGTTGAAGAAATCACTATATGGTTTGAAGCAATCACCTAGGCAATGGTACAAGAGATTTGATCATTTCATGCTTGAAAGTGGCTTCCATCGAAGCATCAAGGATGCTTGCATTTATTTCAAGAGGTTAGGAAATGATTGTTGGGTGTATTTACTCTTTTATGTGGACGATATGCTCATTGCTTCTACGGACAAGGAAGAAATCAACAAGTTGAAATTGAAATTAAAGGCGGACTTCGAAATGAAAGATCTTGGAGAAGCAAAGAAGATTTTGGGCATGGAGATTGAAAGAAATCGAAAGCATTTTGAGTTGAAATTGACTCAAAAGGAATACATTAGAAAAGTGCTTTGCCGGTTTAGCATGGAAGATGCAAAGGCATCAAATACACTTTTACCTTTGCATGTAAAACTTTTAAGTAAGGGATCACCTATCGAGGAGAAAGATAAGGCTTATATGGCAAAGGTACCATATGCTAGTGCGGTTGGAAGTTTGATGTATGCCATGGTGTGTACAAGACCCGATATTGCAAATGCCATCGGGATGGTTAGTCGGTTCATGGCTAATCTAGGGAAATTGCATTGGGAAGCAGTAAAGCTTAACTTGAGATACTTGAAAGGTAAAACATCTCATAGTTCTATTTTTGGGAGTAGTAAAGAGAAGAAATGCATGTTGGTTGGTTACTGTGATTCGGACTACACTGGTGATAGGGATCGGAGAAAATCAACTTCTGGGTATGTCTTCACTCTTGGTGGTACAGCCATAAGTTGAAGATTGAGATTGCAGACCGTAGTTACTTTATCCACTACGGAGGCGGAGTTGATAGCTGCGGTAGAGGCAGCAAAGGAAACACTCTATTTGAAGCGATTGTTGTGTGACTTGGGCTTTGAACATGACAGTGTTGATGTTCAACGTGATAGCCAAAGTGTTATCCACTTGGCATAGAATTTGGCATTTAGCTCATGGACGAAGCACATTGAAGTCAGGGAGACATTTCTAGTAGCCATGGACGAAGAGTACGCATTCAGAAAGTGCACACAAAGAATAATGTGGCGGATATGTTCACTAAGGCATTGGTGATTGGTAAGTTCGAGCATTGCTCGAACTTAATTCGCTTGGAGAGGTGCTAGGTGCCACGGGGTGGCACGGTTGAGAGAGAAGCTTGACCATGGCTGAAGAAGAGTACCGGTGAGAGGTTGAAGTTCTATCTTCTTGGTATGTTTGTCTTTTGGTGAGACTAGTTTTGAAGTTGGGTGTTTTAACACTTTATTAACGGGTGGGTTTTTTGCCTGAACTCGTTGATGGGGTGCAATGAGGGGTGGATTTGTTGGAACTCATTGGGAAAACATTCAAGCTTGGTGAAGGTAGATATGATTATAGTTGGAGCTATCGGTTACAAGTAATGGTATGGATACCATTAGGTCATGGAGTTCGAGATAGGTGATTTTACATCAATGTGGAGGGTTAAAATTGGTGATGCTAAATCAATGGAAGGATATTTTTCTTACGGAAAGAAAGGATAAATAACTTGGGTGCCAAGTTTACTGGAGATCAAGTAACTTGGACATGATGTAATTGGTCATATAAAAGGGGCCTAAAGGGGTTCAGGAAAGGCAATTGAATGGAATTCAATTCAATTCATTCATTCTATCTCTCCAAATTTCTTCAGCTCTTTATCTCGACAAATAAAATTCTAAAGTGAACTGAGTGACCATTGTAATCAATCTCTTGTACTCTTCATTGGTGTTAATAAAAAGCTCTCTCAAGTGGATGTACACTAACAGAGTTGTTAGTGGAACCACTATAAATCCTGTGTGATTTATTTTTCGCTATTGCCCAGTTATTTCTCTTGTGTGGTGGTGACTGTGATTGGCTTTTGGATTGAGTTGGGATTGTCTTCGATATTGATTGGTTGTTTTTGCACGTTTACCACGATCGCGTCTTTCGCTGATTTGGGGATCTTTGATTTGAGTGGTCTTGAATCAAAATTTCTCCACAACACTTATTAATCTACATCTAAATAGCTTGTAATTCTTATTGCTAAATGTAGTGCTGTATTAGTGTATTGTAATATTTACTGTTAATGTATCACTAGTTTATTTCTAATGCATATTTGCTCATTTTCAATTGAACTTTTTAGCGCTCAAGTTCTTTTTCAATATTTCGTGTTTTTTTAATATGTCCATTTTATTTTACATCAAGTTAACAGGTTGTAAATATTTTAGGCGTATTTATATCTTTGAAAATGACAATGTAAACATCTTAAACCACATGCGGTCTATGGATACTTAAAACAAAAAGATGGATGTTCATGTTCATTTTGTGTGTTTTTTGTTTACTTTGTTTTTTGTTCGATATGCGTATAATTCTATTCTATTTAAAAGAGCGTCTGCATCTATTTAGTGCACTTTTGTTTAGTTTTTCATTTTTGTATGCTTGGATGATATGATACGAAATTGTCTCTGTTGCATTACTGCATATGAACAACGTTATATATTGCCATGTTTCGTTTTGCGCTCTTGAACGTATATTCATTTTGTGTGTTTTCGCTTTTGTTTAGTTTGTTTCATTTTTTTTAGTCTGCTCATTGTTGTTGCTACTGAACTAAATAACGCAGGCATGATACCTTATTGTTTTTTAAAGTTTGTTTACTGTTGTTACTATCATTTTTTAGTTTGTTCACTATTTCATTTTACTGCTATACATGCATTAACGTTTTACTAACCAAAAGCCTGTTGGCTTGGCAATTGGCACACCAAATAATGCACTGGAATGATGAATGAACTAAAGAAACATAGTAATTATGCAATCCCAATAGCTCAAAGCTATTGCGGAATGGTTATTCTGGTGCAGCGAATGCACAACAATGAAAAATAGTACTCATTTTCTCTTTCTTGGCTTTTCTTTCCCAAATTAGATGTCATTATTCTGCAACTAGAAAAGAAATCTCATTAATTGCCCAAGCTGTTGAAATAAACTTAGTTTAGGATTTTGATTCTTTTAACCTCAAGATCAAAATGTGACGGAAGACCAAGGAAAGCTTAATCATGTATGTACAATGCATTTCGAAATTCATATTTAAAACTGAATTATAGCGAATGATTAAATCCTAAATTCATATTCAAAGTGAATCATACTGATGGATAAAACCAATATTTTATTGTTTCTTGTTTCGTTGCTCATTTCATAATTAAAAGAAAATTTAGAAAATAAATATAATAAGATGGCAGTCAAATAACTTCATAAGTGCTACTACGAACTAATTATCGATGCTAGCGTCTTTCCCTTTGCAATATAAATTCGTTCTCAGTGTAAGCTAAATTTCAGTATTAGACATCAGGGCAATGGAAAATGTTTGTGCAAGTATTGTTTTTATAGACATTAGTGCAATTAAATCATTTTATTTTTTGCTTAGATTGTTTCTTGACATAGTTGCGTTCTACACTCTAAATATTCAAACTCAGGAAATTCCGTATCATGACTCATTATATTTCGATATGTTCTCTAGCATTGATTTTCACGTATTGCTTTTCTCCTTAGTCCTTATGAATTGTAAGGTTATAACTTTTCATAATTCATAATGTAATCAGATTTACGTTTTTTCAGTTACTTCCAATTTATCGTAAACTACGTTATAAAATTTCTAGTAAAAGCTAAATTAAAATAAATTTTAAAAAATAATTTAGATTTTAAATTAAGGATTTTAACGGTCGGTTTTCCCACCGTTGTGCGGTTATACTAGTATTATGGTAAATGGGACGGGTAAAAGGTTAGGGTCAAGTTTGATGGGCTACTCATGAGCATTACAGCCGAATTTTGCTCTTCATCCTAACACTACCACACTGATCTCCTCATCCGATGCCAAAATTTCCTTCATTGTATCCTTGCTGGATACGATGTCACATCCTCTATCAAACACCAAGAATCCCGCAACTTCTACCCAGTTAGCATCGATTTCTATCCCAAGTATGTATATCATCCTCTACCTCTGTAACAATCCAGAAAATCAGAACAAATTTAAAAATATAATTTTAGCAATTTTAATGAATTTTGAACATTTAAAATGAATTATTTTAAATAATAACGACTAGAAATTTATTTTGAATAGAACTAGAACATATATATTTATTTAAATAGAAGTTAGAATATAAATATTTATTTTAATTATATAACGAGACTGAAATTGCGCGGTAGTTTGAAAATTCAAATTTCAAATGAATGTGCAGGATTCAGAATAAACCGGATTTTAGGGAAACCAGAAGTATTTGAATCTGTTTGAAAATATCTTTCCAACAATGTGGAAAATCCAAATGTCATAACGGGAATAAAAAATTATGTCCAGTTGAAAATTCAGAATAGTCGCTGTGGAATTTTATTTAATATACAGCCCTTAAAAATAGCGATTTTGCTAACGACCTCCGTTTTTGACGAGACCACTTTTGTTGGATCCAGAATGTCAAATTATTGCTATATTCTAATTTTCATAATTTTTGGAATCAATATGTGAATGTGGTGAATTTAAACATGTTTGGTAAATTCAGTTTGAATTTAATCGACTGGAAAATGGCCGTTTTTCAAACGGTCTTCAAATTCGATGAAATTAGTTTTGTTAGGACCGTATCGTCCAAAATAGCCAGATTTATTTTTCTGGAATTTTTAGAGTTGGTGTGGCCCCAATAAATTAAAATGTACATTCAAATTCAATATTTATTGAATTATATTTTAAATTTAACGAAAATTGATCGTAACAGTCAAATTGGCTTATGGGACATATCCCATTGTGTCCGGAATAGGGGTATTTAGCTAGGGGCGACAGTTATTGGGTTTGAATTGGAGTTCGGAGTTTTAAACGGATAAAGTTTGAATTAAATAATATTGAAATATAAATTATATAACCCTAGGACATTGGTCAAACCCTAATTTAATTCATTCGTGGTCAACCCACTATAACCCGCACCTCCTTCTCAAACAAAGTTGGAAAAAGCCCCCTAATTCAATCCTCGATTTCTCACAACATACTCCGAATTAAATCGTGAAATCTATACCAAAATTCAAGGGCTCTTCATGAGCTTCCACTTCGTACGGGGGTGATCAAATCTAGGGTTTCGAGGAGGCCATCGTGGCGCCTCAAAGGCGAGGCGTTCAATCAGTTTTTCCGGCTCCTTGGGTTATGCGAGTTGGCCAGGATCAAGGGAGGGGTTGGCGCACGAGGTGGGCTCCGAGGTGACGTCGACTGATCCTGGTCCGGCGCTTGGATGGTGGTGCGGCGGGTTCCCTTTTTCCTCCGACGATGGGTGCGAGTTTCCAGTATTAGGCAGTGAAGATGATAAGGGCAATACCCTTAATTAATTAAATTAATTATGCTTAGGAAATTATTTAATTAACTATACAATGTATGAAAATAACATTAGTTTAAAAAAAAATAGAATATATGTATACATATATCACTGTAATAAAAATAATAATGTTTTGAAAATAAAAATAGCAATGTTTTGGAAATAGAAATTATCATTGTTTCATCATGTATATAATTTAGAAAATAAAAATATGATTTTTAGAAATAAAAATAAGATTTTTATAAATATGATTTTTGTAAATAAAAAATATGATTTCTATAAAATAGCTTTGTAAATTAGAAAAATGATTTATATAAAATAGCATTGTAAATTAAAAATATGATTTATATAAAATAGCATTGTAAATTAAAAATATGATTTATACAAAATAGCATTGTAAAATAAAAATATGATCTTTAGTTTCTAAAGATATGATTTTTAAGTTAATGAAAAATATGATTTCATTGAAATTAAAAATACGATTTCATTGTATTGAAATATATGATTTCTTTGTAAATAGAAAATATGATTTCTTAGGTTAGAAAAATAAGATTTTTCATTGTAGAAAAATAAGATTTTTCATTGAATAAAAATACGATTTTTATTATATATAAAGCAAAATAAAAATATGATTTTTATTATATATGAAGCATTTTAAAAATATAATTTTTATAATGAAGTAGCGATGTAAAGATATGATATTTATATATAAAACTGAATTTTAAAAATGTATTTTTGTATACAAAGTAGCAGTATAAAAATATGATTTTTATAAAGATAGCATTGAAATAAAAAATGTGATTTTTATTTATAAACATCATTGTTTAGAATTGGGATTTTTAATATAAAACCGCGTGAAACAGATTGCGATGGAACCAACCGGAATCAAATCCAAATCCAAACCGTTCAGAAATAAAGAATGGAGGAGTGGATCCCAAAGGTGAGAACTTCTCACTCTAATCTTGTTTTCTAGTTAAATATATACTAGGTTGCAGGCGGGGCTTAGTAGTTCCTGATACAGTCGTCCACAGACCATGGACGACTTGTTTGATTGTATTGTGTTGTGGAAATTGATTGTGATTGAGATGTGAAATGGAAAATAAAATATGCATGTGTTGAGATAAATATATTATAGTTAAAAATATAATTTTTAACGAGTATATGAATGACAATAAATATTCATTTACAAATCGGACGGTTTGTTTATGTACACACATTTGGCTGATATTGATTAGGATGATATATTTTACACATCGCCCAACCGCACAAATAATAATCAGTGTTTTTTGTTTGAAAACCCCACACGGGTATTGGGATTATATAGGACATACACTAATCCCAATATTTAGTTGTATGTCAATCGATGGGTTGACAGACTGTTGTAAATGTTAATTATTTATATTTAACGTTTATGTAGTTGTGTAATGCACTCTGGATGATGGTTGACTGTGTTTGATTATTGTTGTGTACATGTGTGTATTAAATCCATATAAATAAATTATATGGTAATTGACTGTGTCTGATTCCAATTCGAAAAGAAAGAATATTTTAAATTAACGAATATTTTAAAATGAGGAATAATGAATATTTTAAAATAACTAATATTTTAAAATAACATTCAGTAACGGATCAAAATATGATTTTGATGTACGATTTGGGATGGACATAAAAATATTGAAAAATATGAAGCCGTGTTGATTAGATTAACGCCATTTTGACGTGAACGATATTTATATCGATTTTATTCTTATTTATAATGAATATCGAAAAGGAAATGATTTCAAAATCAGATATTTTGAAAATATTATCATTTTAATATTATAATGATAAGGAATATTCAAATTTGATTTGAAAATTGAAATGAAATTGAAATCGTTTTAAAATGAATTTAAAACGAATTTATTAAGCAATATTCAAATTTGATTTGAAATTTGAAATGAAATTGAAATCGTTTTAAAATGAATTTAAAACGAATTTATTAAGGAATGTTGAAATTTGATTTGAAATTTGAAATGAAGTTAGAATCGTTTCAAAACGAATTTATAAATGATTTATGAAATACGTTTTAAATGGAAATCGACGAAATATATATAATATATATGTTATATATAATAAATGGCCTGAATAGAACGCGCCGCGCCATGACCGTTCGCGAATTTCGACCATTGACTTCGAATTGACATTACGGGAGATCGGACCGTCGGATTCTCCTCAAACCGGAACCGTTGGGTTTGTATTGAAAAGAGCTTTCCAACGAATATAAGAGATTTGAAATCTAATGGTCGGATTTGGAATTACGTCCAAATCAAATTTGGAAAAGGTCGCTGTAAGTACAATTCGATGACCATTGATGGAAATCGACTGTATGGGCCTTGATAAAATTATTAAAAATATTAATAATTTGTGTAAAATCATAATAAATGATTTGGAAAGAATTGGGCTGAAAATTCCATATTTCAAAAGATAAAAATATATTTTTATCGAAATGAACTAGTTATTAACTAGAATTATAATCCAATTATTTTTAAATAAATAAATTGGATTGAGAATGGTTTTTAATATAACCAGAATGTCCAATATATGAATTGGAGTGGATTTGAATGAAAATCATCTTCGGAATATTTCAATGTTGGATTTCGTGATTAAACAGATATTGTTATGGAAATTTGAAAGATATATTTATATCGTTATTTCCAATACGATATTTGTTGGTTTCAGAATTGATATTGAATATAAGCCGATATATTTTCTATTCAGAGCCTTATATTTAATATCAAATGGGATTTTGGGTTTGTCATGAACGATGTCTTAAATAACACTGCTCTTAAACCCAGTTGAGGAAAGAATAAATCTTTTTATTTAGATTTAGTTAAATTTTCCCAACTAATTAATATTTAATTGGAATTGAATAAAAGAATTGGATTTTGGGGTTGGTCGTGAACGGTGTATTCTGTAACACTGTTCTTAAACCCCGTTTGAAAGGAATAAATCTTTTAATTAAGATTATTAGAGTTTCCAGTTACATTTGGTAATTGGAATAAAATGGAATGTGAATCGGATTTACCGTGAATTGTGTTTTTAACGACATTCGTTCTTTAACCCGATTTACGGTGAAATGTGATTTGGAATTTATAAATCTTTTAGTAAGATTTAAAGGAAATTTTCCAAAGCAAAGTTTTCTAATTTAATACAATAAATTGAGTGGAATGGAATTTGATTTGATAATAATCGAAATGAGCTTATGTGAAGGAAGACTGTTAATATGTATGGAATTTAAAAGGTTTTGTCGTTATTCCATTTATATTATTAGTCGGACACGGAAATTAATATCGATTATATATTAATCTGTTTTCGGTGAAGATTCCATAAATAATGGAATGTGATTTGCGTTTATCGTGAACTGTGTTTTAAATGACATTGTTCCTTTAACCCAGTTAAAGTTAAGATTGATTTCTTAACTTTGAATAATCATTAAGTAATAATTTTTGAGATTAAAACTGAATTAGAGTTTTAATGAATCTTTAATTAGATTGGAATGTGAATGAGATAATTAAATTTATCGAATTCATGAAATGATCAAGAATGGAGTATCACCAGTTTTCCTCCAAGCGATAGTTAAATCTTTAATTAGATTTGAACATGAAATGGTAAATAATTTTACCGATAACACCGTGGTGTTAGATATGGAGTATTACCTGTTTTGCTCCATGGGATAAATAGGTTGGGATGGGAAAATATAACAAATGATTACTTCGGTAAGGTGCGCTAATCCCGAATAGTTTAGATAAACCTTAATTTGGTTTGAATTGATATCCAATGGAAGATTAAAGAGTAAATTTAAAGAATTTGTCTTTGATAAAATTAATGGGAACCTTTCCCAAAGGATATGAATATTTAAATAAAAGAATATTCAGAATTGGAATGAGGCGTATGTTGCGTTTTTATAACACTTGTTTATAAGATACGCGAGTTACTCAGAAAGACCGGGTTTATCCCATTCTGAATAACTGATTCGATGATAAGTCGACGATGAAGATGGTGGTTAAAGACCGGAGGTCTTCACGTCGTTTGGATGATTACTGATGTCTTGATTGGGCTGTACACCCAAGACAAAGTAATAAGTGGTGATCGTCCAGACATACTTGGAGATCGATCGGATATGCGAGGACCTCTCTCCTGTATTGGACATATGGGACGAGGAATAAGGTGCCTCCGGTTTCGTTCAGACCCAGAACGAACTTGTAAATGGATGTGTATCTGACATTGGATTTTATTCTGTGTTGATTGATCTTTATTAAATATATATCTGTTTGATGGCGGAGAATTTATTCTCTTGCTTAACACCCTTCTCTGAGACGTACAAGCTCAGAGGTTAAATATCGATAAACATCGGTCGCATGGCGTGAATTTCCTGTGTGGCATGCTGAGATGCAAATGATCAAGGCTTCTGTTGAAAAGCAGAGTCTTGTGGTTAATGATCAAAGCATGGCTTTAATATAGCATAACATTGTGTATAGCATTAATTCGCGAGCCTCACTCCCCGGTGTGAACCAGAAACGGGAGAGGACTTCAGGGAGGACATTTGTTTCCTTCTAGCTAAGAGTGTTGTCATGGTATGGAGCCCAGACATTTTTTTATGCGGATGATGGATAGCGAGGCGCCTCGGTTATACCGGTCACTGCGAGGCCGATGGATGGTTAGGTCGATATACTGACCAGTTTACTCCCCATAGGGCGGAGAAACGTATTGTTCAGGCATTTTAATCCACCAAGGTGGACCGACACTGACGATCCAAAGGCTTGACTGAGTACTTGCTTGAGGCTCGGGCTAGAGAGTCTCGAAGCGATAAGGACGATCCCTTGCCTTGGTTCACAGATGGAAATCTAACTTCCAATACGTGACTTTGCGGTTTTAATTGTAGAACTAGTATGGCGACATGATAGATGGTACCCATGCCGTCTATGATTGATACATTTATATTTGTAGCTGATTTTGACACTATACACTTATTATAGTATCAAATGATTTGTTTTAAACGTACCAAGCATGTTTGGCTATTATAAGGTAAAACTCTATCCTTCGGCTTGCGTTGCATTGTGTGATGGGACCTGAGTCTTATAATAGCTTCATTTTTTCAAAAAGCATTGTGTTGTTTGTTATATGCACTGGTATTCTTGGGAGAAAACCTGTTCCGTGTTATACGGCGTGGTCCCTTGATTTACTTTATTTTTAAAGTAAAGATTTAATAACTGTTTTAGTTCTCACACCAGTCACATGACTGACCTAGAGTTTATTGTTTCAACCTAAACTCTGGATTACCCTATTTTCCACACGGGCAGCTAGTAGTTTTGGTTTTGCAGATATTATATTCACAGGATCTTGGTTTACAGTTGGAGCTATATTCGGAACGCTTTGTATCCGTGTATTTCTTTAAGCTGTGTTATGTATTATTTTTCCGCTGCATAATAATTTGTAAATCTCTGGTACTTACCTAATGTATATTATTTGTTCATACTCTGTATATTCTTGTACTCTGATATGAATTGTTGTAATAGCAATGAAATGTTCTTCTGTTTATGCTCTGTTTATTCGTTTCTCAACTCAATCCGGGCTTTCCCGTAAGGGCGAGTTTGGGTCGTGTCAGCCTCATTGTATTTAGACAACTTCTAGTTAGGTTTATGAAATTTGGTCTTCCCCTTTTACTATCTTCCTTTATTGCAGCTAATCATTTCACATATAACTTGCTTCCTTAAATTTTGGTTGGTTTTTGTGAAAATATATAGTGTTTATTTTGATTTTAAAACCATTCATATCGATTTAAATTGCATCCGTGCTTTTACAACTTCAACTTGACTGATATTAGCCGACAATAAAGATGTGGTTTCACATCATTCATTCCAAATTATAGTTTATAACAGTATTAATCATGCTGCTTTAAATGCATCTATGTGATGCGGTTTAAACCACCAACATTTTTTTTGCTTTTCATTCACTTTGGACAAAATTTTAGATCATTTCAAGACAGTTCTGTGATAAGCAAGGATAAACTGATTAATATTTTTGTACAATGATGGTAGATAATTGATATTTTATTTATATCACAAATGTTTGATCTATAAACAAAAGTTTCATTTTTATCCCTACATATGATCATAATATTTTTGTTTTAGCGATGCAAGCGGTTTGTCGGTTTAAAATCTATATAAAGTTATTGCATTTAGAAAAATATATATTAAAAATAGGGTCCTACCCTCCAAACCCCCTTCCATGTCGTTATATTTGGTTGGTATTCAAAATGGACAGGTTCATAAACTGCCCAGAACAATTTACCTAAACACATATATGTTTATCAACTTGAACAAATTATAATTGTACCTGCTATTAGATTAAGATTTGGCAGCTCAGTATGTTAGTAGTAGTTGAGACTTATGTCTATTGAGGTTCTATATTTGCAAATAGTAGAATTTGGTAGTTCTAATATCATTATGTTTAATATTACCAGGTATTACATTATGATTTGGCAGCTCTATATGTTAGTAGTAGTTAAGACTTAGTTGAAACTCTACATTTGCAAATAGTAGCATTTGGTAGTTTTTAATATCATTATGTTTAATTTTCATAGACTTTGAAGCATTATGCTTCTTATTATCGCTAAGATGCATCTTGATTTATTTTTTTAAATATTACATTCTTATTAATTATATTTGGTAACCAAAAGAACATAAGAATTTTTTAATCCAAAATTCCCATATCTTATTCCTTCAGAATTTCAGTTTAGTTATTTCTACTCCTACTAAATGTGCATTAATTTTTTATCTATACATAATGTTTGCTTCCACTTCGCTTTTAATTGAAATTCTGCAGTTCAGTTACCAACTCAGCGTTAAATAGAAAACGTTAAAAAATCTATTTGAATTTTACCGCATAAGAGGCTACATAATTAAAATGCATTTGAAATATTATAGTTACAAAATGTAAAACTACTTGTTGCTTAAATAACAATAATGCTTGAAGTAGCTGCTGTAAAATTAATGTATCATATCCCACTTTACATGTACAGTCCCTACTATAAGTTTCTAGGTTTTTGGTGTACTGAGTGTTAAATAACAAATTATTAGCTACCGTAGGTTTCTCACCGTTGTAACATCAAAAGATAAAAAACAGATTTAGGGTGAATATTCGGTCGGTTTTGATGTAAAAAAATCTAACCAAATTTTTTTACAACCGAACCGAACCAAGTTAATTTCGGTTCGTCCGGTCGGTGATCGATTTAAACAAACTTGAAAATTGTGTTATTATTCAAATGTTGAATTCACTCATGTTAAGACAAATTTGTGATTGAAGAAATTTTTCAGAGAAAAATTTATTTTTATAATACAATTTGACTTGTTTGCAACACATGTCTTTTTATTTTATCACTAAACCAATTATTTAAAGTACTACAATACCATAAAATTATATAATAAATTAAAAGTTCGGTTAATTCGCTTAAACCGACAACAACAAAAAAATTATTTTACAAACCGAATTCAAACCAATTTAGATTCAAAATCAAACCGAACGGATCAAAATGAACCGATTTGATCGGTTACATCTGTTTTAATTTGTTGGAAATTTAGAGGTATATGAAAATATTGGATAGGAGGAGGTAGATGGAGAGCAATATTAATATTTTAGCATTCTTAAATTTCTTTCTTACTTGTTTACAACTAAAATAACCACCATTATATATATATATATATATATATATATATATATATATATATAGTGGACTAAACACCCTTACACATACTAATAGACACCATTTCACTAATAGATGCATTACTTAATGGACATGACTCTTAATTAACCGACATTAAAAAATTTAACAATACCAATGACATTATTATTCTACTAAAGCACATGTCTTTTGACTTTACATATGCCAATGATAATTAATGCTTGGTTTATTTTCACATTGCCTCCCTTAAACCAAGCTGATATCTTCAAACGTCAAAGCTTTTGAGAACATCAGGACTTTGATTCCTTTTATATCTCACATGTTTTGGTAGAAGTATAGAAATAGTCCAAGATTTCTTTCTTCTTTTCTTCTTTTCAATCACAAAGATCTTCGATGCAGTTTCTTGAATCCTTACTGCAATCCATTCATATCGTCCTCCTTCATTGTCATTAAAATTCTCCAAAAATTATGCTTATCGGCTTCCATCTTGATCTAGCATCATAAAATTTGAACGAATCATATATAATATCTTTCCATTTAATCTCTTTGTGTGTTTCCAAAATTTGATTTCCGTATGAGATTACAAAACACATTGGTGAAAAAATAACATCATCTAGTATGATCATTGGAGATTTTCCCTTAAGTTCCAATGTAACAGGATTGAGGTTGCTTTTTGCATCCATTCCGAGTACCACTTTACCGGTTTCAGTCGATCCAGCAAAAGCAAGCTTATCGACATCCATGTGACTAGCAAGAGCTGCACCAGCTATGGAGCCAAAACCAGATATCATATTAAAAACACCATTAGGACCTCCTTTAAATTCATTTGCCTTCTCCGCATTTTCGCAAGCACCCTTTTTTATTGAAGCATCATCGGCCTCAGCATCGTCAGCGTCACTCATCTCGACATACTCATTTTTATTATCGCATTTGTTTTCTAGTTTCTGCAACCTTTTTTATTTCACTGCAACCTTCTTTTTCTTTGCCCTTTTTTGTTTCACCACTGTTGTCCTCTTTTATTTCAAAATAGCTTTCTTCAACATCCTCCATCTTCATGTCATCCTTTACTTCACCTTATGTTCCCATCATTTTAGCTTCAGCATCACTCGCATTTTTTCTTGTTCCCTTTCTCTACAATCCAGATGTCTTCTTCAGTTATTTTTGTGTCATCCTTTGCATACACCTCTTTCAATAATTTCCACGAATCTTCTGCAAATTTTTCTCCAAGTATATGGTCTATAGCTTCTTCATCGACGTTCTCACACATTACAACACGAGCTTAAAAATCTTTCCATCTCAAACTTGTAAATGTTTTACTCTCTTTCTCCGTCATGTTTTTAACATCTTTTAGCCATTTCTGTAGTCATACTCAACAATCTCCCATAGCCCTTTGGAGATTAACACTTCTTTTTTTTATTACTCCATTCTTCAAAGTTTTCTTTTGTGAGAACAATCGGGATAAAAAATAGAAATGCCATAGTTTCAACCAGGCTCTGATACCACCTGTTTGAAATTTAGAACTGTATGAAAATATCGGATAGAAGGAGGTAGATGGAGAGCAATATTAATATTTTAGCATTCTTAAATTTATTTCTTACTTGCTTACAACTAAAATGACCACCATTACATATATAGTGGACTAAATACCCTTACACATACTAATAGACACCATTTCACTAATAGATGCATTACTTAATGGACATGACTCTTAAACTAACATGACTCTTAATGAACCGACATTAATAATTTTAACAATACCCAATGACATTATATTCTACCAAAGAACGTGTCTTTTGACTTTACACCTGCCGATGATAATTAATGCTTGGTTTATTTTCACACAATTGAATATTGCTTACTCTACATGGATTGCTAATGAACTGATCAACAAATACGATGAAACAAAGAACCTAAAAAGCTACGATACATGGTGTGAATGTCTAAATTGTAAATACACTTCAGGTTAAGATATTGATATTTATTGTGGCAGTGACGAGTTGAGCATCTGGACAATCAATGGTGGACTGATTATGGTGTCAATGTCTACACTACAACCCCCAGACTAGCTATACTCAACAAAATTCCTTTATTCATGCAACTCCTTGTAATAGTACGACAGTTTCTATATGCCACTCATTCACTCACTATTACAACTAACAAAATGAGAAAACAAATCCCACTACAATGAATAATGCTTTGGTTTTTTGACAACTTGGTCTTTGCTCAAGCCCGGGAACCACGCTTAACTGTTCCATATTTTATCCTGCCCTTTTAAACTTACGCAGTCATTGTTGACGACTTACCTGGAATGTGGCATTAAGTTGTCATTAGGGTCCCCTATTCAACTTCTTCGCCAATTGATAGGCTTCATTATTGCTTCTCATGTACTAACAAAAATGCTTCTGGACAAGAACATAGCACACTTAAAGCTTTTATTTATACTAAGAATCTCCACATCAGTTATATTGGATTTGCATCTATTCATTCATATGTAATGAGATTTACTACTTTATTCTATTAAGTCATTACTTCTGCAAAGAAATTACTTACTGAATATTTGGTTACAGGCTTGGATGCAACATGCCGCTTAGGCATATATTGTTTCGTAGAAAACTCAATCGGGTTATCGTTAGTTGAAATGGAGATTGCTCTTAAAACATTACCCACATTCACGTTCATATTCCTTTTTTGTATTTTTTGATCAAGTAATCATGGTAGTACCATTCATACACTTCTTCTTCTTTTTTTGGTTAAATAATGTAGCAGTTAAAGTCGCAGTCATCTTGTTAGAAAAAAGGTAACCATTCAGCTGCATCCATTGAAAACAAATATAGTTTAATAATTGTTACGTCTGACTCTCTATTAATTTAACAATTTGTGTGTGATAACAGTAAACCCACTTTTGTTTGTAATAATTAACATATATTTCTGTATGTTTCATAAAGATGACAGTAAGTTAATTGTAAAGGTACAGTGTACATATGCAACTATTTTCTTCCTTCTAAGTTTACTAAATTAATTTTGGCATTTTGACCTAGATTTTAACTACCATTTAAATCAACTTGACACTAATGAATTTAGTTTCTTCGCTATTCTCCCTTGGTTTTTTTTTGGCAAGACCGACCGGTTTTTATAGTGTTCCGTAACACTTTTTATTATAACATATAATAAAGTACATTAGGGTACTGGTGACCGTTGTTAGCAGTCAGCTATAATCGGTTTATAAGTGGACCGAAAACCACAGTAAAACTATCTCACGCAGGAGATAAGATGCATATGCTCATGGCATAAAATACATAGCAAATTAACATGATTACTACATTCTAAACAACTACACGCCTAACTGCATGTCCAAAGAAACTTCATACTGCTGTTACCCATTGTCGAATACCACGTTCCTCAAGGTTCTCATCATGCTTCTTGTAACAGGCGACTTCCGATTGTTGCACAAAGAAGATGTGATTAGAGCAGTAGCCTCCGAATCATCTTCCTCCTCAGGAGGAGGCGCCTTGAAACCAGGCGGAGGTGGGATGTTATCGTAGGGTCCGCACGGTTTATTAAGATTATTCTTGTAGTTTCTCATCATACTGGCTATCACTTGCCTCTTTCCCTCACATTCTTCTTCAGAAAATTTACAACTTGCAATTTTAGTTTTCAAATTAACAATAAATTCTGACACAGTTTTTATTTTATGTACCTTCTTTGTTCTCGCCTTATCCGCTGGAGATTTGTTTTTTGGCTTGACAGTATCATCCGAATGATTGAAGTTGTTCAACAGAAATCCGTCTAAATTTTGATCAAGCTCCTGAGCGACAGACGTTAGATCACTAGAGTTATTTGTATCATCACTTTGAGTTTCTGGTTGCACATACGCTTCCTTTTGCTTGACATTGTTCTTCAAAAAGTCATCCAAGTTTTGAACAGTAAGCTGTTTGTCAGGTGTAAGATTCTTAAGATTGCCAATCGGCGGATCTTCCGACGTAGACACCTTACTGATCACCGAGGCAGCGTTTGGACAACTGTTCATCCGCAATCCAAAGCAACTAACCTCTTCAAGCAAGGTCTGCATAGGGTTGGGGCCCACATTCAGGAGGTTAGAGGTTGGTTTCACTGGGTTAAGAAATCCCGGTCTGAAGTTGAATTCAGTGGTCGTAGGTAGGATTGGAAGTGGAACATTGATTTCATTAACACCATCAATTACAGCATTAGTGAAAACATTATCTTGCCCGGGGATAGACTGTAACTGATCATCATTTGAGCTCACAACAACTTTGATAATCCCCATTTCTCTAGCCTTTGATGTTTCGCATATTACACCCTCTTCAATCACATACATACTCGGCTGAGCTTCATCATCAGCCTCATCATCTTCACAATGTTCATCCAAAGACTCAAAACTATTTCCAGTCTGAACGTCCTCAGCAGCCACAGTCTTGCCTTTAGAAACTTTCTTACCAACTACCTTTTGCCATTCATGAGTAGCAATAGGTTGAGTCGTAGATTTACCTAAATTTGAGATGAACATCCCTTTTGGATGGTTACTATGATTCGAAAAGTGACATTCAACCCCGCCTGGTACTTGAATTCTCACTTGATCGGCTCCTTTCGCACTAACTCCATTTACATTTCTACTATTAATTTTCTCACCATGCACCTTAACACCATTTCTATTGCTTTTATCCGATGATACATTAGGACTATAAGGGCAGTTAGGTTGAGAGTGACCAAAGTGCTTACATGAAAGGCATACATCTGGTTTCCAGATGTATTCGACCTCAACCAAATGATCAGTCCCGTCATCAAGTAGCACCGAGATGTTATGCGGCAACTCACTATCAGGTGTAATTTCAACCATAACCTTAGCATAGCTAAGCCAATCTAGACTTTCGGTAGCTCGATCCATACATAGGAACTTTCCTATATGTGAAGCGAGCCAGCAAATACCAATCTTAGACCACGCTACCATTGGTAGATTGGACAATTTTATCTAGATCGGCACTTCCTTTACTTCCTTTCCCGTATTTCCCATATTAACATTCCATTTTTTAAGTATAAATACCTTGTTTCGAATGACCATTGGGTCTGCTTCCAATATCTGTTTCCTGTCTTCAGCGTTCGAAAAGAGGAAAAAGAACATTTGACCATTAGATCTGATCTTGATCGGTGCTCTGGGGCTCCAGTGCCTTGTCAGATGCGTGACAACGGCAGTGAAAGACAGTGGAGAGTCCAGAAAAAATTCCAGCGATGTAATCGTTCCAGACTTCTTTGCTAGCCTGTACTATGTCTTCTGTCGGAATCAAACTTTTGCCTGAATACTTGAGATTGATCATGGGGGGCGTGATTTCTCCTGCACTTCGCGGCTTGGAAGCGAAGAGAGTCGTCCATCTGACGATAGGAAGGGGTTGGGATGTGGTTGGTAGGGAAGGTATTAGGAGATTGGGAGGTGGATCTAGTGGGGAAGGGATCGCAGCAGGCGGCGGATCTGATATCGAGGGAGGCGGATTGGGTTGGGCTCGAGGTAACGGCGGAAAGTGAGGGTTTGTTTTGTTCGAGGGAGGAGAGAGAGCGTCCTCCATGCTTGATAGAATAAATATTCTACCTCAAAGGTATTCTCTATTCTCCCTTGGTTTCAACCTTACTTCGAATAATATTAGTATGTTCTAAAAAGGGAAAAACTTTCTTAACATGTTTACTAAATTAGAATGTTGAAAAAAAAGTATCGAAATAGTAAACATATATGAAAAAATATTACTTTGCCTATACGTACCTTTGCCGTATTTAAGACCATTTTCATGCGTCTGCTTCAACTAAACACAGCATGTGTGATCCTTAAAAATATACCACCATTTATTTTTTTCACCTATATGATAAAATAGGTTGTTTTAATAGATACCATCGATTTAACAAAAAAACTATAACTATTATGTACAGACTTCAGATTTCATGGTCGTTATTAATAATTTGTTCCTACCATTCATTGTGTTAGTTTTTACCATGGATATAATATTTAGAAATAATGTTGAATTAAATTAGAATTAAAAATCATTTAAACCTTACTTGATACTCATTTTTCCCTATGTGAAAACCACGGGTCTTCTCATCTTAGTTCCTTTGTTGGAAGTATTTATAATTGATTTGGACGTTTACAATATTTTATCAGTTTGCTATATTCTTGCTACTCATATGTCATGGTTGATTCATTTTTCCTTAGTGATAATCCTTTCTCTAAGAACTACAAATAAATCATAGTTTTTGAAATTTCTAGCTAATATTTGTAATGTTCCACATAGGTATACATGCATTTTTGGCTCTGGGAAGAAAGAGAAGCAACCTTTATTTTCTACAGACAACGAAGATGCCAAAAGAATATGCATACATCGTTAGCTTCCCAAATACAGTCCAAATAAATATTATGACTATTTCATGTGAAGCTGGCATTGTATTTTGCCTTGCACTTAAATTCATACATGTCTTTTTTTTGGAATTTGGATGTAAGTTAATTTCCCTATACTAACTTTTTTATACTAACTGACAAACTTTTAGAGATGCCATGTTATATATTCTGATCACACTGATTAAAATTACCAAATAAGATGGCAATTCTCATATTTTAATTGTCATCTACTGCTAAATTTTTTCATCTTTACATCAAGTTAGGGAAGCTCGACGTACAAGCATAGATTGGGAGGCTGCATTCTTGCTACTTAAATGTCATTTCAACATTCGCACCATCGACATGGGCTTCATACTTCATATATAGACAAAACACTATTTATATTGATTGCTTTAACTAACACTTCCTATTTTACAACCATTAAATACCACAATCTGCCCATGTGTGAAGCACGGGCCTCATCCTAGTTGAAATAATAAAAGAAGAAGAGGTCGCATAAATATTTCGTCTGCCAACGTAAAAAATTTTAGCACCTCTGGTGTTCTGACATAGTCTTCTGCTTCATATGTTTAGTTTCTACATTTACATGTGTAACAACAGTGATTATTATTCAAACGTTGTTTGAAGACACACTTAGTAACCATTTGCAGTGATGCCCACTGGAACCATATGAGTCGTTGCTTTACAGGAGCAAAGTGATTGGATCATTATGACCTAAACCATATTGATTGGCACTGAATCTATGCCCTAGCTCCAATCAAAGGGCAACCCATGTGATGTGCTTTCGAAGTGCTTTAGAGTCTATCCTCCATGTTTAGTGTGATTCTCATGAATTTTGCTCCCGATATGCTTTGAACATCGATGTAAGTCCTAAATTTAATCCAACACTAACAAAAAAATCAATCATATCATCAAATTCAATCATAACAATGATTCAAATGACAAATTACATGCAACTTCACTCAATTACGAGCATTCATTCATCAATATACAAGATAATTCACTGTTAAACATAGATCTAGCACCATACATATACATTGATTGTGTTAGATCCAGTAAATTTCATAGTTGAATGTAGAAATAAGCTAGACCACGATTTCTAAAGTTGAAATTACCTAGCTTTAATCAATTTAGGATTAACTTGATAACTCCAATTTGAGTTTACCTAATTGTTATATGTAATCTATTAACATAGGAATTGGTTCTTTTACGACCAACATCCAAAAGTCACAATATCACATTAATTCACAGTCACGTAATACGCAAAGAAAATAAAGGAGTCACAGAATAGTGGTTCGGCAATCGAGCCTACGTTTACTTCAAATAATCATTTATTATACTTTATGATTACAAGTTATAGTTGATTTCTTTTGAAAAAAATAGGCATAAAAGTTGACTTTAGCCCTTGAAATATCCTTGCGCTTTAGGGTTTAAGAATCAATAGTTCGATCATTTTCCAAGTTCCAAAATCGTGTATTTATAGGAGGTAACGAGCTCGGTTCAACTAGGCCATGTGGCACACGATCCGCGCTTCTAGGAATGGGTGGAGCAAGTCTTCATCTCGTAGATAACATTCACTCTGGCTTGACCCGTATACATATCTTCTGATCAGAAGTTATAGGGTAGTGCACAGACCATGAGTGAGCAAAAGATTAGGTCTACATAAATATCTTTAGTACCCAGCTTGACACAGCCCGGTTCAATATATGTCGAGCCGGGTTTAGCCGACCCGAATGTATGACTTCGGAGTAGGTAGCATTGCACATTGAGTCGAGTGTGTCGATCCAAGATCAAACATCGAGTCGGTGTTGTTTGATCCAAACATCCCAATCGGAAGTGTTTCATTGTTGAGGTTGATCGAACCTACTCTACCGATCTGAAATTCAAATATGCAAAATCCACATCTTTGAGAGATTCTACCACTTCCATCAAACAAATTCGAGCTCGCCTAAGCTCATACTCAAGCCCTGAGCTCTTCGCTTGCCAAAAAATCGTAATTTGGGATGGAATTGAGTAAAAGCTGATGAATTAATTAGATAATTATGGTAGATCTAAGAATTAGGGTTAGTATAAAATGAGAGGAAATTTTTTTCAACATAGTCTCTATTATAGCATTTTTTTTTTAGGTAAAGGTCACGAGAAAAATGTGCTTGCTAATGCAGTTCTTTAGCACCACTTTAATTCTATCCGGCAGTTTTGAAAACATAAAACTATCATAATTTCTTAAGCACTTATCTAATTTTCTTATATGAGCACTATACTGAAAATTTAAAACCATTATCTTGAAGCAATGCAATAGGCCAGCGCATATAATTTGGCTTCTATCAAAAGATAGCCAATACGATTCTCTGACGGTATGATGATCACTTAAAAATTCGGCAAAAATTCATGAATGCGTAAAACATCCTTATAAACTTTATTCCAAAATATAAGGGTCATATGGCCACAAATGAATTAAAAATTATTTTACGATTCTTATATACGTACAATTGTTGGAAACCGTAAGTATTGAATGAAATATACTTTTTTTCATTGTCCTGCATTATAGATAATTTAAGCGAACAAGCGCGACTGTTTGGTGAAAAGACGCGACTATTAGCATCATGATTTTTGATGAAAAGACACTTCGTAAAAGGACACTTTCTTTCACCAACGGTCGTATCTCATGAAGAGACACTTTGCGAGAAGACACTTCCTTTCACCAATGGTCATATCTCAGTGAAAAGACACTTGGTGAAAAGCCACTTTCTTTCACTGAAGAGATGCGTTTGTACGAAAAGGTATGAGCATGACTGTTTGAAAGAGATGCGGCTGTACGAAGAGGTACGAGCATGACTGTTCGGAAGAGATGCGACTGTACGAAGAGGTACGGGTGCGACCGTTCACTTACGAAGAGATGCAGATAAACTATAAATAAGGAGGAAAACTAATAACTTTCCTCACTTATTCCAATCCGATCTTCCTTTTCTCTTCTCTAATACTCTTATATAAAATCATAGAGTGACATATTCATTACAATCTCGTGCATAATACGTATGTTGTATCTTGGAAGAATTTTGAAATGAAATTCTTAAAGAAATTGTTACGACAAGCCTCAAACATCATCTGGTTAGAATTTTATTTTGTATATTTATATACATTATTTCATAATCTTTCCATTCCTTACATTGTGCTATTTCTTAAAATAGTACAACGTAGTTGTTGTAAATTGATTACAACATATTTATTTCTATCATTAGCGAATATAAAGTTTCCAAAGTAGTGAAATAATGATTTATAAACTTGTGCGACGAGTTTATAATTGACTATTTTCTGTTTTGGTATACTGGAAATATAACATCTTAAGAATTTTACTATATTTTTTTTTACTAAAACAGAGATAATAGTTGAATTGTCAACAAAGGTTGAGGAAGAAAATCAGTTAAATAAAAAGATCAAGATATTGAGATCTGATCGAGATGGAGAATATGAATCACCGTTTGAACAATTCTGTGCAGAAAATGGAATTATTCATCAAACAATAGCCCCATATTCACCACAACATAATGGTGTTGCTGAGAGAAAGAATAGAACATTAAAAGATATTATTAATGCGATGCTATTGACCTCTGGCTTACCAACGAACTTGTGGGGGGAGGCCTAAATTTGTCTAATCATATTTCAAACAAAGTTCTTCACAATAAAACAGGAGCAATTCCATATGAGTTATGGAAAGTACATAAACCAAGCTTTAAATACCTGCTTGGCAAAGGTTCCAGTTCTCCCTCTGAAGAAAGTCAAACTTGGACTAAAGACTGTAGATTGTTACTATCTAGGGCTAGTCCATAATAGTACTGCCTATAGATTTTTGGTATTCAAGTCTGATATAGCCGATATCAATGTAAATACAATCACTGAATCTAGAGATGTCTCATTCTTTGATGATGTGTTTCTGTCCAAAAGGAATGAAAGAAATGTCCCTAAAAGTACAAGAGAAGAATCAAGTAATTCACATGAAGATGTAACTTCTTATGAGATTGAGGAAATTGAACCCAAAAGAAGTGTAAGAGATAGAACTCTCAAGACATTTGGTTCGAAATTCCTAACATACATGTTAGAACATAAACCTCAAACGTACAAGGAAGTAATGAAATCTTCTGAATCTGCATTTTGGAAAGAAATATCGAGTAGCCCACTTTTCCTTCCATTACCTACTGAATATAAAGAGCTGATTACAACATCTACATACGCTGTCATGTTTCTGGATGCTCCATTTGCAATCATGTCAGCCATGCATTTGTAGCAGAAATCTTTTATAGAAAAAATGCTAATAAAATATCTGAGTTTTCCTAACGCTACAAAAACAACTTTTATCAAAATGATAGATAGTTCTTCCTAAAATTACCTTTTTGGTGTAGGATTTGCCAAAAACATGTATCATTTTTGTAAAATATTTGGTTATAACATAATTCTTATATGACTTGTATTTCTTTTAGGCTCATGAATTAGACCACTTCCAGCAGTCAGCGGGATTTAGAGTGGTAAAATCGAGTTTGAAGTAGTAATTCCCCACCAATCCAGCAGTGGATGGGGGTTACGCTCGAGTTTATATTTTTTTAAATAAGAATACCTTGAACGGCTTTTAGAAAACCGTTTAAAGCTAAATGAAATTATTATTTTTATTAAAATACCGTAGACAGTGTTCAGAAAACGATTTACTTCTTATTCGGTTTTCAGAAAACCGATTAGCGATCGCTGCTCTTCAATCGAAATGGTGAGCGCTTCTGTTTTTCTTTTGTCTCCACGTCCTTCCTAGATAAGAGGAAGCGGCTCTCCATGTAGGTACATAAGTGGTAGCAGTTTGCATCTGTATCATAGTGCCAACTGTTCTAGCTTATTCTGTCTGTAATTTCAAATTTTCATCATCATCCAACTCTCTGTAAATTAGGAACATTATCAATTTTACAAATTTGAGACGTACAGTCCATTATTCCTTCCCACTCTCATGGAATGTAAAACTTTAAACAAGAGTAGCTTCAAACATAGTTTACTTTTTATAGAGTACACATTAACCTCGCAAGTTCACATTTTGGTAGAAGTTCTACTTTACATCTTTCATTTGGTCATTTGCCGTTAATTTGTATTCCGTCAGTTCTTTTACCAGTCTGTTCATCTCCTTGTACGAGTAACCACCTTCTTCAACCGCCTCCTTGGCCACTTTAGCAGCCTCCCTTGCCCTCATCCTCCTCTTATCCCCTTCTTCTCCACCCTCCATCAATTCCACAACCGCCTTTCTCACCTCCTCAGACTTCACCAACGTCCTCCTCCCTTCATCACGCCCGTTAACCTTCGACCCAACCGGCACTCCAACCCTCATCACGTCCACCACCAACCTCTCGTTGTAAAACTGCTCCGCAAAGAGCGGCCATGTCACCAGCGGCAGTCCAGCGCTTACTCCTTCAATGCACGAGTTCCATCCACAGTGCGTCATGAATCCTCCCACGGATACATGATTCATTATCTTTATCTGTGGTGCCCATTTGGTCACCACCAGTCCTTTCTCCTCGTCGTATTTATCCGGCATCCATGCTTTTGGGTCTCCACCGTCTTTAACTACCCACACAAAAGAAAAGCCTGAGTCTACCAAGCCCAATCCAATCTCCTGAAGTTGCGTGTAGGTGAACCTACCCAAGCTCCCAAAACATACATAAAGCACAGACCCTGCTCTCTTCCTATCGAGCCACTCTACAATGAACCCGATTTCTGCTTCACCTCCTCTCACCTCCCTCTGTTTATCGTCATTGCACATCGACACTGGACCCACGGCCCATGACTTGATTTTTAGCATGTCCACATACTCCTTTTCGAACCCGTACACCGTGTTCATGACCATGCCGTAGCATGTGGTGATGGACATGGCCATTCGATCCCATAAACCGTTAGTGTTGGTGCTTTCCATTAGCTTCGACCCGGTCATCTCAATGTGGTGTGGCATGCCGGTGACGACGAACGGATCATCGTCGCTGTGCACAGTTTCGCGCAGCTTGTGCCTGGATATTGCGCCGGCTACCACCATGCAGAAGGCATTGCAGCCGCAAAAGAGGAGTCTAGGGATACCTAGATCGGACGTCCATGGGTAGAACACATCGCTTACTATGAAGTCAGGTTTGTGTTGTGTTAGCAGAGTCTGAAAAGGTATCTGGAGGGAGTCAATGGCGTGGATGAAGTCAGAGGTGAGGGCAGGTGATGGTAATTGTGTGAGGTTTTCAATTGGCGATGAAATCTCAATGGTTAGAAGTTGAATTCGATATTTCTCAATGGACGGTTGGATTAGGGGTATGTTGTATTTTGTGGTGACGATGGTTACTTTGATGTTGCGGATGGCGAAAAGCTTGGCGAGGTCGACCATGGGGATCATGTGGCCAGGAGACAGGAATGGGAGGAAGAAGATGTGGAGGTTTGAAGTGGACATTCTGCGAAGATGAAGAAAATAAAAATAAAAAACGATGTAAAATGAGATAAAAGAGGATTACTTCATGTTATCTTAAATGACATGTCAATTGATAGCGTCGATAATATCAACTTGTTTGTTTCTTTTGGTCATATGGTCGGAGTGAGATATGAACAATATAATGTAAAAATATGGTTTTTTTTTTTTTTTTTTTTTTTTTCATGTTTGTCCCATCCTTACATAAGAATACTCAAAGGACCTACTCAGATCCGGCAGCTGTCGCCGGCAGTTGAATAAGATTAGAAGACAGTAGCACTGGCAGTGTTTATTTTTCAAAGCTATAACCGTATAACACAAAATAAATCAACCATGACATATCATACAATCAATTTAGTGAATTACAATATACTGGAACACAAACACACAGTGGCAAAACCAAATGTTCTCAGACATAAGCCTAACAATACACAACAAAAAATTAACTTATATTATCACAGTCTAACTCTAAGCAACACAAAAGCAGCAACCAAAAATGCAAGAGTCAATTCAAATTTATCGTTCTTCATCCTGCTAATTGAAGATGAAGGACTGGATGGAGTTACATTATTACCCTCGCTGACCTTCTCTTTGGGGCAGCTATACCCACATTTACTTGGCGTTGGCGCCACCACTCTGTAAACTCCATTGCCCGTTAGTAAAAACACATCTTTATTATTATCTTCGCCGAAAGAAAATATAAACTGGAGTAAAGGTGCTTCACTCCCAGGAACTTTTTCACAAGGCATAGGTGATTCCTTAGAACAACCAAATGGAATTATTCTACTGCTGTAATTTCCACTAATTTCAGGTGTTTCCGTACCTGTCCACGTTGCTCCAGCATATAAATCAGCATATATGTACCTAATAAAGAAGAAGTCATTATAAATGTTTACAGTGTAATAAGAGAATTTTGATATGCTTACCTTCCAGTCATGCACGGGTCTGTTTCAGACCTGTAGACGTAACCACCAGTGATAGAAGCAGACCCAACACTGTTGTTTAAATCGGAGTGGGTGTATCCCATTACAGGTAGTATTGGGTTGATAGAGTTAATGGATGTGTTTCTTCCAGGTGTTGAGGGTGGGTGATATGATTCTGGGCCTTCGAAAACTCGCCATCCGTAGTTTCCACCTTTTGTTATTAAATCCACTTCTTCATATTCATCCTGAAAATTATGTAGTCTAGCATTTCATATGCTTAAAATATTCAGAAAGTGTAAAGGTTATAGTAAATTTTTAAACTTTATATATCATGTAAGTCTACAACAATATAATTTATGACCTTTAGCCACAATCATTAACAAATGTTTCGCCACTATTATCGCACATCTGGATATATAATAGAATTTAGCTGCTAAGATAAGTGTTGCAACCGTGAAGGTTCATATTAAAATACTAACGATTAAGGTTTATTAATTAGATAATTCATCAACAAAGTACCTCGCCAACATCAGCACAAATAAAATAGGAAGGCCTAGTAGAATCAAAACTGCACCTCCATGGATTTCTTAATCCAAGGGCCCATATTTCACCTTGCAAATTTTTATCATTTGCGGATGGGTTGTCATTAGGAATTGAATAGTTTCCCCACAAGTTTAGCTCATCTATTTCTTCTTGGCCTACAAATTCATTAAATGCAAATTAAGTTCGGTTTAAATTCAAGCATGCCATTTAAATTGTTTTCAAGACTTACTTGGTATGTTGTTAACATCTATACGCATGATTTTCCCTAGCAACGATTTCTTGTTTTGGGAAAAATTGAAAGGATCCCCTTTTTTTCCTCCATCTCCCATCATATAATACATATATCCATCTTCAGGTCCGAATAGAATTTGACCTGCGTGATGAGATGAAAATGGAAGACCCATTGTAAATATTCGCCTAACTTCTGTTGCACTAGCAGAAGTTGCCTGCATTAGAAACTCAAACAATCAGTTTACAGTATGTCTTCCACGATTAAACCATCAATGTTAAAGGTTAAACAAAGAGCATTATTGAAGTCTCTGAGATTCAACCTTTGCATTATTCATTGATATCTCTGTATTTTTGTTTAGCTTAGCTTATCTTTTGACATCCAAGCGTATTAATTATAGTTAGCACAAATAATAACACTATACACAAATTAAGAATGTGTAACGACACAGAGATACTGGTGTCATCACTCAAAATTTCAAACCTTATTCCCTTCAGTTTCACATGAATTACTTCAAATAATATGTCCAGGATAATAAAATAGACTTGCTATAATTTAATCCACGACACAGTATAAATTCATACACTGAAGGTAGCTCATCAAACCAAAATGTTAAACATAAACCAAATATGCCAAAAAAATGTAGATTCCTTTGCAAATAATTTGATACATGTATAATATTCATACACTCAATAAGCGTCCAACTAATCTAAATATATTTTTTAAAAGTTAAAAACAACTAAGGCCAAATAAACTGAAATGTAAATAGTACCATAGAAGGCTTAGCTGATGAACTATTAGCGCTATACTCAGCAATGACAGACTGATACTGACACGGTTGAACTCCATTATCAGAATCAAGTTTAGAAGGGTCACAACCAACATCTGAATTACAAGAACATCTACCGTTACATCCTGTGTTCCGAGTTTTATCACACGTAAATGACACAAAAAGCCTGTTAAGAATAGTCCCATCATGAACGATTATAAAATGTATTTTGCATAAATATTAACATAACCATTTGTTTTTGTAGAGAAGCGTTTATGTTAAGCATGCTTACGCTTAAAATTGAGCAATCCAAGCCATAAGTACTGTGCCAACTGATGGGCTGCTCAGTGCTCATTTTAAGTTTGAGCAGGGTTAGCGCAAACACTTCTCTCTTTGTTTTGCAATAATATTTGCTTTTGTAGTACAACCTTCCATTGTTCGCAAAATCTGGATGGATTGCCAAACCCATAACTCCGAACTGAGAATCATAAAACACTTCATCCGTGACATCAAGGAAAGGACTCGACTCAACAAAATCCAAACTTTTCCCAGACCCATGTTCCGGAAGATTCGCTAGCCAAACCTTACCTTGTTGGTTAGCCAAAAATACACGGTTTGATCGATCGGGATGTGCTGCCATATTCAAATAGGTACCATTTCCAAGTTTTTCTATGCATAAGCCTTTAGGCCTTGGAACATTTTCAGTCGTATTAAAATTTACGGATTTGCCAGTGAAACAGGGAGTATTGTCGTTTGATGATCCACCGAATGCATTGCAGAAATCGGACTGGGATTGCCAGAGGTCGGTGAGTTTGGAAGTGGAAGAGGATGGTAACGGCGCGAAAGGGGAATTTTTGATCGGTGTGTCTTTGCATGTGTCCCAGACTTGTGTGCAGAAGTTGCTTGCAGTGTATTTCGATGAAGTGTTGGAGATCGTGGAGCTGCAGAGTACTGGGATAGTTCGAATTTTTGGTTCGATCTTGAACAGATCTGCTGAAAATGGGTCACATTTCTGCATTAAATAAAAAACATAGTGATTATTAATATGCAACTTTTATATTCATTAAAAAAATGATAAGGACCAAAACATACCCAGCTCCCACGATTAACCAACGAGTACAATCAATTATCACATGGTTATTCAAAAACTTTAATTAGTATAAATATCATATCATCATCACTGTTATTAGTTAATGATTAAGTCAATTCAATGATTTATTTTATTGAACTAAAACTAATTCATATATACATATTTTTATGTAAGTTGTGCTCAATAACACTGTTACAATTGAAACCTCACTTGCATCTCAAACAGGTCAATTGTTTTGATCTAGTGCATTAATTATCATTAATGATACTAACCTGAAAACGACTAGTAATGAAAGTTAATTATAGTCAATACCTAGTAGTTTCATTAAATTATTTCAACTTACTAAAAGTAAATAAGAAAAGCATGTATATCTTTTGTTTTTCATCACAAAAAAAAAAAAAAAAAAAAAAAAAAAAAGCAAAGTTAATTTCATAGATGAATGTTTCTACTGAGGTCATTTTATATTTGTAAAAACTTGAATTTTTGTCCTGTTTGAATGGAGATGTTCAGACATAATTTCAATGCAAATCAATTACAATTCATATCATAACAGATTAAGAAGCATTCATAAAATTTGTCCAGAGCTGAGTGAAAATATAAAATCTCTGTTAAAGACCTTAGGTTGCGATAATAACCTTTATATGCCAAAGGCAGAAGCGATTAGAATCCAATCTGGATCATTGGCCGGAGATTCATTTGAATCATCTTTTTTTTTTTAAAACACTAGAGTCATGATATTCCTAAAGATAGAGGTTTAGAGAAGATTGATGATCAAAGTTTTTTCTAAACTAATTAGTGAGTGGGTGTATGGACTCGAAACTGGTAAAAGGTTGATTTCAGACTGGTTAAGTGATAACATGAGCAGGGGACTAACGGTAGGATGTAAATCGATCAGATTGGACTGGATGTAGCAGTAGGTATGTGCAAGCTCTATTCTAAGAGATTTACGGATGGACATAAAACAGATGACATATATTTTGAACACTTCTTCAAACTAATCGTACAACATATGTATAATATAAAAATCATCAAACATTGCAAAAAGACATGATTTCGTTTCCTTTTCCTTTTTCTAATTATAGTTCATGTTACAATTTAAGAATGGACAAACAAAGATGAATGTCTGTAGATCTCAAACTCAAACAGACATTAGACACGTGTACTGGGGATCGGCCTAACAGGACTATACCTTTGTCCCCCCCACCCTTGGAGTTACTATCAAATGACTTAACCGTTGGAATGCACTTGAATACTAAAAGCTTGTATGGATGCTTCTTATAAGCCAAAATTTTGACCTATAAGTAACCTTATCAAAAAAGGGTCTGGTAACCACTGTTTTTTTTTTTTTTTTTTTTTTTGAATAAATGCTAAAAAAAACAACTAATTTCATAAGCAAGTATTACCTGCTTACGACTTATAAGCTACTTCTGGAAGAAGTACCCAATAAGCCATTCTGCAACAAGTAGTTGCCAGACAGGCCCTAATACTCAAATGATACCTCTATTTGGATTCTCTAAAAAAGATACGAGCTTTTCTAAGCGGCTTCGTTCTAGTTTGTTTTTTTTAGAAAAAAACTTGAAATATTTGAATGCTTTCTAAATTTTGTTGATATTTTTGGAAAATCCAGTTTTTTTTTTTTTTTTTTCTAAATTATTCTCCATTCTTGATTTACTATAAACACATAGACTGCTTTTTGTGTTTTGAATTTTTTTTTGAAAAAAGTCAAAATTTCTTTATGAGTTTACTTTTCTTATAATTCTATTTTCTTTGAAAGACATAGAATTCCTTTGCTAAACTACGAATTTCCTATAGATGATCAACTTTTTGCATAGAACTCCAAACTCTTCCGCAAAACTTCAAATTATTTTGCATGCCTCAGGCCCTCATCTTTGCTTTAGATTTTTTAGTTTCTATTTGAAATATTTGATTGTTTTTTTTTTTTTTTTTTTCAGAACATTCAAGAAAAATCACAAAGAAACAATTTTTTTTTCAACTTTTACATTAACATTTTAGATATTTATTTTAGAAACTAATACTTTGCTTTATTTATTTATTTTGACTTTTTTTGGGGATAATTCTATTCATACACTATATAGTAATTTACATACACCGTCGAATTTTTATTAAAATATAACAAAAAAATACCCTTATAATTCAATAATTTTTATTTTGAAGTTTTTAATTTAAAATTACACCATTACTGTTACTAATATAAGGTTTTTATAATTTAATTTTTTTACAACTTAACACAATGTTAAACTTCCCAAGTCAAATTTAAATTTAATATCATAATTTATCTTCATTAAAATCAGAATTTAGCGCTGCTTAGTAATATTTTTTAATTCAAACTTTAAAATTATTGTTCAAATTATATATCTAAACGCAAAACTAATATATGTTGTTTTCATTTAATAATCAAATTTATCTCACCTTAAAATGATATTAAGATAACATGATCCCAAACTTTAAAAATATATTTGTATGTCAATTCAAAATTTGTAACCAATGTCAAACAAACCATATTAACCGGTGAGGTGATTGAGAAAATTATGTGTTTGATTGATTGAAGAGAGAGAGGGAGAGGGAGAATGGGGTAGAAAGATGGATTTATCGTCTAAATTTAAAGGAAAGCCTATTTAGACGCAGAGGTTTGACACAAATTGAGGGACATGAAATCTCAATCATTGGATTAGCCCATAATTTCCACCTCTCATATAAAGACAAATTAATCATATGGTGAGATTTTGTATCTCCTAATTTGTGTTAAACTTTTGTGTTCAAATAGCCGCTTTCTAATCAAAATTAAGGTTATGTTGTAATAAAGGTGATGTATAATACGTAAAATATGGCGCATATGATTTTCAAATTGGCCTATTCTATTTATACATCAAAAATTGCTAAATACACACAAAAAATTATAATAAACTACTATACACCAAATATTACTTTACACACACCGTTTCTTTACTAAATTATTCATGTTCTCATCTTCTTTTTCTTTCCTCCTTCAAACTTAAGACACAATTACCTAAAACTAAATTAGACCATTATTTCTGAATGTTTTCTTGATTGAAATTTTAGATTTCATGATTAAATAATTCATTAACATCTTCATTAACCTTTTGTAGTTTGCATCGAGTTTCAATACTTTTAAGAATAATTTGACTATTTATATGCAAAATTTTTAAAAAAGAAGCTATGAGAAAAGGGTAATCTAGTAACAAAATTTTATAGAAAAATAATGGTGTATGTTAAGTAATTTTCGGTGCATAAATAGAATTTGCCTTTCAAATTTATTTTGGTGTATGTAAAGTAATTTGTGATTTAAGAATAGAATTTGTCTTTTTTTTTTTGATAAAAATTTGATCAACTTTATCAAACTTCATTTCCAAAAAAAAAAAAAAAAAAACTTTATCAAACTAACTAAAAATGTGAACTAAATGGCATTTTAAAAACTTTATTACAAAATAATATCTCTTATAAATTCTTCCCACCGCATTTATTATGATAATATAAAAAGGATTGTTAAGTTGACAACAGTTATGGATAATCATGTCGTTTTTGAAGTATTAACATCTGATTTACGTAAAACTGCGAACTCCACAATAGTTATACTATTTTCATCGGCAAGTAAAATTTAAACAACAGAGCCATACAAATTTTAATGGATCCCTGCCGAAGTACCGTACCACCAATAACATATTGTTTTCTGTAGATTTATTGGGGCTTGTATCATTTTTCTTTCAAAAATTTGATGGTATGTTAACAAACTTGATTAAAGAGTATAAACTAGCAATTTTTTTGGGGTCAAGGCCCTTTCGGATCATGACATTCCTTAACATTTTTATTGTTGTTAGAGTTCCACTAGAATTGTTCTTCTTATTCCAAAAATGTAATTCAGTTAACAATCAGCTAAAAGGTTATCTGTTTATGCTAATATTTAACGAAGTCATATAGATTCCACCTTCATAACAGTAACAAAATGTAAATTGGTCAAGGTAATTTAATTGACTGGATTAAAATACCTGAAGCAATAATTTGTGTAAATTTGGCATTTTTCACTCTAACTGAGATAGAATGTTAATTTTTAATCCTAACATTTACTGTTTTTGCGAGGTACCCAAAGCAAGTCTGCCAAAAATAAACAAGCTAGCTAAGCTAGAATGCTAATATTTTACTTAATCCACATGATCAGGAAGCATCCTTTTCATATTATGTTTCTGATAAAATTAAAAAAATGATTAAATTTATTGATTATATGCTCAAACCAATCACCCAATAACAAGAAATTTGAGTTCAAAGTGCTTAACATTGAGTAAGATAGGCATATAAAACAAATAAGGACTTACAGCACGGAGAACTGATTGAACAAGAGATGCACATCCAGAATCCGAAATATCCAAAGATTCAAACTTTTTTTTCAAGTCGGCATCATTTTTTGCGCTGCAACAACTACTTCCATTATAAGCACAAAATCCCAGTGGAGCTTTTAATGTAATAGGAGCGGCTACACTAACAATCCAACGAAAGTATTGAATCAGTAAATAGCTGAAGCCCAAAAGAACCAGAAACGTAATGGACAAAAAAAGTAGTGGCTAAAGGAAAATTCATGTTGTTTTTCATGGCTCAATCAAACATTTTAGAAATGGCTAAAAGTTTGACTAAGCAATATTCAAATAAACAGGAGATTGATAGATAAAAGTGGGGCTTTAAAGTGAGTTGGTTGATAATTTGAAACAGGGAGAGGAGATATGGGTAGGAATTGACAGATATACGTTTGAAAATTTAATTGGCATATTGTACAGGCATCCCTCTTTTTACCAATATACGATAACGTAGGTCCTTGTCTGTTTCAATAGTCACTGGTCATGCTTCCTTTTGTATTTGGATGTAACCCATTGTGATGATAGCTATCCAGTTGACGCACCACTAAAGTAGCATTTCCTACCGTTAAGCTATTTCAGTTTAATGTTGATAATCAGTAGATCTGATTTTAATTCCACTATTTTTCGCTACACTCGCTAAATCAAGACTATTTAGCATTCGTTTTAGCAATATTAATATATAAAAGAAGATCTGACCAATTTTCTTTTGAAACAAATCAAAATTTTTAGTGGAAAGAGCTAACATTAAGGTATAAGTGCCCTATATAAAATAGAAAACTATAGCAACCATCAAATCTAGTGTGCATTATTATGATGTTCGTTAGTCTTGTTGTATAATATAAACTGATATCGCTTTCTTCTACCCAAATGATGTGAGAATCATAACTAATTAAGTTTAAATATCTGATTTTAAATTTATTGAACATTTTTTGCACATTCGCTATATCCTTGTTATTTCCCCATTTTATCGCCGCTACCGCTTTTTGCTCCTCAACCGCTACAGAATCGCTAAGTGTTTTAATTGCACGGGATCATAAGATTGTTTAACTTCATCAGTGAAGTGGAAGCACGCTCATCTTAGTTTGATATGATTTTATTTCCTACCCTGAAGTGACCTCGTGGAAGTACCACTTTTCGATTATATAAATCCAAAAGGAAAGAGATTTATTATTTATACCAAATTTTCACTTGTGTCAATTAAATGTGCAATGATAATATTTCAAACAAATCCAATAGAGTGGAGTTTCGGTCAAAATATGCAAATAATACTCAAAGTCAATCACCAAATGGCTAGGGTTTAGATTTTGAGATACTACAAACAAGAAAATAATAATTTTCATTCTTTTAATTAGAGCATATCCAACGGTTGGATATTACGCTTCTGAATTCGGAATGTTGGGAACATTTATTTCTCAACAGTGAGTTTTATCCTGAATATTCAGGGCAAAATCCAGGGACTAATTTAGGATTTTGAATTGGTCTCGGGTGAGAAGAATTTGTAAGCTAAGCTCAATATTAGACTTAGGAATAGCAAATATAACCTAGGATTGTATAGCCTAGTATTTATATAGGCTTAGGATAAAAAATTAGACTTAGTGACTTAGTGATGCTAGGCAATAGAGTCACCCCACGGAAGAGTACCCTTCACTTTGATGCTTCCAATAGTCGGATGCACTTACTACTGATATGATATATCACTAATCATAAATACCGTGACTACATAAGATATTGGACCTAGTTTTGGAGTAGAGGTATGAATGGTGATTTGGGAGCCCACATATTTCTTAATTCAAGAGTATTAAATGGTCCAAACTGGTAATCAAGAGTGGTAAGGAAAATCTTAAGAAAGGTCCAATTCAAATGTTAAGGTATTAGGTGACTATTATAAGGTCTTCCTCCATACTGAAATAAGTAAACTAGTAAAATTACATTATTATATAAGAATGGAAACGAACAGGGTCGTTGTAAGGTCTGCTTCAGGATAAATTCTTAAGTTGCCAATTAATGGTGCGTCTCCCTAATAAGAAGTAGTAAGTAGCTGGAAGGATTGTCGTGTAGTGTCAGCTATATACCCATTTGGTGAGGTCCTCCTAAAGATATGATATATGGACCTTCTTTGATTAAGGTAGTAGTTAGTCTATCAAATAAGAGTGTGAAAAGTCTTAATTATTGGCCAAAGGTCTCAATAGCTAGCAATGATAGGCCATAAAAGATGATGTTATGAGTCTACCTTAGAGACAGGTATTAAATGATGCGAGGTCGATCTCATCTCAGGCTTTAAATGGTCAAAGTCTTATTATTTTTTAGAAGCATTTTTTGTTAGGTCTTTGTTGAGACAAGTCCCACCGCGGGAAATTTATAAAATAAATTCAATATAAACATTAATAGTTCACCCTTCACATTGCCGATTGGTTTTGTGATAACTTAGGGTTCTCTATAATTGTATTAGAGCAAGGAATAATTCGTGTGCACAAGCCATACTTGCCCACGCCACTCCTAAGGTCCACGTGTGAGATTGCCACACGTGCGGGGGCGTTTGAGACAAGTCCCACACTGAGGAATTTAAAAAATAAAGCCAGTATAAATATTAAGAGTTTACCCTTCACGTTTCCAATTGGTTTTGTGATAACTTGGGTTCTCTATCTTGGTATCAGAGCAAGGCATAATTCATGTGTCACACTTGCCCATGTCACTCCTAAGATCCACGTGTGAGATTGTCACACGTGCGGGGGCGTGTTGAAACAAGTCCCACATCGAGGAATTTAAAAAATAAATCCAGTATAAACATTAAGAGTCCACCCTTCACATTGCCAATTGATTTTGTTATAACTTGGGGTTCTTTGTCTTAGTATCAGAGCCCAACAATGCCAGACCAAAAATAAATAGGTAATTTTGCTTGAAAACGCAGTGCCCGACCAACATTCAAGATATGTTTATTCTTCCACTCAACTCTCTCATTTTGTTGCAGAGTACCCACACAAGAAGTTTGAAAAAGAATTCCGGTTGCATTAAAATATTCAAGCAAACAATTAAACTAAGTTCCGTTGTCACTTTGAACTACTTTAATTGTTTGAGAGAATTGTTTATCAACCATAGTAATAAAAGCATAAACATTTGAAATACTTCCAATTTATCAACAACAAATAAATCCAAACTGCTCTTGAAAAATCATCAATTATTGTCAAAAAATAACGAGCTCCACACGACGAAACATGTTTATATGGACCCCACAAATCACTATGTATTTTATCAAAAATCCAAGAAGCTTTATTAGTACTCAAACGAAATTTGTCTCTAGGATGTTTAGCACGCATACACACTTCATATCCCTTATGTAAATGGTCTTTATTACTATTAACACAAGGAATTAACTTAGCTACTTTTTCCGAAGGATGCTCGAGCCGATGATTCCACAACTCCAAATTTGATGTAGCTTTAGCAGTAGACACAAATTTCGGTTTGCTAAAGTAGTACAATCTGTCTCTCCTAATTCTCGTTCCAATCAGCTCCTTCGTTCGGTCCTATATAGCACAACTGTGAGAATCAAATTGGACAATAGTTTGTATAAATCATCATTAAGTTGAGAGATAGAAAGTAAGTTGCAACTCAAATTTGGAACATAAAGAACTTCGGAAAGAGTAATCCCGTCCGATAAACGAACGAATCCCACTGAAGCGGAAACTATTTTTCACCATTCGACAAACTAACCGGGCATTCAAATTTTTGTGTGTCAAACAACCAAGAGCTTTCTCCTCTAACATGGTGAGTTGCTCCGGTATCAATAATCCAAGACGAGGCATCAAACTTATCATTCAACCTATTGTCATGAATTTTAGCATTACCAAGAAGACCAGACATAGCCTTCCACTGCTTGGGCGTAAACTATTGACCCAAGGCCGAAGCAGTGGAATCAGATGTCGAAGGAGATAAACTTGCAGATGTATTAGCATAAACTTGGCCACATCCCTGCCCTGTTGTTGGAGTCTTCCAGTTCTCAGGCCAAGCATCCGGATAAGCCACAAGTTCATAACAATGACTCTCCGAATGGCCCTTCTTCTTGCAATGGCCATAGACCGAGTTCCACCAACAACCTGTAGCCTCATTGCCTGTTTTCTTACACATAGAGCATACTTTCCTAACAGAACCTTGTTCCCGACCACAGTCAGTCCCTGCGCTTGCCCGTACAGTGAATCCAGTTGCTTCAGATGACTTGGACTCGACTTCTTGCTTCGATATGCGCACACGTTCCTCTTGTGTAACCAATTGGTATGCTCTATCCAGGCTCGGAAGAGGGTCTTGTGATAATATGGTTGTGCGTAGAGAAGAATAAAACTCAAGATATAATCCCATCAAAAAATCATGCAGATGTGTTTGTGTTCGACTCTCCTCGTGCAATTTCCCTGCCGAACACAAAGCATAACAAGAACAATATCAAGGGCTCATGTCGATCAATTTCTAGCCACAGAGTATGCAGCTTTCCGTAGTACACAGAAACTGGCATTGATTTGGTCTGTTTGCACTTTGCAATGAAAGAACGCAATTGTTGAATGTGGGGACCATTAGTTCGTGTGAAACGCTGCTTAAGGTGATCCCAAAAGGGTTTAGCCCTTTGAATTTAGACAAAGATTTCTTCATGTAACAGCCCGCAAATCCGTACTATTTGAGTTGACTACATACATCACACGTCCAACCCAAATTGCACAGAAATACGAACCATTATTAGAAAGAAGTTAGAGGATGAGAAATAGAAAGAAAAATATGTTTGAATAGAAGAAAACAAAGAAGACAAATCTCACAGCGGAACGAATAAAATATATTACATAACATAACTTTTTGAAATACAAATCAGTAACTTTATATACATACCATCATCAGAGCACAACAGTTATTCCTGGAACAGTTATAAAAACCTGTTTCTAGATACCACATAGTACACAGCAGAAATATGATAGTCTATAGCTAACAGGTGAAGCCTCCTGCTTCCAGCTCTTCCAAGTAAATCTGAAAAATCCCGACTACTTGACTGCCCGTACAAATATGGGCACCCAAGATTTTAAGGAAAACAAAAACAAAATAAACTCTGGGTCGGTCATGGGACTGGTATGAGTAAACTCCAACCATTTGTTTAACTTTCAAAATCCTTTCGAAAGAAAGGATAATAGTAAGACCAGCCCACACATTAACATGGAAGGTTTTTACCTTACTATAACCCAAAACACTTTGGTACAAAAATCCAGTGATATTATAATTGTGTCTAAATCAAATAAATAACAATCTAGTGGAACGCTTGCATCTCACGCTCCACATTCATAGTATAAAATCAAAAACCGCAGGACGCTTATCGGAGATTGGATTTCCAACATGACAAGGTATGGAACCACCTTCCGATAGTGTATCTCTAGAGGGGAATACACTGGGTTCAACAAGAACATCTTGCAACCCGACCACACATGACCGACCACTCAATTCGCTTGAGTGTATCGAATGTATATCACCAACGGTTGTGATCAGCAACCGTTTCCCGAAAAGGGACAGCATCGATAGATTAAAGAAGTAAAAGGAATTTCTCTAGATAGGTGATTATACACCCTAATGGGAGCGAGCCACATAGCCATGCTGCCTGTCCGATTTTTGTCATTTCCCGGTTGTTGAGGCCTAAGGCTACGATTGCTTTCCATTCATTGATAGCACAATCACTTTGAATGCCACGTTATTAGATCCGTTAATCACTAATTGATTTGCACAAATATATTCTGGATATTATGCTAAGAGAATAAATTCTCCGCCACCATATATATCTATACAGACCAACATATGCGATCGTTGGAAATACTCTGTCAGACATTCGTCCATATACGTTCGTTCTGGGATTGAACGAAACCGAAGGCACAATTTCTATTAATAGAAAAAGCCCTTGCACTTTACTCTGTCTTCGATTATCTTCACATAATCTGATTCGCAACGCTACTGTCAATATGGAGTGGTTCTCGGATAATAATCCAACCGGTCTCTCCATATTGACAACGATATTGGAAAACACTTCAATAGTCGGTTATTTAACTATCGAAGAAAAACAAACATCCATTCAAAACATCAAACAATCACTGGACCCCTTAATTAATATTTCATTAATTAAAACACTTCTCCATTTCCTTATCCATATTCGTTAACACAATATTTTCGATAATCATCTTGGCCTCTTTTTGTTATTTGGAAAACATTTCCATATATTGCCTACTTTTATTTTCTATACGTAGAAAATATCTTCTATTTATAATCGGGAAACATTCCAATTACTAATCTCTTTCATGCCCGTTCATTTCTACACTCAGGAAATATTTATTAATTATATTTCCACAATTCCACTTCCTTAGGTTAAAATGAATGTTGTGTAAAATATCGTTACAACAACCCAAAACACTACATCCAACTAACTCTTATTCAAACATTTCTCTTCGAGACTGGATCTTGCTATTTATAAGTTTAAAATGAAATCAATCAAGTTCGAGAATAACTACCTCTCAGACCTTGACTGAAAACATCCTTAACTTCAAAACGGACAAGACCACTTACCTCGAATAATCAACATCATAAAAACCAATTATTCATTTTTAAACCCGCATACGTTTCTCTTTCTAATTTTATCAGATTTAATTATAGATTTCCCTTTTGTTTATAACATTATATTTTAATTTCGTTTGCTTATCGAATTCTATATATATTGATATATAGATTTCTAATTATCAAATTATCTTAAAAATATTCGAACTCCTTAAATTTCCGGAAAATTTTGCATAACCTCCTTTGTACTGGTCAATAGTTCAAACCTCAACTCTCCACTCTAGGCCCTTTCCATTCAAAAAGAAAATCAAAAAGCTATGTGGCTTGCCGATTCGGCGCATAAAACCTCATATGGAATTTAAACGTGTACCTTATTGTCGAGCACTGAATTTATAAACTTCATTCTCTTCATTCCATACCTGTTTAACACATGTTCACCTGTTTTCAATTCAATTCAACTCAATCCAATCATTTAAATTCAGTTTCGCCCATTTATTCTTTAATTAGCTTCTTAGCCTATTTCACTTGTTATTCATATCATGTTCATATGTATTTTTAGTTTGCTTATAAATCAATTGAATTCCATTTTCATTTCAGCTTTCATATTCGATTTCAAATATGAAATTCACCAGTCCCATTTACTTGTCAAAAGAAATATCTCGATCTAAAATTCGATTAACAAATTATTATTCCACTTAGTTAATTCTATTCAAAAATAAATAACTGATTTTGTTTCAAAAATCAATCCATTTACTCCACTCGAGTTCATATTTATTTTATAACTCAAGTCCGAGTTTTACAAATAGAATTTCGGATTTCATTTATATAAACCACTATGGTTTTTTAAACGATTTTGGCGCTGCTTTTCTGAAAATTTGATTTTTGACATAACTCAAAATATATTAGATGAAATCCAGATTTTTCTCTTCCATTAGAAAACTATTATTCAATCGGTCCTGACGATTCTTGTTTCAAAGAATTCCGACTTAATTTGAGTTCGATATACTCAATTGAAGTTTGAAACTCCAATTTACGAACTGCCGCGCTGCGACGAGCTCGTTTTAATTATATTTAATACATAAATGTTTTAAACTTCGTTTATATATAAATTCTAACTCCATTCTAATATAGTTTAATATATTTTAAACCAATTTTCCAAATTCAACTGAATATTTCCGATTATCAATAATTGTCGATTTTCCCTTACTCGATAATAAATTTATTTATCCTTCAATCTTCTATATTTAATTCCAATTCCTTTTATAAATAAATTATTTATAAAATTTGATATAATCGAATTTCAATTATAAACCCGTTGAATTTTTCTCAATTCAGCTTATATTCCGAATTCCAAAATATAATTAATCGTTTTGTTTCAAAACACTTCCCAACTTACTTTTAAATTCCTATTTGAATTTAAATGGTTCAAATTATCCAAATGATAATTTATTTTACCAAATTTATAACACTATTTATAAATTCAACTTCCTTGTTTCATATATTTAAGCAAGTTCCCTTTTTCAAATTTCTATTTGAGTCTCCATCCCTTTGATATTCCGAATTGCGGAATAAAAACCGTTGTTCCCTTTCGAATAATTTCAAATTCTATTTTTAAATTCATATTTGAATCTAAATATTAAAATTATCTCTTGATAATTAATTCATTATATTTATAAACACCATTTTATAAATTTCCTTGTTTTATATTAAACAAGTATATTTCGAAATCTATTTAAAACCAAAATATTATTTTGGAAATTTCTATTTATAATAACTTATATATATAACACCCAATTTATTTTTATATTCAATTTAACTTCTATTTAAATAAATTCGAATTAATCGAATTCAAATCATAAATCCTTATGGATTTATTTTAGTTCAATTTATATTCTGAACATCAGAATAAATTCCATTGTTTATTTCTTTTAAACGATTTCCCCATTTCTATTTTTAAATTCACATTTTAATTTAAATATTCAAATTACCCAATGATAATTTTTCCACTTTATTTATAAACACTGTTTATAAATTCAATTCAATTCTCTGCATTAATTAATTTATAAACAACGTTTATAAATTCACTACTTGTTTTATATATTCAAAACAAGTTAATATATTTATAGCCCAATTGAAATTCAAATTCTATTTTTAGAAAAAATAGATTTCCCTTTTAAATCTCAAAATATCGTTTTTATGATATTTTTATAAATCAATATTTAGGCCCCAGTGATATTTCAAACATTAACAACACCCAATTATCAACCACAGATTATCTAACACATCATATATGATGATATATATGAAACAAACAAATAATAATATTTTTGAGGAATCCAGTTGGATTCCTCCAACCTGTTTTCCTGCATCCACAGACATTAGCCAACATAAATAATACCCATCCTGCATCGAGGTAGGATATCGCGGTATAGAAGGTCATCCACTATCATAGCGTGGGGCGTATAGGGTCATCCGCTAATGATACTGCGGGCATCCGCTAATGGTACTGCGGGAATCTAACCACCAATATATAATAATAATAGCCACAAACATCAACCCTAAATAACTAATATATATTTTTTAAATAGCCACAAAAATATCTCAGTGCATGCAAACAATCAACGAAATATTATTTTTAACCAATAAAAATAATTCTAAATTAAAATATGAGTGAGATTTACTCACCGTGATTTTATTTGCGCTGAATACCTAATGAAGCCTATTATGTAGGTTTTTCAACGATTCCTCCATACGTCTTATACTAGTTTGATTTCTCCAATCAGATCCTGATACGCGTATATTGTGATCATGACTTTAATGTTGATCAACTGCAATGAATCCCACAGGCTTCAAACAATTTGCAAAAAGGTAGGAAAGATGCCAACTTGATTATATGTAACACCCCGCCTCCGCTAGGGTCACTCGCAAAGGAATGCACTAGCTTTAGAGGGGCATTATTGGTAAACATGCACAGAAATATCACAAGACAGAACATATAAAATAGCGGAAGTAAAATCAAACTTTCATAACATGAATAAATAAGGTCTAAAGCCTTTTACATCAGAGTACATCAAAACCTGTCTTGCAATAGTAAAGAAGCATAGAGACATTTTCATAAATTATTCCCCAAGTAAAAACAGTAAAGTAGCCATTAGCCAAGAAAAGTCCAAGCCATCCATGATGACCTTCAAGCAGAAGAAGTCCGAACTAAACAACAGTATTTCCTCCCTGTAACCTGGGGGGGAAACGGAAGAAAAGAGGCGAAACAAAACGGGTCATTCAAAAAGACTGAGTAAGCCCTATCTACTATTAGCATAAAAACTAGTAAAGTTAACTGACATGAGAAACTGAGATGAACATAAGCATGATAACAAGATAGATAAGCTAAATCAAAATAACAGGATGAACTACTGAACTCAGATAAACTAAGGTGTCATGATAAATTACGATGTCAAGATAAAACAAGGTATCACATCGTCAGGTTTCTATCAAGTATAATATCCCCAAGATATCTGTCACGTATAACGCCCCGTGATATCTATCCTGTATTTTAGCTCTGCACCTACCGTACTAGTATCCCCACCGTGTCATGTGTTAACCAAGAATGACCCTCACTCAAAAGTCGTGTAATGGTCCATGTCAACCTAATATATCGCATATATAGGTTACTCAACTTGTATGTTTTATTCCATGTAAATGTTCAGTCCCTTGCCGTAGACCATACGGGCTTTCCCATGAGATTCTATATTACTTTAACATAGTTCCATGATCCTTAAGATCGGTTTGGACTGTTACCCTAAACCTAGCTAGGGTCTTCCAACATGAATTATTGTTTGTACAACTAGGACTTATGCTACCTAGGGCTGCTAGGGATTATGCTTACCTATTGCACGTTTTCGTATCTCGGTTTGGGTTCAACCACCTAGGGCCACTAGGGATTACGCTAACCGCCAACCGCGCCCTTTTTCCCACGCATTCATCGTGAATCGCTTTTCCATGACTGTATGCACATGTATCACATCGTGCCATCCGAGTCCTGTCACAGGGCAAATCGAGAAATACAGGACTCGGTCGGGAGCTTTCGATTTATCTGCCGATGCAGATGCTAAGGTCTGTTTTTCTTATACGTGGCTATGGTCCCACGAGACCACTCCCTCAACTAGTGAAAGACAAGACAGGATAAATCCGGTATGAGAACACAACACTGGCCAACCCACATCCAAGCCTTACCGCAACCATAATTAGATAGCAATTATGGTCTTTTGGGTGTTCTCTGCCTTTCGGTACGTACACGCTTGACCAAAGATGGTAGGTAGCCTGACGAAATGCTATCTAGGGTACGACCGTGTATCGTCGACTATTCCCTATCGATCCCCGTCTTTAGGTCGCTCGTATAGCAACCAAGGCATACTCTTGGTTCTTCTAACGCAGACCTTAACCTCTCATGAGCCTAGTATAATCACCTGGCAGCTCATAGAGGGATACCAAGAATATCCTCATGTTCCCCGAAGCCGCTGCTTCGTTACCCAGTTCGCTAGAGCCTTTATCTAAATCAGATACTTGCTCCTACTCGTATACTTAAACGATGACCTACCGTATCAGGTTACTCATCTATCTATGAACTGGTCTAAATTTCCTTGACTAAGAATCATTACTTAGTTATTCTTCAACTAAGGTTTACCACTTAGCATTGTTCCCGTTATCCTTGTTAACTACGATTATCCACCTAATCCTCAGAACTAGGGTTTACATAATGGATTAAGTTTCACTTAAGTTCATGACTTAACCCGTCTACAAATCCTGTCAAAATTGGCTAAGTATCCAAGTTCAAGGCTTAACCCTACAAACCATGCTCAAGTTGGTTAAGTATATTAAGCAATTCACGACTTAACCTCGTCCAATTATCATTCTAGATTGGTTAAGTATATATTAACTTGACCCTATCAATTTACTTAGTCAAATCGGTCAAGTGTATTCAAGCGATTCGTGACTTAGCCTTATCATGTTTTCACGTTATATTGGTTAAGTATTGGTTAACTTAACCACAATAAATTAACGAGTTAGATTGGATAAGTATAGGTCACTTAACCACATCAATTCATCATGTTTAGATTAGTTAAGTGTTTAACTTAACCCCATTAAACTACCAAGTGGGATTAATTAAGTCTAGGCTAACTTAACCCCATCCGATTTCCATGTTTAGACTAGTTGAGTCTAATCTTAACCCCATTCGTTAACCGTATTTTTCGGTTAAGCGTCATTAAGAAAACTTACTTAACCTTACCAAGTTATTGCGTTGGATTGATTAAGTGTTGGTTAACTTAACCCCATCCACTAGTCATATAAAAATGGTTAAGTGTCATTAGGCAAATCAAGTTACTTAACCTACCCAACCTTGTCATGTTTTGTTAAGTATCATTAGCCTAATCAAATTACTTAACCCATTTGTCCATGTCATATTTGGTTAAGAGTCATTAATCAAATTAACTTAACCCTATCATGTGGCATTAATTACTTAATGCACCTTCACCTCTCACATTAGACTTTGTTGTGGTTACTAGTTAAGCCGGTCGGTTCCGGGTAGCTTTACACCACAACTTGGTCTAACCTCGGGTTCAAGCACAACATGACCAACTTCTCACATTGGGTCCTATTGTTTGCAACTACTAGTTAGGCCGGTCGGTTCCGGGTAGTTTTACGTTGCAAACTCAACCCAACCTCGAGTTGGCCACACTTATATTATCTAAGTGTCATGTCCATCATGTTTCCCAAAACATATTACAAGTTTTCAAGCATTTGGGTAGACCTAACTTAATAGGTAAATTCCCAAAGGGTAGACCTAACTTAATAGGTAAATTCCCAAGCTTATGTTTTTATGCATACTTACATGTCAACTTCCATGTTATATTTCAAGTCATGTTTTCAAGTTGTATTTTCATGTCATTAGAAATTACCCATAACATAACCCAACGCTTTTAAACTCGCATATACGTTCGCGACAACGTAATGGATTAAAAGAAGAGACTTGGCAAAGGCATGACAAAAATGGATATTAAGCCACAAGTTAATCATGGTGGCAAATGAGGCACAAATGTGTTCATTAACTTGCATGTTACATTCTTAAGCCTCAAAACATGCATAAACCCAAACTTGGCACATAAGCGAATCATGGTGACAAAAGATATGGAATGATGACTAGTAACTCGCATATATCATCATATAAGGGTTATGACTTCATATGCAAGTTGACATAAAGGTTATGAGGGTTCTCATGTTGCCAATGCAACATTTCAACATAAAGGTTGTAGCTTTTAGCTCACAAGATCAAGATAATGACTTCATAAACTTGCATGACATGATAGCATGTATCATACTCAATGATCAAACCCAAACTTGCAACATGAACATTTAACTTCATAGTTAATATCTAAGAGTAGGGAAAGGGCTTACATTGCTATGAAGGCACAAAAGATATGACAAAGCCCTTATGCAATCAAATAGACCCAAAATGCAAGCTCTAACATAAAAACCATTGAGCCAAAATGATCAAAACCCTCGCTTTATGATGCAAAGATAGAAACTTGACTTGAATGCAAGCTAATGACACTTATACAAGCTTGAAAACACTTGTATGCATGGAAAATCTCTCATAGAAACCATTTAGAAATTTTATGAAGAGAGTGGAGGCCATGAGAGGTAAAATTTTGCCATAGTTTAGTTGCATGAATGAATAATGAGGATTTAGGATAGGTTAGGGTCTTATTTATAGATTAGGCAAGTGTTTTAGGCCATAGGATTAAACCTAGATTCAATCCAAGCCATCAAAGCATGTCTTGGGGAAGAAGTCAAGTGTAGGAACCATCTAGAGCCTTTAGATTAAAGATGAACCATGAGAACCATCCAAATGCAAAATCTGCATTTGAGCGAATCGGCCCACGGGTTGACAGCCAAACACCCTGGATTAACCCCTAGTCGACCCAGCGGGCTTGGGTCGACCTCAAAAATTGGCCGGTTCGGTTATTCCCCTCTCCCAATTCGCTGTTTTGAACATTTTTGCATATTTATTTATTTAATTTTCAATTATATATATATATATATATCAATATATATATATATATATATATATTTCTCTGTGCAACCCATTTCACTTAATTAAGTATACTTTAATTTGGGAATTTTTCGTGAAACTTCGCGAGGCCATATCTTGGTCATACGGACTCCGATTTTCGAAAACTCGGACTCTATTTCGCGTATTTTTCCGAGACGAACGCAATGGCATAGCCCATTTCCCTTGATTCAGATTTTATAGTTTAATTCTGCCTCCATTTATGTTATAACAGGTTATTGAAAATACGGGTTGTTACATTCTCCCCACCTTTTAGGATTTCCTCCCCGAAATCTCCAAGTTAGGAAGAACATATCCTACCATCCATCATCCATCTACTCAAAACATCATCCACAAGCAACCATTGTCCTTAGATGATTTCTAATGCTGTATGAATATATGCAAAACGTGTGTGTACATGTTCCTTAGCTAATGCTAATGATCAGGCCTGAATAATCTTTCTAATGCAAAATATGTATAGTGCCATGAATCCAACATGTATGCAAATAGTCCTAGTCATATAGATACTATATGCGTGGACAATCATTCATTCATATGCAACAACCGCATGATAATACATTCGATTTCATCCATAAACAAGTATAAATACTCGTGCATATGCAATATGAAATGTGACCGAGTCGAGCTAGTATCTAATGTGTATTCGCGCATCCACGAGCAACCACTTACAACCATATCAATCATAACATGTTTCAAATACATGTTTACATCCATAGGGTTCTACCTAGAATTCCCTGAAACAGGGTCGAGAAGATAAACAGGACAAACTCCTTACAAGGTTTGTAACGGAGAATAGGACCGAGAGGATGTCCACAAAAGATAGCCTACAAGTAAGCTCTACAGAAAATAGGGATCAAGGATATACTCCCAAAAAGAGATATCATGCGCGTATCTAGTCTTTGACCATCAAAGTCGTCTTTTAACTTCGCGATTTTGTAGCTTCTTATTCCTGTTTCCATAACATGAGCTGGAACTCATTTCTTCGTCGCCTCTCATTCCACTTGCACTTATCCTTTTCCTAGAATACTTGACGCAAACATGACTGCGTACTCATGATCTCATGCAAGCTTTCCAAAATTCACTAGTGAATCTTGGATCTCGTTTATATACTATAAGGCATTCCATGTAGAAGAACTTTCTCTTGAAAGTAAACAGATGTCAATCAGGTTATCATGCGCACTTACTAGGGTGATCTCTATAACCCATGCATAAATGAAGTAAACCATCCGTCTTATTGGCGAACACCACTCGATCGGGCTTCAAATTTCCAATAAAGGCATCAAGGGATTCTAAGTAACTAGTCATGACAGAACCTCAAAAAGGTTACCCGATACTTCGAGGGCATTACCAAGGCTAGTCAAAAGGTCTAACTACCCTCCTATCAAAACCGAGAGTGGCACCCCCTACTGGATAACCACTTCATCCCTAGAATCCATCCATAGCTTATAAACATAAGCATTATTTCCAAACTCAACACTTGGCATAGACATTCCCAAATCCAAACAAGTCATGTATAAATGGACTGATTCTCCAATAGGACTTTGAGACAAAAATGGGATTCTCTATTACGCTAGTACTTAAGGTGCAGAGACTCAACTATCGAAGCAGACTTAAATGATACGAACAACGAAGTCCTAACGGGATGATAGAGAAGAAAAGCTAAACCTTTAACAAGATCGTTACCCTCCTTCCGAGGTACTCTAGAAATGAGAGCATACTACTGCCCTCCCGATGATCTTGTCCTTGTCCCATAATACTTAACTATCCGCCCCGTTTTACCATGCCAAAGGTACTCTCTCGTCATGGGTTTCATTGTTCATCTTTCTCCCTCCTTTGAGGACTAAGCCATACCAACAAGTTGCTCATCCTTAAGCTCGTATCCTTTATCCTTCTTTCTCACGATCCTTTCTTATAACGCGGCCACTGGTCTCTCGAGAACCACCTCCATCGTATGGAAAGCACTTTCGTAGGTAGAAAAGACTAGTCGCAGTTAAAACTACTGTGACTACAGATGGAGGAAAGAAAGGAAAAGAGACTCAATTAAGGAAACAAGGATAGTGCTAATGACCTTTGGGGAATAGCCTTTTTCTTTTAAAAGAAAATTTTCTTGAAAAATGCTTCTTTGTAAACGGTTTTTTTTTTTTCAAATAGTTTTCAGAAGGTCTTTAAAAACTTTTGCCCAGTCTGGTAACCTTCTGCTCTGATACCACGTGTAACACCCCGCCTCCGCTAGGGTCACTCGCAAAGGAATGCACTAGCTTTAGAGGGGCATTATTGGTAAACATGCATAGAAATATCACAAGACAGAACATATAAAATAGCGGAAGTAAAATCAAACTTTCATAACATGAATAAATAAGGTCTAAAGCCTTTTACATCAGAGTACATCAAGACCTGTCTTGCAATAGTAAAGAAGCATAAAGACATTTTCATAAATTATTCCCCAAGTAAAAACAGTAAAGTAGCCATTAGCCAAGAAAAGTCCAAGCCATCCATGATGACCTTCAAGCAGAAGAAGTCCGAACTAAACAACAGTATTTCCTCCCTGTAACCTGGGGGGGAAACGGAAGAAAAGAGGCGAAACAAAACGGGTCATTCAAAAAGACTGAGTAAGCCCTATCTACTATTAGCATAAAAACTAGTAAAGTTAATTGACATGAGAAACTGAGATGAACATAAGCATGATAACAAGATAGATAAGCTAAATCAAAATAACAGGATGAACTACTGAACTCAGATAAACTAAGGTGTCATGATAAATTACGATGTCAAGATAAAACAAGGTATCACATCGTCAGGTTTCTATCAAGTATAATATCCCCAAGATATCTGTCACGTATAACGCCCCGTGATATCTATCCTGTATTTTAGCTCTGCACCTACCGTACTAGTATCCCCACCGTGTCATGTGTTAACCAAGAATGACCCTCACTCAAAAGTCGTGTAATGGTCCATGTCAACCTAATATATCGCATATATAGGTTACTCAACTTGTATGTTTTATTCCATGTAAATGTTCAGTCCCTTGCCGTAGACCATACGGGCTTTCCCATGAGATTCTATATTACTTTAACATAGTTCCATGATCCTTAAGATCGGTTTGGACTGTTACCCTAAACCTAGCTAGGGTCTTCCAACATGAATTATTGTTTGTACAACTAGGACTTATGCTACCTAGGGCTGCTAGGGATTATGCTTACCTATTGCACGTTTTCGTATCTCGGTTTGGGTTCAACCACCTAGGGCCACTAGGGATTACGCTAACCGCCAACCGCGCCCTTTTTCCCACGCATTCATCGTGAATCGCTTTTCCATGACTGTATGCACATGTATCACATCGTGCCATCCGAGTCCTGTCACAGGGCAAATCGAAAAATACAGGACTCGGTCGGGAGCTTTCGATTTATCTGCCGATGCAGATGCTAAGGTCTGTTTTTCTTATACGTGGCTATGGTCCCACGAGACCACTCCCTCAACTAGTGAAAGACAAGACAGGATAAATCCTGTATGAGAACACAACACTGGCCAACCCACATCCAAGCCTTACCGCAACCATAATTAGATAGCAATTATGGTCTTTTGGGTGTTCTCTGCCTTTCCGTACGTACACGCTTGACCAAAGATGGTAGGTAGCCTGACGAAATGCTATCTAGGGTACGACCGTGTATCGTCGACTATTCCCTATCGATCCCCGTCTTTAGGTCGCTCGTATAGCAACCAAGGCATACTCTTGGTTCTTCTAACGCAGACCTTAACCTCTCATGAGCCTAGTATAATCACCTGGCAGCTCATAGAGGGATACCAAGAATATCCTCACGTTCCTCGAAGCCGCTGCTTCGTTACCCAGTTCACTGGAGCCTTTATCTAAATCAGATACTTGCTCCTACTCGTATACTTAAACGATGACATACCGTATCAGGTTACTCATCTATCTATGAATTGGTCTAAATTTCCTTGACTAAGAATCATTACTTAGTTATTCTTCAACTAAGGTTTACCACTTAGCATTGTTCCCGTTATCCTTGTTAACTACGATTATCCACCTAATCCTCAGAACTAGGGTTTACATAATGGATTAAGTGTCACTTAAGTTCATGACTTAACCCGTCTACAAATCCTGTCAAAATTGGCTAAGTATCCAAGTTCAAGGCTTAACCCTACAAACCATGCTCAAGTTGGTTAAGTATATTAAGCAATTCACGACTTAACCTCGTCCAATTATCATTCTAGATTGGTTAAGTATATATTAACTTGACCCTATCAATTTACTTAGTCAAATCGGTCAAGTGTATTCAAGCGATTCGTGACTTAGCCTTATCATGTTTTCACGTTTTATTGGTTAAGTATTGGTTAACTTAACCACAATAAATTAACGAGTTAGATTGGATACGTATAGGTCACTTAACCACATCAATTCATCATGTTTAGATTAGTTAAGTGTTTAACTTAACCCCATTAAACTACCAAGTGGGATTAATTAAGTCTAGGCTAACTTAACCCCATCCGATTTCCATGTTTAGACTAGTTGAGTCTAATCTTAACCCCATTCGTTAACCGTATTTTTCGGTTAAGCGTCATTAAGAAAACTTACTTAACCTTACCAAGTTATTGCGTTGGATTGATTAAGTGTTGGTTAACTTAACCCCATCCACTAGTCATATAAAAATGGTTTAGTGTCATTAGGCAAATCAAGTTACTTAACCTACCCAACCTTGTCATGTTTTGTTAAGTATCATTAGCCTAATCAAATTACTTAACCCATTTGTCCATGTCATATTTGGTTAAGAGTCATTAATCAAATTAACTTAACCCTATCATGTGGCATTAATTACTTAATGCACCTTCACCTCTCACATTAGACTTTGTTGTGGTTACTAGTTAAGCCGGTCGGTTCCGGGTAGCTTTACACCACAACTTGGTCTAACCTCGGGTTCAAGCACAACATGACCAACTTCTCACATTGGGTCCTATTGTTTGCAACTACTAGTTAGGCCGGTCGGTTCCGGGTAGTTTTACGTTGCAAACTCAACCCAACCTCGAGTTGGCCACACTTATATTATCTAAGTGTCATGTCCATCATGTTTCCCAAAACATATTACAAGTTTTCAAGCATTTGGGTAGACCTAACTTAATAGGTAAATTCCCAAAGGGTAGACCTAACTTAATAGGTAAATTCCCAAACTTATGTTTTTATGCATACTTACATGTCAACTTCCATGTTATATTTCAAGTCATGTTTTCAAGTTGTATTTTCATGTCATTAGAAATTACCCATAACATAACCCAACGCTTTTAAACTCGCATATACGTTCGCGACAACGTAATGGATTAAAAGAAGAGACTTGGCAAAGGCATGACAAAAATGGATATTAAGCCACAAGTTAATCATGGTGGCAAATGAGGCACAAATGTGTTCATTAACTTGCATGTTACATTCTTAAGCCTCAAAACATGCATAAACCCAAACTTGGCACATAAGCGAATCATGGTGACAAAAGATATGGAATGATGACTAGTAACTCGCATATATCATCATATAAGGGTTATGACTTCATATGCAAGTTGACATAAAGGTTATGAGGGTTCTCATGTTGCCAATGCAACATTTCAACATAAAGGTTGTAGCTTTTAGCTCACAAGATCAAGATAATGACTTCATAAACTTGCATGACATGATAGCATGTATCATACTCAATGATCAAACCCAAACTTGCAACATGAACATTTAACTTCATAGTTAATATCTAAGAGTAGGGAAAGGGCTTACATTGCTATGAAGGCACAAAAGATATGACAAAGCCCTTATGCAATCAAATAGACCCAAAATGCAAGCTCTAACATAAAAACCCTTGAGCCAAAATGATCAAAACCCTTGCTTTATGATGCAAAGATAGAAACTTGACTTGAATGCAAGCTAATGACACTTATACAAGCTTGAAAACACTTGTATGCATGGAAAATCTCTCATAGAAACCATTTAAAATTTTTATGAAGAGAGTGGAGGCCATGAGAGGTAAAATTTTGCCATAGTTTAGTTGCATGAATGAATAATGAGGATTTAGGATAGGTTAGGGTCTTATTTATAGATTAGGCAAGTGTTTTAGGCCATAGGATTAAACCTAGATTCAATCCAAGCCATCAAAGCATGCCTTGGGGAAGAAGTCAAGTGTAGGAACCATCTAGGGCCTTTAGATTAAAGATGAACCATGAGAACCATCCAAATGCAAAATCTGCATTTGAGCGAATCGGCCCACGGGTTGACAGCCAAACACCCTGGATTAACCCCTAGTCAACCCAGCGAGCTCGGGTCGACCTCAAAAATCGGCCGGTTCGGTTATTCCCCTCTCCCAATTCGCTGTTTTGAACATTTTTGCATATTTATTTATTTAATTTTCAATTATATATATATATATATATCAATATATATATATATATTTCTCTGTGCAACCCATTTCACTTAATTAAGTATACTTTAATTTGGGAATTTTTCGTGAAACTTTGCGAGGCCATATCTTGGTCATACGGACTCCGATTTTCGAAAACTCGGACTCTATTTCGCGTATTTTTCCGAGACGAACGCAATGGCATAGCCCGTTTCCCTTGATTCAGATTTTACAGTTTAATTCTGCCTCCATTTATGTTATAACAGGTTATTGAAAATACGGGTTGTTACATTATATCTGATCCTCAAAGAGTTCCTGCCATCCAAACCTCGCACGCTGCACTCATTCTCCATTTCCTTTTGACCTCGTCTCCCCCAAACTCCACCCAGATTTAACCAACTGTAGCATCGCCCCCTTAGGATTTTTGTGTGACACTGTTTTGATTCCATCCTCACAAAGGCTGCACACGATACCTTCCCATTATCAAAAACCTAGAGTCGCACTTGATTTCCCCAAATCATCTCGAATTCGCGAACCTAAAATCAAAATACCTGACCCGCCCTAGTTTCATTTTGTGAGCTCATGTTCTAAGAAGATGGATCGCGACCCTTTGATACTCGACAGGATCGAAGAGCGAAGCCAATAAAATCCAAAAACTTCCATAACACCTTTGTTCTTCGATCTGTCAGAATTGATTCTATTTCGAAATGAAATCAAGAGGTCATGACAGTTTTTTCCTCTGAAGCTTGTAATTAATTTCTTCTTTTATTTTCTTTTCCGCGGAATCAATTTGGTTCTGTAACCTTGGAATAACGAACGGAAATGAGAATGGAATTGGGAATTTTGAGGTTATATAGTTCGATTTGATTTCGAATTTTAATAGAAAGAGGAATGTTGATATTTTAATGAATTTTGAAGAGGATAGTAATTTGATTTATGAGGAACGAAAATGGTAAGGTTAATAGGGGTTCATTGCATTTATATAAATGGAGAACACTTCGTCATGAAGGAAATTAGTCTGTGGAGTGTACTATTTTAGGAGGTAGGTTAGGTACATATTTTTAATGTGATTAGATTCGATTTGATTTCTAATTAATACGATTTGATTTAAAGAGATTTTTATTCTTTTTAAAATGATATCAATTTGATTTCATCTTATCCACTAATCAAATATCTCAGGGTCCACAACTTGAATTTACGAACCGCTATTTTAATGTAATAACTAATGTTTCAACGTTATAACACTATTCTGAACTCAACAAAATAGATTATAAAATTTACTTTCGACATATATATAATAACTATATTAAATTGATATAATATAATGTAATTTAAATTCAGAAACAATTAATTCCTCAATAATAAATTATAATTATTGTTTATAGTCAATATAATTTATATTGATCATCTGAATTGTTTTGATTCAGTTTTTTTAACTTCGAATTCAATTATACTTCATATTACGATAATTTAATATATTCGATATTAAATCGAAATCGATTTTTAAATCGATAACTAAATATAAAAATTCATTTATATTATCAATTCAATATTTAAAATCATATTAAATATTTAAAATAAACTGTTCGAAAATCCAGGTCGTTACATTCTTTCCCCCTTGAAAGAATTTCGTCCCCGAAATTACTAAGATAAGAAAAATGCTACAACCCATTTACTTTTTAAAGATCTACTTATGTTGAAACTCAACATTTCATATTTCAACAATTTTAGTTTCAACTAACTTTTAGTTCTACCAAAACTTTTGGTTTCCATTTATTTAATTCGAATGATTTTCAGCCCATTCATTCATATCTAATTCATTTTCATTCACAGTGATTTAAATCAATTTATTTTCTTCAATCCATTTAACTTGCTTTAAGTTAAAATTTAATTCCAGAATTTCAAATCCCCGAGGTTTTCATTTCAATTTTTTTTTGAAATAACATAAATATATACGTACATTTATAATCTTTTCAAATTCAAAACATTTGAATTTTCCAACTAAACTTGTTTTCTTTCAAACAAATTCCCATCAAAACTTTACTAAGATAGCAATTCATCACTTAGAAACTCGAAAATGAACACTGATGATGCTGCAGTCATTATCAGAATTATTTTTCAGCCGCTGAAGTGAGTTCAGTGCTTTATCACTTTCAAAATCCATCTGAAATGGTTTCATTCAAAATCCTTTTAAAACAAAGTTATATTATCCTAATATACTTCAAATAATATTTTCGAACTTTCCAGGATTTGAATTCTTAATTCTGATTCTGAATCCAATTTTAATTCATCTCATTTGTATATTTAATTCATATATAAATTCTATTTGGTTATAGATAACCATTTCAATTTTATAATCTCACCTGATTATAATAAGAACATCCAACACATCCATATATTATAATTTCATAGAATTATTCCTTTCTATATAAAAATAGAATTTTGGGTAAAATTATTCCATTTACCCACATTAAAACAACACTATGTTAAATTTCTCTGTTAAAGTGTTTAGAAATTCCTATCGACTTCGTGGCGTCCCACGATTCGATCAGAATTCATAAACCACTCAACAGACTAGCCAACACATTATAAAAATGTTTTTATATCAAATAACAAATAACAAATATGCGCTCTTGTATATACACTCAACTCATTTTAGGGTACTACTGACCCTATCTCTAATGAGCACAACTCCACTAAAGCCTAGGTTTTCGCTCAACCTAAGCTCTAGTACCAACTGTAATGGCCCGCAAATCCGTACTATTTGAGTTGACTACATACATCACACGTCCAACCCAAATTTCACCGAAATACGAATCATTATTAGAAAGAAGTTAGAGGATGAGAAATAGAAAGAAAGAAATGTTAGAATAGAAGAAAACAAATAAGACAAATCTCACAGTGGAACGAATAAAATATATTATATAACATAACTTTTTGAAATACAAATCAGTAACTTTATATACATACCATCATTAGAGCACAACAATTATTCCTAGAACAGTTATAAACACATGTTTCTAGATACCACAGAGTACACAGCGGAAATATGATAGTCTATAGCTAACAGGTGAAGCCTCCTGCTTCCAGCTCTTCCAAGTAAATCTGAAAAATACCGACTACTTGACTGCCCGTACAAATATGGGCACCCAAGAGTTTAGGTAAAACAAAAACAAAATAAACTCTGGGTCAGTCATGGGACCGGTGTGATTAAACTCCAACCATTTGTTTAACTTTCAAAATCCTTTCGAAAGAAAGGATAACAGTAAGACCAGCCCACACATAAACATGGACGATTTTTACCTTACTATAAGCCAAAACACTTTGATACAAAAATCCAGTGATATTATAATAGTGTCCAAATCAAATAAATAACAATCTAGCGGAACGCTTACATCTCACACTCCACATTCACAGTATAAAATCAAAAACCGCAGGGCGCTTATTGGAGATTGGATTTCCAACATGACAAGTTATGGAACCACCTTTCGATAGTGTATCTCTAGAGGGGAATACACTGGGTTCAACAAAAACATCTTGCAACCCAGCTCACACATGACCGACCACTCATTTCGCTTGAGTGTATCGAATGTATATCACCAACGGTTGTGATCAGCAACCGTTTCGCGAAAAGGGACAGCATCGATAGATTAAAGAAGTAAAAGGAATTTCTCTAGATAAGTGATTATACACCCTAATGGGAGCGACCCACATAGCCATGCTTACTGCCCGATTTTTGTCATTTCCCGGTTTTTGAGGCCTAAGGCTACGATTACTTTCCATTCATTGATAGCACAATCATTTTGAATGCCACATTGTCAGATCCGTTAATCACTAATTGATTTGCACAAATATATTCTGGATATTATGCTAAGTGAATAAATTCTCCCCCACCATATATATCTATACAGACCAACATATGCGATCATTGGAAATACTCTGTCAGACATTCGTCCATATACGTTCGTTCTGGGATTGAATGAAACCGAAGGCACAATTTCTATTAATAGAAAAAGCCCTTGAACTTTACTCCATCTTCGATTGTCTTCACATAATTTGATTCACAACGCTACTGCCAATACGGAGTGGTTCTTAGATAATAATCCAACCGGTCTCTCCATATTGACAACGATATTGGCAAACACTTCGATAGTCGGTTATTTAACAATCAAAGAAAAACAAACATCCATTCAAAACATCAAACAATCACTGGACCCCTTAATTAATATTTCATTAATTAAAACATTTCTCCATTTCCTTATCCATATTCGTTAACACGATATTTTCGATAATTATCTTGGCCTCTTTTCGCTATTTGGAAAACATTTCCATATATCGCTTACTTTTATTTTCTATACGTAGAAAATATCTTCTATTTATAATCGGAAAACATTCCAATTACATATCTCTTTCACGCCCGTTCATTTCTACACTCAGGAAATATTTATTTATCATATTTCTACAATTCCACTTCCTTGGGTTAAAACGAATGTTGTGTAAAACATCGTTAAATCAACCCAAAACACTGCATCCAACTAACTCTTATTCAAAAATTTCTCTTCGAGACTGGATCTTGCTGTTTATCAGTTAAAAATGAAATCAATCAAGTTCGGGTATAACTACCTCTCAGACCTTGACTGTAAACATCCTTAACTTCAAAACGGACAAGACCACTTACCTCGAATAATCAACATCATAAAAACCAATTATTCATTTTTAAACCTGCATACGTTTCTCTTTCTAATTTTATTAGATTTAATTATAGATTTCCCTTTTGTTTATAACATTCTATTTTAATTTCGTTTGCTTGTCGAATTATATATATATTGATATATAGATTTCTAATTATTAAATTGTCTTAAAAATATTTGAACTCCTTAAATTTCCGGAAAATTCTGCCATAACCTCCTTTGTACCGGTGATAGTTCAAACCTCAACTCGCCACTCTAGGCCCTTTCCATTCAAAATGAAAATCAAAAAGCCAAGTGGCTTGCCGATTCGGCGCATAAAACCTTATGTGGAATTTAAACACGTACCTTATTGTCGGGCACTAAATTTATAAACTTCATTCTCTTCATTCCATACCTGTTTAACACATGTTCACCTGTTTTCAATTCAATTCAACTCAATCCAATCGTTTGAATTCAGTTTCGCCCATTTATTCTTTAATTAGCTTCTTAGCCTATTTCACTTGTTATTTGAACATATCATGTTCGTATGTATTTTTAGTTTGCTTATAAATCAATTGAATTCCATTTTCATTTCAGCTTTCATATTTGATTTCAAATATGAAATTCACCAGTCCAATTTACTTATCAAAAGAAATATCTCGATCTAAAATTCGATTAACAAATTATTCTTCCACTTAGTTAATTCTATTCAAAAATAAATAACTGATTTTGTTTCAAAAATCAATCCATTTACTCAACTCGAGTTCATATTTATTTCATAACTCAAGTCCGAAATTTTTAAATGGAAATTCGGATTTCATTTATATAAACCATTATGGTTTTTTAAACGATTTTGGCGCTGCTATTCTGAAAATTTGATTTTTGACATAACTCAAAATCTATCAGACGAAATCCATATTTTTCTCTTCCATTAGAAAACTATTATTCAACCGGTCCTGACGATTCTTGTTTCAAAGAATTCCGAATTAATTTTAGTTCTATATACTCAATTGAAGTTCGAAACTCTAATTTACGTACTGCCGCGCTGCGACGAGCTCATTTTAATTATATTTAATATATAAACGTTTTAAACTTCGTTTGTATATAAATTCTAACCCCATTCTAATATAGTTTAATATATTTTAAACCAATTATCCAAATTCAACTGAATATTTCCGATTATCTATAATTCTCGATTTTCCCTTACTTGATAATAATTTTATTTATCCTTCTATATTTAATTCCAATTCCTTTTATAAATAAATTATTTACAAAATTCGATATAATCGAATTTCAGTTATAAACCTATTGAATTTTTCTCAATTCAGCTTATATTCTGAATTCCAAAATATAATCAATGTTTTGTTTCAAAACACTTCCCAACTTACTTTTAAATTCCTATTTGAATTTAAATGGTTCAAATTATCCAAATAATAATTTATTTTACCAAATTTATAACATTATTTATAAATTCAACTTCCTTGTTTCATATATTTAAAAAAGTTCCCATTTTCAAATTTCTATTTGAAACTCCATCCCGTTGATATTCCGAATTGCGGAGTAAAAACCGTTGTTCCCTTTCGAATGATTTCAAATTCTATTTTTGGATTCATATTTGAATTTAAATATTCAAATTATCTCTTGACAATTAATTCATTATATTTATAAACACCATTTTATAAATTTCCTTGTTTTATATTTAAACAACTCTATTTCGAAATCTATTTAAAACCAAAATCTTATTTTGGAAATTTCTATTTATAATAACTTATATATATAACACCCAATTTATTTTCATATTCGATTTAACTTCTATTTAAATAAATTCGAATTAATCGAATTCAAATCATAAATCCTTACGGATTTATTTTAGTTCAATTTATATTCTGAACATCAGAATAAATTCCATCGTTTATTTCTTTAAAACGATATCACCATTTCTATTTTTAAATTCACATTTGAATTTAAATATTCAAATTACCCAATGATAGCTTTTCCATTTTATTTATAAACATCGTTTATAAATTCATTTCAATTCTCTGCATTAATTAATCTATAAACAATGTTTATAAATTCACTACTTGGTTTATATCTTCAAAACAAGTTAATATATTTATAGCCCAACTGAAATTCAAATTCTATTTTTAGAAAAATAGATTTCCCTCTTAAATCTCAAAATATCCTTTTTATGATATTTTTATAAATAAATATTTAAGCCCCAGTGATATTTCAAACATTAACAACATCCAATTATCAACCACAGGTTATCTATCACATCATATATGATGATATATATGAAACAAACAAATAATAATATTTTTGAGCAATCCAGTTGGATTCCTCCAACCTGTTTTCCTGCATCCACAGACGTTTGCCAACATAAATAATACCCATCCTGTGTCGAGGCAGGATATCGCGGTATAGAAGGTCATCCACTATCATAGCGTGGGGCGTATAGGGTCATCCGCTAATGATACTGCGGGCATCCGCTAATGGTACTGCGGGAATCCAACCACCAATATATATAATAATAGCCATAAACATCAACCCTAAATAACTAATATATATTTTAAATAGCCACAAAAATATCTCAGTGCATGCAAGCAATCAACGAACAATTTTTTGTAACCAATAAAAATAATTCTAAATAAAAATATGAGTGAGATTTACTCACCGTGATTTAATTTGCGCTAAATACCCAATGAAGCCTATTATGTAGATTTTTCAGCGATTCCTACTAGTTTGATTTCTCCAATCAGATCCTGATATGCATATATTGTGATCATGACTTCAATGTTGATCAACTGCAATGAATCCCACAGGCTTCAAACAATTTGCAAAAAGGTAGGAAAGATGCCAACTTGATTATATCCGATCCTCAACAAGTTCCTGCCATCCAAACCTTGCACGCTGCACTCATTCTCTATTTCCTTTTGACCTCGTCTTCCCCCAAACTCCACACAGATTTAACCAACAGCAGCATCGCCCCCCCTTAGGATTTTTGTGCGACATTGTTTTGATTCCATCCTCATAAAGACTGCACACGATACCTTCGCATTATCAAAAACCTAGGGCCGCACTTGATTTCCCCAAATCATCTCGAATTCGCGAACCTAAAATCAAAATACCTGACCCGCCCTAGTTTCATTTTGTGAGCTCATGTTCTAAGAAGATGGATCGCGACCCTCTGATACTCGACAGGATCGAAGAGCGAAGCCAATAAAATCCAAAAACTTCCATCGCACCTTTGTTCTTTGATCTGTCGGAATTGATTCTACTTTGAAATGAAATCAAGAGGTCACGACAGTTTTTTCCTCTGAAGCTTGTAATCGATTTCTTCTTTTATTTTATTTTCCGCGGAATCGATTTTGTTCTGAAACCTTGGAATAACGAACGGAAATGAGAATGGAATTGGGAATTTTGAGGTTATATAGTTCAATTTGATTTTGAGTTTTAATAGAAAGAGGAATGTTGATACTTTAATGAATTTTGAAGAGGATAGTAATATGATTTCTGAGGAACGAAAATGGTAAGGTTAATAGGGATTCATTGCATTTATATAAATGGAGAACACTTCGACATGAAGGAAATTAGTCTGTGGAGTGTACTATTTTAGGAGGTAGGTTAGGTACATATTTTTAATGTGATTAGATTCGATTTGATTTCTAATTAATACGATTTCATTTAAAGAAATTTTTATTCTTTTTAAAATGATATCGATTTGATTTCGATCTTATCCATTAATCAAATATCTCAGGGTCCACAACTTGAATTCACGAACCGCTATTTTAATGTAACTACTTATGTTTCAACGTTATAACACTATTCTAAACTCAACAGAATAGATTATAAAATGTACTTTGGACATATATATATAATAACTATATAAAATCGATATAATATAATTTAAATTCAGAAACAATTAATTCCTTAATAGTAAATTATAATTATTGTTTATAGTCAATATTATTTATATTGATCATCTGAATTGTTTTGATTCTGTTTTTTTAACTTCGAATTCAGTTATATTTCGTACTATGATAATTTAATATATTCGATACTAAATCGAAATCGATTTTTAAATCGATAACTGAATATAAAAATTCATTTATATTATCAATTCAATATTTAAAATCTTATTAAATATTTAAAATAAACTGTTCGAAAATCCGGGTCGTTGCACTTCGAATCGGGATCTATCATATTCTTGATCCATGATATGAGCATTGCATGAATCATCGTCCAATCAGACTTCGTGCTATGGGGTGACTGTTCACAAATCGAGCCATCCAAAAATTCAAATTTCCTTCGAGCTTCTAACGCCATTTTTATATCGGCCACCCAAGATTCATATTTGTCTGTTGTTAGGCGAGTGGGTGTGATGAAATCTTCCGATCGATCTTGTGGTCCGAGATAATATGGTGAATTTGGTTTAATCTTAGATGGTGGTTATGGTGGAGTTTCACCATCAGCTATATCAGATTATTCTTGAAGAAAAAAATGTTCTTTAGTGTTCTGATACCATGAATAATTCATGTGCACCCTTCACATTGTAAATTGGTTTTGTGATAACTTGGGGTTCTCTATCATGGTATCAGAGCAAGGAATAATTCGTGCACACAAGCCACACTTGCCCACGTCACTCCTAAGATCCACGTGTGAGATTGCCACACATGCGGGGGTGTGTTGAGACAAGTCCCACATCGGGGAATTTATAAAACCAAGTTAGTATAAATATTAAGAGTTCACCATTCACATTGCCAATTGGTTTTGTGATAACTTGGAGTTCTCTATCTGTCTTAGATTACGGGGTTCTACCTTAATGAGGTCCTACATAAATAAAGTCTACTTATTTCTCTTTTGGTAAGTATTAACAAAGGGTGGTTTTGATAATATAGAATATTGCTTCATACTTTGAAGTATTAAGTGGAAAATAGGTTGATTTGGAAGCACTAATTTGACAAGAGGCTTCATTACTATTTCAGATCTTAAGGTTAATGGTAGATTGTTAATCATACGTGCAGTGCTAGGCTTGAATAACCTAAACGTGTAGACACAATGATCGTACAAATAAATAATATATATAAATTGGTGTTGTATATGGTATATAAATTACCTAGTCACCAGAACGTTGTCCTGGACCCCCCTCATTATTACCCACTCAACAGAACTGGAGAAACCGATCATTGGAGCTAAATGTGATTAGTTGTTGAAGGAGTCTTCTTTCTCTCATGCAGGATATTGGTGTGTCAGCTATTTGCCAAGAAATTTTATTGATTCCAAGATGATGGCCACAGTTAGTATCAGTATCTTAATTTACCCTATTAATCAAGTTTTATTAATCTTTGATGGGTCTGACAAGTTTGGTGAGTACCAAATCAAGCACTTTATGCTTTGATGAGTTTCTATTTCATTTTTTTGGAAATTCAAATCCTTTTTATTATGGATTATTATGCTCACATTAGCATGTAAGGCGGTGCATAGGCGACATATATGATAATAGTTTGTCCAGTTAGATGTCAACAAATAATTTTAATATTACTGAATTTTTTTCTTAAACATAGAGAGAGTGCGTGAGCATATCACACTACAATTATCTTAACTTACAGATTTTACGTGTTATACAAAAAGAAATGAAGATATCACACTACAAACTCTAACAATCGATGAAAGAATTTGTTTCATATTTGTGTTATGTTATCAATAGTAACACTTATCCAAGCTAAATTTAAAACATAATAAGAACTTAATTTCTGTTGTAAGCTTTTACTAGTAAAGAAACAAAATTTCCTGAAGACGATCAAGACTTGTATATTACAATTTTGTGCCAAATTCAAAGTTAATTCTTCAATTTATTTAAGACATGCACTCAAATATTTGTAAATAAGCTTGCGTCATTTACTCTACACATTGCATTTGTATTTTATAAGTATTATCCACTGAGAACTCTCATGGGACAACACTCACTTTATCACGAACACCTAGAGTTTTAACGTCTTGTTGCGTACGTGCTTCATACGAAAGTGAAATAGTCCTAATTTTACTTTATTTGAGGACATGTAATAAGAAAAGCGTGAGGTCATACGATATGCATGTAAAAATGCAATTTTTGCTCTCGTACATAATTTATTTTATTAAAATAAATGCCTTTTTAAGATATTTTACATGTTTTTAACGTAAACTATTTTCAAATCATCTTTACTCATCTACATTTAGTTAAAATGTTAATTTAGTGTGTACTTTAATTTTGAGATTTTTTCCCCACGTTTAACATGATTTCGCATGTATTAAGAGATGAGGAGTAAAGTTATTAGTGAGGAACGATTGTAATTTTATTGGTACAAAAGCATGATACAAAGAGCACATATATATATATATATACTACTATGAGCCCAATGGCTTGTACATAATATACCAAATATGTATAAGCCTAACGGCTAGTATTAAATATACCAAGTATGCATGAGCCTAACGGCTAGTATTAAATATACCAAGTATGCATGAGCTTAACGGCTAGTACTAAATGTACCAAATATGTAGAACTGGGCTGAGACCAATACTTGGTTGTAATGTGAAAGCAAGTACATATTCAATGCTTAAGATATTGCAGCATTATTAATTCCCCTCAAATCGAGCTAGGACTTCCCGTTTCCCTTTTGGCTTCCACCTCCACTGATAATGCGAAGTTCCTCTCTCATTCTGATGAAATTCTTGGTCGAAAGGGCCTTTGTGAGAGCATCTGCTCTATGATAGTATCCGGGCACATGACATATTGCAAGCCTTCCTGATTGTGTTCTTTCTCTCACAAAGTGGAGATCGATTTCAAGATGTTTCGTCCTTGAATGTTGAATATGGTTTAGAGATAAAGATACTGTGCTCTTATTATCTCACCAAATGACCGGCTTTCGTCTTAGAGTGAAACCAAGCTACTTCATCAGTGATTCTATCCACGTGATTTCAGCTATAGCGCTTGCCAGTGCACAGTACTCTGCCTCTGTGCTAGATCTGGATGTGGTCTGTTGCTTCTTCGTACACCAGGAAATGATATTGGAACCGAGGTAAATGCAGTATCCTGAGACAGACTTTCGATCGTCAATATCGTTTACCCAATTGGCATTGCTAAAGCACTGTAAGTTAAGTTCCTTTTCTAAATTTAGGCGTATGCCGTAATGTCTTGTGCCTTGTAAGTATCGTAACACTCTCTTTAATGCCATCCAATGTTCTAATAAAGGGTTCTGCATGTATTGACTGAGTTTATTGAAGCTGTAGCATATGTCTGGTCGAGTAATAGTTGTATATTGTAACACTCCTATTATGCTTCTATATTGTTTGACATTGTCGATAGCTTCTCCTTTGTGCTTAGATAGTCTTAGGTTACTAATCATGGGCATAGGTAATAGGTTTGCCTTGTGCATATTTGCCCTTTGTTGTATTTCAGTGATATAATTTTGTTGGGATAATATTAATTCACCATTGTTTTTCCTAATCACTTGTATTTCGAGAAATTTATTTAGTTCCCCCAAGTCTTTAATGGTGAAATTTTAGGTTTTCATACCAAACTCTCGAAGCTTGTTTTAAGCCATATATTGCTTTGTGTAGTTTGCATACTTTATCACCAGTACCATATCCTTCAGGCTGTTGCATGTATACCTCTTCAGTCAAATCCCCATTCAAAAAAGCATTGTTGACGTCCAGTTGCCTCACATTCCATCCTTTGTTAGAGCAATGGTCAGTACGATGGTTGTGGGTTTTATGACTGGGGAAAAGTTTTGTTGAAGTCAAAACCAAATTGTTGTGCGTAACCTTTTGCAACCATTCTGGCCTTGTATTTGTCGATAGATCCATCTTCTTTTCTTTTTATTTTGTATGTCCACCTACAACCAATCACATTTTTGTGTTTTGGTTGAGTCACTAAGCTCCAAGTGTTGTTTCTTATGAGAGCTTTATATTCAGTGTCCATTGCCTCCTTCCATTTGTTTGATCTTATGGCCTAAGTGAAATTCAATGGTTTGATCTCACTGGCAGAAATATTGTATACTTTGGGTTTGAAGATGCTTCTCTCTGACCTGGTGATCATGTGATGTCCAATTGATTGTGGTGGTGTCTGTTGCTATGTATCTTTGTTGCTGGTAGTGTTAGCATGGTTGTTGTTTTCTGTATCTTCACTGTACTGCATGTTTTGATTTGATTGATGTATGTGTGTATCTTCGGAGTCATTGTGTGTCTCATTGGTTTGCTCATTTGTTCGGTCCATAGTTTCTTCCTGTGCGTTGTTGCTCTTCATTTCTATCAATTGAAGGTGGTTCAGTAATGAATGGCTCAAACCGTATGTTATTGTTTATGCTTTGTTCCCCACCGCCGATTTTCTTTTCTGCATAAGGAAACTTGTTTTCATCAAATATCATATGTCTAGAAACATATATTTTTTCATTTTTGTCCATGCACTTATAAACTTTTTGGTTTTGTGCATACCCAATGAATGTGCATGGGCTTGATCTCATGCTTAGTTTATGATTGTTATAATCTCTCAAACATGGAAAACATAAACACCCATAGGCTTTCAGAAAACCATATTCTGATCTAACACTGTATATCATTTCATGAGGGCTTTTATTGTTTAAGACTTTGGTTGGCAATTTGTTAAAACAGATGTGTAGAAAGCTTCATTCCAATATTTCATGGGTAATGAGCTTTGTGATAACAAAGTTAGACCAATCTATAATATGTGTTGATATTTTCTTTCGACTAAACCGTTTTGTTCATACGTAGGGGGGAAAGTTAATCTATGTTTGATCTCTATTTTGAGAAAGTAATTAGTTAGAGATTTAAACTCAGCTCCCCCATCTGTCTGAACAACCTTAACAGTATTGTTCATCTATTTTTCGACGTGAGTTATAAATTGCATAATTGTATTGCAAGCTTCTGATTTAGTTTTCAACATGTATATCCAAGTATGTCTAGAATAAGCATCCACAAAAGAAAGACAATACCTGCGTCCCTGATATGAATTTAGAGGCGCAGGTCCCCACAAATCAGCGGCTATAAGCTCCAGTGGCTCATTATAGCTGGTTTCAGAATTGCTAAAACGGAGTTTGTGGCTCTTGCCGAGTTGGCAGTGTGTGCATGTGTGTTTGATAGGTATATTTTTATAATGAATGTTATTATTACGTAGAACAGTCTTAACAGTTTTCAGATTATGGTGTCTTAACTTTATATGGCAAGAATTAATCACGTTACATTTACTGCTATTATTGTCATACTCAATGTTACTGTAGCTATTCCTAATACAGTCATTGTCGCCTACTAGCATCTACGTTATTGCAATAGAATTCTCCATTTGAGTTTGCAGTCTTCAAGTTGTTGAATTTGTATAAACCACCGTATAGGTTACCTTGAATTAATATTTCATGGTTTAGGGAATCTTTAACTAAGAAAAACCTAGGATGAAATTCAAATTAAACTTTATTGTCGTTGGCAAATTTTGATACACTTAACAATTTTTTATTAATCATGGGTACCCTAAGAAGATTGTTTAATTTGAGTTATCTTTTCCCAAAAATTGACCCTTTGCCTGTGTGCGTGATACTAGCAGTACTACCATTACCCATATGCAAATTCCTCATACCTGAGTAATTTCTACTCCCAATGTTTAAATTCTGAAGATTGCTAGTTATGTGGTGAGTCGCTTCTGAGTCAGGGTACCATTCTTCGAAGCCATTGTATTCATTTTTTACTTCATCATCATCTGGAACACTATCTTCGATTTGCGCCATTATTATTTTGAACTAAATTCCCTGTTGTTTCCATATTTGCTCGTGCTCTTCTTTGAGAAGAGTAATTTTGGCTTGCTTGTTGTCCACCTATATCTGAATTATACCTGAAGTAACATTTGTTCGTCATGTGACCAAACTATTGGCATATTTGACATTTCAAACGATAGTTGTTATCTCCTTGTATCTGCTTATTTCTGACTGTGGCATAATTGGAAGAGAACCCATTTTGTGTTGTTTTTCTTTGGTCAATTCTGCCTTCATGAACGAGGAGTGCTCATCGAACAAACTATAAGTCAGGTAAGGTTTGTTGTGTGGTTAACACAGTTACTAGAGATTCATATTCTTCATCTAATCCACCAATAATAAATAGGATTTGCTCACTATCGCTGATCTTATGGCCAACAACATTTAGTTTGTCACATAGGTTTTTTATTTTTGCTAAGTACTCTTTCATGCTTGCCTCCTTTTTTTTAGAATTTTGTAATTCCCTTCTATATTGCATGATTCTAGCAGCTGATTGTAAACTGAAAATATGTTGCACAGTGGTCCATATTTCATGAGATGTGTTGCAGCGTACTATCTATGATAACAAACGCAGGGTTATCGATGATAGCAACCCTGATGATAACTTGCTGTCCTGTTTCTGAAATTTGACGTGGTCAGGGTTCGGTGAGAGGTTACCATCTTGGTATGCTATCATCACTGTATGGTTCCATTGACATACTCTTGTAGTCCATAGCCCTTTAATGCGATTTCAATTTGGTATGTCCATAGTATATAGTTATCCTCGTCCAACGATGTAGTAATGACTTGACCTTTTGGTTTGATCAGGTTATGATGGTTTGGTGGGGTGCTGTTGATGGCGCTTGTTGATATAGCAGATGTGGCGCTGGAATCATTGGCCATTAGATATGAGAATATGACAAGGCAGTTTACTTATAGTTCCAGCTTGTATCATCGTAACGTGATAAAGCTCACGGCAACATGTAGAGATCTAGAAAAGAATGAAGGTTGAAAGAGGTCTGGCACTACAGAGTTGGTGTTGTAGCTATGATCAACATTTTTATTGATAAAAAGCCTTTCGCCATTAATTCTCTGATACCATATTAAGAAATGAGGAGGAGAGTTATTAGTGAGGAACGATTGTAATTTTATTGGTACAAAAGCATGATACAAAGAGCACATATATATAGTTCTATAAGCCCAACTGCTAGTACATAATATACCAAATATGTATGAGCCTAACGGCTAGTACTAAATATACCAAGTATGCATGAGCCTAACAGCTAGTATTAAATATACCAAGTATGCATGAGCCTAACGGCTAGTATTAAATATACCAAGTATGCATGAGCCTAACGGCTAGTACTAAATGTACCAAATATATAGAACTGGGCTGAGTCTGATACTAGGTTGTAATGTCAAAGCAAGTACATATTCGATGCTTGAGATATTGCAGCATTATTAGCATGAAATTAATCGCAAATTGAAAGAGGATTTAGCATGTGTGCATATGCATGAAGCCAAAGAAGACAAGAAAAGAATTAACACAATATGGAAATGCCTAGTCACCCTCTTTTTAATTGATCATAATTAAAATTAAAAGCACAATTTAGTGGACATTGTTTACTTAAAGGTCACATAATAGAAAGGATAATTCTGATAACTCTGTATAAAGAGATTAGGTTTCAGATTTGCATAAATACCATCTTATGATTCTTGTAAAGGGGAATACATTTGTAATTGTAGTATAAATCATAAATAAAAGTTCCCTCATATTTAATAAATTCTTAGCCTTGTCATTTGTTTTATGCTTTTTACTTGTGCTTTTCTTTTATGCTAACATTTTAATATAAGCTAGTAGATTATTTTTCCATATTGTAAATTAGTTTAAACATGCTTTTATAGCAATTTATTAGCTCCCTTTCTTTAATTTTTATTTATGTAGAAATCCACTTTTGCTGAAAAGGATTTAAGTACGCAAAGCTAAAGCCATTCAATTTAGGAATAATGGAGCTTTCATGAATCATTTAAAATCAACATAACGATTCCATTTATGTTTTTAGTTTTATGCTCTATGTAAATTTTGATGCTAATGGAAAATTGTTTTATATTAGTAAATTTGATAGGCTATATTGTTGATAACAAATAATCCATACCTAATATAACATAAACACAAGTTACATTTACATCTAACAATTTAATTTTGATAAGGAAGCTCAAAGTAGAAATAAATTTTGATGTTTCATGTTACTTGATCAAATATAGTTGATAATACTGTTGTATATAACATAGTTGTATACACAATTATATGATTTTTGTTTGATGATAACAACCAAATAAATATTATTTTAAATATGTTTGTTACTGTACTGTTTCACCTATCATAGACTGAAATATAATATTTATATTTAAATAGAATACAACTGTACAGTCATTCATATATTCATACAGTATTTTATTTAAATTGAATATTATATTTCAAACATTCAAATAGTACATCTATTTATAACTCCACTATTTGAACACATCACATTTCATATACATTCACAGAATATTGTACTTGTAAATAAACTGAATATAATAGACAAGTTTGTTTGAACACAATAAAATAATATTTTATTTCAATCAAATTTGTTTACTACAAATAACAATACAATTCTTTCATTCTGTACAGTCACTCATCACTCAATACATTCTCTGACACAATTACATTAACATTCACTGACACTACACTGTCTTCTGTCTTCAGTCTTCACTGCACAGTCAACCCAGTCATCTTCATACCTGTCATATACAGAAAAACACACATAGTATATGGAACAGAAATAATTTTCAAAACCCATACGAATATAATTTTTATTTTTAAAATTTATTTGCCTCAGATTTCTGGTGTGTTTCTCATCATTTTTCATGACTTGATCTGATTCATCTGTGTCTAGGCAGACAGTTTGTATACGTACAGGGACAGGAAATTTTCTGATCGACTGCATATACACATGTGTATAAATATACACGTGCGCACTACCTCGCCAATCAACGAGCAACTCAGGAGTAGCCACATGGACCATCTCGACTCAGTGCAACACTTAAATATCAATGCATTTCATGTTGAGCAAAGTCGAGCATAATACAAGTTGAAGTGTGCAGACATGTACAAGTGGCAACATATCAAGTAAACAATGGTGAACATGATGACTCAGCAAAGTGGTGAAACAAATTGGTTGAGCCAGTTCAAGGACACAAGTGCAATTTCAAATCAGTTCAGATTTGTGTTCAAGCAAAGTGGTGAAACAAATGTACATGGTGATACAAGTTAAGAACGGCAGCATGAACTTCATGTTAAAAACGGCAGCAGACAACATGTGATCAAGTATAAGTTCAGATGCACAAGTTCTTCGACAAATGCACATAAGCATATTCATGTATAAAGCATGTTTCAAAAGGAAAGTTCAGAATGTATGGTGTATGGTGTATGGTGCAGCTAAATGATAGCATGACACAGCAAAGACAAGTACAAAGCAAGCTCAAAGTAGTAAAGCTCATGCACAAATAATGGAGCATGTAAATCAGGAGCAACAAATAAACATATATGCAACATCACATAAAATTTCAAAACATCACAAGTCATGGTGCAAAGTAAAGCATACCCAAATACTGCAGCTTTCAATGTTAAGTAATGTGTACATTGTCGAGATACAAAACAGTGTGGTGAAGCAAGCCAATGGTCGAGACTGTTTTGGAAATGCTACAGCATAGCATGATACATATTCAAACAATCCAAAACAAGTAAGAGAATGCATGGCAGGTAATAAACTAGACAGTGCACATGCAAATGGTGAAGTTTCCAGAAATGAAGGAAGGAATTCTCTTCGAATAAATGTTGAAAAGAAAAATTGGGAAAGTTAAAATATTGCCAAGAATATATTCTGGAAATCAAATGCTGCTTGCCAAAATTCAATTTAGTTCAGAAAGCCATTCAAGTTCATCGAGCAATCACACAAACATTTTTGGAAAACTTTATTATCTTTCAGAAATGATACAAGAATCATGCAAGTGTTTCGAAGCAGTGGAAATAAAGGGACTTCGTGAGATCATTCAAGTATTAAATATGTTTAGAATTAATCAAGAAATTTTTGAAAATCAGTAAATCTCTTTTGGGTAAGAAGAACAATTTCAATTTGTTTCTATAAATTCCAGAATTGTATATATGGAAAATTCTCAAATAGCATGGAAGAGTTTTCTGGAAAACTATTTGCACAAATATTCAATCACGTTTTTTTCAGGGCAACAATTCAATCAATTAGTAAATCATGGCATTGAATCGTTCAACTCGGTAGAACATAAATGCTTTAAATCACTCAACAATTTTTGCGCAAGAAAGGTGGCAATTTAAATGTCCAGATTCATTCACAATCAAGGCCGAATTTATCAGCAAATTCAAAAGAGGAAACCGCAATCACGCAAGCCCTTCAATCCGAGGAAATCATGAAAATAATCAAGCCAAGTCATATGATTGAAATCAGAGCAATTAAAGGATTTTCTATCCTATATTTTCACCAATTCATCATTGACTATTGGGTGTTGAAAAACACAAGTCACAAAATCGAAGAGCAGAAATCAATTCAAAACAAATTTACTTCGATCGCTTTATTCCAATTCATACGAAGAGAAATTCACGAGATTTCAGAGCCACAGAGATTCAATTCTTTCAGCAATCGATTCGGATTTGGGAGTCAACAGAGAAAAACCCTAGTCGCGCTGCCATTTTTTTTAGGAAGCAAAGCAATTGAAGAAATGGAGAAACAAATGGGCCGGCCTTGTTTTTGAATGGATGGGGATAACCCTAATATTATAACTCCTAGGGTTTTTATTTTATTTTACTTGTTTGTATTGTTTTAATTTGTTTAGTAAACCGTCAAAACAATTTTCTAGAGTCTGTATAATTCTAGAGGATCCAGTCAGGGTGTTTACTGACAGTTGCTAGAGTCTGTAAAATCTAGGTTACTGGTTACAGGGCTGTAATCAGGGGAAATCTGATCTAGGGGATTAGATCAGTCTAGGGTTTTGAGCGTAGGGTTAGAATAAGAGTAGGGTTTGCGAGTGTACATGGTCTTGTATGCGGGATCTGTTCTATCACCTAGTAGAAACCGTAGGAATGCAACAGTAGGCAGGTTTCTGCCGAAGTTGGGTATATCTGTGTGTGATTTATTTTCTGCACTTTATTTCTGCTATATTCTGTGATCTGCGAATTGTTTATCATTTTAATATCCTGTCAGAATTTTAATTCAGCTAAAAACTGTGATAAACCCTATTCACCCCCCTCTAGGGTTAATCTAGATTCAACAAGTGGTATCAGAGCGGGTTATTTCATTAACTCTAGAGTTATGGGTCATCCTAGTTGTCAACCGATAGAGAGTCAGTCCAGTTCATCTCCAACTATTTTCGATGGAACAGATTTTTTTAAACTGGAAATCCAAAATGGAATTTTATTTAAAATCTATTAATATTAAATGTTGGGATGCTGTTATCAATGGGTTTGATAGTGTAGATATTACTTTCAATACCCATGCTATGAAAATTATATTTGATTATCTTAGTGCTGAACAGTTTAATCTTATCTGCCATTGTTTATCTGCATAGGAAATCTGGGATACTCTCAATACGAAGTATGGAAGATCTGACAACGGTTTCTCAAAACCCGAGAAAGTCAACTCAGATTCAGAGTTCTGTTTAACAGGATTTACAAATGAAAATTCAGAAGGATCAGATAATGGAGAATCAACGGATGCTGAAACAGAAAATTTCTCATACGAAGATTTAGTTTATATATGCATTGATTTGACTAAATCTGTTGATAAACTCCAATCTAAAAACAAATATCTGAAATCTAAGAATTCTGAGTTGACCAACAAAATGGATAATTTTGAATTACAACTAGAACATTTTAAAAATTCTTCAAATTCAGATTGCAAAAATTGTTTGAAATTGAAAACCAATCTTGTTCATCTCAGTAAAAATATTCAAAAGTTTGAAAAAGAAATTCTGATCTTAAAAAAAACAAGATTGAGTTATCAAGTTTGAATAATTTTTTACAAAAGGAATTTGAAATTTTTAAGACTGATATATATTCCAAATTTGAAATTGCTGAAAAGGAGAATTTGTTGAAATCCGATTTGATTTTGAAAGAACTGGAAAACGAGATTGAAAAATCCAAGAAATTTGAGTTTGAAAAACAAAAACTTTGAATCTGAGATTGCTGTCCCAAACCAAAATTAACTTGCTTAAAAATGAAATTTGGTTTTAAAATCTGATTTTGAAAGATGTAAGATCGCTAAAAATCGTTGTTCAGACTTATTGAAAGAAAATGGTGATCTTAAAACTGAAATTCAACAACTTGAAACAATTTTTGCTAAATTTTCAAATGGTGAAAAATCTTTGAATATGTTGTTGAAAAACCAATTTTCTGTTGGAAATAAACGTGGTCTTGGTTTTGGGAAAACAAATGATTTTGAAAAGCTAAATTCTTGTGATTTTGAAAATTCCTTAAACTGCTTCAAGAAGGATCATTTTGAAAATTTGAACTCTAAAAATTCCAAAGGGTTTTTAAATCATAAATAAAATCAGAATCTGTTGTACAACAATCCATTTAGACAATCTTGGATCCCAAAAGAAGATAAAACATCTTTGAATAAATTCAAACAAATCTGGATTCCTAAGGGTACTAAGGTAAATTCTGATGGTTTGTTGTACAAACAGATTTGGGTACCAAAACGTGTGAACAAAGCTGTGAGTGGTTTTACAAATTTTGTTAGACCACTTGATCCCCTGAATTGTTAGGAACGAAGGAGGCTGAGGAACTGCTTTGCAAAAGAGAATTGAATTCGAGCTGCTCAATGTTCTTGTATTATTCACAGTGCCTTAGCCAAGCTTGTTGAGTTAGAGATTCTGATTTACTTTGGACTCTGGTATGATCTCTAAACTCACCTTTGTAAATATTCTCTGTTTTTATTTCCTTTGTTTATTTCTCCTTCTATCCCTTCTGTTTTTTTTCTTTTCTTTCCTTTTGTTTTGATTTGTCTCTGTCATACCTTTGTAATTTCTTGGGCTTCATTAACTTCCAATTGCAGAATTCATATTTTTTTCCTACAAATCTGCTTTATTCAAATAAAACTCTAATGTTTTAATCATTTCCAGATCTTGAATTTAATCTTGTAAATATCTGCAATTGTTTTGAAGTTTATCTTTCTGATTTCTGAATTCATAACAGTGTTGATGTATTCTTGTCATATCTTGGACACTATTAATTTGAATTCTAAATTTTTGAAGGTTTGAAAAAAATTGAAATTTCACACAAATCTGCTGGTTTGAATTTCTTCTAATTCATTTAAGAAAAGCTCAAAATATTATACTCATTACAGCACTCTGCTATTTATCAGTTATGATAATTTCATTGATTTTCAGATTGGCTTGGAATTTTTGAATGTCTTGAATCACATTGTTTACGTCTTGAAATTCATTGTCATTCATGATCATCTGGCTTAGATTATTTGTTTGTTTGAGATCATTTGAAACTTTTGATGTTTTTGAATCTCACACACCTCCTAAATTTGAAATTATCAACCTTGTGTGATTGATTCATTATATCCCAAAACTTGATATTGATTGAAGTGATTTCAAAAAAATTATTTTATTTTTTTTGGTTCATGAATACCTCTCAAAATTGATGTAAATGATCTGAAATTTCTCTTGGGCTTGTCAGAGATACTTGTGAAAATTTATTTTTGAAAATCTGGTCTTAAATCTCATTGTTATTTCATGATTATTTGATAAGAATATTTGTTTGTTTAAAATCATTTGAATTTTTTGATTTACTGAATCTCACACACACCTTGAATCAGAAATTTACAATCTGGTGTGATCGATTCATTGAATCCGGATATCTTCATATTCCATCAAATGATTTAAAATAAACGGTATTTTTAATCTTGGATCATGAACCATTCGTTGTGACCGTCATCCTGTCAAGTCTGAATTGAAATTGTTTGTTGTGCTGTCCTGATATTGATTTGAAAATATTTTGGAAATTGCTTGCTTGCTTCTCTGATACTTTTTTGAAAATGTTTTAAATAACTGCTTTTTATCACTTTGCTGCTCTGATAGATGAAATTAATTTGGTTGATTGTTTTAGTCATGTTTGCTTGGGCCTTGTGATTAAATTTATGTTTTCTGTGATACTCTTGTTTGTCTCCGGTGTAATTATAATCCTCATGAATTGAGACACCACTTAGTATCAGAAGTGCTGAATTTTCTTTGTATATATTTCTAATCCCTCTTGTGTTGTATAGATCTTTTCAAATTCCTCTTGTAATTGATTTTCAATTTTAAAATTATTTATTGATTATTCACTCAGAAATTGAAATCAGTATCCAAATTGAACTGTATTTGTAATTCATCAAAATTATTATCAGATTTTGAAATTGTGATGAATTGTGACTGCAGTGTATTTCACAACAAGAGGAGATTTTATTTAGATTTTCATGATGGTTGAACGTTTATTATAATATCTTTGAACTGGCAATTATTTCACGACCTTCTCCTTTATCTATCATCATTCTGCCATCCATCATGTCTTTTATATTAATGTGGAGAGTTTAATTTTTTTAAAAAAAACAGTGAAAATATTTATGATAGAAATTGGATTATGTTACTATTCAGAGTTAGTGATAATTGGAAATTTTCAATGATCCCGATACAGTCAAGCATATTTCATAATATAATTAATTTAGAAATTTATTTCACAGTCCATTTCTGTACCCACCACATTTCTATCATCCGTATTGGTTTTATGTACTGAGGAAGTTTTTCATCTTGAAACTGACAATAATAAAAATATAATTAATTCATAAGTGTGTCTCCAATCTCATTTAAAAATCCAAGCTCTGGTCATGTAGGGTTGTGAGACAACTTATCATTTAAGCTATGACTGACCTCATTTAAAAATCCAAGCTCTGGTTATGCATGGTCAGTGTGCTCTTAAATAAAAGAAAAAGAAAAGGAAATAATATGCTAAATAGAAATTAATTTGAAATTCTCATTGGTGTGTAAAAACCAACCTATCAATCCATGTTCTAATTTGTGAAATGTGTTAATATTTTATGACGTATTATGATTTGTTGATTGATAGGTATTGGGATATGAGATTATTCGATTTTGTCACTTAAATTGAATTATTAATTATAGTCCAAATCCATCACTGTTTTTTGTGCTCATTTTTTAAAATTCTTTTGAAAATAATTGAAATTCATATTTTTATAACTCTCCCAATTTATATAAATTCATCGTAAATCCGTCATTCTCTACAATGTGAAATATGCCACCTGTTCTTAGAATATTATGATTTTTGTTTGACTGATTGAGGTTTATGATGACCGTCCTTTCTCCTAAGTTGAAATTATATTTATTAGTCAATTTTTCATCTAAATTTTAATTTCTGTATCCTTTTGATGATAATAAAAGGGGGAGAATGGGTAGAGATTTTGATTTATGAGTGAATATTTTATAAATATTTTTAATTTTGAAAATTTATTACATTCATTCGTTTCACTTGTAACACCCCACATCCGTTAAGGTCACTCACAAAGGGAATGCCTTAACTTCAATGGAGCATTATGGGTACTGGAACAGAAATATTACAAGACAGACGTATATAAAACAGCAAAAAGTAAAGTGGAAGTACTTCAAATCATTTATTAAATATAATTGTTTACAATAAAATCCCATCAACTTCCAATATCCAATTACATAGTCAAAATATCTGTCTTGCTCAAAAACAAAGAAGCATAAAAATAAAATTGTAGTATTCCCCAATAAAGCAAAGCAAGCCATAACCAAGAGAAATCCAAGCCGTACATGAAAGAGCCTTGAAGCATGGTAAGAATCTGAACTAAGCTGTATTCCCACCCTGCAAACCTGGGGGGAGGGGGGGACAGAAGAAAAAGAGGCGAAACAAACCGGGTCAGTCATAAAGACTGAGTAAGTCCTAGTGACTTTCAGCATAAAAACATGTGAAGATAATATGGCATGAATAAACTAGAAGTAAACATAAGCATGATGACAAGGTAAGCTACAGGCACGATGAATCAAGTATAACATCCCATGCTTCCTATCAAGAGTATCATCACAAGGTGTTCCTACCAAGTATCACATTGCAAGGTTTCTATTAAGTATAACATCGCAAGATTTCTAAGCTTCACCATTTCACTATTTACCTTGATTTCCTATATTCTCTGCACCACCTAACTAGCGTTCCAATTAGTTTACTTAGTTATAATTACAAGATAAGTGATCCCCCATAACCCACATGATAGTTTTATAGGTACATATCCTATGATGAGGGTCCCACCTCATATTGACAGTTTCATGTCCCCACCGTACCTATCTTAACTGATCAGCTCTCACTTACAATGTTTCACATGTGTTATATACTAAGGTTATCCCAACCCCATAGTTGTGGTAGCCATCAGGACTACATCTAATATGAGGGTTTTACCTCAACCAACCTAATTTCCATGAATGTGTTAGATGTATCCTTACTACCCTAATCGATCGGCTCCTACTCGACCTAGTTCTTGCGGTAACCTACTTGTAGATACCTGTGCTGGTCCCACCCTAGGGTGTATCAGTCCCTAGGATGGCAACCCCGACACAATTCTTGATACACAGCTTTATATCTACTGATGCCTAGTGGCTAAATTTTCCACTCCGGAATATGTGCACGCCCGTAATCCGTCGGAACCTGCACTGCTAGATCCCCTGCCGCCGTTTTGACCGCTTACAATCAGCCCAGTAACCGTGCCCCACCCTGCCTAGCTCAGGGTACCTTTGATACCTAATGTGGGTTACTGCTGAAACGGGTCCCGCTACTAGGGTTTTCCTAGGGTCTATTCGTATACCCCACAAGGTTGGTTAAGTGTTATCCATTCAAGTTAACTTAACCCCACCCCCCATCATGTTACCTTGGTTAAGTGTTCTTTCTTTACTTAACCCTACCGCATGTCTTGTTACATTGGTTAAGCGTTTCCCCCTGTGTTAACTTAACCCTTACCACGCCTCACATTAGATTGGTTAAGTGTATGTTAACTCAACCCCATCCACTAGTCATATTATAGTGGTTAAGTGTTACCCTCGTGTATTTACTTAACCCTATCACACATCAGGTTATATCAGTTGGGTGTTGTCAACCCATTCAAGTTAAACCAATCCATTTAACTTAACCCTCCCATTCGTCAGATTGCATTGGTTAAGTATTTCAAATAATTCATGGCTTAACCCGCCCACGTATCATGTCAAGTTGGTTAAGTGTTGTCTAGCGATTCATAACTTAACCCCGCTATCTTAGCATATCAAATTGGTTAAGTGTTTTCGAGTAGTTCATGACTTAACCCGCCCACGTATCATGCTAAGTCGGTTAAGTATTATCTATATGTTCAAGTTGACTTAACCCTGCCACATTCATGTCATATCGGTTAGGTCCACATTTACATGTCAAATTTCCATGTCATCCCACCTAACCCTCTAACCATACCCACATCTTATTATGGTTACTATTCCTTAATTCATTCATTATAACGAACGAATCATGACCTCTCACATTAGACCGTGCATTTTGTGGCCACTGGATTTGCCGAGCGGTTCCGGGCAGATTTACACCACAAACTGAGTCTAACCTCGTGTCATAAATCATTACGCCTACAATTCGACCTTCGACCTCTCACATTAGACTAACACTTTGTGGCTACTGGATTTGCCGGGCGATTCCGGGCAGATTTACACCACAAACTGAGTCTAACCTCGTGTCAAAGGTTCATTAATGGTCGTATTCCACCCAAAAACTCAATATTAGTTCATGTGTTTAACATATAAAAATGTTCATGTTCGTGTTCAAGTCAACTATCCAATACACAGTCATTTCCATGTTTCAAATTCCCAACTTTACATGTTAATAAACATATACCCCAGTTCCAAATTTCATGCCACTTATATATATATACCCAATTCTAGTCAGTTTACATATGTCCAATTCTTGCCTATTTACATGTATGCCAAGTTTATGCCATTTTACCCATATCAAGTTCTAGCCAAGATTACATGTACCAAGTTTCATGTCCAAACAAACCCAAATCATGATTCATGATGTAGTTATCCCAAACTATAATTTTTTTATTACAATACATGCCAATTACCCAAGTTCATAATATATATTTATGCCAATTATCAAGTTTACAATCACTTTTATGTTCAAATTTCCAATTCTACTTATGCCTAATCATAAGCCTAACTTTTTGATTTAATTTAGAAGCCAATTCATGTATGCCCACCTCATGCCAAATTAATTATGCCCATGGCCAAACTTGCAATTTCAATTATGTTGACCATACCCAAATTTCCAATTTCATGTTATGTCGCCAATTCTACCAACATATATCCAATATAGACAATATTCCCATATTTTCCCATATTCAATCGTACGCAAATCGCGGTTTAGGCCTAGGTCAGAAATTGACCTAGGTTTATCGAAAGAAAATAAATAGGGGAAGGTAGAATTTGTATAATAATCAGCATAGAGAGAAAATTAGCATCAAAACATCATCTCAGGCATAAAAGATAGATCTTGATAATAATATCAACATGAATCAAGAAAAACTGATTTACATTCAGGCAAAATAGATCATAAGCTTGACATGAGAACGAAAATAGAAAAGTCCCAAAACTCAAGATTCAAGAAGTAACAGAGATAGGTCTGTATCAATAGACATACTTAAATCCAATTCCACTTTATTCCATGGCCATATCATAATTAACAAGTTTAAATCTAAAAAGTAACTATAACTTATAGATCATGGCTAATGAATTAAGAACTGAATTTGTTGTAGAATGCTGATTTATTGTCTTGCATCATTGTAGAAGCCTTAATCTTCGAATTTAATCGTGTATGAAAGCTTTGTCCCTAGAATTTGATTTGAGTTTGAATGCTTAAGCTTTAATTTGGGGGAGGAGGCCATAGTTCAAGAGGGAGTTCAGCAGCATTTTGGTGTAAGAATGATTTTTTATGAATTAGGTTAGGTCTACGAGTGTTTTTATAGGTGTAGCAACTAGTTTAGGCCCTTAGATAAACCTAGGACTGATCTGAGCCGTCAAAAACGTCACAGGCCCGCAAACAGACCCACCCAGCCAATCAGTCGCACCCAAGCCGACCAGGGAGGTTGACCCCCAGGTCGACCTGGTCTGGCCAGGTCGACCTGGACTCTGGGCGGGAATTTTCCCGCCCAACCCGCCTTTGGGTCTTGAATTCGAATTTCTGAGCTGTTTTTGATTCTGAAAATTCGTGAAACCTCTAGAGGTCATAACTCGGTCATACGGACTCCGATTTTCGAAAACTCGGACTCGATTTCATGTAGAATTCCGAGAATAACGCAATGGCGCAACCCGTTTCCCATGATTCTCACTTCAAAAGTTAATTATACCCTGATTTATAGTTTCAACATGTTATTAAAATTCGGGTTGTTACATTCTCCCCTCCTTAAAGAATTTCGTCCCCGAAATCTTCAAGTTAAGAGGAATGTGTCCTACCATCCAATCATCCATCTACTCAAAACATCATTCACAAGCAATCATTGTCCTTAAAAGATTTCTAATGTTGTATGAACATATGCAGAAGGTGTGTGTATATGTTCCTTATCTAATGCAAATGATCAGGCCTGATTGATCTCTTTAATGCAAAATATGTTTTAGTGCCATAAGTCCATCATGTATGCGAATAGTCCTAGCCACATAAACACTATATGTGTGCACAAACATCCGTCCATATGCAACATCCACATGATAACACATTTAATTTCATCCATAAACAAGTATAAACACTCATGTATATACAATATGAAAGGTGATGGAGCCGATCTAGTGTCTAAGGTGCGTGTATATGCATCCACGAGTAACCACTTGCAACCATCAATCATAACATGTCTCAAACACATGTTTACACCCAATTGTTCTTACCTAAAGGTATAGTCAAATGATAGAAGCAAGTAGAAACTTTGTGCCCATTAGGCAATGTCAAAACTGGAAATCTATGTCACATATATACTGATTAGGAAAAGAACTCCCTAAGCACCAGCCCCGAAGACCGAAATCAATATCAGACTAATACCCAAAGAATTAACCAACCAATATATATGTTTCTAGGAAACTAAGCATGATGGACTCCTTTTTGGTCACAACAAATCCCTTCCTAAGACCAACCCATATCCTATAAGACCCAAAATGTTTAATCAACCCAACGGACACCCTCAAGCCCCAACATGTATTACTAACAGATGAGTCATACTCCCTATGGGGTTTGCAACAGAAATAGGATGGAGAATAGGACCGGGAGGATATGCTTAAAAGATAGCATGCAAGTAAGCTCTACAAGAAACGAGGGATCAAGGATCTATTCTTAAAAAAAAGGAGATATGATGCGCGCATCTAGTCTTCAATCTTCTAAGTCGCATTTCCTTGAGCTTAACTCCATTGTGCTTTGGCCGTCTTTAACTTCACAATTTCGTAGCTTCTTAATTCCTGTTTCCAAAATATGAGTTGGAACTCATTTCACTGTCGCCTCTCGTTCCACTTCCATTTATTCTTTTTCTAGTATACTTGGCTCAAACATAACTGCGTACTCATGGTTTCATGCAAGCTCTCCAAAATTCACTAGTGAATCTTGGATCTCATTCACTTACTAGAAGGTATTCCACATAAATGAATTATCTCTTGAAGATAAACAAATGCCAGCCATGTTGCCAAGTGTACTTACTAAGGTGATTCTCTATAACTCATGCATAAGCGAGATGAACCATCCGCCTTAGTGGCGAACACTACTCGAGCGGATCAATAAATGTATCAAGAGATTCTAGGTAACTAAGCATGGCAGAACCCTAAGGGTTACACTAGACTTCGAGGGCATTAACGAGGCAAGTCAAGAGTCTAACTAACCTCTTTTCATACTTGAGAATGGTATCATTTTTGGACAACCACTCCATCCCTAGAATCAACCCATTGCCTAAAAACATAAGCATTACTTCTAAACTCAACACTTAGCATAGAAATTCTCAAACCCAAACAAGTCCTGAATAAATGAGCTGATTCCCCAACAGGATTTTAGACAAAAACGGGATCCTCTACTATGCTAGTACTAAGGTGCAGAGAGTTCAACTCTCGAAGCAGAATTAAAAGGATGCGATGTACAAAAACAAAGTTCTAATGGGATGATAGAAAAGAAAAGCTAAACCTTTAACAGAAACGTAACCACCACTCTTAGGTATGCTAGTAGTGAGAGCATACAATTGCCCTCTCTACGATCTTGTTCTTTGCCCTTGTCCTTGTCCTATAATACTTAACTACATGTCCCTTTTTACCATACTAAAGATACTCTCTCTTGTCATGGGTTTTATTATTCTCTCACTTTGGCCTCTTTCCTTTCACCTTTTCCTTCTTCGTGGATTAAGCCATATCAACAAGTTTCTCATCCTTAGGCTTGTGTTCTTTTATCCTCGTTCTTGCTATCCTTGTATAGTTTGTTGACAAGTCTCTCGAAAGCTACCTCCATCGCACGACAACCCAACAAAGCTTGAAACAAGATTAGTCGCAGATGGAACTACTGCGGCTACAGATGGAGGTTAGGCACTCCTTTGCCCGCCGACATGTGTAGTACATTTACAAAATTATGGTAAAAGAAAGAGAGAAGAAACTCAAGGAGACAATCAAAAGATAGTGCATATGGCTTTGGGGAATATGCCTTTCGTAAAACAAAACTTTTCTTAGAAAAATGCTTCTTTGTAAACGTTTTGAAAATAATTTCAGAAGGTTTTTAAAAGCTTTTGCCCAGTTTGGTAACCTCCTGTGTAACACCCCACTCCCGCTATGATCACTCACTAAGGGAATGCCATAGCATCGGTGGAGTATTTTAGTGAATATAGAACAGAAAAATTACAACAAGACAGATATAAATAGTACTTGAAATTTTAAAACATCATCTCATAACAGCGGAAGTAAAACATGTCTGGTTACATCATAAAACCACAATAAAGGTCAAGTACAATATCCATCAAAATAAAGAAGTACATAATCCCACTCTCATACAATAGCCAAACAAAAGAAAAGATAACTGGAGCTTTACATCTATCCAAGCTCCTAAAGACTGGAACAGCAATCCGATCAAACTCCACTACTGCTAGGATCCACCGTAGGACCTGAGGGTTGGGAAAAAGATAAAAACAACAGGGTCAGACATAAGTCTGAGCGAGTCCTATAACTTTAACAATACATTCGTTAAAGTAACCAGAGAAGACATAAACTGATATACGGTAACATATAGGGATGAATGGCTACCCTAAGCAGTCAACTAAACGAAGATAAAGGATAAAGACGCATCTACCCTCCCTAAGGTAAATTACTAAACTGCACCACACCAGTCGTTCCTAACTTAAAGGTTGATCCCACCCAAGGACTTATAAAATTTACTAATTAGTACCTGCGTACCCCTAGGTGACCAAGTAGGCGCCACGGGGCCCTACAATCCACTAGGTGTACACACTACTTCCCATTCGATCGGCTCCCTAACGTAGATACCCGTGCTGGCCCCACCGTGGGATGTATCATTCCCCAATGTGGCAACCTGATGAAACTAAAGGTGCACGGCTTATATCTACTCGATGCAACAACGGCTTACCTACCAGCCCGGGCCCACTCACGCATATGAAGCCCGTTGGACTTGCGTTGCCACCGCTAACCCGTTTGCCTCTTACAGTCAAGCCCAGTATGCGTGTCCCGTCCTCGACATGGGTCGAGCCCACAAAGATACGTATGGGTTACTGGTTGAAATGGGCCTCCACAAGCTACCCACCTAAGCTTGTCCCTTTTTCTAGTATATCCCACTTAACCCTTTAATCATGTTTTAATTACATGTTCTATTTTGGTTAAGTATTCTAATCGTATTTTCTATTGCCACCCAAGGCAACCACTAGATTTTCTCATGCCACCCGAGGCACCCACTTAACCCCTCATGTCCCTCTACATGCTAATGTGGTTAAGTGTTTCTTAATTAATTAATTAAGAACGTAACCTTTGTAAAGACCTCTCACATTAGACTGTCTTTTATGACCGCTGGTTAAGCCGGTTGGGTCCGGGCAGCCTTATGTCATAACAGAGTCTAACCTCGTGTCTTTACATTAATTACGTATTTAGTTTGTGCCTAAGACCTCTCACATTGGGCTAACATTTGTAGCAACTGGTTAAGCCGGTTGGGTCCGGGCAGTTTTACGCTACAACTGAGTCCAACCTCGTGTCTTAGTCAATTAATTACACCTAATTAATCACCCTCATAATTTTATATTAATTATCCCTAATTAATCAAGTTTTCTTAACATGGGTAGACCTAACTTAATAGGTAAATTCCCATGGGGTAGACCTAACTCAATAGGTAAATTCCCAACACATAGTATGGGTACACCTAACCAAATAGGCAAATTCCCATACTATGTTTATTTATTTTGTGTTATGCATAATTATATTAATTTCACACAATCTTATTAACTTATGCATTTAATTACCCCATCGTTCCCACGTAATTTCGTTCATGATATAACACATATAAAAGGTGTCAACTTGCATATGAATGAACATGTTTCAAAGGTGCCATCTTGCATATTAACAAACACATAACTTGCATATGAACTTGCATAACATGTCACATAACTTGCATATAATATGTCACATAACTTACATATTCATTTTGCATAACAAACTTGCATATTAGCTTATAGACTTGCATAATGTGTCATCATGAACTTGCATATTAATAAACATGTAACTTGCATATTTACATACATGTAACTCGCATATTAACAAACATGTAACTTGCATATAAAGAAACATGTAACTTGCATATTTACATACATGTAACTTGCATATTAACAAACATGTAACTTGCATATTAACAAACATGTAACTTGCATATTTACATACATGTAACTTGCATATTAACAAACATGTAACTTGCATATTAACAAACATGTAACTTGCATAGCATATTACCATGAACTTGCATAACATGCATATGATTACATAGCCCACAACTTGCATATTTAGCATCATGCAAACATAACATACATCATATTAAACTTGCATAAGCTTACATACTCAACATGCATAAACATAAGATTAATGCTAACATCATATCATATGATTCAAAGCTCATTAACCCACATACAAAACCATAAATCTCATCACATCTCATCTAATTAGTTTACCAAAAGATCATCAAAGTGATAGAAACTCACAACTAGCAACTTTGAACACCAAATGAAGAAGATTAAGATGCTAAGAAGGGATTAGAAGTTGATTAGAGAGTGATTAGTATGCAACCCTCTTCATAAAATTAGTGGAGGCCATGAGAGCTAGCATTTTGCCATAGTTTAGTCACTAGGTTTAATTATGAATGAATTAGGGTAGGTTAGGGTCTTATTTATAGATTAGGCAAGTGTTTTAGGCCATAGGATTAACCCTAGATTCAATCCAAGCCATCAAAGCATGTCTTGGGGAAGAAGTCAAGTGTAGGAACCATCTAGGGCCTTTAGATTAAAGATGGACCATGAGAACCATTCAAATGCAAAATCTGCACTTGAGCGAATCGGCCCACGGGTTGACAGCCAAACACCCTGGATTAACCCCTAGTCGACCCAGCGGGCTCGGGTCGACTTCAAAAATCGGCCGGTTCGGTTATTCCCCTCTCCCAATTCGCTGTTTTGAGCATTTTTGCATATTTATTTATTAAATTTTCAATTATATATATATATATATCAATATATATATATATATATATATATATATATCTACACAACCCATTTCACTTAATTAAGTATACTTTAATTTGGGAATTTTCGTGAAACTTCGCGAGGCCATATCTTGGTCATACGGACTCCGATTTTCGAAAACTCGGACTCTATTTCGCGTATTTTTCCGAGACGAACACAATGGCATAGCCCGTTTCCCTTGATTCCCATTTTAGAATTAAATTCTGCCTCGATTTATGTTATTACAGGTTATTGAAAATACGGGTTGTTACATTCTCCCCTCCTTAAAGGATTTCGTCCCCGAAATCTTCAAGTTAGGAAGAACGTATCCTACCATCCAATCATCCATCTACTCAAAGCATCATCCACGAGCAATCATTGTCCTTACAAGATTCTAAATGCTGGATGGATATATGCAAAAGTGTGTGTATATGTACTTACCTAATGCGAAAATCAGGCGGTTACTGATACAGTAAACCTCCTTAATGCAAACCATGATAGTGCCATGCATCCAATATGTATGCGAAACCCTATTGACACATACAAATTTCTACATGCGTGCACAACCATACACAAAAATGCATCATCCATATGATAACACAGCCATGATACATCCATCAATCTAACTACCACATCCATTTATGCAATATGCAACATGAAGTGACTGAGCCGATCTAGTGCCTAATGTGTGTGTATATGCATCCACGAGCAACCACTAGCAAACAATTGCATCCATATGCATCCATCAACCATAACATGTTTCAAACACATGTCTCAACCATAGGTTTTACCCTATCTAAAGGTCATAGGTATTAGCGAGAGGATATACTAAAGATAAGATAAGTACTAGACAAGCAATAAAGGAGAAGTTAAAAGACATACTCTCAAAAAGAAATGGATACAAAGAACGCATCTTTGCTTCCGTCTCCCAAGTAGCATTGCTTTCGTCATCTCCCCATTGCACTTTAACTAGCTGAACTTCTCTGTTCCTCAACTTCCTAGTTTCTGACCCAAGGATGCGAGTAGGAGCTCGTCGAATCGTCGCATCACGCTCTACCTCTACATCTCTAAGCAAGCTCGGCTCTACCACCTCCGCGGTCTCATGTAAGCACTTCCTCAAATGTGATACATGGAATACATCATGAACACCACTAAGTCTGTCGGGCAACTCCACCCTATATGCCATCCGTCCAATCCTTTCCTTAATAGGAAACGGCCCAACAAATCTCGGTGCTAACTTCCCTACGGACCCAAAGCGAACAACATTTCTCAATGGAGATACTTTGACAAAAACCGTGTCCCCAACCTCAAACTCAAGATCCGTCCTTCTCCGATCCGCATAAGATTTCTGTCTATCTTGCGCTGCTTTCATCCTTTTTCGAATTAAATCAATCTTCTCTGAAGTCTCTCTAACCATATCCGGCCCAAGCAAGATCTTATCCGTAGATTCCCACCAACATGTAGGAGATCGACAAGGCCTTCCATAAAGAGCTTCGAAAGGAGCCATACCAATACTGGACTGAAAGCTGTTATTATATGCGAACTCCACCAAAGGAAGATGTTCTTCCCATGTACCTCCAAAATCCAAGATACAAAGCCTCAAAAGATCTTCTAAGATACGGTTCACCCTCTCGGTCTGACCGTCCGTCTGAGGATGATATGCGGTGCTCAAACACAACTGAGTCCCTACCGCCTCTTGCAAACTTCTCCAAAACTCACTAGTGAAAATAGGATCTCGATCACTCACAATGCTGGATGGTACGCCATGCAATCTAACAATCTCTCTAACATAGACTGAAGCAAGCCATGGAGCGGTCCTCTTACTCTTTACGGGTATAAAATGGGCACTCTTTGTAAGTCTGTCTACCACAACCCAAATTCCCGTATTGCCCTTCCTCGATCTCGGTAACCCGTCGATGAAATCCATCGAGACACTATCCCACTTCCACTGTGGAACTTCCAATGGGTGTAGCAACCCACCGGGTTTCCTTTGCTCCACTTTAACTTGTTGGCACACTAAGCATCTAGCCACATACTCGGCCACATCTTTCTTCATACCGGCCCAAAAGAAAACTCTCTTCATGTCTTGGTACATTTTGTCTCCACCGGGATGAATAGTCATTCTTGAACGATGTGCATCATCCAAAATAGCCTTCTTCAAACCCTCATCTTGCGGTACACAAAGTCTACCGTCTCTATGCAACCATCCCTTATCATCTATGGTGTATCTACCCAAATGGCTGGACGACTCCCCTCTTATAAGCTTCTCTACCAACACAACCAACTGTGGGTCGTCTCGCTGAGCCTCGCCAATCCGTCTCAAAAGAGTAGGTCTAACCTCCAAGGATGCCAACAAACCAGGTACAAAATCAACAGAAGGTCTGAAGTCAAACAAAGAAAGAAACTCCAAGCTTCGTCGTTCCACGAACAATGGACTCAAAGATAGCCTTTTTCTACTTAAGGCGTCTGCCACCACGTTACCCTTACCAGGGGTATACGCTATCTCGAAATCATAGGATGCTAAGAACTCCATCCACCTTTGCTGTCTTAAGTTTAAATCCTTCTGAGAGAATAAGTACTTCAATGATTTATGGTCGGTGAACAACTCGAATCTCTCACCAAGAAGATAATGGCGCCAAGACTTAAGTGCGAAAACAATCGCGGCCAACTCTAGATCATGGGTAGGGTAATTCTTCTCATGCACTCTCAATTGTCTCCCTCCATAGGCTATTACCCTTCCCTCCTGCATCAAGACTGCGCCTAATCCTGTTCCACAAGCATCGGTATAAACAACAAACGGCTTACTCCCATCTGGAAGCACTAAAACTGGAGCGGTGGTCAAAGCTCTCTTTAACCGTCGGAAAGCATCATCACAATCTACATCCCATGAGAAAACCAGATTCTTCTTCGTCAAGCGGGTTAATGGGGCTGATATCTTCGCGAAGTCTTTGATGAACTTCCTATAATATCCTGCCAACCCCAAGAAACTTCTTACCTCGGTAGCATTTCTAGGAACTTTCCAATCCTGGATAGATACTATCTTTGCGGGATCCACAGCTATCCCTTCCTTAGAGACCACATGCCCTAAGAATCGCACTTCTCTTCTCCAAAAATGGCATTTAGAGAATTTAGCTTTAAGACTATGCGCTCGAAGAGTCTCCAACACTTCCTTGAGATGTAAGGCATGCTCTTCTTCATTCTTGGAAAAGACCAAGATGTCATCCACAAAAACTACTACAAACTTATTCAGATACTCTCTGAACACTCTACTCATGAGATCAACAAAGTATGCGGGGGCGTTTGTCAACCCAAATGGCATCACTAGCCACTCATAAAAACCATCCGGAGTCCGGAAAGCAGTCTTCTCTATACTGTCCTCCGCCACTCTTAACTGATGAAACCCTGTAGCTAAGTCCATCTGCGAAAATACTGACGCGCCAACCAACTGATCAAAGAGATCATCTATCCTCGGTAATGGGTGTCTATTCTTCTTCGTGAGCTTATTAAGTTCCCTATAATCCACACAAAGTCTGAGGGACCCATCCGCCTTCGTGGCAAACACTACTGGAGCTCCCCACTCCGATATACTTCGCCTTATGAACCCCTTCTCAAGCAACTCCCCTACTTGCTTATGAAGTTCTCTTCTCTCACGAGGAGCCATGTGGCGTACTGGCAAAGACACTGGTTTGGCATTATCCACCAAATAAATTCGGAAATCTATCTCCCGCTTCGGAGGCAAACCCTTTACTTCTTCAAACACATCCGGATATTCCCGGACTACTCTGACAGAACACAAACTTTCGACCGAAGCATCGAGCGATTCAAGATAACTTAGCAAAACAGATTCCAGGGGATTGCAAGAGATCTCGAGAGTGTTACCCAAGCGGGTCATGAGCCTGACAACTCTCCTTTCGCAATCAAGAACGGCACCATTACTGGATAACCAGTCCATGCCCAAGATCAACCCATAGCCCGTGAAGCCCAATACAAAAGCATCACATCTAAACTCAACGCTAAGTATAGAAATCTTCAAACCCAAACATATCATAGACAGATATATGGAGCCCCCAATTGGGTTTGAGACAACCAAGGGATCATCAACTAGACTGGTGTCTAAGTGCAGTGACTCAACTAACGATGATGAGATAAAAGAATGCGATGCGCCAGAGTCAAACAAAGTACGAACTGGATGATCAAACAGAAAAACCAGACTTTCAACGGAAATAGTTCTACCTCTCTGCTGAATCGGTGGAACTGAGAGAACCTGAACTTGCCCCCCTGACTGAGGTGGTGCTATAAGAGCTTGCACCTGGCCTCCTGAGGTAGACCCCGTCTTCTGCCCCTTCTTTGGGCAGTTTTTCACAAGATGCCCTGCTTCACCACAATGAAAGCAACCGGTCTTCTTCTTTTTGCGACAATCCTTACTGAGGTGTCCTGGTGTTCCACAATTGAAGCACTTCTTCTTCGTCTTCTTTTTGTCACCATTGCCTTTTCCGCCCTTGCCTTGTTGTTGCTGTTGCGGTTTCTTCTGATCCCCCTTTTTCTCTGGTGCCTTAGAATTCTTATCATCCTCATGCATAAGTGCCATGTAGACAAGCTTCTCAAAAGTGGCCCCCATAGGAATGTGAGTCATAGCTATTCCTTGCAATGGTTCGTTCAAGCCTCTAACGAACCTCAAAGCCTTCTTCTCCGGTGTATTCACCAACTCTATGCCAAACCTTGCTAATTGATTGAATTTGTTGACATATTCTTTCACCGTGAGATTCCCTTGCTTCAAATTCAAGAACTTCTCCATAAACAGATTCTCTTCCGCCCTTGAGAGAAACTTAGCCCCAAACCTTTGCTTAAAATCTGCCCAAGAGTCAACAGGGCGTTCTCCATTAGTGACCTCCCACCAGAATGAGGCCTCTCCCTTCATTAACCAAGCCGCCAACTTGACTTTCTTTCCCTCTTCCACTTCAAAGATATCTAGCAACTCTTCCACTTCCTTAAGCCAATCTCTAGCCTCTACGAAAGTCTCTGAACCAAGAAAAGGTTTTCCTCCTATAGCCTTGAACTCCTTGCAAACCTTAGCAAAATTATCCACTCTAGGCTGAGGAGGAGGAGCGGTTGTCTCTGGTGTAGTAGCATTGGCCGGACCCGCAGCCGCGGCCCTAGCCTCTTGCAACCTCCTATACCATAGTGGTATAACTAAACCCTCCGGGATGTTAAGATCTTCAGCCATGCTGAAACGAAAGAGGAAAGATTCAAAAAGGAGATTCCGAAAGATAAAGATATGGCTATTGGGGATTATGCTTTTCTTTTTCAAAAACTTTTTCTCTTAGAAGACATGCTTTTAAAAATACTTTCTTCGAAAATACTCTTAGAAAGTAGTTTTTCTCAAAAATTTTATCTGTTCTGGTAACCTTAAGCTCTGATACCACGTGTAACACCCCACTCCCGCTATGATCACTCACTAAGGGAATGCCATAGCATCGGTGGAGTATTTTAGTGAATATAGAACAGAAAAATTACAACAAGACAGATATAAATAGTACTTGAAATTTTAAAACATCATCTCATAACAGCGGAAGTAAAACATGTCTGGTTACATCATAAAACCACAATAAAGGTCAAGTACAATATCCATCAAAATAAAGAAGTACATAATCCCACTCTCATACAATAGCCAAACAAAAGAAAAGATAACTGGATAACTGGAGCTTTACATCTATCCAAGCTCCTAAAGACTGGAACAGCAATCCGATCAAGCTCCACTACTGCTAGGATCCACCGTAGGACCTGAGGGTTGGGAAAAAGATAAAAACAACAGGGTCAGACATAAGTCTGAGCGAGTCCTATAACTTTAACAATACAATCGTTAAAGTAACCAGAGAAGACATAAACTGATATACGGTAACATATAGGGATGAATGGCTACCCTAAGCAGTCAACTAAACGAAGATAAAGGATAAAGACGCATCTACCCTCCCTAAGGTAAATTACTAAACTGCACCACACCAGTCGTTCCTAACTTAAAGGTTGATCCCACCCAAGGACTTATAAAATTTACTAATTAGTACCTGCGTACCCCTAGGTGACCAAGTAGGCGCCACGGGGCCCTACAATCCACTAGGTGTACACACTACTTCCCATTCGATCGGCTCCCTAACGTAGATACCCGTGCTGGCCCCACCGTGGGATGTATCATTCCCCAATGTGGCAACCTGATGAAACTAAAGGTGCACGGCTTATATCTACTCGATGCAACAACGGCTTACCTACCAGCCCGGGCCCACTCACGCATATGAAGCCCGTTGGACTTGCGTTGCCACCGCTAACCCGTTTGCCTCTTACAGTCAAGCCCAGTATGCGTGTCCCGTCCTCGACATGGGTCGAGCCCACAAAGATACGTATGGGTTACTGGTTGAAATGGGCCTCCACAAGCTACCCACCTAAGCTTGTCCCTTTTTCTAGTATATCCCACTTAACCCTTTAATCATGTTTTAATTACATGTTCTATTTTGGTTAAGTATTCTAATCGTATTTTCTATTGCCACCCAAGGCAACCACTAGATTTTCTCATGCCACCCGAGGCACCCACTTAACCCCTCATGTCCCTCTACATGCTAATGTGGTTAAGTGTTTCTTAATTAATTAATTAAGAACGTAACCTTTGTAAAGACCTCTCACATTAGACTGTCTTTTATGACCGCTGGTTAAGCCGGTTGGGTCCGGGCAGCCTTATGTCATAACAGAGTCTAACCTCGTGTCTTTACATTAATTACGTATTTAGTTTGTGCCTAAGACCTCTCACATTGGGCTAACATTTGTAGCAACTGGTTAAGCCGGTTGGGTCCGGGCAGTTTTACGCTACAACTGAGTCCAACCTCGTGTCTTAGTCAATTAATTACACCTAATTAATCACCCTCATAATTTTATATTAATTATCCCTAATTAATCAAGTTTTCTTAACATGGGTAGACCTAACTTAATAGGTAAATTCCCATGGGGTAGACCTAACTCAATAGGTAAATTCCCAACACATAGTATGGGTACACCTAACCAAATAGGCAAATTCCCATACTATGTTTATTTATTTTGTGTTATGCATAATTATATTAATTTCACACAATCTTATTAACTTATGCATTTAATTACCCCATCGTTCCCACGTAATTTCGTTCATGATATAACACATATAAAAGGTGTCAACTTGCATATGAATGAACATGTTTCAAAGGTGCCATCTTGCATATTAACAAACACATAACTTGCATATGAACTTGCATAACATGTCACATAACTTGCATATAATATGTCACATAACTTACATATTCATTTTGCATAACAAACTTGCATATTAGCTTATAGACTTGCATAATGTGTCATCATGAACTTGCATATTAATAAACATGTAACTTGCATATTTACATACATGTAACTCGCATATTAACAAACATGTAACTTGCATATAAAGAAACATGTAACTTGCATATTTACATACATGTAACTTGCATATTAACAAACATGTAACTTGCATATTAACAAACATGTAACTTGCATATTTACATACATGTAACTTGCATATTAACAAACATGTAACTTGCATATTAACAAACATGTAACTTGCATAGCATATTACCATGAACTTGCATAACATGCATATGATTACATAGCCCACAACTTGCATATTTAGCATCATGCAAACATAACATACATCATATTAAACTTGCATAAGCTTACATACTCAACATGCATAAACATAAGATTAATGCTAACATCATATCATATGATTCAAAGCTCATTAACCCACATACAAAACCATAAATCTCATCACATCTCATCTAATTAGTTTACCAAAAGATCATCAAAGTGATAGAAACTCACAACTAGCAACTTTGAACACCAAATGAAGAAGATTAAGATGCTAAGAAGGGATTAGAAGTTGATTAGAGAGTGATTAGTATGCAACCCTCTTCATAAAATTAGTGGAGGCCATGAGAGCTAGCATTTTGCCATAGTTTAGTCACTAGGTTTAATTATGAATGAATTAGGGTAGGTTAGGGTCTTATTTATAGATTAGGCAAGTGTTTTAGGCCATAGGATTAACCCTAGATTCAATCCAAGCCATCAAAGCATGTCTTGGGGAAGAAGTCAAGTGTAGGAACCATCTAGGGCCTTTAGATTAAAGATGGACCATGAGAACCATTCAAATGCAAAATCTGCACTTGAGCGAATCGGCCCACGGGTTGACAGCCAAACACCCTGGATTAACCCCTAGTCGACCCAGCGGGCTCGGGTCGACTTCAAAAATCGGCCGGTTCGGTTATTCCCCTCTCCCAATTCGCTGTTTTGAGCATTTTTGCATATTTATTTATTAAATTTTCAATTATATATATATATATATATCAATATATATATATATATATATATATATATATCTACACAACCCATTTCACTTAATTAAGTATACTTTAATTTGGGAATTTTCGTGAAACTTCGCGAGGCCATATCTTGGTCATACGGACTCCGATTTTCGAAAACTCGGACTCTATTTCGCGTATTTTTCCGAGACGAACACAATGGCATAGCCCGTTTCCCTTGATTCCCATTTTAGAATTAAATTCTGCCTCGATTTATGTTATTACAGGTTATTGAAAATACGGGTTGTTACATCCTGCTTCGATACCAAATGTAACACCCTACATCCGTTAAGGTCGCTCACAAAGGGGATGCCTTAACTTCAATGGAGCATTATGGGTACTGGAACAGAAATATTACAAGACAGACATATATAAAACAACGAAAAGTAAAGTGGAAGTACTTCAAATCATTTATTAAATATAATTGTTTACAATAAAAGCCCATCAACTTCCAATACCCAATTACATAGTCAAAATATTTGTCTTGCTCAAAAACAAAGAATCATAAAAATAAAATTGTAGTATTCCCCAGTAAAGCAAAGCAAGCTATAGCCAAGAGAAATCCAAGCCGTACATGAAAGAGCCTTGAAGCTTGGTAAGAATCTGAACTAAGCTGTATTCCCACCCTGCAAACATGGGGGGGGGGGGGGGGGGGACGGAAGAAAAAGAGGCGAAACAAACCGGGTCAGTCATAAAGACTGAGTAAGTCCTAGTGACTTTCATCATAAAAACAAGTGAAGATAATATGGCATGAATAAACTGGAAGTAAACATAAGCATGATGACAAGGTAAGCTACAGGCACGATGAATCAAGTATAACATCCCATGTTTCCTATCAAGAGTATCATCACAAGGTGTTCCTACCAAGTATCACATTGTAAGGTTTCTATTAAGTATAACATCGCAAGATTTCTAAGCGTCACCATTTCACTATTTTCCTTGATTTCCTATATTCTCTGCACCACCTAACTAGCGTTCCAATTAGTTTACTTAGTTATAGTTACAAGATAAGTGATCCCCCATAAATCACATGATAGTTTTATAGGTACATATCCTACGATGAGGGTCCCACCTCATATTGACAGTTTCATGTCCCCACCGTACCTATCTTAATTGATCAGCTCTCACTTACAATGTTTCACATGTGTTATATACTAAGGTTATCCCAACCCCGTAGTTGTGGTAGTCTTCAGGACTACATCTAATATGAGGGTTTTACCTCAACTAGCCTAATTTCCATGAATGTGTTAGATGTATCCTTACTACCCTAATCGATCGGCTCCTACTCGACCTAGTTCTTGCGACCCCCTACTTGTAGATACCTGTGCTGGTCCCACCCTAGGGTGTATCAGTCCCTAGGATGGCAACCCCGACACAATTCTTGATACACAGCTTTATATATACTGATGCCCAGTGGTTAAATTTTCCACTCCGGAATACGTGCACGCCCGTAATCCGTCGGAAACTGCACTGCTGCATCCCCTGCCGTCGTTTCGACTGCTTACTACCCGCCCAGTAATTGTGCCCCACCCTGCCTAGCTCAGGGTACCGTTGATACCTAATATGGGTTACTGCTGAAACGGGTTCTGCTACTAGGGTTTTCCTAGGGTCTATTCGTATACCCCACAGGTTGGTTAAGTGTTATCCATTCAAGTTAACTTAACCCCACCCCCATCATGTTACCTTGGTTAAGTGTTCTTTTTTTACTTAACCCTACCGCATATATTTTTATATTGGTTAAGCGTTTCCCCCTGTGTTAACTTAACCCTTACCACGCCTCACGTTAGATTGGTTAAGTGTATGTTAACTCAACCCCATCCACTTGTCATATTATAATGGTTAAGTGTTACCCTCGTGTATTTACTTAACCCTACCACACATCAGGTTATATCGGTTGGGTGTTATCAACCCATTCAAGTTAAACCAACCCATTTAACTTAACCCTCCCATTCGTCAGATTGCATTGGTTAAGTATTTCAAATAATTCATGGCTTAACCCGCCCACGTATCATGTCAAGTTGGTTAAGTGTTGTCTAGCGATTCATAACTTAACCCCGCTATCTTAGTGTATCAAATTGGTTAAGTGTTTTCGAGTAGTTCATGACTTAACCCGCCCACGTATCATGCTAAGTCGGTTAAGTATTATCTATATGTTCAAGTTGACTTAATCCTGCCACATGTCATTTTATATTGGTTAAGTGTCATTAGTTTAGTCATGTTACTTAACCCACCCATTCATGTCATATCGGTTAGGTCCACATTTACATGTCAAATTTCCATGTCATCCCACCTAACCCTTTAACCATACCCACGTCTTATTATGGTTAGTATTCCTTAATTTATTCATTATGATGAACGAATCTTGACATCTCACATTAGGCCGAGCATTTTGTGGCTACTGGATTTGTCGGGGGGTTCCGGGCAGATTTACACCACCAACTGAGTCTAACCTCGTGTCATAAATCGTTACGCCTACAATTCGACCTTCGACCTCTCACATTAGACTGACACTCTATGGCTACTGGATTTGCCGGGCGGTTCCGGGCAGATCTACACCACAAACTGAGTCTAACGTCGTGTCAAAGGTTCATTAATGGTCGTACTCTACCCAAAACCCCAATATCAGTTCATGTGTTTAACATATAAAAATGTTCATGTTCGTGTTCAAGTCAACTATCCAATGCACAGTCATTTCCATGTTTCAAATTCCCAACTTTACATGTTAATAAACATATACCCAAGTTCCAAATTTCATGCCACTTATATGTATACCCAATTCTAGTCAGTTTACATATGTCCAATTCTTGCCTATTTACATGTATGCCAAGTTTATGCCATTTTACCCATATCAAGTTCTAGCCAAGATTACATGTACCAAGTTTCATGTCCAAATAAACCCAAATCATGATACATGATGTAGTTATCCCAAACTATAATCTTTTTATTACAATGCATGCCAATTACCCAAGTTCATAATATATATTTATGCCAATTATCAAGTTTACAATCGCTTTTATGTTCAAATTTTCAATTCTACTTATGCCCAATCATAAGCCTAACTTTTTGATTTAATTTACAAGCCAATTCATGTATGCCCACCTCATGCCAAATTAATTATGCCCATGGCCAAACTTGCAATTTCAATTATGTTGACCATACCCAAATTTCCAATTTCATGTTATGTCGCCAATTCTACCAACATATATCCAATATAGACAATATTCCCATACTTTCCTGTATTCAATCGTACGCAAATCACGGTTTAGGCCTAGGTCCGAAATTGTCCTAGGTTCATCGAAAGAAAATAAATAGGGGAAGGTAGAATTTGTATAATAATCAGCATAGAGAGAAAATTGGCATAAAAACATCATCTCAGGCATAAAAGATAAATCTTGGTAATAATATTAACATGAATCAAGAAAAATTGATTTACATCACGCTGAATAGATCATAAGCTTGACATGAGAACGAAAATATAAAAGTCCCAAAACTCAAGATTCAAGAAGTAACAGAGATAGGTCTAAATCAATAGACATACTTAAATCCAATTCCACTTTATCCCATGGCCATATCATAATTAACAAGTTTAAATCTAAAAAGTAACTAGAACTTACAGATCATGGCTAATGAATTAAGAACTGAATTTGTTGTAGATTGCTGATTTATTGTCTTGCATCATTGTAGAAGCCTTAATCTCCGAATTAAATCGTGTATGAAAGCTTTGTCCCTAGAATTTGATTTGAGTTCGAATGCTTAAGCTTTAATTTGGGGGCGGCGGCCATGGTTCAAGAGGGAGTTCAGCAGCATTTTGGTGTAAGAATGATTTGTTATGAATTAGGTTAGGTCTATGGGTGTTTTTATAGGTGTAGCAACTAGTTTAGGCCCTTAGATAAACCCTGGGACTGATCTGAGCCGTCAAAAAGGTCACAGGCCCGCAAACAGACCCACCCAGCAACCCAGTTGCGCCCAGGCCGACCAGGGAGGTCGACCTGGGCTCTAGGCGTGAATTTTCCCGCCCAGCCCGCCTCTGGGTCTTGAATTCGAATTTGAATTCGAATTTCTGAGTTGTTTTTTATTCTGAAAATTCGTGAAACTTCTAGAGATCATAACTCAGTCATACGGACTCCGATTTTCGAAAATTCGGACTTGATTTCATGCAGAATTCCGAGACGAACGCAATAGCGCAACCCTTTTCCCATGATTCTCACTTCAAAAGTTAATTATACCCTGATTTCTAGTTTCAACATGTTATTAAAATTCGGGTTGTTACATCACTCATACACAGTTGTAGGGGGGTTTTCTGTTGTAGGGGGGCTGATAAATAGGGGGTTCTGTTCTTCAGTGTCAAACACATTTGATTCAAAATATTAATATTTGTTTGTCATCATCAAAAGGGGGAGATTGTTATATATAACATAGTTGTGTCCACAATTATATGATTTTTGTTTGATGATAAAAACCAAATAAATATTATTTTAAATGTGTTTGTTACTGTATTGTTTCATTTATCACAGACAAAAATATAATATTTATATTTAAATAGAATACAACTGCACAGTCATTCATATATTCATACAGTATTTTATTTAAATTGAATATTATATTTCAAACATTCAAATAGCACATCTATGTATAACTCCACTATTTGAACACATCACATTTCATATACATTCACAGAATATTGTACATGTAAATAAACTGAATATAATAGACAAGTTTTTTTTGAACACAATAAAATAATATTTTATTTCAATCAAATTTGTTTATTACAAATAACAGTATAATTCTTTCATTCTGTACAGTCACTCATCACTCAATACATTCTCTGACACAGTTACATTTACATTCACAAACACTACACTGTCTTCGGTCTTCAGTCTTCACTGCACAGTCAGTCCAGTCATCTTCATACCTGTCATATACAGAAGCACATACACAGTATATGGAACAGAAATAATTTTCAAAACACATACGAATATAATTTTTATTTTTAAATTTTTATTTGCCTTAGATTTCTGGTGTGCTTCTCATCATTTTTCATGACTTGATCTGATTCATCTGTGTCTAGGTAGACAGTTTGTATACATACAGGGACAGGAAATTTTCCGATCGACTGCATATACACATGTGTATAAATATACACGTGTACACTGCCTCACCAATCAACGAGCAACTGAGGAGTAGCCACATGGACCATCTCGACTCAGTGCAACACTTAAATATTAATGCATTTCATATCGAGCAAAGTCAAGCATAATACAAGTTGAAGTGTGTAGACATGCACAAGTGGCAACATATCAAATAAACAATGGTGAACATGATGACTCAACAGAGTGGTGAAACAAATTGGTCGAGCCAGTTCAAGGACACACAAGTGCAATTTCAAATCAGTTAAGATTTGTGTTCAAGTCATATGGACACAACAACAAATGTACATGGTGATACAAGTTAAGAACAGCAGCATGAACTTCATGTTAAAAACGGCAGTAGACAACATGTGATCAAGTATAAGTGCATATGCACAAGTTCTTCGACAAATGCACATACGCATATTCATGTATAAAGCATGTTTCAAAAGGAAAGTTCAGAATGTATGGTGTATGTTGTATGGTGTATGGTGCAGCTAAATGATAGCATGACACAACAAAGACAAGTACAAAGCAAGCTCAAAGTAGTAAAGCTCATGCACAAATAATGGAGCATGTAAATCAGGAGCAGCAACTAAACATATATGCAACATCACAACAAATTTCAAAACATCACAAGTCCTGGTGCAAAGTGGAGCATACCCAAATACTGCAGCTTCCAATGTTAAGTAATGTGTACATTGTCGAGATACAAAACAGTGTGGTGAAGCAAGCCAATGGTCGAGACTGTTTTGGAAATGCTACAGCATAGCATGATACATATTCAAACAGTCCAAAACAAGTAAGAGAATGCATGGCAGGTAATAAACTAGACAGTGCACATGAAAATGGTGAAGTTTCCAGAAATGAAGGAAGGTGTAACACCCCGCCTCCGCTAGGGTCACTCGCAAAGGAATGCACTAGCTTTAGAGGGGCATTATTGGTAAACATGCACAGAAATATCACAAGACAGAACATATATAAATAGCGGAAGTAAAATCAAACTTTCATAACATGAATAAATAAGGTCTAAAGCCTTTTACATCAGAGTACATCAAAACCTGTCTTGCAATAGTAAAGAAGCATAAAGACTTTTTAATAAATTATTCCCCAAGTAAAACCGTAAAGTAGCCATAGCCAAGAGGAGTCCAAGCCATCCATGATGACCTTCAAGCAGAAGAAGTCCGAACTAAACAACATTGTTTCCTCCCTGAAACCTGGGGGGGGGGGGGGGGGAACGGAAGAAAAGAGGCGAAACAAAACGGGTCAGTCAAAAAGACTGAGTAAGCCCTATCTACTTCCAGTATAAAAACAGGTAAAGGTAACATGACATGCATAAACTGAAAGTAAACATAAGGATAACTACAGGATAGATAAACCCGGGTAGCCGGTTGAACTACTGTGGCAAGGTAAACTAAGGTATCATGATAAACTACGGTGTTATGATAAGTCAAGGTATCACATCGTCAGATTTCTATCGAGTACATTATCCCAAGGTATCTACCCCGTCTAACATCCCACGGTATCTATTATGTATATTCTTCCTAGTTCTAACATGTATATTTGCTCTGCACCTCTCGTACTAGTATCCCTACCCGCGTCATGTGTTAACCATGAATGTCCCTTGCTCAAAGTCGTGTAATGGTCCATGTCAACCTAATATATCGCATATATAGGTTACTCAAATCATATGTTTCTTTCCATGTATATAAGTTCAGTCCTTTGCCGTACCTCGTACGGGCTTCCTCATGTCGTATTATCCTTGAAATCGTTTGGACTATCACCCTTGTTCTAGCTAGGCTCTTCCATATGAATCATCGTTTGAACTACTAAGACTTACGCCACCTAGCACCACTAGGGATTACGCTTACCTATTGCACTCTTTCGTATTTCGGTTTGGGTTAAACCACCTAGGCCACTAGGGATTACGCTAACCCTCAACCGCGCCCTTTTTCCCACGCATTCATCGTGAATCGTTTTTCTATAACTGGATGCACATGTATCACATCGTGCCATCCGAGTCCTGTCACCGGCCAAAACGAGAAATACAGGACTCGGTCGGGAGCTTTAGATTTATCTGCCGATGCAGATGCCAAGGTCTGCTTTTCTACACGTGGCTATGGTCCCACGAGACCCCTCCCTCAACTAGTGAAAGGCAACACAAGAGAAAATCTTGCATGAGAACTACACTCCGGCCAGCCCACATCCTACGGCCTACCTCACCCATAATTAGATAGCAAATTATGGTCTGTTGGGTGTTCCCTGCCTTTCCGTACGTACACGCTTGACTCAAGATGGTAGATGATCGACGAACTTGCTATCTCGGGCACCTTATGTATTCGCCGACTCACTGCTATCCACCCCTGTCTTTAGGTCGCTCGCATAGCAACCAAGGCATATTCTTGGTTCTTCTACCGCAGACCTCAACCTCTCGTGAGCCTAGTATAATGACCTGGCAGCTCACAGAGGGATCCCAAGAATATCCTCACGTTCCCCGAAGCCGCTGCTTCGTTACCCAGTTCGTTGGAGCCTTTATCTAAATCAGATAGCCTGCTCCTACACGCATACTTAAACGTTGACCTAACGTATCGGGTTACTGATTTATCTAAGAAATGGTCCAAATTTCCTTGACTAAGAATTATTACTTAGTTTCCCTTAACTAAGGTTTACCACTTAGCCTTATTTCTGTTATCCTTGTTAACTATGGTTATTTACCTAATCCACCGAATTAGGGTTTATCTAATGGGTTAAGTGTCACTTAAGTTCACAACTTAACCCGTCTACAAAACATGTCGAAACTGGCTAAGTATCCAAGTCCAAGACTTAACCCTACAGACCATGTGTCAAGTTGGTTAAGTATATCAAGCAATCCATGACTTAACCTCGTCTAATTATCATTTTAGATTGGTTAAGTATACATTAATTTGACCCTATCAAATTACCGAGTCAAATCGGTCAAGCGTATTCGAAACGATTCGTGACTTAGCCTTATCATGTTTTCACGTTAGATTGGTTAAGTATAGGTTAACTTAACCTCATCAAATTAACAAGTTAGATTGGTTAAGTATAGGTCACTTAACCTCATCAAATCATCGTGTTAAATTAGTTAAGTGTTTAACTTAACCCCATCCGATTACCATGTTAGATTAGTTAAGCCTAATCTTAACCCCATCCATTAACTGTATTATACGGTTAAGTGTCACTTAAGAAAATTTACTTAACCTTATCACGTTATCGTGTTGGATTGGTTAAGTGTTGGTTAACTTAATCCCGTCCACTAGTCGTATAAAAATGGTCAAGTGTCATTAGGCAAATCAAGTTACTTAACCTACCCAAGCTTATCATGTTTTGTTAAGTATCATTAGCCTAATCAAATTACTTAACCCATTTGTCCATATCATATTTGGTTAAGCCTCATTAATCAAATTAACTTAACCCTATTATGTGGCATTAATTTAATTAATGCACCCTCAACCTCTCACATTAGACCTTGTTGTGGTTACTAGTTAAGCCGGGCGGGTCCGGGTAGATTTACACCACAACCTAGTCTAACCTCGGGTCTTAAGCGCGACATGACCAACTTCTCACATTGGGTCCTATTGTTTGCAACTACTAGTTAGGCCGGTCGGTTCCGGGTAGTTTTACGTTGCAAACTCAACCCAACCTCGAGTTGGCCACACTTATACTATCTAAGTTCATCATGTTTCCAAAACATGTTACAAGTTTTCAAGCATTTGGGTAGACCTAACTTAATAGGTAAATTCCCAAAGGGTAGACCTAACTTAATAGGTAAATTCCCAAGCTCATGTTTTTATGCATATTTACATGTTAACTTACATGCTATATTCAATGTTACATGTTGTCATGTTATACCCATTTAACCCAAATCATGTTTCACATCATATTTCATGGAACTTCAAGTTAAGTTTCTCATGTATATTCACGCTCGTCTAACCCAACCCCAAAACGTGTTTCCAACGTAAGTATAGACGAGTCAACATAGTAGGAATACTATGACTACAAATTGGCCTTGAACATGCATAGTGTCATAAAAAGGGTTTTGGCCACAAACACACAAAATGTCACAAGGGAATTCGGCCACAAACATGCATATTATCAAAAAGGGTTTGGCCATAAACATGCACAACTTAAAAGGGGGATTGGCCACGAGCATGAATAATCTCATAAAGGATTTGGCCACAAACTTGCATATTAGCATAAGGGGTTTGGGTTCATAAACATGCATAAGCCCCAAAATCTTGTCTTAGCCAATGTTTCACAAGTAAAGTGGTTCCTAAAGGTTCATGCTAGCATTTCATGCATAAAGATCCAAACTTGCAAGTTAAACTAGGTTATGCATAGCATGAGAGGCATGATTAAGTCACTCACATGGCCTAAAATCATAATCATGAACACAAGAGGCAAGGTAAGGTTCATATAGGTTCGCATAATCATGTTTAGCCTCATTTTATCCCATGTCATTATCAAAACTACCGTTTCCATCTAAAAGTAGCTAGAACTTACATAGTTAGGCCTAGGGAAAGGAGCATGAATCATCTTGGCTAAGAAAGGTGCCTCCTTTGTAGAAGAATCGTCATGGAACTCGCATAGCAATGTTGATTTGGCCTTGATTTGGTGTAGCAAGCTTGCACCTTTTGATTTGAACTTGATTTGGATGCATAGGCTCTAGGGATTTGAGATGGAGGCCATGATCAAGATTGATTTTGGCAGCACTTAGTTGCTAGGTTTGATTTTTAGGGATTTAGGTTAGGTTTAGGGTCTTTTTATAGAGATTAGGATAGTTTTAGGCCCTTAGATTAACCCTAGGATAGATTAGGACCATCAGATCTCGGAAGCTTCCAGACCCAGCCCAAGAACAGGACCAGGTGAGACAAACAGGTGCGCCAGGCTATTTGCCCCGGCCACCCCCTGTCGACAGGCAAGTCGACAGGGCTGTCGACTTGGTCTGGGCCCAAGTCGACAGGCCTGTCGACAGCCCTGTCGACATGGCCTAGGCGGGAAACTACCCGCCTAGCCCCAGACCTGATTTCCAAAACTGTTTCCGAAATTCAAATTTCCAGAGATCTTCTTTGGGCCTTTAACGGGTCATACGGACTCCGATTTTCGAAAACTCGGACTCTATTTCACGTATTTTTCCGAGACGAACGCAATGGCATAACCCGTTTTACTTGATTCAGAATTTAAAATTAAATTCTGCCTTGATTCTCGTTTTAACATGTTATCGAAAAATACGGGTTGTTATAGAAGGAATTCTCTTCGAATAAATGTTGAAATGCAAAATTGGGAAAGTTAAAATATTGCCAAGAATATATTCTGGAAATCAAATGCTACTTGCCAAAATTCAATTTAGTTCAGAAAGCCATTCAAGTTCATCGAGCAATCGCACAAACATTTTTGGAAAACTTTCTTATCTTTCAGAAATGATACAAGAATCATGCAAGTGTTTCAAAGCAGTGGAAACAAAGGGAACTTCGTGAGATCATTCAAGTATTAAATATGTTCAGAATTGATCAAGAAATTTTTGAAAATCAGTAAATCTCTTTTGGGCAAGAAATACAATTTCAATTTGTTTCTATAAATTCCAGAATTGTATATATGGAAAATTCTCAAATAGCATGGAAGAGTTTTCTGGAACACTATTTGCACAAATATTCAATCACGTTTTTTTTTCAAGGAAACAATTCAATCAATTAGTAAACCATGGCCTTAAATCATTCAACTCGGCAGAACAGAAATGGTTTAAATCACTCAATAGTTTTTGCGCAAGAAAGGTGGCAATATAAATGTACAGATTCATTCACAATCAAGGTCGAATTTATCAACAAATTCAAAATAGGAAACCGTAATCACGCAAGCCCTTCAATCCGAGGAAATCATGAAAATAATCAAGCCAAGGCATATGATTGAAATCAGAGCAATTAAAGGATTTACTATCCTATATTTTCACCAATTCATCACTGGCTATTGAGTATCGAAAAACACAAGCCACAAAATCGAAGAGCAGAAATCAATTCAAAACAAATTTACTCACATAGCTTTCGATCGCTTTATTCCAATTCATATGAAGAGAAAGTCACGAGATTTTAGAGCCATAAAGATTCAATTCTTTCATCAATCGATTCGGATTTGGGAGTCAACAGAGAAAAACCCTAGTCGCGCCACCATTCATTTGTTTTTAGGAAGCAAAGCAATCGAAGAAATGGAGGAACAAATGGGCCGGCCTTGTTTTTGAATGGATGGGGATAACCCTAATATTATAACTCCTAGGGTTTTTAGTTTATTTTACTTATTTGTATTGTTTTAATTTGTTTAGTAAACCGTCAAAACAATTTTCTAGAGTCTGTATAATTCTAGAGGATCCAGTCAGGGTGTTGACTGACAGATGCTAAAGTCTGTAAAATCTAGGCTATTGGTTACAGGGTTGTAATCAGGGGAAATCTGATCTAGGGGATTAGATCAGTCTAGGGTTTTGAGAGTAGGGTTAGAATAGGAGCAGGGTTTGCGAGTGTACATGGTCTTGTATGTGGGATCTGTTCTATCACTTAGTAGAAACCGTAGGAATGCAGCAGTAGGCAGGTTTCCGCCGAAGCTGGGTATATCTGTGTGTGATTTATTTTCTGCACTTTATTTCTATTGTATTCTATGATCTGTGAATTATTTATCATTTTAATATCCTATCAGAATTTTAATTCATCTAAAAACCATGATAAACCCTATTCACCCCCTCTAGGGTTAATCTAGATCCAACAAGTACATGCTTAAAGTATATTTCGTTAATAATTTCATATTCATTAGTTTTAGAAAGTGGATGTCGTTGATGTATTAAAATTTGGTATTTTATTTGATATTACAAAGATTTCATACTTAAAATAAACATGTCGACTAATTCTACTTGTATCAAAAAGAGATATTATAAACTTATTATGTGTTGATCCATTTAAAAACGAGAGTGGTTGGTTTCTAAATTGCCATTTAATCTCATTATTTTAATTTTATTTTTCAACATTTTTTAATATAAAACATTTTCAAACATTTGGGGTAGCTTGATTGAGTAATTTGTAAAAGTTTATTTCCTTATGGCATCGATCGCACTTACATGTATACTACAATGTATAGAATTATAGCCATTGAACTTTTTCCATTTTAATTGATTGAATTTGACGGTTTTCAAATTGATAGAAAATCTATTTTCTAATTAAATCAAGTTTTTTCATTTCAATTCATGTTTGTTTATTTTCCATAGTTTAATTTTTGCAATTGTTTTACCTTTCAAAAAAAATCCAAAATAAAAAAGTTGCTTACTTATTTACTTTTATACGAGAGTGGTATAATAAGCACATAATTTAACTCATTAAATTTACATCTTTTGAAAATTATTTGTCTCTACGAATAGAAAAAGGAAGTTTTAAATTACAAAGAACTGTGTTGTAATCAATAGGGATTTTTAAACACAAGGACAAAGTCAAACCAAAATTTATCCATAAGGACGGTCAACAAAAAATTTATCCTCAAGGACAATTTTACACTAGATGGTGGAATTCAGGGGCCCACTAGCATTTTATAGTTTACTCTAAACTTTGTCCTTTTGGATAATATTTTTGCCTCTTGTCCTTTTGACATAATTTTTTGTATTTTTTGTCCTTCATACTATTTTCCTGTAATTAATCAATATATATGGAGATACATAGGTAATTGTTATGAAGTATATTCTAAATTAGAATCACCGTTTAAATGTGTGTTTGATTTAGAGAGAGTGCATTATCATTTTTATTCCTTAAAATTAAGTGGTGTTAGAGATATTTTTGCACATATTTCTCTCCTTTACAAATAAAATTAAAAATAAATAGAATGTTCTATATATGTACATATATTATTAACATCGAAAGTCAAGCGTACACACTTATGTGCGCATACTCATCGCGCTTTGTACGCTTCTCACAGAAGACTCATGGCAAAACATGGACGATATAATTGACCATAATTTTCTAAGTTGGTTTATGATAATATATGTAAACAAATTTAATAATAATATATGTCTGAAATCAGTGCACATGTTTATTTATACACTAACTGTGCACTATACCCCCCTCGCTTAAACTTGCAAGGTAGTGCATGGATTGTATATCTACCTTACTTTGTTGATTTAGACATATATAAATAATGTTAATATTAATGATTTTTTTTTCAAATAAATAGAGATCAAGAAACTGAAACCCAACCATTACCATAATTTTACTAATTTGACTTGTTATACGAAAAGAAATGAAAACACCAGTTTGCAAACTTTGACCGTCAATGGAAGAATTTACTTCATTGGTGCACTATGTTGTAAAGCAAAAGAACTAGCCAAGCTAGAGTTATAACATAAATAAAGCATAAGTTTTGCTATAAATTTTGACTAGCAAAAAGCTGAAATGTAATGATGATGATGAAGACTTGAATTTTGCTATTTCATGTCAAATTAACATCAAATTCTTCCTAAATAGAAACACACATTCACATTTTCGTAAATAAACCTGCATTATGAATTTTTATATTTCATTTGGATTTTTGGGTAGTATCTGCTGAAAATCCTCTTGAGCAGCATTCATCCTACTAAGAACATGTGGATGATTTACGGCTTGTTATATATGCTCAATGCAATTATGCATCCTATGGAAGTGGATTTATCCTACTTTAACTTTATTCCTGAACGAACAAGAAGATTAACGTAGACATATCTGATGTGCATGTAAAAGCATATATTCTAACTCTCATATTTAATCTTTTTTATAAAAATAGGTGGGTATAAGGGTACTTTACAATTTTTTGACCAAAACACAAAAAAGTTTTCAAATCGCCATTCACTTATCTACATTTAGGAAAAATGGCAATTTTGTATATGCATTAACTCCTTGAAAAATTACTAGCCCATTTTAAGTTGATTTTATTAAAATTGAGTGCAAATTAAAGATGTTTTATGAATGTATGCATGCACATATGTTCATGTAATGGCTGAGAAATTTTGACATTAATACATCAACGGTATTCATTTGCCTAAACTTAAGTACTGAAAACCCCGAAGTTTGTAGAAAGATGTTAGAGATTGAGATTGAAGAAAGAAATGTTAGAATAGAAGAAGAAGACGAAGAAGAACACAAACACATCAGATCAAAGAGATAAGAATCCCAAGGTGGAATAAATAAGATATAATATACTAATACTCTTTACATAAAAGAAAATTGTATATATACACATGAATAAATAATTAGTGTACACAAATAAATCAGCTAGTACAGTCATAACAGTATGTCTGCACAACTGGTGATTAGTACGATACAGATTGCATAGCGGATTACAACAAAACATCATGACACGGAGGAAATAGGACAATACAAGAAATACGAGAATATGTCTCGACCCCTCTCCTGCTGCTCCAATAAAGTCTAAAGTAAATCTGAAAAATATACTCGATCTGACTCGAGCATTAAGGAAAACAACACCTAGATCATTCTTGAATACTAGTGTAAGAAAACTCAAAACACAAACAACTCGCTTAATTTTTGAAATCTTTTAAAAGAATGAAACCCTCATAAGATATGACCACACATAGACATGGCACATGTTTTTCCCTTATGATAACCAAATAGTTTTATATGAAATCAAATGATATTATTATAATGTCTGTGGAATCTTTTTAAAATAAAACAATACACATATGCGAAATTGTTAACCATAATTAAATTATACACCCTAATGGGCTTTACATACAAAAATGTGGCATATATTAGGGTTTGGATTCCATACAATGACTGGGCACTAGGGTGCCACTCGTTTAAGTACATTTCTAGATGAGCCGTACCGGGAGTCAACCTATGGATCCCTACCAATACAGAATCAATCTACAACTTAACATGATAGTACCGAATGTATCGCCACCATAATTATGATAAACAACCACATAGATGCATAAAATAATAAAAGGGTCAGTTGTTCCTAATGGATGTAACCCACATAGCCTTGCTGCATACCTCCTTTTCAGTCATTACCAGTTGATGAGGCTAGAGACGATATTTTACCTTTCATACATGCCACATACCCATTTTAAAATGCTATATACCCATTTTAAAATGCCACATACCCATTTTTAAATGCCACATTGTCATTTTATCGATCACTAATTGGCATCTATATAAATATGACCTCTGAACTCATATGTTCAGATAAAGATGTTAAGCTAAGAGAAGTTGTCTTCCCTATCACTAAACATATGTATGTTTGTAAAAATCAAGATACGTGATCAAAAAATTGCAGTGTCATACATCCATCCATACAAGTTATCTAGAAATAGAACGAACCAAAGGTACTCTTTTACCATATCTTATCGAAATCAATCCCTAGGATTAGTAACAAGAAGTCCTTGCATCATGCATACCCCAGAATGTTGGGATTACTGCTACAAGAATAGTCCTAGTTGCTAACCAGAGACATCAACAAGCAGTCCTTTCCATTTTAAAGGTCTATGCTCTTAAATTCTAATTAATTTTTAAAATATTTTAACAGAATGGAACTCTCATAAAGAATGACCACACTTAAACATGGCACATGTTTTTCCTTTACGATAACCAATTTTTTTATATTAAATCAAATCATATTATTATAATGTAAATCATCTTAAAATAAAATAATACACATATGCGAAATTGTTGCCCATAATTAAATAATGCACCCTAATGGGCTCTACATACAAAAACGTGGCACGTGTTAAGGTTTCAATTGCATGTATTATAGTTTTGATTACATACAAAGACTGGGCACCAGAGTAACACCGATCACAATACCTTACTAGATGAGTTGTACCAGAGTCAACCTATGGCTCCTTTCCAAATATAGATCCGGCCTACCACTTAACTTAATAGTACGATATATGTCATCATCATGGTTGTGACCTGCAACCACACTGAAGCAAAAAATACTCAGAAGGTCAACCATTCTACATTGGTGATAAACATACCCTAATGGTTGCGACCCATATAGCCCTGTTGTATATCCACTATTTCGGTCATTACCGGTTAATGAGGCTAAAGACTACTTTTCACCTTTTATACATGATGCATACTCATTTGATGCCACATGATTTCGTTGATCACTAATTGATCTCCATAAAAATATAACCTTCAAGCCCAAACCTCTTAGTGAAGTGAGTTAAGTTAAGAGAAGTTATCTTCCCAGTCACCAAACAAATGTGTGTTTGTAAAAATCAATGTACGTTATCAAAGAAATGCAATGTCAGACATCCACCCATACAAATTGTCCATGAACATGACAAACTGAAGTTACTCTTTTACCACATCTTATCAGAAATAATCCCTAGGATCGGTAACAAGAAGTCTTCGCATCATGCAAAACCCCGGAATGTAGGGACTACTACTACAAGCATAATCCTGGTAGCTAACAAGAGACATCAACAAGCAATCCTTTCTTTTTTAAAGGTCTACGTCTTTAAATCATCATCGTACACATAAGCATACCTCTAAATCATAATTTCGAATGCAAGGCCAGTTCGAAGTTGTTTTGGATCCAGTTCTAATCTGGTTCCTCGAAGCAACATGTTATGTAACGACCCAGGGATTTCAGCCCCGAAAATCGACATAAATACCTTTACCGTAACTCATGCCGACCTTCCAAATACCGAAAACACTGGATAGTTATTAGAAAGAAATTAGAGGGTGAGATAAGAAAGAAAAAAAATATTATAATAGAAGAAGAAGAAAAGAAGAAATACCACAACACAGAATCAGAGTCTCACATTGCAGCGGAACAAAATATAATACAGAAATAAAACTTTATTGAGAGCTTTAAAAATACTTACAATATCAGAGTGCTTCACACATCTAGACAATTATAATAACCTGTCCTCGTATACAACACACACATCGGGATAGTAGTTATATAATATCATACGTCTGAACTTTTCAGCTCGTCTTTTCACAACCTTCGATAATCTGAACTTGTACACCCCGGGCTAACCCGAGCATTTACAAAACACCGGGTCAGTCCGGTGAACTAGAGTGAGAAAAACTCGCACAGTATTAAGGGTATCACACAACTTGATTTTAAAGTCAAAATCCTTTCGGAAGAAAAGGATAATCGTAAGACCAAATCCACACATAAATATGGACGGTTTTTACCTTACGATAACCCACAACATTTTTGAAATCGATATCTTTTCTGATATTATATTAGTGTCTAAATATAAGTAGATATCAATCTAGTGGAACACTTGCATCTCACGCTCCACATATATAGTATACAAAAAAAACCGCGGGCGCTTATTGGAGATTGGATTCCTACTATGACAAGGTATGGAACCACCTGCCGATAGTGTATCTCTAGAGGCGAATACACTGGATTCAACAAGAACGTCTTGCAACCCGGCTGTAACGACCCGTGTTTTTGGCACTCGAATATGTAATTTAATTTATTCAATTTAAATATTATATTTGGAATATCAATGGAATTAATATCTAATTCGCTATTTAAACAAAGTTCGACGTTATATATTTATATAATTATAAATAGAGCTTGAAATATAGCGCTGCAGTTTGAAAATTCGAGTTTGAACTTCAACTGGACATACAGAGTCCGATATAAGTCGGATTTCTGTGAAACAAGAAACGTTGGGAGCGTGTTGACGATAGCTTTCATATGAAAGAGAAAAATCCAGATTCCGTGTTATTGGTTGCGAGTTATGGCTAAATCAAATTTTGGAAAAAACGCTGTGGAAATCGTTATCGGCCGTTAAAATAGCCGTTTTGCCAACGAACTCTGTTTTCGATGAAATTAGTTTCATTGGAACCGTATCATCAAATTATTGTCATAAAATCAAACCGTGTGGCAAACCGATGTTGTATGTGACCACGGTAGTCGCAAATGCCCAGTTATTTTCTCTAACGCGTAGTTAAATAGATAAAAGGATAATTAGGCATAACTTGAGCAGACGATCGAATTAAGCCACAAAACCAGTTCCGTTGAGTTCGTATCGTCGATTAGAGTCAGGATAGGTATATAGTTTTTTATTTTTAGAGATCGAGAAATTTGGCGTTAAGACGGGTAGGGCGGTTCGGGGTAAAAACAGCCTATCGGGCAAACAGTCTCAGAATGCGACGAAACTAGTGCCGTTGGGTTCGTATCGAAAAGTTATTGCAAGATATCAAGGTTTCAAGTTGATTCGATTTAGCTGGTGGTCGTGGTAAATTAAAAAGCGTGTTTATTTCTGGTTTTATAAGGGAATTTTTTTCAAACGAAGTCGGATTTCGACGAAACTTGTCCCATTGGGTCCGGAATACCGTTTTACATTAAGATTAGATTTTTTATCAGTAGACAGAAATTGTTTATAGGAGTTTTAATCAACTACTTCACCGTTAAGTTTCGATGAAAATAAAATAATAATACCCTAACACTATAAATACATTCCCTTTGCTCAAACCCTTTTTCTCAGCTAGGGTAATCCAAACAAAATAGCGCCGCCTCCTTCAACAAAACTAATAGTCTGAAATCCACCCACTTCTACTTTAATTATCTCGAAATACTCTCATCAGTTTCCAAAAACTTTTAACATCAAATGGTTTTAACTCCTCGAGAACCTTGCTAATGACTGGCTAGGAGGGGTTTTCAAGTTTCAGAAGGGTCAGCGTCGGGCTTTGAAGCATCGACGGGTTGGGAGATCCTCGAAACAAAGGGCTGTAGCAGGGTGGTTGTAATTTGGAGCGGATGTTGTGGAGAGTCAGCCGCAGTTTCTGGTGACATCCGATCTGTTGGCGGTGATTGATGGTGTTCGGGGAGTCGGCGTTGGGCACGATTGTGGGAGGAAAGCGGATGTGTTTTTGTGAGTCCAGGGATTTCAAACGAGGAAGGAGAAACGTGAGCGTGAGGATCCAATTTTTGGAGTTCAAACGAACAGTATACGGAGGGGAGGGATGTTGAAGTGGCTTCTGTCCTTGGTGATCTGGAAGTGAAAATGACGGGTAGAACTTAGAAGCATGGTAACTGAAAGAAGGGGCCTGAGGATCGGCCAAACTGTGTAATGAATTTGGTGCAAGGTTATCAAACATGGGAAGGAAACGATGGAAATCACGGGAGGCAGGAGGATGGGAAAACAATCGGCCGGTTTAATCCCTTCTAAACCTAAGTAAATATATGTTAAGTTATAATTAAACATATACTTAGTTACTATTACCATATTCTTATATAACATCTAAAAATGATGCAGGATGTTATGCACTCGAATTATCAAGGTTCAAGGGACCAAACTGAAAAGAAAGTTTAGTCAACCTACTGAACAGTTGAAAGAAAAGAAAGTAATTGAATATGTTAATTAATTAGCTAATCAGTTTATAAATTATGAGATGATGCATGGATTAATGCGTGACAGGTTGAAGATATGTACTAGAATGGGGGGAACAAAAGAGAACTATATCAATTGGCCTGGAAATCATTTTACAAAAAGTAATTAATATAAATTTTTAGTTCAATTAGAAAGTTAATTATTTTTAATTGAATTCATGTAAAACTAAGACGATAGAAATTTTTGATTACGTTGACAGAATTGCTCGGAAGCAAAAGGGCGGTAGGGCCGCATCAATGAACACTACATTCTGGAGTCGGTGTGGACAGATATGGGTTCATCTGGAAATTTTGATTAAATTAAACGCTGGTTTAGTTTAATTAAAACTGAACCGCCTAAGAAATAAAGAGAAGCAAGGTGAGTTAAACTCACTCAGTTTTTCCCATTTATTTTTTAATATAAATTGGGTTTTTATATTGTTTGCTGATGATTGCCTGTTTGCTAGTTATACATTTGTTGGTTGATTTAACTAATGAAATTAAACTGTGTTTAATTTCAGCGAAATACCAAATCGTTATTTTTAACGATTGGTTCCAATAAAGGCGACTCACCTTGGTTGGTCACGTTTATTTGTAAACGTGTTTAAATGGTTGAATTGATTGAATTGCTTATGGTTGATGTTAAATGGTCGTTATTTAGTTTATCAGTTAAACAAAACTGAATAGTCTGATTTGAGATAACCATTTTGTATACAGGGAAGAACAGGTTGGAGGGATCCAACCGGATTCCTCAAATATATTATTTATTTCATATTTTCCCATATGAACTGTCCTGTTTGGTTGATTGATTGATTATTGATTTGGACTGGGAATTCAACCTGTGTTGTGTTTAAACCAATGAGCGGTATTGGTTGAGTATTTAGCAGCGTATGGCCTATAAAATCCATCGTGTTATAAATATTGATTCACCGTCAGGTGAATCGATAAAGATGAGGTTATAAAATTTATTATATAACTGGAGTTGGATTTTGAATATATTATTTTGAATAAAAGTTATAATAGGGAATTAAATAAATATTTTATTTATTTAAGACTTTGATTGTTATTAAATTATTTTATAAAGTAAATGCTGACGTTAATCAGGTTTACGAGTATGAGAACAAGTAATGAATCGAAGGATTAAACTTTGATAATTGTTTTGTAAAGAAAAAATTAATGGGATTATTTAAATTAATTATATATTTTAATTAATTTAAAGTGAGGATTAATTGGAATTGATTAACGAGATAATCGAGTTTTGAGTTAATTAAATCGACCGTTTGAATTGGAATTTGATTATCAAAATTGATGTGTTTTGATTTGAATAGTTTAATAAATATTGTTTAAATTTAAATAAGGTTTTAAAAAGGGATTTACCATTTAATGTTGTTATTAAAGAAATTAACTACTCATGTAGTTAATGATTGAAATAAATTATTATTTTAATTAATAATATTTAGAAAATTACTTTTCAAAAGTAATTGAAGTGAAAGCAAATCAAAGGAGATTGGAAATAAGCGAATCTGGTTAAAGAACTGGGTTATAGAGTTGTATAACCAAATCCAATAGTTAAATGGAATTTGTTTGAGACTAGAACGAAATATTGATTTTGATTACAACTTATGTTTATCGGAGGATAAGAACGTTGTTGATCAAGGTCTGAGAGGTAATTAAAATACCCCAACTCGAACAACGTCGGGATTATCTGAAGATAGTATTAGTTGGTAATCGTAAGAGACGTTAGTGAATATGTTTTGAAATCTAAACAGCGACTTTAGCGCTGTTGTTATAATGTTTTGTGAATCTAATAGCGAGTTTAGCGCTGTTGCTATGGTACATGTTTTGTAAACCTAAACAGCGAGTATAGCGCTGTTGTTTTGTAAATCTAAATAGTAATTATAACGCTATTGTTATAACATATGTACTATAAATTTCTTTGTTAAAACTAATGGATTTCCGAATTTAAAAGATGATTTGACGGAAGAATTAAGTGGGAAATTGAATATAGTTATTCGAGATAGAATTAGCCAAACATAATTATTCGGCGAAGTTGCCATTTCGTACGACTGCTAGCGTAATTCGCAGGGCTGCAGATAGCCTACGGAGTCGGATGTTTCCTGAGGGAATCAGGCATAACCATTGTGATCGCTGCGATCTAAAGTCAAGCGAATGGAATTAAGTCGAATATCAGTTAATCGATAGGAGTTAATTAAGTCGAGTTAGTCAGTTAGAATAAACCAGTTAGATTTAATTGATTAGAGTTAAATCGAATTAGAGTTATTCAAATATCATATTTTTGAATATTAAAAGAATTAGAAGTTTTAATTTAACAAAAAGTAAATCAGTTTGTTAAAGGCCAAGTGATGCTGAATACTGAACCAGTGAACTCACTGGAGTGTCATGATTGAAACACTGTATATTTTGATAGTTAAAACACCGACTATCAAATCTGGCCAATACGATTGTTGGTATGGAAAGACCGGGATCGAATTTATATTCGAAAACCATTCTGACCAACAAATACGTGAAGATATCAGAAGATGGTCGAGATGGAGCATTGAAGACCGTGGATTTTCATAAACGGAAGAACCACTGATATTCTCTGCCTGGCAAGTAGAGATAAGCTGTGATTCTGTCGTGGTTGGATTCTACGGGTTGCAAGGACTTCTCGCTACTGATCCGTGGGGTGATTCCTATATTGGATGCAGTAGGAGAGTACCTTCGGTTCATCCTGTTCCTGAATGACGTGTATGGACGAATGTCCGACAGAGTATTTCCAAAGGATCACGTACGTTGATTTCTTCAAACGTGCTATAGTTGTTGGCGGGGAATCGCCGTTCTCTTAGCTTACTGCTAGAGTATTTTTGGGGTCGTCAATTAGTGATATCTGGCGGATCTGACGATGTGGCATTCAAAGTGAATGATGACCAGATGTTCAGAAGTATTCTGACCTCAAGTCTCATCAACCGGGAAATGACAAAAATCGGGCAGGCAGCATGGCTATGTGGGTCGCTCCCATTAGGGTGTATAATCACCTATCTAGAGAAATTCCTATTTGTTCTTGAATCTATATTTCGATGCTGTCCCTTGTCGGGAGACGGTTGCTGATCCCAACCGTCGGTGATATACATTCGATACACTCAAGCGAAATGGGTGGTCGGTCATGTGAGGGCCGGGTTGCAAGAAGTTCTTGTTGAACCCAGTGTATTCGTCTCTAGAGATACACGATCGGCAGGTGGTCCCATACCTTGTCAAGGTCGGAATCCAATATCCAATAAGCGCCTGCGGGTTTTGATTGTATACTATATATGTGGAGCGTGAGATGCAAGCGTTCCACTAGATTTCTATTTACTTGTGTTTAGACATTATTATAATATCAGACAAGATATTGGTTTCAAACTGTTTTGGGTTATCGTAAGGTAAAAACCGTCCGTATTTATGTGTGGATTTGGTCTTACGATTATCCTTTTCTTTTGAAAAGATTTTGAACTTTAAAATCATGATTGGATGGTTCACCCTTATTACTGTGCGAGTTTATCTCACTCTGGTTCACCAGACTGACCCGGTGTTTTGTAAATGCTCGGGTTAGCCCGAAGTGTACAGGTTGAGGTTAGCGACTGCTATGAAGAGACGAGCTGGAAGAGTCCAGACGTATGATATTACTACTATTCCGCTGTGTGTTGTATATGGGAACAGGCTATTATAACTGTCCCATGGTATGATGTACTCTGATACTGTAAGTATTTTCAAAGCTCTCATTAAAGATTTATTTCTGTATTATATTTTGTTCCGCTGCGATGTGAGACTCTGTGTTGTGGTGTTTCTTCTTCTTCTTCTATTCAATATTTCTACCTTATCTATTCTCACCCTCTAACTTCTTTCTATTAATGATCTGGAATGTTCGATGTCTGAATGGTCAACACGGTAGTTTGATGTTGATTTTCGGAGTCAAAAATCCCCAGTTCGTTACACCGGCCCTCACATGACCGACCACTCATTTCTCTTGAGTGTATCGAATGTATATCACCAACGGTTGGGCTCAAACCACCGTTTCCCGAAAGGGACAGCATCGAAATAGATTAAAGAAGCAAAAGGAATTTCTTTATATAGGTGATTATACACCCTAATGGGAGCGACCCGCATAGCCATGCTGCCTGCCCGATTTTTGTCATTTTCCGGTTGATGAGGCTTGAGGTTTGAATTTCCCTTTTGAACATCTGGTCAACATTCACTTTGAATGCCACATCGTCAGATCCGCTAGATACCACTAATTGACGTCCACAAAAATACTCTAGTTATTTGGCTAGAGAAAACCATTTCTCCGCCATCAACTATTGTATGTTTGAAGAAACAAACGTCCGCGATCCCTTTGGAAATACTCTGTCAGACATCTGTCCATACAAGTCATCCAGGAACAGGATGAACCGAAGGTACTCTCCTACTGCATCCAATATAGGAATCACCCCATGGATCAGTAGCGAGAAGTCCTTGCAACCCGTAGATTCTAATCACGACAGAACCACAGTTATCTCTGGTTGCAATCCAGAGATTATTAATAATTCTTTCGTTTATGAAGATCCACGGTCTTCAATGCTCCATCTCGATCATCTTCTGATATCTTCACATATTGGTTGGTCGAAATGGTTTCGAATAAATTCGATCCCAGTCTTTCCGTGCCAACAATCATATTGGACAGATTTGATAGTCGGTAATTTAACTATCAAAATAATCAGTGATTAATTCATGATATTCAGTGAGTTCACTGGTTCAGTAGTCAGCATCACTTGGCCTTTAATTAAAACAAAAATGTAAATTTACAACCCTTGAATATTTCGATATTATAAATATAGTGCTTCTTGTTTAACATAAGATTATTCTTAAACAAATTCATTTTTATTACTTAGGACAATCCTATATCATATTTATTTTTCTGTTTTCACTTTCAAACATTATCCACATTATTATCTAATATTGGGAAATCTATTCAACTTATTACTCGTAAAATAATGTTATGAATTATCTTCTATTTCATTACTTGAAACAATACTCCACGCTTATTCTTATTGAATAAAGCTCATCTTTTACATTTCCCTTTTGAATCTCGATAATATCGTTATAGTTCACGCAATCCTCTTTTCACCTTCGAATCCAAATTATATAAACTCCAAAATTTTCACTAACATTGCATTATCATTTCTTTAATGGAAATAATAAATTATCACTAACCCCTTTTTCCATTACAACTAATATCATCCTCGGATAATCCTGATGTCGTTCAAGTTAGGGTATTTTAGTTACCTTTCAGACCTTGATCAACAACGTTCATATCTAAAGATAAATATAAGTTGTAATCCAAAAACCAATATTTCACTCTAATCTCAAGTTACATTTAACTATTTTATTTAAAATACGATTTCTTATACCTTATTATCATTTTGAAAATATCTTTCTCTAATATACCATAATTTCTTAATTCAATTAAGTAACTTCTTTATAACACACCACTTTTTAACCTCTACCCCTTTGAACGAATTCATTTTATGATTTGGATTTGGTTACCAAATCCTACGACCACTTCTTCACCCAAATTCACTTTTACCAATCTCCTTTCAAATCTATTCAACCATTTCACGCTTCAGAAATCTTATTTCCATTTTCCCCTTTCTACTTAATCTCATTTTTAAGTAACGTTAATTTAAAATTAACGCTTTAACACTTCAAATCTCATTTATAATCCTAGTTTATTATAAACCCTTTACCTTGATTTCCTTTGACTTAATTCAATTAACTAAGTAATATTGATTTTAAGTGATTTTATTTGCTTCGAATTCCCTTCTATAACTTCATTATAAAAGTTTGGATTTTAAATATAAAACCCATTCGTAAACTCCTTTCACCATTCAACTAGATTTCATTTCTACTTCGATTACTCTTTAAATGAATTCAATTAAAAAGTAATTTACCAAATTACTATTAATCAAAATAATACTTTATCTTAATCATTAACTATTGTAAAAGTAGTTAATTCCTTTATTTACTAAAATAAATAGTGAATTCCCTGTTTAAAACCTTATTAAATTTAAAACAATATTCACTAAACTATTTTATTCAAACACACTAATTTAATAATCAATCTCAATTAAAAATGGTCGATTTAATCAACTTAAAACATGGTTATCTCGTTAACCGATTCCAATTTTTTCTCACTTTAAATTAATTAATAGTATAGTTAATTTAAATAATTCCATTTAATTGTTTCTTAACAAAACAATTTATCCAAATTTAATCACTAAGTAAATTTTTAATCATTTGTTTATAATCTGATTAACTTTGGAATTTACTTTGTAAAATCAATTAATAATTAATTATAATCTTAAATAATAAATAATAAATATTTATTACCTTTTAATAAGCTTTTATTCAACATAATATATTTCAAAATCTATTTCCAGCTATAAAATAAATTTTATAACTTCACCTCTATCGAATTTCCTGACGGTAAATCAATATTTATAAAACGATTGATTTTATAGGCCATATGTTGCCAAATACTCAACCCATACCACCCATTGGTTTAAACTAAACAGATGTTGAATATTCAGTCAATAATCAACAACCAAATCAATCACCCTATTAGATCAGTTCATATTTGATGATATGAAAATAAATAGTATATTTGAGGAATCCCATTGGATCCCTCCAACCTTTTCTTCCATGTATCAAATTGGTTTTCTCAAATCAATCATTCAGTTTCACTTAACTGATAACAATAAATAACAGCCATTTAACATCAACCACATGCATTTCAAACAATTCAACAGTTTAAACACGTTTATTTTTATAAACGTGACCAACTAGGGTGAGTAACCTTATTTGGAACCAATCGTTAAAAATAACGATTTGGTATTTCACTGAAATTAAACGACGGTTTAATTTCATCAGTTGTATCAACAAAAATTATAGTACTAGCAAACAGTCAACCATTAACAAATAGAGCACACAAAATAAAAACCCAATTTATATAAAATATAAATGGGGAAACTGAGTGAGTTTAACTCACCTTGATTCTGATTCGTTTCTGAAATGGTTCGATTACAATTAAATTAAATAGTTGTTTAATTTAACTGTAACTCCCATCGTCTCTATTTCTGTCCGGATTAGTTCCATGACACCGTGTTTGCCAATACGATTTCAGCATCCCTTTGTTCGTCATATTCTGATAACACATCAATAAGTTATTAACAATATTAGTTCACCATTTAAATTAATATAATTAATTCTTTCTATTACTCACTAATTTCTATAATTAATATAATTACTTTGGTTCATCACTTAACAGACCCAACAAATCACTTCAATTGCTCCCTGTTCTGTACAACTAATCCGACCTGCAATAATTTACGGTTTAGCGTGTATACCCTTAAACTAAATAATGATTGAATTTATTATTAAATTATTTAACTTATTTACTTTTGGTAAGGATAAACTGGTCGATCCGTTAGTCTTCACCATTTTGTTTTTGAAAGCTGCTTCCCCTTTCCAAAACATTATGTCATGTCCTTGCTCCAAACCATATTAGAACGATTTTCAATTTAACAATTTGCTTCCCTATTTAAATCAAAATTCAAGATTAATCTAATTACCCTATTAATAAATTGTTTATGATGAATAAATCTTTCCAACTTTGTTCTCGATTGTAAGCATCCCGTTCAAACACTATACCATGCACACCATTACACCATGTTATAATAGATTAACTTAAATTAGCCAAGCCTTAACCAATAATTACTTAACAAGTTAAGTACTTAATTAACTGATACAAAGGCCGGTATGATTCTCTGCTTCTCCCAGGTTTGTTCGCGTTCCAAGTTTTCATTTGCATCAATAAATCCCACTTATTTATAATAACCAGTAATTAATTTACCCAAATCAAAATTAACACTTAATGGTTTACGTTTAAAGAAAGGTCGGCTAGTAATAGAACTCATCCCATCGTCTTCGTATACTCCTTACTGTTGTTCAAACCCATTGCCTCGTGTTTGTCCAGGTTTCACACGATACTCATGCTCGAATTGGAAGCCCTCTGCCCCACGCCAAATCAGACCATCGGCCATCCATCCACCAGCGCCACCCGAAGTGCGCCAACGATGTCCATCACCGGCCCAAATCCCATCGCTTATGGCCAACCCAGTTGCTCGCATGACCCTCATGAACTCAGCGGCTTCAGCTCTGAATTCTGGTCATATCCGATTATGAAAATGAATCGTAGTCGTTCAATTGAGAGGCCTTGTCGAGGCCTAGATGATAGCCTTTTGGAGGATTTCGATTCAATTATAGGATTGAGAGATATGGAAGAACAAAGGTTGGAGCAATTCTGGTAGTTCATTTGTTTAACTGGCGACTCAAACAATGGTTGACCGCAAAACACGTGCTGGCCAAATCTTTAGGGTTTCGCTGGTTATATATAGATATAGAAATATTATTATTTAATTTTCAATAAAACTTCGTTGTGAATTAACAAGTGAAACTAGCCACAATCGACTTCTGTTTTCCGATAAAAATGCTAATCCTAGCATAAAAAATATTCCGGACCCGATGGGACAGTTCGTCGAAATCCGGCATTGTTTGTGAAAAATCCTTTATAAATATCGATGGAAAATCAATGTTTAAAATTCCTATAATTTCAGAAAAAATTCAATAAATATGAAACCTTGACATTTAACTACTCTCTACCTTACGGATCCAATGAATCTTGTTCCGTCCAAATCGGAATTCATTTGGCCAGTCGTTTATTCGTTTAAAGTTAACCCTGTCTGAATTGACCAAATAATTAAATAGAAGAAAGACATTTTTGGTCACTGAAGTCACATACGACATTGGTTTACCATGAAATTTGATTTTCTTACAATAATTTAACGATATGGTCCCAATGAAACTAATTTCATGTGAAGACTAGCGCTGCGGCGGCTTTCACATCGGGAAGGAAAGGGAAGAGAGGAGGGAGGGGTGGTCATTGCGTCGGGTTAGTGGTGTCCTTCTGGGGGGGGGGGGCTCTCGCGAGGAGGAAAGGGGGGATCGAGAGGAAGGCGGAGGAGGTTGTGGAGGAGGCGCCATCGCCAGGGGTTTTCGGGAGAATCGAACGGTGAAGGGGGAGGATGGCTTGGGGATGGCGGATCGGAGGGGAAGGTGTGCGCGCATCATCGGAGGGGGGCAGGACCCGCGACGGCGGTGGGGGATAGGTGGCGCGACGATTGGCTGTAGAGGGGACGGCGACGAGCAGTTTTGTTTTATTTTTTTTCTTCTTTTTCTTTTCTGAAAGGATTTTGAACGGGGAGGGGTCGACCAAGGGGAAGGAGAATAAAAGGAGGAGGGTGTTTATATAAATATATATATATATATATATATATATTATTTTCAACTTTCAAAAAGCAACTTTTTATTTCAAACTCGAAATCGAACCCACCGACTGTCGTCTGTAGCTAATTACCCCCATTTTGAACACAATGCGATATGTATCGTAAGCTGATTCGATCGTTTCGATCAGTTTCCGTCAAAATCGAAATATAAATCTATATATTGATTTTGAACGCACATTTCAATTTATCGGGGCCACATTCGGACTCTAAAAATTCCCGTTTTTTTTCTAGCTTCGTATTGACGATACGGTTCTAACAAAACTAATTTCTTTAAATTCCGAGACCGTTTGAAAAATGGCCATTTTCTGGTCGATCGAAATTGACTGAAACTGTTAAAACACGTTTAACTTCACCACGCTTACATATTGATATGAAAAATTACGAATTTTAGGATCTAGCAATAACTTGACATCCTGGATCCAACAAAAGTGGTTTCGTCGAAAACTGAGGTCGTTTACAAAATTTCCATTTTAAAGGGCTAAATTTCCATAGCGCCTATTCTGAATTATCAACTGGACACATCTTTTTATTCCCGCTATGAAATTTTGATTTTTTGGATTTGTTGGAAAGATATTTTCAATTAGATCCTAATATTTTTTGTTTCGCTAAAATCCGGTTTATTTTGCATCCTGTACGTTCATTTGAAATTCGAAATCAAAATTTCAAACTACCGCGCCATTTTCAATTCCTTTTATAATTAAAAATAAATATTTATATTCTAACGACGATCTATATAAATATATATGTTCTAATTCTATTCAAAATAAATTTCTCGTCGTTATCATTCAAAATAATTCATTTTAAATATTCAAAATTCATTAAAATTGCCAAAACAAAAATTTAAAATTGGCTCAGAATTTCCGGGTTGTTACAATCTCCCCCACTTAAAACTTTTCATCCCTGAAAAGGAACGAAGCTGAAATTTGTTTTACTAATCAACTCAACTTCAATTATTTTCATTACGACTTAAGTTCTTCAACTTTTCAGTTTCTAAGAACTTTTCAAATTTTTCAAAAATTTGGCTAACACCCTAAAGTTTCGAAAAATTTCGCCATAACCTCCCCTGCACCGGGAGCTTCGGGATATTTCAAATAGCCTCCCATGGCCCTCACCAATCCAAAAGAAAAAGAAAAAGCCAAGCGGCTCATAAAATCATCAAATTCCCAAGAAATCCAATAAACATGTACCTATTTATCGGGCAAACAATTTTATTCCTCTGCTCTAGCCTCCTTGCTATGACCTGTTCACACATATATATGTACATGCATGCATTTTCAAACAATTTTCAATACAGTTCAATATTTGGTTCCATTAGGCTAAATGGTTCAAAATTTTAATAAATGAAACCAATAATCAAACAACACAACCATCAATCAATTAGTGAATTAACGTTTCAAATTCATAATTTTGATATATATACAGAAAATCATGTTTTTGATCACAAATCACAACAATAAACCTATCTAGTTTTGATTCTCACACCAGTCTAATGGAAATATATAGATATCCCACCTTCGGCACTCGAACATCAACTCTGATGACGATGCATCAATCATCAGAATCATCTCCGGGCGACTAGAGCATGATTCTATATCTATCCAATATATTAAAACTTCGAATATACGTTCATGACGCGTATATGCAAAATCTTTATATACTCGATTGTCAAAATTCAATACAAATAAAATATTCAAATACGTACAAAATGGTTTAAATTTTCAAAACAAAACTAGTTTTCAAATTTTAATATAAAAAAATACACTCTTCACACTTGTTCTAGGATACTAATAATCCCATCTATAACGAGTTATTCTTATTGGACACTACTTGTAACAACCCGTATTTTGAATAACATATTATAATGTAAATCAAGGCAGAATTAAATTTTAAAATATGAATCAAGGGAAACGGGCTGTGCCATTACGTTCATATCGGAAAAATACGCGAAATAGAGTCCGAGTTTTCGAGAATCGGAGTCCGTATGACCAAGTTATGGCCCGTCAAAGTTTTCAAAAAATTCAAGTTTAAAAACAGTTCGAAATTCAAATCTAAAGCCAAACAGACTGGGCGGGAAGATTTCCCGCCCAGCCCCCAAGTCTACTAGGGAGTCGACTTGGGAGTCGACACACCCAGGCCCAAGTCGACTGCCCAGTCGACTTGGGTGTCGACCTGGGTGGTCGGGCCAGTTTGGCCCGGTGCACCTGCTTGTCCTTTTGAGTCATGTTTCTGGCCTTGTGACGAATTCTGATGGCTAGGATCTAAACTAGGGTTAATCCTATGGCCTAAACTAACCTAAACACCTATAAAAACACCCTAATGCCTAGCCTAAACCATCACAAATCTACCTAATAACTAAGTGCTGCCCAAATGCTCCCTAATCATGGCCTCCATCTTCATCTTGAGTGCTTCTAAGGCAAAAAGGAGCCATCTTTCTTCATCAAATCAAAGGAGCTACTTATTTTCAAGGCTATTTGTGTTGCTACATCATTCCTAGAGCTGCTACAACGTCTCTATCTTGTTCTATTGTGTTCTAGTTCTCATAGCCACGCTTTGTAAGCCCTCCACTACTCTTAGATCTAAACTATGAACTTAATATGACATGTAGCAAGTTGAAATGAGACTTTTGTGTTATGCTTGCCTTGGATTTCATGCATAGATTCATTCATGACCCTCTTGATCTATGTTTGTGGACCTAATGTTTACCTATCATGAATCTAGTACCATTTATGTTGACTTTTGGGTGGAAAGCTATGAGCTTTATGTGGTGATTGTGCATAAATGCAACATAGAAACCCTCATGACCTTGATGTTAACTTGCCATGATGCGACCTATATGCTAATCACAAGTTTATCACCCTATTTGCTAAGTTTAATGCCATACATGTGTAGATTGGAATTGGACCTAAGTACAATATTTGCCTTGAACCTATCATTGTATGCATAGATCTATTCATGTCTCTCTTGATCTATGATTGTGGATCTATCATGAACCTAGTACCGTTCATGTTGACTTTTGGGAAAAATGCTATGAAATGGATTATGGCTTATGCATGTTAACAAACCTTAATCCCTCCTGTCCTTTAATATGCATATGATAACATTGAACCCATTTGCTATGCACAAGTTAGGATTGTCACCCTTTATACTATTGTCATGTTTGAGGCCGAATCACCTTTATGCTATCATACATGTTTTGAGGCCAATATGCTATAAGCAAGTTATGATGAGCACCTTTTCCTCATATATCACCATGTTAAACTTGTGATAGACTTTGCCACTTTATGCCCAACTTATCATATCATTATGTTCCTCCTTTTTGATCTATTTGTGTTGATGCGAACTTACGTGTGATGGGGTTACGTTATGGGTAAACTTAAATGACATGAAACATGATTTGAAAATATGACATGTGATTATGCTTGAAAACATGAACGTGGACATGACATGTAGAAAACATGAAAGTGGCCAACTCGAGGTTGGGTTGAGTTTGTAGCATAAATCTACCCGGAACCGACCGTCTTAACTAATGGCTACAAACAATCGGACCCAATGTGAGTAGTTGGTCATATCGCACTTAAAACCCGAGATTAGACTAGGTTGTGGTGTAAAGCTACCCGGACCCGCCCGACTTAACTAGTAACCACAACAAAGTCTAATGTGAGAGGTTGCGGTGCATTAAGTTAATTAATGCCACATGGTAGAGTTAAGTCATGGACCACTTGAATACTTAACCAATCAAACACGATGGATTGTTGGGGTTAAGTCATGAACCACTTGGGTATACTTAACCAACTTGATACATGGTTTGGATAGGCTTAACCACACTTAACCCATTAGAAACCCTAGTTTGCGGGGCCCTTTTCAGCAGTAACCCACCAGGGAGTATCGGGATACCCTAGGGACTAGGCTTGGGGTGGGGTACGATTACTGGGCTGAATGTAAGTGACCAAAAGGGACGGCTAGGTAGGTGCGCTATTGTAGATTCCGGCGGACTATGGTCGTGCACATAGTCCGGGGATGAAAGACAGACATGGGCACCAGTAGGCTTGGACTGTGCGTGCTTGTTTTGTGTCAGTGGTTGGCACCCTAGGGCCCGGATACACCCTAGGGTGGACCTTGCACAGTCGACTACATCTCGCGGTTGGGCCTTATGACACCGACACTTGACGAGTTAGGCTTATAGGGAGCCGATCGACTAGACCGTGTAGTTGGACCTTGATTTAGGTCCTCTCATGATGTTGGGCCAAGGGATCAGTTCTTATTTATACTTGACATTGATTAGAATACTAGTACACCTGGTGCAACTTAACCTTGTATATGCGATGCCACACTTGATCTATCTTGTTAACTATTTACCATGCCAGTTTAGTTACCATCTTTATGTTTCATCCCAGTTGCTCATGTCCAGTTAATTTTACTAGTTTTTATACTAATAGTAGGTAGGACTTACCAGTCTTTATGACTGACATGTTTTCCTTTCTCCTCTTTTCTTCCGTTCCCCCCTCCCAGGGTTCTCAGGGTGGGAACACTAGCACCTAGCTTGGATCTTTGGCTTGCTTTTCTGATAGCTCATGTACGGTTTGGACTTGAGCTTTGCTATGGCTACACCACTGTTATCTTTGGGGAATAATTTACTTATGTATTTTTCAGTTTATGTTTTCTAGACTTGTAGTAGCTGGAAAAATGATGACTAAGTACTTGATGTAACTTGACTATGGTTTTGAAATAGTAATTTTATCCGCTGCTTTATTTACTCGGTTTTACTCATATGTTCTGTCTTGTGATATCTTCATGCATGTTTACCTTGTCCAACACCCCTCCAAAGCTAGTGTACTTGCAAGAGTGACTCTAGCGGAGGTGGGGTGTTACAATTGGTATCAGAGCATAAGGTTTTACTAGACCGAACAAAAATTTTACTAGACCGGACAAAAGTTTTAAAAACTCTTTTGAAAAACTATTTTCAAAACCAATTAAGTATTTTTCCAAGAAAAGTATAGTTTATTTTAAAAGGCTATTCCCTAAAATCCATTAGCACTATCCTTTGTTTCCTCATTCTCAATCTATCTTTTTCTTCGTTTCAGTATGGCCGATAATTTTACCATTCTGGAGGGCGTACCGGTACCTATTTGGTTTAGAAGGTACATGGAGGCAAGGGCGAATGAAGCCGGCCCCACGAACATTCCTCCTCCCCCCGCAGCTGAGGTTCCTCCTCCTCCTCAGCATCCGCAAGCAGATTTCGCGAAGATTTGCAAGGACTTTAAGGCGATGGGTGGCAAGAATTTTGTTGGGACGGAGACTTTTGTTGAGGCAAGGAACTGGTTGAAGGAAACTGAAGACCTCTTTGCTATCTTTGATATAGAGGATCGTAGGAAAGTTCTGTTGGCGGTATGGTTATTGAAAGAGGAAGCTGCATATTGGTGGGTAGTCACCACCACTATTAGGCCAATTGAGACTTGGGATGACTTTAGGAGAAGGTTTGGACTGAGGTTTCTATCATCAGCAGAAGAGAACCTTCAGATGGAGAGGTTCCTATTACTGAAGCAAGGGGACATGACCGTGAGAGAATACGTGAATAAGTTTATTCAACTTGCTCGGTTCGGTTTAGACTTGGTTAACACAGCTCAGAAGAAGGACCAACACTTTGCTCGAGGATTGAACGAGCCATTGTATGGTTTGGCCATGTCTCATATACCCATGGGGGTGACCTTCGAGAGTTTGGTAAATATGGCCCTTCTACAAGAAGAAGATAAGAGTGGCAAGAAGGAGATCAAGGCGAATGAGTCTCGAGGCAAGAAGGTAGATTCCGGGAAAGGAGGCAAGAACAACAACAGCAAGGACAACAAGTCAAGAGAAAGGAGGAAGTACAACTTCTGTAGGATCACTGGACACATAACTAAAGACTGTAGGAAGAAGAAGAGGAAGTTGAGCGAGTGCTTCCTCTGTGGAGAATCTGGACATCTCAGCAAGGATTGCCCCAAGAAGCAAGGGCAAACTCAGCGAGCAGGACCCTCTGGAGGGCAGTTGCAGGCTCTCCTCGCTCTTCCAGCTCTTGATCAAGGTAGTGTTTCTATAGAAAGTCTTGTTTACATTTCTGATTTTCCTGTTTGTACCTTATTTGATTCTGGCGCATCGCATAGTTTATTCCTTCTGATCTTGTTGAAAGTTTGCACCTAAGTACTAGTCTAGTTGAGGATCCCGTTAGTGTTTCAAATCCAATTGGGGGTTCTGCCCATTTATCCATGATCAGTGTGGATTTGTAGATTTCTATCTTGAGTGTAGAATTCACGTGTAATGCATATGTTCTCGGTCTTATGGGATACGGGTTGATTGTGAGCATAGGGTTGTGAGGCTCATGACTCGCCTTGGTGATACCCTAGAGATTTCTTGTAACCCTATGGGTCCCGTCATGTTGTGTTATCTATAATCCCTCGACTTATCCATCGATAGTTTGCAATCTGTGAGGGTGGTCAGAGAACATCCTGATGTCTTTGATGAGTAAGATGTTTATCGTGTACACCGATGCGTGTGGCACGGGATTAGGCGCTGTCCTAATGCAAGAAGGGATGGTGATATGTGTTGCGGGTAGACAACTTAATGTGCATGAGGAGAACTATCCCACTCATGATTTGGAGTTGGCGGCGATTGTCTTTGCACTTAAATCGTGGCGCCATTATCTTCTAGACGAAAGGTTCGAGTTATATATTGATCATAAGTCTTTGAAGTACCTCTTTTCGCAAAAGGATTTAAATCTAAGGCAACATAGGTGGATGGAATTCTTGGCATCTTATGACTTTGATATAGCTTATACCACGGCAAGGGTAATGTTGTGGCAGATGCGCTAAGTAGGAAAAGGTTGACTTTTAGCCCTTTATTTGTTGAAATGAAGAATCTAGAGTTCTTAGCAACCTTTGATTTTACACTTGCTATTGAGTCAATGACTGGTTCGTTAGCATCCCTTGAGCTTAGACCCACACTTCTTGATCAAGTAGGGACTTCGCAGAAGGAAGACCCACAGATAGTCGAGATCATGGACAAGTTGTTTCGTGGTGAGACGTCTAGCTACCTCGCTAGATATGCTATTGATGACAAGGGGTGGCTAAGGCGTGATGGAAGACTATGTGTCCCACAAGTGGGAGACTTAGTGAATAAAGTTCTTGAAGAAGCACATCACTCGAAGATGACTATACATCCCGGAGGAGATAAGATGTATAGGGATATGAAGCGCATTTTCTTTTGGGCTGTTATGAAGAAGGACGTGGCCGAGTTTGTTTCAAAGTGCATGGTGTGCCAACAAGTGAAAGCCGAGTCGAAGAAACCCGGTGGGCTATTACATCCGTTGGAGGTCCCGCAATGGAAGTGGGAGAGTATCTCTATGGACTTTGTGGATGAATCGCCTAGGTTAAGGAAGGGGAATACTAGCATATTTGTCATAGTTGATAGACTTACGAAGAGTGCTCACTTTATTCCGGTGAAGAGCAAGAGGACCGCATCATGGCTAGCATCTGTTTATCTTCGAGAGATAGTGCAGTTGCATGGAGTTCCTTCTAGCATGGTTAGCGAGCGTGACCCAATCTTCACTAGCCAGTTCTGGAATAGTTTGCAAGAAGCGATGGGTACAAGATTGAATCTAAGTACGGCCTATCACCCACAGACGGATGGTCAGACGGAAAGGGTGAATAGGGTACTAGAAGATCTATTGAGGCTATGCATTCTTGACTTTGGTGGTACTTGGGAAGATCATCTACCTCTCGTGGAGTTTGCTTATAATAACAGCTATCAAGCAAGCATAGGAATGACACCATTTGAAGCCCTATATGGAAGACCGTGCAAGTCACCAACTTGTTGGTGGGAGACCACGGATAATCTTATACTCGGGCCCGATATGATAAGGGACACACCCGAGAAGTTTGAGTTGATTCAAAGGCGGATGAAAGCGGCCCAAAATAGACAGAAATCCTATGCAGACAAGCGAATGACGGACTTAGAGTTTGAAGTTGGAGATATGGTCTTTGTGAAAGTTTCTCCTTTGCGAAGTGTGGTTCGTTTTGGAGCAGTTGGGAAGCTGGCACCAAGGTTAGTAGGACCCTTCCCTATCATAGAGAGGATTGGGAAGATGGCTTATAAGGTAGAATTTCCCGAGAAGCTGGCCGGAGTGCACAATGTTTTTCATGTCTCGCATCTCCGAAAGTGCATACATGAGTCAGCCGAGGTAGTTGAGCCTAGCATTCTTGAAGACGTGGAGGTAGAGAAAGAGGCAACCCGGAGGCGAGCTCCGATTCATATCTTGGGAACGGAGATCAAGAATTTAAGGAATCGAGAAGTCAAGTTAGTAAAGGTTCAGTGGAGTGAAGCCGAAGAGGACGCAACTTGGGAAACTGAGGAGAAGATGCGCACGCTTCACCCATTTCTTTTTGAGGGTACATTCTCAATCTCTTTTCCTATAAGCTAGCATATCTTTCTTTTGCTATCCATGTTTATCCAGTTATTTCGTTAATCTTGTCATGAGAACCTTAGGTAGAAACCCTTTGGATGAAACATGTATTTGAAACATGTTATGCTTGATGTTTGCAAGTGGTTGCAAGTGTTTGCAAGTGGATACTCGTGGATGCATGATACACATTAGGCACTAAGATCGGCTCACACACTTTCATATTGCATATGCATGAGTGCTTATACTTATTCATGGATGAAACTTGTTATGCTATCACGTGGATGTTGCATATGGATGAATGTTATGTGCACACATGTAGAGATTACAAATTATGTTAGGAATTTGCATACATATGGACTCATTTCACTAACATACTTTGCATTAAGGAGGTTTACTGAATCAGTAACCGCCTGATTTTTCGCATTAGATAAGGACATATACACACACCTTTGCATACGTTCATACAGCATTTAGAATCTTTTAAGGACAATGACTGCTCGTGGATGATGTTTTGAGTAGATGGATGATGGATGGTAGGATACGTTCTTCCTAACTTGAAGATTTCGGGGATGAAATCCTTTAAGGTGGGGAGAATGTAACTACCCGTATTTTGAATAACATGTTATAACGTAAATCGAGGAAGAATTAAATGTTAAAATCTGAATCAAGGGAAACGGGCGGTGCCATTGCGTTCATCTCGGAAAAATACGCGAAATAGAGTCCGAGTTTTCGAGAATCGGAGTCCGTATGACCAAGTTATGGCCCGTCAAAATTTTCAGAAAAATTCAAGTTAAAAAATAGTTCGAAATTCAAATCTGAAGCAAAACAGACTGGGCGGGAAAATTTCCCGCCCAGCCCCCAAGTCGACCGGGGAGTCGACTTGGGAGTCGACACACCCAGCCCCAAGTCGACTTGGGTGTCGACCTGGGTGGTCGGGCCAGTTTGGCCTGGTGCACCTGCTTGTCCTTTTGAGTCATGTTTCTGGCCTTGTGACGAATTCTGATGGCTAGGATCTAAACTAGTGTTAATCCTATGGCCTAAACTAACCTAAACACCTATAAAAACACCGTAATGCCTAGCCTAAACCATCACAAATCAACCTAATAACTAAGTGCTGCCCAAATGCTCCCTAATCATGGCCTCCATCTTCATCTTGAGAGCTTCTAAGGCAAAAAAGGAGCCATCTTTCTTCATCAAATCAAAGGAGCTACTTATTCTCAAGGCTATTTGTGTTGCTACATCATTCCTAGAGCTTCTACAACGTCTCTATCTTGTTCTATTGTGTTCTAGTTCTCATAGCCACGCTTTGTAAGCCCTCATCTACTCTTAGATCTAAACTATGAACTTAATATGACATGTAGCAAGTTTAAATGAGACTTTTGTATTATGCTTGCCTTGGATTTCATGCATAGATTCATTCATGACCCTTTTGATCTATGTTTGTGGACCTAATGTTTACCTATCATGAATCTAGTACCATTTATGTTGACTTTTGGGTGGAAAGCTGTGAGCTTTATGTGGTGATTGTGCATAAATGCAACATAGAAACCCTCATGACCGTGATGTTAACTTGCCATGATGCGACCTATATGCTAATCACAAGTTTATCACCCTATTTGCTAAGTTTAATTCCATACATGTGTAGATTGTAATTGGACCTAAGTACAATATTTGCCTTGAACCTATCATTGTATGCATAGATCTATTCATGTCTCTCTTGATCTGTGATTGTGGATCTATCATGAACCTAGTACCGTTCATGTTGACTTTTGGGAAAAATGCTATGAAATGGATTATGGCTTATGCATGTTAACAAACCTTAATCCCTTATGTCCCTTAACATGCATATGATAACATTGAACCCATTTTCTATGCACAAGTTAGGATTGTCACCCTTTATACTATTGTCATGTTTGAGGCCAAATCACCTTTATGCTATCATACATGTTTTGAGGCCAATATGCTATAAGCAATTTATGATGAGCACCTTTGCCTCATATATCACCATGTTAAACTTGTGATAGACTTTGCCACTTTATGCCCAACTTATCATATCATTATGTTCCCCTTTTTTGATCTATTTGTGTTGATGCGAACTTACGTGCGTTGGGGTTACGTTATGGGTAAACTTAAATGACATGAAACATGACTTGAAAATATGACTTGTGATTATGCTTGAAAACATGAACGTGGACATGACATGTAGAAAACATGAAAGTGGCCAACTCGAGGTTGGGTTGAGTTTGTAGCATAAATCTACCCGGAACCGACCGGCTTAACTAGTGGCTACAAACAATAGGACCCAATGTGAGTAGTTGGTCATATCGCACTTAAAACCCGAGGTTAGACTATGTTGCGGTGTAAAGCTACCCGGACCCACCCGGCTTAACTAGTAACCACAACAAAGTCTAATGTGAGAGGTTGGGGTGCATTAAGTTAATTAATGCCACATGGTAGGGTTAAGTCATGGACCACTTGAATACTTAACCAATTAAACACGATGGATCGTTGGGGTTAAGTCATGAACCACTTGGGTATACTTAACCAACTTGATACATGGTTTGGATAGGCTTAACCACACTTAACCCATTTGAAACCCTAGTTTGCGGGGCCCTTTTCAGCAGTAACCCACCAGGGAGTATTGGGATACCATAGGGACTAGGCTAGGGGTGGGGCATGATTACTGGGCTGAATGTAAGTGACCAAAAGGGACGGCTAGGTCGGTGCGCCATTGTAGATTCCGGCGGACTATGGTCATGCACATAGTCCGAGGATGAAAGACAGACATGGGCACCAGTAGGCTTGGACTGTGCGTGCTTGTTTTGTGTCAGTGGTTGGCACCCTAGGGCCCGGATACACCCTAGGGTGGACCTTGCACAGTCGACTACATCTCGCGGTTGGGTCGTATGACACCGACACTTGACGAGTTAGGCTTATAGGGAGCCGATCGACTAGACCGTGTAGTTGGACCTTGATTTAGGTCATCTCATGATGTTGGGCCGATTTTGGGCCAAGGGATCATTTCTTGTTTATACTTGACATGGATTAGAATACTAGTACACCTGGTGCAACTTAACCTTGTATATGCGATGCCACACTTGATCTATCTTGTTAACTATTTACCATGCCAGTTTAGTTACCATCCTTATGTTTCATCCCATTTGCTAATGTCCAGTTAATTTTACTAGTTTTTATACTAATAGTAGGTAGTACTTACCAGTCTTTATGACTGACCTGTTTTCCTTTCGCCTCTTTTCTTCCGTCCCCCCCCCCAAGGTTCTCAGGGTGGGAACACTAGCACCTAGCTTGGATCTTTGGCTTGCTTTTCTAACAGCTCATGTACGGTTTGGACTTGAGCTTTGCTATGGCTACACCACTGTTATCTTTGGGGAATAATTTACTTATGTATTTTTCAGTTTATGTTTTCTAGACTTGTAGTAGTTGGAAAAATGATGACTAAGTACTTTGATGTAACTTGACTATGGTTTTGAAATAGTAATTTTATCCGCTGCTTTATTTACTCTGTTTTACTCATATGTTCTGTCTTGTGATATCTTCATGCATGTTTACCTTGTCCAACACCCCTCCAAAGCTAGTGTACTTGCAAGAGTGACCCTGGCGGAGGTGGGGTGTTACACTACTAGTCGAATCTCTGATGAATTCTTTCGTTTGGTTCTAATGTGCCTTGTTCTCGAGCTCTGTAAATCAAAGCTCTGATACCACGTTATAACGACCCGAACTTCCCCGTGAAGGAAAGAACGGATTGCTTTGAGGACAAGACGAATCAGAACGCAAATAGAAGAACATTTCATTGTTTATTACAACAATTCCATCAGAATACAAGAATACACAGAGTATGAATAAATATTACACATTTAACAAATATCAGAGATTTAAATTACATTTAAATACATAGCAGCGGAAAAATAATACAATACGCAACTGAAAGGAGATATACGGATACAGAGCTTTCCGAATATCATTCCAGCTGTAAACCAAGATCCTGTGAATATAAATCTGCAAAACCAAAACTACTAGCTGTCCATGTCGAAAATAAGGGCACTGTAATGACCCGCATTTTTAGCAGTCGAATAATTTATTTATTTAATTATTAATTATCGATTTAACGATATCGATAACTGGAATTAAATAATATTTATATTTAATTAATATAAATAATAGAAAATAATATATTTTCAGAATAATCGGAAATAACAGAATTCATGATATGGTGTGAATTGGACAATATAAAAATATATAATTCAGTTATTATTGAATTATATTGATGAATATATTATATAAATGACGGTTGAACGTATAATTATATTATGATTATAATCGATCTTGAAATGGCGTGGCAGTTCGCAATTTGGCGATTCGAACTTCCACTAAGTGTACATGGTCCATTTTAAATCGGATTTCTGTGAATCAAGAAACGTATGGAGCTGGTGAAGTATATTTTTCTAGTGAAAGAGAAAAATCGGGATTTCATCGTGTAGATTTTGATTTATGTCCAAATCAAATTTTAGAAAAGTCGCCATGGAATTCCTTTATAATTTATAACGATTTATTTATATTTATAGAAGGAATTTCATTGTAAATCGAATATCGATTTAATCGGGATTTGAAATATTGAGTTAGAAATCCATATAGATTATTCGGGAGCTGTATGGTATTCCACTGTGAATATATACGATAATATATATTTATTTATATTTAATTTAATCATATTTAAATATATTTACATATTTAAATGGGTTATTTAGAGCTTTAAAAATAGCCACTTTTGCAAACGAAGTCGGAATTCGATGAAACTAATTTTGTTGGATCCGCAACATCAAATTATTGCTAGATTCCAAGTTATGTGATTTTTAGAGTCACCGTGTGGCCGTACGGGATTTTAATTTGAAAAACAGTCGATAATTTGACCTTTAGAAATACGATGTGTGAGCAAACGGAGTCGAAATTCGACGAAACCAGTTTCGTTGGGACCATAATGTCGAACTCTAGTCGTATGTACAGTTTCGTGATTTTTGGGTATCATGTGTGATCACACGAATTTTTAAACGATAAAAACAAATATTAAAATATAAATATCTAACTAGATAAATATTTACTAAAATATCTAGATATTTATTTCCCTTATAAATACACCTCCTAACAACCCTTTAACCTAATTTCAGTTTTTCTGGTCAAAGAAAAGCGCCACAACAGATTTCTTCAAAAATGTGAAAAGAAATCATCTTCTAAATTCAAAAATAAATCTAATCAATTCCTATAAATCTCGAAACTCAAGCATCTGGATTCCTCTCAACTTGCTCTTCATGCTAATGGACATTTCGTTGAGTTCGATGTTCGTTCAGAATGTTAGGTTTTTAACAGCGAGAAGTAGGGTTTGGATAATATTGTTATTCGAGCATTGTTTTTGGATTTGGGTGTTAGATTTTATATTAGAAGGGGAAGTAGCGGTGTTTGACCAATTTTGAAGGAGTTCTGAAATGAAAAGTGTCGATCAACTTGCTGTTGCTCGCGTGCGAAAGCCTGGGAACGGAATTTTCTTCGAGCATGCGAGTTTGTGATGAATAGTCAGAGATTGATGATAATTGGAAGGGGGATATGATGGTGTAATTGGATTGCAAAATCATTGATTGTGGAGGGAGATAATTGGGAACGAAGTGGTGCTAATGGCACTATCTACGGGTTCGATGTCTGTTGTGTGGAGAAGAAGGAGACAACGGGTAGGAGTTTGGACCGGGTTCGACGAGGTAACACCCAATTCAAAATAAATTAAAGTCTAATTTTAATTCAAACAAAGTGTACAACCTTGTAAATTGCATATCTTTTCCATACGTTATCAGAATTAGGCAAAACAAGATCCGTCGGGATCGTATGGACAGACACTACACGATGGAACCGACTAGAAGTCCATCTGAGCTCGTTACAATTTATGGAAAAATAAATTGTCCGTTTTAATCAAGCGATGGTTATCGATATTAACGATGATTGTCCAATGTGAGTAAAACTCACTAACTTTAAACAGTTATATTATTATAACGTATTTTTAGAACTGTTAAATCATCTATTGATTTCTATGTAGTAACTGTTTAGTTGAATTGCTTATGTGTTGGTTGAAATTATAGATAACGATATTTATATAAACCGTTAATAAAAATAGTGATTCTATTTATCAGAATATTTCATATCGAAATGAAATCGATGTTATTATGTTGATTAACATCTATGATGCAGGGAAACAAGTTGGAGGGACCCAACTGGGTTCCTCAATATTTAAATATTGTTTTGTTTCATATATTGTGATATATGATGTGATATATAATCTATTGATGATTATGTGTATTTAAATGATATCGATCATTGTGATTGGTATTTTAAATACCGTAAGAAATACTGGGATGTAGATAAGGGGATTTTCAAAGTATATTTTGAAAATAAATTACTTATATAAAATCAAGGGATTTTATATATAAAAGGGAAAGGATTTTATAAAAGGAAATAATTATAAAATCAAAGAGTTAGAAGGAGAAATATTTGTAAAACAAATATAAAGAAGAAATATTTGTAAAACAAAAATAAGGAGAAACATTTATCAAACAAATATAAGGAGAAACATTTGTCAAACAAATATAAGGAGAAACATTTGTCAAACTAATATAAGGAGAAATATTTGTAAAACTAATATAAGGAGAAACATTTGTCAAATAAATATAAGGAGAAACATTTGTCAAACAAATATAAGAAGAAATATTTGTAAAACAAATATAAAGGAGAAACATTTGTCAAACAAATATAAGAAGAAATATTTATAAAACAAATATAAGGAGAAACATTTGTCAAACAAATATAAAGGAGAAACATTTGTCAAACAAATATAAGAAGAAATATTTGTAAAACAAATATAAGGAGAAACATTTGTCAAACAAATATAAAGGAGAAACATTTGTCAAACAAATATAAGAAGAAATATTTGTAAAACAAATATAAAGGAGAAACATTTGTCAAACAAATATAAGAAGAAATATTTGTAAAACAAATATAAGGAGAAACATTTGTCAAACAAATATAAGGAGAAACATTTGTCAAACAAATATAAGAAGAAATATTTGTAAAACAAACATAAAGGAGAAACATTTGTCAAACAAATATAAGAAGAAATATTTGTAAAACAAATATAAAGGAGAAACATTTGTCAAACAAATATAAAGGAGAAACATTTGTCAAACAAATATAACGAAGAAATATTTGTGAAAACAAATGTAATGGAAAAGGAATATTTGTATAAACAAATAGGAAAGGAATATTTGTATAAACAAATAGGAAAGGAATGATTTAAAGGAAATGATTCAAAGGAGTTAATTCAAAAGAGTAAATCAAAATGAGTTAATCGAATATTAGTTATTCGGTTAGAATTAATCAGTTAGAATTAATCAGTTAGAATTAACCAGTTAGAGTTAACCAGTCAGAGTTAATCAGTTAGAATTAATCGGTTAGAGTTAACCAATTAGAGTTAGAGTTAACCAGTTAGAGATATTCAAATGGAGTAAATCAAGTAGAGTTAACGAATATCACTTATTCGAAGAAGAGTTATCGAATATAGTTTATTCGAGAAGAGTAATCGAATATAGTGCATTCGAGAGAAGAGTAATCGAATATAGTTTATTCGAGAAGAGTAATCGAATATAGTTCATTCGAGAAGAGTAATCGAATATAGTTCATTCGAGAAGAGTTATCGAATATAATGTATTCAAAGAGGAGTTATCGAATATAATGTATTAGAAGAGGAGTTATCGAATATTGATTAATCGAAGGGATTTAATCGAATATTGGTTATTCGAAAGGAGTTATTGAATCAAGTTGTTCGAAAGGAGTTATCGAATCTAGTTGTTCGAAAGGAGTTATCGAATCTACTTATTCGAAAGGAGCTATCGAATCTAGTTATTCGAAAGGAGTAAATCGAATATAGTTTATTCAAATAGAATTAAAGGAGTAAATCGAATATAGTTTATTCGAATAGAATTAAAGGAGTTAATCGAATATTGTTTATTCGAATAGAATTAAAGGAGTTATCGAATATAGTTTATTCGAAAGGAGTTAAGTGAAAAGAGTTAATCTATAAGAGTTAATCATAAAGAGTTAATCCAATAGAGTTAATTGATAAGAGTTAATTGAATAGAGTTTATTCAAAGAAAGGTTTTCGAATCTAGTTATTCGTGAGAGAGATTATCGAATATAGTTATTCGAAGGGAGGAGTTATCAAATAGAGATTATTCGAAAGAGAGTTACGCAAGGAAGTTTGTTAAAGGTTTAAAAGATAAACTTTGTCTATTTCGAAGTTAAAACGTTGTTCAGTTAAGGTCTGAGAGGTAATTAGACCCCAACTTGATTGACTTCCTTCTTAACTAAGGAAAGGGCTAAGGTTTTGATAGTAAAGGATGGTTAAGTAAATTTAGTTAATAAGTGTAATGGTTTGAGTTGTCATAGCGATGGTTTGTTTAAACATCTGTATAAGTCCAATGTAAGAGTTTTGGAAATGTTTTCCAAATAAGAATCAGAAATGTTTTCTAATATAGAAAACAAGAAATGGAAATGTTTTCCAGTGTTAATAACATATATTTTCTAAATTTAGAAAATAAGAAATGTTGAATATATGGAAACAGGAAATGACAAATGAAATAAATTAACGATAAATTAATTAAAAGGATAAAAGTTGATTGGTGATTGATCGATGTAATTTCCATCTGGAAATAAGATCGTTGTTTGCACACGTGGTTTTCTTTGATAGTTAACTCATCGACTATCGAAGTTTTTGACCATTTTTTTTAATATAGAGAGACCAGCTGGATTATTATCCGAAGAACCACTCTGTATTGGCATAAGCATTGCGAATCATATATGCCAAAGATATTGAAGATGGAGGTAAAGTGCAAGGGCTGTTGTATAAATCTTAGGTAAAGATTGCCTAAGATAGATGTATTGAATAGTGCCTTCGGTTTGTGCAGTCCCAGGACAACCTGTATGGAAGAATGTATGACAGAGTATATTTAATAGATCGCGTTAGTTGATCTCTTCAAACGTATTTACGTTTGGTGGCGGAGGAATTCGTTTCTCTTAGCTGTATACCCGTGGTATTTTTGGGGAAATCAATTTGTGATTTGGCGGGTATGACGATGTGACATTCAAAGTGAATAAATGTGTGATCTGTCAGAGATAAGCGTGGCCTCTAGCCTCAAAACCGGGAAATGACAAAAATCGGGCAGGTAGCATGGCTATGTAGGTCACAACTATTAATGTGTATAATCACCTGATCTAGAGTTTCATTTACTTCCAAAAATCTATTGTAGATGTTGTCCCATTTGGGAAACGTTTGCTGATCCCAATCGTTGGTGATATACATTCGATACACTCAAGCGAAATGAGTGATTGGTCATGTGTGGCCGGGTTGCAAGAAGTTCTTGTTGAACCCAGCGTATTCCTCTCTAGAGGTACACTAGCGAAAGGTGGACCCATACCTTGTCATAGATGGAAATCCATTACCCAATACGTGCTTGCGGTTTTGATTGTATACTATATATGTAAAACCTGAGATGAAAGCGTTTTTGCTAGATGATTATTATATTGTGGTTGATAGACATTATTATAATATCGAAAGGTTTTTGATATAAAGATGTTTTGGATTCTTATCAGGGAAAAACCCGTTCTGTTATACGGCGTGGTCTTATGAGATATCGTTTACTTGTTCAAACTGTTTTTAAAATGTTTTATTCATACCAGTCCCATGACTGACCCGGAGTTTATTTTGTTTTGTTTCCCTAAACTCTTGGGTACCCAATTTCGTACGGGCAGTCAAGTAGTCGAGATTTACAGATACTTGAAAAGCTGGAGCAGGAGGCTTCAGAATTATATAGTTATGGTTATTTTCCGCTATGTTGTAAGTGCTGTACTTTGGAAATGATATGTATATTCAAGTACAGAATTATATATCAAAAGTTATGTTATATATTATATGTTATTCGTTCCGCTATGAGGTTCGTGTTACTCTGATGTTGTATTGTTCTTCTTCTTCTATTCTAAGTTTATATCTTATCTATTCTCACCCTCTAATTTCTTTCATTAACTACCAGTATTTTTCGATGTTTGGTTAGTCGTCATTGAGTTTATGTTGATAACCAAAGTCGCTAAAAAACCAGGTCGTTACAGTTGGTATCAGAGCTTAAGGTTAAGTGAATTACCTTGGCTCTGTGGCGTGACTCGGTAGAGATAGGGTTAGTAATACCCTAGATTTAGTTTGAGTGTATATATACGAGAGCGTATTTGTTATTCAATAAAAATTGGTTTTATATTGCGGAGATTTATTGATTGAGTGGCTTATGAATTTCTGGTCGATCAGTTTGATCCACTGTATCGATAGGAGTTACTAAACACTTGAATACGATGAACCGACATGGTATGTTTTGAAAAGAGGGTAAATGAAATAATTTTACCCAAATTATATTTTGATATCAAAAATTGATATTGAAATGGATATAATATATTGGATATATTGGTTGTTATTATAATCAAGTAAGATTATTAAATGTGAAATGGTTATGTAAATAACCGATCAGAATTCAGATAAGCAAAATGAATTGAATTAAATCTAAAACTAAAATTATAGTTGAAATTTAAACCCTGGAGTTTGAAAGGTGTTTGTAAATGGATTTGGATTAAATATATGTGAATTTTAAAATCCTAGGAGATTTTAAATTGTTTTACAAACATTGGAAGGATATTTTAAAATAAATTTCAAAGTGGAAATGTTAGAAATAGTTTTGAAAAGCGATATAGTATTGAACTCACTTCGAAAGCTGGAAATAGATTCCGATGATGATCATGACATCATTGGTGTTCAATTTCGAGTTATAAGTGACAGATTACTACTGAAAAGATTTTGTTTTTTTTGAATTGTTTTGAGAGAAACAAGTTGTTGGAAATCCAAAAAGGAACATTTGTTTTTAGAAAAGAAAAGCTGTTTAAAACTCCCAGGAAGAGACTGTTTGAATTAAAAACAAATTTAAATAGAAATTTGTGAAACCAAGCTGGAACTGAATTGAAACACATTAACTGGAAATTGAATTGGATACGATATATCAAGTAGAATCAGATTTTGAATTGTGAGATAGAATCTGAAATGGTATTGGATTGATGAGTAAAGAATTTGAAAATCGGGAATAGAACCTTGATTTGAAATTGAATTTGGCTTGAATAAGCAAATGGTTGTGTAGAGGATAAATTGATAAGAGTTTGATTGGATTGATATTGGTATACGCTGAAATGGGTAACAGGTGGAAGGGATATAATAATATGCCCGACAAAAAGGTACAAGTTTATATTTATATTGGGTATGGGATTTATAAGCCGATTTGGCAAGCTGCTTGGTTGTTTGATTTTCTTTTGGGTTGGAGAAGGCCTAGAGAGGCGAGTTGTGGTTTTACCGATAGGACTATACAAAGGAGGTTATGGCGAAATTTTCCGAAAAGTTAAGGTGTTAGAAAATTTTCAAGATTTTTGAAAATTTTAGTTATTCAGAATAAATTAATATTTTAGTCGATATTAATTGGTTCAGTTTATACTGAAGTTAACGGGTAAACCGATAAATATTTACCAAGTAGATAGGGTCGTCTTCTAGCTTAGCAATTTCGAGGACGAAATTATTTTAAGGGGGAAAGATTGTAATGACCCGCATTTTTAGCAGTCGAATAATTTATTTATTTAATTATTAATTATCGATTTAACGATATCGATAACTGGAATTAAATAATATTTATATTTAATTAATATAAATAATAGAAAATAATATATTCCCGGAATAATCGGAAATAACAGAATTCATGATATGGTTTGAATTGGACAATATAAAATATATAATTTAGTTATTATTGAATTATATTGATGTATATATTATATAAATGACGGTTGAACGTATAATTTTATTATAATTGAGCTCGAAATGGCATGGCAGTTCGCAATTTGGCAATTCGAACTACAACTGAGTGTACAGGGTTCATTTTAAATCGGATTTCTGTGAAACAAGAAACGTATGGAGCTGGTGAAGTATATTTTTCTAGTGAAAGAGGAAAATCGGGATTTCATTGTGTAGATTTTGATTTATGTCCAAATCAAATTTTAGAAAAGTGGCTATGGAATTCCTTTATAATTTATAACGATTTATTTATATTTATAAAAGGAATTTCATTATAAATCGAATATCGATTTAATCGGGATTTGAAATATTGAGTTCGAAATCTATATAGGATTATTCGGGAACTGTATGGTATTCCACTGTGAATATATACGATAATATATATTTATTTATATTTAATTTAATCATATTTAAATATATTTATATATTTAAATGGGTTATTTAGAACTTTAAAAATAGCCACTTTTGCAAACGAAGTCGGAATTCGACGAAACTAATTTTTTTGGATCCGCAACATCAAATTATTGCTCGATTCCAAGTTCTGTGATTTTTAGAGTCACTTTGTGGCCGTACGGGATTTTAATGTGAAAAATAGTCGATAATTTGACCTTTAAAAATACGCTGTGTGAGCAAACGGAGTCGGAACTCGATGAAACCAGTTTCGTTGGGACCGTAATGTCGAACTCTAGTCGTATGTCCAGTTTCGTGATTTTTGGGTATCGTGTGTGATCACACGAATTTTTAAAAGATAAAAACAAATATTAAAATATAAATATCTAACCAAATAAATATCTACTAAAATATCTAGATATTTATTTCCCTTATAAATACACCCCCTAACAACCCTTTAACCTAATTTCAGTTTGTCTGGTCAAAGAAAAGCGCCGCAATATAATTCTTCAAAAACGTGAAAACTAATCATCTTCTAAATACAAAAATAAATCGAATCAATTCCTATAAATCTCGAAACTCAAGCATCTGGATTCCACTCAACTTGCTCTTCACGCTAATGGACATTTCGTTGAGTTCGATGTTCGTTCGGAACGTTAGATTTTTAACAGCGAGAAGTAGGGTTTGGATAATATTGTTATTCCAGCATTGTTTTTGGATTTGGGTGTTAGATTTGATATTAGAAGGGAAAGTAGAAATGTTTGACCAATTTTGAAGGAGTTCTGAAATGAAAAGTGTCGATCAACCTGCTGTTGCTCGCGTGCGAAAGCCTGGGAACGGGATTTTCTTCGAGCATGCGAGTTCGTGATGAATAGTCAGAGATTGATGATAGTTGGAAGGGGGATATGACGGTGTTATTGGATTGCAAAATCATTGATTGTGGAGGGAGTTAATTGGGATCGAAGTGGCGCTAATGGCACTGTCTACGGGTTCGATGGCTGCTGTGTGGAGAAGAAGGAGACAACGGTTAGGAGTTTTGACCGGGTTCGACGAGGTAAGGCCCAATTCAAAATAAATTAAAGTCTAATTTTAATTCAAATAAAGTGTACAACCTTGTAAATTGCATATCTTTTCCGTACATTATCAGAATTAGGCGAAACAAGATCCGTCGGGATCGTATGGATGGACACTACATGATGGAACTGACTGGAAGTCCATCGGAGCTCGTTACAATTTATGGCAAAATAAATTGTCCATTTGAATCAAGCAATGGTTATCATTATTAACGATAATTGTCCAATGTGAGTAAAACTCACCAACTCTGAACAGTTATATTATTATAACGTATTTTTAGAACTGTTAAATCATCTGTTGATTTCTGTGTGGTAACTGTTTGGTTGAATTGCTTATGTGTTGGTTGAAATTATAGATAACGATATTTATATAAATTGTTAATAAAATTAGTGATTCTGTTTATCAAAATATTTCATATCGAAATGAAATCGATGTTATTATGTTGATTAACATCTGTGATGCAGGGAAACAGGTTAAAGGGACCCAAATGGGTTCCTCAATATTTAAATACTATTTTGTTTCATATATTGTGATATATGGTGTGATATATAATCTGTTGATGATTATGTGTGTTTAAATGATATCAATCATTGTGATTGGTATTTTAAATATCGTAAGAAATACTGGGATGTAGATAAGGGGATTTTCAAAGTATATTTTGAAAATAAATTACTTATATAAAATCAAGGGATTTTATATATAAAAGGGAAAGGATTTTATAAAAGGAAATAATTATAAAATCAAAGAGTTAGAAGGAGAAATATTTGTAAAACAAATATAAAGAAGAAATATTTGTAAAACAAATATAAGGAGAAACATTTGTCAAACAAATATAAGGAGAAACAATTGTCAAACAAATATAAGAAGAAACACTTGTAAAACAAACATAAGGAGAAACATTTGTCAAACAAATATAAGGAGAAACGTTTGTCAAACAAATATAAGGAGAAATTTTTGTAAAACAAATATAAAGGAGAAACATTTGTCAAACAAATATAAGAAGAAACATTTGTAAAATAAATATAAGGAGAAACATTTGTCAAACAAATATAAGGAGAAACATTTGTCAAACAAATATAAGAAGAAATATTTGTAAAACAAAATAAAGGAGAAACATTTTTCAAACAAATATAAGAAGAAATATTTGTAAAACAAATATAAAGGAGAAACATTTGTCAAACAAATATAAAGGAGAAACATTTGTCAAACAAATATAAGAAGAAATATTTGTAAAACAAAATAAAGGAGAAACATTTGTCAAACAAATATAAGAAGAAATGTTTGTAAAACAAATATAAAGGAGAAACATTTGTCAAACAAATATAAAGGAGAAACACTTGTCAAACAAATATAAAGAAGAAATATTTGTGAAAACAAATGTAATGGAAAAGGAATATTTGTATAAACAAATAGGAAAGGAATATTTATTTATTAATCAAATAGAATTAAAAGAATTGTTTATTTGTTAAATAACTAGGAAAGATAAAGGATTATTTATTTGTTGAATAAATAGAAAAGATAAAAGTATTATTTATTTGTTAAATAAATAGGAAAGATAAAAGAAATATTTATTTGTTAAGTAAATAGAATTATAAAGAAATATTTATGGGTTAAATAAATAGAATTAAAAAGGGAATAGTTATTTGTTAAGTAAACAAATAGAAAAGGAGATATTTCAAAAGGAATGATTCAAAGGAAATGATTCAAAGGAGTTAATTCAAAAGAGAAAATCAAAATGAGTTAATCGAATATTAGTTATTCGGTTAGAATTAATCAGTTAGAATTAATCAATTAGAATTAATCAGTTAGAATTAATCAGTTAGAATTAATCAGTTAGAGTTAATCAGTTAGAGTTAACCAGTCAGAGTTAATCAGTTAGAATTAATCAGTTAGATTTAACCAGTTAGAGTTAGAGTTAACCAGTTAGAGTTAGAGTTAACCAGTTAGGGATATTCAAATGGAGTAAATCAAGTAGAGTTATCAAATATCACTTATTCGAAGAAGAGTTATCGAATATAGTTTATTCGAGAAGAGTAATCGAATATAGTGTATTCCAGAGAAGAGTAATCGAATATAGTTTATTCGAGAAGAGTAATCGAATATAGTTCATTCGAGAAGAGTAATCGAATATAGTTCATTCGAGAAGAGTTATCGAATATAATGTATTCAAAGAGGAGTTATTGAATATTGGTTATTCGAAGGGAGTTAATCGAACATTGGTTATTCGAAAGGAGTTATCGAATCTAGTTGTTCGAAAGGAGTTATCGAATGTAGTTATTCGTGAGAGAGATTATCGAATATAGTTATTCGAAGGGAGGAGTTATCGAATAGAGATTATTCGAAAGAGAGTTACGCAAGGAAGTTTGTTAAAGGTTTAAAAGATAAACTTTGTCTATTCCGAAGTTAAAACGTTGTTCAATTAAGGTCTGAGAGGTAATTATACCTCAACTCGATTGACTTCCTTCTTAACTAAGGAAAGGGCTAAGGTTTGATAGTAAAGGATGGTCAAGTAAATTTAGTTAATAAGTGTAATGGTTTGAGTTTGCATAGCGATGGTTTGTTTAAACATCTGTATAAGTCCAATGTAAGAGTTTTGGAAACATTTTCCAAATAAGAATCAGAAATGTTTTCTAATATAGAAAACAAGAAATGGAAATGTGTTCCAGTGTTAATAACATATATTTTCTAAATTTAGAAAATAAGAAATGTTGAATATATGGAAACACAAAATGACAAATGAAATAAATTAACGATAAATTAATTTAAAGGATAAAAGTTGATTGGTGATTGATCGATGTAATTTCCATCTGGAAATAAGATCGTTGTTTGCACACGTGGTTTTCTTTTATAGTTAACTCATCGACTATCGAAGTTTTTGACCATTTTACGTTGTTAATATGGAGAGACCGGTTGGATTATTATCCGAAGAACCACTCCGTATTGGCATAAGCGTTGCGAATCATATATGCCAAAGATATTGAAGACGGAGTAAAGTGCAAGGGCTGTTGTATAAATCTTAGGTAAAGATTGCCTAAGATGGATGTACTGAATAGTGCCTTCGGTAGGGTTGTCAATGGGTCGTGTTGGGTCGGGTTCGGGTCGGGTCAAGTCAGGTTCGGGTTGATTTATAAACGGGTCGGGTCAACCCGTTTATTAAACGGGTCATATTTTCCCAACCCTAACCCGACCCGTTTATAAACGGGTTGACCCGACCCAACCGGCGTAACCCATTTAACTAAATGGGTCGTATCGGGTCGTGTTGGGTCGGGTTTACCCATTTAACCCATGATAGCCTACTAATATAAGCAACAAAAGAGCCAAATCACCAACATGCACACTGTTATATAATCACCAACATGCAACAAGTTGCAAAGTCACGAACAGACAACGCATATATAAAGCATGAAATCAGCATATCCAAAAATCATTTTCTGTATATAAATATATATTCCTATACTGCAAAAATTAAAGATTACCAGTATGGAAGAGATACAGTTGTTATAAGAAATATATAACTAACAATATATGAATAAATTAGTAAAATATAACAGCTTACAAATACGAGTGTACTGATTACTGCATACATAAAAGATTTACACTAACAGTATACATAAAAGACTTACAATATAGAAGAGATACAACATATAATCGGGTTTGGCAGGTCAAAATCGGGTTAGCGGGTCAACCCTAAACCCACCCATTTATAAACTGGTCAAATTCAGGTTGACCCAAAAATGACCTGCTAACTAAATGGGTCGGTTTAACCTGCTAATTTCCGTGCGGGTTTCGGGTCGGGTCACGGGTCGTGTAGGAAATTGACAGCCCTAGCCTTCGGTTTGTCCAGTCCCAGGACAACCTGTATGGAAGAATGTCTAACAGAGTATATTTAATAGATCGCGTAAGTTGACCTCTTCAAACGTATTTACGTTTGGTGGCGGAGGAATTCATTTCTCTTAGCTGTATACCCGTGGTATTTTTGGGGAAATCAATTTGTGATTTGGCGGGTATGACAATGTGACATTCAAAGTGAATAAATGTGTGATCTGTCAGAGATAAGCGTGGCCTCTAGCCTCAAAACCGGGAAATGACAAAAATCGGGCAGGCAGCATGGTTATGTAGGTCGCACCTATTAGGGTGTATAATCACCTGATCTACAGTTTCATTTACTTCCAAAACTCTATTGTAGATGCTATCCCATTCGGGAAACGGTTGCTGATCCCAATCGTTGGTGATATACGTTCGATACACTCAAGCGAAATGAGTGGTCGGTCATGTGTGGCTGGGTTGCAAGATGTTCTTGTAGAACCCAATGTATTCCTCTCTAGAGGTACACTAGCGAAAGGTGGTCCCATACCTTGTCATAGTTGGAAATCCATTACCCAATACGTGCTTGCGGTTTTGATTGTATATTATATTTGTAGAATGTGAGATGAAAGCATTTCTGCTAGATGATTATTATATTGTGGTTGATAGACATTATTATAATATAAAAAGGTTTTTGATATAAAGATGTTTTGGATTCTCATAAGGGAAAACCCGTTCCATTATACGGCGTGGTCTTATGAGATATCGTTTACTTGTTCAAACTGTTTTTTAACTGTTTTACTCATACCAGTCCCATGACTGACCCAGAGTTTATTTTGTTTTGTTTCCCTAAACTCTTGGATGCCCAATTTCGTATGGGCAGTCAAGTAGTCGGGATTTACAGATACTTGAAGAGCTGGAGCAAGAGGCTTCAGAATTATACAGCTATGGTTATTTTTCGCTGTGTTGTAAGTGCTGTACTTTGGAAATGATATGTATATTCAAGTACAGATTTATATTTCAAAAGTTATGTTATATATTATATGTCATTCGTTCCGCTGTGAGGTTCGTGTTACTCTGATGTTGTGTTGTTCTTCTTCTTCTATTCTAAGTTTCTATCTTATCTATTCTCACCCTCTAATTTCTTTCACTAACTACCGGTATTTTTCGATGTTTGGTTAGTCATTATTGAGTTTATGTCGGTAACCAAATTCGCTAAAAAACCAGGTCGTTACAGGCACCCAAAGTTTAGGTTAAAACAATAAACTCCAGGTCAGTCATGTGACTGGTGTGAGAACTAAAACAGTTATTAATCTTTATTTTTAAAGTTAGGTAAATCAAGGGACCACGCCGTATAACACGGAACGGGTTTCCTCTCAAGAATACCAGTGCATAAAACAAACAGCGCAATGCTAAATAAAGAAAAATGAAGCTATTATAAGGCCCAGGTCCCATCAGCAATGCAACACAAGCCGGAGGATAGGGTTTTACCTTATAATAGCCAAAGAATGCTAGATACGCTAAATTTCATTTTTTTATTATTACTATAAGTGTATAGTGTCAAAACAATTTCAATCATAAGTATCAATCATAGACGACATGGGTACCATATATCATGTCGCCATACTAGTTCTACAATCAAAACCGCAAAGATCGTATTGGAAATTGGATTTCCATCATGAGTCGAGGCAAGGGGCAAGCTCCTCTTTGTTCGAGACACTCTAGCAAATGTCTCAGGACCACACACAACAATCCTGGATCTTCAGGGCCGGTCCTCTCTTACTTTTGAGGATTAATTGTTCCTAAACACACGTTTCCCGGTCCTATCAGACCTATATCCGAGGCGCCTCGCATCCAACAACCACACAGGTAAAAAGTATATAAATGTCAGGGCTAGTATGTGACTGACATCACCCATAGCTAGAAAGAAACATCGTGCTCTCCCAACAGTCACCATCCCGTTTTTGATTCATACTGAGGTGTAAGGCTCGCGAATGAACGCTATACACAAAGCTATGCCACATAGGCTGTGCTTTGATCATCAACCACAAGACTTTGCTTTTCAATAAAAACCTTGATCATTTTCCACTTAGGCATGCCACACAGGCAATTCATGCCATGCGATTGATATCCATCAATATATAACCTCTAAGCTCATACGTCTCAGAGAAGGGCGTTAAGCAAGAGAATAAATTCTCCACCGCCAAACATATATATTTTTTTAATAGAAATCAATCACACAGAATAAAATCCAATGTCAGACACACAATCCATTTACAAGTTCGTTCTGGGTCTGAATGAAACCAGAGGAACCTTATTCCTCGCATATCCATCGATCTGCAAGTACGTCTGGACGATCGCCAACTTATTCCCTCATCTTGGGTGTACAGCCCAATCAAGATTGTCAGGAATCAACGAAACGACGTGAAGACCCCCAGTCTTCAACCACCATCTTCACCTTCGACATATCGTCGAATCGGTTATTCAGAATGGGTATAAACCCGGCCTTTCTGAATAACTCGCGTATAAAATAAACAAGTGTTACACAAACACAACATACGCCTCATTCCAATTCAGAATATTCCTTTATTCAAATTTTCACATTCTTAGGGAAATGTTCCCATTAATTTTATCAAAGATAGATTCTTTTAAATTTATTCTTTAATCGTCCTTTGGATATCATTTCAAACCATGTTAAGATTTTCCAAACTAGTCGGGATTAGCGAACCACACCGAAGTAATTATTTATTTTATTTCCCAATCCCAACCTATTCATCCCATGGAGCAAAACTGGTAATACTCCATATCTAACACCACGGTGTTATCGGTAAATATTAATTACCATTTCATGTTCAAATCTAATTAAAGATTTAACTACCGCTTGGAGCAAAACTGGTGATACTCCATTCTCGATCACTTTAATCTAATTAAAGATTCATTAAAACTCCACTTGGTTTTAATCTTCCCAAAAATCAATATCTAGTCTTTAACTGGGTTAAAGAACCAATGTCATCTAAAACACGGTTCACGCTAAACCCAAAATCACATTCCATTGTTAATCGGGTTAAAGAACAGGTGTTATTCAAAACACCGCTCACGATAAACCCAAAAACCAATTTAAATTCAATTCCAATTAAATACTAATTAACTGGACAATTTCACTAAATCTTAATTAAAAGATTTATTCTTTTCTAAACTGGGTTCAAGAACAGTGTTATTTAAGACACCATTCACGATGAACCCAAACTCCCATTTGATATTAAATACAAGGCTCTGAATAGAAAATATATCGGCTTATATTCAATATCAAATTCTGAAACCAACAAATATCGTATTGGAAATAATGAAATAAATATGTCTTTCAAATCTCCACAACCATATCTGTATAATCACGAAATCCAACATCGAAATATCCCGAAGATAATTTCGATTCAAATCCATTCCAATTCATATATTGGAAATTCTGATTATTTTTAATACCACTTCCTATCCTATTTATTTATAAAAATATTGGATTATTATTCTGGTTCATAACTAGTTCATTTCGATAAAAATATATTTTATCCCTTTTAAATATGGGATTTATCATCCCAGTTCTTTCCAATTCATATATTATGATTTTACACAAATTATTAATATTTTTATCAAGACCCGTACAGTCGGTTTTCAACAACGGCCACCGAACTGCACTTACGGCGACCTTTTCCAAATTTGATTTGGACATAATTCCAAATCCAACCATTAGATTTCAAATTTCTAATATTCATTGGAAAGCACTTTTTGATACGAACCCAATGGTTCCGGTTTCAAGAGAATCCGACGGTCGGATCTCCCGTAACATCAATTCGAAGTCAATGGTCGAAATTCACGAACTGTCGCGGCGCGGCGCGTTCTATTCAGGCCATTTAATATATATAATATATATATTATATTTATTTTGTCGATTTCAATTCAAAACGTATTTTATAATTCGTTTTAAATTCGTTTTCAAAACGATTTCATCTTCATATTCAATTTTAAATCAAAACTGAATATTCCGTATCATTAACATTTAAATGATAAATATTTCAAAACGTTATATTTTGAAATCACTTCCATTTCTATATTCATTATAAAAACGAATATAATCGATATAAATATCGTTCGCGTCAAAATGGCGCATATCTAATCAACACAGCTTTATATATTTCAATAACTTCGTTATTCTATTCAACAATTGAATATTTTCTTCAACACATGAATATATATTTCTTTCAACACATGAGTATCGTCAACACATGACTGTTTATTCTATTCAACACATGAATATTTATTTTATAATATTCTTTGTTTCCCAAGTTGGAATGAGGCCAAATCAATTACCATATAATGTTAATGATATGGATTCCATACAACACATGTATATAATAGCAACGATAAATAATCAACCATCATCCAGAGTGCACCACACAACTGCATAAGCATTAAATATAAATATTTAACGCTTACAACGGCCTGTCAACCAAACGATCGACATACCACTAAACAATTGGGATTAGTGCACGCCAAATATCATCCCAATACCCGTGTGGGGTTTCAAATCAACAAACACAGATTTTTATTTGTGTAGTTGGGCGACGTGTAAAATTTATCGTCCCAATCAATATCTGTCAAATCAGTGTACATAAACAAATCGTTCGATTTGTAAATGAATATTTATTTATTCACATTCACGTTAAAAATTATATTTTTAACTATATAATATTTATTTCAACACATGATTATATATTTTTCCATTCATTCCACATCACAATCAATTTTCACCACACAAAAAAATATATCAAACAAGTCGTCCATGGTCTGTGGACGACGGGTGTACGGTGCTGCTAAGCTCCGTTTGCATCCTAGTATATAATTTTAACTAGAAAATAGAATTTAAAGTGAGAAGTTCTCACCGATTAGCTAAACCAAACACCATGACTCTTCATATGTAGAAAATCTTCGTCGTGCTCACCTTTTGTCACTTTCGTTGTCCGTAGCCACTACATATATAAAAATCACATTTTTATATTGTCTAGTATATAAAAATCATATTTTTAAAACGCTACTATATATATAAAAATTCTATTTTTATACCGCTACTATATAGATAAAAATTCTATTTTTATAACGGTGTTCATATAATAAAGATCATATTTTTATCACGCTAACTTCATAATAAAAATTATATTTTTATATCGTTCTTCTTCTAATAAAGATTATATTTTTATATCGCCACTCATATAAAAATCACATTTTTATATTCTTCAGTATAGAAAAATCATATTTTTATATTCCCTATTATATAAAAATATTATTTTTAATGCTCTTCATAAATAAAAATCATAATTTTATTATCTCTATAATATAAAAATCATATTTTTATTCCGCTACTTCATATATATATTAAAAAAATCGAATTTCTTCAACTTCATATTTTCCTCCGAACTAAAAATATATTTTCCATACGATAAAAATCAAACCTTTTTCTATACAAAAATTATATTTTTATCATATTAAAAATCGTATCTTTTCCTAAATAAAAATCATATCTTTTTAATTTATAAAGATCCTAATTTTATATAGTAAAAATCGTCACTAAGTAAGTAATTACAGTAAATAAGAAGAACAGAAAAATAAAATAAAATAAATATATTTAGAATTTACTTGAGAAGGTGGCTGAGGGGGAAGACTAGCGCTGCGGCGGCTTTCACGTCGGGGAGGAAAGGGAAGAGAGGAGGGAAGGGGTGGTCATCGCGTCGGGTTAGTGTTGTTCTTCGAAGGGGGGGCTCTCGCGAGGAGGAAAGGGGGGATCGAGAGGAAGGCAGAGGAGGCGCTGTCGCCAGGGGGTTTTGGGCAGAAGAACTGTGAAGGGGGAGGATGGCTTGGGGATGGCGGATCAGAGGGGGAGGGGGGCTGGACCCGCGGCGACGGTGGGGGATAGGTGGCGCGACGATTGGCTATAGAGAGGAGGACGACGAGCAGTTTTATTTATTTTTCTTCTTTTTCTTTTTTGAAAGGATTTTGAATTCGGAGGGGTTGACCAAGGGGAAGGAGAATAAAGGGAGGAGGGTGTTTATATAAATATATAAATATATATATATATATATATATATATATATATATTATTTTCAACTTTCAAAAAGCAACTTTTTTATTTCGAACTCGAAATCGAACCCACCGACTGTAATCCCCAGCTAATTACCCCCATTCCGAACACAATGGGATATGTATCGTAAGCTGATTTGATCGTTCCGATCAGTTTCCATCAAAATCAAAATATAAATCTATATATTGATTTTGAACGCACATTTCAATTTATCGTGGCCACATTCGGACTCTAAAAATTCCTGAAAAATGTTTTCTAGCTTCGTATTGACGATACGGTTCTAATAATACTAATTTCGTCAAATTCCGAGATCGTTTGAAAAATGGCCATTTTCTATTCGATCGAAATTGACTGAAACTGTTAAAACATGTTTAACTTCGCCACGCTTACATATTGATTCGAAAAATTACGAATTTTGGGATCTAGCAATAACTTGACATCCTGGATCCAACAAAAGTGGTTCCGTCGAAAACCGCGATCATTTGCAAAATTTCCATTTTTAAGGGCTAAATTTCCATAGCGCCTTTTTTGAATTTTCAACGGGACATATCTTTTTATTCCCGCTATGAAATTTTGATTTTTTGGATTCGTTGGAAAGATATTTTCAATTAGATCCTAATATTTTTGGTTTCGCTAAAATCCAGTTTATTTTGAATCCTGTACATTCATTTGAAATTCGAAATCGAAATTTCAAACTACCACGCCATTTTCAATTCCTTTTATGATTAAAAATAAATATTTATATTCTAATGACGATCTATATAAATATATATGTTCTAATTCTATTCAAAATAAATTTCTCCTTGTTATCATTCAAAATAATTCATTTTAAATATTCAAAATTCATTAAAATTTCCTAAATAAAAATTCTAAATTGGCTCAGAATTTCCGGGTTGTTACAATCTCCCCCACTTAAAACTTTTCGTCCCCGAAAAGGAACGAAGCTGAAAGTTGTTTCACTAATCAACTCAACTTCCATTATTTTCATTAATGCTTAAGTTCTTCAACTTTTCAGTTTCTAAGAACTTTTCAAATTTTTCAAAAATTTGGCTAACAACCTAAATTTTCGAAATTTTTTGCTCTAACCTCCCCTGCACCGGGAGCTTCGGGATATTTCAAATAGCCTCCCATGGCCCTCACCAATCCAAAAGAAAAAGAAAAAGCCAATCGGCTCATTAAATCATCAGATTCCCAAGAATACAATAAACATGTACCTATTTGTCGGGCAACCAATTTTATGCCTCTGCTCTAGCCTCCTTGCTATTACCTGTTCACACATATATATGTACATGCATGCATTTTCAAACAATTTTCAATACAGTTCAACATTTGGTTCCATTAGGCTAAATGGTTCAAAATTTTAATAAATGAAACCAATAATCAAACAACACAACCATCAATCAATTAGTGAATTAACGTTTCAAATGCATAATTTTGATACATATACAGAAAATCATGTTTTTGATCACAAATCACAACAATAAACCTATCTAGTTTTGGTTCGCACACCAGTCTAATGGAAATATATAGATATCCCACCTTCGGCACTCGAACATCAACTCTGATGACGATGCATCAATCATCAGAATCATCTCCGGGCGACTAGAGCATGATTCTATATCTATCCAATATATTAAAACTTCGAATATACGTTCATGACGCATATATGCAAAATCTTTATATACTCGATTGTCCAAATTCAATACAAATAAAATATTCAAATACGTACAAAATGGTTTAAATTTTCAAAACAAAACTAGTTTTCAAATTTTTATTTTAAAAAATACACTCTTCACACTCGTTCTAGGATACTACTGATCCCATCTCTAACGAGTTATTATTATTGGACACTACTAGTCCAATCTCTGATGAATTCTTTCGTTTGGTTCTAATGTGTCTTGTTCTCGAGCTCTGTAAACCAAAGCTCTGATACCACGTTATAACGACCCGAACTTCCCCGTGAAGTAAAGCACAAATTGCTTTGAGGACAAGACGAATCAGAATGCAAACAGAAGAACATTTCATTGTTTATTACAACAATTCCATCAGAATACAAGAATACACAGAGTATGAATAAATATTACACATTTGATAAATATCAGAGATTTAAATTACATTTAAATACATAGCAGCGGAAAAATAATACAACACACAACTGAAAGGAGATATACGGATACAGAGCTTTCCGAATATCATTCCAGCTGTAAACCAAAATCCTGTGAATATAAATCTGCAAAACCAAAACTACTAGCTGTCCGTGTCGAAAATAAGGGCACCTAGAGTTTAGGTTAAAACAATAAACTCCAGGTCATTCATGTGACTAGTGTGAGAACTAAAAAAGTTATTAATCTTTATTTTTAAAGTTAGGTAAATCAAGTGACCACGCCGTATAACACGGAACGGGTTTCCTCCCAAGAATACCAGTGCATAAAACAAACAGGGCAATGCTAAATAAAGAGAAATGAAGCTATTATAAGACCCAGGTCTCGTCACACAATGCAAGGCACGCCGGAGGATAGGGTTTTACCTTATAATAGCCAAAGAATGCTTGATATGCTAAATTTCATCTTTTATTATTACTATAAGTGTACAGTGTCAAAACAATTTCAATCATAGACGGCATGGGTACCATATATCATGTCGCCATACTAGTTCTACAATCAAAACCACAAAGGTCGTATTGGAAATTGGATTTCCGTCATGACTCGAGGCAAGGGGCAAGATCCTCTCCGTTCGAGACACTCTAGCAAATGTCTCAGGACCACACACAGCGATCCTGGATCTTAAGGGTCTGTCCTCTCTTATTTTGAGGATTAATTATTCCTGAACACACGTTTCCCGGTCCTATCAGACCTATATCCGAGGCGCCTCGCATCTAACAACCACACAGGTAAAAAGTATATAAATGTCAGGGCTAGTAGGTCACTGACATCACCCATAGCTAGAAATAAACGTCGTGTTCTTCCTGCAGTCACTATCCCGTTTTTGACTCATACGGAGGTATGAGGCTCGCGAATGAACGCTATACACAAAGCTATGCCACACAGGCCGTGCTTTGATCAATAAACACAAGACTTTGCTTTTCAACAGAAGCCTTGATCATTTGCCACTTAGGCATGCCACATAGGCAATTCATGCCATGCGATTGATATCCATCAATATATAACCTCTAAGCTAGTACGTCTCAGAGAAGGGCGATAAGCAAGAGAATAAATTCTCCGCCGCCAAACTGATATATATTTAATAGAAATCAATCACACAGAATAAAATCCAATGTCAGACACACAGTCCATTTACAAGTTCATTCTGGGTCTGAACGAAACCGGAGGAACCTTGTTCCTTGCATATCCATCGATCTCCAAGTACGTCTGGACGATCACCAACTTATTCCCTCATCTTGGGTGTACGGCCCAATCAAGATTGTCAGGAATCAACCAAATGACATAAAGACCCCCGGTCTTCAACCACCGTCTTCACCTTCAACATATCGTCGAATCAGTTATTCAGAATGGGTATAAACCCGGCCTTTCTGAATAACCCGCGTATAAAATAAACAAGTGTTACACAAACACAACATACGCCTCATTCCAATTTAGAATATTCTTTTATTCAAATTTTTACATTCTTAGGGAAAGGTTCCCATTAATTTTATCAAAGATAATTTTTTTTTAAATTTATTCTTTAATCTTCCTTTGGATATCATTTCAAACCATGTTAAGGTTTTCCAAACTAGTCGGGATTAGCGAACCACACCAAAGTAATTATTTATTTTATTTCCCAATCCCAACCAATTCATCCTATGGAGCAAAACTGGTAATACTCCATATCTAACACCACGGTGTTATCGGTAAATATTAATTACCATTTCACGTTCAAATCTAATTAAAGATTTAACTACCGCTTGGAGCAAAACTGGTGATACTCCATTCTCGATCACTTTAATCTAATTAAAGATTCATTAAAACTCCACTTGGTTTTAATCTTCCCAAAAATCAATATCCAGTCTTTAACTGGTTTAAAGAACCAATGTCATCTAAAACACGGTTCACGATAAACCCAATATCACATTCCATTGTTAATCGGGTTAAAGAACAGGTGTTATTCTAAACACCGCTCATGATAAACCCAAAAACCAATTTAAATTCAATTCCAATTAAATATTAATTAACTGGACAATTTCACTAAATCTTAATTAAAAGATTTATTCTTTTCTAAACTGGGTTCAAGAACAGTGTTATTTAAGACACCATTCACGAAGAACCCAAAATCCCATCTGATATTAAATACAAGGCTCTGAATAGAAAATGTATCGACTTATATTCAATATCAAATTCTGAAACCAACAAATATCGTATTGGAAATAACCATATCTGTATAATCACGAAATCCGACATCGAAATATTCTGAAGATAATTTCGATTCAAATCCATTCCAACTCATATATTGGAAATTCTGATTATTTTTAAAACCACTTCCAATCCAATTTATTTATTCAAAAATATTGGATTATAATTCTGGTTCATAACTTGTTCATTTCGATAAAAATATATTTTATCCCTTTTAAATATAGGATTTTTCATCCCAGTTCTTTCCAATTCATATATTATGATTTTACACAAATTACTAATATTTTTGATAATTTTATCAAGGCCCGTACAGTCGGTTTTCAACAACGGCCACCGAACTGCACTTACAACGACCTTTTCCAAATTTGATTTGGACATAATTCCAAATCCAACCATTAGATTTCAAATTTGTAATATTTATTGGAAATCTCTTTTCGATACGAACCCAACGGTTCCGGTTTCAGGAGAATCCGATGGTCGGATCTCCCGTAACGTCAATTCGAAGTAAATGGTCGAAATTTGCGAACTGCCTCGGCGCGGCGCTGTAGTGGCCCGCAAATACGTACTATATGAGTTGACTAATAGCACCACACGTCCAACCCAAATTGCACAGAAATACGAATCATTATTAGAAAGAAGTTAGAGGATGAGAAATAGAAAGAAAGAAATATTAGAATAGAAGAAAACAAAGAAGACAAATCTCACAGCGGAACGAATAAAATATATTATATAACATAACTTCTGAAATACAAATCAGTGACTTTATATAAATACCATCATCAGAGCACAATAGTTATTCCTGGAACAGTTATAAACACCTGTTTCCAGATACAAACATGGTTCACAGCGGAATATATGATAGTCTATAGCTAACTGGTGAAGCCTCCTGCTTCCAGCTCTTCCAAGTGAATCTGAAAAATCCTGACTACTTGACTGCCCGTACAAATTTGGGCACCCAAGAGTTTAGGGAAAACAAACAAAATAAACTCTGGGTCAGTCATGGGACTGGTGTGAGTAAACTCCAGCCATTTGTTTAACCTTCAAAATCTTTCGAAAGAAAAGTTAATAGTAAGACCAGCCCACACATAAACATGGACGGTTTTTACCTTACTATAACCCAAAACACTTTAATACAAAATCCAATGATATTATAATAATGTCTACATCAAATAAATAGAATCTAGCGGAATGCTTGCATCTCATGCTCCATGTATAATATAAAATCAAAAACCACATGGCGCTTATTGGAGATTGGATTTCCAACATGACAAGGTATGCAACCACCTTCCGATCAGTGTACTCTAGAGGCGATACACTGGGGTTCAACAAGAACATTTTGCAACCCGGCCCATACATGACCGACCACTCATTTCGCTTGAGTGCATCGAACGTGTATCACCAACGTTTGGGATCAGCAACCGTTTCCCGAATGGGACAACATCGAATAGAATAAGAAATTTAAATGAATCTCTAGATAGGTGATAATACACCCTAATGGAAGCGACCCACATAGCCATGCTGCCTGCCCGATTTTTGTCATTTCTCGGTTGTTGAGGCCTGTGGCTACGGTTACTTTCTATTCATTGATAGCACAATCACTTTGAATGCCACATCGTCAGATCCGTTAATCATTAATTGATTTGCACAAATATTCTGGATATTATGCTAAGGGAATAAATCCATTGCAACCATATATATTTATACATACCAACGTATTCGATCATTGGAAATACTCTGTCAGACATTCGTCCATTTACATTCGTTCTGGGATTGAACGAAGCCGAAGGCACAAATTCTATTTATAGAAAAAGCCCTTGCAATTCACTCCATCTTCGATTATCTTCATATAATCTGATTCGCAACGCAACTGCCAATACAGAGTGGTTCACGGATAATAATCCAACCGGTCTCTCCATATTTACAACGATATTGGCAAATACTTCGATAGTCGGTTATTTAACTATCGAAGAAAAATAAACAAACATCCATTCATCCATAACATCAATCAATCACTGGGCCTGTTAATTAATGTTTCATTAATTAATTCACTTCTCTATCTCTCTATCAATATTTGTTAACCAAATAATTTCGATAATCATCTTGGCCTCTTACGCTATTTGGAAAAACATTTCCATATATTGCCTTCTATTATTTTCTATAGTTAGAAAATATATTCTATTTGTAATTGAAAACAAATTCCAATCACTTATCTCTTTCCCGACTACTTTAATTATACTCAGGAAATATTTACTGTTATATTTCCAAAATTCCATCACTTGGGTTAAAACGAATGTTGTGTAAAACATCGTTACAACAACCCAAAATATTTTATTCAACTAACTAATATCCAACACTTCTCTTCGAGATTGGATCTTGCTATTTATCAATTAAATATGAAATCAATCAAGTTGGGGTAAAATTACCTCTCAGACCTTGACTGAAAACATCCTCTACTTCAAAACGACAAAACCACTTATCTCGAATAAACACACTATAAGATCCGATTATTCGTTTTTAAAACATGTATATGGTTCTCTTTCAATTTCTAATTTATAGATTTCCCTTTTTTTAATAGCATTCTAATTTTGAATTTGTTTCCTTATCGAATTCAATATATATTGATATATTGATTACTAACTATCAAAATTTGTTAAAAATATTCTAACTCCTTAAATTTCCGGAAAATTTTGCCATAACCTCCTTTGTACCGGGAGCTTCGGGATATTTCAAATAGCCTCCCATGGCCCTCACCAATCCGAAAGAAAAAGAAAAAAGCCAAGCGTCTTGCCGATACGGCGCATAAAACCTCATATATGAATTTAAACATGTACCTTTTTGTCGGGCACATAAATTAAAATCTTCATATACTTCCTCCCATACCTGTCTAACACATGTTCACCTATTTTCAATTCAATTCAACTCAATCCAATCTTTTGAATTCAGTTTTCGCTCATTTGTTCTTTAATTAGCTATTTTGCCTATTTCACTAAACCTTGGTTGAACATAACATGTTCAAACAAAATATTTAACTTGCTCATAACCAAATTGAATTTCAATTTCAATTCTAGTTTCCTTTCCGATTTCGAATATGAATTTTCAAATCGAATACACTTTATTCAAAGCCCCATCATAAATTCAAAATCACATTAACTAATTACTATTCAAATTAGTTAATTCTATTCAATAACTAGAAATCTGATTTCTGTTTCAAAAATCAATTCATTACTCCACTTGAGTTCTGATATATTTATAACTCAAATCTGATTTTTCTAAATAGAATTTTGGATTTTATTTGCTTAAAATCCTTTAATTTAATTAAATAAACCATTATGGTTTTAAAATGGTTCTGGCGCTACTTTCTGAAAATTTGATTTTGATATAACTCAAAATCTATTCGGCGAAATCTAGATTTTTCTCCTCCATTAGAAAACTATTATCAAATCGGTCCTGACATTTCTTGTTTCAAAGAATTCCGACTTCAATTGAGTTCTGTATACTCAATTGAAGTTCGAAACGATAAATTTCGAACTGCAGCGCTGCGGCGAGTTCGTTTTAATTATATTTATATATAAAAATGTTTTAAAACTTCGTTTATATAAATTCAACTCTATTCTGATATATTTTACTATATATCAAATCCATTTTCCAATTCAACATAATATTTCCGATCTATTTCACTTCTATTTGAAATTCTAAATTCAAATTTCAATTCACTTCTATTTTCTTCAAATTCTATTTGAATTTCAATATTCGAATTTCCTTTATTCAAATCCCCTTCGAATTTCTACGTTCAAATTCTATATTTGATTTTCCTTTGAATTTCATATATTCAAACTCCATTTAAATTTCTATTTGAATCCTATATTTAAATTTCATATTTTAAATTCCGTTTGAATTCTCTATTCAAATTCCATAGTTTAAATTCCATTATTTTCAAATCTCTATATTTGAATTTCATTTGAACTCCCTTTCTTCAAATCGATTTGAATACCTTTGAATTCAAATTCTATTTGAATTCCTTTGAATTCAAATTCCATTTTAAATCTCCCTTTTAATTACTATATTCAAATCTATATCAATTCTGTATGAATTCTATATTCAAAGTCTATTTCAAATTCTATTTTTGAAATTCTATTTTGAAAATTCTATTTCAAGTTCTGTTTAAATTTCCTGTTATTCAAATTTCCTTTTGAATTCTATATATTCAAATCCTATATTAAATTCTATGTGGATTCTATATTCTACTTCTATTTCTATAAAATTCGAATTAATCGAATTCAAACCATAAATCCTTACGGAATTGTTCTAGTCCAATTTATATTCTGAACATTAGAATAAATTCCATCATTTATTTCTTTAAACGGTTTTTCCCATTTATATTTTTCTAAATTCACATTTGAATTTAAATATACGAATTATCCAAATGATAAATTTCCCTTTTCAAAATTCACACCTGTGTTTTTATTTTCCTGAATTACCCAAATGATAATTCTTTTCATTTCCTTTATAAACTTCGTTTATAAATGAACTACTTGTTTTTATTTTTCAAAACAAGTTTATATTTCAAATCTATTTTAAAAATTCAAATTCTATTTTAGAAAAATAGAATTCCCCTTTTAAATCTCAAATATCCCTTTCAGGGTATTTTTATAAATTTACACTTTGGCCCAGTGATATTTAAACACCAAACAACCAATTATTTATTTCAGGTTTTCTAACACATCATATATGACAGTATATATGCAAACAAATAAACAAACAGATAATATATTTTTGAGGAATCCAGTTGGATCCCTCCAACCTGTTTTCCTGCATCCACAGACGTTAGTCAACATAGTAATACCCATCCTGCTTCGTGGCAGGATATCGCGGTATAAAAGGGGATCCACTTATATACGTGGGCGTAGTGTCATCCGCTAATGATACTGCGGGCATCCGCTAATAAGACTGCGGGTATCAATCCAACCAATCATCAACCCAATATAACTAATATATTTAATCAACCAAAAAGCATTCAAACAAGCATCAAACAATTATTTTTAACGAATAAAAATAATTCTAAATAAAAGGTGAGTGAGATTTACTCACCTTGATTTTATTTTCGTTGCTGTACGTTTCTAACTTCTTTGAATTTCAAATAGCGCTTGCTATTTTATAAAAATTCCCACTAGTTCCAAATGCACCTAAATCATTTTCATCACATTTTGAAATTGTATGAGATATATATTCGTTTTATAAGTATTGAATGAATTAAACATGGTTAACAAATCTAATTAACTATTTAATTACCCGTTTTAGCAAACTAGTCAACACTATAATCTTCTATTGCCACCTTCCATTACTGCACTTTCGCAACAGAACATCCCACTTCATTTAATTCTGTTTATGCACGAAATAATTTTAGCTATTTAAAATGTTGTATATAACTTAAGTAAATTTTAAAAGTTATTAACTAAGTAAATCAATAAAATTTACCTTCTTCTCTTTTAACAAAAATGAATTACTTCAAAGAAGAATACATCGAGCAGCTCCTCTTTCCCACATCCACCATCAGACCTCTGCCAACTCCATGAACCAGGCCACTCTAACCTCCAAATCACCATTCGAATAGCACCTACATCCCAAACTCCCTAAATAGTCCTCCTTAATCAACTCTTACACTGCCAAACCCATCCGCAACACCCTAGTTCGACTCCAGAATGTTTGAAACCCCCTTCCAGTTTAACCCTCTTTAGGAAATCAAACTCCATTGCGTCGACCTGTCCTCCAAGTCGTAAATTCCAATACCCCCTTGAAGTCTCAGAGAACCATCGCAGGTATACCCTGATCCCTCCAAACTCATATACTCGAAATCAGACCATTGTTGAACGATGCTAACCCACGAAACGCTTACAACCACAAGCCCTAAATTTTGAGCACATCGCTCCTCATCACTTCCAGCTCGAATCGCGACGTCCTCAACCCAGCGTTGGCCTTCCTCCAATCGCGTCGAGCTTCAGGGAGGTCTCGGGGTGCTCGTGATTTTGATTTTGATTTTCAGTTTCTTTATTTTTCTAATCGAATAATGGAAGAGAAGACAGTTAGGAAGGGAGCGGTTTATATATATATTTTTATTGATCGAAGAATTGGTTTTGATTTCTGAGAATGAAGAGAGGATTCATGTTTAAATAGAAGAAGAACCTTGAGCACCAAGGAATATAGGCCTGCGATTTTATAGATGAAGAGGGAGACAAGGGTACAGGGGTTTTTAATGTGATTTGATTTCGTATTCAGTACGATTCGATTTAAAGAGATTTTTATTTCTTTTTAAATAGATATCGATTTGATTTTGATCCTATCCATAATCCAATACCTCGGGGTTCATCGATTGAAATCACGAACCGCTATTTTAAAGTAACCACTATTATTTCAACAGTGTAACACTATTCTGAACTAACCAAATATATTTTATATTTAATTTAAACGTAAATATAAATAACCGAAATAATTTAAAATAAATTCTTCGATAATAAATTATTATCATCGATTCCTTTTAAATCGAATTTCTACAAATTATCTAAATTGTTTTTCAATTTAGATTAAAATTCCCAATTGAATTATTTTTCATATTACGATAGTTTAATATATTCGATATAAATTTGATAACTCAATATAAAAGTAGATTTAAAATATCAACTCAATATTTTAAACTATATTAAATATTTCATTTAAATCAATCACAAATCTGGGTCGTTACAGGCGCGTTCTATTCAGGCCATTTAATATATATATATATTATATATATTTCGTCGATTTCAATTCAAAAGGTATTTTATAATTCGTTTTAAATTCGTTTTCAAAACGATTTCAACTTCATATTCAATTTTAAATCAAAATTGAATATTCCATGTCATTAACATATAAATGATAAATATTTCAAAACATTATATTTTGAAATCACTTCCTTTTCTATATTCATTATAAAAACGAATATAATCGATATAAATATCCTTCGCGTCAAAATGGCGCATATCTAATCAACACGGCTTTATATATTTCAATAACTTCGTTATTCTATTCAACAAATATATATTTTCTTCAACACAAAAATATATATTTCTTTCAACACATGAGTATCGTCAACACATGACTATTTATTCTATTCAACACATGAATCTTTATTTTATAATATACTTTATTTTCCAAATTGGAATGAGGCCCAATCAATTACCATATAATGTTAATTATATGGATTCCATACAACACATGTATATAATAGCAACGATAAATAATCAACCATCATCCAGAGTGCACCACACAACTGCATAAGCATTAAATATAAATATTTAATGCTTACAATAGCCTGTCAACAAAACGATCGACATACCACTAGACAATTGGGATTAGTGTACGCCAAATATCATCCCAACACCCGTGTGAGGTTTCAAATCAACAAACATAGATTTTTATTTGTGTAGGTGGGCGACGTGTAAAATTTATCAACCCAATCAATATCAGTTAAATCAGTGTACATAAACAAATCATTCGATTTGTAAATGAATATTTATTTATTCATATTCACGTTAAAAAATTATATTTTTAACTATATAATATTTATTTCAACACATGAGTATATATTTTTCCATTCATTTCACATCACAATCAATTTTCACCACAAAAAAAATCAAACAAGTTGTCCTTGGTCTGTGGACGACGGGTCTCGGGTGCTACTAAGCACCGTCTGCATCCTAGTATATAAGTTTAACAAGAAAATAGAATTTAAAGTGAGAAGTTCTCACCGATTAGCTAAACCAAACATCATGACTCATCATATGTAGAAAATCTTCGTCGTGCTCGCCTTTTGTCACTTTCGTTGTCCGTAGCCACTACATATATAAAAATCACACTTTTATATTCTCTAGTATATAAAAATAATATTTTTAAAACGCTACTATATATATATAAATTCTATTTTTATACCGCTACTATATAGATAAAAATTCTATTTTTATAACGGTGTTCATAAAATAAAGATCATATTTTTATCATGCTAACCTTCATAATAAAAATTATATTTTTATATCGTTCTTCTTCTAATAAAGATTATATTTTTATATCGCCACTCATATAAAAATCACATTTTTATATTATATAGTATAGAAAAAACATATTTTTATATTCCCTATTATATAAAAATCATATTTTTAACACTCTTCATAAATAAAAATCATATTTTTATTATCTCTGTAATACAAAAATCATATTTTTATTCCGCTACTTCATATATATATATATATATATATATATATATATAAATCGAATTTTTTCAACTTCATATTTTCTTCCCAACTAAAAATATATTTTCCATATGATAAAAATCAAACCTTTTGCTATACAAAAATTATTTTTTTATCATATTAAAAATTGTATCTTTTCCTAGATAAAAATCATATCTTTTTAATTTATAAAGATCCTAATTTTATATAGTAAAAATCGACACCAAGTAACTAATTAAAGTAAATAAGAAGGAGAGAAAAATAAAATAAAATAAAATAAATAGATTTAGAATTTACTTGAGAAGGTGGCTGAGGGGGGGGTGAAGACTAGCGCTGCGGCGGCTTTCACTTCGGGGAGGAAAGGGAAGAGAGGAGGGAAGGGGTGGTCATCGCGTCGGGTTAGTGGTGTTCTTCAAGGGGGGGGGGGGGCTCTCGTGAGTAGGAAAGGGGGGATCGAGAGAAAGCCGGAGGAGGTTGTGGAGGAGGCGCCGTCGCTAGGGGGTTTTGGGGAGAATCGAACAGTGAAGGGGGAGGATGGCTTAGGGACGGCGGATCGAAGGGGGAGGGGTGCGCGCATCATCGGAGGGGGGGGGGGGGGGGCTGGACCCGCGACGGCGGTCGGGGATAGGTGGCGCGACGATTGGTTGTAGAGGGGAGGGCGACGAGCGGTATTTTTCTTCTTTTTTTTCTTTTCTGAAAGGATTTTGAATGGGGAGGGGTTGACCAAGGGGAAGGAGAATAAAGGGAGGAGGGTGTTTATATAAATATATATTTTATTATTTTCAACTTTCAAAATACAACTTTTTATTTTGAACTCGAAATCGAACCCACCGACTGCCGTCCCAAGCTAATTACCCTCATTCCGAACACAATAGGATATATATTGTAAGCTGATTCGATCGTTTCGATCAGTTTCCATCAAAATAAAAATATAAATCTATATATTGATTTTGAATGCACATTTCAATTTATCAGCGCCACATACGGACTCTAAAAATTCCCGAAAAATGTTTTCTAGCTTCGTATTGACGATACGGTTCTAACAAAACTAATTTCGTCACATTCCGAGACCATTTGAAAAATGGCTATTTTCTAGTCGTTCGAAATTGACTGAAACTGTTAAAACACGTTTAACTTCGCCACGCTTACATATTGATTCGAAAAATTACGAATTTTGGGATCTAGCAATAATTTGACATCTTAGATCCAACAAAAGTGATCTCATCGAAAACCGAGGTCGTTTGCAAAATTTCCATTTTTAAGGGCTAAACTTCCATAGCGCCTATTCTGAATTTTCAACTGGACATATCTTTTTATTCCCGCTATGAAATTTTGATTTGTCAGATTCATTGGAAAGATATTTTCAATTAGATCCTAATAATTTTGGTTTCGCTAAAATCCGGTTTATTTTGAATCCTGTACATTCATTTGAAATTCAAAATTGAAATTTCAAACTACCACGCCATTTTCAATTCCTTTTATAATTAAAAATAAATATTTATATTCTAACGACGATCTATATAAATATATACGTTCTAATTCTATTCAAAATAAATTTCTCGTCGTTATCATTCAAAATAATTTATTTTAAATATTCAAAATTCATTAAAATTGCCAAAATAAAAATTTTAAATTGGCTCAAAATTTCCGGGTTGTTACAATATATTTAAATCCTCTTTTCTAAACAATCTGTGTGTATTCTAGGTCTACATATACCCTATTACATGTACACATAAATGTGGCAGTTTACATGTTAATGCATTCCACACTTGATAGAAATGTATTGCTTCTTCACTGAATATGGTTGGCAAGGACAAAGCCATTATTTTGGCTTCTTTAATGAATTTTCTTTTGAGAACTAGAGACTTGGCTTATATTCTTGTTTAGGAAATATGCTGCATACATAGAACTACACTTCTACATGTAATTTTAAGCATAGAATTTATATAACTATGCTTGACATGTTTCAGTGCCTATGGTATAAGTCATATGCTCATAAATATGAAGCTTTCATTTCTATTGATCAATAGCAATGGTACATAACTTTCTTGCATAATCCGTCATACCATTAGAAAACCAAGACAATACAATTTAAACTTATATGTATATATATACCCTGAATTCACTCACGTCATCAAGCAAAGCATGGATTAACCAACTTAATCTAAAAGCAGTTTTAGTTTTAGATATACTTAATCTTCTAATACATGCAGATATACAATAACTGATCATACAAGTTCCCTAATAAAATAATAACAAGCTAATTTTTTAACTATAAACTTCAATAAACTAAGCAAGCATTAAACTTCATTTCCCAAGCAGTACTTTCACTTATCTTCTATTTAGCTTCTACATCTCTTGCAAGAGCACTAAAGGTTGCCTCATTTGAATTGAGACACCCTATTATGCCACCCTATTATGCCATTAAGCAAATACCGTCAAACATAATGTTTGGTGTGAGCATAACTAAGTTCATATAAAATATGATTGCTTACATGTGCACTTATTCTATCATGTTACTTATCTTTACATGTAAAACTACATTATAAACCCAGGTTATCCATATTAACTTAATCAGAACTAACTTCCAGTGTATATTAAAGATACATAACTAATTCAAACATGCATATAAACTTATGGCATAACCAATTCAATTCCAGAATAACCTCCCATGTCATTTCTTTCTACTAAACACGGTTCTTTATGTCTTTCTAACCTTTACCCCTTATCATGTTACCATGTTTAACTTTCTTGAGCCTATACCCTTACGTTGACTCCAATGTGCACACTGTGTGGGACCCCCTATCTGGTAACCCATCACACAAAGGCCCCAAGGCATTAATATGCCATATGCATGCCTGGTTTACCACTTGAAACCAAAAAGATCAATGTAGGTTGTAGTCATTCTAACCACCTTGACCCCATTCATTCATTAATTCAAGGTGTTTGTCTCAGTATTATCTGTAGTACTTCCTTCTTTCTACCCCTCTTCCCTTGGGTTAGCCTACAGATTAATGCTTAATCATGATACGTATACAACATTTCAATAACATATCATGCATATGTTTTTCTATACATATCAATCAATCACTCATCCAAGCCTAACAAGTTAGTGGTTCACACATTCAAACCATATTTTACTATGCACTTAGCAAATAATTAAATAGGTGTTTGAATCAGTTTTTATCATATACAAGTTTCTTCTATTCTCATATAAATCTGCATGTGTTAGGAATTACTGAGAGCATATGATTAAAGGCATACGGAGCGTCTTAATCCTAAAATTTTCACCATTCATCTCCTCATAATATGGTGATTTATCGGGAAAACATTTGGTAAAAGAAGATCAGCATATATATAATCATATTGCTCTTATTTACCCTATATATAAAAATAGACATAAGCATGAGACCACTTATCCATACTGCCATATTCCTATACAAAATCCTACCTCTTAATAATTTATTCGAAGTTATTCATCTTACAAATTTACATTTTATATATACTAATTGCCATATAACACATATTACCATCATATCATTGCACTAATATGTTGTTCACATTTATACTTTGTACAATAGATCATTTCTAGAGAAAACACATCATGTATTCAATCAAAGTGGCTTCCTTATAGGACTTAGTGCCTATATAAAAGTAGTATATACTCATAATATATTTTCTCCTTTTAAATCTTTGTGTACTTGATACTAGCTCGACTCACTAGGTGTTGCAGCTACTTATTTCTTCTTAATTTAATTTTTGTCCAAAAGAAATAAACTAGATCACAAGCCTAGTCTTTTAAAATTGGTTAAATCAAGTTTTTAATGCTATATAATGTCAAATTCACCCCATTTAGAAAATAATTTGTCTAGCTAGTTAAAACACTCAATACCATACCGATGTATCGTTTTATCCTTTTAAAGAAATAATACTATACCCTCATGTTGATTTCTTTTTGGCTGTATCGGGTTTATATTTTCCCATTTATACCCCAACTATCATGCTTCTTGCATGATCATATTATCCGCGAAATTGTGAATGTTGTGCACACATTTTCTACAAACCATTTATATTGAGCATCAGGTTTACCCCATGGGTTTTAATTATAACCAAAGTACTTATTCATATAATCATAGCTCAAAATATCAAATATTTATTTTTATTTGACTTCTAGGTGCCATAAATAAATTGTAATTAGATAAACCCAATTTCCTATGCACACTGGCAATCTTGTGCACCCTGCACATTAACCCTTCACATAAATGTATATGTCCCACATATATCACACACATGTCACACATATATTTCCCTAACAATCATTATTTTCATCCTTAAGTACTAAAATAATTTAGGGTTACCAAATTTTCCCCTACATTTAGAAATTGTGTCCCACAATTTAGTATATTTCTTAAGGCGTAAATTTCTCAAATCAATATTATTTTCTGATTTGAAATACTTCCCTTTCATTTTTTAGTATAATCAAATAAATACATAATTTCTAGCAGAATAGTAATTTAAGTAAAATATTAAGTACCTTTTTCCCATTCAGCTAACGTTTTGGGATAATTGCTTATAACTTCACTTTCTACCTCCTAGGTACAGTGACTGGAATCAAGGCTCCATTGCACCTTCACAAGTCTTATGATCTTATTCCTTAATCTTTTTTCTTTCTGACCTACTATCCCTATTGGTTCTTTCTCATATATCAAATTAGGGTTAATTTTCAATTTAGTGCGAGTTTTCAGTATGGTTGTCTCATCATGTACCCATCTTCTCAGCTGGGATACATGAAATACATTATGTATTGCACCCACTTCTCCAAGTAATTCCAACTTATATGCAACTGAACCAACCCTCTCCAGTATTTTGTAAGGTCCAATATATCTAGGGGTTGGCTTTCCTTGCTTCTTAAATCTGAGAATTTTCTTTACTGGAGATACCTTGAGAAATACAAAGTCTTCTATTGCATATTCTACAAACTTCCTCTTTCTATCAGCATACACTTCCTGCCTACTATGTGCTGCTGCCATTCTTTTCTTGATCAATGAAATATTCTCTGGTGTCTCTTTCACATGATCTGGGCCTAATATTATTCTATATGCAGCTTCCATCCAACTAGCAGGGGATAAACATGGCCTCTTATATAAGGCTTCAAAGGGAGCCATTCCTATTGTTCTTTGATAGCTGTTGTTATATGAAAATTCAGCTAGGTGGAGATAATCTTCCCAACTTCCTCCCAGTCTAACACACATGCTTTGAGTATATCTTCAAGAATTTTATTAACTATTTCAGTTTGCCCATCAGATTGAGGATGGTAGGCCATGCTTATACATAACTCTACCCCATAGCTTCTTAGAAACTGGTCCAAAACTTAGAGGTGAACAATGTATCTATATCACTCACAATGAATTTTAGAACACTATGTAACCTTACTATTTTTTCATAAATAGTTGAGCCAGTTTAGGTGCACTTCTTTCTTATTTGATGGGTATGAAGTGTGCTGCTTTGGTTAACCTGTCAACACTACTCAAATGTTATCATTCCCCTTCCTAGATCTTGGCAAGCCATCTATAAAATCCACAGATATTGCCTTCTATTTCCATTCGGGAACTTGCAGAGGTTGTAGCAATGCAGAGGATTTTTTGGTATTCTGCATTCACTTGCTGACATAATGCATCAAGCCACATGTTTGCCTACATCACTCTTTAATCCTTTCCACCAAAATTCCCTTTTCAAGTTGTGATACATCTTTATCCCACCAGGTTCGATAGTGTACTTACTTCTATGGCATACATCCAGTATTTCTTTCTTTAGTTCTTCATTCAATGGGACACACAACCTCTTCTTATTTCTCAAATATCCCTGACTATCAATTTGAAAATTTTCCACCTCCATTCCCTTAGTCAGAAGTATTTTCTTTTCCTTTAAAAATGGATCCTGATCTTGTGATTCTCCCACCTTTCTAACTAAATCAGATTCAACTGTGATGGCACTCAACCTTCCTTGATCCATTTTTCCATTGCTTATATCCATTGGCATAGCTCCACTAGTACTCTTTATTTCCACATCATAAAGTAAGGATAAAATTATGAATTCTTCTATCAATAATGTAGCCACTTTAGCATGTTGCATGCTCAGTGCATCTACAACTTTATTAGCTTTACCAGGGGTATATAATATATCTAAATCATAGGCAGCTAAACACTCTACCTACCTATGTTGCCTCACGTTTAAGTCTTTCTGGAAAAATAGATATTTGAATGATTTATGGTCTGTATATAATTCAAATTTTGCTATTAATAAATAGTGTCTCCATAACTTTAGTGTATACGCCACTACAGCCAGCTCCAAATCATGTGTGGCCTATCTTACTTCATTAGCTTTTAACTATTTTGAGGCATAGGCTATCACTTGCTCATTTTGCATTAAAACAACTCCTAGCCCTCTTTCCCTAGCATTAGTATATACTATAAATCCTTCATTACCCTATAGTACCTTCAGTATTGGTGCTTCTAGCATTGCTTCTTTCAATTTTAAAAATGCCTTCTAACATTTTTCTGTCCAAACAAAAAGGTGATATTTTATTGTTAGTTATGTGAGGGGAATTGCAATCTTAGCAAAATATTTTATGAATCTTCTATAATAACCTGCCATGCCCATGAATGATCTCACATCACTCACTGTTCTATGTCTCTTCTAGGTTTGCACTACCATTACCTTGCTTAGGTCTACTGAAATCCCTTTTCAGAAATGAGATCGCCCAAAAAGCTTACCTCATTTTTCCAAAACTTACATTTAGAAAATTTTGCTTTGAGATTATATTTTCTTAATCTATTCAGTACCAAATGCAAGTGTTATTTATGCTCTTCTTCTATTTTGGGGTACACTAGTATATCATCTATAAAAATCATCACAAATATATCTAAATAATCTATAAACATTCTATTCATTATATCTACAAAGTATGATGGAGCATTTGTGAGGCCAAATGGCATGACTAAGAATTCATATAATCATATCTAGTGTTAAAAGCAATATATTTGACACTCTCCTTTTCTACCTTCATATGGTGAAAACAATATGCTATGTCCAGCCTAGAAAATACCTTGGCAGCACTCAATTTATCAAAGGGATCATCAATCCTTGGCAATGGATATTTATTCTTTATAGTGATTTTATTAAGTTATCTTTAATCTATACACATTCTAAGTGTACCATCATGCTTCTTAACAAAGACAACTGGTGACCCCCAGCAAGAATAGCTTGGCCTAATGAAACCCTTTCCCTCTAATTCTTGTAATTGCTTTTTCGGTTCAATTAATTCTTTAGGCCCCATTCTTGTTGGTTTCTTCACTATAGTACTTTGCACCAGGAATTATCTTATTTAAAAATCCACTGGTCTGTTTTGGGATACTCCTTTCACTTAGTCAAACACATCAAGATATTGATTTACTATGGGCACTTGTTCCAGCGTTAAATTTATTTCTTTAGTTTTTAAATTGCTAAAACATCCAGACTTTCTTTCTTTACTTGTTTCACACCAAACTGATACCCTTTTACCCCCCATCAATTTTTAAAAAGATAATATAATTTTCTAAACTAATAATTTCCTTATGCTTTTTCAACCAATCAACCCCAAGTATAACTCTTATACCTCGGTAGTTCAACAGAAATAAAGCGGAAGCAAACAGGCTACCACCAATATTTAATTCTATTTGTTTACACATCTTTCCTAGCTCACATGAGCTACCTACTAGGCAAGTTATATATAAGGGTCTATTGACTATCACACATGTTAAATTTAACTGATGCACTATATCAGAATAAGAGAATGTGTTGCTTCAGTGTCATATATCACATTTATAGGCATTTGTTTGATAAGTAAAGTACCTTCCACTTGTCCTTGCACTTCACTATTGGAGCTGACTACTGATTTTCCCTTTCCTTCTATATCTCCAACCCTTCCCTGTTGCTTGTATTCTGGGCAATTCCTCTTCAAATGTCCTTTTCCACATTTAAAACATTTGAAAGTGGCAATCTATCTAGCCTGGCATTTGGATTTTATATGTCCTTTCTTGCCACAATTGTGTCATATAATCTTTTTCTTGGCATCTGAGGTAGTAGAAACTTCAGAGTTCTTCTTGTCTACAACATCAGTTTTCTTCTTTTCATATGGATGGAAAAGTTTCTTATCCTTCTTGTTGTTATTAGTCTTCAAATTCCTAAATTTTTCTTGGGCATTGTCATGATGTTCAAAGCTCAAAGTTAGGTTCAATACCTAATCAAAAGTCTTCTCTATATATGGTAGCATTGCCCTACTCAAGCCTGCATTCAATCCTTGTATGTATCTACCATTTTTATAGGTTTCATCAGCAACTAACATTTACCCATATTTAGACAAACTCTCAAACTTCTGAGTGTATTCAGTAACACTCATCCCTCCTTGACTCAACATGATGAATTCCCCCAGTAAAGATGCTTTAACTGAGGCAGGCGCAAATCTAGCCTCTAACATTTCCTTGAATTAATCCGACGTGATCTCATTTTCAGGCCTTCCTGCCATAGTAACCTCCCACCAACCCAGTGTTGATCCTCTCAATTTCCTAGAACAATCTGCCTTTTCCTTTGATCATCTACTTGCATATCATTAAAAATACTTTCTAGTGTTCTCAACTAAGTTTTGACCCCTATAACTCCTTTAGTACTCAAAAATTTTGCCTCCTAAGTGAGCGTAGGTTTTCAATGACTTAGAAAGCTCCCCGTGAGGGTTATTTTTTCCCAAGGATCACTCCTTCCCTTAAAACCCTTACGAAATCCTGCATGTTCATCAATTGTGGTGCATTTGATGTTCTTGAAGCTAGTTGAGATCTTGGTCCTACCATGGTTGTCTGTGAACAATCATTGTTAAATTAGCTCAATCTTTCTTTTACTATTCAGACAGTTTATTATATTCAGTTATATGATCATTATATAATCCCATTCAGGTAATACATCCTAATTCTCAATATTATTATATAAATATTTGTAGTTGTGTAATCAATAACAAAACTCTGATACCAACTGAGAGAACCCCTCTTCTATTTACACCATTTAATTGATTTATTTACTAAGTTATATGACTTAATATAGCTATTCTCTGGGTTCTTCTCTCTAGGGATTCATTCATTTTTTTCCAACCAAGATCATGTTACACTAGTATAAACATACAAGTATGTGAATTTATGAACTTAACTTATGTTAAAAGATTTTTCATATATATAACAAAATCAGAGTTTGAGCTTAAGCAAATAAAATGGTTAAATGGCTTTTTAATCAACTCTTTACACAATAAATAGAGTATAATAACTTAATATATATTGTCAAATGCAATATGCACTCTTACAAATCAAACTGGCATGATTTGAGTGGTATATTTTAGTGTATAGGCAGAATTCCTTAAAATCGATATTATTTGTAGCGAAACTAATTCTTAACTATTTTTTTATATATTTACCTCACTAGCATTTCCAGTTTAGTCTCATATATTTAAATCCTCTTTTCTAAACAATCTATATGAATTCGAGGTCTACATATACCCTATTACATGTACACACAAATGTGGTAGTTTACATGTTAATGTTTTCTAGACTTAATATAAATGTATTGCTTCTTCGCTGAATATGGTTGGCAAGGACAAAGCTATTCTTTTGGCTTCTTTAATGAATTTTCGTTTGAGCACTACTTGAATAATAACAAGCTGATTCTTTAATCATAAACATCATAATAAACTAAGCAAGCATTAAACTTCATTTCCCAAGCAATACTTCCACTTATCTTATAATTAGCTTCTACATTTTTTGCAAGAGCATTAAAGGCTGCTTCATTTGAATTGAGACACCCCATTATGTAATTAAGAAAATAGGGTCAAACATAATGTTTGGTGTGGGCATAACTAAGTACATATAAAATCCGATTGCTTACATGTACGCTTATTCTATCATATTACTCATCTTTATATGTAAAACAACATTATAAACCTAGATTATCCATATTAAATTGGTCAGAACTAACTTCCAGTATATCAAAGGTACATAACTAATTCAAACATGCATATAAACTTACGACATAACCAATTCAATTCTAGAATAACCTCCCATGTTATTTCTTTCAACAAAACATGGTTCTTTATGTCTTTCTAACCTTTACCCCTTATCAGGTTACCATGTTTAACTTTCTTGAGCATATACCCTTACATCGAACACTAATGTGCACACTGTGTGGGACCCCTATCTGTTAACCCATCACACAAAGGCCTCAGGGGATTAACATGCCATGTGCATACCTGGTTTACCACATAAAACCAAACAAATCAATGTAGGTTGTGGTCATTCTAACCATCATGAACCCATTCATTCATCAGTTCAAGGTGTTTGTCTCTTATTATCTGTATTACTTAATTCTACCCCACTTTCCTTGGGTTAGCCTACAAATTAATGCTTAATCATGATAAGTACATTTCAATAACTTATCATACATATGTTTTTTCATACATATAATTCAATCACTCAACAAAGGGTAACAAGTTAGGGCTTCACACATTCAAACCACATTTTACTATGCACTCAATAAATAATGTGTAATGACCCAGGGAAAAGTTGACACTCGAATTTTTGACAACAATACATAAACCCGTATTACTTGCCAAAAACCCAAGTATCGAACCCCAGATTGTCAATAGAAAGGAATTAGAGGGTGAGAAAAGAAAGAATATTAGAATATAAGAAAGAAGAAGAACACATCAGAACCTTACAGCGGAACGAATAAAATATAATATCAAATCTCTTTTTACAAAAGAACTGTATATACATACAAATCATCAGAGTACACATATATCAGTCAGAGCGGAAAATAACTTTATATAACTAGCGGTGAGGCCGCGTGCTTCCAGCTAAAACTTCAAGCGAACCTAACCAGGAAATACACTCGGTCTGACCCGAGCACATTTGAAGCAAAGCAAAATACACCGGGTCAGTCTGGAATACTTTCAGTGATAAATTCACAGCACAAACGACTTGTTTAACTTTGGAAATCTTTTTATGAAATCAAAAGTTAATAGTAAGACCAGCCCACACATAAACACGGACGGTTTTTACCTTACTATAACCCAAAACGTTTTTGACATCATAACTTATTCTGATATTATCATAGTGTCTAAATACAAATAATTAACAATCTAGTGGAACGCTTGCATCTCACGCTTCACATATATAGTATACAATCGAAGACCGTGGGCGCTTATTGGAGATTGGATTCCAACTTGACAAGGTATGGGACCACCTTCCGATCGTGTATCTCTAGAGGCAAATACACTGGGTTCAACAAGAACGTCTTGCAAACCGACCCTCACATGACCGACCACTCATTTCGCTTGAGTGTATCAAATGTATATCACCAATGGTTGGGATCAGCAACCGCCTCCCGAAAAGGGACAGCATCGAACATAGATTAAAGAAGCAAATGGAATTTCTCTAGATAGGTGATTATACACCCTAATGGGAGCGACCCACATAGCCATGCTGCCTGCCCGATTTTTGTCATTTCCCAGTTGATGAGGCATGAGGCTAGAATTTTATCTCTAGAACATATGACCACAATTCACTTTGAATGCCACATCGTTAGATCCATCAGATATCACTAATTGACGTCGACAAAAATACTCTAGTTGGGAGCTAACCAACTATAATACGTTTGAAGAAATCAACTTGCGTGGTCCTTTGGAAATACTCTGTCAGACACTCATCCATACAAGTCATCAGGAACAGGATGAACCGAAGGTACCCTCCTACTGCATCTCATATAGGAGTCACCCCATGGATTAGTAGCGAGAAGTCCATGCAACCCGTAGATTCCAACCATGACAGAAACCCATTTTATCTCTGGTTGCAACATCATAGATTATTAGTGATTCCTCCATTTATGAAAATCTATAGTCAGGTTTTGATAGTCGGTGATTTAACTATCAAATAACAAATGTGTGAATAAATTTAGATTTGCTGATTCAGTACTTGGCATGATTTGGCCTTTTTAACAAAATCATTAATAACTTCAAGATCTTCCAATAAATTCAAAACATTTATTTTTAATTAACTTTAACAAACCACTTTATACATTTCAGAGAATGTGTATATATATGTACTTAACTTTCCATTTCAATTACCACACCTTTCACTCGTTTCAAACCAATACCATCCCTCGATAATAACGAAGCCATTCATGTTGGGGTATTTTATTTACCTCTCAGACCTTGATCGACAATGTTCTTATCTCAGAATAATATCAGTTCGTAACTTAACCACTAATATTAAAATCTCATTTTCCCTTTGATTTCAAATCTGGTTTTATAAACCGTTTCTTATATTTGAAATCCTTGTTCGGAAATCTCTTTACTTAATTCGTTGGATTAGTAAATGTCCACAAAACCCCACTTTTAAATTAAACCAATAACTTGCTTCTAACCCTTGGATTTTTATAAAAATCTCACGTTGAATAATCTGCTTCCAATTATTCGGCATTCTTATAATATACTCCATCTTCGATTTTATAATTTAAAATCCGCTTAATTCATTTACTTAAACATAAAACCTTTTTAACTTGGATTACATTTCCCAAAAATCCCTTTATCAATATTTAGCACAAACATCTTATGTGTTTCCTTTTGCGCCTAAAATCCTTATTTCAATTTCAATGCTTTGCTTAATTCAATCCATTAACATTCAAAGAAATTGTTGGGTTTAAAACCCTTTTTAAACCTGGCTTGGATTCTTCCAAATTTCTTATTCAAACCTGTTTAATATCTCATAACCACTTATCTTAGAATTAATCTATTACCGTATTTTAGTTTATAATCATTTTCCCTAAAAAGTTCATTCCAATTGAATCCACTTTACTTAATTTACCAATTAAGTAAAATCTTATCTAAAACCTTGCATTTACTTACAAATCACCTTTACAAATCTCGATTGGAACCCTAGGATGATAAATACCTTTATGAACTCCTATTTCCCCTTTGATCAAACCTTATCGTTAATTAATCATTTGTTAAATGAATTCCCATTTATCGATTTCGTTTGAACTTGGATTTATAAATCCTCTTATAACAAATCTTAATTGACTTTAAATTGAATTTATCGCCACTCTGTTACTTCTAATTGGATTCTAATTAAAAGTCCTCTCTTTATTTATAATTGATAAAGTAATAAATTAACTTTAACATAACTTTATTAAAATAATTATTTATAAATTTCTAATTTAATTAATAAAATAAAATGACTGAAGAGCTTCAGTCCAGTTATAAAATAATTTATAACTTTAAAACTCCGTCGTTTCACCGAACGGTAAACCGATGTCTGAAACACCACATTTTATGCCATTCACTGCCAATTACCAAATCAACACTGTCGGTTGATTTTAAACACAATATAGGTGAATACTTACTCAATCATCACACTCAAACAGGTTTCACTACCATATGGGGTTCAATCAGTTCAAATATCAGCAATATAAGACAAACAAACAACATATATAATATTTGAGGAATCCGGTCGGATCCCTCCAACCTGTTCTTCCCTGCATCATAGCTCGTTATACATTTCATAATAATATATGAAATAAATTTCATATGATTTACTAATTTAAAACAATGAAATATAAATAATAGCAACCAATCAAACAATAACAACCATTAGCAACCAATCAACCGATTTATATTTTAAAAGGTAAATTATAGTTTAATATGAATTTACCACATCACAGGATTCCAGAAGGTGTGAGAATTAACTCACCAGTTCATTTCGGTTGACGGTGGACATGTTTGTCCCTTTTAATTTGAAACGAACGTTCAGAATTAGCTGAATTTTCAACTGCGTCAGATCAGTGCCTAGTTAGTGCCATCACCTAGGTCTCGTCCCTGCGATCCCAATGGATCCAGTTTCGTCAGATTTCGTTATCGTATGTACAAGATACTCTGATTTCAAGTTTATAAATATTATACGATTATAACTAAATATATTATGAATTAATTAAATACTTTAATTACCTCAATCATAACTAATCAGGCCACGTCATCATCGTTTTACCCAAAAACGCGTTTTCCACTTCTTTCCCTTCTCAACCCCGACTTTCTCCTTCACCAGAACATCAAACTAAAACCCGATGCCATCAAACCACCACCGCCGTTCCCACACTTCACCAGAGTCCGGCCTGGCACCACCATCGGATCCGCCAACTCCCCAGGCCCCCTCGCCCGCGAGCTCCGACCCCATATCACCGTCAGTTCGCCAGAAAACCGCTTTGCCCCATTTCCATTCATGTCCAGAATTCGCCACCCATAGTCCACCGGAGGTGACCGGACCACTTCCAATCGAACCGCCGGCCTTCCCTCTACAACCCCCTTCAGACTCGAACCCCTCTCGAGCACCACAGCCGCCGGAAAACCCCTTAATCCGATCGCCAGTTCAAAACCCACACCCAAAAACCAGTCTCCGTTCATCCCCCTTTTCACACCACCACAAGCCATCGTAAGACCCGAGACGACAGCCAAATCGAAGCTCTACTCCTCCTCTACACTCCCCTTTAACAGCTCCATCGATCGTCGACCCAATCTCCTCAAAAATTAAGAAAAACGAAAATCAATTCGTGGCTTTAAACCACGATTCTGGCAACTACAAGCGTCGATAGGTCCCCAATTTTTCTCAGTAGCTAGGTAGGGACTCGATCTACACTTTTACTTCATATTCCCCTCATAAATTCCTAACCGATTTGAAGATATAAATTGATTTGTGAATTTGGACTTTTTTGCAAAAATGACCAATGAAATTAGGGTTGGATTTGGGGATTTCTGATTTGGGGTCTTTATATAGGCGGGATAATTATTATTTTATCATGACGTGATGTATGACAACGACCGATGATTTTTATTTCGTGTCTATCTCAATTTCAAACATCGTTTATTCGCTGCTGCGCTCACATACAAACCCTGTTCGAGATGCGAATGGACGTCATAGTATAATTTGACGTTACGGTCCTAATGAAACTTGTTTCGTCGAATTCCGAGTCCATTTGCTCGAATGGCCCTCGTTCACGTTCAAATGGTCGTATTTATTTACATTTTATTTTGCCATGCTCACAAATTAACCTCGATTGACGCGCCACTTAAAACCTAACAATAATTTACTGTTGCGGTCTCAATAAAATTTGTTTCGTCGAAAATGAAGGTCGTTTGAATAAAGTCCCTTTTATAACTGCCCAATTCAAAGAAAATAAACCAATTTTAAAATACCTCAATATAATAATATTAAAATATTGAAATTGGCCATACACGACCAGAATATCATATATTACCACAATAAAATATCCAGGGTTGAATTCCAGGACAAATTGTAATAACCCTAAAATGCGAGCCAATTTGAAATTTTTATTTTGGCAATTTTAGCGAATTTTGATTATTTAAAATAGATTATTTTAAATAATATCGACGAAAAATTTATTTTGAATAGAAATCGAACGTATATATTATATACGCCATCGTTAGAATATAAATATATATATATATATATATATATAATTATAAATAGAATTGAAAATGGCGCGGTAGTTCGATAATTCGATTTCAAACTTCAATTGAATGTACCGGGTGCAAAACAATCCGGATTTTAGTGAAACCAAAAACATTAGGATCTAATTGATAATATCTTTCCAACGAATCCGAATAATCAAAATTTCATAGCGGGAATCAAAAGATATGTCCAGTTGAAAATTCTGAATAGTCGCTATGGAATTCAGGCCCTTAAAAATGGACATTTTGCAAACGACCTCGGATTTCGACGAAACCAGTTTTGTTGGATCCGCAGTGTCAAGTTATTGCTAGATTCCAAATTTCATAATTTTTCGAATCAATATGTGAGCGTGGCAAAGGAAAACGCGTTTGACCAGTTTCAGTTGATTTTAATCGACTGGAAATTGGCCATTTTTCAAATGGTCTTAGAATTCGACGAAATTAGTTTTGTTAGGACCGTATCGTCAATACGAAGCTAGAAAATATTTTTATGGAAGTTATAGAGTTGTTATGTGGCCCCGGTAATTTGAAATGTACGTTTAAAATTCAATATAATGATTTAAATGTAAATTCAGCGAAAACTGATTGTAACAGCCGAATCAGCCTACGATACATATCCCATAGTGTTCGGAATGGGGGTAATTAGCTATGGACGACAGGCGGTGGGCCCCGTTTTGAGGTCGAAAATAAAAGTTGCTTTTTGGGTGGAAAATTAAATTAATTAAATAATTAAAAATAAAAAAAATAAAACCCCTTTCTCTCTTTATACTTCTGCCCCCCCCCCCTTCGAAATCAAACTGACAGAACAAAAAAAAAATCGCGAGGACCACGACGCTGCCCCTCGACTCGCCCAGTTCACCGCCGTCGCGACCCCCTCTATCAGCGCCGCCTCTGGCGGAAGTCCCCACGCCTCCGATTCTGCTCCTCCCACGCACCCCCCCTGCTCGCGAATCCCTCCTTCTCTTCTATTTGAACGACGCCCTAGCCTCCCGGACCCACCACCTGAAGCCGCGACAGGCCCACCCCCCCCTCCAGGCCTCACGCCGACGCCTGCACCGCCCTCCCCTTGGCTGTTGACCCCCCTCCTTCCAGGAAAACCTGTTTCTTTATTTTCAAGATCTGAAACCCCATTCCTCCGCTGGTCAGACCGCCGACTGCACCACCTAACAGCCCCAGCGTCACTCCCTTGGTCATCCCATTCCAATCGGTGATCCCCTTCCTTCAAAAATCCAATGAACGGTGAGTTTTTACTTATTTGGTTTAAATACGCTTTTATAATTAAAGAAGATCAGTTTTAATATATGATTAATTTATAAAATCAGTTTTATTATATATGGTTTGAAGTAAAAATGTGATTTTTAAATAAACAAAGGTCGGATTTTTACATAATGGAAGACGATACTTTTTCAATAGGAAAGACGATATTTTGAGAGTAGTGAGTTAGAAATATGATCTTTATATTTTTAAAGTAATAAAAATATGATTATATTTTTAAAGTATTAAAAATATAGTCTTTACTATATAGAAGAATTAAAAATATAATTTTTACATGATAGAAATATTAAAAATAGCATCTTTATATGTGTAGAAAAATAAAAATGTGATTTTTATAATGTGATATTTTTGGAAAGATGAAGTCTATATTTTTTAAAAGGCGAAATCTATATTTTTGAAATTCGATTTTTATATATTGAACTTTGAAGTAAAATTCAATTTTTATATATTGAACTTTGAAGTAAAAATTCGATTTTTATATATTGAACTTTGAAGTAAAAATTCGATTTTTATATATTGAACTTAGAAGTAAAAATATGATTTGTATATATTGAATAGCGAAGTAAAAATTCGATTTTTACATATGTAGTGGCTACGGGCAACAAAGATGGCAAAGAAGGCAACGAAGATGCGATGACGATGAAGATTTCTATCAATGAAGTGCCGTGGAGCTAGGATAGCTATAAGTGAGAATTTCTCACCTTTCAATTTCATTTTCTAGTTATATATATACTAGGATGCAGACGGTGCTTAGTAGCACCCGACACAATCGTCCATAGACCATGGACTTGTTTGTTTGGTTGCATAGATTAGTTTGATGATTTGATTTGAATTTGGTTGTTTGGTGAATATGATTGATGTGTGAGTGGCGTGGGCCTTCACTAGTCCGGTGATAAGGCTAGGCCTTGTCCCGTTTCTAGTATCGTGCCGTTATGCCGCCGAAATTTTCTAAAATATGTTAGAAAAATAAAAATATCATTTTATTGAATAAATGAACCGAATAGAATATTAATAGGTTGAATAAAATGTTTTATCGTTAAAAATATAATTTTTAACGTGAAAGTGAATAAATAAATATTTATAAACAAATCGGCCGATTTGTTTATATACACTGATTTGACTGATATTGATTGGGACGATAAATTTTACACATCGCCCAACTGCACAACTAAAATCTGTGTTTGATTGTTTGAAAACCCCACACGGGTGTTGGGATGAAATATGAATCTCACTCATCCTGATTGATTAAATATGTCGATCGATTGATTGACAGGCTGTTATAAGCGTTAGATATGTATATTTGATGCTTATACAGTGTAGTGCACTTTGGTTGATGGTTGATTATCTATCGTTGCTATTATATACATTTGTTGTATGGAATCCATATAATTAACTTTATATGGTTATTGATTGGGCCTCATTCCAATTTGAAAAATAAAGAATATTATAAAATAAAGGTTCATGTGTTGACAGTACTCATCCATTGAGATTGGTCATGTGTTGAACGAAATATTTTGATAATAACAACTACTTTGAAAAAGAAATATTTGAAATAGAATATTTGAAAATAGAAATTTATGAAGCCGTGTTGATTAGATTGACGCCATTTTGACGTGAACGATATTTATATTGATTTTATTCATTTTAAAATGAATATTGAAAAGTGATTTCGAAATCGAATATTTTGAAATGAATTGAATTGAAAAACGATTTCGAAATGAATTGAATTGAAAACGATTTCGAAATGAATTGAATTGAAAACGATTTCGAAATAAATTGAATTGAAAACGATTTCGAAATGAATTGAATTGAAAACGATTTCGAAATGAATTGAATTGAAAACGAATTCAAGTTGAATTGAAAGCGAATTGAAATGAATTCAAATTGAATTGAAATTTGAATTGAATAGAAATGAATTTTAAAACGAATTTATAAAGATGAATTCAATTTTGATTTGAATTGAAATGGAAGTTGAAATTGCTTTTGAAACGAATTTAAAACTGTTTATATAATTCGTTTTAAATAGAAATCGACGAAGTATATATTATATATATTATATATATAATATAATGGCCTGAATAGAACGCGCCGCGCCGCGGCAGTTCGCGAATTTCGACCATTTATTTCAAACGAACATTACGGGAGATCCGACCGTCGGATTCTCCTAAAACCGGAACCGTTGGGTTCGTATCGAAGAGAGTTTTCTAACGAATATTAGAAATTCAAAATCTAACGGTTGGATTTGGAGTTATGTCCAAATCAAATTTGAAAAAGGTCGCTGTAAGTGCAGTTCGATGGCCATTGATGGAAATCGACTGTACGGGCCTTGATAAAATTATTAAAAATAGTAATAATTTGTGTAAAATCATAAGAAATGATTTAGAAAGGATTGGGATGAAAAACTCCATATTTGAAAGGATAAAAATAGATTTTTATCGAAATGAACTAGTTTTGAACTAGAATTATAATTCTGTTTATTTTTTAATAAATAAATCGAATTTAAAAAGGGTTTTGAAAATAACCAAAATTTCCAATGATTGCATTGGAGTGGATTTGAATTGAAATTGTCTTCGGAATATTTCGATGTTGGAATTCGTGATTATACAGATGTTGTTATGGAAATTTGAAAGATATATATTTATATCGTTATTTCCAATACGACATTTGTTAGTCGTAGAATTTGATATTGAATATAAGCCGATATATTTTCTATTCAGAGCCTTGTGTTGAATATCAAATGTGATTTGGGTTTGTCGTGAATGGTGTCTTCACTAACACTGTTCTTGAACCCAGTTGAGAAAAAAAATTAAATCTTTTTATTTTAGATTTAATGAAGTGTACCAATTAAACGATATTTAATTGGAATTGAATTGGTATTGATTTTTGGGTTTATCGTGAACAGTGTTTTAAATAACACTTGTTCTTTAACCCGATAATTAATGGAATGTGATTTTGGGTTTATCGTGAACCGTGTTTTAAATGACACTGATTCTTTAACCCAGTTAAAGATTAAAACTAAGTGGAGTTTTAATGAATCTTTAATTAGATTGAAATGATAGAAAAGGGAGTACCACCAGTTTTGCTCCAGGCGATAGTTAAATCTTTAATTAGATTTGAACGTGAAATGGTAATTGAATTACCGATAACACTGTGGTGTTAGATATGAAGTACTACCAGTTTTACTTCATGGGATGAATAGGTTGGGATTGGGAAAATAAAATAAATGATTACTTCGGTGTGGTTCGATAATCCCGACTAGTTGGAATTGATATCCAAAGGAGATTAAAGAATAAATTTAAAGAATTTATCTTGGATAAAATTAATGGGAACTTTTTCCCAAAGTATAGGAATATTTGAATAAAAGAATATTCTGAATTGGAATGAGGCGTATGTTGTGTTTGTGTAACACTTTTATAATATATACGCGAGTTATTCAGAAAGACCGGGTTTATCCCATTCTGAATAACTGATTCGACGTGGTGTCGAAGATGAAGACGGTGGTCGAAGACCGGAGGTCTTCACGTCGTTTGGGTGATTACTGATGATCTTGATTGGGCTGTACACCCAAGAAGATGGAAACAGTTGGTGATCGTCCAGACGTGCTTGGAGATCGATGGATATGCGGGGTACTAGGTGCCTCCGGTTTCGTTCAGACCCAGAACGAACTTGTAAATGGACTGTGTGTCTGACATTGGATTTTAGTCTGTGTGATTGATTTCTATTAAATATATATCTGTTTGGCGGCGGAGAATTTATTCTCTTGCTTAACGCCCTTCTCTGAGACGTACGAGCTCAGGGGTTATATATTGATGGATATCAAACGCATGGAGTGAATTGCCTGTGTGGCATGCCTAAGTGGCAATTGATCAAGGCTTCTGTTGAAAAGCAAAGTCTTGTGGTGATGATCAAAGCACGGCCTTTGTGGCGTAGCTTTGTGTAACGTTTACTTCGCGAGTTTCACACCCGGTATGAACCAAAAACGGGAGACGGACCTCAGGGAGGGCATGTGTTTCTTTCTAGTTAGAAGTGGCGTCAGTGGTTTTACACGCCCTGACGAGTTTGACTTATGTGGTTGTTGCTGTTGCGAGGCGCCTCGGTTTGATCGGACGATCCGGGTCCGATGGAGTCATTTGTTGGCTCATTTACGCCCCGTAGGGCGGGGGAACGCATGTTCAGGGTTTAAGTTTAATCCACATCGGTGGACCGGCCCTGACGATCCAAGGGTCGATGCGCTCTGACCCTGTGGCTCGGGCTAGAGAGTCACGAATCGGTTGAGGACTATCTTTTGCCTCGGTTCATAGATGGGAACCCAATTTCCAAATACGTGACTTTGCGATTTTGATTGTATAACCTATATAGGGCGACATAGTGGTATGGGGCATTCATGCCGCCTATGATTGATACTTATGATTTGAAGTTGTTCTATACACTATACACTTATAATAGTATCAAACGATTTGTTTTAACCGTATCAAGCATTCTTTGGCTGTATAAGGGAAAACCCTATCCTCGGCTGCGTTGCATTGTGTGATAGGACCTAGGTCTTATAACAGCTTCATTTTTCTTTATTTAGCATTGCGCTGTTGGTTTTATGCACCGGTATTCTTGGGAGGAAACCCGTTCCGTGTTATACGGCGTGGTCCCTTGATTTACCTAGATTTTAAAATAAAGATTAACTGTTTTAGTTCTCACACCAGTCCCATGACTGACCTGGAGTTTATTGTTTTAACCTAAACTCTGGGTGCCCCTATTTTGACACGGGCAGCTAGTAGTTTTGGTTTTGCAGATTTATATTCACAGGATCCTGGTTTACAGCTGGAACGATATCCGGAAAGCTTTGTATCCGTATATCTCATTCTAGTTGTATATTGTATTATTTTCCGCTGCTAAGTATTTAAATCTCTGATATTTCTGTGTAATATTCTTTTATACTCTGTATATTCTTGTAATCTGATGCATTGTTGTAATATACAGTGAAATGTTCCTTTATATGCGTTCTGATTTGTCCTGTTCTCAAAACGATAGGGCGTTTCGAACGGTCTGGGTCGGTTTAGCGACTGGTTCGGACCGAGCGAAATTTCATGTCGTCACATTTGGTATCAGAGCTTTGGTTTACAAAGCAGAGAACAAGGCACATTAGAACCATACGAAAGAATTCATCAGATATTGGATTAGTAATATCCAATGAGAATGACTCGTTAGAGATGGGATCAGTAGCATCCTAGAACGAGTGTGAAGGGTATATTTTTCAGATGAAAACAATTTTTGTTTTTGAAAATTTAAATCACTTATTCGTATTTGATTATTTATTTATATTGATTAGGACAGTCCAGTATATAAAGATTTTGCATATACGCCTTGCAAACGTGTATTTGAAGTTTTAATATACTGGATAGATATAGAATCACACTCTAGTCGCCCGAAGATGATTCTGATGATAGTTCGAACATCATCAGAATTGGTATTCGTGTTTCGAAGGTGTGATATCTATATATTTCCTATTGACTGGTGTGAGAACCAAAATTAGATAGGGCCTATTGTTGTGATTTGGCATCAAAAATCTGATTTTTGACTATATATCAAAGTTATGCATTTGAAAAGCTAATCAACTAATTGATTGATGGTTGTATTGTTTGATTACTGTTTGAATAATTAAAATTTGAACCATTTAGTTCATTTGAGTCAAATATTGAATTTTATTGAAATTGGTCGCATTTGCTTGCATATACATATACTTACATTGAACAGGTCATAGCAAGGAGGCTAGAGCAGAGAATAAAATTTGTTTGCCCGACAAATAGGTACATGTTTACTACATAATTTACTGTTTCGTTTGGCTGATGATGATTTTATGAGCCTATTGGCTAGCCGCTTGGCTTTTTCTTTTTCTTTTTGAGATCTGAAGGACCGGGGAAGCTATTTGAAATTCCCCGATGCTCCCGGTGCAGGGGAGGTTATGGCGAAATTTTTCGAAAATTTAGGGTGTTAGCCAAATTTTTGAAAATTTTGAAAATTCTCAGAAACTGAAAAGTTAGAGAAGGGAAGCCAGATCGAATGTAGAGTTGAATGATCAAACCACTTTCGACTTTGTTCCTTTTCGGGGACGAAAAGTTTTAAGTGGGGGAGATTGTAATAACCCGAAAATGCGAGCCAGTTTGAAATTTTTATTTTGGCAATTTTAGCGAATTTTGATTATTTTAAATAATATCGACGAAAAATTTATTTTGAATAGAAATCGAACGTATATATTATATACGCCATCGTTAGAATATAAATATATATATAATTATAAATAGAATTGAAAATGGCGCGGTAGTTCGATAATTCGATTTCAAACTTCAATTGAATGTACCGGGTGCAAAACAATCCGGATTTTAGTGAAACCAAAAACATTAGGATCTAATTGATAATATCTTTCCAACGAATCCGAATAATCAAAATTTCATAGCGGGAATCAAAAGATATGTCCAGTTGAAAATTCTGAATAGTCGCTATGGAATTCAGGCCCTTAAAAATGGACATTTTGCAAACGACCTCGGATTTCGACAAAACCAGTTTTGTTGGATCCGCAGTGTCAAGTTATTGCTAGATTCCAAATTTCATAATTTTTCGAATCAATATGTGAGCGTGGCAAAGGAAAACGCGTTTGACCAGTTTCAGTTGATTTTAATCGACTGGAAATTGGCCATTTTTCAAATGGTCTCAGAATTCGACGAAATTAGTTTTGTTAGGACCGTATCGTCAATACGAAGCTAGAAAATATTTTTATGGAAGTTATAGAGTTGTTATGTGGCCCCGGTAATTTGAAATGTACGTTTAAAATTCAATATAATGATTTAAATGTAAATTCAGCGAAAACTGATTGTAACAGCCGAATCAGCCTACGATACATATCCCATAGTGTTCGGAATGGGGGTAATTAGCTATGGACGACAAGCGGTGGGCCCCGTTTTGAGGTCGAAAATAAAAGTTGCTTTTTGGGTGGAAAATTAAATTAATTAAATAATTAAAAATAAAAAAAATAAAACCCCTTTCTCTCTTTATACTTCTGCCCCCCCCCCTTCGAAATCAAACTGACACAAAAAAAAAAAAATATCGCGAGGACCACGACGCTGCCCCTCGACTCGCCCAGTTCACCGCCGTCGCGACCCCCTTTATCAGCGCCGCCTCTGGCGGAAGTCCCCACGCCTCCGATTCTGCTCCTCCCACGCACCCCCCTGCTCGCGAATCCCTCCTCCTCTTCTATTTGAACGACGCCCTAGCCTCCCGGACCCACCACCTGAAGCCGCGACAGGCCCACCCCCCCTCCAGGCCTCACGCCGACGCCTGCACCGCCCTCCCCTTGGCTGTTGACCCCCCCTCCTTCCAGGAAAACTTGTTTCTTTATTTTCAAGATCTGAAACCCCATTCCTCTGCTGGTCAGACCGCCGACTGCACCACCTAACAGCCCCAGCGTCACTCCCTTGGTCATCCCATTCCAATCGGTGATCCCCTTCCTTCAAAAATCCAATGAACGGTGAGTTTTTACTTATTTGGTTTAAATACGCTTTTATAATTAAAGAAGATCAGTTTTAATATATGATTAATTTATAAAATCAGTTTTATTATATATGGTTTGAAGTAAAAATGTGATTTTTAAATAAACAAAGGTCGGATTTTTACATAATGGAAGACGATACTTTTTCAATAGGAAAGACGATATTTTGAGAGTAGTGAGTTAGAAATATGATCTTTATATTTTTAAAGTAATAAAAATATGATTATATTTTTAAAGTATTAAAAATATAGTCTTTACTATATAGAAGAATTAAAAATATAATTTTTACATGATAGAAATATTAAAAATAGCATCTTTATATGTGTAGAAAAATAAAAATGTGATTTTTATAATGTGATATTTTTGGAAAGATGAAGTCTATATTTTTGAAAAGGCGAAATCTATATTTTTGAAATTCGATTATTATATATTGAACTTTGAAGTAAAATTCAATTTTTATATATTGAACTTTGAAGTAAAAATTCGATTTTTATATATTGAACTTTGAAGTAAAAATTCGATTTTTATATATTGAACTTAGAAGTAAAAATATGATTTGTATATATTGAATAGCGAAGTAAAAATTCGATTTTTACATATGTAGTGGCTACGGGCAACAAAGATGGCAAAGAAGGCAACGAAGATGCGATGACGATGAAGATTTCTATCAATGAAGTGCCGTGGAGCTAGGATAGCTATAAGTGAGAATTTCTCACCTTTCAATTTCATTTTCTAGTTATATATATACTAGGATGCAGACGGTGCTTAGTAGCACCCGACACAATCGTCCACAGACCATGGACTTGTTTGTTTGGTTGCATAGATTAGTTTGATGATTTGATTTGAATTTGGTTGTTTGGTGAATATGATTGATGTGTGAATGGCGTGGGCCTTCACTAGTCCGGGGATAAGGCTAGGCCTTGTCCCGTTTCTAGTATCGTGCCGTTATGCCGCCGAAATTTTCTAAAATATGTTAGAAAAATAAAAATATCATTTTATTGAATAAATGAGCCGAATAGAATATTCATAGGTTGAATAAAATGTTTTATCGTTAAAAATATAATTTTTAACGTGAAAGTGAATAAATAAATATTTATAAACAAATCGGCCGATTTGTTTATATACACTGATTTGACTGATATTGATTGGGATGATAAATTTTACACATCGCCCAACTGCACAACTAAAATCTGTGTTTGATTGTTTGAAAACCCCACACGGGTGTTGGGATGAAATATGAATCTCACTCATCCTGATTGATTAAATATGTCGATCGATTGATTGACAGGCTGTTATAAGCGTTAGATATGTATATTTGATGCTTATACAGTGTAGTGCACTTTGGTTGATGGTTGATTATCTATCGTTGCTATTATATACATTTGTTGTATGGAATCCATATAATTAACTTTATATGGTTATTGATTGGGCCTCATTCCAATTTGAAAAATAAAGAATATTATAAAATAAAGGTTCATGTGTTGACAGTACTCATCCATTGAGATTGGTCATGTGTTGAACGAAATATTTTGATAATAACAACTACTTTGAAAAAGAAATATTTGAAATAGAATATTTGAAAATAGAAATTTATGAAGCCGTGTTGATTAGATTGACGCCATTTTGACGTGAACGATATTTATATCGATTTTATTCATTTTAAAATGAATATTGAAAAGTGATTTCAAAATCGAATATTTTGAAATGAATTGAATTGAAAAACGATTTCGAAATGAATTGAATTGAAAACGATTTCGAAATGAATTGAATTGAAAACGATTTCGAAATAAATTGAATTGAAAACGATTTCGAAATGAATTGAATTGAAAACGATTTCAAAATGAATTGAATTGAAAATGAATTCAAATTGAATTGAAAGCGAATTGAAATGAATTCAAATTGAATTGAAATTTGAATTGAATAGAAATGAATTTTAAAACGAATTTATAAAGATGAATTCAATTTTGATTTGAATTGAAATGGAAGTTGAAATTGCTTTTGAAACAAATTTAAAACTGTTTATATAATTCGTTTTAAATAGAAATCGACGAAGTATATATTACATATATTATATATATAATATAATGGCCTGAATAGAACGCGCCGCGCCGCGGCAGTTCGCGAATTTCGACCATTTATTTCAAACGAACATTACGGGAGATCCGACCGTCGGATTCTCCTAAAACCGGAACCGTTGGGTTCGTATCGAAGAGAGCTTTCTAACGAATATTAGAAATTCAAAATCTAACGGTTGGATTTGGAGTTATGTCCAAATCAAATTTGAAAAAGGTCGCTGTAAGTGTAGTTCGATGGCCATTGATGGAAATCGACTGTACGGGCCTTGATAAAATTATTAAAAATAGTAATAATTTGTGTAAAATCATAAGAAATGATTTAGAAAGGATTGGGATGAAAAACTCCATATTTGAAAGGATAAAAATAGATTTTTATCGAAATGAACTAGTTTTGAACTAGAATTATAATTCTATTTATTTTTTAATAAATAAATCGAATTTAAAAAGGGTTTTGAAAATAACCAAAATTTCCAATGATTGCATTGGAGTGGATTTGAATCGAAATTGTCTTCGGAATATTTCGATGTTGGAATTCGTGATTATACAGATGTTGTTATGGAAATTTGAAAGATATATATTTATATCGTTATTTCCAATACGACATTTGTTAGTCGTAGAATTTGATATTGAATATAAGCCGATATATTTTCTATTCAGAGCCTTGTGTTGAATATCAAATGTGATTTGGGTTTGTCGTGAATGGTGTCTTCACTAACACTGTTCTTGAACCCAGTTGAGAAAAAAAATTAAATCTTTTTATTTTAGATTTAATGAAGTGTTCCAATTAAACGATATTTAATTGGAATTGAATTGGTATTGATTTTTGGGTTTATCGTGAACAGTGTTTTAAATAACACTTGTTCTTTAACCCGATAATTAATGGAATGTGATTTTGGGTTTATCGTGAACCGTGTTTTAAATGACACTGATTCTTAAACCCAGTTAAAGATTAAAACTAAGTGGAGTTTTAATGAATCTTTAATTAGACTGAAATGATCGAAAAGGGAGTACCACCAGTTTTGCTCCAGGCGATAGTTAAATCTTTAATTAGATTTGAACGTGAAATGGTAATTGAATTACCGATAACACTGTGGTGTTAGATATGAAGTACTACCAGTTTTACTTCATGGGATGAATAGGTTGGGATTGGGAAAATAAAATAAATGATTACTTCGGTGTGGTTCGATAATCCCGACTAGTTGGAATTGATATCCAAAGGAGATTAAAGAATAAATTTAAAGAATTTATCTTGGATAAAATTAATGGGAACTTTTTCCCAAAGTATAGGAATATTTGAATAAAAGAATATTCTGAATTGGAATGAGGCGTATGTTGTGTTTGTGTAACACTTTTATAATATATACGCGAGTTATTCAGAAAGACCGGGTTTATCCCATTCTGAATAACTGATTCGACGTGGTGTCGAAGATGAAGACGGTGGTCGAAGACCGGAGGTCTTCACGTCGTTTGGGTGATTACTGATGATCTTGATTGGGCTGTACACCCAAGAAGATGGAAACAGTTGGTGATCGTCCAGACGTGCTTGGAGATCGATGGATATGCGGGGTACTAGGTGCCTCCGGTTTCGTTCAGACCCAGAACGAACTTGTAAATGGACTGTGTGTCTGACATTGGATTTTAGTCTGTGTGATTGATTTCTATTAAATATATATCTGTTTGGCGGCGGAGAATTTATTCTCTTGCTTAACGCCCTTCTCTGAGACGTACGAGCTCAGGGGTTATATATTGATGGATATCAAACGCATGGAGTAAATTGCCTGTGTGGCATGCCTAAGTGGCAATTGATCAAGGCTTCTGTTGAAAAGCAAAGTCTTGTGGTGATGATCAAAGCACGGCCTTTGTGGCGTAGCTTTGTGTAACGTTTACTTCGCGAGTTTCACACCCGGTATGAACCAAAAACGGGAGACGGACCTCAGGGAGGGCATGTGTTTCTTTCTAGTTAGAAGTGGCGTCAGTGGTTTTACATGCCCTGACGAGTTTGACTTATGTGGTTGTTGCTGTTGCGAGGCGCCTCGGTTTGATCGGACGATCCGGGTCCGATGGAGTCATTTGTTGGCTCATTTACGCCCCGTAGGGCGGGGGAACGCATGTTCAGGGTTTAAGTTTAATCCACATCGGTGGACCGGCCCTGACGATCCAAGGGTCGATGCGCTCTGACCCTGTGGCTCGGGCTAGAGAGTCACGAATCGGTTGAGGACTATCTTTTGCCTCGGTTCATAGATGGGAACCCAATTTCCAAATACGTGACTTTGCGATTTTGATTGTATAACCTATATAGGGCGACATAGTGGTATGGGGCATTCATGCCGCCTATGATTGATACTTATGATTTGAAGTTGTTCTATACACTATACACTTATAATAGTATCAAACGATTTGTTTTAACCGTATCAAGCATTCTTTGGCTGTATAAGGGAAAACCCTATCCTCGGCTGCGTTGCATTGTGTGATGGGACCTGGGTCTTATAACAGCTTCATTTTTCTTTATTTAGCATTGCGCTGTTGGTTTTATGCACCGGTATTCTTGGGAGGAAACCCGTTCCGTGTTATATGGCGTGGTCCCTTGATTTACCTAGCTTTTAAAATAAAGATTAACTGTTTTAGTTCTCACACCAGTCCCATGACTGACCTGGAGTTTATTGTTTTAACCTAAACTCTGGGTGCCCCTATTTTGACACGGGCAGCTAGTAGTTTTGGTTTTGCAGATTTATATGCACAGGATCCTGGTTTACAGCTGGAACGATATCCGGAAAGCTTTGTATCCGTATATCTCATTCTAGTTGTATATTGTATTATTTTCCGCTGCTAAGTATTTAAATGTAATTTAAATCTCTGATATTTCTGTGTAATATTCTTTTATACTCTGTATATTCTTGTAATCTGATGCATTGTTGTAATATACAGTGAAATGTTCCTTTATATGCGTTCTGATTTGTCCTGTTCTCAAAACGATAGGGCGTTTCGAACGGTCTGGGTCGGTTTAGCGACTGGTTCGGACCGAGCGAAATTTCATGTCGTCACATTTGGTATCAGAGCTTTGGTTTACAAAGCAGAGAACAAGGCACATTAGAACCATACGAAAGAATTCATCAGATATTGGATTAGTAATATCCAATGAGAATGACTCGTTAGAGATGGGATCAGTAGCATCCTAGAACGAGTGTGAAGGGTATATTTTTCAGATGAAAACAATTTTTGTTTTTGAAAATTTAAATCACTTATTCGTATTTGATTATTTATTTATATTGATTAGGACAGTCCAGTATATAAAGATTTTGCATATACGCCTTGCAAACGTGTATTTGAAGTTTTAATATATTGGATAGATATAGAATCACACTCTAGTCGCCCGAAGATGATTCTGATGATAGTTCGAACATCATCAGAATTGGTATTCGTGTTTCGAAGGTGTGATATCTATATATTTCCTATTGACTGGTGTGAGAACCAAAATTAGATAGGGCCTATTGTTGTGATTTGGCATCAAAAATCTGATTTTTGACTATATATCAAAGTTATGCATTTGAAAAGCTAATCAACTAATTGATTGATGGTTGTATTGTTTGATTACTGTTTGAATAATTAAAATTTGAACCATTTAGTTCATTTGAGTCAAATATTGAATTTTATTGAAATTGGTCGCATTTGCTTGCATATACATATACTTACATTGAACAGGTCATAGCAAGGAGGCTAGAGCAGAGAATAAAATTTGTTTGCCCGACAAATAGGTACATGTTTACTACATAATTTACTGTTTCGTTTGGGTGATGATGATTTTATGAGCCTATTGGCTAGCCGCTTGGCTTTTTCTTTTTCTTTTTGAGATTTGAAGGACCGGGGAAGCTATTTGAAATTCCCCGATGCTCCCGGTGCAGGGGAGGTTATGGCGAATTTTTTTGAAAATTTAGGATGTTAGCCAAATTTTTGAAAATTTTGAAAATTCTCAGAAACTGAAAAGTTAGAGAAGGGAAGCCAGATCGAATGTAGAGTTGAATGATCAAACCACTTTCGACTTTGTTCCTTTTCGGGGACGAAAAGTTTTAAGTGGGGGAGATTGTAATAACCCGAAAATGCAAGCCAGTTTGAAATTTTTATTTTGGCAATTTTAGCGAATTTTGATTATTTTAAATAATATCGACGAAAAATTTATTTTGAATAGAAATCGAACGTATATATTATATACGCCATCGTTAGAATATAAATATATATATAATTATAAATAGAATTGAAAATGGCGCGGTAGTTCGATAATTCGATTTCAAACTTCAATTGAATGTACCGGGTGCAAAACAATCCGGATTTTAGTGAAACCAAAAACATTAGGATCTAATTGATAATATCTTTCCAACGAATCCGAATAATCAAAATTTCATAGCGGGAATCAAAAGATATGTCCAGTTGAAAATTCTGAATAGTCGCTATGGAATTCAGGCCCTTAAAAATGGACATTTTGCAAACGACCTCGGATTTCGACGAAACCAGTTTTGTTGGATCCGCAGTGTCAAGTTATTGCTAGATTCCAAATTTCATAATTTTTCGAATCAATATGTGAGCGTGGCAAAGGAAAACGCGTTTGACCAGTTTCAGTTGATTTTAATCGACTGGAAATTGGCCATTTTTCAAATGGTCTCAGAATTCGATGAAATTAGTTTTGTTAGGACCGTATCGTCAATACGAAGCTAGAAAATATTTTTATGGAAGTTATAGAGTTGTTATGTGGCCCTGGTAATTTGAAATGTACGTTTAAAATTCAATATAATGATTTAAATGTAAATTCAGCGAAAACTGATTGTAACAGCCGAATCAGCCTACGATACATATCCCATAGTGTTCGGAATGGGGGTAATTAGCTATGGACGACAGGCGGTGGGCCCCGTTTTGAGGTCGAAAATAAAAGTTGCTTTTTGGGTGGAAAATTAAATTAATTAAATAATTAAAAATAAAAAAAATAAAACCCCTTTCTCTCTTTATACTTCTGCCCCCCCTTCGAAATCAAACTGACAGAACAAAAAAAAAAATCGCGAGGACCACGACGCTGCCCCTCGACTCGCCCAGTTCACCGCCGTCGCGACCCCCTCTATCAGCGCCGCCTCTGGCGGAAGTCCCCACGCCTCCGATTCTGCTCCTCCCACGCACCCCCCTGCTCGCGAATCCCTCCTCCTCTTCTATTTGAACGACGCCCTAGCCTCCCGGACCCACCACCTGAAGCCGCGACAGGCCCACCCCCCCTCCAGGCCTCACGCCGACGCCTGCACCGCCCCCCCCTTGGCTGTTGACCCCCCCTCCTTCCAGGAAAACCTGTTTCTTTATTTTCAAGATCTGAAACCCCATTCCTCCGCTGGTCAGACCGCCGACTGCACCACCTAACAGCCCCAACGTCACTCCCTTGGTCATCCCATTCCAATCGGTGATCCCCTTCCTTCAAAAATCCAATGAACGGTGAGTTTTTACTTATTTGGTTTAAATACGCTTTTATAATTAAAGAAGATCAGTTTTAATATATGATTAATTTATAAAATCAGTTTTATTATATATGGTTTGAAGTAAAAATGTGATTTTTAAATAAACAAAGGTCGGATTTTTACATAATGGAAGACGATACTTTTTCAATAGGAAAGACGATATTTTGAGAGTAGTGAGTTAGAAATATGATCTTTATATTTTTAAAGTAATAAAAATATGATTATATTTTTAGAGTATTAAAAATATAGTCTTTACTATGTAGAAGAATTAAAAATATAATTTTTACATGATAGAAATATTAAAAATAGCATCTTTATATGTGTAGAAAAATAAAAATGTGATTTTTATAATGTGATATTTTTGGAAAGATGAAGTCTATATTTTTGAAAAGGCGAAATCTATATTTTTGAAATTCGATTTTTATATATTGAACTTTGAAGTAAAATTCAATTTTTATATATTGAACTTTGAAGTAAAAATTCGATTTTTATATATTGAACTTTGAAGTAAAAATTCGATTTTTATATATTGAACTTAGAAGTAAAAATATGATTTGTATATATTGAATAGCGAAGTAAAAATTCGATTTTTACATATGTAGTGGCTACGGGCAACAAAGATGGCAAAGAAGGCAACGAAGATGCGATGACGATGAAGATTTCTATCAATGAAGTGCCGTGGAGCTAGGATAGCTATAAGTGAGAATTTCTCACCTTTCAATTTCATTTTCTAGTTATATATATATATACTAGGATGCAGACGGTGCTTAGTAGCACCCGACACAATCGTCCACAGACCATGGACTTGTTTGTTTGGTTGCATAGATTAGTTTGATGATTTTATTTGAATTTGGTTGTTTGGTGAATATGATTGATGTGTGAATGGCGTGGGCCTTCACTAGTCCGGGGATAAGGCTAGGCCTTGTCCCGTTTCTAGTATCGTGCCGTTATGCCGCCGAAATTTTCTAAAATATGTTAGAAAAATAAAAATATCATTTTATTGAATAAATGAACCGAATAGAATATTCATAGGTTGAATAAAATGTTTTATCGTTAAAAATATAATTTTTAACGTGAAAGTGAATAAATAAATATTTATAAACAAATCGGCCGATTTGTTTATATACACTGATTTAACTGATATTGATTGGGACGATAAATTTTACACATCGCCCAACTGCACAACTAAAATTTGTGTTTGATTGTTTGAAAACCCCACACGGGTGTTGGGATGAAATATGAATCTCACTCATCCTGATTGATTAAATATGTCGATCGATTGATTGACAGGCTGTTATAAGCGTTAGATATGTATATTTGATGCTTATACAGTGTAGTGCACTTTGGTTGATGGTTGATTATCTATCGTTGCTATTATATACATTTGTTGTATGGAATCCATATAATTAACTTTATATGGTTATTGATTGGGCCTCATTCCAATTTGAAAAATAAAGAATATTATAAAATAAAGGTTCATGTGTTGACAGTACTCATCCATTGAGATTGGTCATGTGTTGAACGAAATATTTTGATAATAACAACTACTTTGAAAAAGAAATATTTGAAATAGAATATTTGAAAATAGAAATTTATGAAGCCGTGTTGATTAGATTGACGCCATTTTGACGTGAACGATATTTATATCGATTTTATTCATTTTAAAATGAATATTGAAAAGTGATTTCGAAATCGAATATTTTGAAATGAATTGAATTGAAAAACGATTTCGAAATGAATTGAATTGAAAACGATTTCGAAATGAATTGAATTGAAAACGATTTCGAAATAAATTGAATTGAAAACGATTTCGAAATGAATTGAATTGAAAACGATTTCGAAATGAATTGAATTGAAAACGAATTCAAATTGAATTGAAAGCGAATTGAAATGAATTCAAATTGAATTGAAATTTGAATTGAATAGAAATGAATTTTAAAACGAATTTATAAAGATGAATTCAATTTTGATTTGAATTGAAATGGAAGTTGAAATTGCTTTTGAAACGAATTTAAAACTGTTTATATAATTCGTTTTAAATAGAAATCGACGAAGTATATATTATATATATTATATATATAATATAATGGCCTGAATAGAACGCGCCGCGCCGCGGCAGTTCGCGAATTTCGACCATTTATTTCAAACGAACATTACGGGAGATCCGACCGTCGGATTCTCCTAAAACCGGAACCGTTGGGTTCGTATCGAAGAGAGCTTTCTAACGAATATTAGAAATTCAAAATCTAACGGTTGGATTTGGAGTTATGTCCAAATCAAATTTGAAAAAGGTCGCTGTAAGTGCAGTTCGATGGCCATTGATGGAAATCGACTGTACGGGCCTTGATAAAATTATTAAAAATAGTAATAATTTGTGTAAAATCATAAGAAATGATTTAGAAAGGATTGGGATGAAAAACTCCATATTTGAAAGGATAAAAATAGATTTTTATCGAAATGAACTAGTTTTGAACTAGAATTATAATTCTATTTATTTTTTAATAAATAAATCGAATTTAAAAAGGGTTTTGAAAATAACCAAAATTTCCAATGATTGCATTGGAGTGGATTTGAATCGAAATTGTCTTCGGAATATTTCGATGTTGGAATTCGTGATTATACAGATGTTGTTATGGAAATTTGAAAGATATATATTTATATCGTTATTTCCAATACGACATTTGTTAGTCGTAGAATTTGATATTGAATATAAGCCGATATATTTTCTATTCAGAGCCTTGTGTTGAATATCAAATGTGATTTGGGTTTGTCGTGAATGGTGTCTTCACTAACACTGTTCTTGAACCCAGTTGAGAAAAAAATTAAATCTTTTTATTTTAGATTTAATGAAGTGTACCAATTAAACGATATTTAATTGGAATTGAATTGGTATTGATTTTTGGGTTTATCGTGAACAGTGTTTTAAATAACACTTGTTCTTTAACCCGATAATTAATGGAATGTGATTTTGGGTTTATCGTGAACCGTGTTTTAAATGACACTGATTCTTTAACCCAGTTAAAGATTAAAACTAAGTGGAGTTTTAATGAATCTTTAATTAGATTGAAATGATCGAAAAGGGAGTACCACCAGTTTTGCTCCAGGCGATAGTTAAATCTTTAATTAGATTTGAACGTGAAATGGTAATTGAATTACCGATAACACTGTGGTGTTAGATATGAAGTACTACCAGTTTTACTTCATGGGATGAATAGGTTGGGATTGGGAAAATAAAATAAATGATTACTTCGGTGTGGTTCGATAATCCCGACTAGTTGGAATTGATATCCAAAGGAGATTAAAGAATAAATTTAAAGAATTTATCTTGGATAAAATTAATGGGAACTTTTTCCCAAAGTATAGGAATATTTGAATAAAAGAATATTCTGAATTGGAATGAGGCGTATGTTGTGTTTGTGTAACACTTTTATAATATATACGCGAGTTATTCAGAAAGACCGGGTTTATCCCATTCTGAATAACTGATTCGACGTGGTGTCGAAGATGAAGACGGTGGTCGAAGACCGGAGGTCTTCACGTCGTTTGGGTGATTACTGATGATCTTGATTGGGCTGTACACCCAAGAAGATGGAAACAGTTGGTGATCGTCCAGACGTGCTTGGAGATCGATGGATATGCGGGGTACTAGGTGCCTCCGGTTTCGTTCAGACCCAGAACGAACTTGTAAATGGACTGTGTGTCTGACATTGGATTTTAGTCTGTGTGATTGATTTCTATTAAATATATATCTGTTTGGCGGCGGAGAATTTATTCTCTTGCTTAACGCCCTTCTCCGAGACGTACGAGCTCAGGGGTTATATATTGATGGATATCAAACGCATGGAGTGAATTGCCTGTGTGGCATGCCTAAGTGGCAATTGATCAAGGCTTCTGTTGAAAAGCAAAGTCTTGTGGTGATGATCAAAGCACGACCTTTGTGGCGTAGCTTTGTGTAACGTTTACTTCGCGAGTTTCACACCCGGTATGAACCAAAAACGGGAGACGGACCTCAGGGAGGGCATGTGTTTCTTTCTAGTTAGAAGTGGCGTCAGTGGTTTTACACGCCCTGACGAGTTTGACTTATGTGGTTGTTGCTGTTGCGAGGCGCCTCGGTTTGATCGGACGATCCGGGTCTGATGGAGTCATTTGTTGGCTCATTTACGCCCCGTAGGGCGGGGGAACGCATGTTCAGGGTTTAAGTTTAATCCACATCGGTGGACCGGCCCTGACGATCCAAGGGTCGATGCACTCTGACCCTGTGGCTCGGGCTAGAGAGTCACGAATCGGTTGAGGACTATCTTTTGCCTCGGTTCATAGATGGGAACCCAATTTCCAAATACGTGACTTTGCGATTTTGATTGTATAACCTATATAGGGCGACATAGTGGTATGGGGCATTCATGCCGCCTATGATTGATACTTATGATTTGAAGTTGTTCTATACACTATACACTTATAATAGTATCAAACGATTTGTTTTAACCGTATCAAGCATTCTTTGGCTGTATAAGGGAAAACCCTATCCTCGGTTGCGTTGCATTGTGTGATGGGACCTGGGTCTTATAACAGCTTCATTTTTCTTTATTTAGCATTGCGCTGTTGGTTTTATGCACCGGTATTCTTGGGAGGAAACCCGTTCCGTGTTATACGGCGTGGTCCCTTGATTTACCTAGCTTTTAAAATAAAGATTAACTGTTTTAGTTCTCACACCAGTCCCATGACTGACCTGGAGTTTATTGTTTTAACCTAAACTCTGGGTGCCCCTATTTTGACACGGGCAGCTAGTAGTTTTGGTTTTGCAGATTTATATTCACAGGATCCTGGTTTACAGCTGGAACGATATCCGGAAAGCTTTGTATCCGTATATCTCATTCTAGTTGTATATTGTATTATTTTCCGCTGCTAAGTATTTAAATCTCTGATATTTCTGTGTAATATTCTTTTATACTCTGTATATTCTTGTAATCTGATGCATTGTTGTAATATACAGTGAAATGTTCCTTTATATGCGTTCTGATTTGTCCTGTTCTCAAAACGATAGGGCGTTTCGAACGGTCTGGGTCGGTTTAGCGACTGGTTCGGACCGAGCGAAATTTCATGTCGTCACATTTGGTATCAGAGCTTTGGTTTACAAAGCAGAGAACAAGGCACATTAGAACCATACGAAAGAATTCATCAGATATTGGATTAGTAATATCCAATGAGAATGACTCGTTAGAGATGGGATCAGTAGCATCCTAGAACGAGTGTGAAGGGTATATTTTTCAGATGAAAACAATTTTTGTTTTTGAAAATTTAAATCACTTATTCGTATTTGATTATTTATTTATATTGATTAGGACAGTCCAGTATATAAAGATTTTGCATATACGCCTTGCAAACGTGTATTTGAAGTTTTAATATACTGGATAGATATAGAATCACACTCTAGTCGCCCGAAGATGATTCTGATGATAGTTCGAACATCATCAGAATTGGTATTCGTGTTTCGAAGGTGTGATATCTATATATTTCCTATTGACTGGTGTGAGAACCAAAATTAGATAGGGCCTATTGTTGTGATTTGGCATCAAAAATCTGATTTTTGACTATATATCAAAGTTATGCATTTGAAAAGCTAATCAACTAATTGATTGATGGTTGTATTGTTTGATTATTGTTTGAATAATTAAAATTTGAACCATTTAGTTCATTTGAGTCAAATATTGAATTTTATTGAAATTGGTCGCATTTGCTTGCATATACATATACTTACATTGAACAGGTCATAGCAAGGAGGCTAGAGCAGAGAATAAAATTTGTTTGCCCGACAAATAGGTACATGTTTACTACATAATTTACTGTTTCGTTTGGGTGATGATGATTTTATGAGCCTATTGGCTAGCCGCTTGGCTTTTTCTTTTTCTTTTTGAGATCTGAAGGACCGGGGAAGCTATTTGAAATTCCCCGATGCTCCCGGTGCAGGGGAGGTTATGGCGAAATTTTTCGAAAATTTAGGGTGTTAGCCAAATTTTTGAAAATTTTGAAAATTCTCAGAAACTGAAAAGTTAGAGAAGGGAAGCCAGATCGAATGTAGAGTTGAATGATCAAACCACTTTCGACTTTGTTCCTTTTCGGGGACGAAAAGTTTTAAGTGGGGGAGATTGTAATAACCCGAAAATGCGAGCCAGTTTGAAATTTTTATTTTGGCAATTTTAGCGAATTTTGATTATTTAAAATAGATTATTTTAAATAATATCGACGAAAAATTTATTTTGAATAGAAATCGAACGTATATATTATATACGCCATCGTTAGAATATAAATATATATATATAATTATAAATAGAATTGAAAATGGCGCGGTAGTTCGATAATTCGATTTCAAACTTCAATTGAATGTACCGGGTGCAAAACAGTCCGGATTTTAGTGAAACCAAAAACATTAGGATCTAATTGATAATATCTTTCCAACGAATCCGAATAATCCAAATTTCATAGCGGGAATCAAAAGATATGCCCAGTTGAAAATTCTGAATAGTCGCTATGGAATTCAGGCCCTTAAAAATGGACATTTTGCAAACGACCTCGGATTTCGACAAAACCAGTTTTGTTGGATCCGCAGTGTCAAGTTATTGCTAGATTCCAAATTTCATAATTTTTCGAATCAATATGTGAGTGTGGCAAAGGAAAACGCGTTTGACCAGTTTCAGTTGATTTTAATCGACTGGAAATTGGCCATTTTTCAAATGGTCTCAGAATTCGACGAAATTAGTTTTGTTAGGACCGTATCGTCAATACGAAGCTAGAAAATATTTTTATGGAAGTTATAGAGTTGTTATGTGACCCCGGTAATTTGAAATGTACGTTTAAAATTCAATATAATGATTTAAATGTAAATTCAGCGAAAACTGATTGTAACAGCCGAATCAGCCTACGATACATATCCCATAGTGTTCGGAATGGGGGTAATTAGCTATGGACGACAGGCGGTGGGCCCCGTTTTGAGGTCGAAAATAAAAGTTGCTTTTTGGGTGGAAAATTAAATTAATTAAATAATTAAAAATAAAAAAATAAAACCCCTTTCTCTCTTTATACTTCTGGGCCCCCCTTCGAAATCAAACTGACAGAACAAAAAAAAAATATCGCGAGGACCACGACACTGCCCCTCGACTCGCCCAGTTCACCGCCGTCGCGACCCCCTCTGTCAACGCCGCCTCTGGCGGAAGTCCCCACGCCTCCGATTCTGCTCCTCCCACCCACCCCCCTGCTCGCGAATCCCTCCTCCTCTTCTATTTGAACGACGCCCTAGCCTCACGGACCCACCACCTGAAGCCGCGACAGGCCCACCCCCCCTCCAGGCCTCACGCCGACGCCTGCACCGCCCTCCCCTTGGCTGTTGACCCCCCTCCTTCCAGGAAAACCTGTTTCTTTATTTTCAAGATCTGAAACCCCATTCCTCCGCTGGTCAGACCGCCGACTGCACCACCTAACAGCCCCAGCGTCGCTCCCTTGGTCATCCCATTCCAATCGGTGATCCCTTTCCTTCAAAAATCCAATGAACGGTGAGTTTTTACTTATTTGGTTTAAATACGCTTTTATAATTAAAGAAGATCAGTTTTAATATATGATTAATTTATAAAATCAGTTTTATTATATATGGTTTGAAGTAAAAATGTGATTTTTAAATAAACAAAGGTCGGATTTTTACATAATGGAAGACGATACTTTTTCAATAGGAAAGACGATATTTTGAGAGTAGTGAGTTAGAAATATGATCTTTATATTTTTAAAGTAATAAAAATATGATTATATTTTTAAAGTATTAAAAATATAGTCTTTACTATATAGAAGAATTAAAAATATAGTTTTTACATGATAGAAATATTAAAAATAACATCTTTATATGTGTAGAAAAATAAAAATGTGATTTTTATAATGTGATATTTTTGGAAAGATGAAGTCTATATTTTTGAAAAGGCGAAATCTATATTTTTGAAATTCGATTTTTATATATTGAACTTTGAAGTAAAATTCAATTTTTATATATTGAACTTTGAAGTAAAAATTCGATTTTTATATATTGAACTTTGAAGTAAAAATTCGATTTTTATATATTGAACTTAGAAGTAAAAATATGATTTGTATATATTGAATAGCGAAGTAAAAATTCGATTTTTACATATGTAGTGGCTACGGGCAACAAAGATGGCAAAGAAGGCAACGAAGATGCGATGACGATGAAGATTTCTATCAATGAAGTGCCGTGGAGCTAGGATAGCTATAAGTGAGAATTTCTCACCTTTTAATTTCATTTTCTAGTTATATATATATACTAGGATGCAGACGGTGCTTAGTAGCACCCGACACAATCGTCCACAGACCATGGACTTGTTTGTTTGGTTGCATAGATTAGTTTGATGATTTGATTTGAATTTGGTTGTTTGGTGAATATGATTGATGTGTGAATGGCGTGGGCCTTCACTAGTCCGGGGATAAGGCTAGGCCTTGTCCCGTTTCTAGTATCGTGCCGTTATGCCGCCGAAATTTTCTAAAATATGTTAGAAAAATAAAAATATCATTTTATTGAATAAATGAACCGAATAGAATATTCATAGGTTGAATAAAATGTTTTATCGTTAAAAATATAATTTTTAACGTGAAAGTGAATAAATAAATATTTATAAACAAATCGACCGATTTGTTTATATACACTGATTTGACTGATATTGATTGGGACGATAAATTTTACACATCGCCCAACTGCACAACTAAAATCTGTGTTTGATTGTTTGAAAACCCCACACGGGTGTTGGGATGAAATATGAATCTCACTCATCCTGATTGATTAAATATGTCGATCGATTGATTGACAGGCTGTTATAAGCGTTAGATATGTATATTTGATGCTTATACAGTGTAGTGCACTTTGGTTGATGGTTGATTATCTATCGTTGCTATTATATACATTTGTTGTATGGAATCCATATAATTAACTTTATATGGTTATTGATTGGGCCTCATTCCAATTTGAAAAATAAAGAATATTATAAAATAAAGGTTCATGTGTTGACAGTACTCATCCATTGAGATTGGTCATGTGTTGAACGAAATATTTTGATAATAACAACTACTTTGAAAAAGAAATATTTGAAATAGAATATTTGAAAATAGAAATTTATGAAGCCGTGTTGATTAGATTGACGCCATTTTGACGTGAACGATATTTATATCGATTTTATTCATTTTAAAATGAATATTGAAAAGTGATTTCGAAATCGAATATTTTGAAATGAATTGAATTGAAAAACGATTTCGAAATGAATTGAATTGAAAACGATTTCGAAATGAATTGAATTGAAAACGATTTCGAAATAAATTGAATTGAAAACGATTTCGAAATGAATTGAATTGAAAACGATTTCGAAATGAATTGAATTGAAAACGAATTCAAATTGAATTGAAAGCGAATTGAAATGAATTCAAATTGAATTGAAATTTGAATTGAATAGAAATGAATTTTAAAACGAATTTATAAAGATGAATTCAATTTTGATTTGAATTGAAATGGAAGTTGAAATTGCTTTTGAAACGAATTTAAAACTGTTTATATAATTCGTTTTAAATAGAAATCGACGAAGTATATATTATATATATTATATATATAATATAATGGCCTGAATAGAACGCGCCGCGCCGCGGCAGTTCGCGAATTTCGACCATTTATTTCAAACGAACATTACGGGAGATCCGACCGTCGGATTCTCCTAAAACCGGAACCGTTGGGTTCGTATCGAAGAGAGCTTTCTAACGAATATTAGAAATTCAAAATCTAACGGTTGGATTTGGAGTTATGTCCAAATCAAATTTGAAAAAGGTCGCTGTAAGTGCAGTTCGATGGCCATTGATGGAAATCGACTGTACGGGCCTTGATAAAATTATTAAAAATAGTAATAATTTGTGTAAAATCATAAGAAATGATTTAGAAAGGATTGGGATGAAAAACTCCATATTTGAAAGGATAAAAATAGATTTTTATCGAAATGAACTAGTTTTGAACTAGAATTATAATTCTATTTATTTTTTAATAAATAAATCGAATTTAAAAAGGGTTTTGAAAATAACCAAAATTTCCAATGATTGCATTGGAGTGGATTTGAATCGAAATTGTCTTCGGAATATTTCGATGTTGGAATTCGTGATTATACAGATGTTGTTATGGAAATTTGAAAGATATATATTTATATCGTTATTTCCAATACGACATTTGTTAGTCGTAGAATTTGATATTGAATATAAGCCGATATATTTTCTATTCAGAGCCTTGTGTTGAATATCAAATGTGATTTGGGTTTGTCGTGAATGGTGTCTTCACTAACACTGTTCTTGAACCCAGTTGAGAAAAAAATTAAATCTTTTTATTTTAGATTTAATGAAGTGTACCAATTAAACGATATTTAATTGGAATTGAATTGGTATTGATTTTTGGGTTTATCGTGAACAGTGTTTTAAATAACACTTGTTCTTTAACCCGATAATTAATGGAATGTGATTTTGGGTTTATCGTGAACCGTGTTTTAAATGACACTGATTCTTTAACCCAGTTAAAGATTAAAACTAAGTGGAGTTTTAATGAATCTTTAATTAGATTGAAATGATCGAAAAGGGAGTACCACCAGTTTTGCTCCAGGCGATAGTTAAATCTTTAATTAGATTTGAACGTGAAATGGTAATTGAATTACCGATAACACTGTGGTGTTAGATATGAAGTACTACCAGTTTTACTTCATGGGATGAATAGGTTGGGATTGGGAAAATAAAATAAATGATTACTTCGGTGTGGTTCGATAATCCCGACTAGTTGGAATTGATATCCAAAGGAGATTAAAGAATAAATTTAAAGAATTTATCTTGGATAAAATTAATGGGAACTTTTTCCCAAAGTATAGGAATATTTGAATAAAAGAATATTCTGAATTGGAATGAGGCGTATGTTGTGTTTGTGTAACACTTTTATAATATATACGCGAGTTATTCAGAAAGACCGGGTTTATCCCATTCTGAATAACTGATTCGACGTGGTGTCGAAGATGAAGACGGTGGTCGAAGACCGGAGGTCTTCACGTCGTTTGGGTGATTACTGATGATCTTGATTGGGCTGTACACCCAAGAAGATGGAAACAGTTGGTGATCGTCCAGACGTGCTTGGAGATCGATGGATATGCGGGGTACTAGGTGCCTCCGGTTTCGTTCAGACCCAGAACGAACTTGTAAATGGACTGTGTGTCTGACATTGGATTTTAGTATGTGTGATTGATTTCTATTAAATATATATCTGTTTGGCGGCGGAGAATTTATTCTCCTGCTTAACGCCCTTCTCTGAGACGTACGAGCTCAGGGGTTATATATTGATGGATATCAAACGCATGGAGTGAATTGCCTATGTGGCATGCCTAAGTGGCAATTGATCAAGGCTTCTGTTGAAAAGCAAAGTCTTGTGGTGATGATCAAAGCACGGCCTTTGTGGCGTAGCTTTGTGTAACGTTTACTTCGCGAGTTTCACACCCGGTATGAACCAAAAACGGGAGACGGACCTCAGGGAGGGCATGTGTTTCTTTCTAGTTAGAAGTGGCGTCAGTGGTTTTACACGCCCTGACGAGTTTGACTTATGTGGTTGTTGCTGTTGTGAGGCGCCTCGGTTTGATCGGACGATCCGGGTCCGATGGAGTCATTTGTTGGCTCATTTACGCCCCGTAGGGCGGGGGAACGCATGTTCAGGGTTTAAGTTTAATCCACATCGGTGGACCGGCCCTGACGATCCATGGGTCGATGCGCTCTAACCCTGTGGCTCGGGCTAGAGAGTCACGAATCGGTTGAGGACTATCTTTTGCCTCGGTTCATAGATGGGAACCCAATTTCCAAATACGTGACTTTGCGATTTTGATTGTATAACCTATATAGGGCGACATAGTGGTATGGGGCATTCATGCCGCCTATGATTGATACTTATGATTTGAAGTTGTTCTATACACTATACACTTATAATAGTATCAAACGATTTGTTTTAACCGTATCAAGCATTCTTTGGCTGTATAAGGGAAAACCCTATCCTCGGCTGCGTTGCATTGTGTGATGGGACCTGAGTCTTATAACAGCTTCATTTTTCTTTATTTAGCATTGCGTTGTTGGTTTTATGCACCGGTATTCTTGGGAGGAAACCCGTTCCGTGTTATACGGCGTGGTCCCTTGATTTACCTAGCTTTTAAAATAAAGATTAACTGTTTTAGTTCTCACACCAGTCCCATGACTGACCTGGAGTTTATTGTTTTAACCTAAACTCTGGGTGCCCCTATTTTGACACGGGCAGCTAGTAGTTTTGGTTTTGCAGATTTATATTCACAGGATCCTGGTTTACAGCTGGAACGATATCCGGAAAGCTTTGTATCTGTATATCTCATTCTAGTTGTATATTGTATTATTTTCCGCTGCTAAGTATTTAAATGTAATTTAAATCTCTGATATTTCTGTGTAATATTCTTTTATACTCTGTATATTCTTGTAATCTGATGCATTGTTGTAATATACAGTGAAATGTTCCTTTATATGCGTTCTGATTTGTCCTGTTCTCAAAACGATAGGGCGTTTCGAACGGTCTGGGTCGGTTTAGCGACTGGTTCGGACCGAGCGAAATTTCATGTCGTCACACAAATCGATATTATAAAAATTTAAAAACCCCTTTATTTAATATAAATAACGATATAATTTATAAAGGAATTCCACAGCGATTATTTTAAAATTTTATTTGGACATAGAATAAAATCTACGCTATGAAAACTGGATTTTTCTCTTTCATTAGAAAAATATCGTCAAATGGATTCTAGCGTTTCTTGTTTCGAGAAAATCCGACTTATTTTGAATCCTGTACAGCCGTTTAAAGTTCAAAACGTCAAATTACGAACTGCCGCGCTGCTGGAGCTCATTTTATAAATAAATTATAAATTAAACGTTATTACGTCGTTTTATAAATGAAATCGATATTATAATTTCAATACAAAAGATATTAAACCATTTTAAATTGCCCGTTCACATTATGCTGTAAATTCAACATTTTTCCAAATATCCCAAAAATAAAATAATATTATATTATTAATATTATTTAAATATTCAAATTAAAATGGTTAATCTCGATTATTTATACCCAAATCAATATTTTAAATAATAAAATATTTCAAAAAAATGGCCAGAAAATACGGGACATTACATTCCTCCCCCCTTAAAATAATTTTGTCCTCGAAATTGCTAAAGTAGAAAGAATGCTACAACCCATTATCTTTAAAATAATTATTTAACTAAAACTCGATTTTATTTCCAAAACTAATCTGATCTGTCGTAAAACCAAGTTAATTCAGATAAACGAATTTCCTAAAAATCTTCAAAAAATTTCTAGCACCTTAAATTTTGAATTTTTTTTGGCAGAGTCTCCCCTGTACGGAGGACATCTGCAATATTGCAGGTTCAAGAAATATATATACATCGACTCTCATGGTCGGAAAAATTAAAAATCCAAACTTAAAACCCAAATAAAAACCAAAAATTTCATATTTGCGTAGGCGTACCTTTTTGCGAGCGTTATTATGCAATAAGCAATATATTATACTCAGGCTTGCTTAGTTATTACACAGCTCTATTCAAACTGGATTCAATAAACTCCAGAATTTCCTCTTGGATGGGTTTTAACGCTGAATTGGCACTTCAGCACCTGTTTCTCAACTCAAATGAACTTCATTAGTCTCCAAACAAATGTCAGTTATGTTCAAAACATCCATATCGTTCATATCATTCATATCACACACACAATTCAATCCACACGAGATTATAATCACGTCTTTAGCAATTCATTTATATCTTCAATTATCCATCCGAATTTATTACATGGATTGATTTATTCGAATTATTCATTTCAATTTGTTTTAACCAAGTCGATTCAGGTTCAGGTTCTTGTCCACGAGATCGAGCACACCATCCAAACATATCATTCAAATCAACATCAACCAAACAATCAAGTGCCCATACTATAATAATTTATGAAAATCATCACTTTAATTATTTTACAAAATAAATTGGGCAAAACAAATTTCAAAATAATTTTAATATCAAATCACAAATACGCGCTCTCATATATATATACTCAAACTCAATCTAGGGCACTACTAACCCCATCTTTGTCGAGTCACGCTATAGAGCCAAGGTTATCACTAAACCAATAGCTCTGATATCACTGCAACGACCCAGGGAAAACTCGACACTCGAATTTTTGACAACAATACATAAACGCGTATTACTTTCCAAAAACCCAAGTATTAAACCCTAGATTGTCAATAGAAAGAAATTAGAGGGTGAGAAAAGAAAGAAAAAATATTAGAATAGAAGAAAGAAGAAGAACACATCAGAACCTCACAGTGGAACGAATAAAATATAATATCAAATCTCTTTTTACAAAAGAACCGTATATACATACAAATCATCAGAGTACACATATATCTTTCACAGTGGAAAATAACTTCATATAACTAGCGGTGAGGCCGCCTGCTTCCAGCTAAAACTCCAAGCAAACCTAACCTGGAAATACACTCGGTCTGACCCGAGCACATTTAAAGCAAAGCAAAATACACTGGGTCAGTCTGGAATACTTTCAGTGATAAATTCACAGCACAAACGACTTGTTTAACTTTGGAAATCTTTTTATGAAATCAAAAGATAATAGTAAGACCAACCCACACATAAACACGGACGGTTTTTTACCTTACTATAACCCAAAACGTTTTTGACATCATAACTTATTCTGATATTATCATTGTGTCTGAATACAAATAATTAACAATCGAGTGGAACGCTTGCATCTCACGCTCCACATATATAGTATACAATCGAACACCGCGGGCGCTTATTGGAGATTGGATTCCAACATGACAAGGTATGGGACCACCTTCCGATCGTGTATCTCTAAAGGAGAATACACTGGGTTCAACAAGAACGTCTTGCAACCCGGCCCTCACATGACCGACCACACATTTCGCTTGAGTGTATCGAATGTATATCACCGACGGTTGGGATCAGCAACCGCCTCCCAAAAAGGGACCGCATCGAATATATATTAAAGAAGCAAATGGAATTTCTCTAGATAGGTGATTATACACCCTAATGGGAGCGACCCACATAGCTATGCTGCCTGCCCGATTTTTGTCATTTCCTGGTTCATGAGGCTTGAGGCTAGAATTTTAGCTCTAGAACATCTGGCCACAATTCACCTTGAATGCCACATCGCCAGATCCATCAGATATCACTAATTGACGTCCACAAAAATACTCTAGTTGGGAGCTAACCAACTACAATACGTTTGAAGAAATCAACGTGCGTGATCCTTTGGAAATACTCTGTCAGACACTCGTCCATACAAGTCAACCAGGAACAAGATGAACCGAAGGTACCCTCCTACTGCATCTCATATAGGAATCACCCCATGGATCAGTAGCGAGAAGTCTGTGCAACCCGTAGATTCCAACCATGATAGAATCAAATTTTATCTCTGGTTGCAACATCAGAGATTATTAGTGATTCCTCCATTTATGAAAATCTACAGTCTTCAATGCTCCCTCTCGATCATCTTCTGATCTCTTCACGTATTTTTTGGTCGGAATGGTCTTCGAATATAAATTCGATCCTGGCCTTTCCCTACCAACAATCGTATTGGTCAGGTTTTGATAGTCGGTGATTTAACTATCAAATAACAAATGTGTGAATAAATTTAGATTTGCTGATTCAGTACTTGGCATGATTTGGCCTTTTTAACAAAATCATTAATAACTTCTAAATCTTCCAATAAATTCAAAACATTTATTTTTATTTAACTTTAACAAACCACTTTATACATTTCAGAGAATGTGTATATATATGTACTTAACTTTCCATTTCAATTACCACACCTTTCACTCGTTACAAACCAATACCATCCCTCGATAATAACAAAGCCGTTTAAGTTGGGGTATTTTATTTACCTCTCAGACCTTGATCGACAACGTTCTTATCTTAGAATAATATCAGTTCGTAACTTAACAACTGATATTAAAATCTCATTTCCCCTTTGATTTCAAATCTGGGTTTATAAACTGTTTCTTATATTTGAAATCCTTGTTTGAAAATTTCTTTACTTAATTCGTTGGATTAGTAAATGTCCACAAAACCCCACTTTTAACTTAAACCAATAACTTGCTCCTAACCCTTGGATTTTTATAAAAATCTCACGTCGAATAATCTGCTTGCAATTATTTGGCATTCTTATAATATACTCTATCTTGGATTTTATAATTTAAAATCCGCTTAATTCACTTACATAAACATAAAACCTTTTTAACTTGGATTACATTTCCCAGAAATCCCTTTATCAATATTTAACACAAAAATCTTATATGTTTCCTTTTGTGCCTAAATTCCTTATTTCAATGCTTCGCTTAATTCAATCCATTAACATTCAAAGAAATTGTTGGGTTTAAAACCCTTTTTAAACCTGGTTTGGATTCTTCCAAATTTTTTATTCAAACCTGTTTAACATCTCATAACCACTTATCTTAGAATTAATCTATTACCGTATTTTAGTTTATAATCATTTTCCCTAAAAAGTTCATTCCAATTGAATCCACTTTACTTAATTTACCAATTAAGTAAAATCTTATCTAAAACCTTGCAATTACTTAAAAATCGCCTTTAACCCTAGGAAGATAAATCCCTTTATGAACTCCTATTTCCCCTTTGATCAAGCCTTATCGTTAATTAATCATTTGTTAAATGAATTCCCATTTATCGATTTCATTTGAACTTGAATTTGTAAATCCTCTTAAAACAAATCTTAATTGACTTTAAATTGAATTTATCGCCTCTCTGTTACTTCTAATTGGATTCTAATTAAAAGCATCTCTTTATTTATAATTGATAAAGTAATAAATTAACTTTAACATAACTTTATTAAAATATTTATTTATAAATTGCTAATTTAATTAATCATATAAAATGACTGAAGAGCTTCAGTCCAGTTATAAAATAATTTATAACTTTAAAACTGCGTGGTTTCACCGAACGGTAAACCGACGTCTGAAACGCCACATTTTATGCCAATCACTGCCAATTAACAAATCAACACTGTCGGTTGATTTTAAACACAACATAGGAGAATACTTACTCAATCATCGCACTCAAACAGGTTTCACTACCATATGGGGTTCAATCAGTTCAAATATCAGCAATATAAGACAAACAAACAACATATATAATATTTGAGGAATCCGGTCGGATTCCTCCAACTTGTACTTCCCTGCATCATAGCTCATTATACATTTCATAATAATATATGAAATAAATTTCATATGATTTACTAATTTAAAACGATGAAATATAAATAACAACAACCAATAACAACCAATAGCAACCAATCAACCAATTTATATTTTAAAAGGTAAATTATATTTTAATATGAATTTACCACATCACAGGATTCCAGAAAGTGTGAGAATTAACTCACCAGTTCATTTCGGTTGACGGTGGACGTGTTTGTCCCTTTTAATTTGAAACGAACGTTCAGAATTAGCTGAATTTTCAACTGTGTCAGATCAGTGCCTAGTTAGTTCCATCACCTAGGTCTCGTCCCTGCAATCCCAATGGATCCAGTTTCATCAGATTTCGTTATCGTATGAACAAGATACGATGATTTCAAGTTTATAAATATTATACGATTATAAGTAAATAAATTATGAATTAATTAAATATTTTAATAACCTAAATCATAACTAATCAGGCCACGTCATCATCGTTTTACCCCAAAACGCGTTTTCCCCTTCGTTCCCTTCTCAACCCGACTTTCTCCTTTACCAGAACATCAAACTAAAATCCTATGCCATCAAACCACCACCGCCGTTCCCACACTTCACCAGAGTCCGGCCTGGCACCACCATCGGATCCACCAACTCCCCAGGCCCCCTCGCCCGCGAGCTCCGACCCCAAATCACCGTCAGTTCGCCAGAAAACCGCTTTGCCCCTTTGGCGTTCATGTCTAGAATTCTCCACCCATGGTCCACCGGAGGTGACAGGACCGCTTCCAATCAGACCGCGGCCTTCCCTCTACAACCCCCTTCAGACTCGAACCCCTCTCGAGCACCACAACTGCCGGAAAACCCCTTAATCCGATCGCCAGTTCAAAAACCGCACCAAAAAACCAATCTCCGTTAATCCCCTTTTCATGCCACTACAGACCATTGTAAGACCCGAGACCACAGCCAAATCGAAGCTCTACTCCTCCTCTACATTCCCCTTTAACAGCTCTGTCGATCGTCGACCCAATCTCCTCAAAAATGAAGAAAAATGATAATCAATTCGTGGCTTTAAATTACGATTTCGGCCACCGCAAGCGTTGATAGGTCCCCAGTTTTTCCCAGTAGCTAGGTAGGGACCCGATCTACACTTTTACTTCAGATTCCCCTCATAAATTTCTAACCGATTTGAAGATATAAATTGATTTGTGAATTTGGACTTTTTTTGCAAAAATGACCAACGAAATTAGGGTTGGGTTTGGGGATTTCTGATTTGGGGTCTTTATATAGGTGGGATAATTATTATTTTATCGTGACGTGATGTCTGACAATGACCGACGATTTTTATTTTGTGTCTATCGCAATTTCAAACATCGTTTATTCGCTGCTGCGCTCACATACAAACCCCGTTCGAGATGCGAATGGAAGTCATAGTATAATTTGATGTTACGGTCCTAATGAAACTTGTTTCGTCGAATTCCGAGTCCGTTTTCTCGAATGGCCCTCGTTCACGTTCAAATGGTCATTTTATTTACATTTTATTTTGCCAGGCTCACAAATTAACCCTGATTGACGCGCCACTTGAAACCTAGCTATAATTTACTGTTGCGGTCTCAATAAAATTTGTTTCGTCGAAAATGAAGGTCGTTTGAATAAAGTCCCTTTTATAACTGCCCAATTCAAAGAAAATAAACCAATTTTAAAATACCTCAATATAATAATATTAAAATATTGAAATTGGCCATACACGACCAGAATATCATATACTACCACAATGAAATATCCAGGGTTGAATTCCAGGACAAATCGATATTATAAAAATTTAAAAACCCCTTTGTTTAATATAAATAATGATATAATTTATAAAGGAATTCCACAGTGACTATTTTAAAATTTGATTTGGACATAGAATAAAATCTACGCTATGAAAACTGGATTTTTCATTTTCATTAGAAAAATATCGTCAAATAGATTCTAGCGTTTCTTGTTTCGAGAAAATCCAACTTATTTTGAATCCTGTACAACCATTTAAAGTTCAAAACACCAAATTACGAACTGCCGCGCCGCCGCAGCTCGTTTTATAATTAAATTATAAATTAAACGTTATAACGTCGTTTTATAAACGAAATCGATATTATAATTTCAATACGAACGATATTAAACCATTTTAAATTACCCGTTCACGTTATACTGTAAATTCAACATTTTTCCAAATATCCCAAAAATAAAATATTATTAATATTATTTAAATATTCATATTAAAATGGTTAATCTCGATTATTTAAACCCAAATCAATATTTTAAATAATAAAATATTTCAAAAAATGGCCAGAAAATACGGGACATTACATAATGAAATGGGTGTTTAAATTGATTTTTATCACATACAATTTTATTCTATTCTCTTATAAATTTGCATATGATAGGAATTACTAGGAGCATATGATTAGAGGCATATGGAGCCTCTTAATCCAAGTATTTTCCCAATTCATCTCCTTATATAATAATCTGATCTATCAGGAAAACATTTGGTAAAAGAAAATCAGCATATATATAATCATATTTCTCTTCTTTTCCCTGTATATAAAAATAGACGTAAGCATGAGACCACTTGTCCATACTGCCATATTCCTATAAAAAATCCTACCTCTCAATAATTTATTCAAAGTTATTCATCTTGCAGATTTTTTATTTTATATATTCTCATTGCCATATAACACATATTACCATCACATCAGTTAAATAATATGTTGTTCACATTATACTTTGTATAATAGATAATTTCCAGAGAAACACAACATGTATTCAATCAAAGTGGCCGGCTTATAGGACTTAGTTCCTATATAAAAATAGTATTAATTCACAATAGTGTTTTCTCCTTTTAAATCTTTGAGTACTTGATACTAGCTCGACTCCCTAGGTGTTGCAGCTACTTATTTCTTCTCAATTTACTTTTTGCCCAGAAGAAATAAACTAGATCACAAGCCTAGTCCTTTTATATTGGTTAAATTAGGATTTTAAGGCTATATAATGTCAAATTTACCCCATTCAGAAAATAATTTGTCTAGCAGGTTAAAACACTCATTACCATACCCATGTATCTTTTTAAAGAAATAATAATATATCCTACCATGCTATGTTGATTTCTTTTTGCCTGTATTAGGTTTATATTTTCTCATTTATACCCCCACTGTCATGCTTCCTGCATGATCATATTATCCATGAAATTATGAACGTTGTGCACACATTTTCTAGAACCCATTTATATTGAGCATTAGGTTTACCCCATGGGTTTTAATTATAACCAGAGTACTTATTCATATACATCATGGATCAAAATATCAAATACTTATTTTTGTTTGACTTCAAGGTGCCATAAATAAATTCTAATTAAAGGAAATACCCTATTTCCTGTGCATATCGGCTAATCTTGTGCAATCTACACCTTAACCCTGCATATAAGTGTATATGTCCCACATATATCACTCACACACACACATATTTCCCTAACAATCATTATTTTCAGCCTTAAGTACTAAAATAATTTAGGTTTACCACAACGTCCCGAGAAGTAAACCCTTCTCTACCAACACAAGGTCGTCAGTGCTATCCAAGCCATGCCACATGAGTATGCCATCTCCCAGTTGCTACCGACCTTTCTCTATGGGTACCTGAATTTCCAACAAACCACATCAGTAGAATGCTAGGGATTCATTCTATAGCACTACCTCATAAAAGCCACATAGAAAACATCTGGGGTCCATACCATAGTGTTGCTTCAAAAATCTAGAAGAAAACGGTCATCCCCTAAGGGCCGGAGTCCCATAACCTTGCTGCATCTTTTCCTATTTCGGTCATTTTCGGGAAGTAAGGCTTGTTAAAGTCTCGTTACACAAAGATATGCTTCGATAGGCCATGCTTTGATCATCAATAGCTCATCACTTAGTATGCCACATTATCAATTCACAACATATAATCGGTGTCTATTAACATACAACCCTCTAAGTACATAAGTCATAGAGGAGGGTGTTAAGCTAAGAGAATAAATTCCCCGTCAGCAACTGATATAACATCAATAAAAACTAATTGGTTATGTCGTAAAATATGTCACACATCCATTTACAAGTCCATTTTAGGTCTGAACGAAACCAAAGTCACTTTATTCCATGACTTCGCCTGGGTATGAAAGCCCTTGCAATCCGAATCACTTCAAGTACGACCAGATCCTCATCACAATATAATCTTATAATAGGGAATCAACCCTATGAGACATCAACGAGCAATCCGTTCAATGTGAATATCTCTGGTCTTTAATCACAGTCATCTCCATCTTTAATTGCTCTTATCACGTCGTATAGTAATTCAAAATGAGTTGAAACATGGTCTTTCCAAATAACTATCACATCTTTAAAACATGTGGAGAATATACATGGATATCATAAATTTTCATTCTATGTTTGGATTATTCCTTGATTTCAATTAAACCTTAACACAAAGGTTATTACTTAAATCAAAATCCCAATGCCATCCACTTAATGGAACACAGAGGAAGACACCATTCTCACTCTATCACTCTAGGGAAATTTTCTACCTACGATAGAATGTGACTAGCTCCTTACCCTTAACGCATATCTACATTTATTTTGGTAATTTCTATTACCTTCATTAATTTCTTTTTCATTTCATTCATTCAAATCTTTATTTAAAGATTTATTTAAAACTCTAACTTAGTTTGGAATCTTCAAAATCATTCCTTTTTTTAAATGGATCAAGAAAAAATGTTATTAAAGAGACTGGTCACAACAAACCCAAAATCGTACTTCCATTTGTAATGGAATCTTCATGGAAATCATATCAGCTCACTACCGATATAAATTTCCGTAACGGACTAATACTATAAGCGGAATAACGACAAAGCCTTTTAAATTCCTTAAATACTAAGGGTCTTCATCCATGGAGACCCATCTCAATTATCGCTAAATCGACTTTCATTCAATTCCAATTTAATTCATTAATTGTAAAACTTAACTTTGACAAACTTCATTAATATTCATTAAAAGATTTGTCATTACTTTTTTATTCCAAATCATCTCTTAATCATAGGTGGGTTAAAGAATATATGTTATTCAAAACATCGTTAACATCAAACCCAAAATCAAAATTGATATCAAATATAAGGTTTTAAATAGAAATCATATCAACTTGTATTTAACATTAGATTCTAAAACCACAAATACCGTATAGGGAATAACGATGTAAATATCATCCAAAATCCTCAAACAATATCCGTATAACTACGGAATCTAATATTGAAATATCCGAAGATTATTTCTATTCCAAAACCAATGAACTTAAGTTTGAAAAACTTTCAGTTTAATTTTAAACTAAATTTCAAAGTATCTATTTACTATATTAAGTAAATTAGGTCAAAACTCCCAAAATTTAAATAATAGTTCAAAAACTTCACAATTCTTGCTCATAGCACTTTAAAATCATTAATTTGGATTTATCATAATTTTTCCGTTTTTCTAATAATTTAAAAACAACTTATTTCTTTAAAGTTCGTTCTAGGGTTAATAACGACATTAGCGTTGTTTGTATTCAAATTTGATTTGAACCTCTTTCCAAATCTAACCGTTGGATTTGAAAATTCTTAGATAAAACTCTTTTCATTTTGAACCAAACGTTTTTCGTTTCAGGAAAATTCGATGGTCGGATCTCTCAGTACGTCAACTTAAAGTCGATGGTAGAAATTCGCGAACTACCACTGCGCGATTATTCTTATTCAGACCAAATTTCGATTTATATTTAAAATCGAATCGAATTACTTCTAAAATAGTTTTCCACTTATATAAAAGATGATTTTCTTTTAAAGGACAAACTTAGCAAATTTTTTGGTGAAAAGTATGCGAAGTTTGGAACTTAGGGAGAAGGACACATTTTAGTGCAAAAGTTGAATTCAGGGGGCCCACTATCCTTTTCCCTTTTGCAATAAAATGTTTCATTCTCCCTAAATTTCAAACTTTGCATAATTTTCTCCAAAAAATTTGCTAAGTTTGTCCTTCAGCCTATTTTACACTATATAAAACATATATAATTACTTTTGGAAACTATATTTCAATTATTTCTCTTTAAAATCAAATATTTCATTATTCAATTTTTTTAACATTATTTAAATCATTAAAATTATATTATTTTTCAAAACTTATTATTTGAAGTCCAATTTTTTCTAAAGTCCATTATAAAAATAAATAAGATAGTTTGAATAATAAAATATTGTTAAAACATTTTTTGGATACCCAAACCAAACTTCCCTTTTTAAAATTCCTATTAAAATTTCAATTTAAAACTTGCACATGCCTTTATTAATTTAAAAATAGTTCAAATTAAATTCTTATTTTATGAAAACTATTCGTAATTACTTAAACTATCTTTCTAAATCATTTCTGATTTAAAATTAAAGATTTTATTTTTCACTTATTTTTTTGTAAATAAAATATTCAAATAAATTCCAAATTAAATCTTAAATTCAAATCAATTTGAAATTTAAATAAATTTCAATTTAACCATCCCGTCCGCCGGATCAGTTAGTGATAGCCAGGGAGAGTAGGAAACTATATATTCCAAACCCAAGCCTAGACACTATCCTCTCTGTCATCTTAGAACGTCTCAGTACTTTTTTCGAAAGATACTTCATAAATATATATGTATCCACACATATGTGTCATTTACCTAAGTGTTAACCTAATTAACACTTAATTTTCAAATGGTATCATTTAACATAAGTGTCAATACACTTAACACTTAAAGCCCACCACCCAATAACATATCCAATAACCCAATTAATATTCATCATAGTATCCAATAACATCAAATAACGACATAAAATGTCATTTACACAAGGGTCCATACAATATTCGCATAACGGTGACATTTTCATTTGAACTAAGTGTCCATGCTTAACACACACAAAGATGACATTTTTATCCCTTTACAATAAGTGTCCATGCTTAACACACATAAAGGTGACATTTTTATCCCTTCACACCAAGTGTCCATGCTTATCAAACTTAGTTGCAACCAGACCAATTCCAAATCAAACCAATCATCATTACATCAAATCCAAGCATACATAAAAACAAAAATTCACTATTTGAACACATAAAGGTTTAAATTTTCTCACCAAGAGATCCACTCCTTACTCTTTAAATGCTTGGACTTTAACTTTGAAAACAAGCACAAACATGAATTCTTTTTTGTTAAATGTAGTAAAGTGGGATTTTTATGACATAGAGGACTTGCTACTTTAAGGGAAGGGGTATATAAGTATTTTAAGGAGGAGAAGGTAGGATTTTTTGGGTGGAATAGACTGGTCATGGCTAGGGGATAATGGGAATAAGCTTGCAATTGTAGGTAGGTAGGTGCTAGTAGGAAGAAATAAAGATGAAATGAAGTGGTTTGGAGTTAGAAAAGCAGGGAGAAGGTGGAGAGATGGGTTAGGCCATGAGTTAATGGGAGGAGGAAGCCATTTTTGTGGAGCTTGGAGAGAAGAAAGTGGAAGTGAAATGAAAGAAGAAGGATGTGTTGTCTTCTAAAGGGAAGAGAATGAACCAAATTTAGACAACTCAAAAGTGAGTTTTAGGGAGAGAAGGACACCTCAAAAAGAGTGGGAGTGGTGTGCACATGGATGTGTTTTTAGTGGAAATATGATGTGGCATAACATGACAAAAGTTGTATTATTTAGTTAATTAACATAGGGTTTAGTTAGTTTAGCTTAATTTCTTTTATTTAAATATAAATAATACTTAAGGCTTACTTAAGGAAGGTATTATCTCTACTAAAATTACTTAAACTCTATGAACCATTAGTGCATGTTTATAGGTCACTAAGGTTGTCATTAACCAATTGAAATAAAATTAAAAGGTTTCGAAATATTTTTTTATAAATATAAATCTTTAAACGACTTAAATTTTCGATTGAAATTAACCAATGTAAATGAACTAATGATTTTATGGATAAATTTAACTAGAAAATTTATAAATGAGTACATTATCATATATGTTTATTTTTAAAACATTTCAAGTTTATTTTTTAAATATTTTCAAATTTCAGTATTATCCAAAACTGCTTAATATAAATCGAATTTCAATAAGACCATTCCTATGCATTTTCAACTCGTACGATTTAACCGTAAGTCCAATCAATACAAAATTTGAAATCCTACTATATTTCACTAATACGGATCCAATGAAACTAAACTCGTCGAATTCTGAGACCATTTCAAAAACGGTCTATTTTCAGGTCATTAAAATATACTAAATTATCGATTATTTAATTTTAAAAGTTTTCTGACCTTGTTTTATGTCCTGCTAAAGTATAAAACCAAGTTAGAATTTATTTTCAATTATTCTCAAGTCCAGATTCAATATCAAATTATTCAAAATCTTATTGAATATCTTTAAAATTCATATTTTAGAGTGATGAATAATACATGTCATTACATTTAATCTATAGTTTTATAGCGTTTATAGTTATTTTCATAGCGTTTCTTTGCATAATTTATAGCATTTTTAAAACACTATAATATGATATATATATATATATATATATATATAGATTTTAGATTTTTTTTACCACTATTCCATCTCTTCCATGTGTGTTTCTTATATGCGTATAAACAAAACACATTTTCACAGACAACAAATATGTAAATTACAACATAATATTTCAGACTTATCATTCAAACAATGTTCACATATCCAAGCTTAATATTTCATACACATAATTCAAACTACTTTTCACATATACAAACCTAGCATTTCATACATACTGTTTTCAATGTCCATAGTATGTCATACATACTTACATTAACAAGTTATTTACAAAGTAGTCGACCTATTGATTTATTCTTGCTTTTCTTTTGAAATTTTCTCCATAACATAAGCAATGTGGGCCCTGTTACAATAAAGATAAGCAACATTCATAAATTATACCACAAATCATCCTCCGTCTCCATTCAATTAACATGTATTAATTTTGAGGACCAAACTACAAGAATGAATTACATAACACTGAAAAGTAGTTATGCGGATTAGTCTAAAAATGGATAGAGGTCATTGGTGGTTACTTAACACTAGGTTTTAGTTATTGCTGTGGATATGGGTCCAACCCCGTAGATTAACATATTAATCTTCTGTTTAAAAAATGGACAAGTGTCATTCATGGGGGTTGGACCATCATTTTTGCCACCGCAATGTGTAGCATCAAAAAAATATTCCCCATTTTTGTCTTTTAAAAGTGGATGAGTGTAGCATCTAGCAAGGCAAATTAATAGCATTGGAGATCAAATTTTGTGAAAGTAATTAGTTTGTAAACAGTGTTGAAGGGTAACATAAAATTTGCAGTACTTACTAACTTTATCTTGACAGTTTTTATTTCTTTTCTAGCCAGTTCAACATTTGTTGCCTGACCTTGGAACCGAGCAATTGGCTACAAAAATATAAGTAGAAACAATGTGAAATTCATTCAATACTAACTTCAAAATTTCAAAAAATGTAACATTAAGCTTACCTCCTTTTATCATAATTGTCGATGATGGTTATGCAGCATGATTACCCCTGGCACCAGAAGCCAAAAGTAAGGTAGCTTCTCCCCCATGCATTTCAACACAATGTGAAGATAGGTGCCTTCATGTATCTGGATATTCAAAACATTATACAAACGATCATACACTGCTCTACTTTTTATGACTTTAACGCAAATAAGGTTTATCACAATGCCAATAAAATACATTTAAAAAGAATAATGAAACATTCAAGACTGAACCCACTTAGTAAAGCATACATAAAAAAACGAATAATAATAATAATAACATAACTGTATTCAATACTTGAAATGGTTTAAATTTTGAAGTAAGTATCCATTTGTTTAAGTTATCTTTAATCCATTTGGTCAACAGTCAAATTACCTTTAACAATTAGCAATGTTTGATTTAAGTCTATAAATGCAAAGTAACAAAGTGGAATCAGTTAAGGAATAATTGCAAATGTTTATGATAATTAACACAGTATCTATAATTGCAATTATTCCTTAAATGATATTGAGCATCCACATTTCAGAGCTATTTTCTAAACATCGTATCTATCTGTAATAGTGTTAGTAAAACGTCAAACCTGCTCAGGCTACATCAGACGTTCTACTTCGATTTTCCTTAGCACATTTTCTTGTTAATTAAAAAGTTGTTGTTATTCTGCACCAAAACATTAGGTGTAGCATATGCAACAAACATAAAGTATTGCAAATCAAATCAACACTACAAAAATAAACTAATATAGGGACTGCAATATTAAAACTGATGCATATCTATCATTAATTTGAAATGGAAGGAAAGACTGAACTAGTCAGTCTTTACTTTTAAACAACAGAAACTGAATTAAAGTTACTATTCATTCTTTCTAATGCGGAACTATTTGGAATATGTGAATTCTTTACTTCATTTCGTAATTAAATATCTAATGGTTTGTATTTATCTTCTTATTTAATCTTATGGCACAGCTTACTGATTTGGACCTTAGAAATTTGTCGATCGCACTCTCATCTCCAAATAGAACCTTACCCTCCACTAAATGCACTAAAATAGTAAGCCATTACTCCTCTTTTTTTTTCTTCTTCCTTTTAACTTGAAACTACACCGTTTGAAAATTATTTCTTAAACAATTCTAAAGCTCGCAGACTCTCATTTGCTTAATCCTTATTTCCTTTAGTTATTGCTTATCTTTTTTCTTCCGAGGTAAATATGGTTAAAATAATTGCCTTTCTATGCTTTTATTTTATTCCAAAATTATTATTAGCTGCTCTGAAGTAAACCCGATTAGGTAAGATGAGCACTAGTCACTAGTGATTGGAATTTCAAATCTAATCTCCTTTTAAGCTTTTCAGAAAGGGATATCCTCTCAGATGTATAAAATGAGGACTGAGTGTGAACAATGATGGCTAAGAAAAGAGTTGGGATTGTCTGAAGGCTTTTCCTGGTATGGGTAGAAAGAAAAAATGGTTTTAATAATTATTTATTTTATGTTTTTCATCTATACGATTTTCTGAAGAATGGGGTGCTATGCTTGATTATTGATACACTAAAACCTGTGTTGTTGCAGGCTCATTTGATGACAAAGGGTACTCAAGGATATTTAAAGTTGTTGCGTTGAAGTGATATGAAGTTGTAATGATTTGTTTTTTCATTTATTCGATAATGAAATGTTGTGTTAATAAGTTGTTTATACCATTACATTGGATATTACTTAATATCTCGTTGGTGCTACATTCGTCTACTTTGTTTGAAAACATCGAATTGATTGACTTTAGCAGTAGACATATGAATTGTGTGGCACAAGCATACCTTATGTTTTAATCATGTTAGATTGCTAGATGAGATTGAATGCAATCTTTTTTTGGGATTTAATACTACGTATGGACCTTGTTTCAATCATTAGGAATTTAATCCAAAATAAATTTGAGACCGAAATATCGGTTTCTACATTTTGAAACCGAAATGTAAGTCTTAACGTAATTTTGGGACTTGGAGTTTAAAGACTGCAAGTTTTAGTTTTTTATCGGTCTCTAGATGTTATTTAAATATTGAACTTTGCAGTCTTTGAATCAATATTTTTTGTTGTGAATGTGATATTTTGATGGGTAAACAGGATTATTCCATGATGTGGGGTATGTATATTACAAAGTTGCTTTTTAAAACGGCCTTTACCTATAATGTTGTTGATAAAATTTTAAAACTTCTCAGGCCACATGCCACGTTCCACTTTGTTGTTCCATGTTACTTTTCGTTATTTGAAATAAACATTTTCAATTATTCTCCCCCAATCATCGATAAGCCTTCGTAATCCATTTGGTCAATAGTCAAATTATCTTTAACAATTAGCAATGTTTGATTTAAGTCTATAAATGAAGGGTTTCATAGCTTATATTTCATGCATGGGAAACTTAGGTGAGGATTTGTAACAAAAAAATATTTTTTACCGTTCAAATCAACAACTATCCTCACATGTCGACTTAAACAAATCTAAAATACATATAGTTATTGGGATTCATATAAGAAAAAGAAGAAAGAAAAAAACAATCACATAATCTCATAGCGGAAGGACAAAATATAATAGATAAGTAACAGTTCATGAAGCTATTAAAACATACTTTTGATCATATTTTACAACAATTATCAGAGGTCACTATCATAAACATACCCATATCTGCAACGGAATAATAATTATAATACGTCTGTCAAGCTCCATCTTCATCTTCATAATGTCGTCTTCAATAACTGTAAACTCAGGTTGACCCGAGCACAATTGAAAAGGTAAAAGTACTCGGGTCAAAACTAAAATATTCTCATTTAGTTAAATCAAATTCATGTGATAATATGAGTGCAATAACTTAAGAGATGTTACGGAAATTTCCATATCCTAAGAATCCATCAAACTAGATACTATATAATACAATTTGCTATTATAATAGTGTCTATGGTTAAATACAAAATAAATAAACAGCATAAGCGGGATTACCATTATTACCCTTACACCGCTTATAGCGTTGCTGTACAGTTTGCATATAACACACCAGTACGTCGATGGATAGGGATGCGCCATGATACGGCAATGTTAAATCAAAATCGTAGGGTGCTCGATCAGGATAAATATGACAAGGCATTGAGGCGATGCCCATCAGTAGTGATTCTATCAGATTGCGGACCCAGGTCGGTGGTTACGCATAGCCGCCAGTTACCGTCCACCCCAGACAATACTCTAAAAAAAACAAAGGGCGCCCAATCAATCACAAAGTAAGAGATATGGTATCGAAGAAGCATGTCTGTTAAGGGGAGCTAGCTCACATTAATGTGGGTTTAGCTCCTTTTTTAGTCATTTTAATTATGACCCGAAGGTCAAGGATATCCATCATCGTTGTCTTTCTTTAAATCCAGTAATCGCCTCTAAATCCTTCCTACTTCATTATGGAACTCCACCGCATACACAGTTGTTGAAGTGGTTTTGGGTATTGATAGAGAGTATGACAATAGCCGATCCTGGTCTCTTTAACAACCAATCGTTTTCATTTTTCACACCAGTCAGTTCTTTTACATTTCAAAGGGTTTAGTACTTCATATCAAAATATCAGATTTTCTTAAAATCATTTCAATATTCAAGATAGAATATTATTCATAATAAAATCTCAATTTAAACCAATTTAAAATCTTGAAACACTTCTGTAACAACCCGGAATTTGGGGCCAATTTAAAATTTTCATTTTAGAGATTTTAGGGGTGTTTTAATATTTAAAATAAATTATTTCAAATAAAAATGAATGGAAATTTATTTTGAGCAAAGTTAATGCAAATGTATTCAAATAAATTACAAAAAGAATTAGAAATAGGATGGTAGTTTGAAAAGTCAAACTTGAACTTTGACTAACTACCCAGGGTGCAGAATAAACCGGATTTTGATGAAACGAAAAATATCTAAATCTGTTAATGAATATCTTTCTAACGAATCTGAAAAATTGAAGTTTCATAGCGGGAATCAAAAGTTATGGCCAAATGAATTTTCAAAAAGGTCGCTATAGAAAATATATCGCCTTGAAAATCGACATTTTGCATATGACCTCAGAATTCGACGAAACCACTTTTGTTGGATCCGGAATGTAAAATTATTGCTAGGTTTCAAATTTCATGATTTTTGAAGCTAGTATGTGAGCGTGGCAAAAGAAACTGTGTTTTATCAATTTCGGTCAAAATTAATTGACTGAAAAATAGCCATTTTTCAAACAGTCTCAGAATTCGACGAAATAAATTTTGTTGGGATTGTATTGTTATAAGAAAGCCAAAAATAATTTTTCTGGATTTTTCTGACTTCGTATGTGACCCCAGTAAAAATAGAAAGTACGTTCGAATTAAAAATTAAAGAATTAATTTGAAAATAATAGAAACATGCTTTTAACTTCAGAATTGGACTTCGGCAATAGCGCCATTGCGTTCAGAAGACGTCGAAACCTATTGTTTGACAGTCGTTGAGCGCGAATCGGAGTTCGAACGAGGAAACCCTATTTTCCGGAATTAAATAAATAAATAAATAAATAAATTAAAAATACGTGGCAATACGCGTATAAATACGGTTCCATACATGTGGAGACCCGCAACTTCCCCGTAAAGGAAAGCGTCGGATAGTTCGAGAACAAACCACAACAGAACACATACAAAAGAACGTTTCATTGTATATTACAACAATGCATCAGATTACAAGAATATACAGAGTACAAATGAATATTACACAGAAATATCAGAGATTTAAATTACATTTAAATACATAGCAGCGGAAAATAATACAATACACAACTAGAAGAAGATATACGGATACAAAGCTTTCCGGATATCGTTCCAGCTGTAAACCAGGATCCTGTGAATATAAATCTGCAAAACCAAAACTACTAGCTGCCCGTGTCAAAATAAGGGCACCCAGAGTTTAGGTTAAAACAATAAACTCCAGGTCAGTCATGTGACTGGTGTGAGAACTAAAACAGTTATTAATCTTTATTTTAAATCATTAGGTAAATCAAGGGACCACGCCGTATAACACGGAACGGGTTTCCTCCCAAGAATACCAGTGCATCAAACAACTAGCGCAATGCTAAATAAAGAAAAATGAAGCTGTTATAAGACCCAGGTCCTATCACACAATGCAAACGCAAGCCGGGGGATAGGGTTTTCCCTTATAACAGCCAAAGAATGCTTGATACGTTTAAAACAAATCATTTGATACTATAATAAGTGCATAGTGTATAAAACAACTTCAAATCATAAGTATCAATCATAGACGACATGAGCGTCCCATGCCACTATGTCGCCATGTATAGGTTTACAAATAAAACCGCAAATGTCACGTATTTGGAAATTGGATTTCCGTCTATGAACCGAGGCAAAGGATAGTCCTCAACCGATTCGAGACAATCTAGCCCATGTCTCAGGCAAGTACTCAGTCAAGCCTTTGGATCGTCAGGGCCGGTCCACCGATGTGGATTAAAATGCCTGAACAATACGTCTCTCCGCCTTATGGGGCGTAAGTCTGGTCCGTCAGCCGACCAGAATGCATTCGGCCGAAACCGATATAACCGAGTCGCCTCGCAACAGCAACAACCACATAAGTCAAACTCGTCAGGGCGTGTAAAACCACTGACGCCACTTCTAGCTAGAAAGAAACGCAAGTCCTCCCTGAGGTCCGTCTCCCGTTTTTGGTTCATACCTGGTGTGAAACACGCGAGGTAAACGTTACACAAAGCTACGCCACAAAGGCCGTGCTTTGATCATCACCACAAGACTTTGCTTTTCAACAGAAGCCTTGATCATTTGCATCTTAGCATGCCACACAAGCAAACCATCCTATGCAACCGATATCAGTCACACAGAATGAAATCCGATGTCAGACACACAGTCCATTTACAAGTCCGTTCTGGGTCTGAACGAAACCGGAGGCACCTAGTACCTCGCATATCCATCGATCTCCAAGTACGTCTGGACGATCACCAACTGTTTCCATCTTCTTGGGTGTACAGCCCAATCAAGATCATCAGTTATCACCCAAACGACGTGAAGACCTCCGGTCTTCGACCATCGTCTTCATCTTCGACTTATCGTCGTATCGATTATTCAGAATGGGATAAACCCGGACTTCCCGAATAACTCGCGTATATTTTATAAAAGTGTTACACAAACACAACATACGCCTCATTCCAATTCATTAGTCACTAACCGTAAATTAATCAAGAGAATAATTCCCCAAATATTAACCCCGAAGGCCGAAACCAACATCAGATCAATATCCAGAAAACCCTTCTGCTTGGCTAACCGACAGTTAGTTTCTAAATTTCACGTTCAAATCTAATTAAAGATTTAACTATCGCCTGGAGCAAAACTGGTGATACTCCATTCTCGATATTTTCAATCTAATTAAAGATTCATTAAAACTCCACTTAGTTTTAATCTGTGACTGGGTTAAAGAATCAGTGTCATTTAAAACACGGTTCACGATAAACCCAAAGTCACATCCCATTAATTATCGGGTTAAAGAACAAGTGTTATTTAAAACACTGTTCACGATAAACCCAAAAATCAATATCCATTCAATTCCAATTAAATATTATTTAATTGGTGCACTTCATTAAATCTAAATCAAAAGATTTAATCTTTTCTCAACTGGGTTCAAGAACAGTGTTAGTGAAGACACCATTCACGACAAACCCAAATCACATTCATTAATTATCGGGTTAAAGAACAAGTGTTATTTAAAACACTGTTCACGATAAACCCAAAAATCAATATCAATTCAATTCCAATTAAATATCATTTAATTGGTACACTTCATTAAATCTAAATAAAAAGATTTAATCTTTTCTCAACTGGGTTCAAGAACAGTGTTAGTGAAGACACCATTCACGACAAACCCAAATCACATTCATTAATTATCGGGTTAAAGAACAAGTGTTATTTAAAACACTGTTCACGATAAACCCAAAAATCAATATCAATTCAATTCCAATTAAATATTATTTAATTGGTACACTTCATTAAATCTAAATAAAAAGATTTAATCTTTTCTCAACTGGGTTCAAGAACAGTGTTAGTGAAGACACCATTCACGACAAACCCAAATCACATTCATTAATTATCGGGTTAAAGAACAAGTGTTATTTAAAACACTGTTCACGATAAACCCAAAAATCAATATCAATTCAATTCCAATTAAATATTATTTAATTGGTACACTTCATTAAATCTAAATAAAAAGATTTAATCTTTTCTCAACTGGGTTCAAGAACAGTGTTAGTAAAGACACCATTCACGACAAACCCAAATCACATTCGATATTCAATACAAGGCTCTGAATAGAAAATATATCGGCTTATATTCAATATCGAATTCTACGACTAACAAATGTCGTATTGGAAATAACGATACAAATATATATCTTTCAAATTTCCATAACAACACCTGTAATATCACGAATTCCAACATCGAAATATTCCGAAGACAATTTCGATTCAAATCCACTCCAATGCAATCATTGGAATTTTGGTTACTTTTAAAACCCTTTTCGAATTCAATTTATTTATTTAAAAATAAATAGAATTATAATTCTAGTTCAAAACTAGTTCATTTCGATAAAAATCTATTTTTATCTTTTCAAATATGGAGTTTTTCATCCCAAACTTTCACAAATCATTTCTTATGATTTTACACAAATTATTACTATTTTTAATAATTTTATCAAGGCCCGTACAGTCGATTTCCAACAATGGCCATCGAACTGCACTTACAGCGACCTTTTTCCAATTTGATTTGGACGTATCTCCAAATCCACCGTTAGATTTCAAATTTCTAACATTCGTTAGAAAGCTCTTTTCGATACGAAACCAACGGTTCCGGTTTTAGGAGAATCCGACGGTCGGATCTCCCGTAATGTCCGTTTGAAATAAATGGTCGAAATTTACGAACTGCCGCGGCGCGGCGCGTTCTATTCAGGCCATTATATTATATATATAATATATATAATATATATTTCGTCGATTCTATTTAAAACGAATTATATAAATAGTTTTAAATTCGTTTCAAAAGCAATTTCAACTTCCTTTTCAATTCAAATCAAAATTGAATTCTTCTTTATAAATTCGTTTTAAAATCCATTTCTATTCAATTCAAATTTCAATTCAATTTGAATTTATTTCACTTCGCTTTCAATTCGATTCGAATTCGTTTTCAATTCAATTCGTTTCGAAATCGTTTTCAATTCAATTCATTTCGAAATCGTTTTCAATTCAATTCATTTCGAAATCGTTTTCAATTCAATTCATTTCGAAATCGTTTTCAATTCAATTCATTTCGAAATCGTTTTCAATTCAATTCATTTCGAAATCGTTTTCAATTCAATTCATTTCGAAATCGTTTTCAATTCAATTCATTTCGAAATCGTTTTCAATTCAATTCATTTCGAAATCGTTTTCAATTCAATTCATTTCGAAATCGTTTTCAGTTCAATTCATTTCGAAATCGTTTTCAGTTCAATTCATTTCAAAATATTCGATTTCGAAATCACTTTTCAATATTCATTTTAAAATGAATAAAATCGATATAAATATCGTTCACGTCAAAATGGCGTCAATCTAATCCTCACGGCTTCACATATTTCTATTTTCAAATATTCTATTTCAAATATTTCTATTTCAAATATTTCTATTTCAAATATTTCTTTTTTCGAAACTGGAATGAGGCCCAATCAATTACCATATAATGTTAATTATATGGATTTTCTACAACACATGTATATATCAACAACGATGAATAATCAATCATCAACCAAAGTGCACTACACTGTATAAGCATCAAATATAGACATTTAACGCTTACAGCAGCTTGTCAATCAATCGATCGACATATTTAATCAATCAGGATGAGTGAACTTCAAATTTCATCCTAACACCCGTGTGGGGTTTCAAACAATCAAACACATATTTTATTTGTGCAGTTAGGCGATGTGTAAAATTTATCGACCCAATCAACGTCATTCAAATAGGTGTACATAAACAAACCGTCTGGTTTGTAAATGAATATTTATTTATTCACATTCACGTTAAAAATTATATTTTTAACGATAACACATTTTATTTTAACATATGAATTTCTATTCAGTTCATTCGTTAAATAAAATGCTATTTTTATTTTTCTAACTTATTTTAGAAAATTTCGGCGGCATAACGGCACGATACTAGAAACGGGACAAGGCCTAGCCTTATCCCCGGTCTAGTGAAGGCCCACGCCATTCACACATCAATCAAATCACTCTCGTTATGCAAACCACAAAATTTGGAGTAAGAGTCTAACCTAGTCTTACTCCTTCGCCTTATAACGGCGCACGTCTAATCCTAACCAATTTATCGATTCGATTTTTCACACCACAAACCACATTCAAACCAATATCTCAATCAATCACCAAACATCCAAACAAACAAGTCCATGGTATGTGGACGGGTGTCGGGTGCTTCTAAGCACCGTCTGCATCCTAGTATATATATATATAACTAGAAAAATAAATTGAAAGGTGAGAAATTCTCACATATAGCTATCCTAGCTCCACGGCTCTCCATTTGCAGAAGTCTTCATCGCTATCGCATCTTCGGCATCTTTATTGCCCGTAGCCACTACATATGTAAAAATCGAATTTTTAGTTCAAAGTTCAATATATAAAAATCGAATTTTTAGTTCAAAGTTCAATATATAAAAATCGAATTTTTAGTTCAAAGTTCAATATATAAAAATCGAATTTTTAGTTCAAAGTTCAATATATAAAAATCGAATTTTTAGTTCAAAGTTCAATATATAAAAATCGAATTTTTAGTTCAAAGTTCAATATATAAAAATCGAATTTTTAGTTCAAAGTTCAATATATAAAAATCGAATTTTTAGTTCAAAGTTCAATATATAAAAATCGAATTTTTAGTTCAAAGTTCAATATATAAAAATCGAATTTTTAGTTCAAAGTTCAATATATAAAAATCGAATTTTTAGTTCAAAGTTCAATATATAAAAATCGAATTTTTAGTTCAAAGTTCAATATATAAAAATCGAATTTTTATTTCAAAGTTCAATATATAAAAATCGAATTTTTAGTTCAAAGTTCAATATATAAAAATCGAATTTTTAGTTCAAAGTTCAATATATAAAAATCATATTTTTCTATCGAAGTTCAATATGTAAAAATTCTATTTTTCTATCGAAGTTCAATATGTAAAAATTCTATTTTTCTATCGAAGTTCAATATGTAAAAATTCTATTTTTCTATCGAAGTTCAATATGTAAAAAAGAAAAAAATTGAATTTTTACTACTATGTTATATAGATAAAAATTATATTTTTATCACGCTATTTTCTATATGAAGATTTCCCTTTTCTAAAATAAAGATTTCACCTTTATAAAAATCTCATTTTTATTTTTTTTCTACACATATAAAGATGATATTTTTAATCTTCCTATCATGTAAAAATTATATTTTTAATCCTCTACCTAACCAAAAATCATATTTTTACATCATCTATATAGTAAAGACTATATTTTTAATACTTTAAAAATATAAAAATCATATTTTTACTACTTTAAAAATATAAAAATCATATTTTTAATTTTTCTATATAGTAAAGATTATATTTTTAATACTTTAAAAATATAAAAATCATATTTTTATCACTTTAAAAATATAAAGATCATACCTTTATCTTTCTACAATGTAAAAGATTATATTTTCTTACTTTACAACCTAAAATAAAAATTAGTTTTAAAGTAAATAAATAAAATAAAAAAAATAAAAAAAACAGTTTTCAAAATAAAGAAAATTCAGTTTTTTTTTAAAAATAAAAATCAGTTTTTACTCCCTATTAAAATTCAGTTTTAATACTTAATTAAAATTCAGTTTCTTACTGTTTATTTAAAATTAAAATAAAGGAAATAAAATAAATAAATAAAACAAACTTACAGAGGCGGGGGGGAAAGATGGCGGCGGCAGGAGGAAGAAGAAAAGCGGCGGCGGGGGCTTCAGGGGGGGGGGGCTTGATCGGGAGGGCGGCGCGACTGCCTGAGGGGGGATGGTTTGATCGCGCGGCGGCGCGACTGCTGAGGGGGGGGGGGGTGGTTTCGATCGGAGGTCGGAGGTCGGCGGTCGTGGGGGCTGTTTGTCGGCGGAGGCGGTCTGAACGGGGGGGGGGGGGGGGGGGGCGATCGCGATTTACTGCTAGGGTTTTTTTTTTTTTTTCTTCTTTCTATTTTCTGATAACTGAAACGGGGGGGGGGGGGGGCAGACGGTTAAAGGGGGAGGAGATAGGATTTTAAGATTTTTTTTTTTATTTAATTAATTAATTTACCACTAAAAAGCAACTTTTATTTACGACCTCTAAACGAGGCCCACCGCCTGTCGTTCATAGCGTTTTACCCCCATTCCGAACACAATGGGATATGTATCGCTAGCTGATTTGACCGTTTCGATCAGTTTCCTTTGAATTTACATTTAAATCTCTATATTGAATTTTAAACGTACATTTCAAACTACCGGGGTCACATACTAACTAGAAAAATTTCAGAAAAATATTTTCTAGCTTCGTATTGACGATACGGTCCTAACAAAACTAGTTTCGTCGAATTCTGAGTCCGTTGGAAAAATGGCCAATTTCCAGTCGATTAAAATCAACTGAAATGGTCAAAACACGTTTTCCTTTACCACGCTCACACATTGATTCGAAAAATTATGAAATTTGAAACATAGCAATAACTTCACATCTCGGACCCAACAAAACTGGTTTCGTCGAAATCCGAGGTCGTTTGCAAAACGGCTATTTTTAAGGGCTATATATTATATATAATATATATAAATTCCACAGCGACTATTCTAAATTTTCTACTGGACATATCTTATCATTTCTAAAGTGAAATCTCAGTTTGTCAACTTCGTTACAAAGATATAGTTATACAGATTCAAATATTTCTTGTTTCGTTCAATTCTGACTTATATTGAATTCTGTATATTCATTTGAAATTAGAAATCGAATTTTCGAACTACCGCGCCATTTTCAATTCCTTTTATAATTATATATAATTATTTATATTCTAACGACGACGCGTATAATATATACGTTCGAATTATATTCAAAATAAATTTCTCGTCGATATTATTTAAAATAATTCATTTTAAATAATCAAAATCCGCTAAAATTGCCAAAATAAAAATTTTAAACTGGCCCAGATTTTCCGGGTTGTTACAATACATCTTCTTCTTCCCGATTACAGTAGCTGCCTCTAACCCATTCCCTTCAGAATTTCAAACCTTGATTTCTTCCTAAATTCTCCACGAAACCCTTCGCCGTAAATCACATTTTGAAGAGATTTCTGCACTCTTCGAATACATACCGAACACAACCCACCTCGTCGCCCAGAATCACCGCCCCGACGCCCCAAACCCCACCGCCGCCGAGCTCAACCGCCGCCACCAGGTGCAGCCGCACCCCCCCAGACGCCAGGCGCACGTGCGCCTCTCGTAGCCACTCCACCTCCCGCAAACCGCTCCTCAAACCATCAACTACAGCTTCCGATTTTCTGAATTGAAGTTTTGAACAAAAAGGGTATGAAATTTATTTCAGAATTTGCCACGCTTCTGGCTGTGGCAACTGCAGTTGTTAAAAGTTAATTTTGTTCAAATTTTGATAATTAACACATACGAAACCCAAACTGAAAAGTTTCAGATTGTGCGAGACTGTGACGGCAAATAGAGGTTGCTGAAATCAAGTGCGACCATTTTCTGAATTTTTGGATTTTTCTATTCGCTTTAATCAAGGTGAGAATTTATTTTTAAATAAATTTAATTAATTCGAATATTATTCTTGCGTATGAGTAGTTGAGAATCAAAAATAATTGGATCGATGATGGAAGTTAATATAAGTTGCAGATCTGAATTGTTGCGATGTTATGACATTAGATCTGAAATTTTAAATGTTAGATATTAAATTTCCTCATTCAAAATTAATTAATTAAATAATTACTTTGTTGTTATGCAGTAATCCCATGGTTAATCTTCAGATCTATTTTGTTTAGATATGATTGATGATATTGCTATGTTGCTATGATAGATAATTGTAAATCTATATGTATTCATCATATGAATGTTATCACACAAAGTCGAACCTTATATTTTGTGTTATGTTATGATGTTGAAGTTGAACCGTTATGTTAATGCATTGAAAATGAACGTTGAAATAAAGATGACATTTTTATATATTATTTTAATGTAAAGATGAACGATGAAATAAAGATGACATTTTTATATATTATTTTAATGTAAAGATGAACGATGAAATAAAGATGACATTTTTATATGTTATTTTAATGTAAAGATGAACGTTAAAATATAAATCACATTTTTAGATGTGATTATAATGAAGAATTTCACCGTATGAAAAGTTTACATTTTTATTAATGTAAATATATAGAATTTCACCGTATGAAAAGTTTACATTTTTATTAAAGTAAATATATAGGAATTTCACCGTATGTAAAGTCTACTTTTTTTTAATGTAAAGTAAATAAGAATTTCACCGTATGAAATTTACATTATTTTTAGTGTGAATGAAACAGAAATTTCATAGTATGTCAAAATTTACATTTTTATATGTAAATTATAAAGGGAATCAACGTTGTATGTTAAAAATTACATTTTTCTTTGTAATTAAAAGGTGAATTTCATCGTATGTCAAAATTTACACTTTTATATGTAAATTATAAAGTGAATCAACGTTGTATGTTAAAAATTACATTTTTTCTTTGTAATTAAAAGGTGAATTTCATCGTATGTCAAAATTTACATTTTTATATGTAAATTATAAAGTGAATCAACATTGTATGTTAAAAATTACCTTTTTCTTTGTAATTAAAAGGTGAATTTCATCGTATATCAAAATTTACATTTTTATATGTAAATTATAAAGTGAATCAACGTTGTATGTTAAAAATTACATTTTTTTCTTTGTAATTAAAAGGAGAATTTCATCGTATGTCAAAATTTACATTTTTATATGTAAATTATAAAGTGAATCAACGTTGTATGTTCTAAATTACATTTTTCTTTGTAATTAAAAGGTGAATTTCATCGTATGTCAAAATTTACATTTTTATATGTAAATTATATAGGAAATTATACCGTATGACAAAAACTACATTTTGTTTGCATTGTAAATAAAAATTATATTTTTACAATGTAAATTAGGTGTAGTGTTTGCATTGTAATTAAAAATTATATTTTTACAATGTAAATTAGATGTAGTGTTTGCATTGTAATTAAAAATTATATTTTTACAATGTAAATTAGATGTAGTGTTTGCATTGTAATTAAAAATTATATTTTTACAATGTAAATTAGGTGTAGTGTCTGCATTGTAATTAAAAATGATATTTTTACAATGTAAATTAGGTGTAGTGTTTGCATTGTAATTAAAAATTATATTTTTACAATGTAAATTAGGTGTAGTGTTTGCATTGTAATTAAAAATTATATTTTTACAATGTAAATTAGGTGTAGTGTTTGCATTGTAATTAAAAATTATATTTTTACAATATGAATTAGATGTAGTGTTTGCATTGTAATTAAAAATTATATTTTTGTATGTAATTTAAAGATTTTGAGTGAATCAAAATTTACATTTTCAATGTAAGAAAATAATGAATTTAGGATGCGGTGATATTATTTTCATTTTTCAAATGAATTAAAAATGTGGTGAGTGTCGGTAGTTGTGTAGGGCGTTGTTTTAATAAAACGACATTATTATGATCCAATGATTATATATATATATATAAATATAATTAAAACTAAACGAATAGGGCGGGGTAGTTCCCGTTTTGAATTCGTACTTTTAAACGACTATACAAGAAGATCCGACCGTCGGATTTTCTTGAAACTGAAACCGCTAGGACCGTCTTGGAAAAATCTTTCCAACGATATATATTACGTTAAGATCCAACGGTTAGATTCTGAGAAATGTGAAAATCAAAATTGTTTGAATGCAGCGCCATAGTTGCCCATGGACTTAAGGCGTCGTTATATTATAATTTAATTATTTTAAATAATTAATATAGGAATGAATCGTTAATAAAAATAATTATTAATGTATAAGAAGGATTTTAAAATATATATACATATATATATATATATACGAGGATTATTTGGAAAGACCGAGTTCTCTCATTCTAAATAATCAAACGACGTAAATTGAAGTATAAAGATAGTGAATGAAGACCGTAAATCTTCCCTCGGATGGACAACGATCGAGGCCTTGATTTGACTTGCTCCCAATTCAAAGGTCTTGGTCATTGCCCAAACGTACGTGTTGATTTCACGGGTTTGGCTTTCGCTCAGACCCAGAGCATGGGCTACTAAATGGATTGTGTGTCTGACATCATACTCTATCAAATATCACGTTATTGATCTTTTGTCGAAGGTATGGATGTTTGGTGGAGGGGAATTTATTCTCTTGCTTAACACCCGTTCATATATTTCGGCAAAGGGTTGGTAGTACGGTATGGAGTGATGATGTGGCATGCTAAGATGCATATGATCAAGGTTTTGTTGAAAAGCAGGCCTTGTGGGATGATCGAAGCATAGCCTGTTTAGGCATAGCTGTGTGTACAACGTGACTTCGCGAACCTCACACACCGGCAGAGTCTAAAACGGGAGAAGGGAACGCAGGGAGAGCAGCACGTTTCTTTCTAGCTAGAAGTGGTGATTGGGTTTTAACACGGCCCAACATTTTACTTATGTGGATGATGGAATGAGGCGCCTCAGATGATAGGTCCTATAGGACTAGGAAACATGTGTTCAGGAATAACTAATCCGCAACTCGTATGGCGGACCAGCCCTGCAGCTTTCCAAGGGTTCACTACGGGGGATCCTGAGACATTAGCTAGAGTGTCTCAAATCGGTAGGAGCTCCTCCCTAGCCTTGACTCATAATGGAAACCAAAATCCAAATACGACCCTACGGATTTGATTGTATTACTAGTATGGAGGCATAGTAGTATGGGATACTATTCTTCCTAGGATTTCTACATTTACTTTGAAATGTTTTAATATATATTAATAATAATATTAAACTCGTATTTGCCGTATTTAGCATGTTTAATCACTATAAGGTTAAACCCTATCCTCTGGTTTGTGTTGCATTGTGTGATGGGACCTGGGTCTTATGGTGATTCCATTTTTCTAAAAAGCATAGCGTTGTTGTATGATTTACTTATCATTTATTCTGACACTTTTATGCACGACAATCCATTAGAGTAAACCCGTTCCGCATTAGCGGCGTGGTCTTTGGATTTGCCCTATTAATAGTGATTAATTAGATAAGAATTCTCACACCAGTCCCACGACTGACCCGTTGTTTGTTTCCACCTTTTTGCAAACTCGGGTGCCCTCCTTTCTACATGGGCAGCCAAGTAAACAGGTTTATCTTTCGCTTGGAGCCTTTCCTTGGAGCTGCTTATTATTTCTCTTGCATTTGCTTGTGGAGAGGTGATGACTAGGAGTTTGAAGACTTATCATTCGCTGCTTTTGCATTTTTCTCTTTCTTTTTATTTCAGACATTAAACTTGGTTTTTTTCCACGTTGTTTGAGTTGGAGTTGGAACTTATTTCTTTTCTGCGAATTTGATGTAATAATGTAGAATTCTGTGACTGTGGATTTTCTGTGGATTGATGACATTATATTTCCGCTACTATGATGTTGTTACTCCATGAATTTCCTATGCTATTTTGTATCTGTGATATGTATTATTGTATTTATGTTGTATTCCAAATGATTATTCCTTACTTTCATGCCGTGAAAGTTTGGGGTCATCACAGTTTCCAACTTTAAAATAATTTGGATACTAAAATTGTCAAAAGTTTATTTAAAAATAGTTGAGATATATAAAAGAAATAGTTTGAAAATAAATAGTTTGTATTCAAAATAGAATTATCAGATTTAGTAAAATCTATAGTTAAAATATTAAAGTGGTTTATAAAATAAATAGTTAATTTTTAAAACGGTTTACTTAAAATAATTAATAAAAATAAAATAGTTATAAGGTAGAATAGTTTATAAAGAAAAATAATTATTATTAAAATAGTTTACAAAATGGTTTAAAATACTATAGTTGGAATTAGAATCGTTTTCTTTAAAAATAAATAAATAAACAATGTGGAATCATATTCCAGTTTCAAATCAATTCGACTAAATTTCATTATCTCAATTCAAAAAGACTCAACTTGCCATTTCTATTTCAATTCGATTCAACAGTTCAATTCAAACAATTTAGTTTAACAATTCAATTCAAATATTTGAAATTTCAATTATAATCCTCACTTTGAATTATTTCAGTTCATAAAATCTTGAGTTCACAATTCGAATATCACTTTAAATCAAGTTAATTTAAAGTAAATTTGAAACGTGGATAAAAAAAATTCAATTTCAATAAATTCAATTTCAAATTTATAACTTCAGTTTAAAATACTAAATAAATTCCTTCGGCTTTTTTATTTCCAAATCCAAAGTTCATATTCAAAGAAAACCAATTTATAAAACATCATCTATACTGTCTTTAAAATAATATTTCAAGAGTCATGGTTAAAACAAATTTTATTTAACCAACCGGTGTCCGTATATAATTTTTCTATCCTATGGCCAAGTAATACATAAAATTTAATTTTAGTATTTTAGGAAAGGATGTAACACCCCACGTCCATTAATGTCACTCACAAAGGGAATGCATTAACTTCCATGGAGGTTATAAGTGAATATAGAACAGAAAAATTACAACAAGACAGATAATAAGTAGTACTTGAAAACTAAAGCTTCATTTTATTGCAGCGGAAACATGTTTATTACATCACAAAACCATTAATCAGAGTCAAGTACATTATCCATCTTCATAAAAACAAAATACATAATCCCATTACACAAATAGCCATTAAAGAAGATAACAAGCTGGACTTTACTTCAACGGTCCAAGCTTTCCAAAGAGAGATGAGCAATCCAATCAAACTCCACTAGAACTGGGCCCAACCTGAGGACCTGGAGGGGAAAAGGATAGAAATGGAGGGGGTCAGACATAAAGTCTGGCGAGTAGGATAATTCTAACAATACTATTATCAAAATAACTAGACTAAGGCATAAGCTGGAAGACAAGTAAATGTCTATGAACTATTTGGAAGATAAAGATAGAGTTTAAGATAACGTTGAAGATAACGGTAAATGCATACCTAATTACTAACGAATAATTACTATACTGCACCGCACATTACTACACTGCACCGCACCAGTCACCCTAAAGGTTGATCCCACTTGCTTCACACAGAAACAATATAAATAGCCTTACGTACCCCTAGCTGACTACATAGGTGCCGTCTGCCCCTATCTCCACTAGGTGTACCCCACTACCCACTTTCGATCGGCTCCCTACTCGTAGATACCCGTGCTGGCCCCACAGTGGGGTGTATCACTCCCCTAAAGTGGCAACCCGATACAACTTGAGAATGCACGGCTTATATCTACATGATGCAACAACGTCTTACCTACCAGCCCGGGTCCACACACGCATATGAAACCCGTTGGACTTGCGTTGCCACCGCTCCCCGTTTTGGCCTCTTATAGTCAAACCCAGCATGCATGTCCCGTCCTCGACTTGGGTCGAGCCCTCAAAGATACGTTTGGGATACTAGTCGAAATGGGCCCCACAAGCTACCTACCTAAGCTTGTCACTAGTATATCCCACGTAACCCTCTTAGTCATGTTCATTTACATGTGTGTTTGGTTAAGTCTTACTAATCGTATTTCACAAGCCACTAAGGGCACCCCCTAGATTCCTCATGCCACCCAAGGCACCTACTTAACTCCCATGTCCCACCTTACATGTTTATCTGGTTAAGTATTTCTTAATTCATTCAGGCCATAACCTCATAAAGACCTCTCACATTAGACTGGCATTTATGGCAGCTGGATTTGCCGGGCGGGTCCGGGCAGTCTTACACCATAAAAGAGTCTAACCAGTGTCTTTACAACCGTTATGCTTTAGTTTAGGCCTAGGACCTCTGACATTGGGCTGACATTTGTGACCACTGGATTTGCCAGGCGGGTCCGGGCAGGTTTACGTCACAAACGAGTCCAACCTCGTGTCCTAAGCATTGATTAACACTTAAAATCTTTTACCCCAGTTTTAATAATTCCCTATTCAAATTATTAATTAAGTCAACTTTTAATGATGTCCATAATTGACTCAATTATGGCCATCCACTTATGGCATGCAAAATCATATCAATTGCACCCCAACTTTTTAATATTAAATCCTTAATATTACCCCTACCCCACATTTATACGTTCGCTTATTCAACGCATAATATAGGCTAGACTTGTATAGTCTAACACCTAGCACAAAGATAAATTATCACAACATATAGACAATTAAAGTAAATCTAATCATAATAGGGGTGAAACTTGCATAAACTACACATGTTAAGGATCAAAAGGTGTCAACTTGTTAAATGTCTCAATTTACATGATATGATCATAGCCCAAATCAATACATAAACTTGCATATGGGGTTTTTAGGCAACATAATGATGGTGTGAACTAGCATAGGATATCACATATGTCATAGCATAATTCTAGATGTCATAATAGATGTCTTAGTATATGCTCATAACTTTTCTAATCAATCTAACTTGCATATGTGACTTGTCATATAGATCAACATAACCCAAACATGATGATTTAATTAATATGAACTAACTAGCATAGATGGTAACATCATGGCCTTTTTAACATGTATGATTCATCACAACTTAGCATAGAAACTTTCAACATACATAACATCATCATAGCATGATTTACAACATATAAGATATCATCATCACATAACATTGGATTTACAATATACATGATAGCAAAAGGGGTTTACAACAACATATATGATAATTCACATCATCTACTCATAATCCATTCATAACTCAACCTAATTAAAATAATAATAATCTTGTTAAGATCATCATACTCACAATTTAGAGAAGAAAAGAGAGAGTTTTGCTTTGCTTTAGGGTTGAGAGGATTAGAATTGAATTTGCTTTTCTTCTTTCTTAGTTGGCGGCGGCTCCATTGATTTCCACGGCGATGGTATGACGGTAACTATTCTATTTTAATTAGGTTTAGGGTTAGCATTAGGATGTATTTGTAGGTGTAGGAAGTTATTTAGGACCATTAGATTAACCCTGAACATTGAGAACCAATCAAATGTAAAATCTGCATTTGAGTGAATCGGCCCACGGGTTGACAGCCAAACACACTGGATTAACTCCTAGTCGAACCAGCGGGGCTTCGGTCGACCTCAAAAATGGGCCGGTTCGGTTATTCCCCCTCCCAATTCGCTGTTTTGAACTTTTTCGCATATTTATTTATTTAATTATATATATATATATATATCAATATATATATATATATATATTTCTCTGCGCAACCCATTTCACTTAATTCTTTTCTAAAAATTAAGTATACTTTAATTTGTGAACTTTAATGTTATAAAATTACGGGGTGTTACAAAGGATATATATCATTTCAATCCAAATCAGGGTCATAGATATTTATCATTTCAATCTACGTTCTTAATTCATTTCAATGATTAATACCGAGTTTATTTGATGCCCGTAATATTTTGGGTAATGGTTGGGATTAATCAACACAACCGATGGTCATATAAAAATCAGGGTGAATAACAAGTAACTTTACACAAATAAACATCAATATATTAAACATATCAAATCCAAGCCATTCATGTAACGAATCGGAAAATTCAACGCTCGATTTTTTTACAATAATACATAATCTCGTATTTGTGACACCCCACATCCGTCAATGTCACTCACTAAGGGAATGCATTAAGTTTCGTGAAGCGTTATAGGTAAACAGACATAGAATAATTACAAGACAGATATAAATAAGATAGCAGCGGAAATTTAAATTTTTATTTCAAACATAAATCATAATACCGTGGTTCTCAATACCACAAGTCACAAAAACCATTATAATAAAATAACTTCTGTCTTGCACCATCAGAGTACATAAGTATATAAAAAGCATAATTCCCTAATCAAAAGAATTAAGTCATAGTAGAGACAAGAACTTGAGCCATACTTCAGAAGTAGCTCCTAGCAAGATGATATCTGAGTCCTGACTAAGCCTGAGTGTTTCCTCCCTGAGAACCTGGGGGGAGGGGGGAACGGAAGAAAGAAGGAGAAACAAAAGGGTATGTGCTTCACCAATGATAGGCATATAAAGTGGATAAGAGAGATCACTACATAAATGGCAGGTGTGACAAGGTGGACATGGTAAGGTGTATGTGCTTCACCAATGATTACTCTGCACTATTACTAGTATAAATAAAGTGAGATGATCCCTTCCACTATAAGTTGGTAGACTTAGGGAATACGTCCACGTGTACCCTAACCACTACCCTAATCGATTGGCTCCCTATTCCATAGATATCCTGTGATAGCCCTACAGTAGGAGGTATTACTTCCTAAAGTGGTAACCCTTAAGATGTGCACAACCTATCTACTGGTTTCACGGTCGTCTTATCCTCCTCTGCCCGGCTAATGCACGCACACGGCCCGGTCGGTTTGCGCCGCCCACACTGTCCATCTCGTTTGGATCTCTTATAATCAATCAGTAAGCATGCCCCTTCTCCTCCTAGTACGGAGTTCTTTATTTGATACCTACTCCGGGTTACTGACTGAAATGGGTCTCACACAATATGATACAATCTCTCCCCTTTGTCTTGTATCCCCACTAGGTTTTTCACTGACTATGTATACCCTTAGGTGTCTTTAATTACATAGCCCTATGTCAGTTATGCTTACCTTAAAGGGTGTCTTTAATTACATAACCTTATTGGGTTAAGTTCGTGGGCCTATATGTAAATATTACCCATACCCTCTAGTTTACTTAACCCACCCACTACCCATCCAATTTTACTTAACCCTAACTTAAGTTCATAATCATACAATCCTTATGGATTAAATTAGATTAAGTAGTCCAATCCTTTACCATGTCCATTTATGGTTTATAATGGCTAGACCTCCCACATTTGGCCTACAACATGTGGATGCTGGATATGTCGGTCGGGTCCGGGCGAACTTATTCCACAGTTGGGCCTAACCTCGTGTCATAGCCCGATTCGTATTTACGTACTTAGAGCTTCCACATTAGGTTCAGTATTAGCGGCTACTGGATATGCCGGCCGGGTCCGGGCAGACTTCCACCACTAATGCAACCTAACGTCGTGTCATAAGTACAATTACAATTCCTAATTGTAATTAATAAACATTCATTTTTAATTAATTAATTAGTTAATCCTTGCCCTGTATAAGTGCTAATGCCCACTTTATCCAATAATTTGAATTATATGTCCAAAAATGTTCATATTCAAATTATGTCAATTATTAACCCTTTTTCCCCTTTCCCTATCTAGCGTACTCATAAACTGGCGACATGCCTAGGCTAGACAATAGCCTAGTCATAAAGGATAATAGGGAAGATAATGGGAACATAACTAAAGTGGTCATCTTGGCATAAACATAAACTAGCATGATAATAAAGTGAACGGACATGTAATTAACATCATAACAAGGTGGGCATAAAACTGATGAACTTGTGGCAATTACTACGATGTCAAAGCAAGCATAATGAGATCTAAACTAACCATTTAGATGTCCAACTATTTAGATCTAGCAAAAGTTGGGTGACATGGTAACATGTTAAGATCTAAAGATGGATTCACATGTCAAGTTTACAACATATCCAAATTGATCACAATATGACAGGTGAAAGGTGATTTACATAAAAAACTGGATTCAACTAATGTTACAACTGTCCAATTTAATAGATGTACATTTACCCCAATATAGTTGCAAGTCATGATCCACATAGGCAACATAATAGAATAACCAAAATTGTATTAGATCTAAGAAAATAGATCTATCATGTCATAGTATAGGGTTTAACACTAGCATAGAATCACAGTTTACAACATATCCAATTCACAGTCTTTCATAATTTACTTTTATTTATCTAAACCTAAAAGCAACTAGAAACTCACAGCATTAGGTTTAGAGAATTGAGAAAGAACGGATCTTGAATTTTTGAATTTGATTTGTAAAGTATACTGTTGTAGAAAACGGTTTAGTCTCAGTTTGCACCCCGGCAGCATATGGCCTTCATGATTTCTAATAAAGAAAATAGGAGAATATGACAAATATATATAGCTTCTAGACCCCTTGAAATCGAGTTCCACGTCAGCCCTAGGGGTGTCGACACCCCTGTGGGTGGGTCGACCCCTAGGTCAACACCCCTTAAGGGGGGTCGACCCCGGTGTCGACACCCTTCTAAGGGTCGACCCCCTAGAGTGGGAATTCTACCGCTATTTTTCAATTTTCGAATTTGAACTTTTCTGGATAAAATTCTGACTCATCTCTGACTTATATGTGTATACATAATATTTCTGTGGGTATGCAAACTTAAAACCCTCATAACGTCTTCATACGGTGTCCGTTTTACGCAAACCAAATGTCTGTCTTGACCAAAATTTTGAGACGGACGCAGTGGTGCAGTTCGTTTCCTCTAATTCTATATATTAAATTAATTACTATTTAATTTATTCTCTTTAACGTCATTAAAAATTCGGGGTGTTACATTCTCCTCTACTCAAAGGATTTCGTCCCCGAAATCTCTAAGTTGAGAAGAATGCATATCCTACCATCCATCATCCATCTACTCATCCACCAATCACTGGCATCCATTGTCCTTAAAGGTTTCTAATGCTTATATGAATATATGCAAAGGTGTGTGTATATGTCCTAACACTAATGCGAAGATCAGGCAGTCTATTGATTCAGTTGACCTCCTTAATGCAACGTATATTATTGCCATGAATCCAATATGTATGCAAATAATCCTATTATATCATGTGAGTTCTATATGTGTGCACATTCATTCGTCCAAATGAAACATCCATATGCTAACTCATCCATTTCCATCCATAAAAGAAAAGAAAATGCACACACTTCCATATGCAATATGTGAGTGAATGAGCCGATCTTAGTGCCAAATGTGTGTGTATATGCGTCCATAGGCAACCACTAGCAAATACTTGCATCCACTTGCATCCATCAAACATAACATGTTCCAAACACATGTTTACATCCATAGGATTCCTATCTAAAGGCCAAAAAATACTATGGATAAGATATACTCTATTGATAGAATAAGCACTGATAAAACTTTGAAAAAGGAGTTAAGAACATACCCTCGAAAAGAAAAGGGTACGAAGCACGGATCATGTCTTCAGTCTTGTAAGTCGTATCCTCTGGGCTATATCCATATTGAACCTTTAGCAACTTGATCTCCTTATTGCGCAGCTTTATAACTTATGACCCAAGAATACAGGAAGGGACTCATCTGATTGTCACCTCTCGTTCCACTTCTACTTCTTCCAACATACTCGACTCAACAACTTCTGCGTTGTCATGCAGACATTTCCGTAGATGAGAAACATCGAAAACGTCATGAACACCAGATAGATTTTCTAGGAGTTTCACTCTATAGGCCATTTGGCCAATTCTCTCGGTTATGGGAAATGGTCCCATAAATCTACGTGCCAACTTCCGTACTACTCCGAAGCAAACCAAATTCCTTAGAGGTGATACTTTGATAAAAACTAAGTCTCCCACTTCGAATTCGATGTCATTTCTTCTCTTGTCTGCATAGTACTTTTGCCTATCTTGAGCTGTCTTCATCCGCCATCGAATAAGGTCATCTTTTTGGACGTTTCTCTAACCATATCTGGATCAAGTAATAATCTTTCTGTAGATTCCCGCCAAAAAGTTGGCATCCTACAGGGTTGCTCCTACAAGGCTTCGAAGGGTTCCATTCCAATGCTAGCTTGATAACTGTTATTATAGGCAAACTCTACTAAAGGAAGTTGCTCTTCCCAAATCCCTCCGAAGTCTAGGATACACAGCCTCAAAAGATCCTCAAGGATCCTGTTCACCCTCTCCGTCTGTCCATCTGTCTGAGGATGATAAGCGGTGCTCAAACACAACTATGTACCTAATGCTTCTTGCAAGCTCCCCCAAAATTCACTGGTAAAGATGGGGCCACGATCGCTCACGATGTTGGAAGTACTCTATGAAGATGAACTATCTCACGAACATAAATTGCTGCCAACCATGATGTTGTCCTCTTACTCTTAACTGTAATAAAGTGAGTGCTCTTAGTGAGTCTATCCACCACAACCCAGATACTAGTGTTTCCTTTCTTTGATCTAGGCAAAACATCTATGAAATCCATAGAGACACTCTCCTATTTCCACTGTGGAACCTCTAACAGATGAAGTAATCCTCCGAGCTTCTTTTGCTCAGCCTTGACTTGCTAGCAAACTAAACATTAAGAAACAAATTTGGCCACATCTTTCTTCATCCCAGCCCAAAAGAAAACCCTCTTCATATCCTTGTACATCTTATCACCGCCTGGATGAATGGTCATCTTAGAATGGTAGGCTTCTTCTAGGACCGCCTTCATTAGGCTTCCAGTTTGAGGAACACAAAGCCTTTCATCTCGTCGCAACCACCCCTTTTCATCTATGGCATATCTACTGAGGTGACTAGAAGTCTCCCCTCTTCTGAGCTTATCTATGATGTCTAGAATCTGTGGGTCACCTTGTTGCGAGGCTCCTATTTGGTCCATAAGGGTCGGTCGTATCTCCAAGGATGCAAACAAATCAGGCAAAACCTCGGTGGAGGGTCTAAAATCAAAAGCTGATATGAACTCCAAGTTCTTTCTTTAGCCACCCTTTTCCTACTTAGTGCGTCTGCCACCACATTACCCTTGCCAGGGGATAAGCAATCTCAAAATCATATGAAGCTAAGAACTCCATCCACCGTTGTTGCCTTAAGTTGAGATCCTTCTGTTAGAATAGATACTTAAGAGATTTATGATCGGTGTACAATTAGCCCCTTTCTCCAAGTAAATAATGACGCCACGTCTTTAACGCGAATACTATGGCAGCTAGCTCTAGATCATGGGTGGGGTAGTTCTTCTCATGAACTCTCAACTGTCTACCCCCATAACATATTACTTTCCCTTTTTGCATTAGAACTGCACCAAGCCCTGTACTGCACGCATCAGTGTAAACATTAAACACTTAGCTTCCATCAGGCAAGATCAAGACTTGTGTTGTTGTCAGAGCCCTCTTCAGTCGTTGGAAAGCAACGTCACAGTCTATGTCCCATGAAAATGCCAAATTCTTCTTTGTCGGCCTAGTGAGAGGGGCTGATGTCTTCGCAAAGTCCTTAATGAACTTCCTATAATAACCTGCCAACCAAAGAAAGCTTCTCACCTCGGTAGCATTTTTGGGAATTTGCCAATCTTGAACTGCAACCACCTTCGCGGTATCTATAGCAATCCCTTCTTTGGAAACTACATGCCCTAAGAATCTCACCTCCTTTCTCCAAAATGGCATTTGGAGAACTTTGCCTTTAGCTATCGGCCACGAAGATTTTTCAAAACTTCTCCCAAATGTTGGGCATGCTCTTCTTCACTCTTGGAGAAGATCAAAATATCATCAACAAAGACTACAACAAATTTGTTTAGGAACTCCCGAAACACCCTACTCATCAAATCAACAAACTAGGCGGGTGCATTTGTCAAACCAAAAGGCAAAACTAGCCATTCAAAAAAACCGTTCAGAGTTTTGAAAGCAGTCTTATTTATGCTGTCCTCAGCTACCCTCAACTAATGGAACCCCATAGCCAAGTCCAACTGAGAAAATACCGAGGCACCAACAACCTGATCAAATAAATCATCAATCCTCGGAAGTGGGTGCCTATTCTTCTTGGTGAGCTTATTCAACTCTCTATAGTCAACACACAAACCACATTAGTTGTGAATACTACTGGAGCACCCCGTTCAGATATGCTTCATCCGATAAACCCTTTCTTAAGTAGCTCCCCTACTTGCTTACTCATCTCCCTCCTTTCCCTTGGAGCCATGTGGCGCACTGGTAATGCAACTGGCTTTGCATTGTCCACCAGATATATGCGGAAGTTGATCTAGCGCCTTGGGGGTAAACCCGGTACCTCATCAAAAAAATCGGAATAAACTCGAACCACTAGAACAGATTGCAAATCATCTATGGATGCATCTAGAGACTCTAGGAAGCTAAGCATAACAGACTCTTGGAGGTCACAAGAAACTTTGAGGGTCTTCCCATGACAAGTCAGGAGTCTAACAACCCTATCTCACAATCCAGAAAGGCCCTATATGTGGTAAGCCAATCCATTCCTAGAATCAACCCATAGCCCATAAACCCGAGCACATGCGCGTCGCACTCAAACTCGGCGCCTAACACAGATATTTTCAAACCCCGACAAATCATCGATAAATGAACTAAACTAGCGGGGTTTAAAACAGCTACGGGATCTACTATCATACTAGTAATTGAGTGCAGAGATTCAACAACGGAACTAGATATAAATGAGTGTGAAGCGCCAGAATCAAAAAGTGTTCTAACTGGATGGTTTGAAAGAGAAACTAAACTTTCTACGGAAATATTTCTACCTCTTTCAGGAGCACTGATCACGAGAGCATGCACCTGCCCTCCAGAGGTTCCTGCTCATTGACCTTGTCCCTGCGATCCCTGTTTCTTTGGGCACTCTTTAGAGAAGTGTCCGACCTCTCCGCAATTAAAGCAATTGCTCTTCCTTCTCTTACAGTCTTTGATTAAGTTACCCTCCTTTCCACAATGGTGACATTTTCTCTTATCCCTGCCTTTGTCATCTTTCCCTCCTTTCTTCTGTTGTTGCTGCTGTTGTTGCGGCCCCTTCTTGGGCCACGCCTTCCTATTCTGCGATGTCCCCTCAGCTTTTGCTTCCTTCTTTCCTCCCTTATCCTCCTCATGCATAAGGGCCATATCAACAAGCTTTTCAAAAGTGGCCCCCATTGGAATATGGGACATGGCTAAAACATGCAGATGCCCATTTTTCCCTTTAGCAAATCGAAAAGCCCTTTTGTGCAGTGTATCCACCTACTCTAACCCGAACCTTGCCAGTTGGTTGAACTTGTTCACATACTCCTTCACCGTCAAGTTTCCTTGTTTAAGTGCTAAGAACCTCTCCATCTATATGCTTCTCTCAGCTTCGGAAATAAATTTCATTTTGAACCTCTGTCTAAAATCTTCCCAAGTTTCCATTGGACGTCCAGCTTGAGTGACTTCCCACCAAAATGAGGCTTCGTCCTTCAGTAGCCAGGCGGCTAACTGAACCTTCCTTCTATCCTCTACTTCAAAGATTACGAATAAGTCCTCGGTCTCCTTGAGCCGATTCCGAGCTTCTATGAATGTCTCGTTCCCATGGAATGGCTTCCCTCCCACAGCACAGAAGTCTTTGCACATCTTGGCGAAGTTATCTTCCCTCGGAGGAGGAGGAATGACTAGTGCAACTGAGTGAGGAATGTCTCTTTGGACTTCGGAAGGCGTTGTGACCTCTAAATACCTACGGAACCATCCGGGCATTGTGACGCCCTCTGAGATATTAGGAATGTTTTGTTCCTTAGACATGCTGAAAAAGGAAAAAGGAAGAAATTTAGATAAAGGACTGAAGGATATTACATACCGCTTCTTTTAGGAATATTTTCAAAATACACCTTTCTTTTTGAAAATGCTTTCTTTCAAAACCGTTTTGAAAAATGATTTTCAAAAACTTTTATCTAATCTGGTAACCTTCAGCTCTGATACCAAGTGTGACACCCCACATCCGTTAACGTCACTCACTAAGGGAATGCATTAAGTTTTGTGAAGCATTATAGGTAAACAGATACAGAATAATTACAAGACATATATAAATAAGATAGCAGCGGAATCTTAAATTTTTATTTCAAACATAAATCATAATACTGTGGTTCTCAATACCATAAGTCACAAAAACCATTACAATAAAATAACTTCTGTCTTGCACCATCAGAGTACATAAGTCTAAAGAAAGCATAATTCCCCAATCAAAATAGTTAAGCCATAGTAGAGACAAGAACTTGAGCCATACGTTAGAAGTAGTTCTTAGCAAGATGATATCTGAGTCTTGACTAAGCCTGAGTGTTTCCTCCCTGAGAACCTGAAGGGGGAATGGAAGAAAGAAGGAGAAACAAAAGGGTCAGACATAAAGTCTGGTGAGTCTAGTTACTTTTAGCCAGTAAATAAATAAAAGTAACATAATAGGGATATAAAGTGGATAAGAGAGATCACTACATAAATGGCAGGTGTGACAAGGTAGACAGGGTAAGGTGTGTGCGCTTCAATAATGATTACTCTGCACTATTACTAGTATAACTAAAACGAGATGATCCCTACCACTATAAGTTGGTAGAGTTAGGGCATACGTCCGAGTGTACCCTAACCACTACCGTAATCGATTGGCTCCCTAAAGTGGTTACCCTTAAGATGTGCACAACCATATCTACTGGTGTCACGGTCGTCTTATCCCCCTCTGCCCGGCTCGTTCACGCACACAGCCCGGCCGGTTTGCGCTGCCCACACCGTTCGTCTCGTTTGGATCTCTTATAATCAATCAGTAAGCGTGCCCCTTCTCCGCCTAGTAAGGAGTTCTTTATTTGATACCTACTCCGGGTTACTGACTGAAATGGGTCCCATACAATATTATACAAGCTCTCCCCTTAGCCTTATATCCCTACTAGGTTTTTCAATGACTATGTATACCGTTAGCCGTCTTTAATTACATAGCCCTATGTCAGTTATGCTTACCCTAAAGGATGTATTTAATTACATTACCTTATTGGGTTAAGTTCGTGGGCCTATATGTAAATATTACCCACCCCCCTAATTTACTGAACGCACCCACTACCCATCCAATTTTACTTAACCCTAAGTTAAGTTCATAATCATACAATCCTTATGGATTAAATTAGGTTAAGTAGTCCAACTCTTTACCATGTCCATTTATGGTTTATAATGGGCTAGACCTCCCACATTAGGCCTACAACATGTGGATGCTGGATATGCCGGTCGGGTCCGGGCGAACTTATTCCACAGTTGGGCCTAACTTCGTGTCATAGCCCGATTCATATTTATGTACTTAGACCTCCCACATTAGGTTCAACATTAGTGGCTGCTGGATATGCCGGTCGGGTCCGGGCAGACTTCCACTACTAATGCAACCTAACCTCGTGTCATAAGTACAATTACAATTCCTAATTGTAATTACTAAACATTCCATTTTTAATTAATTAATTAATTAATCCTTTCCCTTTATAAGTGTTAATGCCCACTTTATCCAATAATTTGTATTATATGTCCAAAAATGTTATATTCAAATTATGTCAATTATTAACCCTTTTTCCCCGTTCCCTAGCTAGCGTAGTCATAAACTGACGACATGCCTAGGCCAGACAATAGCCTAGTCATAAAAGATAATAGGGAAGATAATGGGAACATAACTAAAGTGGTCATCTTGGCATAAACATAAACTAGCATGATAATATGGTGAATGGACATGTAATTAACATCATAACAAGGTGGACATAAAACTGATGAACTTGTGGCAATTACTACAATGTCAAGCAAGCATAATGAGATCTAAATTAACCATTTAGATGTCCAACTATTTAGATCTAGCATAATTAGGGTGACATTGTAACATGTTTAGATCTAAAGATGGATTCACATGTCAAGTTTACAACATATCCAAATTGATCACAATATGACAGGTGAAAGGTGATTTACATAAAGAACTAGATCCAACCAATGTTACAGCTGTCCAATTTAATAGATGTACATTCACCACAATATAGTTGCAAGTCAAGATCCACATAGGCAACATAATAGAATAACCACAATTGTATTATATCTAGGAAAATAGATCGATCACGTCATAGTATAAGGTTTAACGCTAGCATAGAATCACAGTTTACAACATGTCCAATTCACAGTCCTTCATAATTTACTTTTATTTATCTAAACCAACTAGAAACTCACAGTGTTAGGTTTAGAGAATTGAGAAAGAACGAATCTTGAATTTCTGAATTTGATTTGCAAAGTATGTTGTTGTAGAAAACGGTTCCGTCTCAGTTCGCACCCCGGCAGCATATGGCCTCCATGATTTCCAATGAAGAAAATTGGAGAATAGGACACATATATATAGCTGCTAAACCCCCTGAAACCGAGTGTCACGTCAGCCCTAGGGGTGTCGACACACATGTGGGTGGGTCGACCCTAGGTTGACACCCCTTAAGAGGGGGTCGACCTCGGTGTCGACACCCCTCTAGGGGGGTTGACCGCCTAGGGGGGAATTCTGCGTCTATTTTTCAATTTTCGAATTTGAACTGTTCGGGATAAAATTCTGACTCATCTCTGACTCATATGTGTATACGTAATATATCTGCGCGTGTACAAACTTAAAACCCTCATAACTTCTTCATACAGTGTCCGTTTTACGCAAACCAAATGTCTATCTTGACCAGACTTTCAAGACGGACGTAATGGTGCAGTCTGTTTCCTCTAATTTTGTATATTAAATTAATTACTATTTAATTTATTCTCTTTAATGTCGTTAAAAATTCTGGGTGTTACAGTATTACTTGCTAAAAATACAGGTATTGAAGTCCCGGATTGTTAATAGAAAGAAATTAGAGGATGAGAAAAGAAAGAAAGAAATATTAGAATAAAGAAAGAAGAATAACATCACCACAGAATCTCACAGTGGAAGGATAAAATATAATATATTAAATATCTTTATATAAAAAGAAACTATATATACATACCAATCATCAGAGTACAACATACATCTGTCACAACGGAAATTAACTTTATATAACTAACGGTGAAGCCTCCTGCTTCCAGCTCCTGAACTCGAAGCGGAACCTAACCTGGAAATATATCGGGTCTGACACGAACACATTTAAAGCAAAGAAAAATTCATCCGGATCAGTCTGGAATACTTTCAGTGGCAAATTCACAGCACAAACAACTTGTTTAACTTTAGAAATCAATTTGAAAGAAAGGATAATAGTAACACCAGTCCACACATAAACATGGACGATTTTTACCTTACTATAACCCAAATCAATTTTTGATATATCAAATCCAATGGTATTATAATAGTGTTTATCAAATCACAAATAATTAACCATCTAGTAGAATGCTTGCATCTCATACTCTATATATATAGTATAAACTCAAAACTCGCAGGGCGCTTATTGGAGAATGGATTCCAACTATGACAAGGTATGGGACCACCTTCTGACCCAGTGTACTCTACAGGAGATACACTGGGTTCAACAAGAACATCTTGCAACCCTGCCACACATGACTGACCACTCATTTAGCATGAGTGTATCGAATATATTGTCACCCATTATGGTTTTAAGGGCCCACCGTACATCCACAGAGATACAGAAACGAATGAAGAACAAATAATAAATTTTCTCTAGATGGTGATAATATACCCTGCTTGGGAATGAACAACCTAGCCATGCTGCCTATCCGATTATTTTCATTTCCCAGTTGATAAGGCTTGAGGTCACGTTTAACTTTTTAGAACTTTTGGCCATCACTCACTTTGAATGCCACAATGTCAGACCCGCCAAATCACTAATTGACGTACACAATTATACTCTGGGTGTCAAGCAAGAGAATTTCTCCACCACCAAACTTAGTATATTTGTAAAAATCAATCGTATGTGACCATTTGGAAATACTCTGTTAGACATTCGTCCATACAAGTCATCCAGGAATAGGATGAACAAAAGGCACCCTCCTACTGCATACTATATAGGAATCACCCCAAGGATTAGTAGCGAGAAGTCCTTGCAATCCGAAGATTCAATCACGACCGAATCACAATCAAAAGATCTATGCTTGCAAGTTAGAGAAATTTATCAAGTAGTTCTTCCGCTCATGAAGATCAACGGTCTTCAACGCTCCATCTTTAAGCCTGCAAGTTAGTCGTGCCCGCACAGTTGATACGAAGTGGTTTTAGGTCTATCCCCTTTCCTGATCTCTTCAAAACAAACGTCAAAAAGGTCCAAGAATAATATTCATTTGATAATCGGTTATTTAACTATCAAATCACAACAATACCGTAAAATGCATTGGCAGCTCAGGTCCTTTATATTAAAATATTTCATTTAAAACTATTTCATCAATTTTCACAAATCGATTTATAATTCTTATCCCAACAAAATCTCTTCTTTTTCCGCTGCTTAAAGACATTAATCCATATCTTAAATGTATTTACTTAAATCCCCTCCTTACATTTCTTTATCTCGACATATTACCATATTCATTAAAAACATCTTTTGTTTCCTTTATCTAAGAATATTGTTTATATATTCTCAAAATACTTTTCATTTTTTCTTATATTTGAAAATATTGCCTTGGTTTTATAAACCCACTTTTCATTTCCCTTACCATTGGAGTATCAATATATACTTAACTATTCACAATAGATTTAATTACCATTTATACGGCTAAAATTACATCAAGCGACGTACGTTTATAATAAAACCTTAAATGGTTTTACTAGCTTTAAAACAATCGCGCTTATGGAAATTATGATTATATTTCAAATATACATTTCCATTTCAAGCCCAATATGATCCTTTATTCACATTTTTCCTGGAACCCAAAACTTTTTGCTTATTTTCTTCGAATAAGTGCATTTATCAATCTACTATTCCCCCACAGTGTCAATAAAACATTGTTATGGAAAACCCAATAGTTTTTATTTTATTTCTAAAAATTTTGCAAATTTAAATTGCAATGCTTCCTAAAGAAAATAATAATTGTTTACACGTCCTTACCCATTACAAACTACTACCATCTCTCGATAATAGTGAAGTCGTTCAAGTTAGGGTATTCTAATAACCTCTCAGACCTTGATCGACAACATTCTTATCTCAAGATAATAACAGTTGCAACTCAAAAACCTGATATTTCATTTCCATTTCAATTTACTATGGTTTTATAAACCATCTTATTTTATTTGAAAACTCACTACACAAGTTAATTCCCTTTTTCCTCATCGAGTAAACTTTCCAATCTTATCTACCAATCGAATTCAATATGATTTTTATAAACCGTATCTTACATTGGTAATTTCGTTATAATCTCTTTACTTACATTATTAAACTATCCAATATCCTTCTGCACGGATCCATTTAACCATCCTATTATAATCACCTCCATTTCTACTTAATAAAATCTTGTCGAAATCCCCCCTTAACTTATAAATCATTTTCACAAACTTTGTCTGTAAATTCGAATTATAATCCTTTTATAAAACTCTTGTTAGACTTTGATCAAACCTTATCGCTACTTAATCACTTCTTAATTGAATTCCCAATCAAAAGTCATCACTTTAATTATTATTAATTAAAATAATAATTAACTTTAATATTAACTACATTAAAAATAGTTAACATTGATATTAACTAAAAATAGAATAATTATCCTTTTAAAAAGCTTATTAAATAATAATTAACTTTATTAACACTAAACAATTCGGTAATTAACTTAAAATATAGTTAATCGAAGATTAACTAACATTTAACACCATCCATTAAATTTAACGAATATTCAGAAAATTATTGATTAATTTAAAACAAATTAATCCAATTGTCAATTTCAAATTAAAACGGTTAATTTTTACAACCATACATATCAGTTACTGTTAACTGATTTCCATTATCATTTCCCTCTTAAATTAATTAAACAACTTAATTAATTTAAAACATCAATTAATTGTTTATAAAACAGTTATTCCATTTTTACTAACTCATATGTTAGTTTTTGATTGCAGTTCACAAAACTCATTAATGATATTAGAATTCTTATTATAAATATTTAATAATTTCTTTTAAAACATGATTATAGACATACAAATGTAGTTATAAACTTCTTTTTTATTTCTTAAATAAAATAAACTCAAAAACTTTAATGTAGTTACAAAATAAATTTTATAACTTAAAACTACGTCAGTTTGCCTGAAGGCAAAACGACGTCTTAAAATTAATGGATTTTAGGCCATCGCTGCCAACCACTTAATCATTACTGCTGATTGATTAAAATCACGATTGCAATCACATCCATTCAACCATTAACATTTAAACAGGATTCGGTGTCATTTGGGGTTCAACCAGTTCATGTGTAAAAATAAATAACATACATGATATTTGAGGAATCTGGTCGGATCCCCCCAACCTGTCCTTCCCTGCATCACAGATTATTATAACATTTCATGATAGCATAAAATTTGAAATTAATAAATTAACGATGATAATATACTTAACAACAACCATTAAATCAACGATAAGCATCTAAGGCATCCAATCAACCATTATATATTATTAATGATATTTTAACTATATGAATTTATCACATCATAGCAGTCCAGAAAAGTGTGAGAGTTAACTCACCATTTTATACCGATCGATGATTCGTGCATTTTATATAATTTCAAACGTATGTTTGAAATTATACAAAAATCCAGTAGCTTCTATTTCCAACCATTTCTACTCAATAGTGTGGTGCTCGTCGCCACGAACCCAATGAGTCTAATTTCGCGGATTTCTGATAACGTATGAAGATGATACATTAGTTATAAGTTTATATATATAATACGATTATAAAATTATATTTTAAATTTAATTATATTTCTAATTACCTAAATTTAACCGTTAATTACCTTTTAAATTGTCAGGCTACGTCAGCCCGGTTAACCAAAAAATACACGTCTTCTCTCTTTAAAGGTTCTAAAACCCGATTGCTCCTCTTCTAACATGATCGGAAGCCAATACAACTCCTTTCGAAGCCTCTAGCACCGCCGTGAGCCACCGGAACCTCCCTATCTATGACCGCTATGAACGTACCACCTTCTGCCACCGTCGCCCTAAAGCCTGGCCAACCTAACCCCTCTGACCACCGTGAAATATAGCATTAACCGAATTTTTTTAATCCAAATTCACCACGGACCGTCCACTTCAGGTGCCACCACCACTGGCGTTTGAAAGCTCAGCCTACCCCCATCCATCCCTCTTCCGACCCCCAATCCCGATAACCTCCCAGCGCCGCCAAAATTGCCAAATCTGATCTCCACTTCAGGAAAAACAACCCAAACCTCAAAGCTCCGATCATTCCATTTTGCCACCACCACAGTCACTGATAGCCTCCCCGACCAAAAGATAAAATACCCCTTGCTCCTCCTCTACAATTCTTCTTCAGACGCCTTAGCCTGAAAGCCACCCCAACTCCGTCAAAGCACCAAAGAATGAAAATCAGATCTTGTCGTTCTTGGTTGATTTCGGCTACCCCAAGCATTGATGGTGCCTAAATTTGAAACGTAGGTAAAACTCACTCCGATCTTCAACTTCTCTTTAGATCATACCTTCGAGATCTTCCCCAAATTAAAGTTAAAAATTAAAATGTGAAAGAGGACTTTTGAGCGAAAATACAAGGCTGGAGAACGTATAGGTTGAATTTGCTGAACGTTGCGGTATATATAAATATAATTTATTAATATTTTAATTTGATGTGACGAATGATGATGACTAACGATGTTTATTTCGTGCCTATCGCCATTTCTGAACACTGTTTATGCGCTTATATGATCACATACAAGCTCCGTTGGTGACGAAAATGGGCATCCTGGTATAATTTGATGTTACGGTCCTATTGAATCTTGTTTCGTCGAATTCCGAGTCCATTTGCTCAATCGGCGCTTGTTCATATACAAATGGTTGTTTTATTTGTATTTAATTTTGATGCGCTCACAAATTAACTATAATTGAAGCAAAACTTGAAATATAACAATAATTAACCGTTACGGTCTTAATAAGATTTGTTTCATCGACAACGAAGGTCATTTGAATAAAGTCCCTTTCAAAAGGTCCAATTTAAATTAAAATATATCAATTTAAAATAACCTCAATATAATAATAAAAAAATATTATTATCGGACATATCGGACCAGAATTCCATGTAGTTTCATAATAATTTGTCTTGAGTTGAAATCTAAGCCAAATCGATATTAAATATATTTAAAATCCCTTTATTTAATGAAATAAACGTTATAATTTATAAAGGAATTACATAGCGAATATTTTAAAATTTGATTTGTACATAAAACAAAATCTATGACATGAAAACTCAATTTTCCTCTTTCATTAGAAAAATTATTATCAAATCGATTCAGACGTTTCTTGTTTAAAAGAAATCTGACTTATATTGGATCCTTTACATCTAATTAATGTTCAAACTCAATATTACGAACTACTGCGCCGTTGTAGCTTGTTTTATAATTAAATTATAAACTAAACGTTCAACCTTCGTTTTATAAACGAAATCATTACTATAATTCCAATATAAACAATATTAAACCCTTTTATGTCGCCAATTCACATTATATTGCAAATTCAACATTCCTTGAATATTTTGAAATTAAAATATTATTATATTATTTATATTAATAACATATTCAAAATAGTTAAATTTAATTATTTAAATCCAAATCGACATTTTAAATAATAAAATAATTTAAATAATTGACCAGAAGGGTTGTTACAAATCATCATATCATTACATACGAACAATTTAGTATCGTAAAGTTTACTGATGAAACGACCCAAACTTCCCCTGTCGGGAAAGCCTAGACTGAGTTGAGAACATGACACATCAGACCACAAATAGCAGAACATTTCATTGTTATTACAACAATTTCATCATAGTACAAGAATATATTAGAGTATGAATAAATATTACACAGCAAAAAAATATCAGAAATTTAGTTTACATTTAAATATAAAATGTATAAATACAATGTACAGTGGAAAATACAGCAACTAGCACAACTGAATGAAATACACGAATACAAAGCTTTCTGAATATAGCTCCAGTTGTAATCCAAGATCCTATGGAAAGAAATATTTGCGAAAACCAAAACTACTAGCTGCTCATGTGGAAAATATGGGCACCCAGAGTTTAAGTAGAAACAATAAACTCCGAGTCAGTTATGGGACTGGTGTGAGAACTAAAATAGTTATTAACTTTATTTTAAAGTAGGGTAAATCACTGGACCACGCCGTATAACACGGAATGGGTTTACTCCACACGAATACCAGTTAAAACAAAACAGCGCAATGACTTTTGAAAAATGAAGCAATTATAAGACTCAGGTCCGATCACACAATGCAAACCAAGCCGGAGGATAGAGTTTTCCCTTTTAATAGCCAAACATGATTGGTATGTTTAAAACAAATCATTTTGATATTACTGTAAGTGCATAGTGTCAAAATCAACTTCAAATATAAATGTATCTATCATAGATGGCATGGGTACCATATATCATGTCGCCATACTAGTTCTACAACTAAAACCGAAAAGTCACGTATTGAAAATTGGATTTCCATCTAGGAGTTGAGGCAAGGGATGGCTCCTCACTGATTTGAGCCACTCCAGCAAATGCCCCAGGATCCCTCGCAGTGAACCCTTGGATCTTTAGGGGACTTACTTTAATGGATTAATTATTCCTAAACACACGTTTTCTGGTCCTATCAGACCTATCTCTGAGCCACTAGGGACTCAATATCCGAGGCGCCTCGCAATCCACCATCCACGTAAGTAAAAATATTTGGGCTCCATACCATGACACCACTCCTAGCTAGAAGAAAACGTCATGCACTCCCCGCAATCAAAATCCCGTTTTTGACTCATACTGGATGTGAGGCTCGCGAATTAACACTATACACAAAGCTATGCTATCTAAAGCCATGCTTTGATCATCAACCACAAGACTTTGCTTTTTAACAAAAGCCTTGATCATTTGCATCTTAGCATGCCACACTGACAATTCACGTCATACAACTGATGTCAATCAATATATAACCTCTAAGCTCGTACGTCTTAGAGAAAGGTGTTAATCAAGAGAATAAATTCTCCGCCACCAAACAGATATATATTTAATAGAGATCAACCAATACAGAATGAAATCCAATGTCAAACACACATACATTTACAAGTCTGTTCTAGGTCTGAACAAAACCAGAAGCACCTTATTCCTCGTCCCATATGTCCAATACAGGAGAGAGGTCCTCGCACATCCGGTCGATCTCCAAGTACATCTGGACGATCACCACTTATTACCTTATCTTGGGTGTACAGCCCAATCAAGAGATCAGTAATCATCCAAACGATGTGAAGAACTCTGGTCTTCAACCACCGTCTTCATCGCTGACTTTTAGTCGTTGTATTAATTATTCAGAATGGGTTAAACCCGGTCTTTCCAAATAACTTGCGTATTTTATAATCAATAATCAAGTGTTATAAAAACACATCTTACGTGTGACGACCCCAAACCTCGTTCTATGGTGGCAAGGGTAATCTTTGGAATATAACACATAAACAGATAACAACAGAACATAAAATAAATAAATACACCAGATAATGTATAATAGAATACACTGGATAAACATAATCATCAAAGTTACACAGTATACAGGATCATACTTAGTTCAAAATACAGTTTAGCTATACATAAATGTCTACAGCGGAAAACAAAACATAATATGTACAATAGGAGCTGAACAACATAAAAAGAGATAAATGATAGAATCCATCTTCAGCTCCAGCTATCCAGAAAGAGCCCGCTAAAATCTGAATACAAGGCTGCCCGTGTAGAAAAAGGGGCACCCAAGTTTGAAAGTGAAACAAACTACAAGTCAGTCCTGGGACTGGTATGAGAAATCTACTTAACACATTTTATAATATGGCTAATCACAGGACCACACCACTTTAGCGGAACGGGTTTACTCCGTTGGATTGCCAGTGCTTCAAAACAAGTAAATCTTTAAAACATCGCAATGCTTTTTATAAAAATGAAGCCATTATAAGACTCAGTTCCCATCACACAATGCAACACAAACCGGAGGATAGAGTTTTACCTTATAATGGCCAAAATATGCTTGATACGAATAAAACAAAAGCATTTAATATTATTACTAGTGTTTATATGTTTCAAAAACAATTTCAATCATAACTATCAATCATAGACGACATGGGTACCATATATCATGTCACCATATATATATACAATCAAAACCGCACGGGTCGTATTTGGAAATTGGATTTCCGTCATGAGCCAAGGCAAAAGATAGTCCTTACCGAATTCGAGACAATCTATCCCATGTCTCAGGATCAAAACGCATCGACCCTTTGGAGCCACAGGGCCGGTCCACCGATGTGGATTAAAATACCTGAACACAACGTCTCCCCGCCCTTTGGGGCGTAAATGAGTCCTATGACTCCATCGGCTCCACATAGTCACCGATATATCCGAGGTGCCTCGCAACAGCAACAAGTGAAAATAATGTAAATGTCAGGGCTGGTAGGTCACTGACACCACCCTAGCTAGAAAGAAACGCATGTCCTCCCTGGATCCTTCTCCCGTTTCTGGTCCATACCGGGGTGTGAGGCTCGTGAATCAACGTTATACACAAAGCTATGCCACACAGGTCGCGCTTTGATCATCAACCACAAGACTTTGCTTTTTCAACAGAAGCTTTGATCATCTGCCACTTAGGCATGCCACAGAGGCAATTCACTCCATGCGACTGATTTCTATCGATATATAACCTCTGAGCTCGTACGTCTCGGAGAAGGGCATTAAGCAAGAGAATAAATTCTCCGCCGCCAAACAGATATATATTTAATAGAGATCAATCAGCACAGAACAAAATTCAACGTCACACACAGTCCATTTACAAGTTCGTTCTGAGTCTGAACGAAACCGGAGGCACTCAATACCTCGCATATCCGTATAATCAACAAGTACGTCCGGACGGCTACTACTTCAGCCCCTTCAAGGTAGCTACTCCTATCATGAGCATCAGTAGCACCCCTCCATTCGACGTGAAGATCATCGGTCTTGCACCATCTTCGTATCTTCGACTTTCAATCGTCGATCAATTATTTGAAATGAGAATTAACTCAGTCTTTTCAATTAATTCACGCATATTTAGAATTTCAAATCAATTCATTTCAATGGTTAAATTATTCGACATCAATAATTCTGTTCTTTAATGTAATTTTCACACCAAACACATTCAACCATCAAATATCAAATAAACTGAGCAAATTCAGTTTATTTACATTCCATATCATTTATAATATTTTATCACGATTTATTGCTATTTTTATTTATTTAAAAATAGCCAATTCATTCAAACAACGCTTCAGGCCATAACGCGGCCGTGGCGCTTTTTTTCTTCAGTTTTGATTTACACATATCTAAAAATCTAACCGTTGGATCTTCACAAATTTTATATCATTAGAAAGATCTTTTCAAAACAAATCCAATGGTTTTAGTTTCGGGAAAATCCGACGGTCGGATCTCCCGCACTAATTGTTTGAAGTTACGATTTCAAAATACGAACTACAGCGTCGTTATTCGATTTAATTATATATATATATATATATATATATATAATCGATTTTGGCGCTGTTTTTCTTTAGATTAGAATTAAATATTCCATACAATCCAACCATTGGATTTTCACAAAGTGGGTGTCGTTGGAAAGATATTTCCAAAGCGAACCCAACGGTTTTGGTTTCGAGAAAATCCGATGGTTGGATCTCCCGCAATAATCGTTTGAAATCACGGTTTCAAGACACGAACTGCAGCTTCGTTATTCGATTTATTTTAATTATATATATATAATTCATTCTTCGATTTCAAAACTATATTCCTTTCATATATTTGATAAAAACGATATTTTATCCAACTTATATTTATTTCAACATATGAATATTTTTAGCACTTCATATTCACAATAAAAATGTAGATTTTATTGTTCAATCTATATATTCAACAAATGAATGTTTTCGACTTCACACATATGATAAAAATATGATTTTTATCGTTATAGTCCTTTATTCAACACATGAATATTTTCTATAGTTTGTATATATAATAAAAATGTGATTTTTATTGTAAAACCATTTATTTCAAAACATGGTTATTTTATATAGTTCATACACAAGGTAAAAATGTTATTTTTATATTTCAAAGAATTTATTCAACACGTGAATTTCTATTCAACTCATGAATTCCTATTCAACACATGAATTTGGTTTCAACACATGAATTTCTATTCAACACATGTTTTTTTTATAATTATTTTTAAATTCAAAAATACCACTTTCTCCATACGAACTCCAATCCGAACCCGACGACTGTCATCCCTAGCTAAATACCCCCATTTCAAACACAATGGGATATGTTTCATAGGCCCATTCGACTGTTTCAGTCGGCTTTTCTTCAAATTAAAATATAAAACATTCGATATTTGATTTGAATGTATATTTCAATTTGCTGTGACCACATACTGATTCTAAAAATTTCCGAAAAATAAATCTAGCTATGTTTTGACGATACGGTCCCAACAAAACTAGTTTCGTCGAATTCTGAGACCGATTGAAAATGGCCATTTTCTGGTCGATCCAATTTAACTGAAATTGACCAAACACATTTTCCTTCGCCACGCTCACATATTAACTTCAAAAATTATGGAATTTGAAACCTAGCAATAATTTGACATCCCGCATCCAACAAAAGTGGTTTCGTCGAATTCTGAGGTCGTTTGCAAAATGTCTATTTTCAAGGGCGATATATTCTCTATAGCGACCTTTCTGAAAATTCATTTGGCCATAACTTTTATTGTTCAATTCTGAGGTTGGATCTCTCGCAATAATCATTTGAAATCACGATTTCAAGACACGAACTACGGCTTCGTTATTCGATTTATTTTAACTATATTTATTTATATATAAATATAATTCATTCTTTGATTTCAAAACTATATTCCTTTCATATATTTGATAAAAATGATATTTTTATCCAACTGATATTTATTTCAACACATGAATATTATTAGCACTTAATATTCGCAATAGAAATGTAGATTTATTGTTCAATCTATATATTCAACACATGAATGTTTTCGACTTCACACATACGATAAAAATATGATTTTTATCGTTCTAGTCCTTTATTCAACACATGAATATTTTCTATAGTTTGTATATATAATAAAAATGTGATTTTTATTGTAAAACCATTTATTTCAAAACACGATTATTTTATATAGTTCATACATAAGGTAAAAATGTTATTTTTATATTTCATAGAATTTATTCAACACATGAATTTCTATTCAACACATGAATTCATATTCAACACATGAATTTATATTCAACACATGAATATAGTTCGATAGTTTATATATATACAATAAAAATGTGATTTTTATCGTAAAACAATTTATTTCAAAACACGATTACTTTATATAGTTCATACATAAGGTAAAAATGTTATTTTTATATTTCAAAGAATTTATTCAACACATGAATTCCTATTCAACACATGAATTCCTATTCAACACATGAATTTCTATTCAACACATGAATTTCTATTTAACATATGAATATAGTTTCAACACATGAAAATAATTCTAACACATGAATATTATTGAAAATTTCGGCAGCATAACAGCAGGGTAGTTAAAACCGGCACCGTCCCTAGTACGGCTCCTCGCTCTACCTTAAAACCTCACGGTTTTTGACAATGGAGATTTCATGCATCTAATTCGTACGCAGACGAGCATGTTTATTTTTCTTTTCCACAAACTAATCCTATGTGGTTTCATCCAAAATAATTCTCAACCACAAACAGGTATTTTTCAACCACAATCAATCATTCACGGTTTTCACCAAATTTCACATCAACCAATAATCCAAACAATATCACAACCAATAAATATCGTCCATGGTCTATGGACGAGAGGAGTATATATATATATATATTCATATATAAATATATTTCCATTTCATTTCACTTCATTTCAATCATTTCAATGCATATATAATTTTTACAATGCATATATAACTTATACATCGAACATACAACTTATTCAACGCTTATACATGAGGTGTACAACGCTTATATAACTCATACATCGATTATATAATTTATATATCATTGTTTTCCATATCGTTTATAAATTAGAAATCTCACATTGGGTTCCACTCCACCAAAAATTGTAGAAGGCTCAGAAAAATATGCGGTCTCTTCTAGAATGTAGAAGACGTGCTCACGGTCCCGGTGTCTCTTGTTTCACTGGATTTCAACCACAAACGTTAAAGATATGATTTTTACACTAAAATCAACTTCTTAACTAATAAAAAGTGTCACAAACCTTTAAAATAAACTTAGCCGTATACTTCAGTTTTTGATTCAATACTTGACCTTCGATTTGCTTCCCATCCGTGAAGTGTTGCCTCGATCAGACTTCACCATGACAACGAGCTAGGAAATCCGCTCCAGAGGGTTCCCACCCTTCCAAACTCGATCGCAGCCAGAGGCCGTACTCCGGTGGTGAACGGTGGCAACACAGGGGCTCGGATCTCGAGAAATGGTCAACGATATTAGACGAGGAGGGTATGGATTTAAAGAGGAGAGAAGGATCTACAAAAAGTTGCAAAGGGGCACTGGGTTTTGGTGAAGGGGTTGGCCAGAACGGAGGAGAGAGGGTGGGGAGTACAGCCGCCGTCGGGTTTCTGAGAGGAGCGGGTTTTTTGGTCAGCGTGTTTTTGTGTAGGAGGAAAATGATTGGTCCATGTTTTTTATAATTATTTTTAATTCTTTTTAAATTAAAAAAATACTAGTTTCTCCATATGAACTCCAATCCAAACCCAACGACTGTCGTCCCTAGCTAAATACCCCCATTTCGAACACAATGAGATATGTATCATAGGCCCATTCGACTGTTTCAGTCAGTTTTTCTTCAAATTAAAATATAAAACATTCAATATTTGATTTGAACGTACATTTCAATTTGCCGGGGCTGCATACTGATTCTAAAAATTTCCGAAAAATAAATCTAGCTATGTTTTGACGATACGGTCCCAACAAAACTAGTTTCGTCGAATTCTGAGACCGTTTGAAAAATGGCCATTTCCTGGTCGATCCAATTTAACTGAAATTGACCAAACACATTTTTCTTCGCCACGCTCACATATTAACTTCAAAAATTATGGAATTTGAAATCTAGCAATAAATTGACATCCCGGATCCAACATAAGTGGTTTCGTCGAATTCTGAGGTTGTTTGCAAAATGTCTATTTTCAAGGGCGGTATATTCTCTATAGCGACCTTTCTGAAAATTCATTTGGCCATAGCTTTTGACTCCCGCTATGAAACTTTGATTTTTCAGATTCGTTAGAAAGATATTCACTAACAGGTTTAAATATTTTTGGTTTCACTAAAATCCGTTTTATTTTCCACCCGGTACAGTCAGTCAAAGTTTGAATTCAAATTTTGAAACTGCCGCGCCATTTCAGGCCTTGTTTATAATTTAAAATAATTATATTTATTTTCCAACATCGATTGAAACATACTTTTCATCATTATTATTTAAAATATTTATTTTAAATAGTTAAAATCCACTAAAATAGCCAAACTAAAAAATTTAAACTGGCTCAGATTTTCTGGGTTGTTACAATCTCTCCCACTTAAAACTTTTCGTCCCTGAAAAGGAACGAAGTCGAAAGTCGTTTAATTAACCAACTCTACTTTCAATCTGGCTTCCATTCTCCAACTTTTCAGTTTCTAAGTATTTTCAAATTCTTCAGAAATTTGGCTAACACCCTAAATTTTCGAAAATTTTGGCCATAACCTCCTTTGCATGAGGAGCTTCGGGATATTTCAAATAGCCTCCCATGGCTCTCACCAATCCGAAAGAAAAAGAAAAAGCCAAGCCGCTAGACAATCGGCTCATCAAATCCCATGTAATACAATAAACATGTACCTATTTGTTGGGCAAACAATTTTTTTTCCTCTGGCTAGCTGTTTATCCATAACCTGTTCACACATATATAATCCACATGTATATATTTCTAAATCAGTTCAATACTTGTTCAATTGCATATATTTAACTTTATTCTCTTATTGATTAAATTAACTATCATTCTAATAATTTAATTAATCAAATCAACAATCACACAACACAACCAACAATCAATTTGTTTTTAACTTTTCAAAAATATACCAATTAATTCATATACTCTTTTGAAATCATTCAGACTACATAACTAAAAAGTTTACATGCATGAAAATAAAACAACAGCAAAGTAGAGAAAAAATGGTAATGCAAAGATATGGTAAATGTACCTTGCACCAGAGTCAATAAGAGATATCCACCCTGCACTTAGGAAAGGCTTTTTTAATGATTTCCTCTGTTTCCCAAGTACAATATCGCGGATCTCCACTGTAACACCCCGTATTTCTGTTAATATTAATATTCACAAATTAAAGAATAATTAATCTCAGACGTGAGAATTAAGGGAAACGGGTTGCGCCATTGTGTTCGACTCGGAATTCTGGTTGAGATAGAGTCCGAGTTTCGTGAATTGGACTTCGTATGAAGAAGTTATGGCCATCGGAAGTTTCAGAAAATTCAAAACAGATTTCAGAAAATTCAAATTTCAGAGTCAAACAGGCTAGGTAAGAAAATTCCCGCCAGGGCCAGGTCGACTATAGTGTCGACCTGGGGGTCGACCATAAGGTCGACCTGCCCTAACCAGGTCGACTATAGTGTCGACCTACCCCTCCCGGGAAGAATTGATTAATGACCTGTTAGTGACTAGATGCTGACTCATTAGGGTTTCTGATCTGCTCTGATTGGCTGGGATTAATTCTGAGTTGATCGGATGGATTAAACTAATCCTAAACTCTACAAAAACACCTATAGACTCAAAACCTAAAATCAAAATAAAAATTAGAATCATGGCCTCCATGCCGTCACCTAGCAACTCAGCATAGCCGCCACCAATTAGAGAGGAAGAAAGCAAAACAAATTCAATCCTTTTCAACTTAAACAACGAATCTTCTTCAAAGGAAAGCTAATACAACTTCAGAACTCATAATTCAGAACTCAAGACCTTCTTTGAGTTATGAGTTCGATTTATTTAATAAAATAATTAGTAATTTAATTGGATTAAGTTATGATGTGGATTATATGGATATGATGTGAATTATTGACCACATGTTATAATTATGTTGTAAAGTTTTGATGTTGTCATATATATTGTAAATTCTATGATGTTATGTTGTGATGTTATCATCTATGTTGTAAAGTTATGATGCTATCATCTATGTTGTAATTTTATGTATAATCAAAACATCATGTTGTTCATATGCTAGTTGGTTATGTTGATTCATATGAAAAATGTGACGGTCCGCCCCGCACCCGTCGGCATTTCCTCCGAAAGTGCGCTGTACACATGCCCGACTAGCACGGAACGGTCGCCAAAGAGAGGAAAGAAGAGAATGAACTAATCAAGGAACATGTAGAATGTCTCACAGCGCATGGAATAAAATATAATAATAATAACATACTTGACATAAAACAGGTGAGACAGTGCATAAGCTGATAACTAAAATCAACATCAACATCAGAGCAGCGGAAATCCAAATACAGTTTATTACAACTTTCCAAATTTACTGTCTCTAAACAAAAGAAAGCTAAAGTAGAAGATGCACCACTAATGCCCAAGCAGTGATCTTCAACAACTCAGGGAGAATACTATATATATATATATATATTACGTGGAAGCCTCCTGCTCGTCTCCGGATCACCTACCCGTGCATCACCAGCTAACCTGTCTCTAGTCTGCTCGTGTGAGCACCCAGAGTAATAAAAGGAGACATAAAACTCTGGGTCAGACATAAAGCCTGGTATGAGCGATAAGCATCTAAAAAAACAATAACAGGTATACTAAACCATACATGAACCTGGACCTGCAACCAAAGAGTTAGTACCACATACCGTACAATACTCTAAGGTGCCATAATAAATAGTGTCAGAATACGGGGGTGGGGTGTACATGTCATAATGATAGCAAACAAATCAACCATAGCAACCATCCTCACACCTCTCACTCAGTGCGTAAAGCATACGATGTCCACCACTGTCAATCACTAGACCCATTGAAGTAGTGATGGAGTTCAACCTGTATAACTACTGCTACTACCAAGCTTACCACATGGAGTCATGACCAAATCTTTACAAATGACCCCACTTCATTGGTTTATATCCCTTTAGTCGTACCTAGGCCATTTCAGCCCTGAATCCGTTCACATACTTCCCATACATAGAGATCCAAATCCATAGACATCGATAGCCCCTTGGCACACGTCCCGCAGCAAAGCCCAATCATGAAGTGAACTCATCGGTTCCCAACTGGATCCTGAGCTCTAACTTCCCATATTGGACTACCTTTGCATCTCGGGTTATTGGTCAATACTGGGTCAGGTCGGGTTCTCCCTCCTAGCCATCGGTTCGGGTCGGGTCCTCTACTTTGAATTGGCGTTGTTTGTAGTCTTCCCCTGTAGCGGTTCGGTTCGGGTCCACAGCGTCGCATTGGTTCGGGTCGGGTATTCCACTTCGGGTCGGGTCGGGTCGGGTGTCCTCCTCCGGGTCGCGTCGGGTGCCATCTCCCTTCCAGTTCGTGCTTCCGCTCCGATCCGCTCCCTCGTTCTTCACGTGCTCCGATCCGATCCCTCCTTCGCCATCTGATCCGTGTGGCCTTCCCTCTTGCTAGTTCTCCCAAATGTTAAGTTCCGATCCGAGCCCTGCGTCTTCAAGTCGATCCGATCTATCCTCCTTTATCCGATCTGATCCCAGTTCAATTAGCGTGGCCTTCCTTTTTTCCAGTTGTCCCAAGTGTCAAGTTCCGATCCGATCAGATCCCTTGCCCAGTTCAACTCATCCGATCCGAGCCTCCATATCTGATCTGATCCGGTCCAGAACCTGCACTTTTCTGCAACTCTTCCAGCAAGTATTTTACGCCATTCGACGGCGTTTTTGACAAATCTAACACTTCTAATCAATCATAAAACACACCATAGAGTCATAGAAACATGTAATAGCAACCACAAACAGCAAAACAACAATTCAAATGAATCAAATTGGATCAAAAGTGGCTAAAACCTCACATTTTCCCATAATCCCACTTAATCATGTTTAAGCACATACTTAGTAAAACTTAATCAAATCGTCCAAATTTTCTAACAGAGGCATAAAATATTATTTTCAAATTTCTAAGCATTTTTCCATAATTTATTAGTGTATAAATTCGCTAATCTTCACTAATTACCCTTAATTACCGTAATTAGTGCAAAAACTATGCAAATCACTAACCTTGGCTACAAAATAAAACACCAAATCTGAAATACTCTCTGTTTGGGTCGAATTCCTATGTATAGCAGCAGCTCCAACCTTGCTCTGTTGCTATTTGGCCTTGTTTTGATGTAGTTTAGGCTTAATCTTCACTAAAAATGTGTTTTGGAGTGGTTTTAGAGGATGGAAGCCATTACAAAGGTCTCAAAAAGGTTTGTGGCGGCTCAAAACTGAAATGAAAGTGATTTCCTAACCCTAATCAGCCCTCCTATACCTCTAAACCCGAAATTCCCCTCTAGGCCTAGCTGCTAATCACCCGGTTAAGCCCAATTAAGCTGTTTTTCACCATCTAAAAGTTGTTTCAGCCATATCTCCCAAACGGTGAGTCTGTTTGGCTAATGTGACCACTCTACGGAATTGTAAACCATCATCCGGAGCCAATGGAAGTGGTTTCAAGTCAAAATTCCTTTCCAGTCAAAAGTTATGGCCAAAACAGTACCAACTAGGAGTAAAATGGTCATTTGAAAATCAGGAAAAATCATGAACATGGGAAATGACCCCAATAGTCGTCTCCCAAAGTCACATGACCATACGACTTCGTATGTGAAAGAAATAAATATTCTACGATCCTATGCGTAGAATACGGGTCGTTACACTCTCCTCCCCTTAAAAAATTTCGTCCCCGAAATTCCTTAACCCAAAACATACAAAGGATCCCGCATGCCTAACAACCACATACAACAATCAAACATGCAAAACAAGCAAACAAGCCTATCCTAGCATGCAGAAAACTAAATCGAAGTCAAAATCTTACCTGGCAAAGAGTTCTGGGTGTGTCTTCCTGATGTTCTCCTCTGTCTCCCAAGTACAATCATTCTCGTCCTCGCTCCACTGAACCTGGACTAGCTTCACCGCCTTCCTTCGAAGTTGCTTCATGTCGTGCTCGACAATACGGGCCGGCTTGCGGTTCCCAACCGCCTCGGGTTCTACTTCGAAGTCCTCTAACTGATCAGGTGAAATAGTCATATCTGGGTCGTGAACGAACTTCCTTAGTGGAGAAACATGAAATACATTGTGAACTCCCGCCATCTTTTCTGGTAAGTCAACTCTATATGCCAAATTCCCGACTGGTTCAAGAACAGGGAATGGGCCAACAAATCTTGGTGCCAACTTGCCTCTCCTGCCAAATCGTATCACGCTCTTCAACGGAGAAATCTTAACAAACACCAAGTCACCAACGGAGAATTTTAAGTCTCTTCTCCTCTTATCAGCATAACTCTTATGCATATCTTCGGCAGCCTTCATTCGTTGTTGAATGATCTTAATCTTATCTGAAGTTTCCCTCACCACATCTGGTCCAAGCATAAACTTCTCGCCAGTCTCTATCCAACATGATAGTGAGTTGCATGGCCTTCCGTACAAAGCTTCAAACGGAGCCATACCGATACTGGATTGGTAGCTATTATTATATGCAAACTCTACTAGATGCAAATAGTCACCCCATGATCCACCAAAATCCAATATACATGCTCTCAAGAGATCTTCCAAAATACGATTCACCCTCTCCGTCTGACCGTCGGTCTGAGGATGATATGTGGTACTGAGATGTAACTCTGACCCCAGAGCCTCTTGTAAGCTTTTCCAAAACTCACTAGTGAACAACGGGTCTCGGTCACTCACAATGCTTTTAGGTACTCCATGAAATCTCACTACCCACTTCATATACAATTCTGCCAACTTGGCTGCCGTTCTAGTCGATTTGACTGGTATAAATCTTGCACTTTTAGTCAATCGATCCACAATTACCCAAATGCTATCATGTCCCGATCTAGTCCTTGGTAAACCATCGATGAAATCCATCGAGACTTGCTCCCATTTCCATTCGGGAATTTCTAATGGTTGCAACAACCCACTAGGCTTCTTTTGCTCAGCTTTAACTAGCTGGCAATTCATGCATTTGGGTATAAACTTCCCAATGTCTCTTTTCATCCCTTCCCAGTAGTAGGTCTGCTTCATATCTCGATACATCTTGTTACCACCGGGGTGTATAGTCAGTTTTGAGTGATGACATTCTCTAAGCACTTCGTCTCTCAATCCATTGACATTGGGTACAACAAGCTTTCCATTCTTTCTAAGCCATCCATCTCGATCAAGCCCATACTTGTTCATCTCCTCATCGATACCCATCTCTAACTTGGAGATGATCTCCAATAGGTTAGGATCGTCCCTCTGACTAGAGCCGATCCGCTAAATCAAAGTGGGTCTGATCGTCAAACTTGCTAACATTTCTGGATCCAATTCACACTTCGGTCTGAAATCAAACCCAGCGATGTACTCCAGTTGCTTCCATTCTAGAAACATAGCCCCTAAACTGGCATGTCTCCTACTCAATGCTTCAACCATCGCATTGCCCTTTCCCGGTGTATATGCGATGTCAAAATCATAGGAAGCCAAAAATTCTAACCACCTTTGTTGCCGGAGATTTAGATCCTTCTAGGAGAAGAGATACTTCAACGATTTATGATCTGTAAACAGCTCAAATCTTTCTCCCAAGAGATAGTGTCTCCACATCTTTAACGCGAACACGATCGCTGCCAATTCCAAATCATGAGTAGGGTATCTTTTCTCGTGCGGTTTCAATTGTCGACTTTCATAAGCTACAACCCTACCGCCTTGCATCAATACAACACCCAGTCCGGTACCACATGCATCCGTGTATACCGTCATCTCTTCATTCCCCTTAGGAATGACTAACACTGGTGCGCTTGTCAACTTGTCCTTTAGACACTTGAATGCATTCTCGCACCTTTCATTCCAGACAAAAGCTTGATTCTTCTTGGTCAACTGGGTCAATGGTGCTGCTATCTTGGAGAAACCTTGGATAAACTTATGATAATATCCAGCTAACCCCAAGAAACTTCTTACATCTGTTGCATTCTTGGGCGTAGGCCAATCCTGTACCGTAGCCACCTTCGTCGGGTCTACGGCAATACCATTCTCTGATACAACATGGCCCAAGAACCTCACTTCCCTCTTCTAGAAGTGACACTTAGAAAATTTTGCTTTCAATCGGTGTTTTCTCAACACCTCCATCACTATTCTTAAATGTTCCTTGTGTTCTTCCTCTGTCCTCGAATAGACCAAAATATCATCAACAAACACAAGGACAAACTTATTCAACTGATCTCCGAATACCCTATTCATAAGATCCACAAAATATGCTGGGGCATTGGTCAGCCCGAATGGCATGACTAACCACTCATAAAACCCAGACGGCGTCCGAAATGCCGTTTTAGCTATACTCTCAGCTTCCACTCTAAGCTGATGAAAACTTATCGCGAGATCCAACTGAGAAAATACTCTCGCGCCACCCAACTGATCGAACAAATCATCTATCCGCGGTAGAGGATACTTATTCTTGCTCGTCACTTTATTCAACTCGCGGTAGTCTACACACAAACGAAGGGAACCATCCGCCTTGGTAGCAAATACAACTGGTGCTCCCCATTCAGAAACACTCCTTCTGATAAATCCCTTCTTCAAAAGATCGCTGACTTGCACCTCGAGCTCTCGCTGCTCTCTTGGTGCCATACGACGAAGTGGCATCACTATAGGTCTAGCATCTTTTACCAAATCAAAACGGAACTCAATCTCTCGGTGTGGTGGAAGCCCGGTCGCTTCTTCGAAAACATCCGGATACTGGCCAACCACGAGCAAACCTGACAACTCACTATGCGGAATGTCGAGGGAGTTTAGAAAACTAGCCAATACCCCCTCACTGGGTAGACCACCAAACACTATCCTCCGCCCATCATCCGCTCTAGCTGTCACCAAAAAGTACTCACAGTCTACCACCACCCCGTATCTTTGGAGCCAATCTACTCCCAGAATAATGCCAAACCCAGTAAAGCCCAAAACAAAGCAATCACAAACAAACATGCATCCATGACTCGATAAGACCACATTACGACAAATCATGCTAAGGCTAGTCGAACCACCAATCGGGTTCGTCACCACTAAAGGTCTATCGACAATCTTGGGCTCCAATCCTAACCTATCTACCAGGTCACTAGATATGAAAGAACTGGAAGCTACGGTATCAAACAAAACTCTAACAGGAACATCATAAACAGAAAGCATACCTTGAATGACGACATTCTTTCCCTTCTCCGCCGCAGGTAGGGCATTCGATGAAGAAGGAATAGCATTAAGGGCATATGCTTTCACCATTTGCCTTTCTTTGGGGGGTTGCGGACACTTGTCCTTGTGATGTCCCATTTGGCCACAGTTGAAGCACTTCCTATCCGCTGGCTTGGCCCGACAATTACTAGCATAATGACCCTTCTTACCACAGCTGAAACACTCAACATCTTTCTTATTCTTTTTCTTCTGGCCATCCTTAGTCTGATTCTGCTTTCTCTTATTCTGGGAACCACCCTTGCCTCCACCACTTGCTTGTGGCTTTGGCTCATCTGCGGATGCAACCTCAGTCTTCGGCTTAGGGTAGAGACTTTCTGATCTTAATGCTTTCCCCACAATCGATTCAAACATCTCATCGATGTGGTTAATAAGCCTCTCCCCCAAGTACTGATCCAAACCAGTTATGAATTTCTCATTCTTCTTCTCGGCAGTATCAATAAGAGATAACCCATACTTCGACAAAGTGTCGAATTCAGCAATATACTCCGAGACAGCTCTGCCATTTTGCTTGAGCTCCAAGAATTTCTTAAACAGCACTGACTTCTGAGCAGCTGGAATGAACTTCTCGCTAAAGCGGACCTTAAACTGCTCCCAAGTAATCTGATCTTCGGGAGTAGCTGCCTTTATAGCATTCCACCAATTCATTGCCCGCCCTTGCAGCTGACGGGACACTAGCTTTCTCTTCATCGCATCCTCGATACCCAAGTCCTCAAAGATACGTTCCCAACTATCCAACCAATCCTGAACATCCGTAGCCGACTCCGTTCCGTGGAACGGCTTCCCACCAAGGCTAGTATAATCCTTGTTCAGCTTGGCGAAGTCGACTCTAGGTGCCTGCACTATTGGACCACCACCATTTCCACCATTGGGAGCTGCCCTCTGCACCTCTCTAAGCATCTCTCATGAGGTCAGTAAACATCATCCTCATGTCAGCAGCATTCCCATTGTTGGCTCCCCTACCAGCACCTCTAGTATATCGGCTCATCGTCAATCTGAAAAAGGAAACGATTAACAACTCCATAGTGGTGCTAGTGCAGTACGACTTCATCCTTATACTAGTAATAGTATATATATATATATATATATATATATAGCTTTTGAAAACCAAAGTAATCACAAATACGCTCTCTCGTATACGTATACTATCTCTCCCTGATAACTTCCCTAGGTTAACTACGCAACCTAGAGCTCTGATACCAAGTGTGACGGTCCGCCCCGCACCAGTCGGCATTTCCTCCGAAAGTGCGCTGTACACATGCCCGACTAGCACGGAACGGTCGCCAAAGAGAGGAAAGAGGAGAATGAACTAATCAAGGAACCTGTAGAATGTCTCACAGCGCATGGAATAAAATATAATAATAATAACATACTTGACATAAAACAGGTGAGACAGTGCATAAGCTGATAACTAAAATCAACATCAACATCAGAGCAGCGGAAATCCAAATACAGCTTATTACAACTTTCCAAATTTACTGTCTCTAAACAAAAGAAAGCTAAAGTAGAAGATGCACCACTAATGCCCAAGCAGTGATCTTCAACAACTCAGGGAGAATACTATATATATTACGTGGAAGCCTCCTGCTCGTCTCCGGATCACCTACCCGTGCATCACCAGCTAACCTGTCTCTAGTCTGCTCGTGTGAGCACCCAGAGTAATAAGAGGAGACATAAAACTCTGGGTCAGACATAAAGCCTGGTATGAGCGATAAGGATCTAAACAAAACAATAATAGGTATACTAAACCATACCTGAACCTGGACCTGCAACTAAAGAGTTAGTACCACATACCGTACAATACTCTAAGGTGCCATAATAAATAGTGTCAGAATACGGGGGTGGGGTGTACATGTCATAATGATAGCAAACAAATCAACCATAGCAACCATCCTCACACCTCTCACTCAGTGCGTAAAGCATACGATGTCCACCACTGTCAATCACTAGACCCATTGAAGTAGTGACGGAGTTCAACCTGTACAACTACTGCTACTACCAAGCTTACCACATGGAGTCATGACCAAATCTTTACAAATGACCCCACTTCATTGGTTTATAGCCCTTTAGTCGTACCTAGGCCATTTCAGCCCTGAATCCGTTCACATACTTCCCATACATAGTGATCCAAAGCCATATACATCGATAGCCCCTTGGCACACGTCCCGCAGCAAAGCCCAATCATGAAGTGAACTCATCGGTTCCCAACTGGATCCTGAGCTCTAACTTCCCATATTGGACTACCTTTGCATCTCGGGTTATTGGTCAATACTGGGTCGGGTTCTCCCTCCTAGCCATCGGTTCGGGTCGGGTCCTCTACTTTGAATTGGCGTTGTTCGTAGTCTTCCCCTGTAGCGGTTCGGTTCGGGTCCACAGCGTCGCATTGGTTCGGGTCGGGTATTCCACTTCGGGTCGGGTCGGGTCGGGTCGGGTCGAGTGTCCTCCTCCGGGTCGGGTCGGGTGCCATCTCCCTTCCAGTTCGTGCTTCCGCTCCGATCCGCTCCCTTGTTCTACATGTGCTCCGATCCGATCCCTCCTTCGCCATTTGATCCGCGTGGCCTTCCCTCTTGCTAGTTCTCCCAAATGTTAAGTTCCGATCCGAGCCCTGCGTCTCCAAGTCGATCCGATCTCTCCTCCTTTATCCGATCCGATCCCAGTTCAATTACCGTGGCCTTCCTTTTTGCCAGTTGTCCCAAGTGTCAAGTTCCGATCAGATCCCTTGCCCAGTTCAACTCATCCGATCCGAGCCTCCATGTCCGATCTGATCCGGTCCAGAACCTGCACTTTTCTGCAACTCATCCAGCAAGTATTTTACGCCATTTGACGACGTTTTTGACAAATCTAAAACTTCTAATCAATCATAAAACACACCATAGAGTCATAGCAACATGTAATAGCAACCACAAACAGCAAAACAACAATTCAGATGAATCAAATTGGATCAAAAGTGGCTAAAACCTCACATTTTCCCATAATCCCACTTAATCATGTTTAAGCACATACTTAGTAAAACTTAATCAAATCGTCCAAATTTTCTAACAGAGGCATAAAATATTATTTTCAAATTTCTAAACATTTTTCCAGAATTTATTAGTGTATAAATTCGCTAATCTTCACTAATTACCCTTAATTACCGTAATTAGTGCAAAAACTATGCAAATCACTCACCTTGGCCACAAAATAAAACAACAAATCTAAAATACTCTCTGTTTGGGTTGAATTCCTATGTATAGCAGCAACTCCAACCTTGCTTTGTTGCTATTTGGCCTTGTTTTGATGTAGTTTAGGCTTAATCTTCACTAAAAATGTGCTTTGGAGTGGTTTTAGAGGATGGAAGCCATTACTAAGGTCTCAAGAAGGTTTGTGGCGGCTCAAAACTGAAATAAAAGTGATTTCCTAACCCTAATCAGCCCTCCTATACCTCTAAACCCGAAATTCCCCTCTGGGCCTAGCTGCTAATCATCCGGTTAAGCCCAATTAAGCTATTTTTCACCATCTAAAACTTGTTTCAGCCATATCTCCCAAACGGTGGGTCCGTTTGGCTAATGAGACCACTCTACGGAATTGTAAACCATCATCCGGAGCTAATGGAAGTGGTTTCAGGTCAAAATTCCTTTCCAGTCAAAAGTTATGGCCAAAATAGTACCAACTAGGGGTAAAATGGTCATTTAAAAATCAGGAAAAATCGTGAACATGGGAAATGACCGCAATAGTGGTCTCCCAAAGTCACATGACCATACGACTTCGTATGTGAAAGAAATAAATATTCTACGATCCTATGATGCGTAGAATACGGGTCGTTACAAAAAATCATATGTATGTATGCAAATTTAGGTGTTGATTTAGATGTGGATCATATGCAAGTTAGTAAAGATTATGTATAACCTAACATGTTCCATGACATCTATTTTAGATCTAAAGTTAGGCTATGACATGTGTGAGTTGTATGTTAAATTCTACATGCTAGTTTACATGTTTAGATGTAAGTTTAGACCATTGTTATGTTGCATAAATCACATATGCAAGTTTATATAAATATATGAGTTTGGAATATGAATCATGCTATGCAAGTTTATGGTTATTGCCTATGCAAGTTTACACCTTTAGATGTAGATCTATGGCATACATGATTTATGCAAGTTGTGACCATTACCTAAACAAGTTACAACTTTAGATTTGGATCTACGACATATGTAGTTTTATGCAAGTTGTAACTTTGGCCTATGCAAGTTTTAGATGTAGAACATCATTCACACATGCAAGTTCACCCCTATGTTTAGATCTAGTTTTATCTATATGTATGTTGTGATGTTTTCTCTTTATTTCATGAGTTAGACTATTCGAGTCTAACATATATTTTACGTTAAACGAACAAACATAAAACGTGGGGTAAAGGGGATAATATTAAAAAAAAATTGGCATAAATGCCTTAATAGGTATAAAATAAATTTGTGATGAAAATTGGTATGATTTTACATACCATAAATATATGGACATAATTGAGTCAATTATGGCCATAGTTAAATTTGGAATTGATTGATAATTTGAATAGGGAAAGTAATTCAAATTGGGGAATGATTAGTTAGGAGTAATTAATCGTCTAAGACATGAGGTTAAGCTCTTTTGTGATGTAAGACTTCCCGGACCCGCCCGGCAAATCCAGCTGCCACAAATGTCAGTCTAATGTGGGAGGTCTTAGGCATAAATTAAATACGTAACAATTGTAAAGACACGAGGTTAGGCTCGTTTGTGGTGTAAGACTGCCCGGACCCACCCGGCAAATCCAGCTGCCACAAATGCCAGTCTAATGTGAGAGGTCTTTATGAGGTTACGGTCTCAATGAATTAAGAAACACTTAACCAGATAAACATGTAGTGGGACATGAGGAGGTTAAGTGGGTGCCTTGGGTGGCAGGTGGAATCTAGTGGGTGCCTTGGGTGGCATTTGAAATACGATTAGAAACACTTAACCAAAATTGAAACATGTAAGTGAACATGAATAAGAAGGGGGTTAAGTGGGATGTACTAGAGGGGACCAAGCTTAGGTGGATAGCTTGTGTCAAGTAATGGGGGCCCGTTTCAACCAGTAACCCATACGTATCTTTGTGGGCTCGACCCAAGTCGAGGACGGGACACACATACTGGGCTTGACTGTAAGAGGCCAAAACGGGTTAGCGGTGGCAACGCAAGTCCAACGGGTTCATATGCGTGTGTGGGCCCGGGCTGGTAGGTAAGACGTTGTTGCATCGTGTAGGTATAAGCCGTGCATTGTTGGTTGTATCGGGTTGCCACTTTGGGGAGTGATACGCCCCACTATGGGGCCAACACGGGTATCTACGATTTAGGGAGCCGATCGCATATGGGTAGTGGGTACACCTAGTGGAGATAAGGGCAGACGGCACCTATGAAGGCAACTAGGGGTGTCCGAAACTACCATTATCATTATTAAGTTCTGTAGGCGGGATCAACCTTAGGTTGACTAGTGGTGGTGCAATATGGCAATTACCAGTATAGTAGTGGTGGTGCAGTGTAGTAATTATCTATAGTGGTTAGGTGCGCTTTAATGTTATCTTTGTTCATCTTGTTTCCTAGTTTGCTCTGTCATACTCAATTGTTCACAGTCATTTCCTTATTTTCCAACTTATGCCTTAGCCTGGTTATTTTGGTAATTATATTGTTAAAGTTATCGCACTCGCCAGACTTTATGTCAAACCCCCTTTGTTTCCTCCTCTTTTCTTCCTTCCCCCCAGGTGCTCAAGTTGGAACTAGCACCAGTGGAGCTTGATCTTGGACAGCTGTATCTCTTGCTTTTAGAAGATTGCTTGGATCATTGAAGTAAAGTTCAGCCTCTGTTATTTATGGCTATTTTGTATTGGGGATTATGTCTTTCAATTTTTGTACTTTTATTTATCCAAGATGCATATTATGTACTTGTCTCTGGTTTTGATGATGTACTCAAACTTATGTATTTTCCGCTGCAATGAGATAAAGTTTTTAATTCTTCAAGTACTGTTTATATCTGTCTTGTTGTTAAGTTTCTGTTCTATACTCACTCAAAATGCTCCATGAAAGTTAATGCATTCCATTTGTGAGTGACATAAATGGACGTGGGGTGTTACATGTGGTATCAGAGCTGAAGGTTACCAGAACAGATATGAATTTTGAAAAACTGTTTTTCAAAAGCATTTTATAAAGAAGTACCTTCAAAAGTACGTTTTAAGGAAAGTATTTTCAAGAGAAAACCTTATTTTAGAAAGCATAACCCCAAGAGCCATATATCTTTCCTTCGGTTCTTTTGTATTGAATCTTTCCTTTTCCGTTTCAGCATGTCTGGAATTCCCGAGATACCCGAGGGAACAACAATACCAGGATGGTTTAGGAGGTATTTGGAGACTAGGGCCACCACTGCAGGTCCAGAAAATCATCCTCCTCCTCCCCCCTCCTCCTCCTCGTGTTGATACTTTTGCTAAGATATGTAAGGACTTTTGAGCAATGGGTGGAAAACCTTTTCACGGGACGGAGACATTTGTTGAAGCTCGAAATTGACTAAAGGAGGTGGAAGAATTGTTTGGGATCTTTAAAGTGGAAGATGGGAGAAAGGTCCAGTTAGCTGCCTGGCTAATAAAGGATAAGGCCTCGTTTTGGTGGGAGGTCACTAATGGGGAACGTCCAGTTGATACATGAACAGATTTTAGGCGGAGGTTTGAGGCGAAGTTTCTCTCACGGGCTGAGGAGAATCTATACAAGGAAAGGTTTTTGGTGCTAAAGCAAGGGAATCTATCGGTGAAAGAATACGTCAACAAGTTCAATCAGTTGGCGAGATTTGGCTTGGACTTGGTGAATACACCAGAAAAGAAGGCCCTGGGATTCGTTAAGGGTTTGAACGAGCCGCTTCATGGGTTAGCTGTGACCCACATCCCGATGGGTGCTACCTTTGAGAGACTAGTTGACATGGCGCTTATGCACGAAGAGAAGAAGGGCGCCAATGCTAAAAAGGCACCCGAGAAGAAAGGGGATCAAAAGAAGTCGCAACAGCAACAACAGAACAAGAAAGGTGGGAAAGGTAACAATGGTAAGGGGAAGAAGAGATGCTTTAATTGTGGGACACCTGGCCATCTAAGCAAAGATTGTAGGAAGAAAAAGAAGATTGGTTGTTTCCACTGTAGCGAAGCGGGACATCTAATTAAGGACTGCCCAAAAAAAGGCCAGAGGGCAGGGTCTACCTCAGGAGGACAGGTGCAGGCTCTTATGCCACCAGGGCAAGGGGACAAGTTCAGGCTCTCGTGGTCCCACCGCTGCAAGAACGAGGTAGAGCAATTTCCGTTGAAAGTTCAGTTTTTTTGTTTGATCATCCTGTCCGTACTTTATTCGATTCTGGCGCATCACATTCGTTTATTTCTACATCATTAGTTGAAACACTGCACCTAGATACTAGTCTAGTAACAAATCCCTTAGTAGTCTCAAATCCTATTGGTGGTTCGGCTCATCTTTCTATGATCTGTCGGGATTTGAGAGTGTTTATCTTGGGCGTTGAGTTTGAATGCAACGCCTTTGTTCTTGGCTTCATGGGCAATGGCTTGATTCTAGGTATGGATTGGCTAACTAGATATGGGGCCATCCTAGATTGTGAAAGAAGGGTAGTTAGATTGTTGACTCGTTGTGGAAAGACCCTTGATATTTCTTGTGACCCTAGAGGTCCAGTAATGCTTAGCTACCAAGAATCCCCTGACGCATCCAATGATGATTTACATTCTGTTCGTATAGTCCGTGAATATGTTGATGTCTTCGATGAGGTGAGGGGTTTACCCCCAAAACGTGAGATAGACTTTCGAATATACCTAGTAGATAATGCGAAGCCAGTTGCATTGCCAGTACGCCACATGGCTCCAAGAGCGAGAAGAGAAATCAGTAAGCAAGTAAAGGAATTACTTGAGAAGGGGTTCATCAGACGTAGTATATCGGAGTGGGGTGCTCCAGTAGTATTTGCCACGAAGGCAGATGGGTCCCTTAGACTTTGTGTGGACTATAGAGAACTTAATAAGCTTACGAAGAAGAACAGACACCCACTGCCGAGGATTGACAATCTCTTCGATCAGTTAGTTGGCGCCTCAGTGTTTTCGCAGTTGGACTTAGCCACGGGTTTCCATCAGTTGAGAGTGGCTGAAGATAGCATAGACAAGACTGCCTTTAGGACTCCAGACGGCTTCTTCGAATGGCTAGTGATGCCCTTCGGTTTGACAAACGCCCCCGCATACTTTGTTGATTTGATGAGTAGGGTGTTTAGGGAGTACCTCAATAAATTCGTGGTAGTCTTTGTGGACGACATCTTGACCTTTTCCAAGAGCGAGGAAGAGCATGCCCTACATCTTAGGGAAGTGTTGGAGACTCTTCAAGCGCATAGCCTTAAAGCTAAATTTTCTAAGTGTCACTTTTGGAGAAAGGAAGTGCGATTCTTAAGGCACGTGGTTTCCAAAGAAGGGATAGCTGTGGATCCCGCGAAGGTAGTGGCCATCCAAGATTGGAAGGTCCCTAAAAATGCTACCGAGATGAGGAGTTTCTTAGGGTTGGCTGGCTACTATAGGAATTTTATCAAAGACTTCGCAAAAATATCAGCCCCATTAACACGCTTGACGAAGAAGAATCTAATTTTCACATGGGACGTAGATTGTGATGATGCGTTCCAACGTTTGAAGAGAGCTTTGACCACAACCCCAGTCTTAGTGTTTCCAGATGGGAGTAAGCCATTTACCATTTATACGGATGCTTGTGGGACAGGACTAGGCGCAGTCTTAATGCAAGAGGGAAGGGTAATAGCCTATGGTGGAAGGCAGTTGAGAGTGCATGAGAGAAATTACCCTACACATGACCTAGAGTTGGTCGCTATTGTTTTCGTGCTTAAGTCTTGGCGTCATTATCTTCTTGGCGGAAAAATTCGAATTGTTCACTGACTACAAATCGCTAAAATACTTGTTCTCTCAGAAGGACTTGAACTTAAGGTAGCAAAGGTGGATGGAATTCTTAGCGTCCTACGATTTCGAGATAGCATATATCCCTGGCAAGGGTAACGTGGTGGCAGACGCCTTAAGTAGAAAAAGGTTGTCCTTGAGTCCGTTGTTTGTTGAGCGGCGAAGCTTAGAGTTCATCTCTACGTTTGACTTTAGACCTTCCATTGACTTTGTACTCGGTTTGCTAGAATCCTTAGAGGTCAGACCTACGCTTTTGGGATGGATTGGTGAGGCACAACGAGATGACCCGCAGTTGGTTGAGTTAGTAGAGAAGCTCAAAAGGGGGGAGTCATCAAGCCATCTCAGTAGGTATACCCTAGATGATAAGGGTTGGTTGTGTAGGGACGGTAGACTTTGTGTACCACAGGACGAGAACTTGAGGAAGACTATTCTTGATGATGCACATCGTTCGAAGATGACTATTCATCCCGGCGGGGACAAGATGTACATGGACATGAGACGAGTTTACTTTTGGGCCGGTATAAAGAAAGACGTGGCTGAATTTGTTGCTAGATGCTTGGTGTGCCAACAAGTAAAATCAGAGCAAAAGAAGCCCGGTGGATTGCTTCACCCATTGGAGGTCCCACAATGGAAGTGGGAAAGTGTCTCGATGGACTTTATTGATGGGCTACCGAGATCGAGGAAGGGTAATACGGGAATTTGGATCATGGTAGATAGACTTACTAAGAGCGCCCATTTCATTCCCTTGAAGAGTAAGAGGACTGCTCCATGGTTAGCCTCCGTATACATTCGAGAGATAGTTCGTTTGCACAGTGTTCCTTCTAGCATAGTGAGCGACCGCGATCTTGTTTTCACTAGCGAATTTTAGAAGACCTTGCAAGAGGCGGTAGGGACTCAGTTATGTTTGAGCACCGCATATCATCCTCAAACGGACGGCCAGACCGAGAGGGTGAATCGTATTCTACAGGACCTATTGAGGTTGTGTGTCTTAGACTTCGGAGGTACATGGGAGGAACATCTTCCGTTGGTGGAGTTCGCATATAATAATAGCTTTCAGTCAGCATTAGCATGGCACCGTTCGAGGCTCTTTATGGATGGCCTTGTCATTCGCCTACATGTTGGTGGGAGTCTACAGATAAGATCTTTCTTGGGCCCTATATGATTAGAGAGACTTCGGAAAAGATCGATTTGATTCGAAGGAGAATGAAGACGGCGCAAGATAGGCAGAAATATTATGCGAACAAGAGGAGGTCAGATCTTGAGTTCGATATTGGGGACATGGTCTTTGTCAAGGTGTCTCCATTATGGAACGTTATTCGCTTTGGGTCCGTTGGGAAGTTAGCACCAAGGTTTATAGGACCGTTTCCTATTAAGGAGAGGATTGGGCAGATGGCATATAGGGTGGAGTTACCCGAGAGACTTAGTGGTGTGCACGATGTATTCCATGTATCACATTTGAGGAAGTGCTTACATGAGACCGCGGAAGTGGTAGAGACGAGCTTGCTTAGAGAGGTGGAGATAGAGCATGATGCGACGATTCGACGAGCTCCTATACGCATTCTTGGGTCGGAGATTAATAAGTTGAGGAATCGAGAGGTCAAGCTAGTCATAGTGCAATGGGGAGACGATGAGAGCAACGCTACTTGGGAGACGGAAGAGAAGATGCGTTCATTGTACCCTATTATTTTCGAGGGTATGTCTTTTAATTTCTCCTTTATCGCTTAGCTTGTACTTATCTTATCTTTAGTATGTCCTCTCGCTAGTATCTTTGACCTTTAGATAGGGTAACCCTATGGTTGAAACATGTGTTTGAGATATGTTATGTATGATGGATGCATGTGGATGCAAGTGTTTGCTAGTGGTTGCTCGTGGATGCATATACACACACTCTAGGCACTAGATCGGCTCAGTCACTTCATATTGCATATTGCATATAAATGTGTGTGCATATTTAAGTAATGGTTGTATAATGGTTGTACTATCATATGGATGCTGCATTTTGGTGAATGGTTGTGCATACATGTAGAAATAATTTGTATCGATAGGATTCTTTCGCATACATAATGGACGCATGGCACTATCATGGTTTGCATTAAGGAGGTCAACTGAATCAGTAGACCACCTGATTTTGCATTAGATAGAGAACATGTACACACACTTCTTGCAAACGTTCATACAGCCTTAGAAATTCTATAAGGACAATGGATGCATGTGTTTGATGGTTGGGTAGATGGTTGATTGGATGTTAGGATATGCATTCTCCTTAACTTAGAGATTTCGGGGACGAAATCCTTTAAGGAGGGGAGAATGTAACACCCCATATTTCTGTTAATATTAATATTCACAAATTAAAGAATAATTAATCTCAGACGTGAGAATTAAGGGAAACGGGTTGCGCCATTGTGTTCGTCTCGGAATTCTGGTTGAGATAGAGTCCGAGTTTGCGTGAATTGGACTTCGTATGAAGAAGTTATGGCCATCGACAGTTTCATAAAATTCAAAATAGATTTCGGAAAATTCAAATTTCAGAGTCAAACAGGCTAGGTGGGAAAATTCCCGCCAGGGCCAGGTCGAGTATAGTGCCGACTTGGGGGTCGACCTGCCCACCAGGTCGACCATATGGTCGATCTGCCCTAACCAGGTCGACTATAGTGTTGACCTGGGGGTCGACCTACCCACCTCCCCCGGGCAGAATTGATTAATGACCTGTTAGTGACTGGATGCTGACTCATTAGGGTTTCTGATCTGCTCTGATTGGCTGGGATTAATTCTGGGTTGATCGGATGGCTTAAACTAATCCTAAACTCTATAAAAACACCTATAAACTCAAACCCTAAAATCAAAATAAAAATTAGATTCATGGCCTCCATGCCGTCACCTAGCAACTCAGCATAGCCGCCACCAATTAGAGAGGAAGAAAGCAAAACAAATTCAATCCTTTTCAACTTTAACAATGAATCTTCTTCAAAGGAAAGCTAATACAACTTCAGAACTCAGAATTCAGAACTCAAGACCTTATTTGAGTTGTGAGTTCGATTTATTTAATAAAATAATTAGTAATTTAATTGGATTAAGTTATGATGTGGATTATATGGATATGATGTGAATTATTGACTGCATGTTATAATTATGTTGTAAAATTTTGAGGTTATCATATATGTTGTAAATTCTATGATGTTATATTGTGATGTTATCATCTATGTTGTAAAGTTATGATGCTATCATCTATGTTGCAATTTTATGTATAATCAAATCATCATGTTGTTCATATGCTTGTTGGTTATGTTGATTCATTTGAAAAATCATATGTATGTATGCAAGTTTAGGTGTTGATTTAGATGTGGATCATATGCAAGTTAGTAAAGATTATGTATAACCTTACATGTTCCATGACATCTATTTTAGATCTAAAGTTAGGCTATGACAAGTGTGAGTTATATGTTAAATTCTACATGCTAGTTTACATGTTTAGATGTAAGTTTAGACCGTTGTTATGTTGCATAAATCACATATGCTAGTTTATATAAATATATGAGTTTGGAATATGAATCATGCTATGCAAAATTATGGTTATTGTCTATGCAATTTTACACCTTTGGATGTAGATCTATGGCATACATGATTTATGCAAGTTGTGACCATTACCTAAACAAGTTACACCTTTAGATTTGGATCTATGATATATGTAGTTTTATGCAAGTTGTAACTTTGGCATATGCAAGTTTTAGATATAGAACATCATTCACACATGCAAGTTCACCCCTATGTTTAGATCTAGTTTTATCTATATGTATGTTGTGATGTTTTCTCTTTATTTCATGAGTTAGAATATTCGAGTCTAACGTATATTTTACGTTAAACGAACAAACGTACAACGTGGGGTAAAGGGGATAATATTAAAAAAATTAATTGGCATAAATGCCTTAAAAGGCATAAAATAAATTTGCGATGAAAATTGGTATGATTTTACATACCATAAATAGATGGACATAATTGAGTCAATTATGGTCATAGTTAAATTTGGAATTGATTGATAATTTGAATAGGGAAAGTAATTCAAATTGGGGAATGATTAATTAAGAGTAATTAATCATCTAAGACACGAGGTTAGGCTCTTTTGTGGTGTAAGACTGCCCGGACCCGCCCGGCAAATCTAGGTGCCACAAATGTCAGTCTAATGTGGGATGTCTTAGGCATAAATTAAATACATAACAATTGTAAAGACAAGATGTAACACCCCGTGTATTCTATAACTGTGGAATTAACAAATTAAAGTATAATAAATTTGAAATCAGAGAACTAAGGGAAATGGGATACGCCATTGCGTTCGTCTCGGAAAAATACGCGAAATAGAGTCCGAGTTTTCGAAAAACGGAGTCCGTATGAAGAAGATATAGCCTCTGGAAGTTTCTGAATTAAGTTTAAAATTCGAACAGCTCAGAAAAGAAGTTTAAAATTTAAAATCGGGCCCAATTGGCCAGGGCGGGAAAATTCCCGCCTAAGACACCCAGGTCGACTGGGCTGTCGACCTGGTCTAGCCAGGTCGACAGGGCTGTCGACAGGGCTGTCGACAGGCATGTCGACCTGGTCCAGACCCAGGTCGAACCCAGTCCACCCTGGCTGGCCTAGTCTATGTTGGTCGATTTTCAGAAGCATGCTTTGTCATTAGGGCTAGGTGGCAGGCTCTAATTGGTCTCTCTTTCGAATGAATGGCTACGATCAATCCAAGCAACATCGATGGTCCTAATCAGTTCATAAACTCTATAAAAATGACCCTAGACTCTACCTAGGTTTCTTACACAATTCTCTAGCCTCCATTGCTCTCTTCTTCTAATAAAAAAATAAAAATGGCGTCGCTGCTCTGCTGGAATTAAAACTAGAAGATAATCAACATCAGCCTAAGCAACTCAATTCAAACTAGAGATTAAAGTTTCTGCAAAGATTCTACAACAAGTTAAAGTTCTTTCTTTAATCCAATCAAGGCAAGTACAGTTATTTTCCGCTATAAACGTTAATTATAATTTTGATATGTTTTTAATTCTGAATCTGAGATTGTATATATATTCTCTTCTGTCAGATTTGTTTTTCTGTGACTGTTCTGTATCCCTTTTCTTCTTTTCTGTTTTTATAGCCAGGCTACCACGAGCCTGTGCCTAATCTCATAAGAGATGAACGTATGAACGCAAATTTTGGGATAAATAATGAATGATGCGAAATTTGACAAGACTAAATTGAATGTATGACTTTAGGTCTGAGGCATAAAATATATTGGACATATGCATAAATTTGACTATGAACATATAATTTATGCATGTTGTATGCATAGTTATGTTGTAATTTAGAACTGTAATTAATGAGCATATGTTGTAAACTAGATTTGGATCTATGCATATTCTATGATAGAAGAAAAGAGGAACCATTGTAAGATTACATATGATTTGAGACTTTGGACAAAATGCATATAAAAGTCAAGATATGATTTTTAGAAGATATGATTTAAAGATTTATATTGCATAATGATTCATGACTCAAAAAGAAGAAGATATGGAAACTTAGGTGTAAAGATTTACATTAATTAGGATATCTATTATTGTGATTACACCTAAATAGGGATTTTTGGATATATGGCATGCATTGAAATTAATGGTTATATTTGGTATAATTTATATGTGAATTTGCTGTAAAATGCTAGTTTAACAAAAATTGGAACATATGTTATATGGCAAATTATGTCCATATTCTGCGCTTATGCAAACATGGAGTATATGTTGTGAATCATGACAATTATGTAAGCATATGAATTTAGGCCAATTTATGATTGGGCAAGGCATGTAAATAGAACTTTTAGAAATATTAAATTTGCTAAATCTGCTAATTTGTCAAGTTGCCTAAACTACTAGTTTTGTTATATTGCCTAGACTGCTAATTAGATTGAAATGCCTAATCTGTTAAATTTGTCGGTTGAAATGCCTAACCTGTTATATGCCAAAATCTGCTAAGTTGCTAAAACTGTTAAATCCGTTAAGTCATATAAAATCTGTTATCTGCTATGTTGATATAATCATCCTGCCATTGATATAATCTGAATTGGCATATATATTGGGCGTGCGCATAAACGGTAAATTATTAATTAATTGGCCGCAAAGATAAACATGGCTAACTCGAGGTTAGTATGAGTTTGCGGCGTAAATCTGCCCGGAACCGCCCGGCACATCCAGTGGCCGCAAACAATAGGTTCTAATGTGAGAAGTTAGTCATAACATGCGTAAGACACGAGGTTAGGTCTGGCTTGTGGCAGAAGTCTGCCCGGAACCGCCCGGCATATCCAGCGGCCACAAGCTACCGACCTAATGTGAGAGGTCTGTGCATTAATAATTTATTAATGCAAATCTAAGATAAGAATGACGTCTAAAACGTATTGGGGAAAAATAGGGTTAAACCAAAGGGATTAATAGATGTAGTAAAACCCGTCCATGAATCTGTAGGCCCAATACAAAGTTAGACAAATCTGAAAAATCTGTACATCTGATCCGTTAGTCTGAAAACTTGTTAACTTAATTTGTGAATTAGTAAATCTGAATTCTGTATGTCTGAACTTGTAAACAAGTTAATCTGAAATCTGTTAGTCTGGGGACACAAGGTTAGGAGGGGAATTACTTGTGTCATCTGTTGTTTGGGACCCATATTAGTCAGTAACCCTTTCTGGTATCAAAACTTTGACCCAACAGTAAGTAGGGTCAGGGCACGCTTACTGAACTAATTATAAGAGGTTCATTCTGATAATGGCGAGGGGTGTTGATGGTGCATTCCAACCGGGTCATGTGCGTGCATGGATCCCGGTCTGCCTCTGAGGATGTAAGACGCCGTGACATCTGTAAATAGGTCTGTGCCAATTGGTTGTCACTTTAGGGAGTGATACACCCTACTGTGGGGCCGACACAGGATATTTATGTATTAGGGAGCCGATCGCTTGGGGTAGGGTTTTAGGGTACGCTTAGTTCTGTCTGTTTCTGTTGGTACCGTCTGTTTCTGTTGGGTGGTAACACCTGTCTGTTTCTGTGTGGTACCGTCTGTTCGGGTGGTAAAGGCCCATTACTAGTGTACACCTAATTCCACATTCTGTTTCCATAGGGATAAATATGTTTCTTCTTCTGTCTGTTTCTGATCGGGTAGTAAAGGCCCATTATTAGTATTCTGTTTCTGTTAAAGTATTCTGTACCCGTTCCTGCTTCAATTTAGACATTAGGGTGACACCTAATTTTGCTATACTAGTATTAGTGCAGAGAAGTGTAAAACAATAGTTTATATCATTCTGTTTTTCTGTTATATCTGCTACACCTGTTATAGTTATCTCACATCCAGTTTTATGTTCATATCATATTATTATTATCTGTTCATATGCTGAAAGTCACTGGACTTGCCAGACTTTTTGTCTGACCCTTGTTGTTTTCGCCTCCTTTCTTCCGTTTCCCCCCCAGGTTGTCCAAGGAGGGAAATACTTTAGCTTGATCCGGATTTCTCTTTGCTTGAAGTGCTTAAAGTATGGCTTGGCTCTGTATAGCTTCCGTTCCATGGGGATTATGATTTTAAACTATGCATTTTGAAGGCTTTTGTACAAGACTGATATTTTGTACTTGAATTCTGAAATTTGAGAGGATGTAACCATATTAATTTATGTTTCCACTGTAATAAAGTTAAAAATTTTCAAGTACTGTTTTATCTGTCTTGTAAGTTTCTGTTCTGTTTACTAAAATGCTCCACCAAAGTTAAGGCATTCCCTTTGTGAGTGACCTTAACGGAGGTGGGGTGTTACACATGAGATTAGGCTCGTTTGTGGTGTAAGACTGCCCGGACTCGCCTGGCAAATCCAGCTGCCACAAATGCCTGTCTAATATGAGAGGTCTTTATGAGGTTACGGTCTTAATGAATTAAGAAACACTTAACCAGATAAACTTGTAGTGGGACATGAGGGGGTTAAGTGAGTGCCTTGGGTGGCATGTGGAATCTAGTGGGTGCCTTGGGTGGCATTTAAAATACGATTAGAAACACTTAACCAAAATTGAAACATGTAAGTGAACATGAATAAGAAGGGGGTTAAGTGGGATGTACTAGAGGGGACCAAGCTTAGGTGGATAGCTTGTGTCAAGTAATGGGGGCCCGTTTCAACCAGTAACCCATACGTATCTTTATGGGCTCGACCCAAGTCGAGGATGGGACATGCATACTGGGCTTGACTGTAAGAGGCCAAAATGGGTTAGCGGTGACAACGCAAGTCCAACGGGTTCATATACGTGTGTGGGCCCGGGCTGGTAGGTAAGACATTGTTGCATCGTGTAGGTATAAGCCGTGCATTGTTTGTTGTATCGGGTTGCCACTTTGGGGAGTGATACACCCCACTGTGGGCCCAACATGGGTATCTATGAGTTAGGGAGCCGATCGCATGGGGGTAGTGGGTACACCTAGTGGAGATAGGGGCAGGCGGCACCTATGAAGGCAGCTCGGGGTGCACGAAACTACCATTATCATTATTAAGTTCTATAGGCGGGATCAGCCTTAGGGTGACTCGTGGTGGTGCAATATAGCAATTACCAGTATAGTAGTGGTGGTGCAGTGTAGTAATTATCTATAGTGGGTTAGGTGCGCTTTAATGTTATCTTTGTTCATCTTGTTTCCTAGTTTGCTCTGTCACACTCAATTGTTCACAGTCATTACCTTATTTTCCAACTTATGCCTTAGCCTAGTTATTTTGGTAATTATATTGTTAAAGTTATCACACTCGCCAGACTTTATGTCTGACCCCCTTTGTTTCCTCCTCTTTTCTTCCTTCCCCCCCCCCCCCCAGGTGCTCAGGTTGGAACTAGCACCAGTGGAGCTTGATCTTGGACAGCTGTATCTCTTGCTTTAGAAGATTTCTTGGATCGCTGAAGTAAAGTTCAGCCTCTCTTATTTATGGCTATTTTGTATTGGGGATTATGTCTTTCAATTTATGTACTTTGATTTTGTCAAGATGGATATTATGTACTTGACTCTGGTTTTGATGATGTAATCAAACTTATGTATTTTCCGCTGCAATGAAATAAAGTTTTTAATTCTTCAAGTACTGTTTATATATGTCTTGTTGTTAAGTTTATGTTCTATACTCACTCAGAATGCTCCATGAAAGTTAATGCATTCCCTTTGTGAGTGACATTAATGGACGTGGGGTGTTACATCCACTCCATTGCACTTTGACTAAGTGAACCTTCTTGTTCCTCAATTCTTTGGTTTCTTTGCCAATAATCTTTAGCGGCTCTCTTCTCACAGCTAATTCTGGAGTAATTTCTATGTCCCATTGCGCTGCTTCTTCCACGATCAAGTCTGGATCATGAACATGCTTTCGAAGTTGAGATACGTTAAACACATTATGTACTCCAGGAAACCAATCAGGTAATTGAACCCTATAAGCGAGAGTTCCAACCCGTTCCAGAATAGGAAACGGACCAATAAATTTGGGTGCCAATTTCCCTGTTTTACCGAACCAGATTACACCTCTCATCAGGGATACCTTCAAATACACCTGGTCGCCAATAGCAAATGATATATCTCTTCTCCTCTTATCTGCATAGCTTTTCTGTTGTCTTTGAGCGGCGAGTAATCGTTTCTTAACGAAATTGACTTTGTCTGTAGCTTCGCGAATCATATCGGGTCCCAATATGAGTCTATCACCAGGTTCTACCCAACAAGCAGGAGATCGACACGGTCTACCATACAATGCTTCGAACGGTGACATTGTTAGGCTTGCTTGGTAGCTGTTGTTGTATGAGAACTCGGCCAAATGCAAATGGTCTTCCTATGATCCGCCAAAATCAATAACACAAGCCCGCAATAAATCTTCTAGGATACGATTCACCCTCTCAGTTTGACCATCTGTTTGAGGATGATATGCAGTGCTCAAGTTCAGTTTCGTTCCCAATTCTGCTTGGAATGCTTCCTAGAATTTACTAGCAAAAATCGGGTCACGATCACTAACGATGCTCATGGGAACTCCATGTAGTCTAACAATTTCTTTGCAATAAACCTACGCCATACTTTGAGCAGTTCTATTCGATCTGACAGGTATGAAATAGGCGGTCTTCATGAAACGATCTACAATCATCCAAATACAGTCATTTCCTTTCCTGGTTCTGGGCAAACCATCTATGAAATCCATATAAATCTGTTCCCACTTTCCACTTGGAATTTCCAAAGGTTGCAACAATCCAGTGAGCTTCTGTTGATCGCTTTTGACTTGTTGACAAGTAGAACACCGGCTAACATATAAAGAAATATCTCGTTTCATAGATTTCCACTAGAAGGTGCGTTTGATATCATTATACATCTTGCTCACTCCTGGATGGATACTAAGCTTGGCTTTGTGACATTCATCTAATACTTCTCTCCGGAGTTCAGGAATGCTTGGCACACATATTCGGCCTTTCAACCTAAGAATCCCCTCGTTATCCATCTGAAAACTCGAGGGCTCGCCCTTCTGAATTCTCTCCCTGGTCTTCTGAATGAAGTGATCATCCTTCTGAAGAGCAGATATGTTATCAATCAATGAAGGAATGATGATAAGACTGGCGATAGTTACATTCTTTCTGCTGAGAGCATCAGCCACAACATTAGCTTTCCCTGGAGTATGTAAGATATCAAGATCATATGCCGCGAGAAATTCTAACCAACGCTGTTGTCTCATATTTAGATCCTTCTGGGTGAATAAATATTTCAATGATTGATGATCAGTGTATAATTCAAACTTCTCACCCACTAGATAATGACTCCAGATTTTCATAGCAAACACGATAGCTAGCGATTCAAGATCGTGAGTTACATAATTCTTTTCATGTGGTTTCAATTGACGGCTAGCATAAGCGACTACATGGCCTCTTTGCATTAACACTGCGCCAAGGCCTTCTTTAGAAGCATCGGTCCAGACTTTTAAATCCTGATTGCCATCAATAATTGTGAGCACTGGAGCAGTCGTCAATTTTAACTTCAGCTCCTGGAAAGATGCCTCACATTCGGGAGTCCAGTTGAATCTCGAATGTTTCTTAGTAAGCTTTGTTAAGTGACTGGATATCTAGGAAAAATTCTTAACGAACTTCCGATAATAACTAGCCAATCCGAGAAAACTTCTGACTTCTGTGGGTGCACGAGGCTGTTTCCAATTCTGAATAGCGGTGATTTTATTGGGATCCACTGAAATTCCTTGTTTTGACACGACGTGGCCAAGAAATTTGACTTCTTCTTGCCATAATATATATTTGGAAAACTTTGCTTTTAAAACATTCTTTCTGAGAATTTCTAACACTTGGTCCAAATGTTTTTCATGCTTGCTTTCTGATTTAGAGAAGATCAATATATCATCAATGAAAACTAGAACGAATTTATTCAATACTTCTCTGAATACACGGTTCATCAAATCGACAAAACAAGTTGGAGCGTTGCATAAGCCGAACGACATTATTAACCACTCGTAGAATAAGTCTGGACCTCTGAATGCTATCAAAGGAAAACACTCTTCGGCAATACGAAGCTGATGGAAACCTGTAGCTTGGTCCATTCGTGAAAATAATTGTGTGCCATTCAATCGACCCAACAAATCATCAATTCGCGGCAATGGATTTTTTTTCAATGTCTGCTTATTCAAGTCACGATAATCTACACATAATCTGAGAGTATCGTCTGACTTTGGGACAAACACCACTGCTGCTCCCTAATCATAGAAACTAGGCCTGATTAGACCTTTCCATACAAGCTGTCGAGTTTGATTGTCTAACTCTTCTTTTTCCTCTAAGGTAATTCTTCGAATAGCGTGAACTACTGGCCTTGCATTCAGAATTAAAGAGATTTTAAAATCAATTTCTCTCTACAGAGGTAATCTAACAACTTCTTCAAACACATCCGCATAGTTCTTGACAACAAGAATATTTGCAATGTCGACCTGAATATTCTCTGTAACGACAGGAACAGGTTCTATTTGAGCAGGAGAAACATCCAAAGCTGACCAAAAATCTTTTCTATCAGAATTCGGGCCTTCACATGGAATTACAATATTGGCAAGCTTCGTTTTAACCTTGACAATCCTTTCTGCACATTTAACTTCTGCTTCGTATTTGGTTAACCAGTCTAATCCTAAAATAAGATCGAATTCGGTAAAATTCATAACGATCGAGATACAAGGAGACCGATAATGAGAAAAAGAAACAGGTACCCCACAAACCCAACTAAGATCGAGGGAACCCCCAACTGGATTATGGACAGTTATGGGTTCTTTAAGCTTTTTCAATTTCAAATCCAATTTCTCAACCACATTCTTTGCAATAAAGCTACTCGACGCGCCTGTATCAAACAATACCTTAACCGGAATGTTTTTGACAGTAAGCGTGCCTTCTAAAACATTTGGCCATTCCTGGCTAACTGAGGGTGCTGAAACTTCTACCACTTCATTTACTTGACCCTTTTCAGATTTCTTTAAGAACTGGCAATCTTTTTCAAGGTGGCCGGTCCTTTGGCATTGACTGCATTTTCTATTCTCTTGAAACTTGTTCTTGGGTTTTGACCAAACATTTGTTTCTTTCTTCGAGGATTTGCAATTCCCTTAAAAATGCCCTGGCTTCTTGCAGTTATTGCATATTGGAGTCGTTACTGGTCATTTCTCAGACTTAACCTTTTCCCGATTGAATCTAGGCTTCTTTCTGAGCTCAGACTTCGTACTGGCCTCAGGTGGTGCACTTGTCTCTGGGCTATCAGTTTCAAACTTCCTTTTATTGCTAAGACTGACTTCCTCTTCATCGACAAAAAGGCCTCGCTTATCTAGATATTCATACTGATAAGCCATGTATATCATTTCACAAAAAGGAAGCTTCGCATGCCCCATTACGCTGTTCTGGTATTTTCTTTGAAGACCATTAATAAACCTCAGATTCTTCCTCTTTGGATCCTGAATTAGCCGCGGGGCAAAATGAGAAAGTTCATTGAATCTCTTATGATATTCTGGGATATTCATATCTCCTTGTATCAGATAATAAAATTCATCACATAACCGCTCAGTTGCTTCTGGAGGAACAAATCTTTCACTGAAAATTCCTTTAAATCTACCCCAGGTAATATTACCTTCTGGATTATCCTTAGTAACCGTTTCCCACCAGATTAAAGCTTCATCTTTGAGCACCCAAGATGCCACTAATCTTTTCTGATCATCTCTCAGCTGGAAACTTTCAAAAATTCTTTCAACAGAACTCATCCAAGCTTGAGTTTGAATAATATATTCATTTCCCGAGAATGGTACTCCACCCAGATTTCGATATCTTTTCAATAGAGCTCTATATCCGATCCTGGCTAAGGGAGCACAACTGGCTCATTAATTTGTTGAACCATAGGATTATTCCTTCTGCTTCTGCCACTCATTTTCTATGTCTGCAAATAGCAAACAAAGTGTTAGGCCAACATAAAAGGTAATTTTAAAACATAGAGACATATACGTTAATGTAAATGTGCCTATTGAGGTGTATTTCATTTTGCTATTCTCATACTAGGACCTTACCGATCCTATCTGTAATGAGCTATTCGTCTTAGAACACTACTGGTTCTATTTCTGACGAGTTCGTTAATATGTTATATTCCAGAACTAAGCTTAACCAAAGCTCTGATACCACGTTTGTGGCGACCCCAAACCCCGTTCTATGGTGGCAAGGGTAATCTTTGGAATATAACACATAAATAGATAACAGCAGAACAGAAAATAAATAAATACACCAGATAATGTATAATAGAGTACACTGGATAAACATAATCATCAGAGTTACACAGTATACAGGATCATACTTAGTTCAAAATACAGTTTAGCTATACATAAATGTCTACAGCGGAAAACAAAACATAATATGTACAATAGGAGCTGAACAACATAAAAAGAGATAAATGATAGAATCCATCTTCAGCTCCAGCAATCCAGAAAGAGCCTGCTAAAACCTAAATACAAGGTTGCCCGTGTAGAAAAAGGGGCACCTGAGTTTGCAAGTGAAACAAACTACGAGTCAGTCCTGGGACTGGTATGAGAAATCTACTTAACACATTTTATAATATGGCTAATCACACGACCATGCCATTTTCGCGGAACGGGATATTTTTATCCAACGGATATTTATTTCAACACATCACTATTTTTAACACTTTATATTCACAATAAAAATGTTGATTTTATTGTTCAATCTATATATTCAACTCATGAATGTTTTCGACTTCACACATACGATAAAACCGGCACTGTCCCTAGTACGACTCCTCACTCTACCTTAAAACCTCGCGGTTTTTGACAATGGGGATTTCATGCATCTAATTCGTACGCAGACGAGCATGTTTATTTTTCTTTTCCACAAACTAATCCTATGTGGTTTCATCCAAAATATTTCTCGACCACAAACAGGTATTTTTCAACCACAATCAATCATTCATGATTTTCACCAAATTTCACATCAACCAATAATCCAAACAATATCACAACCAATAAATATCGTCCATGGTATGTGGACGAGGGGAATATATATATATATATTTATATTCGTATATAAATATATTTCCATTTCATTTCACTTCATTTCAATCATTTCAACGCATATATAATTTTTACAATGCATATATAACTTATACATCGAACATACAACTTATACAACGCTTATGCATGAGCTGTACAATGCTTATATAACTCATACATCGACTATATAATTTATACATCGTTGTTTTCCATATCGTTTATAAATTAGAAATCTCACATTGGGTTCCATTCCACCAAAAATTGTAGAAGGCTCAGAAAAATATGCGGTCTCTTCTAGAATGTAGAAGACGTCCTCATGGTCCCGGTGTCTCTTGTTTCACTGGATTTCAACCACAAACGTTAAAGATACGATTTTTACACTAAAATCAACTTCGCAACGAATAAAAAGTGTCGCAAACCTTTAAAATAAACTCAGTCGTATACTTCAGTTTTTGATTCAAAACTTGGTCTTCGATTTGCTTCCCATTCGTGAAGTGTTGCCTCGATAAGACTTCACCACGACAACGGGCTAGGAAATCCGCTCTAGAGGGTCGCCACCCTGCCAAACTCGATCGCAATCAGAGGCCGTACTCCGGTGGTGAACGGCGGCAACACAGCGGCTCGGATCTCGAGAAATGGTCAACGATATTAGACGAGGAGGGTATGGATTTAAAGAGGAGAGAAGGATCTACAAAAAGTTGCAAAGGGGCACTGGGTTTTGGTGAAGGGGTTGGCCAGAACGGAGGAGAGAAGGTGGGGAGTACAGCCGCCATCGGGTTTCTGAGAGGAACGGGGTTTTTGGTCAACGCGTTTTTGTGAAGGAGAAAATGATTGGTCCATGTTTTTTTATAATTATTTTTAATTCTTTTTAAATTAAAAAATACCAGTTTCTCCATATGAACTCCAATCCAAACCCAACGACTGTCGCCCCTAGCTAAATTCCCTCATTTCGCAAACAATGGGATGTATTTCATAGGCCCATTCGACTGTTTCAGTCAGTTTTTCTTCAAATTAAAATATAAAACATTCAATATGCCGGGGCCACATACTAATTCTAAAAATTCCAGAAAAATAAATCTAGCTATATTTTGATGATATGGTCCCAATAAAACTAGTTTCGTCAAATTCTGAGACCGTTTGAAAAATGGTCATTTTCTGGTTGATCCAATTTTACTAAAATTGACCAAACACATTTTCCTTCGCCACGCTCACATATTAACTTCAAAAATTATGGAATTTGAAACCTAGCAATAATTTGACATCCCGGATCCAACAAAAGTAGTTTCGTCGAATTCTGAGGTCGTTTGCAAAATGTCTATTTTCAAGGGCAATATATTCTCTATAGCGACCTTTCTGAAAATTCATTTGGCCATAACTTTTGACTCTCGCTATGAAACTTCGATTTTTCAGATTCATTAGAAACATATTCACTAACAGATTTAAATATTTTTGGTTTCACTATTATCCGTTTTATTTTGCTCCTGGTACAGTCAATCAAAGTTTAAATTCAAATTTTGAAACTGCCGCGCCATTTCAGGCCTTGTTTATAATTTAAAATAATTATATTTATTTTCCAACATCGATTCGAACATACTTTTCATCGTTATTATTTAAAATATTTATTTAAAATCCACTAAAATAGCCAGATTAAAATTTTTAAGCTGACTCAGATTTTTCGGGTTGTTACAATACACCTCATTCCAATTCAAAATATTCTTTTATTCAAATATTCACATCTTAGGGAAAGGTTCCCATTAATTTTATCAAAGATAAATTCTTTTAAACTTATTCTTTAACTTCCTTTTGATATCATTTTCAAAAGATTTTATCTTATCTTTTTACAGATCCAAACCAAATTAAGGTTTGTCAACTAGTCGGGATTTGCAAACTTTACCGAAGTAATCGTTTATCTATTAATCCCAATCCCAAACTATTCATCCCATGGAGCGAAACTGGTAGTACTCCATATCTAACACCCACGGTGTTATCGGTAAATTTATTTATCATTTCACATTCAAATCTAATCAAGGATTTAACTATCGCCTGGAGTAAAACTGGTGGAACTCCACTCTCGATCATTTCTTGAATTTATTAAATTTAATTACCCTATTCCCATTACAATTTAAATAAAGATTCATTAAAACTATAGCTCGGTTCTAATCTCATAAATCATTACTTAATGATTATTCAACATTAGGAAAATAAATCCTGTCTTTAACTGGGTTATAGAACCAATGTCATTTAAAACACAATTCACTATAAACCTCAAATTACTCTTCCATCAAAATTGGAATCTTCACAGAAATCATAACAGTATATAATCGATATAAATTTCCGTATCGGATCAATACTATAAATGGAATAACAGAAAGGCCTTTTAAATTCCATAAATAGTAATGGTCTTCCTTCTCAGAATCTCATCTCAATTATCACTAAATCAAATTCCATTCCTTTCCAATTTCTTTTATTAAATTGGAAAATTTACTTTGGAAAATTTCTATTAAATTTTAGTAAAAAATTTATAAATTCCAAATCATATTTTCACTGTTAATTGGGTAAAGAACAAATGTCGTCTAAAACACAGTTCACGATAAACCCACAATCAACCTTCATTTCAATTCCAATTAAATATTAATTAATTGGTAAACTTCACTAAGTCTTAATTAAAAAGATTTAATCTTTTCTCAAATGGGTTTAAGAACAACGTTATTTAAGATACCGTTCACGACAAACCCAAAATCCAATTTGATATTAAATACAAGGCACTGAATAAAAAATTTATCAGCTTATATTCAGTATCTAATTCTGAAACTAACTGATATCGTATTGGGAATAATGATATCTGTATCTTCCAAATTCCTCTACAGTATTCGTATAATCATGGAATCCAATATCAAAATATTCCGAAGATTATTTCCACTCAAATCCATTTCAATTCATCCATTGGAAAACTGTGGTTATTTTAGAACCATTTCAAACCCAATTTATTTATTTAAAAACATTGGATTAATATTCTAGTTAATAATTAGATCAATTTAATAAAAATATATTTTTTATCTTTTCAAATATGGAATTTTTCATCCCAATTCTTTTCAAATCATTTATTATGATTTTACCCAATTTTTCCATATTTTTAATAATTTTATTAAGGCTTGTACAGTCGGTTTCCAATAACGACCATCGAACTATATCCATAGCGACCTTTTCTGAAATTGATTTGGACATAATTCCAAATCTATCCATTAAATTTCAAATCTCTTATATTCATTAGAAAGCTCTTTTCGATACAAACCCAACTGTTCTGGTTTTAGGAGAATCCGACGGTCGGATTTCCCGTTACATCAATTTGAAGTTAATGGTCGAAATTCACGAACAGTCGCTGCGCGGCGCGTCCTATTCAAGCCATATATATATATATATATATATATATATATATATATATATATATATATATATATCGTCGATTTCCATTTAGAATGTATTTTATAAATCGTTTATAAATTCATTTTAAAACGATTTCAACTTCATTTTCAATTTTAAATCAAAATTGAATATTCTATATCATTATAATATTAAAATGATAATATTTTCAAAATATCAGATTTGAAATTAGTTCTTTTCGATATTCATTATAAAATGAATAAAATCGATCGATAAACCCATTCGGGTTAAAATGGCGAATATCTACTTACTCGGCTTCATATATTCCAATATTTTCGTGTCCATCCAAAATCAGACATCAAAATCATATTTTAATTCTTCACTGAATATTATTTTAAAATATTCGTTATCTCAAAATATTCGTTATTTTAAAATATTCATTATTTCTGAATTGGAATGTGACTCAATCAATTACGATATAATTTCAGTTATATGGATTTCATACATTGCATGTATTCAACAATGGTGATAAACAACTGTTAAACAGTTCATTCACAACCAGAGTGCAATTCACTACTGTATAAGCATTAAATAATTAAATAACGCTTATCACAGTCTGTCGATCTATCGATTGACATATAATTCAATTCAGGGGAGATGTGAATAAATTATCCTTCCTAGACCCGTGTGCGGTTTTCAAACAACAAAGTCTATTCAAAATAATCACCGGTTAATTAATTTAACCAGTTCTAATTTGATTTGAATTATTTTTCTAATTTACCAATTTTCACTATTTAAATTATAAATAAATATTTATAATTTAATTTCAATTACCACATTAGTGTTAACATTATTTTTAGTATGTTAAACATTTCAACATCACAGACAAAACACAATACAATCAATTTAAATCATCCATGGTCTGTGGATTAGGGAGGTGAGCTAACAGGCACCGTATACAATTTATAATGATTTAAAACTGATAAAAATCTACACTGGCAATTCTATATATTTTTATATATGGATACAACAACATGATAAAATATAATTTAGTGAGAAGGAGTTCTCACATTGGGTTCCATTCCGCCATTCCTTATTGAAGTATTATTTTAAATAAAATTAAACCAAACGTTTAATTTTATCCAAAAATTCAAATCCATTTTTGTTCTGCTCAGTTCCACTACGAAGCTCTCATTTCTGCGATTCCAACGCAAGTTGTCTCGCGTGATTTTGTTGTCATTTGAGCAAGTTATGATGGTTTATACATAAAATATAATAATTACCTTGCTTAAGAAAATTAACTAACCTATTAATTAATTAACCATTGTTTAACCATTACCTATCTTCTTCACTTCGATTTGCCTGGAACCCGATCAAGGAAAAAATGCGGCCCCAACTTCTAAAATTGCATGCCCTCTGAGAAAGTATGACGTCGATCTGATGTGACCGCACCAAAGCCCATTCTCCCCTTCACCAGCGCCCGGAGGCACGATGATCTCGGCCACCCCCATCTGGACAGAAAACATGAATGAACTCCAAGACTTTGGGACCCAAATTCGCTTGAGATGCTTAACTGAAAACGGTCTTGCTCACATGAAATTGAAGACCTCTCCCGCCTCTCTGATTTTGTATTAGTTTCATGCTCTAATTCGCAGTGAGTAGTGAGAAATTGGGGATCAAAATTGGGGCGATTTCAGCCCTTGATAAGGAACGACGGCATTGGGAACTAGGGTTTTGTTAAAAATTGGGGTATTTATACCCTTATTAAATTAATATTTAATTCTCTTAATAATTTCCAATGAAAATTCGTACCCCTAACTCCAAATCAAACTCAACGGCTATTGTCCCTAGCCAAATACCCTCATTTCGGACATAATGGAATATGTTTCGTAAGCCAATTCGACAGTTTCAACCAGTTTTCATCAAAATTAAAATATAAATAAATATATATTGAATTTAAATGTACATTTTAATTTACTAGGGCCACATACTAACTCTAAAAATTACAAAAATAAATAAATCTAGTTATGTCTTAATGGTACAGTCCGAACAAAACTAATTTGATCGAATTTGGGGACCATTTGAAAATGGCCTTTTCTAGTCTATTAAATTTAAACTGAAATTACAAAACACATTTAAATTCACCACACTCACATATTAATTCCAAAAATTATGAAATTTTAAACCTAGCAATAATTTGACATTCCGGATCCAACAAAAGTAGTTTCATCGAAAAGGAGATCGTTTGGAAAATGGCTATTTTTAAGGGCTATATATTATATTAAAATATATATAAATTCCATAGCGACTATTTTAAATTTCAAAATGGACATAACTTTCAATTTATAAATTGAAATCTCAAATTTTTCACATTCATTAGAAAGATATTATTAAACAGATTCAAACATTTCTGGTTTTACTGAAATCTGATTTATTTTGAATCCTACACATTCAATTGAAATTTAAAATCAAAATTTCAAACTACCGTGCCATTTCAGACTCCTTTTATAATTAAAATAAATTTATACGTTCTAACTTTTATTTAAATAAATTTTAAATCGTTACTATTTAAAATAAATCATTTTAAATATTCAAAATGCCTTAAAATAGCTAATATAAAATTTTTAAATTGGTTCAGAAATTCCGGGTTGTTACAACTGGTTATCAAATGATGGGTTTAAACTAGAAATAAAATGTGAAATTTTGACATAACTATAAAATTTAAACTAACGGTCAAATTAAATTACACTATCGATGCTAGTTAACAGATGCAATTTTAACAACCAGACAACAATCAGTACAATCATATCCTAACATAAATTTAATTTAACTAATAATCAATACTTTAGTTAGGTGTAAGTGGGTTTAATCACTCACCTTGATTTCAAACGAGATTGGAATCAAAAATTTAGCCCAAATATCAATAGTCTTAGAATAAGTTCGCGACAGCTCCATGTTGTCCGAAATTTCGATATGATCCCAGCAGATCCAACTACGCAAAAAACTGGATTTGTATATAGAAGTTATATAAGTTTGAACGTTTGCAATTCAAATTAAAGTAAAATAATATAATATTCTCTTCACCCAATGGTTGCGCGCCACATCATCTTTCTCTCAACCCCTTTTCTTCTTTGACGCATCATGTTCCCAGTCAACACGAGAAACCAAATCACATATAAACCCTATGTCCAAAGCATTTGATTTAACATCAAAAATCCTTTTGCAAGAAACAATGATCTTTTATATCAAAACTTCCTTGATATTATGATAGTGCCTATCAACCACAATACAATAATCATATAGAAGAACGCTTTCATCTCACGTTCCACATACATAATATATAATCAAAAACCGCGGGAACTTATTAGGTAATGAATTCCAACTGGCAAGGTATGGGACCACCTTCCGACGGTGTATCTCTAGAGAGGAATATAGCGGGTTCAATAAGAAAATCTTGTAACCTAGGCTAAACATGATGCGTACCAAATGTATTATCACCAACGGTTGGGATCAACAACTGCTTTCCGAAAGGGATAGCATCGAAATAGATTATAGAAGTAAATGGAATTTCTCTAGATCAGGTGAAAATACACCCTAATTGGCAGCTAACCAATTAGCCAAGCGACCTACCCGATTTTATACCATTTCTGGTTGTGAGGCTAGAGGCCATAATGTATTTTTAACAGATCATATTTGATTTACTTTGAATGCCACATCATCATACCCGTCAAATCACAAATTGATTTTCCCAAAAATACCACGGGTACAAGCTAAGAGAAACGAATTCCTTCGCCACCAACGTAAATACGTTTGAAATGATCAACATACGTGATCCACCAGATATACTCTGTCAGACACTCGTCCATCCTAGTTATCCAGGGACTGGACAACCCAAAGGCACTATTCTGTAAATCCATCTTAGGAAATTTCTACCTAGGATTTACTGAACAGCCCTTGCATAACTCCGTCTTCAATTATCTTTAACATATTTGATTTGCAACGCTAATGCCACATGGAGTGGTTTTCAGATAATATATCTGATCCCTGTCTCTCCGTATTGACAATGGAAATGGTCAAAATCTTTGATAGTCGGTGATTTATCTATCAAAGGAAAACATGTGTACAAACAACGTTCATATTTCCAAATGGAAATCTTACCAATCAATCATCATTTCATTTCCCAATTTCCTATTTATCATTTCCCTATATTCATAAATTCCTTATTTTCTAAAATTAGAAAATATACGTTATTAACTTTGGAAAACGTTTCCATTTCTGATTCACGCATCAATATCTTCCCACCTCTATTAGTCTCTAACTGTAAACTAGTAACAGAACAACTTCCCAAGTATAAACCCCGAAGGTCGAGACCAACATCAGATCGATACCCAGAAGGCCATTCAACTCAACTAATTTCCAGTCAGTTTCTAATTTCCGTAATTCCATTTAAATTCCTAATTCAAACCCCAAATTATTTTATTATATTTTATTTGAAAAATATTTACTTTAATCTAATTTTCACACAGAATGTGAATAATATTTCTTTATATATTCAAAACAGTTTGATTTCGTATTTAAAAAAAATATCTCAAACCCAAATTATATTATTATTTTTATTTGTAGAATTATTCCTACAAAACTTATTTCATTTCCAACATTTATAATCTCATTGTAAATTTCCTTTATAACTATTACGTTCACATTCCATTTCAATTATCGGTGTTGAAACCGATTTTTACTTCTCTATATAAATTCAGATTTATATATTCAATTTGTCAAATGATAAATACTTCCTTAATTTATAAACATCGTTTATAAATTATTCTCCTCAATTTATCTGTTAAGACAGATTTCTATTAAATATTTTCTTTAAATCAATATCATGTTACACCCGTGTGCGAAGCACAGGTCTAAACCTTCCTGGTGTAAAATTCTATTCATTTTCCAAATATTTCCTTTTATAATTCTATTTACTTTCCAAATAAATATTCCTTTTATAATTATATTTATTTTCCAAATAAATATACCTCTTATATTATATTTATTTTCCAAATAAATATTTCATGTAATATATCCTATTTATTTCCAATAAATATTTCATTTTCAAAATACACTTTGAAAATTCCCTTTTTACATTCCAATATTTCTTATGGTATTTAAAATACCAATTTAACAGGCCGGTGTCATCATAATCAATCACATGTTTTATATCACATCATACATCACAATATATGAAAACAAACAGTATTATAAATATTGAGGAACCCAGTTGAATTCCTCCAACCTGTTTCCCTGCATCCACAGATGTTAAACAACATAAATAACATCGATTTCATTTCAATATGAAATATTCTGATAAACAAAATCATTATTTGATTAATGATTTATATGTATATCGTTATCTACAATTTCAACCAATAAATCATCAATTCAACCAAACAATTAACACACAACAATCAATCATCATTTATCAATACTAGATTATATTTGTGAAAATATAAACTGTACAGAGTTAGTGAGTTTTACTCACATTGGACGGTTTATCATTAAATAACAATAACTGTTGTTGATTCAGATCAGACAATTTATTTCACTATAAATTGTAACGAGCTCCAATTCACTCCGAGTCAGTTCCATTGTGTAGCCGTCGTCCATACTATCCCAACGAATCTTGTTTTGCGGAATTCTGATTAAATATGAATAAGATATTTATTTTACAAGCTTATATAACTATTTAAATAGTTTTAAATCTAATACTTAAGCTATTGGGCTTTACCCAATTTCCACCGCTCCAAAACGATTAAACCCGCACCCGCTACTTCTTCTTCCACTCCAGGATTACACGAACCCATATGCTCTTACAAATGGCCAACGCGATTTTCATGGATCCAAAACATCCCTCTTCACTTCCCTTAAAATCAAATAAAAATCTTCACTAATTCCCTCTTCAACTCCTCTCCAACACCATACTAGTATTATGAAACTCGACGCCTTATTACCCAATCCGTCGTCGGCCATATCGTGCCAGTGCAGTGACCCTTGCGTCACTCTTCATGATTGATTGCCCCAGAGTTTTGCCAACATGCAAGGGCTACTTCATTGAACCCAAATACCAACTCCGTTACTTTCATCAGTGCTCCTAAACGCCAAAATTCCAAACCCTAGAACACTATGTTACTTTAGAGTATCTGAAAATGGCATCGCACCCTTTGAAATATATATCATATCGAAGAGAAACCCGCCCGGATCTCAAATATAATCATCTCGTGATTTATACATTTTTATATGAGTTTCTTTCGATTTTAGAACACCACGAAATGGTTTTGCAGAAAAACAAATGATGCGGCGGAAATGTGTTGACCGCTGAAAATGGAAATGTTAGGGTTAGAGAAAGTTATGGTGAATTTGTAGGAGAGAAATAATATTTTTATATTTAATTTAAATCTTAATTTATACTGAACTTCTGCTTGTATTTGTTCTTAAAAATTCATAGGATCACATACAATATCCAATTCCAACGAAAATGGACATGCAGCTACAGTTCGACGTTACGGACCCAACGAAAGTGGTTTCGTCGAATTCTGAATCTTGCTCACACAGCGTATTTTTAAAGTCAAACTATTGAATATTTTTTACATTAAAATCCCGTACGACTACATACTGACTCCAAAAATCACGAAAATTGAAATCTAGCAATAATTTAATATTCTGGATCCAACAAAATTAGTTTCATCAAAAACGGAGGTCGTATGCAAAACCGGCTATTTTTAAATCTCTAAATAATCCATTTAAATATTAATATATTTAAAAATAATTAAATTAATACTAATAAAATTAATATTATCATATATATTCACATTGAATATCATACGGCTCCAAAATAAATATATCGGGATTTATAATTTGATATTTCAAAGTTCCTAATTATGTCGATATTTGATTTATATTAAAAAATCCTTTTATAATATAAATAAATCATTATTATAAAGGAATTCCATAGCGACTTTTTGAAAATTTAATTTGGACACAACTCAAAATTTACACGATGAAATCTCTATTTTTCTCTTCCATTAGAAAAATATACTTCACTTGCTCCGAACGTTTTTTGTTTCACAGAAATCCAACTTAAAACGGATTATGTATATTCGTTTAAAGTTCTAATCGCTAAATTATGAATTGCCGCGCCATTTCGAGCTCAATTATAATTATAATATAATTATACGTTCAAACTTTGTTTAAATAATATATTCGTTATTACAATTCAATTCTAAACTGAATTAAATATTATAAATAATACAATTCACATAATATTGTGAATTCTACTATTCTCCGACTATTCTAGAATTTAAATATATTATTTTATTATTTATATTAATTAAACATTCAATATTATTTAATTAAACAACCATTTAAATCTCTAAATCACTATTTAAATAATTAAATTAATTAATTATTATGTCGAAAAAATACAGGACGTTACATTCTTTCCCCGTTAAAATAATTTCGTCCTCGAAATTTTTAAGGTAGAAAACAAACCCTATTAATTGAGTTAAAAATTATTTGTTTAGTTTTAAATTTAGTTTCAACTGAACCTATTTAATTTCAACTAAAATATTAAATCATTTGTATTAAAGAAAACTTTCAAAAATTCTGAAAATTTTCTAACACTAGAAATTTTCGAAAAATTTCCTCAGCACCTCCTTTGTACGACTCAATCGGTACAACTACAACTCGCCTCTCTAGGCCTTCTCCAACCCAAAAGAGAATCAAATAGCCAAGCGGCTTGCCAAACAGGCTCATAAATCACCAAACTCATATAAAATAAACTTGTACCTTTTTGTTGGGCATATCATTTCCATCTGCTACAAATTCAGCATATACCGATGTCATCCCAATCAAACTCCAATCAATTTATCTTCAAATCCAACCATTGTCATATAACTAAGCCAATTTCCATTCTGGACTCAAAGTCCATTATCCATTCCAAATTCAATCTGTAACGACCTGCATTCTACGCATTTAAGGATCGTAGAATATATTTTTCTTTCACATACGAAGTCATATAGTCATGTAACTTTGGGAGACGACTATTGGGGTCATTTCCCATGTTCATGATTTTTTCCGATTTTTAAATGACCATTTCGCCCTAACTGATCTTGTTTCATCCATAACTTTTGGTTGGAAAGGATTTTTGACCTGAAACCACTTCCATTAGATCCGGATGATGGTTTACCCTTCCGTAGAGTGGTCATATGTGAAAAACGAACTTACTGTTTGGGAGATATGGCTGAAATAAGATTTGGGAGATGAAAAACTGCATAACCGGGTCAAATGAGGTGATTAGTGAATGGGCCCATAATCCTTTTCAGGAGTAGGGTTATGGGGAGACTGAAATGAGCTAGGTTTTCATTTCATTTCAGTTTTCTAGCCGCCATTTACCTATTAGGAACCCCAACAATGGCCTCCAACATCTAGGATCATCTCTAATCACTTTCTAATCAAATATTAGCCTAATCTTCAACAAATTAAGGAGAAATTGCACCAAATCAAGGTCGGGACTGCTGTATAGCCTTGGGAACAACGCCAAACAGAGGATAATTTCAGATTTGGTATTTTGTTTGTGGCTAAGGTGAGTGATTTGCATATTTCCTCACTAATTATGGTTAATTAAGGGTAATTAGTGTTAATTAGCGAATTTAAACATGATTAAATTCTGGAAAAATATTTATAAAATTCAAAAAATTGTTTTAGATCTCTGTTAGAAAATTTGGTTAGTTTGGTTAAGTTTTGCTAATCATATCATTAGTTATGCTTAAACATGATTAAGGGAAAATATGGGTTTTTGGCTATGTTTGATCCATTTTAATACATCATATTGTTGTTTTGATTTTTGTTGTTGATTATACATGTTGCTATGACTGTATGGTGTGCTTTGTGATTGATTAGAATTGTTAGAATTGTTGAAAACACCGTCGTATGGCGTAAAACAGTCACTGGAAAGGTTGCAGGAAGTTGTGCAGGGTTTCAGATCGGATCGGGTTATGGGGCTCGGGTCGGATCGGGTAATTGAGCAGAGAACCGAAATGGATCTGAACTTGGCACTAGCTGAGCCTTGGCAAGAAGGAGGGCCATTTGCAAAGAGTTTGAGTTGGGTTGGGAATCAAATCAGAGCTGAGTAGGGGATCAGATCGGAAGCAAGGGCGTGGAGATCGGATCAGACTAGAGCTAGGGAGCGGGATCAGATCGGAGGACCAAGCTTGGAGTTGGAGTTGGAGTGAAGCACCGAACCGGATCGGGATATATGAGCACCAAACCGAACCGACTGAATGGAAGGGGGACTACCGAACCAACCTGAAGTGGAACACTGAATCGAACAGGAAGCCTATGAGCGATGTATTCGAATCAAACTGGCTGAAGCAAGCGGAACCGAACCGGATTGGAGCTGCGATTACGTGATGACTCTTCTGAAGACCAACTCCAATTTGACCGAAACCCGAGATGCAAAGGTAGTCCAAATAGGAAGTAGAACTCAGGATCCAGTTGGGAACCAACGAGTTAACTTCATTAGTTGGGCTTTGCTGCGGGACGTGTGCAAAGGGGTCATCGACGTCCATAACTTTGATTCACCACCAAGACGGATGTTAGACTACGGATCAGTGCAGTGGGGTAGATGTTACTCCCTGGGGCAGAGTGATCGTAGCATGGTATGAGCCAGTGCAGTGAAATCGTCATGACTTCATGGGGCAGAGTGGACAAAGCAAGGTCTAGTGGCTATGGATCAGTGCAGTGGAGTCGCCATGACTCCATGGGGCATAGTGATCATAACAAGGAATAGGGTGATCAAAGTGGTGGATGTCGTATGCTTTACGCACTGAGTGAGAAATGTGAGGATGGTTGCTATGATTGATTGTTTGCCATCACTATGTCATGCACACCCCCACCCTCGTATCTTTACACCATATGTTAGTGGCACCTTAGAGTATTGTATAGTATGTAGTGCTAACTCTTTAGTTGCAGGTCCAGGTTCAGGTATGGCTTAGTATACCTGTTATTATTTTGTTTTGATGCTTATCGCTCATACCTTGCTTTTGTATGACCCAGAGTTTTATGTCTCTTCTTATTACTGTGGGTGCTCTTAAACGGGCAGACTAGAGACATGTTAGGTGGTATGCACGAGTAGCTGTACCGAAGACGAGCAGAAGGCTCCCACGTATGATATATATAGATATTCTCCCTGTGTCACTGATGGCCACTACTTTAGGCATTAGTAGTGTACTTTCCTTTACTTTTCTTTAGAGACAGTTTTCAAAATTTGTAATAATAATGATGTGGAACATAAGCTGTATTTAGATTTTCCGCTGCTATGATGTTTAGTTTTCAGCTTATGCACTGTCTCGCCTGTTTATGTCAAAGTATGTTATTATTATATTTTATTCCATGCGCTGTGAGACATTCTACAGGTTCCTTGTTAGTACAAATTCCTTTCTTTTTTCTTTCTTTGGCGACCGTCCCGTGCTAGTTGGGCATCGGCATAGCGCACTTTCATTGGAAATGTCAACTGGTGCGGGGTGGGCCGTCACACTTGGTATCAGAGCTCTAGGTTGCGTAGTTAACCTAGGGAAAGACACCAGAGAGAGATAATACATATATGAGAATGCGTATTTGTGATTATTTTGTTTTTAAAAAGCTATATATATACTATTAGTATAGCTAAGGATGAAGTCGCACTTCACTGACACCACAAAGAGGATGGTTAATCGTTTCTCTTTACAGATTGAACGATGAGCCGATATACGAGGGATGCTGGTAGAGGAGACAATAACGGGAATGCTCCTGACATGCGGACTATGTTCACTGACTTCATAAGAGAGATGCTTAGGGACGTTCAGAGGGCAGTTCCCAATGTTGCTAATGATGGTGGTGCAGCGGTGCAGGCGCCTAGGGCCGATTTCACCAAGCTATGCAAGGATTACACTAGTCTTGGTGGGAAGCCGTTCCACGGAACGGAATCAGCCACGGATGTTCAAGATTGGTTGGATAGCTGTGAGTGTATCTCCGAAGACTTTGGTATTGAGGATGCGATGAAGAGAAAGCTTGCGTCCCGTCAGTTGCAAGGACGGGCAATGAATGGGTTGAATGCTATTAAGGCAGCTACTCCAGAGGATCAAGTTACATGGGATCAGTTTAAGGCCCGATTCAGTGATAAGTTCATCCAAGCTGCCCAGAAGTCAGAGTTGTTTAGGAAATTTTTGGAGCTTAAGTAGAATGGTAGGGCAGTCTTGGAGTACATTAAAGAGTTCGATACTTTATCGAAGTATGGATTATCCCTCATTGACACTCCCGAGAAGAAAAATGGGAAGTTCATAACAGGCTTGGATCAGTACTTGGGGGAAAGGCTTATTAACCACATTGATGAGACGTTTGAATCGATTGTGGGGAAAGCTTTGAGATCAGAGAGTCTATATCCTAAGACGAAAACTGAGGTTGCATCTACAGAGGAGCCAAAGCCGCAAGCAAGCGGTGGAGGCAAGAATGGTTCTCAGAATAAGAGAAAGCAGAATCGGACCAAGGATGGCCAGAAGAAAAGGAATAAGAAAGATATTGAGTGCTTCAGCTGTGGTAAGAAAGGCCACTATGCCAAAGAATATCGGGCCAAGCCAGTGGATAGGAAGTGCTTCAACTGTAGCCAAGTGGGACATCACATGGATAAGTGTCCACAACCCCCTAAAGAAAAGAAGATTGTGAAAGCATATGCTATCAATGTTGTTCCTTCTTTGTCGAATGCCCCAACTGCGGCGGAGAAAAGAAAGAATGTTGTTATTCAAGGTATGCTTTCTGTTTATGATGTTCCTGTTCGAGTATTGTTTGATACCGGAGCTTCCCGTTCCTTCATATCTAGTGACCTGGTAGATAGGTAGGGATTGGAATCTGAGATAGTCGATAGAACTTTAACAGTGACGAAACCAATTGGTGGTTCGACTAGCCTTTGTATGATTTGTCGTAATGTGGTCTTATCGAGTCATGGATGCATGTTTGTTTATGATTGCTTTGTTTTGGGCTTTACTGGGTTTGGCATTATTTTGGGAGTCGATTGGCTCCAAAGATACGGGGTGGTGGTAGACTATGAGGGCTTTTTGGTGATAGTTAGAGCGGATGATGGGCGGAGGGTAGTGTTTGGTGGTCTACCTAGTGATGGGGTAATGGCTAGTTTTCTAAATTCCCTCGACATCCTGCATGATGATTTGTCATATGTGCCCGTGGCTGGCCAGTATCCAGACGTCTTCGAGGAAGTGACCAGACTTCCACCACACCGAGAGATTGAGTTCCGTATTGATTTAGTGAAAGATGCCAGATCTATAGTGATTCCACTTCGTCATATGGAGCCAAGGGAGCGGCGAGAGCTCGGGGTGCAAGTGAGCGATCTTTTGAAGAAGGGATTTATCAGAAGAAGTGTTTCTGAATGGGGAGCACCAGTTGTGTTTGCAACCAAGGCCGATGGTTCCCTTCGATTGTGTATGGACTACCGCGAGCTGAATAAGGTGATAAGGAAGAATAAGTATCCTCTACCGCGGATAGATTATTTGTTTGATCAGTTGAGTGGCGCGAGAGTGTTCTCCCAGTTGGATCTTGCGACAGGTTTTCATCAGCTTAGAGTGAAAGCTGAGAGTATAGATAAAACGGCATTTCGGATGCCGTCTGGATTCTATGAGTGGTTGGTCATGCCATTCGGGTTGACCAATGCACTAGCGTATTTTGTGGATCATATGAATAGGGTATTGAAAGATCAGTTTAATAAGTTTGTTCTTGTGTTCGTGGACGATATACTTGTTTATTCGAGGACAGAGGAAGAACACAAGAGTCACTTGAGGATAGTAATGGAGGTGTTGAGAAAACACCAATTGAAAGCAAATTTTTCTAAGTGACACTTCTGGAGGAAGAAAGTGAGATTCTTGGGCCTTATTGTTTCAGAGAATGGTATTGCCGTGGATCCCGCGAAGGTGGCTACGGTACAAGATTGGTCTACGTCTAAGAATGCAACTGACGTAAGAAGTTTCTAAGGATTAGCTGGATATTATTGTGAATTTATCCAAGACTTCTCCAAGATAGCAGCATCGTTGACTCAGTTGACCAAGAATTTCGTCTGGGACGAAAAGTGCGAGAATGCATTTAAGAGTCTAAAGGAAATGTTGACATGTGCACCAGCGTTAGTCATTCCTAAGGGGGATGAAGAGATGATAGTATATACAGATGGTACCTAACTAGGTGTTGTACTGATGCAAGGAGGTAGGGTTGTAGCTTATGCTAGTCGACAACTAAAACCACATGAGAAAAGATATCCTACCCATGATTTGGAATTAGCAGTGATCGTGTTCGCATTGAAGATGTGGAGACAATATCTATTGGAAAAAGATTCGAGTTGTTTACCGATCATAAATCGTTGAAGTATCTTTTCTTTCAGAAGGATCTAAATCTACGACAGCAAAGGTGGTTAGAATTCTTGTCTTCCTATGATTTCGATATCGCATACACACCAGGAAAGTGCAATGCGATAGCTGATGCATTAAGTAGAAGACTTGCTAGTTTAGGGGCTATGTTTCTTGAGTGGAAGCAACTGGAGTACATCGCTGGGTATGATTTCAAACCAAAGTACGAATTGGATCCATAGGTATTAGCAAGTTTGACGGTCAGACCCACTTTGATTGGGCGGACTGGTTCCAGTCAGAGGGACGATCCAAACTTATTGAAAATCATCTCCAAGTTAGACGTGGGCATCGATGAGGAGATGAACGAGTATGGGCTTGATCGAGATGGATGGCTTAGGAAGAATGGAAGACTAGTTGTACCCAATGTCAATGGATTGAGAGATGAAGTGCTTAGAGAATGTCATCACTCAAAACTGACTATACACCCCGGTGGTAACAAGATGTATCGCGACATGAAGCAAACCTACTACTGGGAAGGAATGAAAAGAGACATTGGGAAGTTTATATCCAAATGCATGAATTGCCAGCTAGTTAAAGCTGAGCAAAAGAAGCCTAATGGTTTGTTGCAACCATTAGAAGTTCCAGAATGGAAATGGGAACAAGTCTCAATGGATTTCATTGATGGGTTACCAAGGACTAGGTCGGGCCATGATAGCATTTGGGTGATTGTGGACCGATTGACCAAGAGTGCAAGATTTATACCCGTCAAGTCGAATAGAACGAAAACTAAGTTAGCTGAGCTATATATGAAATGGGTAGTGAGATTTCATGGAGTACCTAAAAGCATTGTGATTGACCGAGATCCTTTGTTTACTAGTGGATTTTGGAAGAGCTTACAAGAGGCGTTAGGATCAGATTTACATCTCAGTACCACGTATCATCCTCAAACCGATGGTCAGACAGAGAGGGTGAATCAAGTGTTAGAAGATCTCTTGAGAGCTTGCATATTGGATTTTGGTGGATCATGGGATGACCATTTTCATCTGGTTGAGTTTGCATATAATAATAGTTATCAGTCCAGTGTTGATATGGCTCCATTTGAAGCTTTGTACGGAAGACTGTGCAACTCACCGTCATGTTTGTTAGAAACTGGTGAGAAGTTTGTGCTTGGACTAGACGTGATAAGAGAAACTTCAGATAAGATTAAGATTATCCAACAGTGAATGAAGGTTGCTCAAGATAGGCAGAAGAGTTATGCTGATAAGAGGAGAAGAGATTTAAAGTTCTCCATTGGCGACTGGTTTTTGTCAAGATTTTTCCGTTAAGGAGCGTGATACGATTTGGCAGGAGAGGCAAGTTAAAACCAAGATTTGTTGGTCCATTCCCAGTTCACGAGAAAATTGGGAATTTGGCATATAAAGTTGAATTACCAGGGAAGATGACAGGAGTTCTCAACGTATTTCATGTTTCCCAGTTAAGGAAGTTTGTGCACAACCCTAGTGTGGCTATTTCACCAGATCAGTTCGATGATATCGAGGTTGAACCCGAGGCGGTTGGGAACCGTAGGCCTATGCGTATTATTGGGAACGATATGAAGCAGCTTCGAAGGAAGGCGGTGATATTAGTCAAAGTTCAGTGGGGTGATGATGAGGAAGACTGTACTTGGGAAACAGAGGAGGACATAAGGAGGAAGTATCCAGAACTCCTTGCATGGTAAGGTTTTTATATCGGTATAGTACTCCCTTGTTAGTAAACCGCATGCTAGGATAGGCTTGTTGTATTTTTTTGTATGCTTTATTGTTTAGTTAATGATTGGTAGGCATGCGGGATCCTTTGTATGTTTCGGGTTAAGGAATTTCGAGGACGAAATTTCTTAAGGGGGGAGAATGTAATGACCCACATTCTACGCATCGAAGGATCGTAGAATATTTATTTCTTTCACATGCGAAGTCGTATAGTCATGTAACTTTGGGAGACGACTACTGGGGTCATTTCACATATTCATGATTTTTGCCGATTTTTAAATGACCATTTTGCCCCTAGCTGATCTTGTTTCGGCCATAACTTTTGATTGGAAATGATTTTTTTCCTGAAACCACTTCCATTAGATCCGGATGATGGTTTACCTTTCCGTAGAGTGGTCATACGTGAAAAACGGACTTACCGTTTGGGAGATATGGCTGAAATAAGATTTGGGAGATGAAAAACTACTTAACTGGGCCAAATGAGGTGATTAGTGAATGGGCCCATAACCCATTTCGGGATTAGGGTTATGGGGAGACTGAAATGAGCTAGGTTTTCATTTTATTTCAGTTTTCTAGCCGCCATTTACCTCCTAGGAACCCTAACAATGGACTCCAACATCTAGGATCATCTCTAATCACTTTCTAATCAAATATTAGCCTAATATTCACCAAATTAAGGAGAAATAGCACCAAATCAAGGTCGGAACTGCTGTATAGCCTTGGGAACAGCGCCAAACAGAGGATAATTTCATATTTGGTATTTTGTTTGTGGCTAAGGTGAGTGATTTGCATAGTTCCTCACTACTTATGGTTAATTAAGTGTAATTAGTGTTAATTAGCGAATTTAAGCATGATTAAATTCTGGAAAAATATTCATAAAATTCGAAATGTTGATTTAGACCTCTGTTAGAAAATTTGGTTAATTTGGTTAAGTTTTGCTAATCATATCATTAGTTATGCTTAAACATGATTAAGGGAAAATATAAGTTTTTTGCTATGTTTGATCCATTTTAATACATCATATTGTTGTTTTGATGTTTGTGGTTGATTATACATGTTGCTATGACTGTATGGTCTGCTTTGTGATTGATTAGAACTGTTAGAATGGTCAAAAACGCTGTCGTCTGGCGTAAAGCAGTCACTGGGATGGTTGCAGGAAGTAGTGTAGGGTTTCAGATCGGATCGGGTTAGGGGGCTTGGGTTGGATCGAGGAACTGAGCAGAGAACCGAACTGGATCTGAACTTGGCACTAGCTGAGACTTGGCAAGAAGGAGGGCCATTTGGAAAGAGTTGGAGTTGGGTTGGGAATCAGATCAGAGCTGAGTAGGGGATCGGATCGGAAGCAAGGGCATGGAGATCGGATCGGACTAGAGCTAGGGAGCGGGATCGGAGGACCAAGCTTGGAGTTGGAGTTGGAGTGAAGTACCGAACCGGATCGGGATCCTTGAGCACCGAACCGACTAAATGGAAGGGGGACTACCAAACCGAACTTACCTGAAGTGGAACACCGGACCGAACGGGAAGCCTAGGAGCAATGTATTCGAATCGAACTGACTGAAGCAAGCCGAACCGAACCGGATTCGAGTTGCGATTACGTGATGACTCTTCTAAAGACCAACTCCAATTCGACAAAAATCCGATATGCAAAGGTAGTCCAAATAGTAAGTAGAACTCAAGATCCAGTTGGGAACCAACGAGTTAACTTCATTAGTTGGGCTTTGCTGCGGGACGTGTGCAAAGGGGTCATCGACGTCCATAACTTTGATTCACCGCCAAGACGGATGTTAGACTACGGATCAGTGCAGTAGGGTAGATGTTACTCCATGGGGCAGAGTGATCATAGCATGGCAATGAGCCAGTGCAGTGAAGTCGTCATGACTTCATGGGGGCAGAGTGGACATAGCAAGGACTAGTGGCTATGGATCAGTGCAATGGATTCACCATGACTCCATGGGGCAGAGTGATCATAGCAAGGAATAGGGTGATCAAAGTGGTGGATGCCATATGCTTTACGCACTAAGTGAGAAATGTGAGGATGGTTGCTATGATTGATTGTTTGCCATCACTATGTCATGCACACCCCCACCCCGGTATCTTTACACCATATGTTAGTGGCACCTTAGAGTATTGTACAGTATGTAGTGCTAGCTCTTTGGTTGCAGGTCTAGGTTTAGGTATGGTTTAGTATACATGTTATTGTTCTGTTTTGCTGCTTATCGCTCGTACCAGGCTTTTGTCTGACCCAGAGTTTTATGTCTCTTCTTATTACTCTGGGTGCTCTTAAACGGGTAGACTAGAGACAGATTAAATGGTATGCACGAGTAGCTGTACCGGAGACGAGCAGGAGGCTCTCACGTATGATATATATAGATATTCTCCTTGTGTCGCTGATGGTCACAACTTTGGGCATTAGTAGTGTACCTTTCCTTTACTTTGCTTTAGTGACAGTTTTCAAAATTTGTAATAATGATGATGTGGAACAGAAGCTGTATTTGGATTTTCCGCTGCTATGATGTCTAGTTTTCAGCTTATGCATTGTCTCGCCTGTTTATGTCAAAGTATGTTATTATTATATTTTATTCCATGTGCTGTGAGACATTCTACAGGTTCCTTGTTAGTTCAAATTCCTTTCTTTTTCTTTCTTTGGCGACCGTTCCGTGTTGGTCGGGCATCGGCACAGCGCACTTTCATTGGAAATGCCAACTAGTGTGGGGCGGGCGGTCACACAATCCAACTTATTTGATATCATTATATTCTAATTTAATTCAGTTTTCACTTAATTGACTTCAATTTAATTCCAATTTGCTTTCACAAATTCGACTTTAATTTGTTTTTGTTTCAAAACAATCTTCATGGGAGTTTTAAACAACTTAGCTTTTCAAAAATCAAATATTCCTTTTTAGAATTCAAAACAACTTGCTTTTCTCAAAACATTTCAAAATGAATACCTTTGGTAGTAATCTGTCACTTATAACTCGAAAATGAACACTGATGATGTGGCCAACATCATCAGAATTATTTCCCAGCTATCAAAGTGAGTTCAATACTATATCACTTTTCAAAACCATTTCTTAATCATTTCTATTTTGAAATTATTTCAAAAATATCCTTCTCAATGCTTGTAAAACAATTTAAAATCTCGTAGGTTTTTTAAATTCTAATATATATAATTCAACTCCATTTACAAACGCTTATTCAGTTTTCCAGAGTTTTAATTCCAATCCTGGTTTAAATCCAGATTCCGTTCATCTTGATTTATATATCTTACATTAATACGAATTACGATTGGTTATTTATAACCATCTCAACTATAATCCCATTTGACTGTAATAAAAACCAATATATCTGATATACTATAATAATTCCAATATCAATCATTCTTTTATATCAAAATATAATTTGGGCAAAATTATTTCATTTACCCTTATTTCAAAACATACTATGTCGGTTCATCATATTCAAATGTTTAGAAACTCCTACCGACATAGTAGATCAAACTGATCGACCGAAATTCGTAAATCACCCAATCAATGAATCTCCACAATATAAAACCATTTTTATATCAAATAACAAATACGCGCTCATATATACACAATAAAACTCAATCTAGGGTATTGCTAACCCCATCTCTACTGAGTTACGCCACATAGCCAAGGTAATTACTTAACCTCGAACTGATACCACTGTAACGACCTGGGGGATTTACGATCTTTGGTAATCAACATAAACTCAATGTTGACTATTCAAGCATCGGAAATACCGGATAGTTAATAGAAAGAAGTTAGAGGGTGAGAATATATAAAATAAAAATTTAGATAGAAGAAAAAGAAGATCACAACAATAGAATCAGAGTAACATGAATCTCATAGCGTAACGAATAAAATATAACATAACTTTGAAATAAAACTAGTATATGTATACAATAACATTTATCAGAGTACAACACTTACAACACAGCGGAAACAAACAATTGCTATAAAATCCTGAAGCCTCATGCTCCAAGCTCTCAGTATATCTGTAAAATCCTGACTACTTGACTGCCCGTACAAATTTGGGCACCCAAGAGTTTAGGGAAAAAAAATAAACTCCGGGTCAGTCATGGGACTGGTGTGAGTAAAAAATTTAAAACAATTTGAGAAAATAAACGATATCGCATAAGACCACGCCGTATAACACGGAACGGGTTTTTCCCTTGTGAGAATCCAAAGCATTTGATTTAACATCAAAAATCGTTTTGCAAGAAACAATGATTTTTTATATCAGAACTTCCTTGATATTATGATAGTGTCTATCAACCACAATATAGTAATCATCTAGCAGAACGCTTTCATCTCACGTTCCACATACATAATATATAATCAAAAACCGCGGGCGCTTATTGGGTAATGAATTCCAACTGGCAAGGTATGGGACCACCTTCCGATAGTGTTTCTCAAGAGAGTAATACACCGGGTTCAACAAGAACATCTTGTAACCCAGGCTAAACATGACCAGTCACTCATTTCGCTTGAGTGTACCGAATGTATTATCACCAACGGTTAGGATCAACAACTGCTTCCCGAAAGGGACAGAATCAAAATAGATAATAGAAGTAAATGGAATTTGTCTAGATCAGGTGACAATACACCCTAATTGGCAGCTAACCACTTAGCCATGCGACCTACCCGATTTTATACCATTTCAGGTTGTGAGGCTAGAGGCCGTAACATATCTTTAACAAATTATATTTCATTTACTTTGAATGCCACATCGTCATACCCATCAAATCACAAATTGATTTTCCCAAAAATACCACGGGTATAAGCTAAGAGAAACGAATTCCTTCGCCACCAACGTAAATACATTTGAAATGATCAACTTACGCAATCCACCAGATATACTTTGTTAGACACTCGGCCACTCAAGTTGTCCTGGGACTGGACAACCCGAAGGCACTATTATGTAAATCCATCTTAGGCAATTTCTACCTAGGATTTACTGAACAGCCCTTGCATAACTCCGTCTTCAATTATCTTCATCATATTTGATTCGCAACGCTAATGTCATACGGAGTGGTTTTCAGATAATATATCTAATCCCGGTCTCTCCGTATTGACAACGGAAATGGTCAAAATCTTTGATAATCGGTGATATAATTATCAAAGGAAAACATGTGTACAAACAACGGTCTAATTCAAGATGGAAATCTTACCGATCAATCATCATTTCATTTCCTAATTTCCCATTTACCATTTCCCTATATTCATAAATTCCTTATTTTCTAAAATTAGAAAATATACGTTATTAACTTTGGAAAACGTTTCCATTTCTGATTCGCGCATCAATATCTTCCCACCTCTATCAGTCCCTAACTGTAAACTAGTAAGAGAACAACTTACCAAGTATAAACCCCAAAGGCTGAAACCAAGATCAGATCGATACCTAGAAACTTATTCAACTCAACTAATTTCCAACTAGTTTCTAATTTCAGTAATTCCATTTAAATTCCTAGTTCAAACCCCAAATTCTTTTATTATATTTTATTTGCAAAATATTTGTTTTAATCCAATTTTCACATAAAATGTGAATAATATTTCTTTATATAATCAAAACAGTTTGATTTTGTATTCAAAAACAATATTTCAAACCCAAATTCTATTTATATTTTATTTGCAGAATTATTCCTACAAATCTTATTTCATTTCCAACATTTATAATCTCATTGCAAATTTCCTTTATAACTATTACGTTCACATTCCATTTCAATTGTCGGTGTTAAAACCGATTTTTACTTCTCTACATAAATTCAAACTTATATATTCAATTTATCAAATGATAAATACTTCCTTAATTTATAAACATCATCTATAAATTATTCTCCTCAATTTATCTGTTAAAACAGATTTCTATTAAATATTTACTTTAAATCAATATCATTTTACATCCGTGTGCGAAGTACGAGTCTAAACTTTCCTAATGTAAAATTCTCTTTTTATAAAATTCTATTCATTATCCAAATATTTCCTTTTATAAATCTATTTACTTTCCAAAGAAATATTCCTTTTATAATTATATTTAATTTCCAAATAAATATTTCTTTTATAATTATATTCATTTTCCAAATAAATATTTCTTGTAATATATCCTATTTATTTCCTATAAATATTTCATTTTGAAAATACACTTTGAAAATTCCCTTTTTACATTCCAGTATTTCTTATGGTACTTAAAATACCAATTTAACAGACCAGTTTCATCATAATCAATCATAGGTTTTATATCACATCAAATATCACAATATATGAAAACAAACAATATTATAAATACTGAGGAATCCAGTTGGATTCCTCCAACCTGTTTCCCTGCATCCACATATGTTAAACAAGATAAATAACATCGATTTCATTTCAATATGAAATATTCTAATAAACAGAATCAATATTTGATTAACAATATATATATATATCGTTATTTATAATTTCAACATATAAATCGGTAATTCAACCAAACAATCAACATACAACAATCAATCATCATTTATCAATACTAGAATATATTTATAAAAATATAAACTACATAGATTTAGTGAGTTTTACTCACATTGGACGGTTTATCGTTAAATAACGATAACTGTTGTTGATTTAGATCAGACAGTTTATTTCACTATAAATTGTAACGAGCTCCAATTCACTCCGAATCAGTTCCATTGTGTAGTCGCTGTCCACACAATCCCAACGGATCTTGTTTTGTGGAATGCTGATTCCATATGAATAAGATATTTATTTTACATGCTTATATAACTATTTAAATACTTTTAAATTTAATACTTAAGTTATTGGGCTTTACCCGATTTCTACTAGCCCACAACGATTAAACCCGCACCCTCTACTTCTTCTTCCACTCCAGGATTACATGAACCCGTATGCTCTTTCAAATGGACAACACGATTTTCTTGGATCCAAAACATCCCTCTTTACCTCCCTTAAAATCAAACAAAAATCTTCACTAATTCCTTCTTCAACTCCTCTCCAACACCATATCAGTATTATGAAACTCGACGCCTTATTACCCAACCCGTCATCGACCATATCGTGCTAGTGCAGTGACCCTTGCGTCACTCTTCATGATCGAATTCCCCAGAGTTTTGCCAACATGTGTGGGCTACTTCGCTGAACCCAAATACCAACTCTGTTACTTCCATCGGTGCTCCATAATGCCAAATTTCCAAACCCTAGAACGCTGTGTTGCTTTAGAGTATTTGAAAATGACATCGCACCCTTTGAAATATATATCATATCGAAGAGAAACTCGCCTGGATCTCAAATATACTCATCTCGTGATTTATAGATTTTTATATGAGTTTCTTTTGATTTTAGAAGATCACGAAATGGTTTTCTAGAAAAACAAATGATGCGGCGGAAATGTGTTGACCGCTGAAAATGGAAATGTTAGGGTTAGAGAGAGTTAAGGTGAATTTATAAGAGAGAAATAATATTTTTATATTCGATTTTTATATTAATTTATATTGAATTTCTGCTTGTATTTGTCCTTAAAAATTTGTAGGATCACATTCAATATCCAATTCCAACGAAAATGGACATGCGGCTATAGTTCGACGTTACGGACCCAACGAAACTGGTTTCATCGAATTCTGAATCCGTTTACTCATAGAGCATATTTTTAAAATCAAACTATTGACTATTTTTCACATTAAAATCCTGTACGGCTACATACTAACTCCAAAAATCACGAAAATTGAAATCTAGCAATAATTTAATATTCCTGATCTAACAAAATTAGTTTCATCGAAAACGGAGGTCGTATTCAAAACTGGCTATTTTTAAAGCTCTAAATAACCCATTTAAATATTAATATATCTAAAAATAATTAAATTAATATTAATAAAATTAATATTATCGTATATATTCACATAGAATATCATACGGCTCCAAAATAAATATATCGGGATTTATAATTCGATATTTCGAAGTTCCCAGTTATATCGATATTCGATTTATATTAAAAAATCCTTTTATAATATAAATAAATCGTTATAAATCAAAAATGAATTCCATACCGACTTTTCAAAAATTTGATTTGGACACAACTCACAATTTACACGACGAAATCTTGATTTTTCTCTTCCATTAGAAAAATATACTTCACTAGCTCCGAACGTTTCTTATTTCACAGAAATCCAACTTAAAACAGATTCTGTATATTCGTTTAAATTTTGAATCACCAAATTACAAATTGCCGCGCCATTTCGAGCTCGATTATAATTATAGTTTAATTATATGTACAAACTTCATTTAAATAATATATTCGTTATTATAATTCAATTCTAAACTGAATTAAATATTATAAATAATCCAATTCACATAATATTGTAAATTCTACTATTCTCCGACTATTCTAGAATTTAAATATATTATTTTATTATTTATATTAATTAAATATTTTATATTATTTAATTAAGCAACCATTTAAATCTCTAAATCACTATTTAAATAATTAAATAAATTAATTATTATATCGAAAACATGCGGGACTTTACACAAATACTATCGTGACCCGATCCAATCCTTGGCAAACCATCAATGAAATCCATTGAGACATGTTCCCATTTCCATTCAGGGATTTCCAATAGTTGTAACAAACCACTGGGCTTCTTTTGCTCGGATTTAATTAACTAGCAGTTCATGCACTTGGATATAAACTTCCCGACGTCTCTCTTCATCCCTTACCAGTAGTAGGTCTTCTTCATGTCTCGATACTTCTTGTTACAACCAGGTTGTATAGTCAGTTTCGAGTGATGACACTCTCTAATAACTTCATCTCTCAATCCACTAACATTGGGTACAATTAGTTTTCCATTCTTTCGGAGCCATCCTTCTCGATCTAATCCATACTTGTTCATTCCCTCACTGACGATACCCATCTCTACCTTGGAGATGATTTCCAATAGGTTAGGATTGTCCCTCTAACTGGAACCAATCCGCTCAATCAGAGTCGATCTGATCATCAAACTTGCTAACATCTCCGGAGCTAATTCACACTTGGGTCTGAAATCATATCCTACAATATACTCCAGTTGCTTCCATTGTAGAAACATAGCACCCAAACTGGCATGTCTCCTACTCAATGCATCATCTACCGTATTTCCTTCCTAGGTGTGTATGCGATATTGAAATCGTATGAAGCCAAGAACTCTAACCATCTCTGCTGACGAAGATTTAAATACTTTTGAGAGAAAAGATACTTTAACGACTTATGATTGGTAAACAACTCGAATCTTTCTCCCTAGAGATAATGTCTTCACATTTTCAATGCGAATAACTAACACTGGTGTGCACGTTAACTTCTCCTTTAGGCTCTTAAATGCGTTCTCACACCTTTCATCCTAGATGAAAGCTTGATTCTTCTTGGTCAACCGAGTTAATAGTGCAATTATCTTAAAGAAGTCTTGGATAAACTTTCGATAATATGCAGCTAACCCCAAGAAACTTCTCACGTCCGTTGCATTCTTGGGCGTAGACAATCTTGTACCATAGCCACCTTCGTAGGATCCACGACAACACCATTCCCTGAGACAGCATGGCCCAATAATCTCACTTCCCTCCTCCAGAAGTGACACTTAGAAAATTTTGCTTTCAATTGGTGTTTCCTCAACACCTCCATCACTGTCCTCAAATTTTCCTTGTATTCTTCCTCTCTGCTTGAGTAAACCAAAATATCGTCCACGAACACAAGAACAAACTTGTTAAATTGATCCCTGAATACCCTATTCATAAGATCCACAAAATATGCTGGTGCATTGATCAACCCAAATGGCATGACCAACCATTCATAGAATCCAGACGGAGTCCGAAATGCCATTTTAGGTATACTCCCAGCTGCTACTTGGAGCTGATGAAAACATGTCGCGAGATCTAACAAGGGGAACACTCTCGCTTCATTCAACTGATCAAACAAATCATCTATCCGTGGAAGAGGATACTTATTCTTCCCCGTCACCTTATTCAACTCGCGGTAGTCTACACATAAACTAAGGGAACCATTGGCCTTGGTAGCAAATACAACTGGTGCTCCCCACTCGGAAATACTTCTTCGGATAAATCGCTTCTTAAAGGATCGCCTACTTGCACCTCAAGCTCTCGCTTCTCCCTTGGCGCCATACAATGAAGTGGCATCACTATAGGTCTGGCATCTTTCACTACATTAATATGAAACTCGATCTCTTGGTATGATGGAGGTCCGGTCACTTCCGCGAAGATGTCCGGATTCTCGCCAGCAATAGGCACCTCTGACAACTCATCATGTGGGATGTCGAGGGAATTTAGAAAACTATCCATCACCCCTTCACTAGGTAGGCTACCAAACAATACCCTCCGCCTATCATCCATTTTAACGGTCGCCAAAGACCCCTCACAGTGTACCACCACCCCATACCTTTGGAGCCAATCGACTCCCAAAATAATGCCAAACACAGTAAAGCCCAAAACAAAGCAATCACAAGCAAACATACATCTATGACTCGATAATACCAAATTATGACAAATCATACTAAGACTAGTCAAACCACCAATCGGGTTCGTCACAACTAAAGGTCTATCGACAATCTCGGGTTCCATTTCCAAACTATCTACCAGGTCACTAGATATGAAGGAATGGGAATCCCCGGTATCAAACAATACTCGAATAGGAACATCATAAATGGAAAGCATACCTTGTACGACGACACCATTTCCCTTCTATGTCGCGGTTGGGGCATCCGATGAAGAAGGAACAGTGCTGATAGCATATGCTTTCACGATCTGCTTCTCTTTAGGAGGTTGTGGACATTTATCCTTGTGATGTTCCACTTGGCCACAGTTTAAGCACTTTATGTCCGCTGGCTTTGCTTGACAATCTTTGGCATAGTGGCCGTTCTTTCCACAGCTATAGCACTTAGCGTCTTTCTTATTCTTCTTCTGACCATCCCTAGCTTGGTTCTGTTTCCTCTTATTCTGCGCATTATCCTTGCCTCCACCGCTTGCCTACGGCTTTGGCTTCCCTGCAGATGTAATAGCAACCTCGGCCTTTGACTTAGGGTAAAGGCTCTCTGACCTCAATGCCTTTCCCACAATAGATTCAAATGTCTCATCGATATGGTTTATAAGTCTTTCCTCCAGGTACTCATCTAATTCATTTATGAACTTCTTATTCTTCTTCTAAGCAGTATTGATAACCCATACTTCGATAAGGTATCGAATTCAGCAATATATTCCGAGACTGCCCTACCTTTCTGCTTAAGCGCCAAAAATTTCTTGAACAATTCTGATTTCTGAGTAGCCGGGATAAACTTGTCACTAAAGCGAGTCTTAAACTAGTTCGAAGTAACTTGATCCTCAGGAGTAGCTGCTTTAATATCATTCCACCAATTCATAGCTCGTCCTTGAAGTTGACGCAATGCTAACTTTTTTTCATTGCATCATCGATTTCCAAATCCTCGAAGATGCGCTCACAACTATCAAGCCAATCCTAAACATCCGTAGCCGATTCTGTTCCATGGAACGGCTTCCCACCAAGACTAGTATAATCCTTGTTAAGCTTGGCGAAATTGGCTCTAGGCGCCTGCACCGCTGCACCACCACCGTTAGCAGCATTAGGAACTTCTCCCTGAACATCCCTAAGCATCTCTCGCATGATGGTACTACACATCATCCTCATATCAGGGACATTCCTACCATTGGCCCTTGAACCCGTACTCCTCGTATATCGGCTCATCGTTCAATCTGTAAAGAGAAACGATTAACCATCTCCATAGTGGTGCCAGTGCAGTTGACTTCATCCTTAGATATACTAATAGTATAGATATGTATAACTTTTGAAAAGAAAAATAACACAAATACGCGCTCTCATATACGTACACTATCTCTCCCTAATGTATTCCCCTAGGTTAACTACGCAACCTAGGCTCTGATACCAAGTGTGACGGCCCGCCCCAAACCAGCCGATATTTCTCCGAAATGCATTGTGCCAATTCTCGACTAGTACGGGACGGTCGTCAAAAAAGAAAGGGTTTTTAAATTATGAATCATCAAGAACCTGTCGTATATCTCACAGAACATGGAATAAAATATAATAATAACATAACTTGACATAAAACAGGCGAGACAGTGCATATGATGAAACTAAACCATCATAGCAGCAGAATCCAAAATACGGCTTATGATCCAAACCATTATTACAACTTCAAAATATTGTCTCTAAAGCAAAATAGAAAAGTTACACTACTAATGCCCAAAGTAACCAGAAACAACACAAGGAGAATATATGTAAATAGTACGTGAAAGCCTCCTGCTCGTCTCCGGACAGCTACTCGCGCATAACTACCTAGTCTATCTCTAGTCTGCTCATTTAGGAGCACCCAGAGTAATAAGAAGAGACATAAAACTCTGGGTCAGACAAAAGTATGGTATGAGCGATAGTAGCAAAACAGAAAAATAACAGGTATAAATAATCATACCTGGACCTGCAACCAAAGAGTTAGCACAACAAGATGTACAGTACTCTAAGCTAACAATAACATAAAGTGTAAAATGGGAGTGTGTGTGTCTGTCATGGTATAGCAAACATCAAGCATAGAAATCATCCTCACATCTCTCATTCAGTGCGTAAAGTATACGATGTCCACCACTTTGATCACCAAATGCTTTATTACGACCACTTTGCCCTTGGGAGTCTTAATGACCACGTTGCGCTGGTCCGTAGCCACTAATCCTTTGCTATGATCACTTTGCCCTTGGGATTCCTAATGGTCCCATTGCACTGATCTATAGCCATGCTATGATCACTTTCCCTTGGGAGTCTTAATGACCCCATTGCGCTGATCCATAACCACTAATACGTCTCTCCGTGGTGAACGTAAGCTATAGATATCGATAACCCCTTTGCACACGTCATGCAGCAATGCCCAACTTTGGAAGTTAATTTGTTGATTCCTATCTGGATCCTGAGTAATAACTTCCCATTTGGACTTCCTTTGCATCTCGGGTTGAAGTCGATCTTCAGAAGAGTTCACGATTGTCATCACATAGCTCAAATCCAGTTCGGTTTGTGATCATCATATGGGGTTCGGTCGTGCTCTTCCATCAGCTCGGTTTGGGTGAAGCACCTGTTCACGGTTCGTGCCAAGTCCTGGGTCAATTCGAGGCTCCCTACTCGGCTTATGGCCCTCTGGTTCGTGGGTGCATCGGTTCGGGTTCAGAGCAGCGGGTCGGTTCGTGAGTTCCTCCGGGTCGTGGTACCTCATCGGGTCAGGGTACATGAGGCAGGTCAGTTCGGGGTACATAGAGCATTAGCAGGTCGAGGTGCTTGAGTGCAAATGGATCGGGGTCATGAGGTGCTTCACGAGTGGGTTCGGGGGACTCGATTCGATTCGGTCCAAATTCCTGCAATTCTTCCAACAAACAATTTACACCACACGACGACGTTTTCGACCATTCTAACTTTCCTATGTAAGCTCAAAGCATACCAAATAGCAGTAATAACATGTATAATCAATCAAAAATATTAAAAAATCAATCATATGAGTTAATTAGATCAAACACACCCAAAAAGCATGATTTCCTCCTTAATCCCCTTAATTATTTTTAACCATACGATTAGCAAACTTAATCTGAATTAACCCAAATTTATATCAGTGACATAAACTAATATTCAAGAATTTTTCCATATTTTTCTGAGTCATAATTTCTCTAATTATCATAATCACCCTTAATTAGACGTAATTAGTGAATACACATGCTAATCACTTACCTTAGCCATAAATAAATTCCAGATCTGAAATCTAACTGATTTTACATGGTTCCTAATGTATTCTAGCAGCTCTATCTCGATTTATATGCTATTCCGCCTTAATTTAGTGTAGATTTGGCTAATATGTGATTAGAAAGTGATTAAAGATGAATTTGGAAGGTGGAGGCCATTACTAGGGATCAAGGAATGATAAGTGACACAAGCATTATTGGAAGTCTTATGTATGAAATGCATTGCATTCGACCGGATATTGCTTCTGATGTGTGTAAACTATCTAGATATACGCACAAACCAAGCACTTAACATTGGAAAGCAATATGTAGAGTTATTGGTTACCTTAAAAAACCATGAGATTAGAACTTTATTATGTAAATTTCCCAGTAGTTTTGGTAGGATATTTAGATGCAAGTGGTGCAACACCCAAAAACGATAATAGAGGAACTACCAGATGGATATTTACTCTTGGAGGAGGTGTTATATCTTAGGCCTCCAAGATACAAACAGTTATAACATATTCTACAATGAAAGCGAAATTTATTGTCTTTGATGCATCAGGCAAGGAGGAATAATGGCTAAGAAATTTATTATTAGAAATTGAGTTGTGGCCACAACCAATATCAGTCATTTCTATGTATTGTGACAGTGAAGCTACATGGTCCAGAGCTTATAATAAAATTTATAATGGGAAGTCTAGACATATAAGTTTAAGACATGCATATGTCAGAGAATTAATTGTAGATGGTATCAGTACTATTATATTTGTTAGATCAAAGAAAAATCTAGAAGACCTACTAACTAAAGGATTACCGAGAGAAATGTTGAAAACCACTAGTAGTGCAATGGGTCTAAAGACAGTCTAATCACCTGCGATAAACATTGAACACTAGTGTTTGTATTGTTACATTTTGTGGTGATCATTTGTTCATAGTAACAAAGACAGAAAGAATGGACACTTACATGAACATAAGAAATGATGTTTCAATAAAGTTTGTATACAATTTCATATGTGTTCATGAAAACCAGGAGGAAATTAGTAACCAATTTATGGTTATGACATTTTACAGAAGCATGATAATATTTATGTGTTCATATATTTCGTTTCATCGCATAGGATTTTGGTTTAAGTATTCCTTATCAAATATTCTATTGAAACTTAAATATATGGACTTAGAAGAGAAGATTAAATCAAAAGGTAATTTCTTGTATGCATAAACAAAAAATTAATACAATTTTGTGTTGGATTATTGGGAAGATTGCAATAAGTATTTGTCCCACATCGGCAAATATTATGAAGTACCTCTTTCAATGTATGAAGAGTTTGAATAAGATGTTGTGAATCAATGACTTAGGCTTAGAGAAGAACATAATGGTTTGGGTTTAAAGGGTTTGGGCCTATAGAATATTATTATAGGTTAAAGATGGGAACTTGGGGGTAAATGGGTGCATGGGTGACCATACAGATTGGGTTTGACTGTTCCGAACAGTCATATTTCAAACGGTCGCACCTATTCATGCGCAACTGTCTGCAACAGTCATGTCCCTTCAACCTTTATTTATACACCTCCTTTCAGTCTTATAGAACTATCTTCTCTAACAATTCCTCTTCTTCTTTTTTCTTTTGTAAAGTTACTGTTTATTGTATCCTAGAGGAATTTCATTGCCTTCTTCATTAAAAATAGCTGGGGCGAATAATTCCTTAAGGACATCGTTCTGCACATGCCTCAAATGACATTTCCTTTACTTTTCTGGTTCATTTTCTCTACTTAAAATTCTTAACAGCGCTAGCAGAAGTTTCCTACATTAGAAACTCAAATAATCCGTTTACAGCATGTCTTCCTTAAGAAAATAATCAATGTTTAAGGTTGAACAAGGAGCATTGTTGAAGTCCCTGAGATTCAATCTTTGCAACATTAATTGATATCTCAGTATTTTTCTTTAGCTTAGCTTATCTTTTGATATGTAAGTGTATTGATTATAGTCAGTGCAAATACTAACATTATATAGAAATTAAGAATTTGCCACAACATAGATATACTGATGTCATCTCTTCAAATTTTCAAACCTTATTTCCTTGAGCTTCACATGAATTACTTCAAATAATATGTACATTATAATAAAAAAAGTTTTGCTATGATTTAATTCATGGCTCAATTTAACTTCATACATTGAAGGTAGCTCATCGAACCAAAATGTTAAAGTACTTGAACCAAATGTATGCCAAGAAAATTTTGTAGATTCCCTTGCAAGACATGTATAATATGCATATACTCAAGAGGTTTGGAAGCGTTCAACTTATCTAAATATTTTTTTAAAAGTTAGAAGAAACCAAGGTCAAATAAACGAAAATAGTGAAACAAAAATGTAAATAGTACCATAGAAGGTTTAGTTGATAAATTGTTAGCGCTAAACTCAACAATGACAGATTGATACTGACACGGTTGAACTCCATTATCCATATCAAGTTTAAAAGGTGTAACTTTTGGTAATACAAAATCACAAATAGATGGAAACAAACATGCAATGGAAAGTTACTATTTTTAATATGGAAATGCATAAATTATTGATTTCATTTACATGAGATGGCTAAGAAATAAATGCATGGATTATTTTCTTCCATCTTTGCTAATGAAAGGAATTAGGATTTACTTAATATGTTTGCGCCATTTGTTACCTCAGCAATTTGCCTCCATTATTAATTACCAATATCTTTGTAATTTTATTGATGATTCATATAAATTTCACTGGCTATATATTGAGGGTAGACTTCATTGTAAACACATCTTGGCATGGAGCCAGTGACCCAAATGGAGTGTCTTTTCTTGTTAAGCCCAATGTGAGGTTTGGATATGTAAACTCTTATTTTGTGATCTCTTATAATTCTCTCATATGGAATAAAATCTCTCTCCTTTGAACTGGACGTATACTATGTTGATGATAGTGGAACCAGTATAAATATTGTGTGTCTCTTTGTTTCTTTGTTATAGTTATTTACTATTTATTTGATGTAATAGAATAATTGCTATCAGATTAGATTGATGTTCAATTGGCAAATCTAGATCCGATTTATTGTTCTTCCACATGTGTGCAACCTTTTTGCATAACATATTAGTATCAGAGCAAGGCAATTAGTTTTAAATTGTGCATCAATTATTTCTACAAAGGTTGGTAGATTCAGTGGTGATTATGCTATTATTATTTTCGGTGAAAAATAGACTTTGGTGGAAGATTATGTTATGAGAGAAGAGTGTTCCAGGCTTGGAACTTTGATGTAGCTTGAGCTATGAATTCTCATTAAGGTGGATTTATATGATAGAACGTCGTCTGACCAACCGTAGAAAAGAGATTCATTGTAGAAAACATTTTACCGAAACCGCTTAGAGGTGGCAGTGACCTAAGATGAACAACTGGAGGTGTTAGTGACCTTTTCAAGTCTTTGAGGACTCTGTATAGCTTCAAGTTCAGTTGAGAAATGCTCGCTAACGTGGAAATCTGTTAGAGGTGGCTTGCATTGTATGAGAATTGGGTGATAAATAGTTTAGTTTGTTGATGGGACTATTTAGTTGTAAACTATATCTGATGTAGCTTATTTTGGTAATGAATTTGACGCCCCTAAGGTTTATTGACTTGTATTTCCATCTTGGAGAGTTCTGTATATAGAGATGATTTTAGGGTATTTGGTGCCAGCGTGAACATCGATTTTGTGATGTCATCTTAAAGAAGTGGTGCTACATGCAAGCACGTGGAAGGAAAGAGACTTATCTTGCATATAGGGATTTTGATTTCGGCTCTGTATTTTAATTGGTGATTGAGAGAATTATTTTTGGCCTTGGTAGTGTTGAGATTACTTTGAAATCTTCTTTCTTTTGATTTTAGATATTCGCAACATTTTGTTGGCGGGCGGGGACATAGGTTGAGCTTGTTAACAAGATGTAATTGGGGGTAGCTTTGCTGGAACCCATTAGGTAAATATTCATTTTCGGTTTCTATCTCATTATGAGATTTTAGTTTAAGGTGGAGTTCTTTGAAGTGTTTTATGTTGAAAAGAGAATTTGACTCGAGGTGGTGTTGGAGATATGTGACTTTGCATCATAGTGGAGTGTTAAATTTTGGTGATATAAAATCACAAATAGGCGAAACAAATATGCAATGGAAGGTAAATATTTTTAATATGGAAATGCATAAATTATTGATTGGATTTGCATAAGATGACAAAGAAATAAACGCATGGATTATTTTCTTCCATCTTTTCTAATGAAAGGAATTAGCGATTTACTTACTATGTTTTCACCATTTGTTGCCTCAACAATTTGCCTCCATTATTTATTAACATATCTTGGTAATTTGATTGATAACTCACATAGATTTCACTGGTTATATATTGAAGCTAAACATAATTGTAAACACATCCTGACATGGAGCCAATGATCCCCAAATGGAGTGTCTCTTCTTGTTAAGCCCAATGTGAGGTTTGGATATGTAAACTTTTATTATTCTCTCATGTGGAATAAAATCTCTCTCCTTTTAATTGGACGTACACTATCTCGATGGTAGTGGAACCAACATAAATAGTGTGCATCTCTTTGTTTCTTCATTATAGTTATTTACTATATATTTGATGTAATATAATAATTGTTATCAGATTAGATTGATGTTCAATTGGAAAATCAAGATCTTGTTTATTGTTCTTCCGCATGTATACAACCTTTTATAACAACAAAAGGGTCACGACCAATATCTGAATTACAAGAACATCTATGGGTACATCTAGTGTTCTGACTTTAATCACACGTAAATGACACAAAAAACCAGTTAAGAATAGTACTCCCACAATGAATGATTATAAAATGTATTTTGCATAAAATATTAACACAACCATTTGTTTTTTGTAGAGAAGTGACCATGTTAAGCATGCTTAAGCTTAAAAATGAGCAACCCAAGCCATAAGTACAACATAACCATACCTTATGTGCATAAATCAGACTGTTATTGCCAGAGGTGGTTGAGTTTGGAAGGAGAAGAGGATGTAATGGGGTAAAAGGATAATTTTTGAGCGTTGTGTCTTTGCATGTGCCCCAGACTTGTGTGCAGAAGTCGGTTGCAATGTTTTTTGATGAAGTGGTGGAGATCATGGAGTTGCCAAGTACTGGGATAGTTCGAAATTTGGTTTGATCATGAATAGATTTGTTGAAAATGGATCACATGTCTGCATTAAATAAGAAAACATAGTGATTACTAAGAATCAAGTTTTATATTCATTAAAAAAATGATAAGGACTAAATTATTTCCAACTCCCATGATTAACCAGTGAGTACCATCAATGTTCACATGATTATTCAAAAACTTTAATCAATTTAATGATCTATATTAAAATTTCTACTTTTTGAGCTTATTTAACTCATATACACTTATTTTTATGCTAGTTGTGCGCAATAATACTACAAAATGTGAAATCCCACTTGCATCTGAATCTAGGCAATTCTGTTGATCTAGTGTATTAATTATTATTAATGATACTAACCTATAATAACTAGTAGTGAAAGTTAAGTAAAATCAATAAAGAGTGGTTTCAAAAAAAAATCATTCATTCCAAAGCATTTATTAATCTATTAAGTAACAATAAATTAGAAGAAAATGTAGCTTTCTTACTAGTTCTTATTAGCAGCTCTCCCTCAATTCTTCTTTGATTCCTCTTTAATATCAACAGTCATCATCTTTGACTTAAAATTTTCAAAATTCTTTCTGGAAAGAGGTTTAGTTAGAATGTATTCCTTTTGAAAGTCTATTTTGAGATGATTAACCCTAATTTCCCTTCAATAACCCTCTCTTACGAAGAATAGATTTATCACTATATACTTCGTGCAATAATAGAGAATTGGATTAGCCAACAATCAGATAATGCTGAGATTGTCACATTAGATTATGGATATTTTGATCTGAGTGATTCCAATTTCTTCGAGTAGCGCGACTCAATTCGAGCATTTCAGCAGTTGATCTGGCAATGCTTCGATATTATGTTTTTGTGCTCGAACGAGAGACTACAGGCTGCTTCTTCGAGCACCAAGGTATAGAGTTTCCGCCGAGATAAGTGATGTAACCTGTGACACCCCACATCCGTTAATGTCACTCTTTAACAGAATGCATTAAGTTTTGTGAAGCGTTATAGGTAAACAGAAACAGAAAAATCACAAGAAAGATATAAAATAACAGCGGAATTTGAAACTTTATTTTCCAAATAGAAAACATCGTGGTCCAAAACCAGTTACAACATAAGTCTGAAATACAGAGAACCCATTATATCAATTTAAAGTATCTGCCTTGTACTAAAATCATCAATGTACAGCAATATAAATTCATAGTCCCCAAAAAGAGCCATATCAGAGTAGATAGGTAATCAAAGCGGTACATCTAAGCAACTCCAAGCGGTAATAGAAGAGAGAATCCTAATCAAGCCTGAGTATTCCCACCCTAAGAACCTGGGTGGAAAGAAGAAGAGAGAGAAAAGGAAACAAAATGGGTCAGACATAAAGTCTGGCGAGTCTAGTTACTTTTAGCATATAAATAAGTAAAAGCATCATGATACGTACATAAACTGGATGAGAGAGATAAAAACATCATAAGGTAGGTATAATAGATTGAGCAGGATAAACTGAATAACCAAGACAGAATATTTATATTGCACTTCCTAAATACTTTTCTCTGTACCAATACTAGTATAACAAGATGATCCCAACAAGAACAAGATAGTTAATTTAGGTGTACTTCTAGTGACGGGTTTTACCCCTAACAATAATAATAGGTAGCCCAACAGAAATGACAGGTATTACCCCCAATGATAATAACGAGCTCTTAAACAAGCAAGACTAGATGTATCCTAATTACTACCCCAGTCGATCGTCTTCCTACCTTGTAGATACCCTGTGCTAGCCCCACAACAGGATGTATCACTTCCTAAGGAACCCCATTATTTTCAAGATGCACAACTATAACTATTGATGTCACGGCATCTTAATTTCCCGAGCAAGTCGTACCCATGCACGCACATGACTCCGTTGGGTCCTGCACTGTCAACATCCTCACTCAGATTGACCTCTTATAATAATTCGGTAAGCGTGCCCTGACCCTGACCTAGTTCGGGGTTCCCCGTTTGAAACCAAGATGGGTTACTGACTAATACAGGTCCCCTGCAACGATGATACAAGCCACCATCTAGGCTTGTATCCCCACTATTAGGATTTTGATAGGTTATGCCTAATAGTTTAACAAGGTTGCATAACCCCAATTTGTAAAATAGGTTAGGTTTGTCAGGTTTATATAACCCCGCATAGATTTAACAAGTTTACTTAAAATCCCACTGATTCAAGCAAGTTTACTTAACCCCTATTTAATTTGATAGGTTCATGTAACCCCCATAGATTTAAAAAGATTAAGTATTACAGGTTAACGGGTTCTTATCATTTTCCATTTATGCATGTTAATGCACTAGACCTCTCACATTAAGTCGACCACTTGTGGATGCTGGAATGCCGGGCGGTTCCGGGAAGACTTCTACCACAATTCGGACTTGACCGCATGTCTCAGCACCGTTATGTGTACAATTATGTACTAGACCCTCACATTAGATTTACCACTTGTGGATGCTGGATTTGTCGGGCGGTTCCTGGTAGGCTTCTACCACAAGTGTAATCTAACCTCGTGTCTAAGTGCGGTTATAGATTCTATTTGCTGTAAATTAGGCATTTTCATTCTTAAAAAAATTTCACTTTCATCCTAGGTTAGGCCCCAATCCCCAGTCTGGTCCATGATACAAGTTATGCCCCAATTTAAAGTTTTAGACCAAGATATAGATTATTCCCCTAAACCCCAATCATGTTTTACACTACAACTTATGCTCCAATATCATTCCCAATCATTCCCAATTTTGTTCGTTCACATATTTCAGCGGTAGGCCTAGGCTCGAAGGTAGCCTGACTATAAAAATAAAAAGGGGAAGAATGAGAGAAGAGAACAGAAATAGGCATAAAATCAAAACAGGCATATGGTGACATGATTATACATAATAACAAAATTGGCATATCAGGAATGGGCATATGGGAACTAAACAGTAAATTAGGTGTACAAGTAGTGGCAGATTTGTTTAGTTATGATTCAGGTTACTAACAGGCATAGGTTTAGATCCAACCTATAAACATGTCAAGGTTACTATTTAAATGTTTATATCTAAAAATAACATGAACTCACAGTGACTGGATCTAAAGAACAGAGAATTGACTGTTGATGTTGTAGTAGAGATTCTTGTATGCTTATAAGTTGTTATTGCAGAAGAATAAGCTAATTTAATCTGAGTTAAGATAGTACCTCGTTGTCTCCATTGTTTTTGATGAATAAAACAATAGAAATGAGGTCCTATTTATAGCCTACGATCAACCAATCTGGTCAAGAAACAAGTCCACATTCACAGAATAGATCTTTCCCAGATCTGGGTGGGGTCGACCAAGGGGTCGACACCCCCTTGTAGAGGTCGATCCATGGGTCGACACCCAATGGGCATGGGGTCGACCCCTAACGAGCCGATTTCCCGCTTCTTCCCGCCTTCTGATTTTGATTTTTTGGGATTGATTTGTTTATATATATTTGGCTTATATGTATATAAACTTCAAATCTTACGCAAACTCGAAGTCTATCTTAAGAAGAATTCCGAGATGAACGTACTTTGTTTTACTTAATTCCTAATATTTAATTAAGTATTCTTTAGTTTATCATTATAGTGTCTTTTAAAATTATGGGGTGCTACATGACCTGTCATGGATCTTCAATCGTCAGGGTCGGAGGCCCAGTCAACATTAGAGTAACCTTTAATTTTAATACTTTTACTAATTTTCGACCATAATCCTTGATTTAATGTTCCATTAAGATATCGTAGAAAGCATATAAGTGGTTTCCGGTGTTCTTTATTTGGATTATGAATGAATTACGACACTTTATTTAGTCTAAATGACATATCTGACCTTATAATGATAACATACTATAGTGCACCCACCACACTTCTATACATTTTTGGATCAAAAAATGTTTCAGCTTTATGTCTGGATAGATGTAGATTACTCACCATTGGTGTAGGTAAAGATTTGTCTTGACGCATTGTTGCTCTATTCATTATTTCTCAAATGTATTTCCTTTGATATAACATCATCTCTGAATCTGGTTCTTTTGTTAACTTCTATGTCTAAAAAGAAGTTTTGTTCTCCCAGATCCTTGAGAGAAAATGCATTATCCAAACATTGTATGGTTTTACTGATTTCATCATTATTATTATCAGTAACAATTATCATTCACACAAACTAGAATGTATGTTGCATGCTTATCTCTGATTTTCATGTACAGAGAATTATCGGACTTTGTTATTTGATATTCGAGTTTAATTTCTCATACTACACTATTGGTGCATGTTTGAGCCTATAGGCTCTTTTATGAAGTTTGCATACAACATTATTGTTTTCTTGTTGGTATTTCTATGATTGATTCATATAAACTTCTTCATGTAGTTCTCCATATAGAAATGCATTATTCACTTCTAATTGTCTTATTTTCCACTTGTAGTGAAGGGTTATACTAAGTATTGTTTTGATAGTACTTGGCTTAACCACAGGAGAACAAGTTTCACTGAAATCAAGTCCACATTGCGGAATGTAGCCTTTAGCTACTAATCTTGCTTTATATTTATATTTTGAACCAAGAGGATTCCATTTGATTATGTATGTCCATCTACTGCCGGTGATGTTTTCGTTGTCTGATTTTGGTACTAAGCTCCATGTTTTATTTCTTTATAATGTTTCACATTCTTTATCCATGGCTAGTTTCCAATGTTGATGTTCGTTGGCTTCATTGAATGTAGTTCATTCATCATGTTCTTAAGTTACATTATAAACCTTAGGTTTAAAAATTTCTTTCTTAGCACTTGTGATCATATGTTGACCAGAATTGGTTGGATTTTTATTGTCATTTTGATTTGATTCCATAACTTGATGTTGAATTTTTGCTTCTTCTTCAGTGCTTGATGATTGTTTATTGCTTTTGTTCCTTTGATTCACCGTTGTTTGACTCATCACTGATAGAATAACCTGAACTTGCATTGGATAATGAAACACATTGACCTTCTGACATTGCAAACCTTCTTAGTTGTTCTTAATTCAGTGCTGGTAAAGGGGTAGACGTGTTTATTGAAGGCAACATGTGAGATGATTATTTTTCCTTTGCTATTAAGAAATTTGTACCTTTTTTATTATGAATATAACATATGAATGTGCATGGTTTAGATCTGAATTTTAGTTTATAAGAATTGAATGGTCTCAAGTTTGGAAAACATAAGCACCCAAAGCTCATGAGAAACATGTAACCTGGTTTGACATTAAATAGTTTTTCCATTGGACTTATATTCTTTGGTATACTTATAGGTAGTCTGTTGATAATGGACACAGCAGTTCAAAAGAGTCTGGCAGAAATTTCAATCATAGAGATGCTTGAGCTAGAAGTGTCAAGCTAGTTTCAACTATGTGCATGTACTTCCTTTTGACAAATCCATTTTGCTGAGAGGTATGTAGACATGGAATTCTACACCATATTGAAAGTGTATAGCCCATTGTGTATTTCACCCTGTAATTAAAGTTCCTTACTTATTAAGTCCTTTACTAGGCAGTAATTGGAAAAGAATTCAAAAAAACATAGTTGTCTTTGGCAAATTGCAATACACTAATTAGATTTTTCTTGATTCCAGGAACTCTAAGTAAATTGTTTAAATATAGCTTTATTTTTCCATTGATAGTGTCATCGCCAGTGTACATAATGTAACAACCCGTGTTTTTATAACGTGTAATAACCATAAATCAAGGTAGAATTAATTTTTAAAATAAGTATCAAGGGAAATGGTTACTCCATTGCGTTCGTCTTGAAATTTTGCTTTGAAACGAGTCCGAGTTTTCAAAAATCGGAGTCCGTATGACCAAGTTATGACCTTTTGAAGTTTTCAAAAGATTTCAAGTTCAAAACAGCTCAATTCGAACTCAAAATTCGAAATTCAAACCTCAGAATGGACTGGGCGGGAAATTTCCCGCCCAGGACCAGGTCGACCTGGGGGTCGACTATGTAGTCAACCTACCCAGGACCAGGTCGACCATAAAGTTGACCTGGGGGTCGACCTGGGGGTCGACCTGGTGCCCGAGCCCATTTTTGAAGCTGGATTCACTTTGATGTTCCTGGCCTCATTTCTGTCTACATTCGTTGACCTAACCTTATATATACAGCCCCTAACACCAGTCTCTCTACACAAAATTCTTTCTGACCTTATGCTGCTCTAATTCTGGTTGAAAAGTTGGAGAAAGGGGCTACTTCTTCTATGTCGAAACTACGTTGCTGATTTGGGGATTTCTATTAGGACTTGACTAAGCATATAGAGATTCAACATCGACTCTCTTTTTATAATTCTCGAACCACGATCTATAAGCCCCGGTTATTTTAAATTTAAACTGTAAATGTGATATGGATATGATGTAAATTGAAAATGGACCTATGTATGATGACTGTTTTACATCCATTCTTGTTCATCTTAGATATTGACTTCCGGATATATTACTATGACATTGATTTGGGGCCTATTCATGTTGTAAATCAAAAAGAAAGCCCCTCATAGTATCATGTTGAATCTGCTATTAGTCACAAGTTTATGACTATCACCTTATGTCAATCGTTACTATGATTATGCTATCACCTTATGTCAATCGTTACTATGACTATACTATCACCTTATGACAACTGTTATCTTGACTAGTACCTTATTTTTCTAGATTTGGAATCTTTTTGTTTGAGGCCAATATTCCATATGCCAGTAATGTTATAATCTTTTATCAAGTCATATCATGCTATGCTAGTAATCACTTTTGCCACCTTATACCCATCCCTTTTTATGTTATTCCCTAATTAGATTTATTTGTATCGATTCAAGCTTACGTACGATGGGAATACGATTTGGGTAGACTAGGTAAAACATGAATTGACTTTGAACTTTAAACATGAACGTTATTATAACTTGAACTTGGATATGGACATGAACTTGACACGACTTGATATGAAACATGACATGAAAACTCGACATGAATTTTGACATGAAAACTTGAATATGGGCATGACAATTAGATAAACTTGAAAATGGCCAACTCGAGGTTGGGTTGAGTTTGCAGTGTAAATCTGCCCGAAACCGCCCGGCAAATCCAGTGACTGCAAACAATAGGATCCAATGTGGGTAGTTGGTCATATCGCACGTAAAACCCGAGGTTAGACTATGTTGTGGTGTAAATCTGACCGGAACCGCCCGGCAAATCCAGTAACCACAACAGTTAGTCTAATGTGAGAGGTTAGGGTGCACTAATGAATTAAGGCCACATGATAGGGTTAAGTCATGAACCACTTGAATATACTTAACCAACTTGATACGATGATTTGATAGGGTTAAGTCATGACCCACTTGAATATACTTAACCAACCTGATACATGATTTGGATAGGGTTAAGTCACGAATTTGAATGACAAAACTTAACCCATTAGAAACCCTAGTTACGCGGTCCTTTTCAGCAGTAACCCACTTGGATGTATCACGATACCCTGGAACTAGGCAGGGTGGGGCACGATTACTGGGCTGATTGTAAGCGACTAGAACGACGGCTGAGTAGGTGCGCCATTGTAGGTTCAGGCGGACTATGGTCATGCATGTAGTCCGGAGTTGAAAATGCAGGCATTGTGCACCCGTAGATTTACATTGTGCGTGCTTGATTCGTGTCGGTGGTTGGCACCATAGGACTTGATACACCCTATGGTGGACCTAGCACAGGTAACTACATTTCAGGATAGGGTCGTATGACACAGACACATGACGAGCTAGAACTTGTAGGGAGCCGATCGATTAGTAGATCACACTGTAGGACCCCGTAATGGTTCACTTCATGATACTGGGCAAAGGGATTGATATACACGTAAATGTGTATATTTTATCCGCATATTTATCTTATTTTATCTTTTAAATAATTGATATTGTGTATTTATAGCTGTGTTTTCAGATTGTTGACAAGAATCATGGTTTAGAGCATTTGATGAATAAAGCATGAAGAATTTGCTGAAAAAGAGTGAAGTTAAAATTATTAAAGCTTGAAGAGTTTAAAGCTTGAAGAATGGTTGCAAATAGAGTTTAGTTGGGTAGATTTGGCTCACTAAAGACTCATATTGTGTTCACATTGGCTCAATTGCAGACCATTTCACTCATGTAGCGTTCACATTAGCTCCTTTGCAAGGCTTCTCATTCATGCACTGCACGCATTCACACTGGCTCACTTACAAGGCCTCTTACTCTACAACCCCGTTCACACTAGCTTATGTGTTAGTTGGGCTAATTCTTTAGTCCCACATTGTGGAATTTGCCAAGTAGCCTTTGTCATATCAGCTATAAATACACTTTATCTCATTCATTGTAAAACACATTCAGTTTTATTCTGTAATCCTTTTCTTGGAATAAAACTCTTCTTTCTCTCTTCTATTTAGTTTTTATTGCATTTTATTTATGTCGTTTATTTTCTTTTTATTTTCTTTTCTTTTAGCTATGTCTAGCTAATCCTCTTTAATTAGGGGGTGATGACGCTAATAGTTATGATTCAATATGAATCACATAGCCAAAAGATTAGAACTTCGTGTATGTAGATCTAGATTTGAACTAAGGGTTAGATCTGAACCTTCATACCCTGTGTCGTTTAAGAGCTGTGCTTCTTCACATGGTATATTCGAGTTCGATCTAACACTTATCAGATTTAGATTTAATATTTAGGGTTTTAGAAATAAAATAGTGAATCTGTCCTGATAGTCTATGGTTGTAGAGCTGAGCTCCTACATAGGCTATGCTTGTCGTTATTTACATATTTGTTTCTAAAAACCTATTATCGTTGATTCATGTTTGTGACAGAAACATGTATTAGATCTGGTTAATCTTTTGGCTATTGATGATTATGAATCTGATCTATGTCATTATCCCCCAATTGCTTTCACTTATTGTTAAAACTCTCTTTTATTTAATTTTGCTATTTTCTTTGTTTTCAACCAATCAAAAGTTAGGGATAACTTGAGTGGATTTATTAATTAAAATATTTTTGGTCCTAGAGTTCGACACCCTCTACAACAATCCTTGTTGTTTAGGAAAACCGAACGGATTTTACAGTTGTTTACAATTGTATAATTTGTTCGCAAACAAATTTTGGCGCCGTTGCCGGGGACGAAAATAATTTTTATTTTTAAATCCTTCGAGTTATAATTTTTTTTATTTTTCTTCATATAAAAAAAACACACAATTTTTTTTTTTTTATTTTGTTTCTTTTTGTTTTCTAGTATAGATAAAAAAATTCTTGATTGGTTTGATTTGGTGTTAGTCAATAATACTGTAATCTTCCTACCAAGAGAAAAAAGAATGGCAATTTTTGTTTGATTTGTTTCCTTTCTTATTCCCGTCTTTACATTTCTTTGTCTACAAGAAAAAAAATCTTGTTTATTTGATTTGGTTACCACAATCAGAACAAATAAGAGAAAAAAATATTCTTGTTAGATTTTGTTTTAATTTCTTTCCATTTTTTTTCTTTTTTTCTTTTTCCCTATTCAATACAAATTATTTTCTACAAATCTTTCCCTTTGACAATTCTTGCATAAAATAAAAAAAAAGAAAAAAAAACTTCCGCAAATTTTTATTTATTTCCTTCTTCTTGCCTTGTGTTTTCTTTCTCCCTAATCCACCAATTTAAAGTGACCAACTTCACTTCATCCAACTGAAACTCCAGTCTCACAAAGCCAATACAAACTTCAAACAATTCCACAACTGCTTGTCAATCAGTTCCTTCACCTCTCAAACCCCAGTCACCACATTCCCTTGCTAACCTTCCCTACCACACAATCTCCTCTTCATTACAGCATATCCGACAAGCAACTAACTATCTTCATTACCCCTTTACGGATAATACTCCATCCCACACAACTAGCATCCGGTTCATCAGCCTAAACATCCACTGGCAGTGCCAACGCTCACTCCATCTCCCACAAAATACAAACATCCAAGCTTCTGTCTTCATAAACCGACTTCACAGAAATCTTCTCATGTCCCCTCTTCGCTACCCTGAACAGTCAAACACCACGTTTGTCACTCACCTCCTTCATCCTCAATTTCAAAAACTGCCCAAAATACCATCGCCAGTCAACCCTAAAAATTCGCATCAAAGACCCTTCACCAAAAACCAAAATCGAATCATCCAACATCCCAGTCATCTGCAAAGCAATCCCGTCAACACTTCACTACCATACAGTTCCCACGCAATAACCGATCCAAACATCTCCTAGTTTCAGAAACCCCAACTCCAGCTGACACACTCCGCACCTTCAGATCCATTGCGCAATCACGAATCCCAGCTCCAATTGGTTCGAGCGAACCCAAGTCGAATTCGACTGTATCCTCAACAACCTAGTGCTCGAATCAAAAATCAAAAGCTCGAATTTCCCAAATCGCTCAACATCCGATCGAAACCTAACAAATAAAAAAGTTGATTCTTGTTTTTGACGAAAGGAAATTAGAGCAGATTTGAGGCAGAATTTGTTCTTTGTGTTTCTTTTTCTGTGGATTGGTTTAAAGAGAACGTGGGATTTAAACACAACCGACTTGTGTCCTTTAGCTTGGGCTTGCGTCATTTGGGCCTGTGTGGTTACTAAGTTTGCATTTTCTCTTGTGTTTAATTTGTTCCAGCCTTTTGCTTTGGAAAAGTTCTTTTCTTCATCTAGTTTGCCTTTGTCTGTTGTGAAATAAACTCTTCAGTTTTTATTTTATTTTTAGCTTCTTCTAAAAAAAATCATTTTGGTTTTGTTTTGTATTTAGTTTTCATATAATTTTCAAACATTTTGTGCTAGGCCTTTGTTTATTCTTTAAAAAAAAGGAATTTTTTTAAAGTAGGTACGGTGGAAATTAGAAAATGGCCTTAAAAAATATTTTTTTTCGGGCTCCTAGCCCGAACCCGTGCCGCAGCGCAGTCGAGCAATTAATAGGAGGCGACAACAACATAACGCAACAGACAATTTAGGGCTTGAGCGGTTGCACACCAAGTGGGGTGTGAACGCGCTAGCACGACTCAATTGCACTGGACGGACTGCCGATCAAGGTGAGTATTTTCTAACTCTACAGGGACCGCTACTGCAAATAAAAAAAATATAGCAATCGCTTGTAAAAATCTTCTGCAGGGCATCGACTTGCTTGTAAAAAAAAATTGTTTTTTTATTTATCTCTGCAATTGACTGTTCTGAGACTGTTCATTCTTTGACTGAATATTTTGCCTGTTGATGTGTGGTTTAAAATTTTAAAACGAATGTGGGATTAATTGAAAGTTTATTTTTGAAATCGAATGGAGGATTCCCCAAAGCTCATAGGACAAAATATTTTTTAAATTGAAAATTAGGATTGATACTCTCTGAGGTGTCTAAGGAACGGTAGAGTCTAGAACTCAAACAGGTTCTCAAACCTTCAGTCATGTTTCTACGGTGATTCGTGGCACACTGATAATCCCTGTCCGAACCTGGCCCAGACTTGTATTTATATAATCCGAAGTTGTTAATTTTAACATATTTTTTAGGAGCTTCTTTTGAGCGACAAGCTTTGCAATTAATTTCTTCAACAACAACAACAACAAAAAACTCTCTTCTTCTAGTACATGTATAACCAAAATTTCGATTCTTTTCAAAATTTAAATGATTTTGGTTTCAATTCAAATCAAAATGAATTTCAAGCTGAAAACTTTTCGAATAATTTCCACAACGCTCAACAAACTGTTGCTCCACAATATGAAAACTGCCATTCTACGGTTGAGGAGAATTTATCTGAGATGAGGAGACTATTAGCGCAAATGGATAAGCAAAATGCCGAATTTCAAAACAATTTCAACACGGGTTTCAATGAAAATTTTGAACACCAAAATGATTTTCATAATACGATGGTTATCGAATTTGAAACATGCGTTGCGAACAAGCTAAAATTTTGGCGATATTGGTGGTGGAAATTAAATAATGAACGACTTCTGAGAGATGAGGTTGATGAATTTTTAAGGTCAACCAGTGAGGAACACATAGAAACGACGAATCTTAAAACCAACATTTTGAAGTATAATATGTCTACCAATTTTCTTGAAGAAAGCCTAAGTGAAATTGATCAAATAATGCATGAAATTTGGATTTGTCGCGACGACGTCAAGGAATGGGCGCGAACTTTAGATGAAAAAGATTCTGAAAATAAAGATATAGAAAACATGCGTATCATTGAACAACTGTCTCAATACACCATTGAATTTTGGCAAAATCTAGAAAATCAATTACTTGAGGGAATTAATGATGTTGATGACTTTGAGGATTCCATGAAACTTGGCTTGACTTACATTGAAGAACTGGCTCAAAGAATGGACAATAGCGAATAAGTTTCTTATCGGATTGTTTATCAAATTTCTCTTCTTCAAACTGAAGTTACAAACTTGTTCAACAACTATAAATCTAAATTTAGCAACAAACAAGTTTCTGCCAACGTCACTTTTGAACCAAACAATCAGCCAGTAACTTCGTCACAACATTACATAACGATCATTGATGATTCTGACGATATGACTGATGATGAAAATTTTGGAAAATCTCTTCTGCAAAACGTTGATCTCTGCAAAATTGATATTCAAACTCAAACTGACGCTTCTTCTGAAAATTCAACTCTTACTGAAATTGAAAATTTTCATCCAACAACTTTTGAAATTGATGAAAATCTTAATGAAGTTGTTGAAATCTCTGCAACTGACTTGAATTTAAATTCTCTTGAAAACAAAGACGTCAATCTTCAATTTGATCTTCCTCTCTCAGATTCTGAAAATTTTGATAATTTTGCAACTTTAGACTATCAACTTGAAAGAAATGACGAAGTTGGTAACAACTGTTTAGGTGAGGACGACTTTGATGAGCGAAAACTTCTTGAACTGATTGACGGTAATGTTGTTGAGTCTGAAATTGAAAATGAAACATTTGTAAACTTTGAAATTCTTGAGGTTGAAAACAATGGGACCGTTGAATGTGATCTCAAACACGATGACGATTTTTCTAAAACCGTTGACACTCCTTGCGATTTGATCATTTCAACTGAACCTCACTATGATCACTTGTTTTTCAATGATAAATTTATACAGTATATGAAATCTTTCTGGAATGACACTATTTTTGAGAAAACACAATTTCGAAATTTACTGAAAATTCATTTGTTCGGTTTTGACTTTAGGTTTACGAATGAACCTTTAGTTAATAAAATTTCAAATATTAAAGCAAAACCGAACAATATTTCTCAAAACAAGTGTGGGGGTGAGAACGATGCACATGCCTCTCAATTTATACATCATCTGAACAAGTCAAACTTTGTTTTTGAAACTTTTGTTGAACCCCAGCTCGATGACCTCTCTTTTGTTGCTATAAAAATTCAATTCGATTTCAGGATCAATTGTAAGCTCAAGATTTTAAAACTAGCAACTCAAACTTTTGAAAAAACGAAATTTGTTTTTCCAAATCTGTCACGTAATATACAATCCTTTATGATTTGGTTTTCTGTGCTTCAGCTGTGTCTCATAAGCTTAATGAGGCTAATCCATTGGTCCATTGTGGACCGGTTCATCTATTCGATGACTGCTTAATTTCTGCACGTGTACCCAGTAAGCCGTGCTGACCCTCTTATTTTATTTCCCTTTCACTAAGATATGTCTGATTAAAGACTGTGAGGAAACAGTCACACTCAAGTGTGGGGGGAGTTTACATTACATCAGCAATCAAATTTTATGAACTAGGTCATTCATTGAACAAGGATTAACTTAAATTCATAAATAACACCTTGGTTCTTGTTTGATAAGTTGAATTTTTGGGTGATTGGAATGAACATTATTTATTCATTGAATTGTAATGTGTCTTTTTAAGATGCTAGCTTGAGACTGTGCAGACGTTAGTCGTGTTCTGGAGTAAGCGTGTCAACCCTTGTTATACGTGTTAGATGTGCAAGTAAAAATAATTAAAAAATAATAATCAAGAAATAAAAATGATTTTGCACCTACATTTGCTGGATTTTCTGAGTTTGTTTTCATGCATAATATTTTCTTTTCACTCAAATTTTCAAAATTGTAAGTTCTAAAATCCACTTGGCCCAATTAAGGAGAAATGACTCATTGTAGCGTTCTTCTTCGATACCCCCACATTATTCAAACCCAAGTTTTAGTCGATTTACATCCATGTTTCGACAAGTTTATCTTATATTGGTATACTCAAGAACCTTTGTTTAAAGGTCAAAAAATGTCACTTTTTATACCAATATTACACTACCCACTCCGTACTTGTTTTAAGATAGGATAACCATATACCACATCTTATTTTATATGGGTTATCTATCTTACGAAACTTTGCTTATCATTCCTTTCAGCTTTTTGTATAACATCAATCCAGACTTGTGTGTTGAATTAGAGTTATAGAAGTAGAGTGACTAGGGCACAAAACTGTCCTTTCATGAAGTGTTGGTTAAGATTGGTTTAGTAGAAGAGGAATCAAATGAAATATTACGGTGTCATTCCATTCCATTTCCGCTCATCATTCATCATGCAAATATGAAAAAAAAGTGAAAGAAAAAAAAAAGAAAAAAAAAGAAAAAAAGAAAGAAAAGAAATAAAGAGAGAGTCTCTCTGAATAAAATAGTCATTCATCATTCTTGACTATAAAGCATTCATTTCCATTCCATCCACATCCATCATACCGTACTTAGAAGCAAGGGTTGTAGTTGAGGAGATGAAAGGAAACAAAACGTCCATATGTGCCTTAGTATTACTTTATCTTTTGTAGCTTGAAATTCAACTAATACACTTGCCCTCTTATCTAGAAAATTTTTAGAACTTACAAAAATTTTCCTTCATCTATGCATAACCCATATCCAATACATTACAGTTACATTGGTGCAAAAATTCTTTCAAAAAAAAAAAGAATAAAGAAATGATTGGGTGCATATTGTCGATGTGTAGAACTTTGGTTGACACCACGCTCTTAACCTTCAAGACAATTACAGTGTTATCAAGGAATTACGATTCAGCTTGAAAAATTTTGTTCATTTTTGCACTAATTATGGGATGGACAATTTGGGACTAAACCGTTATTGTTGAAGTTAGGTGAAATCCTTGGAATATGAAAGACCTTAAATATATTGTTTGATTAATCCGCGTACACAAGACGCTTTGGATTTTGTTGGGAGTATCCGCTGAAAACCCTCACGAGACAACACTCGTCCTACTGGGGACACCCAGAGGTTTAACGGCTTGTTGCATACGCTAAATGCAATCGTGTTTCCTACGAAAGTGTGACATATCCTAGTTTAGTTTATTCTAGGACGAATAAAAAGATAAGTGCGGGGGTATTTGATATACACGTAAATGTGTATATTTTATCCGCATATTTATCTTATTTTATCTTTTAAATAATTGATATTGTGTATTTATAGCTGTGTTTTCAGATTGTTGACAAGAATCATGGTTTAGAGCATTTGATGAATAAAGCATGAAGAATTTGCTGAAAAAGAGTGAAGTTAAAATTATTAAAGCTTGAAGAGTTTAAAGCTTGAAGAACGGTTGCAAATAGAGTTTAGTTGGGTAGATTTGGCTCACTAAAGACTCATATTGTGTTCACATTGGCTCAATTGCAGACCATTTCACTCATGTAGCGTTCACATTAGCTCCTTTGCAAGGCTTCTCATTCATGCACTGCACGCATTCACACTGGCTCACTTACAAGGCCTCTTACTCTACAACCCCGTTCACACTAGCTTATGTGTTAGTTGGGCTAATTCTTTAGTCCCACATTGTGGAATTTGCCAAGTAGCCTTTGTCATATCAGCTATAAATACACTTTATCTCATTCATTGTAAAACACATTCAGTTTTATTCTGTAATCCTTTTCTTGGAATAAAACTCTTCTTTCTCTCTTCTATTTAGTTTTTATTGCATTTTATTTATGTCGTTTATTTTCTTTTTATTTTCTTTTCTTTTAGCTATGTCTAGCTAATCCTCTTTAATTAGGGGGTGATGACGCTAATAGTTATGATTCAATATGAATCACATAGCCAAAAGATTAGAACTTCATGTATGTAGATCTAGATTTGAACTAAGGGTTAGATCTGAACCTTCATACCCTGTGTCGTTTAAGAGATGTGCTCCTTCACAGGGTATATTCGAGTTCGATCTAACACTTATCAGATTTAGATTTAATATTTAGGGTTTTAGAAATAAAATAGTGAATCTGTCCTGATAGTCTATGGTTGTAGAGCTGAGCTCCTGCATAGGCTATGCTTGTCGTTATTTACATATTTGTTTCTAAAAACCTATTATCGTTGATTCATGTTTGTGACAGAAACATGTATTAGATCTGGTTAATCTTTTGGCTATTGATGATTATGAATCTGATCTATGTCATTATCCCCTAATTGCTTTCACTTATTGTTAAAACTCTCTTTTATTTAATTTTGCTATTTTCTTTGTTTTCAACCAATCAAAAGTTAGGGATAACTTGATTGGATTTATTAATTAAAATATTTTTGGTCCCAGAGTTCGACACCTTCTACAACAATCCTTGTTGTTTAGGAAAACTGAACGGATTTTACAGTTGTTTACAATTGTATAATTTGTTCGCAAACAAGGATCATTTCATGATTAATACTTGACATGGGTTAGAATACTAGTACAGTTGGTGCAACGAACCTTGAATATGCGGTGCTAGACTTGACTTATCTTGTTATCTTAATTATCCTACCAGTTCTGTTATCATCCTTATGTTTAATTCCAGTTTTCACATATCATGTTACCTTGACTAGTTTTCATACTGAAAGTCACTAGGGCTTACCAGTCTTTATGACTGACCCTTTTTCTTTCGCCTTTTTTCTTTCGTTTCCCCCCAGGTTCTCAGGGAGGAAACACTAGCTCTTAGCTTGGATTTAGCTTGCTTTCTGATAGCTCATGTACGGTTTGGTCTTGGGCTATGCTATGGCTGCTTCTGCTATTTATAGGCAATAATCTACTTTTTTTATCTTAAGTTTATGCTTCTTTATTTAGAACTTGATGTAATGGAATAATTTGTATCTTGGATATATGAGGTTTTGACTCTTTTCTTGAAAGTAATAAAAAGTTGGTTTTTAATTTCTACCGCTGCTTTATTTATGTTCTGCCTTGTGATATCTCTGTGCATGTTTACCTAGATAATACTCCACCAAAACTAGTGCATTCCCTTTGTGAGTGACCCTAGCGGAGGTGGGGTGTTACACATAATGTTAATAGAAGTGTCATTAACTAAGTAAACAAGTCTTGTAATTTTGTACTCCCTGATTCCTAAGTTCAAATTGCTAGAAATGTGGTTTGATGCACCTGAGTCAGGAAAACATTCTTCACTCTATACTTTACTAGATCTGGTGAGCATATATTCAATTTGTTTCTATGTTTTGCCAGTTTGACTTTTGGCATCAGAATTTGTGTGAGCAATGTTGGCATTGGGTAGTTGTTCTTTTGACTGCTACTCCTTTGTTGATTGATGTAAAAGTTTGGATCAAATCAAAAATAACATTCGTTGGCAATATGATCAAATTTTCACAAGTTTGGCATATGATTCTGTTCGAATCACTCCATCTCCCGCATCCTTTGCCTATATTGCCTAAGTTATTTCTTTAACTTTTTTGATTGTTCTTGAAGTTTGATGATCTTTCTTAGTTTTTGTTTTTTCATGTAGGGGCATAGTAGATAGAGAGCTCTGAACGCAACTTCTTTGCATTTATTCTACCGTCATATGCATCAAAGTTGAATAAACATATTGCAATGGTGGTGTGATGGCTTGTGAGTAAAGAATAACAATAGTCGATTCATATTTATCATCTAAACCGCTCATGATGGTTATATTTTGCTCCGAATCTAACATTTTATGGCCTGAAACTTTGTGTAAATCATGTGCAGTTAAAGTGCTTAGTTGATCCAATGCGGTGAAGGTCCAAAATGTCATGGCGGGGTAAAGCGAGGAAATATCAGGATATAGCGGATGATTCTAAAATAGCACATGTAACTCATTCATAATGTTTTTATGAATGTAAAATCGGTAATTAAAAAAACTAGAATTCAGTTTTACTATAATTAGTATACTCTTGATTTTTAAAAAAAAAATACGTGCAAATGTGTGTGTATATATATACAAGCATAAATTGTTATTTAATTTAATTAAATTTTATAGATGTTAGCCTACTTTGTGAACTAGGCAACACAAAGTCGAGATGTCAAGTGTTGAAGAACACTTCTTCTTAAAAAGCATCAGATCGGATCGGAGGGCTACTACCCGATCGGATCGGAGGGCTACTACCCAATCGGATCGGAGGGCTGCTACGCAATCGGATCGGACAGCTACTACCAGATCGGGACGGAACATAGCAAAATGGACAAGAACTCAGGTTCATCTCAGGTCGGATCGGATCGGATGCCCCGATCCGAACCCTTTCTGCTCGCTCTTCCGAACCGAACCCAGCATACCATTTTGCTTCACCCCACGATCTCCTGGATGTTCGGGGTAGTTACAACCATTTCCTACCCATGATGACCACTAATCTGGTGCGCTGTCAACACTGGAATCCATCTGAGCTCGAGAACGATGGGATGAGAGCCACGTAGCTCCGACCCGAACCGGATTCTAAGTGAATTTCCACCTATAAATACCCCGTCAAGAGGCATGTGAAAGGATCTTTTTGGCACTTTGAGAGTTCAAACACCCTTGAGAACCGAATTCCAGCATTCCCAAACAATCCAAATCGTCATTCAAAATATATTTTGAATTAATTGAGTGAATGTACATGAAAAGTGAGTGAAATTGAGTGAATATCACATTGTATTTACATCTCTATCATCGAAGAAAGTGATTATAATGTGGACGTAGGCTTTTCAACGCCGAACCACTATAAATCCTGTGTCTCCTTTTTATTTTTGACCTTATTTTATTTCGATTTTAGACAATTTGGGTGTTAGAACCACTTTTTGGTCTAACATTTTGGTGCTTTCACTGAGAACCATTTAAATTCTCTGTTTTTCTGGATTATCGTTCTACTTTTTGGACCGTTGAGTTCAAAGAAGTTAATCCTCAAGTTTCGACGCTTCTGAATATTTGTTGTTTGATTGTTGAAGAACTATGGCCAAAGGAAAAGGCATGGAAGTTCAAACCAGTCGAGGGAACGGAGTTGGTGAAGATCAGCAAAACCCAGTTGTGACAAGGTCTCATGGGCAGAGCTCGGGAGCGGATCGGACAGGCTCAGGAAATCCGAACCGAACTCAAGGAGAGAGCTCCGATCCGATCCGAGTGGGAGAATTTGAAGAAGTGCACTCCCCTAACCCGAACCGATCCGAACAGATTGCTCTGCTCTGATCCGAACAAGTTTCCCAGCTCCGACCCGAATAGATTGCTCAGCTCCGATCCGACCCGTCACTAGGTGATGCTGGAACCTCTACTCGAGCTCCTCCAAATGCTCCGACTCCAGCCACCAGGATCAACGATCAGATCAATCCATCTGCGCCCGTTACCCAAGGAGATTTTTCGCGCCTTCTTGACATGCTTGAGAGCACTAGGGAGGCTATGAAAATCCATGAGCGCACCAATCTTATGATGCAAGAGAATATGAGAATCATGAGCAGGGAAATTAGCGAACTCCGCAGACAGAGAACTCTATCCCCGGTTCATCACACTGCAATGGATCAGTCTTCTTCTTCTGAGGAAGAACAGCCCCGTGAAAGAAGGCCGCTCGAACGACCTCAGAATTTGGAGCAAATGACGTTCGGATCTTTGGGGTCCCGTGAGGACGCTGCACGGGTACTAGGACCCAATGATCCAAGCTTGAGAGAGCCTATGCTGTTACCAATGCGGGGATCCCATGTATTGCCTAGAGACCCTAACCTTACCAATCCCACTCAGGGACAAATGCTCCAGCCCCTTCCTTCCGAGATCGACCGAGAACGTAGGGAACAAAGCAGAGCAGAAGCGGCTCGAAGAAGGAGGGCGTCCCCTGATAAGGAGCCCAGAGGAAACCCGAACATCAGAAGGAGGGCGTCCCCTGATCAAGAGCCCAGAAGAAACCCGAACATCAGGGCCAGGGAGCCTGAACGGCCCTTGACCAATGCTGACATATGGAATATGGTACGCCAGATCATGTCTGAGAGTCAGAACTACACCAACGAAGATTATGGCATTGAACGAAGCCATACTCCCTTTACTAATGACATCCTTAACTTTCAGTTTCCCCGACGTTTTAACCTGCCGCAAATGGACAGGTACAACGGGAGAACCGACCCGGGACAACATTTGATGCGATACGCATGGCTTATGAATGTTGCCGCTACCCCTGACGCAGTGAAGTGTAAAGCTTTCCCGATCTACTTAGAAGACGTGGCATTACTATGGTTTACCCGACTTCCTCCTCGGTCGATATCGAATTTTAGGGAATTAAGTGAACGTTTTATGAATCAATTCCGACTTCACACCCGAAAGTCTAAGAATGTTATTGAATTATCAAGGATTAAGCAAGCGCCGGGTGAGTCTTTGAAGTCATATCTCGACCGTTTCCACTTAGCTGTAACAGAAGTCAGTGACCCGCACGAGCCCACCATCTTGATGGCTTTAATGGAAGGAGTCGATCCTGATTCCGAGTTTGGAGATTATCTTTCTGGGAAGCCACCTCCCACAAGAGAGTTATTTTATGAAAAGGCCAATATTCATTTAAGACGAGAGGAAGCAAGGGCAAATAGAAAGAGAAAGTCCGGAGCGGCTTCAAAAGAAACTGTTCAGAGTAATGTTGCCGTGAAGCAGTCTGGAGAAAGTTCTGGGAAAGTCGAAGTGAATGTGGGAAACAAGAGTGGAAACGATAATAATGGAAATAGGGGCAACAACAACCGTAACGCGAATGGTAACAGAAGAAATAGGAACCGAGGAAATAATTCCGACAAAAGACCCCGATTCCAGACCTATGAGAATTATTCACCGCTGAACGACACTCTGGAGAACATTTACTTGGATACATACAATGTTTTGCAATACAAAAGACCGTCGCCTCGAGACTCAACGAAGAAAGAAATCACAACTGGAAAATTTTGTTTATTTCATGGAACTCATGGGCATTCAACGAATGAATGTCGACATTTGAGAGATGTGATTGAGAAGCTGGTGCGCGAAGGAAAATTGGATGAATATAAGGTTGCCCCAAGAGACAGGGGGCAAGGAGAACAGGCCCCAAACCAGAATCAATCTGCTCCCAAGCCTACAGCGCAGTAGAAAGGCAAAGGAATTGTTATTAACACCATAGTAGGTGGACTCCACCCAGCTATCCACAGCTTTAGAGCAATGGACCAATACGTTAATGCAGCTAAGCACATAGATGTGGATGAGTGTGATGATTTGGAAGATATTGCCCCTGTGAAGCAGCAGAGGACAATGTTTGATGACGTGGTGTTCTGTAGCAGAGACGATACCGGAATCCAGTCAGCCACCGAAGATCCGTTGGTCATTACCACTACCATTGGACCGGCATTGGTTCATAAGGTGCTAGTGGACAATGGAAGCTCTGTTAATATTTTGTTTAAAAAGTCATTTGATCAGATGAAACTTGAGTCTGGAGATTTGAAGCCATGTGAAGGTTGGATCCGAGGCTTCAACGGAGCGTCGACATCTCCAATGGGGTATATAGAATTGCCTGTAACATTGGGGCAATGGGAACGTCGAAGAGTACGAATGCTTCAGTTCGTAGTGTTGGACGTAGATTCGCCCTACAACACATTTTTGGGAAGGCCTGTCCTTGCAGAGTTCAGGGCTTGTATCGCCCCGTGGTGTTTATTGCTTAAGTTCCCAACTAAAGCCGGAACAGGAGTAATGAGAGGAGATCAAGTCTCCGGACGGGCTTGCTATGTTGCCGAATTAAAGATGTTGACGAAGGGACTCAACATCGAGAGTAAAGGTGCCTCGCCTCCTCCAAGGGAGGGTTTGGCGTAGCAATTAGAAGGATCAGCCCCGAAGGAGTTTCCCATGGGAACGCCTGAAGACTTGGATCCCAGAGAAGATGAGGAACCTGAGGCTAGAAATGCACCTCCTAACGAAGCGATAGTGGATATACCCATTGACGAAGCTGATCCAACAAGAGTTTTGAAGATTGGATCCCAGTTGGATCCACATCGAGCCAAAGAACTAACTGACTTCCTGAAGGCAAACCTGGATTTGTTTGCCTGGACCCACGCCGACATGTGTGCGATATCGCCATCCATCATGAGTCATTCACTGAATATAAACCCAAAACACCCGCCTGTAAAGCAAAAGAGACGTGTGCTGGGCCCAGAGAGGTCGGCAGCTCTGAAAGAGGAAGTGGAGAAGCTGAAAGAGAATGGATTTATTAGAGATTCGACATATCCCGACTGGATATCGAATCCTGTTTTAGTAAAGAAGTCAAACGGAAAGTGGTGGACATGCATTGATTTTTCAGACTTGAACAAAGCTTGCCCGAAAGATAGCTTCCCACTCCCCAGAATTGACCAGCTTGTAGATTCGACAGCGGGACACGAACTTCTTTCTTTCATGGACGCATATTCCGGGTACAACCAGATTCCTATGCACGTACCAGATCAAGAGCACATGAGCTTCATTACAAATTTTGGGTTGTATTGCTATGTGGTCATGCCGTTCGGATTGAAAAATGCTGGAGCTACCTACCAACGCTTGGTGAACAGGATGTTTTATAACCAAATAGGGAAGACTATGGAAGTCTATGTGGATGATATGCTTGTCAAATCGAAACAGTCCTCCAGCCATACACAAGAGTTGGCAGAGATGTTTGGTATCCTGTGAAAGTATCAGATGAAGTTAAATCCTTTGAAATGCTCATTTGGAGTGGCATCGGGAAAGTTTCTAGGTTTCATTGTGAGCTCTCGAGGGATTGAAATCAATCCCAGCCAAATAGCAACGATAAGAAACATTGAAGAACCGAGGAGAATCAAAGATGTCCAAAGTCTTGCAGGGAAAGTAGCCGCGTTGAGTAGATTTATCTCCAAAGCAACGGACAAATGTGTCCCATTTTTTGACTTGATAAAAAGGGGAAAGAAAAATTTTGAATGGACTCCGGACTGTGTTGAGGCCTTTCGAAATTTATTGGAATTACTAGAGAAACCACCGATTTTGTCAAAGCCAGTGGATCATGAAGAGTTATTTGTTTACCTAGCGGTTTCGGCTCACGCTGTTAGCACCGCCTTGGTCCGAGAGGAAGACAAAGTGCAAAGGCCGGTATATTATGTAAGAAAGAAATTGGCAGTTGCAGAACGCAACTACCCAAGGATTGAGAAGCTTTCTTACAGCCTCCTGATCGCCTCTCGAAAACATCGCCACTATTTCCAAGCTCACCCAATAACCATATACACTGACCAACCTCTGAGGTAGGTGTTGTAGAGACCCGAAGCATCAGGGCGTTTGATCAAATGGAATATTGAATTAAGTCAGTTTGATTTAAATTTTCAGTCGTGGAGATCGATCAGGGGGCAAGCTCTGGCTGACTTTATAGCAGAGTTCACAATTCCAGAGGAGGAAATGATTAATGACAAAGTGGTCAAGTCAGAGGAGGAGTTAAAATTAGATCCATGGAAGTTGTACACAGACGGAGCCAAGAACGACCGAAGGTCCGGAGCCGGAGTCGTCTTAGTTACTCCTGAGGGACGATCGTTATATTATGCTCTACGATTAGAATTTTCAGCGACTAATAACGACTCTGAATATGAAGCCCTGATTGCCGGGCTGAAACTTGCTAAAGAACTTGGAATAAAGACATTGGATATATTCTACGACTCCAAAATAGTTGTCTGCCAAGTGCGAAAGGAGTTTGTGGCTCGGGGACCTCGACTTATCGCCTATCTCGGGAAAGTGGAGGAGTTGTTGAGCAACTTGGAACTGTATAACATAACGCATATCCCAAGAGCTGAAAATCAGAAGGCAGACAGGCTAGCAAAGCTAGCTAGTTCCGACAACCTGGAAGAAACCGAAATGATTCCAATTGAAACGTTGGGATCGCCAAGCTTTGAGTCGATGGAAATTGAATTTGCTTTCGAAGCAGAACCGGAGAAGGAGTCATGGATGAACCCAATTAAGAATTTCCTTAGAAATGGGGTACTCCCGTCAAAGAAGAGTGAGAGGCGGGCCATAGTTTGCAAGGCCACCAGATACATCCTTCAAGATGATACTCTTTATAGACAAGGATTTTCTATGCCCCTGTTACGATGTATAGCACACAATGACATCAAGCGTCTACTAAGAGAAGTACACGAAGGTGAGTGTGGAGATCATACGGGAGGTCAGACCTTAGCAAATAAGGTATTGCGGTATGGATACTTCTGGCCCACAATTAATAAAGATGCAGCTGATTATTCACGACGCTGCGACAAGTGCCAGAGATTCGCCAAAATCCCCAGAGCACCACTGACCCAACTCAAATCGATGGTGAGTCCTTGGCCGTTTTCCATGTGGGGAATTGACATCATTGGAGTTCTACCAATTGCTAAAGGAGGAGCGAAATATGCAATAGTCACTGTGGACTATTTTACGAAGTGGGTGGAAGCTGAGCCCTTAACCAAAATCACAGCGAGAAAGGTGATAAGTTTCGTGGTTAGGAATATTATATGCCGATTTGGGATCCCAAGGACCATTATAACTGATAACGAACCCAGTTCGATGGTGCCGAATTCAGAAATTTCTGCCAGAAATATAAGATCGACAAACGGTACACTACGGTCGCCCATCCACAGTCAAACGGGCAAGTAGAAGTAATAAACAAAGTCATAAAGTCCATCCTCAAGAAGCGATTAGAACGTGCAAAGGCAAAATGGGTGGATGAATTGCCCTTAGCTTTGTGGGCATATCGGACAACGTTTAAGACAACTACCGTTCATACTTCTTTCTCTCTCTCATTTGGTTCAGAAGCGGTAATTCCAGTAGAGCTTGAAGTTCCCTCTAACAGGGTAACATATTATGACCCGATGACGAATCGGGCACTCCTACTCGAGTCTCTTGATGAAATCGAAGAAAAAAGGGACGAGGCAGACTTGCGTGCGTCAAGACACCGACGTCATATGGCATGCTATTATGACAAAAAAGTTCGTTTTAGGACTTTCGAACCGGGCGATTTGGTGCTAAAGCGAGTTTTTCCATCCCTCCCTCACCTCGGTCCAAAGTGGGAAGGACCCTTTGTCATCCAACGGAAACTTGAAACAGGAGCCTTCAAGTTAACGACCGTAGATGGCGAAGAGGTACCTAGGGCTTGGAATGCCCAACACTTGATGCGATACTTGAATTAGGGATGTTGTACTCTTTGCTTTTTTCCTAATGAACTTTGTAAAAAGGCACGACTTGCCTTAGAAAAGTCTGTTGATATGAACAAAGAACTATAAAGTGGATGTAGGCTACGACTTAGCCGAACCACTATAAAAATATCGTGTGTCATTTACTTTCCTGCATTATTTATACCTTCAACTACTATTCTGTTATGATTATGAAACATAAGATGATTTAAAACCTGAAAAGTTGAAAACAGATTATATGCAGGAACCAGCACAACGACTGTTTGTGCAATAAGACATGAAAGAATGGGAAGACGACATTCTTAACTCTAACTCTCAAGAATTGAGAGAGAGTATAAAGGACGGGAAGACGACGTCCTCTAAGGCGTGAAGGTGCACCTAGACAAGAGACCGCCTCAGTAAGAACTCTACCCTGAATATAAGACATGAGAGTATAAAAAAATGCCAGAAAAAGGACAGGCATCAACAACACAAAGAATGTGACCCCGTCGGAGAATCGGGGACATTCAGACTGTTTGACTAAATCTTGAATAGTTTTTCAAGATTGACTGGGGGCATATATGTACACACATATTTCCCCCCGCCATGACTTCATTACACAACTATAGTAGAATATGCATTTTTACATAAGTACAGAACTGATAACTAACAGACATTGCAGGCAACGAATTATTTTTATTTACAAATGAACGAATTTGTACAGGAAAACAGGCAAAAAGAAGATGCGAGGGCCACACTTGCATCAACAATTATGGGCCAATCAAATGCTAAAATAAAGCAAGACACTCCATCATTTAGACTTCGAAGCGGGCTTGGACTTCTTAGCAGCCTTCCCTGCATCCCTCGCCTCTTTTTCAGCCTCCGTCAAGATGCGCATTGACTTTTTCTTCCCTGAAGCTGAAGCGCTGGAATCAGTTGACTTTTTCCCGGAAGGCGGAACGCTGGAATCAAGAGAAGACTTTTTAGCAAGTTCTTCTGTAATAGATCTAGTCGAAAGCTTAACAACTAACCTTGATCCCGCATCCACTACTGCGAGAGGCTTTAGGCTTTCGGGGTCTAAGTCTTCAACTTTAAGCTGCATGCGTTTATCTTGTTTGGCTTTCAGTGCAGCTAAAGTAACATCATTGGCGCTTTTCAACTCCCCGACTATAGCTACCTCAGGGTCTTCCTCATGTCCCCCGTTGCCGCCATCATCTTTTAAGGCATCAATTTTTTCGTCATCATGAGGAGTATCAGCCTTAGACTATTCAGTTCCTTCTCCCGAATCTATGGGGGCAACCTTGTCTTTTCCTCCTTTATCCTTCTCCGTAGGTTCTGCTCTAGAGGCAGTTCCATGGGACACGTCTGTCTTTTCAGACGGTTCAATACCTACAGAATGAGAAGCAACGGTTATCAACCCAGGAGAAAATAATGGGTTCTTCATCGATTGCCCAATTATGTGATGAAAGGTAGAGATAGCTTTGACGAATTGAGGTGAAAAGGTAGAGATACCTTCCGACGACTTCTCAGCTGGAGTGACCGCTATCTCCGATGCCGTTTCGGGTATGGGGGATAAAATAGATGCCCGAGGGATCCCCGGGTTTTCAGCATCATATCCCTCTACTTCAGAAGTTTCAGAGGCAGTAGAGGAAGAACTAGCCTCAGGGATGTTCTTTTGCTTAGCCTTCCGCCTCTCTTCGTCCATAACAGCAGCAATAAGGTAGCGTCCTTCGGCTAAGCGTTCTGGTTCATCATCTCGTAGATATTTCTACATAAGCTTGTCCTCGTCAATGGAATCAACCTTGAGCTCCTCTTTCTCCCATTCAACGATTTGACTCCATACTTGGACTAAGGTAGATGGATAATCTTCAATCCAAGAGATGTTTCGGCGGCGAATGATATGCGCAAAGAATTCAATCATTAATTCGCTGAAACCATGCACCTCTCCCTCAGCCTCTGACAGTTGTTTGCGGGCCTCTTCAGCGGACTTGATAGCACATTCGACGTTACCCTCCGCTAGGGCAGCCCTGTTCTCCGCCTCCACCAGCTTAGAAGCCAAGTCAGCATTTTTCTTCTCCAATTCAGCATTCTTCCTCGCTAACTCAGCCTTCTCCCGCTCAAGGTCAGCGTAAGCAAGTCGCATTTTGGCAGCATCTGACTTGGCATCTTCAACTTGTTGTTTCAATTCCGAACGCTCTTGGGTATGGGACTCAAGCAAATCATGGTAGCGTTTTTGCAAATCATCAAATTGTTGCTTGAAGCTAGCAGCATCCCGTTGAGCAACAGCAAGTTGAGCCTGTGTATCCTCCAAGTCTTTTCCTAAATTTTTTAAGGCCATTGCATCGTCTTCTGCAGTTTTTTGCATCGAGTCAGCATTCGTGATTAAAGTTCGGATGATTCTGGAAAGGCTGCGCGAATATTTGAACATCTTTGAATATTGTTTCTCGACCGCGTCTATTTTTGCTTTGGTCTCATCTGCCCACCTCGAAGAAATAGGCTCAAGAGCAAGTACAAAAGTCAAGTTTTCGAAGTAATGTTCAGGAAATTGCTCCTCCAGATATGCCCGCTTAACTGTAGTTTCAGCATCTAGCGGTGGAGGTGCGGGGAATGTCAGCTCGGTATCCCTGTGCGTGGAGGGCTCAATGGCCTCTTCATCCTTTCTAGACCGTTTAGCGGGAACCTTACGCTTGCTTCGTGATTCGGTATCTCTTGGCGAGCTCCTCTCCCTACTGCGCTTTTCTTGAGAAGAGGTTGAGTCTTTTGATTGCGGCCTGTCTTCTTCCCGACGACCTTAGTAACCTTTATATCGCTTTGGATCTGTCCGGACAGGAGAACGAGAACGCGAGGACCGCGAACGATAGGAATCATAGGGTCTTCTATCCTCCCTACCCCGATCTTCACGACGATCATACTCAGTATCGTGGGGCGGATTAGACATGCTGCGATGGAGTTTCCTGATATCATAATAGGATCGGGACATTGTACCTGCACAACAAGACAAATGAAATTCAGGATCAGTATTTTCACAAAAAGAAAAATGCTGTGAATTGTGGTGCTATTGTGTTAAGTGCGTCCTAAGTGGTGATTTCCCCCCGACAAACCCGAGTCCGAAGCCAGACTAGTACGAGCGGGCTCTTTAGCCTTAGCAGGAGTGGTCTCTTCGGAAGAAGTGAAAACTAAAGGATTCTTCCCAAAATCCTCTGAAGTGTAAATAGTTTCAGGTAAGGGGAGACCCCCCCCCAAACCCTGAAATAGTGGGGTATCGGTACTAGGGACATCTCCCTCAGAAGCATCAATCGGCAGCTCTTTGGAAGACGTTGACCTTTCCGGAGAAATGGCATCCTCGGGAACAATATACCCCTCGTGGTGCTTTTCGGCCATGTTAGCCAATTCATCGTCTTGAGTCGAAGATGGAGAAGTTGAATTCTGAAGAGGCACTGTAGGAGCTCTCGAACCTTCGCCCGTTTCTGGGATTACGTCCACTGGGGAATATATACATATGGACCCGTTCCGTGACCAAGGCTACGGGTAATGGACAGCAACCCATGAAGATGAAGATATTCGTCCTTAAGGACGTCATCAATAGTTAAAAACTTTTGATCACCATTAAGGAGCCGGTGCATCCGATCAAAGAACGCTTGATCCGATATTTGTTTTGGGTTATCAACTGCAAACAAAAAGAAAAGCGGATTAATGCGGTGGTTTGGATGTACAGAGTCGAGATTTAGAAAACCAGTGCTTTACTTGATTTTGTCCATCTTCTAGCACACCCTGGCTGTTGCTTTACATAAAACCATTCCAGCCTGGAGTCACCCGCTTCACTACTGAACGGTGCTGGAATTATTTTCCTCTTTGGGATAGACTCGAAGTAACAGAAAGAAGGAGTTTCTCGAGTCCGGTGCTTGAAGTTATAAAAGAAATGAACGTCATCAAAAGTGATCTCTATGCCTAAGATCTCACGGTACGCTACATATAGGGTGTACAGGTAAGCATAGGAATTGGGGTGCAGCTGCATGGGGGTAATCCGCATTTGTCTTAGAAAATCGACGACGAAAGGAGAAAATGGAGGGATAGCCCCGACCATGCACATTAATCGATTGATTACCATATACCCCTCCGGAGGGTTGTGGTGACGATCAACTTTTGATGGCAACATGGTATCCCCTTTGGGTATCCCATACTTTAGTTGTATTCGGATAAGTCTGTCATTGTCGATCGTCGATTCAACAGAATCTTGAGGTGATTCCAGTATGATGGCGGACTCAAATTCATCAGGAGCTCGATCATCTCCAATCCCTCCTTCCTCTTCACAACCTAGGGAAACTCCACCCTCAGAAGACACATTATCGCTTTCATGAGTTTCAACCTCGTAGTCTGAGCACTCATCGTCCCATTCTGGATCTGAGGAAGAAGATATGTCTTCAAGAGTAATTTTGTTGGATGTCTCTGGGATCTCCTTCTTCTTTGCTAATCTAGAGGAACGTCTGGATGTCATGGTCACTAAACTATTGAAGAAGCAATAGCACAAGTTAGAGTAAATTAGCCCGTATCCCCCCGTGCATGTGTATGAACTAAAGTGTGAGCAGTGTATGCAGAAAATGTAGAGTTAACGCTCGAAAGTGCAACGCAAAATCTTGGCAAAGTAATAATGTTCAGGGCAGTTCTTGATGTTCATTTGTGTTCGCAGGGCACTATCCTAACTGTTCATGAAGTTGGAGGTTATGTCAAGTATTGATTTGGCCAATTAGACAAACTCTTGTGCATTAAGCTGGGGCTGCCTCGGATCGGTTTGGGTATAAATGATTGGATCGGATCGGAGGTAAGGCTTTGTTTTGGTCAGAAGTGGGTATCTAATCGGACCGGTTCGGGATTGTGTGTTCGGAGCGGATCGGATGGACTTGAGTCCCAACACCCCTTCTTCCGTGATCCACATTCTGACCCAGTCCGGCTAGGTAGACTTCGCCTTCCCTCTTTCAAATTTAACTCCGACCCGATCCGGTACTGAAAACCTCGTATCCTTTTCTTCTCCTACATCCCCCATACTTCTCTACCCGAACCGATCCTCCACGTTCTGTATCTTCTTCTTCATCCTCAATCACAGTTGGGCCCAATTCGATTTCCAAAACTCCATATAGGGATGAGCATATATCCTCTCCAACCTCCCAGCGCCTTGAGGCGGTGGCGGAACCACCAGCGACGACGACGAGGAAAAAGGTAACCACGGCGTCAAAGCCATGCCATGAATATGCCCAATTTGTTCAAATTAACCAAAAAAACTTAATTAAAGGCAGTTACAACAATAAGATTCAGGGTTTCGAGACTGCCTATATGTTTATTTCAAGAATCGAATCGAGAATTTTGGGATTTTTTGAGGATGAGGGTTTCGGTATGTGAATTAGGAAACGAGAATAATAGAAAAGAAAGAAAGAAGAAGGGCGATGGATTTACATATATAATAGCACTGACCCCTTGTATTCCTGCCCTATTTTCCCGCTCGGACTAGAACAAGAGCCCAACAGCGCAATTTGGCCTGCTAGCCCAATACGAAACAGAGAAAGAGAGGAGCCATTCGGGTCGAAGCCCGAACCGAACAGAATTTCATATGTCAACTTGGCATTTAAATTGAATTAAAATTCGAAGAGGAAATAAAAGCACAAGAAAAAATCAAAAGGAAAGTTACCTGGAAGGATAATCGAATGTTAACAAGAGTTCTCCAAGCTGTTTGAAAATAAAGAAAGGGATTTACATACTATGCGAAGTACATATATAAACACCAAAAGATGCAACTCCCTGAAGCAATGTGTCTCTATATGTCAATAGGAACGACTTTTCAACGATTCAACTTCAGGATGGCACTGCGCAATGACAATCAAAGCATGCTCCGTATCCAACAGAAGCATCCTTTGAGGGGGCAAAATGTTAGCCTACTTTGTGAACTAGGCAACACAAAGTCGAGATGTCAAGCGTTGAAGAACACTTCTTCTTAAAAAGCATCGGATCGGATCAGAGGGCTACTACCCAATCGGATCGGAGGGCTACTACCCAATCGGTTCGGAGGGCTGCTACGCAATCGGATCGGAGGGCTACTACCAGATCGGGACGGAACAGAGCAAAATGGACAAGAACTCAGGTTCAGCTCAGGTCGGATCGGATGCCCCGATCCGAACCCTTTCTACTCGCTCTTCCGAACCGAACCCAGCATACCATATTGCTCTACCCCACGATCTCCTGGATGTTCGGGGTAGTTACAACCATTTCCTACCCATGATGACCACTAATCTGGTGCGCTGTCAACACTGGAATCCATCTGAGCCCGAGAACGATGGGATGAGAGCCACGTAGCTCCGACCCGAACCGGATTCTGAGTGAATTTCCGCCTATAAATACCCCGTCAAGAGGCATTTGAAAGGATCTTTTTGGCACTTTGAGAGTTCAAACACCCTTGAGAACCGAATTCCAGCATTCCCAAACAATCCAAATCGTCATTCAAAATATATTTTGAGATAATTGAGTGAATGTACATGAAAAGTGAGTGAAATTGAGTGAATATCTCATTGTATTTACATCTCTATCATCGAAGAAAGTGATTATAAAGTGGACGTAGGCTTTTCAATGCCGAACCACTATAAATCCTGTGTCTCCATTTTATTTTTGACCTTATTTTATTTCGATTTTAGTCAATTTGGGTGTTAGAACCACTTTTTGGTCTAACAATAGAGTATTGAGTATTTTCATTTCTAGAAATATATATTAAAAAATTCAATTAAAAAAAACTAATTTCACAACTTTTATAATGCATATATGTCAATTTTTCAGTTCGTTTCTTTCATTAAAATATAGCGGAAATAGTGTAATATAGCAGAAATAACTGGATATATCGGGAATAGTGGAATATAGCGAGGCTTTAAGCGGAGAGACTATATCAAAGGCTATTTGGGAAAGGTATGGTGGTGGTATACGCTACGGGATATAGTGGGGCATTAACTATACAGAGTAAGTCACATATTATTTTGATTTTGATAAGATACTCTCTCATGGTCATGAGTCATTTGTTATAGTGCTCAGTTGTCTTCTGTGATGCATGATTCGAGAATATGATTGAGTGTTGAACATTTGTTCCACTATTTCCATTAGTTTTTAAGCACTCTTACACCCAATAAGTTGTGTTAATAACACTGCACTGATGGATGAGAATAAGAAAGAACAGATTAGGTAGTCTTGTCTTTTGAACTACGTGTAATCTTTGTTGATAACTAGATTTCCATTTGAGTCAATGGACATTCTTGCTGGTATAGAGAGTGTGCCATCAATATATTCTTCAAGTCCACATCCAATGACAGCATTATTCATTTGAAATTTCCAAAGAACATAATTTTGTTCACCTAATTGTTTTGATATTATCTTATTCTTTAGATTGATGACATTTATTGTTTTAGATAAGGCATTTTTATATTGTCAAAAACTTGAGATGCATTATCCTTCGTTGAAGCTGCACGAGAAACTGTTTTGTCACTGTTGGCCATGGGAAAAGCTTGAATAGAAATAAATAATATAATGTTATGGCTGATGATCGACTGACCGATGCAATCGGGTAGATTGATAATTTCGGAGAACCTTTAGATGACACGGTCAGAGAAACAAGAACAAATTTCTTGATGAATCAAGAATTCACTTGATCGAGAAAGACAACCTTGTCAATGATGATACATAACTGAAAGGAGAATTGGCTAACAACAATTTAATATCAAAAGGTTAATAGATATTGCCGCTAGGCGGATAAGTGCTCTAGTATCATACTGCAGAAATCATAAAATGAAACAGTGAAAAAGTAGTTTATTGCTTTAATAAAAATTCTCTACAAGTGTACCGATATTTATATACATGAGTTTTGTACTGAAAGTGCAATGTAACAACTTGGAAATTTGTAGTTAGTAATATGACGGAATACGACTAGTTTAATTATAATTAGAGCTGGGAATTTTGAATTTTGAATTTGTGTTGTGTATGATTAATTTGAATTAATGAAATTAAAATAGAAATTTTACTGCATTTGAAACTTAGCGTAGAATAAATCATTAATATAACGATAAAAATATTGGTTTCTAAATTTTCAAATATTTTACAGGGAAACGTAGCCTGCATCTTCTTCTCCCACATTTCATTGTGCCACCTTTTCTTCTCCATTTCCAAACTACCCGGCACCATCAAAAAAAGAGGGAAATAATTTCCAATCGAACAAGGGAAGTCAGCCGCACCTCGATCAAACCTTGCAACCTCTCTACAGTCGAACTGCCTTACCTCGTCCACAACTTCGACAACACCGAACCACTCGAGCCTTCTCCGTTGCACTGAAACCCACGCACCTGAACCGCCTCCGACCTAGAGCCACCACAACAACTTCTACATCCTTGAATCCGACCACCTGAGGAGCTGCCAACCCCATTCCACAGCTACACACACGAGCACAGTAGCCAACCCAAGAGAGTTTCAACATATTTTCATGCAAGAAACCGTATATACTTAAGTTAAGTTATACAACATAAAACAGTTTGTTATGGGTTGTGATAAGTTATATCTCCATCCCTTTCGCTGTAGTGAAGCTCAACACTAATTGGTTTGGTTTCAGACACGGGATTTAATAGGTTATGATATATCCGTCTTTTACCAAGAGTGTATTTTGTTGGGTGCTAAACCAATAGTATGGTGTGTGGTACATTCTCGTCTTTCCTTTCCAAATGCAAGTTCTCTTACAATTTGCAGATTGCTGTCAGGTACATTACTGGCTTTCCTTTCCAAATGTAAGTTCTTTTACATTTTGCAGATTGGTTAACAAACCCAAGTTTCGAAACCTCAATCTTTCTTTGTATTTTCTTAAATCGATCTAAACACACACACACACAGACACACACACACATATATATATATATATATGTATGTATTTGAAAAATCTGTAACTTGCCTTAGTTCGGATCAATATAGTCATTGAATTCAAGTCCGTAAACACCCTCAGCTTTATCACCTCAACCATGAAACCAATACCTGATCGTGCCAAACCGAGTATTCGTTGGAAGAGGTGTTGAAGATAAAATCTTAATCTCAATCAATATCAATCCAGTTTTCAGTCCGTCTAAGTGGTTGTCCGTACAATTATTATCATGTCGTAATTGTGGAATTCATCGTCAAATTTTGATTCGTATCGAGGTGAATGTTCACGTACTCACATTTAATTAACCTTTTCATGCAAACTAATAAATTAAATTATTGTGTATATATGTGATGTTTGATTTTTATCGACATATAAATTTTTTGATTGTATATAATTTGATTGTGATGATTGTGCACATGTTGACATGATATACACAAGACAAGCATGGACACATGTGTAGAAGTTAAAGAGAGAGGTGGAATCTATCTATTACTTAACCATACAAATAGGAACATTAGAATGTTGACGTGGCACCATACACTTCTTTCTATTTCAAAATACAAAAATTCTGTTCACTTCCGTGTTTTAACCTTTTTTCAACTCCCTTATGCACACATGACCCCACGTTTTCCTTAGATTAACGGTTATTCGCGATTTCAAAAATTATTTCTTGATAACTATCCATGGCCCACTACGATTTTACCATAATCTTTTTCCCCTTCTCTCCAAATGGAAATATTGTAGCAACCGGTAATTAATAGGTCAAAAAACGTGGTAGCAAAGGGAACCACATGATTCTTTCTCCCCCATGAATTTCGCTCAATTCCTGCCACAGATTTGAAGATGCGGTGAATTTCACCGCAAATTTTTCGGTCGTTCTAGCATCGTCTCCAAATTCAATTAACATCCCTTCCATTTTATCTCCTTCAAAATGCAGCTTCTCACAAAAAAAATGATGCATTCATGAGCATTGCAGCCGAATTTTGCTCTTCATCCAACCACTAACACACCGATTTCCTCATCCGATGCCAATATTTCCTTTAGTGTATCGTTGCTGGATTCGCGGTCACATCCTCTATCAAACACCGAGACTTCTGCGATTTCTACCCAGTTAGCATCGATTTTATCCTAAGTATGTATATCATCTTCTACCTCATTGTATTTAGACAACTTCTAATTAGGTTTACGAAATTTGGCCTTCCCCTTTTACTATCTACCTTTATTGTGGCTAATCATTTCACGTATAACTTGCTACCTTAAATTTTGGTTGGTTTTTGTGAAAATATATGGTGTTTATTTTGATTTTAAAACAACTCATATCGATTTTATTTACATCTATGCTTTTACAAGTTCAACTTGACTGATATTAGTCGACAATAAAGCAGTGGTTTCACATCATTCACTCCCTATTATAGTTTATAATAGTATTAATCATGTTGCTTTAAACGCATCTAAGTGATGCGGTTTAAACCACCAACAATTTTTTTTCTTTTCATACACTTTGGACAAAATTTTAGAACATTTCAAGACGGTTCTCTGATAAGCAATGATAAACTGATTAATATGTTTGTACAATGATGGTGGATAATTGATATATTATTTATATCACAAATGTTTGATCTATAAACAGAAGTTTTATTTTTATCTCTACATAAGATCATAATATTTTGTTTTAGTGATGCAAGTGGTTTGTCGGTTTAAAATCTGTATAAAGTTATTGCATTTAGAAAGAATATATATTAAACTAGGGTCCTATCCTCCAAATCCCCTTTCGTATCGTTATATTTGGTTGATATTCAAAATGGACGGGTTCATAAACTGCCCAGAACAATCTACCCAAACACATATATTTTTATCAACTTAAACAAATTATAATGTACCTGCTATTAGATTAAGATTTGGCAGCTCAATATGTTAGTAGCAGTTGAGACTTATGTTTATTGTGGTTCTATATTGGCAAATAGTAGCATTTGGTAGTTCTAATATGATTATGTTTAATATTACCATGTATTTCATTATGATTTGACAGATCTATATGTTAGTAGTAGTTCAGACTTAGTTGAAATTCTATATTTGCAAATAGTAGCATTTGGTAGTTTTTAATATAATTATGTTTATTTTCATAGGCTTCGAAGTATTATGCTTCTTACTATCGCTAAGATGCACCTTGATTTATTTAAAGCTTGCATCTGCTCTCGCTAAACTATAACCGGTCCCATCTCTCTCCAAACCTAATGTGGTAGTTTTCTATTAAATATTACATTCTTATTAATTATATTTGGTAACCAAAAGAATGTCGGCTTTTTTAATCTAAGGTTCCCATATCTTATTCCTTCAAAATTTCAGTTTAGTTATTTCTATTCCTAATAAAATGTGCGTTAATTTTTTATCTATATGCAGTGTTTGCTTTTACTTCGCTTTTAATTGAAATTTTGCAGTTCAATTACCAATTCAGCTTTAAATAGAACACGTTAAGACATCTATTTGAATTCTACTGCATAAGAGGCTACATAATTAAAATGAATTTGAAATAATATAGTTACATAACATAAAACCACTTATTTCTTAAATAACAGTAATGCTTGAAGTAGCTGCTGTAAAATAATAAATTTGTAGCTACTGTAGGTTTCTCATCGTTGTAACATCAAAAGATAAAAAAAACAGATTTAGGAGTGAATGTTCGGTCAGTTCTGACGTAAAAAATTCTAACCATATTAGAATCAACTTTTTTTACAATCGAATCGAACCAAACCAAATTAATTTCAGTTCGTCCGATCAGTGATCGATTTAATCAAACTTGACCAATGTGTTATTATTCAAATGTAAAATTCACTCATATTAAGACATAAATTTGTGATTGAAGAAAATGGGTGGAGCAAGTCTTCAACTGTTGTAATGTCATGTATTTTTACAGTATAATAATTAATTTATTTATTTATTTAAATAGTAATTTAGAGATTTAAATGGTTGTTTAATTAAATACTATTAAATACCTAATTAAATTAAATAATAGAATAATATATTTAATTTCAAATTAGTCAGAATTTGTGGAATTCGCAATATTGTGTAAACTGGATTATTTATAAGATTTAATTCAGTTTAGAATTGAATTATAATAACAAATTTATTATTTAAACGAAGTTTGAACGTATAATTATAATCGAACCCGTAATGGTGTGGTAGTTCGTAATATTAAGTTTTGAACTTCATTTGAATATACAGAATCCGTTTTAAATCGGATTTCTGTAAAACAAGAAATGTTCGAATCTATTGAGCGATATTATTCTAAAGAAAAGAAAATTTGAGATTTCGTTTATAAGATTGTGAGTTATGTCCAAATCAAATTTCCAGAAAGTCACTATGGAATTTGTTATAATTTATAACGATTTATAAAAGGATTTTTATTTTAAATTGAATATCGATATAATTTGGAATTTTGAAATATCTAGTTATAAATCCAGATATATTTATTCTAGAGCTAGATGATATTTTATGGGAATATATACATGATAATATTAATTTATTGATGCTTAATTTAATTGTTTTAAATATATTAATATTTAAATTGGTTTATTTTAGACCTTAGAAAATAGCCATTTTCGCAAATGACATCCGTTTTCGACAAAATTAATTTTGTTGAATCCGTAATATTAAATTATTTTTAGATTTCAATTTTCATGATTTTTGGAGTCAGTATGTGGCCGTACGGAATTTTAATGTGAAAAACAGTCAATAATTTGGCTTTAAAAGTTTGCTGTGTGAGCAAACGGATTCGGAATTCGACAAAACAAGTTTCATTTGGTCTGTAATTTCAAAATATAATTATATGTCCATTTTCGTCGAATTCGGACATTGTATGTGATGATAGGGATTTTTAACAAAAAATTTAGATAGCGTTAGAATAAAAATTAATATAAAATAATTAGCTTACTTTCTAAGATATCATATCCTATAAGCACTCCGATCTAAACCTAATTCTATTCTTCCCAGGGTCAACGACATTTTTGGCCGTTGGTTTTTCTTCCTAAAGAAAATTCGAAAACTTGTAAAATCGAAAACAATTACTCTAAAATTCGTTAAATCCTAAACCATGTGTATTTGAAACCATTGAAGCGAGAGCTTCAAGTTTGTATTTGTTTTAACAGACTCGATGGTTTTTTCTCAGTAGTCGAACTACAAAATGAAGCTTGGGTTCAAGTAACCTCCTGATACAAGCATCAATTTGCGAGATCATGTTCATATTTGTGTTTAGGAGGTTAAGGAGCTTTGGGTGTGATTCTTTTGGAAATTTTCGTGATCATTGTGTTTGGTAGTCTACTATAAAGGCAGGGTTAAGCGTGGAGTCAAGTTTGAGAAAAACAGTGTCGAGTTCTACAATTTGGAGATGGATGCGAAGTATTCGCAAAGAGGAACATAACTATTGTCTTGGTGTTTGATTCGATGCAGCGTGAAGAGCAAATGGATCAAAGGAAGAATCAGCTATGGTGTTTTCAAAACCGTAGCTTACTTGAAAATGACGCGAGGGATAAGTGGAGTGCGAGTTGGCAATAGTGATGTTGAGGAGGATAAGATTTGAATGAGGAGTATATTGGTTTTGGTTTGGAATGGAATGGTGGAGAAACGGGTATGGAAATGCAAATAATCGGCTAAGGTGTTCGAACAGTAGCATAAAGGAGGAAGATGGGGGATGAGTGCAGGTATTAATGAGTAAATGGTGATTAACATAACTAATTATTTATTTGATATTAATTAAATTTGTTATAGTATGTTAATGCATTGAGACTTGAAATAATTATAACTTTGGCATACGTGATCAAAATTTGACAAAACAAGATCCATTGGGGATCGTATGGACAAGGGCTACCATGGAACTGATTCGGAGTGAATTGGAGCTCGTTACAATTTATAGCGAAATGAATTGGCTAATCTGAATCAACAACTGTTTAACCTTATTTAACAATAAACAAACAATGTGAGTAAAACTCACTAACTTTGCCCAGTTTATATTTTTATAACGTACTTTAACAATTGATAATTGTTGGATATTGCTGTGTTTAGATTGTTTGGATTTATTTGCTAATTAATTGGTTGAAATATCGTTATAGATTTATATATATTGTAAATCAAATATTGATTCTGCTTATCAGAATATTTCATATTGAAATGAAATTTGATGTTAATTATATTGTTTAACATCTGTGGATGCAAGGAAACAGGTTGGAGGGATCCAAGTGGATTCCTAAATATTTATAATACTATTTTTTTCATATATTGTGATATATAATCTACGATTGATTATGATGACACTGGTCTTGTTATTTGGTATTTTAAATATCATAAGAAATACTGGAATGTAAAAAAGGAATTTACAAAGTGTATTTTGAAAATAAAATATTTATATAAAATAATTAGAATTATAAAAGGAATTATTTGGGAAATATATGGAATTACAAAAGAAATTATTTGGGAAATAAATAGAATTATAAAAGGAAATTGGCGAGATATAAATGAACTACGAGAAGATGAATTTAAGGTAGATTTTAAATAGAATCTGTTTTAACAGATAAATTAAGAAGATAAATTTATAAATAATATTTTATAAATTAAATAAAATATTTATCATTTGAGAAATGGAATACATAAGTCTGAAATTATATAGAGAAGTAAAAATCAGTTTCAACCCCAATATTTAGAATTGAATGTGAACATAACAGGTATAAAGGGAATTATAAAGGGGATGGTGATTTGAAATAAAAAAATAGGATTTTGTGTGACAAATTTTATAAATAGAAGTATAAATTGAATTTGAAAATGAGATATTATTTGTAAATGTGAAATCAAAATGAATTGATATTATAAAAGAAATGTTATTTACATTCGATGTGAAAAATGGATTAAAGTAAATATTTTGTAAGTACATACATTTACAAATGAAATTGTGTTTTGAAATAGTAATTCAAATGGGAAATTGAATGAGATAGGAAATTTCATAAAATAAAATAGTGGATCCTATTTTGGGAAAAATAGATTAGTTGTGGATTTATAAAATGATTTGATAAACAGAAGCTGAACCTGTAATAATATTCATAAATTGAAATCAAGTTTTGATTTGATAAAACAAGTCCAGTTTTCTGAAAAGGAATAATATTCACATTTTAAAGTGAATAATGATTTAAAAGAAAACGTTTTGCAGATTTAAAATAGTTATAAAGGGAAACTGATAAATGTTGGGTAGTACTAAATTCAAAAAATGAATTTAGAAATTGAGTTGACCTGAATGGTAAATTATTCTGGGGTTCAGAACATAAATCGAATATATTTTATTCGAAAGAGAGTTATCGAATAGAGTTTATTCAAAAGAGAGTTATGCATTGAAATTTGATTATATCGAATTCGGGAAAGTATTATTTACTTTCCCATTTTTTCCAAGTTTATTTATTTATAAATAAATTGTTTGTTTAGTTATTTATTTAAATTAAGGAATAAAAGTTATATTTTTAAATTAGATATTTTGGAGGTATAGATTATAAGCTATCGTTATAATAAATATTTTTCATAAAAGAATTGGATTCGTAAACTGAATCCGAGAGTTGCGTAAGAAAGGATTTGATAAGAAATTAAAGAACGGGATTAAAGAAATTAGAACTGACTGGAGATTAGTTATGTTGAACAGATTTCTGGGTATTGATCTGATGTTGGTTTCGGCCTTCGGGGTTGATATTCAAGGAATTGTTCTCTTACTAGTTTGCAGTTAGAGACTGATAGATGTGGGAAGATAGTGATGCGCGAATCAGAAATGGAAACGTTTTCCAAAGTTAATAACGATATTTTCTAAAATGAGAAAATAAGGATTTAATGAATATATGGAAATAGGAGATGGGGAAATGAATAAATTAATGATAAATAATTTAAATGGAAAAATGTTGATTGATGATTGATTGATAAAATTTCCATTTGGAAATGAGATCGTTGTGTGTATGGATGTTTTCCTTGGTAGTTAGATAAGAGACTGTCAAAGTTTTGATAATTTTCCGTCATCAATATGGAGAGACTAGGATCAGATTTATTTTCTGAACACCACTCCATATGGGAATTAGCGTTGCGAATCAAATATGATGAATATATTCGAAGACGGAGTTTATGCAATGGTCGTTCTGGAAAATCCTCGGTAGAAATTGCCTAAGACAGGTTTGCAGAATAGTGCCTTTGGTTTTTCCAGTCCCAGGACAACCTGTATGGAAGAATGACTGATAGAGTATATTTAATAGATTGGGTAAGTTGATCTCTTCAAGCGTATTTACGTTTGGTGGTGGAGGAATTCGTTTCACTTAGCTATACACCCGTGGTATTTTTGGGGAAACCAATTTGTGATTTTGCGGGGATGACAATGTGACATTCAAAGTAAATAAATGTGATCTTTACGTTATAGCCTCTAGTCTCACAACCCAGAAATGGTATAAAATCGGGTTGGTCGCATGGCTAAGTGGGTAGCTCCCAATTATGGTGTATTGTCACTTGATCTAAGAAAAATTCCATTTACTTCTTTAATTTATTTCGACGTTGTCCTTTTCGGGAAACAGTTGCTGGTCCCAACCGTTGGTGATAATACATTCGGTTCACTCAAGCGAAATGAGTGACCGATCATGTTTACCCTGGGTTGCAAGATGTTCTTGTTGAACCCGGTGTATTCCTCTCTAGAGATACACTGTCGGAAGGTGGTCCCATATCTTCCCAGTTGGAATCCATTACCCAATAAGCGCACGCGGTTTTTGGTTATTGTTTGCTCCAAATTTGAGATCAAACACCAAAGGTGTAGAAGCTACACTTCACCTATTCGGTAAGAATATGGAACCGCGAAATCGCAAGGTAAACAAATAAAAGCAAGTAAGAGCACAAAGGAATTTTTATAGTGGTTCGATTCTACATGAATCTACATCCACTTTCAACCTATTCTCATTATGATATTCAAGCTTACAACATATGAATTTTCCCTTATTACAATCATTTCTCTCTCTTAAACTTCCTTATGATCTAATTACACTTGAATTTGGTGAAGAAAATGAAGAGATGTTTTAGCTTTGCGATGAATCTTCAATCACTTGTGTGCTTTGATCCTTTTCCATGATCTTCATAGGTTTCATAGTGAATTAGCATTTGATTTCGGCTCATCAGAGGAGAAGAGATTGTTTGAATGATGCTTGAGATATTTATTGCATAGCTTGAATGAGATTGAAGGAGTTTAGATTAAATTGTGAAGAGCTCTCATGATCATTGATTTGGATTTGATCTTCATGAAGTTAGAAAAAGTGTTGTTGAATTCATGGAAGTCATTAGAGAAGTTGTTAGTGGGTCTTCAATTTGGTAGAGTCTCCCGCTTGGAATGAATTTTCGATCCCCCTTTGGATTGAATTATGAGGGGTATTTATAGATGATTTTAGCCCGGGTGGCAATTCTGTAATTACGCAAGAAAACACCATGACCCATGTCGCCCCTGGCATGACTAGGATTCTCGTTATATCTTATGTTGCTAACGACATGACTCATGTCGTCTGGTGGGTTAAGCCTCTGGCATCTTGAACTCTCGACACGACATGACTTTCCCTGTCATGGCTCGTATCGTTGGTGTGACTTGACATTAGTTGGAGGCGACATGAGTGAGACGCGACATGGTTTAGCTTCGGACTATGAATGGCAACTGGCTCTTTATGTCGTTAAACGATATGGAGGCTGGACAGCATGACTTATGTCGTGTAACTTTATGTTTCTTTGTGCCTTAGGCTTATAGCACGCTATGGTGCCATGTTGCATGACAACTTAGCCTCGATGTTATGAGTGGTGCACGACATGGAAGGGCGCGACATGATTGCAAGCGACCCGATGTAGTATGGATGAACCTCCTCCTTTGCGACATGACTCTAATGGCTTGGCTTTCATGTCTCGCAGCATAAGTAGGTCACGACATGGTTTGTATTGAGATCTTGAGTAGCAGTTTGCCCCTTATGTCGTTCACTTGTTCCTTATGTCGCTGAACGACATGATGGATGGACGGCATGATTGCCAGATGTTTTTACTTTACTCCGTCGCCATGAATGAAATGCAGCACAACTTGGGGCCAACCTGGTTTCCTCGGGGCGACATGGTGCGGTTTAACATGGCTTGATCTCGTGCTCTTGTCCTGTGATATGGCCTTGAGGCGCCTTGGCATCCACGCCATGAACTTGAGTTTGACTTGGTTTTATTAAGATGTGGACACGACATGATTATTAGCGACATGGTGCTATACGACATGGTTTGAAATCGAATCGGTTTTGAGATTAGGACAAACGATTTGTCCTCTGACGACATGACTTATGCACCATCCTTATAATATATTAGACCCATCTTTTTATGGGTTAACATTTGCCCCTCGAAGTTCATGTTATTGAAAAATGACATGGGCTTCGAACTATAACATTACCAATCTCTTTAGTCACGGATTTATATCAACTTATCAATTAGTCCATTCATATAACCATGCCGCAAGTCTTTTTATCCCTTTTTCATTTCACTCCGGAACTTATGTCGCTTTGGACCTTAAGTCGATCTGGATAGGCCCATTTTCCTTCGCATCTGTATATAATTTCCCAAGTCGTTCGCCCTTTCATTCCCAATCATATCGAAAGCTTCTTCCTTGTAAATGGCAGACTGTTTCTTCCTTTGAGCGCATCAACAGAGCATCTCTCAACCCCGTCGATTTTAACTTCGGCCAAATCCAAATTCCAATCCAATCAAGTCTTTGCTCAGAAGTGATCTGAATCATCTCGGTAATTTGCGTCACCAAGATCGAAGCCTTTCTCCATTACCGGTCACCCAAGAGAGATTCTGCCTATATTTCAGGTTCTGATCTTGTTTTTTTATCCTTTGAATGCTTAGGTTTGTATAAAATTTGGGCATTTATTTTTGGTTTCGACTCAGTTGCAATTGTATGAACTGTTTCAATGGTTTTGTAATCTTGAAATGTTGTGAATTAAAATTGGGTCTTATTTGTGATGGATTGGTTATGTAAAATGGATTTGAAATGTCATGTTGTTGCTGTTTTTTTTTATAAAAAAAAAACTCGATCCTCACTATATGCACATATGTCGCTTGTTAAAATGTATGAACCGTAGAACTTATGTTGTTCTTGCATGATTTTGAATTATCCTTAAGATCCCTAGTCGCATGAACGACATGATGTTCATGTCGTCATGGCATTCCAATCCGTAGAAATCACACGATCCATCAAACCTGCAAAAGTAGTATGAGTCTTGGCCCAGGAATTACATGATCCTCAAGCTGTGGACCGATTTGGTTTTCAAACCATGGATTAATATGAGTTCCATGCTGGGACCGTCATGAGCTTCAAGTCGTAGATCGACATGAGTTCTAAGTCGTTGATGAGCACGAGCTTCAAGTCGTGGATTGACATGAGCTTCGTGTCATGAATTGACATGAGTCTTATGTTGTGCACCGATGTGATCCTCATGCCGCAAACCGACATGAATCTCATGTCATGAATCGACATGAAGCTCATGCCGTAACGACTTGATTCAAATGTCCACATACGCCTTGCTCTAGTGTTGGTCATCTTTGTTTTAACTCTTTGATGTGTTTTCTCATCTCCAATCCTTAAACCTTGTCGTTAGAAAACTGAAATGTATTCAAGTATATTTGTGTAGAATGACTACTGAAAAGCAAATCCATTCTCAAAGTAAAGAGACCTCCACGGCACAAACCGATCCCTCTATAAACAAGGTTTCTGAGACCGAAACAGCTACTACCTCTAGTCAAGTTTTCGCCCCTCTTCCTACGGACCTTCTCCCGATTAAAGCTAGGGATCAAGAGAGACAGAGTACCACCCTTACTCAGGAGCAATACGAACTGTTGTGTGGTAAATACGGAATTTCTCCCACAGATGCAGTATTACCATAGGACGGCGTTTTTGCTGATGACCCCCCTGTTGGATACGTTGCTGTAAGCAAACAAATGCTAGCAGCTGGTGCTATTCCCCCATTTAATCCTTTTTTAGGGCGAATCTTAAACCATCTGGAATTGCTCCTTTCCAACTCCACCCTAATGGTTACACAGTTCTGCTAGGCCTTTATGTCCTATTCATGGATACGATAAAGCAAGAGCCTACTTTCCAAGACCTTTGGTACCTATGTTCTTTCAAGAGTAGGAAGGACACCCCCTCTATTATGCACGTTGACGGTGCCAGAAACCGGAAGCTGGTTCTCGAATTGTTAGACAGTGTTTCAAGGTTTTTAAGCCAATTCTTCTTCGTCAGATGCCCCGAGCCATTCCGAGGGCAATGGACAGATGGAGGTATGCACATCTTATTCAGAGGTCTTGACTTTACTTTCCTTTGAGTTATACGTTCTTACATCATTTCCTTTTGAAATGCAGTACTCCCCATCCTTATTAAGGACAGCAAAGCTCCCCCTTCTATTAAAACCACATACAAATCACTAAAAGCTATTGACGAGGCTAGGAGAAGTAGAAAGTTTTTAATTATAGATAGCACACTTCACCAACACGAGTTACTCTATCCCTTAAGGAAATTTTTATGCAAGGCTAGACCTTCCACTCCCAAACCTAACCCTACGAAATCGGATTTAGTAAATCCGGACGACAGTAGTGTAACTCAAGCTGATCGAAACCCTTCCGTTGACCCTTCCTTGAAAAGATGTTCTGGGTCTGCTAGTGGAAAAACATCGCCCTCATTAAAAACTCTGGATAAGGATGAAGACTCTAACCATCATAGAGGCGAAGATACCACAATGTCGGTTGAGTTAATTGAGAAAGAGAACATTTTCCTGCCTCCCGAGCTAGAATTAGATTCCGAATAGGCTAAAAGAGGTGATAGTGAAGTGAATCCTTCTGATCTCGAGTGCAGGATTGAACATGATGGTGAAGACGTAGTTGTTTTAGAAACTGATCCAAATACTGAGACTACAACTGGAATTTCTCCTACTGAAAATGCAGCTAAAGAGGATTCTACAGGTACATTTGACAATTTGAGTGATCTCAACTCTGCTAAATATCTTAGTCAGGATGGTTCGGCTACTCAGCCTCTCAACTCTCAAACCATAGAAACTGGACTTAGGGATGCAGCCTCAACTGAGTCGGAAAAGCATCCTAAATCTTTAGGAATTCCTTTAAACCCAAAGGAAATGATCGGTCTGTTAACAACAGTATTTTTCAAAGAAATTCTTCTTATGTATTTCAATTATTTTTCTGTGTTGGTATCTTGCTTTAGTATTCTTAGATACTGCATAGTTTTAAGTATCGAAAGCTAATGCATGCCTCATTTCAGGTTTAGACATGTACGGGAAACGCTCATCAGGAATCAGGTCAGATTTCAGTAAAAAGAGCAAAGCTATTGATCCGAAGCACCTACTACAATCTGAACCTCGGTAATCATACCGTCACCATGAACAACCCCATCCTCCTACACCCTCGAAGCCTCTTCTCAGTCTTTTCACGTATCAGAATCCGTTCTGACTGAGGAAAAAAGAAAGAAGATACACGAGGAAGAAGAGGAAGAGGCTAGAAGGCGCAGTTGGCTAGGGGAAAATACTCCCGATGAAAGGGAACGAGGAAGGAAACGATAAAGGGACGGTTCTTATAAGCATTCCCGAGTGGAGAAGCTGCCTATTAAACCCTGACTCCCTTCATCCTCTGGCCCTCCTGGTCCTTCAGTTGAGATCCACTCGATCATTAATAAACCTCGCCATACTCCTGGCTCGACGAACATCTCCTATACCGAAAAGCTCATGGGTTGGAACTTGAAAGGGCTTTACTTTGATCGTGGAGTAAGTATAACCGACGCCGATGATTTTCTTAAAGAGGTGGATGCGGTCATAAGTCAAACACACACCCAGCTCAAAACTGCTAAGAGTCAACTTGAGACCAAATGGAACACCGTAAGAGATATCTTTTATCAAAAGTTGCGTGGATGGGAAAAACTTGGTGATGACTTTCAAAAGCGCCATAATTCTCATCTTACAAAAATTGCCGAGTTGGTGAATGACAAAGTCAAATGGGAGAAGGTTTTAGACAACCGTGATGCTACTATCGCAGTTCTTAATAAAAGAGTCGCAGATCTAGAGGCATCAGACAACGATATTAAAAAGCTTCGGGAAGAACTCGAGGCTTCTAAACAAAGATAAAAAGATGCCATAGCTGCCAAGCGTAATTTTGATGCCAAATTGGCTGTAGAGAAGGATTTCTCCAAACAATACTGGGAGGATGCCACTAATCTTCGTAAGGAAGTAATATCTCTGAAAGCTTCTAACCAGACACAGATGGCCAAGGTTGAATCTCTTGAGAAGGATAACATCATTGCAGAAGAGACTCACAAACAAGCTATGGATGAAGCTGATGATGATATGTTCCGCTTTTATGTATACAGTGTCATGAGCCGTAGGAGCTTGCATTACCTAGAGGATAGTTTTCCACGTACTTTGGCGCTCATTTGGGAGCGAGTGCTGGAGATTAACGGTGATGATTGTAGCGAGGACGAGCTCATTAACAAACTCTTAGATGACAGGTCCAAAAAGGCTTTGGCAGAAGGAAAGGCACAACTAATGGGCGAGAGGACTGGTACTTCTAGTGAGAAAGTTCACACTCAACCAGATGTCAACCTTCCTGTTGATCCCCCGGCCTTTGAAGCTTCTGGCTCACAGACATTAGCTAACCCAGTTGATGCTCCTAAAGATAAAAATGTCACCATTGAGGGAGATATTAATACAAAGGATATTGCTAATGAGCATGGCAAAAACGATGAGGCTGAAGATGACAATCCCGATCACTGGAGAATTGAGCATAGGGATCCCTCAGAGAATCTTCTAGATACAGGTAAAATTGAAACTAACTTTACCCTGTCGTGCTTAGAGTCCATTTTCGATTCACCTGGGTCCCTTGCTTATTATGATCAATGTTTCCATACTTTGAATTTGATTTCACCCCTGTCTTCTCCTGCCATAGGCCATTCAATGACAACAGGAGTTATTAGGGCTGACTCACCATTGACAACTTTTCCGCTTACTTCTGTCATTACTCCCCCTCCTCCTAGTAACAAACCCTTGCTTGTTTCAGCTCCTGGGTCACAGGATACGAAGATCAGTGCCTTCTCAGATTTGGATGTTGTTGATTACGGTCTGAGTGACGATCTTGTAGATGAGAGTCCCCGGGTTAGTACCAAGGAGAAAGGAAAGAAGTCTGCCAAGTCCTCACTATCTAAGAAGAGGAAGAAGAAGAAGTAGATGGAGGCTACCGTTTTTCCTTCTTAAGAGAATCAGAGTAACGTGGAAGATACCCCTCCGCCTTTACTTAACAAGCCAGCTTTGAGATCAAGTGACAAGAAGAAATGATCATGCTTAGTAGTTGCTCAACTTAGTTGTTAATTACTTTCTTTTGTGTGTTGTATTCAGGCCGGTTGTATATGCGGGCACCGGTCCCTGCTTATTACTTTTGTACTTGTCATCTTTATGCACTCTGTTGTCCTATATTCTGCACTTTGACCTGTGACTTTATGATATAGTTCTGCTTTGTTTGCCAGGAAATTGCGTCCTGCTTCATGCCTTAAATTTTGCATTAAGTTTTGTTGTGCTTTTATATTCTTTGCATTTCACGCTTGATTTATATTTGCAATACAAATTCTGCACTACAAGTTATTTGTTATGACATGCCAACTTTATTGGATTTTCTTGATCTTGACTAAGACGATGCTTACAACCCTTTCATGTGGATAACCGTTTTATTAGGATCTTTTAATTTCATCTTAGTTATTTCAGAAAATCCAGTCTTGTTGGTCGGAGTGACCTAATGCTGGGTTTTCATGAAATTATGACTGGATTGTAGTATGTTTAAGGGAGTGTCATTAAATTTCGTTAATGTGATGGTAATGCCCCCATACCACAATTGGTTTTAATATTTTGAAAATTAGGCATGGTTTTAATATCTTGATAAAGGAATCTGTTGTTTCTAGTAACTGAGTGGGCCAGTTACTTGTGCTTTTTATCAGATAATCTTGAGGGAAGTTTTTTTTTGGTTCTATTACTAACTGAATTTGGAAGATTCAGCTTATAACCGGATGTCCTTGAAAGGATCTTTGACCCGTTGTTCGTTGGATCTGAATAATTCAGACGCTTGCTGAACTTGTCGGATGCCTCCGAAGTGGTCTTTGGGTCCGTCAGTAACTGGATTTGAAGGACCCAGAATCAATAGCAGGATTTGGAAGATCCAGCATCTGAGAGGATGCCTCCGAAGAGGTCTTTGAAAACCCTGTGTTTATGTCGCTATCCAGCATGTATAAATGGCATCGGCGATGAACCGAGTGCTCCTCGGGGAGGTCTTGGGTTCATAGCCCGGTGTTTATATCGCTATCCGTCCATATCTTAATGGTGTCGGCGATGAACCGGGTGCCCCTCGGGGAGGTCTTGGGTTCATAGTCCGGTGTTTATATCGCTATCCCGCCATATCTTAATGGCGTCGATGATGAACCAGGTGCCCCTCGGGGAGGTCTTGGGTTCATAGCCCGGTGTTTATATCGCTATCCGGCCATATCCTAATGGCGTCGGCAATGAACCGGGTGCCCCTTGGGGAGGTCTTGGGTTCATAGCCCGGTGTTTATATCGCTATCCGGCCATATCTTAATGGCGTCGGCGATGAACCGGATGCCCCTTGGGGAGGTCTTGGGTTCATAGCCCGGTGTTTATATCGCTATCCGGCCATAACTTAATGGCATCGGCGATGAACCGGGTGCCCCTCGGGGAGGTCTTTGGTTAACTGTTACATCGTTCTTAAGGGCTGACTTTTAGTTTACTTGCTGAGTTTTTATTGTTGCTGGTTAGAATTAGAACTTCGAGCCTTGTTATTAAGAGCATGCCCCTATGGTGAAATTCGGAACTTGGTCTGTAGCCTGGATGTCACGTCGTTTAGGTTTAAAGTTCTTGATGCCTCTCATTTATAGCCTCATATTTTATACCCTGTGTGACATGAGATGCAAGGATATTTGGGCTCCCAAGATAGGAGGTGCGCTGTAGCATTAATCGAGCTTTGTCTGGCTTATAGTGTGCTTTTATCCACTTAAAAAGGCCTGTAAGCAAGATCGACGTTATCAGCTTGATATAGAAGCTTGCAAGTGTACAATTTTAGACAGGTAAAGTAGTTTCTTTCATTAATTTGTACAAACTTTGCACGATAATCACAACGCATGATGTATTTTCAATTCATGATGTACGTATAATGCGAAATATGTAAAAGAAATTTCAAACAAAATAACAATGAAGGTGAATGCTATTCCATGCTCGAGGGAGTGCGATTCCATCTGTCGTTTTTAGCTCGAAAGTGCCATCTGCGAACTTCTGGTTGATCATCTATGGTCCCTCCCAATTGGGTCCAAATACCCCGGTTCTTGTCATAATTCTCTGCAGGATAAGGTCCCCGATTTGAAAAGTTCTTTGCTTGACTTTTGTATTGAAATATCTAGCTATTTTCCATTAATGGGCTGCTATTTTAAGCTCTGCTTCTTTTCGCTTTTCCTCGAGTAAATCAAGCGCCTCCAACTGCAGCTTTTCATTCTCCTCCTGATTAAAGTGGATTCTGCGGTGAGTTGGCACTTCTAGTTCCACTGGGATCATAGTTTCTGACCCGAATGCAAGTGAGAATGGGGTGTGGCCCGTGGTAGTTTTATGGGTTGTCCGGTATGACCATAATGCAAAGGGAAGTTCATCAACCCAGCTGCCTTTGGCTTTCTCGAGACGCTTCTTGATGGTTGACTTTAGTATTTTGTTGATGGCTTCCACTTGCCCGTTTGCTTGTGGATGGGACACAGCTGCAAAACTCTTTTTGATCTTATATTTAGCGCAGAAGTCCAAGAAATCATCGCTTTCAAACTGGGTTCCATTATTGGTAATGATCTTCTGCGGTACTCCAAACCTGCAAATGATGTTTTTCAAGAAAAAATTGATCACTTTCTTTGATGTAATAGTAGCTAAAGGTTCTGCTTCAGCCCATTTGGTAAAGTAGTCGATAACTACTATGGCGTATCTCATATTTGCTTTTGCGGTTGGTAACATCCCAATCAAATCTATGCCCCAGATGGCGAATGGCCATGGAATGACCATTTTAGTTAGTTCCGTGGGAGGTTCCCGTGAAATCTTAGAGAATCTTTGGCACTTCTCGCACTTCTTTACATAAGTCATGGCATCTAGGTATACATCAGGACAGAAATAGCCATATCCCAGGACCTTCTTGGCTAACGTTTGACCGCTGGTGTGTCCTCCGCATTCTCCCTCGTGCAATTCTTCCAGAATTGCTCTAAATTCCTTCTTGGTTACACATCGCAGTAGTGGCGTGGAGAATCCTCGTCGGTATAACCTTCCGTCTTGAATGAGGTACAAAGGGACCTTGCGCAATATCCTCCTTTTGCTATTCCGTTCTTCAAGAAGTGTTCCGTTAAGGATATATTCTTTGATTGGAGTCATCCATGACGTAGGTTCCTCAGTGGTTTCCATTATCCAGTCAACACTTGCTTCCTTAATGGTGGGGGTAGAAAGGACCTCGACGGGGATTAAACCTAGCAGTTAAGCATCTGATGAACTGGCATACTTGGCAAGAGAATCCGCTTTTGTGTTCTGTTCTCTTGGGATGTGAGATATAACATAGTGATCGAGGTTGTTTAGAAGTTCCATAGCTTTGATTAGATAAGAGGGGAGATTCCTAGTTTTGGTTTGGAACTCTTCGCGCACTTGACCCACACCAACTGAGAGTCGCTAAGAATCTGCAAAGTTTTTAGGTTTAATTCTTTTTCCAATTTTAACCTTGTTATTAATGCTTCATATTCGGCCTCATTATTAGTTGATGGGAATTCTAATCTCAATGCGTAGCATAAAGAGTGACCCTCTGGGGTTTCCAAGACAATTCCAGCCCTTGAGCAATAGCTGTTTCTGGATCCATCAAAGTATAGCTTCCAAGTAGCTTTTGTTTCCGCTGGTTCCTTAACCTCTTCCCCTCTGTTGGTGAACTCAGCGATAAAATCTGCCAAGGCCTGGCCATTAATAGCTCTTCGAGGATGGTAGGTAATGTCATATTGACTTAACTCAATGTTCCATTTTAATAACCTTCCTGAAGTCTCTGGGCGAAAGAGGACTTGTCTTAATGGTTGATTCGTAAGGACCTTGATAGGGTGAGATTGGAAATACGGTCTCAACTTCTTTGATGCAACAAGGAGGCAATATGCGAGCTTCTCCATCCTAGGGTAATTTAATTCCGCCCTGGCAAGCCTCTTACTGATGTAATATGCTGGCAATTGTACTCCTGCCTCTTCTCGGATTAGTGTTGCACTCAATGCATGTGATGGAACAGCCAGATATAAAAATAAATCCTCCCCATCCCTAGGTTTCGATAACATTGGTGGTGATTCCATATGTCTTATCAACTCCTCGAAAGCTTCCTGGCATTCTGAGGTCCATTGGAAGTCCTTCTTTCCTTTTTTCAAAGCATCGAAAAGCAGAATGCACTGATCTGTTGCTTTGGAAACGAACTGGTTCAATGCTGCTACCTTTCCATTTAAGCTTTGTAGCTCCTTTTTCATCCTTGGGGCCCTCATTACTCTTAAAGCCGAAATTTGAGAGGGATTCGCTTCGATGCCCTTGGCATTGACGATAAACCCAAGAAACTTTCCAAAAGAGACTCCGAATGAACATTTTAACGGGTTTAATTTCATCCCGCATTTCCTGAGTATGTGAAACATTTCTGCCAAATCCTCGAGATGATTTTGGAACTTCTTTGATTTGACTTGCATATCGTCCACATATACTTCCATCGTATTCCCTATTTGAGATTTAAACAAGGAATTTACAAGATATTGGTAGGTTGCCCCTGCGTTTTTTAGCCCAAACGGCATGACCCTACAGCAGTATAGTCCTCTATCCGTTATAAAACTAGTGTTCTCTTCGTCTGGTTTGTGCATCATAATTTGATTATATCCGAAATATGCATCCATAAAAGATAGTAACCCATGACCTGTTGTGTAACAACCCATATTTTGAATAACAAGTTATAACATAAATCAAGGCAGAATTAAATGATAAAATCCGAATCAAGGGAAACGGGCCGTGCCATTGCTTTCGTCTTGGAAAAATACGCGAAATATCTTCCGAGTTTTCGAAAATTGGAGTCCGTATGACCAAGTTATGGCCCGTCAAAGTTTTCAGAAAATTCAAATTTAAAAAAACAGATTTCAAATTCAGCTGGGCAGGGCAGGCGGGAAAAATTCCCGCCACCCCAAGTCGACTGGGGAGTCGACTTGGGAGTCGACACACCCTAGGTGGTGTCGACTGCCCAGTCGACACCCCTGTCGACTTGGGTGGTCGGCCAGCCTGGCATGGGTGCACCTGACTTGTTCCTCAAGACACGCTTTAGGGCTGGTGACGGATTTTAATGGCTCAGATCTGAACTAGGGTTAATCCTATGGCCTAAACTAACCTAATCTTTTATAAAAAGACCCTAAGACCTAGCCTAAACCCTCATTAATCATTCCTACAACTAAACTATGCCAAAATGTTTCTTGATCATGGCCTCCATCTTCATAACATGGCCTCCATCCGCTTCATGAAAATTTGAGTGTCCTAAGCTAGTAAAAGAGCCACTTTCTTCATCAAAACAAGGATCTTTCTTCATACAAATCAAAGGAGCTTATTGTTTCTCAAAACAACTTGGAGCTTATATGCGATTGGGGGTTTTTAGAGTTGCTAGTGGCTTCGTCTCAATCTTATTTTATTTTATAGGTCTTCAAAGCATTGTAAGCCCTATTCTACTCTTAGATTCTAACTATGAAGTTAAATATGACATGTTGCAAGTTTGAGTTTGGGACTAAGTATGATTTGTGCTTTGATTCTATCATGTTATGCATAGATTTACTCTATGCATGTTTGTAAAGCTATCACCTTGACTTTGTGCATAAAAAGCTATGAGCTTTGATTCTATCATGTTATGCATAGATTTATTCTATGCATGTTTGTAAAGCTATCACCTTGACTTTGTGCATAGAAAGCTATGAGCTTTGATTTGAAATGTTGCATAAAGCAACATAGAAACTCTCATAACCCTTATGTTATCTTGCATATGATGTTATATGCGAATCACTAGCTATCATCCTATGTCATTTATGGCCATGTTTCACCTATTATGCTAAAGTTGATATCATGCATGTTTTGAGGCTTATAATGTAATATGCAAGTTTATGAACACATTTGCCTCATATGCCACCATGTTTAACTTATGGCCAAACCTTAACCCCTCATGTTCCTTAATATGCTTGTGGCCAAATCACTCTTATGCTATTATGCATGCTTGTGGCCAAATCACCCTTATGTTATTATGCATGCTAGTGGCCAAATCACCCTTATGCTATTTGATATGTTTGAGGCCAAGTCACCTTTTATGCTATCATACATGTTGAGGCCATATGCTAGTATGTTGAACCCCTTTTGGCCTCAAATATCACCATGTTTGACTTGTGATAGACTTTGCCGCCTTATGCCCACCTTGTCATATTGTTATGTTCCCTCTTTGATCTATTTGCGTTGATGCGAATTTACGTGCGATGGGAATATGTTACGGGTAGTTGGGCAAACTTAAATAACATGAAAACATGACTTGAAAATATGACATGAAAGTTTGACATGTGTTTATGCTTGAAAACATGAACGTGGACATGACATGTAGAAAACATGAAAGTGGCCAACTCGAGGTTGGGTTGAGTTTGTAGCATAAATCTACCCGAAACCGACCGGCTTAACTAGTGGCTACAAACAATAGGACCCAATGTGAGTAGTTGGTCATATCGCACTTAAAACCCGAGGTTAGACTAGGTTGTGGTGTAAAGCTACCCGGACCCGCCCGGCTTAACTAGTAACCACAACAAAGCCTAATATGAGAGGTTGGGTGCATTAAGTTAATTAATGCCACATGGTAGGGTTAAGTCATGGACTACTTGAATACTTAACCAATTAAACACGATGGATTGGTAGGGTTAAGTCATGGACTACTTGAATACTTAACCAATTAAACACGATGGATTGGTAAGGTTAAGTCATGGACTACTTGAATATACTTAACCAATTAAACACGATGGATTGGTAGGGTTAAGACATGAACTACTTGAATATACTTAACCAATTAAACCCGATGTATTGATAGGGTTAAGTCATGAACTGCTTGAATACACTTAACCAACTCAATACATGGTTAGGATAGGGTTAACCACACTTAACCCACTTGAAATCCTAGTTACGTGGTCCTTTTCAGCAGTAAACCACTTGGAAGTATCATGGGCACCCTGGACTAGGCTAGGGTGGGGCACGATTACTGGACTGATTGTAAGAGACCAAAAGAGACGACTGAAGGGTGCACCGGTTGTTCAAGCGGACCATGGTCGTGCACATTAAGTCCGGAGTTGAACATGGGCACCAGTAGGTTTAGACTGTGCGTGCTTGAATTGTGTCTGTGGTTTACACCTTAGGGCTGGATACACCCTGTGGTGGACCTTGCATAGTTAACTACATTCCACGATTAAGCCGTATGACACCGATACACGACGAGTTAGGCTTATAGGGAGCCGATCGACTAGACCGAGTAGTTGGACCTTGATTTAGGTCACCTCATGATATTGGGTCAGCTTTGGGCCAAGGGATCATTTCTTGTTTATACTTGACATGGATTGGAATACTAGTACACACCTGGTGCAACTTAACCTTGTATATGTGATGCCACACTTGATCTATCTTGTTAACTTTTCACCATGCCAGTTATCACCCTATGTCTTATCTCTGTTTTACATGTCCAGTTAACTTTATTAGTTTTTATACGAATAGTAGGTAGGGCTTACCAGTCTTTTTGACTGACCCGTTTTCTTTCGCCTCTTTTCTTCCGTTCCCCCCCCCCCAAGGTTTATAGGGTGGGAACACTGGTACCTAGCTTGGATATTTAGCTGCTTTTCTGGATAGCTCATGTACGGTTTGGACTTGAGCATGCTATGGCCTTATTCTACTTTTGGGATAGTTTACTTTATGTTATTTCCAGTTTTCAGTTTATGTTTTTCTAGACTTTGTTTTGTGGAAAATAATGACTCAGTACTTTGATATAACTTGACTATGGTTTTGAAATACTAGTTTTATCCGCTGCCTTACTTACTCTGTTTTACTTATATGTTCTGTCTTGTGATATCTGCATGCATGTTTACCTCGTTTAACGCCCCTCCAAAGCTAGTGCGCTTGCAAGAGTGGCATTGGCGGAGGTGGGGTGTTACATTTGGTATCAGAGCATAAGGTTTGCAAGATTTGAGCAAAAGTGTTTTTAAAACTTACCTTTTTGGAAAACTATTTTCAAAACCAATTACGTATTTTCCCAGAAAAGTCTAGTTATTTTAAAAAGGCTATTCCCCAAAAGCCATTAGCACTATCCTTCGTTTCCTCGTTCTGAATCTATATTTTTCTTTTTCAGTATGGCCGATCTTAACCTTCCCGAGGGAGTAACCATTCCCGGATGGTTCCAGAGGTACTTGGAAGCTAGGGCCAACGATGCAGGCCCAGCAAACACCCCCACCATAACTGAGGTTCCCCCTCCTCCTCCTCCTCGGCATCCACAAGCAGATTTCACAAAGGTTTGCAAAGAATTTAAGGCGATGGGTGGCAAGAATTTTATTGGGACGGAGACTTTTGCGGAGGCAAGAAATTGGTTGAAAGAAAATGAAGACCTCTTTGCTATCTTTGATATAGAAGACCGTAGGAAAGTTCTGTTAGCAGTATGGTTATTGAAAGAGGAAGCTGCATATTGGTGGGTAGTCACCACCACTACTAGGCCAATTCAGACTTGGGATGACTTTAGGAGAAGGTTTGTACTGAGGTTTCTATTATCAACAGAAGAGAACCTTCGGATGGAGAGGTTCCTATCTCTAAAGCAAGGGGACATGACAGTTAGGGAATACGTGGATATGTTTAATCAACTTGCTTGGTTCGGTCTAGACTTGATTAACACAGCTCAGAAAAAGGCCCTATGCTTTGCTCTAGGATTGAATGAGCCATTGCGTGGTTTGGCCATGTCTCATATACCCATGGGGGCGACCTTCGAGAGTTTGGTGAATATGGCCCTGCTTCAAGAGGAAGATAAGAGTGGCAAGAAGGAGGTCAAGGCAAATAAGTCTCAAGGCAAGAAGGAAGATTCCGAGAAAGGAGACAAGAACAACAAGAAGGGAAACAAGGCCAACAACAACAAGGAAAAAGGCACAAGAAAGTGCAACTTCTGTGGGATTACTGGGCACATAGCCAAAGACTGTAGGAAGAAGAAAAGGAAGTTGGGAGAATGCTTTCATTGTGGAGAGTCTGGACACTATAGTAAGGATTGTCCGAAAAAGCGAGGACAAGGGAAAGGGCAAATTCAGCAAGCAGGGCCCTCTGGAGGGCAGTTGCAGGCTCTCCTCGCTCTTCCAGCTTTTGATCGAGGTAGTGTTTCTATAGAAGGTCATGTTTACATTTCTGATTTCCCTGTTCATACCTTATTTGATTCTAGCGCATCGCATAGTTTTATTTCTGATCTTGTTGAAAGTTTGCACCAAAGTACTAGTCTAGTTGAGGATCCCGTTAGAAGTTTCAAATCCAATTGAGGGTTTCGCCCATCTATCTGCGATTTGTATGGATTTGAGAATCTCTATCTTGAGCGTAGAATTCATGTGTAATGCTTATGTTCTCGGGTTTATGGGACACGGGTTGATTGTGGGCGTGGATTGGTTGTCCAGTTATGGAGTCATTCTTGACTTCGAAAATAGGGTTGCGAGGCTCATGACTCGCCTCGGTAATACCCTCGAAATCTCGTGTGACCTTTAGGGTTCCATCATGATTAGTTATCTAGAATCCCTTGGAACTTTTTGGAAATTTGTAATCCAATCGAGTAGTGTTCGCCACTAAGGCGGATAGTCCATTCCGCTTAAGCATGGGTTATAGAAATCACCCTAGTAAGAACATTTGGCAACGTGGAGTGGCATTTGTTTTCAAGAGATAGTTCTTCTGCGTGGAATACCGTATGGTATGTAAACGAGATCCAGGATTCACTAACGAATTTTGGAAAGCTTGCATGAAACCATGAGCACGCAGTTATGTTTTAGCCAAGTATTTTAGGCAAAGAATAAGTGAAAGTGGAACGAGAGGCAACGGTGAAATGAGTTCTAACTCATATTTTGGAAATGAGAATTAAGAGCTACGAAATTGTGAAGTTAAAAGACGGTCAAGGCACGATGGGATTAAGCACAAGAAAATGCGGCTTAGAAGATTAAAGACTAGATACGCGCATTATATCTCTTTCTAAGAGTATATCCTTGATCCCTATTATTCTGTAGAGCTTACTCGCATGCTATCTTTTAAGTATATCCTCTCGGTCCTATTCTCAATCTTAGTTCTGTTGCAAACCCCATAAGGAGTATGACTCGCCTGTTTGTGATTTATAGTTTGGGTGAAGATGTCCATTAAGATGACCAAACTATTTTGGGCTTTATGGAGTACGGGTCATAGTTGATAGACTTACGAAGAGCACCCATTTCATTCCAGTAAAGAACAAGAGGATTGTATCAGGTTTAGCATCTGTTTATCTTCGAGAGATAGTGCGATTGCATGGAGTTCCTTCCAGCATAGTTAGCAGTCGTGACCCAATCTTCACTATCCAGTTCTAGAATAGTTTGCAAGAAGCAATGGGTACGCGATTGAATCTAAGTACAGCCTATCACCCCCAGACGGATGACCAAACCGAGAGGGTGAATAGAGTACTAGAAGATCTGTTGAGGCTATGCATTTTTGACTTTGGTGGTACTTGGGAAGACCGCCTTCCTCTTGTAGAGTTTGCTTATAATAACAGCTACTTAGCAAGCGTAGGAATGACACCATTCGAAGCTTTGTATGGGAGGCCGAGCAAGTCACCAACATGTTGGTGGGAGAAGACGGATGAGCTTATACTCGGGCCCGATATGATATGGGGCACATCCGAGAAGGTAGAGTTGATTCGAAGATGGATGAAAACGGCCCAAGATAGACAATCCTACGCTGACAAGCGAAGGACAGATTTGGAATTCAAAGTTGAAGATTTAGTTTTCATGGAGGTTTCTCCTTTGCGAAATGTGGTTCGGTTTGGAGCAGTTGGGAAGCAGGCACCAAGGTTCGTAGGACCCTCCCCTATCATAGAGAGGATTGGGAAGATGGCTTATAAGGTAGAATTGCCCGAGAAGCTAGCCGGAGTTCACAATGTTTTCATGTCTCGCATCTCCGAAAATGCCTACATGAGTCAGCCAAGGTAGTTGAACCAAGTATTCTTGAAGACACGGAGGTATAGAAAGAGGCGACCTTGAGGCGAGCTCTGATCCGTATCTTGGGAATGGAGATCAAGAAGCTGAGGAATCGAGGAGTCAAGTTAGTAAAGTGAAGCCGAAAAGGACGCAACTTGGGAAACCAAGGAGAAGATGCGCGCGCTTCACCCATTTCTTTTTGAGGGTACATTCTCGATCTCTTTTCCTAGCCAGCATATCTTTCTTTTGCTATCTATGTTTATCTTGTTATCTCGTTAACCTTGTCATGAGAACCTTAGGTAGAAACCCTTTGGATGAAACATGTATTTGAAACATGTTATGCTTGATGTTTGCAAGTGGTTGCAAGTGTTTGTAGGTGGATACTCGTGGATGCATGATACACATTAGGCACTAAGATCGGCTCACACACTTTCATATTGCATATGCATGAGTGTTTATGCTTATTCATGGTTGAAACTTGTTATGCTATCACGTGGATGCTGCATATGGATGAATGTTATGTGCACTCATATAGAGATTATAAATTATGTTAGGAATCTACATACATATGGACTCATTTCACTAACATACTTTGCATTAAGGGGGTTTACTGAATCAGTAACCGCCTGATTTTCGCATTAGATAAGTACATATACACACACCTTTGCATATAATCATACAACATTCAAAATTTGTTAAGGACATTGACTGCACGTGGATGATGTTTTGAGTAGATGGATGATGGATGGTAGGATACGTTCTTCCTAACTTAGAGATTTCGGGGACGAAATCCTTTAAGGTGGGGAGGATGTAACAACCCATATTTTGAATAACAAGTTATAACATAAATCAAGGCAGAATTAAATGATAAAATCCGAATCAAGGGAAACGGGTTGTGCAATTGCGTTCGTCTCAGAAAAATACGCGAAATAGATTCTGAGTTTTCGAAAATCAGAGTCCGTATGACCAAGTTATGACCCGTCAAAGTTTTCAGAAAATTCAAATTTAAAAAAACAGATTTCAAATTCAGCTGGACAGGGCAGGCGGGAAAAATTCCCGCCACCCCAAGTCGACTGGGGAGTCGACTTGGGAGTCGACACACCCTAGGTGGTGTCGACTGCCCAGTCGACACCCCTGTCGACTTGGGTGGTCGGCCAGCCTGGCCTGGGTGCACCTGACTTGTTCCTCAAGACACGCTTTAGGGCTGGTGACGGATTTTAATGGCTCAGATCTGAACTAGGGTTAATCCTATGGCCTAAACTAACCTAATCTTCTATAAAAAGACCCTAAGACCTAGCCTAAACCCTCATTAATCATTCCTACAACTAAACTATGCCAAAATGTTTCTTGATCATGGCCTCCATCTTCATAACATGGCCTCCATCCTCTTCATGAAAATTTGAGTGTCCTAAGCTAGTAAAAGAGCCATCTTTCTTCATCAAAACAAGGATCTTTCTTCATACAAATCAAAGGAGCTTATTGTTTCTCAAAACAACTTGGAGCTTATATGCGATTGGGGGTTTTTAGAGTTGCTAGTGGCTTCGTCTCAATCTTATTTTATTTTATAGGTCTTCAAAGCATTGTAAGCCCTATTCTACTCTTAGATTCCAACTATGAAGTTAAATATGACATGTTGCAAGTTTGAGTTTGGGCCTAAGTATGATTTGTGCTTTAATTCTATCATGTTATGCATAGATTTATTCTATGCATGTTTGTAAAGCTATCACCTTGACTTTGTGCATAAAAAGCTATGAGCTTTGATTCTATCATGTTATGCATAGATTTATTCTATGCATGTTTGTAAAGCTATCACCTTGACTTTGTGCATAGAAAGCTATGAGCTTTGATTTGAAATGTTGCATAAAGCAACATAGAAACTCTCATAACCCTTATGTTATCTTGCATATGATGTTATATGCTAATCACTAGCTATCATCCTATGTCATTTATGGCCATGTTTCACCTATTATGCTAAAGTTGATATCATGCATGTTTTGAGGCTTATAATGTAATATGCAAGTTTATGAACACATTTGCCTCATATGCCACCATGTTTAACTTATGGCCAAACCTTAACCCCTCATGTTCCTTAATATGCTTGTGGCCAAATCACTCTTATGCTATTATGCATGCTTGTGGCCAAATCACCCTTATGCTATTATGCATGCTAGTGGCCAAATCACCCTTATGATATTTGATATGTTTGAGGCCAAGTCACATTTTATGCTATCATACATGTTGAGGCCATATGCTAGTATGTTGAACCCCTTTTGGCCTCAAATATCACCATGTTTGACTTGTGATAGACTTTGCCACCTTATGCCCACCTTGTCATATTGTTATGTTCCCTCTTTGATCTATTTGCGTTGATGCGAATTTACGTGCGATGGGAATACGTTATGGGTAGTTGGGCAAACTTAAATAACATGAAAACATGACTTGAAAATATGATATGAAAGTTTGACATGTGTTTATGCTTGAAAACACGAATGTGGACATGACATGTAGAAAACATGAAAGTGGCCAACTCGAGGTTGGGTTGAGTTTGTAGCATAAATCTACCCGGAACCGACCGGCTTAACTAGTGGCTACAAACAATAGGACCCAATGTGAGTAGTTGGTCATATCGCACTTAAAACCCGAGGTTAGACTAGGTTGTGGTGTAAAGCTACCCGGACCCGCCCGGCTTAACTAGTAACCACAACAAAGTCTAATGTGGGAGGTTGGGGTGCATTAAGTCAATTAATGCCACATGGTAGGGTTAAGTCATGGACTACTTGAATACTTAACCAATTAAACACGATGGATTGGTAGGGTTAAGTCATGGACTACTTGAATACTTAACCAATTAAACACGATGGATTGGTAAGGTTAAGTCATGGACTACTTGAATATACTTAACCAATTAAACACGATGGATTGGTAGGGTTAAGACATTAACTACTTGAATATACTTAACCAATTAAACCCAATGTATTGATAGGGTTAAGTCATGAACTGCTTGAATACACTTAACCAACTCAATACATGGTTAGGATAGGGTTAACCACACTTAACCCACTTGAAATCCTAATTACGTGGTCCTTTTCAGCAGTAAACCACTTGGAAGTATCATGGGTACCCTGGACTAGGCTAGGGTTGGGCACGATTACTGGACTGATTGTAAGAGACCAAAAGAGACGGCTAAAGGGTGCACCGGTTGTTCAGGCGGACCATGGTCGTGCACATTAAGTCCGGAGTTGAACATGGGCACCAGTAGGTTTAGACTGTGTGTGCTTGAATTGTGTCTGTGGTTTACACCTTAGGGCTGGATAAACCCTGGGGTGGACCTTGCACAGTTAACTACATTCCACGATTAAGCCGTATGACACCGATACACGACGAGTTAGGCTTATAGGGAGCCGATCGACTAGACCGAGTAGTTGGACCTTGATTTAGGTCACCTCATGATATTGGGCCAGCTTTAGGCCAAGGGATCATTTCTTGTTTATACTTGACATGGATTGGAATACTAGTACACACCTGGTTCAACTTAACCTTGTAAATGTGATGCCACACTTGATCTATCTTGTTAACTTTTCACCATGCCAGTTATCACCCTATGTCTTATCTCTGTTTTACATGTCCAGTTAACTTTATTAATTTTTATACTAATAGTAGGTAGGGCTTACCAGTCTTTTTGACTGACCCGTTTTCTTTCGCCTCTTTTCTTCCGTCCCCCCCCCCCCCCAAGGTTTACAGGGTGGGAACACTGGTACCTAGCTTGGATCTTTAACTGCTTTTCTGGATAGCTCATGTACGGTTTGGACTTGAGCATGCTATGGCCTTATTCTACTTTGGGGATAGTTTACTTTATGTTATTTCCAGTTTTCAGTTTATGTTTTTCTAGACTTTGTTTTGTGGAAAATAATGACTCAGTACTCTGATGTAACTTGACTATGGTTTTGAAATACTAGTTTTATCCGCTGCCTTACTTACTCTGTTTTACTTATATGTTCTGTCTTGTGATATCTGCATGCATGTTTACCTCGTTTAATGCCCCTCCAAAGCTAGTGCGCTTGCAAGAGTGGCATTGGCGGAGGTGGGGTGTTACATGTTGTAGCATCTACTAGCTGGTCAATTCAAGGCAAAGGAAAGCTGTCTTTTGGTCATGCCTTATTAAGGTCTGAATAGTCTATGCACACTGTCCATTTTCATTGGACTTTTTAACAAGAACTGGGTTAGAAACCCAATCTGGATATGTAGCTTCCCGTATGAAATTATTCTTGAGTAGTATATCTACTTCTTCTTTTAAATCCTCAGACCTCTCAAATCCCTGAATTCGTCTTTTTTGTTTTACAGGAGTCAATTTTTGATTTATATTTAACTTGTGAACAATTACATTTGATGGGATCCCACACATATCTGAGTGTTTCCAAGCGAATACATCTAGGTTAGCTTTCAAGAACAAAATTAATTCCTTCTGCAGCTTCATGCCCAGCAGGGATCCTATCTTCAAGACTTGGTAAGGATCTTTATTGGACACTGGGACGGGGATAGTATCATCGGCCGGCGCTGCTCTATTTTCCCCCATTCTATTCTTCCGTGGATCAATTGCTTTTTGAGCGCCACTGTGCTCACCAGTATGGGGGTTTTGCTTTAGTTGCTATAAGAGGGGTTTTTGGATGCAGAGAGGCGGCTCTACACCCTTCTTCAATTCCTTCTTCCTTGCCTCTGCCAGCTCCATCAAATAACACACCCTTGCTGCTTTCTGATCACATATGATTGTACCAACTCCATTTTCTGTTGGGAATTTCATTATAAGGCACCACGGAGACATAGTTACTCTAAATGCTACAAGGGTAGGTCTTGCGAGGAAGGCGTTGTAAGCAGAGGGTTCATCAATTATAACAAAGTCTTGTATCCGTGTGGCTTTCTGCTCTCCTTCCCCAAGCTCCACCAGCAGACTGATGACAACAATCGGTTGAACTGCTTGACCAGTGAATCCATGGACCTTGTTCTGACAGGATTTTACATCACTCATGGAAAGCTTCATCCTATGGAATGCGCTAAAGAAAAGGTTGTTAACTGAGGCTCCGCTATCGACTAACACCCTTCTTACTATGGCCTGGCCCAGACCAACGGTTATCACCATTGGATCCTTTGTAGGTGTTATGATCCCAGCCGGATCTTCATCTTTAAATGTGATGTCGTCTCGCAGGATTCTTGGTACTTTTATCGATAAAACTTCATCTATGGTCATGAGTACAGCTTTTTTTGAAAAGTCCTTCACTTCTTGAGCGTACTTCACCATATTCCCCTAGCTTTTCCCATCCGGGTAGGGGCCTCCTGAAATGGTGTTTATGATCATCCTTGGTATAGCAGCAATTGAGGCGTTCTCATTCTGTTTGGGTTGTCCTACAAAGGCTCCTTGGTCTTGAGTTCCCTTAGCATTCTGCGAGTTCTTTGTGTACTGTTGAAGCCTATTTTTCCTTATCAGTTCTTCGATTAAGCTTTTCAAATGTCTACATTCCTTCGTGCTATGGCCCGACTGGTTGTGAAATCGGCAGAACCTGCCGGACTTTATCGCGTTATCAGTAACTCTGAGTTTCCCGGGCTTTGGGTACTCCTCAGTATCTTTGGTCGCCATATAAATGTTCTCTATGGTATCATTAAGAGGAGTCATTTTGGAATTCTTGAAGAAACGAAGCTTTTTGTTGTTTCGGCCATCCTTCCCTTCATTCCCCCTTTTTTGATTTCCTCCAACGTTTTTCTGTCCTCCTTGCACGTTTACATCTTTCTTTTCTGATGGCTCCTTATTTTTTGTAGCTTCCATTGTGTAGGTCGGATCCTCATCCACGCCTATATACTCTTCCGCCTTGTCGAATAGCTCTTCGAGAGTGGTAGGCTTCTTCTTCTTGATCCACCGCCCAAGTTTGGTCTTTTTACTTATGCCTCCCTTTAGAGCCATCAAAGCCAAACGTGGCTCATAGTTCCCGACTTCGGCCACGACTGCATTAAAGCGAGAAGGGAAGGCTTTAATGGACTCCCCTGGCCCTTGTTCCAGTTCGTTTAATTTCATTACATCACGCACCTTGGTTGCTTGGAGCCTAAATTGCTGTCTGAACAATTTGGCCAAGGTAGTGAAGTCATCCACAGATTTCGGCGGGAGTTTTTGTGAACCAGAGTGAAGCTACTCCCTCCAAGTAGGTAGGGAAGTATAATTACTTGAGCTCATCGGTGGCGCGTGCCCCATCCATGTGCTGATCGTATCTGAATAGGAACACGTTTGGATCACCGGTTCCATTGTAGGCTTGTACAACTGGGGGTTTGAATTTATTTGGATATGGCGCCATCTTTATTCTTTCTGTAAGTGGGGTTTTTGTAGGAGCAAATCCCCATTCCTTTTCATCGTCCACCTTTTTCTGGCTCTCATTCATGATCTTACGTACCATTTCGAATATTTGCTCCTCCTCATTGGGTTGGTCCACGGGACGGACGCCTTCCTCTTTACCGGATGCTTGCCTACGCAAGCGGTCACGGTTCAGATTCCGGGGCCCTAGACCTCCGGCATGGGGAAGTGCCCCTTTGGTGGAACCAAACGCTTGTTGAGGAGTTGCTTTTCCAGAGTGGTTATGAGTAGGTGGCTTCATTCCCTTATGGCTAGGGTTTGCAATCTCCTGGACAGAGTTTCCTTTATTTGGACTCGAGGAAGAAGAACCGGTATCTTCTGTTCCAGTGGTTTTAGCAGTTTTGAGACGGCTTGCACTCATGGTAACTTTGGCCGTTGCGGCTTGCACGGAGAACATGGTGTCAAGCTTCTTCATCATGGCTTCATTCGCAATATCCATTCAACTTGTTAGTCCTGCTGTCACTTCATCCAACTCCTTCCTTGTTACGGCGGTTCCGGCTTTAGAACTTTCACCGACTTCAAACTGACTAGTAGGCAGGGTATCCTCTGTGTTAGTGGCATTATTGACATCTTCGAGGCTTTTACTTGTAACTTTCTTCGATGGTCTACCTGGTTTTCCCATGGCTTTTGAGATAAGCACTGCAACTTGGAGAACTTAGATGATCAGAGTGGATTCAAAATTCCAATGCAAAGCCTTCTACCTTGTGAAAGAGCAAGAAATGGATTGGCAATTCGGGCCCCACGGTGGGTGCCAAATGTTTGCTCCAAATTTGGGATCAAACACCAAAGGTGTAGAATCTACACTTCACCTATTCGGTAAGAATATGGAACCGCGAAATCGCAAGATAAACAAATAAAAGCAAGTAAGAGCACAAAGGAATTTTTATAGTGGTTCGATTCTACATGAATCTACGTCCACTTTCAACCTATTCTCATTATGATATTCAAGCTTACAACATATGAATTTTCCCTCATTACAATCATTTATCTCTCTTAAACTTCCTTATGATCTAGGTGAAGAAAATGAAGAGATCTTTTAGCTTTGTGATGAATCTTCAACCACTTGTGTGCTTTGGTCCTTTTCCATGATCTTCATAGGTTTCATAGTGAATTAGCATTTGATTTCGGCTCATCAGAGGAGAAGAAATTGTTTGAATGATGCTTGAGAGATTTATTGCATAGCTTGAATGAGATTAAAGGAGTTTAGATTCAATTGTGAAGAGCTCTCATGATCATTGATTTGGATTTGATCTTCATGAAGTTAGAAAAAATGTTGTTGAATTCATGGAAGTCATTAGAGAAGTTGTAAGTGGGTCTTCAATTTGGTAGAGTCTCCCCCTTGGAATGAATTTTCGGTCCCCCTTTGGAGTGAATTATGAGGGGTATTTATAGGTGATTTTAGCCCGGGTGGCAATTCTGTAATTACGCAAGAAAACACCATGACCCATGTCGCCCCTGGCATGACTAGGATTCTCGTTATATCTTATGATGCTAACGACATGACTCATGTCGTATGGCAGGTTAAGCCCCTAGCGTCTTGAACTCTCGACACGACATGACTTTCCCTGTCATGGCTCGTATCGTTGGTGTGACTTGACATTAGTTGTAGGCGACATGAGTGAGACGCGACATGGTTTAGCTTAGGACTATGAATGGCAACTGGCTCTTTATGTCGTTAAACAATATGGAGGCTGGACAGCATGACTTATGTCGTGTAACTTTATGTTTCTCTGTGCCTTAAGCTTATAGCACGCCATGGTGCCATGTTGCATGACAACTTAGCCTCGATGTTATGAGTGGTGCACGACATGGAAGGGCGCGACATGATTGCAAGCGACCCGATGTAGTATGGATGAACCTCCTCCTTTGCGACATGACTCTAACGGCTTGGCTTTCATGTCTCGCTACATAAGTAGGTCACAACATGGTTTGTATTGAGATCTTGAGTAGCAGTTTGCCCTTTATGTCGTTCACTTGTTCCTTATGTCGCTAAACGACATGATGGGTGGACGACATGATTTCCAGATGCTTTTACTTTACTCCGTCGCCATGAATAAAATGTGGCACGACTTGGGGCCAACCTGGTTTCCTCAGGGCGACATGGTGCGGTTCAACATGGCTTGATCTTGTGCTCTTGTCCTGCGATATGGCCTTGGAGCGCCTTGGCATCCACGCCATGAACTCGAGTTCGACTTGGTTTCATTACGATGTGGACACAGCATGATTATTAGCGACATGGCGCTATACGACATGGTTTGAAATCGAATCGGTTTTGAGATTAGGACAAACGATTTGTCCTTTGACGACATGACTTATGCCCCATCCTTATTATATATTAGACCCATCTTTTTATGGATTAACAGTTATATATTATATATGTGGAACATGAGATGAAAGCATTCCACTAGATTGCTATTTATTTGATTTAGACATTATTATAATATCAGAAGAGTGTGGATTTTAAAAGATTGTTTTGGGTTATCATAAGGTAAAAACCATTTGTGTTTATATGTAGATAGATCTTATGATTACTCTTTCTTTTAAAAGAAAATTTAAAAGTTAATCAAATGGTTGGAGTTTACTCACACCAGTCACATGACTGACCCAGAGTTTATTTTGTTTTGTTTTACCCTAAACTCTTGGGTGCCCAATTTTGTATGGGCAGTCAAGTAGTCGGAATTTTACAGATACTGGGAGAGCTGGAGAAGGAGGCTTTAGGATTATATAGTTATTGTTATTTCCGCTGTGTTGTAAGTGTTGTACTCATAATGATATTGTATACAGATATAGGTTTTATTTCAAAGTTATGTTATATATTATATTTATTCGTTTCGCTATGAGATTTGTGTTTACTCTGATGTCGTTGTTATGTTCTTCTTCCTCTTCTATTCTAATTTTCTATCTTATCTATTTCTCACCCTCTAACTTCTTTCTATTAACGTTCCGGTATTTCCGATTCTTGAATAATCGACATGGTATTGTATGTCGATTTTCAAGGTCGAAAATTCGTGTTCGTTACAGTGGTATCAGAGCTAAAGGTTAAGTGATTACCTTGGCTCTGTGGCGTAACTCAGTAGAGATAGGGGTAATAATAACCTAGATTGAGTTTGAGTGTATATATATGAGAGAGCATATTTGTAGATTTTTTTTTAAAAACGGTTTTGTATTGTGGAGATTTATTGGTTGAGTTGCTTATGAATTCTGGTCGATCAATCTTATCCACTGTATCGGTAGGGGTTTCTAAACACTTGAATACGATGAACCGAAATATTATGTTTTGAAAAGAGGGTAAATGAAAAAAAATTACCCAAATTATATTTTTGATATAAAAGAAAGTATAGATATTGAAAATATTATAGTATATTGGATATGTTGGTTGTTATTATAATCAGATAAGGTTATAATTGAAAAGCTTATGTAAATAACCAATCAAGATTCGTATAAGTGTAATATATGAAATCAAATGAATTAAATCAGAATTTAAATTAAAACCCTGGAAATTTGGAGAGGAGTTTGTAAATGGACATGGATTAAATATAGGAGAATTTTAAAATCCTGGGAGATTTTAAATTGTTTTACAAGCATTGTGAATGGTATTTTGAAATGTATTTCAAAATGGAAGTGTTTAAATATGGGTTTTGAAAGTGATATAGTATTGAACTCACTTCAGTAATTAGGAAGTATCCCTGATGATGATGGCCACATCATCAGTCTTCATTTTTGAGTTTCAAAGTGACGGATTACTACCAAACATACTGTTTTGAATTATTTTGGGAAAAGAAAGTTGTTTATAATCCCAAAAGGGAATACTTGATCTTATAAAAAAAGCTGAGCTGTTTAAATACTTCCAGGAGATAGATTGTTGAATTAAAACAAATTAATTGGAAATTTATGAAAACAGACTAAGATTTAAAATAAGACCAGTTAAGTGGAAATTGAATTGAAATAGAATGATATCGAGTAAAAATTTGACTTTGGAATATGATTAGACCCATGTGGATTGAAATGGATTGATTTTTGAAATAAAAATCAGATTTGAGTTATGAGATAAAGATAACTGATTAGAGAAATTAACCAATTAATGAAATATGTGGATGGAACTTAACTTGGTTAAGTAGATTGGATTGATGAGTTAAGACTTTATAAATCAAGGATGGTACTTGAGATTGAGAATGGAATTTGGTTTAAATAAGCGAATAATTGTGTTTAGAATGAATTGATTGGGAATGCATTTGTATATGCTGACTTGATTGCAGATTGAAAGTGATTTAGTTGTAATCCCGACTAATAGGTACAAGTTTATATTTGATATGAGTATCAGATTTTTGAGCCAATTTGGCAAACTGCTTGGCTATTTGATTTTCTTTGGATTGGAGAAGGATTAGAGAGGCGAGTTGTAGTAGTACCGATTGAGCTGTACAAAGGAGACGCTGGCGAAATTTTCCGAAAATTTAAGGTGTTAGAAAATTTTCTGAATTTCTGGAAATTTTAGTTAGTCAGAATAAATTAATATTTAAACGAAATTAATATTTTAATTGAAATTAATTGGTACAGTGAAAATGAAGTTAAAGAAGTAAACAAATAATTTTTAACCCAGTTAATAGGGTTTGTGTAATGTCCCGTACTTTTGGGTAGTTGAATATTTAATTTAGTTTATTGTTTTAAATATTTTATTTGGGATATTAATGAATTTTCCATATTTATTTTGTTTATTAAAAAAAAACCATAACGATTTACTATATAAAATAAAAGGGGGTTTTAAACCATTTAGAATCATTATAACCTTGAATTTTAAATTGGGTTAAACTATTTGAAGTAGATTGATAGAAAATATTTTAAGGAAAATTAAGTATAAGAAAATATTAATACTAACTTTTAGAGTTCGAAAAAAACATAAAAGGATGCAAATGTTAATTAAATCACATGAATCCATTTCTGGTCTTCAAGTATGCCCAACCATTTCAAAATGCTAAAAAAATTAATACATAAGTCCCCGAACAAAAACTAAATCAAAGATTTATGCAATAATTTTAGCAATTGTTGTTGTTGCCATTATGTGTTAAAATTTCATGTGTAAGGTACTGCTATTCGCAAACTGATGATGATGTGAAATCTTCTTGGATAATATATCACAACATGAACTATTACATCGTTTATTTTGTTTGCCAAGATCACAACAGAATCAATGTTTATATTTCAATAAGCACATGACGACGGAAAGGATTACCAATATTTATGGATAATAATTCAAAATACAATATGTATGTGTTGTCAAACACGCATCCAATTCGCCTGGAAACAATGTCAGCTACATCAGGAGGAAAAATATCCTTCAGTAGGACAGTAACTTATTCAAAAATAAAAATAAAAAAAATAAACATATAATATAACACTGGTATGTTATATAATATCTCTGCATCCTTTCTGCGTTACAAACATCTTGACACATGTTCTGCAAATCGACAATTGACTAAAAAAGAAAATACATAATTAACAAATGTTTTTCATACTCTTTTGTGTATATAAAATTAAATAAATGAGAACAGTCCGCATATGCCTATCCTAAATGTACACGCCATAGATCCTATGAATTTTTCACAGACCTATATACATTTGAAAGGACACCAACGCACATGTAAATTTCCGTTTCTCACTGAGTTGTAAATGAGAAAACACACAGGCCAACTTGTACCCAGTTTTGCATGACAGCCAATATGTATAAACCCGTGCCGACCAAGAAATTCTTGAGAATCCCACCTAACTGTATGCTACACCGTTTTTGAGCAGACCTAGTAAATACCTTGCCTCCCACGTATTTAACCCATATAAAATGACACCGCCTGTTTCACCTCCTCTCGTTTGTTTCATCCTGATAAACTGAGCTTTCCGCTCCAAAATAATTCAAACCGTTAGTAGTTTATCCCTAAAAAAAAGAAAAAATACACAACTCGTATATAGAACCGAAGAATCACTGCATCGGTACTGTGAACCAGAGGGGGCGCTGCTGTCCGTTATGGGGAGAGGACGGATTCAGGACTTTTGGAGCTGGAGTTCATGCAGTGGGTTCAAACCCCTTTGAAACTGGAGCATTGTACGTGGTTTCGGTGAGAAGAAGACTAGGACATGATGATATATGGCGTTGGTTCTGTGAATGGTGGAATACGGTTGTCTGAAGGGGGAGTGATGCAAGGAAGAAATAGCATGAGAAGCTTAGACGTTTCATTAGGTAGGGGGTGAGGTGATTAACATGTGTGCATGTTTGTGAAGGGGTAACAGTGGGTGCGGGAAGAAAAAGAGGACAGGAGGGGGGACATGCGGGTTATCGCATGTAAGTGGGGAAGAGTATTGAAGCTTGAAAAGGTTGGCCATGGCCATTTGTTTTTCTCGGGTTCGAAACGCTGTTGGAAAAAGATGGTATAAGAGGGGAGAAGAGGCAGTGTTCGTCATGCATGGGTGCAGTTTACGATGGACATTTGTGGGAGTAAAGGTGGTTTTAGCGGAAGAGGAATATGGGGTATAGCAGCAGTAGGTTAGAAGTATGAACAGTGAGTTTTTATAATGCTTAATCTCCCTTAAAGTTATATTAATACACATACACGATTTCGAGATACTGTAACATGCCAAAGTATAATTACCTGGATAACATGCCCATTTGTTTTATACAGAAGATGAAAGCGACCTGGGTATTAATTCCATGTAACAAAATGAAATGTTTGATGGAGTTAAACTAACGTAAAGGGTCATTTAGAGTATAATATATTATTAAAATGTAGGAAGTATTTATTTGTCTAATTAAGGCTTCTTGTGGCTTACGATATTTCCATGTATTTAATTAGGATTATTAAAGTGCCTAATCAAGGGTCAAGTTAACATGAGTATAGGGGGTTGAATAAATATTTACTTATAATAATAAATTAAATGCCGAATACCATATTAAATTTAAAACTGTGTCATGCGTTACACAGTCCCCAGAACCAGATCAAACAAGGAATGTTGGAACCCTATCAACAAGCATAAGATTTTGGGATTTGAACGGACATCGTTGAACGCAGCTGGAAGCTTGTAGAACAAACTGTCTCGACAACGAATAGAAATCAAGGTGAGTTAAACTCACTCAGTTCGCCCCATTTATATTTTATATAAATCGGGTTTTATAATTGTGTGCTATGGTTGTTAATGGTTGTTTGTTTGTTGATTTTATTCATTGGCTAAAATAGTTAAACTAAACGGTTATTTAATTTAAATGAACAAATTGTTAATTCTAATGATTGAATCAAATTGGAGTAACTTACCTCAGTGGTTATGGTTATAATAATATAACCATTATAGATAAATAATTGAATGTTGCACTTCTGTTATTTGCACAATATTGATTGTTACGGTTATTTTTGACTATTATCATTAAACTATTTTTTTGATCATCTATGAATGGAAAACAAATATTGATTGGCCATAGTAAATTGATTGAATTGAATCTGTGGTAACCCATTGTTTTGCAGATAATAAAAAGTTGGAGGAATCCAATTGGATTCCTCACTGATATTGATAATGTTTATCAATATGATTATGTTGTTTGTTATGGAATGGGAAATTGGTTTATATTTCACGCTTTGGTACTATAGTAGCCATTTGCCCCTTTAGTACCGTCGACTAAAAGAGGTGATTTTTCAAAATCGATATTAAATGGATTTCGAGCGATTTTAAAGATATAAATATATTTTTATACGGATTGGAAACATGATTTTAATTGTAAAGATAATAGTCAAAGTAAAATTTACAATTTTTATAAATACATAGAATACAACTAGTAGAGATGTAGGATGTACTAAATAAAAGGGTTAAACGAGATAAATTATCGTGTTAGGTATTTAAATATTGAAATGGTTTTATAAAGGGCATAACGGTCGTAAAGGGAAGTTAAACGGATTTCAAAATATCGAAATGAACTAATGGAAATCATAAATTATACGAGAATTTACAAAAGAGATTTAAAGTGATATTTTTGTTAATGAACGATCATTTTGAACCTTATGTTAAAATATACGAATGTGATGACATTTCGTGAATAAGATTAACAAATAGGCGGATTTGGAAACAAGTATTGATTTGTGAATGGGGTTTCATATTTTAAATATACTCGAAGTTGAAATTATGAATATGGATTTATAAATGAGATTTATAAATAGGATTGAGATTTATAAATGGAATTTTAGTTAAAGTGACAAATAGAAGTTAATAATTAGATTTAATTCGATAGGTAAATTAGATTGTTTTAATCGCGATTTTTCCAAATATAATTTAACTGGATATACAAGTATGAGTTGATTTATACGTGAGATGGCTGTAAAAAAAAGGAATTGAATAAATTGAAAAGTGGGGAATGATATGAAACGACTAAGTGAGGTTTATTGCGAGGTTCAGAATGTGGTATTCCGAAGTTCGGAATGATAAATCGAAGTGAGTTTTATTTCGAGGTTCGGAATATGATATTCCAAAGTTCGGGATGTTAACAGAAGGTAGTAGTATAAATGAAGTTAGAGGTTTGAATACTGAAATTGAATATTAGTTGTCGATAATGAATTGAAAATGGGATTTCTAAATGCAGTTAATGAAGTGAAATTGAAACAATTGGTAAGTTGTCGTAATTAACTTATAAAAGATTTTGTAAATGGAAAACTAAAGTTTTGGAAATGAAATCGAGTTAGTAAATAAAGTTTGCGGTTTGTAAATATGGTTTGCAACGTTGTTACAAAGGAGATAAACTATTTTTAGATATAAGATTTTATAAAGGATTAGTTTATGTTTTTAAACAATGAATAAGTTGTCAATTATGTTTTAAAGGGAATGTGATAAATATGAGCTGAATCGCTTTGATAAATATCAGTATAGGAATTTGAAAAGATATCGATATAGTAATTGTATAAGATATTAATATAAGATTTATAAAACATCGTTTATATGGTTTTAACACAAATGAATATGAATTGTTGGAATAATTTGTAATATTAAAATAAAGAGATATTAAAGAAATTTTTATAAGGATTCTATTTCTAATAGAATCGAAGCTTGTATATAATTTGGAATGGGATTATTCACATAAATCGAAGGAGTTTAATAAGAGTTACTTAATAATTAGTTAAGTATACATGGTCGAGATTTAATAAATTTTCAAAAGGATGGTATTAGATTATATCATGAGTAGCGAGGGAAACATAAGGTATGATTTCCGTGAAAGATGTTATAAACTGTTTCCGGAAAGTTTATAAATTAAAAAAAAGGATTTGGGGAATATTCTTATTTTATAATAAGAAGTAAAAGGGATGTTTCAAATATTGGAAAATAAAAAAAATAAAAAAATAGACGGTTCATTAAAGAGGCTAAATGATACTGAGTAGTGAATCAGGGTGATTCCTAGAAAGCAGTAGGAGGGTGCCTTCGGTTCATCCTATTCCTGGATGACGTGCATGGATGGATGTCTGACAGAGTATTTCCAGAAAGATCACGTACATTGATTTCTTCAACCGTAGCAAGAGTGGAAGCGGAGATGGAAAGTTCTTTTAGCTAACACGTAAAGTATTGTTGTGGACGTCAATTAGTAATTTCGATGGATATGACCATGTGGCATTCGAAGTGAATGTGATGTGCTGATTATAAAAGTAAAGCGTAGCCTCAAGCCTCATCAACCGGGAAATGACAAAAATCGGGCAGGAAGCATGGCTATGTGGGTCGCTCCCATTAGGGTGTATAATCACCTATCTAGAGAAAATCCATTTCCTTCTTTAATCAATTTTGATGCTATCCCTTTTCGGGAAACGGTGGTTTGAGCCCAACCGTTGGTGATATACATTCGATACACTCAAGCGAAATGAGTGGTCGGTCATGTGAGGGTCGGGTTGCAAGACGCTCTTGTTGAACCCAGTGTATTTCCCTCTAGAGATACACTATCGGCAGGTGGTTCCATACCTTGTCATATTCAGAATCCAATTTCCAATAAGCGCCCGCGGTTTTGATTGTATACTATATATGTGGAGCATGAGATGAAAGCGTTCCGCTAGATTGAAATTTACTTGTATGTAGGCACTATTATGATATCAGAAAAGATATTGATTTCAAAAATGTTTTGGGTTATCGTAAGGTAAAAACAGTTCGTATTTATGTGTGGATTTGGTCTTACGATTATCCTATTCTTTCGAAAAGATTTTTGAACCTTAAAATTTAGTTGGATGATCCCCCTTAATACTGCACGAGTTTTTCTCACTCTGGTTCACCAGACTGACCCGGTGTTTTGTAAATGCTCGGGTTAGACCGGGTTGTATAGGTCTGGATTATCGGATGCTACGAAGTCCAGAGACGAGTTGGAGGTGTTCAGATGTATGATATGATATAACTACTATTCCGCTGTGTGTTGTATATGAGAACAGGTTTTGATCACTATCCAGATGTGTGATGTACTCTGATATTGTAAGTATTTTTAAAAGCTCTCAATAAACATTTATTTCTGTATTATATTTTATTCCGCTGCGATGTGAGATTATGTGTTGTGTTGGTTCTTCTTCTTCTATTCTAATATTTCTTTCTTTCTTATCTCACCCTCTAATTTCTTTCTAATAATGTTCCGGTGTTTTCGGTGTTCGGAAGGTCGGCATGAGGTACGGTAATTGTATTTATGTTGAGTTTCGGGGCCGAAAATCCTTGGGTCGTTACATTGGTATCAGAGCTATTGGTTTAGTAATTACCTTGGCTCTGTGGTGTAACTCGATAAAGATGGGGTTAGTAATACCCTAGATCGAGTTGAGTGTTTATATAGGAGAGCCTATTTGCAGATGTGTATATAAAAAAGGTTTTGTGTTGTGTTGGTTGATCGGTTCAAGTGTTGAAAGGCATTGAACTGGTAATGAAGACAATATTGTTTGTAAAGAAGATAAATGAAGTAATTACCCAAATTATATATAAAAAACAATAATTTCATTAAGTTATTGATATATTGGTGTGTTTGATTGATTTGAATTATATTCAAATTGAATTAAAAATTTGAATTTGAAACTTAAACTAGTTAAGTGAAATTAAATCAATAATGATATTGAAATTAAATTAAATAAATTTGGAATTTGAGTAGATCATATTAAATAGAAATCAATCGGATATTAAACAATTGATGTTCTAATATAAAGTAAACGTTAATAGTGAATGTAAAATTCAATTGATTTGATTGAGTTGGTTATGCACTACTTGTTGATTGTTGATTGGTTGTTGAATTACTTGAATATAAATTCATCAATAGTTTTACAATGAAGTTGAATGAATTGGAAACTAAATTCCAGAATTATAAATTCAAAGGAAACCATATGGATTGAAACTGGATAATTTAACCATGTATTTGCATATGAATGATGATATATGGTTGATTATGGAAATTTGCCTAGTTATTCTGGTTAATAAATGAAATGTCATTTAAATATTTCATATAATTATCACTTATGTGTTAAATTGAGTTGAGTACAGGTGCCAGATGGCTTTGAGGATTAGATTTTGGTTGAGTATATCGCAGATACGTTGAGCAAATATGCTCAATAGCCCTCGTAAAAGGTACGCCTATGCGAATATATAAATTTTGGGTTTTGGTTTTTGTTTTCCGATCGTATGGGTCAATGTATATATATTATTTGTTCCTGCGATATCGCAGAAGTCCCTCCGTACAAGGGAGACTCTACCGAATTTTCCTGGAAATTTAAAGTGTTAGAATATTTCTGATATTTTTGAAAATTTTATTTTACCATAATGAATTGGTTTTTGATTTAATATAAATTGGATTTTAGAACAGTAAATGGGTTTGTAACGTTTTTTTCCTTCCTTATAGTTTCGGGGACGAAATTCTTTTAAAGGGAGAAGAATGTAATGTCCCGTACTTTTGGGTAGTTGAATATTTAATTTAATTTATTGTTTTGAATATTTTATTTGGGATATTAATGAATTTTCCATATTTAATTTGTTTATTAAAAAAAACCATAACGATTTACTGTATAAAATAAAAGGGGTTTTTAAACCAATTTAAAATCATTATAACCTTGAATTTTAAATTGGGTTAAACTATTTGAAGTAGATTGATAGAAAATATTTTAAGGAAAATTAAGTATAAGAAAATATTATTACTACCTTTTAGAGTTCGAAACAAACGTAAAAGGATGCAAATGTTAATTAAATCACATGAATCCATTTCTGGTCTTCAAGTATGCCCAACCATTTCAAAGTGCTAAAAAAATTAATACATAAGTCCCCGAACAAAACTAAATCAAAGATTTGTGCAACAATTTTAGCAATTGTTGTTGTTGCCATTATGTGTTAAAATTTCATGTGTAAGAAACTGCTATTCGCAAACTGATGATGATGTGAAATCTCCAACAATAATATATTACAACATGAACTATTACATCGTTTATTTTGTTTGCCAAGATCACAACAGAATCAATGTTTATATTTCAACAAGCACATGACGACAGAAAGGATTACCAATATTTATGGATGATAATTCAAAATAAAATATGTATGTGTTGTCAAACACGCATCCAATTCACCTGGAAACAATGTTGGCTACATCAGGAGGAAAAATATCCCTTAGTAGGACAGTACCTTATGCAAAAAAATAAATAAATAAATAAACATATAATATAACACTGGTATGTTATATAATATCTTTGCCTCATTTCTGCGTTACAAACATCTTGACACATGTTCTGCAAATCGACAATTGACTAAAGAAGAAAATACATAATTAACAAATGTTTTTCATACTCTTTTGTGTATATAAAATTAAATAAATGAGAACAGTCTGCATATGCCTATCCTAAATGTACATGCCATAGATCCCGGTAATTTTTCACAGACCTATATAGATTTGAAAGGACACCAACGCACATGTAAATTTCCTTTTCTCACTGAGTTGTAAATGAGAAAACGCACAAGCCTACTTGTACCCAGTTTTGCATGACAACCAATATGTATAAACCCGTGCCGACCAAGAAATTCTTGAGAATCCCACCTAACTGTATGCTACCCTGTTTTTGAGCAGACCTAGTAAATACCTTGCCTCCCATGTATTTAACCCGTATAAAAGGACATCGCTTGGTTCACCTCCTCTCGTTTGTTTCATCCTGATAAACTGAGCTTTCCTCTCCAAAATAATTCAAACCGTTAGTAGTTTATCCATAAAAAGAAAAAAGAAAAATACACAACTCGTATATAGAACCGAAGAATCACTGCATCAGTACTGTGAACTAGAGGGCGCGCTACTGTCCGTTATGAGGAGAGGATGGAGTCAGGGCTTTTGGAGCTGGAGTTCATGCAGTGTGTTCGAACCCCTTTGAAACTGGAGCATGTGCACGGTATAGGTGAGCAGTAGACTAGGACATGATGATATATGGCGTTGGTTCTATGAATGGTGGAATACGGTTGTCTAAGGGGGGAGTGACGCAAGGAAGAAATAGCATGAGAATCTCAGACGTTTCATTAGGTAAGGGAGTGAGGTTATTAATGTATGTGCATGTTTGTGAAGGGGTAATAGTGGGTGCGGGAAGCAAAAGAGGACAGGAGGGGGGACTTGCGGGTTACCGCATGTAAGTGGGGAAGAATTTTGATGCTTGAAAAGGTTGGCCATGGCCATTTGTTTTTCTCAGGTTCAAAACGCTGCTGGAAAAAGATTGTATAAGAGGGGAAAAGAGGCAGCGTTCGGCATGTGTGGGTGCAGTTTACGGTGGACATTTGTGGGAGTAAAGGTGGTCTTGGCGAAAGAGGAAAATGGGGTATGGCAGCAGTGGGTTAGAAGTATGAACATTGAGTTTTTATAACGCCTAATCTCCCTTAAAGTTATATTAATACACATACACGATTTCGAGATACTATAGCATGCCAAAGTATAATTACTTGGATAGCATGCCTATTTGTTTTGTACAGAAGATGAACGCAACATGGGTATTAATTCCGTGTAATCAAATGAAATGTTTGATGGAGTTAAACTAACGTAAAGGGTCATTTAGGCTATAATATATTATTAAAATGTAGGATGTATTTATTTGTCTAACTAAGGCTTATAGTGGCTTACGATATTTCCATGTATCTAATTAGGATTATTAAAGTGCCTAATCAAGGGTCAAGTTAACATGAGTATGAGGGTTAAATAAATATTTACTAATAATACTAAATTAAATGCCGAATACCATATTAAATTTAAAACTGTGTCATACGTACACAGTCCCCAGAACCAGATAAAACAAGGAATGTTGGAACCCTATCAACGAGCATAAGATTTTGGGATTGGAACGAACATCGTTGAACGCGGCTGGAAGCCTGTAGAACAAACTATCTCGACAACGAATAGAAATCAAGGTGAGTTAAACTCACTCAGTTAGCCCCATTTATATTTTATATAAATCTGGTTTTATAATTATGTGCTGTGGTTGTAAATGGTTATTTGTTTGTTGATTTTATTTATTGGCTGAAACTGTTAAAATAAACGGTTGTTTAATTTAATTGAACAAATCGTTAATTCTAACGATTGAATCAAATTGGGGTAACTTACCTCAGTGGTTATGGTTATAATAATATAACCATTATAGAAGAATAATTGAATGCTTGCATTTCTGTTATTTGCCTAGTATTGATTGTTACGGTTATTTTTGACTGTTATCATTAAACTGTTTATGTGATCATCTATGCATGGAAAACAAATATTGATTGGCCATATTAAATTGATTGAATTGAATCTGTGGTAACCCATTGTTTTGCAGAGGATAAAAAGTTGGAGGAATCCATTTGGAATCCTCATTGATTTTGATAATGTTTATCAATATGATTATGTATTTTGTTATGGAATGTGAAATTAGTTTATATTTCACGGTTTGGTACTATAGTAGCCATTTGCCTCTATAGTACCGTCAACTAAAAGACATGATTTTTCGAAATCGATATAAAATGGATTTCGAGCGATTTTAAAGATATAAATATATTTTTATACGAATCGGAAATATGATTTTAATTGTAAAGATAATAGTCAAAGTAAAATTTACAATTTTTATAAATATATAGAATACAACTAGTAGAGATGTAGGATGTATTAAATAAAAGGGTTAAACGAGATAAATTATCGTGTTGGGTATTTAAATATTGAAATGGTTTTATAAAGGGCATAACGGTCGTAAAGGGAAGTTAAACGGATTTCAAAATATCGAAATGAACTAATGGAAATCATAAATTATACGAGAATTTATAAAAGAGATTTAAAGTGATATTTTTGTTAATGAACGATCATTTTGAACCGTTATGTTAAAATATACGAATGTGATGACATTTCGTGAATAAGATTAACAAATCGGCGGATTTGGAAACAAGTATTAATTTGTGAATGGGGTTTCATATTTTAAATATAATCGAAGTTGAAATTATGAATATGGGTTTATAAATAGGATTTAGATTTATAAATGGAATTTCAGTTAAAGTGACAAATAGAAGTTTATAATTGGATTTAATCCGATAGGTAAAATAGATTGTTTTAATCGGTATTTTTCCAAATATAATTTAATTGGATATACGAGTATGAGTTGATTTATACGTGAGATGGCTGTAAAATAAAGGAATTGAATAAATTGAAAAGTAAGGAAATGACATGAAACGATTAAGTGAGGTTTATACCGAGGTCCGGAATGTGGTATTCCGAAGTTCGGAATGATAAATCGAAGTGAGTTTTATTTCAAGGTTCGGAATGTGATATTCCGAAGTTCGGGATGTTAACTGAAGGTAGTAGTATAAATGAAGTTAGAGGTTTGAATAACGAAAATGAACATTAGTTGTTGATAATGAATTGAAAATGGGATTTCTAAATGCAGTTAAAGAAGTGAAATTGAAACAAATGGTAAGTTGTCGTAATTAACTTATAAAAGATTTTATAAATGGAAAACTAAAGTTTTGGAAATGAAATTGAGTTAGTAAATAAAATTAGCGGTTTGTAAATGTGGTTTGCAACGTTGTTACAAAAGAGATGAACTATTTTTAGATATAACATTTTATAAAGGATTAATTTATGTTTTTAAACAACGAATAAGTTGTCAAGTACGTTTTAATGGGAATGTAATAAATATGAGTTGAATCGCTTTGATAAATATCAATATAAGAATTTGAAAACATATCAATATAGTAATTGTTTAAGATATTAATATAAGATTTATAAAACATCGTTTATATGGTTTTAAAAAAAATGAATTTGAATTGTTGGAATAATTTGTAATATTAAAATAAACAGATTATAAGGAAATTTTTATAAGGATTCTATTTCTAATAGAATCGAAGCTTGTATATAATATGGAATGGGATTATTCACATAAATTGAAGGATTTTAATAAGAGTTACTTAATAATTAGTTAAGTATACATGGTCGAGATTTAATAAATTTTCAAAAGGATGGTATTAGATTATATCATAAGTAGTGAGGGAAACATAAGGTATGATTTCCGTGAAAGATGTTATAAACTATTTCCGGAAAGTTTATAAGTTAAATAAAATGGATTTGGAGAATATTCTTATTTTATAATAAGAAGTAAAAGGGATGTTTCAAATATTAGAAAATTAAAAAATAAAATAAATAGACGGTTCTTCAAAGAGGCTAAATGATACTGAGTGGTGAATCAGTGAATCCATTTTCTTTTATGGATGAATGGCTGTTTTATTTGATTGTTAAATAACCAACTATCAAATTTGGCCCATACGATTGTTGGTACGGAAAGACCGGGGTTGAATATATATATTCGAAAACCATTCCGTCCAGCAAATACGAATACGTTGAAGATGCTGATTCAAGATGGAGCTATTGAAGACCGTGGATCTTCATAAGCGAAAGGGTTACTTAAAATCTCTGATTGCAAGCAGAGATATACTGTGATTCTGTCGTGGTTGGAATCTACGGGTTCACAAGGACTTCTCGCTACTGATTCTCAGGGTGATTCTTAGAAAGCAGTAGGAGGGTGCCTTCGGTTCATCCTGTTCCTGGATGACGTGCATGGATGGATGTCTGACAGAGTATTTCCAAAAAGGTCACGTACATTGATTTCTTCAACCGTACCAAGAGTTGAAGCGGAGAAGGAAAGTTCTTTTATCTAACACGTAAAGTATTGTTGTGGACGTCAATTAGTGATTTCGATGGATATGAGGATGTGGCATTCGAAGTGAATGTGATATGCTGATCATAAAAGTAAAGCGTAGCCTCAAGCCTTATCAACCGGGAAATGACAAAAATCGGGCAGGCAGCATGGCTATGTGGGTCCTCCCATTAGGGTGTATAATCATCTAGAGAAAATCCATTTCCTTCTTTAATCTATTTTGATGTTGTCCCTTTTTGGAAAATGGTGGTTTGAGCCCAACCGTTGGTGATATACATTCGATATACTCAAGCGAAATGAGTGGTCGGTCATGTGTGGGCCGGACTGCAAGACGTTCTTGTTGAACCCAGTGTATTCCCCTCTAGAGATACACTATCGACATGTGGTTCCATACGTTGTCATAGTCGGAATCCAATTTCCAATAAGCGCCCACGGTTTTGATTGTATACTATATATGTGGTGCGTGCGATGAAAGCGTTCCGCTAGATTGATATTTACTTGTATGTAGACACTATTATGATATTAGAAAAGATATTGATTTCAAAAATGTTTTGGGTTATCGTAAGGTAAAAACCGTCAGTATTTATGTGTGGATTTGGTCTTACGATTATCCTTTTCTTTCGAAAAGATTTTTGAACCTTAAAATCAAGTTAGATGATCCCCCTTAATACTGTGCGAGTTTTTCTCACTTTGGTTCACCAGACTGACCCGGTGTTTTGTAAATGCTCGGGTTAGACCGGGTTGTACAGGTCCAGATTATCGGATGCTGGGAAGTCCAGAGACGAGCTGGAGGTGTTCGGATGTATGATATGATATAGCTACTATTCCGCTGTGTGTTGTATATGAGGACAGGTTTTGATCACTATCCAGATGTGTGATGTACTCTGATATTGTTACTATTTTTAAAAGCTCTCAATAAAGATTTATTTCTGTATTATATTTTGTTCTGCTGCGATGTGAGATTATGTGTTGTGTTGGTTCTTCTTCTTCTATTCTAATATTTCTTTCTTTCTTATCTCACCCTCTAATTTCTTTCTAATAATGTTCCGGTGTTTTCGGTGTTCGGAAGGTCGGCATGAGGTACGGTAATTGTATTTATATCGATTTTCGGGGCCGAAAATCCTTGGGTCGTTACAGTTTGTTTTCTACCTTAGTAATTTCGGGGACGAAATTCTTTTAAGGGGGGAGAATGTAACGTCTCGTATTTTTACAGTATAATAATTAATTTATATAATTATTTAAATATTAATTAGATATTTAAATGGTTGTTTAATTAAATAATAATTAATATTTAATTAAATTAAATAATATAATAATATATTTGATTCCGAAATAGTCGGAAATAGTGGAATTCACAATATTGTGTAAATTGGATTATTTATAAGATCTAATTTAGTTTAGACTTGAGTTATAATAACGAATTTATTATTTAAATGAAGTTTGAACGTATAATTATAATATAATTATAATTAATCCCGTAATGTTGCGGTAGTTCGTAATATTGAGTTTTGAACTTCAATTGAATATACAGAATCTGTTTCAAATCGGATTTCTGTGAAACAAGAAACGTTCGAATCTGTTGAACGATATTCTTTTAATGAAAGAGAAAATTCGAGATTTCGTCTATTAGATTGTGAGTTATGTCCAAATCAAATTTCCAGAAAGTCGCTATAAAATTCGTTATAATTTATAATGATTTATAAAAGGATCTTTATTTTAAATTGAATATTGATATAATTTGAAATTTTGAAATATCGAGTTATAAATCCAGAATATTCTGGAGCTAGATGATATTTTATGGGAATATATACACGATAATATTAATTTATTAATATTTAATTTTATTGTTTTAAATATATTAATATTTAAATTGGTTTATTTTAGGCGTTAGAAAATAACCATTTTTTCAAACGACCTCCGTTTTCGACGAAACTAATTTTGTTTAATCCAGAATATTAATTTTTTGTCATATTTCAATTTTTGTGATTTTTGGAGTCAATATGTAGCTGTATGGAATTATAATATGAAAAAAATCGATAATTTAGCTTTAAAAATGCGATGTGTGAGCAAACGGATTCGGAATTCGACGAAACAAGTTTCGTTGGGTCTATAATGTCAAAATATAACTATGTGTCCATTTTCGTCAAATCTGGATATTGTATGTGATGATAGAGATTTTTAACAACAAATTTAGACAGCATTAGAATAAAAATTAATATAAAATAAGTAGCTTACTTTCTAAGCTATCATATCCTATAAGTACTCCTATCTAAACCTAACTCTATTCTTCCCAGGGTCAACGACATTTTTACCCGTTAGTTTTTCTTCCTAAAAACAATTCAAAAACTTGTAAAATCGAAAACATTCCTATAAAATTCGTTAAATCCTAAACCACATGTATTTGAAACCATTGAAACGAGAGCTTCAAGCTCGTATTTGTTTTAATAGACTCAATGGGTTTTTTTCATTAGTCGAACTACAAAATGAAGCTAGGGTTCAAGTAACCTCATGATACAAGTATCAATTTGCGAGATTGTGTTCATATTTGTGTTTAGGAGGTTAAGGAGCTTCGGGTGTGACTCTTTTGGAAATTTTCATGATCATTGTGTTCGGTAGTCTACTGTAAATGCGGGTATAAGCCTGGAGACACATTTGAGAAAAACAGTGTCGAGTTCTACAATTTGGGGATAGATGCGAAGTATTCGCAAAGAGAAAGAGAACCGTTGTCTTGATGTTTGATTCGGTACAGCATGAAGGGCAAATGGATCAAAGAAAGAATCGTCTATGGTGTTTTCAAAATCTTAGCATATTGGAAAATGACGGAAGGGATAAGTGGAGTGCGAGTTGGCAATAGTGATGTTGAGGAGGATGAGATTTGAATGAGGAGTATATTGGTTTTTGTTTGGAATGGAATGGTGGAGAAACGGGTATGGAATGGAAATGCAAATAATCGGCTATAGTATTCAAACAGTAGCGTACAGGAGGAAGACGGGGAATGTGTGCGAGTATTAATGAGAAAATGGTGATTAACATAACTAATTATTTATTTATGTTAATTAATTTTGTTATAGTATGTTAAAATGCATTGAGACTTGAAATAATTATAACTTTGGCATACATGATCAAAATTTGATAAAACAAGATTCGTTGGGATCGTATGGACAAGGGTTACACCACGGAACAGATTTGGAGTGAATTAAAGCTCTATACAATTTATAGCGAAATAAATTGCCTGATCTGAATCAACGACAGTTTATTGTTATTTAACGATAAAAGAATAAAGTGAGTAAAACTCACTAACTTTGCCCAGTTTATATTATTATAAACAGTTTATATTATTATAACGTATTTTTAGAATTGATAAATGATGGTTGATTGCAATGTGTTGATTGTTTGGATTTGTTTGCTAATTAATTGGTTGAAATATCGATATAGATTTGAATATGTTGTAAATCAAATATTGATTCTGTTTATCAGAATACTTCATCTTGATATGAAATTTGATGTTAATTATATTGTTTAACATCTGTGGATGCAAGGAAACAGGTTGGAGGGATCCAACTGGATTCCTCTATATTTATAATACTGGTTTTTTTCATATATTGTGATATATGATGTGATATATAATCTGCAATTGATTATGATGACACTGATCTTGTTATTTGGTATTTTAAATATCATAAGAAATACTGGAATGTAAAAAGAGAATATTCAAAATGTATTCTGAAAATAAACTATTTATATAAAATAAATAGAATTATAAAAGGAATTATTTGGGAAACAAATAGAATTATAAAAGGAATTATTTGGGAAATAAATAGAATTGTAAAAGGAAATGGGCGAGATATAAAAGAACTACGAGAAGATGGATTTAAAGTAGATTTTAAATAGAATCTGTTTTAACAGATAAACTGAGAAAATAAATTTATAAATAATGTTTTATAAATTAAATAAAATATTTATCATTTGATAAATGGAATATATAAGGCTGAAATTATATAGAGAAGTAAAAATCGGTTTCAACACCGATATTTGGAATTGAATGTGAATGTAGCAGTTATAAAGGGAATTATAAAGGGGATGGTGATTTGAAATTAAAAAAAATAGGATTTTCTATGACAAATTCTATAAATAGAAGTATAAATAGAATTTGAAAATGAGATATTATTTGTTAATGTGAAACCAAACTGAATTGATTATATAAATGAAATGTTATTCACATTCGATATGACAAATGGATTAAAGTAAATATTTTGCAAGTAAATACATTTTTAAACATAATTGGGTTTTGAAATAGGAGTTCAAATGGGAAATTGAATGAGATAGGAAATTTTGATAAAATAAAATAGTGGATCCTATTTTGGGAAAAATAGATTAATTGTGGATTTATAAAATGATTCGATAAACAGAAGTTGAACCTGTAACAATATTGATAAATTGAAATCAAGTTTTAAATTGAAAAAACAAGTCCAGATTTCTGGAAAGGAATAATATTCACATTTTAATGTAATAGCGATTTAAAAGCAAGCATTTTGCAGATTTAAAATAGTTATAAAAGGAAACTGATAAATGTTGGGAAGTACTAAATTCAAAAATTGAATTTAGAAATTGAGTTGACTTGAATGGTTAATTATTTTGGAGTTTGGAACGTAAATCGAATATAGTTTATACGAAAGAGAGTTATCGAATAGAGTTTATTCGAAAGAGAGTTACGCATTGACATTCGATTATATCGAATTCGGGAAAGTATCATTTACTTTGCATTTTTTAATCAAGATTTATTTATTTATAAATAAATTGTTTATTTAGTTTTTTATTTAAATTAAGGAATAGAAGTTATATTTTTAAGTTAGATATTTCAGAAGTACAGATTATAATGCTATCTTTATAATAAATATTTTTCATAAAAGTATTGGATTCGTAAACTGAATCCGAGAGTTGTGTAAGAAAGAATTTGATAAGAAATTAAGGAACGGGATTAAAGAAATTCGAACTAACTGGAGATTAGTTATGTTGAATATCTTTCTAGGTATTGATCTGATGTTGGTTTCGGCCTTCGAGGTTGATATTCAGGGAATTGTTCTCTTACAAGTTTGAAGTTAGAGACTGATATATGTGGGAAGATAATGATGCGCAAATCAAAAACGGAAACGTTTTCCCAAGTTAATAACGTATATTTTCTAAAATGAGAAAATAAGGATTTGATGAATATATGGAAACAGGAGATGGGGAAATGTATAAATTAATGATAAATTAATTTAAAGGGAAAAATGTTGATTGACGATTGATCGATAAAATTTATATTTGGAAATGAGATCATTGTGTGTGTGTGTGTGGTTGTTTTCCTTTGCTTTTTAAATAACCGACTATCAAAGTTTTGACAATTTTCTGTCGTCAATATGGAGAGACCGGGACCAAATTTATTTTCTGAACACTACTCCATATAGGCATTAACGTTGCGAATCAAAAATGATGAAGATAATTGAAGATGGAGTTTATGCAAGGGTCATTCTAGAAAATCCTAGGTAGAAATTGCCTAAGATGGGTTTGTAGAATAGTGCCTTTGGTTTGTCCAGTCTCAGGACAACCTGTATGGAAGAATGTCTGATAGAGTATATTTAATGGATCGCGTAAGTTGATCCCTTCGAGCGTATTTATGTTTGGTGGTGGAGGAAATCGTTTCTCTTAGCTGTATACCCATGTTTTTTTAAGGAAATCAATTTGTGATTTGGCGAGTATGACGATGTGACATTCAAAATAAATAAAGGTGATCTGTACGTTATGGCCTCTAACCTCACAACCGAGAAATGGTATAAAATTGGGTAGGTCACATGGCTAAGTGGGTAGCTCCCAATTAGGCTGTATTGTCACTTGATCTAGAGAAATTCCATTAACTTCTTTAATCTATTTCGATGCTTTACTTTTCGGGAAACAGTTGCTGATCCCAACCATTGATGATAATACATTCGGTTCACTCAGTCGAAAAGAGGGACCAGACATGTTTAGTCTGGGTTACAAGATGTTCTTGTTGAACCCGGTGTATTCCTCTCTAGGGATAAGCTATCGAAAGGTGGTCCCATACCTTGCCAGTTGGAATCCATTACCCAATAAGCACCCACAGTTTTTGATTATATATTATATATGTGGAACTGAGATGAAAGCGTTCCACTAGATTGTTATTTATTTGATTTAGACATTATTATAATATCAGAAGTGTTTGGATTTTATAAGATTGTTTTGGATTATCATAAGGTAAAAACCATCCGTGATTATATATGGATTGATCTTATGATTATTCTTTCTTTTAAAAGAAATTAAATGTTAATCAAATGGTTGGACTTTCCTCACACCAGTCACATGACTGACCCAAAGTTTATTTTGTTTTGTTTTACCCTAAACTCTTGGGTGCCCAATTTTGTACAGGCAGTCAAGTAGTCGGAATTTTATAAATACCGGGAGAGCTGAAGCAGGAGGCTTCAGGATTATATAGCTATTGTTATTTCCGCTGTGTTGTAAGTGTTGTACTCCGATAATGGTATTGTATACAGATACTGGTTTTATTTCAAAGTTATGTTATATATTATATTTATTCATTCCGCTGTGAGATTCGTGTTTACTCTGATGTCGTTGTTATGTTCTTCTTCCTCTTTTATTCGAATTTTCTATCTTATCTATTTCTCACCCTCTAACTTCTTTCAATTAACGTTCTAGTATTTCCGATTCTTGAATAGTCGACATGGTGTTGTTTGTCGATTTTCAAGGTCGAAAATCCGCGTTCGTTACAGGTGTAGATACCATTCACTCTGTCTCGACACACATACATGTCGTCTAATCCGAAGTATATGGTAGTGCATAGACCACGAGTGAGCAAAAGATTAGATCTTCATAAATATCTTTAGTACCCGGCTTGACATAGTCCGGTTCGATATATGTCGAGCTGGGTTTAGCCGACCCGAATGTATGAGTTCGGAGTAGGTGGCGTGGCACACCGAGCCGGGTGCGTCGATCTAAGAAACATTGAGTCGATGTTGTTTGATCCAAACATCTCAATCCGAAAAGTTTCGTTGTTGAGGTTAATAGAACCTACTCTGTCGATCTGAAATTCAAATATGGAAAATCCAAATCTTTGAGAGATTCTACTACGTCCATCAAACAAATTCAAGCTCGCCTAAGCTCATATTCAAGCCCTGAGCTCTTCACTTGCCAGAAATTTGTAATATGACTACCTTGCTAAAAGGCGGGTCAACATAATCCATCATAGACACCTGAGAGCTCACTACCACTCATCAAATAATAAATCCAACAAAAATAAGGTTAAGATCTGATTTGGGTAGTAAGGAAGGTTAAGATTTGATTTAGGTAGTAAGGATTCAGATGAGAATGTAGTTAAAATAACGAGACCAAGCTAATTAGCTTAAATCTAGCCTCTAATTTAGAGTTAGTGATGATTTGAGATGGAACTGAGTAAAAACTAATGAATTAATTAGAGAATTAGAGTGGATCTAAGAATTAGGGTTGGTATAAAATGGGAGGAAAACTTTCAAAATAGTCTCTATTATTCCATATTTTTAGGTAAAGGTCACGAGAAAAATGTGCTTGCTAATGCAATTCTTTAGCAAGTCGTAAACTTGTTCAAACCCTAAAAAAAAATCAAGCATACCATCAAATTCAATCATAACAATGATTCAAATTGCAAATTACATGCAACTTCACCCAATTACAAGCATTCATTCATCAACATACAAGATCAATCATTGTTAAACATAGATCTAGCACTAAACATGCATAAATATACATTGGTTGTGTTAGGTCCAACAAATTTCATAGTTGTATGCAGAAATAAGTTAGATCACGGTTTCTAAAGTTGAAATTACCAAGATTTAATCAATTTTAGGATTAACTCGAAAACTCTAATTTAAATCTACCTAATTGTTATATGTAATCTACTAACATAGGAATTGGTTCTTTTACCACCAACACCCAAAAGACACAAAATATCACAGTAATTCACAATCACAGAATATGCAAAGAAAATAAAGGAGACACGCAATTTATAGTGGTTCGACAATCAGGCCTACATCCACATTAAATAATCTTTTATTATACTTTATGATTACAAGTTACAGTTGATTTCTACTAGAAAAAAATAGACAAAAAAATTGACCTTAGCCCTTGCAATGTCCTTGCGCTTTAGGGTTTAAGAATCAAGAGTTCGATCCCTTTCCAAGTCCCAAAATCGTGTATATAGGGGTAACAAGCTCGGTTCAACTAGGCCACGTGGCACTCGATCCGGGCTTTTAGGAATGGGTGGAGCAAGTCGATCCACATACATGTCGTCTGATCCGAAGTTATAGGTTAGTGCACGGATCACGAGTGAGAAAAAGATTAGGTCTACACAAATATCTTTAGTACCCGTCTTGACATAGCCCAGTTCGATATATGTCGAGCCGGGTTTAGCTGACCCGAACGTATGACTTTAGAGTAGGTAGCATGGCACACCGAGCCGGGTATGTCGATCCGAGAAACATCGAGCCGGTGTTGTTTGATCTAAACATCCCAATCTGAAGTGTTTCATTGTTGAGGTTAATCGAACCTACTCTGCCGATTTGAAATTCAAATATGCAAAATCCACATTTTTGAGTGATTCTACCACTTCCATCCAACAAATTCGAGCTCATCTAATCTCATACTCTATCCTTGAGCTCTTCGCTTGCTAGAAATTAGAAATTCGTAATATGACTACCTTGTAAAAAGGCGGGTCAACATAATTCAACATAGATAGCTGAGAGATTACTACCACTCATCGAATAATAAAATCCAACAAAGTAAGGTTAAGATCTGATTCGGGTAGTAAGGATTCAGATGAGAATGTAGTTAAAATAACGAGATTAAGCTAATTAGCTTAAATCTAGCCTCTAATTTAGAGTTAGAGACGATTTAAGATGGAATTGAGTAAAAGCTGATGAATTAATTGAAGAATTAGAGTAGATATAAGAATTAGGGCTGGTATAAATGAGAGGAAAACTTTCAACATACTCTCTATTATTCCATATTTTTAGGTAAAGGTCACGAGAAAAATGTGCTTGCTAATGCAGTTCTTTAGCACCACTTTAATTCCATCCGGTAATTTTGAAAACATAAAACTATCATAATTTCCTAACCACTTATCCAATTTTCTTATATGAGCACTCTACCAAAATTTATAACCACCATCTCGAAGCAATGCAATAAGTCAGCGCATTTAATTTGGCTTCTATCACAAGATAGCCAATACGATTCTTTGAAGGTATGATGATCACATAAAAATCCGGCAAAAAATCATGACTGCGTAAAACATCCCTATAAACTTGATTCCAAATATAAGGGTTATATGGTCATAAATGAATTAAAAATTATTTTACGATTCTTCTATACGTACAATACGGTCGTTAAATGGTATGGACGAATTTGACTGTAGTTTCCTGCAAAGAAAGTGTGCATTAGATGGTTAATAGGGAGCTGCGGTTGACAATGTTGCAGGAGTTGTTGTAACATTTTGTTTTCAACCATTACGAGAGAAGAGAATGAAAATGAAATACCAAATGTTATGGTATGAGTTATGTTTTAGAGTAGAAGAGAAGGGGAAGAAAGTTATGGTGTGAGCTATGTATTTTTGTCATTTAATTCTTTATGTGTACATGTTCACTAAGTCATGACCCAGTATTGCAGATTTGAAATTCCTAAAAACTTGTCTAACATACTTCAGTACATGTTTGCATTATTGCTTATGCACTGTCTTGAGCTTGGCTTGAATTCTTGATTCACCTGGACTGGGTCATGGTTGGTCTGGTCTATGTTGAGTTGAAAATTTTGCATGTGTAAATGTCATACTATGCATGGCTTGTCTGCTTTTGTCACTTGAGGCTTGTAAGCTTGCTCACTATCCCAATTTTGCTTTGTTTTGATGTGCATAATTTTATGCATCCATGTTCTTGTGTGAACTTGAGCTTGCATGTTGTATGTCTTCATTGAGCTGAACCTATAATTTGTATCAGTGCATATATGTTGTCTTATACAAATTGAGTTGTTGTTCATGTTCGTTTGTTTTCTTGAATGTTTGCACTTCCCTTTGACCTATATTGGTCTGACCAGTTCATTGTTGTACCATTTTCTGACTTGTTGAACCATTGTTCCTTATATATATATATATATATATATATATATATGTGTGTGTGTGTGTGTGTGTGTGTGTGTGTGTTTGTGTGTGTGTGTGTGCACATATGTGTATATGTATATGTGTTTATGTCTGCATTTGCACTGGATTTCTGGGTTTGTGCTCATTCACTGATTTGACCATATTGTCCCTGCAGAGAAAATATGTGTACATACATACACATTTATGTGTATACATGTATAGTGCACATGCATAATATATATATATATATATATATACTAATGAGAAATAATGGCGTATGAAGAAAACCCTAGATCTCAAACTTCTGATCCGGGCATAAGCATCCTTTCCTCAGATTCTGGAAACCCGAACACAACTCAGAAATCGGATGAAGGATGGCAAGAAGTGAGAATGAAACGCAAAAGCTTTCTCCAGGCAGCGAAACATGGAAGCTTTGATCAATCCCATGCTCACACGAGAAAGCCAATCAACTTGAAATTCAAAGAAGGTGTTAGACCATGGGCATCTGCTGTAGCTGGAAACACAAAAATTGAAGGTGGTGTATCCAAATTTGCTGGATCAAGAGATGAAGAAGGGGAATTTTTTGAATTGGACGATCTGGTTTACACGTCGGCAAAAATCATGTGGAAAAATTCAATATACATATATTTGGTTGGTAGAAGGCCTTATTACGTACACTTGAATGCTTATATTAGGAGAGAATGGCAACCAAGAGGTTCATTGGACATGTTTTCAAGGGAGAATGGTTTTTACTTGATCAAATTTGAACTAGAGGAGGACTGTAGTAAAGTTTTAAATAGTGGTTCATGGCCAGTAAACTAATCTTCACTAAAAGACGGGAGCCTAATTTAAGGCTTGAGAGAGACATGCTTGAAACACATCCAATTTGGATCAAATTGATGAATCTTGACTTATCGTTGTGCAACGCTAGAGGCATAAGTAAATTAGCAAGTCTAATTGGTACTCCATTAGCCACGGATGATTTAACAAAAATGTGAAACGTCTAAATTATGCCATAGTACTTGTTGAATTGAATGTAAATGATGAAAGGAAAACACAAGTAAGAGGAAAAGATAAACAAGGCGACGTTTATATACAAGACATAGAATAGGAGTACATACCCCCTGTTTGCAAAAGTAGTAAATGTTTCGGCCATTCAGATGATCAGTGCAACACTATTGCAAAACCAGTCAAACAAGTATGGCAAATTAAAGCTTCTAACCCTAATACTGTAGAGCAGCATCAGTCAAGCACCGTAGTGACTGGAGACAAAATGGTTGAAGTTAGTACTTCTACTACTACTATACGTACAGATCCTTCAGTGAATGATGCATCTATTCTGGAGGCAGGGGTGTCATCTGAACTGGTGGACTTGGCATCAGCAGCTGTATCAGTAGTGAATTCAGATCAGCAGCATCTTGGGGATCCAATTGTGGAGGTGGATCCAGATCTTGAAACAATTGAAGACTTGAATAATTTAGACATTAATCTTGATGACAACGATGAAGAAGAGAACAGTGAAGAGGAAAATAACAGGAAAAAGAATTACACAAAACCAAATGCAGCATATGATAACTAATTCAAGAGGAAAGAGAAGGAGAGTACCTGTGGTACTAATGTAAGTACACGTCCTCCATGGTTTTTGAGGAGTAACTCCCTCAATTCCAAATGTCCTTAATCGTATGGAATGTAAGAGGTCTTAATAATGATACCCGATTGTTAGACCTCTATAATCTAAGAAGGAATCATCTTCCTTCTTTTTTGGGTATTTTAGAAAATAAGTTAAATGAAGAAAATTTGAAATTCTTATATGATTCTATTGGTGAAGATTGGTCACATGTCACAAATAATAACTTCACTGACAAAGGTAGAATCCTTATGTACTGGAATAAAAACATATGGAAAAGCAATATCATTTACATTGATGAACAATAAATTACTGCTAAACTTGTTAATACTGGGGGATTGACAGTTTGTGTTTCAGTAATATATGCTAGTAATTCAGCAAATGAAAGAATCAAGTTATGGGATAAGATCAAATTACTTGCCCCAAACATGAATTACTCATGGTTAGTTATGGGTGATTTCAATTCAATTCTTAAACCAGAAGATAAAATTGGTGGTAATACCGCCTGTGTAGCCCAATTGTCTGAGTTCAATAATTGCATTGTAGCTGTGGGGTTAGTTGAGCTAGTCCACTGTAGCCTGCATTTCACATGGAGAGGTGGTGAGAGAAGGAAAATTTCTTGTAAATTGGACAAAGTTCTTATTAACTTTGACTGCGTTAACAAATTTTTAGATTTAAAAGTTAATGTATTGCCTTCATCTACTAATGAACACTTCTCTATCCTTATTAATTTAATTTCCAGAGATACTGACTCAAAAGGCAAACCATTAAGATATGCTAATCACTAGAAATTGATCCTTGGATATAATGAACAACTTGATACTGTTGTATTCAAAGATGTAGATACTCATATGTTCACACTCTTGCAATTCCTCAAAGATTCTAAAGCTAAATTAAAAGAGTGGAATAGAACAATGGTAAAGGAGCATGACAAAATTGATCATCTGGAGAAAGAATTGACAAATACATTACAACTTATTGATGCAGGGGACTCGAGTGATGAATTTTGGTCACACTACCACAACTGTCAAGCTGATTAGTGAGAAACCTTGAAAGTTAAAGTTGTAGAGTTGAAACAAAAAGCTAAACAAAAATGGATTTCTGAAGGAGATGAATGTTCAAAATTCTTTTACACCAAAATGTCTGTTCGTCATAACACCAACTATAACCACCAAATTCTAGATCAAGATGGAAATAACTTAGTTGATTTACAAAAAAATGAAAAGGATACTGTTGAGTATTTTTATGGAATTATATAATGGTGCATGTGCAACTGACCTACCCATCATTAATTCCAGGAAATTGCTGAATGCCAGTGGGAGACGATGGATGTGTAGAAGAGTTACTGACGAGGTAGTTTGGTTGGCCATTAAATCCATTCATGTTGACTCCTCCCCCAGACCAGATGGCTTCGGGTCCAGTTTCTTCTTGAACCATTGGAGCAGCCTGAAAAATTGTTTGGTTTCAGCAATACAAGAGTCCTTCGACTTAGGTAAAATAATTAAGGAAATTAATCATACGTTTTTATGTTTAGTTCCTAAAACTGACAAACCAACAAAGATAGCAGATTATCGACCTATTACATGTTGTAATGTGCTATATAAAATTTTGAGCAAGGTCATTTGTAATAGAATGAAGGTGGTGCTACCAGACTTAATTGCAGAGTGTCAAAGTGCATTTATAAAGGGTAGAAGCATTTCAGAAAATTCATTACTGGCTCATGAGCTAGTCAGAAATTTCAACAAAAAAGGTGTTGATAAATTTTGTCTTAAAGTTGATCTCCAAAAAGCATATGACAAGATTAACAGACACTTTATCATTCATATGTTAAAAGTCATGGGTTTTCCAATGAAAATCATTAGATTAATTTCTGAGTGTATCCAATCACCTACTTTTTCTGTCCTTATCAATGGAGTACCAAAAGGATTCATTACCAACAACAGGGATATAAGAAAAGTGGATCCTTTATCCCCTTATCTGTTTGCAATCGCAATGGAGTACTTTTCTCTTCAGATGGAACTTGCAACGTATGATAAAGATGTTCAACCAATTCACAATTTTCAGCCTTCTGTTAGCCACTTGTTGTATGCAGATGACCTGATAATTTGTGTCAAGGCAAATGTTAAAGCTGCTCTTAAAATAAAAGAATTATTCCTTAATTTGGAGATGTATATGGGTCCTAAGATGAATGAACTAAAAACTAAATGCTATTTCAACAAGTTCTGTGTATCCAGGACTAATGTGCTTGACATTTTGGGTGTGTCTGAAGGGGAATTACCTATGAAGTATCTAGGTGTTCCTCTTTCATCAAATAAAATCACTGATCGAGAATGTGAAGAGCTAATTACTAAAATCAGAAATAAATTGCAAGGCTGGAGTTCTAGATTATTATCTTTTCTAGGGAGAATTGAATTGGTGCATACAATTATACAGGTAAAAGTTAATTTCTGGCTACAAACTTTTCAAATTCCCGATGCCTCTATTAGCAAAATTGAGAGTGTATGTGCTGATTTTATTTGGAGAGGTAAAATGCACAAAATTAAATTTGTGGATCTTTGTAGGCCTAAAGAGGAAGGTGGAGTTGTTCTGAGGAAAATCAGAGAAATGAGAGATGCATTTACGACCAAGCAACCATGGAAAATCATTAACAAACGGGGGTTATGGGAAAGATGAATGTGTAGAAGATATATCAAGACCAATTTTTGGACCATGTCAATTGATAATAACGCCTAAACAACGTGGAAAGCCATTCTCATAATCAGAAATAAATTGGCTGCTAATTATGAAAGAGAAATTGCAAATGGTTATGGTACAGACCTATGGCGAGACCCATGGCTAAAAGGTAAATCTTTTATAGATAGGCTGGGTTGGGATACATTTTCTGCCTATGGTAGTCCTAACCATTCTGTTAATCATATTATTTCTGATGGTGTTTGGATCTGTGATCGACTGCCTCATGCAGAGACTTTAAAAAGAGAAATTGAATTTACTCCCTTATTCGTTGATGCATATTTTGACATATGGAACTGGACACCAAACAAAAACTTCACAATTAAAAGTGTTTCGAATGCATGTAGAGTTGTGGATGCTACAGTTGACTGGAAAAATGTAGTGTGGGACAAACATTTACTACCTAAATTATCACACAACATTTACAAAGTTTTACTGCACCAATTGCCTACGAGAGACAGATTACTAAACTGGGGTATCATTTCTGAAAACATTTGTCCTCTTTGTGAGAAATTAGAAGAAAATCACCAACATCTGTTCTTTGAATGCGAATTCTCAACAAACATAATCAATAACATTCAATGTAAGTGCAACGTCAGGGAAAAAACTAACAAGCTACAACATATTATAAATTACCTGGTGAGGAATTGGTCGAAGATAGACACAAAAGACTACAACATTAGCATTATATCTGCATGTTGGTGGTTATGGAAAGAGCGAAACAGAAGGTTTTTTCACAACTAATGTCGATCAGTAAATGAAATTAACAAGCTAAACGAGAAAGAAGTCAAATTAATACTCAAATGTCGAAGAAGAGGCCATACGTCAAAAGCGGCAGCACCACCATCTAATACTAGAGCTGTGGATCCATCGGAGAGACGGGTATCATGGTGAGAAGGCGAAAACCTAAGGCCTCCATGAAATCATGCGGGATTTGATCTCCGCCGCCATTCGCCATCGTGCAATTTGGGGTTTTGTTTTAATTTTGGAAAGTATGTGTTTGTAAGTGGGATTGTATTATGAGATTAACTGTACTTACCTTGTATGTGTTGTTGCATGTTGCTTGCACAGCAGCAATTCTTTTAGGGCTGCCAAAAGCCCATAATAAAAGTTTACCCACTTTCAAAAAAAATTATATATGTGTGTGTGTGAGAGAGAGAGAGACAGGGAGATAGCACTACAGACGATGTCTACCTTGTGGTATTTACAGTGAATCACTGTGAATATCACAAGTTGTCTAAACATAGATGGATGTCCATATAAATTAGATCAAGTCATGAAAGATGATGAGAAATACACCAAAATTCTGAGGTAAATAAATTTCTAAAATAAAAATTATATCTGCTACAGTTTAAAAATATTTTGTTCTAGTTTACTGTGTGCAGAGCCAGCCGTGGGGGCTGTCTGGACGACGGCCTAGGGCCCAGCAGATGGAAGGGGCACAACCCAGAATGGTACAGCAGTATGAAACAGTAGAAATACATACATATTATTCCTTTAACATGAGAACTTGTTGGCTGAGTGGTAAGTTGTTAGGATATCTCCTGAAAGACCAGGGTTCAATTCCCAGTTTACTTTGAAACAAAAAATATATATATATTGTTAGCTTTTTTCCACTGTTGTAAATATGTGTAACTCCTTCTTGTAGACTCGTGATAAACATGAATGGAAACTTTTTGCAAAACTTTTCTCCTACGTAACCTACTCGTGGCACTAGTGCTTTTAATGATTTCCTCTTCCATCATCAACCAATTCAACTAATTTGCTAAAGCAACAAAATTGTCAAATTTGATGGGTTTAAGGTGCAAAATGATAGAATTAATGGTGCTAAAGTGATGAGAAAGAGTAGATAATGATTTGGCAGAAACTGTAGCAAAAATCCTATGTTTTTCACAGAATTTTTGGATTAGGGTTTTGATAATTTGGGGATTTTGATGGAAACCGTGGCTTTTGTTTACAGAGAATAATGTCTTTGTAAACAGAAGCTTGCGGTATATATATATATATATATATATATATATATATATATGTATGTATGTATGTATGTATGTATGTATGTATATTCACCATAATAAACAGTTTTCTGAAAACTGTTTAGTGACTAAACGGTTTTCAGAAAAGAGTTTAGTGTTTAATTATATATATATATATATATATATATATATATAAAATATGCAACGTACCCCCACCGACTACTCGAACAGTGGGAGGAATCACTGCTCCAAAATAGCGATTCACGCTCTAAATTTGATTTGCTGCTGGGAATGCTCTATCAACTTAGTTTCAATCCAAATTCATCAGAAATATGACTACATCAATTCAACAAGCAAACCAAACTCACATCCACTCTACAACATACTCAAAGAATAGCCAATATGAAAGTTCTTAAGCACATCAACAGACAGTTTCTTACCCTGTATATCTCCACATCTACTTATCTCCTCCAGAACAACAAAATCACTTCGAACATCAAAGACACAAATCTTTGAATGGTGTTGTCTCCCTTTCTACCATCGAAACCGGAGAAACTACCTCCTGGATAACTTCAGGCTAGAGTTAGATTAACGTTAGCAAGCACAAAATGGGTCATAGCCTGGCTTGCAACAACGATTAGAGTTCCAATGTCTAATATGAGGTGTTGGTGGTACGACCGAAACACGAACATTCGTGTAACACCCCGAATTTTCTATTAACATTAAATTAACAAATTAAAATATAATTAATTCTAAATGAAAGAATTAAGGGAAATGGGTTACTCCATTGCGCTCGTCTCGGAATTCTACTTGAGATAGAGTCCGAGTTTGCGTAAATCGGACTCCGTATAAAGGAGTTATGACCGTCCGAAGTTTCAGAATTCAATTTAAAATTCAAACAGTTCAAATTCAGTTCAAAAATTCGAAAAAACAGACCCAAACTGGGATGGCTGGGAAAATTCCCGCCCAGGACCCAGGTCGACCATGTGGTCAACCTGGGGGTCGACATGCCCATTCGACCTAGTCAGGCCCTGGGTGGCCTGGTCGGGTTCTGGTCGAATTCCTGAGCTCTGGTGTGTCACTAGGGTTGATTTGTCACTTTCTGATTGGCTTCTCTTGGTGTGTATGGTCTGGATTCACTCTATGATCATCTGACGGCTTAAATCAATCTGAAATTCTATAAATACAACCCAACACTCAACCTAAATTCACACAAATAAAATAGGACTAGAGCCGTCATGCTGCTGGGAGGAAACTAAGAGTAGCCGTCAGTTAGAGAAAGCTTAGAGACGAGAAAAACTAAAGTAAAAACAAGATTCAAACAACGTTTATCTACCCAAAGGAAAGAATTGCAAATTCATAACTCAAAAATCAGAAAACAAGATCATCGTTTGTTGTAGTATAGTGATTTTTCCGATGAGAATAAAATTAAGACTTGATTCGATGTAAAATGGAAATGGAATTGTGCTATTGTATAACGACGATGTTAATTCATATCTATGTATTGAAATGACTGTGTTGTGAATGGTATTGGGATGTTTGCGGTATAATTGGATTGATGTTGGTCCTATTGTACATTGAGAATGAAAGCAACATCACATACAAGTATATGGTTAATGTTAGAATTTATACCTATATGTTTATATGTTTAACATAGGTTGTATACATTTTTCTAAGTCTAAGTTAAGACTTATATACACATGTCCTATGTTAAGACCATTATGCCTACATGATTAAATCCCATGTGAATGTTCTCATGTTCTTTGCAAGTTTGTAAATGGGATCCATGCCAAATACCATTCAGTTTCACATGATTATTATAAGTTTCATTTTATAATAGGATACATGATTTGATCTAGTTCAGGCTTTTGGGTTAATGTCAAAAATTGACGTTTGTATGACATGTAATAACCTTGTCACATGCTAGTTTGTGTTTGAAGTTATGCCTAGATAAAAATATGTTTTGGCTTATATTTTATGCAAGTCTAAATTATCCCATTTCATGTGACACCTATTTAATTAGATTCTTATTTGAATGCAAGTTCACATGACAAGTTGAAACCCATGATTTATGTTAATTAGATCGCAAAGTTGCAAGTTCATATGTCACACACCCTTTATGTTATTTAGAATATTTCATGTTCTTGGCTTTCCCTTCTATGTTTATAAGTTGGGCTGAAATATCTAGCCCAACATTTATTATAATTTTGCAAACGTACAAACGGGGGAAATATCGTTGGGATTAAAACTTGAAAATATATGAAATTGGAATGTTTGTCACATGCCAAAATTGGTGGCACTTAAACGGTATAAATTCTTATACCAAAAATGTTAAACTTGGAAAGTGGGCCATAACATTTAATTGTTAACAAATTTACATATAACAAGTAAAAGAGACAAATATGTAAATTTAGAAAATACGAGTATGCTTAACCAGAGGTTGGATTGAGTTGTGATGTAAACCTGCCCGGACCCGCCCGGCTGTCCAGTAATCACAACAATACCTATCCAATGTGGGTGGTCAAGCAATGAGCCCAATAAGGACCCGAGGTTAGACTGAGTTACCGTGTAAACCTGCCCAGAACCGCACGACACATCCAGTAACCGTAATAATACTTGTCTAATGTGAGTGGTCGGCGCTTTAACTAATTAAGGCTAAGGACAGACAAGTTAGGATGGTAGGGTTAAGTTAACTAAAACACTTAACCAATTCAACATGTTAATTAAACTGATGGGTGGGTTTAGGTTAATACAGACACTTAACCACTTAACATGTTTGACTAGAAAACCCTAGTAACAAGTGACCCATTTCAGCAGTAACCCAATTAGGTATCATGGTACCCTGAAACTAGGCAGGGTGGTGCATGATTACTGGGCTGATTGTAAGCGGTCAAAAGCGATGGCGGTTGGTGCAGCAGTGTGGGTTCTAATGGAGTGCGGGTGTGCACACACTTCGGAGCAGACAAACAGGGCACTGGGCACCAGTAGTATAACCTATGCATTCTAGAATTATGTCGGGCTGCCACCATGGGACTTGATACACCCCATGGTGGGACCATCATAGGTATCTACAATCTTTGGGGGGCGTATGACACATATGATTTTGCGAGTAGGAGCCGATCTTTAGAAAGGGGATCACTTCACCCCGATCATGGGGTGCCAATCGGAACTAATACAAGTAGGTGCGGAGATATTGTGTGGGATGCGATAGTATATTTGTTTCAAAACTGCTTTATCTTAGTTTATGATACTTTCCTGTTTCTAGTTTAAACCTATCATGCCCTTATTCTTATTCTCGTACTGAAGAGTCATTAGACTTACTAGGCTTTATGTCTGTATATTTTTCTTTCATCTTCTTTTCTTCCGTTCCCCCCTCCAAGGTCCACAGGGAGGAAACAACCTAGCTTAGTCAGACTCTTTGCAAGCTTCAAGATAGTAAATGTATGGTTTGGACTCTCTTTCCTTGGCTATGACTGTTGGACACGTTCTATGGGGATTTATGCAGTTTTAATTATGTTTTATGCTTCTTTACTTAATAATCAAGACAGTAATGGTGATGTAATGTTTTGGGAGTTATTGTGAGACAATTATGGAAATGTTTTGTATGAACACATATTTATGAAATAAAAGTCTGTTTGTTTTCCGCTGCTTATATATATATATATATATATATATATATATATATATATATATATATCTGTCTTGTGTTTTATCTGTGACTTTTACTTATAAACCTTCACCGAAGTTAAGGCATTACCTTTGTGAGTGACCTTAATGGAGGTGGGGTGTTTCACTTGGTATCAGAGCAGAGGTTTACCAGACTAGATAAAAGTTTTTGAAACTATTTTCAAAAATATGTTTAAAGAAGCATTCTTTTTCAAGAAAAAATGTTGTTTTTAAACGGCATAATTCCCCAAAGCCATATGCACTATCTCTCTATCCTTTTGTCTTGAATCTCTCCTTTATGTTTCAGCATGTCTAGAGATCTTAACCTTCCAGAAGGGGTACCGATACCTGGTTGGTTCCGAAGGTACCTAGAGGCTAGGGCCAATGATGCAGGCCCAGTAGACATTCCTCCTCCCACAGTGGCAGCGGTTCCTCCTCCTCCTCGTGGAAATGCTTTCGCTAAGACGTGTAGAAACTTCAAGGCTATGGGTGGAAAGGACTTTTATGGAACCGAATCATTTGTGGTAGCAAGGAACTGGCTGAAGGAGACTGAATATTTATTCATTATCTTCGAAGTTGACGACAGGCAAAAGATACAGCTAGCAGTGTGGTTGCTCAAAGATGAAGCTTCTTATTGGTGGGAAGTTACCCATGCTGAGAGGCCAGTGGAAACTTGGGAAGATTTCAGGACGAGGTTTGAGATGAAATTCCTCTCCCAAACTGAAAGAAGCCTACAGATGGAGAAGTTCCTAACTCTTAAACAAGGAAGTATGACAATCAAGGAGTACGTCAATCAGTTTAATCAGCTGGCCAGATTTGGGCTAGATTTAGTAAACACCCAACACAAGAAGGCCCTTTGCTTCGTCAAAGCTCTGAATGAGCCTCTACACAGCCTTGCTATAACCCATATACCCATGTGTGTGACCTATGAAAGCTTAGTGGACATGGCGCTGCTACACGAGGAAGATAAAGGCAAGAAAGTGGCAAAGGTGGAAGTGCCTCAAAGAAAGAAAGAGGGTTTACAGGCTAAGAAAACAGACTTCAAGAAAGGCGGGAAGAACAACAAATCCCGTGAAAAGAGAAGGTGTAATTTTTGTGGCATTGTTGGACATATAGCGAAAGACTGCAGAAACAAGAAGGCAAAGAAGAACGGTGGTTGTTTTAATTGCGGCGAGACTGGACGCTTGGCTAAGGACTTCCCAAAGAAGCGGGGGCAGGGACAGAGGACTGGATCCACCTCAGGGGGACAGGTTCACGCGCTGGTGGCACCTCCATAGGAATGAGGTAGAAATATTTCTGTAGAAATCTTAGTTTATCTCTATGATCATCCAGTTCGCACTCTCTTTGATTCTGGTGCATCACACTTCTTTATTTCATCTGCTTTAGTAGAATCTCTGCACCTAGACACTAGTATGGTAGAAGATCCCTTGGTTGTTTCAAATCCAATTGGGGGCTCGGCTTATTTGTCGATGGTTTGTTTGGATTTGAAAATATCTATTCTAAGTGTTGAATTTAGATGTAGTGCCTTTGTTTTGGGTTTCTCGGGATATGGATTGATCTTAGGAATGGACTGGTTATCCAGTAATGGTGCCATTCTTGATTGCAAGAAGAGAGTGGTTAGGCTCTTGACTTGGCTTGGCAACACTCTAGAAATTTCTTGTAATCCCTTGAATGCTGTTATGCTTAGTTATCTAGAGTCACTTGATGCTTCTGTTGAGAATTTGCAGTCGGTTAGAGTGGTCTGGGAATATCCGGATGTCTTTGAAGAGGTGAAGGGCTTACCTCCGAGGCGGGAAATAGACTTCCGCATATATCTTGTTGATGATGCAAAGCCGGTAGCCCTACCTGTTAGACACATGGCTCCAAAGGAGAGAAAAGAACTCAGTAAGCAAGTTAAGGAGCTTCTCGAGAAGGGGTTTATAAGGAGGAGTATCTCGGAATGGGGTGCTCCAGTGGTGTTCGCCACCAAAGCAGATGGCTCACTATGTCTTTGTGTGGACTATAGGGAGATAAACAAGCTGACTAAGAAGAATAGACATCCGCTTCCCAGAATAGACGATTTGTTTGATCAGCTTGTAGGTGCGTTGGTCTTCTCCCAACTTGATCTGGATACTGGGTTCCATCAGCTAAGGGTAGCTGAAGATAGCATTGATAAGACGGCGTTCAGAACCCCAGACGGTTTCTTCGAGTTGCTTGTCATGCCTTTCGGCTTGACAAACGCACCCGCTTATTTCGTAGACCTAATGCGTAGGGTGTTCATAGAATTCCTCAATAAGTTCGTGGTGGTCTTCGTAGACGATATTTTAAACTTCTCAAAGAATGAGGAAGAACATGCTCAGCATCTAAAGGAAATCATGGATACTCTCCGTGCACATCAGTTAAAAGCCAAATTTTCTAACTGCCACTTTTGGAGAGAAGAAGTAAGATTTCTTGGACATATAGTGTCCAAAGAAGGGTTAGCAGTGGACCCCGCGAAAGTGGTGGCAGTGCAAGATTGGAAGACACCAAGAAATGCAACCGAAGTCCGAAGCTTTCTCGGGCTAGCAGGATTTTACCGGAAGTTCATTAGAGATTTCGCAAAAATCTCAGATCCACTCACAAGGCTAACAAAGAAGAATCTAGCGTTCACTTGGGATTTGGACTGTGATATTGCTTTCCAACGCTTGAAAAGGGCTCTTACAACAACCCCAGTTCTGACTTTGCCGGATGGGAGCAAGATGTTCACAGTATACACAGATGCTTGTGGTACGGGACTTGGCGTTGTTCTGATGCAAGAAGGGAAGGTAGTAGCTTATGGTGGAAGACAATTGAAAGTTCATGAAAAGAACTACCCAACCCACGATCTTGAGTTAGCCGCCATCATCTTTGCACTTAAGTCTTGGCGCCGTTATCTCCTAGGTGAGAAGTTCGAATTATATACTGACCATAAATCGTTGAAGTATTTTTTCTTCTTAACTTAAGACAGCAAAGATGGATGGAGTTCCTTGCCTCATATGATTTTGAGATTTCCTGTACTCCTGGCAAGGGCAATGTAGTAGCAGACGCCTTGAGCAGAAAGAAGCTGACCTTAAGCCCTCTCTTTGTAGAAAGGCAAAGCTTGGACTATATATAGCTAGTTTTGACTTCAGGCCCTCCTCTGATTTTGTACCTGGTTTGTTGGCATCCCTAATAGTACGACCCACTCTTTTAGACTCAATAGGGGCCGCACAATGTGAAGACCCTCAGCTTGTGGATGTGATTGATAAGCTAATTAGGGATGAAACTTCCAGTCACCTCAATAGGTACTCCAACGATGATAAGGGTTGGCTGAGGCGAGATGAAAGATTATGCGTCCCACAAGCAAGGGATTTGGTAAAGATGGTTCTCGAGGAAGCACACCACTCCAAGATGATAATACACCCAGGTGGAGACAAGATGTACAAGACGTAAAGAGAGTTTTCTTTTGGAGCGGCATGAAGAAGGATGTGGCATATTTCGTTTCTAAGTGCGTGACATGCCAACAGGTCAAGGCGGAACAAAAGAAACCTGGAGGACTGCTTCATCCTCTAGAAGTCTCGCAATGGAAGTGGGATAGCATTTCAATGGACTTCACTGATGGGTTGCCTAGGTCAAGAAGGGGCAATACTAGCATTTGGGTAATAGTGGACAGACTCACAAAAAGCGCCCACTTTATACCTATCAAGAGTAGAAGGACTGCCTCATCTCTAGCATCTCTTTATCTCAAGGAAATAGTTTAACTCCATGGAATACCCTCCAGCATAGTGAGTGACCGAGATCCCATCTTTACGAGCGAGTTCTGGCCGAGTCTGCAAGAAGCTGTAGGCACATAGTTATGCTTGAGCTCGACCTATCACCCCCAAACTGATGGTCAGACGGAAAGGGTGAACAGAGTGTTAGAAGATCTTTTGAGACTGTGCGTTCTTGACTTTGGAGGGACATGGGAGGATCATCTTCCTTTAGTGGAATTCGCCTACAACAACAGCTACCAAGCCACCATCGGCATGGCGCCCTTCGAATCTTTGTATGGAAGACCGTATTGATCACCAACTTGTTGGTGGGAGTCTACAGACAAGCTTATACTTGGGCCAGACATGATTAGAGAGACTTCAGAAAAGGTGGACTTGATACGAAGGAGAATGAAGACTGCCCAAGATAGACAGAAATCCTACGCAGACAAAAGGAGGACCGACCTTGAGTTTGAGGTTGGGGCAGGGTTTTCCTTAAGGTACCTCCTTTAAGGAACGTCATTCGCTTTGGATCCGCAAGAAAGCTAGCACCAAGATTAGTAGGACCGTTCCCTATCATCGAGAAGATTGGGAAGATGGCTTATAGAATAGAGCTCGCCGAAAGGTTGGCTGGAATTCACAATGTCTTTCACGTTTCTCATCTCCGGAAATGTTTACATGAGTCTGCGGAAGTGGTAGAGCCAAGCATTTTAGAAGAAGTTGAAATAGAACGAGAAACAACTGTGAGGAGAGTTCCAACTCGAATCGTAGGAACTGAAATCAAAAAGCTACGCAACCGCGAAGTCAAGCTCGTTAAAGTTCAATGGAGCGATGCCGAGGAAGACGCGACTTGGGAAACTGAGGACAGAATACGCGCGGCTTACCCTTTTCTTTTTGAGGGTACATCTTTGATCTCTCTTTTTCCTTAAGATATGCTTGTATCTATTTTTTTAGGTATATCTCCTCGGTCTTACCCTTTTTTATTAGGTAGAAACTAATGGATGTAAACATGTATTTGAAAAATGTTATGATTGATGGCTATAAGTGGTTGCAAGTGGTTGCTAGTGGTTGCTCGTGGATGCATATACACACACCTTAGGTATTAGATCGGCTCAGTCACTTCCATATTGCATAAGCATATATGTATTCATAGTTGTATGTGGTTGAAACTTGATATGTTGTCATATGGATGTCGCATTTGTATGAATGGTTGCGCAATCATGTAGAATTATGAATAAGAAAAAAAAATTGCATACATAATGGATTCATGACACTTACATGATTTGCATTAAGGAGGTCAACTGAATCAGTAGACCGCCTGATTTTGCATTAGATAAGGACATGTACACACATTATGCATATGATCATGAAGCATTAGAAGTCTTTTAAGGACAACGGATGCCTGTGTTTGTTGGTTGAGTAGATGGACGATTGGATGATAGGATATACGTTCTTCTAGACTTGAAGATTTTGGGGACGAAATTCTTTAAGGAGAGGAGAATGTAACACCCCGAATTTTCTGTTAACATTAAATTAACAAATTAAAATATAATTAATTCTAAATGAAAGATTTAAGTGAAACGGGTTACGCCATTGCGCTCGTCTCAGAATTCTACTTGAGATAGAGTCCGAGTTTGCGTAAATCGGACTCTGTATGAAGGAGTTATGACCGTCCGAAGTTTCAGAATTCAATTTAAAATTCAAACAGTTCAAATTCAGTTCAAAAATTCAAAAAACAGACCCAAACTGGGCTGGGCGGGAAAATTCCCGCCCAGGACCCAGGTCGACCTGGGGGTCGACCTGCCCAGTCGACCTGGTCAGGCCCCGGCTGACCTGGCCGGGTTCTGGTCGAATTCCTGAGCTCTAGTGTGTCACTAGAGCTGATTTGTCACTTTCTGATTGGTTTCTCTTGGTGTGTATGGTCTGGATTTACTCTATGATCCTCTGACGGCTCAAATCAATCTGAAATTCTATAAATACAACCAAACACTCAACCTAAATTCACACAAATAAAATAGGACTAGCGCCGTCATGGTGCTGGGATGAAACTAAGAGTAGCCGTCAGTTAGAGAAAGCTTAGAGACGAGCAAAACTAAAGTAAAAACAAGATTCAAACAACGTTTATCTACCCAAAGGAAAGCATTGCAAATTCAGAACTCAGAAATCAGAAAACAAGATCATTGTTTGTTGTAAGTATAGTGATTTTTCCAATGAGAATAAAATTAAGACTTGATTCGATGTAAAATGGAAATGGAATTCTGATATTGTATAACGACAATGTAAATTCATATCTATGTATTGAAATGATTGTGCTGTGAATGGTATTGGGATGTTTGTGGTATAATTGTCTTGACGTTGGTCCTATTGTACATTGAGAATGAAAGCAACATCACATACAAGTATATGGTTAATGTTAGAATTTATACCTATATGTTTATATGTTTAACATAGGTTGTATACATTTTTCTAAGTCTAATTTAAGACTTATATACACATGTCCTATGTTAAGACCATTATGCCTACATGATTAAATCCCATGTGAATGTTCTCATGTTCTTTGCAAGTTTGTAAATGGGATCCATGCCAAATACCATTCAGTTTCACACGATTATTATAAGTTTCATGTTATAATAGGATACATGATTTGATCTAGTTCACGCTTTTTGGTTATTGTCAAAAATTTACATTTGTATGACATGTAATAACCTTGTCACATGCTAGTTTGTGTTTGAAGTTATGCCTAAATAAAAATATGTTTAGGCTTATATTTTATGCAAGTCTAAATTATGCCATTTCATGTGACACCTATTTAATTAGATTCTTATTTGAATGCAAGTTCACATGACAAGTTGAAACCCATGATTTATGTTAATTAGATCACAAAGTTGCAAGTTCATATGTCACACACCCTTTATGTTATTTAGAATATTTCATGTTCTTGGCTTTCCCTTTTATGTTTATAAGTTGGGATGAAATATCTAGCCCAACATTTATTATAATTTTGCGAACGTACAAACGGGGGAAATATCGTTGGGATTAAAACTTGAAAATATATGAAATTGGCATGTTTGTCACATGCCAAAATTGGTGGTGCTTAAACAGTATAAATTCTTATACCAAAAATGTTAAACCTGGAAAGTGGGCCATAACATTTAATTGTTAACAAATTTACATATAACAAGTAAAAGAGACAAATATGTAAGTTTAGAAAATACGAGTATGCTTAACCCGAGGTTGGATTGAGTTATGATGTAAACCTGCCCGGACCCGCCCGACTCTCCAGTAATCACAACAATACCTATCCAATGTGGGTAGTTAAGCATTGAGCCCAATAAGGACCCGAGGTAAGACTGAGTTACGGTGTAAACCTGCCCGGAACCGCCCGGCACATCCAGTAACCGTAACAATACCTGTCTAATGTGAGTGGTCGGTGCTTTAACTAATTAAGGCTAAGGACAGACAAGTCAGGATGGTAGGGTTAAGTTAACTAAAACACTTAACCAATTCAACATGTTAATTAAACTGATGGGTGGGGTTAGGTTAATACAGACACTTAACCACTTAACATGTTTGACTAGAAAACCCTAGTAACGGGGGACCCATTTCAGCAGTAACCCAATTAGGTATCATGGTACCCTGAAACTAGGCAGGGTAGGGCACGATTACTGGGCTGATTGTAAGCGGTCAAAAGCGACGGCGGTTGGTGCAGCAGTGTGGGTTCTAACGAAGTGCGGTTGTGCACACACTTCGGAGCAGACAAACAGGGCACTGGGCACCAGTAGTATAATCTATGCGTTCTAGAATTGTGTCGGGCTGCCACCATAGGACTTGATACACCCCATGGTGGGACCAACATAGGTATCTACAATCTTTGGGGGCCGTATGACATATGATTTTGCGAGTAGGAGCCGATCTTTAGAAAGGGGATCACTTCAGGTGCCAATCAGAACTAATACAAGTAGGTGCAGAGATATAGTGTGGGGTGTGATAGTATATTCGTTTCAATACTGCTTTATCTTTGTTTATGATACTTTCCTGTTTCCATTTTATACCTATCATGCCCTTATTCTTATTCTCGTACTGAAGAGTCATTAGACTTATCGGGCTTTATGTCTGACTCTATTTTTCTTTCGTCTTCTTTTCTTTCGTTCCCCCCCCCCCTCCAGGTCCACAAGGAGGAAACAACCCATCTTAGTCAGACTCTTTGCAAGCTTCAAGATAGTAAATGTATGGTTTGGACTCTCTTTCCTTGGCTATGGCTGTTGGACCCGTTCTATGGGGATTTATGCAATTTTAATTATGTTTTATGCTTCATTATTTAATAATCAAGACAGAAATGGTGATGTAATGTTTTGGGGGTTATTGTGAGACAATTATGGCAATGTTTTGTATGAACACATATTTATGAAACAAAAGTCTGTTTGTTTTCCGCTGCTTATATATATATATATATATATATATATATATATGTGTGTGTGTGTGTGTGTGTGTGTGTTTATATCTGTCTTGTGTTTTATCTGCGACTTTTACTTATAAACCACCACCGAAGTTAAGGCATTCCCTTTGTGAGTGACCTTAATGGAGATGGGGTGTTTCAATTCATGTAGGGGTAGCTGTAAGAACAGAGATGTGAAACATCAATGAGATGTACACAACCTACTTCACGATCTCTTGTGATTTGTGATCCTTTGAGACATACCAATGGAACAAAGAAAGAAAAAACAAATTGATGACATTCAACTCAAAATAGACGCAAAATCATAATAAATGAAAAATGTAATTCCCGTTATTCCTTCCCACTTTCATGGAATGTAAAACTTTAACCAAGAGCAGTTTCAAAAAACTTAGTTTACTTTCTATGGAATACGCATTGACCTCGCAAGTTTTTACATTTTGGCAGAAGTCAGAGCTTTACCTCTTTCATTTAGTCATTTGCCGTTAATTTGTATTCCATCGGTTCTTTTACCAATCTGTTCATCTCCTTATATGAGTAACTGCCTTCTTCAACCGCCTCCTTGGCCACTTTAGCAGCCTCCTTTGCCCTCATCCTCCTCCCCTTCTTCTCCACCCTCCATCACTTCCACAACCGCCTTTCTCACCTCCTCAGACTTCACCAATGTCCTTCTCCCCTCATCGTGCTCGTTAACCTTCGACCCAACTGGCACTCCAATCCTCATCACATCCACCATTAACCTCTCGTTTTAAAACTGCTCTGCAAAGAGCGGCCATGTCACCATCGGCAGTCCAGCGCTCACTCCTTCCATGCATGAGCTCCATCCACAGTGCGTCATAAATCCTCCCACAGACACATGATTCATTATCTTTATCTATGGTGCCCATTTGCTCACCACCAATCCTTTCTCCTCGTCGTATTTATCCGACATCCAAGCTTTTGGGTTTCCCCCGTCTTTAACCACCAACACAAAACAAAATCCCGAGTCCACCAAGCCCAACCCGATCTCCTGAAGTTGCGTGTAGGTGAACCTACCCAAGCTCCCAAAACATAAAGCACCGACCCTGCTCTCTTCCTATCGAGCCACTGTACAATGAACCCGCTTTCTTCTTTGCCTCCTCTCACCTCCCTCTGTTTATCGTCATTGCACATCGACACTGGGCCCACGGCCCATGACTTGATTTTTAGCATGTCCACATACTCCTTTTCGAACCCGTACACCGTGTTCATGACCATGCCGTAGCACGTGGTGAAGGACATGGCCATTCGATCCGATAAATCATTAGTATTGGTGCTTTTCAAAAGCTTTGAGCGGGTCATCTTGATGTGGTGCGGCATGCCAGTGACGACGAACGGGTCAACGTCGCCGTGCATAGTTTCCTGTAGCTTGTGCTTGGATATTGCGCCGGCTGCCACCAAGCAGAAGGCATTGCAGCCGCAGAAGAGGAGTCTAGGGATCCCTAAATCGGACCTCCATGGGTAGAACACATCGCTTACTATGAAGTCAGGTTTGTATTATGTTAGCAGAGTCTGAAAAGGTACCTGGAGGGAGTCAATGGCATGGATGAAGTCAGAGGTGAGGGTAGGTGATGATAATTGTGTGAGGTTTTCAATTGATGATGAGATCTCAATGGTTAGAAGTTGAATTGGATATTTCTCAATGGACGGTTGGATTAGGGGTATGTTGTATTTTGTGGTCACGATGGTTACTCTGATGTTGCGGATGGCGAAAAGCTTGGTGAGGTCCACCATGGGAATCATGTGGCCCAGAGATAGGAATGGGAGGATGAAGACGTGGAGGTTTGAAGTGGCCATTTTCCGGAGATCTAATGAAGAAATTAATAAAAACAAAAAGATGAAGTAAAATGAGATACATTCATACATGGAGGATTATATCACGTTACCTTAAGTGATATGTTAGTTGCCAGCGTTGATAATAACAACTTGATTGTTTCTTTTGGACGTGAATTTCTATGTGCCTTCTAGACTATCTGATTTAATTTTACGTATGCAGGTCAAACTTATATGGTTGTCTGTCTGTAAAATATGGTATCATTAAAATGACATTAAAGTAAATACTAGTATTACCGTATAACAGTGGGAAAACCAACTGTTAAATTGTATAATATAAAAAAAACATTGTTAACATTTTTTCTTAATTATGAAGTTGTTGAAAAAATAGTTACGTTGATTTAGAAGAAAAGTGAAACTGGTTGAAAAATTGTAAATCTAGCTATGCTAAGGTTTAACCAGTCTAATACTAAAATTTTAGTACAAAAGGTCTGCAAGGTTCTATGTTTAAAGTGTGAAACCGTCCTATTTGTACAAAATTATTAAAGGTTACTTTGTTAACATTTAATGACCTTATTAACCAACCTTAACATGCCCGTTCTCCCATATATTTTTTGCACCAATACTAAGACTGATCCCTCTTAATCATAATCTACAACTTGAAATATACATGACTTAATGAGTACAGTTAGTGAATACAATATTTCCTTGAATAATGAATGCATCCTCAGTAATGCAAGTGCCTGATACTTTGAAATAAGAATTCAAAGTAAATGAAAAGACAATGAAAGTTAGGCTTTAATCTTTTAAACATGAATTTGAGAACATCAAAACTGAAAGTGTTAACCGGCTTTTTGGTCCGGCTCCCAAAAGAGCATCAGACACGCTCAACTCAACGTACCTTGTGAAGCTGGGGCCGGAAGGAATCACATAGGAGTGAAGGAAACAAGATCAAGGAAGAATTACACCATGTGGCTTTACGGCATGCAGAAGACGTCCGCAAACCAAAGCCTCGGACCCCGAAGGAGCTACGAGCCTCGACCACCTAGTCCCGGGACCCTCGGAAGAACCGCACCTGGCCATGACGTGTAATTCGCACCCAGTCGGGTGCGAAATCTCGCACCCATGTCTGGGTTCGAAATTTCAAACTCACCCCTGGGTTCGAAATTTCGAACCCAGTGGGTGCGGGGTCTCGAGCCTAGTGGGTGCGAAATCTCGCACCCACAGCTGGGCTCGAGATCCCGAGCCCAGCAGACGCGAAATCTCGCACCCACGGCTGGGTTCGAGATCTAGAGCCCAGCGGAGCGAGATTTCGCGCCCGCATCTTGGTTCGAAATTTCGAACCCAGAGGTCTCGAAATTTAGAACCCGTACCCGGGTTCGAAATTTTAAGGCGCGAGGGTGCGGGCTCGAATTTCCTGCATGTGGCCCCCCTTTCTACCTAATCCTACCTACTCCCACTCCTATAAATAGCCCATGGCCTCACACTTCAAAGGGATTGGATTTTATTCACTCAAGACCTCCCTAAAGCTTCATGAGCTCCATTAATGGCATCTCCTATTTGAGGAAGAAGGAGAATTAAATATTCTTTTTCCCAAATACCTAGCATATTTCAATTATCAAAGTGAATGTAATGAGCATGACTCCACCTTGTATTTCTTGAGTGATTAAAAAAAGTTCAACATCCTTTCAAAGTGGACGTAGGCCTAATCCGCGGCTGATCCACTATAAATACTTGTGTCTTTCACCGCTTTCTCTTATTTAGTCTTGCGACCAAATTAACTATTCCTAGTAATAGGAAGTTTTGGTATTTACGACATTTTTTGCCGTCAACATTTGGTGCTTTCACTGAGAATCCAAATTCAAGATTTGCATCTTTCTTTCGCGTTATCATCTCGACTTCGACAAGCTTAGGGTTCCTTACTCAACCCACTGTCGGGTCCGCTTACGATGGTAAAGAAGTCAAAGAACACAATGGTCGGCTCCTCAGTCGTAGCTGAGGCCGGTACCTCCCAACAACCTCAACCGATAGATGTCCCGACCCCTAATGAAACCGTCCCTCCCGTGGTGGACCCCGAAGCACCCATTACCCAAGCTCAAATTCGCGTGCTTAATGAAAGATATGAAAACACCGCGGTCAAGCTCAGCCAAGCACTAAGTAATAGCATCGACCTTATGCGACAACTTCAAAAAATTCAGCAAGTTGTTGCCCTACTTCAACTAACTCGGAACAATGCTCGACCCCAACCAACCGCCTCAGAAACTTCCCCTTCCGAGTCAAGGGGCCCATACCAAAGGAGAAGATTAACCCTCATCAACCATGTCGCCGTTCGTACCAATGCCCTTGACAACGATAACGGTCATACCAACGAGCATGGGAACGGCAACGACGAACGGACCACAATCACATACAGCGAGGGGGCGTAGTACCAAGACCGCTCTCGCTTAATTATCAATGACGGACCAGATCCTACAAACCAACCTCCTCCTCGACACAACCCAATGGCCGCTAATTGGGGTGAAGGGCCCGCTATTCAAACAACCCGCGCTCCTGCCGAATAGGATTCACATCACCCTTCTCCGCCTCACCAACCACAAGACCCAATCATAGACGTCGAGGACACGGAGGAAGACGATCCAGACATCCATCATAGAAGACGGCCTCGCAACATGACTCCGAACCCGTGTCAAAATCCATGGAACCCAATGGCGGATCCCCATCCAACTTACCTTCTCGACATGATACGAAGGGTCATGAGGGAAATGCGAGGGGGCGCTCATGGCGCATAGGAAGCGCACATCAGGCGTAACCCCTTCACAAGAAGAGTGAATGAAGCCGAATGGCCAAGGCGCTTTAGCATGCCACAAATGCCACTCTATGGCGGTACCACCGACCCTTGTGCCTTCTTAAATCGCTATGAATGGCAAATGGACTCGAGCCGATGCGACGAACCGGCCAAATGCAAATGCTTTCCGGTCTTCCTGTCTGGTACCGCTCTACTTTGGTTTTCCCGCCTCCCGCTCGATTCCATTAACATTTTAGGGCAGTTGCAACAGAGCTGGTCAAGCAATTCATGGCGCATATCCCAACTCCGAAGAATGCCCTCACCTTATCTAACCTATACCAGGGGCGTGCCGAGTCGCTTAGGAGCTATCTTTCCCGGTTCAACACAGCTCTCGCCGAGGTCAAAGATCCGGATCCCCGCACTATACTATTTCAGCTAACAAAAGGGGTCCTCCCTACATCAGAATTCGGGGCCTGGATCGATCAAAAACACCCAAAGAGCCTCGACGCCTTCTATGAGAAGGCGGGTCAGTACTTGTGCCAAGAAGAAGCAAGGCGGAACTGGATTTCCACCGCAAGTCGCCCCAACGACCCACTAGCCGATACCGCCAACAACCACTTCAGAGGTAGGCGAGGAGGGGAGCCCTTCGACCGAAACAGGGGGGGTTGGTCCCCAAAGGAAAAAAAATTAAACAATGTCCGGACGGATAGATGGAACAACGGGCAAGCCCCAGCAGAATTAAGAAAGCCCGGCCCTCGCCAAACTTTCAAAACCTACACCCCGTTGAATGAAGACATAGAGACGATCTACTTGGAAACATGTAACACCCTGCTATACAAGAAGCCACGCATCAGAGAATCAACTGACCACGAGAAGAACACTGGGAGGTTTTTTCGATACCACGACGTATTCGGGCACGACACCAACGAATGCTGCCAGCTTAGGGATGCAATCGAGAAACTTATACGCGAGAAGCGGCTCGAGCAATATGTCCAAGAGCCCTTTCCCGCCGAAGCAAACTCGCAACCTCTGGCGCTAGCTCCACAAGCAGCCCTTAAGGGAGCTCTAGGACCATTAACCCAAGACGATGAATTGTGATCGACACCATCTGTGGCGGACCTTACCCCACGCACAACATCTTTCAAAAATTGGAGGAATATGTGAGTTCTATTAAACATGCTACTTATGAAGCCTGCTTCGCTCTCCCTGAATCCGTTCGCTCCAAGCTATAAAAAACCATGCGGGACGACATCATCTTCCGAGAAAGGGAATCGACAGGGGTGGAAATACCGATCCCCTAGTCATCACTGCCCAGATCGGCGTCGCTTCCGTGCGGAAGGCCTTAATCGACTCGGGAAGCTCGATCAACGTCATCTTTAAGGCCGCTTACGACCAGATGAAGTTGGAAACAAATGACTTGAAGCTATGTCATGCCGCCATCCACGGCTTCAATGGGGCCTCTAGTTCCCCCGTAGGGATGATCGACCTACCCGTAGAACTGGGCGAGGGGGACTGAAGCCGAGTCCAAATTCTCACTTTCATGGTCATAGACATAGACTCCCCCTACAACGCTTTCCTAGGACACCCGTTCCTCACTGAATTCCCAGTTTACATGGCACCATGGTCTCTTCTAATGAAATTCCTGATGGAAAATAGGATCGGAACCGTTAAGGGCGATCAAGTAAGAACCAGGTAATGTTACGCAATAGAATGGAAGAATACGTGCAATAAGGATAAGGGCAAAGCCATGCCCACTCCTTGCGCTAAGAACTTCTCGGCATAGCAATCAGCGGCATCCAGGCCTTGGCTCAGACGCCACTCCTATCTTTCCGATGATCTCGACCCATGGAAGGACGAAGAACCCGAATACGAGAGGGTTACCCCGGTCGAATCCACAGTGGACATCCCCTTCAACCTCGACAACCCAACGAGGGTGTTGAAGGTAGGGTCACAACTCCACCTACCAGTTAAATAAGACCTCATATTCTTCCTGAAAGCCAATTTAGATGTGTTTGCATAGACCCACTCTGACATAAAAGGCATCGATCCCGCAATTGCTTGTCATTCCCTTGGCTTAGATCCCAGAATACCTCCAATTAAACAGAAGCGCCGCTTCTTAGGGCCCGAGAGGTCCAAGGCACTCGAAGAAGAGGTAGACCACCTGCTCAACAACGACTTCATCCGTAGAGCCAATTATCCCGAATGGGCCTCCAATCCAGTTCTGGTTAAAAAGGCCAATGGCAAGTGGCGAACATGCATCGACTTCTCCGATCTAAACAAGGCATGTCCCAAGGACAGCTTCCCGCTCCCAAAGATCGATCGATTAGTCGACTCGACCGCCGGATACCAGCTATTATCCTTCATGGAAGCCTACCCAGGCTACAACCAGATCCCAATGAGCCTCCGCGACCAAGATCATACATCTTTCATAACCGATCTTGGGCTCTACTGCTACCGTGTTATGCCCTTCATCCTTAAAAATGGCGGTGCCACTTATCAGTGAATGGTTAATCAACTCTTTAAAAATCAGATTGGAAAGTCCATGGAGGTGTCCGTGGACGATATGATAGTGAAATCTAAAATATCAAGCGATTACGTCCACGACCTCTCCGAAATGTTCAATGTCCTTCGCCAGTACGACATGAAACTCAACCCCCTGAAGTGCTCCTTCGGAGTCGGCTCGGGCAAATTCTTGGGTTTCATTGTCAAATCTTAGGGCATCGAAGCTAACCCAGAAAAAATCCAAGCTATTTGGGACATCTGAATCCCCAAGAACATTAGGGACATCCAAAGTCCTAACGGAAAGATCGTCGCTTTAAGTCGGTTCATCTCTAAGGTCACCGACAAATGCATCCCCTTCTTCGATTTACTATGAAAGGGGAAACACAATTTCGAGTGAACCTCCAAGTGCGTCTCCACATTCAAGGAACTCCTGAACCACTTAGAGTGACCACCTATCCTCTCCAAGCCTATAGACCATGAGGACTTATACATTTACATGGCTGTTTTTGCGCAGGCAATCAGCTCAGCTCTATTACGCCTCGAGGATCGCAATCAACGGCATATCTACTATACCAGCAAGCGGCTGATGGGGGCAGAGAAGTACTACCCTAAGTTAGAAAAGCTGACACTCTGCCTATTGATCTCCTCTAGAAAGCTCCGACCGTACTTCCAGTCGCATCCCATCAAAGTTTTCACCGACCAGCCGCTACGTCCGGTCCTACAACGACCCGAGGCGTTAGGGCGATTACTAAAGTGGAGCATAGAGTTAAGCTAGTTCAAGATAACTGTCATCCCCCGACGAGCCATCCTCGGCCAAGCCCTCGCTGACTTCATCGTGGAATTCGCAGCCCCCGAGGAGGAGCCCGCGGCAAACACTGGTATTCCCGACGCCAAGTGGAAATTATTCGTAGACAGATCCTCTAATAGAAAGTGCTCCGGGGCTGGAGTCATGCTCATCACCCCTGAAGAACGCCCAATGTATTACGTGCTAAGGCTAAATTTCCCCACCAACAATGACGCGGAATACGAGGCCTTAATAATTGGGCTTAGAATCACGATCGAACTCAAGCTTGAGACTGTCCATATCTTCTCCGATTCACAGCTTATCACCCGACAAAACCTGGGAGAATATCAAGCGAAAGAGGGGCGACTTGCCCAATACCTAGATTGGGTGCAGGGGCTACTCATCTACCTCGAGCATTTCACCATCACCCATATCCCACGAGAGGAAAATGAAAAAGCGGATTCCCTCACCAGAATGGCAAGCTCTGAAGACCCGCAACTTAACGGATTCTTCCCGGTTGAAGTCCTCAACTCTCCAAGTATCAAGCAAGGGCAAAACAAGACGGTTATGAGCACCGAACCCGAGCCCGAGTCATGGATGACACCGATCAGAAATTACCTACAGCACGGGATCCTGCCAAAGCACTACAAAGAAAGGCGTGCGATCACTTGCTAGTTAGCCCGTTACCTTCTTATGGACGAAATACTCTACCGTAGAGGCTTTTCCGTTCCCTTGCTTCGATGCATAGCTCACGGTAATGCCCTCCAGGTACTGAGCCGTGTGCAGGAAGGCGAATGTGGCGACCGCACTGGGGGGAAGACCCTGGCCAGAAAAATTCTTAGACATGGTTATCATTGGCGCACGCTTGATCAAGACGCCACGGACTACGCTCACAAATGTCATAAGTGCTAGTGCCTCTCCAAAATTCCAAGAGCCCCGCCTACCGAGCTATCTCAGATGGTCAGCCCATGGCCGTTCGCCATGAGGGGAATCAGCATCCTTGGAACTCTTCCAATGGCCAGAGGCGGGGCACGGTACGCCGTCGTCGTAGTGGACTATTTCACCAAGTGGGCAAAAGATGAAGCTCTCACCATTATAACCACGAAGAAGATGATCAACTTTGTTATCCACAACATCATTACCTGCTATGGAGTGCCTCAAGCTATCATCTCCGACAACGGCACACAGTTCAAGAGCACCAAGTTTAAAGCTTTCTGTCAGCGCCATAGCATCGATAAAGATTCTCAGCGGTGGCCCATCTCCAAGCCAACAGGCAAGTCGAGGCAGTTAACAAGATCATTAAATCTATAGTCAAGAAGCGTTTGGAAAAGGCTGGGGGCATGCGGGCAGACGAGCTCCCTCTAGCACTATGGGCTTACCACACCACCCACAAGACAACGACTGACCATATTCCTTTTGCCCTTGCTTACGGATCTGAAGCTGTCATTCTCATTGAGCTCAAGTTGCAATCCCATCGAGTCACGTACTTTGATCCAAAGACTAACCAATATCTACTTCTGGGATCACTCGACTTGCTGGAAGAAAAAAGGAACGAGGCCGATATCAGAGCCGCTGCCCAATGATAGCGAGTAGCCTGATACTTCAACTCCAGGGTTCGCCGCAAGGACCTCAACATCGGTGACCTCGTTCTAAAGCGGGGTTTTCCCCTACCGGTAGGTCTCGCGCCTCGCTGGGAAGGCTCATACTCCATCCATCGAAACCTCAGCGATGGAACCTTCAGGCTCGCCACCGTCGACAGAGTTGAACTTCCAAGGGCATGAACAGCGAACATCTCCGCCGCTACTTTACATAACTCAGTTTACGGTTGCTTATGCTTTTCAAACAAAGTTCTATTTTGTCAAAAATCCAAGGCATTGTAAAGGCTGTTAATGCCAAAGTTATCAGTAGAAATGGTGTTCAATTTCCTGTCTCCCTGTTGTTTACTTCTCACGTAATGCACCTTGTTTTCCAGCAACCAACTCGATTCACGCCTATGAAAACCGGATCGGCACCCCGGGCACGGGTGCTGGCACGACCATCTCAATTTCTGGGCAACATCGAGTCTGAAATGCTTGGCTATGCCCGGCACCCCGAGCACGGGAGCCGACAACGCTACTCGATTTGCCGGCTCGTGGCGCGACCGAGTCTAAACAACCGTGAACTCGAACCCCGTCCCAGTGCCGAGGCCGAGGATAAATCGTTCTGTGTCCTAGTCCAGGCGGCTTGGCGCCACTCAGTGACTGACTAAGATCGATGCAAATCTCTCTTCGCTGGTTGCGGGTGCCGATCGAATCTTGGCGCAGCACCAAGACCGACCTTAAATCATTTCTTCCCTTTATCTCTCAAGGCTAGGGGGCAGCCCATGGCCACGATCAGACCTTACGAGCTGATGATCGGGACTGAAAATCGCGCCGGCGAATAAACGACAACTGGTGGCTCACCTCATTCCGAAGAACGACGGGAGAGCCACCCACCTGGCGGACCGCATAACGCGACGCCCTACACCTTCGCTATACTTGGGTTTAACCCCAGGCCACCCAAAAAAGCAGGCGCATAGCCTGGTTTCGCAAACTACAGGTTCCCTGAGCTGAGGGGAACTTACTAAAACCAGCGCTCTACCTCACCTCTCTAGAATAATTTACCCGGAGACGGTCCCTAATCGCTTTTGTGACTAATGTAACGATAAGTAAGTTTGTGCAAGTACAGGACGCTGGAAAACATAAGAAGAACATCAAAACATTTGACATAAAAGACGATCTTTACTAATTCATATTTATTTTCACACACACACGCTAAACAAACTACGTGTCTAATACTTTTACTTTCTAATGACATGGTGTACATGAGAACTACACTGTGTCTTGATAAACCAAAAGCGAGGGCCATACTCGCGTAAACTATCGGCCTACACTACTAAAATAATGGTAAATCCTGCTTAGGCTACTAACACTAATCATGTCTTTTCTTCCTTTTCTCGTGTCTTTATGCAGATTCAGTGCTCGATGGGTTGTCGCCATCCCTAGACCTCTTCCGATCAGATCCCCTTCTACTCGATTGACCCCTCGAGGGAGTAACTGACTCGTGAGTAACTGAGATTGTGTTCCCGTCTCCAGGACCTGCGATAGCCTCGCTCTTCTTGGGGATCTCCTTTCCTTCCCGCTCATCCCTCTCCATCTCCTCTGTCTGCTCATGCGAGGCTACCATCATTGCCTCTTGGATCGCCCCCATAGCCGGCATCGTGAACACATCGATGCCCATTGGACCTCTTCTCTACACATAGGCCACCTCTTCGTCCTCGTTGAGAATGTCCACCATGTTGGGAGTCACCCTTATGTCAGAAAAAGTGTCAAGATGGTCGCTGTCCTCTCTAAATTGTGTTCCCATAAGGGTGGGCCCGGATTTGGTCACCTGCGGGACCATGGGGCGGGGTCCTCTGCCATAGTGGACTCAGGAGGAACTGCATACTAAAGACACAACCTTGTTAGTCCAAAAATTCGGTAATCACATCATTCTCAAGGATGCATTGTAAAGAAAATTCACCTCCACTTAAGGATATCAAAGGACAAATAGAGGGGCCACATGGTACCGTAGGCAATGTGAATCCAGTCCCTTCTAGCCCGGGATGATCTGGGTCATATTTGGCCGAGACTCGAACCAGGGCACTAGGGTCACTCATCGCAGTCAAATCAGAGGCCAATGGCCGATAAGAGCTGGCCTCTACAAATGTCTCTGTAACCCTGACGCTCTCAGTCACCTTCGCCTTCCCTTTCTCGGCAGTAAGCCTCTCCAACCTCTCTCACTCGGTATCCTCTAGCAACAACCTCTCACCCTCCTCCAGTCTCGCTTGTTCCTCTGTAGTCAAGAGGTCAATCCTAAGCTGATGCTCATCCAAGGAGGCGACATCTACTCGACGTAAATGGGCCTTGTAGGGAACTAACCTCCTCCAAGTTCTAGCAAGCTCGCGGGGGTATTCTTCGACATATGAAATCCCTCGGAACCTCAAAGCCTTGACGTACATACTATTAATATTTTCCTCGAAGGAGGACCCAACGCGGAACTCTGCATCCCTCAGCTGCTCCCTCAATAACTTTATCTTCCTTAGATATTCAGCCTTTATAACTTCGGACTCGCTCAGCACATCCCTGTTGCTGGCTTCGGCAACCTCCTTCTCCTTCCTCATCAGCTCGAGCTACCTCTTCAAATCAGCGACTTCGGCATTCTCAGCCCGCAATCTCTCATTTTCCTCCCTCAAAGCAGCGTTGTTATTCGGGAGTTCGGTGACCCTCGCATTGTCTTTTTCCAAAACATCACACGCTCGCTTTAGATTGGCTTTGTCCTTTTTCAGAGTCGTGGTCTCGGTAGTTAGATCAACTGCGGTGGCTTTATAATTGGAGATGGAATGCTCTGACTCCCTCTTCAGTGTATCATAAGCCTGCGTCATCTCAGCTGCAACAGCAGAGCTAACATTAAAGGGTCTGACAGAGCATGAAAGAGAGCTTACAATGTCGAGACCAGGCGTACCTATCCTCCTATTCAAAGCTTCGTTTGTGGTCTTCTCGCCAACAAGTTGTAGGTTCTTCTTTCTGATTAGTTCTGAAAGCCCGAAGAAGTATCTGCTGAACTCATTAATTTGATGATACGAAGCTTTCACGTGCTCCCATATCTCCCCTGACCGACGGTCGGGAGCCGGACGAAGGTCAGGGATAAACTTTAACTTGTCGAAGTAGTGCCAGGGAAAGTGATGCTTCAGGAACACCTCTCGCTCCTCTATGGATAGCTCTTGTACCTGGGGTACTGTCAAGTCTGGCACCTATATCTCGGTCTCCCTCTCCTGCCTCGGCTGGGCAAGAGATGCTTCCTTTTCCCTAACAAGTTGAACGGGAACCGGAGGGGCAGTTGACGCGGGATTGGTTGAAGGCAAAGATCAAGACTCTCCTATGTCGAGCTAAGTATCTCCTGCGGGTACGCGAACAGGAGGAGGAGGAGGTGGTATCGGAGATCGCCTAGATTGATCCCGGTCTCGATGATTGTTGCCTCGATCTAGCGGAGGTGGAGTACCATACAAGCTAATAGATCTCTGGAATCTCGCAAAAGAGGAACTCTGGGGATGCTGGCGACTCCCATGCTCATAACTTTGTCCGCCACGTCCACCCGCCATATCACCTGCCAATAGAAAGAGCCGAAGTTAGTCATGTAACTCACGTAGGCAAATGTCTACGCAATGCAGTGTTATGAATGAATGCCCTAAGTGTTCTCTCAACAGACCAGATTGCGGCCCAATCGGGGAAGTTAACCCATCAGCCGCACAAGAAAGTTCCTCCAGGCTCGTCGTGTTCGGCCATGGAATCATTACTAAGGGGAGTCCCTTTAAGCCATCAAACTGACCCGTGGGTTCAAGCGAGGCAGTGGCCCCCGAGTGAGTTGTAGGAGACTGCGGTCTATCCGACACTCCTTCCCCTTCCCCTGTCGGAGACGGGACAGGAGTGCTTGGCAACCCCTCCTCTCTGGAAACCTTCTCTTGAGCATGAACCCCGCCTCTGTGTGCATCTTCTTGAGGCGGAACCAAGGTTTTAAATATCGGATATTGGTTGCCTTTCGTCTCGGGGATTTTATAGGCTCGGTCTTGTATCAGGGGAGATCTCGGACGAGATGAGTATAGATTGGGAGTTCATCTCGGATTTTCATCTCAGGTCTGAAAGTTCATATCGGAACAATCTTGGGATACATGATATGTTAAAAAAGATATTTTAACAGAATAATTTTTATGCATGCTATTAAAAACATAGTAACTTAAACTTAAAATGCAAAATAACTTTATTATTCTTAATTTTGCGAAAGATCATTCATACTCTAAATCGTAATATGCTTAAATAGAAATATTGTTAGACAGGAAACATTAAAAGGATCCAAAACATTTAAAAAATTTAGCATAAATAGACCATTAAATATATAAATTCATAAGTAACATGTATGTAAAAAGACGAATATGAAAATCATAAGCATTATAAAACATATACGAACATACAATATATCATTTAACACGCAAAATGTAAAATAACAAAAGATTGATATGGCTAGATTTGAGTTTTTTAATTATAGTCCTATTTCAGGCACAAATCTAAATTTTAACCAAAAAAACTAAGATCTCGGACGATATTCCAGTAGTTTGTCTCGGTCGATATATCGTTCGATATTGCAATATCTCGGGCAATATATTCAAAAGGAGATTTCAAGTGATATTTGTTGTTTTGTTTCGGAAGGAGCCCAAAACGAGATCTCGGAGAAGATCTCGGGCGATATTTGCGAGATTTGAAACAGTGGGCGGAACAATCTCTTGCAATTCTCCTTCCGCTGGGGGCATTTTTCTCTTTCGCCCGATAGAAGAAGGGCCTGCCGCGACTCCCTCCTTTGGCACATTGAAAGCAGCCGCAGGCCTTATCACAGCCCGGTTGTCCGGCAGCAGCCCAGCGCGGCGGAGGTGGTCCTGACTTGTCACGGTACTGGTGTCACAAAGATTCTCCGGTATCGCCCGCAAGGCAATAAGGCGTTGTCGATGTTCGTCTCTAGTAGGCACCTTCGGATTTCCTGCCATATCCCATTTCAAAATCATGAATAATTTAGAACAACTCGTAACAGTCCAAGTCCCAGTCCGGTTGTTTGCTCTACCCTATGTGTATAGTCCTAAAGCCCCGCTCGCGTGGCTAACAATATATGCATCTATGCTAAGCATGCAAATCCAGAAATGAATATTCAGAAGTCAAAGTCCAATCGGCGTTTCGAATCAGAAACTGGACAGCGGCCATGTCCTCGGGATCAAAAATTCAAGCTCCAGGTTCGAGATTTCGAACCCGGAAGGGTTCGAAGTTCTGAACCAACCTGGGTTCGAAAACTCGAGCCCCTCTGGGTTCGAAATTTCGAACCAAGGCCAGTCTCGGGAATTCGAACCCACGGGTTTGGAAATCCAAATCTAGAAAGGTTCAAAGCTTTGAACCTCCAGGGTTCGAAAATTCGAACCCGTGAGGGTTCGAGACTCCAAACCCAGTGGATTCGAAACTTCGAACCCACTTAGGTTCGGAAATTCGAACCCAATTGGGTTCGAAAAATCGATCCCACGGGGTTTCGATGCCTCCGTTGTGGCCCTTAGACCTCTTCCTCTTCTCGACTCCTCGACAACAAGGCCCTACCTAGTTCAGGTTCGAAATTCACCGGGTTCGAATAGCGGGTTCGAATCTTTCAAGCAATGGCGGCGAGAGAGAGAAAAAATAGAAGGGAAAGAGTGAGGGAGAGTCCCTATTTATAAAAAAACGACCCTTCGCATTCCATTACAAGCTCGAAATTTCGAGGCCCCGGCTCGAAATCTCGATCCCACCAGGGGAACGAGATTCCGAGGCCCCGCCTTGAAAATTCGAGCCCACCAGCGACTCGAAATTCCGAGGCCCCTTGGGCTTTGAGAATTCTAAAACCCCAAAAAAATGATATATAATAAAATGTATATATATGTATTGGCCACTCCCGCACGCGTGCCAACTCTCGCACATCCACGGAGGCCACGCTCTATGAACACTTGACGGCTCAAGCACAGCACATCCTCCAACAACGGCTCATTTGCACCACCAGGAGGAATGAGCCTTACAACTAACACTTATTTTACCTCTTGAATTATAGGAAAGATTAACAGCTTTGCCACTCCCTCAACCTACACAAAGCACATCATGTCAAAGACAAGACGTACTTTGGGGGCAAATGTTAACCGGGATTTAGGTTCGGTTCCCAGGAGAGTATCAGACACACTCAACTCAACGTACTTTGTGAAGCTGGGGCCGAAAGGGAACACACAAGAGTGAAGGAAATAGGATCAAGGAAGGATTAAACTGCCTGTGGCTTCATGGCATGCAGAAGACATCCGCAAACCAAGGCCTCGGACCCCGAAGGAGCTATGAGCCTCGACCACCTGGTCCTGGGACCCAGGCGCCCGCACCTTGGCATGACACGGAATTCGCACCCATGCCTGCCTAGGTTCGAAATTTTGAACCCAGTGGGTGTGGGGTCTCGAGCCCAGTGGGTGCGAAATCTCGCACCTATAGATGGGCTCGAGATCCCGAGCCCAGCGGGCGCGAAATCTCGTGCCCAGCGGAGCGAGATTTCGCACCCGCATCTGGGTTTGAAATTTCAAACCCACCCGGTTCGAAATTTCAAACCCAGAGGTCTGGAAATTTCGAACCCGTACCAGGGTTTGAAATTTCGAGGCGCGAGGGTGCGGGCTCGAATTTCCTGCATGTGGCCCCCCTTTCTACCTAATCCTAACTACTCCTACCTACTCCCACTCCTATAAATAGCCCATGGCCTCACACTTCAAAGGGTTTGGATTTTCTTCACTGAAGACCTCCCTAAAGCTTCATGAGCTCCATTAATGGCATCTCCTATTTGAGGAAGAAGGAGAATTAAATATTCTTTTTCCCAAATACCTAGCATATTTCAATCATGAAAGTGAATGTAATGAGGATGGCTCCACCTTGTAATTCTTGAGTGATTAATAAAAGTTCAACATCTTTCCAAAGTGGAAGTAGGCCAAATCCGCGGCCGAACCACTATAAATACTTGTGTCTTTCACCGCTTTCTCTTATTTAGTCTTGCGACCAAATTAACTATTCCTAGTAATAGGAATCTTTGGTGTTTAAGATTTTTTTTTCCATCAACAGAAAGATGAAGAACCAATTAATCATCTCAACTATTTTGCAGCACTCAAAAAGCAACACTTTCGAGCTTTCATGCTTGTTCTTTCTGTGCCCTGAGGAAGCCATGGGAACACCGACAACAATTACAAAATGAGCAACATACATACGAGCAATGCATATGTTTCCCTAGATGACTTTCTATACTCTCCAAAGAAGAGAATTCCCCAAAATGTGCTAACCAACAGCAATGCCTCGACAAATGTCCTTGTTAAGTATTTCTGTTATATCAAAGTGCCAGAAGAACGTCACATTATTATCAAGAAGATCATGCTTGACTAAGTAAACAAAAAAACTAACTATAATTATAGGTCGGTATATATAAACTAACCTGAACAGCATTAGCTGTAGCATATCTAACATCTTGACCACCCATAAATTGCATTCCATTCCCCAAGCCACATAATAATTCTGCACAAAGAGCCCATTGCCTTCCATTCCAGTCATTTAAATAAGGCTTAAATGAAGATTTTGGTAACCCAAGCACTGGTTTATATAGATGTCTAACATTTAAAATAATCGATATGATAAAGCAAGATCTGGAGAAGTAGAAGAAGGCGGTGTAGATGGCCAAACGTGGCATGCCATCCTTTAACATGCGCCATTGGTCATTTGTTGCTTTATTGAATGCAGGCGGGAACAACGAGAAGCATATTCCTATAAATAATGTTATGCCTAGTCCTGTGAATGCATTTGATCCTAGTACCTGTGATAAAAATGCATCTATCACACTTGCTTGTAAATCTATGAAAACAATGTTCGCAAAAATAAACTAGTATAAATAAAATATAATTGAATAAAAAACCTTTTAACTGACCATTATTATACTACCACCATTATTATTATATAAAACATATTTTTACTGAGGGATGAATATGCATAGGTATGATACATGTTTACTTTGTACAAACCTATTTCTTATGGTATCATTTATGCATTATCATTTAATATTATACCACAGATACTCTAGGTAGCTATATAGTGAATATATTTCCAAGTTTAATGTTTATAGACATTGTCTTACCTATTGTTGGACTTACGTTGAATATTTTTACCTAGTGCCTGATTCCTGATTGATAAAACTATGACAAGGGAAATTATGAATGATTTTTAATTGTGAAAGCAAAGAATGATATTTGCATATCCTATGATGCATAATATTTGCATATTTCCAAGTTTTTAGTAAATAAAAAGGATAAACCGTTTCCATTAACTTTTTAGTATTGTTCATCAATTACTTACCATTGTTTTTATTATTACTAAGTTTCTCTTTATTATCAACGGAATTAGAAGAATGCACAAGAGATCCAAAACATACTTCAAGCCAAAAACATCACACTCCAGAAAAAGGATCTCAGCCTTCCTGATGTGGCCGTCTAAAAAAATAGTTCATAGTCGTACCTGATACTATAAAGAAAAAGGAAAAAAGAATGAAAAATAATCCATATATGTAAAAAAAAAACATTTTATAAATGTGAATGAAGAACATACCTATGATAACTGTGATGCTTGATGTGATAACTCTAGTCATAGACAAGCCAACAAAAGCCCATGCATACTTTATCAAGGCTGAACTACATTTCCACCGAGCATAGCAAATAAAATTGATGGCCAATTATCCTAAAGTAAATTACTTTAGCTTAGAGAATTGGCATGTCTTGTAACATCCCGAGATTTGCGATAATTTAAAATATTAAATTTAATGTGTTTTTGGTATAAAATTGGTTAAATACTAAATTTAATGAATTAATTTGGAATTTCATATACGTTGGAAATTTTAAATTAATTAATATGGTAATAACATACATTCGTTGTTTGTATAATGATGGTCGATTAGTAATAAATGTCATTATTTATGTGGATTTAAATATATAAATTATAAATTAATTTGTATGGTAATTATTGAAGGTTATTTGGACTTAATTAAGTCAATAAATTTAGAATTAAACTTTAAATATTGAAATTGTATTAATGCATGGTGGAAACTTAAATAAATTGTTTAAGTGATTAATTTTAACTTATTTTTACAAGTATAACATGTATAGTTTGCAAAAAAAAAATTGTGATCTTGTTTATATTGGTTAACATGGAAGGTTGGAATTTAATATTAATACATTTGTAAAAATTTATTGGTGTAATTAATAATTGAAATAAAATTTTGAATTTGTAATAGTGGAATTCGACTTACTTGAGCAATAGTAACTTTATTAATTTATAATTGGAATTAAAATTTGGTTTGTTTTGGTAAGTATTAAATTAATATATAAGCATTGAATGAAATTGACTTAACAAACATATAATTGGAATTAAAATTGAATTTGTAATCAATCAAAATTGGAATTTAATAGGATAATTGTTTGTTTCTCCTATTGGACCCTCTATACATGTGTCAATAAAATTCAGTTCCACCTCGTCAGCCAATTTTCATTATACGTATATTTTCCATCTGCTCATTCCTTTCTCTAATGGAAGAAATAAAATTCTAAACCCCAGATCAAAATAAACATCCAAGCTTTGAATTTGAATCTCCTCAAACCCTCACAAATTATATATCATTTCGAATCCATTGACAATACGAAGCTGCGGGTATCATTTATTTCGACATGTAGTAAGCGGATTTGCCGGAATCAGTGGTCAAAGATGCTGATTTTCAAAATCTAAAGCCCAAAATTAGGCGTTTTTGATTTAAGCCTCAATTGGAAAATTGGTTATATGGGTTTTGTGGAGAATGTCCATACGAAAATTGGTGAGAATTTTTGTTTTTATTTTAATTTTATTTTGAAATTCAAATGTATAAACGTGTGTAGCTTTCTGTTACGAGGTCGATTTTGGACGAAATAAATTGCGTTGGAATCGTATCGACGAGCTCTTTGCGATGACACTAATTTGAACTGATTCTAAGACCGTTGATTTTTGGGTTAAAATTCGGATTTCATTCTCATTCAGAACCAAGGTGAGTGATTAAACCCACTCATATCTAACTAAAATACCTGATTGTTAGTTAAATTAAATTTATGTCATGTTATGGTTGTATTGTTTGTTGTTTGATTGTTTGAATTGCATATTTATGTTAAATCTGCATGGACTGTATAATATTAATTTAACTGTTATATAAATTGTACGGTTACAATTTAATTTCTAGTTTTAATATAAAAAAACGAACCTTGTACCTAATGGCTAGTAACTGATATTATTGAACTATTTAGACGTGTTGACTTTGATGTATGCCTTGAATTTACATGTTTTATGTATTGTGATGAAATTCATCTTGTTATCACTATTGTTTATAAATGTTATTGATTTCTGTTGATTAATCCCAACTACTACCCTAAATGTTATGGGCGTCAAATAAACCCGGGATTAATCATTAAAATGAATTAATAACGTAGGTTGAAATGATAAATACCTATGACCTAGATATGGATTGAAATAATATATATCCTATCCCAAAATATAAAATTAAATTTTAAGTATTACTTGGCCATAAGATAGGAAATTATATATGAACACCGGTTGGTTAAATAAATAAATAAATGTTTTTTTTATCTTGAATTTTTGAATATTATTTAAAAAATGTTTTTTATCTTGAATTTTTGAATATTATATAAAAAAATGTATTTTATCTTCAATTTTTTAATATAATATGAAAAAAATGTTTTTTTATCTTGAATTTTTTAATATTATTTTAAAGGACAATAAGTGACATTATTAATCGATTTTCTTTAAATTTGGACTTTGTGCTTTGAAATTAAAATTTTCAATTTTAATAGAATTCGTAAATGTGGATAACTGAAGTTAAACTAAATTGAATATGAACTAAATTTATCAAAATTGAATTGATTATCCATTTTTGATATTACTTTAAAATTAACCTGAATTATAGTAAAAATTTGAATTGTGAACTCGAGTTTTTATTGAATAATTCAAAGTGAGAATTACAATTGAAATTTAATTACTAAATCAAATTGTTTGAAATTGAATTGTTGAATCGAATTGAAATAAAAATGTTAAGTTGAATCGATTTGGATTAAGACATCAAAATTTAGTGGAATTGATTTGAAACGAAAATATGATTTCCTGTTTGGTTGAATTTTGAAGATATGATTCTAATTCCAACTATAGTATTTTTAAACCATTTTATAAACTATTTTATTTTTATAATAATAATTTTCTTTATAAACTATTTACCTTATAACTATTTTATTTTATAATTTATTTTATATCAACTATTTTAATATTTAGCTATTTATTTTTTTAACTATTTTATTATTTTACGTATAGATTTTACTAAATCTGAAATTCTATTTTAAATACAATTTATTTATTTTCAGACTATTTCAATTATATATCTAAACTATATATATTTAACTATTTTAATATTCAAATTATTTTAAAAGTTGTAATTGTTTCAAGATTTAAGTTTGGGTTTAAATGGATATTTTATTATGAAATATTCTATTTTGACTATTGAAATGATTTTAAGAAAATTTGATATTTTGATATGAATTACGAACCTCTTAAAATGTAAAAGAACTGACCAGTGTGAAAAATGTAAACGTTTGGTTGTTAAAGATACCAGGATCGGATATTGTCATACTCTCTGCCAATACCAAAAACCACTTTAACAACTGTGTACGCAATAGAGTTCCAGAATGAAGTAGGTTGATTTAGAGGCGATTACTCAACTTGAAGAAAGAGAATGATAATGGATATCCTTGACGTTTGGGTTATAATTAAAATGACTAAAACAGGGTTATACCGTGACCAGGTGGGGTTAGCTACCTCCATCAGCAATACTTCTTCCTTTATTACTGTAATCCCTCGGTTTGATTGATTTGATTTGATGCGCATCCGTGATTTAGGAGTTTTGTCCAAGGTGGTCGGTAGTCACGGCTATGCATTACCACCAGTCCGGGCATGCAACTAGTATATTCATACTCTGGGCATTCCTCGTTTGACTTGCCATATTATCCTGATCGAGCCCCTTACGATTTTGATTTAACGTTGTTGTATCATGACACATCCCTATCCACCGACGTACTGGGGTGTTATAAGCAAACTATACGGCAACAGTATAAACGGTGTAAGGGTAATAATGGTAATCCCACTTACACTATTTAATATTTTATATTTAACCATAGACACTATTATAATTGCGTATTATATTAGTATCTTGTTTGACGGATCCTTAAGAGATGAAATTTTCGTAACGCCTCTTAAGTTATTGCACTGATATTATCACATGAAATTGATTTTACTAATATGAGAAAATTTAATTCTGATATGAGCGTTTTTGTTTTTTCATTTATGCTTGGTCAGCCTGAGTTTTCAGTTATTAAAGATACCATTTTGGAGATAAAGATGAAGCTCAACAGACGTATTTAGTACCATTTATTCCGCCGCAAATATTTGTATGTTTATGATAGTTAACTCTGATAATTGTTGTAATATATAATCAAATGTATGTTTTAACAGCTTCATGAACTTTTATTTAATTATTATATTTTTTCCTTCCGCTGCGAGATTCTGTGTTTCTTTCTTCTTCTCTTCCTTTTCTTATATAAATCCCAATAAATATCCGTATTTTTGATTTGTTTATGTTGACATTGAGGATCATTGTCGATTTGAACGATCTCTCAGATGTTACATTGTGGTACCAGAGCTTTGGTTTAGCGAAAACCTTGACTCTATTTGGGGTTAACTCGTTAGAGATAGGGTAGTAATACTCTAGAATGAGTTTGATTGCATATGAGAGAGCATACTTGTATGTTTGGTATAAAAATGGTTTTGAATTGTGTTAATTTGTTTTGTTGAGTATTTATGAATTCTAGTCGGTAGTTGGGACGCCAAGGCATCGATAGGGATTCCTAAACACTTGAATAGGACTCATTGACATAATATTGTTTTGAATTATATTTTATTTATATATAGAATTATTTGAAATTTTATGAATTTTGATTCTTTTCATGATAAATATTGAAAATAAATTGATAATGAAATATTTAAAATTAATTCAGTAATGAAATAAGAAGTTAAATATGAATTTGAGAATCTAAATTCGGGTGGTCTTGTAATATTGTTTTGCAAATGATTTGAAATAATATATTTATATTTTAAAAGTTTTTCATATAGAAATTATTTTCAAATGAATTTTTAAATAAGTATATATTTTCCCCTTGCCTTTGGAAAATAATTTCGGTAATGAGTGCACGCATTATCGACATTATTTTCAAGAGACTAAGTGGGGAGAAACCACATAGAATTTTTATACTTTGTTTGGAAATTTGGATTTCATTTAAATCTTTTAAATTATGGTTTGATATAAAAAATAAAATGTATATATTATTTTAAAGTTGATTTGGAAACGAACCCGAAGTTAAAATTTTAAGTTCTTGAATAGTTAATGAATATCAAGTTGTTGAAATAAACTAAAATTGAAATTATAGAAGTATCTGAATTGTATAAAAAGAAAATAAATCCATGAGAGTTATAATTAAATGAAAACTCTTAGTAGGTTGAAATAATGAATTCAAAATAAACTAAAACTATTGAACTTGTATAAAAATCGATTTTTTCCATAGCATAACCTGCCTAATAATCAGAAGTTAACATGTTATTGGAATAAATTTGGATATTAAACAAGTACTGGGATGAATAATGAATGTTGAAAATTTGATGGTTATGTTAGACCAAAGTTTGGCTCTAGCACCCAAATTGTTTGAAATTGCATAGAATAATAACTAGAAATGAAAGACAATGCAACAAACACACCAAATTTATAGTCGTTTGGCGTTAACGAGCCTACGTCCACTTTATATGACTTTGATTATATGATTGAATGCAAGTACAATCAATAAATTCCCTCAGTCACACTCTTACAATGATAATTCACTCAATACTTTCGAGATATTACTGATTGTAAGTAATGAAGGAATAGTAATAGTGGAAACAATATTCAAAATTGCCAAAAGTCCTGAAAAATGCCAAGTTCTAGGCTATTTATAGGTGATTTCTGCATGCGGTTCGTGAGGACACATGGCACAAATCCTGAGGATCTCGGAGCCGTTCGTGAGTGGGGTAGAGAAATAGTCAATATAGCAGCTATGGACTGGTGTCGTCAGATCCTGAATTAGCGGCACGTGGATGACCAAGTCGTGGATGGGCTTTCAGGAATATCGGATCAGTTCGTGGTCCTTCATCATGGTTGGGTCGTGGAGTACCTATCACGAACGGGTTGGTGAAGCTGGGTTACGAATGGGCTTGCAAGGCTTGGTCACAAGCCGGCTACGAAGCTTCACGAGTTTGGGTGAAGAGATCTTGAATTTGTGTGCATGACCCTTCGTCCACCCAAGTACTCATGCTTATATTCTTGGTGGCTTGGTCAAAAAGGTAGCCAACATTTTGCCCCCTCGAAGTATGTTTTATCAAAGATGGAACATGCTTCGAAACTGCTGAACTATCTTTTCATGAAACGGTGCGAACCAATAGTTATATTTGTTTTTAGCGTCGCACTGCTTCATGAAACCGCGTTGCTCGACCTCTCAGGGGAATATGAATATCAGTACAGGTTTCTAATTATTTTCCTGTTCATTGGTTACCTCCTAACTTAAAACTTCAGAGTATATCGTGAGCAATTCTCCAGGTGAGACTTTAAACTTGCGTAAAAATAGTCTTAAATAATTTCATTGCTTTTGTAAGTAATGGCCTCGAGCTTTTCAATTCGGTAGTCTTTTCAAAGTCTGGGTTGCCAAGTGATGCCATGGTTCGCTCTTCTTGGGTATGTGTCATGAATCAATGGTGGACAAGGCTATTACATGAGCGACAGCGAGCTCACTTAAGCATTATGTTCATGGTCCATTAGGCCAGGCCGATCTCAATAGGACAAAAGAAGAAGACCAAACGCCCCTGCACAGGCTATATAAGCCTCTCCTCCCTTCCTTTCTCCTTTGCTCTCCTCTTTTTACTGAAGCTACTCTATTCCCCAGCTCAAAACCTTAATTCACACTCTCCCAAAATCTACATCACCCCATAATCTAAAATTAGGTAATGATGATAATGATTTTGATTACGATTCTTTAGATATTGATTCAAGCATTAGTTTCCCCTTCGTTCTCCTTTGGTTTCCATGGGTTCTTTTTCTTGCCGTCGACTTCGGGATCTTCATCAGCGCTAATGCTGATGGCAATGGCGCTCGTGGAGCTGGAGCCTAAGAGAGGAGACAGTTGGGTTAAGGGACGGTCCAGATGGGAGGCATTACCTAGTAGGTAGAAGGATGCTGCAATGGTGCAGATCGTGTGGCGTGGTAGTGAACCTGCTCGTGAATGGGGAGCGAGGCAAGTTGCGGAAGAGGGTAAAGTGTCGATTCGAGGATGGGAACGAGGCACCGGTTCGTGGATGGGAAGGAGGTACTGGTTCGTGGATGGGAAGGTTAAGGCGGGTCGTGATGATAGCTCTCAAGTCATTCATAGACGAGCCGATGAGCTTTAGGTCTTCGACCGGATCTTAATCATGAATCGGGTCTCCAATCATGAGCTGGACTCGTTCACGAACCGTCTTTCATTCACAGATTAAACTTTTTCCTACGAGCTGACCCTTGGTCACGAGCCGATGCCAATATCACGAGCTGATGTTTTAAACGTGAGCTATGGGCGTGTCATGAGTCGAATTCCTTTATGACAAACCGATCCCCTTGTCACGAGCCGATGTTTCAAAGCCTACCTAACCAATCTAACCAGCGACCCGACACATGTCTTGACAAAAATTTGATGTAACTTTAACATAATGACGAACAGTTTTGATAGAGACAATGAGACGAACTTTTTGAACTGGTCGACAATATAAATTAGCAGCATACAATGACCAATATCATGCTTATCTAATTGACTTTATGCTTTTCTTTTCCAGTACCCTGCACACTCATACACACCAACACTTGTACACACACGAGGTTCATGGGTAATTGTGTTCTAATCTCTTATGTTTAATCACCAACACAGCCATGTCTGATAGACACTCAGCAATAATATCAGAAAAAAGTGCAGATCTAGAGTCATTAAATTATTATAATCCCGATGTACTCCCGTCGGATCCAGATTGGAGTAATTCTGACTCCGAATATGAAATAGATCTTGATACAGAATCAACATCTTCTGAGAGCAAATCACTTGAGGAAGAGGAAGATGATCGAGCTCCTGACGAAATCAAGGGAGTTAAAGAAGTAGAGAAAGAGAAACCGAGTGACTCTATAGCCTCCAAACTAGACGACATAAAGCTAAAGAGACTATGCCTAAGACATGGAATCCCCTAGGTTGATGTGAAAACTCCAGAGGAAGGAGACAGACCACATTCCACTCCGGAGGGGTACATGGCTATCAATAGAGTCATGTGCTTGGTAGGCACCATTCCTCCGTTTCCTCCAATCGTCGTCGACCTTCTGAGATGACTACGTATTGCTCCCATGCAACTCCGTCCAAATGCTTACGCTGCTTTGTATACCTTGTACATCGCATATGCAGCGATTCTAGAGACTGAGCTTACCTTCAAAGATCACAAATTCTATTATTATTTCAAGCATCGTTCCACGGGGACTCCGAACTTCATTTTCTTCGAGTCAATCCCCTCCAAAAAGGTCTTGACAGATGGACACAATAATTTAGGAGATGCTAAATACGTCTGGTTTTATATAAAACATCAAGCTGGATGTGCGAGGAAGTGGCTACAGTCAAGTAGGTTCCGAAACCTTAATTGCATATTCCCATTGTATGATTGAAGTGCTAATATTTCTCTTTATCTATACAGCTCATAATTTCCAAAAGACGGAAGGTTCAGTGTATGAGGACCGGTTGTCCGGCCTTTTAAAAAGCAAGTCCGATCTCTGAAAAATTAAGAGGTGTATAACCGACGAGAACCTTCATAAACACCATCTTCTGGATGTAAGATTCGGGCTCAGTCCGGGTGGAAAGCCCCACAAGTACGTGCCCCCTACTCAGACAGTTGGGGAATTTAGTAGCATGCTCCCGGCCGAAGGAGAAGTGACCACGCAAGCTGCGAAGGCGACCGAGTTTCGGAAGAGTCCTTCGTTGATGATTGACCAGGATGATGAGGATTTAAATGTATGCAAAGGAGATGAAATCCGAGCTAACGAGCCAAATGAGGTTTCAGTTTCCAAGGGGCAGTCTCCCCCGAGGACTACAAATCCTACCACTCATGAACATTAACAAAGGAGTAAATATTTAGGGAGTTAAGCAAAATTCCCCTGCCAGATAACAACTACACATTTGAATACTTCGGAGAGGAGTCGTACTTCCCTATCTCTAAGAAAGAAACCACTCCCATCAAGGAGATAGATATTGTACAGACGAGCCAAGCTCCGGGCCCTGGTCTTTTAGGCGGGATCATATGGGATACACAAATCACATGCACCACCTATCACAACACCCTTATACTATTTGTATTTGTATCTCTTACATTTGCTTGTCATTCTTTGCTGGAAAAATGCCTCATTGCTACTCTTATTCTCGTCGTGATCTTCGCAAGAACACTCCTAGGCTCATTCCTGTAACTGAACAGGATCGCAGCGATAGTCGAGGAAGAGATAGTCAAAGGTATCATGATTCTTATCAGCCCAATTCTACGTGCTCTCGCTCTCCTTCAAGGCAAGACCCCGGGCAGCATCACAGTCGTCAATTGCCACATGCGGGAGGCAAATAGCTTCCTAAGGCTCCAACTCCCCCGAAAGGTATACCTTCTCCGGGCAAATCCTCCAAGAAGCATCATGAGCCCAAAGACAAACACAAGGATCCCAGTAAAGATTAGGAAAAGGAGAAGGCAACTCTTGTTCCTTCGGGTCAACACTAATTGGACACTACCACTGTACAGGAGGGTGCCCTTAGCGAAAGCAGTTCCCCGACATCTACTTTGAAAGGATGCATTTCGTGCCAGATCTTGAACCGGTTCCCAATGATTGGGACACAAAAGTTGTGGGCCAAGTCGGTCATGTGGCTAAACAATTTAAGGCGATGAAGAAACATGCCAAGAATCTTTCGGATGTTTTCCGCCGCTTGGAAATAGATGCATCGAGAGCTAGGGTGAAGATTGATCATGACACCAAGGTCAGGAGCAAGGCTGAGAAGGAACTCGAAGATGCAAAGGCTCAGCTCGCTTTATCTCAGCGGGATGCTGAAAATTATAAAACATAATTGGACAAAGCTAAGTAACGTTTCCATCTTGAGCTTGACTCGAACAGCCAAGAGCATGTGGCTTTGAAAAAGGAGATAGAAAATTTCAAGACGGCAAATACTGAGCTGAAAGTATCACACGACCGCTTTGCTATAGAAAAGGCTACTTGGGAGAAGGAAAAGGCGAGCTTGACTGTCAAACTTGCTCATGCTGAGGGGAAGGCAACTCTTGCCGAGAGTAATGCTAATGATGCCCTCGAGTCAGCCTCCACTGCTACCGCTAAGCTTGCCGCGGCCGAACAGGAGATAGAAGGGTTCTACGAACTTTTGATGGACTTCTTCGCTCAACTCATTCGAACCCAAGACATTTCTTGGATTAAGAATTATCCCACCACCTTGGTTAACGTATGGGATATGATCGTCGAGGGCGAAAAGCAACGCTTAAAGTTTGAGGAAGTTGACGAAATCCATCTTATGCAAACCTTCCTCAGGGGTCGAGAGTCCGAAGTCTTAGCGGAGGGTAGACGTCAAATTCAAGAGGATGTGGAGAAAGAGAGGGTTAAGATCAAGGGCAAGCACAAAGTCGATGAAGGCTCAAGCTCAAATGCGGAGCCCAAGACCTCAGAGGTTGAGGATTATAACCTTAGATGATCCATTGATCTCCGAAGTCCCAGTCCCTCTAGATATTGGGGTTTCTACTGCAGCTTCGGGCAAAGAGTCAACGGAAGGTATCTCCATATTCTCTCCACAATTTGTCAAAGCTATTGTAACTTGTCGTCGCACTGTGGAGCAAACAATTGAGAAGACCACATTTTCTCCCAAACTAATAACAGTTGCATCTCATGATATAGGTGTCAAGTCTACTGAGGAGGTTGCAAAAAAGCAAGCAGTGACCGAGAAGATCATTGTGCCAACCCGTACTGAAATTCCTGAAGTTCAAAATCAAACCGAAGTTGAGGCAACGGAGAAGGCCATTGTGGCATCAAGTGCTTATATTCCCAAGGATGCCAAAATCATCGGAGCCTTAAGGGACACCGATGGCAATAATGGGGATGAAGAAGAGTAGGTCACCATCACGGGAGAGACAAAGGATGATGACAGCATGACTCTGGCCGACATGAAGGCCAAGAAGGATGAATAGCTAGCCTTAAAAATAGAGGAGCAAGAGCCTCTAAATGTGCCACCTATCTATGTAGCTGATCCCAAATATGTGTTAATTATAAAGCTGTCTACCAAGTTGATAACTACACGGCTTGCATCCCAATCCTACGACCTTCCACGGGATCCTCCTTCAGATAAGAAGAAAAGGAAGAAGCATGGCAAATCTAATGCCGACAAGGAGGAGCCGGAGAAGCAGAAGAAGCCAAGGTCATCCCCAAAGCCTAAGTTGCATTTTTTGTTTATGTTTTTAGATCTTCCACTGGCCTTGTGATGTAGTCGTGAGAATGGCCATCACTTATCACTTTTTTTCTAGCTTTGCTTTATAAATCTGCATTAGTAGATGAATTTCTGTTTCTTTTGTATTGTTGTGTACCTGCAAGTTTATCATACTTAGTCATACATCATATCTAAGTCAGAATTGTATGCAATAAAAAATTAAAATTCTTGCACTATGCATATATGTGTATGAGTATGCCCCCAATCAATCATTAATATAATGCCTGGCCAGGGCTTATTGAGGATTTATTAGAGTCATATAGGTTGCCCCCCATGTCCGGAAATGAGGGGGTCGGGCTCTGCTTTCATTCTTGTTCCCGATTCTGTAGCGGGAAAGGAGCCCTTTCGCGGCATTTAATCAAGATGCCTTTATGCTCTCCTGTCGTATGCTCAGGATAGAGTTCGAACTTAGCTTTTCAATTTGCCCCCCAATCCTTTAGTGGGGTAGGAGTCCATTCACGGCGCTCAGTCATTGGCGCCTTTATACTCTCCCATCAGATGTCAAGGGTAGAGTGTGGTCGAGACGGTCTTTTAAATCATGGTGCACCTTCACGCCTCCTGGATAATTCTTATCCTTCATACTCTTTCTTAGGTTACAAGAATTAGAGTGTTGATGGTTGTGTCATTTACTTTATTGCACCCTCGACATTCTGCATACTTTTGAACTTCTAATTTGATAGATGGCACTTTGAATTACGTGCTTCTAGATGGTTGCGAAGTGTATAGCGAACTTTGAAATTATAACAAGTCATGTAAGAAAAGAATGAAAGAGTAAAATAAAAAATGGTGCGGTAAAAGTAAATGGCACACAGTATTTTATAGTGGTCCGGTCGAATCATGACCTACGTCCACTTTATAATCTTTTTCTCATATAAAGAGACTGTTCTAGGCGAGTCGTGCCTTTTTACGTAGTCCTAAAAAAAGAACAAAGATGAAAATTTCATGTCAAGTAACGCCTCAAATGCTGGGCGTTCCACACTCTGGGGGTCTCTACTCCGTCCACGGTCGCTAGCTTGAAGGATCCATTATCAAGCCCCTGTAGGATGGAATATATCCCTTCCCATTTCAAACCAAAATGTACTGGGGGTGGAAAGGTATGCTTCAGAACCAAGTCTCCGGGTTCAAAGTTTCAGGCTCGAACCTTTTTATTGTAATATTGGGCTACCTGATGTTTGTGTCTCAAGGCACGCAGGTCTTCTTCGTCCCTCTTTTCTTCAACCATATCTAGGGATTCGAGGAGCAACTTATTATTAGTCATCAGGTCGTAATAAGTATTTCTATGGGATGGTACTTCTAGCTCAACTGGGATGACCGCTTCTGCTCCGAAAGCGAGGGTAAAGGGTGTGTGGCCCATTGCCGACTTGTAAGTTGTCCTGTAGGCCCATAATGCCAAGGGTAACTCACCGACCCACATGGCTTTGGCCCGCTTCAATCTCTTCTTCAGAATGGACTTAATTACTTTGTTTGCCGCTTCTACCTATCCATTCGACTGTGGGTGTGCTACAGAGGTGTACCTCTTCTCGATATGATATCTCTGGCAAAAGTCTCGGAACTCAATGCTATCAAATTGGGTTCCATTATCTGTTATGATGATTTTCGAAATCCCAAATCGACATATGATGTTTTTGACGATGAAATTTATCACGCGCTTGGTTGTGATCGTGGTTATTAGTTCTGCTTAGACCCACTTAGTAAAGTAATCCACAGCCACAATGGCGAATTTTGCTCCGCCCTTCGCCATGGGGAAGCTTCCAATAATGTCAATTCCCCAAATAGTGAAGGGCCATGGACTCATCATCGTCTTCAACTTGCTAGAAGGCGCCCTGGGGATTTTCGAGAATTTCTAGCATGCGTCGAAATGTCTTGCATACTTAGCCACATTTTTGTTCATAGTAGGTCAGAAATAGCCATATCGCAGTATCTTCTTCGCCAGTATTTGTCCTCCAGTGTGGTCGTCGCATTCACCTTCGTGTACTTCTACCAGTACCCGTTTGATGTCGTCATAGGCTATACACCGGAGGAGAGGCATCGAGAATCCTTGTCTATATAAGACTTCATGTTGCATGACATATCGGGAGGCCTTTCGAATGACAACATTCCTCTCACTTTTCTTGGTTGGAAGCATTCCATTCATCAGGACGTTCCTTAGGGGTGTCATCCATGATTCTCTTTCTGGCTCAGATTCCAATATAGGATCAATTTCCATCTGATCGATGCTTGGAGACTGCAGTACCTCTATCGAGACCATCCCTGTGTCCTCAGAGTTATTGGAACTAGCCATTTTGGCCAACATATCTGCCCTCTGATTCTCTGATCGGGGGGATATGTGTTATGCTGTAGTGTTCGAGGCGACCCAACAATTTTCTCACTTCCTTCAAGTATGATACGAGCCTTGGCCCTTTGGCCTGAAACTCTTCATTGACCTGGTTCACAACTAACTTGGAATTGTAGAAGATATACAGTTTCGCTATCCCCAACTCCTTTGCAAGCCTAAGCCCGACAATCAGGGTTTCGTACTCCATGTCATTGTTCGTGGCATGGAACTTTAATCTCAAAGCATAGTATATCGATTGTTTTCGGGAGTTACAAGTACAACTCCAACACCAGATCGCCTGTCATTCCTGGCTCTGTCAGTATACAGTTTCCAGACATTGGGGTCAACTAGTGGTTTTGAGGTATCAACTTCTTCACTCACTACATCGTCCTCTAGGATAGTAAATTCTGCTAACACTTGGTCCCTTATTGATCTTCGGGGCTGAAAGTTCAGATCAAATTGACTTAACTCGACATTCCATTTGAGTAGCCTTCCTGACGCCTCTGGTCTTTGTAACACTTGTCAGAGCGGATGGTCAATGTACACAGTGATGGGATGAGCTTGAAAATAGTGGCGAAGCTTTCTAGATGCAATCAACAGACTATACGCAAGCTTTTCTATCTTTGTGTAGTTCCTCTCTACCGCTTCTAGCTTCTTACTTACATAATACATATGTATCTGAACTTTATCTTCTTCTCCTACAAGGGCTGAATTTATTGCGTGGGATAATACTGCCAAGTATACGAACAAGTCCTCGTGGTCTACCGGCTTGGACAATATCGCGGGTTTTTCCAGATGATTCAGAAGGTTCTGGAATGCTTCCACACAATCAGGGGTCCATTTGAAATTGTGTTTCCCTCACTTTATCAAATCGAAAAATGGAATGCACTTATCTGTAGCTTTAAAATGAATCTACTTAATGTGACTACTTTCGTAGCGAGGCTCTACACTTCTTTGATTTGCCTTGGTTCTTGAATGTTCCTGATTGCTGCAATATGATCTGGATTGATTTCAATTCCACGCGAGCTAACGATAAAGCCCAAGAATTTTCCAGAGGCGACTCCAAATGAACACTTCAGAGGGTTGAGCTTCATCCCATATCGTCTAAGGATATCAAACATTTCTGTTAGGTCGACGATATGGCTGAATGATTGTCTGGACTACATAAGCATGCCATCCACATACACTTTTATCATCTTCCCAATCTGATCGTAGAACATCCGGTTCACTAGCCATTGATATGTAGCTCCAGCATTCTTTAGACCAAAAGACATCACTACATAGCAGTAGAATCCCAAATCTGTGATGAAGCTGGTATGCTCCTAGTCTGGAACATGCATGGGAATTTGGTTATACCCGGAATATGCATCCATGAAGGAGAGGAGTTAGTGACCCGCCGTTGAATCCACCAATTGATCAATTCTAGGAAGTGGAAAACTGTCTTTCGGGCAAGCCTTGTTCAAATCTGAGAAATCGATGTAGGTGCACCATTTTCCGTTGGCCTTCTTTACCAAAACCGGATTTGAAATTCATTCCGGGTAAGTTGAATCTCTAATGGATCCACTGCTCCTTAACTTCTCAACTTCTTCCTTTAAGGCTGCTGACATCTCCAGGCCAAGCATTTGCCTTTTCTGCTTAACAGGTGGGTGCTTCGGGTTGATACTCAACGAGTGGCACATAATTGATGGGGATATCCCATACATGTCAGCATGGATCCAAGAAAACACATCCAGGTTGGCCTTTAGGAAGTCGGTCAATTCTTTTGCATGAAGGGGGTCTAACTGGGATCCAATCTTCAAGACCTGCGTTGGGTCATTATCATCGATTGGAATATCCTCAGTCGTTTCGTTTGGAGTCGCCATTCTACCCTCGGGTTCCTCGTCCTCTCTGAGATCTATATCCTCGGATAGTTCTCTGGGCAGCTCCTTCGGGGCCATCTTTAATTGCCATGTTGAATTCTCCTTTGCGGTTGGAGAAGTACCCTTTGGTCCTATGTTTAATCCTTTGAGCAACAATTTCAATTTTGCTATATAGCAAGCTCGTCAAGCGACTTGGTCACCTATGACTACCCCCACTCCTGCATTCATTGGGAATTTCAACAATAGACACCAGGGCGCAATGCAAGCCCTGAATTCTGCTAGGGCCGGTCGGTGCAGAAAGGCGTTATAAGGTGATTCGATATCCAATACCACAAACGGAAGAATTCTCACTCTCCGGTGATCTCATTCTCCCAGAGTTACTGATAATGTATCCGATCGGAGATGTTGAGGCTCCATTGAAGCCACGTATCCATCCATCACAGGGCTTCAAATCTTTTTCTTCAAGCTTCATCTAATCAAATGCTTTCTTAAACAGATTATTTACTGAACTTCCATTGTCCACCAAAACCTTTTGGACCAAAGCGGGACCGATAGTTGCCGTGATCACTAAAGGGCCGTTTATGGGCGAATGAACTCCAATACTATCTTTATCACGAAAGATGACGTCGTCAGACATTGTTTTGTGTTGCTTTACCGGGGCTGCAATTTTAGGATTATTGCATTCCCCTACTTCGAGTGTCTGACCGCGTTCACATACTGATCCATTGCCCTAAAGCTGTGCCCAGTGGGATGAGGTCCTCCTACTATAGTGTTGATGACAATGTTTTTTCCTTTCTGCTGAGCAGTAGGCCAAGCGGCAGGTTGATTTTGAATCGGGGCCTGCCCAGCTTGCCCCATGTCTCTCGGAGTAACCTTGTATTTGTCCAACTTTCCTTCACGAAGTAGATTTTCAACGACGTCTCTCAAATGACGATATTCATTGGTGGAGTGACCATGGGTCTGATGGAAAAGTCAAAACTTTCCTGTCTCACGTTCTTTCTCTGTTGAATCGCTCGGTGGAGGCCTCTTATACTGAAGAACGCTGTAGGTGTCCAGGAAAATATTCTCTAATGTATCATTCAATGGTGTGAAGTTTTCAAAAGTCTTAAACCGAGGTCTTTTCTGAGAATCATTCCCCCGATTCTTCTTCTGACTGCTATTTCTAGATTGGCGGCCATTTCCCTGATTCTTATTTCCAACGTTAACCACTACCTTTCCTGAATTGTCGCCGGATTATTTGATGGTCACGTTACTCTGTATATCTTCTTTATCAGCAGCCTTCCTTTTCCGATTGGCATATATCTCTTCCTGACGTAAGCGAATATTAGCCTTTTCATAGAATATTTCTTTAGTTAGTGGCGGCTTGCCAGCTAAGTATCTTCCAAATCAGTATCTTTGTCTACTCCATCAATTAAGGCCATTAAGACAGTCTATTCATGAGGATCTCTAGTCTCTGTGACCGCTAAGTTAAAATGATCTAAGCATGATCTCAAAGTTTCATCAGGGCGTTGTTCAATGAGGGATATCTCAATGACATTTTTAGACCTCTAAGCATGAAGCCGGAATTGGTTTACGAACTGTTCACCCAATTCCCTGAAACTGGAGATCAATCGTGCTGACAAGCGGGTAAACCACATTAATGCCACATCCTCTAGAAATATCGGGAATGCTTACATTTTACTGCATCGAGAGAAATGGCGGCATTCATGTACCATGAATATCTCATTAGATACTGAACTAGATCTGTCCTGCCCAAATAGCGGTTCATAGTTGGCATGTTGAACTTCCTCGGGAATCAGAATCTAATATGTCATCAGTAAAGGGCATATGACTGCAGTTTGTACCCTAATCCTTGTTTCTATGTCCACGGCTATCTGCCATGATTTGCCTAACCATTGCCTCAACATCAGCATTGGTCAATGTAGATTCAGGATCGACACTCCTTGCCATGCGGGGACCTCCAATGTCTCTTCGACGTGCTGCCGCAAAGTCCGGGCCTGAGCAGAACTTCCTTGTCCCCTGTTGCCACGGTTAATCACGCGGCGAGGGGCTTGCAATGGTTGATTCTGAACAGGGTCAACAATGCCTCGATTTCTAGGTAGTAAAGCGGGATCATTCAAGTTATGATTGTCAGGTCCCAGATTGAGGGCTGCTTCTTCTCGAGAAGGAAGTGATCCAAATCGAAGTTATTCCACATTTTCAGCCCTTTCCAATGGTCGTCGTGGAGGTCTTGTAAGCTCCTCCGACGAGGATGAATACTCTGGAGTACGAGGACGGGCTGGCGGAGGTGCCCTCTGCCTTTGGAGATCATCAATTCGTCTGTCCAATGTAGTAATATTCTGTCGTAACAAGGAACTCTCTTGCCTTTGGGCTGCCAACTCATCGTTCGTCCTTTCCAACATGTCAAGCACACGAAAGAGATCTCCTTCAGTTACTGTAGAAAAGACATGTAGTTGGTCATCAGTAGTCACCGTAGGACGTAGAGCACTTGAACTAGGTTGAGCAGAAGCGTCAGCACGAGCAGGATAAGCCATAATTTCCTTTCCGGGTCGAGTGGTGGTCCTATGGTGAGGGCGGTTCGTGGTCCCTTCTTCAGGCTCCTGGCTCGTGATATGAGGACGACTCGTGGACCGTGGTGCCCCCTTGAATGTGGTTCGTGATATGTTGTTGAGGGCCGCTCGTGATGGCATCCTGCGACCAGGTCATGACCCCTTCCTCGGGTCAGTTTGCCCCCTGCGAGCCACGAGTCGGAGACTCCACTTCAGCCTGCTCGTGAACACTTTCTTCATTAGCTTCTTTGCTACTTCATTTGTTCGTGAAGCTCATAAATTCTGAGATTTCTTTGCAGCCATAACATTTTGACTTTGCTGAAATCTTCAAAAACCAAAACAGTGGAAGTTCTGACTACTTTCTTCGGACTTAAATATCCAAATAGTAGATCAATAATCTGAGATGCTGAGACTTCAATTCTCAGTGAAAGCACCAAAATGTTAGACCAAATTATGGTTCTAACACCCAGATTGTCTGAAATTGCAGAGAATAATAACTAGAAATGAAAGAAAATGCGACAAACACACCAAATTTATAGTGGTTCGGTGTTAAGGAGCCTACGTCCACTTTATATGACTTTGATTATATGATTGAATGCAAGTACAATAAATAAATTCCCTCAATCACAAACTTACAATGATAATTCACTCAATAATTTCGAGATATTACTGATTGTAAGTAATGGAGGAACAGTAATGGTGGAAACAATACTAAGAATTGCCAAAAGATCCTTAAAAATGCCAAGTGCTGGGCTATTTATAGGTGATTTCTACAGGCGGTTCGTGAGGACACGTGGCACGAATCTCGAGGATCTCATAGTCGTTCGTGAATGGGTATAAAAATAGTTAATATGGCAGTTATGGACAGGTGTCGTCAGATCCTGAATTAGCGGCTCGTGGATAACCATGTCGTGGAAGGGCTTTCAGGAATATCGGATCGGTTCGTGGTCCTTCATCACGGTCGGGTCGTGTACTACCTATCACGAACGGGTTGGTGAAGATGGGTCACGAACGGGCTTGCAAGGCTGGGTCACGAGCCGTCTACAAAGCTTCACGAGTCGGGGTGAAGAGATCTTGAATTTGTATGCATGAGCCTTCGTCCACCCAAGTACTAATGCTTATATTCTTGGTGGCTTGGTCAAAAAGCTAGCCAATAGTTTATAAATACGAATGAAATTTAAGTTATGAAATGAACGATATATACTTGGTTATGCTTGGAATTGAATTTAACTAGGTAACGAAGATAAACCAAATAAATGAAATAAACTAGTAAAATAAATTGTTTGGTTATGAATTAAATTGTATAGCTATTGAAGGTTAGATATTCGACGACTTAAGATAATCGATCTTTTCAAGTCGATAATAAATGTTTAACTCGTTTTATGAAAATAAATGTGAATTAGTTTATAAATTATAAACATAAAAGATGATTGAATGAATTAATTAAATTTAATTAAAACGAGCTCGTCGCGAAGCTGCAGTTCGTAGTTTTCTGAATTGAAGTTTAAATGGATATATAGGATCCAAAATAAGTCAGAATTCTTTGAAACAGGAACCCTTTGGATCTGTTTGAATATAGTTTTCTAATGAAAAAGAAAATTTTAGATTTTGACTTGTAGATTTTAAGATATATGTAATTTAAATTTTCAGGAAAATCGTGGTACGACAATTTTTGATTTAAAACTAAAATATTAATTAAATCAAGTTGAATAAAAATTTATATGGCTAAATATATATAAATTGACAACTCTCTTACTACGCCTTTTCGAGAACGAAAAGTTTTAAGTGAGGGAGAGTGTAACATCTGAGATTTGCAATAATTTAAAATATTAAATTTAATGTGTTTTTGGAACAAAAATGCTTTAAATACTAAAATTAAGGACTTAATTTGGAACTTCATATATGTTGGAAATTTTAAATTAATTAATATGGTAATAATATACATTCGTTATTTGTATAATGAAGGTCTATTGGTAATAAATGTCATTAGTTATGTGGATTTAAATATATAAATGATAAATCAATTAGTATGGTAATTTTGAAGGTATTTTGGACTTAATTAAGTCAGTAAATTTAGAATTAAACTTTAAATATTGAAATTGTATTAATGCATGGTGGAAACTTAAATAAATTGTTTAAGTGATTAATTTTAACTTATTTTGATAAGTTAACATGTATTGTTTGTAAAAAAAATTGTGATCTTGTTTATATTAGTTAACATGGAAGGTTGGAATTTAATATTAATACATTTGTAAAAATTTATTGGTGTAATTAATAATTGAAATAAAATTTTGAATTTGTAATAGTGGAATTCGACTTACTTGAACAATAGTAACTTTATTAATTTATAATTGGAATTAAAATTTGGTTTGTTTTGGTAAGTACAAAAATTAATATTTTAGTATTGAATGAAATTGACTTAATTAATATATAATTGGAATTAAAATTGAATTTGTATAATATATCAAAATTGGAATTTAATAGGATAATTGTTTATTTCTGCTATTGGACCCTATATACATATGCCAATAAAATTCAGTTGCACCTCGTCGGCCAATTTTCATTGTACGTATATTTTCCATTTGCTCATTCCTTTCTCTAATGGAAGAAATTCTAAACCCCAGATCAAAATAAAAATCCAAGCTTTATATTTAAATCTCCTCAAACCCTCGCAAATTATATATCATTTCGAAGCCCTCGATGATACAAAGCTGCGAGTATCATTTATTTCGACATGCAGTAAGCGGATTTGCCGGAATTAGTGGTCAAAGATGCTGATTTTCGAAATCTAAAGCCCAAAATTGGGAGTTTTTGATTTAAGCCTCAATTGGAAAATTAGCGATATGGGTTTTGTAGAGAATGTCCATGTGAATGCATTGGTGGTGGTTGGGAGTTTTATTGTCGAGCAAATCACCTGAATTTGGCTGTTGAAGTCCGAAAACTCACCTCGTTCATGACAGCGTCGGCAGGGAAGGGGACCACTAGAAGTGGTGCCGTCTGGAGCGGAGGAGCGTCTCGCTGTAGGGGTTAGAACACTGGTGGTCTTTGCAAGAACGATGGAGAAAATTGTGGTGGAGGATTGGTCAAAGTTGGGTGTTAATGGGTTTTTGCATGAAAAATTCTTGTAGATGAACGAGAGGAGCGGGAATGAGTAAGAGAAGCTGACGTGGCACAATTTTTGTGGGTGAGGATTTTTGTTTTTATTTTAATTTTATTTTGAAATTCTAATATATGAAAGTGTATAACTTTCTGCTATGAGGTCGGTTTTGGACGAAACAAATTGCGTTGAAATCGTATCGACGAGCTCTTTGCGATCACCCTGATTTGAACTGATTCTGAGACTGTTGATTTTTGGGCTGAAATTCGGATTTCAATCCCGTTCAGAACCAAGGTGAGTGATTAAACCCACTCACATCTAACTAAAATATCTGATTGTTAGTTAAATTAAATTTATGTCATGTTGTATTGTTTGCTATTTGATTGTTTGAATTGCATATTTATGTTAAATCTGCATGGACTATATAATATTAATTTAACTGTTATATAAATTGTACTGTTATAGATTAATTTCTAGGTTTAATAAAAAAAAGAACCTCGTACCTGATGGCTAGTAACTGATATTATGAACTGCTTAGATGTGTTGACTTTGACGTATGCCTTGAATTTATATATTTAATGTATTGATATGAAATTCATCTTGTTATTGCTATTGTTTACATATGTTATTAATTTCTGTTGATTAATCCCAACTATTACCCTAGATGTAACGGGCATCAAATAAACCCGGGATTAATCATTAAAATGAATTAAGAACGTAGGTTGAAATGATAAATACCTATGACCCTGATATAGATTCAAATGATATATATCCTTTCCCAAAATACTAAAATTAAATTTTATGTATTAGTTAGCCATAGGATAGGAAATTACATACGGACACCCGTTGGTTAAATAAATTAAAAAATGTTTTTTATCTTGAATTTTTGAATATTATTTAAAAAAATGTTTTTTATCTTGAATTTTTGAATATTATATAAAAAATGTTTTTTTATCTTGAATTTTTTAATATTATATGAAAAAAAAATGTTTTTTATCTTTAATTTTTGAATATTATCTTAAAGGACAAAATAAGTGACATTATTAATTGATTTTCTTTATATTTGGACATTGTGCTTTGAAATTAAAATTTTCAATTTTAATAGAATTCGTAAATGTGGATGACTGAAGTTAAACCGAACTGAATATGAACTAAATTTATCAAAATTGAATTGATTATCCATCTTTGATATTACTTTAAAATTAACCTAATTTATAGTAAAAATTTGAATTGTGAACTCGAGTTTTTATTGAATAATTCAAAGTGTTAGAATTGAAATTTAATTAGTAAATCGAATTGTTGAATCAAATTGAAATATAAATGTGAATTTGAATTGATTTGGATTAAGATATCAAAATTTAGTCGAATTGATTTAAAACGGAAATATGATTTCCTGTTTGGTTGAATTTTCAAGATATGATTCTAATTCTAACTATAGTATTTTTAAACCATTTTATAAACTATTTTATTTTCATAATAATAATTTTCTTTACAAACTATTTAACTTATAACTATTTTATTTTATTATTTATTTTAAATCAACTATTTCAATATCTAACTATTTATTTTATTAACTATTTTATTATTTTACCTATAGATTTTACTAAATCTGAAATTCTATTTTAAATACAATTTATTTATTTTTAGACTTTTTCAATTATATATCTAAACTATTTAAATATATATATATAACTATTTTAATATTCAAATTATTTTAAAAGTTGGGATTGTTTCAAAATTAAAGTTTGGTTTTAAATGGAGATTTTATTATGAAATATTCTTTTTTGACTATTGAAATGATTTTAAGAAAAATTGATATTTTGATATGAAGTACGAACCTCTTGAAATGTCAAAGAACCAACCGGTGTGAAAAATGTAAACATTTGGTTGTTAAAGAGACCGGATGCGATATTGTCATACTCTCTGCGAATACCAAAAACCACTTTAACAACTGTGTACGCATTGGAGTTCTAGAATGAAGTAGGTTGATTTGGAGGCGATTACCCGATTTAAAGAAAGAGAACGATAATAGATATCCTTGACCTTCGGGTTATAATTAAAATGACTAAAACAGGGCTATACCGTGACCAAGTGGGGTTAGCCACCTCCATCGGCAACACTTCTTCCATTATTACTATAGTCCCTCGGTTTGATTGATTTGATGCGCATCCATGATTTGGGGGTGTTGTCCGAGGTGGGCGGTAGTTGCGGCTATGCGTTACCACCAGTCTGGGTGTACAACTAGTATATTCATACTCTGGGCATTCCTCGTGTGCCTTGTCATATTATCCTGATCGAGCCCCATACGATTTTGATTTAGCGTTGTCGTACCTCAGCACATCCCTATCTGCCGACGTACTGGTGTGTTATATGCAAACTATATGGCAACGGTATAAACGATGTAAGAGTAATAATGGTAATCCCGCTTACACTATTTTAATATTTTATATTTAACCATAGACATTATTATAATAGCTTATTATATTATATAGTATCTAGTTTGACAGATCCTTAAGAGATGAAATTTTTGTAACGCCTCTTAAGTTATTCCACTCATATTATCACATGAAATTGATTTAACTAATACGAGAATATTTTAGTTCTGATCTAAGTGCTTTTGTCTTTTCATTTATGCTTTGGTTAGCCTGAGTTTTCAGTTATTGAAGATACCATTTTGGAGATGAAGATGAAGCTCAACAGGCGTATTTATTACTATTTATTCTGCTGCAATTATTGGTATGTTTATGATAGTTAACTCTGATAATTGTTGTAATATATATTCAAATGTATGTTTTAACAACTTCATGAACTGTTATTTAATTATTATATTTTTTCCTTCCGCTGCGAGATTCTATGTTTTTTTACTCTTCTTTTTCTTATATAAATCCCAATAACAATCCGTATTTTTGATTTGTTTATGTCGACATTGAGGATCATTGTCGATTTGAATGGTCAAAAATCTCGGATGTTACATTTTGGTACCAGAGCTTTGGTTAAGCGAAAACCTTGGCTCTATTTGGGGTTAACTCATTAGAGATAGGGTAGTAATACTCTAGAACGAGTTTTGGTGTATATGAGATAGCATACTTGCAATTTTGGTATTAAAATGGTTTTGAATTGTGTTAATTTGTTTTGTTGAGTATTTATGAATTCTGGTCGGTAGTTGGGACGCCAAGGCATCGATAGGGATTCCTAAACACTTGAATATGACTCATTGACATAATATTGTTTTGAATTATATTTTATTTATATATAGAATTATTTGAAATTCTCTGAATTTTGATTTTGTTGATGATAAATATTGAAAATAAACTGATAATGAAATATTTAAAATTAATTCATTAGTGAAATAAGAAGTTAAATATGAATTTGAGAATCTAAATACGGGTGGTCTTGTAATATTGTTTTGCAAACGATTTGAAATAATATATTTATATTTTAAAAGTTGTTTCATATAGAGATTGTTTTCAAATGAATTTTTAAATAAGTGTATATTTTCCCTTTGCCTTTGGAAAATGATCTCGTTAATGAGTGCACGCATTATCGACATTATTTTCAAGAGACTAAGTAGGGAGAAACCACATAGAATTTTTATACTTTGTTTGGAAATTTGGATTTCATTTAAATCTTTTAAATTATAGTTTGATATAAAAAAATAAAATGTATATATTATTTTAAAGTTAATTTGGAAATGAACACGAAGTTGAAATTTTAAGTTCTTGAATAATTAATGAATTTTAAATTGTTGAAATAAACTAAAATTGAAATTATAAAAGTTTCTGAACTGTATAAAAAGAAAATAAATCCATGAGAGTTATAATTAAATGAAAACTCTTAGCAGATTGAAATAATGAATTTAAAATAAACTAAAACTATTGAACTTGTATAAAAATCGAAATTTTCCATAGCATAACTTTCCTAATAATCAGAAGTTAACATGTTATTAAAATAAATTTGGATAATATACAAGTACTACGATGAATAATGAATGTTGAAAAATTGACGGTTTATAAATACGAATGAAATTTAAGTTTTGAAATGAACGATATATACTTGGTTATGCTTGAAATTGAATTCAACTAGGTAATGAAGATAAACCAAATCAATGAAATAAACTAGTGAAATAAATTGTTTGGTTATGAATTAAATTGTATAGCTATTGAAGGTTGGATATTCGACGACTTAAGACTATCGATCTTTTCAAGTCGACAATAAATGTTTAACTCGTTTTGTGAAAATAAATGTGAATTAGTTTATAAATTATAAACTTAAAAGAAGATTGAATTAATTAATTAAATTTAATTAAAACGAGCTCGTCACGAAGATGCAGCTCATAATTTTCCGAATTGAAGTTTAAATGGATATGTAGGATCCAAATTAAGTCGGAATTCTTTGAAACAGTAAACCTTTGGATCTGTTTGAATATAGTTTTCTAATGAAAGAGAAAATTTTAGATTTCGACTTGTAGATTTTAAGATATGTGTAATTTAAATTTTCAAAAAAACCGTGGTATGGCAAATATTGATTTAAAACTAAAATATTAATAAAATAAGGTTAAATAAAAATTTATATGGCTAAATATATATAAATTGACAACTTTCTTATTACGCCTTTTCGAGGACGAAAAGTTTTAAGTGGGGGAGAGTGTAATATCTGGAGATTTGCAATAATTTAAAATATTAAATTTAATGTGTTTTTGGAATAAAAATGCTTTAAATGCTAAAATTAATGAATTAATTTGGAACTTCATATATGTTGGAAATTTTAAAATAATTAATATGGTAATAATATACATTCGTTGTTTGAATAATGAAGGTCGATTGGTAACAAATGTCATTATTTATGTGGATTTAAATACATAAATTATAAATTAATTTGTATGGTAATTATTGAAGGTTATTTGGACTTAATTAAGTCAATAAATTTTGAATTAAACTTTAAATATTGAAATTGTATTAATGCATGGTGGAAACTTAAACAAATTGTTTAAGTGATTAATTTTAACTCATTTTGATAAGTATAACATGTATTGTTTGTAAAAAAAATTGTGATCTTGTTTAGATTGGTTAACATGGAAGGTTGGAATTTAATATTTATACATTTATGAAATTTTATTGGTGTAATTAATAATTGAAATAAAATTTTGGATTTGTAATAGTGGAATTCGACTTAGTTGAACAATATTAACTTTATTAACTTATAGATGGAATTAAAATTTGGTTTGTTTTGGTAAGTATTAAAATTAATATTTAAGTATTGAATGAAATTGACTTAATTAACATATAATTGGAATTAAAATTGAATTTGTATAATCAATCAAAATTGGAATTTAATAGGATAATTGTTTATTTCTCCTATTGGACCCTCTATACATATGCCAATAAAATTCAGTTCCACCTCGTCAGCCAATTTTCATTGTACGTATATTTTCCATCTGCTCATTCCTTTCTCTAATAGAAGAAATAAAATTCTAAACCCCAGATCAAAATAAAAATCCAAGCTTTAAATTCAAGCCCTCGCGAATTATATATCATTCCGAAGCCCTCGACGATACAAAGCTGTGGGTATCATTTATTTTGACATGCAGTAAGCGGATTTGCCGGAATTAGTGGTCAAAGATGCTGATTTTCGAAATCTAAAGCCCAAAATTGGGAGTTTTTGATTTAGGCCTCAATTGGAAAATTAGTGATATGGGTTTTGTACAGAATGTCCATGTGAATGCATTGGTGGTGGTCGGGAGTTTTATTGTCGAGCAAATCACCTGGATTTGGTTGTTGAAGTCCGAAAACTCACCTCGTTCATGACGGCGTCGGCAGGGAAGGGGACCACTAGAAGTGTAGCCGTCTGGAGGGGAGGAGCGGCTCACTGTAAGGGTTAGAACACTGGTGGTCTTTGCAAGAACGATGGAGAAAATTGTGGTGGAGGATTGGTCAAAGTTGCGGTGCTAATGGGTTTTTGCATGAAAAATTCTTGTAGATGAACGAGAGGAGCGGGAACGAGAAAGAGACACTGACGTGGCACAATTTTTGTGGGTGAGGATTTTTGTTTTTATTTTAATTTTATTTTGAAATTCAAATATATGAACGTGTATAACTTTCTGCTACGAGGTCGGTTTTGGATGAAACAAATTGCGTTGAAATCGTATCGACGAGCTCTTTGCGATCACACTGATTTGAACTGATTCTGAGACTGTTGATTTTTGGGCTGAAATTCGGATTTCAATCCCGTTCAGAACCAAGGTGAGTGATTAAACCCACTCACATCTAACTAAAATATCTGATTGTTAGTTAAATTAAATTTATGTCATGTTGTATTGTTTGCTATTTGATTGTATGAATTGCATATTTATGTTAAATCTGCATGGACTATATAATATTAATTTAACTGTTATATAAATTGTATTGTTATAGATTAATTTCTAGGTTTAATAAAAAAAGAACCTCGTACCTGATGGCTAGTAACTGATATTATGAACTGCTTAGATGTGTTGACTTTGACGTATGCCTTGAATTTATATATTTAATGTATTGATATGAAATTCATCTTGTTATTGCTATTGTTTACATATGTTATTGATTTCTGTTGATTAATCCCAACTATTACCATAGATGTAACGGGCATCAAATAAACCCGGGATTAATCATTAAAATGAATTAAGAACGTAGGTTGAAATGATAAATACCTATGACCCTGATATAGATTCAAATGATATATATCCTTTCCCAAAATACTAAAATTAAATTTTATGTATTACTTGGCCATAGGATAGGAAATTATCTACGGACACCCGTTGGTTAAATAATTTAAAAAATGTTCTTTTATCTTGAATTTTTGAATATTATTTAAAAAAATGTTTTTTATCTTGAATTTTTGAATATTATTTAAAAAATGTTTTTTTATCTTGAATTTTTTAATATTATATGAAAAAAAATGTTTTTTATCTTTAATTTTTGAATATTATCTTAAAGGACAAAATAAGTGACATTATTAATTGATTTTCTTTAAATTTGGACATTGTGCTATGAAATTAAAATTTTCACTTTTAATAGAATTCGTAAATGTGGATAACTGAAGTTAAACTGAAATGAATATGAACTAATTTATCAAAATTGAATTGATTATCCATCTTTGATATTACTTTAAAATTAATCTAATTTATAGTAAAAATTTGAATTGTGAACCCGAGTTTTTATTGAATAATTCAAAGTGAGAATTAGAATTGAAATTTAATTAGTAAATCGAATTGTTTGAAATCGAATGGTTGAATCGAATTGAAATATAAATGTGAAATTGAATTGATTTGGATTAAGATATCAAAATTTAGTCGAATTGACTTGAAACGGAAATATGATTTCCTGTTTGGTTGAATTTTCAAGATATGATTCTAATTATAACTATAGTATTTTTAAACCATTTTATAAACTATTTTATTTTTATAATAATATTTTTCTTTACAAACTATTTACCTTATAACTATTTTATTTTATAATTTATTTTAAATCATCTATTTCAATATCTAACTATTTGTTTTATTAACTATTTTATTATTTTACCTATAGATTTTACTAAATCTAAAATTCTATTTTAAATACAATTTATTTATTTTTAGACTTTTTCAATTATATATCTAAACTATTTAAATATATATATATATATATATTTAACTATTTTAATATTCAAATTATTTTAAAAGTTGGAATTGTTTCAAAATTTAAGTTAGGTTTTAAATGGAGATTTTATTATGAATTATTCTATTTTGACTATTGAAATGATTTTAAGAAAAATTGATATTTTGATATGAAGTACGAACCTCTTGAAATGTCAAAGAACCAACCGGTGTGAAAAATGTAAACATTTGATTGTTAAAGAGACCGGATCCGATATTGTCATACTCTCTGCCAATACCAAAAACCACTTTAACAACTGTGTACGCATTGGGGTTCCAGAATGAAGTAGGTTGATTTGGAGGCGATTACCCGATTTAAAGAAAGAGAACGATAATAGATATCCTTGACCTTCGGGTTATAATTAAAATGACTAAAACAGGGCTATACCGTGACCAAGTGGGGTTAGCCACCTCCATCGGCAAAACTTCTTCCATTATTACTATAGTCCCTCGGTTTGATTGATTTGATTTGATGCGCATCCATGATTTGGGGGTGTTGTCCGAGGTGGGCGGTAGTTGCGGCTATGCGTTATCACCAGTCTAGGTGTATAACTATTATATTCATACTCTGGGCATTCCTCGTGTGCCTTGTCATATTATCCTGATTGAGCCCCATACAATTTTGATTTAGCGTTGTCGTACCACAGCACATCCCTATCCGCCGACGTACTGGTGTGTTATATGCAAACTATATGGCAACGGTATAAACGGTGTAAGAGTAATAATGGTAATCCCGCTTACACTATTTTAATATTTTATATTTAACCATAGACATTATTATAATAGCTTATTATATTATATAGTATCTAGTTTGACAGATCCTTAAGAGATGAAATTTTTGTAACGCCACTTACGTTATTCCACTCATATTATCACATGAAATTGATTTAACTAATACGAGAATATTTTAGTTTTGATCTAAGTGCTTTTGTCTTTTCATTTATGCTTTGGTTAGCCTGAGTTTTCAGTTATTGAAGATACCATTTTGGAAATGAAGATGAAGCTCAACAGACGTATTTATTACTATTTATTCCGCTGCAATTATTGGTATGTTTATGATAGTTAACTCTGATAATTGTTGTAATATATATTCAAATGTATGTTTTAACAACTTCATGAACTGTTATTTAATTATTATATTTTTTCCTTCCATTGCGAGATTCTATGTTTTTTTTTCTTCTCTTCTTTTTCTTATATAAATCCCAATAACAATCCGTATTTTTGATTTGTTTATGTCGACATTGAGGATCATTGTCGATTTGAACGGTCAAAAATCTCGGATGTAACATTTTGGTACCAGAGCTTTGGTTAAGCGAAAACCTTGGCTCTATTTGGGGTTAACTCATTAGAGATAGGGTAGTAATACTCTAGAACGAGTTTCAGTGTATATGAGATAGCGTACTTGTAATTTTGGTATTAAAATGGTTTTGAATTGTGTTAGTTTGTTCAGTTGAGTATTTATGAATTCTGGTCGGTAGTTGGGACGCCAAGGCATCGATAGGGATTCCTAAACACTTGAATAGGACTCATTGACATAATATTGTTTTGAATTATATTTTATTTATATATAGAATTATTTTAAATTCTCTGAATTTTTATTTTGTTGATGATAAATATTGAAAATAAAATGATAATGAAATATTTAAAATTAATTCATTAGTGAAATAAGAAGTTAAATATGAATTTGAGAATCTAAGTACGGGTGGTCTTGTAATTTTGTTTTGCAAATGATTTGAAATAATATATTTATATTTTAAAAGTTGTTTCATATAGAGATTGTTTTCAAATGAATTTTTAAATAAGTGTATATTTTCCCTTTGCCTTTGGAAAATGATCTCGTTAATGAGTGCACGCATTGTCGACATTATTTTCAAGAGACTAAGTAGGGAGAAACCATGTAGAATTTTTATACTTTGTTTGGAAATTTGGATTTCATTTAAATCTTTTAAATTATAGTTTGATATAAAAAAAATAAAATGTATATATTATTTTAAAGTTGATTTGGAAACGAACCCGAAGTTGAAATTTTAAGTTCTTGAATAATTAATGAAATTTAAATTGTTGAAATAAACTAAAATTGAAATTATAAAAGTTTCTGAATTGTATAAAAAGAAAATAAATCCATAAGAGTTATAATTAAATGAAAACTCTTAGCAAATTGAAATAATGAATTTAAAACAAACTAAAACTATTGAACTTGTATAAAAATCGAAATTTTCCATAGCATAACTTTCCTAATAATCAGAAGTTAACATGTTATTAAAATAAATTTGGATAATATACAAGTACTACGATGAATAAGGAATGTTGAAAAATTGACGGTTTATAAATACGAATGAAATTTAAGTTTTGAAATGAACGATATATACTTGGTTATGCTTGAAATTGAATTTAACTAGGTAATGAAGATAAACCAAATCAATGAAATAAACTAGTGAAATACATTGTTTGGTTATGAATTAAATTGTATAGCTATTGAAGGTTGGATATTCGACGACTTAAGACTATCGATCTTTTCAAGTCGACAATAAATGTTTAACTCGTTTTGTGAAAGTAAATGTGAATTAGTTTATAAATTATAAACTTAAAAGAAGATTGAATGAATTAATTAAATTTAATTAAAACGAGCTCGTGACGAAGATGCAGCTCATAATTTTCCGAATTGAAGTTTAAATGGATATATAGGATCCAAATTAAGTCGGAATTCTTTGAAATAATAAACCTTTGGATCTATTTGAATATAGTTTTCTAATGAAAGAGAAAATTTTAGATTTTGACTTGTAGATTTTAAGATATGTGTAATTTAAATTTTCAAAAAAATCATGGTATGGCAAATTTTGATTTAAAACTAAAATATTAATAAAATAAGGTTAAATAAAAATTTATATGGTTAAATATATATAAACTGACAACTTTCTTATTACGCCTTTTCGAGGATGAAAAGTTTTAAGTGGGGGAGAGTGTAACATCTGGAGATTTGCGATAATTTAAAATATTAAATTTAATGTGTTTTTGGAATAAAATTGCTTTAAATACTAAAATTAATGAATTAATTTGGAACTTCATATATGTTGGAAATTTTAAAATAATTAATATGGTAATAATATACATTCGTTGTTTGAATAATGAAGGTCGATTGGTAACAAATGTCATTATTTATGTGGATTTAAATATATAAATTATAAATTAATTTGTATGGTAATTATTGAAGGTTATTTGGACTTAATTAATTCAATAAATTTTGAATTAAACTTTAAATATTGAAATTGTATTAATGCATGGTGGAAACTTAAACAAATTGTTTAAGTGATTAATTTTAACTCATTTTGATAAGTATAACATGTATTGTTTGTAAAAAAAATTGTGATCTTGATTAGATTGGTTAACATGGAAGGTTGGAATTTAATATTTATACATTTATGAAATTTTATTGGTGTAATTAATAATTGAAATAAAATTTTGAATTTGTAATAGTGGAATTCGACTTAGTTAAACAATAGTAACTTTATTAACTTATAGTTGGAATTAAAATTTGGTCAGTTTTGGTAAGTATTAAAATTAATATTTAAGTATTGAATGAAATTGACTTAATTAACATAATTGGAATTAAAATTGAATTTGTATAATCAATCAAAATTGGAATTTAATAGGATAATTGTTTATTTCTCCTATTGGACCCTCTATACATATGCCAATAAAATTCAGTTCCACCTCGTCAGCCAATTTTCATTGTACGTATATTTTCCATCTGCTCATTCCTTTCTCTAATGGAAGAAATAAAATTCTAAACCCCAGATCAAAATAAAAATCCAAGCTTGAAATTCAAGCCCTCGCAAATTAAATATCATTTCGAAGCCCTCGACGATACGAAGCTGCGGGTATCATTTATTTCGACATGCAGTAAGCGGATTTGCCAGAATCAATGGTCAAAGATGCTGATTTTCGAAATCTAAAGCCCAAAATAGGGCATTTTTGATTTAAGCCTCAATTGGAAAATTGGCATCATGGGTTTTGTGGAGAATGTCCATACGAATGCATTGGTGGTGGTCGGGAGTTCTATTGTCGAGCAAGTCACCTGAATTTGGTTGTTGAAGTCCGAAAAATCGCCTTGTTCATGACGGTGTCAGCAGGGAAGGGGACCACTGGAAGTGGTGCTGTCTGGAGGGGAAGGGCGGCTCTCTATAAGGGTTAGAACACTGATGGTCTTGGCAAGAACGGTGGAGAAAATTGCGATGGAGGGTTGGTCAAAGTTGCGGTGCTAATGGGTTTTTGCTTGAAAAATTCTTGTAGATGAATGAGAGGAGCGGGAACGAGTAAAAGAAGCTAACGTGGCACAATTTTTGTGGGTGTGGATTTTTGTTTTTATTTTTATTTTATTTTGAAATTCAAATGTATAAACGTGTATAACTTTTTGCTATGAGGTCGGTTTTGGATGAAATAAATTGCGTTGGAATCGTATCGACGGGCTCTTCGCGATGACACTGATTTGAACTGATTCTGAGACCGTTGATTTTTGGGCTAAAATTCGGATTTCAATCTCGTTCAGAACCAAGATGAGTGATTAAACCCACTCACATCTAACTAAAATATCTGATTGTTAGTTAAATTAAATTCATGTCATGTTATGTTGCATTGTTTGCTGTTTGATTATTTAAATTGCATATTTATGTTAAATCTGCTTGGACTATATAATATTAATTTAACCGTTATATAAATTGTACTGTTACATATTAATTTCTTTTTAATTAAAAAAAAGAACCTCGTACCTGATGGCTAGTAACTGATATTATTGAACTACTTAGATGTGTTGGCTTTGATGTATGCCTTGAATTTATATATTTAATTTATTGATATGAAATTCATCTTATTATCGCTATTGTTTGTATATGTTATTGATTTCTGTTGATTAATCCCAACTATTACCCTAGATATTACGGGCATCAAATAAACCCGGGATTAATCATTAAAATGAATTAGGAAAGTAGGTTGAAATGATAAAGTGGAAATCAGGCTAAGGTCGCTATTTAAGTTTCAAATACACGCCACGTCCCCCCCAAACTTTAAATGTAAACCCGGTTCCTAGAATTAGCTGCCGCCCTTTTTTTTCACCCTTCCGCCTCTTTGTCCAGCCACTTCTGCATACTTCTACGCAACTATTTCCAATAATAGCATACATACATGCATATATTCATATAGTGTATTTATGTTGAAAATCTGCACCAATATACGCATACATGTATGCAACTATTACCAATAGTCGCATACATGTATGCGTACAAAGTTAAACTGAGATTCACGTGTTACGAATTGTTGCATACATGAATGCAACTATTCTGTATATATGCATGCATATGTGCAACAAATTTAAAAGGGACGACGATTTCTGAATATGCGCATGGATGTATGCGTGTATTCGGTATAAGAGCATAGATGCCTGCAACAATGTCTGAAAACGGCGAATGCTTGAAAAAACAAGCTAGATTTGAATATATGCACAAAAGGATGCATATAATGTTGTTTAGCTGCATACATGTATGCATTTATACTATAGTTGGGCGCAACGCTGAGATATAAGCATGAATGTATGCAACTATGTACGAATATGTGCATCTTTTGAGGCGTAAACATGATGTTTCGTTGTTATTATGTTATTTTGGGTTTTGACGTGGTTTTTGATTGTTTTAACACCTGATTTTTTGGCGTGTACGTGTTTTATTTAATAATGAATTTTCATGATTTTTTTATATTTTTTACTGAATTTTCAAAAAATAGGGACCTAATTTACAATAAGTTTATGACCGGATGTGAGCCTAATTTTGAAACTTAATAGGGACCTGTAAAAAACGCACCCAACGATAAATACCTATGACCCTGATATGGATTGAAATGATAAATATCGTTTCCCAAAATACTAAAATTAAATTTTAAGTATTACTCGGTCATAGGATAGGAAATTATATATGGACACCGGTTGGTTAAATAAATAAATAAATATTTTTTTATCTTGAATTTTTGAATATTATTTTAAAAAAATGTTTTTTTATCTTGAATTTTTGAATATTATATAAAAAAATTCTTGAAGTTTTGAATATTATTGTAAAGGACAAAATAAGTGGCATTATTAATCGGTTTTCTTTAAATTTGGACTTTTTGCTTTGAAATTAAAATTTTCAATTTTAATAGAATTCATAAATATGGATAACTGAAGTTAAACTGAATTGAATATGAACTAAATTTATCAAAATTGAATTGATTATCCATCTTTGATATTACTTTTAAATTAACCTGATTTATAGTAAAAATTTGAATTGTGAACTCGAGTTTTTATTGAATAATTCAAAGTGAGAATTATAATTGAAATTGAATTGTTTGAAATCAACTTGTTGAATAGAATTGAAATAAAAATGTGAAGTTGAATCGATTTGGATTAAGATATCAAAATTTAGTTGAATTGATTTGAAACGGAAATATGATTTCCTGTTTGGTAGAATTTTGAAGATATGATTCGAATTCCAACTATAGTATTTTTAAACCATCTTATAAACTATTTTATTTTATAATAATAATTTTCTTTATAAACTATTTACCTTATAACTATTTTATTTTATTATTTATTTTAAATCAACTATTTTAATATTTAACTATTTATTTTATAAACTATTTTAATATTTTACTAAATCTGAAATTCTATTTTAAATACAATTTATTTATTTTCAGACTATTTCAATTATATATCTAAACTATTTAAATATATATATATATATATATATATATATTTAACTATTTTAATATTCAAATTATTTTAAAAGATGGAATTGTTTCAAAATTTAAGTTTGGTTTTAAATGGAGATTTTATTATGAAATATTCTATTTTGACGACTGAAATGATTTTTAAGAAAATTTGATATTTTGATATGAAGTACGAACCTCTTAAAATGTAAAATAACCGACCGGTGTGAAAAATGTAAACGTTTGGTTGTTAAAGAGACCGGGATCGGATATTGTCATATTCTCTGCCAATACCGAAAACCACTTTAACAAATGTGTACGTGGTGGAGTTCCAGAATGAAGTAGATGAGGCGATTACTAGATTTGAAGAAAGAGAATGATAATGGATATTCTTGACCTTCGGGTCATAATTAAAATGACTAAAACAGGGCTATACTGTGACCAAGTGGGGTTAGTGTAACAACCCGAAAATCTGGGCCAGTTTAAAATTTTTATTTTGGCAATTTTAGCGAATTTTGATTATTTAAAATAATATCGACGAGAAATTTATTTTGAATAGAATTCGAACGTATATATTATATACGTCGTCGTTAGAATATAAAAATTTATATATAATTATAAATAGAATTGAAAATAGCGCGGTAGTTCGATAATTCGATTTCAAACTTCAATTGAATGTACCGGGTGCAAAATAAACCGGATTTTAGTGAAACCAAAAATAATGGAATCTAATAGGGAATATCTTCCCAAAGAATCCGAAAAATCGAAATTTCATAGCGGGAATCAAAAGATATGTCCAGTTGAAAATTCTGAATAGTCGCTATAGAATTCAGGCCCTTAAAAATGGACATTTTGCAAACGACCTCGGATTTCGACGAAACCACTTTGGTTGGGTCCGTGATGTCAAATTATTGCTAGGTTTCAAATTTCATAATTTTTCGAATCAATATGTGAGCGTGGCAAAGGAAAACGCGTTTGACCAGTTTTAATTGATTTTAATCGACTGGAAAATGACCATTTTTCAAACGGTCTCAGAATTTGACGAAACTAGTTTTGTTAGGACCGTATCGTCAATACGAAGCTAGAAAATATTTTTCGGAAATTTTTAGAGTTCGTATGTGACCCCAGTAAATTGAAATACGCGTTTAAATTCAATATATAGAGTTATATGTTGATTTCAACGAAAACTGATCGAAACGATCGAATCAGCGTACGACACATATCCCATTGTGTTTGGGATGGGGGTATTTAGCTATGCACGACAGGCGGTGGGCTTCATTTAGAGGTCAAAAATAAAAGTTGCTTTTGGAAATTAAAATATAATTAAATTATATATATATATATATATTCAATAACCCCCCCTCTCTTCATTCATTCAGTAACCCCCCCCCCCCCCCACAGTTCTATTTTCCCAAATCGGAAACCCCCCCGACGATCGGCGCCACCGCGCCACCGGGGTTCACGCCGCCGCCTCCCCTTCACCACGCCGACCCCCTCCGACCACTCCACCCTCTCGTCGCCCTCGTTTCCCTCTCCTCAGCCCTAGGTCACGCCCAAACCATCGAACATCCTCGAAATCCGCCGCGGCTTCGCCTGTGAGGCCACCACCACCTCTGACTGGTTCCACGCACCTCCTCCGCCCTCTGTTCTTCCTCTCACCCCTTTTTCTCCCTCTTCTAGCCCAAAACCACCGCTAACCGGGCTTCTCCGACCAATATGGGCCCTACTGCCGATGTCCGACCACCCACGACTCCGGTGCTGCCATCTCTAACCCCAATACGGCTGGTGAGAGTTTAATTTCATTTTTATTTTATTTTATTTTATTTAGGTAATTAAAAATGAGATTTTTATTATAGGAAGGGTGTTAGAAAGCTATGATTTTTCATTGTTGAAAACTACGATTTTTATATATTGAATAGCATAGTAAAAATTAGATTTTTATATATTGAATAGCATAGTAAAAATTAGATTTTTATATATTGAATAGCATTGTAAAAATTAGATTTTTATATATTGAATAGCATAGTAAAAATTAGATTTTTATATATTGAATAGCATAGTAAAAATTAGACTTTTATATATTGAATAGCATAGTAAAAATTAGATTTTTCTATATTGAATAGCGAAGTAAAAATTCGATTTTTCTATATTGAATAGCGAAGTAAAAAATTCGATTTTTCTATATTGAATAGCATAGTAAAAATTCGATTTTTATATATTGAATAGAGAAGTAAAAATTCGATTTTTCTATATTGAATAGCGAAGTAAAAATTCGATTTTTCTATATTGAATAGCGAAGTAAAAATTCGATTTTTACATATGTAGTGAATACGGGCAGTGAAAAGTGACAAGAGGCAGAACGACGAAGATTTCTATCTAAGAAGAGTCATGGGATTGGATTAGCTAATCGGTGAGAACTTCTCACTCTTTAATTTAATTTTCTAGTTATATAATTATATACTAGGATGCAGACGGTGTTTAGTAGCACCTGACACCCGTCGTCCACAGACCATGGATGGCTTGTATGCTTGTTTGTTTGATTTTGATGTGTAGTTGATTGTGTGATGAGATGTGAAATGAAATAAAATATTTATATAGTAAAAAATATTTTATAGTTAAAAATAGAATTTTTAACGTGTATATGAAATGAAATAAAAATAAACAAATCGGACGATTTGTTTATATACACACATTTGACTGATATTGATTGGGACGATAAATTTTACACATCGCCCAACAGCACAAATAAAATCTGTGTTTGATTGTTTGAAACCCCACACGGGTATTGGGATGATATTTGATGTATACCAATCCCGATTGTTTAGTTGTATGTCGATCGATTGATTGACAGACTGTCATAAGCATTGAATATTTATATTTGATGCTTATACAGTGTAGAATGCACTTTGGATGATGGTTGATTATTCATCGTTGTTGATATATACATGTGTTGTAGAAAATCCATATAATTAACATTATATGGTAATTGATTGGGCCTCATTCCAGTTTTGCGAAAGAAATATTTGAAAAGAAATATTTGAATAGAAATATTTGCAAAAGAAATATTTAAAAAAGAAATATTTGAAAAAGAAGTATTTGAATAGAAATATTTGAAAAGGAAATATTTGAAATAGAATATTTAAAAATAGGAATATATGAAGCCGTATTGATTAGATTGACGCCATTTTGACGTGAACGATAGTTATATCGATTTTATTCATTTTATAACGAATATCGAAAGTGATTTCAAAATATGAAATTTTGAAAAGAATTGAAATTCGAATTAAATTGAATAGAAATGAATTCGAATTGAAATTGAATATAAATGAATTCAAATTAAAAATTGAATTGAATGGAAAACGAATTGAAATTGAATTGTATTGAAATCAAGTTGAAATCAATTTGAATAAATCAATTCGAAATGAAAAGAAAATGAATTTATGTTGGAAAATTCGATTTTGATTTGAAGTTGAAATCGTTTTGAAAACGAATTTAAAAACGATTTATTAAATAAGTTTTAAAGGAAATCGACGAAGTATATATTATATATATTATATATATAATATAATGGCCTGAATAGAACGCACCGCTCCACGGCAGTTCGCGAATTTCGACCATTGACTTCGAATGGACATTGCGGGAGATCCGACCGTCGGATTCTCCTAAAACCGGAACCGTTGGGTTCGTATCGAAAAGAGCTTTCTAACGAATATTAGAAATTTGAAATCTAACGGTTGGATTTGGAAGTATGTCCAAATCAAATTTGGAAAAGGTCGCTGTAAGTGCAGTTCGATGGCCGTTGATGGAAATCGACTGTACGGGCCTTGATAAAATTATTAAAAATAGTAATAATTTGTGTAAAATCATAAGAAATGATTTAGAAAGAATTGGGATGAAAAACTCCATATTTGAAAAGATAAAAATAGATTTTTTTCGAAATGAACTAGTTTTGAACTAGAATTATAATTCTATTTATTTTTAAATAAATAAATTGAATTTGAAATGGTTTTGAAAATAACCAGAATTTCCAATGATTGCATTGGAATGAATTTGAATCGAAATTGTCTTCGGAATATTTCGATGTTGGATTTCGTGATTATACAGATGTTTTTATGGAAATTTGAAAGATATAGATATATATATCGTTATTTCCAATACGATATCTGTTGGTCGTAGAATTTGATATTGAATATAAGCCGATATATTTTCTATTCAGAGCCTTGTATTTAATATCAAATGTGATTTGGGTTTGTCGTGAATGGTGTCTTGACTAACACTGTTCTTGAACCCAGTTGAGAAAAGATTAAATCCTTTTATTTAGATTTAATGAAGTGTACCAATTAAATAATATTTAATTGGAATTGAATTGATATTGATTTTTGGGTTTATCGTGGACAGTGTTTTAAATAACACTCGTTCTTTAACCCGATAATTAATGGAATGTGACTTTGGGTTTATCGTGAACCGTGTTTTAAAATGACACTGATTCTTTAACCCAGTCAACGATTAAAACTAAGTGGATTTTTAATGAATCTTTAATTAGATTGAAATGATCGAGAATGGAGTATCACCAGTTTTGCTCCAGGCGATAGTTAAATCTTTAATTAGATTTGAACGTGAAATGGTAATTGAATTTACCGATAACACCGTAGTGTTAGATATGAAGTATTACCAGTTTTACTTCATGGGATGAATAGGCTGGGATTGGGAAATTAAAACAAATGATTACTTCGGTAAAGTTCGTTAATCCCGACTAGTTTGAATTGATATTCAAAAGTAGATTAAAGAATAAATTCAAGGAATTCATCTTGGATAAAATTAATGGGAACCTTTCCCTATGAATGTAAAATTTAGAAACTAACCGTCGGTTAGCCAAGCAGAATGGTTTTCTGGATATTGATCTGATGTTGGTTTCGGCCTTCGGGGTTAATATTTGGGAAATTATTCTCTTGATTAATTTACGGTTAGTGACTGATGAATTGGAATGAGGCGTATGTTGTGTTTGTGTAACACTTAATTAAAATATACGCGAGTTATTCGGAAAGACCGGGTTTATCCCATTCTGAATAACTGATACGACGATAAGTCGAAGATGAAAACGGTGGTTGAAAACCGGAAGTCTTCACATCGTTTGGGTGATTACTGATGATCTTGATTGGGTTGTACACCCAAGATGAGGGAATCAATCGGTGGTCATCCAGATGTGCTTGGAGATCGATGGATATGCGAGGAAAGTGCCTCCGGTTTCGTTCAGACCCAGAACGGACTTGTAAATGGACTGTGTGTCTGACATTGGATTTCATTCTGTGTGACTGATATCGGCTGCATAGAGTGGTTTGCCTGTGTGGCATGCTAAGATGCAATTGATTGGGGCTTCTGTTGGAAAGCAAAGTCTTGTGGTGATGATCAAAGCACCGCTTGTGTGGCATAGCTTTGTGTAACGTGAATTCGCGAGCCTCGCACCCCGGTTGTGAACCAAAAACGGGAGAGGACGTCAGTGAGGACATGCGTTTCTTTCTAGCTAGGGTGGTGTCGGTGACCTACCAGCCCTGACATTTATATACTTTTCACCTGTGTGGTTGTTGCTATTGCGAGGCGCCTCGGTTAGATCGGACGATCCGGGTCCGATGGAGCCATTCGTTGGCTCATTTACGCCCCAAAGGGCGGGGAAACGTAGTGTTTAGGCATAATAATCCACATCGGTGGACCGACCCTGAGGATCCAAGGCTTGCTTGCGCGCTTGCCTGAGACTCGGGCTAGACAGTCTCGAATCGGTTGAGGACTATCTTTTGCCTCGGTTCATAGATGGAAACCCAATTTCCAAATACGTGACTTTGCGATTTTGATTGTATAACCTATATATGGCGACATAGTGGTATGGGGCATTCATGCCGCCTATGATTGATACTTATGATTTGAAGTTGTTTTATACACTATACACTTATAATAGTATCAAATGATTTCTTTTAAACGTATCAAGCATTCTTGGCTATTATAAGGAAAAAACCCTATCCCCCGGCTTGCGTTGCATTGTGTGATAGGGGCTGGGTCTTATAATAGCTTCATTTTTCTTTATTTAGCATTGCGCTGTTGTTTTATGCACTGGTGTTCTTGGGAGGAAACCCATTCCGTGTTATACGGCGTGGTCCCTTGATTTACCTAACTTTAAAATAAAGATTAATAACTGTTTTGTTCTCACACCAGTCCCATGACTGACCTGGAGTTTATTGTTTTAACCTAAACTCTGGGTGCCCTTATTTTGACACGGGCAGCTAGTAGTTTTGGTTTTGCAGATTTATATTCACAGGATCCTGGTTTACAGCTGGAACGATACCCGGAAAGCTTTGTATCCGTATATCTCCTTCAGTTGTGTATTTTATTATTTTCCGCTGCTATGTATTTAAATGTAATTTAAATCTCTGATATTTCTATGTAATATTTATTCATACTCTGTATATTCTTGTAATCTGATGCATTGTTATAGTATACAGTGAGAAATGTTCTTCTGTCTGCGTTCTATTTTGTGGCTTGTTCTCGAACTATCCGCGCTTTCTCTTTCTCTTCGGAGACCGGGGAAGTTCGGGTCGTCTCAGTTGGTATCAGAGCTTTGGTTTACAAAGCTTAGAGAACAAGACACGTTAGAACCATACGAAAGAATTCATCAGATATTGGATTAGTAATATCCAATTAGAATGACTCGTTAGAGATGGGATCAGTAGTATCCTAGAACGAGTGTGAAGAGTATATTTTTAAAATGAAACGAATTTTGTTTTGAAAATTTAAAATCAATTATTCGTATTTGATTATTTATTTATATGAATTTGGACAATCCAATATATAAAGATTTTGCATATATGTCTTGCAAACATGTATTCGAAGTTTTAATATACTGGATAGTTATAGAATCATACTCTAGTGCCCGGGGATAATTCTGGTGATGGGGCACCATCGCCAGTATTTATTTTCGAGTAACGAAAGTGAGATTTCTATAAATTTCCAATTGACTGGTGTGAGAACCGAAACTAGATAGGGCTTATTGTTGTGATTTGGCATCAAAAATCTGATTTTTGACTATATATCAAAGTTATGAATTTGAAAAGCTAATCAACTAATTGATTGATGTTTGTGTTGTTTGTTTAATTGTTTGAAAATTTTGGACCATATAGCCAATTTGAACCAAATATTGACTTGTATTGAAAATTATTCGCATTTGCTTGCATATACATGTACTTACATTGAACAGGTCATAGCAAAGAGGCTAGAGCAGAAGAATAAAATTGTTTGCCCGACAAATAGGTACATGTTTACCATAATTTACTGTTTTGTTTGGGTGATGATGATTTTATGAGCCGATTGGCTAGCCGCTTGGCTTTTTCTTTTTCTTTTTGAGATCAGAAGGCCTATATGGCAATTTCGGGATTTTCCCGTGGATCCCGGTGCAGGGGAGGTTATGGCGAAATTTTTCGAAAATTTAGGGTGTTAGCCAAATTTTTGAAGAATTTGAAAATTCTTAGAAACTGAAAAGTTGGAGAATGAAAGCCAGATCGAAAGTAGAGTTGATTAAGCAAACCACTTTCGACTTTGTTCCCTTTCGGGGACGAAAAGTTTTAAGTGGGGGAGATTGTAACAACCCGAAAATCTAGGCCAGTTTAAAATTTTTATTTTGGAAATTTTAGCAAATTTTGATTATTTAAAATGAATTATTTTAAATAATATCGACGAGAAATTTATTTTGAATAGAATTCGAACGTATATATTATATACGTCGTCGTTAGAATATAAAAATTTATATATAATTATAAATAGAATTGAAAATGGCGCGGTAGTTTGATAATTCGATTTCAAACTTCAATTGAATGTACAGGGTGCAAAATAAACCGGATTTTAGTGAAACCAAAAATAATGGAATCTAATAGGGAATATCTTCCCAACGAATCCGAAAAATCGAAATTTCATAGCGGGAATCTAAAGATATGTCCAGTTGAAAATTCTGAATAGTCGCTATGGAATTCAGGCCCTTAAAAATGGACATTTTGCAAACGACCTCGGATTTCGATGAAACAACTTTGGTTGGGTCCGTGATGTCAAATTATTGCTAGGTTTCAAATTTCATAATTTTTCGAATCAATATGTGAGCGTGGCAAAGGAAAACACATTTGACCAGTTTCAGTTGATTTTAATCGACTAGAAAATGACCATTTTTCAAACGGTCTCAGAATTTGACGAAACTAGTTTTGTTAGGACCGTATCGTCAATACGAAGCTAGAAAATATTTTTCGTAAATTTTTAGAGTTCGTATGTGACCCCAGTAAATTGAAATACGCATTTAAATTCAATACATAGAGTTATATGTTGATTTCAACGAAAACTGATCGAAACGATCGAATCAGCTTACGATACATATCCCATTGTGTTTGGGACGGGGGTAATTAGCTGTGCACGACAGGCGGTGGGCCACGTTTAGAGGTCAAAAATAAAATTTGCTTTTGGAAATTAAAATATAATTAAATTATATTTTTTTTTCAATAACCCCCCTTCTCTTCATTCATTCAGTAAACCCCCCCCCCCCCCCCCGTTCTATTTTCCCAAATCGAACCCCCCCCCCCCCCCCGACGATCGGCACCACCGGGGTTCACGCCGCCGCCTCCCCTTCACCACGCCGACCCCCTCCGACCACTCCACCCTCTCGTCGCTCTCGTTTCCCTCTCCTCAGCCCTAGGTCACGCCCAAACCATCGAACACCCTCGAAATCCGCCGCGGCTTCGCCTGTGAGGCCACCACCACCTCTGACTGGCGCCACGCACCTCCTCCGCCCTCTGTTCTTCCTCTCACCCCTTTTTCTCCCTCTTCTAGCCCAAAACCACCGCTAACCGGGCTTCTCCGACCAATGCGGGCCCTACTGCCGATGGTCCGACCACCCACGACTCCAGTGCTGCCATCTCTAACCCCAATACGGCTGGTGAGAGTTTAATTTCATTTTAATTTTATTTTATTTTATTTAGGTAATTAAAAATGAGATTTTTATTATAGGAAGGGTGTTAGAAAGCTATGATTTTTCATTGTTGAAAACTACGATTTTTATATATTGAATAGCATAGTAAAAATTAGATTTTTATATATTGAATAGCATAGTAAAAATTAGATTTTTATATATTGAATAGCATAGTAAAAATAATAGTTTTATACATTGAATAGCATAGTAAAAATTAGATTTTTATATATTGAATAGCATAGTAAAAATTAGATTTTTATGTATTGAATAGCATAGTAAAAATTAGATTTTTCTATATTGAATAGCGAAGTAAAAATTCGATTTTTCTATATTGAATAGCGAAGTAAAAATTCGATTTTTCTATATTGAATAGCGAAGTAAAAATTCGATTTTTATATATTGAATAGCGAACTAAAAATTCGATTTTTCTATATTGAATAGCAAAGTAAAAATTAGATTTTCTATATTGAATAGCGAAGTAAAAATTCGATTTTTACATATGTAGTGAATACGGGCAGTGAAAAGTGACAAGAGGCAGAACGACGAAGATTTCTACCTAAGAAGAGTCGTGGGATTGGATTAGCTAATCGGTGAGAACTTCTCACTCTTTAATTTAATTTTCTAGTTATATAATTATATACTAGGATGCAGACGGTGTTTAGTAGCACCCGACACCCGTCGTCCACAGACCATGGACGGCTTGTATGCTTGTTTGTTTGATTTTGATGTGTAGTTGATTGTGTGATGAGATGTGAAATGAAATAAAATATTTATATAGTTAAAAATATTTTATAGTTAAAAATAGAATTTTTAACGTGTATATGAAATGAAATAAAAATAAACAAATCGGACGATTTGTTTATATACACACATTTGACTGATATTGATTGGGACGATAAATTTTACACATCGCCCAACTGCACAAATAAAATCTGTGTTTGATTGTTTGAAACCCCACACGGGTATTGGGATGATATTTGATGTACACCAATCCCGATTGTTTAGTTGTATGTCGATCGATTGATTGACAGACTGTCATAAGCGTTGAATATTTATATTTGATGCTTATACAGTGTAGAATGCACTTTGGATGATGGTTGATTATTCATCGTTGTTGATATATACATGTGTTGTAGAAAATCCATATAATTAACATTATATGGTAATTGATTGGGCCTCATTCCAATTTTGCAAAAGAAATATTTGAAAAGAAATATTTGAATAGAAATATTTGCAAAAGAAATATTTAAAAAAGAAATATTTGAAAAAGAAGTATTTGAAAAAAAATATTTGAAAAGGAAATATTTGAAATAGAATATTTAAAAATAGGAATATATGAAGCCGTATTGATTAGATTGACACCATTTTGACGTGAACGATAGTTATATCGATTTTATTCATTTTATAACGAATATCGAAAGTGATTTAAAAATATGAAATTTTGAAAAGAATTGAAATTCGAATTAAATTGAATATAAATGAATTCGAATTGAAATTGAATATAAATGAATTCAAATTAAAAATTGAATTGAATGGAAAACGAATTGAAATTGAATTGTATTGAAATCAAGTTGAAATCAATTTGAATAAATCAATTCGAAATGAAAAGAAAATGAATTTATGTTGGAAAATTCGATTTTGATTTGAAGTTGAAATAGAAGTTGAAATCGTTTTGAAAACGAATTTAAAAACGATTTATTAAATAAGTTTTAAAGGAAATCGACGAAGTATATATTATATATATTATATATATATTATATATATTATATATTATATATATATATTATATATATTATATATATAATATAATGGCCTGAATAGAACGCGCCGCGCCACGGTAGTTCGCGAATTACGACCATTGACTTCGAATGGACATTGCGGGAGATCCGACCGTCGGATTCTCCTAAAACCGGAACCGTTGGGTTCGTATCGAAAAGAGCTTTCTAACGAATATTAGAAATTTGAAATCTAACGGTTGGATTTGGAATTATGTCCAAATCAAATTTGGAAAAGGTCGCTGTAAGTGCAGTTCGATGGCCGTTGATGGAAATCGACTGTACGGGCCTTGATAAAATTATTAAAATAGTAATAATTTGTGTAAAATCATAAGAAATGATTTAGAAAGAATTGGGATGAAAAACTCCATATTTGAAAAGATAAAAATAGATTTTTATCGAAATGAACTAGTTTTGAACTAGAATTATAATTCTATTTATTTTTAAATAAATAAATTGAATTTGTAATGGTTTTGAAAATAACCAGAATTTCCAATGATTGCATTGGAATGGATTTGAATCGAAATTGTCTTCGGAATATTTCGATGTTGGATTTCGTGATTATACAGATGTTTTTATGGAAATTTGAAAGATATATATATGTATATATATATATATATATATATATATCGTTATTTCCAATACGATATCTGTTGGTCATCGAATTTGATATTGAATATAAGCCGATATATTTTCTATTCAGAGCCTTGTATTTAATATCAAATGTGATTTGGGTTTGTCGTGAATGGTGTCTTGACTAACACTGTTCTTGAACCCAGTTGAGAAAAGATTAAATCCTTTTATTTAGATTTAATGAAGTGTACAAATTAAATAATATTTAATTGAAATTGAATTGATATTGATTTTTGGGTTTATCGTGGACAGTGTTTTAAATAAAACTCGTTCTTTAACCCGATAATTAATGGAATGTGACTTTCGGTTTATCGTGAACCGTGTTTTAAAATGACATTGATTCTTTTACCCAGTTAACGATTAAAACTAAGTGGAGTTTTAATGAATCTTTAATTAGATTGAAATGATCGAGAATGGAGTATCACCAGTTTTGCTCCAGGCGATAGTTAAATCTTTAATTAGATTTGAACGTGAAATGGTAATTGAATTTACCGATAACACTGTACTGTTAGATATGAAGTATTACCAGTTTTACTTCATGGGATGAATAGGTTGGGATTGGGAAATTAAAACAAATGATTACTTCGGTAAAGTTCGTTAATCCCGATTAGTTTGAATTGATATTCAAAAGTGGATTAAAGAATAAATTCAAGGAATTCATCTTGGATAAAATTAATGGGAACCTTTCCCTATGAATGTGAAATTTAGAAACTAACTGTCGGTTAGCCAAGCAGAATGGTTTTCTGGATATTGATCTGATGTTGGTTTCGGCCTTCAAGGTTAATATTTGGGAAATTATTCTCTTGATTAATTTACGGTTAGTGACTGATGAATTGGAATGAGGCGTATGTTGTGTTTGTGTAACACTTATTTAAAATATACGCGAGTTATTCGGAAAGACCGGGTTTATCCCATTCTGAATAACTGATACGACGATAAGTCGAAGATGAAGACGGTGGTTGAAGACCGGAAGTCTTCACATCGTTTGGGTGATTACTAATGATCTTGATTGGGCTGTACACCCAAGATGAGGGAATCAATATGTGGTCGTCCAGATGTGCTTAGAGATCGATGGATATGCGAGGAAAGTGCCTCTGGTTTCGTTCAGACCCAGAAAGGACTTGTAAATGGACTGTGTGTCTGACATTGGATTTCATTCTGTGTGACTGATATCGGCTGCATAGAGTGGTTTGCCTGTGTGGCATGCTAAGATGCAATTGATTGGGGCTTCTGTTGAAAAGCAAAGTCTTGTGGTGATGATCAAAGCACCGCCTGTGTGGTATAGCTTTGTGTAACGTGAATTCGCAAGCCCCGCACCCCGGTTGTGAACCAAAAACGGGAGAGGACGTCAGGGAGGACATGTGTTTCTTTCTAGCTAGGGTGGTGTCAATGACCTACCAGCCCTGACATTTATATACTTTTCACCTGTGTGGTTGTTGCTGTTGCGAGGCGCCTCGGTTAGATCGGACGAACCGGGTCCGATGGAGCCATTCGTTGGCTCATTTACGCCCCAAAGGGCGGGGAAACGTAGTGTTCAGGCATAATAATCCACATCGGTGGACCGGCCCTGAGGATCCAAGGCTTGCCTGCGCGCTTGCCTGAGACTCGGGCTAGACAGTCTCGAATCGGTTGAGGACTATCTTTTGCCTCGGTTCATAGATGGAAACCCAATTTCCAAATACATGACTTTGCGATTTTGATTGTATAACCTATATATGGCGACATAGTGGTATGGGGCATTCATGCCGCCTATGATTGATACTTATGATTTGAAGTTGTTTTATACACAATACACTTATAATAGTATCAAATGATTTCTTTTAAACGTATCAAGCATTCTAGGCTATTATAAGGTAAAAACTCTATCCTCCGGCTTGTGTTTCATTGTGTGATAGGACCTGGGTCTTATAATAGCTTCATTTTTCTTTATTTAGCATTGCGCTGTTGTTTTATGCACTGGTGTTCTTGGGAGGAAACCCGTTCCGTGTTATACGGCGTGGTCCCTTGATTTACCTAACTTTAAAATAAAGATTAATAACTGTTTTTGTTCTCACACCAGTCCCATGACTGACCTGGAGTTTATTGTTTTAACCTAAACTCTGGGTGCCCTTATTTTGACACGGGCAGCTAGTAGTTTTGGTTTTGCAGATTTATATTCACAGGATCCTGGTTTACAGCTGGAACGATACCCGGAAAGCTTTGTATCCGTATATCTCCTTCAGTTGTGTATTGTATTATTTTCCGCTGCTATGTATTTAAATGTAATTTAAATCTCTGATATTTCTGTGTAATATTTATTCATACTCTGTATATTCTTGTAATCTGATGCATTGTTGTAATATACAATGAGAAATGTTCTTCCGTCTGTGTTCTATTTTGTGGCTTGTTCTCGAACTATCCGCGCTTTCTCTTTCTCTTCGGAGACCGGGGAAGTTCGGGTCGTCTCAGTTAGCCACCACCATCGGTAACACTTCTTCCTTTATTACTACAGTCCCTCAGTTTGATTGATTTGATTTGACGTGCATCCGTCATTTGGGAGTGTTGTCCGAGGTGGGCGGTAGTCACGGCTATGCGTTACCACCAGTCTGAGCGTGCAACTAGTATATTCATACTCTGGACATGCCTCGTGTGCCTTGTCATATTATCCTGATCAAGCCCCCTACGATTTTGATTTAACGTTGTCGTATCACGGCGCATCCCTATCCGCCAACGTACTAGTGTGTTATATACAAACTATACGGCAACGGTATAAACGTTGCAAGGGTAATAATGGTAATCCAGCTTACACTATTTTAATAATTTATATTTAACCATAGACACTATTATAATAGCGTATTATATTATATAGTATCTAGTTTGACGGATCCTTAAGAAATGGAATTTCCCGTAACACCTCTTAAGTTATTGCACTCATATTATCACATGAAATTGATTTAACTAATATAAGAATATTTTAGTTCTGATCCGAATGTTTTTGTCTTTTCATTTATGCTCGGGTCAACCTGAGTTTTCAGTTATTGAAGATACCATTTTGAAGATGAAGATGAAGCTCAACGGACGTACTTATTACTATTTATTCCGTTGCAAATATTGGTATGTTTATGATAGTTCACTCTGATCATTGTTGTAATATATAATCAAATGTATGTTTTAACAGCTTCATGAACTATTATTTAATTATTATATTTTGTCCTTCCGCTGTGAGATTCTGTATTTTTTTCTTCTTCTCTTATTTTTCTTGTATAAATTCCAATAACTATCCGTATTTTTGATTTGCTTATGTCGAACTTGGGGATCATTGTCGATTTGAACGGTCAAAAATCTCGGATGTTACATGTCTGTTTGCTAATATGCCGGACTCTATATGTGAACTCTATTATCGTGTTGGACATAAAAAGGAAATATGCATCGTGACTTAAAATATCCATGTATCCTTATAGCACAATCCTTAAGTTGATCATTCGAGCAACTATCATTTCGTTATTTAGTAATTCCAGACTTTTAAAAGTCCTGCTGGATGACAGCCACGATGGACAGTAAATGCAAAGTAAGACATTTTCGTCAGTTTTGCACGTTATGTCGACCCATTTTTAGTCATGTAAGGTATTATAATTCTTGCAATAGCTTCCTTCGTAGAAGTTATTTTTACACCAAATTTTTAGCTTGACCGATATGAAAGAATAGCAATAATCATTAATACATGTAGTATGTACTAGTGAATAAAACTATAACACTAAAATGTCAATTGTTTCATCAACCATAGTAGTGTAATTAATAATACAACCCAACTAAACAGAACCATGAAATTTATTTAATGGTCATCTGATTTATATTTAAGCATTACCTTTCCTACGACCTATCAATTTAACATCATCTCTCATTTGTCCACAGAAACTTACCATTCGTACTGCTAATAAATGGAAATGAACTTAATTGAAAAAAAATAACCACCCTATGGAACTATTTGTTTTAACAAAAAAAATTACCACTAACAAAATAAAAAATTATCACCAATAAATTTAACTTTGAAGAGAAGAACAGGAACTCATCTTAAACACAATAATATAAAGCACTCGTTTAAATGTTTTGGTATAAGATGTAAATGTCAAAACTTTGTTCATAGTGGGACAGACATGGAAAAGTTCTTCGTATAGGCTAACAAAATTAGACATGGGATAAACATTTTCATCTTTCAGGTTTTAATAGTAGAATATTTTTGTAACCAAGAACATTGCAAAGTTTCAAGGTACCATTGATATTTGGTTGGTGAATCGCGCATTACTTCTAAGGACTCTAGGTAGCATTTGAATTCTAAAAGGGCCAAGTTTCATTCGCGTCGGCGTCTGACGCGTCTTACGTAGGGCGACAACAATGTCCCGTTCGGATGAAAGGTTGAAAAGTTAGCTTTCGCGTCAGACGCCTTAGACGCATCCGACGTGACATATATTTTTTGCCCCCCTTTCCATTCTGTCTCCCTATATATATCCCGCCCATTTCAACACTACATCACCATCCTCATTTCTCATTTTCCTCCGGTTCTTTATTTCTATAGTTTTCTAGATTATATATAATGGCAGACAGTGATGATTTAGATTTGGAAGATTTGTAAGATATGCTCGATATTTAATAAATTAACGCTAATCAAACACGAGAAAGGAGCAGAATACGCGGACCGTTGACAATGCAATTTTCGAGTGAAGCGATTATGTTTCAGATCCTTGTGTGAAAGGTTAGCAAATTACGGGTTGGAAGCCTCAATGCACATTACGGATAAAGAAATGGTGGTTGTGTTCTTATATACTATTGCATTGGCCCTTCCTACAAGGCAGGTTGTTGAGCGGTTTCAACGATCAAATGGTACGATTTGTGTCATTTTTCATAAAGTTTTGGATTTAGTTCTCATATTGGTAGCCGATATTAGACCAGTCGATACCCAATTTAACCCGATATTATAGAACAAATTCGTTCTTCACCCCGATATTATCCTTTCTTTAAAAACTTTATTGGGGATATTGATGGGACACATGTGATGACTCATGTGGGTCAAGAAGACATGCAACATTTTGTAGGACGGAAAGGATCTGTTACACAAAATATTATGGCTATTTGTGCGTTTGATTTAACTTTTACATTTGTAAGAGCGGGATGGGATGGAACTGCGTACGACGCTAAAGTATTTCGGGAAGCTATAAATAATCCAGAACTTAATTTCCCTCATCCTCCTACCAGATAGTATTATTCAATGGATTCAGGATATCCACTAGTGGAAGGATATATGACTCCTTAACGATCCGTGAGATGTCATACACCAGACTTTAATGACACACAGAATGAACCAAAGTCAGAAAATACAACGCTGACGATCTAGATTTTATGCCGTATGATTATGACCCTGATTTAGTGCCAGAAGAATATCTCGAAGAATATTGCAGTATATCAAATCGCGGAAACAAAGAATGAGAACCCGTTCAAAGAACCAGAACAACATCCACCGTGGCAATTGTATGAGACAATATATGAAACGAACTAGTTTCCGCGGGAATGCATTAAAAAGTTTCATTGTATTCTGTATTTTATATTTTCATTTTAAATTCTGCGATTTGTATTCCGCAATTATGTAATTTAATTCTGCTATTTTTAATTTGCAATTTGGATTTTGCAATTTGTATTTTGCATTCTACTATTTTGTTCAACAATAAACACACACAAACACAAACTATTAAAAAAATATACAAAAACAATAAAATAGTAACTCTGCCCCTTCCAATATGCCCCTTTCGTAAAAAAACACATTCCCCGTTCGCAACAATTCTCTTTCAAATACCCCTTCAGAATAACCCTTCCAGATACCTCTTTCTGTTCAAAATCAAACGGACCCTTAGTATCATGACTTTTTCAGCACTAACTCTTAGCAGAAATAAATTTTATATCTATTCTGTTGGAATAACCAGCTGACTGCCACGAAAAAGATTCAGTAAAATAGATTGGAGGTTTAAAGAAAACTTCCAATGCGTTTTATGTAGCACTTAGGAGCCATTATAGAAAGGCAAATTTTTTTAGTAGCTAAACCTTTTTTAACAAAAAGGAATCCATATGCTCTACAAAATAATAAGCACAGGTTAAAATAATGGAAAATTTTGGTTGTGTGGAAGATTCAAATTTGAATCTCATTTGTATAATAGTCAAATGTCTTTTTTTCCTGATTTGAAAAATTAATCTACACTAAAAATCAACTATGCTATGTTTTGGAACAATTCTTGGCAAAAATACAGGATGTTAGAGAAGTAACAAACTTAAATATATGTTAGAGCCTATGCACTAAATCCAATCAATTAAAAAGGGATAACATTGCATATACATTGTTAGCATAAATAAATTTTATATCTATTCTGTCGGAATAATCAGTCGAGTTCAACTTGGAAACTACTGCTGCTAGTTACGATTTCACATGATTTATGGAATATACAACTAAAATTACCTTTTCATAATTGACATCCACAAATCCGCAATTGAAGCTCAAACCCATGACAAACAAAGCATGGCAAACCAAAATCATCCTTCAAACTTTGGAATTTTTCTGTAGATTTTAGATTCGATTTTTGTTGATCTGAAATTATTTTTGAACTTTCGGATCTTGATTTTGGAAGTTTGGAGTTCTGATTTCAAAAGTGAACGGTAGTAGATTTGGGAGACCGCACAACAATTTGAGAAACATGAGAGAAAGATCAGTTGGCTTTTTTAATTCGTGTAAACCCTGATTTGAGAGGACGATTAGAGAGGAGAAAGATTAGAGAGAAAAGTTCGCTTCGAAGGAACGATTTAATAGAAGGAACAGAGGAATAAAAATCGCATGAAAAAAATACGCCATCTTTTTTTTCTTCAAATGAATTGATTAAGCTCGCACAAGCAAATGACCATGACTTTCAATATTAATTTCCTAGATCTTTAACACGATGACACCACAGGAAGTTTAACCCTCACTAGCAATGTTGCTGGAGAGCCAGTCAAGTCCATCGTACAATCCATCCTCGGATGTAGCACATGTACTAATGTACCAGTGTCGCTAGCGAATGGAGAGAAGACCAAGCTTATCAGTGATTTCAGCAACACTCATTACATTCAGAAGATCATGTTTGTTTACAAACACATGCAAGAAAGCATCTCGCAACTCATCCTCATTGAGCATCCTATGAAGCTCATCTACGGCCACAACAACATGGTCTCTGTCGTTACTGTCAACGACAAAAATGAGGCCATGAGTGTTCTGGAAGTAGTGCCTCCAAAGTTGTCTTGACCTCCTACATCCCACACAGTTAAGATAATGTTCTTGTACTCAATGGTATGAACATTGAATCCAATAGTGGGAATTGTAGTAACGATCTTGCCAAGCATCAATATGTATGTGGGTGCATATACATATGTAAGATAATGTAATTGTCACATAAATCAAATCAAAACAAGCATCAATAAGCGATCGTATAATTTTTCAGTCTAATAGAATAGTACTCAGCATAAATATAAAATTAAAATAGGTATAAAATATATTCATATATGATATATAACCTATCATGTATATCAAACCAAAACAAGTATCAATTGGTGATCCCATGTTTTTGCAGTCTAATAGAATTGACTGCACTCCGCATTAAATAAAACATGTGCAAAATATATTCATGTATGATAATGTATTTATCACGCTTATAAAATCAAAAAAAGAATTGATAGGTGACCCTATGTTTTTGCTGTTTAACAGAGTTTGTAACACCCCACAACCGCTACGGTCACTCACTAAGGGAATGCCATAACATCGGTGGAGTATTTTAAGTGAATATAGAACAGAAAAATTACAACAAGACAGATATAAGTAATACTTGAGAATTTAAAACATCATTTCATTTCAGCGGAAAGTAAAACATGTTTGGTTACACCAAAACCATAAATAAGAGTCAAGTACATAATATCCATCCTGATAAAAACGAAAGTACATAATCCCATTACATAACCTAATAGCCATAATAGAAAAGATAAACTGAGCTTTACATCCACGGTCCAAGCTCCAAAAGATAGATAAATCAGTCTGATCAAAGCCCACTAGTGCTAGGCCCACTCTGAAAACCTGAGGGTTGGGAAAAAAATAAAGAAACAACGGGGTCAGACATAAGTCCGAGTGAGTCCTATAACCCTAACAATACAATCATTAAAGTAATTAGGGTATGATATAAACAAGGTACGGTACCTCTGGGGATAATGACTACACTAAGTAGCCAACTAAACACAGGATGTACTAAGATAACCGAAAAGACGCATTTATCCACCCAAGGATAATTACTGGATTACACCACCCCAGATCTACCCACCCAAGGGTAATTCCTACACTGCACCACACCAGTCATTCCTAACTTAAAGATTGATCCCACCCATGGACTTATAAAATTAACTTAATAGTTCTCGCGTACCCCTAGGTGACTAAGTAGACGCCTCGGGGCCCTACAATCCACTAGGTGTACACACTACTCCCCATTCGATCGGCTCCCTAACGTAGATACCCGTGCTGGCCCCACCGTGGGGTGTACCATTCCCCAGCGTGGCAACCTGATAAAACTAACGGTGCACGGCTTATATCTACACGATGCAACAACGTCTTATTTACCAGCCCGGGTCCACACACGCATATGAAACCCGTTGGTCATGCGTTGCCACCGCTAACCCATTTTGGCCTCTTATAGTCAAGCCCAATATGCGTGTCCCGTCACTCGACTAGAGTCGAGCCCACTAAGATACGTTTGGGATATTGGTTGAAATGGGCCCCCACAAGCTACCACCTAAGCTTGTTATTTTATCTAGTGTATCCCACTTAACCCCTTTTATAATCATGCCCACCTACATGTTAAGGTTTGGTTAAGTCATCTAATCATATATCAATTGCCACTTAAGGCACCCACTAGATTTCCACATGCCACCCAAAGGACTTACTTAACCCTTTACCCATGTTTAATTACATGTTCCTCTTTGGTTAAGTATTCTAATCGTATTTTCTATTGCCACCCAAGGCAACCCACTAGATTTCCACATGCCACCCAAGGCACCCACTTAACCCCTCATGTCCCTCTACATGCTAATATGGTTAAGTGTTTCTTAATTAATTAAGATCATGACCTCATAAAGACCTTTCACATTAGACCATCTTTTATGACTGCTGGATATGCCGGTTGGTTCCGGGCAGACTTCTGTCATAAAAAGGTCTAACCTCGTGTCTTTACTTTAATCACGTATTTAATTTATGACTAAGACCTCTCACATTGGGCCAATCATTTGTAGCTGCTGGATGGCCGGTCGGTTCCGGGCAGACTTCCGCTACAAAAGGGTCCAACCTCGTGTCTTAGTTGACTAATTACACTAATTAATCACCCCCATAATTTGAATTAATTATGCCTAATTAATTACACATTTTTAAGAATATGGGTAGACCTAACTCAATAGGTAAATTCCCAATTCCATAGTATGGGTAGACCTAACTTAATAGGTAAATTCCCAACTCCATAATATGGGTAGACCTAACTTAATAGGTAAATTCCCAATTACGTCCATTTAATTTGTGGTATGATTAATCATACCCATTTCACATCATTTTATTAACATGCATATTAACCCCATCGTTCCCCACGTAGTTCGTTCTCATAACACGACATAATAAAGGGAAGATTCATCACAAAGGTCATGGGTTTAGCCAACATAGCATGTAACTTTATCATGGGTTCAAAAGGTGTCAACTTGCATATATGAACATACATTAAACCCAACTAGTATTTAACCCAAACTTGCATTATGCATATCATAAAAGAGACAACTTGCATATGAACTTGCACATAAACTTGCATATGAACTTGCATCATAACTTGCATATGAACTTGCATCATAACTTGCATATGAACATGTATCATAACTTGCATATGAACTTGCATCATAACTTGCATATGAACTTGCATCATAACTTGCATATGAACTTGCATCATAACTTGCATATGAACTTGCATCATAACTTGCATATGAACTTGCATCATAACTTGCATATGAATATGTATCATAACTTGCATATGAACTTGCATAACATGCCATACTTAGAGACAAACTTGCATATATTATGCATATCATAAAAAGAGACAAACTTGCATAAAACCAAACACTTAGCATGCATAAAACCAAATACTTAGCATGCATAAAACCACATACATAGCATGCATAAAACCAAATACTTAGCATGCATAAAACCAAATACATAGCATGCATAAAACCAAATACTTAGCATGCATAAAACCAAATACATAACTTGCATAACATGTTACATATAGACTTGCATATAATCTCCCATATAGCTTGCATAACATGTTACATATGAATCAATGTTCAACATAGTGTTTTGCATCATAAAACATAGCATTAAACTTGCATATAGCACACAACATACACTATACTAAACTTGCATAAACACATTGATTCCACAAACATAGCCATATCTTATCATATCCTATCATAATCAATTTAACAATTGATTGTTAAGTCTATAGAAACTCACCACTAAACTCCAATAAGCAAACCCTTGCCACAAATCACCCAAAAACTCTAGCCTTGAACATAAAGCTTGCAACTTGATGATGAATGCAAGCCAATGATCACTCATACAACTCAAAGATGCTTGTATGCACATGAAAGCCTTCATAGAAATAGTTTAGAAATAGGATGGAGGCTAGGGTTTTGAGTGGAGGCCATGATCATAGAAATTTTTGGCATAGTTTAGTTAGGAGATAGGATTATGACCATTTAGGGCTAGCTTAGGGTCTTATTTATAGGATTAGGCAAGTGTTTTAGGCCATTAGATTAACCCTAAATTAGATTAGGACCATCAGATCTCGGAAGCTTCCAGAAACCAGCCCCAAAACACAGCCTAAACCCTAAAATGGTGCACCAGGCCAGCCAGAAAGCTGTGCAGGTTTCTGGCTCGACACGGGCGCACTTCCCACGTGCGCCAGTGTAAAAATGTGTTGGCGCACTTCACAAGTGCGCCAGTGCATTTTTGTGTTGGCGCACTTCACAAGTGTGCCATTGCATTCTGGCTAGTTTTCGGTTTTTCTGCCTAACTTCGTTCGTCCATATCTTCTTCATACGGACTCCGATTTTCGAAAACTCAGACTCTATTTCGCGTATTTTTCCGAGACGAACGCAATGGAGCAACCTGTTTCCCCTAATTCCCATATCTGGGATTAGTTATTCTTTAATTTGTGAATTTTAGCATTAACCGAAATTCGGGGTGTTACATTCTCCCCTCCTTAAAGGATTTCGTCCCCGAAATTTCTAAGCTAAGGAGAATGCATATCCTACCATCCAAACAACCATCTACAATCCATCAAACACGGGCATCCATTGTCCTTAAAACAGTTTCTAATGATGTATGAGCATATGCAAAAAGTGTGTGTATATGTTCCCTATCTAATGTATGAACATATGCAAACCATGATAGTGCCATGCATCCATTATGTATGCGAGAGAACCCTATCTACACATGCAATATCTACATGAGTGCACAATCATTCACCAAAATGCATCATCCATATGATAACACAATCATTATACATCCATAAATATAGCTTCCTACACACAATTTTATGCAATATGCCATATGAAGTGATTGAGCCGATCTAGTGCCTAGAGTGTGTATACATGCATCCACGAGCAACCACTAGCAACCACTTGCATCCACATGCATCCATCAAACATAACATGTCTCAAACACATGTTTCAACCATAGGTTTACCCTATCTAAAGGTCAAAGGTACTAATGAGAGGACATACTAAAGATAAGATAAGTACTAGACAAACGATAAAGGAGAAGTTAAAAGACATACTCTCAAAAAGGAATGGGTACAATGAACGCATCTTCGCTTCCGTCTCCCAAGTAGCATTGCCCTCGTCTTCTCCCCATTGTACTTTGACTAGTTGGACCTCTCGATTCCTCAATTTCCTAGTCTCTGACCCAAGGATGCGAGTAGGAGCTCGTCTAATAGTCGCATCACGCTCTACTTCCACTTCTCTAAGCAAGCTCGGCTCTACAACCTCTGCGGTCTCATGCAAGCACTTCCTCAAATGTGACACATGGAATACATCATGTACACCACTAAGTCTGTCGGGCAACTCCACTCTATATGCCATTCGTCCAATCCTTTCCTTAATAGGAAACGGCCCTACGGACCTTGGTGCTAACTTCCCAACAGATCCAAAGCGAACCACATTTCGTAACGGAGACACTTTGACAAAGACCATGTCCCCAACTTCAAACTCAAGGTCCGTCCTCCTCTTGTCCGCATAAGATTTTTGCCTATCCTGCGCTGCTTTCATCCTTCTTCGAATCAAGTCAATCTTCTCAGAAGTCTCCCTAACCATATCAGGCCCAAGCAAGATCTTCTCCGTAGATTCCCACCAACATGTAGGTGATCGACAATGCCTTCCATAAAGAGCTTCAAAAGGAGCCATACCAATACTGGACTGAAAGCTGTTATTATATGCGAACTCCACCAATGGAAGATGCTCTTCCCATGTACCACCAAAATCTAAGATACAAAGCCTTAAAAGGTCTTCTAGGACACGATTCACCCTCTCAGTCTGGCCGTCCGTCTGAGGATGATATGCGGTGCTCAGACACAATTGAGTCCCCACTGCTTCTTGCAAACTTCTCTAAAACTCACTAGTGAAGATAGGATCTCGATCACTCACAATGCTGGATGGTACGCCATGCAATCTAACAATCTCTCTAACATAGACTGAAGCAAGCCATCGAGCGGTCCTCTTACTCTTCACGGGTATAAAATGGGCACTCTTGGTAAGTCTGTCTACCACAACCCAAATTCCCGTATTGCCCTTCCTCGATCTCGGTAACCCATCGATGAAATCCATCGAGACACTATCCCACTTCCATAGCGGAACTTCCAAATGGGTGAAGCAACCCATCGGGTTTCTTCTGCTCTGCTTTCCTTTGCTAGCACACCAAGCATCTAGCCACATACTCGGCCACATCTTTCTTCATACCGGCCCAAAAAGAAAACTCGCTTCATGTCTTGGTACATCTTGTCCCTACCAGGATGAATGGTCATCTTCGACCGATGTGCATCATCAAGTATAGCCTTCCTCAGACCCTCGTCTTGCGGTACACAAAGTCTACCGTCTCTACGCAACCACCCCTTACCATCTAGGGTGTACCTACTCAAATGGCTGGACGACTCCCCCCCTTATGAGCTTCTCTACTAACTCAACCAACTGTGGGTCGTCTCGTTGTGCCTCGCCAATCCGCCCCAAAAGAGTAGGCCTAACCTCCAAGGAGGCTAGCAAACCGGGTACAAAGTCAACGGAAGGTCTAAAGTCAAACATAGAAATAAACTCTAAGCTCCGCCATTCCACGAACAATGGAGTCAAAGACAGCCTTTTTCTGCTTAAGGCGTCTGCCACCACGTTACCCTTGCCAGGGGTATAAGCTATCTCAAACTCATAGGATGCTAAGAATTCCATCCACCTTTGTTGTCTTAAGACAATGCGCTCAAAGAGTCTCCAACACTTCCCTAAGATGTAGGGCATGCTTTTCTCCACTTCTAGAGAAAATCAGGATATTCTCCCATGCAAAATCGTCACAACTATCCATCTCTCACGCAGACCACCCTAGTCGAACTCGACATCCCCCAAATGCAAGCCCCAAAGGCCTAAACCAATATCAGACAAACACCCAAGGGATACCTCCTTCGAATTCAGACGTCCTACGTGAGATGATACTAGTAAAAACGGCTAAATAATTAAGCCCTTGTCCAATTCTGGATGTCCTCGCTAGTCTCGCTCCAAAACCACCGTTTATCCCATAACTGGCTTTGCTCAACCTATTGAGCACATACGAAAACTTATTTCGCTCCTAGAAAAGACCAAGATGTCATCCACCAAGATCATCACGAACTTATTTAGGTACTCCCTGAACACCCTTCTCATCAAATCAACAAAGTATGCGGAGGCGTTCGTCTAACCAAATGGCATCACCAGCCACTCATAAAACCATCCGGAGTCCTAAAGGCAATCTTCTCTATACTATCCTCAGCCACTCTCAACTGACGAAACCCCGTGGCTGAGTCCAACTTGCGAAAATACTAAGGCGCCAACCAACTGATCAAAGAGATCATCAATCCTCGGCAATGGGTGTCTATTCTTCTTTGTGAGTTTATTTAGTTCTCTTTAGCCTACACAAAGTCTGAGGGACCCATCCGCCTTCGTGGCAAAAACTACTGGAGCACCCCACTCCGATATACTTCATCTTATGAACCCCTTCTCAAGCAAATCGCCTACTTGCTCATGGAGTTCCCTCCTCTCACGAGGAGCCATGTGGCACACTGGCCAAGATACTGGTTTGGCATTGTCTACCAGATATATTCGGAAGTCAATCTCCTGCTCCGGAGGTAAGCCCTTCACCTCCTCAAACACATCCGAGTATTCCCGGACCACTCTAACAGATTGCAAACTCTCGACCGACGTGTCAAGCGATTCTAGATAACTTAGCATAACAGATTCCATGGGATTACAAGAGATCTCGAGAGTGTTACCCAAGCGGGTCATAAGCCTAACAACTCTCCCTTCAAAATCAAGAACGGCACCCCTACTGGATAACCAGTCCATGCCCAAACTAACCCATAGCCCGTGAAGCCCAAAAAGCAGCACATCTAAACTCAACGCTAAGTATAGAAACTTTCAAACCCAAACACATCATGGAGCCCCAATTGGGTTTGAAACAACTAAGGGATCATCTACCAAACTGGTGTCTAAGTGCAGTGACTCAACTAACAATGATGAGATAAACAAACTCGATGCGTCAGAATCTAATAAAGTTCGAACCGGATAATAAAGAAATCCAAATTCCAACCTAGACGGTCCTATCCCCATCTGGTACACTAGCCGCGAGGGAATACAACCACCCTCCAGGAGATTCCATACCTTGCCCATGCCCCTTTGGACAATCCTAATACGGTGTCCCATTCCTCCAAAAGGATAACTACTCGCCTTCTTCTTCCCATTCTCCACTCGTAACCTCCCACCAATGAGGTTTCATCCTTCATTAACCAAACAACTATTTGAGCCTTCCTCCCATCGTCTATCCAATAGATACCTACCAGTCCTCCTCCTTCTTGAACCAACTTCTAATCCGACTAATGTCTAAGTCCCTTGAAGTGGTTTTCCGTTCTTATCTATCTTAGAAAGGTCATCTATACGCGGAGGGGAAACTCAAAACGAGAGAGGAAGAGATTCAAAACGGAGAATTCGAAAGATATAGATATGGCTATTGGGGATTATGCTTTTCTTTCAAAAACTTTTCTCTTAAAAGACATGTTTTTGAAAATACTCCTTTTAAAAATATTCTTAGAAAATAGTTTTTCCTAAAAAAATTATCTGTTCTGGTAACCTTAAGCTCTGATACCACGTGTAACACCCCACACCCACTACGGTCACTCACTAAGGGAATGCCATAACATCGGTGGAGTATTTTAAGTGAATATAGAACAGAAAAATTACAACAAGACAGATATAAGTAATACTTGAGAATTTAAAACATCATTTCATTTCAGCGGAAAGTAAAACATGTTTGGTTACACCAAAACCATAAATAAGAGTCAAGTACATAATATCCATCCTGATAAAAACGAAAGTACATAATCCCATTACATAACCTAATAGCCATAATAGAAAAGATAAACTGAGCTTTACATCCACGGTCCAAGCTCCAAAAGATAGATAAAGCAGTCTGATCAAAGCCCACTAGTGCTAGGCCCACTCTGAAAACCTGAGGGTTGGGAAAAAAATAAAGAAACAACGGGGTCAGACATAAGTCTGAGTGAGTCCTATAACCCTAACAATACAATCATTAAAGTAATTAGGGTATGATATAAACAAGGTACGGTACCTCTGGGGATAATGACTACACTAAGTAGCCAACTAAACACAGGATGTACTAAGATAACCGAAAAGACGCATTTATCCACCCAAGGATAATTACTGGATTACACCACCCCAGATCTACCCACCCAAGGGTAATTCCTACACTGCACCACACCAGTCATTCCTAACTTAAAGGTTGATCCCACCCATGGACTTATAAAATTAACTTAATAGTTCTCGCGTACCCCTAGGTGACTAAGTAGACGCCTCGGGGCCCTACAATCCACTAGGTGTACACACTACTCCCCATTCGATCGGCTCCCTAACGTAGATACCCGTGCTGGCCCCACCGTGGGGTGTACCATTCCCCAGCATGGCAACCTGATAAAACTAACGGTGCACGGCTTATATCTACACGATGCAACAACGTCTTATTTACCAGCCCGGGTCCACACACGCATATGAAACCCGTTGGTCATGCGTTGCCACCGCTAACCCATTTTGGCCTCTTATAGTCAAGCCCAATATGCATGTCCCGTCACTCGACTAGAGTCGAGCCCACTAAGATACGTTTGGGATATTGGTTGAAATGGGCCCCCACAAGCTACCACCTAAGCTTGTTATTTTATCTAGTGTATCCCACTTAACCCCTTTTATATTCATGCCCACCTACATGTTAAGGTTTGGTTAAGTCATCTAATCATATATCAATTGCCACTTAAGGCACCCACTAGATTTCCACATGCCACCCAAAGCACTTACTTAACCCTTTACCCATGTTTAATTACATGTTCCTCTTTGGTTAAGTATTCTAATCGTATTTTCTATTGCCACCCAAGGCAACCCACTAGATTTCCACATGCCACCCAAGGCACCCACTTAACCCCTCATGTCCCTCTACATGCTAATATGGTTAAGTGTTTCTTAATTAATTAAGATCATGACCTCATAAAGACCTCTCACATTAGACCATCTTTTATGACTGCTGGATATGCCGGTTGGTTCCGGGCAGACTTCTATCATAAAAAGGTCTAACCTCGTGTCTTTACTTTAATCACGTATTTAATTTATGACTAAGACCTCTCACATTGGGCCAATCATTTGTAGCTGCTGGATGGCCGGTCGGTTCCGGGCAGACTTCCGCTACAAAAGGGTCCAACCTCGTGTCTTAGTTGATTAATTACACCTAAATAATCACCCCCATAATTTGAATTAATTATGCCTAATTAATTACACATTTTTAAGAATATGGGTAGACCTAACTCAATAGGTAAATTCCCAATTCCATAGTATGGGTAGACCTAACTTAATAGGTGAATTCCCAACTCCATAATATGGGTAGACCTAACTTAATAGGTAAATTCCCAATTACGTCCATTTAATTTGTGGTATGATTAATCATACCCATTTCACATCATTTTATTAACATGCATATTAACCCCATCGTTCCCCACGTAGTTCATTCTCATAACACGACATAATAAAGGGAAGATTCATCACAAAGGTCATGGTTTTAGCCAACATAGCATGTAACTTTATCATGGGTTCAAAAGGTGTCAACTTGCATATATGAACATACATTAAACCCAACTAGTATTTAACCCAAACTTGCATTATGCATATCATAAAAGAGACAACTTGCATATGAACTTGCACATAAACTTGCATATGAACTTGCATCATAACTTGCATATGAACTTGCATCATAACTTGCATATGAACATGTATCATAACTTGCATATGAACTTGCATCATAACTTGCATATGAACTTGCATCATAACTTGCATATGAACTTGCATCATAACTTGCATATGAACATGTATCATAACTTGCATATGAACTTGCATCATAACTTGCATATGAATATGTATCATAACTTGCATATGAACTTGCATAACATGCCATACTTAGAGACAAACTTGCATATATTATGCATATCATAAAAAGAGACAAACTTGCATAAAACCAAACACTTAGCATGCATAAAACCAAATACTTAGCATGCATAAAACCACATACATAGCATGCATAAAACCAAATACTTAGCATGCATAAAACCAAATACATAGCATGCATAAAACCAAATACTTAGCATGCATAAAACCAAATACATAACTTGCATAACATGTTACATATAGACTTGCATATAATCTCCCATATAGCTTGCATAACATGTTACATATGAATCAATGTTCAACATAGTGTTTTGCATCATAAAACATAGCATTAAACTTGCATATAGCACACAACATACACTATACTAAACTTGCATAAACACATTGATTCCACAAACATAGCCATATCTTATCATATCCTATCATAATCAATTTAACAATTGATTGTTAAGTCTATAGAAACTCACCACTAAACTCCAATAAGCAAACCCTGGCCACAAATCACCCAAAAACTCTAGCCTTGAACATAAAGCTTGCAACTTGATGATGAATGCAAGCCAATGATCACTCATACAACTCAAAGATGCTAGTATGCACATGAAAGCCTTCATAGAAATAGTTTAGAAATAGGATGGAGGCTAGGGTTTTGAGTGGAGGCCATGATCATAGAAAATTTTGGCATAGTTTAGTTAGGAGATAGGATTATGACCATTTAGGGCTAGCTTAGGGTCTTATTTATAGGATTAGGCAAGTGTTTTAGGCCATTAGATTAACCCTAAATTAGATTAGGACCATCAGATCTCGGAAGCTTCCAGAAACCAGCCCCAAAACACAGCCTAAACCCTAAAATGGTGCACCAGGCCAGCCAGAAAGCTGTGCAGGTTTCTGGCTCGACACGGGCGCACTTCCCAAGTGCTCCAGTGTAAAAATGTGTTGGCGCACTTCACAAGTGCGCCAGTGCATTTTTGTGTTGGCGCACTTCACAAGTGCGCCAGTGCATTCTGGCTAGTTTTCGGTTTTTCTGCCTAACTTCGTTCGTCCATATCTTCTTCATACGGACTCCGATTTTCGAAAACTCAGACTCTATTTCGCGTATTTTTCCGAGACGAACGCAATGGTGCAACCTGTTTCCCCTAATTCCCACATCTGGGATTAGTTATTCTTTAATTTGTGAATTTTAGCATTAACCGAAATTCGGGGTGTTACAGAGTTGCACTCTGCATTCAAATTAAGTATTTGCAGAATATTTCATGTTTGTTTAGATTAGAATGAGAAATTGAAACGTAAAAATGTTTGGTTTCAATTTGCAAGGTTATATTGCATCTGACTGACGCTTAGACATTAATTATTACATCCAATATTAATTGTTAAATTTAACAAACTATGATCAAACAATATTCAAAATGACATTGCTATTGCGACTGAAAATGTAGAAAAAAACATACGACGTCCTCTGGTTAAGAAATCAAAAAGCATCGAACCAAATATGTTGATGGTAGGAGACAATATATTATAGGAGGAACAATTACTTTTTTATTTCATGCTTCCAATACATCAAATGATCCCATATATATAGGATTACATAACATGTCACTTCGTCTAATGGACATAACAGTTCATTAATAGACATGACAATTCATAAATAGACATGACACTTTATTTAACAAACATGACTTTTTATTTAATAGACATTAGAGTAATTAATTATTTTGGTTTACTCCAACATTGCCTCCCCTAAACCAAAATTCCTTCGAATGCCTAATGCAGCAACATTTTTTGAGAAAGCAGTCCCTCCAAGCGGCTTTGTGAAGTTATCAGCAATTTGTTCTTCACTTTGACAATACTCAAGACTCACTTCTCCTTCACGAACGAGCTCTCGTAGGAAATGGAATCGCAAACGAATATGCTTTGTTCTTCCATGCAAAATAGGATCCTTGGAGACAGAGATAGTAGAACTATTGTCGCAATAAATGATCGTAGGATCTTCTTGCTTGAATCTCAGATTTTCAAGAATTCCTCTTAGCCACAAAGTTTGACATCCTGCTAGAGATGCTGCGATGTATTCAGCTTCAATGGTAGAAAGAGCCACAACTGGTTGTTTCTTTGAACACCAAGAAATAATTCCACTTCCAAGGTTAAATGCATAACCCGAAGTACTCCTTGAATCATCGATACTTCCACCTAGATCGCTGTCCGTATATCCAACAAGCTTCACGGGCACACGAGCTTCATAGAAAATGCCATAGTCGATAGTTCCTTTAACATATCGCAAAATTCTTTTCGCAGCTTCCCAATGGTTTGAGTAAGGCTTTTCCATAAATCTGCTAATCAAATTTACTGCATACATGATATCGGGTCTTGTAGCAGTGAGATACATCAAATTTCCAACTAGGCTTCGAAACAAAGTTGGATCAACGCACTTTCCTTCACCATTTTTGCACAATTTCAGACATGTAACACAAGGAGTTGAAACAGGATTTGCATTCATCATGTTGAACTTTTCCAACACTTGCATAGCATATTTTTCTTGCGAGATAAAAATCCCACAATATGATTGTTGAACACCTATCCCCAGAAAATGATGCATTTCTCCCAAATCCGTCATCTCGAATTCTTTCATCATTGAATTTTTGAATTCAGATAACATCTTCATATCATCTCTAGTAAAAATTAGGTCGTCCACATATAGACTCACGATCATGCAACCTCCTTTTGAATTCTTTTTCATGTAAAGAGTATGCTCAAAAGGACACCTTTCAAAGCCATTTCTAAGGAAAAAAATATTAATTCGATCATACCATGCATGAGGGGAATTGCTTCAGCCCATACAATGCTTTATGCAGCTTATACACCTTTTCCTCATCGCCCTTCTTCACAAAACCCGGAGGTTGTTGAATGTAAATATCATCTTGAAGAAATCCATTTAAGAAAGCAGATTTCACATCCATTTGCAACAGCTTCCAACCATTTTGAGCTGCAAGAGAGATTAATAATAGAACTGTATCAAGTCGAGAGACAGGAGCGAATACCTCATTGAAATCTTCGCCTTCCTTTTGCTTGTACCCTTTTGCAACCAATCATGCTTTGTGCTTGTTGATGGAACCATCAAGTTTTGTTTTGGTTTTGAACACCCATTTCACATCAATGGCTGATTTATGTGAAGGCAACGTAGTAAGCTCCCATGTACCATTTTTCTCATAATATGGGCTGAAGCATCGGTGGAGTATTTTAGTACTTGAAATAGTACTTTAGTGAATATAGAACAGAAAAATTACAACAAGACAGATATAAATAGTACTTGAAATTTAAAACATCATCTCATAACAGCGAAAGTAAAACATGTCTGGTTACATCATAAAACCACAATAAAAGTCAAGTACAATATCCATCAAAATAAAGAAGTACATAATCCCACTCTCATACAATAGCCATGACAAAAGAAAAGATAACTGGGTAACTGGAGCTTTACATCTATCCAAGCTCCTAAAGACTGGAACAGCAATCCGATCAAGCTCCACTACTGCTAGGATCCACCGTAGGACCTGAGGGTTGGGAAAAAGATAAAAACAACGGGGTCAGACATAAGTCTGAGCGAGTCCTATAACTTTAACAATACAATCGTTAAAGTAACAGAGAAGACATAAACTGATATACGGTAACTAATGGGGATGAATGGGTCAACTAAACTAAGATAAAAGATAAAGACGCATCTACCCTTCCAAAGGTAAATTACTAAACTACACCACACCAGTCATTCCTAACTTAAAGGTTGATCCCACCCATGGACTTATAAAATTAACTTAATAGTTCTCGCGTACCCCTAGGTGACTAAGTAGACGCCACGGGGCCCTACAATCCACTAGGTGTACACACTACTCCCCATTCGATCGGCTCCCTAACGTAGATACCCATGCTGGCTCCACCGTGGGGTGTACCATTCCCCAACGTGGCAACCTGATAAAACTAATGGTGCACGGCTTATATCTACACGATGCAACAACGTCTTATTTACCAGCCTGGGTCCACACACGCATATGAAACCCGTTGGTCATGCGTTGCCACCGCTAACCCATTTTGGCCTCTTATAGTCAAGCCCAGTATGCGTGTCCCGTCCTCGACATGGGTCGAGCCCACTAAGATACGTATGGGTTACTGGTTGAAATGGGCCCCCAGCACAAGCCATCCCCCTAAGCTTGGCCCACACACTAGTGTTTCCCACTTAACCCTTTAATCATGTTTAATTACATGTTTCATTTTGGTTAAGTAATTTATCATATTTTCTATTGGGAACCACTAGCAATTTCCACATACCACCCAAGGTACCCACTTAACCCCCATGCCCCACTACATGCTTATCTGGTTAAGTGTTTCTTAATTGATTAACACCGTAACCGTGTAAAGGACCCCTCACATTGGACCGTCATTTGTAGATGCCTGGTTAAGCCGGTAAACTCCGGGCAGTCTTACACTACAAACGGGTCCAACCTCGTGTCATTTACCCTTGTTACGTATTTAATTTATGATTAAGACCCCTCACATTGGACCGTCATTTGTAGATGCCTGGTTAAGCCGGTAAACTCCGGACAGTCTTATACTACAAACGGGTCCAATCTCGTGTCTTAATCGAATAATTACTCCTAATTAATCACCCCCATAATTTGTGTTAATTATCCTGTTTATTTTAGGAATATGGGTGCACCTAACTTAATAGGCAAATTCCCAACTCCAAAGTGTGGGTACACCTAACTTAATAGGCAAATTCCCAACACATAGTACGGGTACACCTAACTTAATAGGCAAATTCCCATACTATGTTCATTTATTTTATGTTATGCATAATTATATTAATTTCACACAATCTTATTAACATATGCATTTAATTAACCCCATCGTTCCCACGTAATTTCGTTCTCATGACATAACACATATAAAAGGTGTCAACTTGCATATGTATGAACATGTTTCAAAGGTGCCGTCTTGCATATTAACAAACACATAACTTGCATATGAACTTGCATAACATGTCACATAACTTGCATATAATCTTGTATAACATGTCACATAACTTGCATATTAACTTGTATAACATGTTACATAAACATACATATTAACTTGCATAACATGTTACATAAACTTACATATTAACAAATACATGACTTGCATATGAACTTGCATAATATGTCACATAACTTGCATATAATCTTGTATAACATGTCACATAACTTGCATATTAACTTGTATAACATGTCACATAACTTGCATATTAACTTGCATAACATGTTACATAAACTTACATATTAACAAATACATGACTTGCATATGAACTTGCATAATATGTCACATAACTTGCATATGAACTTATAAACTTGCATATGAAGAAACATACAACTTGCATAATTATCATACATGTAACTTGCATATTATCATACATGTAACTTGCATATTAACATATGATCACAAAGCACAAAACTTGCATAACCCACATACATTAGCAAACTAACATCATGTCATATGACTTAAAACCCATTAATCCACAAATAAAACCATATGATCTCATCATATCTCATCTACTTAGTTTAGCAATTGATCATTAGAGTGATAGAAACTCACAACTAGCAAATTTGCACTCCAAATGAAGAAGATTAAGATGCTTAGAATGGATTAGAGGTTGATTAGAGAGTGATTAGCTTGCAACCCTCTTCATAAATTAGTGGAGGCTACTTCTAAGATTTAATTTGGCGGCATGTAGCCCTCAATTCTATTTTTAGTATGGATTAGGGTAGGTTTAGGGTGTATTTATAGATTAGGTGAGTGTTTTAGGCCCTTAGATTAACCCTAAATTAGATTAAGACCCTTAGATTTCGGAACTTTCCAGAAACCAGCCCTAAGACCAAGCCCAAACCCCAAACTGGTGCACCCAACCACAGAACTCTCTAGAAACTGTGCAGGTTTCCTGTCCCGACATGGGCGCACTTCCCAAGTGCGCCAGTGTATTTTTGTGCTGGCGCACTTCACAAGTGCGCCAGTGTATTTCTGGCCTGTTTCGGGTTTTTCTGCCTAACTTCGTTCGTCCATATCTCTTTCATACGGTGCCCGTTTTACGCAAACTCGGACTCTATTTCGCGTATTTTTCCGAGACGAACGCAATGACGCAGCCCGTTTCCCCTGATTCTCACATCTGAGATTAATTATACTTTAATTACTAACCATTAGAGTTAATTGAAATTCGGGGTGTTACATTTAGAGTTTGCCACCCTGGTAATTCTGCAACATCTGAAAAATCATAGTAGCCATTTTCACCAAAGCGAACATCTCTGCTGATAACCATCTTTTCGTCCTCGGATTGTACAGCTTGTAAGCTTTAGTCTTTTGGCTATAACCGATGAAAATGCATTTTTCAGATTTGTCATCGAGCTTCGATCTCAAGGCATTAGAATATGAGAGTATGCAAGACAACCAAAAGTTTTTAAGTGAGCAATATTTGGTTTCTTGCCATACCATACTTCATTTGGAGTAGAATCCTTCAAGCTCTTCGTTGGCGATCGGTTGATTAAGTAAACGGCACAAGAAACCGCTTCAGCCCAAAAACACGCAGGCAAGTTCTTCTTCTTCAACATGCATCTGACCATATTCTTGATAGTCCGGTTCTTGCGTTCTACAACTCCGTTTTGTTGAGGCGTGTACTTTGTTGTAAATTCATGGCGAATGCCATTGTTTCGACAGAATTCTTCAAATAAAGAAGACATATATTCTCCACCACGATCACTCCTTAGATTTTTTATTTGAAGACCAGAATTTTTCTCAACTTGTGTTTTAAAATCTTTAAAACATGAGAAAAATTCTGATTTCTCTTTCACACAATAAACCCATATTTTTCTTGTGTAATCGTCAACAAACAACAAGAAATACTTGCTACCTCCAAGCGATGGCACTTGCATTGGTCCACAAAGATCGGTGTGAACAAGCTCCAAAGGTGATTTAGAAATCCACTTTGATTTGGATGGGAAAGATTCACAATGTTTTTTTTCCCAATTGGCATTCCTCGCATACTTCATTTATCGCCCTAATTTTGGGGAGTCCTTGGACTATTTCTTTGGTAGACATCTCTTTCAAGCTCCGAAAGTTTAGATGCCCGAACCTCTCATGCCATAACTTGGAAACTTTATTAGAATCAGCAAGCATGCATTTATCGCTCATGATGTCTAGCTTGATCGGAAATAGTTTGTTGGATCCCATCACAATATTCGCCACTTGTTGGTTGTTCTTCTTCATGCTGCATTGATCTCCAACGAATTGAAAATCAAATCCTTTTTTCAGCAAGTGACCGACGCTAAGAAGATTGCTGCATATGCCTGGAACGTAAAGAACCTCCGACATTTTTTCAACTTTTCCAACCTTGGTTTTGAAAAAGATTTCACCAACACCTTCAATTTTGTATGATTTAGCATCTCCGATAGTAACCTGACCATCGTTGGCTTCTACAAGACTCGAGAACAAATTTTTATTTCCAGTCATATGCCTACTTGCACCACTATCAAAGTACCATATATTTTCAATATTTCCATCCGAGGCAATCAACAAAGATTCAGAATTTCCTGCTTCATTATGCTTAAAGCTAGCAACTGGTTTCTTTTCAGGATGTTTCTCCCAACAATCATTTTCTTTATGACCAGGCTTGTGGCAAAAATTGCATTCAAAATACGGTTTTTTACCATTGTATTTGCCTCGCGCTTTGTTATTTTTGGATGATGGTTTCTCCGCCTTTGATTCTTCACGTTTTCCACCATTCCCGCTATAATTTTTGCCATGAGATGGACATTGACCTTTTGTGGATGTGAATTGAGATTTTAAGGCTTGATCTTGAGAAAAATTAGTTTGTTTACTTCTCTTTAAGATCCTAGCCTCATGAGCTTCCAGCCTCCCTTGCAAGCTTTCAAGAGAAAGTGAAGCAATGTCACTTGATTCTTCAATTGCAACTACAATATGATCAAATTTCATTGGTAGGCTCCGCAGAATTTTTTCAACGGCTCTTTGGGTCTCTATGACTTCCCCGTTTGAAGCCATCTGATTGATGATGGAAGTGAGACGAATAAAATATTCTGAGATTTTCTCATCATCCTTCATTTCGAGCTTTTGGAATTCAGCTCGCAGTGACTGCAGGCGAACCATTTTTACTTGATCTTGGCCAGAATACGTTGTATTCAATATTCTCCAAGCCTCCTGAGCATTTGAAACTTTTCTAATTCTATCATAAACTTGAGTTTCTAGTGTCTGATAGATTTGGTAGAGAGCTTTCTGATCTTTTAGCTTTTTGCTTTTCAGAAGTTCCCTTTGAGCGGGTGTGAGTTGCGTCTCATCTTCTGGCGCTCCTACACCTTCTTCGACCACACTCCACGGATCTTGAGATTCAAGACACAACTTCATTAGATCGCACCAATAGTCAAATCTGTCACCATTGAAACGAAGAACTTGGGCAGCGGGATTATTTGTTATGTTGAGGAGATTATTTGACATATTGATATTTTAGCTCTGATACCAGTTTGTTGATGGTAGGAGACAATATATTATAGGAGGAACAATTACTTTTTTATATCATGCTTCCAATACATCAAATGATCCCATATATATAGAAGTACATAACATGTCACTTCGTCTGATGGACATAACTGTTCATTAATAGACATGACAATTCATAAATAGACATGACACTTTATTTAAAAAACATGATTTTTTATTTAATAGACATTAGAGTAATTAATTATTTTGGTTTACTCCAACAAAATACTTGTCACTCTAATTAGTTTTTTGTTTACTATGGTTGTACTTGTCCAATATAAGTTATCAGTTAACATAAAAAAAATGGCTAGTAAATTACAAAAATCACCAGTACAAAAGCTATTAATACCAAGTTATGAGTAATAAAGTTAAGTCTACATGTCTCAAAGTTAACGGATGCTGAACTAATAGGTTCCATGATTGAGGTCAAACGGTTAATTCGTCCTCCATTGTCTACACAGTGGAGACATGAAAGTATTGTAAATAAATGAACCGTATGAAGAAGAGAATAAAAACATCACAATATATTAGTGTCTAAGAATAAATTTGTAGCTTGTTAAATATGTAACTAATTCCATTTTGACCCCCAAAATCATGTACGAAATAACCATTTAATTCAAGGCAGTTTAAGTTATAAAGTTAAAACTCTCCGGACAATTGGATAGAGTCCTCCGATAGTTGGCCATTTTTCTCAGTGATAAGAGTGTGTATTTATGTAAAAGTTGTTTTAAACCAACTAATTTGTTATTTTAATGTAACTTTTTTTTGCTATATTCTTCATAAACCTAAATCCAGTACCTTCACATTTAATTTCACTATTTTTACATTTTAGTTCCCTGCTTACATTACATCCAATCAATTCAATTCATTTCAATTCATGTGGCCTAGTCCAATCACTAAGCACACCTCAATTAGTGATTGCTTCATGGAAAATAAATTGAAAAATTCTGCAGTATAAGTATTTCGTTCAACATGCAGTTAGATATAATCACTAGATAGACTACCTGGTCCAGCATACAAGATGGCAATTATGCACGGTAAACAGCAACATACCGCAATACCGATGATGAACACCAAAGCAACACAGAATACAACAAAAAAGACATCAAATGCCAAGAAAGATACGCGAAGCCTGCAAAACAAGATAAAATACGAAACGGCTAGAAAAATGGGTCATAAAGTTTAAACAATGTACGTTTAAGAAAAAATTAGTTAAGGGCCAGTATAGTTGAAGTGCATAATGGTCAAAGAAGGGCCTCCAACCATAACCCAGTAGAATCCAATAATCCACCAGATGAATGAAAACATCGTGTTTGCAGATTCCAAATGCTTAGCAATGCTATTAGATTAGAAGAAGAAAAATAAAGGACTAATCATATGTATCAAACACCTGTAAGAAACTTCACATGACCAGAAAAGAAAAAAACACTTACATTAAAATATCTCACATTGAATTTGATTCAATAACCAGGAAATCAAAAACAGGCTAAAAATTGTCTTTTTCAGTTGAATAACAATATAGCTGTGCATGGTGATTGTAAGAAACAACAATTTTATACATACATGGTCATTAAAAAGATACCTTTTTCAGCGAAATAACTCTACAGGCCATTGGGCTTGTATAACCTTATGCGATCAAAAAAAAATGTCCCCTTGCATACCACATAAGCTGCTGCTAATAAGTTAACATTATGATAAGAAAGATTATTAGTGCATCTTTCAGCTATAGATAATACATAACGCAATGAAAATTAAAGTATTTGGATCGTTCATTTCTTGCTGGTTAGTAGGCGAATGAGGGATGCACTGACTTAGACAATACATTAAATAACTAACAAAAGCATGTTATACATAAAGAAAATTAAGAAAACTAACCTTGTGAATCAAACAAAATCTGGGTGAATTTCATCATCAACTATAACACTTCCATTGACATTTAAAAGCTCGGTCTTATTTGTATCGTCAAAATTTTTGAATCTAACCACTTTTCCTCCAAATAATTACTCCATTTTGATGGGGAGTTTTATAAGTATGAATTTTGGCTCTTCATTGTAGCACCACTCCCTTTAACAAATAGGATGATCAAAAATAAAAATCAATACTAGGAATTCGCAGCTCGTAAACTACAGTCAGAAAAACAAACCATGCTGGCAACAGTTGTTCCTTTTCCTTGAAAAATAGGGCATCCGAATTTTGGTTCCGAGCAGCACGTTTGTAATCAAACTTCTCCATTGGAAACTCACTTTTCACAGCAATTGTATTATACAACTAATTATGAATAATTTTTCACATTTTTTAAGAAAATGACTAAGACTATGCTAAGTATTTCGGTTGCGGAATTTTGAGCATTAACAAGAACTCACCTTGACCATCTTCTCCATCAGATTCTCTCATCTCATTTTCATCTTTATATTCTCCATCTAAATACTCAATCCAATCCATCCTTTTCCCAGATATATTACCACATATAACATTATCATTTAGATTTTTATCTACTTTTAGACTGTTCATTATCAACCATGGTTATATTATGCTTCGTTTTCCATCAACATGTCTTAATAAATAAAAAGTCCCAAACAAAATAAAATATGATAATCTGCATTGACCAAGCTCACCTCCATCCAAATCTGCAAGTTCTTAAAGTAGGGTATACATCTTATATTTTGATAACATATGCAACTCATATTTCATATGGATTTTGATTTTATAAGAAATAAAATGCATAAATTAATAATCATAATTTTATAAATCAGGTTGACAATTTTAACTTTTAAACTAAAATCACCTGTGTAATAAAGTACAACACACAGTTAGGAACAACTAACATCTTGAAATTCACATGTTTATTTCTAGTATGTGAGTTCTCAATTATGTTATGTGCATAAATCAAACTAAAGGCTGTACATACTCGAACCGTAGAGAAATGATAGAAAACACTAAAATAAAAGCATAACAAGTATTCATGGAAAACAATATTTTCCTCATAGGTAACAAATTTTAATATAAGTACTAATTAAGTAAAAAAATACATGAATCTGAAGTTTCTAGTTTAATCTTTGCCTCGATGTCATATAAAGCGTCAAATGCAAGTTTAAAGCTTTTTTGCACTTGTCTAGATGTTGCTCATGCTTGATATGCCACAAATATGAAAGAAAGCACTAAACCTAAGGTGCTGGAAAAAACATGTTTTCCCAATTTGAGGAGCAAAAGCAATTTTGCAATTTTCAAATAAAAATTGGGCACATACTCAAACACATTTAACCTCAAATTTGATGTTGAGAAGGTAGGGTTTTAGATGTAACCAGACTGGGTTTTTTTGAAGAAAAACAAAGATTAAAGAAGGAGGACGAATGATATTTCCGTAATTAAAAGAGGTAGGGTTAGGGATGACAATGGGGTGGGTCTATGGTCCAAACCCGCTTGACCCGCCCCTTTTTTGACCCATTTAGACCCGCCCCATAGGGTCTTCGGGGTGGGTAGACCCGCGACCCGCTTTTGGAGGTCCGGGTCTAGGGTCGGGTCTGGGGCTTGGCTAACCCGCCCCAACCCGACCCGCATGATCGAAACATCATTCAAACTCTTTATAACTATAAATATTACTTGTTAATCTTCTTAGATTTACATGGTTGTAACTTGAATATTATATTCTTTCAATTGACAAACTATAATATTTTCATTGTATTAAGTTGCATCAATGATAATCATACAATAACAAATGCATACATTTTGAACTATTATCTTGCAACTCATTTTATAATATTCTCTTGTCATTGTGAACACATTATAATATGCATATAATTTATCATTTAGTGATAAAAAAATATAAATATATAAATTTGTGTACACTAGAACATAATATCACCGGGTCGTAGAACGGGTCGGGTCTACCCTGACCCGTACGGGTTTCGGGTACGGGGCGAAATTCCAGACCCGCACCGGGTCTACGGGGTAGGTCTGGGGCGAGGTTTAAAAAGTCCGGGTCGGGTCTGGGGCACGAGAAACCCGGCCCAACCCGCCCCATTGTCATTCCTATGTAGGGTTTTAACTAAAGGTAAGCGGATTGGATTTTTAGAGAAAGTCATGCATTGATTTCAACAAAGGGGGAGGAATCAACATAGATTTAGACTACATGAGGAGGAATCAGAACGACGATTGTAACGCGAAGAGTTTCAGATATTGTGGCAAAAAATAATTGGCTTCAGAGAGTTTGATTTGAGCTTTCTTACAGTAGGGAAACCTCCCTAACGATCGGTTTGATAAATATGATGTCCATCATGTTTGTTCCATCCTTGCACATAAGATTACTCGACGACATAGTCAGATTCGGCTGCGGGTGCGTTTGCTAACAGTTGAATAAGTTGCATTAGAAGACATTAGTACTAGCAGCGTTTATTTTTCAAAGCTATAACCATATAACACAAAATAAATCAAACATGACATATCGTACAGTCAATTTAGTGAATTACAATATACTGGTACACAAATGACAGCCAAATGTTCTCAGACATTGATCAGCCTAACAATATACAACCAAGTCAAGTAATTATATTATCTCAGTTTAACTCTAAGTAACACAAAAGCAGCAACCAAAAATGCACAACTCAACTCAAATTTATTGTTCTTCATCTTGCTAATCGAAGATGAAGGACTGTGGCCAGATCTATAGCATTATTACCCTCACTGACCTTCTCTTTGGGGCAGCTATACTCACATTTACTTGGCGCCACCACTCTGTAAACTCCTTTACCCCTTAGTAAAAACATGTCTTTATTATTATCTTTGCCGAAAGAAAATATAAACTGGAGTAAAGGTGCTTCACTCCCAAGAACTTTTCACAAGGCATTGGTGATTCCTCATAACAACAAAATAGAATAATTCTACCGCTGCAATTTCCATTATTTTCAGGAGTTTTTGTACCTGTCCACATTGCTCCAGTATATAAATCAGCATATATGTACCTAATAAAGAAGTCATTACAAATGTTTACAATGTAATAAGAGAATTTTGATGTGCTTTTTACCTTTGTCATGCACAGGCGTAACCACCAGTGATAGAAGTAGACCTGACACTGTTGTTCAAATCAGAGTGAATGTATCCCATTACAGGTAGCATTGAGTTTGGTAGAGTTAACGGATGTGTTTCCTCCAGGTGTTGAGGGCGGGTTATATGACTCTGGCCTTCGAAAACTCGCCATCCGTAGTTTCCGCCCTTTGTTATTAAATCTACTTCTTCATATGCATCTTGAAAATTATGTAGTCTAGCATATTTCATGGTTTAAATTTTTAGAAATAGTAAAGTTTATGGAAAATTCTTAAACTTGAGTACATATCATGTAACAACCCAGAAAATCCGAGCCAATTTAAAACTTTTATTTTGGCAATTTTAATGAAGTTTGAATATTTAAAATGATTTATTTTAAATAATAACGACTAGAAATTTATTTTGAATAGAATTAGAACGTATATATTTATTTGAATCGTCGTTAGAATATAAATATTTATTTTTAATCATAAAATGAATTGAAAATGGCGCGGTAGTTCGAAAATTCGACTTCAAATTTCAAATGAATGTACAAGATTCAAAATAAACCGGATTTTAGCAGAACCAAAAATATTAGAATTGAAATTGAATTGAAATCAATTTGAAATGAATTCAAAACGAATTGAAATTGAATTGAAATCAATTTGAAATGAATTCAAAATGAATTGAAATTGAACTGAAATCAATTTGAAATGAATTCAAAACGAATTGAAATTAAATTGAAATCAATTTGAAATGAATTCAAAACGAACTGAAATTGAATTGAAATCAATTTGAAATGAATTCAAAACGAACTGAAATTGAAATGAATTCAAAATGAACTGAAATTGAATTGAAATCAATTTGAAATGTATTCAAAACGAATTGAAATTGAATTGAAATAGATTTAAAATGAATTCAAAATGAATTGAAATTGAATTGAAATTTAATTGAAATCAATTTGAAATGAATTCAAAACGAACGGAAATTGAATGGAAATCAATTTGAAAAGAATTCAAAACGAACTGAAATTGAATTGAAATCAATTTGAAATGAATTCAAAACGAATTGAAATTGTATCGAATTCGATTTAAAATGAATTCAAAACGAATTGGAATTGAATTGAAATTGAAATTGAATTGAAATCAAATTGAAATGAATTTAAGACTAATTTATAATGGAAAATTCAATTTTGATTTGGAATTGAAGAAGAAGTGAAAACTGTTTTGAAACGAATTAAAAACGATTTGTAAAATACGTTTTAAATGGAAATTGACGAAATATATATTATATATATAATATAATGGCCCGAATAGAACGCGTTGCACTGCGGCAGTTCGCGAATTTCGACCATTGACTTCGAATGGACGTTACGGGAGATCCGACCGTCGGATTCTCCTAAAACCGGAACCGCTGGGTTCGTATCGAAAAGAGCTTTCTAACGAATATTAGAAATTTGAAATCTAACAGTTGGATTTGGAATTATGTCCAAATCAAATTTGGAAAAGGTCGTTGTAAGTGCAGTTCGATGGCCATTTATGGAAATCGACTGTACGGGCCTTGATAAAATTATTAAAAATATCAATAATTTGAGTAAAATCATAATAAATGATTTGGAAAGAATTGGGATGAAAAATTCCATATTTGAAAAGATAAAAATATATTTTTATCGTAATGAACTAGTTTTGAAATAGAATAATAAATCCAATATTTTTAAAATAAATAAATTGGATTTGAAATGGTTTCAAAAATAACCGGAATTTCCAATATATGAATTGGAATGGATTTGAATGAAAATTATCTTCAGAATATTCTGATATTGGATTTCATGATTATACGGATATTGTGGAGGAATTTGGAAGATATATATATCTTTATTCCAATACAATATCTGTTGGTTTTAGAATTTGATATTGAATATAGCCTGATATATTTTTTATTCAGAGCCTTGTATTTAATATCAAATTGGATTTTGAGTTTGTCGTGAATGGATTCTTTAAAAATGTTGTTCTTGAACCGAATGTAGTTAAGAAAATTAGAAACTGACTGGAGGTTAGTTAAGTTGAATGGTTTCCTGAGTATTGACCTGATGTTGGTTTCGGCCTTTGGGTTTAATACTTAGGGAATTATTCTCTTACTAATTTACGGTTAGAGACTGATTGGATTTTGGGTTTGTTGTGGACTGTGTTTTCAATGACATTCATTCTTTAACCCGATTTACAGTGAAATAAGATTTTGAATTTATAAATCTTTTTATTAAGATTTAACGGGAATTTTCCAAAGTAAAGCTTTCCAATTTAATATATTTAATTGGAATTGAATTGAAATTGGTATTTGGGTTTATCGTGAATAGTGTTTTAAATAACACTGGTTCTTTAACCCGATTAACAATGGAGTTAAGAGAATCAAAAACTAACTGGAGATTAGTTATGTTGAATGGTTTTTCTTGGTATTGATCTGATGTTGGTTTCTGCCTTCGGGGCTAATACTTAGGGGATTGTTCACTTGCTAATTTACGGTTAGAGGGTGATGGAATGGAATATGATTTGGGTTTATCGTGAACTGTGTTTTATATGACATTAGTTCTTTAACCCAGTTAAAGACAGAATATGGTTTGAATTGAAATCCAAAGGAAGATTATAGAATAAATTTTAAAGAATTTATCTTTGATAAAATTAATGGGAACCTTTCCCAAAGTATGTGAATATTTGAATAAAAGAATATTCAGAATTGGAATGAGGCGTAGGTTGTGGTTTATAGCACTTGTTTATTATATATGCGAGTTATTCGGAAAGGCCGGGTTTATACCCATTCTGAATAACTGATTGGACGATAGGTCGACGATGAAGACGGTGGTTGAAGACCGGAGGTCTTCGCATCGTTTGGATGATTACCGATTTCTTGATTGGGTTATATACCCAAGCCGAGGTAATAAGTAGTGATTGTCCAAACGTACTTGGGGATCGATGGATATGCGAGGGCCTCTCCCCTGTATTGGACATATGGAGAAGGAATAAGGAGCCTCCGGTTTCGTTCAGACCCAGAACGGACTTATAAATGGATTATGTGTCTGACATTGGATTTTATTCTCTGCTGATTGATTTCTATTAAATATATATCTGTTTGGCGGCGGAGAATTTATTCTCTTGCTTAACGCCCTTTCTGAGACGTACGAGCTCAAAGGTTATATATCGATAGATATCAGTCGCATGGCATGAATTGCCTGTGTGGCATGCTGAGATGCAGTGATCAAGGCTTTTGTTGAAAAGTAGAGTCTTGTAGTGGATGATCAAAGCACGGCTTTAATACAGCGTAGCTTTGTGTATAGAGTTGATTCGCGAGCCTCGCACCTCGGTATGAGTTAAAAACAGGATAAGGACCGCTTGGAGAACATGATGTTTCTTTCTACTTATGGGTGGTGTCCGCGTTTTACTAGCCCTGGCATCATTGATTATTATACCTTTGTGGATGTTGGAATGCAAGGTGCCTCAGATATATCAGTCTCTTCGGAGCCGATGGATAGGTCCGATAGGACCGGGAAACGCGTGTTCAAGAATAACTAATCCTCAAACGTAACGGAGGTCTGGCCCACCCGATTCCAAGGGTTATGCAGAATGTGTAGTCCTGGGGCATTAGCTAGAGTGTCTCGAAGCCGGTGAGGAGCTTGCCCCTTGCCTCAACTCATGACGGAAATCCAATTTCCAATACTTGACATTTTGGTTTTATTTGTATAGCCTAGTATGGCGACATAGTGGGATGGGGCACTATGCTGTCTATGCTTGATACATTTATATTTGAAGTTGTTTTCATACACTTTGCACTATAATAGTATCAAAATGATTTGTTTTAAACGTACCAAGCATGTTTGGCTATTATAAGGTAAAACTCTATCCTCCGGCTTGCGTTGCATTGTGTGATGGGACATGAGTCTTATAATAGCTTCATTTTTCCAAAAAGTATTGCGTTGTTTATCCTATGCACTAGTATTCTTAGGAGGAAACCCGTTCCGTGTTATACGGTGTGGTTCCTTGAATTACTCTCTTTTAAAGAAAAGATTTAAATAACTATTTTAGTTCTCACACTTGTCACATGACTGACCTGGAGTTTATTGTTTTAACCTAAACTCTAGGTGCCCCTATTTTCCACACGGGCAGCTAGTAGTTTTGGTTTTACAGATTTATATTCACAGGATCCTGTTTTACAGCTGGAACGATATTCGGAAAGCTCTGTATCCATGTATCTCTTTCAGTTGTGTTTTGTATTATTTTCTGCTCCTATGTAATGTGTTGTAATCTCTGATTTTTTCTGATGTATAATATTTATTCATACTTTGTATATTCTTGTATTCTGATGGAATTGTTGTAATTAACAATGAAATGTTCTTCTGTTTGTGTTCTGATTCGTCTTGTTCTCAAAGCAATTCATGCTTTCCTTCACAGGGAAGTTCGGGTCGTCTCATTTATGTCTAAAACATTATAATTTATGACCTTTAGCCATAATCATTAACAAATGTTTCACCACTATTGTCATATATCCAGACATATATATAATAGAATTTAGCTGCTAAGAAAAGTATGTTTACGTATTGCAACGGTGAATGTTCATATTCAAATACCTCACCAACATCAGCACAGATAGTTTAGGAAGGCCTAATAGAATCAAAACTGCACATCCATGGATTTCTTAATCCAAGGGCCTATATTTCACCTTGCAAATTTTTATCATTTGCGGATGGGTTGTCATCAAGAATTGAATAGTTCCCCCACAAGTTGAGCTCATCTATTTATTTTTGGCCTACATTTTCATTTAGTGCAAATTAAGCTGAATTCAAATTTAAGCATGGCATTGAAATTGTTTTTAAGACTCACTTGGTATGTTGTTAACATCTATAACTATAAGCATGATTTTCCCTAGCAGTGATTTCTTGTTTTGGGAAAAATTGAAAGGAACCACTTATTCCCCCCCCCCCCATTTCCCATCATATAACATATTTACCCATCTTCAGGTCCGAATAGAATTTGACCATGGTGATGAGATGTAAATGGAAGCCCCTTGTAAATATTCTTTTAACTTATGTCGCAACTTATTGGGAAGATTGCAATAAGTATTTATCCCACATCAGCAAATATTATGAAGTAACTCTTCTTATATATGAAGAGTTTGAATATAATGTTGTGAATCAATAACTTGGGCTTAGAGAAGGACACAATGGTTTAGGCTGAAAGGGTTTTGGGCCTTATAAAATACTATTATAAGTCAAAGATGGACATTTAGCCACTTGGGGCATGTGGGTGAACGTACGGAATGGGATCGACTATTCACGCGCAACTATCTCCAACTGTCATGTCCCTTCATCCTTTATATATACACCTCCTTTTTGTCTCCCAAAACTATCTTATCGGACAATTCCTCTTCTTCTTTTTTCTTCTGTAAACCTACTGTCTGTTGTATTCTGAACTAATTCCGCTGCCTTAAATAGTGGGGGTGAACAATTCCTTAAATACACGTTATGCACGTGCCTCAAACAACGTTTTCTCTACTTTTCTGGTTCATTTTCAATGCTCAAAATTTTCAGTAGTCTTAAGGAATTATTATGGCTACTTTAGAATCCACGTTCAAGATTATAAACCAGGAATTCACAAAATAGTTCATTATTGATGGCACGAACTACACTCGTTGGCAAGACAAAATCATGTTCCTTCTTACTATGTTGAAGATTGCTTATGTGCTTGATGAAAATTTAACCCCTATCCTGCCACCCTCTGATAAAGGCACTCCAAAGATTGTGGCTCAGAGAAAGATGCGTGAAGACGATGAAATTGTATGCAGATGCTACATTATCAACACACTGTCTGATCGGTTGTATGATCTTTTCACTTCTATTCAATCACCAAGGGAAATATGGAAGATATTGGAGATAAAGCATAGTAACGAAAAGCAAGGCGCAGAGAAGTTCTTAATCTATGAATTTTTTGAATTTAAAATGCTTGATAACGCTTTTGTTCTAGATCAAGTTCATTAGTTACATGTTATATTTAACAAGTTAAAGAATGTTAATATTGAGATTCCTGAACAGCTACAAGTTGGGGTTGTTATGGCCTAACTCCCTAAATCATGGAGTGATTATAGAAAGAAACTTATGCACTCAACAGAAGACTTCTCTATGGAACAGATTCAAAAGCATCTTCATATTGAAGAGGAAATCGGAATTCTTGCAAAGAAGATATTTGAATCTGATTCAAATATACATGTTGTGGTTGACAACCACAAAGGGAGTAAGGAAACTGGAAAGCAAAAAAGGGATAGCAACCAAAACAAAAGGAACAGCAAAGGAAAGGATTTTTATTACTGCGTTGAGTGCATAAGTTTCTTTCTTACCACGTTGAAGATTGCTTATGTGCTTGATGAAATTTAACCCCTGTCCCGCCACCCTCTGATAAAGACACTCCAGATATTGTGGCTCAGAGAAAGAAGCGCGAAGACTATGAAATTGTATGCAATGGCCACATTCTCAACACACAGTCTGATCGGTGGTATGATCTTTTCACTTCTGTTAAATCACTAAGGGAAATATGGAAGACGTTGGAGACCAAGTACAGTAACGAAAAGAAAGGCGCATATAAGTTCTTAATCTATGAATTTTTCGAATTTAAAATGTTTGACAATGCTTCTATTCTGGATCAAGTCCACCAGTTACATGTTATATTTACAAGTTAAAGAATGTTAAGATTGATATTCCTAAACCGCTACAAGTTGGGGTTGTTCTGGACAAACTCCCTCAAACATGGAGTGATTATAGAAAGAAACTTATGCACTCAACGGAAGACTTCTCTATGGAACAGATTCAAAAGCATCTTTGTATCGAAGAGGAAACCAAAATCCGTGAAAAGAAGATATTTGAATCTGATTCAAATATACATATAGTGGTTGACAACCACAAAGGGCATAAGGAAATGGGAAAGCGGAAAAGGGATAGAAACCAAAACAAAAGCAACAAAAAAGGAAAGGATTGTTATTACTGCGGAAAGCCAGGGCATTTCAAAAGGGACTGTAGATTCTTTAAAAGAAAAAAGAAGGATCAAGGATGGAACCCCAAAAATAATCCAGACTCTGCAAACATGGTCAAACATGAAGAATTTGAGATTGTGGCAATGATATCAAAATTAAATATTTGATATGGTGATAGAACTAAACATGGCCGATAACACCATGGATACCAACTAATAGTATGATTCAGTTGCTACTGTATATGTCTGCAACAATCAGTCCATGTTTACGTTCTATGAGAAAGTTTCAAACGACAACAAAGTGCTTATGGTTAACCATAATACAACTATTGTCATTGGAAAGGGGACCGTAGAATTGGAATTTACTTCTGGAAAGAAACTCATACTCATGAATTGTTTTACACGTTCCAGATATTACTAAGAATCTTGTTTCGGAAAGTCTTCATTGTAGGAAAGGTGTAAAGTGTGTGCTTGATGGTAATAGTCTCATTTTGATAAAAGAGGGAACATTTATTGGAAAAGGATATGCCTATAATGGGATGTTCAAATTAAGTATTAATAAAATGACTGAATTTGCTTATGTCCTTGATTCTATTGATTTATGGCATAGTAGACTAGCATATCTAAATTTTAGTTCTTTAGAGCTCATGTCTAACGAAAGATTAATCTCATATGAAAATAAAAAAGTATCAAAATGTAAGACATGTATTGAAGCTAAAATGTGCAAAAATCCATTTCCTAAATCTGAAAGAAATACAAATTTGCTTGAGTTAATTCATTCTGATATATGTGAATCGAATGGTAAATTAACTAGACAAGGGAATAGATATTTTATTACTTTTATAGACGATTATTCTAGATATACGTATGTTTACCTAATGAAAACAAAAGATCAAGCTTCTAATATGTTTGAATGTTTTAAAATCACAGTCGAAATCAAAAGGAAAGAAAAATTAAATTATTACGCAGTGATACTGGTGGAGAATATTTCTCTATAGATTTTTCCTTATTCTATGAGGAAAATGGAATTATACATCAACCAACAACACCATATACCCCCACAACAGAATGGATTGGATGAACGGAAAATAGAACATTAGTGGAAATGACTAATGTTATTATTTTAAATGCCAAACAAAATGTAAACTTATGAGGGTGACATTTTAACATGTCACTTACATAATAGAATTCCATCAAAGAAAACAAATGTATCTCCATATGAATTATGGAAAGGTAGAAAACCAAGTTTGAAATACTTGAAAGTTTGGGTTGTCTAACCTTTTATCGAGTAATAGGTCCAAAAAGGAATATACTAGGACCAAGGGATTTAAAAGGTGTATTTATAGGATACACTGAGAATTCCCAAGAATTTCGGGTGCTACACTTAGATTCTAATGTCATTATAGAATCAAGGGATGTAGAATTTATGGAAAATAAGTTTATATGTGATTCCAGTCGAACCTCGGTTCCTACTCGAATTGTTCACAACTAAGATAATGAAAAATCTGAACAAACTTCTTCAAACAATTTTTCTTCTTCGAATATACCAGAAGAGCCTAGAAGAAGTCAAAGAACAAAGAAGGCTAAAGAGTTAGGACCTGATTTCATTTCACCTCATGATGTAGTCCATCTTGTCATAGGTGATAGAAAAGATATCATCGATGATATAATTTATGTCTTAGGCATAGAAGGAGATCCCTAATCTTTTAAAGAAGCAATGGCTTCTTAGGATGCTTCTTTCTAGAAAGAAGCAATACAAGACGAGATGGATTCAATTCTATCTAATAATACTTGGGAATTAACTGACTTACCTAGCAAATCAAAGCCAATTAGATGTAAATGGGTATTTCGTAGAAAATACAATATGGATGGATTAATAAAAACTTTTAAGGCAAGGTTAGTTGCTAAAGGATTCGGGCAAATGGAAGGTATTGATTATTTCGATACATATGCTCATGTTGCAAGATTGACATCCATTAGAGTCATATTTGCACTTGCTTCTATTCATGGGTTGCATGTACATCAAATGGATGTTAAAACTGCTTTTCTAAATGGTAATCTTGATGAAGAAGTATATATGGAACAACCAGAAGGTTTAATTATGCTTGAAAATGAACAAAAAGTTTACAAACTTGTTAAATCATTATATGGATTGAAACAAGCACCAAAACAATGGCATGAGAAGTTTGACTTTGCGATCTTGTGTAGCGGTTTCAAACATAATAATGCAGACAAATGTATATATTCTAAATTAACTGGTAGATATGGTATTATAATAGGCTTATATGTGGACGATTTGCAAATATTTGGTACAAATATGGAAGGTATTAATAAGACAAAGAAATATTTGATTTCATATTTTAAAATGAAATATTTAAATGAAGTTGACAATATATTAGGAATCAAAGTAAAGAAACATAGTGGTGGATATGCATTATGTCAATCTCACTATATTGAAAAATTGCTTCTTAAATATAATCACTTAAATGTTAATGAAGCAAGTAGTCCTGATGATTCTTCGATTGAATTGTTTGCAAATTCTGAAAGGGAAATAGCTTAACTAGATAGAATATGAAAGCATTATTTGAAGTCTTATGTATGCAATGCATTGCACTCATCCGGATATTGCTTCCGCCGTGTGTAAATTATCTAGATATATGCACAAACCAAGCACTTCGCATTGGGAAGCAATATGTAGAGCTCTTGGTTACCTTAAAAGAACCATGAGATTAGGACTTTATTATGGAAATTCCCAGTAGTTTTGGAAGGATATTCAGATGCAAGTGGTGCACCCGAAAACAGTAATAAAGGAACTACGGATGGCTTTTTACTCTTGGAGGAGGTGTTATAGCTTGGGCCTCCAAGAAACAAATAGTTATAACACATTCTATAATGGAGGCAAAATTTATTGCCTTAGATGCGTCGGGTAAGGATGCAGAATGGCTAAGAAAATTATTATTAGAAATAGAGTTGTGGCTACAATCAATATCAGCCATTTCTGTGTATTGTGACAATGAAGTTGCATGGTCCAGAGCTTATGATAAATTTATGATAGGAAGTCAAGACATATAAGTTTAAGACATGCATATGTCAGAGAATTAATTTTAGATGGTGTCATTACTAATATATTTGTTAGATCAAAGAAAAATCTAGCAGACCCACTAACTAAAGGATTATCGAGAGAAATGGTGAAAACTACCGGTAGTGTATGGGTCTGAAGACATTCTAATCACCTGTAATGGAAACCATACCATATATTATTCAAGGTTTAAAGAGTAAGAACAAGTTGTAGAAAAGTGATTGATAAACATTGAATATCAATGTTTGCATTGTGATCATTTGTCCATAGTAACAAGGACGAAAAGAATGGACACCTATATGAAGATAAGAAACAATGTTTCAATGAAATTTGGATAATACTTCATATTTGTTCAGGAAAACCAGGAGGAAATTAATAACCAATTTATGGTTATGACATTTTACAGAAGCATGATAATATTTATGTGTTCATGTATTTCGTTTCATCGCATAGGATTTTGGTTTAACTATTCACTACCAAATATTCTATTGAAACTTAAATATATGGACTAAGAAGAAAAGTTTAAACCAAAAGGTACTTTCTTGTATGCATAAATAAATAATTATTACAATCTTGTGGGGGGTTATTGGGAAGATTGCAATAAGTATTTGTCCCACATTGGCAAATATTATGAAGTAACTCTTCCTATGTATGAAGAGGTTGAATATAATGTTGTGAATCAATGACTTGGGCTTAGAGAAGGACAAAATGGTTTGGGTTGAAAGGGTTTGGGTCTATAGAATATTATTATAGGTGAAAAATAGTGGAGGAGAATAATTCCTTAATGATAACATTTTGCACATACCTCAAACGACGTTTCCTCTATTTTTCTGGTTCATTTTCGCTGCTCAAAATTCTCAATAGCGCTAGCAGAAGTTTCCTGCATTACAAACTCAAATAATCCATTTATAACATGTCTTCCTTGAAAAAATAATCATTGTTTAAGGTTAAACAATGAGCATTGTCGAAGTCACTGAGATTCAATCTTTGCTTCGCTAATTGATATGATCTAAGTATTTTTGTTTTGCTTATTTAGCTTATCTTTTGATATGTAAGTGTAGTGAATATAGTCGGTGCAAATATTAACATTATACATAAATTAAGAATTTGCAACAACAGAGATATACTGGTGTCATCACTCTAATTTTTCAAACCTTATTTCCATGAGCTTCATATGAGTTACTTCAAATAATATGTACGGTATAATAAAAGAGTTTTGCTATGATTTAATCAATGGCATGATTTAACTTCATACACTGAAGGCAGCTCATCGAACCAAAATGTCAAAGTACCCGATCCAAATATATGCCAAGTAATTTTTGTAGATTCCCTTGCAAGACAAGTATAATATGCATGCACTAAAGAGGTTTGGAAGCATCCAACTTATATATATATATATATATATATATATATATATATATATATATATATTAAAAGTTAAAAGCAACGAAAATGGTGAAACAAAAAACTAAATAGTACCATAGAAGGTTTAGTTGATGAACTGTTAGCGCTAAACTCAGCAATGACAAACTGATACTGACATGGTTGAACTCCATTATCCACATCAAGTTTAAAAGGTGTTAAATTTCGGTAATACAAAATCACAAATAGGTGGAAACAAATACGCAATGGAAAGTAACTAATTTTAATATAGAAATGCATAAATTATTAATTGCATTTGCATGACATGGAAAAGAAATAAATGCATGGATTGTTTTATTCCATTTTTGCTAATGAAAGGAATTAGCGATTTACTTACTATTTTTATGCAATTTGTTACCTCAGCAATTTGCCTCCATTATTTATTACCAATATATTGGTAATTTGATTAATGATTCACATAAATTTCACTAGCTATATATTGAGGATAGAATTCAATTTAAACCCATCCTGGCATGGAGCCAGTGATTCCCAAATGGAGTGTCTCTTCTTGTTAAGCCCAATATGAGGTTTGGATATGTAAACTCTTATTTTCTAATCTCTTATAATTCTCTAATGTAGAATAAAATCTCTCTCCTTGAATTGGACGTACACTATCTCAATGATAACAGAACTAGTATAAATATTGTGCGTTTCTTTGTTTCTTCTTTATAGCTATTTACTATTTGTTTGATGTAATAGAATAATTGCTATCATATTAGATTGACGTCCAATTGGAAAATCTAGATCCTGTTTATTGTTCTTCTGCATGTCTGCGACCTTTTTGCATAACAGATTGGTATCATAGCAAGGCGACTTGTTTTAAATTGTGATTAATTATTTGTACCAAGGTGGATAGATTCAGTGGTGATTATTCTATTAATATTTTGGGTGAAAAATAGACTTTGGTGGAAGATTATGTTGTGAGAGAAGAGTGTCCTAGGCTTGGAACTTTTATTTAGCTTGAGCTCTGAAATCTCATTAAGCTGGATTTATATGTTAGAATGTTGTCTAACCAACCGTAGAAAAGAGACTCATTGTAGAAAACAGCTTGGCGAAACCGCTTAGAGGTGGCAACGACCTAAGACAAACAGATGAAAGTGTTAGCGACCTTTCCAAGTGTTTGAGGACTCCGTATAACTTCAAGTACAGTTGAGAAATTCTCGCCAATGTGGAGATCTGTTAGGTGTGGCTCGCATCGTATGAGGGTTAGGTGATAAAGAGTTTAGCGTGTTGAAGGAACTATTGGGTTTAGAAACTACATCTAATGTAACTGATTTTGGTGATGGATTTGACGTTGTTAAGGCTTATTAACTTGTGTTGCCATCTTGGAGAATTCGGTTCATAGAGCTGATTTTGGGGGATTTGGTGCCATCGTGGTACATCGAATTTGTGACGTCGTCTTAAAGAAGTGGTGCTACATGCAAGTATGTGGAAGAGGAGAGATTTAGCTTGCATACAGAGATTTTGATTTTGGCTCTATATTTGAATTGGTGATAGAGAGAATTATTTGTAATAACCCGGAAACCCAAGCCAATTTAAAATTTTTATTTTGGCAATTTTGATGATTTTTGAATATTTAAAATGATTATTTTAAATAATAACGACGAGAAATTTATTTTGAATGGAATTAGAATGAATATATTTATTTGAATCGATGTTAGAATATAAAAATTTTATTTTAATTATAAAAGGAATTGAAAATGGCGCGGTAGTTTGAAATTTCGATTTCAAAGTTCAAATGAATGTACATGATTCAAAATAAACCGGATTTTAGCAAAACCAAAAATATTAGAATCTACTTGAGAATATCTTTCCAACAAATCCGAAAAATCAAAATTTCATAGCGAGAATAAAAAGTTATGCCCAGTTGAAAATTCAGAATAGTCGCTATGGAAAAAATAGCCCTTAAAAATGGAAATTTTCCAAACGACCTCTGTTTTTGACGAAACCACTTTTGTTGGATTCGGGATGTCGAGTTATTTCTAGATTTCAAAATTCATAATTTTCTGAAGCAATATGTGAGCATAGCGAAAGAAAACGTGTTTTGACAGTTTCAGTCAATTTGGATCGACCAGAAAATGGCCATTTTTCAAACGGTCTTCAAATTTTATGAAATTAGTTTTGTTATGATCGTATCGTCAATGCGAAGCTAGAAATAATTTTTCTGCAATTTTTAGAGTCAGTATGTGGCCCCGGTAAATTAAAGTGTGCATTTGAATTTAAAATATAATGATTTATATTAAAATTTAATGGAACTGATCGTAACAGCCGAATTGGGTTACGAAACATATCCCATTGTGTTCGGAATGGGGTTAATCAGTTAGGGACAATAGTCGGTGGAGTTCGTTTGGAGTTCGAATAAAAACCCTACTTTATAAAGAAGAAAAAAAAATATATAAATACACCCCCTCCTTTCCTTCTACCCAGTCAAAACCCGCCCTCCCTTTCTAAAATCAAAATCCCGATGACCTAAATCAGTCCTCCCCCCCCACTTCGACAACCGCCGCTCCACCCTAGCTCGACGCCAACCTCCCCAGCATCTCGCCTGACCTCGTTCACCCCGCCTCCAACATTGCCATTCTCCCTCTTCCCCTTTTCTTCTATCAAAAACCGCACACCCCCTTCCCAACGCACCACCGTCTGAGCCACCCCTCTTGACGTCGCGACTCCAGCCACCACCCCCTCCTCCTACTGCCGACGTGGAACCCCCTTCCCCCTTTTTTCGCTGTAAGTTTTTTTCGTTTGTTTTATTTCAGTTTTTAAGAAAAAAAATCCTTAAATAAAATTTGATTTCTATGTATAAAGCATGGAAGTCATTCTCAGTTTTTAATGTAATAAAAATACAGTTTTTAGTTAGGATAGAAATATGATTTTTAATTAAAGAAAGATTTCATTTTTAATTAAAGAAAGATTTCGTTTTAATTAGAGAAAGATTTCATTTTTAATTAGGGAAAGGTAATATTTTCATATGAAGAAAGGATTTTTATTTATGTATATGAAATATAAAAAAATGATTTTTTATTTATACCTATAGAAGGTAAAGATTCGATTTTTACCATGTTTTCATGAAGATAAAAATTCGATTTTTATATATATGAAGTGAAGATAAAAATTCGATTTATATATATAAGAAGTAGAAGTATAAAAATATAATTTTTATATAGAAAGAAGCATTGTAAAATATATGAAATTGAAATAAAAATATGATTTTTATTTATTGGGATAAAGTGATAAAAATATTATCTTTACTAGTGAACAGCGGGAAAAGATGGTGATGGTATTGACTGAAATCAAAACGAAACCCGAACAGTTCAGAAGGAAAGCCAGGAGGAGTGGAACCCTCGGTGAGGACTTCTCACTTTTAATTTGTTTTCTAGTTGAAATATTTACTAGGATGCAGACGGTGCTTAGCAGCACCCGACACCCGTTGTCCACAGACCATGGACGACCTGTTTATTTGTTGTTTGTGGTGTGAATATTGATTGTGTGATGGGGGATGGAATAAAATGTTTTATAGTTAATAATATAATTTTTAACGTGTATATAAAATAAATATTTATAAACAAATCGGATGGTTTGTTTATGTACACCCATTTGAAGGATATTGATTGGGATGATAAATTTTACACATCGCCCAACTGCACAAATAAAAAAAAATGTATTTGTTGACTGAAACCCCACATGGATATTGGGATGATATTTGACGTACACTAATCTCGATTGTTGGGTTATATGTCAATCGATGGGTTGACAGACTGTATAAGCGTTAATTATTTATATTTAATGCTTATGCAGTTGTGTGGTGCACTTTGGATGATGGTTGATTATTTATCATTGCTATTATATACATGTGTTGTATAGAATCCATATAAATAACATTATATGGTAATTGAGTGGGTCTCATTCCAATTTAGAAAATAAAAGAAAATTCATGTGTTGAATAAAATATATATTCATGTGTTGAATAAAATATATATTCATGTGTTGAATAAAAGAAAATTCATGTTTTGAAGAATATATTCATTTGTTGAATAAAATAACGAAGTTATTGAAATATATAAAGCCGTGTTGATTAGATATGCGCCATTTTGACGTGAACGATATCTATATCGATTTTATTCAATTTTATAATGAATATCGAAAAGGAATTGACTTCAAAATATAATATTTTGAAAATACTATCATTTATATATCGATGATATGGAATATTCAATTTTGATTTGAAATTGAATATGAAGTTGAAATCGTTTTGAAAACGAATTTAAAATGATTTATAAAATACGTTTTAGTAAGAAATCGACGAAATATATATAATACATATTATATATAATGGCCTGAATAAAACGCGCCGCGCTACGGCAGTTCGCGAATTTCGACCATTAACTTCGAATGGACATTATGGGAGATTCGACCGTCGGATTCCCCTAAAACTAGAACTGTTGGGTTCGTATCGAAAAGAGCTTTCTAATGAATATTAGAGATTTGAAATCTAATGGTTGGATTTGGAATTATGTCCAAATCAAATTTGGAAAAGGTCGCTGTAAGTGCAGTTCGATGATCGTTTATGGAAATCGACTGTACGGGTCTTGATAAAATTATTAAAAATAGTAATAATTTGTGTAAAATCATAAGAAATAATTTGGAAAGAATTGGGATGAAAAATTCCATATTTGAAAAGATAAAAATAAATTTTTATCGAAATGAACTAGTTTTGAACTAGAATTATAATCCATTTATTTTTGAAATAAATAAATTGGATTTGAAAGGGTTTTAAAAATAACCAGAATTTCAATTAATTGAATTGGAATGGATCTGAATCGAAATTGTCTTTGGAATATTTCGATGTTGGATTTCGTGATTATACAGATATTGTTATGGAAATTTGAAAGATATATTTATATCGTTATTTCCAATACGATATTTGTTGGTTGTAGAATTTGATATTGAATATAAGCCGATATATTTTCTATTTAGAGCCTTGTATTTAATATCAAATGGGGTTTGGGTTTGTCATGAATGGTGTCTTCATTAACACTGTTCTTAAACCCAGTTGAGAAAAAGATTAAATCTTTTTATTTAGATTTAATGAATTATATCAATTAAATGGTATTTAATTGGAATTGAATTTGAATTGATTTTTGGGATTGTCGTGAACGGTGCTTCTGATAACACTTGTTCTTTAATCGATAATTAATGGAATGTGAATTGGGTTTACCGTGAACTGTGTTTTAACGACATTCGTTCTTTAACCCGATTTACAGTGAAATGTGATTTGGAATTTATAAATCTTTTGTTAAGATTTAAAGGAGATTTTCCAAAGTAAAGTTTTCCAATTTAATAAAATAAATTGGAATGGAATGGAATTCGATTTGGTAATGATCGAAGTGAATTTCTGTGGAGGAAGACAACTAATATATTTGGAATTTAAAAGGCTTTGCCGTTATTCCATTTATTTTATTAGTCGGATATGGAATTTTATATCGATTATATATATCAATTTGTTTTCCATGAAGATTCTATCGTTAATGGGATGTGATTTCAGGTTTATCGTGAACCGTGTTTTAAATGACATTGGTTCTTTAACCCAGTTAAAGACAAGATATGGTTTCCCAAGTTAAACAATCATTAATATGATTTTTGGGAAGATTAAAACCAAGTGGAGTTTTAATGAATCTTTAGTTAGATTGAAATGATCGAGAATGGAGTATCACCAGTTTTGCTCCAGGCGATAGTTAAATCTTTAATTAGATTTGAACGTGAAATGGTAATTGAATTTACCGATAACACCATGGTGTTAGATATGAAGTATTACCAGTTTTACTTCATGGGATGAATAGGTTGGGATTGGGAAATTTAAAATAAATGATTACTTCGGTAAGGTTCGTTAATCCCAACTAGTTTGGATAAACCATAATTTGGTTTGAATTGAAATCCAAAAGAAGATTGAAGAATAAATTTAAAAGAATTTCTCTTTGATAAAATTAATGGGAACCTTTCCCTTAGATGTGAATATTTGAATAAAAGAATATACTGAATTGGAATGAGGCGTATATTGTGTTTGTGTAACACTTGTTTATTATATGCTCGAGTTATTCAGAAAGACCGGGTTTATCCCATTCTGAATAACTGATTCGACGATGTGTCCACGATGAAGACGGTGGTCGAAGACCGGAGGTCTTCACATCGTTTGGATAATTACTGATGATCTTGATTGGGATGTACACCCAAGAGGATGGAATCAGTTGGTGATCGTCCAGACGTACTTGGAGATCGATGGATATGCGAGGTACAAGATGACTCCGGTTTCGTTCAGACCCAGAACGGACTTGTAAATGGACTGTGTGTCTGACATTAGATATCATTCTGTGTGATTGATGGATATCGGTTGCATGGAGTGGTTTGCTGTATGGCATGCTAAGATGCAAATGACTAAGGCTTCTGTTGAAAAGCAGAGTCTTGTGGTTGATGATCAAAGCACAGTCGGTGTGGCATAGCTTTGTGTAGCGTTAATTCGCGAGCCTTACACCCCGGTTGTGGACCAGAAACGGAAGAGGGCTTCAGGGAGGACATGCGTTTCTTTCTAGCTAGGGTGGTGTTAGTGACCTACCAGCCCTAACATTTATATTAATTTCACCTGTGTGGTTGTTGGATTGCGAGGCGCCTCTGATATATCGGTGACTATGTGGAGCCGATGGAGTCATTTTGCTCATTTACGCCACAAAGGGCGGGGAAACACAGTGTTTAGGCATTATAATCCACATCGATGGACCGGCCCTGACGATCCATGGCTTGTCTGCGCGCTTGCCTGAGGCTCGGGCTAGAGAGTCCCGAATTCGGTAAGGAAGATCCCTTTCCTTGGTTCACAGGTGGAAATCCAACTTCCAATACGTGACTTTGCGGTTTTAATTGTAGAACTAGTATGGCGACATGATATATGGTACCCATGTCGTCTATGATTGATATTTATGATTGAGATTGTTTTGACACTATACACTTATAGTAATAATAAAAGATGAAATTTAGCGTATCAAGCATTCTTTGTCTATTATAAGGTAAAACCCTATCCTCCGGCTTGTGTTGCATTGTGTGATGGGACCTGGGTCTTATAATAGCTTCATTGTTCTTTATTTAGCATTGTGCTGTTGTTTTATGCACTTGTATTCTTGGGAGGAAACCCGTTCCATGTTATACGGCGTGGTCCCATGATTTAGCTAACTTTAAAATAAAGATTAATTACTACTTTAGTTCTCACACCACTCACATGACTGACCTGGAGTTTATTATTTTAACCTAAACTCTAGGTGCCATTATTTTGACACGGACAGCTAGTAGTTTTGGTTTTGCAGATTTATATTCACAAGATCCTGATTTACAGTAGGAACGATATCCGGAAAGCTTTGTATCCGTATATCTATTTCAGCTGTGTATTGTATTATTTTTCCGCTGTAGTAATGTAATTAAATCTTTGATATTTCTCTGATGTATAATATTTATTCATACTCTGTATATTCTTGTATTCTGATGGGATTGTTGTAATAAGCAATGCAATATTCTTCTGTTTGTGTTCCGATTTGTCATGTTCTCAAAACAATCAGGGGTTTCGAACGGTCTTGATCGGTTTAGCGATCGATTCGGATCGAGCGAAATTCCCAATTGTTACATTATTTTTGGCCTTGGTGGCATTGAGATTACATTGGAATCCGTCTTCTTTTGATTTTGGATATTTGCAACATTTTTTTGGCAGGCGGGGACATATTCTGAGCTTGTTAATAATATGTGATGGGGGTACATTTAACGATCTGAAATTTCCGACCGGCCTAAACCTCACAAGAATATGGATTTGTGACGACCCCATTTCCAGTACAGACGGAGACAAGGTAATCTTTGGAATATAACACAGAAATAGATAATAGCAGAATAGAAATAAATAAATGCACCAGATAATGCACAAAAGAATATGCTAGATAAACGTAATCATCAGAGTTACACAGTATACAGGATCATACTTAGTACAAATACAGTTCAGCTATACATAAATGTCTACAGCGGAAAATAAACATAATGTACAATAGGAGCTGAACATCATAAAAAGAGATAAATAATAGAATCCATCTTCAGCTCCAGCTATCCGGATAAAGCCTGCTAAACCTGAATACAAGGCTACCCGTGTAGAAAAAGGGGCACCCAAGTTTGAAAGTGAAACAAACTACGAGTCAGTCATGGGACTGGTATGAGAAATCTACTCAACACATTTCAAATATGGCTAATCACAGGACCACACCACTTTTGTGGAACGGGTTTACTCCATTGGATTGCTAGTGCTTTAAAACAAATCATTCTTTTAAACATCGCAATGTTTTTTTATAAAAATGAAGCCATTATAAGACTCAGTTCCCATCACACAATGCAACGCAAACCGGAGGATAGAGTTTTTACCTTATAACGGCCAAAATATGCTTGATACGAATAAAACAAAGGCATTTGATATTATTACTAGTGTTTATATGTTTTGAAAACAATTTCAAATCATAACTATCAATCATAGACGACATTAATGCCCCATACCACTATGTCGCCATATATAGGTATATAATCAAAACCGCACGATGTCGTATTTGGAAATTGGATTTCCGTCCTGAACCAAGGCAAAAGATTGTCCTTACCGACTTTGAGACTGCCTAGCCCGAGCCTCTGGGTCAGAGCGCATCGACCCTTGGATCGTCAGGGCCGGTCCACCGATGTGGATTAAAATTCCTGAACACTGCGTTTCCCCGCCCTTTGGGGCGTAAATGAGCCAACGAATGGCTCCATCGGACCCGGATCGTCCGATCTAACCGAGGCGCCTCGCAACAGCAACAACCACATAAGTCAAACTCGTCAGGGCGTGTAAAACCACTAACGCCACTTCTAGCTAGGAAGAAACGCAGGTCCTCCCTGAGGTCCTCTCCCGTTTCTGGTTCATACCGGGGTGTGAGGCTCGCAAATTCACGTTATACACAAAGCTACGCCACACAGGCGGTGCTTTGATCATCGCCACAAGACTTTGCTTTTCAACAGAAACCCTTATCACTGCATCTTAGCATGCCACATGGACAATTCACATCATGCAACTGATAGGTATCAATCACACAGAATAAATTCCAATGTCAGACACACTGTCCATTTGCAAGTCCGTTCTGGGTCTGAACGAAACCGGAGGCACTATATACCTCGCAAACCCATCGATCACCACGTACGTCTGGACGATCACCACTAATTATCCATATTTCGGGATGCCTCCTAATCAGGACCTCGGTTACCATCCAAACGAGGTGAAGATCTCCGGTCTTCGACCACCGTCTTCATCTTCGATTTCTTATCGTCGATTCAGTCATTCAGAATGGGATAAACCCGGTCTTTCTGAGCAACTCGCGTATATAATAAACAAGTGCAACACTAACATGCATACGCATCATTTCAATTCATTAGTCACTAAACGTCAATCAGTAAGAGAACGATTTCCCAAATATTAACCCCGAAGGCCGAAACCAACATCAGATCAATGCCCAATAAGCCATTCGACTTAGCCAACCTTCAGTTAGTTTCTAAATTTCACATCCATATCGTTTATAATATTTTTTTTACGATTTATCGCTATTTTTATTTATTTTAAAATAGCCAATTTATTCAAAACGACGCTTCGGGCCATAACGCGGCCGTGGCGCTGTTTTTCTTTAGATTTGATTTACACCTATCTAAAAATCTAACCGTTGGATCTTCACAAAATTTGCATCATTAGAAAGATCTTTTCAAAACGAATCCAACAGTTCCAGTTTCAGGAAAATCCGACGGTCGGATCTCCCGGTATAATTGTTTGAAGTTTCGATTTCAAAATACGAACTGCAGCGTCGTTATTCGATTAAATATAATTATATTTATATATATATAAAAATATAATCGATTCTGGCGCTGTTTTTCTTCAGATTTGAATTAAACATTCCAGACAATCCAACCGTTGGATTTTTACAAAGTTGGTGCCGTTGGAAAGAAATTTCCAAAGCGAACCCAACAGTTGCGATTTCAGGAAAATTTGATGGTCGGATCTCCCGGTATAATCGTTTGAAATCACGGTTTCAAAATACGAACTACAGCTTCGTTATTCGATATATTTAATATATATATATATATATATATATATATATATCGATTCTTCGATTTCAAAGCTATATTCTTTTCATACATTTGATAAAAATGATATTTTTATCTAACTGTCTTCTATTTCAACACTTCACTATATTTAACAATTCATGTATATAATAAAATTGTGATTTTTATTGTAAAACAATTCAATTCAAAACACTATTATTTTATATAGTTCATATAGGTAATAAAAAATAGGATTTTTATTATAAAACAATTTCTTTCAAAACAAGATTATTTTATATAGTTCATATAGATGATAAAAATGTGATTTTTATTATAAAACAATTTATTTCAAATATGAATACCATTCAACACATGAATTTCAATTCAACGAATGAATATCGATTCAACACATGAAGGTTTTCTATAGTTTATATATAGATAAAAATGTGACTTTTATATTTAAAAACACGAATACCATTCAACACATGAATTTCTATCCAACGAATGAATATCGATTCAACACATGAAGGTTTTCTACAGTTTATATATATAGATAAAAATGTGATTTTTATATTTAAAACACGAATACCATTCAACACATGAATTTCAATTCAACAAATGAATATCGATTCAACACATGAAGGTTTTCTATAGTTTATATATATAGATAAAAATGTGATTTTTATATTTAAAACACGAACACCATTCAACACATGAATTTCAATTCAACGAATGAATATCGATTCAACACATGAAGGTTTTCTATAGTTTATATATATAGATAAAAATGTGATTTTTATATTTAAAACACGAATACCATTCAACACATAAATTTCAATTCAACGAATGAATATCGATTCAACACATGAAGGTTTTCTATAGTTTATATATATATATATATATATATATATATATGAAAATGTGATTTTTATATTTAAAACACGAACACCATTCAACACATGAATTTCTATCCAATGAATGAATATCGACTCAACACATGAAGGCTTTCTATTCAACGAATAAATATAGTTTCAACAAATGAAAATAATTCAAACACATGAATATTATTCAAAATTTCCGCAGCATTACGGCAGGGTAGTTAAAACCGGGACCGTCTCTAGTACGGCTCCTCGCTCTACCTTAAAACCTCGCGGTTTTTGACAATGGGGATTCATGCATCTAGTTCGCACGTAGGCGACATGTATATTTATTTCATTTCCACAAACTAATCCTATGTGGTTTCAACCAAATATTTCTCAACCACAAATGGGTATTTTTCAACCACAATCAATCAATATCCACCACAAACAATTCCAATCAACCATTCGCTATCAATCAATTTTCACACCAATCATAACCAATAAATATCGTCCATGGTTTGTGGACGAGGGGCATGTATATATATATATATATATATATATATATATATATATAGCAATTCACTTCTATTTCAACACATATATAATTTTTACAACGCATATATAACTTATACTTCGAACGTACAACTTATACAACGCTTATACATGAGGTGCACAACGCTTATATAACCCATACGTCGACTATATAATTTATACATCGTCGTTTTCCATATCGTTTATAATTTAGAAATCTCACATTGGGTTCCACTCCACCAAAAATAGCAGAAGGCTCAGAAAAATATGCGGTCTCTTCTAAAATGTAGAAGACGTCCACACGAGTCCACTGTCTCTTGTTTCACTGAATTTCGTCAACACATGAAAAAGGTATGATTTTTAGAAGTTTGCAACATCTAAAAGTGTTAATTTCAGTTCAGAAAATAAAAACCGTATACCTTCTTAACATGTTCGATCTAGGGTTTGATTATCTCTTCCAATCCGTGTAGCTGCAGGTTGATCAGGATATACAGCGTCGATGGGGATGGAGCAGGCTCCTCGGCGCCACCCGAGATGGTCAGTTTGACGACGTCTAGCAGGAGGGACGACGGTCCAAACGTTAGGAGTTGGGAGCGACGGATCTGACAAAATACACGATGATAGGGGGAGTTTTTGGTATGGATTTGTAGAGGATGAAGAGATCTTTAAAAAGTTGCAAAGGAGGGGGTGGTTTCGTTGAGAGATGGAAGAGAAAAAGAGGAGGGAAGCACCGGATGAATTCCGCCATCAATCGCGAAGGAGACGAGGGGTTTTTTTGATTTTATTTTTATTTTTAAATTATGAAGAAATAATTATATTGGCTGATGGTTTTAAAAAGGGGTTTTCTGACACGACCTCCAATCCAAACCCAACGACTGTCGTCCTTAGCGTTTTACCCCCATTCTGAACACAATGGGATATGTTTCGTAGGCCCATTCGACTATTTCAGTTAGTTTTCCTTCAAATTAAAATATAAAACATTCAATATTTTATTCGAACGTACATTTCAATTTGCCAGGGCCACAAAATGATTCGAGAAATTCCAGAAAAATAAATCTGGCTATGTTTTGACGATACGATCCCAACAAAACTAGTTTCGTCGAATTCTGAGACCGTTTGCAAAAAGGCCCATTTCTGGTCGATCCAATTTAACTGTAATTGACCAAAACACGTTTTCCTTTGCCACGCTCACATACTAGCTTCAAAAATTATGAATTTTGAAACCTAGAAATAACTGCACATCCCGGATCCAACAAAAGTGGTTTCATCGAATTCCGAGGTCGTTTGCAAAATGGCCAATTTCACGGGCTATATAAATTCCATAGCGACCTTTCTGAAAATTCATTTGGCCATAACTTTTGCTTTCCGCTATGAAACTTCGATTTTTCTGATTCATTAGAAAGGTATTCACTAACAGATTTAAATATTTTTGGTTTCACTCAAATGCGTTTTGTTTTGCACCCGGTACAGTCCGACAAAGTTTGAATTCAATTTTTGAAACTGCAGCGCCATTTCAGGCCTTGTTTATAATTAGAATTAATTATATTCGCTTTCAAACATCGATTCAAACTCACTTTTCATTGCTATTATTTAAAATATTTATTTTAAATATTTAAAATCCAATATTTTAGCCAATTTAAAAAAAATTAATTGGTTTAGATTTTCCGGGTCGTTACAATCTCCCCCACTTAAAACTTTTCGTCTCCGAAAAGGAACAAAGTCGAAAGTGGTTTGATTAATCAACTCTACGTTCAATCTAGCTTCAATTCTCCAACTTTTTAGTTTCTGAGAATTTTCAAATTCTTCAAAAATTTGGCTATCACCCGGAATTTTCGAAAAATTTCGCCATAACCTCCTTTGTACGGGGAGAGGTTTGGAAATTTATTGGGCCGTATTAGGTACCCAATAAATCCTAATAAGCATACACATATTTATAGTGATATATTCTGGTGTTTACAGGGGAGCGTGTATAGATAATAACTCCAGAGAATAAATTCTCGTCACCCTGTCAAAGCCTGAGGGAGTTTGTATTTTAAATGCTCCAGAGGATAAATCCTCGTCACCTCGTCCCGTGTGGGAAATAAATAGTCCATGTGTCGTATCTATTAACTAGAGAGACGTGATTATTTTCAACTCCAGACCCGTGTGGGGTTTTTTATTAATCTGGCAATTTTATCATTACAATTTAAATAGTCCATATCAGTCATCAGTTCAACCTGTAAAATATAGTCATCGCCATAGAAGCCTCTCGCTCGTATGGTAAATCTTCCACCTCATCACACAAGCTCCAAATGCTTATGTGGTATATGATGAAGTATGCCTATCTTCCAGAAGTATGTCATGCAGTGTAGTTCAAAATTAATTGTTACTATCCTATGGCGATATTTATTATTACACATAGAATAACCAGCACTCCGCATCCAATGGAATTCACAGGAGTTGATATAATAATATTTCGCATCCAACTCATTAAGGTTTACCTATTTGTCAGGCACGCAAATAAAATCTTTACTCAACAGCTATCCAATTACCTGTTCAGACATATATAATGCACATGTATATATTTCTATCTATTTTCTAATCAGTTCAATGTGTGATTTAATCGAATAAATTCTACCATTCATTCTATTATTGATTAAATTTACTATCGTTTTAATAATTTTAATTAATCAAATCTATTATCACACAACACAAACAATAATCAAATTGTTTTTAACTTTCCAAAAATATACTAATCAATTTCTATACTCTTTTTAAAATCATTCAGACTATAGAATTAAAAGTGCACATCCATGAAAAGAAAATAACAACCGAGTAGAGAACGAATTGGTAATGCAAAGTATGGTAAATGTACCTTGCATCGGAGTCAATCAGAGATATCCACTTGGCATCTAGGATAGGCTCTCTGAATGCTCTCCTCAGTTTCCCAAGTACAATCTCGCGGATCTCCACTCCATTGCACTTTCACTAAGTGAACCTTCTTGTTCCTCAGCTCTTTGGTTTCTTTGCCGAGAATCTTGAGCGGCTCTCTTCTCACAGCTAATTCTGGAGTAATTTCAATATCCTGTTGAGCTACTTCTTCCACGATCAAGTTTGGATCATGAACGTGCTTTCGAAGTTGAGATATATGAAATACATCATGCACCCCAGGCAACCAATCAGGCAATTTGACCCTATAAGCGAGAGTTTTGATCCGTTCCAGAATAGGAAACGGACCAATGAATTTGGGCGCCAACTTTCCAGTTTTACCGAACCGGATAACTCCTCTCATCGGCGATACTTTCAAATATACATAGTCGCCAACAGCAAATGATATATCTCTTCTTCTCCTATCGACATAGCTCTTTTGTCGGCTTTGATCGGCGAGTAATCGTTTCTTGATAAAATCGACTTTGTCGGTAGCTTCTCGGATCATATCAGGCCCTAACACAAGTCTATTACCGGGTTCGACCCAACAAGCAGGAGATCGGCACGGTCTACCATGCAACGCTTTGAATGGTGACATTGTCAGGCTCGCCTAGTAGCTGTTATTATATGAGAATTCAGCCAAATGCAGATGGTCTTCTCATGATCCACCGAAATCTAGAACACAAGCCCGCAATAGATCTTCTAAAATACGATTCACCCTCTCAGTCTGACCGTCTGTCTGAGGATGATAAGCGGTGCTCAAGTTCAGCTTCGTTCCCAGCTCTACTTGAAATGCCTCCCAGAATTTACTAGTAAATATTGTATCTCTATCACTGACTATACTGAGCGGCACTCCATGTAGTCTAACTATTTCCTTGAAATATATCCGCGCCAGACTCTGAGCAGTTCTGTTTGATCTGACAGGTATGAAATGGGCGGTCTTCGTGAAGCGATCTACGATCACCCAAATATTGTCATTTCCTTTTCTGGTTCGGGCAAACCATCAATGAAGTCCATGGAAATATGTTCCCACTTCCAAACAGGAACGTCTAGCGGTTGTAACAATCCAGCCAGTTTCTGTTGGTCGCTCTTGACCAGCTGGCAAGTAGGGCATTGGCTAACATATATTGAAACGTCTCTTTTCATAGCCTTCCACCAGAATGTTCGCTTGAGATCATTGTACATTTTGGCACACCGGGATGGATACTCAGCTTGGACTTGTGACACTCGTCTAACACTTCCCTTTTTAACTCTGGGATGTCAGGAACACAAATCCTTCCTTTCAACCTCAAGGTCTCTTCGTTATCTATTTGAAAACACGAGGGTTCGCCTTTCTGAATCCTTTTGATCATATCCTTAATAAAGTTATCCTCCTTCTGAAGAATAGATATTTTGTCAATCAAGGAAGTCATAATAATAAAGCTGGCGATCATTACATTCTTTCGACTCAGTGCATCGGCCACGACATTGGCTTTCCCTAGAGTGTATATAATCTCAAAGTCGTATGCTGCAAGGAACTCTAGCCAACGTTGTTGCCTCAGATTCAAGTCCTTCTGGGTGAATAGATACTTCAACGACTGATGGTCTGCATGCAGCTCGAATTTCTCACCCAGAAGATAGTGTCTCCAGATTTTCAAAGAGAATACAATAGCCAACAACTCAAGATCATGAGTTACGTAGTTTTTCTCATGCGGCTTCAGCTGACGGCTAGCATAAGCAATCAATTGACCTCTTTGCATTAACACTGCGCCAAGGCCTTCTCTGGAAGCGTCAGTCCAAACTTTCAAATCCTCATTGCCATCTATTATTGTTAACACTGGAGCAGTTGTCAGTTTTAATTTCAGCTCCTGGAAAGCTTCCTCACATACCGGAGTCCAATTGAATCTCGAATGTTTCTTCATCAGTTTCGTTAAAGAATTAGATGTCTTTGCGAAATCCTTAATGAATTTCCGATAATAACTGGCTAACCCGAGACAACTTCTAACTTCTATTGGCGTACGAGGCTGTTTCCAATTCTGAATAGCAGTGATTTTACTGGGATCCACTGAAATTCCTTGCTTTGATACTATGTGGCCAAGAAATTTGACTTCTTCTTGCCAGAATATACATTTGGAAAACTTTGCTTTTAATACATTCCTTCTGAGGATTTCTAACACTTGTTCCAAATGTTTTTCGTGTTCGCTTTCTGACTTAGAGAAGATAAGGATATCATCAATGAAAACCAGAACAAATTTATTCAATACTCCTCTGAATACTCTGTTCATTAGATCGACGAAATAAGCTGGAGCATTACACAAGCCGAACGGCATTACTAACCACTCGTAGAATAAGTCCGGACCTCTGAATGCTGTCATTGGAACACACTCTTCGGCAATTCGAAGCTGATGGAAGCCTGTAGCTAGGTCCATCCTTGAAAATACTTGTGCGCCATTTAATCGATCCAACAAATCATCAATCCGCGGCAATGGATATTTGATCTTTATGGTCTGCTTGTTCAAATCACGATAATCCACACATAGCCGTAGAGTACCGTCTGATTTTGGGACAAACACTACTGCTGCTCCCCAATGTGAGAAACTAGGCCTGATCAGACCCTTCCATACGAGCTGCCGTGTTTGATTGTCAAGTTCTTCTTTCTCCTTCAAGGATATTCTTCGAATAGCGTGAACTACCGGCCTAGCATTCGGAATTAAAGCAATTTTGAAATCAATCTCTCTTTGCGGAGGTAAGCGAACAACTTCTTCGAACACATCCGCATAGTTCTTGACGACAGGAATGTCTTTGATGAGGTCAGGAATATTCTCTGTGACTTCGGGGATATTTTCTATTTGAACAGGGGAAACATTCAAAGCTGCCCAGAAGTCTTTTCTACTAGCATTCTGACCTTCACAGGGAATGGTTATATAATCACCTGATTTAATCTTTGCCTTAACGACTCTGTCGGCGCATTTAACCTCAGCTTCATACTTGGTCAGCCAGTCTAACCCCAAGATAAGATCAAACTCTTTAAAATTCATGACGACCGCGATGGTAGGAAACCGATAATGAGAAAAAGAAACCGGCACTCCACAAACCCAACTGAGATCAATGGAACCCCCAACCGGATTCTGGACAGTCATTGGTTCCTTGAGCTTTTTCAAATTCAAATCCAGCTTCTTAGTTGCATTCTTGGCAATGAAGCTTCGTGATGCACCAGTGTCAAACAGTACTTTAATGGGAATGTCTTTGACAGTAAGCGTGCCTTCTAAAACATCTGGCCTTTCCTGAGCAGACGAAGATGCAGGCACTTCTGCCACTTCATTTACATGTACTGCTTCGGGCTTGTTTAAGAGCGGGCAATCCTTTGCGAGATGACCAGCCTCGTGGCACTGTTTGCACTCCTTATTCTCTTGAAACTCCCCATCTTTTCTAAACCTTTTCTTCTTTTGCTTTCGATTGGCTCTAAATCCATCCTTTATTGGTTTCTTTAAAGATTTACATTTTCTGGACAAATGGCCTTTCTGATTGCAGTTAAGGAATATGGCAGCAGTTACTGGTTCTTTCTCAGATCTGGCCCTTTTTCGATTGACTTTAGGCTTTTTACTGACCTCAGACCTCGTACTGGCTTAAGGAATATCAGTTTCCGACTCTTCTTTGTCACTAGAACAGACTTCTTCTTCATCGCGCAACATACCTTTCTTATGGAGATCTTCATACTGATAAGCCATATAAATCATTTCTGAAAAAGGGAGCTTCACATTCCTCATCACACTATTCTGATATTTCCTTTGCAGGCCATGAATAAATCTCAAATTTTTCCTCTTTGGATCTTGAATCAGATGAGGAGCAAAGTGAGCAAGTTCGTTGAATTTCTTATGATATTCTGGGATGGTCATATCACCTTGTATCAGATAAGAAAATTCATCACATAATCGCTCCGTCGCTTCAGGAGGAGTAAATCTTTCTAGGAAAATCTCTTTGAATCTGTCCCAGGTGATATCACCTTCTGGATTATCTTTGATGATTGTTTCCCACCAGATTAAAGCTTCTTCTTTGAGCGCCCAAGATGCTACTAATCTTTTCTGATCATCTCTCCACTGGAAACGCTCAAATATTCTTTCTGCAGAGCTCACCCAAGCTTGAGTGTGAATAATAAATTCATTGCCCGAGAATTGTGTTCTACCCAGATTTCGATATCTCTTAAATAGAGCCTCTAGATCCGGTTCTGCATTTCTTCTATTTCTGACACTCATTTTCTAGTACTTCTGCAAACAGCAGATCAAGTGTCAGGTCAACAGAAAAGATATTTCAAAATATAGAGACAAATACTTGAATGTAAATGTGTCTATTGGGGTGTATTTCATTCTGCTTTACTCATACTAGGATATTACTGATCCTATCTGCATAGAGTTACCCATCCTAGAACACTACTGGTTCTATTTCTGACGAGTTCGTTAATATGTTATATTCCAGAACTAAGCTTAACCAAAGCTCTGATACCACGTTGTGACGACCCCATTTACCGTACAAACAGAGACACGGGTAATCTTTGGAATATAACACAGAAACAGATAATAGCAGAACAGAAATAAATAAATACACTAGATAATGCATAAAAGAATATACTGGATAAACGTAATCATCAGAGTTACACAGTACACAGGATCATACTTAGTACAAATACAGTTCAGCTATACATAAATGTCTACAGCGGAAAATAAACATAATGTACAATAGGAGCTGAACATCATAAAAAGAGATAAATAATAGAATCCATCTTCAGCTCCAGCCATCTGAATAAAGCCTGCTAAACATGAATACAAGGCTGCCCGTGTAGAAAAAGGGGCACCCGAGTTTGAAAGTGAAACAAACTACGAGTCAGTCATGGGACTGGTATGAGAAATCTACTCAACACATTTCAAATATGGCTAATCACAGGACCACGCCACTTTCATGGAACGGGTTTACTCCATTGGATTGCTAGTGCTTTAAAACAAATCATTCTTTTAAACATCGCAATGTTTTTTTATAAAAATGAAGCCATTATAAGACTCAGTTCCCATCACACAATGGAACGCAAACCGGAGGATAGAGTTTTTACCTTATAACGGCCAAAATATGCTTGATACTAATAAAACAAAGGCATTTGATATTATTACTAGTGTTTATATGTTTTGAAAACAATTTCAAATCATAACTATCAATCATAGACGGCATTAATGCCCCATACCACTATGTCGCCATATATAGGTATACAATCAAAACCGCACGATGTCGTATTTGGAAATTGGATTTCCATCCTAAACCAAGGCAAAAGATAGTCCTTACCGACTTCGAGACTGCCTAGCCCGAGCCTCAGGGTCAGAGCGCAACGACCCTTGGATCGTCAGGGTCGGTCCACCGATGTGGATTAAAATTCCTGAACACTGCGTTTCCCCGCCCTTTGGGGCGTAAATGAGCCAATGAATGGCTCCATCGGACCCGGATCGTCCGATCTGACCGAGGTGCCTCACAACAGCAACAACCACATAAGTCAAACTCGTCAGGGCGTGTAAAACCACTGACGCCACTTCTAGCTAGGAAGAAACGCAGGTCCTCCCTGAGGTCCTCTCCCGTTTCTGGTTCATACCGGGGCGTGAGGCTCGCGAATTCAAGTTATACACAAAGCTACGCCACACAGGCGGTGCTTTGATCATCGCCACAAGACTTTTCTTTTCAACAGAAGCCCTGATCACTGCATCTTAGCATGCCACACGGACAATTCACATCGTGCAACTGAAAGATATCAATCACACAGAATAAATTCCGATGTCAGACACACTGTCCATTTGCAAGTCCGTTCTGGGTCTGAACGAAACCGGAGGCACTATATACCTCGCAAACCCATCGATCACCACGTATGTCTAGACGATCACCACTCATTATCCATATTTCGGGATGCCTCCCAATTAGGACCTCGGTTACCATCCAAACGAGGTGAAGATCTCCGGTCTTCGACCACCGTCTTCATCTTCGATTTATTATCGTCGATTCAGTCATTCAGAATGGGATAAACCCAGTCTTTCTGAGCAACTCGCGTATATAATAAACAAGTTCAACACTAACATACATACGCATCATTTCAATTCATTAGTCACTAACCGTCAATCAGTAAGAGAACGATTTCCCAAATATTAACCCCGAAGGCCGAAACCAACATCAGATCAATACTCAAGAAACCATTTGACTTAGCCAACCTTCAGTTAGTTTCTAAATTTCACATCCATATCGTTTATAATATTTTTTTATGATTTATAGCTATTTTTATTTATTTTAAAATAGCCAATTTATTCAAAACGACGCTTCGGGCCATAACGCGGCCGTGGCGCTGTTTTTCTTCAGATTTGATTTACACCTATCTGAAAATCTAACCATTGGATCTTCACAAAATTTACTTCATTAGAAAGATCTTTTCAAAACGAATCCAACGGTTCCAGTTTCAAGAAAATCCGACGGTCGGATCTCCCGGTATAATCGTTTGAAGTTTCGATTTCAAAATACGAGCTGCAGCGTCGTTATTCGATTAAATATAATTATATTTATATATATATATATATATATATATATATATATAAAATCGATTCTGGCGCTGTTTTTCTTCAAATTTGAATTAAACATTCCAGACAATCCAACCGTTGGATTTTTACAAAGTTGGTGCCGTTGGAAAGATATTTCCAAAGCGAACCCAACGGTTGGGATTTCAGGAAAATCCGATGGTCGGATCTCCCGGTATAATCGTTTGAAATCACGGTTTCAAAATATGAACTGCAGCTTCGTTATTCGATATATTTTAATTCTATATATATATATATATATCGATTCTTCGATTTCAAAGCTATATTATTTTCATACATTTGATAAAAATGATATTTTTATCTAACTGTCTTCTATTTCAACACTTCACTATATTTAACAATTCATGTATATAATAAAAATGTGATTTTTATTGTAAAACAATTCAATTCAAAACACTATTATTTTATATAGTTCATATAGGTAATAAAAAATAGGATTTTTATTATAAAACAATTTCTTTCAAAACAAGATTATTTTATATAGTTCATATAGATGATAAAAATGTGATTTTTATTATAAAACAATTTATTTCAAAATATGAATACCATTCAACACATGAATTTCAATTCAACGAATGAATATCGATTCAACACATGAAGGTTTTCTATAGTTTATATATATAGATAAAAATGTGACTTTTATATATAAAAACACGAATACCATTCAACACATGAATTTCTATCCAACGAATGAATATCGATTCAACACATGAAGGTTTTCTATAGTTTATATATATAGATAAAATGTGATTTTTATATTTAAAACATGAATACCATTCAACACATGAATTTCAATTCAACGAATGAATATCGATTCAACACATGAAAGTTTTCTATAGTTTATATATATAGATAAAAATGTGATTTTTATATTTAAAACACGAACACCATTCAACACATGAATTTCAATTCAACGAATGAATATCGATTCAACACATGAAGGTTTTCTATAGTTTAAATATATAGATAAAAATGTGATTTTTATACTTAAAACACGAATACCATTCAACACATGAATTTCAATTCAACGAATGAATATCGATTCAACACATGAAGGTTTTCTATAGTTTATATATATTAATGAAAATGTGATTTTTATATTTAAAACACGAACACCATTCAACACATGAATTTCTATCCAACGAATGAATATCGACTCAACACATGAAGGCTTTCTATTCAACGAATAAATATAGTTTCAATAATGAAAATAATTCAAACACATGAATATTATTCAAAATTTCGGCAGCATTACGGCAGGGTAGTTAAAACCGGGACCGTCTCTAGTACGGCTCCTCGCTCTACCTTAAAACCTCGCGGTTTTTGACAATGGGGATTCATGCATCTACTTCGCACGCAGGCGGCATGTATATTTATTTCATTTCCACAAACTAATCCTATGTGGTTTCAACCAAATATTTCTCAACCACAAATGGGTATTTTTCAACCACAATCAATCAATATCCACCACAAACAATTCCAATCATCCATTCGCTATCAATCAATTTTCACACCAATCACAACCAATAAATTTCGTCCATGGTTTGTGGACGAGGGGCGTGTATATATATATATATTTATTTATATATATATATAGCAATTCACTTCTATTTCAACACATATATAATTTTTACAACGCATATATAACTTATACATCGAACGTACAACTTATACAACGCTTATACATGAGGTGTACAACGCTTATATAACCCATACGTCGACTATATAATTTATACATCGTCGTTTTCTATATCGTTTATAATTTAGAAATATCACATTGGGTTCCACTCCACCAAAAATAGCAGAAGGCTCAGAAAAATATGCGGTCTCTTCTAAAATGTAGAAGACGTCAACACGAGTCCACTGTCTCTTGTTTCACTGAATTTCGTCAACACATGAAAAAGGTATGATTTTTGGAAGTTTGCAACATCTAAAAGTGTTAATTTCAGTTCAGAAAATAAAAACCGTATACCTTCTTAACACGTTCGATCTAGGGTTTGCTTATTGCTTCCAATCCGTGTAGCTGCAGGTTGATCAGGATATACAGCGTCGAAGGGGATGGAGCCGGCTCCTCGACGCCACCCAAGATGGTCAGTTCGACGGCGTCTAGCAGGAGGGGCGGCGGTCCAAACGTCAGGAGTTGGGAGCGACGGATCTGACAAAGTACACGACGATAGGGGGAGCTTTTGGTATGGATTTGTAGAGGATGAAGAGATCTTTAAAAAGTTGCAAAGGAGGGAGTGGTTTCGCTGAGAGATGGAAGAGAACAAGAGGAGGGAAGCACCGGATGAATTCCGCCATCGATCGCGAAGGAGACGAGGGGTTTTTTTGATTTTATTTTTATTTTTAAATTATGAAGAAATAATTCTATTGGCCGATGGTTTTAAAAAGGGGTTTTCATTTCTATTATTTAAAATATTTATTTTAAATATTTAAAATCCATTATTTTAGCCAATTTAAATTTTTTAAATTGGTTTAGATTTTCCGGGTCGTTACAGGATTGTTTGAGAACACAACACATCATATCACAGAACAAGAGAACTTTTCATTGCTAGTACAACAACATTACATCAGAGTACAAGAATATCTTAGTACAAAATAGAATAAAATTATACATAGCAGAAAAATAAATATTAGAGCAATAAATTACAACAACATAGAGGAAATAAAATGTATAAATACAATGCACAGCAGAAAAACATCAACAAACACGACTGAAAGAAATACGTGGATACAAAGCTTTTCGGAGCATAGATGCAGCCATAAATCAGGATCCTATGAATAGAAAATCTGCAAAACCAAAACTACTAGTTGCCCGTGTAAAAAACATGGGCACCCAGAGTTTAGGTGAAAAATAATAAACTCTAGGTCAGTCATGAGACGGGTGAGAACTTAAAACAGTTATTAAGACTTACTGTTAAAAATTGGGAAAATCACGGGACCACACTATATTATACGGAATGGGTTTACTCCACACGAATATCAGTTTAAAATAAAACAACGCAATGCCTTTTTGAAACTGAAGTTATTATAAGACTCAGGTCCCATCACACAATGCAACAGAAGCCGGAGAATAGAGTTTTACCTTATAATAGCCAAACATGCTTGATACGCTTTAAAACAAATATTTTTGATATTATTATAAGTGCATAGTGCAGAAAACAACTTCGAATATAAATGTATCAATCATCGACGGCATCGTACCCTATCCTATTATGTCGCCATAGCATACAACTAAAATCATAAAGTCATGTATTGGAATTTGGATTTTCTTCTTAAGTCAAGGCAAGGGATCTCTCCTTCCGAATTCAGACCACCTCTAGCAAGATGTCCAGGATCACACCTATGGGAAACCCTTGGGAGTGGCAGAGCCAGTCCACACCTAACATTTGTGGATTGGCAATTCCTGAACAATACGTTTCCCGGTCATATCAGACCTATAACCTAGTCAGTATGTCGACTGTATGAGCCTTTTACGGCCCTACATCCGAGGTGCCTCGTTATCCATCATCCACATAAGTAAATATGTCTGGGATCCATACCATGGCACTACTTCTAGCTAGAAAGAAACGTGTGTTCTCCCTACGGTGCTTCATCCCTTTTTGACGCATACCGAGGTGTGAAGCTCATGAGTTAATGCTATACACAAAGCTATGCTATATCAGTCGTGCTTTGATCATCATCCACATTGCTCTGCTTTTCAATAAAAGCTTTGATCCATGCATCTCAGCATGTCACACTGTCAATTCATACCATACAACTAATGTCTACCGATATACAATCTCTAAGCTTGTACGTCTCAAAGAAGGGTGTTAAGCTAAGAGAATATATTCTCCACTACCAAAAAACATATATTTAGTACATATCAACTAATATAGCACAAACTATGATGTCAGACACAAAATTCATTTGCAGGTTTGTTCTAGGTTTGAACGAAACTAGAGGCACCTTATTCCTCGTCCCATATGTCCAATACAGGAGAGAGCATATTCGGTCAATTTCCAAGTACGTCTAGACAATCACCACTTGTTACCTCATCTTAGTTATACTGTCCAATCGAAACATCAGCAATATCCCAAATGATGTTAAGATCTCCGGTCTTCAACCAATGTCTTCATCTTCGACTTTTAATCGTCGTCGCATTTATTGAGAATGAGTTAAACCCGGTCGTTCCGAACAACTCACTTATCTTTAAAATCAAATGATAAATAAAGATAACACACATCTCATTCCAATCCAGAATTATTCAAATATTCATTACTCTGGGAAAGGTTCCCATTGATTTTATCTAAGATTATCTCATTTAAACTTATTTTTTAAATCTTCTTTTGGATGTCATTTCAAAAGAATATTTTGTTTATCTTTTCACAACTTAAACCAAATTAAGGTTTATATAACTAGTCCGGATTATCAAGCCTTACCGAAGTAATCTTTTATTTTATTATCCTAATCCCAACCTATTCATATCATGGAGTAAAACTGGTGGTACTCCATATCTAACACCCATAATGTTATCGGTAAATTTAATTACCATTTAATGCTGAAACCTAATCAAAGATTCATCCATCGCTTGGAGTAAAACTGGTGATTCTCCATTTTGAACATTTCTCGAATTCGGAAATTTAGTTTCCTCTTTTCACATTTTAATCTAATTAAATATTCATTAAAACTCCAACTTAGTTTTAATATCAAAAATCATTACTTAATGATTATTCAACTTTTAGGAAATTAATCTTGTATTTAACTGGGTTAAAGAACAACTTCCATTTAAAAGCACCGTTCACAATAAACCCAAAATCATCTTCCATTTAATATGGAATCTTCACGGAAATCTGAACAATTTATAATCAATATAATTTCCTGTATCCAATCAATAATATAAATGGAATAACAACAAGGCCTTTTAAATTCCATAAATAGTAAATTTCTTCCTTCACAGAAGCTCATCTCGATTATTATTAATTGAATTCCATTCCATTCCAATTTGATTAAATAAATTGGAAAACTTCTTTAAATATTAATTAAAAGTTTATTCCTTTCACAACTGGGTTCAAGAATAGTATTATTTAAGATACTATTCAAAGCAAACCCAAAATCCAATTTGATATTAAATGCAAGGTTCTTAATAAAAATCATATCGGCATATATTCAATACCATGTTCTGAAACCAACAGATATCGTATTGGGATAACGATATCTATATCTTCCAAATTCTTACAACAATATCCGTATAATTACGAAATCAAATATCGAAAATATCCTAAGATAATTTCCATCCAAATCTATTCCAATATATATGTTGGAAACCTCTGGTTATATTAAAACCATTTACAAATCCAATTTATTAATTTGAAATCATTTGATTATTACTCTAGTTGTTAACTAGTTCGTTCAGATAAAATGTCATTTATCTTTTCAAATATAGAGTATTTCATCCAAAAAAATTTCCAGATCATTTATTATGATTTTACATAAATTATTTCTATTTTTATTAATTTTATTAAGGCCCTTACAATCGGTTTTCAATATTGGCCACCGAACTGCGTCCATAGCGAACTTTTTCCAAAACTGATTTGGACTAAAATTAAAATCTAACCGTTGGATTTCAAAATTTCTCATTTTATAGAAAAGTTCATTTTATTACGGTTCCAATGATTCCAATTTCAGGAGAATCCAATGGTCGGATCTCCTGGTACGTCAATTCAAAGTTACGGATTGACATTCGCGACGACGCTTTCTATTCAAGCCCGAATCAATTTATAAATTTTAAATATAAATCGAAACGCTTATAAACCATTTTTATTATATATTAAAAATATATAATCATCCTTGAAAACTTGCTTCAGTCGTTTCTATTCAAAATCTCGTATTTCACTATATGCCCAATTTTAATATTATTTTTGTAACGTCCCATATTTTTACGGTATAATAATTAATTTATTTAATTATTTAAATAGTGATTTAGATATTTAAATGGTCATTTAACAAAATAATATTGAATATTTAATTAATATAAATAATAGAATAATATATTTATTTCCGAAATAATCGGAAATAACAGAATTCACAATATTGTGTGAATTGGACAATTTAAAATATATAATTCAGTTTAGAATTGAATTATATTAACGAAGTTATTTATAAATGTCATTTGAACATATAAATTATATTATAATTATCATCGAGCACGAAATGGCGTGGTAGTCCGTAATTTGGCGATTCGAACTTTAAACGAATATACAAAATCCGTTTTAAGTCGGATTTCTGTGAAACAAGAAACGTTCGGAGCTGGTGAAGTATATTTTTCTAATGGAAGAGAAAAATCGAGATTTTGTCGTGTAGATTGTGATTGTGTCCAAATCAAATTTTCGAAAATTCGCTATGGAATTCCTTTATAATTTATAATGATTTATATATATTATAAATGGGTTTTCAATATAAACTGGATAATGATTTAATCTGGATTTGAAATGTCAAGTTATAAATTCAGATAGGAATATTCTAGAGCTGTATGATATTCTATTGTGAATATATACGATAATATTAATTTATTAATATTAGATTTAATTATTTTTAAATATATTAATATTTAAATGGGTTTATTTAGAGCTTTAAAAATAGCTATTTTTGCAAACGACCTCCATTTTCGATGAAACTAATTTTGTTGGATCCGGAAAATTAAATTATTGTTATATTTCCATTTTCGTGATTTTTGGAGTCAGTATGTGGCCGTGTGGAATTTTAATGTGAAAAACGGTCAATAATTTGATTTTAAAAATACGCTGTGTGAGAAAACGGATTCGGTATTCGACAAAACAAGTTTCGTTGGGTCCGTAATGTCAAACCATAGTCACATGTCCATTTTCATCGAATTTGGATATTGTATGTGATCATAAGAATTTTTAAATGATAGATTGAGTTAAATATCAAATATAAATTGATATAAAATATAAATGATGCTTGTAATATAAGCTAACTTACACTATAAATATACCATGCTACCCTAAACCCTTATTTCTATTTTTTTCTCTGGGCAAGGCCGTTTCCAAGCCGCCAGTTCTACTTCCCTTCACAGCAAATTCCAACCTTTTAAATTCTAAAGCAAATGGAACAAAATCCCTAAAATTAAAATACATTTGTATTTAGAATCGTAGAAAGGTTCTCTCCGATCTGATATAGGTAGTGTTCGGTTTCACCACTTTTTTGTTCGCTGTTTTGTATAGTGTAAGTTCGGTGAGCTCTAGGGCTTCGACTATCAGCAAATTGAAGCGTTGATGCGAAAATCGAACGTTGTTTTTGTGTTATTGAGATCGAGTAGCACCCATATGTTTTTTTTGTTGGATTCGATGAGTATTTTTAGCGATGGAAGTTTGTACAGTATTCATCAGTTATCTTAGGGATTAACAAACTCATAAGTATAAGATTCGATTCAAGCTTTCGGGTTTGTTTTAGTGCTCTAGAAAGGATTTGGTATCGATTAGAAAAAAATGGGGAGGTTCGGTTGGAGAAAGTGACACACTGTTCATGGAGGAAACCACGTCAGGCTGTTCGACACAAGGCAGGAGGATGGAGCGAGTTGCCTTAAACTAGGATGAGAAGATAGAGATTTCGATAAGGAATATGATGGTGTAATCTGGTTGGAATTTTGTGAATCAGTGTTGGAGCGGAAATTAAAGAAATTTGGGTAATAGATTTCGAATTTTGGAAGAGTAGCTTTCCTGTATGGACATGGAAGAAGAATAATGTTCATTAGCGGACTAAGGGTGTAATGGGCTGAGAATGAAAGGTGAAGCCCAACCTAAATATTTATTGTTTATTTTAGTTTAAAATCATACATAAGCTTGTAACTTTAATACCATGTACATATGTTATCATAATTTCGCAAATTTGGATCTGTTGGGATCGTATGGACGGTGGCTACGCAGTGGAACTGACTGGGAGTGAATTGGAGCTAGTTACAATTTATAGCGAAATAAATTGTTTGTCTAAATCAACCGTAAGTTACCGTTATTTAACAATGAACACCTAGTGTGAGTAAATCTCACTTACTCTGATTAGTTTATATTTTTATAACGTATTTTTAGAATTGATAAATGATGGTTGATTGCCGTGTGTTGACTGTTTAGATGAACTGCTAATCTGTTAGTTGAAAATATAGATAACGATATATATATATATATATATATTGTTAATCAAATATTGATTCTGTTTATCAGAATATTTCATATTGAAATGAATTTGATGTTGTTTATTTTGTTTAACATATATGGATGCAAGGAAACAGGTTGAAGGGATCCAGCTGGATTCCTCTAAATTTGTAATACTGTTGTTTTCATATATTGTAATATATGATGTGATATATAATATGTGATTGATTATGATGACACTGGCCTTATTATTTGGTATTTTAAATACCATAAGAAATACTGGAATGTAAAAAGGAAATTTTCAAAGTGTATATTGAAAAGAAAATATTTATAAAATCAAAGAATTTTATAAAAGGAAATATTTATAAAATCGAAGAATATTATGAAAGGAATATTTATTTAGAAAATAAATAGAATTATAAAAGGAAATATTTATAAAATGAATAGAATTTTATAAAAGGAAATATTTGGGAAATGAATAGAATTTTATAAAAGGAAATATGTGGAGAATAAATATTAAATGGAAATCGGTTTTAACAGATAAATGGAAAAGATTAATTTAAAGTAGATTTTAAATAGAATCTGTTTTAACAGATAAATTGACAAGATTAATTTAGAAAAAAATGTTTTATAAATTAAAAAAAATACTTATCATGATAAATGGAATATATAAGTATGAACTTATATAGAGAAGTAAAAATCGGTTTTAACACCGATATTTTAAACAGAGTGTGAACTCAGCATTTATAAAGGGAATTATAAATGAGATTAAAGTGTTGGAAATAAAAAGGAGATTACGTATGAATAATTCTATAAACAAAAGTATAAATACAATTTGAAAATGGGATATTATTTGTAAATACGAAATCAAACTGATTGATTATATAAAAGAAACATTATTCACATTCGATGTGAATAATGGATTTAAAATAAATATTTTGTAAATTAAAACATTTATATGGAAACTTAGGTTTTGAAATACGGATTCAAATGGGAATTTGAATGAGCTAGGAAATAGAGTTAATCGAATATTAGTTATTCGAATAGAGCTAATCGAATATTAGTTATTCGAGTAAGAGTTAATCCAATTAGAGTTAATCGAATATTTGTTATTCGAATAAGAGTTATCGAATTAGAGTTAATCGAATATTAATAAATCGAATAGAGTTATTCAAATAAGAGTTAATCGAATTAGAGTTAGTCGAATATTAGTTATTTGAAGAAAAGAGTTATCGAATATATTTATTCGAAGAAAGATTATAAAATATACTTTATTCGAAAGAGAGATTATCGAATATAGTTTATTCAAATAAAAGAGTTAACGAATAGAGTTTATTCAAAAGAGAGTTATCATATAGAGATTAGTCGAGAGAGAATTATACGTTGAAATTCGATTTTATCGAATTCGGGAAAGTAATATTCACTTTTCGTTTTTAATCAAGATTTATTTATTAATAAATTAATTGTTTGTTTATTTATCCAAATTAATAAATAAAAGTTATATTTAAGTTATTATATTTCGGGAGCATGGGATTACAACATTATTGTCATAATCGAATGATTTCTGTAAAAGAAGTAGATTCGTAAATAGAATCCAAGAGTTACGTAAGGAAGTTTGTTAAAGATTTTAAAAGGGTACTTTGTCTATTTCGAGGTTAGAAATGTTGTTCAATTAAGGTCTGCGAGGTAGGTATACCCCAACTTGATTGACTTCATTTTTAACTAAGAAATGGTTAAGGTTCGATAGTGAAGGTTGGTTAAGTGAATTTAGTTAATGAGTGTAATGGTTTGAGTTGGCATAGAAATGCTTTATTTAAACATCTGTTCCAATGAAGGATTTTTGGAAATGTTTTCCAAATAAGAATCAGAAATGTTTTCTAATATAAAAAAATAGAAATGAGAGCAAGTATGGAAATGTTTTCCAATGATTAATAATGTATATTTTCTAAATTTAGAAAATAAGAATTTACGAATATATGGAAACAGGAATAGGGAAATGGATAATTGAATGACAAATTAAATTAAAGGGGATCAGTGTGGATTGATTATTTTCTCGGTAAAATTTCCATTTGGAAATACGACCGTTGTTTATACACATATTTTCCTTTGATAGTTAGATAACGGACTATCAAAGTTTTTGAACATTTCCATTGTCAATATGGAGAGACCAGGATCAGACTTATTATCTGAAAACCACTCTGTATAGGCATTGGCGTTGCGAATCAAATATGATGAAGATAATTGAAGACAAAGTTTGTGCAAGGGCTGTTCTGGCAAATCTTGGGTAGAAATTGCCTAAGATGAGTTTTTAGAATAGTGCCTTTGGTTTGTCCAGTCCCAGGGCAACCTGTATGGAAGATTGTCTGACAGAGTATGTTCAATAGATCGCGTAAGTTGATCTCTTCAAACGTATTTACATTTGGTGGCGGAGGAATTCGTTTCTCTTAGTTGTATACCCGGGGTATTGGGGAAATCAATTTGTGATTTGGCGGGTATGACGATGTGACATTCAAAGTAATTTAAGGTGTGATCTATACGTTATGGCCTCTAGCCTTACAACCAAGAAATGGTATAAAATCGGGTAGGTCACATGGCTAAGTGGTTAGCTGCCAATTAGGGTGTATTATCACCTGATCTAGAGAAATTTCATTTACTTCTTTAACCTATTTCAATGCTACCCCTTTCGGGAAACGGTTGTTGATCCCAACCGTTGGGGATAATAAATTTGGTACACTCAAGCAAAATGAGTAACCGGTCATGTTTAGCCTAGGTTACAAGATGTTCTTATTGAACCAGGTGTATTCCTCTCTGGAGGTACACTATCGGAAGGTGGTCCCATACCTTGCCAGTTGGAATTCATTACCCAATAAGCACCCACGGTTTTTGATTATATATTATGTATGTGGAACGTGAGATGAAAGTATTCTGCTAATGATTATTTAGTTGTGTTTGATAGACACTATTATAATATCAAATTATGTTTTGATATAAAGATTATCGTCCCTTTCAAAAGGATACTGAAAGTTAAATCAAGTGTTTTGGATTCTCATAAGGGAAAAACCCGTTCTGTGTTATACGGCGTGGTCTTATGAGATATCGTTTATTTCCTAAAACGGTTTTAAATTTGCCTACTCACACTAGTCCCATGACTAACCCAGAGTTTATTTTGTTTTCTTTTACCCTTAGCTCTTGGGTGCCCAAGTTTGTACGGGAAGTCCAGTAGTCGGGATTTTACAGATATGCTTGGAAAAATGGAGTAGGAGGCTTCAACAGCGCTTTTATAGCTATTGTTTATTTCCGTTGTGATTGTAAGTGTTATACTCTAATAATGATATGTATATACAAATTTTAGATCTGTATTTCAAAGTTATGTCTATACTATATTTTGTTCGTTCCGCTATGAGATTCGTATTACTCTGATTCTGTTGTATTTACGTTCTTCTTCTTCTTCTTCTATTCTAATTTTCTATCTTATCTATTCTCACCCTCTAACTTCTTTCATTAACTATCCGGTATTTCCAATGCTTGGATAGTTGAGATTGAATTTATGCTGATTACCAAGGTCGCAAATTCCCCGGGTCGTTATAGTGGTATCAGAGCTGAATGTTAAGTGATTACCTTGGCTCTGTGGCGTAACTCAGTAGAGATGGGGTTAGTAATACCCTAGATTGAGTTGAGTGTATATATACGGGAAATCATATTTGTAAATTTGTATAAAAATGATTTTATATTGTGGAGATTTATTGATTGAGTTGTTTATGGGTTCTGGTCAATCTGTTTGATCCACTGTATCGGTAGGGGTTTATAAACACTCGAATACGATGAACCGTGAAAGATGGTAAATGAAATAATTTTACCCAAAATATATTTTGATATAAAGAAAATATATATTGGAAATATTGTAGTAATGGATGTGTTATTTGTTATTATAATCGAATAAGATTATAATTGAAGTGGTTATGTAAATAACCAATCAGAATTCAGATAAGTGTAATACATGAAATCAGAGGGATTAAATCTGAATTTGAATCAGAATTGGAATTGAAATTTCTGAAATTCGGAAAAGTGTTTATAAATAGATTTGGTTTAAATACAAGAAAATTTTAAAATCCCAGGAGATTTTAAATTGTTTTACAAACCTTGTGAATGGTATTTTGAAATAAATTTCAAAATGGAAGTGTATAAAATAGAGTTTTGAAATGATATAGTATTGAACTCACTTTTATCGCTGGGAAATAACCCTGATTATGTTGGCCACATCATCAGTGTTCATTTTCGAGTTCTAAGTGACGGATTACTACCAAAGATTTTGATTTTGGATTGTTTTGAATCCTAAAAAGGAAAGTTTGATTTTTGAGAAAACAAAGCTGTTTAAAACTCCCAGGAAGAGACTATTTAAATTAAAAGCAAATTAAATAGAAATTTGTGGAAACAAATTAAAATTGAGTTAAACCACGTTATATGGAAATTGAATTGAAATAGAAAATATCAAGTAAAATTGGATTGTGAAACATAATTGGACTCAGATTAGTATGTGGTTTGATACTTGAAATGAAAATCAGATAGAGTTTTGAGATAAAGATAGATGGTAGAGAAATTGATTAGTTAATGAAATGTGGAAAAATAACTTAACTTAGTTAAGTATATTGGGTTGGTGAGGTAGGAATTTGAAATCAAGAATGGATCTCGAGTTTGAAATGGAATTTGACTTGGGTATAAGCGTGTGATCGGGTTTGAGGATAAAAAAATTGATTGGAGTTTGATTGAGATGACATTGGTATATCCTGAATTGGTAGCAGATGGAAAGGATATAATGATATGCCCGACAAAAAGGTACAAGTTTATATTTTATATTGGGTATGAGTTTTTATGAGCCGAATTGGCAAGCCGTTTGGCTGTTTGATTTTCTTTTGGATTGGAGAAGGCCTAGAGAGGTGAGTTGTAATTGTACCGATTGAGCCATACAAAAGAGGTGCTGGCGAAATTTTTCGAAAATTTCAGGTGTTAGAAAAATTTTCCGAATTTTTGAAAATTTATGTTAATAGAAATAAAATTAATATTTAATTGAAATTAATTGGTTCATTTGAAACTGAAGTTAATAAGTAAACAAATAAATTTTAACCCAGTTAATAGGGTTTGTTTTCTACCTTAGCTATTTCGAGGACGAAATTATTTTAAGGGGGGAAGAATGTAACGTCCAATATTTATACGGTATAATAATTAATTTATTTAATTATTTAAATAGTGATTTAGATATTTAAAGGATCGTTTAATTAAATAATATTGAATATTTAATTAATATAAATAATAGAATAATAAATTTATTTATGAAATAATCGGAAATAACAGAATTCACAATATTGTGTGAATTGAAAATTTTAAAATATATGATTCAATTTAGAATTGAATTATATTAAAGAAGTTATTTATAAATGTCATTTGAACGTATAAATTATATTATAATTATAATCGAGCTCGAAATGGCACGACAGTTCGTAATTTGGCGATTCGAACTTTAAACGAATTTATAAAATCCGTTGTATGTCAGATTTCTATGAAACAAGAAACGTTCAGATTTGGTAAAGTATATTTTTCTAATGGTAGAGAAAAATCGAGATTTCGTCGTGTAGATTGTGAGTTGTGTCCAAATCAAATTTTCGAAAAGTCGCTATGGAATTCCTTTATAATTTATAACGACTTATATATGTTATAAATGGATTTTCAACAAAAATTGAATACTGATTTAATCTGGATTTGAAATGTCAAGTTATAAATTTAGATAGGAATAATCTGGAGCTATATGACATTCTATTGTGAATATATACGATAATATTAATTTATTAATATTAAATTTAATTATTTTTAAATATATTAATATTTAAATGGGTTTATCTAGAGCTTTAAAAATAGCCATTTTTGCAAACGACCTCCATTTTCGACCAAACTAATTCTGTTGGATCCGAAATATTAAAATATTGTTAGATTTCCATTTTTGTGATTTTTGGAGTTATTATGTGGCCGTGTGGAATTTAAATGTGAAAAACAATCGATAGTTTGATTTTAAAAATACGTTGTGTGAGCAAACAGATTCGGAATTCAACGAAACAAGTTTTGTTGGGTCCGTAATGTCAAACCATAGCCACATGCCCATTTTCATCGAATTTGGATATTGTATGTGATCATAAGAATTTTTAAATGATAGATTGAATTAATTATCAAATATAAATTAATATAAAATATCTATGAAGCTTGTAATATATGCTAACTTACACTATAAATATACCATGCTACCCTAAACCCTTATTTCTATTTTTCTTCTCTGGTCAAGGTCATTTCCAAGCCGCGAGTTCTACTTCTCTTCACAGCAAATTACAACCTTTTAAATTCTAAAGCAAATGGAACAAAATTCCAAAAATTAAGATACATATGTATTTAGAATCGTAGAAAGGTTCTCTCCGATCTGATATAGGTAGTGTTCCGTTTCACCACCTTTTTGTTTGCTGTTTTGTACAGCGTTAGTTCGGTGAGCTCTGGGGCTCCGATTATCAGAAATTGAAGCGTTGATGCGAGAATCAAAAGTTGTTTTTGTGTTATTGGGATCGAGTAGCACCTATATGTTTTTTTTGTTGGATTCGATGAGTATTTTTGGTGATGGAAGTTTGTACAGTATTCGTCAATTATCTTAGGGATTAACATACTCGTAAGTATAAGCTTCGATTCATGCTTTCGGGTTTGTTTTAGTGCTCCAGAAAGGATTTGGTATCGATTAGAAAAAAATGGGGAGGTTCGGTTGGAGAAAGTGACACACTGTTCATAGAGGAAACCGCGTCAGGCTGCTCAACGCAGGGCAAAAGGATGGAGCGAGTTGCCTTAAACTAGGATGAGAAGATAGAGATTTCGATAAGAAATATGATGGTGTAATCAAGTTGGAATACCATGAATCAGTGTTGGAGCGATAAATTAAAGAAATTTGGGTAATAGAGTTCGAATTTCGGAAGAAAAGCATTCCTATTTGGACATGAAAGGAGAACACTGTTCATTAGCGGGCTAGGGGGTAATGGGCTGAGAATGAAAGGTGAAGCCCAACTTGAATATATATTATTTATTTTAGTTTAAAATTATACATAAGCTTGTAACTTTAATACCATCTACATACGTTATCAGAATTTCGTAAATTTGGATCCATTGGGATCGTATGGATGGTGGCTACGCAATGGAACTGACTGGGAGTGAATTGGAGCTCGTTACAATTTATAGCGAAATAAATTATCTGTCTAAATCAATAGACAGTTACCGTTATTTAACGATGAACGCCCAATGTAAGTAAATCTCTCTAACTCTGATCAGTTTATATTTTTATAACGTATTTTTAGAATTGATAAATGATGGTTGATTGCTGTGTGTTGACTGTTTAGATGAATTGCTAATCTGTTAGTTGAAAATATAGATAACGGTATATATATATATATATCATCAATCAAATATTGATTCTGTTTATTTAACATCTGTGGATGCAGGGAAACAGGTTGGAGGGATCCAACTGGATTCCTCGAAATTTATAATACTGTTTGTTTTCATATATTGTGATATATGATGTGATATATAATTTGTGATTGATTATGATGACACTGGTCTTGTTATTTGGTATTTTTAATACCACAAGATATACTGGAATGTAAAAAGGAAATTTTCAACGTGTATATTGAAAAGAAAATATTTATAAAATCAAAGAATTTTATAAATGGAAATATTTATAAAATCAAAGAATATTATTAAAGGAATATTTATTTAGAAAATAAATAGAACTATGAAAGGAAATATTTATAAAATGAATAGAATTTTGTAAAAGGAAATATTTGGGAAATGAATAGAATTTTATAAAAGGAAATACATGGAAAATAAATATTAAATGGAACTCGGTTTTAACAGATAAATGGAAAAGATTAGTTTAAAGGTAGATTTTAAATAGAATCTGTTTTAACAGATAAATTGAGAAGACTAATTTAGAAGAAAAAATATTTTATAAATTAAATAAAATATTTATCATGTGATAAATGGAATATATAAGTCTGAACTAATATAGAGAAGTAAAAATCGGTTTTGACACCGATATTTTAAACAAAATGTGAACTCAGCATTTATAAAGGGAATTATAAATGAGATTTAAGTATTAGAAATAAAAAGGAGATTTCGTATGAATAATTCTATAAATAGAAGTATAAATAGAATTTAAAAATGGGATATTATTTTTAAATATGAAATCAAACTGATTGATTAAATAAAAGAAACATTATTCACATTCGATGTGAATAATGGATTATTTGATAAATTAAAACATTTATAAGGAAACTCAGGTTTTGAAATACGGATTCAAATGGGAATTTGAATGAGATAGGAAATAGAGTTAATCGAATATCAGTTATTCGAATAGAGTTAATCTAAGATTAGTTATTCGAATAAGAGTTAATCGAATTTTAGTTATTCGAATAAGAGTTATCGAATTAGAGTTAATCCAATATTAGTTAATCGAATAGAGTTATTCGAATAAGAGTTAATCGAATTAGAGTTAGTCGAATATTAGTTATTTGAAGAAAAGAGTTATCGAATATAGTTATTCGAAGAAAGATTATCGAATATAGTCTATTCGAAAGAGAGATTATCGAATATAGTTTATTCAAAGAAAAGAGTTATCCAATAGAGTTTATTCGAAAGAGAGTTATCGAATAGAGATTATTCGAGAGAGAATTATATGTTGAAATTCGATTTTATCGAATTCGGGGAAAGTAATATTCACTTTCTGTTTTTAATCAAGATTTATTTATTTATTAGTAAATTAGTTGTTTGCTTATTTATCCAAATTAATAAATAAAAGTTATATTTAAGTTATTATATTTCTAAAGCATGGTATTACAACACTATTGTTATAATCGAATGATTTCTGTAAAAGAAGTAGATTCGTAAATAGAATCTGAGAGTTACGTAAGGAAGTTTCTTAACGATTTTAAAAGGGTACTTTGTCTATTTCGGGTTATAAATGTTGTTCAGTTAAGGTCTGAGAGGTAGTTATACCCTAACTTGATTGACTTCATTTTTAACTAATGAATGGTTAAGGTTTGATAGTGAAGGTTGGTTAAGTGCATTTAGTTAATGAGTGTAATGGTTTGAGTTGGCATAGCAGTGTTTTATTTAAACATCTGTTTAAACTCAATGAAGGAGTTTTGGAAATGTTTCCAAATAAGAATCAGAGATGTTTTCTAATATAAAAAATGGAAATGAGAGCAAATATGGAAATGTTTTCCAATGATTAATAACGTATATTTTCTAAATTTAGAAAATAAGAATTTACGAATGTATGGAAACAGGAATAGGGAAATGGATAAAAGAATGACAAATTAAATTAAAGGGGATCAGTGTTGATTGATGATTTGTTCGGTAAGATTTCCATTTGGAAATGCAACCGTTGTTTGTACACATATTTTCCTTTGATAGTTAAATAACCGACTATCAAAGTTTTTAACCATTTACTTGTCAATATGGAGAGACCGGGATTAGATTTATTATCTGAAAACCACTCTGTATGGGCATTGGCGTTGTGAATCAAATATGATGAAGATAATTGAAGACGGAGTTTGTGCAAGGGCTGTTATGGCAAATCCTGGGTAGAAATTGCCTAAGATGGGTTTTTAGAATAGTGTCTTCGGTTTGTCCAGTCCCAGGACAGCCTGTATGGAAGAATGCCTGACATAGTATGTTCAATAGATCGCGTAAGTTGATCTCTTCACACGTATTTACATTTGATGGCAGAGGAATTTGTTTCCCTTAGTTGTACACCCATGGTACTTTTTGGGAAATCAATTTGTGATTTGGCGTAGGAAGACCTTCGAAGTTTCTTGTGACCCTCAAGGGTGTGTTATGCTTGGCTTCCTAGAGTCTCTAGATGCATCCATAAATGATTTGCAATCTGTTCCGGTGGTTCGAGATTATCCCAATGTTTTTGATGAGGTATGGGGTTTACCTCTAAGGAGTGAGATCGACTTCCACATATATCCAGTGGACAATGCAAAGCCAGTTGCATTACCAGTGCACCACATGGCTCCAAGAGAAAGGAGGGAGCTGAGTAAGCAAGTAGGGGAGCTACTTGAAAAAGGGTTTATCAAACGAAGCATATCTGTATGGGGTGCTCCAGTAGTATTCGCAACTAAAGCGGATGGTTCGCTTCGTTTGTGTGTTGACTATAGAGAGTTAAATAAGCTTACCAAGAAGAATAGGCACCCGCTTCTGAGGATTGATGATTTATTTGATCAACTTGTTGGTGCCTCGGTATTTTCTCAGTTGGAATTGGCTATGGGGTTCCATCAGTTGAGGGTGGCTGAGGACAACATAGATAAGACTGCTTTCAGAACTCCAGACGATTTCTTTGAATGGATAGTTATGCCTTTTGGGTTGACAAATGCACCCGCCTATTTTGTTGATTTGATGAGTAGGGTGTTTCGGGAGTTCCTAAACAAATTCGTCGTAGTCTTCTTTGATGATATTTTGATCTTCTCCAAGAGTGAAGAAGAGCATGCCCAGCATTTGGGAGAAGTTTTGAAAACCCTCCGTGACCATCAGCTAAAAGCAAAGTTCTCCGAATGCCATTTCTGGAGAAAGGAGGTAGATTCTTGGGGCATGTAGTCTCCAAAGAAGGGATAGATGTAGATCCTGCGAAGGTGGTTGCAGTACATGATTGGCAGATTCCTAAAAAATGCAACTAAGGTGAGAAGCTTTCTTGGGTTGGCAGGTTATTATAGGAAGTTCATTAAGGACTTCGCGAAGATATCAGCCCCTCTCACCAGGCCGACAAAGAAGAATTTGGCATTTTCATGGGACATAGACTGTTACGTTGCTTTCCAACGACTAAAAAGGGCTCTAACAACATCCCCAGTCTTGACCTTGCCCGATGGGAGTAAAGTGTTTACTGTTTACACTGATGCGTGTGGTACAGGGCTTGGCGCGGTTCTGATGCAAGAAGGGAAAGTAGTATGTTATGGGGATAGATAGTTGAGAGTTCATGAGAAGAACCACCCCACCCACTATCTAGAGCTAGCTGCCATAGTATTCGCGTTAAAGACGTGGCTTCATTATTTACTTGGAGAAAAGTTCGAATTATACAGCAATCATAAATCTCTCAAGTATCTATTCTCACAGAAGGATCTCAACTTAAGACAACAACGGTGGATGGATTTCTTAGCTTCATATGATTTTGAAATTGCTTATACCCCTGGCAAGGGTAATGTGATGGCAGACGCACTAAGTAGGCAGAGGGTGGCTCTGATTCCTTTGTTTGTGGAAAGAAAGAACTTGGAGTTTATATCAGCTTTCGATTTTAGACCCTCCATCGAGGTTTTGCCTGATTTATTTGCATCCTTGGAGATACGACCGACTCTTATGGATCAGATAGGATCTTCGCAACAAGGTGACCCACAGATTCTAGACATCATGGATAAGCTCAGAAGAGGGGAGACTTCTAGTCACCTCAGTAGGTATGCCATAGATGAAAAGGGATGGTTGCAACGAGATGGAAGGCTTTGTGTTCCTCAAACTGGAAGCTTGATAAAGGCGGTCCTAGAAGAAGCCCACCATTCTAAGATGACCATTCATCCAGGCGGTGATAAAATGTACAAGGACATGAAGAGGGTTTTCTTTTGGGCTGGGATGAAGAAGGATGTGGCTGAATTTGTTTCTCAATGTTTAGTTTGCCAGCAAGTCAAAGTTGAGCAAAAGAAGCCCGGTGGATTACTTCATCCGTTGGAGGTTCCGCAGTGGAAATGGGAGAGCGTCTCTATGGATTTCATAGATGGTTTTCCTAGATCGAAAAAGGTTATACTAGTAATTGGGTGATAGTGGATAGACTCACTAGGAGTGATCACTTTATTCCAGTTAAAAGTAAGAGGACGGCATCATGGTTGGCAGTAACTTATGTTCATGAGATAGTTCGTCTCCACGGAGTTCCTTCCAGCATCATGAGCGATCGTGACCCCATCTTTACCAGCGAATTTTGGGGGATCTTGCAAGAAGCATTAGGAGCATAGTTGTGTTTAAGCACCGCTTATCATCCTCAGACCGATGGGCAGACGGAGAGGGTGAACAGGATTCTAGAAGAACTTTTAAGGTTGTGTATCCTAGACTTCGGAGGGACTTGGGAAGAGCATCTTCCTTTAGTAGAGTTTTCCTATAATAAAAGTGTTCAAGCTAGCATCGGCATGGCACCCTTCGAAGCATTGTATGGACGACCCTGTAGATCGCCAACTTGTTGGTGGGAATCTACAGAAAGATTATTGCTTGGACCAGATATGGTTAGAGAAACGTCCGAAAAGATTGATCTTATTCGACGGCGGATGAAGACAACTCAAGATAGGCAGAAGCCCTATGCGGACAAGAGATGGACTGACATCGAATTCGAAGTGGGAGACTTAGTTTTTATTAAAGTATCACCTCTGAGGAATGTGGTTCGCTTCGGATCAGTAGGGAAGTTAGCACCTAGGTTTGTGGGACCGTTCCCCATAACCGAGAGGATTGCCCAAATGGCCTATACAGAGTAAAGCTCTGAAAAAACCTATTCGGTGTTCATGACGTTTTCCATGTCTCTCATCTACGGAAGTGCCTGCATGACACCGCAGAAGTGGTTGAACCGAGTATGTTGGAAGAATTCGATGTGGAATGGGAGGCGACAGTCAGACGAGTCCCTGCCCGTATTCTTGGGTCAGAGATTAAGAAATTGCGCAATAAGGAGGTCAAGTTGCTAAAGGTTCAATGGGGAGATAACCCAGAAGATGCAACTTGGAAGACCTGTTTGCGAACAAATTATACAATTGTAAACAACTGTAAAATCCGTTCGGCCTTCCTAAACAACAAGGATTGTTGTAGAGGGTGTCGAACTCTGGGACCAAAAATATTTTAATTAATAAATCCAATCAAGTTATTCCAAGATTTTGATTGATTGAAAACACAGAAAATAACAGCAATTAAATAAAGAAGAGAGATTTATCTAATAAGAGAAAGCAATTAGGGGATAATGACATAGATTATATTCACACTCATCAATAGCCAACAAATTAAATATAGATCTAATTCATGTTTCTGTCACAAACACGAATCAACGATAAATAGATTTTTAGAAATAAATAAGTAAACAACGACAAGCATAGCCTATGCAGGAGCTGAGCTCTTAAACAACCATAGACTATCAGGACAGATTCACAAATTAATTTCTAATAACCTAAAACTAGATCTAAATCTGATAATTGTTAGATCGAACACGAATATACCCTGTGAAGGAGCATAGCTCTTAAACGAAACAGAATATGAAGGTTCAGATCTAACCCTTAATTCAGATCTAGATCTACATATATAAATTCCTCATCTATTGGCTATGTGATTCATGTTGAATCATATCTATTAGCGTCATCACCCCCTAATCAAAGGGGATTAGCTAGACATAGCTAAAGAAGAGGAAAAACAGAAATTAAATAATATGAACATAAATTAAACTAAAACTAAATAGAACAGAGGAAGAAGAGTTTTATTCCAAGAGAAAGATTATAGAATAAAACTAAGTGTGTCTTTACATGAATAAGATACAAGGTATTTATAGTTGTATTGGCCAAGGCTAAGAGGCTCATCACACAATGTGGGACAAAAACCCATTTTCAAAATAACACATAAATCAAGTAGCTAAGTGTGAACACGTTTGAATGAGAAGCCTTGCAAAGGAGCTAGTGTGAACGCATGCAGAGAAAATAGGTTGCGGGTTTTAACTCCAATTGCCTTGAGTATGAATAAGAACTCCAAGTGATCAGAAAAGCATTGAATCTTCACTTTGAAATATGCAGCAGAAAGTAGTTGAACAACAACATCTCTTCAGATCTTCAAGCTTTAATCCAGCTTTAAAAATCAACACTCTTCTTGCGCAAATTCTTCAAGCTTTTCAACAATTAAATGCATTAATCCATTTATCTCAGATAATCTGAAAAACACAACTATAAATACACAGTATCAGTTATTTTAAAGATAAAATAAGATAAATAAGCGAATAAAATATACACATTTACGTGTATATCAAATATCCCCACACTCATCTTTTCATTCGTCCTCGAATAAACTAAACTAAGATATGTCACACTTTCGTAGGAAACACGATTGCATTTAGCGTATGCAACAAGACGTTAAACCTCTGGGTGTCCCCAGTAGGACGAGTGTTGTCTCGTGAGGGTTTTCAGTGGATACTACCCACAAAATCCAGAGCGTCTTAAGTACGCGAATTAATCAAATGATATATTTAAGGTCTTTCACATTCCAAGGATTTCACCTAACTTCAATAGTAACGGTTTAGCCCCAAATTGTCCATCCCATAATTAGTGCAAAAAATGAACAAAATTTTTCAAGCTGAATCGTAAACAACTGTAAAATATTTATTTGCGAACAAATCATACAATTGTAAACAATCCCCGGCAACAGCGCCAAAATTTGTTTGCGAACAAATTATACAATTGTAAACAACTGTAAAATCCATTCGGCCTTCCTAAACAACAAGGATTGTTGTAGAGGGTGTCGAACTCTGGGACCAAAAATATTTTAATTAATAAATCTAATCAAGTTATTCCAAGATTTTGGTTGATTGAAAACACAGAAAATAACAACAATTAAATAAAGAAGAGAGATTTATCTAATAAGAGAAAGCAATTAGGGGATAATGACATAGATTAGATTCACACTCATCAATAGGCAACAAATTAAATATAGATCTAATTCATGTTTCTATCACAAACACGAATCAACGATAAATAGATTTTTAGAAACAAATAAGTAAACAACGACAAGCATAGCCTATGCAGGAGCTAAGCTCTTAAACAACCATAGACTATCAGGACAGATTCACAAATTAATTTCTAAAAAACCTAAAACTAGATCTAAATCTAATAATTGTTAGATCGAACACGAATATACCCTGTGAAGGAGCATAGCTCTTAAACGACACAGAATATGAAGGTTCAGATCTAACCCTGGATTCAGATCTAGATCTACATATATAAAGTCCTCATCTATTGGCTATGTGATTCATGTTGAATCATATCTATTAGCGTCATCACCCCCTAATCAAAGGGGATTAGCTAGACATAGCTAAAGAAGAGGAAAAACAGAAATTAAATAACATGAACATAAATAAAACTAAAACTAAATAGAACAGAGGAAGAAGAGTTTTATTCCAAGAGAAAGATTACAGAATAAAACTAAGTGTGTCTTTATATGAATAAGATACAAGGTATTTATAGTTGTATTGGCCAAGGCTAAGAGGCTCATCACACAATGTGGGACAAAAACCCATTTTCAAAATAACACATAAATCAAGTAGCTAAGTGTGAACACGTTTGAATGAGAAGCCTTGCAAAGGAGCTAGTGTGAACGCATGCAGAGAAAATAGGTTGCGGGCTTTAACTCCAATTGCCTTGAGTATGAATAAGAACTCCAAGTGATCAGAAAAGCATTGAATCTTAACTTTGAAATATGCAGCAGAAAGTAGTTGAACAACAACATCTCTTCAGATCTTCAAGCTTTAATCCAGCTTTAAAAATCAACACTCTTCTTGCGCAAATTCTTCAAGCTTTTCAACAATTAAATGCATTAATCCATTTATCTCAGATAATCTGAAAAACACAACTATAAATACACAGTATCAGTTATTTTAAAGATAAAATAAGATAAATAAGCGGATAAAATATACACATTTACGTGTATATCAAGACTGAAGACAAGATTCGTGCTTCGTACCCTTTTCTTTTCGAGGGTATGTTCTTAACTCCTTTCCTAAGTTTTATCAGTGCTTGTTTCTATCAATAGAATATATCTTATCCATCGTATTTTCGACCTTTAGATAGGAATCCTATGAATGTAAACATGTGTTTGAAACATGTTATGTTTGATGGATGCAAGTTTTTGCTAGTGGTTGCCTATGGACGCACATACACACACATTAGGCACAAAGATCGGCTCAATCACTCTCATACTGCATATGGAAGTGTGTGCATTTTCTTTTCTTTTATGAATGGAAATGGATGAATTAGCATATGGATGTTGCATTTAGATGAATGAATGTGCACACATATAGAACTTATATGATACAATAGGTTTATCCGCATACATATTGGATTCATGGCACTAACACACATTGCATTAAGGAGGTCAACTGAATCAGTAGACCGCCTGATTTTCACATTAGTGTTGGGATATACACACACACCTTTGCATATATTCGTATAAGCATTAGAAATCTTTAAGGACAATGGATGCCAGTGATTGGTGGATGAGTAGTTGGATGATGGATGATAGGATAAGCGTTCTTCTCAACTTAGATATTTCGGGGTCGAAATCCTTTGAGTAGGGGAGAATGTAGCACCCCGAATTTTTAACGACATTAAAGAGAATAAATTAAATAATAAATAATTTAATATTCAGAATTAGGGAAAACAGACGGCACCATTGCGTCCGTCTCGAAATTCTGGTCTAGATAGACATTTGGTTTTCGTAAAACGGACACCGTATGAAGAAGTTATGAGGGTTTTAAGTTTGTATACGCATAGAAATATTTTACATATACGCATGGGTCAGAGGTGAGTCATAGATGAGTCAGAATTCTATACAGAGGGTTCAAATTCGAAAAATTCCTATGAGTGGCAAAATTCTCGCGCTAGGGGGTCGACCCCCCTAAAGGGGTGTCGACCTAGGGGTCGACCCACCCATAGGGGTGTCAACACCCCTAGGGCTGACGTGGCACTTGGTTTCAGGGGGTTTGGCAGCTATATATACGTGTCCTATTTCTCATATTTTCTTTATTGGAAGTCATGAGGCCATATGCTGCTGGAGTGTGAACTGAACCATTTTCTACAACAACATATTCTACAAATCCAATTCGGAAATTCTACATCCGTTCTTCCTCAATTCTAACAACCTAACGCTGTGAGTTCTAGTTGTTTTTAGGTTTAGATAAATGAAAGTATATTTTGAAAGATTATGAATTGGATATTTTGTAAAGTATGATCCTGTGTTAATGTGGAATTCTATACTATGTCATGACAGATCCATTTTCCTAGATCCAATAGAATTATGGTTATTCGATTATGTTGCTTATGTGGATTTTGACTTGTAACCATGTTATAGTGGATGTACATATATTAAATTGGACAGCTGTAACATTTCTTAGATCTAATTCTATATGTTTATCACCTTTCACCTGGAATCCATCTTTAGATCTAAACATGTTACTATGTCACCCTAACTATGCTAGATCTAAATAATTGGACACCTAATGTTCAATCTAGATCACATTATGCTTGCTTGAGCGTCATATCAATTGCCACAAGTTACCGTTTTGATGTCCACCTTATTATGATGTTAATCACATGTCCATTCACTTTGTTATCATGCCAGTTTATGTTCATGTTTATGCCAAGATATGTTGAAACTATCACCCTTGTCATATTCCCTTCTTATTGTTATAGCTAGGCTACTTTATAGCTTAGATGCCGCCAAAATATGTACGCATACGTTAGAGAAGAAATGGGGAAAAAGGGATTTATAATTGGCATAGTTTATGAAATATTTGAACATATAATTCAAATAGGGAAACATATAAATAATTACCTATAATGACATTGGTAGACTTGGATTAATTTGGAATGGTTAGTAATTTACAATTAGGAATTGTAAATTATACTTATTACACGAGGTTAGGTTACATTAGTGGTGGAAGTCTGCCCGGACCCGATTGACATATCCAACAGCCGCTAATGTTGAACCTAATGTGGAAGGTCTAAGTACGCAAATACGAATCGGGTTAAGACACAAGGTTAGTCCCAACTGTGGAGTAAGGCTGCCCGGACCCGACCGGCATATCCAGCATCCACACGTTGTAGGCCTAATGCGGGAGGTCTAGCCCATTATAACCATAATTGAACATGGTGATGAAATGGACTACTTAACCTAATTTAATATGACTATGAACTTAAGTTTGGGTTAAGTAAAATTGGACGGGTAGTGGGTGGGTTAAGTTAATTATAGGGAGTGGGTAATATTTACATATAGGCCCATGAACTTGACCCAATAGGGTTATGTAATTAAAGACACCTAATGGTATACATAACCGGTGGAAAATATAGTAAAGTTATGTAATTAAAGACACCCTTTAGGGTAAGCATAACTGACATAGGGCTATGTAATTAAAGACACCTAAGGGTATACATAGTCAGTGGAAAACCTAGTGAGGATACAAGAAAAAGGGGAGAGCTTGTATCATATTGTGTGGGACCCATTTCAGTCAGTAACCTGGAGTTGGTATCAAATAAAGAGCTCCATACTAGGCGGAGAAAGGGGCACACTTACTGATTGATTGTAAGAGATCAAAATGAGGCGGATGGTGTGGGCAGCGCAAACTGACCGGGGACATGTGTGTGTATGGGTCGGGCAGAGGAGGCTAAGACAACCGTGACACCAGTAGATATGGTTGTGCACACCATGGGTTGCCACTTTAGGAAGTGATACCTCCTACTGTGGGGCCAGCACATGATATCTACAGGGTAGGGAGCCGATCGATTAGGGTAGTGGTTAGGGTATACTCGGACGTATGACCTAAGCCGACCAACTCATAGTGGAAGGGATCATCTCATTTCAGCTATACTAGTAATAATGCAAAGTAATCATTAGTGAGGCACATACGCCTTAACTTGCTTACCTTGTCACACCTCCCATTTATGTAGTGATCTCTCTTATCCACTTTATATGCCTATCATGTTGCTTTCATTTATCTGATGGCTAAAAGTAACTAGACTTACCAAACTTTATGTCTGACCCTGTTGTTTCTCCTTCTTTATTCCGTCCTCCCCCCCCCCCCCCCCCCCAGGTTCTCAGGGAGGAAATACTCAGACTTAATCAGGAATCGGATATCATCTTGCTAGGAGCTACTTCTGAAGTATGGCTGAAGTTCTTGTCTCTACTATGGCTTAACTCTTTTAATTAGGGGGAATGATGCTTTTTATTTACTTATGCACTCTGATGGTGCAAGACAGAAGTTATTTTATTGTAATAGTTTTTGTGACTTACGAAATTGTGGACCACGGTATTATGACTTATGCTTGAAATAAAAGTTCGAATTTTCCGCTGCTGCCTTATTTATATCTGTCTTGTAATTATTCTTTGTCTGTTTAGCTATAGCGCTTCACGAAACTAATGCATTCCCTTAGTGAGTGATATTAACGGATGTGGGGTGTCACAATCACCACTTGTTACCTCATCTTGGGTGTACCGCCCAATCTAGACATCAGCAATAGCCTAAACGATGTGAAATCTCTGGTTTTCAATCACCGTCTTCTTCTTCGACTTTTAATCGTCGTCACAATTATTCAGAATGGGTTAAACCCGGTCTTTCCGAACAACTCACGTATCTTTAAAATCAAATGATAAATAAAGATAACACACATGTCATTCCATCTAGAATTATTCAAATATTCATCACTCTGGTAAAGATTCCCATTAATTTTATCAAAGATTATCTCATTTAAATTTATTGTTTAAATCTTTTCAAAAGAATATTTTATTTTATGTTTTCATAACATAAACCAAATTAAGGTTTATACAACTAGTCAGGATTATGGAGCCTTACTGAAGTAATCATTTATTTTATTATCCTAACCTATTCATCCAATGTAGCAAACTGGTGGTACTCCCTATCTAACACACATAGTGTTATCGGTAAATTTAATTACCATTTAACGCTTAAATCTAATTAAAGATTCATCCATCGCTCAGAGTAAAACTGGTGTTTCTCCATTTCAAACATTTCTCGAATTCGGTAAATTTAATTTCCTCTTTTCGCATTTCAATCTGATTAATGATTCATTAAAGCTGCAGCTTAATTTTAATCTCAAAAATCATTACCGAATGATTATTCAACTTTTAGGAAATTAATCTTGTCTTTAAATGGGTTAAACAACAATTGCCATTTAAAAGCACCGTTCACAATAAACCCAAAGTCATCTTCCACTTAATATGGAGTTCTCATGGAAATCTGAACAATTTATAATCGATATAAATTTCCGTATCTGAACAATACTATAAATGGAATAACGGCAAGGCCTTTTAAATTCCATAAATGGTAAATTCCTTCCTTCACAAAAGCTCATCTCGATTATTATTAATCGAATTCCATTCACTTCCAATTTTATTAAATAAACTGGAAAACTTCCTTAACTCTTAATTAATAGATTTATTCCTTTCACAACTGGGTTCAAGAACATTATTATTTAAGATACCATTCACGAAAAACCCAAAAATCCAATATGATATTAAATGCAAGGTTCTGAATAAGAATAATATCGGCTTACATTCAATACCAAATTCTGAAACCAACAGATATCTTATTGGGATAACAATATCTATATCTTCCAAATCCCAAAACAATATCCTTATAATTACGGAATCCAATATCAAAAATATCCAAAGATAATATCCACCCAATTCCGTTACATTAATATATATGTTAGAAACCTCTAGTTATATTAAAACCATTCACAAATCCAATTTATTAATTTGAAATCATTGGATTATACTCTAGTTGTTAACTAATTCATTTAGATAAAATTGTATTTTGTCATTTCAAATATGGAATATTTCATGCAAAATCGTTCCAACTCATTTATTATGATTTTATATGAATTATTTATATTTTTATTAATTTTATTTAGGCTCTTACAGTCGATTTCCAAAATCGGCCAATAAAGTGCGTCCATAGCTACCTTTTTACAAAACTGATATGGACTTAAATTAAAAACTAACCATTGGATTTCAAAATTTCTCATTTATTTGGAAAGCTCATTTCATTACGGTTCCGACGATTCCTATTTCAGGAGAATCGGATGTTCGGATCTCCCGGTATGTTAGTACGAAGTTACCGGTTGATGTTCACAAACTATCACTGCACGACGCGTTCTAGTCAAGCTCGAATTGATTTATAAATTTTAAATATAAATCGAAACGCTTCTAAACCATTTTTATAAATTATATAAAATATATATAATCATTTTGGAAACTCGTTTCAGTCATTTCTATTCAAAATCACGTATTTCACTATATGCTCAATTTTAGTATTATTTTAATGAATAAAATAATATTATTTTTCAAAACTCCTTTTTTCAGTTTAAATTTTCTTGACATTCGTTATAAAAATAAACGAAGAATTTTCGAAAAAAACTTCTTTTAAAATATTTGCCAAATGGCCTTACTGAACTTCACTTTGAAAAGTTACCATTCATTTTTAATTTGAAAACTTCGACATGCCAAAATCAATTGAAAATTAATTCAAAACCATTCGTTACATTTATGAATATTCATCTGTAATTTTATATCTTTGCGTCCATCCAAGATCGGATGTCTAAATCAAACTTAAATTTTTATTGAATATTATATTATTAAAATATTCATATTTATTCCGGATTGGAATAAAATCTCAACCAATATCCATGTATTGATTCTGTATGGATTTCATACATTCAACAATAATTATAAACAACCATCGAACATACAAATAACATCCAGAGTGCTCTTACACCAGCATAAGCATTAAATAATTTTTTAATGCTTACATCGGTTTGTCAAACAATTGATTAACATCCAATCTAAACATTTGGGATCAGTGTAAATCAAATTTCATCCCATAGTGTGGCAACCAATAAACAATCAATTAATAAATTATATATTTATTCATCCCAATCGATATTACTCAAATAGGTTAACATAAACAAGTCCTTCGACTTGTAAATGATCTAATCTAATTTTAACTACTACAAATAATTTAACCTCATCTAAACATGTTAATTATTTTCAAATCACATTCAGATCATATCACATTCGATCATCCATTCATCCATCGGGTTTGCAAACGATTTGTGATTCGAGCTACCGTATATTGTACAATAATTTGTGATAAATTAATCAAATAAAAATGAGCTTAGGCAATCAATATATATTTAAATATGACTACAATAACATAACAAAATAATTGAGTGAGAGAATTTTTACTTTGATCAGTTATGAAATCGTGGCATAGCAATTGTTCTGATTAAATTAACCTGTGCGTTTAATTTAACCAAAAATTGTAACTAGTTTCATTTCTATCCAAACTGGTTTTATTGCATAGATCTTGATTTTACGGTTCCAAAGCATCTGAAATCGTACGATTTCATTTCTATTTGAAAAACTTATGATTGTTTAAACATTTAATTACATATATAAATAATTAAATATAATTAACAATTTAATTACCTAATGATTTTATTAATCATCTTCCATCCTTCATTAATTTCCTGAAGCAGAAACCCATGGCTCAACTTCGATCTTCAACCTCGCGCGATGTCATGGCCTACCGGACATCGATCGCTAATCACCACCGCCATGCCCCAGACGTCGCCGACCTCCACCCTCAACCGCGACGAACTCGAAGTCCCCCAGGTCTCAAAATTCTTGTACGACCATGGCAACTTCGAGCATCGATTGCTATGAATTTCAACACCAAAAACAATCAAAACCATATCAAATCAAAGCCCCCACATTACTCTTCAATTTTTGTTTAGAAATCATTAACTGATTTGGTGTAGTTTATACGTTGTTAGGGAATGTGGATCTTAAGGCTAAACAAACACTAGAAGGAGGGTGAATAGTGTTTATGATAGATTTATGAAAATCTTAAACTTATATGATCTACTATATCAATCACACACAATAAAGATGATCACATACACAAAATGAAACACAAACACAGAAACAGATAAATATAAAATGCAGAAAAAGGAAAGAACATAAAGGATATTTTTTGCTGGTTCAGATTACTCCTACATCGAGTCCCACGCCATACTGGATTGCGCATAGTTTTATTATTATAAATATCCAATTACAACCCCTTGATTTCATGGCTACAAGGTTAACACCGCTCCAAACACCCTTGATTTCACGACTACAAGGTTAACATTGCTCCCTTTCCTAGATTTCAAAGCTACAAGGAACACACTCTTTCCTAAGCAATTCATAAATGATTACAACAGCCCTATAACTCTTCAATAACATTTCAATTTAGAGAGCAGTGGATAGAGATTGAGAAAAGATGAAGTCTGATGTAATTTGATTAGAAATCGGCAAAGTATAAGTGTAGAAATCAATAAAATAAGAATATTAACGGTGGTATGAAGAGGGGTGAAGATGGAGAAGAAGAATGATTAAAATTCGAAATCAGCCCTATTTATAGCATTTGAATGGTTACAAAGTTTCAGAAACATTACAAATAGTGAAAAGACACATCCTTTGAAAATTGAATTTCTGACCGTTGTATGTCGACGTAGTTGTTTATGTATGTCGACATATGTATATAATTTTTATTTTTTAAAACTATTTTTCAAGTGTTTAATCATATTTACTATTCTGGAAATTCTTTAATCTAATTTTAGTGATATAAATGAGTATTCTAAAGTGTAAAATCATATTTAAACGTAATAATATATTATATAAACACAATTATAAAGTTATAAGGTTTTAAACTATATTTAAAAACTTCTATATTTAAAACTTTATAAACATATATGTTTGAAATCATATGTAAGATAAAATAAATATATAAATCTCTTGAAACTCTAAAATTGTACAGTCTTCAGTATTTAAGTCCTGTATACAAACCCTGCATATATATATTCTAGATATAAATGTTAGTATATATTTTGTAATCAATTAATAATGATAATAAATAAGGTTGTTGTCATCAAAACTCCATTCTCTAACAAACTCCATTCTCTAATATTCCCCCTTTCTTCATGAATCCTACATACCCCCTTAAACTTAGCCTAACTACTTATTTTATAATTTCTCCCCCTTTGTCATCAATAAACAGAAATTCTAAATATACTCCCCTTAAATGTATTCCATAAATATCTATAACCTATATCTATCTATATATTCTAAGAATATAATACATGATACTATAATATTAATATACATGACTCCCCCTAAATTCATGTCTTTATTACCCTAATTCAAAAAGAGTACAAACATTTCTAATAATTCACGTATTTCAATCAATATTTACAATCTATACATATCCAAGTTTTCAAATCCAATCCAAACCAAGCAACATTTACACACAAGTTCAAACAAATTCAAAAATAACCAATCAAACAAATCATACCAAACAATTTCAAATCAAATGTCTCTTGGAACTTCCAGCCATCTGTCTCCTTCAAAGATTGGATCATTCTTGGTGACCTCCCAAGCTCATCTTCTTTTGTAGGTGGTGCCTTAGCGAGATTGTTGTCTTCGTCTCCGAAAATAGAAGATATTAGCCAACGGATGGCATCAAAGTGCTTCTCTTGCTGTTCTACCATTTTATTTGACTTAATTCGAGATGAATTTGATTGCGAAGTACTATAGAAAGGATATTCTTGAAAGAATTGAATGTTTCTTCAAGATTTTCACTCAAATTATGTATTGGATTTGCCATAAATTGATGTTTTAGATGAGAATTGATTAGAGAAGAAGGAGAAATGATATAATAATTTTTTTCTAGAAGAAATAGGTATACATAGGGTCATGAATTCATTGGAATTGAATAGATATTAGTTAGTTATTTTAAATTTTGAATTTTGAACAAATTTGAAAAACTGGTAGTTATATGTTGACATAGTCAAAAATGTATGCCGACATACATAAGTAATTTTTTGGAAATTTTCATTTTTTAGTTAATTATTATTATATTATTCTAATTTATTTAATTATAATATATTTTTACAGTAAATTAATGATTGTTTTGACAGAAATAAATACCATTCATTACTACTTAAAAGCAAATACATTCAACCAATAAAAGAAACTATATACGAGATTTGAAAGCATATACAAGCAAATACGAAAGATAACTTAAACTATCTAAGCTTAAATTTCAGCGGATGATGAGGAGGAAGATGATATTCCAAGTTTTCTTCCTATTTTGTCACTGAACTTAGACATATGAGTAAGAGTTTTTTATCTTCTTTTGGTTCTTGGCTGATTTTGCTTCATTTTGGACAAGCATTTCTTTGGAAATGGTTCTAGTATTAGATGGACATTCTATACTTTCCAAAGATGTTTCTTTTTCTTTTATATCCATAGGTTCCTCTTCATGTTGTTGTCACTTTTGAGCTTGTTTATTTTCAAAAGTCTGATATGGCTTAAAGGTGAGTGGAATTTGCATAAGATGTATGTTTGTGGAGTCAAACACCTTTTTTGATACAAATTCTTCTCCTTTAAGATCCACTCCAAAATATTTAAAAATCCAAGTAAGACACTACTATAAAAGTGTGCATATTCGATACTAGTTTTACATGGTCGTAGATCAAAAAAGCGTTGCCATAGGCCATTTTTTCTAATAGGCAAAACCAGAGGGGTGTTGCACCGCGGCTGTTGCTGTAACAACCCGGGTAATTTGACGCTCGAATTTCGACAATAATACATAACCTGTATTACTTGTCAGAACTCAAGTATCGGAAACACCAGATAGTTGTTATAATGAAATTAGAGGGTGATATAAGAAAGAAAGAAATAATAGAATAGAAGAAGAAGAACAACACATCATCATCAGCGTCTCACATCGCAGCGGAAAAAAATATAATATAGAAATAAAAACTTTATTGAGAGCTTGAAAAATACTTACAATATCAGAGTACATCAATACATCTGGACAGTTATAAATTTTTGTCCTCATATACAACACCCAGCGGAATAAATATATATACGTCTGAACTCCTCTAGCACGTCTTCTTGACATTCGTGTCATCCAAACCTAAACCTGTACAACCCGGGCTAACCCGAGCATTACAAACGTCGGATCAGTCTGGTGAACCAAAGTGAGTAAAACACACTAAGTTTAAATAACATCCATATTGATTTTAAACTCAAAAATCCTTTTGAAAGAAAAGGATAATAGTAAGACCAGCCCACACATAAACACGGATGGTTTTTACCTTACTATAACCCAAAACATTTTTGAAATTATATATTTCTCTGATATTATAATAGTGCCTAAATACAAGTAAATAGCAATCTAGTGGAACGCTTGCATCTCACGCTCCACATATATAGTATACAATCAAAACCGCAGGCACTTATTGGAGATTGGATTTCCAACTATGACAAGGTATGGAACCACCTTCCGATAGTGTATCTCTAGAGGCGAATACAATGGGTTCAACAAGAACGTCTTGCAACCCAGCCACATATGACCAAAACTCATTTCGCTTGAGTGTGTTGAATGTATATCACCAATGGTTGGGATCAACAACTGTTTCCCGAAAAGGGACAGCATCGAAAATAGATTAAAGAATGACATGGAATTTTTCTAGATATGTTATTATACACCTTAATGGGAGCGACCCACATAGTCATGCTGCCAGCCCGATTTTTGTCATTTCCCGGTTGTGAGGCTTGAGGTTCGAATTTCCTTTAGAACAATGCAATATCTTTGAATGCCACATCGTCAAATCCGCCAAATCACTAATTGACACCCACAAAAATACTCTGGGTGTTTACGCTAAGAGAAGGTGTCTTCTCTGCCACCTATAGAGATACGTTTGTAAAAATCAATGTACGTGATTCTTAAGAAATACTCTGTCATACATTCGTCCATTCAAGTCATACAGGAACAGGACGAACCGAAGGTACTCTCCTACCACATCCTAGGAATCACCCTATAGATCAGTAGCGAGTAGTGCTTGGAAATCCGTAAATTTCAACCACGACAGAACCAAAATACATCTCTGGTTATAAATTTTAAATTAAGTTTATACATAGTAGAATTTGAAAACTAGAGTAGTAAACCAGAGATATAGGTAATCCTTCCGTTTTATGAAGATCTATGGTCTTCAATGGCTCCGTCTTAATCATCATCTGATATGTTCTTCATTTTATATTTGTTTGTTGGAATGGTTTCGAATATAATTCGATCCCGGTCTTTCCGTACCAACAATCGTATGGGTCAGATTTGATAGTCGGTTATTTAACTATCAAACGAACAACCATTCAACCGTAAAAATAAAATGAATATACTGGTGTAGTACTCAGCATCACTTGGCCTTTTTAAAAACAAATTAAAACTTCTTGATTTTCCATATATTTAAAACACCATATTTATTTCTTATTTTAATATAAGAATATTCATAAAACTATTTTATAATCCTTTGAATCAAATCATATATGTTTATATATCTCTAGTTTAGTTTCAACAATTCCCATGTAAATACCTCATTATGACATCTCTTTAATTTCTCCCCTTTGTAATTACCGTATAATTCCACACGACCTCTTTCTATTTCCTTTACATTGGGATATTAATTTATATTCCAAAATCCTTTTTATTTCTATTACTCTGGAAATATTATAATAATTCCTCAAATCCATTTTTCATAGTCTGAAAACATTTCCATTTCTTATTCTCTTATCTTAACGACTTATCAACCCATATGAATCCCCTTCTAATCCATACAACCATTTTCACTTTGGAAATCTCGTTTCAATCCCAAATTGGTTCACTTAATCTCATTACTAAGTATCGTCAACTTCAAATCACTGTTTAAGCCTCACATATCTTTTATAACCCTTTTTTATAAAACTTGGGTTTATTACAAACCCTTTCCTATCACGATTTCTTTTTACTTACCTCAACCTTAAATAAACATTTATTTATGTCATCACTTCAATTCAAAATCTCTTTTATAACTCCGTTATAAAACTTGGTTCAATATGAAACTCACTCGTAAACTCTTTTCAAATCTTAATCATATTCCATTCTAAATGGTTAACTTACTTAAATGTATATCATTTAAGAAAAAATTACTTAAATTATTATTAATTAAAATAATAATTTACTTCATCAATAACTACCCAAGAAGTAGTTAACTTATCTATTAACAAATAAATAATAAATTTCACTATTTAAAATCTTAAAAAATATTCGTTAACTAGTTTTATTAGATTTATTTAGCAATAAACTAATTTCATAATTAATCTCAGTTAAAACGGTCGACTTATTCAAAACACGGTTATCTCCTTAACCAATTCCATTTAAATCACTTCTTTAAATTAATTAATAATATAATTAAATAAGTTCACTTAATTATTTCTTGGAAACAATTAATTCAAACCTTTAACTGATCGGTTAATTGTTGTTCATTTACATATAACTCTTATTAGTCTAAGAGTTCACTTTATAAAATCATTTAATCCTAACTTATACAATTTGAATAATAAATATTTATTTATTTATTTCCTTTTTAAATAATTTTAATTCCAAATAATAGATTTAAAATCTATTTTCAGTTATAAAATAAATTTTATAACTTCATTACCGTCGATTCACTTGACGGTAAATCAACATTTATAAAATGATTGATTTATAGGCTATATGCTGCCACTTACCCAACTAATATTGTCCATTGGTTAATAACAAAACAAATGTTGAATTTAGATTCAATGTTCAATAGTCAAATCAATCAGCCAATCATATTGGTTAAACAGATCATATATTGGTGATATGAAATAAACAATAAATTTGAGGGATCCAGTTGGATCCCTCAAATCCTGTTTTCCCTGCATCCAAATACGTTATCTCAAATTCAATTCAATAAAAAGATATAATGAATAATAGCAATACAAGCATTCATATTTTTATTTAATACGTTTATATTGTTATAAACATAACCAACAAGGTAAATTACCTCGTTTGGAATTAATTGTTAATATAACGATTATATTTCAGTTAAATAACCTACGTATAAATTAGCCAATTCAATCAGTATGTAAATAAGTAATCAGAAAACAGTTATCAACTATAGCACACAAAATAAAACCCAATTTATATGAAATATAAATGGGTAAAAACTGAGTGAGTAAACTCACCTTTAATCGGTTCGTTTCTAAAACGGTGCGATTACAGTTAAATTAAACAGCATTTAATTTAACTATAAATCTCCAGCTATCTCCGTCCCCGTCCAGATAGTTCCAAATATTCGGTTTTCCGCAACGGTCTCGATATAGTTTGTTCTGTTCGATTTCATTAACGGAGATAATAGTTATTAACCCTATAAGTTTACTTGATTTTAAGTAAATAATTAAAACTTCAATTAAAATTATAATATAAATTAACTACTTTTATTTTTAAAATGTACGGTTGAACCAAAATGAACCTTAGTCTGACTTTGTATTCTTCCCTCCAGATGCTATTGTTTAAAACAATTAGCCCAACTTTATTTCTTTCCAAGACTTAACCCAGTACACTTGTGTCCCGTGTCAAAAGCATGTGGCCCCGTCCTTTGTATTTCTTCACGTTGAAATAACACTGGCTCGCATTAACATCCCTACTTCTTTTTGAACCCATATGCCATGTTCTTCCTTTTGATCCTTAAACCGCTGCTACCCCTTTGTATTGTTCCGTTCTGCTCCGTTTTACTCCAATCTAAGTGGACTGTCTTCTACATATATTTTTATATTCTTTTGTTCGAAGGCCCAAGTGGCCCACTCTTCCTTGTTCAGTCCACCTACCTTATGTTGCTACTGTTTTTCATCGTTCAGTTCAAATACTCTCAGCACTTTCGAAGCTAATCTTGCAAACTACCTCAGCTTGTTTTTACCTTCCTTCTGTCGTGCAAAAAGTGGTTTCACCCAATCCTTGTACCTCACCGTCAATCCCACACTAGTCCCACCATTTACTAGGGATGACTTCCTGACCGAACTCCTACTGTTCTTCCTTTCGTTGTTTTTTTTACACAACATTCCACACAAATATCTTTAATTTCTTCACTTATTTGTATCCAACTCTCTTTTCATTTCCACGTCCTTCCTCCAGGCCGCTTTTCCCACTTCATCTCACACCTTCCTTCCCCACGCTGGTCTACACATCCCAGAAAAACGCACCGCCCTCATTCATAGTATCTTTCCTTTGTCCAGGCTACTCCTCTCAACCGCCGTAGTTGAACCCCTCCGACCATCAGGAAAGCACTCGCAACCTCAGCCACCCTTCGGTCAGAACCTGACCTTTCTCCATGTCGAATGGGACTCGCACTGCCCCCTGCTTCCTCACGCCGAACATCAAAACATGACTACCTTTTTCCTTGGATCCATTACAGACTCCACACCCTTCGACCATCATCGCTACATACCCAGAACGAGGCCCCACTACAAGCTCCAGCGATGCAAATACTGCGACCAAACCTCCTCTCTGTACATGCAACCATCATCCCCATAAACGCCACCATATCTTTGTTCACATACAGTCTCGCTTCTCTTCTTTTTTCTTATATATACATATGGGTTTTATATTTACTTTGTTGCGAAGAATACACAGCATCATTTAATTGGTGGAAGGAGCTTTAGGTTATATCAGTGGGAAGAAATGGAGTTTTGGCATATGGTTTATGTTAATGGCAGCTTATATTTTTTCTTTATGGTTTCGGGTTCGATTTGCAAGCTGTAAAGAAAAAGGATGAGTGCGAGCGTATTTAACATGTAAGTTCCTTGTCTTCCAAGGCAACGAGGGATATAGGAATGTATACTCTCTTCATAGATGTGCTGAACTTTCATTTCGTTAGTCAGCTGAGGCATATCAAAGTAGCTGGGTGTGCTATTTTAGATAGGCAGTGGTAGCTGGTAGGTTTACAGGAGGGATAGTATGAGTTGTTTAATTGGTGACAGTGTGCTTTCATTTCGTAAGGCAGAGGTGCTGATTTTGAAAAAACATGCGATAGGGTAGGTGTAGCTTGGCACAAAGGCATGTGATAGCTGAGCTTTATTTCAGCTAGGTTCTGTTACACGCCTCATTTCAGATAGGAGGGGGCGGTAGACTTGAGAGATTTTTAGGGTAGCTGACATGAATTTTCTTCTGAGTGGAGTAGCTGAAAAATGGGTAGGTTTGCAGTTTTGAAATCTCACTTCAAATTATAGACGTGATGTGAAAATACAGGTGAGGAGATAGGATAGCTGTATGGTTGAAGAAGAGATAGGACGGCCGCCGCATTGTGTTTTCCTTTCAGATGTCCATTCCTAGGTGAAGAAAATTGGGAGAAGCTAGAGTACGGATCCTTAAGCACAAAGTATCCCCTTTTACTTTATGTTTATAGTTGTGTTGTTTTATTATGTTGTTTTACCGTTAACCGCTGTGTACCGCTAACTGTATTATTCATTGTACGCTTCGTCACAATGATATTCAATCGAAATGAAAATTGACATACCGTTACTTCTTAACACTCTGATCTCAATGAAATTAAGTTTTGTTGAAAACCGACACCGTTTTCATAACAACGCTATTTTAAATTTATTGATTCACCGTTAAATTGCGCATACCGATAAAACGACTCCAATTAGCTCCAAATTGGAAATATAGTGCTAATTAATTATACGTATTCCAATAAAACTCGTTTTGTCGGAAACGGAGGTTGTTGGAAAAATAAATCATTTCTGAGTCCTATATAATATCGATATAATATATTTAAATCCAAACAATTCATTTAAATAATAATAAATTATATATCTCTAACTTAAATATTACACAACTTCAAAACAAACCAAGTATACATTTTAAACTCAACATTTACCAATCCCGAGCTAAACGATATTCAAATTATATAAAAACCCTTTATAATTTATTAAATAAACATTATCGTTTATTAATGAATTCCATAGCGACTATTTGAAAATTTAAATTGGACATAACTAACAATCTATAATATGAAATCTGCCTTTTTCTCTTACACTAGAAATATATAATCAAATTGATTCCAACATTTCTTGTTTTACAGAATTCCGACTTATATCGGATCCGGTATATTCAATTGAAGTTCAGATCGTAAATTACAAACTACCGCGACATTACGTGCTCGTTTTATAACTATATAATTTAAAGGTTCAAACAATCATTACATAAATGAATTTTATATTATAAATCCATTTAAAATTCCAAATCAATATTTAAAATAATAAATTAAATTAAATATCTGACTACCCAAAAATACAGGACGATCATTCCTTCCCCCTTATAAGAATTTCGTCCCCGAAATTACTCTGACTACCCAAAAATACAGGACGATCATTCCTTCCCCCTTATAAGAATTTCGTCCCCGAAATTACTAAGGTAGAAGAAACGCTACAAACCCAATTTATTTAATTTCAAAAATCCAGTTTATTCTAAATCAAAACCTAATTTTATTATCGTAAATAAAAATTTCCAAAAATATCAAAAAAAATCTAACACTTTAAATTCCCGGTAAAATCCAGCAGAGTCTCCCTTGTACGGAGGGGCTTCTGTGATATCCAGGAACAAATAATATATATACATCGACCCACATGGTCGAAAAACAAAATTAGAAACCAAAATTTTATATTTTCGCGTAAGCGTACCTTATGCGAGCACTATTGAGCATACTTGCTCAAATTTATTCGATATACTCAACCAAAATCAACCTCAAATCCTTTTGGCACCTGTATTCAACTCAATTCACCATGTGAGTAGTAATTACATGAAATTCTTAAATAACATTCCATTTATCAGCCAGTATAACTATACAAATTTCCCCAATCCAAACATACAGCGTTCATTCATTTCCAAATTCAATGTTAAATCACTAATTTCAAATCATATTCAATTCATTCAAATTATAACATTTGAATTCAGTTTTCAATTTGTTCAACAATTTATCAAACAGTTGATGAATCTTATTCACTCATCTAACAAACAGTCAACCAACCATGCACAATCAACTCAATCAAATCATTCAACTTTTATTAGCCATTAAAGTTCAATATTAATGTTTACTTATGTTTCACTTGGATTTTCATATTTAAATATCAATCGATAATACCCAATTGATTTCCATTGAACTTTATTCATTAAATTTCCAAATTATAAACCATTCTTATTTAATTCCAATATACATATCCATTCTTCGATTAACTTCACATGACCAAGCCAACTTCCATTTCATATTCAATTTATTAATTGATTTTCCCATCAGTTCACTTCTGTTTAGAAATCCAAATTCTGATTTTTGGTTATAAAATTATCTATTATGTTCTGATTTAACTTACCTCCAAGTTAAATTCTGGTTTATTCAATTCATAATTGAAATTCTCCTTCACAACTCCATATGTGAAATTCCATGGTTATATTAAACCATTCAAATTTTAAATCCAATTTGAATTCCACTCAAATCAATCAATCACAACCGTATTTAATTAATTTGATAAAATTATTTACTTTATATATGAAAATATAATTTGGGCAAAATTAATTCATTTACCCCTCTATGCAAAACAATATCAAGTTCATGGCCAGTTCAATATTGAACCGATCAAATAACAAAATACAAAACATTTTTATATAAAATATAAAAATACGTGCTCTTATATATATACACTCAAACTCAATCTAAGGTATTACTAACCCCATTTATATCGAGTTATGCCACGGAGCCAAGGTTATTACTAAACCTTATGCTCTGATACCACTGTAACGACCCGGGTAATTCAACGCCTGAATTCCAACAATAATACATAACCTGTATTACTTGTCAGAACTCAAGTATCGAAAACACCAGATAGTTATTAGAAAGAAATTAGAGGGTGGGATAAGAAAGAAAGAAAAAATAGAATAGAAGAAGAAGAACAACACATCATCATCAGAGTCTCACATCGCAGCGGAACAAAATATAATATAGAAATAAAAACTTTATTGAGAGCTTGAAAAATACTTACAACATCAGAGTACATCAATACATCTACACAGTTATAAATTTTTGTCCTCATATACAATACCCAGCGGAATAAATATATATACGTTTGAACTCCTCTAGTACGTCTTCTTGACATTCGTGTTATCCAAACCTAAACCTGTACAACCCGGGCTAACCCGAGCATTACAAACGTCAGATCAGTCTAGTGAACCAGAGTGAGTAAAACACACTATGTTTAAATAACATCCATTGATTTTAAACTCAAAAATCCTTTTGAAAGAAAAGGATAATAGTAAGACCATCCCACACATAAACACGGATGGTTTTTACCTTACTATAACTCAAAACATTTTTGAAATTATATATTTCTCTGATATTATAATAGTGCCTAAATACAAGTAAATAGCAATCTAGCGGAACGCTTGCAACTCACGCTCCACATATATAGTATACAATCAAAACCGCAGGCACTTATTGGAGATTGGATTTCCAACTATGACAAGGTATGGAACCACCTTTCGAAAGTGTATCTCTAGAGCCGAATACACTAGGTTCAACAAGAACGTCTTGCAACCCGGCCACACATGACTGACCACTCATTTCGCTTGAGTGTATCGAATGTATATCACCAATGGTTGGGATCAACAACCATTTCCCGAAAAGGGACAGCATCGAAAATAGATTAAAGAATGACATGGAATTTATCTAGATGGGTGATTATACACCCTAATGGGAGCGACCCACATAGCCATGCTGCCTGCCCGATTTTTTTCATTTCCCGGTTGTGTGGCTTGAGGTTTGGGTTTTCTTTAGAGCAACGCAATATCTTTAAATGCCACATCGCCAGATCCGCCAAATCACTAATTGACACCCACAAAAATACTCTGGGTGTTTATGCTAAGAGAAGGTGTCTTCTCTGCCACCTATATAGATACATTTGTAAAAATCAACATATGTGATTCTTAAGAAATACTCTGTCAGACATTCGTCCATACAAGTCATCCAGGAACAGGATGAACCGAAGGTACTCTCCTACCACATTCTAGGAATCACCTTATAGATCAAATCGAGTAGTCCTTGCAAATCCGTAAATTTCAACCACAAAAGAACCACAATACATCTCTGGTTATAAATTTTAAATTAATTTTATACATATTAGAATTTGAAAACTATAGTACTAAACCAGAGATATAGGTAATCCTTCCGTTTTATGAAGATCTATGATCTTCAATGGCTCCATCTTGATCATCATCTGATATGTTCTTCATTTCATATTTATTTGTCGGAATGGTTTCGAATATAATTCGATCCCGGTCTTTCCGTACCAACAATCGTATAGGTCAGATTTGATAGTCGGTTATTTAACTATCAAATGAACAACCATTCAGCTGTAAAAATAAAATGAATATACTGGTTTAGTACTCAGCATCACTTGGCCTTTTTAAAAACAAATTAAAACTTCTTGATTTTCCATATATTTAAAACACCATATTTATTTCTTATTTTAATATAAGAATATTCACAAAACTATTTTATAATCCTTGGAATCAAATCATATATGTTTATATATCTCTAGTTTAGGTTTCAACAATTCCCATGTAAATACCTCATTACGACATCTCTTTAATTTCTCCCCTTTGTAATTATCGTATAATTCCACACGACCTCTTTCTATTTCCTTTACATTGGGATATTAATTTATATTCCAAAATCGTTTTTATTTCTATTACTCTGAAAATATTATAATAATTCCTCAAATCCATTATTCATAGTCTGAAACATTTCCATTTCTTATTCTCTTATCTTAATGACTTAACAACCCATATGAATCCCCTTCTAATCCATTCAACCATTTTCACTTTGGAAATCTCGTTTCAATCCCAAATCGGTTCACTTAATCTCATTACTAAGTATCATCAACTTCAAATCACCGTTTAAGCCTCACATATCTTTTATAACCCTTATTTATAAAACTCGGGTTTATTATAAACCCTTTCCTATCACGATCTCTTTTTACTTACCTCAACCTTAAATAAACATTTATTTAAGTCATCACTTCAATTCAAAAACTCTTTTATAACTCCGTTATAAAACTTGGCTCAATATGAAACTCATTCCTAAACCCTTTTCAAATCTTAATCATATTCCATTCTAAATGCTTAACTTACTCAAATGTATATCATTTAAGAAATAATTACTTATATTATTATTAATTAAAATAATAATTTACTTCATCATTAACTACCTAAGAAGTAGTTAACTTATCTATTAACTAAATAAATAATAAATTTCACTATTTAAAATCTTAACAAATATTTGTTAACTAGTTTTATTAGATTTATTTAACAATAAACTAATTTCATAATTAATCTCGGTTAAAACGGTCGACTTATTGAAAACACGGTTATCTCCTTAACCAATTCCATTTAAATCACTTCTTTAACTTAATTAATAATATAATTAAATAATTTCACTTAATTATTTCTTGCAAACAATTAATTCAAACCTTTAACTATTCCGTTAATTTTTGTTCATTTACATATAACTCTTATTAGTCTAAGTGTTCACTTTATAAAATCATTTAATCCTAACTTATACAATTTAAATAATATTTATTTATTTATTTCCTTTTTAAATAATTTTAATTCCAAATAATAGATTTAAAATCTATTTCAGTTATAAAAATAAGTTTTATAACTTCATTACCGTCGATTCACTTGACGGTAAATCAACATTTATAAAATGATTGATTTCTAGGCCATATGCTGCCAATTGCCCAACCAATATTGTACATTGGTTAATAACAAAACAAATGTTGTATTTAGATTCAACGATCAATAATCAAATCAATCAGACAATCATATTGGTTAAATAGATCATATATTGGTGATATGAAATAAACGATAAATTTGAGGGATCCAGTTGGATCCCTCTATCCTGTTTTCCCTACATCCAAATACGTTATCTCAAATTCAATTCAATAAACAGATATAATGAATAACAACAATAAAAGCATTCATAATTTTATTTAATACGTTTATATTATTATAAACGTAACCAACAAGGTAAATTACCTCGTTTGGAATTAATCGTTAATATAACGATTATATTTCAGTTAAATTATCTATGTGTAAATTAGCCAATTCAATCAATATGTAAATAAGTAATCAGCAAACAGTTATCAACCGTAGCACACAAAATAAAACCCGATTTATATGAAATATAAATGGGTAAAAACTGAGTGAGTAAACTTACCTTGATTCGGTTCTTTTCTGAAACAGTGCGATTACAGTTAAATTAAACAGCGTTTAATTTAACTATAAATCTCCAGCTATCTCCGTCCCCACCTAGATAGTTCCAAAATATTTTGTTTTTCGCGACGGTCCCGATATAGTTTGTTCTGTTCGATTTCATTAACGGAGATAATAGTTATTAAACCTATAAGTTTACTTGATTTTAAATAGATAATTAAAATTAAAATATATATTAACTACTTTTATTTTTAAAATATACAGTTGAACCAAAACGCTCCCTCTACATGTTATTGTTTAAAACAGTTAGCCCAACTTTATTTCTTTCCATGACTTAACCCAGTACGCTTGTGTCTTGTGTCAAAAGCATGTGGCTTTGTCCATTGTATTTCTTCACGTTGAAATAACACTGGCTCGCATTAACATCCCTACTTCTTTTTGAACCCATTTGCCATGTTCTTCCTTTTGATCCTTACACCGCTGCTACCCTTTTGTATTGTTCCGTTCTACTCTGTTTTACTCCAATCTAAGTGGACTGTCTTCTGTATATATTTTTATATTCTTTTGTTCGAAGGCCAGAGTGGCCCACTCTTCCTTGTTCAGTCCACCCACCTTATGTTGCTACTGTTTTTCATCATTCAGTTCAAATACTCTCAGCACTTTCTAAGCTAATCTTGCAAACTACCTCACCTCATTTTTACCTTCCTTCTGCCATGTAAAAAGTGGTTTCACCCAATCCTTGCACCTCGCCATTACTCCCATGCTGGTCCCTCCATTTACCAGAGACGACCTCCTGACCGAACTCCCGCTGTTCTTCCTTCTGTTGTTTTTATTTACACTTAACATTCCACACAAATATCTTTAATTTCTTTACTTGTTTGTATCCAACTATCTTTTCATTGCCACGCCCTTCCTCCAGGCCACTTTTCACACTTCATCTCACCGCTTCCTTCCCTACGCTGGTCTACACATCCCAACAAAACGCACCGCCATCATTCATAGTATCTTTCCTTTGTCCAGGCTTCTCCTCTCAACCGCCGGAGTTGAACCCCTCCAACAATCAGGAAAGCAGTCGCGACCTCAGCCACCCTCTGGTCAGAACCTGACCTATCTCCATGTTGAATGGGACTCGCACTGCCCCCTACTTCCTCACGCAGAACATCAAAACGTGACTACCTTTTTCCTTGGATCCGTTACAGACTCTACACCCTTCGACCGTCATCGCTACCCACCCAGAACGAGGCCCCACTTCAAGCTCCAGCCATGCAAATACTGTGACCAAACCTCCTCTCTGTACATGCAACCATCATCCCTAGAAACGCCACCATATCTCTGTTCACATGCAGTCTCACTTCTCTTCTTTTTTCTTATATATACATATGGGTTTTATATTTATTTTGTTGCGAGGAATACACAACGTCATTTAATTGGTGGAAGGAGCTTTAGGTTATATCAATGGGAAGAAATGGAGTTCTGGCATATGGTTTATGTTAATGGCAGCTCATATTTTTTTTTCTTTATGGTTTCATGTTCGATTTGCAAGCTGTAAAGAAAAAGGATGAGTGCGAGCGTATGTAACAAGTGAGTTCCTTGTCTTCCAAGGCAACGAGGGATATAGGAATGTATACTCTCTTCATAGCTGTGCTGAAATTTCATTTCGTTAGTCAGCTAAGGCATATCAGAGTAGCTAGGTGTGCTATTTTAGGTAGGCAGTGGTAGCTGGTAGGTTTACAGGAGGGGTAGTATGAGTTGTTTAATTGGTGGCAGTGTGTTTTCATTTCGTAAGGCAGAGGTGCTGATTTTGAAAAAGCATGTGATAGGGTAGGTGTAGCATGGCACAAAGGCATGTGATAGCTGAGCTTTATTTCAGCTAGGTTCTGTTACACACCTCATTTCAGATAGGAGGGGGCAGTAGACTTAAGAAATTTTTAGGGTATCTGACATGAATTTTCTTCTCAATGGATTAGCTGAAAAATGGGTAGGTTTGCAGTTTTGAAAATCTCACTTTAAATTATAGACGTGATGTGAAAATACAGGTGAGGAGATAGGATAACTGTATGGTTGAAGAAGAGATAGGAAGGCTGCCGCATTGTGTTTTCCTTTCAGATGTCCATTCCTAGGCGAAGAAAATTGGGAGCAGCTAGAGTACGGTTCCTTAAGCACAAAGTATCCCCTTTTATTTTATGTTTACGGTTGTGTTGTTTTATTATGTTGTTTTACCGTTAACGCTGTGTACCGCTAACCGTATTATTCATTGTACGCTTCATCACAACGATATTCAATCGAAATGAAAATTGACTTACCGTTACGTCTTAATGCTCTGATCTCAATGAAATTAATTTTTGTTGAAAACTGATACCGTTTGCATAACAACGCTATTTTAAATTTATTGATTGACCATTTGCGCGTACCGATAAAACGACTCCAAATAGCTCCAAATTGGAAATATAGTGCTAATTAATTATACATATTCCAATCAAACTCGTTTTGTTGGAAACGGAGGTCGTTGGGAAAATAAATCATTTCTGAGGCTTATATAATATCGATATAATATATTTCAATCCAAACAATTCATTTAAATAACAATAAATTATATATCTCTAACTTAAATATTACACAGCTTCAAAACAAGCCAAGGATATATTTTAAACTCAATATTTACCAATCCCGAGCTAAACGATATTCAAATTATATAAAAACTCTTTATAATTTATTAAATAAACGTTATCGTTTATTAACGAATTTCATAGCGACTATTTGAAATTTTGAATTGGACATAACTAACAATCTATAATATGAAATCTGTCTTTTTCTCTATCAAATCAATTCCAACTTTTCTTGTTTTATAGATTTCCGACTTATATCGGATCTAGTATATTCAATTGAAGTTCAGATCGTAAATTACGAACTACCACGACATTACGCGGTCGTTTTATAATTATATAAATTAAACGTTCAAACAATCGTTATATAAATGAATTTTATATTATAAATCCATTTAAAATTCCAAATCAATATTTAAAATAATAAATTAAATATCTGACTACCCAAAAATACGGGAAGTTACAGTTGCCTTATCCCTCTTAGGCAACGCTTTTGCCTATCTACTGTCACGAAAAGAAAGTGTTGCATTATAACCCCATTGCAACAGTATATGCAAGTAATGCAACAACATACAATGTTGCCTTAAGAAGAAGCCAGAGTCTGGCTTCCTGGTCAGGTAGTGGGGCTTACATGAACTTTCCACGTCAGCTGCCAACGTGTCACATGCCACGTCAGCTGCTAGACGGAATCAAATTCTCTTGTTTCATACATAACCAAGGCGGAAGATTGTAGTTTACCAACATAATTGTCCATGTACTACAACTTGAATTCATTGAACGATATGATTAAATCCATCAGATGCTAGACCCAATCTAACATTACGATTTTCTGATGAAATATCAGGATAGTGAGCATCCATCATCTTCCATGCCACACGATCAGCCGGATGTCTTAGTTTTCCATCTTCTTTTCGTTCCATTTGTTGCCACCTCATAAGTTTGGAAAATTCTTTGCACAATACAATTACGTTACGTACATTTTTTGCTGGGGCACTTCATCTCACACCTACTTTATAAATTGGAAATGCACTTCTTAGAAAGGCTTTTACCCCTCTTACATATTCTGCACTCGATCTCGGAAGTCCTATCCATACGTAATACTCATTATCCATTGCCACAATCTAACCACCGCCTAGTAAAACTAAATTTGATACCACTAACAGTTTCAAGACACAAACAGGGGCTGCCCTGTAAGGTTTGATTAAATTAGAAATAAAAACAAAACAAGTTAATAATTTACACATATACATAATCAGTGCATCGCTAAATCAACAATTGTTTTTATATGGATTATCACTAACTTTTGGAACTGAATTATTAGGAGAATACATAAAACAAGCAACTAAGGATACTGAACAAAAATTCATAACATTACATGGCTACACCAAAACAAAATAGTACAAATACAAAGACTATACAGGTGATACAAAGGCGATACAGTTGTACCTAATACAAAGAACAGTGCAATAATTTAATTTTGTTTTCTAATGTTTAGCCCTTGAAGCCGGTCATTAAGTCTACTAATGTCAGTTCGAAAACCAATAACTCGATTTTGCAGCGTTGTAAGTTGATATTGTAATTCATTTGCATACTCAGCAGCTCGACTTGGAAACTGATCGCCAATCCACTGCCAAAAGGTACACCCTGTGGGATAAACATGACATCTAAAATAACGATGACCAATGTTAAATACAATCGAAATAACATCTTCTACAGCGACATACCCACACTCACACATTATGATTGGTGAGTCAACTTGTTGTTCGTTAACCACTTAGTTGTTTTGATGCTGATGACGCAAGGTAGCATGACTATGCCGTGGCATTGCCCTTTCTTCACGTCGTTCTTCTTCTCGCCTTTGTCTACGGAGTTCTTATTGCTCTAGTTCATACTCACACAAATCATTGTAGTGTCTTTCTTACATCTCTATATAAAAAACAATAGGAGTTTCTGGTGATGATGGGTTTGACATTCGTAGATCACCCATTCCCAGGGTATCTTCATAGTTATTGATGTTGGAAGAGAAATAGGCATTATTTAACTACGAACAGAAATAGACATTTAAACATTTAAATTGGATTTCTTTTGTCCTCTAAATTTTGTTTCCACTTTTCGAAATAGGCATTATTTACTAAAACATCAATGGTTTGTAAAACATAAAAATATAGAACTTGCACCATTTTAGCACATGCAAACATATAAATACAACACATCAAGTATAGAAAACCTTAATTTAAGACAATCGGTATACCCAAATCACACAAAGACTTTGAATGTAGACCAAAATAAGTTAGAGATGAAATCACCTAAATAAAACCGAAATGATGAAGACCTAGCTACTTGTAATTGTCCTAAATGATCCAAATCGGAGGTGTAAAGTTTATAAAATAGGCGCAATCAAAGGTTAATAGTTTGTAACCAAAGGTAGAGCAGCAATCAGAGGTGTTTATGGATGGATTTCGTGGAGAGAGAAGAGTACAGAAGGAAGACTAAGGGACAAATTTGTTTTGGGGGGGAGTATTTCGTGAATGGGGAAAACATTGCACCAAATTTTTACTAAACTAAAGCAGGGATCAGTTTGAACCGTTGGATTAATCAACCTCTACGATTATTTATTTGTTTAAACTAATAACGCGGATCGCTGACCTGACTTGTATTTATGTAAATCTACGCTTTGAGCTGGTGTTGCACGTCACAGCATAAGAATTCCAAGCGCAACACTACATTCACGTCTAATGCAACAACAAATGAATATTATTGCAAAAGATCAAAGAAAGCATAGCTTTCACCACACTTTTCATGCAATGCACACAAATTGGTATTGAATATGCCTAATTTTGTAGTAGTGAGATAAACTCCATAATAAAGAGTATTTTTCTCTTGTGGACATTTCTTTGGGCTTAAATTCTTTTAAAATCATATCAACCCAATTGATGTCATAAACACCAATAATAGCAAAGAGTGCCTTTTGGACTTTAATGGTAGGGTTATTGAAGTTTCCGGAATGAGGAGTGATGGTATGTTGAAGGAGGAGGTTTTCGATTCTTGCTTTTAGGCAGAAAAAGCGATTTTTGAATTCCAAATGAGCATCGCTTTCAATTATGTGATGAAAGTTTCCAAATTTATTTCATTAGTTTCGAAATCTGAAAAATCCAAGCCTGTACTTTTACAATTAAATATATTGCCTAAAATTTTGCAATCTAAAACGATTCGAGTGCCTTTTACGCTACTCAGTACTTGATTTTCATCTCCTTCGTAAAAGCCACGATTTAGATTTGCATATAACATTTTGACTAGATTAAGATAAGATACTTTATTGTTATCCCATGATTCTATTAGACTCAAAACTCCATTCTCTTCGAAAAGAGAGCGAAGATTATAAATGGAAAATCTTCAAAGATGGCAAAGGCTCCTGTATTGAATTTTCCATTTGCTAGGCAGTCAACATAGGCATTTTTTGCTTCTCTACCATTGTAGAGATATCCTTTGATGGTTTTAGATAATCTCATTATTTGGGGTGTGCTTGAAGAAGCCATTAAAGAGTTGTTTTTGAAGAGTATAGATATGAAGAAAGTTGTTTGAATTTTGAATGAGAGGTTGAGAGAATAAGATTGAATAGATAAATAAATAGAGATTGAATGGGCACAACTTTTCTGAAATCAATGACACCTTTTCAGACCTTGGGAGTTGGTGAAAAGTTAGAGGGAAGTTTGAAAGTTTAAACTTTTGAATTTCTAATTTTGAATTTCATTTATAGGCATATATTTCGACATGCCTATTTATGTATGTCAACATACATGTTGAATTTCAAAGGACATTTTGTTTTGATTTTTAGTTTTATTATATTAATGTTTTATATTTCAGATTTATTATTTCCTGAATTAATATAAATCCTAACAAACATCTAAAATTTATTTTAATATTATACTTACTATTTATTATTTGATTTTTTTAATTTCAAAATTCAAATTCGAATTTTAAAGTTCAAGTTTGAATTTTAATTTAAATTTCAAATTTAAACAAAGCAAACAAACAAAACATCCATTCATCTAAATCAACCAAAAAATTAAAAATTAATTAAGGTGTACCTGGTTTTTAGATCCATTTCTTCGCTATTTTCTGAATTCTGAATCGTTGTGAAATACATATTTGAATTTCTGGTATCTGGCTCTTCATCACTTGATGATGAATCTGAATCGTCTAAAGTTGTTGTGTATGCCATCTTTCTTTTCTTTGACGAATTACTATTGTCTATTTGTTGATTTGATTTATCTGGATATGGATACATTCTCTTTATATGGTCTGGTTTGTTGCGGTTATAATATGGATCATCATTTCTTCCCGAACTCCCTTGATTATTTCTCTGAAAATTATTTCTTCTTTTATATCTTAGAAATTTTCTGAAATTCCTGGTCATTAAACCAATTTCTTCATCGTCTTCACTTCTTGAATTAGAACTATTGGTTGTCGCTTTGAATGCTATAGATTTCTTATCTGTGGGCTTATTTTCCCTTCTTTCTATAATTGAACTTCAAATAACATCAATTTCCCAAATAACTCCCCAATCTTCATTTCACTAACATTATTGGCTTCTTCTATTGCCAATATTTTTTGATCCTATTCTGGAGTTAATGAACTAAGTATTTTTTTTTTGACTTGGTCTTCTTCTAAATAAGTCTTTCCCAATGCAATTAATGAATGCACAATCTCCTGGACTCTGCAGTACATATCAGAGATAGGTTCATTCTCATTCATTTTAAATAACTCAAACTAATTAAATAACATTGATATCTTTGTCTGTTTAACTTTATTGGTTCCTTCATGAGTGACTTCTAATGTTCCCCATATTTCATAAGAAGATTTACAAACTGACACTCTATTAAATTCATTTATATCTACTGAACAAAACAACATGTTCATGGCTTCAAAATTACTCTATGCAGCAGCCTTTCGTTCATTATTCCATTGTGCAAAATTAGTAGTGGGTTCAATATACTCAGTCTGTGTACTATTCTATGTGTCTAATCATAATGATTGTAAATATATTTTCATTCTATATGCCCAATATGAATAATTACTGCCATTAAATAATGGTGGTCTAACAGTGGACTGACCCTCTACAAAAGAACTATTATTACCAGTGTTGGTTGCCATTTGATATTTTCAAAAATCAGATTATGAACTTTTTGAAAACCAATGCTTTAATACCAATTGTTAGGGAACGTGGAAAGCGGATCTTAAGGCAAAACAAACACTAGAACGGGCGTGAATAGTGTTTATGACAAATTTATGAAAATCTTAAATTTATATGATCTATTATATAAATCACACACAACAGAGATAATCACAGACAAAGAATCAAACATAAACACAGAAACAGATAAATATAGAATGCAAAAATAGTAAAGAACACACCGGATTTTATACTGGTATAAGTGTAAAAATCATTAAAATATGAAATATTAATGGTGGTATGAAGAGGGGTGAAGATGGAGAAGAAGAATGATGTAAAAATTCGAAATCAGCCCCTATTTATAGGATTTGAATGGTTGCAATGTTATAGAAAAGCTACAAATAGTGAAAAGACACTTCCTTTGAAAATTGAATTTCTGACAGTTGTTTGTCGACATAGCTATTTATGTATGTCGACATATGTATATAATTTTTATTTTTTAAAACTATTTTGTAAGTGTTTAATTATATATTATTCTAGAAATTCTTGAATCAAATCTTAGTGATATAAATGAGTATTTTTAAGTCTAAAATCATATGAAAACATAATGATCTATTATATAAACATATTTATAAAGTTATAAGGTTTAAAATTATAAAACTATATATATAAACTTATATATTTAAAACTTTACAAACATATATATTTGAAATCATAAGTAAGATAAAATAATTTGAAAATAATTTGAAATTAGAATTTGAACCTGGACTGCTATTCAGAGTCTTGCATATAAACTGGACTCTATTACTATATTTTTCTTGAGCTCTTGATAACTTGATAACTCATGAGTCTTGAATCCCTTCTGAATTCTGAATCTCTTAAAACTCTAAAACTGTACAGTCTTCAATATTTAAGTCCTGTATACAAATCCTGCATATATATATATATATATGTGTATATATTCTAGATAGAGATGTTAGTATATATATTTTATAATCAATTAATAATGATAATAGAAATAAGGTTGTTGTCATCAAAACTCCATTCTCCAACAGACGTGATTAAAAATTTAAAATGGGAGCTTTCTGGCCTTCCAATTGTAAATGGCAGCGCAGAACGTGGATCGAGCTACTGCTAAGAGAAAATGGTCATTTATATAATATATTTAATAATATTTAATTCATTATTGCTTAACCTTTAAGTTTTTGCATCCGAACTCCAAACGAACCTCAACAATTTTAGCCCCTAACTAAATACCCCCATTACGAACACAATGGAATATATTTCGTAAGCTAACTCATTCGTTTCGATTAGTTTTTATCTAAATTAAAATATAATATTGAATTTGAACATACGTTTTAATTTGCCATGACTACATACTAACTCCAAAAATTACGAAATTTGAAATCTAGCTATGTTTAGCAAATACGGTTCTAATAAAATTCAATTCATCAAATTTGGAGACTGTTTGAAAAATGGCCTTATAACTAGCTTATTGAATTTATAATTGAAATTCAACACACGTTTAAATTTACTATGCTTATATACTAATTTCATTTGACTTGAAATTTTAAACCTGACAATAATTTGACTTTCCGAACCCAACAAAATTGGTTTCGTCGAAAACGGAGGTCATTTGCAAAATAGCTATTTTTAAGGGCTATGCAATGTTATTATAATATAATCAAATTCCAATTTTATTCAATTAATAACAAACTAACTATTATTATCTTATATTTATCTAAATGAAATATCTTATAACTGTAAAACAAACATACTAGGGTTTTATACTCGATATTACAATTTTCTAATCAAATTGTGTTCATTTTACAATAAAAATCCTTTTATTATAGAGTGCTTTTGGCTCACGTCCCTAAAACATTTCAAAATACAACTCATGTCCCTCTCATCTTTTCCATTCAAACCCTCTCCCTCCACACGAGCAGCTAATAGTTGGGTTTTTACAGATATTATATTCACAGGATCCTGGATTTACAGCTGAAACTATACCCGGAAAGCTCTGTATCCGTGTATTTCTTTCAATTGTGTTATGTATTATTTTTCCGCTGCATTGTAATTTTAAATCTCTAATATTTATCAAATATATATTATTTATTAACGATCTGTTATATTCTTATACTTTGATGTAATTGTTGTAATAAGCAATGAAATGTCCATCTGTTTGTGTTTTGATTTGTCATGTTCTCAACTCAATCCGGGCTTTTCCGTAAGGGCGAGTTTGGGTCGTTTCATCGTGGTATTGAGCACGATGAAACGACCCAAACTCGCCCTTACGAGAAAGCACGGATTGAGTTAAGAACAAGATAAATCAGAACACAAACAGAAGCACATTTCATTGCTTATTACAATAATTACCTCAGAGTACAAGAATATAACAGAGTATAAATAAATAATATACATTTGATAAATATCGAAGATTTAAAATTACAATTCAACGGAAAAATAATACATAACACAACTGAAAGAAATACACGGACATAGAGCGAACCCATCTTCACGTGATCATCCTCCACGCGCACACACTTCCAAGCCATTGAACCAAGATTTGCGACCACCACTCGAAAGCTCTTCAACTCGCTCGTAAGGGAAAGCCCAGATTGAGTTGAGAACACGATAAATCAAAATGCAAACAGAAGAACATTTCATTGCTTATTACAACAATTACATCAGAGTACAAGGTTATAATAGAGTATGAATAAATAATATACATTTGACAAATATCATAGATTTAAATTACATTCAAATACATAGCAGTGGAAAATAATACATAACACAACCAAAAAGAATACACGGATACAGAGCTTTCCGAATATAATTCCAGTTGTAAATCCAGGATCCTGTGAATATAATATCTGCAAAACCAAAACTACTAGCTGTCCGTGTGGGAAATAGGGGTACCTAGAGTTTAGGTTAAAAAAATAAACTCCAAGTCAGTCATGTGACTGGTGTGAGAACTAAAACAGTTATTAATTTGATTTTAAAGTTAGGTAAATCAAGGGACCACGCCGTATAACACGGAACAGGTTTACCCCCAAGAATACCAGTGCATAAAACAAATAGCGCAATGCTAAATAAAGAACAATGAAGCTATTATAAGACTCAGGTCCCATCACACAACGCAATGCAAGCAGGAGGATATAGTTTTTACCTTATAATAGCCAAAAATGCTTGGTACGTGAAATTACATATTTTATGATTACTATAAGTGAAGAAATCAACTTCAAATAAAATGTATCAATCATAGGCGGCGTATGTACCCATATATTACGTCGCTATACTAGGTTCTACAATTAAAACAGAAAGGTCATGTATTGGAAGTTGGATCCCATCTGTGAACCAAGGAAAGGGATCATCCTGTGCAAATTCGAGACAATATAGCCTACCATGTCTACGGATAAGCCGCAACTGCACCTGGATCGTCAGGGCCGGTCCACATTTTAAGTGGATTAACAATCCCTGAACATGCGTTTCCCCGCTTTATGGGGCATAAGTCTGGTCAGTATGTCGACCAAGTCATCCATCGGCCCCGTAGTAACCGATATATAAGAGGCGCCTCGCTTTTCATCATCAACATAAGTAAAATGTTTGGGCCCCATACCATGTATAACAACCCGGAAAATCAGAACCAATTAAAAAAATTTATTTTAGCAATTTTAATGAATTTGGAATATTTAAAATGATTTATTTTAAATAATTATGACGAGAAATTTATTTTGAATAGAATTAGAATGTATAAATTCATTTAAATCAAAGTTTGAATAAAAATATTTATTTTAATTATAAAAGGAATTGGAAATGGTGCAGTAGTTTGAAAATTCGATTTCAAATTTTAAATGAATGTACAGGATCCAAAATAAACTGGATTTTAGTGAAACAAGAAATATTTGAATCTGTTCGAAAATATCTTTCCAACGAATCCAAAAATTTGAAATTTCATAGCGGGAATAAAAAGTTATGCCCAGTTGAAAATTCAGAATAGTCGCAATGGAAATATAGCCCTTAAAAAGGGAGATTTTGTAAACGGCCTCCGTTTTCAGCAAGACCACTTTTGTTGGATCCGAAATATCAAATTATTGTTTGATTCCAATTTTTGTAATTTTTGGAATCAATATGTGAGCGTGGAGAATTTAAACGTGTTTGGTCATTTTAGTTCGAATTTAATCGACTGGAAAATGAACATTTTTCAAACTGTCTCCAAATTCGATGAAATTAGTTTTGTAATGATTGTATCGTCAAAACATAGTAAGATTTATTTTTCTGAAATTTTTGGGGCCCGTATGTGGCCCAAGTAAATTGAAATGTGAGTTCAAATTCAATATATAGATTTATATCGTAATTTTGATGGAAACTGATCGTAACAGTCGAACCGGCTTGCGGTACATATCCCATTGTGTTCGGAATGGGGGTATTTGGTTAGGGACGATAGTCGTTGGGCTTGGTTTGGGGTTCGAAAGGAAATTTCACCTTTCGGAAAAATTAGAAAAAATATAATATATAATTATATAAATTCCTCTTTCCCTCCCCCTTTCCACTTTACCCGGTCAACGATCAGTTTTTAATATAAAAAACCCCATGACCCCAAATCACTTAGACCCCAATCCCCTTTTCTCAACATCGCCGCCGCCTCTAGATGCGCCACCGCTCCCCTGCCGCGCCGTCCTCCCCCTTTCGCCTCCTTCCTCCTCTCTCCTTCCTCCCATACGCTTCTCCAAACCCGCGACCTCCCCTTCCTCGAACCACCTGCTCAAGCCCACTACGCCTTCACCCTCCGCGCAGCCAACGCCTGATAGCCCTCTGCCCTCCTCCAGCCCTGTGCAGACCAGCGAAGACCCCATCTTCTCTGATTTGCTATAGAGAAAAACGGTGAGTTTTTATAATTTTTAATTTACATAAAATCTGATTTTTATTTAAAATAAAAACTGATTTTTATTTAATATAAAAAGTTTAGATTTTTAGTTATAAAAAAATTTAGATTTTTATTTATAAAAAGTTCAGATTTTTAGTTATAAAAAGTTTAGATTTTTATTTATAAAAAGATTAGATGTTTATTTATAAAAAGTTTAGATTTTTATATGCAAAAAGATTAGATTTTCATAATGTAAGGATTATATTTTTATATTTAGAAAGATTATATTTTTATATTTAGAAAGATTATATTTTTATTAAGAGAAGATTATATTTTATAATAGGAAAGGTTATATTTTTAAACACGAAAAGATTCGATTTTTAAAAATATAAAGAAGCGATTTTTAAAAATATAGAGAAGCGATTTTTAAAAATATAAAGAAGCGATTTTTAAAAATAAAAGGAAGCGATAAAATTAATGGGATTTTTAAAATATGCGCATCGATGGAAAAATATGATTTTTAGTTAGATAAAAATATATAAACATCATATTGAGAATGTGATTTTCAATATGAACAGCGGGGAAAAGACTGCATTGAATTTCAGGAAAATCCAAGCTATTCCGAAATTCAGAAATAAAATTGGCGGAGTGGATCTCAAAGGTGAGAACTTCTCACTTTAAATTTATTTTCTAGTTGAAAATATATACTAGGATGCAGACGGTGCTTAGTAGCACCCGACACCTTTGTTTGAAACCATGTTTGTTTGGTTGGGTGGTTGATTGGATTATTTGTTTGAATTTGGTTGTTTAGGTGAAATGAAATGATTAGAATTGGTATGTACATGGCGCGAGCCATTAGTAGGCGAGGGATAAGGCTAGACCTTATTCCGGTTCTAGTACCGCACCGTTATGCTGCCGAAATTTTCTAAAATACTAGAACAATAAAAATATCTTTTTTATTGAAAGTATGAACTAAATAAAATATTCATGTGTTAAAATATAATTTTTAACGTGTATATGAATAAAATAAATATTCATTTACAAATTGGACGATTTGTTTATGTACACACATTTGACTGATATTGATTGGGACAATAAACTTTACATATCACCCAACTGCACAAATAATAATCAGTGTTTGTTGTTTGAAAACCCCACACGGGTATTGGGATGATATTGGACATACACTAACCCCAATATTTTGTTGTATGTCAATCGATGGGTTTACAGACTGTTGTAAGTGTTGATTATTTATATTTAACGCTTATGCAGTTGTGTAATGCACTCTGGATGATGGTTGACTATGTTTGATTATTGTTGTGTACACGTGTGTATGAAATCCATATAAATAACATTATGGTAATTGACTGTGTTTGATTCCAGTTCAGAAAGAATGAGTATTTTAAAAATTACGATTATTTTAAAATAATGGATATTTTAAAAATAACGATTATTTTAAAATAATGAATATTTTAAAATAATATTCGGTAAAAGATCAAATCTGATTTTGATGTCCGATTTGGGATGGACGCGAATATATTTAAATATATAAAGCCGTGTTGATTAGATTAACGCCATTTTGACTTGAACAATATTTATATTGATTTTATTCATTTTTATAGTGAATATTGAAAAGGAAATGATTTCAAAATCTAATGTTTTGAAAATATTATCATTTATATTTTACTGATATGGAATATTCGATTTTGATTTAAAATTGAAAATGAAGTTAGAATCATTTTAAAACGATTTATAAAATATGTTTTAAATGGAAATCGACGATATATATATTATATATATGAAATGGCATGTATAGAACGCGCCGCGCCGCGACCGTTTGCGAATTTCGACCATTGACTTCGAATTGACGTTACGGGAGATCCGAATGTCGGATTCTCCTAAAACCGGAATCGTTAGGTTTGTATCGTAAAAAGATTTCCAACGAATATGAGAGATTTGAAACATAACGGTTGGATTTGGAATTATGTCCAAATCAAATTTGAAAAAGGTCGCTGTAAGTGCAGTTCGATGACCGTTTATGGAAATCGACTTTACAGGCCTTGATAAAATTGTTAAAAATATTAATAATTTGTGTAAAATCATAATAAATGATTTGGAAAGAATTGTGATGAAAAATTCCATATTTGAAGAAATAAAAATATATTTTTATCGAAGTGAACTAGTTATGAACTAGAATTATAATCCAATATTTTTAAATAAATAAATAAATTGGATTTGAAATGGTTTTAAAAATAACCAGAACTTCCAATATATGATTTGGAATGGATTTGAATCGAAATTATCTTCAGAATATTTCAATATTGGATTCCGTGATTATACGGACAATGTGGAGGAATTTGGAAGATATCGTTATTCCAATACAATATTTGTTGATTTCAAAATTTGATATTGAATATAAGCTGACATATTTTCTTTTCAGAGCTTTGTATTTAATATCAAATGGGATTTTGGGTTTGTCATGAACGGTGCCTTCACTAACACTGTTCTTAAACCCAGTTGAGAAAAGATTAAATCTTTTTATTAAGATTTAATGAAGTTTACCAATTAATTAATATTTAATTGGAATTGAATTTTGGGTTTGTCGTGAATGGTATCTTTAAAAATGCTGTTCTTAAACCCAATAGAGTTAAGAAAATTAGAAACTAACCGGAGATTAGCAAAGTTAAATGGTTTCCAGAGTATTGATCTGATGTTGGTTTCGGCCTTCGGGATTAATACTTAGGGAATGGTTCTCTTATTAATTTACGGTTATAGAATGATGGAATAGTGTCTTCAGTAACACTGTTCTTAAATCCCGTGTGAAAAGAATAAATCTTTTAATTAAGATTATTAGAATTTCCAGTTATATTTAGTAATTGGAATAAAATGGAATGTGATTTTGGGTTTATCGTGAACCGTATTTTAAATGACATTAGTTCTTTAACCCAGCTAAAGACAGGATATGGTTTCCCAAGTTATATAATCATTAATATTGATTTTTGGAAAGATTAAAACTAATAGGAGTTTTAATGAATCTTTAATTAGATTGAAATGATCGAGAATGGAGTATCACCAGTTTTGCTCCAAGCGATAGTTAAATCTTTAACTAGATTTGAACGTGAAATGGTAATTAATATTTACCGATAATACCGTAGTGTTAGACATGGAGTATTACCAGTTTTACTCTATGGGATAAATAGGTTGGGATTGGGAAATAAAATAAATGATTACTTCGGTGTGGTTTGCTAATCTCGACTAGTTTGGAAAACCTTAATATGGTTTGAAATGATATCCAAAGGAAGATTAAAAAATAAATTTAAAAGAATTTATCTTTGATAAAATTAATGGAAACCTTTCCCTAAGAATGTGAATATTTAAATAAAAGAATATTCAGAATTGGATTGAGGCGTATGTTGTGTTTTTATAGCACTTGTTTATTATATACGCGAGTTATTCAGAAAGACCGGGTTCATCCCATTCTGAATAACTGAGTCGGCGATGAAGACGGTGGTTGAAGACCGGAGGTCTTCACATCGTTTGGATGATTACTGAGGTCTTGATTGGGTTGTACACCCAAGAAGAGGTAATAAGTGGTGATCGTCCAGACGTACTTGGAGATCGACCAGATATGCGAGGACCTCTCTCCTGTATTGGACATATGGGATGAGGAATAAGGTGCCTTCGGTTTAGTTCAGACCCAGAACGAACTTGTTAATGGATGTGTGTCTGGCATTGGATTTCATTGTGTGATTGATATACATCGGTTGCATAGCGTGAATTTCCTGTGTGGCATGCTGAGATGAAAATGATCAAGGCTTCTGTTGAAAAGAAGAGTCTTGTGGTTGATGATCAAAGCACGACTTTAATATAGCATAGCTTTGTGTATAGTGTTAATTCGCAAGCCTCGCACCCCGGTGTGAACCAGAAACGAGAGAGAACCTTAGGGAGGACATGTGTTTCTTTCTAGCTACGAGTGGTTTTAGGGTTTTGTGAGCCCTGACGTTTTACTTATGTGGATGATGGACAGCGAGGCGCCTCGGATATATCGGTCATTGCGGTGCCAATGGATGGTTTGGTCAATATATGACTAGTTTACGCCCCATAGGGCGGGGAAACGTATTGTTCAGGCATTTTAATCCACCTCGTGTGGGCCGGCCCTGACGATCCAAGGCTTGCCTTCGCGCTTGCCTGAGGCTCGGGCTAGAGAGTCTCGAAGCAGTAAGGACGATCCCTTGCCTTGGTTCACAGATGGAAATCCAACTTTCAATACGTGATTTTGCGGTTTTAATTGTAGAACTAGTATGGCGACATGATAGATGGTACCCATGCCGTCTAGGATTGATACATTTATATTTGAAGTTGTTTTATACACTATGCACTTATAATAGTATCAAATGATTTGTTTTAACGTACCAAGCATGTTTGCCTATTATAAGGGAAAACCCTATCCTTCGGCTTGCGTTGCATTGTGTGATGGGACCTGGGTCTTATAATAGCTTCATTTTTCCAAAAAGCATTACGCTGTTTTATTATATGCACTGGTATTCTTGGGAGGAAACCCATTCTGTGTTATACGGCGTGGTCCCGTGATGTATCTGATGTTAAAGTAATGTTTTAAATAACTATTTTAGTTCTCACACCAGTCACATGACTGACCTGGATTTTATTGTTTTAACCTAAACTCTGGGTGCCCCTATTTTCCACACGAGTAGCTAGTAGTTTTGGTTTTGCATATTTATGTTCACATGATCCTGGTTTACAGCTGGAATGATATTCGAAAAGCTCTATATCCGTTTATCTCTTTCAATTGTGTTTGGTATTATTTTCCGCTGCATTGTAAATTGTAAATCTCTGATATTTATCAAATGTATATTATTTGTTCATGCTCTGTATATTCTTGTACTCTGATGTAAATTGTTGTAATAAACAATGAAATGTTCTTCTGTTTGCATTCTGATTTGTCATGTTCTCAACTCAATTCGGGCTTTCCTTTACGGGGAAGTTCGAGTGGTGTCAGTTTGGTATCATAGCGTTGGTTTACAGAGCTTGAGAACAAGGCATATTAGAACCGAACGAAAGAATTCATCAGAGGTTGGATTGGTAATATCCAATGAGAATGACTCGTTAGAGATGGGATCAGTAGTATCCTAGAACGAGTGTAAAGAGTGTTGTTTTTAAAAAAAATCAAATTTAGTTTTAAAATTTAAACTTTATTAGACGTATTTGAATATTTATTTTATATTGAATTTGGACAATCGAGTATATGAATATTTTGAATATACGCGTAATTAACATGTATTCGAAGTCTCAAATATACTGGACAGATATAGAATCACACTATAGTCGCACGGAGATGATTCTGATGATTGAGTACTCATCATCAGAGTTTATGTTCTAGTTTCGAAAGTGGGAACTCTATATATTTCCATTAGACTGGTGTGAGAACTAAAACTAGATAGGGTAATTGTTGTGAATTGGCATTAAAAACATGATTTTGTGTATATATATCAAAGTTATGAACTTGAAAATTTATCAACTAATTGATTGATGTTTGTGTTGTATGATTCCTCATTTAAACGAACATGTAAACGAAAGGTAAAATTAGCCAAATTGAATCAAATATTTAACCGACTTGAAAATGGATTGAAAGTGCATGCATATACATATATATGTGTGAACAGGTTATGGATAAACTGCTAAGAAGAGGAATAAAATTTTATGCCTGACAAATAGGTACGTGTTTACTAATTTTCTTTTTCTTTTAAAGGTTTATGAGCCTAAGGTTGGCCGCTTGGCAATTTTTCTTTTTCTTCTGAAGGTTTATGAGCCTAAGGCTAGCCGCTTGGCATTTTCTTTTGCTTTTAAAGAGTTTATGAGCCTAAGGGCTGGCAGCTTGGTATTTTCTTTTGTTTTTTAAGAGTTCATGAGCCTAAGGCTGGCCGCTTGGCAATTTGCTTTTTCTTTTAAAGAGTTTATAAGCCTAAGGCTGGCCGTTTGGCATTCTCTTTTTCTTTTGGATTGGTGAGGGGCCTGAGTGGCGAGTTGCGGTTTTAAATGTCTCCACGTACAAAGGAGGTTATGGCGAAATTTTTCGAAAATTTAGGGTGTTAGCCAAATTTGTTAAGAATTTGAAAATTCTTAGAAATTGAAAAGTTGAAGAATGAAAGCTAGAATGAAAGTTGAGTTGGTTAGTTAAACAACTTTCAGCTCCTTTCCTTTTCGAGGATGAAAAGATTTTAAGTGGAGGAGATTGTAACAATCCGGAAAATCAGAACCAATTTAAAATTTTTATTTTAGCAATTTTAATGAATTTGGAATATTTAAAATGATTTATTTTAAATAATTATGATGAGAAATATATTTTGAATAGAATTAGAATGTATAAATTTATTTAAATCGAAGTTTGAATATAAGTATTTATTTTAATTATAAAAGGAACTGGAAATGGCGCGGCAGTTTGAAAATTCGATTTCAAATTTCAAATGAATGTATAGGAATCAAAATATATAGTGAAACCAGAAATATTTGAATCTGTTTGAAAATATCTTTCCAACGAATCCGAAAAATTGAAATTTCATAGCAGGAGTAAAAAGTTATGCCTTGTTGAAAATTCAGAATAGTCGCTATGGAAATATAGCCCTTAAAAATGGAGATTTTGCAAATGGCCTCCATTTTCGACAAGACCACTTTAGGTTGATCCGGAGTGTCAAATTATTGCTTGACTCCAATTTTCGTAATTTTTGGAATCAATATGTGAGCGTGGTGGAATTAAACGTGTTTGGTCATTTCAGTTTGAATTTAATCGACTGGAAAATGACCGTTTTTCAAACTGTCTCCAAATTCAACGAAATTAGTTTTGTTAGGACCATATCGTCAAAACATAGCCAGATTTATTTTTCTGGAATTTTTGGGGTCTGTAAGTGGCCCCAGTAAATTGAAATGTGCGTTCAAATTCAATATATAGATTGATATCGTAATTTTAATGGAAACTGATCGCAACAGTTGAATTGGCTTGCGGTACATATCCCATTATATCCGGAATGGGGGTATTTGGTTAGGGATGACTATCGTTGGGCTTGGTTTAGGATTCGAAAGGAAATTTCACCTTTTGGGAAAATTAAAAAAATATATAATATAAAATTATATAAATCCCTCTTTCCCTCCCCCTTTCCACTTTACCCGGTCAACGATCGGTTTTTAATAAAAAAAACCGTGACCCCAAATCACCCAGACCCCGATCCCCATTTCTCATCGTCACTGCAGCCTCTAGGGGCGCCACCGCTCCCCTGCCGCGACGTCCTCTCGCCTCCTTCCTCCCTTCGCCTTCCTCCCATACGCTTCTCCAGACCCACGACCTCCCCTTCCTCGAACCACCTGCTCAATCCCACCACGCCTCCACCCTCCGCGCAACCATCGCCTGACAGCCCTCCGCCCTCCTCCAGCCCCGTGCAGACCAGCGAAGACCCCCTTCTCTGATTTGCTATAGAGAAAAACGGTGAGTTTTTATAATTTTTAGTTTACATAAAATCCGATTTTTATTTAAAATAAAAACCAATTTTTATTTAAAATAAAAAACAATTTTTATTTAATATAAAAAGTTTAGATTTTTAGTTATAAAAAGTTTAGATTTTTAGTTATAAAAAGTTTAGATTTTTATTTATAAAAAGTTTAGATGTTTATTTATAAAAAGTTTAGATTTTTATAAGCAAAAAGATTAGATTTTTATAATGTAAGGATTATATTTTATATTTAGAAAGATAAATTTTTATATTTAGAAAGAATATATTTTTGTATTTAGAAAGATTATATTTTTATTAAGAGAAGATTATATTTTTATAATATGAAAGGTTATATTTTTAAACAAGAAAATATTCAATTTTTAAAAATATAAAGAAGCAATTTTTAAAAATATAAGGAAGCGATAAAATTAATGGGATTTTTAAAATATAAGCATCGATGGAAAAATATGATTTTTAGTTAGATAAAAATATACAAACATCATATTGAGAATGTGATTTTCAATATGAACAGCATGAAAAAGACTGCATTGAATTTCGGGAAAATCCAAGCTATTCAAAAATAAAACTGGCGGAGTGGATCCCAAAGGTGAGAACTTCTCACTTTAAATTTATTTTCTAGTTAAAAATATATACTAGGATGCAGACGGTGCTTAATAGCACCCGACACCTTTGTTTGAAACAATGTTTGTTTGGTTGGGTGGTTGACTGGATTATTTGTTTGAATTTGGTTGTTTGGATGAAACGAATTGATTAGAATTGGTATGTACATGGCACGAGCCATTAGTAGGTGAGGGATAAGGCTAGACCTTATTCCAATTCAAGTATCGCGCCGTTATGCTGTCGAAATTTTCTAAAAATATTAGAACAATAAAAATATCATTTTTATTGGAAGTATGAACTAAATAAAATATTCATGTGTTAAAATATAAATTTTAATGTGTATATGAATAAAATAAATATTCATTTACAAATCGGACGATTTGTTTATGTACACACATTTGACTGATATTGATTAGGACGATAAATTTTACACATCGCCCAACTACGCAAATAATAATCAGTGTTTGTTGTTTGTAAATCCCACACGGGTATTGGGATGATATTGGACATACACTAAGCCCAATATTTGGTTGTATGTCAATCGATGGGTTGACAGACTGTTGTAAGCGTTGATTATTTATATTTAACGCTTATGCAGTTGTGTAATGCACTCTGGATGATGGTTGACTGCGTTTGATTATTGTTGTGTACACGTATGTATGAAATCCATATAAATAACATTATATGGTAATTGGCTGTGTCTGATTCCAGTTCAGAAAGAATGAGTATTTTAAAAATAACAATTATTTTAAAATAATGAATATTTTAAAATAATATTCAGTAAAAGATCAAATCTGATTTTGATGTCCGATTTGGGATGGACACGAATATATTTAAATATATAAAGTCGTGTTGATTAGATTAATGTCATTTTGACGTGAACAATATTTATATTGATTTTATTCATTTTTATAATGAATATCGAAAAGGAAATGATTTCAAAATCTAATGTTTTGAAAATATTGTCAATTATATTTTAATGATATGGAATATTCAATTTTGATTTAAAATTGAAAATGAAGTTAGAATCGTTTTAAAACGATTTATAAAATACGTTTTAAATGGAAATCGATGATATATATGTAATATATATATATATATATATATATTATATACATGGAATGGTTTGAACAGAACGCGTCGCGCCGCGACCATTCGCGAATTTCGACCATTGACATCGAATTGACGTTATGGGAGATTCGACCGTCGGATTATCCTAAAACATGAACCGTTGGGTTCGTATCGGAAAGAACTTTCCAACGAATGTGAGAGATTTTAAATCTAACGGTTGGATTTGGAATTATGTCCAAATCAACTTTGCAAAAGGTCGTTGTAAGTGCAGTTCGTTGACCGCTTATGAAAATCGACTGTACGGGCCTTGATAAAATTATTAAAAATATTAATAATTTGTGTAAAATCATAATAAATGATTTGGAAAGAATTGGGATGAAAAATTCCATATTTGAAGGGATAAAAATATATTTTTATCGATGTGAATTAGTTATGAACTAGAATTATAATCCAATATTTTTTTAAAATAAATTGGATTTGAAATGGTTTTGAAAATAACCGGAATTTCCAACATATAAATTGGAATGGATTTGGATTGAAATTATCTTCACAATATTTTGATATTGGATTCCGTGATTATACGGACATTGTGGAGGAATTTGGAAGATATATATATCGTTATTCCAATACGATATTTGTTGATTTCAGAATTTAATATTGAATATAAGCCGATATATTTTCTATTCAGAGCTTTGTATTTAATATCAAATGGGATTTTGGGTTTGTCGTGAATGGTGTCTTCAATAACATTGTTCTTAAACCTAGTTGAGAAAAGATTAAATCTTTTTATTAAGATTTAATGAAGTTTTCCAATTAATTAATATTTAATTGGAATTGAATTGAATTTTGGGTTTGTCGTGAATGGTATCTTTAAAATGCTGTTCTTAAACCCAATGGAGTTAAGAAAATTAGAAACTAACTGGAGATTAGCGAAGTTGAATGGTTTCCTAGGTATTGATCTGATGTTGGTTTCGGCCTTCGGGATTAATACTTAGGGAAATGTTCTCTTACTAATTTACGGTTAGTGTAACGAACCAGAAAATTCGACGCACGAATTTTCGACACAATTACATCCAGTGAACAAACTCGAGTACCAAACATCAAGAAAATTAAAAGGAAGAAATTAGAGGGTGAGATAAGAAAGAAAGAAATATTAGAGTAGAAGAAGAAGAAGAAGAAGAAGAAGAACTAATATATCACAGAGTCTCACATCGCAGCGGAACAAAATATATTATAGAAATAATCTTTATTAAGAGCTTGAAAATACTTACAAACATCAGAGTACAGCGTACAGTCAATACATCTGGACAGTTATAATAATCTTTCCTCATATACAACACACAAAGGAATAATGTAATATCATACGTCTGAACCCATCTAGCTCGCCTCTAGACTTCGCAGCATCCAATGACCTGGACCTGTACAACCCTGTCTAACCCGAGCATTACAAATACCTGGTCAATCTGGTGAACCAGAGTGAGAACAACTCGCAAAGTTTAAGGGGATCATCCAAATTGATTTTAAAGTTCAAAAATCTTTTCGAAATAAAAGGATAATCGTAAGACCAAATCCACACATAAATACGAACGTTTTTTACCTTACGATAACCCAAAACATTTTGAAATCATATACATATTCTGATATTATAATAATGTATAAATAAAAATAAATAGCAATTTAGCGGAACGCTTGCATCTCATGCTCCACATATATAGTATACAATCAAAACCGCGGGCTCTTATTGAAGATTGGATTCTGACTATGACAAGGTATGGAACCACCTGCCGATAGTGTATCTCTAGAGGCGAATACATTGGATTCAGCAAGAACGCCTTGCAACCTGGCCACACATGATCGACCACTCATTTCGCTTGAGTGTATCGAATGTATATCACCAACGGTTGGGATCAGCAACCGTTTCCCGAAAAGGGACAGCATCGATAGATTTAAGAAGGAAAAGGAATTTCTCTAGATAAGTGATTATACACCCTAATAGGTGCGACCCACATAGCCATGCTGCCTGCCCGTTTTTTGTCATTTCCCTGTTGTGAGTCTTGATGTCATAACGTATCTTTTGGAACACCTGACCACCATTCACTTTGAATGCCACATCGTCAGATCCTCCAGAAATCACTAATTGATTTCCACAAAAATAACCGAGTTGTTAAGTTAAGAGAAGGTGTCTTCTCCGCCGCCACAGAAATACGTTTGAGGAAATCAATGTACGTAATCCCTTTTGGAAATACTCTGTCAGACATCCGTCCATACAAGTTTTCCTAGGACTGGACAAACCGAAGGCACTCTCCTACTGCATCCTTGAATTACCCTATGGATCAGTAGCGAGTAGTCCTTGCAATCCGCAAAAGCTCAACCACGACCGAATCACGTCAGAATACCTCTGGTTGTACGGCTAGAAAATATTCGACAAGTAATCCTTCCGCTTATGAAGATCCACGGTCTTCAATTGCTCCATCTCGCTCAGCATCTGGTATCTTCTATGTTTTCGTATTCATTGGTCAGAATGGTTTTCGAATATAAATTCGATCCCGGTCTTTCCGTAACAACAATCGCATTGGCAAGATTTGATAGTCAGTTGTTTAACTATCAAATAACAACCACTCAATCATGAAAATAAAATGAATTCATTGATTCAGTACTCAGCAACATTTGGCCCTCTTAATTATAAATAATTATTAATTCAACTTCTAAATCTTTTAATAATTTAAAATATGGTATCTACTTCTTATTTATATTCTCAAAACCATTTCACTTCAATAGTTGGGAAACACATCTTATAACTATATTCAATTATCCATCTTATTATTATTTAAAAACATTTATTTACAACATTATTCTTGTATATCTTCACTCTAACAATCATTGGTCCCTAACCGTATATTGGTACGCGAGTAACTCCTTAATTATCAACCCCGAAGATCGAAATCAACATCAGATTGGCGCTTAGAAAATTATTCAACTGAACAAATCTCTAGTCAAGTTCTAATTCTTATCTTAACTGGTTATCAATCCATGATATTCTACTTCTAATTCATTTAACCATTTCCAACTTGAAAATCTCACTTCAAATTCCACTGTTAAGTAATGTTAATTTAAAACTTAACGTTTTGGCATCACGCTCCCTTTTATAAACATCGTTTATAAACTCTGACTTAATATACTCCTTTTTAATCCGCTTCCCTTCTCTTAATTCAAACATTTATTTTTAGTTATCATATCGGCTTAAAACCTCTTTTATAACTTAGTTATAAAAGTCAGTTTTTATATAAACTCGTTTATCCACTCTTTCCAAAAATCCAATTATATTTCAATATCCACTTTGATTACTTATCTTAATGAATCTTATTACGCATTTGATCGCTTTCACCATTATTCATTAAAATGATAATTTCACCATCATTAACTATCATAGAAATATTTAACTTCTTATTTAACCAAAACAAACTGTAACTTCTTTTCAAAATCTTATTAAAGTTAAAGCAATATTCATAAATCTATTTTATTAGATTGATTAATGCCAAACTAAATTGATCAATTCTAAAACATGATCATCTTGTTAACCAATTCAAATGATTCATTTAAATTAATTAATAACATAATTTATTTAAATAAAATTCCATTTAATTATTTCTTGAAACAATTAATTCAACTCTTAACTATTGCATTAGTTTCTGCTCGTCTCCTTATAAATCTCATTAACATAAGACTTTGATTTGTAAACTATTTAAAATTACTTAAAACTTATAAAATAAATAACAAACCTTAGTTGGGCTTTTATTAAAAAATCTATCTTTGGTTATAGAATAAATTTCATAATTTTACTACCATCGATTCAATCAACGGCAAATCAATATTTGTAACACCATTTATTTTTAGGCCAACTGTTGCCAATTACTTAACCAATACTGTTTATTGGTTAAAACAAAACAATCGTTGAATTTAGATTCAACAAACAATGATCAATCAATCATCCAATCATATTGGTTAAACAATTCATATAAATGCAATACGAAAATAAATAATTAATTTAAGGAATCCAATTGGATCCCTCCAACCTGTTTTTCCCTGCATCCAAATATGTTATCTCAAAAATATCATTTTATTTCAATAAATGGATAAAATGTTCAACCATCAAAAAATAACAACAATCCAAACAAGCATCAACCAATTAACAATCATAGCACACAAATATTTAAACCCAACTTATATAAAATATAAGTGGGATAAAAACTGAGTAAGTTGGACTCACCTTGATTCGTTGTCGCTGAAACAGTTCATTCTAATTAAATTAAACTGATGTTTAATCTAATTAAAAACCCTAGTAGCCTTCAATACTGTCCAAACCAAATTCATCTATCATGCTTGTTCGATACGAATCTGACGCCACTTGTATCTTCCAATATTGTTGCTGTATAACAAGGTTATGACATTTATACATTATTTATTTATTTAATTTAATATTTATAAATACTATTCGTCTTAATCTAATGTTATATATATAAACTTTGATTTAGCGCACGGTTGATCATGATCGACACACTGAATCTTGGTAGGCAAAAGTAAATATAAATCAGGCATTTTAAATTTTGTGAAAGAATAGGTTGTGGAGGACCCATATACTCACGACTGCCATTATTTGCATACTAATTGAAATGGAAATCTTAGTTAGCTAATCCTGCTACGTATTACATTTAAATACCGCATATATGTATAATTATAAAGAAGGCCACGTTACAGCTTTCACTGGGCGCAATGGATTAGGTATTGTTAACGTATATGAACCTTAGTTAGGCATAATTCACGTTGTAAGTAAACTTTAACAACCACCTTAAAAACTTAAGAATTTACTACACTTGTAATATTATTATATTATTAAATAAATTAACACTTAAAAATGATAATTAATTACTTCTGTAACACTTAATTAGGTGCAATAATCATTTATTACGATTATAGTATGTGAACTTACTGTTCATTACCATCTTCGTTCAAGAGGAACCGCGTTTCCCTCCCATATGCTCTCGAATCCGCACATCCCTTCACACTCCTCACCTTCGCCAGCGTTACTGCCCAGCCCCTCCACGACTGCTCACAAACCCCTCCTTAAATCTCCATGTACTTCACAAACCGCCACCGCAGTGTCTTCATGCAGCTCTCCTGATTCCTATAAACCACATGCACACTCTAACATTAGAGTCATGCACTCCTACTTCAACTTTCAGTCATACTGATTTGAACAAAACTTCAGCAATTCACGAAAAAGCTTACAACAGCTTGTATATGTGGTTTCCTCCACCTTTTTCATACGGATTAGCTTCAAGGTGCAAAAATATGTGTTCCAAATTGACTTAATTTGTATGAAGGTGAGGAGAAATGAATGGCGAGTTCGCAGAAATAAGCATCACGATTTTCGATGGGGGTAAAACTCTCGCTTTAGATTTTCTCCTTTCCGTTATTAAGCACCGTTTAACACTGGAAGAAAGAAGAATGTCTCGAGTTTCTCTTTCGTGTGTATTTATATAAGTAGATGCCTTGGCGTCGAAGGATTAGGTGGGTAGCTCTGCAGTGTATAGCTTAGGTCTGTAATGGTGCAGAGTGATGGTGAAAATACAAGACGGTGTCAGGGTGATAGTGAAAATACACATTGGGTGAAGATAGCATGTGCGATACAGTCATATAGGGTGAAGGAAGTAGTTGTGCTGTGATGCTTCAAAACGAAGAATAGGCTTGTAGCAACAATTAAAAATTATAGATTTCGCTTAAGAATGAGTAGGTTCGCCTTCTATATATTTTTTTCTTTAAGTTTGAAGTCTATAAGCTCTGGGTGATAAGACAGGTATCATTTTTCACATGGAAACACGTTCTTTAGTAGCTAGTTTACATAATCTCTCTTCTTTATCTATCACGGTTTAGGCAATTCCTACCTAGAGATGGTGTCTTGTATGGCTTGGAGGAGTCACGTCAACATTCCTTGTCACATCCGATTTCATAAGGTTTCAAATCCTCATGCAAGGCTAATTTAAAAATACCAGTAATGTAGTTGTGTTCGGCAGTTAGCATGTGCAAGCCCAAAATTAGGCCGTGTGATTTGAGAATATAGGGCACAATAGGTAGAGGACGTTACATACGGTAGACTGGTACTTGGGTTGGCATACTTAGAACTTAAGTAATAGGGTAGGTTTTATATTATATGGCACCACCATTTAACGTTGACAATTAAATTCGCACTGACCCACACGGATTTCAAACGCAATGAAAATGAATACGCTGTTACGCCTCAATGTCCCGTTCCAAATAAAAATTAATTTTGCTGAAAACTGACTTCGTTTGCACAGCGGCGCTATTTTTATCTATCGGTTCACCATTAAATTTTGTCTACCGACAAAACATCTTCGTTTGGCTTTAAACTGGAAATCTAGCAATAATTAGTCGTACGTTTTCCAATAAAACTCGTTTCATCAAAAATGGAGGTCGTTTGAAAAAAATAAACCATTTCTAACGCCCATATAATATATCAAACAAATTTCCTGTGTGCGAAGCACGAGCCTCTTCATATAGTAAGCAACGCATTAATTTGAATATTCTATTTTGTATGATTATCGTCAGTTGTCATTAAGCGTTTTATATTCATACCGATATACATGAATTTCACATCGTAAATTACGAAATACCACAACATTTACAAGTTCGAACATCGTTATATAAACGAATTATATATTATAAATCCATATAAAATTCCAATTCGACATCTAATAAAATATTTTAAATATCAGACCATCGAAAATGCGGGACGTTACAGTTAGAGACTGATGGAATGTTGTCTTCGGTAACACTCTTCTCAAACCCCGTGTAAAAAGAATAAATCTTTTAATTAAGATTATTAGAATTTCCAGTTATATTTAGTAATTGGAATAAAATGAAATGTGATTTTAGGTTTATCGTGAACCATGTTTTAAATAACATTGGTTCTTTATCCCAATTAAAGACAAGATATGGTTTCCCAAGTTATATAATCATTAATATTGATTTTTGGGAAGATTAAAACTAAGTGGAGTTTTAATGAATCTTTAATTAGATTGAAATGATCGAGAATGGAGTATCACCAGTTTTGCTCCAAGCGATAGTTAAATCTTTAACTACATTTGAACGTGAAATGGTAATTAATATTTACCGATAATACCTTAGTGTTAGACATGGAGTATTACCAGTTTTGCTCTATTGGATAAATATGTTGGGATTCAGAAATAAAATAAATGATTACTTCGGTGTGGTTCGCTAATCCCGACTAGTTTGGAAAACTTTAATATGGTTTGAAATGATATCCAAAGGAAGATTAAAAAACAAATTTAAAAGAATTTATCTTTGATAAAATTAATGGGAACTTTTCCCTAAGAATGTGAATATTTAAATAAAAGAATATTCAGAATTGGAATGAGGCGCATGTTGTGTTTTTATAGCACTTGTTTATTATTATATACGCGAGTTATTCGGAAAGACCGGGTTCATCCCATTCTGAAGAACCAAATCGGTGATGAGTCGACGATGAAGACGATGGTTAAAGACCGAAGGTCTTCACATTGTTTGGATGATTACTGATGTCTTGATTGGGTTGTACACCCAAGACGAGGTAATAAGTGGTGACCGTCCAGACTGGCTTGGAGATCGACCGGATATGCGAGGACCTCTCTTCAACATTGGACATAAGGGACGAGGAATAAGGTGCCTCCGGTTTCGTTCAGACCTAGAACGAACTTGTAAATGGATGTGTGTTTGGCATTGGATTTCATTCTGTGTGATTGATATACATCGGTTGCATAGCGTGAATTGCCTGTGTGGCATGCTGAGATGCAAATGATCAATGCTTCTGTTGAAAAGCAGAGTCTTGTGGTTGATGATCAAAGCACGGCTTTAATATAACATAGCTTTGTGTATAGCGTTAATTCGCGAGCCTCGCACCCTGGTGTGAACCAAAAACGGGAGAGGAACTTAGGGAGGACATGTGTTTCTTCCTAGTTAGGAGTGGTGTCAGGGTTTTGCAAGCATTGACGTTTTACTTATGTGGATGATGGATAGCGAGGTGCCTCGGATATATCAGTCACTGCGGTGTCGATGGATGGTTTGGTCGATATATGGCCAGTTTACGCCCCATAGGGTGGGGAAGCGTATTGTTCAGGCATTTTAATCCACCTCGTGTGGACCGGCCCTGATGATCCAAGGCTTGCCTGAGGCTCGGGCTAGAGAGTCATGAAGCAGTAAGGATGATCCCTTGCCTTGGTTCACAGATGGAAATCCAACTTCCAATACGTGATTTTGCAGTTTTAATTGTAGAACTAGTATGGCGACAAGATAGATGGTACCCATGCTGTCTAGGATTGATACATTTATATTTGAAGTTGTTTTATACACTATGCACTTATAATAGTATCAAATGATTTGTTTTAACGTACCAAGCATGTTTGGCTATTATACGGGAAAAACCCTATCCTCCGGCTTGCGTTGCATTGTATGATGGGACCTGGGTCTTATAATAGCTTCATTTTCCAAAAAGCAATGCCCTGTTTTGTTATATGCACTGGTATTCTTGGGAGGAAACCCGTTCAATGTTATACGGCATGGTCCCTTGATATATCTAATGTTAAAGTAAAGTTTTAAATAACTGTTTTAGTTCTCACACCAGTCACATGACTGACCTGGAGTTTATTGTTTTAACCTAAACTCTAGGTGCCCCTATTTTCCACACGGGCAGCAAGTAGTTTTGGTTTTGCAGATTTATGTTCACAGGATCCTGGTTTACAGCTGGAATGATTTTTGGAAAGCTCTGTATCCGTTTATCTCTTTCAGTTGTGTTTGGTATTATTTTCCGCTGCATTGTAAATTGTAAATCTCTGATATTTATCAAAAGTATATTATTTGTTCATGCTCTGTATATTCTTGTACTCTGATGAAAATTGTTGTAATAAACAATGAAATGTTCTTCTGTTTGCATGCCGATTTGTCGTGTTCTAAACTCAATCCGGGCTTTCCTTCACGGGGAAGTTCGGGTCGTGTCACCATGACACTACTCCTAGCTAAAAAAAACGCATGCCCTCCCTGAGGTCCCTCCCGTTTCTGGTTCACACCGGGGTGTGAGTCTCGCGAATTAACGTTATACACAAAGCTATGCTATATTAAAGTCGTGCTTTGATCATCAACCACAAGACTCTGCTTATCAATAGAAACCTTGATCATTTGCATCTCAGCATGACACACAGGCAATTCACACCATGCGACTGATGTTTATCGATATATAACCTCTGATATCGTACGTCTCTGAGAAGGGTGTTAAGAAAGAGAATAAATTCTCCACCACCAAACAAATATATGTTTAATAGAAATCAATCACATAGAATAAAATCCAATGTCAGACACGCATCCATTTACAAGTTGGTTCTGGGTCTGAACGAAACCAAAGGCACCTTATTCCTCGTCCCATATGTCCAATACAGGAGAGTGGTCCTCGCATATCTGGTCGATCTCCATGTACGTCTGGACAATCACCAATTATAACCTTGTCTTGGGTGTACAACTCAATCAAGACATCTATAATCATCAAAATGATGTGAAGCTTCAACCACCGTCTTCGTCGTCAACTTATCGTTGACTCAATTATTCAGAATGGGATAAACCCGGTCTTTTCGAATAACTCGCGTATCTTATAAACAAGTGCTATAAAACACACAACATATGCCACATTCCAATTCTGAATATTCTTTTATTCAAATATTGACATCATTAGGGAAAGGTTCCCATTAATTTTATCAAAGATTAATTCTTTTAAATTTATTCTTTAATCTTCCTTTGGATATCAATTCTAAACCAAATTAAGGTTTATCAACTAGTCGGGATTAGCAAACCTTACCGAAGTAATAATTTGTTATATTTCCCAATCTCAACATATTTATCCCATGGAGTAAAACTGGTAATACTCCATATCTAACACCACGGTGTTATCGGTAAATTTAATTACCATTTCACATTCAAATCTAATTAAAGATTTAACTATCGCTTGGAGCAAAACTGGTGATACTCCATTCTAGATCATTTCCCAAATTTTATAATTTAAATTATCATATTCAAATTTCGATCTAATTAAAGATTCATTAAAACTCCACCTAGTTTTAATCTTTCCAAAAATCAATATTAATGATTATTTCATATCTAGGAAATAAATCTTGTCTTTAACTGGGTTAAAGAACCAATGTTATTTAAAATACAGTTCACGATAAACCCAAAATCACATTCCATTAATTATGGAATCTTCACGGAAAATAGATCAATATATAATCAATATAAACTTCCATATCCAACCAATAATATAAGAGGAATAACGGCTAAGCCTTTTAAATTCCATATATAGTAACAGTCTTCCTCCACAGAAGCTCACTTCGATTATTATCAAATTGAATTCCATTTCATTCCAATTTATTGTATTAAATTAGAAATCTTTATTTGGAAATTTTCCTTTAAATCTTAATAAAAAGATTTTTTTTTCAAATCACATTCGTTAGAAAGATATAATTAAACAGGTTCAAATATTTCTGGTTTTACTGAAATCCGATTAATTTTGAATCCTGTACATTCAATTGAAATTTCAAATTGAAATTTCAAATTGAATTTTCAAATTGAATTTTCAAATTGAATTTTCAAACAGCCGCGCCATTTTAGGCTCTTTTTATAATTAAAATAAATTTATACATTCTAACTTCGATTTAAATAAATTTTTAGTCATTATTACTTAAAATAAATCATTTTTAATATTCAAAATTCATGAAAATAGCCAAAATAAAAAAATTAAATTGGTTTTGATTTTCCTGGTTGTTACACCCTATTTTCATACTTCTGCCTTTTTCCTTTTTTGGCCAGAATTTTTGGCGCTATCAGGTAAAAAAAAATCTAAAATCTGGAAATATTCTCAGAAGTCTACGCAAATCAAAAAAAAAGTTGCATATATGTATGCAACTATTGCCAATAGTTGCATACATGTGTGCAACTATTGCATAAGCTGTTTTGGGTTGAAAATCTGGACCGAACCTTGCATATATGTATGCAACTATTTAAAATACTTGCACACATGTATGCATGTTTTTGCACAAAGAAAACATAAGTGAAATTTAGCCTGTGCATTATTGCGCACTTTTATGCAAGAAATATGCAATACGTGCACAATTGTATGCAAGTAAACCAACAAAAATGCACGACATGAAAACATGCACGGATACACGCAGAAAAGTACAAATATGTGCGTACTTTTATGCATTTAACAACATTTTCATTGTTTTTTTTTGTTTTTTGGGTTTTTGATGCCTTGTTTAATGGTTTTTGGATCTGAAATTTTTGTCGAGTGCATGTTTAATTTAAATATGAATTTATGTTTTTTTTAGTGAATTTTCAAAAAATATTGACTAAATTTACAATAAGTTTATGGTCGGATGTGAGCATAATTAAGTTTTGTTTTAGGGATGTGTGCATAATATTCACTTTATTATATATAATAAATAGTTATAATTTATGAACGATTTCATAGAGACTATTCAAAATTTTAATCTAGACATAAATTACAATTTATAACATGAAATCTCAATTTCTTACATTCGTTAGAAAGATATAATTAATTAGATCCTAATGTTTCTTGTTTTACAGAAATCCGACTTTAATTGAATTATGTACATTAAATTGAAATTCAAAACTAAATTTCTCGAACAACCGCGACATTACGAGTTTTTTCTAATTAAATTTTTAATTATACATTCAAACATTGTTTTCAAATAAATTTCCAGTCGTTAATTATTAAAACCGACTATAAATCCTTGTAAAATTTACTTAAAATAAATTTTAAATTGGCTCCAAAATTCAGGGTTGTTATAGTAGCTTTGCTGGAATCTACTAGGTAAATATTCAATTTTGGTTTCTATCACATTATGAGATTTTTGTTTAAGGTGGAGTTCTTTTGAAGTGTTTTATGTTGAAAAGAGAATTTGACTCAAGGTGGGGTGTTGAAGATATGTGACCTTGCTTCATGGTGGAGTATTAAATTTTGGTGATATGAAATCTCAAATAGGTGGAAACAAATATGCAATGGAAATGAACTATTTTTAATATGGAAACACATAAATTATTGATTGCATTTGCATGAGATGGCAAATAAATAAATGCATGGATTATTTTCTTCCATCTTTGCTAATGAAAGGAATTAGCAATTTACTTACCATGTTTGTGCCATTTGTTACCTCAGTAATTTGCCTCCATTATTTATTGTCATATCTTGGTAATTTGATTGATGACTCACATAGATTTCATTGGCTATATATTGAGGGTAGATTTTGTTGTAAACAGATCCTGGCATGGAGCCAGTGATCCCCAAATGGAGTGTCTCTTCTTGTTAAGTCTAATATGAGGTTTGGATATATAAACTCTTATTTTTTTAATCTCTTATAATTCTCTCATGTGGAATAAAATCTCTCTCCTATGAACTGGACGTACACTATCTCGATGGTAGTGGTACTAGTATATGTATTGTGCGTCTCTTTGTTTCTTCGTTATAGTTATTTACTATTTGTTTGATGTAATAGAATAATTGTTGTCACATTAGATTGATGTTCAATTGGAAAATCTAGGTCTTGTTTATTGTTCTTCTGCATGTGTGCAATCTTTTTGCACAATAAAAGGGTCAATATCAACATCTGAATTACAAGAATATCTATTGGTACATCCAGTGTTCCGACTTTAATCACATGTAAATGACACAAAAAGCCTATTAAGAATTTTACTCCCATAATGAACAATTATAAAATGTATTTTGCATAAAATATTAACATAACCATTTGTTTTTGTATGGAAGTGTTCATGTTAAGCATGGTTAAGCTTAAAATGAGCAACCCAAGCCACAAGTACGGCATAACCGTACCTTGTGCGCAGAAATCAGACTGCTTTTACCAGAGGTGAGTGAGTTTGGAAGGAGAAGAGGATGGTAATGGAGAGAAATGATAATTTTTGATCGGTATGTCTTTCCCTGTGCCCCAAACTTGTGTGCAGAAATCGGTTGCTGTATTTTTTGATGTAGTGGTGGAGATCATGGAGTTGCCAAGTACTGGGTTAGTTTGAAATTTGGTTCGATCATGAATAGATTTGTTGAAAATGGATCACATGTCTACATTAAATAAAAAACATAGTGATTACTAAGATGCAAGTTTTATATTCATTAAAAATGATAAGGACTAGAATATTTCCAACTCCCATGATTAACCAGTGAGTTCCATCGATGATCACATGATTATTCAAAAACTTTAATCAATTCAGTGATCTATATTAAAGTTTCTATTTTTTGAGGTTATTTAACTCATATTTACATATTTCTATGCTAGTTGTACACAATAACACAACAAAATGTGAAATCCCATTTGCATCTGAATCTAGGCAATTGTGTTGATCTAGTGTATTAATTATCATTAATGATACTAACCTAATAGTAACTAGTAGTGAAAGTTAAGTATAGTCAATTAAGAGTGGTTTCAAAAAAAAATCGTTTATTCCAAAGTGTCTATTAATCTATTAAATAACAAACAATTAAAAGAACTTATAGCTTTCTTATTAATTCCTATTAGCAGCACTCTCTCCATTCTTCTTTAATTCCTCTTTAATGTCAACAATCATCATCTTTGACTTAAAAACTTCAAAATTCTTTCTGGAAAGAGGTTTAGTTAGAATGTATTCCTTTTGAAAGGCTGCTTTGAGATGATTAACCTCTAATTTCCCTTTAATAACTCTCTTTTACAAAGAATAGATTTATCTCTATATACTTCGTGCAATAATGGAGAATTGGATTAGCTAGCAATGAGACAATGCTGAGATTGTCACATTAGATTATGGGCATTTTGATCTGAGCGACTCCAATTTCTTTGAGTAGCGCAACTCAATTTGGACATTTCAGTAGTTGATCTGGCAATCCTTTGAGATTATGCTTCCGTGCTCGAACGAGAGACTGCAGGTTGCATCTTCGAGCACTTAAAGATAGAGTTTTCACCAAGATAAATGATGTAACCTGTCATGGATCTTCAATCGTCAGGGTCGGAGGCCCATTCAGCATCAGAGTAACCTTTGATTTCAATACTTTTACTAATTTTCGAACATAATCCTTGATTTAATGTTCCATTAAGATATCGTAGAAAGCATATAATTGGTTTCCAGTGTTCTTCGCTTGGATTATGAATGAATTGCGACACTTTGTTTACACTAAAAAACATATCTGGCCTTATGATGACAACATACAATAGTGCACCCACTACACTTTTATACATTTGCGGATTAGAAAATGTTTCACCTTTATGTCTGGATATATGTAGATTACTCACCATTGGTGTAGGAAAAGATTTGACTTGATGCATTTTTGCTCTATTCATTATTTCTGAAATGTATTTCCTTTGATATAATATCGTCTCTAAATATGATTCTTTTGATAACTTCTATGTCTGAAAAGAAGTTTAGTTCTCCTAGATCCTTGATAGAAAATGCATTATCCAAACATTGTATGGTTTTACTGATTTCATCTTTGTTGTTCTCAGTAACAATTATCATCCACATAAACCAGAATGTATGTAGCATGCTTATCTCTGATTTTCATGTATAGAGAATTATCAGACTTTGTTGATTGGTATTTGAGTTTAATTTCTCATACTACACTCTTGGTGCCTGTTTTAACCTATAGGATCTTTTATGAAGTTTGCATACAACATTGTTGTTTCCTTCTTGGTATTTCTATGGTTGATTCATATAAACTTCTTCATGTAATTCTCCACATAGAAATGCATTATTCACTTCTAATTGTCTTATTTTCCACTTGTAGTAAAGGGATATACTCAGTATTATTTTGATAGTATTGGCTTAACCACAGGAGAACAAGTTTCACTGAAATCAAATCCATATTGCTGAATGTAGCCTCTAGTACTAATCTTTCTTTATATTTGGATACTGAACCATGAGGTTTCCATTTGATTATGTATGTCCATCTGCCGCTGATGATGTTTTCGTTGTCTGATTTTGGTACTAAGCTCCATATTTTGTTTCTTTATAATGCTGCATATTCTGTATCCATGGCTAGTTTCCAATGTTGATGTTTATTGGCTTCATTGAATGTAGTTAGTTCATCATGTTCTTAAGTTACATTATAAACCTTTGGTTTAAAAATTCCTTTCTAAGCACTTGTGATCATATGGTGACCAGAATTGGTTGGATTTTTATTGTCATTTTGGTTTGAGTCCATAACTTAATGTTGAATTTATGCTTCTTCATTAGTGCTTGATGATTATTGATTGCTTGTGTTCCTTTGATTCACTGTTGTTTTACTTATCAATGACAGACTGACTTAAACTTGCATTGGATAATGTGAGTTGAAGTTCATTATCACTCCAACCTGATCCAATGTCTGGAACTGTGAGTTGGAATGGAGATTTGTCATTTACATTGGATTGAGTATTTTGAACTGTTGATAAATTAAGTTGAAACACATTGACCTTCTGACATTGTAGACCTTCTCAGTTGTTCTAAATTCAGTGCTGGTAAAGGGGTAGACGTGTTTATTGAATGCAACATGTGAGATGATTATTTTTCCTTTGCTTGTAAGAAATTTGTACCCTTTTATATTATGGGTATAACATATGAATGTGCATGGTTTAGATCTGAATTTTAGCTTATAAGAATTGAATGGTCACAAGTTTGGAAAATGTAAGAACCCAAAGCTCTTGAGAAACATGTAATCTGGTTTGACATTAAATAGTTTTTCCATTGGACTTATATTCTTCAGTATACTTATAGGTAGTCTGTTGATAATGGACACAACAGTTCAAAAGAGTCTGGCCAAAATTTCAATGGTAGAGATGCTTAAGCTAGAAGTGCCAAGCCAGTTTCAACTATGCGCTTGTGCTTCCTTTCTACATATCCATTTTGCTTAGAGGTATGTAGACATGTAGTTCTGTGTAGAATTCCTTCCTTGCTAAAAATTTCTTTAGTGGTTTAAATTCAATGCCTCCATCGGTTTGAATAACTTTCACTTGGTGTTTGGCAGCTAGGGTTATGAATTGAAAAACTGCATTACTTTTATCTACTTTTGATTTTAGAAAGTAGATCCACGTAAATCTTGAATATAAGTCAATAAATGATATGTAATAATTGAAGTCATAGTCATATTTAATTGAGTTTGGACCCCACATGTCAACAATTATCATTTTCAATGGTTTATTATATGTAGTTTGGGAATTGGGAAATGGTAGTTTATGACATATACCCATTTGACATGTAGTGCAAATATACTTGTCTTATAGTATTTAAATATGGAAAATTCAACTTACGATGTCACAAATCAAGAGCAATCGTTACATTACTATTGTTAATACTAGAAATTGCACCAGTGTCTACGATTAGAATTCATTTTATTCTTCAGCAGATTGAAAGTGCATAGTCTATTGTGTACTTAACCCTGTAATTAAATTTCCTTACTTACTAAATCTTTTACTAGGCAGTATCTGGTAAGAATTCAAAAAAACATAGTTGTCTTTGGCAAATTGCAATACACTAATTAGATTTTTTTTCTTGGTTCCAGGAACTCTAAGTAAATTGTTTAAATATAGCTTTCTTTTTCCATTGATAGTGTCATCGCCAGTGTATGTAATGTTAGTGAAAGTGTCATTACCTAAGTAAACATATAGTGTGCTTTTGTACACCTTGTTTCCTAAGTTCAAATTGCAAGAATGTGATTTGATGCACCTGAGTCAGGAAACCATTCTTCACTCTATATTTTACCAGATCTGGTAAGCATATATTCAAAAAAAAAAAAATCTTTGTTGTGCCTGTTTGACTTTTGGCATCAGAATTTGTGTGGCCAATGTTGGCATTGGGTAGTTGTTCTTTTGACTTCTACTCCTTTGTTGACTAACAGAAAAGTTTAGATCGAATATAAAATAATATTTGCTGGCAATATGATCAAGTTTTTCACAAATTTGGCATATGATTTTGTTAGAATCACTCCATCTCCCTCTTCCTTTACCTCTATTGCCTGAGTTATTTCTTTAACTGTTTTGAGTGTTCTTGAAGTTTGATGATCTTTCTAGGTTTTTGTTTTTTGATGTAGGGGCATAGTTGATAGAGAGCTTTGAACGCAGCTTCTTTGCATTTATTCTACCTTCACATGAGATCAAAGTTGAACGAACATATTGTAATGGTGGTGTGATGGATTACGAGGAAACAATAACAACGACTGATTCATATTTATCATTTAAAACGTTCAAGATGGTTAGAACTTGCCCTGATCTGACATTTTATGGCCTGCAACTTTAAGTAAGTCCTGTGCAGTTTAAACGCTTAGCGGATCCAATGCGGTGGAGGTCCAAAATGTCGTAGCGGGGATAAAGCGAGAAAATATCAGGTTATAACGGATGATTCTAAAATAGCACATGTTACTCATTCATAATGTTTTTATGAATGTAAAATCGGTAATCAAAAAAAAAACTAGCATTCAGTTTTACTATAATTAGTATATTCTTAAACTTAAACAAAATTATGTGCAAATATATATATAAGCATAAATTGCTATTCGGTCTAATTAAATTTTGTAGAGTATTGAGTATTTTTATTCCTAAAAATATATATTAAAAAATTCAATTAAAAAAACCTAACTTTATAACTTTTATAATGCATATATGTCATTTTCCAGTTCATTTCTTTCATTAATATATAGCGGGAATAGAGTAATATAGTAGAAATAACTGGATATATCAGGAATAGCGAATATAGCGAGGCTTTAAGCCGAGAGACTATATCAAGGGCTATTTGGGAAAAGTGCAGCGGTAGTAATCCGCTATGGGATATAGCGGCGAATTAACTGTATAGAGCAAGTTACATATTGTTTTGATTTTCATAAGATACTCTCTCACGGTCATTGAGTCATTTGTTATAGTGCACAATTGTCTTCTGTGATGCATGATTCGAAAATACGATTGAGTACTAAACATTTGTTCCAATATTTTCGTTATTTTGTAAGCACTCTTACACCCAATAAGTTGTGGTAATAACACTGCACTAATGAATGAGAATAACCAAGAACAGATTAAATTGTCTTATCTTTTGAACTACGTGTAATCTTTGTAGATAACCATATTTCCAATTGAGCCAATGGACATTCTTGCTGGTACAGACAGTGTGCCATTGATATATTCTTCAAGTTCATATCCAATGAGAGCATTATTATTTGAAATTTCCAGAGAAGATAATTTTGTTCGCTTGATTGTATTGATATTATATGACTCTTTGGATTGGTGACATTTCTTGTTTTAGATGAGGCATTTTTGATGTTGTCAAAAGCTTGAGATGCATTATCCTTCGGTGAAGCTGCATGAGAAACTGTTTTGTCACTGTCGGCCATGGGAAAAGCTTTAATAGTAATAGATAGATGATGTTGTGGCTGGCGATCGACTAACCGATGCAATCGGGTTGATTGTTGATTTAGGAGAACCCTTGGATGACACAGTCAGAGCAACAAGAACAAATTTCTTAATGAATCAAGAATTCACTTGATCGAGAAAGACAACGTTGTCAATGATGATACATAACTGAGGAGAATTGGCTAACACCAATTTTATATCAAAAGGTTGATAGATGATGTTGCTAGGTGGATTAGTTCTCTGATATCATATTACATAAATCATAAAATGAATAGCGAAAAAGTAGTTTATTGCTTTCATAAAATTATGTACAAGCGTACCGATATTTATATACATAAGTTTGTACTGAAAGTGTAATTTAACAACTTGGAAATTTGTAGTTAGTGATATAACGGAGATCGACTAGTTCAATTATAATTAGAACTGAGAATTTCAAATTTCTGTTATGTATGATTAGTTTGAATTAATGAAATTAAAATAGAAATTTCACTGGATTTGAAATTTAGCGTAGAATATATCGTTAATATAATGATAAAAATATTGGTTTCTAAATTTTTAAATATTTTACAAGGAAACGTAGCCTGCAGCTTCCTCTCCCATTTTTCATTGTGCCACCTTTTCTTCTCCATTTTCAAACTACCCGGCACCATTAAAAAAAGAGGGAAATGGTTTCCGTTCAAAAAAGAGAAGTCAGCCGCCACCTTAATGAAACCCCACTACCTCTCCACACTCGAACTTACCCCGTTCACAACTCCGACATGACCGAACCACTCGAGCCTCCACCGAACTCCACCGCTGCATCGAAACCCACACACTTGACTACCTCACCGCACTTGAACCGCCTTTGACCTAGAGCCACCACAACAGCTTCCACATCCATGAATCCAACCACCTGAGGAGCTGCCAACCCATTCCACTACTACACCCACGAGCACAGCAGCCGACCCATGAGAGTTTCAACATATTTTCATGCAAGAAACTGTATATACTTAAGTGAAGATATACAATATCAAACAGTTTGTTATGGGTCGTGATAAGTTATATCTCCATCCCTTTCACTGTAGTGAAGCTCAACGCTAATTGGTTTGTTTTCAAACTCGGGATCTAATCGGTTGTGAGATATTCGTCTTTTACCCCAAGAGTGTATGTTTGGTGCTGAACCGATAATATGGTGTCAGGTACACTGTCGGCTTTCCTTTCCAAAAGTAAGTTTTCTTATAGTTTGCAGATTGATTAACAAACCCAAGTTTCTAGACCTCAATCTTTCTTTGTATTTTTCTTAAATCGATCTAAATACACACACACACAAACACACACACACGCACATATATATATATATATATATGTATACATATGTATATGTATACGTATACATATGTATATGTATACGTATACATATACATATATGTGTACGTATACATATACATATATGTGTATATATGTCTATATACACATATATGTGTATATGTGTATAGACACATATGTGTATATGTGTATAGACACATATGTGTATATGTGTATATACACATATGTGTATATGTGTATATACACATATATGTATATGTGCGTGTGTGTGTGTGTTTGTGTGTGTGTGAGAGAGAGAGAGAGAGAAATTTGTAACTTGCCTTAGTTCGGATCAAAATAGTCATTGAATTCAAGTCAGTAAACGCCCTCCGGTTTATCACCTCAACCATGAAACCAATACCTAATCGCACCAAATCGAGTATTCATTGGAAGTGGTGCTGAAGATTAAATCGTATTCTCAATCAATATCAGTCCAGTTTTCAGTCCGTCTAAGTTGTTGTCCGTACAATTATTATCATGTCATAATTGTGGCCTTCATCGTTAAAATTCGATCTGTATCAAGATCGGTTTTTACGCACTCACATTTAATTAACATTTTCATAAAACTAATAAATTAAATTATTGTGTATATACACTACAAAAAACTGATATTTGACAACATATAGTTACAACGTTTTGGGCCATATATTGTCTATTTGCAGTATAAATATTGAAATTAATACAGTACAACGTATGAAATCGCTGTCCAGTAGACACTACCCAATAAAATTTTGTTTCCCTCCATTTATTTACGTATAGTTGTTTCCTCCCACAGTTTACCTATTTCTTCCCATTTCATCCTCTTCCTGTTAAACCCAAAATCGACTCAAAATCAAATCACCTCGAAATCGCGTATAACCACTACTAATTTGTCGCCCCTATTTCCTGTCGAAATCGACCCTGAAATCGACCTTAAAAGTGGAAAGGATGCTAGTAATTTTGTTGAAACTACTGATTTTATTGAAATCGATCCCGATATCGACTCTCAAAATCGCATATGAAACTACTGATTTTGTTTATTTTCTTCCTTCTTTTGTAGTTCTAATAGGAAATTCACATTTCAGAGAGGAAGGCTGCTAGTGTTCCTCTAACTATTTCTCAATTAGCAGAAGTAAGTTTGCTAATTTGTCAATCTCTTAGAGTGGTAGCTTGCTACTGTAAGCCAATAATCCTCTGTGATTTTTACTTTGTTAGCATTAAATTTATAATTTCCATTTTATTATGTTCAGAAATTGAAAGGGTTTAAGATATTCAGGACCTATGTTATAGGTTAGAGTTGATGGTTGTTCAATATTTTATACGCACGTGTAAATACAAAGCCATCATGGTTTTATCTCTATCGATACAATTAGAAGAACACTACAGTTTCATTTTTGTTTACTTTTGTTTACAGGTGGGCACGGTTCAGTTCGGTGCGGTTTGGAACTCAAACCGCTTCCGCACCGCATCAAACGGTTAATCAAAAATACAAACCATTATACTAACCATTTAAATGGTTCGGTTTCGGTTCGGTTTCGATGTAATATGGTCCGGTTTTGGTTCGGTCCGGTTTGAACCCGTATTAAGTATGAAACTAGAGAATTACTTCCATCAGCAATCAATTTAAGATTGTATGACGTTGTGTCACCTGAAGGTTAAAATACATAGTGTTATCTTGAATTGATATAACTACAACATACGCTGAATATAGAATATATATGGTTAAAATAAAAAGTTAGATAGGAATTTGTTAATTTTTTATCGTAATATTACCGGTGTAGCTATGCGGCTCGGTTCGGTTTAATATGGTTTGATAATAGTTCAAACTACAACCGAACCGTATCATTGTGGGTCGGTTCGGTTTGGGTTGTTAGCGTTAGAAAGAGAATCTGGTGCGGTTTTCCGCACCGTTTAAGCAGTCCGGTCTGGGCGGTTTCCGCATTGCGATGCGTTTTATGCCCACCCCTACTTTTGTTGAATTACTTGGAAAAACGTAAGCAACTGCGGTTTACTTCTGAGCGGAGAATGTGCATTAAGTGACATTAACAGAACTTAATATTACTTACTCTAAGTAGTTAATAGATGCAATTAATTTGAGATATCGAATATTCATAACTTGCTTAGGTCCGTGACCCACCTTCCATTATCAGTATTATTTTTTTGATTTTTTATCTTGTTGTAGAAGGAACAGTAGCTATATATTCTTTTCAGTCTCTGGTTAGTATAATCATTTTATTTTGACAGTCTGTTTCCTAGTTTCAGGTTGTTAATCATTCAATATTTAATATACGAACTTTGACAGTTTCGATTTTATCTTAATGATCATTGTTCAACATATAACTTTTATCCTTTTCAACAATATATTATGCATGATTACGTTTGTATATTTGATTTGTTGAATTAATAAACTCACTCGTCTAAAATTTTTACAGGTCAACATGAAGTTCTTGCTTCTGGTCCTATTGAAGACCTTATAACACATCGTGAACATAGGTAAGGAAAAAAAATGTTTGTTGGAAGTTGACTGTTGTACGCAAGCTATATGTTTTTGTTCTTTGTTTCTTCCCTGTGTTGTTTGGTCACGTGCTTCTGCTCCTAGGTACCGCATATCTGGAACATCTTTGCTTCACGCAATGGATTTAAGCTCGAGTTCTTCCGAACAAATTGATAGCTATGAACAAAATGATCAAAATGATGTTATAGGCAGAGTAGAAGATCTAAGTGGAACAGCTCAACCTACAGTTGGTGTAGCTGAGATACTTAGACGTTGGACCCATGCTTTACAAGGTATACACACATAGGTTGCTTCATCTGGTATGTTCTTGTTGGCATTTATAGTTTAGTTAGCTACATTGTTTGTTCACAAAACCAATTGGTTGATATGAACTATAGCCTCTTAATATTTATCCAAGATCTTAGTTGAATATTTCCCGATGTGGGACTTATATTTTCAACACTCCCCCTTCACGTGTGGCATATTTGAGCCATCTACGTGATCATCATAGTTTTTTTTTTTGGATGGAGTGGCGGACATATGGCGGTTAAGCGCATATGTACTGATTGAATTAGTTCAAATCCTAGCTCTGATACCACTTGTTAGTAGTTGTAGCTCTGATACCACTGTTGGCATTTATAGTTTAGTTAGCTACATTGTTTGTTCACAAAATCAATTGATTGATGTGAACTATAGCCTCTTAGTATTTATCCAGGATCTTAGTTGAATATTTCCCGATGTGGGACTTATATTTTCAACAGTTCTTTTTCTTTGTCGAAGCTAGTAGAAATAATTTTTGGTTTGATATTTTTCCGCTAAACATTTGAAATTGAGAACAATGATTATTGGTTTTTATCAAGTTATAATGTAGTGTAATATGGTAGAAAGTTCTTTCTTGATAAATCCTTGGACCAGTGAACTTATCTGTCTAATTGAGTTTAATTTTATACTTACATTTTATTTTGAAAATTTGTTTAATATAATTTTGTATATGCAATTTTGTTTCTGAAAAACAATTGTTTACATAAAATGTAGACTGTTGTACCTTTTAATATCTTATATCAAAATTTAGGTAATTTTTTAAATTTGTAAAGTTTCGGTTTCATCCGGTTAACATGTTATTTATTTTTGGAATATTCGTTATGGCAACCAAATACATAAAATATATAGGAAGGGAATAGTAGGACACACATACTTTTACTCTAAGTAACTACTATAAGACACACTTGTGTGTATGCAGCTAATATTTAAAGATATTACTTTTTAGTTCATAAAAAAAATGAGTGGATAGGTTCGTGTTGCAAGTACAAAGGTTTTGATAGTCATAGCATTGTCATTTCAATTTTTGTTGTTGGTGATATCGATGACAAATTGGTAGTAAAATTCCGTGGATGGGTAGTTGAGAAGGAGATCGAGTTCCTAATTCAGTTGATTTTGTTTTTTTCATATTCTTTGTAATGATTCTTTCAATCTGTAAGTGACTGTATTGGTAATGTTGCATATGTCTTCTCTTTCAGCATGCATAACATTATAGTTTATTAGCTTTGCATTTTAATTTGGATGTTGGTTTTCCCTACCAATGTGGTTGCGTAGATCTGTTGTTCCTTATTTTTCTCCTATTCTCTATGCTTTTAATTCGAGTTGTGTTGTGGATGTGCCGCAAATTAAGTCAATGGATGTGCATCAGCAGATATGATGATTGGAGGTGATGATGGTTATAAGTATATAGACAAGCAGTTTATTGATCCATTGTCCAAGCAGATTAACTTGATTTTTCCAGTTGATAGCACTTTTGGAGTGGAGAATGTTTCAAACTACTTCAGTTATTTTTTTATATAAATAATTAATTGTGTGTTATAGGTTTGAGATCAACAAAAGAGAATGTATGTTTTTTTGACTAAAGCCGATTGCAGAGCACCTAATTGTTTCTACTTTAGTGTGATGCTTAAATTTTGAAGCATCCTTTTAAATAAAATCTTCAGACAGACCTTATTAGGTATATATCACAATTTGGAGTCAACAAAAATAAACAAATCTTTTTTTGAGCTATAATAACTGTTGTTGCTCATTTTCAAGTTCCATGCAACACACGTGTGTAAATAATGCTCTGTTTATGGCGATGGTCATAGACTTTTGCATTGTTTATTTGTAAGTCGCAATTGCTAGTCAAACGAGCTGCTGTTGGAAGTGATCCATTTGATTGCTCTCACAGTTACTACTATCTAGTTGATATGTATTTTCTTCCATCAGTAGCTTAGTTGTTTCAGTAAATTAGACATTTATAGAGAAACAAGAAGGATTTGTATATTTTTATTTAACTTAATGAGAAATTTTCCTTTATATGCACTCTGCATTGTCTGTTTCAATGCTTGTGATTGCAGGAAAATCATAAGAACTGTGATATTCCTTGTCATAAACATGAGAACATTCGTTCTGAGTTAACTGTGATATCACTAATATATGCTTATAGTAGTCAACATAATATGTGTACAGGAGAAATGATTGTAAGAGGAACTTTAGCATTTTCTGCTCAAGGTGCAGGAAATTGCCATGGTAAGTTGCGATTCTATTCATAATACTCCTATCTAACCCGACACTCCTAGCTCAGTTGGTTAGAGGTGGGCGAATTGGGATGAGACACAGGTCTCAGGTTCGAGGGCCACCTCTGCCAATTTCTAGGGGTGACTACCTAGGTAGTGTGAAGGCGTTGAAAAATCGGGGTATATCACTACCCGTGGGGTTTACTAAGACCGACAAGCAATGGCTTGAGTGAAGTCTTAGGTTCCACACGTAAATCAAAAAAATAATACTCCTATCTACGACGCACCTACTCAGCTTGTCAAACCTCTAGAAAAGGACAAAAGGTACCCTGTCTTCATAGAACATACGATATAATGTGCATGTATACATACATGTGTTAATACACATAATAACTATTTGATGCCATTAGGTACTGATTTTTTGATTCAGTTATTGTTATTTCAATCTTTTAGTTTCAACATTTGATGCAGGTACTTGGATGTTGTGATGACGATTCCTAAAGGAACATTGTTCCCAATGTGTGGAACGAATTTGGCATTTGATCGTGAGCTTATAAGACCTGTAATGTACTTTTGCCTCATGTGCGACGGATAGCCAATTGGACGTTACGATAATATGTCGGTTGGCTGGTGTGTTAAGGTAATCACTATTTTACTCATATTGTCCATCTGTACATATAAATCAGATAAACTGATGTTAAAACAAGATCATAACTGACATAAAAAGATGTTAAGTGAATTAACCCACTGCATGCTAAATTATATTATGCTGAATCAAGTTATACCTTTAATCATGGAGTTTTGTAACCATAAAACATAAAAAATGCTTCTTAAAGCACGCAGGCGTACTCTCTTACAGAAAATAATAATTGTAAAGTTAAGTCATAAAAATAGACTAGTAATAACATAATTACTAAGAATTAGCATGTTTTCTCAAAAAATATGACAAGGTAGTAATAAAAAAGATGACCATACTTTAGGAAGTGTGTCACTTATATTGATGTGGCCATGCTAGAAAAATGGATATGCAGTATGTTTCCCAAGTTTAGGACATGTTACTCACCAACTCTGGTACAGTGAGTACTCATATGTCGCAATGAGCTTGAAGCATGTGTGTTGATGGCTTCGTAAGTCCTGAATATTGTTGTTCTCGGTGAGCACATATACACCTTTGGCTTGAGACTCTACAATGGATGATTATGGTTCTGATACTCATGAGCTATATTCCTCTACGATATCAGTTTTTCCTTTGTGTGCGAACTGTGATCTTAGTCTATAACACTAGTGATATTAATTAACATAAAAAGTTTAATGTACAACTCAGTTACAAATTGATTTATTAGTTTCTTCTTTTGGGTTATGGATGCAGATCTATTACATGTGGTGGTAATGAATGCCATAAGTCAATTTTGTGACACTCGCATGCCGCATATCACAGAGGTAAAGTTATTTTTGTTTTTGAAATTTTTAGCCTTGTTAAATCTTCTATTTTTTTGTCTACTTTGGTTTATGGAAGTTGTCCTATGAGTTGCATCCATTTGGACTTTATTGATACTTCTATTTAAGGTTAAAAATTGAACTATTAGTTAAACATCAGTTTAGATATATTAGCAATTAGCAGTATGCACATACTTCCCAAACAGTTGTCTTCAACAGGGTTTGTATGTGTGAGTTCTCAATTTCTGTAGGCTAATATATTTGGATACCTACGAAATATAATGTAGTTTGCAAGTTCGATGCTAATATAATTTCATTTCTCATAGTTAGTACCTTGATTTTATAACTGAAATCAAAGAGAAAACCGATACAAAAAATTGTCTAAAAGAGTTATCAATTGGTACATGTATTTAAATCTACACATGTATTTTTTGACTTGAATTCCCATAGCAAAAGTTGACAGAATTGGTCTTATTCAAATACAGTACCAGTAAAAGTAGTGTATTTGATTGTGTGTTTTTTTGTTGCTCAAGGTCAGTAAGGATCTAAATGCTGGAAATAGCCAACGGAAAGTTGATCATGGAAAACTAAGGATGACGAAATGACCAGTTCGTAGAGATGGGAAAAGCATCTGGTAAGCAAATCTAATATTTTTATATATTGTTATAATGTGCATATTGTATAAGCTTAAGTGTAATGACCTGTTTGTGTGTGTTGATAATATGCAAGTTTATGTGTCTTTTTTAAATAGTTGTAGAGCCAAAGTTGAAAAAAAAAAGTATACTATATTTATATTACAGAACTGTGCTCTACATGTTGTAAAGTGATGTGGAAAACAATATCAGAGCAGGTAAGATGTTTGAAATAAGTTTCAGACGTCTGAAACATTTTCAGATGTCTAAAATGGTCTCAGGGTGTTGGCTGAAATCCATTTTAGACGTCTGAAACTTTTTTTCCAAATGCTGAATCAGGCCAGACATCTGAAAATAGGTTCAAACGTCTATAATTTGCTGTTATTTCTAGTTTTCCTTCTATCGACCGGTGGAAACCACGACTGATAGTTTAGGTTGTTTCAGAACTAACACTTGAAATGCGCACTTTATAATAATTGCTATTATTTATTTCCAGGGATAGTAGACTATCCGATGAAGTAGTACACAGTTGAAAAAAGTGGAACGTCTGTTGCCACCAAACCATTCTGTAAGTTCCTTATTTATAGTACTGTGTATTAACATATAAAGAATGTCACCATAGTAGGATGTAATACTAATCTGTCTAATATAAAGAATGTCACCATAGTAGGATTAACAAAGTATGTAAAAATACAAAACATAAATAAACTTCTATAATAATAACAATATGATTTATAATAGTAGTAGATTAACTAAGATTTATAAAATTTTAAATAAACTTGTAAAAATTAACTAAGTACAATAAAAATTAAATAACTATTATAAAAAATTAACTAGGTTAACTAATCTTATAAAAATTAAAAGGTTTAGTTTATAAAAAAGTTAATTAAGTACATAAAATTTTAAGATATTACCAAGTATTCTATAATAATAATAGCAATTATTAAAAGTTCACTAAGTATTATAAAAATTAATTAACTATCATAAAAATTAACTAAGTTTACAAATTTTATAAAAATTAAGAAGTTTAGTTTATAAAAGTTAACTAAGTATATAAAAATATAAAATATTACCAAGTATTCTATGATTATAATAGTAATAATTAAAAATTAACTAGGTATTATAAAAATTAACTAACTGTTATAAAAAATTAACTAAGTTTACTAATTTTATAAAAATTAAGAAGTTTAGTTTATAAAAGTTTAATAATCTTATAAAAATTAAGAAGTTTAGTTTATAAAAGTTAACTGACTATATAAAAATATAAAATATTACCAAGTGTTCTATAATAATAATAATAGTAATAATTAAAAATTAACCAAGTATTATGAAAACTAACTAACTATTATAAAAAATTAACTAAGTTTACTAATTGTATAAAAATTTAGAAGTTTAGTTTATAAAAGTTAACTAAGTATATAAAAATGTAAAATATTACCAAGTATTTTATAATATTAATAGCAATAATTAAAAATTAACTAAGTTTACTAATTTTATGAAAATTAAGAAATTTAGTTTATAAAAGCTAACTAAGTATATAAAAATGTAAAATATAACCAAGTATTTTATAATAATAATAGCAATAATTAAAAATTAACTAAGTTTACTAATTTTATAAAAATTAAGAAGTTTAGTTTATAAAAGTTGACTAAGTATATAAAAATATAAAATATTACTAAGTATTCTATAATAACAATAGCAATAATTAAAAATTAACTAAGTATTCTTCGACTTGCTCCTTGTATTCTTTTTTCTTATTGTCGAGCATTGTTTTCTTATTAATGTGTAAGCATGACCAAATGCCGAACATGAAAATATGTGTATAGGTATTGGATATGGGCATCGTTGTGCATTCAGCTATAATCAGAATATCGTTATAAGGCACTTGTGGCAACTGATTACAGAGAAAGCGGTAACTTTTAGATGTTCATTTTGTTGGTATTTGGAGCAAACTTGTTTTATGGATATTTTGTTTTATTTATAGATATCGTGACTTTGTTTGACGGATATTGTGTAAATTTAGTTTATGGTATTTTTTTATGGAAATTATGTGAAGTTGGTTTACTGATGATGTCTTTGTGTATGAATATTGTGTTATATAATTAGTTGGTTGATATATATTTACATGTTGTTGATATGTATGTTCATGAATATTTTCATAGTACAATATGTAAATGCTGTGATAGATGTAAAAAAAACGTTGTGATATATGGCAAAACGCTATAGAAAAGGGAAGATGACAACCTTTCTGAAACAATATAAAACGCTGTATAAACATAAGAACAACACCATTTGAAATGTTGTAGTACGTCAATTTTATATAGCATTTTGGTATGTATTGTAATATTTCTGTGGCCTATAACAACTTGCTGGTAGACTGCGTTCACCAAAACGATGTAGTATGTCAATTTTCTACAGTGTCTTGGTATGTATTGTGATATTTCCATGGCCTATAACAAATTTCTGTTAAACAGTGAACGCTGTTAAAGGCTATAACATCGTTTTTTCAACGTTGTCAATAGACACTTTTGTTGTAGTGATGTGTTGTTTGATTTTTATCGATATATGAATTGTTTGATTGTATATAATTTGATTGTGATGGTTGTGCACATGTTGACATGATACATACACGACATACATGGACATACGTGTAGAAGTTAAAATTTAGCATTTATTATTACACGTATGTTATTGATGTTTAGTTATGTTATGTATGATATACATGAGGGAAGATGAAGAAGCAAAGAGAGGTGGAATCTATAACTTAAACATAATAACAGGAACAGTGGAATGTTAACGTGGCACCGTGCACTTCCTTCTATATCAAAATATTGAAATTATGTTCACTTCCGTGTTTTAATCTTTTTTTCAACTCCCTTCTACATACGTGACCCCACGTTTTATGCTAGGAAGCCCGAATAGAAACTTGTGCAAATTGCGGCTTTTGGAGGAAATTACGGGGAGCTATTCATTTTGAAATATATCATTTAATGTAACCGTTGAATTCATTTTGGGCTTTTTTTCATACTGATTCTTTGGGCTCCACAAAATTATCATTTTTCCATCCCCTGTTCTTTTTCCACGTTTTCCCGAAGCAATCAACCCGGCCCATGTTTTCCCTAGAATAATGAATATTCGCGATTTCAAAAATTATTTCCTGATAACTGTCCGTGGCCCACTATGATTTTACCATAATCTTTTTCCCCTTCTCTCCAAATTCAGTCAACTTCCCGTCCATTTTATCTCCTTCAAAGTGCAACTTCTCACAAAAAATTGATGCACTTATGAGCATTGCAGCCGAATTTTGCTCTTCATCCTACCACTACCACACTGATTTCCTCATCCAATTCCAATATTTCTTTCACTGTATCTTTGCTAGATACGATGTCACATCCTCTATCAAACACCGAGGCTTCTGCAACTTCTACCCAGTTAGCATCGATTTCTATCCCAAGTATGTATATCATCTTCTACCTCATTGTATTTAGACAACTTTTAATTAGGTTTAAAAAAATTTGGCCTTCCCCTTTATTAGGGCTAATCATTTCACATATAACCTGCTGCTTTAATTTTGGTTGGTTTTTGTGAAAATATATGGTGTTTTTTTATTTATTTTAAAACCACTCATATCGATTTAATTTGCATCCATGCTTTTACAACTTCAATATGACTGATATTAGTCGATAATAAAGCTGTGGTTTCACATCACTCACTCCCTATTATAGTTTATAAAGGTATTAATCATGCTGCTTTAAAAGCATCTAAGTGATGCGGTTTAAACCACCAACAATTTTTCGCTTTTCATACACTTTGGACAAAATTTTAGAACATTTCAAGATGGTTCTCTGATAAGCAATGGTAAACTTAGTGTGCTGCTATTCACACCCCAATTTACTCTTCTGGCCACCACACAAAATTTAATAAACTTGATTATATTTTTTACACTTCTGGCCACCACATCATTTTTCTTCATTCGGTCATAATCAACTGAATTAATAATATAAATTCGGCAGGAAGCAACCGTACGGCTACTACCAACCGAAATATGATTGTAAATTCGGCAGGAAAAAACCGAAGCTTTCGTTCCATAGTGGGGTGCCTGTTCATATTAATATTTTTAACGTACGGTAGCTGAAAGAAGAAAATGATATTCTTTATGGTGGCCTTTAGTTTTGGTGGCCAGAAGAGGAAATTGGGTGTGTGAATAGCAGCACACTAAACTTATTAATATGTTCCAAAGCAGCTCTTAACGAACGGTAATGGGGACTAGGTTTCAATGCTCCACCGCTCTCTTTTACTCTTCTTTCTCGTAACTTCCTCCACCTTTTCTTCTATTCCTCTCTCATTCTTACCAATTCATTGTCTTCCACAACCGCCTCAAACTTGACCTAGTTTTCCCCATTAGGGCGTTTTGGTTGCTTCGAACCAAAATCGAACATCTGATCTTCCTTCGTCCTCAGGTGTGCCCAAGCTAATATGATGCTGAACTGGATGTGGTGGTCTCAATTGTTGAAAGGTGAACTCAACTGTGTCTACTTCTTTGGTGCGTTCGACCGCTCTGGTCTTGGAAGTCTCAAGGTATTAGCTTTCTAAACCATGGTATGGGCTATGCCTGACAACTGTTGGAATTGGTGCTTTTGGGGTTGTCTCCAGTTATTGTTGGTGTACTGAGGCAGTCTTGATGATTGTTTTTGCCGTCTAACCTCTTTGAGGTTCGACAAACTGTTTTGCTTGGAAGTCTAGTGTTGTTTGGGTATTATTCTGTTGTGTTTTTACGGTGTTTGGTTCTGGTAGTTTGAGGGCATGTCTGGTTTCTTTGGGGATGATTTCTTCTGTACCCAACTCCGATGTTCCCATGTACCGGATCAATCTTATTCATTGATTTGCACAAAATCTAATGATTTTGAGTGGATTGTAGGGCTCATTCATTAGATTATTAATAACATGTGTGTTTAATGTGTGGTGGTGATTTATCGGGCACACGGGAACACCGGAGTTGGGTACAGAAGAATTGATCCCGTTTCTTTGTGGCATTGTTCTGCTGATTTCCGGCTTCTCGGCGAAAGCCTTGAACTTCGAGGAAGCTTAGCTAATGTCAACAGTTTTGTTGCTTTCTATTTTGGCCATGACCTCTTACGATGTCGATTTGTTAAGTCATAATTATCATGTAATTGTTCTCGGCGGCAAGTTTCATTGTCAAAGATCTATGAAAGTCTGTATTTTTGAAGCATGGTTCACCATTTCATGCCCTGCCCGGAGCATTCAGTCATGTCACCTTCATGATACTATTTTGGTGCACTATGGTGTATGATGGTGATGTCCGTGTCTTCAGTGGGTGATGTACTTTGCTTGCACTTTCCATGAAAGTATGGTTCTTGCGTGTGATGAGCCTCTGCTCACAATCAAGTCATTGTTGCTACAGTATGTTGTATATTTATTTTTGACTGTAATGTGATAGACTTCCCGCATGGAGTAATGAAAATTGTATATTTAAGCCTGTTAGGTATAGTGGACGGAACACTATAAACTCTGTAAGCGGTGGACGGTCCACCTTAAAAACCGAATTTAGCTAACTGCTAACTACAGTCACATGTACTATATTGTAATTTTATTATTATTCATAATAAAAGAGTTTTATGGAACAATTTAAAAATCGGTTGGCTATGCCAAAAAAATGATGGTGGATAATTGATATATTATTTATATCACAAATGTTTGATCTATAAACAAAAGTTTCATTTTTGTCTCTACAAACGATCATAATATTTTTGTTTTAGTGATGCAAGTGGTTTGTCGGTTTAAAATCTGTATAAAGTTATTGCATTTAGAGAAATATATATTAAAAATAGGGTCCTACCCTCGAAAGCCCCTTCCATGTCATTATATTTGGCTCAAAAATTTCACCCAAACACATATATGTTTATCAACTTGAACAAATTACAATGTACCTATTATTAGATTAAGATTTGGCAGCTCAATATGTTAGTAGTAGTTGAGACTTATGTTTGTTGAAGTTCTATATTTGCAAATAGTGGCATTTGGTAGTTCTAATATCATTATGTTTAATATTACCGGGTATTACATTATGACTTGGTAGCTCTATATGTTAGTAGTAGTTCAGACTTAGTTGAAATTCTATATTTGCAAATAGTAACATTTGGCAGTTTTTAATATCATTATGTTTAATCTTCATAGACTTTGAAGTATTATGCTTCTTATTATCGCTAAGATGCACCTTGATTTATTTTTTAAATATTACATTCTTATTAATTATATTTGGTAACCAAAAGAACATAGGCATTTTTTAATCTAAAGTTCCCATATCTTATTCCTATAGAATTTCATTTTAGCTATTTCTACTCCTATTAAATATACATTAATTTTTTATCTACATAGAGCGTTTGCTTCTACTTCGCTTTTAATTGAAATTCTGTAGTTCAGTTACCAATTCAGCGTTAAATAGAAAACGTTAAAACATCTATTTGAATTCTACTGCATAAGAGGCTGCGTAATTAAAATGCATTTGAAATATTATAGTTACAAAACGTAAACCACCTGTTGGTTAAATAACAGCAATGGTTGAAGTAGTTGTTGTAAAATTAATGTATCATATCCCACTTTACATGTACAGTCCATACTGTAAGTTTTTAGGTTTTTGGTGTATTGCCAGTGTTAAATAACAAATTATTAGCTACCATAGGTTTCTCACCGTTGTAACATCAAAAGATAAAAAATAGATTCAGGGGTGAATGTTCAGTCAGTTTTGATATAAAAAAATCTAACCAAATTAGAACCAATTTTTTTTACAATCAAACCAAATCAAGTTAATTTTGGTTCATCCAATCGATGATCGATTTAACCAAACTTGAAGAATGTGTAATTATTCAAATGCTGAATTCACTCATATTAAGACATAAAATTCTGATTGAATAAATTTTTTAGAGGAATTATTATTTTTACAATACAGTTTGACTTTGCAACACATGTCTTTTTATTTTATCACTAAACCAATTATTTAAAGTGCTACAATACCGTAAAATTATATAATAAATTAAAAGTTCGGTTAATTCGCTTAAACCTACAAAAAAAAATACAAACCGAATTCAAACCAATTTAGATTCAAAATCAAACCGAACGGACCAAAATGAACCGATTTGGTCGGTTACCTCTGTTTTAACTGAATATTGCTTACTCTACATAGATTGCAAATGAACTGATCAACAAATATGATGAAAGAAAGAACCTAGAAAGCTATAATCCATGGTTTTGGAAAGAATTTTGGACTAATTATGGTGTGGATGTCTAAATTGTAAATACACTTGGGGTTAAGATATTAATATTTATTGTGGTAATGACGAGTTGAGCATCTGGACAATCAATGGTGGGCTGAATATGGTGTCAATGTCAATACTGCAAACCCAAGACTAGCTATACTCCACAAAATTCCTTTATTCATGCAACACCTTGTAATAGTACGACAGTTTCTGTATACCACTCATTCACTCATTGTTACAACTAACAAAATGAGAAAACAAATCCCACTACAATGAATAATGCTTTGGGTTTTTGACAACTTGGTCTTTGCTCAATCCCGAGAACCACGCTTAACTCTTCCATGTTTTATCCAGGCTTTTTAAACTTACATGGCCATTGTTGATGACTTGCCTAGAATGTGGCATTAAGTTGTCATTAGGGTCCGCTTTTCAACTTCTTCGTCAATTGGTAGGCTTCATTGTTGCTTCTCATGTACTTATGAAAATTCTCCTGGATAACAACATAACACACTTATAGCTTTTATTTATACTGAGATATTTCCACATCACTAGACTAATACTACAGATATATTTGGCTTGCATCTATTCATTCATATGCAATGAGATTTACTATGTTATTCGAGAAATTCATTACTTCTGCAAAGAAATTACTTACTGAATATTTGGTTATAGGCTTGGATGCAACATGCCACTTAGGCATAGTTTCATAGAAAACACAATCGGGTTATCGTTAGTCGAAATGGAGATTGCTTTTTAAACATTACCCACATTCATGTTCATATTTCTTTGTTGTATTTATTGATCAAGTAATCATGCTAGTACCATTTGTATACTTCTTCTTTTTTGATTAAATAATGTACAATTAAAGTCGCAGTCATTTTGCTAGAAAAAAAGGTGACCATTTAGTTGCATCCATTGAAAAAAAATAGTTTAATAATTGTTACGTCTGATTCTCTATTAATTTAACTTGTGTGTGATAACAGCAAACCCACTTTTGTTTGTAAGAATTAACCTATATTTTTGTATGTTTCATGAAGATGACAGTAGGTTAATTGTAAAGGTACAGTGTACATAAGCAATTATTTTCTTCCTTCCAAGTTTGCTAAATTAATTTTGGCATTTTGACTTAGATTTTAGCTAACATTTAAATCAACTTGACACTAATGTATTTAGTTTCTTTTGTACTCTCCCTTGGTTTCAACCTTACTTCGAATAATATTAGTATGTTCTAAGAAGGGAAAAACTTTCTTAACATGTTTATTAATTTAGAATATTGAAAAAAACTTATCGAAAAAGTAAACATATATGAAAATCATTACTTTGCCTATACTTACCTTTGCCTTACTTAAGACCATTTTCATGCGTCTACTTCAACTAAACACAGCATATGTGGTCCTTAAAATTATATCACCGTTTATTCTGTTCACCTATATGATAAAATAGGTTGTTTTAATTTATTGTATAGATACCATTGATTTAACTAAAAAAACTAAAATTGTTACGTACAAACTTCAAATTTCATGGTTGTTATTCATAATTTGTCCCTACCATTCATTGCATTAGTTTTTACCATGGATATAATATTTAGAACTAATGTTGAATTAAATTAGAATTAAAAATCATCCTAACCTTACATGATACTCATTTTGCCCTATGTGCAAACCACGGGTCTCCTACTAACAATTGTAATATATAGTTCGAATTAAGTACCATGGCTAATATTTATAAAATAAGCTCTCATCTTAGTTCCTTTGTTGGAAGTTTTTATAATATGATATGGACATTTACAACATTTTATTAGTTTATTATATTCCAGCTACTCATATGTCATGCTTGATTCATTTTTCTCAATGATAATCCTTTTTCTAAGAGTTTCAAATAAATCATATTTTTGAAATTGCTAGCTAATATTTGTAATGTTCCACATAGGTATACATGCATTTTCCGCTCTGGGAAGTAAGAGAAGCAACCTTTATTTTCTACAGACAACGAAGATGCCAAAAGAATATGCATACATCGCTAGCTTCTCAAATACAGTCCAAATAAGATATTATGCCTATTTCATGTGAAGTTAGCATTGTATTTTGCCTTGCACTTAAATTCATACATGTCTTTTTTTGGAGTTTGGATGTAAGTTAATTTCTCTATACTAACTTTTTTATAGTAGCTGACAAATTTTTAGAGATGCCATGTAATATATTCTGATCACACTGATTAAAAAATCCAAATAGCAGTTCTCACATAATTAAAATTGTCATCTACTACTAAATATTTTCAATTTTACATCAAGCCAAGAAAGCTTGACGTACAAGCATAGATTGGGAGGCTGCATTCTTGCTACTCATATTGCATTTCAATGTTCGTGCCATCGACATGGGCTTCATATTTCATATATAGACAAGACACTGCCAACGTAATTTTTTTGGCATCTTCGGTATTCTAACATAGCCTTTTGCATTATATGTTTAATTTCTATATTAACATGTGTAAGAACAATGATTATTATTCAAACGCTGTTTGAAGAAGCATTTATTAACCATTTGCAGTGATGCCCACTGGAACCGTATGAGTCGTCGCTTCACTAGAGCAACGTGATTAGATCGTTATGACTAAACCATATTGATTGACACCAAATATATTCCATAGCTCCAATCAAGAGGCAATCCATATGATGTGCTTCCGAAGTGCTTTAGAGCCTATCTTCCATGTTTTGTGTGATTCTCATGAACTTTGGTCCCGATATGCTTTGAACATCAATGCAAGTCCTAAATTTAGTCCAACATTAACAAACAAATCAAGCATATCATCAAATTCAATATTGGAAAATTACATGCAACCTCACCCAATTACAAGCATTCATTCATCAACATACAAGATCATTCATTGTTAAACATAGATCTAGCACTAAATATGCATAAATATACATTGGTTGTGTTAGAACCAACAAATTTCATAGTCGTTTGCAGAAATAAGTTAGACCACAGTTTCTAAAGTTGAAATTACCTAGATTTAGTCAATTTTAGGATTAACTTGATAACTCTAATTTAAATTTACCTAGTTGCTATTGAAAAGTCGATGTGTATGACTTAAGCAGGATCTTTATATGGATATAGCGGAATGTATATAATAAACTAACTAGTAAACTACAATAGTTATGCAGGTAAAACTAAGCTATAGAGAGATATCACAAATAAAATAAAGTGCAGTAAGTAAAGACATCAGGAATTTTATACTAGTTCAGACTTCCCGCCCTACGTCTAGTCTCGAAGCTCCTCTTCGGAATTCACTTTCACGCACACTCTTAACCCGAATGAACAGGTCTCGATACACCCGAGCACCAACAAGGATGTCCACGCCTGAGCACTCACAAAGGACTTCACAATTTACAAGTGTTTTGACTTTTGAATGTGTTCTCTAGTCAACAAGGAATAGTCACGATGAAGTACACCCTTCCTGTAATCTTATCCTCAAATATTTGAAGTGTATGTGAAGATTGAAGGAAGTATGTTGCTTGTTGAATCAAGAAATTTAAAATATTATCAAAGATTCAACAAGTAACTTGAATTTAAGAGAGCTTTAGAATGCAATGAGCATAGAAGTGCAAATCAGAAATTAGAGAGAATATGTGAGAATCGGTGATTTGGGAAACATATTTGTAGTGCTTATATAATTGTAGAAGAGTAGCATTCTTTCATGAGAAGTTTCAGCAAAGAGTTGTATCCATTTCTGTTCATAATTGAAGAGGAGTCTCTTCATGAAAGAAAGTGACTCTTCATAAACATGACTGTTAATCTCTTATCAGTCGACTAATAGAAATGACATCAGTCAACTGATTAAAAATAAACTTCGTATATATTTAAATATGCTTCAGCAACTAGCTGTTACTGGACATCTGGTTTGTGACCAGTCGACTGGTTGTTTCCTACCAGTCGACTGGTTACAGAACCAATCCAGTATCAGCTAGTATGTAGAGCATACATACATACATACATATATATATATATATATATATACACACACACACATAACTATAAATTCATGCAATCGTGTTATACTTTGAGGATAGATTTTAACATAAATTTAATTAACATGACTCAATACCTATATATATATATATATATATATATATATATATAAACTTAGCTCTTTGACATGATTTCCATTGCTCTTCTCTTTGTTGTCATTAATCGAAATTCTCGTGAATTAACATTCTCCCCCTTTTTGATTTATGACAACATATTGCATTCTTGTTGAATTTTTTTAAATTTCTCCCCCTGAATATATGTTTGTATACATATTTAGCTCCCCCTGAATCTCTGCAATATTTTGTTAGTTCATAAATATATAAACTTACCGTTCGGATTCCTACAACAAAATGTTAGCGCATTTTTAATGTGTAAATCCATCATTATGAGCAATGTATATAATATTCTCACCCTTTGTCATCGATTAAAAAGCATTAAACAATATGATTTCAAAGTAATAGAATAAATAAACAAACCATGGATGCAACACAAAACATAATTATTTCAAACATGCACATTGATCAGGACAACCAAAATACAAAACTTTTTAGTACAAGCTTTTACACAACAAAAAACAAATGATTCGTGATTTATCAAGTTTGGAAACTAAGAGATGCTAAAGCAAAAACATACATATAGTACTAAGAACACGAACATGCAAGCTAAATTTCATCGGATTCTGTACTTTCGGAAGAAGTCCAGTTAAGAGGAGATATAGGGCTCTTTTATAGATCTATGACATGTCCAGTAGATGCAAGAGAGCATGATATTGATATCCACATCTTTCCAAGAAAATCCTTGATTTTATCGAACTGTTTATCCATTTTCTCGTCCATCCTCTTAAGACGGGCTTCTAAAAGAAGTTATTGCAAGCGATTACATCAAGTGCTTGTTTAGAAGTTTGTGATGGTTTCATCAAACGGATATCCTCTGAATTTGCATGAGCCGAGCTTGAAGATGGTCGATCCATATCTCTCTTTTTCTATCCTTCCAAACTCATGATTCTAGTAGTCGGAGGAGGCATATGCATTTGTTTTAAGTTTTTTCTATCTAAGAACTTAATTTCAATCATATCGGAATCCGGTTTGGGGATGTTTGCATTGTCGAACACTCTCATTAAATATTCATCAAAATGAAAATAAGTATCCATACCATGTGTAAAGAGCAGGAGATGATCCATTATTGTTTGCATCCAATTTATCTTTATGTTGCCATAAGTTGCGTATAAAGCTCAAAATGTATCCGCATACACAAGATCATGTGTTCCGGATCATGGTAAAATTGTACGTGTAAGAGCATGGTGAAGAAGTCTTGCACTTGGTCGCAATACTTTGGTTCGAAAGCCATCGAAATTATCATAAATAAAGAGATGGCGTACTTCATCTCTAACTCCAAATTCGCAATTCACTTCTGATAAGGCTATTCCATCTATTTGAGAATTTAGAATACGCCCTAGCCTTGCAGTTGTAATAAAGATAGGTTGCCCGCAAATCATACTCCAAACACAATTTTGTGTATTGGTAGGAGTTTGATGATCCAAATTCAAATTAGCCAAGAACAATTTGATCATCATAACATTAATTTTCTTATTATTTAGAGAGTAGTCCAAAAGAGATTCAAGTCTACCTCGTCGAGCCAATTGTTGTAATCCATAAGAATCAAAATCTTGAACTTGACAAAAGATCCTAGAATGAACTTCAGATTTGACATAAGCTTCCATCTTTTCTTAGCAAGATCATTCCATAACCATTGATCTATGGATGGATCAACTTGCGTCTTTGCCCTAGTTGTTGATGATGAATCAATATCTCTTTGTCTTTTTGGAGGTGCCATTGAAATTGATGATTGAGAAGGGAAAATCAAAATTTTAAAGGCTTAGGGTTTTTGAGAAGTAAAGAGAAGACGTTAGATATGAGGCAAAGTGAGGCAATTTGGGTTATAAAGGACCGAACTGTAGCAGTATTTGGGTTTTCGAATTTTCATTAACCAGTCGACTGGTATGTATATTACCAGTCGACTGGTTGTTGACAAATGCAACAGTAGTTTTTTTTTTTGAATTCTTTTCTTATGTATATATATTATATATATTTATGTTTATTATCTTAAAAAGAGAATACGTATTTTTATTAAGCATAACGACAAAAGTACATAATTATTTCAATAGTTATAAGAATCAAGGTCTTGAAATTTTGCATTTTCAATCAATGCAAATTTTATTAAACAAAAGAAAATTTTCTATGATCAATGCATCATTCTTCTTCTAATGAAGTTGATTTCCTTAGGGTCTTAGAACTAGCTCCTTCATTTTCTTGATAATTCTTTTCCCACGAATTTGGACTTGCCTTCGTACTCTTGGGAGATTTTTTCCATGGACTCCATGATGTAGATGACCTCCTTGGTGTTTCTGGAGTTATAGAGAGGATGATGTTTGGGTTCAAGAATAGCTGACCTACCGCAAATACGAAGTACGATTGTTTCTAAAAAAGTTAATCTATCCAAGGTTTGTTTTCGCTCAAAGTATAATTCTCGTTGCAACCTCATCTGTTCATGTTGATAATGACGAATCTCATCTATTTTGTGTTTTGTTGATGGAGATACCAAAAGCTCCATTCTTTTCTTAGCATCCGGAGTATATCCGGTTCGGTATTCTTGCCACCAAATAGTCGGTTCTTTATTTGGCGTAGGAGAAGTAATAATATTGATAGAATCAGATGACTTTTTTCAGAGGAAATAGTTGGCGTAGATGGAGAGCTTTCTTTTTCTACATGACAAAAGAAAGCTTTTTAGTTTACCAAAGAATAATTTCTATTGTTTTGGTGAATGCAGGAAATTTTTCTAATGCATTTATAAGAGAACAAATGCTAAATATAGTATTTACAAATGATTGGTAAAACTAATTTTATCCATTCATTTAAAATGAAATTAGTTTATTAAAAAATAGGTATAAAAACCAAAAAGTTTGCCAGTAAAACAAAGTTCTTTACTAAAAATACTATATTCTAAAAACCTGAAACCATATTAAGTAAGCTAAGCATTTTTATAACTTTTAGAATTATATTAGACTAACTATAAATAAATAAATAACTTACAGAAAGTGATAAAAGTGAGCACTAATTAAAACTCCCATTCACTCGTTTCTATCCACAGCACAATGCAAAATATTCATGGCTTTAGCATTGGCGGTTGTAACGACCCGGATTTCTGGTTGATTAATTTTAAAATATTTAATATGGTTTTAAATATTGAATTGATAATATAAATGAATTTTTATATCAAGTTATCGATTTAAAATCAATTTCTATTTAATATGGAATATATTAAATTATCGTAGTACGAAATATAATGGAAATCGAAATTTAAAAACTGAATCAAAATGATTCAGATGATGTATGAGAATTTTATTTGACTACAACGGTAATAATAATTTGTTATCGACAAATTTGTTTGTTTTTGAATTTAAATTAGATTGGTTGTTTTATATATGTGTTCAAATTAGAGTTCAGAATATATTCTGTCGAGCTCAGAATATCGTTATTACATTTAAATGTCGGTCTATACGCTGAAATAACGGTTCGTGATTTAAATTAATGAACCCCGAATTATATTATTTTAAATATAAGTGGATAAGCACTATGTCAAATCAAGTTAATTAACCTACCTCTGATAAACATTTCCCAGTAAACACCTACGTTTGTTTCCTTAACAGTGAAGTCTTCATCCTTATAAATAAACTGCGTTCCTTCTTCCTTTTGGCTATTTCCTCTTCTGTATTCGATCCAAACTTTAGTGGAGAAAAATAAATAAATCACTCTCTTCTTTTTATTTCTAAATTCAGAAATCAAACTGTGTTGTTCCTCACATAAAATCGAAACAAAGGATAAAAGAGACCGAGCCCTTTCTATGTTCTAAGTCAACTTCCATTTCACCAATTCCCTTTTTTTATTTTCTTTTAAATCCTCTGGGGGAAAAATGCCGGTCTATACACTGAAATAACTATTCACGATTTAAATTAATGAACCCCGAATTATATTATTTTAAATATAAGTGGATAAGCACTACGTCAAATCAAGTTAATTAACCTACCTCTGATAAACATTTCCCAGTAAACACCTACGTTTGTTTCCTTTGCAGTGAAGTCTTCATCCTTATAAATAAATTGTGTTCCTTCTTCCTTTTGGCTATTTCCTCTTCTATATTCGATCCAAACTTCAGTAGAGAGAAATAAATAAATCACTCTCTTCTTTTTATTTCTAAATTCAGAAATCAAACTGTGTTGTTCCTCACATAAAATCAAAACAAAGGATAAAAGAGACCGAGCCCTTTGTCCGTTCTAAGTCAGCTTCCATTTCACCAATTCCCTTTTTTATTTTCTTTCGAATCCTCTAGGAAAAAAAATCACTCCACTGATAATAATAAAAAGGAATCAAATTGGAATTTGCGATCTGGTATCTGGAAAACCTGAAGCCGAAAACCGACCACGTTCTGGAGAAGCTTGCGGGAGGGGTTTTTGCAATAATAAGGTACAACGATAGTTCATTGTCGTTTGAAATTAGGGGATCATTTAAAGCCTTTCGAATTTGAAATCGCGATGAACAAAGAGATGCAAGTTTCTGTTGTTGGTGAAGGTCAAAGCTGGGGTTACAAATTCGGGGAGATGAGAAGGCTGGAAGTGTGCGATGTCATTGAGGGATCGATGGGTTCCAGTTTGGGCCTAGGTTCATCATCGATCTCAAGTTGAGGCCTGGTTTGGGTTTGTCAATGGATTTAGCACGCTTGGAGGGACTGCTACAGGTTTTTACTGAATTTTGTGTCACTCGACACCAGAAAGGATGGTGGACGCAATTTCATAGGAGCTCAAGTGAGATGATGAGCATGCAAGGGAGAGTGGATCAGTAGTACCAACAGGAGGTTGTTTTGGAAGCACTGCAGTAGGGGTTCAAGACTGTGTTAATCAAGTTTGAAATGGAACAAGGTACTAATAGATTTATTCGCAATGGATTTGGATTGAGATAAGTCTGGTGCAAGTTTGGATCTTCGATAATCAGAAACGAATCGTTATTTCAATAATAAAGATCACTGTGAGTAAATCTCACTCAATTTATTTATTTAGAATTATTTTTAGTCATTAAAAATAATTAATGATTGTTTGGTTGCATTAAAATATTATTTGGCTATTAAAAATATATTAGTTATTTAGGATTGGTGTTTGTGGCTATTATATAAATATATTGGTGATTGGTTGGATTCTCGCAGTACCATTAGCGGATGCCCGCAGTATCATTAGCGGATGACCCTATACGCCCCACGCTATGATAGTGGATGACCTTCTATACCGCGATATCTTGCCTCGAAGCAGGATGGGTATTATTTATGTTGGCTAACGTCTGTGGATGCAGGGAAAATAGGTTGGAGGAATCCGACTGGATTCCTCAAAAATATTATTATTTGTTTGTTTCACAAATATTATCACATATGATGTGTTGGATAATTGGTTGTTTTTGATTGGTTAAATGTCACTGGCCCTAAATGTTGATTTATATAAAATATCGTAAAATGATATTTATAGATTTAAAAGGGAAATCTATTTTTTTTTTTCAAAAATAGAATTCGAATTTTGAATGGACTATAAATATTTACTTGTTTTGTAAAATAAAAACAAGTATAGAATTTATAAACGACGTTTATAAAATAGATAATGCAATGAATTTATAAACAGTGTTTATAAATAAAATGAAATGATTTTCATCGGATAAACAGGGAATTGGAATGAATTTATAAACAATGTTTATAAATAGAAATGGGAAAAATTATCATTGGATAATTTGAATATTTAAATTCAAATGTGAATTTGAAAATAGAAATGGGGAAATCGTTTGTAAAGAAATAGACGATGGAATTTATTCTGATGTTCAGAATATAAATTGAACTAAAATAAATCCGGAAAGATTTATGATATGAATTCGATTAATTCGAATTTATTTAAATAGAAGTCAAATTGAATATGGAAATAAATTGGGTGTTATACATATAAGTTATTATAAAATGGAAATTTCCAAAATAAGATTTTGGTTTTATATAGATTTCGAAATAGACTTGTTTAAATATAAAACATGGAAATTTATAAAATGGTGTTTATAAATATAATGAATTAATATCAAGAGATAATTTGAATATTTAAATTCAAATATGAATTTAAAAATAGAATTTGAAATCATTCGAAAGGGAACAACGGTTTTTATTCCACAATTCGGAATATCCAAGGGATGGAGTTTCAAATAGAAATTTGAAAAGGGAACTTGTTTAAATATATGAAACAAGGAAGTTGAATTTATAAATAGTGTTATGAATTTGGTGAAATAAATTATGATTTGGATAATTTAAACCATTTAAATTCGAATAGGAATTTAAAAGTAAATTGGGAAGTGTTTTGAAACAAAACGATTGATTATATTTCAGAATTCGGAATATAAGCTGAATTGAGAAAAATTCAATGGGTTTATAATTGAAATTCCATTATATCGAATTTTATAAATAATTTGTTTATAAAAGAAATTGGAATTAAATATAGAAGATCGAAGTATAAATAAATATATTACCGAGTAAGGAAAAATCGACAATTATAAATGATCAAAAATATTACGTTGAATTGGGAAACTGATTTGATATATATTAAAAATATATCAAAATGGAGTTGAAATTATTATAAACGAAGTTTAAAAGTTTTTATATATAAATATAATTAAAACGAACTCGCCGCAGCGCGGCAGTTCGTAAATTGGAGTTTCGAACTTCAATTGAGTATATAGAGCTCAAATTAAGTCGGAATTATTTGAAACAAGAATCGTCAGGACCGGTTGAATAATAGTTTTGTAGCGACCTGAACTTCCCCGTGAAGGAAAGCACGGATTTTTTGGAGGAGAAGACGAATCAGAACACAAACAGAAGAACATTTCATTGTTTATTACAACAATTCCATCAGAATAAAAGAATATCACAGAGTATGAATCAATATTACACATTTGACAAATATCAGAGATTTAAATTACATTTAAATACATAGCAGCGGAAAAATAATACAACACACAACTGAAAGAAATACACGGATATAGAGCTTTCCGAGTATCATTCCAGTTGTAAACCAGGATCTTGTGAATATAAATCTGCAAAACCCAACTACTAGCTGCCCGTGTGGAAAATAAGGGCACCCAGAGTTTAGGTTAAAACAATAAACTCCAGCTCAGTAATGTGACTGGTGTGAGAACTAAAAACAGTTATTAATCTTTATTTTTAAAGTTAGGTAAATCAAGGGACCATGCTGTATAACACGGAACGGGTTTCCTCCCAAGAAAACCAGTGCATAAAACAAACAGCGCAATGCTAAATAAAGAAAAATGAAGCTATTATAAGACCTAGGTCCCATCACACAATGCAACGCAAGCCGGAGGATAGGGTTTTACCTTATAATAGCCAAAGAATGCTTGATATGCTAAATTTCATCTTTTATTATTACTATAAGTGTATAGTATTAAAACAATTTCAATCATAAGTATCAATCATAGACGGCATAAGTGCCCCATACCACTATGTCGCCATACTAGTTCTACAATCAAAACCGCAAAGGTCGTATTGGAAATTGGATTTCCGTCATGAATCGATGCAAGGGGCAAGCTCCTCTCCGTTCGAGACACTCTAGCAAATGTCTCAGGACCACACACAGCGATCCTGGATGCTTCAGGGCCGGTCCTCTCCTACTTTTGAGGATTAATTATTCCTGAACACACGTTTCCCGGTCCTTTCAGACCTATATCCGAGGCGCCTCGCATCCAACAACCACACAGGTAAAAAGTATATAAATGTCAGGGCTGGTAGGTCACTGACATCACCCATAGTTAGAAATAAACGTCGTGCTCTCCCTGTAGTCCGATCCCGTTTTTGACTCATACCGAGGTGCGAGGCTCGCGAATTAACGCTATACACAAAGATATGCCACACAGGCCGTGCTTTGATCATCAACCACAAGACTTTGCTTTTCAACAGAAGCCTTGATCATCTACCACTTAGGCATGCCACACAGGCAATTCACTCCATGCGACTGATGTCCATCAATATACAACCTCTGAGCTCGTACTTCTCAGAGAAGGGCGTTAAGCAAGAGAATAAATTCTCTGCCGCCAAACAGATGTATATTTAATAGAGATCAATCAACACAGAATAAAATCCAATGTCAGACACACAGTCCATTTACAAGTTCGTTCTAGGTCTGAACGAAACCAAAGGCACTTTCCTCGCATATCCGTCAATCTCCAAGTACGCCTGGGCGATCTCCAACTTATTCCCTCATCTTGGGTGTACAGCCCAATCAAGATTGTCAGGAATCAACCAAACGACGTGAAGACCCCCGGTCTTCAACCACCGTCTTCACCTTCGACATATCGTCGAACCGGTTATTCAGAATGGGTATAAACCCGACCTTTATAAATAACCCGCGTATAAAATAAACAAGTGTTACACAAACACAACATACGCCTCATTCCGATTCAGAATATTCTTTTATTAAAATATTCACATTCTTAGGGAAAGGTTCCCATTAATTTTATCAAAGATAAATTCTTCTAAATTTATTCTTTAATCTTCCTTTGGATATCATTTCAAACCATGTTAAGGTTATCCAAACTAGTCGGGATTAGCGAACCACACGGAAGTAATTATTTATTTTATTTCCCACTCCCAACCTATTCATCCCATGGAGCAAAACTGGTAATACTCCATATCTAACACCACGGTGTTATCGGTAAATATTAATTACCATCTCACGTTCAAATCTAATTAAATATTTAACTATCGCTTTGGAGCAAAACTTGTGATACTCCATTCTCGATCACTTTAATCTAATTAAAGATTCATTAAAACTCCACTTAGTTTTAATCTTCCCAAAAATCAATATCCTGTCTTTAACTGGGTTAAAGAACCAATATCATCTAAAACACAGTTCACGATAAACCCAAAACCACATTCCGTTGTTAATCGGGTTAAAGAACAGGTGTTATTCAAAACACCGCTCACGATAAACCCAAAAACCAATTTGAATTCAATTCCAATTAAATACCAATTAACTGGACAATTTCACTAAATCTTAATTAAAAGATTTATTCTTTTCTAAACTAGGTTCAAGAACAGTGTTATTTAAGACACCATTCACGACGAACCTAAAATCTCATTTGATATTAAATACAAGGCTCTGAATAGAAAATATATTGGCTTATATTCAATATCAAATTCTGAAACCAACAAATATCGTATTGGAAATAATGATATAAATATATCTTTCAAATTTCCACCACCATATCTGTATAATCACGAAATCCAACATCGAAATATTCCGAAGATAATTTCGATTCAAATCCATTCCAATTTGTATATTGGAAATTCTGATTATTTTTAAAACCACTTCAAATCCAATTTATTTATTCAAAAATATTGGATTATAATTCTAGTTCATAACTAGTTCATTTCGATAAATATATATTTGATCCCTTTTAAATATGGGATTTTTCATCCCAGTTCTTTCCAATTCATATATTATGATTTTACACAAATTATTGATATTTTTAAATTTTACCAAGGCCTGTACAGTCGGTTTTCAATAATGGCTACCGAACTGCACTTGCAGCGACCTTTTCCAAATTTGATTTGGACATAATTCCAAATCCAACCGTTAGATTTCAAATTTCTAATATTCATTGGAAATCTCTTTTCGATACGAACCCAACGGTTCCGGTTTCAGGAGAATCCGACGGTCGGATCTCTTGCAACGTCAATTCGAAGTCAATGGTCGAAATTCGCGAATTGTCGCGGCGCGACGCATTCTATTCAGGCCATTTAATATATATAATAATTGTATATTATGTATACTTCATCGATTTCAATTCTAAAAGTATTTTATAAATAGTTTTAAATTCATTTTGAGAACGATTTCAACTTCATATCCAATTTTAAATCAAAATTGAATATTCCATATCATTAACATATAAATGATAATATTTTCGAAACGTTATATTTTGAAATCACTTCCTTTTCTATATTCATTATACAAACGAATATAATCGATATAAATATCGTTCGCGTCAAAATGGTGCATATCTAATTAACATGGCTTTATATATTTCAATAACTTCGTTATTATATTCAACAAATGAATATTTTCTTCAACACATGAATATATATTTTTCAACACATGAATATTATCAACACATGAGTATTGTCAACACATGACTATTTTTGTTATTTAATATATTTTATAAAATTATGATTTCTATCGTTTAATTCTTAACCAGACTCCAACCGTAAATTAGTAAGAGAACGATTCCCTAAGTATTAACCCCGAAGGCCGAAACCAACATCAGATCAATACCTAGGAGACCACTCATCTTATCTAGTTTCCAGTTAGTTTCTAATTTTATATATGATAAAGATGTAAATTTTATTGTTAAAATATTTCGTTCAACACATGATAAGTCTCAACACATGAATATTCTCAACACGTGAGTATCGTCAGCACATGACTATTTATTCTATTCAACACATGGATCTTTATTTTGTAATATTCTTTATTCTCCAAATTGGAATGAGGCCCAATCAATTACCATATAATGTTAATTATATGGATTCCATACAACACATGTATATAATAGCAATGATAAATAATCAACCATCATCCAAAGTGCACTACACACCTGCATAAGCATTAAATATAAATAATTAACGCTTACACAGTCTGTCAACCAATCAAGCGACATACAACTAAATAATTGGGATTAGTGTACGCCAAATATCATCCCAACACCCGTGTGGGGTTTCTAATCAACAAACACATAATAGTATTTGTGCAATTGGGCGATGTGTTAAATTTATCTTCTTAGTCAATATCAGTCAAATGGGTGTACATAAACAAATCGTTCGGTTTATAAATGAATATTTATTTTATTCACACGTCAAAAATTATATTTTTAACTATATAAATATTTTATTTCATTCCACATCACACAATCAATTTTCACAACAACATACAATCAAACATACAAGCCATCCAAGGTTTGTGGACGACGGGTGTCAGGTGCTGCTAAGCACCGTCTGCATCCTAGTATATATTTCAAACTAGAAATTAAAATAAAAGTGAGGAGTTCCCACCAAGAGCTAAACCAAACGCCGCGACTCTTCCTATGTAGGAAATCTTCGTCGTTCTCGCCTTTTGTCACTTTCGTTGCCCGTATTCACTACATATATAAAAATCACATATTTTTATTTCGCCTTCAAGATGATAAAAATAGCATCTTTAACACGATGTTTTCATTATAAAGATCATATTTTTATTCTAAACCTTTTCTATAAAAATCACATTTTTAAAAACGCTATATGTACATAAAAATCATATTTTTATTTCCACTTCAAATATATAAAAATCGAATTTTTATCTACTCTTCGTATATATAAAAATCGAATTTTTATCTACTCTTCATATATATAAAATCGAATTTTTACTTCACTTTCATATATATGAAAATCATATCTTTCTAAAATGAAAAGTCTAATATTTTCTAATAAAAAAAATCAAATCTTTTTCGATTAAAAAAAATCTTATCTTTCAAACAAATAAAAATCAAAACTTTTCTATTTGTTTGAATCAAGTCTTTTATATTTTAAAAATTTGATCTTTATAAATCTAGTTCCTATATAAAATTCATAGCTTTATAAAATTAAAAAATAAATATTTTATATAATTAAAACCCATATCTTCATATAATTAAATAAATAAAAACTGAAATAAAATGCTCACATTGGTTTCAGCGAAGGGGTGGTTGCTGTGCTCGGCGTCGGAGCTTGGTGGAGGGTCGGTGGAGTTGCGGTTGTGGGTGCGGTGGCGGATTTTGGGGATTGGGGGTCGCGGTTTCAGAGCTTTTCGTGGGCGTCAGTGTTTGGAAGAGGGGAGCGGAGCAGGCGGGCGTCGGCGCCGGGGAAGGGGGGGGCGGTGGCGCGGACCGCCATTGGCGACGGCGTACGATAGGGCGACGGGTTTGGGTGGAGCGATTTAGGTTTCTTCGGGTTTTTATTTTTTTTATTTTGTCCAGGTCGAACGAGAAAGAGAAGTGAGGGAGGGGGAGTCAACGCCCCATATAATTATATATATATATATATTATTTTATTTTCCACCAAAAAGTAACTTTTTATTTCAAACTCGAAACAAAACCCACCGCCTATCGTCCCTAGCTAATTACCCTCATTCCAAACACAATGTGATATGTATCATAGGCTGATTCGATCGTTTCGATTAGTTTCCATCAGAATCAAAATATAAATCTATATATTGAATTTGAATGCGCATTTCAATTTACCGGGGCCACATACGAAATCTAAAAATTCCCGAAAAATATTTTCTAGCTTCGTATTGACGATACGGTTCTAACAAAACTAATTTCATCAAATTCTGATACCATTTGAAAAATGGCCATTTTCTGGTCGATTGAAATAGACAGAAACTGTCAAAACACGTTTTCCTTTGCCACGCTCACACATTGATTTCAAAAATTACGAATTTTGGAATTTAGAAATAACTAGACATCCCGGATCCAACAAAAGTGGTTTCGTCGAAAACGAAGGTCGTTTGCAAATTTTCCATTTTTAAGGGCCTTTATATATATATTAAAATATATATAAATTCCACAGCGACTTTTCTGGATTTTAAACTAGACGTAACTCTCAACTTTTAAAACGAAATCTCAGTTTCTTAGATCTGTTAGAAAGATATGATTAAACAGATTCAAATATTTCATGTTTCGTTCAATTCTGACTTATATTGAATTCTTTATATTCATTTAAAATTCGAAATCGAATTTTCGAACTGCCACGCCATTTCAGGCTCGTTATATAATTAAAATAAAATTATTCATTTTAACTTCATCGAAAATAATTTTTCCGTCGTTATTATTTAAAATAATTCATTTTAAATATTCAAAATTCATTAAATTTGCCAAAATAAAAAATTTAAATTGGCTTAGAATTTCCAGGTTGTTACATGTTTTCTAATGGAAGAGAAAAATCTGGATTTCGTCTGATAGATTTTGAGTTATGTCAAAATCAAATTTTCAGAAAAGCAGCGCCAAAATCATTTAAAAACCATAATGGTTTATACAAAAAAAATCCGAATTTCCATTTGAAAAATCTGGTCTTGAGTTTTAAAAAAAATATGAACTCGAGTGGAGTAAATGGATTAATTTTTGAAACAAAATCAGTTATTTATTTTTGAATATAATTAACTAAGTGGAAGAATAATTTGTTAATCGAATTTTAGATTGAGATATTTCTTTTGATATGTAATGAGACTTGTGAATTTCATATTCAAAATCGAATATGAAACCTGAAATGAAAATGGGATTCAATTGATTTATAAGCAAACTAAAATACATACGAACATGATATGTTCAAATAACAAGTGAAATAGGCTAAGAAGCTAATTAAAGAATAAATGGGCGAAACTAAATTCAAACAATTGGATTGAGTTGAATTGAGTTGAAAACAGGTGAACATATGTTAAGCAGGTTTGGAATGAAGTATATGAAGATTAAAATTTATATGCTCGACAATAAGGTACACGTTTAAATTAGATATGAGATTTTATGCGCCGAATCGGCAAGCCACTTAGCTTTTTGATTTTCTTTTTGAATGGAAAGGGCCTAGAGAGGTGAGTTGATGTTTGAACTATCGACCGGTACAAAGGAGGTTATGGCGAAATTTTCCGGAAATTTAAGGAGTTAGAATATTTTTAAGAAGATTTGATAATTTGGAATCAATATATCAATATATATAGAATTTGATAAAGAAACGAAATTAAGATAGAATGTTATAAACAAAAGGGAAATCTATAAGGAAATCTAATAAAAATAGAAAGAGAAATGTATGGGGGTTTAAAAATAAATAATTGGTTTTATGATGTTGATTAATCGAGGTAGGTGGTCTTGTCTGTTTTGAAGTTAAGGATGTTTTCAGTCAAGGTCTGAGGGGTAGTTATACGCCAACTTGTTTGATTTCATTTTTAACCAATAAATAGCAAGATCCAGTCTCGAAGAGAAATGTTTGAAAAAGAGTTTAGTTGAATGCAGTGTTTTGGGTTGTTGTAACGATGTTTTACACAACATTCGTTTTAACCCAAGTAAGTAGAAATTTGGAAATATAAAGATAAATATTTCCTATGTATTGAAATAAATGAAGGGTCATAAAAGAGATAAGTAATTGGAATGTTTCCAATTATAATTAGAATATATTATCTAAATATAGAAAATAAAGGAGTCGATATATGGGAATGTTTTCCAAATAGTGTAAGAGGCCATGATGATTAAAGAAAGATTTGGTTAACAAATATTGATTAGAAAATGGAGAAGTGATTAATTAATAAAAATACTAATTAAGGTGCCCAGTGATTGTTTGATGTTTTGAATGGATGTTTATTTTTCTTCGATAGTTAAATAACCGACTATCGAAGTATTTTCAATTATCGTTGTCAATATGGAGAGACCGGTTGGATTATTATCCGAGAACCACTCCGTATTGGCAGTAGCGTTGCGAATCAGATTATATGAAGATAATCGAAGACGGAGTAAAGTGCAAGGACTTTTTCTATTAATAGAAATTGTGACTTCGGTTTTGTTCAGTCCCAGAACGAAGTGTATGATGTCTGATAGAGTATTTCCAATGAACGAATATGTTGGTCTGTATAAATATATATGGTGGCGGAGAATTTATTCTCTTAGCATAATATCCAGAATATATTTGTGCAAATCAATTAATGATTTACGGATCTGACAATGTGGCATTCAAAGTGATTGTGCTATCAATGAATGATAAGAAATCGTAGCCTCAGGCCTCAACAACTGGGAAATGACAAAAATCGGGCAGGCAGCATGGCTATGTGGATCGCTCCCATTAGGGTGTATAATTCCTTTTACTTTTTTAATCTATCGATGATGTCCCTTTTCGGGAAACGGTTGCTGATCTCAACCGTTGGTGATATTCGTTCGATACACTTAAGCGAAATGAGTGGTCAGTCATGTATGGGCCGGGTTGCAAGATGTTCTTGTTGAACCCCAGTGTATCCCATCTAGAGTACACTGATCTGAAGGTGGTTCCGTACCTTGTCATGGTGGAAATCCAATCTCCAATAAGCGCCATGCGGTTTTTGATTTTATATTATATATGGAGCGCGAGATGCAAGCGTTCTGCTATATTCTATTTATTTGATGTAGACATTATTATAATATCATTGGATTTGATATCAGAAATATTTTGGGTTATCGTAAGGTAAAAACCATCCGTATTTATGTGTGGATCGGTCTTACAATTATCATTTCTTTCGAAAGGATTTTTTTAAAGTTAAACAAATGATTGGAGTTTACTCACACCAGTCCCATGACTCACCCAGAGTTTATTTTGTTTGTTTTCCCTAAACTCTTGGGTGCCCAAATTTGTGCGGGAATTCAAGTAGTCAGGATTTTTCAGATTCACTTAGAGGAGTTTGAAGCAAGAGGCTTCACCAGTTAGCTATAGACTCATATATTCCATTGTGTACTATGTGGTATCTGGAAACAGGTGTTTATAATTGTTCCAAGAATAATTGTTGTGCTCTGATGATGGTATGTATATAAATTTATTGATTTGTATTTCAAAAGTTATGTTATATAATATATTTTATTCGCTCCGCTGTGAGATTTGTCTTCTTTGTTTTCTTCTATTCTAATATTTCTTTCTTTTTATTTCTCATCCTCTAACTTCTTTCTAATAATGATTTGTATTTCTGTGCAATTTGGGTTAGACGTGTGGTGTTATTAGTCAGCTCAGATAGTACGGATTTGCGGGCCATTACAGTTGGTATCAGAGCTGGTTGTTTAATTGGTACAGATGATAGGGGGTTCTCGCTTTGCGTTAGGTGGCGAACGGGAGACTCTTACCCCTACATCTCCCAACAATGTGGGTTGGGCTAGTCGCGAGGCTGGCCATAAAAGCAGTTCTGAGGTACTAATGTAAGCCACGGTGGGATATTATCCTGCTGCTTGGGGGGTGGAGGGATGGTTGAAAAGCCTACCGAAATCGCCGGGCTATTACAGTTGGTATCAGAGCCAGGTTGAGCGAATACCTAGGCTTTAGGGGGTTGTGCTCATTAGAGATAGGGTCAGTAGTACCCTAGAATGAGTTGAGTGTATAAATATACGAGAGAGCGTATTTGTTAATTTATGTAAAAAAATTGTTTTATATTGTGTTGGCTAGTCTATTAAGTGGTTTATGAATTCTGATCGAATCGTGGGACGCCACGACGTCGATAAGAGTTTGTAAATACTTGAACAGAAGATTGGACACAATATGGTTTAAAAGTGGGTAGATGGGATAATTTTACCCAAACTATATTTTGATATAAAAGAAATAATTTTCTAAAATTATTATAATATATGGATGTGTTGATTGTTAGGATTATAATCAAATGAGATTATAAAATTGAAATGGTTATATATAACCAAATTTAAGTTGTATATGAATAAAATATACAATTCAGATGAATTAAAAAAAATTAAACCAGAATTTAGAATTTAAATCCTAGGAAGTTGAATAATATTTTTTTCAAAGTATATTAAAATAATATAGCTTTGTTTTAGAAGGATTTTTGATTAAAAATCAATTTAGATGGATTTTTAAAGTGATAAAGCACTGAACTCACTTCAGTGGCTGGAAAATAATTCTGATGATGTCTGCAGCATTATTAGTGTTAATTTTCAAGTTTCTAAGTGATAGATTGCTACCTTAGAAAAGATTTTCAAGAAAATTAGTTGAAAGAAAACAAGTTGATTTGGAAAATTCAAATGTTTTGAATTTGAAATGGAAATAAATATATGTATATATTTATGTGATTTCAGAAGGATTTGAAATGAAAACCTAGGGATTTGAATTATGGAATTTAAAATTTTAACTCAAGCAAGTTAAACGGATTGAAAAGAATAAATTAATTAGAATCAAATTAAATCAATTCTAATGAATAGGAATTGTGTGAATATATGGTTTTGTAAATTGTTCGAATTAGATGAATAAAAACCAAAAGTTTTGGTTAGAACTAGAATTGTAGAAGTATGAAATGTTGAGTTTCGACATAAAATGGTTTTTGAAAAGTAATGGGTATTTACCATTTTTCCTACCTTAGTAATTTCGGGGACGAAATTCTTTTAAGGGGGGAAGAACGTAACGACCCGGATTTCTGGTTGATTAATTTTAAAATATTTAATATGTTTTTAAATATTGAATTGATAATATAAATGAATTTTTATATTAAGTTATCGATTTAAAAATCAATTTTAATTTAATATCGAATATATTAAATTATCGTAATACGAAATATAATGGAAATCAAAATTTGAAAACTGAATCAAAATGATTCAGAAGATGTATGGGAAATTTATTTGACTACATCGGTAATAATAATTTGTTATCGAGAAATTCAAAAATAAATAACTGAATATAATTAACTAAGTGGAAGAATAATTCGTTAATCGAATTTTAGATTGAGATATTTCTTTTGATAAGTAATGAGACTTCGAAATCGAATATGAAACATGAAATGAAAATGGGATTCAATTGATTGATAAGCAAACTAAAATACATACGAACATGATATGTTCAAATAACAAGTGAAATAGGCTAAGAAGCTAATTAAAGAATAAATGGGCGAAACTGAATTCAAACAATTGGATTGAGTTGAATTGAATTGAAAACAGGTGAACATGTGTTAAGCAGGTTTGGAATGAAGTATATGAAGATTATAATTTGTGTGCTCGATAAAAAGGTAAACGTTTAAATTCCATATGAGATTTTATGCGCCGAATCGGCAAGCCACTTGGCTTTTTGATTTTCTTTTTGAATGGAAAGGGCCTAGAGAGGTGAGTTGAGGTTTGAACTATCGACCAGTACAAAGGAGGTTATGGCGAAATTTTCCGGAAATTTAAGGAGTTAGAATATTTTTAAGAAGATTTGATAATTTGGAATCAATATATCAATATATATAGAATTTGATAAAAAACGAAATTAAGATAGAATGTTATAAACAAAAGGGAAATCTATAAGGAAATCTGATAAAAATAGAAAGAGAAACGTATGCGGGTTTAAAAATAAATAATTGGTTTTATGATGTTGATTATTCGAGGTAGGTGATCTTGTCCGTTTTGAAGTTAAGGATGTTTTCAGTCAAGGTCTGAGGGGTAGTTATACCCCAACTTATTTGATTTCATTTTTATCCAATAAATAGAAAGATCCAGTCTCGAAGAGAAATGTTTGAAAAAGAGTTTAGTTGAATGCAGTGTTTTGGGTTGTTGTAATGATGTTTTACACAACATTTGTTTTAACCCAAGTAAGTGGAAATTTGGAAATATAAAGATAAATATTTCCTATGTATTGAAATAAATAAAGGGTCATAAAAGAGATAAGTAATTGGAATGTTTCCAATTATAATTAGAGTATATTTTCTAAATATAGAAAATAATTCTAAATATAGAAAATAAAGGAGTCGGTATATGGGAATGTTTCCAAATAGTGTAAGAGGCCATGATGATTAAAGAAAGATTTGGTTAACAAATATTGATCAGAAAATGGAGAAGTGATTAATTAATAAAAATATTAATTTAGGGGCCCAGTGATTGTTTGATGTTTTGAATGGATGTTTGTTTTTCTTCGATAGTTAAATAACCGACTATCGAAGTATTTGCCAATATCGTTGTCAATATGGAGAGACCGTTGGATTATTATTTGAGAACCACTCCGTATTGGCAGTAGCGTTGCGAATCAGATTATATGAAGATAATCGAAGACGGAGTAAAGTGCAAGGAATTTTTCTATTAATAGAAATTGTGCCTTCGGTTTCGTTCAGTCCCAGAACGAAGTGTATAGACGAGTGTCTGACAGAGTATTTCCAATGATCGAATATGTTGGTCTGTATAAATATATATGGCGGCGGAGAATTTATTCTCTTAGCATAATATCCATAATATATTTGTGCAAATCAATTAATGATTTACGGATTTGGCAATGTGGCATTCAAAGGGATTGTGCTATCAATGAATGATAAGAAATCGTAGCCTCAGGCTTCAATAACCAGAAAATGAAAAAAATCGGGCAGGCATCATGGCTATGTGGGTCGCTCCCATTAGAGTGTATAATCACCTATCTAGAGATATTCCTTTTACTTCTTTAATCTATCGATTCTGTCCCTTTTCGGGAAACGGTTGCTGATCCCAACCGTTGGTGATATACATTCGATGCACTCAAGCAAAATGAGTGGTCGGTCATGTGTGAGCCAGGTTGCAAGATGTTCTTGTTGAACCCCAGTGTATCCCCTCTAGAGTACATTGATCGGAAGGTGGTTCCATATCTTGTCATGTTGGAAATCCAATCTCCAATAAGCGCCATGCGGTTTTTGATTTTATATTATATATGGAGCGTGAGATGCGAGCGTTCCGCTAGATTCTATTTATTTGATATAGACATTATTATAATATCACTGGATTTGATATCAGAAATATTTTGGGTTATCGTAAGATAAAAACTATCCATATTTATGTGTGGATCGGTCTTACGATTATCATTTCTTTCGAAAGGATTTTTTTAAAGTTAAACAAATGATTGGAGTTTACTTACACCAGTCCCATGATTGACCCAAAGTTTATTTTGTTTGTTTTCCCTAAACTCTTGGGTGCTCAAATTTGTACGGGCAGTCAAGTAGTCGGGATTTTTCAGATTCACTTGGAGGAGTTTGAAGCAGGAGGCTTCACCAGTTAGCTATAGACTCATATATTCCGATGTGTACTATGTGGCATCTAGAAACAGGTGTTTATAACTGTTCCAGGAATAACTGTTGTGCTCTGATGATGGTATGTATATAAAGTTACTGATTTGTATTTCAAAAGTTATGTTATATAATATATTTTATTCATTCCGCTGTGAGATTTGTCTTCTTTGTTTTCTTCTATTCTAATATTTCTTTCTTTCTATTTCTCATCCTCTAACTTCTTTCTAATAATGAGTCGTATTTCTGTGCAATTTGGGTTGGACGTATGGTGTTATTAGTCAACTCAGATAGTATGGATTTGCGGGCCATTACAGCGGTAGCCTCTGCTTTTTTTATTTGCATATTATTCAGTATATAGAGTAGTGGGTTGTGTATACTTTTTTGTTATAATGTTCCAAGCATCAAAACTATTAGCTTGCATATATATTCTCATTCGTGTAGCCCAATAGCTATAATTCATGCCATTAAAAAAGGGTGGTCTTAAAGTAGATTAGCCTTCAATGTATCCAGTGTTAGTACTAGTGTTTTTAACCGTATTAACTATGTATCAGGTAACGGTTTTACGGTTAAATGATGACCTTGCTCTGATACCAAATGAAAAGTCGATGTGTATGACTTAAGCAGGATCTTTATATGGATATAGCGGAATGGTATATAATAAACTAACTAGTAAACTACAATAGTTATGCAGGTAAAACTAAGCTATAGAGATATATCACAAATAAAATAAAGTGCGTCGGACGCGTTGGTACCCAACGACTCCAATTCAAGCCGTTGGGCTAACGGTCCTTAATGGACCATTTCTGAACGGACGCGTCCGTAGAAGAAATGGTCCGTTAAGGACCAAAGAATAGCCCCTTAAGTTCTCTGTTTTTCTTCTTGCAACACAATTTGATAAGTTTCATTGATATGAGGGATCGGTTTCATCAATAATATATATTAGATTTGACTAGACTATAGGCATCATTCAAACCAACTAGAAACTGTACTACTTGTTGATTATAAAAAAAATGAGGTATAGTTCAAACTTTTCCACATGAATCACAGCTAGGCATTTCAACAAGCATAATATATTCATCCCACAGTTTCTTAAATTTTGTAAAATACGCATTGATGCTAAGATTTCCTTGAGAAACAATGAACCGTTCCTTTTGTAGCTGAAAAATTCGAGCACAATCCGATCGCAATGACCAGTGAACTATTAGAAAAAAACAAGCTATCAATTCTATGAAATTAGCTCTGAAACCATCACATAATTATTGCTAAAGCTAAAAACAAGATTACAGCAATTAGAGAAGAACAAGAGAGAGAGAGATTAGATTTGGTGGAGGATCATGGTGGACTCCATTAATAGTGTCCTTCTATTCATTACTGTGAAAATGAAATCATACTGCTATGCACAATATGCCAGGCCAGTATTTATATACAGGCCAGAAAATAATAATAAAGACGTAAAAGAAAATTTTGTTTTCCCCCCAATGCTTAGTCTGGCTCTCTACGTAACAGCTATAAGTTATAACATAATTCTTATATGACTTGTATTTGTTTTAGGCTCATGAGTTATAAGTTGTTCTGCCTGTAGATAAGAGGAACCGTCTCTCCATCACCATGTAGGTACGTCAGTGGCAGCAGTTTGTATCTGTATCATAGTGCCAACTGTTCTAGCTTATTCTGTATGTAATGTAATTTCAAATTTTCATCATCATCCAACTCTCTGTAAATTAGGAACATTATCAATTTTACAAATTTGAGACGTACAGCCCATTATTCCTTCCCACTCTCATGGAATGTAGAACTTTAAACAAGAGTAGCTTCAAACTTAGTTTACTTTTTATAGAGTACACATTAACCTCGCAAGTTTACATTTTGGTAGAAGTTCTACTTTACATCTTTCATTTAGTCATTTGCCGTTAATTTGTATTCCGTCAGTTCTTTTACCAGTCTGTTCATCTCCTTATACGAGTAACCGCCTTCTTCAACCGCCTCCTTCGCCACTTTAGCAGCCTTCTTCGCCCTCATCCTCCTCTCCTCCTCTTCTTCTCCACCCTCCATCACTTCCACAACCGCCTTTCTCACCTCCTCAAACTTCACCAACGTCCTCCTCCCCTCATCATGCTCGTTAACCTTCGACCCAACTGGCACTCCAATCCTCATCATGTCCACCATCAACCTCTCGTTGTAAAACTGCTCCGCAAAGAGCGGCCATGTCACCATCGGCAGTCCAGCGCTCACTCCTTCCATGCACGAGTTCCATCCACAGTGCGTCATGAATCCTCCCACGGACACATGATTCATTATCTTTATCTGTGGTGCCCATTTGGTCACCACCAATCCTTTCTCCTCGTCGTATTTATCCGGCATCCACGCTTTTGGGCCTCTCCCGTCTTTAACCACCCACACAAAACAAAATCCCGAGTCGACCAAGCCCAACCCGATCTCCTGCAGTTGCGTGTAGGTGAACCTACCCAAGCTCCCAAAAAAAACATAAAGCACAGACTCTGCTCTCTTCCTATCGAGCCACTCTACAATGAACCCGCTTTCTGCTTCGCCTCCTCTCACCTCCCTCTGTTTATCGTCATCGCACATCGACACTGGACCCACGGCCCATAACTTGATTTTTAGCATGTCCACATACTCCTTTTCGAACCCGTACACCGTGTTCATGACCATGCCGTAGCAAGTGGTGATGGACATGCCCATTCGATCCCATAAACCGTTAGTGTTGGTGCTTTCCATTAGCTTCGACCCGGTCATCTCAATGTGGTGTGGCATGCCGGTGACGACATGTTGGGATCCCTCCTTAATTGGAGAGTTTCTAGAAAATTCTAGATGTTTCTAGAGAAATCTAGAATTTTCTAGAATGTTCCGGAGAACTCTAGAGAAGTGTAGAACCCTCTAGAAGCTTGTGGAAGAGTGTAGAACCCTCTAAATGCTTGTGGAAGAGTGTGGAACCCTCTGGAATATTCTGGAGACGTGTGGAACCTTCTGGAACCTTACGGAAGAGTATGGAAGAATAAAGAAGGGAATGGAAGAGTGTAGAGATTCCTAGAGAGTGTGGAGCATTCTAGAGAATCAAACTCTACCGTCGGATGCAAGTAATCTCCACCATTCATTATGGAGGTTGAGTAGTATAAATAGGAGAAGGAGCCCTATTACTAGCCACCCAAGAATCCAAGAAAGAAATCCACTTCTTAGAGTGAGAAAAATACTTGAGAGTTAGTAAGCCTCTTTGAGAGAAAAGAGAGATAGCTTAAGAAGTATCTATCCTTAAGCTTGAGTCAAGTGTGAGTTACTTTTGTAATCAAATTCTTGTAATCCTACTATTCCCTTGTATAGTGGAAGAATCTCCATATTGGAGAATTATAAACTCTTGTGCACCCATTGCTACTTTTAATCTTAATTGCCTATCTTAACTTCACGAAGCGGGAAAGACCGAGATTTCCCCAACAGTGGTATCGGAGCCAGGTTCATCTGTAGCCGTAATCAAGCTCGTGTAAGTTCAAGATGGAGGATAATGTCTCTCATGATGGAGACATGTTCAAGCTCACAGCCAACAACTACTCCTATTGGAAGCCAATGATGGAGGACCACTTGTATTGTAAGGATTTCCATGAGCCCATCATCTACAAAGATAAAGTGGCAGGGAAGAGTGATGCTCAATGGGAACTGTTGAACCGGAAGGCTGTTGCTATGATCCGTAAGTACATTGACAAAACTCTCTTCGAGAATGTTTCTACTTATACAAATGCCTATGAATTATGGACAAAGCTTGAGTCCATTATTCAAAAGAAAACGCCTCGCAACAAGGCCAATTTAGTTCGACGGTTGGTGAAATTGGAGTATAAGGATGGTCATAGTATGATTGAGCACTTGAATAACTTCTAGGGGCTCGTAAATCAACTAACAAAAATTGATATGAAGATTGATGATGAGTTACAAGCTCTTCTACTCCTCAGTTCCTTACCGGAAAGTTGGGACACACTTGTTGTTACACTTAGTAACTCAGCTCCGGAAGGAAAGTTAACTATGGATACCGTCAGTGACAGCCTTCTTGGTGAAGAAGCAAGGAGAATGGAACGAGATGAGTCTATTCATCTCGAAGCTAATGTTGTTGACAATCCGGGTAGGAATGAAACTCGTGAATGTAGTAAGAGCCGAAATCCACATCAATCTCGAGGAAGATCCAAGTCACGCTCGAAGATTACATGCTATTACTGTGGAAAGATAGGTCACAAGAAAATGGAATGTCGAAGCTTCAAAAGAGACCAAAAAGCCGGTAATGTTAAGCCTGACCAAATAAGCCTAACGAAGAAGCAAGAAGAAAAGAGTACTACTACCATAGTATTGAAGGAAGGTCTGCTATATCTCGTTGGTGAAAGTAACATTCTAAACATTGCTTGCGATGAGAGTTCTTGGATTATTGATTCTGGTGCTTCCTTCCATGTTACTCCACTTGAAAACTTCTTCTCATCCTACCAAAGAGGTGACTTTGGCATGGTGCAAATGGGAAATCAAGATAGAAGCAAGATTGTTGGAATAGGAGACATCACTCTGACGACAAGCACCGGGTGCAAGCTTATTTTGAAAGATGTGAGGCATGTCCCAACCATGCGCCTCAGTCTTATCTCCGCTGGAAAGCTAGATGATGATGGTCCAATGAATTACTTTGGTGAGGGGAAGTGGAAGCTCACCAAAGGAAGTTTGACGATGGATCGAGGAAAGAAGGTAGGCTCATTGTATATAATGCAAGCTAAGCTATGCAAAGAAGAAGTAAATGTCTCTACTGATGATATGGACATATGGCATCAACGACTTGGGCACATTAGTGAGAAAGGTCTTCACATACTCATTCAGAAACAGCTCCTCCCTAACGTGAAAGGTAAACCACTTCATCCTTGTGCTCATTGTTTAGCTGGAAAACAACACAGGGTTGCTTTCCAAAGATCTTCTCCGCCCACAAGGAGAAAGAACATTCTAGACCACATGCACACTGACGTATGCTCGATGTCTGAGAGATCCATTGGTGGTGCTCTACATTTTGTCACCTTCACTGATGATCATTCAAGAAAAGTATGGTTGCACCTGTTAAAATCAAAGGATCAAGTGCTTGATGCCTTCAAAGAATTCCATGCTCTAGTGGAGCGTGAGACTGGATGGAAGATCAAGTGTGTACGATCAGATAACGGAGGTGAGTATAGAGGCCCTTTTGAAGTCTATTGCAATAAATATGGCATTAGGCTAGAGAAGACTCCACCCAAGACACCACAATTGAATGGGCTAGCTGAGAGAATGAATCGAACCATTGAAGAAAGAGTTCGTTGTGTGCTCTCTCATGCTAAGTTACCCAAATCATTTTGGGGAGAAGCTATAATGGCTGTGATCGACATTGTCAACCTCACACCATCAGTTCCTTTGGATGGGGCCATTCCTGAGGAAGTTTGGACGGGCAAGAGGGCTTCATATAATCATCTCAAGGTGTTCGGGTGCAGGGCATTTGTTCACATCCCAAAAGATGAAAGAGCTAAGCTTGATGCAAAGACAAAGGAGTGTATTTATCTTCGTTCACCTAATGATGAATTTGGGTACCAGTTGTGGGATCCAATTAACAAGAAGGTTATTCGCAGTAGAGATGTTATATTTTTCGAAGACCAAATAATTGAAGATATCAAGAATTCAGAGAGGCCAAGGTTGAGAAGCTATAAGAATTCTGAAACTACTTTGGTTCGACATGAAGATAACAACACCCAAGAAAGTAGTGATGCTGAAGATCATGAAACTCATGATGAACCGGTCCAGGAAGAACCTCAATCTAGTACTCCAATCGCACCGGAGCCAAGACGATCCTCAAGGGACAGAAGAGCATCCAGCCGATACAACACAGAGGAGTACGTTACGCTCACTGATGAGGGGGAGCCTCAAAGCTATAAAGAAGCAATGAGTGGTTGTCATAAAGAAGAGTGGAGAATAGCCATGCAAGAAGAAATGCAATCCTTGCATGAGAATAATACATATGAACTAGTGGAGCTACCAAAAGGGAGAAGAGCTTTGAAGAATAAGTGGGTTTATAGAATCAAGACCGAAGAGAACTGTTCAAAGCCTCGCTACAAAGCTCGGTTAGTCGTTAAAGGATTTGGACAAGAAAAAGGTACTGACTTTGAAGAGATATTCTCTCCCATGGTAAAGATGTCATCAATCCGAGTTGTCCTTAGCCTACCAGCCGTGCAAGATTTGGAGATTGAACAACTCGATGTCAAGACGGCATTTCTACATGGTGACCTAGAGGAAGAGATCTACATGGAACAGCCTGAGGGATTCAAAGTTCCAGGCAAAGAAGATCTAGTGTGCCGCCTCACAAAGAGTATGTATGGACTTAAACAAGCACCAAGACAATGGTACAAGAAGTTCGACGCATTCATGGCAGAACATGACTTCAAAAAGACGGAAAGCGATCATTGTGTCTTCATAAAGAGGTATGTAAGTGGTGACTTTCTCATACTTCTGCTCTATGTTGATGATATGCTAATCATTGGACAAGATCGTATAAAGATAGCTGCTTTAAAGAAAGATCTAAGCAAGAACTTTGCCATGAAAGATTTGGGACCGGCTAAACAAATCCTTGGGATGAGAATAACACGTGATAGATCAAAAAGACTGTTGTGGCTATCCCAAGAGAGATATATCGAGAAAGTGTTGGAAAGGTTCAACATGCACAAATCAAAGCCGGTTAACACTCCACTAGCTGGGCACTTCAAGCTAAGTTCGAAGCAGAGTCCGACAAGTGAAAAAGACAAGGAGGAGATGAAGAAGAAACCATACTCATCTGTAGTAGGAAGTCTCATGTACGCAATGATATGCACAAGACCAGATATCGCTTATGTAGTTGGTGCTGTCAGTCGCTTCTTGGCTAACCCAGGGAATGAGCATTGGGTTGCAGTCAAATGGATCCTTCGATATCTACGTGGAACTTCCAAAAGATGTTTATGCTTTGGAAAAGGAAAACCTGTGTTGGAAGGATATACAGATGCAGACTTGGCTGGTGACATTGATTCAAGGAAATCAACATCGGGATACTTAACCACTTTTGCAGGGGGAGCTATTTCATGGCAATCAAAGCTACAAAAGTGTATTGCATTATCCACTACAGAGGCAGAGTATATTGCAGCTACTGAAGCTTGCAAAGAGATGTTGTGGGTGAAGAACTTGTTGCATGAATTGGGAGTGGATCAAGAAAAGTATGTCTTGAAGTGTGACAATCAAAGTGCAATTTACTTGGCAAATAATTCAACATTTCATTCCCGCATAAAGCACATTGATACATGATATCACTGGATCCGAGGAGTTCTCGAAGAAAAGCAAATACACCTTGACAAGGTTCACACAGATGAGAACTGGTCTGACATGATGACCAAGGTAGTACCAACAAAGAAGTTTGAAGATTGCTGTCAAGGTGCCGGCGTACTACTACCCCCCAATTAAGTCGGGAGGGGGAGATTTGTTGGGATCCCTCCTTAATTGGAGAGTTTCTAGAAAATTCTAGACGTTTCTAGAGAAATCTAGAATTTTCTAGAATGTTCCGGAGAACTCTAGAGAAGTGTAGAACCCTCTAGAAGCTTGTGGAAGAGTGTAGAACCCTCTAGAAGCTTGTGGAAGAGTGTGGAACCCTCTGGAATATTCTGGAGAAGTGTGGAACCTTCTGGACCCTTACGGAAGAGTATGGAAGAATAAAGAATGGAATGGAAGAGTGTAGAGATTCCTAGAGAGTGTGGAGCATTCTAGAGAATCAAACTCTACCGTCAGATGCAAGTAATCTCCACCATTCATTATGGAGATTGAGTAGTATAAATAGGAGAAGGAGCCCTATTACTAGCCATCCAAGAATCCAAAAAAGAAATCCACTTCTTAGAGTGAGAAAAATACTTGAGAGTTAGTAAGCCTCTTTGAGAGAAAAGAGAGATAGCTTAAGAAGTATCTATCCTTAAGTTTGAGTCAAGTGTGAGTTACTTTTATAATCAAATTCTTGTAATCCTACTATTCCTTTGTATAGTGGAAGAATCTCCATATTGGAGAATTATAAACTCTTGTGCACCCGTTGCTACTTTTAATCTTAATTGCCTATCTTAACTTCACGAAGCGGGAAAGACCGAGATTTCCCCAACACGACGAACGGATCATCGTCGCTATGCACAGTTTCGCGTAGCTTGTGCCTGGATATTGCGCCGACTACCACCATGAAGAAGGCATTGCAGCCGCAAAAGAGAAGTCTAGGGATACCTAGATCGGACGTCCATGGGTAGAACACATCGCTTACTATGAAATCAGGTTTGTGTTGTGTTAGAAGAGTCTGAAAAGGTATTTGGAGGGAGTCAATGGCATGGATGAAGTCAGAGGTGAGGCCAGGTGATGGTAATTGTGCTAAGTTTTCAATTGATGATGAGATCTCAATGGTTAGAAATTGAATTCGATATTTCTCAATGGACGGTTGGATTAGGGGTATGTTGTATTTTGTGGTGACGATGGTTACTTTGATGTTGCGGATGGCGAAAAGCTTGGCGAGGTCGACCATGGGGATCATGTGGCCAGGAGACAAGAATGGGAGGAAGAAGATGTGGAGGTTTGAAGTGGCCATTCTGGGAAGATGAAGAAAATTAAAATAAAAAATGAAGTAAAATGAGATAAAAAGAGGATTACTTCACGTTATCTTAAATGACATGTCAATTGACAGCGTTGATGATATCGACTTGTTTGTTTGTTTTGATCAGTTAATCCACCCTATAAAATAGGATCTCTGAATTTTATTAACATTTAAAATTTAATCGGTTTATCCACTTGATGTAGATATCTTTCTTTCTTCATTGTTTGTATAGTTCTTTCTTTCTTTTCGGTCTTGTTCTGCATGTCATTATCTTTGCAACCTATTTGATTAAAGAAGAACTATTAATCCATCAATTTAGCTTTAATTTCATTTACTTGTCAGCAACAACCCACGTTGAAATACAATATGAAAGTCTCTCTCATAACATCTAGTCGTAGATGAGTTTTTTCTTTAACTTTCTTTTCCGACGATTTATATAATATAACATTGCTATCACAAATTATTACCATCCCTGCTTTTAAATATTTATTGTCAAGAGTTCTATTATTTTGTTCCTTCCATATGTGATAAATAGTTTCTGCAATGCAGATATAAGCTATGTCTCTCTTTCTCTGGACTTATTACAAAATTTGCTTTTGCTCGTAAATTCATGGAGCATTTTGGAATGATATCAAGTATTCTTTTAGCATTCATTAGCAGATAGCTAGCCTGATTACAATGGAAAAATAAATGCTTCTTTTTCTTTGTTTCTTACTTACACAAAAGCAGGTTGTATCCTTCTACAATGGTCTTTTTTGTTTCTGTATGACCGCATAAATTTTAGTTGATACGTAAAAGAAGTTGCATTTGATGTTGATTCTTTGTTTCTTCTATATATGTTATATTTTAAATCGTAAAAGCTCACCATCAACCAATGCCAACTGCAAACCAAAATGTTGCTAGAACAATTTATTTGGTTGATTGTGGCATCCTACCATCTAAATCAGCTAGCATAGTGCATGGTTTCAAGTATAATCCGTGTTTACTGAACCAACTCCACATTTAAGTACCACATTGATCCAATTTTCAGGGGTTTGATCAAAATTTAGAAGTACATGGTTTTGATCAAAATTTTAGGAGTACATGCTTAAGACCAAGTGACCAACGATGGTAGCATTTAAATGAGATTTATTTGTGGCTTTTTGCAAAAGTTATGTTTTTAAAGATCTAAATCAACATTGATTTTTTATTGGTCAAAGATTAGAACACTTTTTAGCTATTATGCTAGGGAAACCGTACTTTTCCTAGTACTAATCACCCTCAGATATAATAGACTGAGAATACAGATTTCATGATTTCCCCAATGACCGCTAATCGTTAGAGTATTATGTTGTAAAGATATTAAATCATTAATGCCTTCCCTTAGTCAGAAGTATAAATAATGTTGTTATGTTTCTAGTAACTATTTGCTCTTAGCAAATTGATACCGCAAATAACGCTGTTTTATTTACTTTAACACTTTACACACATTGGATAAAAATAACATTTGACGCAAAGTTCAGGTAATTTGCAATTGAACATGGAGCACACTTACAGATTTTAGAACACAAGGATACATCTAAAACGGATAGGGTCCCACAAATAACAAATCAATATGACAGAGAAACCAACACTTGTCTTGGTGGTTTTCCAGGCCTTCTTCCATAGCTAATGTATATCTTCTTTCGACACCTTCATATGGTAAAATGCTATGAAACATCTATTTGAAAGAAATATATTTACAAACCGTTTGAAAGAAACCCACGTTTTTGCTATATTGTTTGATCGAGTGGAATGCATCTGGGCTTGCACCGGAATATCAATGTCTGGTTATTTACCTTGAACTAATTGTACAAAATCACGAGCTCATGATTTTGAAGTTTTGTGTATTAATATGAAATCTTTAAGTTAATCCATAAGTGGATTAACTTACAAAATAGTTGTGGATTAACTTATTAAAGTTAAATGGTGGATTAACTAACGGAATGTGTGGATGAAAATAAAAATTACCTATCTGAAAATTTATATGTTTGTCTGTCTGCAAAATATGGTATCATTATAGTATTAAACTGACATTAAATAAAATGTAAAAAAATGTTTTTTTTTTTTTCATGTTTGTTCCATCCTTACATAAGAATACTCGAAGGACCTACGCAGATCCGGCAGCTGTTGCCGGTAGTTGAACAAGATTAGAAGATAGTAGCACTAGCAGTGTTTATTTTTCAAAGCTATAACCGTATAACACAAAATAAATCAACCATGACATATCATACAATCAATTTAGTGAATTACTATATACTGGAACACAAACACACAGTGGCAAAACCAAATGTTCTCAGACATCAGCCTAACAATACACAACAAAAAATTAACTTATATTATCACAGTCTAACTCTAAGCAACACAAAAGCAGCAACCAAAAATGCAAGAGTCAATTCAAATTTATCGTTCTTCATCCTGCTAATTGAAGATGAAGGACTGGATGGAGTTACATTATTACCCTCGCTGACCTTCTCTTTGGGGCAGCTATACCCACATTTACTTGGCACCACCACTCTGTAAACTCCATTGCCCGTTAGTAAAAACACATCTTTATTATTATCTTCGCCGAAAGAAAATATAAACTGGAGTAAAGGTGCTTCACTCCCAGGAACTTTGTCACAAGGCATAGGTGATTCCTTAGAACAACCAAATGGAATTATTTTACTGCTGTAATTTCCACTATTTTCAGGTGTTTCTGTACCTGTCCACATTGCTCCAGCATATAAATCAGCATATATGTACCTAATAAAGAAGAAGTCATTATAAATGTTTACAGTGTAATAAATAAGAGAATTTTGATATGCTTACCTTCCAGTCATGCATGGGTCTGTTTCGGACCTGTAGACGTAACCACCAGTGATAGAAGCAGACCCAACACTGTTGTTCAAATCGGAGTGAGTGTATCCCATTACAGGTAGTATTGGGTTGATAGAGTTTATGGATGTGTTTCCTCCAGGTGTTGAGGGTGGGTGATATGATTCTGGGCCTTCGAAAACTCGCCATCCGTAGTTTCCACCTTTTGTTATTAAATCCACTTCTTCATATTCATCCTGAAAATTATGTAATCTAGCATTTCATATGCTTAAAATATTCAGAAACTGTAAAGGTTATAGTAAATTTTTAAACTTTATATATCATGTAAGTCTAAAACAATATAATTTATGACCTTGAGCCACAATCATGAACAAATGTTTCGCCACTATTATCGTACATCTTGATATATAATAGAATTTAGCTGCTAAGATAAGTGTTGCAACGGTGAAGGTTCATATTCAAATACTAATGGTTAAGGTTTATTAAGGTTCATATTCAAATACTAATGATTAAGGTTTGTTAATTAGATAATTCATCAACAAAGTACCTCGCCAACATCAGCACAAATAAAATAGGAAGGCCTAGCAGAATCAAAACTGCACCTCCATGGATTTCTTAATCCAAGAGCCCATATTTCACCTTGCAATTTTTTATCATTTGCGGATGGGTTGTCACTAGGAATTGAATAGTGTCCCCACAAGTTTAGCTCATCTATTTCTTCTTGGCCTACAAATTCATTCAATGCAAATTAAGTTCAGTTTAAATTCAAGCACGCCATTGAAATTGTTTTCAAGACTAACTTGGTATGTTGTTAACATCTATACGCATGATTTTCCCTAGCAATGATTTCTTGTTTTGGGAAAAATTGAAAGGATCCCCTTTTTTTCCTCCATCTCCCATCATATAATACATATATCCATCTTCAGGTCCGAATAGAATTTGACCTGCGTGATGAGATGAAAATGGAAGACCCATTGTAAATATTCGCCTAACTTCTGTTGCACTAGCAGAAGTTGCCTGCATTAGAAATTCAAACAATCAGTTTACAGTATGTCTTCCACGATTAAACCATCAATGTTAAAGGTTAAACAAAGAGCATTATTGAAGTCTCTGAGATTCAACCTTTGCATTATTCATTGATATCTCTGTATTTTTGTTTAGCTTAGCTTATCTTTTGTCATCCAAGCGTATTAATTATAGTTAGCACAAATAATAACACTATACACAAATTAAGAATGTGTAACGACACAGAGATACTGGTGTCATCACTCAAATTTTCAAACCTAACTCCCTTCAGTTTCACATGAATTACTTCAAATGATATGTCCAGGATAATAAAATAGACTTGCTATAATTTAATCCACGACACAGTTTAAATTCATAAACTGAAGGTAGCTCATCAAACCAAAATGTTAAACATAAACCAAATATGCCAAAAAAATGTAGATTCCTTCGCAAATAATTTGATACATGTATAATATGCATACACTCAATAAGCGTCCAACTTATCTAAATATATTTTTTAAAAGTTAAAAGCAACTAAGGCCAAATAAACAGAAATGTAAATGGTACCATAGAAGGCTTAGCTGATGAACTATTAGCGCTAAACTCAGCAATGACAGACTGATACTGACACGGTTGAACTCCATTATCCGCATCAAGTTTAGAAGGGTCACAACCAACATCTGAATTACAAGAACATCTACCGTTACATCCTGTGTTCCGAGTTTTATCACACGTAAATGACACAAAAAGCCTGTTAAGAATAGTCCCATAATGAACGATTATAAAATGTATTTTGCATAAATATTAACATAACCATTTGTTTTTGTAGAGAAGCGTTTGTGTTAAGCATGCTTACGCATAAAATTGAGCAACCCAAGCCATAAGTACTGTGTCAACTGATGGGCTGCTCAGTGCTCATTTTAAGTTTGAGCAGGGTTAGCGCAAACACTTCTCTTTTTGTTTTGCAATAATATTTGATTTTGTAGTACAACCTTCCATTGTTCGCAAAATCTGGATGGATTGCCAAACCCATAACTCCGAACTGAGAATCATAAAACACTTCATCCGTGACATCAAGGAAAGGACTCGACTCATCAAAATCCAAACTTTTCCCAGACCCATGTTCCGGAACATTCGCTAGCCAAACCTTACCTTGTTGGTTAGCCAAAAATACACGGTTTGATCCATCGGGATGTGCTGCCATATTCAAATAGGTACCATTTCCAAGTTTTTCTATGCATAAGCCTTTAGGCCTTGGAACATTTTCAGCCATATTAAAATTTACGGATTTGCCAGTGAAACAGAGATTATTGTCGTTTGATGATCCACCGAATGCATTGCAGAAATCGGACTGGGATTGCCAGAGGTCGGTGAGCTTGGAAGGGGAAGAAGATGGTAACGGGGCGAAAGGGGAATTTTTGATCGGTGTGTCTTTGCATGTGTCCCAGACTTGCGTGCAGAAGTTGCTTGCAGTGTTTTTCGATGAAGTGTTGGAGATTGTGGAGTTGCAGAGTACTGGGATAGTTCGAATTTTTGGCTCGACCGTGAACAGATCTGCTGAAAATGGGTCACATTTCTGCATTAAATAAAAAACATAGTGATTATTAATATGCAATTTTTATATTCATTAAAAAAATGATAAGGACCAAAACATACCCAGCTCCCACGATTAACCAACGAGTACAATCAATGATCACATGATTATTCAAAAACTTAGTTAGTATAAATATCATATCATCATCACTGTTATTAGTTAATGATTAAGTCAATTCAATGATTTATTTTATTGAACTAAAAACTAATTCATATACACATATTTTTATGTAAGTTGTGCTCAATAACACTGTTACATGTGAAACCTCACTTGCATCTCAAACAAGTCAATTGTTTTGATCTAGTGCATTAATTATCGTTAATGATACTAACCTGAAAACGATTAGTAATGAAAGTTAATTATAGTCAATACATAGTAGTTTCATTAAATTATTTCAACTTACTAAAAATAAATAAGAAAAGCATGTATGTCTTTTGTTTTTCATCAAAAAAAAAAAAGGCAATGAAAGCTGCAAATTTAATTCCATAGATGAATGTTTCTACTGAAGTCATTTTATATTTTGTAAAAACTAGAATTTTTGTCCTGTTTGAATGGAGATGTTCAGACATAATTTCAATGCAAATCAATTACAATTCATATCATAACAGATTAAGAAGCATTCATAAAATTTGTCCAGAGGTGAATGAAAATATAAAATCTCTGTTAAAGACCTTAGGTTGCGATAATAACCTTTATATGCCAAAAGCAGAAGCGATTAGAATCCAATCTGGATCATTGGCCGGAGATTCATTTGAATCATCTTCTTTTTCTTTCTTTTTTTAACACTAGAGTCATTATATTCCTAAAGATAGAGGTTTAGAGAAGATTGATGATCAAAGATTTTTTAAACTAATTAGTGAGTGGATGTATGGACTCGAAACTGGTAGAAGGTTGATTTCAGACTGGTTAAGTGATAACATGAGCAGGTGACTAATGGTAGGATGTAAATCGATCAGATTGGACTGGATGTAGCAGTAGGTATGTGCAAGCTCTATTCTAAGAGATTTACGGATTCAGATTGGACTGGATGTAGCAGTAGGTATGTGCAAGCTCTATTCTAAGAGATTTACGGATGGACATAAAACAGATGACATATATGTTTGAACACTTCTTCAAACTAATCGTACAACATATGTATAATATAAAAATCATCAAACAGACATGATTTCGTTTCCTTTTCCTTTTTCTAATTATAGTTCGTGTTACAATTTAAGAATGGACAAACACAGATGAATGTCTGTAGATATCAAACTCAAACAGACATTAGACACGTGTACAGGGGGTCGGCCTAACAGACATTACGACTTATAAGCTACTTTTGGAAGAAGTACCCAATAAGCCATTCTGCAAGAAGTAGTTGCCAGACAGACCCTAATACTCAAATGATGGAGGTAGGAGACAATATTTTATAGGAGGAAGAATTACTATTTATTTCTTACTTCCAATACATCAAATGATCCCATATATATAGGATTACATAGACAACTTTTCATAGAACAGACATGTCACTTCTTCTAATGGACATAACAAATCATAAATAGACATGACAATTCATCAATAAACATGACACTTAATTTGACAAACATGACCTTTTATTTAATAGACATTAGAGCAATTAATGATTTTGGTTTACTCCAACATTGTCTCCCCTAAACCAAAATTCCTTCGAATGCCTAATGCAGCAACATTTTTTTGAGAAAACAGTCCCTCTAAGCAGCTTTGTGAAGATATCAACAATTTGTTCTTCACTTTGACAATACTCGAGACTCACTTCTTCTTCACGAACGAGTTCTCATAGGAAATGGAAACGAAGACGAATATGCTTTGTTCTTCCATGCAAAATAGGATCTTTGGAGACAGAGATAGTAGAATTATTGTCGCAATAAATGATCGTAGGATCTTCTTGCTTGAAGCTCAGATTTTTAAGAATTCCTCTTAGCCACAAAGTTTGACATCCTGCTAGAGATGCTACGATGTATTCAGCTTCAGTGGTAGAAAGAGCCACAACTGGTTGTTTCTTCGAACACCAAGAAATAATTCCACTTCCAAGGTTAAATGCATAACCCGAAGTACTCCTTGAATCGTCGATACTTCCACTTATATCGCTGTCCGTATATCCAACAAGCTTCACGGACACACGAGATTCACAGAAAATGCCATAGTCAATAGTACCTTTAACATATCGCAAAATTCTTTTCACAGCTTCCCAATGGTTTGAGTAAGGCTTCTCCATAAATTTGCTAATCAAATTTACTGCGTACATGATATCGGATCTTGTAGCAGTGAGATACATCAAATTTCCAACTAGGCTTCGAAATAAAGTTGGATCAACGCACTTTCCTTCACCATTTTTGCACAATTTCAGACCTGTAACACAAGGAGTTGAAACTGGATTTGCATTCATCATGTTGAACTTCTCCAACACATGCGCAACATATTTTTTTTGCGAGATAAAAATCCCACAATTTGATTGCTGAACACCTATCCCCAGAAAATGATGCATTTCTCCCAAATCCGTCATCTCGAACTCTTTCATCATTGAATTTTTGAATTCAGATAACATCTCGATATCATCTCCAGTAAAAATTAGATCGTCCACATATAGACTCACGATCATGAAACCTCCTTTTGAATTCTTCTTCATGTAAAGAGTATGCTCAAAATGACACCTTTCAAAGCCATTTCTAAGAAGAAATTTATTAATTCGATTATACCATGCACGAGGGGGTTGCTTCAGCCCATACAATGCTTTATGCAGCTTATACACATTTTCCTCATCGCCCTTCACAAAACCCGGAAGTTGTTGGATATAAATATCATCTTGAAGAAATCCATTTAAGAAAGCCGATTTCATATCCATTTGCAACAGTTTCCAACCATTTTGAGCTACAAAAGAAATTAATAATCGAACAGTATCAAGTCGAGAGACAGGAGCGAATACCTCATTGAAATTTTCGCCTTCCTTTTGCTTGTACCCTTTTGCAACCAATCGTGCTTTGTACTAGTTGATGGAACCATCAAGATTTGTTTTGGTTTTGAACACCCATTTCACATCAATGGCTGATTTGTGTGAAGGCAACGTAGTAAGCTCCCACGTACCATTTTTCTCAATAGACTTGATTTCTTCCTTCATTGCATCCACCCTTTTTTTTTTTTTTGATGCTTCTTCGTAAGTGACTGGATCTTCCCCTGCAAAGCATGCAAAATATACATGATCAGTAGTGTCAACTTCTTCGATTGCATCATAGATTTCTCTCAAGGATCGCGTCCTTCTTTCCGCCGTTGGTGGTGAATTTTGCTCCTGCTCAGCTTCATTATTTTCATGTTGTGGTCCTTCAATACCAGCATCAACACCTTGTTTCAAAGAAGTTTCATCTTCAAGATTTAGAGTTTGTCATCCTGGTAATTCTGCAATATCTAAAAAATTATAGCAGCCATTTTCATCAAAGCGAACATCCCTACTGATAACCATCTTCTTCGTCCTTGGATTGTAAAGCTTGTATGCTTTAGTCTTTTGGCTATAACCGATGAAAATGCATTTTTCGGATTTGTCATCGAGCTTCGATCTCAAAGCATTAGGAATACGAGAGTATGCAAGACAACCAAAAGTTTTTAGGTGAACAACATTTGGTTTTTTGTCATACCATACTTCATTTGGAGTAGAATCCTTCAAGCTCTTCGTTGGCGATCAGTTGATTAAGTAAATGGCACAAGAGACGGCTTCAGCCCAAAAACACGCAGGCAAGTTCTTCTTCTTCAGCATGCATCTGACCATATTCATGATAGTCCTGTTCTTGCGTTCTGCAACTCCGTTTTGTTGAGGCGTGTACTTTGCTGTAAATTCATGGCGAATGTCATTGTTTCGACATAATTCTTCAAATAAAGAAGACGTATATTCTCCATCACGATCACTCCTCAGATTTTTTATTTGAAGACCTGAATTTTTCTCAACTTGTGTTTTAAAATCTTTAAAACATGAGAAAACTTCTGATTTCTCTTTCACACAATAAACCCATGTTTTTCTTGTGTAATCATCAACAAACAACAAAAAATATCTGCTACCTCCAAGCAATGGCACTTGCACTGGTCCACAAAGGTCGGTGTGAACAAGCTCCAAACATGATTTCGAAATCCACTTTGATTTGGATGGGAAAGATTCACAATGTTGTTTTCCCAATTGACATTCCTCGCATACTTCATTTATCGCCATAATTTTGGGGAGTTCTTGGACTATTTCTTTGGTAGACATCTCTTTCAAGCTCCGAAAGTTTAGATGCCCATACCTCTAATGCCATAACTTGGAAACTTCATTATTAGAATCAGCAAGTATGCACTTATTGCTCACGATGTCTAGTTTGATCGGAAATAATTTGTTAGATCCCATCAAAATATTCGCCACTTGTTGATCGTTCTTCTTCATGCTGCATTGATCTCCAACGAATTGAAAATCAAATCCCTTTTTTAGCAAATGACCGACGCTAAGAAGGTTGTTGCATATGTCTAGTACGTAAAGAACCTCCGACATTTTTTTAATTTTTCCAGCCTTGGTTTTGAAAGAGATTTCACTAGCACCTCCAATTTTGTTTGATTTAGCATCTTCGATAGTAATCTGACCATCGTTAGCTTCTACAAGACTCGAAAACAAATTTTTATTTCCAGCCATATGCCTACTTGCACCACTATCCAAGTACCATATGTTTTCAATATTTCCATCCGAAGCAATCAACAAAGATCCAGAATTTTCTGCTTCGTTATGCTTAAAGCTAGCAACTGACTTCTTTTCAGGATGTTTCTCTCAATAATCATTTTCTTTATGACCAGATTTGTGGCAAAAATTGCATTCAAAATAAGATTTTTTACCTTTGTATTTGCCTCGCGCTTTGTTATTTTTGGATGATGGTTTCTCCGCCTTTGATTCTTTACGTTTTCCACCATTCCCGCTATAATTTTTGCCATGGGATGAACCTTGACCTTTTGTGGATGTGAATTGAGATTTTAAGGCTTGATCTTGAGAAAAATTAGTTTGCTTACTTCTCTTCAAGATCCTATCCTCATGAGCTTCCAGCCTCCCTTGCAAGCTTTCAAGAGAAAGTGAAGCAATGTCACTTGATTCCTCAATTGCAACGGCAATATGATCAAATTTCATTGGTAGGCTCCGCAGAATTTTTTCGACGGCTCTTTGGGTCTCCACGACTTCCCCGTTTGAAGCCATCTGATTGATGATGGAAGTGAGACGAATAAAATATTCTGAGATTTTCTCATCATCCTTCATTTCGAGCTTTTAGAATTCAGCTCGCAGTGACTGCAGGCGAACCTTTTTTACTTGATCTTGGCAAGAATACGTTGTATTCAATATTCTCCAAGCCTCCTGAGAATTTGAAACTTTTCTAATTCTATCATAAACTTGAGTTTCAAGTGTCTAATAGATTTGGTAGAGAGCCTTCCGATCTTTTAGCTTTTTGCTTTTCAGAAGTTCCCTTTGGGCGGGTGTAAGTTGCGTCTCATCTTTTGGCGCTCCTACACCTTCTTCGACCACACTCCACAGATCTTGAGATTCAAGACACAACTTCATTAGAACGCACCAATAGTCAAATCTCTCACCATTAAAACGAGGAACTTGAGCGGCAAGATTATTTGTTATATTGAGATTATTTGACATATTGATATTTCAGTTTGATGGAGGTAGAAGACTATTTTATAGGAGGAAAAATTACTATTTATTTCTTACTTCCAATACATCAAATGATCCCATATATATAGGATTACATAGACAACTTTTCATAGAACAGACATGTCACTTCGTCTAATGGACATGACAATTCATAAATAGACATGACAATTCATAAATAGTAAAAAATTATAATAAACTACTATACACTATATATTACTTTACACACACCGTTTCTTTACTAAATTATCTATATTCTCATCTTCTTTTTCTTTCCTCCTTCAAACTTAAAACACAATTACCTAAAACTAAATTAGACCATTATTTCTGAATGTTTTCTTAATTGAAATTTTAGATTTTATGATTAAATAATTCATTAACATCTTCATTAACATTTTTAGTTTGCATCGAGTTTCAATACTTTTAAGAATAATTTGACTATTTACATGCAAAAAATTTAAAAAACAGCTATGAGAAAAGGGTAATCTAGTAACAGAATTTTATAGAAAAATAACGGTGTATGTTAAGTAATTTTCGATGTATAAATAGAATTTGCCTTTCAAATTTATTTTGGTGTATGTAAAGTAATTTATGATTTAAGAATAGAATTTGTCTTCCTTTCTTTTTTTGATAAAAACTCGATCAACTTTATCAAACTTCATTTTCAAAAAAAAAGAAAAAGAACAAGAAAAAAACGCTTTATCAAACTAACTAAAAACGTGAACTAAATGGCATTTTAAAAACTTTATTACAAAATAATATCTCTTATAAATTCTTCCCACCACATTTATTATGATAATATAAAAAGGATTGTTAAGTTGACAACAGTTATGGATAATCATGACGCTTTTGAAGTATTAACATCTGATTTACGTAAAACTGCGAACTCCACAATAATTATACTATTTTCATAGGCAAGTAAAATTTAAACATCATATCCATACAAATTTTAATGGATCCCTGCCGAAGTACAGTACTGCCAATAACATATTGTTTTCTGTAGGGCTTGTATCATTTTTCTTTCAAAATTTTGATGGTATGTTAACAAACTTGGTTAAAGAGTATAAACTAGCAAATTTTTTGGGGTCAAGGCCCATCCGGATCATGACATTCCTTAACATTTTTATTGTTGTTAGGGTTCCACTAGAATTGTTCCTCTTATCCCAAAAATGTAATTCAGTTAACAATCAGCAAAAAGGTTATCTGTTTATGCTAAAATTTAACGAATTCATATAGTTTCCACCTTCACAACAATAACAAAATGTAAATTGGTCAAAGTAATTCAATTGACTGGATTGAAATACCTGAAGCAATAATTTGTGTAAATTTGGCACTTTTCACTCTAACTGAGATAGAATGTTAATTTTTAAACCTAACATTTACTGTTTTTGCGAGGTTCCAAAAGAAGTCTACCAAAAATAAACAAGCTAGCTAAGCCAGAATGCTAATATTTTACTTAATCCACATGATCAGGAAGCATCCTTTTCATATTATGCTTCTGAATAAAATTAAAAAAATGATTAAATTTATTGATTATATGCTCAAACCAATCACACAATAACAAGAAATTTGTGTTCAAAGTGCAGCGTGCTTAACATTGAGTAAGATAGGCATATAAAACAAATAAGGACTTACAGCACAGAGAAGTGATTGAACAAGAGATGCACATCCAGAATCCGAAATATCCAAAGATTCAAACTTTTTTTTCAAGTCGGCATCATTTTTTGCGCTACAGCAACTACTTCCATTATAAGCACAAAATCCCAGTGGAGCTTTTAATATAATAGGAGCAGCTACATAAACAATCCAACGAAAGTATCTCACATAAATGTCATAATTGCAACAAAAAAATATATTAAAATAAATAAATAAAGATTAAATTCAAGGCTTACTTGAATCAGTACACAGCTGAAGCCCAAAAGAACCAGAAACGTAAAGGACAAAAAAGGTGGTGGCTGAAGGAAAATTCATGTGTTTTTTCATGGCTCAATCAAACATTTTAGAAATGGCTGGGTTTTATATAATGAGAAAGGAGACTAATTTCGCTAAAAGTTTGACTTAGCAATATTCAAATAAACAGGAGATTGATAGATAAAGGGTGGGCCTTTAAAGTGAGTTGGTTGATAATTTGAAACAGGGGAAGAGATATGGGTAGGAAGTGACAGATATACGTTTGACAATTTAATTGCCATATTGTACAGGCATCCCTCTTTTTACCTATACGATAATGTAGGTCCTTGTCTGTTTCTATAGCCACTGGTCATGCTTCTTTTTGTATTTGGCTGTAAGTGTAACCCACTTTGATCATACCTATCCAGTTAAAGTATCGCTAGATCCCTGCTATAGCTCATAACACTTTCTAACAGCTAAGCTATTTCAATTTAACGTTCATGAATAGTAGATCTGATTTTAGTCCCGCTATTTTTCGCTACACTCGTTAAATCAAAGCCATTTAGCATTCGCTTTAGCAATATAAACATATAAAGGAAGATCTGACCAATTTTCTTTTGAAACAAATCAAAAAATCTAGTTGAAAGAGCTAACCTTAAGATATAAGCGTCCTGTATAAGGTAGAAAACTATAGCAATCATCAAATCTAGTGTGCATTATTATGATGTTCTTTAGTCTTGTATAGTATTAATTGATATCACTTTCTTCTACCCAAATGATGTGAGAATCATAACTAATTAATTTTAAATATCTGATTTTAAATTTATTGAACATTTTTTGCACATTCGTTATATTCTTGCTATTTCCCCACTTTATCGTCGCTACCGCTTTTTGCTCCGCAATCTCTATAGAATCGCTAAGTGTTTTAACTGCACAGGATCATAGGATTGTTTAACTTCTTCGGTAAAGTAGAAGCACTCTCATCTTGATTTGATATGATCTTATTTCCTACCCTGAAGTGACCTCGTGGAAGTACCACTTTTTGATTATATAAATCCAAAAGGAAAGAGATTTATTATTTATACCAAATTTTCACTAGTGTCAATTAAATGCGCAATGATAATATTTCAGACAAACCCAATAAAGTGGAGGGTCGGTCAAAACATGCAAATAATACTCAAAGTCAATCACCAAATGGATGAGGGTTTGATTTTAAGATACGACAAACAAGAAAATAGTAATTTTCATTCTTCTAATTAGAGCATATCCAATGGTTGGATGTTACGCTTCTGAATTCGAAATGTTGGGAACGTTTCTTTTCCAACAGTGATTTTTGCCCTAAATATTCAAGGCAAAATTCAAGGACTAATTCAGGATTTTCAATTGGTCCCGGGTGAGAAGAATTTGTAAGCTAAGTCTCATATTAGACTTAGGAATAGCAAATATATCCCATGATTGTATAGCCTAATATTTATATAGGCTTAGGATTGAAAATTACACTTAGTGAATTATAATGCTATGTCAGTAGAGTCACCCCACGGAAGAGTACCCTTCACTTTGATGCTTCCAACGGTCGGATGCACTTAGTACAGATATGATATCATAAAGACGATGACTTCATAAGAGATTGGACCTGGCTTTGGAGTAGAGGTATGAATGGTTGTTCGGGAGCCCACATATTTCTTAATTCAAGAATTAAATGGTCCAAACTGGTAATTAAGAGTGGTAAGGAAAATCTTAAGAAAGGTCAAATTCAAATGTTAAGGTATTAGGTGACTGTTATAAGGTCTGCCTCCTTACTGAAATAAGTAAATTAGTAAAATTTCATTATATAAGAATGGAAACGAACAGGATCGTTGTAAGGTTTGCTTCAGGATAAATTCTTAAGTTGCTGATTAATGGAATGTCTCCCTAATAAGAAGTAGTAAGTAGCTGGAAGGATTGTCGTGTAGTGTCAGCTATATACCCATTTGGTGATGTCCTCCTAAAGATATGATATATAGGTCTGCTTTGATTAAGGTAGTAGCTAGCCTATCAAATATGGGTGTGAAAAGCCTTAATTATTGGCCAAAAGGTCTCAATAGCCAGCACCGATAGGCCATAAAAGATAATGTTATGAGTCTACCTTAGAGACAGGTATTAAATGATGTGAGGTCGGCCTCATCTAAGGCTTTAAACGGTTAAAGCACTACGCCATAGATAGCCTACTGCAATGAAAACTCATAGTGTTGCTAGCTAAAATGTTGTCACAGCTATGCTGATTATTATCTATTGCAACGCATGCTTCAGTGTGTTAGCATAGATATCAAATTGTGTTGCAATGGCAACAGATATATTTAAATTAAAAAAAAAATTAAAAAAATGACACCTCAGCGATCCACACCTTTTGTTAAAATGAAATCCAAACCATTCAATCAACCCTATTGATCCGCACCTCACCCATTTTTATTTCCTGCCGTTATTTTCCTTTGCCCCGCTTATTTTCATTTCGTTAGGTCCCCAAATTTTCTAAATCAAAAAATTTCAATCAATTTTACAATCAGAAATCAAATTAAAACCAAAATCTCGCAAATCTATAAACTTTTCGCAGGGTTGGAGCTCGACTTCAGGTTTGAGAGTTCGCTTGCGATTGATAGAAACTACATCTGATTTATAATCAGATCTGCGCGATTTCAGGTTTTTAAATCAATTTTCCGTTCGGATTTGGTAAGGCTTTCTTATTTTTAGGAATTAATCTATGTTAGTTGATCGTATTTTACAGTTTGGCTTTGAATCAAACCAATCAAGTTTTGGGATAAACATATATGTATCTGTACAAAGGTATTAAGTTATTGATGTTAGATTAACAGAGTTCTTAAATCTGTATCTGTAACAGAGTTCTTAGATCTACATCTGTACAAAGGTATTAAGTTATTGAACGGTTTTTATTGGAATGATGTCTCAAAATAATTAAAATATCTGGCTTTATGAGTTCTATTCTTGCTTGGATTGGCAGCATTTGATTTTTGAATAATCGATTACACGGTTCACACCATAAATGCCACACTTATTGCTTGAGATTACAGTGTTATGAGTTAATTATCTGCTTGAGATTATAGTGTTATGAGTTAATAATCTGCTTGTAAGTTACAAATGCACTGTTGGAATCACTTGTTGCTTTTACTCTAGTCTGTGCTTTATGGTGTTGGCTGGCTTTAATTTTTTTTCTAGTAAAATATTTCTAGTCTGAGATTCTTAATTTGTGTTCATCATCATCATATTTCAGGCCTATGATGGAAGGGAACATATTGATTGATTGGACTAATTGAAGCATTTCATGCTCTACAATGGCCTTCCAGTGCAAGTTTTATCGGCATGACACTTCAATTTTCAATAATTTTGTGTCCATTTTAACTCCTTAGAGGATTTTGGTGAAATTTCCCAAAATTCTACATAAATTGTCTACTACCTAATATGATTTTACAGATCCCCATTATCAAACACAATATATATTAGAATGATATTAGTTAATGATTGAGCATCCTCTGCTATTTACTACCCGTATGTAACTATAAGTGAAAATTGCTGAGATATGTTAGCAACTGTTTATTTTTTTCGTTTTGCCACTTATTTAGAAATTAGAACAATGTGTACTGTCAATTTAGCTAGGAAGAAATAATTCAATTAGATAACATTGCATTATCACGTATTAAAACGTATGGTCAGCATGTATATTTTCAAAACCAGAATGTAGATAATGTATGCCGTCTCAGTCTCAGTCTCACATCAAACAATTCTTAATTTTTAAAAATTGACCATCAGTTATTGTGTAGCTGTATGGTTACAGTGATGCTCTCTGTTATGTAGATTAAAACAGCTGAAACTGTATGGTGACAGTGATGCTCTCTATTTGCTTAAAACTGGTGCTTCTACACATGGTATCTTCTTATCTTATTTTTGTGTTTATATGGTTTGTCTTATACAGTATACTAATAAATAGAGTAACCAGTTTTACATATATTAAAGGCAAGAAATAATTCGTATTCTTAACTATTTATAATTTATAATTTATGATTTATGTTCTATATGGTAATTTTTTGTTCTGCAAATCATTAACTGATTATAAATTTCTAATTTTATGATATATATTAGCTAGGCTATCATCAACTTGAGGACATTCTATGACCTTTAACACCTAATTATACGTTGGTTTAGGGTTATGCGCTTCTTGTTTTGAATTCTTTTTAGATTGTCCTGTTTAATGCACCTTAGTTGGCACCGAATTGAATTTATTGACTATTTGCTACAGTATTTAACTTGCAATGCAGTGAACTTATTTGGTAGACCATATGAATTCCAATATAATACCTAAGTAACATATGAACTAAACTGACACATGTACGATAGTACATGATGGAAACGTGCATATACCTTTCTATAGCATATTGTCAAGGCAATTAAGTCTGGTAAAGTTTCTGGCACCTCTTAAGTTAGAGCATCATATGAAAAATCTCAGTCTTTTGAATGGTAATGTTGGATTGAGATGCCCAACCTGAATTTGACAGCTTTGAAAATATTTATTGTTGTTGTTATCATGGAAGGATCTATTTGACTTTTAGCATGATGTTTTTGTTTGTGATTTTCTGTTCGGAATCCAGGTTTGGTCTACTAGCACTACCAAGGTTTGTGATTTTCTGTTCGGAATCCAGGGTTTGATGTTTTTGTTTGTTGATGTTTTTGGCATTGACAGTGCTTGGTCTACAAGCACTACCGGAGTGCACATGCTAGAATATCAAGGCAGAACTTACTTATAGGGTTGATCTGAGATTGATATTACTACTTTAACTTTACACAATTGTGTATACCAGAAGCAATGTGGTAGTACGTGTATGTACTTAATCTGTTGATGATTTTGGTTGCAGGTTTGACGGACTAGATTTGAAACGAGCAATTGGCTTCTACCTTGGAGTCGATACAATTATGGGACATATGACATTTTACATGTTTGGTGCATACAGGTTAGGCTATGTGTATCACTTCTTGCATTCTTGCTTTTGCATGTTTGAATATCATCACAAATTGAGTATATGCTATTTGAGTTAATTCATCTCAGATTTTCATGTTGCATTTTCAGGTTATTGCTTCTGTATGACATTCCCAACTGGTAAACGGTGATGGAAGTAATGCTATTCATCTTTGATTTAGGAGCTAAAAGGAATTGTACATTAATTATTTCAAAATGAATTGTATAGGACAGAATGCCTTGCCAACACTACATGAACATGCCTGGTGTTGGAAGAATGCCGGTGCAACTGGGAGTGAACATGCCAGCACAAGCAAACCAGAAACTCGTACATAGAGACGATGACCCCGCGTTAGAAAGCAATCTGTTTGAGGTATACGACGTAGTTCTTTATTTAGGAATCATTGAGTGACAATGTAGTGATGAATGTATGTAAATATGAATGATTGTGTAATATACGAGTGAATATACAATAGTGTAGTCAAAAAATGTGTATCATTTGAAATGTTGAAATAAAATATTTATTTGAATATACTATGTTATAATAATATATGTTATAATATTATGAAATATGTGATTAATAGCAGTTGAGGTGTAATTATTTTTAGAAGTTGTAAAACAATTTTAACAACTGCTAGAAACAGTTGTAAAAAAGGTTGACTTATTACAATTGCCAGCTATACTAGACATATTACAACTGGTTTTGGCAGTTGCAAAAGGGTATTTTTTTGTTGTATTGGTACCTATGGCAACACCTGTACCGATATTGCCATAGAGTCGCAAAGGCGTTGCCTTTGACTCTAAGGCAACGCGGCAAAAGGCAACCCCAAAAAGGTGTTGCCACAGATCATTTTTTTTCCTATAGCAACACTTTTTGGCACCTACTGCGTCACTTCTCTGGGGTTGCCGTAAGCCATCTACGGCGTAGTGAAGTCTAATTATTTTTTAAAAGCATTTTATGTTAGGTCTTTGTTGAGACAAGTCCCATAACTAAGAATTTATAAAATAAATCCAGTATAAACATTAAGAGTTCACCCTTCACATTGCCAATTGGTTTTGTGATAACTCAGGGTTCTCTATCATGGTATCAGAGCAAGGAATAATTCGTATGCACAAGCCATACTTGCCCACACCACTCCTAAGGTCCACGTGTGAGATTGTCACACATGCGGGGGCGTGTTGAGACAAGTCCCCACACTGAGGAATTTAAAATATAAAGTCAGTATAAATATTAAGAGTTCACCCTTCACATTGCCAATTGGTTTTGTGATAACTTGGGATTCTCTATCTTGGTATCAGAGCAAGGTATAATTCTTGTGCACAAGCCACACTTGCCCACGTCACTCCTAAAATCCGTGTGTGGGATTGTCATACGTGCGGGGGCGTGTTGAGAAAAGTCCTACATAGGGTATTTATATAATAAATCCAATATAAACATTAAGAGTTCACCTTCACATTGCCAATTGGTTTTGTGTTAACTTGGGGTTCTCTGTCTTGGTATCAGAGACCGACCACCAATTCCCGACCAAAAAAAAGGTGATTTTGCTTAAAAACGCAGTACCCGACCAACATTCAAGATATGTTTATGCTTCCTCTCACCTCTATCATTTTGTTGCAGAGCACCCCCATAAGAAGTTTGAAACAGAATTTCGGTTGCATTAAAATATTCAAGCAAACAATTAAACTCAGTCACGTTGTCACTTTGAGCTACTTTAATTGTTTGAGAGAATTTTCTATCAACCATAGCAACAAAAGCCATAAACATTTGAAATACTTCCAATTTATCAACTAACAAATAAATTCAAACTGCTCTTGAAAAATCATTAACAATTGTCAAAAAATAACGAGCTCCACATGATGAAACATATTTATTTGGACCCCACAAATCACAATGTATTTTCTCAAAAATCTAAGAAGCTAGTACTCAAAGGAAATTTGTCTCAAGGATGTTTAGCACGCATACATACTTCACGTCCCTTATCTAAATGGTCTTTATTACTATTAATACAAGGAATTAATTTAACTACTTTTTCCGAAGGATGCTTGAGCCGATGATGCCACAACTCCAAATTTGATGTAGCTTTAGCAGTAGACACAAATTTCGGTTTTCTAAAGTAGTACAATATGTCTCTCCTAATTTCCATTCCAATCAGCTTCTTCGTTTGGTCCTGTTTAGCACAACTATGAGAATCAAATTGGACAACAGTTTGTATAAATCATCATTAAGTCAAGAGACAGAAAGTAAGTTGCAACTCAAACTTGGAACATAAAAAACTCTGATAAGAGTAATCCTGTCCAATAAACGAACGAATCCCACTAAAGCGGAAACTACTTTTTCACCATTCGGTAAACCAACTGGGCATTCAAATTTTTGTGTGTCAAACAACCAAGAGCTGTCTCTTGTAACATGGTGAGTTGCACTGGTATCAAAAATCCAAGACGAATCATCAAACTTACCATTCAATCTATTGTCCTGAATTTTAGCATTATCAAGAAGACCAGATATAGCCTTCCACTGCTTGGGCGTGAACAATTGACCCAAGGCCGAAGCAGTGGAATCAGATGTCGAAGGAAACAAACTTGCAACTGTATTAGCATGAACTTGGCCACGTCCCTGCCCTGTTGCTGGAGTCTTCCACTTCTCAGGCCAAGCATCTGGATACCCCATAAGTTCATAACAATGGCTCTCTGAATGGTCCTTCTTCTTGCAATGGCCGCAGACCGAGTTCCACCAACAACCTGAGGCCTCATGGCCGGTTTTCTTGCACAGAGAGCATATTGTCATTGCAGAACCTCGTTCTCGACCACAGTCAGCCCCTGCACCTGCCCATATAGCAAACTCTATTGCTTCAAATGACTTGGACTCAACTTCTTGCTTCGATATACGCATACGTTCCTCTTGTGTAACCAATTGGTATGCTCTATCAAGGCTCGGAAGAGGGTCTTGTGATAATATGTTTGTGCGTAGAGAAGAATAAAACTCAGGATATGATCCCATCAAAAAATCATGTAGACGTTCTTGTGTTTAACGCTCCTCATGCAATTTCGCTGCTGAACACAAAGCTTAACAAGAACACGTGATCAAGGGCTCATGTCGATCAAGTTCCTGCCACAAAGTATGTAGCTTGTCGTAGTACACAGAAACTGGCATTTATTTGGTCTGTTCGCACTTTGCAATGGAAGAACGCAATTGTTGAATGTGGAGACTATTGGTTTGTGCGAAACGTTGCTTGAGGTGATCCCAAAAGGGTTTAGCTCTTTGAATTTGGACATGGATGTCTTCGAATCGGGATCTATCGTATTCGTGATTCACGATATGAGCATTGCATTAATCGTCATCCAATCGGACTTCTTGCAAGGGGGTGATGGTTTACAAATCGAGCCATCCTAAAATTCAAATTTCCTTTGAGCTTCGAACGCCGTTTGTATATCGGCCGCCCAAGATTCATAATTGTATGCTATTAGGCGAGTGGGTGTGATGAAATCTCCCGGTTGATCTTGCGATCCGAGATAATATGGTAAATTTGGTTAAATCTTAGATGGTGGTGATGGTGGAGTTTCAACGCCAGCCATATGATTATTCTTGAAGAAAAAAAAAACGTTCTTTAGTTCTCTAATACCATAAATAATTCGTGTGCACCTTTACATTTCCAGTTGGTTCTGTGATAACTTGGGGTTCTCTATCATGATATCAGAGAAGGAATAATTCATGTGCACAAGCCACACTTGCCCACATCACTCCTAAGATCCATGTGTGAGATTGCCACACGTGCGGGGGAATGTTGAGACAAGTTCCACATCGGGGAATTTATAAAATAAAGTCAGTAAAAATATTAAGAGTTCACCTTCGCATTGCCAATTGGTTTTGTGATAACTTGGAGTTATCTATCTGTCTTAATTACGGGGTTCTACCTTGATGAGGTCCTACATAAATAAAGTCTACCTATTTCTCTTTTGGTAAGTATTAACAAAAGGTTGGGTTTGATAATTATAAGATATTGCTTCATACTTTGAAGTATTAAGTGGAAAATAGGTTGATTTGGAAGCACTAATTTGCCAGGAGGCTTCATTACTATTTCAGATCTTAAGATTAATGGTAGATTGTTAATCATATGTGCAGTGCTAGGTTTGAATAACCTAAATGTATAGACACAATGATCGTACAAAAAAAATTCTATATAAATTGATGTTGTATATGGTATATAAATTATCTAGTCACCGGAACGTTGTCCTGAATCCCCTTCATTATTACCCTCTAAACAGAACTGGAGAAACCGATCATTGGAGCTAGATGTGATTAATTGTTGAACGAGTCTTCTTTCACTCATGCGGGATATTGGTGTGTCAACGATTTCCCAAGAAATTCCACTGATTCCAAGGTGATGGCCATAGTTAGTATCAGTATCTTAGTTTACCCTATTAATCAAGATTTATTGATCTTTGATAGGTCTAACAAGTTTGGTGAGTACCAAATCAAGCAATTTATGCTTTGATGAGTTTCTATTCAATTTTTTTTTTCGAAATTCAGATCCTTTTTGTTGTGGATAATTATGCTCACATTAGCATGTAAGGCAGTGCGTAGGTGGCATATATGACATTAGTTTGTCAGTTAGATGTTAGCAAACAATTTTAATATTATTGAATTTTTTTCTTAAACATAGAGAGAGTACGTGAGTGAAACCCAACAATTATCTTAACTTACAGATTTTACGTGTTATGCAAAAAAAATGAAGATATCACACTACAAACTCTGACAATTAATGAAAGAATTTGTTTCATATTTGTGTTACGTTATCAATCGAAACACTTATCCAAACTAAAGTTAAAACATAATAAGAACTTAATTTCTATTGCAAGCTTTTACTAGTAAAGAAACAAAATTTCCTAAAGACGATCAAGACTTGTATATTACAATTTTGTGCCAAAGTCAAAGTAAATTCTTCAATTTATAAATAAAGACATGCACTCAAATATTTGTAAATAAGTTTGTGTCATTTACTTTACATATTGCATTTGTATTTTATAAGTATTATCCACTGAGAACTCTCATGGGACAGCACTCACTTTATCGCAACACCTAGAGTTTTAACGTCTTGTTGCGTACACTTAATGTAACCGTGCTTCATACAAAAGTGAAAGTTCTAGTTTTACTTTATTTGAGGACATGTAAGAAGAAAAGCGTGAGGTCATATGATATGTATGTAAAAATGAAATTTTTGCGCTCATACTTAATCTTCTTTTTATTAAAATAAATGCCTTAGTAAGATATTTTACATGTTTTTAACCTAAATTATTTTCAAATCATCTTTACTCATCTACATTTAGTTAAAATGGTAATTTAGTGTGTATACGTTAATTTTGAGATTTTTTTTTCCCTTCATTTTAACATGATTTTGTATGAGATTGAGCGCAAATTGGAAGAGGCTTTAGCATGTGTCCATATATGTAAGAAAGTCAAAGAAGAAAATAAAAGAATTAACACAATATGGAGATGCCTAGTCACACTTTTTTTAATGGATCATAATTAAAAGTAAAAGCACAATTTAGTGGGCATTGACTATTTAATGTTTACTTAAAGGTCACATAATAGAAAGGATAATTCTGGTAGTTCCATATAAAGAGATTAGGTTTCGGATTTGCGTAAATACCATCTTATGATTCTTGTAAAGGGGAATACATTTGTAATTGTAGCATAAATCATAAATAAAAGTTCCCTCATGTTTAATAAATTCTTAGCCTTGTCATTTCTTTTATGCTTTTTTACTTGTGCTTTTCTTTTATGCTCACATTTTAATATAAGCTAATAGAGTAGTTTTCCACATTGTGAATTAGTTTATATATGCTTTTATATCAATTTATTAGCTCCATTTCCTCTTTACTTTAATTTTTTATGTAGAAATCCACTTTTGCTGAAAAGAATTCAAGTATGAAAAGCTAAAGCCATTCAACTTAGGAATAATGGAGCTTTCATGAATCGTTTAAAATCAAAATAACGATTCCATTTATGGTTTTAATTTTATGCTCTATGTAAATTTTGATGCTAATGGAAAATTGTTTTCAATTAGTGAATTTGATAGGCTATATTGTTGATAACAAATAAACTATACCTAATATAACATAAACACAAGTTACATTTACATCTAATTATTTGATTTTGATAAGGAAGTCCAAAGTAGAAATAAATTTTGATGTTTTATGTTACTTGATCAAAGATAGTTGATAGTACATGCTTAAAGTATATTTTATTAATAATTTCGTATTCATTAGTTTTGGAAAGTGGATGTGGATACGGTTGATGTATTAAAATTTGGTAGTTTATGTTATTTTATTTGATATTATGAATATTTCATACTTAAAATAAACATGTCAACTGATCCTACTTATATTAAAAAGAGAATAATAAACTTAAAGTGCTACTATTCACACCTCGATTTACACTTCTGGCCACCAAAACTAAAAGCACCCCAAATATTTAAGATTTCCTCTATTGGCCACTGTCTAAATTAATAACCTAAAAATGGAGAGGCCACCAACATCTTCCTCTATACGAACGCTTCCTACCTCACTTACATCATGCATTTATGTCTTGTGAGTCATTTGATCGAACATCTTGCATCATATTATCACCATCATCATGTTTATCGTCCAATTTATCGTCATTCAAATACTTCATCTATCAAATGACAAAAAAATTAATGTATCAATTTGTAAAAGAAGATACGTAAGTTATACGGATAAAACCCCTACAAGTCAAAATTTACATTGTCATCCTCTATTACAACTTCGTCAAATTTAATGTGCACCAGTTTGAAATTTCTAACGAAGCGGAAAAATATCCTAAAACGCAATGGAAAACCTTAACCATTAAAAAAACCAAAATGTTCTATAAAATAATGGAAAAAAATAAAAATCAAGCAATTTTACTATCATGTTTATCTTCATCTTCCATCTCTATTAGGCACAAGAATATCCGCTTTTGTTAAGGTTTTGGGTTTGAAATTATAGAGAAGTATGTGGTTTTCTTAGAAGAAGTACAGTACTGAATAATTGAGTGAAAAGATAATATATGGTGGCCTGAAGAATACAAAAAATAGTCATCTGTATTAAATTTAGAAATGTGGCCGGAAGTGTAAACCAGTGTGTGAATAGTAGCACTCTAAACTTATTATGTGTTGATCCATTTAAAAACGAGAGTGGTTTATTTCTAAATTGTCATTTAATCTCATTATTTTAATTTTAATTGTTCAAAATTGTTCAATAAAATAACATTTTCAAACATTTGGGGTAGCTTGATTGAGTAATTTGTAAAAGTTTCTTTCCCTATGGGATCGATCGCACTTACATGTATACTATATAGGCATTGAACTTGCGCCATTTTAATTTATTGAATTCGACAGTTTTCAAATCGATAGAAAATCACTTTTCAAATTAAATCAAGTTTTTTCATTTCATCTTATGTTTGTTTATTTTCCATAGTTTAATTTTTGCTACTGGTTTCCCTTTCGAAAAAAAAATCCAAAAAAAAAAAAGTTGCTTACTTATTTACTTTTTAATGAGAGTGGTAAAATAAGCACATAATTTAACTCATTAAATTTACATCTTTTGAAAATTATTTGTCTCTACGAATAGTAAAATGGAAGTTTTAAATTAAAAAGAACTGTGTTGCAATTAATATATATGGAGATACATAGGTAATTGTTATGAAGTATATTCTAAATTGTAATCACTGTTTAAAAGTGTGTTTGATTTAAAGTGAGTGCATTAACATTTTTATTCCTTAAAATTAAGTGGTGTTAAAGATGGTTTTGCACATATCTCTCACCTTACAAAAAAAATTAAAAATAAACAGAATGTTCTATACATGTACATATTTTATTAACATCGAAAGTCAAGCGCACGCACTTATATGCACATACTCATCACGCTTTGTGTGCTTCTCACATAAGATTTCATGGCAAAACATGGACGATATAACCAACCTTAATTTTCTAAGTTGGTCTATGATAATATATGTAAATAAATTTAATAATAATAAATGTCTCAAGTCATGTGCATATGTTTGTTTGTACATTAACCGTGCACTGTACTCCCCTCACTTAAAGTTGCAAGGTAGTGCATGGATTGTATATCTACCTTACTTTGTTGAATTAGACATATATAAATAATGTTAATATTAATGGATTTTTTCAAATAAATAGAGATCAAGAAGCCGAAACTCAACCATTACCATAATTTTACTAATTTGACTTGTTATACGAAAAGAAATGAAAATACCAGTTTGCAAACTTTGACAGTCAATGGGATAATTTATTTCATTGGTGCGCCATGTTGTAAAGCAAAAGAACTAGCCAAGCTAGAGTTATAACATAAATAAAGCATAAGTTTTGCTGTAAATTTTGACAAGCAAAAAGCTGAAATGTCATGATGGTGATGAAGACTTGAAATTTGCTATTTCATGTCAAGCTAACATTAAATTCTTCCTAAATAGAAACATGCATTCACATTTTCGTAAATAAATCTGCGTTATGAGTTTTCCTATTTCATTTGGATTTTTGGGTAGTATCTGCTGAAAATCCTCTTGAGATAGCATTCATCCTACTAAGAACATGTGGATGTATTATGCCTTATTGCATATGCTCAATGCAATTATGCGTCTTATGGAAGTGGATTTATCCTATGTTAACTTTACTCATGAACGAATAAGAAGATTAAGGTAGAGATATTTTATGTGCATGTAAAAGTATATATTCTAACTCTTATATTTAATCTCTTTTTATAAAATAGGTGGCGTATAAGGGTACTTTACAAATTTTTAACCAAAACATAGAAAAGTTTTCAAATCGACATTCATTAGTCTACATGGAGGAATAATGGTAATTTTGTATATGCATTAATTCCATGAAAATTTACTAGCCCATTTTAAGTTGATTTCATCCGAAATTGAGTGCAAATTAAAGATGCTTTATGAATGTATGCATTCATATATGTTCAAGTAATGGCCGGAGAAATTTTGACACTAATACATCAATAGTATTCACATTGAAGAAAGATGTTAGAGATTGAGATTGAAGAAATAAATGTTAGAATAAAAGAAGAAGAGGAAGAAGACGAAGATGAACCCAAACACATCAGATCAAAGAAGATAAGAATCCCAAGGTGGAAGAAATAAGATATAATATACTAATACTCTTTACATAAATGAAAACGGTGTATATACACATGAATAAATAATTAGTCTACACAAATAAATCAGCTAGTACAGTCATAACAGTATATCTGCACAACGGATGATTAGTATGATACAGATAACATAGCGGATTACAAAAAAACATCATGACACGGAGGAAATAGGATAATATAAGAAATATGAGAATATATCTCGACCCCTCTCCTGTTGCTCCAATAAAGTTTAAAGCAAATCTGAAAAATATACTCGGCCTGACTTGAGCATTAAGGAAAACAACACCCAAATCATTCTTAAATACTAGTGTAAGAAAACTCAAATCACAGACTACTTGCTTAATTTTTGAAATCTTTTAAAAGATTGAAACTCTCGTAAGACACGACCACACATAGACATGACACATGTTTTTCCCTTATGATAACCAAATAGTTTTATATGAAATCAAATGATATTATTATATGGAATCATTTTGAAATAAAATAATAAACATATGTGAAATTGTTAACCATAATTAAATTATGCACCCTAATGGGCTCTACATACAAAAACATGGCATACATTAGGGTTTGGATTTCATACAATGACTGTGAACTAGGGTGCCATTTATCTCAGTACATTTCTAGATGAGCCGTACCGGGGTCAACCTATGGCTCCCTGCCAATACAGAACCGACCTACAACTTAAATTGATAGTATCGAATGTGTCGCCACCATAATTATGATCAGCAACTACATGGATGCATAAAACAATAAAAGGGTTAGTCGTTCTAGATTAGTAATAAAAATATCCTAATGGATGCAACCAACATAGACCTGCTGCATATCTTCTGTTTCAGTCATTACCAGTTGATGAGGCTATAGACAATATTTTACCTTTCATACATGGCATATACCCATTTTTAAATGCCACATTGGCATTCTATCGATCACCTATTGATCACTAATTAACATCTATAAAAATATGAGCTCGGAACTCATACGTTTAGATAAGGATGTTACGCCAAGAGAAGTTTCCTTCTCCGTCACTAAACATATGTATGTTTGTAAAAATCAAGGTACGTGATCTAAAAATTGTAGTGTCATACATCCATCCATACAAGTTATCTAGAAACAGGACAAACCAAAGGTACTCTTTTACCAAATCTTATCGAAATCAATCCAAAGGATTAGTAACAAGAAGTCTTTGCATCACGTTTACCCCAGAATGTTGGGATTACTGCTACAAGTATAGTCCTGGTTGTTAACCAGAGACATCAACAAGCAGTCCTTTCCATTTTAAAGGTCTACGCCCTTAAATTCTCAACTCAAATAAATTAATTAATTTTTAAAATCTTTAACAGAATGGAACTCTCATAAGGCACGACCACACTTAAACATGGCACATGTTTTTCCCTTACGATAACCAATTTTTTTTATATCGAATCAAATCATATTATTATAATGTCTATATATACATCTTAAAATAAAATAATACACGTATGCGAAATTGTTGCCCACAATTAAACTATGCGCCCTAATGGGCTCTACATACAAAAACGTGGCACGTGCTAGGGTTTCGATTGCATGTATTATAGTTTGGATTACATACAAAGACTGGGCCCCGGAGTAACACCCATCACAGTACCTTGCTAGATGAGTTGTACCAGAATCAACCTATGGCTCCTTGCTAGTATAGATCTAGCCAACCACTTAACTTAATAGTACGATATATGTCATCACCATGGTTGTGACCAACAACCACACTGAAGCACAAAATACTCAAAGAGTCAACCATTCTACATTGGTGATATGCATACCCTAATGGTTGTGACCCATATAGCCTTACTGTATATCCACTATTTTGGTCATTACCGGTTGATGAGGCTAGAGGCTACATTTTTACCTTTTATACATGATGCATACTCGTTTGATGGCACATCATCATTTCGTCGATCACTAATTAACGTCCATAAAAATATAACAATCGAGCTCATACCTCTCAAGTAAGTGAGTTAAGCTAAGAGAAGTTGTCTTCTCCATCACCAAAAAAATGTATGTTTGTAAAAATCAATGTACGTTATCAAAGAAATGCAACGTACGACATCCACCCATACAAATTGTCCATGAACATAACAAACTAAAGGTTCTCTTTTACCACATCTTATCAGAAACACACCCCAGGATTAGTAACAAGAAGTCTTCGCATCATGCAAAACCCTGAAATATAGGGATTACGGCTACAAGCATAATCCTAGTAGCTAACCAGAGACATCAACAAGCAATCCTTTCTGTTTTAAAGGTCTATATCTTTAAATCATCATCGTACGTGTAACGCCTCTAGAATTTGCCCGGACCTAATCGATAGCAAAATCGACTAAGACCGTTCAAATCCAGAATCGTTAACTCTGGGAATACAACACATTAGAACAACAGCAGCAGACTTTTATAATGCATCATAATAATGTTACATCAGAGTACAGAATATCAGAGTACAACGATAAAATACAGCGGAAGATAAATTACAATAAATTTAATACAATAAACAGTGGAAATAAAATAACTAAGGCAGCGGAAGACGACTATGCTCTGGACACAGCTTTAGGCTTCAATCCAGAATCCTGCTCAAGAGATAAATATTTGCAAAAGCTACTCGACTGCCCGTGTGGAAAAGAGGGCACCCGAGTTTGCAAAGTGAAACAAACTACGAGTCAGTCATGGGACTGGTATGAGAAATCTAACTTAACTAATCTAATAATATGGCTAATCACAGGACCACGCCGCTAACACGGAACGGGTTTACTCCATTGGATTGCCAGTGCATAATTAAAAGTAAATCGTTAAACAATGCAATGCTTTTTAGAAAAATGGAATCATCATAAGACTCAAGTCCCATCACATAATGCAATGCAAACCAGAGGATATAGTTTTACCTTATAATGATTAAACATGCTTGATACGATAAAAACGAGTATGATATTATTATTAGTGTATATATGTTTCGAAAACATTTCAAAGTAAATGTATCAATCCTAGGAAGCATAGCTACCATATACTATGCCTCCATACTAGTAATACAATCAAGTCCGTAGGGTCGTATTGGGAATTGGGTTTCCATCATGAGTTAAGGCTAGGAGCGATCTCCTTACCGATTCGAGACACTCTAGCTAATGTCTCAGGATTCCCCTTAGAGAACCCTTGGATCCTGCAGGGCCGCTCCACACTTGCGGTTTGTGGATTGGCAATTCCTGAACACACGTTTCCCAGTCCTATAGGACCTAACATCCGAGGCGCCTCATTCCATCATCCACATAAGTAAAATGTCAGGTCGTGTAAAAACCCAAACACCACTTCTAGCTAGAAAGAAACGTGTTTCTCTCCCTGCGTTCCCTTGCTCCGTTTTAGACTCAACCGGGTTGTGAGGCTCGTGAAGTCACGCTATACACAAAGCTATGCTTTTCAAGCTGTGCTTTGATCATCATCCACAAGGCTCTGCTTTTCAACAAAAGTCTTGATCAATTGCATCTTGGCATGCCACATTGACAGTCCACACCATGCGATCGATAACTACTAATGTATAATCTCTGAGCTCATGCGTCTCAGAGAAGGGTGTTAAGCAAGAGAATAAATTCTCCGCCACCAACAGATATATATTAAATAGAAACCAATTTACATGGAATGAAATCCAATGTCAGACACGCATCCATTTACAAGTTCGTTCTGGGTCTGAACGAAACCGGAGGCACCTTGTACCTCGTATATCCGAACAATCAACAATACGTCCGGACGGCTACCCCTGACTCCCCTTCAAGGTAGCTACTCCAATCATGGGCCTCAGTAGCAACACATCCATTCGATGTGAAGATCGTCGGTCTTCAGTCACCGTCTTCAACTCTTTGACTTAGATCGACGTATAATCATTTGAAATGAGATTGAACTTGGACTTTTCAAATGATTCTCGCATACATACATACATACATACATACATACATACATATATATATATATATATTAAAACCATTTCATATCATTATTAGTATTTAATAATGATTTATCGCTATTTTTATATATATAAAAATAGCTAAATTTATTTAACGACGCTTCGGGTCAAAAGGGCGACCCTGGCGCTGTTTTCAACTAAATTTGATTTACACATTTCTTGAAATCTAACCGTTGGATTCTGACGAAGTTTATATCGTTGGAAAGATCTTCCCAAGGCGAACCTAACGGTTTCAGTTTAGGGAAAATCCGACGGTCGGATATTTCAGTACAATCAATTAAAAGTACAATTCCAAAGCGCGAACTACCACGCTCGATTCGTTTACTTTTAATATATATATATATATATATATATAATTATATATAAATATAATTCCTTCGTCCATTTCGTTATCGTGATTAACGCAACAAGTAGAGAACGTTATATTTCTGTAATCTATGTACATTTTTATAATACATAGTGAAATGTATTTTATTTTACTATATTATGCTAACGACAAGAATTATTATCTAAATATAATATCATGGCACATAAGAATGTTGATCTTTATTTCGACTTGCATTCACATCCTATATACAAAAAGGTATATTTTTCAATCATCTTTCAATCTACACAAAATTGTATATTTCATTTATCATTACAATTACAACAAAAGTAGGTATTTTCGTGTTTAATTTCCAGTACAACAAACATGAATATTTTTGTATGTCATTTATAATTTAACAAAAATGAGTATTTTTGTGTCATTTCAATTTCTAACAAAAATGCAATATATTTTGGTGTCAACTTCAATTCTACAAAAATAATAGCCTTGTTAATCATTCATTACAAACAAAATAATAATTTTGCGTGTTAATCTATCTATGTAAAAATGTAAATTTCTATCTTTATCTTTTTAATAAAAATCCAATTCATTAAAATGTAAATTTCATCGTATAATCTTTACTGAAAATCTTTTTACATAAATATGTAAATTTCATACCGTTGTCCTTTTTAATGAAAATTCCATTCATTAAAATGTAAATTTCCTTCCTTAAGTTCCATTTACTTGAAAATGTAATTTTTTTCTTCTTTGAATTCTATTTACATGAAAATGTAAATTTTCTTCTATAAATTCTATTTACATGAAAATGTATATTTTCTTCTTCAAATTCTATTTACATGAAAATGTAAATTTTCTTCTTCACATTCTATTTACATGAAAATGTAAATTTTCTTCTTCAAATTCTATTTACATGAAAATGTAAATTTTCTTCTTTAAATTTTATTTACATGAAAATGTAAATTTTCTTCTTCAAATTCTATTTACATGAAAATGTAAATTTTCTTCTTCAAATTCTATTTACATGAAAATGTAAATTCACTTTAAATTCTATTTACATGAAAAATGTAATTTTCTACTTTAAATTCTATTTACATGAAAATGTAATTTCACTTTAATTCAATTACATGAAAAATGTAACTTCACTTTAAAATCTAATTACATTAAAAATGTAACTTTCATTTCTTTAATCTTATTCACATTAAAAATATTTTCTCTCTTTTATAACAAACATGACGGTGAAAATATTCATTCTATTATTAGCACATGACGGTGCAAAATGTTCATTTCCAAATTATCACATAACGGTGTGAAAATAATGTCAAATTCTAAATTAACACATAACGGTGTAAAAATTGTTCATTACATTTCTAACAAATGACGGTGCGAAATAATGTCAATTTCATTTTAACAAGTAACGGTGCAAAATAATGTTCCTTCCATTCAACAAAATCCATGAATATTTTCATTCTTAACAAAATGATAGTGAAAATCATTCTTTTCTTTTTAACAAAAATGATATCTTTTTACATTTTCAAAACAAAGACAAAATGATATCTTTTTACATTAACAAAACAAATGACAAAAATGGTGTCTTTTTTCTTTTTATAAACAAAGGTAAATACTTTTGTTTACAAACAAAAGTGAATTATATTCATTTACCCAAAAAAGTGACTTCTTTTCATTCATAAACACAAGTGATTTATTTTCATTCAAAAACGTAAGTGATTTCTTTTCATTCATAAACACAAGTGATTTATTTTCATTCAAAAACGCTGGTGATTTATTTTCATTTAAAACCAACAAAATGAAAGCTTTTATTTTAAAAACAAACAAAGTTACAATCTTTTAATGTTTACAAACACAACGAATATTTGTCATACATGGATTCAGAATAGAATTCAGATCTACAACTTAGATTAAATTAAAAAGGGGGGTCTCTGGTTTTACAAAACCAGATCTATCACACACGAATAGTACAAACAGTCACCATCAACAACCAATACAATGTTAAGCACAACAATCGCAGATTCAATTAAACAAATACGTACATATGAGATTTAAACAACAAGGAATAAAAATATAATCTTAAATATAGAAATCTCACATCATTATTGAGTTTTGCGCTATTCAGATCCAAAATTTGTCAAAATTTCAACTTGCTCAGAATCGGGTCTAGTCAGTTTCATCGCGAAGATCTCGGTCTCAGGATCGTGGCGCACCTGAAATCGTTCAAATCCGAGTCCTTACGAACAAGATACGGTTTAATTAAGATTGGAAAAAAATTGAATCAAATTAATTAGTCAACTAAAGTTTGAAAAAGTCAACCTCACCCTCATCTTCCTCTTCCATGTTCAAAGCCGTTCCATGAAACCCATGGGCTTCCAAACTAGGGTTCCAAATATCTTGAAATTGGCGAAGCTCGAAGACGATCGGAAGGTGGCATATCGGAGAGGGGAGGGAGGGGGTTGGTGCGCCCTAGGGGTGGTCGGCCGCGGTGGACCCTAGGGGGTGCGGCGGGTCCATTAAGGCGACGGGTTTGGTGGAGGAATCCGGGCCAAAAACTCCACTAAATCTGATCATCACCTTATGGAATCAAAGCTTGTGTAAATCTCTACAATTAGTTCCAAAGAAAAATTGAATTTCATTGAAGGGATTTGGAGAAATTGAGGGATGAAATTCGTGCATTCTAGGCCATGGAAAGAGGAGATGGCGGCTGGTGCAATTAGATTAGGGTTAGGGATTTTCTAATTAGTTTATTATTTATAATATTAAATTAACTAATTACCCAATTAAGGTATGATTAGCAATTTTGTCAGATTTCAGCCCAACGACTGTCGTTCTTACCTATTAACCCCTATTCCGGACTCATTTGGCTATGTCCCGCAGGCCCAAACGACTGATTTGACCCGGTTTTCTTTAATTTAAAATATTTACATTTAATATTAAATTCAACCGTACAAATAAATTCACCCGGGCCACAAATTAACTCCAAAAATTATGAAAAATTAAACTTAACAATATTTTGACATTTTGGATCCAAAAAAAGTGGTTTCGTTTAAAACAGAGGTCGTTTGCAAAATGGTTATTTTCAAGGACTATATATTTAATATTAAAAATACATTTTTAAACAAATAATTTCTGAAACTCGAAATATATAAGTATTTATACTTTTTAAATGCAGAAACATCATTCTGGACTCATTGGAAGTGGTTTCAAGTCCAAATTCCTTCGTATGTGAAAAGTAGCCTTTTGGGCCACATATATTATATATATAAATTCTACAGCGACTTTTCTAAATTTTAACTTTTACATAACTTATAAATTATAAACTGAAATCCAAATTTCTTAAATTCATCATAAAGATATCGTCAATACGGTTCTAGCGTTTCTTATTTCGTCCAATTTTGACTTATAATGAATTTTATATATTTTTCCAAAGTTGAAAATCGAATTTCGAAATTACCGCGCTATTTCGGGCTCGGAATAGAGTTAATATAAATTTTAAGTTTTACTTCAAATAAAATAAATTTTTTAATCGTTATTATTTAAAATAAATTATTTTAAATAGCCAAAACTCATTAAAATAACTTAAAATAAATTTTAAATTAGCCCCAAAATTCAGGGTCGTTACAGTCTCCCCCACTTAAAAACTTTTCGTCCTCGAAAAGGATTGAAGCTAAAAGTTGATTAATTAACTAACTAATTTATATATTTTTTATTCATTGGTTTAAATAATTTTATTAGTTGAACTAATAATTATACTACACAATCATCAATCAATTAGTTGATTAGCTTTCCAAATATATATAACTTTTATTTATTCAAAAATCATATTTTCTAAATCGGTTTATATATAATTAAAAATACGTTAACTATAAACTTGTCACTCTTAACTCATTCTAGGGCATTACTAACCCCATCTCTAATGAGTTTTCTCATTCTAGGATACTACTGTTCCTATCTCTAACGAGTATCCTTATTGGATATTACTAATCCAATCTCTGATGAGTCTTTTGTTCAGTTCTAACAAGAAGATTTGGATTTAACCAAAGCTTTGATACCAAATGTAACGCCTCCGGAATTTGCCCGGACCTAATCGATAGCAAAATCGACTAAGACCGTTCAAATCTCGAATACGTTAACTCTGGGAATACAACACATTAAAACAAAAACAGCAGACTTTTATAACACATCATAAGAATGTTACATCAGAGTACAGAATATCAGAGCACAACGATAAAATACAGCGGAATATAAATTACAATAAATTTAATACAATAAACAGAGGAAATAAAATAACTAAGGCAGCGGAAGACAACTATGCTATAGACACAGCTTTAGGCTTCGATCCAGAATCCTGCTCAAGAGATAAATATCTGCAAAAGCTACTTGACTGCCCGTGTGGAAAAGAGGGCACCCGAGTTTGCAAAGTGAAACAAACTACGAGTCAGTCATGGGACTGGTATGAGAAATCTAACTTAACTAATCTAATAATAAGGCTAATCACAGGACCACGCCGCTAACGTGGAACGGGTTTACTCCATTGGATTACCAGTGCATAATTAAAAGTAAATTGTTAAACAACGCAATGCTTTTTAGAAAAAAGGAATCATCATAAGACTCAAGTCCCATCACACAATGCAACACAAACCAGAGGATAGAGTATTACCTTATAATGATTAAACATGCTTGGTACGATAAAAACGAATTTGATATTATTATTAGTGTATATATGTTTCAAAAACATTTCAAAGTAAATGTATCAATCGTAGGAAGCATAGCTACCATATACTATGCCTCCATGCTAGTAATACAATCAAGTCTGTAGGGTTGTATTGGGAATTGGGTTTCCATCATGAGTCAAGGCTAGGAGCGATCTCCTTACCGATTCGAGACACTCTAGCTAATGTCTCAGGATTCCCCGCAGAGAACCCTTGGATCCTGCAGGGCCGCTCCACACTTGCGGTTTGTGGATTGGCAATTCCTGAACACACCTTTCCCAGCCCTATAGGACCTAACATCTGAGGCGCCTCATTCCATCATCCACATAAGTAAAATGTCGGGCCGTGTAAAAACCCAAACACCACTTCTAGCTAGAAAGAAATGTGCTGCTCTCCCTGCGTTCCCTTGCTCCGTTTTAGACTCAACTGGGTTGTGTGGCTCGTGAAGTCACGCTGTACAAAAAGCTATGCTTTTCAAGCTGTGCTTTGATCATCATCCACAAGGCTCTGCTTTTCAACAAAAGCCTTGATCAATTGCATCTTGGCATGCCACATTGACAGTCCACACTATGCGATCGATAACTACTAATGTATAACCTCTGAGCTCATGCGTCTCAGAGAAGGGTGTTAAGCAAGAGAATAAATTCTCCGCCACCAACAGATATATATTAAATAGAAACCAATTTACATGGAATGAAATCCAATGTCAGACACACATCCATTTACAAGTCCGTTCTGGGTTTGAACGAAACCGGAGGCACCTTATACCTCGCATATCCGAACAATCAACAATACGTCCGGACGGCTACCCCTGACTCCCCTTCAAGGTAGCTACTCCAATCATGGGCCTCAATAGCAACACATCCATTCGATGTGAAGATCGTCGGTCTTCAATCACTGTCTTCAACTCTTCGACTTAGATCGACGTATAATCATTTGAAATGAGATTGAACTCGGACTTTTCAAATGATTCTCGCATATATATATTTTAAAACCATTTCATATCGTTATTAGTATTTAATAATGATTTATTGCTATTTTTATATATGTAAAAATACCTAAATTTATTTAATGACGCTTCGGGTCAAAAGGGCGATCCTGGCGTTGTTTTCAACTAAATCTGATTTACACATTTCTTGAAATCTAACCGTTGGATTCTGACGAAGTTTATATCGTTGGAATGATCTTCCCAAGGCGAACCTAACGGTTTCGGTTTAGGGAAAATCCGACGGTCGGATATTTTGGTATAATCAATTAAAAGTACAATTCCAAAGCGCGAACTACCACGCTCGATTCATTTACTTTTAATTTATATATATATATATATTATTCCTTCGTCCATTTCGTTATCGTGATTAACATAACAAGTAGAGAACGTTATATTTCTGTAACCTATTTACATTTTTATAATAATAGTGAAATGTATTTTATTTTTCTATATTATGCTAACGACAAGAATTATTATCTAAATATAATATCATAGCACATAAGAATGTTGATCTTTATTTCGACTTGCATTCACATCCTATATACAAAAAAGTATATTTTTCAATCATCTTTCAATCTACACAAAATTGTATGTTTCATGTATCATTACAATTACAACAAAAATATGTATTTTCGTGTTTCATTTCCATTACAACGAATATGAATATTTTTGTGTGTCATTTATAATTTAACAAAAATGAGTATTTTTGTGTCATTTCAATTTCTAACAAAAATGCAATATATTTTGATGTCAACTTCAATTCTACAAAAATAATAACTTTGTTAATCTTTCATTACAAACAAAATAATAATTTTGTGTGTTAATCTATCTATATAAAAATGTAAATATATTTCTATCTTTATCTTGTTAATGAAAACCCAATTCATTAAAATGTAAATTTCATCGTATAATCTTTACTGAAAATCTTTTTACATAAATAAGTAAATTTCATACCGTTGTCCTTTTTAATGAAAATTCCATTCATTAAAATGTAAATTTCCTTCCTTAAGTTCCATTTACATGAAAATGTAAATTTTCTTCTTTAAATTCTATTTACATGAAAATGTAAATTTTCTTCTTTAAATTATATTTACAAGAAAATGTAAATTTTCTTCTTCACATTCTATTTACATGAAAATGTAAATTTTCTTCTTCAAATTCTATTTATATAAAAATGTAAATTTTCTTCTTCAAATTCTATTTACATGAAAATGTAAATTCACTTTAAATTCTATTTACATGAAAAATGTATTTTTCTACTTTAAATTCTATTTACATGAAAATGTAATTTCACTTTAATTCAATTACATGAAAAATGTAACTTCACTTTAAAATCTAATTACATTAAAAATGTAACTTTCATTTCTTTAATCTTATTCGCATTAAAAATGTTTTCTTTCTTTTATAACAAACATGAAGGTGAAAATATTCATTCCATTATTAGTACATGACGATGCAAAATGTTCATTTCTAAATTATCACATAACGGTGTGAAAATAATGTTAATTTCTAAATTAACACATAACATTTTAAAAATTGTTCACTACATTTCTAACAAATGATGGTGCAAAATAATGTCAATTTCATTTTAATAAGTGACGGTGCAAAATAATGTTCCTTCCATTCAACAAAATCCATGAATATTTTCATTCTTAACAAAATGATAGTGAAAATCATTCTTTTATTTTTAGCAAAAATGATATCTTTTTACATTTTCAAAACAAAGACCAAATGATATCTTTTTACATTAACAAAACAAATGACAAAAATGGTGTCTTTTTTCCTTTTATAAATAAAGGTAAATACTTTTAATTACAAACAAAAGTGAATTGTATTCATTTACCCACAAAAGTGACTTCTTTTCATTCATAAACACAAGTGATTTATTTTCATTCAAAAACACAAGTGATTTCTTTTCATTCATAAACACAAGTGATTTATTTTCATTCAAAAACACTGGTGATTTATTTTCATTTAAAACCAACAAAATGAAAGCTTTTATTTTAAAAACAAACAAAGTTACAATCTTTTAGTGTTTACAAACACAACGAATATTTTTCATACATGGATTCAGAATAGAATTCAGATCTACAGCTTAGATTAAATTAAAAGGGGGAATTCTGGTTTTACAAAACCAGATCTATCACACACGAATAGTACAAATAGTCACCATCAACAACCAATACAATTTTAAGTACAACAATCGCTGATTTAATTAAACAAATACGTACATATGAGATTTAAACAACAAGGAATAAAAATATAATTTTAAATATAAAAATCTCACATCATTATTGAGTTCTGTGCTATTCAGATCCAAAATTTATCAAAAATTCAACTTGCTCAGAATTAGGTCTAGTCAGTTTCATCGCGAAGATCTCGGTCTCACGATCATGGCGCACCTGAAATCGTTCAAATCTGAGTCCGTACGAACAAGATATGGTTTAATTAAGATAGGAAAAAATTGAATTAAATTAATTAGTCAACTAAAGTTTGAAAAAGTCAACCTCACCCTCATCTTCCTCTTTCACGTTTAAAGCCGTTCCATGAAACCTATAGGCTTCCAAACTAGGGTTCCAAATAACTTGAAATTGGCGAAGCTTGAAGACGATCGGAAGGTGGCATATCGGAGAGGGGAGGGAGGGGGTTGGTGCGCCCTAGGGTTGGTTGGCTGCGGTGGGCCCTAGGAGGTGTGGCGGGTCCATTAAGGCGGCGGGTTTGGTGGAGGAATCCGGGCCAAAAACTCCACTAAATCCGATCATCACTTTATGGAATCAAAGCTTGTGTAAATCTCTGCATTTAGTTCCAAAGAATCATTGAATTTCATTGAAGGGATTTGGAGAAATTGAGGGATGAAAATTCGTGCATTCTAGGCCATGAAAAGAGGAGATGGCGGCTGGTGCAATTAGATTAGGGTTAGGGATTTTCTAATTAGCCTATTATTTATAACATCAAATTAACTAATTACCCAATTAAGGCCCGATTAGCAACTTTGCCGGATATCAGCCCAACGACTGTCGTTCTTACCTATTAACCCCTATTCCGGATTCATCTGGCTATGTCCCGCAGGCCCAAACGACAGATTTGACCCGGTTTTCTTTAATTTAAAATATTTACGTTTAATATTAAATTCAACCGTACAAACAAATTCACCGGGGCCACAAATTAACTCCAAAAAATATGAAAAATTAAACTTAACAATATTTTGACATTCCGGATCCAACAAAAGTTGTTTCATTGAAAAACGGTGGTCATTTGCAAAATGGCTATTTTGAAGGGCTATATATTTAATATTAAAAATACATTTTGAAACAAATAATTTCCGAAACTCGAAATATATAAGTGTTTATACTTTCTAAATGCAGAAACATCATTCCGGACTCAATGGAAGTGGTTTCGAGTCCAAATTCCTTCATATGTGAAAAGTAGCCTTTTGGGCCATATATATTATATATATAAATTCTACAACGACCTTTCTAAATTTTTACTTTTACATAACTTACAAATTATAAACTGAAATATAAATTTCTTAAATTCATTATAAAGATATCGTCAATATGGTTCTTGCGTTTCTTGTTTCGTCCAATTTTGACTTATAATGAATTTTATATATTTTTCCAAAGTTGAAAATCGAATTTCGATATTACCGCGCCATTTCGGGCTCGGAATAGAATTATTTTAAATTTTAAGTTTTACTTCAAATAAAATAATTTTTTTAATCATTATTATTTAAAATAAATTATTTTAAATAGCCAAAACTCATTAAAATAACTTAAAATAAATTTTAAATTGGCCCCAAAATTCAGGGTTGTTACAGTACGCATAAGCATACCTCCAAATCATAGTATCGAATGCAAGGCTAGTCCGAAGTTGTTTCGGATCCAGTTCTAATCCCGGTTCCTCGAAGCAACATGTTATAAGTTAAAAAAGAAATTTACTAACAATTGATTTTTTAACTATCAAATCATACGTTTAGGTACATCAGCATCATCATCCTCTTTAATCAAATCATTTCATCGATTCTTAAAAATCAATTCCATATACTTATCACAACGGGATAAACATATTCACAACCTTTAGCTTTCATTACTTGAAAACTACAGTCATATGCTTATCCTTTTGGAATAAGTATATTCACAAAACCATATTATCTTCACTACTTAGAAAATAGTGTTATATACTTTATAAGTATAGTCACAGATCATGTATAAGCTAAAACAATGTCATATTATACATTGTTTACTATAAAACCCAAATCTATTTTTATTTAACATCTAAACTTTGTAGATTAAATTTACACTGTCACTTATGCGAATAATAATTTAATTTCCAACATTAACTTTCGTTTTCAAACTAATACCATCCCTTGGATAACAGTGAAGTCGTTCAAGTTGTGGTATTTTTTTTGCCTATCAGACCTTGACTCCACAACATTCTTATCTTCAAGATATATAGAAGTTCATAATGCAAAACCTGATATAATATATATGTATATATATCATAACAAGTTCATTTACTTTTCAATTTAATAAGATTCTATAAATCATTTATTGCATTTGAAAATCTCCTCCTAATTATAACCATTTTTACTTAATTTGTCATTAAGTAAATCCTAATTAAAATTGTCTTATTATATTTTAATCTCTTTTGATAAACCTTAGTTACAAAACTTTGATTTGTTATAAAATCCTTTATAGTCTAATTATATAACTTAAATTTTGTTTTATCTTTATAAAACTTCATTTCTTATTTAAACTTATTGATTTTAAATCAAGATATTTAGAATTTGACTTGCAAATCAAATTCAATTAATTACAGGTTCTGGTTTAGGTTTCTAAACTTCAATCATTTCTAACCTTATGTTCTAACTCCATTTATAAGTAATTTTATAAATCTACAAATCAATTAATAAAAATTGTTCATATAGTTGAAATCAATTATAAAACTTGGTTTTATAGCTTCATATTATTTTTTATAAAACTTGGTCAAGTTTTAACACTCAGAATCTCCATAATTTCTCTACACAAATTATTTTTATAATTTCTTATATAATCCAATTATGAATATTTATTTATATAACCTTTATAAATTCAACTCGAAATATTACTTTTGTTATAAAAATAATTTTATAACTTCAACCTTAGTCAATTCTCTTTACGACGAATCAATGTCTTCAAAAGTATTAAATTCTGGTCAACTGCAGCCAACCGCTTAACTAATACCGTTTATTGATTAAATACATACCAGGGTTGAATTTTAATCTAACAATTATCATCCAAATCAGATTTATAATGTTACTTAGGTTGGATAGTTCGTATGAGTAAAATGTTGAAGAAGTAACATCCAAAAGATTAAGAAATCATGTTTGATCCCTCCAATTTGTCCTACTGAATCACAGCTAAAACATGCATATAAGTAAGATAATGTAATCTAATTCCTAACTGAATGGGTACACCTCTAGAGGGACGTCTGAGAGAACCCCTCTTCCATTTACACATTTAATTGATTTATTTATTAATCTACATGACTTAGTATATCTATTCTCTGGGTTCTTCTCTCTAGGGTTTCATTCATTTTTTCCCAACCAGGATCATGTTACACTAGTATATACATACCAATATGTGAATTTATGAAGTTAACTTATGTTAAAAGATTTTTCATATATATAACAATATCAGAGTTTGAGCTTAAGCAAATAAAACTTTTTAATTAACTCTTTACACAACAAACAGAGTGTAATAACTTAATATATATTGTCAAACACAGTATGCATTCAAACTAATTAAACTGGCATGATATAAGTGGTACATTTTAGTGTACATGCAGAATTCCTTAAAACCGATACTATTTGTAGCAAAACTTATACTTAACTATTTTGCATGTATTTACCTCACTAGCATTTCCAGTTTAGTCTAATATATTTAAATCCTCTTTTATAAACCTTCTGTATGAATTCGGGGTCTACATATACTTTATTACATGTACACAAAAATGTGGCAGTTTACATGTTAATGTATTCCATACTTGATATAAATGTATTGCTTCTTCACTGAATATGGTTGGCAAGGACAAAGCCATTCTTTTGGCTTCTTTAATGAATTTTCTTTTGAGCACTAGAGACTTATCTTATATTCTTGTTTAGGGCATATGCTTCATACACGGGACTACACTTCTACATGTAATTTTGAGCATAGAATTTGTATAACTATGCTTGACATGTTTCAGTGCCAATGGTACAAGTCATATGCTCATAAATCTAAAGCTTCCATCTCTATTGATCAATAACAATGGTATATGATTATCTTGCCTTATCCTTCATACCATAATTCATAAAATCAAGACAATACAATTTAAACTTATATATATATATATACACACACACACCCAGAGTTCACCCACATCATCAAGCAAAGTGTGGATTAACCAACATAATCTAAAAGCAGTTTTAGTTCTAGATATACTTAATCTGATAACACATGCAGATATACAATAACTGGTCAAAAAAGTTCACAACTAAAATAATAACAAGCTGATTCTTTAATCATAAACTAAGCAAGCATTAAACTTCATTTCCCAAGCAATACTTCCACTTATCTTCTAATTAACTTCTACATTTCCTGCAAGAGCATTAGAGACTGCCACTTTTGAATTAAGAAACCCATTATGCCATTAAGCAAATACAGTCAAACATAATGTTTCGTGTGAGCATAACTAAGTTCATATAAAATTTGATTGCTTACATGTGCAATTATTCTATCATGTTACTCATCTTTACATGTAAAACTACATTATAAACCCAAGTTATCCATATTAAATTGATCAGAACTAACTTCCAGTATATGTCAAAGATACATAACTAACTCAAACATGCGTATAAACTTATGGCATAACCAATTAAACTCTGAAATGACCTCACATGTCATTTCATTCTACTAAACAGGGATCTTTATGTCTTTCTAACCTTTACCCCTTATCAGGTCACCATGTTTAACTTTCTTGAGCCTATACCCTTACATTAAACACTAATGTGCAAACTGTGTGGGACCCCCTATCTATTACCCATCACACAAAGGCCTCAGGGCATTAACATGCCATGTGCATGCCTGGTTTACCACTTAAAACCAAGCAGATCAATGTAGGTTGCGGTCATTCTAACCACTTGGCCCTATTCATTCAGTTCAAGGTGTTTGTCTCTTTATTATCTGTATTACTTAATTCTACCCTCTTCCCTTGGGTTGGCCTACAGGTTAATGCTTAATCATGATAAGTATACAACATTTCAATAACTTACCTTATATATGTTTTTTTATACATATCAATCAATCACTCAGGCAAGCGTAACAAGTTAATTAGGGCTTCACACATTCAAACCATATTTTACTGTGCACTCAACAAATAATTAAATGGGTGTTTAAATTGGTTTTTATCATATACAAGTTTCTTCTATTCTATTATAAATCTGCATATGTTAGGAATTACTGAGAGCATATGATTAGAGGCATATGGAGCCTCTTAATCCCAGAATTTTCCCAATTCATCTCCTCATATAATAAGGTAATATATTAGGAAAACATTTGGTAAAAGAATATCAGCACATATATAATAATATTGCTCTTCTTATCCTATATATAAAAATAGACATAAGCATGAGACCGCTTGTCCATACTGCCATATTCCTATACAAAATCCTACCTCTCAATAATTTATTCAAAGTTATTCATCTTGTAGATTTATATTTTATGTATACTCATTGCCATATAACACATATTACCATCATATCATTTTACTAATATGTTGGTCACGTTATACTTTGTACAATAGATCATTTTTAGAGAAAACAAAACATGTATTTAATCAAAGTGGCTGCCTTATAGGACTTAGTGCCTGTATAAAAATAGTATATACTCACAATAGTATTTTCTCCTTTTAAATCTTTGAGTACTTGATACTAGCTCGACCCCCTAGGTGTTGCAGCTACTTATTTCTTCTTAATTTATTTTTTTTCCCAGAAGAAATAAACTAGCTCACAAGCCTAGTCTTTTTATATCGGTTAAATTAGGGTTTTAACGCTATATAATGTCAAATTTACCCAATTTGGAAAATAATTTGTCTAGCAGGCTAAAACACTCAATACCATACCCATGTATCATTTTATCTTTTTAAAGAAATAATACGATACCCTACCATGCCCTGTAGATTTCGTTTTTGTTGTATCAAGTTTATATTTTCTCATTTATACCCCTAACTATCATGTTTCCTACATGATCATATTATCCACGAAATTGTGAATGTTTTACACACATTTTCTACAACCCTTTTTAATTGAGCATTAGGTTTACCCCCTGGGTTTTAATTATAACCAGAGTACTTATTCATATACATCATGGCTCAAAATATCAAATACTTATTTTTATTTGACTTCCAGGTGCCATAAATAAATTCTAATCAAAGGAAATACCCTCACATTGGTAATCTTGTGCACCCTGCACCTTAATCCTGCACATAAATATATATGTCCCACATATGTCACACACATATCTCACATATATTTCCCTAACAATCATTATTTTCATCCTTAAATACTAAAATAATTTAGAGATACCACATTTTCCCCTACTTTTAGAAATTGCGTCCCACAATTTAGTATAATTCTTAAGGCATAAATTTCTCAAATCAATATTATTTTCTGATTTGAAATCCTTCCCTTTCAATTTTTAGTATAATCAAACAAATACATAATTCCTAGCAGAATAGTAATTTAAGTAAAATATTATATACCTTTTTCCCGTTCAGCAACCATTTTGGGATAATTTCTTCTAACTTCACTTTCTACCTCCTAGGTACAGTCGTAGGAATCAAGACTCCATTGCATCTTCATAAGTCTTACGATCTTATTCCTTAATCTCTTTTCTTTCTTACGTACTATCCCCACTGGCTCTTTCTCATATACCAAATTAGGGTTGATTTTCAATTTAGTGGTAGTTTTCAGTATGGTTATCTCATCATGTACCCACCTTCTCAGCTAGGATACATGAAATACATTTTGTATTGCACCCACTTCCCCGGGTAGTTCCAACTTATATGAAACTAAACCAACCCTCTCCAGTATTTTGTAAGGCCCAATGTATCTAGAGGTTAGCTTTCCTTGCTTCCTAAATCTGAGAATTTTCTTTATTGAAGATACCTTGAGAAATACAAAGTCTTCTATTGCATATTCTACAAGCTTCCTCTTTCCATCAGCATACACTTTCTGCCCACTTTGTGCTGCTGCCATTCTTTTCTTGATCAGTGAAATTTTCCCTGATGTCTCTTTCACATGCTCTGGCCTAATATTATTCTATCTCTAGCTTCCATCCAACTGGCAGGGGATAACATGGCCTCTCGTACAAGGCTTCATAGGGAGCCATTCCTATTGTTCTTTGATAGTTGTTATATGAAAATTCAGCTAGGTGGAGATAATCTTCCCAACTACCTCCCCGGTCCAATATACAGGCTCTGAGTATATCTTCAAGAATTTTATTAACTATTTTAGTTTGCCCATCAGATTGAGGATGGTAGGTTGTGCTCATACATAACTTTGTGCCCATAGCTTCTTGGAAACTGGTCCAAAACTTAGAGTTGAACAATGTATCTCTATCACTCCCAATGGATTTTGGAACACCATGTAACCTTTTTTTCATAAATAGTTGAGCTAGTTTAGGTGCACTTCTTTCTAATTTGATGGGTATGAAGTGTGCTGCTTTGGTTAACCTATCAAACATTACCCAAATGCTATCATTCCTCTTCCTAGATCTTGGCAAGCCATCTATAAAATCCATAGGTATTGCCTCCCATTTCCATTCGGGAACCCATAGAGGTTGTAACAATCCAGAGAGTTTTTGGTATTCTGCCTTCACTTGCTGACATATAATGCATCCAGCTACATGTTTGCCTGCATCACTCTTTAATCCTTTCCACCAAAAGTCTCTTTTCAAATTGTGATACATCTTTGTCCTACTAGGTTGGACAGTGTAATTACTTCTATGGTATACATCCAGTATTTCTTTCTTTAGTTCTTCATTCAATGGGACACACAGTCTCTTCTTATTTCTCAATATCCCTGGCCATCAATCTAAAATTTTCCACCTTCACTCCCTTAGTCAGAAGTATTTTCTTTTCCTTTAAAAATGGATCCTGTCCTTGTGATTCTCCCACCTTTTTAACCAAATCAGATTCAACCGTGATGGCACTCAACCTTCATTGATCCATTGGTCCATTTCTTATATCCATTGGCATAGCTCCACTGGTACTCTTTATTTCCACATCAGAAAGTAAGGATAAATTCTGAATTCTTCTATCATTAATGTAGGCACTTTAGCATGTTGCCTGCTCAGAGCATCGGTAACTTTATTAGCTTTACCAAGAGTATATAATATATCTAAATCATAGGTACCTAAAAACTCTACCCACCTATGTTGCCTTATGTTTAAGTCTTTCTAGGAAAATAGGTATTTTAATGATTTATGATCTGTATATAATTCAAATTTTGCTCCTAATAAATAGTGTCTCCGTAGCTTTAGTGCATACACCACTGCAGCCAGCTCCAAATCATGTGTGGCATATCTTACTTCATTAGCTTTTAACTGTATAAAGGCATAAGCTTTCACTTGCTCATTTTGCATTAAAAAGCTCCTAGCCAACTTCCACTAGCATCAATATATATTATAAGTCCTTCATTACCCTCTGGTACCTTCAGTATTGATGCTTCTACCAATGCTTCTTTTAATTTTAAAAATGCCTTCTCACATTTTTCTGTCCAAACAAAAAGGTGATCAGTTCTTGTTAACTGTGTAAGGGGAATTACAATCTTAGAAAATTCTTTTATGAATCTTCTATAATGACCTACCATGCCCATGAATAATCTCACATCACTCACTGTTCTAGGTCTCTTCCAGGTTTGCAATGCCATTACCTTGCTTAGGTCTACTGAAATCCCCTTTCCAGAAATGATATGGCCCAAAAAGATAAGTTCATTTTCCAAAACATTCATTTAGAAAATTTTGCTTTGAGGTTATATTTCCTTAGTCTACTCAGTACCAAATGCAAGTGTTGTTTATGCCCTTCTTCTATTTTGGAATACACTAGTATATCATCTATAAAAATCAGCACAAATCTATCTAAATGGTCTCTAAACATTCTATTCATTAAATCTACAAAGTACGATGGAGCATTTGTGAGGCCAAATGGCATGACTAAGAGTCCATATAATCCATATCTAGTGTGAAAAGCAGTTTATTTGACACTCTCCTCTTCTACCTTCAATTGGTGAAAACTAGATGCTAAGTCCAGCCAAGAAAATACCTTGGCACCACTCAATTGATCAAAGAGATCATCCACCCTTGGCAATGGATATTTTTTCTTTATAGTGACTTTATTAAGCTTTCTATAATTTATGCACATTCTAAGTGTACCATCATGCTTCTTAACAAAGACCATTAGTGACCCCTAGCAAGAACAACTTGGCCTAATGAAACCACCCTCTAGTTCTTGTAATTGTTTTTTCGGTTCAGTTAATTATTTAGGCCCCATTCTTGGCGGTTTCTTCACTATAGGACTTGCACCAAGAATTAATCTTATTTAAAACTCTACTGGTCTGTTTTGGGGTACTCCTTTCACTTCATCAAACTCATCTGGATATTGATCTACTATGGGCACTTATTCCAGTGTTAGCTCTATTTCTTCAGTTTTTAAATTGCTAAAATATCCAGACTTCCTTTCTTTGCTTGTTTCACACTATACTGATACCCTTTTACCCCCCAGCAATTTTTAAAGGGATAGTAGAATTTTCTAAACTAATAATAGCCTTATGCTTTTTCAACCAATCAACCCCAAGTATAACTCCTATACCTTAGTAGTTCAACAGAAATAAATCAGAAGCAAACAGGCCACCACCAGTATTTAATTCTATTTGTTTACACATCATTCCTACCTCACATGAGCTACCTACTAGGCTAATTATATATAAGGGTCTATTGACTATCACACATGTTAAATTTAACTGCTGCAATATATCAGAAGAAATAAGAGAATGTGTTGCTCCAGTGTCATATATCACATTTATAGGCATTTGTTTGATAAGTAAAGTACCTTCCACTTGTCCTTACACTTCATTATTAGAGCTGACTACTGATTTTCCCTTTCCTTCCGCAGCTCCAACCCTTCCCTATTGCTTGTATTCTAGATAATTCCTCTTCAAACGTCCATCTTTTCCACAATCAAAACATTTGAAAGTGGAAACCTATCCAACCTGGTATTTGGATTTTGAATGTCCTTCCTTGCCACAATTGTAACATACAATCTTTTTCTTGGCATCTGAGATGGTAGAAACTTCAGAGTTCTTCTTGTCTACAGCATCAGTTTTCTTCTTTTCATATGGATGGAATTTATTCTTATCCTTATTGTTGTTATTAGTCTTCAAATTCCAAAAAAATTCTCGGGCATTGTCATGATGTTCAAAGCTCAAAGTTAGGTTCAATACCTGATCAAAAGTCTTCTCTATACATGGTAGCATTGCTCTACTCAAGCCTGCATTCAATCCTTGTATGTATCTACCATTTTTATAGGTTTCATCAGCAACTAGCATTTACCCATGTTTAGACAAACTCTTAAACTTCTGAGTGTATTCAGTAACACTCATCCCTCCTTGCCTCAACCCAATGAATTCCTCTAGTAAATATGCTTTAGCTGAGGCAGGCGCAAATCTGGCCTCTAGCTAGCATTTCCTTTAATTGATCCCATGTGATCTCATTTTCAGACCTTCATATCACAGTACCCTTCCACCAATCCAGCGCTGATCCTCTCAATTGCCTAGCGCAATCTGCCTTTTCCTTTGATTATCTACTTTCATATCATTAAAAATACTTTCCAGTGTTCTCAACCAAGTTTGGACCCCCATAACTCCTTCAATACCTTCAAACTTTTGCCTCCTAAATCAGCATAGGTTTTCAACAACTTAGAAAGCTCCCCATGAGGGCTATTTTGGCCAGGGTTCACTCCTTGCCTTAAAACCCTCACAAAATCCTGCATGTTCATCATTTGTGGTGCATTTGATGTTCTTGAAGCTGGTTGAGGTCTTGGTCCTACCATTGTTGTCTATGAACAATCATTGTTAAATTAGCTCAATCTTTCTTTTATTATTCAGACAGTTTATTATATTTAGTTATATGATCATTATATAATCCCATTCAGGTAATACATCCTAATTCTCAATATTATTATATAAATATTTATAGTTGTGTAATCAATAACACAACTCTGATACCAACTGAGAGAAACCCTCTTCTATTAACACCATTTAATTAATTTATTTATTAAGTTATATGACTTAATATAGCTATTCTTTGGGTTCTTCTCTCCTGAGTTTCATTCTTTTTTTTCAACCAAGATCATGTTGCACTAGTATAAACACAAAAATATGTGAATTTATGAACTTAACTTATGTTAAAGGATTTTTCATATATATAACAAAATCAGAGTTTGAGCTTAAGAAAATAAAATGTCTAAATGGCTTTTTAATCAACTCTTTACGCAACAAACAGAGTATAATAACTTAATATATATTGTCAAATGCAATATGCACTCAAGCTAATCAAATTGGCATGATTTAAGTGGTATATTTTAGTGTACATGTAGGATTCCTTAAAACCGATATTATTTGTAGCAAAACTTATACTTAACTATTTTGCCTATATTTACCTCACTAGCATTTCCAGTTTAGACCCATATATTTAAATCCCTTTTCTAAAAAATCTGTATGAATCAGGGTCTACATATACACTATTACATGTACACATATATGCGGCAGTTCACATTTTAATGTTTTCCACACTTGATATAAATGTATTGCTTCTTCACAGAATATGGTTGGCAAGGACAAAGCCATTCTTTTGGCTTCTTTAATGAATTTTCTTTTGAGCACTACTTAAATAATAACAACCTGATTCTTTAATCATAAACTTCATAATAAACTAAGCAAGCATTAAACTTCATTTCCCAAGCAATACTTCCACTTATCTTCTAATTAGCTTCTACATTTTCTGCAAGCGCATTAGAGGCTGCCTCATTTGAATAAAGACACCCCGTTGTGTCATTAAGCAAATAGGGTCAAACATAATGTTTGGTATGAGCATAACTAAGTCCATATAAAACATGATTGCTTATATGTGCTCTTATTCTATCTTGTTACTCATCTTTACATGTAAAACTACATTATAAATCTAGGTTATTCATATTAAATTGGTCAGAACTAACCTCCAGTATATATCAAAGATACATAACTAATTCAAACATACATATAAACTTATGGCATAACCAATTCAATTCTAGAATAACCTCCTATGTCATTTCTTTACACTAAACATGGTTCTTTATGTCTTTCTAATCTTTATCCCTTATCTGGTTACCATGTTTATCTTTCTTGAGCCTATACCCTTACATTGAACACCAATGTGCACACTGTGTGGGACCCCTATCTATTAACCCATCAGACAAAGGCCTCAGGGCATTAAAATGCCATGTGCATCCCTGGTTTACCACATAAAACCAAATAGATCAATGTAGGTTGTGGTCACTATAACCACGTTGACCCTATTCATTCATTAGTTCAAGATGTTTGTCTCTTCATTATCTGTATTACTAAATTCTACCCCTCTTCCCTTGGGTTAGCCTACAGATTAATTCTTAATCATGATAAGTATACAACATTTCAGTAACTTATCATACATATGTTTTTTTATACATATCAATCACTCAGCCAAGCGTAACAAGTTAGGGCTTCACACATTCAAACCATATTTTACTGTGCACTCGACAAATAATTAAATGGGTGTTTAAATCGGTTTTTATCACATATATGTTTGTTCTATTCTCTCATAAATCTACATATGTTAGGAATTACTGAGAGTATATGATTAGAGGCATAGGAGCCTCTTAATCCCAGACTTCTCCCAATTCATCTCCTCATATAATAAGGTGATCTATCAGGAAAACATTTGGTAAAAGAAGATCATCACATATATAATCATATTGCTCTTATTTATGTTATGTATAAATAGACATAAGCATGAGACCACTTGTCCATACTGCCATATCCCTATACAAAATCCTACCTCTTAATAATTTATTCAAAGTTATTCATCTTGCAGATTTATATTTTATATATACTCATTGCCATATAACACATATTACCATCATATCATTTTACTAATATGTTGTTCACATTATACTTTGTACAATAGATCATTTCTAGAGAAAACACGACATGTATACATTCAAAGCAGTTGCCTTATAAAACTTAGTGCCTATATAAAAATAGTATATACTTACAATAATAATTTCTCCTTTTAAATTTTTGAGTACTTGATACTAGCTCAACCCCCTAGGTGTTGCAGCTTATTATTTCTTCTTAATATAGTTTTTTCCCAAAAGAAATAAACTAGCTCACAAGCCTAGTCTTTTTATATTGGTTAAATTAGGGTTTTAAGGCTATGTACTGTCAAATTTACCCTATTCAGAAAATAATTTGGCAATCAGGTTAAAACACTCAATACAATACCCATGTATCTTTTTATCATTTTAAAGAAATAATTATATACCCTACCATGCCATGTTGATTTATTTTTGGTTGTATCAGGTTTACATTTTCCCATTTATACCTCGACTGTCGTGCTCCTGCATGATAATATTATCCACAAAATTGTGAATGTTGTGCACACATTTTCTATAGCCATTTATATTTAGCATCAAGTTTACCCCATGGGTTTTAATTATAACCATAGTATTTATTCATATACATCATGGCTCAAAATATCAAATACTTATTTTTACTTGACTTCCAAGCGCCATAAATAAATTATAATTAAAGAAAATACCCTATTTCCCATGCACACTGGCTAATCATATGCACCCCGCACCTTAACCTTGCACATAAGTGTATATGTCCCAAATATATCACACACACATATCACACATATATTTCCCTAACAATCATTATTTGCATCCTTAAGTACAAAAATAATTTAGGTTTACCATAATGTCCCAAGAAGTAAACACTTCGCTGCCAACACAAGGCCGTCGGTGTTATCCAAGCCATGCAACACGAGTATGCCATTTCCCGGTCGTTACCGACCTTTCTCTACGGGTACCTAACTTTCCAACAAACCACATCCGTAGAATGCCAGGGCTCTATTCCATAGCACTACCTCGTAAGAGCCACACAGCAAACACCTGGGCTCCATACCATAGTGTTGCTTTGAAAATCTAGAAGAAAATGGTCATCCCCTAAGGGTCGCTTCCCATAACGTTGCTGCACCTTTTCCTAGTTTTGGTTATTTTCGGGATGTGATGCTTGCCAAAGTCTCGTTACACAAAGATATGCTTCAATTTTGATCATCATAAGTCTTAGAGGAGGGTGTTAAGCTAAGAAAATGAATTCCCTATCATCAACTGAGATAACATCAGTAGAAACTAATTGGTTATGCCGTAAAATACGTCAAACACACATCCATTTACAAGTCTGTTTTAGATCTGAACGAAACTGAAGGCACTTTATTCCATGACTCCTCCTGGGTACGAAACCCTTTGCAATCCGAATCACTTCAAGTATGACCAGATTGCTTGTCACAATATAATCTTATAATGGGGGACCATCCCTATGAGACATCAACGAGCAATCTGTACGATGTGAATATCTTTGGTCTTCAATCACAGTCATCGCCATCTTTAATGGATCTTATCACGTCATATAGTTATTTAAAATGGGTTGAAACACGATCTTTTCGAATAACTAGCACATCTTTAAAACATGTGGAGAATATATAGGGATATCATAAATTTTCATTCTATGTTTGGATTATTCCTTGATTTCAATTAAATATTAACACAAAGGTTATTACTTAAATCAAAATCCCATTCCCATCCGCTTAATGAAACACAGAGGAAGACACCATTCTCACTCTATTGCTCTAGGGAAATTTTCTACCTACGATAGAATGTGACTAGCTCCTTACCCCAAATCCATATCTACATTTATCTTGTTAAGTTCTAATTACCTACATTAATCCCTTTTTCATTTCATTCATTCAGATCTTTTTTTAAAGATTTATTTAAAACTCTAATTTAGTTTGAAATCTTGAACATCGTTCCTTTTTTTTAAATGGGTCAAGAACAATGTTATTAAAGATACGGGTGACAACAAACCCAAAATCGTACTTCCATTTGTAATGGAATCTTCATGGAAATCATACCAGCTCACTATTGATATAAATTCCTCCATCAAACTATTACTATAAGCGAAATAATGACAAAGCCTTTTAAATTCCTTAAGTAGTAAAGGTCCTCATCCACGGAGACCCATCTCAATTATCTCTAAATCGACTTCCATTCAACTCCAATTTAATTCATTAATTGTAAAACTTAACTTTGACAAACTTCATTAATCTTCATAAAAAGATTTTTCGTTACTTTTTATTCCAAATTATCCCTTAACCATAGGTGGGTTAAAGAATAGATGTTATTCAAAACATCATTAATGACAAACCCAAAATCCAAATTGATATCAAATATAAGGTTTTAAATAGAAATCATATCAACTTATATTTAATGTCAAATTCTGAAATCACAAATACTGTATAGGGAACAACGATATAAATATCTTCCAAATTCCTCAAACAGTATCTGTATAACTACATAATCCAATATTGAAATATCCGAAGATTGTTTCTATTCCAAAACCAGTGAACTTAAGTTTGAAAAACTTCTAGTTTAATTTTAAACTAAATTTCAAAGTATTTATTTACGATATTAAGTAAACTAGGTAAAAACTCCCAAAATATAAATAATAGTTCTCAAATCACTTTAAAACCATTAATAATGATATAACATAATTTTTCCCAAATTTTAATAATTTAAAAATAGCTTATTTCTTTAAAGCCCGTTTTAGGGTTAATAACGGCACTAACGTTGTTTTATTCGAATTTGATTTGAACCTATATCCAAATCTAACCATTGGATTTTAAAATTCTTAGATTCATTTGAAAACACTTTTCATTTCGAATCAAATGTTTTTCGTTTTGGGAAATCCGATGATCGGATCTCCCAGTACGTTAACTTGAAGTCAATCGTCGAAATTCGCGAACTACCACTGCGCGACTAGTTCTATTCAAACCAAATTTTGATTTATATTCAAAATCGAATCGTTTTACTTCTAAAATAGCTTATTAGTTATACAAAAAGGATTTACTTTTAAAGGACAAACTTAGTAAAAAAAATTGGTGAAAAGTATGCAGTGTGTAACAACCCGAATTTCGACAGACCAAATTTTTCTCAAAATTCTAATCTATCAAAACCCGTGTTGTTTTGTCTGGTATCCTGCAGAAAAGACAGAGTTAATAAACATATCAGAGTTCAGAAAACATCTCACAGCGGAATGGAATAAAATATAATATAATCGAAATATAGCCTTACCCAGATAATAATACTGCCTAACCAGTCTCCAAAGTTATCATATCTCCACCACAAATCTAACCTGCGAGTATGTTATGAAGAGGGGGTCAGAACACAAGTTCTGGTGATTGGATTTAAACTACACATTTTGGATAATCCTACATATACCGTTCAGTTACATTTTCTTATTCATTAGGTTACTTGGGTTAGTAGCACTGAAGGCTTAAACATACGTCGTACCCACTAGTAGATCAACCTAATACAATATATATGTAGCTACCCCCAACATTAAGGTACACCCCATGGTACCACGCTCACACGGTCTCCGCCGTAACACCACAGAAATATACGCAGTCACTCATCCTATGCCTGAACGACATACGGATCTCTATATAACCATGCTACGTTCCGCATAGAACCGCCATCGCCATGCTACGTAAGCGTACAGATTGACACCTTCGATCAAATCAGATTCCATCATTGAGTAATGCCCTAGAGTCTATGATACACCACCTAGAGCAGACATGCATGAATCTAGACTTTCTCATGTATGTTTTGTCAAACGTACTCGATGCCTTAACCTTTACGATACACCATCCGGAAATAGTATGCATGTATCAGGAACATGGAACTCGGTCGGGAGCTTTTTCAAATATCTGTATACACAGATGCTATAATCTACATTTTCAGTGGCTATGGTCCCATCCGACCCCTCCCTCAACTAGTGAAAGACAAACATAATTGAGAGCTAGTGACATGGGCCAAAAAAACAACAAATAACATCCTAATTGGCCTATCCTACAACAAATGCCTTGATAGCAAAAGGTCGATGATATGTAGGTTTAGCTCTCCGTCTTTCCGCATCACGCCGACTGTCGATGGTTGGTACCCGACGACTGCTATCAAACAGATATTTAGACATGCCAAAGGAAAACAGATAAAATGGTCATAACCTGCCTAGCTACAGGGCAACCGGATCGTCGAATCACCTATGCCACCCCACAGTCTTCTGACTGCCCCCTATTGTGGCAGTAAGGTATACTCATCGGGTAGTAACACGCAGACCTAACCTCTGCGAGCAGAGCCTAAACACTGTCACCGCACAAAGTACTACCAAGAGTACCCTCCACGTCCCAGGAAGCCGTTTGTTTCCCCTTCCAGTCCTTCGGAGCCAACAGAACATCAGCAGAACAACAGGCAGAATAGGCAGAATAATCAGATGGACGTGCGCTCGCTGCGTGCCTCATAACACCAGATGATCAACCCTTTTGGGTTATTCACCTTCAGACGTGCGGACTGGTCCAAGAGCCTCTGGTTGATGTGTTACTAGACCCTATGTCTAAACATTTGATTATGCGCTTGCTCTACCTCATCATATTTCCAGTTAACTTGGTTATTTCCATTCATATTGACTTCTTATTCAAGTTACCAAGCTCCACTTGCTTATTAATTTCAGCTATATAACTTAACCCATTTAAGTTCATTAATAAAACTTTAATATGTTATTCTTATCAGCAGATTTCAGATTCTCAGGTTTCAGATAACATGTTCTTCTTACCAGTAGAATTCAGATCCTCTAGCTTACGGATTACTTAATTTATAATTAAGTACAACTTATTACATTTCATGAGTTTTCCCTTCTTTTCTCTACTTATTACAACCAGCAAGTTACAGGTTTCTGTATTTACAGATTACTTAATTTATAATTAAATAAAACTAATCTCAATACATAAGTTATCTCATTTTCTTTATCGTTTACTATAACTTAAGTTATAATTTCCACTTTTCCCTGGGACAAGCCTACCTGTGATCTTTCCTTTTCCCCTTCAGGTTTATTCATAATAGGTTATTATCATTCCCTGTTCATTCCAATTCTTCTACTATTGTAGGATTCGTTCATTTCCATTAATTAGATTTAATGCCATTTAATTCTATCATGTTATATATATATATATATATATATGTTCATATATATGTTTATGCACCAGATCTCTCACATTAAGCCGACCGCTTGTGGATGCTGGATTTGTCGGGTGGTTCCGGGTGGAGTTCTATCATTGGACTTAACCTCGTGTCTTAGCACTGTTATATGCATGTTTACGCACTAGACCTCGTACATTAAATTAACCACTAGTAGATGCTGGATTTGGTGGGCAGTTCCGGGCAGACATCTACCACAAGTTAAGTTTAACCTCATGTCTAAGTACGGTTACAGTTTTCTATTTACTGTAAATTTAGGCATATTCATTCTTTCAAGTTTTACTGTAATTCTTATTTACAAACTTTTGTCACAATAATGTTCTTAACAAATGTTCATTGCAAATTTCATAATTACAGTGTTCACATAAATTCCCAATTCAGACAGGTGATTTATGGAAACACGCTTTTATATAATGCCAACAGATTAAACAGGTTAAGTATCATAGGTTAACAGGTTCATATACTCCAACAACATATCTACTTGACCCCATAAATTCAATAGGTTTACTTATAGTTTCATTAACATGTTCCACTTAATCTTGAATTAAGCCTACATAATTACATGTTCATACAACCCCAAATTTCCAGCCATAATCCACAGTACTAATTTCAACCGATCTCAGCAGTTTATAGTTCAGCATATTATTCATTTCAACAGATTACAGCAGGTTAAACAATTCAGCAGGTTTATTATACGTATTAACGGGAAACTCCAAACTATAAATATAGTATTGTCAAAAAGGCATAACTTAAATCTACTCACCTAATTGTTTTCTAATTCATGAATCTGGTCCAAACCTAGCATTCCACGGCTCCCCTAACTGAATCCAGAACCTAAATAACCATGGATCCACAATTCTCAACCAAAAGAAAAAGGGAAGAAAGAGGAGAAATGTAAGTTGACCAGATCCAAGAATTTACCTTTCTTCGATCAGAATTCTGAACACCCATTCGCAGATATACATTCTTTTCCTCTAGATCTTGAATCAGAGTTTCCTTAGACTAATTAATCTATTTTCTAAAGAGATTTGGGAAGGAGAAGGATGGTAGAGTCTAGACATCCACTCAGAAAATATGAGATTTAGGCTAGGCTCTGTTAGCCTATTTATAGGTGTTCATGAAAGTTCTGAACCACCAGAAGTAAATGAATTAAATCTGAACCACACAAACGAACAAAACAACATCACAACTACACGTTGGAACCACTTGGGTCGACCCACCCTCCTTGGGTCAACCCATAGGTCGACCCAGGTAAGGCATGGGTTGACCCATTTGGGTCCTAGCGTGTTGTATTGTATGTGACCATTTATTTGTTAACATTTAAATTTTAAACATTGGTTACCTTCCCGTTTTGTTGTTTCTGACGTTTGTTAATTTAAACATTATTACATGCTCCTTATATCTTTTTATTTTAATGTTTGTAACATTTACGTATAAATGTTCAATTTCTTTCTTGTTTTGCCTTTCTTCAATTAATTGTACCTCTTTTACCTCTTCATCAGATTTGAATTGCACCATTTTGTCTCAACATTTTAATTTCCATTGCCATGTATGTAAAAATGTATACATCTCCTTTTATTTTTGAAATGCATGCATGCCTTATCTTTATCTTTAATGCAATTTATTCAATCATTTTACTGTCATTGTTTAATTCCCTTTTTATTATTTGCATGCATCTCCATGTTCCTCTTTTTACCATGTTTCTCCTTATTTTGTTGCATGAAATTCCAATTAATTTATTGCATTAATTCCTTATATTAGACCTTTTTATAAATGCATTAATACACTAATCTTTTTAATATGTCTTCTTTAATTTACTGCATGTATCCTAAATATTTTTCATGCACTCTTTTCTTTTTCCTTATTAATGCATTCTCTTTTTACGCATTATTGCATGCAACTTAATTGCATTACATGCATTTCTTTACATTAATTTTCTCTTTAACGCATGCATTGCATGCATTAACTCTTTTTTCATTTTCTTGCACATACTTAAATTTTCTTAACATTGAATGCTCCATGCATTATGTACTTAAATGCATAATTTATTATTTTATTCTTATAAAATGCAGGGTGTTACATTCTTCCACCCTTAGGAAATTTCTTCCTTGAAATTTGATAAGGGTAAAATCAATTAATCCCTCACATAATATACATCCATCATGTGTGCATCCAATTTTTGCAAACATCTATGCACTCGTGCAGAGTGTAATACAACATAGTAATACATGTATGCCTAAGCATTACCTCCTATATTATGCAAAATTTCATAAAAATCCTTTGAAAACATGATGCACACATCCTAAATATGCCGGCAGTTCTATATGAATGCAATAACTTTGAGAATCAAAATACATTTTCATCCAATTTTTCCCACACTCTTACTGAGTAAGAGCGCAGTTCATCCAATTGTTGCATCCAAAATACTACCAACCATCTTTAAATTTTGAATTTTAGAAAAATCTAATTATCTAAATTCGATTTCTTATGTTATAAAAACGTGGAAAACATAAAACTTCACATCTTCCATTTTTCTTTTATTTACCTTTTCTATCTATACTTGGATTTTATGTAACTACTATATGAAGATTCCCTATTTTCCTATCCAAGCACAACCCACATAAGAAAACATTCTTTGTTACAGTTTTTTTTCAACATATCTTGGAAATTTTTGTTATTCTTGTTCACCTCCTCTTAGAATTTTCCATTTTCTTTAACTTTCATGTTTTTTGCTTTGCTAAATTTGTTGTTCCCTTTTTAGTTGTATCATTACTCTTTTCTTAGCTTATTTAACTTAATCCTCTGATCTAAGTTTAGTTTCAAATAAGCCTTCTAGTCCTTCAACTAAAACAGGAAAACAAATACTTTACACAACTACTACTAAGGGACAAGAATCTAAGGACTATGTCCCCCTCAGATAGAAAAGTTCTAACCACGGGATCAATAACAAGTTTAGGTGTTACCCTAACTACCCAACAGGAACAAAATAACAGAACAATCCTAACTAAAATGTAATAATGGGTTTTACCCCAACAGGAAAACTAGCAACAGAATCTAAACACTTACTTGCCCTTCACTATCAAGTAGTCACCACTAGTCATAGCTGTGTACCAAGAGTCATTTTCAAGCAACACCCTAGGCTTCTCAATGCTTACGTATTCTACAAGAACTTACCATTATTCCAAGATAATTCTCGCTACCTACTTCCTAGCCTCAAAACTTTTCCCATCTTCCCTAGGCACTAATCCTTACTTACTCCATACTTTTTTTAAAGCACAGTTCGGCCTCCTCATTTTTCTTTCCTTCCAAAAGTAAAAAGTATCATAACTTTATTTTCCTCACTAAAACTTACTTTAGCCAAACCATAAAACATGTCATTTTATATAAACAAATGTAAATCATTTTTTTTTCAAATCACAAAAAAAGAGTAGATAAGGACAACTATTTCTCAATCAGGTTTGCAACTTGTTCTTACCTATAAGGCTGGTTTACCACAAGGTACAAACATCTACTCTATTCTTAATTTCTACAACTTATTTTGTCCACGCAACAGAATTCTACGTCAAAACAATTATAAAAAACGATTGCTAAAAGAATAGAGATTTCAAAACTTTCTTTATTAAAAATTCTATCTTTCAACAAAATGCAACACATTTTTTTTAAACATCAAGAACACTTTTAAGATCAAAACTTGAAAACATCATAAACCATCTTCCAAAAGCTTTTACAATTTCATGTTCTTAAAAGTTAACAATCGGGTTAGACTCCAAGTGGGTTTCCAACTTAACTAGGCTTTCCTAGACACTCCCACAAAGTCAATTCTCTCAACTATATATATTCCTAATCCGTTTTTCTCTTTTTAACCTTTTTCCAATTTATAAGGTTTTACTGCAAAAACCATTAATCTGAAATACTTACATATGGGATTCACCTTACTTCCATACAAAGTATATTGTACACTTCCCACCCAAATTTCCTAAGGATCTCAGATTTCCATGTTCATTCCTTTAGTGTAAAAAACAGATATCCCAACTTTTCAATATTATGCTCTTTTCTATTTAGTGGGTTCCTCTATGGATCTAGGTGTATATAATATATATATATATATTTTAAAAAATACGTTTACTCACTATTTATATAGGAATCCTAAACCTAGGCTCTGATACCAGATGTAACAACCCGAATTTCGACAAACTGATTTTTTTATAATTCTAATCTATCGAAACCCGTGTTGGTTTGTTTGGTATCCTGCAGAAAATACACAGATTATAAACATATCAGAGCTCAGAAAACATCTCATAGCAGAATGGAATAAAATATAATACAATCAAAATGTAGCCTTACCCAGATAATTATACTTCCTAACCAGTATCCAAAGTTATCATATCTCTGCCACAAATCTAACATGCGAGTAAGTTATGAGGAGGGGGTCAGAACACAAGTTCTGATGACTGGATTTAAACTACACATTTTGGATAACCGTACACATACCGTTCAGTTACATTTTCTTATTCATTAGGTTACTTGGCTTAGCAGCACTGAAGGCTTACACATTGTCGTACCCATTAGTAGATCGACCTAGTACATTATATATGTAGCTACCCCCAACATTAAGGTATACCCCATGGCACCCCACTTGCGGTCTCCGCTGTAATGCCATAGATATATACGCAGTCTCTCATTCTATGCATAAACGACATACGGATCTCAGTATAACTATGCTACGTTCTGCGTAGAACCTCCATCTCCATGCTACGTAAGCGTACGGACTGCCACCTTCAATCGAATCAGATTCCATCACTGAGTAATGCCCTAGAGTCTATGATACACTACCCAGAGCAGACATGCATGTATCTAGACTTTCTCATGTATGTATCGTCAATCGTACTCGATGCCTTAACCTTTACGATACACCATCCGGAAATAGTATGCATGTATCCGCACGTACTATCTATTGTGCACCGAGTTCCGTAATAGGGCTATATTAGAAATACGAAACTCAATCGAGAGCTTTTTCAGATATCTGTATACACATATGCTATGGTCTGCATTTTCAGTGGCTATGGTCCCACCCGACCCCTCCCTCAACTAGTGAAAGACAAATATAATTGAGAGCTAGTGACGTGGCCTGAAAAAACAACAAACAACATCCTATTTGGCTTGTCCCGCAACCAAAGCCTTGATAGCGAAAGGTCGATGATCTATAGGTTTAGCTCTCTGTCTTTCCGCATCATGCATCATGCTGACTGTCGATGGTTGGTACCCGACGACTTCTATCAAACAGATAAAATGGTCGTAACCCGCCTAGTCACAAGGCAACCAGATCGTCGAATCATCTATATCACCCTACAGTCTTCTGATGGCCCCGTATTGTGTCAGTCAAGGTGTAATCACCAGGTAGTAACACGCAGACCTAACCGCTGCGAGCATAGCCTAAACACTGTCACCACAAAGAGGACTACCAGAAGCACCCTCTACGTCCCAGGAAGCCGCATGCTTCCACTTCTAGTTTTGGAGCTAAAAGAACATCAGCAGAACAATAGGTAGAACAAGCAGAATAATCGGATGGACGTGCGCTCCCCTCGTGCCTCATGACACCACGATGATCTACCCCATTGGGTTATTTACCTTCAGACGTATGGACTGGTCCAAGTGACTCCAGTTGATGTGTTATTAGACCCTATGTCTAAACTTTTAATTACGCGCTTTCTCTACCTCATCATATTTCCAGTTAACTTGGTTTTTTCCATTCATATTGATTTCTTATTCAAGTTACCAAACTCCTGTTGCTTATTAATTTCATTTCAGTTATATAACTTAACCCATTTAAGTTCATTAATAAGCCTTTAATATGTTATTCTTATCAGCATATTTTAGATTCTCAGATTTTCAGATAACATGTTCTTCTTACCAATAGGATTCAGATTCTCTGGTTTACAGACTACTTGATTTACAATTAAGTACAACGTATTGCATTTCATAAGTTTTCCCTTCTTTTCTTTAATTATTACAACCAGCAAGTTTCAGGTTTCCAGATTTACAGATTGCTTAATTTATAATTAAATATAACTAAACTCAATACATTAGTTATCTCATTTTCTCTATCATTTATTATAACCTAAGTTATAATTTTCACTTGTCCCTGGGACAAGCCTATCTGTTATCTTTCCTTTTCCCCTTCAGGTATATTCATAATAGGTTATTATCATTCCCCGTTCATTCAAATTCTTCTACTGTTGTAGGGTTCGTTCATTTTCATTAATTACAATTAATGTCATTTAATTCTATCCTATTGTATACATATATATGTTTATGCACCAGACCTCTCACATTAAGCCGACCACTTGTGGATGCTAGATTTGTCAGGCAATTCTGGGCAGAGCTCTACCATAGGTTGGACTTAACCTCATATCTTAGCACCGTTATATGAATGTTTACGCAGTAGACCTCTCACATTAAATTAACCACTTGTGGATGCTGGATTTTTCGGGCGGTTCCGGGCAGACTTCTACCACAAGTTGAATTTAACCTCGTGTCTAAGTGCGGTTACAGTTTTCTATAACTGTAAATTTAGGCATATTCATTCTTCCAAGTTTTGCTGTAATTCTTATTTACAATCTTTTGGCACAATAATGTTCTTAACAAATGTTCATTGTAAATTTCATAATTACTATGTTAAAGAATTCCCAATTCAAACAAGTGATTAATGGAAACAGGCTTTTATATAATGCCAACAGATTAAACATGTTAAGTATTACAGGTTAACAGGTTCATATACCCAAACAACATATCTTCTTAACCCTACAAATTCAATAAGTTTACTTACAGTTTCATTAACATGTTCCACTTAAGAATTAAGCCTACAGATTTACATGTTCATACAACCCCAAATTTTCAGTCATAAACCATAATACCAATTTCACTAGAATTCAACAGGCTTACAGTTTAACATATTAATCATTTCAACAGATTACAGTAGGTTAAACATTTCAGCCGGTTTATTATACATATAAACGGGGAATGCCAAACGATTAATATACCATTATCGAAAAGGCATAACTTAAATCCACTCACCTAATTGCTTTCCAATTCATGATTCTGGTCCAGACCTAGCATTCCATGGCTCCCCTAATTGAATCTAGAACCTAAATAACCATGGATCCACAATTCTCAACAAAAAGAAAAAGGGAAGAAAGAAGAGAAATGTAAATTGACCAGATGCAAGAATTTACCTCTCTTCGATTAGAATTCTGAACACCCATTCGCAGATATACATTCTTTTCCTCCAGATCTTGAATCAGAATTTCCTTAGACTAATTATTCTATTTTCTGAAGATATTTGAGGAGGAATAAGAATTGCAGAGTCTAGACATCCTCTCAGAAAATATGAGATTTAGGCTAGGCTTTGCTAGCCTATTTATAGGTGTTCATGAAAGCTCTGAACCATCGGATGTAAATAAATTAAATTCGGACTGCACAAAATGAACAAAACAACGTCACAACTACGCGCTGGAGCCGCCATGGGTCGACCCATAGGTCAACCCACCCTCTTTAGGCTGACCCATAGGTCGACCCAAGCAAGGTACAGGTCGACCCATTTGGCTCCTAGCGTGCTGTTATGTGCATGATCATTTATTTGTTAACGTTTAAATTTTAAACGTTGGTCACCTTCCTGTTTTGCTGTTTCTAACGTTTGTTAATTTCAACATTATTACTTGCTCCTTATATCTTCTGATTTTGATGTTTGTAACATTTACTTATTAAATGTTCAATATCATTTTGTTTTTCCTTCCTTTAATTAATTGTGCCTCTTTTACCTCTTTATCAGATTTAAATTGCACCATTTTGTCTCAACATTTGAATTTCCATTGCCATGTATGTATAAATTTATACATCTCCTTTTATTTTTGAAATGCATGCATGCCTTATCTTTATCTTTAACGCAATTTATTAAATCATTTCACTGCCATTGTTTAATTCCCTTTCTATTATTTGCATGCATCTCCATGTTCCTCTTTTTACCATATTTCTCTATATTTTGTTGCATGACATTCCAATTAATTTATTGCATTAATTCCTTATATTAGACCTTTTCGTGCATGCATTAATACGCTCATTTTTTAATATGTCTCCTTTAATTTATTGCATGCATCCTAAATATTTTGCATGCACTCTTTTCTTTTTCCTTATTAATGCATTCTCTTTTTAAACATTATTGCACGCAACTTAATTGCATTGCATGCAACTTAATTGCATTACATGCATTTTTTGTAATAAATTTCTCTTTAACGCATGTATTGCGTGTATTAATCCTTTTTTCATTTTCTTGCACATATTTAAATATTCTTAGCATTAAATGTTCCATGCATTATGTACTTATATGCATAATTAATTATTTTATTCTTATAAAATGCGGGGTGTTACACAAAGTTTGGAATTTAGGAAGGACACATTTTAGTGCAAAAGTGGAATTCAGAAGGCCCGCTTTCCTTTTATCTTTTACACTAAAATGTGTCCTTCTCCCTAAATTTCAAACTTTGCGTACTTTTCACCAAAATTTTGCTAAATTTGTCCTTCAGCCTATTTTCCACTTATATAAAACATATATAATTATTTTTATAAACTATATTTCAATTATTTCTCTTTAAAATCAAATATTTCACTATTTAATCATTTTATCATTATTAAACCATTAAAACAATATTATTTTTTAAAACTTATTATTTGAAGTCCAAATTTTCCTAATTCCATTATAAAAATAAATAAGATAGTTTGAATAACAAAATATTATTAAAACATTTCTTGGAAACCCAAACCAAACTTCACATTTTTAAATTACTATTAATTTTCAATTTAAAAACTGAACATGCCTTTATTAATTTAAAACTAGTTTAAATTAAATTCTTATTTTTACAAAAACTGTTCGTAATTACTTAAACTATCTTTCTAAATCATTTTTGATTTATAATTCAAATTTTTATTTTCACTATTTTTTTTGTAAATAAAATATTCAATTAATATCCAAATTAAATCTTAAATTCAAATCATTTTGAAATTTAAATAAATTCAATTTAACCATCCCGTCAGCCGGATCAGTTAGTGGTAGCCAGGGAGAGCAGGAAGCTATATTTTCCAAACCAAAGCGTTGACACTATCCTCTCTGTCATCCTGGAACGTTTCAGTACTTTTTTCAAAAGAGACTTCATAAATATATATGTATCCACACATACGTGTCATTCACCTAAGTGTTAACATAATTAACACTTAGTTTTCAAATGGGTATCACTTAAACATAAGTGTCAATACACTTAACACTTAAAGCCCACCACCCATTAGCGTATCCAATAATCCAGTTATTATTCATCACAGTATCCAATGACAACATACAACATCAAATAAAAACATAAGATGTCATTTACACAAGGGTCCATACAATATTCGCATAGCGGTGGCATTTTCATTTGAACTAAGAGTCCTTGCTTAACACACACAAAGATGACATTTTTATCCCTTTACAATAAGTGTCCATGCTTAATACACATAAAATGACATTTTTATCCCTTCACACTAAGTGTCCATGTTTATCAAACTTAGTTGCAACCAAACCAACTCCAAATCAAACCAATCATCAATACATCAAATCCAAGTATACAAATAAACAAAAATTCACTATTTTAACACATAAAGGTGTAAATTTTCTCACCGAGGGATCCACTCCTTCACTCTTTAAATGCTAGGACTTTAACTTTGAAAACCAGCACAAAGATGAATTCTTTTTGGTTAAACGTAGTAAAGGTGGGATTTTTATGACATATAGGTCTTGCTACTTCAAAGGAAGGCATATGTAAATATTTTAAGGTGGAGAAGGTAGGATTTTTGGTGGAACAGACTGGTCACGGCTAGGGGTTAATGGGCTTAAGCTTTACAATTGAAGATAGGTAGGTGCTAGTAGGAAGAAACAGAGATAAAATGAAGTGGTTTGGAGTTAGAAAAGCGGGGAGAAGAACATTAACCAGATAGTTATTAAAAAGAAATTAGAGGGTGAAATAAGAAAGAAAGAAATATTAGAATAGAAGAAAAAGAAGAACCAACACAACATAGAGTCTCATATTGCAGTGGAACAAAATATAATATAGAAATAAATCTTTAGTGAGAGCTTTGAAAAATACTTACAATCATCAGAGTGCATCAACACATCTGGACAGTTATAATAATCTGTCCTCGTATACAACACACAGCGGAATCCACACGAAATATATATCATATGTCCGAACTACTCCAGCACGTCTTCTGAAGTTTGCAACATCCAAATCTGAACCTGTAAAACCCGGTCCAACCCAAGCATTACAAAGCCGAATCAGTTTGGTGAACCAGAGTGAGAAAAACACGCTAAGTTTAAAGGTACCATCCAACTTGATTTTAAAGTTAAAATCTTTTCGAAAGAAAAGGATAATCGTAAGACCAAGTCTATACATAAATACAGACGGTTTTTACCTTATGATAACCTAAAACATTTTTGAAAACAATATTCTTCTGATATTATGATAGTGCATAATAAAAATAAATAGCAATCTAGTGGAATTCTTGCATCTCATGCTCCACATACATAGTATACATTCAAACTGCGGGCGCTTATTGGAGAATGGATTTCCATGGCAAGGTATGGGCAACCACTTTCGGACAATGTACCTCCGGAGATGAATACATTGAGGTTCAACAAGAACATCTTGCAACCTAGACTAAATATGACCGACCCCTCACTTCGCTTGAGAGTACCGAATATATCATTACCATGGTTGGAGGCCAACCAACCGAACCGATAACACACATACAAAAATCAAAGGGACAACCAAAGACATTTGATTTATCCAGATAAGTTAATGATATACCCTTTTAATGGGCACATAGCCATGCGACCTACCTGATTTTACCATTTTCCGGTTGATGAGGCTTGAGGTTATAAATCTTTTAGAACAACACATCTCCATCAACTTTCAATGCCACATGGTCAGATCTGTCAGATATCACTAATTAACATGCTCTGCGTGTTTAAGCAAAAAGAATGAATTTCTCTGCCACCAACAGAAGTACGTTTGTAGAAACCAACGTACGTGATCCTTTTGAAAATACTTTGTCAGACATTCATCAATACAATTCATCCAGGAACAGGATGAACCGAAGGCACCCTCCTACCACATCCTAGTAATCACCCTATGGATCAGTAGCGAGTAGTCCTTACAATCCGCAGATTTCAACCAAGACAAAATTACAAGTCAAATAGCTCTGGACGCATGCTAGAGAAATTCGACAAGTAGTCCTTCTGCTTATGAATATCCACGATCTTCAATTGCTCCATCTTCAATCTGCATCTTCGCGTATTTGTTGGTTTGGAATGGTTTTCAAATATAGATTTGATCCCGGTCTTTCCGTATCAACAAGCGTATAGGTCAGATTTTGATATTCGGTTATTTAACTATCAAATGAATAGTGATGAAAAAATATAAGTTCACTGATTAAGTACTCAACATTACTTGGCTTTTTTGATTAAAATATAATTTACGATTGTTAAATTAAAACATTTAAATCTTTCACTTCTTATCTAACATAAGATTATTTTCAAGACATATATTTTTATACTTAGGAAAATATTCTATAATCATATCCAATTTTCTATCTTACTATCATATTCAAAATATTTGCAACATCATTCCTCATTATCTATAATTAGGAAAATTCAATTCAGCTTATCGTTCGTAAAACAACATTACGATATCTTTCTTATTTTATTATTTGAAACAATGAACAAATTCTTATTCTTTTAGAATAAACTCATTCCAAAACTCCAATTTTCATTTCCCTTTACCTCAAAAATACCATTATAATTCACATAATCTCCTTTTATTTCTTTTACTTCGGAAATATCATTATACCTATATTCTCAAATCTTTCCATGTTCGTTACTTTGGAAATCTCGTTATATATATATATATATATATATATATATATATATATATTCTCATATCTTGAAATTAACGTTGCGTTATTGTTTCTCGTATGGAAACATAAATTATTCTTAACCTCTTTCCCATTACAAACCAATATCATTCTCAGATAATCTCGAATTCATTCAAGTTGGGATATTTATTTACCTCTCAGACCATGGTCAACAACGTTCTGCTAGGGACTGCGGAATGGATCGTTCAAGCAAAGCATACACTAGAGGGGGTTGAATATTGTTTGTTTGAATTTAAACAAAACAAAAATCTAAAGTGAACTACGGGATGAATCAAATAACACAAACACAATCACAGACATAGATTCAAATACAGAAGCAAAATAAACAGAAAATAAAAGTGCAGAAAAGGAAAGAACACACCGGATTTTATACTAGTTCGGATCACTCCTACGTCCAGTCCCGCACAATGCTAGATTGTGCAGAGTTTTATTACTATTTCCAATAGTCAAATACAACCTCCTTGATTTCACGGCTCAACAAGGAGACACTGACTCCTATCTCTTGATTTCACGGCTCAACAAGGGCATACCGACTCCTATTCCTTGATTTCACGGCTACAAGGATACATCGATTCCTCTTTAACTTACAAACAAGGTTTATTCAACCCTAGAAATTACAAAATAACCCTACAACTCTTCAATAGCACTTGATTCAAAGAGTAGAGAGTGTAGAGAGAAGAAGTTTGATCAAAACAGAAGTGAATTCAGCAGAGTATAAGTGTAAGAATCATAAAAATGATTAAGAATAATGGTGGGATGAAAGAGTATGAAGTTAGAGAAGAAGATATGTTAAAAAATTCGGTTTTAACCTCTTTTTATAGAGTATGAAGGGTTGCAACGGTTCTGAAGCGTTTCAAAAAGTGAAAAGACACTTCCCTTCAAATTAGAAAAAATAGCAGTTATATGTCAACATACACTTTTTGCTATGTCGACATACTCATGTGTATTTTTCATTTTCAAAACATTTTTTCAAGTATTTTGATATTAAACTAATTCTGTAAATTCTTGAGTAAAATTTTAGTGTTGTAAATTAATATTATATGATAGAAAATCATATGAAAACATACGTTTAAACTAGATAAATATATTTATAAAATTATAAGGTTTTAAATTATATAAAGTATAAATATAAATTATAAAAATAATTTAAGTTTGAAAAATCAAGAAGAATACAAATAGAAGCAAAATAGAAAAACAAAATAGAGAGAATTGAGGATAAATAGAAAAAAAATGGAGAGCACTGAGGATAGAATTGAAAATGAGAATTTGAAAATTTGAATTTGAACCTGGAGTGCTATTTAGAGTCTTACAAAATCTAGACTCTATAAATATATTAATCTTGAACTCTTGAAATCTTGATTACTCACGAGTCTTGAAATTTCTCTGATCTTTGAATCTCTATCATCTTTATAACTGTACAATCTTCAGTAATATTTCCTGTATATAATTCCTGCACACACATATGTACATATATATTCTATACAAGAAGTGTTAGTATTTATTTTATAATCAATGATAATTGAAATAAGGTTGTTGTCATCAAAACTCCATTCTGCAACAATCTCCCCCTTTTTGGTGATGACAACCTTAGTTTATAAAATATCATACATGTATATACCTGTTTGATGATGTTCCTTCTATACTCCCCCTGTTTGTAAGAGTCATATAAACTATGCCTATATTTTATAATTTCTCCCCCTTTGGCACTATCAAAAAGAAATTCTAAAAGTACTCTCCCTAAATCCTATAACTATCCAAATAATTCCTATACTAATGTAAAGTACTCCCCCTGAGTCCTAAATCCATGATCATAAAATACTCCCTCTAAATCTTATATTTATCTATACATATTCTATTATAATATTATATATAACTATCCCTAATTCTATGGTACCCTTATATCGCCCTCTAACTCTATGATTCTAAGCCTAAAAAAATTATAAATCCCCCTAAAATTATGACTATACTAATCTAATAGAAGAATAATAAACAAGACAATCTAATCAATGTTTGTAATCAATTCGAACAATCAATCCAAACAATCAATTCGAGAAATTAATTCAAGCAAGAAATGTAAGCAATCAACCAAATTAATCAAATTAAATAATATGTGTTAATAAACACTTCTTGAACCTTTAATTAAACCTAGAAACTATAAAACTCCCCCTTAATCTAATACAAGACTGAACCTCCAATTGTTAGGGGTCATCACCAACCAGTGGCCTAGACTATACTTTAGTTCCCTTAAAACTATAATAAGACCTTAATATAGACTTAGAAATAACTCTGATAAGATATCCTTAAAATTATGATATAAGTAAAGTAATTCAATCCAATCAATGAATCAATTTAAGTTTTGTTGTCACAAAACATCAACTCAAACATGAAACTAAACATTTCTTGTAACTTCTATCTATTCTAAAACCTATAAACTCCTATCAACTATAAATTCATAAGTATATTTCTAACAAACCTATCAACCACTAATGAAATTTAACCATGTCAAGTAAGTAAATCAAGTTATTCAAGTCAAACAAAACAAACAAACCAAATAAGTCAATCAATTCAATCAAATTAATCAAGACAAAGTAAATATGTTATGTATTTAATTAATAATCCTATATTTCTAATACAAACTTTTCATATTATATACTTGTTATGTATGGAGTTAAAGTTAACATGTAATGCAGTGTGTGAAGTATGTTTATTATAATGTAGTATGAAATGTATGTCATATGCAAAACAATATGAAATGCAACTTATGTTGTGAATAATCCTGATTTGAAATGCAATTGTAATTTATAATGATGATATGAAATAAGATGTATAATAATAGTATGCAGAATGATTTGGTGATAATATCTATTTTGGTAAAAAATACTATCTAATTATTATAAATTATTTGAATCAAACAAAGATTATGTTGATTTCTAGACTTAGATTAATTATTTTAATGAAATTGATTAAAAGAATAATAAAGATAAGAGTTTAATTAAAAAATATTCACGATAAGTAGTAAAATATTCAGAAAAATCACGAAGTTAAATAATATTAGTAGGGTGAATATTGTAAAAATTAAAGATCTTTCTAAAGAGAATATAATATTTGTATAAAGTAATCGATATGAACATATATTCATAAGTATATATAAATCTAATTTAAAAAGAACTTAAAATTTAATTTATGAGTTATGCAATGATATTTTGATACAAATCAATTTTAAATTTAAACTTTAGAAATCAAAACATATTTATTTACTAATAAAAATATTTATACTTTAGAAGGAAACATTATAAAGTAATCTATAAAACTTCTTATATTTAAACTATTTAAAAAAAAACATGTATATATACATTTCTTTATATTAAGTAAAATGTACAAGTTTTATAAATCTTAATAGGAAGTTAAAATAACTATAAAGCTACAAATAGTATTTGTGATAATGTAACCCAAAATTGTTCTAAAATCATAAGGATAATATATAAGTTAAACTATGCATTTTTAAACTACATAAAAGATGAATAAATTTATATTTTATGACAATATCAAAAAGTTATATTAACTCTGTATATCATATTAGCATGTTTATATAATTTTATCAAATTATATATTTCAATATATATTTTTTGAAACAAGATATAAGAAAATAAGTATATAGATAAATTGAATAACTAGAATTTTAGCTGGCATTTTCTAATTGAAAAGAATGGAGGGAAGTTTGAAAGTTTAAATCTTTTTGATAAAAAATTTGAATTTGATTCTATAGGCTGATATGTTAACATATAGATATATGTATGTTGATATATATGTATTATTTCAAAGAGAATATGGTTTTGTGACTTTTGTTTAAAAATATCGATTTATATTTCAGGTTTAACTATTTCCTGACATAATATTAATCCTAAAAAACATCCAAAATTTATTTTATTATTATATTAATTTTATTATAATTATTTTTGAATTTTAAATTTGAATTTTAAATTTCAAAATTAAATTTTAAAGTTTAAATTTCAAATTTAAAACAAACCAAAGCAAGCAAAACATCCATTCAACCAAAAGTTTAAAGATTAATTAAGGCGTACCCGGTTTTTGGATCCATTTCTTCAGTATACTCAGAATTCTGAATTGATCCTCTGGAAATTGATGATTAGATTTTCTCTATTGCGACAGGCTCGTTTTTCTAATCAGGATAGTGTATTCATTTGCTGAATTTGAACACCGTATGAGAAAGATATTGAAGATTTAATAGTTCAACCAACTTGGCGCCACAATTTGAATTTGAGTTTTGAATTTTGAATAAATGGACACTTCTACTACTATATAAATGCCCAAAAATCATGTCTCTTCATAATCACTTCTCATCTTCTTCTTCTTCTCGTTTTTCATTTTTAATCAAACTTTCAAGAGGCATAACTTCTTCATTTCTTGACAGAATTGAATGAAATCAACGCCAAATCGAAGAGGAATCCAAGGACTACGATCTAGTATCAGTTTGGAGATGAATTTGGATGGTACTGGGGTGCAGCAAGTCAAAACAATAAAAGGTATGCATGAAATCCCGTAACAGTTTTCCAGTTTTGCATAGCCAACTTCAAATAGTTATATCTCACTCAATTTTGATCAGAATTTGTCGATTTACCCATCAAATCGACTGCGAGAACGAGAAATACAATCTGGAAAAGGATTTGAACAAAATAGTTTAACCTGTGCATGCAATTTGAAGATAACCATCGATAGTTTTGGTTTCCTTCTCTCTTTATTCACCAAAACTTCATTTGATCATTACTTGATCAATTCTTGATGGATTCACATGAAACCAGCGGCGTTGTGAAGCAAATGAGGAGAAGTATAGTATGAAGATAAGTTGTTGATGAAAATCTAAAATTATAAAGTGGTCTAGTACCCATTTCTTTACTGATTTATATTATATATATTCATTTCTTCTTGATGTCTCTTCACCAATTGTCATTACTCTTCTCCTCTTTTTAATTTCTTTTCAGAATTTGAATTTTCAATAGTGACCATTTCGGAATTTGAATTTCCAATAGCCACATCAACCATCTTTTCAGAGTTTGATTATCCAATAGCCATATAACACATCTTTTCCTGTAAAACAACACAACTTTTCAAATAATCAAACAACTTTTCAAGTAATTCAAATGTCTTTTCAAATATTCAGATGACTTTTCAAATAACTAACTACAATAATATCATGAAGGTTTTGTAACATATTCATAGATCAAAAATTTCAAAATTTCAAAACATTTCAAAATTCAAAAATCAAAAATCAAATGATAGAAACTTGATTTTTTAATAAAACTGAATGCAGACTCATCTAATACTTGATGCAATATGTGAATTCAAACTATTGTTCAAAATTTGCCATTTTACCAAATTTTCAAATGACCATGCTCTGATACTAATTGTTAGGGACTGCGGAATGGATCGTTCAGGCAAAGCAAACACTAGAGGGGGAATGAATAATGTTTGTTTGAATTTACACAAAACAAAATTCTAAAGTGAACTACGGGATGAATCAAACAACACAAACACAATCATAGACACAGATTCAAAAATAGAAGCAAAATAAATAGAAAATAAAAGTGCAGAAAAGGAAAGAACACACCGGATTTTATACTGGTTCGAATTACTCCTACGTCAAGTCCTGCACAATGCTGGATTGTGCAGAGTTTTATTACTATTTCCAATAGTCAAATACAATCGCCTTGATTTCACGGCTCAACAAGGAGACACCGACTCCTATCCCTTGATTTCACGGCTCAACAAGGGCACACCGACTCTATTCCTTGATTTCACGGCTACAAGGATACACCGGTTCCTCTTTGACTTACAAACAGGGTTTATTCAACCCAAGAAATTACAAAACAGCCCTATAACTTTTCAATAGCACTTGATTTAGATAATAGAGAGCAGAGAATGTAGAGAAAATAAGTTTGATCAAAACATAAGTGAATTCGGCAGAGTATAAGTATAAGAATCATAAAAAGGATTAAGGATAATGGTGGGATGAACGAGTATGAAGTTAGAGAAGAAGATATGTTAAAAAATTCGGTTTTAACCTCTTTTTATAGAGTATGAGGGGTTGCAACAGTTCTGAAGCGTTTCAAAAAGTGAAAAGATACTTCCCTTCAAAATTAGAAAAAATAGCAGTTATATGTCGACATACACTTTTTTCTATGTCGACATACTCATGTGTATTTTTCATTTTCAAAACATTTTTTCAAGTATTTTGATATAAAACTAATTATGGAAATTCTTGAGTAAAATACTAGTGTTGTAAATTAATATTATATGATAGAAAATCATATGAAAACATACTTTTAAACTAAATAAATATATTTATAAAATTATAAGGTTTTAAACTATATAAAGTATAAATATAAATTATATAAAAAATTAAGTTTGAAAAACCAAGAAGAATAAAAATAGAAACAAAATAGAAAAACAAAACAGAGAGAATTGAGGACAAATAGAAAAATAAAATGGAGAGGATTGAGGATAGAATTGAAAATCAAAATTGGAAAATTTGAATTTGAATTTGAAAATGGAGTGTTGTTTAGAGTCTTACAAAATCTAGACTCTATAAATATATTAATCTTGAACTCTTGAATTCTTGATTGCTCATGAGTCTTGAAATTTCTCTAATCTTTGAGTCTCTATCATCTTTATAACTGTACAGTCTTCAGTAATATTTCATGTATATAATTCCTGCACACACACACATATATATATAGATATATATATTCTATACAAAAAGTGTTAGTATTTATTTTATAATCAATGATAATTGAAATAAGGTTGTTGTCATCAAAACTCCATTCTCCAACACGTTCTTATCTTAAGATAGATATGAGTTGTAATTCATCAACCGATATTTATTCTAATACCAAACCAAATTCCATTTAAACATTTACTTAAACCATGATTTAGTAATCCATCTCTTATTTTTGAAAATCTCCTTTTCAAATACAACTATTTTTACTTAAGTCGTTGATTACGTAATTGCCTACTAAACCATCTCATTTTAACTTCTACTTCTTTAAACAATTCATTTTATAGCAAAATCTTATTACTAGCCCCTTTACCAAATTCACTTTTAACAATCCCCATTTCTAATCCATTCAGCCATTTCCTTGCTTTGAAAATCTTATTTCAATTTCCTTATTTTTACTTCATTTCATTATTAAGTAATGTTAGTTTAGAATTTATGCCTTAACTCCACATCTTTTTTATAATTCTCGTTTATAACACTCAGGTTTAATATAAACCATTTTTTTTAACTCAATTCCCTTTTTCTAACTTCAAATATTTAGTAAACAATTAATTTAAGCTATTTATTCGCTTAAAATTCCATTTGTAACTTTGTTATAAAACTTAGGTTTTAATATAAAACTTAGGTTTTAATATAAAACCCGTTCATAGACTCCTTTCACAACTCAACTAGATTTTGTTTCAACTCGATTTACTTTCATAAATGAATTTCATCTAAATAGCACTTCTTAAATTATTGTTAATTAAAATAATAATTTACTTCAATCATTAACAATTGTAGAAGTAGTTAACTTCTTTAATAACTAAATAAATAATAAATTTCTTTTTAAGATCTTATTAAAATTAAAACAAACAATCGTTAAATATTTCATTAGATTAATTCAAAACAAACTAATTTAAGTATCAATTCCAGTTAAAACGGTTGACTTAGTCAACTCAAACATGGTTATCTCGTTAACCGATTCCAATTATATTCCTTCCTTTAAATTAATTAATAATATAATTAATTTAAATAATTTCATTTAATTGTTTCTTATAAACAATTATCCAATTTTTAACCGTTAGGTTAACTTCTGCGCATTTTCTTATAAATTTGATTAACATCATAATTTACTTTACAAAATCAATTAATAATTAATTATAAACTCAAATAATAAATATTCCTTTTAACAAACTTTTATTCAAAATAATAGATTTAGAAAAAATTCTATCTTCGGTTATTAAATAAATTTTATAACTTTATTTTTGTCGATTCACTTGACGGTAAATCGATATTTATGGAACGATTCATTTTTAGGCCATCTACTGTCAATTACTCAACCAATTCTGCCCATCGGTTAAAACAAAACAAACGTTGAATTATCAGTCAATGTTCAACAACCGAACTAATCATCTAATCAAAACAGTTCATATAATGATGATATAAAAATAAATAATATCTAATATATTTGAGGAATCCAGTTGGATCCCTCCAAACTGTTTTTCCCTACATCCAAATAGGGTACCTTAAATAAAATTATTTAATAAGAATTATTAAATTTTATACTAATAATTTCTATAATGGTAAATAACAACTATTTATCGCCAACCAATTTATTTAATAAACCATTTAAACAATTCATTAAATTAAACACGTTTATTTTTTAAATGTGGCCAACAAGGTAAGTTACCTTCATTGGGTCTAATTATTAAATAATGATTTGGTTTTCATTGGAATTAAATAACGTTTAATTTCATTGGTTCAATCAATATATGAATATATATTTAACAAACAATCAACCAATAGCAATCCTAGCACACAAAATAAAAACCTGACTTATACAAAATATAAGTGGGAAGAACTAAGTGAGTTTAACGCACTTTGACTTTCTTTTTTCGCTTAAGCGGTTCGGTTCAAATTAAATTAAACAAATGTTTAATTTAACTAGAAATTCCAGCAGTCTTTAGTTTTGTCCAAGTCAGTTCCAGGATGTAGATTTCCTTACCACGATTCTGATGCAAATTGTTTGGTTCAATTCTGTCCATCCAACAAAAAGTTATACACATTTAAATATGCGATTTGAATTAGAAAAATAATTAATTTTCTATAATCAGATATTAAATAATAATTGCTTTTGGTTAATACTTTAACATGCCGATTAATATACTGTTAACGATTTTCAGACCCAATCAATTGTCTTCGTTTTCACTGTGTCACTCGTTTTTGTTTTTGTTACCTTGCTGTTAGGCACCTGTTATAAAATTAAACAATTAATTTATATTAATCGACCCTAAATTAATAAGGGTTAATTACTTGATTTAGTATACGTTTCAAAAGATCGGGCCTGACTTTAATTCTTCACTGTATCTTTCCAAAACCGGTTACACCCTTTCTTCCAAATGTTCATGCTTTACCGTTTCTAAAGTCCAGAATCCACGTTGCCTTCCCTGTTATGCTAACAGTCAGCAAAGTCAATGTTTTTAATTATTAAACAATTACTAGCTTAATTAGTACAATAATTATTTGGTAAATGATTTTAACAGCCGACATAATTACATTTTATAATTGAATGGACTGACCTACAATTCTCATTTGCTTAACACGTTCCCAGCTCCTTCATTACTTCAACAAACAGAAACCCATGTCGACCCAAACCATCCCTTTCACCATGCTGCCTATCTTCGACCGGAAGATGATCAGAGGTTTCCGAACGATGCGCCTCAACTCCATCGGCCACCGCTCTCAGTAGGACATCGGTCGATGTCGTCTGTCACCCCTAAATCAACACGAACCGCCACGCCTTTCTGCGGCGATCTTGGCCACAAGCGATCGCCTGTGATGATCATGATCGTTCATCTCGTAGCTTGCACCAAGATCTACCAATTTGTTGAAGAGAGTTTCTTCAATCGTTCATTGGATTTGGAGATAATGGAGAGGGAAGGATCGAAATAAGGTATGTTCATTTGTTTCAGTGAAAATGGCGGCTGAGAATAAGGTTAACCATAGAGAACGAATAATTTAGGTTTTGACTGTGTTAGGGGTTAATATAGGGAATGGATTAAACAAAATATTATTATATGAAACTTCAATGCGAAGTAACGTAATAAAAGTACAACAAACAAGTTCCGAATTAGATGAAAATTTACATCCTAGCATAAAACGATATTCTGGACACGACGGAAAAGGTTTCGTCGAATTTGGAGATTGTTTGGGAAAATTCCTATATAACTCATATACGTAAATCGACACACATTTAAATTGCGTACGATCACAAAATAAATCCAAGTAACTTGAAAATTAAAATACTACAAAATGAAATCACTACGGTTTTAATAAAATTAATTTTGCGCAAAATGGAGTTCGTTAGCAAATCCATTATTCTAAATTTCCCATTTAAATTGTAACGACCCGCATTCTACGCATCGTAGGATCGTAGAATACTTATTTCTTTCACATACGGAGTCGTATGGTAATGTAACTTTGGAAGACGACTATTGCGGTCATTTCCCATGTTCATGATTTTTGCTGATTTTTATATGACTATTTTGCCCCTAGCTGATATTGTTTTGGCCATAACTTTTGATTGGAAAGGAGTTTTGACCTGAAACCACTTCCATTGGATCCAGATGATGGTTTACAATTTCGTAGAGTAGTCACGTTAGCCAAACGGACTCACCGTTTGGGAGATATGGCCGAAACAAGTTTCAGAGGGTGAAAAACTGCTTAACCGGGCCAAATGACGTGATTAGTAAATGGACCCATAACTCATTTCGGGATTAGGGTTATGGGGAGACTGAAATGAGTTAGGTTTTCATTTCATTTCAGTTTTCTAGCCACCATTTACCTCCTGAGAACCCTAATAATGGCCTCCGACCTCTAAAACATCTCCAAATCACTTTCTAATTAAGGATTAAGCTTAGCAACATCAAATCAAAGAGGATTAGCACCAAAGCAAGGTTAGAGCTGCTGTGTTACATTGGGAACAGCGACAAACAGAGATTCATTTCAGATTTGGTATTTTTTTATGGCCAAGGCGAGTGATTTGCATAGTTCCTCACTAATTATGGTTAATTAAGGGTAATTAGTGTTGATTAGCGAATTTATACACTAATAAATTCTGGAAAAATATTTATAAATTCGAAAATAATGTTTTAGACCTCTGTTAGAAATTTGGTTTGATTTGGTTAAGTTTTACTAATCATATCATTAGTTTTGCCTAAACATACTTAGGGGAAAATATGGGATTTTGTGTAACAACCCGTATCTTGATAACGTGTTATAACTATAAATCAAGGCAGAATTAATTTTTAAAATAAGAATCAAGGGCAACGGGTTACGCCATTGCGTTCGTCTCAAAATTCTACTTGGAAACGAGTCTGAGTTTTCGAAAATCGGAGTCCGTATGATCGAGTTATGACCCTTCGAAGTTTTCATAAAATTTCAAGTTCAAAACAGCTCAGAATTCGAATTCAAATTTCGAATTCAAACCACAGAACAGATTGGGCGGGAAATTTCCCGCCCAGGACCAGGTCGACCATAGAGTCGACCTGCCCAGGACCAGGTCGACCATAGTGTCGACCTGGGGGTCGACCTGGTGGCCGAGCCCACTTTTGAAGCTGGATTCACTTTGATGTTTCTGGCCTCGTTTCTGTCTACATTCGTTGACCTGACCCTATATAAACAGCCCCTAACACTAGTCTCTCTACACAAAATTCTCTCTGACCTTATGCTGCTCTAGTTCTGGTTGAAAAGTTAGAGAAAGGGACTACTTCTTCTACTTCGAAACTATGTTAAGAGAATTGCTGATTTGGGGATTTCTGTTAGGACTTGACCAAGCATATAAAGATTCAACATCGACTTTCTTTTTCTAATTCTCGAACCACGATCTGTAAGCCCCAGTTACTTTTAGATTTAAACTGTAAATGCAATATGAATATGTTGTAAATTGAAATTGGATCTGTGTATGATGACTGTTTTACATCCATTCTCGTTCATCTTGGATCTTGACTTTTGGGTATATTACTATGACAGTGATTTGGGGCCTATTCATGTTGTAAATCAAAAAGAAAACCCCTCATATTATCATGCCTACAATGTTGAATCTGCTATTAGTCACAAGTTTATGACTATCAACTTATGTCAACCGTTACCATGACTATACTATCACCTTATGTCAACTGTTATCTTGACTAGTACCTTATTTCGCTAGATTTGGAATCTTTATGTTTGAGGCCGATATTCCATATGCCAGTAATGTTATAATCATTTATCTCAAGTCATACCATGCTATGCTAGTAATCACTTTTGCCACCTTATACCCGTCCCTTCTTATGTTACTCCCTAATTAGATTTATTTGTATCGATTCGAGTTTATGTGCGGTGGGAATATGATTTGGGTAGACTAGGTAAAACATGAATTGGCTTTGAACACGAACGTTATTATAACTTGAACATGTATATGGACGAGAACATGACATGAAATTTACATGAAACCTGACATGAAAACTCGACATGAATTTTGACATGAAAACTTGAACATGGGCATGACACTTAGATAAACTTGAAAATGGCCAACTCGAGGTTGGGTTGAGTTTGCAGTGTAAATCTGCCCGGAACCGCCCGGCGAATCCAGTGACTGCAAACAATAGGATCCAATGTGGGTAGTTGGTCATATCGCACGTAAAACCCGAGGTTAGACTATGTTGTGGGGTAAATCTTCCTGGAACCGCCCGGCAAATCCAGTGACCACAACAATTAGTCTAGTGTGAGAGGTTGGGGTGCATTAATGAATTAATGCCACGTGATAGGGTTAAGTCATGAACCACTTGAATATACTTAACCAATTGGACATGACGATTTGATAGGGTTAAGTCATGAACTACTTGAACACACTTAACCAACTTAATACATGGTCTGGATAGGGTTAAGTCACGAATTTGAATAACAACACTTAACCCATTAGAAATCCTAGTTACACGGGACTAGGAAGGGTGGGGCACGATTACTGGGCTGATTGTAAGCGACCAGAACGACGGTTGAGTAGGTGCGCCATTGTAGGTTCAGGCGGACTATGGTCGTGCAATGTAACACCCCACAGTCGCTACGGTCACTCATAAGGGAATGCCATAACATCGGTGGAGTATTTTAAGTGAATATAGAACAGAAAAATTTCAACAAGACAGATATAAGTAATACTTGAGAATTTAAAACATCATTTCATTGCAGCGGAAAGTAAAACATGTTTGGTTACACCAAAACCATAAACAAGAGTCAAGTACATAATATCCATCCTGATAAAACAAAAGTACATAATCCCACTACATAACTTAATAGCCATAATAGAAAAGATAAACTGAGCTTTACATCCACGGTCCAAGCTCCAAAAGATAGATAAAGTAGTCTGATCAAAGCCCACTAGTGCTAGGCCCACTCTGAAAACCTGAGGGTTGGGAAAAAGATAAAAAAACAACGGGGTCAGACATAAGTCTGAGCGAGTCCGATAACCTTAACAATACAATCATTAAAGTAATTAGGGTATGATATAAACAAGGTACGGTACCTCTGGGGATAATGACTACACTAAGTAGCCAACTAAACACAGGATGTACTAAGATAACCGAAAAGACGCATTTACCCACCCAAGGATAATTACTACACTGCACCATCCCAGATCTACCCACCCAAGGGTAATTCCTACACTGCACCACACCAGTTCTACCCACCCAAGGGTAATTCCTACTTAAGGTTGATCCCACTAAGTGTACTTAGTAATTTTTAATAGTAGTTTCGTGTACCCCTAGCTGACTACATTGGTGCCGTCTGCCCCTATCTCCACTAGGTGTACCCACTACTCCCCAAGCGATCGGCTCCCTAACGTAGATACCCGTGCTGGCCCCACAGTGGGGTGTATCATTCCCCAAAGTGGCAACCTGATAATATCAACGGTGCACGGCTTATACCTACACGATGCAACAACGTCTTACTTACCAGCCCGGGTCCACACACGCATATGAAACCCGTTGGACTTGCGTTGCCACCGCTAACCCGTTTTGGCCTCTTACAGTCAAGCCCAATATGCGTGTCCCGTCCTCGACTTGGGTCGAGCCCACAAAGATACGTTTGGGATATTGGTTGAAATGGGCCCCCACAAGCTACCCACCTAAGCTTGTCATTTCTAGTGAATCCCACTTAACCCTTTAACCATGTCCACTTACATGTTATAAATTTTGGTTAAGTCTTTTAATCATATTTTAATTGCCACTCAAGGCACCCACTAGATTTCCACATGCCACCCAAGGCACTTACTTGATTCCCACATGCCACCCAAGGCACTTACTTAACCCTTTAATCATGTTTAATTACATGTTCACTTTGGTTAAGTATTCTAATCGTATTTTCTATTGCCACCCAAGGCAACCCACTAGTTTCCTCATGCCACCCAAGGCACCCCCACTAGTTACTACATGCCACCCAAGGCACCCACTTAACCCCTCATGCCCTACTACATGCTAATTTGGTTAAGTGTTTCTTAATTAATTAAGATCGTAACCTTTGTAAAGACCTCTCACATTAGACTGTCTTTTATGGCAGCTGGATATGCCGGTTGGTTCCGGGCAGCCTTACACCATAACAGAGTCTAACCTCGTGTCTTTACACTTGTCACGTATTTAGTTTATGACTAAGACCTCTCACATTGGGCCAATCATTTGTAGCCGCTGGATTTGCCGGTTGGTTCCGGGCAGTCTTATGCTACAAAAGGGTCCAACCTCGTGTCTTAGTCGATTAATTACACCTAATTAATCACCCCCATAATTTGTATTAATTATCCCTAATTAATTACCAATTTCAAGAATATGGGTAGACCTAACTCAATAGGTAAATTCCCAATTCCATAATATGGGTAGACCTAACTTAATAGGTAAATTCCCAATTCCATAATATGGGTAGACCTAACTTAATAGGTAAATTCCCAATTATGTCCATTCACTTTATGTTATGCTTAAGCATACCCATTTCACACCATTTTATTAACATGCATATTAACCCCATCGTTCCCCACGTAATTCGTTCTCATAACATGACATAATAAAGGGAAGATTCATCACAAATGCCATGGGTTTAACCAATCATAGCATATAACTTTATCATGGGTTTAAAAGGTGTCAACTTGCATATATGAGCATACATTAAACCCAACTAGCATTTAACCCAAACTTGCATGAAGCACATATGTCACAAAGGGGGTAACTTGCATATGATTCTTATGTCATACAAAGGTGTGAACTTGCATAGCATGTCACATGTTAACTTGCATATAACCAAACACATAACTTGCATAACATGTTACATATGAACTTGCATATAATCATGCACATAACTTGCATATAACCAAACCCATAACTTGCATAACATGTTACATATGAACTTGCATATAATCATGCACATAACTTGCATATAACCAAACACATAACTTGCATAACATGTTACATATGAACTTGCATATAATCATGCACATAACTTGCATTACATGTTACATATGAACTTGCATATAATCATGCACATAACTTGCATTACATGTTACATATGAACTTGCATGTAATCATGCACATAACTTGCATTACATGTTACATATGAACTTGCATATAATCTCACATATAGCTTGCATAACATGTTACATATGAACTTGCATATAATCTCACATATAGCTTGCATAACATGTTACATATGAATCAATGTTCAACATAGTGTTTTGCATAATGAGCATCATAAAACATAGCATTAAACTTGCATAACATATAGCATAAAACTCGCAAAACACACAACATACACTATACTAAACTTGCATAAACACATTGATCCAAAAACATAGCCATATCTTATCATATCCTATCATAATCAATTTAACAATTGATTATTAAGGCTATAGAAACTCACCACTAAACTCCAATAAGCAAACCCTTGCCAAAAATCACCCAAAAACTCTAGCCTTGAAAATAAAGCTTGCAACTTGATGATGAATGCAAGCTAATGATCACTCATACAACTTAAAAATGCTTGTATGAACATGAAAGCCTTCACAGAAATAGTTTAGAAAGAGGATGGAGGCTAGGGTTTTGAGTGGAGGCCATGATCATAGAAAATTTTGGCATAGTTTAGTTAGACGATAGGATTATGATCATTTAGGGCTAGCTTAGGGTCTTATTTATAGGATTAGGATGTGTTTTAGACCCTTAGATTAACCCTAGGTTAGTTTAGGTCCGTCAGATTTCGTCCCAAGCCCTCCAACCCAACCCAAAACTCAACCAGGTGCACCCAGACCAGAATCAGCCGACAGGGCAAGTCGACAGCCCTGTCGACTGCCAAGTCGACAGGCTTGTCGACAGGCAAGTCGACAGCCCTGTCGACAGCCAAGTCGACTTGACTAGGCGGGAGTTTTCCCGCCTGGCCTCCATTTCTGCATGTTTCGAAATTCAAATTTCCCCTGATTCTCACATCTGAGATTATTAATTCTGTAATTAGTGAATATCAGTGTTAACTGTAATTCGGGGTGTTACATTCTCCCCTCCTTAAAGGATTTCGTCCCCGAAATCTCCAAGTTAAGGAGAATGCATATTCTACCATCCAAACAACCATCTACTCAATCCATCAAACACGGGCATCCATTGTCCTTAAAACAATTTCTACTGATGTATGAGCATATGCAAAAAGTGTGTGTATATGTTCCTTATCTAATGTATGAACATATGCAAACCGTGATAGTGCCATGCATCCAATATGCATGCGAAAGAACCCTATCGACACATACTATATCTACATGAGTGCACAATCATTCACCAAAATGCATCATCCATATGATAACACAACCATTATACATCCATAAATATAGCTACCTACACACAATTATATGCAATATGCAATATGAAGTGATTGAGCCGATCTAGTGTCTAGAGTGTGTGTATATGCATCCACGAGCAACCACTAGCAAACACTTGCATCCACATGCATCCATCAATCATAACATGTCTCAAACACATGTTTCAACCATAGGTTTACCCTATCTAAAGGTCAAAGGTACTAACAAGAGGACATACTAAAGATAAGATAAGTACTAGACAAACGATAAAGGAGAAGTTAAAAGACATACCCTCAAAAAGGAATGGGTATAATGAACGCCTTTTCGCTTCCGTCTCCCAAGTAGCGTTGCTCTCATCTTCTCCCCATTGCACTTTGACTAGTTGAACCTCCCTGTTTCTCAACCTCTTAATCTCTGACCCAAGGATGCGTGTAGGAGCTCGTCGAATAGTCGCATCACGCTCTATCTCTACTTCTCTAAGCAAGCTCGGCTCTACCACCTCTGCGGTCTCATGTAGGCACTTCCTCAAATGTGACACATGGAATACATCATGTACACCACTAAGTCTGTCGGGCAACTCCACTCTATAGGCCATCTGTCCAACCCTTTCCTTAATAGGAAACGGTCCAACAAACCTTGGTGCTAACTTCTCAACAGATCCAAAGCGAACCACATTCCGTAACGGAGATACTTTGACAAAGACCATGTCCCCAACATCAAACTCAAGCTCTGTTCTCCTCTTGTCCGCATAAGATTTATGTCTGTCTTGCGCCGCTTTCATCCTTCTTCGAATCAAATCAATCTTTTCCGAAGTCTTCCTAACCATATCGGGCCCAAGCAAGATCTTATCCATAGATTCCCACCAACATGTAGGTGATCGACAAGGCCTTCCATAAAAAGCTTCGAAAGGAGCCATGCCAATACTAGACTGAAAGCTGTTATTATATGCGAACTCCACCAATGGAAGATGCTCTTCTCATGTACCTCCAAAATCTAATATACATAGCCTCAAAAGGTCTTCTAAAATGCGATTCACCCTCCCGGTCTGGCCGTCCGTCTGAGGATGATTTGCGGTGCTCAAACACAGCTGACTCCCTACCGCCTCTTTCAAACTCTTCCAAAACTCGCTAGTGAAGATAGGATCTCGATCACTCACTATGCTGGAAGGTACACCATGCAATCTAACAATCTCTCGAATGTAGATTGAAGCTAGCCATTGAGCAGTCCTCTTACTCTTCACGGGTATAAAATGGGCACTCTTAGTAAGTTTGTCTACCCCAACCCAAATTCCCGTATTACCCTTCCTCGATCTTGGTAATCCATTGACGAAATCCATCGAGACACTATCCCACTTCCATAGCGGAACCTCCAATGGGTGAAGCAACCCACCGGGTTTCTTTTGCTCCGCTTTTACTTGTTGGCACACCAAGCATCTAGCGACATACACGGCCGCGTCTTTCTTCATACCGGCCCAAATGAAAACTCGCTTCATGTCTTGGTACATCTTGTCCCTACCGGGATGAATGGTCATCTTCGAACGATGTGCATCATCAAGTATAGCCTTCCTCAAACCCTCGTCTTGCGGTACACAAAGTCTACCGTCTCTACGCAACCACCCCTTACCATCTAGGGTGTACCTACTCAAATGGCTGGACGACTCCCCCTCCTCATGAGCTTCTCTACTAACTCAACCAACTGTGGGTCGTCTCGCTGCGCTCCGCCAATCCGCCCCAAAAGAGTAGGTCTAACCTCCAAGGAGGCTAGCAAACCGGGTACAAAGTCAACGGAAGGTCTAAAGTCAAACATAGAAATAAACTCTAAGCTCCGTCGTTCAACGAACAATGAACTCAAGGACAACCTTTTTCTACTTAAGGCGTCCGCTACCACGTTACCCTTGCCATGGGTATACGCTATCTCAAACTCATAGGATGCTAAGAATCCCATCCACTTTTGCTGTCCTAAGACTATGCGCTCGAAGAGTCTCCAACACTTCCCTAAGATGTAGGGCATGCTCTTCTCCACTTTTAGAGAAAACCAGGATATTACCCCATCCAAAATCATCACAACTGTCCATCTCTCACGCAGACCACCCTAGTCGAACTCGACATCCCCCAAATGCAAGCCCCAAAGTCCTAAACCAATATCAGACAAACACCCAAGGGATACCTCCTTCGAATTCAGACGACCTACGTGAGATGATACTAGTAAAAACGGCTAAATAATTAAGCCCTTGTCCAACTCTGGATGTCCTCGCCAGTCTCGCTCCAAAACCACCGTTTATCCCATAACTGGCTTTGCTCAACCTATTGAGCACATACGAAAACTTATTTCGCTCCTAGAAAAGACCAAGATGTCATTTACAAAGACCATCACGAACTTATTTAGGTACTCCCTGAACACCCTTCTCATCAAATCAACAAAGTATGCGGGGGCGTTCGTCAAACCAAATGGCATCACCAGCCACTCATAAAAACCATCCGGAGTCCTAAAGGTAGTCTTCTCTATACTATCCTCAGCCACTCTCAACTGATGAAACCCCGTGGCTAAGTCCTACTACGAAAACACCGAGGCGCCAACCAACTGATCAAAGAGATCATCAATCCTCGGCAATGGGTGTCTATTCTTCTTTGTTATCTTGTTAAACTCCCTATAATCTACACAAAGTCTGAGGGACCCATCCGCCTTCATAGCAAAAACTACTGGAGCACCCCACTCCGATATACTTCATCTTCTAAACCCCTTCTCAAGCAAATCGCCTACTTGCTTATGGAGTTCCCTCCTCTCACGAGGAGCCATGTGGCAGACTGGCCAAGATACTGGTTTGGCATTGTCTACCGGATATATTCGGAAGTCAATCTCCCGCTCCGGAGGTAAGCCCTTCACCTCCTCAAACACATCCGAGTATTCCCGGACCACTCTAACAGATCGCAAACTCTAGACCGACGTGTCAAGCGATTCTAGATAACTTAGCATAACAGATTCCATGGGATTACAAGAGATCTCGAGAGTGTTACCCAAGCGGGTCGTAAGCCTAACAACTCTCCTTCCACAAACAAGAACGGCACCATTACTGGATAACCAGTCCATGCCCAAAACTAACCCATAGCCCGTGAAGCCCAATAAGCATCACATCTAAACTCAACGCTAAGTATAGAAACTTTCAAACCCAAACACATCATGGAGCCCCCAATTGGGTTTGAAACAATTAAGGGATCATCTACTAAACTGGTGTCTAAGTGCAGTGACTCAACTAACAACGTTGAGATAAACGAACTCGATGCGTCCGAATCAAATAAAGTTCGAACCGGATAATAAAGAAATCCAAATTCCAACCTAGACGGTCTTATCCCCATCTGGTACACTAGCCGTGAGGGAATACAACTACCCTCCAGAAGATTCCATACCTTGCCCTTGCCCCTTTGGACAACCCTAATAAGGTGTCCTATTCCTCCCAAAAGGATAACTACTCGCCTTCTTCTTCCCATTCTCCACTCGTAACCTCCCACCAATGAGGTTTCATCCTTCATTAACCAAACAACTATTTGAGCCTTCTTCCCATCGTCTATCCAATAGGTACCTACCAGTCCTCCTCCTTCTTGAACCAACTTCTAATCCGACTAACGTCTAAGTCCCTTGAAGTGGTTTTCCATTCTTATCTATCTTAGAAAGATCATCTATACACGGAGGGGAAACTCAAAACGAGAGAGGAAGAGATTCAAAACGGAGAATTCGAAAGATAAAGATATGGCTATCGGGGATTATGCTTTTCTTTCAAAAACTTTTCTCTTAAAAGACATGTTTTTGAAAATACTCCTTTCAAAAATATTCTTAGAAAATAGTTTTTCTAAAAAATTTATCTGTTCTGGTAACCTTAAGCTCTGATACCACGTGTAACACCCCACAGTCGCTACGGTCACTCATAAGGGAATGCCATAACATCGGTGGAGTATTTTAAGTGAATATAGAACAGAAAAATTTCAACAAGACAGATATAAGTAATACTTGAGAATTTAAAACATCATTTCATTGCAGCGGAAAGTAAAACATGTTTGGTTACACCAACACCATAAACAAGAGTCAAGTACATAATATCCATCCTGATAAAACAAAAGTACATAATCCCACTACATAACTTAATAGCCATAATAGAAAAGATAAACTGAGCTTTACATCCACGGTCCAAGCTCCAAAAGATAGATAAAGCAGTCTGATCAAAGCCCACTAGTGCTAGGCCCACTCTGAAAACCTGAGGGTTGGGAAAAGATAAAAAAACAACGGGGTCAGACATAAGTCTGAGCGAGTCCGATAACCTTAACAATACAATCATTAAAGTAATTAGGGTATGATATAAACAAGGTACGGTACCTCTGGGGATAATGACTACACTAAGTAGCCAACTAAACACAGGATGTACTAAGATAACCGAAAAGACGCATTTACCCACCCAAGGATAATGACTACACTGCACCATCCCAGATCTACCCACCCAAGGGTAATTCCTACACTGCACCACACCAGTTCTACCCACCCAAGGGTAATTCCTACTTAAGGTTGATCCCACTAAGTGTACTTAGTAATTTTTAATAGTAGTTTCGTGTACCCCTACCTGACTACATAGGTGCCGTCTGCCCCTATCTCCACTAGGTGTACCCACTACTCCCCAAGCGATCGGCTCCCTAACGTAGATACTCATGCTGGCCCCACAGTGGGGTGTATCATTCCCCAAAGTGGCAACCTGATAATATCAATGGTGCACGGCTTATACCTACACGATGCAACAATGTCTTACTTACCATCCCGGGTCCATACACGCATATGAAACCCGTTGGACTTGCGTTGCCACCGCTAACCCGTTTTGGCCTCTTACAGTCAAGCCCAATATGCGTGTCCCGTCCTCGACTTGGGTCGAGCCCACAAAGATACGTTTGGGATATTGGTTGAAATGGGCCCCCATAAGCTACCCACCTAAGCTTGTCATTTCTAGTGAATCCCACTTAACCCTTTAACCATGTCCACTTACATGTTATATATTTTGGTTAAGTCTTTTAATCATATTTTAATTGCCACTCAAAGCACCCACTAGATTTCCACATGCCACCCAAGGCACTTACTTGATTCCCACATGCCACCCAAGGCACTTACTTAACCCTTTAATCATGTTTAATTACATGTTCCACTTTGGTTAAGTATTCTAATCGTATTTTCTATTGCCACCCAAGGCAACCCACTAGTTTCCTCATGCCACCCAAGGCACCCCTCACTAGTTACTACATGCCACCCAAGGCACCCACTTAACCCCTCATGCCCTACTATATGCTAATTTGGTTAAGTGTTTCTTAATTAATTAAGATCGTAACCTTTGTAAAGACCTCTCACATTAGACTTTCTTTTATGGCAGCTGGATATGCCGGTTGGTTCTGGGCAGCCTTACACCATAACAGAGTCTAACCTCGTGTCTTTACACTTGTCACGTATTTAGTTTATGACTAAGACCTCTCACATTGGGCCAATCATTTGTAGCCGCTGGATTTGCCGGTTGGTTCCGGGCAGTCTTATGCTACAAAAGGGTCCAACCTCGTGTCTTAGTCGATTAATTACACCTAATTAATCACCCCCATAATTTGTATTAATTATCCCTAATTAATTACCAATTTCAAGAATATGGGTAGACCTAACTCAATAGGTAAATTCCCAATTCCATAATATGGGTAGACCTAACTTAATAGGTAAATTCTCAATTCCATAATATGGGTAGACCTAACTTAATAGGTAAATTCCCAATTATGTCCATTCACTTTATGTTATGCTTAAGCATACCCATTTCACACCATTTTATTAACATGCATATTAACCCCATCGTTCCCCACGTAATTCGTTCTCATAACATGACATAATAAAGGGAAGATTCATTACAAATGCCATGGGTTTAACCAATCATAGCATATAACTTTATCATGGGTTTAAAAGGTGTCAACTTGCATATATGAGCATACATTAAACCCAACTAGCATTTAACCCAAACTTGCATGAAGCACATATGTCACAAAGGGGGTAACTTGCATATGATTCTTATGTCATACAAAGGTGTGAACTTGCATAGCATGTCACATGTTAACTTGCATATAACCAAACACATAACTTGCATAACATGTTACATTTGAACTTGCATATAATCATGCACATAACTTGCATATAACCAAACCCATAACTTGCATAACATGTTACATATGAACTTGCATATAATCATGCACATAACTTGGATATAACCAAACACATAACTTGCATAACATGTTACATATGAACTTGCATATAATCATGCACATAACTTGCATTACATGTTACATATGAACTTGCATATAATCATGCACATAACTTGCATTACATGTTACATATGAACTTGCATATAATCATGCACATAACTTGCATTACATGATAAATATGAACTTGCATATAATCTCACATATAGCTTGCATAACATATTACATATGAACTTGCATATAATCTCACATATAGCTTGCATAACATGTTACATATGAATCAATGTTCAACATAGTGTTTTGCATAATGAGCATCATAAAACATAGCATTAAACTTGCATAACATATAGCATAAAACTCGCAAAACACACAACATACACTATACTAAACTTGCATAAACACATTGATCCACAAACATAGCCATATCTTATCATATCCTATCATAATCAATTTAACAATTGATTATTAAGGCTATAGAAACTCACCACTAAACTCCAATAAGCAAACCCTTGCCAAAAATCACCCAAAAACTCTAGCCTTGAAAATAAAGCTTGCAACTTGATGATGAATGCAAGCTAATGATCACTCATACAACTTAAAAATGCTTGTATGAACATGAAAGCCTTCATAGAAATAGTTTAGAAAGAGGATGGAGGCTAGGGTTTTGAGTGGAGGCCATGATCATAGAAAATTTTGGCATAGTTTAGTTAGAGGATAGGATTATGATCATTTAGGGCTAGCTTAGGGTCTTATTTATAGGATTAGGATGTGTTTTAGACCCTTAGATTAACCCTAGGTTAGTTTAGGTCCATCAGATTTCGTCCCAAGCCCTCCAACCCAGCCCAAAACTCAACCAGGTGCACCCAGACCAGAATCAGCCGACAGGGCAAGTCGACCGCCCTGTCGACAGGCTTGTCGACAGGCAAGTCGACAGCCCTGTCGACAGCCAAGTCGACTTGGCTGGGCGGGAGTTTTCCCGCCTGGCCCCCATTTCTGCATGTTTCGAAATTCAAATTTCCCGAAAACTTCTTTGGGCCTTAACCGGGTCATACGGACTCCGATTTACAAAATTTCGGACTCTATTTCGCGTATTTTTCCGAGACGAACACAATGACGTAACCCGTTTCCCCTGATTCTCACATCTGAGATTATTAATTCTGTAATTAGTGAATATCAGTGTTAACTGAAATTCGGGGTGTTACATTCTCCCCTCCTTAAAGGATTTCGTCCCTGAAATCTCCAAGTTAAGGAGAATGCATATTCTTCCATCCAAACAACCATCTACTCAATCCATCAAACACGGGCATCCATTGTCCTTAAAACAATTTCTACTGATGTATGAGCATATGCAAAAAGTGTGTGTATATGTTCCCTATCTAATGTATGAACATATGCAAACCGTGATAGTGCCATGCATCCAATATGCATGCGAAAGAACCCTATCGACACATACTATATCTACATGAGTGCACAATCATTCACCAAAATGCATCATCCATATGATAACACAACCATTATACATCCATAAATATAGCTACCTACACACAATTATATGCAATATGCAATATGAAGTGATTGAGCCGATCTAGTGTCTAGAGTGTGTGTATATGCATCCACGAGCAACCACTAGCAAACACTTGCATCCACATGCATCCATCAATCATAACATGTCTCAAACACATGTTTCAACCATAGGTTTACCCTATCTAAAGGTCAAAGGTACTAACAAGAGGACATACTAAAGATAAGATAAGTACTAGACAAACGATAAAGGAGAAGTTAAAAGACATACCCTCAAAAAGGAATGGGTATAATGAACGCCTTTTCGCTTCCGTCTCCCAAGTAACGTTGCTCTCATCTTCTCCCCATTGCACTTTGACTAGTTGAACCTCCCTGTTTCTCAACCTCTTAATCTCTGACCCAAGGATGCGTGTAGGAGCTCGTCGAATAGTCGCATCACGCTCTATCTCTACTTCTCTAAGCAAGCTCGGCTCTACCACCTCTGCGGTCTCATGTAGGCACTTCCTCAAATGTGACACATGGAATACATCATGTACACCACTAAGTCTGTCGGGCAACTCCACTCTATAGGCCATCTGTCCAACCCTTTCCTTAATAGGAAACGGTCCAACAAACCTTGGTGCTAACTTCTCAACAGATCCAAAGCGAACCACATTCCGTAACGGAGATACTTTGACAAAGACCATGTCCCCAACATCAAACTCAAGCTCTGTTCTCCTCTTGTCCGCATAAGATTTATGTCTGTCTTGCGCCGCTTTCATCCTTCTTCGAATCAAATCAATCTTTTCCGAAGTCTTCCTAACCATATCGGGCCCAAGCAAGATCTTATCCATAGATTCCCACCAACATGTAGGTGATCGACAAGGCCTTCCATAAAAAGCTTCGAAAGGAGCCATGCCAATACTAGACTGAAAGCTGTTATTATATGCGAACTCCACCAATGGAAGATGCTCTTCTCATGTACCTCCAAAATCTAATATACATAGCCTCAAAAGGTCTTCTAAAATGCGATTCACCCTCCCGGTCTGGCCGTCCGTCTGAGGATGATTTGCGGTGCTCAAACACAGCTGACTCCCTACCGCCTCTTTCAAACTCTTCCAAAACTCGCTAGTGAAGATAGGATCTCGATCACTCACTATGCTGGAAGGTACACCATGCAATCTAACAATCTCTCGAATGTAGATTGAAGCTAGCCATTGAGCAGTCCTCTTACTCTTCACGGGTATAAAATGGGCACTCTTAGTAAGTTTGTCTACCCCAACCCAAATTCCCGTATTACCCTTCCTCGATCTTGGTAATCCATTGACGAAATCCATCGAGACACTATCCCACTTCCATAGCGGAACCTCCAATGGGTGAAGCAACCCACCGGGTTTCTTTTGCTCCGCTTTTACTTGTTGGCACACCAAGCATCTAGCGACATACACGGCCGCGTCTTTCTTCATACCGGCCCAAATGAAAACTCGCTTCATGTCTTGGTACATCTTGTCCCTACCGGGATGAATGGTCATCTTCGAACGATGTGCATCATCAAGTATAGCCTTCCTCAAACCCTCGTCTTGCGGTACACAAAGTCTACCGTCTCTACGCAACCACCCCTTACCATCTAGGGTGTACCTACTCAAATGGCTGGACGACTCCCCCTCCTCATGAGCTTCTCTACTAACTCAACCAACTGTGGGTCGTCTCGCTGCGCTCCGCCAATCCACCCCAAAAGAGTAGGTCTAACCTCCAAGGAGGCTAGCAAACCGGGTACAAAGTCAACGGAAGGTCTAAAGCCAAACATAGAAATAAACTCTAAGCTCCGTCGTTCAACGAACAATGAACTCAAGGACAACCTTTTTCTACTTAAGGCGTCCGCTACCACGTTACCCTTGCCATGGGTATACGCTATCTCAAACTCATAGGATGCTAAGAATCCCATCCACTTTTGCTGTCCTAAGACTATGCGCTCGAAGAGTCTCCAACACTTCCCTAAGATGTAGGGCATGCTCTTCTCCACTTTTAGAGAAAACCAGGATATTACCCCATCCAAAATCATCACAACTGTCCATCTCTCACGCAGACCACCCTAGTCGAACTCGACATCCCCCAAATGCAAGCCCCAAAGGCCTAAACCAATATCAGACAAACACCCAAGGGATACCTCCTTCGAATTCAGACGACCTACGTGAGATGATACTAGTAAAAACGGCTAAATAATTAAGCCCTTGTCCAACTCTGAATGTCCTCGCCAGTCTCGCTCCAAAACCACCGTTTATCCCATAACTGGCTTTGCTCAACCTATTGAGCACATACGAAAACTTATTTCGCTCCTAGAAAAGACCAAGATGTCATTTACAAAGACCATCACGAAATTATTTAGGTACTCCCTGAACACCCTTCTCATTAAATCAACAAAGTATGCGAGGGCGTTCGTCAAACCAAATGGCATCACCAGCCACTCATAAAAACCATCCGGAGTCCTAAAGGTAGTCTTCTCTATACTATCCTCAGCCACTCTCAACTGATGAAACCCCGTGGCTAAGTCCTACTACGAAAACACCGAGGCGCCAACCAACTGATCAAAGAGATCATCAATCCTCGGCAATGGGTGTCTATTCTTCTTTGTTATCTTGTTAAACTCCCTATAATCTACACAAAGTCTGAGGGACCCATCCGCCTTCATAGCAAAAACTACTGGAGCACCCCACTCCGATATACTTCATCTTCTAAACCCCTTCTCAAGCAAATCTCCTACTTGCTTATGGAGTTCCCTCCTCTCACGAGGAGCCATGTGGCATACTGGCCAAGATACTGGTTTGGCATTGTCTACCGGATATATTCGGAAGTCAATCTCCCGCTCCGGAGGTAAGCCCTTCACCTCCTCAAACACATCCGAGTATTCCCGGACCACTCTAACAGATCGCAAACTCTAGACCGACGTGTCAAGCGATTCTAGATAACTTAGCATAACAGATTCCATGGGATTACAAGAGATCTCGAGAGTGTTACCCAAGCGGGTCGTAAGCCTAACAACTCTCCTTCCACAAACAAGACCGGCACCATTACTGGATAACCAGTCCATGCCCAAAACTAACCCATAGCCCGTGAAGCCCAAGAAGCATCACATCTAAACTCAACGCTAAGTATAGAAACTTTCAAACCCAAACACATCATGGAGCCCCCAATTGGGTTTGAAACAATTAAGGGATCATCTACTAAACTGGTGTCTAAGTGCAGTGACTCAACTAACAACGATGAGATAAACGAACTCGATGCGTCAGAATCAAATAAAGTTCGAACCGGATAATAAAGAAATCCAAATTCCAACCTAGACGGTCTTATCCTCATCTGGTACACTAGCCGTGAGGGAATACAACTACCCTCCAGAAGATTCCATACCTTGCCCTTGCCCCTTTGGACAACCCTAATAAGGTGTCCTATTCCTCCCAAAAGGATAACTACTCGCCTTCTTCTTCCCATTCTCCACTCGTAACCTCCCACCAATGAGGTTTCATCCTTCATTAACCAAACAACTATTTGAACCTTCCTCCCATCGTCTGTCCAATAGGTACCTACCAGTCCTCCTCCTTCTTGAACCAACTTCTAATCCGACTAACGTCTAAGTCCCTTGAAGTGGTTTTCCATTCTTATCTATCTTAGAAAGATCATCTATACACGGAGGGGAAACTCAAAACGAGAGAGGAAGAGATTCAAAACGGAGAATTCGAAAGATAAAGATATGGCTATCGGGGATTATGCTTTTCTTTCAAAAACTTTTCTCTTAAAAGACATGTTTTTGAAAATACTCCTTTCAAAAATATTCTTAGAAAATAGTTTTTCTAAAAATTTTATCTGTTCTGGTAACCTTAAGCTCTGATACAACGTGTAACACCCCACAGTCGCTACGGTCACTCATAAGGGAATGCCATAACATCGGTGGAGTATTTTAAGTGAATATAGAACAGAAAAATTTCAACAAGACAGATATAAGTAATACTTGAGAATTTAAAACATCATTTCATTGCAGCGGAAAGTAAAACATGTTTGGTTACACCAAAACCATAAACAAGAGTCAAGTACATAATATCCATCCTGATAAAACAAAAGTACATAATCCCACTACATAACTTAATAGCCATAATAGAAAAGATAAACTGAGCTTTACATCCACGGTCCAAGCTCCAAAAGATAGATATAGCAGTCTGATCAAAGCCCACTAGTGTTAGGCCCACTCTGAAAACCTGAGGGTTGGGAAAAAGATAAAAAAACAACGGGGTCAGACATAAGTCTGAGCGAGTCCGATAACCTTAACAATACAATCATTAAAGTAATTAGGGTATGATATAAACAAGGTACGGTACCTCTGGGGATAATGACTACACTAAGTAGCCAACTAAACACAGGATGTACTAAGATAACCGAAAAGACGCATTTACCCACCCAAGGATAATTACTACACTGCACCATCCCAGATCTACCCACCCAAGGGTAATTCCTACACTGCACCACACCAGTTCTACCCACCCAAGGGTAATTCCTACTTAAGGTTGATCCCACTAAGTGTACTTAGTAATTTTTAATAGTAGTTTCGTGTACCCCTAGCTGACTACATAGGTGTCGTCTGCCCCTATCTCCACTAGGTGTATCCACTACTCCCCAAGCGATCAGCTCCCTAACGTAGATACCCGTGCTGGCCCCACAGTGGGGTGTATCATTCCCCAAAGTGGCAACCTGATAATATCAACGGTGCACGGCTTATAACTACACGATGCAACAACGTCTTACTTACCAGCCCGGGTCCACACACGCATATGAAACCCGTTGGACTTGCGTTGCCACCGCTAACCCGTTTTGGCCTCTTACAGTCAAGCCCAATATGCGTGTCCCGTCCTCGACTTGGGTCGAGCCCACAAAGATACGTTTGGGATATTGGTTGAAATGGGCCCCCACAAGCTACCCACCTAAGCTTGTCATTTCTAGTGAATCCCACTTAACCCTTTAACCATGTCCACTTACATGTTATAAATTTTGGTTAAGTCTTTTAATCATATTTTAATTGCCACTCAAGGCACCCACTAGATTTCCACATGCCACCCAAGGCACTTACTTGATTCCCACATGCCACCCAAGGCACTTACTTAACCCTTTAATCATGTTTAATTACATGTTCCACTTTGGTTAAGTATTCTAATCGTATTTTCTATTGCCACCCAAGGCAACCCACTAGTTTCCTCATGCCACCCAAGGCACCCCCACTAGTTACTACATGCCACCCAAGGCACCCACTTAACCCCTCATGCCCTACTACATGCTAATTTGGTTAAGTGTTTCTTAATTAATTAAGATCGTAACCTTTGTAAAGACCTCTCACATTAGACTGTCTTTTATGGCAGCTGGATATGCCGGTTGGTTCCGGGCAGCCTTACACCATAACAGAGTCTAACCTCGTGTCTTTACACTTGTCACGTATTTAGTTTATGACTAAGACCTCTCACATTGGGCCAATCATTTGTAGCCGCTGGATTTGTCGGTTGGTTCCGGGCAGTCTTATGCTACAAAAGGGTCCAACCTCGTGTCTTAGTCGATTAATTACACCTAATTAATCACCCTCATAATTTGTATTAATTATCCCTAATTAATTACCAATTTCAAGAATATGGGTAGACCTAACTCAATAGGTAAATTCCCAATTCCATAATATGGGTAGACCTAACTTAATAGGTAAATTCCCAATTCCATAATATGGGTATACCTAACTTAATAGGTAAATTCCCAATTATGTCCATTCACTTTATGTTATGCTTAAGCATACCCATTTCACACCATTTTATTAACATGCATATTAACCCCATCGTTCCCCACGTAATTCGTTCTCATAACATGACATAATAAAGGGAAGATTCATCACAAATGCCATGGGTTTAACCAATCATAGCATATAACTTTATCATGGGTTTAAAAGGTGTCAACTTGCATATATGAGCATACGTTAAACCCAACTAGCATTTAACCCAAACTTGCATGAAGCACATATGTCACAAAGGGGGTAACTTGCATATGATTCTTATGTCATACAAAGGTGTGAACTTGCATAGCATGTCACATGTTAACTTGCATATAACCAAACACATAACTTGCATAACATGTTACATTTGAACTTGCATATAATCATGCACATAACTTGCATATAACCAAACCCATAACTTGCATAACATGTTACATATGAACTTGCATATAATCATGCACATAACTTGCATATAACCAAACACATAACTTGCATAACATGTTACATATGAACTTGCATATAATCATGCACATAACTTGCATTACATGTTACATATGAACTTGCATATAATTATGCACATAACTTGCATTACATGTTACATATGAACTTGCATATAATCATGCACATAACTTGCATTACATGTTACATATGAACTTGCATATAATCTCACATATAGCTTGCATAACATGTTACATATGAACTTGCATATAATCTCACATATAGCTTGCATAACATGTTACATATGAATCAATGTTCAACATAGTGTTTTGCATAATGAGCATCATAAAACATAGCATTAAACTTGCATAACATATAGCATAAAACTCGCAAAACACACAACATACACTATACTAAACTTGCATAAACACATTGATCCACAAACATAGCCATATCTTATCATATCCTATCATAATCAATTTAACAATTGATTATTAAGGCTATAGAAACTCACCACTAAACTCCAATAAGCAAACCCTTGCCAAAAATCACCCAAAAACTCTAGCCTTGAAAATAAAGCTTGCAACTTGATGATGAATGCAAGCTAATGATCACTCATACAACTTAAAAATGCTTGTATGAACATGAAAGCCTTCATAGAAATAGTTTAGAAAGAGGATGGAGGCTAGGGTTTTGAGTGGAGGCCATGATCATAGAAAATTTTGGCATAGTTTAGTTAGAAAATAGGATTATGATCATTTAGGGCTAGCTTAGGGTCTTATTTATAGGATTAGGATGTGTTTTAGACCCTTAGATTAACCCTAGGTTAGTTTAGGTCCGTCAGATTTCGTCCCAAGCCCTCCACCCCAGCCCAAAACTCAACCAGGTGCACCCAGACCAGAATCAGCCGACAGGGCAAGTCGACAGCCCTGTCGACTGCCAAGTCGACAGCCCTGTCGATAGCCAAGTCGACTTGGCTGGGCGGGAGTTTTCCCGCCTGGCCCCCATTTCTGCATGTTTCGAAATTCAAATTTCCCGAAAACTTCTTTGGGCCTTAACCGGGTCATACGGACTCCGATTTACAAAATTTCGGACTCTATTTCGCGTATTTTTCCGAGACGAACACAATGACGTAACCCATTTCCCCTGATTCTCACATCTGAGATTATTAATTCTGTAATTAGTGAATATCAGTGTTAACTGAAATTCGGGGTGTTACATGCAAGTAGTCCGGAGTTGAAAAAGCAGGCATTGGGCACCAGTAGGTTTACAGTTTGAGTGCTTGATTCGTGTCTGAGGTTGGCACCATAGTGCTTGATACACCCTATGGTGGACCTAGCACAGGTGACTACATTTCAGGATAGGGCGTATGACACAGACACATGACGAGCTAAAACTTGTAGGGAGCCGATCGATTAATAGATCGTACCATGGGACCCCGTAATGGGTCACCTGATGATATTGGGCCTAGGGATCATTTCATGATTAATACTTGACATGGGTTAGAACACTAGTACAGTTGGTACAGCGAACCTTGAATATGCGATGCTAGACTCGACTTATCTTGTTATCTTAATTATCATATCAGCCCTGTTATCATCCTTATGTTTAATTCCAGTTTTCACATGTCATGTTACCTTTACTAGTTTTTATACTGAAAGTCACTAGGGCTTACCAGTCTTATGAGTAACCTTTTTTCTTTCGCCTCTTTTTCTTTCGTTCCCCCCCCCCCAGGTTCTCTGGGAGGAAGCACTAGCTCTTAGCTTGGATTTAGCTTGCTTTTCTGATAGCTCATGTACGGTTTGGTCTTGAGCTATGCTATGGCTGCTTCTGCTATTTATGGGGAATAATTTACTTTTTTATCTTAAGTTTATGCTTCTTTATTTGGAACTCGATGTAATGGAATAATTTGTACTTTGGACATATGAGGTTTTGACTCTTTTCTTGAAAGGAATAAAAATTTGGTTTTTAATTTCTACCGCTGCTTTATTTATGTTCTGCCTTGTGATATCTCTGTGTATGTTTACCTAGATAATACTCCACCAAAACTAGTGCATTCCCTTTGTGAGTGACCCTAGCGGAGGTGGGGTGTTACACTTGGTATCAGAGTAGAAGGTTTCCTGGCTGGGAAAAAGTTTTAAAAACCTTCTGAAACTATTTTCAAAACCATTTATAAAGAAGCATTTTTCAAGAAAAGTTTTATGTTTAAAAAGGCTATTCGCCAAAAGCTATTATCACTTTCCATTGTTCCCTCGTTTGAATCTTTTTCTTTTCGTTTTTCAGCATGTCTGATCTTAACCTTCCTGAGGGAATACCCGTACCTGGATGGTTCCGAAGGTACTTAGAAGCCAGGGCCAACGGCGCGGGCCCGGCAGACATCCCTCCTCCTCCTCCTCCAGTGGCTGCGGTTCCTCCTCCTCCTGGTACCACCTTTGCCAAAATATGCAAAGACTTTAAAGCAATGGGCGGCAAGAACTTCGTTGGAGCTGAAACCTTTGTTGAGGCACGAAACAGGCTAAAGGAGACTGAAGACTTGTTTATTATCTTTGATGTGGAGGACCATAGGAAAATTCAGTTGGCAGCATGGTTGTTGAAAGAGGAAGCTGCATTTTGGTGGGAAGTCACCAATGCTACCAGGCTAGTTGAGACTTGGGCAGACTTTAGAGAGAGGTTTGGGCTTAAATTCTTATCGTCAGCAGAAGAGAACCTTCAGATGGAGAGGTTCCTAGCACTCAAGCAAGGGGACATTTCTGTTAGGGAGTACGTGAATAAGTTTAATCAGCTTGCTCGGTTCGGTTTGGACTTGGTCAACACGGCCCAGAAAAAGGCTGTACGCTTTGCTCGAGGATTGAACGAGCCACTACACAGTTTGGCCATACTCATATACCCATGGAGGCGACCTTTGAAAGCTTGGTGAATATGGCTCTACTTCATGAGGAAGACAAGAATAGCAAGAAGGAGGTTAAGCCTAATGAGACTCAGAATAAGAAAGTTGACTTCAAGAAGGGAGGCAACAAGAATAACAAGAGCAACAACAAATCACGTGAGATGAGGAAGTGTAACTTTTGTGGTATTACGGGATATCTAGCTAAAGACTGTAGAAAGAAGAAGAGAAAGTTGGGTGAATGCTTTCATTGTGGAGATACTGGACACATCAGCAAGGATTGCCCTAAGAAGCAAGGACAAGGGCAAGGGCAGACCCAGCGAGCAGGACCTTCTGAAGGGCAGTTGCATGCTCTCAACACTACTCCAACTCTTGACCGAGGTAGTAATATTTCCGTAGAAAGCCTTGTTTACATTTCTGACTCTCCTGTTCGAACCTTATTTGACTCTGGCGCATCGCATACTTTTATTTCTTCTGATATTGTTGAAAATATGCACCTAAGTACTAGTCTGGTTGAGGATCCCGTTATAGTTTCAAATCTAATTGGGGGCTCCACCCATTTATCTATGATGTGTGAGGATTTGAGGATCTCTATCTTAAGCATAGAATTCACGTGTAATGCTTATGTTCTTGGATTTATGAGATATGGTTTGATCCTAGGTATGGATTGGCTGTGCAATTATGGAGCCATTCTTGATTGTGAACGAAGGGTAGTGAGGCTCATGACTCGCCTCGGTAATACCCTTGAAATTTCTTGTAACCCTAAGGGTCCGGTCATGTTGTGTTATCTTGAATCTCTTGACTCATCCGTCGATAATTTGCAATATGTAAGAGTGGTCCAAGAATATCCAGATGTCTTTGATGAGGTGAGGGGGTTACCTCCTAAACGCGAGATAGACTTCCGAATTTATCTTGTTGATAATGCCAAGCCAGTTTCATTGCCTGTTAGGCACATGGCCCCGCGAGAAAGAAGAGAGCTCAGTAAACAAGTTAATGAGTTGCTTGAGAAAAATTTCATAAGACGAAGCATTTCTGAATGGGGTGCTCCAGTGGTATTCGCTACTAAGGCGGATGGATCGCTTCGTCTATGCGTAGATTATCGTGAGTTAAACAAGCTAATTAAGAAAAATAGGCACCCACTACCAAGAATCGACGATTTGTTTGATCAGCTTGTAGGAGCATCTGTTTTCTCTCAACTCGATCTAGCCACAGGATTCCATCAGCTTAGAGTGGCTGAGAATAGCATTGACAAAACTGCGTTTAGGACTCCAGATGGGTTCTTCGAATGGCTCGTCATGCCGTTTGGGTTAATGAATGCACCCGCGTACTTTGTAGATTTGATGAGTAGGGTGTTTCGGGAGTTCCTTAACAAGTTTGTGGTAGTTTTCGTGGATGATATTTTGATCTTCTCAAAAGATAAAGAAGAGCATGCTAGACATCTCAAGGAAGTCATGGAAACACTTAGAGCACACCAGTTAAAGGCTAAGTTCTCCAAATGCCATTTTTGAAGGAAGGAAGTTCAGTTTCTTGGACATGTAGTTTCTAAGCAAGGCATAGCCAAGGACCCCGCAAAGGTAGTTGCGGTACAAGACTGGAAAATTCCTAAGAATGTAACGGAGGTGAGGAGCTTTCTCGGTTTGGAGGGCTACTACAGGAAGTTCATTAAGGACTTCGCTAAGATTTTAGCCCCTCTTACTAAGTTAACAAAGAAGAACCTAGCTTTTGCATGGGACATAGAGTGTGACGTTGCTTTTCAGAGACTCAAGAGAGCCCTCACCACAGCTCCAGTTTTGGCATTACCTGACGGAGGCAAGGAGTTTACGGTGTACATAGATGCGTGCGGCACGGGATTAGGCGCTGTCCTACTGCAAGAAGGAAGAGTAATATGCTACGGGGCAGACAACTTAAAGTTCATGAGAAAAACTATCCCACACATGACTTGGAGTTGGCAGCGATCGTTTTTGCACTTAAATTTTGGCGCCATTATCTTCTAGGGGAGAGGTTCGAGCTGTATTGTGACGATCCCAAAATCCGAGGTGTGGTATTAAGGATAATCATTGGAATATAACACATTAATCATCATAGCAGAGTACAGATAATAGCAAAAACAATAAATAGAATAATTTATATGAATATGACAGCGGAATCACAACATGTAACAACATCAGAATAGCACAGCGTAGGATATAACTTAGTAAATAAAAGGGAAGTGATCAGTCATCATCGCCAGAGGCGGAATACATACATGCAGTGAGACATAATAAGGGTATCAGTCTACATCGCCGAAGGCGGTACATATACATACGAGAATAAATACTGAAAGTAAAGCAGTCTGCATCGCCTGTGGCGGAATCATAATATAAGTACAATAATGGCGGAAAATGTCAAAGCCATCTCTGTGAAGTCAGCCTCGCCATGAGCCAAAATGCACTCTATGCAACAGTGCAGAGCCAAAAACAACCTGTCACCTGTGAACTAGGTTGCCCGTGTGAAAATAAGGGCACCCGCGTTTGCAAAGTGAAACAAACAACGAGTCAGTCATGGGGACTGGTACGAGGAATCTATTTAACAGTTTAAACAACAGTAATAAGCAAATCATAGGACCACGCCACTTTCGCGGAACGGGTTTACTCCAGTGATTGCTGGTGCATTTAAAACAAAGTAAATTCTTTAAAACAACGCAATGCTTTTTAAAAGAATGAAGCCATTATAAGACTCAAGTCCCATCATACAATGCAACGCAAGCCGGAGGATAGAGTTTTACCTTAAAATGGCCAAATATGCTTGATACGTGTAAAGCAAAGTCATTTGATATTATTACTAGTGCATATATGTTTCAAAAACGAATAGCATCATAAATATCAATCATAGACGGCATAAGTGCCCCATACCACTATGTCGCCATACTAGTTCTACAATCGAATCCGTTATTTCGTATTGGAAATTGGATTTCCGTCATGAGTCGAGGCAAGGGGCAAGCTCCTCTCCGCTTCGAGACATTCTAGCAAATGCCTCAGGACTACACACTCTGGGTAACCCTGGATGCTTCAGGGCCGGTCCTCTCTTACGTTTGAGGATTATTTATTCCTGAACACACGTTTCCCGGTCCTTACAGACCTATAATCGAGGCACCTCGCATTCCAACAACCACATAGGTGAAAAATAGATATAAATGTCAGGGCTGGTAAGTCACTGACACCACCATAGCTAGAAAGAAACGTCGTGCTCTCCCTGCAGTCTGTATCCCATTTTTAACTCATACTGAGGTGTGAGGCTCGCGAATCCACGCTATACACAAAGCCAAGCCACGTAGGTCGTGCTTTGATCATCAACCACAAGACTTTGCTTTGCAACAAAAGCCTTGATCACATCATCTTGGCATGCCACATAGGCAATCCACTCCATACGACTGATTTCCATCGATATATAACCTCTGAGCTCGTACGTCTCAGAGAAGGGCGTTAAGCAAAAGAATAAATTCTCCGCCGCCAATCAGATATATATTTAACAGAGATCAATCAGTATAGAACAAAATCCAATGTCAGACACACAGTCCATTTACAAGTCCGTTCTGGGTCTGAACGAAACCGGAGGCGTCAAATTCCTCGTATACCCATACAATCAACACATACGTTCAGACGGCTACTACTTCCGTTCCTTCACGGTAGCTACTCTGGTCAGGAACCTCAGCAGCGCCCATCCAACCGTTACGAAGATCGACGTTCTTGATTCATCTTTGTATCTTCCATTTCGAATCGCTCGATAAATTATTTGAAATGAGGGTTAGCTCGGCCTTTTCAAATAATTCACGTAATTAGAATTTAAATCAATTCTTTCCATGGTTATATTATTCGACATCCATATTTTAGTTCTTTAGTGTTATTTTCGTTTCAAACACATACAACCATCAAATATCAAACAAATCAAGCCAAATTGGTTTATTTCCAATCTATGTTGCTTATAATATTTTATATTGATTTTTCGTCATTTTTATTTATTTAAAAATGGCCGTATTTAATTAAACGACGTTTCAGGTCGTGCCGTGGCACTGGCGCTGTTTTTCCTCTAATTTGTTTTACACATATTGGAAAATCTAGCCGTTGGATTTCTACGAAGTCTATATCAGTGGGAAGGTATTCCCAAAGCGAACCCAACGGTTCCAGTCTCGTGAAAATCCGACGGTCGGATCTTCCACACTAGTCGTTTGAAGTTACGGTTTCAAAATTCGAACTGCAGCGTCGTTATTCGATTTTATTTAATTATATTTATATTTATATATAAAAATAAATGGTTCTGGCGCTGTTTTTCTTCAGTTTTGAATTAAACATTCCAGACAATCCAACCGTTGGATTTTTACAAGGTTGGTGCCGTTGGGAAGATATTTCCAAGGCGAACCCAGCGGTTCCGTGTTCGGGAAAATCCGATGGTCGGATTTCTCGTACTAATCGTTTCAAATTACAATTCCAAAACACGAACTGCACGGCTTCGATTCCTTTTAATTATATTTATATTTATACATATAAATATAGTTCATTCTATAATTTCAAATATAGTTTATTCATTAATTTCAACTTCGTTTTCACTTCAAATATTTCACTAACGCCTTAATATTTCGAAAAATTTCGCCATAACCTCCTTTGTACGTGGAGGGGTTTGGAAATTTATTGGGCCGTGTTAGGTACCCAATAAATCCTATAAAGCATCCACATATTTATAGTGATATATTCTGGTGTTTACGGGGGAGCGTGTATAGATAATAACTCCAGAGAATAAATTCTCGTCACCCCGCTCCGTGTGGAAATAAATAGTCCATGTGTTGTATCTAATAACTAGAGAGGCGTGATTATTGTCAACTCCAGACCCGTGTGGGGTTTTTATTAATCTGGCAATTTATCGTTATATTTTAAATAGTCCATATCAGTCATCAGTTCAACCTGTAGTATAAAATCATCGCCATACAAGCCTCTTGCTCGTATGGTAAATCTTCCACCTCGTCACACAAGCTCCAATTGCTTATGTGGAATATGATGAAGTATGTCTATCGTCAAGAAGTATGCCATGTAGTGTAGTTCAAAATTAATTGTTACTATCCTATGGCGATGTTTATTATTTCACACAGAATAACCAGCACTCCGCATCCAATGGCATTCACAGGAGTTGATATAAAAATAAAATTGCGCAGCCAACTCATCAAGGCTTACCTATTTGCCGGGCACGCAAATAATTTCTTTACTCTACAGCTAATCCCTTTTCCCTGTTCAACACATGTATATATATGCAGAACAAAGCTAATAATAATATTTCTAGCAAACTATTATTTATTTCGACACGTGTGTATTTTTATCAAAGCGTATATATGATAAAAGAAATATTTTTATCTTCAAAAATATTTATTCAACACGTGAATGTTTTTAACACTTCATGTTCACAATAAAGATGTAGATTTTATTGTCTATTCATTTCATTTTAAAATACGATAACATTCAACACATGAATTTCAACTCGACGAACGAATCTCAATTCAACACATGAATATTTTCTATAGTTTGTATATATATAAAAATGTGATTTTTATTGCTAAAGCTATTCGTTTAAATTTAAATAATATTCAACACATGAATTTCGATTCAACGAATGAATTTCAACTCAACACATGAATATTGGTTTCAACATATGTAATTTATTTCAACGAATGAAAATTATTCTAACACATGAATATTTCAGAAAATTTCGGCAGCATAACGGCAGGGTAGTTAAAACCGGGACCGTCCCTAGTACGGCTCCTCGCTCTACCATAAAACCTCGCGGTTTTTGACAATGGGGATCATGCATCTAGTTCGCACGCAGGCGGCATGTTTTATTTTCAATTCCACAATCCTATTCTAATTTGTTTCAACCACAAGAGGGTATTTTTCAACCACAAAGGTATTTTTCAACCACAATATCAACCACAAACAATTATTTCCAACCATTCGTCATACCATATAATATCACGTCAATCACAAGCAATAAATATCGTCCATGGTTTGTGGACGAGGGGAGTATATATATATATATATATATATATATTATTTCTATAATTCACTTGCATTTCATCACAATTCAAAGCATATATGTTTCATTCAATGCTTGTATAATTTATACATCGCTAATATAACTTATACAACACATGTACATGAGGTATACAATGCGTATATAATTTACACTTCGCTTATATAATTTATACAACGCGATTCCATTCACACAATTTAGTTTAGATTCCTCACATTGGTTTTTGCAGTGCTAAAAATCGTAGGTAGATCAGAAAAATCCGCGGCTTCTGCTAGATGGTAGAGAGTCTCCTTGCGGTCACGGTGTCTCCTGTTTCATCGAATTTCGTTAACGAACGAAAAAGATATTATTTTTCAAAGTTTTGCAACACTTAAAAGTGTTATTTTCATTTCAGAATATCGAAGCAGAAGGGTTTTTTAAACCTTCAAAACTAGGTTTTGATTTTAAAACCAAACCGTACCTCGTTGCTCCGATCAGACCCTGCGACGTTGAAGGGCTACGAACCAGCTCTCGATCGATGATGGTGGCGGCAGACTCGGCAGCTCCAGCAGGGCACAGCGGCGCTCCAAAGGGGCAGACTTCCTCCTGGAAATTCGACGCGAATAGGCAATGTTCTTCGACGAGGCTTGTTTTGATTTGAAGAGGGGAGGGAGGTGGTTGGAATTGTCAACTGGAGGCGGCGGCGATATTGGCTGTGGCGGCGGCGAAATCGATGGGAAGGTTCGACGAATTTCCGTCGTTCGATAATAGGTTTAATCTAGCCAACGTACACCAATTTCAACCCAACGACTGTCGCCCCTAGCTAAATGCCCCCATTCCGGACACAATGGGATATGTTTCATTGACCAATTCGACTGTTACAGTCAGTTATTTTTCAAATTAAAGTATAAAACATTTCATATTTAATTTGAACGTACATTTCAATTTGCCAGGGTCACAAACTGAATCGAAAAATTCTAGAAAAATAAATCTAGCTTTGTTTTGATGATACGGTCCCAAACAAAACCAGTTTCGTCGAATTCTGAGCTCATATGCAAAATTTTCATTTTCAGGTCGATCCATTTTAGAAGAAATTGACCAATCACATTTTCTTTTGCCCCGCTCACATGCTAGCTTCAAAAATTATGAAATTTGAAACATAGCAATAGTTTGACATTCCGGACCCAACAAAAGTGGTTTCGTCGAATTCCAAGGTCGTATGCAAAATATCAATTTTCATGGGCTATATATGCTATATAGCGACCTTTCTGAAAATTCAATTGGCCATAACTTTTGATTCCCGTTATGAAACTCCGATTTTTCAGATTCGTTAGAAAGGTATTCATAAACAGATTAAATATTTTCAGTTTCGCTAAAATCCGTTATATTTTCTACCCGGTACAGTCAGACAAAATTTGTATTCAAATTTTCAAACTGCCATACTAGCCCCAATTCATTATTTTATTGAAATATGCTATTTCAATTATTCAAATTCTTTGGTAATAACCAATTTTAGAAATTTTAAATTGGTTCACATTTTCCGGGTTTTTACAATCTCCTCCACTTAAAACTTTTCGTCCTCGAAAAGGAAATAGCAGCAAAGTAGGAAATAAAATGTAAATGCAAAGTATTGTAAAGGTACCTTGCACCGGAGTTAGTCAGAGATGTCCACTCTGCATTTGGTGTAGGCTTGTTTAATGCTTTCCTCAGTCTCCCAAGTACAGTCTCTAGGATCACTACTCCACTGCACTTTGACTAAATGAATCTTTTTGCTCCTTAGCTCTCTAGTTTCTTTTCCAACAATCTTTAATGGCTCTCTTCTGAGCGCTAATTCTGGAGTTATGTCTATATCCTGTTGCGCTGCTTCTTCTACAATAAGATCCGGATCATGAACATGTTTTCTGAGTTGAGACACGTGGAACACGTCATGTACACCAGGCAACCAATCAGGTAATGAAACCCTATATGCAAGAGTTCCAATCCGTTCAAGTATAGGAAAGGGACCAATGAATCTCGGTGCCAACTTCCCAGTTTTACCAAATCTGATTACTCCCCGCATTGGAGAAACTCTTAAATAAACATAATCGCCAACGGAAAATGATAAATCTCTCCTTCTCGCATCAGCTTAACTTTTCTGTCGGCTTTGCGCGGTTTTCAGTCGCTTCTTAATGAAATCGACTTTATCTGATGCTTCTCGAATCATATCGGGCCCTAACACAAGTCTGTTGCCAGGTTCTACCCAACATGCGGGAGATCTGCACGGTCTACCGTATAGTGCTTCAAATGGGGACATTCCCAGACTTGCTTGATAGCTATTGCTATAAGAGAATTCGGCTAAATGTAAGTGATCTTCCCATCTTCCCATGAGCCTCCGAAATTGATAACGCAAGCCCGCAGTAAATCTTCTAGAATTCTATTCACCCGCTCAGTTTGGCCGTCTGTCTGAGGGTGATAAGCGGTGCTTAGATTCAATTTGGTTCCCAATTATGTCTGGAATGCTTCCCAGAATTTCCTAGTAAATAGGGGATCTCTATCACTGACTATATTGAGCGGCACTCCATGTAGTTTAACTATTTCTTTGAAGTAAATCTGTGCTAAACTTTGAGCCGTTCTGTTGGATCGGACAGGTATGAAATGGGCAGTCTTCGTGAAGCGAACTACGATTACCCATATACTGTCGTTTCCTTTCTTAGTTCGAGGCAAGCCATCAATGAAGTCCATCGAAATTTGCTCCCACTTCCATCCTGGAATTTCTAAAGGTTGTAATAGTCCAGCTAATTTCTGCTGATCGCTCTTAACTAGCTGGCAAGTGGAGCATCTGCTAACATATAATGAAATATCTCTTTTCATAGCCTTCCACCAGAATGTGCGCTTGATATCGTTATACATTTTGCTCACACCGGGATGGATACTTAATTTGGACTTGTGGCATTCATCAAGTACTTCTCTCTTTAGCTCGGAGATGTCGGGAACACAAATTCTTCCTTTTAATTTTAGAACTCCCTCACTATCCACTTGGAAGCTGGAGTCTATGCCTTCATTGATTCTTTTGATAATCTCCTTTACAAAATTATCCTCTTTCTGAAGGGTCGAGATCCTGTCAATTAATGAAGACGTGATGACAAAACTGGCGATGATTTCATTCTTTCTGTTGAGCGTGTCTGCGACAACATTGGCTTTCCCTGGAGTGTATAGAATTTCAAAGTTGTATGCTGCAAGGAATTCTAACCAACGCTGTTGTCTCAAGTTTAGATCTTTTTGAGTGAATAGATATTTCAAGGATTGATGATCGGTAAATAGTTCGAACTTCTCGCCCAAAAAATAATGCCTCCAGATTCTTAAAGCAAACACGATAGCTAATAACTCAAGATCATGAGTTGCATAGTTTCTTTCATGCGGCTTCAGCTGACGGCTGGCATAAGCGACCACTTGGCCTTTTTGCATTAATACTGCGCTGAGCCCTCTATAGAAGCATCTGTCCATACAGTCAAGTCTTGGTTGCCTTCTATAATTGTCAATACTGGAGCGGTTGTCAACTTCAGTTTCAGCTCCTGGAAAGCTTCTTCACATTCGGGAGTCCATTTGAATTTCTCATGCTTCTTTGTAAGCTTTGTCAATACACCAGATATTTTTGAAAAATCCTGAATGAATTTCCGATAGTAACTAGCCAATCCAAGGAAACTTCGAACTTCCGTGGAGGTAGTAGGTTGTTTCCAGTTCTGAATCGCTGTAATTTTGCTTGGATCTACAGCAATCCCTTCTTTTGATACGACATGGCCTAGGAACTTAACTTCATCCTGCCAGAAGACACACTTAGAAAACTTAGCTTTCAAGACATTTCTCCTTAGAATTTTCAACACTTGTTCTAAATGCTTTGCATGCTCGCCTTCCGACTTTGAGTAAATTAAAATGTCATCGATGAAGACTAGAACAAATTTATTCAACACACCACGGAACACTCTGTTCATAAGATCGACGAAGTATGCCGGAGCGTTACACAAGCCGAACGACATTACTAACCATTCCTAGAATAAATCGGGACCCCTGAAGGCTGTCAAAGGAACACAGTCTTCTGCTATACGTAATTGGTGGAAACCTGTAGCTACGTCCATTCGGGAGAATACTGTCGCTCCATTTAATTGATCTAACAGATCGTCTATTCTTGGCAAGGGATATTTGTTCTTCAGTGTCTGCTTATTGAGATCTCGGTAATCAACACAAAGTCTTAGAGTACCGTCTGATTTCGGGACAAATACTACTGCTGCTCCCCAAGCTGAAAAGCTCGGTCTGATCAGACCTTTCCAAAGCAATTCTCGGGTTTGACTACTTAACTCTTCTTTTTCTTTCGGGGCCATTCTTCTAATTGGATGTACTACTGGTCGGGCGTTAGGAATTAGATCTATTCTAAATTCAATTTCTCTTTGCGGCGGTAAGTTTTCTACTTCTTCAAACACATCCGCATAGTTTTTGACGACCGGTATCTTTTCTAACGAAGGGGGAGTAACTTCTAAAGAAGACCAAAATTCTGTTCTATTAACTTCTGAGCCATGACATGGTATATATATAGGTCCAAGCTTTGTTTTGACTTTGACTATTCTTTCGGCACATCTAACTTCGGCCTTATATTTTGTCAACCAGTCCAGCCCCAGTATAATATCAAATTCGGAAAGGTCCATGAAAATCACTTTAAAAGAGAACTTGTAGCAAGAATAAGAGACAGGCACTCTACAGTATGAACTGAGACTAACAGAACCTCCTATCGGGTTTTGAACTTTAATTGGTTCTTTAAGTTTTCCTTGTTTCAATTTTAACTTGTGAACAATGTTACCAGAAATGAAGCTACGTGATGCACTAGTATCAAAAAGTACAGAAACAGAAATATTTTTAATGGTAAGGGTACCTCCCAAGATGTCGGGTTTACCTGATCCATCGGTGGTAGCTGGCGGGGTCTCCCCGTCATACACATGAGCCACTTGTTCATTCTGCTTCAGAGGACAATTCCTGCTATAGTGCCCTTTCTTATGGCAGTTGTAGCATTCGGCTGAGTCTGGATTTGCCTTTGGTTTCCTCGGGGCTTTGCACACATTAGAAAAATGTCCTGGCTTCCCGCAGTTGTAGCAATTCCCTTTCGGTATCTTCCCAGGTTTCTGAGTAGCGACTGCTGTAATGCTAGACTCTGGCTGATCTGCCGAAGCTTTGCGCTTATTTCCAGCTTGGCTTTTGGCGCGGTCTTGGTTGGTGTGTCTTTCATCCATATCTTCATAATTGCAAGCCATTTCTACCAATTCTGAGAAGGAGAGTTTGATGTTGCTCATGGATCTGTCATGGTACTTGCGCTTTAGCCCAAATATAAACCTCTTGTTCTTAGCTTTGTTAGTCATAATAAGCTCTGGAGCGTAGCGTGACAACTGAGTGAATTTATTGAGGTAATCTTGGATAGAGATCTCTCCCTGCTGGAGATTAGCAAACTGCTCTCGCATCCTCTTTAAGGCCTGCTCAGGTACAAACTTCTCGTTGAACATGGTCTTGAATTGCTCCCAGATCCTGACAGTACCTGCTGCATCCTCTGAGGTGATAGCATCCCACTACAACTCCGCTTCATCTTGTAAGAGCCAAATACCCAGTCGTGCTTTGTTGTTGTTCTCCAAACCCATGCCTTCAAAGATCTTTTCACATGTCTTCAACCAAGCAATAGCCTTTGTCACTGTACCTAGGCTAGAAAAGGGTTTTCCCCCCAGGTTCCTATACCTCTTAGCTACTCTGTCTAGCTCAAAGTCCTGGGGTGCTGGTGGCTGAATAATAGGGCCTTCCTCAACTATGGGGATATTCCCCCGTCTTCCTGCTACTCCTTCTCGGCCTCCACGGCCTCCTTTGGCTGCTGCTGCTCGCGTAGCCATCAAAAAGAGTACTGTATAAGCAAGAAAAGAGTCAAGCTCACAGATTTGATAATTTTCATATGTGATATAGCAGGGAAACATAAGGAAAGGTAATGATGTACTGATCAAATTGTTTTGCTAATCTGCTTAGCTCATTCTAGGACATTGCTAATCCAATCTCTAATGAGCTACTCGCCTTAGAACACTACTGATTCTATTCTGACGAGGTGTTTAATGTGTTAGATCCCGGAACTAAGGTTAACCAAAGCTCAGATACCAACTGTGACGATCCCAAAATCCGAGGTGCGGTATTAAGGATAATCATTGGAATATAACACATTAATCATCATAGCAGAGTACAGATAATAGCAAAAACAATAAATAGAATAATTTACATGAATATGACAGCGGAATCACAACATGTAACAACATCAGAATAGCACAGCGTAGGATATAACTTAGTAAATAAAAGGGAAGTGATCAGTCATCATCGCCAGAGGCGGAATACATACATGCAGTGAGACATAATAAGGGTATCAGTCTACATCGCCGAAGGCGGTACATATACATACGAGAATAAATACTGAAAGTAAAGCAGTCTGCATCGCCTGTGGCGGAATCATAATATAAGTACAATAATGGCGGAAAATGTCAAAGTCATCTCTGTGAAGTCAGCCTCGCCATGAGCCAAAATGCACTCTATGCAACAGTGCAGAGCCAAAAACAACCTGTCACCTGTGAACTAGGCTGCCCATGTGAAAATAAGGGCACCTGCGTTTGCAAAGTGAAACAAACAACGAGTCAGTCATGGGGACTGGTATGAGGAATCTATTTAACAGTTTAAACAACAGTAATAAGCAAATCATAGGACCACGCCACTTTCGCGGAACGGGTTTACTCCAGTGATTGCTGGTGCATTTAAAACAAAGTAAATTCTTTAAAACAACGCAATGCTTTTTAAAAGAATGAAGCCATTATAAGACTCAAGTCCCATCATACAATGCAACGCAAGCCGGAGGATAGAGTTTTACCTTAAAATGGCCAAATATGCTTGATACGTGTAAAGCAAAGTCATTTGATATTATTACTAGTGCATATATGTTTCAAAAACGAATAGCATCATAAATATCAATCATAGACGGCATAAGTGCCCCATACCACTATGTCGCCATACTAGTTCTACAATCGAATCCGTTATTTCGTATTGGAAATTGGATTTCCGTCATGAGTCGAGGCAAGGGGCAAGCTCCCCTCCGCTTCGAGACATTCTAGCAAATGCCTCAGGACTACACACTCTGGGTAACCCTGGATGCTTCAGGGCCGGTCCTCTCTTACATTTGAGGATTATTTATTCCTGAACACACGTTTCCCGGTCCTTACAGACCTATAATCGAGGCGCCTTGCATTCCAACAACCACATAGGTGAAAAATAGATATAAATGTCAGGGCTGGTAAGTCACTGACACCACCATAGCTAGAAAGAAACGTCGTGCTCTCCCTGCAGTCTGTATCCCGTTTTTAACTCATACCGAGGTGTGAGGCTCGCGAATCCACGCTATACACAAAGCCAGGCCACGTAGGTCGTGCTTTGATCATCAACCACAAGACTTTGCTTTGCAACAAAAGCCTTGATCACAGCATCTTGGCATGCCACATAGGCAATCCACTCCATACGACTGATTTCCATCGATATATAACCTCTGAGCTCGTACGTCTCAGAGAAGGGCGTTAAGCAAAAGAATAAATTCTCCGCCGCCAAACAGATATATATTTAACAGAGATCAATCAGTATAGAACAAAATCCAATGTCAGACACACAGTCCATTTACAAGTCCGTTCTGGGTCTGAACGAAACCGGAGGCGTCAAATTCCTCGTATACCCGTACAATCAACACATACGTTCAGACGGCTACTACTTCCGTTCCTTCACGGTAGCTACTCCGGTCAGGAACCTCAGCAGCGCCCATCCAACCGATACGAAGATCGTCGGTCTTGAATCATCTTTGTATCTTCCAATTCGAATCGCTCGATAAATTATTTGAAATGAGGGTTAGCTCAGCCTTTTCAAATAATTCACGTAATTAGAATTTAAATCAATTCTTTCCATGGTTATATTATTCGATATCCATATTTCAGTTCTTTAGTGTTATTTTCGTGTCAAACACATACAACCATCAAATATCAAACAAATCAAGCCAAATCGGTTTATTTCCAATCTATGTTGCTTATAATACTTTATAATGATTTTTCGCCATTTTTATTTATTTAAAAATGGTCGTATTTAATTAAACGACGTTTCTGGTCGTGCCGTGGCACTGGCGCTGTTTTTCCTCTAATTTGTTTTACACATATCGGAAAATCTAACCGTTGGATTTCTACGAAGTCTATATCAGTGGGAAGGTATTCCCAAAGCGAACACAACGGTTCCAGTCTCGTGAAAATCCGACAGTCGGATCTTCCACACTAGTCGTTTGAAGTTACGGTTTCAAAATTCGAACTGCAGCGTCATTATTCGATTTTATTTAATTATATTTATATTTATATATAAATATAAACGATTCTGGCGCTGTTTTTCTTCAGTTTTGAATTAAACATTCCAGACAATCCAACCGTTGGATTTTTACAAGGTTGGTGCCGTTGGGAAGATATTTCCAAGGCGAACCCTGCGGTTTCGGGAAAATCCGATGGTCGGATTTCTCATACTAATCGTTTCTAATTACGATTCCACAACATGAACTACACGGCTTCGATTCCTTTTAATTATATTTATATATATAAATATAGTTCATTCTATAATTTCAAATATAGTTTATTCATTAATTTCAACTTCGTTTTCACTTCAAATATTTCACTAATGACTTAATATTTCGAAATATTTCGCCATAACCTCCTTTGTACGGGGAGGGGTTTGGAAATATATTGGGCCGTGTTAGGTACCCAATAAATCCTATAAAGCATCCACATATTTATAGTGATATATTCTGGTGTTTACGGGGGAGCGTGTATAGATAATAACTCCAGAGAATAAATTCTCGTCACCCCGCTCCGTATGGAAATAAATAGACCATGTGTCATATCTAATAACTAGAGAGGCGTGATTATTGTCAACTCCAGACCCGTGTGGGGTTTTTATTAATCTGGCAATTTATCGTTATATTTTAAATAGTCCATATCAGTCATCAGTTCAACCTGTAGTATAAAATCATCGCCATACAAGCCTCTCGCTCGTATGGTAAATCTTCCACCTCGTCACACAAGCTCCAGTTGCTTATATGGAATATGATGAAGTATGTATATCGTCAAGAAGTATGCCATGTAGTGTAGTTCAAAATTAACTGTTACTATCCTATGGCGATGTTTATTATTTCACACAGAATAACCAGCACTCCGCATCCAATGGCATTCACAGGAGTTGATATAAAAATAAAATTGCGCAGCCAACTCATCAAGGCTTACCTATTTGTCGGGCACGCAAATAATTTCTTTACTCTACATCTAATCCCTTTTCCCTGTTCAACACATGTATATATATGCAGAACAAAGCTAATAATAATATTTCTAGCAAACTATTATTTATTTCGACACGTGTGTATTTTTATCAAAGCGTATATATGATAAAAGAAATATTTTTATCTTCAAAAATATTTATTCAACACGTGAATGTTTTTAACAGTTCACGTTCACAATAAAGATGTAGATTTTATTGTCTATTCATTTCATTTTAAAATACGATAACATTCAACACATGAATTTCAACTCGACGAACGAATCTCAATTCAACACATGAATATTTTCTATAGTTTGTATATATATAAAAATGTGATTTTTATTGCTAAAGCTATTCATTTAAATTTAAATAATATTCAACACATGAATTTCGATTCAACGAATGAATTTCAACTCAACACATGAATATTGGTTTCAACATATGTAATTTATTTCAACGAATGAAAATTATTCTAACACATGAATATTTCAGAAAATTTCGGCAGCATAATGGCAGGGTAGTTAAAACCGGGACCGTCCCTAGTACGGCTCCTCGCTCTACCTTAAAACCTCGCGGTTTTTGACAATGGGGATCATGCATCTAGTTCGTACGCAGGCGGCATGTTTTATTTTCAATTCCACAATCCTATTCTAATTTGTTTCAACCACAAGAGGGTATTTTTCAACCACAAAGGTATTTTTCAACCACAATATCAAACACAAACAATTATTTCCAACCATTCGTCATACCATATAATATCACGTCAATCACAAGCAATAAATATCGTCCATGATTTGTGGACGAGGGGAGTATATATATACATATATATTATTTCTATAATTCACTTGCATTTCATCACAATTCAAAGCATATATGTTTCATTCAATGCTTGTATAATTTATACATCGCTAATATAACTTATACAACACATGTACATGAGGTATACAATGCGTATATAATTTACACTTCGCTTATATAATTTATACAACGCGATTCCATTCACACAATTTAGTTTAGATTCCTCACATTGGTTTTTGCAGTGCTAAAAATCGTTGGAAGATCAGAAAAATCCGCGGCTTCTGCTAGATGGTAGAGAGCCTCCTTGCGGTCACAGTGTCTCCTGTTTCATCGAATTTCGTTAACGAACGAAAAAGATATTATTTTTCAAAGTTTTGCAACACTTAAAAGTGTTATTTTCATTTCAGAATATCGAAGCAGAAGGGTTTTTTAAACCTTCAAAACTAGGTTTTGATTTTAAAACCAAACCGTACCTCGTTGCTCCGATCAGACCCTGCGACGTTGAAGGGCTACGAACCAGCTCTCGATCGATGGTGGTGGCGGCAGACTCGGCAGCTCCAGCAGGGCACGGCGGCGCTCCAAAGGGGCGGACTTCCTCCTGGAAATTCGACGCGAATAGGCAATGGTCTTCGACGAGGCTTGTTTTGATTTGAAGAGGGGAGGGAGGCGGTCAGAATTGTCAACTGGAGGCGGCGGCGATATTGGGTGTGGCGGCGGCGAAATCGATGGGAAGGTTCGACGAATTTCCGTCGTTCGATAATAGGGTTGATCGGGTTTCCTGAGGAGAGAGAGAAAATAGAGATATTTTCTATTATATAATATTTTTAAATTACTTTATTACCCCTTCTAGCCAACGTACACCAATTTCAACCCAACGACTGTCGCCCCTAGCTAAATGCCCCCATTCCGGACACAATGGGATATGTTTCGTTGACCAATTCGACTGCTACAGTCAGTTATTTTTCAAATTAAAGTATAAAATATTTCATATTTAATTTGAACGTACATTTCAATTTGCCAGGGTCACAAACTGAATCGAAAAATTCCAGAAAAATAAATCTAGCTTTGTTTTGACGATACGGTCCCAACAAAACCAGTTTTGTTGAATTCTGAGCTCATATGCAAAATGTCCATTTTCAGGTCGATCCATTTTAGTAGAAATTGACCAATCACATTTTCTTTTGCCCCGCTCACATACTAGCTTCAAAAATTGTGAAATTTGAAACCTAGCAATAGTTTGACATTCCAGACCCAACAAAAGTGGTTTCGTCGAATTCCGAGGTCGTATGCAAAATATCAATTTTCAAGGGCTATATATGCTATATAGCGACCTTTCTGAAAATTCAATCGGCCATAACTTTTGATTCCCGTTATGAAACTTCGATTTTTCAGATTCGTTAGAAAGGTATTCATAAACAGATTTAAATATTTTCAGTTTCGCTAAAATCCGTTATATTTTCCACCCGGTACAATCAGGCAAAGTTTGTATTCAAATTTTCAAACTGCCATACTAGCCCCAATTCATTATTTTATTGAAATATGCTATTTCAATTATTCAAATTCTTTGGTAATAACCAATTTTAAAAATTTTAAATTGGTTCACATTTTCCGGGTTATTACATGTATACCGACCACAAATCGCTCAAGTACCTCTTCTCACAGAAAGATTTGAATCTGAGACAACAGTGGTGGATGGAATTCTTGGCATCATATGACTTTGATATAGCTTATACCCCTGGCAAGGGTAACGTAGTGGCAGACGCGCTAAGTAGAAAAAGGTTGACTTTGAGCTCCTTGTTTGTTGAAAGGAAAAGCCTTGAGTTTATATCAACCTTTGATTTTACGCCTGCTGTTGAGTCATTGACTGCTACGTTAGCATCTCTTGAGTTAAGACCTACACTTCCAGATCAAGTAGGGACCTCACTGAAGGAAGACCCACAGATAGTCGAAATCATGGACAAGCTGATTAGTGGTGAGACGTCAAGTCACCTTGGTAGGTATGCCATAGATGACAAGGGATGGCTAAGGCGTGATGGAAGGTTATGCGTCCCACAAGTGGGAGACCTAGTAAGGAGAGTCCTCGAAGAGGCGCATCACTCGAAGATGACCATACATCCTGGAGGGGATAAGATGTACAGAGATATGAAACACATTTTCTTTTGGGCTGGAATGAAAAAGGATGTGGCAGAGTTCGTTTCGAAGTGCATGGTGTGCCAACAAGTAAAGGCCGAGTCGAAGAAGCCCGGTGGGCTATTACATCCTTTGGAGGTTCCGCAATGGAAATGGGAGAGTATCTCGATGGATTTCGTGGATGGACTGCTTAGGTCAAGGAAGGGAAATACTAGCATATGGGTCATAGTTGATAGACTCACAAAAAGTGCTCACTCCATTCCGGTGAAAAGTAAGAGGACCGCATCATGGCTAGTGTCTATTTACCTTCGAGAGGTAGTACGGTTGCATGGGGTTCCTTCTGGTATAGTTAGTGATCGTGACCCGATTTTCACTAGCCAGTTTTGGAATAGTCTGCAAGAAGCAAAGGGTACACGACTGAGTTTAAGCACGGCCTATCACCGGCAGACGGATGGACAAACCGAAAGGGTAAATAGGGTACTAGAGGATCTTTTAAGACATGCATACTTGACTTTGGTGGTACCTGGGAAGACCATCTTCCTCTCGTGGAGTTTGCATATAATAACAGATACCAAGCTAGCATCGGAATGGCACCGTTCGAAGCCCTGTATGGAAGACCGTGCAAGTCGCCAACTTGTTAGTGGGAGATGACATACAGGCTTATAATTGGGCCCGACATGCTAAGGGACACTTCTGAGAAGTTTGAGTTGATACGAAGACGGATGAAAATGGCCCAAGATAGACAGAAATCTTAAGCGGACAAGAGAAGGACGGACCTAGAGTTCGAAGTCGGAGATATGGTCTTTATAAAAGTTTCTCCGTTATGCAATGTAGTTCGTTTTGGAGCAGTTGGAAAGCTAGCACCAAGGTTCGTAGGACCGTTCCCTATTACTGAGAGGGTTGGGCGGATGGCCTATAAGGTAGAATTACCCGAGAGGCTGGCCGGAGTACACAGTGTCTTTCATGTCTCGCATCTCCGAAAGTGCTTACATGAATCAGCCGAAGTGGTTGAGCTAAGTATCCTTGAAGACATAGAAGTGGAAAAAGAAGCAACATTGAGGCGAGTTCCGATTCGTATCTTAGGAATGGAGATCAAGAAGCTAAGGAATCGAGAAGTAAGATAGTTAAAGTTCAGTGGAGTGAAGCCCAAGAAGACGCAACTTGTGAAACCGAAGAGAAGATACACGCGCTTTACCCATTTCTTTTTTTGGGTACATTCTCGATCTCTTTTTCCTATAAACTTGAAAACCTTTTCGTATCATGCTTCTACTACCTACGTTTGTCTTTTTATCTTCTCGATCTTATCTTGAGAACCTTAGGTAGAACCATATGAATGTAAACATGTGATTGAAACATGTTATGGTTGATGTTTGCAAATGGTTGCAAGTGATTGCTAGTGGATGCATTACACACATTAGGCACTAGATCGGCTCAGTCACATTTTCATGTTGCATATGCATGAGTGCTTATACTTGTACATGGATGGAACTTGTTATGTTATCACTTGGATGTTGCATATGAATGAATGTTTGTGCACTCATGTAGAGATTATAAAGTATGTTAGGAATTTTTGCATACATGTTGGATTCATTACACTAACATATTTTGCATTAAGGAGGTCTACTGAATCAGTAACCGCCTGATCTTTTGCATTAGATAAGTACATATACACACACTTTCTGCATATGTTCATACAGCACTAGAAACCTTTTAAGGACAATGGTTGCTTGTGGATGATGTTTTGTGTAGATGGGTGATGGATGGTAGGATACATCCTCCCTAACTTAGAGATTTCGGGGACGAAATCCTTTAAGGAGGGGAGAATGTAACAACTGTATTTTGATAACGTGTTATAACTATAAATCAAGGCAGAATTAATTTTTAAAATAAGAATCCAGTGCAATGGGTTACGCCATTGCATTCGTCTCGAAATTCTGCTTGGAAACGAGTCTGAGTTTTCGAAAATCGGAGTCCGTATGACCAAGTTATGACCCTTCGAAGTTTTCAGAAAATTTCAAGTTCAAAACAGCTTAGAATTCGAATTCGAATTCTAAGCTGTTTTGAACTCGAAATTTTCTGAAAACTTCGAAGGGTCAGAAAATTTCAAGTTCAAAACAGCTTAGAATTCGAATTCGAATTTCGAATTCAAACCACAGAACAGACTGGGCAGGAAATTTCCCGCCCAGGACCAGGTCAACCTGGGGGTCGACCATAGAGTTGACCTGCCCAGGACCAGGTTGACCATAGTGTCGACCTGGGTGTCGACCTGGGGGTCGACCTGGTGGCCGAGCCCATTTTGAAGCTGGATTCACTTTGATGTTTCTGGCCTCGTTTCTGTCTACATTCGTTGACCTAACCCTATATAAACAGCCCCTAACACTAGTCTCTCTACACAAAATTCTCTCTGACCTTATGCTGCTCTAATTCTGGTTGAAAAGTTAGAGAAAGGGACTACTTCTTCTACGTCGAAACTATGTTAAGAGAATTGTTGATTTGGGGATTTCTGTTAGGACTTGACCAAGCATATAAAGATTCAACATCGACTTTCTTTTTCTAATTCTCGAACCACGATCTGTAAGCCCCAGTTACTTTTAGATTTAAACTGTAAATGCAATATGAATATGTTGTAAATTGAAATTGGATCTGTGTATGATGACAGTTTTACATCCATTCTCGTTCATCTTGGATCTTGACTTTTGGGTATAGTACTATGATAGTGATTTGGGGCTTATTCATGTTGTAAATCAAAAAGAAAACTCCTCATATTATCATGCCTACAATGTTGAATCTGCTATTAGTCACAAGTTTATGACTATCATCTTATGTCAACCGTTACCATGACTATACTATCACCTTATGTCAACTGTTATCTTGACTAGTACCTTATTTTGCAAGATTTGGAATCTTTATGTTTGAGGCCGATATTCCATATGCCAGTAATGTTATAATCATTTATCTCAAGTCATACCATGCTATGCTAGTAATCACTTTTTCCACCTTATACCCGTCCCTTCTTATGTTATTCTCTAATTAGATTTATTTGTATCGATTCGAGTTTATGTGCGGTGGGAATACGATTTGGGTAGACTAGGTAAAACATGAATTGGCTTTGAACATGAACGTTATTATAACTTGAACATGTATATGGACGAGAACTTGACATGAAATTTACATGAAACCTGACATGAAAACTCGACATGAATTTTGACATGAAAACTTGAACATGGGCATGACACTTAGATAAACTTGAAAATGGCCAACTCGAGGTTGGGTTGAGTTTTCAGTGTAAATCTGCCCGGAACCGCCCGGCGAATCCAGTGACTGCAAACAATAGGATCCAATGTGGGTAGTTGGTCATATCGCACGTAAAACCCGAGGTTAGACTATGTTGTGGTGTAAATCTGCCCGGAACCGCCCGGCAAATCCAGTGACCACAACAATTAGTCTAATGTGAGAGGTTGGGGTGCATTAATGAATTAATGCCACATGATAGGGTTAAGTCATGAACCACTTGAATATACTTAACCAATTGGACACGATGATTTGATAGGGTTAATTCATGAACCGCTTGAACACACTTAACCAACTTAATACATGGTCTGGATAGGGTTAAGTCACGAATTTGAATGACAACACTTAACCCATTAGAAACCCTAGTTACGCGGTCCTTTTCAGCAGTAACCCACTTAGATGTATCACGATACCCTAGGACTATGCAGGGTGGGCACGATTACTGGGCTAATTGTAAGCGACCAGAACGACGGCTGAGTAGGTGCGCCATTGTAGGTTCAGGCGGACTATGGTCGTGCACGTAGTCCGGAGTTGAAAAAGCAGGCATTGGGCACCAGTAGGTTTACAGTTTGCGTGCTTGATTCGTGTCGGAGGTTGGCACCATAGGGCTTGATACACCCTATGGTGGACCTAGCACAGGTGACTACATTTCAGGATAGGGCCGTATGACACAGACACATGACGAGCTAGAACTTATAGGGAGCCGATCGATTAATAGATCGTACCGTGGGACCCCGTAATGGGTCACCTCATGATATTGGGCCTAGGGATCATTTCATTATTAATACTTAACATGGGTTAGAACACTAGTATAGTTGGTGCAGCGAACCTTGAATATACGATGCTAGACTTGACTTATCTTGTTATCCTAATTATCATATCAGCCCTGTTATCATCCTTATGTTTAATTCCAGTTTTCACATGTCATGTTACCTTTACTAGTTTTTATACTGAAAGTCACTAGGGCTTACCAGTCTTATGACTGACATTTTTTCTTTCGCCTCTTTTTCTTTCGTTCCCCCCCAGGTTCTCAGGGAGGAAACACTAGCTCTTAGCTTGGATTTAGCTTGCTTTTCTGACAGCTCATGTACGGTTTGGTCTTGAGCTATGCTATGGCTGCTTCTGCTATTTATGGGGAATAATTTACTTTTGTTATCTTAAGTTTATGCTTCTTTATTTGGAACTCGATGTAATGGAATAATTTGTACCTTGGACATATGAAGTTTTGACTCTTTTCTTGAAAGGAATAAAAATTTGGTTTTTAATTTCTACCGCTGCTTTATTTGGAATTCAAACACTAATACACCTCATGTCCGAAACTCCAGTATTGAAAACCCAGAAAGCTAATAGAAAGAAGTTCAAGGATGAGAAAAGAAAGAAAGAAATATTAGAATAGAAGAATAAGAAGATCAGAGTCTCACAGCGGAATGGACAAAATATAATAATCAATAATACTTTTTACAAAAAGCACTGGTTATATATGATTACAACATCAGAGTATACATTCAGATAATACAACACACAGCGGAAATAACTAGTACCAGTATATATGGATGTACGTCTCAACTTCAACTCCTTCTCTGAAACTTCCAGCGACATCTAACCTGTAAATATACTCGGTCTGACCCGAGCACATTTGAAGCAAAGCAAAATTCACCCGGATCAGTCTGGAATACTTTCAACGATAAATTCATATGACAAACAACTTGTTTAACTTTTAAAATCCTTTTGAAAACAAAAGGATAATAGTAAGACCAGCCCACACATAAATATGAATGGTTTTTACCTTACTATAACCCAAAACGTTTTTGAAATCAATATCTTATTCTGATATAATAATAATGTCAAAATACAAGTAAATAGAATCTAGTAGAACGCTTGCATCTCACGCTCCACATATATAGTATACAATCAAAACCATGGGTGCTTATTAGAGATTGGATTCCTACTATGACAAGGTATAGGACCACCTGTCGATAGTTTATTTCTAGAGGCGAATACACTGGGTTTAACAAGAATTCTTGCAACCCGGCCCATACATGACCGACCACTCATTTCTTTTGAGTGTATCGAATATATTGTCACCTCACGGCTGTGCAGCTACCATTTCTCGGGAGATACAGAAATGAAAAGAAGTGACAAATATGAATATTCTCTAGATAATGATAATACACCCTAATGGGTGTGACCCCCATAGCCATGCTGCCTGCCCGATTTTTGTCATTTCCCGGTTGTCGAGGCTTGAGGTTATAATCGACATTTGAAACATCTGGCCACCACTCATATCGTCAATACACATCATCTAAGATTAGGATGAACCAAAGGTACTCTCCTACTACATCCAATATAGGAATCACCCCATGGATCAGCAGTGAGAAGTCCTTGCAACCTGTAGATTTCAACCACGACAGAATCACAGTATATCTCTAGGGATCAGCCAGAGATTTTAAGTAACTCTTCCGTTTCATGAAGATCTACGGTCTTCAATTGCTCCACCTTGATTAGCGTCTTCGACGTATTCGTATTTATTGGTCGGAATGGTTTTTGAATATAAATTCGATCTCGGTCTTTCTGTACCAATAATGTTGGATCAGATTTTGATAGTCGGTTATTTAACTATCAAAATAAACAACCATAAAAATAAACAGATCCATTAGTTTATACACAGGATCACTTGGCTTTTACTTTATTAACCCCGAGGCCGAAACCAACGTCAGACGAATATTCATAAAATCATTTATCCCAACTAATTTCTAATTAAGTTCTAATTCTTAAATTTTCAATCCTGGCTTTTACTTTATTCAAATATCACTTCTAATAAATCGTTCTATTTATCTATTCAATAAAACTGGGTTTTATAACTTTGTATAACTTGGATTCATAGATTCCACTTAAATATAATTAAGTAAGAATCAAGTTAAAACTTTGATTTCACGTTATAAATATTTAATCGCTTTATTACTATAAACGCGGCTTTAAACTTTACAAACTTTCCTTGCAATATTTAACATTCCAAATTATCACTTCGGTTATTATTAAATGACTAGTAATCAAGTTTCAACATTTATTAAAATAAAACTAGGTTACTTTACCATTTACTACTCCCATTAAATTAACAAACTAATTTAATAACAATTTCAGTTAACGTCGTTAACTTGTTCAACTCTAAACATGACTAACTCGTTAGTCATCGTTATTGATTTGTCCATTTAAATTAATTAATAATTAACTAATTTATCTAAATAATTCTATTCACTTTGATCAATATCAATATAAACCCATTCTAACTGTTACGTTAATTCTGGTCATTTGAATTAGCCAAATAAGATCGTTTAATAATCACTTGATAAGCACGTGCTTCGCGCACGGTAGATTTTGGTTAAACCAATCAATGTATAGATGTGGTTGGTTTATTCTCTTTTTAGAACATAATTTAAAATGATATATTTAAAAATCTATATTCCGTTATAAAATAAATTCCATAACTTTATTCTTAGCGATTCACCTAACGGTGAACCGATCTTTATAAAACGGTGTATATCTGCGCCATCTGCTATTTATTCCGTAATCAATACTATATATTGATTCAAAGCTCAACCACAATCAACAACGGACAGGGTTTTAAAGTCAATGGGTTTTAAATAGTTCATATAAAATATGAAATAACAACATACTAAATATTTGAGGAATCCGGTTTGATTCCTCCTACCTGTTCTTCCCGGCATCATAGATTAGCATAATATTTCATAACAGCATGACGATAATATAATTAACGTCAATCATTAAATCAACCATAGGCATTCAAGGCATCCAATCAACCAATTATCAATGATTTTATCTAATTATATGAATTTAGCACATCCTAGTATTTCAGAAATGTGCGAGAATTAACTCACCTGTCTGTTTCCGATTGTCGGTCCGCCCGTCGCTTTGTTTAATTTTAAATTAGCATCTAAAATTAAACGGAAAATCTGATTGATTCTGTTCCTTTCTGAATTAGCACAACAGTACAGTATTATGCAATACACTTCCATCGGATCCGGTTTTACGCAATTCTGTTTGTATACGGACAATTTATTGATTTTATAATATTTAAATAAAATTAACATAACTTTGCTTTTTAATTAAAATAATTAACATGAGGTTTAATTACCGTAATCCACATCTTCATCGGTTCCTGTTTGAATTTGCTCAGCAGCATACCCTCTAGCATCATGATCCCATCAGACCCTATCCCTTCATATTCTTAAACCGTTAAGAGGTTCAAGCGTCTTCCCTCAATTCGATTTCCAGAGCCCAACCTCTCAACTAAACAACCACTTTAAAACTAAGAAACTTTCCCAACACCAAAATTAACGCTCCATCCAACCATTTTTCTTCTTTCTTAATAATACCCAGGCCCAAAGCCCAACATGAATGAAAGCCCGCTTTCCACTCACATCTTCTACATTCACATATCAATCCGCTACAGCTAACCCATGAACCGCAAAATTTGCATTCCCCCCATGTTCTTTTCTAGCCTGCGCCGAATTCCAACTTCCCTCCTCCTACCTGCGCAAATATTCCCCATCGTGACCATCCCGTTACCATGCAATGCTTTAGTTTCTTTTAGCTACACTACCATGTTGCCATGAACCCATCACCGAGCCCGCCTACACCCATGAAACTCCTCCTGCCACACTATAGTGTCGTCCTCCTCACAGTTGCGATCTAAAGCTCCATAAACCCAACTCCCTATGAAGCCAATGTGTTGTTCAAAGAGAGTAAACTACGCTATCATTGGGCCATCCAAACCTTTATTTCGAGCTAGACCATACAGCTCCTTCTTATTAATACAGTCCTTGTTTAATCTTCTCTTTGCGTTGGTCACAAAAACTCACCATTCGGCTCTCTTCCAGAAACCGCGACTGATCACGGAAGTCCATATGCCCTGCTACAGTACTTGAATGCATGTAAAACTGAAGCTTATCATTTACAACTCCAGTCACGTTCACACATCCTCAACTTCCATGCACACCGTTGAACTGTCTCCAACTTGCAGAACACCTTGCCTTCCTCTCTGACGTTATTGATCCCCGACCTACCTGCTGCACCATTTCCAATTCACGCAGCTTCTTCTTCCTTTTCTTCTTTATTTTATTTTATTTTATTTTATTTTATACATACGAGGCTAACTTGCGATATTATTTAATGGTAGTGCGGCCATTTGTTTTCATTGTTTTTGGTTTCTGAAAGTGGATGAACTTGCTGAAAGAGATGGGGAAAATGCACGCTATTTATAACAGAAGCAAGTGGAGATAAGCACGACGTCTCCTCATGGTATACATTAGGCATGTGCATAGGCACGTTCTTAGGTCTGAGCTTCATGTGCGAGAGACAGAGCCATTTAATTTAAAGAAGACAGCATCCATCTCTTCATTGTTAGGTATGGGCTTGGAGTTGCAGAAATTATAGGTTTCCTGAAATAGGCAGCTGGGTTTGTTTCGTTGATCTTTCTTTCCGATGGCCAGTGTTTTCAATGGGTAGAAATTCAGCTATAAAACACTGTGGTACGAATGGAAGAAAAGACTGTGTACAGGATAGGCATGCAGAGCTCTATGGAGATTAAATAATGGAAGTCGTATAAAGTATAGGGCAGCTATGAGATTAGTTTATAGGGTACAATACTAAAGGGATTGTTCTTTCACTTTTGTTTGACTAAACAAGACACGCAGTGGCACGAGGACAAGACTTTCATGTGGGTAGCTGAAACTTGAGTCTGTGATTCAGGGGACAGTGATGTGCGCTGCTAGTTTGGGTAGGCTATCTAACAGAAAAGAAATATCGTGTAGCTGAAAACTTATGAAAACACAAGGCATATAGGACGTATAAACTTTAAGTTGGTAGCAGTAAGGCTGTAGCTCAATATTCTTAAGGATGAATTTCATTACATTTATTATTTTGTATACATTGGTACTTAGGATAGGTTATGTTATGGCTGAAATTTTCATTTCACTGATGGGATCAAGACGTGGGTAAAGTTGTAGTGAGCCTGACATTTCCCATTTCGGTTTTCAGTCAATGTAGGGGTACGGTAATAGGTAGAGAGGTTGAAAGAAACTTCTATATAAATCTATATATTTTATATATTTACTTTAGTTTTGTTTGTAATAGCTAGTGGCGTACCTATTACGTATAATTTCATTCATGACCATACCGCTACAGACAGAAATAAAAACACCGTTGCGTCGAGCAATGCCCTATGACCCCAAAAATATAATAAAATAGACTAATTAACTTATTATGTGAAACCCAAAATACTGATATTGGGTGTAAAATACTCCAAACAAAAAGTTCTTTATTTTTCCTAATTAAAAATTAAAGTAAAATTCTAAAAATTATAATTATGTCTCAGAAATCTTGTCCAAATTCAAAACCGATAATTAGTTATATTAAATAAACTGTTAGGCTTATAAAAGATTTCACAGCGACTATTCCAGAATTTGATTTGGACGCAAAACAAAGATCTAAAATACGAAAACTTGATTTTTCTCTTCCATTAGAAAAAAATTATCAATTTGATTCATATGTTTCTTGTTTCACCGAAATCCGGCTTAAAACGGATTCGGTATAATCAATTGAAGTTGAAATTCAATTTTACGAACTACCGCGCAGTTTTGAGTTCATTTTAAATTAAATATAAATTTAAACTTTCAACCGTCGTTTAATTAACGAACTAAATATTTAAAATCCGTTAATATTCCAATTATAATATTAAAATTAGATTTAAATATTCAAAATCAAATAGCCGAAAAATCCGGGTCGTTACAAAATTTATTGTATAACAATTTCTATTTTTAATATTTACAATAAAAAGATTATTTTTATTATATAACAATTTTAGCAAACTCCTATGATTAACATGCACAATAAAAAGATCATTTTTATTGTATAACAAATTTAACAAATTCTATTATTAACATGTACAATAAAAAGATTAATTTTATTATATAACAAATTTAACAAATTCCTATGATTAACATGTACAATAAAAAGATCATTTTTATTATATAATAAATTTAACAAATTCCTATTAGTAACATGTACAATAAAAAGATTATTTTTATTGTATAACAAATTTAACAAATTCCTATGATTAACATGTGCAATAAAAAGATCATTTTAATTGTATAATAAATTTAACAAATTCTATGATTAACATGTACAATAAAAATATCATTTTTATTATATAACAAATTTAACAAATTATATTATTAACATGTAAAATAAAAAGATCATTTTTTTATTGTATAACAAGTTCTAACAATTCCTATGATTAACATGTACAATAAAAAGATCATTTTTATTATATAACAAATTAAAACAAATTCTATTATTAACATGTACAATAAAGAGATCATTTTTATTATATAACAAATTCCTATGATTAACATGTATAATAAAAAGATCATTTTTATTGTGTACAAAATTTAATAAATTCTATTATTAATATGTACAATAAAAATATCATTTTTTATTATATAACAAATTTAACAAATTCTATTATTAACATGTAAAATAAAAAGAACATTTTTATTATATAACAAATTTAACTAATTCCTATGATTAACATGTACAATAAAAAGATCATTTTTATTATATAACAAATTTAACAAAATCTATTATTAACATGTACAATAAAAAGATCATTTTTATTATATAACAAATTTAACAAATTCTATTATTAACATGTTCAATAAAAAGATCATTTTTATTGTATAACAAATTTATCAAATTCTATTATTAACATGTACAATAAAAATAATGACAAATTTAACAAATTCTATTATTAACATGTAGAATAAAAAGATCATTTTTATTGTATAACAAATTTAAGAAATTCTATTATTAACATGTATAATAAAAAGCTCATTTTTATTGTATAACAAATTTAACAAATTCCTATGATTAATATGTACAATAAAAAGATCGTTTTTATTATATAACAAATGTAACAAATTCTATGATTAACACGTGCAATAAAAAGATCTTTTTTATTGTATGATAAATTTAACAAATTCTATTATTAACATGTACAATAAAAAGATCATTTTTATTATATAACAAATTTAACGAATTCTATTATTAACATATACAATAAAAAGATCATTTATATTATATAATAAATTTAACAAATTCCTATTATTAACATGTACAATAAAAAGATCATTTTTATTGTATAACAAATTTAACAAATTCCTATGATTAACATGTACAATAAAAAGATCATTTTAATTATATAACAAATTTAACAAATTCTATTATTAACATGTAAAATAAAAAAAATCATTTTTAATATATAACAAATTTAACAAATTCCTATGATTAATATGTACAATAAACAGATCATTTTTATTATATAACAAATTTAACAAATTCCTATTATTAACATGTTCAATAAAAAGATCATTTTTATTATATAACAAATTTAACAAATTCTATTCTATCCAATTCAATCCAACGGATCACCACAATCAAAATAAATCAATTCAAATCTCGTACAACACACAACTAAATTTTTAACGGCGTATATATATAAAAATTTCTCTACGCAATAACAATTTATTTTAAATTAGAGATCTCACCGATGGTTTCCACTCCGCTAAAAATTGAGACAAGCTCCAAATCTGTTCTAGTCTGTTCTGAAATGTAGATCTCGAATTTACGGTTCCCACGGAGGTTGTTTCATTGAATTATGATGAGTATTGAACAAATTAAGCCCATTTACATGTTAATTACAAATTATGATAATTAAAATCTAATTCTTCTTTACCCCTAACAAAAAAGAAAGCCATGTCCCTCTTCTTCGTTATCTGTATATAGCCGCACCCATCCATCGTCCAAAACCTCCACTTTAGGTAGCGATGTCTGTATGGATGTGAAGAGGATGGAGAGCACTACGAAATTGCCTTAAGGATCGATTGGTTTTATTGTGAGGATTGAGTGATTTTAAGGGGAGAAGTTTCGAACAGTTCTGGCCATTAACGAGATGATGGCGGCGGCTTAGAAATGAAATTAGGATTTTTGGAATTTACTATTGGCTGTTTAAGTAGGTTTTAATATTATTTAATTTCTTTAGTTTCATTTTCCTTAATGTGTCTCTTCACATATAGTGGGTTACAAAGTAATTAAATTAGCTGACTAGGCATGATGGGACCATACTTATTTTTCATTTCAATTTCAAAAGTAAATAACAAAGAGAAAGAGAATGAAAAGTATAAAATGAATGTTTGATTTATTTTCTCTAACTGTTAAGTTGTGAAACTTTTTGTATTTCAAAACACATAATATCAAATATCATAATTTAAAGAACCTATTCAGTGGGCAGGAAAGAATAAATAGAAGTGAAATATATGTACATAATGGTGATTTGTTTTTTTAAGAAGGAAAAAAAATGTTGGAAAAAAGGGGGAAAGAAAGATAAGGGATGTAAACATAAGGAATGAAAGCATGCAAAAGAGACATGATGTGAAAAATAGAATAAAGGAAAGAAATTAATAGAATAAAGGATAATAAATTAAATGAATGAAGGAAAGAGATGAATGCATGGTTAATGAAAGGAAATAACTTGCATTAAACGTGAATCAACAAAGAAATTATGCATAATTTATTTTTCTTTGAAAAGAATTAATCATGAAAACGTTATTTTAAAATTGAGGAAAAATTGCAAGAGATAGAAGTGAAAGGGAAAGAAAAGGAGAAGAAGAAGGAAATACAATGCAATATTTATGAAAGGATAAATAATAAAATGTGTCAACTTGGAAGGAGACAAATGGTGCAGTATTAATGAAATAACGAACAGAGGAGGACACTATAATAAATGCAGCTATTCACATTTCAAAATAAATTAATTAACGAACGTTACACTTTGAATAGACAAGGAAAGTATTAAAGCGGATGGCTAAAGATATACACATGTATGTTGTCATAATTTATTTCATTTAGAATCAACGTATTATTTTAAATCAGTCTATATTAATAAATCTCATTAATAACATCATAATTTTATTTAAAAACCTTTTTTAAATTCAATAATTTAACTTTTAAAAAATGAAAATTTTAAATTCTGATGCATTTTCTAACAAAATTTCCTTAAAATAAACTTTTAAATTGGTCCTGATTTTTCGGGTTGTTACAATCTCCCCCACTTAAAATTTTTTCGTCTTCGAAAAGGAACGAAGCTGAAAGTTGTTTAACTAACCAACTCAACTTTCATTATTTTGTTGGTTTCAATAATTTTATTAGTTGAACTCATAACGTAATCATCAACCAATTAGTTGATTAGCTTTTCAAATATATATAACTTTTATATATCAAAAATCAATTATTTTTTTTAAGATCAGATTATATATATAGTCACAAATACGTTAATTATAAACTTGTCACTCTCAACTCATTCTAGGGCATTTCTAACCCCATCTCTAACGAGTTTTCTCATTCTAGGATACTACTGATCCTATATCTAATGAGCATTCTTTTATAGGATATTTCTTATCCTACCTCTGATGAGTCTTTGTTCAATTCTAACAAGTTATACCCCAAAGATATGAGTTAACCAAAGCTCTGATACCATAGTAATGTCCCGAAAATCCCCGTCCTTCGAATCAGCCGCAAGGCCCGATTCGAAAGTCGAAAATCGTCGATTCACTAACTTTGGGAGCACAACACATTAGAACAGAAGACTTTTATAGACATCATAATAATGTTACATCAGATTACAAAATATATCAGAGTACATCGAAAAATAACAATATAGCGGAAGATTAATTTAAAATGAAGCGGAAACAAATAACACAACGGAAGGCTATCAATGCTCTGGACACAGCTTTAAACTTCGATCCAGAGTCCTGCTCAACAAAAAATATCTAAAAAAACAATCCACTCGACTCCCCATGTGGAAAATAAGGGCACCCGAGTTTGCAAGTGAAACAAACTACGAGTCAGTCATAGGACTGGTATGAGAAATCTTTTCTAATCTATTTAACAATAAGGCTAATCACAGGACCACGCCGCTAATGCGGAACGGGTTTACTCCATTAGATTGCCAGTGCATAAAATAAGTAAATATTTTAAAACAATGCAATGATTTTTAGAAAAATGAAACCATTATAAGACTCAAGTCCCATCACACAATGCAACACAAACCGGAGGATAGAGTTTTACCTTATAATGATCAAACATGCTTGATACATATAAACAATAATCATTGATATTATTATTAGTGTCTAATCAGTTTAAAACACTTTCAAAATAAATGTATCAATCCTAGACGGCATAGTACCCCATTCCACTATGTCACCGTATATAGGTTTACAATCAAATCCGTGATGTTGTATTGGAAATTGGGTTTCCATCATGAGTCAAGGCTAGGGATGGTCTCCTTACCGATTCAGGTCACCTCTAACAAGATGACCTAGTGCTCGTACGCTAGCGAGCCCTTGGATCCTCCAAGGTCGGTCCACAAATACTTTAGTGGATTAGTTATGCCTAAACAATACGTTTCCCAGTCCTATCGGACCTATCATTTGGCCAGTAGCGACCAATATATCGAGGGCCCTCAAAATCCATCATCCACATAAGTAAAATTGTCTAGGCTCCATACTATGACACTACTTTAGCTAGAAAGAAACGCATGCACTTCTTGGGTCCCTTATCCCGTTTTTGACTCCTACCGGGGTGTGAGGCTCGCGAAGTAACACATACATAAAGCTATGCCTAAATAAGTTGTGCTTTGATCATCAACCTTAAGGCTCTGCTTTTCAACAAAAGCCTTGATCATTTGCATCTTAGCATGCCACATTGACAATCCATGCCATGTAGCTGATGTCTATCAATATATAACCTCTGAGCTCGTACGTCTCAGGGAAGGGTGTTAAGCAAGAGAATAAATTCTCTGCCACCAAACAGATATATATTTAATAGAAATCAATTAACACAGAACGAAATCCAAATTCAAACACACATCCATTTACAAGTCTGTTCTGGTTCTGAATGAAACAGGAGACACCTTATTCCTCGTCCCGTATGTCCAATACGAAGAGAGGTTCTTGCATACCGGACAATTAACAAGTACGTTCGGACAACTGCCACTCTAACCTGTAACGACCCGCATTCTACGCATCTAGGATCGTAGAATATTTATTTCATTCTCATGTGAAGTCGTATAGTCGTGTAACTTTGGGGTCATTTCCCATGTTCACAATTTTTTCCGATTTTTAAATGACCGTTTTGCCCCTAGATGATCTTGTTTCGTCCATAACTTTTGACTGGAAAAGAGTTTTGACCTGAGACCACTTCCATTAGCTTCGGATGATGGTTTCTCTTTCCGTAGAGTGGTCATAATAGCCAAACGGACTTACCGTTTGGGAGATATGGCTAAATTAAGGTTTAGAAGGTTAAAAAAACAGCTAATTGGGCTTAACCGGGTGATTAGCAGCTAGGCCCAATGGGGGATTTCGGGTTTAGGGGTATATAGGGGCTGATTAGGGTTAGAAAATATTTCTTTAGACATTTTCCAGCCGCCACTTTCATTCTTAGACACTCTAACAATGGCCTCCTACATCTAAAACACCCCAAATCACTTTCTAATTGAAGATTAGGCTTAGCAACATCAAATTAAGAAGAAAAAGCACCAAAGCAAGGTTAGAGCTGCTGTTAGACATCAGTATTCGCCCCAAATCAGAGGAGTTTCAGTTCTGAGAATTTTATTTGTGGCCAAGGTGAGTGATTAGCATTGTTTTGACACTAATTATAGTTAATTAAGGTGATTAGTGGTAATTAGCGAATTATACATGATTAAATTCTGGAAAAAGGTTTAGAAATTCTTAAACACCATTTTAGACCTCTGTTAGAAGTTTGGGTTAATTTGGTTAAGTTTTGTTAATTCTATCATTAGTTTTGCTTAAACATGATTAAGGGGAAACATGGGTTTTGGGTATGTTTGATCCATTTTTACATGTTATATTGCTGTTTTGGTGTTTATGGTCGATTTCATATGTTGCTATAACTGTTTGGAATGATCTATGATTGATTAGAAAAGTTAGATTGGTCGAAAACACCGTCGTATGGCGTAAACAGCTCGCTGGAAGAGTTGCAGGAATTTGGACCGGATCGGATCGCCCCCCACACTTGGACCGTGGGGAAGGACCACGATCCCCACACTTGAACCGTGAGGAAGTATAGCGATCCGCACACCTGGAGCGTATCCGCACACATGGACCGTGAGGAAGTATAGCGATCCGCACACCTGGAGCGTGAGGAAGTATAACGATCCACCCACCTGGAGCGTGAGGGAGTATAGCGATCCGCACACCTGGAGCGTGAGAAAGTAGCGCGATCCGCACACCTGGAGCATGAGGAAGTAGCATGATCCGCACACCTGGAGCGTGAGGAAGGAGCACGATCCGCACACCGCGACCGTGAGGAAGACAAGAAGCTTGGACATGAGAAGACCAAAACCCGAGATGCAAAGGTAGTCCAAATGGGAAGTTTGTACTCAGGATCCAGTTGGGAACCAACGAGTCGACTTCATGAGTTGGGCTTTGCTGCGGGACGTTTTCAAAGGCGTTGTCGGTATTCAACCTTGGTTCACCACTGAGAGGCGGATAGAGGGCTTGTATAAGATAGTTGTACGGGATTGGATTCCGTCATGGCCCAATGGATAGGTGACCAAGGTAGCGGATATCGTATACTTTACGCGCTGAATGTGAGATGTGAGGATGGTTTCTATGCTTGATTTGTTTGCCACCATTATGACATGCGCACCTTCACCCCCGTTATGTTTACACCGTCTGTTCAGTGGCACCTTAGAGTATTGTACGGTATGTAGTGCTAACTCTTTGGTTGCAGGTCCAGGTTCAGGTATGATTGGATTATACCTGTTATTGTTCTGTTTTGTTGCTTATCGCTCATACCAAACTTCTTGTCTGACCCAGAGTTTTATGTCTCTTCTTATTACTCTGGGTGCTCACACGAGCAGACTAGAGACAGGTTAGCTGGGTGTGCACGGGTAGCTGATCTGGAGACGAGCAGAAGGCTTCCACGTATGATATATATATAGTATTCTCCCTATGTTGTTGAAGATCACTGCTTGAGTATTAGTCGTGCATCTTCTACTTTAGCTTTCTTTTGTTTTAGAGACAGTAAATTTGGAAAGTTGTAATAAGCTGTATTTGGATTTCCGCTGCTATGTTGGTTTAGTTTTCAGCTTACGCACTGTCTCACCTGTTTTATGTCAAGATTATGTTATTACTATATTTTGTTCCATGCGCTGTGAGACATTCTACAGGTTCCTTGATTAGTTCATTCTCTTCTTTCCTTTCTTTGGCGACCGTTCCGTGCTAGTTGGGCATGAGTACAGCGCACTTTTGGAGGAAATGCCGGCTAGTGCGGGGCGGGTCGTCACATTGGGTATCAGAGCTCTAGGTTGCGTAGTTAACCTAGGGAAAGACACCAGGGAGAGATAATACGTATATGAGAGCGCGTATTTGTGATTATTTTGGTTTTCAAAAGCTATATATATACACTATTAGTAGTATAAGGATGAAGTCGTACTGCACTAGCACCACTATGGAGATGGTTAATCGTTTTCTCTTTACAGATTGAACGATGAGCTGATACGCACGAGGTGCTGGTAGGGGAGCTAATAATGGTAATGTCGCTGACATGAGGACGATGTTTACTAACCTCATGAGGGGGATGCTTAGGGATGTTCAGAGGGAAGCTCCCAATGTCGGTAATGGTGGTGGTCTAGTAGTGCACGCGCCTAGGGCCGATTTCGCCAAGTTGTGCAAGGATTACACTAACCTTGGTGGGAAACCGTTCCACGAAACGGAGTCGGCCACAGATGTTCAGGATTGGTTGGATAACTGTGATCGTATCTTCGACGACTTGGGTATCGAGGATGCGATGAAGAGAAGGCTAGCGTCTCGTCAGCTGCAAGGACGAGCGATGAATTGGTGGAATGCTATTAAGATAGCCACTCCAGAGGATCAGGTTACTTGGGATCAGTTTAAGGCTCGCTTTAGCGACAAGTTTATCCCAGCTGCTCAGAAGTCGGAATTGTTTAGGAAGTTCTTGGAGCTTAAGCAGAGTGGTAGGGCAGTCTCGGAGTATATTGCTGAGTTCGACACATTGTCGAAGTATGGATTATCCCTTATCAATACTCCCGAGAAGAAGAACGAGAAGTTTATAACAGGCTTGGATCAGCACTTGGGGGAAAAGCTTATTAACCACATCGATGAGACGTTTGAATCGATTGTGGGGAAAGCATTGAGGTCAGAGAGTCTTTACCCTAAGCCAAAGACTGAGGTTGCTATTGCATCTGCAGGGGAGCCAAAGCCGCAAGCAGACGGTGGAGGCAAGAATAACTCTCAGAACAAGAGGAAACAAGACCAAACCATGGATGGTCAGAATAAGAAAAATAAGAAAGATGGCGAGTGCTTTAGCTGTGGTAAGAAGGGACACTATGCCAGAGATTGTCGAGAAAAGCCTGGGGAAAGGAAGTGCTTTAATTGTGGCCAAGCGGGACATCACAAGAATGAATGTCCAGAATCTCCTAGGGAGAAGCAGATCGTGAAAGCATATGCTATCAACGCTGTTCCTTCTTCGTCGAATGCCCCAACTGCGGTGCAGAAGGAAAAAGGTGTCGTTATTCGAGGTATGCTTTCTATTTAAGATGTTTTTGATTGAGTTTTGTTTGACAAACCTGAGTTAGTCGATAGACCTTTAGTAGTGACGAACCCGATTGGTGGTTCGGCTAGCCTCAGTATGATTTACCGTAACGTGGTCTTATCGGGTCATGGATGTAAGTTTGTTTGTGTTTGCTTTGTTTAGGCTTTACTGGGTTTAGCATTATTTTGGGGAGTCGATCTACTCCAAGGGAATATGGTAGTATTAGGTACCTACCTAGTGATGGCGATAGTAACTGGAGTTAAGGAAGCTAAGAGGTTATCGTTGTAATAAGTTCTAGTTGTCTTTGGGAGGCAAATGAGTGCTCCAGTGCTAGATTGTTTCGCTAGTATCACTTCACGTGGATTGTCCGAATTCGGAGGAGATGTTCCTTAGGTGCTTGTCTGATATTGGTTTAGGCCTTTGGGGCTTGTGCTTGGGGAATGTCGAGTTTGACTAGGATGGTTTGCGTGAGGGATAAGTAGTCGTTGTGATTTTCATTGGATGATATCTTGGTTTAATCGTGGAGTAATGGGCAGTTGTGATAGGATAAGACTATTCAGTGGTATGGACTGCCCCGAGTTAGACTCGATAGTATTATGAGATGACTCGAGTGGGACTCGAGAAAGATGCAAAGTAATGGATTGTTTAGGACCTTATGTTGATGTTCTTTTTGAAGAAATAGGATGTATTCGTCGATCATGGAAGATGCAACGAAGGTTAAGACGATTCAAGTTGGACTTGAACTTGTAAAAGAAAATGAGTGTTCGTTGATCTTGGAGATGCAACGAATGGGGAGACGACTCATGTTGGACTAGGGTCTGAAGGTAATGGACACTCAAGACTGGGTCTGAGTTTATGGGTAATACATTGACTCAAGTTGGACTCGAGAAGGCTGCAAGGAATTGAATTGGCTCGAGTTGGACTCGAGAGGGCAGCAAGATAATGGATAGACTTGGGTGGGACTCGAGTGTTTCAGGCGGACTAAAAGCAGGGGTATCTGGGGACGCCCGTTACCTTGGATCTGTTGGACGTGATTTAGTTATCCTTGGAGGATAAACGTACGTTGGACGTACGGTAGTCCGTTTGGAGGCAGAGTTTCCATTAGTTATTTATGTTGGTTGGTCCAGACATATAGGTATTGACGTATTCATGGCTTTAGCGGGTGATAGCTAGGATTTGTTTGATGGATGTTATGGTTGTTGTGTTTGTTCTTACCTTTCTTCTATTGAGTATCACCTGTAGGATCCTGTTGAATGGAAATAGGGTAAGTTCGTTGATCATGGTGATATGACGAGTGTAAGATACTTTACGTTAGACTTAAAGTATGTTTGGGCATTGTGGAGCGTCCGTTGTCTTGGAGATTCAACGGATATAGGAGCTTCAGTTGGACTTGGGCTCGTAGGTAAAGTACCTAGATTCATTGGATGAGTCTAGTTTACCTTTGGAAGGTGAATGTATGTTGGACGTGCAGTACAAACATGGGTAGGGTACCTAGATTCATTGGATGAGTCTAGTTCACCTTTAGAAGGTGAATGTACGCTAGACGTACAGTATGAATATAAGTGTAGTGCTTAGGGTCATTGGATGGATCTAGTTTGCCTCTAAGAGGTCAATATACGTTGGGCATGCAATATGGATGTAGGCAAGATTCGGGTTAGACTTGAAAGGACATTTGGAATGTAGTTGGTAATTTGACATATAGGGTTGGATTACCTAAAAAGATGACAGGTGTACATGACATATTTCATTTTTCTAAGTTAAGGAAGTTCATGCATGATTTTGATTTAGCTATTTCGCCAGACCGGTTGGACGATATCGAAATAGAACCCAAGGCGGTTGGGAACCGCAAGACCCGATTCGCATTGTCGAGGACGATACGAAGCAACTTCGAAGGGAGACGGTGAAGTCAGTGAAAGTCCAATAAGGCGATAGTTCTAACCTTGTTAGTAAACCGCATGCTAGGAAAGACTTGTTGTGTTGTTTTGTATGCTTTATTGTTTATGAATGGTTGGTAGGCATGCGGAATCCTTTGTTTGTTTCTTAGTTAAGGAATTTCGGGGGCGAAATTTCTTAAAGGAGGGAGAATGTAACGACCCGCATTCTACGCATCTAGGATCGTAGAATATTTATTTCATTCTCATGTGAAGTCGTATAGTCGTGTAACTATGGGGTCATTTCCCATCTTCACAATTTTTGCCGATTTTTAAATGACCGTTTTGCCCCTAGCTGCTCTTATTTTGTCCATAACTTTTGACTGGAAAGGAGTTTTGACCTAAGACAACTTCCATTAGCTTCGGATGATGGTTTCTCTTTCCGTAGAGTGGTCATAATAGCCAAACGGACTTACCGTTTGGGAGATATGGCTGAATTATGGTTTAGAGGGTTAAAAAACAGCTAATTGGGCTTAACCGGTGTAATACCCCGTATGTTAAATAACTTGATATAATATAAATCAGGGCAGAATTAAATTTTAAGATCTGAATCACGGGAAACGGGCTATGCCATTGCGTTCGTCTCGGAAGAATACGCGAAATAGAGTCCGAGTTTTCGAAAATTGGAGTCCGTATGACCCAGTTAAGGCCCGAAGAAGTTTTCAGAAAATTCAAATTTCGAAAAACAGATTTCAAATGCAGAAATGGAGCTAGGCGGGAAAATTCCCGCCACACCCCAAGTCGACTGGGGAGTCGACTTGGGAGTCGACACACAGGGGGGTGTGTCGACAGTAGTGTCGACACCCCAGTCGACACAGGTGACCGAGCCAGTTTGGCCTGGGTGCACTATTTTGGCTGTTGGGCTGTGTTTGGTGGCTTGTGACGAGATCTGATGGCTCTAAACTATCCTAGGGTTAATCCTATGGCCTAAAACACTTAACTAATCTATAAATACACCCTAAGACTACCCTAATTCATACTAAAATTGGATACAACGTCATCATGCCGTCAAAATGCAACTTAGAAGGAGCCTCCACAAATTAAAGAGGAAGATAGCTTCTCAAATCAACTTCTAATCAACTCTAGCAACTAAATCTTCTTCATAGGAGTGCTAATCAACAAGTTGTGAGTTTCTATGCCTTTAGCAAGCAATTGCTAAACTAATTATGATAGGATGTAATGAGGTTATGGTTATGAATGTGGATCAATGCAAGTTATGTTATCATAGGCTATGTGCTCATGATGTTAGTTATGCAAGTTTTATGCTATGATGCTAGTTATGCAAGTTTTATGCTATATGTTCATGATGCTAGTTATGCAAATCACTATGATAAACATTGATCCATTATGACACCATGTTATGCAAGTTTGGTGTTTGATTATATGCAAGTTCATATATGACATGTTATGCAAGTTTGGTGTTTGATTATATGCAAGTTCATATATGACATGTTATGCAAGTTTGATGTTTGATTATATGCAAGTTCATATATGACATGTTATGCAAGTTTGGTGTTTGATTTTATGCAAGTAACATGTGCAAGTTTACACCTTTGTATGATATGCATACATATGCAAGTTTACCCCTTTGTATGTCATGCATATATATATGCATGTTTACCCCTTTTTATGATATGAGTAACACATGCAAGTTCATCCTTTTTTTAGACCTATGACATGTATGCAAGTTTATCCCTTTATGATAGGTCTATGACATGAACATCTATGCAAGTTACCCTCTTTATGACATATGTGATTTATGCAAGTTTGGGTTGATTATTTATGCTAGTTGGGTTTGATGCTATGGTCATATATGCAAGTTGACACCTTTAAAACCCATGTTGATGCTAATGTTGAACCCATTGTATTTGTGATGAATCTTCCCTTTTAAATATGTCATGTTAGCGTATTACGTGGGGAACGATGGGGTTAATATTCATGTTAACAAAATTGTGGTGAAATTGGTATGATGTTGCATACCATAAGTGGATGGACATAATTGAGTCAATTATGTACATCATTAAATTGGAATTAATTAGGGAAATTTAATTCAAAATATGGGGGTGATTAATTAGGTGTAATTAATCGACTAAGACACGAGGTTGGACCCTTTTGTAGCATAAGACTGCCCGGACCCGACCGGCAAATCCAGCGGCTACAAATGATTGGCCCAATGTGAGAGGTCTTAGGCATAAACTAAATATGTGACAAGTGTAAAGACACGAGGTTAGACTCTGTTATGGCGTAAGGCTGCCCGGACCCGACCGACAAATCCAGCTGCCATAAAAGACAGTCTAATGTGAGAGGTCTTTACAAAGGTTACGTTCTTAATCAATTAAGTAACACTTAACCAGATAAGCATGTAGTGAGGCATGAGGGGTTAAGTGGGTGCCTTGGGTGGCATGTGGAAATCAAGTAAGTGCCTTGGGTGGCATGTGGAAACCTAGTGGGTTGCCTTGGGTGGCAATAGAAAATACGATTAGAATACTTAACCAAGTGGAAACATGTAATTAAACATGATTAAAGGGTTAAGTGGGATGCACTAGAAAAGGGACAAGCTAAGGTGGGTAGCTTGTGGGGGCCCATTTCAACCAGTAACCCATATGTATCTTTGTGGGCTCGACCCATGTCGAGGACGGGACACGCGTACTGGGTTTGACTATAAGAGGCCAAAACGGGTTAGCGGTGGCAACGCAAGTCCAACGGGTTTCATATGCGTGTGTGGACCCGGGCTGGTAGGTAAGACGTTGTTGCATCGTGTAGGTATAAGCCGTGCACCGTTGGTTGTATCGGGTTGCCACTTTGGGGAGTGATACACCCCACTGTGGGGCCAGCACGGGTATCTACGTCAGGGAGCCGATCGCTTGGGGAGTAGTGGGTACACCTAGTGGAGATAGGGGCAGACGGCACCTATGTGGTCAGCTAGGGGTACACGAAACTACTAGTTTTATTTTCTAAGTCCTTGGGTGGGATCAACCTTTAAGTAGGAATGACTGGTGTGGTGCAGTGTAGTAATTATCCTTGGGTGGGTAGATGCGTCTTTACCGTTATCTTCGTTCTTCCTATGTCTAGTTGGTTGCTTAGTGTAGTCATTTATCCCCAGTCGTTACCGTACCAAGTTTATATCATACCCTAATTACTTTAATGATTGTATTGTTAAAGTTATAGGACTCGCTCAGACTTATGTCTGACCCCGTTGTTTTTATCTTTTTCCCAACCCTCAGGTTCTCAGAGTGGGCCTAGCACTAGTGGGCTTTGATCAGATTGCTTTATCTATCTTTTGGAGCTTGGACCGTTGATGTAAAGCCCAGCTTATCTTTTCTATTATGGCTATTAGTATGTAGTGGGATTATGTACTTATGTTTTTATCGAGATGGATATTTTGTACTTGACTCTTGTTGGTTTTTGGTATGTAACCAAACATGTTTACCTTCTGCTGCAATGAAATGATGTTTTAAATTTCAAGTATTACTTATATCTGCCTTGTTGTAATTTTTCTGTTCTATATTCACTTAAAAAAACTCCACCGAAGTTAAGGCATTCCCTTAGTGAGTGACCTTAGCGGGTGTGGGGTGTTACACGTGGTATCAGAGCTGAAGGTTACCAGAACAGATAAAACTTTTAGAAAAACTATTTTTCTAAAAACATTTTTGGAAGAAGTATTTTCAAAAACATGTGTTTTAAGAGAAAAGTTTTTGAAAGAAAAGCATAATCCCCAATAGCCATATCTTTATCTTTCGAATTATCCGTTTTGAATCTTTCCTTTTTCGTTTCAGCATGGCTGAAGATCTTAACTTTCCGGAGGGTGTAGCGATACTAGTATGTTATAGGAGATTGATGGAGGCTAGGGCCACCGCTGCGGGTCCAGCAAATGTTCCTCCACCACCAGTTGCACCCGATCTTCCTCCCCCTCCTCCTCCTCGCGCGGATACTTTTGCTAAGACTTGCCAGGAATTTAAGGCTATGGGAGGGAAACCTTTTCAAGGATCAGAAACTTTTGTGGAAGCTGGGGATTGGCTTAAGGAGGTGGAAGAGTTGATAGATATCTTTGAGATGGAAGAAGGAAAGAAAGTCAAGTTAGCTGCTTGGTTAATGAAGGGAGAGGCCTCGTTCTGGTGGGAGGTCACTAATGGAGAGCGCCCTGTTGACTCTTGGGCGGATTTCAGACAAAGGTTTGTGGCAAAGTTTCTCTCAAAGGCGGAAGAAAATCTGTATATGGAAAGGTTCTTGACTCTAAAGCAAGGAAACCTATCAGTGAAGGAATATGTCAACAAGTTTAATCAGTTGGCAAGGTTTGGCATAGACATGGTGAATATACCGGAGAAGAAGGCTTTGAGGTTCGTTAAAGGCTTAAATGAACCGATGCATGGATTGGCTATGACTCACATCCCTATGGGGGCCACCTTTGAGAAGCTAGTAGACATGGCACTTATGCATGAGGAAGAGAAGGGTCCCAATGCTAATAAGGCACCCGAGAAGAAAGGAGATCAGAAGAGATCTCAACAGCAACAGCAAAACAAGGGTGGGAAAGGCAACGGTGGCAAGAGAAAGAAAAAGTGCTTCAATTGTGGGACACCAGGCCACCTAAGCAAAGATTGTCGGAAGAAGAAGAAGACTGGTTGCTTCCACTGTGGCGAAGCAGGGCATCTAGTGAAGGACTGCCCTAAGAAGGGGAAGAGGACGGGATCTACCTCAGGAGGACAGGTGCAAGCTCTTATGGCACCAGGTCAGGCAAGGGGGCAAGTTCAGGCTCTCGCGGTTCCACCGATTCAGGAAAGAGGTAGAACTATTTCCGTTGAAAGTCTGGTTTTTCTGTTTGATCATCATGTCCGTACTTTATTCGACTCTGGCGCATCGCATTCGTTTATCTCATCATCATTAGTTGAGTCACTGCACTTAGACACCAGTCTAGTAGATGATCCCTTGGTTGTTTCAAACCCAATTGAAGCTCCACTTATTTGTCCATGATATGTTTGGGTTTGAAGATTTCTATACTTAGCGTTGAGTTTAGATGTGATGCTTTTGTTTTGGGCTTCACGGACTATGGGTTGATTTTGGGCATGGACTGGTTATCTAGTAATGGTGTCGTTCTTGATTGTGAAAGGAGAGTTGTTAGGCTCATGACCCGCTTGGGTAACACTCTCGAGATCTCTTGTAATCCCATGGATTCTGTTATGCTAAGTTATCTTGAATCGCTTGACGCTTCGGTCGAGAATTTGCGATATGTTAGAGTGGTCCGGGAATACTCGGATGTGTTTGAGGAGGTGAAGGGCTTACCTCCGAAGCGGGAGATAGACTTCCGAATATATCTGGTGGACAATGCTAAGCCAGTATCTTTGCCAGTGCGCCACATGGCTCCTCGTGAGAGGAGGGAACTCCATAAGCAAGTAGGGGAGTTGCTTAAGAAGGGGTTCATAAGACGAAGTATATCGGAGTGGGGTGCTCCAGTAGTTTTTGCCACGAAGGCGGATGGGTCCCTCGGACTTTGTGTAGACTATAGAACTCAACAAACTTACAAAGAAGAATAGACACCCATTGCCGAGGATTGATGATCTCTTTGATCAGTTGGTTGGCGCCTCAGTGTTTTCGCAGTTGGGCTTAGCCACGGGGTTTCATCAGTTGAGAGTGGCTGAGGATAGCATAGACAAGACTGCCTTTAGGATTCCGGATGGTTTCTATGACTGGCTGGTGATGCCATTTGGTTTGACGAACGCCCCTGCATACTTTGTTGATTTGATGAGTAGGGTGTTCAGGGAGTACCTTAATAAGTTTGTGGTGGTCTTTGTGGATGACATCTTAGTCTTTTCTAAGAATGAAGAAGAGCATGCTCTACATCTTAGGGAAGTGTTGGAGACTCTTCGAGCGCATAGCCTTAAGGCTAAATTCTCAAAATGCCACTTTTGGAGGAAGGAAGTGCGGTTCTTAGGGCACATGGTCTCTAAGGAAGGGATAGCTGTGGATCCCGCGAAGGTAGTATCCATCCAAGATTGGAAGGTTCCGAAGAATGCTACCGAGGTGAGGAGTTTCTTGGGGTTGGCTGGCTACTATAGGAAGTTTATCAAGGACTTCGTGAAGATATCAGCCCCATTAACTCGCTTGACAAAGAAGAATCTAGTCTTCACATGGGACGTAGATTGTGATGATGCGTTCCAACGGTTAAAGAGAGCTTTAACCATAGCTCCAGTCTTATTGTTGCCAGATGGGAGTAAGTCATTTGTTGTTTATATCGATGCTTGTGGGACAGGACTAGGCGCAGTCTTAATGCAAGAGGGAAGGGTAATAGCCTATGGGGGAAGGCAGTTGAGAGTGCATGAGAAAAATTACCCTACACATGATCTAGAGTTGGCCGCTATTGTTTTTGCGCTTAAGACTTGGCGCCATTATCTTCTTGGCGAGAGGTTCGAATTGTTCACTGACCACAAATCATTGAAGTACTTGTTTTCTCAGAAGGATTTGAACTTAAGACAACAAAGGTGGATGGAGTTCATAGCATCCTATGATTTCGAGATAGCATATACCCCTGGCAAGGGTAACGTGGTGGCGGACGCCTAAAGCAGAAAAAGGTTGTCCCTGAGTCCATTGTTCATGGAACGACGAAGCTTGGAATTTATCTCGATGTTTGACTTCAGACCTTCCATTGACTTTGTACCCGGTTTGCTAGCATCCTTAGAGGTCAGACCTACTCTTTTGGGACGGATCGGTGAGGCACAGCGGGACGACCCACAGTTGGTTGAGTTAGTGGAGAAGCTCATAAGGGGGAAGTCGTCCATCCATTTGAGTAGGTACACCCTAGATGATAAGGGGTGGTTGCGTAGAGACGGTAGACTTTGTGTACCGCAAGACGAGGGTTTGAGGAAGGCTATACTTGATGACGCACATCGTTCGAAGATGACCATTCATCCCGGTGGGGACAAGATGTACCAAGACATGAAGCGAGTTTTCTTTTGGGCCGGTATGAAGAAGGATGTGGCCGAGTATGTCGCTAGATGCTTGGTGTGCCAACAAGTGAAAGCGGAGCAAAAAAAACCCGGTGGGTTGCTTCACCCATTGGAAGTTCCGCAATGGAAGTGGGATAGCGTCTCGATGGATTTTATTGATGGGTTACCGAGATCGAGGAAGGGTAATACGGGAATTTGGGTTGTGGTAGACAGACTTACTAAGAGCGCCCATTTTATACCCGTGAAGAGTAAGAGGACTGCTCCATGACTAGCTTCAGTTTACCTTCGAGAGATAGTTCGATTGCATGGTGTACCTTCTAGCATAGTGAGCGATCGAGATCCTATCTTCACTAGCGAGTTTTGGAAGAGTTTGCAAGAGGCGGTAGGGACCCAGTTGTGTTTGAGCACCGCATATCATCCTCAGACGGACGACCAGACCGAGAGGGTGAATCGTGTTCTAGAAGACCTTTTGAGGCTATGTATCTTAGATTTTGGAGGTACATGGGAAGAGCATCTTCCATTGGTGGAGTTCGCTTATAATAACAGCTTTCAGTCTAGTATTGGCATGGCTCCTTTCGAAGCTCTTTATGGAAGGCCTTGTCGATCACCTACATGTTGGTGGGAATCTACGGATAAGATCTTGCTTGGGCCTGATTGTTGAATCACGCTGTATAGCGTTTTGATTATGACAACTATACATGTACACATATATTATTATAAACTAATTTTGTTTTGCAGGAAGAAACTCAGCAACAGATTCAAGAGCTCAAACTAAATATTATATGTGTTTAAAGTCTATTAGTATTAGTATTTAATTGTTAAAATCTTCCTTGGTGATACACACACATGCACGTTTTCAATTTATAAGATTTTATACAAGACATACACAAGACATAGGCATGAAGCAGAAAACAGACGTCTAAAATTTTTAAATCAGACGTCTGTCTGCTGAAAGAAAAATAAACTTATAACAATATTCAGACATCTGAATATTTTAATTCAGTCATCTGAATTTTAATTCAGACATCTGAATTTTAATTCAGACATCTGAATTTTAATTCAGACATCTGAATTTTAATTCAGACATCTGAATTAAAATATTCAGACATCTGAATATTGGCTAAAATAGCCTATTTCTTTGCTGTTTGAGTTTTGTTTAGAAACAGACATCTGAATTTTTTAATTCAGACATCTGAATTTTAATTTAGACATCTGAATTAAAAAATTCAGACATCTGAATCTGAACCAAAATACATTATTTCCTTTCTGACTTGATTTTTAAAATAAACAGACATCTGAATTTTATTTTCAGACATCTGAATTCCGAAGAGTTGCATCCTTTAAGAAGAGACACAACTATTTAATCCATATCTCTTCATCAAAACTCTTCACGATCAGTTGTATCTTTTTATATATTATAAATAGAGAATTGCTTAGATGATCTAATCACCGAATTTTATTCTAATTCTCTCTATCTTATTCAAAGCTCTCTAAGTTCTAAAAAGCTATCTCCTTTTATAATTGAGACTTTTAAACTTCCATATTCCTTCACGCACTTCACGATTATCATCAAGGAAAGATTATAGGAAGGGTGTACTTAATACTCGACAATCCGTGTTATCAAGAACACAAAAGAGTCAACAATTATTTTGTATTAGTGAAGACCTCTTCAGTGGTTGAGGCAAGAAATCCCGTTCAGTGGTTCGGGTATTTGTGAACCTATTCCTCCAGGTGAAGTGAGGGTTTTAGTGTTAGTGAAATTCCAGAAGTGAGTCTGGGACTGGACGTAGGACAGTGGTCCGAACCAGTATAAATCGACTGTGTGATTTACTACTTACTATTCTATTATATATTCTACATCATATTCTCCATACTACACGATCCTATACTGTTGCATATACACTTTCAATTGGTATCAGAGCCTGGTATTCTATTGATCGTCACAACATCATAGAATAATGGCCAGAAAGAGATGTGATCGAGACATGGCAAGCAAAAAGTCCCATACAAGCAAAGCTACAACAAATGAGGACTACAAAAAGGTACTTTCTGATTTGCAAATTTTAATGAAAAATAATGATGATTTAGGTCAACTTAATTTCTTAATTCTAAAGAAGATGAAATCCGTCGAACTTGAAAATGAGAAACTGAGAAAAGAAAAAGAAGATTTAGAAAATCAAAATGGTATTTTGAAAAGAAATTTAGTGAATCTTAAAGATTTCATAGATGAACAATATACTATATTTGAAAAAGAAAAGGAGAATTTTTCAAAAGAAATTTGTGATTTAAAAAGACAAAATAGTTTATTGCAATCATCTTTAAATATCTCAGAATCTCAAATTGATCATCTCGACAATGAGAATAGTACGTTAAAGAACGAGAATTCTGAATTAAATAGGAAAATTGATTTAAAAGATTGCAAAACTTCTTTTGAAAATTTCAATAGCAACTTCGGAATCAAATTTGAAAAATGTACAAATAAGTTCGCAAAATTTAATAAAGGTTAAAATGATTTAAATGATATTTTATCTTGGTCTAGACCTTTACACGATAAAAGTGGCTTAGGGTATAATAAAACTAATCGTAGAACTAGTACTAGACATGCTTTCATGTATTACAAAAATTTAAATGCTCGTACTAAAGCACGTGTAACTCGAAGATCAAATTTCTACAGAAATTCAAATGCTTCTATGACTAGAAACATTTATAATAGAAGTACAACAGGAAATACTATTAGAAACTATCTAAGTATTTGGGTTCCTGTAAATTGGAAAAACAAAGAAAGATATATCGATAATTATTTTAATTCTGTAATCAATAATGAAAATTTTATTTTTAAAGGTTCCATTAAACCCTCTTGGGTATGGTTACCTTCTATTTAACCCCTGGACCCTGACAAAGAAAGTGGGTACCAAAGGATTTATCATATTTTCGCAGGTACACCACAACAATGAGAAGGTTATTCCAATATTTCTGAAATATTTGGAAACAGAGCTCAGTATAAATTAAAAACTCTATTAATCTTATATATTTTATCATATTTCATCTGTTTGAATGTTCATGGCATCAAACCTTTGTAACATAATTCAGTCGTCTGAACGCGCTTAAAATGATTATCATCTGTCTGTTTGTTTGTAAATACTTGTGCTTATGTTGTATGTTTGTGTGTTATGCATATTCATGTGTATTATTTACATAAGTATTTCCTTTTTGTCAATGACAAAGGGGGAGAAATATATGATAATATATGCATATTGATAGGGGGAGTTACATATATAGTTGTCATTATCAAAAAGGGGGAGAATGTTGAATCACGCTGTATAGCGTTTTGATTATGACAACTATACTTGTACACATATATTATTATAAACTAATTTTGTTTTGCAGGAAGAAACTCAGCAACAGATTCAAGAGCTCAAACTAAATATTATATGTGTTTAAAGTCTGTTAGTATTAGTATTTAATTATTAAAATCTTCCTTGGTGATACACACACATGCACGTTTTCAATTTATAAGATTTTATACAAGACATACACAAGGCATAGGCATGAAGCAGAAAACAGACGTCTAAATTTTTTAAATCAGACGTCTGTCTGCTGAAAGGAAAATAAACTTATAACAATATTCAGACATCTGAATATTTTAATTCAGACATCTGAATTTTAATTCAGACATCTGAATTAAAATATTCAGACATCTGAATATTGGCTAAAATAGCCTATTTCTTTGCTGTTTGAGTTTTGTTTAGAAACAGACATCTGAATTTTTTAATTCAGACATCTGAATTTTAATTTAGACATCTGAATTAAAAAATTCAGACATCTGAATCTGAACCAAAATACACTATTTCCTTTCTGACTTGATTTTTAAAATAAACAGACATCTGAATTTTATTTTCAGACATCTGAATTCCGAAGAGTTGCATCCTTTAAGAAGAGACACAACTATTTAATCCATATCTCTTCATCAAAACTCTTCACGATCAGTTGTATCTTTTTATATATTATAAATAGAGAATTGCTTAGATGATCTAATCACCGAATTTTATTCTAATTCTCTCTATCTTATTCAAAGCTCTCTAAGTTCTAAAAAGCTATCTACTTTTATACTTGAGACTTTTAAACTTCCATATTCCTTCACGCACTTCACGATTATCATCAAGGAAAGGTTATAGGAAGGGTGTACTTAATATTCGACAATCCGTGTTATCAAGAACACAAAAGAGTCAACAATTATTCTGTATTAGTGAAGACCTCTTCAGTGGTTGAGGCAAGAAATCCCGTTCAGTGGTTCGGGTATTTGTGAACCTATTCCTCCGGGTGAAGTGAGGGTTTTAGTGTTAGTGAAATTCCAGAAGTGAGTCTGGGACTGGACGTAGGACAGTGGTCCGAACTAGTATAAATCGACTGTGTGATTTACTACTTACTATTCTATTATATATTCTACATCATATTCTCCATACTACACGATCCTATACTGTTGCATATACACTTTCAATTGGTATCAGAGCCTGGTATTCTATTGATCGTCACAACATCATAGAATAATGGCTAGAAAGAGATGTGATCGAGACATGGCAAGCAAAAAGTCCCATACAAGCAAAGCTACAACAAATGAGGACTACAAAAAGGTACTTTCTGATTTGCAAATTTTAATGAAAAATAATGATGATTTAGGTCAACTTAATTTCTTAATTCTAAAGAAGATGAAATCCGTCGAACTTGAAAATGAGAAACTGAGAAAAGAAAAAGAAGATTTAGAAAATCAAAATGGTATTTTGAAAAGTAATTTAGTGAATCTTAAAGATTCATAGATGAACAATATACTATATTTGAAAAAGAAAAGGAGAATTTTTCAAAAGAAATTTGTGATTTAAAAAGACAAAATAGTTTATTGCAATCATCTTTAAATATCTCAGAATCTCGAATTGATCATCTCGACAATGAGAATAGTACATTAAAGAACGAGAATTCTGAATTAAATAGGAAAATTGATTTAAAAGATTGCAAAACTTCTTTTGAAAATTTCAATAGCAACTTCGGAATCAAATTTGAAAAATGTACAAATAAGTTCGCAAAATTTAATAAAGGTCAAAATGATTTAAATGATATTTTATCTTGCTCTAGACCTTTACACGATAAAAGTGGCTTAGGGTATAATAAAACTAATCGTAGAACTAGTACTAGACATGCTTTCATGTATTACAAAAATTTAACTGCTAGTACTAAAGCACGTGTAACTCGAAGATCAAATTTCTACAGAAATTCAAATGCTTCTATGACTAGAAACATTTATAATAGAAGTACAACAGGAAATACTATTAGAAACTATCTAAGTATTTGGGTTCCTGTAAATTGGAAAAACAGAGAAAGATATATCGATAATTATTTTAATTCTGTAATCAATAATGAAAATTTTATTTTTAAAGGTTCCATTAAACCCTCTTGGGTATGGTTACCTTCTATTTAACCCCTGGACCCTGACAAAGAAAGTGGGTACCAAAGGATTTATCATATTTTCGTAGGTACACCACAACAATGAGAAGGTTATTCCAATATTTCTGAAATATTTGGAAACAGAGCTCAGAATAAATTAAAAACTCTAGTAATCTTATATATTTTATCATATTTCATCTGTTTGAATGTTCATGGCATCAAACCTTTGTAACATAATTCAGTCGTCTGAACGCGCTTAAAATGATTATCATCTGTCTGTTTGTTTGTAAATACTTGTGCTTATGTTGTATGTTTGTGTGTTATGCATATTCATGTGTATTATTTACATAAGTATTTCCTTTTTGTCAATGACAAAGGGGGAGAAATATGTGATAATATATGCATATTGATAGGGGGAGTTACATATATAGTTTTCATTATCAAAAAGGGGGAGAATGTTGAATCACGCTGTATAGCGTTTTGATTATGACAACTATACATGTACACATATATTATTATAAACTAATTTTGTTTTGCAGGAAGAAACTCAGCAACAGATTCAAGAGCTCAAACTAAATATTATATGTGTTTAAAGTCTGTTAGTATTAGTATTTAATTGTTAAAATCTTCCTTGGTGATACACACACATGCACGTTTTCAATTTATAAGATTTTATACAAGACATACACAAGGCATAGGCATGAAGCAGAAAACAGACGTCTAAAATTTTTAAATCAGACGTCTGTCTGCTGAAAGGAAAATAAACTTATAACAATATTCAGACATCTGAATATTTTAATTCAGACATCTGAATTTTAATTCAGACATCTGAATTAAAATATTCAGACATCTGAATATTGGCTAAAATAGCCTATTTCTTTGCTGTTTGAGTTTTGTTTAGAAACAGACATCTGAATTTTTTAATTCAGACATCTGAATTTTAATTTAGACATCTGAATTAAAAAATTCAGACATCTGAATCTGAACCAAAATACACTATTTCCTTTCTGACTTGATTTTTAAAATAAACAGACATCTGAATTTTATTTTCAGACATCTGAATTCCGAAGAGTTGCATCCTTTAAGAAGAGACACAACTATTTAATCCATATCTCTTCATCAAAACTCTTCACGATCAGTTGTATCTTTTTATATATTATAAATAGAGAATTGCTTAGATGATCTAATCACCGAATTTTATTCTAATTCTCTCTATCTTATTCAAAGCTCTCTAAGTTCTAAAAAGCTATCTACTTTTATACTTGAGACTTTTAAACTTCCATATTCCTTCACGCACTTCACGATTATCATTAAGGAAAGGTTATAGGAAGGGTGTACTTAATACTCGACAATCCGTGTTATCAAGAACACAAAAGAGTCAACAATTATTCTGTATTAGTGAAGACCTCTTCAGTGGTTGAGGCAAGAAATCCCGTTCAGTGGTTCGGGTATTTGTGAACCTATTCCTCCGGGTGAAGTGAGGGTTTTAGTGTTAGTGAAATTCCAGAAGTGAGTCTGGGACTGGACGTAGGACAGTGGTCCGAACCAGTATAAATCGACTGTGTGATTTACTGCTTACTATTCTATTATATATTCTACATCATATTCTCCATACTACATGATCCTATACTGTTGCATATACACTTTCAATTGGTATCAGAGCCTGGTATTCTATTGATCGTCACAACATCATAGAATAATGGCCAGAAAGAGATGTGATCGAGACATGGCAAGCAAAAAGTCCCATACAAGCAAAGCTACAACAAATGAGGACTACAAAAAGGTACTTTCTGATTTGCAAATTTTAATGAAAAATAATGATGATTTAGGTCAACTTAATTTCTTAATTCTAAAGAAGATGAAATCCGTCGAACTTGAAAATGAGAAACTGAGAAAAGAAAAAGAAGATTTAGAAAATCAAAATGGTATTTTGAAAAGTAATTTAGTGAATCTTAAAGATTCATAGATGAACAATATACTTTATTTGAAAAAGAAAAGGAGAATTTTTCAAAAGAAATTTGTGATTTAAAAAGACAAAATAGTTTATTGCAATCATCTTTAAATATCTCAGAATCTCGAATTGATCATCTCGACAATGAGAATAGTACGTTAAAGAACGAGAATTCTGAATTAAATAGGAAAATTGATTTAAAAGATTGCAAAACTTCTTTTGAAAATTTCAATAGCAACTTCGGAATCAAATTTGAAAAATATACAAATAAGTTCGCAAAATTTAATAAAGGTCAAAATGATTTAAATGATATTTTATCTTGCTCTAGACCTTTACACGATAAAAGTGGCTTAGGGTATAATAAAACTAATCGTAGAACTAGTACTAGACATGCTTTCATGTATTACAAAAATTTAACTGCTAGTACTAAAGCACGTGTAACTCGAAGATCAAATTTCTACAGAAATTCAAATGCTTCTATGACTAGAAACATTTATAATAGAAGTACAACAGGAAATACTATTAGAAACTATCTAAGTATTTGGGTTCCTGTAAATTGGAAAAACAGAGAAAGATATATCGATAATTATTTTAATTCTGTAATCAATAATGAAAATTTTATTTTTAAAGGTTCCATTAAACCCTCTTGGGTATGGTTACCTTCTATTTAACCCCTGGACCCTGACAAAGAAAGTGGGTACCAGAGGATTTATCATATTTTCGCAGGTACACCACAACAATGAGAAGGTTATTCCAATATTTCTGAAATATTTGGAAACAGAGCTCAGAATAAATTAAAAACTCTAGTAATCTTATATATTTTATCATATTTCATCTGTTTGAATGTTCATGGCATCAAACCTTTGTAACATAATTCAGTCGTCTGAACGCGCTTAAAATGATTATCATCTGTCTGTTTGTTTGTAAATACTTGTGCTTATGTTGTATGTTTGTGTGTTATGCATATTCATGTGTATTATTTACATAAGTATTTCCTTTTTGTCAATGACAAAGGGGGAGAAATATGTGATAATATATGCATATTGATAGGGGGAGTTACATATATAGTTTTCATTATCAAAAAGGGGGAGAATGTTGAATCACGCTGTATAGCGTTTTGATTATGACAACTATACATGTACACATATATTATTATAAACTAATTTTGTTTTGCAGGAAGAAACTCAGCAACAGATTCAAGAGCTCAAACTAAATATTATATGTGTTTAAAGTCTGTTAGTATTAGTATTTAATTGTTAAAATCTTCCTTGGTGATACACACACATGCACGTTTTCAATTTATAAGATTTTATACAAGACATACACAAGGCATAGGCATGAAGCAGAAAACAGACGTCTAAAATTTTTAAATCAGACGTCTGTCTGCTGAAAGGAAAATAAACTTATAACAATATTCAGACATCTGAATATTTTAATTCAGACATCTGGATTTTAATTCAGACATCTGAATTAAAATATTCAGACATCTGAATATTGGCTAAAATAGCCTATTTCTTTGCTGTTTGAGTTTTGTTTAGAAACAGACATCTGAATTTTTTAATTCAGACATCTGAATTTTAATTTAGACATCTGAATTAAAAAATTCAGACATCTGAATCTGAACCAAAATACACTATTTCCTTTCTGACTTGATTTTTAAAATAAACAGACATCTGAATTTTATTTTCAGACATCTGAATTCCGAAGAGTTGCATCCTTTAAGAAGAGACACAACTATTTAATCCATATCTCTTCATCAAAACTCTTCACGATCAGTTGTATCTTTTTATATATTATAAATAGAGAATTGCTTAGATGATCTAATCACCGAATTTTATTCTAATTCTCTCTATCTTATTCAAAGCTCTCTAAGTTCTAAAAAGCTATCTACTTTTATACTTGAGACTTTTAAACTTCCATATTCCTTCACGCACTTCACGATTATCATCAAGGAAAGGTTATAGGAAGGGTGTACTTAATATTCGACAATCCGTGTTATCAAGAACACAAAAGAGTCAACAATTATTCTGTATTAGTGAAGACCTCTTCAGTGGTTGAGGCAAGAAATCCCGTTCAGTGGTTCGGGTATTTGTGAACCTATTCCTCCGGGTGAAGTGAGGGTTTTAGTGTTAGTGAAATTCCAGAAGTGAGTCTGGGACTGGACGTAGGACAGTGGTCCGAACCAGTATAAATCGACTGTGTGATTTACTGCTTACTATTCTATTATATATTCTACATCATATTCTCCATACTACACGATCCTATACTGTTGCATATACACTTTCAATTGGTATCAGAGCCTGGTATTCTATTGATCGTCACAACATCATAGAATAATGGCCAGAAAGAGATGTGATCGAGACATGGCAAGCAAAAAGTCCCATACAAGCAAAGCTACAACAAATGAGGACTACAAAAAGGTACTTTCTGATTTGCAAATTTTAATGAAAAATAATGATGATTTAGGTCAACTTAATTTCTTAATTCTAAAGAAGATGAAATCCGTCGAACTTGAAAATGAGAAACTGAGAAAAGAAAAAGAAGATTTAGAAAATCAAAATGGTATTTTGAAAAGTAATTTAGTGAATCTTAAAGATTCATAGATGAACAATATACTATATTTGAAAAAGAAAAGGAGAATTTTTCAAAAGAAATTTGTGATTTAAAAAGACAAAATAGTTTATTGCAATCATCTTTAAATATCTCAGAATCTCGAATTGATCATCTCGACAATGAGAATAGTACATTAAAGAACGAGAATTCTGAATTAAATAGGAAAATTGATTTAAAAGATTGCAAAACTTCTTTTGAAAATTTCAATAGCAACTTCGGAATCAAATTTGAAAAATGTACAAATAAGTTCGCAAAATTTAATAAAGGTCAAAATGATTTAAATGATATTTTATCTTGCTCTAGACCTTTACACGATAAAAGTGGCTTAGGGTATAATAAAACTAATCGTAGAACTAGTACTAGACATGCTTTCATGTATTACAAAAATTTAACTGCTAGTACTAAAGCACGGGTAACTCAAAGATCAAATTTCTACAGAAATTCAAATGCTTCTATGACTAGAAACATTTATAATAGAAGTACAACAGGATATACTATTAGAAACTATCTAAGTATTTGGGTTCCTGTAAATTGGAAAAATAGAGAAAGATATATCGATAATTATTTTAATTCTGTAATCAATAATGAAAATTTTATTTTTAAAGGTTCCATTAAACCCTCTTTGGTATGGTTACCTTCTATTTAACCCCTGGACCCTGACAAAGAAAGTGGGTACCAAAGGATTTATCATATTTTCGTAGGTACACCACAACAATGAGAAGGTTATTCCAATATTTCTGAAATATTTGGAAACAGAGCTCAGAATAAATTAAAAACTCTAGTAATCTTATATATTTTATCATATTTCATCTGTTTGAATGTTCATGGCATCAAACCTTTGTTCCATAATTCAGTCGTCTGAATGCGCTTAAAATGATTATCATCTGTCTGTTTGTTTGTAAATACTTGTGCTTATGTTGTATGTTTGTGTGTTATGCATATTCATGTGTATTATTTACATAAGTATTTCCTTTTTGTCAATGACAAAGGGGGAGAAATATGTGATAATATATGCATATTGATAGGGGGAGTTACATATATAGTTTTCATTATCAAAAAGGGGGAGAATGTTGAATCACGCTGTATAGCGTTTTGATTATGACAACTATACATGTACACATATATTATTATAAACTAATTTTGTTTTGCAGGAAGAAACTCAGCAACAGATTCAAGAGCTCAAACTAAATATTATATGTGTTTAAAGTCTGTTAGTATTAGTATTTAATTGTTAAAATCTTCCTTGGTGATACACACACATGCACGTTTTCAATTTATAAGATTTTATACAAGACATACACAAGGCATAGGCATGAAGCAGAAAACAGACGTCTAAAATTTTTAAATCAGACGTCTGTCTGCTAAAAGAAAAATAAACTTATAACAATATTCAGACATCTGAATATTTTAATTCAGACATCTGAATTTTAATTCAGACATCTGAATTAAAATATTCAGACATCTGAATATTGGCTAAAATAGCCTATTTCTTTGCTGTTTGAGTTTTGTTTAGAAACAGACATCTGAATTTTTTAATTCAGACATCTGAATTTTAATTTAGATATCTGAATTAAAAAATTCAGACATCTGAATCTGAACCAAAATACACTATTTCCTTTCTGACTTGATTTTTAAAATAAACAGACATCTGAATTTTATTTTCAGACATCTGAATTCCGAAGAGTTGCATCCTTTAAGAAGAGACACAACTATTTATTCCATATCTCTTCATCAAAACTCTTCACGATAAGTTGTATCTTTTTATATATTATAAATAGAGAATTGCTTAGATGATCTAATCACCGAATTTTATTCTAATTCTCTCTATCTTATTCAAAGCTCTCTAAGTTCTAAAAAGCTATCTACTTTTATACTTGAGACTTTTAAACTTCCATATTCCTTCACGCACTTCACGATTATCATCAAGGAAAGGTTATAGGAAGGGTGTACTTAATATTCGACAAACCGTGTTATCAAGAACACAAAAGAGTCAACAATTATTCTGTATTAGTGAAGACCTCTTCAGTGGTTGAGGCAAGAAATCCCTTTCAGTGGTTCGGGTATTTGTGAACCAATTCCTCCGGGTGAAGTGAGGGTTTTAGTGTTAGTGAAATTCCAGAAGTGAGTCTGGGACTGGACGTAGGACAGTGGTCCGAACCAGTATAAATCGACTGTGTGATTTACTACTTACTATTCTATTATATATTCTACATCATATTCTCCATACTACACGATCCTATACCGCTGCATAGCCTCTTTCACTGATATGGTTAGAGACACTTCGGAAAAGATTGATTTGATTCGAAGACGGATGAAAGCGGCGCAAGACAGACAGAAATCTTATGCGGATAAGAGGAGGACGGATCTTGAGTTTGATGTTGGGGATATGGTCTTTGTTAAAGTATCTCCATTACGGAATGTTGTTCGCTTTGGGTCCGTTGGGAAGTTAGCACCAAGGTTTGTAGGGCCGTTTCCTATTAAGGAAAAGATTGGACAGATGGCATATAGAGTAGAGTTGCCCGATAGACTTAGTGGTGTACATGATGTATTCCATGTGTCACATTTGAGGAAGTGCCTACATGAGACCGCAGAGGTGGTAGAGCCGAGCTTGCTTAGAGAAGTGGAGGTAGAGCGTGATGCGACGATTCGACGAGCTCCTACTCGCATCCTTGGGTCAGAGATTAGGAAGTTGAGAAACAGAGAGGTTCAACTAGTCAAAGTGCAATGGGGAGATGATGAGAGCAACGCTACTTGGGAGACAGAAGCGAAGATGCGTTCACTGTACCCATTCCTTTTTGAGGGTATGTCTTTTAACTTCTCCTTTATCGTTTGTCTAGTACTTATCTTATCTTTAGTATGTCCTCTCGTTAGTACCTTTGACCTTTAGATAGGGTAAACCTATGGTTGAAACATGTGTTTGAGACATGTTATGATTGATGGATGCATGTGGATGCAAGTGTTTGCTAGTGGTTGCTCGTGGATGCATATACACACACTTTAGACACTAGATCGGCTCAGTCACTTCATGTTGCATATTGCATATAACTGTGTGTAGGTAGCTATATTAATGGATGTATAATGGTTGTGTTATCATATGGATGATGCATTTTGGTGTATGGTTGTGCACACATGTAGAGATAGTATGTGTCAATAGGGTTCTTTCGCATACATATTGGATGCATGGCACTATCATGGTTTGCATTAAGGAGGTCAACTGAATCAGTAGACCGCCTGATTTTGCATTAGACAGGGAACATATACACACACTTTTTGCATATGTTCATACGTCATTAGAAATTTTAAGGACAATGGATGCCATTGTTTGATGGTTTAGTAGATGGTTGTTTGGTTGGTAGGATACATTCTTCTTGACTTAGAGATTTCGGGGACGAAATCCTTTAAGTGTAACGACCCGCAAATCCGTGCTATCTGAGTTGACTAAATACAACACACGTCCAACCCAAATAACGCAGAAATACGACTCATTATTAGAAAGAAGTTAGAGGATGAGAAATAGAAAGAAAGAAATATTAGAATAGGAGAAAAACGAAGATCACAACTCACAGCGGAACGAAGAAAAATATATTATATAACATAACTTCTGAAATACAAATCTGTTTTGTACATATATACATACCATCATCAGAGTACACATAACATTTGATCCAGCGGAAGTAACTCTAAATAACTAACGTTGAAGCCTCCTGCTTCAAGCTCCTCCAAGTGTATCTGTAAAAGCCTGAAACACTTGACTGCCCGTACAAATTTGGGCACCCAAGAGTTTAGGGAAAACTAAACAAAATAAACTCTGGGTCAGTCATGGGACTGGTGTGAGTAAACTCCAACCACTTGTTTAACTTTTAAAAATCCTTTTCGAAAGAAAAGATAATAGTAAGACCAGCCCACACATAAACACGGACGGTTTTTACCTTACTATAACCCAAAATACTTTGATACGAAAATCCAGTGATATTATAATAATGTCTACGTCAAGTAAATAACCAAATAGTAGAACGCTTGCATCTCACGCTCCACATATATATTATAAAATCAAAACCCGCATGGCGCTTATTGGAGATTGGATTTCCAACATGACAAGGTATGGAACCACCTTCCGACTGTGTATCTCTAGAGAGGAATACACTGGGTTCAACAAGAACATCTTGTAACCCGGCCCACACATGACCGACCACTCATTTCGCTTGAGTGTATCGAATGTATATCACCAACGGTTGGGCTCAAACCACCGTTCCCGAATGGGCAGAATCGATAGATTTAGAAACAAAAGGAATTTCTCTAGATAAGTGATTATACACCCTAATGGGTGCGACCCACATAGCCATGCTGCCTGCCCGATTTTTGTCCTTTCCTGGTTGTTGAGGCCTGAGGCTACGCATACTTACCATTCCTTGATAACACAATCACTTTGAACGCCACATTGTCAGATCCGTTAATCACTAGTTGAGTTTGCACAAATATTCTGGATATTATGCTAAGGGATAAATCCGTTGCAACCATATACATTCATACAGACCAACCCATTTGATTATTGGAAATACTCTGTCAGACATTCGTCCATTTACGTTCGTTCTGGGATTGAACGAAACCGAAGGCACCATTTCTATTACTAGAAAAGCCCTTGCACTTCACTCCGTCTTCAATATATTCAGCATACTTGGTTCGCAACGCTTATGCCAATACGGAGTGGTTCACGGATAATAATCCAACCGGTCTCTCCATATTGACGACGATGGTCAAAAACTTCGATAGTCTGTGATTTAACTATCGAAGAAAAACAAGTGTTCATCCAAACATATCAAACAAATCACTGGGCTCCTTGATTAATATTTCATTAATTAAATCTCTTCTCCATTTCCTTATCAATATTTGTTAACCAAATATTTTCAATAATCATCCTGCCTCTTATGCCATTTGGAAACCGTTTCCAAATATCAACTTCTTTTATTTCTATATATTAGAAAAATCTCTATTTGCAATTGGAAACAATTCCAATCGCTTATCTCTATCCCCTTTTTGTTTACCACATTCGATTTTTATGTTCACTTTACTATCGAATTCAATACGTCGATACAATGATTTCAAATTATCAAAATATCCTAAAAATATTCTAACTCCTTAAATTTCCGGAAAATTTCGCCATAACCTCCCCTGTATCGGGAGCATCGGGAAATTTCAAATAGCTTCCCGGTATCTTCTAATCTCAAAAAGAAAAAGAAAAAGCCAAGCGGCTTGCCGATACGGCGCATAAAACTCATATATGAATTTAAACATGTACCTTTTTGTCGAGCATATCAATTTAAATCTTCATATACTCATCCCATATCTGTTTAACACCTGTTCACCTATTTCAATTCAACTCAATCCATTCGTTTGAATTCAATTTTTTTTTTGAATCGTTTGAATTCAGTTTCGCTCAATTATTCCTTAATTAGCCCTTTTGCCTATTTCACTTCTTTGTTGAACATAACATGTTCAAACAAAATATTTAACTCGTTCATAACCAAATTGAATTTCAATTTTAATTCTAGTTCTCTTTTCTATTTCGAATATAAATTCTCAAATCGAATTCACTTATTTAAAGCTCAATATCCATTTGAAAGCTTCTTAACTAATTTCTATTCGAATTAGTTAACTCTATTCAATAAATCAAAAATCTGATTTCTGTTTCAAAAATCAACTCATTACTCCACTGGAGTTCACATATATTTTATAACTCAAATCTGGATTTTTCTGAATATAAATTTCGATTTTTATTTGCTTAAAATCCTTTAATATCATTAAATAAACCGTTATGGTTTTATAATGGTTATGGCGCTGTTTTTCTGAAAATTTGATTTTGACATAACTCAAAATCTATACGACGAAATCCAGATTTTTCTCCTTCATTAGAAAACTATTATCAAACCGGTCCTGACGTTTCTTGTTTCGAAGAATTCCGACCCCAATTGAGTTCTGTATATTCGATTGAAGTTCGAATCGCTATTTTACGAACTGCAGCGCTGCGGCGAGTTCGTTTTAATTATATTTATATATATAAACGTTAAACTTCTTTAAAATGAATTCAACTTCATTTAATTCCATTTGAATCCCTTGATTCAAATTCCAATCTCACTTTTGAATTCTATATTTCAAAGTTCAATCCCTTTTCTATTTGATATTCAAATTCAATACTTAAATTCCTATTTGAATTCCCTATATTCAAATTCCATGTTTGAATTCATTTGAATTCTCTTATTCAAACTTTATATTTAAATTCCCTTGGAACTTCTATATTCCAATTTCTATATTTGAATTCTATTGCAATTCAAATATTCAAATTCCTTTTTAAATTCTAGATTCAAATTTCCATAGTTTAAAATTCCATTTGAATTTCATATTCAAATTCTAAAATTTAAATTCCATTTGAATTCCTTTTTGAATTCTACATTCAAATTCCCTATTCAATTCTCTTCTATTTCAAATTCTATATTTATTCTATTTGAATTTCAAATATCCAAACTCCGATTCAATTCTATTTTGAAATTTCAGATATTCAACCCCTTTTTAGTTTTATCATTTCAAATCCTCCTATTTGAATCCTATTTCAAATCTAGTTTCAAAACTTCATTTGAATTTCTATATTCAAATCTATTTTCAAACCTTCATTTGAATTTCTATATTCAAATCTATTTCAAAGCTTCATTTGAATTTCTTCACTCAAATCCATTTGAATTCCCTTGAATTCAAATTCCATTTCAAAATCATTTGGATTTCCTATTTTGAAATCCTATTTGAAATTCTATTTCCAATTCTACTTTGAAATCCTATTTTCAAAGTTTATTTCAAATTCTATTTTGAAATCTCATATTCAAATTTCAACTTGAATTTCTGTATTTAATTCCATGTTCAAATTCAACACTTAAATTTTTATTTCAAATCTCAATTCAAATTTCATATTTGAATTCTTCTTTGAAATACTATTTTCAAATTCTATTCAATTCTTCTTTGAAATTCTATATTTCAAATTCTATTTCAAATTCTCTTTTGAAAATTCTATTTTGAAATTCTATTTCAAATTCTATTTGGAAATTCTATTTCAAATTCTCTATATTCAAACACCATTTGAAAGTTCTATATTCAAATCCACCTTGGATTTTCTATTTGAATTCTAAATTCAAATTTTCTATTTCCTTTTCTTTTTGAATTCAAATTTCCATTTCCTTTTCTTTTTGAATTCAAATTCTATATTTAAATTTCCTTTTGAATCATATTTTCAAAACACTTGTATTTCTATTTCTGAATTATCAAATGATAATTCTTTTCACTTCATTTATAACTTCGTTATAAAAAGAACTATTTTTAAACTTCGTTATAAAAGAACTATTTATAAACTTCGCTTATAAAGAAACTACTTGTTTTATTTTTCAAAACAAGTTTATATCTTTATTTCCTTTAAAAATTCAAATTCTATTTGAAAATAGAATTTTCCCTTTTTTCCTTTTTAAAATTTCCAATATCCTTTTTACGATATTTAAATACATTACTTAAGCCCAGTGATAAAACACACAAAGCAACCAATTATTTATTTTTCTAACACATCATATATAACAATATAGATGCAAACAAATAAACAAACAGATAATATATTTTTGAGGAATCCAGTTGGATTCCTCCAACCTGTTTTCCTGCATCCACAGATGTTAGCACATAAATAATACCCATTCTGCTTCGTGGCAGAATATCGCGGTATAGAAGGTCATCCACTAATCATAGCGTGGGGCGTATAGGGTAATCATCCGCTATGAAACTGCGGGCATCCGCTAATGAGACTGCGGGAATTCAACCAATCAATCAACCCAATATATATATATATATATATATATATATATATATAGCCTAAATAACTAATATATATAAAACAACCATAAAACATGCACACAAGCAACAGTCAATTATTTTTAATAAAATAAAAATAATTCTAAAGGTGAGTGAGATTTACTCACCGTGATTTGCAGTTGTCGAATATCGTGTTTATCTCCCAATTACCGGCTACTAATGTTCTCGAATGAAATTCGAACCTGCGATAAATTTTATTTAAATTTACCGATTAACTATTTATTTAATCAATTAAATAAATAAATAAAACTTTCCTATATTTTTCTCTTCTTTTCATTGTTACTAAATTAAATTTAGCTTAACAATTTATTTAAACTAATCCATACTGATATAAAAAAAAAATCCTAACCATTTACTAATTTAATTCTAACCCTTTCACTAATAAGATTCTAACCTTTTAGCAAAGGACGGAACTCCTCCAATCTGGCTAGTACACCGAACTGCTCTTCACTCACACCCAATTTTATGACTTCGGCCTCACTGCCTATTGTCCATCGCACGATGGCTTCCCCCTGCAAGTTTGAAGTAGCGGCCCTAATTTTGTTTCGAGTTACAAGATTTCCAGTCGACATCGCACCCATGAAGAATCCCACTGAATTGAAGAACGACCTCAATCACACTCAATGGCTCCAGCTTTCGAATTCGCGACCCACCCCCAAATAATACCAAATCGCGAGTTTTAGAAAATCAGGTTTTTGAAATCGATTTTCGATTTGGGTATTCCCTTTTTCTTCTTGAATCTCGAACCCTTACTGCTTCGAACGGAGCTTTTGTTTGTCGAGAACCCGATTGTCGAACGCCACGGCAATTCAATATGATTTCTTCTTGAATCACACTTTTTTTTTTTTCTCTTTATTAACATTGTCGAACGGAGCGATTTGATTTCGGACTCGAAGGATGAAAATGAACAGAACGACATTCATTTCGTTGCTTTGAAAAGAAGAGAAGACTCGGCCTTATATAGAGGCGAACAGTTCATAGAGTACAAACGCCATTAATATGGTGTTTCCTTGATACTGAAGCAAGGAGACAACGTTGTTGGCTCGAGATGAATATAGGGTGTGCGGCTTTATTTAGGTCTGCGTTAAACACTTCTTAGGTCGGCTCTGATGATTTTTTTTTTCTTTTATTGATTTTATTTTAATTAAATAATTAAAATATCTCGCAGTCCTTAACTAGAAATCCCGAACCACTATTCGACCGTGACGACCGATGTTTCCAACGTTATTCACTATTATGAATTCAATGAAATAGATTATACAATTTAATTTGAACGTATATGTAAAATAGCCATATTAAATCATTTTATATTCAAAATAAATAAATTCTTCATCAATGAAATTTCTATTATCATCGTTCAGTTTTATCTTCGAATTGAATTATTTTAAACTTCTCGTATTTCGATAATTATCAAAATAGATCGTATTTCGATTACTTAAACAATAACCCAATAAAATACCATCTATATTATGAATTAAATATTTAAAACCATACTAAATGTTTAAAATAAACTGGTTCAAAAAATCTGGGTCGTTACATTCTTCCCCCCTTAAAATAATTTCGTCCTCGAAATTGCTTAGGTAGAAAAAAGGGTACAAATTCATTACTTTTCCACATCTCACTTATGTTGAAACTCAACTTCTCATATTTCAACAAATTAACTCCAACCAAAACTTTTGGTCTTCCTTCATTCAATTCGAATGATCGACGATCAACCCATTTATATCCAATCTATATTCTATTAAACCAATTCAAATTGATTTTAATCAATTCATTCACTTCGACCCATTTAACTTGTTTAAGTTAAATTTTAATTCCAGAATTCAAATCCTTGGGTTTCTTTTCAAATTCTTTTGAAATCCCATAAATATATACATATATTTATTTTCACTTCAAATTCAAAACATTTGAATTTTTCAAACCACTTGTTTTCTTTCAAACAAATTTTCATCTAAAACTTTTTCTAAGGTAGCAATTCATCACTTAGAAACTCGGAAATGAACACTGATGATGTTGCAATCATTATCAGAATAATTCCCCAGCCACTGAAGTGAGTTCAGTGCCTTATTATTTCAAAATCTATTCAAAAATGATTTTCATTCAAAACCTTTTCAAAGTAAAACTATATTATTTTAATTACTTTGAAAAATATTATTCAACTTCCCAGGATTTTGAATTCTTAATTCTGGTTTGAATTTACTCCTAATTCATCTCATTTGTATATTTAATTCCTATACAAATTCTATTTGGTTATAAATAACCATTCTAATTTTATAATCTTATTTGATTATAAAATCAACATCCAACACATCCATATAATAATAATCCTAGAAAATTATTCTTTCTATATCAAAATAGAAATTTTGGGTAAAATTATTTCATTTACCCACTTAAAACAATATCATGTTCAATCCTCTGTTCAAGTATTTAGAAACTCCTATCGACGTCGTGGCGTCCCACGATTCGACCAGAATTCATAAATTACCCAACAGACTAGCCAACACAATATAAAACAACTTTTATATCCACTTACAAATACGCTCTCTCGTATATTCATACTCAACTCATTCTAGGGTACTACTGACCCTATCTCTAATGAGCACATGCCACACAAGCCTAGGTGTTCGCTCAACCTAAGCTCTGATACCAACTGAAACGGCCCTAGGCTTTGCAACCATCAGGCAGTGGGCTAACCTCCCACCGTGACATCCAGTGATACCTCAGAACTGATTTTACGGCCAGCCTCTCGACTTCACAACCAACCCACATTGTCGGGAGATGTAGGGGTAAGAGTCTCCCGTTCGCCACCAAACGCGAAGCGAGAACCCCCTATCATCCGTACCAATTAAGCAACCAGCTCTGATACCAACTGTAACGACCCGCAAATCCGTGCTATCTGAGTTGACTAAATACAACACACGTCCAACCCAAATAACGCAGAAATACGACTCATTATTAGAAAGAAGTTAGAGGATGAGAAATAGAAAGAAAGAAATATTAGAATAGGAGAAAAACGAAGATCACAACTCACAGCGGAACGAAGAAAAATATATTATATAACATAACTTCTGAAATACAAATCTGTTTTGTACATATATACATACCATCATCAGAGTACACATAACATTTGATCCAGCGGAAGTAACTCTAAATAACTAACGTTGAAGCCTCCTGCTTCAAGCTCCTCCAAGTGTATCTGTAAAAGCCTGAAACACTTGACTGCCCGTACAAATTTGGGCACCCAAGAGTTTAGGGAAAACAAAACAAAATAAACTCTGGGTCAGTCATGGGACTGGTGTGAGTAAACTCCAACCACTTGTTTAACTTTTAAAAATCCTTTTCGAAAGAAAAGATAATAGTAAGACCAGCCCACACATAAACACGGACGGTTTTTACCTTACTATAACCCAAAATACTTTGATACGAAAATCCAGTGATATTATAATAATGTCTACGTCAAGTAAATAACCAAATAGTAGAACGCTTGCATCTCACGCTCCACATATATATTATAAAATCAAAACCCGCATGGCGCTTATTGGAGATTGGATTTCCAACATGACAAGGTATGGAACCACCTTCCGACTGTGTATCTCTAGAGAGGAATACACTGGGTTCAACAAGAACATCTTGTAACCCGGCCCACACATGACCGACCACTCATTTCGCTTGAGTGTATCGAATGTATATCACCAACGGTTGGGCTCAAACCACCGTTCCCGAATGGGCAGAATCGATAGATTTAGAAACAAAAGGAATTTCTCTAGATAGGTGATTATACACCCTAATGGGTGCGACCCACATAGCCATGCTGCCTGCCCGATTTTTGTCCTTTCCTGGTTGTTGAGGCCTGAGGCTACGCATACTTACCATTCCTTGATAACACAATCACTTTGAACGCCACATTGTCAGATCCGTTAATCACTAGTTGAGTTTGCACAAATATTCTGGATATTATGCTAAGGGATAAATCCGTTGCAACCATATACATTCATACAGACCAACCCATTTGATTATTGGAAATACTCTGTCAGACATTCGTCCATTTACGTTCGTTCTGGGATTGAACGAAACCGAAGGCACCATTTCTATTACTAGAAAAGCCCTTGCACTTCACTCCGTCTTCAATATATTCAGCATACTTGGTTCGCAACGCTTATGCCAATACGGAGTGGTTCACGGATAATAATCCAACCGGTCTCTCCATATTGACGACGATGGTCAAAAACTTCGATAGTCTGTGATTTAACTATCGAAGAAAAACAAGTGTTCATCCAAACATATCAAACAAATCACTGGGCTCCTTGATTAATATTTCATTAATTAAATCTCTTCTCCATTTCCTTATCAATATTTGTTAACCAAATATTTTCAATAATCATCCTGCCTCTTATGCCATTTGGAAACCGTTTCCAAATATCAACTTCTTTTATTTCTATATATTAGAAAAATCTCTATTTGCAATTGGAAACAATTCCAATCGCTTATCTCTATCCCCTTTTTGTTTACCACATTCGATTTTTATGTTCACTTTACTATCGAATTCAATACGTCGATACAATGATTTCAAATTATCAAAATATCCTAAAAATATTCTAACTCCTTAAATTTCCGGAAAATTTCGCCATAACCTCCCCTGTATCGGGAGCATCGGGAAATTTCAAATAGCTTCCCGGTATCTTCTAATCTCAAAAAGAAAAAGAAAAAGCCAAGCGGCTTGCCGATACGGCGCATAAAACTCATATATGAATTTAAACATGTACCTTTTTGTCGAGCATATCAATTTAAATCTTCATATACTCATCCCATATCTGTTTAACACCTGTTCACCTATTTCAATTCAACTCAATCCATTCGTTTGAATTCAATTTTTTTTTTGAATCGTTTGAATTCAGTTTCGCTCAATTATTCCTTAATTAGCCCTTTTGCCTATTTCACTTCTTTGTTGAACATAACATGTTCAAACAAAATATTTAACTCGTTCATAACCAAATTGAATTTCAATTTTAATTCTAGTTCTCTTTTCTATTTCGAATATAAATTCTCAAATCGAATTCACTTATTTAAAGCTCAATATCCATTTGAAAGCTTCTTAACTAATTTCTATTCGAATTAGTTAACTCTATTCAATAAATCAAAAATCTGATTTCTGTTTCAAAAATCAACTCATTACTCCACTGGAGTTCACATATATTTTATAACTCAAATCTGGATTTTTCTGAATATAAATTTCGATTTTTATTTGCTTAAAATCCTTTAATATCATTAAATAAACCGTTATGGTTTTATAATGGTTATGGCGCTGTTTTTCTGAAAATTTGATTTTGACATAACTCAAAATCTATACGACGAAATCCAGATTTTTCTCCTTCATTAGAAAACTATTATCAAACCGGTCCTGACGTTTCTTGTTTCGAAGAATTCCGACCCCAATTGAGTTCTGTATATTCGATTGAAGTTCGAATCGCTATTTTACGAACTGCAGCGCTGCGGCGAGTTCGTTTTAATTATATTTATATATATAAACGTTAAACTTCTTTAAAATGAATTCAACTTCATTTAATTCCATTTGAATCCCTTGATTCAAATTCCAATCTCACTTTTGAATTCTATATTTCAAAGTTCAATCCCTTTTCTATTTGATATTCAAATTCAATACTTAAATTCCTATTTGAATTCCCTATATTCAAATTCCATGTTTGAATTCATTTGAATTCTCTTATTCAAACTTTATATTTAAATTCCCTTGGAACTTCTATATTCCAATTTCTATATTTGAATTCTATTGCAATTCAAATATTCAAATTCCTTTTTAAATTCTAGATTCAAATTTCCATAGTTTAAAATTCCATTTGAATTTCATATTCAAATTCTAAAATTTAAATTCCATTTGAATTCCTTTTTGAATTCTACATTCAAATTCCCTATTCAATTCTCTTCTATTTCAAATTCTATATTTATTCTATTTGAATTTCAAATATCCAAACTCCGATTCAATTCTATTTTGAAATTTCAGATATTCAACCCCTTTTTAGTTTTATCATTTCAAATCCTCCTATTTGAATCCTATTTCAAATCTAGTTTCAAAACTTCATTTGAATTTCTATATTCAAATCTATTTTCAAACCTTCATTTGAATTTCTATATTCAAATCTATTTCAAAGCTTCATTTGAATTTCTTCACTCAAATCCATTTGAATTCCCTTGAATTCAAATTCCATTTCAAAATCATTTGGATTTCCTATTTTGAAATCCTATTTGAAATTCTATTTCCAATTCTACTTTGAAATCCTATTTTCAAAGTTTATTTCAAATTCTATTTTGAAATCTCATATTCAAATTTCAACTTGAATTTCTGTATTCAATTCCATGTTCAAATTCAACACTTAAATTTTTATTTCAAATCTCAATTCAAATTTCATATTTGAATTCTTCTTTGAAATACTATTTTCAAATTCTATTCAATTCTTCTTTGAAATTCTATATTTCAAATTCTATTTCAAATTCTCTTTTGAAAATTCTATTTTGAAATTCTATTTCAAATTCTATTTGGAAATTCTATTTCAAATTCTCTATATTCAAACACCATTTGAAAGTTCTATATTCAAATCCACCTTGGATTTTCTATTTGAATTCTAAATTCAAATTTTCTATTTCCTTTTCTTTTTGAATTCAAATTTCCATTTCCTTTTCTTTTTGAATTCAAATTCTATATTTAAATTTCCTTTTGAATCATATTTTCAAAACACTTGTATTTCTATTTCTGAATTATCAAATGATAATTCTTTTCACTTCATTTATAACTTCGTTATAAAAAGAACTATTTTTAAACTTCGTTATAAAAGAACTATTTATAAACTTCGCTTATAAAGAAACTACTTGTTTTATTTTTCAAAACAAGTTTATATCTTTATTTCCTTTAAAAATTCAAATTCTATTTGAAAATAGAATTTTCCCTTTTTTCCTTTTTAAAATTTCCAATATCCTTTTTATGATATTTAAATACATTACTTAAGCCCAGTGATAAAACACACAAAGCAACCAATTATTTATTTTTCTAACACATCATATATAACAATATAGATGCAAACAAATAAACAAACAGATAATATATTTTTGAGGAATCCAGTTGGATTCCTCCAACCTGTTTTCCTGCATCCACAGATGTTAGCACATAAATAATACCCATTCTGCTTCGTGGCAGAATATCGCGGTATAGAAGGTCATCCACTAATCATAGCGTGGGGCGTATAGGGTAATCATCCGCTATGAAACTGCGGGCATCCGCTAATGAGACTGCGGGAATTCAACCAATCAATCAACCCAATATATATATATATATATATATATAGCCTAAATAACTAATATATATAAAACAACCATAAAACATGCACACAAGCAACAGTCAATTATTTTTAATAAAATAAAAATAATTCTAAAGGTGAGTGAGATTTACTCACCGTGATTTGCAGTTGTCGAATATCGTGTTTATCTCCCAATTACCGGCTACTAATGTTCTCGAATGAAATTCGAACCTGCGATAAATTTTATTTAAATTTACCGATTAACTATTTATTTAATCAATTAAATAAATAAATAAAACTTTCCTATATTTTTCTCTTCTTTTCATTGTTACTAAATTAAATTTAGCTTAACAATTTATTTAAACTAATCCATACTGATATAAAAAAAAAAATCCTAACCATTTACTAATTTAATTCTAACCCTTTCACTAATAAGATTCTAACCTTTTAGCAAAGGACGGAACTCCTCCAATCTGGCTAGTACACCGAACTGCTCTTCACTCACACCCAATTTTATGACTTCGGCCTCACTGCCTATTGTCCATCGCACGATGGCTTCCCCCTGCAAGTTTGAAGTAGCGGCCCTAATTTTGTTTCGAGTTACAAGATTTCCAGTCGACATCGCACCCATGAAGAATCCCACTGAATTGAAGAACGACCTCAATCACACTCAATGGCTCCAGCTTTTGAATTCGCGACCCACCCCCAAATAATACCAAATCGCGAGTTTTAGGAAATCATGTTTTTGAAATCGATTTTCGATTTGGGTATTCCCTTTTTCTTCTTGAATCTCGAACCCTTACTGCTTCGAACGGAGCTTTTGTTTGTCGAGAACCCGATTGTCGAACGCCACGGCAATTCAATATGATTTCTTCTTGAATCACACTTTTTTTTTCTCTTTATTAACATTGTCGAACGGAGCGATTTGATTTCGGACTCGAAGGATGAAAATGAACAGAACGACATTCATTTCGTTGCTTTGAAAAGAAGAGAAGACTCGGCCTTATATAGAGGCGAACAGTTCATAGAGTACAAACGCCATTAATATGGTGTTTCCTTGATACTGAAGCAAGGAGACAACGTTGTTGGCTCGAGATGAATATAGGGTGTGCGGCTTTATTTAGGTCTGCGTTAAACACTTCTTAGGTCGGCTCTGATGATTTTTTTTTTTCTTTTATTGATTTTATTTTAATTAAATAATTAAAATATCTCGCAGTCCTTAACTAGAAATCCCGAACCACTATTCGACCGTGACGACCGATGTTTCCAACGTTATTCACTATTATGAATTCAATGAAATAGATTATACAATTTAATTTGAACGTATATGTAAAATAGCCATATTAAATCATTTTATATTCAAAATAAATAAATTCTTCATCAATGAAATTTCTATTATCATCGTTCAGTTTTATCTTCGAATTGAATTATTTTAAACTTCTCGTATTTCGATAATTATCAAAATAGATCGTATTTCGATTACTTAAACAATAACCCAATAAAATACCATCTATATTATGAATTAAATATTTAAAACCATACTAAATGTTTAAAATAAACTGGTTCAAAAAATCTGGGTCGTTACATTAAGTAGGGGAGAATGTAACACCCCGTATGTTAAATAACTTGATATAATATAAATCAGGGCAGAATTAAATTTTAAGATCTGAATCAGGGGAAACGGGCTATTCCATTGCGTTCATCTCGGAAAAATACGCGAAATAGAGTCCGAGTTTTCGAAAATCGGAGTCCGTATGACCCAGTTAAGGCCCGAAGAAGTTTTCAGAAAATTCAAATTTCGAAAAACAGATTTCAAATGCAGAAATGGAGCTAGGCGGGAAAATTCCCGCCACACCCCAAGTCGACTGGGGAGTCGACTTGGGAGTCGACACACAGGGGGGTGTGTCGACAGTAGTGTCGACACCCCAGTCGACACAGGTGGTCGTGCCAGTTTAGCCTGGGTGCACTGTTTTGGCTGTTGGGCTGTGTTTGGTGGCTTGTGACGATCTGATGGCTCTAAACTATCCTAGGGTTAATCCTATGGCCTAAAACACTTAACTAATCTATAAATACACCCTAAGACTACCCTAATTCATACTAAAATTGGATACAACGTCATCATGCCGTCAAAATGCAACTTAGAAGGAGCCTCCACAAATTAAAGAGGAAGATAGCTTCTCAAATCAACTTCTAATCAACTCTAGCAACTAAATCTTCTTCATAGGAGTGCTAATCAACAAGTTGTGAGTTTCTATGCCTTTAGCAAGCAATTGCTAAACTAATTATGATAGGATGTAATGAGGTTATGGTTATGAATGTGGATCAATGCAAGTTATGTTATCATAGGCTATGTGCTCATGATGTTAGTTATGCAAGTTTTATGCTATGATGCTAGTTATGCAAGTTTTATGCTATATGTTCATGATGCTAGTTATGCAAATCACTATGATAAACATTGATCCATTATGACACAATGTTATGCAAGTTTGGTGTTTGATTATATGCAAGTTCATATATGACATGTTATGCAAGTTTGGTGTTTGATTATATGCAAGTTCATATATGACATGATATGCAAGTTTGATGTTTGATTATATGCAAGTTCATATATGACATGTTATGCAAGTTTGGTGTTTGATTTTATGCAAGTAACATGTGCAAGTTTACACCTTTGTATGATATGCATACATATGCAAGTTTACCCCTTTGTATGTCATGCATATATATGCATGTTTACCCCTTTTTATGATATGAGTAACACATGCAAGTTCATCCTTTTTTTAGACCTATGACATGTATGCAAGTTTATCCCTTTATGATAGGTCTATGACATGAACATCTATGCAAGTTACCCTCTTTATGACATATGTGATTCATGCAAGTTTGGGTTGATTATTTATGCTAGTTGGATTTGATGCTATAGTCATATATGCAAGTTGACACCTTTAAAACCCATGTTGATGCTAATTTTGAACCCATTGTATTTGTGATGAATCTTCCCTTTTAAATATGTCATGTTAGCGTATTACATGGGGAACGATGGGGTTAATATTCATGTTAACAAAATTGTGGTGAAATTGGTATGATGTTGCATACCATAAGTGGATGGACATAATTGAGTCAATTATGTACATCATTAAATTGGAATTAATTAGGGAAAATTAATTCAAAATATGGGGGTGATTAATTAGGTGTAATTAATCGACTAAGACACGAGGTTGGACCCTTTTGTAGCATAAGACTGCCCGGACCCGACCGACAAATCCAGCGGCTACAAATGATTGGCCTAATGTGAGAGGTCTTAGGCATAAACTAAATACGTGACAAGTGTAAAGACACGAGGTTAGACTATGTTATGGCGTAAGGCTGCCCGGACCCGACCGGCAAATCCAGCTGCCATAAAAGACAGTCTAATGTGAGAGGTCTTTACAAAGGTTACGTTCTTAATCAATTAAGAAACACTTAACCATATAAGCATGTAGTGGGGCATGAGGGGTTAAGTGGGTGCCTTGGGTGGCATGTGGAAATCAAGTAAGTGCCTTGGGTGGCATGTGGAAACCTAGTGGGTTGCCTTGGGTGGCAATAGAAAATACGATTAGAATACTTAACCAAGTGGAAACATGTAATTAAACATGATTAAAGGGTTAAGTGGGATGCATTAGAAAAGGGACAAGCTTAGGTGGGTAGCTTGTGGGGGCCCATTTCAACCAGTAACTCATATGTATCTTTGTGGGCTCGACCCATGTCGAGGACGGGACACGCGTACTGGGTTTGACTATAAGAGGCCAAAATGGGTTAGCGGTGGCAACGCAAGTCCAACGGGTTTCATATGCGTGTGTGGACCCGGGCTGGTAGGTAAGACGTTGTTGCATCGTGTAGGTATAAGTCGTGCACCGTTGGTTGTATCGGGTTGCCACTTTGGGGAGTGATACACCCCACTGTGGGGCCAGCACGGGTATCTACGTTAGGGAGCCGATCGCTTGGGGAGTATTGGGTACACCTAGTGGAGATAGGGGCAGACGGCACCTATGTGGTCAGCTAGGGGTACACGAAACTACTAGTTATATTTTCTAAGTCCTTGGGTGGGATCAACCTTTAAGTAGGAATGACTGGTGTGGTGCAGTGTAGTAATTATCCTTGGGTGGGTAGATGCGTCTTTACCGTTATCTTCGTTCTTCCTATGTCTAGTTGGTTGCTTAGTGTAGTCATTTATCCCCAGTCGTTACCGTACCAAGTTTATATCATACCCTAATTACTTTAATGATTGTATTGTTAAAGTTATAGGACTCGCTCAGACTTATGTATGACCCCGTTGTTTTTATCTTTTTCCCAACCCTCAGGTTCTCAGTGTGGGCCTAGCACTAGTGGGCTTTGATCAGATTGCTTTATCTATTTTTGGAGCTTGGACCGTTGATGTAAAGCCCAGCTTATCTTTTCTATTATGGCTATTAGTATGTAGTGGGATTATGTACTTATGTTTTTATCGAGATGGATATTTTGTAATTGACTCTTGTTGGTTTTTGGTATGTAACCAAACATGTTTACCTTCTGCTGCAATGAAATGATGTTTTAAATTTCAAGTATTACTTATATCTGTCTTGTTGTAATTTTTCTGTTCTATATTCACTTAAAATACTCCACCGAAGTTAAGGCATTCCCTTAGTGAGTGACCTTAGCGGGTGTGGGGTGTTACAACCAGGTGATTAGCAGCTAGGCCCTATGGGGGATTTCGGGTTTAGGGGTATATAGGGGCTGATTAGGGTTAGAAAACATTTCTTTAGACATTTTCCAGCCGCCACTTTCATTCTTAGACACTCTAACAATGGCCTCCTACATCTAAAACACCCCAAATCACTTTCTAATCGAAGATTAGGCTTAGCAACATCAAATTAAGAAGAAAAAGCACCAAAGCAAGGTTAGAGCTGCTGTTAGACATCAGTATTCGCCCCAAATCAGAGGAGTTTCAGTTCTGAGAATTTAATTTGTGGCCAAGGTGAGTGATTAGCATTGTTTTGACACTAACTACAGTTAATTAAGGTGATTAGTGGTAATTAGCGAATTATACATGATTAAATTCTGGAAAAATGTTTAGAAATTCTTAAACACCATTTTAGACCTCTGTTAGAAGTTTGGGTTGATTTCGTTAAGTTTTGTTAATTCTATCATTAGTTTTTCTTAAACATGATTAAGGGGAAACATGGGTTTTGGGTACGTTTGATCCATTTTTACATGTTATATTGTTGTTTTGGTGTTTATGGTCGATTTCATATGTTGCTATGACTGTTTGGAATGATCTATGATTGATTAGAAAAGTTAGATTGGTCGAAAACGCCGTCGTATGGCGTAAATAGCTCGCTGGAAGAGTTGCAGGAATTTGGACCGGATCGGATCGGCCCCCACACTTGGACCGTGGGGAAGGACCACGATCCCCACACTTGGACCGTGAGGAAGTATAGCGATCCGCACACCTGGAGCGTGAGGAAGTATAGCGATCCACACACTTGGACCATGAGGAAGTATAACGATCCACACACCTAGAGCGTGAGGAAGTATAGCGATCCGCACACCTGGAGCACGAGGAAGGAGCGCGATCCGCACACCTGGAGCGTGAGGAAGTAGCACGATCCGCACACTTGGAGCGTGAGGAAGGAGCACGATCCGCAGACCGCGACCGTGAGGAAGACAAGAAGCTTGGACATGAGAAGACCAAAACCCGAGATGCAAAGGTAGTCCAAATGGGAAGTTTGTACTCAGGATCCAGTTGGGAACCAACGAGTCGACTTCATGAGTTGGGCTTTGCTGCGGGACGTGTGCAAAGGCGTTGTCGGTATTCATAACCTTGGTTCACCACTGAGAGGCGGATAGTGGGCTTGTAGTGATAGTTGTACGGGATTGGATTCCGTTATGGCCCAATGGATAGGTGACCAAGGTAGTGGATATCGTATACTTCACGCGCTGAATGAGAGATGTGAGGATGGTTGCTATGCTTGATTTGTTTGCCACCATTATGACATGCGCACCCCCACCCCCGTTATCTTTACACCGTCTGTTCAGTGGCACCTTAGAGTATTGTACGGTATGTAGTGCTAACTCTGTGGTTGCAGGTCCAGGTTCAGGTATGATTGGATTATACCTGTTATTGTTCTGTTTTGTTGCTTATCGCTCATACCAGACTTTTTGTCTGACCCAGAGTTTTATGTCTCTTCTTATTACTCTGGGTGCTCACACGAGCGGACTAGAGACAGGTTAGCTGGGTATGCACGGCTATGCAGTTAAAGCCCCGCTAAAACCCTGCAATATCCCCGCTATAGCCCGTAGCGCTCTTCAACTGCTACGCTATTTCAATTTAGCGCCGATGAACAGTAGATCCGCTTGTAGCCCCGCTATTACCCGCTACGTCCGCTAAATCAACGCTTTTTACCATCCGCTTTAGCAATATTAATATATAAAGGTTGATTTGACTAATTCTCTTTTAAAAAAATCAATAAAGTTAGTGTAAAGAGCTAATTTTAAGGCATTATTGTCCGATATATTTCAGAAATCTATTATAATCATCAAATCTAATATGTGTAACCATGATATTCTTTGATTCTACTATGTATGATTAATTAATGTTAGTTTCTTCTACACATATAATGAGAATGATAATTAATTAATTAATTTTATATATTTGGTTTCACATTTTATGAACCTTTTTGCGCCTCCGCTATATCCCCGCTATTTCCCCGCTTTATCCCCGCTACACTTTTTTGCACCTCCACCGCTATGGAACCGCTGAGCGCTTTAACTGCCAAGAATTGCACGGGAAGCTGATCTGGAGACGAGCAGGAGGCTTCCACGTATGATATATATAGTATTCTCCCTGTGTTGTTGAAGATCACTGCTTGAGCATTAGTTGTGCATCTTCTACTTTAGCTTTCTTTTGTTTTAGAGACAGTAAATTTGGAAAGTTGTAATAAGCTGTATTTGGATTTTCGCTGCTATGTTGGTTTAGTTTTCAGCTTACGCACTGTCTCACCTGTTTTATGTCAAGATTATGTTATTACTATATTTTGTTCCATGCGCTGTGAGACATTCTACAGGTTCCTTGATTAGTTCATTCTCTTCTTTCCTATCTTTGGCGACCGTTCCGTGCTAGTTGGGCATGTGTACAGTGCACTTTTGGAGGAAATGCTGGCTAGGGCGGGTCGTCACATAACCCTTTCAAGGTGGCAACTCCAATCAAAGGCATCAGTAGTCGTCCATTCGATGTGAAGATCGTCGGTCTTCAACCAACGTCTTCAATGTCTTCGATTTTAAATCGTCGTATAATTATGTGAAATGAGATTGAACTCGGTCTTTTCAAATAACTCTCGAATATATACAATTCAAATCATTTCATATTGTTAATATTATTTTATAACGATTTATCGCTATTTTTATTTATATAAACATAGCCCATTTAATTCAAACGACGTTTCAGGTTGTTACATGGCCCTTGCTCTATTTTATCCAAATTTAAATTACACATTTCTCGAAATCTAACCGTTGGATCTTAACAAATTTAATATTGTTGGAAAGATCTTTCTAAAGCAAACCTAACAGTTCCAGTTTTGGAAAAATCCGACGGTCGGATCTTTCGGTATAATCGTTTAAAGTTACGATTCCGAAACGCGAACTACCGCTCGCGATTCGTTTAATTTTAATGTATATATATATATATGAATCGTTCGACGATTTCCCTAACATGTTAAAAGTGATGTTTTCAACAAACAAAACATATATTAACATTTTCCTATTTTTCTAACATGTAAATGTAACATTTTTGATTACAAATCCTATTTTAACATATTATTCCTTTTATCTAAATGAATATGTAAAGTGTAACATTTTAATGAAACTAAATTTACATTAAAAATGTCCTTTTTAATCTCTAAACAGTTTTTAATGAACATGTTATTTTATTGATGAATCATTTTTAATGAAACTAATCATACATTAAAAATGTCCTTTTTAAACCTCTAAACAATTTCTAATGATCATGTCAATTTTATTAATTAATCATTTTTAATGAAACTAATCATACATTAAAAATGTCCTTTTAAACCTCTAAACAATTTCTAATGAACATGTCAATTTTATTAATGAATCATTTTTAATGAAACTAAATATATATTAAAAATTATCATTTTTAATGTTTCAACAATTTTCCTAAACATGTCCTTTTCAATAATGAATCTAAATATACATTAAAAATTATCATTTTTAATGTTTCAACAATTTTCCTAAACATGTCCTTTTTAATTATGAATCTAAATATACATTAAAATTTATCATTTTTAATGTTCCAACAATTTCCCCTAAACATGATAAATTTGTGATATATATATATATACACAATAAAAAGGTTTATAAGGAGATCGATTGACATCTCTTCAGAACTGATTTTGGGGGTAAGTTCGATTGACATCTGTGGTTGGTATTCTTATTCAGAACTGATTTATAAGGAGATCGGTTTGGAAATTATTATTTCCTATTTAGGGGAAAAGAGTTTGTTTCAATATACAAGTATTGGGAACTTCTTTTGTGGCTTTTCGTTTAGATCTGATAGATCGGAGTTTAAGTATTTCGATCAGATTTAGTTAAGATGATCATTTACCTTCCGTTTACAGCATGATTCTTTTGGAGTTTCAATGGTAGTTTCATTATTGGGGGATAGAGTTCTTGGGTTCTATATCTGTCCACTACAGTTTTTTTTTTCTTCAGGTTCTTTCGAGATATGATATTATTGATCTGTGTTATTGATGAAGTGCCTCTTCATGATTTTTCACCCCAAACAGATTACGGTTTTCAAACATCCTATTTGGTTTCTGTATGGTCTAGTGATTCTGGACAAGATCTATATCAGTTCCATTACAGATTCTTCAAAATTATGGGTTTTAAATTTTAGTGGGGTTGATGAATAGATAATTAACAGCTATGAAACATGAATAGGAGATGAACTGATTATTTACAGGCTTCAGAAATTCAATGATGCTAATATGTTCGAACCACTACAGAGCAAATGACTAAATATTTGAGCAACAGTTCAGCTTTATGTGTGTGACTTGAGTTTTCTGCTTATTTTCTTGAAGTTTAACAGGATTTCTGCTCCCAAAAGTTTGAATCCAGCTTGTACAACTTATACGAATGGGATGTCATTCCTGTATCGTATAGGAAATGAATTCAGGGAGCAGATACAAATGGTCTACCTGTTAAGCTGTATATTTTGTGTTGGCAGAAACAGACAATGTTCATTTTTAGCTCTTGGTTTTCATGTGCTTCAATGTTATTCATGTTTCATCCAGACTCTCATGGTATGATCAGCTCTAATAAGAAATTGGCACCTGGTTTATATGGGTTCTCTTTGTTGATTTCTAATACTAAGATTGAATCACAAAGTTGTGATTCATCAACCAGACTTAGTGATTGGAACAGATTCTTTCGGGATTCAGGTGCCGGAACAGATGGTTGTAGGGCTATTTTATTCACTGCTCACCTTAATGCTTTTTTGAGATCATGTGAACCCATTTATGGTTTCATGAGAAGTATGAAGTTGATTAGTTGAAGATGCTACTTGGCAAATGGGTCTGGATGATATGGGGTGAAGTTAATGGATGTGGATAGATGTTTCTGATTTATATCCTGAAGTTAAAATGCTGTTTTGAATTGTATTTTATGGGAGATGAATGGTTGGAGAGAAGTGCAGTTTTGCACGACAGTGGGAAGTTGGCCTAATCATGGGTCATTTTATGTTGTTTAGGTTTACATTTACATGTATTTTCTGTTTTATTTCGTTTTAGCTTTTGTAATGGTTAGTATGCTAACCTCTCTTCTGTATGGTTTTTTCTAGTAATTAATAAAGTGAACCAATTTCCAAAAAAAAAAAAAAATACACAATAAAAAGGTAAATTTTTATTGTGTAAACAATTATTTCCAATATGACAATTTCCTTTGATCCATATATACAAATAAGAAGATAATTTTATTGTATAAACAATTTCTTTGTTTCATATGTACAAATAAAAAGGAATTTTATTGTATAACAATCCTATTATTAACATGTACAAATAAAAAGGTTATTTTTTTGTATAACTAATTCTAACAATTCCTATGATTAACATGTACAAATAAAAAGATCATTTTTATTATATAACAAATTTAATAAATTTTATTATTAACATGTACAATAAAAAGATCATTTTTATTATATAACAAATTCCTATGATTAACAAGTACAATAAAAAGATCATTTTTATTATATAACAAATTTAACAAATTCTATTATTAACATGTACAACAAAAAGATCATTTTTTTTATAACAAATTTTACGAATTCCTATGATTAACATATACAATAAAAAGATAATTTTTATTGTATAACAAATTCAACAAATTCTATTATTAACATGTACAATAAAAAGATTACTTTTATTGTATAACAAATTCAATAAATTTTATTATTAACATGTACAATAAAAAGATCATTTTTATTTTATAACAAATTTAACAAATTCTATTATTAACATGTACAATAAAAAGATCATTTTTTATTGTATAACAAATTCAACAAATTCTATTATTAACATGTACAATAAAAAGATCATTTTTTATTGTATAACAAATTTAACAAATTCTATTTTTAACATGTGCAATAAAAAGATCATTTTTTTATTGTATATTAAATTTAACAAATTCTATTATTAACATATACAATAAAAAGATCATTTTTATTGTACAACAAAGTTAACAAACTCTATTATTAACATGTACAATAAAATGATTTTTTTTATTGTATAACAAATCCTAACAATTCCTATGATTAACATGTACAATAAAAAGATTATTTTTATTGCATAACAATTTCTATTATTAACATGTACAATAAAAATATTATTTTTATTGTATAAAAAATTTAACAAATTCCTATGATTAACAAGTATAATAAAAAGATTATTTTTATTATATAACAAATTTAACAAATTCTATTATAAACATGTAAAATAAAAAGATTATTTTTATTGTATAACAAATTTAACAAATTCTATTATTAACGTGTACAATAAAAAGATCATTTTTATTGTATAACAAATTTAAGAAATTCTTTTATTAACATGTACAATAAAAAGATCATTTTTATTGTATAACAAATTTAACAAATTCCTATGATTAACATGTACAATAAAAGGATCATTTTTTATTATATAACAAATTTAACAAATTCTATGATTAAAATGTGCAATAAAAAGTTCATTTTTATTATATAACAAATTTAACAAATTCTATTGTTAACATGTACAATATAAAGATCATTTTTTTTATTGTATAACAAGTTCTAACAATTCCTATGATTAACATGTACAATAAAAAGATTATTTTTATTATATAACAAATTTAACAAATTCTATTATTAACATGTACAATAAAAAGATCATTTTTATTATATAACAAATTTAACAAATTCCGTTTTTGTCAAATTCTATTATTAACTTTTAAATTGGGTAAAATTGTTGATTACTAAACATGTTGCCACCAACCCATCCGTTTTGTGTATAAATGTAAAGGCTAATTAATTTCAAGGGAAATTTAGCATTTTCGAAATGAGTATTGAAGTTTTATTATTTTGAAATCAGCAATTTATTTCAAGATATGATTTTATAAAATGACCACGGTGTGAAAAACGTAAACGTTTGATTGTTAAAGAGATCGGGTTTGTAGATTGTCATACTCTCTGCCAATGCCCAAAACCACTTTAACAACTGTGTACGCGGTGGAGTTCCAGAATGAAGTAGGATGGTTTGGTGGCGATTACTGGAATGAAGAAAGATAATGATGATGGATAGCCTTGACCTTCAGGTCATAAATAAATTGTGACGGCCCGTCCCGCACCAACCTGCATTTCCTCCGAAAGTGCGCTGTACACATGCCCAGCTAGCACAGAACGGTCGTCAGAAGAAAAGAAAGAAGAGAATGAACTAATCAAGGAACCTGTAGAATGTCTCACAGCGCATGGGATAAAATATAATAATAACATATTTGACATAAAACAGGCGAGACAGTGCATAAGCTGATAACTAAAATCAACATCAATCATCAGAGCAGCGGAAATCCATATACAGCTTATTACAATTTTCCAAATTTACTGTCTCTAAACAAAAGAAAGCTAAAGTAGAAGATACACCAACAATGCCCAGGCAGTGATCTTCAACAACACAGGGAGAATATTATGTATATAGTACGTAGAAGCCTCCTGCTCGTCTCCGGATCATCTACCCGTGCATCACCAGCTAACCTGTCTCTAGTCTGCTCGTGTGAGCACCCAGAGTAATAAGAGGAGACATAAAACTCTGGGTCAGACATAAAGCCTGGTATGAGCGATAAGCATCTAAACAGAATAATAACAGGTATACTAAGCCATACCTGAACCTGGACCTGCAACCAAAGAGTTAGTACCACATACCGTACAATGCTCTAAGGTGCCATAATAAATAGTGTAAGAATACGGGGGTGGGGTGTGCATGTCATAATGATAGCAAACAAATCATCCATAGCAACCATCCTCACATCTCTCACTCAGTGCGTAAAGCATACGATATCTACCACTTTGGAACACTAGACAAACTGAGGCAACGACGAATCCCGACTTGTAGAAACCCTGCTACGACCAAGCTAAACATATGGGGTCATGACCAAACATTTCAATGACCCACTTCATTGGTTGTAGCCCTTGGTTCTACCGATGCCATAATGGCCCTGAATCCGCCTTCGTACCTCCTACCATAGTGGTCCAAAGCTATAGACGTCGATAACTCCTTGGCACGCGTCCCGCAGCAAAGCCCAACCATGAAGCGAACTCGTTGATTCCCATCTGAATCCTGAGCTCTAACTTCTCATTTGGACTTCCTTTGCACCTCGGGTTTGGTCGAATTGGAGTGGGTCTTCAGAAGAGTTGTCGCGCAGTCCTGGAATTCGATTCGGTTCGGTAGTCATCATCTTCGTCGGTTCGGTTCGGTAGTCATCTTTTCCATTCGGTTCGGTGCTCCTTCGGTTCGGATTCTCCACTTGGTTCGGTTCGGAAGTGTAGTGCCTATTCTCTGGTTGGTTCGGTGGTTGCTCCCTTCTAAGTTCCCATACCCAATCCTGTCCTTCTCCAATTGCCGATCCGCTCCGCCCCCTTAGCTTACTCCGATCCGATCCTCTCCAATCCGATCCGCTCCACAGCTCCGATCCGCTCCCTAGTTTCGATCTGATCCGCTCCCTAGTTCCGATCTGATCCCCCTTGTCCACTCCAACTCTAAGCAAACAGCCTTCCTTCTCGCCGATCCTCCTCCAGTGACAAGCTCCGATCCAGTTCAGATTTCCTTGGTCAGTTCACAAATCCGATCCGACCCTCTACTCCGATCCGATCCGGTTCGGAACCTGCACATTTCTGCCACTTTCCAGCGAGCTTTCTACGCCATTCGACGACGTTTTCAACCAATCTAACTATTCTAATCAATCATAAAACATACCATAGAGTCATAGCAACATGTAAGAACAACCACAAACACCTAACAACAATTCAAATGAACCAAAATGGATCAAAGGTGGCTAAAACCTCACATTTTCCTATAATCCCTCTTAATCATGTTTAAGTACATACTTAGTAAAACTTAACCAAATCGTCTAAATTTTATAACAGAGGCATGAAATATTATTTAAGAATTTCTAAATATTTTTCCAGAATTTATTAGTGTATAAATTCGCTAATCTTCACTAATTACCCTTAATTAACTGTAATTAGTGTCAAAACGATGCTATCACTCACCTTGGCCACAAAATAAAACACCAAATCTGAAGTATCCTCTGTTTGGGTCGAATTCCTATGTATAGCAACAGCTCCAACCTTGCTTTGTTGCTATTTGGCCTTGTTTTGATGTAGTTTAGGCTTAATCTTCACTAAAAATGTGTTTTGGAGTGGTTTTAGAGGATGGAAGCCATTACTAAGGTCTCAAGAAGGTTTGTGGCGGCTCAAAACTGAAATGAAAGTGATAACCTAACCCTAATCAGTCCTCCTATACCTCTAAACCCGAAATTCCCCTCTGGGCCTAGCTGCTAATCACCCGGTTAAGCCCAATTAAGCTGTTTTCACCATCTGAAACTTGTTTCAGCCATATCTCCCAAACGGTGAGTCCGTTTGGCTAATGTGACCACTCTACGGAAAGAGAAACCATCATCCGGAGCTAATGGAAGTGGTTTCAGGTCAAAATTCCTTTCCAGTCAAAAGTTATGGCCAAAACAGTGCCAACTAGGGGTAAAATGGTCATTTAAAAATCGGGAAAAATCATGAACATGGGAAATGACCCCAATAGTCGTCTCCCAAAGTTACACGACTATACGACTTCGTACGTGACAGAAATAAATATCCTACGATCCTATGATGCGTAGAATGCGGGTCGTTACACTCTCCCCCCCTTAAGAAATTTCGCCCCCGAAATTCCTTAACCCAAAACATACAAAGGATCCCGCATGCCTAACAACCACATACAACAATCAATCATGCAAAATAAGCAAACAAGTCTATCCTAGCATGCGGAAAACTAAATCAAAGTCAAAATCTTACCAGGCAAAGAGTTCTGGGTGTGCCTTCCTAATGTCCTCCTCTGTCTCCCAAGTACAATCACTCTCGTCCTCGCTCCACTGTACCTTGACTAGCTTCACCGCCTTCCTTCGAAGTTGCTTCATGTCGTGCTCGACAATACGGGCCGGCTTGCGGTTCCCAACCGCCTCGGGTTCTACTTCGAAGTCCTCTAACTGATCAGGTGAAATAGTCATATCTGAGTCGTGAACGAACTTCCTTAGTTGGGAAACATGAAATACGTCGTGAACTCCTGCCATCTTCTCTGGTAAGTCAATTCTATATGCCAAATTCCCGACTAGTTCAAGAACAGGGAATGGGCCAACGAATCTTGGTGCCAACTTGCCTCTCCTGCCAAATCGTATTACGCTCTTCAACGGAGAAATCTTGACAAACACCAAGTCGCCAACGGAGAATTTTAAGTCTCTTCTCCTCTTATCAGCATAACTCTTCTGTCTATCTTGGGCAGCCTTCATTCGTTGTTGAATGGTCTTGATTTTATCTGAAGTTTCCCTCACCACATCTGGTCCAAGCATAAACTTCTCGCCAGTCTCTATCCAACATGATGGTGAGTTGCACGGTCTTCCGTACAAAGCTTCAAACGGAGCCATACCGATACTGGATTGGTAGCTATTATTATATGCAAACTCTACTAGATGCAAATGGTCATCCCATGATCCACCAAAATCCAATATACATGCTCTCAAGAGATCTTCCAAAATACGGTTCACCCTCTCTGTCTGACCGTCGGTCTGAGGATGATATGCGGTACTGAGATGTAACTCTGACCCTAGAGCCTCTTGTAAGCTCTTCCAAAACCCACTAGTGAACAACGGGTCTCGGTCGCTCACAATGCCTTTAGGTATTCCATGAAATCTCACTACCCACTTCATATACAATTCTGCTAACTTAGCTGCCGTTCTGGTCGATTTGACTGGTATAAACCTTGCACTTTTAGTCAGTCGATCTACAATTACCCAAATGCTGTCATATCCCGATCTAGTCCTTGGTAAACCATCGATGAAATCCATCGAGACTTGCTCCCATTTCCATTCGGGAATTTCTAAGGGCTGTAACAACCCACTAGGCTTCTTTTGCTCGGCTTTAACTAGCTGGCAATTCATGCACTTGGATATAAACTTCCCAACGTCTCTTTTCATCCCTTCCCAGTAGTAAGTCTGCTTCATATTTCGATACATCTTGTTACCACCGGGGTGTATAGTCAGCTTTGAGTGATGACATTCTCTAAGCACTTCATCTCTCAATCTATTGACATTGGGTACAACAAGCTTTCCATTCTTTCTAAGCCATCATCAAACCCATACTTGTTCATCTCCTCATCGATACCCATCTCTAACTTGGAGATGATTTCCAATAGGTTAGGATCGTCCCTCTGACTAGAGCCGATTCGTTCAATCAAAGTGGGTCTGATCGTCAAACTTGCTAACATTTCTGGATCCAATTCGCACTTTGGTCTGAAATCAAACCCCGCGATAAACTCCAGTTGCTTCCATTCAAGGAACATAGCCCCTAAGCTGGCATGTCTTCTACTCAATGCATCAGCCACCGCATTGCCCTTTCCTGGTGTGTATGCGATGTCAAAATCATAGGAAGCTAAGAACTCTAACCATCTCTGCTGACGGAGATTTAAATCCTTCTGGGAGAATAGATACTTCAACGACTTATGATCTGTAAACAGCTCAAATCTTTCTCCCAAGAGATAGTGTCTCCACGTCTTTAACGCGAACACGATTGCTGCCAATTCTAAATCATGGGTAGGGTATCTTCTCTCGTGCGGTTTCAATTGCCGACTTGCGTAAGCTACAACCCTACCGCCTTGCATCAATACAGCACCCAGTCCGGTACCACAGGCATCCGTGTATACCGTCATCTCTTCATCCCCCTTAGGAATGACTAACACTGGTGCGCTTGTCAACTTGTCCTTTAGACTTCTGAATGCATTCTCGCACCTTTCATCCCAGACAAAAGCTTGATTCTTCTTGGTCAACTGGGTCAATGGTGCTGCTATCTTGGAGAAACTTTGGATAAACTTACGATAATATCCCGCTAACCCCAAGAAACTCCTTACATCTGTTGCATTCTTGGGCGTAGGCCAATCCTGTACCGTAGCCACCTTCGCCGGGTCCACGGCAATCCCATTTTCTGATACAACATGGCCCAAGAACCTCACTTCCCTCTTCCAGAAGTGACACTTAGAAAACTTGGCTTTCAATTGGTGTTTTCTCAACACCTCCATCGCTACTCTTAAATGTTCCTTGTATTCTTCCTCTGTCCTCGAATGGACCAAAATATCATCAACGAACACAAGGACGAACTTATTCAACTGATCTCTGAATACCCTATTCATAAGATCCACAAAATATGCTGGGGCATTGGTCAGCCCAAATGGCATAACCAACCATTCATAAAACCCAGACGGCGTTCGAAATGCCGTTTTAGCTATACTCTCAGCTTCCACTCTAAGCTGATGAAAACCTGTCGCGAGATCCAACCGAGAAAATACTCTCGCGCCACTCAACTGATCGAACAAATCATCTATCCGCGGTAGAGGATACTTGTTCTTCCTCGTCACTTTATTCAACTCGCGGTAGTCTACACATAAACGAAGGGAACCATCCGCCTTGGTAGCAAACACAACTGGTGCTCCCCATTCAGAAACACTCCTTCTGATAAATCCCTTCTTCAAAAGATCGCTGACTTGCACCTCGAGCTCTCGCTGCTCCCTTGGTGCCATACGACGAAGTGGCATCACTATAGGCCTGGCATCCTTTACCAAATCAATACGAAACTCAATCTCTCAGTGTGGTGGAAGTCCGGTCACTTCTTCAAAAACATCCGGATACTGGGCAACCACGGGCAAACCTGACAACTCACTATGCGGAATGTCAAGGGAGTTTAGAAAACTAGCCAATACCCCCTTACTGGGTAGACCACCAAACACTATCCTCCGCCCATCATCCGCTCTAGCTGTCACCAAAAAGCCCTCACAGTCTACCACCACCCCGTATCTTTGGAGCCAATCTACTCCCAAAATAATGCCAAACCCAGTAAAGCCCAAAACAAAGCAATCACAAACAAACATGCATCCATGACTCGATAAGACCACATTACGACAAATCATGCTAAGGCTAGTCGAACCACCAATCGGGTTCGTCACAACTAAAGGTCTATCGACAATCTCGGGCTCCAATCCCAACCTATCTACCAGGTCACTAGATATGAAAGAACTGGAAGCTCCGGTATCAAACAAAACTCTAACAGGAACATCATAAACAGAAAGCATACCTTGAATGACGACATTCTTTCCCTTCTCCGCCGCTGTTGGGGCATTCGACGAAGAAGGAATAGCATTAAGAGCGTAGGCTTTCACCATTTGCTTTTCTTTAGGGGGCTGCGGACACTTGTCCTTGTGATGTCCCATTTGGCCACAGTTGAAGCACTTCCTATCCGCTGGCTTGTCCCGACAATTACTAGCATAATGGCCCTTCTTACCACAGCTGAAGCACTCCACATCTTGCTTAGTCTTTTTCTTCTGGCCATCCTTAGCTTGGTTCTGCTTTCTCTTATTCTGGGAACCACTCTTGCCTCCACCACTTGCTTGTGGTTTTGGCTCTTCTGCAGATGCAACCTCAGTCTTTGACCTAGGGTAGAGACTTTCTGATCTTAACGCTTTCCCCACAATCGATTCAAACGTCTCATCGATGTGGTTAATAAGTTTTTCCCCCAAGTACTGATCCAAACCAGTTATGAATTTCTCATTCTTTTTCTCGGCAGTATCAATAAGAGATAATCCATATTTTGACAAAGTGTCAAATTCAGCAATATACTCCGAGACAGCTCTGCCATTCTGCTTGAGCTCCAAGAATTTCTTAAACAGCATTGACTTCTGAGCAGCCGGAATGAACTTCTCACTAAAACGAGCCTTAAACTGTTCCCAAGTAATCTGATCTTCGGGAGTAGCTGCCTTTATAGCATTCCACCAATTCATTGCCCGCCCTTGCAGCTGACGGGACGCTAGCTTTCTCTTCATCGCATCCTCGATACCCAAATCCTCGAAGATACGTTTGCAACTATCCAACCAATCCTGAACGTCCGTAGCCGACTCCGTTCCGTGGAATGACTTCCCACCAAGACTAGTATAATCCTTATTCAGCTTGGCGAAGTCGACTCTTGGCGCCTGCACTATTGGACCACCACCATTTCCACCATTGGGAGCTGCCCTCTGTACATCTCTAAGCATCTCTCTCATGAGGTCAGTAAACATCGTCCTCATGTCAGCAGCATTCCCATTGTTGGCTCCCCTACCAGCACCTCTAGTATATCGGCTCATCGTCAATCTGAAAAAGGAAATGATTAACGACTCCATAGTGGTGCTAGTGCAGTACGACTTCATCCTTATACTACTAATAGTATATATATAGCTTTTAAAAACCAAAGTAATCACAAATACGCTCTCTCGTATACGTATATTATCTCTCCCTGATAACTTCCCTAGGTTAACTATGCAACCTAGAGCTCTGATACCAAGTGTGACGGCCCGTCCCGCACCAACCTGCATTTCCTCCGAAAGTGCGCTGTACACATGCCCAGCTAGCACAGAACGGTCGTCAGAAGAAAAGAAAGAAGAGAATGAACTAATCAAGGAACCTGTAGAATGTCTCACAGCGCATGGGATAAAATATAATAATAACATATTTGACATAAAACAGGCGAGACAGTGCATAAGCTGATAACTAAAATCAACATCAATCATCAGAGCAGCGGAAATCCATATACAGCTTATTACAATTTTCCAAATTTACTGTCTCTAAACAAAAGAAAGCTAAAGTAGAAGATACACCAACAATGCCCAAGCAGTGATCTTCAACAACACAGGGAGAATATTATGTATATAGTACGTGGAAGCCTCCTGCTCGTCTCCGGATCATCTACCCGTGCATCACCAGCTAACCTGTCTCTAGTCTGCTCGTGTGAGCACCCAGAGTAATAAGAGGAGACATAAAACTCTGGGTCAGACATAAAGCCTGGTATGAGCGATAAGCATCTAAACAGAATAATAACAGGTATACTAAGCCATACCTGAACCTGGACCTGCAACCAAAGAGTTAGTACCACATAACGTACAATGCTCTAAGGTGCCATAATAAATAGTGTAAGAATACGGGGGTGGGGTGTGCATGTCATAATGATAGCAAACAAATCATCCATAGCAACCATCCTCACATCTCTCACTCAGTGCGTAAAGCATACGATATCTACCACTTTGGAACACTAGACAAACTGAGGCAACGACGAATCCCGACTTGTAGAAACCCTGCTACGACCAAGCTAAACATATGGGGTCATGACCAAACATTTCAATGACCCACTTCATTGGTTGTAGCCCTTGGTTCTACCGATGCCATAATGGCCCTGAATCCGCCTTCGTACCTCCTACCATAGTGGTCCAAAGCTATAGACGTCGATAACTCCTTGGCACGCGTCCCGCAGCAAAGCCCAACCATGAAGCGAACTCGTTGATTCCCATCTGAATCCTGAGCTCTAACTTCTCATTTGGACTTCCTTTGCACCTCGGGTTTGGTCGAATTGGAGTGGGTCTTCAGAAGAGTTGTCGCGCAGTCCTGGAATTCGATTCGGTTCGGTAGTCATCATCTTCGTCGGTTCGGTTCGGTAGTCATCTTTTCCATTCGGTTCGGTGCTCCTTCGGTTCGGATTCTCCACTTGGTTTGGTTCGGAAGTGTAGTGCCTATTCTCTGGTTGGTTCGGTGGTTGCTCCCTTCTAAGTTCCCATACCCAATCCTGTCCTTCTCCAATTGCCGATCCGCTCCGCCCCCTTAGCTTACTCCGATCCGATCCTCTCCAATCCGATCCGCTCCACAGCTCCGATCCGCTCCCTAGTTTCGATCCGATCCGCTCCCTAGTTCCGATCCGATCCCCCTTGTCCACTCCAACTCTAAGCAAACAGCCTTCCTTCTCGCCGATCCTCCTCCAGTGACAAGCTCCGATCCAGTTCAGATTTCCTTGGTCAGTTCACAAATCTGATCCGACCCTCTACTCCGATCCGATCCGGTTCGGAACCTGCACATTTCTGCCACTTTCCAGCGAGCTTTCTACGCTATTCGACGACGTTTTCAACCAATCTAACTGTTCTAATCAATCATAAAACATACCATAGAGTCATAGCAACATGTAAGAACAACCACAAACACTTAACAACAATTCAAATGAACCAAAATGGATCAAAGGTGGCTAAAACCTCACATTTTCCTATAATCCCTCTTAATCATGTTTAAGTACATACTTAGTAAAACTTAACCAAATCGTCTAAATTTTATAACAGAGGCATGAAATATTATTTAAGAATTTCTAAACATTTTTCCAGAATTTATTAGTGTATAAATTCGCTAATCTTCACTAATTACCCTTAATCAACTGTAATTAGTGTCAAAACGATGCTATCACTCACCTTGGCCACAAAATAAAACACCAAATCTGAAGTATCCTCTGTTTGGGTCGAATTCCTATGTATAGCAGCAGCTCCAACCTTGCTTTGTTGCTATTTGGCCTTGTTTTGATGTAGTTTAGGCTTAATCTTCACTAAAAATGTGTTTTGGAGTGGTTTTAGAGGATGGAAGCCATTACTAAGGTCTCAAGAAGGTTTGTGGCGGCTCAAAACTGAAATGAAAGTGATAACCTAACCCTAATCAGTCCTCCTATACCTCTAAACCCGAAATTCCCCTCTGGGCCTAGCTGCTAATCACCCGGTTAAGCCCAATTAAGCTGTTTTCACCATCTGAAACTTGTTTCAGCCATATCTCCCAAACGGTGAGTCCGTTTGGCTTATCTGACCACTCTACGGAAAGAGAAACCATCATCCGGAGCTAATGGAAGTGGTTTTAGGTCAAAATTCCTTTCCAGTCAAAAGTTATGGCCAAAACAGTGCCAACTAGGGGTAAAATGGTCATTTAAAAATCGGGAAAAATCATGAACATGGGAAATGACCCCAATAGTCGTCTCCCAAAGTTACACGACTATACGACTTCGTACGTGACAGAAATAAATATCCTACGATCCTATGATGCGTAGAATGCAGGTCGTTACATAAATTGACTAAAACAGGAGCCATACCCAGGCCAATTAAGTTAGCTACTCTTATCGGAAATGCTTTTTCGAAACCATATCTATTACCTTGTGATTTGATTGGTGTGCACCCTTGAATTTGGAGTATTGTTCGAGGTGGGCGGTACTCGCGGTTATGCGTTACCACCAACCTGGGTCCGCAATCCGGTAGAATTCTTCTGATGGGTATTGCCTCGATGCCTTGTCATATTTATCCTGATCGAGCCCTCTATGATTTTGATTTAACGTTGTTGTATCACGGCGCATCCCTATCCGCCGACGTACTGGTGTGTTATATGCAAACTGTATGGCAACGGTATAAACGATGTAAGGGTAACAATGGTAATCCCGCTTACACTATTTTGATATTTTACTTTACTGTATAGACACTACTATAATTGCGCATTATATTTTATGATATTTAGTTTAACGGATCCTTAAAGAATGGAATCCCAAACATTCTTTAAGTTACTTGTGCATTTCCATGACATTTCACTTGAGCTAATTTACTTGCAAAAGAATATTAGTCCTGATTCGAGTGGTTTAGTTTTGCATGATGCTCGGGTCAGCTTGAGTACCACAGTCAATGGAGATTTATCTAGGAGCTAGAGACCATTCGGAGCTTTAGCCACCTATCTGTTTCTTCTTTAGTTCTATCTATGTTAGACAGTTGTTGTTGTTTCTGTTTATCTTTAGCGGACTTATGTATTTGAGATTTCCATTATACTTGTCCTAGTGATTTGACACTATGTATTTTGTTTTGGAGGCTATGTTTATGTAGTAGCTTCATGAACTACTATGGTTTTATTAATTTCCGTTGCGAGTTATTCTGCTTTTTCTATGTCTGTGGTTCTGTGATATGATTTGTATTTACTCCAATTATTATTAACAATTCGTTATTTTGAGTAATTCAAGTAAGACATGTGTGGTTTATTGTCGATTTGAATAGCACAAAATAGTGGGTTGTTACACCGTATCACTTGACCATAGGGTAGAAAACTACATACGGGCACCGTTGGTCATGTTTCGTAGTAAAATGATTTTGAAATTTGATTTTTAAATAATAACTTAAGATTTTATATTTTAAAGATTTTAAAACTTAAGTTTTGTAAATTTTAAATTATATGTTTTAAAATGATTTTATGAGTAAATATGGATTTAAAGTTTTATTTACTTATAATTTTATATATTATAATATAATAAATATTTCTTTTAAACCTATTTTATATATTTTATAAACTTTAATAATAAAAACAAAGATGGATAGGTTGAGATTCACGATTTAAATTCGAGATTTAAATATTTGAATTTATATAACTATATTTGACTTAACAAATGGACTTATATAAGACATGAAATTGAATTCGAATTGATATGAACTTTTAGTAAAGATGAATTAGAGTTGGTTTAAAATATGAACTTGTAAGAAATGAACTTGAATTGTGTAATTGCTTTGAAATTGAATTTCAAAATTTAAGGAATGGATTTTAACCTATAATGGATATAAAATGAATTTGATTTTAAATCAACTAAATGCGAATTTTGAATTGACTTAAATATTGAACTTTAGAAGAAATGAACGTGAATTGAGTAACTGATTTGAATTTGAATTTGTAGTTGATATAAATATATGAATTCGATTATAAATTAACTGAATATGAATTGAAATAATTTATATATGGAATTGATTCATAAACTGTTTGGTTTGGATTAAAGAAATTTCTTAAATCAATTTATTTCAAGATATGATTTTATTAAAATGGCCACGGTGTGAAAAATGTAAACATTTAGTTGTTAAAGAGACCGGGATCGGATATTGTCATACTCTTTGCCAATACCAAAAACCACTTTAACAACTGTGTACACGGTGGAGTTCCAGAACGAAGTAGGATGGATTTTGAGGCGATTAATGGATTTAAAGAAAGAGAATGATGATGGATAGTCTTGACCTTCGGGTCATAATTAAAATAACTAAAACATGAGCCATACCCAGGTAAATGTGAGCTAGCTCCTCATAGCAGACATACTTCTTCGATACCATATATATTACTTTGTGACTGATTGGCGCCTTTGATTTTCGGGAGCATTGTCTGGGGTGGGCAGTCATCGCGGCTATGCGTTACCACTGGCCTGGGCCCGCAATCTGGTAGAATCACTACTGATGGTTTGATTTAACGTTGTCGTATCACGGCGCATCCCTATCCACCGACGTACTGGTGTTTTATATCCAAACTGTACGATAACGTTATAAATTGTGTAAGGGTAATAGTGGTAATCCTACTTACACTATTTTCAACAGTATATTTAACATAGACACTATTATAATTACCGTATTATATTAATTATATTAGTTTTAACGGATCCTTAGAGGATGGTGACCCCATACATCCTTTAAGTTACTGATGCATTTCACTGAATATTTCATTTGAGTTGATTTACTTCCACGAGAATGTTAGTCCTGATCCGAGTTGTTTTGTTTTGCATTATTGCTCGGGTCAGATCGAGTATTGCAGTGTTGAGAGTTCACCTTTTGAAGCAGGAGACTGTTGAAGATGTCACCTCTACCTGTTGATTCTGGCTATTTCTCCTTTGTATTAGAAATTCTTGTGTTTAGACTTCCGTTGTATTTAATTTTGTAACTCTGATATTATGTTTAAATTTTGATTTTTATTTAGTAGCTTCATGAACTACAATTGTACAATTTATTTATTCCACTACGATATTTTCTGTTTTTCTGTGTCTGCGATTCTGTTATTTATTCTATTTACCTCAGAAGCTAATAACATTCTGTCATTTCGAACAGTTCAGGTTGGTTTAATTACCAGCTTGATGTGGACGAAAACGGTATGTTACATTTTATTCCAATAACATACATTTTATTGTTGAGAAACAATCTAACTTTGTAAGTTTAAGTCATAAAAACGGGTAAGAATGGTCATATTTTCCCAGCTCACTTAATATTGGGTCTACTAATTAATAATTATTTAATAAACTAAATTTTCATTATTCAATATTGTTAAATACAAAAATGAAATAATTAACCGATATGAATAATTCTTTTACATACCTGCACTTGTAATATTATAGTATAAAAAACTGATGTTGTAGGTTTGTGACAACCTGAATTTTTGATAGATTTGAAATTAATGATTTGACTAAAATTTAAAATTTTAATACTTAAGCATTAATTTATTCTGAGTGGAATGAGATAATGAATTGAATTTTTTAAATGAACAATAATAAATACCTTTTGAATAGTGAGACGCAACAACGGTCTAATTTGAATTCATTTGTTAACCAACTCAATCTGTGTTATTTGAATTTAAATAAATTTATAAAAACTAAAATTTAAATAATGAAAATTTTAATTTATCAAGTTTATTAAAATGAATTTTTTTCCGAAAAGGTCAGTTCTGGTCAAATTTGATTAAAATTTAAATTCAAACTAAAATTTAAAAGTTGTCGAAATTTAAAATTTACTTTTTTCGATTCTTCTCTAAATTATGAGTTGACTAACATTTTTCATTTCATGAAAATTTGCATTTGTTTGCTTTAGATATGAGTTCTATAGTGTGAAAATGCGCAAAACGGACGATGTTGTTATGCGTATACATTTGTTTATAATTAATTATATCTTTCTTTACATTCTCACTAGTATTAATACCGGCTTGAATTTGAGTGGGTGAAAATTAATTTACGGGGACACATGTATTAAATTAATATTATGTATTTGGTAACTTCCTTTTAGTGCAAATAAAAATCACGTATTTCTCTTATCACCTCTCATTCACTTGTTTTTGAAATTCTTCGTTCTCTTTGCTCTTCCATGTCTAGATCCAAATCAACATCTTACATTTTTTTTCTTTCTACAAATCGAATTGCAATGGAAAAGACATTTGATGAAAATGAATTGCAAGCAAAAAGGAGATCAAAATCAAAACAAATCAACACGTAATTACAAAGCTCCTTCTTTTCTCTCTTTCTTTCTTCTTCCGATCTGATATTTCTTCCTTTCACAAATCAATCCCCAGGTACTGATTATTTTAAACCCGAATGATTGTATAGATTTAGGAAATTAATTGAATCGATTTGGGATGCGGGTTTAAATGATATATACCCAGGATTCGAAAATTGAAATCTCTGATTGAAATGTTATATATCCGTATTACTTGGCCTAGGTAGAAAATTATATATGGACAATGTTGGTCTGTTTTGAAATAGTTTCTAAATGTAAATATATTCAATTTATAATATTATTTTTAAAATTTAAATAATATTAAATTATAATAAAAGATTTATTAATTTACTTATAAAATAATTCAAATTATTAAAAATTTAGTTTGAATTCAAATTTAATCAAATTTGACCAGAACTGACCTGTTTAGAAAAAAATTCATTTTAATAAATTTGATAAATTAAAATATTCATTAATTCAATTTCATTATTTAAATTTAAGCTCTTGTAAGTTTACTTAAATTCAAATAACACAAATTGAGTTAGTTAAGAACTAAATTCAAATTAGACTGTTGTTACATCTCACTATTCAAAAGGAATTTATTATTGTTCATTTACAAAAATCAATTCATTTATCTCATAACATTCAAAATAAATTAATGCTTAAATATTAAAATTTTAAATTTCAGTCAACCATTAATTTCAAATATATTAAAAATTCAAGTTGTTAAAATTGGTTTTGGCTTAGGAAGATGGATTTAGATTTTTACATTTTTTTTTTTAAAAAGTGAACAAACTTTAGTCATCTTAAAATAAAATTTTGGACCACTAAACAATGGATTTTGAAAATGTCGTAAACAGAAAAGTTGTTGAAAATTCTTTTCCCTTCAATTAAAAAAAAAGAAAACTGGTTTTCGATAAAAGTTGAGGGAGTTATGAACAAAACAACAACAAGCCAAATTTTTAAGTCAAAAATCTGGGTCTAAAAATGCATCTGAAAGATATTGGTAGTTTCAACCAAAATATATTCGAAATCTGAAAAATTGCTCAACATAAAAGTTGTAGCTATTTCAATTTCACACAGTTCCAAAAAAGAAAAAGTGAATTTCGACTTTCTACCCGAAATTTATGGCCACTACAATACTGGTCAAAAATCTAGAAAACCAGGAAATAAAACGGTCTTTGATTTCAAGGAAAAAGCGGTCATGGCTAGGGTTTTCTAGCGGGGCTCGCTTTCTAGATGTGGAGGAAGGTCGGATAGGTGTGGCCAAGACAGTGGTGGAGGTGGCGGCAGTTGAAATCAAATTTGCCCTCAATACCTAAGGTGCTCTTAGAGCACTTCACCAAACGGTATGATTTGAGATTACGGAGCCACAAACACAAAATAAAGAATAAAAGTAAAAAAACAAGGAATTTTTAGAGTGGTTCGATCAATTTTGACCTACGTCCACTATGGAATCACTTCTCATTATCATATTTGAGTTTACAAAGTACATTTCTGTATACATTTCACTCATTTTATGATATTGCTCTTTTTATGAGGGTCTCTATTTTATTCTCTCTTTCTATCTCTTGATTTCACTTGAATTCATGAAGGAATCAGTTATATCTCTTGTTTTATGATGGTAGATGTTTGAATCTTCAACCACTTTAACAGTTAGATGATCTCCATTAGTTCCATGGTGAATTTGTGTTAGATCTAGGCTTAAGAGAGAATTAGTAGAGATTGGAGTAGCTTGATTTGATCTTGAGAGATTTCTAATGGAGTTTGGAGAAGATTTGATCCATTTGTTGTTGGAGAGAGATGGATTGATCTTGAAAATCCATTAATGGAGCTTGAAATGAAGTTTAAAGTGTTGGAGAAATGATTTGGCGGCCCTCCGGGGTAGAATTTTCGGTCCCCTTTCATGTGTGTTGTATGGGGGTATTTATAGGAGGTGTTTAGGGTTAGTGGCATTCCTGTAAATAAGCATGCGCAAGGATATTGCTTAGTTTGGCCACATACAGCATGATTTATGTTGCATGCATAATTGTGATCTAAATTGCCTGCGGCATCCCTGAATTAAAAGACTTGTGGCATGCTTTTTGGAGCCATTCATGATAGGTGTCGCCAGTTCATATGAAGCACTTCAACTAAAAATATGTCCAGCCATGTGATGTGGCATGACTAAATGCGGAGCATATATGACATGCTTTTTCCCTCACGTGTGACAACCCGGCATAGCTGGCTTTGGCTATGACATAAGTAGCTTTGTGGCACGAATTGCATGGACTAATGGCACGAATTAAAGGATTTGTCGATCTAGTTCCATTATATTTGCATGCAACATAAGCCCACGCTGATGTGGCACCAAACATCTAACTTGCGGCATGCAAGAATGGCATGATGCCAACTTACACAGCCATTTGGCCTTGCCTTATACAACATGAATTCTTCAAATCATAATATACTTAGCATTTTCTAACATTGTAGTCCATTCATGAATGAAATATGGCCTGTACGACTTGAATGAATCTCACGGCTTGAAAGATGGCTATGACTTAAATATGCCGAATCGACCAACTGTGATGCTTAGGACCTAAACATTTTTCCTTATAACCATCTTAACGACTTGCTGCTTAATACGTGTATATGAATGGTGCCAAACGACACGAGCTTTGTATGGCGTTGAAGACCGGATAATGCATTGTAACAAAATCCATTATTATAATGTTGTTGGTCCATTCACTGATCTTGGCCCGTGATATCCACACGACATGGCTCTTATAAATGAACGACATGATGAAAAAGACTTAATTTTCTTAGCTGGTAAGAGCTTACATCGTGCAATGACTTGATTATTTATGCAGGCTCGAATGGCTTGCTTGCACCATACATGGACGATCTGGTATATATTTGAGATATGCGGCTTGACTGTATTTGGTCACAATGACTTGGGCCTGTGCTTACGTTGTATTGCAGCTAGAATGGTCCATGCGTGTCTCATTATTTATGAAGGCTACGGCATGGAAGAGTTTAACACCCTTCGACATGAGATGGTCTACGACATGAAATGCCTTGTGACATGAACTCCGACCAATTATGGCATGAGATGAGCCACAACATAAGGCATAGCTTGTTCTGACGACATGCGACATAAATGATGTGGTTACATGTCATATTAATGGCTTGATTGCGGACATGCACTGCGACTTGGCTATGGTCTTGTTAAACAGTCAATGCGCTATTTTCTAACCCGCGTTTTAATGGGGTTAACATTTGCCCCTCGGAACTCATGGTTTCTTGTAGAGAATACGAGCATTGAAAATGAACATTGTTAATGCAATTTGCGCTGAGATCCAGTCATAGTTTTTGTTTGCTATGGACAATCATGCTCTTATCCTTTGACTCATTGATTCCAGACAATTCAAGTACCGAACTTGTTAGTTGAACTTATATGCCTCATGCCACCTGTTCTGTAATTAAGACAAGAACTTGCATGATTTTGGACTTATACTTTGTTATTGACCGTCCACGTCAATAACAGATTAGTAAATCATTAAAAATGAATTATAGTGAATTTTGTAACTGAGATTTGAATAGCCTGCCTATACAGAACTATTTTGTTTAACTATTTATAATTTTTCAAACATTGTCTGCATAGATACGATACTCTAATCCGAATTCACAACGATATTTGAGTTCTGCTAATCGATATATATATACCGACTATAGATTTCAAACCTTGCTTTTTTAATGACTTATATAATCTTGTGTGACGGATTACATTTTATGAAACGTGTACCTATTCAAATTGGAGCTTGCAATTTGAGTATCTGAGTTTGAGTTTCTAAGTTTAGGGCTACTGCTGCTTCTGAATTGTAAACGAATCAGTTCTTGGTTATTCCTCGTTCTCTTGACAATTTGCTGGGAAGATGCCATTTCGTGCTAAGTTTATATATGTTTAATCAATCATGCACTTATTTGGTATTCCCGAATTCTCCACAAGACTGCCATGGAAATAAATTTTGTTGATTGTCTATTTTTAGGCTTGCTGCAGTAGTTCGGTTAGATTTAGAAATTCGAATTTGTATTTGCTTTGACACCATGGATCATCCTCGGATATATAAAATTTTAAATCTCTGTTTCATAACAGCTTACCCCAATGCGTATTATTGCTCAATCTCCTTTTTGTATCTTATATTGAAACTGTTGATGGATATTAGCTTCAATTCATTAAGAAGCGTTACTTCTCTATTATATTTGAACTATGACATATTTGTATAGCCGCCTTTTAAGCATCACTTTTCTTTAGATTTGAAGCAAAATATCATCGGATTTTTTGTGAGATATTTATGGCTGGAGTTTTGAAGGCAAGGAAACCTTTGCGTTAAGAGATTCTAATTGGATTTCCCATGTTGATCTTTATCGGTGCAGTGAGTTTTATCGACATATCGAGCGTATCGATTTGCCGAATTTTCCAAATGCCCCAATTTTGAAGGCAAGTTTAAGCCATGTGTGTTGGCTTCTTTGATGAAGTAAATTGGTTTTTGGTTTGTTGCAATGTCGTGATAGACCCGTGGCATTTTTCCCGGGCATTATTCAACTCTTATGTAGTTGTGTTGCCTTCGTACTATGGGTTATCACGAGTCGCAAAAGCTCGATGTAGTTAGTTTTTCGGGTTTCCTTAATTGTGGTTAACGTGCTAGAAGATTTTAATTTTATCAGCAAAAGCTATTTGAACTTGCCAACATGCATGGAGCCCCTGAGCTTTGTCAATACAATAGGAATTCCGACTTTACTGGCTGGTTTAGTACTTCTACTTGGAGAAGTTTTTGTATCTTTGTTCCCCCACTCAGGAAGGTCTTTGAATTTAGTGCCCCCGCTCGGGGAGGACTTTGGATTTGATTCTCCCGCTAGGGGAGGTCATAAGATTTAGTGCCTCTGCTCGGGGAAGTCTTTGGATTTAGTGCCCCTGCTCGGGGAGGACTTTGGATTTGATTCCCCTGGTAGGGGAGGTCTTGCAATTTCGTGCCTCCGCTCGGGGAGGTCTTTGGATTCAGTGCCCCCCGCTCAGGGAGGACTTTGGATTTGATGCCCCCGCTAGAGGAGGTCTTGGGATTTAGTGCCCCCCGCTCCAGGAGGTCTTTGGATTTGATGCCCCCGCTAGGGGAGGTCTTGGGATTTAGTACCCCCGCTCGGGGAGGACTTTGGATTTAATGCCTCCGCTAGGAGGGTCGTGGGATTTAGTGCCCCCGCTCAGGGTGGTCTTTGGATTTAGTTCCCCCGCTCGGGGAGGACTTTGGATTTGATGCCCTCGCTCGGGGAGGTCTTTTGATTTAGTGCCCTCGCTTGGGGAGATCTTTGGATTTAGTGCCCCCACTCGGGGAAGACTTTGGATTTGATGCCCCGCTAGGGGAGGTCCTAGGATTTAGTGTCCCCCCTCGGGAAGGTCTTGGGATTTGATGCACCCGCTGGGGGAGGTCTTTGGATTTAGTTCCCCCGCTCGGGAGGTCTTTTGATTTGATGCCCCCGCTAGGGGAGGTCTTGGGATTTAGTGCCCTCGCTCGGGGAGATCTTTGGATTTAGTGCCCCGCTCGGGGAGGACTTTGGATTTGATGCCCCCGCTCGGCGAGGTCTTTTGATTTAGTGTCCCCGCTCGAGGAGGTCTTTTGCACTTCACTGTAGAAGTGTTTGCTTTATTGTGGAGGGTTTTTCTTGTTACATCGTTTCATGGGGATGGCACCAATTCCTTTGTTGGGCGCTCGATTTGGCAGGCTATCTTAGTTTAGGAACTAGGGCCTTGGACCTCTCATTTAGGAAAATGCCCTTCCGACAAAGGTTACAACCCTCTCGTTTGTTTGTCGTGGCGCTTGCTCGCTATTTGAATCTTTGCGACTCTTCCCATTCACTTTTCAAGGCAGTGCTTTTCTATTTCGGCACTTGTGCACGGTTGTATTTACAACCTTTGGCATTTGAACTAATGTTGTTGGGGTCGCTATGCTTCGTCAGATTTTAAAGGAACAAGCGCTCAACTGATGGCCTGCAATATAAAATCATCTTTAAGAAAATTTTGATTTGACAAAGATTTTTGCAAGCTAGGAATTTATTCAGGTATATTCTCTTAATCACAGAGCTAATTGTTCAGTACAACATTTGTAAAATATTACAAACTGTTTTACAAGAATTTCAAATATAACATGAAGTAAAGAATGAAATAAAGTTGTGGCAAAGATGATCGCTTATTCCGAGCCATTAAAGTTGGAGCACCACCATTGGTCACTAATTTATGACTGACCTTTCATTAACCCGTGCTATAGTTTCGTTGCTTTGACCGGATTGACCCTTTGATGTGCCCCTGGGGAGTTGCAAAAGGATTTGTAGCTTGTGGATTCTTCACATATTGTTGCAGTTTATTCTTCCTAATCAACTCCTTGATTAAGTTCTCCAAGTGTCGGCATTCATTAGTATCATGCCTGGGTTGATTGTGAAAGCGACAGAATTTTCCAAAATTCATTGTTCTCTTAGAAATATTCAGCGATGAAGGTTTTGGATAATGTTATGCATCTTTGGTAGCGAGGTAGATGTTATCTGGAGTACTATTTAAAGGGGTGAACTCAGCAGGTGTAAAGAAGCGAGTTTTCTTGCCATCTCGATTATCTTTCCGGTCATTTCCCCTCTTTTGACCTCCAGGATTCTTCTGATTGTATTGAGTAGCAGCATTTTTGGGAGCTTCAAGAAGTGGGTTACTGTCGGTAATCTGAAGAGGCACAAGATTATTGTCCACCCTCATATACTAGTCTGCTTTATTTTAGAACTACTCAAGTATATTTGGCTCTTTCATTTTGATCCATTTACCAAATTCGCTTTTTCCATCAATGGCGTTGATTAGAGACATTGAGATCATGCGGGGTTCGGGATTCCCCACCTCAGACAAAACAGTGTTGAACCTCTTGAGGAAAGTTTTAACAGACTCTTCTGGATTTTGCTTCATTGATGTCAAAGAGATAACATCTTTAGCCTTCGTAGCATGCGGCCTAAACTACTCCTTGAACTTTAGAGTCAAATCTTCAAATCGATCAACGGATTTGGGCGGCGACCTTGTAAGCCATAATGATACGATGCCTTCTAGATAGAGAGGAAATAATAGGCACTTGATCTCTGCATTCATATGCCATTCATATCTATACAGGAAGTGATTCGGATCAGAAGTCCCATTGTACAGGTTTAGAGTAGGATGAGTGAACTTTTTAGGAACTCAGCTTTGTAGATCCTCTTTGTGAATGGATTTTTGCTAGGGGAGTAGTCCCTTTCTCCTTCCCTGTCATTGCGAGCCATGCTATATCTTTCATGATTTGCTTTATCATATCCTCGATATATCCCTTCGAGTTGTGCCGCTTCGTAGAGCTGATTTCGATCTCTTTTCCAGATGCCCGTCTTGGCGAGCGATCGCGATTAGAGGATCTAGGTCTTTTACCTCCACTGTGGGAAGGTGCCTCCTTGGCGGGACTTGTAACTCATCGAGTATTTCGATCGGAATGGTTTTTAGCTTTCGGCTTTGAATCCTGAACTTCAGCTTTGTTCGTATCGATTTCCCATCCATCAAGGCCTTCCATATTATCATTATGTTTATGATCATAAGATGCCGAATTCGTGTTCTCTTCAAGGTTGACATGAACCTTTTGAGGAGAAGCCGGATTTGCTTGAGGATTTAGAAGAGCGTTCATTTTTCCATCAAAGCATCATTAGCATCCATCAAAGCTTTATTTGAAGTTTTCATGCGTTGATTTAAATTGGAGACAACGGCGCTTAGTTCAGCTCTAGTTACTCCGGCTCCACCTATTGAGTTTTATCCAACTTCAATGCGGTTGGTAAGTCGTGTAGCTTCGTTGTTAGCAACGATGTCGGTTTCTCCAATAGTTTTCTTAGATTTGGCCATTATTTCGGACAAGGCTTTGAATTCCGGAGAAATTACGTCACTTGGCCCGAATCTTAGATTTAGAGAATTTATAGTAGAAGCGGGCTTAGAACTTCAATGCAAGGCTCTTAAGCTGAAGAGGAGTATGAACGTGGCCCCACGGTGGGAATCAAATGCTGAAATCAAATTTGATCTCAACACCAAAGGTGCTCTTAGAGCACTTAACCAAACGGTATGATTTGAGATTACAGAACCACAAACACAAAATAAGAAGCAAAAAGTAAAGAACAAGGAATTTTTAGAGTGGCCCGGTCAATTTAGACCTACGTCCACTATGGAATCACTTCTCATTATCATATTTGAGTTTACAAAGTACATTTCTTTATACATTTTACTCATTTTATGACATTGCTCTCTTTTTATATGGACCTCCTTTTTATTCTCTCTTTCTAGCTCTTGATTTCATTTGAATTCATGAAGGAATCAGTTAGATCTCTTGTTTTGTGACGGTAGATGTGTGAATCTTCAACCACTTTAACATTTAGATGATCTCCATTAGTTCCATGGTGAATTTTGTTAGATCTAGGCTTGAGAGAGAATTAGTAGAGATTAGAGTAGCTTGATTTGAGCTTGAAAGATTTCTAATGGAGTTTGGAGAATATTTGATCCATTTGTTGTTGGAGAGAGAGATAGATTGATCTTGAGAAGCCATTAATGGAGCTTGAACTGAAGCTTAGAGTGCTGGAGAAATGATTTGGCGGCCCTTCGGGATAGAATTTTTAGTCTCCTTTCATGTGTGATGTATGGGGGTATTTATAGGAGGTGCTTAGGGGTAGTGGCATTCCTATAAATGAGCGTGTGCAAATATTGCTTAGTTTGGCAACACACGACATGATTTATGTTGCATGTATACTTGTGACCTAAATTGCCTGCGGCATCCCTGAATTAAAAGACTTGTGGCATGCTTTTTGGAGCCCTTCATGATAGTTGTCGCCAGCTCATATGAAGCACATCAACTAAAAATATGTACAGCCATGTGATGCGGCATGACTAAATGCGGAGCATATACCACATGCTTTTTCCCTCACGTGTGACAACCCGACATATAACAACTGGCCTTCCATGCTTTACAGCTAGCTTTGGCTATGACATAAGTAGCTTTGCGGCACGTATTGCATGGACTAACGGCACAGATTAAAGGATTTACCGATCTGGTTCCATTATGTTTGCATGCGACATAATTCCACGCTGATGTGGCACCAAACAGCTAACTTACGGCATGCAATATGAATGGCCTGGTGCCAACTTACATAGCCATTTGGCCTTGCCTTATACAATATGAATTCTTCAAACCATAATATACTTTAGCGTTTTCTAACATTGTAATGCGTGAATGAAATATGGCCTGTACGACTTGAATGAATCTCATGGCTTGAAAGATGGCTACGACTTAAATATGTCGGATCGGCCTGTTGTGATGCTTACGACCTGAACATTTTTCCTTATAACCATCTAAAGAACTTGCTGCTTAATACGTGTATACGCCATGGTGCCAAACGACACGAGCTTTGTATGGCTTTAAAGACTAGATAATGCATTGTAACAAAATCCATTATATATTATAATGTTGTTGGTCCATTCACTGATCTTGGCCCGTACTATCCACACGACATGACTCTTATAAATGAACGACATGACGAAAACTACTTAATTTTCTTAGCTGGTAACAGTTTACATCGCCGAATGACTTGATTATTTTTGCCGGCTTGAATGGTTTGCTTGCACCATTTAGACGATCCAGCTCGGATGGTTTGATTGCGGACATGCACTGCTGTTTGGTATGGTCTTGTTAAACAGTCGATGTGCTATTTTTTAACTACATTTTAACGGGGTTAACAACGACAAAGAGGAGTATAGGTAGCCAGGTCTTGATTGGAAAGAAAGGTGGTTGTTTGCATTTCTAGATCTAGATTTACACAATTCCGAAATCAACTAAAATTTGTAATTAAAATGGATTAGATAATATAGATAGAGATTAGAAATCATTAAAATAATTAGAATTTACCTAGGGATTGATTTGTGAAAGGAAGAAATGTCAGACCGAATGAATGTGAAAAGTCGGTGTGTGACTTAAATAGGATCTTTATATGGATATAGCGGAAATGTATATGATAAGATAACTTGTAAGCTACAATAGTTATGCAAATAAATCTAAGTAGTATAGATATATCACAAATAAGAAAATGCAGTAAGTAAAGACACCAGGAATTTTATATTGGTTCGGACTTCCCGTCCTATGTCCAGTCCCAAAGCTCGTCTTCGGAATTCGCTATCAACGCCCTCTCTTTACCTGGAGGAATAAGTCACAATACACCCGAGCACCAACAAGGATGTCCACGCCCGAGCACCAATACAGGACTTCACAATTACAAAATGTTTTGACTTCTGAATGTGTTGTCGAATCGACACTGAATAGCCAACGAATAAGTACAACCTTCCTATAATCTTATCCTTAAGTATTTGATGTGTATGTGAAGACTAAACGAAGTATATTACTTATTGAATCAAGAGATATGAAATAATTTCAATGATTCAACAAATAATTAGAGAATTATATAGCTTATAGAATGTGGAGAGTATAGAAATGTAAATCAGAAAATAGAGTATAATAAATGAGAATCGGTGATTTGGAAAACATGTTTGTAGTGTATTTATAATTGTAGAAGAGTAGTAATCTTTCATGAAGAGTTCCTATGGAGAGTTGCATCCATTTCTGTTCAGAATTGAAGAGGAATCTCTTCATGAAAGGAGATGACACTTCATAAAAACGACTATTAATTCCAGATTAGTCGACTGGTATAAAAATCATAAGTCGACTGGTTAACATAGAAAATCATATATATTCATATATATATATATATATATATATATTTAAATATGATAAGAAAGTAGTCGTTACTGGACTCAGGCTTCTTGACCAGTCGATTTTCTACCAGTCGACTGGTTAGGCAAAACCGGTCCAGTTGAGCTCTTTTCTTATCATACATACATACATACATACATACATACATACATATATATATATATATACATATATATATCTTAAAATTCATGCAATCGTATTATACTTTCAGGATAGATTTTAACATATATCTAACATGACTAAATATTCATATATATTAACTTAGCTATTTGATGCGATCTTCATTGTTTTCCATTTTATGGTTGTTATGAATCAAAAATATCGCGAATCAACATTCTCCCTCTTTTTTGACTGATGACAATATCTCGCATTCTGTTGAAATATTTAATTGCTTCCCCTGAATGTATGCTTGTATATATTTTTAGCCCCCCCCCCTTGAATCCATTTTGTTAGTTCATAAAGTAACATATTCTTACCGTTTGACTTCTTGTAATAAAATGTTAGCATACAACATATATATTTGATATATAAGAGCATATAACCAATTAATATAAATTGGTATACTATTCTCCCCCTTTGTCATCGGTAAAAAAGAATAAATGTCATGAGATATCAGTAATCGACAATAGAGAATATAAATAATTATAGCACCTTTAGGAGATATTGAATCATGTGTTTTTTCAATAAGCTGAGTTTTCACATATATTAGAGATACCGAAATAGCCTTCTCTTTATTGTGGTGTACCTACAAATAATATGATGTATATACTTTGGTACCTACTTGTTTCATTTGGGTTCAGGGGTTAGATGGAAGGTAACCATACCCAAGAGGGTTTAATGGAACATTTAAAGATAAAATTTTAATTATTAACTACAGAATAAAAATAAATATCAATATATTTTTCTCTATTTTTCCAATTTACAGGAACCCAAATACTTAAATAACTTCTATTGGTATTTCTTTTCGTACTTCTAGATGTATTATACATATCTCTAGTCATAGAATTATTTGTATTTCTAGAATAATTGTATCTTGGATGTGCATTAGTACTAGCAGTGATATTCTTATTATACATAAAAGCAGATCTAGTACTACTTCTATGATTGTATCCTAAACCACTTTTGTCATGTGAAGGTCGAGATCTAGATAAAATCATATCTAAATCATTTTGATCTTTATTGAATTTCGCGAACTTATTTGTACATTTATCAATTTTGATCCCAAAGTCGCAACTTACATTTTCAAAAGAAATTTTGTCATTTTGAAATCATCAATTTCCTTATTTAATTCAGAGTTCTTCCTTTTTAGAGTACCATTCTTAGTTTTGAGACCACAAATATGAGATCGTGAATTATCTAAAGAAGATTGTAATTTTTCAAAATTTCCTTTTGAATCAGAAATTTCATTATTATTTACCTTTAAAAACTAACATTCTTTAGATAATTCTAAATTCCTTTCAGTTAAAGCTCCATTCTCTTTTTCAATAGATGAAATTAAAGAACTAAAATTATTTATAGAATCTTCTAATGATTTATTTCTACTTTGTCAATCATCGATTTCCTTAAAAAGATCATTGTTTTTATCTGTTAATTGCTCATTTTCGTTTTGAAGGAAATCCTTTTGAAAAACAAGCTCTTCTAAGGTATCATCAAAATATATGACTTGTTTTACTAAAAAATTATTTTCCGCTTTTAATTTGGAATTTTCTTGCTCACAGTCTTGAAACTTGGCTAAAATAACTGTATTAAGTTTACCCAAGCTTTTAAAATCTTTCAATAATTTTTCATGGTCTAATAGAAGATCTTTATATAATGAATCTACACATACCGATTGTGTTTTGACTTTAGCCATGAAACATTTGCTCTCTTGCTCCGTCGATTCTGCTTTTGTTATTCCACAATTTTCTAATTCATTGACTAGACTTCTTTATTGCCATTTGTTCTAGGATGGTGTTATGATCTCTAGAACGCCAGGCTCTAATACCAAATGAAAAGTCAGTGTTGACTTAAATAAGATCTTTATATGGATATAGCAGAAATGTGTAAGATAAGCTAACTTGTAAGCTACAATAGTTATGCAAATAAATTTAAGTAGTATAGATATATCTCAAATAAGAAAATGCAGTTAGTAAAGACACCAGGAATTTTATATTAGTTCAGACTTCCAGTCCTGCGCCCAGTCTCGAAGCTCTTCTTCGGAATTCACTATCAGTGCCCTCTCTTTACCTAGAGGAACATGTCACAATACACCTGAGCACCAACAAGGATGTCCACGCCTGAGCACCAACACAGGACTTCACAATTACAAAATGTTTTGACTTCTGAATGTGTTCTCGAATGAATAGCAAAAGATTAAGTACAACCTTCATATAATCCTATCCTAAATTATTTGATGTGTAGGGAAGATTAAAGGAAGTATATTACTTATTGAATCAAGAGATATGAAATAATTTCAATGATTCAACAAGTAATTAGAGAGCTTTTAGAATGCAGAGAGTATAGAAATGTAAATCAGAAAATAGAGTAGAATAATTGAGAATCAGTGATTTGGAAAACATGTTTGTAGTGTATTTATAATTATAAAAGAGTAGTAATCTTTCATGAAGAGTTCCTATGGAGAGTTGCATCCATTTCAGTTCAGAATTGAAGAGGAATCTCTTCATGAAAGGAGATGACTCTTCATAACAATGACTGTTAATTCTTGATTAGTCGACTGGTATAAAAATCATAAGTCGACTGGTTAACAGAGAAGATCATATATATATATATATATATATATATATATATATGTATATATATATATATATTTAAATGATAAGAAAGTAGTCGTTATTGGACTCAGGCTTGACCGAACGACTGGTCGATTTTCTACCAGTCGACTGGTTATGCAAAACCAGTGTAGTTAAGCACTTTTCTTATCATTTATTCATATATATATATATATATATATATATATATATATATATATATATATATATATATCTGAAAGTTCGTGCAATCGTGTTACACTTTGAGGATATATTTTAACATATATCTAACATGACTCAAAACTCATATATATATATATATATATATATATATATATATATATATATATATATATATATATATATATATATATATGAACTTAGCTATTTGATGTAGTCTTCAGTGTTTTCCATTTTCTTGTTGTCATGAATCAAAAATATCGCGAATCAACAGAAAATTTGAAGAGGAAGAAGAAAGAAAGAGAGAAAAGAAGGAGCATTGTAATTCCATGTTGATTTATTTTGATTTTGATTTTGATCTCCTTTTTGCTTGTAGTTCATTTTCATCAAATCTCTTTTCCATTGCAATTCGATTTATAGAAAGAAAAAATATGTGAGATGTAGATTTGGATCTGGACATGGAAGAGCAAAGAGAATGAAGAGTTTCAGAAATAAGTGAATGAGAGGTGAAGAGAGAAATATGTGATTTTTATTTGTAGAGAAGGAAGTTACCAAATATAGGATATCAATATAATAAATGTGTCCCCGCAAATTAGTTTTCACCCATTCAAATTCAAGCTAGTATTAATAATAGTGAGAATGTAAAGAAAGATATATACACATAACAACAACGTCCATTTTACGTGTTTTCACACTATAAAACTCATTATGAGGCAAACAAATGCGGATTTTATGAAACAAAAAATGTTAATCAACTCATAATTTAGAGAAGAATAGATAAAAAAAGATAAATTTAGATTTTGACAACTTTAAAATTTTAGCTTGAATTCAAGTTTGAATCTAATTTGACCAGAACTGACCTTTTCAGGAAAAAATTCATTTTAATAAATTTGATAAATTAAAATATTCATTAATTTAATTTTGTTATTTAAATTTAAGTTTTTATAAGTTTGCTTAAATTCAAATAACACAAATTGAGTTAGTTAACAATTAAATTCAAATTAGACATTTTGCATCTCACTATTCAAAAGGTATTTATTATTGTTCATTTACAAAAATCAATTCATTTATCTCATTCCATTCAGAATAAATTAATGCTTAAATATTAAAATTTTAAATTTCAGTCAAATCAATAATTTCAAATCTGTTAAAAATTCAGGTTGTTACAAGGTTAAATTAATAGGTTGCAACGTCTTCTGTGTTTATGCAAACTATTGATTTTTTGGTGCTACGTTCACGCATTGTCTGATAATCGATAAGCTTTTAATTACAATAAACAAAGGTAACACCAATTTCCTTATCCTTCATTATTAGGAAACATGGAAACTAACTAATTTGCTTTCAAATGTTTGATTTTTGCATAACATAGCAGATGTGATTGCTGAAGCCATCTACAAAGAGCCATTTATAATGATTTGTATCAATTAATTTTTGATATGAATACTAATAAATGTGTTATATCGATTAACAAAGTTGATATTTACGTTATTTTAGCTAGCTTCAGTTAATTGCAACTAAATTTCAAATTAAGAAAAATGCAAGCAGACCATTAGTTAGTCGCATAAATCATTTTTATGTTGATTATAAAGTGGTGTTAACTATAAAATGTGGACTAATAGTTGACTAGTAATCTTTTTAGTTGACTCATTTGAATTAATGAAAAAAAAAACAAATTTGTTTTTGTTAGATTAATGTTTGGCCCAGTTCAGCTGATACTATGATGTTACATAAATATGTGTTTTATTATGAAATGAACATTGTTATTCATCTAATACAATATTTATTGAATTTGTTCATGAATTGGATAAGTTGCAAACATAATGATACTTTTTACTATTCAGAAAGCATTTCTATTAAAATGGTAATAAAACTTCCAAAGTACTTCGTTTTTATTGCTCTTATACGCACATTGGTGTATAATACAAATGAATAAAGGGAATTCTATTGAAATCTTATTGAACCATATGAGGAAAATAATTTATGAAATAAAAAATAGCATTGTGCAATTATAAGTAAGTAGATTAGCCTATAAATTGGAATTTGGAATTTAGAAAATATGCCTAAATAAATCAACCAACCAAATTTCAAAAAATGCATCTAAAATAAATCCACCAACAAAACCTAAAAAGATGTTAATTATAGGAAGTAGGTTAACTAACCTATCAATGGACATCAATCGTTGTTAAAAGCTTGCAACACTAAAATATAATAGCATGATAATGACTAGACTTCTCTATACACAAAGGTTCGAAGCTTTAATACTGTTGAATATTTGTGATTCAAATATTTGATAAGAGGGAAAGAAATTTGCTAATTGATTCAATTAATTAATTATGTTATATGTGGAAATATATGAGAGGATATTTTGATAGGGAACTAATTGATTACATAATCAATTAATTAATCAATGGATTTATAAATAGGGAAATATGTATATTCATTGATTTTTTAATATGAAGAGATAATTGATTAGCTTGGAGATTCATGCAAGGAAGGAAACATATGGAAATCAAGATCTTCTTTTTTCGTTTACATTGCAATCACATCATGGAGAATTGGAATGATTCTAATACAATGAGGAAATTGTTTTTCTTCATCTGTGAAACATTTCATCTTGAAGCCTATTTATATTTTCATATTTGTGGAGCATGAATGTGTGAGAGCATCCACCTTTTTTTCAGTATATCCTAATTTCCATTGTCAATCAATTAGGGATTTTGAGTGCATACAAGTCTATGTTGAAATTGATTATTCAAGTTTTAATTATAGGCTAGTCTCTCCATCTACTACCTATAAATTTGTATTTTTCTCTCTTGTGTTCTCTTTTGTACTCTCTTCAGTGAAATAAAGAATAGTTGTTGGGTCCGTGGACGTAGGCATAACTGAACTACGTTAAATTTTTCTGTCTTCTTCTGCTGTTCTATTTTTCTTTTAATTTGATGATTATTTTTCATTGAGTTGACGGTTGATAATTAATCGACAAGATAGATCCTCTTTTTTTTATTGCTTTCGCATTTGTGCAGTTTTTGCACAACAGTTTGGTATCAGAGCTAGCTGTCTTGTTCTGGATTAGTTACCAATGGCTAGTTCTTTAGTAGTGGTATGAAAAATTATGGCATCATGAAATTTGTTAGAAGAGAAGTTGTTGGGACATGGAAGGTTAAGGTGAAGACTAATGACAGTGTTCATCAACAACAACTGCATTCACTTAAAGGAAGAGATAAAATGCAGAAGCGCCTTGGAGGAGATGTGCATAGGGCCCACTTCATGGGTTCTAGAAGAGATGTTTGCTATAATTGTAAGAAGAAGGGACATTTCATACGAAATTGTTCAGCTCTTAGAAAGAAGAGAGAGAAAAAGAAAGCTTCAATTTTGGCAGCAGTTAGGTCAGATGCAAATAGATATGATAGTGATACATCATTATTTTCAGCCAGCATTTCACCATTAGAGACTACAAGTTGGGGGATTGATTCTGGAGCCTCTTGTCATCTGACGCCAGATAGGAGTTGTTTTGTCAGTTATGAGAATTGATGGTGGAGCAGTTCATTTGGAGAATGACACATCTTGTCATGTTGTAGGCATTGGAAGTGTGAGGTTTAAGATGCATGATAGTGTTATTAGGACTATCAAGGATGTTAGACATGTTCCGATGCTACATAAAAGTCTGTTGTCAGTTGGAGCTTTGAGTAGACTTGGTATAAGGATAATAATAGATGGAGAGAATTTAAGAGTGGCGAAGGGTTCCTTGGTAATGATGAAAGGGATGCGAGTTGATGATATTTATATGCTTCGTGGAGATACAGTCTTGGGTGATTTGGTTATTCATACCGATTCTAGTGTTTCAGATTCTAATCAGTTATGACACTTTCCTTTAGGTCATGTTGATGAGGAGAGCTTGGAAGTATTGAAGAAGCATAGGTAATTGCTGTTGATTCCCAATTAAAGCCTAGCTCTTGTGGAGATTGTTCTTTTGAAAAGAAGAAGCATGCCACATTTGATGTTGGAAGACCTAGAGCTACAGAGTTTCTAGAGTATGTTCATTCTTATGTGTAGGGACCCACCCCAATTGCATCTTTAAGTTGAGCCACTTTCTTCGTCTTATTTGTGGATGATTTCTTGCATATGGTTTGGGTCTATTTCGTGAAGACTAAATCCAAAATATTTTCCCAATTTCAGAATTGGAAGACCTTAGTTGAAAAGAAGTCAGGAAAGCTGCTGAGAGTTCTTAGAGTTGGCAATAGTAGTGAATTTGCGTCACAAAAATTCATTAACTATTGTGCGTCCAAGCATGTATTTAGAGATTTTTCTACAAAGTCACATTCTCTTAGAGTGACGGAGAGCATGTGTCGGATATTATAGGAAAGAGCTACGAGCTTGAGACTGACTGCTAGTTTAGAAGAGGGATTTTGGGCAGAAGCGATATCTATGGCAGTACTTCTCATCAACCATACACCTTCTATTGCCATAGATATGAAGATCCCAGAAGAAATATGGAAAAGAGAGCCTGTTAATTATTCATTCCTTAAAGTGTTTGGTTGTTCAGCTTGATGAGAGACATAATAAGTTGAAGCCTAGAGGAAGCAAGCACATTTTGTTAGGCTATGAAGAAGGAATGAAGAAGTATAGGTTTTGATGCAAAACAACTAAGAGAATTGTGACTAGCAGGCATGCGATATTTGATGAGAGGTCTTTACTGAAGGTGGAGCCTCTATCAAGTGATGACATTAGGAGGGTACAAAATTTCTAAACACGTTTGGAGTCATCAGATTGTTTTTATATTCGAAGAGAAAAGGGTATTGACGATGGTACCGTGGTTGATGAGAAGATTCCAGATATTCAGACTCTAGGGGAGCTCAGTCGCATTTAAGGCCTTTTGCTTCTATTGGTCTTATTTGTGAGCATAATAGAGGTGATAATTTAACTTCTTATGCTATTCATTGTGCGCGGCTTGGTGTTGAATTTGATAAGGCAGATTTGGTGAAGTAGAGTAAAATTTTTGAGAAGGAGGTTGAAGTAGATAATATGGAGCATGTCCTCACTCAATATATGTTGGAGAAGGTGAAGCACACTATGGTGTCTCCATTAGTCTCTCAAATTTCTGTACCTACAAGTTTGTCTCCTTCATCGGATTTTTTGAAGAATTTTTGGCATTTTATATATTTCTTATGCTTGGGAAAGATTTGGAAGCTCTGTTTGGGCAATATTGCCCAAAGTAGTTCACATTGAGCTTGATGGTGCAGACCCAACAATTTGTTAAGATTTGGTGACAAAAAGAAATTGTTATATTTGAATCAAGGTGGAGTGTTGAATATTTGTGATTCAAATATTTGATAAGAGGGAAAGAAATTTACTAATTGATTCAATTAATTAATTTTGCTATATGTGAAAATATATGAGAGGATATTTTGATAGGGAACTAATTAATTACATGATCAATTAATTAATCAATGGATTTATAAATAGGGAAATATGTATATTCATTGATTTTGTAATATGAAGAGATAATTGATTGGCTTGGAGAATCATGCAAGGAAGGAAACATATGGAAATCAAGATCTTCTCTTTCCATTTACATTGCAATCACATCATGGAGATTTGGAATGATTCCAAGATAATGAGGAAATTGTTTTTCTTCATCTCTATGAAACCTTTCATCCTGAAGCCTATTTATATCTTCATATTTGTGGAGCATGAATGTGTGAGAGCATCCACCATTATCCTCCTTTTCAGTATACCCTAATTTATGTTGTCAATCAATTAGGGGTTTTGAGTGCATACAAGTCTGTGTTGAAATTGATTATTCATTTTGTAACTATAGGCTAGTCTCTCCATATACTACCTATAATTTTGTAATTTTCTCTCTTGTATTCTCTTTTGTACTCTCTTCAGTGAAATAAAGTATAGTTGTTGGGTCCGTAAACGTAGGGCCGAACCACGTTAAATCTTTGTGTCTTCTTCTGCTCTTCTATTTTGTTTTATTTGGTGATTATTTTTCATTGAGTTGTCGGTTGATAATTAATCGACAAGATAGATCTTCTTTTTGTATTGCTTTCACATTTGTGCAATTTTTGCACAACAAATACTAATTGCATTGTCCAAAAGGAACGAGTATAAAGTAAGACTCATATGCTTCAATTGTAAAAGAGAAAATACTTTCTCACCGTATGTTTATTATCTTAATAAACTATAGCACAGAGAAGATGAATTTGACATACTACACATTTGAGTTCTAATAAAGTACAGGGATATTTTTGTCCCTCAACCATAAAATACAGTGGATAAAATTACACATTAGTGTTTATGTGAAAACTAATTTTGTGCATCTTGTAGTCTATGCGAGTTCAAATACATTAATATTATAATTAAATATAAACCAAAAGCTTCAAAATAAGGAGCTAGATATATAGATTTTTTGGAATATTCGTTAACTGCATAAATATGAAAACAATTTCAATCCATATACTATTCAATTTTCGGACACTATATGTTTAACAGTGCTCATCTACAGTACCAACCAGGAAGCTTCTCTTAAATTGAAAGCTAAGGGGATACATCACATTAGTTTTCCATTTAAGTGGATGTGATAAAATTAATGTTATGCTCCATAGATCTTAATCTGCTAAAATTATTCTTTATTTACTTTTTTCTGCCATAGTAATAGTACATGACAATTTTATCCTACTTGCAAAAAAATTAGTATTGTTTTTACATGAATGATAGTATTTTATTTCAATATTTATTTATACAACATAAAGGTGACTTACCAAACACTTACTAAATATGTGCGCTGTCACATAATTCAAATACATAGTTTCAAGTAGTATTGATATCTGCTTATAATATAAATACATGAATTCCGAAGTGTTCTTCAACTCAAATTCTATAGCGACAACCAATGAACACAATAAATAACAAGTTAAATTTAAAAGAGACCGAGGTCCTAACTAAGAATACTACCAATTTTCCACTTTTCAATTATTTCAGCGAGCTCCTAATGGTTCTTCTTCATTCCTAGGATCCATTTACTAGCATACATATGTAAGGCATATCATGTATGCCAGGATTTGTATTGTAGGTTAATTAAGATGTATAAAATATCAATTGGCACTTATATTATGCTATATAATTGTTGTTGAACTCATTTTATCACTTTTTAATGTGAAGATAAACATTGTACAAATGAATTTTGTATGTAATTGTTTATATAATCCATATAAAAATAACACAATCAACGCATTTCTTGTGTTGAATCGAATGAAAGATGGAAGCTCTACTGGAGTTAAATTTGAAGGATGAAGTGGTTTCTTTAGCTAAGACTGAAGTGAGTTAGTTGGAAATGAATATGATGAACGTGATGAAGTTCATGTAGGAATAGACAACAGCTAAGGGGCAGAACAATAAAAAATATATGATAAAGCTTATAAAACCTATAGCACCTTTAGCCATTATGGATTCGCGATTCATGATTTTGATGAAGGACGATGAGTAGATGGTTTGAATTGAGTACACGGTTCTTGATTCACGATTTCCAATTCCCAATTCCCAATTCAAGAAGTGTACACGTTTTGGAGGAGACGAACTGTCTTTCTGAAGGCGGTAGCTGAGGCGATGCGATGTTCTTAGGAGCAGAGGCGATGAAGAGTTGTACACGAGAAGCCGATTTGAAATGACACTGTTTTGGGATGGAAAAGGGGAAAGTGCTTTTTTTTATTTCCCGCACAATGAAATTTGCTTCCTGCCTCTCTGTCCTTGAATAGCATTGAGTATACGAGACTTTCATCTAGATAGCGTTTAAACCCTACAGTCTTGGAGAGTTCATGCGGACATCATGGGCAACGCTATGTATTTTTGCTATAAAAAAACAATTTTGTTGTAGTGCAGCCAAAGTATGAAACGAGGTCGGGCTCGGTTTCTGCTAATTTCCTATTATGTCGGACCCTCGATTGACGAACGATCAACATGAATGAGTTCATATCGTCGATATGTACAACTTCCATGTATTGTGGACATATTGAAATATTAATTTTCGGCTGTTGACTTAAAGAAAATGGAGGCCAGGTTTAGTTTTTAAAATGAAGGAGTGCTAAGGTCCTTATATAGTATTCCAGAAAAAAACTACTCATCAAGTCCGAAATTTTTAGCCAATTCGATCATATTTAACAGTTGTTCTTAAAATTAAATTATATATTATTATAATTTCGAATTATTTATCGATACACATGTATATTGCATACGATCACACAACTCCGAGTGATACGGAACTTGAGATCCTACAATAATTATCAATTCCGTATCCGATGAAACTGGTCTCATCGAAATTCGATATCATTTGCAAAATGACTATTTTTACGTGTTAATCAAATCAATGAATGAAAATTCGATTTCAAAACACTCACATAATTTGACAATAAATCGTTATTGTCGTTCGTATTAAAATTGAGTTTTGCATAGCTTCAAAAAAAACTTTAACGGAGTTTAAATTCAGAATTTCCAATATCAAGTTGGTTTGACATTCAAATTCTCAGTTTGAATTTAACTCAAGTCATTTAATCCCATAATTAATCATTTTTTTGAAAGGCAGGAAAAAATATATTGCATATGAAAATTACATGTAAGAGTATTTACAAAAGAAAATCACAACTCAAGTACAATAATTAATCATTTTATTATTTACATGTAAGAGTATTTACAAAATAATTAATCATTTTATTATTTAAATTAAATAAATATTCCTATATTAAAAATATTTTTCATTATAATTCAACTCAAATCATTCAATATGATAGATTGCTATTTCTATGGGGTTTAATAAGAATCAAATCACATAATCATGGACATTGAATAATACGAAATTTTCAACGAAATAAAATAAAATAATATTAGTTCATTATGCTGTTAATAAAATTTTACATCAGAGTTCAAACCAAAAATACAATGGAAGTCTAAATACATAAAATTCACCAATACAATTGACTAGAATAAGGATTAGCTGAAATATCTAGAATAAATGGATAACTATGCAGAAGATCTTCAGCTTCGAAAGATGAATCTCAAATAATGTTATATTTGGTCTGACCTGAACATATAGTAAAATAGGACACTCGAGTCAGGACCAACATTCTTATATAGGTAAATCAATCTCAAGTGAAATTTTCAAGTGAATCATACAAGTAACTTAATGGAAGCTTGGTATCACCATCCATTAAGGATCCATTAAACTATTTACATATAATACAATACGCTATTATATTAATTAATGTCTATGGTGAATATACTATTAGAGTGTTAAGGCATTACCATTATTATCCTCAACACAGTTTATAAGCACCACAGTCTATACAGTACCATAAATTCACCATAGTGGTGTTATCAATGGACACTCCATAGTATACGATACCAAATTAAAGTCGTAATGGGTTTGATCATGTCAAATATGAAAAGGCACTCGAGGAAATACCTAGTGTGTGATTCTACCGTTCGTAGAACCGATGTGGTGGTAAACTGCCTATCTCGAACAACACTGCCATCAATCTTGTATTAGAGAGGAGAATTGTGTAACGCCCCACCTCGTGATCCACCCTGACAAAGAGCATTACAGAGCAGCACTGTCTATTAGAGAGGAGAATATGGTTGGTTAGGAGCAACCATCCGTAATCTTGTATTAGGCAAGTATCGAATACGTTGATTGAGTTTATAGTATTTCTTTTCTTACATCGAGTGGATTGACATACTCACTTCATTTAATATAAAACTACAATGGCTAAGGATCGTATTCAGAACAAATCAAAACATATCACAGATCATAAAGCAGAATACATATAGGTACAACAATATAATACAACATATACATGTGCTACAAACTCGAATGGTTTTATAAACCACATATGCATCAGGTCTCAAAAGAATAAAATACAATGACATAAATACACCAATATACACCTAAGGTAATGATTTCAGGAGATAGGCTAAGATGGGTCAACTAACTATGAATCAGTAGCAACCTATGACCTGAAACAACTTGGTCTGACCTGAATATAAAGACATGGGCCATCCAACTTAAACGTATCGATTATAATATGATAAGTGAAATATGATGTCATATAGATTAGAATTCCTCTTTATAGAAAAGAAAAGTAAAACCTAAACATAACTAGTTCATGAGATAAATATAGCTGAACAATACAAATGACCACAAGTGAGAGTACATTTTCCAACAAAAGGTGTTAGGGGTGGAAATTTACTTTTGTTAACCGATCGAACCGGTTTCACCGTCGAACCGCATTAACCGACAAATTAGATTAACCGAACATTCGATTAACCGATCGTTATTAACCGACCAAATTACGGTTAACCGTATAACGTACATCGGTTAACTGTTGACCGAAAATACACACACATATACCTAGAAAAAAGTGATACACATGCGCAAACACACGTACACGTATATATTATAAGACCGGTAATATATACAAATATACATATATATATATATATATATAGTAAGACCGGTAGCATAATTATTATCTTTACTATTTCTTAAAACATACATGTATACGTATACACACACACACACAAATATATATATATATATATATATTTGTATATATACATACATATATATATATATATTAGTAATACAGTAATTACGATGATCTAATATATACATATATATATATATATTTAAAAAATAAATAAATACATATATACAAATATATATATTAGTAATGTATATACATATATCCTAATATATATATATCAGAAATATTAGTAATTCATATGCATATATACTACCAATATATAATATAAATTTATATATATGGTAATATATATTACAGTTAACCGACTTAACCAATTCAACCAACTTCAACCGAACCACAGTAATCGACAAATTCGGTTAATCGAACATTCAGTTAACAAATGGCTCAGTTAACCGAAAATATTAACTGATTTGTGCAGCTAACTGGCCGCGTCCACCCCTAAAAGGTGTTATGCACCAAAGCAAAACACAAAGATAAAAGATTAAGGAATAACCAAAAAAACCTATCAAATGACAACATATAAACGAGTACTTGATATTATTCAGCTAAAAATAATCGCTACATTTAAATAAGCATCAAAATTGCTCTAAAGTTATAAAAGAGTTTCAACATTAACAAACCAACATAAATTGGACCGAAAACATCAAATAGCTACAACTTAACAAATCAACATAAAGAGGTCCAAACTATAAAGGCAACAAAGCCAACTAAGCACCAATATGGATCCAAAACAATAAATGCAACAAAGTCAACGAAAGCATTAATATGGATCCAAACAACAAATTCATTAAAGCAACAATTTGGATCTGAAAAAACATAATATTCCACATGCGTCAATAATTAAGCTCCCTTGAGCTTTGCCAAATATGGTATATATATTCAGGCGCCTAACACTGCAACCCGCCTCTGGTAGCGTGCAACTTGACCACATCGATCAAGGGAATACATATACAAGACTCCCCCTTCCGAGTCTAGCTTCCCCCAGATGCGAGTATTTGCACAAAAACATCAACAACAACTAACGTGTCACAGTCTTTCCTTATCAACACGAAAAGAGAAAACAATAGTCTCATACCACACGTTTAACTAGTCGTTCTACTAATAGTCAGCCCACTTCACATCAACAAATGCTTAAATAAACGAATCCAAAATTAAGCGATATAATGAACCTATGTATCCCATACCACATGGTTTATTATATTATTTAAAATTATTCCTCGTATTCTCGAATGTGCAAAAACATAAGAATTTATATATTGCAAATACAGGATTTGAGAAAACGAGTCTTATAAAACAGTTTGGAAATCGATTGAGTATTTTCTTTAAAAATGATATTTATATTGAGAATATTGTATATTATATTCCCTTGAGACGGTTTATTTTTAAAACAAATATTTGTCTCAGAGTGCTAGAATTTTTTTTAATTATAATTTACTTGTGAAAACATTTTATAAATGTGCATAGTGTTATAAACATACACGAAATTTCAACATGAAAGAAACACATAAAAACTACAAATTTGAAATAAAGTTTTTGTATATTGTTGTCTTATACAAATAAATCAAAGCCTTTCAAAATTAACGTCAAAATATACTTTAAAATCATCAAAGGAACAAGGAAAACTCAGCTGGATTCAACATATATGCATATCCGTAAATATGCAAAATTTTGAAATTATGACAAAATACATAGGGAAAAAGCTACAAACCCAGATCTGAAATTTTCCCTGAGTTCAACTTTCAAGTAAGTTTTGAGTAATCAATTGATCTCCGAAAGGTCTGAAAATTGGAATGCATAAACTAGAATAACAAATATTTCAAATGGGAAAAGAATTGCTACATGATATAAAAAAGATATGATGTCTCGAACTTGGATCCAGGCTATGTTGAATTCTGGTCAGCATTGAGATCTTCTCTAGGTTCAACTTTGAGACCAAATTTAAATGACCAAACAACCTCAGAATGGTCGGAAAATTTATAGGCATAGAGATAAACATTAAAGCGTTTCAATGCAAGAAAGAATCATGCAAGTTAGATCAAAATTGAAGGAGATATAGTTCCCCGAAATTGAACATGGACACTGTTATCACCCAGCAAAAAATTGAAGTCCAGGAAGCAAATCGACAAAGAAACATATTGGGTTGATCCCTAAAGTGCTTGGATCGACCCATAATATGGTTGGGTTGACCCAAACGATGGTGGGTTGACCCACTCCTGGATTTTTGCTACATCTAGCATTTTGGCTCCATGTTCAACTTCCACGTTGGGTTCGAGTATTCAAATGACCTCTCAATGACCTGAAATGTTGATTGATCTGTCTAGAACAACATGAAAACCAACAAAAAAAGAATTTCAATATTTCTTCAAGGAATGAAGAAGATATGCAGCCCCAAAAATGGACTCAAGCAATATTTTGCTACTACATGAACAAAATAAGTTACATTGAACAAATTTCAATAAAACCAAGCACAAAAACAACATTTTTGAGTAGGTTCAAGCTTTAAATGTGAGGGGGAAACTCGCCTTAGTTTTGCAGCAAAATTTGGTAGAATTTAGCTGAAATTTGGATCAAAGATGATGCTTTTAGGCTCCTTCTCAAGCTTCAGCACCTGTATTTCAATATATAGTGACATGAAAAAATATATTTTGAACATACTGTAACATGAATTCATAAATCAAGGATGAAATGAGATCAAGCTTGTAGTTTTGAACGATTACCTATGATTAGCGCTAGATCTAAGCCTTAGTTTCGCCTTAGATTTAGTTTAGAAAGCCTGGATTTTGTTTTAGCAAAAGGTGGCCATTTTTCTTTTACTGTAAAAAAGAAAGACATAAAATTTTAGGAGTATTTAGCTTCAATGACACATTTCAAAAAAAAAAAAAAAAAAAAAAAAAAAAAAAAAAAAATAGAACCATGGGAAGCTAAGTTTAATAATTAGATTAAAGACAAATGCCAAATTCTATTGTGTAAACATGAAGTTCACCTTAATTCTCATCATTATTGAATTAATTTATGAAATAAAAAACAACCCTCGAAATTGAAAGAAAAGTGGTGATTTTAAAATTATTTCAGTCGATTGATGTTATTAAAATAATCGGCTCGGAAAGCTAAATGAATATAGCTTTATAACTTAAAAATATAGCTTTATATTGTATCACCCAAATACATAATTAAGTCATTTTAAAACTAATCTCATTTACAACATAAAAAAAGTTATATCGTAAACAAAAAAGCTATATGCATTTGACTTTCTATCCTTAATTTTCTTATATTCCTTTTTTCATATTTACGAAACAAGAAACATTTCATAATTAAATTTAATTATTTTTTAATTTTATAATCACAGGAAAACATTTTTGTATTAATTTTATAATTTGTGAAATATCAACTTGTGTCCTTAATTTAAAATATTTTGACTTTTTCCAATCAAAACATGAAAGTTGTCCTTGATTTACATAACAAAAGTCGCTTGTCCTTAGATTTAATTTTTTCTGAAATGTGTTCATGAAACAAATATCCATAAAATTTTATCTGCAGGAAGAAGACCATGTACTATCCATGATTTTCTTTTCTTAAGCTAAGGGTTAATGGACTACCTAGGTCCTAGAAAAGTAATTAGTGACCACTTAAGGCTTATGTTAACCAATTAGCTTTATTAACACAAGTTTTTAAGCATTCCTTTCACTTAACACAAGTTTTAAACTTTTAACCCTAATTTTTTTGTGTTAGAGTACTTCACTAAAAGTACTAAAATGTGTTTAACACATTTTAACAACTTTAACCATCACTTTTCACTTATTTTCACTTAAATATACTTATTTATCCAAAAATGTACATTTTCATTTATTTTGAACAAAATGAATATTTTTAAAGTTTGAAATGTTCAAACGCACTATTTCAACACAAATAAATTTCCAAACAAAAAATGTTTATTATAACATGCATATAAATATTTTTCAACAATATTTATATTTTTAATATTTATTTTTGTACAAGTTTTATTCAAAATTCATGGTTTTCACTAAAATTCATCGTTCTCTTATTTTGCAGTTCAATACAATAAATCCTTAAATATAAATTCCTATTATTGACACCTTCACACATTCTAAAGTTTGAAAACTTTATTTTATCATTTTCCAACTTCATTTACACAAATATTAAGTGTTTAAACTCAACTTATTCCCAAATTTCCAACTTAACAATTCACATAAAAAATATATTTCTACTTAAATATTGATTGCTAATCAATATTTTATATTTTCGATATTCATTTATACCAACAAAATATAATTTGCAAACACAAATTGGAATAAATTTTCTTATAATTCTAATTGAATTTAATTCATTCCACTATAAATATTAATTTCCTCATAGGCAACAAATTCTTTATTTCTCATCTTGAGATGGTATACGAGTTAGGCTCATGAGCTCATATTTTATACTTCTCAAATTTAAAATTACAAAACTCCTTAAAATCTGTTTCCTCCGGGTACAAAAAACCCGGGTTGTTACAGACTCCCCCTTAAAGAAAATGCATCATCACAATTTACTTAGGTTAATTCATTTACGTTTCCAATCACCTGACAACACATCTCAATTTTTATTCCCTTAGGAATCTTAATTTGAGTATCCAAACACATAGTATTTGAGACTATTATAATTTTTCCCTAACTTATATAAATTACAGCACTAGAAAATCCAAACATCAATCACTTAATTTGCTAAAGGTTTTAATTCTCCTTCCAAATAATATACATATAATCTTAATCCATTGTAACAAACCTTTCACATAGCATATATAAAAATACACACGCATCGTTTTCATTTTTCAATCGATAAAAGGCGCTGCTCTACCATCAAATTGATTCAAATTTCCCAAACAATGGTTATTGCTTTGATTATAATATAGAATAGCCTTGCCATTTATTGTTTATTATCACTAACTTGACGGCTGCAACCACCTTTTAAATCCAAGCATGAGAGTGTGTATTTTAATATATTACTCATGTTCAATATAGTTACTTATTTAAAATAACGTTTATACTTAAAACAGTTTATATTTATTTATGTAAGTCTTCCTTAAAGCATAGATTTTATCTTAATAACTCTTTTATTTCTTCTTGAATAATATTAAACCACTAAATTTATAATGATTTTTTCCCATCATTTGGCTGTAAAGTCGATATAGTATCGCTATTGCCTCGCCAACTTTACTGCAACTCTCGTCCCGTCTAGTGGTTTAACGCTATTCTCACAAGAATATTTTCCATTATTTTTTCCCAAAATTCATTTTATTTCACAAAATAATGTGCTTAATCACTCATATAGGTGCTTAAAAAGTTCTTATCGATAACGTTGATCAGGCCATCGATCTGAATCCCTTAAGATACCCAATGGACAATTCAACACAACAGAACATACCTTGTTATTAGTTCAGACATGGTTACTTTTATTACTTATCATCATCAATACTCTTGATTTATTTCAAATAAAAAATCCAACACCACATTTGTCTAAATATCCACTTGATTTATATTCACAAGTCAATTAACTCTTAACAAACACTTAATCATTAATATTTCCCATCCGTTAGTCTCACTTACAATTTATTAAATTTATCACAACTAAAACAATTCACACATTTCTGCTGCGCAACACTGATTTATTTCATTTTAGCACTCTTTTACCCAAATATAAATTCCACTTAATTTAATTCATTTACCAATCTCGATAATGTTATTTAATTTAACAATCAACTAGACACAAGAGAATGGTGTTTAATTTTCATCAAAAAATTTAAACCTAAGATTTAAACTTAAGAAGGATTCAAGAGGATGGAATTTCCTATCAAAATAAACTATGGATGATAGGCTTCAACTCATGGAATACTATGGAATGAAATACATTCTTAAACATATTCTCAAGGCTGAGATTTACACACAACTCAATTGATAGGAAACGCAGGCTCAAGGTACCAATGGAAATGATAAAAGTGCATCCAAGTGTTATCCATCCATGTTGTAACACATATACTATTCCTGTTTTATTATGTGTTTAGTGTACCTAGTTCTGCATTTTGCTCTGATACCATGTCGTGAAAGCACATATTAGTGTCTATCCTCATGTGACCATCCACGGTGCCTGAGCACCTATTTTTATGATCAGCCTCTCGACATATAGCACCAACCCTAAACGGGACGTGTAGGTGTAAGAATCAATTATTGACCGCTGATCATAAGGTGAGAATCCCTATTATGTAGATCACACTTATTAACTTGGGCTGGTTAGGAGCAACCATCCATAATCTTATATTAGACGAGTATCAATTACATCGACTTGGTGTATAGTATTTTTTTTTCTTGCCTTGAGTCGATCGATGTACTCAATTCACCTAATATAATACTATGATGGCTAAGGATCGTATTCAGAACAAATCACAACATATCACAGATAACAGATCATATGATAGAATACACATATGTACAACAACATAATACAATAAATACATGTGCTACAAACTCGAATGGTTTCATAAACCGTATATATACACATCAGGTCTCAAAAGAATAAAAATACAATGATATGAATATACCAATATACATAAGATAATGATTTTGAGAGATAGGCCCAAATGGATCAACTAATCATGAATCAATAGCAAGCTATAACCCAAAACAACTCGGCCTGACTCAAGTACAAATATACGGGTCAGTATAGCTTAAATACATCGATTATAATATGACAAGTGAAATATGAATTTATATAGATAAGAATTCCTTTTTATCGAAAAGGTAAAGTAAAGCCCAAAACACAACTAGTTCATGATAAATATAGCTAAAAAACGTATATGTTCTCATGAACAACACAAATGACTTCAAGTGAGAGTACATATTCCAACAAAAGGTACTATGCATCAAGGAAAAGAACAAAGATAAAACATCAAGGAATAACAAAAAAACCCCATCAAATGACAACATATAAACTCGTATGTGAGTTTATTAAACTAAAAGTGATCACTATATTTAATAAGCATCAAAATAGCTCTAACGCTATAAAAGGGTTTCAACATCAACAAACCAACATAAATTGGATCCAAAGCATCAAATAGCTACAACTCAATAAATCAACATAAAGTGGGTCCAAACTCAAAGGCAACAATGCCAACGAAGCATCAAAATGGATCCAAAACAACAAATGAAACAAAGTCAACGAAAGCATTAACATGGATCCAAACAACGAATTCATGAAAGCAACAATTTGGATCTGAAACAATGTAACATTGTACGTACATTGAAGACTAAGCGCCCTAGAGCTTTTCCAATTATGGTATACGTATTCAGGCGCCTAACGCTACGACTCCCACTGTGTGTAACTTGACCACGTTGGTCAAAGGAATACGTATGCACGACCCCCCGAGTGTAGCTTCCCCTCCCGCTGAAGCGAGTCTTGGCACAACAATGTCAACAATAACTATTGTGTCATAAACTTTCCTTAGTAACACGAAAAGTGAAAACAATACATCATATACTGCACGTTGCACTAATCATTTCACTAATAGTCAGCCTACGTTACATTAACAAAAGCTTCGATCAACGAGTCCTTAATTAATCGATACAATTGACCTATATGTCCCATATCTCGTGGTTTATTATATAATTTAAAAGTATTCCTCGTCTTCTCGAAGGTGCAAAAATGTATAAGTTTATATACTGAAAGTACGGGATCTGGAAAAACGAGTCATATAAAATAATTTGGATATCAATTGAGTATATTCTTTGGAAATGATGTTTATGTTGAAAATATCGTATACCATATGGCCTTAGGATGGTTTATTTTCAAAAAAAATCCAAGAAATCATCTTTGTCTCAAAGCGCTAGAAAAAAAATTATATTTATAATTTAATTATGAAAACATTTTGTAAACATTCACAATGTTACAAACACACAAAATTTTGACATGAAAGCTACACACAAAACCAACATAAACTACAAATCCAAAATATGGATTTTATATAATGTTGGCTTATCCAAATAGATCAAAGCCTTTCAAAATTAAAATCAAAATCTACTTTAAAATTGTTAAAGGAACATGGAAAAATCAGTTGGATTCAAAAAATACACATATCAATTCATATGCAAAAATCTAAAATTGCGAGAAAATACATAGGAGAAAGGTTGCAAACCCAGATCTGAAATCTTCTTTGGGTTCAACTTTCAGGTAATTTTAACGATCTTTAAACGGTCTGAAAATTGGGATGCACAAACTACAACAACATATATTTCAAGGGGAAAAAGAATTACTAAATTCCAAAATCATACGAAAAAGATATGGAGTCCCAAATTTTGACCAAAGCCATGCTGAACTTTAGCCAAGCCTGAAATCTTCTCCAGTTCAACTTAAAAACCTAGTTTGAATGGCTAAATGATCTTGGAATGGTTTGAAATTTACATGTATGAATATAAACATTCAAACTTTATAATACAGCAAAAAAATCATGCAAATCAAATCAAAATTGAAGGAGATACAATGCCCCGAAGTCGGACCTAGGCACTGTTATCACCCAACATAAAAATTCAAGTCTAGGAAGCAAATGTTGACAAAGCAACATATTGGGTCGACCCCTAGTGTGCTTGCGTCGACCTATAAGAGGGTTGGGTCGACCCTAAATGTGGTGGATCAACCCACCCATGAATTTTTGCTACAGTTAGCATTTTGGCTCCATGTTCAACTTCCAGGGTCAGATTTGGGTATTGAAATGACCTCTAAATGAGCTGAATTTTGAAATTTCAACCATGAACAACATGAAACCCAACGAAAAAAGAATTTCATCATTTTTCCAAGGAATGAATAGTTATGCTGCCCCAAACATAGACTCAGGCCATGTTTTGCTGCTGTTTGGACAAGATAAGTTACAGTGAATGAATTTCGGCAAAATCAAGCATAATTATTTTTTCAACTAAGTTCAAGCTATAAATGTGAAGGGAAAGCTCACCTTCAGCAAATTTTGATAGAATTTAGCTTAAATTTGGATAAAAGATTATGCTTTTAGGCTCCTTCTCAAGCTGTAACACCTGTATCAATATACAGTGACATGCAAAAGGTTTTCTTAACATGCTATAACACAAATTCATGAATCAAAGATGAAATGAGATCAAGGTTGTAGTTTTGATATATTACCTGTGATTAACACTAGATATAAGCCTTAGTTTCACCTTAGGGTTGGTTTCGAAAGCTAAGATTTTGTTTTAACAAGAGGTGGTCATTTTTCTTTTGCTGTAAAAATGAAGGAGAAGAAATTTTGTCTGATTGAAGAAAACCACGTATTATCCAAACTTTTCTTTTTTTAAACTAAGGATGATGGGCTAATTAAGCCTTAAAAAAGTAATTAGAGGCCGTTTAAGGTTTGTGTTAACCAATTAGCTCTATTAACACTATTTTAAGCATTCCTTCCACTTAACACAGGTTTTAAGCTTTCAACTTGAAATTTTTGGTGTTAGACCACTTCATTTAAAATATTAAAATGTATTTTAACACATTTTAACAATTTTAATTATGATTTTTAACTTATTTTCACTTTAATTTACGTATACATAAAAAATGAACATTTTACATTCATTTTGAACAAAATGAATATTCTGAAAGTTTAACAATGCCAAAAGGATCCAAAACCTCCCTAAAAAGTCCAAGTCCATGCCTATTATAGTTGCCACAACCCTCAGATCGAACATAATAGTATGAGTAAAAATAGGATCATGATATGACCAAGTCCCGAGTGCTCTATTCCGGATCGACCATCCATGTTTCCCCGAATCGGTACCGATCCGGGGTGAAGGCTATGCCTTAGCCTTGTTTTACTTCAAAATGCCATGTCTGAGTCTGAAGATGGCAGAGTCCAAGCACCAATCCGATGTGCTTACTTTATACCAATCCAGAGTAGGGAGTAAGGCTGATCCGGGATGATTGCGTTATTCTTATCCGAAGCAGAGAGTTCGTGCATGCCGATCTAATGGACAAATTGAAGTACCAGTCCGAGCCAAACAAGATAATGCGGATCCTAAGTCATCAGATTCATATCGATCCGATCCAAAACATGAATACCGATCCGAATTTTGCCCATCCAAATTTCAAGTTTTCGTGAACTTTGTGACTTCAACCAAGCCTTTCCGGATTTGTCTAAGTTCACGTTCAAGTTCCGAGCACTTTGATATTCAGAAATTCAAAGCATGACAGTCTTGTAAAAATGTGGATCAAAAAAAAAAAAAAAAAACACTAGAATTAGATATAAAAACATACATATTGGTTAAACAACCCGTTCTATAGTTTAAGAAGATAAAAAGCCATTAGAGAAAAAAGATAAACTATATTTTATTCACTTCAAAATGTAATATGCAATACAATGGAGCTCTAGTTATGTCAAATAAAACGAAAATTATAATAAAGTTCATGCAAATATCAAACATATTATCGTTTATATGTATATATTATATTATAACATAAAGCTTTTTTTTCCAGTTTAGTTTGAATATTCCCGTATTAGTTACAGTGATAAACCATCAATTCCTTGCTCCTCCCGAGCTATTTGACTGTCTTTCTACTTCTTCGAGATCTGCTCACCACTGCATCTCTATCACAACTTTCAGAACCCTAATTATGCGAACTGTCATCTCAATTCCCTGACCATAATCATCAACCTATGGATCCGACTTCCCTCATCTCCCAAACCCCGATCCCGGAGATCTGGCAGTTCCCTCTTGTCGGGGTCCCACCCAACTCTAGATTCATCAATACTCGAAATTCCTCGGTCGCCGAATCGACGGTTACCGATTATAGCAACGGATCCCGCGGCCGCCGAAGAAAACGGGACTCGGCGCCGCCTTCGGAGGATGAAAGTTCGAAGCTCGTTTCTACCAGCAGCGGCAATGACGCGGTAATTTACTGTCTACTTACTGGTTTGGTTCTGGGTTGAAAATTAGTGGATCTGGATTTTCCTGTGGATGTTGATATAAAGTGGCTGATTCTAGAGTTATGCTGATTTTTTTTTTTTTTAATTAAAAAACTACTAGCACCATATACTTCCTGAAATGATCATTGTTCGTCACAGAACTACAGCAGTGTGCATGATGGTGACATACAGGCAGGGGTATCTGCTAGCATATAAATTGAATTGGCCATGGACCTAGGAAAGGTTATAAAAGACACACATAGGCTTTGCTCGATAATGTCTATTTTTTTAAATGAGAAATCACCTTGCTTCTTTCCAACATGTATTACAAATGGGCTCTAGATTAGACGTCTACCTTTCATACTCCTAACCATATAAGCATATTGCATTGATATTTCACTAGTTGATGCTCAAACCAACTTGCATTTCGGGTTAAGTCAAACTTGATTTCTAATAATTAAGACTGCATGCAAAATATTGTTTGGAACAACTTTTGTTCCCACATGCAAATATTTATCATCCCTAGTTTTGGCATTAATACAACATGCATTTAAAACACCGTTCTAGTGTTCTTTTTCATCAAACTTTTACTTTCATACTATTGCAAAACACGTATAAACCAATCAGTTAAAAGTTAATTTTGAAAGATAGTTGAGTTGTTTTTATAAAGGAATTTTTTGTTGAGATGTTATTTTTGTCAATAAAAATAAGTCACATGAATGGCTTAAATCCCTTTGCTAACCAACTGAGTTGTGTTCTTTGGATTCAATCCATATTCCGTCCGACGATTACCCTTCTCCCAAAGATACGTGATTGTTTTTTTAAAATCCGCCTCGATACTCGTCCCGAGGAATTGAGAGATAAAACGCATTGAGACTATCCTCACAGGCTTACATTTCAATAACTTGAGGCATACAAAGTATACAGTGCGTATGCCTTGTATGCTTCAAATTGTCGATCCCATAATATTTTCTCCATGGTTGTAAAAATTTTGACGCTAACAGAAGTTATTAAATTTTAGCTATTTAATGTAAAACAGAAAAGAACAAAATTCAAGAAATAAAAGTGTTTTTTCACTTTTTAAATTCAGTATTGACATAAGTAAGTAAGATTGTTTCTAAAGCAACGATCAAGAGTTATACAATGATTTTGTCATTGTTATTAAAGAAAATCTCTCAAAAGATTTTGTTGAATCTAAATTTTGCATATCAATATAGACTGGTAGAAGGAATCAAAATTGACATTTGTGGAATCTCAAAGTAAATTTTACAATATCGAAGCTGAAATCATATAGATTCGAGTTATTTTTAATCTTTTAAGTAAAGATGTTACATGTTCAGAGTCAAGACCTGAATGATTTGTTTTTTAGTTTTTTCATAGGTTGATTTAAAACATCAAATTTAATTAGTTTAATTATATGTTTTTTTTATTTGAAAAGCTTATGCCTCAACATAAGTATTACACTATGGTATGTAATGTTTGGATTTGGAACAATTTGTGTAATAGCGGTCTATAGATTTTAAATGGTTGGATTATCTGATACTTCATGGGCAGTGGAGGCGATATATAAGTATTACACTATGTAGAGTAAGTTTCTTTCAAAGAAAGAAAATGGCGACCAAATGTTAGCATTTATGTTTAGCACTTAGCAGTAACACTCACATTTGAGCCATGTATCATTATCTTGCTTATCATTCTTCCACGTTTTGTGACTCATAAATTAGTTCTTTATTGTATCAGGAACGATAGTGCACTCTTTATTGTTTATATACGATAATACGAATACGAACATTACAGCGCATGCTTAATGTGAGGATTTTGTTTTGCACAAATGCGCAATTTTAGGATTTAATTAAGATATGATTGGCTCATTTATTGTATATGCAAAATTAGTATTTTAACAAACACTTTCATATTTCAAATAAGACGAGCACTTTTATAAAACTGATTGACTAAGTTTAATATGCAAAAATTTGCATTTTAATCAAGGTAGGAGTAGTTTAATTTGAAATTTAGTTGATATACAATTAATTGATTCATTTTGGAAAACTTGCATTCTAATTAAGGTAAGAGTAGTTTAATTTGAAATTTAGTTGAAATCCAGTTAATTGATTCAGTTTTGGTAAACTTCCATTAAGGTAGGAACAACTTTTGTTAACTGCGACGATCAACTAACAAAATATATTTTAAAAAATGGGATTTTACTTAATGTGGGAGTATATTTAGATAAACTGGGATATAGGTTGAATTTAAAGGATATTTTTGAAATTTTACAGTTACAACAAAAAAGTGTGACATCAAAGTCGCTACAAATATTATTAAAGTTTTCCTTTTAATTAAGTTATGAACAAATTAATTTGAAATTTAAGTGAGATATACTTGATTCATTCAGTTTCAGTAGACTAAAAAATTTGCACTTTTATCTAAGGTAAAAGCAGTTTTAGTTAAAGGATAAGAGCAATTGACCAGGAAATAAATATGAAAATTTTGATTTTACTTAAGGAGGGAGATGTAATTTGAATTTAAAGGATATTTCAGGAAATTTTTGTTTACTTCAAAAGGTGTGATACCTAGGTCATTACAACTATTTTTAGAAAGCAATTTCATGAAAACCAACATCTTTGGTTTCTCATACTTATTCAAACTCTCTTCTAATTGAGTTTTGACCGAGGTTCTAACTTCTGTCTGGTACATTGGAATCCCGACCGGTTCGGGCGTTGACCGATCCGAAAATGCACAAAATTCCATTTTGGATTTTAGTTTCTAAATCGAAATAATAACGAAGCAACAACAAGAAATATAAATGATTCTAAACAATCAAACGATAGCAGCTTCTAAACAACAGCAAAAAGAACTAAAAAACCAACATAAAAATCAAATTACTTTGTCGCCGTGTTTAATTTTCATCTTTAGAGTGCTTAACCTCGGTCAACATGCCGTTGGAAGAGAGAATCTGATCTTTTATTTTGATTTTCCTATTTGAACTGGAGCTTTAAAAGCTAGGGCATCGAGTTTTAATTTTAGAACGAGGAAGAAAAGAGGAATTCCTGTAGGTTGTCTAACCGATCGGCTTTTGGACTCCGTAGTCCATACGATGTATGGATTAACGTAGAGAGCTTTCAACTAAAGATAGATAAGTTATTTAGTGTAGGATAAGGTTTATCAAAAGACCATATTAATGAACAACAGTACTTCTACATTATCACTTTCAGTACTGATATAAACTTTGAAAAAAAAAAAGTAAAAACATACTGAAATTTGCTAACTGGAATTATAGCGGAACTTCCGAATTTTCGAAATAGAACGAAAATTTAAAATTTTCCGCTGACCGGAATGGAAACCGGAATTTTGAACCTTGGTTTTGAACTATATCCTTGAACGTACTATACTGAAATCTTTATATATATGATGATCTAGTGAGATGCTAAGTGTAAAATTAGCTTCATTCGTTTGTTCCCTAGCATAGTTATGAAAGGCGCGCCGCGGCGCGCGCCATGGCGCACGGCGCGGCGAGGCGTTTGCGCCATTTTTGTTTGCGGCGTGGCGCATATGAAAAGGCGCACCAAATGGCGCGCGGCGCATAAATGGTGCACGGCGCAAAATGGTGCGCCTTTTCTTTATTTTATCTTTTTTTTTTGGCATTTCAAACTGCTATAACTACTACTACAAATACTCTTACCATCACTACAACCACCATCACAACTACTATTACTATTATTATCATAATGATATGAAATATGAAAAAATTTGTTAATATTTTTTTTTTAGTTATATGAAAACATAATTACATCATCATTATTTCCTATACGATTATCATCAGTGAGTTAATAACCTTACAATCATGTAATTGGCTGATCTTAGCATGCTGATATTTAGAACTGACATATGTTTTATTACCCAACTTAATTTAGATTCCTTTTAATATTGTAGAAGTATAATTTAATGTATAAAAGATCATAAAATATTGTCTAGCATTGATGCGAAAGCAAATGAATGAAACTCTGAAGCCGTGAATAATATATCAAGAGAAGCAATTTTGGAGGAAGAAAAAAATTCCCATAAGATAAGCATTCAAGCAGCTCTGAAACATACCCTTGGATTTTATTTTATTTTTGCATATACGTAAATATGTCCAATGTCTTTGTACGATTTGTCTGTAACATAAAAATATTTCATGATTTGGTATTTGTTAAATACAATCGAGCATTAAAAAGAATGTATGATATTCATGACACTGTTGGTCCAATATCTTTGAATGATATTGATGATTGTAATTAATGATTAATTGAATATATGGTCGATATTGAAGATGAGCTTGTGTTCGATGATGAGGATGACCTGACTTGGCGCGTTGCTGCTAGAGCAGCAAGAGTGGAGAGATTCGGTTTTTTAGCTCATCTTTAATGTGTATTATTATTTTTGATTTGAAAACTATTGTGCTTGAAATTTTATGCTTTATGTTTTTTTGTAAAATACATAAAAAAATTTGTTGCGTATATTTTAGCAAAAAATAGACTTTTTTTTTTAATTTTTTTGTTAAAATATTAATTATATTAAAAAAATAAACATGCGCGGTAAATTAAAAAGGCGCGTGTCATTTGCTGCGCTGTGCGCCAAAGGCTCCAGAGAGGGTTTGCGCCTTTTTGCGCCATTAATAACACTGTTCCCTAGAATATTTATATGATCATCATGTAACAAGTACATCAACAATCATGTTTATAGTCTTGTTATGCTAAAATAAGTTACTCTCTTATTTGAACAGTTTTTTTTTTTTTTTTTTTTTTTTTTTTTTTTTTTTTTTGGGCCTACAGTTCTATAAGGTAAAACTGTAGATATTTTTCATATACGCACACATGCATACCCATGTCAGCATTATTGTGTTAAGCATAAATTTATTTTGGATGTAAACCTACATTTCTAAGAATTTTTGATAGTTGTAATAGATTGACACAAAGGCGAAGCATGTCAAAGAGGTGCATATGGATGAAAATGTTGAGTCAAAAGCTGAGGTAGAGGCAAGTTCCGGATTATGCAATAGAACTTCAGAGCAAAACACTCAACCTGTAGAGGCTCCTAAACAAGATTACATTCATGTGAGAGCAAGAAGAGGTCAAGCAACTGACAGTCACAGCCTTGCTGAGAGGGTAAACATGCTCTTTTATGCCATCATACTGGTAGAAAAATATTGTAGCCTTTTCTAGTCAGATTCCTTTATGTTGGTAATGTATTTACTTTTTGACAAAGCACGGATGATAACAGCAACAAATTTACCGGTGTCTGTTGACCTGAAACCAAAGTATCAGATAATATGGGGCAAAATATGGACATTGCTACCAAAAAAGCAGTGTTCTCCTGATTCATTCAATCTGTGATATTCAGCAACATTTTAACCTTGTATGCTCTTCTCTTGTTACATAAAAGTAACGTTAATAATCCAGGGACACCCCCCCCCCCCCCCCCAAAAAAAAACCTCTCTTCCCTCTCCTTTATGTAAAATTATAAAGCAGTAAGATTATGCGTTATATGTTTAGAAATTTTTTATGCTATGCGCTGGAAAGTACAAGCACCTCGGTTGTAACTGAAATTTGAAGTGGATCTTATGTATTTGGGTTATTCACTGTTTTGTGCTTTATAACACTTAACTGTCGACATAAAATGGGACATATTTCCAAAAAATATGTTAGCAATTGTTTGTGATAGCTAGTACAATTACAAATCAAGGTAGCAGACAAAAAAAGGCAAACATATAACTGAATTATATTATATATGTGTTCAGGCTAGAAGGGAAAGGATAAGTGAGAGAATGAAAATTCTTCAAGATCTTGTTCCTGGATGTAACAAGGTGTGTGGAATGTCGGACATTCGCGTCTTTAATTGCACGTTGGCATGTACTGACCTTAACTCCCGTGACTTGTAAACTATTATTTCATAAGCAGGTAATTGGAAAAGCATCAGTGCTTGATGAGATTATTAATTACATCCAAGCATTACAGCGTCAGGTTGAGGTGTGTGCAGTCGGCAACCTTTAATTATTCAAACACCTTGGCTCCTCTGAACATGTCATTTATGATTTTGCAGTTTCTGTCAATGAAGCTTGAAGCTGTGGATCCCCAATCCAATTCTGGGATCGAGGGCTTTCCTCAAAAAGATGTAAGTGTTGGTTTAAAACATATATTGCTTTATGTTTAAGCTTGGGGAATGGTGACACTTGGACTTGAAGTTCGTGTTTGCATTGTTACTATCTATGAATTTTCACTGACAACAGCAGCTGCAAAGAAACACATCAGGAATTATATGATAAAATATTAATCAAATGAACCTTTCATTTCATCAGTTTTTCTAGTAAATGCTCAAATCTTTACCAAGCGACGCACTTGTGGCATTGGATAACTATTTTCCAAGTGATTAGTCATACATTATCTGAAAACTTGAATACAATCTTAAGTCCATATCAGGAATGTTTTATGCTTAGGATACTGAATATTCTACAGTAATCTGCAAGATATTCGCTTATGTGCTCTATCCAATTTGCATATAATCTGCAATGCTCATGCAAACTATTACTCATTGTTGAACGTTTATTTATGGTGAAGCTAACTTGGGCTTATGATGTATAGACATGTTATTAAGACACTGGATTCATTTTCTTGTGCTGTGATGTTGATGGATTTTACACACAACCCAATTAAGTAGATTTTGTTATGTAAGTTTAATTTTTTTAAGCATTCCAATATGGATTAGCGGATATCTTTGTAGTATGAATAGGATTCTCCAGTTGAAATATTTTGGGATATCAATCTCCAAAAAGTAACTATTGAAAAATTATAGTTTGCTACACTGTAACTGGGACTTATCAGACTTTTTTGCATAGTCCATCGGGTAAGTCTGAATATAATGCAGCTGTTAGACTAATCGTGTCCTCTAAACAAAATAAAAGTAACATTTTCCATATATTTTGTATATAAAAAACCGCGTTCTAAATTTAACTTTAGTGAAATGCCGAATTACGAAGGATTCAACTAATAGCTGTGCAAATGCAAGAGCTTAGTATTTACAAAGCCTTGTGATTGCAATTATATCGATCTTGCTCTTCTGGGGTTGCAATTGTGATGGATTGAAGTCATATTTTTGAACCATTTTCCATTACACCCCTACCCAAGAAAGTGAAAAAGAAAAGAAATAAAGTACAAGCAAAATGTGGATTATATGATATCGATGAATGCCGATTTTAGCAATTTGAGCAGACTACAATGTTGGTATGATGAACTATCATATGAAATATCTTACCACGATAAAAGAAGCTGACATCGAAGTTGCTTCTGCTGTCTGAATCAGAGTGGTTTTAGCGAAATTATGTCTTACTATTTCAGTATTTTCTTGTATCTTATATGGTTTTAATATTTTGTTGTATTTTATGGAGTTATGAAGTTATATATCTATTATTCATGAATAAGCACATGCGTTACATAAGATGCAGCAAAAAATATTTCCAATTTAGCCTGTAAATGATACATTAGTTGTAGGAGAGAGATGAGTTTTGCGATCTTTAACTGGATTCACTTGCTCTATATAGTCATTAACATCTTTCAACCAAGGAATATTCAACTCAACATGTAGCTATGTGTAGGTTTTTTTACTCGAACTTTGTCACCACCGCTCTTTATCTCATGCGATCGTGTTATGAATTGAACATGTATATGTGATATTATCTAAGTCATTCACATAATGGTATGTTTTCAGATTGCAGATAATATGAAACATAATTTGCAGGATTTTTTTAAAGGCTCAATCATCATTTCTATCTTTCTTGAGCCTTTGAAATATTTGTTTCCTTCAAAGTACATTTATCCTTAATTGGATACGTATCTTTTGCGTATGCGCGTTGATGTGAGTGATCAGTAAGTTAGTGGCCTTGTATCATGCTGTAATGATCCATTTTTCGTTGTACGTGAAAAAGAAATTTTAGCCTGGGCTGCCTTGGCTTTTAGTATCAAAGTTCGTTCATTTTTATGCCCTACATATTGTCCATGTCGAGCGGATGAATAATTTTTCTAGTTTCAGTACATATAGTCAAGGTTGCCAAGCATTTCCAACAAATTTCTTTGCTTTTCAAAAGTTGGTACTCTTATCTTTCAACATTTCTTTCATTAGGCTGTCTAAGATGCTGATGACTGAAAATGTTAAGTGCAGATTGATTGCATTCTTCAAAAGTTTAGGTGGTGTTTGGTTTATATGTTGTATTTTGGGTTTCAACATTAATTCTAGATAAATAAAGGGATGACGGAAGAAATGGAAGAACGATGGAGAGGACGAAGGAACGACGAACGGATGAGTTGCATCTCGTTCTTTCGTTACTTTTCAAAACACGGAAAACAATCAAAAGTTGTTTTCCGTTTTGTGTGTTAAATTCGTTCTTTAAAACGGTCGTTTTTCATGATATGCATGTCCTGTTCGTATTTTCATATAAATGAAAATCAAAAACTAAAAATTGCAAATCAAACACTACCTAATTGCAGCAAACTTAACAATTAATATGCACTTGTCATTTCAACTCATGTGATTTCATAATGTAACTTCTGAAGAATGCACTTTGTCTTTTGATGAGGTGAAATTCCTAGTCATCATACACTATTTTTCTTCTTTTTCAGTTTGTCGAGTTTTTTGTTTTGTTTTTGTTTTTGTTTTGGTTTATATTAAAGTGATGATCACTTTTTGGATATCGTAGGTGGATTTCATAGGCATGATCTCTCATAGCTTACGATTATTCAATTCCATCTATTGCTGTATCATTTCTTCCGTTAATGTACCCTTCATATATGTGGACGTCTCTTTCTATGTTCGCTCACATAATTGAAGTTGTTTCAACATAATATTCTATTTGATTGGGTTGCAACTAGTCTTGTCAAATTGTGCAATTTGTAGAGAACTGCAAAATTATAGTAAAATTGAAATGTAAGGCAGTTTATCTTTTGTGAAATATAAATGGTATATTGAAGTATTTTGCAATTTGTGTTGATGCAATGGCTCAACATCCGGTTGTTCAACTACCTCTTACCTGATGAAATGAACATTGGTTGTCATGTACCATACTGATCGTTGGGTTAGCAATTTTATTATGTTTGCTGCTTAGGAATCATATTTATGTACGATCCTTCACATTGAATATGCTTTCATAATATTGTAGTGGATTTAAAAGTTAAGTCTAATGCAAACCATCAAAGTTCTTAGGTGTCAGCCTTTCGTACAACTGTTTCCCAAAGAAGCCTATGCAGGTATGGTACAAAGTACAAACAGTAACAGGATATAGTGTGGTCTGTTACAAGAAAATTAAACAATTTGCCAAATAAATTTGCTTGTGCGACCGTATCGCCAAAGCCTTGCATATTTCTAGTCGTAAGCTCATATTAGATGCGTTTTTGATACACTGACACACCTTATGAAATTGCACCATAAGTTTTTCCTCTTCTTTGCCATAACATGTAATTTTGCTGTTTGCAGTTTGGAATGCAAGCATACGAAAACCCTAGTTTAGCCTTCAGCACACGGCCTCCAAGAGAATACGGAGGGCAAGGATCTGCTGCGGAATGGTTACACATGCAGGTGGGTGGCGCCTTTGAGAGAGTCACGTAATTTCTGGTCCAATAATTCGGCATTCCTCGGCAACTCATGAGAAACTAAATGCATCAGTCACTGATATATAGTATCCAGTGCCACGCTGTACGTGTAGGTTATTTGTATTTCAAGTCATTTTCTTAAGCTAGAAGAATACTGTGCGCTTGCAACTTGATATTATCCCTAATTTGCTTCTGTCCATATATAATATTTACACGCACTTAGAAATTGGATGCTTTTTGATGATCTATGTAGTAAGGTTCGTGGACTGTAATTGTATTGTATGTTCAATTGTTAGAACAAAGTTTAATTGTATTCTGGTGTTTGTACTGAATGGATTGCATTTTGCGAACTGATTTCAAGTTCTATGTGCTACGGTTATTTAATTCCATTTGTTTGTTTAGTGCATTCTACTGAGTCAGCAGAGTTAGGACGCATGAAAATTTTTCTTAAGTACTAAGCATGTTCCACAGAAAAGAGAGTGCCTTTGATAACTCCTTTACATTTGTTGAGGACTCTTTTCCGTTTCTGGTTCCAACTAACTTCGAGATTTTGGCTGAAAATACAAGTTGTCATCAATAATTGAGGCGATAAAATGCGAGCTGCAAATGCTTTTTGTTTCTTTATGCTAAAGTTTACTTTACGCTGTACGGCGTTAAGAAAGCGTCCACTTGATGATATAAAACTGTGCTTTCGCGTAGTGATCAATCTGTGATTTTAAAGATGAAAGCGATTTGACCGTGTGTTCGCCGCTTTCTTTTGGTACATTCACATGTTTGCATCCCTAACAAATTCGTTGTTTTTCAGTCATTTTCAAATGTTAGCGACTGATGAATGATTATTCTTAGCCGTTATTATAATTGTTTAGAGTAAAGACAAAATTCACATTCTTAGAATATAGCAAATTTCACCTGTTTAGGGTGAATATAAAAATCGAATGTTAACTAGAGCAAACCCTAGTACTTATTTTTTTGTGATCAGTTGTATCATTTTAGGATAGCGGCGTTATATGACATCCATAATACTTGGTACCTCATTAAACAATCTTACTGTATCGTAAGCTATGCTATTTTAAACTTAACAAAATTTTATGGATTTCCATTGGTCGGGATCACTATATAAAAGTTGGTCTCATTTCAACATTTGCAACATAATATGCTTTGATGTTTAAATTTAATGATTCAAATAAAAATTTATATCATAAAAATTTGAATTAAGATTTTGAAAAGCTGAAAATATCGAAATGTGTTTAAATTTTCTTATATAGTCATTTATATGTGGACTAAACATCTATATAATTTTGTTAAATTTGAAATGGTGTAGCTCACAATACGATATGATGCTAAAGAAAGTGTTGCAAAATAGATGTGTCATTGAGCGCTCCTCTTTACCATGTTTTTATGATTTATTAGTTATTTGATTGTATTAAGCAGCATATTGTCTAAGTGGCAAACTTTATCGCCATATAAATAAACATAATGAATCTCGATCTTTAGATTTTATTGTAATTTACTTAATGTATTGATCTGATATTACATCTTTCTTACTCCATCATGATTAATGTAACATAAAACTTTGCTATCTTTTATTCTAACAATTAATAGAAGACTTTAATGGATGTGGGTGAATAACAGATAAAACAATAGAATACATTGACGTAGAAATTGAATTTTGATAGAATGGTCATTATATACTTGGTCGATCTTCATAAAAAAATTCGTAGTCGGCCTGCCTTCTTTGTTTAAATCCCCATACGACGGTTGAGTGGTCATCATTATGATATAAGCTTATTCCAAAGTCGCATTGGTCCAACATGTAAATCATATAATTTATTGATCGGGACAGATACTTGTGCTTGAGTCGGGTAGGTGAATTTGCCTCTAGTTCTCATGGATAGGGCAGTCAATGTTAATAAGATAGATGTTGTTACGTTGGGTGCCCTGCCAATGGGGCCCAAGTTCTCATTGCATATGACAAAGGGCTCTTTGGTTACGATCATTGATATCGATCCCGATCTTCCTTACAGCAGGAAGGTGCTTGCACTACCTTGAGCACTACTAAGAAGGAGGTTACTCTTAGGTGACATGTGGGCAGTGATGTAGCTTCACTACTTTGGGTATCCTAGGAGTGAAGGGAAGCACTAATGGGCTTGAGATTACTCCTTGGTTATACACCATTGGCAACAGTATTTCAAGGGTAAGGAAAGTTCCAACACTAGTTTATGCATTGTTTAGCTCGATCACTCTCTTGGGTGACACATTGTTGATTGTCATAACCCGATTTGATATGCCTTGTCCATAAGAGGAGTAGTTTATATTAACGCAATACCTTCTGGGTTGGGGCGGTCTTGGAAGAAACCTAAGCGCTGACTAGCTCGAAAGTTCTCTATCATGAACAATCGCTGATGGTCGTAAATTTCTACTAAAGCATGAGTATTTGCTTCTTGGCTTATCTAAGGGAGATCCTATAACACTCCATATCTTTCTATCCTCTGATGTCCCCAAATCCTTCCAAAACAGAACATTTCATGATTGGCCTATTGTGGGAGACGATCGCATCTAGTTATGCAGTGTCAGTCATTTCATCGATAGATTTTAAGCAAATAGTACAATAAAATTAACTACTATCTTATAGCATGAGTCTCTTTGTCGAATCTAGTTATAAGGGAGGTAATACCCATTAGGAACAATTCTTGCACTCCCTAAGCCATAAACAGGAAAGGCGCGGGAGCTGATGTTGGAGGCAAGGGCTTGAGAGCCTTGGAAACATGCTTGAACATGATGTTGACTGAACTACTTTAGTCCATAAAGGCTCTATGTACATTTGAGTTAGTATTTGCAGGAGTGATGATGACATGTCTCATTAGAGTAAATTACGGCTTCCTTGTTTGGGCGGTGACCACAATGAGCATATCCATTCGTAATCTTAGAGGTTAGATGCTCGATGTTGTAGAGAATAGATCCAGTTAGTTGATCCCACTTCTCCCTAATGCTGGGACTATGCTCCTTAGATACTTCAAACCACATGCAGGCTCCCACATATTATCGAGATATTAGTTATGGTTGCAACTTTGTTGTTGGGTTGCTAGGGTGGTGCATATTGGTTGTTATGAGTTGTCCATTGTTCCACTTCATGTAGAACAAATTATAAAGGTTCTCTACCTTAAATCAATCTTTCAATCTCATATTTAAGCACCCAACGCCTGTTGGTGGAATGATCATTGATTATATTGTGGTAGAGGTATTTGTCACTACTGTAAGGTTACTCTCTTCTCCTTCCTCCAGTGATCATTAGTCATTGAAATTGCATAAGATCCTTATTGTGAGATGTGTTTTTTCATATCCTTGTCCGAAGTAGCATATTTAGTGTACTAGAACCTATATAGAGTGCCATTTTTGATTATCTCTTTTTGTTTTTAAATTTACTATTAGGTTGATAGTCGATATTTTCATTTGGATCAGCTTGGCTGCTGGGACATAACCGGTCACTTTTGGATTTCCATATTGAAGAGAATCACATACGACTGAAGCCTCACAGTCAGTCCCTAATTTACATTATCTTGCTCACTGGCCATCATAACATGGATCTTTGAAGTAAATGAATCATTCTTGAAGTTTTCACATAACTAGCACCAAGAATAGATGTTGCTAGATTGTAGATAACAAAACCAGTGGAGGATGGCCTTATGAAAGTAAAGGGAAAGAGTGTGTGCTTAAACGGGCTGAAAAGGTAGCCAACACAAGTGCTGAAGTTGAACGATGTTGTGATATTATTTATTAATAATCCCACCGTACTTATCAGTTAGGGTCGGCCTTTGGACAAAGCGAGCTACACATTTGCTTTGGGACGCATATAGATCTGGGGCACTAGCAACCATCCCTCTAATCACATATCGCACCGACGAGGAAGAAAAGAAACACGATGGAAGAAAAAGAAAGCGATATGTAGTAGAAGGAAATTGCTTAGCCATTTTAGATCAACAACGATTGCCTCCATCCTCTTTGATTTGCAACAAACAAATTTCCTTTTGTTTTCATGTTGCTGCTTCTTCCAACCTTTTCCAATTAAACAATACCCTTATTTCTTAAAACCTATGGTATCATTTTGCTTTTTTACCCTTTTTCTCCCCTTTTCTTTTCTCATTTACGTTGCCTCCATATTTGATTATTTGTTTCTTAATGATCTATCATCATTTGTATCAGCTAAATCTTTGATTTCAATGACATCCTCAACATCTATTATAGTTTCTTAACAACGCTTGGCATCGATGAAGAGCTAGTTACTTGCGTTTGGTTAATTAATTTGAAAAGGCACTTTTTTATTTGATTGGATTTGCATATGTTGAATCATTCCTTTATTGTTTATGCTAATCAGCAGCGCTTGGGAATATTTGGTCGATACATGTTATAATCGTTATTTGTTTTTCAATGTGATGTTAATGTGCTGTGTTACATGTTACGTACTAGTAAGTTCACTATGACCAAAATTGTTTGTACTAAACATGCAAAATAAATAAATTATGATAATTTATTTTTTTGTACATACAACAAATTGTTTGATTGGTAGTTAATTTTTTTTTTTATCATTTTTTGCTTGGTATATTTGCTTAGCGAAGATGATGGAAAATTAATTTATCATCATGTCATACGAAGGATGGAATGGTTTGGCACTGTTATTGATTGAGCAAGGTATGTTTAACAAACTGGAATATAAAACTTTTTTTAGTAATTTTGTAAGCAACAAATGTAAGAAATGCTTGTAAGCTGTTAAAATTAATCTTTTTTGTAACCTGAATCGTTGTTATGAATAAAGTTATTTCTTTTAATTTCTCTTTTCATTATTTATAAACTACATGGATTATTTTAGTGATTAAATATGGAATATTCTCAATAATTTTGTTCGAAGGCTTTGGTATTGCAATTTTCTTTAGGTACCAAAAGTCTAGACTGACGTTGTTGCCAACAGGTGGCATGATATACCATTGTGATGTAAATGTTGAAGATGTTCTCAGAAAAAGGTTTTGCATTCTCTTCAATGTTTTTTTTCCTCAATGCATATGCTTGCTGTAACACCCCACATCCGTTAGTGTCACTCACAAAGGGAATGCACTAAGTTCTGTGGAGCATTTAGGGTAAAAGATGCAGATAAATTACAAGACAGACAGAAATTAAATAGCGGAAGATAAAACTTTGCTTTATTGATAAAATAATTTGTACAATGATTTCTTTACAATATCAGAGTATCATCTGTCTTACAAAATAAAGAAGCATAAAACAACATTTATATTCCCCAAATTTTGCATGAGCCAGCCATAGCATCTGATAAGAGAATCCAAGCAGACTTCGATAAATCTTCAAGCTGGGAAAGAGTGACAGTCCAACTTAACCTGAGCTATACTACTCCCTCCTCTACTACCTGGGGGGGGGGGGAACGGAAGAAAAGAAGACGAAAGAAAAACAGAGTCAGACATAAAGCCTGAGTAAGTTCAGTAACTTCTAGCATGTGAACATGGAAAACAAAACGACATGAATTAACTGAATACAAGATTACACCATGACGATAGGGTCAACAAGATTGGAAAAGGTAATCACAAGATATGCTAAGATAAGATAAACTGGATACGCTCTAATACTTTCGCCGCTTCGCTCTAATACTTCGCCGCTTCGCTATTTCCTTGTTATACTGATTTCTATATCTCTGCACCACCTACCTAGTGTCCCAACTAGACGTGATCCCAATCCCTGTATTTTCCATTGCCTTCCGGCATACATTCATTATTTATTACCTAGATCAAATCTAGGGTTTTCTATCAGGTGCTTTCTAGATTTAACTAGAGTTTACGCTATCTGCTGAATGCTTCTCGGATTTATGCCACCTAGTCCAACTAGGGATTACGCTACCTGTCGAACGATGCCCCCAAGTCTAAGACACACTACCTAGAGTGGTATATGTTCCTATACTTCCCCACGCATGTATCGCGAATCGTTATCGCTTGTCTAGATGCACATGTCCTGTAATGTGCGGTCCGAGTCCTGTGACAGGGCAAATCAAGGAATACAGAACTCGGTCGGGAGCTTTCAGATATCTGCCAATGCAGATGCTAAGGTCTGTTTTTATTCCAGTGGCTATGGTCCCACTTGACCCCTCCCTCAACTAATGAAAGGCACCCTTTGTAAAATGAGAACTATACGCCGGCCCCCGGTGCCCCACTATCCTATGGCCATCCTCACCCATAACTAGATAGCAATTATGGTCTTTTGGAGTTCTCCGCCTTTCCGCTTCACGTATCTCGACTGACTCAAGATGGATGGTAGACGACGAGTTGCTATCACAGGGCTACCGTTTTCTCGCCGAATCACGCCGGTCCATCCTAGTCTTTAGGTTGCCATATATATATTGCAACCAAGGCATACCCTCGGTTCTTCTAACATAGACCTTAACCTCTGTGAGCCCAGGATGATCATCTGCAGCCTCACAGAGGGATACCAAGAGTACCCTCACGTCCCCTCGAAGCCTCGGGCTTCGTAACCCAATTCGTTGGAGCCTTCTTAAAACCAGATGGATGCCTGCTCCTTCGTGTTATACTAAGAATTACTACTTAGTTCTACTAACTAAGGTTTACCACTTAGTTTCCAAATTCCTTGTTTTCTTAACTAAGTTTTACTACTTAGTCCCTTTTTCAACTGAGGTCTACTACTTAGTTTTCTTTCTCGCCAGGTTGGGTTGGTTAAGTGTCTTTAGTCGATTCAAGCTATCTTAACCCTCTTCCCTTTTCCTATTACACTGGTTAAGTGTTATCCCTTCATGCTTTTTACTTAACCCTATTCATTTATCATATTCTGATGGTTAAGCGTTCAAGTTTACTTAACCCTATGGTATAGTCCAGTTAACATATTAATTTGGCTAAGTGTATTACTTAACCCCAACCTCTAGTCTAATTAACATGTTAAATTGGCTAAGTGTATTAACTTTACTTAACCCCACCTTCTAGTCTAGTCAACATGTTAATTTGGCTAAGTATTCCCATGGACTTAACCCTCCCATTCTAGCTTAAATTTGTTAAGTCGGTTAAGTGTTCCTATGGACTTAACCCACCCATTCTTGCTTAACTGTGTTAAATTGGTTAAGTGTTTCTATGGACTTAACTCTCCCATTCTTGTTCTAGCTTTAATTAATAAATTAAAGCCGCAACCTCTCACATTAGACAGATATTGCTGCGGTTACTGGATGTGCCGGTCGGTTCCGGGCAGGTTTACACCGCAACTCAGTCTAACCTCGGGTTAGGCATATTCATGTTTTCTAAGTTCAAAGGGTTTTTGATTAATTTCCAAATCTGGTTTTGAAAACAACCATCCCGTCCTTCGGATCAGTTAGGGATAGCCAGGGAGGGCAGGAAACTTGTATTTTCCAAACCCAAGCCTAGACACTATCCTCTCTGTCACCCTAGAACCTTCTGGTCTATGTGTTATAAAAAGGGATGTTATCAAAATACTTTTCTTTTGTTTATAAATTGTTAACAATTTATTCCAAAAGTTCATTTCCCCTTTTTAGACAAATTTGGCCTATATTTATTTGTCAAGCCTACTAGTATACTTATATTCAAATCAACCTTAATTAACCCAATCTTGGTTTAACATCCTAATTCACAATTTATGGAAAAACTAGAATTATTTTTCTAGTTTACATTTTATGCCTAAAATTTAGCTTACTTACTAACGCTAAATTTAATATGTCAAAATCACATATTCCCTAATCCATGTCAAATTTCCCCGTTTTCATTTTAATATGCATGTCATAATACATATTCCAAATTATGCAAATTTCCAAGTTTACAATTACGTTCATATTCATTTCCATGTTTTTCCCCAAATCGCATTCCCACCGTTCGAATAATCGTGATTCAACCTAGATTATAAATAAATCTAGATTCGTAAATAAAAAGGAAATGAATCAAAATGACAAGAAGGAATAATTGGCATAAAAAGGTTTGGATAACAATGCAGGTTCAAGAAGATGGGTAGACCTAACTAAATAGGTAAATTCCCACTGTCTTAAAACCAAAGAATGGGCAAAATAGGTTCAAGAACGTGGGTAGACCTAACTTAATAGGTAAATTCCCACTGTCTTAAAACCAAAGAAAAACCAAGGAACAGGTAGAATAAAAAATTGGGTTTAGACCCAACTTCTCAATCACAAAACTAAAGCAATATTTTCCTAATCATAAATCATGGGTGTCAAAATCACAGTTATCCTCATTATGTCATAAGTAATAATTTATGTCCAAATCAAAGGTATAGGCCTAGTCAAGGAAATAATCCTTGTAGTCACAGTCACAGTCATAGGAAATGTCCATAGTCATATGCGATGTTCATAGTCCAAAAGGGAAAATAATTCCCATAGTCATAAGTCATTGTCATAGGCAATGTTTATATGTCCCAAAATCAAAGGCTTATGTCATAGTCCAAAGGCATATGCTTTCAAAGGCCACAGTTCTATAGTCATAGTCACGGTTACAGTCTTATTTGTCCTCGAATCATAATAGTTCTTAATTCAGTCCAAGAGTATAAACACATATTCAAAGAGAGAGAGAGAGAGATTTGGCATATTCCTTTATTCCTTTAATTTCATGTCACAAATAAAACAAAATATTCAGATCTAGAAATAACCAACTTACAGAAAATAGATCTAGAAAAGAAGGAAAGCATGGCTATGATTCGTGCGTCGTTGCTTGAAACTTGTTTGAGCTAGCCTTTGAATTCTTCACTTGAAACTTTGATTTGAATCCCTCCTTAAAAGTCTTTTAGCAGCATCTCCTCGTCTTGAATCATATTTTATTTTATTTATTTAAGAAAATTTAGAGGAGAGGAAGAAGCCATGAATCTTAGCAGCATAAGGATAGAAGAGAATTGGTGCAAAGAGAATGAAGACTAGGGCTGTTTATATAGCTGCTCAAGACCTTATCGTACACGCAGCGCTGAGTCAGCATTGAACCTAGTTAAGAAAATAGTCCAGGTACATAGATGAATCTAGCCAAACCTTATCATACACGCAGTGCTGAGTCAGCATTGGGTCCCACAAGCTATTTTGGCGTAAAAGTTTGATTTTCAAACTTTTGAATTTCTGGAATTTATTTAACTGTTTTATTCACATGAAATATTCTTATATGTATACAATTCCTCTAACGACCATTTTACGCGTATATATATATACGCACAACTTTCATTTTATTTTCAAAATTCAAATGATGTTGCCATATTTCATTGACTGTAGCCTTATCTTGAATTTTATCTTTCGTATACATATATTTTGTATATATATATATATTTATATTTATATTTCTCATATGTATATATATATATATTTTCTTTATTTCCTTATACGTACGTTCTTATCCTTTCAAATTTTGAATTTTTATACGTACATATATTTGCATGTTTAGTTGGCCCTCTCTAAAACAATGATAAAAAATTATGCCGCCGCCGGGGTTCGAACCCCCGACCTCCATGCTACCAATCCAATGCCTTAACCAACTGAGCTACAGAGGCTTTTGTTAATAAGTCTTAGAACAATAATAATTATTGTTCTCTCCTTACCTTTTTTTTTCATGTTAGTTACAATACTTAAATTAAACAACTGCATGGATCTTTTTCTTTTAATTTTTCTTTTAAAAATTAATTATACTTTAATTTGAGAATCTTAATGTCACAGAATTACGGGGTGTTACATTCTCCCCCACTTAAAAGGATTTCGTCCCCGAAATCTTCAAGTTAGGAAGAATGTGTCCTACCATCCAATCACCCATCTACTCAACCATTCAATCACAGGCATTCATTGTCCTTAAAAGATTTCTAATGCTTTCATGTTCATATGCATAGTGTGTGTATATGTCTCTATCTAATGCAAAATCAGGCGGTCTACTGATTCAGTTGACCTCCTTAATGCAAATCATGTTAGTGCCATGCGTCCAATCATGCATGCAAACATCCCTAGTCATGTAAATACTACATGCGTGCACAGCCATTCATCCATATGCAACGTCCATATGATATCATATCAAGTTCAACTTATAAACAAATGCATATATGTAAATGCAATATGAGAGCGTCCGAACTTGATCTAGTGCCTAATACGTATGCATATGCATCCACGAGCAACCATTTGCAACCACTTGCAACCATTCAACCATAACATGTTTCAAATACATGTTTACATCCATTGGCTTCTACCTAAGGATCGCAGATACGACCTAGAGGATATACTTTGGAAAGAGAGAAACAACTACGCGTAAAGCTCCTAAACAGAGAAATCAAGGATGCACCCTTAAGGAAAAAGGGCATATTGCTAGTATCTAGTCTTCTTGAGCTTTACTCCACTGTATCTTAACCAATTTATCTTCACGATTGTGAAGTTCCTAATCTCCATTTCCAAAATAAACAAATGTCAATCACGGCGCCAAGTATATGTACTAAGATGATTAGAGGCCTCCCTCTTGGCTTATCCATCACGCCATAACTATGAGAGTCAAAAGATCACTCCGTACTTTTTAGAGTACCTACCACAACTATTCATCTTTCACGCAAACCATCCAAACCGAACTCGACATTCCTCAAGTACAAGCCCCAAAGGCCTAAACCAATATCAGACAAGCATCCAAGGAATATCTTCTCCGAATTTAGACGATCTACGTGAGATGATATAAGCAAACTCGATAGCTATCCTCAAATCCCTACTAACCAAAAACTGGTCGGACCACCAATTGGATTTGAGACTCTAGTGGGATCTTTCTACTATACACGTACTATGGTGCAGAGACTCAACTATGGAAGTGGGTATGAACAATTAAGAAGCGCTGGAACCTAAGGAAATAGTACGAACAGAAAACTAGACTCTTCCAACCGGACCACCTTTCTCCTAGGTGCGCTTGGTGGCGAAAGCATGTACTTGTCCTTCTGAAAATCTCGTCCTCGTTCTTGCCCTTGTCCTTAAGTATATGTCCTATCATACCATAGTAAAGATACTTGCTCTTGTCTTAGGTTTTATAATCCCTTCCTCCTTCATGAGCCAAGTCTACATCCATAATTTCCTCATCCTTGGGTCGTGCTCCTTTGCCAAACTTCCGCGTGTAACCATGTTGGCAAATCTCTCGAAAGTTGCCTCTATCGCATGGAAAAACCCTATAAACTTGAAAGAAGACCGGCCGTAAGTGAAACAACTACGGCTATAGATGGAAGTCGGGCACTACTTTGCCCTTCGATGAGGTTACCTCCCAGAAAGCCAGGAGCCCCAGAGACTCAAGAAAGAAGGAGACAATAATTCAAACAGAGGAAGAGGAGACAATGCGTATGGCTTTGGGGAATATGCCTTTAAAACAAATCCTTTCTTTTAAAAATGCTTCTTTAAAAACCTTTTGAAAATAATTTTTCAAATCTTTTATCTGATCCGGTAACCTTCAGCTCTGATACCACGTGTAACACCCCACATCCGTTAGTGTCACTCACAAAGGGAATGCACTAAGTTCTGTGGAGCATTTAGGGTAAAAGATGCAGATAAATTACAAGACAGACAGAAATTAAATAGCGGAAGATAAAACTTTGCTTTATTGATAAAATAATTTGTACAATGATTTCTTTACAATATCAGAGTATCATCTGTCTTACAAAATAAAGAAGCATAAAACAACATTTATATTCCCCAAATTTTGCATGAGCCAGCCATAGCATCTGATAAGAGAATCCAAGCAGACTTCGATAAATCTTCAAGCTGGGAAAGAGTGACAGTCCAACTTAACCTGAGCTATACTACTCCCTCCTCTACTACCGGGGGGGGGGGGGGGAAACGGAAGAAAAGAAGACGAAAGAAAAACAGAGTCAGACATAAAGCCTGAGTAAGTTCAGTAACTTCTAGCATGTGAACATGGAAAACAAAACGACATGAATTAACTGAATACAAGATTACACCATGACGATAGGGTCAACAAGATTGGAAAAGGTAATCACAAGATATGCTAAGATAAGATAAACTGGATACGCTCTAATACTTTCGCCGCTTCGCTCTAATACTTCGCCGCTTCGCTATTTCCTTGTTATACTGATTTCTATATCTCTGCACCACCTACCTAGTGTCCCAACTAGACGTGATCCCAATCCCTGTATTTTCCATTGCCTTCCGGCATACATTCATTATTTATTACCTAGATCAAATCTAGGGTTTTCTATCAGGTGCTTTCTAGATTTAACTAGAGTTTACGCTATCTGCTGAACGCTTCTCGGATTTATGCCACCTAGTCCAACTAGGGATTACGCTACCTGTCGAACGATGCCCCCAAGTCTAAGACACACTACCTAGAGTGGTATATGTTCCTATACTTCCCCACGCATGTATCGCGAATCGTTATCGCTTGTCTAGATGCACATGTCCTGTAATGTGCGGTCCGAGTCCTGTGACAGGGCAAATCAAGGAATACAGAACTCGGTCGGGAGCTTTCAGATATCTGCCAATGCAGATGCTAAGGTCTGTTTTTATTCCAGTGGCTATGGTCCCACTTGACCCCTCCCTCAACTAATGAAAGGCACCCTTTGTAAAATGAGAACTATACGCCGGCCCCCGGTGCCCCACTATCCTATGGCCATCCTCACCCATAACTAGATAGCAATTATGGTCTTTTGGAGTTCTCCGCCTTTCCGCTTCACGTATCTCGACTGACTCAAGATGGATGGTAGACGACGAGTTGCTATCACAGGGCTACCGTTTTCTCGCCGAATCACGCCGGTCCATCCTAGTCTTTAGGTTGCCATATATATATTGCAACCAAGGCATACCCTCGGTTCTTCTAACGCAGACCTTAACCTCTGTGAGCCCAGGATGATCATCTGCAGCCTCACAGAGGGATACCAAGAGTACCCTCACGTCCCCTCGAAGCCTCGGGCTTCGTAACCCAATTCGTTGGAGCCTTCTTAAAACCAGATGGATGTCTGCTCCTTCGTGTTATACTAAGAATTACTACTTAGTTCTACTAACTAAGGTTTACCACTTAGTTTCCAAATTCCTTGTTTTCTTAACTAAGTTTTACTACTTAGTCCCTTTTTCAACTGAGGTCTACTACTTAGTTTTCTTTCTCGCCAGGTTGGGTTGGTTAAGTGTCTTTAGTCGATTCAAGCTATCTTAACCCTCTTCCCTTTTCCTATTACACTGGTTAAGTGTTATCCCTTCATGCTTTTTACTTAACCCTATTCATTTATCATATTCTGATGGTTAAGCGTTCAAGTTTACTTAACCCTATGGTATAGTCCAGTTAACATATTAATTTGGCTAAGTGTATTACTTAACCCCAACCTCTAGTCTAATTAACATGTTAAATTGGCTAAGTGTATTAACTTTACTTAACCCCACCTTCTAGTCTAGTCAACATGTTAATTTGGCTAAGTATTCCCATGGACTTAACCCTCCCATTCTAGCTTAACTTTGTTAAGTCGGTTAAGTGTTCCTATGGACTTAACCCACCCATTCTTGCTTAACTGTGTTAAATTGGTTAAGTGTTTCTATGGACTTAACTCTCCCATTCTTGTTCTAGCATTAATTAATAAATTAAAGCCGCAACCTCTCACATTAGACAGATATTGCTGCGGTTACTGGATGTGCCGGTCGGTTCCGGGCAGGTTTACACCGCAACTCAGTCTAACCTCGGGTTAGGCATATTCATGTTTTCTAAGTTCAAAGGGTTTTTGATTAATTTCCAAATCCGGTTTTGAAAACAACCATCCCGTCCTTCGGATCAGTTAGGGATAGCCAGGGAGGGCAGGAAACTTGTATTTTCCAAACCCAAGCCTAGACACTATCCTCTCTGTCACCCTAGAACCTTCTGGTCTATGTGTTATAAAAAGGGATGTTATCAAAATACTTTTCTTTTGTTTATAAATTGTTAACAATTTATTCCAAAAGTTCATTTCCCCTTTTTAGACAAATTTGGCCTATATTTATTTGTCAAGCCTACTAGTATACTTATATTCAAATCAACCTTAATTAACCCAATCTTGGTTTAACATCCTAATTCACAATTTATGGAAAAACTAGAATTATTTTTCTAGTTTACATTTTATGCCTAAAATTTAGCTTACTTACTAACGCTAAATTTAATATGTCAAAATCACATATTCCCTAATCCATGTCAAATTTCCCCGTTTTCATTTTAATATGCATGTCATAATACATATTCCAAATTATGCAAATTTCCAAGTTTACAATTACGTTCATATTCATTTCCATGTTTTTCCCCAAATCGCATTCCCACCGTTCGAATAATCGTGATTCAACCTAGATTATAAATAAATCTAGATTCGTAAATAAAAAGGGAATGAATCAAAATGACAAGAAGGAATAATTGGCATAAAAAGGTTTGGATAACAATGCAGGTTCAAGAAGATGGGTAGACCTAACTAAATAGGTAAATTCCCACTGTCTTAAAACCAAAGAATGGGCAAAATAGGTTCAAGAACGTGGGTAGACCTAACTTAATAGGTAAATTCCCACTGTCTTAAAACCAAAGAAAAACCAAGGAACAGGTAGAATAAAAAATTGGGTTTAGACCCAACTTCTCAATCACAAAACTAAAGCAATATTTTCCTAATCATAAATCATGGGTGTCAAAATCACAGTTATCCTCATTATGTCATAAGTAATAATTTATGTCCAAATCAAAGGTATAGGCCTAGTCAAGGAAATAATCCTTGTAGTCACAGTCACAGTCATAGGAAATGTCCATAGTCATATGCGATGTTCATAGTCCAAAAGGGAAAATAATTCCCATAGTCATAAGTCATTGTCATAGGCAATGTTTATATGTCCCAAAATCAAAGGCTTATGTCATAGTCCAAAGGCATATGCTTTCAAAGGCCACAGTTCTATAGTCATAGTCACGGTTACAGTCTTATTTGTCCTCGAATCATAATAGTTCTTAATTCAGTCCAAGAGTATAAACACAGATTCGAAGAGAGAGAGAGAGAGAGAGAGATTTGGCATATTCCTTTATTCCTTTAATTTCATGTCACAAATAAAACAAAATATTCAGATCTAGAAATAACCAACTTACAGAAAATAGATCTAGAAAAGAAGGAAAGCATGGCTATGATTCGTGCGTCGTTGCTTGAAACTTGTTTGAGCTAGCCTTTGAATTCTTCACTTGAAACTTTGATTTGAATCCCTCCTTAAAAGTCTTTTAGCAGCATCTCCTCGTCTTGAATCATATTTTATTTTATTTATTTAAGAAAATTTAGAGGAGGGGAAGAAGCCATGAATCTTAGCAGCATAAGGATAGAAGAGAATTGGTGCAAAGAGAATGAAGACTAGGGCTGTTTATATAGCTGCTCAAGACCTTATCGTACACGCAGCGCTGAGTCAGCATTGAACCTAGTTAAGAAAATAGTCCAGGTACATAGATGAATCTAGCCAAACCTTATCATACACGCAGTGCTGAGTCAGCATTGGGTCCCACAAGCTATTTTGGCGTAAAAGTTTGATTTTCAAACTTTTGAATTTCTGGAATTTATTTAACTGTTTTATTCACATGAAATATTCTTATATGTATACAATTCCTCTAACGACCATTTTACGCGTATATATATACGCACAACTTTCATTTTATTTTCAAAATTCAAATGATGTTGCCATATTTCATTGACTGTAGCCTTATCTTGAATTTTATCTTTCGTATACATATATTTTGTATATATATATATTTATATTTATATTTCTCATATGTATATATATATATATTTTTTCTTTATTTCCTTATACGTACGTTCTTATCCTTTCAAATTTTGAATTTTTATACGTACATATATTTGCATGTTTAGTTGGCCCTCTCTAAAACAATGATAAAAAATTATGCCGCCGCCGGGGTTCGAACCCCCGACCTCCATGCTACCAATCCAATGCCTTAACCAACTGAGCTACAAAGGCTTTTGTTAATAAGTCTTAGAACAATAATAATTATTGTTCTCTCCTTACCTTTTTTTTTCATGTTAGTTACAATACTTAAATTAAACAACTGCATGGATCTTTTTCTTTTAATTTTTCTTTTAAAAATTAATTATACTTTAATTTGAGAATCTTAATGTCACAGAATTACGGGGTGTTACACTTGCCTTTATTTAAGCTATCAGCGAATGATGTTCATTTCCTCTTGGATATTAGAATATGCCTACAATAGATTGTTTGGCCAATGACTAGTTGGGGACACTGTCGAAGTCTTAGTAGAGTGGATGATCAACAATGATGAGGTAATGGAGAATGATGGTGATGGTGAACTAAATGGAAGACATCCTCTCCCTAAGCATGAAGCGTCGTTGTGAATGACTGGATAAAGTTAGCAGTATTCTCTTATGGTAATTATGTAATTATTACATTTTTTTCAAATAAAAGAATATATATCAATAGAAAGAGAAACCCGCCTTTCTCCGATGACTCTCAAAAATAGTGTAGTAGTACCAGATGTGACTCTGACTATGGAACAAACCGAGCATGGAACATAATTTATGTAACGGAGAAAAAGCCAAGACAAAACAAGCCAAAATAAATACAATCAAGAGCACTAACAAAAAGACAGCCCTAGCAAAAATCATCCCAAAGGCAGAGCTGAACCAAACCATAAGACGGTGGGCCACCAGCGCATCCACTGAATACAGTAAACTGCTAATCTGACTTAGAAAACTCTGATGCTATCCACTTCAAGAACCGCCGTAACTAGCCAGCCTGTCTTCCTGAAGCTCTTTGCCGCAATTGGGTATGAGCACCATCTGAAGCCTTCAAAAGACCAATGAAAACCATAAAATACCATAGCAAGATCTAAAAAAACCACGCACACCCCAACTCATGCCGAAGTCAAAGAAAACTATCAACTCACCCCATCTCTCGGACGAGAGCCCTGGATGTTGAAAAAACACATGCTAAAGACAAAGATAGAGGACAAAGGTTTCCCATGAAGGGCCTTCCGCTAAAAGTGAACGAGACATCATCCGAAACCTTGTGAATAATTGGAGACGAAATCATAGGGGAGTCGTCAATATACCTTGTTCCGAGAGCACCAGAGATGCCAGTAGATAAGACAAGGAATCAACCTAAAAAGGATCGACCTAAGATCCTTTCCAAGCCCCCTACCTCACCAAGTGCAAAGCAGGTCCACAAGAGATGGGTGAATCCATCTCAAATCGACTAAGTTCCCAAAGAAAGACCATACCGCAATCACACACTCAATGTCAAAAAATAAAAGTGTTATCGACTCCAAAGAGACGTCAATGCAACACCGATAATGGAAAAGAGGGATGCCTATCCTCATTAGATTAGCATCCAGAGGGAGACCACCATAAAGGATTTTCCATATTACTATTGATACCTTTAAAGGAATGTGCTTTTCCTAAATACGGAAATAGCGGGGACTCTAGGTACAAGAATCCTAGCAGAATTTCATGATTCCCTTGAGAGTGATAAGGCTTCCATTCTAGAGAAATCCCCGACCATGGAAGTCAAAGAAAGGCATGACTGACTGCATCTATTACCACGTCTCACTAACGTAAGACAGAGTCTCGTAAAAGACATTAAGTAAAAGACGATGGTACTTCACATGAAAAAACAATGGCAAAAAGGAGTCATTTACTCGGAAGTGAGTCCACAGCCTACAGGCATATGCCTTACAAACATCCCTAGGATTTCGCAAACCAAGACCCCCTTCTCGCTTGGGGTGACATATTATATCCCAGAAGACCTAATGATGTCGCTTAGCATCGTCTTTCTTACCCTAGAAAAAAGGACAGAGCCAAGGAATGCTAGAAACAAAAGAAGGACGAAGTGGGCGTCATCACTGCAAACATGTGAGATCCAAGAGAATCCAGCACCGACTTGATGAGCATGAGCCTCCTGATCTGTGTAACGACATGTATTGTACATATCATAAGATCGTAAAATAATTATATTTAATTTCCTAATGGTTTGATCATTCTCGGATTTTAATATGTTGTTCATGGGGATGTGAGACATGTCCATGATTTTTACTAAACTTAATTGTGACCGTTTTACCCTAGTAAATATTGTTTTAACTATAACTCTTAATAGGGATCGAATCAGGTGCTGAAGTTGGTCTTGTCGAATTGAAATGGCTATTAGCAATTCCGTAGAGTGGTCACATTAAAGATTTGGCTCATCGGTCTGGGAGAAATCGTTGTTTTAAGATTTAATTTTTGCTAGGCAGACTAATTAGCTGTTAACTGTTGATTAGAAAAGCTCATTAGGCTAATGAACTGCAACTATAAATAGAGGGGTTTATGGAGAAAATTAAGGTTTCTCTCTTCATTCAAACATTTAGGCTCATGTCCGTAATTCTCCGGATTCAACCTAAACCCTAATTTCTCCATCCAATTCATTCTAATTCATCGTAGATTGCATCTAGTGACTAGATCATCATTCGGGAGGATTAAGTCAAATCATATTGCATCGATTTTGGGGGTTTTCACCGCTGTCCAGATCCGATTTCATTGGGTTTGAACCAAATTAAGGGTAAGGTGAATGATAGATATCTCTTACACGGAAACTACAGATTATATGGGTTACATTAGGATTGATTCACATCATATATGTTAAATTCACCCTAGATCAGATCATATATATTTAATTCAGATTTAGACGTCTCAGGATTATCTAATTTAATCATATAAATGGACAAGAAGTTAGATCAATAATGTTCTTGAATAGATCCATTTCATGTTAGATCTATTGCATTATGATACGTGCATGTTTGTATGATCAAGATTTGATGAATCATTTTTTGTTTGGTTGAATTGAATACATTGCTTGAGTTATTTTTTAGAATTGTGTGTCATAGATCTTAGGTTTGAAGAACAGAGAAAATCAAAGGTACAGATGATCAGATTCATACAAAACTTGGCGAATGAGCTCTGGAAGATGATAAGAGGGAACCGAAAAATTTTGGGTTCAAAATTCACTAACTATAGGGATCGGTACTGGTCCATGGCCGATGAACCGACACCGATCCATCATAGTGTGATGCACAAAGAAGAGATTTGTGTTGTGGCATCGTGGTGGTAAATCGAGGCTGCTTGCAAATTTTCACTTGATTCAGATGTGATTTGAGATGGGTCCAAGTATATCGTTCAAGCATTGGTCGATGGACCGATAGGAGAATTCATTGGAAAGAAATTTGGATTCGAGGATGGATCGACCGTAAGTGCTCGAAGTTGGAATCGGGAAGATCCAACACTTAGCTAAATATCGGCAAAGTGTATGAACCGGTACTGTTCCATAGCCGATGGACTGGTACCGATTCATCAAGTTAAAGGATTTGGGGCTCGAATTTTGTGGGCTTGGTTGTGTGGTCTTGTGGGGGTTGCTGGTGAAGTTTGGTGATGAATGGTCAGATGATGAAAGTGCAACTCAAAGATGGACAGTGCTTTGATTGTGAACTCAAGTTGTAGTGGTCGGAGATGGGTTGATGCAATACTGTTCGTAGGATGATATGCGGTTCAGTATGATATTGGATTGGCTCAGATAGAGTTGACCGTGGATGTTAATGGAATTGGTTTGAGAAGTTGCTCGAATTAAAAGATGGAATCGCTGAGAAGAAAGGATCGATAGTTTGAAATGCCAAGGAATCTTTGGTTATTGAAGGTTCTAGCGAGCTCAAAGTAGGAGTATCGTGGGCACTCCCATTAGGATCAGATGGGTCGTGTACCCTAAATCGAGCTCTGGGAGTGATCTAGTTGTCTTAGTGGAGGAAAACATACACAAGACGGATGTATGGTGGTCTGACTAGAGTCGGTGGTTTTCCAATAGCCCTTGACGGACGGTAACGACCGATCATTCGACGATTATGTATTCAAGGCTATAGTCGATGATGGCTAGGATACTGGTTGCTTTGGATGTTATGGTTGACTGTGTGCTTTCTTCTTTATTTCTCTGGGTAGGCTATCACCGTAGGTCGTTAAAGAGAAGTGGGATTGAGAGATGTTCTTTTCCTATTCGGGAGTGGCACATGATGGATGATTATCCTGTGCTAATGCTTTGGTTGTTGAGACAGATTAGATGGTTGAACTATCTAAACTCGTATATGTCACTCTAAGGGCAGACGTCCCTTCAGCCACTTAACACCCCACGAGTTAATCTAAGGGTGGACAACCTTACAGTCACTTAATTCCCCACGAGGCAGACTATACTTAGTCACTTAAGTTCATTTCCTAATTTAGTAAGGGTGGACATCCCTATATTATCTTAATACCCTATGGAGAATCCCTAACAACTTAAGACCTCGTCTTTAACGTCCATGTCGCAAAATATATTGAAGGTCGAGAAATAGCAACGACCACTTACTACCAGGTTTAGGTTGGTACATAACTTCATTTAAGACCCTCCTGATGGGCCGTCTTGTTACTATCTAGATGTCCTTACGGTCGAACTCCTGGCCACTTAATACTTCCCTTAGACGGTAGTTCCTTTAGGCCTTACAAATATATATATATATCGTCCCTATGTCAGCCCTCACTAAGCCCCTAGACAAGAAGCGGACATTACTTGAAGAACTACCCTACTCATACGCTGTCATTTATAAAGACCATTTAATACCACCACTTAAAACCTCGAACGATGGGTCCTATGACTTGGGTCCTGAACCAAGGAGTGAACTTTAGGAACGGATCTAGTCCTAACCATTTAATACCCAACAAGAGGCTGGTCAACCACTTAAATACCTTTCCCAAGGCAGACCCACTCCACACAAATATATACATATACATATACATATATATATATACACACACATATATAAACACACTAGACATCTCACATTAAGCCGACCACTTGTAGATGTTGGATTTGCCGGGATGTTCCAGGCAGGCTTCTACTACAAGCAAGGCTTAACCTCACATCTTTGTGTAATAATTATAATAGCCCATGGCACCTAGATCTCTCACACTAACCAATCTTACTTGTAGATTCTGGATATGTCGGTCGCTTCCGGGCAGGCTTCTACTATAAGCAATGATTATCCTCGTGTCTATGTGTCATTAATTATAGTTAAAGCCATTAACTCACACACATGCATAGAAATTCCTATATGGACATTTAAATTCTGTTTTCTAATTTAAACATATTTAGTATGCACTTAATATGCATTAATATTACATTTAGTTAAGCTATATGTATATAAATATATAGACGTGAATTATGCGAACGAGAACAATGACCTAATACGTTTGAAATGTCAATCCTAACAATCACAATTAAGGTATACAAGTAAACTTCTATATCAATTAACATGTTCCAACATGCATATTCTCATATAATGATAAAAAAAGGAAATATCAACACATATGAATAAAACGTGCAACCTAGGCTTGAATAGTTATTTAAATAATAGCAATAAGAACAAGGTGCAATAAATCCAATTACATATGCAAAAACCTTGCTTTTGGCGATGCTTCACTTTTTAGATTAATGTTGCATACAAAAATTAAAGATAATGTATTGTAAATAATACGTTCAAACAAATCTATTTAGAATAGATGCTTAAGCCTATTAATTTTTACAATATGCAAATCTCATGCTTTTAGCACACAAACATATAAGAACATTAAGATAAGAATAAGTAGAATCGAAATCAAAAACTAAGAATTTCACAATACCTAAAGCTTAAATTTCCATTATCCATATAACACAATTCCAAAATACATCACTTTTGATTGACCATTTCAGCGATAAATAAAATATAGGATTTGGAGGGTTTATAGCATTAATCCAAATCTCATACATGCATAATTTTCTTAATCTAAACTACAAAGGATAGAAAATAGAAATAGAAACTTGTAGGGTTTCCACTTACAGTGGTTTGGGAATGAAGAACAATAGAATATGAGTAGGATTAGATTTGGATCTAGCTTTCGAAATAGTGCTCCAATCCTTCTATTAATATATATATGTAAGAATCAAATGAATCAGATTCTTATATATCTATATATAAAAACTAAATTCCAAAACTCTAAAATATTTGTTAACCTAGAATAGAGGTTAGAGAAATAAAAGAGAAATCTAACATTGTCTCTGGAATTAGCAATGGCAGAAGGGCAGCATGAAGGTGTAGAGAGGAAGAAAAATAGGGTTTGGAGTGAAGCTAGAGAGTTATATTTATAGTTGCAAGTGTAATTATGGGCCACTGGATTATTTAGATTTGATCTTAACGGCCTCACTGATGCAAAGCTATACATAAAACCCTACCCACCCTAAATCACCAAGGGAGGTCAACCTCCCTCTAGAAGGGCGGTCGACTCCTAGGGCGACCCCATTCAAGGGGAGGGTCCACCCTCTTGGGTCAACTTTGTTCGGGAGATTTAATCTCTATTGCTTTCCTATTTTATTACTTGATTAATTAGATTTATTACCTTCTGTTTTTTGTCCCCTTTGCTTATAAATATATACACACAAATTTAAATCCTGTTGAAATATTCTTTTATACTCATCTTTAATTAATTACATTCCGGATTTATATATAATCTATTTGAATATCAAATCTTATGTGTTAACATTTACCCATAACTTGTTTTATTAATATCATTTTTCATACAGACTCCATTTTCGGTAAATAAAATATGAAAATGGATCAGAATCTCTCCATGAATGCAATAGAAACAATTTCATACACCAATTCCCAATTATTCAAAATTCCTTTTTCAGCCTATTAATTTATTACTGACTATTATTATTTATTTTAAATTAAATTAATTTATGTATATTTTAGGTTTATTTTACGGGGAGTTACATTCTCCTCCCTTAGAGGAGAATTCATCCCGAAATCTTTCGAAGGGGCGTAAAACATAACTCGCTCTAAACAACCATGTTGTACACGCATGCTATTTTATTAGCATCCATAAACATCCATAACCCATAGTGATTATGAACTGAAGACTTGCTAATGTGACCTCAGTCCTAATGTGTACTTGTGATAAGTGATTCTATATGTATGCAAAATATCCTACTATGAATATAATTATATATGAGTGCACAGTGCATTTGTGTTGCAACCATTTCCTACCATCCAATCTAGCAACCACGATGCAACCATATAAATCCTAAATTTTCGACGAAGGCCACAAAATTCAAAATTTTCATGCCTTTCATCGAACTTTCTCCCTGATGTACTCAAACCAATCCAACTAGATATTGCAGAGTCTTGAAATCATGTGCACCACCATATTCGTGGTGGCACAAGACCTCCAAGGTTCTGTCTTTCTACGAAGGCATCTTATAAAATATAAAAAAGTCATAGGCTCCTATCATCAACAATATTTTTTATCTCCCTAACTTTGAGAAAACCCAAAATATAATATCGACCCTCTACCCTTCACAAGATGTCTAATAAAATTAGACTTTTCCCAAACACTAACCAAAAGTTTGGTTCGAGTAGAAACTTGTCAATAGTTGTCCCATCAACATTTTGGTGTTTTAGGTGGCCTCCTTGAAATATTTCAAAAGCGCCCACTAATTACAAAAAGGATAATCACGCTACTCCTATAAAGATAAATATTATTACTATTGTCTGAGAGATCCAAAATGCAGCTTTTTCGCTTTAATCCCAAAGCTCTGGCTATCTTCGGTTTTCCCTTCAGTCTTCAAATGAGATGTGACCCAAAAATTCAGTAATATCTTAAATTTCAAATTCTAACTAATTAATATATAATCCATATTAATAACTAGAATATTTTCTACGCTCCAATTTGCTGGAATTTAGATCCCAATAAAAGGTCTTTTGCTATAATCTCCATAAATTTTCCCAAACAATAATATTGACATATTTAAAATTATAAGGAGTGAATATTATCTTATTTAAATGGATGATATAATCCACATGCAAACACAAAAAGTTACACACCATCACACCCTTTATGTTTTATGTATAATCCTTATAATTTCAAATATAGTCTTTTTATGAAAAACGATAAAAGGGCTATTTCCTAAAAATTAATCAAATATCCTTAAGCAAACCAAAACACGGTCATATTCAACTAAAATGGCTAATTTTACGCAAATCCAATACCCAAGCTTGTCCCTTAATATCATGCTTTAAGTTATTACTCTTGAGGATGACATTCTCTAAGGCTAAATTTCTTCATAACTAAACATTCCAAAAATTTGAGACTAATGCACTTCTTCCTTGTAGGCTGCAAATCTAATTATACCATTAACTTCCAAATTCCATATATGGTAAATCGCTAAGTTAAGTTTCCCCATGAAATTATCACTTACTCATATAACTTAGATTTTTTGATAAGGGGTTTTAATTCCCAAACAACACCCATAAAAATAGGGATTCATTACTTATATTATTTTATACCCTTATCCAGTCAGTACGGGGGATCACTAGCTATCACAACCTAAACAAAATTCTTTTGTAAGTTTTCCCTTACTACTAAGTGGTCTAAATGGTGCTGAGGACTTAATATTTTTATTCCAACTTGTTAGGATGCCAATCCATTTATTTAAATCTTCCGTCTCTATCTTTCTCATAAATGTGGTATGTCCAACCTCAAAATTGGACAATTCCATGAATAATTACTTAATTCCTTCAAGCTCCTTCAAGCTTGAAAGTATATCCATTTTCTTCAAATCAATTTGTCTTTTAAACCATTCCTTAAAATTATCTTTTGATCTCATTAATTACAAATTTATTGCCCACTAAATTTGTAACTAATGTTCACGAATCTCATTTTTGAAACTGCAAATTATGATAAGTTACGCTACACTATTTATATATTTTTGCTAACCACTAGATACAGTTATAAATGTACTAATTCATAAACTAAACTATCTAAGTCAACCTCGTTTTAAAACCTACCCTTGATTCTGGAAATAATATACCTTACATTCTTTCAAATATAGCTTCTGGCACCGGCATTGAAATTTCCAGATACGTTGTGCAATATATCCTTAATTAGTCCTATAACCTAATTCTAACTTACCTAATGAGCAACCCCTATTTACTTCATAGTTATTTCTTTTTATAAAGTGAATCTTAGTGTTATAAAAAAATAATTTTTAGAATATTGTTATATTCTTATTATTGTGCAAATTCAAAAATTGGTGTTTAATACCTCGTTAAACCTGAAATGTTAAATTTTTGTGTAGACTTTAATGTTTGCTCAACTAAATGTCAATATATGTTTTGTTTTAATATCATTCTTCATTAAGAATTTATTTGAAAATGTTACAATAAGGATTTAGATACCTCTTTGAAAATGTTTACTAAATGTTTAAAGCAGAATAACTTTTTTTTAAACACTTATCTTTATTAACTATTACATCTAACATTAACGTTTTTCAAGATGGTCGATATAACTTATAATGGCTAGTAAAAAAAATGTTCATTCTATTTTAAAAAATAGAATCTTAATTAATATCCAAGGTTGAATCAAGTTGTAATTAAGTCTCATAAAATGTCTAATGATATTTATTGATAAATTTTCTAAATTCATTCTAACTGCACACAATAACACTTTTGAAGTATTACTCAAAGTTTGTGTACCCTTTAACAATAAAGCTTAATAACTTATTTATTCCTTACAAAACGTTCCAACTAAGTTCCTCATTTTAAAAATTATAACATTTATTAAATGCTCATAAAATCTTAAATTAAGAGTAAAATAATCTCTCTTATCCCAATGCTTACCTTTTATTTGTATTCTGAATGTTAATGCCTTTTCAAAACGACAAATGTGTTTACATAAATGCTTGTTTTTATTTGAAAACAAGACCTTAATAATTCCGCATTAAGTAACAATTAAATCTTTTAACACATTTATTTCTATATCCTCAATTTATGTTGTTATTGCCAAAAATATGTTTTAAAACATTAGTCTGAGTCTGTATTCATTTTTATGATAAAGTTTAAAACTCTTCCTACCATGTATGTATATTCTTATCAAGCTTCATATTAATGTATGTTTGTACTGTTTGAAAACCCTCAATTATTCATTTACTTGCACAATGAAGGTACTCTACAAAATTTAATTTAATAGTCAAGAATAAATTATAAATTTCTACATTAATTTATTGGAGTGGTCTTTTGCCACTTATTCTACTCCCAGTTCTATTACTTCCTTATATACTTCTTATTTTATGAGAATTTTACCGTTTTAAATTTTACCCAAATTATTGACAAATAAATTCCCTTTCAAATAAGTATATTTATCTCGTTTATCCTACCAAACTTTTATATGTCATCTTTTCTTTCCCTTTTTATTTATAATTTAAACGACAAACTTATTATCACAGTTCATATAAGATTTTGTAGAAAATAATCTTTTCAAATTCATTTAAACTTTAAAATTTTGTTACATCAAGGCTATGACAATTATAAATTTAACATTATAATTGTTCACTACTCGACACTCTAATTTTTTTATTTCTTTTCTATTTAAAGCTAATAATAATAAACTTTTGCATTTAATGGCTTACTATTAAGCTTTTATCTATTCAAAGAATTTATCTTCTATTTTCTTAAAAGCTTATCTAACAGAAAAATAGTATACCTTTCAAATTTCCTCTTAAAATAATTATATTTCCAAAAATAGTATTCCAAATTATTTTTGAATGGAATGTTAAACAGTTACCTCAAAACTTCTTTTTAAAAATAATTCAGTGGTGTATGTCAAAAATCATCTTTATAGGTTTTTTAACACTTTGACCTTTCCATCTTAACTTTCTGACACATCATTCTACGGAAGTCTACCTCTTTTATTAAATCATTTCTTTCGTGTTCTTTTTATTTTCATTTCTTGACATTCCTAATTATTGCCTCTATAAATGTTCTTTATGTCATTTTATCCATTAAATAACTCTCATTCTTATAGACATTTAATTTAAAATCGAATATTCATACTTTCGCGTAAATGGCCTTAATTACATCCTTAATATTTCCCGTTTTCAATATCCTTTCACTTTTAAGCAATTTAATGCTCTTCCAAATTCTAGAATTCCATATTTACTAACACAAAAGTTTATTCCATTTAACTAAAGATATTCTTCCGTTTCTCCTGGAACCTTAACATACCCTAAGCTATGGGCATTAATTTATCATTATTAATGGTTTCCCTACAGACACCTATTCCAAACCTTTCCTATTTATTTATCCCTTATCTTTTCCATAAATGACAATTAAGTCACCAATTGATTTCTATCAACTACCTATTAAATTCGGGAGTTTCATTCCTTTCCAATTTTCCAACTTTTTGGATCTTACGTCCTTTAGGTGCTTATAGGCTTCTAAATTGATAAGGAAGCTACTAAATCACTGCATGGTTTGTAGGGGTTTCTTCTAGAATTTAAGGCCAACCTTTCCCTAAAAGGGCCTACATATATTATTTTCTAGAGATATGCGTACTTTAAGTAAATATATATATATATACACTTATATACAATAAAACTTTTATTTTATTTTTCAAATAAGAAGTACGCCACTCATACGTATGATTTATCCGTAATCGTGTAACGTATGCTATGATACCAAATGTAACAAACAGGTAGGAATGAGCTTAAATTCTGACCCAGAAAAGGTTAATCGAGACTTAGAGCTATTCTAAACGGATCTTCCCAGAAGGGAATACTTAAACAGGTATAACAGAGCAAAATCAACGAAATCAAAATCTCATACAGTGGAAGAGATAAATTATAATAACTTAAAATAGTTGTTCCTTTAATTAAAACCATAATAAATGTCGGTTATAACGAGTCTCAACTAACAATAGAAGGTACATCAGTGATTGTCCTAATTATGATATTGCCATAAATAACTAAAAGCCTCCATCGTTGGGCTCCATCTCCAAAGCATCACTGATCCCAAGCGTCCTTGCCTACTAACCTGTTTACGTTATGAAGAGGGAGGTCAGAACATAAAGTTCCGGTGAATGAAAAACATATATGCTTAGGAATGACTATTTCCTATATTTGGCAGTGTAAGTTCTTTATGTTATATCTACGTAAACAAACATACACAACTAAACATACGAGGTAGACATCCTTACAGTCACTAAAAGTGGTTATGTCGCTCTAAGGGCAGACGTCCTTTCAATATCTTAAAACCCCATGAGTTAACCTAAGGACGGACATCCTTACAATCACTTAATACCCTTCGAGGCAGGCTACACCTAATCACTTAAGACTATTTCCTAATTTATTAAGGGCTGACATCCCTACAGTCACTTAATACCCTATGGTGGACCCCTAGACACTTAAGACCGTGTCTCTAACATCCACTCATAAATATATTATAGGTCAAGAAATAGTAACAGCGACTTACTACCAGGTTTAGGTAGGAAAACAACTTCATTTAAGACCCTCCTAGCGGACCATCTTGTTACTATCTAACTGTTCCTATGGGTGAACTCCTATCCACTTAATACTTCCTTTAGACGGTGGTTCCTTTAGGCCTTTCAAATATATATATCATCCCTTTATTAGCCCTCATTAAGCTTTTATATAAGAAGTGGACATTATTTAGAGAACTACCCTACTCATACACTATCGTTTATAAAGTCCATTTAATAACTTATTAAGAGAAAGGTGAACCCAATGACCGCTTAAAACTTTGAAGGGCGGGTCCCATGACTTGGATCCAAACCAAGGAGTGAATATTAGGAACGGACCTAGTCCTAACCACTTAATACCCAACAAGAGGCAGGTCAGCCACTTAATACCTTTCCTAAGGAAGAAGTATTTCACACACACACACACACACACACACACACATATACACACACACACACACACACACTAGACATATCACATTTAGCCAACCATTTGTAGATGCTGGATTTGCCGGATAGTTCAGGGATGGCTTCTACTACAAGTTGGGCTTAACCTCACATCTTAGTGTAATAATTATAGTGTCCTATGACACCTGGACCTCTCATATCAACCAGTCTTACTTGTAGATGCTGGATATGTCGGTCGGTTCCGAACAGGCTTCTACTACAAGTTATGGTTAACCTCGTGTCTATGTGTCATTAATTATAATTAAAGCCATTAACTCATACACATGCATACAAAATCCTACGGGGACACTTATATTTCATTTCCTAATTCAAACATAATTAATACGCACTTAATATGCATTAATATTACGTTTAATTTTGCTATAAGTTTATAAACAAATAGACGTGAATTATGCGAACGAGAAGAACTACCTAATATGTTTGAAATGTCAATCCTAACCATCATAATTAAGGTATACAAGTTAATTTCTCTATCAATTAACATGGTCTAACATGTGTATTCTCATATAATGATAAAAAGGGAAATAGCCACACATATGAATAAACTTGCAACCTAGGCTTGAGTAGTTATTTGAATAATAGAATTATAGACAAGGTGCGATAAATCCAATTACATATGAAAAAACATTGCGTCTAGCTCTGCTTCACTTTTTAGATTAATATTGCATACAAAAACTTAAGATAATATATTGTAAATAATACATTTGAATGAATGTATTTAGAATAGACGCTTAAACATATTAATTTTTACAGTATAAAAATCTCATGTTTTTAGCACATAAACTTACATGAACATTAAAATAAGAATCAAGTGGATCAGAACAAAAAGCTAAGAATTTCACAACACCCAAAGCCTAAATTTCCATTTTCCAAATAATAAAAACCCGAAATACATCACTTTTGATTGACCATTTCAACAATAATTAAAATATAGGTTTTGGAGGGTTATATCATTTTATTATCATCTAATCCAAATCCCACACATGCATTATATTCCAAATCTAAACTACAAATGATAGAAAATAAAAACATGTAGGGTTTCTACTCACCGTGATTTGAGAATGAAGAACAATAGAATATGAGTAGAATTAGATTTGGATCTAGCTTTTGAAATCATGCTCCAATCCTTCTATATATATGTATATAAAAATCAAATGAATCAGTTGCTTATATATATAAACTAAATTCTAGAACTCTAAAATCTACATTAATCTTATAATAGAGAGGATAGAATTGAAGTTAGAGAAATAGATGAGAAATCTAACCTTATCTCTGGAATTAGCAATGGCAGAAGGAAGGTATAGAGGCATAAAGAGAAATAAGGATTGAAAGTGACTACGCAGCGGTAGGATCGTATGGAGTAGAGTATGAATACAGTAGAATGTATAGGGCAGAGTAGTAAAATCACACAATCAATTTATACTAGTTCGGACCACTGTCCTACGTCCAGTCCCAGACTCCCTTCTGGTGCTTTACTAACACAAACACCCTCACTTAACCCGGAGGAACAGGTTCACAATTACCCGAACAACCAAACGGGATTTCTCGCCTCAATTGCTGAAGAGGACTTTCTCAATACAGAATAGTTGATGACTATATGTGTTCTTGATAACACGAATATGTCAATTTGAAGTACACCCTTTCTATAGTCTTTCCTTGATGATAGATGTGAAGTTTCTAAAATATTATGGAAGATTAAAATCTCAAGTGATTGAAAATAAAATGCTTTTTTGGAGATTAGAGAGCTTTGAATAATATAGAAAGAATTAAAATGAAATTCGGTGATTGGATCACTTAATCAAGTCTCTATTTATAATATGTAAATAGCTACAACTGATCACGAAGAGTTTTGACCTAGAGATGTGGATTAGAAAGTTGTGATGTTTCATAATAGTTTGCAACTTTTCGTAATCAGATGTCTGAAAATAATTTTCAGGTGTCTGTTTTGATTTGAAAAATAAAACAGCAAGGAAATAGTGTATTTCGTAGCAGATTCAGACGTTTGAAAAATACAAAATAGACGTCTGAATATTATGTAAAATTTAAGTTTGTCTCAGCAAACATACGTCTGTCTGAATTATTTCAAACGTCGGTTTTCTAGGCAAAACTTATTCCTTGCTTCTTTTCAATGTGAAATATATATATATATATATATATATATATATATATATGTGTGTGTGTGTGTGTGTGTGTGTGTAATCATCAAGGAAGACTTTAACATGAAAATCTACGACTAACAGACTCTTACAACATATATAATCTTCATTTTGTGTTCTTGAATCTGCTTGTCGAATATCTTCTCGCAAAACAGAGTTAGTCGATATGATATATATGCTTATGTATAGTTGTTATAGTCAAAACGCTATATAGCAAGATTCAAAATTCTCCCCCTTTTTGACTAATGACAACTACATAAGCTCCCCCTGTCAATATGCATATATCATTACTAGTTTCTCCCCTTTTGTCATTTGACAAAAAGGACTACTTATTGAAAGTTAAAATATGTATGCAAGATACACAAACATATCATAGAAACTGACATAACATAAGCAAGCATAATATCCAGACATACCATACCATAGCACATACTAGAGTTTTGTGCTAAAATAGAAAGATAAGTACCAAAATATTACACACCACTTAGTTGATTTAAGAGTTTCTAGTCAAAATATGTATACCACCATACCACCAACCATGCTTACCAATCCTCGGAAGTAGATGCCACAATAGTTGTCCCACCGTCTTTGGGAGAGCCATGTTCCGAACCACTATCGAGAACTTCTTCAGCCGAACTAGATGACCATTGAAACGGAGCCAGAGCTTGAGCTTGGATAGAAGATGTGCCGGTGCAAGAAACTGCTTCCCAAATTTTGTTTAAGAAACCTTTGATGGAATCAAATTTCTTATTTGTTTGTTTTTTAAAACGCTTTAACTCTTTATGAATTTTTGATTGATTTCGGGAAAGCGTAACTAAGGCTTGTTTTAAAGAGGTGTCGGGGGAGATGACTTGAATTTCATCTACTACTTCTTCTTCTTCCCTAAGTTGACGACGGTGAGAAGGCTTGGTTATAATTGCTTCTGGTTGTGATGCTACATGTTCAGTCCATGTTGCAAGATACATATACTCCAAAGTTGCGGGATTAGGATCAATATCCATAAGTTTCAAAGTCTAGGACCAATTTCTTTGATGCTTAGCGAAGAAGTATTAGGTATGGTTATTTCACAAGCGTTAAGGATTCAAGTAATATAAGCACCATAATGGAGAGTCTTATACTTTCGCCTATATGTGATAGCCATCCATTCATCCATGATGATCTTTGCCCAATTGATTTGCTTATTAGAGTATAGGGCGTATAAGGCTTAGAAATTTCGTTTGTAGACTTTTTCATAACTTCCTTTGCAGGGTTGAATAGTTCAGACTAGTATGCAATTTAGTAAGCGAGCTTGTGGTCGAAGATGAGTGGAAGTAAGTTCATGCATTTTAATGAGACTATTAGAAAGGAATTTGTGTGATATCTCAACCCTTGTAGTCATATCCACTTCTATTGTGTCGATATCAAGCCCTTGCCAAGCACATTGCAAAATTTGTCCTAATCATTGCATTGAAAGAAGCACACAATTTCCACAAACCCAAGACCAAACACAATCCTTTTTGACTTAAGGTTTAGTATGATCGAGGTTCAAATTTGCCTAAAATAACTTCACTAGTGAAGGACAAATTTTGACATTATTTGTATTATAATTAACCAGTGATTCGAAATGAAAGTGTCTAGCATATTGCTATAGCCTATAATTTGAGAAAGCATTAAACTTTACGAAAGCACCTTCGAAGAGTTTGGAATCCTTCATTGCTTTGTATCTTGCCTTGGCAGTATCATCCCATAGCCATTTTTAATCAATTCTTCAAAAGGAATGATTTGATTCTTCTTCTCTTGTACATTTACCTTGATTTTCCATGATTATGTGGTAAAAGATTGAACATTTGAGGTGAATCTGAGAATTGGGGGCTAGGGTTTTTATACGAGGTAAAAACATGAAAAGTAAAAAAGATGAAGAGTTATGATGGTTAGTAAAGGATATGTACCATTTAAAAAAACATGTCAGCTTAATTTCAGACGTCTGAAATATTAAAACAAATGTATGTTTTTCGTTGAGATCGAATCCACAAGAAAACAGTTCATTTTTGGGTAAATTCAAACGTCTGTTTATTTGAGGTCTTACGTCAAATATTTTGACCCATGGATCAGACGTCTAAAATTTTTAGTCAGACGTCTGTTTTTGAATAATTTTAAACATGCAAAAATATAGTTCATTTTGGCTATATTTCAGACGTCTGTTTTCTTCGAGTAAGATGTCTGTTTTGTGGGTAGAAAGTTTTTACATCTTTATTCAGACGTCTGTTTAATTTCAATCAGACGTCTATTTTTAGAAATTTTTCTGAAAGGAACTTATATATATATATATATATATTAATGGATAATAAGGTAAATATTAAAAAGTAAATAAAAATATAAAACGAGAGTATAATGTTTAGATGGTGGGGTCTTCGTAGGTGTTGATGAACTCTTCCCTTCATTAGCTTTGTAATTCTTATTCCAAGAGTTTGGACTATATGACGGTTGCTGAGGAAAGAACGTATAGTATTTTGTTGTAGGATTCACTGGGTCTTTCTCAGTTCGATAAGAAAATGAAGGATCTATTGGGTCTGGTGGAATTGGTAAAGGTAAAGAAACATCCTTTATTTTTGGTCTGTAGAATTTATAAATCATTTTTCTGAGAAGACCTAAATGTGTCACGGTGACCTTCTGTTCAAAACATAGTTCTTTCTGGAGTGCTATCTGTTCCGTTTTATAGTGATGAATTTCATCCACTTTCCTTTTCATGTCTGGTGATGTGAATAGTGCTCTTTTTGCCTTTTTGCATCAGTAGTAAATCTTGTATGGTAGTTACCCCATCGATATTGTGGTTCTTTTCTAGGAGTTGGAGTGGGAAATTGTGGAGTGTCTGACGAACCATCCGTTGTGAAAGTGATATTTATTGATGAGTTTGAGTTGTTAGAGGACATTGTTGATTTTGGAGTTTGATAATTTATGTTTTGTTTTTGAAAAGCGTCATAAGTTTATATAGGTGAAGTTAAGAGAAAAATATGTGGTTGGAATTCTAAAAGGGATATAGCCGGAGAAATATTCTAGTCAGAAGAGAGTTTCTAGGAAAATGCTAAATTTAGCTTAGTGGGTTAAATATGAGTGCGAACTTGCTTTACAAATTAAAGTAAAATTATACTAAGCTATATATCTTTAAATGATATTATCCCTAATTCACGTCTTAGTTTAATAAAAGAATTTTCTAATAGTTTTAGTTAATATATCTGCAATTTGATTTCCAGTTGAGACATATTCTAAATTGATAATATCTTTTTCTATGTTGTCACGTAAAAAATGATGTCGGATATCTATATGTTTAGTTCTTAAGTGATTTATCGGATTTTTGGATAAATTTATTGCACTTGTTTTATCATAATATATTGTTGATTTGGTTAATTTTACTCCAAAATCTTTGAGTGTTTGTTGCATATAAATTGTCCGTGCACAAGCTAAAGCAGCAGATATGTATTCTGCTTCACATGTAGAGAGTGATACACAATTTTGTTTCTTACTTAACCAAGATACAAGTGATTTTCCAATGAAATGGCACGTACCACTTGTACTTTTTCTATCTATCCGGGATCCACCAAAACCAGCATCACTGTAAGATACTAATTCGAATAGACATCCTTTTGGATAAAAAAGACCGAATTCCTTAGTATTATTAAGATATCTTAGAATCCGTTTCACCACTCTTAAATGTGATTCTTTCGGATCTGCTTGAAATCGGGCACACGAACATACACTCATCATTATGTCAGGACGGCTTGCGGTTAAATAAATTAATAAGCCAATCATACTTCTATACAGTTTTTGATCAACACTTTTTTGTTTTTCGTCTTTTTCAAGATGAGCTGTAGTACCCATTAGAGTTGGCTTTCTAGAAGTGTTGTCTAAATCAAAACATTTAATTTGATTATTACAATATTTTTCTTCATAAATAAAAATACCATTTGAAACTTGTTTAATTTGTAAACCGAGGAAGTATGATAATTCTCCCAAATGGGGCATTCAAATTCCTTTGTCATAATTGTAGAAAATTCTTTACATAAGTTTTCATTAGTTGAACCGAATTATATCGTCGACATAAATTTGTACAATTAAAATATCTTTATTTATATTTTTAATAAATAATGTTTGATCTGCTTTTCCAATTCGAAAACCAGATTTTATTAAATAACTTTTTAAGTCTTTCATACCAAGCACGAGATGTTTGTTTTAAACCATATAAAGCTTTTTTAAGTTTATAAATGTAATCCATATATTTTTCATGTATAAATTATGGTGGTTGTTCTACATAAACATTTTCTTTGATGAAACCATTTAAAAAAGCGCTTTTAACGTCCATTTGATAAAGTTTGAAATTATGAAAACTTGCGTATGCTAAGAAAATACGTATAGCTTCTAGTCTTACTACGGGTGCGAAAGTTTCTTCATAATTGATACCTTCTTCTTGATTATATCCTTGAGCTACTAATCTGGCTTTATTCTTGTAATATTTCCAAGTTTACCAGCCTTGTTTTTATACACCCATTTTGTACCAATAACTGGTTGATCGTTTGGTCGAGGTACCAACTCCCAGACATTATTACATTCGAATTGATTCAGTTCCTTTTGCATAGCTATTATCCAGTAGTCATCCGCAGAGGCATCTTTTGGATTTTTGGGTTCAATAGTTGAAAGAAATGCTAGATGACCCATTTGATTTAATTGATTTCTTGTTCGAACGTGTGAATCGATTTCACCAATAATGTTTTGTGTAGGATGGTCTCTTAAAATTCCAGGAGGTGATCTAATATGTTCTATGGAATTATTTCCAGTATTTTCAAGACTAGTAATTTCAATGATTCCGTCATCATTCTCTTTATATTTTTATCAAAGTTTTCATCAAAAGATACGTGTAAATATTCTTCTATAACATTAGTGCGTTTATTGAAAATACGATAAGCCTTACTACGTTATGAATATCCAACCAAAATTCCATAATCAGCTTTTGCATCAAATTTTCCGAGTTGATCTTTAGTATTAAGAATAAAACATTTAGAATTGAAAACTTTAAAATAAGAAATGTTCGATTTTCTTCCATTAAAAAGTTCGTAAGGTGTATTTTTAGTCAGAGGGTGAATGGAAATTCGATTTAATACGTAACAAGCAGTTGCTACAACTTCTGGCCAAAATTGTTTTGATAAATTGCTTCCATTCAATAATGTTCTAACACATTCTTGTAAAGTTCTATTCTTTCTTTCTACGACTCCATTTTGTTGTGGAGTTCTAGGAAAAGAGAAATTATGATTTATTCCTTTCTTTTTACAAAAATGTTCAAAAGATTCATTCTCGAATTCTCCACCGCGATCGCTGTGAATGTTTTTAACTTTTAGATCTTTAGAATTTTGAATCCTTTTGATAAAGTTTTTAAAATGTCCAAAGGTATCACTTTTGTTTTTCATAAAAATAGTCCATGTATATCTTGAAAAATCCTCAATTATTACAAATACATATCGATTGTGATTTAATAATGAATTTGAGTAAGACCAAATAAGTCCATATGTAATAATTCTAATGGTTGTAAAATTGAAATAATCTTCTTAGATTTAAACAAGGATTTTGTTAATTTACGTATTTGACAATCTTCACAGAGATTTTCTACTTTTAAATTTATTTTAGGTAATTCTTTTACTAACTCATTTTTCGAAAGTCTCTGTATAATTTTAAAGTTTATATGGCAGGAACGCTTGTGCCATAACCAAGAATCGTTGTTACTGGCTATCAAACACATTTCTCTATTATTATTATTATTAACTTTCATATTTAAAATGTAAATATTTCTATCTCGATTTCCTTCAAAAATAAGGTTTTGTTCTTTGTCAAAAATACTACATTTATTTTCAGAAAATGTTATTTAAAAACCTTTGTCACACAATTGACTAATACTAAGTAAACTAAGTTTTAAGTTTTTAACTAAGGAAACATTAGTAATAGGGGGTAAATTTGAAATACCATAGCTGCACACATCTCCTTTGCCAATGATAAAGCCTTTTGAATTATCTCCGAAGGTAACAGAGCCACCATCAAAGTATGAAATATTGGTAAGCATATCTTTGTATCCGGTCATGTGTTTTGCGCAACCACTATCTAAGATCCATTTTCTCTTTATGAGTGGTACCTGCAAAAAATATTAATAAGCACATTGGTACCCACTTTTTGATAGGGTCCAAAGAGTTAGATTTTAGGAAGCCAAACCCAAGTGGGTTTCATATCACTTTTGTACAAGTAATTTTTATTGTTATGCACAGATTCCACAAATGAATTGATATGTTTGTTCCTAATCAAACTATTGTTAGTTTTTGGAACCCATATCTAAGTTTTGTAAATCTTTTTGATGGATTTTGGTTTATTTTTAATTTTTGAATCAAATTTTCTCTTTAGTTTTGCATTTTCTTTGGAGGAATTTTTGATTCTTTTCAAAATCCTAAACCATTTTTGTTTGAAGATGGTTGAGAATTTTCTATAATTCTTGACAAATTTTCTCTACCTTTATTAAAGTTAGATACATTTTTAGAGATATTTTCTAACTTAGTATGAATACTTCTATTTTCTAATTCTAATTCTTTATTTTAACATGTGATTTTCAGAACTAATTTCGTCATTCTTTGCCTTTTGAGTTTCAATTTCTTGACTCAAAAGTGAAAGCTAACCATCTGAATTTGTAAGAGTCTCTTGAACCTTTACAAGTTCTTCTTCTAAGATTATTTTTTCATCTTTTAGCATGTCTCTTTCAAATTCAGCCTTATTCTGATTTTCACAAGGTTCTTTAAACTTCTTCTTTAGAGTTTTTATAACGTTTAAAAATTCAGCATTAACTTCTATTAATTCTTCATAAGATAAATCACTTACTTCAGATGCTTGATCCATGAAGCATACATTTTCTTGTTCATTTTCACTTTCACTATCACTGTTTGATGAATCTGAATCAGAGTCGTCCCATGTGACAGAAAAGGCCTTCTTTTCGAATTTTTCTTTCTTTTTGTTGTTGTTGAACCTCTTTTGATTTTCTTTTAGCTCTGGACAGTCTTTGACCATGTGACCTTTCTTATGATAATTAAAGCATTCTAAATTTGAGGAAGACGGTTTGCTTGAATTATTTTTCTTGAAATTTCCTTTTTTATATTTTAAAAACTTCTTAAAGTTTTTGGCAATAAAGGCTAGATCTTAATCTTCTGACTCAGATTCCTCTTTATCGGCATGAAAATCCACAATTCTTTTCTCTTGAGCTAAGTCCCTTTTTGCTTGAAGATTTACTTTATAAGACATGAGATTGCCTATGAGTTCTTTAGGTTTCATAACTGATAAATCATTAGCTTCCCCAATGGCTAGTACTTTTTTTTCCAATCGTCAGTTAGAGAGTTTATCACTTTTGATACAATATCAAGGTCACTATATTTTTCTCCCAGTCTTATCAATGCATGTAAAATGTCTTGAAATCTTGAGTACATTTCATTTATTGTTTCATTTTGCCTCATCTTGAAATTCTGGAATTGATTTTTGAGCAATGAAATTTTTGTTTGTTTGACTTTGCTTGTGCCTTCATGAATGGTTTTAAGTGCTTCCAATATTTGATATGCTGAGGGATTGAATTCATTCTTATCCAAAGCACAATATAACATATTCATTGCTTTTGCATTTGCTTCATCTTTCTGAACTGTTGTCCATGTAGAATATTCAGTTGTAGGTGCAGTAAATTCTTTTTGAGTGGCATTCCATGCACTAAAACCATTTTCTTGAATATATATTCTCATTCTTGTAGCCTAATAGTTGTAGTGCAGGCCATTGAATAGAGGTGGTATTTGAGTAGATTGTCCTTCGGCAAATGTAGTTGATCTAGTACTTGGGTTATTCTCCATTTTGTCAAAGTATCAAATAACGGTGTTACGGTTATAGGATGACCTTGCTCTGGTACCAATTGAAAGTGACTATGCAGCGGTAGGATCGAATGTAGTAAAAATCACACAATTGATTTATACTGGTTCGAACCACTATCCTACGTCCAGTCCCAGACTTCCTTCTGGTACTAACACAAACACCCTCACTTAACCCGAAGGAACAGGTTCATAATTACACGAACAGCCGAACGGGATTTCTTGCCTCAAATGCAGAAAGGACTTTCTCAATATAGAATAGTTGCTGACTATATGTGTTCTTGATATCACGAATAAGTCAATATGGAGTACACCCTTCCTATAGTCTTTTCTTAATGATAGGGGTGAAGTTTGTGAAATATTATGGAAGATTAAAATCTCAAGTGATTGAAAAAAGAGTGCTTTTTTGGAGATTAAAGAGCTTTGAATGATATAGAAAGAACTAGAATGAAATTCGGTGATTGGATCACTTAATCAAGTCTCTATTTATAATATGTAAATAGCTACAACTGATCACGAAGAGTTTTGATCAACAGATGTGGATTAGAAAGTTGTGACTTTTCATAATAGTTTGCAACTCTTCGTATTTAGATGTTTGAAAACAATTTTCAGATGTTTGTTTTGGTTTGAAAAATAAAACAGCAAGGAAATAGTGTATTTCATAGCAGATTCAGACGTCTGGAAAATTCAAAACAGATGTATGAATATTATGTAAAATTTAAGTTTGTCTCAACAAACAGATGTCTGTCTGAATTATTTCAGACGTCTGTTTTTCTGGGCAAAACTTATTCCTTGCCTCTTTTCAATGTGAAATATATATTATATATATAATATGTGTGTGTGTAATCATCAAGGAAGACTTTAACATGAAAATAAAGGACTAACAGACTCTTACGACGTATATAATCTTCATTTTGTGTTCTTGAATCTGCTAGTCGAATAGTCGAATATCTTCCTGCAAAACAGAGTTAGTCGATATGATATATATGCTTATGTATAGTTATCATAGTCAAAATGCTATAGAGTGAGATTCAACAAGAATTGGGTTCAGAGTGAGGTTAGGGAAGCATATTTATAGTTGTAAGTGTAGGTATGGACCGTTGGACTATTTATATTTAATATGGACAGTCCAACCGATGCAAACCTATATATAAACCCCTATAAAAATCAAGCCTCCCTACCCTAAATCATCAAGGGTGGTCTACCTCCCCTCTAAAAAGGCGGTTGACCCCCTTAAGGTTAGGGGTCAAACTACTTGGGTCAAATTCGTTCAGGAGATTTAATTCATGTTGTTTTCCTATTTTATTAATTGTTGATTAATTAGATTTATTACCTTCTATTTCTTATCTCCGTGGTATATACATATATACACACAAATTCAAATCCTTGTGTGTTAGCCTTGTGTTTTAGCCTTGTGTATAATTAATTTGAATTTCAAGCCTTGTATGTTAGCCTTGTGTGTTAATATTTACGCATAACTTATTTTATTAATATCTTTTTCATACGGACTCTATTTTCAGTAAATAAAATATGAAAAAGGATCAGAATCTCATCACAAATGTTTCGTGGCCCAATTCCCAATTAATCGAAATTCCATTTTCATCCCATTAATTTATTATTAGTTATTATTAATTTTAAATTAAATTAACTTATGTTTATTTTAGGTTTATTTTATGAAGTGTTACAAGCCCAACACGTCTTACAATGCACTTGTCCTTAGTTTAGTATAGGAGATATCAGCGGTCGTCACATTTGGTATTAGAGCTTTGGTTAATCGATTTTACCTAAAGTTCACGAGCGTAAAAGTGTATGAGAGACGTACTTGTAATTTCTAACGGATGATTACTATATTATAATATTTACTTTAGGAGGTTAGTAAGCACTTGAACACCATTGTGACTTCCTCTAATACAGATTGACCTGTCTCATTTCAGATTGAGAATGAGTCGTCGAACTTTGACATATGCTGCTACGGATGAGCCTGCTATTGAAGGGGTTTGTTAGGGTAGCCAATCAGGGGTTGCTATTGCTATATCCGATTATCCTGCCATGTTCGAGGCTAGGATGGCAGTGATCATGAGGAGAATGCCTAATTCATGAGCGATAGTAAATGGTAGTTTTCCTTTGTAGGTGCCTAAGGAGGTTGTTTTCGCTAAAATTTGCAATTATTTTACTTTTCTGGGGGGCAAGCCATTTACTGGGATGGAGCTGACTATTGATATCCAGAATTGGTTGGATACTTGTTTTCATATCTTCATAGATTTAGGAATTGATGATGAAATTAAAAGGAAACTTGCATCAAGATGGTTGGAAGGATGAGCGATAGATTGGTGGAATTCCATTACTTTAGAGACTCCAAAAGATGATATTTCTTAGGATCGATTCCAAACCAGTTTCGAGGAAAAGTTTATTTCAACGGTCTATAGGTTGATTCTTTTTAAGAAGTTTGTTGAGCTTAAGCAAGGAAGTAGACCCGTGTTTGAGTGCATAGCTGAGTTTAAAGCTCTATCCAAGTATTCTCATTCTTATATTGCGATTTCTTACCAAAAGAACAAGTAGTTTATACTGGAATTGGATGATAGTCTTAGGAAACAACTGATCGACAACATTGATGACCATAATGAGAAGCTAGTCAAGAAGGCTTTAAGGAAGGAGTGTTTGTTTCCACATAAAGTAGATATTATTGTTAAGAGTAAGGAGGAGTCAAAGCCACAACACAGTAACAGTAATAAGAAAAAGTGGAACGGTAAAAGGAAACAACAACAACACAGAGAAGATGGCCAAAAGAAACCGAAGAGTGAGGTTACTTGCTACAATTGTCAATAGAAAGCTCATTTTTCTAAGGATTATAAGAACCCTAAGGTGGAAATGAAATGCTTTAATTGTGATAAGCCTAGACATACAAGGAAGAATTGTCCAAAACCACTGAAGGATAAATAGGTTGCGAGAGCATATGCTTTGGATGTTGTGTCGTCTTCCTCAAGGGGTCCTACTGCTGCGGAGAAAGGGAAGGGTGTCATTGTGCAAGGTATGCTTTCTATCAGAGACGTTTTAGTTCGAGTTTTGTTTGGAGCATCGCCTTATTTTATTTGTAATGAGCTTGTTTGCAAGTTTGGTTCAGAACCTGAGATTGTTGATAGACTATAGTTATGACTAATCCAGTGAGAGGGTCTTCTAGTCTTTGTATGATTTGTCATGGTCTTGTCCTATCGAGTCATGGTTGCTCTTTTGTGTGTGATTGCTTTTTTTTTGAACTTTGTTGGGTTTGGGATTATTCTGGGTATGGACTGGCTCAAGAAGTATTTGGCTACTGTGGATTGGGTAAGGCTTGAAGTGACGATCGGGAATGTGGAAAGGCGAACGATGGTGATACGTTGTTTATTGGAGGATGGTGTTCTGGTCAACTTTTTATATTCTTTTGTGAATCCACGAGAAGGGGTATCATCATTGTTGATCACTAGTGAGTTTCTTGATGTCTTTGGAGATGTTAAAGGACTGCCGCCACATCAAGTGATCGAGTTTTAGATTGATTTGTGGGTGGAGCCATACCTATTGTTATGCCTCTTAGACGGATGACACCTAAGTAATAGTGTGAGTTAGAGGTGCAAGTGAACGATTTGTTGAGTAAGGGATTCATTCGGAAAAAATCTGAATGGGGTGCACCAATGGTATTTATGAATAAGGCCGATGGATCGTTGAAGTTGTGTGTGGATTATCTTGAGCTGAACAAGGTGACCAAGAAAAATGAGTATCCATTGTCGAGAATAGAATGCTTTTTTGATCATCTTCATGAAGCGAAGATGTTTTCCCAAATGGATTTCGAAACGGGATTTCACCAATTGAGAGTTTCTAGGGATAGTGTGCCGAAGACTGCTTTTATGAAACCATCCGAATTTTATGAGTGGCTGGTAATACCGTTTGGATTGACCAACGTGCCAACATATTTATGCATCTTATGAATCGTGTTTTCAAAAATTATGAATAAGTTTGTGCTTGTGATTGTGAATGATATATTGGTTTATTTTAGGAATAAGGAGGAACACAAGATGCACTTGAGGATTGTTTTGAAAATCTTAAGGAAACATCAACTAAGGGCTAAGTTTTCGAAGTATCACTACTGGAAGGAAGAAATGATATTCTTAGGTCATGTTGTGTCAGGGTTAGGAATTGCGGTGGATCCAGCTAAAGTGGAAGCATTCAAGGATTGGGATCGACCTAAGAGTGCGACAGAAGTTTAGATTTTCCTTGATTTAACTAGATATTATAGATGATTTATCAAGGAATTCTTGAAAGTAGCTGTACCATTAACCAGGCTGACGAAGAAGAATCAGGTCTTCGCTTGGAATAAGTGTGAGCATGACTTCGGATTTTTGAAGGAGATATTTACAAGTGCTCCTGTGTTGACTATTTCGAGTAGGAATGAAGATATGGTGGTATATATTGATGCATGTGGTACTGGACTTGGAGCAATGCTAATGCAGAAGGATAGGGTTATGGCTTATGCGAGTCGATAACTGAAACCACACGAAAGGAATTACCTAACTCACAATTTGTAGTTAGAGGCGATAGTGTTTGCTCTAAAGATTTGGAGGCATTACTTATGGGGAGTTAGATTTAAGCTGATTACAGATCATAAGTCATTAAAGTATATTTTCTCCAAAAGGATTTGAATCTTGGGCAGCAGCGATGGTTAGAGTTTTTGGCATCATATGAATTTGGAATAGCTTATACCCCAAGTAAAGGTAACAAGTGGTCAACACGTTAAGTAGAAGACATGCCAGTTTGGGAGCATGTTTTCAGAATGGAACCATCTCGAGTTTTTTTGCTAGATTTGACTTTAGACCTCATTGTGAGTTAGAGCTAAAGATGTTAGCAAGCTTATAGATTAGACTGCCTCTCATCAAAAGGATTGGAAAAATCCAGAAGCAAGACACTATGCGTTTGGAAATTATTCATAGGTAAGATATGAGAGTGGAATTAGAGGAAATTAAGGATTTCGAAGCCGATCGAGATGGTTGGCTTCGCAAGAGTGGACGACTGGTTGTCCCTGATGTAGATGGACTGTGAGATGAGGTTCTGATGGAATATCATCACTTAGATTGAAGATTCATCCTGGTGGTAATAAGATGTATCAAGATATGAAGTGGGATTACTAATGGGAAGGTATGAAAAAGGATGGAGGAAAATTTATCTCTAAGTTTATGAATTTCCGGTTGGTTGAGGCTGAGCAGAAGAAACCGATTGGATTATTACAGCCATTAGAAGTTCCTACGTGGAAATGAGAGAAAGTTTCAATGGATTTTATCAATGGATTACCTAAGAAAAGAGCAAGAAATGATGGTATTTGGGTCATCGTGGATCACTTGACCAAAAGCGCGAGTTTATTCCTGTCAGATCGACTAGGATGACATCGAAGTTGGGTGACTTATATTTTAAACGGATATTTCGATTCCATGAGATTACAAAGAGTATTGTTAGCGATAGAGATCCTTGTTCACTAGTGGATTATGGAAGAATTAGCAAGAGGCACTGAGAACCCTTCTATGTATGAGTATGGCTTATCATCCCTAGGAAGATGGTCAGACTGAAAGGGTTAATCGAGTTTTGGAAGATATTCCTGGAGATTGTGTGTTGGAATTTGGAGGATCGTGGGAAGATCATCTGCATTTAGTCGAGTTTGCTTATAATAATGGCTACCAATCGAGAACTAGATTGGCACTGTATGAAGCATTGTACGGCAGGCCGTGTAATTCTCCATCTTATTTGTTAGAGACTGGAGAGAATTTAGCACTTGGGACTGAGATGATAAGAGAAACAACAAATAATATTGATATCATTCGACAACGAATGAAGTCACCTAAAAATCTTCGGAAAAGTTATGCCAACAAGTGACAGAAGGATTTGAAATTCTCAGTCAGAGATTTGGTGTTTATCAAGGTTTCGCCTCTGTGGAATGTGTTTTTGTTTCGGAAGCAAAGGAAAGTTAGCGCTAAGTTTTATTGGGGCATTTCTAATTATTGAGCGTATTAGGAAGCTCGCTTATAGAGTGGATTTACCTGAGAAGATGATGGGTGTGCATAATGTATTTCATGTATTGTTTCTATGGAAGTTCGTGCACGACTCAAATGTTGTGGTCTCTCTTGATCAGATTGAATATTTAGAGGTCGAGCACGAAGATTCTAGTCCTCATAAGTCGCTTCACATCGTAGGGAATGACACGAGACAACTAAGAAGGAAGGTTGTCAATCTAGTCAAGGTACAACGGGGCGAGGACAATGACGATTGCATGTGGGAAGCAGATGAGAGTATGAGATTGATCCATCCAAAACACTTTAAGTGGTACGCCCCATATACCGAATCTTACTTGTAACATTGTTTCTTGAACTATTAGAGTTCTGCATGCTAGGGTAGGATTTAAAATGCATGGATTGTTGGATGCTAGATTAGATGGTAGATTGAATACTCATGGTTGGTAGGGATGCAGAATATTATGGTTGCTCATGTTTGCTTGGAATTTCGAAGGAGAAGTTCCTAAAGGGGAGGGGAGGGAAGAATTAATGACCCATATTTTACGTATCGTAGAATCATAAAATAATTATATACAATTCTCTAGTGGTCGGATCATTCTCAGAAGTTAATATGTTGTTCATGGGATGTGTGACATGTTCATGATTTGTACCAAAATTAATTGTGACCGTTTTATCCTTGTGAAACTTTTTAACTATAACTTTTGATAGGGATCGAATCAGGTGCTAAAATCGGTCTCATTGGATTGAAATGACTGTTGGCAATTACGTAGAGTGGCCACATTAAAGATTTGGCTCAGCGGTTTGGGAGAAATTGTCGTTTTAAGATTCTGTTTCTGTTAGGAAGACTAATCAGCTGCTAATAGGATAATCAGAGAAGCCTATTACGCTAACGAACTGCAGATATATATAGATGGGTTTGGGCAGAAAATTAAGGTTTCTCACTTCATTCATACATTTAGGCCTATGTCCGTGATTCTCTGGATTCAACCTAAACCCTAATTTCCTATACAATTCATTCGAATTCTTCGTAAATAGCATCTAAAGGCTGGATTATCATTCGGGAAGATTAATTCACATCATATTGCATCGTTTTCTAGGGTTTTACATCACTATCCAAATTTGATTTCATTGAGTTTGCATCAAATTAAGGTTTAGGTTAGTGACAGATATCTCTCACACGGAAACTACAGATCATATGGGTTAAATTAGGATTAATTCACATCATATATGTTAAATTCACCTTAGATATGATCATATGTATTTAATTCAGATTTAGATGTCTTAGGATTATATGATTTAATCATATAAACCAACATGAAGTTAGATTAATCATGTTCTTGAAAATGTTTTGATCCATTTCATGTTAGATCTATTGTTTTATGATATGTGCATTTTGTATGATCAAGATTTGTTGTCTGTTTTGATTGAGTTGGATGCATTTCCTGAATTGTTTGATAGAATTGTGTTGCATAGATCTTTGGTTTGAAGTAAAGAGAAAATCGGTGGTTCAAATGATCAGATTATGACGAAACTTGACGGAGGAGCTCTAGAAGACGATACGAGGGAACCCAATGATTTTAGGTTCAAAACTCATTAATTGTATGGATCGGTACCGGTCCATGGCCAATGGAGTGGCACCGGTCCATCACAATGTGATGGATGATAAAGAGAATTAGATTGTGGCAACGTAGTGGTGAATTAAGGATGCTTGCAAATTTTCAGGTGATTCGGATATTATTAGTGATAGGTCGAAGCTAATCGTTTGAGCACTGGTTGATGACTAACAAGAGAATTCATTAGAAAGGAATTTGTATTCGAGGATGGACCGACAGGATGTGATCGAAGTTGGAACTGGGAAGATCCAAAACTTAGCCAAATTTTGGCTAAGTTTATGGACGGATATCGGTCCATAGCCGAAGGACCGATGCCGATCCATTGGGTTATATTCGGAACTCGAATTTTGTTGGATTGGTTGTGTGTTCTTCTCCAGGTTGCTGGTGAATTCTAGTAATGAATGGACTTCAGATGATGAAAGTGCAACTCAAAGATGGATAGTTCTTTGATTGTGAACTCAAGTTGGAGTGGTCGGAGCTGGATTGCAATACTGGTCGTAGGATGATATACGGTTCAATATGATGTTGGATTAGCTCAGACGGAGTTGATCATGGATGTTAATGGAATTGGTTTGAGAAGTCACTCGAATTAAAAGATGGAATCAGTAATAAGAAAGGTTCGACAATTTAAAGTGCTAAGAATTTGTTAGTTATCGATGGTTCTAGCGAGCTCAAAGTAGGGGTATCATGAGGACGCCCATTAAGGCGAGACGGGTCGTGTACCGTGGATTGAGCTCTAGGAGTGATGTATTTGTCTCGGATGAATGCAAACATACAAAAGACTGATGTATGGCTATCTGACTAGAACTGGGGGCTTTCTGTTATCCCTTGATAGACGACAATGGCCGATGATTCGATGATTGATGTATTCAAGGATTTAGTCAATGATCGTTAGGATCATGATTGCTATTGATGTTGTGCTATGACGAGCTGGAGGCTTGCGTATTATTTTTCTATACTATATAATACTTGTTAATTCCGCTGTGTGTTGATAATTGTTGAGACTTTGAGTGATATGTACTGAGGCTTGATGTACAGATATTCATTTTCATGGCTGTTTTCTATTGGTGACTCTTAGATGTTATAGAGATTTGATTTTCAGTTCAGTTTTTCTTCACTACTGTATCATGTTGTATAGTTTCTATTATATGTTATCCATGTACTGTAAGTTATATGACATGTTTTATTATGATTTATTCTTCATTGATGATCGTCTCATATCGACCTGGCATGTCATACAATGCACTTTTCCTTAGTTCGGTGCAGGAGATATGAGGCGGTCGTCACAGCCTGGGATAGGAGAGTGAATTCCATTGAAAGATCTTCCCCTAGATTTATCGACCAGGGGTTTAAAAACCGCATTGAGTTTACAGCCTCGCTAAAGAACGATACCGAGATAAGCAAGAGGAAGTGAGGCCTCCTGAAAACCTAAGAAGGCCTCAATCTAAGCGATCCGGCTAGAGACCATTGCCTTAGCGAGCATAAAGCAGCATTTTGAGGCATTTATCAACTTCTGCTAAATACCGTTCCTCTAGAAGAAAGAAAGATAGGAGCCGACGAATGGAACGTCGATTCCCATTAGAGAAAATAATGATATCATCAACAAAGGAAAAAGTGGAGATCACATGCATCCCCTTAAAATATCAAAGCAATAGACTTTTCCAAAAAGAATTAGCTAGTGCTCCCCTCGGACAAGAGCCTCAGCTACAATGACAAACAACGTGGGGGATAGGGATCACCTTGGCAAAGCCCTCTCCTAGAAGGAAAAAGCCTTTAGTCAAACCATTGATAAAAAATGAAAACCAATAGTTCAAAATGAGTCTCCAAACAAAGAAGGTTAGAGGTTCAGGGAAACCAAAAGAACATAGGACCCAAATGATGATGAACCATGACATGTGGTCATAAGCTTTAGCCATATCAAGTTTAATTAGTTCATTGGAGCCTCCGATCTTTCGGTCTATATATGAGATAATTTTCTGGTCAAGAAGGACATTATCCGTGATTGGGTGACCTTTAACAAAGCCAGCCTAAGGCGAGGATGTAACGCGGTCAAGGATAGTCGCTAGCCTAAAAGATAAAATCTTGGAAATGATCTTGTTGGAGAAGTTACAAAAGGCTAATCGATCTAAAATCAGAACAAAAACATGGGTTTTCACACTTTAGGATGAGCACTATATTCGTGGATGTCAATCCCTTGGGGAGAAAATGACTAGAAAAGAAAGACTGGATAGTAAGAGAGAATTCTTGATGAATGACCACTGAGGCACAACGGTAGAAATCCCCATTGAAATCATCTTGTCCGCTCGCGTTTTCTTTGCTTAAAGAAAAAACATACAAACGAATCTCCTCCATATAAGGACAACAAAGAGAAGGATCCTCCTCAAAAAGGACCTGATGAGGGATAACAGATAAGAGACCAGTATCTGCCCGGTCGACAGAAGGTCCAACGTAAAGAGTTGAAAATGGGAAATGATCATCATTGCTACCTCAGAGGGGGTCGTAGCTAAAGATAAGTCTGGACGAAGAATTTGGAGGATGGAAAGAAGACTATTATTCTTTCTAATAGTAGAATAGAAAATTTTCTAGTTGGAGTCTCCATCCACGACCCACTCGATTCGCGCTTTTCAACGAAGGAAAACATTCTCAATTTTCAATTTTCAATTTTCAATTCAAAGTGGAAGGCCATTTGGGATTGGACTCAATCTGCCATATTGGAAGCCGAAGGATCGACATTAAATGACGCTTCTGCTGAAATGAGAGCTTCTTCCATTGAGCGAACTCTATCAAAAATATTGTTGAACAGTTGAGTGTCCATACCTTCAGATAGGCTTTAATGTGCTTAAGCTTAAGGTAGAAATCGCTATAGGGATACCTTCACCAGTAATGGATGAATAGGCCTCCACTAATGGAAGAAAGGAGTGTTAGGACTTCCACATGGACTGGAAACGAAAATAAGAAGTTCTAGATAAAGCAAGAGGGGAGTACTTTAGAATCATTGGAAGCCGGAATCTTCTTGGTTGTTACACTAGGTATAGGCCAATTTGACAAAAGTAAACTCGGAGAGCCCAGATAGGATAATGAAGGAATTAAAATCCACCCCTACGACGCGGTTGATCGAAGAACCACCCTGTTTCTTGGCTTGGCAAGAAACAATGTTGAAATCACCTCTTATAATAGAAGGGACATGTCCGTGAATGAACATGGATAGAATATCAAGCCATAATACCTAACGCTTGACGCGATCACATCTCGCTTAGACCGCCGAAATTAGAAAAGGAAAAGGAAAAAAAGGAGTGAGCACTCAATTGAAAGAAGCAAAGTCGGGTCGAAATAAGATGCATAGACACATCTTTGGCCCATAAAATCAAAATATTGTTGGAACAATAAGGATACCTCTCCCAAAATAACGGAGAAGGGAGATATCATAAAGGACTATCATTCCCATGAAGGGCTCTTGAAGAGTCACCAAAGAAACAAAATGTTTCTTAACAATGCACCTAAGATGCGCAAGCGAGGCATCGTTTCCAACCCCCTAAATATTCTAAAACAAACAGTTATCCAATACAGAAACAAGAGAGAGCAAAAAAGAAGACAAGAAACAAAAAAGAAAGATGATGGAAAAATATCAAAGATGATAAATGGTATGACGAGTAGATCTAACTATCTTCTCGCCCTGAACATGAGAACGAGTTTGAATGGTTGTTACACAAGGTATAGGCCGATCCGGCAAAAGGAACCTCAGAGAGCCCATATTGAATAATGAAGGAACTAAAATCCTCCACTGCCGCGCAGTCGATCGAAGAACCACCACATTTCTCAGCTTGGTAAAACACGGCGTTGAAATCACCTCTTATAACATAAGGTCCATAACTATGAATAGATAGGGATAATGTGTCATATTATTTAGTAACTTCGATTAAAAGTTTGTTCAGTAGTAAATTCATAAATGGAATGTTTTTTATACTAGGTATAATGTGTTTCAACGATGAGTGATGTATCACAATAAAAGTAAACATATCATTTTAAATATTAATAGTAAATATGTATCGAAATTGGATATCGATACATCTGCTAAGACTAGGAAACATAATGCTCTCTAAATTTTAGGAAGTATTTGCCTCATGGATGTTGAGGGAAGCAAAGGGTTATGTTATTATAGCAATTGGATAACCAACGAATTATTCAGTCGATAATTTTATAAAAAATGATATAATTATGGTAAAACAGAAAGGCATGGTAATATTTCACAATTCTCTCGACTTGAGAATGCAGTAACAAATTGGAAAATCCGACCCATGAATTTCGACATCAATATGTTCTCCGTATCCACGTCCCTAGACTCAAGTATCGAAAACCCCAAAGTTTGAAGAAAGAAGTTAGCGGGTGAGAAATAAGAAAGAAAGAGAGGTTAGAATAGAAGAAGAAGAAGAACACAATCACATCCGACTAGAATCTTACAGTGGAATGAATAAAATATAATATACTAATACAATTTACATATAAGAAAACTGTATAGGTATACATGAACGAATCATCGGAGTATACAATAGATCAGTCTATACATTCATAACAATCTATCTGTACTACGGCTAATAAACACAACATACACAGCTGAAATAGAATAATACGAGAATACGTCTTGACTCCAATTCCTCTCCTGCAGCTCCAAGCAAATCTTAAAAATATACTCAGTTTGACTCGAGCACATTTGGAGGGAAAGCAAAAACATTTGGATATGTACCGAATATCTCACCACCATCGTTGTGATAACAAACAAAGCTCCTCATACAATAATCAAAGGGTCATCCGATCGAGATTAGGTTGTGACAATACTCTACTCGAGTGTTACCCACTTAACCCTAAAGCATATACCCTATTTTAGTCATTACCGATTGATGAGGCAAGAGCCTACATTTTTACCTTTCATACATGGCAGACACCTATTTTTGTATGCTACATTATCATTCCATCAATCAGTATTTGACATCCACAAAAATACAACCTCCAAGCTCATACACTTTAGAGAAGGGTGATAGGCTAAGAGAAGTTTCCTTCTCTGTCACCAAACAAATGTACGTTTATAAAAATCAATGTACATGACCTAATAAATGCAATGTCAAACGTTCGCCCATACAAGTTGTCTAAGAACAAGACAAACTAGAGATACCCTTTTACTACATCTAACAAGAACTCCCAACATCATGCAGAACCCCGGAACGTAGGGACTATTGCTATAAGTATAACCCTCGTAGCTAACCAAATACATCAGCAAACATCCCTTTACGCTCCAAAGGTCTACGCCTTTAAATCGTCTACCCAAGCATAGGCTCGCTTACAATTCAGTTTCAAAAGTTGGTTTGAAGGTGTTTTGGATCCAGTTCCAATCTCGGCTTCTAGAATCAACACTCTATAAACAAAAAGGGAATTTATTGATAGTTGGTTCTTTATCTATCAATCTATAGTTATACAGTTAAGTACAACAGCAACACATGCCCTTTTAATTATAACCATTCGTAAAAAAAATCATCAATTCTTAAAAATTGATTTTATATACTTATCTCAACGAGATAAGTATATTCACAAATTTCTGGTTTTCGTTATTTTGAAAACCCTTGCGATACACTCATTCTTGGATAAGTGTATCCACCAAACCCATATTATTTTCACTACTTAGAAAATAGCGTTATGTACTTAACTGAATGGTATAAGTATACTTACCAATCATCTCTAGCTTTAAACAATGTCATGGGATGCAATGTTTGCTATAAAACCCCTATAGTTTAATTTGACTTCTAAACTTTGCAAATTAAAGTTTATAACATCACTTAGGGAAATAATAATTTAATTTACCATACCCACTTTCATTTTCAAACCAGTATCATCTTGTGACGACCGCCCCATACCTCTTGTACCTAACTAAGGAAAAAGTGCAATGTATGATGTGCCAGGCCAATATAGGAGACCATCAAAAAAGAATAACTCGAAATGAACCTGTCATATCTCATAGCGCATGGATAATATATAATAATAAAATATACAACATGATATAGTAGTGAAGCATAACTGAACAGAAATCAAATCTCCATAAAACCAAGGAATCTTAAGTATAATACATCTCAACCCATGAATCTCTGAATACAATATGCCTCACTACATCTCTTAGAGTCTAAATAAACATCAACATACAATGGAAATAGAAAAGAAATACTAAAAAGATAGTAATAGTATGCCAGCCTCCTGCCACACAACATCAACGACACCAAACCTACTACTCAGTCTGCTCATCAACAATATTGATGAACAACCGAAGGTAATAAGAGGGAAACATTAAACTTGAGTCAAACAATAGTCTTAGTGAGCGATAAAATAACTGACAACAGTTACATAAGATAATACGAGTATAAGTGGATCATCCGTTTGATCTTCCCAGCAACCAACAAGTTAACACATGGAATCCATCCATCACATGCCATTACAGAACAAGAAAGGAAAACTCTCTTTTCTCTTTGATATCCTACGTTGATAGCCTAACCAGAGAAAAATAAATCAGAAAGCACAAAATCAACTATAGCATCCGTAACATCCAATATTCTAGCTACCACCGACTATAGCCTTGAATCCATCGATAATCGAACTTGCTTTCAATGATTAAAAGGGATAATGAAAAAACCGGGTTCTCTACAAACTACCATACTACATCGTGACTTGTATGTTTTCCTTACTCGATGATGACAAATAGGACCATCATGACTTCCCAGGGTACACGATCTCCCAAATCTGATCCTAATCGGTGTCCCCAAAATACCCTTGTTTGAGTCTACTAGAACATTTCAATTACCGATGATTCCTTGGCGCTTCAAACCCGACAATCTTTTTATCTCGGCGACTCGATTCATTTCTCGAACCATTCCATTATCACCAATGGTTTACTCGTATTATGTCAATCCATTATCCTATTGGTTTATATATCGAATCATGTTCAATATCACATCAATTCGGCTTCGACCACTCCAATGTGAGTTCACAATTGAAGCACCATTCATCAATGAGTTGCACATCGATCATATGAATTCCATTGATCAACAAACTTCACTAGCAACCCCCGAAAGCCACCAAAACCAAACTACAAAAATTTCCCCACCTTCCATCAAAGTCTGATGGATCAGTACTAGTAGTGGTCCTTACACTTAGTTGAATTCACTAAGTGTTTGTTTGGCTTCGGTCCATCCATGTCTCGAGAGCATCCTATCGGTCCATTTTCCCATTATTTTGGCCTTTCTATAGAAACTTCTGCCAGTCCGTCTATGGCTCGCATAATCATCCTTCGACCCATTCCTAATCTCTTTCGAATGGCTTAAAAATTTGCAGACAATCCCAATTTACCATCACGAAGCCATGTTATAAAAGTCGCAATCATCCAACCTTCCATTATAGATCCGCACTGGTCCATACACTTAGCTTTTCTTGACATGAAAATTTTTATGCTCTAATCCCTCGTCTTCCAAAGTGTCTCTGCCAAGTTTTGTCTTAATCCGACCATCTGAACCTCCGATTTGCTCTGTTCTTCAATCCTATGATTCTACGGCAAACAATCTAACATACAACTCAAGCAATTCATCCAATTTAACCAAAACAGTCATCAATGCAACAGCACATGATCATAAAAGTAAATCCAAATCATCAAAACAACATATAACAATAAATCAAAGAAACTGTAGATCTAAACATACCTAAAATCATGATTAACATATGGATTTCCGGTTTAATAGGTTAACTTAGAACTTATGAACTTTCCTAGATTTGAGATGAACTTGTATGAATAAATTTTGCATGATTTAAACATGTATGAATGAAGTTAACATAGATCTAACCCATACAACCCTCTGCTTCTGTGAGAGAGATGTCTATCACTCACCTAATCACCAATTTAATGTAATTCCAACGAGATTATATCCGCATAACGCTGAAAATCTTTGGATTTGATGTAATTTGATGCGATCTAACTTCCCTTGACGATGATCTATTTTTTAGATGCAATCTACAATGAATATGAATGAAAAGAATGGAGAATTAGAGTTTTAGGTTGAACCGGAGTATCATAAACGCCTAACCTAAAGTTAAGAATGAAAAAGTAACTTTAGTTCTCTCCCCAAGTCCCTCTATATGTATCTGTAGGTCATTAGTTTAATGGGCTTGGCTAATCAGCCCATTAGTTGCTAACCAGTCTACTTAAACAACAACGAAACTTAAAACAACGATTCCTCCCAAATTGCCAAACCAAATCTGCATGTGACCACTCTACGGAATCATGAACAACCGTCCCAATCCAATGAGACTGTTTTCAGCACTTAATTTGACCTCTATCTAAAGTTATATTTCAAATAGTAAATGAAAGGGAAAAATGGTCATAATTAGATATGATAAAGGTCATGGATACGTCTCAAATTCCCAAGAACAACATATTAAACTCTGAGAATGATCCGACTATCAGCGAATAAAATATAATTATTTTACGATCGGTCGATATGTAAAATACGGGCCGATATACATCTCTTGGATAACAATAAAGTCGTTCAAATTTGGATATTTTATTTACCTCCCAGACCTTGTCTTGACAACATTCTTATCTTCAAGATAAATAGAAGTTTGTTAATGTAAAACATGATATTCAATGAATATCACAATAAGCTCCATTAGCTATTCAATTTAAATCAGGTTTGTAAACCATTCTTGCAATTGAAAATCTCTTCCCAAATATAACCATTTTTTACATAATTCATTGATTAAGTAAGCTCATGGTAAAAATATATCCATTTAGCTTAAATTCTCGTTTCATAGAACATGCTTTAAGAACTTGGATTTATTAATAAAATACCTTTTTTTTAATTCCTTTATAAATATTCATTTAAAATCTCATCATAAAACTCCATTTTTATATCTTTATAACATTTAAATCTTATTAAGACATATTTGATCGTAAATCAAATCTTTTACAACTTATTTCGAAATCAGATTAAATCATTTATAAGTTCTTTTATAAATATCTATCTTTTCATAAATCTCTATTCTAAAATCCAAGATCATTTCTACGTCGTTTTATAAGTTAAATAAATCTATTTATTAAACTTATTCAAAAATTTTGAAATCACTTATTAACCCGTTTACTTGCAAAACTTGATTATATAAATTCATACAACTTAATTAAGTTTTAACACTCGAAATCTCCGAGTATAAAACTTATTTATAACACAGGAATTTGCTATACAAATTGTTTTACAAACTTTTTTAAAAATTCATATATAAATATGGATTTATAATAAAATCTTTATTTTATATAACTTATATAAAATAAAATTTTAGACCTTGCTTTTTTATAAAAATGAATTATATAATTTTAACTTAGTCAACTTTCCTTACCGCAAATCAGCCTCTTTAAAATTTGGATTTTAGGTCATCTGCTACAAATCACTTACCAATATTGTTTATTGATTAATAACACATCGGTGCTGAGTTGATTCAACAATCATTATCCAAATTACATTTTTAATGTTACTTGTGTTGGACTATTCATACGTGTATAATATGAAAGGAGTAACATCCAAAACATTGAGGAATCCTATTAGATCCCTCCAACATGTCCCCTTGCATTACAGCTCATATATCAGTTCATATACGCATACAAATAAGAGAATCTAATCTAATTCATTTAAGATGAAAATTTCTCTCAAAAGCAGGTAACGTCAAAGGTCACCCATTTATAGAAGTGAATATAAACACACACACACACATCACATACTTTTCACATTTTAATGAAGGACGCGCGGAAACCTTCAAATTTCCTGCTTAAAGCTTCTTCTTCAAATATAAATCGATGTCTTTCTCAAGCTAATTTAGCCGCTAATTCATTAAATACTGAAGAGATTTCATCTCCAAATAAGCTCAAGTATGTGAAACCATCAGCGGATCAAATATTTATATCGAAAACATTTTTAATTCATCAGTTGATGTATGGCATGATACCATTTCCCTTCATCCTATTGAATTTAGGCTATCTGTCATGAAATTAAAAGAGTACATCTACAAAGTATGGAAGCCTAGATGTAATTTTTTAGTTCACATAGTTGTTGTATTTCATTTTTGCTGTTCAATTTGAGGATTCTGTGGATTTTATGGTTGTTTTAAAGTCATTGACGTATTCTTATTTCGGTAATTTGTTGATAGTTGATAAATGGTTTCCTGGCTATGATTTTGGTAATTTAAAAGTAGATAAAGTCTAGATCTGGGTTAAACTTCATAATTTGGACATGGAATTGTGGTCGAACACGGCTCTTTTGATGATAGATAATTTTATTGGTAATCCGATTTGTATTGATGATTATACTACTTCAAAGAAGATTACTAAATATGTTAGAGTTCTTACTGCAATTGATTTAGCCTCTAATTTATGTAACAAAATTCCTATTCATCTTCATAATGGAACTGAAAAGGTGATATTAGTTGAATATGTGTATCTCCTTGATGTGATCAATGCAAAAATTTGGACATAATATAATGATTCATGAGCTAGAAAAAGATCTAGCATGGGTAGCTAATTATAATGCAAATGCTTCTTCATCAAACAATGTAGATCCTCAAGCTAAAGCTTCTTCCTCCGGAAATCTTAATGATGATGGGGACTTAGATTTTTCTAAATTCTAGTTTACCTCAAAATATGTCGCCTGATGACCTCAACCATGTTGCTGATAGTTTGAACGAACTCCTCCTGATGACGAGAATTATGTTTAAGATGGAGTTAGTAAAAATAGTGAGTACCTTACACATCTAAAAGGCAAAAAAAAGACTACTTCCTTTGCTCCTCCTAAAAGAAATCTAAGGAGCTCTTCAGTTGTTAAATGACGATAATCACTTAGAATGTCAAGGGAATGAATTCATCACTTTGTATGCATGTAGTTTTATCTGTTCTGACAAAATTCAAGCCAACTATTGTTGGCTTGGTTGAAAATAAGCATAGTGAGGATAATTTGTGCTCCTTCAGAAAGTTACTTCCTAATAACCGGGATTTTATTCCGCACATTCTACTATTTTTTAGGAAGAATTCTTCTTACTTGGAATACTAAAATATGGTCTATTTGCATGATTTCTTCTTCTAAACAGCATGTGACCGTTCAAGCTAATAACAATGGTGGTTTGTCTATTTTTATTTCGATTATCTTTGCAAGTAATAGTTTCTATAGGAGGCAGATTTTATGGCATAAAATCATATAAGAGGCAGATGATATTCATGATGATTGGATTTTTATGGGAGACTTTAACAATTCTACATCTCCTTATGATAAGAAAGGAGGCTTACTAGTTCCTTTTCAGCAGCTTAGAGCTTTCAATAAATGTCTATCTCAATTTGGGTTCATCGAAATTAAAGCAATAAGTTTCAACTACACGTGGAGGGGAAGAGGTATTGCTAATCACATAGATACATTTTTTGTGAATCATGAATGTTTGCATAGATTTAGTAATAACCCGGAAATCCAAGCCAATATAAAATTTTTATTTTGGCAATTTTAGTGAATTTTTAAGATTTAAAATGATTTATTTTAAATAATAACGACAAGAAATTTATTTTGAATAGAATTATAAAGGATATATTTATTTAAATTGTCATTAGAATATAAATACTTATTTTTAATTATAAAAGGAATTGAAAATGGCGCGATAGTTCGAAAATTCGATTTCAAATTTCAAATGAATGTATAGGATACAAAACAAACCGAATTTTAGCGAAGCCAAAAATATTTGAATCTACTTGAGAATATATTTCCAACGAATCCGAAAAATCAAAATTTCATAGCGGGGATAAAAAGTTATGCCCAGTTGAAATTTCAGAATAATCGCTATGGAATTCTGGCCCTTAAAAATAGCAATTTTGCAAACGACCTCTGTTTTCGACGAAACCACTTTTGTTGGATTTGGGATGTCAAATTATTGCTAGATTGCAAAATTCATAATTTTTGAATCAATATGTGAGCGTGGCGAAGTTAAACGTGTTTTGACAGTTTCAGTCAATTTGGATCGACCGGAAAATGGCCATTTTTCAAACGGTCTTCAAATTTGACGAAATTAGTTTTGTTAGGGCTGTACCGTTAATATAAAGCTAGAAATAATTTTTCTGTAACTTTTGAAGTCAGTATGTGGCCCCGGTAATTTGAAATGTAAGTTTAAAAAAATAGAATATATAGATTTATATTTTAATTTAAAGGAAAACTGAACGAAACAGTCGAATTAGCTAACGAAACATATCTCATTGTATCCGGAATTGGGGTATTTAGCTAGGGGGGACAGTCGTTGGGGTTCGTTTGGAGTTCGTGGCATTAAACAAGTATATGGGAATTTAATATTTTTATTATATATAAATGTTTTTCTCTAAACCTAGGTCAAATTCAAAACCACGGTCAACGCAAAGAAAACCGCCCCCGTTCAACACGATACATAGCGGAAATGGTTCGAGATTTCCCCTTAATTTTTAGCCCAATCCCCTCGATGATTCCAACTACTCCTTGAGGCAAAATCAAAGACCCTGCTGAGCTCTTCAAATCCAACTAAACCTGAACTGGTTTCGTTGATTGAAGCAGGAGAAGTCGAGGGAGGAAATCGCCGCCTTCGTCCTTGAAGTGCGCCGCCGGGGTCCAACCGAGTTGACCAGAATTGCTGGCGCGGGCGCGGGGTTCGACGACGGAGCTCGTGGTGGGTGCAGATCTGATCCACGGTGGCTGACGTGGCGACGAAGTTCAACCCTAGGATCAGAGCAGGGTTTTGAACGTCGGTAGTACATTTTGAAGGAGGAATAACAGTGAGCTATTTTTATTTTCTTATTCAGTTTTTGTTTTCAAAATATATTGTTTTCATAAAATATAAATAGCAGTGTTAAATAATAATAATATGGTTTTATCTATATAAAAATTAGATTTTTATAAATATAAAAATTAGATTTTTATAGATAAAATGAGAGAACCCGTAACTTCCCCGTGAAGGAAAGAGCGGATACTCTGAGAACAACACACAAAAGGACGCATACGGAAGAACATTTCATTGTTATTACAAAAATTCCATCAGATACAAGAATATACAGAGTATAAATGAATAAATTACATTCGATAAATATCAGAGATTACAATAAATTACATAGCAGCGGAAAATAATATAAAATACAACTGAAAGTGATACACGGATACAGAGCTTTCCGAGCATCGTTCCAGCTGTTAATCAGGGCCCTGTGAATATAAATCTGCAAAACCAAAACTACTAGCTGCCCGTGCGGAAAATAGGGGCACCCAGAGTTTAGGTTAAGACAATAAACTCCAGGTCAGTCATGTGACTGGTGTGAGAACTAAAACAGTTATTAATATTGGTTTTAAAGTTAGGTAAATCAAGGGACCACGCCGTATAACACGGAACGGGTTTCCTCCCAAGAATACCAGTGCATAGAACAAACAGCGCAATGCTAAATAAAGAAAAATGAAGCTGTTATAAGACCCAGGTCCCATCACACAATGCAACGCAAGCCGGAGGATAGGGTTTTTACCTTATAACAGCCAAAGCATGCTTGATACGTTTAAAACACATTATTTTGATATTACTATAAGTGTATAGTGTCAAAACAATTTCACATCATAAATATCAATCATAAGCGGCATTAATGACCCATACCACTATGTCGCCATACTAGGTTCTACAAATAAAACCGCACTATCACGTATTGGAAATTGGATTTCCGTCATGAGCCGAGGCAAGGGGCAAGCTCCTCTCCGCGTTCGAGACACTCTAGCAAATTTCCCAGGACCCCACTATGATCCTTGGATCTTCAGGGCCGGTCCTCTCTTACTTTTGAGGATTAGTTATTCCTGAACACACGTTTCCCGGTCCTTACAGACCTATATCCGAGGCGCCTCATATCCAACAACCACACAGGTGAAAAGTATATAAATGTCAGGGCTGGTAGGTCACTGACACCACCCTAGCTAGAAAGAAATGTCGTGCTCTCCCTGCAGTCACTATCCCGTTTTTGACTCATACCGAGGTGTGAGGCTCGCGAATTCACGTTATACACAAAGCTACGCCACACAGGCCGTGCTTTGATCATCAACCACAAGACTTTGCTTTTCAACAGAAGCCTTGATCAATTGCCACTTACGCGTGCCACACAGGCAATTCACTCCATGCGACTGATGTCCATCGATATACAACCTCTGAGCTCGTATGTCTCAGAGAAGGGCGTTAAGCAAGAGAATAAATTCTCCGCCGCCAAACAGATGTATATTTAATAGAGATCAATCAACACAGAGTAAAATCCAATGTCAGACACACAATCCATTTACAAGTTCGTTCTGGGTCTGAACGAAACCGGAGGCACTTTCCTCGCATATCCATCCATCTCCAAGTACGTCTGGACGATCACCAACTGTTTCCCTCATATTGGGTGTACAGCCCAATCAAGATCATCAGTAATCACCCAAACGATGTGAAGACTTCCGGTCTTCTACCACCGTCTTCATCTTCGACATCTCGTCGAATCGGTTATTCAGAATGGGTATAAACCCGGCCTTTCTGAATAACCCCCGTATATAATAAACGAATGTTACACAAACACAACAAACGCCTCATTCCAATTCAGAATATTCTTTTATTCACAAAATCACTTTCTTAGGGAAATGTTCCCATTAATTTTATCCAAGATAAATTCTTCTAAATTTATCCTATAATCTTCGTATGGATATCATTTCAAACTAGTCGGGATTAACGAACCACACCGAAATAATTATTTATTTTATTTCCCCATCCCAACCTATATATCCCATGGAGAAAACTGGTAATACTCCACATCTAACACCACGGTGTTATCGGTAAAATTAATTACCATTTCACGTTCAAATCTAATTAAAGATTTAACTATCGCTTTGGAGCAAATCTGGTGGTACTCCCCTCTCGATCACTTTTCAGATTTGATAATTTAAATTATCAATTCACATTTTAATCTAATTAAAGATTCATTAAAACTACACTTAGTCTTAATTCTTTCAAAAATCAACATCTTGCCTTTAACTGGGTTAAAGAACCAATGTCATCTAAAACACGATTCACGATAAACCCAAATCACATTTGATATTAAATACAAGGCTCTGAATAGAAAATATATCGGCTTATATTCAATATCAAATTCTGAAACCAACATATATCGTATTGGCAATAACGATATAAAATATATCTTTCAAATTCCCATAACAATATCTGTATAGTCACGAAATCCAACATCGAAATATCCCGAAGATAATTTCGATTCAACTCCAGTCCAATCCACGTATTGGGAATATTGATTATTTTTAAAATCACTTTCAAATTCAATTTATTTATTTAAAAATAAATTGATTTTAATTCTAGTTCAAAACTAGCTCATTTCGATAAAAACCTATTTTTATCTTTTCAAATGTGGAATTCTCCAGCTCAATTCTTTCCAATCCATATATTATGATTTTACACAAATTATAGATATTTTTAATAATTTTATCAAGGCCCGTACAGTCGATTTCCAACAACGGCCATCGAACTGCACTTACAGCGACCTTTTTCGAATTTGATTTGGACATAACTCCAAATCCAACCGTTAGATTTCAAATTTCTAATATTCATTGGAAAGCTCTTTTCGGTACGAACCCAACGGTTCCGGTTTTAGGAGAATCCGACGGTCGGATCTCCCGCAATGTTCGTTTGAAATAAATGGTCGACATTCACGAACTGCCGCGGCGCGGCGCGTTCTATTCAGGCCATTATATTATATATATAATATATATAATATATATTTCGTCGATTTCTATTTAAAACGAATTTTATAAATCGTTTTAAATTCGTTTCTAAAACAATTCAACTTCTACATTCAATTTCAAATCGATTTGATTTCAATTCAACTCGAATTCATTTCCATTTTATTTAATTCGAATTCAAATTCGTTTCAATCCAATTCAAATTCAAATTCGTTTCAATTCAAATTGATTTCAATTTAATTTCGATTCGAATTCAATTAAATTTCAGTTCGTTTTCAATTCAACTTGAATTTGTTTTATATTCAATTCCATTCGAAGTCCTTTTATATTCAATTCAAATTCGTTTTCTTTTCAATTCGAATTTGCTATAATATTCATTTCAATTTGAATAAAATCGATATAAATATCGTTCACGTCAAAATGGCGCAAAACTAATCAACACGGCTTTATATTTTTCACAACTTCTTTATTCTATTCAACAAATGAATATTTTTCCCATCCAACACATGAATCTATATTTCTTTCAACACACGACTAATCTCAACACATGAGTACTGTCAACACATCACTATTTTTGTTATGTAAAATATTTTATAAAACTATGGTATCTATCGTTTGATTTTCAATTAGACTTCAACCGTAGAGTAGTTCTAATTTTAAATGTGATAAAGATGTAAATTTCATTGTATAAAATATTTCACTCAACACATAATATTTTCAACCCAGGAATATCGTCAACACATGACTATTTTTATATTCAACACATGAATTTTCTTTTATAATATTCATTATTTTCCTGATTGGAATGAGGCCCAATCAATCACCATATAATGTTAATTATATGGATTTTCATACATCACACGTATATAATAGCATTGAAAATAATCAACCATCAACCAAAGTGCACTACACTGTATAAGCATCAAATACAGATATCTAACGCTTATAACAGCCTGTCAATCGATCGATCGACATATTTAATCAATCAGGATGAGTGAACTTCAAATTTCATCCCAACACCCGTGTGGGGTTTCAAACAATCAAACACAGATTTTATTTGTGCAGTTGGGCGATGTGTAAAATTTATCGACCCAATCAATATCAGTCAAATCAGTGTATACAAACAAATCGGCCGATTTGTTTATAAATATTTATTTATTCACTTTCACGTTAAAAATTATATTTTTAACGATCAAACTATTTTATTTTAACACTTGAATTTCTATTCAGTTCATTTATTCTATAAATGATTATTTTTATTTTTCTAACATATTTTAGAAAATTTCAGCGGCATAACGGCACGATACTAGAAACGGGACAAGGCCTAGCCTTATCCCCGGTCTAGTGAAGGCCCACGCCATTCACACATCAATCAAATCCATTTCAATTCACCAAACAATTCAATTCAAACCAAATAATCTAACCAACTACCCAACCAAACAATTTAACAAACAAGCCATCCATGGTCTGTGGATGACGGGTGTCGGGTGCTACTAAGCACCGTCTACATCCTAGTATATATATATAACTAGAAAAAGAGATTTTGAGTGAGAAGTTCTCACCAATAGCTATCCAACTTCACGACACTTCTTTGATAGAAATCTTCATCGTTATCGCATCTTTGTCATCTTCTTTGCCCGTATCCACTACATATATAAAAATCACACATTTTTATATTTGATGTCTTTAAAATAAAAATCACATTTTTATTTGTTCACTTTCAATTTGAAAACCATATTTTTATAATCGCTTCCTACATTTAAAAATCGAATTTTTTCTTCGCTATACTTTATATAAAAATCGAATTTTTACTATGCTGTTCAATATATAAAAATCGAATTTTAAAAATATTGATTTCGCCTTTTCTAAAATAAAGATTTAGCCTTTTCAAAAATAAAGTTTTCGCCTTTATAAAAATAAAGTTTTCGCCTTTATAAAAATAAAGTTTTCGCCTTTATAAAAATAAAGTTTTCGCCTTTATAAAAATAAAGTTTTCGTTTTTCTCGAAGTAAAAATCATATTTTTATTTCTCTATTTTCTATATAAAGATCTCGCCTTTTCAACTATAGAGACTTCACCCTTACAAAAATATAGATTTCATCGTTATGAAAATCACCACTTTATTTCAACGTATATAAAATAAAAATCAGATTTTTATTTCGCTACATATACCAAGATGATATTTTTATATTCTCCATCCTATAAAGATTATATTTTTAATACTTTAAAAATATAAAAATCATATTTTTAATATTTCTATATAGTAAAGATTATATTTTTAACCTCTTCATATAAATAAAAATCGCATAAATGTTTACCAAGGTCCCAACATAAATAAAACTGTAAAGAAAATAAATAGAAAATTAAAAACTCACTGTTAAAGGAAGGAGGGGGGGCAACAGCCGGCTTTGGGGGTAGGAGGAGCTGGAGGCGGCGGTAGGCAGGGCGGTGGTCGGCTCTGGGGCGCGCGACGGTCGGCGTGGGGTCTTGGGGGGTATCGCGCTTGAATTGAAGAGGAGGGAGGAGGTCTCGACGTGGAGGAGAAGGGGGAAGAGGGGCGGAGGTTGACTGCGAGGGGGAGGCTCGCGAATCGATGGCGGAGGAGGGGGAAATCGCGATTGCGATGGGAGGGGCGGTGGAGTCGAACGAAGAGGAGGAGAAGCTGGAGGATGGGGGGGGGGTCCTCGCGATGGTCGGCGCCGCCACCTGCGGTGGCGCGCGTTGGGGAGCGGCCTCCTCCAACCCCGATTTGGGATCTCGTTTCTTTTTTTTTTTTTTTGATATAATGAACGGGGAGGGGGGTATAAAGGAGAGATTTAATTTTTTTTTTATTATTTAATTATTTTATTTTGCAAAATGTTGACTTTCACATACGACCTCGAAACGAGGCCCACCGCCTGTCGTCCATAGCGTTTTACCCCCATTCCGAACACAATGGGACATGTTTCGTATGTTGATTCGATCGTTTCGATCAGTTTCCGTTTAATTTACATTTAAATCACTATATTGAATTTTAAACGTACATTTCATTTTACCGGGGTCACATACTAACTCGAAAAATTCCAGAAACATATTTTCTAGCTTCGTATTGACGATACGGTCCTAACAAAACTAGTTTCGTCGAATTCTGAGACCGTTGGAAAAATGGCCATTTTCCAGTCGATTAAAATCAACTGAAACTGGTCAAACGCGTTTTTCTTTGCCACGCTCACATATTGATTCGAAAAATTATGAAATTTGAAACCTAGCAATAATTTGACACTGCGGATCCAACAAAAGTGGTTTCGTCGAAATCCGAGGTCATTTGCAAAATGTCCATTTTTAAGGGCCTGAATTCTATAACGACTATTCAGAATTTTCAACTGGACATATCTTTTGATTCCCGCTATGAAATCTTGATTTGTCGGATTCGTTGGAAAGATATCACCAATTAGATCCTAATGTTTTTGGTTTCACTAAAATACGGATTGTTTTGCACCCGGTACATTCAATTGAAGTTTGAAATCGAATTATCGAACTACCGCGCCATTTTCAATTCTATTTATAATTATATATAAATATTTATATTCTAACGACGACGTATATAATATATACGTCGAATTATATTCAAAATAAATTTCTCGTCGATTTTATTTAAAATAATTCATTTTAAATGTTCAAAATTCACTGAAATTGCCAAAATAAAAATTTCAAACTGGCTCGCATTTTACGGGTTGTTACAATCTCCCCCACTTAAAACTTTTTGTCCCCGAAAAGGAACAAAGTCGAAAGTGGTTTGATTATTCAGCTCTACGCTCGATCTGGCTTCCATTCTCCAACTTTTCAGTTTCTGAGAATTTTCAAAATTTCAAAAATTCGGCTAACACCCTAAATTTTCGAAAAATTTCGCCATAACCTCCCCTGCAATGGGAGCATCGGGGAATTTCAAATAGCTTCCCCGGTCCTTCAGATCTCAAAAAAAGAAAAAGAAAAAGCCAAGCGGCTAGCCAATAGGCTCATAAAATCATCATTACCCAAACAAACAGTAAATTATGTAGTAAACATGTACCTATTTGTCGGGCAAACAAATTTTATTCTCTGGCTCTAGCCTCCTTGCTATGACCTGTTCAATGTAAGTATATGTATATGCAAGCAAATGCGACCAATTTTCAATATAGTTCAATATTTGATTCAATTAGGCTAAATGGCTAAAAATTATCAAACAAATAAACAAACAACACAAACATCAATCAATTAGTGGATTAACGTTTCAAATTCATAATTTTGATATATATAAAGAAAATCATGTTTTTGATGCCAATTCACAACAATGTATTCTAACTATATTAGTTTTGGTTCTCACACCAGTCTAATGGAAATATATAGAAATCACACCTTCGAAACACGAACATAAATACTGATGATGTAGCTACAATCATCAGAATCATCTTCGGGTGTCTAGAATGTGACTCTATATCTATCCAGTATATTAAAACTTCGACTATACGTTCATGACGCGTATACGCGAAATCTTTATATACTCGATTGTCCATATTCAAAATAAATAAATATTCAAATACGTATAAAACGATTCAAATTTTAAAACAAAATTGTTTTCTTTTGAAAAATATACTCTTCAAACTCGTTCTAGGACACTTCTGATCCTATCTCTAAAGAGTCATTCTAATTGGATATTGCTAATCCAATATCTGATGAATTCTTTCGTATGGTTCTAATGTGTCTTGTTCTCGAGCTCTGTAAACCAAAGCTCTGATACCAAACTGAGAGAACCCTTAACTTCCCCGTGAAGGAAAGAGCGGATACTCTGAGAACAACACACAAAAGGACGCATACGGAAGAACATTTCATTGTTATTACAACAATTCCATCAGATACAAGAATATACAGAGTATAAATGAATAAATTACATTCGATAAATATCAGAGATTACAATAAATTACATAGCAGCGGAAAATAATATAAAATACAACTGAAAGTGATACACGGATACAGAGCTTTCCGAGCATCGTTCCAGCTGTTAATCAGGACCCTGTGAATATAAATCTGCAAAACCAAAACTACTAGCTGCCCGTGCGGAAAATAGGGGCACCCAGAGTTTAGGTTAAGACAATAAACTCCAGGTCAGTCATGTGACTGGTGTGAGAACTAAAACAGTTATTAATATTGGTTTTAAAGTTAGGTAAATCAAGGGACCACGCCGTATAACACGGAACGGGTTTCCTCCCAAGAATACCAGTGCATAGAACAAACAGCGCAATGCTAAATAAAGAAAAATGAAGCTGTTATAAGACCCAGGTCCCATCACACAATGCAACGCAAGCCGGAGGATAGGGTTTTTACCTTATAACAGCCAAAGCATGCTTGATACGTTTAAAACACATTATTTTGATATTACTATAAGTGTATAGTGTCAAAACAATTTCACATCATAAATATCAATCATAGGCGGCATTAATGACCCATACCACTATGTCGCCATACTAGGTTCTACAAATAAAACCGAACTATCACGTATTGGAAATTGGATTTCCGTCATGAGCCGAGGCAAGGGGCAAGCTCCTCTCCGCATTCGAGACACTCTAGCAAATGTCCCAGGACCCCACTATGATCCTTGGATCTTCAGGGACGGTCCTCTCTTACTTTTGAGGATTAGTTATTCCTGAACACACGTTTCCCGGTCCTTACAGACCTATATCCGAGGCGCCTCATATCCAACAACCACACAGGTGAAAAGTATATAAATGTCAGGGCTGGTAGGTCACTGACACCACCCTAGCTAGAAAGAAACGTCGTGCTCTCCCTGCAGTCACTATCCCGTTTTTGACTCATACCGAGGTGTGAGGCTCGCGAATTCACGTTATACACAAAGCTACGCCACACATGCCGTGCTTTGATCATCAACCACAAGACTTTGCTTTTCAACAGAAGCCTTGATCAATTGCCACTTACTCGTGCCACACAGGCAATTCACTCCATGCGACTGATGTCCATCGATATACAACCTCTGAGCTCGTATGTCTCAGAGAAGGGCGTTAAGCAAGAGAATAAATTCTCCGCCGCCAAACAGATGTATATTTAATAGAGATCAATCAACACAGAGTAAAATCCAATGTCAGACACACAATCCATTTACAAGTTCGTTCTGGGTCTGAACGAAACCGGAGGCACTTTCCTCGCATATCCATCCATCTCCAAGTACGTCTGGACGATCACCAACTGTTTCCCTCATCTTGGGTGTACAGCCCAATCAAGATCATCAGTAATCACCCAAACGATGTGAAGACTTCCGGTCTTCTACCACCGTCTTCATCTTCGACATCTCGTCGAATCGGTTATTCAGAATGGGTATAAACCCGGCCTTTCTGAATAACCCCCGTATATAATAAACGAATGTTACACAAACACAACAAACGCCTCATTCCAATTCAGAATATTCTTTTATTCACAAAATCACTTTCTTAGGGAAATGTTCCCATTAATTTTATCCAAGATAAATTCTTCTAAATTTATCCTATAATCTTCCTATGGATATCATTTCAAACTAGTCGGGATTAACGAACCACACCGAAGTAATTATTTATTTTATTTCCCCATCCCAACCTATATATCCCATGGAGAAAACTGGTAATACTCCACATCTAACACCACGGTGTTATCGGTAAAATTAATTACCATTTCACGTTCAAATCTAATTAAAGATTTAACTATCGCTTTGGAGCAAATCTGGTGGTACTCCCCTCTCGATCACTTTTCAGATTTGATAATTTAAATTATCAATTCACATTTTAATCTAATTAAAGATTCATTAAAACTACACTTAGTCTTAATTCTTTCAAAAATCAACATCTTGCCTTTAACTGGGTTAAAGAACCAATGTCATCTAAAACACGATTCACGATAAACCCAAATCACATTTGATATTAAATACAAGGCTCTGAATAGAAAATATATCGGCTTATATTCAATATCAAATTCTGAAACCAACATATATCGTATTGGCAATAACGATATAAAATATATCTTTCAAATTCCCATAACAATATCTGTATAGTCACGAAATCCAACATCGAAATATCCCGAAGATAATTTCGATTCAACTCCAGTCCAATCCACGTATTGGGAATATTGATTATTTTTAAAATCACTTTCAAATTCAATTTATTTATTTAAAAATAAATTGATTTTAATTCTAGTTCAAAACTAGCTCATTTCGATAAAAACCTATTTTTATCTTTTCAAATGTGGAATTCTCCAGCTCAATTCTTTCCAATCCATATATTATGATTTTACACAAATTATAGATATTTTTAATAATTTTATCAAGGCCCGTACAGTCGATTTCCAACAACGGCCATCGAACTGCACTTACAGCGACCTTTTTCGAATTTGATTTGGACATAACTCCAAATCCAACCGTTAGATTTCAAATTTCTAATATTCATTGGAAAGCTCTTTTCGGTACGAACCCAACGGTTCCGGTTTTAGGAGAATCCGACGGTCGGATCTCCCGCAATGTTCGTTTGAAATAAATGGTCGACATTCACGAACTGCCGCGGCGCGGCGCGTTCTATTCAGGCCATTATATTATATATATAATATATATAATATATATTTCGTCGATTTCTATTTAAAACGAATTTTATAAATCGTTTTAAATTCGTTTCTAAAACAATTCAACTTCTACATTCAATTTCAAATCGATTTGATTTCAATTCAACTCGAATTCATTTCCATTTTATTTAATTCGAATTCAAATTCGTTTCAATCCAATTCAAATTCAAATTCGTTTCAATTCAAATTGATTTCAATTTAATTTCGATTCGAATTCAATTAAATTTCAGTTCGTTTTCAATTCAACTTGAATTTGTTTTATATTCAATTCCATTCGAAGTCCTTTTATATTCAATTCAAATTCGTTTTCTTTTCAATTCGAATTTGCTATAATATTCATTTCAATTTGAATAAAATCGATATAAATATCGTTCACGTCAAAATGGCGCAAAACTAATCAACACGGCTTTATATTTTTCACAACTTCTTTATTCTATTCAACAAATGAATATTTTTCCCATCCAACACATGAATCTATATTTCTTTCAACACACGACTAATCTCAACACATGAGTACTGTCAACACATCACTATTTTTGTTATGTAAAATATTTTATAAAACTATGGTATCTATCGTTTGATTTTCAATTAGACTTCAACCGTAGAGTAGTTCTAATTTTAAATGTGATAAAGATGTAAATTTCATTGTATAAAATATTTCACTCAACACATAATATTTTCAACCCAGGAATATCGTCAACACATGACTATTTTTATATTCAACACATGAATTTTCTTTTATAATATTCATTATTTTCCTGATTGGAATGAGGCCCAATCAATCACCATATAATGTTAATTATATGGATTTTCATACATCACACGTATATAATAGCATTGAAAAATAATCAACCATCAACCAAAGTGCACTACACTGTATAAGCATCAAATATAGATATCTAACGCTTATAACAGCCTGTCAATCGATCGATCGACATATTTAATCAATCAGGATGAGTGAACTTCAAATTTCATCCCAACACCCGTGTGGGGTTTCAAACAATCAAACACAGATTTTATTTGTGCAGTTGGGCGATGTGTAAAATTTATCGACCCAATCAATATCAGTCAAATCAGTGTATACAAACAAATCGGCCGATTTGTTTATAAATATTTATTTATTCACTTTCACGTTAAAAATTATATTTTTAACGATCAAACTATTTTATTTTAACACTTGAATTTCTATTCAGTTCATTTATTCAATAAATGATTATTTTTATTTTTCTAACATATTTTAGAAAATTTCGGCGGCATAACGGCACGATACTAGAAACGGGACAAGGCCTAGCCTTATCCCCGGTCTAGTGAAGGCCCACGCCATTCACACATCAATCAAATCCATTTCAATTCACCAAACAATTCAATTCAAACCAAATAATCTAACCAACTACCCAACCAAACAATTTAACAAACAAGCCATCCATGGTCTGTGGATGACGGGTGTCGGGTGCTACTAAGCACCGTCTACATCCTAGTATATATATATAACTAGAAAAAGAGATTTTGAGTGAGAAGTTCTCACCAATAGCTATCCAACTTCACGACACTTCTTTGATAGAAATCTTCATCGTTATCGCATCTTTTTCATCTTCTTTGCCCGTATCCACTACATATATAAAAATCACACATTTTTATATTTGATGTCTTTAAAATAAAAATCACATTTTTATTTGTTCACTTTCAATTTGAAAACCATATTTTTATAATCGCTTCCTACATTTAAAAATCGAATTTTTTCTTCGCTATACTTTATATAAAAATCGAATTTTTACTATGCTGTTCAATATATAAAAATCGAATTTCAAAAATATTGATTTCGCCTTTTCTAAAATAAAGATTTAGCCTTTTCAAAAATAAAGTTTTCGCCTTTATAAAAATAAAGTTTTCGCCTTTATAAAAATAAAGTTTTCGCCTTTATAAAAATAAAGTTTTCGCCTTTATAAAAATAAAGTTTTCGTTTTTCTCGAAGTAAAAATTATATTTTTATTTCTCTATTTTCTATATAAAGATCTCGCCTTTTCAACTATAGAGACTTCACCCTTACAAAAATATAGATTTCATCGTTATGAAATTCACCACTTTATTTCAACGTATATAAAATAAAAATCAGATTTTTATTTCGCTACATATACCAAGATGATATTTTTATATTCTCCATCCTATAAAGATTATATTTTTAATACTTTAAAAATATAAAAATCATATTTTTAATATTTCTATATAGTAAAGATTATATTTTTAACCTCTTCATATAAATAAAAATCGCATAAATGTTTACCAAGGTCCCAACATAAATAAAACTGTAAAGAAAATAAATAGAAAATTAAAAACTCACTGTTAAAGGAAGGAGGGGGGCAACAGCCGGCTTTGGGGGTAGGAGGAGCTGGAGGCGGCGGTAGGCAGGGCGGTGGTCGGCTCTGGGGCGTGCGACGGTCGGCGTGGGGTCTTGGGGGGTATCGCGTTTGAATTGAAGAGGAGGGAGGAGGTCTCGACGTGGAGGAGAAGGGGGAAGAGGGGCGGAGGTTGACTGCGAGGGGGAGGCTCGCGAATCGATGGCGGAGGAGGGGGAAATCGCGATTGCGATGGGAGGGGCGGTGGAGTCGAACGAAGAGGAGGAGAAGCTGGAGGATGGGGGGGTCCTCGCGATGGTCGGCGCGCGTTGGGAAGCGGCCTCCTCCAACCCCGATTTGGGATCTCGTTTCTTTTTTTTTTCTGATATAATGAACGGGGAGGGGGGTATAAAGGAGAGATTTAAATTTTTTTATTATTTTTTTTATTTAATTATTTTATTTTGCAAAATGTTGACTTTCACATACGACCTCGAAACGAGGCCCACCGCCTGTCGTTTATAGCGTTTTACCCCCATTCCGAACACAATGGGACATGTTTCGTATGTTGATTCGATCGTTTCGATCAGTTTCCGTTTAATTTACATTTAAATCACTATATTGAATTTTAAACGTACATTTCATTTTACCGGGGTCACATACTAACTCGAAAAATTCCAGAAACATATTTTCTAGCTTCGTATTGACGATACGGTCCTAACAAAACTAGTTTCGTCGAATTCTGAGACCGTTGGAAAAATGGCCATTTTCCAGTCGATTAAAATCAACTGAAACTGGTCAAACGCGTTTTTCTTTGCCACGCTCACATATTGATTCGAAAAATTATGAAATTTGAAACCTAGCAATAATTTGACACTGCGGATCCAACAAAAGTGGTTTCGTCGAAATCCGAGGTCATTTGCAAAATGTCCATTTTTAAGGGCCTGAATTCTATAGCGACTATTCAGAATTTTCAACTGGACATATCTTTTGATTCCCGCTATGAAATCTTGATTTGTCGGATTCGTTGGAAACATATCACCAATTAGATCCTAATATTTTTGGTTTCACTAAAATCCGGATTGTTTTGCACCCGGTACATTCAATTGAAGTTTGAAATCGAATTATCGAACTACCGCGCCATTTTCAATTCTATTTATAATTATATATAAATATTTATATTCTAACGACGACGTATATAATATATACGTCGAATTATATTCAAAATAAATTTCTCGTCGATTTTATTTAAAATAATTCATTTTAAATGTTCAAAATTCACTGAAATTGCCAAAATAAAAATTTCAAACTGGCTCGCATTTTACGGGTTGGTATCACAGGCGGTGGGCCTCGTTTTGAGGTCGAAAATAAAAGTTGCTTTTTGGTGAAAAATTAAATAATAAATTAAATACTGTAAGAACCCGTAACTTCCCCGCGAAGGAAAGCACGAATACTTTGAGAACAACACACAAAAGGACGCAGACGGAAGAACATTTCATTGTTATTACAACAATTCCATCAGATACAAGAATATACAGAGTATAAATGAATAAATTACATTCGATAAATATCAGAGATTACAATAAATTACACAGCAGCGGAAAAATATACAAAATACAACTGAAAGTGATACACGGATACAGAGCTTTCCGAGCATCGTTCCAGCTGTTAATCAGGACCCTGTGAATATAAATCTGCAAAACCAAAACTACTAGCTGCCCGTGTGGAAAATAGGGGCACCCAGAGTTTAGGTTAAAACAATAAACTCCAGGTCAGTCATGTGACTGGTGTGAGAACTAAAACAGTTATTAATATTTATTTTTAAGGTTAGGTAAATCAAGGGACCACGCCGTATAACACGGAACGAGTTTCCTCCCAAGAATACCAGTGCATAAAACAAACAGCGCAATGCTAAATAAAGAAAAATGAAGCTGTTATAAGACCCAGGTCCCATCACACAATGCAACGCAAGCCGGAGGATAGGGTTTTTACCTTATAACAGCCAAAGCATGCTTGATACGTTTAAAACACATTATTTGATACTATTATAGGTGTATAGTGTCAAAACAATTTCACATCATAAATATCAATCATAGGCGGCATTAATGACCCATACCACTATGTCGCCATACTAGGTTCTACAAATAAAACCGCCCTATCACGTATTGGAAATTGGATTTCCTTCATGAGCCGAGGCAAGGGGCAAGCTCCTCTCCGCGTTCGAGACACTCTAGCAAATGCCTCAGGACCCCACTATGATCCTTGGATCTTCAGGGCCGGTCCTCTCTTACTTTTGAGGATTAGTTATTCCTGAACACACGTTTCCCGGTCCTTACAGACCTATATCCGAGGCGCCTCATATCCAACAACCACACAGGTGAAAAGCATATAAATGTCAGGGCTGGTAGGTCACTGACACCACCCTAGCTAGAAAGAAACGTCGTGCTCTCCCTGCAGTCACTATCCCGTTTTTGACTCATACCGAGGTGTAAGGCTCGCGAATTCACGTTATACACAAAGCTACGCCACACAGGCCGTGCTTTGATCATCAACCACAAGACTTTGCTTTTCAACAGAAGCCCTGATCAATTGCCACTTACGCGTGCCACATTGGCAATTCACTCCATGCGACTGATGTCCATCGATATACAACCTCTGAGCTCGTACGTCTCAGAGAAGGGCGTTAAGCAAGAGAATAAATTCTCCGCCGCCAAACAGATGTATATTTAATAGAGATCAATCAACACAGAATAAAATCCAATGTCAGACACACAATCCATTTACAAGTTCGTTCTGGGTCTGAACGAAACCGGAGGCACTTTCCTCGCATATCCATCCATCTCCAAGTACGTCTGGAAGATCACCAACTGATTCCCTCATCCTGGGTGTACAGCCCAATCAAGATCATAAGTAATCACCCAAACGATGTGAAGACTTCCGGTCTTCAACCACCGTCTTCATCTTCGACATCTCGTCGAATCGGTTATTCAGAATGGGTATAAACCCGGCCTTTCTGAATAACCCACGTATATAATAAACAAATGTTGCACAAACACAATGAACGCCTCATTCCAATTCAGAATATTCTTTTATTCACAATAACATGTTCTTAGGGAAATGTTCCCATTAATTTTATCCAAGATAAATTCTTCTAAATTTATTCTTTAATCTTCCTTTGGATATCATTTCAAACCATATTATGGTTTTCCAAACTAGTCGGATTAGCGAACCACACCGAAGTAATTATTTATTTTATTTCCCCATCCCAACCTATATATCCCATGGAGAAAACTGGTAATACTCCACATCTAACACCACGGTGTTATCGGTAAAATTAATTACCATTTCACGTTCAAATCTAATTAAAGATTTAACTATCGCTTTGGAGCAAAACTAGTGATACTCCATTCTCGATCACCTTTCAGATTTGATAATTTAAATTATCAATTCACATTTTAATCTAATTAAAGATTCATTAAAAACTCCACTTAGCTTTAATCCTTTCAAAAATCAATATCCTGTCTTTAACTGGGTTAAAGAACCAATGTCATCTAAAACACGATTCACGATAAACCCAAATCACATTTGATATTAAAAACAAGGCTCTGAATAGAAAATATATCGACTTATATTCAATACCAAACTCTGAAACCAACAAATATCGTATTGGAAATAACGATATAAAATATATCTTTCAAATTCCCATAACAATATCTGTATAGTCACGAAATCCAACATCGAAATATCCCGAAGATAATTTCGATTCAGCTCCAGTCCAATCCACGTATTGGAAATCATCGATTATTTTCAAAATCACTTTCAAATTCACTTTCAAATTCAATTTATTTATTTCAAAAATAAATTGATTTTAATTCTAGTTCAAAACTAGTTCATTTCGATAAAAATCTATTTTTACCTTCTAATGTGAAATTTTCCAGCCCAATTCTTTCCAATTCACATATTATAATTTTACACAAATTATAGATATTTTTGATAATTTTATCAAGGCCCGTACAGTCGATTTCCAACAACGGCCATCGAACTGCACTTACAGCGACCTTTTTCGAATTTGATTTGGACATAATTCCAAATCCAACCGTTAGATTTCAAATTTCTAACATTTATTGGAAAGCTCTTTTCGATACGAACCCAACGGTTCCGGTTTTAGGAGAATCCGACGGTCGGATCTCCCGCAACGTCAATTCGAAGTCAATGGTCGAAATTCACGAACTACCACGGCGCGGCGCGTTCTATTCAGGCCATTATATATATATATATCATCGATTTCCTTTTAAAACGTATTTTATAAATCGTTTTAAATTCGTTTCAAAAACAATTTCAACTTCATCTTCAATTTCAAATCGATTTGAATTCAATTCAATTCGAGTTCATTTCAATTCAATTCAAATTCAAATTCAAATTCAAATTCGTTTCAATTCAATTCAATTCGAATTTACCTTCTATTTGATTCAATTCGAATTCGTTTCAAATTGATTTCAATTCAATTTCAGTTCAAAAAGAGCTTTCCAATAAATGAACTGAAATTGAATTGAAATCAATTTGAAACGAATTCGAATTGAATCAAATAGAAGGTAAATTCGAATTGAATTGAAACGAATTTGAATTTGAATTTGAATTGAATTGAAATGAACTCGAATTGAATTGAAATCAAATCGATTTGAAATTGAAGATGAAGTTGAAATTGTTTTTGAAACGAATTTAAAACGATTTATAAAATACGTTTTAAAAGGAAATCGACGAAATATATATAATATATATATATTATATATATAATGGCCTGAATAGAACGCGCCGCGCCGCGGTAGTTCGTGAATTTCGACCATTGACTTCGAATTGACGTTGCGGGAGATCCGACCGTCGGATTCTCCTAAAACCGGAACCGTTGGGTTCGTATCGAAAAGAGCTTTCCAATAAATGTTAGAAATTTGAAATCTAACGGTTGGATTTGGAATTATGTCCAAATCAAATTCGAAAAGGTCGTTGTAAGTGAAGTTCGATGGCCGTTGTAGGAAATCGACTGTACGGGCCTTGATAAAATTATCAAAAATATCTATAATTTGTGTAAAATTATAATATGTGAATTGGAAAGAATTGGGCTGGAAAATTCCACATTAGAAGGTAAAAATAGATTTTTATCGAAATGAACTAGTTTTGAACTAGAATTAAAATCAATTTATTTTTGAAATAAAAAAATTGAATTTGAAAGTGATTTTGAAAATAATCGATGATTTCCAATACGTGGATTGGACTGGAGCTGAATCGAAATTATCTTCGGGATATTTCGATGTTGGATTTCGTGACTATACAGATATTGTTATGGGAATTTGAAAGATATATTTTATATCGTTATTTCCAATACGATATTTGTTGGTTTCAGAATTTGGTATTGAATATAAGTCGATATATTTTCTATTCAGAGCCTTGTATTTAATATCAAATGTGATTTGGGTTTATCGTGAATCGTGTTTTAGATGACATTGGTTCTTTAACCCAGTTAAAGACAGGATATTGATTTTTGAAAGGATTAAAGCTAAGTGGAGTTTTTAATGAATCTTTAATTAGATTAAAATGTGAATTGATAATTTAAATTATTAAATCTGAAAGGTAATCGAGAATGGAGTATCACCAGTTTTGCTCCAAAGCGATAGTTAAATCTTTAATTAGATTTGAACGTGAAATGGTAATTAATTTTACCGATAACACCGTGGTGTTAGATGTGGAGTATTACCAGTTTTCTCCATGGGATATATAGGTTGGGATCGGGAAATAAAATAAATAATTACTTCGGTGTGGTTCGCTAATCCCGACTAGTTTGGAAAACCATAATATGGTTTGAAATGATATCCAAAGGAAGATTAAAGAATAAATTTAGAAGAATTTATCTTGGATAAAATTAATGGGAACATTTCCCTAAGAACGTGTTGTTGTGAATAAAAGAATATTCTGAATTGGAATGAGGCGTTCATTGTGTTTGTGTAACATTTGTTTATTATATACGTGGGTTATTCAGAAAGGCCGGGTTTATACCCATTCTGAATAACCGATTCGACGAGATGTCGAAGATGAAGACGGTGGTTGAAGACCGGAAGTCTTCACATCGTTTGGGTGATTACTGATGATCTTGATTGGGCTGTACACCCAGGATGAGGGAATCAGTTGGTGATCTTCCAGACGTACTTGGAGATGGATGGATATGCGAGGAAAGTGCCTCCGGTTTCGTTCAGACCCAGAACGAACTTGTAAATGGATTGTGTGTCTGACATTGGATTTTATTCTGTGTTGATTGATCTCTATTAAATATACATCTGTTTGGCGGCGGAGAATTTATTCTCTTGCTTAACGCCCTTCTCTGAGACGTACGAGCTCAGAGGTTGTATATCGATGGACATCAGTCGCATGGAGTGAATTGCCAATGTGGCACGCGTAAGTGGCAATTGATCAGGGCTTCTGTTGAAAAGCAAAGTCTTGTGGTTGATGATCAAAGCACGGCCTGTGTGGCGTAGCTTTGTGTATAACGTGAATTCGCGAGCCTTACACCTCGGTATGAGTCAAAAACGGGATAGTGACTGCAGGGAGAGCACGACGTTTCTTTCTAGCTAGGGTGGTGTCAGTGACCTACCAGCCCTGACATTTATATACTTTTCACCTGTGTGGTTGTTGGATATGAGGCGCCTCGGATATAGGTCTGTAAGGACCGGGAAACGTGTGTTCAGGAATAACTAATCCTCAAAAGTAAGAGAGGACCGGCCCTGAAGATCCAAGGATCATAGTGGGGTCCTGAGGCATTTGCTAGAGTGTCTCGAACGCGGAGAGGAGCTTGCCCCTTGCCTCGGCTCATGAAGGAAATCCAATTTCCAATACGTGATAGGGCGATTTTATTTGTAGAACCTAGTATGGCGACATAGTGGTATGGGTCATTAATGCCGCCTATGATTGATATTTATGATGTGAAATTGTTTTGACACTATACACCTATAATAGTATCAAATAATGTGTTTTAAACGTATCAAGCATGCTTTGGCTGTTATAAGGTAAAAACCCTATCCTCCGGCTTGCGTTGCATTGTGTGATGGGACCTGGGTCTTATAACAGCTTCATTTTTCTTTATTTAGCATTGTGCTGTTTGTTTTATGCACTGGTATTCTTGGGAGGAAACCCGTTCCGTGTCATACGGCGTGGTCCCTTGATTTACCTAACCTTAAAAATAAATATTAATAACTGTTTTAGTTCTCACACCAGTCACATGACTGACCTGGAGTTTATTGTTTTAACCTAAACTCTGGGTGCCCCTATTTTCCACACGGGCAGCTAGTAGTTTTGGTTTTGCAGATTTATATTCACAGGGTCCTGATTAACAGCTGGAACGATGCTCGGAAAGCTCTGTATCCGTGTATCACTTTCAGTTGTATTTTATATATTTTTCCGCTGCTGTGTAATTTATTGTAATCTCTGATATTCATCGAATGTAATTTATTCATTTATACTCTGTATATTCTTGTATCTGATGGAATTGTTGTAATAACAATGAAATGTTCTTCCGTCTGCGTCCTTTTGTGTGTTGTTCTCAAAGTATTCGTGCTTTCCTTCGCAGGGAAGTTACGGGTTCTTACAGTGGTATCAGAGCTTTGGTTTACAGAGCTCGAGAACAAGACACATTAGAACCATACGAAAGAATTCATCAGATATTGGATTAGCAATATCCAATTAGAATGACTCGTTAGAGATAGGATCAGTAGTATCCTAGAACGAGTGTGAAGAGTATATTTTTCAAATGAAAACAATTATGTTTTAAAATTTAATCCATTTTAAACGTATTTGAATATTTATTTATTTTGAATTTGGACAATCGAGTATATATAGATTTCGCGTATACGCGTCATGAACGTATATTCGAAGTTTTAATATACTAGGTAGATATAGAATCACATTCTAGACATCCGGGGATGATTCTGATGATGGTGCATCATCATCATTATTCATATTCGAGTTTCGAAGGTGTGATTTCCTATATATTTCCATTAGACTGGTGTGAGAACCAAAACTAATATAGATAGATTTATTGTTGTGAATTGGCATCAAAAACATGATTTTCTGTATATATATATATCAAAACTATGAATTTGAAACTCTAATTCACTAATTGATTGATGTTTGGGTTGTTTGTTTAATTATTTGCTAATTTTAACCATTTAGCCTAATATAATCAAATATTGAACTATATTGAAAATTGGTCGCATTTGCTTGCATATACATATACTTACATTGAATAGGTCATAGCAAGGAGGCTAGAGCCAGAGAATAAAATTTGTTTGCCCGACAAATAGGTACATGTTTACTACATAATTTACTGTTTTGTTTGGGTGATGATGATTTTGTGAGCCTATTGGCTAGCCGCTTGGCTTTTTCTTTTTCTTTTTGAGATCTGAAGGACCGGGGAAGTTACGGGTTCTTACGATTTATATTCACAGGGTCCTGATTTACAGCTGGAACGATGCTCGGAAAGCTCTGTATCCGTGTATCACTTCTAGTTGTGTTTTGTATATTTTTCCGCTGCTATGTAATTTATTGTAATCTCTGATATTTATGGAATGTAATTTATTCATTTATACTCTGTATATTCTTGTATCTGATGGAATTGTTGTAATAACAATGAAATGTTCTTCCGTATGCGCTCAATTGTGTGTTGTTCTCAAAGTATCCGCTCTTTCCTTTACGGGGAAGTTACGATTTCGAAATGAATTGAATTGAAAACGATTTCGAAATGAATTGAATTGAAAACGATTTCGAAATGAATTGAATTGAAAACGATTTCGAAATGAATTGAATTGAAAACGATTTCGAAATGAATTGAATTGAAAACGATTTCGAAATGAATTGAATTGAAAACGATTTCGAAATGAATTGAATTGAAAACGATTTCGAAATGAATTGAATTGAAAACGAATTCAAATTGAATTGAAAGTGAATTGAAATGAATTCGAATTGAATTAAAATTTGAATTGAATAGAAATGAATTTTAAAACGAATTTATAAAGAAGAATTCAATTTTGATTTGAATTGAAAAGAAAGTTGAAATTGCTTTTGAAACGATTTTAAAACGATTTATAAAATTCGTTTTAAATAGAAATCGACGAAATATATATTATATATATAATATAATGGCCTGAATAGAACACGCCGCGCCGCGGCAGTTCGTGAATTTCGACCATTTATTTCAAACGGACATTGCGGGAGATCCGACCGTCGGATTCTCCTAAAACCGGAACCGTTGGGTTCGTATCGAAAAGAGCTTTCCAATGAATATTAGAAATTTGAAATCTAACGGTTGGATTTGAAATTATGTCCAAATCAAATTTGAAAAAGGTCGCTGTAAGTGCAGTTCGATGGCCGTTGTTGGAAATCGACTGTACAGGCCTTGATAAAATTATCAAAAATATCTATAATTTGTGAAAAATTATAATATGTGAATTGGAAAGAATTGGGCTGGAAAATTCCACATTAGATGATAAAAATAGATTTTTATCGAAATGAACTAGTTTTGAACTAGAATTAAAATCAATTTATTTTTGAAATAAATAAATTGAATTTGAAAGTGATTTTGAAAATAATCGATATTTCCAATACTTGAATTGGACTGAAGTTGAATCGAAATTATCTTCGGGATATTTCGATGTTGGATTTCGTGACTATACAAATATTGTTATGGGGATTTGAAAGATATTTTATATCGTTATTTCCAATACGATATTTGTTGGTTTCAGAATTTGATATTGAATATAAGCCGATATATTTTCTATTCAGAGCCTTGTATTTAATATCAAATGTGATTTGGGTTTATCGTTGATCGTGTTTTAGATGACATTGGTTCTTTAACCCAGTTAAAGACAGGATATTGATTTTTGAAAGGATTAAAGCTAAGTGGAGTTTTAATGAATCTTTAATTAGATTAAAATGTGAATTGATAATTTAAATTATCAAATCTGAAAGGTGATCGAGAATGGAGTACCACCAGTTTTGCTCCAAAGCGATAGTTAAATCTTTAATTAGATTTGAACGTGAAATGGTAATTAATTTTACCGATAACACCGTGGTGTTAGATATGGAGTATCACCAGTTTTGCTCCATGGGATATATAGGTTGGGATTGGGAAATAAACTAAATAATTACTTCGGTGTGGTTCGTTAATCCCGACTAGTTTGAGATGATATCCAAAGGAAGATTAAAGAATAAATTTAGAAGAATTTATCTTTGATAAAATTAATGGGAACCTTTCCCTAAGAATGTGATTTTGTGAATAAAAGAATATTCTGAATTGGAATGAGGCGTTTGTGGTGTTTGTGTAACATTCGATTATTATATACGTGGGTTATTCAGAAAGGCCGGGTTTATACCCATTCTGAATAACCGATTCGACGAGATGTCGAAGATGAAGACGGTGGTTGAAGGCCGGAAGTCTTCACATCGTTTGGGTGATTACTGATGATCTTGATTGGGCTGTACACCCAAGATGAGGGAAAGCAGTCGGTGATCGTCCAGATGTACTTGGAGATCGATGGATATGCGAGGAAAGTGCCTCCGGTTTCGTTTAGACCCAGAACGAACTTGTAAATGGATTGTGTGTCTGACATTGGATTTTATTCTGTGTTGATTGATCTTTATTAAATATACATCTGTTTGGCGGCAGAGAATTTATTCTCTTGCTTAACGCCCTTCTCTGAGACGTACGAGCTCAGAGGTTGTATATCGATGGACATCAGTCGCATGGAGTGAATTGCCAATGTGGCACGCGTAAGTGGCAATTGATCAAGGCTTCTGTTGAAAAGCAAAGTCTTGTGGTTGATGATCAAAGCACGGCCTGTGTGGCGTAGCTTTGTGTATAACGTGAATTCGCGAACCTCACACCTCGGTATGAGTCAAAAACGGGATAGTGACTGCAGGGAGAGCACGACGTTTCTTTCTAGCTTGGGTGGTGTCAGTGACCTACCAGCCCTGACATTTATATACTTTTCACTTGTGTGGTTGTTGGAATGCGAGGCGCCTCGGATATAGGTCTGTAAGGACCGGGAAACGTGTGTTCAGGAATAACTAATCCTCAAAAGTAAGAGAGGACCGGCCCTGAAGATCCAAGGATCATAGTGGGGTCCTGAGGCATTTGCTAGAGTGTCTCGAACGCGGAGAGGAGCTTGCCCCTTGCCTCGGCTCATGAAGGAAATCCAATTTCCAATACGTGATAGGGCGATTTTATTTGTAGAACCTAGTATGGCGACATAGTGGTATGGGTCATTAATGCCGCATATGATTGATATTTATGATGTGAAATTGTTTTGACACTATACACCTATAATAGTATCAAATAATGTGTTTTAAACGTATCAAGCATGCTTTGGCTGTTATGAGGTAAAAACCCTATCCTCCGGCTTGCGTTGCATTGTGTGATGGGACCTGGGTCTTATAACAGCTTCATTCTTCTTAATTTTAGCATTGCGCTGTTTGTTTTATGCACTGGTATTCTTGGGAGGAAACCCGTTCCGTGTTATACGGCGTGGTCCCTTGATTTACCTAACCTTAAAAATAAATATTAATAACTGTTTTAGTTCTCACACCAGTCACATGACTGACCTGAAGTTTATTGTTTTAACCTAAACTCTGGGTGCCCCTATTTTCCACACGGGCAGCTAGTAGTTTTGGTTTTGCAGATTTATATTCACAGGGTCCTGATATACAGCTGGAACGATGCCCGGAAAGCTCTGTATCCGTGTATCACTTCTAGTTGTGCTTTTGTATTATTTTCCGCTGCTATGTAATTTATTGTAATCTCTGATATTTATCGAATGTAATTTATTCATTTATACTCTATATATTCTTGTATCTGATGGAATTGTTGTAATAACAATGAAATGTTCTTTCGTCTGCGTTCATTTGTGTGTTGTTCTCAAAGTATCCGTGCTTTCCTTACCGGGGGAGTTACGGGTTCTTTCAGTTGGTATGTTCCAGCTGTTAATCAGGACCCTGTGAATATAAATCTGCAAAACCAAAACTACTAGCTGCCCGTGCGGAAAATAGGGGCACGCAGAGTTTAGGTTAAGACAATAAACTCCAGGTCAGTCATGTGACTGGTGTGAGAACTAAAACAGTTATTAATGTTGGTTTTAAAGTTAGGTAAATCAAGTGACCACGCCGTATAACACGGAACGGGTTTCCTCCCAAGAATACCAGTGCATAGAACAAACAGCGCAATGCTAAATAAAGAAAAATGAAGCTGTTATAAGACCCAGGTCCCATCACACAATGCAACGCAAGCCGGAGGATAGGGTTTTTACCTTATAACAGCCAAAGCATGCTTGATACGTTTAAAACACATTATTTTGATATTACTATAAGTGTATAGTGTCAAAACAATTTCACATCATAAATATCAATCATAGGCGGCATTAATGACCCATACCACTATGTCGCCATACTAGGTTCTACAAATAAAACCGCACTATCACGTATTGGAAATTGGATTTCCGTCATGAGCCGAGGCAAGGGGCAAGCTCCTCTCCACGTTCGAGACACTCTAGCAAATGTCCCAGGACCCCACTATGATCCTTGGATCTTCAGGGCCGGTCCTCTCTTACTTTTGAGGATTAGTTATTCCTGAACACACGTTTCCCGGTCCTTACAGACCTATATCCGAGGCGCCTCATATCCAACAACCACACAGGTGAAAAGTATATAAATGTCAGGGCTGGTAGTTCACTGACACCACCCTAGCTAGAAAGAAACGTCGTGCTCTCCCTGCAGTCACTATCCCGTTTTTGACTCATACCGAGGTGTGAGGCTCGCGAATTCATGTTATACACAAAGCTACGCCACACAGGCTGTGCTTTGATCATCAACCACAAGACTTTGCTTTTCAACAGAAGCCTTGATCAATTGCCACTTACGCGTGCCACACAGGCAATTCACTCCATGCGACTGATGTCCATCGATATACAACCTCTGAGCTCGTATGTCTCAGAGAAGGGCGTTAAGCAAGAGAATAAATTCTCCGCCGCCAAACAGATGTATATTTAATAGAGATCAATCAACACAGAGTAAAATCCAATGTCAGACACACAATCCATTTACAAGTTCGTTCTGGGTCTGAACGAAACCGGAGGCACTTTCCTCGCATATCCATCCATCTCCAAGTACGTCTGGACGATCACCAACTGTTTCCCTCATCTTGGGTGTACAGCCCAATCAAGATCATCAGTAATCACCCAAACGATGTGAATACTTCCGGTCTTCTACCACCGTCTTCATCTTCGACATCTCGTCGAATCGGTTATTCAGAATGGGTATAAACCCGGCCTTTCTGAATAACCCCCGTATATAATAAACGAATGTTACACGAACACAACAAACGCCTCATTCCGATTCAGAATATTCTTTTATTCACAAAATCACTTTCTTAGGGAAATGTTCCCATTAATTTTATCCAAGATAAATTCTTCTAAATTTATCCTATAATCTTCCTATGGATATCATTTCAAACTAGTCGGGATTAACGAACCACACCGAAGTAATTATTTATTTTATTTCCCCATCCCAACCTATATATCCCATGGAGAAAACTGGTAATACTCCACATCTAACACCATGGTGTTATCGGTAAAATTAATTACCATTTCACGTTCAAATCTAATTAAAGATTTAACTATCGCTTTGGAGCAAATCTGGTGGTACTCCCCTCTCGATCACTTTTCAGATTTGATAATTTAAATTATCAATTCACATTTTAATCTAATTAAAGATTCATTAAAACTACACTTAGTCTTAATTCTTTCAAAAATCAACATCTTGCCTTTAACTGGGTTAAAGAACCAATGTCATCTAAAACACGATTCACGATAAACCCAAATCACATTTGATATTAAATACAAGGCTTTGAATAGAAAATATATCGGCTTATATTCAATATCAAATTCTGAAACCAACATATATCGTATTGGCAATAACGATATAAAATATATCTTTCAAATTCCCATAACAATATCTGTATAGTCACGAAATCCAACATCGAAATATCCCGAAGATAATTTCGATTCAACTCCAGTCCAATCCACGTATTGGGAATATTGATTATTTTTAAAATCACTTTCAAATTCAATTTATTTATTTAAAAATAAATTGATTTTAATTCTAGTTCAAAACTAGCTCATTTCGATAAAAACCTATTTTTATCTTTTCAAATGTGGAATTCTCCAGCTCAATTCTTTCCAATCCATATATTATGATTTTACACAAATTATAGATATTTTTAATAATTTTATCAAGGCCCGTACAGTCGATTTCCAACAACGGCCATCGAACTGCACTTACAGCGACCTTTTTCGAATTTGATTTGGACATAACTCCAAATCCAACCGTTAGATTTCAAATTTCTAATATTCATTGGAAAGCTCTTTTCGGTACGAACCCAACGGTTCCGGTTTTAGGAGAATCCGACGGTCGGATCTCCCGCAATGTTCGTTTGAAATAAATGGTCGACATTAACGAACTGCCGCGGCGCGGCGCGTTCTATTCAGGCCATTATATTATATATATAATATATATAATATATATTTCGTCGATTTCTATTTAAAACGAATTTTATAAATCGTTTTAAATTCGTTTCTAAAACAATTCAACTTCTACATTCAATTTCAAATCGATTTGATTTCAATTCAACTCGAATTCATTTCCATTTTATTTAATTCGAATTCAAATTCGTTTCAATCCAATTCAAATTCAAATTCGTTTCAATTCAAATTGATTTCAATTTAATTTCGATTCGAATTCAATTAAATTTCAGTTCGTTTTCAATTCAACTTGAATTTGTTTTATATTCAATTCCATTCGAAGTCCTTTTATATTCAATTCAAATTCGTTTTTTTTTCAATTCGAATTTGCTATAATATTCATTTCAATTTGAATAAAATCGATATAAATATCGTTCACGTCAAAATGGCGCAAAACTAATCAACACGGCTTTATATTTTTCACAACTTCTTTATTCTATTCAACAAATGAATATTTTTCCCATCCAACACATGAATCTATATTTCTTTCAACACACGACTAATCTCAACACATGAGTACTGTCAACACATCACTATTTTTGTTATGTAAAATATTTTATAAAACTATGGTATCTATCGTTTGATTTTCAATTAGACTTCAACCGTAGAGTAGTTCTAATTTTAAATGTGATAAAGATGTAAATTTCATTGTATAAAATATTTCACTCAACACATAATATTTTCAACCCAGGAATATCGTCAACACATGACTATTTTTATATTCAACACATGAATTTTCTTTTATAATATTCATTATTTTCCTGATTGGAATGAGGCCCAATCAATCACCATATAATGTTAATTATATGGATTTTCATACATCACACGTATATAATAGCATTGAAAAATAATCAACCATCAACCAAAGTGCACTACACTGTATAAGCATCAAATATAGATATCTAACGCTTATAACAGCCTGTCAATCGATCGATCGACATATTTAATCAATCAGGATGAGTGAACTTCAAATTTCATCCCAACACCCGTGTGGGGTTTCAAACAATCAAACACAGATTTTATTTGTGCAGTTGGGCGATGTGTAAAATTTATCGACCCAATCAATATCAGTCAAATCAGTGTATACAAACAAATCGGCCGATTTGTTTATAAATATTTATTTATTCACTTTCACGTTAAAAATTATATTTTTAACGATCAAACTATTTTATTTTAACACTTGAATTTCTATTCGGTTCATTTATTCAATAAATGATTATTTTTATTTTTCTAACATATTTTAGAAAATTTCGGCGGCATAACGGCACGATACTAGAAACGGGACAAGGCCTAGCCTTATCCCCGGTCTAGTGAAGGCACACGCCATTCACACATCAATCAAATCCATTTCAATTCACCAAACAATTCAATTCAAACCAAATAATCTAACCAACTACCCAACCAAACAATTTAACAAACAAGCCATCCATGGTCTGTGGATGACGGGTCTCGGGTGCTACTAAGCACCGTCTACATCCTAGCATATATATATAACTAGAAAAATTCATCGTTATCGCATCTTTGTCATCTTCTTTGCCCGTATCCACTACATATATAAAAATCACACATTTTTATATTTGATGTCTTTAAAATAAAAATCACATTTTTATTTGTTCACTTTCAATTTGAAAACCATATTTTTATAATCGCTTCCTACATTTAAAAATCGAATTTTTTCTTCGCTATACTTTATATAAAAATCGAATTTTTACTATGCTGTTCAATATATAAAAATCGAATTTCAAAAATATTGATTTCGCCTTTTCTAAAATAAAGATTTAGCCTTTTCAAAAATAAAGTTTTCGCCTTTATAAAAATAAAGTTTTCGCCTTTATAAAAATAAAGTTTTCGCCTTTATAAAAATAAAGTTTTCGCCTTTATAAAAATAAAGTTTTCGCCTTTATAAAAATAAAGTAATAAAGTCACTATCCCGTTTTTGACTCATACCGAGGTGTGAGGCTCGCGAATTCACGTTATACACAAAGCTACGCCACACAGGCCGTGCTTTGATCATCAACCACAAGACTTTGCTTTTCAACAGAAGCCTTGATCAATTGCCACTTACGCGTGCCACACAGGCAATTCACTCCATGCGACTGATGTCCATCGATATACAACCTCTGAGCTCGTACGTCTCAAAGAAGGGCGTTAAGCAAGAGAATAAATTCTCCGCCGCCAAACAGATGTATATTTAATAGAGATCAATCAACACAGAATAAAATCCAATGTCAGACACACAATCCATTTACAAGTTCGTTCTGGGTCTGAACGAAACCGGAGGCACTTTCCTCGCATATCCATCCATCTCCAAGTACGTCTGGACGATCACCAACTGTTTCCCTCATCCTGGGTGTACAACCCAATCAAGATCATCAGTAATCACCCAAACGATGTGAAGACTTCCGGTCTTCGACCACCGTCTTCATCTTCGACATCTCGTCGAATCGATTATTCAGAATGGGTATAAACCCGGCCTTTCTGAATAACCCACGTATATGATAAACAAATGTTACACAAACACAACGAACGCCTCATTCCAATTCAGAATATTCTTTTATTCACAAAATCACATTCTTAGGGAAATGTTCCCATTAATTTTATCAAAGATAAATTCTTCTAAATTTATCCTATAATCTTCCTTTGGATATCATTTCAAACTAGTCGGGATTAGCGAACCACACCGAAGTAATTATTTGTTTTATTTCCCAATCCCAACCTATATATCCCATGGAGCAAAACTGGTGATACTCCATATCTAACACCACGGTGTTATCGGTAAAATTAATTACCATTTCACGTTCAAATCTAATTAAAGATTTAACTATCGCTTTGGAGCAAAACTGGTGATACTCCACTCTCGATCACTTTTCAGATTTGATAATTTAAATTATCAATTCACATTTTAATCTAATTAAAGATTCATTAAAACTCCGCTTAGTTTTAATCTTTCCAGAAATCGATATCTTGCCTTTAACTGGGTTAAAGAACCATTGTTATCTAAAACACGATTCACGATAAACCCAAATCACATTTGATATTAAATACAAGGCTCTGAATAGAAAATATACCGGCTTATATTCAATATCAAATTCTGAAACCAACAAATATCGTATTGGAAATAACGATATAAAATATATCTTTCAAATTCCCAAAACAATATCTGTATAGTCACGAAATCCAACATCGAAATATTCCGAAGATAATTTCGATTCAACTCCACTTCCACTTCACCTATTGGGAATATTGATTATTTTTAAAATCACTTTCAAATTCAATTTATTTATTTCAAAAATAAATTGATTTTAATTCTAGTTCAAAACTAGCTCATTTCGATAAAAATTTATTTTTATCATTTCAAATGTGGAGTTTTCCAGCCCAATTCTTTCCAATTCACATACTATGATTTTACACAAATTATAGATATTTTTAATAATTTTATCAAGGCCCGTACAGTCGATTTCCATCCACGACCATCGAACTGCACTTACAGCGACCTTTTCTGAAATTGATTTGGACATAATTCCAAATCCAACCGTTAGATTTCAAATTTCTAATATTCATTGGAAAGCTCTTTTCGATACGAACCCAACGGTTCCGGTTTTAGGAGAATCCGACAGTCGGATCTCCCGCAATGTCCGTTTGAAATAAATGGTCGAAATTCACGAACTGCCGCGGCGCGGCGCGTTCTATTCAGGCCATTATATTATATATATAATATATATAATATATATTTCGTCGATTTCCATTTAAAACGAATTTTATAACTCGTTTTAAATTCGTTTCTGAAACAATTCAACTTCTATATTCAATTCAAATCAAAATTGAATTCTTCTTTATAAATCCGTTTTAAAATTCATTTCTATTCAATTCAAATTTTAATTCAATTTGAATTCATTTCAATTCACTTTCAATTCAATTTGAATTCGTTTTCAATTCAATTCATTTCGAAATCGTTTTCAATTCAATTCATTTCGAAATCGTTTTCAATTCAATTCATTTCGAAATCGTTTTCAATTCAATTCATTTCGAAATCGTTTTCAATTCAGTTCATTTCGAAATCGTTTTCAATTCAGTTCATTTCGAAATCGTTTTCAATTCAGTTCATTTCGAAATCGTTTTCAATTCAGTTCATTTTAAATTTCAATTTCAAAATATTTAATTTCGAAATCACTTTCAATTCAGTTCATTTTAAATTTCAATTTCAAAATATTTAATTTCGAAATCACTTTTCAATATTCATTATACAACGAATAAAATCGATATAAATATCGTTCACGTCAAAATGGCGCAAAACTAATCAACACGGCTTTATATTTTTCACAACTTCTTAATTTTATTCAACAAATGAATATTCATCCCATTCAACACATGAATCTATATTTTTTTCAACCCACGACTAATCTCAACACATGAGTACTGTCAACACATCACTATTTTTGTTATGTAAAATATTTTATAAATCTATGGTATCTATCGTTTGATTTTCAATTAGACTTCTACTGGGAAGTAGTTCTAATTTTAAATATGATAAAGATGTAAATTTTTATTATATAAAATATTTCACTCAACACATGAACATCGTCAACACATGACTATTTTTATATTCAACACATGAATTTTCTTTTATAATATTCATTATTTTCCCGATTGGAATGAGGCCCAATCAATCACCATATAATGTTAATTATACGGATTCCATACAACACATGTATATAATAGCAATAATAAACAATCAACCATCATCCAAAGTGCACCACACTGTATAAGCATCAAATATAGATATCTAACGCTTATAACAGCCTGTCAATCAATCGATCGACATATTTAATCAATCAGGATGAGTGAACTTCAAATTTCATCCCAATACCCGTGTGGGGTTTCAAACAATCAAACACAGATTTATTTGTGCAGTTGGGCGACGTGTAAAATTTATCGACCCAATCGATATCAGTCAAATCAGTGTATATAAACAAATCGGCCGATTTGTTTATAAATATTCATTTATCCATTTTCACGTTAAAAATTATATTTTTAACGATAAAACATTTTATTTTAACACATGAATTTCTATTCAGTTCATTTATTCAATAAAATGATATTTTTATTTTTCTAACATATTTTAGAAAATTTCGGCGGCATAACGGCACGATACTAGAAACGGGACGAGGCCTAGCCTTATCCCCGGTCTAGTGAAGGCCCACGCCATTCACTCATCAATCAAATCCATTTCAATTCACCAAACAATTCAATTCAAACCAAATAATCTATCCAACTACACAACCAAACAATTTTACAAACAAGCCATCCATGGTCTGTGGATGACGGGTGTCGGGTGCTACTAAGCACCGTCTACATCCTAGTATATATATATATAACTAGAAAAAGAGAATTTAGAGTGAGAAGTTCTCACCGATAGCTATCCAATCATCACGACACTTCATCTATAGAAATCTTCTTCATTCTCGCCTTTTTACCATCTTCGTTGCCCGTAGTCACTACATATATAAAAATCACACATCTTTATATTTTTGATGTCTTTAAAATAAAAAAAACACATTTTTATTTATTCACTTTCAAATTAAAATTCATATTTTCATAATCACTTTGTATATTTAAAAATCGAATTTTTATTTCGTTATTCAATATATAAAAATAAGCATATTTTCGCAACGCTACTATATAGATAAAGATTATATTTTTATCACCTTATTCTTCATATAAAGATTTCGCCCTTTCAAAAATAAAGTTTTCGCCTTTATAAAAATAAACACTTCATTTCAATGTATATAAAATAAAAATCAGATTTTTATTTTGCTACATACACAAAGATGATATTTTTATGTTCTCTATCCTATAAAGATTATATTTTTAATACTTTAAAAATATAAAAATCATATTTTAATATTTTTATATAGTAAAGATTATATTTTTAATACTTTAAAAATATAAAAATCATATTTTTATCACTTCGTTATGAATAATGAAACCCATACCTTTTCGCATATACTAACCTATAAATATTCATATCTTTATTCTTGATATCAATAAACAAAATCTCATTTTTAAAACTAACTTCATAAATAAAAATTATATTTTTAAGCGACTGAAAATCTCGTCTTTCATTTGCTATTTCATATAAAAAAAACAAAGCTATTTTATACCTTCAAATCATGCTATTTAATTTTTTTTAAATCAAATCTATTTTTATATTTTTAACAATGTAATGATATTTAAAAACAACACTGTTTTAATAATTGAAAAATCATATTTCCTATAAGTGAAAATTAACAATGCTTTTAATTTTATATAAAAAAAAACACTCACATAGTTTTCAGCGACAAAGGGGGGTGCCGCACTTCGTCTAGGTGGCAGGAGGGGTTCGGCGAGGGTGGACAGGTGCGGTTTTTAATTAGAGGAAAGGGAGGTCGGGGAAGAAGGGGGTCGCACGAAGAGGAGACTGGAGGTGGTGGGTGCGTGGGCGGAGGCGCTTGGAGCGGGGAAGAAGGAGAAGACGCGTGAGAGGAGAGGGAAGAAGGAGGTGGAGGAGGAGCGGAGGAAGGAGAGGGGGTGCGGTGGGGGAACCGCGCCTCGACGGCGGCGGTGGGCAGCGCGGCAGCAGCCGCCGCTCTTCTCTTTTTTTTTTTTTTTTTTCTGATTATATGAACTAACGGGGGGGGGGGGGGGGGCTGGAGGTATAGGAGAGAAAAGGGGGGAATATTATTTTTTTATTATTATTTTAATTAATTTAATTTCTAAAAGTTGACTTTTTATTTCGACCTCAAAACGAGGCCCACCGCCTGTCGTCCATAGCGTTTCACCCCCATTCTGAACACAACGGGATATGTATCGCAAGCTGATTCGGTCGTCTCGATAAGTTTCCATTGAATTTACATTTAAATCATTTTATTGAATTTTAAACGTACATTTCAAATTACCGGGGTCACATACTAACTAGAAAAATTCCAGAAAAATATTTTCTAGCTTCGTATGGACGATACGGTCCTAACAAAACTAGTTTCGTCGAATTCTGAGACCGTTAGAAAATGGCCAATTTCCAGTCGATTAAAATCAACTGAAATGGTCAAAACACGTTTTCCTTTGCCACGCTCACATATTGATTCGAAAAATTATGAAATTTGAAACCTAGCAATAATTTGACACTGCGGATCCAACAAAAGTGGTTTCGTCGAAATCCGAGGTCATTTGCAAAATGTCCATTTTTAAGGGCCTGAATTCTATAGCGACTATTCAGAATTTTCAACTGGACATATCTTTTGATTCCCGCTATGAAATCTCGATTGGTCGGATTCGTTGGAAAGATATCATCAATTAGATCCTAACGTTTTTTGTTTCACTAAAATCCGGATTGTTTTGCACCCGGTACATTCAATTGAAGTTTGAAATCGAATTATCGAACTACCGCGCCATTTTCAATTCTATTTATAATTATATATAATTATTTATATTCTAACGACGACGCGTATAATATATACGTCGAATTCTATTCAAAATAAATTTCTCGTCGATATTATTTAAAATAATCTATTTTAAATAATCAAAATCCGCCAAAATTGCCAAAATAAAAATTTTAAACTGGCCCAGATTTTCCGGGTTATTACAATCTCCCCCACTTAAAACTTTTCGTCCCCGAAAAGGAACAAAGTCGAAAGCGGTTTGATTATTCAACTCTACGCTCGATCTGGCTTCTATTCTCCAACTTTTTTAGTTTCTGAGAATTTTCAAAATTTCAAAAATTTGGCTAACACCCTAAATTTTCGAAAAATTTCGCCATAACCTCCACTGCACCGGGAGCATCGGGGAATTTCAAATAGCTTCCCCGGTCCTTCAGATCTCAAAAAGAAAAAGAAAAAGCCAAGCGGCTAGCCAATAGGCTCACAAAATCATCATCACCCAAACAAAACAGGAAATTATGTAGTAAACATGTACCTATTTGTCGGGAAAACAAATTTTATTCTCTGGCTCTAGCCTCCTTGCTATGACCTGTTCAATGTAAGTATATATATATATATATATATATATATATATATATATGCAAGCAAATGCGACCGATTTCAATACAATTCAATATTTGATTATATTAGGCATAAATGGTTAAAAATTAGCAAACAATTAAACAAACAACACAAACATCAATCAATTAGTGAATTAGAGTTTCAAATTCATAATTTTAATACATATATACAAAAAATCCTGTTTTTGATGCAAATTCACAACAATGTATTCTAGCTATATTAGTTTTGGTTCTCACACCAGTCTAATGGAAATATATAGATATCACACCTTCGAAATTCGAATATGAATACTGATGATGATGCACCATCATCAGAATCATCCCCGGATGTCTAGAATGTGATTCTATATCTACCCAGTATATTAAAACTTCGAATATACGTTCATGACGCGTATACACGAAATCTATATATACTCGATTGTCCAAATTCAAAATAAATAAATAATCAAATACGTATAAAGCGATTTAAATTTTCAAAACAAAATTGTTTTCAATTGAAAAATATACTCTTTTCACTCGTTCTAGGATACTACTGATCCTATCTCTAACGAGTCATCCTAATTGGATATTACTAATCCAATATCTGATGAATTCTTTCGTATGGTTCTGATGTGTCTTGTTCTCGAGCTCTGTAAACCAAAGCTCCGATACCAACTGAAAGAACCCGTAACTTCCCCGTAAGGGAAAGCACGAATACATTGAGAACAACACACAATTGAGCGCATACGGAAGAACATTTCATTGTTATTACAACAATTCCATCAGATACAAGAATATACAGAGTATAAATGAATAAATTACATTCCATAAATATCAGAGATTACAATAAATTACATAGCAGCGGAAAAATATACAAAACACAACTAGAAGTGATACATGGATACAGAGCTTTCCGAGCATCGTTCCAGCTGTAAATCAGGACCCTGTGAATATAAATCTGCAAAAACCAAAACTACTAGCTGCCCGTGCGGAAAATAGGGGCACCCAGAGTTTAGGTTAAAACAATAAACTCCAGGTCAGTCATGTGACTGGTGTGAGAACTAAAACAGTTATTAATCTTTATTTTTAAGTTCGGTAAATCAAGGGACCACGCCGTATAACACGGAACGGGTTTCCTCCCAAGGATACCAGTGCATAGAACAAACAACGCAATGCTAAATAAAGAAAAATGAAGTTGTTATAAGACCCAGGTTCCATCACACAATGCAACGCAAGCCGGAGGATAGGGTTTTTACCTTATAATAGCCAAAGCATGCTTGATACGTTTAAAACACATTATTTGATACTATTATAAGTGTATAGTATCAAAACAATTTCACATCATAAATATCAATCAAAGGCGGCATTAATGACCCATACCACTATGTCGCCATACTAGGTTCTACAAATAAAACCGCACTATCACGTATTGGAAATTGGATTTCCGTCATGAGCCGAGGCAAGGGGCAAGCTCCTCTCCGATTCGAGACACTCTAGCAAATGTCCCAGGACCCCACTATGATCCTTGGATCTTCAGGGCCGGTCCTCTCTTACTTTTGAGGATTAGTTATTCCTGAACACACGTTTCCCGGTCCTTACAGACCTATATCCGAGGCGCCTCATATCCAACAACCACACAGGTGAAAAGTATATAAACGTCAGGGCTGGTAGGTCACTGACACCACCCTAGATAGAAAGAAACGTCGTGCTCTCCCTGCAGTCACTCTCCCGTTTTTGACTCATACCGAGGTGTGAGGTTCGCGAATTCACGTTATACACAAAGCTACGCCACACAGGCCGTGCTTTGATCATCAACCACAAGACTTTGCTTTTCAACAGAAGCCTTGATCAATTGCCACTTACGCGTGCCACATTGGCAATTCACTCCATGCGACTGATGTCCATCGATATACAACCTCTGAGCTCGTACGTCTCAGAGAAGGGCGTTAAGCAAGAGAATAAATTCTCCGCCGCCAAACAGATGTATATTTAATAGAGATCAATCAACACAGAATAAAATCCAATGTCAGACACACAATCCATTTACAAGTTCGTTCTGGGTCTGAACGAAACCGGAGGCACTTTCCTCGCATATCCATCCATCTCCAAGTACGTCTGGACGATCACCAACTGTTTCCCTCATCCTGGGTGTACAGCCCAATCAAGATCATCAGTAATCACCCAAACGATGTGAAGACTTCCGGTCTTCGACCACCGTCTTCATCTTCGACATCTCGTCGAATCGATTATTCAGAATGGGTATAAACCCGGCCTTTCTGAATAACCCACGTATATGATAAACAAATGTTACACAAACACAATGAACGCCTCATTCCAATTCAGAATATTCTTTTATTCACAAAATCACATTCTTAGGGAAATGTTCCCATTAATTTTATTAAAGATAAATTCTTCTAAATTTATCCTATAATCTTCCTTTGGATATCATTTCAAACTAGTCGGGATTAGCGAACCACACCGAAGTAATTATTTGTTTTATTTCCCAATCCCAACCTATATATCCCATGGAGCAAAACTGGTGATACTCCATATCTAACACCACGGTGTTATCGGCAAAATTAATTACCATTTCACGTTCAAATCTAATTAAAGATTTAACTATCGCTTTGGAGCAAAACTGGTGATACTCCACTCTCGATCACTTTTCAGATTTGATAATTTAAATTATCAATTCACATTTTAATCTAATTAAAGATTCATTAAAACTCCACTTAGTTTTAATCTTTCCAGAAATCGATATCTTGCCTTTAACTGGGTTAAAGAACCAATGTTATCTAAAACACGATTCACGATAAACCCAAATCACATTTGATATTAAATACAAGGCTCTGAATAGAAAATATACCGGCTTATATTCAATATCAAATTCTGAAACCAACAAATATCGTATTGGAAATAACGATATAAAATATATCTTTCAAATTCCCAAAACAATATCTGTATAGTCACGAAATCCAACATCGAAATATTCCGAAGATAATTTCGATTCAACTCCACTTCCACTTCACCTATTGGGAATATTGATTATTTTTAAAATCACTTTCAAATTCAATTTATTTATTTCAAAAATAAATTGATTTTAATTCTAGTTCAAAACTAGCTCATTTCGATAAAAATTTATTTTTATCATTTCAAATGTGGAGTTTTCCAGCCCAATTCTTTCCAATTCACATACTATGATTTTACACAAATTATAGATATTTTTAATAATTTTATCAAGGCCCGTACAGTCGATTTCCATCCACGGCCATCGAACTGCACTTACAACGACCTTTTCTGAAATTGATTTGGACATAATTCCAAATCCAACCGTTAGATTTCAAATTTCTAATATTCATTGGAAAGCTCTTTTCGATACGAACCCAACGGTTCTGGTTTTAGGAGAATCCGACGGTCGGATCTCCCGCAATGTCCGTTTGAAATAAATGGTCGAAATTCACGAACTGCCGCGGCTCGGCGCGTTCTATTCAGGCCATTATATTATATATATAATATATATAATATATATTTCGTCGATTTCCATTTAAAACGAATTTTATAACTCGTTTTAAATTCGTTTCTGAAACAATTCAACTTCTATATTCAATTCAAATCAAAATTGAATTCTTCTTTATAAATCCGTTTTAAAATTCATTTCTATTCAATTCAAATTTTAATTCAATTTGAATTCATTTCAATTCACTTTCAATTCAATTTGAATTCGTTTTCAATTCAATTCATTTCGAAATAGTTTTCAATTCAATTCATTTCGAAATCGTTTTCAATTCAATTCATTTCGAAATCGTTTTCAATTCAATTCATTTCGAAATCGTTTTCAATTCAGTTCATTTCGAAATCGTTTTCAATTCAGTTCATTTCGAAATCGTTTTCAATTCAGTTCATTTCGAAATCGTTTTTAATTCAGTTCATTTTAAATTTCAATTTCAAAATATTTAATTTCGAAATCACTTTCAATTCAGTTCATTTTAAATTTCAATTTCAAAATATTTAATTTCGAAATCACTTTTCAATATTCATTATACAACGAATAAAATCGATATAAATATCGTTCACGTCAAAATGGCGCAAAACTAATCAACACGGCTTTATATTTTTTACAACTTCTTTATTTTATTCAACAAATGAATATTCATCCCATTCAACACATGAATCTATATTTTTTTCAACCCACGACTAATCTCAACACATGAGTACTGTCAACACATCACTATTTTTGTTATGTAAAATATTTTATAAAACTATGGTATCTATCGTTTGATTTTCAATTAGACTTCTACTGGGAAGTAGTTCTAATTTTAAATATGATAAAGATGTAAATTTTTATTATATAAAATATTTCACTCAACACATGAACATCGTCAACACATGACTATTTTTATATTCAACACATGAATTTTCTTTTATAATATTCATTATTTTCCCGATTGGAATGAGGCCCAATCAATCACCATATAATGTTAATTATACGGATTCCATACAACACATGTATATAATAGCAATAATAAACAATCAACCATCATCCAAAGTGCACCACACTGTATAAGCATCAAATATAGATATCTAACGCTTATAACAGCCTGTCAATCAATCGATCGACATATTTAATCAATCAGGATGAGTGAACTTCAAATTTCATCACAACACCCGTGTGGGGTTTCAAACAATCAAACACAGATTTATTTGTGCAGTTGGGCGACGTGTAAAATTTATCGACCCAATCGATATCAGTCAAATCAGTGTATATAAACAAATCGGCCGATTTGTTTATAAATATTCATTTATCCATTTTCACGTTAAAAATTATATTTTTAACGATAAAACATTTTATTTTAACACATGAATTTCTATTCAGTTCATTTATTCAATAAAATGATATTTTTATTTTTCTAACATATTTTAGAAAATTTCGGCGGCATAACGGCACGATACTAGAAACGGGACGAGGCCTAGCCTTATCCCCGGTCTAGTGAAGGCCCACGCCATTCACACATCAATCAAATCCATTTCAATTCACCAAACAATTCAATTCAAACCAAATAATCTAACCAACTACCCAACCAAACAATTTAACAAACAAGCCATCCATGGTCTGTGGATGACGGGTGTCGGGTGCTACTAAGCACCGTCTACATCCTAGTATATATATATAACTAGAAAAAGAGATTTTGAGTGAGAAGTTCTCACCGATAGCTATCCAATCATCACGACACTTCATCTATAGAAATCTTCTTCATTCTCGCCTTTTTACCATCTTCGTTGCCCGTAGTCACTACATATATAAAAATCACACATCTTTATATTTTTGATGTCTTTAAAATAAAAAAAACACATTTTTATTTATTCACTTTCAAATTAAAATTCATATTTTCATAATCACTTTGTATATTTAAAAATCGAATTTTTATTTCGTTATTCAATATATAAAAATAAGCATATTTTCACAACGCTACTATATAGATAAAGATTATATTTTTATCACCTTATTCTTCATATAAAGATTTCGCCCTTTCAAAAATAAAGTTTTCGCCTTTATAAAAATAAACACTTCATTTCAACGTATATAAAATAAAAATCAGATTTTTATTTTGCTACATACACAAAGATGATATTTTTATGTTCTCTATCCTATAAAGATTATATTTTTAATACTTTAAAAATATAAAAATCATATTTTTAATATTTTTATATAGTAAAGATTATATTTTTAATACTTTAAAAATATAAAAATCATATTTTTATCACTTCGTTATGAATAATGAAACCCATACCTTTTCGCATATACTAACCTATAAATATTCATATCTTTATTCTTGATATCAATAAACAAAATCTCATTTTTAAAACTAACTTCATAAATAAAAATTATATTTTTAAGCGACTGAAAATCTCGTCTTTCATTTGCTATTTCATATAAAAAAAACAAAGTTATTTTATACCTTCGAATCATGCTATTTAATTTTTTTTAAATCAACTCTATTTTTATATTTTTAACAATGTAATGATATTTAAAAACAACACTGTTTTAATAATTGAAAAATCATATTTCCTATAAGTGAAAATAAACAATGCTTTTAATTTTATAAAAAAAAACACTCACATAGTTTTCAGCGACAAAGGGGGGTGCCTCACTTCGTCTAGGTGGCAGGAGGGGTTCGGCGAGGGTGGACAGGTGCGGTTTTTAATTAGAGGAAAGGGAGGTCGGGGAAGAAGGGGGTCGCACGAAGAGGAGACTGGAGGTGGTGGGTGCGTGGGCGGAGGCGCTTGGAGCGGGGAAGAAGGAGAAGACGCGTGAGAGGAGAGGGAAGAAGGAGGTAGAGGAGGAGCGGAGGAAGGAGAGGGGGTGCGGTGGGGGAACCGCGCCTCGACGACGGCGGTGGGCAGCGCGGCAACAGCCGCCACTCTTCTTTTTTTTTTATTATTTTTTTTTCTGATTAAATGAACTAACGGGGGGGGGGGGGGGGGGCTGGAGGTATAGGAGAGAAAAGGGGGGGAATATTATTTTTTTATTATTATTTTAATTAATTTAATTTCTAAAAGTTGACTTTTTATTTCGACCTCAAAACGAGGCCCACCGCCTGTCGTCCATAGCGTTTCACCCCCATTCTGAACACAACGGGATATGTATCGCAAGCTGATTCGGTCGTCTCGATAAGTTTCCGTTGAATTTACATTTAAATCATTTTATTGAATTTTAAACGTACATTTCAAATTACCGGGGTCACATACTAACTAGAAAAATTCCAGAAAAATATTTTCTAGCTTCGTATGGACGATACGGTCCTAACAAAACTAGTTTCGTCGAATTCTGAGACCGTTAGAAAAATGGCCAATTTCCAGTCGATTAAAATCAACTGAAATGGTCAAAACACGTTTTCCTTTGCCACGCTCACATATTGATTCGAAAAATTATGAAATTTGAAACCTAGCAATAATTTGACACTGCGGATCCAACAAAAGTGGTTTCGTCGAAATCCGAGGTCATTTGTAAAATGTCCATTTTTAAGGGCCTGAATTCCATAGCGACTATTCAGAATTTTCAACTGGACATATCTTTTGATTCCCGCTATGAAATCTCGATTGGTCGGATTCGTTCGAAAGATATCATCAATTAGATCCTAACGTTTTTGGTTTCACTAAAATCCGGATTGTTTTGCACCCGGTACATTCAATTGAAGTTTGAAATCGAATTATCGAACTACCGCGCCATTTTCAATTCTATTTATAATTATATATAAATATTTATATTCTAACGACGACGTATATAATATATACGTCGAATTATATTCAAAATAAATTTCTCGTCGATTTTATTTAAAATAATTCATTTTAAATGTTCAAAATTCACTGAAATTGCCAAAATAAAAATTTCAAACTGGCTCGCATTTTACGGGTTGTTACAATCTCCCCCACTTAAAACTTTTCGTCCCCGAAAAGGAACAAAGTCGAAAGTGGTTTGATTATTCAGCTCTACGCTCGATCTGGCTTCCATTCTCCAACTTTTCAGTTTCTGAGAATTTTCAAAATTTCAAAAATTTGGCTAACACCCTAAATTTTCGAAAAATTTCGCCATAACCTCCCCTGCAATGGGAGCATCGGGGAATTTCAAATAGCTTCCCCGGTCCTTCAGATCTCAAAAAAAGAAAAAGAAAAAGCCAAGCGGCTAGCCAATAGGCTCATAAAATCATCATTACCCAAACAAACAGTAAATTATGTAGTAAACATGTACCTATTTGTCGGGCAAACAAATTTTATTCTCTGGCTCTAGCCTCCTTGCTATGACCTGTTCAATGTAAGTATATATATATGCAAGCAAATGCGACCAATTTCAATACAATTCAATATTTGATTATATTAGGCATAAATGGTTAAAAATTAGCAAACAATTAAACAAACAATACAAACATCAATCAATTAGTGAATTAGAGTTTCAAATTCATAATTTTAATACATATATACAAACAATCCTGTTTTTGATGCCAATTCACAACAATGTATTCTAGCTATATTAGTTTTGGTTCTCACACCAGTCTAATGGAAATATATAGATATCACACCTTCGAAATTCGAATATGAATACTGATGATGATGCACCATCATCAGAATCATCCCCGGATGTCTAGAATGTGATTCTATATCTACCCAGTATATTAAAACTTCGAATATACGTTCATGACGCGTATACGCGAAATCTATATATACTCGATTGTCCAAATTCAAAATAAATAAATAATCAAATACGTATAAAGCGATTTAAATTTTCAAAACAAAATTGTTTTCAATTGAAAAATATACTCTTTTCACTCGTTCTAGGATACTACTGATCCTATCTCTAACGAGTCATCCTAATTGGATATTACTAATCCAATATCTGATGAATTCTTTCGTATGGTTCTAATGTGTCTTGTTCTCGAGCTCTGTAAACCAAAGCTCTGATACCAACTGAAAGAACCCGTAACTTCCCCGTAAGGGAAAGCACGAATACTTTGAGAACAACACACAATTGAGCGCATACGGAAGAACATTTCATTGTTATTACAACAATTCCATCAGATACAAGAATATACAGAGTATAAATGAATAAATTACATTCCATAAATATCAGAGATTACAATAAATTACATAGCAGCGGAAAAATATACAAAACACAACTAGAAGTGATACACGGATACAGAGCTTTCCGGGCATCGTTCCAGCTGTAATCAGGACCCTGTGAATATAAATCTGCAAAAACCAAAACTACTAGCTGCCCGTGCGGAAAATAGGGGCACCCAGAGTTTAGGTTAAAACAATAAACTCCAGGTCAGTCATGTGACTGGTGTGAGAACTAAAACAGTTATTAATCTTTATTTTTAAGTTCGGTAAATCAAGGGACCACGCCGTATAACACGGAACGGGTTTCCTCCCAAGGATACCAGTGCATAGAACAAACAACGCAATGCCAAATAAAGAAATATGAAGTTGTTATAAGACCCAGGTCCCATCACACAATGCAACGCAAGCCGGAGGATAGGGTTTTTACCTTATAACAGCCAAAGCATGCTTGATACGTTTAAAACACATTATTTGATACTATTATAAGTGTATAGTGTCAAAACAATTTCACATCATAAATATCAATCATAGGCGGCATTAATGACCCATACCACTATGTCGCCATACTAGGTTCTATAAACAAAACCGCACTATCACGTATTGGAAATTGGATTTCCGTCATGAGCCGAGGCAAGGGGCAAGCTCCTCTCCGATTCGAGACACTCTAGCAAATGTCCCAGGACCCCACTATGATCCTTGGATCTTCAGGGCCGGTCCTCTCTTACTTTTGAGGATTAGTTATTCCTGAACACACGTTTCCCGGTCCTTACAGACCTATATCCGAGGCGCCTCATATCCAACAACCACACAGGTGAAAAGTATATAAATGTCAGGGCTGGTAGGTCACTGACACCACCCTAGCTAGAAAGAAACGTCGTGCTCTCCCTGCAGTCACTATCCCGTTTTTGACTCATACCGAGGTGTGAGGTTCGCGAATTCACGTTATACACTAAGTGGAGTTTTAATGAATCTTTAATTAGATTAAAATGTGAATTGATAATTTAAATTATCAAATCTGAATTCGCGAATTCACGTTATACACTAAGTGGAGTTTTAATGAAGCTTTGTGTATAACGTGAATTCGCGAACCTCACACCTCGGTATGAGTCAAAAACGGGATAGTGACTGCAGGGAGAGCACTATTTTCACACGGGCAGCCTAGTTACAGGTTTCTGACGCACCTTTTGGCTCATGGCGAGGCTTGACTACTCTGTGCTGACTTGGATTTTCTCCGCCATTATTGTATCTATATTATGATTCCGCCATTGGCGATGTAGACTGATGTTCCTTTTGTGTACTCTTTATGTATGATTCCGCCTCAGGCGATGGTGACTGATTATGTATCATTATGCACTAAGTTGTATCCTGTACTGTGCTTCTCTGATGTGATGTTATCTATATGATTCCGCTGTCATATGTGTGTAAATTATTCTATTTTCTGTTTATGCTATTATCTGTGATCTGCTAATGATGATTAATGTGTTATATTCCAATGATTATCCTTAACACCGTGTCACGGGGTTTTGGGATCGTCACAAAGCACGAATACTTTGTGTATAACGTGAATTCGCGAGTTTTAATGAAGCTTTGTGTATAACGTGAATTCGCGAACCTCACACCTCGGTATGAGTCAAAAACGGGATAGTGACTGCAGGGAGAGCACGACGTTTCTTTCTAGCTAGGGTGGTGTCAGTGACCTACCAGCCCTGACATTTATATACTTTTCACCTGTGTGGTTGTTGGATATGAGGCGCCTCGGATATAGGTCTGTAAGGACCGGGAAACGTGTGTTCAGGAATAACTAATCCTCAAAAGTAAGAGAGGACCGGCCCTGAAGATCCAAGGATCATAGTGGGGTCCTGGGACATTTGCTAGAGTGTCTCGAATCGGAGAGGAGCTTGCCCCTTGCCTCGGCTCATGACGGAAATCCAATTTCCAATACGTGATAGTGCGGTTTTGTTTGTAGAACCTAGTATGGCGACATAGTGGTATGGGTCATTAATGCCGCCTATGATTGATATTTATGATGTGAAATTGTTTTGACACTATACACTTATAATAGTATCAAATAATGTGTTTTAAACGTATCAAGCATGCTTTGGCTATTATAAGGTAAAAACCCTATCCTCCGGCTTGCGTTGCATTGTGTGATGGGACCTGGGTCTTATAACAACTTCATTTTTCTTTATTTAGCATTGCGTTGTTTGTTCTATGCACTGGTATCCTTGGGAGGAAACCCGTTCCTTGTTATACGGCGTGGTCCCTTGATTTACCGAACTTAAAAATAAAGATTAATAACTGTTTTAGTTCTCACACCAGTCACATGACTGACCTGGAGTTTATTGTTTTAACCTAAACTCTGGGTGCCCCTATTTTCCGCACGGGCAGCTAGTAGTTTTGGTTTTTGCAGATTTATATTCACAGGGTCCTGATTTACAGCTGGAACGATGCTCGGAAAGCTCTGTATCCGTGTATCACTTCTAGTTGTGTTTTGTATATTTTTCCGCTGCTATGTAATTTATTGTAATCTCTGATATTTATGGAATGTAATTTATTCATTTATACTCTGTATATTCTTGTATCTGATGGAATTATTGTAATAACAATGAAATGTTCTTCCGTATGCGCTCAATTGTGTGTTGTTCTCAAAGTATTCGTGCTTTGTGACGATCCCAAAACCCCGTGACACGGTGTTAAGGATAATCATTGGAATATAACACATTAATCATCATTAGCAGATCACAGATAATAGCATAAACAGAAAATAGAATAATTTACACACATATGACAGCGGAATCATATAGATAACACCACATCAGAGAAGCACAGTACAGGATACAACTTAGTGCATAATGATACATAATCAGTCACCATCGCCTGAGGCGGAATCATACATAAAGAGTACACAAAAGGAATATCAGTCTACATCGCCAATGGCGGAATCATAATATAGATACAATAATGGCGGAGAAAATCCAAGTCAGCACAAAGTAGTCAAGCCTCGCCATGAGCCAAAAGGTGCGTCAGAAACCTGTAACTAGGCTGCCCGTGTGAAAATAAGGGCACCCGAGTTTGCAAGGTGAAACAAACTACGAGTCAGTCATAGGACTGGTATGAGAAATCCATTCAACTTATTAACAACAATAATAAGGCAAATCAAAGGACCACGCCACTTTCGCGGAACGGGTTTTCTCCAATGAGTGCTCGTGCATGAAATAAAGTAAATGATTAAATCAACGCAATGCTTTTTATAAAATGAAGCCATTATAAGACTCAGTTCCCATCACACAATGCAACGCAAGCCAGAGGATAGAGTTTTTACCTTATAATGGCCAAAGATGCTTCATACGAATAAAACAAAAGTGCTTGATATTATTACTAGTGCATATATGTTTCAAAAGCGATTTCAATCATAAATATCAATCATAGGCGGCATAAATGACCCATACCACTATGTCGCCATACTAGTAATACAATCACGTCCGCATATTTCGTATTGGAAATTGGATTCCTTCATGAGTCGAGGCAAGGGGCAAGCTCCTCTCCGATTCGAGACACTCTAGCAAATGTCCCAGGACCCCACTATGATCCTTGGATCTTCAGGGCCGGTCCTCTCTTACTTTTGAGGATTAGTTATTCCTGAACACACGTTTCCCGGTCCTTACAGACCTATATCGAGGCGCCTCGCATTCCAACAACCACACAGGTGAAAAGTATATATAATGTCAGGGCTGGTAGGTCACTGACACCACCTTAGCTAGAAAGAAATGTCGTGCTCTCCCTGTAGTCACTCTCCCGTTTTTGACTCATACCGAGGTGTGAGGCTCGCGAATTCACGTTATACACAAAGCTACGTCACACAGACCATGCTTTGATCATCAACCACAAGACTTTTCTTTGCAACAGAAGCCTTGATCATATGCCACTTAGGCATGCCACACAGGCAATCCACTCCATGCGACTGATTTCTGTCAATACATAACCTCTGAGCTCGTACGTCTCAGAGAAGGGCGTTAAGCAAGAGAATAAATTCTCCGCCGCCAAACAGATATATATTTAACAGAGATCAATCAACACAGAACAAAATCCAATGTCAGACACACAGTCCATTTACAAGTCCGTTCTGGGTCTGAACGAAACCGGAGGCACCAATTCCTCGCATATCCGTACAATCAACAATATGTTTGGACGGCTACTACTTCAATTCCTTCATGGTAGCTACTCCAATCACGAGCATCAGTAGCGCCCATCCATCCAACGTGGAGATCGTCGGTCTTCAGTCGTCTTCGACTCTTCGACTTCTCAACGTCGATCGATTATTTGAAATGAGATAAACTCGGCCTTTTCAAATAACCCACGTATATTTAGATTTTCAAACCAATTAATCACAGGGTTGAACTATTCAACATTCACATTTCAGTTATTTAGTTATAATTTTCACGTCAAATACATTCAACCATCACATATCAAGCAAACACAACAAAATCGGTTTATTTTCACTCTATATCGTCTATAGCACTTAATAACGATATATCGCCATTTTTATTTAATTTAAAACGGCCATATTTTATTAAATGACGTTTCAGGTCGTGTCGACGCACTGGCGCTGCTTTCTACTAATTTTGTTTTACACATATAGGAAAATCTAACCATTGGATCTTCACAAATTTTACATCATTAGGAAGGTCTTTTCAAAACGAATCCAACGGTTCCAGTTTTGGGAAAATCCGACGGTTGGATCTTCCACACTAACCATTTGAAGTTACGATTTCAATTTACGAACTGCAGCGTCGTTATTCGATTTAATTTAATTATATTTATATATATATAAATATAATCGTTTCTGGCGCTGTTTTTCACTAATTTTGAATTAAACATTCCAGACAATCCAACCGTCGGATCTTCACAAAGTTGGTGCCGTTGGAAAGATATTTCCAAGGCGAACCCAACGGTTGAGGTCTCGGGAAAATCCAATGGTCGGATCTTCCGCACTAGTCGTTTGAAATCACGGTTTCAAAATATGAACTGCACGGCCACGTTTCGTTTTAATTATATTTATATTTATATATTTATATAAATATAGTTCATTCAATGATTTCCATATCGTTTTCACTTCAAATATTTTTCTAACACCTTAAAATTTTGGAAAAATTTCGCCATAACCTCCCCTGCACCGGGAGCATCGGAAAATCGCAAATAGCGTTCCCGGTCCTTCTAATCTCAAAAAGAAAAAGAAAAAGCCAAGCGGCTAGCCAACAGGCTCATAAAATCATCACCCAAACAAAACAGTAAATGTGTACCTATTTGTCGGGCACAAAATTTTATTCCTCTTCTCTAGCCTCCTTGCTATAACCTGTCCAATGAATTTGTATGTACATATATATACAGTTCTTATCATTTATCAATTTCTATTCAACTTCATATTTGATTTGCTTTGGTTTAAAAACACCATTCATTCTAATATCGTGTGAAGACCCGCAACTTCCCCGTAAAGGAAAGCGTCGGATAGTTCGAGAACAAGCCACAACAGAACGCATACAGAAAAACATTTCATTGTATATAACAACAATGCATCAGATTACAAGAATATACAGAGTATAAATGAATATTACACAGAAATATCAGAGATTTAAATTACATTTAAATACATAGCAGCGGAAAATAATACAATATACAACTAGAAGTAGATATACGGATACAAAGCTTTCCGGATATCGTTCCAGCTGTAAACCAGGATCCTGTGAATATAAATCTGCAAAACCAAAACTACTAGCTGCCCGTGTCAAAATAGGGGCACCCAGAGTTTAGGTTAAAACAATAAACTCCAGGTCAGTCATGTGACTGGTGTGAGAACTAAAACAGTTAATCTTTATTTTAAAGTTAGGTAAATCAAGGGACCACGCCGTATAACACGGAACGGGTTTCCTCCCAAGGATACCAGTGCATAAAACAAACAGCGCAATGCTAAATAAAGAAAAATGAAGCTGTTATAAGACCCAGGTCCTATCACACAATGCAACGCAAGCCGGGGGATAGGGTTTTCCCTTATAACAGCCAAAGAATGCTTGATACGTTTAAAACAAATCATTTGATACTATTATAAGTGCATAGTGTATAAAACACTTCAAATCATAAGTATCAATCATAGGCGGCATGGGTACCATATATCATGTCGCCATATATAGGTTTACAAATAAAACCGCAAATGTCACGTATTTGGAAATTGGATTTCCGTCTATGAACCGAGGCAAAAGATAGTCCTCAACCGATTCGAGACTGCCTAGCCCGAGTCTCAGGATCAGAACGCATCGACCCTTGGATCGTCAGGGCCGGTCCACCGATGTGGATTAAACTTAAACCCTGGACACTGCGTTTCGCCGCCCTTTGGGGCGTAAGCGAGCCAACGAATGACTCCATCGGACCCGGATCGTCCGATCTAACCGAGGCGCCTCGCAACAGCAACAACCACATAAGTCAAACTCGTCAGGGCGTGTAAAACCACTGACGCCACTTCTAGCTAGGAGGAAACGCAGGCCCTCCCTGAGGTCCGTCTCCCGTTTTTGGTTCATACCTGGTGTGAAACACGCGAGGTAAACGTTACACAAAGCTACGCCACAAAGGCCGTGCTTTGATCATCAACCACAAGACTTTGCTTTTCAACAGAAGCCTTGATCATTTGCATCTTAGCATGCCACACAGGCAAACCATCCTATGCAACCGATATCAGTCACACAGAATGAAATCCGATGTCAGACACACAGTCCATTTACAAGTCCGTTCTGGGTCTGAACGAAACCGGAGGCACCTAGTACCCCGCATATCCATCGATCTCCAAGTACGTCTGGACGATCACTAACTGTTTCCATCTTCTTGGGTGTACAGCCCAATCAAGATCATCAGTTATCACCCAAACGACGTGAAGACCTCCGGTCTTCGACCATCGTCTTCATCTTCGACTTATCGTCGTATCAGTTATTCAGAATGGGATAAACCCGGTCTTCCCGAATAACTCGCGTATATTTTAAATAAGTGTTACACAAACACAACATACGCCTCATTCCAATCCGTCAGTCACTAACCGTAAATTAATCAAGAGAATAATTCCCCAAATATTAACCCCGAAGGCCGAAACCAACATCAGATCAATATCCAGAAGACCATTCTACTTAGCTAACCGACAGTTAGTTTCTAATTTCACATTCATAGGGAAAGGTTCCCATTAATTTTATCAAAGATAAATTCTTGAATTTATTCTTTAATCAACTTTTGAATATCAATTCAAACTAGTCGGGATTAGCGAACCTTACCGAAGTAATCATTTGTTATAATTTCCCAATCCCAACCTACTCATCCCATGAAGTAAAACTGTGAATACTTCATATCTAACACCACAGTGTTATCGGTAAATTCAATTACCATTTCACGTTCAAATCTAATTAAAGATTTAACTATCGCCTGGAGCAAAACTGGTGATACTCCATTTTCGATCATTTCAATCTAATTAAAGATTCATTAAAACTCTACTTAGTTTTAATCTTCGACTGGGTTAAAGAATCCGTGTCATTTAAAAACACAGTTCACGATAAACCCAAAATCACATTCATTAATTATCAGGTTAAAGAACGAGTGTTGTTTAAAACACTGTTCACGATAAACCCAAAAATCAATATCAATTTAATTCCAATTAAATATCATTTAATTGGTACACTTCATTAAATCTAAATAAAAAGATTTAATCTTTTCTCAACTGGGTTCAAGAACAGTGTTAGTGAAGACACCATTCACGACAAACCCAAATCACATTTGATATTCAATACAAGGCTCTGAATAGAAAATATATCGGCTTATATTCAATATCAAATTCGACGACTAACAAATATCGCATTGGAAATAACGATATAAATATATCTTTCAAATTTCCATAACAACATCTGTATAATCCCGAATTCCAACATCGAAATATTCCGAAGACAATTTCGATTCAAATCCACTCCAATGCAATCATTAGAAATTTTGGTTATTTTCAAAACCATTTCAAATTCAATTTATTTATTTAAAAATAAATAGAGTTATAATTCTAGTTCAAAACTAGTTCATTTCGATAAAAATCTATTTTTATCTTTTCAAATAGGGAGTTTTTCATCCCAATTCTTTCTAAATCATTTCTTATGATTTTACACAAATTATTACTATTTTTAATAATTTTATCAAGGCCCGTACAGTCGATTTCCAACAACGGCCATCGAACTGCACTTACAGCGACCTTTTTCGAATTTGATTTGGACGTATCTCCAAATCCAACCGTTAGATTTCAAATTTCTAACATTCATTAGAAAACTCTTTTCGATACGAACCCAACGGTTCCGGTTTTAGGAGAATCCGACGGTCGGATCTCCCGCAATGTCCGTTTGAAATAAATGGTCGAAATTCACGAACTGCCGCGGCGCGGCGCGTTCTATTCAGGCCATTATATTATATATATAATATATATAATATATACTTCGTCGATTTCTATTTAAAACGAATTATATAAATAGTTTTAAATTCGTTTCAAAAGCAATTTCAACTTCCTTTTCAATTCAAATCAAAATTGAATTATTCTTTATAAATTCGTTTCAAAATTCATTTCTATTCAATTCAAATTTCAATTCAATTTGAATTCATTTCAATTCGTTTTCAATTCAATTTGAATTCGTTTTCAATCCACTTCATTTCGAAATCGTTTTCAATTCACTTTGAAATCGTTTTCAATTCACTTTGAATTCGTTTCAATTCAATTCATTTCGAAATCGTTTTCAATTCAATTTGAAATCGTTTTCAATTCAATTCATTTCGAAATCGTTTTCAATTCAATTCATTTCGAAATCGTTTTCAATTCAATTCATTTCGAAATCGTTTTCAATTCAATTCATTTCGAAATCGTTTTCAATTCAATTCATTTCGAAATCGTTATAAAATCGATATAAATATCGTTTACGTCAAAATGGCGTCAATCTAATCATCACGGCTTCACATGTTTCTATTTTCAAATATTCTATTTCAAATATTTCCTATTATCAAAATATTCTTTATTTTCACGATTGGAATGAGGCCCAATCAATTACCATATAAAGTTAATTATATGGATTTTCATACAACACATGTATATAATAACATTGAAAATAATCAACCATCAACCAAAGTGCACTACACTGTAAAAGCATCAAATATAGATATTCAACGCTTATAACAGCCTGTCAATCAATCGATCGACATATTTAATCAATCAGGATGAGTGAACTTCAAATTTCATCCCAACACCCGTGTGGGGTTTCAAACAATCAAACAAATATTTTATTCGTGCAGTTGGGCGATGTGTAAAATTTATCGTCCCAATCAATGTCATTCAAATAGGTGTGCATAAACAAACCGTCCGGTTTATAAATGAATATTTTATTCACTTCACGTTAAAAATTATATTTTTAACGATAAAACATTTTATTTCAACCTATGAATTTCTATTCAATTCATTTACACAATAAAATGATATTTTTATTTTCTAACATATTTTAGAAAATTTCGGCGGCATAACGGCACGATACTAGAAACGGGACGAGGCCTAGCCTTATCCCCGGTCTAGTGAAGGCCCACGCCATTCACACATCAATCAAATCAATTTTATTATGCAAACCACAAAATTTGGAGTAAGGGTCTAACCTAGCCTTACTCCTTCGCCTTATAACGGCGCACGTCTAATCCTAACCAATTTATCGATTCGATTTTTCACACCACAAACCACATTCAAACCAATATCACAATCAATAACCAAACAGCCAAACAAACAAGTCCATGGTCTGTGGACGATTGTGTCGGGTGCTACTAAACACCGTCTGCATCCTAGTATATATATATAACTAGAAAAGTAAATTGAAAGGTGAGAAATTCTCACTTATAGCTATCCAAGCTCCACGGCTCTTCATTTGCAGAAGTCTTCGTCGTTTCGCCTTTTTGTCACCTTCGTTGCTGCTTTCACTACATACATAAAAATCGAATTTTTATTTCAAAGTTAAAACCTTTTTCTTATATTAAAGTTAAAACCTTTTTCTTATATCAAAGTTAAAACCTTTTTCTTATATTAAAGTTAAAACCTTTTTCTTATATCAAAGTTAAAACCTTTTTCTTATATCAAAATTAAAACCTTTTTCTTATATCAAAGTTAAGATAAAATCAGTTTTTAACATTACAAAAAAAACAGTTTTTAAACTTTATTAAAAAATCAGTTTTTAACTTTATAAAAAAAATCAGTTTTATTTCTTAAAACAAAAATCAGTTTAAATCCTTAAAAAAAAAGTTCTATACTAAAAAAACAGTTTTTACTCTTTTAATAAAATCAGTTTTTTTTTTCTTTTTAAAACAAAATCAGTTTTATTACTAATAAGAAAAACCAGTTTTAATTTCATATAAAAATCAGTTTTTATTATGCTTTTAAAATCAGTTTATTATGTTTATAAATCAAAACAGTTTTATACTTTATAAAATTTCAGTTTTAAATGCTTTTTAAAAAAAATCAGAATTAAACCCTTAATTAAAATAAATCAGCTTCTTTTAAAACTTCAAAGTCAGTTTCTTTTTTTTTTTTTTTAAATCAAAACCAGTTTCTCTAAAATCGAAAAAAAAAAAAAAAAATAGAATAAAGAAAAAAACTTACTGTATTCGATAGGGGGGGGGGGGGTTCCTTGCGGGGTCGCAGCCGACGTCGGGGGAGGGGTGCGGCTTGGGCTGGGGTGGTCGGAGGGGAGGGGTGCGGCTTGGGCTGGGGTGGTCGGAGGGGAGGGGTGCGGCTAGGGCTCGGGGTCTGGGGCTATCGGGTTATCGCGAGGGCGTGGGGTTCGATGCGGGTTCGGCGGAGAGGAAGAAGGGAGGGGGAAGAAGAGGAGGGCGGGGCGGCTGTGGTGGCTGCGCCGCCTAGGCGCGGCGGCGACATCTGGTGGGGCGCGATGCCCCTTTCCCCTTCTTCTTTTTTTTTTTTTTTTTTTTTGATTCGATTATAAAAAGAGGGGGGGGGGGGGGTGCCAGATAGATAAAAGGGAGGAGAGAGGAAATTTTTTATATTATTTAATTATTTAATTACTAAAAAGGTACTTTTACATATGACCTCAAAACGAGGTCCACCGCCTGTCGTCTATAGCGTTTTACCCCCATTTCGAACACAATGGGATATATATCGCAAGCTGATTTGACCATTTGAATCCGTTTCCATTTAATTTACATTTAAATCACTATATTGAATTTTAAACGTACATTTCAAATTACCGGGGTCACATACTAACTCTATAAATCCCATAAAAATATTTTCTAGTTTCGTATTGACGATACGGTCCTAATAAAACTAGTTTCGTCGAATTCTGAGATCGTTTGAAAAATGGCCAATTTCCAGTCGATTAAAATCAACTGAAACCGGTCAAACGCGTTTTCCTTTGCCACGCTCACATATTGATTCGAAAAATTATGAAATTTGGAATCTAGCAATAACTTAACATCACGGACCCAACAAAACTGGTTTCGTCGAAATCCGAGGTCGTTTGCAAAATTGCTATTTTTAAGGGCCTTATATATATAAAAATATATATAAATTCCACGGCGACTATTTCTAATTTTAAACTGGACATACCTTATTATTTCTAAGATGAAATCTCAGTTTGTTAACTTCGTTACAAAGATATAGTTATACAGATTCAAATATTTCTTGTTTCGTTCAATTCTGACTTATATTGAATACTGTATATTCATTTGAAATTAGAAATCGAATTTTCGAACTACCGCGCCATTTTCAATTCCTTTTATAATTATATATAATTATTATATATTCTAACGACGACGTATATAATATATACGTTCGAATTACATTCAAAATAAATTTCTCGTCAATATTATTTAAAATAATCTATTTTAAATAATCAAAACTCGCTATAATTGCCAAAATAAAAATTTTAAACTGGCCCAGATTTTGCGGGTTGTTACAATCTCCCCCACTTAAAACTTTTCGTCCCCGAAAAGGAACAAAGTCGAAAGTGGTTTGATAATTCAACTCTACGTTCGATTCGGCTTCCATTCTCCAACTCTTTAGTTTCTGAGAATTTTCAAAATTTCAAAAATTTGGCTAACACCCTAAATTTTCGAAAAATTTCGCCATAACCTCCCCTGCACCGGGAGCATCGGGGAATTTCAAATAGCTTCCCCGGTCCTTCAGATCTCAAAAAGAAAAAGAAAAAGCCAAGCGGCTAGCCAATAGGCTCACAAAATCATCATCACCCAAACAAAACAGGAAATTATGTAGTAAACATGTACCTATTTGTCGGGCAAACAAATTTTATTCTCTGGCTCTAGCCTCCTTGCTATGACCTGTTCAAGGTAAGTACATATATGCAAGCAAATGCGACCAATTTTCGATATAATTCAATATTTGGTTCTGTTAGGCTAAATGGCTAAAAATTAGCAAACAAATAAACAAACAACACAAACATCAATCAATTAGTTGATTAGCTTTTCAAATTCATAATTTTAATACATATACTGAAAATCTTGTTTTTGATGCCAATTCACAACAATAGGCCCTATCTAATTTTTGGTTCTCACACCAGTCTAATGGAAATATATAGATATCACACCTTCGTCACACGAATATAAATTCTGACGATGAGTACTCAACCATCAGAATCATCTTCGGGCCACTAAAGTATGATTCTATATCTATCCAATATATTAAAACTTCGAATACACGCGGATCAGACGTATACGCAAAATCTTTATATACTGGACTGTCCAACTCAATATAAATAGATAATCAGATACGAATAATTGATTTAAATTTTCAAAACAAAAATTGTTTTCACTTTAAAAATATACTCTTCACACTCGTTCAAGGATACTACTGATCCCATCTCTAACGAGTCATTCCCATTGGATATTACTAATCCAATATCTGATGAATTCTTTCGTATGGTTCTAATGTGTCTTGTTCTCTAAGCTTTGTAAACCAAAGCTCTGATACCACGTGTGAAGACCCGCAACTTCCCCGTAAAGGAAAGCGTCGGATAGTTCGAGAACAAGCCACAACAGAACGCATACAGAAAAACATTTCATTGTATATAACAACAATGCATCAGATTACAAGAATATACAGAGTATAAATGAATATTACACAGAAATATCAGAGATTTAAATTACATTTAAATACATAGCAGCGGAAAATAATACAATATACAACTAGAAGTAGATATACGGATACAAAGCTTTCCGGATATCGTTCCAGCTGTAAACCAGGATCCTGTGAATATAAATCTGCAAAACCAAAACTACTAGCTGCCCGTGTCAAAATAGGGGCACCCAGAGTTTAGGTTAAAACAATAAACTCCAGGTCAGTCATGTGACTGGTGTGAGAACTAAAACAGTTAATCTTTATTTTAAAGTTAGGTAAATCAAGGGACCACGCCGTATAACACGGAACGGGTTTCCTCCCAAGGATACCAGTGCATAAAACAAACAGCGCAATGCTAAATAAAGAAAAATGAAGCTGTTATAAGACCCAGGTCCTATCACACAATGCAACGCAAGCCGGGGGATAGGGTTTTCCCTTATAACAGCCAAAGAATGCTTGATACGTTTAAAACAAATCATTTGATACTATTATAAGTGCATAGTGTATAAAACACTTCAAATCATAAGTATCAATCATAGGCGGCATGGGTACCATATATCATGTCGCCATATATAGGTTTACAAATAAAACCGCAAATGTCACGTATTTGGAAATTGGATTTCCGTCTATGAACCGAGGCAAAAGATAGTCCTCAACCGATTCGAGACTGCCTAGCCCGAGTCTCAGGATCAGAACGCATCGACCCTTGGATCGTCAGGGCCGGTCCACCGATGTGGATTAAACTTAAACCCTGGACACTGCGTTTCGCCGCCCTTTGGGGCGTAAGCGAGCCAACGAATGACTCCATCGGACCCGGATCGTCCGATCTAACCGAGGCGCCTCGCAACAGCAACAACCACATAAGTCAAACTCGTCAGGGCGTGTAAAACCACTGACGCCACTTCTAGCTAGGAGGAAACGCAGGCCCTCCCTGAGGTCCGTCTCCCGTTTTTGGTTCATACCTGGTGTGAAACACGCGAGGTAAACGTTACACAAAGCTACGCCACAAAGGCCGTGCTTTGATCATCAACCACAAGACTTTGCTTTTCAACAGAAGCCTTGATCATTTGCATCTTAGCATGCCACACAGGCAAACCATCCTATGCAACCGATATTAGTCACACAGAATGAAATCCGATGTCAGACACACAGTCCATTTACAAGTCCGTTCTGGGTCTGAACGAAACCGGAGGCACCTAGTACCCCGCATATCCATCGATCTCCAAGTACGTCTGGACGATCACTAACTGTTTCCATCTTCTTGGGTGTACAGCCCAATCAAGATCATCAGTTATCACCCAAACGACGTGAAGACCTCCGGTCTTCGACCATCGTCTTCATCTTCGACTTATCGTCGTATCAGTTATTCAGAATGGGATAAACCCGGTCTTCCCGAATAACTCGCGTATATTTTAAATAAGTGTTACACAAACACAACATACGCCTCATTCCAATCTATCAGTCACTAACCGTAAATTAATCAAGAGAATAATTCCCCAAATATTAACCCCGAAGGCCGAAACCAACATCAGATCAATATCCAGAAGACCATTCTACTTAGCTAACCGACAGTTAGTTTCTAATTTCACATTCATAGGGAAAGGTTCCCATTAATTTTATCAAAGATAAATTCTTGAATTTATTCTTTAATCAACTTTTGAATATCAATTCAAACTAGTCGGGATTAGCGAACCTTACCGAAGTAATCATTTGTTATAATTTCCCAATCCCAACCTACTCATCCCATGAAGTAAAACTGTGAATACTTCATATCTAACACCACAGTGTTATCGGTAAATTCAATTACCATTTCACGTTCAAATCTAATTAAAGATTTAACTATCGCCTGGAGCAAAACTGGTGATACTCCATTTTCGATCATTTCAATCTAATTAAAGATTCATTAAAACTCTACTTAGTTTTAATCTTCGACTGGGTTAAAGAATCCGTGTCATTTAAAAACACAGTTCACGATAAACCCAAAATCACATTCATTAATTATCAGGTTAAAGAACGAGTGTTGTTTAAAACACTGTTCACGATAAACCCAAAAATCAATATCAATTTAATTCCAATTAAATATCATTTAATTGGTACACTTCATTAAATCTAAATAAAAAGATTTAATCTTTTCTCAACTGGGTTCAAGAACAGTGTTAGTGAAGACACCATTCACGACAAACCCAAATCACATTTGATATTCAATACAAGGCTCTGAATAGAAAATATATCGGCTTATATTCAATATCAAATTCTACGACTAACAAATATCGCATTGGAAATAACGATATAAATATATCTTTCAAATTTCCATAACAACATCTGTATAATCCCGAATTCCAACATCGAAATATTCCGAAGACAATTTCGATTCAAATCCACTCCAATGCAATCATTAGACATTTTGGTTATTTTCAAAACCATTTCAAATTCAATTTATTTATTTAAAAATAAATAGAATTATAATTCTAGTTCAAAACTAGTTCATTTCGATAAAAATCTATTTTTATCTTTTCAAATAGGGAGTTTTTCATCCCAATTCTTTCTAAATCATTTCTTATGATTTTACACAAATTATTACTATTTTTAATAATTTTATCAAGGCCCGTACAGTCGATTTCCAACAACGGCCATCGAACTGCACTTACAGCGACCTTTTTCGAATTTGATTTGGACGTATCTCCAAATCCAACCGTTAGATTTCAAATTTCTAACATTTATTAGAAAACTCTTTTCGATACGAACCCAACGGTTCCGGTTTTAGGAGAATCCGACGGTCGGATCTCCCGCAATGTCCGTTTGAAATAAATGGTCGAAATTCACGAACTGCCGCGGCGCGGCGCGTTCTATTCAGGCCATTATATTATATATATAATATATATAATATATACTTCGTCGATTTCTATTTAAAACGAATTATATAAATAGTTTTAAATTCGTTTCAAAAGCAATTTCAACTTCCTTTTCAATTCAAATCAAAATTGAATTCTTCTTTATAAATTCGTTTCAAAATTCATTTCTATTCAATTCAAATTTCAATTCAATTTGAATTCATTTCAATTCGTTTTCAATTCAATTTGAATTCGTTTTCAATCCACTTCATTTCGAAATCGTTTTCAATTCACTTTGAAATCGTTTTCAATTCACTTTGAATTCGTTTCAATTCAATTCATTTCGAAATCATTTTCAATTCAATTTGAAATCGTTTTCAATTCAATTCATTTCGAAATCGTTTTCAATTCAATTCATTTCGAAATCGTTTTCAATTCAATTCATTTCGAAATCGTTTTCAATTCAATTCATTTCGAAATCGTTTTCAATTCAATTCATTTCGAAATCGTTATAAAATCGATATAAATATCGTTCACGTCAAAATGGCGTCAATCTAATCATCACGGCTTCACATGTTTCTATTTTCAAATATTCTATTTCAAATATTTCCTATTATCAAAATATTCTTTATTTTCACGATTGGAATGAGGCCCAATCAATTACCATATAAAGTTAATTATATGGATTTTCATACAACACATGTATATAATAACATTGAAAATAATCAACCATCAACCAAAGTGCACTACACTGTAAAAGCATCAAATATAGATATTCAACGCTTATAACAGCCTGTCAATCAATCGATCGACATATTTAATCAATCAGGATGAGTGAACTTCAAATTTCATCCCAACACCCGTGTGGGGTTTCAAACAATCAAACAAATATTTTATTCGTGCAGTTGGGCGATGTGTAAAATTTATCGTCCCAATCAATGTCATTCAAATAGGTGTGCATAAACAAACCGTCCGGTTTATAAATGAATATTTTATTCACTTCACGTTAAAAATTATATTTTTAACGATAAAACATTTTATTTCAACCTATGAATTTCTATTCAATTCATTTACACAATAAAATGATATTTTTATTTTCTAACATATTTTAGAAAATTTCGGCGGCATAACGGCACGATACTAGAAACGGGACGAGGCCTAGCCTTATCCCCGGTCTAGTGAAGGCCCACGCCATTCACACATCAATCAAATCAATTTTATTATGCAAACCACAAAATTTGGAGTAAGGGTCTAACCTAGCCTTACTCCTTCGCCTTATAACGGCGCACGTCTAATCCTAACCAATTTATCGATTCGATTTTTCACACCACAAACCACATTCAAACCAATATCACAATCAATAACCAAACAGCCAAACAAACAAGTCCATGGTCTGTGGACGATTGTGTCGGGTGCTACTAAACACCGTCTGCATCCTAGTATATATATATAACTAGAAAAGTAAATTGAAAGGTGAGAAATTCTCACTTATAGCTATCCAAGCTCCACGGCTCTTCATTTGCAGAAGTCTTCGTCGTTTCGCCTTTTTGTCACCTTCGTTGCTGCTTTCACTACATATATAAAAATCGAATTTTTATTTCAAAGTTAAAACCTTTTTCTTATATTAAAGTTAAAACCTTTTTCTTATATCAAAGTTAAAACCTTTTTCTTATATTAAAGTTAAAACCTTTTTCTTATATCAAAGTTAAAACCTTTTTCTTATATCAAAATTAAAACTTTTTTCTTATATCAAAGTTAAGATAAAATCAGTTTTTAACATTATAAAAAAAACAGTTTTTGAACTTTATTAAAAAATCAGTTTTTAACTTTATAAAAAAAATCAGTTTTATTTCTTAAAACAAAAATCAGTTTAAATCCTTAAAAAAAAAGTTCTATACTAAAAAAACAGTTTTTACTCTTTTAATAAAATCAGTTTTTTTTTTCTTTTTAAAACAAAATCAGTTTTATTACTAATAAGAAAAACCAGTTTTAATTTCATATAAAAATCAGTTTTTATTATGCTTTTAAAATCAGTTTATTATGTTTATAAATCAAAACAGTTTTATACTTTATAAAATTTCAGTTTTAAATGCTTTTTAAAAAAAATCAGAATTAAACCCTTAATTAAAATAAATCAGCTTCTTTTAAAACTTCAAAGTCAGTTTCTTTTTTTTTTTTTTAAATCAAAACCAGTTTCTCTAAAATCGAAAAAAAATAAAAAAAAAATAAAAATAGAATAAAGAAAAAAACTTACTGTATTCGATAGGGGGGGGGGGTTCCTTGCGGGGTCGCAGCCGACGTCGGGGGAGGGGTGCGGCTTGGGCTGGGGTGGTCGGAGGGGAGGGGTGCGGCTAGGGCTCGGGGTCTGGGGCTATCGGGTTATCGCGAGGGCGTGGGGTTCGATGCGGGTTCGGCGGAGAGGAAGAAGGGAGGGGGAAGAAGAGGAGGGCGGGGCGGCTGTGGTGGCTGCGCCGCCTAGGCGCGGCGGCGACATCTGGTGGGGCGCGATGCCCCTTTCCCCTTCTTCTTTTTATTTTTTATTTTTTTTTGATTCGATTATAAAAAGAGGGGGGGGGGGTGCCAGATAGATAAAAGGGAGGAGAGAGGATTTTTTTTTTATTATTTAATTATTTAATTACTAAAAAGGTACTTTTACATATGACCTCGAAACGAGGTCCACCGCCTGTCGTCTATAGCGTTTTACCCCCATTTCGAACACAATGGGATATATATCGCAAGCTGATTTGACCATTTGAATCCGTTTCCGTTTAATTTACATTTAAATCACTATATTGAATTTTAAACGTACATTTCAAATTACCGGGGTCACATACTAACTCTATAAATCCCATAAAAATATTTTCTAGTTTCGTATTGACGATACGGTCCTAATAAAACTAGTTTCGTCGAATTCTGAGATCGTTTGAAAAATGGCCAATTTCCAGTCGATTAAAATCAACTGAAACCGGTCAAACGCGTTTTCCTTTGCCACGCTCACATATTGATTCGAAAAATTATGAAATTTGGAATCTAGCAATAACTTAACATCACGGACCCAACAAAACTGGTTTCGTCGAAATCCGAGGTCGTTTGCAAAATTGCTATTTTTAAGGGCCTTATATATATAAAAATATATATAAATTCCACGGCGACTATTTCTAATTTTAAACTGGACATACCTTATTATTTCTAAGATGAAATCTCAGTTTGTTAACTTCGTTACAAAGATATAGTTATACAGATTCAAATATTTCTTGTTTCGTTCAATTCTGACTTATATTGAATACTGTATATTCATTTGAAATTAGAAATCGAATTTTCGAACTACCGCGCCATTTTCAATTCCTTTTATAATTATATATAATTATTATATATTCTAACGACGACGTATATAATATATACGTTCGAATTACATTCAAAATAAATTTCTCGTCAATATTATTTAAAATAATCTATTTTAAATAATCAAAACTCGCTATAATTGCCAAAATAAAAATTTTAAACTGGCCCAGATTTTGCGGGTTGTTACATATCGCATGCATAGGCTAAAATCATATCATTAGCTAGTTAATGTATATTTCAACTCATGCACGTTTATTCGAACCAGTGGCTATTTTTAACACTTCACATTTCAAAGATGATAATTTTGGCGAACTAAAGTAGGTTTCAACACATGACTATTTTATTTAGTTCCTATGCATGTTAAAAATAATATTTCTATCACAAATATTTGTTTCAACGTCCGCATATCTTTAGCATATCACACATATGATAAAAATGATATTTTTATCATTTAAAATATTTATTCAACCAATGTATGGTTTCAACACTTCATAGTTTCAATAAAAATGTAATTTTTATCGTTCAATCTTTTTATTCAACACATGAACCTTTCCACTACACACATTTCTCAACAAATGAGTATTTCCACACATGGACAATTTATTTAGGTTGTTCATATTAGAAAGATGGGATTTTTATGATTGAAATTATTTATATAAGGCGAATATTTTTCATACTTCATATATATATAAAAATGTGATTTTTATTGTTTATACACTTCATTCATTCACAAATGAATTTTATTTTCACACAACACTTTTCAACACATGAATATTTCCACACATGGATATAGTTTCAATATATGGCTTTAATTTCTATGCATGCAAATAATTTCAACATATGAAAATAATTCTAACACACAAAGATTATTCAAAATTTCGGCAGCATAACGGCAGGGTAGTTAAAACCGGCACCGTCCCTAGTACGGTTCCTCGCTCTACCTTAAAACCTCGCGGTTTTTGACAATGGGATTCATGCATCTAATTCGCACGCAGGCGGCATGTTTATATTTATTTCATTTCCACAAACTAATCCTATGTGGTTTCAACCAAATATTTTCCAATCACAAACGGGTATTTTTCAACCACAATCAATTCAATATCAACCCCAAACAATCCCAAACAACAATTTGCCGTCAACCAATTTTCACAACAATTTCAACCAATAAATATCATCCATGGTTTGTGGACGAGGGGGCGTATATATATATAGATAAATATTTATATATAGCAATTCACTTTTATTTCCACACATATATATATATATATATATATATATATATATATATATATAAAGAAATTGAAGAGTGTGAAATTCTCACCAATAGCTATCCAATAACACGACTCTTCCTTTATAGTAATCTTCGCCTATTTCGTCTTCTTGTCGCTTTCGTTGCCCGTATTCTCTACATAAGTAAAAATCGAATTTTTACTATGTTATTCAATATATAAAGATCATATTCTAAAAACAAAGATTATATTTTTAATATTCCTATGATATAAAAATTATATTTTTTATTGCTTTAAAAATATAAGAATCATATCTTATCTCTTCTACTTAACAAAAATTCCGTCTTTTCTATTTTTAAAAATATGATCTTTAATTTTTGCAAGTTCAAATCCTTTTCTTTTAAAAGATTAAACCTTTTTCTATTTCAAAGTTTAAACCCTTTTCCTATTTTAAACCTTAAAATAAAATCAGTTTTTATTTCCTTTAAAAATCAGTTTTTAAAATTCTTTTTCAAATCAGTTTTTAAATCTTTAAAAATTCAGTTTATATATCTTTAAAAATTCAGTTTATATATCTTTAAAAATTCAGTTTATATATCTTAAAAAAAACAGTTTATATATCTTTAAAAAAATCAGTTTTTAAATTCTTAAAAAAAATCAGAAATTACCTTTTTTAAATCATTTAAAAGGAATCGGTTTTTTTTCTGCAAAACAAAAATAAAACAACCTAAATTGCTCACCGTTGCCTGCGAAGGGGAGGGAAGAAGAGGGCGTCGGCGGCTTCGTGGTGGTGGTGCTCGGTGGTGTCGGCGTCGAGGCTTCAGGGCGGCGGCTTCGATTTGCGTCGCGAGGGGTTCGAGGTAAGGACGGGGTCTTCGATAGTGAGGGCGGCGGCTTCGAGGGGAGGGCGGCGTCGATGTCTTCGTCGGCGGCGATGTCTGGAGGGAGGAAGCGGTATAGGTTTAGGTTTTCCTTTTTTTTTTTTTCGTTTCTGATTAATGAATCGGGGGGGGGGGGGGTGGCCAAGAAGAAGAAAAGGGAGGGAATAATATATTTTATTATTTTATTATTATTTAATTATTTAATTTTTCAAAAAGGTTGACTTTTACATATGACCTCGAAACGAGGCCTACCGCCTGTCTTCCATAGCGTTTTACCCCCATTCCGAACACAATGGGATATGTATCGTAAGCTGATTTGATCGTTACAATCAGTTTCCGTTGAATTTACATTTAAATCCTCATATTGAATTTTAAACGTACATTTCAAATTACCGGGGTCACATACTAACTAGAAAAATTCCAGAAAAATATTTTCTAGTTTCGTATTGACGATACGGTCCTAACAAAACTAGTTTCGTCGAATTCTGAGACCGTTTGAAAAATGGCCAATTTCCAGTCGATTAAATTCAACAGAAACTGGTCAAACACGTTTTCTTTTGCCACGCTCACATATTGATTCGAAAAATTATGAAATTTGAAACCTAGCAATAGTTTGACATCCCGGACCCAACAAAAGTGGTTTCGTCGAATTCCGAGGTCGTTTGAAAAATATCAATTTTCCAGGCCTATATATTCTATATACCGACTCTTCTGAAAATTCATTCGGCCATAACTTTTGATTCCCGTTATGAAACTTCTATTTTTCAGATTCGTTAGAAAGGTGTTGACTAACAGATTTAAATATTTTTGGTTTCACTAAAATCCGTTATATTTTCCACCCTGCACAGTCGGTCAAAGTTTGAATTCAAATTTTCAAACTGACTTACTATTCTTAACTTACTATTTTATTGAAACATTCTATTTCAATGGTTCAAATTGCTTTGAAATAATCAATTTAAAAATTTTTAAATTGGCTCGTATTTTCCGGGTTATTACAATCTCCCCTACTTAAAACTTTTCGTCCTCGAAAAGGAAACAACAATAAAGTAGGAAATAAAATGTAAATGCAAAGTATGATAAAGGTACCTTGCACCGGAGTTAGTCAGAGATATCCACTCTGCATTTGGGATAAGCTTGCTTAATGCTTTCCTCAGTTTCCCAAGTACAGTCTCTAGGATCACTGCTCCACTGCACTTTAACTAAATAAACCTTTTTGCTTCTGAGTTCTCTAGTTTCTTTGCCAACAATTTTTAATGGCTCTCTTTTGAGTGCTAATTTTGGAGTTATCTCCACATCCTGTTGCGCTGCTTCTTCTACAACAAGATCCGGATCATGCACATGTCTCCTAAGTTGAGATACGTGAAATACATTGTGCACTCCGGGCAACCAGTCTGGCAATTGAACCCTATAAGCAAGAGTTCCAATTCGCTCAAGTATAGGAAAGGGACCAATAAATCTCGGTGCCAACTTCCCAGTCTTGCCAAATCTGATTACTCCCCTCATCGGAGAAACCTTTAAATAGACATGATCACCAACAGCAAATGTCAAATCTCTCCTTCTAGAGTCTGCATAACTTTTCTGTCGGCTTTGGGCGGTTTTCAATCGCTTCTTGATGAAGTCCACTTTATCAGATGCTTCCCTAATCATATCGGGTCCTAGTACAAGTCTGTTGCCAGGTTCTACCCAACATGCTGGAGATCTGCAGGGTCTGCCATATAATGCTTCAAATGGTGACATCCTCAAACTTGCTTGATAGCTATTGTTATATGAGAATTCTGCCAAATGCAAATGATCTTCCCATGACCCACCAAAATCGATTATACAAGCCCGCAATAAATCTTATAAAATTCTATTCACCCGCTCAGTCTGGCCATCTGTTTGTGGGTGATAAGCGGTGCTCATATTCAGTTTTGTCCCCAATTCTGTCTGGAATGCCTCCCAGAACTTGCTAGTAAATAGGGGATCTCTATCACTGACTATGCTGATGGGAATTACATGCAGCTTAACAATTTCTTTGAAATATATCTGTGCTAGACTTTGGGCAGTTCTATTGGATCTGACAGGTATAAAATGGGCAGTCTTCGTGAAGCGATCTACGATTACCCAAATACTGTCATTACCTTTCTTGGTTCGCGGCAAACCATCTATGAAATCCATGGAAATCTGTTCCCATTTCCAACCTGGGACTTCCAACGGTTGCAACAATCCAGCTAGCTTCTGTTGGTCACTCTTGACCAATTGACAAGTAGGGCATCTGCTAACATACAAAGAAATATCCCTTTTCATTGCCTTCCACCAGAAAGTGCGTTTGATATCATTGTACATTTTACTCACCCCAGGATGGATGCAAAATTTGGATTTATGGCATTCATCTAGCACTTCTCTTTTAAGCTCGGGAATGTCGGGAACACATATTCTTCTATTCAGCCTCAAAACTCCTTCTGTATCCACTTGGAAACTGGAGCCTTCGCCCCTTTGAATCCTTTTTACCATCTCTTTCGCAAAATTGTCACTTTTCTGAAGAACAGATATCCTATCAATCAATCCAGGTGTAATTATAAGATTGGCAATGATTGCGGTTTTTCTACTAAGCGCATCCGCTACCACGTTAGCTTTTCCCGGCGTATACAGGATATCAAGATCATACGCTGCAAGAAATTCTAGCCAACGCTGCTGTCTCAGATTCAGATCTTTTTGGGTGTATAAATACTTCAACGATTGGTGATATGTGTACAGTATAAATTTCTCGCCCAATAAGTAATGTCTCCAGATTTTCAAGGCAAATACGATGGCTAGCAACTCAAGATCATGAGTCACATAATTCTTCTCATGCGGTTTCAATTGGCGGCTTGCATAAGCGACTACTTGGCCTCTCTGCATTAACACTGCACCAAGACCTCTAATAGAAGCATCTGTCCAAACCGTTAAATCCTGATTTCCATCAATAATTATTAACACTGGAGCGGTGGTCAACTTCGATTTCAATTCTTGGAAAGCTTCTTCACAGTCGGAAGTCCACTTAAACTTCTCATGTTTCTTTGTGAGCTTCGTTAACGGACCGGATATCTTCGAAAAATCCTTAACGAACTTTCGATAATAACTAGCCAACCCCATAAAACTTCTAACTTCTGTGGGAGTAGTGGGTTGTTTCCAGTCTTGAATCGCTGTTATTTTGCTTGGGTCAACAGAAATTCCTTTCTCTGACACGACATGGCCGAGAAATTTGACTTCTTCTTGCCAGAAGATACATTTAGAGAATTTGGCTTTGAAGACGTTCTTCCTTAGAATCTCCAATACTTGTTCTAAGTGTTTTTCATGCTCGGGTTTTGATTTGGAGTAGATTAAAATATCATCGATAAATACGAGGACAAATTTATTCAGAACTCCCCTGAACACTCTATTCATTAGATCGACAAAGTATGCTGGAGCGTTACATAGGCCAAACGGCATTACTAACCATTCATAAAATATGTCTGGGCCTCTGAAAGCGGTCAAAGGAACACACTCTTCTGCTATTCTCAATTGATGAAAACCTGTAGCTAGGTCCATTCGGGAAAATACTTTCGCCCCATTCAATTGGTCTAGCAAATCATCAATGCGGGGTAATGGATATTTATTTTTAAGCGTCTGTTTGTTGAGGTCTCAGTAATCAACACATAATTTAAGAGTACCGTCTGACTTCGGGACAAACACAACAGCTGCACCCCAATTAGAAAAACTCGGTCTGATTAGACCTTTCCACAACAGTTGACGAGTTTGATCGCCTAATTCTTCTTTTTCTTTCGGAGTCATTCTACGAATTGGATGCACCACTGGTCTAGCATTGGGAATTAGATCGATTCGGAATTCTATTTCTCTTTGCGGAGGTAAGTTTTCAACTTCTTCAAACACATCCGCATAGTTGCTAACAATCGGAATCTTTTCCATGGAAGTGGGGATAAGTTCTAATGCTGACCAAAATTCTTCTCTATTCGGATTCGAACCATGACAGGGAACCGTAATATATCCAAGCTTCGTTCGAATTTTAACGATTCTTTCCGCACAATTCACTTCAGCTTCATATTTCGTTAACCAATCCAGCCCGAGAATAATATCGAATTCGGGAAAATCCATAACGATTAAATTGAAAGGAAACTTGTAGGAAGAATAAGAGATTGGCACTTTACAACAGGAATTGAGAGTAATAGAACCCCCTATCGGGTTATGAACTTCAATCGATTCCTTAAGCTTTCGCTGTTCTAACTTTAGTTTGTGCACTGTGTTTCTAGCAATAAAACTACGCGATGCACCTGTGTCAAATAATACAGAAACAGGAATATTTTTAATTGTAAGGGTACCTCCCAAAACATCGGGTTTACCTGCTCCATCGGAAGCAGCTGGCGGGCTAGACCCGTCATAGACATGAGCTACAGTAGCTTTCTTTAGCAAAGGACAGTCTTTGACCAGATGGTAGGTCTTGCGACAGTTGAAGCACGAGCGAGGGTTCTGAGAGCCTTGGCTCGAGCCTTGAGAATTTGTTTTCTGCCTCTTCGGAGCTGTGCAGACGTTTGAGTAGTGCCCCGGCTTACCACAGTTAAAGCAATTTCCTCTTGGCGGCTTGCCAGTCTGAGGCTTTGAAGATGCTGCTTGGCTTGACTCGCCCTGATTCACAGTAGGCTTGCGCTTGTTTCCTGCTTGACTTCTAGCGCGATCCTGATCCAGATGCCTTTGATCAAGGTCTTCATAGTTGCATGTCATCTCCACTAGCTCGTTGAAATCCAGCTTGACATGGGCCATGGCTCTATCATGATATTGTCGTCTTAGTCCAAAGATAAACCTCTTATTTTTGGATTTCGCGGTAGCAACGAGTTCTGGAGCATAGGGCGGCAGCATTGTAAATTTGTTCAGATAATCTTGCACGGAAAGATCCCCTTGCTGGAGATTGGCGAAGTCATCGTGCATTCTTTCTAAAGCTTGTTATGGGACATATTTCTCCTTGAAGAGTTCTTTGAATCCATCCCATGTTCTTCCAGCTTCTCTATTCCCGACGGTAAGAGATTCCCACCATAATTCTGCTTGTTCCTGCATAAGCCAGGCGCCCATAATAGCTTTGTCTTCGTCTCCTAGCCTTAGGCCTTCAAGATTTTTCTCGCATGTTTTGAGCCATGCAAGGGCCTCTATTACGGTGCCAGTTCCCGAGAAGGTCTTGCCTCCTAAGTTCTTATATCTCTTAGCTACACGGTCGAGCTCGAAGTATTGAGCTGCCGGAGGTTGTATCAACGGTCCTTCTTGAGCTGGGATTTCTCCCCTTCCTCGGCCTCGGCCGGCACGGCCTCCTCTAGCGGCGGCTCCTCTGGTAGCCATTTGTCAAATTCTGTATAAGTAACGAAAAAGTCAGTTAACAGAAATAATAGTCTATTGCATAGTTAAGCAGAAATTCCTACGGAAAGATAACGATGGACTGATCATTTGTTTTTGCTATTCTGCTCAGCTCATTCTAGGACTTTACTAGTCCTATCTCTAATGAGCGACTCGCCTTAGAATACTACTGATTCTATTTTGACGAAGTGTTTTAATGTGTTAGACTCCAGAACTAAGGTTAACCAAAGCTACATCATCAGTATTTATGTTCGTGTTTCGAAGGTGTGATTTCTATATATTTCCATTAGACTGGTGTGAGAACCAAAACTAATATAGTTAGAATACATTGTTGTGAATTGGCATCAAAAACATGATTTTCTTTATATATATCAAAATTATGAATTTGAAATGTTAATCCACTAATTGATTAATGTTTGTGTTGTTTGTTTATTTGTTTGATAATTTTTAGCCATTTAGCCTAATTGAATCAAATATTGAACTATATTGAAAATTGGTCGCATTTGCTTGCATATACATATACTTACATTGAACAGGTCATAGCAAGGAGGCTAGAGCCAGAGAATAAAATTTGTTTGCCCGACAAATAGGTACATGTTTACTACATAATTTACTGTTTGTTTGGGTAATGATGATTTTATGAACCTATTGGCTAGCCGCTTGGCTTTTTCTTTTTCTTTTTTTGAGATCTGAAGGACCGGGGAAGCTATTTGAAATTCCCCGATGCTCCCATTGCAGGGGAGGTTATGGCGAAATTTTTCGAAAATTTAGGGTGTTAGCCAAATTTTTGAAATTTTGAAAATTCTCAGAAACTGAAAAGTTGGAGAATGGAAGCCAGATCGAGCGTAGAGCTGAATAATCAAACCACTTTCGACTTTGTTCCTTTTCGGGTACGAAAAGTTTTAAGTGGGGGAGATTGTAACAACCCGTAAAATGCGAGCCAGTTTGAAATTTTTATTTTGGCAATTTCAGTGAATTTTGAACATTTAAAATGAATTATTTTAAATAAAATCGACGAGAAATTTATTTTGAATATAATTTGATGTATATATTATATACGTCGTCGTTAGAATATAAATATTTATATATAATTATAAATAGAATTGAAAATGGCGCGGTAGTTCGATAATTCGATTTCAAACTTCAATTGAATGTACCGGGTGCAAAACAATCCGGATTTTAGTGAAACCAAAAACATTAGGATCTAATTGGTGATATCTTTCCAACGAATCCGACAAATCAAGATTTCATAGCGGGAATCAAAAGATATGTCCAGTTGAAAATTCTGAATAGTCGCTATAGAATTCAAGCCCTTAAAAATGGACATTTTGCAAATGACCTCGGATTTCGACGAAACCACTTTTGTTGGATCCGCAGTGTCAAATTATTGCTAGGTTTCAGATTTCATAATTTTTCGAATCAATATGTGAGCGTGGCAAAGAAAAACGCGTTTGACCAGTTTCAGTTGATTTTAATCGACTGGAAAATGGCCATTTTTCCAGCGGTCTCAGAATTTGACGAAACTAGTTTTCTTAGGACCGTATCGTCAATACGAAGCTAGAAAATATGTTTCTGGAATTTTTCGAGTTAGTATGTGACCCCGGTAAAATGAAATGTACGTTTAAAATTCAATATAGTGATTTAAATGTAAATTAAACGGAAACTGATCGAAACGATCGAATCAACATACGAAACATGTCCCATTGTGTTCGGAATGGGGGTAAAACGCTATGGACGACAGGCGGTGGGCCTCGTTTCGAGGTCGTATGTGAAAGTCAACATTTTGCAAAATAAAATAATTAAATAAAAAAAAAAATTAAATCTCTCCTTTATACCCCCTCCCCGTTCATTATATCAGAAAAAAAAAGAAACGAGATCCCAAATCGGGGTTGGAGGAGGCCGCTCCCCAACGCGCGCCACCGCAGGTGGCGGCGCCGACCATCGCGAGGACCCCCCATCCTCCAGCTTCTCCTCCTCTTCGTTCGACTCCACCGCCCCTCCCATCGCAATCGCGATTTCCCCCTCCTCCGCCATCGATTCGCGAGCCTCCCCCTCGCAGTCAACCTCCGCCCCTCTTCCCCCTTCTCCTCCACGTCGAGACCTCCTCCCTCCTCTTCAATTCAAACGCGATACCCCCCAAGACCCCACGCCGACCGTCGCGCGCCCCAGAGCCGACCACCGCCCTGCCTACCGCCGCCTCCAGCTCCTCCTACCCCCAAAGCCGGCTGTTGCCCCCCCTCCTTCCTTTAACAGTGAGTTTTTAATTTTCTATTTATTTTCTTTACAGTTTTATTTATGTTGGGACCTTGGTAAACATTTATGCGATTTTTATTTATATGAAGAGGTTAAAAATATAATCTTTACTATATAGAAATATTAAAAATATGATTTTTATATTTTTAAAGTATTAAAAATATAATCTTTATAGGATGGAGAATATAAAAATATCATCTTGGTATATGTAGCGAAATAAAAATCCGATTTTTATTTTATATACGTTGAAATAAAGTGGTGATTTTCATAACGATGAAATCTATATTTTTGTAAGGGTGAAGTCTCTATAGTTGAAAAGGCGAGATCTTTATATAGAAAATAGAGAAATAAAAATATGATTTTTACTTCGAGAAAAACGAAAACTTTATTTTTATAAAGGCGAAAACTTTATTTTTATAAAGGCGAAAACTTTATTTTTATAAAGGCGAAAACTTTATTTTTATAAAGGCGAAAACTTTATTTTTGAAAAGGCTAAATCTTTATTTTAGAAAAGGCGAAATCAATATTTTTGAAATTCGATTTTTATATATTGAACAGCATAGTAAAAATTCGATTTTTATATAAAGTATAGCGAAGAAAAAATTCGATTTTTAAATGTAGGAAGCGATTATAAAAATATGGTTTTCAAATTGAAAGTGAACAAATAAAAATGTGATTTTTATTTTAAAGACATCAAATATAAAAATGTGTGATTTTTATATATGTAGTGGATACGGGCAAAGAAGATGACAAAGATGCGATAACGATGAAGATTTCTATCAAAGAAGTGTCGTGAAGTTGGATAGCTATTGGTGAGAACTTCTCACTCAAAATCTCTTTTTCTAGTTATATATATATACTAGGATGTAGACGGTGCTTAGTAGCACCTGACACCCGTCATCCACAGACCATGGATGGCTTGTTTGTTAAATTGTTTGGTTGGATAGTTGGTTAGATTATTTAGTTTGAATTGAATTGTTTGGTGAATTGAAATGGATTTGATTGATGTGTGTATGGCGTGGGCCTTCACTAGACCGGGGATAAGGCTAGGCCTTGTCCCGTTTCTAGTATCGTGCCGTTATGCCGCCGAAATTTTCTAAAATATGTTAGAAAAATAAAAATAATCATTTATTGAATAAATGAACTGAATAGAAATTCAAGTGTTAAAATAAAATAGTTTGATCGTTAAAAATATAATTTTTAACGTGAAAGTGAATAAATAAATATTTATAAACAAATCGGCCGATTTGTTTGTATACACTGATTTGACTGATATTGATTGGGTCGATAAATTTTACACATCGCCCAACTGCACAAATAAAATCTGTGTTTGATTGTTTGAAACCCCACACGGGTGTTGGGATGAAATTTGAAGTTCACTCATCCTGATTGATTAAATATGTCGATCGATCGATTGACAGGCTGTTATAAGCGTTAGATATCTATATTTGATGCTTATACAGTGTAGTGCACTTTGGTTGATGGTTGATTATTTTTCAATGCTATTATATACGTGTGATGTATGAAAATCCATATAATTAACATTATATGGTGATTGATTAGGCCTCATTCCAATCAGGAAAATAATGAATATTATAAAAGAAAATTCATGTGTTGAATATAAAAATAGTCATGTGTTGACGATATTCCTGGGTTGAAAATATTATGTGTAGAGTGAAATATTTTATACAATGAAATTTACATCTTTATCACATTTAAAATTAGAACTACTCTACGGTTGAAGTCTAATTGAAAATCAAACGATAGATACCATAGTTTTATAAAATATTTTACATAACAAAAATAGTGATGTGTTGACAGTACTCATGTGTTGAGATTAGTCGTGTGTTAAAAGAAATATAGATTCATGTGTTGGATGGGAAAAATATTCATTTGTTGAATAGAATAAAGAAGTTGTGAAAAATATAAAGCCGTGTTGATTAGTTTTGCGCCATTTTGACGTGAACGATATTTATATCGATTTTATTCAAATTGAAATGAATATTATAGCAAATTCGAATTGAAAAGAAAACGAATTTGAATTGAATATAAAAGGACTTCGAATGGAATTGAATATAAAAAAAATTCAAGTTGAATTGAAAACGAACTGAAATTTAATTGAATTCGAATAGAAATTAAATTGAAATCAATTTGAATTGAAACGAATTTGAATTTGAATTGGATTGAAACGAATTTGAATTCGAATTAAATAAAATGGAAATGAATTCGAGTTGAATTGAAATCAAATCGATTTGAAATTGAATGTAGAAGTTGAATTGTTTTAGAAACGAATTTAAAACGATTTATAAAATTCGTTTTAAATAGAAATCGACGAAATATATATTATATATATAATATAATGGCCTGAATAGAACGCGCCGCGCCGCGGCAGTTCGTGAATGTCGACCATTTATTTAAAACGAACATTGCGGGAGATCCGACCGTCGGATTCTCCTAAAACCGGAACCGTTGGGTTCGTACCGAAAAGAGCTTTCCAATGAATATTAGAAATTTGAAATCTAACGGTTGGATTTGGAGTTATGTCCAAATCAAATTCGAAAAAGGTCGCTGTAAGTGCAGTTCGCTGGCCGTTGTTGGAAATCGACTGTACGGGCCTTGATAAAATTATTAAAAATATCTATAATTTGTGTAAAATCATAATATATGGATTGGAAAGAATTGAGCTGGAGAATTCCACATTTGAAAAGATAAAAATAGGTTTTTATCGAAATGAGCTAGTTTTGAACTAGAATTAATCAATTTATTTTTAAATAAATAAATTGAATTTGAAAGTGATTTTAAAAATAATCAATATTCCCAATACGTGGATTGGACTGGAGTTGAATCGAAATTATCTTCGGGATATTTCGATGTTGGATTTCGTGACTATACAGATATTGTTATGGGAATTTGAAAGATATATTTTATATCGTTATTGCCAATACGATATATGTTGGTTTCAGAATTTGATATTGAATATAAGCCGATATATTTTCTATTCAGAGCCTTGTATTTAATATCAAATGTGATTTTTGTTTATCGTGAATCGTGTTTTAGATGACATTGGTTCTTTAACCCAGTTAAAGGCAAGATGTTGATTTTTGAAAGAATTAAGACTAAGTGTAGTTTTAATGAATCTTTAATTAGATTAAAATGTGAATTGTTAATTTAAATTATCAAATCTGAAAAGTGATCGAGAGGGGAGTACCACCAGTTTTGCTCCAAAGCGATAGTTAAATCTTTAATTAGATTTGAACGTGAAATGGTAATTAATTTTACCGATAACACCGTGGTGTTAGATGTGGAGTATTACCAGTTTTCTCCATGGGATATATAGGTTGGGATGGGGAAATAAAATAAATAATTATTTCGGTGTGGTTCGTTAATCCCGACTAGTTTGAAATGATATCCATAGGAAGATTATAGGATAAATTTAGAAGAATTTATCTTGGATAAAATTAATGGGAACATTTCCCTAAGAAAGTGATTTTGTGAATAAAAGAATATTCTGAATTGGAATGAGGCGTTTGTTGTGTTTGTGTAACATTCGTTTATTATATACGGGGGTTATTCAGAAAGGCCGGGTTTATACCCATTCTGAATAACCGATTCGACGAGATGTCGAAGATGAAGACGGTGGTAGAAGACCGGAAGTCTTCACATCGTTTGGGTGATTACTGATGATCTTGATTGGGCTGTACACCCAAGATGAGGGAAACAGTTGGTGATCGTCCAGACGTACTTGGAGATGGATGGATATGCGAGGAAAGTGCCTCCGGTTTCGTTCAGACCCAGAACGAACTTGTAAATGGATTGTGTGTCTGACATTGGATTTTACTCTGTGTTGATTGATCTCTATTAAATATACATTTGTTTGGCGGCGGAGAATTATTCTCTTGCTTAACGCCCTTCTCTGAGACATACGAGCTCAGAGGTTGTATATCGATGGACATCAGTCGCATGGAGTGAATTGCCTGTGTGGCACGCGTAAGTGGCAATTGATCAAGGCTTCTGTTGAAAAGCAAAGTCTTGTGGTTGATGATCAAAGCACGGCCTGTGTGGCGTAGCTTTGTGTATAACGTGAATTCGCGAGCCTCACACCTCGGTATGAGTCAAAAACGGGATAGTGACTGCAGGGAGAGCACAACATTTCTTTCTAGCTAGGGTGGTGTCAGTGACCTACCAGCCCTGACATTTATTTACTTTTCACCTGTGTGGTTGTTGGATATGAGGCGCCTCGGATATAGGTCTGTAAGGACCGGGAAACGTGTGTTCAGGAATAACTAATCCTCAAAAGTAAGAGAGGACCGGCCCTGAAGATCCAAGGATCATAGTGGGGTCCTGGGACATTTGCTAGAGTGTCTCGAACGCGGAGAGGAGCTTGCCCCTTGCCTCGGCTCATGACGGAAATCCAATTTCCAATACGTGATAGTGCGGTTTTATTTGTAGAACCTAGTATGGCGACATAGTGGTATGGGTCATTAATGCCGCCTATGATTGATATTTATGATGTGAAATTGTTTTGACACTATACACTTATAGTAATATCAAAATAATGTGTTTTAAACGTATCAAGCATGCTTTGGCTGTTATAAGGTAAAAACCCTATCCTCCGGCTTGCGTTGCATTGTGTGATGGGACCTGGGTCTTATAACAGCTTCATTTTTCTTTATTTAGCATTGCGCTGTTTGTTCTATGCACTGGTATTCTTGGGAGGAAACCCGTTCCGTGTTATACGGCGTGGTCCCTTGATTTACCTAACTTTAAAACAAATATTAATAACTGTTTTAGTTCTCACACCAGTCACATTACTGACCTGGAGTTTATTGTCTTAACCTAAACTCTGGGTGCCCCTATTTTCCGCACGGGCAGCTAGTAGTTTTGGTTTTGCAGATTTATATTCACAGGGTCCTGATTAACAGCTGGAACGATGCTCGGAAAGCTCTGTATCCGTGTATCACTTTCAGTTGTATTTTATATTATTTTCCGCTGCTATGTAATTTATTGTAATCTCTGATATTTATCGAATGTAATTTATTCATTTATACTCTGTATATTCTTGTATCTGATGGAATTGTTGTAATAACAATGAAATGTTCTTCCGTATGCGTCCTTTTGTGTGTTGTTCTCAGAGTATCCGCTCTTTCCTTCACGGGGAAGTTACGGGTTCTCTCAGTTTGGTATCAACTGAAAGAACCCGTAACTTCCCTGTAAGGGAAAGCACGAATACTTTGAGAATAACACACAATTGAGCGCATGCGGAAGAACATTTCATTGTTATTACAACAATTCCATCAGATACAAGAATATACAGAGTATAAATGAATAAATTACATTCCATAAATATCAGAGATTACAATAAATTACATAGCAGCGGAAAAATATACAAAACACAACTAGAAGTGATACACGGATACAGAGCTTTCCGAGCATCGTTCCAGCTATAAATCAGGACCCTGTGAATATAAATCTGCAAAAACCAAAACTACTAGCTGCCCGTGCGGAAAATAGGGGCACCCAGAGTTTAGGTTAAAACAATAAACTCCAGGTCAGTCATGTGACTGGTGTGAGAACTAAAACAGTTATTAATCTTTATTTTTAAGTTCGGTAAATCAAGGGACCACGCCGTATAACACGGAACGGGTTTCCTCCCAAGGATACCAGTGCATAGAACAAACAACGCAATGCTAAATAAAGAAAAATGAAGTTGTTATAAGACCCAGGTCCCATCACACAATGCAACGCAAGCCGGAGGATAGGATTTTTACCTTATAACAGTCAAAGCATGCTTGATACGTTTAAAACATATTATTTGATATTATTATAAGTGTATAGTGTCAAAACAATTTCACATCATAAATATCAATCATAGGCGGCATTAATGACCCATACCACTATGTCGCCATACTAGGTTCTACAAATAAAACCGCACTATCACGTATTGGAAATTGGATTTCCGTCATGAGCTGAGGCAAGGGGCAAGCTCCTCTCCGATTCGAGATACTCTAGCAAATGTCCCAGGACCCCACTATGATCCTTGGATCTTCAGGGCCGGTCCTCTCTTACTTTTGAGGATTAGTTATTCCTGAACACACGTTTCCCGGTCCTTACAGACCTATATCCGAGGCGCCTCATATCCAACAACCACACAGGTGAAAAGTATATAAATGTCAGGGCTGGTAGGTCACTGACACCACCCTAGCTAGAAAGAAACGTCGTGCTCTCCCTGCAGTCACTATCCCGTTTTTGACTCATACCGAGGTGTGAGGCTCGCGAATTCACGTTATACACAAAGCTACGCCACACAGGCCGTGCTTTGATCATCAACCACAAGACTTTGCTTTTCAACAGAAGCCTTGATCAATTGCCACTTACGCGTGCCACATTGGCAATTCACTCCATGCGACTGATGTCCATCGATATACAACCTCTGAGCTCGTACGTCTCAGAGAAGGGCGTTAAGCAAGAGAATAAATTCTCCGCCGCCAAACAGATGTATATTTAATAGAGATCAATCAACACAGAATAAAATCCAATGTCAGACACACAATCCATTTACAAGTTCGTTCTGGGTCTGAACGAAACCGGAGGCACTTTCCTCGCATATCCATCCATCTCCAAGTACGTCTGGACGATCACCAACTGTTTCCCTCATCCTGGGTGTACAGCCCAATCAAGATCGTCAGTAATCACCCAAACGATGTGAAGACTTCCGGTCTTCGACCACCGTCTTCATCTTCGACATCTCGTCGAATCGATTATTCAGAATGGGTATAAACCCGGCCTTTCTGAATAACCCACGTATATGATAAACAAATGTTACACAAACACAACGAACGCCTCATTCCAATTCAGAATATTCGTTTATTCACAAAATCACATTCTTAGGGAAATGTTCCCATTAATTTTATCAAAGATAAATTCTTCTAAATTTATCCTATAATCTTCCTTTGGATATCATTTCAAACTAGTCGGGATTAGCGAACCACACCGAAGTAATTATTTGTTTTATTTCCTAATCCCAACCTATATATCCCATGGAGCAAAACTGGTGATACTCCATATCTAACACCACGGTGTTATCGGTAAAATTAATTACCATTTCACGTTCAAATCTAATTAAAGATTTAACTATCGCTTTGGAGCAAAACTGGTGATACTCCACTCTCGATCACTTTTCAGATTTGATAATTTAAATTATCAATTCACATTTTAATCTAATTAAAGATTCATTAAAACTCCACTTAGTTTTAATCTTTCCAGAAATCGATATCTTGCCTTTAACTGGGTTAAAGAACCAATGTTATCTAAAACACGATTCACGATAAACCCAAATCACATTTGATATTAAATACAAGGCTCTGAATAGAAAATATACCGGCTTATATTCAATATCAAATTCTGAAACCAACAAATATCGTATTGGAAATAACGATATAAAATATATCTTTCAAATTCCCAAAACAATATCTGTATAGTCACGAAATCCAACATCGAAATATTCCGAAGATAATTTCGATTCAACTCCACTTCCACTTCACCTATTGGGAATATTGATTATTTTTAAAATCACTTTCAAATTCAATTTATTTATTTCAAAAATAAATTGATTTTAATTCTAGTTCAAAACTAGCTCATTTCGATAAAAATTTATTTTTATCATTTCAAATGTGGAGTTTTCCAGCCCAATTCTTTCCAATTCACATACTATGATTTTACACAAATTATTGATATTTTTAATAATTTTATCAAGGCCCGTACAGTCGATTTCCATCCACGGCCATCGAACTGCACTTACAGCGACCTTTTCTGAAATTGATTTGGACATAATTCCAAATCCAACCGTTAGATTTCAAATTTCTAATATTCATTGGAAAGCTCTTTTCAATACGAACCCAATGGTTCCGGTTTTAGGAGAATCCGACGGTCGGATCTCCCGTAATGTCCGTTTGAAATAAATGGTCGAAATTCACGAACTGCCGCGGCGCGGCGCGTTCGATTCAGGCCATTATATTATATATATAATATAAATTTCGCCGATTTCCATTTAAAACGAATTTTATAACTCGTTTTAAATTCGTTTCTGAAACAATTCAACTTCTATATTCAATTCAAATCAAAATTCAATTCTTCTTTATAAATCCGTTTTAAAATTCATTTCTATTCAATTCAAATTTTAATTCAATTTGAATTCATTTCAATTCACTTTCAATTCAATTTGAATTCGTTTTCAATTCAGTTCATTTCGAAATCGTTTTCAATTCAATTCATTTCGAAATCGTTTTCAATTCAATTCATTTCGAAATCGTTTTCAATTCAATTCATTTCGAAATTGTTTTCAATTCAGTTCATTTCGAAATCGTTTTCAATTCAGTTCATTTCGAAATGAGGTAAGATTTTTATATAAAGAACATTATTATAAAAATGTAATTTTTATAGGAATCTCATAAAATAAAGATTTTATTTTTAGGTGTGAATGGCAAGAATAAAGATACGATCTTTGGTTAGATAAAAATTCGATTTATATATATATGAAGTAGCGATAAAAATTCGATTTTTATATATATGAAGTAACGATAAAAATTCGATTTATATATATATATATATATGAAGTATCGATAAAAATTTGATCTTTATATATATGAAGTAGCGATAAAAATTCGATTTTTACATATATGAAGTAGCGATAAAAAATTCGATTTTTACATATTTGAAGTAGAAATAAAAATTCGATCTTTATATAAGAAGTATAGATATAAAAATATAATTTTTTATATAGAAAGAAGCATTGTAAAAATATAATCTTTATAATATATGTAGCAAGATAAAAAAATGATTTTTAATATATATATAGCATAACAAAAATGTGCTTTTATTTATAAATATCGTTGGTTAAAAATGTGACTTTTATCATGAACAACGTGAAATGGTTGAGTTGGAATGTCGGGCGAATCCAAACCGTTCAGAAGTGAAATGACGAAGTGGAACCCAAAGGTGAGAACTCCTCACTTTTATTTTTATTTGTTTTCCAGTTGAAATATATACTAGGATGCAGACGGTGCTTAACAGCACCCGACACCCGTCATCCACAGACCAAGGATGACTTGTTTGTTTGATTGATGTGTTGTGAAATTTTATTGTGTGATGTGGGATGAATAAATATTTTATAGTCAAAAATATAATTTTTAATGTGTATATAAAATAAATATTTATAAACAAATCGGACAATTTGTTTATGTACACCCATTTAACTGATATTGATTGGCACGATAAATTTTACACATCGTCCAACTGCACAAATAAAAATCTGTGTTTGTTGATTTGAAACCCCACACAGGTATTGGGATGATATCTGACGTACACTAATCTCGATTGTTTAGTTGTATGTCAATCGATGGGTTGACAGACTGTTTAAACGTTAATTATTTATATATAATGCTTATGCAGTTGTGTGGTACACTTTGGATGATGGTTGATTATTTATCATTACTATGATATACATATGTTGTATAGAACCCATATAAATAACATATGGTAATTGAGTGGGTCTCCTTCCAATTTAGAAAATAAGTAATATTCATGTGTTGAATATAAGAAAATTCATGTGTTGAACAAATAATATTCATGCGTTGAATAAAAGAAAATTCATGTGTTGAATGAAATATATATTCATGTGTTGAACAAAAGAATATTCATGTGTTGAATAAAATATATATTCATGTGTTGAATAAAAGAATATTCATGTGTTGAATAGAATATATATTCATGTGTTGAATAAAATCTAAATTCATGTATTGAATAAAATGTATATTCATGTGCTGAAGAAAATATTCATTTGTTGAACATAATAACGAAGTTATTGAAATATATAAAGTCGTGTTGGTTAGAAATGATCGAGAATGGAGTATCACCAGTTTTTCTCTAGGCGATAGTTAAATCTTTAATTAGATTTGAACGTGAAATGGTAATTGAATTTACCGTTAACACTGTGGTGTGAGATATGAAGTATTACCTGTTTTACTTCATGGGATGAATAGGTTGGGATTGGGAAATTAAAACAAATGATTACTTCGGTAAGGTTCGTTAATCCCGACTAGTTTGGATAAACCATAATTTGGTTTGAATTGATATTCAAAAGAAGATTAAAGAATAAATTTAAAGAATTTATCTTTGATAAAAGTAATGGGAATCTTTCCCAAAGTATAAGAATATTCGAATAAAAGAATATTCTGAATTGGAATGAGGCATATGTTGTGTTTGTGTAACACTTGTTTATTATATACGGGAGTTATTCAGAAAGACCGGGTTTATCCCATTCTGAATAACTGATTCGACGACGTGTCGAGGATGAAGACGGTGGTCGAAGACCGGAGGTCTTCAATTGTTTGGATAATTACCGATGATCTTGATTGGGCTGTACACCGAAGAGGAGGGAATCAGTTGGTGATCGTCCAGACGTACTTGGAGATCGATGGATATGCAAGGTACAAGGTGCCTCCGGTTTCGTTCAGACCCATAACGAACTTGTAAATGGACTATGTGTCTGACATTGGATTTTATTCTGTGTGATTGATTTCTATTAAATATATATCTATTTGGCGGCGGAGAATTTATTCTCTTGCTTAACGCCCTTCTCTGAGACGTACGAGCTCAGAGGTTATATATTGATGGATATCAATCGCATGGAGTGAATTGCCTGTGTGGCATGCCTAAGTGGTAAATAATAAAGGCTTGTGTTGAAAAGCAGAGTCTTGTGGTTGTTGATCAAAGCACCACCTGTGTGACATAGCTTTATGTAACGTTGATTCGCGAGCCTCACACTCCGGTTGTGAACCAGAAATGGGAGAAGACAACAGGGAGTGCATGTGTTTCCTTCTAGCTAGGGTGGTGTCAGTGACCTACCGGCCCTGACATTTATATTATTTTCACCTGAGTGGTTGTTGGATTGCGAGGCGCCTCAGATATATCGGTGATTGTGTGGAGCCGATGGATTCATTTGGCTCATTTACGCCCCAAAGGGCGGGGAAACGCATGTTCAGGATTTAAGTTTAATCCACGTCGGTGGACTGGCCCTACATGTTTCCTAGGTACAGTTGCGGCTGAGTCCTGAGGCTCGGGCTAGAGAGTCTCGAAACGGTAGGATTGCGCCTTGCCTTGGTTCACAGATGAAAACCCAATTTCCAATACGAGACATTTCAATTTTAGTTGTATTCCTATATATGGCGACATAGTGGTATGGGGCACTTATGCCGTCTATGATTGATACTTATGATTTGAAGTTGTTTTATACACTATGCACTTATAATAGTATCAAATGATTTGTTTTAAACGTACCAAGCATGTATGGCTATTATAAGGGAAAACCCTATCCCCGGCTTGCGTTGCATTGTGTGATAGGACCTGGGTCTTATAATAGCTTCATTTTTCCAAAAAGCATTGCACTGTTTTGTTATATGCACTGGTATTCTTGGGAGGAAACCCGTTCCGTGTTATACGACGTGGTCCCTTGATATATCTGATTTAAAGTAAAGTTTTAAATAACTGTTTTAGTTCTCACACCGGTCACATGACTGGCCTGGAGTTTATTGTTTTAACCTAAGCTCTGGGTGCCCCTATTTCCACACGGGCAGCTAGTAGTTTTGGTTTTGCAGATTTATATTCACAGGAACCTGGTTTACAGCTGGAACGATATCCGGAAAGCTCTGTATCCGTTTATCTCTTTCAGTTGTGTATTGTATTATTTTTCTGCTGCTATGAAATGTATTGTAATCTCTGATATTTAGTGAATGTGTAATATTGATTTATATTCTGTATATTCTTGTATTCTGATGGAGTCGTTGTAATTAACACTGAAATGTTCTTCTGTTTGTGTTCTGATTGGTCTTGTCCTCAACTCAATCTGCGCTTTCATTACTGGGGAAGTTCGGGTCGTTTCAGTTTGGTATCAGAGCTTTGGTTTATAAAGCTCAAGAACAAGACACTTTAGAACCGAACGGAAGAATTCATCAGAGAATGGATTAGTAATATTCAATGAGAATGATTCGTTAGAGATGGGATCAGTAGTATCCTAGAACGAGTGTGAAGAGTATATTTTTAAAAATGACAACAAGTTTTGTTTTGAAATTTTAAACTTTATTATTCATATTTGAATATTTATTTGTATTGAGTTTGGACAATCCAATATATAAAGATTTTGCATATATGTCTGATCCACGTGTATTCGAAGTTTTAATATACTGGATAGATACAGAATCACACTCTAGTCGCCCGGAGATGGTTCTGATGGTCGCTATAGTACGTACATCATCAGAATGTGTATTCGAGTTTCGAAAGTGGGATTTCTGTATATTTCCAATTGACTGGTGTGAGAACCAAAATATAGTTAGAACATATTGTTGTGATTTGGCACCAAAAATGTGATTTTTTTGTCACTGTGTATCAAAATTATGAATTTGAAACGTTAATCAACTAATTGATTGACGGTTGTGTCGTTTGATTATTGTTTGATTAATTAAATGTTGAATCTTTAGCCAAATGGAACCAAATAGTGAGTTGTATTGAAAATTAGTCGCATTTGCATGCATATACATGTACTTACAATGAACAGGTCATAGCAAGGAGGCTAAAGAAGAGGAATAAAATTGTTTGCCCGACAAATAGGTATATGTTTATTGTATTTCTTGGGTTTTTTTTGATTTTATAAGTCGATTGGCTAGTCGCTTGGCTGTTTCTTTTTCTTTTTGGATTGGTGAGGGCCACTATTTGAAATATCCCGAAGCTCCCGGTGCAAGGGAGGTTATGGCAAAAAAATTTGAAAATTTAGGGTGTTAGCCAAAATTTTGAAAAGTTCTAAGAAACTGAAAAGTGAAGAACTTAAGCCATAATGAAAAGAGTGAAAGTTGAGCTGATTAGTTAAACAACTTTCGGCTCCGTTCCTTTTCGGGGACGGAAAGTTTTAAGTGGGGAGATTGTAATAACCCAAAAATCCGAGCCAATTTAAATTTTTTATTTTGGCAATTTTAGTGAATTTTGAAGATTTAAAATGATTTATTTTAAATAATAACGACAAGAAATTTATTTTGAATAGAATTAGAAAGGATATATTTATTTGAATCGTCATTAGAATATAAATATTTATTTTTAATTATAAAAAGAATTGAAAATGGCATGGCAGTTCGAAAATTCGATTTCAAAGTTCAAATGAATGTATAGGATGCAAAACAAACCGGATTTTAGCAAAACCAAAAATATTTGAATCTACTTGAGAATATCTTTCCAACGAATCCGAATAATCAAAATTTCCAGCGGGGATAAAAAGTTATGCCCAGTTGAAATTTCAGAATAGTCGCTATGGAATTCTGGCCCTTAAAAATAGCAATTTTGCAAACGACCTCTGTTTTCGACGAAACCACTTTTGTTGGATTCGGGACGTCAAATTATTGCTAAATTGCAAAATTAATAATTTTCTGAATCAATATGTGAGCGTGGAGAAGTTAAACGTGTTTTGACAATTTCAGTCAATTTGGATCGACCAGAAAATGGCCATTTTTCAAACGGTCTTCAAATTTGACGAAATTAGTTTTGTTAGGACCGTACCGTCAATACAAAGCTAGAAATAATTTTTCTGCAATTTTTGAAGTCAGTTTGTGGCCCTGGTAATTTGAAATGTACGTTTAAAAAGTTAGAATATATAGATTTATATTTTAATTTAAAGGAAAACTGAACGAAACAGTCGAATTAGCTAACGACACATATCTCATTGTGTCCCGAATAGAGGTATTTAGCTAGGAGAGACAGTCGTTGGGGTTCATTTGGAGTTCGTGGCATTAAACAAGTATATGGGAATTTAATATTATTAAAATTATTATTATATATAAATGTTTTTCTCTAAACCTAGGTCAAATTCAAAGCCACAGTCAACACAAAGAAAACTGCCCCTGTTCATCACGATACATAGCGGAAATGGTTCGAGATTTCCCCTCAATTTTTCGCCCAATCCCCTCGATGATTCCAACTACTCCTTGAGGCAAAATCAAAGACCCTGCTGAGCTCTTCAAATCCAACTAAACCTGAACTGGTTTCGTTGATTGAAGCAGGAGAAGTCGAGGGAGGAAGTTGCCGCCTTCGTCCTTGAAGTGCGCTGCCGGGGTCCAACCGAGTTGACCAGAATTGCTGGCCCGGGCGCGGGGTTCGATGGCGGAGCTCGTGGTGTGTGCAGATCTGATCCACAGTGGGTGACGTGGCGGCGAAGTTCAACCCTAGGATCGGAGCAGGGTTTTGAAGTCGGCAGTACATTTTGAAGGAGGAATAACAGTGAGCTATTTTGATTTTCTTATTCAGTTTTTGTTTTCAAAATATATTGTTTTCATAAAATATAAATAGCAGTGTTAAATAATAATAATAATAATATGGTTTTAACTATATAAAAATTAGATTTTTTTATAAATATAAAAATTAGATTTTTATAGATAAAAGGTAAGATTTTTATATAAAGAACATTAATATAAAAATGTAATTTTTATAGGAATCTCATAAAATAAAGATTTGATTTTTAGGTGTGAATGGCAAGAATAAAGATACGATCTTTGGTTAGATAAAAATTCGATTTTTATATATATGAAGTAGCGATAAAAATTCGATTTTTATATATATGAAGTAGAGATAAAAATTCAATTTTTATATATATGAAGTAGCGATAAAAATTCAATTTTTACATATTTGAAGTAGAAATAAAAATTCGATCTTTATATAAGGAGTAGAGATATAAAAGTATAATTTTTATATATTGAAAGAAGCATTGTAAAAAATATAATCTTTATAATGTATATAGCAAGATAAAAACATGATTTTTAATATATGTATAGCGTAATAAAAATGTGATTTTTATTTATAAATATCGTTGGTTAAAAATGTGATTTTTATCGTGAACAGCGTGAAATGGTTGAGTTGGAATGTAGGGCGAATCTAAACCGTTCAGAAATGAAATGACGGAGTGGAACCGAAAGGTGAGAACTCCTCACTTTTATTTTTATTTGTTTTCTAGTTGAAATATATACTAGGATGTAGATGGTGCTTAGCAGCACCCGACACCCGTCGTCCACAGACCATGGATGACTTGTTTGTTTGATTGATGTGTTATGAAATTTTATTGTGTGATGTGAGATGAATAAATATTTTATAGTTAATAATATAATTTTTAACGTGTATATAAAATAAATATTTATAAACAAATCAGACGATTTGTTTATGTACACTCATTTGACTAATATTGATTGGGACAATAAATTTTACATATCGCCCAACTGCACAAATAAAAATCTGTGTTTGTTGATTTGAAACACCACACGGGTATTGGTATGATATCTGACGTACACTAATCCAGATTGTTTAGCTGTATGTCAATCGATGGGTTGACAGACTGTGTAAGCGTTAATTATTTATATTTAATGCTTATGCAGTTGTGTGGTGCACTTTGGATGATGGTTGATTATTTATCATTGTATGATATACATACGTTGTATAGAACCCATATAAATAACATTATATGGTAATTGAGTGGGTCTCCTTCCAATTTAGAAAATAAGTAATATTCATGTGTTGAATAAAAGAAAATTCATGTGTTGAACAAATAATATTCATGTGTTGAATAAAAGAAAATTCATGTGTTGAATAAAATATATATTCATGTGTTGAATAAAAGAAAATTCATGTGTTGAGTAAAATATATATTCATGTGTTGAATAAAAGAAAATTCATGTGTTGAATAAAATATATATTCATGTGTTGAATAAAATATAAATTCATGTGTTGAATAAAATGTATATTCATGTGTTAAAGGAAAATATTCATTTATTGAATAGAATAACGAAGTTATTGAAATATATAAAGCCGTGTTGGTTAGATATACGCCATTTTGACGCAAACGATATTTATATCGATTATATTCGTTCTTATAATGAATATAGAAAAGGAAGTGATTTCAAAATATAATATTTTGAAAATATTATCATTTATATATCGATGATATGGAGTATTCAATTTCGATTTGAAATTGAATAGGAAGTTGAAATCGTTTTGAAAACGAATTCAAAACGATTTATAAAATACGTTTTGAAAGGAAATCGACGATATATATATAATATATATATTATATATATAATGCCCTGAATAGAATGCGCCGCGCTGCGGTAGTTCGCGAATTTCGATCATTCACTTCGAATGGATATTACGGGAGATCCGACCGTCGGATTCTCCTAAAACCGGAACCGTTGGGTTCGTATCGAAAAGAGATTTCTAACAAATATTAGAAATTAGAAATCTAACGGTTGGATTTGGAATTATGTCCAAATTAAATTTGGAAAAAGTCGCTGTAAGTGCAGTTCGATGGCCGTTTGTGGAAATCGACTGTATGGGCCTTGATAAAATTATTAAAAATTAGTAATAATTTGTGTAAAATCAAAAGAAATGATTTTGAAAGAATTGGGATGAAATTTTCCATATTTGAAAAGATAAAAATAGATTTTTGTCGAAATGAACTAGTTTTGAACTAGAATTATAATCCCAATTATTTTTGAAATAAATAAAGTGGATTTGAAATGGTTTTGAAAATAACCAGAATTTCCAATATATAAAGTGAAAATGGATTTGAATCGAAATTGTCTTTGGAATATTTCAATGTTGGATTTCGTGATTATACAGATATTGTTATGGAAATTTGAAAGATATATTGATATCGTTATTTCCAATACGATATTTGTTGGTCGTAGAATTTGATATTGAATATAAGCCGATATATTTCCTATTCAGAGCCTTGTATTTAATATCAAATGGGATTTGGGTTTGTTGTGAATGGTGTCTTCATTTACACTGTTCTTAAACCCAGTTGAGAAAAAGATTAAATCTTTTTATTTAGATTTAATGAAGTATACCAATTAAATGGTATTTAATTGGAATTGAATTTGAATTGATTTTTAGGTTTATCTTGAACGGTGTTTTAAATAACACTTGTTCTTTAACCCGATAATTAATGGAATGTGATTTTGGGTTTATAGTGAACCGTGTTTTAATTGACATTGGTTCTTTAACCCAGTTAAAGACATGATAAGATTTCCCAAGTTATACAATCATTAATATTGATTTTTGGGAAGATTAAAACCAAGTGGAGTTTTAATGAATCTTTAATTAGATTGAAATGATCGAGAATGGAGTATCACCAGTTTTGCTCCAGGCGATAGTTAAATATTTAATTAGATTTGAACGTGAAATGGTAATTGAATTTACCGATAACACTGTGGTGTTAGATATGAAGTTTTACTAGTTTTACTTCATGGAATGAATAGGTTGGGATTGGGAAATTAAAACAAATGATTACTTTGGTAAGGTTCGTTAATCCCGACTAGTTTGGATAAACCATAATTTGGTTTGAATTGATATTCAAAAGAAGATTAAAGAATAAATTTAAAGAATTTATCTTTGATAAAATTAATGAGAACCTTATCCAAAGTATAAGAATATTTGAATAAAAGAATATTCTGAATTGGAATGAGGCGTATGTTGTGTTTGTGTAACACTTGTTTATTATATACGCGAGTTATTCAGAAAGACCGGGTTTATCCCATTCTGAATAACTGATTCGACGATGTGTCGAGGATGAAGACGATGGTCGAAGACCGGAGGTCTTCACATCGTTTGGATAATTACTAATGATCTTGATTGGCTGTACACCCAAGAGGAGGGAATCAGTTGGTGATCGTCCAGACGTACTTGGAGATCGATGGATATGCGAGGTACAAGGTGCCCCCGGTTTCGTTCAGACCAAGAACGAACTTGTAAATGGGCTGTGTGTCTAACATTGGATTTTATTCTGTGTGATTGATTTCTATTAAATATATATCTGTTTGGCGGCGGAGAATTTATTCTCTTGCTTAACGCCCTTCTCTGAGACTACGATCTCAGAGGTCATATATTGATGGATATCAATCGCATGGAGTGAATTGCCTATGTGGCATGCCTAAGTGGCAAATGATTAAGGCTTTTGTTGAAAAATAAAGTCTTGTGGTTGTTGATCAAAACACTGCATGTGTGGCATAGCTTTGTGTAACGTTGATCGCGAGCCTCAAACCCCGGTTGTGAACCAGAAACGAGAGAGGACAGCAGGGAGAGCATGCGTTTCCTTCTAGCTAGGGTGGTGTCAGTGACCTACCAGCCCTGACATTTATATTATTTTCACCTGTGTGGTTGTTGGATTGCGAGGAGCCTCAGATATATCGGTGACTGTGTGAAGCCGATGGAGTCATTTGGCTCATTTACTCCCCAAAGGGCGTGGAAACGCATGTTCAGGGTTTAAGTTTAATCCACACCAGTGGACTGGCCCTGCATGTTGCCTAGGTATAGTTGCGGTTGAGTCCTGAGGCTCGGGCTAGAGAGTCTCGAAACGGTAGGATTGCGCCTTGCCTTGGTTCACAGATGGAAACCCAATTTCCAATACGAGACATTTTGGTTTTAGTTGTAATCCTATATATGGCGACATAGTGGTATGGGGCACTTATGTCGTCTATGATTGATACTTATGATTTGAAGTTGTTTTATACATTATGCACTTATAATAATATCAAATGATTTGTTTTAAATGTACCAAGCATGTTTGGCTATTATAAGGGAAAAACCTATCCCCCGGCTTGCGTTGCATTGTGTGATAGGACCTGGGTCTTATAATAACTTCATTTTTCCAAAAAGCATTGCGCTGTTTTGTAATATGCACTGGTATTCTTGGGAGGAAACCCGTTCCATGTTATACATCGTGGTCCCTTGATATATCTGATTTAAAGTAAAGTTTTAAATTATTGTTTTAGTTCTCACACCGGTCACGTGACTGGCCTGGAGTTTATTGTTTTAACCTGAACTCTGGGTGCCCCCATTTTCACACGGGTAGCTAGTAGTTTTGGTTTTGTAGATTTATATTCATAGGAACCTGGTTTACAGCTGGAACGATATCCAGAAAGCTCTGTATCCGTTTATCTCTTTCAGTTGTGTATTGTATTATTTTTCCGCTGCTATGAAATGTATTGTACTCTCTAATATTTAGTGAATGTGTAATATTGATTTATACTCTTTATATTCTTGTATTCTGATGGGTTGTAATTAACAATTAAATGTTCTTCTGTTTGTGTTATGATTCGTCTTGTCCTCAACTCAATCTGCGCTTTCCTTATCGGTGAATTTCGGGTCGTTTCAGATTTAATGATCCGAAGGCACTATCATTATCACAATTATCTAGTGATCATAATCCGTTGTTACTTGATTTAATACCTACTTCTTTATTAAAAGGATTTCCATTAAGATACCCAAATCACTGGAGTTATAAGAGTCATTCTAAGTGTATATATAAAGGTTTACAAGCTTATGTATGGGGATTTCCCAGTTATACTTTTGAGAAGAAACAACAAGCTCGTAAAACAGAGTTGAAATTATGGAACAAGGTAAGACCAAAAGATAATGCCCTGTTATTGGAAGCTGAAAATATATTTAATAAAAGAGAAGTTGTAGTTGCTTTAGATCCAGAGAACATAGAATTGTATGAATCCTTGTTGGAAGCTAAACATCAATTCACGGTTCAGAAGAAAATCATGTTTTGGAGTTTCAAGAAAAAAACCAAAGTCTCTTGGCTTTGAGAGGGAGAACTAACTCGAAAAAATTTCATTCCAAAATATCTTCTCGTAGGCATTACAATAATCGTAATGCTCTAATCAATTCTATAGGTGAGCTTCTATATAAACAGGAAGAAGCTAAGGCCAAAGGTATTGAATTTTTCAATTCCTTGTTCAATGATTCAAACACTTGTGAGTTCCCATTTTTTTCAGTCTTCCTATGTCAACAATCAAAGGGATCAGCAAGATTTGCTTTATCCGATTTCATTAAAAGAGATTAAAAAGGCAGTGTTTTCAGTGCATGATGATTCCAACCCAGGACCGGATGGATTTAATTCAAAGTTCTTTAAAGTATATTGGGAAGAATTGAAACTGGACTAACAGTTGTTCAAGATATATTCTATTTTGCAAAGATCCCCAAAGGTTGTAATCACTCTTTCATTACTTTGATTCCCAAAATTGATAGATCAACTGAAATTTCCCACTACCATCCTATATCATATTTCAATGTATACTACAAAAATTTCAGTAAAATTCTATTCAATAGGATAAAATGTTTTTTTACCTCATCTAATATCACCTAATCAATGTGCATACATCCTACACGATATATCGATGATAGTATACTGCTTGCATACAAGCTAATTAGGGGTTTTAAGAAACCTAGAGTGAATAAATTTTGTGTAAAGCTAGATTTTCATAAAGCATATGACAAGATTAGCCGAGAATTTATAGATCATATCATCAAATGTATGGGGTTTCCTATATATTTTATAAATGTTGTATATTAAAGTATTTCAGCACCAACCTTCTCTATTATGATGCAAGGGATCCCTAAAGGTTTCATTTCATCTAATCATGGTATTAGACAAGGTGATCCATTATCACCTTATCTATTCTCTATTGCAATGGAATTTTTCACATTTTGTATAAATGAAGTGGTGTTGCAACAATCTTTTCTTCCTATTCATGCTATGGAACCAATTATTACACATTTAATATTTGCGGATGATTTAATAGTATTTGGGAAATTTTCAACTGCTTGTGCTGCATCTCTGAAATCAGTATTTGGAAAATTAGATAAGTATAGTGAGTTATTAGTGAGTGTGCTTAAAACGAAGGTTTATTTCATCTCTCATGCATCATGTTCTAATGAAATTGCAAATATACTGGGAGTTAGCATTGGACAACTTCCTATCAAATATTTGGGTGTATCGTTATCTACTAATTACATACATTATTGGGATTGTCATGATCTATTGCACATCATTCAGAGTAAACTTTAGTGTTGGGATGCCAAGTTTCTCATTTTTGTGGGTAGAGCAGAGTTAATTCAAATTGTAATTACTCCAATGGTGCTCTATTGGCTCTTTATATATCAGCTACCTGATTATACAATTGAGAAACTTAATATGATGTGTGCAGATTTTTTTTGGGGGAGATCTAAGCATAAAGTTAAGTGGGATACGTTATGCCCTCCAAAGAATGAAGGTGGGATTAGACTTAAGTCTTTTAAAGATCTTTAAAAAAATCTGCATGTGTGAAATTATTATGGAAGTTTCTTGCTAATTCATCACTGTGGAGTAAATGGATGGCCATGAAATATTGTACAGGTAAAATGTTTTGGCATATGAGTATTGATAATAACTCATCTTGTATGTGGAAGGCAATATTAAGGTTGAGATCAAATGGGAGACAACTCTTTAACAAAGTAATATCAGATGGGTCATCAACTTTTATGTGGTACGAACCGTGGATAAACAGCAGATGCCTAGTAGATTTGATTGGTATTTCTAGAGTTCAAGCTCTTGGCAGAACAAAGTGAGTTTGTATGTTCTATTATGAGTGATGGCTGGCTTTGTAGTAACCTGCATGCAGGTATGAGGGAAGTTCATCAGCAAGTGGATAATGTTGTAGTAAATCATAATGCACATCATGCTTTTATGAGTGATGTGATAGAGGGGAGTTCAACTTCCACAAGGAATAGGAGAAAGCTCGAGAAGTGCATCTAGTTCAAAATTTCTTTAAAGTGATATGGCACTCAAAAAATTTGAGGATGCCTTTCATTACTTATCTTGCTGTCGTCGATAGATTAAGTACAAAAGATAAGTTGCTAAGATTTGGAATAATGGAAGAGAACGGATGCTTATTATGTAGAGTTCACGAGGAATCAGCAAGGCATCTATTTTTCAGATGTGAGTACTCAAAATTTATTTGGTGTTCTATAAAAGAGAAACTCGGCTTGTCATCAAATGCAGCTGGATCATTGGATGAAGAAGCCTCTCAAATTTTGCTAGCTTTTAAGGAGAAGAACCAGATTAAAGATGCGGGATGTGCAACATTCACTTCGATTGTTTATCATATTTAACTTGAGAGAAATGCACGGCAATTCAATAATAATGTCATTTCTAAAGAGGTAAATTTGAAGATAATAGAAAAGAAGGTTTGTTATTTGGTTAAGGGTAATAGCAGCAAGAAACCTAGATAATTGAATAATGTTAAGTTCATGCATAGGTACGGCATCGAATAATGGACACATGCCGATGGTTATTTGTGTGAAGAATAGATGGAGTTAGAGGGTGTTATATTTTGTATACTGCGTTTTTTTCTGTGTTGTATTACAGTTTATAGTGATACTATTTCAAGATGATTGTACTATTAATACAAGGAGTTTATATGTACTCCTTTTCCTTTTTGTCGCACCCATTTAGGTTAGGGGGCGCAAGGTTTTGATGAGGCATAAAAACAAAGTATATGATTGGTATTCGTAATTAAGTGAACCAATTTTCAATATATATATATATATATATATATATATATATATATATATATATATATATATCGATAACCACAAACAAAGCAATGAATCATCCAAACACACAATTTATATATTAATAATAATGAATATTATTATATGAAATAACAACATTCACAATATTTTAGAAAGTATGAGAATTAACTCACCATCCATTCCATTGATGATTTTATGTCATTTTATCTAATTTCGAATACACGCTTGAAATTACACAAAATTTCAAATGGTTCCAAATCACTCCAATCTAGTACCTACACGTAGTATTCATAGATACTATTCTGGCATAACTTGTTTCACTTAAATCTGATGTCATATGAGACAGTTGTAATTTTTACAAGCTTCTACACATTATATATAAATCAAAATGTCTTTAATTATGTTATTTACTTAATTTATACTTAATTCATTTTTTAAATCCTTCTTCCCCGTTTAAAATACACTCAACTCCTTATAGAAACCAAACCCTCCAAGTTTGTAATGGCCCGCAAATCCGTACTATCTGAGTTGACTAATAAAACCACACGTCCAACCCAAATTGCGCAGAAATACGAATCATTATTAGAAAGAAGTTAGAGAATGAGAAATAGAAAGAAAGAAATATTAGAATAGAAGAAAACGAAGATCACAAACTCACAGCGGAACGAATAAAATATATTAGGTAACATAAACTTTGAAATACAATTCGGTAATTTTATATACATACCATCATCAGAGCACAACAGCTATTTCTGGAACAGTTATAAACACATGTTTCCAGATACAAACATGGTACACAGCGGAATATATGATAGTCTATAGCAAACTGGTGAAGCCTCCTGCTTCAAACTCCTCCAAGTGAATCTGTAAAATCCCGACTACTTGACTGCCTGTACAAATTTGGGCACCCAAGAGTTTAGGGAAAACAAACAAAATAAACTCTGGGTCAGTCATGGGACTAGTGTGAGTAAACTCTAACCATTTGTTTAACTTTCAAAATCCTTTCGAAAGAAAGGATAATAGTAAGACTAGCCCACACATAAACATGGACAATTTTTACCTTACTATAACCCAAAACACTTTGATACAGAAATCCAGTGATATTATAATAGTGTCTAAATCAAATAAATAACAATCTAGTGGAACTCTTGCATCTCACGCTCCATATATAATTTAAAATCAAAAACCGCAGGGTGCTTATTGGAGATTGGATTCTAACTATGACAAGGTATGGAACCACCTGCCGATAGTGTATCTTTGGAGGGGAATACACTGGGTTCAACAAGAACATCTCGCAACCCGGCCCACACATGACCGACCACTCATTTCGCTTGAGTGTATCGAACGTGTATGTAACGTCCCAGAATCTTAGCGGTTTAATAATTTATTAATAAACGATAATTGAACGTACTAATTATAATATAATTATAATCGAGCTCGAAATGGCGTGGTAGTTCGTAATTTGGCGATTTGAACTTTAAACGAATATACAGAAATCAAATTTCGTTGTATAGGTTGCAAGATATGTCCAAATCAAATTTTCAAATAGTCGCTATATGTAATAACCCAGAAATCCGAGCCAATTTAAATTTTTTATTTTGGCAATTTTAGTGAATTTTGTTTATTTAAAATGAATTATTTTAAATAATATCGACGAGAAATTTATTTTGAATAGAATTCGAACGTATATATTATATAGATCGTCATTAGAATATAAATATTTATTTTAAATTATAAAAGGAATTGAAAATGGCGCGGTAGTTCGATAATTTGATTTCAAAATTCAAATGGATGTACAGGATTCAAAATAAACCGGATTTTAGTGAAACCAAAAATATTTGAATCTAATTGAGGATATCTTTCCAACGAATCCGAAAAATCAAAATTTCATAACGGGAATCAAAATATATGTCCAGTTGAAAATTCAGAATAGTCGCATTGGAATTTCGGCCCTTAAAAATGGCCATTTTGCAAACGACCTCGATTTTCGACGAAACCACTTTTGTTGGATCCGTGATGTCAAGTTATTGCTAGGTTTCAAATTTCATAATTTTTCGGATCAATATGTGAGCGTGGCAAAGGAAAACGCGTTTGACCAGTTTCAGTTGATTTTAATCGACTGGAAAATGACCATTTTTCAAATGGTCTCAAAATTTGACGAAACTAGTTTTGTTAGGACCGTATCATCAATACGAAGCTAGAAACTATTTTTTTGGAATTTTTAGAGTCCGTATGTGGCCCCGGTAAATTGAAATGCACGTTCAAATTCAATATATAGAGATATATGTTGATTTTGACGAAAACTGATCGAAACGATCAAATCAGCTTACGATACATATCCCATTGTGTTCGAAATGGGGGTAATTAGCTATGGACGACAGTCGTTGGGTTTGATTTAGAGGACGAAATAAAAGTCAACCTTTTTGTGGAGAATTAAATAATAATAATAAATATATATATTTCTATATAACACCCCCCTTTTCAGTTTTCTTATTCCCCAATAAAAAAAAGACCTAACCGCTGTGACACCCAGCCCCTCCTCCGCCGCCAATCGTCGACGCGACCCCCCCTCACCAACGTCGCGCCTCCCTCCAGATACACCCACCGCCTCCCCCTGATCTCGCGAGCCCCCTTTCTTCCTTTCTGAACCCTAAACGCCTCGTCCAACCCAAAACTACCCACCGCGAGACCCCCCACGACGCCACAGACCCGGCGCCACCCTGCTACCACCAGCGACCCCCCCCCCCCGACGCCTCAGTACCCCTCTCCGCCTCCTGCGCCGCCCTAGCAGCCCACTTCCCCTTTGAACAGCAAAGTAAGTTTTTTTTTGATTTACTTGTTTATTTTTATTTAAAAATAATTAGTTTATAGAAATAAAAAGGTTAGATTTTTATTATAGAAAAGATGGGATTTTTATTGATGAAAGCTATGATTTTTAACATAGAAAAGATTAGATTTTTATCATTGAAAAGATTCGATTTTTAATCATAAAAAGGTGGGATTTTTAATTATATGAAGTAGCGAAGAAAAATATAATTTTTCCATGTATGTAGCAAAGTAAAAATATAATTTTTATAGTATAGAAAGTATAAAAATGCTATTTTTATATATATTGAATAGCGAAGTAAAAATAGAATTTTTACATATAGAATAACGAAATAAAAATTTGATTTTTATATATTGAATAGCGAAGTAAAAATTCGATTTTTATAAATATGAAGTAGCGGTAAAAATTCGTTTTTATATAGGAAGTAATGTTGTTAAAAAATATATTTTTTAACACAAACGGTGTTGAACAGATCTCGTTGGAAGCACGGCGAAGATATTCTACAGTAGAAGAGTCGTGGTGAATTGTTTTAGCTAGTCGGTGAGAACTTCTCACTTTTAATTTAATTTTCTAGTTAAAATATATACTAGGATGTAGACGGTGTTTAGTAGCACCCGACACCCGTCGTCCACAGACCATGGACGGCTTGTATGCTTGTTTGTTTGATTTTGATGTATAGTTGATTGTGATGTGTAATGAAATAAAATATTTATATAGTTAAAAATATAATTTTTAACGTGTATATAAAATAAATATTTATAAACGAATCAGACGATTTGTTTATATACACACATTTGACTGATACTGATTGGGATGATAAATTTTACACATCGCCCAACTGCACAAATAAAATATGTGTTTGATTGTTTGAAAACCCCACACGGGTATTGGGGTGATATATGACATACACTAATCCCACTAATTAGTTGTTTGTCGATCGATTGATTGACAGGCTGTTATAGGCGTTGAATATTTATATTTGATGCTTATACAGTGTAGAATGCACTTTGGATGATGGTTGATTATTTGTCATTGTTGATATATACATGCATTGTATGGAAATCCAAAGAAATAAAATCTATGGTAATTGATTGAGCCTCATTCCATATTTGAAATAGAATATTTGAATAGAAATATTTGAAATAGAATATTTGAATAGAAATATTTGAAATAGAATATTTGAAAAAGAAATATTTGAATAGAAATCTTTGAAAAAGAAATATTTGAAATATAATATTTGAAAATAGAAATATATGAAGCCGTGTTGATTAAATTGACGCCATTTTGATGCAAACGATATTTATATCGATTATATTCGTTTTTATAATGAATATTGAAAAGTGATTTCAAAATCGAATATTTTGAAATGAAATTCGAATTGAAATTGAATAGAATTGAATTTGAATAGAAAATGAGTTCGAATTGAAATTGAATAGAATTGAATTTGAATAGAAAATGAATTCGAATTGAAATTGAATAGAATTGAATTCGAATTGAAATTGATTAGAAATGAATTCGAATTGAAATTGAATTGAATTGAAAACGAACTGAAATTGAATTAAAAATCGATTTGAATTGTTTTTGAAATGAATTTAAAATGAATTTATAAGGAAAAATTCAATTTTGATTTGAATTTGAAATAGAAGTTGAAATCGTTTCGAAAATGAATTTAAAACGATTTATAAAATACGTTTTAAAAGGAAATCGACGAAGTATATATTATATATATTATATATATAATATAATGGCCTGAATAGAACGCGTCGTGCTGCGGTAGTTCGTGAATTTCGACCATCGACTTCGAACGGATATTGTAGGAGATCCGACCGTCGGATTCTCCTAAAACCGGATCCTTTGGGTTCGTATCGAAAAGAACTTTCTAACGGATATTAGAAATTAGAAATCTAACGGTTGGATTTGGAATTATGTCCAAATCAAATTTGGAAAAGGTCGCTGTAAGTGCAGTTCGATTGCCATTGATGGAAATCGACTGTACGGGCCTTAATAAAATCATTAAAAATAGTAATAATTTGTGTAAAATCATAAGAAATGATTTGGGAAGAATTGGGATGAAAAACACCATATTTGAAAAGATAAAAGTAGATTTTTATCGAAATGAACTAGTTTTGAACTAGAATTAAAATTCTATTTATTTTTAAATAAATAAATTGAATCTGAAAAGGGTTTTAAAAGTATCCAGAATTTCCAATGATTGAATTGGAATGGATTTAAATCGAAATTGTCTTCGGAATATTTCGATGTTGGATTTCGTGATTATACAGATATTGTTATGGAAATTTGAAAGATATATTTCTATCGTTATTTCCAATGCGATATTTGTTGGTCGTATAATTTGATATTGAATATAAGCCGATATATTTTCTATTCAGAGCCTTGTATTTAATATCAAATGTGATTTGGGTTTGTCGTGAATGGTGTCTTCATTAACACTGTTCTTAAACCCCGTTGAGAAAAAGATTAAATCTTTTTGTTTAGATTTAATGATGTGTACCAATTAAATGGTATTTAATTGGAATTGAAGTGGTATTGATTTTTGGGTTTATCGGCAATTGTGAAATATTGGATCTTCCATTTTTTAAATCGCGTATCTCCTTCGCTTGTAGTCATTTATCATTCAATGAATGAATGATAAACTTATTTGATATCATTCTTTATACTGTTCAAGGCCTTCGTCCTGTTTTCGTCAAATTTTTTCAGTACTATGGCCGACTCGTGGATAGGGAACTATACTAGCTACCAATCTAATTTATTGTAGAAAATCTGGGATCAATGATTGGATCATGCAAAATAGAAATACTTTTTCTTGGGTAAAGGAACAGATGACTCAATTTATTTCTGTATCGATCATGATATATGTAATAACTCGAGCATCTATTTCATGAACAGTGTTTTAAATAACAGTTGTTCTTTAACCCGATAATTAGAGGAATGTGATTTTGGGTTGTCGTGAACATTATCTTCAATAAAACTGTTCTTAGACCCAAAGGAGTTAAGAAAATCAGAAACTAACTGGAGATTAGTTAAGTTGAATGGTTTCTGGGGTATTGATTTGATGTTGGTTTCAGCCTTCGGGGTTAATACTTACGGAATTGCTCACTTGCTAATTTACGGTTAGGGACTGATTGAAATGTGATGTGATTTTGGGGTTTATCGTGAACCGTGTTTTAAATGACATTGATTCTTTAACCCAGTTAAAGATTAAAACTAAGTGGAGTTTTAATGAATCTTTAATTAGATTGAAAAGATCGAGAACGAAGTATCACCAGTTTTACTCCAGGCGGTTGTTAAGTCTTTAATTAGATTTGAACGTGAAATTTTAATTGAATTTACTGATAACACCGTGGTGTTGATATGAAGTATGACCAGTTTTACTTCATGGGATAAATAGGCTGGGATTGGCAAATAAAATAAATGATTACTTCGGTGTGGTTCGCTAATCCCGACTAGTTTGAATTAATATTCAAAAGATGATTAAAGAATAAATTTAAAGAATTTATCTTCGATAAAATTAATGAAACTCTTCCCTAAGAAGGTGAAATTTAGAAACTAACTGTAGGTTGGTTAAGATGAATGGTTCCCTGGGTATTGATCTGATGTTGGTTTCGGCCTTCGGGGTTAATATTTGGGGAATTGTTCTCTTGCTAATTTACGATTAGTGACTGATGAATTGGAATGAGGCGTATGTTGTGTTTGTGTAACACTTGTTTATTATATACGCGAGTTATTCAGAAAGACCGGGTTTATCCCATTCTGAATAACTGATTCGACAATTAGTCGAAGATGAAGACGGTGGTTGAAGACCGGAGGCCTTCACATCATTTGGATAATTACTGATGATCTTGATTGGGCCGTACACCCAAGAGGAGGGAATCAGTTGGTGGTCGTCTAGACGTACTTGGAGATCGATGGATATGCGGGGTACTAGGTACCTCCGGTTTCGTTTAGACCCAGAACGGACTTGTAAATGGACTGTGTGTCTGACATTGGATATCATTCTGTGTGACTGATATCGGTTGCATAGAGTGGTTTGCCTGTGTGGCATGCTAAGATGCAAATGATCAAGACTTCTGTTGAAAAGCAGAGTCTTGTGGTTGATGATCAAAGCACAGCCTGTGTGGCACAGCTTTGTGTAGCGTTGATTCGCGAGCCTCACACCGTGGTTGTGAACTAAAAACGGGAGAAGGACCTCAGGGAGGGCATGCGTTTCTTTCTAGCTAGAAGTGGCGTCAGTGGTTTTACACGCCCTGACGAGTTTGGCTTATGTGGTTGTTGCTGTTACAAGACGCCTCGATTAGATCGGACGATCCGGGTCCGGTGGAGTCACTCGTTGGCTCATTTACGCCCCAAAGGGCGGGGAAACGTAGTATTCAGGCATTTTAATCCACATCGGTGGACCGGCCCTGTCGCTCCAAAGGTTTGACTGAGTACTTACCTGAGACATGGGCTAAATTGTCTCGAATCGGTAGAGGACGATCCCTGGCCTCGATTCACAGATGGAAATCCAATTTCCAAATACGTGACTTTGCGGTTTTATTTGTAGAACCTAGTATGGCGACATGATATATGGTACCCGTGCCATCTATGATTGATATTTATGATTTGAAGTTGTTTTATACACTATGCACTTATAATAGCATCAAATGATTTGTTTCAAACGTACTAAGCATGTTTGGCTATTATAAGGGAGAACCCTATCCCCCGACTTGCGTTGCATTGTGTGATAGGACCTGGGTCTTATAATAGCTTCATTTTTTCAAAAAAGCATTGCGCTATTTTGTTATATGCACTGGTATTCTTGGGAGGAAACCCGTTCCATGTTATACGGCGTGGTCCCTTGATATATCTGATTTAAAATAAAGATTAATAACTGTTTTAGTTCTCACACCAGTCCCATGACTGACCTGAAGTTTATTGTTTTAACCTAAATTCTGGGTGCCCTTATTTTGACACGGGCAGCTAGTAGTTTTGGTTTTGCAGATTTATATTCACAACATCCTGATTTACAGTTGGAACGATACTCGGAAAGCTCTGTATCCGTGTATTACTTCTAGTTGTGTATTGTATTATTTTTCCGCTGCGATGTATTTAAATGTAATTTAAATCTCTGATATTTTCTGTGTAATATTTATTCATACTCTGTATATTCTTGTATTTTGGTGGAATTGTTGTAATATACAATGAAATGTTCTTCCGTCTACGCTCTATTTCGTCGTGTTCTCAAAACAATCAGGCATTTCGAACGGCGTGGGTTGGTTTAGCGACTGATTTGGATCGAGCGAAATTCCCGGTCGTAACAGCGTGGTATCAGAGCTTTGGTTTGCAGAGCTCGGAGAACAAGACACATTAGAACCGTACGAAAGAATTCATCAGAAATTGGATTAGCAATATCCAATGGGAATGACTCTTTAGAGATAGGATCAGTAGTATCCTAGAACGAGTGTAAAGAGTGTTGTTTTGAAAAATAAAAATGAAAAACAAGTTTTGTTTTGAAATTTAAATCACTTATTCGTGTTTGAATATTTATTTTAAAATTAAATTGGACAATCCAATATATTAAGATTTTGCATATACGCCTTGCAAATGTGTATTCGAAGTTTTAATGTACTGGATAGTTACAGAATCACACTCTAGTTGCCCGGGGATAATTCTGGTGACGGGGCACCATCGCCAGTATTTATTTTCGAGTTCCGAAAGTGAGATTTCTATATATTTCCAATTAACTAGTGTGAGAACCAAAACTAGATAGGGCTTATTGTTGTGATTTGGCATCAAAAAACATATTTTTGGACTATGTATCAAAATTATAAATTTGAAAAGCTAATCAACTAATTGATTGCTAGTTGTGTTGTTTGATTATTGGTTGAGTAATTAAAATTTTGAACCATATAGCCAATTTGAACCAAGTAGTGAATTGTATTGAAAATTAGTCGCATTTGCAAGCATATACATGTACTTACATTGAATAGGTCATAGCAAAGAGGCTAGAGCAGAAGAATAAAATTGTTTGCCCGACAAATAGGTACATGTTTACCATAATTTACTGTTTTGTTTGGGTGATGATGATTTTATGAGCCGATTGGCTAGCCGATTGGCTAGCCGCTTGGCTTTTTCTTTTTCTTTTGGATTGAAGAAGGCCATGGGAGGTTATATGAAATATCCCGAAGACCCCGGTGCAGGGGAGGTTATGGCGAAATTTTTCGAAAATTTAGGGTGTTAGCCAAATTTTTGAAAAATTTGAAAAGTTCTTAGAAACTGAAAAGTTGAAGAACTTAAGCTGCAATGAAAATAATGAAAGTTGAGTTGATTTGTGAAACAACTTTCAGCTTCGTTCCTTTTCGGGGACGAAAAGTTTTAAGTGGGGGAGATTGTAATAACCCGGAAATCCGACCCAATTTAAAATTTTTATTTTGGCAATTTTAGTGAATTTTGGTTATTTAAAATGAATTATTTTAAATAATATCGACGAGAAATTTATTTTGAATAGAATTTGAACGTATATATTATATAGATCGTCCTTAGAATATAAATAGTTATTTTAAATTATAAAAGGAATTGAAAATGGCGCGGTAGTTTGATAATTCGATTTCAAATTTCAAATGGATGTACAGGATTCAAAATAAACCGGATTTTAGTGAAACCAAAAATATTTGAATCTAATTGAGGATATCTTTCCAACGAATCCGAAAAATCAAAATTTCATAGCGGGAATCAAAAGATATGTCCAGTTGAAAATTCAGAATAGTCCTATGGAATTTCGGCCCTTAAAAATGGCCATTTGGCAAACGACCTCGGTTTTCGACGAAACCACTTTTGTTGGATCCGTGATGTCTAGTTATCGCTAGGTTTCAAATTTCATAATTTTTCAAATCAATATGTGAGCGTAGCAAAGGAAAACGCGTTTGACCAGTTTCAGTTGATTTTAATCGACTGGAAAATGACCATTTCTCAAACGGTCTCAGAATTTGACGAAACTAGTTTTGTTAGGACCGTATCGTCAATACGAAGCTAGAAAATAATTTTCTGTAATTTTTAGAGTCCGTATGTAGCCCCGATAAATTGAAATGCGTGTTCAAATTCAATATATAGAGATATATGTTGATTTTGACGAAAACTGATCGAAACGATCAAATCAGCTTATGATACATATCCTATTGTGTTCGGAATGGGGGTAATTAGCTATGGACGACAGTCGTTGGATTTGATTTAGAGGACGAAATAAAAGTCAACCTTTTTGTGGAGAATTAAATAATAATAAATATATATATTTCTATATAACACCCCCCTTTTCAGTATTCTTATTCCCCGATATAAAAAAAGACCTAACCGCTGCGACCCCCCCCCCCCCCCCCCGCCGATCGTCGACGCGACCCCCAACGCCGCGCCGCCCTCCAGACAAACCCACCGCCTCCCCCTGATCTCGCGAGCACATATTCTTCCTTTCCGAACCCTAAACGCCTCGCCCAACCCAAAACTACCCACCACGAGACCCCCCACGACACCACAGACCCAGCGCCACCCTGCTACCACCAGCGACCCCCTCCCCCGACGCCTCAGTACCCTTTTCCGCCTCCTGCGCCGCCCTAGCAGCCCACTTCCCCTTTGAACAGCAAAGTAAGTTTTTTTTTTGATTTACTTGTTTATTTTTATTTAAAAATAATTAGTTTATAGAAATAAAAAGGTTAGATTTTTATTATAGAAAAGATGGGATTTTTATTTATGAAAGCTATGATTTTTAACATAGAAAAGATTAGATTTTTATCATTGAAAAGATTCGATTTTTAATCGTAAAAAGGTGGGATTTTTAATTATACGAAGTAGCGAAGAAAAATATAATTTTTCCATGTATGTAGCAAAGTAAAAATATGATTTTTATAGTATAGAAAGTATAAAAATGCAATTTTTATATATATTGAATAGCGAAGTAAAAATAGAATTTTTACATATAGAATAACGAAATAAAATTTTGATTTTTATATATTGAATAGCGAAGTAAAAATTCGATTTTTATAAATATGAAGTAGCGGTAAAAATTCATTTTTATATAGGAAGTAATGTTGTTAAAGATATAATTTTTAACACAAACGGTGTTGAACAGATCTCGTTGGAAGCACGACGAAGATATTCTACAGTAGAAGAGTCGTGGTGAATTGGTTTAGCTAGTCGGTGAGAACTTCTCACTTTTAATTTAATTTTCTAGTTAAAATATATACTAGGATGCAGACGGTGTTTAGTAGCACCCGACACCCGTCGTCCACAGACCATGGACGGCTTGTATGCTTGTTTGTTTGATTTTGATGTGTAGTTGATTGTGTGATTTGATGTGTAATGAAATAAAATATTTATATAGTTAAAAATATATTATAGTTAAAAATATAATTTTTAACGTGTATATAAAATAAATATTTATAAACGAATCGGACGATTTGTTTATATACACACATTTGACTGATACCGATTGGGACGATAAATTTTACACATCGCTCAACTACAAAAATAAAATATGTGTTTGATTGTTTGAAAACCCCACACGGGTATTAGGGTGATATATGACATACACTAATCCCAATAATTAGTTGTTTGTCGATCGATTGATTGACAGACTGTTATAGGCGTTGAATATTTATATTTGATGCTTATACAGTGTAGAATGCACTTTGGATTATGGTTGATTATTTGTTATTGTTGATATATACATGCGTTGTATGGAAATCCATAGAAATAAAATCTATGGTCATTGATTGAGCCTCATTCCATATTTGAAATAGAATATTTGAATAGAAATATTTGAAATAGAATATTTGAAAAAGAAATATTTGAATAGAAATCTTTGAAAAAGAAATATTTGAAATATAATATTTGAAAATAGAAATATATGAAGCCGTGTTGATTAGATTGACGCCATTTTGATGCAAACGATATTTATATCAATTATATTCGTTTTTATAATGAATATTGAAAAGTGATTTCAAAATCGAATATTTTGAAATGAAATTCGAATTGAAATTGAATAGAATTGAATTTGAATAGAAAATGAGTTCGAATTGAAATTGAATAGAATTGAATTTGAATAGAAAATGAATTCGAATTGAAATTGAATAGAATTGAATTCGAATTGAAATTGAATAGAAATGAATTCAAATTGAAATTGAATTGAAAATGAACTGAAATTGAATTAAAAATCGATTTGAATTGTTTTTGAAATGAATTTAAAACGAATTTATAAGGAAAATTTCAATTTTGATTTGAAATTAAAATGGAAGTTGAAATCATTTCGAAAACGAATTTAAAACGATTTATAAAATACGTTTTAAAAGGAAATCGACGAAGTATATATTACATATATATAATATAATGGCATGAATAGAATGCGCCGTGCTGCGGTAGATCGTGAATTTCGACCATCACTTCGAACGGATATTGCGGGAGATCCGACCATTGGATTCTCCTAAAACCGGAACCGTTGGGTTCGTATCAAAAAGAACATTCTAACGGATATTAGAAATTAGAAATCTAACGGTTGGATTTGGAATTATGTCCAAATCAAATTTGGAAAAGGTCGCTGTAAGTGCAGTTCGATGGCCATTGATGGAAATCGACTGTACGGGCCTTGATTAAATTATTAAAAATAGTAATAATTTGTGTTAAATCATAAGAAATGATTTAGGAAGAATTGGGATGAAAACTCCATATTTGAAAAGATAAAAGTAGATTTTTATCGAAATGAACTAGTTTTGAACTAGAATTAAAAATCTATTTATTTTTAAATAAATAAATTGAATTTGAAAAGGGTTTTAAAAGTAACCAGAATTTCCAATGATTGAATTGGAATAGATTTGAATCGAAATTGTCTTCAGAATATTTCGATGTCGGATTTCGTGATTATACAGATATTGTTATGGAAATTTGAAAGATATATTTATATCGTTATTTCCAATACGATATTTGTTGGTCGTAGAATTTGATATTGAATATAAGCCGATATATTTTCTATTCAGAGCCTTGTATTTAATATCAAATGTGATTTGGGTTTGTCGTGAATGGTGTCTTCATTAACACTGTTCTTAAACCCCGTTGAGAAAAAGATTAAATCTTTTTGTTTAGATTTAATGAAGTGTACCAATTAAATGGTATTTAATTGGAATTGAATTGGTATTGATTTTTGGATTTATCGTGAACAGTGTTTTAAATAACACTTGTGCTTTAACCCGATAATTAAAGGAATGTGATTTTGGGTTGTCGTGAACGGTATCTTCAATAATACTATTCTTAGACCCAAAGGAGTTAAGAAAATCAGAAACTAACTGGAGATTAGTTAAGTTGAATGGTTTCTGGGGTATTGGTCTGATGTTGGTTTCGGCCTTCGGGGTTAATACTTAGGGAATTGCTCGCTTGCTAATTTACGGTTAGGGACTGTTTGAAATATGATGTGATTTTGGGGTTTATCATGAACCATGTTTTAAATGACACTGAACCTTTAACCTAGTTGAAGATTAAAACTAAGTGGAGTTTTAATGAATCTTTAATTAGATTGAAAAGATCGAGAATGGAGTATCACCAGTTTTACTCCAGGCGGTAGTTAAAAACTTTAATTAGATTTGAACGTGAAATGGTAATTGAATTTACCGATAACACCGTGGTGTTAGATATGAAGTATGACCAGTTTTACTTCATGGGATAAATATGCTGGGATTGGGAAATAAAATAAATGATTACTTCGGTGTGGTTCGCTAATCCCGACTAGTTTGAATTGATATTCGAAAGAAGATTAAAGAATAAATTTAAAGAATTTATCTTTGATAAAATAAATGGGAACTTTTCCCTAAGAAGGTTAAATTTAGAAACTAATTGTAGGTTGGTTAAGATAAATGGTTACCTGGGTATTGATCTGATGTTGGTTTCGGCCTTCCGGGTTAATATTTGGGGAATTGTTCTGTTGCTAATTTTTTACATTAGTGACTGATGAATTGGAATGAGGCGTATGTTGTGTTTGTGTAAAACTAGTTTATTATATACGCGAGTTATTCAGAAAGACCGGGTTTATCCCATTCTGAATAACTGACTCGACGATTAGTCGAAGATGAAGACGGTGGTTGAAGACCGGAGGTCTTCACGTCGTTCGGATAATTATTGATTATTTTGATTGGGTCGTACACCCAAGAGGAGGGAATCAGTTAGTGGTCGTCCAGACGTACTTGGAGATCGATGGATATGCGGGGTACTAGGTGCCTCCGGTTTCGTTCAGACCTAGAACGGACTTGTAAATGGACTGTGTGTCTGACATTGGATATCATTCTGTGTGACTGATATCGGTTGCATAGAGTGGTTTGCCTGTGTGGCATGATAAGATGCAAATGATCAAGACTTCTGTTGAAAAGCAGAGTCTTGTGGTTGATGATCAAAGCACAGCCTGTGTGGCACAGCTTTGTGTAGCGTTGATTCGCGAGCCTCACACCCCGGTTGAGAACTAAAAACGGGAGAAGGACCTCAGGGAGGGCATACGTTTCTTTCTAGCTAGAAGTGGCGTCAGTGGTTTTACACGCCCTGACGAGTTTGACTTATGTGGTTGTTGCTGTTACGAGGCGCCTCGGTTAGATCGGACGATCCGGGTCCGGTGGAGTCATTCATTGGCTCATTTACGCCCCAAAGGGCGGGGAAACGTAGTGTTCAGGCATTCTAATCCACATCGGTGGACCGACCCTGTCGCTCCAAAGGTTTGACTGAGTACTTGCCTGAGATATGGGCTAGATTGTCTCGAATCGGTAGACGACGATCCCTGGCCTCGGTTCACAGATGGAAATCCAATTTCCAAATACGTGACTTTGCGGTTTTATTTGTAGAACCTAGTATGGCGACATGATATATGGTACCCATGCCGTCTATGATTGATATTTATGATTTGAAGTTGTTTTATACACTATGCACTTATAATAGCATCAAATGATTTGTTTCAAACGTACTAAGCATGTTTGGCTATTATAAGGGAGAACCCTATCCCCCGACTTGCGTTGCATTGTGTGATAGGACCTGGGTCTTATAATAGCTTCATTTTTTCAAAAAAGCATTGCGCTATTTTGTTATATGCACTGGTATTCTTGGGAGGAAACCCGTTCCATGTTATACGGCGTGGTCCCTTGATATATCTGATTTAAAATAAAGATTAATAACTGTTTTAGTTCTCACACCAGTCCCATGACTGACCTAGAGTTTATTGTTTTAACCTAAATTCTGGGTGCCCTTATTTTGACACGGGCAGCTAGTAGTTTTGGTTTTGCAGATTTATATTCATAACATCCTGATTTACAGTTGGAACGATACTCGGAAAGCTCTGTATCCGTGTATTACTTCTAGTTGTGTATTGTATTATTTTTCCGCTGCGATGTATTTAAATGTAATTTAAATCTATGATATTTTCTGTGTAATATTTATTCATACTCTGTAAATTCTTGTATTCTGATGGAATTGTTGTAATATACAATAAAATGTTCTTCCGTCTGCGCTCTATTTCGTCGTGTTCTCAAATCAATCAGGCGTTTCGAACGGTCTGGGTCGGTTTAGCGACTGATTCGGATCGAGCGAAATTCCCGGTCGTAACACTATAGAATCGTTCATCGACCGTAACAGTTATTTGAAATAATTGCATACTGGATTCGAATTTAGACAAGGTTCTTTTGGGACGTAGTGTTAATTTAATTTTTAGAATTTTGGTGTAATTTTTAATTAATTAAATACACAACTTTTTATTTGGAGTATTTTGCACCCTATATCAATATTTTGGGGTTTCAAAATATGAGTCGACTTACCAATATTATTATATTTTTGGGATCGTGGCTCTTCGCTGAGCACGATTTTATTTTTATTTTTGTCCCTAGCTGCTCGAACATGAACGATACACAGAAATGCTAAAATCAAACTAAAACCGATCACTAAACTAACGAAATCTAACCGTGGAGCAACTTGTTTATTAACTTCTCTAAATATTATAAAAGCATCAAACAATAAAATGGCAACTCATTTGATGGTTGAATCCAACTTCTGTATTATAAATAACGTTAAAGGCTCAAATTGTGTTATTCTAATATGTGGTGCATTTGACGTCAAGAAGGCATTAATTAGTTACGAATGCAGTTTCGAGATGTATACCAGTGACGAAGCATATATGTATATAACAACACATGTTTTGCCTACATATAATCTAGTCTATAGATTTCCATTTGACACCATTCGCTTGTTTTGTCGAGAAGATTCGGATGATATACTGACATGAACATAAGAGAAAACAGAACAATTATAGTATGCAAATGTTGAAAATCAAATGAAGAGAAAAATGAAATGTGAACTGTGTAGATATGTGATACTTCATTTTGTTGTCTTGTACAATACAGTCCTATATACGAAGTGAAAATTCATGGCATTGACAGCTAAATCCTAGACTGAGAGATATGCATAACTTACCCATCACTGTAACCCTACCCTATTCTACTATACTGCTGTACGAGTGCCAAAAATTTCAAAGAACACAGACCACGCATGCAGCTACCCTACATCATCCTCTTCTTGCCTAAGCACTATTGTACCTATCAACTCATGTATAGTTGCATTCTACAGCTTGTACAGCCACATGCCTACACCATGAGGCGTACGTCCTTTCCCCATAAAGTAAATACAAACCCACCTTACAAACTGTACATGCATGTGCTTCCTCCTTCGCAAACGATGGACGAGTGTAAGGGACATACGAAAGGAAAAATCACTGCCAGCCTATCTTTTAAAATCTACACAGAACATGAAATGAAAACTTGTAATAGCTACGTTGAAATGAAAACTCATGCTCACCCACCCTAAACATGCCAATAGTTACTGTACACTCCTTGGCCATCACGTTTGGTAATCCTATAAATATGTACCTAAACACTACCGCCCTCAGCACATTCCTCTTTGTAAAACAAGTAAATTTTCTCACTGAAAGGCTCAAACTTCTCTCCCCTCATGGGTACAATTTTTCTTCGTTGAGTTTCTGGGGAGGTGGAGTTTAACGCGGATCGGAGGAGGGTGTTTCTTCGATGAGGTCTGATGGACCAGAGGGAGGAGTGACCCCGATGAAGTAGAGGAGCAGGTCATTTTCTGGATGAATTGACGAGATGCGGTATGGTGTTTTTCTCGTGATTTTTAGTGGAGGAATGAGGACGATGGGTGGTTTTCGTTGCTTCAGGAAAATTATATGGGAGGAGGACGTGTATTGTAAGAAAAGGGGGGGCCTGGGTTAGCAAGGCCGTAAGGGAATTGGGCCATCATTGGTAGAAGCCCAAAAAAAGGGATCCGCCATTCAGTTTTGTGGAGCAGGTACGGATGTTTATATTTTCAGGAAGAAAGGGTGAGTGTACAGGACGTGAGCGGTTTGAATGGGACAAGAAACTATAGTATTTGCGGTAGGCTAAATGGGTTTTGGACCGGTTAGAGGAGAGGTAAGGTCCGGAGTAATTATAGTGATATTTAGTTTTGTTTTTAATTTAGAATATTACGTAAACTTGTACACATACTATCTCATTCATACAACGTTAGTGTTGCGAACCGTCGGCTACATTGGGATCGTATGATCGCACAATGTACAATTGAACTAGTTTGGAAAGGTTAGGAGGTCATTTCAAATTTTGGCGGAATAGTACGTCCGTTATTGAACCATCGACCGCCTACCGTTATTAACGACTACCGAACAAGGTGAGTAATTCTCACAAACTCTACTTAGCTTATATTTTATAATGTATTTTTAGAATTTATAAATAATGGTTATTTGCTGTGTGTTGGCTGTTTGGTTGAACTACAAGTTAAATTGGTTGAAAATATCGATAACGATATATATATAAATCGTTAATCGAATATTGATTCTGTTTATCAGAATATTTCATGCTCGTGTTATTTATGTTGATTAACATCTGTGGATGCAGGGAAAACAGGTTGGAGGGACCCAATTGGGTTCCTCAACATTTATTTTACTGTTTTTCATATATTGTGATATATGATGTGATTTATAATCTGTTGTTGATTTGTGTGTTTGATCATGGTTATTTGGTACTTTTAAATACCAAAAGAAATATCTGAATGTGAAAAGGAGAAATTCAAACTATAATTTGAAATAAAATATTTATATAAAATCAAGGGATTTTATATAAAAAGGAAATTTGAGGTGTATATTGAAATAAGAATTTTATGAAATCAAAATGGATTTCATAAAAGGAGGTATTTGAAAAATTAATAAGTAACTTCTGTATATAATTTATTTACAGTTATATGGAAGTGCAAAAGTCCATTTTGGTTAAAATACTTAATAGAAATAACAAGAAGAAAATAAGGAACTTTATGGAATAAATAAGATATTTTGAAAAGGAGAACTATAGGAAATAAATAGGATACATTAGAAAAAGGAAAGCAAAACAAATGAATTGAAAAGGAAATATTTGGGAAATAAATAGAATTATAAAATAGTAGATTTTGAATAGAATCTGTTTTAACAAAAAATTGAAAAGTTAAATTTATAAATAATATTTTATAAATTAAATAAAAATAATTATCTTTTGACGAATGAAATATATAAGTTGAACTTATATAGGGAAGTGGAAATCGGTTTTAACATCGATATTTTATAGAATATGAATTCAGCATTTAAAAAGGGAAAATTTAAATGAGATCTTAAGTGTTAGAAGTTAAAAGGAGATTTTCTTTACAAATAATTTTGTAAAGAAAAATATAAATAGAAATTGAAGTTGAGATATTGTTTTCAAATATGAAATCAAACTGAATAGACTATGTAAAAGAAATATTATTCACATTCGAATGTGAATAATGAGAATAAGCAAAGATTTTGCAAATAAAACATGTGTAAAAGAAATTGGGTTTTGAAATAGGAATTCAACCAGTAATGAAATTCCGAATGGTTAAGAAATAAAGAACTTGTTTAATAATTAAAACAAGTGTTGTGATTTATAAAAACATTTAATGGGCTAAAATTATATTTATCAATGGATAATTGAGATTTCAACAGTGCATGGGGAAAGCGATGTTTTATTTAAACATCAGTTTGAATTCGAGAAAGAAATTTGGGAATGTTTTTCCAAATAAGAAACAGAAACATTTTCTAAATTTAGAAAATAAGAATTTACAAATATATAGAAATGGGGAAATGGATAAATTGAAGATAATTTAATATAAAGAGATAAATGTGGAATGATGAATGATCGATAGATTTTCCATTTGGAAATAATGTCGTTGGTTGTACACCTGTTTTTCTTTGATAGCTAAATCACCGACTATCGAAGTTTTTGACCATTTTACGTCGTCAATATGGAGAGACCGGGATCAGATTCATTATCTGAAAACCACTCTGTATAGATGTTAGCGTTGCGATCAAATATTGAAGACGGATTTATGCAAGGGCTATCCTATTTACAGAATAGTGCCTTCGGTTTGTCCAGTCCCAGGACAACGTGAATGGACGAATGTCTGACAGAGTATATCTAACGGATCGTGTAAGTTGATCTCTTTAAACGTACTTACGTTTGGTGGCGGAGGAATTCGTTTCACTTAGCTTTATACCCTTTGTATTTTTGGGGAAATCAATTTGTGATTTAGCGGGTATGAAAATGTGGCATTCAAAGTGAATGATGGTCAAGTATTTCAAAAGATACGTAATGACCTCAAGCCTCATCAACCGGGAAATGACAGAAATCGGGCAGGCAACATGGCTATGTGGGTCACTCCCATTAGGGTGTATATCACCTATCTAGAGAAAATCCGTTTCATTCTTTTATCTATGTTCGATGTTGTCCCTTTTCAGGAAACAGTGGGTAGCTCCCAACCATTGGTGATATACATTCGATACACTCAAGCGAAATGAGTGGTCGGTCATGTGAGGGCCGGGTTGCAAGACGTTCTTGTTGAACCCAGTGTATTCGCCTCTAGAGATACACTATCGGCAGGTGGTCCCATACCTTGTCATAGTCGGAATCCAATCTCCAATAAGAGCCCGCGGATTTGTTTGTATACTACATATGTGGAACGTGAGATGCAAGCATTCTGCTAGATTGTTAATTACTTGTGATTAGACATTATTATAATATCAGAGAAGTATTGATTTCCAAAACTGTTTTGGGTTATCGTAAGGTAAAAACCTTCCGTGTTTATGTGTGGATCAGTCTTACGATTATCTTTTCTTTTGAAAAGATTTTTAAAAGTTAAACCGATGATTTGAGTTTACTCACATCAGTCCCATGATTGACCCAGAGTTTATTTTGTTTTGTTTTCCCTAAACTCTTGGGTGCCCAAATTTGTACGGGCAGTCAAGTAGTTCATACTTGGAGGAGCTTGAAGCAGGAGGCTTCAGGAATTTATAACTATTGTTATTTCCGCTGTGTGTAAGTGTTGTACTCTGATAATATTGTTGCATATATATACTGTTTTATTTCAAAGTTATGTTATATTATATTTTATTCGTTCAGCTGTGAGATTCGTATGACTCTGATTCGGTTCTGTGATGATCTTATTCTTCTTCTATTCTAATTTTCTATCTTTTCTATTTTCACCCTCTAACTTCTTTCTATTAACTATCCGGTATTTTCGGTGTCTGAATAGTAGACATTGGTATTTGTGTCGATTTTCGGAGTCGAAAATCCCCGGGTCGTTACAGTGTATCACCAACGATTGGGATCAGCAACCGTTTCCCGAATGGGACAGCAACGAATAGAATAAGGAATTAAATGAATTTCTCTCGATAGGTGATAATACACCCTAATGGAAGCTACCCACATAGCCATGCTCATTTCCCGGTTGTTGAGGCCTGAGGCTACGATTACTTGCAATTCATTGATAGCACAATCACTTTGAATGCCACATTGCAAAAATCCATTAATCACTAATTGATTTGCACAAACATACTGGATAGAGAATAAATCCTCCGCCACCATATATATATATATATATATATATATATATATATATATATATATATACAGACCAACGTATTCGATCATTGGAAATACAATGTCAGACATTCGTCCATAACGTTCGTTCTGGGATTGAACGAAACCGAAGGCACAATTTCTATTAATAAAAAAATCCCTTGCACTTTACTCCGTCTTCGATTATCTTCATATAATCTGATTCGCAACACTACTGCCTATACGGAGTGGTTCTCGAATAATAATCCAACCGGTCTCTCCATATTAACCACGATATTGGCAAATACTTCGATAGTCGGTTATTTAACTATCGAAGAAAAACAAACATCCATTCAAAACATCAAACAATTACTGGGCCCCTTTTGATTAATATTTCATTAATTAAAACGCTTCTCCATTTCCTTATCAATATTTGTTAAACAAATATTTTCAATTATCATCTTGGACTTTCGCTATTTCGAAAAACATTTCTGTATCTCGCCTTCTTTTATTTTCTGTACTTAGAAAATATCCTTTACATATAATTGGAAACATTCCAATCACTTATCTCTTCGACGACCATTCATTTATTTCTATACTCATGAAATATTTATTATTATATTTCCAAATTTCCACTTACTTGGGTTAAAACGAATGTTGTGTAAAACATTGTTACATCCAAAATACTGCATTCAACCGCCTCTTATTCAAACATTTCTCTTCGAGACTGGATCTTGCTATTTATCGGTTAAAAATGAAATCAATCAAGTCGGGGTATAACTACCTCTCAGACCTTGACTGGAAACATCCTTAACTTCAAAACGAACAAAACCACTTACCTCGAATAATCAACATCATATTACCAATTATCCATATCTTTTAAACATGCATACGTTTCTCTTTCTATTTTTATCAGATTAAATTTATTGATTCCCTTTTTGTTTATAACATTCTATTTTAATTTCGTTTCCTTATCGAATTCTATATATATCAATATATCGATTCATAATTATCAAATCTTCTTAAAATATTCTAACTCCTTAAATTTTGGGAAAATTTCACCATAACCTCCTTTGTACCAGTTAATAGTTCAAACCTCAACTCGCCTCTCTAGGCGCTTTGCATTCAAAAAGCCAAGTGGCTTGCCGATTCGGCGCATAAAATCTCATATGGAATTAAACATGTACCTTTTGGTCGGGAATTTCAATTTATAGCTCTTCATATACTTCTTTCCAAACCTGCTTAACACGTATCCAAATATTCCTATTTGGTTTCAACTTAATCCATTCGTCTTAACCCAATTCGCTAATTTATTTTCTAATTAGCTATTTTGTCTATTTCACTTCTTTGTTTGAACAAACATGTTCAAATAAAATATTAACTTACCTATAAAAAAATTGAATTCCATTTTCAATTCAACCGTCCTTTACGATTTCGAATATAAATTTCCAAATTGAATTCACTTATTCAAAGCCCAATTTCAATTTAAAATCTCATTAACTAATTATTATTCAAATTAGTTAATTCTATTCAATAATTTAAAAATCTGAATTTGTTTCAAAAAAAAAAAAAAATCAATACATTACTTTACTTCAGTTCAGATATATTTCTCCACTCAAGTCTGGATTTTTCTTATGTAAATCTAAGTTTTATTTGCCTAAAATCCTTACATTTAATTAAATAACACGTTATGGTTTTACAATGGTTATAACGCTGTTTTTTATGAAAATTTGATTTGACATAACTCAAAATCTATTCGATGAAATCCAGATCTTTCTCTTCCATTAGAAAACTATTATCTAATTGGTCCTGACGGTTCTTATTTCAAAGAATTCCGACTTAAATTGAGTTCTATATACTCAATTGAAGTTCGAAACGCCAATTTACAAATTGTCGTGTTGTGGTGAGTTCGTTTTAATTATATTTAATATATAAACATTTTAAACTTCGTTTGATTTAAATTTCAACTCCATTCTAATATATATTTTAATATATATAAATCCAGTTTCCACATTCAACTTAACATTTTCGATTAATCGATAATCTATGATTTTTCATTACTCGGTTATAAATTTATTTATAACTCAATTTTCTATACTGAACTCCAATTCCCTTTGAAACAAATTGTTTTATAAAATTCGAAATAATCGAATTTCAATTATAAACCCATTGGATTTTTCTTAATTCAGTTTATATCCCAAACTACAGAATATAATCAATCATTCCATTTTCAACACGTTTTCCAATTTCACTTTTTAAATTCTTACTTGAATTTAAACTTCAAAATTTATCTAATGATAATTTATTTCATTAGAATTATAATATCATTTGTAAATCCAACTTCCTTGTTTTATAAATTAAAACAAGTTTTCCATTTCAAATTCCATTTGAAATCCAATACCTATTCTGGAATATTTTATTGATTTTACTTATATATATAATAGTAAATCTATTTTTATATTTAAATTTAAGCTTTTATTTAATATAATCCTAATAAATTTCTGAAAGTATTTATCTAAATAAATTCGATCTAATCGAATTTGCATCATAAATCCATACGAATTTATTTTAATCCAAATTATATTCTGAATATCAGAATAAATTTCCTAGTTTCCCATTTTAACACAATTCCCAATCCTCGTTTTAAATTCCCATTTGAATATAAATATTTAAATTACCCAATGAAAATTTTCCATCTTTCTCCTTTGAAAAAAATAAATATCCTCTTTTTTAAAAAAACACACTTGTACTTACATTTCTCAAATTATCTAAATGATCATTTCTCCCAATTCATTTATAAACACGTTTATAAATTCAACTTCAATTCCCTGCATTATTCAATTTATAAACATCGTTTATAAATTTCTTAACCCATTCAAATTTCAAAATATATTTTAGAAAAATAGATTTCCCTTTTAAATTTAAAATTCCCTTTCATGATACTTTTATATATCTTCAGGCCCAGTGATATTTAAACACCCCAAAACACCCAATCATCCATCACGGGTTTTCTAACACATTATATATGATAACATATGTGAAACAAACAAAAAATAATATTTTTGAGGAATCCAGTTGGATCCTTTCAACCTGTTTTCCTGCATCCACGGACGTTACTCAACATAAATAATACCCATCCTACTTCGAGGCAGGATATCGCGGTATAGAATGTCATCCACTATCATAGCGTGGGACGTATAGGGTCATCCGCTAATGATACTGCGGGCATCTGCTAATGATACTGCGGGAATCCAACCACCAATATATATATAATAATACCCACAAACACCAATCCTAAATAACTAATATATTTAATAGGCACCAAAAATATTTCAACGCATGCAAACAACCAACAAACAATTATTTTTAACTAACAAAAAAAATTCTAAATAAAATGTGAGTGAGATTTACTCACCAGGATTTTATTTGCAAACCATTCCAGTTTCTTTTCAAATTTAAATCGAACACCGTTCGATAAAATTTGAAAATCCTTTTTAACTACACAAACCCCAAACCCGATTCCATTGCAAGCTTTTTCCATTCAAATCCAACTTAATCAATTTCATTGTATTCTGGAAACATAAATAAGGTTATACATTTTATAATTTTACTATCATTATGTGAATAAAAATTAAATTGAAATTAATTACTATTATAAAGCCAAATTACCATATTAACTATTAAATAAAAATCTAACCTTTCCTGACTTTCATACTTGAATGGTTATTTTACAATGTAACTTTGGTACTAGCTATCTATACCCTAATTATAGCAATTTCTTTAATTAATTACTAACTTCATAATTCATTTCCCATGTAGATTTAAAATTAAAAACCAAAAATATACCTTAACTATTTCTTCCTCTTTGGAAAAACTAAAATGCCATTTCTGACTTTAAACCTTCTCTACTCTCCCTCTTTAGAATTTTCACTATCGCCATCATCAGAAACTTCGCAGCTGCCTCAACTGTCATCCTTGACCGTGAATCCAAAGTCTATATTTCGAATAACCCAAAATCAAAGTACCCATCATGTCGATTCTTGAAATCGAACTCCAGTTCTTCCTTCAACATGGCGATCCTACAATACCCGCGAGCTACAAGAAACAATTATCGACAATTTCTACTTTGGAATCCCCTAAAATACTATAGACTAAGCTGTCGCACTACAAACCCCTCTCCACTTCGGTCCATACGCAAGCATCATCTGCAAACTCCTTTTGTAACACCCTGTATTTTCGGTGAACGTCAAAGTAACAAATTAAAGTATATTTAATTTTTAAAATAAGAATTAAGGGAAACGGGTTACGCCATTGCGTTCATCTCAGAATTCTACTTGAGATAGAGTCCAAGTTTGCGTAAATCGGACTCCGTATGAAGAAACTATGACCTTCAGAAATTTTAGGGGTTTGAATAAAATAAAACAACTCAGCTTGAAATTCAAATTTGAAATTCAAAACACACACCTGGGCTGGGCAGGAAATTTCCCACCCAGGACCCAGGTCGACCAGGAGGTCGACCTGGGGGTCAATCTGGGTCACACAGGTTAACCATGGGGTCGACTTGGGGGTCGACCTCCCCCCTTTTCCAGATCCGTGGACAGATTCGTTTTTCTGTATTTGGACGCCCATTCTGACCAGATTCGTTGCTCCTAAGCTATTTAAACACCACCAAACCTCATTTCTCTTCACACAATTTCATTACGCCTATACTCTACCCAAATTCATACCAAAATAAATCAAAGACGGGATTATGCTGCTCAAGTCCTTCGTAGAAATCAAGTTTAGAATTCTAAAAGAGATTCAAAGGCTAATTCAACGACTTCAACAACTATTTCTAAGAATCAAATCAAATCTAAATTAGAAGAACAAATAGCCTACTTCAAGGGAGAGCTATTCAGTTTCAGAATACAGATCCCAGAATTCAAGACCCTTCTGTAATTTGTAAGTTCACGTTATTTTTAGAAATAAAAGTTAATTGTGATTCTGACATTGTAATAAACATGGCTATGAGATTATGCCTGTCTTTCTATATTCTTTGGATCTATCTCATTGATAATATTATGTCCGTTCTTTGTCTCTTCTTTCCTTCTTCCCTTTTTGTTTTATAGCCAGGCGACTGCGAGCCTGAGCCAGATCTCATAAAAGATGAACATACGTTGGGAATAAAATTGGGCATAAATTATGATTTGGACATGACCAACGCTAAAATTTGGGAAAAGTATTAAATTGTGTATAATTGGGCATAATTGAGTTGTAACTGATTTGAGTACATAACACAATCAAAACATAAAGTATTGGACATATGACTTGAGATTTGAGGCATAAAATATATTGGATATATAACTTGGGATTTGGGCAGTAAATTGAACTGTAAACATGTAAGTTCAAGTTATTTTCAGATTTGAACACCTAATAGTGATTTTGGCATATAATGAAATGGATCTAAGTCCATGCTTGATGACAAGACAAATCTTTTAGATTAATTCCTATCTTTCTATTGAGTCAATGATTTACATGCCTAGGAAGTTATTATTCAATCATGCCTGTCTTTGTTGGACATATGATACATAATACTTTTAGGTTCATGATGTTATTTATATCAGATCTATATGTGTCTATGAGATTATTTCTGTCAATTTGCTTCAGATCTTTCTTTGTTATACCCCAACTCTAACAGATCTGCAATCCTCTTAGGTCCAAAATATTATATTTGACAGGTCTACCATTTTAATGCATGTTTTATGCCTACTCTCGTTTATGTTCCTCTTTCATCCCCTTTATTTTATCTATATTAACCTCGAATCTAGACCGAAACTTATTATACATGCGATTTGAATGCGGGGCTATTGGGGAAAAGTCTATTTGGTAATGATGGAACATAATTTTGTAACTTATGATTTGGGGCATAATTTTCTTTGTTGCGAAATTGGGGTAAATTGAAATATTAAATCTAGATTTGGCGCAAACTGTAAATTGGAATATTAATCTAGATTGGGCATAACCATTGGTTAAGACACTAAGCATAATGTATATTGGGATATTGGGGCATGACTATTATTGCAAACTTGGGAAGATTAGATGTAGCCTAATTTGGGTAATAACTCGAAACTTAAATTTGGGGTCCATAACCTGCAATTAGCTTTGTTGGGCATAACTTGAGAATTGGAACATGAATAGTTTTGGTGAATTTGGTAATTAGCATGAAAAAACTAGATTTGGGTATATATGGTAATTGTGAATAATTTGCATATAAATTGTAAATATGTGAACTAGTGAAAGATGAATATGCCTAACCCGAGGTTAGATTGAGTTGTGGTGCAAAACTGCCCGGAACCGCCCGACGCATCTAGTAACCACAACAACACCTATCTAATGTGAGAGGTTAGTGCATCATGCCCAAGAAAAACCTGAGGTTAGATTGAGTTGTGGTGTAAAACTGACCGGAACCACCCGGCACATCCAGTAACCTCAATAACACATATCTAATGTGAGAGGTTAGTGCATTAATAAATCAATTAATGCTAATGAACAAGACATGCTAAGAAATGACTAGGGTTAAGTAATAAGAACACTTAACCAATATAGCACGAATGACTAGGGTTAAGAAATGAGAACACTTAACCAATATAACAAGATAAATGACTAGGGTTAAGTAATGAGAACACTTAACCAATATGATAAGATGGATGACTGGGGTTAAGTTAATAGGTAACACTTAACCGGTATAGCATGATAAATGGAAAGGGTTAAGTTAACACTTAACCAATATAACTTGATTTGTGGTGGGGTTAAGTTAACACAAGAATGCGACACTTAACCAAAGTAACATGACATGATGAGTAGGTGGGTTAAGTTAACTTGAATTGACTGATGACACTTAACCAATACGACAACACGAACACGTGGGGTTAAGTAACAAGGGAACACTTAACCAGTATAACTTAATGAACGGACGGGGTTAAGTAAATAAGGCACTTAACCAACATGACACGATGAATGGGTGGGTTAAGTTAACATGAATGGACAACACTTAACCAATATGACATAATGTGCGGGAGGGTTAAGTACATATCGGGTTGGTAGGTAATGTTAGTAAATATAGGCCCACAAAACTTAACCGTTTAATAAACATGCTTGAATCAGTGGGAGGGTTAAGTACATATCGGGTTGGTGGGTAATATTAGTAAATATAGGCCCACAAAACTTAACCGTTTAATAAACATGCTTGAATCGATGGGAGGTTTAAGTACATCCCGTGTAGGTGTGTAATATTAGTACATATAGGACCATAAATTTAATCGTTAAATAAACATGCTTGAATCAGTGGGATGGTTAAGTACATATCGGGTTAGTGGGTAATATTAGTAAATATAGGCCCACAAACTTAACCAATAGGAAACCCTAGTAACGGGGACCCATTTCAGCAGTAACCCACATAGATGTATCACGATACCCTGAACTAGGCAGGGTAGGGCACGATTACTGGGCTGATTGTAAGCGGTCAAAGAAGCGGCAGGGGGTACATCAGTGTAGGTTCCGACGGTTTACGGGCGTGCACGTACTCCAGAGTAGGAAAAAGCAAGCACTGGGTACCAGTAGTTATACACTGTGCATCTTGAATCGCTATCATAAGGGTTGATACACCTTATGGTGGGACCAGCGCAGGGTATCTACACGCAAGAGAGGGCCGATGGACACAGACACAAAAGAAATGAATACAAGTAATGAGTCGATCGATAGGATAGTAAGGGTACATCTAGCAGGTTCATGGCAATTAGGCTGATTGAGGTGGAATCCTCACGATAGATGTACATCTGAAGGCTGCCACAATTACGAGGATTGGGATCACGTTATCATTTTATATAGATTATTAGTTAGGACACTAGTTAGGTGGTGCAGAGATAGATATAGAAGTCAGAATAACAAAGTAGTAGTGAAGCAGAGAAAGAGTAGAAGCGCATTCAGTTTATCTTGCCTTATCATATCTTATGCTTATCCTCTGTTATCATGTTATCCCTGTTATCACGGTATTGTCTTATATTCAATTTATTCATGTCATGATACTTTTTCTTAATTTTATGCTGAAAGTTACTGGACTTACCAGGCCCATGTCTGACCTCGTTTTGTTTCGCCTCTTTTCTTCCGGTTCCCCCCTCGAGGTTTACAGGGAGGAAATGTTATCGCTTAGCTCAATTTTCCTTTCAAGCTCGAAGATAGTCGATGTATTGTTTTGGACTCTCTCTTCCACTACTATGGTTGGTTCATGCTTCATTGAGGGATATCATTGTTATTTTTATGCTTCTTTTATACTTGGAAGTTTGAATCAAGACATAATTTCTATGTATTACTTTTAAGTATGATTGAGACAATTGTTGTAAAAGCTTGACTGAATTGAGTTGTTTATAAAATGACTTTATTTTCCACTGCTTTATTTGTCTGTCTTGTAATTTATCTGCATCTTTTACCTAAAATGCTGCACCAAAGTTAAGGCATTCCCTTTGTGAGTGACCTTAACAGAGGTGGGGTGTATCACTTTGTATCAGAGCCGAAGGTTACCGGATCAGATAAAAGATTTGAAAAATTATTTTCAAAATGGTTTTAAAAGAAGCATTTTCAAAAGGAAAGTTTTGTTTTAAAGGAATATTCCCCAAAGCCATATGCATTATCTTTTGATCCTCTGTTTGAATCATTGTTTCCTTCTTTCCTGAGTCTCTAGGGCTCCTGACTTTCTGGGAGGTAACCTCATCGCAGCAGGGTTCCGTAGGCTTGATGAGACTACGACAGCTGTCAAAGGGCGAAGAAGTGCCCAACCTCCATCCATAGTCGTAGTAGTTTCACCTACGGCTAATTCTCTCTCGAGCTTTATAGGATTTTCCGTGCGATGGAGGCAGCTCTCAACAGACCTGTCAACAAGTTAGACAAGGATGGCAAAGATAAGAATGAGGGAGTTTGGCTAAGAAGCACAACCCAAGGATGAAAAACTCATGGATATAGACTTGGTTCACAAAGGAGGGAAGGAAAGAATAGTAAAACCTAAAACAAGAGGAAGTATCTTTATTATGGTATAACGAATCATATAATTAAGGGCAAGGGCAAGAACAAATGACAGGATTTTCAGGAGGGCAAATGCATGCTCTCACTGCCAGCGTACCTAAGGGAGAGGTAGTAAGGTTTCTATTGAAAAAGTTTAGTTTTTCTTCTTGATCATCCTGTTAGTACTCTTTTTGATTTTAGCGCTTCACATTCGTTTATATCTGCTTCCATAGCTGAGTCTCTGCACCTTAGTACTCGTACAGTAGAAGATCCCATTATTGTCTCAAATCCACTTGCTGGTTCGGCTCATTTATCTTTGGTTTGTGAGGATTTGAGAATAGCTATATTAATGCTTATGTTTTTTGTTTCATGGGCTATGGGTTGATTCTAGGCATGGATTAGGTAGCTAGTAATCGTGAAAGGAGGGTAGTTTGGCTTTCGACTTGCCTCGGGAATACCCTCGAAATTTCATGTGATCCTAAGGGATCAGTTTGTCTTAGTTACCTAGAATCACTTTATGTATTTATCGATGATATTCGATCCGTTGGAGTAGTCCACGAGTACGCAGATGTTTTTGATTAAGGTTAGGGGTTTGTCCCCTAAAACATGAGGTAGACTCCCACATATATCTAGATGACAATGCAAAGGCAGTTATGCGATCAACGATAGTTTTGGAGCAAGATTGGCGAGGATAGCCAGAGTTGGTTAAGTGCTCAATTTTTTGGTTGTTTTGCTAGTATCATCTCACATATATCGTCCAAATTCGGAGGAGGTATTCCTTGGGTGCTTTTCTCATATTGGTTTAGGCCTGTGGGGCTTGTACTTGAGGGATGTCAAGTTCGACTAGAATGGTTTGCGTGAGAGATATCGACCCTCAGATTTGTGACATGATGGATAAGCTAAGTAGAAGAGAGACCTCTAATCATCTTAGTATATACACTTGGTATCATGGTTAACATCTGTTTATCTTGGAAAGATAGTTCGACTACATTAGATACCCTATAGCATAGTAAGTAATCGAGGTCCTATCTTTACTAGTGTGTTTTGGAAATGGAGGTCAAGAAGATTCGCAATCGTGAAGTTAAATTAGTTAAGGTACGGTGGAGTAAAGCTCAAGAAGATGCAACTTAGAAGACTGAAGACTAGATATGCTCATCATACCCTTTTTGAGGGTATATCCTTGATTCCACTTTTTCTGTAATATTTATTTGCGTACTAGTCTTTATCTTTTAAGTATATCCTCTCGGTCCTATCCTCGATCTTTAGGTAGAATCCAATGATGTAAACATGTGTTTGAGAAATATTATGTTTAGTGGATGCAAGTGGTTGCAAGTGGTTGAAAGTGTTTGCAAGTGGTTGCTCGTGGATGCATATACACACATTAGGCACTAGATCGGCTCAGTCAGTTACATATTGCATATGCATGAGTGAACTTTTATATATATGGATTGAAACTTGATGTGTTATCATATGGATGTTGCATTTGTATGAATGATTGTGCACTCATGTAGAAGTTATAAAGTACGATTAGGAACAATTGCATACGTGATGGACTCATGGCACTGACATAATTCGCACTGAGGTCAACTGAATCAGTAGACCGCCTGATTTTTGCATTAGCTAAGGACATGTACACACACTATGCATATGATCATGAAAGCATTAGAAAACTTTTTAAGGACAATGGATGCCTGTGATTGAATGGTTGAGTAGATGGATGTTTGATGGTAGGATATACATTCTTCTTGACTTGAAGATTTCGGGGACGAAATCCTTTAAGGAGGGGAGAATGTGACACCTCGTATTTTTGGTGAACGTCAAAGTAACAAATTAAAGTATACTTAATTTTTAAGAGAAGAATTAAGGGAAACGGGTTGCGTTCATCTCGGAATTCTGCTTGAGATAGAGTCCGAGATTACGTAAATCGGACTCCGTACGAAGAAGTTATGACCTTCAGAAGTTTCAGGGGTTTGAATAAAATAAAACAGCTTAGCTCGAAATTGAAAACACACACCCAGGCTGGGCGGGAAATTTCCCGCCCAGGACCCAGGTCGACCAGGGGGTCGACCTGGGTCACATAGGTCAACCATGGGGTCGACTTGGGGGTCGACCTCTCCCCCTTTTCAGATTGTGGACAGATTCGTTTTTCTGTATTTGGACGCCCGTTCTGACCAGATTCATTGCTCCTAAGCCATTTAAACACCCCCAAACCTCACTTTCTCTCCACCCAATTTCATTATGCCTATACTCTACCCTAATTCATATCAAAATAAATCAAAGACGGGGTTATGCTGTTCAAGTCCTTCGTAGAAATCAAGTTTAGAATTCTAGTAGAGATTCAAAGGCTAATTCAACGACTTCAACAACTATTTCTAAGAATCAAATCAAATCTAAATTAGAAGAACAAATAGTCTACTTCAAGGGAGAGCTATTCAGTTTCAAAATATAGATCCTAGAATTCAAGACCCTTCTGTAATTTGTAAGTTCACGTTATTTTCAGAAATAAAAGTTAGTTGTGATTCTGACATTGTAATAAATCTGGATCTGAGATTATGCTCGTCTTTCTATATCCTTTGGATCTATCTCATTGATAATATTATGTATGTTCTTTGTCTCTTCTTTCCTTCTTCCCTTTTTGTTTTATAGCCAGGCTACTGCGAGCCTAAGCCAGATCTCATAAGAGATGAACGTACGTTGGAAATAAAATTGGGCATAAATTATGATTTGGACATGACCAGTGCTAAAATTTGGGAAAAGTATTAAATTGTGTATAATTGGGCATAATTAAGTTGTAACTGATTTGAGGACATAATACATTCAAAACATAAAGTATTGGACATATGACTTGAGATTTGAGGCATAAAATATATTGGACATATAACTTGGGATTTGGGCCGTAAATTGAACTGTAAACATGTAAGTTCAAGTTATTTTCAGATTTAAACATCTAATAGTGATTTTGGCATATAATGAAATGGATCTAAGTCCATGCTTGATGACAAGACAAATCTTTTAGATTAATTCCTATCATTCTATTGAGTCAATGATTTACATGCCTAGGAAGTTATTATTCAATCATGCCTGACTTTGTTGGAAATCTGATATGTAATCCTCTTAGGTTCATGATGTTATTTATATCAGATCTATATGTGTCTATGAGGTTATTTCTATCAGTTTGTTTTAGATCTACCTTTGTTATACCCCAACTCTAACAGATCTGCAATCCTCTTAGGTCCAAAATATTATATTTGACAGGTTTACCATTTTAATGCCTACTCTTGTTTATGTTCCTCTTTCGTCCCCTTTATTTTATCTAGATTAACCTCGAATCTAGACCGAAACTTATTATACGTGCGATTTGAATGCGGGGGTATTGGGGAATAGTCTATTTGGTAATGATGGAACATAATTTTTTAACTTATGATTTGGCGCATAATTGTCTTTGTTGCGAACTTGGGGTAAATTGAAATATTAAATCTAGATTTGGCGCAAACTGTAAATTGGGATATTAATCTAGATTGGGCATAACCATTGGTTAAAATGCCAAGCATAATGTATATTGGGATATTGGGGCATGACTATTATTGCAAACTTGGGAAGATTAGATGTAGCCTAATTTGAGTAATAACTCGAAACTTAAATTTGGAGGCCATAACTTGCAATTAGCTTTGTTGGGCATAACTTGAGAATTGGAACATGACTAGTTTTGGTGAATTTGGTAATTAGCATGAAAAATCTAGAATTGGGTATATATGGTAATTGTGAATAATTTGCATATAAAATGTAAATATGTGAACTAGTGAAAGATGAATATGCCTAACCCGAGGTTAGATTGAGTTGTGGTGTAAAACTGCCCGGAACCGCCCGACACATTCAGTAACCACAACAACACCTATCTAATGTGAGAGGTTTTGCATCATGCCCAAGAAAAACCTGATGTTAGATCGAGTTGTGGTGTAAAACTGCCCGGAACCGCCCGACACTTCCAGTAATCGCAATAACACATATCTAATGTGAGAGGTTGGTGCATTAATAAATCAATTAATGCTAATGAACAAGACATGCTAAGAAATGACTAGGGTTAAGTAATAAGAACACTTAACCAATATAACACGAATGACTAGGGTTAAGTAATAAGAACACTTAACCAATATAGCACGAATGACTAGGGTTAAGAAATGAGAACACTTAACCAATAAAACAAGATGAATGACTATGGTTAAGTAATGAGAACACTTAACCAATATGACAAGATGGATGACTAGGGTTAAGTTTGTAGGAAACACTTAACCGATATAGCATGATAAATGGAAAGGGTTAAGTTAACACTTAACCAATATAACTTGATTTGTGGTAGGGTTAAGTTAACACAAGAAGGCGACACTTAACCAAAGTAACATGACATGATGAGTAGTTGGGTTAAGTTAACTTGAATTGACTGATGACACTTAACAAATACAACAAGACGAACACGTCGGGTTAAGTAACAAGGAAACACTTAACCAATATAACTTGATGAACGGAGGGGGTTAAGAAAATATGGCACTTAACCAACATGACACGATGAATTAGTGGGTTAAGTTAACATGAATGGAGAACACTTAACCAATATGATATAATGTGCGGGAGGGTTAAGTACATATCGGGTTGGTGGGTAATATTAGTAAATATAGGCCCACAAGACTTAACTGTTTAATAAACATGCTTGAATCAGTGGGATGGTTAAGTACATATCCGGTTGGTGGGTAATATTAGTAAATATAGGCCCACAAAACTTAACCGTTTAATAAACATGCTTGAATCGATGAGAGGGTTAAGTACATCTCATGTAGGTGGGTAATATTAGTACATATAGGCCCAAAAACTTAACCGTTAAATAAACATGCTTGAATCAGTAGGAGGGTTAAGTACATATCGGGTTGGTGGGTAATATTAGTAAATATAGGCCCACAAACTTAACCAATAGGAAACCCTAGTAACGGGGACCCATTTCAGCAGTAACCCACATAGATGTATCACGGTACCCTGAACTAGGCAGGGTGGGGCACGATTACTGGGCTGATTGTAAGTGGTCAAAGTAGCGGCAGGGGGTACGTCAGTGTAGGTTCCGACGGTTTACGGGCATGCACGTACTCCAGAGTGGGAAAAAGCAAGCACTGGGTACCAGTAGTTATACACTGTGCATCTTGAATCGTGTCGAGTCGCTATCATAAGGATTGATACACCTTATAGTGGGACCAACACAGGGTATCTACACGTAAGAGAGGGCCGATGGACACAGACACAAGAGAAATGAATACAAGTATGGAGCCGATCGATAGGGTAGTAAGCGTACGTCTAGCAGGTTCATGGCAATTAGGCTGATTGAGGTGGAATCCTTACAATAGATGTACACCTTAAGGCTGCCACAATTACGGGGATTGGGATCACGTTATCATTTTATATAGATTATTAGTTGGGACGCTAGTTAGGTGGTGCAGAGATAGATATAGAAGTCAAAATAACAAAGTAGTAACGAAGCAGAGAAAAGTAGAAGCGCATTCAGTTTATCTTGCCTTATCATACCTTATGCTTATCCTCTGTTATCATGTTATCCCTGTTATCACGGTATTGTCTTTTATTCAATTTATTCATGTCATGATACTTTTTCCTGTTTATATGCTGAAAGTCACTGGACTTACCAGACTCATGTCTGACCTAGTTTTGTTTCGCCTCTTTTCTTCCGTCCCCCCCCCCCCCTCAGGTTCACAGGGAGGAAATGTTATCACTTAGCTCAGTTTTCCTTCCAAGCTCGAAGATAGTCAATGTATTGTTTTGGACTCTCTCTTCCACTGCTATGGCTGGTTCATGCTTCATTGGGGAATATCATTGTTATTTTCATGCTTCTTTTATACTTGGAAGTTTTTGAATCAAGACAGAATTTCTATGTATTACTTTTAAGTATGATTGAGACAATTGTTGTAAAAGCTTGACTGAATTAAATTGTTTATAAAATGACTTTATTTTCTGCTACTTTATTTGTCTGTCTTGTAATTTATCTGCGTCTTTTACCTAAAATGCTCCACCAAAGTTAAGGCATTCCCTTTGTGAGTGACCTTAATGGAGGTGGGGTGTTTCACCCTTCGAATTCATTTCATCCCTCCAACCTCCAACAGGAATTTCGACTTCGAAGTCTTGCTGCTCCACAGATCGTCGCAACCTAGTGCTCTAACTAAAGGGTGTGGAAAAACCTAACCGAACCTCACAAGAGCAATCCTATCCATTTCGAGCTTCGGGAAGTTATCGCGATCTTCTGGTCATCACGCATATCAATTCACAAAGCCGAAATCTTCCTTTTCCCCCTTGCTTCAATCGTGAGTACGGCGTCGAGCTCTAGTGATCTACAGTTCAAGTCGCGATCTCTATTTTTTCTGATGATTCAATTTTTAATCGAAGGAAGGAAAGGGAAAAACACGGAGATTTCTTTATAAAAGGAGAGGCTTTGATTCTTATTTCCATTTGAGGCTCGTAATTTTATTTGATTTTGTAGAGAAACCAAATGAAATGAACAAGGGTGATGGTGATATTTTATAGATGAGGGATACTTCCTGGTTAACAAATGAAGGTAGGTGTTTACTGGGTAAGACTTATCTAAGGTAGGTTTCATTAGGTACAGGGTTTATTTTGGTTTTTAATTAACCAATATGTTTTAAATCAATTAAATTATCCCGTTGATTTCTAACTCCAATCTGAACCCAACAACATGCCTTCTTAGGGTTAAACCACTATTCTGAACACACTGGAACATGATTCAAAGCTCTATTTGATCGTATGGTTAAGGTATCAATATAAATTAAATTCAAAACAAATAATTTCCTTGATAATAAATTATTATTATGATCATTTCTATTCAGTTAGAATTTATAGTGTTTTCCTAAATCTTTTTCTACACAGTTTAAATCTTCAAATTCAATCATATTTCGAATTACGACAATTCGATATATTCTAAATTTAAATTAATTTGACAATTCAATATAAAAATTCATCTATATTATAATTTCAATATTTAAAACAATATTAAATATTTTAAAAAAAATCAACCAAAAATCTGGGTCATTACAAAGTTGATCAAACATCCACCACCACCTTCCTATACACGTAATGATTTCCAAAATCGATTGCTCCATCCTCCTTCTCTTCTCGAACTCTTCCGCCCTATCAACACCATATGAAGACCGATCACACCCTTCAATTTTCATCCACAACATACCCTCCATGCTCCCTTACAGGGTGCGACATGGTTTAGAATGATAATCCACCAAAAAATCGAGGCAATTGCTAATCTCCGCCACAAACACAAATCTAAGCTTTGTATGCCATATGGATGACTAAAATCCCCATGTTCTTGAACCCTAATTCGGCCATGAAGTCGATTGGAATAGTCTTCCCATTCCAAGCTTAAGGATATTAACTTTAGATTTTATTTGAATTCATTCTAATTGACTTTGAATTTTAAAGATCAATTTTTTTTAGAGGTAATTAGGGAGAAGGACAAACTTTGCTAAAAAATTAGGCTGAAGGACAACAAGTTTTACTTTTAGTCTGAAGGACAAACTTTGAACCTAAATTAAGCTAAAGGAAAATGCTAAATATAATTAGCATTATATTCAGTTTTTTACACTACACAAAAACGCTAGTTTTAACTAGCACTATCCAGTTTTACACTACAGAAAATGCTAATTATATTTAGCATTGTCCTTCAGCCTAATTTTTTTAAAGGTTTGTCCTCCAGCCTAAAAATAAAACTTGACATCCTTCAAACTATTTTTTTTTTCAAAGTTTGTCCTTATGCCTATTTTCCACTTTTTTTACATATAAAAGAAGAAGTGGCAGCTTTTTTTCTTTAGAAGAAAGAAGAAATAAAAATGGCGAGAGACTATGTTTGGGAGTTTTGGATTATTTACAGGTAAAATTATAATATATTATATTTATTTTATTCACTTGAATTACGTCAAGCGTTCCGTATTTGCATGATCATGTGGATCATCCGATCATCACGAAAAATTGAAATTCTATAATATTTAACATTTTGGACCCGATGAAACTAGTTCCGTCAAAATCACAGAGTTTTTGAAAAATGGTTATTTTCATATGTTAAATCAAATCGATAAAATATAAATCGATTTCTAAACTTTCAAATTCATAGGTAATAGTTTCTTATTACTTTTCTAATTTAAATTGAATTTTTTTCTACCTTAAAATTAACTTGACTGGAATATAAATTCAATATTTTAAATTTCAAGTTAATTTAACATTCAGGTTATCAGTTTAAATTTAATTAAATCATTAAATTTTAAAATTAATCGTTTTAAACATTCAAACAAATTAAATATTCCTATACTAAAATATGGGATGTTACAAATACCATTGATGCTCAATATGAAAACTTTGATTTGGTTATGGTTAAAATAGGATATGACTTTCATAAAATGATTGTAACACGGTCAACTGAAATCCACATAAAGTTAAAGTCTTTAACCAAAGAATTTTGATTAATGATAATTTTTATTACTAAACCATAGGAACCCAGTCGGTATGCATCAATGATGACCGAGCGTACGATGTCAAAGGAGGTAATAGGTTATTATTCTGTCCTAACACTAGATTGATTTCTAACTAAATGGAGAATTTGTGTACAGTGATTCGAAGAGCATACATAAGTGACCACAACAGTTTTATTTTTAGTCTTAGGCTGACGGGTTCAGTTTGGATTAAGGGGAATCGACTATCATGGTAGAGAGTAAAGGCTGATTGGGATAAAAGTAGGAATCAATCCTAATCGTAATTCTATAGTAGAAATTTAAGCGCAAACAATTAGTTTAGTAATCATATTAAGAAAATCATGGACGCTTAATCTTTGTAATGCTAGAACTTAATCTATTGTCTCTTAATTATTCTCTTTTCAATGGTCATTTCTATTCGTCAGACTTTATGTCTTATCCATTCTCCAATCTTTTCCCCCGAGTAAGATCATAGGGTAATGCGTGACGTACGTAGTTGGGATATTTATTCTTGGATTTCTGTACTCACTTCTTTCGATTAATGTATTCATTTCATCTTGATCATTTTATCTATTTTGGTTACGACTGGATCTGTAAAAACCCGAATATCGAAAGTCCGATTTTTTTTCAAAAATCTCAATCTATCGAAGCTCGAGTCGGCTTTTTTGGTATCCTGCAGAAACGACAAAGATAATTAATATGTCAGAGCTCGGTAAACAACTCACAGCAGAATGGATGAAATATAATATAATAAAATATAGCCTTATCAAAGTAATAATATTGTCTAACCAATATCCAAAGCTATCGAATCTCTGCCATAAACCTAACCCACGAGTATGTTATGAGGAGCGGGTCAGAACAAAAAGTTCTGGTGACTGGAAAAATTGTACATTCTGAAATAACCCTACATATATCATTCAATTATGTTTTCTTATTTGTTAGGTTGTTTGGGTTAACAGTACGCAAGGCTCTATACTCACGTCCTACCCATTTACTTCCCAGTAGATCATTAACCTAATATAGTATACATGTAGATACCCCCAATATTTCAAGGTACTCCCTAAAGTACCCTCCTCGCATGGCCTCCGCTGTCATGCCATAGAAGCATATGCAATTCTCCTCCTATGCCGAACGACGTACGTGAATTCATATAACTATGCCACATTACCGCATAGAACCACCATCGTTAGGCCATGCAAGCGTACGGATCCTCATATCTGAACTCCTCGGTCGAACCAAGTCTTAACATGGAGTAATGCCCTAACGTCTACGATACGCCACCCGGTGCATGTATCTAGACCCTCACACGTACGTACTGTCTACTGTACCCCGAGTCCCGTAATAGGATGCATCCAATGTACCGCAACAGAGGACCACCACAGAGTACCCTACCACGTCCCTCGGAAGTCGCGTGCTTCCCTCCAGTCCCATAGAGCACGCAAGAAGAATAACTAGCAGAATAATCAGATGGATGTTCTCTCCTATGTCTCCGGACACCACGATGATATACCCCGTTTGGTTCTTCATCTTCGTATATGCAGAATGGTCCAAGCGCATTACACTAATGTGTTTTTAGATTCTACGTCTAATCTTTTCATCATGGGTTTGTTATATCTTATCAGATTACCAATTAACTTGATTAGCTACATATTAACTTTTTATTCAAGTTACCAGGTTTTCTCTGAGCCCCATGTATCTCAAAGGAATGAACCCCTCTCGCTTATTAATCCAATGATTTAACTTAACCCGTCTTAAGTTCATTAATAAGCCAGTGACACGGCATATTATTTCCTAGATTGTAATTAACGAAAGTAATCTACAACCTTTTACTGTTGGATTGTAATTAACGATGTAATCTACAACCCCTTTTTATTACCATGTCATTTACTGTCCAATTACATGTTTACAAGTTACAACAACATGCTTTACTTAATGTATAATTAAGTATATTCTTCCCCAGTTCTCGTATTCTCTTATGACATGTATACTTAATACATAGTACAACTTATTTCATTTCATAAGTCTTCCTACTTTACTCTTTCTTATTCAACCATAACCTCTTCTTACACTGCTGTCACAACTAGTTGTTGTTGTTGATGTTTACTTACTAACTTCGTTTTCTTTACTAAGGTTTATTAATAAGTTCCATTTTCATTTATTATAATCCATGTTATAATTTCCACTTGTCCCTTGGGCAAGCCTACCTATTATATAACATTCTCATTCATATAATTAGTTATAATAGGTTATATTCCCCGTTCATCATTATTCTATTTAGGTCCCTTAATATGAACTAACCTTTACTGTTGTAATCTTTCTTTTAATTACCTTCATGTGCATTTCTTTATTTATGAAAAACATTTCATGCACCTCGTTAGTTTGGTCAATAGAAAAATATAACGATCTATTTCCACAACGCACACCATCTTAGATCCGTAGTTGCAAGCTATTTCTTTTATTTCTAATCTGGACATACATACATATTTTATTCGATTAATGTGTTATGGTAAAAGAATATCTGTTTCACACTAATCTCCTTTTTCTTTCTCCTTTTGCAACTACGTTCTCAGTAATTTTTTTGTTATGGAAATTTATCATTTTTCCTTATATCCAACTAACTCAGTCCACTACAATTTTCCCTTTTTAATATTAATATTATCGCCAAAATAACATGTTTTATTAAATTATTTTCTAATTAACATGTCCACCAAATTAATGCTGAATAGCGACCTTAAGATTGTGTGCATGACTATTATCACATTGATCATTTCGGTATTACAGTAATTCTTAACCCCACAGTGTGAATTCATAGAACAAATTACAATAGTAATATTCTCAACTTATTTTAAGTAAGATTCAACACAATTACCACAAATTACATTGTTTAACATGTTAAGAATTACGGGGAATGTGGATGGTAAATATACTATTATCCAAAAGATATAATTCTAAATCCATTCACCTGACATCTTTCGAATCCTTGAATCTGATCCAGATCTGTTATTACGTGGTCTTCCTAACTGAATCTATTATTAAAACAACCACTGATTCACAAATTTAATGCTAAAAAAAAGGGAAAGAAAGAGAGAAACCAACATAAATCAGATTTAAGAACTTACCTCACGTTGATCAGAAATCTGAACACATATGTTGTAGTTACGTTCTTTATCTTCAAATCTTGAATTAGAACCCCTAGAGACTAATATTTTAATTTCCGAAAGATTTGAAGAAGAAAGAAAACGGTAGTGTCTTAGCAATGTCTCAGAAAATATGAGTATAAAGTTAGGCCCTGCTAATCTATTTATATGTATACAGGAAATTCTGGTCCATCGGCTTTGATAGCATAAAATTTGAACAGCATAATTCGAAAAAACATGTCACCGCTAGGCAGTTCTATCCCAAAGTGGGTCGACCTGTATGAGACCTGGGTCGACCCAACCCTAGGTCTGAATGTTACTTTCTGTCGTCTTAATTTGTGGTTAGCGTTGATTTATAACGTTTAATTTATTTCTTAATATAACTTTCCGAAATTATAATTTTCCAGTTATAACTTACCGTCAGGTTTGAATTCCGAATCTAAGCGTACATATACGCATACAATCTTTTGATTAATTACTTCATTGATAACTTTACCATACAAGCTCCATTTTGGACATGTCATATACTAAAACGAATCAGAAAATTGTCATGAACACAACGATATATGTTTTTGGGACAAATTCAGAAATCATAAATTATTGATATTTTCATTTATTATTAATAAAAAGGATGGAGTGTTACGGGATCTTGAGTAGGGTTGTTTGTTTTATGATATACTATGACATATTGAGGTTGTAAGACATTTTAAGTTGTGACAGTTTTTAATAAAAATTGTAACAACCCACATTTTACGTATCGGAAGATCGTAAAATATTTTTATTTTATTCCATGAGGGTTGGATGATTCTCATATTTTAATAAATTGCTTATGGTGATGTGAGACATGTCCATAATTTTTAACAATTTTGTTTGTGACCATTTTGCCCCTATCAGTCTTGTACAGGGCATAACTTTTGACTCGGGTTTAATCAGGTGTTAAGACCTGCGCCATTGGAAAGGAAATGATGTTTCTCTTTCCCTAAAGTGGTCACATTAAAGATTTGGCTCAGCGGTTTGGGAGGAATCGTTGTTTTAAGGTTTGAAAGTTGGCTATTCAGGTTTGGTAAGCCATAATGTGTTGATTTTGAGAGGCCCATTAGTGGGCTGGTGAGGCTATAAATAGGGGGTAAGAGGCATGGAGAATAGTTTAGTTTCTCCATTCTCTCATTTGGAGGAGCATGTTATCCCCCATTTCTCCGTTCTCCTACACCTCTCCACCATTAAAATTCGAGATCTACATTAGACAATCGAAGATCTACATCATTGGAAGCTAGATCTAAATCATCCTAAGGGACAAATCATCGAATTTAAGAGTTTGGATCAAATTCTTCGTTGTCCGGAACCATATTTCAATCATTTTTGGTTGTTTTAGAGAATTGGTGAGTGATATGCATCTCTCACACGGATTCAAGCAAGTATATGAGTTCTATGATCTAAATTTCATTATTTTCATGTTGTTTTCTAAGATCTACACCATAGTAAGTCTGTTTTCATATGAATCTCCATTGGATCTAATTTAGCAATTTAAAACCAGCAATTTCTATGTATTTTCACATGTTTATGTAAGTTAGGTCCATAATTTAGTTCGTATGTTCATTTACCATGGTTTTGGTGATGTTTGCATAATTTGGTGAAAATCGTCATATTCATGTTATTAGTGATTCCAAAACATGTTTATGGTTGTAACTGATGAATTGGACGAATAGATATTGTGAGATAGCCGATTGGCGAAGTTTTGGTTGAAATTGGACTTGGATTGGACTTGTGCAGGTTTCTGGTCGTGCGTACAGGTCACGAGTCGAGCATAGTACAATGTGTAGTACAGTGTAGTACAGAAGAGGAGTCGGTTGCACACAAATTGGGTCGGTTGTGCACAGTCTGGTCGGTTGAGGAGGGAGTGGTCGATCAGGGAGTGGTCGAGCCAAGGGGGTCGTGCACGAGTGTACGAGTGGGTCGGTCGGGTCAGTCATGGGACGGGTCGGTCGAGCAGTGTCTGGTTTAGTCACGCATAGGGTCGGTCACATAGGGGTTCGGTCATGCATGGGATCGGTCGAGCAGGTGGTCAGTCGTGGTGTGGTCGGTTGTGACGTGGTCGGTCGAGCAGGGACGGGTCTTCCAGGGGTGGGTCAGGCTTGAAGCTGGTCGGTCGTGCATGATGTGGACATAAATCATTTTTGAAAAATTATATTCAAGTGGGAATATTCAAAGTGTTGTATGTGTTAGTTGATTGGTGTAGAACAACGAATGAGGTGGCAACTCAAAGGTCGTGAGTTGATAATGGTTGTTCGAGAAGGTTGCTTGGGCTATGGAAAGTCGTCTTGTTGGATGATTAGGGATGCGAAGGCCAAGACGTTATCGTTGTTATAAGTTCTAGCAGCCTCAAAGCAGGGGTACAATCGGGACACCCAAAAGACTGGAAGGATGTTGGTCAAGTACCCTGGGTATCATTGAAAGGCCTAGTTGTCAAGGTTGGACAAACATACGTATTGTTGAAAGGCGATGGAGTTTATGCTAAAACTGGGGTTACCATTAGCCCTTGACATATGGCAAGGTTGGCCATCATACGATTAATGATGGTTTCAAAGCAGGATTGGCAGTGATATCCAGAGTCTGTCATAGTTGATTAGTTGTCTTATTTGTACTGTCTCACGTAAATTGTCCAACGTCGAAGGAGATGTTTCTTGGGTGCTTGTCTGATATTGGTTTAGGCCTCTGGGGCATGTGCTTGATGGATGTTGAATTCGACTAGGATGGTTTACATGGGATATATAATCCGGTGCTCTAAGTGTTATTTTTGACTGTTCCATTGTCATGAATTGATTGTTATTCCTTTGGTTGAATGGATGGTAAAGGCTATCACTGCCCTATGTGCTAAAGAAGAGGTTGAGTTCTTCTCTGGTGTTGTGGGTAGATTAGTTTGTTATATGATGCTCCACTATTTCTACCTGTTATATATGGTCTATCATATTTTACCTTACGCTGTGAGTTTTACGACAAGAACCGTTTGTGTTATCATACCTTGATGATCATCCATAGCTGTTTGGCACACCCTTCAACTCATTATTCCTCTTGTTTAGTGCAGGGGTTGTGAGCGGTCGTCACAAAAATTATTTTGAATAAAGATTTTGTTCTAAAAAAAATTCACTGTAATTTATTTTATGTCTTGCGAGTCTTAGTCTCTGTAAAAGGTTTTTGTTGTACCTGAATGCACCACATTCTTTGGTACAACTCAATTAGTGCCACACTGAACAACACACATCACCAGCTCTATCTTCCCATCCCCTCTCCAAAATCCTATAGGTGATAGTCTACCCAAGAGAATAAGATAGGAGAAACCATAACATCCATCATTCAAGTCTCAATTACCACCCTCTAAAGCTGTGAATATATCGATAAACTATATGACCGTCCATGCATCTATAAGGGACTAATGGAAAATCCATATTTTATTTTGACTCGTCGTACCTTCAGGATCCAAATGTCTATCACGTTTACCTCAAGGATCCAATTGTCCAGCAATTTAGGCACTCCTACAAAATCATCTAGGGTATATAACCATCTCTACCAACATGCTTGGAACCTCATATATCCAGCACGTTTACCTTAAGGACCCAACTGTCCAGTGCTAAGCACTCCTACAAAGTCACCTACGATAGGTAACCATAGCATCCATCATTGAGCCACAACTAAAACACTACAAATTACCAACTATTCCTCGGCACTCCCAACCTCTAAGTCTGTGAAGTTAAAGCACTTAGTGGATTCAATGTGGATGAGGTGCAAAAAGTTATAGCATTGATAAAGCGAGGAAATAACAGATGACTCTAAAATAGTATAAACATCACACTTAATGCTTTTACAAATATATAAATGATAAATAAATGAAATTTTAACATTTAGTTTAATTATAATTAGTGCATTCTCAATTTTAAATAAAAACATGTGTACATATAAGTAAATAAATGTAAAAATTTATTTAGCTTGATTAAATCCAATAGAATATTATAATATTTTCTATTTTTGAAAAATATTCGTTAAAAAATTCTATTAAAAACTTAATTTTATAATGTATAAATGTCATTTTCGAATTCATTTCTTTTATAGATGATATAGCAGGAATAGCGGAATATATCCGAAATAATGGGATATATTGGAAATATCAAAATATATCGGAGCTTAAGAGGAAAGGCTATTTCAGAAGCTACTTGGAAATAACATAGCAGTTGAAATCCATTACACGATATAGCGGCATAATAGCGGGGAATTAACTGCATAGCCTCCAAATATGAGACCTAGCCATACTACTCGATGCACCCATTGTACCACATATTCATTTCTATTCTAAGTTGTTTGTCAATCACTCCTTTGATTAAGCCCAATTCCTAAGCTTTCAATCGAAGAGTCATAACGGCGCTACAACTGGGCTTATAGGAAACATACTTTAACATGTTTGTCATTAGCCTCTTGCAACCACGTCCCACCCCGAGCTGCCTATTAATTTCTACTTCGATTCAACCTAATGCCTAAGTTTCCAATCGAACAGTCACAACCTCATTAGAACCACGCGTGTAAGATCAATAATATAGCAAGTTTTCCTTTATCATTATGCATCCTCGTCATATCACGAAACACGCATCACTTCCCTTTGACCCCACCTCTGACGTGAGTCCCGTTCAAAGAGCTAAAACTTCATCGTGTTGTAACTTCGATCATGTAGAAGCAATCAATAATCCAAAACCCCTAGCATGATCCAAAAGGCCATCGATTCCTATTGTGGAATCACCTTTGTCGAACTAACGAAATCAACGCATTCAGGCATCACATTGACTCAACACTAAAACCACTGGTCGAGGAACATCATGTCCTGATTCTCAAGGTCTTATCACCATCCACATCACAGTAGGACAAATCGACCATCATAAATAGTTGTTGATATTGATAAATCTTTAGTAATCAATATCGGCCACCTTATCATATGTTTAAACAAAAGTGGTTAATTATAACTAAAATGAAAACGCATGGCATTCATCTTAAAATCCAAACACTTTGTCGAGTCCAAATGCATCTCCGGTTAAGTCTGCACTCCTCGAGGTTCCTTCACAAATTTTCCTAGCCCTATCTGTAACAACCCAGATTTTATAACGAATATATTTAAATATTCAAAATGATTAACTTTAAGATTTACTGATTTGGAATGATAATTCAACTCAAATTTGAAGTTCAGAATCAACTTAAGTTATTTTAAAACCATGGACAATCTTATTTGAATATGAACGATAATAAGAAATTATTATCAATAAATTTGAATGTGAAAATCTAAATATTGGGAATCATGATTAAGTATTAACTAAAACAAATTTGAAAATTTTATTTGTCATCGTTTAATTAATCGATATTGATTATAAATCTAATCTGTAATCCATTGATAATAATAAATAGTTTGGATTTAAATTGATATTTAGATTGTATTTTAAGTTAATATTTTAATATGAAAAATATCCAATTTTCAAACGATCTCGGAATTCAACGAAACTAGTTTCATCGAATATGAAATGGTAAATTATTCTACCAGCAATGAAGCTTCTTTCGACAGCCTCCTCCAATTTTAAGAATTCATCGGCCTTCTTGTATGATTTTCCAATATTGTGGGCTTCTTCATTTTGATCCACCTTCCAAAGTCCATCTCCTTGTCAACGACATATGTCAACTCCATCAAGACCATTTATCGATCTGAGTTGTTGATCTTTGTAACTGCTAATCAATGTCAGAAAGCCTTCAACTACTCCCAGGGGCCCTGAGATAACCCAAACAATACACAACTTCTTTAGCACTAGTTTTGTACATCATAATTGTTTCTTAATTTTCTTCGCTAATTCCTCGAATTGTGAAATGGACTTAGGTGAAAATTTAGTAAACGATAATGAAGTGCCCTGTTGATCGGCCTTTTGGTCTGGTTTTCAAAAGCATATCCACTCAATTCGGTCTATCATGTGACACCAAAGACCTAAGTGTCGCGCAAACACTAAGGATTTTGCATCCCCAAGGGACACGAAACTGTTGTATCCCCCAGGATACGAGTCACATATCCCTCGAGATACTAAATTCGTATCCCCTAAGGAGTATACGAAATATCCTAACATGCTTTGGAGGGATGCGAAAATCGGTAGGCCGCCTTCCAAGGATGTGAAATTTGCTGTTATGGTCCCCAAATCTCACATACTCCCCATAAACCACTACCTATATTACCCCCTTGCTCGTTCTTCATAAGGATTGGCTTTTTGTTGATTTGAGGGATCTACAAGGTCATCGGAACTCATTAATGGCTCCCTAGAACTTAAGGAAGAAGAACACATATTTTTTTCCTAAGACATTGCATGTGAAAAATACGACTCCCAAATACTTAGCCAATAATTGCATGACGATGACTTATACTTGTAACCCACAATAATCAATAAAATCCTCAAATGCCTTCAAAGTGGATGTAGTCTCCTTATTGACTGAACTACTATAAATTTCTGTGTTATTTACTTTCCACACTTCTAAATTTGCGTACTTGAAACGTTAATTCCCGAGTATTAGATAATACCTCGGTGTGATGACAGTTTTAGCCGTCAACACTTTGGTGCTTTCATTAAGAGATTGAACTTACCTCTTTCCACGTAACTTCCATCTCGACTTCGATGCGCTACTCAGATTTTTCTCGACCTACTGCTTTAGTCCGCTTGTGATGGTTAAAAGATGAAAGAACCCGATGACTGGAACCTCCGCAGGGGATGACACTGTAGCTTCTCAACAATCCCAATCCACGGGGAACCCAGCCGACATAGAAATCATCCCTCCTTATGACCCTGATGCTCCGGCCATCCAAGCTTAGCTTTTTGAGATTAATAAAAAACTGGAAGGCAGAACTCGAGAGCTCAACGATTCATTGAAGACAAACATTGAGCTTATGCAATGACTCCATGACAGTCAACGTCACGTTGCTTGTCTCTAACTTAAGCAGAACAGCGCTCGACCACAGCTCAACACCTCTGAGGGTTCTTTTGATACTCGAGGCCGAAGCCAAAGAAGGAGGATGACTACTAACGCCAATGTCCTTTCCAACACTAATGCACATGTCAATGGGAACGACAACGGAAATGGTAATGTAACTTCCGTAACTTTCAATGAGTGAACGCGTCAACACAACCCTTCCCGATTGGTTATTAATAATGAACCAGGTCCTAGTAATTGACCCCTTCCTCGACAGAACCTAATTATCACCACTCTGAACCTGGGGCCTACACGTCCAACAACCCTACATGCCCAAGTTCCTCTTAATCCAAACTAATAGGCTCAGGCTCAGCCTCATTAGCCATACCAAAACCAAGCAAATAAAGGTGATGACATGGATGAGGATGATCTCGACGTCCATCCCCGAAGATGTTCATGGCCTAGGACTCCCGAGGTGAACCACGACCAGTGGATTCCAACGGAGGTTCAACTTGTGTATCTCCCTGGCATGATCTGAAGGATCATGAGAGAAACGCGGGGAAACATCATGTGGGAAACCAACATGAGATGTAACCTATTCACCAGGGTCGTGCACAAAGCTGAGCGGCCCAAGTTGGGCCACTAATGGTGTCAATTGCAAATGCTTCCCGGTTTTCTTGGGAGACACAGCTCTGCTTTGGTTTACTCGACTCCCAGTTCGATCTATCTCCACCTTTGACCAACTAGCTTCCAAAATGATAAAATAGTTCAGGATGCACGTACCCAAGCCGAAGGATACTCTCAGTCTCTCCAACCTCTATCAGAGCCCAACAGAATCCCTCAAAAGCTACCTTAAGCATTTCAACACCGCCCTCACTGAGGTTGACGATCCAGTGCCATGCACGGTTCATGTCCAGCTTGCTAAGAACATCCTTCCTAGAACCAAATTTGGGGGCACAGATCGACAGAAAGCAGTCCAAGACCTAAAAACTTTTCTACGAGAAGGTCGTCTAGTTTTTGTGTGAAGAAGAAGCACAACGCAACAGTGATGATCAAAGCAGCCACCCTAATAACCCACACTCATGCACTATTGTGTCAGGGGAAAATAAGACGGAGAATATTCTGACAAGGAAAAAGGGTGATCTCATTCAAGTCCAAACCGAATAATGGAAAACGTGGTGGTCGCAACAACAACAATAACCAGGCACCTGAGACCTAAAGAAGCATGATCGTTATCCTACTTATAGGAACTGCACTCCATTCAACTGAGAGCTTGAGGCAATCTACCTAAAAACCTGTAATACCATCCAGTATAAAAAGCCAAACACGAGAGAGTCTACCGACCGCAAGAAGAACTCCAACAAATATTGCAGATTCCACGATATGTTCGAGCACAACACCAACGACTGTCGCCACCTCAAGGATGCTATAGAGAAGCTCATCTGAGAGAAAATTTTAGAGCAATACGTTTAAAATCCAGCATCTGCAGAATCAGTCCCCTCATCGCTCGCTCTTCCTCTAGCAGCACAACCTTAGGGTCATTCAGTAAAAGACCGCGTGACATTGTGATCAACACTGTCTGTAGTGGGCCTCATCCCACAAATGAGAGCTTTTGGCATATTGAGGAATACACCAACTCTATCAAACATGCCAACTACGAAGCATGCTCCTCTTTGGATGAATCTGTCCCTGCTAAGATTCAGAAGATGATGCGGGATGATATTGTCTTGCACGAGAGGGAGTCTACGGGAATTGAAATCCTAACCATAGACCCTCTTGTTATTTCTTTACACATAGGTCCAGCCTATATGCGAATAATCCTCAACGATTCGAGAAGCTCTGACAAAATAATAATTAAGTCGGCCTACGACTAGATGAAGCTTGAGGCCAAAGATTTAAAACCCCGTTATGCCATTGTTCATGGATTCAATGGCTCTTCAAAATGGTATACCTGACGGTCGCAGTAATGGGGATCGAAGCAGAGTCTGTATCCTTACATTCGTTATCATTGATGTCTTCTCTCCTTACAACATCTTTTTCGGATGACCTTTCCTCGCAGAGTTCAGAGTCTGCATAACACCTTGTCCCCTTCTCATGAAATTTCCAACTGAGAACGAGATCAGAACCGTCAAGGGTGAGCAGTCCATAGCCAGAGCTTGTTAACTCGCCAAGTGAAAATATGTTATTAACAAGGAGAAAGGCAAGAGCATAGAGCCTTGATAATGCATAGCAACCACAAGAGTCTGAGTCCTGGCTCATACATCACTTCCATCTTTGATGATCTTGATCCAAGGGAAGACGAACAGCCTGATTTCGAGAGGGTTACCTTAGTGGAGCCAACCATTGACATTCCAATCAACCCCTCCGATCCGACAAGGGTCTTAAAATTGGATCACAACTCCATGCTACAACAAAGAAAGAGCTCGTGGACTTCTTAACGACCAACCTCGACGTATTTGCTTGGACTCACCCAGATATGTGTGGGATCAACCCAAGAATAGCTTGTCACATGTTCAGCATCAACCTGAAGCATAGTCCAATCAAACAAAAGCGTCGAGTCTTGGGAATTGAAAGATCTACTGTACTTAGAGAGGAAGTGGATAGGCTACTTGATAGCGGCTTTATCCGCAATGCCCTCTACCCCGAATGGGTCTCCAACCCGGTCTTGGTCAATAAAGCAAATGCAAGTGGCGAACGTGTGTTGACTACTATGACTTGAACAAAGCATTCCCAAAGGTCATATTTCCACTACCAAAGATCAGCCAGCTAGTTGATTCAAATGCCGGCTACCAGCTTCTCTCCTTGGTAGATGCATACTCAGGCTACAATCAAATTTCCATGTACCTTCCAAATCAGGATCACACTTCATTCATAACCGACATTGGACTCTACTGCCAGTCATCCTTTTCAGTCTCAAGAATGCTAGAGCCACCTATCAACGTTTGGCTAACTACATGTTCAAAGACCAAATCGGGTGATTCGTGGAGGTTTACGTGAATGGTATGCTTGTGAAAATAAGGGTATCGAACAACCACGTCAACAACCTCATAGAAATATTTGGTGTCCTTCATAAGTATGACATGGAACTCAATCCGTTGAAATGCTCTTTTGGCATTGTGTTAAGAAATTTCCTGGGTTTCATTGTCAATTCATGGAACATCGAAGCCAATCCAGAAAAAATCTAGGCTATCCGGGATATCCAAACCCCTCAGAGGATCAAGGATATTCAAAGCTTAAATGGGAAAGTGGTCGCCGTAAGTTGATTCATATCTAAAACTACTGACAAATGCATTCCCTTTTTCAACTTGCTCAAAAAAGGGAAGCATAACTTCATATGGACACCAAAGTGCAGTATTGCATTCCAGATTCTCTTGAATCACTTAGAGATACCACCTTTCTTGTCAAAACATGTGGATCATGAAGACTTACACATTTATTTGGTTGTTTCTATGTAGGCAATTAGTTGAACGCTTTGCATGAAAAAGATCGTGTCCAACGACCTGTTTACTACATCAGCAAGAGGTTGACAGGAGCATAAAAGAATTATCTGAAACTTGAAAAGCTTTCTTACTGCATGTTGATCTCTTCTTGGAAGCTTCGACCATACTTTCAGTCTCATCTAATCAAAGTCTGCACTAACCAACCGCTATGACAGGTCCGATAACAACCTGAGGTGTCTAGGAGACTTTTGAAGTGGAACATAGAACTAATCTAGTTCTTGATTACTTTCATCCCTCGTCAAGCCATCCTTGGACAAGTCCTAAAATATTTCATAGTGGAGTTCACTATTCTTGAAGAGCAGTGTGCCTCCGTACATTCGATGGAAATTGTTCGTGGATGGATCATCTAACAGTCAGTGTTCTGGAATCGGAGTCGTGTTCATTACTCCCGCGGAACACTCGATCTGTTACGCTTTGAAGCTCGACTTCCTACCACCAATAACGTTGCAGAATATAAAGCCTTGATTGCTAGGCTTAGAATTGCAATTGAACTCAGCATAAAGGATATCCGGATTTATTCCAACTCTTAGCTCATCGTACGTCAGGTGTTGGGCGAATATCAAGCCAAAAGACATGGCTTGCTCCTTGCCTTTCTCGGGTCTGCGAGCTACTCACTAACTTCGACAACTACATAATTACGCACATTCCTTAAGAACAAAACGAGAAAGCAGATTGACTGGCCAAGCTGGCAAGATTTGGGGATGCACAACTTTTGGAAATTTCCCTATTCGAACTGCTCGATTCTCCAAGCATCGATTATATGCAAACTGATTTGATAGAAATGATGGATATCAAGCCCGCACTCGAGTCTTGGATGACACCAATTAAGAACTACCTGCTTCATGGAATCCTCCCTAATCGCTCCATGGAAAGATGAGAAGTTATTCGCATATCATCTTGCTACATCATTTAGGACGGAGTGCTCTACTGAAGGGGGTTCTCTATTTCATTACTCTAGTGTGTAACCCACAACGATGTTGACCGTGTGATGCTGGATGTGCACAAAGGCGAGTGTGGCAATCACACTACGGGACATACTCTGGCAAGGAAGATTCTCAGATATGGTTACTTCTAGCCAACATTTGATCAAGATGTCGCAGACTACGCCCGCATATGCGACAAGTGCCAAAGGTTTTCTAAGATTCCAAGATCCCCGCCTATCGAGCTAACACAGATGGTTAGTCCTTAGCCATTTTCCATGAGGGGAACTTACATTATCGGAACTCTTCTGAATGGCAAGAGGAGACGCATGCTATGCTACCATTGCAATTAATTACTTCACCAAATGGGCAGAAGCCAATCCTATTGCTACAATTACTACTAAGAAGGTGATCAACTTCGCCGTTCGCAATATCATTACTCATTTTGAGATCCCCCAGACTATCATTTCAGACAATTAGACTCTATTCAAGAGAGCTTTGTTCTAGACCTTCTGTCAACGACACAACATTGAAAATAAGTTTTCGGCAGTAGCTCACGCTCAAGACAGTGAGCAAGTTGAGGTTGTTAACAAAGTGATCAAGTCCGTAATCAAGAATCCTCTAGAAAAGATCGGAGGCTTATGGGTAGACAAGCTCCCTCTAGCGCTTTAAGCTTACCGGACCGCCTACGAGCCAGCGACCGACCATACTCCTTTCACTCTCGTATATGGAATGAAGCCATCGTTCTTATTGAGCCCAAGCTCCAATCTCATCGAATCACTTGATATGATCTGAAGACCAACTAAGACCTCCTCTTGGAGTCATTTGACTTACTCGATTAGAATAAAGATGAAGCTGGACTCAAAGCTTCCACTCAGCGCCAACGAGTCGCCTGATACTTCAATTCCAAAGTCCGCCCAAAGCACTTTGACATTGGCGACCTTATCCTGAAGCGGATCTTTCCCATACCGACTGATTTCATTCCTCGTTGGGAAGGTCTGTACGTCATCCAACGGAGGCTTGGAGACAGAACCTTCAAGGTAACAACCATTGATGGCGCCGAACTCCCAAGAGCATCGAATAGTGAACACCTCCGCTACTACTTCACTTAATCTAGTGTACAGATTTATTGCTTTCCAACAATGTTTTGTTTTCTTCAAATTCAAGGCATTATAATGTGAAGGCCATTACTGCCAAAGTTATCAGTAAAGAAAATTTCAGATTTTCCATGCTCTTGGTTTATTCATTTTATACGTAGTATGTTTGAGAAATTAGTACATTTGACTTGCATACATGAGCGCATAACTTTGGATCGACACCCTGAAGCTTGGAACTAGTCCTCCCAACTCAAGTATCGAACTAACGACGAGACCGAGTATAAATAACTCAATTCGAGCCTCGAATCAACGACAAGGCCAAGTATAAATAACTTGGGACACTCATTAACTTAAGTATCTATCCTCGCACCTAAGTCTCCAGACTTGGGGGCAACCCGCTAGCCAGGTGAGTGTGATTACGACCGCTAGCTTAGCTCTATCCAACCCAAAGGGCCTGGATCTGGGAACCGAACAAGCGAACCAACGAAGCCCTTGAACTTTAACTCGAACGAAAGTGACGAGAGAGTCTAAAGGACGAATCAACAAAGTCCATGCCTTCCCATGACTTGGGGTCAATGACTGTGAGGAGATACCGAGAGGGGAGACACCGAACCCAAACTCTGCATCACTCGGAGCTCCCAACCAAGGGAAATCCCAAGAGCAAAGTTGGCACATACAACCTTCACACGACTTGGGAATCTTGAGAGTAAAGCCATAGACAACGCTTGTCGAAGTGTGACAACAAGTACATTTACGCAAGTACAAACACTGGAAAATGTAGACGAAAGATTAAATACTTAACACAACCTGTGATATAAGCAAAGTCAACCAAAAGCTTTCATTCACATCTAAAACAAACTACAACTATCTATCTTTCTTTCTAACGACATGATGTATATGAAAACACACCATGCCTCCAAATGCGAGGGTTGTACTCGCGTATACTATCAGCCTACTAAAACCAATAAACTACCTAAAATCGTCGCTTGGACAACCCATTTTTCTCCTTCCTCTTTTTCTTTGTAAATTTGGCGCTGGATGGATTGTCACTAGTCTTCTTCCTCCCCATCTTCTCGGAGCTTCCTCCGCCTCTTCCTCTTTTACCCTTGGTCGGAGAGATGAACTCATGAGATGCCAGCTTGGACTTCCCTTCGTCATCCTCACCACTCATGATTTTTTAATGTCCCCATTATCGGTGGGATGGCCTGCAGAGGTCTGGGAGTGACGTCAGTGGCAACGGCTAGTATTGCCTCGGTACCCTCCTTCTCCCCGGTCTTCTTGGCCTTCCTTGCCTCCAGCTCAGCTTTCTTCTTAGATTCCCTTTCCACCTTCTGTTTGGCCAACTGTCCTTCCTTAAGCTTCGTGATCGCATCCTTCTATAGCCTCTTAAATTCAGCATAGACCTTTTTCTTGGAAGCATCCTCGACCTTTTTCTTCTTGGCCTCATCATCAGCCCTTATCTTCTCAGCTTTGCTGGCATCCCTTTTCTTTGCCCTCACGGCGTTCGCTGCTTCCCCAGCCTTCCTCCTATCCCCTTTCCGGGCTTCCAACAGGGATGCCTCGTCAGCCTTTCTCTTCTCCTCTTTCTCCTCAGACTTAGCGAGCAGTTTGGCCTTTTCCGACTTTACCGGATCGTGCATTGTTTCACTTCCAGCTCCATCAGCACAGTTACCTGGGACTCCCCATCCTTAATCTCCCCTTCCTTTGTAAGCAGGACCTTGTAAAGCCCAAGATCCATATCAGAAAACGTATCCAATGGAACGTTAGCTTCTCCAAACTGAATTCCCTGCAATCCTATTCCATCCACAGGTAATAAGGGAAGCGACGACACAAAGCCCGTTGTTACTTCCACTCCAGAGAGGCCTGCACAACGAGAAGGAAGACAAATTATTCTACTTCGAATTAGTGCTCACATCCTTCTGAGCATTCGTGATAATGAGATTTTACCTCCCGACACTTGTGACACGAGAGAAATAGGCACGGTGCCCTCAATTGTCTGAAAGGGGCTTCCTAGTCCCAACTCCGGGAAATCGGGGTCATACATAGTAGTGGCGAGGGTTGGGACCAGCGGACCACCGGTAGAGGCGGATGGCATAACTTGTTAATGGGAACTTCCTTCCGCAAACTCGTAAGCGACAATCACGCTCTCGGTAGTCAAAAACTTTCATTTGGTAACATCAAGTTTTGCCAACCTCTCCCTCTTAGCTTCTTCAAGCAGCAATCTCCTCCCTTCTTGCAACACTGAGCGTTCTTCTTCGATCAGATGAGTTTCCGTAAGTTTAAATCCATCTATCGCCTTTACTTGTAGCCTCCAAACCTCAAACTCCAGCAGTCTATCCCAAGTCTGAGCCATCATCTAGGGATAATCATCGACCCATAAGATTCCATGGAATCGAACCGCTTTAACATACGTGCCTCGGATAGATGGCTCTAGAGACTCTTCCACCCTGGCCTCGGCATCCTCAATACTCTACTTAATCTTCTCCACATCAGCCTGATGCTTAGCCTTGATAATCTCCACGTGAGCCAGTACAACTATGCTCGTAGTCTCCACATCAGCTTTCTCTTTCGTAGCCTGAGTAATTTCATTGATTCTCAGCTCCAGCATCTTCTTTAGCTCCTCATTCTCCTTCATAAAACATCGCACCTTCTCGTTTTCCTCCTTCGTTCTCTTGTCCTCCGTAACAAGAGCCTCAAAATCCATGCGGATCTGGTGTAGTTCCCTATTCTCTTTCTTCAGCTTAAGATTTCTCCATGATGTGATTTCATTATCCTAGCTAAGAGTCGTGTTCTCTGACGGGACCCTGGCCACCGTATCTTTATATGACTCTTGAGCCTGTTTTGCATGCTCTTCCACCTACTGATAGTCCCATTTCAATTGCGTTGTTTCAACAACAGAGAGTTAGCTTTAAAATATGTCACTCATATACGTGGAAATGTTTATAATTCTAAGACTTGTCTTATTGTCCCGGTTCTGGACATTACCCTGCTCAGCTTAAGGGCCAAATCCAAGTACTGGATATCAACATTCTTTTTGAAAATTAGCTCTAAGAGGTGCCCTTCATACCTATGCATTTTCCATATTGGAGGAAGACATCATACACTTTATCCACCACGTCTTTATCCATGGTCTGGGGCATCAGATGAATGTTTGGCAACCACTTTAGCTACTCAAAGTAGAACCCGGGGAACTCCTCCCTTAATACCGCCTTCCTCCTTTCGGGAATAAGCTCTGGTATGTCTGACATGTCGGGCAACTTAGCCCCCTTCTTTGACACTATCGTCTTCCCATATCTTTTATCCTTAGGCGTCAACTCCTTATTTTTGGAGGTGGTCACAAGCGCTGAAGGTGGAAGATAAAGAGGGATTGTCAATGACAACTGCCTGATGCTCATTGTGTCCAGCCTTGAATATGTACCTAATGACCGAGTGATGGGCAGAGAGGATTCTGAATTTCAAGATCGATCTCCATGGCGATGCTCACCGCCATGGTCGAGAGAGTGAAGGGGCTCTGTAAACAAGTCAATATCTCTTCTAGAACTCCTTATGAGCCCGCTCCTTTTGGGTCGGTGATCCCGGATCCTCCTTCGTTCCTATCACTCTCTCGAACCTTCCACCTTCACAAAACAGACTCAAGGTTAGGCTTGAACACTCTACAAACACAAACAAATGTTGTGTTATGCAATGTTTGTGAGTGTTTTTCGTAAGTGTTATCTCTACGAAATAGATATAGGTCTGCTTGAAGGAGTGATCTGCTGAACGGCAAGTGATAAGCTTTATACTTGTGTAGCTAAGACAAGACATTGTAGCATCAAGCGGGAGCTTATTTAGCTCGTCAAACTAACCCTCTTTCTCCAACGGTGCGGTGGTCCTAGAGGTAGTAAATGGAGAAGCAAGCCTGGGCGATGTTTCCGTCCTCGTCTCAGATGTCGTAGACGGAATGAGAGTGGTCGACAGGCCCTCACCTCTAACAACGATCTCCTCACAACCAGCGTCATCCTCATTGGTTCCTTCCTGAGTATTTGTGGCCTTGTGTCGCTTGGACATGACAGAATGAAACTTTCTTTTGCGGCCCAGAGGATTTTCTCCTCCCTCAGTTTCTGTTTTCGCTCCACCACCAACGACCGTCGACCAGATCATTATATGATTAGCGGGAAGTAAACCCGGTTATCAAAGTTGTTGTTCATCCAAGACATTCTGGGTGGAACGAGCTTCTTCAGGAATATCCCTCCATGCTTCAAGGCGCTCCTGATACACACTGCTTGCGGGCTGGAGAAATCCCTATTGCACAAACACAAAGTTGGTCTTAAGCTAATGACTCAATTAACTACAAGCATAAGAAAGTAAGGACACTTACTTCCGGCTAACCATCGGCTAGCAAATCATGAGGGATAGAGAATGAAGAGCCAATCATAATTAAACACGCTGAGTCTGCTCGATTTCCCAGGTTGAATCGAGTGTTGGGCACTGCCTCTAAGTATAACAAAGAAGGTGCGATGGTAGTCCTCCTCTTCAGCTGAAAAATATACCAGATGTCCTCTTCGGTAGGTTCAATGTGCAGGTATTCTCTAAAGAAAACGCAGGTACCAAGGAGGAAGGCATACACATATGGGTGAAGCTGCGCCGGCGCCAAGTGAAACTAGAGCAGCATATCCTGGGTAAAGTCATAGGACACACACCTAGAAGCACACGCGTGCCTATTCTAAGCAGTGTATCCTTGTAGAGGAGCATGCACCATATCCCACTTCTGAGGCATGCATACATCATCATAGGGTATGCTAAATCTCTTACACATGTGCCTCACTACTGCTTCATCAATATTTGAGGACACTGAATCCAATGGGTCATCGACTATGTTGGCATCTGCCATTACATTAGGCGCCTCGGCAGTGTCGTCCCTCATGATATCTACATCTTCTTCCTCTTCAGTTGCAACAATCCCTTCTGGCATCGACGGCTCGGTCGGGTGCTCTATCGTTAGTTGTGGGTCTTTTAACTGCAAACCCTAGTCGGGTACCCTTGGCGAGCTAATGAGCTGGGTGGGGGTTGGCGCTTCTGAGGTCTCAAACTTGTTGTCCTCTGAACCGGTACTACTGGATGACTTAGATTGGGATGGTGAGTGATGTGAAGCTTTGGCTTCCAAAGCCTATTGTTTTTTGGACGATCTTATTTCCATTGCTAGCTACACTTTTAATATAGTTGCATTAGACATCGCACCGAATAACGTGTACCCCTCGTGTTGGTGTGAAATAACATGTACGTGCAATGCGGTGAGATGGTGATACAATTATAATATAAGAACTTAGGACTCGATGATGATCATTAATTCTTAGAATTGTAACCATCGTCGTCGACGACGACCATTGACGACCAATGTCATCTAATTCGCGTCAAATTGCAGCTACGTCATGATTGGAATCGGGAAACCAAATCTAAAGTTCGATAGTTCATTCATTGTTTGTAGTCTGAGTTTATGCTCTAATCCTATGTGCAAGCATGAATTATCAGCTTTTATCCAAGCGTAAAGGCATTATTTTCAAATCTAAGTCCGATTTAATCAAATAGAGCCATGGAAACGATGTGAACCGACCAACGAGCCTTCTGGAATACGAGTTTCCAACAAGGAATAAAGAATGTATCAAGAATAAGGCACAAAATTGCCTATGTCCAGAAGATGCAAAATTTTGCATCCCCAAGCCTTAACAAGTTTCGTATCCCTTTCCCCTCATGGAAATTCATATCCCACTCACCACTGTGGCTTCATCCGAACACACGTCACATCCCTCTTGGAAGCAAAATTTCACATCCCTCAAGATGCAAAATTTCGCATCCCCGGATGCAAAAAAATGCATCCATCATGGTGCAGAATTTCGCATCCCTCGAAGCAAAAAATCACACCCCATAGGACGCGAAGTTTCGCAACCCTGGAGGAGATGCAAGTTGGTCCGGTATTCTTTCCCTTAAAAGAGAAAAGCTAGCGCTTTACATCCCACTCGCCACCTCGGGATACGAAACTGAGATTTTGGATCCCCTCATTGCCTGGGGATGCGAAATGCTTGTGCTTCACCTTCTTCCACTTCTCTACTCCTCCTCGAACCGTCCTTCTTCTCAACTTGCCTCCCCAAAACTTACTCCAGGACATGAAGTCAAGTCGGACCCGACTTTTTCAAACCTCGAGCAGCATTGTTTCCTTGAACTTTGAGTTCGAACCCAATGCGGGTTGTTAATGCATGCAAAGTCGATCACGAAACCCACTTATATTTCAATCGAGTTCGAGTTCGTTTTCTTTTTTTTTTAAATGCACGGGTCCTAGGATGCGAAATAATGGGTGAGGTAAAAAGGAGGAAGAATTCGAGTTGGTTTATTAATATGGGGAAGGAAGAACGGGCCAGGCCCATCTAGAAATTTGCATCCCCTCAAGGATGTGAAATTTCACATCCCATTGAAGATACAAAATTTCGCATCCCACCGGGATGTGAAAAATCATACCCTCCTTTTTGGGATGTGAAACCTTATATGTATAAAAAAAAGGGAAGAAAGAGAAGAAAAAATGAATGAGAATAAAATTTCCGAACTTTGAGAAAGTTTTGACTTGCAACTCTAGTTACGACAGCACGTATTTTCGACATTACGATAATCAACACAGATACGATTGGCTAACCAATCTTATGCTTGTAAGTCCTAACGACTCGAGAGCATATAACAAGAAATTGAATCCACGATTCGATAGAATTTTCAAAATCCAACTTGTATAGTCGTAAATCGACAACACATTCACTATTTATGTTCCATTTTCAAACTTCAATCGCATCATGCGAAAAGTGTAAGTGTATACGCGACTCTACGTCGACAACGATGTGTTTACGTTTCGAAGTAAATGAGAGTCGATGACTAACATTTAATTTCATGAGTCGGTAGGAAATAAACATTTAATACCAGAGAATTGGAGTTCTCGACACACTCAACGAAACGATCACGACTAAGCATACAAAATAGCTTGGAGATCTTTTCAGCTTCCAGAGATGGTTATTCCAACTCAAATCACATCATGTTGAGTGAAGACATACTTTGGGGGCCAAGTGTTAACCGGCCTTTTGGTTCGATTCCCAAAAGCATACTAGGCCCACTCGACTCGGTCCGTCGCATGGTACCAAAGCCCGAAGTGCTGCCAAAACACTAAGGATTCAAGCCCGGAAGGAGTAGTGCGTTAGCCTCACAACACCTTATAGCATGAATTTTTATCCCTAAAGTGTGGTCTGCACAGGTATTTCGAATTCCACATTTTGATTTCTCAGTTTCGAATCCCTTTACATCACAGAATTTCGATCCCCTCTGGCTTCGACTCCCTACTCTTCGAACCACGAGCCACTTTTCATCCCTCCCTACTTCGTATCCCCCAAAGCATAAACTCCTTCTCTTCACCGTATTCCCTGGGATAATAATTTCGTATCTCTCATCTTACGAAATGTCGTATCCCTAGGATACGTGCTTCGTATCCCTATGGGGATACGAGATTTCATATCCCCAAGGGATATGAAACTACCTATCCCCCGTGATATGAAATCTCCTAACATTATTCAGATGGATCCGAAATTTGGAAGGCCGACTTCCAAGGATGTGAAATCTGCTATTGTGGTCCCCAAATCTCACATACTCCCACCTAATCCACTACCTATAAATACCCCCTTGATCATTCTTCATAAGGGTTGGATTTTTGTTGATTTGAGAGCTCTACATGGTCATAGGAACTCATTAATGGCTACTTATAACTCAAGGAAGAAGAAGAACACTTATTTTTCTTCCAAAATATTACATGTGAAAAATATGACTCCTAAATACTTAGCCAGTATTTGCATGACAATGACTTATACTTGTAACCCACAATAATCAATAAAATCCTCAAACGCCTTCAAAGTGGACATAGGTTCCTTACGGAATGAACCATTACAAAATTCTGTGTTATTTACTTTCAGCACTTCTAAATTTCCATATGCAAAACGTTAATTTTTGAGTATTAGACAATCTATGGGTGTGGCGATAGTTTTAGCCTCAACATACCCCTTCAACATAAATGGGAAGGTATCCACCACTCAATGCATTAATCACTCTAGTGTTATTCATGTGTCATTCATATTTTCATAGGAACTACTCTGGATCTGAAATTCCATTGTATGCGGGCATTGTAGGAGGATTGAACTTCTTCAAGTACTCTGTATCTAAGATTTTCTGAGTGAACAAGGCCCGACTTAGAGCGAAGCCCCAATCTAGTTCATCGTCATTCCTCACCATGCTCTCCTACACTATTTCTTTACCATCCCCGAGATGTATTCCTCATTAGTATTATTTTTCATTGGGAGATCTTCGGAAACACCCACGGATTGTTTAACTTTGCAAACGATCTCGGTTAGCTAAGTAAAATCTAAGTCCTATAGCTTTCGAGAGAACCATTCCACTAGAGTTGAGCTCTCTTGAAGTATGTTGTACTTTGGGCTTGACTGAACTAGGTTAGTTACCCCCTCCAATGTTAACATTCATATTAAGATCCTCCAAGTCCTCATTTTGGTCATCATCTAACATAGATATCCTATCTAAATTTTGGGAAGCATCTTCACAAATATTTTGATTTGCCTCAAGGCTAAGATTCCTAGGAAGCATAATTATGTTTCCTTCAGCCATAATTTGATTCACATAAATAACGTGCACCCTCTTCAATTAACTAGCTTCGTTTTTGCCTATCAAAAGCGAATGAATGTGCATGTTCTTTCGAATCCATACCCACTCTAAAATCTCCAGTGTTAGGCTTGGATGGAAATGCAAACATAGCTTCCATCTTATCCATAAGGGTCGTGTTAGCGATCTCCATCCGTTGATTCATGTTTTCCACCACCCTATCGAGCTCACTTATGGTGATGGCATCTCCTTAAGAAAGAGTTCCACTTAAATTGTTAACTTCCCAAACCAGCAAGGATTACATTCGTATTTTCTCCTAAGGTTGCAGAACTACCAAATTAGCTTGTTTTCCTTTTTTAAGGGGGGCAGGCAATTTTAATTCCAATTTATAAGTAATCAACAGACTTTCATAGTTTTTTTGATGACCCTAACTTCTAAACCTTGCAGACCTACAGTAGATAACTTAGATCTTTTCTTTGTTCGAGTTCTCGGCAAAAGCGATAAATGTTAATGCCAAAAATGACATTAACCCTAGATTTGTGTGAAAGCACCAGCCTTTTGCAGGTAATTAAATTAAACATTGTATAGATTCAACACAGATAACTAAAATAAATGAAAAATAAAAAATGGAAAGAAGATGACATAAGATTAATGGTGGTTCAGCTATTAACTAAACATGATTCTGCTTTTGAAAGATTAACTTTATTCTCCGTCGGCTATTAGAAATATTTCTATCATAAAAGATTGAATATAAGTCCTAGAATGGCTAGAATCATATTGCACGTGCAAGCGACGATTGGAATAGATCACAATAACCTTCTTTGTGATTTTCTAAAACTGGCGTTTGATGGAGAATTATGTTAGAAATGCATTTTGATAGCATGTAGGTAGGGATGGTCCAAATCCTTTGCATGTAGGAGATAAGTAGGTATTTATAGGAGTTTGGAGTTGGATTAGGACAAGGTATCACAACAATAGCCTATTTGAGGGCAGGAAGCCATTTTATACCACAACATAATCACCATATTACAACGGTGTAAAACGGTTGTAAATGACTTTTTATAAGGGTGATTACAATGTGGTATATTAAGAAGCTGTAATAGACTAAAATCTTTCATAATTCTATATTAACATTGCAACTAACTGTTGTTATATATCCTATTACAACAACTATACTCCATTGTAGTTATAATTTTTACAACAGTTTGTAACTGTTGTCGATATGTAACATTTCGTAAGGTAGTAGGTATAACAACTATTGGATAACGGTTGAAGTAAAAGCTACTATAACTGTTATGCACCGTTGTGACTTCGTAATTTTTACAACTATCTCTAACAGTTGTAATACACCTTATTACAACTATAGTTGCTTTTTAAATCCCAAAAAGTAACATATGCACTAATTATTCGCATATTAATAATGATAGAATTCACTCATATATTAAAATTAGGGTGTTACTATTCACACCCTTATTTACACTTCTGGCCACCAAAACTAAAGCACCCCAAAGATTTCAAATTTTTTCTGCTAGTCACCGTCTAAATTAATAACCAAAAAGTGCAGAGGCCACAAACTCCTTCCTCTACATGAACGCTTCCTTCCTCCCTTATATCAATAATCAAATACCTAAAATCAAATAGTTTAAGAAAAAATTAACATAATCCATTTTCATAACCACATTAGCAATTTTAATTTTTATAATGAGTACTTACTTCATCGGTAGTGAAATGATTCATCAAATCAACATTTATGTCTTTTGAGTCATTTTATCAAACATCTTACACCATATTATCACAACCATCATGTTTATCGTCCAATTTATCATCATTTAAATACTCCATCTATCAAACGACAAAAAAACTTAATGTATCAATTTGTAAAAGAAGATACGTAAATTATACGGATAAAAACCCAACATGTCAAAACTTACATTGTCATTCTCTATTACAATATCGTCAAATTTAATGTCCTCCAAACTTGAAATTTCCAATGGAACGGAAAAAATATCCTAAAACGTAATGGAAAATCCTAACCATTAAAAAACCATAACAACATATTCTATAGCATAATAGAAAACAATAAAAATCAAGCAGTTCTAATCTCTTTTTTATCTTTATCTTCTATCTCTATTAGGCACAAAAAATATCTGTTTTTGTTAGGGTTTAGATTTTTAAATTGTAGAGAAAAACGTGTTTTTCTTAAGAAAAGTATGGTTGTGAATAACTGAGTGAAGCAATAATATATGGTGGCCAGAAGAACATAAAAATAATCATTTGTACTAAATTTAGGGAGGTGGCTGGAAATGTAAACCAAGGTATGAATAGTAGCACCCAAAAAATAATAGAATTCATATATCAATGCAACAAATATAATAAGTTGGATTCATTCATATATATATATATATATATATATATATTAATAATCATAGTATTCGATCAAAATACAGTACATATCCAACAAATAAATCTAAAGTAGTCATTCACATCACCAACTAAACCGTTACCAAAAAAATAACTATACCAAAATACATACATCGATACAACACTAAAAATACATATGAAAGATAAAAGTTTTTTCCATACAAGATTGCATACCCTACTGGACTACACTAGTCGAAGATAACAAAATCTTTATGCCAAGCCACAGTTGATCCTATAGCTTCTCCAATGGTACTCATCTCAGAAATCGACTTCTACATAAAGCTTCTGGACCCACCGCCACATCAATCCAAACTTTACAAGCTTCCGGTCCAAGTTTTTTAAAGTGCACCAAACAATTAGGATCAATGAATACCATTGTTCCTTCTGCAACAACTATTTTTTTCAACTCAATATTTAACATTTTAGGCTTATTTTCAACTTGCCTTTCATTCTGTTTAGGCTATTCTTGAATTGTCAAGTTGTTGCTCTCACGATGTGACTGCAACAAAAAATTTAGGAATACGTTAGATAAACAGATGCATTTTGGAAACAACATATATAAATCAGAACATAAGGTAGTGAGATAAGGAAATAATTATATTAAGTTAGGCATAATAGATGCATTTTGGAAGGACTTGCAAAAAACTGAAAATAGTATGCAACGTACTTTATGTGCATATATAGGTAAAAAAACAACCATATTTATTAGTAGATAGGGTCTACTTCAAATTCAATCCCCATTTTTCTGTAATATATAAAGATAAAGCTGGGAAATGCAACGGATAAAATTTATATGTCGGTTTAGAAAAACTTTTGAGATGAATGTAAAGTTAAAAGCGAAATGTTAGATTAACAAGCATCAAGAAACATAGGACAGTCCATTTCCAACATATATGCGTAAGTGAATAAGCTTCTTAGAATGAAAAATGTAGGGGCTACTAAAGATTTATAAAAAAAAAGATTTATGTTTAGTTCTAATATAGTAGTATATAGATGTTTGCACCTTATGTTTTGTCTTATCTGTGATGGCACACTCTTGTTTGAACATTATTGTCACTCTTTTTGATAATTTATTATTGTTTATTAGAGAATGCAGTTAAGAGTTAATCAAATCTATGTTTATAAGTTCAACTATCCTGAACACATTGTTGTAGTAAAATATGTTACACAAAATGTTAACTTAGTACCTTAACCGTATTTCTCCTTCTAACATTACGTAGCTTTTTCTGAATTAGATAGTTTTTCCCTTTTAACAGATTCAAATAAAATACTCAAATCAATTGCCCATCTTCAACATAGCTCTCGTTAAGAGTCTGTAAAGTCCTCTTAATCTTCCCTATTGTTGATTGCAATGTCAACTAAATATGTGTTGAGAACCCAACTGAACCAAATAACACTGATCATCGTAGAAACTAACATTTTTTTCTGCTAAGCAAGGAAATTGTAAGTATATCCATCTAGTCCATACCTACGTAGATATTAGATATATTCTTAAAGGGGTTTAAGAATAATAGGTAAACACATGATAACACGTAGGACAAGAAATTTCGGATGACTACTTATAGAAATGAGATTTTGAGAATGAAGGGAAAGCATAAACAAAAGGAAATCATCATTTGATATTTTCAGATTGATGATAAATAAAAATATTCTAACATCGCAGATCTATCCACTTTGTTTACTTATAGAAGTCAAACAACTGCAGTTTTTGAGATAAAAGTATTAAGAACATTGAAACCCCAAGAAATTGCCTGGTATACTTATTCTAGTTAAGACAATTACATCAATTGCATATGATGTTTTCATTAATACATATACCCAAAATTACCAAGAGACCATACGAAGAGTCACGACTTTCTAAGATGCGCCTATGTTGATGCCACTAGTTGAGTCCCTGAATTGCAAAATTGGTGAAGTCATCTCACAGTGGAGTTGTTGCCTCATGAAATCTGAGTCATTGCTTGAGAGTTAGAGTCCTCGCCGACAATTGAGTCCTCGTCGTCATTGTTGAGTCGTCGCTGCCTGATGTGATTTTATCAAGGGTTTGGGTCCGGTTTCTTATTTGGTATGGATTTGGAGGAAGATCGTTTGGAAATTAGCGGAGATCCATTTGGAGATTAGTGGAGCTAAAAGTTAGCAAGAGAGAGGGGAAGACAAGAAATTATTCGTGAAATTTTTGGTTTGGAGCTCAAAAGTTTTTTTTGGAGCCAAAGGGAAATTTTGGATTTGGAGCCATTTGTATGTTGTGCCCTGTAACATTTGATATTTGTATCTTTTGAACCAAAATAGAGTTTGTTTAATCTTTCGGCATAGGTTAATAAACTCAGGACTCTAATACAATAGTTTTATTATTATTATGCAGTTTATTTTGTTTGAAACCATAACTTTAATTCATTAGGAAGGCTAGAAGGGTTTGTTATACTTTATTACATCTTATATTTGTTTTTTAAATTGTAAAACTTATTGCATTTTGTTACTTTTCAGTGGAAAGATGATTAATTCTATTTTTTTAAATGAATAAATGTTGTTTATTTTTTTTGAATATATACATATACTGATATTATAATAGAATAATAGATTATTATGATCTGTAAACATTCATTTATGTCTATAATCAAGTTCCATTAAGCGTAAATTATAGGTAGCATAAGGGAGAAAGACGTTCACTGAATTTTCCTTTATGTGATATTACAATAGCAGTAAAATTTTCTATTAATTAATAAAAGTCAATAAACTCTTCCAATCTATTACAAGCTCAATTTCAATCACTCATAAATTGGCAAGATTGTTTATATGTACTCAATTGTATTTTGATCATTTCCTATTATTATTTATATGGACTCAATTGTATTTTGGTCATTTCCCATTAGTTAATGTGTTTCCGCAATAAAAGTCATATAGTGTTTTTTTCAAACTTAATAGTTGAACATCCACTAATCAAATTCTACAAAAATAAACTTATTATACATTATGGAAATTTTATCTCTATTAAATTTTATAGGTTGAATTTATGTCACATAGTAAATTTATTTACAATTTTTTGATTCATGCTAAAAATAATTAATGTGATGATATTTGCATTTTGTGTTAAATAAAGGTTTTGAATATTTATTTAATGTTATGTTGTAATGCGTTGAATTTTATTTTGATATTTAACGTCATTGCATTAGGTTTTAGTTTTGGATGTTACTTTATATGGTAATGGCCACTCAATGGCTTATTTAACAGAAAGAAAATTACTGACATATGAAACTTATTTTTTATATTACAAGTTAGTAAACATTCTTAACTCTATTAAAGGCCAATTTTAAGACTATTGTTGTCGACAATGTTATTAAGATATAGTCAATTGTATATTATCCCTTTCTTATTTATCTTCTTCTTTGGTAACTACTCCAATATTGTTAATTTCAAACTAATAATAGTTGGATATCTGCAAATCAAGTTCTATGTGTCCTTTTCGTGTTCCCTAAACTTCATTTACATAATATTATATTGAAAATATCTGTATACTATAATTTGGAAACCTGAAGTCTTAATGCTCTCGGAGATGTATTAAATGTTATTTGTTGAATTTTTTATAGCCCGATAAATTTATTTGCAAACTTCCCATTAGATTCTAGAAACTAAGGATGTAAATATTTACACACTGTTTCGTATACTGACTTTGTTTATTTTTACTTCTATCGTAATGCATTGAATGTTATTTTGAAATTTAATGTTGTTTTCTTAGGTCATCGTTTTCGATCGGTACTTCATATGGTAATACTGACTCAATGGGTCATTTAAGTAGAAGGTGAAATAATGACATGTGAAACTTATTTACTCAACTACATAATCTTGCATATAAGAGCCATGGTGTATAGGCCATACCTTGATTACACCTTTTTGGCATACACTTTTATTATATCTTCTTCTTTTATCCACAATACTTATTTTTTCTTCGAAGAGAATATTCCATATCATGTTATGCACATTACAATTGAAATTATGATGATACTGTCTTTGTAATCCTATAACTCTCGGAACATATTAATACATGCATTAAAAAAGTGGTTATTCTTATGTATAATTCATCCTCAAAATTTATAAGCCTATTACAGTAGGTAAACCCGAATTCATGTCATCGGCAAAGGCTTTGTACTAGTTGCATAAATTTGTTGTCATTTGCAGTTTTGTATAAGTATTTTAATATGTTATAGAGATCAATATTTCTGCTTGAAGTTATTTTTCTTAGCATGTTTATTATTTGTTATATTTCTGGTACTAAAATTGAGCTATATTGATTCTAAATTTTCTATTTATTTGTTTAGATTTACTATTGTTGTCATTTTTAAATATCAAAATTTAACTTTCACCATTATTATTTAATTATCATTTAACTACTCAGTGTTTGTTATAAAATTTTATGGTTAATTATTAATTACATTATTTAATACTGGATTATTTATAAATAATGAATTATTAATTAGATATTTAGTATTAATTTATTGATTATTAATTTAATAATAAAATAATTTATTATTTGTTAATTATTGATATTAATTAGGGTACTTTTGGCATAGGTCCTTATTACGGTTTAAAATACGTGAAAAGTCCTTCACTAAATTTCAGTGTAAATTAGGTCCCTGTTTTTCTATCCTCGATTGTTGCAGGCATATCAGCAACATTTCATAAAAGTTGCTGACATATTAGCAACTTTTCTGTACACGGTACAAAATTTACTGACATATCGGCGATTATTTACAAAAGTTGTTGACATTTCAACAATAATTTTTCGCTTTTCTATACATTGCATAAAAGTTGTTGACATATCCGTAATTATTTGTAAAAGTTACTGACATTTCAGCAATAATTTTTCCTTTGTATCTAGAAAACCGGGACCAAATTTACAACGAAACTTTACCAGTGAAAGTTGTTAACATATCGACAATTATTTATAAAAGTTGCTGATATATCAGCAATAATTTTCTTTGTTTCTAGAAAATAAGGACCGAATTTACAATGAAACTTTGACAGGACCGACTTTACAATATGAAAGTATAATAGGGATGCTACCCCAATTTTCACTATTAATTAACTATATGTACTAATGTTATTACCAAATATTAATTAGTTATATTTAATAATATACATTGATTAATTATGAATTACCAACTATTAATATTTAATAGTCAATTGTTCATAAATTAATAATTATTAATTACAAATAATAATTTGATTACTAATAATTCATTAATTACCAAATATTAACTAATATTTTTAATTTTACTTCCTAATTATTAATATTAATAAATTCTTCTTAATATTTATTATTAATATTAATTACTCATTATTAAATATTAATTCTGATTCATTAGTTATTGATTATTTAATAAATTAATATTCATTATTTATTAATTACTGTGTTAATTATTTGTTATTTAATAATAATTATTTATTAATTACTAATTATTCCAAATTATCGAATTAATTATTCGGTATTATTACTTAACATAAATTATGAATTACCAGTAATTTTTACCCACTTTGCAGGGCATTAAAATTTATGTTATTAAAAAATTTGTAATGATTAAATATCAAAAATAAAACAAAAATAAAGTATTGTAATTAATATTAAATAGTTATATATAATTAAATATTATAATTTATGCGGCAACAATAATAAATTGTTCTGTTGTTCATCCAAAAATAATTTTATCATGGATGATTATTTTGATTAATTGTTCTGTTATCCATCTAATAATTTATGTAGTAACAATAATTAATTGTCATGTTGTTCACCCAACAATAATTTTGCCGTGGATGATTATTTGATTAATTATTCTGTTATCCATCTAAATTTTTTGTTATGAATGGTTATTTTTTGGCATAGATATAAAAAAATGATTATTTATGATTTTATCCTGAAAACATGTTCTTAATTCATTACAATTTAAACTTATTTTGTGACCTTTAAATGTGAAAAATTGAAAAAAAAAAATCATTAAAATTATATAAGTGATACAATTCAAGTAATATTATATAAATTATATACAAATTGCAGTATGCTAACTTTTTGATGAAGCAAAAAAGTGTATATGATGTCATTATATATATATATATATATATATATATAATGCAATGTATGCTTTGTTATTAAGTTTTAAATATACTTTTATATGTGTAAGAGGCATTATAACTAAAATTTCAAATTACAATATAAAAATAAACATCCATAACAGAGAAATACATTAATCAATAGTAGTTTTCAAAACAAAATAAATATAAGATCATGAGTAGTTTTCATTCCAAACAAAATAAATATGAAAATCAAAGAAAAATAAATATAAGATCATGAGTAGTTTCCATTCCAAATAAAATAAACATGAAAATTATGTTCAGGTCCAATCTTGTTCCTAGAAAAACTTCATGGCTTCCACTTTTTTGAACATTTTTTATTCCTGTAGTGCAATAAACATTTGAAAAGATGCACAATATTAATTAGTCATTCCTTGCCAAAAATAATAATAATATGTATGTCGTATATAAAATAACCATCAAATGTATAACTTACTTTATCTTTTTTAATTGCTTTCGGTTTTGAAATAAATACATTTTCATTATCTTTTTTATCCTTAAAATCGTCGAAAATATATGGCAGCTTGACATCGTTATCAATCTTTTTGCTTTCCTCTTCAAACTATTAGTGTTTGTAGGTTTTTCAGTACCAGGGCTTTGCATATTGATGTCAGTTTTAGATTCAGTGTCGAAACTTGGTATAGACATCTGCATATAAATGAAATAGAATAACTTTGTGCAATGAACATGACTAACTATATATGTGTGTGTGTGTGACAACAAAATACATGTGAACTTTGTAATGCAACTGCACCGTCTTCACTTTCTATCATAGAATCCCAATCAACTCAAAACCTTCAAATACATTTGTGGTCGTGTACATGCTTGAACCTATGTATACATTATTCTCACCAACACATATAGTAGTTGCATACTGCCTTCCCTCCAAACACTTCAAAATTGTTGGAAATTCATTTTTCTTTTCCTTGCTTGAAAGAATATTATAATTTATTTAATTTTGTCAGATAATAAAGTATTAAAATTTTCCATTAGAATATTTGGATCTATACATGCCTTTTCTTGATCTCCCATTATGTCATAAACATTTTTCTTAATATTTTGTAAACCTCACGGTCTTGCAAATTATTGCAACACAGCCACTATTATCTTCAACAATGACACATAATCTAAATCTGCACTCAAACACACACACACATATATATATATATACACACACACACACACACACACACACACATATATATATATATATATATATATATAAACTATTAGCAGGAAAGTAAGTAAATTTTCATCTAACATTACAGAAAATTACCTCATGTCTGGACAGGACACGCTTCATTTACAATTAGGGCATTTATACTTCCCATCTTTCTCATCAACTTCTTGATCACTACATTCTAAGCAAGCATCATAATACCAGGTTTCTTCCTCTTTTACATTCCTAATGGTTACTTGACAAATAACGTCTTTCTGGAATTTATAAAATATAATAAATTTAGGTACTTGAATAGGAATGACAAATAAAAAATATTTTTTTTTTAAAGTCTAGGGAGTATACCTCAATATATTCAGATTTCAAGTTCCTTATCCCACAAATACTCAGTATTTGATAATATCCGGTAATCATATCGTTAACATCAAACTTTCCTTCATTGAAATCAATAATATCCAACCTACATATTTTATAAGTTTAATTTATGATGTATATTATATTTAAAATTTTATTATATTACATTTCAATAAAACTCAAATTTACCTCTTTCTCATTTTAAGAACACTGTTATGATTGTAGTTGAACCGTGTTGCACCAACATTGGTTATATTAGGTTGCTCTACAATATAAGGAACATCATGTTATTAAATTTTCACACATTAAAGTAATCAATAGTCGACAGCATTACTGGACCGATGGATGAGAGAATTGAGCTAGATTGATGGAGAAAAAGGGGTAAATCCTACCAGAACTTATTATAATAAATTTTCTCAATATGAATAACACAGAAGTCAAACAAAAATTGTACCTTTAAATGAATTCATCTTATAACATGCCACAATGATGATAACTGGTTTCTCAGTAGCTTCTTTTAAAGCGGTAGCAAACAATTTGGCAAGATCATCCCAAAAACAAAATTTCATAGTAGAACTGTCAAAACATAAAAATGGGAAGCAAAATATTGTTTATGCATATAACAAAATAAAGATTTAAATTCCATAATATTCAAAGTGCTATATATACATACCTCCCATTTGTAAGTTCAAATATAAAATTGCATTGCTCTTTGCCATTTGCATTCACAAACTCATTTAAACCATCTTTTAAAATATTACAATCCTTATACTTAAGCACTCCAATAAAATATGGTAAATAATAATAATAAATAAATGAAACTTGCTACTTATTGTAAAACAGATGTGCATGTATGTCTAAATTATCTTAGATCATACTAATAATTGAGCTTGGTCTTTCTCTAGTGATAAATCTTTCACATTCAAAGAAATTAAATTCATTTTCCCGTATCATCATCTCATAATTCAATAATTTGGTTACCTTGGTACATCTTGTTAGCCAAATCTGTAGACCACTGCGGATAGGTTTTATAGATTCTGGTTCGTAGGATTTGACACACAAATTGCTGAGAATGTATATTTGTCCTTCTTCCAACTTGTCCTTCAAGTATTCGGCATGATTTACCCATATTAAAGCCTGTGCCCGCCCGAGCATTATTGCAGCCCTAGGCAACAGGTGGCAGTGGAGTAAAAAATTGAGAAAACATTGCCCCTAAAGATCCATGGCAAACACAAGAATCGAACTCCCCACCTCATGATACTCAATACAATGCTTTTCCACTCAGCTACGGCTGCTTCTTCAAACATGGTTTCAGCTAAATCTATTAATTACAAAATAAAATGTACTCTCATCCCACCACTATCTCCCTCCTGCTGCACCTCCCAGGGTGGGTTGCCCTAGGCGGCCTCCTAGCTGGCCTACCCCTAGGGTCGGCCCTGATTAAAGCATGAATTCAGGTATGCTATGTTATGCAACAAAAAACATTTGAAAAAAAATTAATAATTATGAGAGTGCAATATATATATATATAAAGAATAAACTGTTTAAACATAATTATATACCTTGTTATCTAACAATAGGAGATTTCTTCCAAGATATTCCTTGTCACCTTTACTGCTGTAACTTTCCCAGATTCTAATAACTCGAACTCTGATTTTCCAGTCGTATTTATTATCAATAGGTTTTAGAGAGCTTAAGCTATCAAATCTTTCCATATATGCCAGTGGTATGAGTTCCTAAGAATACAGAGAGGCTTGGAGACGAGAAGGGCGTGACAATATAGAGAAATAGGGCTAAAAGTGATTTATATTATGCTATGTACAATCTGTTTAGCTGGTCAAACATGATGGTCCATATTCATTTTATTTTATTTGAATAAAATTGTAAGACACATCAATAATTTAATTTAATTTAATTGATTAGTTGCTAATGTTAAGGTAAGGATTATGAAGTAATTACTACTAAAATTGGAAGTGACAGCATCACGGATTTTTATATTCATTTTATAAGTAACCTTATATGAATATTTGATGCATAAGTGAGATTAATAAAATAATAAATTAATGTTAGAAAAAATATTACAATATAAATTATTATAATGTAAAAATAGGTAATTATAAGATAAGAAGTAACTGGTAAAATATTGAACATTCTAGAATATGAACAATGTAGAATACAGTAATGAAGAAAAGTGGCATGAATAGACATAAAATCAAAAGGGGAAGAGAAATGATAACATAGAATAGAGAGAAAATAATAAAATAAAAATGAAGGGAAATTGCAGTCAAGTATTTTGAATATTGGTGCAACAAATTTTTTTCCCTTCTCTAACATAACTGTATCATTTTTTTAACCTTTTATAAGACTTAATGCATGGTCATTTTTCCAATTATATATTATTAAATTATATATTCACAAGACTAAATATATTTGCTTTTATTAACAAAGATGCTACATTGAGCTATTTTTGAAAACACCCGATGATACGTTAATTTAAAAAAATCAAAAGGTAGTCTCTTTTCTTTCTGTTTTTAGAAAACAACAGCCATAATGAGTTGCAATAAATACTTGTAGAAAATTATGTATGTAATAATTTATTTTATTTATCAACAGTCATAATGAGTTGCAATAAATATTTGTAGAAAACTGTGTATGCAATAAATACTTGTAGAAAACTGTGTATGCAATAAATACTTGTAGAAAATTGTGTATGCAAAAATACTTGTAGAAAATTGTGTATGCAATAAATACTTATAGAAAATTGTGTATGCAACAAGTACTTGTAGAAAACAGCAGTCATAATAAGTTGCAATAAATCTTGTAGAAAATTGTGTATGCAATAAATACTTGTAGAAAATTGGGTATGCAATACATACTTGTAGAAAATTGTGTACTTGTAGAAAACAACAGTCATAATGAGTTGCAATAAATACTTGTAGAAAATTGTGTATGCAATAAATACTTATAGAAAATTGTGTATGCAATATTTGGACTGTAAATAACATATGTACAATTTAGTTTTGTAACCACATGCATGCTAACCATTAAAAAAACTTAGAACTTAAAATGTTGGTTGCATCACCTTTCAGATTAACCCAAGTTTCCATTTCTTTTAATTGATAAACTTTATCGTACCTACTAATTAAAAACAAAAGGAAGGGCATGAGTGTTAAAAACATGATGATCAAAGTTAGTGTGACGGCCCGCCCCGCACCAGCCGGCATTTCCTACGAAAGTACGTTGTACACATGCCCAACTAGCACAGAACGGTCGCCAAAGAAAGGAAAGAAGAGAATGAACTAATCGAAAACTTGTAGAATGTCTCACAGCGCATGGAACAAAATATAATAATAATGTACTTGACATAAAACAGGCGAGACAGTGCATAAGCTGATAACGAAAACCAACATCAACATCAGAGTAGCTGAATTCTAAATACAGCTTATTACAACTTTTCAAATTACTGTCTCTAACCAAAAGAAAGGAAGAGTGCACTAAAAATGCCCAAAGTAGTGACCAGCAGCGACACAGGGAGAATATCTATATGTATCATACGTGGAAGCCTCATGCTCGTCTCCGGATCAGTTACTCGTGCATACCTAACTAACATGTCTCTAGTCTGCTCGTGAGAGCACCCAGAGTAATAAGAAGAGGCATAAAACTCTAGGTTAGACAGAAAGTCTGGTACGAGCAATAAGCAGCTAAACAGAACAATAACAGGTATACTAAACCATACCGGAACCTGGACCTGCAACCAAAGAGTTAGCACTACATACCGTACAATTCTCTAAGGTGCCACTAAACAGACGGTGCGAAGAATACGGGGGTGGGGGTGTGCATGTCATAGTGATGGCAACCAAATCAGACATAGCAACCATCCTCACATCTCTCACTCAGTGTGTAAAGTATACGATATCTACCGCTTCGATCACTAGACCCATCGAAGTAGTGACGGAGTTCGACTTGTACAACTACTGCTACTACCAAGCTCATCACACGGAGTCATAACCAAATCTTTACAAATGACCCCACTTCATTGGTCTATAGGTCTTTAGTCGTACCTAGGCCACTGTGGCCCTGAATCCATTCACGTACTCCCTACATATAGTGATTCAAAGTTACAGACATCGACAACCCCTTAGCACACGTCCCGCAGCAAAGCCCAATCATGAAGCTCACTCATTAGTTCCCGTCTGGATCCTGAGTCAAAGATCCTCATTTGGACCTCCTTTGCATCTCGGGTTTTGGTCGAATTGGAGTTAGCCTTCAGAAGAGTCGTCATGTAGAAATAGAAGTACATGCTCGGTTCGGTTCGGTCACCCATGCTCGGTTCGGTTCGGGTTCATCTCCTCCATGCGGTTCGGTTCAGCTTCTCACATGTGGCTCGGTCCGGTCCGGCGGTAAAGTGCCAAGGTCCTCCTTATAGTGTCAAGTTCCAGTCCGATCCAACCTTCCCTGTTGTCTCTTTCGTTTTCACGCCTCAAAAGATGCCAGCTCCGGTTCGGTTCGGTAGCCGATCCGATCCCACGCCTTAGCTCGGATCCAATCCCCTTTTTGTCCCTCCGATCTGATCCTCTGCCCAACTCCAACCCTAAGAAAATGGCCTTCCTTCTCGCCAAGCCCCTTACGCTAAGTTCCATTCCAAATCAAGTCCACTTGCCCGGTTCTCCTATCCGATCCGAGCCCAATAATCCGATCCGGTTTGAAACCCTGCACATTCCCTGCAACTTTCTAGCGACTGTTTTACGCCATTCGATGGCATTTTCGACCAGTCTAACACTTCTTGACAATCACAAATCATACCATACAGTCATAGCAACATGTACAATCAATCACAAAACCAAAACAACAACTATAACATGTAGAATGGATCAAACATACTCAAAATCTCATATTTTCCCTTAAGCATGTTCTAGCATAGTTAATGATAGGATTATCAAAACTTAACCAAATTAACCCAAGTTTCTAACAGAGGTCTAAAACATCATTTCGAATTTTATAAATATTTTTCCAAAATTTTATCATGTCTAATTTCGTTAATCTTCACTAATAACCCTTAATTAACCGTAATTACTGCAAAACTATGCAAATCACTCACCTTAGCCACAAATAAAATACCAAATCTGAAATGAATCTTTGTTTGGCGCTGTTCCCAATACAACACAGCTATAATAACCCGGAAATCCGAGCCAATTTAAAAAATTTATTTTGGCTATTTTAACGAATTTTGATTATTTCAAATGAATTATTTTAAATAATAACGACGAAAAATTTATTTTCGACGAAGTTAAAACGAATAATTTTATTTTAATTATATAACGAGCCTGAAATGGCGCGGTAGTTTGAAATTAGAAATTTGATTATTTTTTGATTAATTAAAATTTGGACCTTTAGCCAAATTAAACCAAAAAGTGAATTGTATTGAAAATTTGTCGCATTTGCATACATGTACATGTACTTACATTGAACAGGTCATAGCAAGGAGGCTAGAGCAGAAGAATAAAATTGTTTGCCCGATAAATAGGTACATGTTTATTGTATTTCTTTGGGTTTGGATGATTTTGTGAGCCGATTGGCTAGCCGCTTGGCTTTTTCTTTTTCTTTTGGATTGAAGAAGGCCATGGGAGGCTATATGAAATATCCCGAAGTCCCCAGTGCAGGGGAGGTTATGGCGAAATTTTTCGAAAATTTAGGGTGTTAGCCAAAATTTTGAAAATTTTGAAAAGTTCTTAGAAACTGAAAAGTTGAAGAACTTAAGCCGTAATGGAAATAATAAAAGTTGAGTTGATTTGTTAAACAACCTTCAACTTCGTTCCTTTTCGGGGACGAAAAGTTTTAAGTGGGGGAGATTGTAATAACCCGGAAATCTGAGCCAATTTAAAATTTTTATTTTGGCTATTTTAACGAATTTTGATTATTTCAAATGAATTGTTTTAAATAATAATGATGAAAAAATTATTTTCGACGAAGTTAAAACGAATAATTTTATTTTAATTATATAACGAGCCTGAAATGGCGCGGTAGTTTGAGTTCTCACACCAGTCACATGACTGACCTGGAGTTTATTGTTTTAACCTAAACTCTGGGTGCCCCTATTTTCCGCACGGGCAGCTAGTAGTTTTGGTTTTGCAAATTTATATTCACAGGTTCCTGGTTTACAGCTGCAATGATATCCGAAAAGCTTTATATCCGTATATCTCCTTCAGTCGTGTATTGTATTATTTTCTGCTGCTATGTAATTTATTGTAATCTCTGATATTTGGTAAATGTGTAATATTGATTTATACTCTGTATATTCTTGTATTCTGATGGAATTGTTGTAATTAACAATGAAATGTTCTTCTGTCTGCGTTCCGATTCGTCTTGTCCTCAAAGTAATTCGTTCTTTCTCTTCTCTTCGGAGACCGGGGAAGTTCGGGTCGCTTCAACAGCAGCTCTAACCTTGCTTTGGTGCTAATCCTCTTTGATTTGATGTTGCTAAGCTTAATCCTTGAATTAAAAAGTGATTTGGAGATGTTTTAGAGGTTGGAGGCCATTATTAGAGTTCTTAGGAGGTAAATGGCGGCTAGAAAACTGAAATGAAATGGAAACCTAACTCATTTCAGCCTCCCCATAACCCTAATCCCGAAATGGTTTATGGGCCCATTTACTAATCACCTCGTTTGGCCCGGTTAAGCAGTTTTTCACCATCTGAAACTTGTTCCAGCCATATCTCCCAAACGGTGAGTTCGTTTGGCTAATGTGACCACTCTACGGAAAGGGAAACCATAATCCGGAGCCAATGGAAGTGGTTTCAGGTCAAAACTCCTTTTCAATCAAAAGTTATGGCGAAAACAAGATCAACTAGGGGCAAAACGGTCATTTAAAAATCGGCAAAAATCATGAACATGGGAAATGACCCCAATAGTCGTCTCCCAAAGTTACATGACCGTACGACTCCGTATGCGAAAGAAAGAAATATTCTATGATCCTATGATGCGTCGAATGCGGGTCGTTACACTCTCCCCCCTTAAGAAATTTCATCCCCGAAATTCCTTAACCCAAAACATACAAAGGATCCCACATGCCTACCAATCATATATAACAATCAAACATGCAAAACAAACAAAACAACTTATCCTAGCATGCGGAAAGACTAAATCGAAACTGAAATCTTACCAGGTGAAGAGTTCTGGATACGTCTTCCTAATGCTCTCCTTTGTCTCCCAAGTACAGTCATTCTCATTGTCGCCCCCACTGAACTTTGACTAATTTCACCGCCTTCCTTCGAAGCTGCTTCGTACCGTTCCCAACAATACACATAGGCTTGCAGTTCCCAACCGCCTCGGGTTCAACTTCGATATCATCCAGCTGATCAGGTGAAATAGTCACATATGGGTCGTGTACGAACTTCGTTAACTGGGAAACATGAAATACGTTGTGAACTCTTGCCATCTTCTCTGGTAATTCAACTTTATATGCCAAATTCCCAATTTGCTCAAGAACTGGGAATGGACCAACAAATCTTGGTGCTAACTTGCCTCTCCTGCCAAATCGTATCACGCTCTTCAATGAAGAAATTTTGACAAAAACCAAGTCGCTAATGGAGAACTTTAATTCTCTTCTCCTCTTATCAGCATAACTTTTCTGCCTACCTTGGGAAGCCTTTATTCGCTATTGGATAACCTTGATCGTGTCTGATGTTTCTCTTATTACTCCTGGTCCAAGCACATATTTCTCACCAGTTTCAACCCAACATGACGGTGAGTTGCACGGTCTTCTGTACAAAGCTTCAAACGGAGCCATACCAATACTGGATTGATAACTATTATTATATGCAAACTCTACTAGATGCAAATGGTCATCCCATGATCCACCAAAATCCAATACACAGGCTCTCAAGAGGTCTTCTAATATACGATTCACCCTCTCTGTTTGACCGTCGATTTGAGGATGATACGCGGTATTGAGATGCAGTTCTGATCCTAACGCCTCTTGTAAGCTCTTCCAAAATCCACTAGTGAACAACGGATCTCGGTCACTCACAATGCCCTTGGGTATTCCATGAAATCTCACAACCCACTTTATATACAGTTCTGCTAATTTAGCTGCCGTCCTGTTAGACTTGACGGGTATAAACCTTGCACTCTTAGTCAATCGGTCCACAATCACCCAAATGTTATCATGGCCCGATCTAGTCCTTGGTAACCCATCAATGAAATCCATTGACACTTGTTCCCATTTCCATTCTGGAATTTCTAATGGTTGTAGCAAACCACTAGGCTTATTTTGCTCAGCTTTAACTAGCTGGCAGTTCATGCATTTGGATATAAACTTCCCAATGTCTCTTTTCATCCCTTCCCAATAGTAGGTTTGCTTCATGTCTCGGTACATCTTGTTACCACTGGGGTGTATAATCAGTTTTGAGTGATGACATTCTCTAAGCACGTCATCTCTCAATCCATTGACATTGGGTACAACTAATCTTCCATTCTTTCTAAGCCATCCATCTCGATCAAGCCCATACTTGTTCATCTCTCTGTCGATTCCCATCTCTAACTTTGAGAGGATTTCCAATAGGCTAGTATCGTTCCTTTGACTGGAACTAATCCGCTCAATCAAAGTGGGTTTGATCGTCAAACTTGCTAACATTTCTAGATCCAATTCACACTTTGGTCTGAAATCATACCCAGCGATGTACTCCAGTTGCTTCCATTCTAGAAACATAACCCCTAAACTGGCATGTCTTCTACTCAATGCATCAGCCACCGCATTACCCTTTCCTGGTGTATATGCGATGTCGAAATCATAGGAAGCTAAGAATTCTAACCATCTTTGCTGCCGGAGATTTAGATCTTTCTGAGAGAAGAGGTACTTTAACGATTTATGATCGGTAAACAACTCGAATCTTTCTCCCAAGAGATAATGTCTCCACATCTTCAATGCAAACACGATCGTTGCCAATTCCAAATCATGGGTAGGGTATCTTTTCTCATGCGGTTTCAGTTGCCGACTTGCATAAGCTACAACCCTACCTCCTTGCATCAATACAGCACCTAGTCCGGTACCACATACATCCGTATATACCGTCATTTTTTCATTCCTCTTAGGAAGGACTAACACTGGTGCACATGTCAACTTTTCCTTTAGGCTCTTGAATGCATTCTCGCACCTTTCGTCCCAGACGAAGGCTTGATTCTTCTTGGTCAACCGAGTCAACAGTGTTGCTATCTTGGAGAAGTCTTGGATAAACTTATGATAATATCCAGCTGATCCCAAGAAACTTCTTATGTCCTTTGCATTCTTGGACGTAGACCAATCTTGTACCGTAGCCACCTTCGCAGGGTCTACGGCAATACCATTCTCTGAAACAACATGGCCCAAGAATCTCACTTCCCTCCTCCAGAAGTGACACTTAGAGAATTTTGCTTTCAACTGGTGTTTTCTCAACACCTCCATCACTATCCTCAAATGTTCCTTGTGTTCTTCCTCTGTCCTCGAATAGACCAAAATATCATCCACGAACACAAGGACAAACTTATTCAATTAATCTCTGAATAACCTATTCACAAGATCCATAAAGTATGTTGGGGCATTGGTCAGCCCAAATAGCATGACCAACCACTCATAAAATCCAGACGGCATCTGAAATGCCGTTTTAGCTATACTCTCAGCTTCCACTCTAAGCTGATGGAAACCTGTCGCGAGATCCAAATGAAAGAATACTCTCGCGCCACTCAATTGATCAAACAAATCATCTATCCACGGTAGAGGATACTTGTTATTCCTCGTCACTTTATTCAACTTGTGGTAGTCTACACACAAACAAAGGGAACCATCCGCCTTGGTAGCAAACACAACTGGTGCTCCCCATTCAGAAACACTCCTTCTGATAAATCCCTTCTTCAAAAGATCGCTGACTTGCACCCCGAGCTCTCGCTGCTCCCTTGGTGCCATACGACGAAGTGGCATCACTATAGGTCTGACATCTTTCACCAAATCAATACGAAACTCAATCTCTCGGTGTGGTGGAAGCCCAGTCACTTCCTCGAAAATGTCCGGGTACTGGCCAACCACGGGCAACCCTGACAACTCACTATGCGGGATGTCGACGGAATTTAGAAAACTAGCCATTACCCCATCACTAGGTAGACCACCAAACACTACCCATCGTCCGCTCTAGCTGTCACCAAAAAGCCCTCACAGTCTACCACCACCGCGTATCTTTGGAGCCAATCGACTCCCAAAATAACGCCAAACCCAGTAAAGCCCAAAACAAAGCAATCACACCCAAACATGCATCCATGACTCGACAAGACCACATTACGACAAATCATGCTAAGGTTAGTTGAACCACCAATCGGGTTCGTCACTACTAAAGGCCTATCGACAATCTAGGGCTCCAATCCCAACCTATCTACCAGGTCACTAGATATGAAAGAACTAGAAGCCCCAGTATCAAACAAAACTCTAACAGGAACATCATAAACAGAAAGCATACCTTGAATAACGACATTCTTTCCTTTCTCCGCCGCAGTTGTGGCGTTCGACGAAGAAGGAATAGCATTAAGGGCATATGCTTTCACCATCTGCTTTTCTTTAGGGGGTTGCGGACACTTGTCCTTGTGATGTCCCACTTGGCCACATTTGAAGCACTTCCTATCCGCTGACTTGGCCCGACACTCTTTGGCATAGTGGCCCTTCTTACCACAGCTGAAGCACTCAACATCTTGCTTATTCTTTTTCTTCTGGCTATCCTTGGTCTGATTCTGCTTTCACTTATTCTGAGAACCATTCTTGCATCCACCGCTTGCTTGCGGCTTTGGCTCCTCTACAGACGCGACCTCAGTTTTCGACTTAGGGCAAAGACTCTCTGACCTCAATGCTTTCCCCAAAATCGATTCAAACGTCTCATCGATATGGTTAATAAGCCTTTCCCCCAAGTATCCATCCAAACCAGTTATGAACTTCTCGTTCTTCTTCTCGGCAGTATCAATAAGAGATAACCCATATTTCGACAAAGTGTCGAATTCAGCAATATACTCCGAGACAGCTCTACCATTCTGCTTGAGTTCCAAGAATTTCTTAACAGCACTGACTTCTGGGCAGCTGGAATGAACTTATCGCTAAAGCGAACCTTAAAGTACTCCCAAGTAATCTGATCCTTGGGAGTAGCTGCCTTTATACCATTCCACCTATTCATTGCCCGTCCTTGCAGCTGATAGGATGCTAACCTTCTTTTCATCGCATCCTCGATACCCAAATCTTCGAAGATACGTTCGCAACTATCCAACCAATCCTGAACATCCGTAGCCGACTCCATTCCGTGGAACGGCTTCCCACCAAGACTAGTGTAATCCTTATTCAACTTGGCGAAATTGGCCCTTGGCGCCTGCACTATTGGACCACCACCATTACCAGCATTGGGAGCTGCCCTCTGAACAACTCTAAGCATCTCTCTTATGAGTTCAGTAAACATCATGCTCATGTCAGCAGCATTCCCATTATTGGCTCCTCTACCGGCACCTCTTGCGTATCGGCTCATCGTTCAATCTGTAAAGAGGAAACGATTAACCATTTCCATAGTGGTGCCAGTGCAGTGCGACTTCATTCTTAACTATACTAATAGTATATATATATCTTTTGAAAACCAAAATAATGACAAATACGCGCTCTCATATACGTATATTATCTCTCCCTGATGACTTTCGTAGGTTAACTACGCAACCTAGAGCTCTGATACCAAGTGTGACGGCCCACCCCGCACCAGCCGGCATTTCCTCCGAAAGTGCGATGTACACATGCCCAACTAGCACAGAACGGTCGCCAAAGAAAGGAAAGAAGAGAATGAACTAATCGAAAACTTGTAGAATGTCTCACAGCGCATGGAAAAAAATATAATAATAATGTACTTGACATAAAACAAGCGAGACAGTGCATAAGCTGATAACTAAAACCAACATCAACATCAGAGTAGCGGAAGTCTAAATACAGCTTATTACAACTTTTCAAATTACTGTCTCTAACCAAAAGAAAGGAAGAGTGCACTACAAATGCCCAAAGTAGTGACCAGCAGCGACACAGGGAGAATATCTGTATGTATCATACATGGAAGCCTCATGCTCGTCTCCGGATCAGCTACTCGTGCATACCCAGCTAACCTGTCTCCAGTCTGCTCGTGAAGCACCCAGAGTAATAAGAAGAGACATAAAACTCTGGGTCAGACATAAAGTCTGGTATGAGCGATAAACAGCTAAACAGAACAATAACAGGTATACTAAACCATACCTGAACTTGGACCTGTAACCAAAGAGTTAGCACTACATACCGTACAATTCTCTAAGGTGCCATTAAACAGACGGTGCAAAGAATATGGGGGTGGGGGCGTGCATGTCATAGTGATGGCAACCAAATCAAACATAGCAACCATCCTCACATCTCTCACTCTGTGCGTAAAGTATACGATATCTACCGCTTCGATCACTAGACCCATCGAAGTAGTGACGGAGTTCGACTTGTACAACTACTGCTACTACCAAGCTCATCACATGGAGTGACCAAATCTTTACAAATGACCCCACTTCATTGGTCTATAGCTTTTTAGTCGTACCTAGGCCACTGTGGCCCTGAATCCGTTCACGTGCGCCCTATACATAGTGATTCAAAGTTATAGACATCGACAACCCCTTAGCACACGTCTCGCAGCAAAGCCCAATCATGAAGCTCACTCATTGGTTCTTATCTGGATCCTGAGTCAAATCTCCTCATTTGGACCTCCTTTGCATCTCGGGTTTTGGTCGAATTGGAGTTGGCCTTCAGAAGAGTCGTCATGTAGAAATAGAAGTACACGCTCGGTTCGGTTCGGTCACCCATGCTCGGTTCGGTTCGGGTTCATCTCCTCCATGCGGTTCGGTTCAGCTTCTCACATGTGGCTCAGTCCGGTCCGGTGGTAAAGTGCCAAGGTCCTCCTTATAGTGTCAAGTTCCGATCCGATCCAACCTTCCCTGTTGTCTCTTTCGTTTGCACGCCTCAGAAGAGGCCAGCTCCGGTTCGGTTCGGTAGCCGATCCTATCCCACGCCTTAGCTCCGATCTGATCCCTTTTTTGTCCCTCCGATCCGATCCTCTGCCCAACTCCAACCCTAAGCAAATGGCCTTCCTCGCCAAGCCCCTTATGCTAAGTTCCAATCCGAATCAAGTCCACTTCCCCGGTTCTCCTATCCGATCCGAGCCCAATAATACGATCCGGTTTGAAACCCTGCACATTTCCTGCAACTTTCCAGCGACTGTTTTACGCCATTCGACGGCGTTTTCGACCAATCTAACACTTCTTGACAAACACAAATCATACAGGCATAGCAAATTGTACAATCAATCATAAACACCAAAACAACAACTATAGCATGTAGAATGGATCAAACATACCCAAAATCCAATATTTTCCCTTAAACATGTTCTAGCATAGTTAATGATAGGATTATCAAAACTTAACCTAATTAACCCAAGTTTCTAACAGAGGTCTAAAACATCATTTCGAATTTTATAAATATTTTTCGAAAATTTCATCATGTCTAATTTCGTTAATCTTCACTAGTTACCCTTAATTAATCGTAATTAGTGCAAAACTATGCAAATCACTCACCTCAGCCACAAATAAAATACTAAATCTGAAATGAATCTCTATTTGGCGCTGTTCCCAATACAACACAGCAGCTCTAACCTTGCTTTGGTGCTAATCCTCTTTGATTTGATGTTGCTAAGCTTAATCCTTGAATTAGAAAGTGATTTGGAGATGTTTTAGAGGTTGGAGGCCATTATTAGTGTTCTTAGGAGGTAAATGGCGGCTAGAAAACTAAAATGAAATGGAAACCTAACTCATTCCAGCCTCCCCATAACTCTAATCCCGAAATGGGTTATGGGCCCATTTACTAATCACCTCATTTGGCCCGGTTAAGCAGTTTTTCACCATCTGAAACTTGTTTCAGCCATATCTCCCAAACGGTGAGTCCTTTTGGCTAATATGGCCACTCTACGGAAAGGTAAACCATCATCCGGAGCCAATGGAAGTGGTTTCAGGTCAAAACTCCTTTCCAATCAAAAGTTATGGCCAAAACATGATCTGCTAGGGGCAAAACGGTCATTTAAAAATCGGCAAAAATCATGAATATGGGAAATGACCCCAATAGTCGTCTCCCAAAGTTACATGACCATACGACTCAGTATGCGAAAGAAATAAATATTCTACGATCCTATGATGCGTAGAATGCGGGTCGTTTCAGTTGGTGACAATTTGATATATTAAATCTCCTGGGGTGATCTGTGGCAGAACTTCCTGTGATGGGCATGTCCGTTATCTATGATGTTATATTAAACAATATATGTACACAATACCTGTTTGATATATTAAAACAAATTAAGATCTAAGTTTTGTAACATGATGCTCAAAGTTGATGACACTTTCATTTCTTATTTTACTACATGAAAGGTAGCAAATTGAGATCTAAGTTTTGTAACATGATGATCAAAGTTGGTGACACTTTCATTTCTTATTTTACTACATGAAAGGTAGCAATATTAAGTGTATATTTAATAAAATTAATATATAGTTTGAAACGTGTTAGAGAGATTATACATGTATTTTACAGTATAATCCTAATTTATATGCACATACCTGAAATTTACTTGGCAGAAATATTATGAAGATGCCTAACTTCTATTAATAATATGATACACAAAATTAGAAGTCATCATCCATTACTACTAAATTGTGCAAGTTTTTCACAAAATTAGGTTAAGCTAGTAAATGAATACCTATTTTTTCAAATTTTGCAAGATTTTCATTGGAAATATCATAATCTTTCTCAATAATTATATCAAACAAATCCCTTTTCGGATGCAATTTAACTTGATCATTATTTGAAATAGCTTGTTGCGTCACCACACCTACAATGCAAACAATAATCTATAGAAAACTTATCTATCAATCATTTTATCGATATTAAACCAAGTGGAATATGTCACCTTCTTCTCATCTCGCATTTTGCCATCTCCCACGTTGCGCTGGACCTCCACGTTTTCCACTTCAAAACGGACCGGAACTTTCACCTTTAAAGCAATAAATAAAATTTTGTATAAGTAATCTAGTAACCAAAATATAATAATAAAAACTTTTTTGAAGTTCAAAATTTTAGAATTTAATTTCGAGAACGAAAAAATATGATAGTACTTAAAACTTGATAAAACAAAAAGAAGTTTAAAAATAGTTACATGTATCACAATTTTAGAGATTATATATAACACAGTCTATTTAGTTAATTTGAGTTAAAACCTAATGACAGTAAGCGCCCAGGCTCACCTTAGCACAGCTCGGGCATAACATTGAAGCATATTTCACATTTTCCTAGTTTTTTTCAACAAAAAATACAATTTGGTTCTTTTTTATATTTAAGGTTTTCTTTACAAACCATTCTCTTTAACATTGTAAAATCAATCTTTAACATTGTATAATAAGTATTTTCTCCAACTTCGGTAGTATACTGATTTTTGCCCATAGTTGATTGCAATTTGTTGAATATATTTTGATAATAGCAGCAGGAAAGTTTTCAAGAGAAAATACGTGGGAAAGCTTAAAGAAGAAAATATGATGGTAACGTAGAAAGGTTAAAATGAGAACGGGAATCGAAAAGGCGGAAGTAGTTAAATGAATCAGGGATATAATTAGAAATCTAGAAATAATTAAAGAATTGAAAATTTAGTAGAGACTAGGAAATTACACAAATGAGCTTGATTGGATGAAATAATTAAGTGAATCAGGGATATAATTGAAAATCCAGAAATGCAAGATCAGTGGGAATTATTATATATATAGATTAATATACTCATTAACCATTTAATTATTCAATTATTTAATTATGATTATTAATATATGATTACAATAGGCAAATGAGAAAGGATGTAATAACTATCTATTACGAATGGCGAGAAAGAAGAGTTGTTAAATTGACATCTATTACAACTGCCAGACAAAAAAGTTGTAATTGAGACCTATTACGAACTGTAAATAAAAAAGAGTTGCCAAAAATATGCATCTATTACAACTGGCAAGAAGAAAGGTTATGCTTTGCATTGTTACAACTGGCAAAACAAATGAGTTGTTGAAAGTAAGTTTATTACAACTTTCTAAAAAAAAAAGTTGTAAAAAATCTTTATTACAACTGGCATTTTGTGATAGTTGTAAAAATGCAGTTGTAATAAGGTATTCTTATTATATTGTTATAGAAATCACTCCAATATGGATAAGTTTGATGGATCGATATCTATGCAGTTAAAGCGCTAGTGAACCTATAGCATTAGAGGTGCAAAAAGTTGTAGTAGAGATAAAGTTGGAAAACGGTGAGGATATAACGGAAGTGCAAAAAAGTCCACTAGATATAAAACCATATATTTAAAATTAATTAATTATCATTCTCGCATAATTCGTTTAAAAGAAACTACTATTAATTAATCTTATACAATAAAATCAAAGAATATCATAGTTATGCACACTAGATTTAATGACTACAACAGATTTCTACCTTGTATGAGGCACCGGTGTCTTAAAATTAGATCTTTAAAAGAATTTTTTGGTTTGTTTTAAAATAGAAGTAATCAAATCAACTTTTGTATATTAATATTGCTAAAGCAGGTGGTAAAACACATTGATTTAGGGGATGCAGCGGAAAATAACAATGCTTAAAGTGAATATACTATTCATCATCGTAAATTGAAATAACGTAGCCGTCGAAGTGTGTTACGAGCTATAGAGGAGATTTTTAAAGGAATTATTAGGGCTTTAACTACACATATCAGTACCGATCCGTAACCTATGGATTAGTACTGATCCGTAGAATCAGTGTGTTTTTGGTCCTTGTCGATTCATTTGGCTTTCTTATGTCCATGTGGTGCCCCTGCAAAGTTTCATAGGATTTGAACTTCGCTTGATTAAACTTACTCAACAAATTATGTTGAACTGCTTTACAAGTTGTACGATCCGTTGAATATATTTAGCTAGACTGCTAGAGACATCGGATGGCATCCAAACTTGGTGGAGTGGCTAATATAAGAACAAGAAGTATGATAGTAGAGACCACTATGGATCACACAAGATCCTTATGGATTGGTACTGGTTCAGAGCTTATGGATCGATATCGATCTATAGACTTAGCCAAGATTGGGTTAAGTTTTTATGAATCTCATCCTAGTCATTCTTTGAGCATTTTGGTTGAATTTAAAAGGATTCTGACACTGTCTTTACTTCTAGCTTTTATGGATCTTCCAATTGGGTTAAAACTTGGTTAACCATATACAACGACGACATCATCGAAAATAGTATTGACAGCGAATGGTTACATAGATGGTTGTTAGCAGAGCCGATTCCGAGACTAATGATATTTGATATGATTTACTAAATGATCCCCCAATGTCAAATTTTGCACGGTGCTACTAAATAATATACATATTTGCAAGGCATAGTTAATATTTGAAAATTCAATACTGTTATTATGAGTTAACAATGCAAACAAGAAAAATAAAAATAACACGGTTATAATGCAAGAAAATCATAAATAATAAGTCTAAATATGAAGAAAATTTATGTACATGACTTGAACTATTTCAACCACTAGAAATCATCAATTTCTTCCTTTGTACCATTAGAAAGTCAATACTCAATATATCTGCAGTATATAATATAGATAACATGGCCATTTGTAAAAAAATGTAATTATAAAATGGTAGACATAAAATAACGTTATTTTCATAATAAATAATAAAGTAAACAAATGTGAAGAAGTTTCTGAAGTACCTTCTTTTCTTCTTTGTACTCTAATAAATACAAATCATATCATTTAAAATGTTTCCTTCTTACATTTTTAGAAGAAAATCATCAAAGATGTATTCATATTCAATGTCTTTAAAAAATATATTTTTATATGTATGTGATTGCTAATCCATTGAATCCGTCTTTTTCATAGTTCGCACATATGACTTCAATAATTTCAGTTTTGAAAAACTTCATTTTCCTGATGCAATTGTCATTGGAAGAGTTATACAATCATCGTACTTGGAAACATATCCATACTTTTCATAAATTTTAATAGTCCTCCATGGTTTGTCTACATCACATGATTCACTAAGTAATGTAAGATGTAGTATTTGTAGCTCTGTAAGTTAATCTTTTGCATCAATATAAGAGGCACTTCCATTTTTCAAAGCCAAATAATTTTTTTCCCAACAATTGTTTAATTCATTATCATCTAATAATTTTAATTTCAAGGCATCGAACAACAAACCAAAAATCGACTGTAGTGAATGTAGTTGCTCAAACCTTTCTCTTAATTTTGAAAGAACAATTTCCATTATAACAATGAATAATAGGTTTGAACAATTCTTTCAACGGACTGTTGTTCTCTTTTAGAATTTGTAGTTTCATCGAATTGACATTTTCTACGAAACTGGCATTTCAAAGGAAATATTAGACCATTGTTCATTTTAGAAGCAATTTTTGTTGCCTAATTCTTCGTAGCATCAAGCCGTTTTCTCTTCACGTTTCAAAAAAGGAAACGAGATCTTTAATGATTTTACCACGACATCAATGTCCATATCTTCATATTGTAATATTTTGTTGATCATATATCAACTTTTGCTAAAATTTCATACTAAATAACTAAACTTAATATGAATTCAAAACTTGATAGCTCTTGATTTGCTAAAATTTTAGCATCTCGACGTAATTTTGCCTCCGCTTATCTCTACTAGTTCAAACAATGCATCTCTAAATTGAGGAACATGACGTGACATAGCTTTGACATTTTCTACATGACTTTCCCAAGTGTAGTCAATAAAGATTTCAAAGTGAGATCGTCAACATATTACTGTGAAATTGTCCATCTCATAAAAAAATTAGCAAATTGTTAACCCATAAAAAATATGGTTCGAATCATGTGTTATTCAAGCTATAGGCCATTTCCTCATCATGGAGTCGGGTCGTCAAATATAGTTCGTCTAGGCCTTGGGTTGTTCGAGCCACGTCATCAACATTCAGGTCATTAAGACCTTAGATCGGTCACCACGTACCAGAAAACATCGGGTCATCTTTCCTTAGGTCGATGGCCCTTGTACGCATCATTACGTCACCATCAGTGGTTGGGTCGCTGAGTCTTGTGATGAAGCGGGTCGTGCATGCGTATCTGGTTCAGGTCATTCATGTTGTTCTAAAGCGGGCCGCATTGCCTTAGGTCATTTATTGAAAGGTCGAGAAACGAGTTAGGTCACCCACGACCTAAAAAGGCGGGTCGCCCAAACGACCTGAAGACCTGAGCACACTATTTTTGGCCTCTCCACTTTACTTTCACACCTATAAATACCCCATCATTTCCCACATTCAAGGGATCGATTTCTCCAACCACGAAGTACTATCATTTTCATTTCTCAACAACTCTAAACCATCCTAACCTCCGTTAAACCTCTTTAAAGCTCTGATTCAAGATCTCAATCATCATGAAGTCGTCAAAGATCATCTAAGTACTTGATTATTGAAGATCAACTTTAACAATCTTCGTAATCATAGAGATTTACTCATTTCCATGGTGAAATCGAGAGAATCGAGAGATTAAAGAGAAGAAATAGAGAGAATTGTTGTAAAGAGAAAAGATGAACAAAACAATAGAAAATGTGTACCTTTTAATGTTGAGAATGATAATGAAACCCCTATTCAAAGTGGATGTAGCCTAGATCTAAGGCCGAACCACTATAATTTTTCGTCTTTTTACTACTTTTGTGTTTATGATTTCCCATAATCTAGATCCATATGATTTGGAGGTGTATTCACACTTTCCTGGGTGTTAGTGATCAATTTTTGACATTAACATTTTGGCCGCCCACCGTGAGGCCACATCCTCATCCAAAGGTCAAGTGCTTTGTGAGGGTCGTCCAAGTTTGAAGCCTGTTTTTTACGATAGATTCTCAAAGTCTAAAATCCAGGCCAATTAAAAGATTTTTTTTCAAAGTTTAAAAGCTTGTCTGATATAATGGATCCACCAAAGAAAGTTGGAAGTAAGTCCGTTAGAGGAGGTTACAATAATATTGCTAATGAAGCTACACCACAAACCAGTCGCCTTGAAATTGGCCAAAGTTCGGTATGCGGAGCTAGTGTAACTAAACATGAGTTAGATGTCGTTGTTACCAACTTGAATCAATGAATGGAAACTTCTAACAAGGCTTTGATGGATTCTAATCAGGCTTTGATCGACAAAGTAAATGCTCTTATTACCACTCAAGCTAATCCAGCACCTCAAACTGTCCATGTCGACCTTGAGAAGAATGCAAATTCATCAGCATCTGATCGTAATCATAATGATAACATGGAAGATCTTCATGGTTGGGTGAGTGATAAGGACAAAGCTGATGTTGAAGGTTCAAAGCCAAAGGCTAGAAATCATTCGGATCGAAATACTACTCGCAACATTGCTAGTCCTACCTGGGGGCACCTCCCCATAGTGGAGGTAAAAGACCTTGGCCCTCTAACCGCGATCGCTTACCCAGACGAACATCCGGCAAAGAGATTGAAGTCCTCCCTGTGGAGCAACACAACACTGAGGAGTATATCTAGGACATGATAAAACAAATCATGAAGGAGAGCTTGACTCACAACGATGATGAAAGGGAATAGGACTTTGTTCCCAGCAAAAATATGATCACCAAAAGGATCTATAAAGCAGAGTTCCCGAAAAATTTCGCTCCTCCTACTTTGCCTCCCTACAATGGAAATTTCGATCCTAATTTCTTTTTGTACATGTAAGAAGGGAACATGAACGCAGTAAAAGAGACAGACGAGATCAAATGTTTATACTTCCCCCTTTACTTGGAGGATGTGGCATCATTGTGGTTCACGAAGCTTCCGCCTAAGTTTGTAGAATAGTTTTGTGAATTGACCAAGAAGTTCAAAGAGCACTTTAGGTTGCAAGCTATGAAGGCCAAATATGTTATATCACTATCATCGATGGAGCAGAATCCGGAGGAATCCGTTATAGCATTTCTCAATCGATTCAATGGTGCTTTGTCTGAAGTGGGGAATCCGGAGCTACGCATGATCCTAATGTATCTAGTCAATGCTATGGACAAGAAGAGTGAGCTTTGGAGATGGATCAAAATGAAGGAACCAAATACGCTTGGAAAACTCTAAAAGAAGGCAGAGGAGTACATTAAGGTGGATGACGATTGTAACGACCCACATTTTACGCATTGGAGATCGTAGAATATTTATTTCATTTACATATGAAGTCGTATGGTCGTGTAACTTTGGAGAATGACTATTGGGGTCATTTCTCATGTTCACGATTTTTGCCGAATTTTAAATGGTTGCTTTATCCTTGGCGAATCTTGTTTCACCTATAACTTTTGATTGTTAAGGAGTTTTGACCTGAAATCACTTCCATTGGATTTAGATCATGGTTTAACTTTCCGTAGAGTGGTCACATTAATCAAACGGATTTATCATTTGGGAGATATGGCTGAAATAAGGTTTGGAAGGTGAAAAACAGCTTAACCGGGATTAATAGGGTAATTAGCAGCTAGGCCCATAACCCATTGCGGGATTAGAGTTATAGGAGGGCTGAAATGAGTTAGAGAATGGTTCCTTTTCATTTTCTCAGCTACCACAAACATTTCTTCAAACCTAGCAATGGCCTCCACCTTCTAAATTCGTCCTTAATCACTTTCTAATCACATATTAGCCAAATCTACACCAAATTAAGGTGGATTAGCATAGACATCGAGACAGAGCTGCTGGAATACATTGGAAACAGTGCCAAATCAGTTAGAGTTTCAAATCTGAAATTTATTTTTAGCTAAGGTGAGTGATTTGCACTTTTATTCACTAATTACGGCTAATTAAGGGTGATTAGTGATAATTAGTGAAATTATGCATCATAAAAATCTGGAAAAATATGTAAAAATTCTTAAATATTATTTTATGGCTTTGATAAAAATTTGGGCTAATTTGGATTAAGTTTGCTAATCCTATTGTTAAACATGATTAAGGCGATTAAGGGGAAAAACATGGGTTTTGGGTATGTTTGATCCATATTGACATGTTAAATTGTTGTTTTGGTGCTTATGGTTGATCTTATATGTTATTACCACAGTTTGGAATGCTTCGTGATGGTTTAGCAAAGTTAAAATGGTCGAAAACGCCACCGTATGACATAAATACCTTGCTGGAAAGTTGCAGGAAATAGTACATGACCCTGCTCGGGACCAGGGTACCACGACCCAACCCCATCTCCGACTTGACTCACGAATGAAGACCACGAACCGTCTGCACCACTCGTGAAGCACCCACTACCACGAACTGCCCACTCGTGAGTCGCATGAGGGGCCATGACCCAATCGAACTCGACCACGAACTGGACTGGAGAACCACGGTGATGCTCACGACACGAACCCAAATGGAGTACCCATGAGCCGTGCTACTGCTAGATCATGAACCACTTCCTCATAAGTTGCCATGGTCACGAATCGCTCCAGAGCACCACGACCCGAATGGACCCCACGAGTATGTCACAAACCGAGTAGGGTGCTTGGCTATGAATAGAGATCACGACACGAAGAGCTCGACCATGAATCGCGTACCAAAAATCGATTGCATATCACGAACGGGGAACAACAAACTGAATATGTCGAATAAAACTAGAGAAGATCAAAACCCAAGATGCAAAGGAAGTCCAGATGAGAAGTGATGTCTCAAGATCCGAATGGGGATCAACGGGTTAACTTCTAAAGTCGGGCTTTGCTGCGGGACGTGTGCAAAGGGGTTATCGATATCTATAACTTGGATTCACCATTGTGGGAAGGGGTAAAGTTATTGACTATGGACTGGGTCCCAAAGGGCAAAGTGGTCATAGCAATAGTTATACGGAGTTGCCCCCATGGCCCCAATGGTCTGGTGATCAAAGCGTTAGATATCGTATACTTTACGCATTGAGTGATTGATGTGAGGATGATTGCTATGTTTGATGGTTGCTATCACCATGACACACACATTCCTATTTTACACTTTATGTTAGCATTACCTTAGAGTACTGTACATCTTGTTGTGCTAACTCTTTCATTGCAGGTCCAGGTTCAGGTATGATTATTTATACATGTTATTGTTTTATTTTGCTGCTATCGCTCATACTAGACTTTTATCTGACCTAGAGTTTTATGTCTCTTCTTATTACTTTGGGTGCTCCTAAACGAGCAGACTAGAGACAGGTTAGATGGTATGCACAAGTAGCTGTCCGGAACGAGCAGGTGGCTTCCACGTACTATTTACATATATTCTCCTTGTGTTGTTGCTGGTCACTTCTTTGGACATTAGTAGTGTACCTTTTCTATTTTGTTTTAGAGACTGTATTTTGAAGTTGTAATTATGATGGTTTGGATCATAAGCTGCATTTTGGATTCCGTTGCTATGATGGTTTAGTTTTTAGTTTATGCATTGTCACGCTTGTTTTATATCAAGTTATGTTACTATTATATTTTATTCCATGCGCTGTGAGATGTACTATAGGTTCTTGATGATTCATAGTTTCAAACACTCTTTCTTCGACGACCGTCCCGTGCGGGTCGGGCATTAGCACAACGCATTTCGAGGAAATGTCGGCTGGTCCGGGCTGGGCCGCCACACTTGGTATCATAGCCTAGGTTCCGTAGTTTGACCTAGGGGAAAATATCAGGGAGAGATAGTATACGTATCTAAGAGTGCGTATTTGTGATATTTTGGTTTTCAAAAACTATATATATACTATTAGTATATCTAAGAATGAAGTCGCACTACATTGGCACCATTAAGGAGATGGTTAATCATTTTCTCTATAAAGATTGAACGATGAGTCAAAATACAGGGATTATGGTGAGGAACACTGCATCGGAAGTTGAAGAGGGAGAAGGTTCAGGGGCTAATAATGGGAATGTCCCTGATATAAGGACGATGTTTACTGCCTTCATGCGAGAGATGCTTAGGGATGCTCTGGGAGAAGTTCCTAATGCTTCTAATGATGGTGGTGTAGTAGTGCAGGCGCCTAGGTCCGATCTAGACAAGCTTAACAAGGAGTCCCAGAATAAGAGAAAGCAGAACCAAGACAAGGCTGGCTATAAAAAGAGGAATAAGAGGGATATCCAGTGCTTCAGCTGCGACAAGAAGGGCCACTATGCCAGAGATTGTCGAGCGAAGCCATGGGAAAGTAAGTGTTTCAATTGTGGACAAGTGGGACATCTCAAGAAAGAATGTCCACTACCCCCTAAGAAAAAGCTGATTGTGGAGGCATATGCTATCATCGTTGTTCCTTCTTCGTCGATGACCCAACTGCGGCGGAGAAAGGAAAGGGTGTCGTTATTCAAGGTATGTTGTTCATGTTCGAGTGTTGTTTGATACCGGGGCTTCCCATTCCTTTGTATTTAGTGACTTGGTAGATAGGTTAGAATTGAAACCCGGGATTTATCGGTAGACCTTTAGTTGTGACGAACCGGATCAGTGGTTCGACTAGCCTTTGTATGATTTATCGTAATTTGGTCTTATAGAGTCATGGATGTATGTTTGCTTGTGACTGCTTTGTTTTAGGCTTTACTGGATATGACATTATTTTGGGAGTCGACTGGCTCCAAAGGTATGGGATGGTGGTAGATTGTGAGGGGTCTTCAGTGACCATTAGAGTGGATGATGGGCGGAGGGTACTGTTTGGTGGCCGACCTAGTGATAGGGTGATGGCTAGTTTTCTAAATTCCCTCGACATCCCACATGATGAGTTGTCGGATGTGCCTATTGTTGGTGAGTATCTGGACATCTTCGGGGAAGTGATCGGACTTTCACCACACCGAGAGATCGAGTTTCGAATTGATTTAGTGAAAGATGCCAGACCTATAGTGATGCCTCTTCGTCGTATGGCACCAAGGAAGCAGCGAGAGCTCGAGGTGCAAGTAAACGATCTTTTGAAGATGGGATTTATCCAAAGAAGTGTTTCTGAGTGGGGAGCACCAGTTGTATTTGCCATTAAGGCCAATGGTTCCCTTCGCTTATGTGTGGGCTCGAGTTGAATATGGAGTTGAGGATAGCTCTTTTGATGAGAGTGCCAAGGAATCATCAATAGTTCGGAGTGTTCTAAGCGGACTCGAAGCAGGGGTATCAAGGGATGTCCATTTAGCTTGGATCCGTTTGACGTGATCTAGTTATCCTTGGAGGATAAACGTACGTTGGACGTGCAGTAGTCCGATTGGAGCCGGGGCTTCTATTGGCCATTGATATTGGTTGGACCAGTTATACGGGCATCGATGTATTCATGGCTCTAGCAGGTGATAGATAGAACTTGTTCGGTGAATGTTATGGATTGTTTAGGACCCTATGTTGATGTTTTCTTTGGTTCAAGAATGTAAAAAATTTGAAGTGATAAGATGTGTTCGTTGATCGTGGAAATGCAACGAAGGTTAGGACGATTCAAGTTGGACTTGAACTTGAAAAAGAAAAATGGTTGTTCGTTGATCTTAGAGATGCAACGAGTAGGGAGACGACTCATGTTAGACTTGAGTTTGTGGGTAATGGATACTCGAGACTACGTCTGAGTTTGAGGATAGTCGTCGATGATACCGACTAGAGTTATGAAGGGATTATCGTTGTCGTATGTTCTAACGGGCTCAAACCAAGGGTATAATAGGGGCATCTAAAAGGCTAGTTGGACTAATCGAATACCCTGGACCTATTGGATGGGCCTAGATGTCTCTGGGAGGCAAATGTAAATTGGATGTGCATTAGCTTGATTAGAACTGGGGTTATCATTAGACCTTGACGGATGGCATGGTGACATGGCCACTCATACGATTAACGATGGTTTCAAAGCAGGATTACAGTGATAGCCGAAGTCAGTTATGAGTGATTGGTTGCTTTCTTCAACTGTCTCATGTAGATTTTCCAATGTCGAAGGAGTCGTTTCTTGGGTGCTTGTCTGATAATGGTTAAGGCCTTTGGGGCTTGTACTTAAGGGATGTTGAATTCGGTTTGGACGATTCACGTGAGATGTATAAAATGGATGTTATAATTGCTATTGTTTGGTTGCTTTTAATTGCTAGGATTGAATGGGTCATTCTGGTTTCGTCCTGATGTATGGTTGAAAGGTTTTGTTATAAAGGCTATCACTTTCGAATGTGGGGAGTTGGGCTTGGAGTTCTTCTCTAGTAATGTGATTGGTAGATTGATTATTAATCTGCCTATTCTCATATACTTTATTGATGATGTTAGTTAACTGTTTTATCGCTCACTAAGACTAGTTGTACCCAATGTTAATGGATTAAGAGATAAAGTGCTTAGGAGTGTCATCACTCGAAGCTGACTATACATCCCGGTGGTAACAAAATGTATCGAGACATGAAGCAGACCTACTACTGGGAAGGAATGAAGAGAGTCATTGGGAAGTTTATATCCAAGCGCATGAACTGTCAGCTAGTTAAAGCCGAGCAAAAGAAGCCTAGTGGTTGTTACAACCATTGGAAATTCCCGAATGAAATGAGAATAAGTCTCGATGGATTTCGTTAATGGTTTACCAAGGACAATATCAGGTCTGGATAGTATTTGGGTGATTGTGGATCGATTGACCAAAAGTGCAAGGTTTATACTAGTCAAGTCAAACAGAATGGCAACTAATTTAGCAGAACTGTATATGAAGTGGGTAGTGAGATTTCATGGAGTACCTAAAGGTATTGTGAGTGACCGAGATCCATTATTTACTAGTGGGTTTGTAAGAGCTTACAAGAGATGTTAGGGTCAGAATTACATCTCAGTACAACATACCATCCCCAAACCGACGGTCAAACAGAGAGGGTGAATTATGTATTAGAGGGTCTCCGGAGAGCTTTTATATTGGATTTTGGAGGTTCATGGGATGACCGTTTGCATCTGGTTGAGTTCGCGTATAATAATAGTTATCAATCCAATATTGGTATGGCTCCATTTGGAGCTTTATACGAGAGACCGTGCAACTCGACATCATGTTGGTTGGAAGCCGGTGAGAAATTTGTGCTTGGGCCAGATGTAATAAGAAAACTTAATATAAAATCAAGGTTATCCAGCAACGAATGAAGACTGCCCAAGACTGGCAGAAGAGTTATGCTGATAAAAGGCGAAGAGAATTGAAATTCTCCGTTGGCGACTTGATATTCATCAAGATTTCTCCATTAAAGCATGTAATTCGATTTGGCAGAAGAGGCAAGTTGGCACCAAGGCTTGTTGGTCCATTTCCTGTTCTCAAGCAAGTTGAGAATTTAGCAAATAAAGTTGGATAACCTGACAAGATGGTGGGAGTTCATAACATATTTCATGTTTCCTAGTTGAGGAAGTTTGTGCACAATGCTGATATGACAATTTCACCAGATCAGTTGGATGGTATCGCGGTAGAATCTGAGGCAGTTGGGAGCCGCAGGACGATTCATATTGTCGGACACGATACAAAACAACTTCGAAGGAAGAAAGTGAAACTAGTCAAGGTCCAACGGGGTGATAATGAGCATGACTGTACTTGGGAAACAGAGGAGAACATAAGGAAGTCGTATCCAGAACTCTTTGCCTGTTACGATTTTAATCATGGTATAGTTATTCCTTTGTTAGTAAACCGCATGCTAGGATAGGCTTGTTGTGTTATTATGTACATTTGATTGTTTGCAAATGGTTGATAGGCATGTAGGACCATTAAGCTGTTTTCTTAATTAAGGAATTCCAGGGGCGAAATTTCTTAAGGGAGGAGAGCGTAACGACCCGCATTCTACGCATCAGAGGATCGTAGAATATTTATTTCATTAACATACGAAGTCGTATAGTCGTGTAACTTTGGGAAACGACTATTGGGGTCATTTCCCATGTTCGTGATTTTTGCCATATTTTAAATGACAGCTTTACCCTTGGCGAATCTTGTTTTGCCTATAACTTTTGATTGGTAAGGAGTTTTGACCTGAAACAACTTCCATTGGATTCAGACGATGGTTTACCTTTCCGTAGAGTGGCCACATTAATCAAACAGACTTATCATTTGGAAGATATGGCTAAAATAAAGTTTGGAAGGTGAAAAACAGCTTAACTGGGCTTAATCGGGTAATTAACAGCTAGGCCCATAACCCATTTCGGGATTAGAGTCATAGGAGGGCTAAAATGAGTTAGAGAATGGTTCCTTTTCATATTCTCAGCTGCCATAAACATTTCTTCAAACCTAGCAATGGCCTCCACCTTCTAAATTCATCCTTGATCACTTTCTAATCGCATATTAGCCAAACCTACACCAAATTAAGGCGGATTAGCATAGAAATCGAGATAGAGCTGCTGAAATACATTGGGAAAAATGCCAAATCAGTTAGAGTTTCAGATCTGAAATTTATTGGTGGCTAAGGTGAGTGATTTGCATTTTTATTCACTAATTACGGCTAATTAAGGGTGATTAGTGATAATTAGCGAAATTATGCATTATAAAAATCTGTAAAAAATACGTAAAAATTCTTAAATATTATTTTATGGCTCTGATTAAAAATTTGGGTTAATTTGGATTAAGCTTACTAATCATATAGTTCGACAAGATTAAGGGGATTAAGGGAAAAACATGGGTTTTGGGTATGTTTGATCCATATTGACATGTTAAATTGTTGTTTTGGTGCTTATGGTTGACCCTATATGTTATTACCACTATTTGGAATGCTTCATGATGGTTTAGCAAAGTTAGAATGGTCGAAAACGCCGTCTTATAGCGTAAATAGCTTGTTGGGAAGTTACAAGAAATAGTAAATGACCCCGCTCGTGACGAGGGTACCACGACCCGACCCCATCTCCGACCCGGCTCGCGAATGAAGACCACGAACTGCTTGCACCACTCAAGAAGAACCCACTACCACGAACCTCCGACTCGTGAGTCGCATGAGGGACCATGACCTGATCGAGCTCGACCACGAACCGAGGACCATGAACTGGACTGGAGAACCACGGTGATGCTCACGATACGAACCCAAATGGAGTACCCACGAGTCGTGCCACTGCTCGATCACGAACCACTTCCTCACGAGTCGCCATGGTCACGAACCGTTCCAGAGAACCACGACCCGAATGGACCCCACGAGTAGGTCACGAACCGAGTAGGGTGCTTGGCCATGAATGGAGATCACCACCCAGAGAGCTCGACCATGAATCGCGTACCGAAAATCGATTGCATATCACGAACGGGGAACAACAAACTGAATATGTCAAATCAAACTAGAGAAGATCAAAACTCAAGATGCAAAGGAAGTCCAGATGAGAAGTCTCAAGATCCGAATGGGGATCAACGGGTTAACTTCTAAAGTCGGGCTTTGCTGCGGGAGGTGTGCAAAGGGGTTATCGATATCTATAACTTGGATTCACCATTGTGGGAAGGGGTAAAGTTATTGACTATGGACTGGGTTCCAAAGGGCAAAGTGGTCATAGCAATAGTTATACGGAGTTGCCGTCATGGCCCCAATGGTTTGGTGATCAAAGCGTTAGATATTGTATACTTTACGCATTGAGTGATTGATGTGAGGATGATTGCTATGTTTGATGGTTGTTATCACCATGACACACACACTCCTATTTTACACTTTATGTTAGCGTTACCTTAGAGTACTGTACATCTTGTTGTGCTAACTCTTTTATTGCAGGTCCAGGTTCAGGTATGATTATTTATACATGTTATTGTTTTATTTTGCTGCTATCGCTCATACTAGACTTTTATCTGACCTAGAGTTTTATGTCTCTTCTTATTACTTTGGGTGCTCCTAAACGAGCAGACTAGAGACAGGTTAGGTGGTATGCACGAGTAGCTATTCAGTGACGAGCAGGAGGCTTCCACGTACTATTTACATATATTCTCCCTATTTTGTTGTTGGTCACTACTTTGGGCATTAGTAGTGTACCTTTTCTAATTTATTTTAGAGACAGTATTTTGAAGTTGTAATAATGATGATTTGGACTATAAGCTGTATTTTGGATTCCGCTGCTATGATGGTTTAGTTTTTAGCTTATGCACTGTCTCACCATTTTTATATCAAGTTATGTTACTATTATATTTTATTCTGTGCACTGTGAGATATACTACAGGTTCTTGATGATTCATAGTTTCAAACCCTTTTTCCTTTGACAATTGTCCTGTGCTGGTCGGGCATTAGCACAGCGCATTTTGGGGAAATGTCAGCTGGTCCGGAGCGGGCCACCACACTTTGTATCAGAGCCTAGGTTGCGTAGTTTAACCTAGGGGTAGATATAAGGGAGAGATTGTATATGTATCTAAAAGCACGTATTTGTGATATTTTGGTTTTCAAAAACTATATATATACCATTAGTGTATCTAAAGATGAAGTCGCACTGCATTGGCACCACTAAGGAGATGGTTAATCGATTTCTCTGTATAGATTGAACGATGAGTATGGTAAGGAACACCGCATCGAGAGTTGAAGAGAGAGAACGTTCAGGGGTTAACAATGGGAATGTCCCTGATATAAGGACGATGTTTACTGCCTTCATGCGAGAGATGCTCTGGGAGAAGTTCCTAATATTTCTAACGATGGTGGTGGTGTAGTGCATGCGCCTATGGCCGATCTAGCCAAGCTTAAAAAGGAGTCTCAAAATAAGAGAAAGCAGAACCAAGACAAGGTTGGACAGAAAAAAAGGAATAATAAGGATATCTAGTGCTTTAGCTGCGACAAGAAGGGCCACTATGCCAGAGATTGTCGAGTGAAACCGCGGGAAAGGAAGTGTTTCAATTGTGGACAAGTGGGACATCTCAAGAAAGAATGTCCACTACCCCCTAAGAAAAAGCAGATTGTGCAGGCATATGCTATCAACGCTGTTCATTCTTCATCGAATGCCCCAACTGCTACGGAGAAAGGAAAGGGAGTCGTTATTCAAGGTATGTTGTTCATGTTCGAGTGTTGTTTGATACCCGGGCTTCCCATTCCTTCATATCTAGTGACCTTGTAGATAGGTTGGAATTGAAAACCCAGATTTGTTGGTAGACCTTAAGTTGTGATGAACCCGATTAGTGGTTCGACTAGCCTTTGTATGATTTTTCGTAATTTGGTCTCATCGAGTCATGGATGTATGTTTGCTTGTGATTGCTTTGTTTTGGGCTTTACTGGGTATGGCATTATTTTGGGAGTCGACTGGCTCCAAAGGTATGGGGTAGTGGTAGACTGTGAGGGGTCTTCGGTGACCACTAGAGTGGATGATGAGCGGAGGGTACTGTTTGGTGGCCTACCTAGTGATGGGGTGATGGCTAGTTTTCTAAATTCCCTCGACATCCTGCATGATGAGTTGTCAGATGTGCCTATTGCTGGCGAGTATCCGGACACCTTCGGGGAAGTGACCGGACATCCACCACACCAAGAGATCGAGTTTCGAATTGATTTAGTCAAAGATGCCAGACCTATAGTGATGCCTCTTCATCGTATGGCACCAAGGGAGCAGCGAGAACTCGAGGTGCAAGTAAGCGATCTTTTGAAGAAGGGATTTATCTGAAGAAGTGTTTTCGAGTGGGGAGCACCAGTTGTATTTTCCATTAAGGCAGATGGTTCCCTTCGCTTATGTGTGGACTCGAGTTGAAGATGGAGTTGAGGATAGCTCTTTTGATGAGAGTGCCAAGGAATCGTCGATAGTTCGGACTCGAAGCAGGGGTATTTGGGGATGCCCATTTACCTTGGATCCATTGGACGTGTTCTAGTTATCCATGGAGGATAAACGTATGTTGGACATGTGATAGTGCGTTTGGAGCCGGGGCTTCTATTGGCCCTTGATATTGATTGGACCAGTCATATGGGCATCGATGTATTCATGGCTTTAGCAGGTGATAGATAGAACTTATTAGGTGAATGCTATGGATTGTTTAGGACCCTATGTTGATGTTTTCTTTGGTTCAAGAATGGTAAAAAACTTCAAAGTGATAAGATGTGTTCATTGATCGTGGAAATGCAACGAAGGTTAGGATGATTCAAGTTGGACTTGAACTCATAAAAGAAAAATGGTTGTTCGTTGATCTTGGAGATGCAACAGGTAGGGAGACGACTCATGTTGGACTTGAATTTGTAGGTAATGGATACTCGAGATTGCGTCTGAGTTTGTGGATAGTCGTCGGTGATACCGACTAGAGTTATGAAGGGACTATCGTTGTCGTAAGTTCTAACGGGCTCAAAGCAAGGGTATAATAGGGGCACCCAAAGGGCTAGTTGGACTAGTCGAATACCCTGGACCTATTGGATGGGCCTAGTTATCTCTGGGAGGAAAATGTACGTTGGACGTGCAGTAGCTTGATTAAAACTGGGGTTATCATTAGCCCTTGACGAATGGCATGGTGACATGGCCAGTCATACGATTAACGATGGTTTCAAAGCAGGATTAGCAGTGATAGACAAAGTCGGTTATGAGTGGTTGGTTGCTTTGTTGAAATGTCTCACGTAGATTGTCCAATGTAACGACCGGGGGATTCGCGATCCTGAGTAACCGACATAAACTCAATGTAGACTATTCAAGCATCGGAAATACCGGATAGTCCATTAAAGAAATTAGAGGGTGAGAATAGATAAGATAGAAACTTAGAATAGAAGAAGAAGAAGAAGAACATACAACATCAGAGTAAACACGAATCTAATAGCGGAACGAATAAATATATTTCATAACATAACTTTGAAATAAAACAGTATCTGTATACAATACCATTATTAGAGTATAACCCTTACAACACAGCGGAAATAACAATCTATATAATCCTGAAGCCTCCTACTCTAGCTCTTCAAGTATCTGTAAGTCCCGACTACTTGGATGCCCGTACAAAATTGGGCACCCAAGAGTTTAGGGAAAACAAAACAAAATAAACTCTGAGTCAGTCATGTGACTGGTGCGAGTAAACTCAAATCATTTGATTTAACTTTCAAAAATCACTTTGAACCAAAAGATAATCATAAGACCGATCCACACATAAACACGGATGGTTTTTACCTTACGATAACACGAATATTTTTCTAAAACGATACTTGTCTGATATTATAATAATGTCTAGAACATGTAAATAGAAATCTAGAAGAAACGCTTTCATCTCACGTTCTACATATATAAGATACAATCAAAACCACAGGCTCTTATTGGGGAATGGATTCCAACTATGACAAGGCATGGATCCACCTTCCGATCAGTGTACTCTAGAAGCGATACACTGGAGTTCAACAAGAACATCTTCTAACTCAGCCACACATGACCGACCACTCATTTCTCTTGAGTGTATCGAATATATTATAACCTTACGATTGGTATACCAAGATAACCGTTCCCGGGAGATACAGAATTGAAAGAAGTAACATATATGAATATTCTCTAGATGGTGACAATATACCCTACTTGAGTGTGACCTACTTAGCCATGCTGCCTGCCCGATTTCTGTCATTTCCCAATTGATGAGGCTTGAGGTCATAACGTATCTTTTAACAGACCATTCCTTCATTTACTTTGAATTCCACATTGTCATACCCGTCAAATCACAAATAGATTCTCCCAAAAATACCACGGGTATAATGCTAAGAGAAACAAATTCCTCCGCCACCAACGTAAATATGTTTGAAACGATCAACTTACGCGATCTGCCAAATATACTCTATCAGACATTCGTCCATTCAAGTTGTCCTAGGACTGGACAATCTGACGGCACTATTCTATAAACAGGACAGCCCTTGCATAACTCTGTCTTCAATTATCTTCATCATATTTGATTCGCAACGCTAATGCCATACAGAGTGGTTTTCAGATAATATATTTGATCCTGGTCTTTCCGTGTTGAGAACGAAAATGGTCAAAATCTTCGATAATCAGTGACATAACTATCAAAGGAAAACATGTGTGCAAACAACGATATTATTTCCAGATGGAAATTCTATCGATCAATCATCAATCAACATTTATTCATTTCCCCATTTCTCGTTTCCATATATTCATCAAATCCTTATTTTCTAATTTTAGAAAATATATGTTAATAACATTGGAAAACGTTTCCATTTCTGATTCACGCATCACTATCTTCTCACATATATCAGTCTTTAACTGTAAACTAGTAAGAGAACAACCCCCTACGTATCAACCCCGAAAGCCGAAACCAACATCAGATCGATACCCAGAAAGTCATTCAATTCAACTAATTTCCAGTCAGTTCTAATTCCTTTAATTCCATTTTAAATTCCTATTTCAAACCCTATTTCCTTTATAATATTTTATTTGCAGAATATTTACTTTAAATCAATGTCATGTTACACCCGTGTGCGAAGCACGGGTCTAAACCTTCCTAATGTAAAATTCTCTTTTTATAAAACTCTATTCTTTTTCCAAATGTTTCCCTTTTTTAATTCTATTTACTTTCTAAATCAATATTCCTTTATAATTCTATTTACTTTCTAAATCAATATTCCTTTTATAATTCTATTTATTCTGTATAAATATTTCCTTTTATAAAATTCTATTTATTTTATATAAATTCATTTTATATAATTCTATTCATTCTATATAAATATTTCATTTTCAATATTCACTTTGAAATTTTCCCTTTTACATTTCTAGTATTTCATATGGTATTTAAAATACCACATAACAATGATCGATATCATTCAAACACACATAATCAACAACAGATTATATATCACATCATATATTACAATATATGACAAACAGTAAAATAAATGTTGAGGAATCCAGTTGGATTCCTCCGACCTGTTTCCCTGCATCCAAAGATGTTAAACAATATAATTAACATCAATTTTATTTTACTAAGAAATATTCTGCTACACAGAATCAATTTATATATATTTATTTATTTATATATATAACCAGATCTATAATTTCAACCAATTACTTAGCAGTTCAACCAACCAGTCAATACACAGAAATCAATCATCATTTATCAGTTCTAAATATACGTCATAAAAATATGAACATATAGAGTTGGTAAGTTTTACTCATATTGGTGGTCATCGTTAAATAACGATGATTGTCGGTTGATTCAGACAATTTATTTCGCTATAAATTGTAATTGTCTCTAATTCACTCCTAGTCAGTTTCATGGTGTAGCCGTTGTCCCTGCGATCCCAACAGATCCTGTTTCGTCCAATTTGGATAACGTATGGTAAAGTTATACATTATATAAATTAATATACTCATTTGAATTAAATAAAAACTTTAATTATTTAATTATGGGCTTTGACCCATAATTCCAGCCCACTTCCTCCTATTGAACCGGACCCGCCTGAATTGCCTTCTTCCCCAAATACAGAATCGCGAGCTAATCCAGTAAACCGTAACACCATTGCCAACCTTTTCTCCTACAATCCCTCCACCATCCTTCCATTAAAAATCACGTAAAAATATCCAACATCCTCCTCTACCAAAATACTCCATCATCATACCAGATTTGAAACCCCCAATGCTTTCTTCTCAAACGCAATGGACAACAGCTCCCCCACATTTCCACAACATCCTATGAACCCTTACTTGTTAAATACTTCACGATATACAAATCCAAACACACCATTGAACTTCTCTTCGATCCTTCTTTAACCTCATGCCAAACTCAATCCACTCGCACCCCACAAGTCGCTCGTGGCTCCATGATTTGTCACCGTGATGAACACAGACATCGACAATGTTTTTCACCGAACTCACCCAAATTGTTGCTGCAAGGTGCGAAATCCCACCCTTAACCCAAAAATGACATCGAAAATCAACATCGATGCTTCGATAGCTGAAATCAATAACGCTAGAATTACTGGAATATATTCGAACACCTAGAAATGCGATCGCACCCAGCGATTCATATATAGAAATGAAGAAAAATGAACGAGGAATACAACGATATGATTTCTGGAATTTATAACCTTTTCTTTGAATTAATATGATTTTTGAAAGATCACGAAGTAGGTTTGGAAGAAAGAAAACTGACGGCCCAAAATTTCGTTGACCAGAAAGAAAGAATAGTTTAGGGTTTAGAGAAGGGTAGTAGCATATTTATAGAAGAGAAATATTGTTTTTTATTCGAATATTATATTAATTTATAATACAACGCTATCAATATTTGTCCTTAAAAATCTCTATTATCACATACAATATTCAAATTTGATGAAAATTGACATGCAGCTATGGTTCGACATTGCGGACCCAACGAAACTGGTTTCGTCGAATTCCGACTTCGTTTGCTCACATAGCGTATTTTTAACCGTCAAAATATCGACTGTTTTTCACATTAAAATTTGGTACGGCCACACACTGACTGTAACACCCCGTATTTCAGTTAATGCTAAAATTCACTAATTGCAAAATAAATAATCTCAGATGTGAGAATTGGGGGTAACGGGCTGCGTCATTGCGTTCGTCTCGGAAAAATACGCGAAATAGAGTCCGAGTTTTCGAGAATTGGAGTCCGTATGGCCCGGTTATGGCCCAAAGAAGTTTTCAGAAAATTCAAAGTTAAAAACAGATTTAAAATTCAGTTCTAAAACAAGTTTGAAGCCAAAAGCGGAAAGGGTGGGAAAGTTCCCGCCTAGCCCCGTGTCGACAGGCATGTCGACAGGGGTGTCGACAGGCCTGTCGACAGGGGTGTCGACAGCCCTGTCGACAGGGGTGTCGACAGCCCTGTCGACAGGGGTGTCGACACAGGGTGTCGGCCCTGTTGATCTGGTTGCACCAGATCTGGTTTTTGGTTGAGTCTTGGGCTGTGTTTTAGAGATTTCCGAAATCTAAGGGTCCTAATCTAATCTAGGGTTAATCTAAGGGCCTAAAACACTCACCTAATCTATAAATACACCCTAAACCTACCCTAATCCATACTAAAAATAGAAATGATGGCCTCATGCCGCCAAATTAAATCTTAGAAGGAGCCTCCACTAATTTATGAAGGAAGTTGGAAGCTAATCAACCTCTAATCATCATCTTCTTCATATTTAGCAACTAATTCCACTTCATAAGTTTGCTAATCTTGGGTTTGGTGAGTTTCTATCACTTTAACATCAATTGCTAAAGTAAGTAGATTGGGTGTAATGAGACTTATGGTCTTAAATGCGGATTAGTGAGTTTGAATCATTTGTAATGATATGCTACTCTATGTTTTCCTATGTTTATGCATAATGTGAGTTTGAATCATTTGTAATGATATGCTACTCTATGTTTTCCTATGTTTATGCATATTTAATAAGTGGGTTTATGCATGTTTAATAAGTTGGTTTATGCATGTTTAACAAGTGGGTTTATGCAAGTTATGTGTATGATGTTATGTAAGTTATGTGTAGGTTGTTATGCAAGTTCATATGCAAGTTATGTATATGCTTAAATGCAAGTTTAACATGATATGCAAGTTATGCATGCTTATGCAAGTATGTGAATGCTTATGCAAGAATGAGAATGCTTATGCAAGTTATGTGTATGCTTAACTGCATGTTTAACATGTTATGCAAGTTATGAGAATGCTTATATGCAAGTTCAACATGTTATGCAAGATATGTGTATGATAATATGCGAGTTCATATGCAACATGATATGCAAGTCATATGTATGATAATATGCAAGTTCATATGCAACATGTTATGCAAGTCATGTGTATGATAATATGCAAGTTTGGGTTAAATGTAGTTGGGTTAATATATGCTCATATATGCAAGTTGACATCCTCTTAACCCATGACAAAGTTATATGCTAAGATTTGGTTAAACCCATGATATTTGTGATGGATCTTCCCTTTATTATGTCATGAAATGAGAACGATTTACGTGGGGAACGATGGGGTTAATAAATATGTTAATAAAAGTATGATTGGGTATGATTAAGCATACCATAAAAATAAATTAACATAAGTGGGAATTTACCTATTGAGTTAGGTCTACCCCATGGGAATTTACCTATTGAGTTAGGTCTACCCATGTTATGAAAAACTTGATATTAATTAGGGATAATTAATATGGGGGTGATTAATTAGGTGTAATTAATCAACTAAGACACGAGGTTGGACCCTTTTGTAGCGGAAGTCTGCCCGGAACCGACCGGCCATCCAGCGGCTACAAATGATTGGCCCAATGTGAGAGGTCTTAGTCATAAATTAAATACGTGATTAAAGTAAAGACACGAGGTTAGACCCTTTTTATGACAGAAGTCTGCCCGGAACCAACCGGCATATCCAGCAGTCATAAAAGATGGTCTAGTGTGAGTGGTCTTTATGAGGTCATGATCTTAATTAATTAATTAAGAAACACTTAACCATATTAGCATGTAGAGGGACATGAGGGGTTAAGTGGGTGCCTTGGGTGGCATGTGGAAATCTAGTGGGTTGCCTTGGGTGGCAATAGAAAATACGATTAGAATACTTAACCAAGTGGAAACATGTAATTAAACATGATTAAAGGGTTAAGTGGGATACACTAGATAAGTGACAAGCTTAGGTGGGTAGCTTGTGGGGGCCCATTTCAACCAGTAACCCATTTGTATCTTTGTGGGCTCGACCCATGTCGAGGACGGGACACGCGTACTGGGCTTGACTATAAGAGGCCAAAACGGGTTAGCGGTGGCAACGCAAGTCCAACGGGTTTCATATGCGTGTGTGGACCCGGGCTGGTAGGTAAGACGTTGTTGCATCGTGTAGATATAAGCCGTGCACCGTTTGTTGTATCGGGTTGCCACTTTGGGGAGTGATACACCCCACTGTGGGGCCGGCACGGGTATCTACGGTAGGGAGCCGATCATTTGGGAGTAGTGGTTACACCTAGTGGAGATAGGGGCAGACGGCACCTATGTAGTCAGCTAGGGGTATACGAGACTACTGGGGAAATTTTCTAAGTCCTTGGGAGGGATCAACCTTTAAGTAGAAATGACTGGTGTGGTGCAGTGTAGTAATTATCCTTGGGTGGGTAAATGCGTCTTTACAGTTATCTTAGTTTATCCTAAGTCTACCAAGCTGCTTAGTGTAGCCATTCATCCCCAGACATTACCGTATGTCAAGTTTATGTCTTCTCTGGTTACTTTAATGATTGTATTGTTAAAGTTATAGGACTCGCTCAGACTTATGTCTGACCCCGTTGTTTTTATCTTTTTCCCAACCCTCAGGTTCTCAAAGTGGGCCCAGCACGAGTGGGCTTTGATCAGGCTGCTTTTATTACTCTCTTGGAGCTTGGACCCTAGATGTAGAGCTCAGTTTATCCTTTTCTGTTATGGCTATCAGTTCATGTATTGGGATTATGTATTTTTATTTAGCAGGATGGATATTTGTACTTGACTTCTATTATGGTTTTGTGATGTAACCAGACATGTTTTATTTTCCGCTGCAATTGAAATGATGTTTTAAATTTTCAAAGTATTACTTATATCTGTCTTGCTGTAATTACTCTGTTCTATATTCACTCAAAATACTCCACCGATGTTATGGCATTCCCTTAGAGAGTGACCATAGCGGGCGTGGGGTGTTACACTGACTCCAAAAATCACAGAAATTGAAATCTAACAATAATTTAATATTGCGGATCCAACAAAATTAGTTTCGTCGAAAACGGAGGTCGTTCGCAAAACTGGCTATTTTTAAAGTTCTAAATAACCCAATTTTAAATATAAATATATATAAAAATAATTAAATTAAATATTAATGAATTAATATTATCGTGTATATACAAATATATTCACATACGATATCATACAGCTCCAATTGGATTTATAACTCGATATTTCAAAATTCCCAGTTATATCGATATTCGATTTATATATAAAATCCTTTTATAATATAAATATATATTTATAAATTCCAAAGGAATTCCATAGCGACTTTTCTGAAATTTGATTTGGACATAAATCAAAATCTACACAATGAAATCCCGATTTTTCTCTTCTACTAGAAAAATATACTTCACCTGCTCCATACGTTTCTTGTTTTACAGAAATCCGATTTAAAACAGATTCTGTATTTCAATTAAAGTTCGAATCGCCAAATTACGAACTGCAGCGCCATATCGAGCTCGATTATAATTATAATATAATTTATACATTCAACCATCGTTCAAATAATATATTCATTATTCTAATTCAATTCTAAACTGAATTATATATTTTGAATTGCCTAATTCACACAATATTGTCATTTCAGCTAATTCTGATTATTTCAGAATTAAATATATTATTTAATTATTATATTAATTAAATATTCAAAGTTATTTAATTAAACGATTATTAAAAATCTCTAAATCACTTTTTAAATAATTAAATAAATTATTTATTATACCATAAAAATACGGGACATTACATTCTTCCCCCCTTAAAATAATTTCGTCCTCGAAATTGCTAATGTTGAAAACAAACCCTGTTGACTGGTTAGACTTATTTGTTCACTTTTTAACTTCAATTTCCACTGAACTAATTTAATTTCAATTAAAATATTAATTAATTCTTATTAACGAAAATTTTCAAAAATCCTAAAAATTTTCTAACACCTTAACTTTTCGAAAAATTTCGCCAGCACCTCCTTTGTACTGGTCAATAGCTCAAACTCCAACTCGACCTTCTGGGCCTTCTCCAACCCAAAAGAAAATCAAACAACTAAGCGGCTTGCCAATTCGGCTCATAAATCTCATATCCAATAGAAATATAAACTTGTACCTTTTTGTCGGGCATATCAATATATCCTTTCCATCTGCTGCTAATTCAGCATATACCAAGGTCATCCCATTCAAACTCAAATCACTTTATATCCAACACAACCATTCGCTTATACCCAAGCCAAATTTTTATTTCAAACCAATTCTATTTCAACTCCTTATCTCACAAATCCAATTTGTCTCGATATCACTTTAATCCAATTCAATTTCCATTTGGTTTCCTATATTTTTATTGTTTTGTTTCAAATCAAACAATCTTTCCTGGGAGTTTCAAATAGCTTAGCCTTTCCAAAAATCAAATATCCTTTTATGGAATTTCAATACAACTTTTTTTTTCTCAAAACAATTCAAAAACAAAATCTTTGGTAATAATCCGTCACTTAGAAACTCGAAAATGAACACCGATGATGTCCGGATCAACATCGGAATTTATTTTCCAGCGACCGAAGTGAGTTCAATACTATATCATTTTCAAAACCATATCTAAACACTTCCATTTTGAAATTCATTTCAAATTACCATTTTCAATGCCTGTAACAAAATTAAAATCTCCCAGGATTTTAAAATTCACATATATTTAACCCAGATTCATTTACAACACTTTTCATGTTTTCGGAATCTCAAATTCCAAATTCTGATTCTAAATTCAGATTTACTTCATCTTATTTCATATATTATATTCATTTGAATTTTGATTGGTTATTTACATAACCATTCCAATTATAATCTTGTTCGATTATAATTACAACTAACACATTCAATAATAATATCAATATAAATCATCTGTTTATATCAAAATATATTTTCGGTAAAATAATATCATTTACCATCTTTTTAAAACATACAATGTCGGTTCATCATATTCAAGTGTTTAGAAACTCCTACCGATACAGTGGATCAAACTGATCGACCAGGACTCATAAACAACTCAACCAATAAATCTCCACAATATAAAACCATTTTATATTGAACAACAAATACGCGTTAATATATATGCTCAAACTCAATCTAGGGTATTGCTAACCCTATCTCTACTAAGTCATGCCACAGAGCCAAGGTAATTACTTAACCTTCGGCTCTGATACCAACTGTAACGACCCGGGGATTCGCAATCCTGAGTAACATACATAAACTCAATGTCGACTATTCAAGCATCGGAAATACCGGATAGTCCATGAAAAATTTTGGAGGGTGAGAATAGATAAGATAGAAACCTAAGAAGAAGAACATACAACATCAGAGTAAACACGAATCTCACAGTGGAACGAATAAATATATATTATAAAATAACTTTGAAATAAAACAGTATCTGTATACAATACCATTATTAGAGTGTAACACTTACAACATAGCGGAAATAACAATCTATATAATCCTGAAGCCTCCTGCTCCAGCTCTTTAAGTATCTGTAAATCCCGACTACTTGACTGCCCACACAAAATTGGGCACCCAAGAGTTTAGGGAAAACAAAACAAAATAAACTCTAGGTCAGTTATGTGACTGGTGTGAGTAAACTCAAATCATTTGATTTAACTTTCAAAAATCCCTTTGAACCAAAAGATAATCGTAAGACCGATCCACACATAAACAAGGATGGTTTTTACCTTACGATAACCCAAATATTTTTCTAAAATTATACTTGTCTGACATTATAATAATGTCTAGATCAAGTAAATAGAAATCTAGCAGATTTCATCTCACGTTCTACATATATAAGATACAATCAAAACCGCGGGCTCTTATTGGGGAATGGATTCCAACTATGACAAGGTATGGATCCACCTTACGATCAGTGTACTCTAGAATCGATACACTGGAGTTCAACAAGAATATCTTGTAACTCGGCCACACATGACCGACCACTCATTTCTCTTTTGTATATCGAATATATTATCAACTTACGGTTGGTATACCAACATAACCGTTCCCGGGAGATACAGAATTGAAAGAAGTAATATATATGAATATTCTCTAGATGGTGACAATATACCCTACTTGAGTGTGACCTACTTAGCCATGCTGCCTGCCCGATTTCTGTCATTTCCCAGTTGATGAGGCTTGAGGTCATAACGAATCTTTTAACAGGCTGCTCCTTTATTTACTTTGAATGCCACATCGTCATACCCGTCAAATCACAAATTGATTCCCCTAAAAATACCACGGGTGTAATGCTAAGAGAAACAAATTCCTCCGCCACCAATGTAAATACGTTTGAAATAATCAACTTACGCGATCTTCCAGATATACTCTATCATACATTCGTCCATTCAAGTTGTCCTAGGATTGGACAATCCGAAGGCACTATTCTGTAAACAGGACAGCCCTTGCATAACTCCATCTTCAATTATCTTCATCATATTTGATTCACAACGCTAATGCCATACGGAGTGGTTTTCAGATAATATATCTGATCCCGGTCTCTCCGTATTGACAACGAAAATGGTCAAAATCTTCGATAGTCGATGATTTAACTATCAAAGGAAAACATGTGTGCAAATAACGATATTATTTCCAAATTGGAAATCCTATCGATCAATCATCAATCAACATTTATTCATTTCCCTATTTCTCATTTCCATATATTCATCAAATCCTTATTTTCTAATTTTAGAAAATATACATTATTAACTTTGGAAAACGTTTCCATTTCTGATTCACGCATCACTATCTTCCCACATATATCAGTCTATAACTGTAAACTAGCAAGAGAACAACCCCCTACGTATTAACTCCAAAGGCCGAAACCAACATCAGATCGATACCCAGAAAGTCATTCAATTCAACTAATTTCCAGTCAGTTCTAATTCCTTTAACTCCATTTTAAATTCCTATTTCAAACCCTATTTTCTTTATAATATTTTATTAGCAGAATATTTATTTTAAATCAATATCATGTTACACCCGTGTGCGAAGCACAGGTCTAAACCTTCCTAATGTAAAATTATCTTTTTATAAAACTCTATTCATTTTCCAAATGTTTCCCTTTTTTAATTCTATTTACTTTCTAAATCAATATTCCTTTTATAATTCCATTTACTTTCTAAATCAATATTCCTTTTATAATTCTATTTATTCTATATAAATATTTCCTTTTATAAAATTCTATTTATTTTATATAAATTCATTTTATATAATTCTATTCATTCTATATAATTGTTTCATTTTCAATATTCACTTTGAAAATTTCCCTTTTACATTTCTAGTATTTCATATGGTATTTAAAATACCACATAACAATGATCGATATCATTCAAACATACATAATCAACAATAGATTATATATCACATCATATATTACAATATATGACAAACAGTAAAATAAATGTTGAGGAATCCAGTTGGATTCCTCCGACCTGTTTCCCTGCTTCCACAGATGTTAAACAATATAATTAACATTAATTTCATTTCACTATGAAATATTCTGCTAAACAGAATCAATTTATATATATATAACCAGATCTATAATTTCAACCAATTACTTAGCAGTTCAACCAACCTGTCAATACACATAAATCAATCATCATTTATCAGTTCTAAATATACGTTATAAAAATATGAATTGATAGAGTTGGTGAGTTTTACTCAAATTGGCGGTCATCGTTAAATAACGATGATTGTCAGTTGATTCAGACAATTTATTTCGCTATAAATTGTAACTGTCTCCAATTCGCTCCTAGTCAGTTTCATGGTGTAGCCGTTGTCCCTACGATCGCAACTGATCCTGTTTTGTCCAATTTGGATAATGTATGGTAAAGTTATACATTATATAAATTAATATACTCATTTTAATTAAATAAAAACTTTAATTATTTAATTATAGGCTTTTACCCATAGTACCGGCTCACTTCCTCCTATTGAACCAGACCCGCTTGAATTGCCTTTTTCCCCAAATACAGAATCACGAGCTGATCTAGTAAACCATAACACCATTGTCGATCTTTTCTCCTACAATCCCTCCACCATTCTTCCATTAAAAATCACATAAAAATATCCAACATCCTCCTCTACCGAAATACTCCATCATTATACATATTTGAAACCCCCGATGCTTTCTTCTCAAGCGCAATGGACAACAGCCCCTCCACATTTCCGCAACATCCTATGAACCCTTAACCCGTCAAATACTTCATGATATACAAATCCAAACACACCGTTGAACTTCTCTTCGATCCCTCTTTAACCTCATACCAAACTCAATCCACTTGCACCCCACAAGTCGCTCGCGGCTCCATGGTTTGTCACCGCGATAAACATAGACATTGACAATGTTTTTCACCGAACTCACCCAAATTGTTGTTGCAAGGTGCGAAATCCCACCCTTAACCCAAAAATGACATCGAAAATCAACATCGATGCTTCGATAGCTTGAAATCCATAACCCTAGAATTATTGTAATATATTCGAACACCCAGAAATGCGATCGCACCCAGCGATTCATATATAGAAATGAAGAGAAATGAACGAGGATTACAACGATATGATTTTTGGAATTTATAACCTTTTATTTGAATTAATATGATTTTTGAAAGATCGCGAAATAGGTTTGGAAGAAAGAAAACTAACGGCCCAAAATTTCGTTGACCAGAAAGAAAGAATAGTTTAGGGTTTAGAGAAGGGTAGTAGCATATTTATAGAAGAGAAATATATTTTTTTATTCGAATATTATATTAATTTATAATACAATGCTATCAATATTTGTCCTTAAAAATCTCTATGATCACATACAATATTCAAATTTGATGAAAGTTGACACGCAGCTATGGTTCGACATTGCGGACCCAACGAAACTGGTTTCGTCTAGTACCGACTTCGTTTGCTCACACAACGTATTTTTAACCATCAAAATATCAACAGTTTTTCACATTAAAATTCGGTATGGCCACACACTGACTCCAAAAATCACAGAAATTAAAATCTAACAATAATTTAATATTTCGGATCCAACAAAATTAGTTTCGTCAAAAACGGAGGTCGTTCGCAAAACTAGCTATTTTTAAAGCTCTAAATAACCCCATTTTAAATATAAATATATTTAAAAATAATTAAATTAAATTAAATATTATTAATTTTATCGTATATATATATATATATATTCACATACGATATCATACAGCTCCAATTGGATTTATAACTCGATATTTCAAAATTCCCAGTTATATCGATATTCGATTTATATATAAAATCCTTTTATAATATAAATATATATTTATAAATTTCAAAGGAATTCCATAGCGACTTTTCTGAAATTTGATTTGGATATAAATCAAAATCTACATAATGAAATCCCGATTTTTCTCTTCCACTAGAAAAATATACTTCACCAGCTCCATATGAGTCTTGTTTCACAGAAATCCAATTTAAAACGGATTCTGTATATTCAATTAAAGTTCGAATCGCCAAATTACGAACTGCATCGCCATTTCGAGCTCGATTATAATTATAATATAATTTATACGTTCAACCATCGTCCAAATAATATATTCGTTATTCTAATTCAATTCTAAACTGAATTATATATTTTGAATTGCCTAATTTATACAGTATTGTCAATTCACCTAATTCTGATTATTTCAGAATTAAATATATTATTTAATTATTATATTAATTAAATATTCAAAGTTATTTAATTAAAAGATTATTAGAATCTCTAAATCACTTTTTAAATAATTAAATAAATTATTTATTATACCGTAAAAATACGGGACATTACATTCAATGTCGAAGGAGACGTTTCTTGGGTGCTTGTTTGATATTGGTTTAGGACTTTGGGGCTTGTACTTGAGGGATGTTGAATTCGGTTAGGATGGTTCACGTGAGATGTATAAACTGGATGTTATGAGTGCTATTGTTTGGCTGCTTTTGATTGCTAGGATTGAATGGGTCATTCTGGATTCGTCCTAATGTATGGTTGAAAGGTTTTATTGTAAAGGCTATCACTTCCAAATGTGGGGAGTTGGGCTTGGAGTTCTTCTCTAGTAATTTGACTGGTAGATTGATGGTTAATCTGCCTATTCTCATATACTTTATTGAGTATGTTAGTTAACTGTTTTATCACTCACTAAGACTAGTTGTACCCAATGTTAATGGATTGAGAGATGAAGTGCTTAGGGAGTGTCATCACTCAAAGCTGACTATACATCCCGGTGGTAACAAAATGTATTGAGACATGAAGCAGACCTACTACTGGGAAGGAATGAAGAGAGGCGTTGGGAAGTTTATATCCAAACGCATGAACTGCCAGCTAGTTAAAGCCGAGCAAAAGAAGCCTAGTGGTTGTTACAACCATTGGAAATTCCCGAATGGTAATGGGAACAAGTCTCGATGGATTTCATCAATGGTTTACCAAGGACTAGATCGAGTCAGGATTGTATTTGGGTAATTGTGGATCGATTGACCAAGAGTGCAAGGTTTATACCAGTCAAGTCGAATAGAACGACTAGGAGAACTGTATATGAAGTGGGTAGTGAGATTTCATGGAGTACCTAAATGTATTGTGAGCGACCGAGATCCATTATTTACTAGTGGGTTTGGAAGAGCTTACAAGAGACGTTAGGGTCGGAATTACATGTCAATACCGTATACCATCCCAAACCAATGGTTAAACAGAGAGGGTGAATCGTGTATTAGAGGATCTCCCGAGAGCTTGTATATTGGATTTTGGAGGTTCATGGGATGACCATTTGCATCTGGTTGAGTTCGCGTATAATAGTAGTTATCAATCCAGTATTGGTATAGCTCCATTTGAAGCTTTGTACGAGAGACCGTGCAACTCGCCATCATGTTGGTTGGAAACCGATGAGAAATTTGTGCTTAGGACAGATTTAATAAGAAAAACTTAAGAAAAAATCAAGGTTATCCAACAACGAATGAAGACTGCCCAAGACAGGCAGAAGAGTTATGCTGATAAAAGGCGAAGAGATTTGAAATTCTCTATTGGTGACTTGATATTCGTCAAGATTTCTCTGTTAAAGCATGAAATTCGATTTGGTAGAAGAGGCAACTTGGCACCAAGGTTTGTTGTCCATTTCCAGTTCTCGAGCAAGTTAGGAATTTAGCATATAAAGTTGGATTACCTGACAAGATGGCGGGAGTTCATAACATATTTCATGTTTCCTAGTCGAGGAAGTTCGTGCACAATGTTGATATGATGATTTCACTGGATCAATTGGATGGTATCGAGGTATAATCTAAGGCAGTTGGGAGCCGCAGGACGATTCGTATTATCGGACACGATATGAAACAACTTCGAAGGAAGACAGTGAAACTAATCAAGGTCCAGTGGGGTGATAATGAGCATGACTGTACTTAGGAAACAGAGGAGAACATAAGGAAGTCGTATCCAGAACTCTTTACCTATTAAGATTTTAATCGTGGTATAGTTATTACTTTATTAGTAAACCGCATGCTAGGATAGACTTGTTGTGTTTTTATGTACGTTTGATTGTTTGCAAATGGTTGATAGGCATGTGGGACCTTTTGGCTGTTTTCTTAGTTAAGGAATTTCGGGGGCGAAATTTCCTAAGGGAGAAGAGTGTAATGACCCGCATTCTACACATTATAGGATCATAGAATGTTTATTTCATTTACATACGAAGTCGTATGGTCGTGTAACTTTGGGAAACGACTATTGGGGTCATTTCCCATGTTCGTGATTTTTGCCGAATTTTAAATGATCGTTTTACCCTTTGTGAATCTTGTTTCGTCTATAGCTTTGGGTTGGTAAGGAGTTTTGACCTGAAACAACTTCCATTGGATTCAAATGATGGTTTACGTTTCTGTAGAGTGGTCACATTAATCAAACGGACTTACCGTTTGGGAGATATGGCTGAAATAAAGTTTGGAAGGTGAAAAACAGCTTAATCGGGCTTAATAGTGTAATTAGCAGCTAGGCCCATAGCCCATTTCGGGATTAGGGTTATAGGAGCACTGAAATGAGTTAGAGAATGGTTCCTTTTCATTTTCTCACCTGCCATAAATGTTTCTTCAAAACTAGCAATGGCTTCCACCTTCTAAATTCATCCTTAGTTACTTTCTAATCACATATTAGCCAAACCTGCACTGAATTATGGTGGAATAGCATAGAAATCGAGACAGAGCTACTGGAATACATTGGAAACCATGCCAAATCAATTAGAGTTTCAGATCTGAAATTTATTTGTGGCTAAGGTGAGTGATTTGCACTTTTATTCACTAATTACGGCTAATTAAGGGTGATTAGTGATAATTAGCGAAATTATGCATTATACAAATCTGGAAAAATATGTAAAAATTCTTGAATATTATTGTATGGCTCTGATAAAAATTAGGGTTAATTTGGAATAAGTTTTCTAATCCTATAGTTAAACATGATTAATGGGATTAAGGGGTTTGGTTATTTTTGATCCATATTGACATGTTAAATTGTTGTTTGGTGCTTCTGGTTGATCCTATATGTTATTACCACTGTTCGGAATGCTTCATGATGGTTTGGCAAAGTTAGAATGGTTGAAAATGTCGTCATATGGCGTAAATAGCTTATTGGGAACTTGTAGGAAATAGTACATGACCCCGCTCATGACCAGGATACCACGACCTTACCCCATCTCCGACCCGGCTCGTGAATGAAGACCACGAACCACCTGCACCACTCATGAAGCGCCCACTACCATGAAACTCCCACTCTGAGTCGCATGAGGGACCATGACCCAATCGAGCTCGACCGCGAACCGAGACCACGAACTGGACTGGAGAACCACGGTGAAGCTCACGACACAAACCCAAATGGAGTACCAACGAGTCGTGCCACTGCTCGATCACGAACCACTTCCTCATGAGTCACCATGGTCATGAACCGCTCCAAAGCACCACGAGCCAAATGGACCGCACGAGTAGGTCACAAACCGAGTAGGGTGCTTGGCCATGAATGGTGATCACGATCCAGAGAGGTCGACCATGAATCGCGTACCAAAAATCGATTGCATATCACGAACGGGGAACAACGAACTGAATATGTCGAATCAAACTAGAGGAGATCAAAAACCGAGATGCAAAGGAAGTCCCGATGAGAAGTGATGGCTCAAGATCCGAATGGAGATCAACAGGTAACTTCTAAAGTCGGGCTTTGCTGCCGGACGTATGCAAAGGGGTTATCGATATCTATAGCTTGGATTCACCATTGTGGGAAGGGGTAATGTTATTGACTATGGACCGGGCCCTAGAGGGCAAAGTGGTCATAGCAATAGTTATACGGAGTTGCCGTCATGGCCTCAATGGTCTAGTGATCAAAGCGGTAGATATCGTATGCTTTGCGCACTGAATGAGTGATGTGAGGAAGATTGCTATGTTTGATGGTTGTTATCACCATGGCACGCACACTCCCATTTTACACTTTATGTTAGTGTTACCTTAGAGTATTGTACATCTTGTTGTGCTAACTCTTTGGTTGCAGGTCCAGGTTTAGGTATGATTATTTATACCTGTTATTGTTTTATTTTGCTGCTATTGCTCATACCAGACTTTTGTCTGACCTAGAGTTTTATGTCTCTTCTTATTACACTGGGTGCTCCTAAACGAGCAGACTAGAGATAGGTTAGGTGGTATGCACAAGTAGCTGTCCGGAGTCGAGTAGGAGGCTTCCACGTACTATTTACATATATTCTCCCTGTGTTATTGATGGTCACTGCTTTGGGCATTAGTAGTGTACCTTCACTACAAAAAAATGACCCTATTACAACGGTGGAACACCGTTGTAATATACATTTTACAACGGTGGGCAAACCGTCGTGTATTAAGAAGTTGTAATAGACTAATATCTTTTACAACTTTTTTGCACTGTTGCAACACCGTTGTAATATGTCTATTTTACAACTTTTTTCCACCGTTGTAATAAACTTTATTACAACAGTTATGCATCGTTGTAATAAAATCTACTACAACTGTTATGCACCGTTGTGATTGACATTTGGGTTTTAAAAAAAATAAATTTTGCAAATGCAACAAAAGCTGAATAAACAGAAAATAAATTGATATAAATTCAAAGCAACGGATCCATTCATACAAAAAACATTACAACTTTATATTCAAAATACAAAAAATGAATCATACATCATCACGGTAATATATCAATTCTTCATTACAAATAATGATTACAAATCAGTACCATCCAAAAACTCTGCTTCAACTATCAGCCTGCTTCATCTTTGCACTTCCTCAACATCCCCACCACCTGCACAATCACAAAACATGCATATACATAAACATAACCTTTGTTGCTTGAAGCTATTACATGGCTTTCTTATTTGCCTTCGTAAAATTCTTGTGCATTTTTTGAAGTTGTCTGTATGGAAACCATGCAAAACAGCACAAACTGATATGTTAATACATTGTTACCATTGTAGAAGAAATCACACAAAGTGATAAGTGGTGTATCATGTGCCTTGATTCAAAAAGCTTCATGCACAAGAGAGAAACATGGTAACATGAACACATTTTTTTTTCCTATTCAAGCTAAACTAATTTCAAAGTTTAACTACAAGGTTAATTCGTAATTCTCGTTGTTTCTCTTCCGTTCAATGCTACTCTTTTTAATTCTAGTGCATAAATAGGTGCAACATAACAGCATACGGAAATAAATCTTTAAACAAATCTAATCCTAAGTAATCACTAACAGCATATACAATTTGTAGATAACCAAAACATGTGTTCAAGGATATGTAGCATGGCCTAGGTGTGAACAAGACAAGTATCAAGTATAACAAGTGTTCTGAGTAGTTTCAAATGTCCTATTACATGTTAAATATGGCAGGAGGAACAATGCCATAGTCAAGTAAACACACAATCAAGTAAAAACTTCACAAAGTCAAACACAGCATACTAATTGTACAGTCTTTTATTTTGCAAGGCAATGGTGCACCTCATCATACAATAAACAAATTTTATCAACATGCATGAAAGCAGACAAATCTATGTCAGCCTACATGGAACGTTAACATAAACATGCATGAGTATTGAGTAAATGATTATGCCCAAAAATCCGCGAACATGTTAGAACAGGGATGGAAGACTTAAGGCAACAAAAATCCAATTTTCTTCATGTTAAGGCAGTGTGTTCTGTCTCTATACCCTTCCTTGCATTTTTATGTCTTATTATCTAACAAGCACTCTATTTATGATGGAGGCTGCACCCGGTTCTATATAGTCAATATGCAATTTAAATGTAGTAATATGGACGTGTGTACAGGAGCTAGCATTTAAAAGTAGAGATGCGCCTATCAAGTTTTATGGCAGCAAAACAGCATAGTGCTGAAAATGTACATTATCCAAAGTAAAATTTTGATAACATGCAAAATGTGTGTTTAGAATAGTGCGTGTAATGTCCAAGGTAAGAATGAAGCAGGAACACCATTCAACAAATATGGATGTGAACTCAACTATGCTATTTTCAACTAGCAGATGCACGATTTAATACAGCCAACAAGCGATGGAAATGCAAAAGCAATTAGCCCAAACCAATTATATTTAGCGGAATGCCAAGTTATATAACCTAAAATAAGTTGAATCATAAGCATAAACTTAACTTTAAACGCGGTAGTGGACGACGAAGGAAGAGCATGAGCTGTTGTCCATGCTTAGCAGCAGTCACGGATTTGGCGCGAGCGACGGAACTGAAGCGTTGGACGACAGAGAGATACCTGCAGTTGCGAACTGTGCGGACAGCGGCAACGAACGTTCTTATTCCCGCTGAACAGATGATGGAAACAAATGTGCTTATTCCCGCTGAATGTATTCAGCATTTTGATTCAGCGCCTAAAAAGTGCTTTTTCCCCAAAACAAACACAGCCAAAACAGTATGGAATGAAATTGAGCAATAAAATCATGAAAGACAGATCTAACCAAATAGTTCATAACATAATAAAAAAGAATAACCTGAATCGGAAATGCAGAGGACTTTCAGATCATCAGCGCCGCCGAAAGAATCAGCGCTTCCATCTTCGGACTTCTTATAGCTAACAGCAGATCGCTCCGATCTAACATCGATTCCGTTACCGACATTCACACTGTGATTGAACTCGACTCTCTTCAATTCGACGACGACATCGGCAATCGAGCAGAATTTATGCATCTGGGGAACGGGGATCCAGTTCATCCGCCTACGGTGGATCGCCGCGTGCAGCGCTTCGTACTCCGACCCATCTCCGCCGTTCATCTGCGAGAGTGACTATTTTGCAGCTACTGTAGAATTTGAGATTAGGGTTAGAAAGAGGAGATTTTGCCTGGAGAGGATGAGATGGGAATTAGTTAGTGAAATTTGTTTGTGGGGCCACAATTAAAACATTGGGTTGTGAGAAACTCCGCTACTTCGAGCCCAATATTTCAGTTTGGAGCCAAAAAATTCGGTTTGGAGCCAAAACTTAAAAGCGATGGAGCCAAAACAATTTTCCTGTATGTGTCAAGGAAAAGTAAAATAAAAGAGAATATATAGATGTGTATGGAGATGATAAATATTATATAGGTTCTAATGAATGCTGCAATTTAGTTACTAAAAAATATTTCTAAAATTTGATTCTTCTTATTGTTTTTCTAAAATATTGAATATTTTATAATAAAAAATTAAGTTATTTAATTCTGTTGAAAATATAAAATTTTATTTCTAAATCTTATGAATATTTTCAAATTAATTTTACTTTGTTCAAAATTTTACATTTTTGAATATTAAACACTAAATATGGTTATTAATTATTTTAATTAATAAATGTTGCTTAGTATTAGTTTAGAATATTAGATAAATTTTTGAGTATTTCATGAAATATTGAATATTTTACAAAATTTTAAATTTATATTGTCTAATTTAACTATTAATTATCAAATTAATTAGTATATATTAACTATTAATTATCAGAAGTTATTAATTAAATGTTAATTATTAATTAGGATTATTTCATATTTTAAATTAATTATTAATTAGGATTATTTCATATTAACAATAGTTATTATTTAACTTTTACTTATTTCTACTTAGTTATAATCGAGTAATAACTATTAAAAGCTTATAATGTATATGTCACCTAAATATTAATTAATAAGCAGTTAACATTAATTATTAAACATTAATTACCACTTATTAACTATTAATTATTTAATAATAATTAATAAATATTATTGATTCCTAAGTTTATTATTAATTATTAATTATTATTAAATATTAATATAATTAGTTATTAAATATAGATATTATAAACATGAAGTTTGTAATGGGCATCTATTACAACTAACAAAACCAAAAGTTGTTAAAAATACGTTTATTACAACTTTAGGGAATTGACAATTGTAAAAACCATTTATTACAACGGTGCTTTTACCACTGTTGTAAAAAACCATTTATTACAACGGTGCTTTTACCACTGTTGTAAAAAACCATTTATTACAACGGTGCTTTTACCACCGTTGTAAAATTAAAGTTGTAATATGGTGTTTTTGTTGTAGTGCTTTTTTATTTTGTTTTAGAGACAGTATTTTTAAGTTGTAATCATGATGGTTTGGATGATAAGCTGTATTATGGATTCCGCTGCTATGATGGTTTAGTTTTCAGCTTATGCATGTTTCGCCTGTTTTTATATCAAGTTATGTTACTATTATATTTTATTCCATCGGCTGTGAGATATACTACAGGCTCTTGATGATTCATAGTTCCAAACCCTTTTTCCTTTGACGACCGTCCCGTGCTGGTCGGGCATTAGCACAGCACATTTCGTGGAAATGTCGCCTGGTCCGGGGTGGGCCGCCACAGCGATCCTGCTCTTATTCAAAATGTTGGCGGGAGCAGCATTGTTGAAGCTTAAAAGAATGTTGATACTCAAATAAATCAAAAGAGTACTTAGGTGCAGAAGCGAGCCAATGATGGGAAAGGCAACAAGGGTTATAAGAAGTTTTGTCTTTTGGACTTAGAAAAACTGGCGCCTCTGACTAAGACCCCTAAGAACAACTATTTTGCAACAAAGGATGCAGAGGATTACCCAAAACCGCAACGGATGAGGGTAACCACCAATGCAGCTAAGTCCGGAAAGTTTTGTCGATTCCATAATCAGCCGGGTCATAACACCAAAGAATGTAAGCATTTGAAGACGTTGATCGAGGAGCTAATTAGGAAGAATAGACTTCAGCAGTATGTAAAGAAGCTGCAAGCTCCGAACTCCAATCCAGCTTCTCAAGGGAAAGGTGCATCTACAGATCAATCAGGTCCGAGTAATAGAGCTACGGTGTAGAGCAATCAACTTCTTGTGATCAACATCATACTAGGAGGTCCTCATTCAGCCAGAAGAAGATGAGGGATATTGAACGATATGTTGGAGCCCTAAAATACGACCCAAAGGAGGAGAGATGCCTGATTCTTAGTAACACAATGCCCATTAAGCAGCAAAAGGTCATCTATGAGGACATCGTGATCAAGGAAAAAGATGCAGATGGTGTGATAACACCACTCTAGATCCCATGGTTGTAACAGTTGGAATATGCCGGGTCATGGTCAAAAGGGTGCTCGTAAACTGCGGCGCCTCTTGCAATGTTCTATTCTACAAGACTTTCAACCAAATGAAGCTCTAAATGACAGACGTCCAAGCATGTCAAACGAAAATCTAAGGGTTCACGGGGGAACCCAAGCAACTGATTGGAACCATTGATTTGCTATTCGAATTGGGAGAGGGAGACAAAGTAGCCATCTTAAAGCAAACTTTTCTGGTAGTTGATGAAGTATCTGGCTACAACGCGTTCTTTGGTAGACCCGCTCTATCAGATTTCAGGATTGCTTTGGCGCCTTAGTGCTTAACCATGAAGTTCCCTACTGAGAATGGTGTTGGATTAGTTAAGGGAGATCAAAGATTGCAAGGGAATGCTACCTTACTGAACTGTGTAAAGCCAAGAAAAAAGACAAAGCAAAGAATGTGGAGGCTCCCCTCCGCATTCGAGAGCCCGCCTTATAGCAACTAGAGTGTGGCCCCTGCACTGGAGAACATAGAGGGGCTCACAAATAGATGGATCCTCGTAAAGCCAGTGCAGGGGATGAACGAGCAACACCAGCTGAGATCACCATTCCAATATCTGTTCATCCTAAAGACCCCATAGAGTGCTGAAGATAGGGTCTCAGCTGTGCCAAAGGTTGCAAAAGGATTTAGTTACGTTTCTTAGAGCTAATCTCGACGTGTTTGCTTGGAGTCACTCTGACATGTGCGGCATATCCCCCGAAGTGACGGTTCATGCATTAAACACAGACCCAAGCATCACACCAGTGCTACAGAAAAGAAGGATTCAGAGCCCTGAAAGGTCAATGGCTCTTAAGGAAGAAGTGGACATGCTAATGGAGAGTCACTTTATTCGAGAGTCCACATATCGTGACTAGGTGTTGAATTCTGTCTTAGTGAAAAAACCCAACGGCAAATGGAAAGTGTAATACAGCGTGTGCCAAAGACAGTTTCCCACTACCCAGGATCGATCAGCTTGTTAACGCGACAGCAGTGTAAGAACTCTTATCTTTAATGGATGCATATTCGGGCTATAATCAGATCATGATGCATGATCCAGACCAAGAAAACACAAACTTCATCACAGATATTGGCTTATACTATTATAAAGTAATGCCATTTGGGTTGAAGAATGCCAAAGCGACTTATCAACATCTCGTCAACTCGATGTTCAAATCTCGGATTGGCAAGACTATGGATATTTATGTAGATGACATGCTGGTTAAGTCCAAAAGAGCAGATGATCATTTAGAGAATCTGGCCGAAATGTTTGATATCTTGAGAAAGTATGACATGAAGCTGAATCCTCTCAAATGTTCATTTGGATTCGTATCGGGGAAATTCATGGGGTTTATGGTTAATGCCAGGGGCAATGAAGCGGACCCGATATAAATTTCAGCTTTAAGAGAGATGCAAGCTCCCAAAACAAAGAAAGAGCTACAAAGCTTAAATGGGAAAGTTGCTGCACTAAGTCGCTTCATTTCTAAGGCAACAAATATGTGCATTCCGCTTTTCGATGCTCTAAGAAAAGGAAGGAAAGACTTACAGTGGACTCCAGAATGTCAGGAAGCTTTCGAGGATTTGGTCAAGCATATGGAAGCACCACCAACGTTGTTAAAGCCTAGAGATAGAGAAGATCTATTCTTATATCTGGCAGTTTCATCCCATGCCTTGAGCGCTGCATTTGTTAGAGAGGATTTGAAGATTCAAAGGCTTATATACTACATCATTAAGAGGCTTACCGGGGCAGAACTAAACTATCCTAAGTCGGAAAAGCTTACATATTGCCTGCTCATTACCTCAAAAAACTCAGGCCATACTTCCAAGCTCACCCTATCAAGGTTCTCATAGATTAGCCTCTAAAACAAGTTATGTTTCGTCCAGAGACTTCGAAAGGTTATTGAAGTGGAACTTCGAGCTCAGCCAACATGATATCGCTTACCATCCGCAAAGGTCAATCAACGGAAAAGCTATAGCAGACTTCATTGCTGAGATTATGGATAGGGGAGATGAGAAGAAAACGACCGTTAAAGTCGTTACTCGATGGAAGCTATTCGTTGATGGGGCTATGAACGAGTATTTCTTAGGGGCAGGAGTTGTGCTAGAGACGCCTGAAGGACGTTTGCTATGTTATGCCTTGAGACTAGAATTTCCATCAACGAATAACGAAGAACAATATGAAGCTCTGATTGATGGACTGAAGATTGTGAAAGAATTACAATTGAAAGCCTTGCACATTTTCAGCGACTCGCAGTTAGTGGTGTGTCAAGTTAAAAGGAAGTTTCAGGCTAAGGGAGGAAACCTGCCAGCTTACCTATCAAAAGCTTGGGAACTGGTCAACAACTTGGACTACTACACTATCTCGCACATTCTTCGAAAAGAAAATTTGAAGGTTGACTTACTTGCAAAGCTTGTCAGTGCAGGAGATGCACAACTGTTGAGACTAGTACCAGTTGAGTTTCTATCAAATCCCAGCATTGATGACAATGATAAAGTTTGGATCATGGAAATTACCATAGGGCCAGATTTTTGGATGATCCAATCAAAGATTATTTCCTCAAAGGTGTGCTCCCAGATGATCCAAAGAAGTGAAAGAATTTGCTCCGAAAGGCCCCCATGCATCTCATCCAGGATGGTCGATTATATAGGCGATTCTTCTCTACACTTTTGCTCCATTGGGTTATTAAAGAGAAATATAAAGCAATCTTGGCAGAACTGCATGATAAAGAGTGTGGAGATCATACTGGTGGTTAGACACTAGCTAAGAAAATACTACAATACAATTACTTCTGGCCTAATGTGAACCAAGACTCCGCAGCTTATACCAGGAAGTGTGACAGATGCCAAAGATTTGCAAAGACCCTAAGAGCTCCATCTACCGAGTTGACCCAAATGGTCGGCCTATGGCCATTCACTGTTTGGGGAATTGATCTAATTGGGGCATTACCTACCACGAAGTCCAGTTTCAAATATGTCGTTGTTGTTGTCGATTACTTGAAGAAGAGCCACTGCCACTATCACCTCAAAGAAAATGATCAACTTCATGCTAAAGAACATCATTTACAAGTTCGATGTGCCACAGAAGATAATCACAGACAATGGGACGCAGAATGAAAGTGAAGAGTTTAAAGAATTTTGTGCCAAGTACAAAATCAGAAAAAGCTTTACTTAAGTATCCCATCCGCAGGCAAGTGAGCAAGGGAAAGCAGTGAACAAGATCATCAAATCAACCATCAAGAAGCGACTCGATAAAGCTCAAGGTGGTTGGGTCGATGAACTACCACTTGCACTATGGGCATACAGGATAACTCATAAATCTACTACTGGGCACACTCCTTTCTCCTTGGCATTCGGCTCAAAGGCAATGATTCTGGTGGAGTAATAAGTCCCTACACACCGCAGAATCCATTTCAACTAAGTAGAGAATAAAAAGCCATAGCTTAAAGCTCTTAATCAACTTGAGGAAAGGCGAGATGAGGCAGAACTCAGAGTTGTGGCCCCTCAACGAAGGATTGCTAGGCATTTTAACTCTAAAGTTAGACAAAGGACCTTTTAATCAGGGATCTTGTACTAAAAAGAGTCATGATAGGAATTGGAGTCTTCGGGCCAAACTAGGAAGGTCCATACATCATAAGTCAAAAGATGTTTGACAGCACTTACAAACTGACAACTGTTGATGTAACACCCTATGGCCATTAATGTCACTCACAAAGGAAATGCATTAATGTCATGAAGCGTTATAGTAGTATAGAACGGATAAATTACAAGAATAAATAAATAAAACACAGCATACGATAAAACTTATTTCATAGCATCATAACTTTGAAACAAGCTTACATAAGTAGTCTCCAAAACCATTACAACAGGATCAATTGTCTTTTCCAAAAACTTCAAAGTACATAAAGAAGCAAATACTTAAATAACATAAATGCATAAATCCCCACTGAGCATAAGCAAAGCCATAAAGATGAGAGAGTCCAAAGCGATACATCTACTCTTTTCAAGAAAATGAAAGAAATCGGCACTAAGCTGTAGTATTCCCTCCTTGCAAACCTGAGGGGGGGAAAGGAAAGAAAAGAGGTGGAAACAAAATGGGTCAAACATAAAGTCTGGCGAGTCCAGTAATTTTAACAAATAATAGGTAAGGTAAATGGTCAAGACATAAATAGGCATCATGATATGGCTGTAACATAGATAAGGTAGATAAAAAGGATGGACAAGATGATTCTGTTCCTAAGTACTAAGACAATCCTACACCTTGGCTAAGCGAACAACCCTCCAAGTACTAACCCCGAAGACCGAAGTCAACATCAGACTAGCACCCAAAGGACTATCCAACTCAACCAACATGCATTTCGTTACACCGCACTTTTGCTAAGTTACACCACATTACTTAATTACACTGCACATCTACTAGTCTCTATTTACTAAAGGTTGATCCTTTCCGACTAACTGTACCCACATGACAAACTTGGTAGTTACTTGTACATAGCTGCTATTGTAGGTGCCGGCTTGCTCCTACCACCGCTAAGGTACCCTTACCCTACCCATTCGATTGGCTCCCTAAACACCATAGGCACCCGTGCTGACCCCACAGTGGGGTGTATCACTCCCCAAAGTGGCAACCCCGATACCAACATAAAATGCATGGCCATACCTACACGATGCAACAACGTCTTACCTACCAGCCCGGACCCATGCACGCACATGAACCCGTTGGACTCGCGTTGCCACCGCTATTCACGTTTTGACCTCTTACATTCAAGTCCAGTAAGCGTTCCCCAACCCCGGCCTAGTACCGGGCCCAATTAGATACTCAAAAGGGTTACCGGTTGAAACGGGTCCCCCATCCGACACAAGCCTTCCACCTATGCTTGGTCCCCACTAGGTTTTTCTCCCACTTAACAGTTTTAATTTAAATGTCCATGTCTCACACATGTTATGGTTAAGTCCATACTTACATGTCATAATTTGCATGTCTTATCTTATACCGGTTAAGTCCATATTTACGTGTCACTCCACTTAACCCTCTAACCATACCCATGTCTTATTATGGTTAGTATTCCTTAATTCATTCCTTATGACGAACGGTGCATGACCTCCCACATTAGACCGAACGCTTTGTGGCCACTGGATTTGTCGGGCGGTTCCGGGCAGTCTTACGCCACAAACCGGGTCTAACCTCGCGTCATTAACCATTGCGCCTACAATTCATTCCTTTGACCTCTCACATTAGACGTCCAATTGTGGCAGCTGGATTTGTCGGGTGGTTCCGGGCAGTCTTACGGCACAATTGCGCCTAACCTCGTGTCAAAGGTTTATTAATCATCGTATTTTACCCATACCCAATTTTCATGTCATGTATATCCAATTAAACATATAATCATGTTTATAATATTGCCTATTCCAAATTGTCACTAATTGCATATTAATTAGCCTCAATTACAAATTTACAATTATAGGCAATTTCATCAATTCTATGTAATTCATACCCAAATATGCCAATTTCACATTTTATCCAGTTATCCAAAATATCCAATAATATCCAATTTTCCATATTTCACATATTCCCATCGTTCCTACGTATTTGCTTTTGCGCATATTTTTAACATAGACTCGAAGGTAGCCTATATCCAAAAATAAAGGGAATAGGGATAAGAAGAGAGAATCAAATCACTAGAAAATTGGAATTAACACAACATCATGAAATAAAGGGGCATGTAAACTAGCATAGAGGCATAATGACAGATTCAACATGAATAAACTGATAAAGGTATGAACTTTACATAGAAACATAGGCACATGATGATATGAATCAAAAAGTTGAAGACTTGGATGAGATTTAAATTACATACATACATATGAATCCTCTTTACAACTTCATCATATTTTTTTAATCCGATTATATTGTGAAAATCACCATACTCACCTTTTATGGTTAAAGAATAGAATTATGCACTGAAATTGGTGTAGAAACATTGCGGTGTTGCTGATTTATCTTCTTGAATTGTTGTAGAAGCTCTAATCTTTAATTTGAGTTGAATTTGAACACTTGAGATTTGATTTAGAGGAGGCGGCTAGGGTTTATGAGAGAATTTGACAGCATAATGGTGTCATAGATAATATTTATGAATTAGGGTTAGGTTTTAGGGTGTATATATAGGTGTAGGAAGTTATTTAGGCCTTAGGATTAACCATAGAACTGATCTGGACCACTCAGATGTCATATCAGCCCTTAGGGTGAATCGGGCCACGGGTTGGCAGCCAAACACCCTGGATTGATCTCTAGTCCACCCAGCGGGGCTCGGGTCGACTCCAAAAATGGTGCGGTTCGGCTAATCCCCTTCCCGATTCGTTGTTTTGAACTTTTTTTGAATATTTATTTATTTAATTTATATATATATATATATATTTCTCTCATATGCATACAAACTTCATGACTTAATAACTTCTTCATAATTAATCATTTTCACACTAAACCACTTTTTGAACTGCGTTAACACTAAGCCACTTTTTAGCCATTCACCTAAAACAAAAATATGGCGCTGGCGGGGATCGAACTCTGTACCTCTTGTATGCAAGTTGCGTGTTCTAACCAAAGGAGCTACTAAGTCTTTTGCTTACAAACCTTAGAACAATGCTAAACATCATTCTTTTATCATTCCTCTTTTTCAAATAAATTATTCTTTAATTTGTTATTTTAATATTCTCAGAAAATACGGGGTGTTACATTCTCCCCTACTTAAAGGATTTCGTCCTCGAAATCTCTAAGTCAAGAAGAACATATCCTACCATCCAATCATCCATCTACTCAACTATCAACCACTAGCAACCATGGTCCTTAAAAGATTTCTAATGCTTTTCATGTACATATGCATAGTGTGTGTATATGTCCGTATACTAATGCAAAATCAGGCGGTCCACTGATTCAGCTGACCACCTTAATCCAAATAATGATAGTACCATGTATCCATCATGTATGCAAAGAACCCTATACATATCATTACTACATGCGTGCACAACCATTCATTTAAATGCAACATCCATATGATACACACATTCAATGTACATTCATTTTACTAAATACATCCATTTATATGCAATATGAAAGTGACTGAGCCGATCTAGTGCCTAAAGTGTGTGTATATGCATCCACGAGAAACCACTAGCAAACACTTGCATCCACGTGCATCCACCATACATAACATGTCTCAAACACATGCTTCAACCATAGGACTACCCTATCTAAAGATCAAAGATACTAGTGAGAGGACATACTAAAGATAGAACAAGTACAAGATAAGCGATAAAGGAGAAATTAAAAGACATACCCTCAAAAAGAAAAGGGTACAATGAATGCATCTTCTCTTCCATCTCCCAAGTAGCGTCGCTCTCATCATCTCCCCATTGCACTTTGACTAGCTTTACCTCTCGATTCCTCAACTTCTTAATCTCCGACCCAAGAATGCATGTACGAGCTCGTCGAATCGTCGCATCACGCTCTATTTCCACCTCTTTAAGTAAGCTCTTCCAAAACTCGCTAGTAAAGATAGGATCGCGATCGCGCACTATGCTAGAAGGAACACCGTGCAAACGAACTATCTCTCGAATGTATATGCAGGCTAACCATGGAGCAGTCCTCTTACTCTTCAAGTGAATGAAACAGGCGCTCTTAGTAAGTCTGTCTACCATGACCCAAATCCCCGTATTACCCTTCCTCGATCTTGGTAACCCATCAACAAAGTCCATCGAGACACTCCCCCACTTCCATTGTGGAACCTCCAATGGGTGAAGCAACCCCCCGGGCTTCTTTTGCTCTGCTTTTACTTGTTGGCACACCAAGCATCTAGCGACAAACTCGGCTACATCCCTCTTCATACCGGCCCAAAAGTAAACTCGTCTCATGTCCATGTACATCTTGTCCCCACCGGGATGAATGGTCATCTTCGAACGATGTGCATCATCAAGAATGGTCTTCCTCAAGTTCTCGTCTTGTGGTATACAAAGTCTACCGTCCCTACGTAACCAACCCTTATCATTTAGGGTATACCTACTGAGATAGCTCGAAGACTACCCCCTTATGAGCTTGTCTACTAATTCAACCAACTGTGGGTCATCTTGCTGTGCCTCACCAATCCGTCCCAAAAGTGTAGGTCTGACCTCTAAGGAAGCTAGCAAACCGGGTACAAAGTCAATGGAAGGTCTAAAGTCAAACGTAGAGATAAACTCTAAGCTTCGCCGCTCAACAAACAATGGACTCAAGGACAACCTTTTTCTACTTAAGGCGTCTGCTACCACGTTACCCTTGCCAGGGGTATATGCTATCTCGAAATCGTAGGACGCTAAGAATTCCATCCACCTTTGCTGCCTTAAGTTCAAGTCCTTATGAGAGGACAAGTATTTTAGCGATTTATGGTCTGTAAACAATTCGAATTTCTCGCCAAGAAGATAATGGCGCCAAGACTTAAGCGCGAAAACAATAGCGGCCAACTCTAGGTCATGTGTAAGGTAATTTTTCTCATGCACTCTCAACTGCCTTCCTCCATAGGCTATTACCCTCCTCTCTTGCATTAAGACCGCGCCTAGTCCTGTCCCACAAGCATCGGTATAAACGGTAAATGGCTTACTCCCATCTGGCAACACTAAGACTGGGGTTGTGGTCAAAGCTCTTTTTAAACGTTGGAATGCATCATCACAATCTACGTCACACGTGAAAACTAGGTTCTTCTTCATCAAGCGTGTCAATGGGGCTGATATCTTTGCGAAGTCCTTGATAAACTTCCTATAGTAGCCAGCCAACCCTAAGAAACTCCTCACCTCGGTAGTATTTTTAGGGACCTTCCAATCTTGGATGACCACCACCTTCGCGGGATCCACAGCTATCCCTTCTTTGGAAACCATGTGCCCTAAGAATCGCACTTCCTTCCTCCAAAAGTGACATTTAGAAAATTTAGCTTTAAGGTTATGCGCTTGAAGGATCTCCAACACTTCCCTAAGATGTAGGGCATGCTCTTTCTCGTTCTTAGAAAAGATCAAGATGTCATCCACCAAGACACCACGAATTTATTAAGGTACTCCCTAAACACCCTACTCATCAAGTCAACAAAGCATGCAGGGGCGTTTGTCAAACCGAAGGGCATCACAAGCCACTCATAGAAACTGTCTGGAGCCCTAAAGGCAATCTTGTCTATGCTATCCTCAGCCACTCTCAACTGATGGAAACCAGTGGCAAAGTCCAACTGCGAAAACACTAAGGCGCCAACTAACTGATCGAAGAGATCGTCAATCCTCGGCAGTGGGTGCCTATTCTTCTTAGTAAGCTTATTAAGTTCTCTATAGTCCAAACAAAGTCTAAGGGACCCATCCGCCTTCGTGGCAAATACTACTGGAGCACCCCACTCCGATATATTGCGTCTTATGAACCCCTTCTCAAGAAACTCCCCTACTTGCTTATTGAGTTCCGTCCTCTCACGAGGAGCCATGTGGCGTACTGGCAGAGATACGGGTTTTGCATTGTCTACAAGATAAATACGAAAGTCTATCTCACGTTTTGGGGGTAGACCCCTCACCTCATTGAAGACATCAACATATTCACGGACTATACGAACAGAATGTAAATCATCATTGGATGCGTCAAGTGACTCAAGATAACTAAGCATCACTGATCCTCTAGGGTCACAAGAAATATCAAGGGTCTTTCCACTACGAGTCAACAATTTTACTACCCTTCGTTCACAATCTAGGATGGCACCATGTCTGGCTAGCCAATCCATCCTTAGAATCAACCCATAGCCCTTGAAACCAAGAACAAAAGCATTACATTCAAAACCAACGCCTAAGATAGACAATCTCAAATCCCAACAAACCATGAATAAATGAGTCGACCCACCAACCAACGTCTAAGATAGACAATCTCAAATCCCTACAAACCATGGATAAATGAGCCGACCCACCAATAGGATTTGAGACTATAATGGGATCCACAACGAGACTTGTATTTAAGTGTAGTGTTTCAACTAATGATGTAGTGATAAACCGAATGTGATGCACCAGAATCGAATAAAATACGGACAGGATGATCAAACAAGAAAATCAAACTTTCGACAGAAATATTTCTACCTTCTTCCTGCCCCAGAGCCATGAGAGCATGAACCTCCCTCCCGAAGTAGAACCTGCCCTCTGCCCTTGCTTCTTAGGACAGTCCTTGACAGCATGACCTGGATCACCACAATGATAATAAGCGAACTTCTTCTTCTTCCTACAATCTTTCTTCAAATGACCGGGTATCCCACAGTTGTGACACTTCCTCTTTTCTTTACCACCTTTCTTTTGTTGTTGGGCTTTCTTTGGATCCTCCTTCTTATCTTACGGCCTAAAAGTACTTACACCCTTCTCTTCTTCATGCATGTATGCCATATCAACAAGCTTTTCATACGTAGCCCCCATTGGAATGTGGGACATAGCCAAACTGTGAAGCGGTTCATTTAGGCCCTTTGCAAACCTCAAGGCCTTCTTTTGAGGCGTATTCACCAACTCTAGCCTAAATCTCGCCAACTTATTAAATTTGGTCACATACTCCTTCATGGTCAAGTTTTTCTGCTTCAATGTCAAGAACCTCTCCATGTACATACTCTCCTCAGCTTGAGAAGGAATTTCAACTCAAACCTTCCCCTAAAATCTGCCCACGTCTCTACAGCACGCTCTCCATTAGTAACCTCCCACCAAAATGAAGCTTCGTCCTTCAGCAACCAAGCAGCCAATTGGATCTTCTTACAATCATCCAAATCGAAAATGCCAAACAGATCCTCCACATCTTTCAACCAATTTCTAGCTTCAACGAACGTTTCAGACCCACTAAAAGGTTTTCCACCCATCGAACGAAAGTCTTTACATATCTTGGAGAAATCATCTCCACCCGAAGGAATGACTGGAGCTGGGGGAGGAGGAGGAGGAACGTCGGCCGGACCCACGACAGCGGCCTTAGCCTCGAGATATTGACGAAACCAGCCGGGTGCATGAACACCTTCTGGTATCTCAAATGCTCCAGACATGCTGAAAAGAAAAAGAAAGAGTTTCAAAACAAGGGAAGCGAAAGAGAGATTTATGGCTTGCAGGGATTATGCTCTATAAAGTAAACTTTCCTTGAAAATAGCATCTTTAAAACAAGTTTTTGAAAATACTTTCTATGAAAATAATACTTTTGAAAACAGTTTTCAAAAACTTTTTATCTGTTCTTGTAACCATAGCTCTGATACCACGTGTAACACCCCATGGCCATTAATGTCACTCACAAAGGGAATGCATTAATGTCATGAAGCGTTATAGTAGTATAGAATAGATAAATTACAAGAATGAATAAATAAAACACAGCGTAAGATAAAACTTATTTCATAGCATCATAACTTCAAAACAAGCTTACATAAGTAGTCTCCAAAAACCATTACAACAGGATCAATTGTCTTTTCCAAAAACTTCAAAGTACATAAAGAAGCAAATACTTAAATAACATAAATGCATAAATCCCCACTGAGCATAAGCAAAGCCATAAAGATGAGAGAGTCCAAAGCGATACATCTACTCTTTTCAAGCAACTGAAAGAAATCGGCACTAAGCTGTAGTATTCCCTCCTTGCAAACCAGAAGGGGAGGGGAAGGAAAGAAAAGAGGTGGAAACAAAACGGGTCAGACATAAAGTCTGGCGAGTCCAGTAATTTTAACAAATAATAGGTAAGGTAAATGATCAAGACATAAATAGGCATCATGATATGGCTGTAACATAGATAAGGTAGATAAAAAGAATGGACAAGATGATTCCGTTCCTAAGTACTAAGACAATACTACACCTTGGCTAGGCAAACAACCCTCCAAGTACTAACCCCGAAGACCGAAGTCAACATCAGACTAGCACCCAAAGGACTATCCAACTCAACCAACATGTATTTCGTTACACCGCACTTTTGCTAAGTTACACCACATTACTTAATTACACCGCACATCTACTAGTCTCTATTTACTAAAGGTTGATCCCTTCCCACTAACTGTACCCACATGAAAAATTTGGTAGTTACTTGTACCTAGCTGCTATCGTAGGTGCCGGCTTTCTCCTACCACCACTAAGGTACCCTTACCCTACCCATTCGGTCGGTCCCTAAACCCCGTAGGCACCCGTGCTGGCCCCACAGTGGGGTGTATCACTCCCCAAAGTGGCAACCCCGATACTAACATAAAATGCACGGCCATACCTACACGATGCAACAACGTCTTACCTACCAGCCCGGACCCATGCACGCACATGAACCCATTGGACTTGCGTTGCCACCGCTATTCACGTTTTGACCTCTCACACTCAAGTCCAGTAAGCGTGCCCCAACCCCGGCCTAGTACCGGGCCCATTTAGATACTCAAACGGGTTACTGGTTGAAACGGGTCCCCCATCCGACACAAGCCTCCCACCTATGCTTGGTCCCCACTAGGTTTTTCTCCCACTTAACCATTTTAATTTAAATGTCCATGTCTTACACATGCTATGGTTAAGTCCATACTTACATGTCATAATTTACATGTCTTATCTTATACCGGTTAAGTCCATATTTACATGTCATAATTTACGTGTCACCCCACTTAACCCTCTAACCATACTCAGTTCTTATTATGATTAGTATTCCTTAATACATTCCTTATGACGAACAGTGCATGACCTCCCACATTAGACTGAACGCTTTGTGGCCGTGGATTTTGCCGAGCGGTTCCGGGCAGTCTTACGCCACAAACCGACTCCAACCTCGTGTCATTAACCGTTGGCCTGCAATTCATTCCTTTGACCTCTCACATTAGACGTCCAATTGTGGCAGCTGGATTTGCCGGGCGGTTCCGAGCAGTCATACGCCACAATTGCGCCAAATGTCGTGTCAAAGGTTTATTAATAATCGTATTTTACCCATACCCAATTTTCATGTCATGTATATCCAATTAAACATATAATCATGTTTATAATATTGCCTATTCCAAATTGTCACTAATTACATATTAATTAGCCTCAATTACAAATTTACAATTATAGGCAATTTCATAAATTCCATGTAATTCATACCCAAATATGTCAATTTCACATATTATCCAATTATCCAAAATATCCAATAATATCCAATTTTCCATATTTCACATATTCCCATCATTCCCACGTATTTGCATTCGGGCGTATTTTTAACATAGGCTCGAAGGTAGCCTAAATCCAAAAATTAAAGGAATAGGGATAAGAAGAGAGAATCAAATCACAGAAAATTGAAATTATCACAACATTATGAAATAAAGGGGCATGTAAACTGGCATAGAGGAATAATGACAGATTCAACATGAATAAACTGATAAAGGTATGAACTTTACATAGAAACATAGGCGCATATGATGACATGAATAAAAAAAGTGAAGACTTGGATGAGATTTAAATTACATACATACATATGAATCCTCCTTACAACTTCGTCATGTTACGTTTAATCCCATTATATTGTGAAAATCACCGTACTCACCTTTTGTGGTTAAAGAATAGAATTATGCACTGAAAATTGGTGTAGAAACGTTGTGGTGTTGCTGATTTATCTTCTTAAATTGTTGTAGAAGCTCTAATCTTTAATTTGAGTTGAATTTGAGCACTTGAGATTTGATTTAGAGGCGGCGGCTAGGGTTTAAGAGAGAATTTGACAGCATAATGGTGTCATAGATAATATTTATGAATTAGGGTTAGGTCTTAGGGTGTATATATAGGCGTAGGAAGTTATTTAGGCCTTAGGATTAACCCTAGAACTGATCTGGACCACTCAGATGCCGTATCAGCCGTTAGGGCGAATTGGGCCACGGATTGGTAGCCAAACACCCTGGATTGACCTCCAGTCGACCCAGCGAGGCTCGGGTCGACTCCAGAAATGGCGTGGTTCGGCTATTCCCTCTCCCGATTCGTTGTTTTGAACTTTTTTGAATATTTATTTATTTAATTTTTATATATATCTATATATATATATATTTCTTTCATATGCATACAAACTTCATGGCTTAATAACTTCTTCATAATTAACCATTTTCACACTAAACCACTTTTTGAACTACGTTCACACTAAGCCACTTTTTAGCCACCCCTAAAACAAAAATATGGCGCTGGCGGGGATCGAACTCTGTACCTCTAGCATGCAAGTCACACATTCTAACCAAAGGAGCTACTAAGTCTTTTTCTTACAAACCTTAGAACAATGCTAAACATCATTCTTTTCTCATTCCTCTTTTTCAAATAAATTGTTCTTTAATTTGTTATTTTAATATTCTCAGAAAATACGGGGTGTTACAGTTGATGACACTCTGATTCCAAGGCTCTAGAATTGCAATCATCTTCGCCACTTGTACCAAACTGGAAAATTTCGACGCTCATATTTTCGACAAGAATACATAATCCTGTATCACTTGCCAAAAACTCAAGTACCGAAATTTCGGATTGTTAATAGAAAGAAGTTAGAAGGTGAGAAAAAAAGAAATTTTATAATAGAAGAATAAGAAGATCGGAGTCTCACAGCGGAATGAATAAAATATAATATAAACAAATCTTTATACAAAAGAAACTGCATATATATGATTACATCATCAGAGTATACATTCATCTCAATACAACACACAAATCGAAATATCTTATTACCAGTAAATACGGATATAAGTCTCGTCTCAACTCCTCTTCTGAAGCTCCAAGCGAAACCTAACCTAATAATATACTCGGTCTGACCTGAGCACATTTAAAGCAAAGAAAAATTCACCCGGATCAGTCTGGAATACTTTAAGTGGTAAATTCATATGGCAAACAACTTGCTTAACTTTAGAAAATCCATTTTAAAAAGAAAATGATAATCATATGACTAGTCCATACATAAACATGAACGGTTTTTACCTTACAATAACCTAAAACATTTTTGATATGCCAAAATCAAGTAATATTATAATAGTGTCTATCAAATCACAAATAAATAACCATCTAGCAGGATGTTTGCATCTCACGCTCTACATATTCATTATATAATCAAAAACTACAAGGTGCTTATAGGAGAATGAATTCCAACTACGAAAAAGTAGTGGACCACCATCTGATCAGTGTACTCTAGAAGGGATACATCGGGGTTCAACAAGAACGTCTTATAACTCGGCCACACATGATCGACCACTCATTCAACTTGAGTGTATAAAATGTATTATCACCGTATGGTTTTATGGGCCCACCATGCTTCCGGGAGATACAGAAACGAAAGAAGAACAAATATGAATTTTCTCTAGATTGTGACAATACACACTGCTCGGGTGCGACCCAACTAGCCATGTTGCCTGCCCGATTTTTGTCATTTTCCAGTTGTGAGGCTTGAGGTCACGTTTTATCTTTCAGAGAACCTCTTATATCTTTGAATCTCACATCGTCAGATCTATTAAATCACTAATTGACGTCCACAAATATACTCTGGTTGTTAAGCAAAAGAATTTCTCTGCCACCAAACTTGGTATATTTGTAAAAATTACTGTATGTGATTCTTAAGGAAATACTCTGTCGAACATCCATCCATACAAGTCATCCAGGAACAGAATGAACCGAACGCACCCTCCTACCGCATCCTTACATAGGAATAACCCCAAGGACCAGTAGTGAGTAATCCTTGCAATCCGTAAATTCCAATCACAACAGAACCATAGTGTATCTCTTTTGTGGGAGCAACCCAAAGATTATAAGTAATTCTTCCGTTTCATGAAGATATATGGTCTTCAATGCTCTATCTTTATTTGCTACAAGTTACTTTCGATCGCAATGTTGAATCAAAGTGGTTTTGGGTCTAGTTCCTATCACAATCTCTTCGAAACAACACGTCAAAAGGTCCAATAAGATATTTCATTGATAGTCGGGTTTTTAGCTATCAATCCTAATAGTATTATCAAGTACGTTGGCAGCACAGGCTTTATTATTCAAATTTATTCGTTAAAAGCCTCCTAATTGAATCTTTACAAATCATTACATCAATTGAAAATCGATTCTATTTACTTATCATCTTATGCTTCCCCAATTTGGAAATAATAACCAATTTCAACTTCCTTACTCGTCACAAACTAATATCATCTCTCGATAATCGTTAACCCTTTCAGGTTGGGGTATTTTATTTAACTCTCAGGCCTTGATCGACAACGTTATTATCTTGATATAGATAAGAATTCATGACTCAAGAATCCATACTACTTAAATTATCAATCAAAAACTTATTTCTGTTTTAATTAAAATATGGTTTATAAACCATATTCCTATTTTGGGAAATCTCGATTAATTACAATTGTTTCTATTTAATCCATATATTAACTCATTCTTGCGAAAACTTTACCTTTAACTCTAATTTCTTTTAATTCAATCACATTTATAGATTGGATTATCCATTTACCAAATACTTCATACATAACTATTAAACATCATATTATAAAACCAAATTCTTGGATTTTTTTTTTAACTAAAATCCACTTATCAATCTCCTTTACCAAAAACCATCACATCTTATTATCTCTTAGTTTACGGATTTCATTGCCCATAGACCTATCTTTTTACCAAAGTTTGCTAAGTATCTTCACATTCTTAGAAACCTTCCTTTTAATTTAATTCAAGTATTAAATAGAATATTTATTTCTAACTATCACATTAGCTCAAATTCCATTTATAAATCTGTTTATGAAAATAGGATTGCAAACCGAAAATTCATTTAACGCTTTCCTTACCTAAATCCTTTTAATGTTCATCTTCTTCGCCCCTTCAACATTTTCTTCTATTCAAACCCTTTTACTTAATTCAATTAAGTAAAACCTCTCTTTAAATTTATACTTTAGTTTTGATTTCTTTTATAAACCTTTCCAAAAACATTAGGACTTTTATTATATATAATAAAATATTCTTTCATAACTTTCACTAATCTACAATTAAAAGTCATTACAACTCAGTTGCTTTCTTAATGATTTTCATTTAAGAAATAATCACTTTAATTAAAATAATATTAAGATAATACTTAACTTAATTACTAACTGTAGTAAAAACAGCTTACTTCATTAATTAAAACAGATTAGTTAATCACTTTATTAAACAACAACTAATTAAATAATCATTTTTAGCATCGTTAAATAAAAGGATAATCAATATTTAAGAAATCAGTTGGAATGAACGTAACAATTGGATTTTTGCTGACAAATCAGCTGAAGCATCTGCGACTATGAGGAAATGAAATGGAGATACATTATTTTGTTGTGAACAACAGTAGCAAGACGAAGAGGACACCAGAAAATATAAGATTTCTATGCATAGGTGGGATAGATCTGATTGACAGAGGTTGAAGAAAGCTAATAGAAGAAGGAAGAGAGACAGGCGGGAAATGAAAGTGATAGTGGTGTTATTATGTACTCGTATATGTTTGTTATGCTTGGATACTTTTGTACTGACTTTTAGTCTAAATAATAAACTAAACCAAATTTCAAAAAAAGAATAATAATTTAAAATAACTATTTACTAAATCATTTTCATTAGATTAATTGGAAATCAATTAATCTAATAATCAACTTCAACAAAATAGTTGACTTAGTCAACTTTAAATCATTAGTTAATTCATTAACTAATCTTACTCAATTCTTCCTCTTAGGTTAATATAATTAATCTAACAATATTATTAAATTGTTTCTTTATAACAATTATTCCAACTTATTAACTCATGTGTTAATTATGGCTTTATTTACTTATAAAACCTTATTGAAACGTTAAATTGTCATTATAAAATCATGTTATAATACTTATAAAACCAATTTGTAATTATTGATTTATTATCAAAACTTCTTTTATAAAATATAATAGAAAAAATCTTACTTCAGTTATAAAAATAAATTTTATAACTTAACTGTGTCAATTCACCTGACAACAAATCAACGACTAAAAATAAATGGTATATGTCAAGCCATTTGTTACCAATTCCATGTATTGATTAAAAATATAACAACATTAAATTTCAATTCAACGCCAACATCCAAACAGGTTTTCATTGCCATTTGGGTTCAATCAGTGCATATATAAATAATATAAAAACAAACATCACATATCTCTACTAATAAAGAATATCTTTTAGAGGTGGTGAAGCTTTTTAGGAGTTCCAACACAGCCTTTTCTCTTCTTTACCATATAATATAAGAAAAATTACATTGGAGGGTAAACCCATCAATTCCCCTCCCACCTCTCCCAGCATTTCATTTTATTTCATTTCATTGTGCAGTGCGGTCTTCACGTTCTCCCCCTTTTCCACTACTTTCTTCTCTACTATCCACCCTCAACCGCTACAAGTTGAACGCTTCATGCCTTCTGCTTCTCCAATTAACTCGGCTCCTTCTTACTCCTCCATCCCTACAATGCATGCTTACACATGCCGCTGAACTACCGATTCTCCTCATATTTGCAACTCCTCCTCAGATCTCGCAGTGGATTAACCGTGCTTTGCCTCGATGATGACATCACCAATAATACTTTTAAGATTAACCTTGATTTTTTTGATTTGTGGTATCTGTATCATGCTTACTTCGCGTATAATCCATGCTTAGACCTAATGTTTAATTTCTCCTTTTCCTCGGATCTGCTACTCTTCAGATTTGATAATTGTTTATGTGTCCTTCGCTTCTTCTAGGTTGATTACTATATTTTACGGCTATGGTTAAAAGGGGTATAATTACCGCATCCATGTTGATTCGCTTCTTCCAAGATGATAATTGTTTATTTTGCGCTTTTTTATAGGAGAAATATAATTATAGAGTGGAGAGTTTAATGTGTCTTTGTCACTGAATTTTAATTTAGAGTGACTTTTGCTTTTTACATCTTCAGGTTTCAAATCAATGCTTCCTGCTCTTATTTGTAATCAATTATGAAATGCTCAATTGTAATTTATATTTACTCTAAAGCATAACATGGCAAGATCTAATTATTTGAATATTTCTACTGCTTAATAACATTTCTGCTTTGTGATAAGGCATCAAATTCTTCTGTGTCAATGGCGCTGGATGTCGGTATTCCACATCTCACAACCATTAACTTTTAGTCTTATATTTTTGGGCTCTTGAACCACTCTACTTTCACCTACATGACTCAGGAGCCAGTGGATCCACTTCAGGTATAAAATAATTAAAATGAATTTTGTTACTAAATTTTCCTTTTCAGATGTATAATTCTGACTCCATGATTTCTAATCCCATAAATGGTTAATAGGAACTTCTTGACCTTGAGTGTACGAATGCGACGTCAAAAGGACTTATAATTTACATTTCTTTTATATAAATGTACAAGTTTTACATTTATGGCCTAATTTGGAAGAATTAATCCAATCTCATCTCTATGTATCTTGGTTCTACCTAGCTCATTTGTTTCATTTTTTTCTTTTATAAAATGCATTTACGAATTGTTAGATTTTATGTTCTTAAGGACTACAAAAATTGCATTAGCAGTTTATGTTCTAGCTGATGTGGACCGTGATACAAATTTGATTTAGAGTGATTTGTGTTGCCTGATATAGCACAATTTGGTATGATGGGTCCATATTTGTTTTGTACTCATTAAATACCCGAACATCATCTCCCATCCAACCGCTCCTACTATTTTTGACGAGAACTATAGTAGTCGATCTGTAACTAAGTTATCCTCCAACCGCATTTCAAAATCAATGGCCTCTTGACATGTATTTTCATATCAGCATCATCGACCTTATGTTTTTTTTCCACCAACACTCTATTATCTGTTTTTCTACCAAGCGCCTATGGTATCTATCTCAAGGTTAGTCATTAATTCTCGGCCATCCTGAATTTTTATATAATTTTGAATTGTAATTTTGTTTTCTATGGGTTGTAAACTTGCTAATATCAAGGAATCAAGAACTTTCAAGGTTGAGTTATGGTGTCATGGATTATCAGCCTATTTCAGACTTCATTTTGTAAATATAATCATTATCAAATCGTAGTTAGATCGTTGCTTAGATTTTTTTTTTTTTGCAACCAGGCTTTTTGATAGTTTTATTTGTTTACTTTTTCAGCATTACTTTACTTTTATTTGTGTGGTATTTCCTTACTGTTTTTCTACTCAATTCAGCACACATGAACATTTAAAATTTGTCCTTTGATCAAAAATTTGAGAATTTTAATGAAGGTCTGCATATAAGTTGCATGAAGGGATATCCTATTAGAGTGGTCTGATCACACAAGGAAAAACACTCTGTATTTGCACCTGAAAGTAGAGTTCATTATGATCGTATTTATGGAATAGAGAAATGCTAGAGGAAAGAAGGCATCTAAGGTTTCAAGGTATGCAGGTATCTTTTTGTTCAATGCGACAATGAGCCAGCACCGTGGACTACTGGACACCTTGAGTAAGTTTTATAATGCCTATTGTTTTTCAATAATTTCTTTCAAATTCTTCTCACCCGGTATGGCTTCATAAGAAACTATCATTAATGTGATTTTATGGTTTTATAGTTGTGTATTCTCTTTGAGTTCGTGTCCTATGAGATAGTGTATTCATTTTGTTCTCAAAAATTACTATTCAATTTCAAATGATTTTCTTGCTTTCAAGTCCATTAAGAAGATAGGGTTAGATTGTTTGATTATTGGAGAACTTAATTAGCTTATGGTTTTAATAGCTTATTTAAGGCATTGAAGAACAATAAATAAATAAATTATGGTATTGAATTCATTGTTTAGGTTATGACATAATCATATTTTTATTGTTTCTATGAAAAAACCGAATCTTTTAATTGTTTAGCATCCATATACTATTTAGTATCAACTATAAATGGGCACCAATTTAATATTAGTATGTGTTGGATTTTTTTATAAACATTAGGTGAATTATTAAAAATGCTGAAATAAGTGTATGAATGGCTCCTATATGTGAATAGTCCCACATCGTGGGACTATATGGAAGAAGCAAGTATTTATACTTGTTTCTAAGATGTCATGTTGGGGCCTTGGGGATCCCAATACATGCTTTGTTGTGAGGAGTGATACCATGCATCATGACGGCCAAACACGCGCGCGACCGACCGACTCGACCCGGCCCGGTTCGGTTTAGGCTTGGGCTTGGGCTTTGTGGTGTAGACATTTATATTTTTGGACCAGAAAACATTGCTTATTTCGAACCATTTTTTATGGAAAATTTTTATGCAACGGTAAACTTTTGTCCCGTAATTTCAGTAGATTCGATTTTTCTCCCACTACTCAGTAAAAGCCTAATTCCCCTTCTATATATAGTCTTCAGCTATAGACGAGAAAAATCCAGCGAATTACATATTCTCATTTTGCCTGTGCCATTAAAATCTTCTTTCAGAAATTTTCGAGTAGTGCTAAATTTCGATCGTGCAAATCTGCACTGATTTGTTGTGCAAGCAAATCGGTTATTATTTTCAGAGGTTGTTTTATCTTAGAGGCGGCAATGAAAGTACGAATTGGTTTGCACCTCTGACCAGATCGCTGAATTGTCTTCAAGAAAGCAACGAAGTACGTGACTCATCCATTGTTTCCCAACAATTTGAAGACAAACTGAAACAATGGCTTCGAACTCAGCCCTAAACGATGCTGCTCCACCCTCTGCCTTCCAAATCTCTCTCGTGACTGTTGCTCCATTCAGATTCGAAGGCTTACATTTCAAGTGATGGCGTCAGAAGATGAGTTCTATCTAACGATGAGAAAATTGGTGGCTGCGCTAACTGTTAACAAACCGCAGCTACCAGACAGACCTGACGAGGCTGATGGAGCAAAGATGGCATCCTGGACTGAACAGTCAAAGCAACTGCAGACCTGGACTGAACAGGATTACCTATGTAAGAATTTTATTCTAAATGGACTGAGCGATGACCTGTATGACTACTACAAGTTAGACGAAAAGACAGCAAAGGAGATTTGTGAAGCACTAAAGAAAAAGTATGATACAGAGCAGGAAGGGGCAAAGAAATATGCTGTAAGCTGCTACCGAAAGTACCAGATGACAGATGGCAAGTCAGTAGAGCTGTAGTCTCATGAGCTTCAGAAAATAGCTCATGAGATCATCTCCGAAGGTATGGCACTGGACGAACAATTTCAAATTGCTGTTATCATTGACAAATTACCCCTAAGCTGGAAAGATTTTAAGAATGTATTATGACAAAACACTAAAGAATTTTCCTTAGAAAGCTTGATCACGCGCCTCCGTATTGAGGAGGAGGCACGCAAGCAGGACCAGAAAGAAGAGGTGCTGATTGTCAATAACAACAACACTAAAATGACCAAACCCGATGTTCTGAAACCGAACCAGAAATCATTTAAGAATCAAAATAGGCGCAACAAACAGAATGGGAATCCGCAAGGAAACCCAAAAGGACAGCAGAAACTAGCCCAAATGGATGATTCTGGATTGTTGTTTCTATGTTACAACTATGGAAAACTAGGTCATATGGCACAAAAGTTTCAGAACAGGCCAAGCTCTGCACTGCAGGCTAACCTAACTGAGGAGCCTCTTACGACTATGATTACTGAGATTCACCTTGTTGGTGGATCAAGGGTTGATAGGTAGACGTTGGTGCTTCTCGCCATGTCTTCCATGATCGTGACTTGTTCACTACATACATGACCGCTGATAATCAGAAAGTGTTGTTGGGAGATTCTCACACCACTAAAGTTGCAGGGATTGGCAATGTGGAAATCAATTTTACCTCTGGAAAGGTTGTAATTCTGAAAGATGTTATGCATACTCCAGAGATAAGGAAGAATCTGGTTTCTAGCTTTCTCCTTAATAAGGCTGGCTTTACTCAAGCTATTGTGGCTGATTTGTATACCCTAACTTATAAGGGAACTTTTGTGGGAAAGGGTTATGCTTGTGAGGGTATGTTTAAACTGAATGTTGAAACTAATAAAGTGACTACTTCTGCTTATATGTTGTGTGATTTTAATATTTAGCACTCTAGATTATGTCATGTTAATAAATGAATAATTCATAATATGAGCACCCTAGATATGATTCCTAAAATGATAGAATCTGAACCTGATAAATGTGAATTCTGTACACAAGCTAAAATCACAAAGACACCTCATAAATCTGTTGATAGAGTTTCTGAACCCTTAGACTTGATTCATTCTGATATATGTGAGCTTGATGGCACTTTGACTAGACATGGACATCGTTAATTTATCACTTTTATTGATGACTGCTCTGATTTCACCTATGTATATCTTATGAAAAATAAAAGTGATGCTTTTGACATGTTTAAAACATTCAAAAGTGAAATTGAGAATCAAGCAAATAGGAAAATTAAGAGACTTCGCAGTGAAGAGGAACAAAATATGAATCTACTTCAATTCTGAATTTCTATAAACTACATGGTACAGTACATGAGAGAACTGCACCCTATTCTCTTGAAATGAACGGTAAAGCTGAAAGAAAAAATTAGGACCTTTACCGAATTAGTAGTTGCCATTCTACTAAATTCTGGTGGAGCAAAACATTGGTGGTGGGATATTTTATTGGCTGTATGCTATGTTATGAATAGGATCCCCAAATCTAAGAATAAAATTTCACCTTATGAAATTATAAAGAATCATAAACCCAATGTCTCATACTTTAGAACTTGGGGTTGTTTAGCATATGTTCGCATTCCAAACCCTAAGAGAATAAAATTGGCAAGTAGAGCATATGAATGTGCATTTATAGGCTATGCTATTAATAGAAAAGCATACAGACTTTATGACCTAAATGCACATAGTATAATTGAATCAAATGATGCCAATTTTTATGAAATAAAATTTCCTTTTAAATTAAGGAATAGTGGGGGCACATTAAGTATGCCTATTACTATAGAGGAGGATCCCTTAAACCTCCAAGAGGCCTTATCTTCTTTAGATGCCTATTTTTGGCAAGAGGTTATAAATGATGAGACTGATTCACCGGAATCCAATAAGACTTGGCATTTGGTAGATTTACCCCCTGGCTGTAAATCTATAGGCTGCAAATGGGTGCTTAAAAAGAAATTAAAACTTGATGGCACTATTGATAAATATAAAGCAAGATTAGTAGCTAAAAGTTTTTAACAAAATGAAAATATAGATTTCTTCGACACTTTTTCACCTGTAACTAGAATAACATCCATTCGGGTATTAATCTCACGTGCTTCCATTCATAATTTACTTATACACCAAATGGATGTTAAACTGCCTTTTTAAACGGTGAATTAAACGAAAAACATTTATATGGACCAGCCTGGAGGATTCGTAGTACATGGTCAAGAACATAAAGTATGCAAATTAGATAAATCATTATATAGTTTAAAACAAGCACCTAAACAATGGCATGAAAAAATTGATAGCCTAATCATTTCACATGGTTTTAAAGTTAATGAAAGTGAAAATGCATTTATTACAAATCTGAGAATGACATTTGCACTATTATATGTCGTTATGTAGATGACCTTCTCATTTTTGGGTCAAACATTCATGCCATAAACTCAGTCAAATCCTTATTAAGTGCTAATTTTGATATGAAAGATCTAGGTGAGGCGAGTGTAATCCTTGGTATTAAAATTACTAGGTCAGAAAAGGGGCTTTCTTTGGATCAATATCATTACATTGAGAAAATACTAAAGACATACAATTACTTTGACTGTAAACCAGCATGTACACCATATGATCCAAGTGTAAAGTTATTTAAGAACACTGGTGAAGGTGTATGACAGTCTGATTATGCGAGCATTATTGGCAGCCTTCGGTATGCCACTGATTGTACTAGACCCGACATTGCCTATGTCGTGGGATTATTGTGCAGGTTTACCAATAGACCTAGTATAGAGCACTGGAATGCTATTGAAAGGGTTATGAGATACCTTAAACGAACTATGAACCTTGGATTACATTATGAAAGGTTTCCAGCTGTACTTGAAGGATACTCTGATGCAGACTAGAATACGTTATCTGATGATTCTAAAGCGACCAGTGGCTACATATTTAACATTGTTGAATGAGCTGTTTCTTGGAAATCCAAGAAACAAACTATTTTGGCTCAGTCTACTACGGAGTCTGAGATGATAGCACTAGCCACAGCTAGTGAAGAAGCAGAGTATTTGAGAAATCTGCTTGTTGAGATTCCCTTATGGGAAAAACTGATACCGGCTGTGTTGATACATTGCAATAGTACCGCGGCTATTGCAAAAGTTCAGAACCGTTATTATAACGGTAAGAGACGACTAATATGTTGTAAGCACAACATTGTTAGAGAACTACTTTCTACAGGTACCATTAGAGTGCATTACGTACGTAGTGATGAAAATTTGGCAGATCCTTTGATGAAAGGACTATTCAGAGAGAAAATCCTTAATTCTTCTAAAAGAATGGGACTATTGCCTTTAGATTGTTGAGTCATGCACAATGGTAACCTGACCTAAATGACTGGAGATACCAAGAACTAGGTTCAATGGGTAAAAACAAGTTGTGTAGTGATATGAGTTGAACATGCTATTTAATAAACCAAGGAGTATGTATTCCTGAAGTGATTAGATGATGAGTTAATAGTAACTCTTAATGAGATCTATACTCTATTTGGAGTGGAGTACCTACCTTCAAGAGTGCTCTTGATAGACTCACCTTTGTGAATGTGGAAATGTGGTCGTTTCCTATGGAGTTTTAGGCAAAACTTCTAGAGCGTTCACTAAACTAAGATAGACGTGCATGGACATAAATGCATGGGCTTATTTGATTGAACTATAGAAAAGGTTGTGTGTGATTTGATGTCAGGAATAAAGTTCAAGACTACATATCACTCTAGTAAAAACTGAATCTTATTCACTATGTGAAGGTTCAAGTCGGATGACACCTTTGTTTATGCACAATCTTATGTTTTTTAGAAACTGCTCGAAAATATTTTTAAAAATTCAAGTGGGGGATTGTTGAAAATGCTTTTATAAACATTAGGTGAATTATTAAAAATGTTGAAATAAGTGTATGAATGGCTCCTATATGTGAATAGTCCTACATCATGTGACTATATGGAAGAAGCAAGTATTTATACTTGTTTCTAAGAAGTCATGTTGGGGCCTTGGGGCTCCCAATACGTGCTTTGTTGTGAGGAGGGAGACCATGCATCATGACTACCACACATGCACACGCGACCGACTCGGCTCGACCCGAACCAGCCTGACTCGGCCCGGTCCGGTTCGGTTAGGTTTGGGCATGGGCTTGGGCTTTTTGGTGTAGACACTTATATTTTTGGACCAGAAAACATTGCTTCTCTCGAACCATTTTTTATGGAAATTTTTTATGCAACGGTAATTTTTATGCAATGGTAAACTTTCGTCCCGTAATTTCAGCAGATCCGATTTTTTCTCCCACTATTCAGTAAAACCCTAATTCCCATTCTATATATAGTCTTCAGCTATAGACGAGGAAAACCACCGAATTACATATTCTCTTCTTGCCTACGCCATTAAAATCTTCTTTCAGAAATTTTCGAGTAATGCTAAATTTCGACCGTGCAAATCTACACTGATTTGTTGTTCAAGCAAATCAGTTATTATTTTCAGAGGCTGTTTTATCCTAGAGGCAGCGGCGAAAGTACGAACTGGTTTACACCTCTGACCAGATCGCTGAATCGTCTTCAAGAAAGCGACGAAGTACATGACTCAGCCATTGTTTCCCAACAGTATGTTTAGTTTTTTTCCCTCACTTTGTAATTCGATTGCAATGATGTACTTCATAAGTATGAAAGCATAACTATCATTTTCTGTTGGTTATAGGAGCAAAAGGATGTTCAATGACTCTCTAACTTGCAACACACATCTAAATTCAAGTGTGTTATATGGAAAATTGCTTGATTAAAACTCTAAGCTATAATTAGTCATTTTGGTATTCTCCATACTACCATCTTCCCGTTTAACATATCAAACATATATTTGTTCGTCTCTAATATTTCTATTATTTTTTCGTAAAAAGAACATAATATCAATGTTCAATGTTCTGACTATTCTGAAGCAACTCAAAAATTACCCCTCATGAATAAAAAAACACATTATAATGAAAATGAATTTGTTAAGTGGTTGCTATAATTAATCTTTTAGGTTAGTCGATCTTAATTCATATAATCAATGTTCTGGCTATTCTAAACAACTCAAAAATTACCTCTCATGAATAAAAAACATTATAATGGATATGAATTTGTTACGTGGTTGCTATAATTAATCTTTTAGGTTAGTTGGTATTAACTCATAGGATTAATCTCAATATATCTTGATGTAGACATTTTAAATTGTGTTAATTAGGAAATTGTTGTGCTTGGTGATGCAGTTTTAATAATTACTACATCATATATTATCTTTATATTAAGATTTAGTCATTCAAATTATTTTTGTATTTAACACGCTAAAATTTAATTCAATTCTAACTATTTGTTCATACACGGCCGAAAGGTCAATCATATAATATATATAGGTATGGCTCACATATCAGATTTTTCTTTTTCTATCTTGACCAATGCATATGAAGGTGGCATTTTTGGAGGGAACTTGACTGCTAGGTATCTAAATGTATGAATTATATAAAAGTATATGTGTAGTAGGTGATAAGTATGTAAACATTGTATTATTTTTATTGAATGAATGAAATTAAAATCCATGTATTTGGATGCATATTAGGTAGTCGAAGTTAAAATTTAATGATGCGTTAGTGTTTAAATTGGAAATTAATATTGTGTTAAAATTTTAGAAACTATGTTAGAAAATAATATTGATTATGTCGTAATATGATGGATCCAAATTGTTAAACTAAAATGAATGATATTAGGAAGCATCTGCATAACGTCATTAGACAACTGTGCATTAGAACCATGGTCTAATTCATGTCCAATGAAGCCGACGCATTAGCCAAGGGATACAAAGATACAAGACTAGCATTATAAGAATTTGTGTTGTACACTATAGAGGAACTGGAGTGACGGAGCAACATCAGAGTTTAGAGCAGCGACAATTGGGCAAGTAGAAAAATGTTCAAGTGAGAACGTGGAAGGTCCAAAGTTATAGGCAATTCATTGGGCAGAGCATGTTCGTAATTTGGCAAATTTGCATCAAAACCTTGGCCTTGGAAAGGAAAAGCATGAGCTTTACATCAGCAAAATTTGGCAACAAATTTGCAAGAAATTGGACATGAGTGTTCTATAACTAGAGAAGTAACTTATTTTGCAATAGTAAAGCATGGTGGTTGAATTGGATAACTGTGTTTTTTTCTGACTCCTTCATGCTAAAAAAGGAATGTAATCAATGATGCATGTATCATCAATAGGTAACATTGAACTATTTTTATAGTGTCCTGAATTATACGTAGAAGCAGCTTAATTGGTTGCTAAATTATACACAGAAAATGTAAATAACAATATGAACATTCTGCTTTAATGTTGAAACCTTGCCATGTTACTATATGTCCCTCTTTCAAATATTCATCTTCAACCTATGATGGTTGTTATTACATTATTATTGATGATACTTCAATTTCGTATATTTAGGACAATATGTGTGATTTATATTCACATATCTGGGTATTATAAGCCTATGTAATTGAACATTTATACATGTTGGTTTGTGGTACATGTAGTATAGTATGAAATACTAAGTACCATTTATGTATAAGACCATTTTTTTAAGAAATGTTAACTTGCACTCGGATTTTTTGCACACGTCCAACGGACGTGCCAAACTACTGGTAATATTTGAGGAATCTGATTGGATCCCTCCAACCTGTTCTTCCCTGCATAACATCATTTAATAATAATAATATTTGAAATAAATATTTTAATCTAAATCATTCAATTCGATATAAATAATGTCAACCACCAATAAACAACCAATAATCATCCAAGCAGCCAATCACCCAATTTTATACTAAAAATGATAAGTTATAATTATATGAATTTAACCACATCATAGTATTTCAGAAAGCGTGAGAGTTAGCTCACCTTATTTTGATTTGATTTCAGCATTATTTCATTTAATTTTAAACTGACGTTTAAAATTAAACAAAATCCCCAGTTGTTTCCAAACTCATCCGAATTAGCTCAGCCATATAGTATTTCCCATCGCGATTCCAACATCTCTAATTTCATCCAATTCTGATAACATACTATGAATTATAACATTTATAAGTTCATATAGTTTAATTAAAATAGTACTTTCTGATTAATGATTAAATATAACTAATTACTTTTTAATAATGGTTGGCATGGCATTTTCTCTAATCCTTTGTTCCCTTTGTCATGCTATTCTTGTTTCCAAAACCTGGTAACATGTAGAAGAAATTATTTAAATATCAGTATAAATGATTTAATTTAATTCACCATTTCTTAATTTAAAATAATTATTAGACTAATTACTTCGTTAACCGAAAATTAGGGTCGATAAATCCTTCGTCACTAAGCTCTCAATCAAAACTCGTTCACCCTGTTCTTTGTTCATTCCTGTTTCATATGATACCCAGTATAAGTCAACAATTTAATTTAGTTACAAATCTCTTAATCACAAAATTAGTAAAATTAATTACTTAGTTAAAAAATCAGGCTGGTTTGTTCTGTTCCTCGTCTCATCCAAAAAAAGCAAGCAAACACAATATCCTTCGTTCTACTCCTTCGTTCACGTACTGGACATCATCATGCTCAAAAATTTCCACAGTCGCGCCTTCTGTACTTAGTGGAATTCGATCGACGATTGCCAGAAGCACCGCCTTAGCCACGCTTACCTACGCCAGAAACCCTATTCAATTTGGCACTGCCTTTTGCTTCAGATTCCCCCACGGACGCAACGAACTCGGAATCGATTTGCGACCTCACCACCATTCAGACTACGATCATCACCAGTCATAATATAGACCTTGAAGTGCTCTTGATTTTTATAGTAGGAAGCTTTCACTATCGATTAACAGATTTCGAGATTTGGTGGAGGAAATTTGGAGAATCCACGGCTGTTAATAGCTAGGTGGAGGCGCAGTAGTATATTAACCAGTAGGAGGTTTCGACTTATGGTTCACGCACAAGGTTACAACGGGATGAGGTATAAATAATGTGTGAATAATAATAATTTATAATTTATGAAACTTACATGCGAAGATTCAAGTATAAACCACCTCATACGACCCCCGTTTACAATGAAAATTTACACTCTAGCATAATTAAATATTCCGGACATAATGAAACAGGTTTCATCAAATTGCGAGATCGTTTGTAAAAAATCCTTTGTAATGTCACAATGTGAATCGATACATGTTTAAATTGCGTACGATCGCATGTTAACTCCAAAAATCTTGAAACTTGAAATATCACAATATTTAACCACTACGGATCCAATAAAATTTATTTCATGAATTCAAAGATCGTTTGAAAGTTGGTTTTCTTAATATTCATATTGTAACGGCCCGCCCCGCACCAACTGACATTTACTCCAAAAGTGCGTTGTACACATGTCCAGTTAGCACGGAACGGTCGTCAGAAGAAAAGAAAGAAGAGAACGAACTAACAAGGAACCTGTAGAATGTCTCACAGCGCATGGAATCAAAATATAATAATAACGTAATCTTGACATAAAACAGGCGAGACAGTACATAAGCTGAAAACTAAACCAACATAGCAGCGGAAATCCAAATGCAGCTTATTACAACTTTCCAAATTTACTGTCTCTAAAACAAAAGAAAGCTAAAGTAGAAGATGCACGACTAATGCCCAAGCAGTGATCTTCAACAACACAGGGAGAATACTATATATATCATACGTGGAAGCCTCCTGCTCGTCTTCGGATCAGCTACCCGTACATACCCAGCTAACCTATCTCTAGTCTACTCGTGTGAGCACCCAGAGTAATAAGAAGAGACATAAAACTTTGGGTCAGACAAAAAGTCTGGTATGAGCGATAAGCAACAAGACAAAACAATAACAGGTATAATCCAATCATACCTGAACCTGGACCTGCAACCAAAGAGTTAGCACTACATACTGTACAATACTCTAAGGTGCCACTAACATATGGTGTAAGAAATACGGGGGTGGGGGTGTGCATGTCATAGTGATGTCAAACAATCAATCATAGCAACCATCCTCACATCTCTCACTCAGTGCGTAAAGCATACGATATCCACTACCTTGGTCACCTAGTCCTTTGGGCCATGACGGAATCCAATCCCGTACAACTATCACTACAAGCCCACTATCCATCTCTCAGTGGTGAACCAAAGTTATGAATACCGACAACCCCTTTGCACACGTCCCGCAGAAAAGCCCAATCATGAAGTGAACTCATTGGTTCCCAACTGGATCCTGAGCTCTAACTTCCATTTGGACTACCTTTGCACCTCGGGTTATTGGCCATCACCGGATCGGTTCGGATCTCCCCCTAATCATCAATTCAGTTCGGATCGGAATGCTCCTTCTTCACTGGATCGGATTGGGTCTCCCGCACAATCCTTCCCCTCTGCTCTGGATCGAGGTCTACACTCCCTGGTAAGCTTCTTCGGATCGGATCGGAAGTCCTCACAAGATGCTGGATCGGATCGGTCTCCTTCATAGCACACCGGTTCGGGTCGGAGTCTCCAAGTCGCGTTTCCATACAATGCTACGGAGCGGAGCGGAGCTTCTTCATACGACGATGGATCGGAGCTTCTGAACTCGCGTGGGAGGTGATTCGGATCGGGTCCTCTTCTCCGTTCCGATCCGGATCGACCAATTTTCTGCACTTTTCCAACAAGCAGTTTATGCCACTTGATGGCGTTTTCGACCATTCCAACTATTCTAATCAATCACAAAGCATACCATACAGTCATAGCAACATGTATAATCAACCACAAATACCAAAACAACAATATGATAGGTTAAAATGGATCAAACATAGCCAAAACCCCATATTTTCCCTTAAGAATGTTCAAGCATAATTAATGATAGGATTAGCAAAACTTAACCAAATTAACCAAATTTTCTAATAGAGGTCTAAAACAATATTTCAGAATTTTAGAATATTTTTCCAGATTTTAATCATGCATAAATTCGCTAATTATCACTAATCACCCCTTAATCCCCTAAATTCCGGGATTAGCAAAATTAGTCGAAATTAACCCAAATTCATATCAGAGTCACAAAATGATGTTTTAGAATTTTAGAAATTTTTCTAGATTTTTTTGAGCCATAATTTCGCTAATTTTCGCTAATAACCATAACTAGCCATAATTAATGAAAAAACAAGCTAATCACTCACCTTTGCCACAAAGTAAACTATAGATCTGAAATAATCTCTGTTTTGGATCCAATCTCTACGTGTTCCAGCAGCTCTATCCCAATCCTTATGCTAATCCGCCTTGATTTGATGTAGATTAGGCTAATATGTGATTAGAGATGACAAAAAGGTGTTTTGGAGTGTTTTAGAAGATGAAGGCCATTGCTAGAGCTTAAGGAAGCTTTGTGGCGGCTGAGAAAACTGAAAATGATTTTCCTAACCCTTTCAGCCCTCTCATAACCCTAATTCCGAAATTCCCTTTTGGGCCTAGCTGTTAATCACCCGGTTAAGCCCAATTAAGCTGTTTTTCACTAACTGAAACTTGTTTCAGCCATATCTCCCAACGGTGAGTCCGTTTGGCTAATGTAACCACTATACGGAAAGGTAAACCATCAAACGAATATAATGGAAGTAGTTTCAGGTCAAAATTCCTTTCCAATCAAAAGATATGGCCAAAACAATATCGGCTAGGGACAAAATGGTCATTTAAAAATCGGCAAAAATCATGAACATGGGAAATGACCCCAATAGTTGTCTCCCAAAGTTACACGACCATACGACTTCATGCGAAAAAGAAAGAAATATTCTACGATCCTAGATACGTAGAATGTGGGTTGTTACACATATTAAATTGATAAAATGGTTAAATAAAAATCTACGCGTTTATCGTTGTCACGATCAAACAGTAAGTCCAATCGATATAAAAATCGAAATCCTAAAATAACTTACTAATACGGATCCAATGAAACTGATTTCATTGAAATCAGTCACTGTTTCGAAAATGGCTATTTTTAACTTGATTAATATTAATATAAAACTCGCATTCCTACCAAATCAACATTTAAACTAAATTTTAAATCTCTATTATCCTCCATATATATATACATATATATTTCAAGAGCATATATAATTACTCAAAAACCATTTCTAATTGATTTCTAGGTTATAACGATATTAAATTTATTAAAAATCCTATTTATTTTATTAAATAAATCGTTATGGTTTATAAACGATTCCATAATGACTATTTGAAAATTTAATTTGAACATAACTCAAAATCTACAATATGAAAACTCGAACTTTCTCTTTCAGTAGAAAACTATACTCAAATAAATTCAGACGATTCTTGTTTCAAAGAATTCCGACTTATATTGGATAATGTACGTTCATTTAAAGTTTAAAACGTAATATTATGAACTACCGCGCCGCTACAGCTCGTTTTATAAAAAAATATAAACTATACATTTAAACGTCGTTTAATAAACGAATATGTTAAGCTAATTGTAACACCCCACCTCCGCCAATGCCACTCTTGCAAGCACACTAGCTTTGGAGGGGCGTTAAACAAGGTAAACATGCATGCAGATATCACAAGACAGAACATATAAGTAAAACAGAGTAGTAAAGCAGCGGATAAAACTAGCATTTCAAAACCATAGTTAAGTTACAACAAAGTACTTGGTCGTTATTTTCCAACAAACAAAGTCTAGAGAAAAGCATAAACTGAAAAACTGAAATACATAAAGTACTATCCCCAAAGTGAAGTGATAAACCATAGCTAGCTCAATGTCCAAAACCGTACATGAGCAAATCCAGTAGGCAAGCTATAAAGATCCAAGCTAAGCTCCAATGTTCCCACCCTGAGGACCTGAGGGGGGGGAATGGAAGAAAAGAGGCGAAAGAAAACAGGTCAGTCAAAAAGACTGGTAAGCCCTAACTACTATCAGTCCATGAACTAGTAAAGTTAACTGGCATGAGAAGCTGAGATGAACATAAGGATAACAACATACTGGCATGATGATTAACTAACAAGATAGATAAAGGTGTCATCGCATAATCAAGGTTAAGTTTTGCACCACGGGTGTACTAGCATTCTAACATGTCAAGTAAAAACAAGAATTGATCCCTTGGCCCAAGCTTGGCCCAATATCATGAGGTGACCTAAATCAAGGTCCAACTACACGGTCTAGTTGATCGGCTCCCTATAAGCCTAACTCGTCAAGTGTCTGTGTCATACGGCCCAAACATGAAATGTAGTTAAACTGCGCTAGGTCCACCTTAGGGTGTATCAAGTCCTAGGATGTCAACCTTGGATACCAATCAGCATGCGCAGTCTAGATCTACTGGTACCCGTGTCTTATTTTCCAACTCCGGACTATGTGCACGACCATAGTCCGCCTGGACCCACACCGGCGTACCTACTCAGCCGTCGTTTTGGTCGCTTACATGTCAGCCCAGTAATCGTGCCCCACCCTAGCCTAGTCCCTAGGGTCTTATGATACTATCAAGAGGGTTACTGCTGAAAAGGACCACGCAACTAGGGTTTCTTAACGAGTTAAATGTGGTTAACCCGATCCAAATGTGGATTAAATTGGTTAAGTGTACCCAAGGTTCATGACTTAACCCCGATTAACCCATCAAGCCCAAATTGGTTAAGTATTAAGTGGACCATGACTTAACCCTAATCAGGAGGCATTAATAAACTTAATGTGCTTTAACCTCTCACATTAGACCTTGTTGTGGTTACTAGTTAAGCCGGGCGGGTCCGGGTAGTTTTACACCACAACTTGGTCCAACCTCGGGTTCGAGCACAACATGACCAACTTCTCACATTGGGTCTTATTGTTTGTAGCCACTAGTTAAGCCGGGCGGGTCCGGGTAGATTTATGCTACAAACTCAACTAAACCTCGAGTTGGCCACACTTATATTTTCTAAGTGTCATGTCCATTATGTTTCCAAAACATAATTACAAGCTAACATATCATATCATGTTATAAAAATCATGCTCATGTCATAATGTTACCCAACCCCAACGTAATCCCATCGTTTACATAATCGCAACAACGCATAAAGGATAAAATAGGGAACTTGGCATAATCATGACATAAAGGTGTTGAAGCCACAAGTTTAACATGGTGGCATATGAGATGTACATATGTTCATATACTTGCATATTGCATTATTAGGCTTCAAAAGTATGCATAAAACCAAACTTAGCATATAAGTGATACATGGTGATAAATGACATGTAGAAGTTGCTAGGAGTTCGCATTTAGCCTCACATGCAAGTTATCATAAGGGATATGATAACTTCCATGTTGCCAAAATGCAACCTTTAATATAAAGCTTGAAGCTTTAAGCTCCCCAAACTCAAGTTTAACTTGCATAACATGATAACATGTGTATAATGATCAACCCAAACTTGCATAACATAGCAACACGTGTCATACATAATGATTGAACCAACTTGCATAACATAATGATCAACCAAACTTGCATATCATAATGATCAACCCAAACTTGCATCATTCATTTAACTTTAGAGTTCAAAAAAAGAAAGTAGAAAAGGGCTTACTATGCTATGAAGACACAAATGAATATTTATTATAAAGATTGAGACGAAGCCCTTATGCAATCACCCAAACATGCAAGCTCCAAATGAAAAACCTTTGAGCCAAATCAATAAAAACCCTTGCTTTGAAATAGAAATGTTGCAACTTGACTTGAATGCAAACTAAGAACACTCATACAAGCTTGAAAACACTTGTATGAACTCAAAATCTCTCATATAAATAAACTTAGAAATTTTAGCATGAGAGTGGAGGCCATGAGAGGAACAAATTTGGCATAGTTTAGTTGTAGAGTTGAATAATGATGATTTAGGCTAGGCTTAGGGGTCCTTTTATAGAAGATTAGGATAGTATTAGCCATAGGATTAACCCTAGATCCAATTCGAGCCATCAATTCACGTCACAAGCCTCCAAAACAGGTCCAAACAACACAATTAAGTGCACCAGGCCGACCTGGGCGACCAGGGAGGTCGACCCCCAGGTCGACTCTAGTGTCGACCTGGTTGGGGGGAGGTCGACCTGTCTGGGCGGGAGTTTTCCGCTCAGTCTGTTTTGGCTGAATTTGAATTCTAAATTCAAATTTGAACTGTTTTTGAACTTGTAATTTTCTGAAAACTTTGACGGGCCATAACTTGGTCATACGGACTCCGATTTTCGAAAACTCGGACTCTATTTCGCGTATTTTTCCGAGACGAACGCAATGGCACAGCCTATTTCCCTTGATTCAGATTTTACAGTTTAATTCTTCCTTGATTTATGTTATAACATGTTATTCAAAAATACGGGTTGTTACATTCTCCCCTCCTTAAAGGATTTCGTCCCCGAAATCTCCAAGTTAGGAAGAACGTATCCTACCATCCATCATCCATCTACTCAAAACATCATCCACGTGTAGTCATTGTCCTTAAAGGATTCTAAATGTTGTATGATCATATGTAAAGGTGTGTGTATATGTACTTATCTAATGCAAAAATCAGGTGGTTACAGATACAGTAAACCTCCTTAATGCAAAGTATGTTAGTGAAATGAGTCCATATGTATGCAAATTCCTAACATAACTCGTAGTCTCTACATGAGTGCACATAACATTCATCCATATGCAACATCCACATGATAGCATAACAAGTTTCATCCATGAATAAGTATAAGCACTCATGCATATGCAACATGAAAGTGTGTGAGCCGATCTTAGTGCCTAATTTGTATCATGCATCCACGAGTATCCACGTGCAAACACTTGCAACCACTTGCAACCATCAAGCATAACATGTTTCATCCAAAGGGTTTCTACCTAAGGTTCTCATGACAAGTTTAACGAGATAATAAGATAAACAGGATAAACACGGATAAAAAGAAAGATATGCTAATTAGGAAAGAGGTCGAGAATGTACCCTAAAAAAGGAATGGATAAAGCCCACGCATCTTCTCCTCGGTTTCCCAAGTTGCGTCTACATCGGCTTCACTCCACTGAACTTTCACCAACTTGACTTCTCGATTCCTTAACTTCTTAATCTCTGTTCCCAAAATACGAATCGGAGCTCTTCTCAGGGTTGCCTCTTTCTCTACCTCAATGTCTTCAAGAATGCTTGGTTCAACCACCTCAGCGGACTTATGTAGGCACTTTCGGAGATGCGAGACATGAAAGACATTATGCACTCCGGCTAGCTTTTCGGGCAATTCCACCTTATAGGCCATCTTTCCAATTCTCTCTATGATAGGGAAGGGTCCTACGAACCTTGGTGCCAGCTTCCCAACTGCTCCAAAATGTACCACATTACGCAAAGGAGAAACCTTCACGAAAACCATGTCTCCCACCTCGAATTCCAAATCAGTCCTTCGCTTGTCTGCATAGGATTTCTGTCTGTCTTGGGCCGCTTTCATCCGTCTTCGAATCAACTCTACCCTCTCGGATGTATCCCTAATCATATCGGGCCCAAGTATAAGCTCATCTGTCGTCTCCCACCAACAAGTTGGCGACCTGCACGGCCTTCCATACAAAGCTTCAAATGGTGCCATCCCTATGCTGGCTTGATAGCTATTATTATAAGCAAACTCTACAAGAGGAAGGTGGTCTTCCCAAGTACCACCAAAGTCAAGAACACAGAGCCTCAAAAGATCTTCTAGCACTCTATTCACCCTTTTGGTTTGGCCATCCGTCTGGGGGTGATAGGCTGTACTCAGATTCAATCGCGTACCCATCGCTTCTTGCAAACTATTCCAGAACTGGCTAGTGAAAATTGGGTCACGATCGCTAACTATGCTGGAAGGAACTCCATGCAACCGCACTATCTCTCGGAGATAAATAGATGCCACCCATGATGCGGTCCTCTTGCTTTTTACTGGAATGAAGTGAGCACTCTTCGTAAGTCTGTCAACTATGACCCATATGCTCGTGTTCCCTCTCCTTGACCTAGGCAATCCATCCACAAAATCCATAGAAATACTCTCCCACTTCCATTGCGGGACCTCCAATGGATGTAATAGCCCACCTGGTTTCTTTGACTCGGCTTTCACTTGTTGGCATACCATGCACCTTGAAACATACTCTGCCACGTCTTTCTTCATTCCGGCCCAAAAGAAAATGCGCTTCATATCCCTATACATCTTATCTCCTCCAGGATGTATAGTCATCTTCGAATGATGTGCTTCTTCGAGAACTTTATGCACCAAGTCCCCTACTTGTGGAACGCATAGCCTTCCATCACGCCTTAGCCAACCTTTGTCATCAATAGTATATCTAGCAAGGTGACTAGACGTCTCACCACGAATCAATTTGTCATAACTTCAACTATCTGTTGATCTTCCTTCTACGAAGCCCCAACCTGATCGAGAAGTGTGGGTCTAAGCTCAAGGGATGCTAATGAACCCGTTATCGATTCAACAGCCGTCGTGAAATCAAAGGTTGCCAAGAACTCTAGGCTCCTCATCTCGACAAACAAGGGACTCAAAGTCAATCTACTTCTGCTTAGTGCATCTGCCACAACATTACCCTTGCCAGGGGTATAAGCTATCTCGAAGTCATAAGATGCCAGGAATTCCATCCACCTTTGCTGCCTTAGATTCAGATCTTTCTGCGAGAAGAGGTACTTGAGTGACTTGTGATCAGTATACAACTCAAACCTTTCGCCTAGAAGATAGTGGTGCCAGGATTTGAGTGCAAAGACGATCGCCGCCAACTCTAAATCTTGAGTGGGATAGTTCTTCTCATGAACTTTAAGTTGCCTACCCCCATAACATATCACTCTTCCCTCTTGCATCAGAACGGCACCCAACCCCATGCCACATGCATCTGTGTACACGGTAAACATCTTACCACCATCGGGTAATGCCAAAACTGGAGCTGTGGTAAGGGCTCTCTTGAGCCTTTGAAAAGCAAGCTAACACTCCAAGTCCCATGCAAAGGCTAAGTTCTTCTTCGTCAACTTAGTAAGAGGGGCCGAAATCTTAGCGAAGTCCCTGATGAACTTCCTATAGTAGCCCGCCAGACCGAGAAAGCTTCTTACTTCGGTTGCATTCCTAGGAGTCTTCCAGTCTTGAACTGCAACCACTTTCGCGGGATCCACTGCTATGCCTTGCTTAGAGACTATATGTCCAAGAAACCGAACTTCCTTTCTCCAGAAATGACATTTGGAGAACTTGGCTTTCAACTGATGCGCTCTAAGCGTATCCATCACTTCCTTGAGATGCCTAGCATGTTCTTCCTCATCCTTTGAGAAGATCAGAATATCATCCACGAAGACAACAACAAACTTGTTAAGGAACTGCCTGAACACCTACTCATCAAGTCCACGAAGTATGCGGGTGCATTAGTCAAACCGAATGGCATGACAAGCCATTCAAAGAACCCATCTTGAGTCCTAAACGCAGTCTTATCAATACTATCCTCAGCCACTCTAAGCTGATGGAATCCAGTGGCTAGATCAAGTTGAGAGAAAACAGAAGCACCTACAAGCTGGTCAAAGAGATCATCAATCCTCGGTAACGGGTGCCTATTCTTCTTTGTCAGCTTGTTCAACTTTCGATAATCAACACATAGACGAAGCGAACCATCCGCCTTAGTAGCGAATACCACCGGAGCACCCCATTCAGAAATGCTTCGCCTAATAAAATTTTTCTCAAACAACTCCTTGATTTGCTTACTGAGCTCTCTTCTTTCTCGTGGGGCCATGTGCCTCACGGGCAAAGATACTGGCTTGGCATTATCGACAAGATAAATGTGGAAGTCTATCTCTCGTTTAGGGGGTAACCCCTTAACTTCTTCAAAGACATCAGGATAGTCTCGGACCACCCTTACAGATTGCAGATCATCGATGGACGAGTCGAGAGATTCAAGATAACATAACATGATGGGACCTCTAGGGTTACAAGAGATTTCTAGGGTATTACCGAGGCGAGTCATGAGCCTCACCACCCTATGCTCACAATCGAGAATGGCTCCATAACTGGACAACCAATCCATGCCCAAGATCAACCCGTATCCCGTGAACCCGAGAACATAAGCATTACACGTGAATTCTACGGTCAAGATAGAAATCTTCAAATCCACACAAATCATAGATAGATGGGCGGAACCCCCAATTGGATTTGAAACACAAACGGGATCCTCAACTAGACTAGTACTTAGGTGCAAACTTTCAACAATGTCAGAAGAGATAAAACTATGCGATGCGCCAGAATCAAATAAGGTGCGAACAGGAAAATCAGAAATATAAACAAGACTTTCTACAGAAATACTACCTCGGTCCTGAACTGGAGCAACATTGAGAGCATGCACTTGCCCTCCAGAAGGTCCTGCACGCTGATTCTGTCCTTGCTTCTTGGGGCAATCCTTGCTAAAATGTCTGGTCTCTCCACAATGAAAGCATTCGCCCAACTTCCTCTTCTTCTTCTTACAGTCTTTAGCTATGTGCCCAACAATTCCACAGTAGTGGCATTTCCTTGGGTCCTTTGCCTTGGCCTTGTTGCCCTTGTTGTTCTTGTTGTTTTTGTTGTTCTAATTGCTCTGATTTCCTCCCCACTTGGAGTCTGTCTTCTTGGCTTGAGTCTCATTAGGCTTGACTTCTTTCTTGCCATTCTTATCGTCTCCTTGAAGCAATGCCATGTCCACTAGGCCTTCAAAAGTGGCCCCCATGGGTATATGAGACAGGGCTAAACCTTGTAATGGCTCATTCAACCCTCGTGCAAAGTGTAAAGCCTTCTTCTGGGGAGTATTAACCATGTCTAAACCAAATCGAGCAAGCTGGTTAAATTTATTCACATACTCCCTCACTGTCATGTCCCCTTGCTTCAAAGATATAAACTTCTCCAATTGCAGATTCGCCTCAGCAGATGATAGAAACTTAAGCCCAAACCTCGTCCTAAAGTCGGCCCAAGTCTCTATAGGCCTCGTAGCATTGGTGACCTCCCACCAATAAGCAGCTTCTTCTTTTAATAACCGTGTTGCCAATAAAACCTTTCTATGATCTTCCACATCAAAGATGGCGAAGAGATCTTCAGTTTCTTTCAACCAATTTCTTGCCTCCACAAAAGTCTCCGTCCCAATAAAGTTCTTGCGACCCATCGCCTTAAAGTCTTTTCAAATCTTAGCGAAATCTGCTTGCAGATTCCGAGGAGGAGGAGGAACCTCAGTTATATTGGGGGTATTTGCTGGGCCCACATCGTTGGCCCTAGCTTCCAAGTACCTCCGGAACCATCCGGGAATGGTCACTCCCTCGGGAAGGTTAAGATCGGCCATACTGAAAAAGGAAAAAGATAGATTCAGAACGAAGAAACGAAGGATAGTGCTATGGCATTTGGGGAATAGCCTTTTTAAAATAACTAGACTTTTCTTGGAAAATACTTAATTGGTTTTGAAAATAGTTTTTCAAAAGGTAAATTTCAAAAACACTTTTGCTCAAATCTTGTAAACCTTATGCTCTGATACCAAATGTAACACCCCACCTCCGCCAATGCCACTCTTGCAAGCACACTAGCTTTGGAGGGGCATTAAACAAGGTAAACATGCATGCAGATATCACAAGACAGAACATATAAGTAAAACAGAGTAGTAAAGCAGCGGATAAAACTAGCATTTCAAAACCATAGTTAAGTTACAACAAAGTACTTGGTCGTTATTTTCCAACAAACAAAGTCTAGAGAAAAGCATAAACTGAAAAACTGAAATACATAAAGTACTATCCCCAAAGTGAAGTGATAAACCATAGCTAGCTCAATGTCCAAAACCGTACATGAGCAAATCCAGTAGGCAAGCTATAAAGATCCAAGCTAAGCTCCAATGTTCCCACCCTGAGGACCTGAGGGGGGGAAACGGAAGAAAAGAGGCGAAAGAAAACAGGTCAGTCAAAAAGACTGGTAAGCCCTAACTACTATCAGTCCATGAACTAGTAAAGTTAACTGGCATGAGAAGCTGAGATGAACATAAGGATAACAACATACTGGCATGATGATTAACTAACAAGATAGATAAAGGTGTCATCGCATAATCAAGGTTAAGTTTTGCACCACGGGTGTATTAGCATTCTAACATGTCAAGTAAAAACAAGAATTGATCCCTTGGCCCAAGCTTGGCCCAATATCATGAGGTGACCTAAATCAAGGTCCAACTACACGGTCTAGTTGATCGGCTCCCTATAAGCCTAACTCGTCAAGTGTCGGTGTCATACGGCCCAAACATGAAATGTAGTTAAACTGCGCTAGGTCCACCCTAGGGTGTATCAAGTCCTAGGGTGTCAACCTCGGACACCAATCAGCATGCGCAGTCTAGATCTACTGGTACCCATGCCTGATTTTCCAACTCCGGACTATGTGCACGACCATAGTCCGCCTGGACCCACACCGGCGTACCTACTCAGCCGTCGTTTTGGTCGCTTACATGTCAGCCCAGTAATCGTGCCCCACCCTAGCCTAGTCCCTAGGGTCTTATGATACTATCAAGAGGGTTACTGCTGAAAAGGACCACGCAACTAGGGTTTCTTAACGGGTTAAATGTGGTTAACCCGATCCAAACGTGGATTAAATTGGTTAAGTGTACCCAAGGTTCATGACTTAACCCCGATTAACCCATCAAGTCCAAATTGGTTAAGTATTAAGTGGACCATGACTTAACCCTAATCAGGAGGCATTAATTAACTTAATGTGCTTTAACCTCTCACATTAGACCTTGTTGTGGTTACTAGTTAAGCCGGGCGGGTCCGAGTAGTTTTACACCACAACTTGGTCCAACCTCGGGTTCGAGCACAACATGACCAACTTCTCACATTGGGTCTTATTGTTTGTAGCCACTAGTTAAGCCGGACGGGTCCGGGTAGATTTATGCTACAAACTCAACTCAACCTCGAGTTGGCCACACTTATATTTTCTAAGTGTCATGTCCATTATGTTTCCAAAACATAATTACAAGCTAACATATCATGTCATGTTATAAAAATCATGTTCATGTCATAATGTTACCCAACCCCAACGTAATCCCATCGTTTACATAATCGCAACAACGCATAAAGGATAAAATAGGGAACTTGGCATAATCATGACATAAAGGTGTTGAAGCCACAAGTTTAATATGGTGGCATATGAGATGTACATATGTTCATATACTTGCATATTGCATTATTAGGCTTCAAAAGTATGCATAAAACCAAACTTAGCATATAAGTGATACATGGTGATAAATGACATGTAGAAGTTGCTAGGAGTTCGCATTTAGCCTCACATGCAAGTTATCATAAGGGATATGATAACTTCCATGTTGCCAAAATGCAACCTTTAATATAAAGCTTGAAGCTTTAAGCTCCCCAAACTCAAGTTTAACTTGCATAACATGATAACATGTGTATAATGATCAACCCAAACTTGCATAACATAGCAACACATGTCATACATAATGATTGAACCAACTTGCATAACATAATGATCAACCAAACTTGCATATCATAATGATCAACCCAAACTTGCATCATTCATTTAACTTTAGAGTTCAAAAAAAGAAAGTAGAAAAGGGCTTACTATGCTATGAAGACACAAATGAATATTTATTATAAAGATTGAGACGAAGCCCTTATGCAATCACCCAAACATGCAAGCTCCAAATGAAAAACCTTTGAGACAAATCAATAAAAACCCTTGCTTTGAAATAGAAATGTTGCAACTTGACTTGAATGCAAACTAAGAACACTCATACAAGCTTGAAAACACTTGTATGAACTCAAAATCTCTCATATAAATAAACTTAGAAATTTTAGCATGAGAGTGGAGGCCATGAGAGGAACAAATTTGGCATAGTTTAGTTGTAGAGTTGAATAATGATGATTTAGGCTAGGCTTAGGGGTCCTTTTATAGAAGATTAGGATAGTATTAGCCATAGGATTAACCCTAGATCCAATCCGAGCCATCAAATCACGTCACAAGCCTCCAAAACAAGTCCAAACAACACAATTAAGTGCACCAGGCCGACCTGGCCGACCAGGGAGGTCGACCCCCAGGTCGACTCTAGTGTCGACCTGGTTGGGGGGAGGTCGACCCTTGTGTCGACCCCCCTGTCGACCTGTCTGGGCGGGAGTTTTCCCGCCCAGTCTGTTTTGGCTGAATTTGAATTCTAAATTCAAATTTGAACTGTTTTTGAACTTGTAATTTTCTGAAAACTTTGACGGGCCATAACTTGGTCATACGGACTCCGATTTTCGAAAACTTGGACTCTATTTCGCGTATTTTTCCGAGACGAACGCAATGGCACAGCACGTTTCCCTTGATTCAGATTTTACAGTTTAATTCTACCTTGATTTATGTTATAACATGTTATTCAAAAATACGGGTTGTTACAATAATTCAAGACCAAACTTAAATAAATCTTTTTATATTGCCAAACCATACAATATTGCAATTCCCAAATACTCCGACTATTTTCATAATTAAATTATTATTTTATTATTTATATCAATATAATATTCAAAATAATTGAATTAAAACTGTTTAAACTGTCAAAACAACATTTAAGACCATTTTGAATATTATATTAGATGGTTAAAAATATGGGTCGTTACACCGCTACTTTACTTGATGCTATGTTCAAATTTCTTGTAAAAAGCCTATAAATATTTTTGCAAGCATTGTACTGAGCACTAGCTCCATGAATAATAGCATGCCTGCCTGAGTCAGTCTCTTATTTGAAAATTTTTGTTAATTCAAAATTTGCTTAAAGACAATTTAAATTGCAGGTTATCCAACGAGTGCTTACTTCTTCAAAGTCCGACAAGACATGACGACTCCAACAACACTATTCAAGCGTTGAGTGCTACAACCGTCAATATGCATAAATGCAAAGATGAAAAGAACCACCTTGAAAAGTGAATGGAAAAAAGAGTCGCAACAAGACCAACAGTGAAAGGCACAACAAGCAGTTACGGAGCTAAAATCAGAAATTGCAAGTTTTGCCAAAGGGGCATCTCACCATATTTGAGGTAAAAGAACCTCTCGGTCCACCCACGATCGCTTACCACAGTTAAGCGCATCCAACAAAGGGACTGATGTTTGCCCTGTGGAATGCACAACTAAATTCCTTCTCCCCATTGAAGGCAACCTCTCCCCCGATAGAGGTCAAAGTCCTTCCCCCAGTGAAGACAACCTCTCCCCCAGTAGAGGTCAAAGTCCTTCCCTCCAGTGAAAGCAACCTCTCTCCCAGTATAGGTCAAAGTCCTTCCCTGCAGGAAAGGCAACCTCTCCTTAGTAGGGGTTAAAGTCCTTCCCCCGAGTGAAGGCAACCTCTCCCCCAGTAGAGGTGAGCTCAATGGAATCTCCGATGTTCGATTCAGTCGACGGGAGAAGAAAAACGTTGAATTGTAAACAACCTCTCCGCTGTAGAGGCACTTAATGAAGTCTCCGATGTCAGCACTAATCAACGGGAGCAGACCAACGTTGGGTCACCAAAGTCCTTCACGTAGCGAAGGCAACCTCTCGACGGTTGAGGTAAAAGACCTCTTCGGAGGCACTCAATGAAGTCTCCAATGTTGGTTCAGTCGGCCAGAGAAGACAAACATTGAGTTATAAATGGCCTCTCCACAGGAAAGGCACTCAATGAAGTCTCCGATGTCAGAACTAATCAGCGAGAGTAGGCGAATGTTGGGTAATAAAAGTCCTCTCCATAGTAGAGGCTAAAAGTACTTCCCGTGAATGTTAAAGACCTCCCACGCAGGGGCACAAATATCAACGACTTCTCCAAGAAGAAGCTCGAGATTAACCAACTAAGCTAAGTCTCTTAAAGAACTGGCTAGCTCAGAATCTTAAAGCGCACTAGCAAAAAAAAACTTTGTCAACAAACAACGAGCTTCTAGTACATCGATCCAAAACAAAGGAACTTAGCAAAGTTGACTGCATCCAACTCTAGCAACTTGTGATGACTCATGGAACGGGGGAAAGGCCATTACATTGAACACCATCACATTGAGATAGGCCAATGCTCATTAGACATACCACAAACTCATCACAACGTCTCATCAAGCCCAAGACTTGTAATCTGAAAAGAAGTAATTTCACAAAAAAGTAAGACAAAGATAAAGTAACAACTAAAGTATAAAAAGCAAAAGCAGCTTTATGTCATCAAACACAAGTCTTAAGTACATCTTTCATAAAGTCATAAGCAAGGGTCGGTACTTGCATAAACATTTGGTCTAAGCAAAATGCATAAAAGGAAGCTACATGAAGCAAAGTAAAACAGCCTAAAAACACTAGTTCTTCTTTTTCCCACCTTTAGAATCACCAGACCTCAAAGATAGCTTATTAACCTTGGCGGAAGAAGGAGGAGGTGGGTTAGAAGGTTGGCTTTCATCTTTGGGGTTCTGTACCACCCTGGGGATCCTCAGGGGAAGATATAACAAGTCCTTTCTTGGGAGCATTGCGCCTCAAAGACTTAATCTTTTTCTTGCCTTTGGCTTTCTTCCCCGGGCACTCGTCTATGTCATCAAGATATTCCGCTTCGCTAGGAGTATAGTATGCGTCATCCAAACCAAAGATTGTAGCAATCTTCACATTCTGTGACCTAGGCTACAAAGAATGAGTGGAAGCGGTGGCTAAAGATGCATCGCCCAAAGGAGGAATGCTGCGCGGAGCAGCAGTGGTTGACACCAAGGTTGAATCAGTAATAATTGACTTCAGTTGTCGTTGTGTCAGCTCCAGCAGGAGAAGGCTTTGGTGAAATCAGGCCTAATACAAATGAACAGTAAGTATGGCATTCAGTATAACCGGGTGAAGTACAAAGATAGTCTAAGAGATTCTCTGTAAGATACTCCTTAGAATAAATATCTCCCACTTGGGAAGGCACCGCTTCCCAGATTTCGCCCAAAGTAACTGAGAAATCGTCTCCTAAGAAACACAAGTTGCCTCGAATCATAACACTAAGGGTATAAAATCTGAATAAGGTGGCATTGGCATTAGCCTTAGCTTCAGTATATGCTTTTTCAGCAGCTACTTTGCCTGCTTAAACATGATCTCTTTCCTGCTCAAGGGCCTCTGCCTTAGCTTTCCAAAGGGAAATCTCTGGCTCCTAGGAAGCATTCCTCTCACGCAAACTAGCATTCTCCCTTTGATAAGTTTCAATGGTATGCTTCTCCTCAATAAGTTTATCTTCAGCATTCTTCTATGCAGAGTGAGCATTATTTACCTAATCATTCAGTGAAGTTTTTGTCAACTTAACAGCGACAAATTCTTCTTTAAGCCTCTGATTCTCGACTTCTAACTCTTGATTATTCTGAGTAAGAGAGGCAACGCTAGCGTCATGAGACTTTAGAATTCTGTCCCACTCGGACTTGTCATTTTCCAGTGTAGCAATGGTCTCGAGGTTGCGTTTGTTAACCCTTTGAAGTTCCTCGGCTAGCTTATACCATAAAGACAATTTATCAACTTGGCCCTTGAGCAAACCTAGTTGCTTCTCAAGCTGACTTTTGACCTCATTCGTCTGCTTCTCAATGTTAATTTTCACTACATCCAACTCTTTAAGCATCTCATTCTTATCAGGCGGGTGTATATCCATATCGAAGTAAACTCCTTTCAAACACCAATGCTTGAACCGTTTAACAAGTTTGGTGGTGTTGGCTCAAGAGTGTAGCACGACCTATGGATAATCTTCTGAATATCAGTTAGGGGAGGAGTAATAAACAAAGCTGCAAGGGGCAGGTAGTTGTAAGTGATCTGAGCAGCAGGGACTGGATCTATATCCAATCTGGAGCACTTGTGTGAGTCATCCTTGCTATGATCCTTGCTCCGGTCATCCCTCTCTCTCCTCCTTTTCCGGTTGTACTCTTCTTCCCGTCTTCTCTATTCATAGCAATCATCATAATGATCATCATAGCGATCACCATAAGATCCTCGGCTCCGGTTATTTGTCTCTTATTGATCTTGGGCCTCGTGCCTCCACCTTCTTTCTTCCTCAGTCTCCACGTAGTCATGAGAATACTTAGACTGCATGTAATGCATTGGGTTGTAAGAGCTAGTTTGGTGCTCGAAACTTTTCATATACAGCTAACTCATAGTTGGACTGTAACAACCTGAAATTTTGGCAATAAGAATTAATTGTTAGAATTTATGAATTTCAAAAACAGGAATTTCTGCAAACGATGGAATTTGACCACGAAACTCTAACTGATGCATTCGTCTCGGAATTCTGGTCAACTTTAATGTTTGGAGTTTCGCGAACGGAGTCCATGTGAAAAAGTTACAGACGAAATATGAAAATGGACAGAAAATAAATAAATCAGAATTTATAAATATTATATACCTTATTTAAAACTAGCCTTACTGAGCATTTAACGAGCCAGGCGGTCGACCCATTGGGTGTCAGAACGTCCAGTGACGTCTAGGTTTATAAGGTTAGGTTATTATATATTTTTAACTAATGGACGGATGTTAATTAAAATAGATCTAACGATTCATTGCCAACTCCACTCCTATAAATAGAGGAGTAAGGCCTCATTCTTTTCCATACAAATTTGCTATAGCAGCGGAGATCTGTCATTTTCCTCCCTCTTCTAACCTAATTTCTTAAATAAAAAATATATTCATACATAACAAATCAAATCCAATTCATGTAGAATTAAGAGGATTATCAGATTCAATGGAAAAAAAATTGCAAATAGACGCTCCAAATCATATTCTCTTCATATTTTCTTACATATCTACAAATATGAAATTATTACCCTATCAAATAAGCTGTAGATTTATAAGAATTTGGGAATTTAAGCCTAAAAGGTTCAAACTTTGGATTTGGATGCTTTAAGGTGAGTGAGAAATTTATGAATATAGTTATAACAGCCTATCTATTTCATTCGAATTAGATATAAATTTTTATGCCTATTTCTATCAGATATGTTCTTTAAATTGTTGTAATTGTATTGACACCCATTGGATCTGATTGTAAACATTGTTAAAACTTGTATATCATGAACTATGGTTAGGCATAATTTTATTGGTAGGATTCTTAAATTTATTTGTACATATTCCCTACAATTATGTTGTAAAATGTATTGTGATGTTGCAAAGCATTGTAGATCTGGAAATCAATCCTATTAAACTACCTTTAGATGTAGTTATATTCTAGATCTCTATTTTCAGTGTTGAATAATAAATTATGTGAATATTGGATAAAAGATTAAATTATGAAATTGTAATTTTAAAAAGAATTATTGCTATTTGCATTTGATGTTGTTGGGTTTTGGCTTAATTATTGTAAATATGTCATTTTTCTCTTTTTGAACAAAAAGATGTTATTTTGAATTCATAAAAGATACGACAAAAAGATTGAAATGGGAAAAGTGGTGCAAATGTACGTATAAATATAAATATACATATTTGTGCGTAGTTTGCATCAACTATTCAAAAAAAAATATTAACATATATATATATATATATATTTCTTGTGAATTTGAAATAGGTCTATCCACAAATTAGGCAAAATTTATAATAATTACAGCTAATGGTCTTTTTGGAAGATTGAAACCTTTTGGGAAGATTGAATGTAAAAAGGAATGTTTGGTTATTGATTAAACCAAATCATTAAACTTGAAAATAATAATAATAAAAGATAACCATGTTGACTGCACGAAAACATAAAATATAAACATACATATTATCTGTCCAAATCAGCATAAAACGGTAAAATATACATTGTATTGAATGTTTAAATGATGTTCAATTATGGAATCAAATGAAAATATAATCCATATTGAATTAATATATTTGTGGTGACCATTTGTAGTAATCAATATAATTGATTGCTATAAATAGGATCGCAAATCAATAAATAACAATTGTAACCAATGTTGAATAGGGAAAGTGAACATAATAGGATAATGGTTTCAATTCCTAAATTAATTAGGATTAATGTTGTACACCTAATTAGGAAATTTGAATTATAACCGCATCTAGACAGGAGGTTAAGCTTAGCTTATGGAAGAAGTCTTCCTAGAACCGACTGGCAAATCCAACATCCACAGATGGTCAGCTCAATGTGAGGTTTACTGTGTAAATATAAAAGTAACGAGGCACTACGTTAAGTTTAACTTGTGGTAGAAGCTTGCCCGAAAAAGACTGACAAATCCAACATCCACAAGTGGTCAACTTAATGTGAGAGGTCTGGTTCGTAATAAAATATATTTATGTATAACGAGCAACAAATAAATAAGAGTAGTCATTGTCTATTGGGGTCCAACATACCTTGGGACTGATAAATGGCTACCTTAGGAAAATATGACTGTTACGGTAAAAAAGGGCAATAAACGAATAAATAAGAGGTAAATGGGTGTAATAAGAGGATTAATGGATATTGATTGTTGTTTAAATACTAAGTCCAAATTAGGGAAGTAATCAAATATATATCCTAGGGTAAAAGGATATAACTTTCCTTATTTATATTAATGAATATAGAACATATAATTAAAAACAGAGTTGGACTTAGTAGGTAAATGATATAAAAATATTATTAACCATAGTAACACGTGACGATAATAAATCTTATGCATATAATATTTCCGTGAAGAGTAAGTAAACGGATAAGACATAATGAAGTGGCCCACTTTATCGTAATAAGGAAAGGTACCAAGGGCTAATGGAGTACGAACCTAATAACCTTCGCGTGTAGTCCACTTCCTGGGTCTTAAGCGGCTAGGTTTGACGAGTTCACCTGGAGATAGGTCTTTTAGTACATGGATCTTAAACAGCATGTGTGTGTATTGTCTATCCAAAGCAGGAAACTAAAAAGGCCAGATATGGCTACCTACCCTACGGGAAGTAGTAAGCGACTAAGGGGTTATCTAATAAGGTCAGCTAATGACCAATAAGTCCGCCTAGGGTCTTAAGTGACTAAGAGAATCCACCCTATATATCATTAATAGTGAGGCGGAAAACAATGAAGGGTAAGGAGATGAATATATATATATATAGAGAGAGAGAGACTCTGCAGCCAGGGGTTCACTTCTCAATCTAATAAGCCAATAAATTATAATCTAACAAGCAGCTTACTTATTGTTTAAGGGCTTCCTAAATATACGGATAAACGTCCTATCTCGGTATTATATCTTAAAACATTACCTTGGAAGAGAGTAGGGTCGTGCATAAACATTTACAAGGTTAGGCTAGAATCACTAACCCTGGTTGGCATACATCTTGGGTTGAATCAAACGGGATACATCTGTGTATTATACTTTGTGTTGTACATTTCCTGTTCATCAGAATCTTGTTGTTCTGACCCCTCTCCTCATTACAACCACCTAGGTTTTCTATAGATGGTCGGGCTCTCACAGGTGTTGTAGTTTGGCTTTCGGTTCTCGTTCTCTCTTATGCTCGATATTAGCAAAGTGACTTACTTTGAAAATGGTAGTTACTTAAGTTAATACTAGTTATCCTATTTTGTTTCCACTGTGAGTTTTCTTTTATCGTACTTTGATTATGCTCATGCTCATTTATTGCAGTAATCAGATATACATGCTCCATGCTTGGATGTGTTCAAGTTTTGATTTTACTCGAAATTTGGACGTAGAAAAATGTGAGGTGTTACATTTGTTATCAGAGCTTAGGTTAAATGATAAGAGGAATTAGTTAAATTAGGACTCGTGAGAGAACGTAATTCGATTTTCTTTTCTTTTATCTTCGTCTTTCTTACTCGATTTTAATTTATCTCAATAATGAATTAGTTGTGGGCCTAATTATATAAAATGGGATTTAAGCGACTAAGAGTTGAAATATGTTGAGTTCAAGTTTCTAGCGAATTCTGTCTTACCCCATAGTACGTTGGCGATCTCGTCGCAAAGAGCATGAGGACGACATATGATGAATTCCATTGAGTTGAGTTTGGAAAATTGGAACAGTAATATGATAGGAAAATCTGACTACAACCGAGATAATCACATTACTGGTTATGGTTTTGTTTGGTAGTTCCGGTTAAGGCCATTACTTGATCCAAAATGGGAAAAGTTCACATTATTATGTCGTATCTATTTTGGAAATATAATCACAAGGTATATCCATTAGTTACTTCGTTGGATTTCTGAATTTACCTTTATTGAAATATTCAATTGAATTTTTGGCCTTGTATTCGAGGAAATTTTATTTTGAAACTATTTAGAAAAAAAGGGTTATAAAATACGGTTTCGGAAAATGGTTTTATAAAGGCCAAGTTTTATAAAGATATGGTTTTCAAATTTTAATTTATTCGTGTTTCAAAATTATTAGAGCCTCGTGTAATTTTAATAAATATAAGTTGATTGGTAGGAAGAAAGGAATTGGAAATGACAAGGAATATGCCACTAAATTTAAGAATAATAAATATCTTTTCCTTGTGATTTTTAGTATCTCTTTTCCTATATATTAGATAATTTATTGAAGTTATCACAATTAATCCTTAAGATTTTAGAGCTCCAACATTTTTGAACATGAAAAGGTTTTTCAGTTTGAGATATAAACAGGACTATAAATAATAGCAATAACAAAATGGATTTATAAATACGAAACCATTAGTTTATAATAAATTCCATTTTTGAGAAGTTTTAAATTTTTCTTCGAAAAGGCTAAGGAAAACCCTTCGTTCAGATTTGGGGTATTTGATTTTGAATCATTTTTTTTGTCGGCTAGTAAGGGGAAAATCCGTTTTAAATTTTATTTCGGATTTCTAGCTGATTACCTGTTTTAAGTTCTTTCGATTCGGTGGTCACAAGTCTTTTTGGAGGCAGGGAAAAGACATTGGAAAATTAAAATTCTTAACTCGACGAGTAGTGGATGTCGATACGAGAGTTTGGTTAGGAACTGAAATTGTTTTGACATAATAGAAATTTAATTTTTAATTTTTACGGGCCATTGGGCCGAGGTTCGTACCGCGCCCACTATGGGCAAGCTGTCGACTGCCCTCCTATGGCCAGGTCCATCGCTCCCTACAATGAGCGTGACCTGACACGAAATGGCTGAAATGATATATATATCGTTCTTGCCGACTCTTTCTCCCCCAACCCCAAATTCCACCAAAACCCATACCCTCCTTCCCAAGCTCCAATCCGAGCAACCCCCCTCCGTTTAATCCCTAATTACCACCAAAATCCTTCTCATGCGGGTCTCTACCCAATTATACTACAGATTTGCAATTTCTCTTGCCTAGTTCGCCGATTCCTCCATGACACCGCGCACGCAACACCGCGATCTCACGCCTCAGGAAGCCGCTTGGTTAAATCGCGATGAGGTAAAGATCAAGCACTACTTAGCCTTGGCCAATTTTGAGTTTCAAGTTGATTGAACGGTGAAGTTTGCCGATTTTGCTGCTTTTGGTTTGGAGGAGCTTTTTATTGCCGCAGGCCTAGCACCGATCCTGCGCTTTGACACTTTTGAGCACGACCCGTATCCGCGTTACATCCATCTGTTTAATGCCTAGATGGATGCCGACATCAATTACAAGTCTTGCGTCATTAGATCTGAGGATATGAGCACCCCCATCGAGCTCACTGACGACGACTTAGTTCAGATTTTGGGTTTCTCGGTAGTCAGAGCCGAGCTTGATGCTATTGAGATGGAGGACCTTCAGATCCTTTAGTGTATCTTCATTGGAGAGCCCGGAGCCTGGAATACTGCCAATCTGCGACCCATCGTCCGAGCAGTTGTGCGCATCATACAGCACAACATTATCCCGAAGACAGGAAGCTTAAAGCAGATTTATCCTTCTGTTTTCTGCACCACCTATGCTATTCTTGGTGGCATAGCCGTCAATTGGGCGCATGTGCTTATGATCCATCTTTATGAGCCCTTCGTCGGCACCCTGCAGAGTCATTTTCCTTACAGTTACCTTCTCACCCATGTCTCCCGACACATCCAAGTGAGACTTTCTGGGGAGACGGCAATGAAGATGGCGCCGATTGCCATTAGTCGTGCCACTCTCCAGAAGATGGGTATTCAGCTGTCCGATGCTCCTGTCCCCCGCCACCCGCTTTAGCTCAGCAGCTGGCCAGGAGAGTCCAGAGCTCGCCGCCATCCGCACCATCCAGGCCAAGCTCCGAGAGGTTAGCGACGAGCAGCCAGGGGTGTAAATCGGTCGGACGGGACCAGACGGAGGTGCGTTCAGTTTCTATCCTAAAAAAAGTCGGACCAAACATGGACCAGACCAAATTTTTTTCTTGGACAAATTTTGTTATCCTAATTCGTGTCCTAAATGAAATCGGTCAGACACGGACACATAGTTTTTGGACACAGACCCGGTCGGACATGGATATTTATATCACCTTTTGTACATTTTACTAGATTTTCTTTCAACTATACGTCGAGTTACAAGGAATTCCAACGAATTCATTCAAGCCCGGACCAGACGTGATTTTTTCTCGTACAAATTTTGTTGTCCTAACGCGTGTCCTAAATGAAAATCGGACGGACTCGGACGAACGTATTTCGGTCACGAACGGACGTCATACATTCATACAAAATTTACAGCCCTACGAGCAGCGCCGGCAAGCATGTGGGATTGGCTACATCTCCGCCATATTGCACTCCTGGCGCGGGCGTGGTAATGGATCAGGCTCCAACCGTGGAGGTAGACCAACTCACAGTAGGTAGTTGTTGTTAGTGCATGCCTTGAGCATGTTGTATCTCGTATTGTGTGTTCCCCTTTTCAGCATTTTCCTTTCTTTGTCGTTGTTGTAATATTGTAACTACTAGTATTAAAAATCGCACGACTTTGATTAATGATATTTCTGTATTTGAAATTTTCTCGTCATTCATGCATGTTTAGTTGAATAAAATCTTTTTTTCTTAAACTAGCACTTGTCCTAAAGCTGGAAATAATAGAATGCTATGTTAGATAAATTTTAGTAATGGACCAATTCTACATCATGGGTATATAAATCAATAAATCACCATTCCTTATTAAAACTAAAATTTATTTTGGTCTTTTATGTGATTTTAGTTTTCGTATTTTTGCATGACTAACTTTCTTTTTTGACAACATGTGACTTGAATCGTTTAAGTTTCCGCAAAATACATTTTTCAATTTTTTGGAAAACGTTGTTTGAAAAAAAAACCTCTTATCAATTTCTAATTTTATAGGAAAGTGAAAGGGTTTTGAAAAGAAATTTTCAAAATAAATATAAGAAATTTTGAGATGGAAAATTATTTTTATGATTTTTTATTTATTTTTGGTCAAATGAATAGCGTAAGGAGGATTTTTAGCCTTCGAAATGTTGTTCGCGTTTAGCAGTGCAGTAGGACCAACGATACGATAAAATGTTAATGACAACAAGGAAAAGTCTGTTTTAGCCTTCGAAATGTTGTTTCCATACCTTGTCAACGATGCACACGAGTTACTAAATGACTCGTTTTATGTTTTAGAACTTGTTTTAAGCCTCCTTTACAGTCTACAGATGGAAATTTTGGAGTATTTTGGGTAACTAAGGTGAAAATTCCACTTTAGGGCAGGAAAATGAAAAGTTGTAAGTGGGAAAAATGTTAAAATTCTTCGCTTCAATTTCCTTTTGCTGGTTTAGGAGAAATTAAATAGGAAACGATTAGATTGCGTGACGTTTTGGATGGTAAGGTTTGGATGCATAATTTGTTGCTTCACACTTTTATTAGTAATTGTGTGAAGGTTATGGATGAAAATGAGTTTTCAAAATTTGAATTCGTATAGAATTTCCAGTACATTTAGGATGTTTTGCATCATGCTTTCAAAAGTTTAATGCACACATATAGAAGGATCTGATTTAGAATCACCTTGCATATTTTATGGTTGAAATCGCATTATGTACAACATGCACATATACACATGGTTGCAAAGTGGATGTACGAAAATTGGTTGTGTAGAATAGGACTATAGGTGTCAGAATTTCGGGACGAAATTCCTTTTAAGGAGGGAAGAATGTAACAATCAGGAATTTTGGCAATAAGAATTAATTGTTAGAATTTCAAAAGTAGAAATTTATGCAAACGATGGAATTTGACCACGAAATTTCATGTTTAAGGCCAACTCCACTCCTATAAATAGAGGGGTAAGGACTCATTATTTTCCATACAAATCTGTAACAGCAGCGGATTCTGCCATTTTTCTCACTCTTCTAACCTAATTTCTTAAATAAAAAATATATTTATACATAAAAAATCAAACCCAATTCATATAGAATTAAGAGGATTATCAGATCTAATTGGAAAAGACTACAAATTGACGCTCCAAATCAGATTCTCTCCTCTCTTCCTATTTTCTTACATCTCTGCAAATCTGAAATCACCCCCTTTTCAGATAAACTGTAGATTTATAAGAATTTGAGAATTGTAGGCCTAAAAGGTTCAAACTTTGGATTTGGATGCTTTAAGGTGAGTGAGAAATTTACGAATACGTTATAATAGCCTATCTATTTCGTTCGAATTAGATCAATTTTTTTTTGCCTATTTCTACCGTATATGTTTTTTAAATTGTTGTAATTGTGTTGACACCTATCAAATCTGATTGTAAACATTGTTAAAACTTGTATATCATTAATTGTGGTTAGGCATACTATTAATGGTGGAATTGTTAAATTTATTTATACATATTTCCTACAATTATGTTGTAAAATGTATTGTGATGTTGCAAAACACTGTGGATCTGGAAATAAGCCCCATTAAGCACCCTTTAAATGTTGTTACATTCCAGATCTCTATTTCCAGTGTTGAATAATAAATTATGTGAATATTGGATAAAAGATTAAATTGTGTAATTGTAATTTTGAAAGAATTATTCCTATCTGCATTTGATTTTATTGGGTTTTGGCTTAAATATTGTAAATTTGTCGTTTTTCTCTTTTTGAACAAAAAGATGTTATTTTGAATTCACAAGAGATATGACAAAAAGCATGAAAAGGAAAAAATGATGCAAACGTACGTATAAATATAAGTATACATATTTGTGTGTAGTTTGCATCAACTATTCTAAAAATATATATAAACACACACACACACACACCTATATATAATATATATATATACATATAGTATATATATATATTTCTTGTGAATTTGAAATATGTTTATCCAAAAATTAGGCACAATTTGCAATAACTACAGCTAATTGTCTTTTTGGCAGATTGAAACCTTTTGGCAAGACTATATGTAAAAAGGAATGCTTGGTTATTAATTAAACCAAATCATTAAAGTTGATAATAATAATAAAAGTTAACTATGTTGACCACTCAAAAACATATAATATAGACATACATATTATCCGTCTAAATCAGCGTAAAACGGGAATCATACGAAAATGTAATTCATATTGAATTTATTTGTGGTGACCATTTGTAACTAACAATATAATTAATTACTATAAATAGGACCGTAAATCAATAAATAATAATTGTAACCAATGTCGAATAGGGAAAGTGAATATAATAGGATAATGGTTACAATTTCTAAATTAATTAGGATTAATGTTGTACACCCTAATTAGGAAATTTGAATTATAACCGCATTTAAACACAAGCTTGAGCTTAACTTGTGGAAGAAGTCTTCCCGGAACCTACCGGAATATCCAGCATCCACAGGTGGTCAGCTCAATGTAAGGGGTTCAATATGTAAATATAAATGTATCGAGGCATGATGTTAAGTTCAACTAGTGGTAGATGCCTGCTCGGAACCGACCGACAAATCCAGCATCCATAAGTGATCAACTTAATGTGAGAGGTATGGTTCATAAATAGAATATATTTGTATATAACAAGCTACAAATAAATAAATAAGAATAGTAATTGTTTATTGGAGTCAAACAAATATATACCTTAGGACTGATAAATGGTTGCCTTTGGAAAATATGACCGTTATGGTCAGAAAGGGCAATAAACAAATAAATAAGAGGTAAATGGGTGTGATAAGGGGATTAATGGATATTGATTGTTATTTAAATACTAAATCCAAATTAGGGAAGTAATTAAATAAATATCCTAGGGTAAAGAGGATATAACTTTCCTTATTTATATAAATAAATATAGAACTTGTAATTAAAAACAGAGTTAGACTTAGTAGGTTAATGATATATAAATATTATTAACTATAGTAACCCATGACAATAATAAATCTTATGCATATAATATTTCTTTGAATAGTAACTAAACGGAAAAGACATAATGACGTGGCCCACTTTATACCAATAGGGAAAGATACTAAGGGCTAATGGGGTACAAACTTATTAACCTTCGCGTGTGGTCCGCTTCCTGGGTCTTAAGCGGCAGGGTTTGAAGAGTCCACCTGGAAATAGGTCTTTCAGTTTAGGGGTCTTAAACTTCATGTGTGCATGTTGTCTACCCAAACCTGGAAACTAAAAAACTTCAGATATGGCTACCTACCCTACGGGAAGTAGTAATCGACTAATGGGGTTATCTATTAAGGTCAGCTAGAAGGTATAACGAACGATAAAATATTATCCTCACCTTATGCGGGGTAAGGGTATATGTGTGAATGAAGGAAGCCTTAACTAGTAGGGTCGTAGCTAGTGCCCTCTAGTTTATAAGAATGTGGAACAAGTTATCAAGAGGTATTAAGTGACCAATAAGTCCGCGTATGGACTTAAGTGATCGGGAGAATCCACCCTATCCATCAGTAATAGTGAGGCGGAAAACAATGTAGGGTAAAGAGATGAAAAGATATATTCATATATATATATATATATATAAATTTTCATAATAATATATATATAGATTCTACAGTTAGGAGTTCACTTCTCGGTCTAATAAGCCAGTAAATTATAATATAACAAGCAGCTTAATTATTGTTTAAGGGCTTCCTAAATATATGCATAAACATCCTATCTCAGTGTTATATCTTGAAACACTACCTTGGAGTAAGAATAGGGTCGTACGTTAAAATTTACAAGGTTAGTCTAGAATCACTAACCTTTTTAGGCATACAACTTGGGTTGAACCAAACAGGATACATCTCTGTATTATAATTTGTGTTGTACATTTCCTATTCACCGTAATCTTGTTGTTCTGACCCCCTCCTCATTACAACCACCCAGGTTTTCTAGAGAAGGTCGGGTTCTCACAGGTGTTGTAGTTTGGCTTTCGGTTCTCGTTCTCTCTCATGCTCGGTATTGGCAAAGTGACTTACTTTGAAAAATGAAGTTACTTAAGTTAATACTTTTTATCCTATTTTGTTTCCCCTGTGAGTTCTTCTTTTATCGTACTCTGATTATGCTCATGTTCATTTATTGTAGGTATCAGATATGCATGCTCCATGCTTGTATGTGTTCAAGTTTTGATTTTACTCGAAATTTGGGTGTAGAAAAGTGTAGGGTGTTACATGGACCTGAAACAATGAAAAGCAGGATTTCAGTACTCAAATCAGAAAGTACTTGGGGCAAAAAATATTGGCTGCATGCAAAACATCAAAAACTTAAAGTGCGTGAGATGTGTGCTCTAATTCGCACCTAATAATGAACCACTCTTCATTTGAGAAGTTAACACAGGCTTGATATCAGAAAAGGTTTTCCGCAATGGAGGAATTCAAGTCAAAGCCAACTCAGTTGCCGCTTTCGTAACCATAAATGCAAGTTTTGAAGTCACAATGTCGCTTGGGGTAAGATTTTTTGAAGTGTTAAGATCGCTCAACTCATTGTAGATATCCATAGAATTTCCCTTGTGAATAGCCGGGATTGTGGGACCCTCACTAGTTTTCTAAACATCCAAATCACCTCCAGTTGTGATTTCTCCCCACTCTATCTACTCGGTAACCTTCATGGGACCTTTTCCTTCACAGCGTACAAACCCTTGCTCTTTAATCGAAGGCAGCCGAGGTTGAGAAGGCATCTCAGTTTCACCGGCAGGGTCCGAGCATTTCTTCAAAGAAGGTTCACCAACATCACTTTTTGATGCACTACCCTGGCATAGCCCGAGGCATGGAAGACGATTCTTTGGAAGGGTACTTCCTAGAAGGATGAAGAAATCCATATCTATGAAGGAGTTCTTCTTTGGTTAAGAACTTCTTAGCACTATTTACAATACCGACATCTTTTAAAGCCTAAAGAGTAGCCTTATAAGGATAAGAATCTTTATTATCCTTAATAGGAGATGGAACTTATGTAACAAAAATGGGAAATTTTTAGTAACCAAGACTTAAGGGAAATCAGATGAAAAGAGCTCTACGTAAATATTCTCACCTCCTTCCATCCAGATTCCAGAAAAGGTCCTGGGACAACGTACAAAGAAAACCTGATTCAGAAATCCTAAAGCACTCTCCGGCAAGTCAAGTACGAGCCTCCGGTTACGTGAGCCCTTAACGTGTATGATAGAAGAATGGCCCTTCCTCCTTTTAAACAAGAAAAGGTAGAATATATCCTGAGACGTAGGATCCCTTTCCCTCATAAAAAGAACGTAAATCCCTAACAAGATGGCATAACCACTCAGATGAACCTGGAAAGGGGTAATGGGCAGACATTCCAGGATCATCTCTAAAAACGAGTTAAAAAGAGAGACAACACCATTCATCAACATCTGGCGGCTAACTGCTACGTAGCCTTTTGGCGGACGGTCAGCGAAAACATTCTTCTCTGGTAGTATTGCGTCCGCCTCAGGGATACCAAACTGATTACACAACTGTTTAAAAGTTTGTTGGTTAAGTTTTATAAAATGCCTCCCAGGTGGCGTAGTACTAAGAGGGCAAGGAACAAGAATTGGCTGGCTTAGTATTGGCAATGGAGCTGTAGTTGTTGTATCTCGTGGAGTAGATGTAGAAGTCTCAACTTGTACAGAAGCGAATGTCTCTTTGGCCTGAACGCGAGTCTGCTGCCTGGTAGTCATTCTACACAAACAATCTTGTTTATAAACATATCACATGTACACAATTCCTAAGTGTGAAGTGTCATGCAGAACTATACAACTCATATTAAAGCGAAGCTTGAAATCCACGGTCGGCGTGTGTCGATTAGTCGATCCCAAGCGTCGCTAATTACTAAAACTAAAACTTCGTACATATGCGATCAAAGTTTGAAAAGTTACAGTTTGTCGAACAAAATAAGCTTGTGTAGATGTGTCATCCAGTTTTAGTCTTGAGATTCACTTAAAATGTTTTATTTAACTAATCCGCTATTAATGTGGGCGATCGATAGTAAGTATAAGTCCAAAAATATGAAGTGTTTGTTGCTGTTGTAAGGCAGGAAACAGGACATATGGGCGTTCAGTTCTCAAGTCATAATTGTGAATTGTTCAAAGTCTGGGATGTTTGAATGCAATAAGCTTCAAAAGCAAGTGTCAAGTACCAAGGTTCAGGTAGCCCAATGACCTGGCAACCAGGTCGCTCAATGACCTAACGTCCAGATTGTTTTACGACCCAAAGGGTTCAGATTGTCCCACTACTTCAAAAGCCCTAGGTCGTGCATCATGAAAGAGATCAAGGTCGTCCAAATGAGCTAGAGGCTTGGGTCATTCAAGGATTAAATTGCTATAGGTTTGGGTCGTTTGAGGCGTAGGACGATGAAAGTTTGGGTCAAGGCCATCCTTAGGTCGCTTAAAGAAGTCAGGTTGCTACTCTAGTCTAGAAACTTAGGTCGTCCATTAAGTTGAAGGCACGGGTCGTCCATCAGTCCAAAGGAGCAGGTCATATAATGACCTGATATCTTAGATCGTCCAAACGACCCAACAAGCACAACTTGATTTATGGCTTAATCCTGAAGCTGCTGGAAGGTGTTCAAGTATCAAAGCAAAGATCTTCAATATGCACAATGTTAATTCAAACATACAAGTATGCATGCCAACAACATATTATGAGCAATCGAATTCAACTAATGTCAACCGAATTGCTGATTTTACGTTGGATTACAAGGTTTCACGCATGGGTTTCTGACTGAAATTCACATAAAAATTGCAAAAAACCAATCAACTCAACTTGACTTCAAAGCATTGCAAACATATGTGAAAAATTGCAACAAAGCCAGCATACACGATTAGTGGATAATTACACATTTTCAATGGCCAAATTCAAATGGTTATTGTTCGTCACTGAAGCAAAAAGAAAACTCGCATATCATCACAAAGATCTGCACATTATCAACTTAGCACCATATTATTATTATACACCAACATACGATAATAAAAAAAGGGGGTTTAGAATCGCAAATCCGATCAATACATTGAGTAAATTCAACAGAGAAAAGATTGCTTCATCAGGTATAGATCTGAAAAACAGAAGTTGAAAAAATATAGACGAGATGAAGGCCTACAAACATTAATTTCAGTTTAGAACACAAGTTTCTCGAAATACATAGATCACAAGCAATCAAAATAAAAAAGGAAATTCTCATATAATTTCGAATCCAAGCTACAATCGATTCGAATTGACGTCGAAATTCTCAATTTCACAACACAAATTCCCAGATCGATTTAAAAATCCCAATATCTAAGTGAGATCCGATTCAAACCCTAGAACCCCAAAAAATTGGCTCGATGTGAAACCTAAAGGGATAAGCATCACCTACGTTGCAATCAATATTCAAAGACGATCAAAAACTGGTGCAAAAGCCTCTGAAAAACTCGGTAATGGTAAAGTATTTCAGATCTGAAGAATACGCCTACAATTCGAGTTGTTTTGGTTGCAAGAGGGAAGATGACGATCAGATGTGATGAAGTCTGAAACTCTAGCGATCAGTGACGAGGTGAATTTGATCAACGATGGCAGATTCAAATTGTGAAAATGAAATGAAGAAAGGCGGTCGATCCAAAGGATGATATAAAGGCCAAGCCAAGTATAATTGGGCCGCATTCATTTCAGTTCGAAGGCCCAAACGACCCAATGCTATATGCGTGTATTAGTTCTTCAAATGAATGGCTAACGACCCATCAAAGAATATCAAAGTTGTTCAGTTCGAAGCCTATATTATTTTACAATAATACAGGCTCCGAGGGCAAATGTTAACCCATAAAAAATATAGTTTGAGTCATGTGTTATTCAAGCTATAGGTCATTTCCTCATCATGGAGTCGAGTCGTCAAATATTAGGTTGTCCAGGCCTTGGGTCGTTCAAGCCACGTTATCAGCATTCAAGTCGTTAAGACCTTGGATCGGTCACTACGTACCAGAAAACATTGGGTCATCTTCCCTTAGGTCGCTGGCCCTTGTACGCATCATCAGGTCGTCATCAGTGGTTGGGTCGCTGAGTCTTGTGATGAAGTGGGTCGCTTATGCGTATCTGGTTTAGGTCGTTCATCTTGTTCTAAAGCAGGCTGCATTGCCCTAGGTTGTTTCTTGAAAGGTCGAGAAACAAGTTAGGTCGCCTATGACCTAAAAGGCGGGTCGCCCAAACGACCTGAAGACCCGAGAACACTATTTCCGGCCTCTCCACCCCACTTTCACACTTATAAGTACCCCATCATTTCCCACATTCAAAGGACCGACTTCTCCAACCACGAAGTGCCGTCATTTTCATTTCTCGACAACTCCAAACCATCCTTACCTCCATTAAACCTCTTTAAAGCTCTGATTCATCATCTCAATCATCGTGAAATCATCAAAGATCGTCTAAATGCTCGATTATTGAAGATCAACTTCAACAATCTTCGTAGTCATAGAGATTTACTCATTTCCATGGTGAAATCGAGAGATTAAAGGGAAGAAATAGAGAGAATTGTTGTAAAGAGAAAAGATGAACAAAACTATAGAAAATGTGTACCTTATAATATTGAGAACGATAACGAAATCCCTCTTCAAAGTGGATGTAGGCCAAATCTAAGGCCAGATCATTATAAAATTTCTTTCTTTTTACTGCTTTTGTGCTTGTGGTTTCCCATAATCTAGATAGATATATTTTGAAGGTGTATTCACACTTTCCGTGGTGTTAGTGATCAATTTTTGACATTAACACAAATATTGTAAATATGGTTTGGCATGCTCCGAAAAAAGATTTTGCTTAGACACAAAGAGCATGCCATATCATAAATAATTAAATCAAGGAAACGACAACCACAAAACATATAAAAAAACTCAAGAATTAATATCGTGTAAAAAAATTGCACGCCAAGATTTTTTTTTCCTTTTATATTTGAGTCGTTACATATCCTTACCCTTTCACATTACCATTGTCAAGATCAGATGAGTCTAATGCATTTTCAGATTCTGCAGTTCTAACCTAATTGTTTCTTCAACATTCATAAACTCTACAAATTCTCTTCAATTTTAGGGTACTACTTTTCACATCTACACATCGTACGATCAAAGTCATTTACTTTTTATTGCTTGCATTAAGAGAATAGACAAGTATAATAACAAAATACTTCACTTTCTTTCCTTTTGAAATAATTGTGTTTCTGTAACGACGCGGGTTTTTTGCAATCTTGGTTATCGACATATAACACCATATCGACAAATCAAGCATCGGAAATACCGGATAGTCCATGAAAGAAATTAGAGGGTGAGGATAGATAAGATAGAAACATAGAATAGAAGAATAAGAAGAACATACAACATCAGAGTAAGCACGAATCTCATAGCGGAACGAATAAATATATTTCATAACATAACTTTGAAATATAAATCTATACTTGAATATATATATATATCATTTCCAAAGTACAGCACTTACAACGCAGCGGAAAAACCATAGCTATATAATTCTCAAGCCTCCTGCTCTAGCTCTTTGAGTATCTGTAAATCCCGACTACTTGACTGCCCGTACAAAATTGGGCACCCAAGAGTTTAGGGAAAACAAAACAAACTCTGGGTCAGTCATGTGACTGGTGTGAGTAAACTCAAATTTTTTTGATTTAACTTTCAAATTCCTTTTGAAACAAAGGAAAATCATAAGACCGATCCACACATAAACACGGATGGTTTTTACCTTACGATAACCCAAATCATTAGTAAAACAATATTATTCTGATCTTATAATAATGTCTAACACAAGTAATATCAATCTAGTAGAAACGCTTGCATCTAACGTTCTACATATATAATATACAATCAAAACCACGGGCTCTTATTTAGGGAATGGATTCCAACTATGGCAAGGTATGGATCCACCTTCCGCTCAGTGTACTCTAGAAGCGATACGCTGGAGTTCAACAAGAACATCTTGCAACTCGGCCATACATGACCAACCACTCATTTCGCTTGAGTGTATCGAATATATTGTCACCTTACAGTTGGTAAACCAACATAACCATTCCCGAGAGATACAGAATTAAAGAAGTAACAAATATGAATATTCTCTAGATGGTGACAATATACCCTACTTTTTTGCGAACCACTTAGCCATGCTACCTGTCCGATTTCTGTCATTTCCCAGTTGATGAGGCTCGAGGTCAAAACGTATCTTTTAACAGATCACTCCTCCATTTACTTCGACTGCCACGTCGTCATACCCGTCAAATCACAAATTGATTTCCCAAAAAATACCATGGGTATAAGCTAAGAGAAACGAATTCCTCCTCCACCAACCTAAATACGTTTGAAACGATCAATGTACGTGATCTACCAGATATACTCTGTCAGACATTCGTCCATTCAAGTTGTCCTGTGACTGGACAAACCGAAGGCACTATTCCATACATCCATCCTAGGCAATCTCTACCTAGGACTTATACAATAGCCCTTGCACTTTACTCCGTCTTCAATTATCTTTGGCATATATGATTCCGCAACGCTTATTCCAATACGGAGTGATTCTTAGGATAAGAATCCAACCGGTCTCTCCGTATTGACGACAGAAAAATGGTCAAAAAATTCGATAGTAGGTGAGTTAACTATCAAAGAAAAACACGTGTGCAAACAACGAAATTATTCCAGATGGAAATTATATCGATCTATCATCATTCATCATTTATTTCTTAAATTAGTTTACCATCAATTTATTCATTCTCCATTTCCTGTTTCCGTCTATATATAGAAATCCTTATTTTATAAATTTAGAAAATATACGTTATTAATCACTGGAAAACATTTCCATCTCCTTTCCACGTATCACTGTCATTCCAGTATACTTTACCATCCAACATTTCATTTTCTATGATTAGAAAATATCTCTGATTATATTTGGAAAACGTTTCTAAAACTCATTCCTTGGATTTAAATAGATGTTTAAATAAAACATCGCTATGCCAATTCAAACCATTACCTTCATTAACTATATTCACTTAACCAACCTTCACTATCAAACCTTACTATTCCTTAGTTAAGAAGGAAGTCAATCAAGTTGGGGTATAATTACCTCACAGACCTTAACTGAACAACGTTTTAACTTCGAAATAGTCAAAGTTTATCTTTTTAAACCTTTAACAACTTCTTTGCGAACCTCACGGATTCTATTTACGAATCCACTTCTTTTATAAAAACGTTGGTTATAATAATAACGTTATAATTCCTACTTTCGAAATATCTAACTTCAAATATAACTTTTATTCTTTAATTTGAATAAATAACTAAACAATTTATTAAATTTATAAATCTTGGTTTAAAAACCAGAAAGTAAATATTACTTTCCAACATTCGATATAATCGAATTTCAACGTATAATTCTCTTTCGAATAAACTCTATTCGATAACCCTTTCCTTCGAATAAACTATATTCGATAATCACTCTTCGAATAGCCATATTCGATTAACTCTATTCAATTAACACTATTTGATTAACTCTAATCGATTTACCCTTATCAGTTAGCTCTATTTGATTAACTCTATTCTATTTACTCTATTTGATTAACTCTATTGGATTAACTCTTTTTGATTAACCCTAATTGATTAACTCTTATCAATTTACTCCTATCAAATAAACTATATTTGATTAACCCCTTTCGAATAAACTATATTCTATTTACTCCTTTCTATATTCGAATAAACTATATTCGACAACTCCTTTTAACTCTATTCGAATAAACTATATTCGATATCTCCTTTTAACTCTATTCGAATAAACTATATTCGACAACTCCTTTTAACTCTATTCGAATAAACTAACATTCGATAACTCCTTTCGAATAACTAACATTGGATAACCCTTACGAATAACAAATATTCGATAACCCTTTCGAATAACTAATATTCGATAACCCTTTCGAATAACTAATATTCGATAACCCTTTCGAATAACTAATATTAACTTCTTATTCGATAACTTCTTTCGAATAACAAATATTCGATAACTTCTTTCGAATAACAAATATTCGATAACTTCTTTCGAATAACAAATGTTCGATAATCTCTCTTTCGAATAAACTATATTCGATTAACTCTCTTCGAATAACTAATATTCGATAATCTCTCTTTCGTATAAACTATATTCGATAACCCTTTCTTCGAATAACTATATTCGATTACTCTTTCTTTCGAATAAACTATATTCGATAATCCCTTTTTTTCTATTCGAATAAACTATTTCAAATAACTACTTTAATTCTATTCGAATAAAATATTTTGAATAACTCCTTTAATTTTATTCGAATAACTCCTTTTCGAATAACTATATTTGATAAATTCTTATCTTCGATTAACCAATACTCGACGAACTCTATTTGATTAACTAACACTCGACTATCTCTAACTGATTTAACTCTAATCGATTAACTCACTTCGAATAACTAATTTCGATTTAACTCTAATCGATTAACTTACTTTGAATAATTAATTTTGATTTAACTCTAATCGATTAACTCACTTCGATTAACTCTAATCGACTTACTCTTATTCAAATAAATTATATTTGATTACTCTATTCGATTACAAATACTTCCTTTTCTATTTATCTATATTTATTTCATATAAATATATTTAAATATATAAATATATTTAAAACAATTAAATTAAATAAAAATAATTTAATATTATCGTATATATTCACACTAGAATATCATACAGTTCCCATTGGATTTATAACTCGATATTCAAATCCCGGTTGAATCGATATTCAATTTATATTGAAAAATCCATTTCAAATATAAATAAATCGCTATAAATTATAAAGGAATTCCATAGCGACTTTTCTAAAATGTGATTTGGACATATATCAAAATCTACACAATGAAATCCCGATTTTTCTCTTCCACCAGAAAAATATACTTCACCAGCTCCGAACGTTTCTTGTTTCACGGAAATCCGATTTAAAACGGACCCTGTATATTCAGTTAAAGTTCAAATCGCCAAATAGTGAACTGCCGCGCCATTTCGAGCTCGATTTTAATTATATTATAATTATAAGTTCAAACTGTCGTTCAAATAATAAATTCGTCATTCTAATTAAATTCTTGGCTGAATTAAATACTTTGAATTATCCAGTTCACATTATATTGTCAATTCGCTATTTCTGATTATTTCAAAAATTAAATATATTATTCTATTATTTAAATTAATTAAATATTCAATATAATTTGATTAAACAACCATTTTCACTCTTTAAATAATTAAATAAATTAATTATTATCCGTATAAGTACGGGTCGTTACATTATTCCCCCTTAAAATAATTTCGTCCTCGAAATTGCTAAGTAAGAAAACAAACCCTATTGACTGGTTAAAAAATATTATTTTTCTTCTTTAACTTCAGTTTCAACTGAACCAATTTAATTTCAATTAAAATTTTATTTAATTCTTATCAACGAAAATTTTCAAAAATCCTGAAAATTTTCTAACACCCGAAATTTCCGAAAAATTTCGCTAGCACCTCCTTTGTGCTGGTCAATCGATACAACTACAACTCGCTTCTCTGGGCCATCTCCAACCCAAAAGAAAATCAAACAGCCAAGCGGCCTGCCACATCGGCTCATAAAATCTCATACCCAATATGAAATATAAACTTGTAACTTTTTGTCGGGCATATCATTATATTCTTTCCATCTGCTGTTAATTTAGCATATACCAATGTCATCCCAATCAAACTCCAATCTGTTTTTATCCACATATCCAACCATTCGCTTATAACTAAGCCAATTTCCATTCTGAACTCAAATTCCATTATCAATTCCGGATTCTTACGATATCAATCCAACTTACTCGATATCATTATAATCTAATTCAATTCAATTTTCACATAATTGATTTCAATTTAATTCCAATTTGCTTTTACAAATTCACATTTAATTTGTTTTAATTCAGACAATCCTTCCCAGAGAATTTCAAACAGTTTAGCTTTTCTAAAACCAGATATCCCTTTTCAGGATTCAAAACAACTTGCTTTCCACAAACCAATTCAAAAACAAAATCTTTGGTGGTAATCCATCACTTAGCAACTCAAAAATGACACTGATGATGTGGCCATCATCATCAGGGTTATTTTCTAGCTTATCGAAGTGAGTTCAATACTATAACAATTTCAAAACCATATTTAAACACCTTCATTTTGAAATCACTTTCAAAATATCCTTCACAATGCTTGTAAACGATTTAAAATCTCCCATGATTTTAAAATTCAAATATATTTAATCCAAATCCATTTGCAAACACCTTTCGAAATTTCCAGGGTTTTAATTTAACTTCTGATTTAAATTCAGATTTAATTCATCTGATTTCACGTATTTCACTTATATGAATTCTGATTGGCTATTTATATAACCATTTCAATTTATAATCTCATTCGATTATAAAACAACCAACACATCCTATATATGATAATAATTTCAATATATATATACTTTTTTTATATCAAAATATATTCTAGGCAAAATTATTTCGTTTACCCTCTTTTCAAAACATACCGTATCGGTTCATTGTATTCAAGTGTTTATAAACCCCTACCGATACAGTGGATCAAACTGATCGACCAGAACCATTAAACAACTCAAACAATAAATCTCCACAATATAAAACAATTTTTATATCAAATAACAAATACATGCTCATATATATACACTCACGCAATCTAGGGTATTGCTAACCCCATCTCTACTGAGTCACGCCACAGAGCCAAGGTAGTTCACTTAACCTTAAGCTTTGATACCACTGTAACGACCTGGGGTTTTTGCGATCCTGGTTATCGACATATAACACCATGTCGACTAATCAAGCATCGGAAATACCGGATAGTCCATGAAAGAAATTAGTGGTTGAGGATAGATAAGACAAAAACTTAAAATAGAAGAAGAAGAAGAACATACAACTTTAGAATAAACACGAATCTCACAGCGGAACGAATAAATATATTTTATAACATAACTTTGAAATATATATCTGTACTTGAATATACATATCATTTCCAAAGTACAGCACTTACAACACAGCAGAAAAACCATAGCTATATAATTCTGAAGCCTCCTGCACTAGCTCTTCGAGTATCTGTAAATCACGACTACTTGACTGCCCATACAAAATTGGGCACCCAAGAGTTTAGGGAAAACAAAACAAAATAAACTCCGGGTCAGTCATATGATTGGTGTGAGTAAACTCAATTTTTTTTGATTTAACTTTGAAAATCCTTTTGAAACAAAGGAAAATCATAAGACCGATCCACACATAAACACGGATGGTTTTTACCTTACGATAACCCAAATCATTAGTAAAACAATATTATTCTGATATTATAATAATGTCTAACACAAGTAATATCAATCTAGTAGAAACGCTTGCATCTAACGTTCTACATATATAATATACAATCAAAACCGCGGGCTCTTATTTGGGGAATGGATTCCAACTATGATAAGGTATGGATCCACATTCCGCTCAGTGTACTCTAGAAGCGATACACTAGAGTTCAATAAGAACATCTTGCAACTCGGCCACACATGACCGACCACTCATTTCGCTTGAGTGTATCGAATATATTGTCACCTTACAGTTGGTAAACCAACATAACCATTCCCGGGAGATACAAAATTGAAAGAAGTAACAAATATGAATATTCTCTAGATGGTGACAATATACCTTACTTGGTTGCGAACCACTTAGCCATGCTGCCTGCCCAATTTCTGTCATTTCCTAGTTGATGAGGCTCGAGGTCAAAACATATCTTTTAACAGATCACTTCTCCATTTACTTCGAATGCCACAACGTCATACCCGTCAAATCACAAATTGATTTCCCCAAAAATACCACGGGTATAATCTAAGAGAAACGAATTCCTCCACCACCAACGTAAATACGTTTGAAACGATCAACTTACGTGATCTACCAGATATACTCTGTCAGACATTCGTCCATTCAAGTTGTCCTGAGACTGGACAAACCGAAGGTACTATTCCGTACATCCATCCTAGGTAATCTCTACCTCGGACTTATACAACAGCCCTTGCACTTTACTCCGTCTTTAATTATCTTTGACATATATGATTCCCCAACGCTTATGCCAATACGAAGTGGTTCTTTGGATAAAAATCCAACCGGTCTCTCCGTATTGATGACGGAAAAATGGTCAAAAACTTTGATAGTCGGTGAGTTAACTATCAAAGAAAAACACGTGTGCAAACAACGATATTATTTCCGGATGGAAATTATATCGATCACTCATCATTCATCATTTATCTCTTAAATTAATCTACCATTAATTTATTCATCCTCCATTTCCTGTTTCCGTATATATACAGAAATCCTTATTTTCAAAATTTAGAAAATATACGTTATTAATCATTGGAAAACATTTCCATCTCCTTTCCACGTATCACTGTCATTCCAGTATTCTTTACCATCCAACATTTCATTTTCTATAATTAGAAAATATCTCTGATTATATTTGGAAAACGTTTCCAAAACTCATTCCTTGGATTTAAACGGATGTTTAAATAAAACATAGCCATGCCAATTCAAACCATTACCTTCATTAACTGTATTCACTTAACCAACCTTTACTATCAAACCTTACCATTCCTTAGTTAAGGAGGAAGTCAATCAAGTTGGGGTATAATTACCTCTCAGACCTTAAGTAAACAACGTTTTAACTTCGAAATAGTCAAAGTTTATCTTTTTAAACCTTTAACAACTTCCTTGCGAACCTCACAGATTCTATTTACGAATCCACTTCTTTTATAAAAACATTGGTTTTAACGATAACGTCATAATTCCTACTTTTGAAATATCTAACTTCAATTATAACTTTTGTTATTTAATTTGAATAAATAACTAAACGATCTATTAAATAAATAAATCTTGGTTTAAAAACCGGAAAGTAAATATTACTTTCCAACATTCGATATAATCGAATTTCAATGTATAATTCTCTTTCGAATAAACTCTATTCGATAACCCTTTTCTTTGAATAAACTATATTCGATAATCACTCTTCGAATAGCCATATTCGATTAACTCTGTTAAATTAACACTATTAGATTAACTCTAATCGATTTACCCTTATTAGTTAGCTATATTTGATTAACTCTATTCTATTTACTCTATTTGATTAACTCTATTGGATTAACTCTTTTTGATTAACCCTAGTCGATTAACTCTTATCAATTTACTCCTATCAAATAAACTATATTTGATTAACCCCTTTCGAATAAACTATATTCGATTTACTCCTTTCTTTATTCGAATAAACTATATTCGACAACTCCTTTTAACTCTATTCGAATAAACTATATTCAATATCTCCTTTTAACTCTATTTGAATAAATTATATTCGACAACTCCTTTTAACTCTATTCGAATAAACTAACATTCGATAACTCCTTTCGAATAACTAACATTCGATAACCCTTTCGAATAACAAATATTCGATAACCCTTTCGAATAACTAATATTCGATAACCCTTTCGAATAACTAATGTTCTATAACCCTTTCGAATAACTAATATTCGATAACTTCTTTCGAATAACAAATACTAGATAACTTCTTTCGAATAACAAATATTCGATAACTTCTTTCGAATAACAAATATTCGATAATCTCTCTTTCAAATAAACTATATTCGATTAACTCTCTTCGAATAACTAATATTCGATAATCTCTCTTTCGAATAAACTATATTCGATAACCCTTTCTTCGAATAACTATATTCGATTACTCTTTCTTTCGAATAAACTATATTCGATAATCCCTTTTTCTCTATTCAAATAAACTATTTCTAATAACTACTTTAATTCTATTCGAATAAACTATTTCGAATAACTCCTTTAATTCTATTCGAATAAACTATTTCGAATAACTCCTTTTCGAATAACTATATTTGATAAATTCTTATCTTCGATTAACCAATACTCGACGAACTTTATTTGATTAACTAACACTCGACTAACTCTAACTTATTTAACTCAAATCCATTAACTCACTTCGAATAACTAATTTCAATTTAACTCTAATCGATTAACTTACTTCGAATAACTAATTTCGATTTAACTCTAATCGATTAACTCACTTCGATTAACTCTAATTGACTTACTCTTATTCAAATAAATTATATTTGATAACTCTATTCGATTACAAATACTTCCTTTTCTATTTGTCTATATTTATTTCATATAAATATTTCCTTTATATAACCCTATTTATTTCTTAAATAAATATTTCCTTGTACAATTTTATTTATTTCATAAATATTTCCTTTTAATCTATTTGTGAATGTTTTACAAATATTTCCTTTTATTTCTATTTGTAAATGTTTTACAAATATTTCCTTTTATTTCTATTTGTAAATGTTTTACAAATTTTTCTCTTCCTATTTGTTCTACAAATATTTTCCTTTATAACTCTTTGATTTTATAATTATTTCCTTTTATAAAAATCCTTTTCCTTTTTATATATAAAATCCATTGATTTTATATAAATGATTTATTTTCAAAATACACTCCGAAAATATCACCTTTTTACGTCCCAGTATTTCTTACGGTATTTAAAATACCAAATAGCAGTTATCAATATCATTCAAACACACATAATCCACAATAGATTATATATCACATCATATATTACAATATATGAAGAGAACAGTATTATAAATACCGAGGAATCCAGTTGGATCCCTCCAACCTGTTTCCCTGCATCACAAATGTTAAACAATATAAGTAACATCGATTTCATTTCACTATGAAATATTTTGCTAAACAGAATCAATATTTGATTAACGATTTATATATATATATATATATATATCGTTATCTATAATTTCAACCAATACATAAGCAATTCAACCAAACAGTTAACACACAACAATCAACAGTTAATTATCAGGTCTAAGAATACGTTATAGAAATATAACTGCTCAGAGTTGGTGAGTTTTAATCACATTGGACGATCACCATTAATAACGATAACCATCGCTTGATTCAAACAGACAATTTATTTTGCTATAAATTGTAACGAGTTTCAATTCACTCCTAGTCAGTCCCATTGTGTACGCGCCGTCCATACGATCCCAACGGATCTTGTTTCACTGAATTTCGTTCACATATGAATAAGATATTAAATTTACAAAATTTAATACTATAATTTAAATAAAATACTTGGTTTATTTTCAACTCTGGCCTTTACCACTTCCAAATGATGTCGGCCCAACTAGGAAAAACCCCTCCCGCTCCTTATCCTTCTTCTCCAACCTCCCGTAACAGTCGAACTGCACTCCACGTTTTGTCCCAATCTCGTGGCCTTTGTTCTACCTCCACACCGAGTGATTCCACCACCAAGATACACCATTACACTCCTCGTTTCAGTCTCCATCATGTCCTCACCAAAAGATAGAACTCGCACGCAAGTATCCAGATCCGACTTCAGCCCCCAAACCCGCACTACACAATAGTTGATCGACACCAAAAAACTACCGAACTCCATCAAAATTTCACAACTCAACCCAAATCATCACACAAACCCAAATCCACAAATGAAAACATGAACCGATGCCTCAAACTTTAAAAATCTCGAACCCTAGGTTTACTGTAATACCTAGACTTCGACGGGGATTTAATCAAACTCCATAATACCTATACCAGATTGAAGGAATTTTCACCAGAAATTGAAAGACAACGGTTTTAGGAATTAAGGGATTTTATTCGATTTATGGGGATTTTTCAAAGATCACGAAAATGGGTTTTGTGAAGAAAGTGGTGACGGCCAGGAATATTGACCACGAGAAAAATGAATGGTAGGGTTTACAGAAGTGTAGGTTATTTATAAAAACATTTTAATATTTTTATATTAAATATTTTATTTTATTTTAAGCAATCGCTACTCCTGTTCGGCTTTAAAAATCCCCATGATCATATTCGACACCCAAAAATCATGAAAACGAACATACAACTAGAGTTTGCCATTGTGGACCCCACGGAACTGGTTTTGTTGAATTCTAACTCCGTTTGTTCGCACCGCGTATTTTTAAAGGTCAAATTATCGACTATATTTCACATTAAAATCCCGTACGGCCACATACTAACTCTAAAAATCACGAAATTGAAATCTAGCAATAATTTAATATTGCGGATCCAAAAAAATTAGTTTCGTCGAATTCTGAGGTCGTCTGCAAAACTGGCTATTTTTAAAGCTCTAAATAACCCATTTAAATATATAAATATATTTAAAAACAATTAAATTAAATAAAAATAATTTAATATTATCGTATATATTCACACTAGAATATCATACAGTTCCAATTGGATTTATAACTCGATATTCAAATCCCGGTTGAATCGATATTCAATTTATATTGAAAAATCCATTTAAATATATAAATAAATCGCTATAAATTATTAAGGAATTCCATAGCGACTTTTCTAAAATGTGATTTGGATATAAATCAAAATCTACACAATGAAATCCCGATTTTTCTCTTCCACTAGAAAAATATACTTCACCAGCTCCGAACATTTCTTGTTTCACGGAAATCCGATTTCAAACGGACCCTGTATATTCAGTTGAAGTTCAAATCGCCAAATAGTGAACTACCACGCCATTTCGAGCTTGTATTTAATTATATTATAATTATACGTTCAAACTGTCGTTCAAATAATATATTCGTCATTCTAATTAAATTCTAGGCTAAATTAAATACTTTGAATTGTCCAATTCACATTATATTGTCAATTCACTATTTCTGATTATTTCAGAAATTAAATATATTATTCTATTATTTATATTAATTAAATATTCAATATAATTTAATTAAACAACCATTTTCACTCTTTAAATAATTGAATAAATTAATTATTATCCGTATAAGTACGAGTCATTACAGTTTCTTAATCTCCATCGGTTCATTTTGTATTTTATGACTAAGAAAATGATAATGAATTTGTTTTTCTTGAATGAAAGGAAGATGATATTGCAATATTAGATCAAATTCAGCAATCATTTAAACCAAGCTTATCATTCGATCCATGTAATGCTAAACTGTCAACGACAAGATACTTCTCAACTGCAATTATTCTATGCATGATTTCTTTCTAGTGTTCTTTATCTTTTTGAATAAGATCTTGCATATTTTTGTCAATTATTTGATTACATTGTAGTCTTTTTTTTCAACTTAACTCAGACGTCGTAGTTTAGATTGTGTTCTTTACTTTTCTCATATTGTGCAAATTTCTCGCAAAGATGCCTCTGGTATCTAATTCCATCTTTTGCTATTTGGCTTTTTGAAGTCATTACATTAAACAACTTACAACAGAAACAAAATACTTTGTCTGCCAATATAGAATAAACAAGCCACCTCCTATCATGATATTCTTCATTACTCATTTGTTTCTTGTAATAATTTATAAATAAATGCCTAAAGTTGTCATCTTAAGAGTATGTTATATTTAAATTCTCTAGTAGAACCCTTCTCAATAAGTAAATCTCTTTTATTTTCATCCATATTATCCCAAACTTCTGGATCATATACATTCGATACTTGTTTGGAAGACATGACCTTTGTTTTATTCTACTGATCTAAACATTGGACATAGCTTTAATTTACTATTTGTTGCGGTGAAATCTCAATATCATGTGTAGTTTCTTTTGTATCGTTGAATTCTTCGTTTACCTTAGTCTTATTTTCTATTATATCATCAAAACCAATTCTATGTTCAGAACCACAAGATTGATCTGCAGTATCAACTAAATCTATCCTTTTTGCAAAATATTTGCCAAGATACTTCTGATGATCTGGCTATTTTTTTCATTTCTTTTTTGTTTTTTCCTATTGGAGCTTCCAAGTGGTTGTTTTCGAGGAAACGTTACAGCTATCATTTAATTTTATTTTCAATTTGAAAAATACGATTTCTGTTAATAAATCAATATTCGCAGTAAGATAAGATCATATTATTTGCTATAACACTTTGTTCATCAAACATGTAAACAAAAGTCGATATTTTCCTAAAATATCTAGCATTTAGAAATTTCGATATATGTACCTAAATTCAAATTCTCTTCCAAACTTCGAATGCAAAGAAAACAATCATTTATTTTTTAAGCTGAAATAAGAGAACAAATTAGAAGTAGCTTAATACGATCATGTTCTAATTTACTCATTTCATTTTTATTTTGAGGTGCTATAATCAAGAATTTGCCAACTAAATTATAAAACATATATACAAGTCATAACTATAGATATTAACCAAAAATTAAACTAAAATGAGATATAGAAAATAGGATTACCTATTGTAAAGATCATATTTGAGATCACTCAAATTCTTGTTTTTTTCTGCTCCTTTCATCCCTAACTCCTTAAGCTCTCTTTTCCTTCTTCGTTTCTTCCATAGTTGTGCAATCATCTTCCGTCCTTTTTTTTTTTACTTTAAGCAATTGACGAACGTCTTCCTGTTTTTTCTTTACCATGTGCAATGGAACAGAGCCGACTCTGGTTGTTAGACATATTCCGAACTGTTTATTTGTTTTTTGTTTTTTTTTTGTTTTTGTCTGATAGCAATGAATGTGAATACGCATAGAACAAATAGAGTTGGATACAATTCAAGGAAATGTGCATTTGTGAATTGTGATATCAAAGTCCTTGTGATGCTCATACATAAACCAAGTCTTCATTTTATATTTGGCGGCCGTTGACGTTCTAGATTCTTTCTGGAAATTTGATGGGGGCAAAATTTTGACAAGGACGTAGGTGCATTTTTATATCAAATTGAATAAAAACGAGACTTCACGCAAATTATTCAAAACCAATTACTTCCAAAAACCCCCTAATAAACTGAGGAATAGCGTAACACGAACATTGCTTGCTGTAGGATATTGTATCTACGATTGCCACTGTCGTAATTTCCTCAAATCCAAGCGTCAATTTTCACAGCTCAAACCTTCTTCCGCAATAAGTACCTTCCTTCTAAACGCATCCATCCTAATGCTAATTAAATAACTAAATTAATATTCATTTTATCGTTTCTCTGTCCCTTTTTCATTTCTCTGTATAAATCTGACCCATATTCACCGCTTCTTCACCCTTCTCGTCGAGATATCGAATTCTGGAAAATTAGAATTTCGGGATGGGGCAGCAGACTCTGATCTACAGCTTCGTGGCACGTGGCACCGTCATCCTCGCTGAGTACACAGAGTTCACTGGCAACTTCACCAGCATCGCCTCTCAGTGTCTGCAGAAGCTTCCTGCCACGAATAACAAGTTCACGTACAACTGCGATGGCCATACTTTCAACTACTTGGTTGAGGATGGATTCAGTGAGTTTTTGTTTTCTGAACTTTTATTGCTTCATCTGTTTTGACCTTGGAGCTGTTTTGTAATTTGATGTTCTTTTTACTCGAGATTTTTGGTTGTTTTGGTGGGTAGATCTAGGGTTTTGGCGGGTAGATCTGGACTGGTAGTTGATTCGGAGTGAGATTTAGCGTGGAAGTGTTTGTGGATATGTATATATTTGTTTTCTGTTCGTCTTTTTTGTGCTTGCCCTGTGTGGTGTCAAATTATTTAATCTGTTGGTTCAATAGGTTGATGATCACCCATTGTTTAACTAATATATCATAAGTAAACCGAACCTAAAAAGTTAATTGTTGAACATTATCAATTTTAATGCTGTCTTATTCTTGGAGAACCTAATGCAGTAAGTTAAATGTTATGACAGTAGATTTCACCACAACTTCATTTATCTTTTTCTTGTAAATTGGCCTTACTAATCTTTTAAAAGTGTTGTCCGTCAAACTTAATACCCCAGACAAAAACACCATTTGAGTGAAAATCCCCTATATAAAATGTGTGTACGGCTTAAAGCTTCCTTTGTTAAGTCTTGAAATAACATTGGAAAAAAATGTTTCTAATAAAAGTATGCTTAAGTGGATTTCTTATTACGAAACTATTTTCATATTGGGAACAGTATCACCAACTGTTAGTTGAAATGTTATTGTGAACAATAAACTTTGTTTTGCTAGCCAATAGACAGTTGAGGTAACAAATGTGGCCTTGTGTACACTTTATTGTTAATCATGATATAAACTTAATGAATTTTGGATTTTCATCTGTGACCTTCCTACAAAATTTAAACATTCATTTTCGACCAAGATCTGGTCCATAGCTTTCTCAATTTGTAAAATTGAGTATTTTCTGCTGTTTCAAAATTTTGGGATTTTTCATTATTGTTATGTACTTCACTAATTATTCTATGTATAAGAAAGTAGCATACTGAGGGGGTTTAATGTATTTATGGTTTCAAATCACTTAGCATGATTCGTGTACCAGAAGAAGGTGAGTAATGGTCAAACGTCTTTACTTTCATTGTTCTTCATTTGTATCCTTGAACTGTGTTTGCCTACTTATATTAGTGGATTTTTTTTGTTCTATGTACTGTACTATGTTCTTTTTATCTCTGGAATATTCTGGAGGCTAGTCCTAACCAATTCCTCAACTTAAGTGTTACTAATTGGTACTTGAGCACCAAGAAGAGGGTCACTTGCCTCGTCTACCAGTTCGGTTCATGCTAATGAATTTGATGTACATTATATAACTAGAGAAGGTCGATCTAAAAGATGTAGCTTGCATGGTGCTATCTTAAAATTGAGTATCTGTGGGGAACATGCTGTATCCATCTTATTTCTTTATTAAAATCCAAAGGTAAAATAACTTGATGAACATTTAGGAATAGGACCAGTAAAGAAACTTTGATCATACGGCTGGATCTATTATTACTAATTTTGAAGAAAATTCCTTTGTACTGTTATTTCGAATTAATTTTCGTAAAGTATGGTTCTAGTTGCATATGTTTAGCATCAGTATGTTATCTGATGTCTGCTGTGTCAACCTACTACATTTTCTTTATGTATTTTAGTTTTTAATTTTTTCCTGATTTAAGATTTTTATTTGCTTCTTTTTTTGTATTTGTGGTCTGCTTTTATATGTAGTTGAACGAAAACAAATATCTTTTCAAACTTTATCTATTTTGCAATGTCGCATCAGTGGTACATTAGTCATGGTCACGGTTATGATATATAATGTACTTTCCAACTGACTTTTCTCTGCTTTAAATATTTTGAATGGTTCATGCCAATTCATTTTGTGATCTCTATGCTATTCTCTCTCTTATTCTTTCTTTTGTGCTTTGGACCACGATGGTTTTAGTCACACTGAATGTTATGCAAAAGTCTATGCCAGACCTTTTACTTTTTTTAGTTCTGTTGCCGTTCAGATCAGTCAAAGATGGCTCCTTAAGGTTAGCAAATTCATATATTTACTTCCGATTTCCTTGACTCATTTCTACTTATAGATTTCCAATTCCAGCTTCCAGTAACTTTCTCCGTTATTTTACACATTTATGTCAAAATAACACTCGTGATTGTGCTTGAAGCCTTGTAGTCATGTATCCTATACCATCATGGAAGATCATATAACTTATTTCAGACACTCTGGGCATGTGAGGTTCATGTACTACATATTCCCATTTACATTCTGAATCTAGTCTCTTACATTTAATGTAATAAAATTTCTGCCATAACTCATACTTATCATGTTCTGCAGAGCATGCTTCTTAAAGCTTTCCTTTTTTTTTTCCTTCTGTTCATTTATGCCCACTAAGCACGTTACAGTATTCTTCAACTGATAGCTGTGCATTTTTTATGCAGTATTAATTTAATACCAATTCTATATCTTTTTTTCATATATTTTTCTTAATTGCATTATGCCCAATATAACATCTTCCCTCTTAATTATGCATTTGTTTTTTTTCATATTCATTTCCTTCTACAGCTTGTTTTCTTAACTTTCGGCATACTGTGCATAGTACTTAAAACTAGAAGTGTTTGTAATGTACGTAGAAAACTGAATGTGCATCTTTTGAATTGTACTGCTAGTCTGCTATATAACGGGTTACAGTCTGCAATCACACAGCCATTCAAGTGGTTTAAAAATATTATCACCTTTTGGTTGCAATACAACATGATTTTGAAAGACTTACACATTTTGAAACAACCGTGTATTGTTAGTATTAGACATGATCAACACTTTGCGCCACATAGACCAGCAGTTCACAGAATCTGCTGATCTGCTGCAGCAGGTCAACACATTTGTTCAACCCACTAGAGCACCAAAATTTGGCACTTCCTAGTTCATTCATTTGGGCCCCAATTACATGATGCTAAATGTACAAGAGAAAATGGCGTGACATGAAAAAACGAACAGCAGTTATTGAGATATTAGACATAATGAGATGAGCTGTTACTTGTATCCAAAATTGTACTAAGAGCTCTCCAATCCAAATATAAAACTGATTCTTGTATTGTACTGTCCTTTAAATCCTATGTATCAATAGATAGTTTACAATGTGAACTCAACTTGCTTCCTAAAGATCAAACATCACATTAAAAAAGAAGGGAATACTCTTACGCAAATGGTATTTATTTGTGGAAACAAATTTGACTATGTATCCTGATCAAAATTTAATCAAATAAAATAATATCACAAACTACATCATTATGTATATTTATTATTTCTCTTTATGAAGTGCATTTTTTAAAGCTAAACCTTGCACTAGACAATGTCTAATGTATTTTTTGCCAAGTGATCATAACATTGTCAATACCATTGCCATTGAAGATAAAAATTGAATTGTAATACATTTTGATGATGTGTAATTGACATCATATCAAAAATGTATGAGTTGGAGATGCTATGTGTCTTAATCACTGATACAACCTGGTTACATAATATATCTTGCAGCCGTCTATACAGGTCACAAATTGGATAACTATGTTTAGCATATGCCACTATAGCTGTCTTACCGTTGGGAATTTTCTTTTTTAAGAAATTGGTACTTATATGCAACTTTGGCTAGTATGCACCATACTAGCATGACAGTGGGGTCTGACGAATCGCATCCATGACCTCTTGCATCCTGCCTCAACGCCTTAATCAGCTGAAGCAAGGATGCTTGTCACCAAATGGTTCTTGTCCCTAGATAAAATAATTGAAGAGCTATATTTCTAAGATCGTGAGTGTTTACACATTTCGTGATAGAGCTGTAACTTGTAGTAAATGTAAAATTACTTCAATCAATTAATACACTGTATTCTGCGATTCAATTAGTTATGGACAATATGCGCATGCAGTGGAACATGGGGCTAGCTTTCATTGTAATGAAACCAGTGGTTTCTGGATTTATGTTGGACTTTTTTCATCAATCTTATTCTATATTTCTATTGGATGTCATGCTTTATCAGTATAATCGTATTTTGTTGTTTCTTTCAACTTGAATTGTTATTTGTTTGTGTATCTTCATGAACACATATTTTGCCTGTGTTTGTGCTACACGATACCACTAATGCTTGTCTTTATATAGTGGTTGCTTAATCCTTTTGTGGTTTTTGCAGCATACTGTGTTGTTGCTGTTGAGTCAGCAGGGAGACAAATTCCCATTGCTTTTATCGAAAGGATTAAGGATGATTTTGTCAAAAAATATGGTGGGGGCAAAGCTGCAACTGCTGCCGCTAATAGCCTGAACCGAGAGTTTGGGTAATAATGTTTATATATAATTGATTAATGAATCTTTCCAAACATTTTTACTGGTACAATACTTAGGCTAAAATTCTGAACTTGCATTAGACCAAAAATGAAAGAGCACATGCAGTACTGCGTTGACCACCCTGAAGAGATAAGCAAGCTTGCCAAAGTGAAAGCTCAGGTTTCAGAAGTCAAGGGAGTCATGATGGAAAATATTGAGAAGGTATTGGAATTTGTCTCGGTATTAAGATTTCGCGCACACCCACACAAACAAATAAACACACATAACATACAGACATAGATCCACATACTTATACACATATACATATACACACACACGCACACATACACACATATGTGTATACACACACAAAAATACATACACACGTGTGTTTGTATAGTATATACTATATACACATATATATGTACACCTATATACACATATTTGCAAGGTTCGGCTACACCTCACTTTGTTGTTCCTTTGTTATCCCGAATATCAACCGCAACTTACAAAATAAATATAGTACTTTCTCTCTCTTTCTGAATTAAATAATAGTGTAGTGAAAAAAAAAAGAGATTAAATCCTAAATTGTTGATATTTATGGAAAACAGAGGTGTTGCCAAGGATTTGAATCACCTTCATCTCATTTGAGATATCGGCATGGAATTTTCTTCGTTTAAGATTTGGCAGCTTGATTAGTTATTAATTTTTTATATCTCCTTCATTTCGATTGAAATTTCTACAAACTTCGAGATTTGAAACCTTAGGTGTAGTCGAACCTTTTTGTCCTATATACATATTTATGTGTGTGTGTCTATATATATATATATATATATATATATATATATATATATATATATATATATATATATATATATATATATATATATATATATATATATGGGAGAGCTATACTTTGGACTGTTGGATTTGATTGTCTTTAGGTGGAAGGTGGAATTTATGGGATGGTCTACTGATTGAGATATTTTGTGTTCAATTTTATGTCATCATTTTGTGTTTAAGTAGGGATTCCCTATCTATATATTATATATATTACCCGCATCGTAAAATATGTGACATATTGACTTGTATATAGCCCATCATGCACTTTTCTCTTACAAGCTAGTTTTTAGGGGTGAATTCTACTTAGTGTGGCCGTATCAATCAGTGCTTTTACCGAGACCCGTCGACGAAAGTTCGAGTCGCAAGAGGGTCGATAAAATACTGATAGGTGAGTGAAGTCATCTAAAAGAGAAAAAGGGCCACCGTTATGTTAATGTCGATGGAGGGGGCCGACTTAAACGTCAGACTTTCGAAGAAGTGATGAAATGTTATGTCGTACATCGTAGAATACGAGTAGGGTTGGCAATTAGAACCAAGAACCGGAAACCCGAACAGACCTGAATCCGAACCGAACCCGATGGGTCTCGGGTCGTGTCTAGATGATTAAAAATACCATCAAGACCCAATCAAACCCGACCCGCATAGATCCGACAAAAAAATATTGAAATATATGTAGTTTTAGTGTTATTATTCAATCGGACCCGACCCGACCCGAGCTTCAACCCGACCCGACCCGAAGCTCGGGTTGGGATGGGTCCAGATTTTTGAAATGTATAGTTTAGACCCGACAAAACCCGACCCGCCTAGAACCAAGACCCGCCGGGTCGGGTCCGGGTCCATGGGGTCGGGTCTAATTGCCACCCCTAAATACGAGACATTGACTTGTATGTAATCCATTAGCAAGCTAAATTTTAAAGGTGAGTTTTACATAATGTGGCCGTGTCATACACGATGCACATGCATATACACAAATATATATATATATATATATATATGCGTATATATAAACATTTTCTCTTTTGAACCAACTATTTGAATGCATAATAAAATACAAATGCTGACATAAAAAATGTAGAACGTTGGATTATGTTTGTGTGTGTGTACACACACACTCATACCAACACACATCGCGCTGCACAACACCCTTATATCGGGGGCATTTAGGGATGTTGCAATGTATACACATGCACACACGAGGTGCGTTCAATAACACCTTAAATAGAGCAGACCCCATTAACACTTGATTTCACCCACAAATTTTGATTTAAATAATATGTCGCATATAACTTAAATCGAAACTTATGGTGGAAATCCACGGGTAATGAGATGCTGCACTATTTGGGTGTCATTGAATGTTATACATATCAATGTTTTAAAACGCAAAAGGCGTACACGAGGCGTTTTCGGGTCCGTGAGACGAGGCGTAAGCCTTTCAGGTAAAAAAAAAAAAGCGCAACACATATTTTTTTTTAATATGAAATAACATTAAGCATCAAATACTTAAGCAAAAACCATAAAGCATTTGAAGCAATTCAAACAAAATACAATCATCCTTGTGCATTTAATATAAAATGCAAAAGATCAAATGATATCTTCCTCCTCATCCATAAGCATATTGCCATCCAAGCTATCATCATCACTAGCATCAAAAAGATCTCGCGTCCGTGATTCGAATAAAGGATCATAATCATCAACATCATCATTCTCAATTCTCACGCTCTTCCGTTTTGGATCATTGCCTATAAAGTTAGCAATATTAGTTAATTCTATATTTTAAAATTAACAATTTGCTTGTTTCTAACTTTTAATACTTACTTGCACCACCACTGTTAGTGCGCTTTTTTGTGTACACAATAATAGGACGAGGTGAAGGATTAGATTCTCTTGGTGGTGGTGGGGGAGTAGGATCTCTAGAAGGCGTAGGTTTTTGGTTTTGAATTGTTGGTTCTCTAATGCATAAAGTATCTTCATATATCGGAGCGGGCATATTCCTTATGGCATCCACATCAAGAAAACAATCTTCTTCTTCTTCAAGCCAACTTGGATCGGAGGGAAGAACTGGATTTTCTGATTCCGCAATCCACTCATCATCGGATTCAATTTCTTCCACAACAATTGGATCCATCTTTCTTCTTCTCATGATTTCTCTGTCTCAAAGCGGTGTTATATTTTACATACACCAAAGAATGCAATCTTTTATGCTCAAGTCTATTTCTTTTCTTTGCATGATCCTAGTGTAAACAAGATAAATTTGATTCAATATCAAAATAAAATTACAATGATTTGCTAGAACGTTTTTAAAGTGACATACCCATTGAAATGTACTTCAATTTCGCTCACATCCGGATGCACTACAAGTTAGATCTAGTACCCGAATTGCAAAATTCATCAACTCAGGTGTATCTTTCCCAAAGCGTTCCCACCAATACACTAATCAATCAATAAAATATGAAAAACCATATATTTAGTACTTTATATTTTATTATAAAATGCACTATTAACAAGTGAATTACTAACCCGAGCTTCTTATCTTTCTACTCTTGATTGCCATAGGATGTCCAAATAAACCATCTTCACGATCATACACGTCCAATTGACAATCCGCAATGAGACGGTTTTCGCTATCACTACCAAGCACTCTATCCATACAAGCATCTAAACCTTTCCTTACTTCATCCACATTAGAAAAGGAATCTTTATAACGAAATTGTGGATTCAAATAGTAACCCGTCGCAAGTAATGGTTGGTGTAATTGTGATTTCCACCGCCAATCTATGCGACTCCAAATAGGTTTGTATTTTCTCTCATTGTTCCCAACAGTTTTTTGCAATTTTTTCCTTCGCCGCATCCATTAACTCATATATATATATATCCCATGGCGGGTCTATCTTCTCCATCAACCTCTCGCAAAACACAAACAAGAGGGAGAACACTTTTCACACAATAAGCAATATGTTGCCAAAAAACCCCATCAAATAATACGTATTTTCTACTTTGAATACCATCAATTTTTTAAGCAAATGGACCTTCAACCCATTCTTTGGAAGAAAATAAAGAAACAATACCTTTTGCATGTATAAACTTTGAAGAGTAAGAAAAGAGGTGACAAATCTAGTGACCGCGGGACGAATGAGCTCTTTATCTTTGGTAAACTTCCTCGTCAAAGCAAGAACCCAAAAATGACCATATATGAATTTCACTGCAAATTTTGCAAGAATGACCATATATGAATTTCACTGCAAATTTTGCCTTTTGAATGGTTTGGCTAAACAGCGTCAATTTACTAATATCTTCAAGCATAAATCAATTCAATGAGCCGCGCATGGAGTCCACCATAATTTCTTTCTTTCTCCCATTAGAAGATTACCGGCTCTTTTATAGTTAGAAGCTTGGTAACAATGTGAATCACATTATCCTCTCCAACTTCATCTATAACATTGTTGAAGTATCCGATCAACAAATCCGCATTCTTTATCGTATCCGATGCATCAATGGATTTTAAAAACCATGTACCTTTCGGGCTGTTAATTAGAAAATTAATAATTACCTTACTCTTTCCATCCGTCCAACCATCAGACATAATTGTACATCCATACTTCTCCTAATCTTTTTTGTAAGCTCCAATCATGTTGTCAACTTCTTCAACGCTTTCTTTAAGGATCGAAGTCCTTAACTCGTGACTAGAAGGTGGCTTAAATCCGGGACCATATCTTGCAACATGATCCATTGCCACTTGATAATATGGAATGTTCGCCGCATTGAATGAAATTGCACTAGTGTAAAACCATAATCCAATTTTTTTGCAAGCTTCCTTTCTTTCATCTTTTTCATAGCGATTATTCAATGTACTTTGCTTTGCCTCTAAATTGACACTTATCCATTGCACCTGTAGGCTTAAGAGCATTACCACTTCTACTTCCACTTTCAAGTTCAAAATTATCGTCGTCATCTCCAATGCTTTCACTCCTACCAATTTCACGAAACATATCAAGTTTTGATTGTTTAACGTGTTTAGTTTTTTTTAGAGCCTCAATGCATTCAGTTTTCACATTTTGTGGGACTTTTGGACACGGAATAATCCCAACATGAGTGCATGCTAAATGTTTAAAACGAGCAATCCCTCCGGTGCATCTATGATCACAAAATTTACAAAGAAAATATTTTGAATTGGTAGAATTCGGTATATCTTTAGCCCACTTCCATGCAATATCCCGTTTGCTCATTTTTTAACTAGCCTGGACATTAACATATAATTAAAATAGCTCAAGACAGTGCACAACAGCTTAAAAAATAGAGAGAGAAAAAAAGATAGAACAAAAAAAAAAAAAAAAAAAAAGACGGTGCAGAGCAGCTTAAAAAAAGACAAAAAAATGCCTCTCTTTCTAAATCGATTCCTTAACAGGAATTGAAATCGATTCCTGTTAAGGAATCAAACTCGATTCCTTAACTGGAATCGAGTTCGACTCCTCTTTGAATTGAATATTCAAATATTTTTACCTCTTTTCGAGCTCTGAAGTTTGGAGTAAAAGTGAAAGAAGCACCGTAAAAGTAAAAGTGAAGGTACGTAAGGTTATATATATATATATATATATATATATATATATATATATATATATATATATGCGCACGCCTCAGATAGTTGAGGCTCTGAGGCGTGCGTTTTTGGCGATTTCCATTCCTCAAACCATTGAGGCGTAAGCCTCAAGAGCAAAACGTCTATCGAAGCACGCCTCCAGGCGTTTCAGCCACCACCTCGCCTCGAGGCGCGTTTTTTTAATACATTGATACATATACACAAGGATCAACTATATCTCGTTTTTGCTATACTTCTAATCCCCCAGTTTCATCCCAAGACATTCAAATAATAAAACTTCTGCTCTCTTGTTACGACACTCTATTATTTGATTGTAAGTTTGTAACGTGTGGTGGAAATTAAGGTTGGCAATAAATACTGGGAAATGCATTTGCATTTGAAAAACAAATGTGACTACAGACACTGCGGTATCCATATCCAGAAATTATCCGTTCTTTTTTGTCAAGATTATAGATTATTTTATGGGTTTTTTCGTATAATACGGAGGTATATATTATTTTATTCTTAAGCTAATATTTTATATTATATGGTTCAATGCATATTAATTGCTCAAATGTATTTATTATCATGATAATTGTTGATTTGCATACTTCATGCTCAAGAGTTTTGAAAAGTAATTTTGTCAAATAGAATTGTTTTCATTTATGTTTCTTGATTTATCGATCGCTAATAGATAAGATAATTATCCTATGTTCGTTCGCATCTACGGACATTAATATGCAATATCAGAATGATTTTGGGTGCAAATGCAAGTATGACATTATTGGTATCTGAAAGTATTCGTTGATAGAGCTAGTGGAAATCAGATGAGAATTGAGATGTTTCCACAAATGAGGTGTGGCCTGCGTATAGAACTGTCAATGGGTACCCAAAAAATCCATAATCCATCCATGTCCATATTCGAAAATCAGATAAATATCCGATATTCAAAAAATGGATCCAGATGCAGATATAGACATCCGCGTCTGAAAATTATTCGTTCGGTTTTTAGAGGCTATAGTTTTATATTATGTGTATTTCAATATATAATAAAAGGTATTTAATGGTTTATTAAATTGAAAGCTTATATTCTACTCGTTGAATGCATGCTAATTGCTCAAAATTATTCATTATAATCATATTTGTTTATTTTTAATAATTTATTAATCAATTTGATTTTTTTTCGTGAAACTAAAAATTTTCATTTATTTTCTTTGAGTCGATTGTTGGTGGATCGGATAATTATCTAATATCCATTCGTATCCGCATACGTGGATATCCGATATCCTAAAACAATTTCGAATGCGGATATGACACTATCCGCTTCCGAAAGCATTTCGTGGCAGGTCTAACTACATACGCACACACATATTAATGATTTGGACATATATGAATTCTTCACTCTTTGGAGGCCTTGTGATTATGCTAGTTATCCTTGACATAAATAAAAAACTGGAAGATTCAATGGTAAACTTTGGAGGTTGGATATCCACCCCTAATATATTGAGATAATTTAAGGGATGTTTTATGTTGCCATCATCAAACTCTCTAAAATTTGATGCTCCACCATCTTTTTTGACACACCACATGTGTAGAGAGAGGGTGTACATATATAGTTGTCTCTTGGACTTCGGCACAAGGTTCTCAAGATAGAATTTAAACCATAAGTTATAAAGTTTGAAATTAAAATCAAAATGAGTTTTAAGTAAAAAATCGTGAATTCAAAACATCCATACTTTTAAGGTAAGTACACACTTTGAAACTGATTTTTATGTTTGGAACTTTTACAACTAAATATTTGGAATTTAATTTTCTCTTTTGTTACATTTTCCTTTTGTTTTGAAAGCATTACAATTGAAATTTTGAATCCAAGTATGTTAAATATGTTAGTATAAGTCTAATGTTTATCCATGTTGCAAATTTGATGAAGGTTGAATTAGAATGTAAATCCATTCGCAAAGGGAATATAATCATTTTTATTTGTATGTATAGTCTGAATCGGGATTCAAATCTTTTTTATGTTTGAACTTTTACCACTAAACTTAAAACTTAATCTTGCCTCTTATTGTATCTTCCTTTAATTTTGAAAGCATTATAATTGAAATTGTGAATCCAAGCATATTAAATATGTTAGTAAGTCAAATGTTGATTCATATTGCAAATTTGATGAAGTTATATGTAAATTCATTTGCAAAGGGAGATATATGATCTGAATCGGGATTTAAATCATCTTTATGTTTGAACTTTTACCACTAAACATAAAATTTAATTTTCTTATTATATCTTCCTTTTGTTTTGAAAGCATTGCGAATCCAAGCATATTAAATATGTTAGTATAAGTCAAATGGTTATTCATGTTGCAAATGTGATGAAGTTCTATCAGAATGTAAATCCATCCGCAAGGGAGAGATATGATCTGAATCGGGATTTTAATCACAAGTGTTCTTGCATGTATAATTGCATATGCTATTCTACGTATCTTCGTATTCTAAGATTCTACCAGATAAAGTGTAATCCTCCTAACACATTGAAAATTATGTTTTAATTGATTTTACTTTTCCAGGTTCTTGACCGTGGGGAGAAAATTGAGCTGCTTGTAGACAAAACCGAGAATCTTCGCTCTCAGGTTTGTTTTAGTTGCCGTTTTCTGATATAAATTAGGCTTGTACCTGAAAAAAAAGGTCAAATCTGTGACCATCAGTTTGCATTTAGCTTCTCTCTTTACTGCTGTGCATGAATGCACTCCGAAAGTTATTTTAGTAATATGTATTGCTCACATCGCACTGTTGCAAAAGCTTGTGCAAACCAGAACAAAATAGTAAAGGACGATGTTATCTGTGTACTGTGCAGGCGCAAGATTTCAGGCAGCAGGGAACGAAAATGAGGAGAAAGATGTGGTTCCAAAACATGAAGATAAAACTCATCGTCTTGGGCATAATCATTGCCTTGATCCTCATCATAATCTTGTCTGTGTGCCATGGATTCAAATGTTAGACCGGAACCACCATGGGAGCCTCATTGTTTGATGCATTGATTTTCCAGGTAGCGATATATATTTTGTTGTCAACCGTGGGTTACTGTAACCCTTCTATGATTGGTGAATTTGTGTCATTTTAGCATCTCTCTCGCCTCTATCCCCTTTCTCTGCGTTTTGGGTGGAATGTTCTTGTTAATGACTTTAATGTATAGCTACAAAACAGTATGCGTTTCTTAGCTTGTTAAATATCAGTAAATTTTCCTTCATGATTTATAATCTTTTACAATTGCTATGTATGAGACATCTGAGTACTGCTTCCGTGTTATAGTTGCTTTGTTTGAGTTTCTGATCTTTTAGAAATGGTACACTTGAAGTTAAGTGACCCAAGAACCTTTTAATTTGCTTACGCCAGTTCTCTTTTGCTATAAATTATACCATCTGGTTTGGCACTGTATGTCCATGGGTTTGAATGAGGTGATTAGGCTCTGTTTTAATTTAGAAATCAAAATGGGCTTTTTTTTTGGGTTCCTAAAGATTATAACATCCCAACGTTTGGGAACGTAGGCTCGAAGAGTTTCAGCTACATGGTACTGCTAAACGGTACCGTATTTGAAATCTGGATAGCTTCCACGGAATCTTTTTTTTCAACTCGGAACTGAATTGAACTTTGGCTGATTCTATTTAACAGAATTGTTTTGCTAAATAGCCTCGACAAAACTGAGAAAAATATACCTCTGCCTACGAGATATTTAAAGGGAAAAAAAAAAATCTCTAACATCACAAATCTAACGTGTTGTTTTATTTACTGTGCATTACTATTATATGATTCTTATTCAGCTGCAAATATTTAAAAAAAAAAAAAAGAACAGTCAAAACTTGAAATTCAAGTTTAATCTCTTTCAGTTCTATTAGATTTGAATTTTATCGTCTTCGCGATCCATTAGCCGAGCATAGATTAAAATGATGATGAAATAAAAAAAACAACAGATAAATAATATATATACAATTTTATACTTGTTTTTTTCTATAGATCTCAGTGGATTGCTTAGCATACATTTAGGTGTTTAAACAGAATTATACTTAAAATTTGGTCTCCTCCAATGAAACATTTGTAAACTTGATGGCTGGATATGTTTTACAGTTGTGCAAGAACGATAAAACAATTGAAAAACGAATTTGATGCTGGATGAAACGTTGTAGACAAATAATACACTTCTTTAAAAATAAAATAAAATAAGGTCATGATCAGTTTAACTGGAAATTATTTTCTTAGTCCGAAGAGAATGTTTAAAGGGGCTTTCGATTTTATTATTCATCGATCAACGGAGTATTTTTTTTTTCAGTGTGTCTCTTTATTTGGCATCTTTTACTAGTTGAATTGTACAATGAATACTGGGTGCAGAAATGACATGACAACTCTAATTTAAGGATGTGGTGCTAGTTTGATTTTCTTTTTTCATGTTTACCCTTTTTTCATTACTGATAACTATGGTTTTGAGAAGTGTTGAGTAAACCATAAACCTTTTAATTAATGTATATGACTAGCTTGGAATTTCTTCTATTTTTTCAAAATTTGTACTAGTAGTACATAAAACGGTTAGGATTGTTATGATAAATGTTACCGTTATCATTTCGTAAATACCGTTAGCGTACCATTTTTACTGGAAAACCTTACCGTTACTGATAGACTTGTATGCCTGTTGACACCTTTTTTTGTCAACGCTGTCACACGTCAAGAATATCGTTGGAAAGCACAAAGCGATTTGGTCGAAGTCGCAACGCAAACATAAAAAAGTTGGAAACTCCTATCAAATGACCATTTTTGGGCCTGAAAACATCAACTACGATGCCTCGCACAGTAACCCTTGTAGCCCTTTGAATTATCTTCAGGTACAACTTTCGTTTGGCCAAAACAGACTTACGGTTTGAAAGTTATAGCCATTTCCGTTTTCGTGTGCAAAAATTTCGGATCCCTCACCTTCGATATTTCTAATCCCTCCGCTTCGGGTCCCTGGAATTCGTATCCTTCAACATTTCGAACCCCTCATATCAAAACATACAGTTTCGTATCCCTTCAGTCCAAATGAACGTACTTCGACTTCATCTTCAATCTCATTTTCGTATCCCAAGGGTACAATTTTCGTATCCCCCAAGGGGGATACGAAATTTTCTGCACTCCACACAAGTAGTCAAATTTTTTTGGTGGTCTCTTCCAGGTATACAAAATTCTGCTGTGTGGGCCTTATTTCCTATCTACTCCACTACCTACCCACTACTATAAATACCTTAAGGCTTGACCTTCATTTGGATCCTTTGATCCATCAACTTTTGGACTTCTAGAGCTCCAAAACTATCATCAATGGTTGTCGTCTCTTTCTTCATGGTCATTGGACATGGCATGAATAATTAAAACGTGACATACATGTTTTCCAACAACATTTGGATATTCACAAGGATAATTACACTACTTTTGGGCTGTTTTGGACTTCTTGGACATTAAAGAGAACTTTGGACATAGTTGACCAAATCAACTCACTCAACGAAGAAGAAGGCTATTTCGGTCAAAGTTCAGGACTACCATATATTTTGTTGTCCTATTGTAACTCTTTGTACTCGAATATTGTCTAAACTTGTAAAATTTTGTAATCAATAAATATATGATGAAAGATTACTATGAAGTGGACGTAGGCTTTAGTGTCGAATCGCTATAAAAAGTTGTGTCTTTTGCATTTACTTTATTATATCTTTGGATTGCTGTGTTCACACCACATACACACATAGGGGTTGACGTTTGCTGAATAAAGCGACAATTTCTCATGTCAACAATACCGAAGATTGGTATAATGATAATCTGGTAACCGTTTCATTTGCCAATCAAGTATGTATCTTGACATGTTTTTTGTACACGGTGCATCATTATTATCCTATATGTAGTGTTAATTAATAACAAACATAAATTTGAAAGAAAATAAATGTATCTGAAATTATTTTACCTGATTATTAAGATAAATATAATCATTTATTTAGTTCTAAATGAATGTGATAAACCATATCAAATGAATATATATATATATGAAAATTATATGAATATATATATATATATTAAATTTACTGGTAAAATTACCGTCAGTGCTGGTATTGAATAAATATTATTGTTAATTTACCATTAAAAAGGGTAAATTTACCGTTACCATACCGTTTTAACTGATATCCCGATTTCAATAAAAAAATGGTTAACGATCGACTGATAATGACATGCTAATAGTAAATTTACCGTTATCATAATAGCTCTAGTATCAATATTATAAGTCTTAGATGGTATAAAAAATCACATTTTAGTATATGTTGGAATTATGATACATAAAATTTTAATTTGTGACTTTTCAAAGCATCTAATTATTGGAACATTGATGTTGATTCGGACTTTCATCTTTATAGGAAATAGTGGTTGCTTTTCGAGTGCTTTGTTGTATTTCTATGCTGGATCTTTTGACAAACAAATTCAAATAACCGAGTTCACTGTAATTTAAACACTTAAATAGCTGTGAAACCTTTAATTATATTATATGGCCTAACAGAAAAGTTTAAGATTGTGGTTGGGGGAAAAAATAACGAGTATCCCAGGAATGTTGTTTAGAAGTTGCAATTGTTGTGATTTGGATTGGAAATATATTTTGTACCTATGCTTTTCTTTGGTTATGACAATAGAGTCCTACAACTAATAACCATGAGATTGATGGGCATCGGCATGCATTGGTTATTTACCTTAGAGTGCATTTGCAGTAAGCGACAATGAGACATTCTAACGGGACATTTAAATGAAGCTCGATGTTAAATAAGGAATGCATTTGCAATTTCAAATGAAATATTTTAATTTGTGATTTTTGATTTAATTGTTTTACAGTTTATTAATTATTCGTTTTGTTGTGTAATATGTGGTTAACCGAGATAAAACAACTGTATAAAAATTGAAATACATGCATATAAATTAAAATATACTAACAAATACATTTGATAAAATGATTATGGAAATACAATTTTGTGACGATTTTATTTGTTTCCATCATCACCTTGGATCATAAACGTTTGTAGCTTACAAACACACGTTCGAAACCCATATAATACAACCACCAGTCCTCAGCAGGGGCTGATGTACTATAAGGTCAGTTGGAGCCAATGCCCTATCTCAATTTTTTCAGTCCATTAACAAATTGTACTTTACAAGCTATATGCCTTATCTAAAATCAATCTTTTGTCCTATCTGAAATTGCTGCCCTATCTGATATCATTTGCTGGCTCCGCCATTGGTTCTCAGCGTCATCATTAGGTATCGAATTGAGTAACTTTATATTATTCCTAACAATATTTAATTCCTTAGCAAAAGTAAAATCTGCTTCTTTTGATTGACGTTTAACGCGAGCAACAATATCAACATAACTAGTGAATTTCCTGTTGACCATACATTGTTTGTATTTGGACTATCCGAGTCCATACGAAATTTCTTTGTTTGTCGATCGTGTATGACGTCAACTATGTCAACTACCTTATCACTTGTTTCATAGCGACGTCTTCTAGAGTTGCTACGTACAACAAAAGTAAAACTAGGATTGTCAACGGATACTTTTGGATACAGATAGTGCTATATCTGTGTATGAAATCATTTTCGGATATCAGATATCCGTATCTTGGATGTAGACGGATATTGGATAATTGTCTTATCCGCCAACGATCGATAAATCAAGAAATATAAATGAAAATGTTTTAGTTTAATATAAATGTTTTTCAATTCTATTGATCACAAAAATGTTAAAAATAAACAACCATGGTGAAATTAAATGGAATTGAGAAGCTAATATGCATTTAGTGCATAGAATATAAACCTTCAACTTAATAAAGTACTAAAAAAAATCTCATTTATTGCACTAAAATACATATAATTTTGAGTATAGTGTTAAAAAAATCAAACGGATAAATTTCGGATATAAATATCAACGTATCTGTATCCGCATCCATTTCTTTGGATATCAGATATGAATGCAGACGGATTTAGGATTTTTTGGGTATCCATGGACAACCCTAAGAAGAACTAATGTATCGAGTTTGTTGCACTGGATTTGGTATCACTACTACAAAAGTGGGCATATTCGACACTAATTTGTGTGCGTTGCATGAAAAGTGTGGCGAAAGCTATGATTTCTTCGAGCTTCTGCAACAGCATTCATATGTTGTTGCATTATACGTGGATGCACTGTTGCGGTGGGAATTTTAGTGTTATGATGTGCAACACCAGTTAAAAGCGTAGCATTACGTATATATAATCCAGCCCAGCTATCCGCGTTATCAACATATAAAAACCCCAACCGTAGATGAAAGATTAATCCAACGGTTCAAACCATCTATGGATCTGATGATCTTAATGTTAGCCATCATCCAATCATTGACAGCCACGTCATTTCATTCTTTTGACGAAATTTTGGCGCGATCTTCTCCCTTCATGAAATCGTTTTCTTCTCTATCATCTAATCGTTTTTCCCCCTTTTTACTATTGACAAAAAATTAAACCTAAATTCACGTCAGTATCGATCCTCTCCTCGACAGCAAATTCTATTCCGAAAAGGATGAAGCTTTGAAACGCTTTCTAGTTTTGATTGCTCAGGGCGCTGACATCGCCAGTTTTTTCCCTCAGTTTCAGTTTGTATTGCACTGTGAATTAGTTGCGCTTATTATAGATTGGATTATGAGTAATTAGTAATTAGTTCATTTGTTACATTTTGGAAAACCCATTCGCTTATGAGTAATTAGTTGCGCTTATTATTGATTTGGGATTTGGGATTATGCTGAGGTTTATTCGAAAATTATACCCAGCAATAAACCATGAGAATCGGGCTACTGGCATGAAAAAAACATTGGTTTATTATAGAGGTCGAGCTAGTTAAGGAATGGGGACTGCGGTTAATTTGCATTGCTTGAGGTTCATACCTTACACTGCGGTTAATTTGTATGCTTGAGGTTAATTTGCACTGCGGTGTGTATGCACTGCGGTGACATCCGAATTTTAAGCCTCTTACCGCATATTTTGACAAAATCTGAAGCAGGCACTCAAGCATTTTCGTTTTATTACAATACACATCATACACGCAGTGCATATATACACTCACAAGTATACACGCACGCACAAGTATACACGCACAAGTATCATAAGTATACACGCACAAGTATACACGCACAAGTATACAAGCTCAAGTATCATAAGTATACACACACAAATACACACGCTCAAGTATCATAAGTATACACGTACAAGTATCACAAGTATACAAGCTCAAGTATCATAAGTATACACGCACAAGTACACACGCTCAAGTAGACACGCACAAGTATACATGCACGCACAAGTATCATAAGGCAGCCATCTGAAGGCACGCACAAGTATATACGCACAAGTATCATAAGTATACACCAGAGACGTACGCAGAGATTTAAAAAAATCACCAGTATTCACAAACAAAACAACGTACCATTCACAAACATTCAAAAACATTCACCAGCATCCATCATCAGTCATCACCAGTCATCACAAACTTCCACAACCACACAAAGTTTCACAAATATTCACAAAATTTCAAGCCAAAAATCATTGCCAGCAGAATAAAACCAACATCCACAAACATCACCAGTCATCACCAGCATCATCACCAGCATCCACACCAGCATCAGCACCAGCATCCATGTCAGAGTCATTGTCCATGTCAGAGTCATTGTCTATGTCAGAGTGGCTGTTAAGGATAGAGCATAGTCAGCGACCAAACCAGAATTTCTTGTTGTGGAGGGCAAAGTGATCTTTGGATGATCAAACTTCAATAGGTATGTTAATTCTATTTCTGTAAACATTTTGTGATCCACCTAATATATTATATGATCAAACTTCTATTTCTGTAAACATTTTGTGATCCACCTAATATATTATATGATTCAATTCTCAAATAATGTGATCCACCTACGAGTTTATATGCCTTAATTATCAAACAATTTGACATGTAACACACATTAATTATCAAACAATTTGACATGTAACCACATCTGAAGGAAATTCAAGCCATACAATAGCAGTGTCTCAAATTCAAGCCACACAACCACATCTATGTACAACTAACAGAGCACCAGTTTGTATTATTATTTCAGAATCTTGGGTGGGGCATTATAACCTTGTATGTATGTATGTGAGTGTGTGCATGTGTGGTTGTGTCTCACTATAAGAAACTGTGGATGGAAGTAAAATTTACCTATGATCACAAAAAAATGGTACCACCGGTTCCTCCCTATTGCTCACAAACAGAATTTCAGGCCTCGTCAAAGGATGAGTATGTGTGGTGCGCTCAACCCTAATGATGTATTTCTTGTTGTCGAATCGAGCAGCAAAAACATTCTCCAAGCCAATGTCTTCATAAAATTCCATTTTCAGGTATAATGATCTATGGTCAATTCGAGACCAATGACAGTCGTCAATTTCACACACATTTCCCATTGGCGTCATTTATTCTTTTATTGCAGGAACATTTGTCTTCAGGAACTCGGGAAAGCCAACAACTCTGGCCCATGATTCTGCCTCGAACGCTGGTTCAGGCTCAAATTCTTCAGCAGACCATTGTTGCACATAAAAAGCACCTCCAATTTTTGTAAAAAGTTTCAACATTAGCGCATGATCACGCGTACTGTAAGATGGACATGTTATTAGAAAAGAGTTTTTGGGTATAACCCGTATAGTCCACTCCTCATTAAGCTTCAGCGTATGCCTAAGCGTGAGATGCACAAATTCGTAAGTCCAATGTCCTGAAAGAACAGTGGCAGTGATGCATAGTGAAGAGTCCTCCATTGTTTTTTTTTGTTTTTTTTAACTTTTGACGATGGAGTTTTGTTTAGGAGTTGAAGATGTAGATGACGATATGCTTCTGAAGCTTGACAGGATATGAAGTGACACACTGTACATGGCAGTAATATGGGAACTGAAAACTTTTTTCTCAGAAGATGAATGACCATATGAAATTGCTTATTTGTTGGCTGGCATGAGTGACCAATCGCCAATGGTCAGTAAGTCAATTGTAATAATTGTGTTCATAACATTTTACTAAGAAGGCCAATGGCCATTCGATGCCACCACTTATCAAATAACTTGTTATCATTTGATCAGGTGCATATTTAATTCTGGAAGGCAGAGGGATACATTTTGCAGATCGGATTGCTGCATATATATGATTCATATATAGGTACATACTAACATACATATATATTTCCTATTGCAATCGGATTGCTGCATGTATATGATTCATATATATAAATGAGTAATACATTTTGCAGGTGTGGACACATGTGTACATGTTCAGAATTCGCTAAAGAATTGGCCAGGAATGGATCAGGATAATGTCCCTTATGCCGTGCACCTATTCTTGAAGTAGTTCGAGCTTACTGTATACAATGAACAAAACGGTGTAGCTGATTTTTGAGTTTTGATATTTGGATAATTAAAACAATTGCTTTGGATGAGTTTCTTGTACAAAACCTGTATTGCAAAATATTTAATTAAAGCATTGTATTTCTATCAAATTAGTGTTGCATTTTCCTTCTTCTACTGTTGCGTTAGCTTTTATTGATATTGCATTTCATTGTAATGGTGTTGCATTACATATTGTAGTGGTGTTGCATTACATTAAATATAATTGCTTACCCGTCGCACGTGGACCCCACAGCTGACGTGGATAGCTGGTGTGGCATGTGACACGTGGAGTGCTGACATGGAGAGATGACGTGTCGTGTGACACGTAGACAGCTGACGTGAAAAGCTGACGTGGCGGCACTGGAAGCCGGGCCCTAACTAATGCTTAAGGCAACGCTGAATAGTGTTGCATTACGTGCAAATAGTGTTGCATTATGGCTATAATGCAACACTTTCTTTCCGTGGCCGTAGATGGGCAAAAGTGTTGCCTTAGGTGGCTAATGCAACGGCCGCGGATGCCACGCCCCCCTGGTGTTGCCTATTTGAAAAAATGGCCTACGACAACGCTTTTTTGATCTACGGCCACATAAAAATAGTGTCGAATATGCCCACTTTTGTAGTAGTGTATGTTGAAGAATTTGCTGTATAATCAAATTTGGAATGTACTTTCCTTGACCTTGGATATCAACAAGCGGATTTTGAAATGGGACAGCTTGGCTAAGGTCCCTGTTAAGTTTCAAAGTACACAAAACTCTCTGTCTTAAAACTTTGAAAGTTAGGTCTCTGTTTTTCAAATTCATCAATGATATATCTAAAATCAAGTAAAACACTACCAAACTTCAAAATTTAATTCAACATATGACCAACTTCGTATTTATGTAAGAAAAACACAAAAAATGCTTCATAAAAAATCACATTTCTGTGAGAAATGCAGTAAAAACTGATTTTTTTTTAAAAAATTGCAGACATCATTGTAATTATATCAATAAATTATGTGCTTTTACGCAATTTTTAGTGATTGGTTTAAACTTTCAAATTCAATACCTAAACTTATTCAAACACCACATTATTGCAGAAAAATCATTAAAAATAATGTACAATGCATACAAATAAAAAATATATCATTTCTAATAAAATTTCAAAAACAGCTGCAACAATACAGAAAAACTGCAGACATGCCTGCAGTTTTTTAACACACCGGGGAATTGTTGTAGATATGTCGGACATATTCATAGTAAGTGCGGACAATTCAGCAAGTTAATCTTCTTTTCATAATACATTATGTAATAGTTGCCGATATGTCTGTATTTTCTCATAATAAGTGCAGATATTTCGGTAACTTATTTTCCTTTTACATATCAACAATACACTATGTAATAGTTGTTGATATGTTTGTAATTTTTCAAAACAAGTGCAGGAATTTCAACAACTCTTTTTTCCAGTAATCTTCTGTTAACATTAATAATTTTTTTAAAAAAAAAAATTTAGGCAGTAGCGCAAAAAATTATGGAAACACGCTGCTACAGTAAAATATGGATCTGTTTTACATTGAAAGAGAAGGATCCATTTTCAAATTAAGTTTCATTTTAGGGACCCGTCCATAATATTCACTTTTGAAATTCCCTAAAACTCCATGGATTGTTAGAAGGTAGGGCATAATAATTAGATAGATTTCTTCTTGAGTTTGACCAGGCGTATAAGATGATTGTCTGGATGAATAATTTTTGTTGCAGATCCAAATTATCAAGCGATGCTCTTTAATAATTCAGAATATTTTGATCAAATTTCTAAAAGTAAAAGAACAAGTACGAAATGAATTCGAACAAATAAAAATTGTATTTATGAAAAATACCCATGCACGTTCACTCCATCACTCGTACGCTATCTAAAACAGTTTGTTTAATAACATCCGAACCAACGCCAGTTTTATTGTTTAAAATTATCTATTTAACTCACTCTCTTTTAAAATTTTCGTATTTGTATCGAACTTTGGTATCATCTATCAATTCCAGGAAATCATTTTATCTTTGTATGTTCATTTCCATCACCGTTTGGTTAAATTTTCAGTAATGACTTTGTGGACACCTTATTGCTTGTACCACATTTGGCATAAACAGATATTGCTATTATCAGTAGAAGTCGAGTGCATTCCTAGGATCAATAGTGCTTTTAACCATTTCCCATTCTGAAAAGGCAAAGCTTCAAATATGGAAAAGAAAATCAAAAAATATACGTTATATACAAAAAAAAGCATGAAGGTGATAAAATTTGTCTAAAAAATAGCATTTTATAGGCCGAAAATTCAAAAAGAATAGGAGAAGAGGATGTTTTTCGGGTTGGTACTTGTTGAATGGAGGAGTGGGCTTAAATAAAAAATAAATTACTATTCGTTAGCATCCGATGCTAATGGTCGGTAAACCATTCGTTGGCTTCAAAGGTAAAATACCCGTTTCCTACTACATCCACATAGGAGATGGGTATTTTATTCCGTGAATGCAACCTTAGTACAAAGTTGAGTACATCGATCAAAGATCATGCAACATCCTTTTTCCCATATCTGTAATCCTAGTAGGTCTTATTAGGTAAAATATTCGACTAATGTCATACATGTACGCATTTTAACGCACCATATAATTGTCAAAGATATCTATGGAAGTTACAAAAATCAAGGAAGGAATTATCTTAGCTCAATTGAGGAGCATACAAAACAACTTAGTCCAAATAGGGATCACAACATTGGTTTCATTGTAAAACAACTACTACAAAAGGGTTATTCGTAGTAAAATTTGGCGTTAGTTGTTTTATCTGGTAGGAATAATTTTTATTGAATATTAAAACCAAACTTAACACACAAAAACTCATTCATAAAAAAAAAGCTCGTAAATTAAATCTTTAAAATTAGGATAGGATATTTATTTAATTATATCTAAAAATTGCATAAATTTATGCAATTATTCAATGAATAATTACGAAAATTTCCGCAATCTTTTGATGAATAATTGCGGAAATTTCTGTAAATTTTCATCAAGTAATTGTAGAAACATTTGCAATTTTTTGATATAATTGCATGAATGTCTGCAATTATTCACTGAATAATTATATAAAATTTACCCTATTTGGTAACTTCATTTTAAGGGCCTACTTTACATACATTTTTTGAGAAGGATGTTTGATATATTTTGAAACTTAATAGGAACTTTAATCAAACTGTCCTTAGTTCTTTTTTTTGGCCCCCATTTTGATACAACTTTTCAGCTGATGTAACTTTGAGTTAACATTCTAATCAATGTTGTTCCATATTAGTATTGTATTTCATGTCATTTCAGTGTATGGCTGGTAAAACTATACCCAGTCTAGACTATGAGATGTATATGTTTGTATATATCTGACGTTAATCATTTGGGATCTGTAATGACCCGAAAATTCGGACCAATTTGAGCTGACCAAATAACACAAGTCCAACCCCAAATTGCACTGGAAATTCAAGAAAATTAATAGAAAGAAGATAGAGGGTGAGGATAGATAAGATAGAAACTTAGAATAGAAGAAGAAGAAGAACACAATATCAGAGTAACACGAATCTCCCAGCGGAATGAACACCATATAATAGATAACATATCCTTGAAATAAAATCAGTATATGTTTACAATAACATTATCAGAGTACCCACTTACAACACAGCGGAAATAACTATAACTATATAATCCTGAAGCCTCCTGCTCCAAGATCTTCCAGTATACCTGTAAATCCCGACTACTTGACTGTCCATACAAATTTAGGCACCCAAGAGTTTAGGGAAAACAACAAAGTAAACTCCGGGTCAGTCATGGGACTGGTATGAGTAAAACAGTTTAAAACAGTTTGAGCAATGCAACGATATCTCATAAGACCACGCCGTATAACGGAACGGGTTTTTCCCTTATGAGAATCCAAAATATCTTTATATAAAAACTCATTGATATTATAATAATGTCTATCAACCACAATATATTAATCATCTAGCAGAAACGCTTTCATCTCACGTTCTACATATATAGTATACAATCAAAACCGCAAGCACGTATTGGGTAATGGATTTCCAACTATGACAAGGTATGGAACCACCTTCCGATCAGTGTACTCTAGGAACGATACACTGGAGTTCAACAAGAACATCTTGCAACTCAGCCACACATGCCCGACCACTCATTTCGCTTGAGTGTATCCAATGTATATCACCAACGGTTGGGATCAACAACCGTTTCCCGTATATATATGGGACAACATTGATAGATTAAAGAAGCAAATGAATATTCTCTAGATAGGTGATTATACACCCTACTTCGGAGCGACCGACTTAGCCATGCTGCCTGCCCGATTTCTGTCGTTTACCGGATGTGAGGCTAGAAGCTACACTTATCTTTTACATGCCACATCTTCATTCACTTTGAATGTCACATCGTCATACCTGCCAAATCACAAATTGATTTCCCCAAAAATACCACGGGTATACAGCTAAGAGAAACGAATTCCTCCGCCACCAAACGTGGATACATTTGAAGAGATCAACTTACGCGATCTATTAGATATACTCTGTCAGACATTCTTCCATACAGGTCGTCCTGGGACTGGACAAACCGAAGGCACTATTCTGTAAACAGGATAGCCCTTGCATAACTCCGTCTTCAATTATCTCTGGCATATATGATTCGCAATGCTTATGCCAATACAGAGTGGTTCTTCGGATAATAATCCAACCGGTCTCTCCATATTAACAACGTTAAAATGGTCGAAAACTTCGATAGTCGATGAGTTAACTATCAAAGAAAAACACGTGTGCAAACAACGATATTATTTCCAAGTGGAAATTATATCGATCAATCATCAACCATATATATATATATCCTCCTCATTTCTATATTTAGAAAATATACGTTATTAACCCTGGAAAACATTTTCATAGCTTATTCACGCATCACTACCATTCCACAACTATTAGTCCCTAACTGTAAACTAGTAAGAGAATGACTACCCAAGTATAAACCCCGAAGGCCGAAACCAACATCAGATCGATACTCAGAAAACCATTCAACTTACTAATCTCTAGTCAGTTTCTAATTTTGCTTAACTCTATTTCTTTAATCTCTAATTGAATAACTCTATTTGTTTAACTCCTATTCGAATAACTAATATTGAATTTAACTCCATTCACTTGACTCTAGATCGCAGCGATCACAATTGTTACGCCTGATTCCCTCAGGAAACATCCGACCGCCATAGGCTATCTGCAGCCCTGCGAATTACGCTAGCAGTTGTGCTAAATGGTAATTTATCCTGAATAAATATGTTTGATTAACTCCTTCGAATAAACTATATTGGATTTGGCTTCTATTTGATAACTCTAATCAACTAACTCTTTTCTATCTCGTTAATGTCCCTTTTTATAAATCCTATTTATTTTCCCAAATAAATATTCCTTTATTCTATTTGTTTTCTAAATAACGGTTTCCTTTATACTTCTATTTATTTCCTAAATAAATGTTCTTCTTTATAAAATTCTATGATTTTATAAATACTTTATTTTCAAAATATTTCCTTTTATAAAATCGTTTGATTTTATAAAATTCCTTTATTCTATTTACATCCCAGGGTCTTTTATGATATTTAAAATAGCAAACCACAATGTTCGATATCATTTAAACACACATAATCAAACAGATTATATGTCACATCATATATTACAATATATGAACAGAACAATATCATAAATATTGAGGAGTCCAGTTGGACCCCTCCAACCTGTTCCCTGCATCACAGATGTTAAACAACACAAGTATAGAATATTCCGATAAACAGAATCAATATTCGATTAACGATTTATATATATATCGTTATCGATAATTTCAACCAATACACAAACAATTCAACCAAACAGCTAATACACAGCAATCAGTCATCATTTATCAGTTCTAAATATACGTTATAAAAATAGAACTGTTCAGAGTTGGTGAGTTTTATCATCGTTAATAACGATAACCATCGCTTGATTCAGACGGACAATTTATTTTGCTATAAATTGTAACGGACATCAATCCACTTCCGGTCAGTTCCATTCCGTAGTGTCCGTCACGGATCCCGTTTTGTCAAATTCTGATAAGGTATGACGAAGTTATACAATTTAGAAGTTAATACATTATTTAAACCTCGCTAAGTAAATAATTAATGGTTAATTAACCTCAACCAATCCTTTGAGCCACGTCATCATCTCTTAACAGCCTCGTCACCCTTTTCTTCTTCCAGGAAACACACGCCATAACCAAACAGGACATGGCCGATCCTTGCTCCCCCTTCTCTTGATTATATCCAAAACAAAATGTATGGTTCAACTCCTCTTTACCTTCTCTTTCATTTTACCACCATTATGGTCAACTCGCACCATCGTACGAATATCGAATCCCACCCTTCTGCACAACACAGAAAATCACACGACACTATATCCCGTCGAACTCCACCAGATCTCCCTCTTCACTTCATTTACGTCCTTAGCAACCACAAATCTCACGATCCTTTTTCTTTCAAAAACCGTTCGAACTGTTTCCCCCATTCTCGAAGTTGACCTCGCCTCCAGCTTCTGCCACCGTTGGCGTTGCCACCGACGTTAAGCTCATCGGACCCCTTTCCCTCGCGCCTACGATGCTACAAACCCCTGTTCAACTCGAGTCTGAAGTGCGGCCCCCCAGCTACTCCTATAATCGGCTTCGACGATCGGTTTAGGTCATCGCTGAAGCTTTTTTTTGAAGTACCCAAATGTCAGTCGCATCACTTAAAATGGGTATGGAATCAAAGCTGAAGCTTGCAGTAGCCCAAATATACAAATGTTTAGATTTATACATTTTTCTATGAATTGTTGAGGAATTTAGAGGATTATTTTCTCGTTGGAAATTTTATCTAGATGGCGGCGGATATTAATCGAGCTGAGGAAAATAAGGATTTATGTCTTAAGGATTGGTCAAGGAGGGTTATTTATAAGCAAAGGGTTGAGATATTTTGCTTATCCTATTGATTTCTAACCACTCGTTTAGTCTGTTCATACTTTAAAAATTCCTATAATTACGTAACATATCCAATAATCACCAAACTGGACATGCAGCTGCAGCTCGACATTACGAACCCAACGAAACTGGTTTCGTCGAATTCCGACTTCGTATGCTCACACAGCGTATTTTTAACCGTCGAAATATTGACTATTTTACACTCTAAAAATCCGTACGGCCACACAGTGACTCTAAAAATCACGAAATTGGAAATCTAACAACTATTTGATATTGCGGATCCAACAAAACTGGTTTCGTCGAATTCCGACTTCGTATGCAAAAGTGGCTATTTTTAAAGCTCTAAATAGCCTATTTAAATATATAAATATATTTAAATATAATTAAATTAATTATTATCGTCTATATACACAGTGGAATACCATACAACTCAGAATAAATCTTATATGTATTTCTACTCGATATTTCCCTCTGGGTCGACCCGATATTCGCTTTTATATTTAATTCCCTTTAATTAAATTAAATGGTCAGGGCGCTGCTTTTCTGAGAATTTGATTTGAACATAACTCAAAATCTACACGATGAAATCCTGGTTTTTCTCTTCCACTCGAAAGATATACTCCACCAGCTCTACACGTTTCTTGTTTCACAGAAATCCGATTTAAAACGAACCCTGTATATTCAGTTGAAGTTCAAATCGCCGAATAGCGAACTGCCGCGCTATTTCAAGCTCTATTTTAATTATATTATAATTCTACATTCAAACTGACGTCGATTGAATATATTCGTCAATATAATTCAATTCTAAGCTGAATTAAATCTCAGGGATGACCAAGTTCATAGAATATTGTGATTTCCAATATTTTGATTATTTCTGAATTAAATATATTATCCTATTATTTAAATTAATTAAATATTCACTTTATTTAATTAAACGATGATTTAATTCCCTAAATCACTATTTATGTAATTAAATTAATTAATTATTATACCTCTGACAATGCGGGTTATTACGGGATCATTTGGATTTTTTTTTCTTTTTCAAAATAACGAAATATATGACAACGGGAGGAAAAGCGGTTTTTCTCCAAAGACTCTCAAAAATAGAGCAACAACATATAATGCAACTGAGCCTGTAATACGACGCAAAAAGAATCCCCTCCCAATCAACCAAAAAGGTTGATGCAAGAGGAAAAAAAGAGCTACAACACAATACAAAAACCACAAACCACTAACATGACCCAATGACGCGCAACTGAGAACAAAACACAGAACCACCGACCAACAACACAAAAGCCGCCCAACAAACCAAAAACTAAGATCCAAAAGGCTTCAACTCCTCAGAACTAGCCAAACTATCCAAAAATTGCTCAGCGAAACCATTTAAGAAGCTTATTGTAATCTGAATTTCCGTACCCTTTGAGTTGACTAATTTCACCACACTTCCAACCCAAATTGCACAGAAATACGAATCATCTGTAGAAAGAAGTTAGAGGATGAGAAATAGAGAGAAAGAAAATTTTAGAATAGAAGAAAACGAAGAACACATATCTCACAGCAGAACAAATAAAATATATTAGATAACATGACTTTTATGAAATACAAATCTATTTTTCATATACATACCATCATCAGAGCATAACAGTTATTTCTAGAACACACCTATTTCCATATACAAACATAGTACACTACACAACGTAAAATATGATAATCCATAGCTAACTGGTGAAGCCTCCTGCTTCAAGCTCCTTCAAGTGAATCTGAAATATCCCGACTACTTGACTGCCCATACAAATTTGGGAACCCAAGAGTATCTCTAGAGAGGAATACACTGGGTTCAACAAGAACATCTTACAACCCGACCACACATGACTGACCACTCATTTAACTTGAGTGTATCGAGCATATTATCACTAAGGGTTGTGATCAGCAACCGTTACCGAAAGCATGCAACAACAAATAGAATAAGAAGTAAATGAATCTCTAGATCAGGTGATAATACCCCTAATGGGAATGGCACACTTGGTTATGCTGCCTACCCGATTTCTGTCATTTCTCGGTTGATGAGACTCGAGGTCACGATTATCTTTTTTTTAAATAGCTTGTCACCATTTACTTTGAATGCGACATCGTCAGATCCATCCATATACGTTGTCCTGGGACTAGACAAATCAAAGGCACCATTCTATTAATCCATCTTGGGCAATTTCTACATAGGATTAACAGAATATCCCTTGCAATTTACTCCGTCTTCAATTACCTTCAGCATAAGTTGATTTGTGACGCTTATGCTAACACGGAGTGGTTTTCAGATATCAAATCTGATCCTGGTATCTTTGTATTGACAACGGAGGTATAAAATAAACCAAAACTTTGATAGTCGGTGATTTAACGATAAAAGGAACATCCAATCAATCAACGATCAAATGGAATTCTATCGATCAATCATAAAACAACGTTGGGTGGTTTTTAAATTAATTTCTAATTAATTTATCATTTCCCCATTTCCCATTTTCTCATCTTGTCCCAAATATTTCTCAAATCTTACTTATATCCATGATCCTTGGGAAACATTTCCATATATCCCAAATTATCTGTTTCCCTTTTCCAGAAATAACTCTTATTACGATAGGAAAATATTTCCATATATTCACAGATTCTTATTTTCTATATTCTAGTAAATATATATTATTAAAATTGGAAAATATTTCCAATTTCCATTTCTTAACTTCTCATTAACTAAATTATTTCATTTTCTATTCCTAGAAAAATATCTCTGATTTCATTTGGAAAACGTTTCCAAAATCCTTTTTATTGGATTAAACTGATGTTATATATATAACATCATTACTATAAGTAAATTCATTAATTATTCACTAACTAATTGTTTTATTAACCAATCTTCGTTTCCGAACCTTAACCATTTCTCAGTCAATCGTGAATTCAATCAAGTTGGGGTATAGTTACCTCTCAGACCTTAACTGATCTACATTCTCAACTACGAAATAGTTAAAGCTCACAACTAAAATCTTATCAAAACGTTTCTTATGCAACATTCAGATTAAATTTGAGAATTCACTTCTTTTACAGAAGATGTTGATTATAAGATAGAGTTATAATCCTTGCTTCTGAAATATGAAATTTTAAAATATAATTTTGATTCTTTAATTTAAATAAATAAATAATAATTAAATCTTGATTAAAACGAAAAGTAAAAAGTACTTCCCTGAATTCGATAAAATAAATACTCACTTTCGAATAATCTGTATTCGATTAACATTTCGAACTTCGATTTTTTTTTACCTTTTCAAGTTAACTCAATTTCCTTTATAATTATTTCCATTTGCAAAATGTTTGCTGCTGACACCCTTATATTGATATAAAACAGTTCAATTTCCTTTTTTAAACGTATCTACAAGATATATATTTCATACTTCAGAACTCAACTTTATTTGATTCCTACCATTCCCTTTTCATTTAAAAATTCTAATTTAAAATAATATTAAATCATTGTAAAACATCGAATTTGGTTTTTATATTCATAACCATTGAGATATTAGCTTCTTACTTTATTTCAATTATAGATTCATACCAATTAAATAGAATTTATATCTCCTCTCTGAAATAAACATTATAATATAATTTAACATAATCGAATTATATTTATAAATCCCTTGGATTTATATCATTTTATTTTGTATGCCAATCTTTGGAATAAAACCCATCCTTTCTTTCCAAAACAATTTTCTTATTTGAAATTTCTATTCGAATTCATATTTCCTTTATAATAGTTAAATCCCAAATCCCATTACAAATATTGGTTTCAAAACCCACGTTCACCTTTCTATATAAATTCAGATTTGAATTTATATTTCAATTTATACAACGATAAATACTTTGCTTAACTTATAAACGTTGTTTATAATTAACTTCTTGTTTCGTTTGTTAAAACTACTTTCCAATTCATTAAATTTCTACTTGGGAAAAATATTTTTCCTTTTTAAATCTCAAATTCTTTTTCTATATTCAAAAATAATTTATGGTATTTAAATACCAAAATTCTAGGCCAGGGTAGCTTAAACACAACAAAGTCAAACATTGATTGTATATATATATATATATATATATATATATATATATATTACATCATGCATCACGATCAAGGAAAAACAGTAATATAAATATTGAGAAATCCGGTTGGGTCCCTCCAACTTGTTTCCCTGCATCCACCGATGTTAATCAATGTAAATAACATCAGTTTCAATTCCAATATAAGGTATCGTGATAAACAGAATCAATATTCAATCAACGATTAAATATATTTAACTACTCAAGCATTTCAACCAATTTATCAACCATCCATTCAATCAACCAACACACCATATAAAATTACCATATATAAATTTAAAACTTGTTTATATAAAAATATAAAAGAAGTAGAGTTAGTGAGTTTACTCACCTTGTTTCGCGGTTGACGGTTCTGCTTTTGTTTCATACAATTTCAAACAGATATTTGAAATTAAATAAAATTTCAGCTATCTCTGAATCCTTTCAAACGAGTCTGATAGCATAGCGTTTTCTAAGACGATTCCATTGACGCATGTTTTACTAAATCCTGGTAACGCATTCAATATATATCGCTTTATAAGTTCATTTATGAACTAACTTAATATGTATATTACTAATTAAAATTACAAACTTTAATTACCCTTATAACTTAATTTTTGCAGTAAACCATTTCCCCACCAACCGAATAAAACCCACTTCCTTCACAAAAGCTATTAGCATTATCGTGATTTTCATAAACCTCGTCCCCCTCCTATTAACCACGGTTTTAGCAACCGATTAAACCAGTACACTAATCGCCAAAATCTCCTTAATCCCATATTAGACCCAAATACTTCTTCTTTCTAGAATAATTTTGGCCGAAGCCTACTTCTATTCACATAGTAAACTTGTGCCTCCCTTTCCCTAAGTTCTCCATCTCCTCCCTTAATATGTTATTAGCAGCTAAACTCCACGATAACCTTCCCATCTCAAATACCCGGTTCCAGCAATAAAGCCCCATCGCGTCATCACTTACTTCCATGTTCTTCATAAACCCGTAACTCCTGTTGAAAACGCAAACAGTACTTCCTCTTTCACTCATTTCTGCCACCACCAAAGTCATCAGAATCTGACCTCACATCGCCAAACCCTTCATGCTACCAAGATTTACCACCGCCAAGATCTACAAACTCCAACACCTTCTCGATCGATGCAAATTTGCTGAGATCTTGGTTCGGTTCACTTCCACTAATCGAGCATCAGAGGCCACCAAAACAAACGAGCCAAACCCCATTCGACATAAACTCTCCTCACCACGATAACCATCACGCTGCCCAAACCCTACGACGATGACCAATTGTCTCGGAATCGGAGCCCAATTCAGTTGTTGGTCGAAATTTCATGTGACATAAAAATTGATGAAACCCAGAAATTTACATTTGTACTCGAAACTATTTAGCCCAGAATTACAACGAATCAAAAATCGAATTTTCCCATGGAGCAATTGATTTGCAATCGATCTTTATTTTCCAGAAGTGGTGTTTCATTCTGGAAGAAATATCGGACAAAAATTGGACAAGAGATTTCATAATAAGGGGTTGTAATTGGGAGTGATTTTATAAATGGTTTTATGTGTGCAAAGCATACGGTTTTCGTTTGCTGAAAGGGGAAGTGGAAATGAACGAGAAAGAGAATTGGAGAATTTAGGGATTCAAATGTGTTATTATAGAGCTTTGAATGGCTTCCTAGGGAAGCTGTTTTGATTGGCTTTTCATGAAAGCTATATGTGGATTCTTATGCAAGCTTTACACTTATTTAATTAATTTATACAACTTATGTGACGACGCCGAACCCCGTACTGACGGTGGCAAAGGTAATCTTTGGAATATAACACATAAACAGATAATAGCAGAACATAATTAAATAAATACACCAGATAATGCACAATAGAATATACTGGATAAACGTAATCATCAGAGTTACACAGTATACAGGATCATACTTAGTACAAATACAGTTTAGCTATACATAAATGTCTACAGCGGAAACAAACATAATATGTACAACAGGAGCTGAACAACATAAAAAAGAGATAAATGATAGAATCCATCTTCAACTCCAGCTATCCAGAGAAAGCCAGCTAAAACCTGAATACAAGGCTGCCCGTGTAGAAAAAGGGGCACCCGAGTTTGAAAGTGAAACAAACTACGAGTCAGTCATGGGACTGGTATGAGAAATCTACTCAACACAATTAAAATATGGCTAATCACCGGACCACGCCACTTTCGTGGAACGAGTTGACTCCATTGGATTGCCAGTACTTTAAAACAAATAATTCTTTTAAAACATCGCAATGCTTTTTATAAAAATGAAGCCATTATAAGACTCAGTTCCCATCACACAATGCAACGCAAACCGGAGGATAGAGTTTTACCTTATAATGGCCAAAATATGCTTGATACAAATAAAACAAAGGCATTTGATATTATTACTAGTGTTTATATGTTTCGAAAACAATTTCAATCATAACTATCAATCATAGACGGCATGGGTACCATATATCATGTCGCTATATATATATATACAATCAAAACCGCACAGTCACGTATTTGGAAATTGGATTTCCGTCATGAACCAAGACAAAAGATAGTCCTTACCGACTTCGAGACTGCCTAGCCCGAGTCTCAGGATCGGAGCTCGAGTGACCTTTGGATCGTCAGGGCCGGTCCACCGATGTGGATTAAAATTCCTGGACACTGCGTTTCCCCGCCCTTTGGGGCGTAAATGAGCCAACGAATGACTCCATCGGTCCCGGATCGACCGATATAACCGAGATGCCTCGCAACAGCAACAACCACATAAGTCAAACTCGTCAGGGCGTGTAAAACCACTGACGCCACTTCTAGCTAGGAAGAAATGCGTGCCCTCCCTGATGTCCTCTCCCGTTTCTGGTTCATACCGGGGTGTGAGGTTCGCGAATTCACGTTATACACAAAGCTACGCCACACATGCGGGACTTTGATCATCACCACAAGACTTTGCTTTTCAACAGAAGCCCTGATCACTACATCTTAGCATGCCACACAGGCAATTCACGCCATGTAACTGATGGCTATCAATCACACAGAATAAATTCCAATGTCAGACACACCATCCATTTACATGTCCGTTCTGGGTCTGAACGAAACCGGAGGCACTATATACCTCGCAAACCCATCGATCTCCACGTACGTCTGGACGATCACCACTCATTATCCATATTTCGGGATGCCTCCAAATCAGGACATCAGTTACCATCCAAACGAGGTGAAGAACTCCGGTCTTCGACCACCGTCTTCATCTTCGATTTCTTATCGTCGATTCAGTTATTCAGAATGGGATAAACCCGGTCTTTCTGAGCAACTCGCGTATATAATAAACAAGTTCAACACAAACACACATACGCATTATATCAATTCATTAGTCGCTAACCGTAAATCAGTAAGAGAACGATTTCCCAAATATTAACCCCGTAGGCCGAAACCAACATCAGATCAACACCCAGGAAACCATTCGACTTAGCCAACCTTCAGTTAGTTTCTAAATTTCACATCCATATCGTTTACAATATTTTATAACGATTTATCGCTATTTTTATTTATTTTAAAATAGCCAATTTATTCAAAACGACGCTTCGGGCCATAACGCGGCCGTGGCGCTGTTTTTCTTCAGATTTGATTTACACATATCTGAAAAATCTAACTGTTGGATCTTCACAAAATTTACATTGTTAGAAAGATCTTTTCAAAACGAATCCAACGGTTCCAATTTCGGGAAAATCTGATGGTCGGATCTCCCGGTATAATCGTTTGAAGTTTCGATTTCAAAATACGAACTGCAGCGTCGTTATTCGATTAAATATAATTATATATATATAATCGATTCTGGCGCTGTTTTTCTTCAGATTTGAATTAAACATTCCAGACAATTCAACCATTGGATCTTTAGAAAGTTGGTGCCATTGGAAATGTATTTCCAAAGAGAACCCAACAGTTTCGGTTTCGGGAAAATCCGATGGTCAGATCTCCCGCACTAATCGTTTGAAATCACGGTTTCAAAACACGAACTGCAGCTTCGCTATTCGATATATTTCAATTCTATTTATATTTATATATCGATTCTTCAATTTCAAAACTATATTCTTTTCATACATTTGATAAAAATGGTATTTTTATCCAACATACATTCACTTCGACACTTCACTATTTTTAACAATTCATGTATATAGTAAAAATGTGATTTTTATTGTAAAACGATTTATTTCAAAAGCCGACTATTTTATATAGTTAATATAGGTGATAAAAATAGGATTTTTATTATAAAACAATTTATTTCAAAACAAGATTATTTTATATAGTTCATATTGATGATAAAAATAGGATTTTTGTTATAAAACAATTTATTTCAAAATATAAATACCATTCAACACATGAATTTCAATTCAACGAATGAATTTCGATTCAACACATGAGGTTTTCTATAGTTTGTATATATAGATAAAAAGGTGATTTTTATATTTAAAACACGAATTCCATTCAACACATGAATTTCTATTCAATGAATGAATTTCAATTCAACACATGAAGGTTTTCTATAGTTTATACATATAGATAAAATGGTGATTTTTATATTTAAAACACGAATACCATTCAACACATGAATTTCTATTCAACGAATGAATTTCAATTCAATACATGAAGGTTTTCTATAGTTTATACATATAGATAAAATGGTGATTTTTATATTTAAAACACGAATACCATTCAACACATGAATTTCAATTCAACGAATGAATTTCGATTCAACACATGAAGGTTTTCTATAGTTTATATATATAGATAAAAAGGTGATTTTTATATTTCAAAACAATTTTTTTCAAAACATGAATGTCGTTATATAGACGAATTTCCATTCAACACACGAATATAGTTTCAACACATGAAAATAATTCTAACACATGAATATTATTCAAAATTTCGGCAGCATAACGGCAGGGTAGTTAAAACCGGGACCGTCCCTAGTACGGCTCCTCGCTCTACATTAAAGCCTCACAGCTTTTGACAATGGGGAATCATGCATCTAGTTCGCACGCAGGTGGCATGTATATATTTTTCATTTCCACAAACTAATCCTATGTGGTTTCAACCAAATATTTCTCAACCACAAACGGGTATTTTTCAACCACAATCAATCAATTTCAACCACAAACAATTTCAATCAACCATTCGCTATCACAATCAATCAATTTCAACCACAAACGGGTATTTTCACACCAATCACAACCAATAGATATCGTCCATGGTTTGTGGACGAGGGGCGTATATATATATATATATATATATATATATATATATATATATAGCATTTCACTTCTATTTCAACACATATATAATTTTTACAACGCATATATATAACTTATACATCGAACGTACAACTTATACAATGCTTATAAAAGAGGTGTACAACGCTTATATAACTCATACATCGACTATATAATTTATACATCGTCGTTTTCCATATCGTTTATAATTTAGAAATCTCACATTGGTTTTCAGAGTGCTAAAAATCGTAGATGGCTCAGAAAAATCCGCGGTCTCTTCTATGTGGTAGAGAGCCTCCTTGCGGTCACAATGTTTCCTGTTTCATCGAATTTCGTCAACACACCATAAAGATATGATTTTTCAAAGTTCAGATGTAATAAATGACTCACCTTTCACGATGGTTCAAAACTAGGTTTTCAGTTTTCACGAAAACCGAGCTGCGTGGTGACGATCGGAGGGTACCACCTCGTCGGCCTTGGAGAGAGCTTTTTGGCGATGGGGGTCTTGGCCAGTTCGGTGGCAGATCTGAGTTGTGGGGGCGATGGGAAGTGGCGAACTTTGGAGAGGGGGTTCTAGTCGATGCGGCGACGAGGAAGGTCGAGGCTGGTCGGATTGGAAGAGGGGAGGAAGGGCTCTCGATTCGAGGTGGTGGCGGAGGCTGAATGTGCATGGATCGACGGGAAAATCGTCGGGAAAGTTGGAGCGGGTTTCCGCCATGAACGAGAGAGGCGGCGAGGGTTTCTTAGGTTTTTTTTTATTTTAAATTATGAAATGAAATTTCCTATTGGCCGGTGGTTTATAAATTTTTTTAAATAGCGTTGCTCCATGCGGACACCAAATCAAGCCCAACGACTGCCGCCCCTAGCTAAATACCCCCATCGCGGACACAATGGGATATGTTTCGTTGGCCAATTCGACTGTTACAGTCAGTTATTTTTCAAATTAAAGTATAAAACCTTTTATATTCAATTTGAACGTACATTTCAATTTGTCAGGGCCACAAACTGATTCGAAAAATTCCAGAAAAATAAATCTAGCTATGTTTTGACGCTACGGCCCCAACAAAACTAGTTTCGTCGAATTCTGTGATCGTTTGAAAAATGGTCCTTTTCTGGTCGATCCAATTTAACAGAAATTGACCAAACACATTTTCTTTTTCCACGCTCACATACTAGCTTCAAAAATTATGAAATTTGAAACCTAGCAATCGTTTGACATCCCAGACCCAACAAAAGAGGTTTCGTCGAATTCCGAGGTCGTTTGCAAAATGGCCATTTTCACGGGCTATATAATTTCTATAGCGACCTTTCTGAAAATTCATTTGGCCATAACTTTTGCTTTCCGCTATGAAACTTCGATTTTTCAGATTCATTAGAAAGGTATTCACTAACAGATTTAAATATTTTTGGTTTCACTCGAATCCGTTTTGTTTTGCACCTGGTACGGTCAGTCAAAGTTTGAATTCAAATTTTGAAACTACCGCGCCATTTCAGGCCTTGTTTATAATTCAAAGTGATTATATTTATTTTCAATGTCGATTCAAACTTACCTTTCATCGTTATTATTTAAAATATTTATTTTAAATATTTAAAATCCACTATTTTAGCCAATTTAAAATTTTTAAATTGGTTCAGATTTTCCAGGTCGTTACAACTTATGCCTGAAGTAACACAATAAAACAACTACAGATGAGCCCTGATCGTAATTAAAATGGTAACCCTAACATAATAAAATATTTCGGGCACGATGGAACTGTTTTCGTTGAAATTGGAGGTCATTTGCAATAATGTCATTTTAAAGACTTGAATAAATCGATTAAAATATTAATAAATTCAAAACCAATTCAGTTTTAAAAATAAGTAATAAGTATTACCAAATATATTCAAATAGAATATCATATAACTCCAAAATAAATATATCTGAATTAATAACTCGGTATTTCAAATTCAAACTTTGTTCGGATTATTTAAAATCGATCATTTATATAATAAATCGCTATAATTTACAAATGAATTCCATAGAGACTATTTGAAAATTTGATTTGGACATAACTCACAATCTGTAAGACGAAATTTCAATTTTTCACTTCCATTAGAAAAATATAATCAAATAGATCCTTATGTTTCTTGTTCCATTGAATTTCGACTTATACTGGATTTTGTATATCCAATTGAAGTTTAAAACATTAAATTATGAACTACCATGTCGTTACGAGCTCGTTTAAAATTATATTATAAATTATGCATTCAAACTTCGTTTTATAAATAGATTCGTTATTATAATCCGAATCTAAACCCAATTAAATCTTTTAAATTATCCAATTCCCACAATAATGCAAATTCAACTATTTCTGACTATTTCAAAATTAAATATATTATTTCAGTATTTATATTAATTATATAATCAAACTATTTTATTCAACTCAATTAAATTACCAAACCACTATTTAAATAATTAAATAAATCAATTATTAAATCGTTAAAAATACGGGTCGTTACACTTATTTGGGCCCATGAACCTGGAAAAGAAGGTATATATATATATAAAGAGACATATATATATATACACACACACACACCCCAAGACACCGCCCAAAGGAAGCAAAACACAACCCCCACCAACGTACAAGAACAAAAAAAACTCACTCCAAGCCAGCACGAGGGTGTGTTCCCCGTGAAATAGTGAAGCTAGAAGCCAAAGATGAAGAACTGGGACCAAGGATACCTGTAACACCCCGCCTCCGCTAGGGTCACTCGCAAAGGAATGCACTAGCTTTAGAGGGGCATTATTGGTAAACATGCACAGAAATATCACAAGACAGAACATATAAAATAGCGGAAGTAAAATCGAACTTTCATAAACATGAATACATAAGGTCTAAAGCCTTTTACATCAGAGTACATCAAAACCTGTCTTGCAATAGTAAAGAAGCATAAAGACTTTTTCATAAATTATTCCCCAAATAAAAACAGTAAAGTAGCCATAGCCAGGAAAAGTCCAAGCCATCCATGATGACCTTCAAGCAGAAGAAGTCCGAACTAAACAGCAGTGTTTCCTCCCTGTAACCTGGGGGGGGGGGAACGGAAGAAAAGAGGCGAAACAAAACGGGTCAGTCAAAAAGACTGAGTAAGCCCTATCTACTATTAGTATAAAAACTAGTAAAGTTAACTGACATGAGAAACTGAGATGAACATAAGCATGATAACAAGATAGATAAGCTAAATCAAAATAACAGGATGAACTACTGAACTCAGATAAACTAGGGTGTCGTGATAAACTACGGTGTCAAGATAAAACAAGGTATCACATTGTCAGGTTTCTATCAAGTATAATATCCCAAGATATCTATAGCGTATAACGTCCCATGGCATCTATCCTGTATATCTGCTCTGCACCTACCGTACTAGTACCCCAACTGTATTACGTGTTATCCGTGAATGACCCTTACTCAAAAGTCGTGTAATGGTCCATGTCAACCTAATATGCCGCATATATAGGTTACTCAACTCATATGTTTCTTTCCATGTATAAGTTCAGTCCTTTGCCGTAGGCTGTACGGGCTTTCCCATGTAAACGGTTTATCCTTGAAGTTGTTTTGGACTGCAACCCTTGATCTAGTTGTGTTTCCTTACCATGAACTATCGCGCGTCCACTTAGGATTTATGCCACCTAGGACCGCTAGGGATTATGCTACCTAATGAACGTTTACGTGTCTCGGTTTGGGTTTTGGCCACCTAGGACCACTAGGGATTACGCCACCCGTCAACCGCGCCCTTGATCCCACGTATGTATCGTGAATCGTTTTCCATGTCTAGATGCACATGTTCCCCAATGTGCCATCCGAGTTCCGTGCCAGGGCAAATCAAGAAATACGGAACTCGGTCGGGAGCTTTAAATCGTCTGCCGATGCAGATATCAAGGTCTGTTTTTGTACCCGTGGCTATGGTCCCACGTGACCCCTCCCTCAACTACTGAAAGGCAATCCAAGAAAAATCATGTATAAGAACCACTCCCCGGCCCCACTATAGCCCACTTTCCTACGGGCCAACCTCACCCATGACTCGATAGCAAGCACATGGTCTGTTGGGGGTTCCCTGCCTTTCCGCACGTACACGATTGACTAAAGATGGTAGGTAGTCGACGATGTGCTATCCAGGGCAAAAACAAGAATCGTCGACTCCACGCTAATCCATCCCAGTCTTTAGGTTGCTCGCATAGCAACCAAGGCATACTCTTAGTCCTTCTAACGCAGACCTTAACCTCTCATGGGCCTAGTATAATTACCTGGCAGCCCACAGAGGGATCCCAAGAATATCCTCACGTCCCCCGAAGCTTCCACTTCGGCACCCAGTGCGCTGGAGCTTTTATCCAAGTCAGATAACTTGCTCCCCCTCGTATACTAAGCGATGACCTACCGTATCAGGTTACTCATCGTTTTGAGAATTAGTCCTATGTCCTTAGCTAAGAATTATTACTTAGTTACCCTTAACTAAGGTTTACCACTTAGCTTCCTTTCCCGTTATCCTTGATTAACCACGGTTTTCTACCTAGTTCTTCTAGCTAGGGTTTGTCTATTGGGTTAAGTGTTATCATTCAAGTCCATGACTTAACCCGCCCACGAATCACGTCAAAGATTGGCTAAGTATTTAAGTTCAAGACTTAGTCCCACAAGTTGGTTAAGTGTACCCAGAGGCTCATGACTTAACCCTATCAAGTCAATTTGGTCAAGTACTAGCTTACCTTAATCCTATCGGATTATCTTGCTAGATCGATTAAGCATAGATTATCTTAATCCCATCAAATTATCGAGTCGGATTGGTTAAGTATAGGTTGGCTTAACCCCATCCTCTAATCGTACTACAATGGTTAAGTATATTCTAAAAAGGTCTTGTGACTTAACCTTATCAGGTCCGCGTATTAGATTGGTTAAGTGTAAGTTACTTAACCCCATCAAATCATCATGTATAATTGGTTAAGTATAAGTTGCTTAACCCCATTAAATTATCATGTTAAGTTGGTTAAGTATTGGTTACTTAACCTCATTGAATTACCGAGTTTAAATTGGTTAAGTGTTTAACTTAACCCCATCGAATTACCGTGTTTAGATTAGTTAAGTGTGGATTACTTAACCCCATCTAATTACCGTGTCGGATTAGTTAGGTACAAATTACTTAACCCCATCCCCTAATCATCTTGTATGGTTAAGTGTCATTAAGAAAACTTACTTAACATTGCCAAATTATCATGTTGGATTGATTAAGTGTTGGTTAACTTAATCCCCGTCCACTAGTCGTATAAAAATGGTTAAGCGTCATTAGGCAAATCAAATCACTTAACCTACCCAACCTTGTCATGTTTTGTTAAGTATCATTAGCCTAACCAATTTACTTAACCCATTTACCCATGTCATATTTGGTTAAGAGTCATTAATCAAATTAACTTAACCCTATCACGTGGCATTAATTACTTAATGCACCCCAATCTCTCACATTAGACTTTGTTGTGGTTACTAGTTAAGCCGGTCGGTTCCCGGTAGCTTTACACCACAACTTGGTCTAACCTCGGGTTCAAGCACAACATGACCAACTTCTCACATTGGGTCCTATTGTTTGCAACTACTAGTTAGGCCGGTCGGTTCCGGGTAGTTTTACGTTGCAAACTCAACCCAACCTCGAGTTGGCCACTTTCATGTTTAGTCTAGTGTCATGTTCATAGTCAAGTTTTCAAGCAATTGGGTAGACCTAACTTAATAGGTAAATTCCCAATGGGTAGACCTAACTTAATAGGTAAATTCCCAAGCTTATGTTTTTATGCATACTTACATGTCAACTTCCATGTTATATTTCAAGTCATGTTTTCAAGTATAAACACATGTCATATTTAACGTTACATGTTGTCATGTTTATACCCATTTACCCAAGTCGTATTCATGTCATTATGTTTCCCCATAATGTGACCCCAACGCTTTTTAAACTAGCATATACGTTCGCAACAATGTGATGGATTAAAAGAAGAGACTTGGCAAAGGAATGACAAAAATGGGTATTAAGCCACAAGTTAATCATGGTGGCAAATGAGGCACAAATGTGTTCATTAGCTTGCATGTTACATTCTTAAGCCTCAAAAACATGCATCAACCCAAACTTGGTACATAAGCGAATCATGGTGACAAAAGACATGGAATGATGGCTAGAAACTCACATATATCATCATATAAGGATTATGACTTCATATGCAAGTTGACATAATGATTATGAAGATTCTCATGTTGCATAATGCAACATTTCAACATAAAGGTTGTGGCTTTTAGCCCATAAGATCAAGATAATGACTTCATAAACTTGCATAACATGATAGCATGCATCATTCCAATTAATCAAACCCAAACTTTCAACATGAACATTTAACTTCATAGTTAATATCTAAGAGTAGGGAAGGGCTTACATAGCTATGAAGGCCTAAATCGATTAAACTAAAGCTTGTGATGAAGCCTATGCATGCCATCACCCAAAAACCCAAAGATGAACACTCCAAATCAACAAAAATACCATCTTTATGAACAAAGATCAAAGCTTTTGCCTTGAAATCAACTTGAGAAGCTCTCATACTAACATAGGGACTCTCTAATACTCTCATGATCATGAAACCTCTCATAGAAATGAAGTGGAGGCTAGGATAGTTGAGTGGAGGCCATGAGAGTAGGAATTTTGCCATAGTTTAGTTGCATGAATGAATAATGAGGATTTAGGATAGGTTAGGGTCTTATTTATAGATTAGGCAAGTGTTTTAGGCCATAGGATTAAACCTAGATTCAATCCAAGCCATCAAAGCATGTCTTGGGGAAGAAGTCAAGTGTAGGAACCATCTAGGGCCTTTAGATTAAAGATGAACCATGAGAACCATCCAAATGCAAAATCTGCATTTGAGCGAATCGGCCCACGGGTTGACAGCCAAACACCCTGGATTAACCCCTAGTCGACCCAGCGAGCTCGGGTCGACCTCAAAAATCGGCCGGTTCGGTTATTCCCCTATCCCAATTCGCTGTTTTGAACATTTTTGCATATTTATTTATTTAATTTTCAATTATATATATATATATATATATCAATATATATATATTTCTCTACGCAACCCATTTCACTTAATTAAGTATACTTTAATTTGGGAATTTTTCGTGAAACTTCGCGAGGCCATATCTTGGTCATACGGACTCCGATTTTCGAAAACTCGGACTCTATTTCGCGTATTTTTCCGAGACGAACGCAATGGCATAGCCCGTTTCACTTGATTCAGAATTTAAAATTAAATTCTGCCTTGATTCTCGTCTTTAATCATGTTATCGAAATACGGGTTGTTACATTCTCCCAACCTTTTAGGATTTCGTCCCCGAAATCTCCAAGTTAGGAAGAACATATCCTACCGTCCATCATCCATCTACTCAAAACATCATCCACAAGCAACCATTGTCCTTAGATGATTTCTAATGCTGTATGAATATATGCAAGACGTGTGTGTACATGTTCCTTAGCTAATGCTAATGATCAGGCCTGAATAATCTTTCTAATTTAAAAATATGTATAGTGCCATGTATCCAACGTGTATGCAAATAGTCCTAGTCATATAGATACTATATGCGTGCACAATCATTCATATGCAACAACCGCATGATAATACACTCGATTTCATCCATAAACAAGTATAAATACTCGTGCATATGCAATATGAAATGTGACCGAGTCGGGCTAGTATCTAATGTGTATTTGCGCATCCACGAGCAACCACTTGCAACCACTTGCAACCATATCAATCATAACATGTTTCAAATACATGTTTACATCCATAGGGTTCTACCTAGGATTCCCTGAAACAGGGTCGAGAAGATAAACAAGACAAACTCCTTACGGGGTTTGTAACAGAAAATAGGACCGAGAGGATGTCCACAAAAGATAGCCTACAAGTAAGCTCTACCGAAAACAGGGATCAAGAATATACTCCCAAAAAGAGATATCATGCGCGTATCTAGTCTTTGACCATCAAAGTCGTCTTTCCTGAGCTTAATTCCATCGTGCCTTGACCGTCTTTTAACTTCACGATTTCGCAGCTTCTTATTTCCTGTTTCCATAACATGCGCTAGAACTCATTTCTTTGTCGCCTCTCGTTCCACTTGCACTTATCCTTTTCCTAGAATACTTGACGCAAACATGACTGCGTACTCATGATCTCATGCAAGCTTTCCAAAATTCACTAGTGAATCTCGGACCTCGTACCACAAGGTATTCCACGTAGAAGAACTTTCTCTTGAAAGTAAACAGATGCCAACCAGGTTATCAAGCGCACTTACTTGGGTGATTTCCATAACCCGTGCATAAGTGAAATAAACCATCCGTCTTATCGGCGAACACCACTCGATCGGGCTTCAAATTTCCAATAAAGGCATCAAGGGATTCTAAGTAATTAATCATGACCGAACCCAAAAAGGTTACACGAGACTTCGAGGGTATTACCAAGGCTAGTCAAAGAGTCTAACTACCCTCCTATCAAAACCGAGAGTGGCACCCCTTACTGGATAACCACTTCATCCATAACCGAGGCATGTTATTCTCAAATCCAAAACAAGTCATGAATAAATGGACCGGTTCTCCACAGGACTTGAGACAAAAATGGGATTCTCTATTACGCTAGTACTTAAGGTGCAGAGACTCAACTATCGAAGCAAACTTAAATGATGCGGGGATCAAAACAAAGTCTTGGCGGGATGATAGAAAAGAAGAGCTAAACTTTTAACAAGATCGTTACCCTCCTTCCGAGGTACCCTAGAAATAAGAGCATACTATTACCCTCCCGATGATCTTGTCCTTGTCCCATAATACTTAACTATCCACCCCGTTTTACCATGCCAAAGGTACTCTCTCGTCATGGGTTTCATTGTTCATCTTTCTCCCTCCTTTGAGGACTAAGCCATACCAACCAGTTGCTCATCCTTAAGCTCGTATCCTTTATCCTCTTTCTCACTATCCTTTCTTATAACGCGGCCACTGGTCTCTCGAGAACCACCTCCATCGCATGGAAAGCACTTTCGTAGATAGAAAAGACTAGTCGCAGTTAAAACCACTGTGACTACAGATGGAGGAAAGAAAGGAAATGAGATTCAATTAAGGAAACAAGGATAGTGCTAATGGCCTTTGGGGAATAGCCTTTTTCTTTTAAAAGAAAATTTTCTTGAAAAATGCTTCTTTATAAACGATTTTCAAATAGTTTTCAGAAGGTCTTTAAAAACTTTTGCCCAGTCTGGTAACCTTCTGCTCTGATACCAAATGTAACACCCCGCCTCCGCTAGGGTCACTCGCAAAGGAATGCACTAGCTTTAGAGGGGCATTATTGGTAAACATGCACAGAAATATCACAAGACAGAACATATAAAATAGCGGAAGTAAAATCGAACTTTCATAAACATGAATACATAAGGTCTAAAGCCTTTTACATCAGAGTACATCAAAACCTGTCTTGCAATAGTAAAGAAGCATAAAGACTTTTTCATAAATTATTCCCCAAATAAAAACAGTAAAGTAGCCATAGCCAGGAAAAGTCCAAGCCATCCATGATGACCTTCAAGCAGAAGAAGTCCGAACTAAACAGCAGTGTTTCCTCCCTGTAACCTGGGGGGGGGGGGGAACGGAAGAAAAGAGGCGAAACAAAACGGGTCAGTCAAAAAGACTGAGTAAGCCCTATCTACTATTAGTATAAAAACTAGTAAAGTTAACTGACACGAGAAACTGAGATGAACATAAGCATGATAACAAGATAGATAAGCTAAATCAAAATAACAGGATGAACTACTGAACTCAGATAAACTAGGGTGTCGTGATAAACTACGGTGTCAAGATAAAACAAGGTATCACATTGTCAGGTTTCTATCAAGTATAATATCCCAAGATATCTATCGCGTATAACGTCCCATGGCATCTATCCTGTATATCTGCTCTGCACCTACCGTACTAGTACCCCAACTGTATTACGTGTTATCCGTGAATGACCCTTACTCAAAAGTCGTGTAATGGTCCATGTCAACCTAATATGCCGCATATATAGGTTACTCAACTCATATGTTTCTTTCCATGTATAAGTTCAGTCCTTTGCCGTAGGCTGTACGGGCTTTCCCATGTAAACGGTTTATCCTTGAAGTTGTTTTGGACTGCAACCCTTGATCTAGTTGTGTTTCCTTACCATGAACTATCGCGCGTCCACTTAGGATTTATGCCACCTAGGACCGCTAGGGATTATGATACCTAATGAACGTTTCCGTGTCTCGGTTTGGGTTTTGGCCACCTAGGACCACTAGGGATTACGCCACCCGTCAACCGCGCCCTTGATCCCACGTATGTATCGTGAATCGTTTTCCATGTCTAGATGCACATGTTCCCCAATGTGCCATCCGAGTTCCGTGCCAGGGCAAATCAAGAAATACGGAACTCGGTCGGGAGCTTTAAATCGTCTACCGATGCAGATATCAGGGTCTGTTTTTGTACCCGTGGCTATGGTCCCACGTGACCCCTCCCTCAACTACTGAAAGGCAATCCAAGAAAAATCATGTATAAGAACCACTCCCCGGCCCCACTATAGCCCACTTTCCTACGGGCCAACCTCACCCATGACTCGATAGCAAGCACATGATCTGTTGGGGGTTCCCTGCCTTTCCGCACGTACACGATTGACTAAAGATGGTAGGTAGTCGACGATGTGCTATCCAGGGCAAAAACAAGAATCGTCGACTCCACGCTAATCCATCCCAGTCTTTAGGTTGCTCGCATAGCAACCAAGGCATACTCTTGGTCCTTCTAACGCAGACCTTAACCTCTCATGGGCCTAGTATAATTACCTGGCAACCCACAGTGGGATCCCAAGAATATCCTCACGTCCCCCGAAGCTTCCACTTCGGCACCCAGTGCGCTGGAGCTTTTATCCAAGTCAGATAACTTGCTCCCCCTCGTATACTAAGCGATGACCTACCGTATCAGGTTACTCATCGTTTTGAGAATTAGTCCTATGTCCTTAGCTAAGAATTATTACTTAGTTACCCTTAACTAAGGTTTACCACTTAGCTTCCTTTCCCGTTATCCTTGATTAACCACGGTTTTCTACCTAGTTCTTCTAGCTAGGGTTTGTCTATTGGGTTAAGTGTTATCATTCAAGTCCATGACTTAACCCGCCCACGAATCACGTCAAAGATTGGCTAAGTATTTAAGTTCAAGACTTAGTCCCACAAGTTGGTTAAGTGTACCCAGAGGCTCATGACTTAACCCTATCAAGTCAAATTGGTCAAGTACTAGCTTACCTTAATCCTATCGGATTATCTTGCTAGATCGATTAAGCATAGATTATCTTAATCCCATCAAATTATCGAGTCGGATTGGTTAAGTATAGGTTGGCTTAACCCCATCCTCTAATCGTACTACAATGGTTAAGTATATTCTAAAAAGGTCTTGTGACTTAACCTTATCAGGTCCGCGTATTAGATTGGTTAAGTGTAAGTTACTTAACCCCATCAAATCATCATGTATAATTGGTTAAGTATAAGTTGCTTAACCCCATTAAATTATCACGTTAAGTTGGTTAAGTATTGGTTACTTAACCTCATTGAATTACCGAGTTTAAATTGGTTAAGTGTTTATCTTAACCCCATCGAATTACCGTGTTTAGATTAGTTAAGTGTGGATTACTGAACCCCATCTAATTACCGTGTCGGATTAGTTAGGTACAAATTACTTAACCCCATCCCCTAATCATCTTGTATGGTTAAGTGTTATTAAGAAAACTTACTTAACCTTGCCAAATTATCATGTTGGATTGATTAAGTGTTGGTTAACTTAATCCCCGTCCACTAGTCGTATAAAAATGGTTAAGCGTCATTAGGCAAATCAAATCACTTAACCTACCCAACCTTGTCATGTTTTGTTAAGTATCATTAGCCTAACCAATTTACTTAACCCATTTACCCATGTCATATTTGGTTAAGAGTCATTAATCAAATTAACTTAACCCTATCATGTGGCATTAATTACTTAATGCACCCCAACCTCTCACATTAGACTTTGTTGTGGTTACTAGTTAAGCCGGTCGGTTCCGGGTAGCTTTACACCACAACTTGGTCTAACCTCGGGTTCAAGCACAACATGACCAACTTCTCACATTGAGTCCTATTGTTTGCAACTACTAGTTAGGCCGGTCGGTTCCGGGTAGTTTTACGTTGCAAACTCAACCCAACCTCGAGTTGGCCACTTTCATGTTTAGTCTAGTGTCATGTTCATAGTCAAGTTTTCAAGCAATTGGGTAGACCTAACTTAATAGGTAAATTCCCAATGGGTAGACCTAACTTAATAGGTAAATTTTCCCAAGCTTATGTTTTTATGCATACTTACATGTCAACTTCCATGTTATATTTCAAGTCATGTTTTCAAGTATAAACACATGTCATATTTAACGTTACATGTTGTCATGTTTATACCCATTTACCCAAGTCATATTCATGTCATTATGTTTCCCCATAATGTGACCCCAACGCTTTTTAAACTAGCATATACGTTCGCAACAATGTGATGGATTAAAAGAAGAGACTTGGCAAAGGAATGACAAAAATGGGTATTAAGCCACAAGTTAATCATGGTGGCAAATGAGGCACAAATGTGTTCATTAGCTTGCATGTTACATTCTTAAGCCTCAAAAACATGCATCAACCCAAACTTGGTACATAAGCGAATCATGGTGACAAAAGACATGGAATGATGGCTAGAAACTCGCATATATCATCATATAAGGATTATGACTTCATATGCAAGTTGACATAATGATTATGAAGATTCTCATGTTGCATAATGCAACATTTCAACATAAAGGTTGTGGCTTTTAGCCCATAAGATCAAGATAATGACTTCATAAACTTGCATAACATGATAGCATGCATCATTCCAATTAATCAAACCCAAACTTTCAACATGAACATTTAACTTCATAGTTAATATCTAAGAGTAGGGAAGGGCTTACATAGCTATGAAGGCCTAAATCGATTAAACTAAAGCTTGTGATGAAGCCTATGCATGCCATCACCCAAAAACCCAAAGATGAACACTCCAAATCAACAAAAATACCATCTTTATGAACAAAGATCAAAGCTTTTGCCTTGAAATCAACTTGAAAAGCTCTCATACTAACATAGGGACTCTCTAATACTCTCATGATCATGAAACCTCTCATAGAAATGAAGTGGAGGCTAGGATAGTTGAGTGGAGGCCATGAGGGTAGGAATTTTGCCATAGTTTAGTTGCATGAATGAATAATGAGGATTTAGGATAGGTTAGGGTCTTATTTATAGATTAGGCAAGTGTTTTAGGCCATAGGATTAAACCTAGATTCAATCCAAGCCATCAAAGCATGTCTTGGGGAAGAAGTCAAGTGTAGGAACCATCTAGGGCCTTTAGATTAAAGATGAACCATGAGAACCATCCAAATGCAAAATCTGCATTTGAGCGAATCGGCCCACGGGTTGACAGCCAAACACCCTGGATTAACCCCTAGTCGACCCAGCGAGCTCGGGTCGACCTCAAAAATCGGCCGGTTCGGTTATTCCCCTATCCCAATTCGCTGTTTTGAACATTTTTGCATATTTATTTATTTAATTTTCAATTATATATATATATATATATCAATATATATATTTCTCTGCGCAACCCATTTCACTTAATTAAGTATACTTTAATTTGGGAATTTTTCGTGAAACTTCGCGAGGCCATATCTTGGTCATACGGACTCCGATTTTCGAAAACTCGGACTCTATTTCGCGTATTTTTCCGAGACGAACGCAATGGCATAGCCCGTTTCACTTGATTCAGAATTTAAAATTAAATTCTGCCTTGATTCTCGTCTTTAATCATGTTATCGAAATACGGGTTGTTACAATACCCAAAAAAGGTCTACCTCGAAAAGCAAGAAAGATATCGTCTTTGACCCAACAGATGATGGAAGATGGCATCATCGGGGACTCGTCGAATACAGCCATGTTCCGAGAGCATCATAGTTGTCAGCAAATGAGACAGGGAAAGCCAAAGAAGGATCGATCTAAGATCCTTCCCTATTCCGTTGTCCCACTAAGAAAGGAGGAGGTCAATCAGAGATGGTCTACAGTCGTGTAGTCCAACCTGACCATAGACGAAAGACCATACTGCCGTGGCACACTCACCATCCATGAATAACGTGTCAACGACTCGGCGGCCCCAACACGACAACTCCGACAGCGTGACACTAGCGGAATGCTAATCCTCATAAGTTTTTCTTCGAGCGGAAGCCCCTCATGAAGGATCTTCTATATGATGGATACCTTGGGAGGAATGCGCATGTCCCAGTATCTCCAAAGGGGTGGAGGAATGCAAAAATAAGACAAACCACCGCATTAATTTATTTCTCCACGCTCTACAACGATGATTCAAGTTAGAAACGAAGTAAATAGGGTTTTGCCTTTTTATTACATCAATGATCTATAAACAGAAAAAAATCTTGTTTATAGAGCAAATGACATTTTGGATGTCGTTACACTATAAACAACAATATGTTTACAGTTTAGAGCAAACGAATTTTTAAAACACAGTTTATTCTTTACATTTTTTTTCATTTTTAATGTTTATTTGGATATTTAGACATTTGGTGTTTTTTATTTTTTGGTATTTTTGCTTTTTAAATTTGCTTATTTTGGGATTTTATTTATTTAGCCTTTTAATTACTTTTTCAGTTATTTACGTATAAACTAAGTCATTCATTTATTTGTTTAAATGTTTATTTATTTATTTATTTATTTAGGTGTTTATTTCTTTATTTATTTAGATGTTAGTTTTCTATTTGGACGTTTGGTCGTTTATTTACTTGTTTATTTATATATATGGATTTATTTAGTTGTTTGTGTATAAGTCTATTTATTGAATTACATATATACATTGTTTATATATGCTAATCAAATTCAAAATATATTACTAAATATGACAACTAATCATTTAATAAACTCAAAATACACCTACAATATAACAACCCAAATTTCAACAGATCCGATTTTTTCGTAAAATGCTAAAATCGAAGTCCACTGAAACCCAGGTTAGTTTGTCTGGTATCTTAAAGAAAGAAAATGATAAATATATCAGAGCTCATGATATAATATCTCACAGCGAAAATGAATAAAATATAATAAGCAAATAATTACCATAATAATAACAGTGACTAGTATGTGTCTCTAAGCTGTAAAATCTATGTCACCTTCCTAAACTGTGGGTTTGTTGCGAGGAGGGGATCAGAACAAAAGTTCTGGTGAATGGTAAATTTATTTTCTATAAATAACACTACAAATATTGTTCTATCACCTGTTTACCTTTACTAAGTTATTTGGGTTTATCATACTTTCGAATTCATACATAAATCGTACTCATCTACTCTCAAATAAATTGACCAAATAAATCACACACACACACACATATAGCTATATGCCCAACATACCAAGTAGAGGTGACAATTAGACCTCACCCGATGGACCCGGACTCGACTTGGCGAGTCTCGATTCTTGGTCGGACGGGTTTTGCTGGGTCTAAACTATACATGTCCAAAATCTAGACCGAACCTGGCCCAAGCTTCGGTTAGGGTCAGGTTGGGTCTGGTCAGTTTAGGTTCGGTTGGATAGTAACACTTAAATACATATATTTCAATGCTTTTTGGTTGGATCTTTTGGGTTGGTTTTAATCGGGTCTTAATTGTATTTCTCAGCACCTAGACCCGACCCGGGACCCATCGAGTCTTGTTTCTGGTCTTTTCGGACCGGTTCGGGATTTTGGTTCTCGGTTCTAATCATCAGTCCTAATATTAAGGTACTTCCCATAGTACCCTCCTGTAAAAATCTCCATCAGCGCACTATGAAAGCATACTAGGTTTTCATCGCCATGCTACGAAAACATACTAGGACATGCTACGAAAGCGTACCAAGCCTCCATCGTCACACTATGAAAGCGTATTAGACCACTCTATGAAAATGTACTAGGTTACTCTATGGAAGTGTACTAAGCATTCATCGCCACGCTACGAAAGTATACTATTTATCATCTGAGTTCTGCTATCAGGCTAGACCCTTACACGAAAATCAGTCGGAGGATTTATATATTTGTAAAGGAAAGCTTCGTTAGACCTATAATACATATATCCATAGATTGATCTGCCTCTTTTCCTTGGTGGCTATGTCCCCACTTGGCCCCTCCCAACTAATGAAAGACCATTCAAGTGCTAAGTGACCGTGCCCCTAACAAAAAATATAAACATCCAAATTACGTTGTCCCTTATCCAATGTCTCGATAATGAAATACCATTGACCTATTAGTTTAGCACTAGTCTTTCCCATACTTGCTCTAACTAACGAAGACATGTATCCAATGATTTACTATCCTTATTGGATCCTGGACAACGAAGCCTGCTCTCAAAGCCGAGACAACCACTGAATCCTAAAAATCATCCCACCAGTCTTCTGGCTGCCCATTAGACAAATGCAACCAATGCATACTCTATGGATGGAACTGTACAAACATTCCTTTGGGAGTAAAACTTCGTTAGGCCTACCTTAGAGGGCCGTCTCAGAGTACCCTCACGTCACTTAGAATTCTTGAACTTCCTTATAGTCTTGTTGAATATCAAGTTGGACGTGCTTCCACCGTGGCACCTGACACCTACGATGATATGCCCTGTTGGGCTCTTCATTCTTTTGGACCGGTCCAAATGCATCTCACTATTTTATTAGATCCTATGTCTAATCTTCCATTATCTGTTTAACTTACTTTTTCTTCTCGCTAATAAACACTATTGTTCAATTCATTTAATCTAAACTTTAATTGTTTGTTTATTAGCTTTATTAACCACCTATCTTCGCTAATCAGCCTTTGCTGTTGGAACGGACCACTAGTACTACATGCTTATTAACGTTATCGACCATTTATTTTACCTAATTAGCCTTCGCTGCCGGAAAGGACCACTGCGTTTATTTAGCTTAATTAAGAAATGCTAGTTTATTAATAATAAGTCCTTCTTACTATTTTCACTTTTAATTATAACTCTCATGTTATAATATTACTTTCACCACAAAATCATAGAATAAAATTATGTTTATTAAATAAAAATTCATAATAAGTCATCATTTCACTTTTAATCATAATTTTCATATTATAATCTTGTTTACATATATATTAAGACTACCTATTATGATTCACTTTTGTGTCTACGCAGTTATCATAATATTATTTGTGACGACCGCCCACAACTCCTGCACTAAACAAGAGGAATAATGCACTGAAAGGTGTGTCAGGCAGCTATGAACGATTATCAGAGTATGTAAACAACATCAGAACCGTAACTCACAGCGCAAGGATAAAATATAATAGAACATATACAACAAGCAGTATTAGTGAAGCAAAAAAACACTAGACTTTTATAACAACTAGAAAGTAATATTCATACACTTGGAAATAGTGTTTATACAAATTGCCTCACTGCAGCACTCAGAGAATAACAAACAGCAGAAATCCAAATACTATATAGTAGAAAGATAGTACGCCATCCTCTTGCTCACCTCCGAACAGCAACATCGTCCTCACTAATCACCTGTCACCTGCCACCTAGTCTGCCCATCAACAACCGGATGAACAGGCCAAGGTAATAGGAGGAAACATAGAACCTTGAGTTAGACAACAGTCTTAGTGAGCGATAAAACAGCTAACAAACTCATCAATAAAGAATATGAGAAGGGATAGATAAACATACTAATCTACCCACAACACCAGAGAAGAAATCAACCCTATCTTCCCTACATCGGGCAGTGATAGCCTTTACATTAAACAATTCAACCATTCATCCATAGAAACCAGAACACTCATTCAATCATGGTAAAGCACTCATGACATCCAGATTATATATCTCATGTAAACCATCCTAATCGAATTCAACATCCCTCAAGCACAAGACCAGAGCCTTAAACCAATACCAGACAAGCACCCAAGGGACGTCTTCATTGACGTTGGACAATCTACATGAGACGGTACAAACAGAGCATCCAAATAATCAAACATCCATGACTGACTCTGGCTATCACAGCCAATCCTGCTTTGAAACCATCGTTAATCGTATGATGGCCAACCTTGTCATATGTCAAGGGCTAATGGTAACCTCAGTTCTAGCATAAACTCCATTCGCCTTTCAACGATACGTATGTATGTCCAACCTCGACAACTAGGCCTTTCAACGATACCCAGGGTACTCGACCTACAACCGGTCTTTTAGGTGCCCCTATTGTACCCCTGCTTTGATCCTGCTATAACTTACGACAACGATAATCTCTTGTCCTTCTTATCTCTAGTCATCCAACTCGACTACTTTTCATAGCTTAAGCAACCATTATCCACCAACTCGCGACCTTTGAGTTGTCACCTCATTCATTGCTCTACACCGATCAACGAACACCTTTCAACACTTCGAACCTTCCTACTTGAATTTACTTCAAAGTCACACCATCACCGAGCCAATCACACCATCACCGAGCCAATCACACCATCACTTGAATTTACTTGTCAGACCTTTTTGTTCAAATCTGAGTCATACCCGAAAAATAAAATTTTCAGAAATAACTCTGGTGTGACCGACTCGATGACTCCACCACTAGACCGACCGACCGCTTCACTTGGCACAACCAGAGACCAGCCGAACCCTTCACTTGGGTGTACGACTAACACTGTCATTGATCGACCCAAACTCACACTCGACCCCACCCTGCTTGAGCCCAATCACTGCACTGAAACATGACCATGCTTGAGTCCATGCTCGATCGACCCAACCACTTCTGGCTCACTCGACCCAACCACTTCTAGCTCGCTCGACCCAACCACTTCTGGCTCACTTGACCCAACCACTTCTAGCTCGCTTAACACAACCACTTCTGGCTCGCTCGACCGACCAGCCCTAACTTGTTCCCCAAGACATAAATTTGGAACGACCGACCCTACCATGAGCGACCCAAAACCTGCATCACCCCAATGCAACTCCGATTTCGACCAAAACTTCGCCAAATGACAAATCAGACGAAACCAACTCGTCCAACTCATCAAATATGGCCATAAACATGATATGAAACCATTACACCATGAATACAACTATTTTCACCAAAATTATGCAAATCACTGCAAAAATCATGATAAATGAACATATGAACTAGATTGCGGATCTAACTTGCAAAATCATATGAAACGACATAGTAATTACCAGTTTGAACTTATTAATTTTATTCTACGTTGATTCATATGAAAATGGACTTATCATGGTATAGATCTATCGTTAAACACTAGAATTTGATGAAAAACATGATCAAACATTCATATACTTAATTGAATCCATGTGAGAGATGTAAATCACTCACTAATTCTCCAAATTAAAGCAAAAACAATGAATTAAGATTCCGAACAACAAGCAATTCGAACCAAACCCCTTGATCTGATGGATTCCCACTTCAAATGATGTAGATCTAGCCTCCAATAGTGTAGATCTTTGATTTGCTTCCTTAGATTTTGATTTTTAATGGTGGAAATGTGTTAGAGGAAGGAGGAACATAAGCCACCAAATGAGAGAATGGAGAAACTAAACCATTTCCCGTATCCCTCACCACCTATTTATATCCTTCCATCAACCCACTAATAGGCCTTCCAAAATCAGCCCATTGTGGCACTAAAAACCTGAACAGCTAACTGAAAAACCTTAAAACAGCGATTCCTCCCAAACCGCTGACCCAAAACTTTAATATAACCACTCTACGGAAAGGCAACCATCATTTCCTTTCCAATGGAATAGGTCTCACCACCTAATTTGACCTGAGTCAAAAGTTATTCCCTGTACAAGACTGATAGGGGAAAAACGGTCATAAACAAAATTGGTAAAAATTATGGACATGTCTCACATCCCCATAAGCAACATATTAAAATATTAGAATGTTCCAACCCTCAAGGATTAAAATAAAAATATTTTACGATCCTCCGATACGTAAAATGCGGGCTGTTACATTATTCTTGTCAACTGCAAGATATTCTTTTCAGTTATTTTTAGGCTATTGACCCGCGCGCAATACGGCTAAATCTCTATTTCGCACCAAGCCATGCCTTTATTTGCAATTAAGTTATCCATTTCTCTTACAAACCAAACTATGCAAATATATTCTCTTATCCTAACCAATCAATCTAGGCTAGTTCTAACTTCTTAATTTAATCAGTATGCATCCCGTTCTCAATTTGTTTTTCAAAATTTAGCTTAACTAGAGTAAATTTGGACTCACTTGGGAGTATACCCATTTTTCTTTCAATTCCAACAATTCTATACTCATTCTATTTTAAATCTAAATGGTAATTCTAACAAATAAATAAGGGAATTCTCATATTTATCAATCAAATATAAATTTACTGTGCATAATTTTTTTTTCATGTCAACCTATGTCACAGTTATTTGGCAAGTCTTATCAAGTTTACCTATTTTCACCTCAAGTTTCCTTTTTATTACAGTTTTACATTATATGTCAATTTTGCCCCAAATTGTCAAATTATTTTCTTTTTATAATTCCAACTGAATCATATTTTCCAACGTACGCAAAATAAAAAGGATTAATCAATCGCATAAAATTAGGCATGCAAGTCAGTGTCTATATCAGTCGTATACATACGCCAATATTACGAATCAGGGTATATCTTTGGCGTAACCATAATAGACTGTAAAATCAGACATAAGAGAAGGAGGAAAGAGGACTGAAAAAGTATCTTATTAATTTAACAGGAACCAGACGATGATATATAACAATATTAAAAATAATAATTTAAATCAGTTCACTTGGGATTTGCGCTCCAAGTTCTGGATCTGATTTGGATTTAGATTTGTTATCAATAGTCATTCCTATTTGAATCTGTAAACTATATTTTTGACGGAATTACAAATCTAAATTCAGGAAGGATGAAAGAAACTATTTGAATTCAGATCTGAAGAACTTACTTCACATGGATAGAGAATTTGGACATCTAAATCTTAAATCTATAGTATCTACCTCTAAACCTTGAATCAGATAACCAAAATCTAATATTATATATATTCAGAAGAATTAGAGAAGAAAGGAAATGGCTGGCTTTTCGCATCCACTCAAAAAATATAAGTTTAACGGCTATCCCAATAGGTTTATTTATAGATTTCCAACATAGCTATGTACGTCCGATTCAAAACAATAAAATCCAGCCTATCAAACGGAAAAAAGTACGTTGCTTCTATGTGGTATGAGTCGACCAATACCTTGCTTGGATCGACTTGTGGGTTGACCCATACCAAGTTTGGGTCAACCCAAATGTACATTATCATGTTGGGCCACGTTTCTTTCCCACTTTGATCGTGCATGATTAATTCCTTGGAACGTTGCTTTTAACATTATTCTTATTTATGGTTTAGTTGATTCTATTCCCTTTTTGATGCACACTGAATTTCAAATTCAAACGCATATTGTTTCCGAAATCCATACACACATATATTTTTGAAATAAATATATTTATGCACATGTATACTTACAATTTTTTTTCTAACACGGGACTTCGAATATTGATACCTTTTTCCATACAAACTCGTTCATAACATATTATATATGTAAATTAATCAAAAAATTTCTACATATGCAATGTTATATATTTGTTTTATATTATTAATTTTTATGTAATTATTTTGATTACTTTTATTATTAAAAATGCAGGGTGTTACATTCTCTCGCCCATTAGGAAATTTTGTCTTTGAAATTTGATAAGGGTAAAAATATGTAATTCCTCGCATAATTCACAAACATCACGTGTACATCTAATTTTGCTACCATCCGTGTACTTGTGCAAAGTGTAGTACATCACAAAAAATTCATGAATGAAATGAATTTCTAAGCATTACCTCCTATATGATTGCTTTTTTCTTTGAAAATCTTTTGTAACATGATGCACACAATCTAAATTTACTAGCAATTTCTATATAAATGCAATAATTTAAAAATAAAAATATTTTTTCATCTAATCTTTCCGACATGCTTACTGAATAAGGGCATAGTTCATCCAATTTTTGCATCCAAACCCTACCAACCAACTTCAAAATTTTGAATATTCAAAAAGAATATAATTTTCTGATGTCGAAATCTCATGTTAGATAAGGGTAGGAATTGGAAAACTTTATATTTTCCACTTCACCTTTACGCACCTTTTTCCCCATACTTGGAATCCTTTTTTCTCTATTATATAAAAGTTCCTATTTTCTTTTCCAAGCATAGTTTACATAAGAGGAATTTTTTTTTCAATTTCCCAACTTATTTTGAAAGAATTTGTTTTTGAAATTCTTGTGCATCCAAATTACGATTTATTTCAACTCCTTCGCTTCGTCTAAGCGTATCCGAGTCTATATGAGTTTACATATCCAGCTGTGCTCGAATCCTAAGTAATCTAGTTGTCTAAAACCAAAGCGTGATAGCCTTGTAAAAAGATGGGTCAAAACTTTCCCATCTTTCAGTGGAAGATGCATTCTGTATAATTCAAAAATGCATAAGTCAAAAAGTTGTAATCTGAGAGAAGTCTAATAGAAACCTATTATAATTCCTATTATCGAAAACCAATGATCCAGAAAGTCATGATTGCGTTAAATCATATTAGAAGCCAAATTCATAAACCAGTAAAACTCACGATCTCTCTAGATCGTATTATAAGTGAAATCCAAAAATCCTATGATCATACCATAATTATGAGAGAAATCCAAATTCAGTATCTAATAATCCAAAATATCCAAGAAATCCAAAAAACCAACAAATTCGATAAATGCAGAAAATTTAAGAAATCTAAAATCCATGGCATCTACGGGCCTAGTCAGTGTAGGCAAAATCCATACCTGGAAAATCCGTTTGAGCGGCTTTGCCATGTCTTAGAAAAATGGCCTGAACCTTCTTGAGTATGGCCATGCTTGAGGATCAACCAAGCGGCTTTGCCAAAGTCCTGACAAGGTGGCCTAGCTCCTCCAAAATGTAGTCCATACTTGGAGGACAGTTGCTAAAGTTTCAAAATCTAATTTCTAGTTTCACGCTTCACAATCATAATCCATACAAGTGAAGTGATTTTATTAAAGTTCCAAATCCTACTTTTTACAAAATTCAAAACAAAACTAACGTTTTATTATTGGGTACATATCATGCCTAGAGATTAAATACTAATATCATACATGAGTTGACCAACTTAGCTATTTTTTGTTATATATTTATTAACTAAAGGGATTAAGTCCTAATTATATACGTGGGTAGGCCGAATTAGTTATCCAATATCTTAATCCAAATTTATCGATGATTATACAACGCAGACTAAGTCCTTACTCCTGACCGCTCATGTTTCGAGCACTAGGACGATGTTCTTGTTCCATTACCGCAGTCCTATTATGAATATACTATGCTAGCTCTTCTCATTTGACACGTTCCACTATCATATTCCGAAGATGTTGACATTCATTAGTGTTATGACCATCTAACTCATGAAATAAGCAAAGTTCACCAAATTCCCGTTCTCCTTCCGTTGGCTCCCTCTTGGAAGGCTTCCTAAATGGTTAATATTCTAAGTAAATGACTTCCAAAGAGTCTTTGAGATCCGTTTGCAAAGAGAAATTAGATTCTCTCCTTTGTCGATTATCCCTGTCAAATCCAGTAAAGGATTTTCCTTTTCCTTTGTCCCTATCCTTTCCAAATTTAGATAGTCTTCCATCATTAACCGTATTAACCTTAAGAGTTTTTCTATCAGCTTTCATGTCCTCTTAGCATAAAATATATTTGCCTTATTATAAAACTCTGGCCCTAACCTTAAAATCAAAATTATCCAAGATGCTTGAAATAACAGCCATAAGTACCATGGACAGGTTCGATTGATGCACTGACATTCTACTGCGTTAAACTGTTCAGGAATTTTCGTAGAGTCTCTCCAGTCCTATGTTTGATGGTTGTGAGCAACATTACGTTTTTGGATCAAATATGTGGACCCTAAACTGCTTATTGAAACTTTCCATCAAAGTGTTCCAACTTCCAATATATCCTGATTTTAACCGTCGAAACCATATGGTAGCAATATCTGAAAGAAACAGAGGGAAGAAATTACCCATGATATCATTTGATGCCCCGGTACTTCTGTGTGATGCATATAGTGCATTAGATAAATGGTATGATCCTTCCTGTCATTATACGCCTCCAGAGACAGTAACTTGAAATTTGGCCGGTTCCATGAATTTCTAATAGTCGGATGAATGAGCTATGATTAACACAATCTATATCCAACTGAGACATTTTGCCAAGAGAAAACCATAGAATCACATCCACAATTCGATTTCCATTATTTAAAAGTTGCTTCTGGCTACCTAAACGAACATCAGTTTCTCTAGTGTCCACACTAACAGAAGTAGGATGTCGATTTGTGACACAATTATTCGGATTGACACCGATGCAAGAAGAGGGTTCAGATCCGACCCGGTTTCCAAGAGATCAGTGTGCACTTCCTCGATCCAACCCATTTTTCACGTTTGGTGCCTGCGATCCATTTCCAACACCATATTCAAAGCTTGAAGAGTAGAAGTGTCATAAGCCAAGTCTGGGTCATCGTGGAGGTTGCCCACTGCAATGCCTTACTTAAAAACGCACATTAATAAATAGCATTAATGAGTAATGCCATTTATTAATGCGGAATATAAGGATAGATAGGAGCGCCATCCATGACTCTTGTAATATATAAACATCAAGTATGTCGATAGGTGCTCTTTTTTCTCTTTTCCTCAGGTAGTCTTTTCCCTTTTCCTCGGGTGTACAATACTATGGTGATTGTATGCATTATCCAGAATAAAAGGCAATTAAACTAAATAACTCAGATTACACAAAAATCAAACTAACAATATATACAGATACAACAACCATATAGTACATAGAGTCTCAAAACAGTGGTTATACAGACCATGAAACACCCCACACCCCTTAATGTCACCCATATGAGGATGCGCTAAGGTTTATGAAGCGCTTAGATATAAACTAACAAACAAAGACTAAAATTCACAAGACAAAAATATAAAACACATCGGAAATTTCAAAACAACATTTAATAAAGCAAGTCAATCATAATGCTTGTTACATTTCAAAAGTACCAAATAGTCAACAACATAAAACCAAATATACTGTTACGTGGAAAACCATAATATTAGAGTACATAAATAAAACCATCCCTCTCAATGTCAATACAATAATTACAAAATGAGAAATGAACCAATACATGAGTCTAAACTAAGTCTGAATCCAAGCTGAACTGAAAAATCAAGAATCACTGCTGAGACCCTCCACCCTGTGAACCTGGGGGAAAGGAAGAAAGAAGGAGAAAACAAACTAGGTCAGATATACATCTGGTGAGTTCTAGTAATTTCTAGATTGAGCATAAGTTAAGGAAGCATTAAACAAATGAACAGTTCTAAAGACATAAGACATAAAGGTATTAAATCAATAAACAAAGTTAAGCACAAATAATGATTGGCTTCTCATTCATATATAAGATTTGTTGCACCAACTTGCCAAAGATATAATAATTAGGCTTTACATAATTTCTACCCGTCGATCGGCTCTTATAACCACAATGTGATAACCTATGCCTGCTATAGAACTCAGGGTTATCAAACATGAACTTATCAACTAAAAGGACATAGCCGTTAATCACAGACGTTATAACGGCTTATTTTCCACAATCAGCACAATGCATGCTCATCTTCCAGCCGGAACATGCATGTACCCACATTGTTTGGACCTCTTACTATCCAGTGCAGTAAAGCATGCCCTCACCTCTACCTAGTGTGAGACCTCCGTAGATGATAATAGGATACTGCCTGATACGGGTCCCCAACCAAATATGCAATTGACATAAGTCACCCCCAGACTTGGTCTCCATTTAATTTTCTGTTAGGCCGCTTAGTTTACTCAATTGGCCCTACGCTGCCTGAGCGGACTGAAGCAACAATCTTATTATTTTGTTAGGCCTTTTATTTTTCCCAATCCGCCCTACGCTGCTGGGACGGACTTAACCTACGAGCCACTTATTTTTCCCTGTCAACTTTCGCTGCCGAGTCAGACTTCCACTTCAATCTTATTATTAGATTAGGCCTCTTATTTTTCGTAATCAGCCCCTTGCTGCCGGAACATACCTAACCTACAAGCCACTTATTTTCCCCAATCATCCCCACACTACTGTAACGGACTCCACTATCTTAGCTTATTAATTTTATCTTTAATTTAACTTAACACAATTTAAGTTTATTAATAAGCCCAACATAACCTCGTGTTATATTCCTATGTTGTATTAAACTTTTCTAATTAATGTTCATTCTTTTATACAACCCAACCTGCATTACTTAGCGTTCAACTAAGTTACCTATTTGAATTTATATGTTTGCATGTTCTCAAATTACATAATAAGTTTTATCCCCAATTTACAGTCCAAAACTGATTATAATATTTAATCAGTTCTAATATGCCTGACAATCCATTTTTAACCAATTCCAATAGTATTCAAATTTTAACGAAAAATAATGATAAAGGCCTAGGTTCTTTTTAGGCCTGGGATCAGCGCTGAAAGAAAAAAGGTCTAGGCTACTCATATGGTCTAAAATCTAAAATAAACAAAACAAATAAAATAGGGCATAACCTGAACTGTAAATAAAACCACAACAGAGAAGGGGATAGGAGAAGGAGAATTACTTATAAACAGTAAATAATTGGAAAGAAATAGACACTAAATAAATTACAGTAACTTTACAGAAAAACTAAATGCATAAATACAACAAATAAATGTAAACTTTAAACTTGCAAATTTAAAACTATTTAACAGCCTAAATTTTCCTACATAAATCACTAATCTGGAAATCACATAAAATTAACAGATCTGATGAAGAGATCATCCCCGTGGCCTCTCTTATTTGAGAAGAATCTCTACCTTTAGAAGTATAGTATAGACTTCTTTATCCCCATAAAAATTTAATTATTTGGCCCTTCCTAATTTTGAGGATAGTTTGGGGAAGAAAAAGAAGAGAGCAAGAATGGATGTGAAGAAATGAGAGAGACCCTGTTGTTCTACTTATAGAGTTTACTGGGCATCCTCAATCGTCCAAATATAGGAATAAAATTGGGCTAGCTATGTCATTGGACTAATCAAAAAGCGCCACGCCGCCTCGGGTTCAAAATGAACGAATAAAACTAAGCTAGCTTAGAAAATAACATTAGAATAATAATAAATGTTTGCTGCCGATGCGTGCGTGCCAAGGCATGCTGAAATAGAGCCCTGGGTCGACCCACCCATATCTTGGGTTGACACAGGGTCGACCCAAGGACCCTGGATCGACACTAGGTCGACCCAAGTGGAAGGGGGTCGACCCAAGTGGGAGTAGGTAATCCCACTTAACCGTTTACTCCATATATTTTCATATTTTTATTTTCTAATTTTACCTTATCTTCTTTAATTCATAACGTATTCATTTTAAGTCTGTTTTAAATAAACCAAGTGTTTATTTTCATTAGAAAGTTACAACGGACCCAATAGTCGCGTTATTCAATCCTGAAGTTTATTCTGATTAATAATTAGTTTATTTCCCTTTTCTATTTAATTACTGTTCATTAAAATTTCGGGTGTTATAGACCACAATATGTACATCAAGTAAAAATGATACAAGGATCAGAGTACATCACAAAAATACGCAAACCACGACTTCTAAAAAGAAGATGGCTAATCATTAGCAAAATTTGGAACATAGATATCTACAGTAAAGCTAACCTGAAAAGCTCAGTCTGATCCAAGCAATAAAATACACGGGTCAGTCTAGTTTAAACAACGAGCATAATATAATAGTGTAAGGATTTATAAAGGGAAATACACTTTTCAATATAATGAAGAGTAAGTTTAGTATACTACAGGGATAATGATAAGTTGGAATCATAGTTTCAACATGGTATCAACAAACGAAATTTTCTTCTAAAATAAGTACTAAGATTTGAGCTAAGTACTCAAATATATCATCATAAAGTAAACCTCAAGTCCAACACAACAAATTCATCCAAATGTCGGCATATAAAATTCATAAGAGTCTAAGTAGTATAAAAGTGATCTCTATCATCATGTGTAACGAATCATCTTAAGATATGGATGAAAATCCAATGTCAACTTATCACAAAAATATGGATCCAAAAGATCAATTTCATCAAAATCACCAAAGTAATGTATTTAAGCGCCTAACACTATGACTCCCTTCGTCTGAATGTAACTTGACCACATTGATCGAGGGAACACGCATATATATATATATATATACACACATACGTATATATATATATATAAGAATCCCCCGAGCCTAGCTTCACATTGAAGCAAGTACTGGCACAACAACAACAATAACTATGTGTTGTAGCTTCCAAACGGTGATTCGAAAAATGAAAGAAATACATCTCATACCGCACGTTTCGCTAATCGTTTTACTACCACACTAAAAAACAAATAGCTTTAATCAATGAGTTTGGAATTAACCGATATAATTAATCTACATGTTCCATACCACATGACTTATTATTTCGTTTAAATCACATTCTTTCCTTCTCAAGCTGCGAAAATGTGTAGTTTAATATACGGAAAATACTTCGTTTTGATAAAATGAATTTGTAAAAATTATTTTGAAAACATTTGAAATGTTTCTTTTAAAATCATATATTTCGGGGAAAAATAAATATTATGGCCATGAGATGATTTATTTTAAAACAAAACATTGAAACTTATTTTTGTCTCAAAGCGATAAGAAAAATCAATATATGTGCTTATAAAATCGTTTTATAAAAAGTGCATGTGTCACGAATACACCAAATTTCAACATTGAAAGAATGTTCAAAATCAACACAAATCAACGAATCTGAAGCAAGAATCAAATAAATATAGGCTTACATCCATAAGAGTGAAACCATAGGTAAATTATCACCAAACAACTTAGAAATTCATCAAAGAGGCAAGGGACAAATATTGGATATCATAAAATAACCAATAGCAAGAAACAAGAGAGCTTGCGTAACTCCTTGGCCATAGGCTGACTTAGGGGTCGACCTGGCATGAAGGGTGGTCGACCCTAGAGATGAATTGGGCACAATGCAGATCAAACAGGGTATCAACCTAGACGATGTGAACTTTTCCAAGCAATTTTCATGCCTGAACTCATTTTCGGATACATATTTCAACTAGCAAATATGGTCGGATCAACCTGAAATTTGAAAAGATCGAAGTCCAACGATAGTAAAATGATTCAATAAAAGAATGACATGATTTCATTTAGAGTAAGCACGTTGTAATATCCTAAAGTTGGACTTAGGAAATTTTACACAAATGAAATGAAATTGACTGAAAACTTTACAGTTTCTTGCAAATTTAGAAAATCGAAGGAAAAGGTCAACATAAGCTACTGTTAAACTAGAATGCGTGAGCTTTCACTCACCTTATTTGAAGATTTTAGCGATTTATACGGCAAATTAAAGTGACTAGGAACTTTTAACTTGAAAAAGGAAACTCAGTCACCTGTAAGTAAAGACTCAACAACATGAAAACTGAAAGCTTCAACATACAATAACATTATACAAAAACAAAGAATTTAATGGAACAAAATTAGTTTCTGATATGATTACCATATGTTATTAGCAACCTAATATAATGTTTTATGGAATTTGGAGGCTTGGATTTGAGATTGGCAGTGGTTTTGGCTTATTTTCTTTTTACTGTGTTTAGTTGAAAGAGAGGAAGAAAGATATTTTTTGGGAGAATTACGTATTGTGTTATGTCTCTAGAATTCTCGCCCATAATTCATTTTTAAGTGGGCTAATTAACCTAATTAACACCATTAGTGTATAATTAGGCCTTAGGTAAATGAAAATGTCTTATTAACTTTGTTTAAACCATGTTTTAACTTTATTTACACAAGTTCACATTATTTCTCTTTTACACTTTGCAATGTTAACATAACACAACACTTATAAAAATATAAACAACATGTTTACAACAGTTTTGGTCCATTAAACTTTTTTTAGCAAAATTACCACTAAAATTTCCAAATTTTACAAAAATTTACATTTTACATTTCCTTTGTGTAAATATTACGAATTGAAGAATAAAACCTATTCGAACTGCATTATTTTGACACAAAAAAATTTCAAACACATGAGAATTATCTTTAACACATATATTTATACTTTATGAACAAAATTGATATTTATACTTTATTTTAACCCAATATTTTTCAGAAAACATCATTTGTTCCAAAAATTAAATGCTCACATATATTTTGAAACTTGTTACAACCAACTAAGCCAAAAAAATTAGAAACACTTTATTTTTTTCAAAATTCACATATTATATTGTTTACAACATTTATTTCCCATTTTAAAATCTTATCACTTCCAAATATTGGATTATGAAATCCAGATTCATTCCAAATATTTTCATTTGGAATAAATTCAACTTCAAGTCACATATTTAATTTCCTAATGCGCAATACATCATACTTCCATTTTTTTTTCATTATACTTCCACTTAAGCACTACAAATTTACACAAAATCACCATGTAAGTTTATTTTCTTCCAATTTAACCACAACTAGTGTTTATTTCCATAAACCTCCTTATTTAATCATTTAAAATGATTAGATGACCTATTCCTCTAAATTTTCGTAATAAATATTCCAAAATTACAATTTAAGCCTCAACTTAAATATTAAATCCAACTATCTCTTTTATTCTTATTATAATTTATTAATCACTCAAATAGGTAATCGTCTAATACCAAGATTGTTACACCTACAATCTGAGCTGGAACAACCCTGATCTGGGACAAACTGGTACCAATCCAGGATGATGGTGGGGAACTACCCTCAAAATAATCAAATATCACATAGATATTGGGTCCCACTCCAGCAGGTGCATTCTGCCTCTTGACCTTTTGAATTGTTTCATCCGACTAGTCGTCATTTCCTCTTGTCGCTTGAGAAATCCTATCTTTTGTTTCAAGCGAGATTCTAACTCCTTTACCACTCCATCCATCTCTTCCTGTGCTAGATAGATAGGGGGTCTCTAATGGAGGAAGCCTCGTGACTTCTGTGACGACCAGCCCCGCACCAGCCGACATTTCCAATGAAAGTGCGTTGTGCCAATGTCCAACCAGTACGGGACGGTCGCCAAAGGAAGGAAAAGAAGGGAATTTAAACTAAAAAGGAACCTGTTGAATGTCTCACAGCGCATGGAATAAAATATGTTAATAACATACTTGACATAAAACAGGCGAGACAGTGCATAAGCTGAAAACTAAACCATCATAGCAGTGGAAAATCCAAATACAGCTTATGTTCCACATCATCGTTATTACAGCTTTAAAAACTGTCTCTAAAGCAAAATAAGAGAGATTCACTACTAATGCCCAAAGTAGTGACCAGTAGCGACACAGGGAGAATATCTATATATATCATACGTGGAAGCCTCCAGCTCGTCTCCGGCACAGCTACTCGTGCATAGTCACTTGTCCTGTCTCTAGTCTGCCCGTTTAAGAGCACCCAGAGTAATAAGAAGAGACATAAAACTCTAGGTCAAACAAAAGTCTGGTATGAGCGATAAGCAACAAAACAGAACAATAACAGGTATAATCCAATCATACATGAACCTAGACCTGCAACCAAAGTGTTAACACAACAAGATGTACAGTACTCTAAGGTAACACTAACATAAAGTGTAAATGGGGGTGGGGTCATGGTGGTAGCAAACATCAAACATAGTAATCATCCTCACATCTCTCACTCAGTGCGTAAAGCATACGATTTCTACCACTTTGATCACCCAATTCTTTGCTACGATCACTCTGCCCTATGGAGTCACAACGGCCCCACTGCACTGATCCATAGCCACTAATCCATATCTCAGTGGTGAGTCACAGCTATAGGTATCGATAACCCCTTAGCACACGTCCCGCAGCAAAGTCCAATCATGAAGTCAACTCGTTGGTTCCCGTCTGGATCCTGAGTTCTGACTTCTAATTTGAACTACCTTTGCATCTCGGGTTTGGTCATTATCCCGTTCGCACTTCAGTTTCCATTCATGTCCATACTTCTGCTACGATATGCTCGATTCGTGACTCCTTCAATCATGACGCTACGATTCGGACCAGCTTCCTCGGCTCATGGATCGCCCCTCCTAGCTTCGGTTCGTGGCTCGCCCTCCCGTCCTCGACTCGTGATGGCTTCTAGCTCATGATGGATCGTGACCGTCGGGACGGTTCGTGGCAATGCTCCCCTGGTGCCTCGTAGTCCAGTCCATGGTTTCTTGCTCTGGCTTGTCTCAGCTCACGATCCTCAAGGCGATCGACTCGTGGACGCTCGGCTCATAGTGATCAAACTTGAAGAGGTGAGGAACATCGAGCGACTCGTGGTGTATGGTGCTCCACGGCTCATGGTACATGGGCTTGATCCGGTCGGCTCGTGGGAAAGGACTCACGATCAGGTCGGTTCGGGTAGGGGCGATTCGATCTGGTCCGGGTCAAATTGCTGCAACTCTTCCTGCGACTGTTTTACGCCATACAACGACGTTTTCGACTATTCTAAATGTTCTAATCAATCACAAAGCATACCATACAATCATAGCAACATATAGAATTGACCACAAACACCAAAACAACAATTTGATATGTCAAAATGGATCAAATCTACCCTAAACCCATATTTTCCCCTTAAGCATGTTTAACGATATCTAATGATAGGATTAACAAAACTTAACCAAATTAACTCAAACTTCTAACAGAGGCTTAAAATAATATTTAAGAATTTCTAAACATTTTTCCAGATTTTTGACACACATAATTTCGTTAATTAACACTAATCACCCTAATTAACTGTAATTAGTGTAGAAACAATGCTAATCACTCACCTTAGCCACAAATAAACTCAGATCTGAAACTTTTGGACAAAATGGTTCGGATTCCAATACACTCCAGCAGCTCTACCTCGATTTTTGTGCTAATCCGCTTTGATTTGATGTAGATTTGGCTTAATTAGCGATTAGAAGCGATTTGGGATGAAATTAGAAGGTGGAGGCCATGGCTAGGGTTAGAGAAATGTTTTAGGCAGCTGAAAAATGAAATAAAATTCGTTTTTCTACTGTTCTCAGGCGCCCGATAACCCTAGTCCCGAAATGGGTTATGGGACCTCTTGCTAATCACCCTAATTAGGCCTGGTTAAGCTGTTTTTCACCTTCTAAACCTTGTTTCAGCCATATCTCCCAAACGGTGAGTCCGTTTGGCTAATGTGACCACTCTACAGAAATGTAAATCATCAGCTGGATCTAATAGAAGTGGTTTCAAGTCAAAACTCCTTACCAATCAAAAGTTATGGCCAAAACGAGATCAGCTAGGGGCAAAATGGTCATTTAAAAATCGGCAAAAATCATGAACATGGGAAATGACCCCAATAGTCGTCTCCCAACGTTACATGACCATACAACTTCGTATGTGAAAGAAATAAATATTTTACGATCCTTCGATGGGTAGAATGCGGGTCGTTACATTCTTCCCCCTTAAGAAATTTTGCCCCCGAAATTCCTTAACTAAGAAACAAGCAAAGGATCCCACATGCCTATCAATCATTCACAACAATCAAACATACAAAAACAAACAAACAAGTCTATCCTATCATGTGGAAAACTAAGTTGCAATTAAAATATTACCAGGCAAAGAGTTCTGGATACGTCTTCCTAATGCTCTCCTCTGTCTCCCAAGTACAGTCATTCTCATTCTTGCCCCACTGAACTTTGACTAGATTCACCGCTTTCCTTTGTAGTTGCTTCGTATCGTGCTCGACAATACGAATCGTTTTGCGGTTCCCAACTGCCTCAGGTTCTACTTCGATATCAACCAACTGATCAGGTGAAATAGTCATATCGGGGTCGTGCACGAATTTCCTTAACTGGGAAACATGAAATACGTTATGAACTCCTGCCATCTTCTCTGGTAGTTCAACTTTATATGCCAAATTCCCAACTTGCTTGAGAACTGCGAATGGACCAACAAATCTTGGTGTTAACTTGCCTCTCCTACCAAATCGTACCATGCTCTTTAATGGAGAGATCTTGACGAATACCAAGTCGTTAACGAAAAATTCCAAATCTCTTCGTCTTCTATCAGCCTAACCCTTCTGCCTATCTTGGGCAGCCTTCATTCGTTGTTGGACAACCTTGTTCTTATCTGAAGTTTTTATTATTACTTCTAGTCTAAGCACAAATTTCCCACTGTTTTCTAACCGACATAATGGTGAGTTGCACGGTCTTCCGTATAAAGCTTCAAATGGAGCCAATTCAATACTAGATTGATAACTGTTATTATATGCGAACTCCACTAGATGTAAATGGTCATCCCATGATCCACCAAATCCAATAAACAAGCTCTCAAGAGAACTTCTAATACTCGATTCACCCTCTCTGTTTGACCATCGGTTCGAGGATGATACGCGGTACTGAAATGTAATTTTGATCCTAAAGCCTCTTGTAAGCTCTTCCAAAACCCACTAGTAAATAATGGATCTCAGTCACTCACAATGCCTTTGGGTACTCCATGAAATCTCACTACCCACTTCATATACAGTTTTACTAACTTAGCTGTCGTTCTATTCGACATGACTAGTATAAATTTTGCACTCTTGATCAATCGTTCCACAATCACCCAAATGCTATCATGGCCCGATCTAGTCCTTGCAAGACATCAATGAAATCCATTGAGACTTATACCCATTTCCATTCAGGAATTTCCAATGGCTGTAACAAACCACTAGGCTTCTTTTACTCAGCTTTAACTAGCTGGCAATTTATACTCTTGGAGATAAACTTCCCAATGTCTCTTTTCATCCCTCCCCAGTAGTTGGTCTGCTTCATGTCTTGATACATTTTGTTACTATTGGGATATATAGTCAGTCTTGAGTGATGACATTCTCTAAGAACTTCATCTCTCCAACCATTGACATTGGGTACAACCAGTTTATCATCCTTTCGAAGCCATCCTTCTCTATCTGGTCCACACTTGCTCATCTCCTTGCTATATCGATATCCATTTCTACCTTGGAGATGATTTCCAATAGGTTAGGATCGTTCCTCTGACTAGAACCAATCCGCTCAATCAAAGTCGGTCTGATCGCCTAACTTGCTAACATTTATGGATCCAATCCATACTTACGTCTGAGATCGTATCCCATAATATAATCTAGCTACTTTCATTCAAGAAACACAACACCTAAACTGCCATGTCTCCTACTCAATGCATCAGAACAGCACCTAGTCTGGTACCACATGCATCTGTGTGTACCGTCATCTCTTCGTTCTCTATTGCCAGAATCCTACAGGTGATAGTCTACTCAAGGGAATAAAACATGAACAAACATAGCATCCATCAAACATGTCCTATCTATCACCTGCTAAAGCCGTACATACGTCGATACCCACTTGACTGGTCCAACCAATCCCAAGGCTAACAGAAGCCCCGCCTCCATACATACGTCGATGCCTACTTGACTGGTCTAACCAATCCCAAGGCTAATGGAAGCCCCACCTCCGTACGGACTACCGTACATCCAACGTACGTTTATCCTCCAAGGATAACTAGATCACGTCCACCGGATCCAAGGTAACGGGCGCCCCCAGATACCTCTGCTTCTAGTCCGCCTAAAACACTCGAGTCCGACCCAAGTCTATCCATTATCTTGCTGCCCTCTCGAGTCCAACTCGAGCTAATCCGTTTCCTTGTAGCCTTCTCGAGTCCAACTCGAGTCAATCTGTTACCCATAAACTCAGACCCAGTCTTGAGTATCTGTTACTGACAAGCTCTAATCCAGCATGAGTTGTCTCCCTATTCGTTGCATCTCCAATATCAACGAACACCTATTTTCTTTTACGAGTTCAAGTCCAACTTGAGTCGTCCTAACCTTCGCTGCATCTTCCATGATCAACGAAAACCTCATATTCCTTCCAAAAGAACATCAACATAGGGTCCTAAGCAATCCGTTACTTTGCATCTTCCTCGAGTCCCACTCGAGTCATCTCATAACCCTATCGAGTCTAACTCGCATCAGCCCATACCATTGAACGGTCTTATCACATCACGACTGCACAACACTCCTCGAGTAAGCCAAGATATCATTCAATGGAAATCACTATAACTATTTATTTCTCACGCAAACCATCCTAGTCGAACTCGACATTCCCTAAGCACAAGCCCCAAAGGCCTAAACCAATATCAGACAAGCACTCAAGGAACATCTCCTCCGAATTCAGACAATCTACGTGAGATGATACTAGCAAAACAACTAAGTAATCACAAGCAAACATACATCCATAACTCGATAAGACCACGTTACAACAAATCATGCAAAGACTAGTCAAACCACCTATCGCGTTCGTCACAACTAAAGGTCTATCAACTATCTCAGGTTCCAATCCCAACTTATCTACCAGGTCACAAGATATGAAGGAATGGGATGCCTCACTATCAACAAAACTAGAACAGAAACACCATAAATAGAAACCATACCTCGAATAATGACGCCCTTTCCCTTCTCCGCCGCAGTTGGGGGCATTCGACGAAGAAGGAACAACGTTGATAGCATATGCTTTCACAATCTGCTTCTCTTTAGGGGGTTGCAGGCAATTGTCCTTGTTATGTCCCGCTTGGACACAATTGAAGCACTTCATTTCCCAGGCTTTTCCTGACAATCTCTAGCATAGTGGCCCTTCTTACCACAGCTAAAGCACTCACCATCTTTCTTATTCTTTTTATTATGACCATCCTTGGTTTAGCTCTGTTTCCTCTTATTCTGGGACTTTTCCTTGCCTCCATCGCTTGCTTGCGGCTTTGGCTCCTCTGTAGATGCAACGGCAACTTCAGTCTTTGGCTTAGGATAAAGACTCTCTGATCTCAATGCCTTTCCCACAATATATTCAAACGTCTCGTCAATGTGGTTTATCAGCCTTTCCCCTAAGCACTCATCTAAGCCAGTTATGAACTTCTCGTTCTTCTTCTCGGCAGTGTCGATAAGAGACAATCCATACTTCGATAAAGTATCGAACTCTGCAATGTACTCTGAGACTGCCCTACCACTCTACTTAAGCTCCAAAAATTTTCTAAACAGTTCAGATCGATTTGTGAGCAGCTGGAATGAACTTTTCGCTGAAACGAGTCATAAACTGATTCCAAGTAACTTGATCTTCAAGAGTAGCTGCTTTAACAGCATTCCACCAATTCATAGCTCGTCCTTGAAGATGACGTGATGCTAACTTTCTCTTCATGGCATCCTCGATTCCCAAGTCCTCGATGATGTGCTTACAACTATCCAACCAATCTTGAACATCCATAGCCGACTCCGTTCCATGGAACGGCTTCCCGCCAAGACTAGTATAAACCTTGTTAAGCCTGGCGAAATCGGCCCTAGGCGCCTGCACCACCACCATTAGCAGCGTTAGGAACTGCTCCCCGAGCATCCCTAAGCATCTCTCGCATGAAAGTAGTGAACATCGTCCTCATATCAGGGACATTCCTATTATTAGCCCCTGAACCCATACTCCTCGTATATCGGCACATCGTTCAATCTGTAAGGAGAAAACGATTAACCATCTCTTCAGTGGTGCTAGTGCAGTGCGACTTCATCCTTAAATACGCTAATAGTATGTATATATATAGCTTTTGAAAACCAAAATATCACAAATACGCATTCTCATATACGTACTGTCTCTCTCTGGTGTCTTCCCCATGTTAACTGTGCAACCTAGAGCTCTGATACCAAATATGATGACCCGCCCCGCACAAACCGACATTTCCAATGAAAGTGCATTGTGCTAATGTCCAACCAGTACGGGACGGTCGCCAAAGGAAGGAAAAGAAGGGAATTTAAACTAACAAGGAACCTGTAGAATGTTTCACAGCGCATGGAATAAAATATAACAATAACATACTTGACATAAAACAGGCGAGACAGTGCATAAGCTAAAAACTAAACCATCATAGCAGCGGAAAATCCCAATACAGCTTATGTTCCACATCATCGTTATTACAACTTTTAAAAACTGTCTCTAAAGCAAAATAAGGGAGATACACTACTAATGCCCAAAGTAGTGACCAACAACAGCACAGGGAGAATATCTATATACATCATACGTGGAAGCCTCCAGCTCGTCTCCTGCACAGCTACTTGTGCATAGTCACCTGACATGTCTCTAGTCTGCCCGTTTAAGAGCACCCAGAGTAATAAGAAGAGACATAAAACTCAGGGTCAGACAAAAGTCTGGTATGAGCGATAAGCAACAAAACATAACAATAATAGGTATAATCCAATCATACCTGAACCTGGACCTGCAACCAAAGAGTTAGCACAACAAGATGTACAGTATTCTAAGGTAACACTTACATAAAGTGTAAATGGGGGTGGGGTCATGGTGGTAGCAAACATCAAACATAGTAATCATCCTCACATCTCTCACTGAGTGCATAATGCATACGATTTCTACCACTTTGATCACCCAATTCTTTGCTACGATCACTCTGCCCCATGGAGTCACAACAGCCCCACTGCACTGATCCATAGCCACTAATCCGTCTCTCAGTGGTGAGTCAAAGCTATAGGTATCGATAACCCCTTTGCACACGTCTCGCAGCAAAGTCCAATCATGAAGTCAACTCGTTGGTTCCCGTCTGGATCCTGAGTTCTGACTTCTAATTTGAACTACCTTTGCATCTCGGGTTTGGTCATTATCCCATTCGCACTTCAGTTTCCATTCATGTCCATACATCAACTCCGATATGCTCGATTCGTGACTCCTTCATTCATGACTCTACGATTCGTGACTAGCTTCCTCGGGTCGTGGATCACCCCTCCTAGCTTCGGTTTGTGGCTTGCCCTCCTGTCCTCGACTCATGATGGCTTCTAGCTCATGATGGATCGTGACCATCGGGTCGGTTCGTGGCAATGCTCCCCTGGTGGCTCGTGGTCCAGTCCGTGGTTTCTTGCTCTGGCTTTTCTCAGCTCATGATCCTCAAGGCGATCGACTCGTGGATGCTCCGCTCGTGGTGATCAAACTCGAAGAGGTGAGGAACATCTAGCGACTTGTGGTGTATGGTGATCCATGGCTCGTGGTACACGGGCTCGATCGGGTCGGCTCATGGGGAAGGACTCACGATCGGGTCGGTTCGGGTAGGGGCGATCCGATCCGGTCCGGGTCAAATTCCTACAACTCTTCCTGCGACTGTTTTACCCCATACGACGGCATTTTCGACTATTCTAACTGTTCTAATCAATTGCAAAACATACCATACAGTCATAGCAACATATAGAATTGACCACAAACACCAAAACAACAATTTGATATGTTAAAATGGATCAAATCTATCCAAAACCCATATTTTCCCCTTAAGCATGTTTAACGATAACTAATGATAGGATTAACAAAACTTAACCAAATTAACTCAACTTCTAACAGAGGCTTAAAATAATATTTAAGAATTTCTAAATATTTTTCTAGATTTTGGACACACAAAATTTCGTTAATTAACACTAATCACCCTAATTAATGTAGTTAGTGCAAAAATAATGCTAATCACTCACCTTAGCCACAAATAAACTCAGATCTGAAACTTTTGGACAAAATGGTTCGGATTCCAATACACTCCAGCAGCTCTACCTCGATTTTTGTGCTAATCCGCTTTAATTTGATGTAGATTTGGCTTAATTAGCAATTAGAAGTGATTTGGGATGAAATTAGAAGGTGGAGGCCATGGCTAGGGTTAGAGAAATGTTTTAGACGGCTGAAAAATGAAATAAAATTTGTTTTCCTACTGTTCTCAGCCTCCCGATAATCCTAATTCCGAAATGGGTTATGGGCCCTCTTGCTAATCACCCTAATTAGGCTCGGTTAAGCTGTTTTTCACCTTCTAAACCTTGTTTCATCCATATCTCCCAAACGGTGAGTCCGTTTGGCTAATGTGACCACTCTATGGAAATGTAAACCATCATCCGGATTTAATGGAAGTGGTTTCAGGTCAAAACTCCTTACCAATAAAAAATTATGGCCAAAACGAGATCAGCTAGGGGCAAAATGGTCATTTAAAAATCGGCAAAAATAATGAACATGGAAAATGACCCCAATAGTCATCTCTCAAAGTTACATGACCATACAACTTCGTATGTGAAAGAAATAATTATTCTACGATCCTTCGATGCGTGGAATGCGGGTCGTTACAACTTCCTTCTAATCCAACACCTTCAGCCTAAGCATGTGCATCTGTCTTCTTCCTTTTTACCATATCAAATTCCTTGAGCTATGTAAATCCAAAATACAAGATAAGCGCCCCTTCCCGATGCATCAAACTGTTAGCGCCATAATGTAGTTACTAAGGCATGATTTAATCCAAGCAGTTGATAATTAGGTATCAACACAGATAATAGCAATAATCCAGAACATAGAGTGCATAAGAAGTAAATTAATACAAATTTATAGTGTTTTGGCAATGTGCCTACGTCCACTATGAGGTAATCTACTATTTATACTGGTAGATCACGATACAATCCTGATTTGATTACAAGAATGAAGGAAAAAAGCTATTGGGGTTTGGCAATGCAGAGTCCCCATGTATAAGAGCTAAAAGATGTCCAAAACCTCTCTAAGATGATCCACCAGGTCATGTATTTATAACCGAAGAGAATCTCTGATTAACGAAAAATCCAGAAGTAAAAGAAGATCATGAAGTAAGCCAATCAATGGTCAGAAAGCCGGGTCGTCCACCAACATGACTTCAAATCAATACCAGTTCAAGGTTCTGATCAGCACGAATCCGAAATCATGCCATCCTGGCATGTTTGTTTGAGTCTATATTCCATTATTTTAACCCAACGTAAAGTTAATCCAAATCAAAGCAAGTTCGGGTGCTAATCCAGAAGTGGCGGGTCTATGCCATGTTCGAGCTTGATGGCTGGTCTGATGTCATACACTATGGTGGATCCTAAGTGCAGAGATGCAGGCCGATAAGGCCAAGAGTCTAACTGATCCGATGTATAAGTCCTATACCGATCCTAGTTCTTGTTCATCCCAAATCTGTGTTATCTCCATTCCACCGCTTCATCCAAGCGTATCCGAGTCTATATGAGTTTACATATCCATCTATTCTCGAATCCCAAGTGACTAGTTTTCTGAATCCAAAGCCTGATAGCCTTGTAAAAAAAGGGGTCAAAAATATCAAAAAAGAAAACTGTGAGATTATATTTTTCTTCTTCATTTGTTAAACCCAATAGTAAAAGTGTTTATAGGAAAATATTATCAAGTAAAAACGTAAACGCTTTTTAAACATAAGGATAACCCATTAATAAGTTAGGTGAAGGAAAAAAACTTCCAAAGCTAAAAGAATCTGTAGCCGCACACTTCACCAACCATGTTCTTCCTCCACTGACCAGAAATTTTGCATTAGAACCTCCTTCGAACTCAACGATTTCCACAAGAATCTTTTGACCACTGCCAATCTCGATCTCGTGAGTTTCCTTTAAACTCCAAAATTAACTCAATATGAGTTGGGATGTTATAGATCTCGCCATTGAACACTAAGGGATGAATGGAGGCCACCATGATGCTCAACACATTAAGGTGACCCCCTCATATGAAGATGAACCATTCCGGCGCATTCAAGATGAAATGAGCATCGACCATGTCGTTAGCGCCTTCACCAACAACCACAAAGGGGAAAATAAACACAATGTTATATTAGTTATTCCATTTGTTGACCATTAAACATCTACTGAAGTATGGTAGTATAATCATTCGTTTTCCTTTTTTGTATCATTTTTGTTATTAATTTAAGTATCAAATATTAAGTATCAGTTCTACAACTTATATGGATCAGAATTCAATTATCAATTTTGAGTTATCATTAGCAGTTTTGAGGTATCCATTTTTGAGTTGACAATTAATTAAAATTTGTTGTAATATTTCGCTGGTTTTTTTCCTCTTTAGCTATTGGTATAGTTTCTCTGAAGGTTTGGGCAATTAAAAATGGTATTGCTGCTAGTACACATGAATCTGAAGAAGCACATTCTTAATTTTGTGAAATTAGTGATGTTGTTATTTTGAACTTGTTGAATGATAGGCTTTTTGATAAGTGAACTGATTTTTTTACAAAATAAAGAGAATCTGCATATATTCAGAATAAGACAAATAGACATGGTGTATGCTAGCAATATGGTCACAATAATTGTAATTTTCAAGGTTCTCAGAGTATATAAATTTATTGAGATTTACGCTTGGTTACATAAACTTTTTGGTAAATTTATGTAACTTAACCTAGTCATATAACAACGGTTTGGCAAATATTATTGTATACATTGATTTGCTTCTTGTAACAGAACTTAATTATACGATATCACTACTAGCTAATTGTGATAACCCAAAACTCCTGTAGTACGAATGCAAGGATAATCATTGGAATATAACACATAAACAGTAGAACAGAAATATAGAATTACAGCAGATAATGTACGTCAAATTACACTGCAAATAATATATCATCAGAGTTACACAACATAATAGGATCATAATTAGTACATAATATAGTTTTCAACTTAATATAAAATGTCTGCAGCGGAATCAAACATAATATACTAAATGAAGTTTGAACAGCATAATAGAAATAATGGGATCCATCTTCAGCTCCATAGCTATCCAAAATGAATCTGCTAAAACTGTATACAAGGCTGCCCGTATGGAAAAAGAGGGCACCCGAGTTTGCAAAGTGAAAAATAATACGAGTCAGTCATGGGACTGGTATGAGAAATCTATTATAACCTATTTAATAATAAGGCTAATCACAAGACCACGCGGTAATGCGAAACGGGTTTACTCCAATGGATTGCCAGTGCATAAATAAAGTAAATCATTAAACAACGCAATGCTTTTTAGAAAAATGAAACAATTATAAGACTCAAGTCCCATCACACAATGCAACACAAACTGGAGGATAGAGTTTTACCTTATAATGGTCAAAAATGCTTGATACGTTAAAAACAGATTTGATATTATTATTAGTGTATATATGTTTCAAAAGCATTTCAATCATAATGTATCAATCATAAACGACACAACTACCATATACTATGTCGCCAAATATAGGTTTACAATCAAAACCGTATGGATCATATTGGAAGTTGGATTTCCATCATGAACCAAGGCAAGGGAACGTTCTTTCCGAATTCGAGACACTCTAGCCCGTTTCTTAGCCTCAGAGCTCGAGTGAGACTTGGAGCGCCAGGGCTGGTCCACAAATATGTTAGTTTATTAGTTATGCCTGAACAATACGTCTCCCCGTCCTATGGGGCGTAAAATAGAGACACTAGGGACTCAAATCCGAGGTATCTCGCTTTCCATCATCCACATAAGTAAAAATATTCGGGCTTGTAAAACCCAAACACCACTTCTAGCTAGAAAGAAATGCATGTTCTTCCTGGGGTCTTTCTCCCGTTTCTGGTTCATACCGGGGTGTGAACCTCGCGAAGTAACGCTATACACAAAGCTCTGCTACAATAAAGTTGTGCTTTGATCATCAACCACAAGGATTTGCTTTTCAACAATAAGCCTTGATCATTTGCATCTTGGCATGCTACACTGAAAATTCATGCCATACGACTGATATCTATCAATATATAACCTCTGAGCTCGTGCGTATCAGAGAAGGGTGTTAAGCAAGAGAATAAATTCTCTGCCACTAAACAGGTATATATTAAATAGAAATCAATCAACACAGAATACAATCAAATGTCAGACATACATCCATTTACAAGTCCGTTCTGAGTCTGAACGAAACCGAAGACACCTTATTCCTCGTCCCATACATCCAATACGGAAGAGAGGTGCTCGTTGATCCGGACAATAAACAAGTACGTCTGGATAACTACTACTGTAACCCTTTCCTAAGAGCAAATCAGTCCAGGGAATCGGTAGTCATCTATTCGATGTGAAGATCGTCGGTCTTCAACCACCGTCTTCAAATCTTCGACTTCCAATCATCGTATAATTATTTGAAATGAGAGTTAACTCTGCCTTTTCAAATAATTCTCAAATATACATATAATTTAAATCATTCTTTTCATTCCATATTGTGAATAATATTTTATGACGATTTATTTCTATTTTTATTTATTTAAAAATAGCTATTTTCAATTAAACGACGCTTCGGGTCATTACATGGCCCTAGCCCTATTTTCATCCAAATTTGATTTACACATTTCTCAAAATTTACCTGTTGGATCTTAGCGAATTTTATATCATTGCAAAGATCTTTCCAAAACGAACCCAAAGGTTCCAGTTTTGGAAAAATCCGACGGTCGGATCTCCCGGTATAGTCATTTGAAGTTACGATTTCAAAACGCGAACTACTGTAGCGTGATTCGTTTTATTTTAATTTACATATACATATACATATATATATATATATTTATAAATCGTCCAACGATTTCAAGCCATTTTCATTTCAACATTGATTTCTTTTATATATGAAACCATATATTACATTGAAAATGGAAATTTTCAACGTTAATACAATTTCTTCCGACATAGAATCTTTTGTATGATTCCTATGTATTACATAAAAAAATATAATATGTTTTGTCCTTCATTTATTACATTAAAAATGAAATCTTTTATTCAATTCTTTTTTATTACATTAAAAATGTAATTTTTTTTAATTCTTTTCTTTGATTATATTAAAATGTAATCTTTTATACTTTTCTACGATTACAAATAAAAATGTAATCTTTTATCCTTTTCTTTGATTTCACATAAAAATGTAATCTTTTATACTTTCCTATGATTACAAATAAAAATGTAATCGTTATTCTTTTCTTTGATTACATTAAAAATGTAATCTTTTATTTTATATATTATTACATTGAAAAATGTAAATTTTTATTTCAATATACTGTTACATAAAAAAATGTTACTTTTTATTTCAATATATGATTACATTGAAAGATGTAATTTTTCATTTCAAATGTAATTTTTCATTTCAATATATGATTACATTGAAAAATGTAATTTTTCATTTCATTCTATATTTACATTGAAAAATGTAAATTTTCATTTCATTCTAAATGTATAATTCAATGTTAATACATTTCTATATAACAAATGACTATTTTTAATGTTGCATTACCTTAAAAATGTATGTTTCAAAGTAAATACATTTTTATTTAAAAATGGTCATTTTTAATGTTTTGTTACATTAAAATGTAAATTTAAAAGAAAACATGCTTTATATAGCAATGGACATTTTAATGTTTCATTTACATTTAGAATATAAATTTCAATGGCAATACATTCTATTTCAAACTGTTTACTTTTCTTTCCATTCTAGTATGTTAAATATAATGTTTAACATATAACATATATTCTAACATATCTTTCTAATATGTCAAAAATAATGTTTTAACATTTTTATATTTTCTAACATATGTTTTCTAATGAATCATTTTTACATCTAAAATGGAATTTTTAATGTTTCAACATTTTTATTCAAACAATGAATATTTTCTAATGAATCAACCTTTTCATTAAAAATGTGATTTTTAATGTTTCAGTACTTTTATTCTAATATGAACAATTTTCATGTAAATCATTCTTTTCATTAAAAATTAGATTTTTAATGTTAACATGTTTTTAATTTAGATCATGAATATTTTTCTAGTTTCATACACTACATTAAAATTGTGATTTTTAATGTTAACATGTTTTTATTTCTAAAACATGAACGTTTTTTTAATTTCTTTCATGACATTAAAAATATGGTTTTTAATGACAACATGTTTTTATTTCTAAAACATGTACATTTTGCTAATTTCTTATATTACATTAAAATGTGAATTTTTTTAATGTTAACATGTTTTTCTATTTAAAACATGAACATTTTTATATTTCCATTCATTACATTAAAAATATGGTTTTTAATGTAAACATGTTTTTATTCAACAATGATCATTTTAGATATTACATAAAAATGTAAATCTTTATGTTAACATGTTTTTCTTTACAAATAGTGATCATTTTCACATATATATATATATATATATTTTAAAATATAATTTTCATATTATTCAAACAATTAATATATAGTAACATGAATATTTAGAATACAAGAATATTTCAGAAAATTTCGGTAGCATAACGGCAGGGTAATTAAAACCGGCACCGTCCCGATGTACGGCTCCTCGCACTACCTTAGGCCTCGCGACGTTTACAAAGGGTTTAATTTTCTAATACATTTTTCTAGGCAGTCTAATGCCACAATATCAATCAATTTCATTTCAACCACAATCAAACACCAAAATCAACCAATTCCACATCACAATACAATCAAGTCGTCCATGGTTTGGGGACGACGGCTGTCGGGAGTTTCTAAACTCCGTCTACAGCCTAATATATTTTTATTTAATTAATTCGGATTCAGAAATCTCACTTAGCTGTTTTAATTCTTCTAAATTTGTCGAATGCTCCAAAAATTCTGCGGTCAGTTCTGAAATGTCAAGTGCGATGCCACGGTCCCGATGTCTCCTGTTTCATCGAATTTCGTTATCGTATGAACAAAATACGATTTTTTTACGAATAAACATGAATTTGCAACACTTTTAAACTATTATAAACAATTTAATTCACCAACGCTTTTACCTCGCCAATATTCTTCGAAACTAGGTTTTTGATTTGCGCTCCATTCGTTGAGCTTGGTCCAGATCGAACTACACCATGTCGTCAAGCTTCAAGAGGCGCACCCGGCGAGGTAGGTGGGGTCCAATACGACACTGGCACGATGGCGTGGCGGTACTCTGATGTTCTGGACTTTGGAGCGTCGATTCTTCATGGATACAGAACTAGAGAGGGCGAGACCAGTACAGATTTGTAGATCAGGAGATATACTACAAAATCCTCAAAAGGATATATGGGTTTTATCGCGTGGATTCGAAGTTGTGAGGAGGAATCAATCGAGCAGTTTCCGTCGTTTGTGAATAGGGGGCTACGGGTATAGAACGAGGAAGAGAATACAATATACGCGTATATATACTGTATATACGTATTTTTATTTTATTAATTCCATTTGATTCCAATATAATTTCTATATCGCTCCTAACTCCAAATCAAACCTAGCGAGTATCGCCGCCAGCTAAATACCCACATTCCGAACACAATGGGATATGTCTCGTAAGCCAATTCAATTGTTTCTATTGATTTTTCTTTAAATTTAAAATATTTATTTATTTAACTTTGATCGTACATTTTAATTTACCGGGGCCACATACTGACTCTAAAAATTTCCGAAAATATCTAGCTGTATTTTGACGATACAGTCCTAACAAAATTAATTTCAATGAATTTGCGTTTGAAAAATGGCCATTTTCTGGTCGATCGGAATTGACTGAAATTGACAAAACACATTTTCATCCGCCGCGCTTACATATTAATTCCAAAAATTATGAAAATTGAAATCCTGCAATAATTTGACATTCCGGATCCAACCAGAGTGGTTTCATCGAAAATGGAGGTCATTTACAAAATGGCTATTTATACGGGCTGTATATTATATTAAATTCCATAGCGACTATTCTGAATATTCAACTGACCATAACCTTTGTTTCCCGCTATGAAATTTCAATTTTTCGGATTCGTTGGAAAGATATTCTTAAATAGATTCTAATATTTTTGGTTTCACCAAAATACGATTTATTTTGCGTCTTGTACAGTTAGTCAAAGTTCGAATTCAAATATTCAAACTGCCGCGCTATTTCTAACTCCTTTTAAAATTAAAATAAATATATTTGTTCTAACTTCGGTTTAAATAAATTTTCAATCATTATTATTTAAAATAAATTATTCTAACTATTCAAAGTTCAATAAAATAGGCAAAATAAAATTTTTAAATTGGCTTTGATTTTCCGGGTTGTTACAATCTCCCCCACTTAAAATCTTTTTGTCCCCAAAAAGGAAACAACAGTAAAGTAGGAAACAACAGTAAATCTTTTCCGGGTTGTTACAATCCCCCTTGCACTAGAGGTAAGTCAGAGATATCCACTCTGCACTAGGGATAAGCCTGTTTAATTCTATCCTCGGTCTCCCAAGTACAGTCTTTAGGATCTCCGCGCCACTGCACCTTGACTAGATGAATTCTTTTGTTCCTCCGAACTCGGGTTTCTTTGCCAATGATTTTTACCGACTCCCTTCTCACTGCTAAGTTCGTGGTAATCTCCAAATCTTGCTGTGCAGCTTCCTCCACAATCAAGTCTGGATCATGTACATGCTTTCGAAGTTGAGACACATGGAATACATCATGTACCCCTGGCAACCAGTCAAGCAACTTAACCCTATAAGCAAGAGTTCCAATTCTTTCTAGAATAGGGAGTGGACCAATGAATCTAGGAGCCAACTTCCCAGTCTTCCCAAAGCGAACTACTCCTCTCAATGGAGAAACTCTCAAGTACACATAATCGCCAACAACAAATTCTAAATCTCTTCTTCTTGAATCTGCATAACTTTTCTGTCGGCTCTGAACTGCTAGTAATCTCTTCTTAATAAAATCAACTTTGTCCGAAGCTTCACGGATCATGTTGGGACCCAATACTAGTCTATTGCCTGGTTCAACCCAACATGCGGGAGATCTACAAGGGCTGCCATACAAAGCTTCGAATGGCGACATTTGCAAGCTCGCTTGGTAACTGTTGTTATAAGAGAACTTGACCAAATGCAAGTGATCTTCCTATGATCCGCCAAAGTCAAAAATACATGCCCGCAACAAGTCTTCCAGTATACGGTTCACCCTCTCAATTTGGCCATCTGTTTGAGGATGATAAGCGGTGCTCAGATTTAATGTTGTCCCCAGCTCCTCTTGGAATGCTTCCCGGAATTTACTAGTGAATATAGGGTCATGGTCACTAACAATTCTATTGCGAACTCCATGTAGTCTGACAATTTCTTTGAAATAAATCACTACAACAGATTTACCTTTCAATAGCACGTGAAAAACGCTATAATAGGTTACCATAGCATTAGTGATGACGCTATATAACGACATGCAATAATAGCCCTGTTATATCTTATAGCTCAAATCTAAACGCTATAGTATTATACATTTTATAGTGCACGTTCACCAGCATGAAATGTTTTACATAGCGTTCAGACCTTGCAATTATATTTGCTTACTAAAATCTCAATTTATTTTTTATAGCATTATTAATAATTTCATAGCACGTATTCATTGCTATGAAAAATGTTTTCCTCGCTATTATTGAATTCCCCAATTATATATAACGTTCAGACCTTACCATGTTAAAATACTCGCTTTCTTTTATAGCAGTATCATTGTTTTCATAGCTCATATCCAGTGATATGAAATGTTTTCCACACGGTTTATAGCATTTCACATTTTGATTCCATAAGTGGAGTTTTCCGCTATGAATACTTGTAGTATATATAGCATTATCAGCGTTTTCATAGCACACACTCAATGATATGAAAAAGTTTTCTACACTATTTAAATTTTTTACATAGCATTTCACCTTATATTTCCATAAGAGAAATTCTTCGCTATTAATATTTTTAATATATAGCATATATCTCATCTTTATATAGCAAATCTCTTATTTAATTTGTGCACAATTTAAACAATTAAGCAGTAAATTCATAAGATAAAACTGTCAATAACAAAAAATTAACACCAAAAGCATATTTGATTTCTATTACAAAGTCAAAGTTAACAAATCTACTAATAAATATAAAAATAAGTCAACGTACATATTGTTCGAACATCGTTTCAAAACAAGATTACATGAAAAATCACTTAGTCTTCAGCTTGTAAGCTCGTCCAACTTCTAGAACCTGCAAGAAACACAATTAAAATGCAAAAATGAAAGTGTAGATGTCATCTCGAATAGTTCATCACAAACAGAAAATACGCTGCATGTAAAATAGGCTTTTGGTATTACAAAAAATACGTATGCACATAGTAATTACGTAAAACAGAAAATAGTTCAGGCATGTACTGCATTGAACTAACACTTCTCATAACAAACACTTTAAAATACAACAAATGAAAAAGACATTTTTGGGACATGTGCTGCTCTAATAAGCTCGTTTCACTTTTTAATATTTTACAAAATAATTGGAGATATACAGCATCCAAATCCTATCAAAAGTGGGATGAATAACAGTCAGTGAGATGCAATACCTCGTAGATTTGAACAACGTTCAGATGCCTGATCATATAAATGTACAATTCAAATTACTACTAAAAGCTAATTACCATATCAGATCCAAATCAGAATGAATTTTAATAAAACCATACCTGATCCAAAGCAAAAATCCTACCCATATTAATAGGACTTGGACGGACAGACCAAAACTCATATTATTAAATATTAACAGACTCAAATGCAATTATTGCTTATGTTTACATCACTTGGTTGGTGTAAATCCAAACCAAAAATGAACTTGCACAATGAACACGGAGGAACCAAAAATGCCTGTAAATCATAAAGTAAAACTTAAATTATACCCCCATTCCAGCTTTTTTTAAGCAAACTAAACGCATAACTATAAGGACTAATTGACAAAACCAAAATGAAGAGAAAATAAACCCTCTGACTACATAAAGATGTGTACCACCTAAATCCCTGCCTATCATACTAAATCCAAAAAGTTTCCTGCACCCAAATGGAAGCACTGCCTAATATACATAGTTATCATAAACATGTTGTCGTACCGTGTTCATGACTTATGAACCCTATACCTCCCTATATCCTATAAAAAGTGTCATTTATTATATCCTGTTTGAAGGAAGAAATAGTCTTCAAAATTAGTAGAAGCGGAATCTGATATGGTAATTAGCTTTTTGTACTACGAAAGCAGGAAGAACAACAGTCAGTGAAATTTCCTTTTGTATCTGGATAGAATAAACGTACAATTCAAATAACAACCCACTACGCGCGCGCACGCGCGTGCGCACACACACACACACTGCGCGCGCACACACGCACACACACACATACATACATACATACATACATATATATATATATAGTCATTGTGAAGACATCAGAATGCGACCATGGTAATACAACTCAAAGTATACTGTCCCATATGGTCAGTAGATTTATATACTGATTTGGATACATGAAAAATTTATTAGTTTACGTAACTACTATAGTTTGGCATTTCTAATCTATGGATAGTAGCAAAGAAGAAACATTTTTCTCTTCTCTGTATATCTCTCATCACATTTTTCATTCAAGTCATCCACATCTTTAGAATTCTGTTACAAATTATTTTCTTTGAAATCCTTCTGTCGCAATTTTATTTTTAATTCCCCATAGGGTAGAAATATTCATTTACCCTCTTCAATACATCAGTAATGCTTACAGTTAAGTTTTCGCATCTTCAAAATAACCGTTCACCTAAACAAAAACTTTTCATATCCCTCATTTTCTTATCCAATTTATCATATGCCAAGTAACTCAGGATATGTAGAGAACCGGGTACGTAACTTGGAATCTTTATCTCCAATTTTTGAGTGTTCCCTCCTTTATCTTAATTTCTAAACCAGGGAGGGAGAAAGGGGGGAAGAGCTGCTAAATGTGACGCTATCACTCAGCATTGAAAATGGCTGCTTCTGCTACTGTAAAAACTAAACTCAACTCTCTTGAAGGTGATTTAAAGCAAAGAATCAAAGACAATCTTAAATATTTAGAGAAACATGGAGTATCCAGAAAGCATCATCCTCAAAACGCAAAAAAACTGCAATGTAGAAGGAAAATGTCCCTCCAGCAACTCTTTCTAAAACAATTACTCCTAAGTTACAGCGGCATGGGAAGCGGGAAGCACTAAGAAGCATGAAGTTAACTAAAACTAGTTTTTGTCAGTATGCTATTGTGAAACCTATAACAAGTAGCCATACCTAAGACTAGCACAATGTTTAAGAATCATGAAGGTAACTTATGTTGTCATGTAAGGGTTCCTGGTTAACTTTCATAGAGATAGAGGTTCTTATTTTGCACTGTGTACCCAAAGCTATGTATACAATAGTTAGAAAGTAATGTTACTTAGTGGACTTGCCTTAATCATAATCACCACATGCCCAGATAGGTTTCAACTCCTTTTTAATTACATCTAATGCCATATAAGATAATTTAGCATATTTATCAAACAATGAAGAATTTGTGGATGGAATATTATTAATTTTCGGGGCTGTATTCATACATGGAAACCAACATCACCATAAATTTACATGGCATGAAAAAGAACATAAATAATTTATCCAAGCCCAAATTCAATGATTTAATCATTTGTAGTAAACGGATGATCTGAAATCTATTCTAAATATAGTTAACGTAAGTTATAAGATGGATTATGGTATGACCTTGATTTCTAGAGATCCAAAGCAAAGGTACCTTAGTCTTCTTCTTCTTCTTCTTCTTAAAATAAGCCATCTCTTTGCATCGACTAGCAACAACGACGACCTAATTTGTAGTAAAACAAATCTAGAATATAACCAAATTATGACCTTGATTTCTATAAATCCTAATCAAAGCTAGCCTAGACTCCTCCGGTAGATGCGCCTTCTCTTTCCATCGACAAATAGTACAAAGATTTACAAAGTGAGTAATATATGATTAAATAAATAAAGTAATGATATTTTTTTCCGAATTAAACATATCATTGTAAAAAAATGGTACAAAAATTTACATCGGTAAACTTGCAGCACCAACCATAATGTGGTTGGAGGCATGACTGCTAATAATCCTGTATAATTAATAACCCCGTCTTTTTTTAAATTTTAGTATATGTATAAAAGAAATAACAAAAAAAATTAAGAAAAGCTGACAGACATTAACATCTATGAGCTTGGTGACACAAGAGATATTCAAGAAAAATCGAGATTTTTTCCCCATAAAGTCTATGGATTATGGCAAATTTTTAGTGTTGTCCATAGGCATTGGTACGTCAAAAGAAGCAGCAAAATGGTGTTTGATTGGATAGCATACCACTGTGTTCTTCCTCATTGATTAAATGTATTGATTTCTGGGCATATTTATCACTAAAATTATGCTTTTATGATTTATATACATGCATATCATTTTCAAGAAAAATGTGTTTAATATGTACATGAAACAAGAGAGCTATAGATGGCTCTAGACATATGAAGAGTATGGTTTAGGCAGTTTCTGAGTGCGTGGTTGCCTATTTAAAATAATCAGTGTTTAATCTTTTAAGATACAAGTTGTACACATAGTCGTTAGGGCATAGAAAACCTAATATAAAACATGTTTATAAACAAATATGTTTTTATAAGTTTTAGAAATTCAATTTATGAATAAAGTTAGAATATGTACTATTCACGTAAAAAGTTTGTGATGCTACAGAGTCTATTTTAAGCATGCAGTTCCCAAAAGGGTGGTCTATACCAATCTTTGTAAACATAATTTTGATAAGCATGTAGTTGTGAATGGCTTCAGAAACAATGAAGCAGATGGAAAATTTATTTGTTCAGAACTTTTCATTGGTAAATTTATGAATAGAAAAAATTTCGTGCATGAGTTTGAAGATGAACGAACATTTAGACACCATCTACATGGTATGGTCATCCACACAGAGCATGAATATAATGAAAAGAAAATTAATCAATTGAGGAAGTGGAAAAGGATGGTTTTACGGTTATCAAATATAAATATAGGCTAATTGATTAGCACATTAAATGGAAGATTGGAATATGATGCTTGTGCTGGTAATTTGCTAATTATGGACATAATGCTTATGCTGGTAATTTGCTAATTATGGACATAATGCTTGTGGAGTCACATGTTCACCAAGAAACAAACTGCATATTAATTAATGCTAGAAACATACAAAAACAATGTTAATTTTTGTTTGCACGGACCAATGTAGCACTAGCAACATCGGAACACAGCTAAAACTGTTACCGCAACATCCAGTGGTAGAATAATTTGGTGAGGACGGCCAGATAAGTGAGTGGAATTTAAACTTAAAATCATACCTATAACTGATGTTCATGCATGTGCCGACCGGTTGATGACCTATTGAAAACAATCGTATATACCATAGATGTGTACATGTTTGACAGTTTTTTTTATTTCAATACACATGGTATTGACAGTCAACGGATAAAGTGGTCAAAGATTTACGATAATGTCCAGGGCGGATAATCTACAGAACAGGGAGTAAAATAATGCAGATGGTTTAACTAAAAATGCAAATTCAAGAAAACAACCCAATACAAAAATAGGATAAGCAACGGAAAAAGGAAGTAAAGCAATCGTAGGATATTGGTTTGAAAAAACAACCATTCCAACATCGGTCAGTTGTTTGCATCCCAACAGAGGTAAGACCGTCGTTGGAAGACCAAAAAATATATGGGAAAATCGAACTTTAAAAAAATTGGCAACAAATTGTGGTATCAACAGACTACAAACACAAATCATAATAGGGAGTGCACCACTTAGGTAAATTCTCTATTGATCACCCGATTTATTTCACACACACACACAAAAATATGTTTTAAATAAAACATATGTTAAAGCATGCACAGAAAATTGAGAGAATAAGTCAATTTATAAGAGATACTATAATTAAAGCAACAATTTTTTAACAACTGCAGTAAGAATCAGCTTTTAAGGAAAAACATATCCAATGAATGCAGCAATTGAAGCAAACAAAGTGTATGATGACATTATACTCTGATATATGAATATGCAGTAATTATGCTATAATGCTAAAAACTACAATAAGAATCAAAGAAACATTTTTTTAGAGCTGCAGTATGAATCAACATTCAAGGAAACAATTACCTAATTAATGCATCAATTAAAGCACCCAATGTTTATTCTAACGTTATATTCTCATAAATGAAAGAACAATCAACAATTAAGGAATATCAATTTTGGATCAAAGAAACATCGGAAATGAAATAGAAAACCAACCAAATTACTTGATAAATGCAGCAATTAAAGTACTTGGATATATGATGTTGGTAATGATGTATTGGGTAAATCTAGTCCCTTTGATTTAGCCTATTTCAAGTTTCAGCAAATGGCTTCAGTTTAATTTAATAAAAAATTCACGTATAATAGTTTCAGTCATGGAATTTGTACATTGAACTTAGATGGGATTATTAATAAAAGAAAATAACAAAGACAAAAGAAGACATGTAAACTTATAACTGCTGACTGAGCTCTAGTATTCATCTGAAAGTGTAAATAAATATAAGATGCAATTTATAGTCAACTTAAGTGCATGACAACAGTAAAAATTTAGTCACTAGGTTGCAAATAGCCCTTTTTTTCTTTTTGATTTTGTTTCTTTCTTGCTTATGAGTGCTTATGAGAGGGAAACTTAATTCTTTTCTAAAACTAAATAAGGCTTAGATCCAAAATAGAGAGACAGATTATTAAAGAAGCAATAAATTGTGCATTTGAGTATTTCCCAAAATACAATGGCAGAAAATAGAGAGATTAATTACTAAGCAATGTACTTAAATGAATACAATTGCTTTAAAATCTTCATTAGAAGGAAATGTCAATTCTTCAATAATAGTCTCATCAACTTTCTTTTCCCATGCCTTACTAGTTTCAAAATAAATGCATGCTCAGTTTCCATTGGTGTTGATATCTCAGTTGCTTCAGTTTTCACGTGTATATATTTGCAGAACAATCATTACATATATGCAAAAGGTAAATAATACAACAATTCATCATGTCTTGAACTCCTAGTCTATGTCTTGATAATATTAACATAGAAGCACGTTACAAAGTGTCTTATATGCTTTTTTTTCTTTGATAAAAATGTGTATCATGTTGAAAAAAGAAAACGCAGATATTCTTCTTTTATGTTGTATGTAAAATCATTTATAGTAGTGCTTTATTTTACTACGTGTTGGTTTGTTCTGGATGAGTTATTTCAATCTGAAATGGAATTTCCTTATCATGGAAAAAAATGAAAAAAATGTTGCATTGCGAGGAGGTGCATGTATGCGTATATCATAAATATAACTACCATTCTTACTTCATAAAAGAATAATCAATGAATTGATTATGCGTATATCATAAAAAAAAATTGCATTATGCATTAGTCAGTGTTTGGTATCGTAGTTCAATGGTTAATGCTGTAAACCCCTAGTCCTGAGTTTGAAGTCCATTAGTCAATTCCCACTATCCATCCTAAAATTTGCTGAACAACTTTTCTACCTCTAGATATAACGGCTGCCAGATGTGTGGCTTGGACAACCCAAATCTTGGATTGATCCTGATTTGTATTCTTGGATGTTGTTGACCGTGACAAATGATATAGTAAAATATCATTCTATTTCATGAGTTTGTTTTTTATTGAGCTGTTGAACCTGTAAATAACTAAATGTTTTAAAGATAAATTATATATTATGATTGCACGGCACAGTTAGATGATCTAGCTATATGCATCACAGCTATCAATAAAACAATACAAAGATGCATAATCTTAAAAGAATATTGTAATAGCAATAGTTGAAAGAGAAAGGAAATAAAAAATAAACCTTTAGGCATAAACTTGATATCCTCTTTGCCTTAACTGTTGGACTTCTCCAATCTTAGATTCTAGAACCAGCAACATGTCCCAAAAGGCCGCCAGAAAGATGGCTATTGTCTATATGATTAGCATAGGAGCCGAAGATCAGCATGCATTGAGGTAGAACTGGGAACTCATATCTACTGCTTAATTTAAGTTTTCAAACATATGTACCTATTAACATTGAAATAAGTATTTACATTTATGATTTTTTTTTGAAACATTGTTAACTTCAATATCTCCTAATAACATTTGCCAGCATTTTCACTAAAATATGTTGTCATAAAATTAATTAGCAAAATAGCCAAGCAAAGCAATAACTACATAAACATTTTCCTTCCTACATCTGCAGTTATTGACTACTTCATTCCTTGGATATACCATCAAGAGCTTTATCCACAAATCTCAAACACAATCCCATAGCTGCGTTCACTATTACACTAAAAAAGCAATGTGGTTCAGATGTCAAAAGTCGTACTTTGTTCTCCCACTCCTTAATATAAGACAACGTATCAGGTAACTCGGATGTAGAATTGAAGAAGTTCCATGATTCAAGCATTAGCCTTTTCCTCGACCCTTTGAAGTGAATAATGTTTACATCCAATGGAAATCCATGAAACTGTCCAGCACCTTCAGGTGGTCCAATTGTAAACAGAACAAGGCAAAAATAATACGTAGATACCATTTAGTTCTAAGTGGAATATTCCAGGTTTCTTCAATCTTTTCTCAACGAAAGGTAAATATGCTTTTACAACCGAAATAAGAGCAAACTGATCACCAAGCATTCTGGATTACTTCATCTACTTTGACATGTACACAACCAAAAATTCCTGAAGAAACTTTTTTGCCTTGAGTAACCAATCTGGAGTGCCTCTTACAGCTATGAATCCTGAATTCAAAGGTTGATGTTTATTGTTTCGGAAGGTGAGAGCCAAATCAAAATGCAGATAGTTTCTGAATATATGTCCGAGATCATCGACTATTGAAACATCAGAATCTGTGAAAATGTCATTGTTAGCTGGCTTCAAAGTCCAACTTTGCTCAATCTTTGTTTGCAAAAAAGGCTATGTAAGATTTGGTTCTTTGAAGCATCAGCTGACCACGAGAATAATCACCTTTGATTGGTAACAATGTTGCAGTGTTTTTAGTCATTGAAAATTTGTAATTAGGAACAGTCAGAATGATCACCCGGCTTCTTGGCATCGACACTTAGATAAAATCAATGAAAGTGTTGAGCACGACCATAGATTTCTCTCCTTTGTTGTAGGAAACATTCCCAACCATTACCAAGTCATTTGATTTTGCTCCCACCATGTTATTATATATTGTAACAACAGTAACAAATGAAAGAGCATATTTACTATCAGCTATATCTCTCTTTCTCAAAAAATCATCTTTGTTAATAGCTCTTATACCTTCGGTGCTGCACTGGAGATGATTCGGCAAACCTTGGCTAGTAGTGCCTAAAATAAAATGATTTGGCTTACTTGAGGGATATTGAGTGACTCCAACTAGCGAGGTTACATCATTTTGATGTAAATTGAGTACCGAAAATAGAAGGGGAAAAATGAGAATGAAAATGAAATATAAGAGGTAGCACTTTCGCCAACCTCTAACATTAGGGACCATAATGACAATTGTGACTGGTTCTACAACGCAAGTGCAGATTTGGGATCAATAGCAAAAAAAAAGTATTTACATTTATGATCGATGATACGTTCACAACTTGTTTGTGAACATTACCAAAAACTAATAAGCAAAGTACATCCAAATCAAAATTAACTAAAGAAACACACCTAAAAATCGATGAATCAAACAGATCTTAAAAGCGAATTAGGGATACCTGAAGCTTGAGCAAGAAATTAGGGCAGCGAGATCAACTCTACAATAGAACCAGAAGAACGAAAGAAATCTGAAGGAAATCAAGAGAAAAGGAGAATTCATTAATGGAGCGACAATATGGTTAGAAGAGAGGGGAAATGAATTAATTTTGCAAAGTGGCATGAGAATTTTAGGGAAAATGAATCAGAAATGGCCGACTTTCAGTGAATCGAAAATTCTAGGGATTTAGGGATAAGGTTGAATGTGATGGAGGGATATTTTTACTATCGCGGCCTTGCATTTTATTTTGTCCCGTGTTAGTTTTCGCTCCCGCTTTTTCCATTAGCAATCTTAATATAGCCGAATACACGTATACATAACATAATTTATTTGCTACTTTCATTGCTTCTTTTATATTGCACAATATATGCATTATTTTATTTTCTTTAATTATTTTATTATAGCACTTTAATGTAAGGCTATGATACAATGCTATGTATATCATATTTTCTTGTTGTGAATTTTCGCCAAGCTTTGAGCTGTTCTAGTAGATCTTACAGGAATAAAATGGGCAGACTTCATGAAACGGTCTACGATCACCCAAATACTGTCATAACCTTTCTTGATTCATGGTAAGCCATCAATAAAATCCATGGATTTGATCCCATTCCAACTTGGAACTTCTAGTGGTTGTAACAATCCTGCAGGTTTCTGTTGATCACTCTTGACTTGCTGGCAAGTAGAACTGTAACGACCCAGAAAATTTGAACCAATTTAAATTTTTTAAATTAGCTAAAATAATGGATTTTAAATAATAGCAATGAGAAGTGAGTTGGAATCGACATTTGAAAACAAATATAATTAATTATAATTATAAACAAGGCCTGAAAAGGCGCTGCAGTTTCAAAAATTGAATTCAAACTTTGTCGGACTGTACCGGGTGCAAAACAAAACGGATTTTAGTGAAACCAAAAATATTTAAATCTGTTAGTGAATACCTTTCTAACGAATCTGAAAAATCAAATTTTCATAGCGGAAAGCAAAAGTTATGGCCGAATGAATTTTCAGAAAGGCCGCTATGGGATTTATATAGCCCGTGAAATTGGTCATTTTGCATACGACCTCGGAATTCGACGAAACCACTTTTGTTGGATCCGGGATGTGAAGTTATTTCTAGGTTTCAAAATTCATAATTTTTGAAGCTAATATGTGAGCGTGGCAAAGGAAAATGTGTTTTGGTCAACTACAGTTAAATTGGATCGACCAAAAATGGGCCTTTTTGCAAACGGTCTCAGAATTCGACGAAACTAGTTTTGTTGGGACCGTTCGTCAAAACATAGCTAGATTTATTTTTCTGGAATTTTTCGAATCAGTTGGTGGCCCTGGTAAATTGAAATGTACGTTCAAATTAAATATTGAACGTTATATATTTTAATTTGAAGGAAAACAAACTGAAACAGTCGAATGGGCCTTCGAAACATATCCCATTGTGATCGGAATGGGGGTAAAATGCTAGAGACAACAGTCGTTGGGTTTCAATTGGTGGTCGTGTCAGAAAACCCCTTTAAAGACCCACCGACCAATTAGAATTTAGGGAAAAAAAATCCTCAGACCCCCCCCCCCCCCCGATCGACGACGGAAATGCCTCCATCCCTTCCCGATCATTTTCCGACTGCCACGCACATCGATAGCCCTAGCTCCAGTTCAACTTTTTGAAGCCCTCTTCTTCTTCTACAAATCCATACAAGAATCGACCTTCCTCGTTGCGTGTGCCGTGAGAATCGTGCGCCTGAAGTTGGCCACTTTCGAGCTCCGCCGCCGCCTCTCTGGTGATTCAAACTGGACCCCATCGCCATCACTGGAAAGCCCTCTCCAAGCCCTTCGCTGCAGCGCAACCCGATCCTCGAACCACTACTCCGTTTGATCGCAATCTTCAAACCTAGTTTCGAAGATTACAAGCAGGTATCGGCTGATTTTATTTAATTTGATTTTAACACCTTTAAAGTGTTGCAAACCTTTGAAAAATCATATCTTTTTCGTTCGTTAACGAAATTCGATGAAACAGGAAACATCGTGATCTTGAGGACGTTTTCTGCATTTTAGAAGAGACCGCATATTTTTCTGAGCCTTATGCTATTTTTGGTGGAGTGGAACCCAATGTGAGATTTCTAATTTATAAACGATATGGAAAACGACGATGTATAAATTATATAGTCGATGTATGAGTTATATAAGCGTTGTACACCTCTTGTATAAGCGTTGTATAAGTTATACGTTCGATGTATAAGTTATATATGCGTTGTAAAAATTATATATGTGTTGAAATAGAAGTGAATTGCTATATATATATATATATATATATATATATATATATATATATATATATATATATATATATGCCCCTCATCCACAAACCATGGACGATATTTATTGGTTGTGATTGGTGTGAAAAGTGATTGATAGCGAATGGTTGTTTGGGATTGTTTGTGGTTGATATTGATTGATTGTGGTTGAAAAATACCCATTTGTGGTTGAGAAATATTTGGTTGAAACCACATAGGATTAGTTTGTGGAAATGAAATAAATATATACATGCCGCCTGCGTGCGAACTAGATGCATGATCCCCATTGTCAAAACCGCGAGGTTTTAAGGTAGAGCGAGGAGCCGTACTAGGGACGGTCCCGGTTTTAACTACCCTGCCGTTATGCTGCCGAAATTTTGAATAATATTCATGTGTTTGAATTATTTTCTTTTACTGAAACTATATTTATTCGTTGAATAGAAAACCTTCATGTGTTGAATCGATATTCATTCGTTGATTAGAAATTCATGCGTTGAATGGTATTCGTGTTTTAAATATAAAAATCACATTTTTATCTATATATAGAAACTATAGAAAACCTTCATGTGTTGAATCGATATTCATTCGTTGATTAGAAATTCATGTGTTGAATGGTATTCGTGTTTTAAATATAAAAATCACATTTTTATCTATATATAGAAACTATAGAAAACCTTCATGTGTTGAATAGATATTCATTCGTTGATTATAAATTCATGTGTTGAATGGTATTCGTGTTTTAAATATAAAAATCACATTTTTATCTATATATAGAAACTATAGAAAACCTTCATGTGTTGAATCGATATTCATTCGTTGATTAGAAATTCTTGTGTTGAATGGTATTCATGTTTTAAATATAAAAATCACATTTTTATCTATATATAGAAACTATAGAAAACCTTATGTGTTGAATCGATATTCATTCGTTGAATTGAAATTCATGTGTTGAATGGTATTCATATTTTGAAATAAACTGTTTTACAATAAAAATCACATTTTTATTATATGCATGAATTGTTGAAATGTGAAGTGTTAAAAATAGCAACTCATTCAAATAAATATGCATGAGTTGAAATATTCATTAATTAGCTAATGATATGATTTTTGCCTATGCATGCAACATTAGAATGAATGGTGTTTTTAAAAACAAATGGAATCGAAAATGAAGTTGAATGGAAAATGATAAGTGGTAAGAACTGTATATATGTACATGCATATTTATTGAACAGGTTATAGCAAAAGGGGCTAGAGAAGAGGAATAAAATTTTGTGCCCGACAAATAGGTACACATTTACTGTTTTGTTTGGGTGATGATTTTATGAGCCTGTTGGCTAGCCGCTTGGTTTTTTTTCTTTTTATTTTTGACATGAGACGCCCGTGTGGCTATTTGGGAATTTTCCCAGCCCCTCCCGTACAAAGAAGGTTATGGCGAAATTTTCCAAAATTTAAAGGCGTTAGTGAAATATTTGAAGTGAAAACGATATTGAAATTGTTGAATGAACTATATTTATATAAATATAAATAAAATTAAAACGAAACGTGGCCGTGCAGTTCGTGTTTTGAAACCGTGATTTCAAACAACTAGTGCGGGAAATCCGACCATCGGATTTTCCCGAAATCGCAACCGTTGGGTTCACTTTGGAAAAATCTTTCCAACGGCACCAACTTTGTAAAAATCCAACGGTTGGATTGTCTGGAATGTTTAATTCAAATCTGAAGAAAAACAGCGCCAGAAACGATTTTATATATATATATATATAATTATATTAAATCGAATAACGACGCTGCAGTTCGTATTTTGAAATCGAAACTTCAAACGATTGTACCGGGAGATCCGACCGTCGGATTTTCCCGAAACTGGAACCTTGGATTCGTTTTGAAAAGATCTTTCTAATGATGTAAATTTTGTAAAGATCCAACGGTTAGATTTTCAGATATGTGTAAATCAAATCTGAAGAAAAACAGCGCCACGGCCGCGTTATGGCCCGTAGCGTCGTTTTGACTAAATTGGCTATTTTAAAATAAATAAAAGTAGCGATAAATTGTTATAAAATATCATAAACGATATGGAATGGAAATAAACTGAATTTGCTCGATTTATGTGGTATTTGATGGTTGAATGTGTTTGGTGTGAAAATTGCATTAAAGAACAAAATTGGTGTTGTCGAATGATTTAACCATTGAAATAAATTGATTTGAAATTCTAAATATACGTGAATAATTTGAAAAGGCCGAGTTAATTCTCATTTCAAATAATTGACCGACGATTGAAAGTCGAAGATGAAGACGGTGGTCGAAGACCGGAGATCTTCACCTCGTTTGGATGGCAACCGAGGTCCTGATTGGGAGGCATCCCGAAATATGGATAATGAGTGGTGATCGTCCAGACGTACGTGGTGGTCGATGGGTTTGCGAGGTATTTAGTGCCTACGGTTTCATTCAGACCCAGAACGGACTTGTAAATGGACTGTGTGTCTGACATTGGATTTTATTCTGTGTTGATTGATCTCTATTAAATATACATCTGTTTGGCGGCGGAGAATTTATTCTTTTGCTTAACGCTCTTCTCTGAAACGCACGAGCTCAGAGGTTGTATATCGATGGACATCAGTCGCATGGCATGAATTGCCTGTGTGGCATGCTAAGATGCAGTTTTCAGGGCTTCTGTTGAAAAGCAAAGTCTTATGGTGATCAAAGCACCGCCTGTGTGGCGTAGCTTTGTGTATAACGTGAAATCGCGAGCCTCACACCCCGGTATGAACCAGAAACGGGAGAAGGACCTCAGGGAGGGCATGCGTTTCTTTCTAGCTAGGGTGGTGTCAGTGACCTACCAACCCTGACATTTGTATACTTTTCACCTATGTGGTTGTTGCTGTTGCGAGGCGCCTCGGTTTGATCGGATGATCCGGGTCCGATGGAGTCATTCGTTGGCTTGTTTACGCCCCAAAGGGCGGGGAAACGTATTGTTCAGGCATTTTAATCCACATCGGTGGACCGGCCCTGTCGCTCCAAGGGCCCACCTGAGTCTAGGTCATGTGGCTCGGGCTAGAGAGTCACGAATTCGGTAAGGACTATCTTTTGCCTTGGTTCATGACGGAAATCCAATTTCCAAATACGTGACTGTGCGGTTTTGATTGTATATATATATATGGCGACATGATATATGGTACCCATGCCGTCTATGATTGATAGTTATGATTTGAAATTGTTTTCAAAACATATGAACACTAGCAATAATATCAAATGCCTTTGTTTTATTCGTATCAAGCATATTTTGGCCATTATAAGGTAAAAACTCTATCCTCCGGTTTGCGTTGCATTGTGTGATGGGAACTGAGTCTTATAATGGCTTCATTTTTATAAAATGCATTGCGTTGTTTAAAAGAAAGATTTGCTTTAAAGCACTGGCAATCCAATGGAGTAAACCCGTTCCACGAAAGTGGCGTGGTCCTGTGATTAGCCAAATTATATATGTGTTGAGTAGATTTCTCATACCAGTCCCATGACTGACTCGTAGTTTGTTTCACTTTCAAACTCGGGTGCCCCTTTTTCTACACGGGTAGCCTTGTATTCAGGTTTAGCTGGTTCTTTCTGGATAGCTGGAGCTGAAGATGGATTCTATCATTTATCTCTTTTTATGTTGTTCAGCTCCTATTGTACATATTATGTTTGTTTTCCGCTGTAGACATTTATGTATAGCTGAACTGTATTTTTACTAAGTATGATCCTGTATACTGTGTAACTCTGATGATTACTTTTATCCAGTATATTCTATTGTTCATTATCTGGTGTGTTTATTTAATTCTGTTCTGCTATTATCTGTTTACGTGTTATATTCCATGGATTACCCTTGTCACCGTCAGTACGGGGTTTGGGGTCGTCTCAAGAACACCTGCGGACATTAATGGAATTGTCCCTTTTCATAGATTTCCACCAGAACGTACGCTTGAGATCATGATACATCTTACTCACCCCTGGATGAATACAAAGCTTGGATTTATGACATTCATCTATTACCTCTCTTCTGAGCTCAGGGATATTTGGGACACAAATTCGGCTTTTTAACTCAGAACTCGCTTGTTATCAATTTGGAAACTCGAGGGTTCGCCTTCCCGAACTCTTTTCTAATTCTCTGTATAAATTCATCATCTTTCTGGAGAGCAGAGATTTTGTCAATCAAAATAGGTGTAATGATAATATTGGCGATGATAAGATTGGCGACTCCCGCATTCTTTCTGCTAAGCGCGTCGGCTACAACATTGGTTTTCCCTAGAGTATATAAGATGTCCAGATCATAGGCTGCAAGAAATTCTACCTAACGTTGCTTCCTCAAATTCAAGTCCCTTTGGGTGAATAGATACTTCAAGGATTTATGATCTGTATTTAGTTCGAACTTCTCACCCAAAAGATAGTGCCTCCATATCTTTAAAGCAAACACGATGGCCATCAACTCAAGATCATGAGTGGGGTATTTCTTCTCATCTGGTTTCAATTGACGGCTAGCATAAGTAACAACTTTGCCCCTTTGCATTAACACCGCCCCAATACCTTCAATAGAAGCATCAGTCCAAACTTTCAAATCTTGATTGCCATCAACGATAGTCTCTCAGTTGATTTTGGAGGAATAAATCTTTCTTTGAAAATTTCTTTAAATCTATCCCAGGTAATATTACCTTCTGGATTTTCCTCCATAACAGTTTCCCACCAGATTAGAGCTTCGTATTTGAGTACCCAAGATGCAAGTAATCTTTTCTGATCATCTCTCAGCTTTAAGCCTTGAAAGATTCTCTTAGCAGAACGCATCCACGCTTGTGTTTCAACCACGGATTCTTTTCCTGAGAATTGTACTCCAACCAGGTTTCGATATTTCATAACTAGAGCTTCAAGATCTAGTTCTGGTTGTGGGAGCACGATTGGCTCATTAGATTGTCGAACCATAGGATTACTTCTTCTGTTTCTGCCACTCATTTTCTACTATGTCTGCAAATAGCAGACAAAGAGTCAGGCCAACAGAATAGATATTGTAAAGCATAGAGACATATATTTAAATGTAAATGAATCTATGGGGGTGTGTTTTATTCAGCTGTACTCATTCTAGGACATTACTAGCCCTATTTATGATGAGTTATTCGATTTAGAATACTGCTGATTCTATATCTGTCTGGTTTATTTATATGTTATATTCCGAGCTAAGTTTAACCAAAGCTCTGATACCAATTGTGATAACCCCAAACTCCCATAGTACCAAAGCAAGGATAATCATTGGAATATAACACATAAACAATAACAGTAGAACAAAAATATAGAATTATAGCAGATAATGTACGTCAAATTACACTGGGAATAATATATCATTAGAGTTACATAGCATAATAGGATCATATTTAGTACATAATACAGTTTTCAACTTAATATAAAATGTCTGCAGCGGAATCAAACATAACATAATAAATGAAGTCTGAACAACATAATAGAAATAATGGGATCCATCTTCAGCTCCATAGCTATCTAGAATGAATCTGCTAAACCTGTATACAAGGCTGCCCATGTGGAAAAAAGGGCACCCAAGTTTGCAAAGTAAAACAAACTACGAGTCAGTCATGGGACTGGTATGAGAAATCTACTATAACCTATTTAATAATAAGGCTAATCACAGGACCACGCCGCTAATGCGAAACGAGTTTACTCCATTGGATTGCTAGTGCATAAATAAAGTAAATCATTAAACAACGCAATACTTTTTAGAAAAATGAAACCATTATAAGACTCAAGTCCCATCACACAATGCAACGCAAACCAGAGGATAGAGTTTTACCTTAAAATTGTCAAAAATGCTTGACACGTTAAAAACAGATTTTATATTATTATTAGTGTATATATGTTTCAAAAACATTTCAATCATAATGTATCAATCATAGACGGCATAGCTACCATATACTATGTCTCCAAATATAGGTTTACAATCAAAAACGTATGGATCGTATTGGAAGTTGGATTTCCATCATGAACCAAGGCAAGGGATCGTCCTTACCGAATTCGAGACACTCTAGCCCGTGTCTCAGGCTCAGAGCTCGAGTGAGCCTTGGAGCACCAGGGCCGTTCCACAAATATGTTAGTGGATTAGTTATGCCTGAATAATACGTCTCCCAGCCCTATGGGGCATAAAATAGAGCCACAAGGGACTCAAATCCGAGGTACCTCACTTTCCATCATCCACATAAGTAAAAATATACGGGCTTGTAAAACCCAAACATCACTTCTAGCTAGAAAGAAACTCATGTTCTCCCTAGGGTCCTTCTCCCGTTTTTGGTTCATACCGGGGTGTGAGGCTCGCAAAGTAATGCTATACATAAAGCTATGCTACAATAAAGCTGTGCTTTGATCATCAACCACAAGGCTCTGCTTTTCAACAATAAGCCTTGATCATTTGCATCTTGGCATGCCACACTGACAATTCACGCCATGCGACTAATATCTATCAATATATAACCTCTGAGCTCGTGCGTTTCAAAGAAGGGTGTTAAGCTAGAGAATACATTCTCCACCACCAAACATATATATATATTAAACAAAAATCAATCAGCACAGAATACAATCCAATGTCAGACATATATCCATTTACAAGTCCGTTCTGGGTCTGAACGAAACCGGAGACACCTTATTTCTCGTCCCATATGCCCAATACGGAAGAGAGGTGCTTGCTGATCCAGACAATCAACCAGTACGTCCGGACAACTACCACTGTAACCCTTTCCTGGGAGTAAATCAGTCCAGGCATCAGTAGTCATCCATTCGACGTGAAGATCGCCGGTCTTCAATCACCGTCTTTAAATCTTCCACTTCCAATCATCGTATAATTATTTGAAATGAGAGTTAATTCGGCCTTTTCAATTAATTCTCGAATATATATAATTTAAATCATTCTTTTCATTCCATACTGTTAATAATATTTTATAAAGATTTATCGCTATTTTTATTTATTTAAAAATAGTCATTTTCAATTAAACTACGCTTCGGGTCATTACATGGCCCTGGCGTTGTTTTCATCAAAATTTGATTTTCACATTTCTCAAAATCTGCCCGTTGGATCTTAGAGAATTTTATATCGTTGGGACAATCTTTCCAAAACAAACCCAGCGGTTCAAGTTTTGTGACACCTCACCCCAAGACTCACCCTAATAAAGAGCATTAGCGAGTAATGCCGTCTATTAGAGCAGAGAATAGAGCTGTTTAGGGCCGATCATCCATAATTTCATATTAAACGGGTATTAAGTACGTCGATTGGGTGAATAAGATTTATTTTCTTAACTCAAGAGGATCGACGTACCCAACACTCCTAATATGATATTACGATGGCTATGGATCATATCAGAACAATATACAATATATTACAGTCACTGATCTCAGGACAATTATATATACGTACAATCACAGAATTACAACTTATACATGTGCTAATCCTAAACAGAATATACAATACAGATACATCATGAGAAACTGGGACAACACTACAATGTCAAAATGTATTAATGTGCAACATAAAGAGGGCCTTCAAAGATTGTTCAGGTTATGCCTAACAAATCAGGACATTTATATATCTGTACAATCACAGAATTACAACTTATACATGTGCTAATCCTAAACACAATATACAATACAGATGCATAATGAGAAACTGGGATAACTCTACAGTGTCAAAATGTACTAATGTGCAACATAAAGAGGGTCTTCAAAGATTGTTCATGTTATGCCCAGTAAATCACAAATCTAAAGCATCTGAACCTGAAACAACTCGGTCTGACCCGAGCATTAAAACACGGATCAGTCCAGCTTACAAGACAGTAATAATAAAAGGTTAGATAAATGGTCAACCAGAAACTAATTACTTTCTTACGCGAAAACGAATTTCGACACATGAGTCTGAACGGGATCACAGATGCAAAATTTTCCTCTTCATACAGAAATGAAAGTCATAAACGAAGGTCAATAAAACACATACTCACAAGATTAACATATAGGCACGAATTACCCAAAACTTTCCGGTTAGGGTAATTACTTCGAATTACATGATACGATTAAAAGACTCCAAAAATCACAAAAAATTCACAATCTAAAACCACAAACCATGTAACTCAATAATCCTCAAAAACAGTAAATCTCCTAAATCTAAATATTAAAATCATTGAACCCAAACCATAAAATAAATCATAAGAAACGTACACGTGCAATAATAATAATAAAGCCCATTCCAAAGCTATAATGTTGCTCAACCCGAGCAATAGCCATGTATCATCAAATGAAAATCATAAAGATCATCATATAACTCTAGTGAGTCAAATATCATAGAAGGAGCATCACACTCCAACATAGAAGATCACAAAATGTTTATGTAAATTTAAAATCCAATAATCTTCAATCTATGATCACATATATCAAATCACAAAATATCATCCCAATATGGATCCATCTGAAATAAATATGCACGTGCAACCACATGACAATGTAGCTCTCCCCGAGCTTAGCTCAGTACCGATACGTATTCAAATTAGACACCTATCACTGCGACCCCCCCACCCCCCCCGGCCGACCGAGTGTATCTTGACCCCCCCGGTCAAGTGAATACGTATACATGACTCCTACCGAGTCTCGGCTTCCCCCCGAAGCAAAGTACTGACTTAACAAACACAACATGCGTCACTGACTCACAGTTAGTAACCCGAGTGGTGGTAACAATGCGTCTCATACCACACGTTCTTACTACTAGTTCACTAGCTGCTTATCAACTTCACAATTGAAAACATCGAAAGCACCAAATCATCGAAAACACCAAATCATCATATTCAATCTAACTATACTAGAATTAACCGACTTCATATACTTTCTTGTCCCATACCACAGAGTGTACAATGTCGTTTAATATCCAACACGTTATCTTGAAGGGTGCAAGATTGTGTAGTTATGTCTTAAGGTCTTCAGAGACAAATGTTTATAAGATTGCCATTGGGAACTATATTAACTGGCCAAACCTTTCTGTTTACTGACTAAATCTCTGTGTTATCCTAATATTTACCACTAAAATTTCATTTTGGAGTATTTCTATCCTTTTTTGATAACAAGTTAATTTATTTATATAATTGCCATATAATTACATAGAAAATGAAGAGCAAATGTTTGATACTTTTATTTATATGATTGGATTCTTCATTTATTGTAAAAATAATAATCAATGGTCCCCATCAAATTGATATTGAACATTAGTTAAATTGCTATACTTTTACCTATCCTGTGTAGTAAATTTACCTAAAATGAAAACATGAATGTTAACTGCCATCTAGCAATTCCATGGATGCGCTGTGAGGTTTGTGATGCAAATAAATGTGACCATGCACCTAATCAATGCCCTTATGAAGGCCTTCTATTTAAAGGTGACAGATAATTGCATCTTCCAAATGTTATAATTTCCCTTATTACAGACCTGACACGTATAAATTGGAATTATTTATTCTTCAGGTGGCATGGTTTGGATCATCTTGGTGTTCACTTTTAGGGGGAACGGATGAAGAATATCAAGCTTTATATCACCTTGACATGCTCTGTTCAAAATAGTTCTTCCACGTGCCTTGTTAATCTATGATATGTATCAATTCGATTGAAACCTTATTTAATCTTTCATTTTTTAGTTCAAAAGATTGAAAGAAGCACAACTTATTATCTAATAACGCAAATGTACACACATGCATTTGGTAAATTTTGCACTGTTTGATGATGCTCTAATTCATGGATCCATATATGATTCCTTTGTCAATATTCTACAGTAAATAATAACTTTGTTTATAGATATAAAGCTGTGATATTTTGAATTAATTGTTCAGGAGAAAATACGTTGCTATGTACCAAAGAAATGTTGGCACCTTTCTACCTTGAATTAATATTCGTATTGAAATTTTTAACTACTTGAGTTTAATACCATATGTTACCGTCCATAACTAATTCAGGTTGTTTTCCTTTTCATCAGTTGTTTTAACTAATATATATTGTGCGATATGTACTTATTCTAAATGCCAATTGCACTTTCTAATTACAAACGCATAATTTCTTCAGTTTCTGTTCCAATGGAAATGCGAAGAACGAAAAATATGTTGTTACCAAATAAGTTCCAATTTATTACTACATTATTTTCACAGAGTCAAATAATGATAATACATATTACCCACAATACACGTTCATTCAATTCTACACTACATTGTATTAATGTATTGTTTTCCCGATGACCGTGTGCGAAGCACGGGTTCACACTAGTCATAATAATATGGATCCATAAAAAATAAATATGCGCGTGCAACCACATGATAATATAGCTCCCACCGAGCTTAGCTCAGTACTGATACGTATTCAAGTTAGGCACCTATCACTGCGACCCCCCCCCCCTCCGGTCAAGTGAATACGTATACATGGCTCCTCCCGAGTCTCGGCTTCCGTCCGAAACAAAGTACTGGCTTAACAAACACAATATGCGTCACTGACACACAATCAATAACCCGAGTAGTGGTAATAATGCGTCTCATGCCACACGTTCTTACTACTAGTTCACTAGCTGCTTATCAGCTTCGCAATTGAAAACATCGAAAGCACCAAATCATCGAAAACACCAAATCATCATATTCAATCTAACTATACTAGAATTAACCGACTTCGTATACTTCCGTGTCTCATACCATAGAGTGTACAATGTTGTTTAATATCCAATATGTTATCTTGAAAGGTGCAAGAATGTGTAGTTTATATATATGAAAATATTCGAATTAATAAAGTCACGTATAAAACGTTTGCTTGAAAATCGGTTGTTTTCTTCCTTGAATTATTTTTACTTAAAAATAGATCTTCACACTATTATTTTGAGGTTATTTATATTCTAAAACTAAAACCATAAACTCTTTAGCCTCAAAATTATAAAGAAATTGACATCTATTTATATATTTTCAAAATTAGTCTAAAAGGTGCGAAGTGTGCTCAATCACCTTAAGATGTCAACCATGAATCATCACAAATTGCCCCAAAATATGGAGTTTGAGATATACAAAATATAAACATGGTTTATTAAATCAATATGATGGTAAAACAAATCACAAACCCACAGAAAAATCACGAAAAACACATATCACGGTTCAAAATTGCACCGAGAAACAAATTCTGATTGCACTTTTGAGGTTAGTTCGGAATGACCAAACAATGTCCGATCGGTCTAAATTTCGACATGCACAAACTAGAATAATCTATCTTTCAATAAAAAAAAGAATCGCTGAATTCCAACATCATATGGAGAAGATACAAAGCCTCAAACTTAGACTCAGACTCTTGTTTTGACGTGATCTAAAATCGCTTTTGATTACGACTTTGAGGTTAGTTCGGAATGACCAAACGATGTCCGATCGGTCTAAATTTCGACATACACAAACTAGAATAATCTATCTTTTAATAAAAAAAAGAATCGCTGAATTCCTACATCATATGGAGAAAATACCAAGCCTCAAACTTGGACTCAGCCTCTTGTTTTGATCTGGTCTAAAATCGCTTCTGGTTACGACTTTGAGATTAGTTCGGAATGATCAAACGATGTCCGATCGGTCTAAATTTCGACATACACAAATTAGAATAATCTACCTTTCAATAAAAAAAAGAATAGCTCAAAACGGATCACGGACCATGAAGTTATAACAACCCAAAATTACACTTTGGCTGTGATTTAATCAATTTTGACAAAATGAACAACAATCACAGAAAGCTACATATTTAACGTAATAAGCTACGTATAAACACCAAAAACTTGTAAACTAGAATACGTGAGCGCACACTCACCTGAGATTGGACTTGAGATGATTCTAAAGTTGCACAACATGGATCCGAGCTTCCTCGATGTGCAAATCTTAACGAAAATTTGACATGCGCGGTCCGTTATAACAAACAAATCCAAGCCGTCACTTGCTTTATGTTCTCCTCCATTGCGTTCTCTTTCCGGAGCCCACTAACTAGACACTCAAGTTTTACTCCGCATGCTCTTGACTGTCGCTGCTTCTTCTGGCATGTACAAGCTCTAGATATCCCAATGTATGATTTCACCTTTATTTAATAAAAGGCACATTTGTTTATATGCCCAAGCTATCAACCTACTGTTGCGAATTCATCTGATCCAAACTTCCTTGGCTGCTGCTCCAACCGCATGTACTCTACAACAGTCCACACAACCCTCACAACACCGCATGCAAGCTTTGCATGCACTCAACAGTGTTTCATACAACACTCACAACATGACATGCAACCAGGCGACTAGCCATTGACATTCTTCAACTCAAACAGCCTCCTGCAAATACCCATCTTCCTCTCCCACCTCTTCTAACCAAACACCACTCATTACCCATACATGCAACATTGAAAACTTCTCCTTAGTTCAATCTTATTCATATCAAACGGTGGCATCAGCAAAACATATGAAGCCAAAATGCCACCAAGCAATTGAACCGTTACGTACAAGAGGGCATGCAGTGGGTATGAAGAATGATGCACACACGAATGAGAAACGCCATGATAGGTTAACAACAGGATATCCATACTTTGCGAGCATGCATATGGGAAAAGAATTGGCACTGGCTTGTGCTCTTAAATACATCTGCAGGACAGCCACAAATAACACCAAAACAACAAACAGCTCATGAATAAACAACCACAGTGTTTTGAAGAGACTCGGTGCTCAAAGTTTCCAAAGTTCTGTTAGACAAAGAGTGGTGCAGTTTGCTGGTAGACTAACAGATGTTGGGTTCGACTGGCGGAGAGGCGCTGTCGGTCCATGCTTGGGGGGGGGGGGTTGGGGGGGGGGGCATATGTGGGGGCGAAGGTTGACGGGCCGAGACAGGGGCCATCTCGGCTAAAAAAAGCATTCAAATTTTTTTTTTTGGAGGAATCTCGGGCAAAACCATTAGAGGAAAAAGGTCCTCCCCAAAAAAATAAATAAGCCGAAGGGTCCAGACAATACTGCTCAGAAGGAAGGGAACAGGTGGATTAATTGATAGGCATGCATGGACAAGTGTATTAGTTTGAATTAAGCCCAGTTGTCCAAATTTTACATTTATGTGTAAATATACTTCCTTTTTATGTTTTGATATGGATCTATTCACCAAACAGCATGCTACGTTTGATGATAAGAATTCACATTTTATATCACGGTTTAAGCATTGTCCTTACTCTTGTTTCCATTTAAAAGGTTAACCAATTTAGAACTCAAATATCTGAAATGTAGATGTCTCATAGAAAAGATTTGATAATTTTGTATTTAAATTTCTTGTTGTTGAAAAAATATGAAGATTTCTTTTATTTACAACTCAACTAAGAGAAAACAATAACCCAACACTATATTTATAGACAAAATAGCCTAGTACATATGTTTGGCAATAAAAACGTGTAATAAGTCTTCATGGAGGCCCAGCCCAATACTTGAGAAGCGGTATGTAATGTATTGATGAAGAGAAAATAGAGCAGTCGACTTATTTCATTACTCCCCCTCAAAACTTAGGGTTTATGAAACCCTAATTTTGCCATGTCAGCTAGAAGATCAGTCAAATTGAGACGGAAAAACACGCAAATCTGAGCGGCGCCTCCCCTTGTCTTTCTATGTTACTCTTCTTTTTTACCAGATCTCTTCTCCTTGCTGTTTACTGATGCTTTCCTTGTTCTTGTCTGCAGATTTTCTAAGGTATTGGCTTTGACTTTGAATGTTTGAGCTATGTGATGATTTTCCTTGACGGTTGAGGTACTACGCTTGGTTTTATCTTCACTGACGTCTTCCTGATAATTTGCTTGCTCCATGACATTTAGTTCTTCTCTAAATCTGGTGAAATTCTTTTGTGATATAGTTTTAGTCAGAATATCTACTCTCTGGTAAAATCCTGGTAAATGATTGACTTGTAATTCTCCCTTTTGAACTGCTTCTCGAACAAAATGAATATCTATTTCAATATGTTTTGTCCTTGCGTGTTGAATTGGGTTTTCAAACATGTACACAACACTTTTATTATCGCACCATAAAACTGGCTTAATTGTAGGCTTTAGCTTGAGTTCAAACAGTAGGGATTGTAGCCATTTAATTTCAGCCGTGGCATTAGCTATACTTCTATACTCTGCTTCAGTGCTGGATCTAGATATTGTAGGTTGTTTCTTTGAGCACCAAGATATTAGACTTTGACCAAAGTAAATGCAATAACCACTAGTTGATCTTCGATCATCTGGATCTGAAGCCCAATCAGCATCTGCGTATCCAGTTATATGCAAAAGTTGGCTGGTCTTCAATTTTAAGCCATAATTGATTGTCCCTTTTAAGTAGCGTAGGACTCTTTTAATTGCCTTCCAGTGTAAATCCATGGGTTTCTGCATAAATTGAGACAGTTTATTTACACTGTATGAAATATCAGGACGTGTTATTGTTGCATACTGAAGTGCACCAATAATACTCCTGTATTCTGTTACATTTGCAATTGCTTCTCCACCATATTTTGAGTAATTATGACTACTTACCATTGGAGTAGGTTGGGGTTTGGCATTCAACATTTTTGTCTTGACAAGTAGCTCAGTTATATATTTCTTTTGACATAGAATCATTTCAGAGTCAGTTCTGGAAACTTCTATGCCAAGAAAATAATTTAACTCTCCCAAATTTTTGATAGAAAACTGTTGATCTAAAAACTGAGTTAACTTGTCAATATCATCAGTATTATTGCCTGTTATAATGAGGTCATCTACATATATTAGTATGTAGACTGTTAAAAAGCTATTTATCTTAATGAATAATGAGCTATCAGATTTGGTAGATTGATATCCTGATCTAATTAGGGTATTTTTCAATCTGTCAAACCAAACTCTAGGGGCCTGTTTTAGCCCGTAAATAGCTTTTTTAGTTTACACACTAGATTTTGATTGAGATTGTAACCCTGAGGTTGTCTCATATAGATTTCTTCCTCAAGGTCACCATTCAAGAAAGCATTATTAACATCTAAATGTCTGATATGCCATTTCTTACATAAGGCAGTAGTAAGTACAAGTCTAATTGTTGTGGGTTTTACTACAGGTGAGAAAGTTTGATTAAAATCAAATCCATATTCCTGAGTAAAACCCTTTGCAACCAGTCTAGCCTTGTACTTATTAATTGATCCATCTGGGTTTCTTTTGAGCTTGTATGTCCATCTGCACCCCACAATATTTTTATTGGCAGGTGGACATACAAGTTCCCAGGTTTTATTTTTGATAAGTGCATCATATTCCTCATTCATAGCTTTCTTCCAGTTCTTGTCTTTGATAGCCTGTTCAAAAGAATTAGGTTCACAATTACTGGATAAGGCTATATATGCTTTTGGTTTGAAAATACCACTTTTTGCCCTAGTAATCATAGGGTGGCCAGTCTAGATTGGTGATTCTGATGATGGTGAGTTGCTATCATTATCTGAATTTGATGAGTATTCTGATCTTGTACTTTGTGAACCTGCATTTCTTTCTAACCCTTGATTTTCTGAATTTTCAGGATTGTGCATGGCGAGGCTGGGTTGCTGTGAATCATCATGCTCTTCAGAGTGGGATTGTGATGCTTGACTTGACTCAGCAGCCTCACTTTCATCATTATTGTCCCATTTTTCAGGATAGACTGGAATCTCAGGTATAGATGTATTTGGATTTCTTACCTTACTAGTTGTTGTAATATTTCTGCTACTAAAAGGAAACACCATCTCATCAAACACAACATGTCTGCTTATGTAGATTTTACCTGTTTCATCCAGACATTTGTACCCCTTTTGTCTGGTAGTGTAACCCAGAAAAGTACAGGGTTTTGATCTAAAATCTAATTTGTTTGAATTATATGGCCTCAAATAGGGAAAACACAAACATCCAAATGGTTTTAGGCTGTTGTAATCTGGTTTAACATTATATAATTTTTCTATATGCCTCTCAGTACCTTTGTTGGTTGTCTATTAATGAGATACACAGAGGTGCTGAAGGCCTCTGGCCAAAATTTTAAGGGCAGCTTTGCTTGTGCCAATAATGTCAAACCAGATTCAACGATATGTCTGTGTTTTCGTTCAACTAATCCGTTTTGTTGTGATGTATATGGACAAGTGATTCTATGCACAATTCCCTTATTAGCAAAATATTTGTTTAAGCTTTTGAATTCACTTCCACCATCAGATTGGATAGTTTTAACTTGAGTGTTAAATTGTCTTTCAGCCATAGAGATAAAATTCATCATAGCATTAATGGTTTCAGATTTGGCCTTTGAAAAATAAATCCATGTGTGTCTAGAATAAGCATCTACAAAAGCAATATAATACTTAAACCCAAAGTCTGAGCTTATAGGAGAAGGACCCCACAAGTCAGTTGCTATTAACTGCAATGGTTCAGTTTAGACAGTTTCAGAGTCAATAAAAGGTAATTTGTGACTCTTACCAACTTGACAATATTCACATATGTATGGTAATGAGACATTATTATATTGAATATGATTTTCATCTAAAATTTTCATTACAACCTTAGCACTTGGATGTCCAAGTTTGTAGTGCTAGAGATCAAATTTTTTTTGCTGCTATCAGCATTGTCAAGAATATTCAGATTACAGTGTTTGTCTCTTTTTGTCTCACTGTTATGCTTAACAGTGTCAAACTTGTATAAACCTCCTGTCATGTTACCCTGTAAAATGGGTTCTCTAGTTAGAATGTCCCTAACTAAACAGTATGTAGGGTAAAATTCAAAATAAACATTGTTGTCACAAGCAAATTGAGAAACACTTATTAAGTTTTTCTTGATCTTTGGCACTCTTAATGGATTATGTAAATATAACTGCCTCTTACCACTTAAGCTAGCATTACCAATGTGAGTAATATTAATACTTTTGCCATTGCCTAATAAAATAGAATGATTACCTCTATAATCTCTGCTTCCAAGATTCAAATTGTTAAGATTGTTGGTAATGTGATGTGTAGCTCCTGAATCTGGGTACCAACTATCATCTTGTATAGTTTCAAGCTTTGCTATGTCATTTTGATTTCCTCCTTTACTTGAATTATATTGAATGCTGTTTTCAGACTGAGATAGAGCCATGTTCACACTAGGATTACCGGTATTTCTCTGATTTTGGTTAGATGTGTAACTGGTGTTAAATCTAATGTAGCAATTCAAGGCTGTGTGACCCACTCTTTCACAAATTTGACACTTTGGTCTGTTGGTGTTAGTCCATCTACCTCTGCCACGACCTCTTCTAGCACCACCACCTCTTTGGTAAGTCTAATCATTTCTGTTATTATTGAAGTTTTGATTCTTGCCTTTAAAACCAGTTGTCAAGTTCACAGTATACTCTGGTTCTTGAGGTTTCTTGGCATTTATTCTTGCCTCATGTGAAAGTAAGATAGAATGAACCTCATCTATGGATGGCACAATCTTTTGAGATGTTATTACAGCAATTACAGCTTCATAGTCACTATTAAGTCCATTAACCAAGTACAATACTTGATCATTATTAGACACTCTGTTTCCAGTAGCATTCAATAGGTCACATAGCCTTTTTACTTTAGAATTATATTCTCTCATAGACAAATTCTCCATTTTAACACTTTGCAGTTGATTCTTGTAATGAAGAACTTTGGCTGAACATTGATTATTAAATTCTTTCTCAACTGCAGTCCAAATTTCATAAGTAGAAGTACACCCAATAACTTGTGGTAGCAAATTTGCACTTATTGAAGATAATAGCCAAGAACTGATAAACATATCTTGCTTATGATATTGTACATACCTTTCATTTGCAATGGTTCTGTTATTCTCATCTGTGATGAATTTTGCTGGTATGTCTATGGTGCCATATATATATCCTTCAAGACTATACCCCTGAATGGCAGTTTCCACTTGTAATTTCCAAAGAAGATAATTATCTTCTTCAAGTTGGATTGTGATTAGCTGACTTTTAAGACTAATGGTTGTCTTTATTGGTGGGTTTACAGGTCCAGATTCATTGGAACCATCCTGACCATTATCAGATGCTCCTGTTGATGAATGATGATCACCCATAATAGTGGGAAAAGATGATAGACAATCAAGAAATGAAATCAGAAACAAGAATGCCGCTTTCAATCAAGAGTTTTGGAATTTCTCAGGCAGGTATGTAGCAGCCAGAGATATCTTATGATGAGACTTTGATATGAATCTGGCTCTGAAGATTTCTCTAGGCACGACTTGTATTTGTTTGATAATTTTCTTGAATTCTTGGTTTATTCCTGGCGATTTTGTTACTGATTGCATGAGATAAATCAAATTGTTCTGATGCAGCCTGGTCAAATATGATTTCAGACACGACACTGATCAATTGAAGTGTATCTTCTCTCAGATGATGAGGTATACCCTCTGATAAGCCATATCCAAGTGATGATATTCAATTCTGATGGATATGATGATTTAATCACACAGTTTGAATGATTTTAGATGTCGTGAGGCAATTTTTAGTGCTCTGATACCAAGAAAAGATTTGATAATTTTGTATTTGAATTTCTTGTTGTTGAAAGAATATGAAGATTTCTTTTATTTACAACTCAACTAAGAGAAAACAATAACGCAACACTATATTTATAGGCAAAATAGCCTAGTACAAATGTTTGGCAATAAAAACGTGTAATAAGTCTTCATGGAGGCCCAGCCCAATACTTGAGAAGCGGTATGTAATGTATTGATGAGGAGAAAAAAGAGCAGCCGACTTATTTCATTACTCATGCGGAAAACCCATCTATGTTTGGGTGAAGTCAAACGTCATCACTACATTGCTAGCTTGGAAAGAATGATGGACCGCAATGTGTTACACAACATAATTTAATCGTACAAACTAGACTTTTTATATCTTGGTTATAGAGATGTATTAAATAATCTACGCTATGCAAACTATCACGCCAGTATCTAAATAAAGGTTTGCATTATGCATATCAGTGCAAACTTTCTTCTTCTTCTTCTTCTTATTATTATTATGATTAACACTGGACGAATTAGGCTTCCTAAGCTCGTATTTTATTCTCTAACAACTTAAATACAGAAAAACACTCAATAGTTTGTTTAACCCAGATGCTCAAAAACTCGGGTTGTTACAAGTTTTGAGAAAATCCGACGGTCAGATCTCTCGGTATAATCGTTTGAAGTTACGATTTCAAAATGCGAAACTGCAGCAGCGCGATTCATTTTATTTTAATTTATATTTATATATATAAATATATAAATATAAATCGTTCAACGATTTCAAGCCATTTACATTTCAATATTGATTTCTTTTATATATGAAATCATATATTACATTAAAAATGGAAATTTTCAATGTTAATACAATTTCTTCCGACATTGAATCTTTTGTATGATTCCTATGTATTACATAAAAAAATGTAATATGTTTTATCCTTTATTTATTACATTAAAAATTAAATCTTTTATTCAATTCTTTTGATTACATTAAAAATGTAATTTTTTTAATTCTTTTCTTTGATTATATTAAAATGTAATCTTTAATACTTTCCTATGATTACAAATAAAAATGTAATCTTTTATCCTTTTCTTTGATTTCACATAAAAATGTAATCTTTTATACTTTCCTATGATTACAAATTAAAATGTAATCTTTATTCTTTTCTTTGATTACATTAAAAATGTAATCTTTTATTTTATATATTATTACATTGAAAAATGTAACTTTTTATTTCAATATACTATTACATAAAAAAAATGTAACTTTTCATTTCAATATATGATTACATTAAAAAAATGTAAATTTTCATTTCAATATATGATTACAATGAAAAATGTAATTTTTTATTTCAATACATGATTACATTGAAAAATGTAATTTTTCATTTCATTCTATATTTACATTGAAAAATGTAAATTTCCATTTCATTCTTTATTTACATTGAAAAATGTAAATTTTCATTTCATTCTAAATGTATAATTCAATATTAATACATTTCTATATAACAAATGACTATTTTTAATGTCGCACTACCTTAAAAATGTATATTTCAAAGTAAAGACATTTTTATATAAAAATGGTCATTTTTAATGTTTTGTTACATTAACATGTAAATTTCAAAGAAAACATACTTTATATAGCAACGGACATTTTTAATGTTTCATTTACATTTAGAATGTAAATTTCAATGGCAATACATTCTATTTCAAACTGTTTACTTTTCTTTCTATTCTATTATGTTAAATATAATGTTTAACATATAACATATATTCTAACATATCTTTCTAACATGTCAAAAATAATGTTTTAACATTTTTATATTTTCTAACATATGTTTTCTAGTGAATCATTTTTACATCAAAAATGAAATTTTTAATGTTTCAACATTTTTATAAAACAGTGAATATTTTCTAATGAATCAACTTTTTCATTAAAAATGTGATTTTTAATGTTTCAATACTTTTATTCTAATATGAACAATTTTCATGTAAATCATTCTTTTCATTACAAATAAGATTTTTAATGTTAACATGTTTTTAATTTAGAACATAAATATTATTTTAGTTTCATACACTACATTAAAAATGTGATTTTTAATGTTAATATGTTTTTATTTCTAAAACATGAACATTTTTCTAATTTCTTTCATGACATTAAAAATATGGTTTTTAATGGCAACATGCTTTTATTTCTAAAACATGTACATTTTGCTTATTTCTTATATTACATTAAAATGTGATTTTTTTTTTAATGTTAACATGTTTTTCTATTTAAAACATGAACATTTTTATATATCCATTCATTACATTAAATATATGGTTTTTAATGTAAACATATTTTTATTCAAAAATGATCATTTTAGATATTACATAAAAATGTAAATCTTTATGTTAACATGTTTTTCTTTACAAATAGTGATCATTTTCATATATATATATATATATATATATATATATATATATATATATTAAAATATAATTTTCATATTATTCAAACAATTAATATATAATAACATGAATATTTCGGAAAATTTCGGCAACATAACGGCAGGGTAATTAAAACCGGCACCATCCCGATGTACGGCTCCTTGCACTACCTTAGGCCTCGCGGCGTTTACAAGGGGTTTAATTTCCTAATACATTTTTCTAGGCAGTCTAATGCCACAATATCAATCAATTTCATTTCAACCACAATCAAACACCAAAATCAACCAATTCCACATCACAATACAGTCAAGTCGTTCATGGTCTGTGGACACGGGTGTCGGGAGTTTCTAAACTCTGTCTACAACCTAATATATTTTTATTTAATTAATTCGGATTCAGAAATCTCACTTTGCTGTTTTAATTTTTCTAAATTTGTCAAATGCTCCAAAAATTCTACGGTCAGTTCTGAAATGTCGTGTGCGATGCCACGGTCTCGATGTCTCCTGTTTCATCGAATTTCGTTATCATATGAACAAGATACGATTTTTTTATAAATAAACATGAATTTGCAACACTTTTAAACCGTTATAAACAGTTTAATTCACCAAAGCCGTTACCTCGCCAATATTCTTCGAAACTAGGTTTTTGATTTGCGCTCCATCCATTGAGCTTAGTCCAGATCGAACTACACCATGTCGTCAAGCTTCGAGAGGCGCGCCCGGCGAGGTAGGTGAGGTCCAGTTCGACACTAGCACGACGGCGTGGCGGCGCTCTAAAGTTCTGGACTTTGGAGCGTCGATTCTTCATGGATACAAAACTAGAGAGGGCGAGACCGGTATAGATTTGTAAATCAGGAGATTTACTACAAATTCCTCAAAAGGATGGATGGGTTTTATCGCGTGGATTTGAAGTTGTGGAGGAGGAATCAATCGAGCAATTTTCGTCGTATGTGAATAGGGGTTACGGGTATAGAACGAGGAAGAGAATATAGTATATGCGTATATATACTGTATATATACGCATTTTTATTTTATTAATTCCAATATAATTTCTATATAGCTCCTAACTCCAAATCAAACCCAGCGAGTGTCACCCGCAGCTAAATACCCTTATTTCGGACATAATGAGATATGTCTCGTAAGCTAATTCAATTGTTTCGATAGGTTTTTCTTTAAATTTAAATATAAAATATTTAATTATTTAACTTTGATCGTACATTTTAATTTACCGGGGCCACATACTGACTCTAAAAATTCCCAAAAAATAAATCTAGCTATGTTTTGATGATAAGGTCCTAAAAAAATTAATTTTATCGAATTTGGAGACCGTTTGAAAAATGGCTATTTTCTGGTCGATCGAAATTGACAAAACACATTTTCTTCTGCCAAGCTCACATATTAATTCCAAAAATTAAGAAAATTGGAATTCTACAATAATTTGACCTTTTGGATCCAACCAGGGTGGTTTTTTCGGAAACGGAGGTCGTTTACAAAATGGCTATTTATTCGGGCTATATATTATATTAAATTCCACAGTGACTATTCTGAATATTCAATTGACCATAACCTTTGACTCCCGCTATGAAATTTCAATTTTTCAGACTCGTTGGAAAGATATTCTTAAACAGATTCTAATATTTTTGGTTTCTTCAAAATCCTATTTATTTTGCATCCTGTATAGTCAGTCAAAGTTCGAATTCAAATTTTCGAACTGTCGCGCTATTTCTAACTCCTTTTAAAATTAAAATAAATATATTCGTTCTTACTTCGATTTAAATAAATTTTCAGTCGTTATTATTTAAAATAAATTATTTTAACTATTTAAAATTCAATAAAATAGCAAAAATAAAAAATTTAAATTGACTTTGATTTTCCGGGTTGTTACACAAATTGTTACGTGTTCATAATATATAGATCGCACGATAAATAGTGAGTCATTGTATTTTATGTCAGTTAACTTATTCAAAAATATTTGTTGTATGGTATCAATTTTTAGTATTAGTACTATTTGTTTCAAGTATGTAAAAACATTGTATCAGTTTACGTACAATATTAGTATCAGTTCTAGGTATAGCAAATTACGTATTGATTTTTGCATTTTTTAATATCAGCTTCAAATATAAACAATAACATTTCATTTTGTGCTATTATATCATAATTTTCATTTCATTTCTAGTTTTTAATTGACTGTAATGATTTGTTTGCTGAGGTATCGTTTGCAAAACAATGAAATCATGGGCTTAAATGTCAATAAACTAAAAAGACTCTGTTATGGCGAAATCTTGATAACTCATTATATGATGTAGAAGTGTTGTTTGGCCTTATAGTTGTTGTGAAATTATATCAAATAGTTACTAGGTATCTTTTTTGTATACATAGATGTCAATTTTGTTGGAAATAACACTTAAATAAATTTATATAATAATCGAGCATTATTTCGATTCAAAAGGCAACTAGATATGAGTTTGCAATGTTTTGGCATCAGCCGTTATATATATGATAGTAAACTAATTAATATCAAATTTATAGAGCACCATATTATACCAAAAAGCTATTGTACATTATTTTTTGTATATATTTGGATATCATTTTTGTTGAAAACAAAATTTATAAAATAAAAAGGGATGAATTCGAATTAAGCAGTTACAAGGTATGAATTTGTATTGTTTTGTTATCACTTTCTTTTTATATATAAATGACAATAAACTAAATAATTAAATTTATATAGTATCATATTATGTCAAACAACTACTGGGTATCGTTTTTGTTGAAGCTAACATTTAAAATTATTTATAACATAAGCAATAATGAATTTAAATCAAACAGCTACCAAACAGAGTTTTCATTTTTAGGCATCATTTTTACATATATGTAGACATTTGTTTTATGCTAAAAACCATTTGAAATATTCAACGAGAAATTAGGTATCAGTTTCTCGATACACACACACACACACACACACATACACATACACATACACACGCATATACACACAAGGGCGGATCCAGGAATTAACAAAGGGGTGGGCTGATTTACAGTTTGCTTAATTTACATTTTGACAGGAATGCATTTTGTAATTTTGACATTAAGTAAATAGCATTTTAGGATAATGATGACTATTTAAATTCAGCATTTACGGTCTGCCTAATTTACTTTAAAAAAATATACTAAAGCAAACAGCAATGTCATTTAATTTACTCAAACAAAATTTACAATGAATCAAGGAGCAATGTCATTGAACCAATGTTTGTCCAATTTATTCAAACAAATTATAGCAAAGCAATTAGCAATGTCGTTTAATCAAAGTTTGCCTAATTTATAATAAGGAGCAACATCAATTTACAACGATCTACTGATTCTACTCAAGGTCATAAAAAAATTAAATTGAATTTTGCAATAGAGTGGACACCGCCAGAATTTCTTCTTTAAAAAAAAAAAAAAAAGAAAATCGAAAATCAATTTAGTAGCTTTGCTGCAGTGTTTCAACTCCAAAAAAAAAAAAAAAAAAAAAAAAAAAAGGTTCTGAATTTCGCAAGCCTACACAAAACAATTCGAAGTTGGAATATACAACTAAAATAATTCATTAATGGTTATCATGCATTATATAGAAACTGGGACCACGAAAGCATTTTCAGGCAGCACACCTGAAAATAATTGGAAGTTGGAATATACAATTAAAATAATTCACATATACCTTTTCAAGATCCAATTCGAGCATAGCCACAAGTAGACAGCTTAAATTCAATCACTACCACAATCCCAATTTTCAATAAGCCATTGCGAACAACCGGTTTTGAATTCCTGTTGCGTAGTCACCACCGCTTACCCCACCCTTGCCATCAGATGCCGAGACTGAGGCTACCGAGGTGAAGTCACCGTTGTTTGTCATTTTGATCGATTGTATTCTGTCGATTTGAAAAAAAGGGGAAGATACGCGTAATTAAAAATTGAAAAACAATTTTTTTTGGACCCTGGGCTGCAGCCCAGGCCCGCCCAGGGCCAGATCCGCCATTGTATACACACTCTCAAACACGTACATCGGTTTTGTTATAAATAACAATCAAAATCAATTATAAACAACCAAACATGAAATCCAACCATATAACTAGCAAGTGTTAGTTTTTCACTACTTTGGTATCACTGTATTTGTTTATAAAATATCTTACCTTTGTCAATCTTGTATGATGTCTAAAACTATTTAGATTCACAAATGTTTGCATTTCTGTTAGGTTTGCAGCTTAATCAATGTTAAAGTACAAACATATGTTAATCTACATTTTTGGCATAGAAACATCAAATCAGCGTTGTCATCCATAAATTTGAAGCCTGAACTTTGTCATAACTTACAGGGTTCAACTCCCTTCTATACTCATATTTTTCTCATTTCAACTTATTTTTCTCTTAGCTCTATACTAATTATTTTTTACAGACTTATTATTAATTTAAGTATTTTTTTCATTAATTTCAATAGCGTATTTTATGTATTAATTTCACAGGCTGTAGGTACTATTTTAAAAAAAAAATTGTTTCTGATTTTTTTTATTCCATAAATAGTGAAGTTGTTACAGGTTAAATATAATGATTAATAAATTGAATTAGTTTTTTGTCATCTGTTTATCAAGGCTGCTAGTATCAAATATTTTTTGAAGTCTATATGTAATTTTTTTTTCCTTGTTAAGTTCAATAGTAAATTTTAAGTATCATTTTTAAAGTTGTAGTTATCATTTTTAAAAACAAATTGTACTTTTTCCTTTTTGATTGTTAAGTTCAACGAGGATCGGTTTTTACATATCATTTTTATAGCGAATTATATTTTTTTTGTTTGTGATGTTCAAATTCAAAGAGGATTGGTTTTTAAATAACCTTTATTTTTCTTTATGTATTTTTTTTTTTAATATTACGGTTTTGAATGTTTTTCCTTGAAAATCTGATAATCATTGCACTTTTCTTTAAACCATCTTCATCATCTAGTTCATCATCATAATTTGAATACCTGCTTTAATCAATGAGTGAGATGGAGTAGATGCAACAGTGTATGATGGTTGGGGTGGTTGTGGGTTATGAATACAATGGTGAACTCAGAGTGTGTGAATTCTGATCGGTTTTATTTTCATAATCAAATCTATCATGTGTAGTATCAATGCGTGGATATCGGAAAGAAGAGCAAAAATACTGAAACTCGATGGCGAACTCGGTCGGAGCTAGGAGCAATCCTTGATCAAAGCAATGACCATGAGGTTGTTGACCATTGTGCATGATGACCAGTTTAAGGATAGGGAAAACTCGCCTCGAAGAGATGGGTACCTTAACATTAGTCACATTTGGATCATGGAGGACGGTGGACGCAAAAGAGGCGAAGTTTCACTGTGATCAAGAAGGGGATCGCCGATGAAACACCAAATTTAGTTTGGTTGGTTGCAGCGTGACCATCTGCAGTAACTGTATTCAAATGAGTCATTCTCTAATGATTTCAGGGTTGGAGCTGAATGTAGAAGACAAAGGATGGTGGTGTAGTTTCTTTTTTAGTGATTGAGCATGAACATTTTCTTTTGACCTTTGGACCTGCCTTTCAGGGGAAAAAACCGCATGCGCATTAATAACAAATTTTGTCTCTTTGAAGTTTTCTTTTAATAAATATTGTCATTTTAAAATATTTTCCTTGGTTGATCTCCACATAGAGTTTTGTATTTTATATTTTGATTGAAGTGGGTAGGTGTTAAATTTACTGAAGTGGAAAGTAAACTAAAGTCAGGCAATAGTAAACTTAAGCAAGTGCGCCTTTAACGGAATATTAACCAAGACTATAGGCTGGATCAGCATTAGATATATCGACTTCTGTTTTCATTAGTCATAAATTTTAAAATGAACTCCGGTTTGATGATACCCAAAGTATTTCATAATGCATCATATATATACGTGTTAGGGATAAGACGGAACGATGATATTCTTTCTTTTCTTTCTCCGACCAACCATTAAAAAAGAACATTTTGTATGAACACCTAAAAAATCAGACAGTCTGAAAATCAACATCACACGGTAAAGCATTATAATAAATTAATTTCTTAATTACAGTGAAGAAAGTTGCAAACATTGTTATAGTCATGGTGCTGGAGAATCGACCCTAGACTCGGACGTCCAAAACAGGATTGCGGGTTTATCCGTCCCGAAGATTCAATGAGGTGGATTAGTTGGGTTTGGGTTCTAGACCCACACATAATTATCCCTCTACATATATCATCGTGTCTGTTCTCATGAAAAACGAGCACTCAGCTCTTTTCATATGGCAAAAAAACAGTCCCACCATTCAAGAAGTTCTTTTTTTCTCTCTCCATATCTTCGGTCTAAGATATTTGCCCTGAAAGTGCCTATGTATTCCATAATCGTAGGGTTAAACCTCGTGCAGTCCACCTGATAATGATGTAATACTAATGGATGCCTAGCTACATGCACCCAACAAAATATTCCCACGTTTTATATGTGCCAAGCACAGCACGCTTTGTAGCAATATTCCTCCATATATGATGGGTTTGTTAGTGGAAATCACAAATCCATGGAATGTTTTCAACTTTACTTTGTATTCAAGTATAGTAGGTACACATGAAAGGGATATAAGATATCTTTAGTAAACCCTCTCCCTGTGTGAGTAAAATTAAGTGGCATCCCACTTCTGCTGCAAGCATTTGATACATATCATACTTTTAGATGTGCGATATAAAAACCTAGTATAAATCGCCCTTATATCTAAAGGTCGAACGTACTCATTTTATAAATTTCAAGAAAACACAGCGTAAATCATATCCATTGATTTATTTTCACTTAAATCCAAAAATTGAAATTTTATGGGTTTGTTTATATCCTCTCTGCGTGGGTTGCTGGGTTGAGGAGCCAGCGTTCATGTACTCTACAAACACTAATATTTATTCATGATTGTAATACATTTTATGACATACTTTTTGATAAAAAGGTTAAACTTTTTTTTTTTTTTTTTTTTTTTTTTTTTTTTTTTAGTGAAGCAGAAAAGGTTAAACTTCTTGCTCACATGAGAGTTCATGATTTTGAATCCACTATTAGTAAATATAAAATTCAGTTTTACTTATATGCGTTATTGTGGTCGCTAGTTTCACTACAAGAAACGCTCAGTATAGCGACGGTCTCCATTGACTGTGGCCAACGGCTTCCAACAGAAGCTTAATTCTGAAAAAAAAAAAAAATTACGTTATAAAAAATAAAACGTTGGAAATCGTTGGAGGCCATTGTTTATAATGCCGTTGGAGGCAGTTGCTCCCCGTTGCATAGTCGAGCAGAAATTTGACGCAGCAGCTTCTCCTTCCCCATTTCATTTTCTGCTCGAATTTTTTCTTGTTTCCCACAAATCCTTGCTCCAAAATTCTGAAATCGCCCTCCTCTACTCCGTCGGCAGCCTATAGCCTCTCCGACACATTCAAAGCACTCTCTCCACCTCTTTAATCTCCAATTCATCCCCAATTTAAAAGATATAAACCCTAATTTTATTTTTTACAGGAAAATATTGTTAATAACAAAATTAACAAAATATTTATCAATAAAGACAAGAGGCTAAAATTTTAACCATAAGGGCAAACTTTAGAGTAAAATATGTAATGATAGTTAGTCCCTGAATTTCTCCCTTTGCACTAAAAGATGTCCTTGTAGCTAAAAGTTTAGCCTCTTGCCCTTATGGATAATTTTTTTGTTGAGTTTGTCCTTGGGCCTAAAAATCACTTTAATTTATTTAATTCCCTAGGTTTGTGTTATGACGCTAAGTTAGAGGGGAGAGGAAATGAGGAATTACAGAAGAAGAATTAGAGCAGATAAGAGGAAGACGAAGACACAGTAAGAAGGAGGAAACATTTCATTTGATTTCAGCCTCCTTTTTCATTCCACTGTTGTTATTATATATAGCAAATACGTCACGTTCTTACACCAATTTCTAGACAGGTGGCAATAGATCAAGCAACACAATTCTGCACTGAATCTTGGCCATCCGATTGTAACAGAAAGAATACTAAAAGCAAAAGGTAATACATATTTTGTAATAACATTTACAGGCATAATATTTCCTATGTAAAAGTATTGAAGTTTGCATGTGTGCACTTTATTTGCAGGTTGAACATCTTTGCCTAGTAGCAGCCAATAATGAAGGAGAGCAGCATACATCATACGATCTTTATGTTATTGCCGCATCAGTTTGCTAATTTAAGCTTGATTTGTTTGTTATATTGTATGTTTGTATGTGTAGTTGCCTGTAGCAACTCGGATTTTTAGCTAGTTAATTTTAAACTTTTGAATTGCTTTAAATGTGTATTAAAAATATAAAATGGTTTTCATAAAGAATTTATTTATTAAAAACAATGTTTGAACGTATAATTTATAATATAATTTAAAACGAGCTCGTAACGATGCAGTAGTTCGTAATTTAATGTTTTGAACTTCAATTGAATATACATGATCCAACATAAGTCGGATTTCTTTGAAACAAGAAACATTCGGATCTATTTGACTATATTTTACTAATGAAAGAGAAAAATAAAGATTTCGTCTTATAGATTTTGAGTTATGTCCAAATCAAATTTTTGTATAGTCGCTATGGAATCGTTTATAAGTTATAACGATTTTTTATATAAATAAATCGTCTTTAAAAATCCAAATGTTGTTTTAATTCAAAATATCTAGTTTAAAATCCAAATATATTTATTTTGGAATTTTATGATGTTATATTTAGATATATTAGATAATAATAATAGCTTATTATCAACATATTTGTTTATTTTGGAATCGATTTGTATATATCGAGTTAATATGAAACTTAAGAACGACCAAATTTCAAATGACCTCATATTTCAACGAAACCAGTTCTATTGTTTCTGGAATATTAATTTAACACACGATTTTTAGTTTCGTTTAATCAGATCGCATATGTGGTCATACAAATCGAAAAAAATAAAAACGTTGAACGTTAATTGCGCGTGAATAATAAAATAAGGGTTGTTTTTAGAAAAGCCACATATCGTTTTCAAAATCTTTTTAAATCTTTTCGAAATCTATAAAATTCTTGATGCGACAAATATTTACAAAAACCTCTTCAATCCCTTTCATGTCTATGCGATAGGATACATTGTCTTTTTTTTCAAACATCTCGTTGATTCTATCAAATCAGATATTAAAAATTTTGCCTGCCTTGTTCTTTTCTTTCAAATCTCCATGTTCTCCTAGTCAAAGTTTACGGCAGCCGTACACACGTTATAATTTTTTTTTGATGTGAAACCGTGCAAGTTTTGCTTGGGTTGAAATTGGGGGCAGACCGTCATAATGTTAAAAAAGAACACTTGTTGCTTTTATACGTTCCTTCCACTCGAAGCCATCATGAATAAAATAATAAGAAAATTATTATATATACACAGCTTATCGACCAAAATCCCTAAAGCCCCAAATTCATTTCCTCGTTTTCGGTTTTCAGCAAACATCCTCAGTCTCAATCAAAAATTTATATAAAATCAAACTTAGAACGAAAACCAATATAGTTTGATCTTGTATACTCGTGCAAAGGAAATCTTCAGACAGTATATCATTTACAATATTCGATCCATATTTTTGCCGACTGGAATATTACTGCGCGAGCTAGGGCAGTGAGGCGTTGGATTTTGGTGAGGTTAGAGGTGAAATCGAGTTCACCGCTGAACTCGTGGCATCGTGGGCTCCTATAGCCATTTTTTGTGGAGTTTGATACTGTAAACATTTGCACGATTTCTGTGCTGAGGCGAAAAGGGTGGAGAACGGAATCAACAGGTGGAGTTCGAGTTTTACGAGGAGGGGATGGCGAGGTATTGTTTAAGGGTGGGTTCAGTGCTAGATATCGTAATCAAACAAAGGTGACGTGGGTGAAGGAAATTCGGTGCTGGAGGACTGTGTTTTGCAGTAGGCGGTTTCGAATTTTGTCTAGGTTGAAGATTTTGAATCAGCGGCGTGTACAAGTTCAGACTCCAGAATATGGCACTTCTACTCTTGATAAGGTGAAGTAGTTCATGTTGAAGAAGCGAACGATGTAGTTTGATTCAATTTTTGTTGGAAGGTTGATCGATTGGAGGAGTAAGCTGCGAGATAGGGAGAACTGGGTAGTCGTGTTACTTTTAAATGGGAGAAAAAGAAGTTTAAGCAGCCTAATTATGAAATCAAGGGTAATTATGAATTTATTAATTAAGGTAATGACATTAAAATTATTTAGAAATTATAAAACTAATATCTCATGCATATGTTATCAGAATCAGACTAAACCGGTTATGTTGGACCTGCAACGAAGAAATATACATTGTGAAACTATCTTGGTTGAGAACAAAGTTATTGGTATTTCATGATAAAATCAAATGCTATTAGATTTTATTGAAAACAAAAGCAAAACCGTCAACTATAAAACTAATATAAGTGAGTAAACTCACCAACTCTGGCTCGTTTAATTTTTTTATATAAACGAGTTTTAAATTTATTTATAGTAATTTTATACTTCGTGATGGTGGTTTGGATGAATGGTTGATAAAATTGGTTGAAATGGTTGATATAGTTATATCGTTGATCAATTATTAATTCTATTCACTATGATATTTCATGCTGATGCGAAATTAATATTATTGATGTTATTTATGTTGATTAACATCTTTTGATGCAAGGTGGAGAGATCCAACTGGATTCCTCAATAATTTTATTACTGCTTTTTTCATTTGTTGTGATATATGATGTGACACATAATCTGTGATTAGTTATGTTGTGTTTGAATTACACTATCCCTAGAATCTTGGTATTTATATATGTAAAATATTTTCGAATATAGAAAAAGAAATTTACATTTTAAAAGGGAAATTTATTTCCAAAGTAGAAATTAAATTTCGATTTGGACTTGAAGATAGAGATTCGTTTTAAATGAATAAAATAAGAAGTTTATTATAAAGACGTTTTAAATTTAGTAAAATTGTTTATCATTAGATAAACTGAAATATAAATTCAAAGTTCGAACTTATATGAAAAAAATGGAAATGAGATTTGAAACCAATATTTGTGATTGGGATTGTAACTTAGCGATTATAAAGAAGATATGAATTCAAATGGGAATTTGAATAAGAAACGAGGAATCGTGTTCGAAAAGGAACGATAGATTTTATCCAAAGTTTGGAATATATAATAAACTGAGATAAATCCAAGTGATTTATATTTTGAATTCAGCTATGTCGAATCTTATTAAAATGATTTAATTCAGAAAAGATATTTAAACTTTATTTAGTATGAAACCATAATTTAAAGGAAATATGTTAAGAAGCTGATTTTTCAATATTTATAGCTATGAAGTACAACTCTATGTTTTGAAATAATTTAATATTAATTCACGATTAGAATTATTAAACGAGAAGGGATTTGTAGAAATCAAATAAAGTTGATTTCCTGAGGTTATGGAACGCATAACTTACAAATTCATTCAAATGGAAAAGTCAACTTATTTAAGGAAAATAGAAAAGTATAGATTAAGTAGCAGTTTATAAATGAAGTTTTTAAATAAAGTGTCATATGATAAAGTGACTCAATAAGTGAGATTTGAAACTGTAATAGCATTTATAAATAAAAATCAAGTTGATTTGATAATGAGTCTAGATTCCTATTAAGGAAAGATATTCATATTTGGAAATGAATAACGGGGTGAAAGTAAATGTTTCACGAATGGAAATAATTATAAAGTAGAATTTGAGATGACCTGAAATAGTAGATTTATTCCGAAGTTCAGATTATTAACTGAATATAGTATATTCGAGGGAGAGTTATTTCTTGGAACTCGATTCTATCGAATTCAGGGAAGTACTTTTTACTTTCCCTTTTAATCAAGATTTAATTATTTAATTAGATAATTATTTATTATTTGAATTAAAGTTATATTTTAAATTTAATTATTTCGGAAGCAAGGATTATAACACTATCGTTATAATCAATGTTTTCCGAAAAGAATTAGACTCTTAAGTTTAATCTGAGAGTGGCGTGAGAAATGGTTGTTAAAGATTTGAAGTGGTGAACTTGACTGTTTCGAAGTAGAGAATGATGTCTAGTCAAGATCTGAGAGATAATTATACCCTAACTTGATTGGCTTCATGATTGACTTAGCAATGGTTGAGGTCCAGTAGTGAAGATTGGTTAGTGAAACGGTTAGTTAATGAATTATTAAAGGGGTGAGTATCCAACGTTCGTTTAAATCCAAATAAATGGAATTTGGAAACATTTTCCAAGTATAATCAGAGATGTTTTCTAAGCATAAAACCTGAAATGATTTGTTTGATGAGAAGTTTAAAAATGGGAGTTGGCAATGTTTTTCAATATTAATAACGTATATTTTCTAAATATAATAAAAATCAGAAATGTGAAGAGATGGAAATATTTTCCGACGTTAATAACGTAAATTTTCTGAAATATGGAAAATAAAGTTCATAACATTTGGAAATGTTTTGCTAGGATCGGGAGAGGTTAAAACGGATTTTGGGAAATATCCAGAAGGATACGAGAAGTTTGGAAGTTAATACTTTAGTAAGAAATTGATTTAAAGGGGCCCAGTATTGCTTGATGGTTAAACGGTAGAATTTCCATTTGGAAATATTATTGTTGGTTGAATGGACGTTCCTTTGATAGTTAAATAACCGACTATCAAAGTCTTGATTTATTTTATACCTCCATTGTCAATATGGAGAAACCGGGATGAGATTATCTGAAAACCACTCTGTGTTGGCATAAGCATTGCAAATCGAATTATGCCGAAGAGATTGAAGACAGAATAAAGTGCAAGGGTTGTTCTATTAATCCTAGGTAGAAATTTCCCAAGATGAAATGATGGGATGGTGCATTCGGTTTGTCCAGTCCCAATACAACATACATGGACGAACGTCCGACGTTGTATTTCTAGATGGTCACGTACATTGATTTCTTCAAATATACCAAGTATGGTGGCGAGAGATTTATTCTCTTAGCTTAGCACCCAAAGTGTATTTATGGACATCAATTAGTGATTTGACGGATCTAATGGTATGACATTCAAAGTAAATGGTGGCAATATGTTCTAAAAAGATAATCATGACCTCACGCCTCATCAACTGGGAAATGACAGAAATCAAGCAGACAGCATAACCAAGTTGGTCATTCCCATTAGGGGTATTATCACATGATTTAGAGAAATTCCATTTGCTCCTTATTCTTTTCGCTGCTGTATTCTTTCGGTAACGGTTCCTGATCACAACCGTGGTGATAATATGCTCGGTAACTCAAGTTAAATGAGTAGTCAGTCATGTGTGGCCGGGTTGTAAGATGTTCTTGTTGAGCCCAGTGCATTCCTCTCTAGTGGTACACTATCAAAAGGTGGTCCCATACCTTGTTATAGTTGGAAATCCATTCTCCAATAAGCGCCCTACGGTTTTTGATTTTATACTATATATGTGGAGTGTGAAAAGCAAATGTTTTGCTAGATTTCTATTTATTTGATTAGACACTGTTATAATATTATTGGATTTTTATATAAAAAGTTTTTTAGGTTATCGTAAGGTAAAAACCATACATGTTTATGTGTGGATCGGTCTTACGATTATCCTTTCTTTCAAGAGGATTTTTGAAAGTTAAACCAATGGTTGGAGTTTACTCATACTAGTCCCAAGACTGACCCAGAATTTATTTTGTTTTACCCTAAACTCTTGGGTGCCAAATTTGTAAGGCTGTCAAGTAGTCAAAAAATTTCAAGTTCGCTTTGTGGAGCTTAAAGCAGGAGGCTTCATAAGTTAGTTATAGACTATCATATTTTCCGATGTGTAGTATGTTGTATCTGGAAACATGTGTTTATAAATGTTCCAGAGAATAGCTGTTGTGCTCTGATAATGTTATGTATATACAATTATCAAATTTGTATTTTAAAAGTTATGTTATATGATATATTTTATTCGTTTCGCTGTGAGAACTGTGCTCTTTGTTTCCTTCTATTCTATCTTTTCTTTCTTTTTGTTTCCCATCCTCTGATTTCTTTCTATTAATCAGTCGTATTTCTGTGCAATTTGGGTTGGACGTGGGGTGCGATTAGTCAACTCAAAGTGTACGGAAATTCAGGCCATTTCATTTGGTATTAAAGCTGAAGATTGAGTGATAACCTTGGCTTTGTAGCGTAATTCAATAGAGATGGGGTTATTAATACCCTAAATATAGTTTGAGTGTATATATATATATGAGCGTGTATTTGTAGATTTAATATTAAAATTATTTATATTGTGTTAACTGGTTTGTTGAGTGGTTTTTGAATTCTAGTCGACACAGAACGCACAACTGTATCGATAGGTGTTTCTAAACACTCAAACAATGCAATTCGACACAGTGTTGTTTTAAAATGGGCGAATGAAATAAATTTTGCCTAAAAAATTATTTTGATATAAAATAAATAATTTCTTAATTGTTATAGTATATGAATGTAATGATTGTTATTACAATCAAATGAAATTATAATGTAATAACCCGGGTATTTACACTTATCACTGACACAGATAAAGTGATCGTAAGCACGTATTTACAAAATACGACTTAAAATCCAGACTTTAAGATTTCAAAACATGATAACTTATGTATAACAGCATTTACTTGTGTATATATTACAGCATTTACTAAAAACCCATTTTTAGATATTCATGTATGATAGCATGTATTTGTTAGCGTTGTTTGAATTGATTTTTACACTTGTATAAGTAATGACACTTATATATAGCAAGTTTTAAAATGCCATCTTATTTCACTTGTTTTGTTCATTTTTTTCAAAGTATTTAAGAATTGAGTTTTTGCAAATTTTTGATTTAAAAACTTTTAACACTTGAATTTAAAACATGTCAAAACCCTTTTGTTGTCAAAGCAAGATCAAAGCAGGTTCATTTTCACTTATACATTATCATCACCAGAGCATGTTAAAATCAATTTTTTTTTTTGGCAAAAGCAAGATCAAATTAACACCCTTTGTTTCACATGTACATCACAATAAAACATGAAGTGCCATTGGCTTTTGCAAACATGTCTTCATGTGTACTCAAAAATGCACCTACACAAGAAGGCAACTACACTAGAAAGACACTAGAGAAGAATATAAAAAAAAAGAGATTTGAGAGCATGTACATTTCACATGGAAAATCATTTTTGTATCTATTTATTTCAGTTTGTAATCTTTTCTTTTCTTCCTTGAGATTTCTGAAATTCCTCTTTCCTTTTCATTTTCCAGGAACATGTTTGTTTTGTCATAAAACATGTGCCTCAAATCTTGCCAAATCTTTTGTGTTTAAAACCTTAGATGCACCTACACTAGATCCATTCTAACACTTAGATTTCCTAAGATTTTTCCATGCCTAATCATCACATGGCCGAGGTCATTCTTGTACAAAGATTTTCAGATTTTACAAAACCTTGCAAGGCAAGTAAAATCTTATATATATATTTATTGTTAAATCAATAACGTCACAAGAAGATTTGGGTTAGAAACCCCATGAAAACAGAACATATTTGATACTATATTGGATACTATAATTTGTTTAAAACCAAGAAGATGTAGTGAAGATCATGTACGGTACATTTGCATTTAAAGTGACAATTCATAGAAACCTATAGGAAAAAATAGGCCTTGTGCAAGAGGTTTTTAGGGTGAGGAATGGCTGAGACAAGCCATGTGAAAGGGGGTGGTGGTTTGATTTTTTTTTTTGGTCAATCATATGTCACAATCAAAATCTCAAAACTAATTTTATGCACCAATATTTTATGACTTTTTACCACTATATAAAGACCACAAACGCACTCATTTTCCACACACAACACAAGAGCATTCGGATTGAATCAGTAGAGGAAAAGCTAAGGGATTCAATCTTGTAAGGTGAGTAAACATTTATTAAATAAATTTCTTTACTGTCTTTCCTGTTGCAAACTGAAAATATGATCCTGCTTGGTGGTAATATTGCTTGAATGATATGGTTGTTTGCATCTCAGTTGTTTGCCAAATTCAAAGAATTTTGTGATGGCACATAAACCCTTAAAGTATTTTGTGTTTAGAAAGATCATACTGTAAGATACAATGTCCTGTCACTTTGTGTAAACAAAGAAATTCAACATGAGTAAGTGATGAGTGAACCCATGTTAAGGAACAGGGGAGAAGTGTGTGGGAATAAAATCACATATGTTATTTGTTGAAACCATTTCTGCATGGGGTTTGCTAGGAGGCTTCATGCCAGAAACATATCCGAGTAAAATAGTATAAAAGTCTAAGAACTGGTAAATGGTGCCATGATATTATATACATACCCAAGTGTGGATTTAATAATGTATGCTTGGATGCACACGTTTCATTCATATGAGTCATAGGAGATAGTTCATCGTTGAGTAGGAAATATCCTAAAATATATAATATGTGACAAAACTTGGTATAAATAACTCTATTGAGTTTATCTGTTGCAAGAAGTGTATTGAGTATTCTGTTTATTTTAAGTATACTCAAATTATATAACTAGTTATAGCACCCTTTTTGCCAAGAATAAAACTTATCTCTGCTAATACAATGTATATTTTAAAAAAGAAGGCACACCGTTCACTCAACTTGCATGAGTAATACTGCCCAGATTCGATGTGTTTTTGTGTTAAATCTCTACTTATTGCTATAATGGACATCACAGGAAGGAATTAATCTCAGTATAGGACAGTAATATGGATACTAAAGGATAAATAAAGGCAAAACAGTAGGGGTTAGTTTCGGTAAAGCCGATGGAAGCATTGAATTTTTAACTAGGTGACCGGAGTAGTTTCTGGTGGTACGGATGATTTCAGGGGGCGATGAGACATGTGCGGCGATGGTGGAAACGACGAACTGATGAGCGAAAGGGTTGTGCATGTACTAGTATTTTGAAACAGGGGACTGAGACACGTCCATCTAAAGTAGAACACATAAGTTGCCAACTGCTCTCACCAAATATTTCAACAGCTCATAAAGTTTTGCATCCTCATCAGGTGTCCATTCCCTATTCAAAATATGAGGATTTAAAGCTCTTTGATACCGTGCCAAACATTGAAATTGAGTTCTTTGTGTTCCTAATGCATGAGAATGTCAAGCCAATACAGGAAAGACTTAAATATTTAAATGCTAGTTGTTTTAGAAATAATTGTTTCAGAAATAACCAAACACATTGCAGAATACAGAATCCATATAAATATTTAAATGCAAGTAAACATGTAGTGAAAACAGGACATCATAAATGTAATTGTTAAATTAAATCTTGGTTTGGAAACAGGACATCATACAGCAAAGTTTTGGTGTTTTCTTGGATCAAAGTCTCTCTTGTGGCAAGTTGGTTTTAACAGTGAAATCACTGTTCTGGCGAACTGAGGGGATTTCAAACTCGGGAACGGTGTCATTAAGTGACGGGCGACGTGTGGAGGTGATCGAGGTAGTGTAGTGAGTGTCGGGGTGTTTGTGCATGTGCACAAGTTCACCGTGTGTGCACTGGACTGTTAAGTGAAAATGATGAAGAAGAATACATCATTTACAGCTGCTAGGGGTGGGTGAGGCATGTTGTGTCGATCCAGTTTGGCTTAGACAGCCATGCAGTGGCAAATTGAATCAAAAGAAAAGTAAGTAGGATATTGAAATCAAAAGGGAAAGGAAGAACAGGCAGTCAGGCAGTAAAACAAACTAGGGAAAGAAGTATGCATGTAGAAGAAGAAAGGGGAAGCAACAGATTGATTTAATAATAATAAAAATGTAGTGTTTGAAACAAGAAGAGAAGAAAGTTAAAACAAGAAGAAGGGAGGGGCGCAGCAGGTTATGGGCGAAAGAAGGAAAGAGATGGGGCAAGAAAGTAGAGCAACAGAAATAAAGAGGAAGGGAAGTTGTGGACTTTGGGCTGGCATCAGACCTTATTGGGCCCTAAAAAAAAGGGAATTTAAGAATAAAGGGAAAAGAAGGGAAGTGGGTTGGCGTTGGGCCTTATGAGACTAAATAAATAGAAATAAAAGAAGAAGAAGAAAATAGAAGGAACGAGAAAAGAAAGTAGAAAATAAAATGAAGGGAGAAATAAATTCTAGAAATAGTAATTTTAAGGAATAGCATAAAAAGAATTTCTTGAAATATAAATCTAGATATATAAGGAAGTAAAAAAGGGAAACCGGATAGTATGGTTGATGGGATCAGCTGACAGATGAACGAACGAGGATCGGAGTGAACAAAATTTTACTAGTCAGTTTAAAATAAGTTATTTTTTTAATAAATAAATAAATAAAAGAGAAGTTGTAACACCCCGTATGTTGAATAACTTGCTATAATATAAATCAGGGCAGAATTAAATTTTAAAATCTGAATCAGGGGAAACAGGCTATGCCATTGCGTTCATGTCGGAAAAATACGCGAAATAAAGTCCGAGTTTTCGAAAATCGGAGTCCATATGACCCAGTTAAGGCCCGAAGAAGTTTTCAGAAATTCAAAACAGATTTGGATACAAAAATTTAAACATTTCAGAAGAGGCGGGAAAATTCCCGCCAGGCAGAGGGAGTCGACCCTAGGGTCGACATAGGTGTCGACCCCCTCCCTAGGGGTCGACCCAGGGGTCGACCCCCCCTGTCGGTCTGTGTGACCTGGGTGCACCATCTTGGCTTTGGGGCTGTGCTTGGTGGCTAGGACGAAATCTGACGGCTCTAATCTAATTTAGGGTTAATCCAATTGGCCTAAAACACCTAACTACTCTATAAATACACCCTAAGACTACCCTAATTCATACTAAAAATAGATACAACACCGTTATGCCGTCAAAATGCAACTTGAAGGAGCCTCCATCAAATTAAAGAGGAATATAGCTTCTCAAATCAACCTCTAATCAACTCTAGCAACTTAATCTTCTTCTTAGGAGTGCTAATCAACAAGTTGTGAATTTCTATAGCCTTAATGACCAATTATTGAAATGATTATGATAGGATATAATGAGGTTATGGCTATGAATGTGGATCAATGCAAGATTATGTTATCATATGCTATGTGATCATGATGTTATGCAAGTTATGTGCTATGTGTTCATGATGTTATGCAAGTTATGCAAGTCATATGCTATGTGATCATGATGTTATGCAAGTTATGCAAGTTATGTGCTATGTGTTCATGATGTTATGCAAGTTATGCAAGTCATATATTATGTGATCATGATGTTATGCAAGTTATGCAAGTCATATGCTACATGTTCATGATGTTATGCAAGTTATGCAAGTTATATGCCATATGATCATGATGTTATGCAAGTTATGCAAGTGTTAGGCTATGTGTTCATGATGCTAGCTATGCAAATTGCTATGATAAACATTAATCCATTATGACACCATGTTATGCAAGTTTGGTGTTTGATTATATGCGAGTTCATATATGATATGTTATGCAAGTTTGGTGTATGATTATATGCAAGTTCATATATGACATGTTATGCAAGTTTGGTGTTTGATTGTATGTAAGTAACATGTGCAAGTTTACACCTTAGTATGTCATACATACATATGCAAGTTTACCCCTTTGTATGACATAAGTAACGTATGCAAGTTAACCTCTTTATGACATATTTGATTCATGCAAGTTTGGGTTGATCATTTATGCTAGTTGGGTTTGATGCTATATGCATGTTGACACCTTTAAACCCATGTTGATGTTAATGTTATGCAAGTTGAACCCATTGTATTTGTGATGAATCTTCCCTTTTATGTCATGTTAGCGAATTACGTGGGGAACGATGGGGTTAATATACATGTTAATGAAATGGTGTGAAGTTGGTATGATTATGCATACCATAAAGTGGATGGACATAATTGAGTCAATTATGTACATCGTTAAAATTGAAATTAATTAGGGAAAATTAATTCGAAATATGGGGGTGATTAATTAGGTGTAATTAATCGACTAAGACACGAGGTTGGACCCTTTTGTAGCATAAGACTGCCCGGAACCGACCGGCAAATCCAGCGGCTACAAATGATTGGCCCAATGTGAGAGGTCTTAGGCACAAACTAAATACGTGACAAGTGTATAGACACAAGGTTAGACTCGGTTATGGCATAAGGCTGCCCAGACCCAACCGGCAAATCCAGCTGCCATAAAAGATAGTCTAATGTGAGAGGTCTTTACAACGGTTACATTCTTAATCAATTAAGAAACACTTAACCAGATAAGCATGTAGTGGGGCATGAGGGGTTAAGTGGGTGCCTTGGGTGGCATGTGGAAATCAAGTAAGTGCCTTGGGTGGCATGTGGAAATCTAGTGGGTTGCCTTGGGTGGCAATAGAAAATACGATTAGAATACTTAACCAAGTGGAAACATGTAATTAAACATGATTAAAGGGTTAAGTGGGATGCACTAGATAAAGGGACAAGCTTAGGTGGGTAGCTTGTGGGGGCCCATTTCAACCAGTAACCCATATGTATCTTATTGGGCTCGACCCATGTCGAGGACGGGACACGCGTACTGGGCTTGACTCTAAGAGGCCAAAACGGGTTAGCGGTGGCAACGCAAGTCCAACGGGTTTCATATGCGTGTGTGGACCCGGGCTGGTAGGTAAGACGTTGTTGCATCGTGTAGGTATAAGCCGTACACCATTGGTTGTATCGGGTTGCCACTTTGGGGAGTGATACACCCCACTATGGGGCCAGCACGGGTATCTACGGTAGGGAGCCAATCACTTGGGGAGTAGTGGGTACACCTAGTGGAGATAGGGGCAGACGACACCTATGTAGTCAGCTAGGGGTACACGAAACTACTGGGTAAATTTTCTAAGTCCTTGGGTGGGATCAACCTTTAAGTAGGAATGACAGGTGTGGTGCAGTTAGTAATTACCCTTGGGTGGGTAGATGCGTCTCTACCGTTATCTTAGTTCATCCTATGTCTAGTTGGCTACTTAGTGTAGTCATTTATCCCCAGTCATCCCGTACCAAGTTTATATCATACCCTAATTACTTTAATGATTGTGTTGTTAAAGTTATAGGGCTCACTCAGACTTATGTCTGACCCCGTTGTTTTTTTTATCTTTTCCCCCCTCAGGTCCTCAGGTTGGGCCTAGCACTAGTGGGCTTTGATCAGATTTCTTTATCTATCTTTTGGAGCTTGGACCGTGATGTAAAGTCCAGCTTATCTTTTCTATTATGGCTATTGTTTATGTAGTGGGATTATGTACTTATGTTTTTATCAGGATGGATATTTAGTACTTGACTCTTTATGGTGTTGTAACTAAACATGTTTACCTTCTGCTGCAATGAAATGATGTTTTAGATTTTCAAGTATTTATATCTGTCTTGTTGTAATTTTTCTGTTCTATATTCACTTAAAATGCTCCACCGAAGTTAAGGCATTCCCTTAGTGAGTGACCTTAGCGGGTGTGGGGTGTTACAGAAGTAAGAAAGAGATTGGATATTTAAATAACTTAAATAAATTAGTATACAATACAAATATATATAATAGTCGATGGTTCGACTATGGACCCAGATAGAGAAAAAAAACAGCTCCTATACAATTTAACCACAAAATGATTGTCGAAATTAATAAAGTAACATTTTTATATGCAGTGTCATGTGTGAAGGACGTGCCTTCCAGTTAAATAAATAAAGGATATGTGTATAGTTGTTTATTTACATTATTGTATTCATTTCCGTGTGCGAAGCACGTGCCTTCTCGTTAGGAAATTTAACGATGTAATAAAGTAAAAGATTTCATATAAGTCAGTTTCCTTAAAATGTCGTCTGACTTTAAAAGACATACGATAATCATTTCGAAGAGTCCGAAGTTAATATTCCACTTTGATTTGATTTATACATCGCATGTCAGAAGTTATTAAAGAAAATTGAAGACGGAGATATGCAAGGGCTATTTTGTTTTACAGAATAGTGCCTTCGGCTTGTCCAGTCCCAGGACAACTTGTATGGATGAATGTCTGACAGAGTATTTCCAAAGGAATCATGTACGTTGTTTTCTTCAAACGTACCAGTTGCTGGCACAGAAGGGAAACTTCTTTAGCCTGACAACCAGAGTATTTTTGTGGAAATCAATTAGTGATTTCCGATGGATTTGACGATGTGGTATTCAAAGAAATTAAATAGTGATGATGAAAAGGTAAGTCTAGCCTCAAGCCTCACACCCAGGAAATGACAAAAATCGGGCAGGCAGCATGGCTATGTGGGTCGCTCCCATTTGGGTGTATAATCACCTATCTAGAGAAATTCCTTTTGTTTCTTACTCTATCGATTCTGCCCATTCGGGAAACAGTGGTTTGAGTCCAACCGTTGGCGATACACATTCGATACACTCAAGAGAAATGAGTGGTCGGTCATGTGTGGGCCGGGTTGCAAGACGTTCTTGTTGAACCCAGGTGTATTCGCCTCTAGAGATACATCATCGGAAGGTGGTCCCATACCTTGTCATAGTTGGAAATCCAATTTCCATAAGTGCCAAGCGGTTTTCATTTGTATACTATATAGGAGAATGTGAGATGCAAGCATTCTTCTAGATTCTAATTTATTTGTGAAAACATATAGACACTATGATAATATCTGATTTAAAGTATACAAAGTGTTTTGATCTCATAAGGTAAAAACCCATTCCGTATTTACGGCGTGGTCTTATGAGATATTTTTATTTGTTTCAAACTGTTTACTCATACCAGTCCCTTGACTGACCCGGAGTTTATTTTTTTGTGTTTTCCTTAAACTCTTGGGTATTCATAACACTTGTTATGAATAGACAAGTGAATCAGGATTTGATGAAACTTGGAAAGAAGGAATGGAACTTTCTGTGTGCTGGTCCACTTATCTCATCTACTGTATAATTATAGGCCTGTCAATTGGTCGTCAATGATATGTATAATTAAAGATGTACTATGAATGGCTTGTATCACTAGTTCAGTATGCTCTGATGTAATATATTCCGTTGTGTAATAATACGAAGTATCATCTTTTGTGAAAATTCCACTGTGAGATTCTGATATTTCTGTGATTCTATTTTCTATCTATTCTTATTCTTATTAATGACACGACTTCAGATGTGTTCGAAAGTTGGGTCGTTACATATAAAATATTGAAATAGTTAAATATAACCAAATATAATATAGATAATGTGTACAAATAAGTTGAATTACAATTGGACTCAGACTAGATCCCGAATGTTTATTGAATATTTTCTGAAGTATTATAAAGTAATATAATATTACTTGAAGGTATTTTTAAATAAGAATGAATTTAAACAGATTTTGAAAGTGATCAAGCACTGGAATCACTTCAGTGGCGAGAAAATAATTCTGATAATGGATCATGACATTATTGATATTTATTTTCAAGTTTCTGAGCGACGAATTGTTACTATAATAATTTGTTAATGAAAAAATTCGTTTGAATTGTTTAAAAAAATTCAAATGTTTTGAATTTGCAGATGATTATAAATATATGTGTATATTATATTATTTCAAACCAGTTTGAAAATAAAAGTCGGGAATTTAAATTCTGAATTAAAATTTATCTGGTGTAAGTTAAGTAAATTAGAATGGTATAAGTAAATTGAATAGATTAAAATTTAACTTAAGTTAAGTTAAATAGACATGTATAGATTCGAAATTAAATTGAGTAGCTATAAATTGTAAAGTGAATAAATTAATTTAAAATCAATTTGGATGAATGTGGAAGTTTGTATGTGGATTCTGAATTGGTGTGAATGTATGTGGATGAAATATAATATGGATATGAGAACATTGATTGAAATTTATGTGGTGAAATTGGCTAAAGGGATGAATAATTTACTCATCAATTATTGGAACTCACCAGTTAAAGCGAGTAAGTGCAGGTACTTAAAGCCTATGGCTTGGGTTCGGCTGGGTAAAGTGAAAACGAATTGAGCTCGCTCGCTTAATAACACTATATAAGGTATGCCTACGCAAAATTAAAATTTGGTTTTGCATTTTGTTTCCCGACCGTGTGGGTCGATGTGTGTGGGTGTGTGTGTGTTGGAGAAGGGCTTATTTATTCAGGGTAATAAGTTTTAAGGACATCACTTTTGAAAAATTAGTTTTAAGGACAGTTCTGCACGAAAAAGATAAAAGCGGTTACCTTTTTATGTTATATAGAAATAAATAAAACCACTTTTATCTTTTTCCTATATAACTTAAAAGATTACCGCTTTTATCTTTTGCACAGAACTGTCCTTAAAACTAATTTTTCAGAAGTGCTGTCCTTAAAACTTATTACCCTGAACAAATAAGCCCTTTAACCTAATTTCCACTATATATTGTTCCTGCGATATCGCCGAAGTCCCTCCGTGCAGAGAAGACTCTGCCGAAATTTTTCAAAAATTTAAGGAGTTAGAAAATTTTCAAGATTTTTGTTAACATGAATAAATTGGTATTTGGATTGAAACCTATTAGATCAGTTGGAGCTGAAAGTTTAGAAATGAAACAGAAGATTTTAAGTTAATAAGTTGAAGCATTTGTCCTAGCTTAGCAATTTCGGGGATAAAATTTTTTTATGGGAGGAGGAATGTAACGATTCAGATTTTTAGTCGGTTAATTTTGAACTTTTGAATTGCTTTAAATGTTAAAAATGGTTTTCATAAGGAATTTAGTTATTAAAAACAATGTTTGAACGTATAATTTATAATATAATTTAAAATGAGCTCGTAACGTCGTGGTAGTTCATAATTTAACGTTTTGAACTTCAATTGGATATACAGGATCTAATATAAGTCGAATTTCTTTGAAACAAGAAATATTTGGATCTATTTGACTATAATTTTCTAATGAAAGAGAAAAATCGAGATTTCGTCTTGTAGATTGTGAATTATGTCCAAAACAAATTTTCAAATAGTCGCTATGGAATCGTTTATAAGTTATAACAATTTATTATATAAATAAATCAATTTTAAAAATCCAAATGTCATTTTAATTTGAAATATCGAGTTTAAATCCAAATATGTTTAATTTGGAGTTCTATGATGTTATATTTAGATATATTGGATAATAATAATTTATTATCAATATATTTGTTTATTTTGGAATCGATTTATATATATCGAGTTAATATGGAACTTAAGAATGACCAAATTTCAAACGACCTCAGATTTCAACGAAACCAATTCTATTGTGTTCAGGATGTTAAGTTAATGCACGGTTTTTAGTTTTGTTTAATCAGATCTCGTTGTGGTCATACAAATCGAAAAAAACCTTGAATGTTAATTACACATCGGATAATGGGTCGTTTTCAGAAAAGCCGCACATCGTTTTCAAAATCTTTTCGAAATCTATAAAAAAAATTGATGTGGCAAATATTTCAAAAATCTCGTCAATCCCTTTTGTATCTACCCGGTAGGATACGTTGTCTTTTTTTTCAAAACATCTCTTTGATTCTATCAAATCAGGTATTAAAAACTTTGCCTTCCTCGTTCTTTTCTTTCATACCTCCATGTTCTCCTAGTCAAAATTTACGGCTGCCGTACATACGGTATAAAAAAAATTGATGTGAAACCGTGTAAGTTTTGCTTCGATCGAAATTTGGGGCAGACTGTCATAATTTTATAAAAGAATACTTGTTGCTTTCATACGTTCCTTCCACTCGATGCCAATCAGGAATAAAATATTACAATAAAATAATAATCAGACTATTATATATATGTATATAGCCTATAGACCAGAATCCCTAAAGCCCCAAATTCATTTCCTCGTTTTCGATTTTTAGAAAACATCCTAAATCTCAATCAAAAATTTACATAAAATCAAACTTAGAACGAAAACCAATATAGTCGATCTGGTATCCTCGTGCAAAGGAAATCTTCAAGACAGTATATCATTTACAATATTCAATCCATATTTTTATCGACTGGTTACTATGCGAGCTAAGGCAGTACGGCGTTGGATTTTGGTGAGGTTAGAGGTGAAATCGAGTTCACCATTGAATTCGTGGCGTCGTTGGCTCCTATAGCCATTTTTGTGTGGAGTTTGATACTATAAACATTCACAACATTTCTATGCTGAGGCGAAAAGGGCGGAGAACGGAAGCCGCAGGTGGAGTTCAAGTTTTACGAGGAGGGTGTTAGATAATGGAGTTTTGATGACAAAAATCTTATTTCAAAGTTAATTGATTAAAAAATATATACTAACACTTTTATGTAGAATATGTATATATACTTATGCATAATTTATATACAGGAATTAATACTGAAGACTATATAGTTTAAGAGCTTATAGAGATTCATATTTTTAGTGATGATTCAAGACTCATGAGTAATCATGAGTTCAAGATAAATATAGCAATAGAGTCTAGTTTATGTAAGATTCTGAATAGCACTCTAGGTTCTAAATTAAAATTAAAATTCAAATTCTGATTTCAAATTCTATTTTCAAATTCTATCTTTAATTTTTATCTTCTCTACTTAACTTTCACTTTTGTTTTAAACTCAAATTTTATAGTTTATAAGTTTATATATTATATACTTTATATTTATATAGTTTTAAACTCTATAATTTTATAAATATGTTTATATAGTTTATATTCATGTTTTCATATGATTTTTTACTTTATAATATTCATTTACAACACTACGTTTTAATTCAAGAATTTCCAGAATTTTACCCTCCAAATACTTCAAATACCCTCCAAATCCAATTTTACAAAGGCATATGGCAACATAAATTTATGCCTATATCGACATATAACAGTAACATTTTTTATTTTCAAAGAAAGTGTCTTTTCACTATTTGTAACGTTCCAGAAGCGTTGCAACCTTTTAAATCTTATAAATATGGGCTGATTTTGAATTTTTTCCATCATTCTTCTTCTCCATCTTCATCTCCTTTCTTTACACCATTATATTTTCTTATTTTTATGATTTCTATACTTATACTCTATCGAATTCAATTTTACGTAAAACTTCTTCTCTTCTCACTCTCTACTCATTACACTCTAAATTAAAGTGCTATTGAAGAGTTATGAGGGTATTGTAATCATTTGGGAAGTGTTTGGGTAATCGATGTTTTCTTTGTAGCCGTGAAATCAAGGAACGAGAGCGTGTTAACCTTGTAGCGGTGAAATCAAGAGAAATATACTTGATTAAGTGTGTGGAATCAGTGTTAACCTTATAGCCGTGAAATCAAGGGGTTTGTACTTGGATATTGATACAGTAATAAAACTCTATGCAATGCAGCGTTGCATGGGACTGGACGTGAGTAATCCGAACCATATAAAATCCAGTGTGTTCTTTCCTTTTCTGCATTTTATTTTTGTTTATCTTTGTGTTTGTGTTTGACTCTATGTCTGTGATTATCTCTATGGTGTGTGATTCATATAGTATATCATATAAGTTTTAGATTTTGTTAAATTTCTCAAAAACAATATACAACCTCATCTAGCATTAGTTTTGCCTTAATGAACCTTTCCGCAATCCCTAAAAGAGGGGATGACGAGGTAGTGTTCAAATTGGAGAGTTCAACTGTGGGTTCGATGCTGGATATCGTACTCAAACAAAGGTGAAGTGGGTGAAGGAAATTTAGTGGTGGATGACTGTGTTTTGTAGTAGGACTTTTCAATTTTTGTCTGGTTTGAAGACTTTGAATCAACGGTGTGTACAATTTCAGACTCTAGAATATAGCACTTTTACTCTTGATAGGTTGAAGTAGTTCATGTTGAAGAAGTGAACGATGTAGTTTGATTCGATTTTTGTTGGAAGGTTGATCGATTGGAGGTGTAAGCTGCGAAATGGGGAGGACTGGGAAGTCGTGTTACTTTTAAATGGGAGAGAAAGAAGTTTGAGTAGCCTAATTATGAAATCAAGGGTAATTATGAATTTATTAATTAAGCTAATGACATTAAAGTCATTTAGAACTTATAAAACTAATATCTCATGCTTATGTTATTGGAATCAAACTAAACCGATTACGTTGGACTCACAACGAAGAAATATAAATTGTGAAACTATCTTGGTTGAGAACAAAGTTGTTGGGATTTCATTGCAAAATCAAACGCTTATTAAAAACAAAAGAAGAATTTTCAATTGCAAAACTGAGTGAGTAAACTAACTAATCTGGCTTGTTTATATTTTTATATAAATGAGTTTTAAATTAATTTATAGTAATTTTATAGTGTGTGATGGTTGTTTGGATGAATGGTTGATAAAATTGGTTGAAATGGTTGATATAGTTATATCGTTGATCGATTATTAATTCTGTTCACTATGATATTTCATGTTCATGTAAAATTAATATTATTGATGTTATTTATGTTGATTAACATCTGCTGATGCAAGGAAACAGGTTGGAGGGATCCAACTGGATTCCTCAACAATTTTATTACTTTTTTTTCATTCGTTGTGATATATGATATGACACATAATCTGTGATTAGTTATGTTGTGTTTGACTTACACTGGCACTAGAATCTTGGTATTTATATACGTAATATACTTTTGAATATAGAAAAAGAACTTGAGATTTAAAAAGGGAATTTTATTTCCAAAGTAGAAATTAAATTTCGATTTGAACTTGAAGATAGAGATTTGTTTTAAATGGATAAAGCAAGAAGTTTATTACAAAGACATTTTAAATTTAGTAAAAATGTTTATCATTGGATAAATTAAAATATAAATTCAAAGTCCGAATTTATATGGAAAAATGGAAATGAGATTTGAAATCAATATTTGTGATTGAGATTGGAACTTAGTGATTATAAAGAAGATATGAATTCAAATGGGAATTTGAATAAGAAATTGGGAATCGTATTCAAAAAGGGATGATAGAATTTACTCCAAAGTTTGGGATATAAAATAAATTGAGATAAATCCAAGTGATTTATATTTTTAATTCGACTATGCTGAATCTTATTAAAATGATTTAATTCAGAAAAGATATTTAAACTTTATTTAGTATGAAACCATAATTTAAAGGAAATATGTTAAGAAGCTGGTTTTTCATTATTTATAGCTATGAAGTACAACTCTATGTTTTGAAATAATTTAATATTAATTTACGATTATAATTATTAAATGAGAAGGGATTTGTAGAAATCAAATAAAGCCGATTTCGGAGGTTACGGAATGTATAACTCGTAAATACATTCAAACAGAAAAGTTAGCTTATTTAAGTAAAACAGAAAAGTATAGATTGAGTAGCGGTTTTATAGATGAAGTTTTTAAATAAAGTGTAATATGATAAAGTGACTCGATAAGTGAGATTTGAAACTGTAATAGCATTTATAAATAAAAATCAAGTTGATTTGATATCGAGTCTAGATTCCTATTAAGAAAAGATATTCATATTTATAAATAAATAACGGGGTGAAAGTAAATATTTCACGAATGGAAATAATTATAAAGTAGAATTTGAGATGACCTGAAATAGTATATTTATTCCGAAGTTCAAAATATTAACCGAATATAGAATATTCGAGGGAGAGTTATTTATTGGAATTCGGTTCTATCAAATCCAGGGAAGTACTCTTTACTTTCCGTTTTAATCAAGATTTAATTATTTATTATTTAAATTAATGAATTAAAGTTATATTTTAAAATTAAATATTTTAGAAGTAGGAATTATAATGCAATCGTTATAATCAATGTTTCCCGTAAAAGAATTGGACTCTTAAATTGAATCTGATAAATGCGTGAGAAATGGCTGTTAAAGATTTGTAGTAGTGAACTTGACTATTTTAAAGTTGAGAATGATGTTTTGTCAAGGTCTGATAGGTAATTATACCCCAACTTGATTGGCCTCATGATTGAATGGAGAATGGGAAAGGTTTAGTAGTGAAGATTGGTTAGTGATATGGTTAGTTAATGAATGATTAAAGGGATGAGTTGCCAAAGTTCATTTAAATCCAAATAAATGGAATTTAGTAACGTTTTCCAAGTATAATCAAAGATGTTTTATAAGTATAAAAACTAAAATGTTTTGATTAATGAGAAAGTTAGAAATGGGAGTTGGCAATGTTTTCCAATATTATTAACGTATATTTTCAAAATATAATGAAAATAAGAAATGTGAAGAGATGGAAATATTTTCCGACGTTAATAATGAATATTTTTTGAAATATGGAAAATAAGAGTTCATAACATTTGGAAATGTTTTCCTAGGATCGACAGAGGTCAAAACGGATTTCGTAAAATATCCAGAAGGATACGAGAAGTTGTGAAATTAATATTTAGTAAGAAATTGATTTAAAGGGACCTAGTGTTGCTTGATGGTTGATCGGTAGAATTTCCATTTGGAGATAGGATCGCTGGTTGAATGGACATCCCTTTGATAGTTAAATAATTTATTATCAAAGTTTTGATTTATTTTATACCTCCGTTGTCAATAAGGAGAAACCAGGATCAGATTATCTGAAAACCACTCTGTATTGGCATAAGCATTGTGAATCGAGTTATGCTGAAAATGATTGAAGACGGAGTAAAGGCAAGGGTTGTTCTATTAATCCTAGGTAAAAATTGTCAAAGATGGATTGATGAGATAGTGTCATAGCTTTGTCCAGTCGCAGGACAACATATATGGATGAATGTTCGACAGAGTATTTCTAGATGGTCATATACATTATTTCTTCAATATACCAAGTATGGTGAGGAGAGATTTATTCTCTCAGCTTAACACTACGAGTGTATTTGTGGACATCAATTAGTGATTTGACAAATCTAACGATGTGACATTCAAAGTAAATAGTGGCATAATGTTCTAAAAGATAATTGTGACCTCAAGCCTCATCAACCGGGAAATGGCAGAAATCAGGAAGGCAGCATGGCCAAGTGTGTTATTCCCATTAGAAGTATTATCACCTGATCTAGAGAAATTCCATTTGATTCTTATTCTTTTCGCTGCTGTATGCTTTCGGTAACGGCTGCTGATCACAACCATTGATGATAATATGCTCGGTACACTCAAGTTAAATGAGTGGCCTGTCATATGTGGTCGGGTTGCAAGATGTTCTTGTTGAACCCAGTGTATTCCTCTCTAGAATTACACTATCAGAAGATGTACTTATACCTTGTCATAGTTTGAAATCCATTCTCCAATAAACGCCCTGCGGTTTTTGATTTTATACTATATATGTGGAGCGTGGATGCAAGCATTCTACTAGATTTCTATTTATTTAATTAGACACTATTATAATATTACTGGATTTTTATATAAAAAGTGTTTTGGGTTATCGTAAGGTAAAAACCATCCATGTTTATGTGTGGATCGATCTTACGATTATCTTTTCTTTCGAAAGGATTTTTGAAAGTTAAACCGATGGTTAGAGTTTACTCACTCCAGTCCCATGACTAACTCAAAGTTTATTTTGTTTTATTTTACCCTAAACTCTCGGGTGCCCAAATTTGTACAGGTAGTCAAGTAGTCAAGATTTTTCAGGTTCGCTTGGTGGAGCTTGAGTAGGAGGCTTCATCAGTTAGCTATAGACTATCATATTTTCCGCTTTGTATTATGTTATATCTGAAAATAAGTGTTTATAGTTGTTCCACGGAATAGCTGTTGTGCTCTGATGATGGTATGTATATACAGTTACCAAATTTGTATTTTAGAAGTTATGTTATATAATATATTTTATTCGTTCCACTGTGAGATCTGTGTTCTTCATTTTCTTCTATTCTATCTTTTCTTTCTTTCTATTTCTCATCCTCTAATTTCGTTCTATTAACGAGTCGTATTTCTGTGCAATTTGGGTTGGACGTGGTGTGTGATTAGTCAACTCAAAAGATACGAAAATTCGGGCCATTACATTGTCGTTAATACATGTATAATTTGATTATTTGTTAATCTAGGGTTAATTATGCTGTATAGGTACATATGTACATATATATAGTGTTGTATGTTTGTATATGTATATGTGTATGTCGATATATAATGTTTTCCAAATACCAAAATAGACCTACTATATTGGATAAATATCAAAATGGTTTTTTTTTTTTTATTTCTCTTCATTTTTTATGGCCAAACCTTAAAGAAAAATATGCATCTCGAACGCTAGTATACATAGGCATATTAAAGTGATTATGTTACTCATGTTTCTCCTCTCAAACAATCACATTTTATTGTAAACATTCTCCTCAATCTTAGGATTTAATTTTGTATAGATGGCATATTACTGGTAGCTAGTTGAAAATATCATTTTAGTGCATCATGGATTAAAATCAATCTATCAATCTATTATGACATATATATATATATATAGTGTTATATGTATAATTGGTAATTATTCTATGTATTTGTTGAATTGACTGATGTCCAGCTCATTAAAAACGGTATTTAATTTGTCGAAAACGTTTAGTGTAAATGGAAATAATTAAGTTTATGTTTTATAAAAATTTATCTAAAATGATATTTAATTTTATATATAACGTACGGTTAGTTCAATTTAATGTTTAAAATACACGTATATGTGATAAAATTCATATACGTACAATTATATATTGAAGAGCACTAATCGTAATTTATTATATTCATAAAGCCTTAAATAGTTTTTTTGGCCCCATCTGATAAGTATTGTATATGATCATTATGTGAATGTTCATTTTGTTAAGGGAACAGACATTTATATTCATCATATAAAATATTTGTTGGATTTGTCCTTTGTATTCCACAAGTTACAACACAATAACGAAATTAAATCTTTTGGACAAGTTACAACATAATAACGAAATAAAATCTTGTAACTCATTACATTTTAAATGGTTATAAAAATTTCAAAAGCGCTTCCTTTATGTTCTCTGTGTACACGCAATTGTGTACTGCTCAGGGAACTAAAGCGAAGTGCTGCCGAAATTTTGTTGAATCGTTTAAATTGAAAAGATTTACACGATTTAATTACGTTATTGTATTTGTAATGGGAGGTAGGATGAACCACTAGAAAAAATGTAATGATGAATTAACATAACATTTAGCAATAATTTTTTTTGATAAAATGCCAATGCAAATTTTATCATACTTTTTAATTATATATCTACTTAGGAAAAAAGGACAATTATTTTAATGATCAAAGTTGGATGTACAAACGAAGAGAAGCTGATGGCACAATAAACGAACAATTTATTAATGATGTTGGTGTGTTTATTGATTTCTCCTTAAGTAACAACAAAAACAACGTTGAAGTCCATTGTCCATGTAGTAGACGCAAGTTATTGAAACATTTGATACCGCAAATGTTTAGAGTTCATTTGCGTCAGTACGGTTTTGTGCCGAACTATTTGGTTTGGGATCATCATGGAGAACCATTAGAATCTACTTCTGTACAAGTAGAGGAGGTAGTGAAAAATGAAATTGTTATGACGAATCTCGTAGAACATATGGTTGAAGATGTTGCACGTTCAATGTTCCTGGTTCAACGATTTACTAATGACGATGGTAATGATGAAGAAGAACCAAATATTGCAGCCAAAAAAATATATGATTTATCAGATGCCGCGAAGAAACCCCTTTAGGAAGGCTGTGAAAGCGGACCTCAATTATCGGTAACATCAGAATACATTGCGATGAAATCTAAATACAACCTTACAGAAGCTGGATTTACTGCTATTGTACGAGCTACGAAGCGGCATATGCCTCCTAATAATTTAATGTGCAAAAATCATTATGAAGTTAAAAAAATGATGTCGGCTTTTGGTTTACTGTATGAAAAAATAGATGCATGTCTAAAGGGTTGCATGTTATTTTGGAAGGAAGATATCAACCTTAAAAATTGTAAAATATGTAATCAGGAAAGATACAAATCAAGAAAGAAAAAGGGAAAGGAAGTCACGTATAAACGTATGCGTTATTTACCTAATACTCCCAGACTTCAAAGGTTATATGCATCTTCTGTAACTGCGCAACATATGATATGGCATAGTGTGAGAACACAGGAGGAAGGTACGTTAACACACCCAGCTGACGGGGAAGCATGGAAGCATTTTGATCAGAAGCATCCCGATTTTGCATCTGAGAGTCTTAATGTTAGACTTGGCTTATGTACAAATGGATTTTCACCATTTTATCAATTTGGTGCTAAATATTTTTCCTGACCTATAATTGTCACACCTTATAATTTACCTCCGTGGATGTGTATGAAAACTCTTTATATGTTTTTCACAGTTGTTGTCCCTGGTCCTGATGATCCGACACAAGGAATCGATGTTTATTTACAACTGTTGATTGAAGAATTGAAAAAATTGTGGTACGAAGGAGTAGAAACATATGACATTTCACAAAAAATAACTTTCGTATGCATTCATCTCTGTTGCGGACAATTAGCAATTTTCCTGCATATGCAATGCTTTCAGGTTGGAGTACGGCTGGTCGTCTAGCTTATCCTTACTACATGGAAGAAACAAGAGCATTTTCTTTACCTATTGAAAGAAAATTTCATGGTTTGAATGTCATAGATGTTTTCTTTATATTAATCATCCTTTTAGAAGAGATAAGAATTTTTTTACAGCTACTAGGCATGATCCTTTGACACCACCTAAAATACGGTCAAGTGAAGAAATTTAAGAACTTGTAAAAGATTTTCAAAAGCTTCATGAAACCGGAGTATAGGCAGAAATTCAACGTAAATCAACGATTCATAATTGGTGCAACCAAAGCATATTTTGGGAGTTCCCTTATTGGAAAAATCTCCTAATTCGTCATAATATTGACGTGATACATATTGATAAAAACGTGTTTGACAATGTATTTAATACCATTTTGAATGTCAAAGAGAAAATGAAAGATGATTTGAAATCAAGACGTGATATCGAAGTAAATGTAATCGTCCTTAGCTTCATATAAAGCCAAATGACACAAAAAACGCTATGAACTGGATTGTAATCAAGTTAAAATACTTTTAAAATGGGTGGAAGGATTAAGATTCTCGGATGGTATATCTTCTAATCTTCGTAGATGCGTTGACTATAAAAAAAAGTAAAATTAGTGGGATGAAAAGCCAGGACTGTCATGTTATGATGGAAAATTTATTGCCCGTCACTTTCAAAGAACTGTTGCCCATAAAAGTTTGGACTGTTGTAATAGAACTTAGTTTGTTCTATAAAGAGCTTTGTTCTACTACATTGAAAATTGATCGTCTACATAGACTAAAGGAAGAAATCACCATATTTCTCTACAAACTGAAAAAAATATTTTCTTCAGGTTTTTTCAATGTTATGGAGCATTTACTTATTCATCTTCTGAAAGAAGCACGTCTTCGAGGGCCTGTGCAATACGGATGGATGTATCCATTTGAAAGGCATATTAATATTTAATTAAATATTGGTTAATGAAATGTATAAAAGATTAATTCTCAATAATTCTAAATAGGTATTTAAATCATCTAAAGAAAAAGTGAGGCAGAAAGCTCGAGTTGAAGGTTTTATTTGCAAATCATACATCGAAGAAGAAACTTCGCTTTTTCTTTCATTATTTTAGTGATTATGTGAACATATCATTTGCAAGTATAGCGCATAACGATGAGGTTATTGATCAAGATGACTGTCAAACGACTTTATCTAATTTTTAAAAACATTGTCGGCCTTCTGGTAGATGTGTGGAAGAATGGTTGAATGGTATAGATTATAATGCAGCACACACATATATTATTTTCAATTGCACTGAAGTTGCACCGTCCATTAGGTAATGAACTTACACATCTATACATGTGTTGTATCTTTAATCAGAATGCAATGTTTGTCCTTTAATTGTAGCATTTACGAATCACAGTATCTAAACGGCGATATCAGCAAAGAATTCGCTACTTGGTTTATTAATTATGTTTTTGATACAACAATTTTTCTTGTGGATGAAGGATTGAAACATTTAGCAATGGGACCAAAAAGGAATTTCAAGACATATCCAATATTCTTTGTCAATGGATATAAATTTAGCACTAAAGAATATGGTGCTGAAAAATTAACTAACAATAGCAGTGTATTTGTTAAAGGTAGTGATGGTCCAAATGACCATATACTCAATTTTTGTTGTGTGCTAATCTAGATTCTGCAATTGACATATTTCACATCGCCCGCGGAAGAAGTAATTTTGTTTAAATGCAACTGGTTCAACAACATTCCAGGTTCTAGAATCAACGTGCACCCAAAATATAATCTTATAGAAATAAAACATATTTCTCGTTATTATAAGTACGATCCTTTTGTACTTGCCAAACAAGCTCTTCAAGTATATTACGATCCTTATCCATCTATAAGAAGAGAAAAAATAGATAGGTTGGCTGTTTGTAAAACAAAAGCAAGGTTTACATTTGACGGATGTAATATTCCCGACAACCAAGCTTATCAAGCAGATGTCGAGGAAAATAAAGGAATGGTAAAAACCGATAATCAAACAGATTTTGGTCCTCTAGATGATGAATCTAATGCATTAATTGAAGTATTTAGACTACAGATGAACAATATATAGAGGAGAAAATAGAGTCAGCATCCGAAAGTGACGAGGACTAACCAACAATCCTCATTTTAAACAGGTAATTTTACGTTATGTCTAGTAAGTTAGACCTTACATAGTGAGAATCAAACTCATATTTTCTTATTTATGCCTAAGTAACATATTTTTATTTCTATTAACAAGTAGGAAAGGCTATGATTCTTTTTTTTATGTTAACATATTTTTATAGATATTTCTTATGTTATCTATTAATAAGTAACATATCATAAATAGAAAATATGTTACTTGTCATGTCATATTTTTATGTTATGTCATGTCATCTAGTAACATAAAGAATCATAGTCTTTCCTACTTTTTTTTTACTTGCCATCAAGTGTGTTATTTATACTATGTCATGTCATATTATTAATATCGCATGATATTCTTATGTTATCTCATACTATTTGCTTTACATAGCTCTTTTATGTTATGTTGTTGCCTGTAACAGTTATGACGTCACAAGATCCTGCAGATGGCGATGGTAGTGGTCCATCGCAGTGTAACACCCCCACTCTAATATACTTATTCAGAGGCGGTGATGCTACGTATAAGCCATGGTGCTAATAGAACAGTATCACAACTTAACAGAAACTTGTCAGAACATAAAATCATTCTCAGTATATGATTTTACACGGAAGAGCTATTATACAATCATCTCATCACAGCATAAGGTTACAAACATTCAATAGTCTAGTAATTACACATATGAGTACATAAAAAGATAATCTACATAAAGTAAGTCTTCACTTCAAAGCATCCAACTAACCATCTAAACCTGAAAAGTTTTAAGTGTAGCATCATGAGCAACACAGACCCAGTGAGAAAGCTATTTAAGCTCAGTTTTTCACATCATTTCTTAGTGGGTTGTAATACAGTTTCATCATGACTCTTTTCTTCAAATATTTCATCATCCCAAGTTTAAGACAAAAATCAAGGAATACTTCGGGATATTGAATCAAACAAATTTATGGTATCTTCATTTCATCAAAATCTCATAATTTATCAAACATATATTCGTGAGTCTAAACCACCCCCTCTACTTGGTTTAGATATTAGGATATGTTATCCTATTGCGGTCGGCATCCCGTCACTAAGTAGGGATGTACTCTGCCAACTTAGAGTAATAGTGCACTACCCAAGATCTATTGTCTTATACCGCACCCCATCGAAGAAATATTACTAAGAAAATGATTCCCAAAGTAATCTTAATTTACTCTTTCTTCATAATGAATAAAATTATTTTTGAGCTCAAATAATTCTAATTAAATTTCAAATTAAATCTTGAATAACCATCCCGTCTGTCGGATCAGTTAAGGATAGTCAGGGAGAGCAGGAAACTATATTTTCCAAACTCAAGCCTAGACACTATCCTCTCTATCACCCTAGAACGTTCCAGTCATTCATTTTAAAATACTTTTCTAAGGGTTTAAGACTTTCTCAAAATTATTTCAATTTATATTTAAGAAGAATTTCAAAATTACTTGAAAAAGAAAAGTAACATTTTAAAAAGTATGCTATGAAAAATTCTAGACTTATAACAACTATTATTGCATTTTGGTCATGCTATAAAAAGGTTTTGGTTTGATTCCGTGCTTCATTAATAGCTAAAAAAAAGGGCATTTCGCAATGCTATAAAAGTTCTAAGATTTGGGTTTTTAGCTTGTTTTTAAGCTAAATGTTTGGTGATGTTTCTCTATACTAGAAAAAGATTTTAGCTTCAAATTTTCTATAAGGTAAATCTCTCATTGTCTACTTACTTATCATAAGAATAGATCCATAAAATAGTGTATCTATCTAATAAATAAAATTTAACAATACAAGGCACTTTTAACATAACTATTTAGGGCTAATTTTTACCTAAACTTGCATCCAGTTTTCAAGTATGAAAATGACCGAATTTGGAAAAAGTCGCCCAGATCAAAGATGTAGTTAATTGAATTACCTTTCCAAATTGATAAATTGATCGAAATTTCGTTAAGAATTGCAAAATTTATGGCCAAAATACCGAACAGCGTTTTCAAAGATCAAGAGTAATCATTCAATCTAAACTTAACTTCAAAACATGAAATGAAAATGTGAACTTAAATAGTTTTTCTCACCTTATACTTGTATTCTTATCTTCTCTTTATCTCCTTAGCTTCTCCTAAGCTTCTCCTCTCTATCTTATCTTAATTTTGTTTTTGTGAATGTATGAAATGAAGTGAACATTTCACCCCTTTATATAGTAGTGTTTTTAAGGCTAGTTTGGTAATTTGGTTTTGGGACACTTGTGCACCTTATCTTCATGCATGCATTAGGATGTAGACACATGTCCTCTTAGGTGTCTTAAGAGGTTTCTACACATGGACACCTAAGGAGCATATGTGTCTTAACCTTGTTTTCTTATGAGACATTTGTTCCACTAATTTGATAACATGTGTACTTATCAAATTAAGCCATTTTTTCATGTTCTAGAATTTGTACACATATGACATTTGTGTCATGTATATATTCATACATATATATATCATATATGAATACACATATATGTGTTTTTATCATACTAAAATCTTTGGATCGAATTAAGCTAACATATTCAAAATCTCGAGAAACTATACCTGGATTTTTGAGCTAGGCCGTTACACTCTACCACCCTTAGAAAAAGATTTCGTCCTCGAAATCTTGGCTTCAAAAAATTTAGGATAGTCTTTAAGAATTTCTGACTCCACCTCCCATGTTGCTTCATCTTCGTTATGATGGTTCCATTGAACCTTTACTAAGGGAATTTCTTTCGTTCTTAGTTTCTTAACTTTTCTGTCAAGAATTCGAATAGGTATTTCGATGTACTTGGCTCCCTTTTTAACATCAATGCTGCTTAAATCAATCACATGAGATGGGTCAAAAATGTACTTTCGTAGCATTGATATGTGAAACACATCATATATTTTTGATAACTTCTCGGGTAAGTCGAGTTTGTATGAGACTTTTCCAATTTTCTTGATAATACGAAATGGTCCGATAAATCTTGGCGATAGTTTGGCCTTCTTTCCAAATCGCGTTACCCCTCGTACCGGAGAAACCTTTAAAAGGACTTGATCTCCTACTTCGAATTCCAAATCCTTCCTTCTATGATCTGCATAACTCTTTTGTCTACTTTGGGCTGCTTGCAATCTTTCTCTTATAATGGAAATCTTCTCAGTTGTTTCTTTTACTAGGTCTGGACCAAGAAGCTCACGATCTCCAACTTCTGCCCAGCATACTGGCTAACGACAAGACCTTCCATACAAAGCTTCATAAGGGGCCATACCAATACTTGCATGATAATTGTTGTTATATGCAAACTCGATTAATGGTATGTGAGTCTCCCATTTGATTTCGAATTCCATTACACAAGACCTTAGCATATCTTATATGACCCGGTTCACCCTCTCCGTTTGTCCATCTGTTTGAGGATGAAAAGTTGTACTTAGATTTAATGATGTCCCTAGTGCTTTTTGAAGACTTTTCCAAAACCTTGAAGTGAATCGTGAATCTCTATCTGAAACTATGGTAACGGGTATACCATGTAGTCGAACAATTTCTTTCAAATAGATTCTACTCAGTTTTTCCATTGAGTAAGTCATGTTGTAAGGTATGAAATGTGCTGACTTTGTTAAGCGATCCACCACTACCCATATTGCATCATGACCTTGCTTTGTCATTGGTAATCCAGTGATAAAATCCATTGTTATATACTCCCATTTCCATTCAGCAATAGGAAGTGGTTGCAGAAGTCCTGCTGGTCGTTGCTGCTCTGCTTTAATTTGTTGGCACGTAAGACATTTTGCAACAAATTCAGCAACATCCTTTTCCATTCCACCAAAACTGACACTTGAGATCCTTAAACATCTTCGTGCTTCCTGGGTGCACCGTGAGTCTTGAGCGATGCGCTTCACTAAGAATTTCATTTTTCAATTCAATTTGATTTGTAACACAAAGTCGATTTTTAAATTTATAACCTCCGTCTTTACCAGTGTTCCAATATGTAGGTTCCTTATCCTTCATTTTTATAAATAATTCTTTTAATTCCTCATCATCTTCTTGGGCTCTCAATATTTTACTTATCAGAGTTGGCTGAATAACAAGATTACACTGAAGTGCTACTTTGTTAATCATGGGTCCATTGACTATCCTGGCGCAAGTATTCATATCAGCAAGAGTCTCTAAAGCCCTCCATTCTCTCATCATTAAATGAGCTACTATGCCATAGCTCTTTCGACTTAACGCATCTGCCACTATATTTGCCTTTCCCGGATGATAATGTAATGTGAACTCATAATCTTTTATGAATTCCATCCACCTTCTTTGTCTCATATTTAGTTCCTTTTGAGAGAACAAATATTTTAAACTCTTGTGATCAGAGTAAACATGGAATTGTTCTCCATAAAGATAATGTCTCCAAATTTTTAGGGCAAATACAATCGCAGCTAATTCTAAGTCATGAGTTGGATAATTTACTTCATGTGGCTTTAATTGACGAGAACCATAAGCGATAACTTTGTCATCCTGCATTAAAACACATCCTAATCCTTGTTCGCATGCATCAGAATATACTTTATATGGAACTCCACTCCTTGGTAAAGACATAATTGGTGCCTCTGTTAATTTTTTCTTTAAAGTTTCAAATGCTATTTCACATTTTTCATCCCAAATAAACTGGGTCTCCTTACGAGTAAGTTTTGTTAATGGAGATGCTATTTTTGAGAAATCTTGAATAAATCTTCGGTAGTATCCAGCTAATCCTAGAAAACCTCGACTTCTGTTGGTGTTGTCGGAGGGTTCCATTTCAACACCGCTTCAACCTTTGATGGGCTGGTCTACACCTATTCCATTCTTTGAGATAACATGTCCAAGAAATTTTACTTCCTCCAACCAAAATTCACATTTACTTAATTTTGCATATAGCTGATGCTCTTTTAGTGTTTGGAGACATAAATGCAAATGACATTCATGTTCCTCCTTTGTCTTAGAGTAAATAAGGATATCATCGATAAACACAATAACAAAATGATCAAGATACGGACGAAATACGCGATTCATTAGATCCATGAATACTGCTGGAGCGTTGGTAAGGCCAAAAGGCATCACCAAGAATTCGTAATGTCCGTACCGTGTTCGGAAAGCCGTCTTTGGAATATCTTCTTCTTTTATTCTTAATTGATGATACCCCGATCTTAAGTCGATTTTTGAAAACACAGTAGCTCCTTGGAGTAGATCAAATAAATCATCGATTCGTGGTAATGGGTATTTGTTCTTAATGGTTACCTTATTAAGCTCTCGGTAATCAACGCACAAGCGTAATGTCCCATCATGTTTCTTTACAAACAGTACTGGTGCTCCCCAAGGAGATTTACTAGGTCTGATAAACTCTTGATTCTCCATCTCCTCAATTTGTTTCTTTAATTCCTGATTTTCCTTAGGAGACATACGATAAGGGGCTTTAGCAATAGGGGTGGTACCAGGGATTAAGTCAATACTAAAATCAATTTCTCTTTTTGGTGGTAATCCTAGTACTTCCTGAAAAACTTCTTTAAATTCATTTACTACTGGGATTTGGTCCATCACTTGATTATTATCCTCAGTATTGATATGGGCAAGGTATCCAGATATAAAAGCGTCCTCAACTTTATCACATGTATAAACAATGGTCTCGTCTTCTCGAATTGTCAAACTTATAGTTTTGTTGTGACAATTCAAAATGGCTCGATATTTTGAAAGCCAATCCATCCCAAGGATAATATCAAAGTATTCCATTGGGAAAATAATTAAATTGGCCACCATATCCTTATCGTTAAAGTTAAGGATACAATTTCTACACATATTCTCAAGTTTAGTTCTCCCTCCTACTACACTTGATATTACTAAAGGTTTTGATAGTTGCTCAATAGGTAATCCTACCTTAGTAGTAAATATTTCAGATATAAGATAATGTGTTGCACCAGTATCGAATAAAATTCTAGCCTGAAAGTTAAAAAGAAACACAGTACCTTCTACTTGAGCTTGTTCAGAAACCAGTGCATACACTCGTCCTTGTTGTTCCTTTTTGTCCTACTTTGGCTTCTTGCAATTCAGACTAATATGCCCAGGTTCATTGTAATTGTGACACACAATTGGATTTGTACAGTTCGGAGAAATGTGTCCGGTCTCATGGCATCGGTAGCATCTTCTTAGCTTGTCAGGCTCCTTTTGTCGTCCCGTTGGTCGGTTTCTTTTGATTGTCAGAAAGATTGTTTTGTTTCCTTTTATTTGAAATCTTTCTTTCTTGCTGGAACTGATGATAATCTTCTTCCAAATTTAAAGCTTCAGCTACTATCATCTCGTAAGTTTTGCGTCCATCACCAATAACATGTCTTCTTATGGGAGGAATTAATCCCTTTGCCAATCGTCTAGCACGCTTTTTGGGTGTATCAATTAAATGATTCCCGAATCGGGATAATGCTTCAAATTTGTTTTGATATTGGGCTACAGACATACCTTCTTGAGTGAGATTTTGAAATTTTGTTTCCATCTTATCTCTCTCATTCTCCGGAAAATACTTATCCAGAAACTTTTCCTTGAATTCTTTCCATGTCATCTGTTCCATTTCATCTGGGCTAGTTGTTGTTCGAACTAGCTCCCACCAATTTCGAGCCTCCTCTGATAATTGGAAGACTGCCAGCTTTCTTTTGTCAACTTCATTACATTCCAGAACTTCGAATATATCCTCTAGATGTTGAATCCACTGCTCAGCTTTTATTGGATCTGCATCTCCAATGAATTTGTCAGGTTTCAAACTTTTGAAACGGCTTAAAAGACTATTTGCTGAAGATGTTGAAGAAACTTGCACCATCTGCTTGATGAAAGATGCAAATAGTTCCATAGCATTTGTTTGTGCGGAGGACTGAGCCTCTTGACTTTCTATTGTTGAGTTGTTTTGATTTGCCATGACCTTCAATAAAGAATATCCAGTTATAGTCATGGATGATATATGCTTTAGTTATAAAGAATATCAATGTATCTAATGGCATACTTAAATCATAAACACACAAATATACTATATTATTTGTAACCCTTATTTACAACCAAAATTTGGGTGTTCATGCACAACCTCCCCAAAGATACAGATAGTTACTCATACTTACTACTTGATAAGTTAACTTCCTAATTCATTTCTAATCTATCACTATTATTTCTATTTCCTTTGATGAGGGAGAGCCTGCTTCATTCTTTACTACTCGAGAAGGTCCAGTGACTTCTTGAGAGTAATAGTTGGAGCCAACTGACTCAGACTCCTCTTCGTCGTATTGTTCCACAATTTTGTTTAGAAGTCATTTACGTCTTATATTCCTTCCTTCTGGCGGTAATGCTCCTGCTTGCCTTAAATATTCTACCGCTTCCCCATACTCTGTCCGTTCAGCCATTTTAATTGCCATCTCAAGAGATTTCCTCTTCTGGCGCAGACGATAAAGAATAAGATCTCTCTTTAGACTGTCTTCATAATCATTAGCCCTATTATAAACTTCATATATCTCATTGTCGAGAATCATCCTTGCACTCCTCTTAAGCTCACGCCTTGCATTGTGGGGCTTGCAGCAACTAACCGTTCATTTGGTATAGTGGTGCACTTAACGCCTCCCCATGTATCCCCCGTATACCAGGTTTTATTGCTTGCCATAACTTATAACTGCAAATAGCCATAAGGATGTCAATAATTGTATAAACTTCCTATTCTGACCAATTAAATTGTGATACTATAAAGTTTTCCAAAAGCACCCCTTAAACCTTGGCTCTGATACCAACTTTGTAACACCCCCACTCTGATATACTTATTCAGAGGCGGTGATGCTACATATAAGTCATGGTGCTAATAGAACAGTATCACAACTTAACAGAAACTTGTCAGAACATAAAATCATTCTCAGTATATGATTTTACACGGAAGAGCTATTATACAATCACCCCATCACAGCATAAGGTTACAAACATTCACTAGACTAGTAATTACACATATGAGTACATAAAAAGATAATCTACATAAAGTAAGTCTTCACTTCAAAGCATCCAACTAACCATCTAAACCTGAAAAGTTTTAAGTGTAGCATCATGAGCAACACATACCCAGTGAGAAAGCTATTTAAGATCAGTTTTTCACATCATTTCTTAGTGGGTTGTAATACAGTTTCATCATGACTCTTTTCTTCAAATATTTCATCATTCCAAGTTTAAGACAAAAATCAAGGAAGACTTCGGGATATTGAATCAAACAAATTTATGGTATCTTCATTTCATCAAAATCTCATAATTTATCAAACATATATTCGTGAGTCTAAATCACCCCCTCTACTTGGTTTAGATATTAGTATATGTTATCCTATTGCGGTCGGCATCCCGTCACTAAGTAGGGATGTACTCTGCCAACTTAGAGTAATAGTGCACTACCCAAGATCTATTATCTTATACCGCACCCCATCGAAGAAATATTACTAAGAAAATGATTCCCAAAGTAATCTTAATTTACTCTTTCTTCATAATGAATAAAATTATTTTTGAGCTCAAATAATTCTAATTAAATTTCAAATTAAATCTTGAATAACCATCCCGTCTGTCGGATCAGTTAGGGATAGCCAGGGAGAGCAGGAAACTATATTTTCCAAACTCAAGCCTAGACACTATCCTCTCTGTTACCCTAGAATGTTCCAATCATTCATTTTAAAATACTTTTCTAAGGGTTTAAGACTTTCTCAAAATTATTTCAATTTATACTTAAGAAGAATTTCAAAACTACTTGAAAAAGAAAAGTAACATTTTAAAAAGTATGCTATGAAAAATTCTAGACTTATAGCAACTATTATTGCATTTTGGTCACGCTATAAAAAGGTTTTGGTTTGATTCCGTGCTTCATTAATAGCTAAAAAAAATGGCATTTCGCAATGCTATAAAAGTTCTAAGATTTGGGTTTTTAGCTTGTTTTTAAGCTAAATTTTTGGTGATGTTTCTCTATACTAGAAAAAGATTTTAGCTTCAAATTTTCTACAAGGTAAAGCTCTCACTGTCTACTTACTTATCATAAGAATAGATCCATAAAATAGTGTATCTATCTAATAAATAAAATTTAACAATACAAGGTACTTTTAACATAACTATTTAGGGCCAATTTTTACCTAAACTTGCATCTAGTTTTCAAGTATGAAAATGACCGAATTTGGAAAAAGTCACCTAGATCAAAGATGTAGTTAATTGAATTACCTTTCCAAATTGATAAATTGATCGAAATTTCGTTATGAATTGCAAAAGTTATGGCCAAAATACCGAACAACATTTTCAAAGATCAAGAGTAATCATTCAATCTAAACTTGACTTCAAAACATGAAATGAAAATATGAACTTAAATAGTTTTTTCTCACCTTATACTTGTATTCTTATCTTCTCTTTACCCCCTTAGCTTCTCCTAAGCTTCTCCTCTCTATCTTAATTTTGTTTTTGTGAATGTATGAAATGAAGTGAACATTTCACCCCTTTATATAGTAGTGTTTTAAGGCTAGTTTGGTAATTTGGTTTTAGGACACTTGTGCACCTTATCTTCATGCATGCTTTAGGATGTAGACACATGTCCTCTTATGTGTCTTAAGAGGTTTTTACACATGGACACCTAAGGAGCATATGTGTCTTAACCTTGTTTTCTTATGAGACATTTGTTCCACTAATTTGATAACATGTGTACTTATCAAATTAAGCCATTTTTTCATGTTCTAGAATTTGTACACATATGACATTTGTGTCATGTATATATTCATACATATATATATATATATATCATATATGAATACACATATATGTGTTTTTATCATACTAAAATTTTTGGATCGAATCAAGCTAACATATTTAAAATCCCTAGAAATTATACCTGGATTTTTGAGCTAGGCCATTACACGCAGGGGCTATCCCGTCCTCCGGTGTAGCTTGTGCCAAAAGCCAGCAAATAGTAATTACTAAGTTTCTAGTACAAAATTAAATTTATGTACAGTAAATTATATGCATTGTTGTTCTAGTAACCATGAAATGTTTTTTTTTATTTAACATAGAGGGTTTGAGTTGGAGCCTTCGAACACGGTCTTGTCTACATCAAGACGCACTTATCAGGCTCGTATGACTGGATTTTGGCACATATGGACGTCAATACCCGACATGTCAAGGAGTCAATATGGCAGGATTTTCTAGTGCATACATGTGATATATCATTTATTACATTAAGTAGTTATGCTCCTATTTGATCAGTTCATAGTTATGTTATTTTTAAAAAAATGCAGGGAGCTGCGGATTTACGGGGGACAAATATGGAGCTAGTCAAGCACCACTGGAACAGTAAAGTGGAGAAAAATTACAGAGAGACGATGATTATCATAAAAGTAGGTAGGAAAAACCGGACTAGATGAGCAATAAGGTGCGGGATGACCTATATACTTATTGGAATAGTAATGAGGAGTTTCAGGTAAATTTACTGCATATTCAATTTAAATTGTTCTATTCAATTAATACATAATTTAGACTATTTTTTTTAAAATTTTAAATATATAGGCCAAGTCTACGAGAAATGCGGCAAACATGAGTAAGAATCTGACTACGCATCGTGGTGGGTCCAAGTTGTTTCAGCACCATCGCGAGGACCTGGTATATTTATTAACTATATAGTTAGAAATTTTAATTTATAAGTTGTTAAAATCAATAGTTGATTTAACTTTAAGTTTTAATTTACATACATATATATATATATATCTGTGTGTGTGTGTACGCTTATTTCAAAAGAAACAACGTGGTGCTCCTGTGTTGTACTGGGATGTATTTGAGCATACACATGCATTGAGTCGGGTCGATGACACAGACTCAGTTTCCTACCCTTGGGACCACGATGGCAAGTCACGTCAGGCATATGTAACTATAATATAGTTAAGTTAAAGTTACAATTTAATTAAAATAGTGTTATCTAAATTTAATTGTTTTTTATTTAACAGGAGAAATTTCAGGAACAAAGGATGCAGATGCTGGAATCCAGTGGGAGGACTGAGTTGACTAAGGCGGATGAGGATATGATTTTTGATACCGTCATGGATCCACCTACCCGGAACAAACGATATGGTTATGGCAATCTAAAGGTATATAAACTAAAATTTGTAATAAAAACAGAAATTTACTCAAATTGCTATTATGAAATACTGAAAGTCTAAAATTATATACAAGTTCAAACATCTCAACAGACATACTGGAGTGCTTAGAACAAGAAGGAGATCGCACAGCTCCGAGCATAGATTTTAGAGCTTCATGAGCGTGATCGCCGCCGCGAAGAGAAAATGGAGCAACTCAACCAGCGGCCAGTGGAGTTCGTTGCTCAGTACGTTACGCTACCTTCATCTTTTGGTGGAGAGAGTTGAGGTTAGTTTGTGTTATGTTATATATGCTTGAGGGTTGGTGAGGCTTGATACATCTATGATGTTTGTATATATGGATGTTTTGTTGGTGATGAAGTTTTGGACACGATGTTGGATGTTTTGATGGTGATGCTTTGGACATGTTGTTGGATGTTTTGTTGGTGATGGTTTGGACATGGTTGTATATATTGAGTTGTTTTTATGTAAATATTGGTTTATGGTATGTGTTTTGTGTTTGATTTTTGTATAATATTGTGTTTGGGTGTATGTATGATTGAGATTTATATGTTCGAAGTGGAACAGTTATTGCGTTTGGATGTATGATTTATATGTTCGAAATGGAGCAGTTTTAATGGATTTATACACTATGTGTGGCTGGAAGTGATCAGTTTCAAATCTGTAAAAAAAAAATGCCCAGATTTTCAACGGCTTCCAATGGTTGGCAACGACTTACAGGCCATCGTATTCCAATGTCTTCCAACGACAATCAACGACAATCTTCAATGGTTTCCAACAATTTCCAACGTCTATCTGGCCAGAAAGAAAAGAAATGTGGCCAAATTACCTAGTTGGAAGCCGTTGGAAAATAAGCATTGATTGCATTGGAAGTTGTTGGAAACCGTTGATTAGTATACCAATGGACTTACTAATGACTTCCAACGGCTATACCAACGGCCCCTAGCCGTTGGTATACATTGTTCCTCTTGTAGTGTTTAGATGTCACCATTGACGAAAACATAACATTTTACTTTTTGAAGGTCTCACGTTGGAATCCCAACTTTAACCAAAACTACACATTTTCATATATTGTCATTATATTTATACTCTTTAATCTTTATTTTATTTATTTCTTTTACGGTAATTTTTAATAATATATATGGCTGATTCTATTTATACACCCGTAATCTATTTACATGCATCATAAAATACAATAAGCTAGCATACACCAAAACTTACTTTACATACACCATGACTTTTTACCAAAATTACCTTTTTTGCATCTTTATCTTTTTCCCTTTTTTTTGATGCAAAAGGTAATGAATTGCGAGATTCACGCCTTACTTCATTAATCATAAGAGACTAATACATGGTAGTTTCTAGCATGCGTGTATTTACAAGATTATATACAGCCCAAAAAATATCACGTGCTCACAGGCACGGTAATACAGTAGCCAAAAAATAGAAGTACATAACATAAGCACATAGAAACTAGCAAGCTGAACCCAATTCATCAAACTCGTCTGCCGCGAGCGCGATCCATAACCCTTGCACCTATGGTGTCCACAAACTTCACTTCGCCACTGCCTGACCATAAAGAAACAAATCTGAGAATGCAATGAATAATAGTATTGGGCGGTTTCATTTTACATTTAAATTTTCTTGAGTTTCTCTCATGCCATAGAATCCAAACATAAGCAAAATTCAAAGCAGCAAACGTGTGTCGCATGAGTGTATCAGGGAGTGAAGAAAAAATGGTGTGCCAAAAATGAAATTGATCGGTGATGGAGTCAGACCAGTTAAACTAATATTAAGGCTAACAAGGCATTTCATCCAAACATAGAACGTGAAATCACAACTACAGAACAAATGCAAGTAGTTCTCGTCATCTTCATCGCAAAAAACACAACCACCAGCGACATGGACTCCTTTTTGACGCAATCTGCTCACCATATTAGGCCTATTATGCATGACCGTCCACATATGAATTTTAACTTTGGTAGGCGCCGCTTTAAAACTCCACATACATTCGAAACCAATGCATCTCCTTCCTGCAAAATTCATCAGCTTATACAGGTGACCAACACGAAAAGTTTTGTTATTTCCCTCAAGCTTCCAATCAAATTCATCTTCCCCATCATCAGAAAGTTGTATGTCCTCAAGCAATCTAACCAGACAACACAGCCGAGTCAATTCACTTTCGGCAACAAGTCGACAAAAAGCCAGCCTCCATCGGAAAGTAACAACATCCGTATTATACATTTCGTAGATTGTGAAGTGCTGATTGCATGCAATATCAAATAAATCAGCAAACTCGAATCTCAGAGGAATGGGAAGCAGCCAACTATCAAACTAAAATGAAGCATTGCGTCCACTTTTTACAACGATGCTCGCACCACTCTTAATCCAATGAACATTTCTCATAACGCCTCACCAAAAAACCGAGCATTGAGAAACATCCGCATTCCAATCAAATGTACCTCCATAACAAGTGTTGATGATCCACTCTTTCCAGAAAACTTTCTTGTTTCTTAACATAGTCCATAATCATTTGCAAAGTAAGGCCGATTTCATGTTTCTCAAATTTAAAACACCCAATCCTCCCTGGCTTTTGGATTTGCATACCTGATCCCAAGACACAAGACAACTAACTTTGCGAGTATCCTTCGTGCCAGTCCAGAAGAAATTTCGTCGAAAAGCATCGATCTTCTCAATCACCCATCCTGGACATGAGTAAAAAGATAGCCAGTACAGTGGATAGCAGAGAGGACTGAATTCACCAACACAAGCCTTCCCGCCTTAGAAAGACAGTTCCCTTCCACCTCGCCAATCTCTGATCAACTTTGTCAATAACAAGCTTCCAGTCCCGCTTCATTAGTCATTTTGGACGAATGCAAGCCCCAAGATAGTTGAGCGGAAATGAATCCGCCTTACAATTAGGCATCTCAGCATAACTCCTGTTCACATCAACACTACAACCCAGAGTGTAAACACTACTCTTACGAAAATTAATTTTTAAGCCAGATAAACTTTCAAAAGCATAAAGAAAATTTTTTAGAGAAGCAATGTATTTGCATTTTGGATTGCTAAAGATAATAGTGTCATCAACATATTGCAAGGAATTGATACCCCCGATGATATGGTCCCTTCCAAAGTTCTGAATAATATTGTTAGCACTTGCCACCTGCAAAATCCGACAGAAGACGTCCGCTGCCAAGTCAAAAAGAAAAAGGGAGAGAGGGTCCCTGTAACACCCCACGTCCATTAATGTCACTCACAAAGGGAATGCATTAAGTTCCATGGAGGTTTTAAGTGAATATAGAACAGTAAAATTACAACAAGACAGATATAAAATAGTACTTGGAAATTCAAAAACTTTATTTCATTGTAGCAGAAGTCAAAACATGTTTGATTACATCATAACACCATATTCAATGTCAAGTACAATATCTATCTTGATAAAACAAGTACATAATCCCATTACATGAATAGCCATTAAAAAGAAAGATAACAAGCTGGACTTTACTTCAGCAGTCCAAGCTTTCCAGAAGATAAGCGATCCAACTAGACTCCACTAGAACTTGGCCCAACCTGCGGACCTGAAGGGAGAAAAAGGATGGAAAAGAGGGGGTCAGACATAAGTCTGGTGAATATGATAATTCTACAATACTATTACCAAAATAACTGGACTAAGGCATAAGCTGGAAAACAAGAAAATGTCTATGAAGAGCAGATTAAGGACATAGACAATCGCTAAAGGCAACGTTATAGGCGCTCCTAAATACTAAAGGATAAACACTATACTGCACCACACCAGTCACCCTAAAGATTCATCCCACTTAGCTTCACTTAGAAACTTTCCCAATGGCTTTACGTACCCCTAGCTGACCACATAGGTGCCGCCTGCCCCTATCTCCACTAGGTGTACCCTACTTCCCATTATTCGATCGGCTCCCTAACTCGTAGATACCCGTGCTGGCCCCACAGTGGGGTGTATCACTCCCCTAAAGTGGCAACCTGATACAACGGACATGCACGGCTTATACCTACACGATGCAACAACGTCTTACCTACCAGCCCGGGTCCACACACGCATATGAAACCCGTTGGACTTGCGTTGCCACCGCTCCTTGTTTTGGCCTCTTATAGTCAAACCTAGTATGCGTGTCCCGTCCTCGACTTGGGTCGAGCCCACAAAGATACGTTTTGGGATACTGGTTGAAATGGGCCCCCACTATTTACCACAAGCATTCCACCTAAGCTTGTCCCCATTAGTCCATCCCACTTAACCCACTTAGTCATGTTCATTTACATGTGTGTTTGGTTAAGTCTAATCGTATTTCAAATGCCTCTAAAGGCAACCACCAGATTCCTCATGCCACCCAAGGCACCTACTTAACCCCCATGTCCCACCTTACATGATTATCTGGTTAAGTATTTCTTAGTTCATTAAGGCCATAACCTCATAAAGACCTCTCACATTAGACTGGCATTTATGGCAGCTGGATTTGCCGGGCGGGTCCGGGCAGTCTTACACCATAAAAGAGTCTAACCTCGTGTCTTTACAACTGTTATGCTTTAGTTTGGGCCTAGGACCTCTCACATTGGGCCGACATTTGTGACTACTGGATTTGCCGGGCGGGTCCGGGCAGGTTTACATCACAAACGGGTCCAACCTCGTGTCCTAAGCATTGATTATTAATAAAAATCCACTTTCCCCCAATTTTAATAATTCCCTACTTGAATTATTAATTACTTCCAATTTTTAACAATGTCCATAATTGACTCAATTATGGACATCCATTCATGGTATGCAAAATCTTACAAAATTGCACCCAATTTATTAATTCCTAATATTACCCCTACCCCACGTTTGAACGTTTATTCGCAAAATATATGTTAGACTCGAATAGCCTAACTCATAGCATAAAAGAGATTATCATAATAACAACATGTATATGTGACCAAACGAATCATAATAAGGGGTGAAACTTGCATATGTCCAACTTGCATAGATTATACATGTCATGGACCTAAAGGTGTCAACTTGTTCAAAATTCACCTAATATAATCTCAATCAATTTTCATAAACTTACATATGAACATGTGTGAATCAACATCATCTAATTTTTTAACAACATGGTTTTATATGGGTACACCTAACTCAATAGGCAAATTCCCATAATCAAGTTTTATTTAATTATAGTTTCAAGTTTATGGGTACACCTAACCTAATAGGCAAATTCCCATAAACAAGATCCATTTAAATTAAGAAAAAAAAAACATAACTTTAAGCATGATCCAACAGCATGATTTTTCAACATAATATAGCATGATTTATAACATGGCATAGTATGATAGTATAACATAGCTTGACATGATTCTCAACATAGCACGACATAGCATAAGAGAATTTACAACATAGCATGACATAGCATATATAATTTACATCATACGACAACATAATAACATAATAAGAGATCCACAATATATAGAATTTACAATTACAAATCACATCACTTTCTTGTGATCCATTCATAACTGAGTCAAATTAGTTTGTAATAGTCTTGTGAGAATCATCATACTCACCAACAAAAGAAAAGAATTAGAGAAAGAGAGATCTTTTGATTTGATTTGTGTAGATTTAGTTGTAGATGATTAGGCTTCCTCTTCTTAGTTTGTGACGGCTACGCTGAACTCCATGGCAGCAGCATGACGGTAGCTTCTCTAATTTTACAAGTGATTTAGGTCTAGGGTCTACCCACTTATTTATAGATTTTAGAATTCATTTAGGCCATTAGATTTAACCTAGAAATAACCGCAGCCGTTCAGACAAGATGGGGTTTATCTTGTTGACTCAGCAATGAGTCAGAAGTGACTCAGCAAACACTCAGCATATTAATAAACTTCTATTCATGTCATAAATATATATATATTTTCTACAATGTACATATTAGATACATCCCCCTTTACTTATTATTGTTTTTATATACATATTAGATACATCCCCTCTCTCACACACTTATTAATATTTTTATATTCATATTAGATACATCCCCTCTCTTACACACTTATTAATATTTTTATATTCATATTAGATACATCCCCTCTCTTACACACTTATTAATATTATTATATTCATATTAGATACATCCCCTCTCTTACACACTTTTATATTCATATTAGATACATCCCCCCTCTTACACACTTATTAATATTTTAGCAACTTTAGTGTTAATAGAAAATTCGGGGTGTTACATTCTCCCCTCCTTTTAGGATTTCGTCCCCGAAATCTTCAAGTCTGGAAGAATGTATATCCTACCATCCAAACGTCCATCTACTCATCCATCATACACAGGCATCCATTGTCCTTACAGACTTCTAATGCTTTCATGTTTAAATGCACAGTGTGTGTATATGTCCGAATCTAATGCAAAATCAGGCGGTCCACTGATTCAGTTGACCTCCTTAATGCAACTATGATCGTTCCATGCATCCATTATGTATGCAAAAGATTCTTAATGCTACATAATACTTCTATATGCGTGCACAACCATCATCTGAATGCAGCATCCACATGATAATAAAACCATCGTTCATCCATTTTACTAAATACATCCATATATATGCAATATGCAATATGTAGTGACTGAGCCGATCTAGTGCCTAAAGTGTGTGTATATATGCATCCACGAGCAACCACTAGCAAACACTTGCATCCATTTTGCATCCATCATACATAACATGTCTCAAACACATGTTTCAACCATAGGATTATCCTAACTAAAGGTCAAAAATACTAATGAGAGGACATACTAAAGATAAGATAAGATAAGCTAAGCGATTAAGGAGAAATTAAAAGACATACCCTCAAAAAGAAAAGGGTACAACGAACGCATCTTCTCTTCTGTCTCCCAAGTTGCGTTGCTCTCATCATTTCCCCATTGCACTTTAACCAGTCTGACCTCTCGATTCCTCAACTTTTTGATCTCCGACCCAAGAATGCATGTAGGAGCTCGTCTAATTGTTGCATCACGCTCTATTTCCACCTCTTTAAGCAAGCTCGGCTCTACCACCTCCGCGGTCTTGTGCAACCACTTCCTCAAATGTGATACATGGAATACGTCGTGTACTCCACTAAGTTTCTCAGGCAACTCCACCCTATATGCCATCTTCCCAATCCTGTTTTTTTACAGGAAACGACCCTACAAACCTTGGTGCTAATTTCCCCACGGACCCAAAGCGAACAACATTCTGTAACGGAGATACTTTGATAAAAACCATGTCCCCAATGTCAAACTCAAGATCTGTCCTCCTCTTATCAGCATACGATTTTTGCCTATCTTGTGCTGCTTTCATCCTCCTTCGAATCAACTCAATCTTCTCCGAGGTTTCCCTAACCATATCGGGCCCAAGTAGGATTTTATCGGTAGATTCCCACCAACATGTAGGCGAACGGCAAGGCCTTCCATAAAGAGCTTCGAAAGGTGCCATGCCAATACTAGACTGAAAGCTATTATTATATGCGAATTCTACTAACGGAAGGTGCTCTTCCTATGTACCCCCAAAGTCTAGGATACAAAGCCTTAAAAGATCCTCTAGAATGCGATTCACCCTCTCGGTCTGGCCGTCTGTCTGAGGATGATATGCGGTGCTCAAACATAGCTGAGTCCCTACCACCTCTTGTAAACTCTTCCAAAATTCGCTAGTAAAGATGGGGTCACGGTCGCTTACTATACTAGAAGGAATACCGTGCAAACGAACTATCTCCTTAATGTATACAGAAGCCAACCACGGAGCAGTCCTCTTACTTTTCACGGGAATAAAATGGGCGCTTTTAGAAAGTCTATCTACTATAACCCAAATCCCCGTGTTACCCTTCCTTGATCTTGGTAATCCATCCACAAAATCCATTGAGATGCTTTCCCATTTCCATAGTGGAACTTCTAATGGGTGACGCAACCCACCGGGTTTCTTTTGTTCTGCTTTAACTCGTTGGCACACCAAGCATCTAGCGACGTACTCGGCCACATCCTTTTTCATACCGGCCCAAAAGAAAACCCGCTTCATATCTTTGTACATCTTATCCCCGCCGGGATGAATGGTCATTTTTGAGCGATGAGCATCATCAAGAATGGCCTTCCTTAAGTCTTCGTCTTGTGGTACACAAAGTCTATTATCCCTTCGTAACCAACCCTTATCGTCTAGGGTATACCTACGAAGATGGCTTGACGACTCCCCCCCCTTTGAGCTTTTCTACTATCTCAACCAACTGTGGGTCGTCTCGCTGTGCCTCACCAACCCGTCCTAGAAGTGTAGGTCTAACCTCCAAGGATGCTAACAGACCGGGTACTAAGTCAACGGAGGGTCTAAAGTCAAACATAGAGATGAATTCTAAGCTTTGTCGTTCAACAAACAACGGACTCAAGGACAACCTTTTCCTACTTAAGGCGTCTGCCACCACGTTACCCTTGCCCGGGGTATATGCTATTTCAAAATCGTAGGAGGCTAAGAATTCCATCCACCGTTGCTGCCTTAAATTCAAATCCTTCTGAGAGAATAAGTATTTTAATGATTTGTGGTCAGTGAACAGTTCGAATTTCTCACCAAGAAGATAGTGACGCCAAGACTTAAGCGCGAAAACAATTGCGGCTAGCTCTAAGTCATGCGTGGGGTAATTCTTTTCATGAACACTCAACTGCCTTCCACCATAGGCTATTACTCTTCCCTCTTGCATGAGGACCGCGCCAAGTCCCGTCCCACAAGCATCAGTATAGATGGTAAACGGTTTATTCCCGTCTGGCAGCACTAAGACTGGGGCTGAAGTTAAGGCTCTCTTTAAACGTTGGAACGCATCATCGCAATCTTTGTCCCACGTAAAAACCAGGTTCTTCTTCGTTAACCGTGTTAATGGAGCTGATATTTTTGCGAAGTCTTTGATAAACTTCCTATAATAGCCAGCCAACCCCAAGAAACTTCTTACTTCGGTTGCATTTTTAGGGACCTTCCAATCTTGGATGGCCACCACCTTTGCGGGATCCACTGCTATCCCTTCTTTGGAAACCACGTGCCCTAAGAACCGTACTTCCTTCCTCCAGAAGTGACACTTAGAAAATTTTGCCTTAAGGTTATGCGCTCGAAGGGTTTCCAACACTTCCCTAAGATGTAGGGAGTGCTCTTCTTTATTCTTAGAAAAGACTAAGATGTCATCCACAAAGACTACCACGAATTTGTTAAGGTATTCCCTAAACACCCTACTCATCAAATCAACAAAATATGCAGGGGCGTTTGTCAAACCAAAGGGCATCACTAGCCATTCATAGAATCCGTCAGGAGTCCTAAAAGCAGTCTTATCTATACTATCCTCAGCCACTCTCAGTTGATGAAAGCCAGTGGCTAAGTCCAACTGCGAAAACACTGAGGCGCCAACTAACTGATCAAAGAGATCGTCAATCCTCGGCAGTGGGTGTCGGTTCTTTTTAGTAAGCTTGTTTAGTTCTCTATAGTCCATACAAAGTCTAAGAGACCCATCCGCCTTTGTGGCAAAAACTACTGGATCACCCCACTCCGATATACTACGTCTTATGAACCCCTTCTCAAGCAACTCCTTTACTTGCTTATTGAGTTCCCTCCTTTCACGAGGAGCCATGTGGCGCACTGGAAAAGATACGGGTTTAGCATTATCCACAAGATAAATTCGAAAGTCTATCTCCCGCTTTGGAGGTAAGCCCTTCACCTCCTCAAACACATCCGGATATTCCCGGACCACTTCTACCGATCGCAGGTTCTCTACAGACGCGTCAAGCGATTCAAGATAACTTAGCATAACGGAATTTATGGGATTACAAAAGATGTCGAGAGCATTACCAAGGCGAGTCACAAGCCTAACTACTCTCCTTTCACAATCAAGAATGGCCCTATTTCTAGACAACCAATCCATTCCTAAAATTAGCCCATAGCCCGTGAAGCCCAATACATAAGCATCACATCTAAATTCAACGCTAAGTATAGAGATTTTCAAATCCAAACATATCATGGTCAAATGAGCCGAACCCCCAATTGGATTTGAAACGACCAGGGGATCCTCTACTAAACTGTTGTTCAAGTGCAGTGATTCAACTAATGATGCAGAGATAAACGAATGAGATGCGCCAGAATCGAATAAGGTACGGACAGGATGATCAAACAGAAAAACTAAACTTTCAACAGAAATTGTTCTACCTCTTTCTTGCAGCGGTGGGGCCGCAATAGCCTGAACTTGCCCCCTTGCCTGCCCTGGTGCCATAAGAGCCTGCACCTGTCCTCCCGAGGTAGACCCTGCCCTCTGCCCCTTCTTTGGACAGTCCTTCACTAAATGTCCCGCATCTCCACAATGAAAACAACCAGTCTTCTTTTTCTTTCTACAATCTTTGCTGAGATGGCCAGGCGTCCCACAATTGAAGCATTTCTTCTTCCCTTTGCCATTATTGTTTTTACCACCCTTCTTATTTTGCTGTTGGGGTTTCTTCTGATCCCCTTTCTTTTCAACTGCCTTATCCTCATGCATAAGTGCCATTTCTACTAGCTTTTCAAAGGTGGCTCCCATAGGGATGTGGGTCATAGCCAACCCTTGCAACGGTTCATTCAAGCCTCTAACGAACCTCAAAGCTTTCTTCTCTGGCGTGTTCACCAACTCCAAGCCAAACCTTGCTAACTGATTAAATTTATTGACATATTCCTTTACTGATGAGCTCCCTTGCTTTAGTGCCAGGAATTTTTCCATATTTAAGTTCTCCTCTGCCCTTGAAAGAAACTTTGCCTCAAACCTTCGTCTGAAATCCGCCCATGAATCAACTGGACGTTCCCCGTTAGTGACCTCCCACCAAAACGAGGCCTCTCCCTTCATTAACCAAGCAGCTAAACGGACTTTCCTCCCATCTTCCACTTCAAAGATATCCAACAATTCCTCAGTCTCCTTAAGCCAATCTCTGGCCTCCACAAATGTCTCAGTCCCTTGAAAAGTTTTTCCTCCCATAGCCTTGAATTCCTTGCACGTCTTTGCAAAAGTGTCAACACGAGGAGGAGGAGGAGGAATGGGTGCAACTAGGGGTGGAGGAGTATCCGCTGGGCCTGCAGTGGTGGCCCTAGCCTCCAAGTATCTCCTAAACCACCCTGGAATCGTCACACCTTCTGGGAGATTAAGATCTTCAGCCATGCTGAAACGAAAAAGGAAAGATTCAAAATGGAGAATTCGAAAGATAAAGATAAGGATGTGGCTATTTGGGATTATGTTTTTCATAAAAACTCTCTTTAAATAACATGTTTTTTTTTTGAAAGCACTTCTTCCAAAAATACTTTAGAAAAAAAATATTTTTCTAAAATTTTTTTTTATCTGTTCTGGTAACCTTATGCTCTGATACCACGTGTAACACCCCACGTCCATTAATGTCACTCACAAAGGGAATGCATTAAGTTCCATGGATGTTTTAAGTGAATATAGAACAGTAAAATTACAACAAGACAGATATAAAATAGTACTTGGAAATTCAAAAACTTTATTTCATTGTAGTAGAAGTCAAAACATGTTTGATTACATCATAACACCATATTCAATGTCAAGTACAATATCTATCTTGATAAAACAAGTACATAATCCCATTACATGAATAGCCATTAAAAAGAAAGATAACAAGCTGGACTTTACTTCAGCAGTCCAAGCTTTCCAGAAGATAAGCGATCCAACTAGACTCCACTAGAACTTGGCCCAACCTGCGGACCTGAAGGGAGAAAAAGGATGGAAAAGAGGGGGTCAGACATAAGTCTGGTGAATATGATAATTCTACAATACTATTACCAAAATAACTGGACTAAGGCATAAGCTGGAAAACAAGAAAATGTCTATGAAGAGCAGATTAAGGACATAGACAATCGCTAAAGGCAACGTTATAGGCGCTCCTAAATACTAAAGGATAAACACTATACTGCACCACACCAATCACCCTAAAGATTCATCCCACTTAGCTTCACTTAGAAACTTTCCCAATGGCTTTACGTACCCCTAGCTGACTACATAGGTGCCGCCTGCCCCTATCTCCACTAGGTGTACCCTACTTCCCATTATTCGATCGGCTCCCTAACTCGTAGATACCCGTGTTGGCCCCACAGTGGGGTGTATCACTCCCCTAAAGTGGCAACCTGATACAACGGACATGCACGGCTTATACCTACACGATGCAACAACGTCTTACCTACCAGCCCGGGTCCACACACGCATATGAAACCCGTTGGACTTGCGTTGCCACCGCTCCCTGTTTTGGCCTCTTATAGTCAAACCTAGTATGCGTGTCCCGTCCTCGACTTGGGTCGAGCCCACAAAGATACGTTTTGGGATACTGGTTGAAATGGGCCCCCACTATTTACCACAAGCATTCCACCTAAACTTGTCCCCATTAGTCCATCCCACTTAACCCACTTAGTCATGTTCATTTACATGTGTGTTTGGTTAAGTCTAATCGTATTTCAAATGCCTCTAAAGGCAACCACCAGATTCCTCATGCCACCCAAGGCACCTACTTAACCCCCATGTCCCACCTTACATGATTATCTGGTTAAGTATTTCTTAGTTCATTAAGGCCATAACCTCATAAAGACCTCTCACATTAGACTGGCATTTATGGCAGCTGGATTTGCCGGGCGGGTCCGGGCAGTCTTACACCATAAAAGAGTCTAACCTCGTGTCTTTACAACTGTTATGCTTTAGTTTGGGCCTAGGACCTCTCACATTGGGCCGACATTTGTGACTACTGGATTTGCCGGGCGGGTCCGGGCAGGTTTACATCACAAACGGGTCCAACCTCGTGTCCTAAGCATTGATTATTAATAAAAATCCACTTTCCCCCAATTTTAATAATTCCCTACTTGAATTATTAATTACTTCCAATTTTTAACAATGTCCATAATTGACTCAATTATGGACATCCATTCATGGTATGCAAAATCTTACAAAATTGCACCCAATTTATTAATTCCTAATATTACCCCTACCCCACGTTTGAACGTTTATTCGCAAAATATATGTTAGACTCGAATAGCCTAACTCATAGCATAAAAGAGATTATCATAATAACAACATGTATATGTGACCAAATGAATCATAATAAGGGGTGAAACTTGCATATGTCCAACTTGCATAGATTATACATGTCATGGACCTAAAGGTGTCAACTTGTTCAAAATTCACCTAATATAATCTCAATCAATTTTCATAAACTTACATATGAACATGTGTGAATCAACATCATCTAATTTTTTAACAACATGGTTTTATATGGGTACACCTAACTCAATAGGCAAATTCCCATAATCAAGTTTTATTTAATTATAGTTTCAAGTTTATGGGTACACCTAACCTAATAGGAAAATTCCCATAAACAAGATCCATTTAAATTAAGAAAAAAAAAACATAACTTTAAGCATGATCCAACAGCATGATTTTTCAACATAATATAGCATGATTTATAACATGGCATAGTATGATAGTATAACATAGCTTGACATGATTCTCAACATAGCACGACATAGCATAAGAGAATTTACAACATAGCATGACATAGCATATATAATTTACATCATACGACAACATAATAACATAATAAGAGATCCACAATATATAGAATTTACAATTACAAATCACATCACTTTCTTGTGATCCATTCATAACTGAGTCAAATTAGTTTGTAATAGTCTTGTGAGAATCATCATACTCACCAACAAAAGAAAAGAATTAGAGAAAGAGAGATCTTTTGATTTGATTTGTGTAGATTTAGTTGTAGATGATTAGGCTTCCTCTTCTTAGTTTGTGACGGCTACGCTGAACTCCATGGCAGCAGCATGACGGTAGCTTCTCTATTTTTACAAGTGATTTAGGTCTAGGGTCTACCCACTTATTTATAGATTTTAGAATTCATTTAGGCCATTAGATTTAACCTAGAAATAACCGCAGCCGTTCAGACAAGATGGGGTTTATCTTGTTGACTCAGCAATGAGTCAGAAGTGACTCAGCAAACACTCAGCATATTAATAAACTTCTATTCATGTCATAAATATATATATATTTTCTACAATGTACATATTAGATACATCCCCCTTTACTTATTATTGTTTTTATATACATATTAGATACATCCCCTCTCTCACACACTTATTAATATTTTTATATTCATATTAGATACATCCCCTCTCTTACACACTTATTAATATTTTTATATTCATATTAGATACATCCCCTCTCTTACACACTTATTAATATTATTATATTCATATTAGATACATCCCCTCTCTTACACACTTTTATATTCATATTAGATACATCCCCCCTCTTACACACTTATTAATATTTTAGCAACTTTAGTGTTAATAGAAAATTCGGGGTGTTACAGTCCCCTTGTCTCAAACCACGTTTAGAGACAATAGTATTACCAGCCACACCATTAACACAAATATTTGTTCTCACACTGTGCTATCTCATATGTTGCGTGCATATAACCTTTGAAGTCTATGGGTAATAGGTAAATAATGCATACGTTTATATCCCTTTTTCTTTCTTGGTTTGTATTTTCCCTGATTACATATTTTAAGATTCCTAAGGTCGGTATCTTTCTTCCAAAATAGCATGTCACTATTTAGACATGTATCTATTTTCTCATACGGTAAACCTAAAGCCAACATCATTTTTTTACTTCATAATAATTTTTGCACATTAAATAAAACTATTAGAATTGTGGAGGGAGACCTTGGAATTGAAGGGTTTCAGGCTTAGCAGAACTAAAATAGAGTATATGAAGTGTGAGTTCAGCGGTGTCGGGTCAGATGACAGAGAGGTCACCCTGGCCGGTTGAGTAGTACCCAAGAAGGTATCGTTTTGGTAATTAGGACCTATGTTGTAGTTTGATAGGGAGATTGATAAGGATGTTAGTTTTAGAATTCAAGCAGGATGGGTGAAATAGTGACTAGTATCCAACATTCTCTGTGATAGGAAGATTCCCCATAAACTTAAAGAAAAGTTCTATGGAAGAACAATTAGGCCTACGATGTTATATAGTGTGCAATGTTGACCTCCAGAAGATAAGTGTAGCAGAGATGCATATGTTGCGTTGGAGCTATGGGCATACCAGACGACATCGGATTAGAAATGATGATATTCAGGACAAACTTGGACTTGCACATGTTGAAGTCCAACACCGCTTGAGATGGTTCAGACATCTCCAATGTAGACTGCATGATGCACCAGTGCACGTTGGAACTATAGGTCACGCCGAAGGCCCACAAAGAGGTAAAAGTCGTCCTAAAATGACATGAATGGAGATCGTAAAAAGTGATTTAAGAAAATGGAGTATATCTAAAGAGCTGGTATCGAATAGAAGTGCATGGAAGTTGACAATCCATGTACCAAAACCTTAGGTTCTTCCTTTTTTCCTTTTTTTAATTTGTTTAATAAATTTAAACTTTATTTTACTTGTATTGAAGCTTTTAACTCTCTTTTTTAATCTGTTTAATTATTTTAAACTTTATTTTACTTTTATTGAAGCTTTTAACTCTCTTTCTCTCTCTCTCTCTCTCTCTCTTTTGGGTTCCATCTCTAGCCAACCTCAACTTTTTTGGGATTTATGGCTTAGTTATTGTTGTTTTTGTAAATTATTAAGAGGCATACGCCGCTTCAAAACTTGTACAACTGTTGTAAATCATGTTTCTATAAGGTTGTATTTAGATTTCATCGCAATGTATTCATAGTTACAGATAATTGGGTTCCGCTATTACAGCCTTCTCAAAGGGATTACTTTGCGGCATCTAATAAATCATATATTTTTTGCTCCAATATCTGGTTCTTCTTCAGTATTACCATCGTCATCAGTAAATTGTTGAACCGGAAACATTGAACGTGCAACATCTTCAACTATATATTCTACGAGATTTGTCATAGCAATTTCATTATTCCCTAACTCCTCAACTTGTAGAGAAATAGATGCTAACGGTTCTCCATGACGATCCCAAACCAAATAGTTCGACATAAAACCATATTGACGCAAATGAACTCGAACCATTTGCAGTATCAAATGCTTTAATAATTTGCATCTACTATATGGACAACGGATTTCGTCGTCGTTTCTGTTGTTACTTAACGCGAAATCAATAAATACGCCCACACCATTAGTAAATTGTTCACTTATTGTGCCTCCAACTTCTCTTCGTTTGTACATTCAGCTTCGATCAGTAAAATAATCGTCCATTCCTAAGTAGATAACTAAAAAGTAAGGCTGTTATGCTAATGGTTACCGTTACCATTTGGCAAATACCATTACTGTACCGTTTTTACTGGTAAGTCGGAATTGCTTACCGTTACCATTACCGATCGACTGGTATACCGAAGACTGTTATACAATAATCTGGTAATCATTACACTGTTAATGATAAATTATCGTTTCTCCATCAAAGTTTGTATCTTGACATGTTTTTTGTATGCAGTACATCTTTATTATACTATATGTAGTGCTAGTTAATTAAAAACTATAAATGAGAAATAAAATAAGTATACATGGAATTATTTCACCTTATTATTGAACTAAATTTAATCATTAATTTGATTCTAAATGCATGTAATAAAGCATATCAGATGAATATACATACGTTATAAATTGACTGGTAAAATTACCGTAACCGCTAGTACTGAAGAAATGTTACCGATAATTTACCATTAAAAAGAGTAAATTTACCGTTACCACACCGTTTTAACTGCTATACTGATTTTAATCAAAAATGATTATCGGCCGACTGGTAATGGTAAATTTACCATTACCGTAACAGCCCTATTAAAAAGTATGATAAAATTTGCATTGATATTTTATTAAAACAATTTATTGTTGAATGTTATGTTTATTGATCATTTACACTTTGCTAATGAGTCATCTTGCTTCCCATTACAAATACGATAACGTGATTAAATCGCGTAAATCATTTCAACTTATTCAACAAAATTTTGGCAGCGCTTCGCTTTAGTTCCCTGAACAATACACAAAATTTTGAGGACCATTTAAAATGAAATGTTTTACGAGATTTAATTTTGTTATTATGTTCGTATCTTGTCTAATTCAAAGACAAATCCAACAAATATTGTATATGATGAATATAGATGTCCGTTCTGTTAACAAAACGAACATTCACATAACGATCATATACCAATACTTATCAGATGGGGCAGAAAAAAAATCTAAGGCTGCATGAATATAATATATTACAATTTGTGCTCTTATTTATCAATCGCCTATGTAAAAAGCAAATTTTAAACCATATAAACCTTCAACGACTTAATTTCAATCTCTAATTGTACGTACACGAACTTTATCACATATACGTATAATTTCGACATTCAATCAAACTAACTATATGTTATAAAATTAAATATCATTTTCGCTAAATTTTTATATAACATAAACTTAATTATATCCATTTTCACTAAACGCCCCTTAAAAAATCTAGAATCTCTTATATATTAATTCAACATATATACGTGCACATAATTCTATTGTGATACAAACAATATAAACTTACAATATATAAATTAATAACAAGAATTGGCCTCAATTAATTCAACTTATACATAAATTAATTAACAACACTATATATGCGCGTATACATACAACAGAAACTATGTAACCCTATATTAGCAACACAATACATAGATTAATAACATGATTAATTCAACCTATACATGCACATATTAACAACACTATACATACAAACATATAATCTAACGAACTAATTAACCTTAAATACGCAAATCTAGGGTATTGAAAAAATTAGGGCTTATACCTTGAATATTGAAGATGAATTGGAGCCTTGAAAGGAGAGAGAGCCTTTCAGACGTTGGAGAGAGTAGGGACGACAAAGCAGGTGGTGGTGGCGAGTTTCAAAATTAGAGAGGAAGGATTTGGAGAGTTTTTTTTGGTGAAAATCGAAATGGAGAAGAAAGAAATAGGTCGGTCAATTTCTACTCGACTAAGCAACGGCTAATAATGGCTGCCAACCGCTTTAAAACCAATGGTTTCCTACGTCTTCCAACGTTTTTTTATTACGTAATTTTTTTTTCAGAATTAAGCTTCTGTGGATGCCGTTTCCAGTGGCCGCTGGCGACCATTGCTCTCTTCCGTTGCTATATATTGTGTGTCTTGTAGTGCCAAAATCTTAAGTGTTACAAAATTCTAATTGTTGCTAATTTAATCTAATCAATACAACACAAAATAATACAACTTAACATATTTTCACAATTTCTTTGTTACATGCATGTAATATAATATTTTCAACACGTTTTAATATTAATTTATATATAACCACATTAATATTTACATATGTGTAAAAATGAATATTTCGCCTTTCTTAAATTCAAAACTCGCATATTTTAAACAACAAAAGTTGTACAACTTTATTGTTGTAAACAAAATAATCTATCAACTTCATTAAAATATTTCTAACATTCCACATACTGATTCTCAATCAAAAATATTCATATTTCTTGTTTTAATAGCCACACAAAAAATTCATAAATATTGGTGTTATTACCAAAAATCACTTTTAACAATAATCTACAATTTTATTTCATCTTAACACAATTTAATTTACTCTATAAATTCATTTTACCATTTCCAAACATAGTTTTAAACACAACTTTTCTTTTCTTTTATATTTTCTACAACTTAAGTTGTTCATACACAGATTTGCAAATTAATAATAATCTTATTAAACAACTTAAACCTTCATATCGAAAATATACTTTACATTTAAATATTGATTGTTAACCAATATTTTATATTTTCAATATTCATTTCAACCACTAAAATATTATTTATCAATATTTTCACAAATTATTATTACATTTGAAAAAACAATTCATTTAGAACATATTATGAGACTTTCCCAACGTATATAATTAATTTCATCTCTAAATTTAGTTGTAAACAGAGATTGAAATAAATTTCATTATTGCATTAATTTGAATTCAATTTATTTCAATTTACTCGATTTCTCATAAAAACCAAATTCTTTAATTATCCATCTCACGCAGTTATACGAGTTTAGCTTTTAAATTCGTATCTTATTCTTCTCAAATTTAGAATTACAAAACGTGTTATAATCTATCAACCTCGGATACCCAAAAGTTCGAATTGTTACAGTATATGCAGTTTTTTTTTGGGCTTCTCAATGTTATTAATATGATAATGAATTTCTCATATTGATAATTATTACATTACCGTAATAGTCTTAGGTAAACAATGTGTGTTCATGTGATGTGTATCTATCAATGGTAGTTGTTGCCTGCACCATTTCAAACGAGAAATAGAACACATTTTGCAGGTAAAAAATATCCATAACTACGTTTTATAGTCTTTAACTTACCCATAGGTTTAGAAAAGTGTATCAAAATGGATAAAATAAGTACTGTTTATGTATTGCTTTAAGATCAAAGAGAAAGAGGGGCAGAAAAAGAGGGAGAAGTGGGAGTTTCTTACAACTTTAACAAAAAGAAATTTCAAACATTGTTTACCAATAAAACAATGGCTCCACGTGAAACTCGCTGAGAAAACCATATACGGATTATTCCTCGTGAAAACATATGTTTTACTTCTCCACACCACATAAAAGGCAAGAATAAACTTCAAAAATCAGACCCGCAACACTCACTTCTTTATCATACCTATAGCTTCGCAGCAGGTGAGATGGTCTACCACACTAATTTTTTATTGCAACAGATACCATATAATAAGATAGTGCCTAATCTCCATTTTATCCCTCATTCAACCTCAACAATCCTAACAAAAAAATAATGCTGCATTCTTCTGCCATAAACCTACTTCTCATGATCACTACTAACTTCTTCTTCGCCCAATCATCATCATCATCTCCATTACTCTCATTTCTTCAAAGCCTCCCTGTACATTCTCAAACTCTACTTAACTGGAACCAGTCCATTAACCCTTGTAGTTGGCAAGGCATCACTTGCAAATCAAACTATATTCAGGCCTTAAACCTCTCTAACCTTAACATAGAAGCCACTTTATCTACTTCAATTCCTCACATTTGCACTCTTCCATCTCTTGAATATCTGAACTTAACCCAAAATCGCTTCTCTGGTTCTATTCCCCCCCTACTTGGCAACTGTTCTAAGCTCAAAAGCATTTTCCTTGAATCTAATTTTCTATCTGGAAATATCCCACCTGAGTTATTCATCTCTGGCGAACTTATTGAGGTCAATTTAGGTACCAATGCACTCACAGGAGAAATACCAACCGAGGTTAGGTTTTCTACAATGCTTGAATATGTTGGATTTTACAACAACAAACTAAGTGGATATATTCCAGAAGAGCTGCTTATTCTACCAAAGCTTAAGTATCTGTATCTCTACAATAACAGCTTAACTGGAAAATTTCCCGATTTTCCTACTAAATGCTGCTTATCCGAAGTGTATGTACATAAGAATATGTTATCAGGTGACATGCCTACTAGCTTGTTCAATTGCCATAACCTCACAGCTTTTATAGCTACCAGCAATAAATTTCAAGGAACATTACCTGATTTATTTTCAAAGCTTCCCAAGCTTAAGTCGCTGTATCTTGAAGACAACGAATTTGAGGGAGAGCTACCAAAAAGTTTAAGTACACTGATGAATTTGAGCAAGCTTTTGCTTTCTGAAAATCATTTTAATGGTAGTATACCTGAGAATATCGGTATGCTTCAATCTATATCTACTCTTTCTTTGTGGGGAAATCAACTCACTGGTTCTATTCCTAAGTCCATTGGTAAGCTTAAGAACTTGGAATGTTTGTCTCTGTCCTTTAATAAACTCTCTGGTCCATTTCCCGGTGAGTTAGGTAACTGTAGCTTTCTCACTGAACTTGACGTTCACGAGAATTTAATCTCTGGATCGATTCCAATAGAGATTTATAAACTAAAGAATCTGGAGAAGCTACTACTGTTTAAAAATAAGTTTGAAGGATATATAGCTCCTGAAATTGCAAACTTGAGCAACTTAGTTCAATTGCATCTCTATAACAATTCGCTAAGTGGAGAGATTCCAAAAGAGATTGCCACGTTACCGAAACTTGAATATGTTAGTTTAGCTTTCAATGATCTAACTGGAGAAATACCTTGGGGTCTCGGAAGAGCTACTAGTTTGATTTGGCTTGATCTTACAGGCAACAAACTTCATGGCACAATCCCACCTTACTTGTGTAATGGAAATAATCTATCTGTTTTTGTGATCGGACACAATCGATTTAATGGTACTTTTCCTACTCTGATCGGATCATGTTTAGCACTTCATAGAGTAACACTCTCCAACAATCGTTTTCAAGGAGAAATAGCAGAGAACTTATGCATAAATCATAGAATTCAATATCTTGATCTCAGTAATAACTTCTTCGCAGGGAAGATTCCGTTGAAATTTAGTTTATGGACCAATCTTTCCATGCTTGCTATGTCGAATAACTTATTCAGTGGCTCTATTCACCATGAATTTGGTAACCTTCAAAAGTTAGAAATTTTGAATATTTCATCAAATAGATTGACAGGAGAAATACCCCGTGAGTTGAGCAAATGTAAAAATTTACTCAAGTTAGACTTGAGTTCGAATTTCCTTTCAGGAAATATTCCAGCTGAAATTTTGGGACTACAGAAACTGCAGAATCTTCTTCTTTCAGGAAACGGTCTAAGTGGCCCGATTGGTGATATATTCACATCAACTCAAAGTCTTTTGGAATTGCAACTTGGAAATAACAAACTTAATGGACATATTCCTTCTAGTCTAGGCTATCTTCAGTACATTTATTTAGCTTTGAACTTGAATAACAATATAATAACAGGAGAAATTCCTGCAAGCTTCAGCAATCTTGATAAACTACAAGTTCTTGATCTTTCAAATAACTCACTTTCGGGTTCCATACCATCTACCTTGAATTCCATGCTCTCTCTCTCAATAGTCAATGTATCATTCAATAATTTATCAGGTAATTTGCCTCAAGATTGGATACATTTTGTATCAAAATTGCCAAAATCTTTTCAACGAAACCCCATGTTAATTTTGACGACTGGGGCACTGACACAAGAAGGTAAAAATAACAAAAAAGGAAAGTGGATAAAACTGGTTATAACTGTATCGTGCATCCTTTCGCTTGTATTAGGGATACTTTGTGCGTTGAAATACTTGTCCCAAACTAAGTATTACAAGTTAAAAGCTGTTTCAAGAAGTTCAATTAATAGCCTAGACTCTAATAAAGGACTGCCAGAAGACATTACGTATGAGGACATACTTAAAGCAACTGAAGACTTAAGTGAGAAGTACATAATCGGAAAAGGAAGGCATGGTACTGTGTACAAGACAGAGTTAGGGAATGAAAAATATTGGGCGGTTAAAAAGCTCGACTTAGTGGAACCGGCATTTTTCACTGAACTTAAGATACTAAACTACGTGAGGCATCGGAATATCATGAGAGCTGCTGGATATTGTGTGAGAAACGGATTTGGTCTGATTTTATCGGAGTATATGTCTCGTGGTACCCTTTTTGATGTGTTGTATCGTGAGAAGCAACGGATTGCATTGAGTTGGAATGTAAGGTATAAAATTGCTCTAGGAGTTGCTCAAGGTTTGTGCTACCTTCATCATGACTGTGTGCCTCAGATTATCCATAGAGATGTGAAATCTAGCAATATATTGTTGGATTCTGAGTTTGAAGCTAAGATCGGTGATTTTGGGAATGCAAAGATGGTCGATAGTCCTGAAGATGAAGGTAGTACAATGTCTTTGATTGTCGGTACACTTGGCTACATTGCTCCAGGTAATACATATTTTATTTATTTATTTATTATTGAATTCATATGACCGACAGTTAGGGCAAAAGGTACTAGCTCAGTTTGGCAGTCAGCAAAGGACACTTTAATGGCTCTTAAAAGATAAAAACTTGGTTTTTAGAAGCAAAAATCAAAGGCCAATATCGATATGGAAACTCGATTTTTTTTTTTAATTTGACAAATTAGTTTTCCGTTTTATTATCATTCTAAAATAGTAATAATAACGACTCTATAAAAGCCATCATAAAATCATCCAACAAGCCGGTTGAAGATGCAATTACCAAAGTAGCCACATTTGGTAAATTCATTAAAAAAAGCTTGAATTAGGAGATTTGTTAGTTAATTGCCATTGATGCAAACACAAATACAAATAATAACGAAACTACGAAAGTATTCAACATATAAGATATTCAAGCAACGAGGGCACAAAATATCAAAGAACAAACTATGAAAGATAAATGATAATTACAAGTTGAGTGTGATGATGTATACATGTACATTCCACAATGCAGTACTGTTATTTTATATCTTTTCTTGCCAAACTTTTAATACAATTTCCTCTAATGTTTTGGGCCATATCAGAAAATGGATATTCAACGAGATTAACGGAGAAAGCTGACACATACAGCTATGGAGTAGTTCTACTAGAACTCCTAACTCGTAAGATGCCAGTGGATCCCACATTTGAAGATGGCCTCGACATAGTAGCATGGATGAAAATAAAGCTAAAAATGGCTGACTGGGGAATTTTATTTGATTCGCTTGATGAAGAAATCACTTGGTGGATAGAAGAAGAAAAGCAAAAAGTGGTAGATTTGGTGGAACTGGCCATGTCTTGCACACAGTCAGCAAGTGAGCTAAGGCCATCCATGAGGGATGTAGTAGCCACATTAATCAAGCTTGAATAAAGAGCAGTGCTATGAATTCACTACAATATTTGCTGCAATTTTCCCACTTCTTTCCTTTTCTCGACAGTACATTACTCAGTGAAAATTTGAAGTGCACTCAGTAATACTTTGCCAACCAAAACCGGGTAACATGAAGTAGAGGTTTTTATATAGAAATGCTTTTAATTTAAGGCATGAAGTACTAATAATTGTATACAGATTACATCTTAAATTTTGATTATCTTGTATTAACCTGTCACATTTTTACATAATTAGAATTTAGAAGCATATATCAAATAGTAGTGCTTACACGAGGAATTTAGAAAGTTAGACCAAGTCTTGGTTCCCAGTTATCAGCAATTTTGCATCATATATAATTCAGTCTTGGGGCTGTTTTCTTATCACCTGTATTCACCAAAGAACAGAACGTGCCGTAAAGCCTAGAAAATATTACCGTCAAAACTTCTATTGTCAAAATTTAGTGTGTCAATGACAGAAGGCCGGATTGGACAACAGCCAACAAGTGTATCTTTACAGAAATAGTATTCGCAAAAGGAAGCTAAATTCAATGGTCAATATGTAACACTTTGAACCATAGTTAAGGACCCCAGCCGGCATGCCGGAATCCCGGCCACCCCGGTCCGGTTCCGGCGATGACCGGGCCGAAATTTGTCTTAAAATTCGGTTTCGGTAGTACAATAGAAAAATGTGAGGAGAAAGGCAAACACATGAAAGAGGAGGAAGCAAGAGAAAGATGGCGACATTAGAAGGCAAGATCGAGAAGTGAGATAGGGGGAACCGGCAACTAGCGATAGATTTAATTAGGGTTATTCTGTTTGATGAGGAAGAAAGTAAACAAGCGAAAACTGGAATTGATACTGGGCTGGGCTGTTAAAATTTTCGAGTCACTATAAAGTCGACAAGAACTTTGGGCTGAAATTGCATAAATTAAAACAATTAAATATAGGCTATATTGATTCTACTGCATACCAGTGAATATCCTAGAAATTATCTTTACAAAATTTATGCCAAGTTTTTTTGTTTTTTTATTTATAAAATTCAAACTACGAGTATACATTTATACGAATACATTGTGTTAATTGCATATTTACAACAATACATTATACTAGTATAACCGCACAACGGTGGGGAAACCGACCGTTTGATTATATAATTTAAAAAAAAAAATATGTTGTATTTTTAGATTAATCTACAAAAATATGAATGATTTAAAAAAAATTGTTTTTTTTTTATTTTGTTTAGATTTAGATATATCAAAAGATATTGTAGTAAAAAGTGGATTTGAACTACATTTGAAATATAATGATATTTTAGAGAAATTTTAGAAATTAGAATTTGAACTGTTAAAGACATTAGAGAAAACAATTCCGAGAAAGAAGACAATGTTTATGTGTCGGACAACGCTGCTATATTTGAGGCTATATTCATTGGGATGGACAAATTGATTTAGCCTCTCTTACAGTAGGGAAACCTCCCTAACGATCGGTTTGATTAATTTACATATGGGAAAGTCTAAATGGACACAAAATGTTGACACAAAATTAAACATACAAAATTTGAATCATTAGAACTCCTCCCAAATTCAACTTCACACATAAATACAAGCAAATCTTGTGGTCTAGATTTTGTGTATATAATTTTGTGTCCCTATGGCCACTCCTTTACATATGTACAACAAAAAATACCTGAATTTCCAAAACGGAACTAAAACTGAATTTCCGATTTTTTCGAAACGAATTCAAAATTTTAAAATTTCTCATCCAGAACGGAAATGGAATACGGAATTTCGAACCTTACTTCGAACATACTAGAAATTTTGTTTAGACATGGTTCATACAACAGATTAAACAAACACAAAGTTTGGTTCATTTCAAACTTTATAACAAAAAAAAAAAATAAACTAAGATGAAGGTATCGTAGGGTGTAGCATAAGAGGATATTCGAATTGTTTTATAGATCACAGATTTCCTTTGGAATTTCTTTCGTCATGTATCCTTGTCTAAGTTTTATTCATATTATCGTTTTCCATAACTCATAACCCCATACAATAACACTCCTTGACAATAGGAGTGAGCGTTAGGTTGGCTTGCTTTATCCAAGAGAGCGACTATTTAGACACAAGAATTTGACACAAACAGAAAGACACAAACTCCCATCTATTGGATCAGTTTGTCCTTATATAAGGAGATAAATCAGGGGGCAATTAGTGGTTAAGATTTTTTGTAATAACCCGGAAAATCTGAGCTAGTTTAAAATTTTTATTTTGGCAATTTTAGCGAATTTTGAACATTTAAAATGAATTATTTTAAATAATATCGACGAGGAATTTATTTTGAATATAATTAGAACGTATATATTTATACGCATCGTCGTTAGAATATAAATAACTATATATAATTATAAAAGGAATTAAAATGGCGCGGTAGTTCGATAATTCGATTTCAAACTTCAATTGAATGTACCGGGTGCAAAATAAACCGGATTTTAGTGAAACCAAAAATATTAGAATCTATTCGTGAATATCTTTCCAACGAATCTGAAGAATCGAAATTTCATAGCGGGAATCAAAAGTTATGCCCAGTTGAAAATTCAGAATAGTCGCTATGTAAATTATACATGGCCCAAAAAGTCAAATTTTGCATACGGATGAATTTGGACTCAAAACCACTTCCATTGAGTTCAAAATGCCGTTTAAAACTCCGAAAAGTATAAGCTTCGATATATTCCGATATCCGGAATAGTGGGTATGGGCTGGAGTTGTTCGGTTAACAATACATAGCCCTTAAAAAGTGAAATTTTGCATACGAGCTCAGAATTCGACGAGATAAATTTTTATGGATTCACAATGACAAATCATTGTTGAGTTCCAAATGGCGTGTTGAATAGAGTTAGTATGTGGCCGTGCGAGCTGAAACAGTTCAGGGTAAAGCGAGCAGTCATTTTACAAAGAAACATTATTGATACGACCTCAGAATTCGATTTCGTTTTTTTTTTGGATTCGTATGGTCCAATAATGGTTAAATCCAAGAGGGCATGATTTTTGGTGTTAGTGTGTGAGCGTGCGAGAAGAAAAGGTGCGCCAAAATAGCATTTTTAGAGCTTATCAGAGCATTTTTGTGATTTTTTTTTTGAACGGTCAAACGAACTCGGAATTCGACGAAACTTGTTTCGTTGGACTCATCTTCACGTCTACTATCTCGTGCCCGAAATCCGCGGCGATTGGAGCTCGTTAGCGTTCAGGCGATACACGGGAAACGAGCATATAAACACTTTTACTTCCTTTTCTTCCTCACTTTTCTCTTCCTCCTCTTTCTTCCTCTTCTCTTAAATGGAGACCGCGACCCCTCCCCGCTGTCCAGCCTCCACCGCCGCCTCCCCAGCCCCTCCACCGCCGGCCGCACCCCCTCCTCCTCCTCCCCCCTCCTCCTCTTCCTCCTCCTCTCTCTCTCTCCTCCTCTTTCTCTCTTCAAATGCAAAACCCTAAGCCACCACCACCACCACCACCACGGGCCCCACCACCCCCGCCGCTACCCTCCAGCGGACTCCCCACGCCACATCAGGTCTGGCGCCCCCTTCCCCCCCCCCCCTCAATTCCGGCCGTGGGCCCCCCGGTCACCAAAAACCCATTTTACACTAATCGCCCGTTTTGCAAATAAGACCCTGTCCTTATTTCGCAAATAACTCTCAAACGGTGCGTTTCTGGCCAAAGTCCCTCTAGACCAAAGTTGTAGAGTACGAAATTTTCTTCGATTTGGCTATATGGAAGTCGTGTTTTGGAGTTCGGACCTGCTCGGAAAACGCGTTCGAAGTCTGCTGTTCAAAACCTGAAAAAATCGTGTACTTTTGCGAATTCTGGCGAATTGGAGCATTTTCGGCAAAAAGACCCTTAGGCGAAAGTTGTCCGGAATGGAGCGTTTAAGCTGGGAAAAAAATGGTGTGAAGATTGAAGCTCGTTTGTAGATTCTGGAACCAGAACAGCGAATCCAGGCGTTGGAAAAAAAGTGAGTTTTCTCCGTTTTAAAGCTTCTATGGTTTTTGACATATGAAGTTAATAAAAATATGATTTTTATGTTATAGAGATAATAAAAATATGATTTTTATATTAGTAGAAGATTAAAAATATGATTTTTACATTATAGAAGTATTAAAGATTTGATCTTTATTATGTAGAAGGAGCAAAGGTGTGATTTTTATATAAGTGGCGATATAAAAATATAATCTTTATTATATGAACACCGTTGTAAAAATAGAATTTTTATCTATATAGTAGTAGTATAAAAATGTGATTTTTATATACATAGCAACAATATAAAAATGTGATTTTTATATTTGTAGTGACTACGGTTAGTGAAATTGGCAAAAAGGCGAGCACGACGAAGATTTCTACATAAGAAGAGTCGTGATATTGGATTAGCTATCGGTGAGAACTTCTCAATCTAAATTTCTTTTTTTCTAGTTATATATATATATACTAGGATGCAGACGGTGTTTAGTAGCACCCGACACCATCGTCCACAGACCATGGACTTGTTTGTTTGGTTGTGTAGTTGGTTAGATCATTTGATTTGAATTTGGTTGTTTGGTGAATTGAAATTGATTTGATTGATGTGTGAATGGCGTGGGCCATCACTAGACCAGGGATAAGGCTAGGCCTCGTCCCGTTTCTAGTATCGTTCCGTTATGCCGCCGAAATTTTCTAAAACAAGTTAGAAAAATAAAGATATCATTTTATTTGATAAATGAACCGAATAGAAAATTCATAAGTTGGATAAAATAGTTTGGTCGTTAAAAATATAATTTTTAACGTGAATGTGAATAAATAAATATTCATTTACAAACCGGACGGTTTGTTTATGTACACCTATTTGAAGGACATTGATTGGGACGATAAATTTTACACATCGCCCAACTGCACAAATAAAACATGTGTTTGATTGTTTGAAACCCCACACGGGTATTGGGATAAAATACGGCATACACTAATCCCAATAATTAGTTGTATGTCGATCGATGGATTGACAGGCTGTTATAAGCGTTAGATATCTATATTTGATGCTTATACAGTGTAGTGCACTTTGGATGATGGTTGATTATTCATCGTTGCTATTATATACATGTGTTGTATGGAATCCATATAATTAACTTTATATGGTAATTGATTGGGCCTTATTCCAATTTAGAAGATAAAGAATATTATAAAATAAAGGTTCATGTGTTGATAGTACTCATTCGTTGAGATTAGTCATGTGTTGAACGAAATATTTTAACAATAAAATTTACATCTTTATCATATATAAAATTAGAAACTAATTGGAAAATAGATAAGATGAGTGGTCTCCTGGATATTAATCTGATGTTGGTTTCGGCCTTCGGGGTTAATATTCAGGGAATCGTTCTCTTACTAATTTACGGTTGGAGTCTGATTTGAAATCAAACGATAGATACCTTAATTTTTATAAAATATACGTGGACAGTACTCATTCGTTGAGATTAGTCATGTGTTGACAAAAATATAGATTCATGTATTTAATAGAATAAATATTCATTTGTTGAATAGAATAACGGAATTATTGAAATATATAAAGCCGTGTTGATTAGAGATGCGCTATTTTGACGCGAACGATATTTATATCGATTATATTCGTTTTTATAATGAATATTGAAAAGAGATAAAAATCGAATATATATAAAGCAAATTTGAATTGAATTGAATATAAACCAAATTCGAATTAAATTGAGTATAAACCAAATTCGAATTGAATTGAGTATAAACCAAATTCGAATTGAATTGAATATAGAATGAATTGAAATTTGAATTGAATTGGAAATGGAAGTTGAAATGTTTTCGAATGAATTTAAAACTATTTATAAAATTCGTTTTAAATAGAAATCAACGAAAAATATATTATATATATAATATAATGGCCTGAATAGAACGCGCCGCGCCGCGGTAGTTCATGAATTTCGACCATTAATTTCGAACGGACATTACGGGAGATCCGACCGTCGGATTCTCCTAAAACTGGAACCGTTGGGTTCGTATCGAAAAGAGCTTTCAAACGAATATTAGAAATTTGAAATCTAACGGTTGGATTTGGAGATACGTCCAAATCAAATTTGGAAAAGGTCGGGGTAAGTGCAGTTCGATGGCCGTTGTTGGAAATCGACTGTACGGGCCTTGATAAAATTATTAAAAATAGTAATAATTTATGTAAAATCAAAAGAAATGATTTGGGAAAAATTGGGATGAAAAACTCCCTATTTGAAAAGATAAAAATAGTTTTTTATCGAAATGAACTAGTTTTGAACTAAAATTAAAACCCATTTATTTTTAAATAAATAAATTGGAATTGAATTAGAACTGATTTATTTGGGTTTATCGTGAACTGTGCTTTAAATGACATTAGTTCTTTAACCCAGTAAAAGGAGTCTTAATGAATCTGTAATTAGATTGAAATGTGAATTGATAATCTAAATTATCAAATTCAGAAAATAAGCGAGAATGGAGTATCACCAGTTTTGCTCCAAGCGATAGTTAAATCTTTAATTAGATTTGAACGGGAAATGCTAATTAATTTTACTGATAATACCGTGGTGTTAGATATGGAGTATTACCGGCCAGTTTTGCTTCATGGGATGAATAGGTTGGGATTGGGAAATAAAATAAATAATTACTTCGGTGTGGTTCGCTAATCTCGACTAGTTTGGGAAAACCATAATTTGGTTTGATACGACATCCAATGGAAGATTAAAGGATAAATTTTAAAGAATTTATCTTGGATAAAATTAATGGGAACCTTTCCCTAAGAATGTGAAATTTAGAAACTAGCTGTAGGTTAGTTAAGAAGAATAGTTTCCTGGGTATTGATCTGATGTTGGTTTCGGCCTTCGGGGTTAATATTTGGGGAATTGCTCTCTTACTGATTTACGGTTAGTGACTAATGAATTGGAATGAGGCGTATGTTGTGTTTGTGTAACATTTGTTTTTAATATACGCGGGTTGTTCGGAAAGGCCGGGTTATACCCATTCTGAATAATCGATTCGACGATATGTCGAAGATGAAGACGGTGGTCGAAGACCAGAAGTCTTCACATCGTTTGGATAATTACTGATGATCCTGATTGGGCTGTACACCCAAGAGGATGGAAATAGTTGGTGGTCGTCCAGACGTACTTGGAGATCGATGGATATGTGAGGAAAGTGCCTCCGGTTTCGTTCAGACCCAGAACGAACTTGTAAATGGATTGTGTGTCTGACATTGGATTTTATTCTGTGTTGATTGATTTCTGTTAAATATATATCTGTTTGGCGGCGGAGAATTTATTCTCTTGCTTAACGCCCTTCTCTGAGACGTACGAGCTTAGAGGTTATATATCGATAGATATCAATCGCATGGCATGAATTGCCTGTGTGGCACGCTGAGTTGCATGGATCAAGGCTTCTGTTGAAAAGCAAAGTCTTGTGGTTGATGATCGAAGCACGGCCTTTGGGGCGTAGCTTTGTGTATAGCGTGGATTCGCGAGCCTCACACCTCTGTATGAGTTAAAAACGGGATAAGGACTGCAGGGAGAGCACGACGTTTCTTTCTAGCTTTGGTGGTGTCAGTGACTTACCAGCCCTGACATTTATATACTTTTCACCTATGTGGTTGTTGGATGAGGCGCCTTGATTTTAGGTCTGTAAGGACCGGGAAACGTGTGTTCAGGAATAATTAATCCTCAAACGTAAGAGAGGACCGGCCCTGAAGCATCCAGGGGTTACCCAGAGTGTGTAGTCCCGAGGCATTTGCTAGAGTGTCTCGAATCGGAGAAGAGCTTGCCCCTTGCCTCGACTCATGACGGAAATCCAATTTCCAATACGAGATATTTCGGCTTTATTTGTAGAGCCTAGTATGGCGACATAGTAGCATGGGATGCTATGCCGTCTATGATTTATATTTATGATTGAAAATGTTTTGACACTATACACTTATTACAGTATCAAATGATTTGTTTTAAACGTACCAACCATGTTTGGCTATTATAAGGGCAAACCCTATCCTCCGGCTTGCGTTGCATTGTGTGATGGGACCTGGGTCTTATAATAGCTTCATTTTTCCAAAAAGCATTGCGCTGTTTATTCTATGCACTGGTATTCTTGGGAGGAAACCCGTTCCGTGTTATACGGCGTGGTCCCTTGAATTACTCTCTTTTAAAGTAAAGTTTTAAATAACTGTTTTAGTTCTCACACCAGTCACATGACTGACCTGGAGTTTATTGTTTTAACCTAAACTTTGGGTGCCCCTATTTTCGACATGAGCAGCTAGTAGTTTTGGTTTTGCAGATTTATATTTACAGGATCCTGGTTTACAACTGGAATGATATCCGGAAAGCTCTGTATCTGTATATCACCTTCAGTTGTGCTTTGTATTATTTTCCGCTGCTATGTAATTTATTGTAATCTCTGATATTTATCGAATGTAATTTATTCATTTATACTCTGTATATTCTTGTATTCTGATGGAATTGTTGTAATAACAATGAAATGTTCTTCCGTCTGCGTTCATTTGTGTGTTGTTCTCAAAGTATCCACTCTTTCCTTCACGGGGAAGTTACGGGTCCTCACATTTGGTATCAGAGCTTTGGTTTACAGAGCTCGAGAACAAGACACATTAGAACCATATGAAAGAATTCATCAGATATTGGATTAGTAATATCCAATTAGAATGACTCGTTAGAGATAGGATCAGTAGTATCCTAGAACGAGTGTGAAGAGTATATTTTCCAATTGAAAACAATTTTGTTTTGAAAATTTAAACCATTTTATACGTATTTGAATATTTATTTATATTGAATTTGGACAATCCAATATATAAAGATTTTGCATATACGCATCATGAACGTATATTCGAAGTTTTAATATACTGGATAGATATAGAATCACATTCTAGTTGCCCGGAGATGGTACTGATGATAGCACGTGCATCATCAGTATTTATGTTCGTGTTTCGAAGGTGAGATATCTATATATTTCCATTAGACTGGTGTGAGAACCAAAACTTATATAGATAGATTCATTTGTTGTGATTTGGCACCAAAACATGATTTTCTGTATATGTATCAAAATTATGAATTTGAAACATTAATCCACTAATTGATTGATGTTTGTGTTGTATGTTTAGTTGTTTGATAATTCTTGAATCAATTATTGAACTGTATTGAAAATTGGTCGCATTTGCTTGCATATACATGTACTTACATTGAACAAGTCATAGCAAGGAGGCTAGAGCAGAGAATAAAAATTGTTTGCCAGACAAATAGGTACATATTTACTATAATTTACTGTTTTGTTTGGGTGATGATGATTTTATGAGCCGATTGGCTTTTTCTTTTTCTTTTTGAGATCAGAAGCCCGTCTTCTTCCTCTTTCTCGAAGAAGTGTATTACACCTTCCTCATCAAGGATAGAAGCCCGTTGACACCTTGACATATACTATTAGGCCCCTAAACCCCATTTCACGAGCCTTCACTGCATCCGCTTACTTAGTTGCTTAAGGGACAATTCCTGGCACTGCATCCAACCTTTCCGGCATGGAGCTATTTTACAGTTCCCTGTATGGCAATTTCGGGATTTTCCCGTGCTCCCCGTACAAAGGAGGTTATGGCGAATTTTTTCGAAAATTTAGGGTGTTAGCCAAATTTTTGAAAATTTGAAAATTCTCAGAAACTGAAAAGTTGGAGAATGGAAGCCAGATCGAACGTAGAGTTGATTAATCAAACCACTTTCGACTTTGTTCCTTTTCGGGGACGAAAAGTTTTAAGTGGGGGAGATTGTAATAACCCGGAAAATCTGAGCTAGTTTAAAATTTTTATTTTGGCAATTTTAGCGAATTTTGAACATTTAAAATAAATTATTTTAAATAATATCGAAGAGGAATTTATTTTGAATATAATTCGAACGTATATATTTATACACGTCGTCGTTAGAATATAAATAACTATATATAATTATAAAAGGAATTAAAATGGCGCGGTAGTTCGATAATTCGATTTCAAACTTCAATTGAATGTACCGGGTGCAAAATAAACCGAATTTTAGTGAAACCAAAAATATTAGAATCTATTCGTGAATATCTTTCCAACGAATCTGAAGAATCGAAATTTCATAGCGGGAATCAAAAGTTATGCCCAGTTGAAAATTCAGAATAGTCGCTATGTAAATTATACATGGCCCAAAAAGTCAAATTTTGCATACGGATGAATTTGGACTCGAAACCACTTCCATTGAGTTTGAAATGTCGTTTAGAACTCCGAAAAGTATAAGCTTCGATATATTCCGATATCCGGAATAGTGGCTATGGCTGGAGTTGTTCGGTTAACAATACATAGCCCTTAAAAAGTGAAATTTTGCATACGAGCTCAGAATTCGACGAGATAAATTTTTATGGATTCACAATGACAAATCATTGTTGAGTTCCAAATGGCATGTCGAACGGAGTTAGTATGTGGCCGTGCGAGCTGAAACAGTTCAGGGTAAAGCGAGCAGTCATTTTACAAAGGAACATTATTGATACGACCTCAGAATTCGATTTCGTTTTTTTTTTGGATTCGTATGGTCCAATAATGGTTAAATCCAAGAGGGCATGATTTTTGGTGTTAGTGTGTGAGCGTGCGAGAAGAAAAGGTGCGCCAAAATAGCATTTTTAGAGCTTATCTGAGCATTTTTGTGATTTTTTTTGAAAGGTCAAACGAACTCGGAATTCGACGAAACTTGTTTCGTTGGACTCGTCTTCACGTCTACTATCTCGTGCCCGAAATCCGCGGCGATTGGAGTTCGTTAGCGTTCAGGCGATACACGGGAAACCAGCATATAAACACTTTTACCTCCTTTTCTTCCTCACTTTTCTCTTCCTCCTCTTTCTTCCTCTTTTCTCTTTAATGGAGACCGCGACCCCTCCCCGCTGTCCAGCCTCCACCGCCGCCTCCCCAGCCCCTCCACCGCCGGCCGCACCCCCTCCTCCTCCTCTTCCTCCTCCTCCTCTTCCTCCTCCTCTCTCTCTTCTCCTCTTTCTCTCTTCAAATGCAAAACCCTAAGCCACCACCACCACGGGCCCCACAACCCCCGCCGCAACCCACCAGCGGACTCCCCACGCCACATCAGGTCCGGCGCCCCCTTCCCCCCCCCCCCCCCCCTCAATTCCGGCCGTGGGCCCCCGGGTCACCAAAAACCCATTTTACACTAATCGCCCGTTTTACAAATAAGACCTGTCCTTATTTCGCAAATAACTCCCAAACGGTGCGTTTCTGGCCAAAGTCCCTCTGGACCAAAGTTGTAGAGCACGAAATTCTATTCGATTTGGATATATGGAAGTCGTGTTTTGGAGTTCGGAGCTGCTCGGAAAACGCGTTCGAATTCTGCTGTTCAAAAGCTGAAAAAATCGTGTACTTTTGCGAATTCTGGCGAATTGGAGCATTTTCGGCAAAAAGACCCTTAGGCGAAAGTTGTCCGGAATGGCGCGTTTAAGCTAGAAAAAAAATGGTGTGAAGATTGAAGCTCGTTTGCAGATTCTGGAACCAGAACAGCGAATCCAGGCGTTGGAAAAAAAGTGAGTTTTCTCCGTTTTAAAGCTTCTATGGTTTTTGACATGAAGTTAATAAAAATATGATTTTTATGTTATAGAGATAATAAAAATATGATTTTTATATTAGTAGAAGATTAAAAATATGATTTTTACATTATAGAAGTATTAAAGATTTGATCTTTATTATGTAGGAGCAAAGGTGTGATTTTTATATAAGTGGCGATATAAAAATATAATCTTTATTATATGAACACCGTTGTAAAAATAGAATTTTTATCTATATAGTAGTAGTATAAAAATGTGATTTTTATATACATAGCAACAATATAAAAATGTGATTTTTATATATGTAGTGACTACGGGTAGTGAAATTGGCAAAAAGGCGAGCACGACGAAGATTTCTACATAAGAAGAGTCGTGGTATTGGATTAGCTATCGGTGAGAACTTCTCACTCTAAATTTCTTTTTTTCTAGTTATACATATATACTAGGATGCAGTCGGTGTTTAGTAGCACCCGACACCATCATCCACAGACCATGGACTTGTTTGTTTGGTTGTGTAGTTGGTTAGATCATTTGATTTGAATTTGGTTGTTTGGTGAATTGAAATTGATTTGATTGATGTGTGAATAGCGTGGGCCATCACTAGACCGGGGATAAGGCTAGGCCTCGTCCCGTTTCTAGTATCGTGCCGTTATGCCGCCGAAATGTTCTAAAACAAGTTAGAAAAATAAAGATATCATTTTATTTGATAAATGAACCGAATAGAAAATTCATAAGTTGGATAAAATAGTTTGGTCGTTAAAAATATAATTTTTAACGTGAATGTGAATAAATATTCATTTACAAACCGGACGGTTTGTTTATGTACACCTATTTGAAGGACATTGATTGGGACGATAAATTTTACACATCGCCCAACTGCACAAATAAAACATGTGTTTGATTGTTTGAAACCCCACACGGGTATTGGGATAAAATACGGCATACACTAATCCCAATAATTAGTTGTATGTCGATCGATAGATTGACAGGCTGTTATAAGCGTTAGATATTTATATTTGATGCTTATACAGTGTAGTGCACTTTGGATGATGGTTGATTATTCATCGTTGCTATTATATACATGTGTTGTATGGAATCCATATAATTAACTTTATATGGTAATTGATTGGGCCTCATTCCAATTTAGAAGATAAAGAATATTATAAAATAAAGGTTCATGTGTTGACAGTACTCATTCGTTGAGATTAGTCATGTGTTGAACGAAATATTTTAACAATAAAATTTACATCTTTATCATATATAAAATTAGAAACTAATTGGAAAATAGATAAGATGAGTGGTCTCCTGGATATTAATCTGATGTTGGTTTCGGCCTTCGGGGTTAATATTCAGGGAATCGTTCTCTTACTAATTTACGGTTGGAGTCTGATTTGAAATCAAACGATAGATTAGTCATGTGTTGACAAAAATATAGATTCATGTATTGAATAGAATAAATATTCATTTGTTGAATAGAATAACGGAATTATTGAAATATATAAAGTCGTGTTGATTAGAGATGCGCTATTTTGACGCGAACGATATTTATATCGATTATATTCGTTTTTATAATGAATATTGAAAAGAGATAAAAATCGAATATATATAAAGCAAATTCAAATTGAATTGAATATAAAACAAATTCGAATTAAATTGAGTATAAACCAAATTCGAATTGAATTGAGTATAAACCAAATTCGAATTGAATTGAATATAGAATGAATTGAAATTTGAATTGAATTGGAAATGGAAGTTGAAATGTTTTCGAATGAATTTAAAACTATTTATAAAATTCGTTTTAAATAGAAATCAACGAAAAATATATTATATATATTATATATATAATATAATGGCCTGAATAGAACGCGTCGCGTCGCGGCAGTTCGTGAATTTCGACCATTAATTTCGAACGGACATTACGGGAGATCCGACCGTCGGATTCTCCTAAAACCAGAAACCGTTGGGTTCGTATCGAAAAGAGCTTTCAAACGAATATTAGAAATTTGAAATCTAATGGTTGGATTTGGAGATACGTCCAAATCAAATTTGGAAAAGGTCGGGGTAAGTGCAGTTCGATGGCCGTTGTTGGAAATCGACTGTACGGGCCTTGATAAAATTATTAAAAATAGTAATAATTTATGTAAATCAAAAGAAATGATTTGGGAAAAATTGGGATGAAAAACTCCCTATTTGAAAAGATAAAAATAGATTTTTATCGAAATGAACTAGTTTTGAACTAAAATTAAAACCCATTTATTTTTAAATAAATAAATTGGAATTGAATTAGAACTGATTTATTTGGGTTTATCGTGAACTGTGTTTTAAATGACATTAGTTCTTTAACCCAGTAAAAGGAGTCTTAATGAATCTGTAATTAGATTGAAATGTGAATTGATAATCTAAATTATCAAATTCAGAAAATAAGCGAGAATGGAGTATCACCAGTTTTGCTCCAAGCGATAGTTAAATCTTTAATTAGATTTGAACGGGAAATGGTAATTAATTTTACCGATAACACCGTGGTGTTAGATATGGAGTATTACCAGTTTTGCTTCATGGGATGAATAGGTTGGGATTGGGAAATAAAATAAATAATTACTTCGGTGTGGTTTGCTAATCTCGACTAGTTTGGGAAAACCATAATTTGGTTTGATACGACATCCAATGGAAGATTAAAGGATAAATTTTAAAGAATTTATCTTGGATAAAATTAATGGGAACCTTTCCCTAAGAATGTGAAATTTAGAAACTAGCTGTAGGTTAGTTAAGAAGAATAGTTTCCTGGGTATTGATCTGATGTTGGTTTCGGCCTTCGGGGTTAATATTTGGGAATTGCTCTCTTACTGTTTTACAGTTAGTGACTAATGAATTGGAATGAGGCGTATGTTGTGTTTGTGTAACATTTGTTTTTAATATACGCGGGTTGTTCGGAAAGGCCGGGTTATACCCATTCTGAATAACCGATTCGACGATATGTCGAAGATGAAGACGGTGGTCGAAGACCAGAAGTCTTCACATCGTTTGGATAATTACTGATGATCCTGATTGGGATGTACACCCAAGAGGATGGAAATAGTTGGTGGTCGTCCAGACGTACTTGGAGATCGATGGATATGCGAGGAAAGTGCCTCTGGTTTCGTTCAGACCCAGAACGAACTTGTAAATGGATTGTGTGTCTGACACTGGATTTTATTCTGTGTTGATTGATTTCTGTTAAATATATATCTGTTTGGCGGCGGAGAATTTATTCTCTTGCTTAACGCCCTTCTCTGAGACGTACGAGCTTAGAGGTTATATATCGATAGATATCAATCGCATGGCATGAATTGCCTGTGTGGCACGCTGAGTTGCATGGATCAAGGCTTCTGTTGAAAAGCAAAGTCTTGTGGTTGATGATCGAAGCACGGCCTTTGGGGCGTAGCTTTGTGTATAGCGTGGATTCGCGAGCCTCACACCTCGGTATCAGTTAAAAACGGGATAAGGACTGCAGGGAGAGCATGACGTTTCTTTCTAGCTTTGGTGGTGTCAGTGACTTACCAGCCCTGACATTTATATACTTTTCACCTATGTGGTTGTTGGATGAGGCGCCTCAATTTTAGGTCTGTAAGGACCGGGAAATGTGTGTTCAGGAATAATTAATCCTCAAACGTAAGAGAGGACCGGCCCTGAAGCATCCAGGGGTTACCCAGAGTGTGTAGTCCCGAGGCATTTGCTAGAGTGTCTCGAAGCGGAGAGGAGCTTGCCCCTTGCCTCGACTCATGACGGAAATCCAATTTCCAATACGAGATATTTCGGCTTTATTTGTAGAGCCTAGTATGGCGACATAGTAGCATGGGATGCTATGCCGTCTATGATTTATATTTATGATTGAAAATGTTTTGACACTATACACTTATTATAGTATCAAATGATTTGTTTTAAACGTACCAAGCATGTTTGGCTATTATAAGGGAAAACCCTATCCTCCGGCTTGCGTTGCATTGTGTGATGGAACCTGGGTCTTATAATAGCTTCATTTTTCCAAAAAGCATTGCGCTGTTTATTCTATGCACTGGTATTCTTGGGAGGAAACCCGTTCCGTGTTATACAGCGTGGTCCCTTGAATTACTCTCTTTTAAAGTAAAGTTTTAAATAACTGTTTTAGTTCTCACACCAGTCACATGACTGACCTGGAGTTTATTGTTTTAACCTAAACTCTGGGTGCCCCTATTTTCGACACGGGCAGCTAGTAGTTTTGGTTTTGCAGATTTATATTCACAGGATCCTGGTTTACAGCTGGAATGATATCCGGAAAGCTCTGTATCTGTATATCACCTTCAGTTGTGCTTTGTATTATTTTCCGCTGCTATGTAATTTATTGTAATCTCTGATATTTGTCGAATGTAATTTGTTCATTTATACTCTATATATTCTTGTATTCTGATGGAATTGTTGTAATAACAATGAAATGTTCTTCCGTCTGCGTTCATTTGTGTGTTTTTCTCAAAGTATCCGCTCTTTCCTTCACGGGGAAGTTACGGGTCCTCACATTTTTTGTCATCCAATTTGTGTTCAAATTCTGTGTTTATATAGACTTTCCCTTTATCCAATGATAAAAAATTGTCAAATTAAATTAAATCTAAACGAATCAAGTTTTCAATTGGTTATCTGATTAAACTAAACAAGAAAAAAAACCATTCATATTTTGTGTTTGGAATATACATTATAATTAGAAATAAAGCGTAAATATATTATTAAAGTGTACTTATTTAACACTCTTATATTTTCTTATAGTAATTTTGACATAAATATTAAAAGGTAAATTTTATTTAGATCACTACGTTAATTTAAAAAAAAAATATAACATTAGCAATTTTGAAAAAAAAAAAATTACTACTTGTCACGCTTCTTCACAACTCTTTTTTCTGACGTGGAATAAAATTACATAAGCGCTCTCCCCCTTGTGAGAATCACGCATGTCTCTCTCTCTCTCTCTCTCTCTCTCTTACACACACACTCACATATACATACATACATACATACATACATACATACATATATATATATATATATATATATATATATATATATATATATATATATATATAAAGAGTCCATAAACAGCGCAACACCACAAACAGTGTAGCTCCCTAAATAGTTCAATTCCCCAACAGCCCTCTAATTTCCACCACACATTCTCATTTCTCTCTCTTTCCACTAACTCTTTCTCTTTCCATTAACTTATTTTTATATAAATGAGTGGCTACAAATCAGGTGCATTTGGAGTTCTCTCGAATAAGGGTTTCATGAAGCATGCCTCTGTATATATTGCAATTTTTCCTAAAAAAATGTAAAACAAAATATTTTTATAGATACTGTTATTATTTATATCACTACACCACAAAATACCTTTAGTAGCATTGAAAAAATGCTACCAAAACTTTTAGTAGCTTTGTAGAGTACACTGTAATATGACATGCAACTAAAAGTCTGAACCTTTTTGTTGTGTTGTAGTAAATGCTAACAAAACTCTATTTAAATGCAACAAAAATATTTTTCATTGCTTTTTTATGCAAACATGTATTACCTAACTTTTCCATACAGTTTAAGCTGACATTTAACCATACGTGTCCAACTCAAAAGGCACGGGAAAGATGATACTTAGGACAAAGAAATTAGAGAGTGAGAAGAAGAAAGAAAGAAATGTTAAAATAGAAGAAGAAGAAGAACAACAACAGCATTACAAAATCAGAGTAGAATAGAATCTCACGGTGGAACAAATAAAGTATAATATGCCAATACTCTTTACACAAAAAGAAAACTGTATATATATGGTTACAATATCAGGCTACACAATTAGATTAGACTATAAAATCTGATCAATACAACACTCACAACGGAAACAAATTAATACCAGAAAATACAGGAATACGTCTCGACTCCGGCTCCTCTGTTGAAGCTCTAAGAAACCTGAAAAATATGCTCAGTCTGACCCAGCACATTTTGAGGAAAGCAAAATCACCCATATCAATCTATAATACTTTCAGTGATAAGACTCACCACAAACAACTTTTCTTGACTTTTAGAAATCCTTTGAAAGAATTGAACTCTCGTAAGACACGATTACACATAAACATGACATGTGTTTTTCCCTTATGATAACCAAATCACTTTTTATATCAAATCCAGTGATATTATAATAATGTCTATCAATCCACAAATAAAATAGGAATATAGCTGAAAATCTTGCATCTCACTTTTCAACATAGTTGGTTGTACAACTCATATTGGAGTTTGGATTTCCAACATGACTAGGTATGAAACCACCTAACGATCAGTGTCCTCTAGAGATAAAACACAAGGGTTCAACAAGAACATCTTGCAATCTGGCCACCCAGAACCGACCACACATTCAACTTGAGTGTACCGAGTATATCATCATCACGGTTGAGATCAACAACCGTATCATTCCAAAGCATACAAAAAGGGACAACCGATTTCTCTAGATCAGGTGGTGATATACCCTAATGGGTATGACCTACATTTCCCTACTTCCTAACCGATTTCAGTCATTTCCCAGTTGATGAGCCTTGAGGTCACAATTACCTTTTCGGAAACAACACTTCTACTTTGAATGCCACATTGTCAGATCCGCCAAATCACTAATTGATTTGCACAAATATACTCTGGGTGTTAAGCTAAACGAAGTCGCCTTCTCTACCACCATACTCGATATATTTGTAAAACCAACATACATGATTCTAGGAAATATTCTGTTAGATATTTGTCCATACAAGTTCGTTTTGGGACTGAATAAAACCGAAGATACCCCAGGATGTAGGGGTTACTAGTACAAGTTTAATCTTGGTAGTAAACAAGAGATATCAGCAAGCACCCCTCTCGCTCGGAAGATCCATGTCTTCAAATCATTCCAATACACATAAGCATCCCTGCAAAAGTTAGTTTTCGAATATAAAGTCGGTTCGAAGTGGTTTTAGGTCCAGTTCTCATCCCGGTCTCCTCGAAATAACACGTCAAAAGTCAAAAGGGAAATCATTAATAGTCGGTTCTTTTAATTGTCAATTCAAACAGTACAATTAAATATACCAGGAGCTCAGACCCTTTTAAATTAAAACCATTCATTAAAACTCTTTTCATCGATTCTTAAAAATTGATTCCTTATACTTGTCTCAACTAATCTCTTCTGTTTTCGTTACTTTGAAAACGATAACCAATACTTATATCTTTAGAATAAATGTATTCACCAAACCCTTCTTTAATTCCTTTACTTCAAAAATATCGCTATATATACTAAGCCAAATAGCATAGGTCTAATCACCAAATCTTATATTGGCCTAAAAATGTCATATGCCACAATGTTTATTATATAAAACTCAAGATCCGTTCATTTTACTGCAAAACTTTGCCAATTAAAGTTCATAAACTAATGAAATAATAATTCGATTTCCATATACACTTTCGTTTTCAAATCCGTATAACCACTCGTTTCATTTTCTCGAAAAACTTAGCCTTTTGCTTATTCCTTGGAATAAGTGTATTCACAAAACCAGACTATTTTCACTATTTAGAAAATAGTGCTACATACTTAACCGAATGGTATAAGTATAGCCACACTTCATACCTGGTCCAAAACAATGTCAAGTAATACATTATTTACTATAAAACACAATAGTTTATTATATTTATAAACCCTTGCAAAATAAAGCTGCAATATCTCTTATGGAAATAATAAATTATTTCCGACATCACTAACATTTCAAACTAATATCATACTTTGGATAAAGGTGAAGTCGTTCAAGTTAGAGTATTTTATTTACCTTTCAGACCTTGACTTGAGAACGTTCTTATCTTAAGATAGATAAAAGTTTGTAACTCAAAAGTTGATATTAACTATAATATCACAAGCTCTATTTACTATAAAATTTAAATACAGTTTTATAAACCACTAATTACTCTTGAAAATTCTCCTTTAAATTATAAAACCCCTTTTACTTAATTCGTTTATTAAGTAATTGTTACTAAAACACCACATTTTTATTTTAAACTTCTTCGAACAATTTGTTTTACAACTCGGATTTATTACAAAATCCATTCACCAAATCCTTTACCCAAAAGCCGTTAATATCTTATTATATAACTTAACTTGGACTTTATTACTAAAATTCCTTTTATCAAATTCTTTACATAAATCCGTTAAACATTTTCCTTTGCATTCTTGAAAACCTCCTTTAGATCTCAATCCTTTTTACTTAATTCAAATATTAAGTAAATGTTTATTTAAAACTGTTGCATTAGCTTAAAATCCATAAACTTCGTTTAGAAAACTTGGATTTTATTATAAAATCCCTTCATAATCCCAGTACCAAATTCAACTAAAATCTTATTACAGCTTGATTACTTTCTTAAATAAATTCTAATTAAAAAGTAATCACTTCAATTATTAATTAAAATAATTATTAACTTCAACATTAACTTAGGTAAAGCAGTTTACTTCATTATTAACCAAAACAAAAATAATCAATCTCTATTAAAAAGTTATTAAAATAAGAATTAACTTTATTAATAGTAAATAAATCAATAATTACATTTATACACAGTTAATTAAATATTAATTAACTTTTGTGATCATTCATTAAGTTTAGACAGCTATTTGTCAAAACCATTTCTGTTAGATTAATTTTAAGCAAATTAATCTAATAACTAATTTCAGTTTAAACAGTTGACCTAGTCAACCTGAAAACATCAGTTAACTTGTTAACTGATTTCCACTAATACTTCCTCTTAAATTAATTAATAATATAATTAATTTAATATAATCTCACTTAATTATACTTAAAAACAATTATTCCAACTATTAACCCATAGGTTTATTTTCTATGATTTTTTTTCATTAATACAAAAAGAAGGGTACAAAATACAATAAAAGATAGGTGGATCGCCAATCGGCAACCCACAACACCTTAACCTATAAAGCAAAAAACAATAAAATACAAACTAACACAAGCTCCTAACCAGACAAATAACACCCATCCCATAAGATCTCCAATCAACACCAGGACGCCAACGCAGCCATGCCCCCATGAAAAGAAAACCGGACTCAGTGCAGAAAAGCAAGCATAGCAAAAATCACAAGATCGTAAACCCAATCCCTCCAAAGACGAAACAAAAGCATCCAAACCACAAAGAAGATAATTCATCACTATACAAACCACTAACCCTCCATTAACATAAGTCAGACCTCAACATGCATTGGAAAAGACGACAATCTAGTGTGCAAAGAACACCTCTACTCCACAATAAGGTCAACACCATCACCCAATGGCTATAGAGCCTGGATCATATGCATTAATGCCCACCGAAAGGTGACGAACACAGTGCACAAAGAAAGAAACTCTGCTTACCAGACATGGAAGGACGATACAAGAGTCGAATAGCGGTGGTTGGCATTTATGCACCACAAGAACACACCTCCAGCCAAGCATAACCTTCCAGAAAAAGAACAAGGCAAACCACTAGAGCAAAATCAGACCTCGTAGATCAACTGAGATAGAAGCAAAAAGTCTAGCCATGAAACTGCCTGAAGTGGCCTCCATGCAGTTGATGAAAGGGAAATCTAAAGCATTGAGAGAGGGGAAGTCTCTGCAGTGAGGTAGCAAGAAAAGAAGAATATTGGACCTCGACCATTGGAAAAATGACGGGCAAAACACTGGGCCCATAGGCTGCAAAGAACCAAACCAAAGCAAAGAAGCATGAAACCGCAACGCAAATCAAAAGCCAAAGATCCTGGAGACAAACACAACGACGAAAAGATGACCAAAAACACAAAGCACCCACACAGCAGGCAAAAGATAATAGATCCAACCAATATAGACAAAAAACAAATTGTAATCGACTAACCAGTCGAAACGGAAGTAATAAAATTCACTAATAAACCATTGCAACCAAAACGAAGTTGAAAAGCAACTTACACCGACAGGCCGTAATAACCCATACCATAAAGGCGTGAACTTGCAACTTACCACTTATAAAACTCACTTAAACATTAACCCGTAGGTTAACTTCTAACTTACCACTTATAAAACTTATTAAAACATAAGAATTTGCTATATAAAAATCATTTATAATACTTTTAAAAAAAATTTACTTACAAATATTAATTTATTTATAAAATTGGTATTTTATATAACTTATATAAAATAAAGTTTAAAAACTTATTCTTAGTTATAAAATAACTTTTATAACTTCAATTTCGTCAATCCGCCCGATGGCAAATCGACGTCTTACAAAGACGGACTTTAGGTCATCTACTGCCAATCACTTAATCAATACGGTTTATCAATTAATAAAACATCAATGTTGAATTTAATTCAACAATCAAACATCCAAATTGAATTTAACATTACTTGGGTTAAACAGTTCACATATGAATAAAATGAAGACAAGTAACATACAAAATATTTGAGGAATCTAGTTGGATCCCTCCAACCTATTTTTCCTTATATCATAGCTCATAATATCGTTTTATATACACTACAAGAAAAACTGCATGTAGCGACGACCATATCCGCTTCTAATCCATCGCTGTATTGGCCTTAGCGACGAATTTCCTACATAACAGGGCGGACGGTAAGAACCATGACGGCAATTATGTCAGATTTTTGCAATGGAATTTAGAATGAGTTTTCCGACAATTTCCCATCATTTTACTAACTATATAATAAAAATAAATTTTTATTAATTATGTTTATTTTATTTTATGTACCGGCTATTTACCGATGAATAATTAATTTATATTAAAATATTATTTACAAAAGGAGTTGGTAAACCTTACTAATTGCCAAGGGATTAGAGACAACAAGTTTTAACAAAAAATCTGGTTTGGTATTTTTGTTGAAAACCCTTATAACTCAGCAAAGGATTAGAGATGGAAATTAAATTAGGTTAAACTTAATTTTCATTTTTTTGTTGGTAATTAGAGGGTAAACGCGTTAAAATTTGACACGAATTAACGACGGAACGTTGTCAACATTTTATTTAGCTTTCCTCTTTTGCTACTAATATGTCACTATTCCCTTTCGGATATGACAATACCTGTTTTTACCATCCTCTCCTTTCAGCTTAACCAATTAATATTATTCAACTATAAATACTAATATAAAAAGCTAGCCAAAAAACAATATAAGATTGCCATCCACATACAAATAACACTATATTATAAGCAACAACACAATGTCGATAATACTAACATATCACATAAAAAACATCCATAATCCTTCATGTTGTGCACCAAGATGAGTTTGAACAACAAAATTATTCAGCTAATGTGAACGTTAAACCACATATAGCCCATAACCATCACAACAGTACTAAAACCCCATAACTACCAAAATAACAAACATATCCATGGTTGTACTACAACCAAATCACTACAAAATAAGTCCTAACATGCCGATCAAGCTACGTAGATGACGATGGCGAAGGCGCAGGCGAACGAGAAATATCAGGCGAAGGCGAACGTGAAACTCTATCTTGACCCTTAAGTATTGCCATCACCTTTGCCAGTTGTGCTTCAATGGTCTCCTTATCTACCTTTTGTTATTCTGAGAGTCTTGCTCGTTCTTCTCTCTCATTCTCAAGCTCGATGTGCATCTCCTCGACAGCTTTTGGAAGCATGTGACGTCATCTTCATATTGCCAACAACTGACATTTTGATTGCTTAGAAGATGACGGAAGTTGTAAAATTGACATTAAAGCATTAATACTTTTAAAATGTATTCAACATGGCATTAATATGTATTCAGTTACACTTCAGTTACTGAAACAAGAGCTATTCAACAGGGAATTAGTACTTATAAAATGTATTCAACAGGACATTAATATGTATTCAGTTAAAATGTATTCAACAACGCATTAATATGTATTCAGTTACAACACGGCATTAATATGTTCGCGAGTATAACGTTGTTACTGAAACAAGTGTTATTCAACAGGGCATTAATATGTATTCAGTTACACTTCCTTTAATGGATCCAATGAAGGTTCAGATGTGACTCAATTTGCTTATAATTTGACATCAATACGTACATTATTCAATTATAAAATTCTTGGATCAATAATACTGGGTTGTAATGTTATTCAAAAGACATAGTCAATTCTAATACTGTTTTACACCTTTAAAAATAAAAATGAGAACTAAAAATATAGGTGAGTCGTGCATTTCCTAAAGATATCTAATAAATATGAAAGTTTATAATTACATTACTGCTAATGTTTTTTTCCGTCTGAAAGTGAATTTACTGTATATGTTTTCAATAAAATATTATAGCATCCTTAACATCTCATTCATTACTTAATATAATACCACATAACATTGATAATTTTCTAATCACATATTATTAATTTTGTTTAAATATTTTACAGGCATAGCTTGCTAATGCATACTATTAGTTCAAATGGCTACTTATTGCTATAGCAGGTAATAATAACCGTTTGATAATTTTGGAATTTGGGAAACATGGGCAGTAAACCCTTAACCGACTGATACTATTAGTTCGAATGGCTACATTAATTCCTCTCATTCCCTACTATTGGATGAAAGGGAAAATAAAAAAGACACCAAGACAGTAAGGAAAAAAGGCAGTAAGGAAAAGAATAGTAATTTAGTACCTCAAAATTCCCAACGGGATAAGTACGTTTTTTTGCATTTGGCACTACAAGCGATTCAAATATGCTATCCACTGTCTCTGGGGACAATTATACGATGTCATCACCGAATGTATCTCAAAGTTTCTTTAGATGCTCCGCGCAAGCTTTCATCAAATAATCTTGTTAATATTATTTTTATAGATTATTAAAATATATCCTCAACAATGTTTATTGAAAAAATAGTTACATACATAAAAATTAGCTGCTTTAGGATCTATCCAAGAGTGTGAAGTGGATTCAGTCGTATTACGAGATGCCGCTTTGATGCGAGTACTTCAAGCATACGAGGAGGCCTACCGTAATCTTTGGTCTAAATAATTTATTTTGTATATTAATAGTGGCAGTTTTATTTGTCAGCATGCTAAAATAATTAGAGTTACACAAAACAATTTTTTTAGCAATTACAACATGCTCATGTGTAGAAATAGATCCGCAACTATGCAAAGTAGGATTAGAGTTTCTATTTATCAAAGCTTTCTTTGATTTCTCTTTAACTTCTATAAGATTCCACTATTGAAGCTGTTAAGTCAAGGATTTCATAGAGTTTTGATTTCTGACAAAGAAATAAGCCATGATCGACAAAAAGAAGATATTCATTGGTTTGAAGAGATACAAAGAGCTACATCTGGTATTTTACATTAGAGGTTGATTATTTGGGTTTTTTTAGTAGTATTACTCATGTTAAGATCTATCCTCAAATAATCACACACCTTGAATAATTAATATATATATATATATATATATATATGTAGTGCACATTAATTGGGCAAACTGGGCAGAACCGGTCGACCGCCCAGAATTGGCCTAGTCAACCGTTTTTACCTAGTTTGCACAATAAACATGCACATATGAATATAACATATATATATTTTAGATTCCTGTCTACCAGTTCTTTTGACCTGTCAACTGTTTTCTTCCAGAAAGCAACCTTTCGTACAGACACTTCCATATCTTCAATGGTTGCTTGTAATAACCCAGAAATTCTGAGCCAGTTTAAAATTTTTATTTTGGCAATTTTAGCGAATTTTGAATATTTAAAATAGATTATTTTAAATAATTATCGACGAGAAATTTATTTTGAATATAATTTGAACGTATATATTGTATACGTCATCGCTAGAATATAAATATTTATATATTATTATAAATAGAATTGAAAATGGCGCGGTAGTTCGATAATTCGATTTCAAACTTCAATTGAAGTACCGGGAGCAAAACAATCCGGATTTTAGTGAAACCAAAAATAATAGGATCTAATTGATAATATCTTTCCAACGAATCCGAAAAATCAAGATTTCATAGCGGGAATCAAAAGATATGTCCAGTTGAAAATTCTGAATAGTCGCTATGGAATTCAGGCCCTTAAAAATGGGAATTTTGCAAACGACCTCGGATTTCGACGAAACCACTTTTGTTGGATCCGCAGTGTCAAGTTATTGCTAGATTCCAAATTTCATAATTTTTCGAATCAATATGTGAGCGTGGCAAAGGAAAACGCATTTGACCAGTTTCAGTTGATTTTAATCGACTGGAAAATGGCCATTTTTCCAACGGTCTCAGAATTCGACGAACCTAGTTTTGTTAGGACCGTATCGTCAATACGAAGCTAGAAAATATTTTTCAGGAATTTTTAGAGTTAGTATGTGACCCCGGTAAACTGAAATGTGCGTTCAAATTCAATATATAGAGTTATATGTTGATTTTAACGGAAACTGATCGAAACAGTCGAATCGGCTTGCAGTACATATCCCATTGTGTTCGGAATGGGGGTAATTATCTATGGACGACAGTCGGTGGGCTTGATTTCGAGTTCGTATTTTAAAGTACCTTTTTGAAATTTAAAATAATAAAATGAATAAATATAAAATATATATAATCCCCTTTAACCCTCTCCTCCCCATACCGTTGACTAAATCAGAATAAAATAAAATAAAATAAAAAGAGAAAGAGGAGCGACGGGTCCTCCAGCCGCCGTCCCCATCGACGCCTCCTCCTCCGTGCGCCACCGAGCAGGCAAGCGCCCCTCCGTCCTCGCGTCAGCCCGCGCCCCTTCCCCTGTTCGAACCCGAACCCAAACCCTACGCCCACCTCGAGATCCGCGAGCCACCCCCTCCCGTTTCGCCATCCTGTGTCGCGCCTGCCTCCGCCCTCCGCTCCTTCTCTCCCTCTTTCCATCCTCTCGATTCCAGCACCGCGAAACCCCTCCCCTCTGCGTCGAAATCACCTGAAGCCGCTCCTTGCTCCACTTCCAGCAAGCTTCAGCCCCTCCAAACGTGAAAGGGTGAGTTTTTGTTGTTGTTTAATTGGTTTAAATTAAATACGTATGTCATTAAGTTTAAGATTCAATTTTTATACGATGAAAGATTGAATTTTTATGTACATGAAGGGTAGGTTTTATCAACATAAAGTTCATGTTCTTATATAGACAAAGTTTAGATTTTTAACATGTAAAAGGAGAGATTTTTAACATGATCAAAGTAGAGATTTTTGTTCATGAAAATTCGATTTTTATATATAGAATAGCGAAGTAAAAATTCGATTTTTAAATGTATGAAGTGATTATAAAAAATATGATTTTTAAATTGAAAGTGAACAAATAAAAATGTGATTTTTATATATGTAGTGGCTACGGGCAACGAGAGCGACGAAAGGCGAGAATGGCGATGATTTCTCTAAAAGAAGAGTCAAGATGATTGGATAGCTTTGGTGAGAATTTCTCACCTTTCAATTTCTTTTTCTAGTTATATATATATATACTAGGATGCAGACGGTGTTTAGTAGCACCCGACACCCGTCATCCACAGACCATGGATGGCTTGTTTGTTTAATTGTTTGGTTGCATAAATTAGTTAGATGATTTGATTTGAATTTGGTTGTTTGTTGAATTTGATTGATGTGTGAATGACGTGGGCCTTCACTAGACCGGGGATAAAGCTAGGCCTCGTCCCGTTTCTAGTATCGTGCCGTTATGCCGCCGAAATTTTCTAAAATATGTTAGAAAAATAAAAATATCATTTTATTTAATAAATGAACCGAATAGAAATTCATGTGTTGAAATAAAATATTTTATCGTTAAAAATATAATTTTTAGCGTGAATATGAATATAGTGAATGTGAATAAAATAAAATATTCATTTGCAAACCGGACGGTTTGTTTATGTACACCTATTTGAAGGACATTGATTGGGACGATAAATTTTACACATCGCCCAACTGCACAAATAAAATCTGTGTTTGTTGATTTGAAACCCCACACGAGTGTTGGGATGAAATTTGAAGTTCACTCATCCTGATTGATTAAATATGTCGATCGATTGATTGACAGGCTGTTATAAGCGTTAGATATCTATATTTGATGCTTATACAGTGTAGTGCACTTTGGTTGATGGTTGATTATTTTTCAATGCTATTATATACGTGTGATGTATGAAAATCCATATAATTAACATTATATGGTGATTGATTGAGCCTCATTCCAATTTAGAAAATAAAGAATATTATAAAGTAAATGTTCATGTGTTGACTGTACTCATCCGTTGAGATTAGTCATGTGTTGAACGAAATATTTTAATAATAAAATTTACTTCTTTATCAATATAAAGTAAATGTTCATGTGTTGACTGTACTCATCCGTTGAGATTAGTCATGTGTTGAACGAAATATTTTAATAATAAAATTTACTTCTTTATCAATATAAAGTAAATGTTCATGTGTTAACTGTACTCATCCGTTGAGATTAGTCATGTGTTGAACGAAATATTTTAATAATAAAATTTACTTCTTTATCAATATAAAGTAAATGTTCATGTGTTGACTGTACTCATCCGTTGAGATTAGTCATGTGTTGAACGAAATATTTTAATAATAAAATTTACTTCTTTATCACTATAAAGTAAAGGTTCATGTGTTGACTCTACTCATCCGTTGAGATTAGTCATGTGTTGAACGAAATATTTGAAATAGAAATATTTGAAATAGAAATATTTGAAATAGAAATATTTGAAAATAGAAATATATGAAGCCGAGTTGATTAGATTGACGCCATTTAGATGTGAACGATATTTATATCGATTTTATTCATTTGTAAATGAATATTGAAAAGTGATTTCGAAATGAATTGAATATAAAGTGATTTCGAAATGAATTGAATATAAAGTGATTTCGAAATGAATTGAATATAAAGTGATTTCGAAATGAATTGAATATAAAGTGATTTCGAAATGAATTGAATATAAAGGGATTTCGAAATGAATTGAATATAAAGCGATTTCGAAATGAATTGAATATAAAGCGATTTCGAAATGAATTGAATATAAAGCGATTTCGAAATGAATTGAATATAAAGCGATTTCGAAATGAATTGAATATAAAGCGATTTCGAAATGAATTGAATATAAAGCGATTTCGAAATGAATTGAATATAAAGCGATTTCGAAATGAATTGAATATAAAGCGATTTCGAAATGAATTGAATATAAAGCGATTTCGAAATGAATTGAATATAAAGCGATTTCGAAATGAATTGAATATAAAGCGATTTCGAAATGAATTGAATAAAGCGATTTCGAAATGAATTGAATATAAAGCGATTTCGAAATGAATTGAATAAAGCGATTTCGAAATGAATTGAATAAAGCGTTCGAAATGAATTGAATAAAGCGATTTCGAAATGAAAATGAATATAAAGCGATTTCGAAATGGATTGAATAAAGCGATTTCGAAATGAATTGAATATAAAACGATTTCGAATTAAATTGATTAGAAAACGAATTTGATTTAAATTGATTAGAAAACGAATTGGATTTAAGTCGAATAGAAAACCAATTTGAATGGAATCGAATAGAAAACCAATTTGAATGGAATCGAATAGAAAACCAATTTGAATGGAATCGAATAGAAAACCAATTTGAATTGAATCGAATAGAAAACGACTTTGAAATTGAATTGAAAACGAATTCAAATTGAATTGAAAACGAATTCAAATTGAATTGAAAGCGAATTGAAGTGAATTCAAATTGAATTGAAATTTGAATTGAATAGAAATGAATTTTAAAACGAATTTATGAAGAAGAATTCAATTTTGCTTTGGATTGAAATGGAAGTTGAAATTGTTTTTGAAACGAATTTAAAACAATTTATATAATTCGTTTTAAATAGTAATCGACGAAATATATATATTATATATATTATATATATAATATAATGGCCTGAATAGAACGCGCCGCGCCGCGGCAGTTCGTGAATTTCGACCATTTATTTCAAACGAACATTACGGGAGATCCGACCGTCGGATTCTCCTAAAACCGGAACCGTTGGGTTCGTATCGAAAAGAGCTTTCTAATGAATATTAGAAATTCAAAATCTAACGGTTGGATTTGGAGATACGTCCAAATCAAATTTGAAAAAGGTCGCTATAAGTGCAGTTCGATGGCCATTGATGGAAATCGACTGTACGGGCCTCGATAAAATTATTAAAAATAGTAATAATTTGTGTAAAATCAGAAGAAATGATTTGGGAAAATTGGGGTGAAAAACTCCATATTTGAAAACATAAAAATAAATTTTTATCGAAATGAACTAGCTTGAACTCAATTTAAAACCCGGGTTTTTATTTTTAAATAAATAAATTAGATTTAAAAAGGGGTTTTAAATAATCGGAATTCCTAATATATTTGATTTGAATTGAAATAGAATATGATTTGGGTTTGTCGTGAACTGTGTTTTAAATAACACCTAGTTCTTTAACCCAGTAAAAGGAGTGTTAATGAAACTGCAATTAGATTGAAATTCGAATTGATAATCTAAATTATCAAATTTGACAAATAAGCGAGGATGGAGTATCACCAGTTTTGCTCCAAAGCGATAGTTAAATCTTTAATTAGATTTGAACGTGAGATGGTAATTAATTTTACCGATAACACTGTGGTGTTAGATATGGAGTATTACCAGTTTTGCTTCATGGGATGAATAGGTTGGGATTGGGAAATAAAATAAATAATTACTTCGTTACGGTTCGCTGATCTCGACTAGTTTAGAAAACCATAATTTGGTTTGAACGACATCCAAAGGAAGATTAAAGGATAAATTTCAAAGAATTTATCTTGGATAAAATTAATGGGAACCTTTCCCTAAAAATGTGATTTTGTGAATAAAAGAATATTCTGAATTGGAATGAGGCGTATGTTGTGTTTGTGTAACATTTGTTTTAATATACGCGGGTTGTTCGGAAAGGCCGGGTTTATACCCATTCTGAATAACCGATTCGACGATAAGTCGAAGATGAAGACGGTGGTCGAAGACCGGAAGTCTTCACATCGTTTGGATAATTACTGACGATCCTGATTGGGCAGTACACCCAAGAGGATGGAAACAGTTGGTGGTCGTCCAGACGTACTTGGAGATGGATGGATATGCGAGGAAAGTGCCTCCGGTTTCGTTTAGACCCAGAACGGACTTGTAAATGGATTGTGTGTCTGACATTGGATTTTATTCTGTGTTGATTGATTTCTATTAAATATACATCTGTTTGGCGGCGGAGAATTTATTCTTTTGCTTAACGCCCTTCTCTGAGACGTACGAGCTCAGAGGTTGTATATCGATGGACATCAGTCGCATGGCATGAATTGCCTGTGTGGCACGCTAAGATGCAATGATCAAGGCTTCTGTTGAAAAGCAAAGTCTTGTGGTTGATGATCAAAGCACGGCCTCTGTGGCGTAGCTTTGTGTATAACGTGAATTCGCGAGCCTCACACCTCGGTATGAGTTAAAAACGGGATACGGACTGCAGGGAGAGCACGACGTTTCTTTCTAGCTTTGGTGGTGTCAGTGACTTACCAGCCCTGACATTTATATACTTTTCACCTTTGTGGTTGTTGGAATGCGAGGCGCCTCGATTATAGGTCTGTAAGGACCGGGAAACGTGTGTTCAGGAATTGCCAATCCTCTAACGTAAGTGAGGACCGGCCCTGAAGCATCCAAGGGTTGCCCATAGTGCGTAACCCTGGGACATTTGCTAGAGTGTCTCGAACGCGGAGAGGAGCTTGCCCCTTGCCTCGACTCATGACGGAACCCAATTTCCAATACGTGTAATTCTGTTTTAATTGTAGAACTAGTATGGCGACATAGTAGATGGTAGCTATGCTGCATATGATTTATATTTATGATTGAAATTGTTTTGACACTATACACTTATTATAGTATCAAATGATTTGTTTTAAACGTACCAAGCATGTTTGGCTGTTATAAGGTAAAACCCTATCCTCCGGCTTGCGTTGCATTGTGTGATGGGACCTGGATCTTATAACAGCTTCATTTTTCGAAAAAGCATTGCGTTGTTTATTCTATGCACTGGTATTCTTGGGAGGAAACCCGTTCCGTGTTATACGGCGTGGTCCCTTGAATCACTCTCCTTTAAAGTAAAGTTTTAAATAACTGTTTTAGTTCTCACACCAGTCACATGACTGACCTGGAGTTTATTGTTTTAACCTAAACTCTGGGTGCCCCTATTTTCCGCACGGGCAGCTAGTAGTTTTGGTTTTGCAGATTTATATTCACAGGATCCTGGTTTACAGCTGGAATGATATCCGGAAAGCTCTGTATCCGTATATCACCTTCAGTTGTGTTTTGTATTATTTTCCGCTGCTATGTAATTTATTGTAACCTCTGATATTTATCGAATGTAATTTATTCATTTATACTCTGTATATTCTTGTATTCTGATGGGATTGTTGTAATAACAATGAAATGTTCTTCCGTCTGCGTTCATTTGTGTGTTGTTCTCAAAGTATCCGCCCTTTCCTTAATGGGGAAGAAACGGGTTCCTACAGTGGTATCAGAGCTTTGGTTTACAGAGCTCGAGAACAAGACACATTAGAACCATATGAAAGAATTCATCAGATATTGGATTAGCAATATCCAATTAGAATGACTCGTTAGAGATAGGATCAGTAGTATCCTAGAACGAGTGTGAAGAGTATATTTTCAAATGAAAACAATTTTGTTTTGAAAATTTAAATCGCTTTATACGTATTTGATTATTTATTTATTTTGAATATGGACAATCTAGTATATGAAGGTTTTGCATATACGCGTCATGAACGTATATTCGAAGTTTTAATATATTAGATAGATATAGAATCACACTCTAGTCGCCCGGACCTGATTCTGATGATTGATCGATCATCATCCGAACTTATGTTCGTGTTTCGAAGGTGTGATTTTCTATATATTTCCATCGACGGGTGTGAGAACCAAAACTAATATAGTTCGAACACATTGTTGTGAATTGGCATCAGAAACATGATTTTTTGTATATATATATCAAAATTATAAATTTGAAACGTTAATCCACTAATTGATTGATGTTTGTGTTGTTTGTTTATTTGTTTGATAATTTTGAACCATTATGCCTAATTGAACCAAATATTGAATATTATTGCAATTGGTCGCATTTGCTTGCATATACATATACTTACATTGAACAGGTCATAGCAAGGAGGCTAGAGCAGAGAATAAAATTTGTTTGCCCGACAAATAGGTACATGTTTACTACATAATTTACTGTTTTGTTTGGGTGATGATGATTTTATGAGCCTATTGGCTAGCCGCTTGGCTTTTTCTTTTTCTTTTTGAGATCAGAAGGCCTGTATGGAAATTTCGGGATTTTCCCGTGGCTCCCGGTGCAGGGGAGGTTATGGCGAAATTTTTCGAAAATTTAGGGTGTTAGCCAAATTTTTGAAAATTTGAAAATTCTCAGAAACTGGAAAGTTGGAGAATGGAAGCCAGATCGAACATAGAGTTGATTAATCAAACCACTTTCGACTTTGTTCCTTTTTGGGGACGAAAAGTTTTAAGTGGGGGAGATTGTAATAACCCGGAAATTCTGAGCCAGTTTAAAATTTTTATTTTGGCAATTTTAACGAATTTTGAATATTTAAAATAGATTATTTTAAATAATTATCGACGAGAAATTTATTTTGAATATAATTCGAACGTATATATTGTATACGTCGTCGCTAGAATATAAATATTTATATATAATTATAAATAGAATTGAAAATGGCGCGGTAGTTCGATAATTCGATTTCAAACTTTAATTGAAGTACCGGGAGCAAAACAATCCGGATTTTAGTGAAACCAAAAATAATAGGATCTAATTGATAATATCTTTCCAACGAATCCGAAAAATCAAGATTTCATAGCGGGAATCAAAAGATATGTCCAGTTGAAAATTCTGAATAGTCGCTATGGAATTCAGGCCCTTAAAAATGGGAATTTTGCAAACGACCTCGGATTTCAACGAAACTACTTTAGTTGGATCCGCAGTGTCAAGTTATTGCTAGATTCCAAATTTCATAATTTTTCGAATCAATATGTGAGCGTGGCAAAGGAAAACGCGTTTGACCAGTTTTAGTTGATTTTAATCGACTGGAAAATGGCCATTTTTCCAACGGTCTCAGAATTCGACGAAACTAGTTTTGTTAGGACCGTATCGTCAATACGAAGCTAGAAAATATTTTTCAGGAATTTTTAGAGTTAGTATGTGACCCCGGTAAATTGAAATGTGCGTTCAAATTCAATATATAGAGTTATATGTTGATTTTAACGGAAACTGATCGAAACAGTCGAATCGGCTTGCAGTACATATCCCATTGTGTTCGGAATGGGGGTAATTAGCTATGGACGACAGTTGGTGGGCTTGATTTCGAGTTCGTATTTTAAAGTACCTTTTTGAAATTTAAAATAATAAAATAAATAAATATAAAATATATATAATCCCCTTTAACCCTCTCCTCCCCATACCGTTGACTAAATCAAAATAAAATAAAAAATAAAAAAAGAGAAAGAGGAGCGACGGGTCCTCCAGCCGCCGTCCCCATCGACGCCTCCTCCTCCGTGCGCCACCGAGCAGGCAAGCGCCCCTCCGACCTCGCGTCAGCCCGCGCCCCTTCCCCTGTTCGAACCCGAACCCAAACCCTACGCCCACCTCGAGATCCGCGAGCCACCCCCTCCCGTTTCGCCATCCTGTGTCGCGCCTGCCTCCGCCCTCCACTCCTTCTCTCCCTCTTTCCATCCTCTCGATTCCAGCACCGCGAAACCCCTCCCCTCAGCGTCGAAATCACCTGAAGCCGCTCCTTGCTCCACTTCCAGCAAGCTTCTACCCCTCCAAACGTGAAAGGGTGAGTTTTTGTTGTTGTTTAATTGGTTTAAATTAAATACGTATGTCATTAAGTTTAAGATTCAATTTTTATACGATGAAAGATTGAATTTTTATGTACATCAAGGGTAGGTTTTATCAACATAAAGTTCATGTTTTTATATAGACAAAGTTTAGATTTTTAACATGTCAAAGGAGAGATTTTTAACATGATCAAAGTAGAGATTTTTGTTCATGAAAATTCGATTTTTATATATAGAATAGCGAAGTAAAAATTCGATTTTTAAATGTATGAAGTGATTATTAAAAATATGATTTTTAAATTGAAACTGAACAAATAAAAATGTGATTTTTATATATGTAGTGGCTACGGGCAACGAAAGCGACGAAAGGCGAGAATGGCGATGATTTCTCTAAAAGAAGAGTCAAGATGATTGGATAGCTTTGGTGAGAATTTCTCACCTTTCAATTTCTTTTTCTAGTTATATATATATATACTAGGATGCGGACGGTGTTTAGTAGCACCCGACACCCGTCATCCACAGACCATGGATGGCTTGTTTGTTTAATTGTTTGGTTGCATAAATTAGTTAGATGATTTGATTTGAATTTGGTTGTTTGTTGAATTTGATTGATGTGTGAATGGCGTGGGCCTTCACTAGACCGGGGATAAGGCTAGGCCTCGTCCCGTTTCTAGTATCGTGCCGTTATGCCGCCGAAATTTTCTAAAATATGTTAGAAAAATAAAAATATCATTTTATTTAATAAATGAACCGAATAGAAATTCATGTGTTGAAATAAAATATTTTATCGTTAAAAATATAATTTTTAGCGTGAATATGAATATAGTGAATGTGAATAAAATAAAATAAAATATTCATTTGCAAACCGGACGGTTTGTTTATGTACACCTATTTGAAGGACATTGATTGGGACGATAAATTTTACACATTGCCCAACTGCACAAATAAAATCTGTGTTTGTTGATTTGAAACCCCACACGGGTGTTGGGATGAAATTTGAAGTTCACTCATCCTAATTGATTAAATATGTCGATTGATTGATTGACAGGCTGTTATAAGCGTTAGATATCTATATTTGATGCTTATACAGTGTAGTGCACTTTGGTTGATGGTTGATTATTTTTCAATGCTATTATATACGTGTGATGTATGAAAATCCATATAATTATCATTATATGGTGATTGATTGGGCCTCATTCCAATTTAGAAAATAAAGAATATTATAAAGTAAATGTTCATGTGTTGACTGTACTCATCCGTTGAGATTAGTCATGTGTTGAACGAAATATTTTAATAATAAAATTTTACTTCTTTATCAATATAAAGTAAATGTTCATGTGTTGACTGTACTCATCCGTTGAGATTAGTCATGTGTTGAACGAAATATTTTAATAATAAAATTTACTTCTTTATCAATATAAAGTAAATGTTCATGTGTTGACTGTACTCATCCGTTGAGATTAGTCATGTGTTGAACGAAATATTTTAATAATAAAATTTACTTCTTTATCAATATAAAGTAAATGTTCATGTGTTGACTGTACTCATCCGTTGAGATTAGTCATGTGTTGAACGAAATATTTTAATAATAAAATTTACTTCTTTATCAATATAAAGTAAAGGTTCATGTGTTGACTGTACTCATCCGTTGAGATTAGTCATGTGTTGAACGAAATATTTGAAATAGAAATATTTGAAATAGAGATATTTGAAATAGAAATATTTGAAAATAGAAATATATGAAGCCGAGTTGATTAGATTGACGCCATTTAGACGTGAACGATATTTATATCGATTTTATTCATTTGTAAATGAATATTGAAAAGTGATTTCGAAATGAATTGAATATAAAGTGATTTCGAAATGAATTGAATATAAAGTGATTTCGAAATGAATTGAATATAAAGTGATTTCGAAATGAATTGAATATAAAGCGATTTCGAAATGAATTGAATATAAAGCGATTTCGAAATGAATTGAATATAAAGCGATTTCGAAATGAATTGAATATAAAGCGATTTCGAAATGAATTGAATATAAAGGGATTTCGAAATGAATCGAATATAAAGCGATTTCGAAATGAATAGAATATAAAGCGATTTCGAAATGAATTGAATATAAAGCGATTTCGAAATGAATTGAATATAAAGCGATTTCGAAATGAATTGAATATAAAGCGATTTCGAAATGAATTGAATATAAAGCGATTTCGAAATGAATTGAATATAAAGCGATTTCGAAATGAATTGAATATAAAGCGATTTCGAAATGAATTGAATATAAAGCGATTTCGAAATGAATTGAATAAAGCGATTTCGAAATGAATCGAAATGAATTGAATAAAGCGATTTCGAAATGAATTGAATAAAGCGATTTCGAAATGAATTGAATAAAGCGATTTCGAAATGAAAATGAATATAAAGCGATTTCGAAATGGATTGAATAAAGCGATTTCGAAATGAATTGAATATAAAACGATTTCGAATTAAATTGATTAGAAAACGAATTTGATTTAAATTGATTAGAAAACGAATTGGATTTAAGTCAAATAGAAAACCAATTTGAATGGAATCGAATAGAAAACCAATTTGAATGGAATCGAATAGAAAACCAATTTGAATGGAATCGAATAGAAAACCAATTTGAATTGAATCGAATAGAAAACGACTTTGAAATTGAATTGAATTGAAAACGAATTCAAATTGAATTGAAAACGAATTCAAATTGAATTGAAAGCGAATTGAAGTGAATTCAAATTGAATTGAAATTTGAATTGAATAGAAATGAATTTTAAAACGAATTTATAAAGAAGAATTCAATTTTGCTTTGGATTGAAATGGAAGTTGAAATTGTTTTTGAAACGAATTTAAAACTATTTATATAATTCGTTTTAAATAGTAATCGACGAAATATATATATTATATATATTATATATATAATATAATGGCCTGAATAGAATGCGCCGCGCCGCGGCAGTTCGTGAATTTCGACCATTTATTTCAAACGGACATTACGGGAGATCCGACCGTCGGATTCTCCTAAAACCGGAACCGTTGGGTTCGTATCGAAAAGGGCTTTCTAATGAATATTAGAAATTCAAAATCTAACGGTTGGATTTGGAGATACGTCCAAATCAAATTTGAAAAAGGTCGCTATAAGTGCAGTTCGATGGCCATTGATGGAAATAGACTGTACGGGCCTTGATAAAATTATTAAAAATAGTAATAATTTGTGTAAAATCAGAAGAAATGATTTGGGAAAATTGGGGTGAAAAACTCCATATTTGAAAAGATAAAAATAAATTTTTATCGAAATGAACTAGTTTGAACTCAATTTAAAACCCGGGTTTTTATTTTTAAATAAATAAATTAGATTTAAAAAGGGGTTTTAAATAATCGGAATTCCTAATATATTTGATTTGAATTGAAATAGAATGTGATTTGGGTTTGTCGTGAACTGTGTTTTAAATAACACCTAGTTCTTTAACCCAGTAAAAGGAGTGTTAATGAATCTGCAATTAGATTGAAATTCGAATTGATAATCTAAATTATCAAATTTGACAAATAAGCGAGGATGGAGTATCACCAGTTTTGCTCCAAAGCGATAGTTAAATCTTTAATTAGATTTGAACGTGAGATGGTAATTAATTTTACCGATAACACTGTGGTGTTAGATATGGAGTATTACCAGTTTTGCTTCATGGGATGAATAGGTTGGGATTGGGAAATAAAATAAATAATTACTTCGTTACGGTTCGCTGATCTCGACTAGTTTAGAAAACCATAATTTGGTTTGAACGACATCCAAAGGAAGATTAAAGGATAAATTTCAAAGAATTTATCTTGGATAAAATTATTGGGAACCTTTCCCTAAAAATGTGATTTTGTGAATAAAAGAATATTCTGAATTGGAATGAGGCGTATGTTGTGTTTGTGTAACATTTGTTTTAATATACGCGGGTTGTTCGGAAAGGCCGGGTTTATACCCATTCTGAATAACCGATTCGACGATAAGTCGAAGATGAAGACGGTGGTCGAAGACCGGAAGTCTTCACATCGTTTGGATAATTACTGACGATCCTGATTGGGCAGTACACCCAAGAGGATGAAAACAGTTGGTGGTCGTCCAGACGTACTTGGAGATGGATGGATATGCGAGGAAAGTGCCTCCGGTTTCGTTCAGACCCAGAACGGACTTGTAAATGGATTGTGTGTCTGACATTGGATTTTATTTTGTGTTGATTGATTTCTATTAAATATACATCTGTTTGGCGGCGGAGAATTTATTCTTTTGCTTAACGCCCTTCTCTGAGACGTACGAGCTCAGAGGTTGTATATCGATGGACATCAGTCGCATGGCATGAATTGCCTGTGTGGCACGCTAAGATGCAATGATCAAGGCTTCTGTTGAAAAGCAAAGTCTTGTGGTTGATGATCAAAGCACGGCCTCTGTGGCGTAGCTTTGTGTATAACGTGAATTCGCGAGCCTCACACCTCGGTATGAGTTAAAAACGGGATACGGATTGCAGGGAGAGCACGACGTTTCTTTCTAGCTTTGGTGGTGTCAGTGACTTACCAGCCCTGACATTTATATACTTTTCACCTTTGTGGTTGTTGGAATGCGAGGCGCCTCGATTATAGGTCTGTAAGGACCGGGAAACGTGTGTTCAGGAATTGCCAATCCTCTAACGTAAGTGAGGACCGGCCCTGAAGCATCCAAGGGTTTCCCAGAGTGCGTAACCCTGGGACATTTGCTAGAGTGTCTCGAACGCGGAGAGGAGCTTGCCCCTTGCCTCGACTCATGACGGAACCCAATTTCCAATACGTGTAATTCGGTTTTAATTGTAGAACTAGTATGGCGACATAGTAGATGGTAGCTATGCTGCCTATGATTTATATTTATGATTGAAATTGTTTTGACACTATACACTTATTATAGTATCAAATGATTTTTTTTAAACGTACCAAGCATGTTTGGCTGTTATAAGGTAAAACCCTATCCTCCGGCTTGCGTTGCATTGTGTGATGGGACCTGGGTCTTATAACAGCTTCATTTTTCGAAAAAGCATTGCGTTGTTTATTCTATGCACTGGTATTCTTGGGAGGAAACCTGTTCCGTGTTATACGGCGTGGTCCCTTGAATCACTCTCCTTTAAAGTAAAGTTTTAAATAACTGTTTTAGTTCTCACACCAGTCACATGACTGACCTGGAGTTTATTGTTTTAACCTAAACTCTGGGTGCCCCTATTTTCCGCACGGGCAGCTAGTAGTTTTGGTTTTGCAGATTTATATTCACGGGATCCTGGTTTACAGCTGGAATGATATCCAGAAAGCTCTGTATCCGTATATCACCTTCAGTTGTGTTTTGTATTATTTTCCGCTGCTATGTAATTTATTGTAACCTCTGATATTTATCGAATGTAATTTATTCATTTATACTCTGTATATTCTTGTATTCTGATCGGATTGTTGTAATAACAATGAAATGTTCTTCCGTCTGCGTTCATTTGTGTGTTGTTCTCAAAGTATCTGCCCTTTCCTTAACGGGGAAGAAACGGGTTCCTACATTGCTTCTCTTTCTCTTCACCAACAATCATGACCATTGTTTATAACTTCTCACAAATGGTTACAACTGTTTATTCTTTATATAAACAACATGAGATCAACATTTCTATCATCAATTTCTATCATACTAACTTGACTTATTACTATCTATATTCTTGATCTCATTCTATACCCTCAAAGTGCTCGATCACTCATATTCAGTATAATATCGTTTGAATCCTAGAATCTATTTAATATTCTTCTGATTCAATACGATATCCATTTCCAAATCTTCATATACACAAATATTCTATTTGAGGATAAGATTATAGGAAGGTTGTACCACAATTGACAAATTTTTGTTATCAAGAACACATATTGTCAACAACAAATATATTCATCTTTGTTGAAGTCCTCAATGTTTTAAGAGGCAAGTGTTGAAGTCCTCGGTGTTATTAGAGGCGTGAAATCACGTTTGTCTGCTCGGGTGTTGTATACCTGTTCCTTTGGGTGAAGTGAGGTGGTTGTTAGTGAAAATCTAGATAGAAGTCTGGGACTGGATGGAGGACGGTGCTCTGAACCAGTATAAAAATCCCTGGTGTGATTTTTCTATTTTACTGCTTTTGCTGCTTTATACAGTACTGTGATTCGCTCTTATTTCATACTTGAGTATTGTTCATCATATTACACGATCCGTGTGTACTATACTAAGCACGTACACGAACTATCATTTGGTATCAGAGCAAGGTTATCTTATAACCGTAACACAGTTATTTGATATATTCTTGTAATATGACAAATAACGCAAGTACTAGCACTCAAAACGCCACTTACATGGACGGTCAATCGACACAAAGACCTCCATTCTTCAATGGTCTCAACTATAGCTATTGGGAAACACGTGTGTCATTCTTCATGCAGTCAAATAGCTATGATGTCTGGAATGCTACACAAAAAGAAATAGTGAATCCAACAATTGATTATTCAGAATGGACATCGGCTGAGAAAACGGCAGAAGCCGTAAATGCAAAAGCAATAAACATGTTGTTTTGTGCACTAGACCAAAATGAATAGAGCCGTGTTAGTATCTGTACCACTGCATATCAAATTTGGCAAATGTTGAAAACCACTCATGAAGGTACTAACAAGGTTAAACAAGCCAAAATAGCCATATTGAAAAGTCAGTTTCAAAATTTCAAAATGAATCTGAATGAGACAATCAATGATATGTATTCATGATTTTAAACTATTCACCATGCACTTATTGGTTTAGGACAAAAATATTCAGATTTTGATGTTCACTACAACAAAAAGATGATTTTGCAGCGGCAAAATCCGCTTCCAATCCGTCGCTAAATCGGATTTAGCGACGGATTTCCTGTATAACTTTGTTGCCGGTAAAAACCATGACGGTAATTGTGTCAAATTTAGCGACGGAATTTAGCGTGAGTTTTCCAACAGTTTTCCATCATTATACTATTTATATAATAAAAATATAATTTTATTTATTAATTTAATTTTGATTTATTTACCGACTATTTACCGACGAATGAGTAAATTATAACAAACTTATTATTTATAAAAAACGTTGGTAAACCCTTACTAATTTCCAAGGGATTAGCGACGAAAATTAAATTGAGGTAAGCTTAACCTCACTTTTTTTGTTGGTAATCCGTCGCTATTCCCTTTCTGATATATATATATATATATATATATATATATATATATATATATATATATATATATATATTCATATACATACATATCGAACTAACATCATTCAACTGTGAACACTAAAATAAATAACATATTAAAAAAAAACAAAGATAAATTAGCCAACAATGTTAATTTAGAACTAAAAAGAACATTCATAATCATATAAAAATACCACAACATCCATAATCCGTCATCAATTCATACACCAAACTGAATTATGAACAACAAAACTATTCACTTGGTGCTAACATAATCCCAAATACAAACACATCATTCATAACCATGCTAAAACAACATAACGTCATATTTACACCAAAATAAGACTTACTAACATATGCAACCAGCTTACGAAGACGACGACGACGAAGTCGCAAGCAAATACGAAACCAAAGGCGAGCGCGAAACTCTATAATGGCCCTTAAGCATTGTCGTCACCTTTGCCATAAGTTAAGATTTACAATCTAGCTGCTAGATTTTTTCCATTCATAAGAGAAACTGAACTAAAAAAATCAATTATAATATCTCATACAAACCTTAATTTGCAAGCATACATAAAATGATACAGACCTTAATTACCTCTAGATCTTAATGTTGCACTGCACCGTCATGCTTTAACAGGAACCCCTGCCAACATCACTAACACAACTAACAGTCACCATACAACAAAAGAAAATATATTAAATTACGCTAGCATTATATAAACTAATCCAATGCTCCATTTATCGTTTGGTTTGGAAAATGTTGAATTAAGTTTTTTTTTTAATAGACCGTCCACTTTGGGAACTATTCTAGTTTAAAGAATAGTAGATAGACAAAACATCTAAACTGCTAAGGCTAAACATAACACCACGTAGGGTGCTCCACATAACAAGAGACTGTCAGTGACATACCCAACTAACATTGACAAGTTTAGTAGCCAAACTACAGAATTATCACAAATTGATTTTCTTCAAGCAACAAGAGAATTAACACTAAAAATTATTACATAGGAAGAAACCTAAAAAAAAATCAGCTGATAAACTTCCACATTCTAGGCCAACATCACACGGGAAACACAGTGACAGGCAGCAACCGACCACACATTTCTCACAATAGAACTTGACATAAAAGAAGAGAGTCCAAGATTAAATTCCATGGCTAAAAAAGAAGAAACAACAAGCTAAAAGGTACAATGAAGAGGAGTCAATAACTGACGTAAAACCACAAATTTGACATTAAATGCTTATGAGTATTTTTCAAGTCTTTAAACTTGTAAATAATATTTATACATTCAAGCCAGTTCAATGCCGAACCATTCAGACCACTCATGTCACTTTTATTTGAGAAGGAAAAAATATTTGACTATCTTATCTGAATATATATTTTATCATAAATATATGCATGGAAAATTCACAGCAAAAATTCTCTTTAGCTGGTTGATTTAACTTGAAGACATTAGAAAATTCACAGCAAAAATTCTCTTTAAATATATTTTATGATAAACATACCTTCAGGCTTTAGAAAATAACATACCTTCAGGCTTTTGTATTCCTCTACGCTCAAGCCTATGCTTTCACAGTTATGGGTTTTGGGTGCGTAGACCCATCTGCCTTCAATCGATAGCTCTTTCTTGATATATGTAAATTTATGGTTGTTTAAGACTTTCTTTTATTTAGCTGTACACAATTATTCAATGATAAAATACTCATAAGAAAAAAACATATAACTGACATTCAATTACTTACGTTGATATCGTTCGATCAGCAGTTTTAACAGAAGGTGCAAAATCACACAAAACACACTACCTGAAATACCCAAAAATGAATTAATATCAGGAAAAAGAAAAAAAATTAAGCTTTGACCTTTGTCACCATTAGCAGGCGTCACAAATCTAACTCATGCGAGGAAGCCCAGTCCCAAAAACCTAACCTTCATCCATTCATTCCATATCTACTAGAAACAAAATAGATTGCCATGTACATGCAGCAACAAAACATCAAGTGTTCTTAGTGTAACATGCTGCTAGAAAATAAATAGATATATGGCTAACATTTGCAAACTAATAATTGCAGTAATTAATGAAAAAAGTGTTTATCCTATATCGTTAATAATCTAAGCTCAAAGTTGAACATACCTTCAATATCAGGTCTGACATCCTATCATAGAGGTACCTGACTTCAGACAAGCACAATAACTAAGTCTTGAAAAAGAAATCCTAACCCTAGAACTAAACTGAGGCAATGAACAAACCCGAGTAGTGGTGGCGATACAGAACCAACGAGTAGCGGTGGTTGTACAGATCCAAAATCTCTTGATTTCGGGTTAGATGAAGAGATCGGATAGCCACGGCGATGTGGCATTAGGTGGAGGTAAAGGTTGGGGAAGAGTCGTTAGAGCAAAAAACCGCCCTCATCGATATGAGGAAAGGTATGAATTAAGCTGGAATTTTGTTTGGCAATTTGGGGAATTTTTTACTGTAGTACGATATGGTAGAAGAAAGGAGAGGCCATAGGGATAACACGGGTAGGAGCCAAAAATTTGGCGATGGAGCCAAAAAATTTCACGTTGAATGTATGGGTTGGAGCCAAAACGTAAAAACCAATTTGACCGTAATTATATAAATTTAGGGAGTTGTTATTGACACTCCAAATATTTTTAAGGGGAGGTCAATTTTTTTTTAAATAAATTTTGTTAAGGGGAGTACCAATGGAGAGATCGCCCCCTTAACAAATAAACTTTATTTTACCAAATTAGCCTTCTTTACAATAATCTCTTTTTTATTTGTTAATCTAAAAAATTTATATGGTATATTAGTCAACTACATCAGATTTTTATATCAAATTATTAACAATTTCATTTGTCAGATTAGATGAAAAAAAATAACATTGATAGAAAATCGATATACATATATCGAACAATTATTTTTTTAATACGGTATTATATTCTTTGTTCATACCATTATTTCTCCTCAAATAATCGCTTTTTTTTCAAATAATGTAGGGATTTGGTTTTTTGCATTTGAAATTGATTTGGATTTGTGATAATAACTGATGTCATTACTAGACGTTATTAGGAGGGTAAAAGGGAACGTAAAAAATTAAGTGTGTGACCCCCCTTAACATTATTTTTATGATTGGAGTGTTTTTAAAATTTGACCTCCCCTTAACAATATTTGGAGTGTCAATAACAATGCCCTAAATTTATATAAGTACAGTATAATTTATATAGCTTGTTTGACAAAATTTATATCAAATGTTCAACGTTGCAAAAGGAAGTTTTAAAATTTATATAAGTATAGCATATTTTAAGTAACTATTAAATATTAATTACTGAAATTAATTATTTAGCAGTAATAGTAACAATAGCTGTAATTATTAGTTAATGAATGTACTTATTGCGTTTTGTAGAAAAAGTGGATACCACGGCTAAAATTAATTAACCGTTATAGATCTCAATTACAACCAGCTACAAATTGTTTTAAAAATATGTTTGTTGCAGTTGACAAGAAAATATGCTTATTTTCAAACCGATTTTGTCGGTTTTTCTTAATTCTACTGAGTCTCCGATAACTTCCGTCCGTCTGAAGCTTTTTTACAATACCCATTTTGTCCTCCTTCACCTTTTTAATTACTCAATGGACACTTAATTTATTTACATGTGTCCTTCCTTATCTGTTTCCCTCTTTAACAGTGAATTGTTTCTAAAACTGCTTAAAAAATAAATCAGAATTTACATTGATTGTAACTTGTAAGAGTTATGTTTCTAAATTTCAAAATGCTACACAGATAATACCATAATAAAACCATTTAAAATCTTTAATTTTGAGCAAAATAATTCCGTAAACTATTCAGTATGCACAATTTTTATTGGAAAATCATTTTTATTCCTCTTTGGAATATAACATGTCTTCCAAATAATATTTGGAACCCGTGTTGTACGACATACTCAATCAATCATGGAAAATTTTGGTAATTTGCAACCATTCTATTGATATATTTCCATCTTTATGTATTTAAAAATGTGTTTTCCATTCAAATTTAATATAATTTAAAGGATCGATTAATTCTGTTTAAGGAAATACAAAATGAAATAGTGACAATTAAAATGGTGGTTTAAAGAAAAACTACCATTATCTTCATATCTTCACTTTGTTCATTCTACGTTAAATCTAGAGCATCTGCTTCAAAACTCTATATTTCAGAGCTGCAGTGCTTATTAAAAAAAAGAATGGACTAATTGATACTTCTCGTTTTGTCTCTAAATACTTCTACCAGTACATTGCCTTAGATTCATGCTTCAATTTCTCTAAGTATCCGTTGCACAACGCATTTTTTCAACTGAAGTCAACATGTTGTTGGCATTCCTTACACTGGTACAATTTCTTATTATTCATATATTAGATTATCAAATTAATGACAATGGAGTAAAAGTATAAATAATTGATTGTATGAGTAAATTCCTTAAATTGGTTAATTATCTATCATGCTATAAAAGGAAACCAAATAATTGATTTATTGGTACACGTTGCGTATTAGTGTCATACTAGTTTTGAAGTATCACTTACAAACAATTTTTTGTAACATAATAGTTTGATTTAGTAAATGGAAACTAATTAATTGATTAACAAATTTTGTGGTTAGTAAATAAATATATAAAGGATACTATTGAAGGTATGAGTAAATTCATTAAATTGGTTAATTATCTGTCATGTTATAAAAGGAAACCAAATAATTGATTTATTGGTACACGTTGCGTATTAGTGTCATAATAGTTTTTGAAGTATCATTTACAAACAATTTTTTGTAACATAATAGTCGTTCGTTGATTTAGTAAATGGAAACTAATTAATTGATTAACAAATTTTGTGGTTAGTAAATAAATATATAAAGGATACTATTGATTAACTTACTTATATGTGACCACATTAATCAATCATATATTAGATGGTTTTTTAATTTGCAATAGATTTCATAACAAACTTCCACGTTTATATAGTTGAAAAAGGAATTTTTCATTTAAATTTAAAATACACTGAAAAAGTTCAAAGGAAAATTTGTTTGTTTCTTGATTTGAAAGATGATTGAAATAATTTATACTATTATTTAAGAGATTTAAAACTTTGTTAAATGTAGTTTGTAAATATCTTTATTACTGGTTGTCTTGAGAGCAAACTTTTAGTTTGACCATTAAGCTCTAAAAATGTCCTTAGATATTTTTAGCTTTGTATATAACTTTAAAATAGGATCTGATAATTAAATGTTTTTATAATCTCAATTTGTATTAAGGATTTACTACAAACAAAATCAAAGCGACCGAATGCAATGTCTATTGAATAAGCGGTAAATAAATAAAACTATATATTTTTTAAGAAGGTTATTCATTTTTGACTTAAGATTTACTACAAACGAACTAAAATTACTATGAATATGAATAATCATCATTTTCTCTTGAAGAGAAACCGTAGTTTTGAAGTGTACGGAGATAGAGACAGACGAACTGGAAGATATTTAAGGTATGACCGACTCACGACTATCAATTAATTACTAATTCTCTATTATAGTAGTAAATTTAGTTACTAAAAGTTAAAATTGACTCGGGAACATCGATTATTAAGAATATGTTCAAGAAAAATCAGTTTTTTTAAAAATACATAATGTTTAATGTGTAATTATTGACTAATTCAGCATAATTAAATATATATTCAACACTTACCATGTGTGAGAGAAGATAATTACATGTGAAAGCCTGTAAATAGGCACGGAAATAATAACTAGCACTACAAGAAAAACCGCAAATAGCTGCAGATTTTAAAAGCGGAAAATTTTGACCATTTATTTTTCTTAATTACTAATTATTTATCAAATAATATGTACCAATCAATTTCTTAAAAGCAAATATGTATTAATAATTTCTTGATATTAATTTAATTAATCGTATTAAAGACTATTAAATAATCATTGATTATCAAAACAAATTTAATAAACATCGAACAACAATGTATTTTATTAATTACTATTACCTCTAATTTATATTATATAGTAATTAATAATTAATCAGCATTTACTTCTAATAGTTATTATTTATTATTAATTACTAATGTATTATTAACATTAATTATTTAAAATTTAAATTTACTAATTAATTACTAAGTAATAACACAAATTTAAAACATTTAATAAATAAAAAATATAAAAGTTCGTTTCAAATCTCTTGGAAAACTATAGGAAAATAGCTTCAAAATTATGTCGACGGTAATCCGACTCTATTAGCAACGGAATTTAGCGTCAAATATTATATAACGGTAAAGTGCTGCAATTTCCATTGATTTAGCGATAGAATTAGTATTCGACGGTAATAATTTATAATAAGATGACATATAAAATCCAAAATATTTTCTCTTACAAAGCCCAAGGAAATCCGCCGCTAATTAGCGACGGAATTTTCCGCTGCTAAAAATCTGTCGCTAATCTCGGTTTTTCTTGTAGTGGTTGTTTCGACAGTCCTACATTCTCTGACAAGTGAATGGGAAGGAAAAGTATTAGCAATTGAAGAAGCTAATGACCTTTCCGTCTTGAAGCCAGACAAATTGATAGGAAATCTAATGTCCTATATGTTGTATATAATGGTGTTGTATACACAATTATATGATTTTTGTTTGATGATAACAAACAAGTATATATTATTTTAAATATGTTTGTTATTGTACTGTTAGACATGAATATAATATTTATATTTAAACAGAATACGACTGTACAAAATTTCATATAATCACACAGTATTTTATTTAAATATAAATATTATATTTCAACATTTAAACAGTACAAATTATATGACTCCACTATTTGTACACATTCATAGATATTACACATGATATTGTACTTGTATATAAACTAAATACGTTAGACAAATTTGTTTGAACACAATAAAAATAATATTTTATTTCAGTCAAATTTGTTTAATACAAACATCAATACTTTTCTCTCATTACAAACACAGTTCCTCACTACAACACTCATACAGTCACTCAGTTATACAGACATTTTTTTTTGTTGACACAGACACATCACTCAATACAGACATTTTGATTTATACAATTAACTGTCTTCAGTTCTTTGCCTTCTGTCTTCACAGCATCCTTCAGTCAGTCTAGTCTTCATACCTGTCATATACAGAAACACACACAATAATCTTGAACAGAAATAATTTCATGTTCTAGCAAATAAAATTTTTATTTTAAATTTTTATTTACCTTAGAATTTCGGTGTGTTTCTCATCATTTTTCAAGACTTGATCTGATATGTATATACGCACTGATCAGCCTCAACATACTACACTGGTTTGCTAATCAGAACCAGTTGATTCTGAGCAGCCACAGCACAATGCAGCAGTCTGCTGATATATATAATATAAATTACACGTGCACGATATACGTATATACACACTGTTGTGTATATATATACACATATGTACAGGTGAACCTGGTGAAGGCAAGTTACGATCATGATCAAGCACAAAGGTGAAGTAGCATTCAAATGGTGCATACACAACAGCAAGGTCACAAAGCATAGTGATGAAAGCCAAGTCAATACTCAGGTGGCAAGTGCACGACATTACAAGGGAGTATACATACAAGCAGCTCAAAAAAAAAAGGGAAAAAAATGGAGCATGGTTCAAGTCAAACTGTCGTGTGCAGCAGCATAGGAATTTCAGCTCAAACAGTGGAGCTCAACGTGGACTCAAGCAAGCATATTTGGCAAAGCTTAAAATGGGCAAACAATTCTCTAACTTTCCATAATATAGCATGCAACAAATGGTGGCAAACAATCATGCAACAAGTGTAACACCCCGTATGTTGAATAACTTGCTATAATATAAAACAGGGCAGAATTAAATTTAAAAATCTAAATCAGGGGAAACGGGCTATGCCATTGCATTCGTCTCGGAAAAATACGCGAAATAGAGTCCGAGTTTTCGAAAATCGGAGTCCGTATGACCCAGATAAGGCCCAAAGAAGTTTTCAGAAATTTAAATTCAGATTTAAAAAACTAAATTTTCAATTTTCAGAAGTGGCGGGAAAAATCCCGCCAGACCCAGGGGGTCGACCTGGGGGTCGACTGGGGAGTCAAACTCCCCCCAGGTCGACTGGGGAGTCGACCCTAGGGTCGACCTGGGAGTCGACCTCCCTGGTCGAGCCCAGGTGACCTGGGTGCACCAGTTTGGCTTTTTGGCTGTGTTTTGGTGGCTAGGACGTGATCTGGCGGCTCTAATCTAATTTAGGGTTAATCTAAGGGCCTAAAACACCTAACTAATCTATAAATACACCCTAAGACTACCCTAATTCATACTAAAAATAGTTACAACACCGTTATGCCGTCAAAATGCAACTTGAAGGAGCCTCCATCAATCTAAAGAGGAAGATGGCTTCTCAAATCAATCTCTAATCAACTCTAGCAACTTAATCTTCTTCTTAAGGGTGCTAATCAACAAGTTGTGAGTTTTCTATAGCCTTAATAACCAATTGTTGAAATGATTATGATAGGATATAATGAGGTTATGGCTATGAATGTGGATCAATGCAAGTTTATGTTATCATATGCTATGTGTTTGTGATGTTATGCAAGTTATGCAAGTTATGTGCTATATGTTCATGAAGTTATGCAAGTTATGCAAGCCATATGATACATGTTCATGATGTTATGCAAGTTATGCAAGTCATATGCTATGTGATTATGATGTTATGCAAGTTATGCAAGTCATATGCTATGTGTTTGTGGTGTTATGCAAGTTATGCAAGTCATATGATATATGTTCATGAAGTTATGCAAGTTATGCAAGTCATATGCTAGGTGTTTATGATGTTATGCAAGATATGCAAGTCGTATGAGAAACATTGATCCATTATGACACCATGATATGCAAGTTTGGTGTATGATTATATGCTAGTTCATACATGATATGTTATGCAAGTTTGGTGTATGATTATATGCAAGTTCATACATGACATGATATGCAAGTTTGGTGTTTGATTATATGCAAGTAACATGTGCAAGTTTACACCTTTGTATGATATGCATACATATGCAAGTTAACCCCTTTGTATGTCATACATACATATGCAAGTTTACCCCTTTTTGTATGACATAAATAACCTATGCAAGTTAACCTCCTTATGACATATGTGATTCATGCAAGTTTGGGTTGACTATTTATGCTAGTTGGGTTGATGCTATATGCATGTTGACACCTTTAAAACCCATGTTAATGTCATGCAAGTTGAACCCATTGTATGTGTGATGAATCTTCCCTTTTATGTCATGTTAGCGATTTACGTGGGGAACGATGGGGTTAATATACATGTTAATGAAATGGTGTGAAATTGGTATGATTATGCATACCATAAAGAGGATGGACATAATTGAGTCAATTATGTACATCGTTAAAAATTGGAATTAATTAGGGAAAATTAATTCGAAACATGGGGGTGATTAATTAGGTGTAATTAATCGACTAAGACACGAGGTTGGACCCTTTTGTAGCATAAGACTGCCCGGAACCGACCGGCAAATCCAGCGGCTACAAATGATTGGCCCAATGTGAGAGGTCTTAGGCACAAACTATATACGTGACAAGTGTAAGGACACGAGGTTAGACTCGGTTATGGCGTAAGGCTGCCCGGACCCGACCGGCAAATCCAGCTGCCATAAGAGATAGTCTAATGTGAGAGGTCTCTACAACGGTTACGTTCTTAATCAATTAAGAAACACTTAACCATATTAGCATGTAGAGGACATGAGGTGTTAAGTGGGTGCCTTGGGTGGCATGTGGGAAAATCTAGTAGTTGCCTTGGGTGGCAATAGAAAATACGATTAGAATACTTAACCAAAGTGGAACATGTAATTAAACATGATTAAAGGGTTAAGTAAGTGCCTTGGGTGGCATGGGAAAATCTAGTGGTTGCCTTGGGTGGCAATAGAAGATAAGATTAGAATACTTAACCAAAGTGGGACATGTAATTAAACATGATTAAAGGGTTAAGTGGGTGCCTTGGGTGGCATATGGAAAAATCTAGTGGGTTGCCTTGGGTGGCAATAGAGAATACGACAAGAATACTTAACCAAAGGGGAACATGTAACTAAACATGATTAAAGGGTTAAGTGGGTGCCTTGGGTGGCATGTAGAAATCTAGTGGGTGCCTTGAGTGGCAATTGAAATATGATTAGATGACTTAACCAAACCTTAACATGTAAGTGGGCATGATTATGAAAAGGGGTTAAGTGGGATGCACTAGATTAAATGACAAGCTTAAGTAGTAGCTTGTGGGGGCCTTGAGTGGCAATTGAAATATGATTAGATGACTTAACCAAACCTTAACATGTAAGTGGGCATGATTATAAAAAGGGGTTAAGTGGGATGCACTAGATAAAATGACAAGCTTAAGTAGTAGCTTGTGGGGGCCCATTTCAACCAGTAACCCATATGTATCTTATTGGGCTCGACCCATGTCGAGGACGGGACACGCGTACTGGGCTTGACTATAAGAGGCCAAAACGGGGTAGCGGTGGCAACGCAAGTCCAACGGGTTTCATATGCGTGTGTGGACCCGGGCTGGTAGGTAAGACGTTGTTGCATCGTGTAGATATAAGCCGTGCACCATTTTCGGGTTGCCACTTTGGGGAGTGATACACCCCACTGTGGGGCCAGCACGGGTATCTACGGTAGGGAGCCGATCGCTTGGGGAGTAGCAGGTACACCTAGTGGAGATAGGGGCAGACGGCACCTATGTAGTCAGCTAGGGGTACAAGAGACTACTATTAAGATTACTAAGGGTACACCTAGTGGAGATAGGGGCAGACGACACCTATGTAGTCAGCTAGGGGTACACGAAACTACTATCAAAAATTACTAAGTACACTTAGTGGGGATCAACCTTTAAGTAGGAATTACCCTTGGGTGGGTGGAACTGGTGTGGTGCAGTGTAGGAATTATCCTTGGGTGGGTAGATCTGATGTGGTGCAATGTAGTATTTATCCTTGGGTGGATAGGCACGTCTTTACCATTATCTTAGTTTATCCTAAGTCTAGTTGGCTAGTTAATGTAGTCATTTATCCCCAGTCGTATCGTACCAGGTTTATATCATACCCTAATTACTTTAATGATTGTATTGTTAAGGTTATAGGGCTCACTCAGACTTATGTCTGACCCTGTTGTTTTTATCTTTTTCCCCAACCCTCAGGTTCTCAGAGTGGGCCTAGCATTAGTGGGCTTTGATCAGATTGCGTTATCTATCTTTTGGAGCTTGGACTCTTGAAGAAAAGCTCGGTTATCTTTTCTATTATGGCTATTAGTATGTAGTGGGATTATGTACTTATGTTTTAACGAGATGGATATTTTGTACTTGACTCTTGTTGGTTTTTGAGATGTAACCAAACATGTTTACCTTCTGCTGCAATGAAATGATGTTTTAAAATTTTAAGTATTACTTATATCTGTCTTGTTGTAATTTTTCAGTTCTATATTCACTTAAATACTCCACCGAAGCTAAGGCATTCCCCTTGTGAGTGACCTTAGCAGGTGTGGGGTGTTACACGTGGTATCAGAGCTTAAGGTTACCAGAACAGATAAATTTTTTAGAAAACTATTTTCTAATAACATTTTCGGAAGAAGTTTTTTCAAAAACATGTCTTTTAAGAGAAAAGTTTTTGAAAGAAAAGCATAATCCCCAAATAGCCATATCTTTATCCTTCGGATTCTCCGTTTTGAATCTCTTCCTCTATCTCTTTTTGAATTTCCCCTCCGCGTATAGATGTCTTTTTAAGATAAATAAGGACTTCCGTATGAAGGACGGAAGAACCACTTCAAGGGACTAAGTCGTTTGCCGGGATAAGAAGGTAGTCCAAGGAGGTGGAGGGCTTATGTGTACCTTTAAGATGGACGAGAGAGGAAGGTTCAAATAGCTATTAGGTAAATAAAGGACGAAACCTCATCGTGGTAAGAAGGCCACGAAAGGAGAATGTGAAGGGGAAGGTTAGTTGTTTTAGAGAAACAGGACATCTTGGGGTTGTCCAAAAAGGTAAGGACGAAGTTCAGGATCTTCTGGAGGGTAGATGTATCCCCTCACGACGGGTATACCTAATGGGGGTAGGACTGTCTAAGTTGAAATTTGGTTCTCTCGATCATCCTGTTCGAACTTTATTCGACTCTAGCGCACCACATTCGTTTATCTCATCATCAGTAGTTGAGTCACTGCACCTAGACACCAGTTGAGTAGATGATCCCGTGGTTTTTTTAAACCCAATTGGGCGGGCTCCACTTATTTGTCCATGATATGTTTGGGTTTTAAGATTTCCATACTTAGCGTTGAGTTTAGAGGTGATGCTTTTGTTTGGGCTTCACGGGCTATGGGTTGATTTTGGGCATGGACTGGTTATCCAGTAATGGTGCCGTTCTTGATTGCGAAAAGAGAGTTGTTGGGCTCATAACCCGCTTGGGTAACACTCTCGAGATCTCTTGTAATCCCATAGATTTTGTTATGCTAAGTTATCTTGAATCGCTTGACGCTTCGGTCGAGAGTTTGCGATCTGTTAGAGTGGTCCGGCAATACTCGGATGAGTTTGGGGAGGTGAAGGGCTTACCTCCGAAGCAGGAGATAGACCTCCGAATATATCGGGTAGACGATGCTAAACCAGTATCTTTGTCAGTGCGCCACATGGCTCCTCGTGAGAGGAGGGAACTCCATAAGCAAGTAGGGGAGTTGCTTGAGAAGGGGTTCATAAGACGAAGTATATCGGAGTGGGGTGCTCCAGTAGTTTTTGCCACGAAGGCGGATGGGTCCCTCAGACTTTGTGTAGACTATAAGAGGACTTAACAAGCTCACAAAGAAGAATAGACACCCATTGCCCAGGGATTGATGATCTTTTTGATCAGTTGGTTGGCGCCTCAGTGTTTTCGCAGTGGGACTTGGCCACGGAATTTCATCAGTTGGGAGTGACTAAGGATAGTGTAGAGAAGACCGCCTTTAGCACTCCGGATGGTTTCTATGAGTGGCTTGTGATGCCATTTGGTTTGACGAACGCCCCCGCATACTTTGTTGATTTGATGAGTGGAGTGTTCAGGGAGTACCTAAATAACTTCGTAGTGGTCTTTGTGGATGACATCTTGGTCTTTTCTAAAGAGCGAAATAAGTTTTCGTGTGTGCTTAATGGGTTAAGCAAAGCCAGTTATTTGATCAACGGTGGTTTTGGAGCAAGATTGGCAAGGACATCCAGAGTTGAACAAAGGCTTAATTATTTAGCCGTTTCTATTAGTATCATCTCACGTAGGTCGTCTGAATTCGAAGGAGGTGTCCCTTGGGTGTTTGTCTGATATTGGTTTAGGCCTTTGGGGCTTGCACTTGGGGGATGTCGAGTTCGACTAGGATGGTCTGCGTGAGAGATGGATAGTTGTGACGATTTTGTATGGGAGAATATCCTGATTTTCTCCAGAAGTGGAGAAAAGCATGCCCTACATCTTAGGGAAGTGTTGGAGACTCTTCGAGCGCATAGTCTTGAGACAGAAAAGGTGGATGGAGTTCTTAGCATCCTAAGATTTCGAGATGGCATATACCACTGGCAAGGGTAACGTGGTGGCGGACGCCTTGAGTAGAAAAGGTTGTCCTTGAGTCCATTGTTCGTGGAACGACGAAGCTTAGAATTTATTTCGATGTTTGATTTCAGACCTTCTGTTGACTTTATACCCGGTTTGCTAGCATCCTTGGAGGTCAGACCTACTCTTTTGAGACGGATTGGCGAGACACAGCGGGACGACCCACAGTTGGTTGAGTTGGTAGAGAGGCTCATAAGGGGGGAGTCGTCCAGCCATTTGAGTAGGTACACCCTAGACGATAGGGGGTGCTTGCGTAGAGACGGTAGACTTTGTGTACCGCAAGACGAGGGTTTAAGGAAGGCTATTCTTGATGATGTACACCGTTCTAGGATGACCATTTATTCCGGTGGGGACAAGATGTACCAAGACATGAAGCGAGTTTTCTTTTGGGCCGGTATGAAGGAAGATGTGGCCGAGTATGTCGCTAGATGCTTGGTGTGCCAACATGTGAAAGCGGAGCAAAAGAAACTAGGTGGGTTGCTTCACCCATTGGAAGTTCCGCAATGGAAGTGGGATGGCGTCTCGATGGATTTTATTAATAGGCTACCTAGGTCGAAGAAGGGTAATACGGGAATTTGGGTTGTGGTAGATAGACTTACTAAGAGTGCCCATTTCATACCCGTGAAGAGCAAGAGGACTGTTCCATGGCTAGCTTCAGTTTACCTTCGAGAGATAGCCCGGTTATATGGTGTACCTTCTAGCATAGTGAACGATCGAGATCCTATCTTCACTAGCGAGTTTTGGAAGAGTTTGCAAGAAGCAGTGGGGTACAGGACGTATTCCATGGTGTACCTCTGAGTGCCTACATGAGACCGCAGAGGTGGTAGAGCCGAGCCTGCTTAGGGAAGTAGAGGTAGAGCGTGATGCGACTATTCGACGACCTCCTACCCGCATCCTTGGGTCAGAGATTAGGAAGTTGAGAAACAGAGAGGTTCGACTAGTCAAAGTGCCAAGGGGAGAAGATGAGAGTAATGCTACTTGGGAGACAGAAGCGAAGATGCGTTCATTGTACCCATTTCTTTTTGGAGGGTATGTCTTTTAACTTCTCCTTTATCGTTTGTCTAGTGCTTATCTTATCTTTAGTATGTCCTCTCATTAGTACCTTTGACCTTTAGATAGGGAAAACCTATGGTTGAAACATGTGTTTGAGACATGTTATGTTTGATGGATGCGTGTGGATGCAAGTGATTGATAGTGGTTGCTCGTGGATGCATATTGTAGTGACCCGAAAATCCGGTAGAATTTGAGCTGACCAAAAACACAAGTCCAACCCCAAATATCACGGAAATTCGAACCATTAATAGAAAGAAGTTAGAGGGTGAGGATAGATAAGATAGAAACTTAGAATAGAAGAAGAAGAAGAACACAACATCAGAGTAACACGAATCTCACAGCGGAACGAATAACATATAATATATATAACATAACTTGAAATATACATCTGTACTTGAATATACATCAATATCAAAGTACATCACTTACAACACAGCAGAAATAACTATAGCTATATGATCCTGAAGCCTCCTGCTCCAAGCTCTTCCAGTATATCTGTAAATTCCCGACTACTACTTGACTGCCCGTACAAATTTAGGCACCCAAGAGTTTAGGGAAAACAACAAAGTAAACTCCGGGTCAGTCATGGGACTGGTATGAGTAAACAGTTTAAAACAGTTTCAGAAAACTAAATGATATCTCATAAGACCACGCCGTATAACACGGAACGGGTTTTTCCCTTATGAGAATCCAAACACTTGATTTATCTTTATATCAAAACTCTTTTGATATTATAATAATGTCTAAATCAAGTAAATAACAATCTAGTGGAACGTTTGCATCTCACGTTCCACATATATATACAATCAAAACCGCAAGCACGTATTGGGTATTTGGTTTTCCAACTATGACAAGGTATGGAACCACCTTCCGCTGGTATATCTCTAGAGGAGAATACACCGAGTTCAACAAGAACATCTTGCAACTCAGCCACACATGACCGACCACTCATTTAGCTTGAGTGTATCGAATGTATATCACCAACGATTGGGATCAGCAACCGTTTCCCGAATGGGACATCATCGACAATAGATTTTTAGAAATAAATGAAACTCTAGATCAGGTGATTATACACCCTAATAGGTGCGACCTACATAGCCATGCTGCTTGCCCGATTTCTGTCATTTACCGGTTGATGAGGCTAGAAGCTACGCTTTATCATCACACCAGATTCACTTCGAATGCCACATCGTCAAATCCATCAAATCACCGATTGACGTCCTCAACAGTACATTACGTGTTAGCTAAAAGAAGTTTCCTTCTCCGCTTCCACTCTTGGTACGGTTGAAGAAATCAATGTACGTGACCATTCTGGAAATACTCTGTCAGACATTCATCCATACAAGTCACCCAGGAACAGGATGAACCGAAGGTACTATTTCTATTAATAGAAAAAGTCCTTGTACTCTACTCCGTCTTCGATTATCTTTATATAATCTGATTCGCACGCTACTGCCAATACGGAGTGGTTCTTCGGATAATAATCCAAACGGTCTCTCCATATTGACAACGATGGTCAAAACTTCGATAGTCTGTGATTTAACTATCAAATAAAAACAAGTGTTTCGATAGTCGATGATTTAACTATCGAATAAAACAAGTGTTCATCCAAACATCCAACAATCACTGAACCTTTAATTAATATTCCATTAATTAAATCTCTTTTCTATTTCTTTATCAATATTTGTTAATCAAATATTTCAATAACCATATTGCCCTTTTACATTCTTTGGAAAACATTTCCATATATCGCCTTCTTTTTATTTTCTAAACTTTAGAAAATATATGTTATTTATAATTGGAAAATATTCCAATTACTTATCTCTTTTCCAATCTCGTTTATTTCTATACTTAAAAAATAATTTATATTCTATTTCCAAGCTTACATTTCATTTGGGTTAAAACAGATGTTGTGTAAAACATCGTTACGACAACCCAAATACAGTATTTAACTAACTTTTATCTAACATTGATCTTCGAGCCTGAAATCTTACTGTTCATTTGTTAATAATGCAATCAATCAAGTTGGGGTATAACTACCTCTCAGACCTTGACTGAATAACATTTATAACGTCAAAACAGATATGACTACTTACTCGAACAATCAATAACATACAACTACTTCTTTACCTTTAAACACGTATACACTTTTTCTTTCTATCCTAGTAGATTTTTTCTTATACTTCCTTTTTTATTATAATATTCTATTTCTAAGTTCGTTTTCTTATCGACTTCTATATATCTCGATACGTTGATTTCTAACTATCAAATTATCTTAAAAATATTCTATCTCCTTAAATTCCCGGAAAAATTCGCCATAACCTCCTTTGTACCGGGAGCATCGGGAAATTTCAAATAGCTTTCCCGGTCCTTCTTATCTCAAAAAGAAAAAGAAAAAGCCAAGCGGCTTGCCGATACGGCGCATAAAATCTCATATGGAAATTAAATACGTACCTTTTTGTCGGGCATTCTATTTATTTCACTTCTATACTTTATTCCATACCTGTCTCCTGTATGTCTATACCTGTCCAATCTATTTTAACTATACCAATCGTTTTAACTCAATTTGTTAATTAAATCTGTTACTTAACTTTTCAGTCTATTTCACCTTCATATTTGAACATGACATGTTCAAATATATTTTAACTGCATATTAACAAATTCTAATTATACTCATACTCTCGTTCCCTTATCGACTTCTTATTCAAATTCCAATTCAATTCTATTTGAATTCTTTTTATTTAAACTTCATTTGAATTCTATTTTCAAATTCTATAGTTTAAAGTACATTTGAATTCTATATTCAAATTCTATAGTTTAAAGTACATTTGAATTTCTATATTCAAATCTATAGTTTAAAGTCCATTTGAATTCTCTGCATTATTTATAAACAATGTTTATAACTTCAATTCAAATCCCACCTTTCCATTTATAAACAACGTTTATAAATTCAATTCAAATCCCATATTTTCATTTATAAACAAAGTTTATAAATTCGATTCAAATCCCATATTTTCATTTATAAACAACTTTATAAATTCGATTCAAATTCCTTCCTTTCATTTATAAACAAAGTTTATAAATTCAATTCAAATTCCATCCTTTCATTTATAAACAACTTTATAAATTCGATTCAAATTCCATCCTTTCATTTATAAACAACTTTATAAATTTGATTCAAATTCCATCCTTTCATTTATAAACAAAGTTTATAAATTCCATACTTGTTTTATATATTCAAACAAGTTAATACTTTTCCTAGCTCATTAAAAATTCAAATTCTATTTATAAAAATAGAATTCCCTTTTCAAATCTCAAATACCCTTTTCGATATTTTTTTTATAAATCAATATTCAAGCCCCAGGGATATTTTAAACAATCAAATCAACCAATTTTCAATCATTTGATTTTAAACACATCATATATGAATATATATGAAATCAAACAAACAACAACAGATAATATATTTTTGAGGAATCCAGTTGGATTCCTCCAATCTGTTTTCCTGCATCCACAGACGTTAGTCAACATAGTAATACCCATCCTGCTTCGAGGCAGGATATCGCGGTATGAAGGTCATCCACTAATCATAGCGTGGGGCTTATAGGGTAATCATCCGCTAATGATACCGCGGGCATCCGCTAATGAAACTGCGGGAATCCAACCAATCATCAACCCAATATATATATATATATATCCTAAATAACTAATATATTTTTTAAAACAATCAAACAGCATTCAAACAAGCACAGACAATTATTTTTAACTATATAAAAATAATTCAATAAAAGGTGAGATTTACTCACATTGATTTAACGACTAGCGTCAGAAAAGTCTCAAATCCATCTTTCTCGTATTTGCAGTTACGAATTTTGCTTGACTTGGTTTTGTTTTATAAAATCTCGTATACTCCTTAATCATCCTGAAATCCTTGTGGGCATCCCTTAAGCTTTGATTCATAACCTTCTTTTAAGTGAAAACAAGGCTTCTTCTTTGACATATGGATCACGCTCAAATTTGGAGCATCCCATCCTTCCTCCACCCCTTAATCCCAATTAAACCTTGTACATCCTCTCTTTGCCAGCAAAGTGTACTTAGACAAAAGCTCATGTAGGCTTAGGCTTAGCGACTAAATTTGTGAACAAGCTTATTCCCAAATGGATCTTGTATGACAAAAGAAACAATGTATTTTTTTAAACTTTTAACCAGTTATATTTTCAACGTTCACTTAAAGAAATAATTAACACATTTAATTACCTTCTTTAATTATCTTCTCCAACGCTACTGCCTACAGGAGAAAAACTAGTACTGTCGAACCTCTTCTTCCTTTACTGAAATCACTCGAACTGAACAAATGCCAATATCCCATTTTCAGTTCCCATATTTCATCTTCCTCCAACCACAGACTGACCTCTCCAACACCTCACTGCCAAACTCCATACCGTACATCATTCAGTAGACCGAACGCTCCCAGTCCATCCTCCGACATCGCAAACCCCTCCTGTACCAACTCCGGTGCTTCATGCTACTTCCCTAATTGTCACAGCACCCTAAACTTTAACCTGTTGACGTCGCTCGAGATCGAACAATTCCAGTTCGCACTTAGAACAGTCGCCCCTTTTCAAAATTGCTTACCCAAATCGAGATCCCCAATCGAATAGCATCGCGCAAACCCCTAATTTCTGCCACTACCAATTTGCCGCAACTCCAGAAATCCCTGAGCTCAGCTAACTCCACGCGCCCCCCTTTCTTCCTTGAATCAATACCCCTAATCACCATCACACTCACGAAAATGGAATTCGAATGAGGTCTCGGTCTCGAATTAGGAGGCTTCTGTTTTTATTTCAGGGAATTAAAAAAAAATGAATAGGAGAGGCTCCGACTTTATAAAGAAGGGAGTGGTTTTAATTTATTGAGCGTGGACACCTTTCCCTTTTTGATTCTTCGGTGTATTTGAGGGAGGCCACGAGTTGTTTTGGTTTGTGGAGGAGAAAGGAAGATGTGTTGAATTTTCTTCCTTATGATAATTAATGGTAATCAATATAGGTGTATATATTTTAAATTATCCATAATTTCCTAACTCCTTATTGAATGCAACAAGGATCGTCCCTGGGGTTATAACACTATTCTGAACACACTGGGATAGGTCACGAAGTCCAATTCGATCATTTGTATAAGATATTAATTTAAATCAATATAAATCAAATTTTAAAACAATAAATTCTGCGAAAATAAATTAATATTATTATTCGAATTCAAACAGAAATCTGGACTGTATTAAATTCAGTTTCAAATCTCGAACTGAATTATATTTTCGCATAACGATGATTTAATATATTCGATATTAAATCGAAATTGATTATTAAATCGATAACTCCCTATGAAAAATTGATTTATTTACTTAACTCAATATTTAAATACATATTAAATATTTAAAATTAACCCCTAAGAGTCTGGGTCATTACACATATACACACACTCTAGGCACTAGATCGGCTCAATCACTTCATATTGCATATTGCATAAAATTGTGTGTAGGTAGCTATATTAATGGATGTATAATGGTTGCGTTATCATATGGATGATGCATTTTGGTGTATGGTTGTGCACAAATATAGAAATAGTATGTGTCGATAGGGATCTTTCACATACATATTGGATGCATGGCACTATCATGGTTTGCATTAAGGAGGTCAACTAAATAAGTGGACCGCCTAATTTTGCATTAGATAGGGAACATATACACACACTCTTTGCATATGTTCATATAGCATTAGAAACTTTAAGGACAATGGATGCCAGTGTTTGATGGTTTGAGTAGATGGTTGTTTGGATGGTAGGATACGTTCTTCTTGACTTAGAGATTTCGGGGACGAAATCCTTTAAGTAGGGGAGAATGTAACACCCCGTATGTTGAATAACTTGCTATAATATAAAACAGGGCAGAATTAAATTTAAAAATCTGAATCAGGGGAAACGGGCTATGCCATTGCATTCGTCTCGGAAAAATATGCGAAATAGAGTCCGAGTTTTCGAAAATCGGAGTCCGTATGACCCAGATAAGGCCCAAAGAAGTTTTCAGAAATTTAAATTCAGATTTTGAAAACTAAATTTTCAATTTTCAGAAGCGGCGGGAAAAATCCCGCCAGACCCAGGGGGTCGACCTGGGGGTCGACTGGGGAATCGACCTCCCCCCCAGGTCGACTGGGGAGTCGACCCTAGGGTCGACCTGGGAGTCGACCTCCCTGGTCGAGCCCAGGTGACCTGGGTGCACCAGTTTGGCTTTTTGGCTGTGTTTTGGTGGCTAGGACGTGATCTGACGGCTCTAATCTAATTTAGGGTTAATCTAAGGGCCTAAAACACCTAACTAATCTATAAATACACCCTAAGACTACCCTAATTCATACTAAAAATAGTTACAACACCGTTATGCCGTCAAAATGCAACTTGAAGGAGCCTCCATCAATCTAAAGAGGAAGATGGCTTCTCAAATCAATCTCTAATCAACTCTAGCAACTTAATCTTCTTCTTAGGAGTGCTAATCAACAAGTTGTGAGTTTTCTATAGCTTTAATAACCAATTGCTGAAATGATTATGATAGGATATAATGAGGTTATGGCTATGAATGTGGATCAATGCGAGTTTATGTTATCATATGCTATGTGTTTGTGATGTTATGCAAGTTATGCAAGTTATGTGCTATATGTTCATGAAGTTATGCAAGTTATGCAAGCCATATGATACATGTTCATGATGTTATGCAAGTTATGCAAGTCATATGCTATGTGATTATGATGTTATGCAAGTTATGCAAGTCATATGCTATGTGTTTGTGGTGTTATGCAAGTTATGCAAGTCATATGATATATGTTCATGAAGTTATGCAAGTTATGCAAGTCATATTGTAACACCCCGCCTCCGCTAGGGTCACTCGCAAAGGAATGCACTAGCTTTAGAGGGGCATTATTGGTAAACATGCACAGAAATATCACAAGACAGAACATATAAAATAGCGGAAGTAAAATCAAACTTTCATAACATGAATAAATAAGGTCTAAAGCCTTTTACATCAGAGTACATCAAAACCTGTCTTGCAATAGTAAAGAAGCATAAAGACATTTTCATAAATTATTCCCCAAGTAAAAACAGTAAAGTAGCCATTAGCCAAGAAAAGTCCAAGCCATCCATGATGACCTTCAAGCAGAAGAAGTCCGAACTAAACAACAGTATTTCCTCCCTGTAACCTGGGGTTGGGGGAAACGGAAGAAAAGAGGCGAAACAAAACGGGTCAGTCAAAAAGACTGAGTAAGCCCTATCTACTATTAGCATAAAAACTAGTAAAGTTAACTGACATGAGAAACTGAGATGAACATAAGCATGATAACAAGATAGATAAGCTAAATCAAAATAACAGGATGAACTACTGAACTCAGATAAACTAAGGTGTCATGATAAATTACGATGTCAAGATAAAACAAGGTATCACATCGTCAGGTTTCTATCAAGTATAATATCCCCAAGATATCTGTCACGTATAACGCCCCGTGATATCTATCCTGTATTTTAGCTCTGCACCTACCGTACTAGTATCCCCACCGTGTCATGTGTTAACCAAGAATGACCCTCACTCAAAAGTCGTGTAATGGTCCATGTCAACCTAATATATCGCATATATAGGTTACTCAACTTGTATGTTTTATTCCATGTAAATGTTCAGTCCCTTGCCGTAGACCATACGGGCTTTCCCATGAGATTCTATATTACTTTAACATAGTTCCATGATCCTTAAGATCGGTTTGGACTGTTACCCTAAACCTAGCTAGGGTCTTCCAACATGAATTATTGTTTGTACAACTAGGACTTATGCTACCTAGGGCTGCTAGGGATTATGCTTACCTATTGCACGTTTTCGTATCTCGGTTTGGGTTCAACCAACTAGGGCTACTAGGGATTACGCTAACCGCCAACCGCGCCCTTTTTCCCACGCATTCATTGTGAATCGCTTTTCCATGACTGTATGCACATGTATCACATCGTGCCATCCGAGTCCTGTCACAGGGCAAATCAAGAAATACAGGACTCGGTCGGGAGCTTTCGATTTATCTGCCGATGCAGATGCTAAGGTCTGTTTTTCTTATACGTGGCTATGGTCCCACGAGACCACTCCCTCAACTAGTGAAAGACAAGACAGGATAAATCCTGTATGAGAACACAACACTGGCCAACCCACATCCAAGCCTTACCGCAACCATAATTAGATAGCAATTATGGTCTTTTGGGTGTTCTCTGCCTTTCCGTACGTACACGCTTGACCAAAGATGGTAGGTAGCCTGACGAAATGCTATCTAGGGTACGACCGTGTATCGTCGACTATCCCCTATCCATCCCCGTCTTTAGGTCGCTCGTATAGCAACCAAGGCATACTCTTGGTTCTTCTAACGCAGACCTTAACCTCTCATGAGCCTAGTATAATCACCTGGCAGCTCATAGAGGGATACCAAGAATATCCTCACGTTCCCCGAAGCCGCTGCTTCGTTACCCAGTTCGCTGGAGCCTTTATCTAAATCAGATACTTGCTCCTACTCGTATACTTAAACGATGACCTACCGTATCAGGTTACTCATCTATCTATGAACTGGTCTAAATTTCCTTGACTAAGAATCATTACTTAGTTATTCTTCAACTAAGGTTTACCACTTAGCATTGTTCCCGTTATCCTTGTTAACTACGGTTATCCACCTAATCCTCAGAACTAGGGTTTACATAATGGATTAAGTGTCACTTAAGTTCATGACTTAACCCGTCTACAAATTCTGTCAAAATTGGATAAGTATCCAAGTTCAAGGCTTAACCCTACAAACCATGCTCAAGTTGGTTAAGTATATTAAGCAATTCACGACTTAACCTCGTCCAATTATCATTCTAGATTGGTTAAGTATATATTAACTTGACCCTATCAATTTACTTAGTCAAATCGGTCAAGTGTATTCAAGCGATTCGTGACTTAGCCTTATCATGTTTTCACGTTATATTGGTTAAGTATTGGTTAACTTAACCACAATAAATTAGCGAGTTAGATTGGATAAGTATAGGTCACTTAACCACATCAATTCATCATGTTTAGATTAGTTAAGTGTTTAACTTAACCCCATTAAACTACCAAGTGGGATTAATTAAGTCTAGGCTAACTTAACCCCATCCGATTTCCATGTTTAGACTAGTTGAGTCTAATCTTAACCCCATTCGTTAACCGTATTTTTCGGTTAAGCGTCATTAAGAAAACTTACTTAACCTTACCAAGTTATCGCGTTGGATTGATTAAGTGTTGGTTAACTTAACCCCATCCACTAGTCATATAAAAATGGTTAAGTGTCATTAGGAAAATCAAGTTACTTAACCTACCCAACCTTGTCATGTTTTGTTAAGTATCATTAGCCTAATCAAATTACTTAACCCATTTGTCCATGTCATATTTGGTTAAGAGTCATTAATCAAATTAACTTAACCCTATCATGTGGCATTAATTACTTAATGCACCTTCACCTCTCACATTAGACTTTGTTGTGGTTACTAGTTAAGCCGGTCGGTTCCGGGTAGCTTTACACCACAACTTGGTCTAACCTCGGGTTCAAGCACAACATGACCAACTTCTCACATTGGGTCCTATTGTTTGCAACTACTAGTTAGGCCGGTCGGTTCCGGGTAGTTTTACGTTGCAAACTCAACCCAACCTCAAGTTGGCCACACTTATATTATCTAAGTGTCATGTCCATCATGTTTCCCAAAACATGTTACAAGTTTTCAAGCATTTGGGTAGACCTAACTTAATAGGTAAATTCCCAAAGGGTAGACCTAACTTAATAGGTAAATTCCCAAGCTTATGTTTTTATGCATACTTACATGTCAACTTCCATGTTATATTTCAAGTCATGTTTTCAAGTTGTATTTTCATGTCATTAGAAATTACCCATAACATAACCCAACGCTTTTAAACTCGCATATACGTTCGCGACAACGTAATGGATTAAAAGAAGAGACTTGGCAAAGGCATGACAAAATTGAATATTAAGCCACAAGTTAATCATGGTGGCAAATGAGGCACAAATGTGTTCATTAACTTGCATGTTACATTCTTAAGCCTCAAAACATGCATAAACCCAAACTTGGCACATAAGCGAATCATGGTGACAAAAGATATGGAATGATGACTAGTAACTCGCATATATCATCATATAAGGGTTATGACTTCATATGCAAGTTGACATAAAGGTTATGAGGGTTCTCATGTTGCCTAATGCAACATTTCAACATAAAGGTTGTAGCTTTTAGCTCACAAGATCAAGATAATGACTTCATAAACTTGCATGACATGATAGCATGTATCATACTCAATGATCAAACCCAAACTTGCAACATGAACATTTAACTTCATAGTTAATATCTAAGAGTAGGGAAAGGGCTTACATTGCTATGAAGGCACAAAAGATATGACAAAGCCCTTATGCAATCAAATAGACCCAAAATGCAAGCTCTAACATAAAAACCCTTGAGCCAAAATGATCAAAACCCTTGCTTTATGATGCAAAGATAGAAACTTGACTTGAATGCAAGCTAATGACACTCATACAAGCTTGAAAACACTTGTATGCATGGAAAATCTCTCATAGAAACCATTTAGAAATTTTATGAAGAGAGTGGAGGCCATGAGAGGTAAAATTTTGCCATAGTTTAGTTGCATGAATGAATAATGAGGATTTAGGATAGGTTAGGGTCTTATTTATAGATTAGGCAAGTGTTTTAGGCCATAGGATTAAACCTAGATTCAATCCAAGCCATTAAAGCATGTCTTGGGGAAGAAGTCGAGTGTAGGAACCATCTAGGGCCTTTAGATTAAAGATGAACCATGAGAACCATCCAAATGCAAAATCTGCATTTGAGCTAATCGGCCCACGGGTTGACAGCCAAACACCCTGGATTAACCCCTAGTCGACCCAGCGGGCTCGGGTCGACCTCAAAAATCGGCCGGTTCGGTTATTCCCCTCTCCCAATTCGCTATTTTGAACATTTTTGCATATTTATTTATTTAATTTTCAATTATATATATATATATCAATATATATATATTTCTCTGCGCAACCCATTTCACTTAATTAAGTATACTTTAATTTGGGAATTTTTCGTGAAACTTCGCGAGGCCATAACTTGGTCATACGGACTCCGATTTTCGAAAACTCGGACTCTATTTCGCGTATTTTTCCGAGACGAACGCAATGGCATAGCCCGTTTCCCTTGATTCGGATTTTATAGTTTAATTCTGCCTCCATTTATGTTATAACAGGTTATTGAAAATACGGGTTGTTACATTCTCCCCACCTTTTAGGATTTCGTCCCCGAAATCTCCAAGTTAGGAAGAACATATCCTACCATCCATCATCCATCTACTCAAAACATCATCCACAAGCAACCATTGTCCTTAGATGATTTCTAATGCTGTATGAATATATGCAAAACGTGTGTGTACATGTTCCTTAGCTAATGCTAATGATCAGGCCTGAATAATCTTTCTAATGCAAAATATGTATAGTGCCATGAATCCAACATGTATGCAAATAGTCCTAGTCATATAGATACTATATGCGTGCACAATCATTCATTCATATGCAACAACCGCATGATAATACAATCGATTTCATCCATAAACAAGTATAAATACTCGTGCATATGCAATATGAAATGTGACCGAGTCGAGCTAGTATCTAATGTGTATTCGTGCATCCACGAGCAACCACTTACAACCACTTGCAACCATATCAATCATAACATGTTTCAAATACATGTTTACATCCATAGGGTTCTACCTAGAATTCCCTGAACATGGTCGAGAAGATAAACAGGACAAACTCCTTACAGGGTTTGTAACGGAGAGTAGGACCGAGAGGATGTCCACAAAAGATAGCCTACAAGTAAGCTCTACAGAAAACAGGGATCAAGGATATACTCCCAAAAAGAGATATCATGCGCGTATCTAGTCTTTGACCATCAAAGTCGTCTTTTAACTTCGCGATTTTGTAGCTTCTTATTCCTGTTTCCATAACATGAGCTGGAACTCATTTCTTCGTCGCCTCTCGTTCCACTTGCACTTATCCTTTTCCTAGAATACTTGACGCAAACATGACTGCGTACTCATGATCTCATGCAAGCTTTCCAAAATTCACTAGTGAATCTTGGATCTCGTTTATATACTATAAGGCATTCCATGTAGAAGAACTTTCTCTTGAAAGTAAACAGATGTCAATCAGGTTATCATGCGCACTTACTAGGGTGATCTCTATAACCCATGCATAAATGAAGTAAACCATCCGTTTTATTGGCGAACACCACTCGATCGGGCTTCAAATTTCCAATAAAGGCATCAAGGGATTCTAAGTAACTAGTCATGACAGAACCTCAAAAAGGTTACCCGATACTTCGAGGGCATTACCAAGGCTAGTCAAAAGGTCTAACTACCCTCCTATCAAAACCGAGAGTGGCACCCCCTACTGGATAACCACTTCATCCCTAGAATCCATCCATAGCTTATAAACATAAGCATTATTTCCAAACTCAACACTTGGCATAGACATTCCCAAATCCAAACAAGTCATGTATAAATGGACTGATTCTCCAATAGGACTTTGAGACAAAAATGGGATTCTCTATTACGCTAGTACTTAAGGTGCAGAGACTCAACTATCGAAGCAGACTTAAATGATACGAACAACGAAGTCCTAACGGGATGATAGAGAAGAAAAGCTAAACCTTTAACAAGATCGTTACCCTCCTTCCGAGGTACTCTAGAAATGAGAGCATACTACTGCCCTCCCGATGATCTTGTCCTTGTCCCATAATACTTAACTATCCGCCCCGTTTTACCATGCCAAAGGTACTCTCTCGTCATGGGTTTCATTGTTCATCTTTCTCCCTCCTTTGAGGACTAAGCCATACCAACAAGTTGCTCATCCTTAAGCTCGTATCCTTTATCCTTCTTTCTCACGATCCTTTCTTATAACGCGGCCACTGGTCTCTCGAGAACCACCTCCATCGTATGGAAAGCACTTTCGTAGGTAGAAAAGACTAGTCGCAGTTAAAACTACTGTGACTACAGATGGAGGAAAGAAAGGAAAAGAGACTCAATTAAGGAAACAAGGATAGTGCTAATGGCCTTTGGGGAATAGCCTTTTTCTTTTAAAAGAAAATTTTCTTGAAAAATGCTTCTTTGTAAACGGTTTTTTTTTCAAATAGTTTTCAGAAGGTCTTTAAAAACTTTTGCCCAGTCTGGTAACCTTCTGCTCCGATACCACGTGTAACACCCCGCCTCCGCTAGGGTCACTCGCAAAGGAATGCACTAGCTTTAGAGGGGCATTATTGGTAAACATGCACAGAAATATCACAAGACAGAACATATAAAATAGCGGAAGTAAAATCAAACTTTCATAACATGAATAAATAAGGTCTAAAGCCTTTTATATCAGAGTACATCAAAACCTGTCTTGCAATAGTAAAGAAGCATAAAGACATTTTCATAAATTATTCCCCAAGTAAAAACAGTAAAGTAGCCATTAGCCAAGAAAAGTCCAAGCCATCCATGATGACCTTCAAGCAGAAGAAGTCTGAACTAAACAACAGTATTTCCTCCCTGTAACCTGGGGGGGGGGGGGGGGGAAACGGAAGAAAAGAGGCGAAACAAAACGGGTCAGTCAAAAAGACTGAGTAAGCCCTATCTACTATTAGCATAAAAACTAGTAAAGTTAACTGACATGAGAAACTGAGATGAACATAAGCATGATAACAAGATAGATAAGCTAAATCAAAATAACAGGATGAACTACTGAACTCAGATAAACTAAGGTGTCATGATAAATTACGATGTCAAGATAAAACAAGGTATCACATCGTCAGGTTTCTATCAAGTATAATATCCCCAAGATATCTGTCACGTATAACGCCCCATGATATCTATCCTGTATTTTAGCTCTGCACCTACCGTACTAGTATCCCCACCGTGTCATGTGTTAACCAAGAATGACCCTCACTCAAAAGTCGTGTAATGGTCCATGTCAACCTAATATATCGCATATATAGGTTACTCAACTTGTATGTTTTATTCCATGTAAATGTTCAGTCCCTTGCCGTAGACCATACGGGCTTTCCCATGAGATTCTATATTACTTTAACATAGTTCCATGATCCTTAAGATCGGTTTGGACTGTTACCCTAAACCTAGCTAGGGTCTTCCAACATGAATTATTGTTTGTACAACTAGGACTTATGCTACCTAGGGCTGCTAGGGATTATGCTTACCTATTGCACGTTTTCGTATCTCGGTTTGGGTTCAACCACCTAGGGCCACTAGGGATTACGCTAACCGCCAACCGCGCCCTTTTTCCCACGCATTCATCGTGAATCGCTTTTCCATGACTGTATGCACATGTATCACATCGTGCCATCCGAGTCCTGTCACAGGGCAAATCAAGAAATACAGGACTCGGTCGGGAGCTTTCGATTTATCTGCCGATGCAGATGCTAAGGTCTGTTTTTCTTATACGTGGCTATGATATGGAATGATGACTAGTAACTCGCATATATCATCATATAAGGGTTATGACTTCATATGCAAGTTGACATAAAGGTTATGAGGGTTCTCATGTTGCCTAATGCAACATTTCAACATAAAGGTTGTAGCTTTTAGCTCACAAGATCAAGATAATGACTTCATAAACTTGCATGACATGATAGCATGTATCATACTCAATGATCAAACCCAAACTTGCAACATGAACATTTAACTTCATAGTTAATATCTAAGAGTAGGGAAAGGGCTTACATTGCTATGAAGGCACAAAAGATATGACAAAGCCCTTATGCAATCAAATAGACCCAAAATGCAAGCTCTAACATAAAAACCCTTGAGCCAAAATGATCAAAACCCTTGCTTTATGATGCAAAGATAGAAACTTGACTTGAATGCAAGCTAATGACACTCATACAAGCTTGAAAACACTTGTATGCATGGAAAATCTCTCATAGAAACCATTTAGAAATTTTATGAAGAGAGTGGAGGCCATGAGAGGTAAAATTTTGCCATAGTTTAGTTGCATGAATGAATAATGAGGATTTAGGATAGGTTAGGGTCTTATTTATAGATTAGGCAAGTGTTTTAGGCCATAGGATTAAACCTAGATTCAATCCAAGCCATCAAAGCATGTCTTGGAGAAGAAGTCAAGTGTAGGAACCATCTAGGGCCTTTAGATTAAAGATGAACCATGAGAACCATCCAAATGCAAAATCTGCATTTGAGCGAATCGGCCCACGGGTTGACAACCAAACACCCTGGATTAACCCCTAGTCGACCCAGCGGGCTCGGGTCGACCTCAAAAATCGGCCGGTTCGGTTATTCCCCTCTCCCAATTCGCTGTTTTGAACATTTTTGCATATTTATTTATTTAATTTTCAATTATATATATATATATATATATATATATATCAATATATATATATATTTCTCTGCGCAACCCATTTCACTTAATTAAGTATACTTTAATTTGGGAATTTTTCGTGAAACTTCGCGAGGCCATATCTTGGTCATACGGACTCCGATTTTCGAAAACTCGGACTCTATTTCGCGTATTTTTCCGAGACGAACGCAATGGCATAGCCCGTTTCCCTTGATTCAGATTTTACAGTTTAATTCTGCCTCCATTTATGTTATAACAGGTTATTGAAAATACGGGTTGTTACACATATGCTAGGTGTTTATGATGTTATGCAAGATATGCAAGTCGTATGAGAAACATTGATCCATTATGACACCATGATATGCAAGTTTGGTGTATGATTATATGCTAGTTCATACATGATATGTTATGCAAGTTTGGTGTATGATTATATGCAAGTTCATACATGACATGATATGCAAGTTTGGTGTTTGATTATATGCAAGTAATATGTGCAAGTTTACACCTTTGTATGATATGCATACATATGCAAGTTAACCCCTTTGTATGTCATACATACATATGCAAGTTTACCCCTTTTTGTATGACATAAATAACCTATGCAAGTTAACCTCCTTATGACATATGTGATTCATGCAAGTTTGGGTTGACTATTTATGCTAGTTGGGTTGATGCTATATGCATGTTGACACCTTTAAAACCCATGTTAATGTCATGCAAGTTGAACCCATTGTATGTGTGATGAATCTTCCCTTTTATGTCATGTTAGCAATTTACGTGGGGAACGATGGGGTTAATATACATGTTAATGAAATGGTGTGAAATTGGTATGATTATGCATACCATAAAGAGGATGGACATAATTGAGTCAATTATGTACATCGTTAAAAATTGGAATTAATTAGGGAAAATTAATTCGAAACATGGGGGTGATTAATTAGGTGTAATTAATCGACTAAGACACGAGGTTGGACCCTTTTGTAGCATAAGACTGCCCAGAACCGACCGGCAAATCCAACGGCTACAAATGATTGGCCCAATGTGAGAGGTCTTAGGCACAAACTATATACGTGACAAGTGTAAGGACACGAGGTTAGACTCGGTTATGGCGTAAGGCTGCCCGGACCCGACCGGCAAATCCATCTGCCATAAGAGATAGTCTATTGTGAGAGGTCTCTACAACGGTTACGTTCTTAATCAATTAAGAAACACTTAACCATATTAGCATGTAGAGGACATGAGGGGTTAAGTGGGTGCCTTGGGTGGCATGTGGGAAAATCTAGTAGTTGCCTTGGGTGGCAATAGAAAATACGATTAGAATACTTAACCGAAGTGGAACATGTAATTAAACATGATTAAAGGGTTAAGTAAGTGCCTTGGGTGGCATGGGAAAATCTAGTGGTTTCCTTGGGTGGCAATAGAAGATAAGATTAGAATACTTAACCAAAGTGGGACATGTAATTAAACATGATTAAAGGGTTAAGTGAGTGCCTTGGGTGGCATGTGGAAAAATCTAGTGGGTTGCCTTGGGTGGCAATAGAGAATACGACAAGAATACTTAACCAAAGGGGAACATGTAACTAAACATGATTAAAGGGTTAAGTGGGTGCCTTGGGTGGCATGTAGAAATCTAGTGGGTGCCTTGAGTGGCAATTGAAATATGATTAGATGACTTAACCAAACCTTAACATGTAAGTGGGCATGATTATGAAAAGGGGTTAAGTGGGATGCACTAGATTAAATGACAAGCTTAAGTAGTAGCTTGTGGGGGCCTTGAGTGGCAATTGAAATATGATTAGATGACTTAACCAAACCTTAACATGTAAGTGGGCATGATTATAAAAAGGGGTTAAGTGGGATGCACTAGATAAAATGACAAGCTTAAGTAGTAGCTTGTGGGGGCCCATTTCAACCAGTAACCCATATGTATCTTATTGGGCTCGACCCATGTCGAGGACGGGACACGCGTACTGGGCTTGACTATAAGAGGCCAAAACGGGGTAGCGGTGGCAACGCAAGTCCAACGGGCTTCATATGCGTGTGTGGACCCGGGCTGGTAGGTAAGACGTTGTTGCATCGTGTAGATATAAGCCGTGCACCATTTTCGGGTTGCCACTTTGGGGAGTGATACACCCCACTGTGGGGCCAGCACGGGTATCTACGGTAGGGAGCCGATCGCTTGGGGAGTAGCAGGTACACCTAGTGGAGATAGGGGCAGACGACACCTATGTAGTCAGCTAGGGGTACAAGAGACTACTATTAAGATTACTAAGGGTACACCTAGTGGAGATAGGGGCAGACGGCACCTATGTAGTCAGCTAGGGGTACACGAAACTACTATCAAAAATTACTAAGTACACTTAGTGGGGATCAACCTTTAAGTAGGAATTACCCTTGGGTGGGTGGAACTGGTGTGGTGCAGTGTAGGAATTATCCTTGGGTGGGTAGATCTGATGTGGTGCAATGTAGTATTTATCCTTGGGTGGATAGGCGCGTCTTTACCGTTATCTTAGTTTATCCTAAGTCTAGTTGGCTACTTAATGTAGTCATTTATCCCCAGTCGTACCGTACCAGGTTTATATCATACCCTAATTACTTTAATGATTGTATTGTTAAGGTTATAGGGCTCACTCAGACTTATGTCTGACCCCGTTGTTTTTATCTTTTCCCCAACCCTCAGGTTCTCAGAGTGGGTCTAGCACTAGTGGGCTTTGATCAGATTGCGTTATCTATCTTTTGGAGCTTGGACTCTTGAAGAAAAGCTCGGTTATCTTTTCTATTATGGCTATTAGTATGTAGTGGGATTATGTACTTATGTTTTAACGAGATGGATATTTTGTACTTGACTCTTGTTGGTTTTTGAGATGTAACCAAACATGTTTACCTTCTGCTGCAATGAAATGATGTTTTAAAATTTCAAGTATTACTTATATCTGTCTTGTTGTAATTTTTCAGTTCTATATTCACTTAAATACTCCACCGAAGCTAAGGCATTCCCCTTGTGAGTGACCTTAGCGAGTGTGGGGTGTTACAACAAGTTTATATGAAGTGGAGAAACTAATGGGAGTTTCAGTTATACTGGAAACGACAAATAGAACAGTCGAGACAGTTTAAATTTCTTGCAGCCACAAATCTAAGTAGTTACATTCAAGGCTAGGCATCACAAAATCATCTTTGGATAAAAAAAATGGTTTAATGGCATTCCAAGAAATCAACATACAAAGAGGAATGGAAAGTTTTTTTTTACTTAACTGGTTCAATCAGCATGGAAAAGAATAAATGGAATATATTCTTTGGCAAAAATTCATACCAAATCAAAGGAATGACTCATGGCAATTAATAGTATTTAATTATTTCCAAAAACTTAATAAAATGTATGGTGCATCAAAACGAAACAGTGCATTCAAAAGAGAGCCATATGTCTTTATGCCATCAAACAAAAGCAAGCCTACATTTGAATGATATTGAAAAATATTTACTTCCATTTTGGCCGTGCATGGTTTCAAAGTGTTTTAACAAAGTGCAAAGTTTAAAACTTTTCCAGAAATTGCTCAAGACATTTTCGGCAATAGATTAAGTGCTAGAAATTTGATTCCAGAAATGTTCATACATGCATACAAAAACAAAAGTGACTGCAAGGAAGTTTTTGAAAAGCAATCAATCAGCAAAGAATGTAGTCAACACATTTCTGAAAAAAAAATGTTTCTGGTTTTGGCAAAGCATTAAAGGATTTTCATTTTTGGCATGAAAATAAAATCCTTTTTGACAAGTGCTTAAAATGGGGTAAAATCAAATATAATCATTCTAGTGACAATTATGGAATCACAGATTTATGTTTGGCATGTTTGCATTTCCAATTTTACAGCAATCAAGGTCTCACAAGAAATCAATCACGCAACTCAGTCAAGACAACATATATTTCAAGTTCACAAGGGTTCATGATATCGACTAGATTCATTATCATTCAAAGTCGAGATAATCAAGGCAATCAATTTACAGAGCAATCAAAAGAGGAAATCATGGCAACACAAAACAAACGCAATCAGGCCAAGCCATATATTGAAATCAGAGCACAATTAAAGAATTATACAATCCTATATTAGCATCACCATTTCATCATAGGCAGATGGATCGAAACCAAAAATCAACTTGAGAGAAGAAAAAAAAAGTTTCAAATCAATTTTAACTTACTTGAGTTTCGATTAAGAGAAACCCCAAATCGATTACAAGTGAATATCCAAGAGCAACAACCATCTGAGCATCTTTTTCTTTCTAGAAAAATCATCAATCAATCGATTTGAGGATAAAGAAAACTCTAGATGCCGCCATTTGTTTTCTCCAGACAAAAGAGGAAAGTGATCGGGAGTATTAAAGAAAGGAGGGTGGGACCTTTTTCTTAAGTGGACCGGTCATTTGTGTTTAAGTGATAAAGGGGAGACTTAATTTTTAATTAATCTAGGTTTTTAGAGTTTTTATTTTATTGTTGTATTTTTTTTCTTTTGAATCGTCCAAGCAGTTTCTAGAGTCTGTAAAATTCTAGGGGAATCCAGTTAGGGTGTTAACTAGCAGTTTACTAGCGTCTGTAAAACGAGTGGAAATCTGGTCTAGGGGATATAGACCAGTCTATAGTTTTGAGCGTAGGGTTAGAATAGGAGTGAGGGGTTCACAAGTTTACATGGTCTTGTAAGCGGGATCTGTTCTATCACCTAGTAGAAACTTTAGGAATGCAGCAGTAGGCAGAGTCTTGCCGAAGCTAGGTATCTCTGTGTGTTATTTCCATTTTGCTTTTTATTTTTGCTGCATTATGTGATCTGATTATTTATATATATATATATCTCGCTTAATTTTCAATAAATACTATTCACCCCCCCTCTAGGGTTAATCTAGATCCAACAAGTGTTTTCAGAGCAGGTATTTTTTTAACTCTAGATCATGGGTAACCCTTGTTGTCTGTCCATAGAGAGTCAGTCCATTCGTATTCCATCTATTTTTAATGGCACAAAATTTTTAAATTGGAAATCAGAAATGAAATCCTATTTAAAATCTATTGATATTAAATGTTGGAATAGTATTATAAATGGGTATGATATTATAAATAGGGTTGATATTGAATTTAATTTACGCGATACTCATATTTTATATTCTTATATTGATGGTGTACAATATAGCCTTATTTCCCATTGTTTAACTGCGCAGGAAATCTGGCAGACTCTCAACGCGCTGTATGGAAAAGCTGACAACTGCTCAAAACCCCAGAAAGTCAACTCAACTTCAGATTTGTGCTTAACAGGTTGTATAGATGGAAATTCAGATGGAGACTCAACAAGAAATATTTCTTATAAAGATTTAACTCATCGTTTAAATGGTTTAACTGAATCTGTTGAGAATCTAAAATCTAAAAATAAATTTCTGAAATCTAAGAAGCTTGAGTTGATCTGCAAAATTAATCTTTTGGAATCAAAACTCAAAAACGTTAAGAAGTCTTCAAATTCTAATTGTAAAAATTGTTTAAATTTGAAAAATAATCTTGTTCGTCAAAATAAAAATATTCGAAAACTTGAGAATGAAATTCTGATTTTAAAAGAGAACAAGATAGAGCTTGAAAGCACAAACAATTATCTGTAAAAAGAATTTGAAAATTTTAAGAAGACTAAAAATTCCAAATATATTTTTGCTGAAAATCAAAGCTTGTTGAAATCCGAGTCTATTTTGAATGAGCTAGAAAGTGAGATTGAAAAACTCAAGAAATTTGAGTCTGAGAGTCGAAAACATTTTGAATTTGAAATTGCTAAGTCCTAAACAAAAATTAAATTGCTTAGTGATGAAAATTTGGTTTTGAAAACTGATTTTGAAAAGAGTAAGATCACTAAAAACCGTTGTTTAGATTTAATGAAAGAAATTGGTGATCTTAAGTTTAAAATTCAACAAATTGAGACAACTTTCGCTAAATTTTCTAACGGTGAGAAATCTTTGGATATGTTGTTGAAAAACCAACTTTCTTCTGAAAATAAGCATGGTCTTGGTTTTGGAAAAAAAAATGATGTTTTTGGAAAACAAAATTCAAATGATCTGAAAAATCCCTCAAGCTGCTTTGAAAATTTGAACTTTGAAAATTTCGAAGGATTTTTGAATCAAAATCGTGATGAGAAATCATTTTATAATAATCCATCTAAACTATCCTGGATACCAAAAAGAAATAAAACAAACTTCATTAAATTCAGACAGATTTGGGTTCCAAAGGGTACAAAGGTAAATTCAGATGGATTGTTATACAAACTGGTTTGGGTACCGAAAGATGTGAACACAACTGTGAGTGGTTTTACTACTTTTGTTAGACCACTCAATCCTCTTAACAGTTAGATACCGAAGGAGGATGAGGAACTGCATTGCTAAAGAAAAACTGGATTCAAACTGCTACATATTACAGAATCATTCATAGTTCCTTAGCCACATCTGATGAGTTAGAGATTCTGGTTTACATCGATTTCAGGTATGATCTCTAAACTCATCTTTGTAAATATTTATTTCTTTTTGTGTATTCCTCCTTCTTCCCCTTCAGTTTTTTTCTTCTGTTTTTGATTTATCACTATCATATCATTGTAACTTCTTGGTCTTTGTTAACTTCCAATTGCAGTTCTCATGATCTTGTGGAAATTCGCTTTATTTGAATAGAACTCTGATGTTTGAATTATTTCTAGATCTTAAATTTAATCTTGTAAATATCTGCAATTTTTTTGAAGTTTATCTTTCTGATTTCTGAATTCATAACAGTGTTGATGTATTCTTGTCATATCTTGAACACTGTTAATTTGAATTCTAAAATTTTGAAGATCTGAAAAACAATTGAAATTTCACACAAATTTGCTATTTTGAGTTTCTTCTAATTCGTTTTAGAAAAGCTTAAAATATTATACTCATTACAGTACTCTGCTATTTATCAGTTGTGATAATTTCATTGATTTTCAGATTGGCTTGGAAATTTTGAATGTCTTGAATCGCATTGTTTACATCTTGAAATTTGCTGTCATTCATGATCATCTGGCTTAGATTATTTGTTTGTTTGAGATCATTTGAAACTTTTGATATATTGAATCTCACACACCTCTCAGATCTGAAATTATTAATTCTGTGTGATTGATTCATTGTATCTCATGACTTACATTTATTCAAGTGATTTCGAATAAACCATTATTTTTGGATCATGAATTATTACTCAATCTTGATGTAAATTACTCTTGTGCTTGTTAGAAAAAATTATGAAAAATTCTTTTGAAATACAGGTCATGAAACTTACTGTCATTTCATGGTTATTTGATTTAAATATTTGTTTATTTAAAATCATTTGAAATTATTGATTTATTGAATCTCACACAAATCTTGGAACTGAAATTTATAATCTGGTGTGACTGTTTCATTGAATCTCGAGCTTTTCATATCCCTTCAAATGATTTAAAATAAACCATATATTTAATCTTGGATCATGAACCATTCTTTAACTGTCTGAAATATCTTTGAAACATCTCCTTGACAAGCCTGCTTCGAAAATGATTTTTGTGCTACTCAGATATTGTTCTTGAAAATATTTTTTGGTGACTGCTTGTTTTGGTATCAAATATATACCATGCTCTGATAGATGAAATTATTGTTCCTGATTTGTTAATTGTCTACTTGGCTTAGTGTATGGTTTTTGCTGTCTGGAATATCCTTATTTGACTCCACTGTCTTTTACAGTCCACATTAATAGAGACATCAAGTGATATTAGTTTAGAAGTGCTGATTTGTTTATTCTCATCATGTATATATTTCTTAATCCCTCATGTCTTGTATAGATCTTTATATCCCTCTTTGGTCATGCATGGTTAAGAGACAACTTATAATTTAAGCTGCGACTGACCTCATTTAAAAATCCAAGCTTTGGTTATGCGTGGTCAGTGTGCTCTTAAATAAAAAATAAAATAAAAGTAAATGATATGCTAAATTGAAATTAATATGAAATTTTCCTTGGTGTTTTTAAAAAAAAACAGCTTATCAATCCATCTTCTAATCTGTGAAACGTGTTAATATTTTATGATGTATTATGATTTGTTGATTGATAGGTATTGGGATTTGAGATTATTCAATTTTGTCACTTAAATTGAATTATTAACTATAGTGCAAATCCATCACTGTTTTTGTGCTAAATTTTACAAAATTCTTTTGAAAATAATTGGAATCATATTTTTGTAACTCTCTCCATTTTATATAATTCATCGTAAATCCGTCGTTCTCTACAATGTGAAATATGACACCAGCTCTTAGTTTATTATGATTTTTGTTTGACTGTTGAGATTTATGATGATCGTTCTTCCTCTTAAGCTAATATTGTATTTGTTAGTCATTTGTCATCTATATTTTAAATTCTATATCCTTTTGATGATAACAAAAAAGGGAGAATGGGTTGAGATTTTGATTTATGAGTGAATATTTTATAAATATATTAATTTTGAAAATTCATTCAATTTTCTTTCTTTTCACTCATGCACAGTTATAGGGGGAGTTTAGTTGTTGGGGGGGGGGTATTCAAATAGGGGGAGTTTCACTATTCTCGAACAAACACATGCATTATATTCAAAATCTTTTTATTTGTTTGTCATCATCAAAAGGGGGAGATTGTTGTATATAACGGTGTTGTATACACAATTATATGATTTTTGTTTGATGATAACAAACAAGTATATATTATTTTTAATGTGTTTGTTATTGTACTGTTATATAACATCACAGACAGGAATATAATATTTATATTTAAATAGAATACGACTGTACAGAATTTCATATATTCACACAGTATTTTATTTAAATATAAATATTATATTTCAACATTTAAACAGTACAAATTATATGACTCCACTATTTGTACACATTCACAGATATTACACAGGATATTGTACTTGTATATAAACTGAATACGTTAGATAAATTTGTTTGAACACAATAAAAATAATATTTTATTTCAGTCAAATTTGTTTAATACAAACATCAGTACTTTTCTCTCATTACATACACAGTTCCTCACTACAACACTCATACAGTCACTCAGTTATGCAGACATTTTTTTTTATTGACACAGACACATCACTCAATACAGATATTTTGATTTATACAATTAACTGTCTTCAGTTCTTTGCCTTCTGTCTTCACAGCATCCTTCAATCAGTCCAGTCTTCATACCTGTCATATACAGAAACACACACAGTAATCTTGAATAGAAATAATTTCATATTCTAGCAAATATAATTTTTATTTTAAAAATTTATTTTCCTCAGAATTTCAGTGTGTTTCTCATCATTTTTCATGACTTGATCTGATATGTATATACGCACTGATCAGCCTCAACATACTATACTGGTTTGCTGATCAGAACCAGTTGATTCTGAGCAGCCATAACACAATGCAACAATCTGCTGATATATATATAATATAAATTACACGTGCACGATATACGTATACACACACACTGTTGTGTGTATATATATACACACATATGTACAGGTGAACCTGGTGAAGGCAAGTTACGATCATGATCAAGCACAAAGGCGAAGTAGCATTCAAATGGTGCATACACAACAGCAAGGTCACAAAGCATAGTGATGAAAGCCAAGTCAATACTCAAGTGGCAAGTGCACAACATTACAAGGGAGTATACATGCAAGCAACTCAAAAAAAAAAAGGTAAAAAAAAAGGAGCATGGTCCAAGTCAAACTGTCGTGTACAGCAACATAGGAATTCCTGCTCAAACAGTGGAGCTTAATATGGAATCAAGCAAGCATATTTGGCAAAGGTTAAAATGGGCAAACAATTCTCTAACTTTCCATAATATAGCATGCAACAAATGGTGGCAAACAATCATGCAACAAGTTTATATGAAGTGGAGAAACTAATGGGAGTTTCAGTTATACATGGAAACGACAAATAGAACGGTCGAGACAGTTTAAATTTCTTGCAGCCACAAATCTAAGCTGTTACATTCAAGGCAAGGCATCACAAAATCATCTTTGGATTAAAAAAAATGGTTTGATGGCATTCCAAGAAATCAACATACAAAGAGAAAGTTTTTTTTTACTTCACAAGTTCAATCAGAATGGAAAAGAATAAATGGCATATATTCTTTGGCAAAAATTCATACCAAATCAAAGGAATGACTCATGACAATTAATAGTATTAAATTATTTCCAAAAACTCAGTAAAATGTACAGTGCATCAAAATGAAATAGTGCATTCAAAAGAGAGCCAGTTGTCTTTATGCAATCAAACAAAAGAAAACCTACATTTGAATGATATTGAAAAAGAATTACTTCCATTTTTACCGAGCATGGTTTCAAAGTGTTTTAACAAAGCGCAAAGTTTAAAACTTTTCCATAAATTGCTCAAGACATTTTTGGCAATAGATTAAGTGCTAGAAATTTGTTTCCAGAAATATTCATACATGCATACAAAACAAAAGTGAATGCAAGGAAGTTTTTGAAAAGCAATCAATCACAAAGAATGTAGTCAACACATTTTTGAAAAAAAAATTGTTTCTGGTTTTGGCAAAGCATTAAGGAATTTCATTTTTGGCATGAAAATAAAATCCTTTTTGACAAGTGCTTAAAATGGGGTAAAATCAAATATAATCATTCTAGTGACAATTATGGAATCACAGATTTATGTTTGGCATGTTTGCATTTCCAATTTTACAGCAATCAAGGTCTCACAAGAAATCAATCACGCAACTCAATCAAAACAACATATATTTCAAGTTCACAAGGGTTCATGATATCGACTAGATTCATTATCATTCAAAGTCGAGATAATCAAGGCAATCAATTTATAGAGCAATCAAAAGAGGAAATCATAGCAACACAAAATAAACACAATCAGGCTAAGCCGTGTATTGAAATCAGAGCGCAATTAAAGGATTATATAATCATATATTAGTATCACCATTTCATCACAGGCAGATGGATCGAAACCAAAAATCAACTTGAGAGAAAAAAGTTTCAAATCAATTTTAACTTACTAGAGTTTCGATCAAGAAAAATCCCAAATCGATTACAAGTGAATATCCAAGAGCAACAATCATTTGAGCATCTTTTTCTTTCCAGAACAATCCTTAATCGATTGATTTGAGGATGAAGAAAACTCTAGATGCCGCCATTTGTTTTCTCCAGACAAAAGAGGAAAGTGATTGGGAGTATTGAAGGAAGGAGGGTGGAACCTTTTTCTTAAGTGGGCCGGTCATTTTTGTTTAAGTGATAAAGGGGAGACTTTATTTTTAATTAATCTAGATTTTTAGAGTTTTTGTTTTATTATTGTATTTTTTTTCTTTTGAATCGTCCAAGCAGTTTCTAGAGTCTGTAAAATTCTAGGGGAATCCAGTTAGGGTGTTAACTGGCAATTTACTAGCGTATGTAAAACTAGGGGAAATCTGGTCTAGGGGATATAGACCAGTCTAAAGTTTTGAGCGTAGGGTTAGAATAAGAGCGAGGGGTTCGCAAGTTTACATGGTCTTGTAAGCGGGATCTGTTCTATCACCTAGTAGAAACTTTAGGAATGCAGCAGTAGGCAGAGTCTTGCCGGAGCTAGGTATCTTTGTGTGTTATTTCCTTTTTGCTTTTTATTTTTGCTGCATTCTGTGATCTGATTTTTTTTATATATATCTCGTTTAGTTTCCAATAAAACCTATTCACCCCCCTCGAGGGTTGATCTAGATCCAACACTATAAAGCTAATTTTCAGGCTAGAAAGGAACAGAAAGAAGAAAAGAAAAATGTAGCATTTCATGCTGAAAAAGATGAAGATGAATCAGATTCTGAAGATGAAGACCTAACATTCATTGCAAAAGGTTACAAAAAATTCTTGAAACAACGAAAATCTAGTCGGTATAACAAAAAGAAAATTGGATCAAATAAACCATCTTCATCCGCTGTAGAATGTATCAACTGCCACAAAAAGGGGCACATGCACAAGTATTGTCCGGAGCAAAAGAGGAAGTCAGAAAATGGCAAGTTCACATACAAGAAGGACAAACCAAAGAAACGAGCATTCTCAGTTACATGGGATGATTCAGACTTGTCTTCCTCAGACAGTGAAAGTGATACAGAAAATGAACAAGCAAACGTTTGTTTCATGGCAGCAGAAGATGAGGTACAAATTCCTACATTTGATGAAGTACTTGATATTAATACCGAATTGATAGTTAAATATAAAGACATAAAACGACAATTAAAAGAAGCCAAAGTAGATTTGAGTAGAGCAGAGTTTGAACGAGATATGTTAAAAGACGAGAAGAAAATATTAGAAGAAAAACTTGAAAATTTTCAAGAATCATCATCTAATATTGACTCTCAATTATCTCTTTTGAGTCAAGAAATTGAAACTCAAAAAGAGAAAAATAATGCTCTTACTACTGAAATCTTGAGCTTAAGAAAAAGTCAAAATTCTAGACCTAGAAAAGGCTAGTTTACAAACTAAGTTAGATGATATTACTCAAGATGTTTCTAACTTTAACAAAGGTCGAGAAAATTTGACAAAAATCATTGAAAGTTCACAACCTGCTTCAAACAAACAAGGTTTGGGATACAAGAAATAGGAAACCAAGAAACATCTCAAGAAGAAGAAAGATAAAGCTAAGAAAATTCCTAGTTTATTATATTCCGAGTCAAAACCAGTTGTGAAATTTCAAAAGAAAAATGTCTTTGATTAGGAACAAACATATTCGACATTTCATGAATACTGTGCATCTTAATTCAAATTATTTATATAAAGGGGATACTGGACCCGTACGGGTCTGGACTCCTAAGACCTAACTCTTAGGACCTTATAAAAAGGTGGATACCATGGACTTAATCTTATTTTTTGCAGGTCCCACTTAAGAAAAGAGGAAAGTGGATATTGGATAGTGGTTGCTCGAAACACATGACTGGAGACAAGAGCTTATTGACAAATATTACATACTCAAATGGTGTCTCCATCACTTTTGGAGATAATTAAAAAGGCTATATCATCGGCAAAGGCGATGTGAGCAATTGCAGTACACCTAACTTACCTCTTATTACCAATGTCATGCTAGTTAGAAATTTGAAACATAATTTACTTAGTATTAGTCAGTTATGCGACAAGGGTTTTACAATTTCCTTTTCAAATAATAAATGTAGTATCTTAGATAAAGACCATAATTTAGTTTTCAAAGGTTATAGAGACAGAAATATGTATATTCTGGATATGAATATTAATCATAATTCAGATATGTGTCTTGTGGCTAATGATAATGATCCATGGCTATGGCACAAACGCTTCTATCATATAAACTTCAGAACTATCGACAAGCTAGCCAAAAACGATCTAGTTAGAGGACTACCCAAAATGAGCTTTAAAGTTGACAACATATGTGATGCATGTCAATTAGGAAAATTGACCAAATCATCTTTTAAATCCAAGAAAGTCGTATCAACATTACAACCACTTAAGTTACTGCATACGAATTTATTTGGACCAACTAAGGTTCAGTCAATAAATCACAGCCGATATGTGTTTGTAATTGTTGATGATTACTCTCGTTACACCTGGAAAATTTTCTTGAAAAACAAAAGTGACACTTTCGAACAATTTAAATCTTTTGCCAAGAGAATTCAGAAATCGAAAGCGCTTAGAGTTAAAAATATAAGAAGTGATCATGGTGGAGAGTTCGAAAATAATGAATTTGAACATTTTTGTACAAAGAAAGGTATATATCATAATTTTTCGTTTCCTAGAACTCCACAACAAAATGGAGTTGTAGTACGGAAAAACCGGACCTTACAAGAATGTGCAAGAACGTTATTAAATGGAACCATTTACCAAAACATTTCTGGGCAGAAGCTGTTGCAACTGCATGTTATGTTTGAATCGTGTATCCATTCGACCTCTCACCAAGAACATGTCTTATGAATTATTTAACCAAAGAAAGCCTAAAATCTCATTCTTCAAAGTCTTCGGTTCTAAGTGCTTTATTTTAAATATGAAAGACCAGCTCGACAAATTCAATCCAAAGGCCAATGAAGGAATATTTGTCGGTTATTCGGAACGAAGCAAGGCCTATCGTATATTTAATAAGCGAACCAAAATTATTGAAGAATCACTTCATGTCTCATTCGACGAATTCTATCACAACCCTCTTAATATATCAGATGATGAAGAAACTACAGCCACTGATAATCCAATCATCACAAATGTTGATTCTGACTCAGAAATAATTGTTGAGGATATTCCTCTAACATGTGAGTTACAATCTCCACCGAGAATACGATCTCCTCCAAGAATATTAAGAGATCACCCGGTTCAAAATATAATGGGGAAGTAACATCACAAATCAGAACAAGGAGTCAACTCCATCAAATGGGTCATGTTGCGTTTCTTTCAAATATCGAACCTATGAATTCAAAAGAGGCTGCTACAGATGACTACTGGATCATTGCCATGCAGGAAGAACTAAATCAGTTCGAGCGCAATGATGTTTGGGAACTTGTTCCAAGACTAACTGATTAGTCAGTTATTGGTACTAAATGGGTCTATAAAAATAAGGCTGACGAACAAGGAAATATCACCAGAAATAAAGCAAGATTAGTGGCACAAGGGTATAATCAGGAAGAAGGTATCGATTATGAAGAAACATTTGCACTAGTTGCTCGACTAGAAGCTATTAGAATCTTATTATCTTTTGCTTGTCACCACAATTTCAAACTTTGTCAGATGGATGTCAAAAGTGCTTTTCTAAATGGATTTATAAAAGAGAATGTATATGTCGAACAACCTCCTTTGTTTGTACATGAAAAACATCCTGACTATGTGTACAAACTTAAGAAGGCTCTGTATGGTTTAAAACAAGCACGTCGTGCTTGGTATAAACGACTACGTAGCTATCTTATTAACTCAGGAATTCAAATAGGCAAAGTCGATTAAACTTTGTTTATCAAACATTCTCGAAAAGATATTTTGGTTATCCAGATATATGTAGATGACATTATCTTTGGTTCAACAAACGATAAACTCTGCAAAGAGTTTGCAAATATTACGACCAAAGAGTTTGAAATGTCTCATATGGGAGAACTATCATATTTTCTTGGACTTCAAATCAAACAACTTTCGAACGGTATTTTTATTAATCAAGAAAAATACTGCAGAAATCTTATCAAATGCTTCGGATTAGAAAACACATCTGGTAAACCTACTCCCATGAGTACAACTTCACATCTTGAAAAAGATGAAAGTGGTAAGAATGTTGACCAGAAACTATATCGGAGCATGATTGGTTCTCTTCTTTATCTTACAGCCAGTCGTCCGGATATAATGAAGAGTGTTTGTCTATGTGCACGCTTTCAAGCAGATCCAAAGGAATCACATCTACGAGCAATAAAACGTATAATTCGTTATCTTAATAATACCAAAGATTTCGGTCTTTTCTACCCAAAAGAATGTCCATTCGAATTAGTATCATATAGTGATGTTGATTTCGGGGGCTCTCGAACGGATAGAAAGAGTACAAGTGGTACATGTCATTTTATTGGAAAATCACTTGTCTCTTGGTTCAGTAAGAAACAGAATTGCGTTTTCACTATTAACATGTGAAGCTGAATATATATCAGCGGCTCTTGCTTGTACTCAAGTAATATACATGCAACAAACGCTTCAAGAATTTGATATTCATTTATCAAATTCTATTATATACTGTGATAACACCAGTGTTATAAACTGATCAAAAAATCCCGTGAATCACTCTCGAACTAAACACATTGATATCCGTCATCATTTTCTAAGAGACAATATCGAAAAAGAAAATATATGTCTTAAATATGTCCAAACTGATAGTCAATTAGCGGACATTTTTACTAAGCCTCTACTTGAGTTTAGTTTCATTAATTTACGTAGAGATCTTGGTCTTATCTTCAGTAAAGAACTTGATAAGTAATGTTATCACTGATGTTATATTTTTAATTTCTTTTATACTTTCGGTTTATATTTTCAAAACATTAGTTATTTTTGGCTATTGTTATATTAGGAAAATTGAATATGAGCTTTTAAATCTTCTAGGGCCAAGTATTCCTGGTAATTCCTAGCCTCAAGTTTTATATATAGAGAAAAACCTATATAAACTTGCTATTCTGTAACACCCCGTAATTCTGTAACACTAAGATTCACAAATCAAGGTATAATTAATTCAAAATGAAAGAATTAAGGGAAACAGGTGGCGCCATTGCGTTCGTCTCGAAATTCTGCTTGAAAACGAGTCCGAGTTTGCGTAAATCGGAGTCCGTATGAAGAAGATATGACCCTCCGAAGTTTCAGGAATTTTCAGAATCGAAAACAGCTCGAAATTCGAATTCGAAATTCGAATTCAAACCCAGAAGCGGGCTGGGCGGGAAAATTCCCGCCCAGGACCCAGGTCGACTGGGTAGTCGACCCCCCCTGACCAGGTCGACAACCCAGTCGACATGGGTGTCGACCTGGGTGCAAAAACCCACTTTTGGGCCTGGGTGCATTCTGATGTACCTGGTCTCGTTTTCTGCCTAGATTCGCCCGCCTAATCCTATATAAACAGCCCCTAGTCTCCTTCACTATTCACAATTCTTCTCTAACCTTATGCTGCAAAGATTCTTGGTGGACATGGCTTCTTCTCCTCCTCTAAATTAAATAATATGAAAAATAAATCAAGACGAGGAAATGCTGCTCAAGACTTTCAAGAGGAGATTCAAAACAAGCTAGGATTCAAGTGAAGATTCAAACGACTTCAACGACTGTTTTTCTACGAATCTAATATAATCTCTGTAAGTCGGTTACTTTTTAGATTTGAATGTTTTCTCTATTCATGACATGAAATTAAAGGAATAAAAGAATATGCCAAATCTTTCTGTTTGAATCAGTGCTTATATCCTTGGACCTAATTAAGAACTGTTATGATTCGATGACCAATAAGACTGTGACTATGAAACTATGGACCTTAAAACCATATGCCTCTTTGACTATGAACATTGCCTATGAACATTGCCTATGACTGTGACTCATGACTGTGAGAATTATTTTCCTTTGACTATGAACATCGCCTATGATTGTGAGGATTTATTGCCTATGACTATGGATATAAGGTTATTATTTATGCCCATCACACTGTAGTTACAAAACCATGTTGTACCCCAAACTGGCATTATATTGGATCTAGGCTTGACTTTCTATTTCAGTTTATTCTTAGTTACCCTTAGATCTGGATCTTGGGAATTTACCTATTAAGTTAGGTCTACCCATGTTCTTGAACCTATACTATTCAACCCTTTTCATGTCGTAATATTACCAGATCTATATGCCTGTGAATTATTATAGTATGCCAGTTATTATGTCTATTCTTTCATGGCATTTTGGTTCATTCCCTTCTATCAACGAATCTAGATTTATTTATAATCTAGGTTGAATCACGATTATACGAACGATGGGAATACGTTTTGGGAAAAACATGAAATTGACTAAACTTGGAAATTGGCATAATTTGGGAACATGCATTATAGCATGACTATTAAGATGAAAATTAGAATAACAAGCCTAGTTTTGACATGAACTGAAATTAGAATATTAAATCAGAATTGGGTGGCTAAATTAAGCATATTAGCATAATTGTGAATAATTTACATACATTGGGCGTAAATGGTAAATGGTTAAATGGGCCACAAAGTAGGTAGTTGGTATGCAAATTAAGTTTTGGGCATAAACGGTGAACTAGAATATGAAACCTAGTTTGGCATAAACTGTAAACTAGAATATAAAATCTAGTTTTTGGCATGAACTGTAAATGAGGATGTTGGATCTAAATTGCTATAAACTGTAAGATAGGCAAATCAAGATTTGGGCCTAGAATATAAGTCCATTAGTGGGCATGGGAAATGTATATGGTATAGGCCAAATTTATTTAAAAAGGGAAAATGGACTTTGAGGATAAATGGTTAAACTTTGAGGATAAATTGTTAACAATGTATATATATATACAAAAGAAAGGTTTATTAATGACATCTCTATTAATAATACATACACCAGAAAGTTCTAGTGTGACAGAGAGGATAGTGTCTAGGCTTGGGTTTGGAAAATACAAGTTTCCTGCTCTCCCTGGCTATCCTAACTGATCCGACGGACGGGATGGTTACTTTCAAAACCTGATTTGAAAATTAATCAAAACCCTTTGAACTTAGAAAACACGAATATGCCTAACCCGAGGTTAGACTGAGTTGCGATGTAAACCTGCCCGGAACCAATCGGCACATCCAGTAATCGCAACAATATCTGTCTAATGTGAGTGGTCGCGGCTTTAATTTATTTAGTTAAAGCTAGAACAAGAATGGTAGGGTTAAGTTAACTAAGACACTTAACCAATTCAACATGATAACCAAACCGATGGGTGGGGTTAGGTTCATACTGACACTTAACACAGTTAAGCTAGAATGGGAGGGTTAAGTCCATAGGAACACTTAACCAACTTAACACAGTTAAGCTAGAATGGGAGGGTTAAGTCCATAGGGACACTTAACCAAACTTAACATCGTAACAAGACAAGATTTGTAGGGGTTAAGTAACTAAGAAAACACTTGTCCCAAATTAACATGTTAACTAGACTAGAAGGTGGGGTTAAGTAAAGTTAATACACTTAGCCAAATTAACATGTTAACTAGACTAGAGGTTGGGGCTAAGTAAAATTTAATACACTTAGCCAATTTGATATGTTAGCTGGACTAGACCGTAGGGTTAAGTAAACTTGAACAGTTAACCATCAGATTGTGATAAATGAATAGGGTTAAGTCTAAAACATGAAGGGATAATACTTAACCATTAATAAAATGTTAGTTAAAACAGATGGGCAAGGTTAAGTTAAAAAGGAATACTTAACCAATACATGATGAATGAACAGGGTTAAGTAATAAGAAATACTAAACCAATATAACTTGGTTTGTGGTAGGGTTAAGTCAACATGAAGTACTGATAACACTTAACCAGTTTATCAGGATAAATGAAGAGGGTTAAGTTAGCTTGAATTGACTAATGACACTTAACCAATCCAAATTGACGAGAAAGAGAACTAAGTAGTAAACCTTAGTTAAAAGGAGCTAAGTAGTAAACCTTAGTTGAGAAAACAACGATTCTGGAAACTAAGTGGTAAACCTTAGTTTGCAAAACTAAGTAGTAATTCTTAGTATAACACGGGAAGGAGCGAACGTCCGTCTGATTAAAACGAAGGCTCCAACGAATTGGGTTACGAAGCCCGAGGCTTCGAGGGGACGTGAGGGTACTCTTGGTATCCCTCTGTGAGGCTGCAGATGATCCTCCTGGGCTCACAGAGGTTAAGGTCTGCGGTAGAAGAACCAAGGGTATGCCTTGGTTGCAAAATAGGGCAACCTAAAGACTAGGATGGACCAGCGTGATTCGGCGAGAAAACGGTAGCCCTGTGGTAGCAACTCGTCGTCTACCATCCATCTTCAGTCAATCGAGATACGTGAAGCGGAAAGGCGGAGAACTCCAAAAGACCATATACTTGCTATCTAGTTATGGGTGAGGATGGCCATAGGTTAGTGGGGCATAGGGGGCCTGCGTATTGTTCTCATTTTTCAAGGTGTGCCTTTCATTAGTTGAGGGAGGGGTCAAGTGGGACCATAGCCACTGGAATAAAAACAGACCTTAGCATCTGCATCGACAGATATCTGAAAAGCTCCCGACCGAGTTCTGTGTTTCTTGATTTGCCCTGCCACAGGACTCGGGCCGCACATTACAGGACATATGCATCTAGACAAGCGATAACGATTCGCGATACATGCGTGGGGAAGTCTAGGGACATATACCACTCTAAGTAGTGTGTCCTATACTAGGGGGCATCGTTCGACAGGTAGCATAATCCCTAGTTGGACTAGGTGGCAAAAACCCTGAATCCGAGAAGCGTTCAGCAGATATCGTAAACTCTAGTTGAATCTAGAAAGCACTTGATAGAAAACCCTAGATTAGATCTAGGTAATAAATAATAAATGTATGCCTGAAGGCAACCGAACTTACCGGGATTGGGATCACGTTATCATTACTAGTTGGGACACTAGTTAGGTGGTGCAGAGATATAGAAACCAGCATAACATGGAAATAGCAAAGCGGCGAAAGTATTAGAGCATCTTATCTTAGCATATCTTGTGTTAATCTTATCTAATCTTGCTGACCCTATCATCATGGTGTTATCTTGTATTCAGTTAATTCATGTCGTTTTGTTTTTCATGTTCACATGCTAGAAGTAACTGAACTTACTCAGGCTTTATGTCTGACTCTGTTTTTCTTTCGTCTTCTTTTCTTCCGTTCCCCCCACCCAGGTAGTAAAGGTGGGAATAGTATAGCTCAGGTTAAGTTGGACTGTCACTCTTTCCCAGCTTGAAGATTTGTCGAAGTTTTGCTTGGATTCTCTTTTCAGATGCTATGGCTGGCTTTTGCTACATTGGGGGATATAAATGTTGTTTTATGCTTCTTTATTTTGTAGGACAGATGATACTCTGATATTGTAAAGAAATCGTTGTACAAACTATTTTATCAATAAAGCAAAGTTTTATTTTCCGCTGTTTTAACTTTTGTCTGTCTTGTAATTCATCTGCATCTTTTACCTTAAAATGCTCCACGGAACTTAGTGCATTCCCTTTGTGAGTGACACTAACGGATGTGGGGTGTTACATATTCTCTCCATCTCAATCTCCCAAACTGATCATGGCACATATATGTGATGAGTGTGCTCAACAAACCCATATTTCTGTCAGAAGTTCTAAGCCGGAAGAGTATTACTCTCCCGAAACTCCAAAACACAAATCAAAGCATCACCAATGCAATCGTACTCCTGGCAATACGCCAACTTCGAAACAGGCAAAGAAATCGTTGTTTTGTTCACCCCGCACCAGAGAGAAGATCGATGGGATTCATCATTACCAAAAACATCAAATTGATCTTCAAAGGCAGCTACATTACGAGCAAAGACCGATCTCGGATCGACTATCTCTTTTAGAGAAAATGGCAATGTTCTTTTGTGGCTCTAATAAACAAAATGTACACGATCCTATGCCAACCATGCCTTCATCCTCTAGAATCCTGAATTCTTGGGAAAGAAACTATAATAGGAATGAAGGAGCAAGAGAAAATTGGTTACCATGGACACCATGCATTAACGATATCAAGGAAGTTTCTACCAATAAAAATTCATCAACTTCTTATTAAAATTTATGTTGTGGTTATATTCTCTTGTTTTTTTATCTTGTAATAATATTTATATATCATATTTTGAATAAAAATTCAATATTATATGGACCGTTAAAAATCAGAAATAGAGCAAAAATATGAAATAACGGCTCACAGGTGAACCAGTCAACCGACCAAATTCAACCAGTCGACCGTTTTATCTTCTGTTTGAAAACGGTCGACCGGTGAAATTAAGGCGGTCGACCGGTATCATATATTTCTGCTTTTAAACCGTGCATATATGGTCAGTTCTCTAACCTATCTCTTCACTTTTTCTTCAAACGTTTTCTCTTCAAAAACCAAAAAAACCCTTAAATTTGAATTTTATCCTCAAATATCATTCAAATGGTTCCTCCTCAAAAGAAATCGAAGAAAGCCTCAACTTCTGAACTACAACCTATTGATATTTCAGTAAAGAAGTGGCTAGTTGATCCATTTCCTATCAAAAGGTGGAATGAGATGAAAGATTTTACAATTCATCCGGATTCGTTTATTAAATTCTCTGATTTCTGTAGTTATCATGTTCTTAACTTAGCGAAAAGTTCTGAAATTGAAACCCTAATCGATTTTGATCGAAATAATGCGGAGATTAACCATGTTATGATCAAATTATTCTACTCTAACCTGAATTTAGAGAAATACAAACCTGAAAATTCCGTACAATGCCTTTGGTCGGTTGTATGTGGCAAAAGTGTTTATTTCATGTGAAAGAATGGCGCCTGTTCTTGGGTCTTCATTTTTAGGTGAAAAATTTTCGAGTAATTTTTGCAATATCCATTTCCGTAATCAAATTAGCCATCACTTCATTGAAAATGACAAGGATAGCACAAAATCCATTGGTTTACGACCTACTGCGAGAGTTCTTCATCATACCCTTATGCACTCTCTTTTACCAAGACTAGGAAATTTTGATGTCGTCTATAAAGAAAATTTCAAGGCATTATATGCAATCTACGGGGATATTCGTATCAATTGGACTGGAATGATATTTGATGAGATTTTGCAAGTGAACAATCATACTAAGCCACATTTATTCTATAACGAATATATCATGAGCCTATTGCTTGATTGTGCCATCACACCTCCTGAGTCGTATGTTTCGAGGCCCAAATGCATAAACAAAGCATCGATTAAACGGATGAAGCTTCCAGATCCATACTTCAATATTATGCCTTTTGAACAATGGAAGGAACAAGGACATCAAGGAACTTCATCACGACCATCTCGCCCAAAATATGAAGAAGTTAAACTTCTACAATCTTCTTCTTCTACAAAGGATTCGCTTACCACCATTGCTCGCAATCAATTTTTACTCGAAGAAAGACTTAAACGAATGGATACAAAGAATGAAAAACGCTTTAACAAAATTAAGTCTTTCTTCGGAACTCTATGGGAAGCAATGTCGTGTGGTGCATCGTCTTCTACGCAAGCTCAAGACCCCAGCAAACGTCCAACTCCTCCTACTTTTGATTGGACATCTTCAGGATGGTACAAGCTCAGAAACTAGCCATGGACGTGGTCGTAGAAAAACTCAAATTGTTGAAGAAGAAGAAGAAGAAGATGAGATGGAATCCGATTCTTCTTAGTTTACTTCTTAGTTTTTCTCTTGCTATGCACTTATGACTTTATTTTGCTTAAGACTTGATCCGGCACTTGTATCTAAATAGGGCTGTAGTTTATTTGTACTAGACTTGTGTGTGTATGATCATATTTTGTGACTCTTAGCATAACTTATGGTATCGGTTTCTGTTGCTTACAACTATGATAGTATCATTTACATCCTCACTTATTTATCTATTTAGTAACTCCTTTTTGTCGATGACAAAAGGGGAGAAAGTGGTACTAACAATATATATGCAGGAAAATGTAGTTTATATATATATATATATATATATATATATATATATATATACAGGGGGAAATTATATACAGGGGGAGATTCAGAGCTATATTGTCATCAATCAAAAAGGGGGAGAATGTTGAGTTAAGGATTTCATAGAGTTTTGATTTCTGATAAAGAAATAAGCCATGATCGACAAAAAGAAGATATTCACTAGTTTGAAGAGATACAAATAGCTACATATGGTATTTTACATTAGAGGTTGATTATTTGGTGTTTTAGTAGTATTACTCATGTTAAGATCTATCCTCAAATAATCACACACCTCGAATAATTAATATATATATATATAAATATATATGTATATGCACATTAATTGGGCAAACTGGGCAGAACCAGTCGACCGCTCAGAATTGGACCAGTCGATTATTTTTACCCAGTTTGCACAATATACATGCACATATGAATATAACGCATATATATTTTAAATTCCTATCTACCGGTTCTTTTTGACCTATCGACCGTTTTCTTCCAGAAAGCAACCTTTCGTACAGACACTTCCATTTCTTCAATGGTTGTTTCTCTTCACCAACAATCATGACCATTGTTTGTAACTTCTCACAAAGGGTTACAACTGTTTATTCTTTATATAAACAACATGAGATCAACATTTCTATCATCGATTTCTATCATACTAACTTGACTTATTGCTATCTATATTCTTGTTCTCATTCTATACCCTCAAAGTGCTCAATCGCTCATATTCAATATAATATCGTTTGAATCCTAGAATCTATTTAATATTCTTTTGATTCAATACGATATCCACTTCGAAATCTTCATATACACAAATATTCTATTTGAGGATAAGATTATAGGAAGGTTGTACCACAACTGACAAATTCGTGTTATCAAGAACACATATTGTCAACAATAGATATATTCATCTTTGTTGAAGTCCCCAGTGTTGTAAGAGGCAAGTGTTAAAGTCCTTGATGTTATTAGAGGCGTAAAATCTCATTCGTCTGCTTGGGTGTTGTATACTTGTTCCTCCGATGAAGTGAGGTGGTTGTTAGTGAAAATCCAGATATAAGTCTGGGACTGGACGTAGTACGGTGCTCCGAACCAGTATAAAAATCCCTGGTCTGATTTTTCTATTTTACTACTTTTGCTGCTTTATACAGTTCTGTAATTCGCTCTTATTTCATACTTGAGTATTGTTCATCATATTACACGATCTGTGTGTACTATACTAAGCACATGCACGAACTATCAGAAGCCACTGTTCCCAAATTGCTCGACTCATAAAGATTGGTTTAGCATTCTTTTCTTTCATTTCGCTAACCATTTCCAAACATCTTTTGCTAGCCTTTGTCTTCCAGAGCTTTCTTATAGTCTCTATTGGATAAGCTTCATAACCATACACCTGACTCTACAATATGTATATGATATGGTATGCAATTATCAGCGATTACATATAAAATTTATGAACTAATAGGAAACAAAACCAAGACAATTCACATTCAGTTTATCCAAAGCTAGAAAATAAAGTGCAGTAGCATTAGTGTACAAAAGTGCAAAATACGGCTGTAAAAGTGCAACAATGCAGTTTCAGTGCAGAATTTAGAAAGAATGTAAGTTGTTTGCACTTATAAATATTTCCAAATATAAAAAAGTCAATGCAACAATGCAGTGTCAGTTTTAGTACAACAATGCAACAATGCAGTTTCAGTACAATATACAAAGTTTCAGTGGAACAATGCAGTTTCAGTTTCAGTACAATATACAAAGTTTCCAAATATTATAACTTGAAAATGGTTTTAACAAATGGAACTATAAATAATACTAATATTTTATATTCTTTGACCATACACTATAAGTAGATAACAATATAAAAGAAGTGATTTTATTTATAATGATGCTGAGAAGTAGTAGATAACAACTTTATAAATCTTTCTTTTAACTTGAAAAATAATGAAGCTTAATCAAACCAAGTTATTTTTTTAACATTAAAATGTTTCTTCATTGCAAAGTATATAACTAAGAAACTTAATATTAATTTATTTTCCACTTCGAGAAGCTGGTAAATGTTTATATGTAATTATTGCTGAGTTATTGCGAGTCATGGTGATTTTCTTTATACCGAAATTGAGTAAAAGTACACAAATGTGGTACATCTATATTTACACGTGGTAATTTGTTTAGGTAAGCACATAATTACTATTATTGACAGTGATAAATTAGCATGTTTACTAATAAACAAATCATAATTCTAAGAACATTTTTTCCAAACAACCTTCTACATAGAAATAATTTTTTTATTACCACTTCATATAATTTATTTATCAGCATTATTATTCTAAGGCAATGGATGATCGAAACAAACTCAAGGAAGTTTAAACTAACCTATTGAAACCTTGGTTGAATATTATGATATTCACATATATAATATAATGTAGATAACTGCTAGATGGGATATGGGGTTTTTCAAACAACAAAGATAACATCAAATATAATAAGCTAATGCTGGCTTGTTCTAACATGAAAATGACATTCTTCCATTAAGTTATTTTAATTGCTTGCAAGTACAAACTACATAATAACTTTATTTCTTTCATGATTCATAATTTAATACTTTATCTGATAGAATTTTGCATTTTCAGGCTTACAGCTCAATGGATGATTGGTATGTTGATCCTGTTTTATTAAAAATGTCAAACATGCACATATTTATAATTTATATCTAACATTCTTGTTTTTAACTACTTAACCTATTTTGAACTTTAAGTACACTACGCCATAAAACAGCCTAATGCAACGAATTTGCAAGGTGTTGCCAGCCAAAATGCGCCGATAACTATAATATTTTGGTTTTACTGCAATGTTCTATCTTTAATGTTACCTTAGCCATAAAAAAATGTTGGCGTAGCTAAATAAGTGTAACACGATGCAACATTTCATATAATGTTGCTATAGCAGACCTTTAAAATAAATAATAATAATAATAATAATAATAATAATAATAAAATTTTACACCACAGTGATCAACACCATCGTTTAAAATAAAATCTCAACCATCAATCCATGCCTCAGCAATTTCTATGTTATTTTCATTCATCCCTTTGCTTTTCATTTCGTTTTCACCCCCAATTTTCCCAAATATTTCTGATCCCTAATTTCCATATTTTATGCTGTAAATATTCTTTCTCCTAATCGATCCTTCTGAATCGTTGGATCTGGTTGTTCTGCCACTCAATTTACAAAGTACCGACGTCATTTACAAATATCTCCGTTTCATTTACCTAATCCCTTGGACAGATCGTACGTGGCGGTGGTTAGCTCGACTAGTAAAGGATTAAGACATTGGGGAATTTTGTGATTCGGCGTACACTCGAGTTCTCAGTTGGCCTCAGCTTGGATCAGCAGCCGAAGTCTGATTCGTCACCATCGGTTGGCCTTTAACTGCTTTTAGCTCAGTTACATAATTTTGTTTCGTTAGGAGTATGATATATTATCTCAAATCGCTTTTTCTTGTTAATTACTACAAATGTTAATTTATAGGCTTTGAATTTTACTTGGCTCCGATATGTATATAAATAGAGTGCTGCTAAAAACACCCAAATTTCTTCTTCTTAATACCATGCGTGGTATTTGGAAGTGTAAACCTAGGTGCTTTTAGCATCACATGATGGTATTGTGCTAAAAGCACCCAGTTTTACAATTCCTAATACCACTTGTGGTATTAGGAAGAATAAATTTGCGTGCTTTTAGCAACATATTTAGGAAGAATAAATTTGGGTGCTTTTAGCAAACACTAAATATAGTACATAATAGCAATTAGCGTCACTTAATATTGCATTCTTTTTGCTCCTTTTGAGTTTAAACTGCTTTCTTTTGTGTTAAAGTCTGATGTATGTTCTATCATTAGGAAAGAGAGCATCCAATTCAGTTTGCTAGCTTGTTTCCATAATATGGGCACACTAATCAAGTTCATCAAACCCGGCTCAATCTTTCTCCTTCTGAAGTTAGTTACTTTGGGGCATTAGAAATGATCAGTTTAGTTTCAAATTATTGTACCTCAAGAACAAGTTATATGCATTTTAGCCTATATAGGTTCTTCATGGACAAGCAATGCAGAGCAGTATGGCTGCAACACCACAACCTGCAGGTCCGCGACCAAGGATTAGGGCTAGGAGAGGCCAAGGTACTGATCCTCATAGTATAGATGAATGAGTAATTCACTTAACTTGCATTGAGAAATCATCTCTCCAGATGCTTTTGTTGCATTCATTTAGCTTTTCGTTTGTTTGTTTTTGGTTTGTAGTTGAGGAGGGAAAGAATTGCGGAAAGGATTAGAGCTTTGCAGGAATTGGTGCCCAACACTAATAAGATGATTGATACTACTTATATGTAATATGTTTTTTTGTATATGTCATTTCAAAAGGCATGAGAAGGAATTAAAGACCACTAACTTAGTGGTAAGTTTTGGGATCAACAAAATTATGTCAATGGGCAACCGATAATTTGTTCTGTACTAGGTGGTTTTCACTTTAGAAACCGAGTTTCTGATAGAAATAAGATGCATAATTATACAATGTTTCAAACTTTAAGGATACGTTTGGACAATTTATATATTTCACGTGCATCATCTCTCTTTCAATATTTTGTATGTTATGTGTCCACGATGGTGGGTAAATAAGAAAGTTATCATTAAATTCTCATGTTTTTCATGCAACACCTGTTGGATATGATTACAAGGGATGTTTAGGCTAGTTCATGGCTCATGCATACATGCAAGTTTTTTTTGCTGGTATGTGTACATGTTTTGAGTGTATTATCTATAGTTTCAGCTTTTCATGTAACTTCAGACTTAGTTAACTCCTTTTTTCACACTAAAGTTCCTTTAATTATTTGAAAAACTATTGATGTCAACTGTGGGGAATTTGATCTTTTACAAGCATGTAGTCAACTGTTAATAACAACACATCCATTTTTGTTGCAGACTGATAGAGCTGTGATGCTAGATGAAATTGTGGAGTATGTGAAATTCTTGAGGCTTCAAGTAAAGGTATGACAATACCCGAGTATTCATTTTTCTGTTTTAACTCAACTTGACCACTCTCACATATATATATGCAGATCAGTAGGTAATAAGACCGACTATAAGTGGACCGTTTTATAACAATGGACAACTTTAGTAAGGTAAAACCTGCCACAATACGCATCCATTGTACCCATCAACTATTGCATGCTGCATTGATCCACTAGGTCAAATTGGTATAAAATAGTAAAATAGTTCTTAGTTGATTATTTATGCTTAAGTACTCATCCTCTTAATAATGTCAATTTCTACTCCTGTCACAAGTTTAAAAAAACTTGCCATCCCAATATATTTTTGGGTACAAAATTATGATTTATCGCTGACTTCTATACACTATTGGATACAAAGTTTCAATATACATTTGAGTAGTAAAGATATGCTACACATACGCATTTACCTTTGTGGTACTACACTAGCGTTTTCTACCCGAAACAATTTTCTTGACAGCTCCAACTAAAACTAAGAACTGGTTAAGAGAAGACAATGTTTGCATATCGTTTGGAGGGAAATAACTTGCTGCTCTACCCATGAAAGATACAAATATAAGAGATAGCGAGGGTCTTGTAGCATAATGTTCGCCTAAGAGTTCATCGAAAAATACAAGTGTTGCTAAGAAGTTGGACTTGCCTGCATTTATTGGAGCTTCAAAATGGGAAGGAATGATACTTTTGAATGGCTAGTCTTTTGGTTTGATCTACCCAGTCTCTTACCTTTTCGGTAACTTTGTTGAACACCAAAATCTTGACGGTTGGTGACACTATTAACTTCTGTGGCATATGATCAAAGCTAGCAGTTGGTTCAAGAAGATTAGAAGTACCCAAGAAAAGGATCCGTAAAACCATTCTTTCCCAACTTTTTTGATGGTTAAGCCTATTGTCAACCACAGGATCATTGGGTACTTCCTTTCCTTTACTAAGTAGCTTTATTGCTAGTCCATTCTTTGCAGATGCTAGTAGTGATTCTTTACTAATACATTCTGGGGGCTGTCTAGGAACAAAAATTACAACATCTGTAACTAGCAATGTTCTCATTTTCGGGTAGAAAACCACATTGCACTTAGCCACAAAAAATGGAGACCACTGGTTTGTCCTTTGTTCTCAGTTTTTCTTATCATCGTTCACATATGCTAAGAAACTTGTGTATATATGCACACCTTTCTTTTTTGCATCGGAAAATTAAGTGCTGAAATAAAAGGATTACTTACTAGTATAAAACTTTAAGAGTATGTTTTGGCGTGCCTTCAATTTAATCCACTTTGTCGTCTTTCTAAATTTTTACACAAATCATACTGAACTGTTCTTAACTTCTTTATTGCATGCTTTATTATTTTCCTGTCATGATAAAACTTACACGAGCCTAGAAATTTGTTTGCAGAATTTTTTGCCTTCTAAATGCTACTATGCTGTTCATTTCTTTATTGGTGGTCGTGGTTCAAATCACTTTGGTTGTTTGGGAGACTAGGGATCAAAAGCAGGTGGTTTCTCTTTTTTTTATTATTCTAGAAATTAAGTTTACTTTATACAAAATTGTTGTTTACGGTTTTTTTTTACACTGGCTTATTATGTCCATTAATTTTATACTTTGTTCATTCACTACTTCTTTAACCTTCAAATGGTACTCCATTGATTATGCTGTTTGAATTGAATTTCTTGCTTTGGACACATAAAGTAGACAATAACTTAAGTGATACCATTATGATTTGCTTTGTATCTATGAATATATATAACTGATATCATATTTTACGACCATTATGTTGCACTTGTGCAAATGGCTGTATGGAAGCAGTTGAAGACTGTGTCGGACTGTCAGTGAGTCCATATATGAGTGAATCGAGTGACAGTGTAGTGATGAATGTATGTAAATATGAATGATTGTGTAATATGCCAGTGAATGTACAATAGTGGTGTCAGAAAATTTGTACTATTTGAAATATTGAAATAAAATAAATATTTGAATAAAATACCGTGTTGCAGTAGCTTTAATATAGTGTTGCCATCGGGTTATAGATGTTGAAATAATGTTGCAATAGTCCGATGTTGTAGGGATGGGATTAGATTGGGGAGTGGGCCCAATGGGCCCCACATTGTGGGTCCCACAAAATATATAAATAAAATTAATATTTATAGCAACATTTTTGGATGTTTCTACAAACACCTAAGGATGTTGCTCTAGACCTAAATAAGGTTCTACTGTAATAGTATTTGCTGTGTTGCCGTAAATAGTCAAAATGTTGCCTTTGAGGTCTGTCGTAGTGGTGAAAATTGCATCACCCTAAAAACGCTGCCAAAGACCTATGCCAACATTTTCTGGGCCTGTGCCAACAATTTTTTGTATTGCGTTAGGTCGTTTATGGCGTAGTGGTAAGAACCAGTAAGCCTTACAATTCTGACGGAATTTACCATATTTGAAGCTTATTGCAGTTTGAGAGTGCATACAGATAAAGGCCCAAGAATATAAAGTCAGTATAAAGTATACACAATGTGTTGTACACCCATGAAATGTTTAGAATTAAACTATTATATGATTCGTAGGCATAGTAATCTCTTTGTTGTCTCATAATGTTATTTATCTTGATTGAATTATACAGAATTTAAACTGTTTGATATCCAGTAAAGCACAACATTTTAATGATATTTTCAATGCAGTGCTCTACTTTAAAATTTTGATTCACTGTTATAAGAGGAAAGTTGTTTAAGTGGTCTTATGAACATCTTTCTTTATTTTAAAATATAATGTATCAATTCAATCCAAATTATCAAAATCATTTAACTATATTAATACCATTTCTATCTTTTGTAAACACCTGAGAAAACATTATCTGTATTAGTTTGTAACAATATCTGGAAGGCAGGAAATTGTAGTTCCGTTTTGTAAGCGCTTATAGAGGAAAAATAATGCTTTAATTTTAAAAACCATTATCTTAAAGTGAACTAAAGTTGCTCACAAATTATAGTCTCGTAGTTAAATAGTAAAATTAAACTGTAAGCATAATTTGTGTTCACATTTATGTATCACTCAGTGTTAAAATTTCTTAAACAAAAGATGTCTCGAAATTCTTTTCACTTTTCACATTTCCATGCTCACTTGTAGCTTACAATATATGTAGCATAATATCATATGATCACTTGTTACTTGTTAGAATAGAATGCGCTAACAAAAATTCACAAATACTTATCAGGGGGTCCATGAAAGATGGTTATCAGGTCAATTTCAGCCATCGTTATTTTAAACTTTCTTTGTTACCCTAACACAATCACATGTCTATATATTAGTACATGTTAAATATATTAGTTGGTGCACGTACCTAGAGCATTCATAAACTACCAGTGATAACAAAATAAATTGTGTAAAAACCAAAAACTAATACATTAGCAATGATATTTTGTCTTAACAAATACCAGTATTTCACAAATTTAATCTAAGATTGATAACTACTTACATGAACAATCCATTATAGTTATGGACCTTCACCCAGAACATAAAAGTTTAAACAGAGATTTTAATTGCATAAATTTCCATAAAACAACCAACGGTTTAAGTAAAGGTAAGAGATAAAAAGAAAATGCAACTTCAGATGGACCTAGCATCATAACCAGTACAACAAAAATATAAGAGATTCTTTTATTATATATATAAACTATATTAACAGTATAAACTATTTTATGTGGTCTGAACAAGATAAAAGCGTTATAAAATAAGCTGGTTGTATCAAAGAGATGTCAAAACTTACAAAAAAATCTTCAAAAAGAAGATCCTTGTAGTTTGATGGTATCTTTCTAAAAGTGGTCCAAAAGTCAACCAAACGCTTATGAAAAGACGCAGTCATCCTCCTCGAAAATTCACTGGAAGGATGCATTGAAAGGTTGTGGTAGAGAATATATTCCATGTTATCATAATACATGTCAAACAAAAATAAAATACATATCACTGCAAAAGACTTACTTATCTTTTGTTTCTATAAGTCGAAGTTCGATACGACCTACTGTATTAATCGACTTTGCTGTAGGGATTGTTGCACCATCATGTGTAGTCGACAAACTTGGACGGCTATACTCATTCATATTGCTTTGTGGTTGAGGACTGAGTTGAGAATTATGCTGAGCACCAGAGTTGGACTAACTTGGACAGATATTCTGATCACCAGAATTGAGAGTTAGTGGTAGAGGACTGGGTTGCGGAGAAGCACCATGCTGCGGAGAAGGCTGCGGAGAAGTAGATTGCCGATTAAGCTGCGGAGAAGGCTGTGATGAAGACTGCGGAGTAGTAGATTTCCGATTAAGTTGTGGAGCACCATGCGGAGGATTATGTTGCGAAGAAGGCTGTGATGAAGACTGCGGAGTAGTAGAATGCCGATTAAGCTATGGAGAAGCACCATGCAAGGGATTAGGCTGCAGAAAAGGATGCGGAGAAGTAGATTGCCGATTCGTCTGTAGAGGAGCACCAAGCAAAGGATTAGGCTGCAGAGACGACTGTGATGAAAACTGCGGAGTAGATCATTGACTATGCAGTAGGGAGAGAGGTTGAGAAGTCTGTTGTGATGAAAGTCGTATAGTGTAGCGATGATGCAGTATGTCGGCTGATCATTTTTTAATGTACTTTAAGGATACAGTTTAATTATATGACTAGGTGGTAGAGTAGACTGAATAAGCCGGGGATGTCCTTGTCCTCGTCCCCATCCTATGACTTTTCCTTGCTCATGTCCTGGGAAGCATACGAATGTCCACGTGTAGCGCCAACCATATTTGTCAATCATGCATGAAATATTTAGAAACAGTCATATTATAAAATGAAATATTTAGAAACATGCATATAAGCATATCTTTTAATATAATTCTGTACATAATATTCTAAACAGTCATAATATTCTATACATAAACAGGCATTATATTCTAAACAGGCATAATATAAACAAGCATTATATTCTAAACAAATGCAAGTGTGTTCTCTACCATTGTATACAAGTAACACCTCCACAAAGTAATTGAAAGAAACGAAATGATACGGTTTAGTTAAAAAAATGTAATGTTGATAATTACGTTTATTTATTCATTTACCTGGATATGCACCCATATTGCTGTTGGTCATCAATATGTTAATGCAGCATAAAATTATGCTAACAACGTAAACAACCACTAAATACATTGCCAACCAACTAAATGTTTGTTGTATAGAAAGAATTCAGTGGACATGATTCAACATCTTAAAACAATCAAATCCATTAACATAGAAAGAAGTTTCAAGCCATTTTTGCCTTCAAAGTAGCATTCATTTTCTGCATATCTGTAACTGGTAAATTAAACTACACACACATTCAATAATAAACAGAAACAACTAAAATAGAAAAACAGAAATATTCTGTAATATCTTTCATTTTCTGCAAATCTGTAATCAACAAATTGCGTAGGTAGAAACAGAAACCGAAAACATTGGTTTACTAGATATACAAGCAGAGAAATGAAAACAATGGTTTGATAGAAATGGAAACAGAGAAATGAAAACAATCAAAACATCAAATTTCCCAGTCACAAATGTTAACAGATTGATAAACTATCATTCTCCATCAACATCTAATTCTTCATCTTCTGAGCTTTCATTTTCACTCTTAAGGTCTACAATTATATTATCATCTTCTTCATCTGTATCGAAAACTTCCATGACCTGAACACCGTGATTAAGAGGTCCAAAGTCACCTTCTTTGTCCATGGTGAATTCAATGATATGATCAATGTCTTCTTGATAAGCTTGACCATTCAAGATGTTTTCATCAAACATATACCAACCTTTCGTTTTAAGCGCAACCCACCAATCATTTTTGTTTCTCCTTTCGGATGGATATGCTACATAATAAACCTGATTTGCTTGTGTTGCTAGAATAAACGGATCATTGGTCTTATACTTCGACTTATGATTTATTTCAATGAGATTCTATAGAGGATGCACATTAATTACAGTTTTAGGTGTACTGTCAAATCAGTGACATTTGAATAGGAAAGTTTTATGCTCTGGATCGATAGAGTAAGTCAGCTCATAAATTTCCTTCAAAATACCATAATAGTCTTACATATGCATTTCTGGGTCATTCTTTCCTTTAACATGTACACCAGAATTATAAGTTGGTTTTCCATATCCATACTCCTTTGTTTGAAATTTATACCCGTTAATGAATACTACTTTGCATTTCCTCACTTCCTTTTGAGGTCCAAATGCAATAAACCTTAATCGTTTATCCACGACTTTATTAATAGGATCACATACCTATTATAACAAACATAAATTAATATACACATAAGTATAAGTATATTTGATAATTTCTCAAATAAAAAGTAGCTTGATTTTGTTATATTAATCTTACATAGTGGAGAAACCAATCACTAAAATTTGATGCATGTGTAATAGCATGATTCATCTCCTCAAGCATTCTGCAAGAGCACTAAAGTGTGTAAGATACTTAGATTTTGAAAGTAAAATCATTGAATGCTACCAAAATTTACCTTATATATGGTTCTACTTCTTTGCAATTAAGAAGAACGTAATTTCGAGCAGTGTTGTATTCTTCATCAGTCAACCAATGTTTTTGTCCAGCCACCATAGGGACGTCTTTCTTTTTTGAACATGGATAATGAACGATCACTGAAAAATTCCTCTATACAATGATCATTGTGTGACTTAGTTGTATTCATTTTCTTTACATGATCCTCAAAGTAATAAGAAAAGAATGTTGCTGCCTCTTCCACGATGTTGGCATTACAAATTGATCCTTTCACGCATGCCTTATTAGTCACTTTTTTCTTCAAGTGTCTTATAAATCTAAAGTAACATGTGTAAACAAATTTGAAAATATATAATATGTACTAATATGATATGAGTTTTGCAAAATAATCTTTCAAACGGATACATCCACCCATATTGAATAGGTCCCCACATTCTAGCTTCAAAAGGAAGATGTATTGGAAGATGCTCCATTACATTAAAAAAGAGAGGGAAAATATCATCTCCAATTTGCAAATTAGTTCTGATATGATCTTCTCAAGCTTCTCAATTCGGTCCAATTTTAGTGTTGTTGTGCATAACTCCTTGTAAAATAGACTAAGCTCCGATACAACACACCAACCTTTATGCGGAAGCAACTCTTTGAAAGCAACTGGAAAAAGATTCTGTAAAAACAAATGCCAATCATGGGTTTTCATTCCGTTTATTCTCAAGCTATTCAAATCAACACATTTATGTAAATTTGAAGCAATACCATGCGGTAATCGTAGATTCTCCATCCACTTTAATAGAATTTTACAACCGTCCTGACTTAGCTCGTAACATGCATTAGGTTTAAAGTAACTATCATCTTCATCAAGCTCAAGTTATGGACGTTTGCAGTAAAGTCGTATATCACATCCTGATCTCAAATCGTCCTTAGTTTTACATTTGACGTTGAGAACTGTATTGAACACATTCTTAAAAACATTTTTTTCATTATGCATAACATCAATATTATGACGAAGTAATAGATTTTTCCAATATGGCAATTCCCATAATAAGCTTAGTTTACACCAATTATGACTCAAACCATTGCCATCAATTGTGAAATTTAACCTATTTGGATTATTATATATTTTTGGAAAATATTGCATGTGTTCATAAATTTCTTCACTATACAACATCGGCGGTGATGCATCGGTAACTACTCTATTTTGTTGAAAATCTTTCTTGTTTTGTCTACATGGATGATCTAAATCTAAAAAACAACGATGACAATCGAACCAAGTCATTTTGCCTCCATTAGCTAAACGAAATGACGATGTCCACTCCATGCAATATGGACATGATAATCTACCAGACGTACTCCAACCAGAGAGCATACCATAAGCTGGGAAGTCACTAATGATCCATAAAAAAGGTGCAGGCATAATAAAATAATTCTCCATTGACACGTCATACGCAAGAACTCCATCATTCCAAAGGAGATTCAAATCATCAATTAGTGGTTCCAAATATATGTCTGTTCCTTGTTTAGGATCTCTAGGCCCAGGAATTATAGGAGTTAAGAACATATAAGGATTTTTCATATACATCCATGGTGGCAAATTATAAGACGTCAAAATAACCGACAAAGAAGAATACTATTTACCAAATTGGTCATATGGCCAAATCCATCTGTGCACATGCCTAATCTAGCATTACATGCCTCTTTCGCAATGTCAGGATATGTCCTATCAAATGCTTCCATGCCTAATTAAAACATCAAATTTATACTAGCAACAATAAGTTTTAATAAATATAAATTTAATCCCATCCAGTATTTTAGAAAGCATGAGAGTTAACTCACAATTTGTTTTGATTCGACGATTTCAGCGTCGTTTTATCTAATTTCAAACTAGCGTTTAATATTATACAAAATTCGTATTTTTTACGGATCATTCCAATCTAGCACATACTCATAGTACTCGTCCATAGAATCCTGATTGATTTCGTTTCATGAAATTCTGATAAAATATGAAAGAGTTACGCGTTTTATAGGTTTACACATGAATTGAAAATAACTTATATTATAAATGACAGTCATTAAATTTTAATCACCATGATTAACGTAATCACCCCGGGTAAGTCACGAATCGTACATCGCGATTTCCAGTTTTCATCGTACTCAGGCCATCAACCCACGAATGAAATCGACCTCCTTTACTTCGCCACCACCGACGCCAGAGGCGATCGAACTCCGCTGAACTCCAGCCAGTGACAACCCTAACTCCTCTCTTTCCAATGACACCGGCTCTGCCTCTCGCAACTCCCCCTCAAACTTGAGATTCTCCCAAAAACTCGTGCTACCTTTGAACAACGATTTCCGTTGCCACCATCATTCGAATAACGATCCCCCACCACTAGTGATCCCCATAGATCGATGTGCTTCTATTTGTAGTTGGACAATATCTGAGATAGGGATTAAATCAACGTGAGAAATCACAATCGTGGATTCAAGGTTAAGAAGAAACCGATGGCTCTGACTTTAACTTAGGATTTGACCTGGAAATTGACTAAAGCCGTAGTATTTATTGGCAAAAGTATTTATTGGCAAACTTTCATTACTATATTCCTTTAAATCACATTTGAGCATTTCAAGTTCGTATGGCCACGTATGTCGCCCAATTGAAACGAAATTTGAAACCCTATAATAACTTAATATTATGGACCTCGTGGAACTGGTTTCGTCGAATTTCGAGACCATTTGAAAAACTCTTATTTTAATTTCAAAACGTAAATTGATACGCGTTTATATCGCGCACGATTACAAAATAACTCCAATTGACTCGAAACTGGAAATCTTACAATAATAGCCATTATGGATTTTAAAAAGTTGGTTCATTGAAATCCGAGGTCATTTGAAAATTGGCTATTCTTATTTGTTAAATAACATCGATAAAATATAAATCGATTCCAAAACAGTCAAATCCATTAATAATAAATTATTATTATTGAATATATAACAACCTAAATTTTAACATGCTATAACCATACATTGAGATGATGAATTGGGTATAACTTAATTAAATATTCAGAATTAAGTGAAACCAACACTACCTTGCGTTTATCCCGGAATTCTGGTTCAGATGGACCCCAAGTTTTCGTAAAACGGATAACATATGAAGAAGTTATGTACATTTGAAGTTTGTATATATATAAAGGTCATATATATAAATATAAGAACAAAATAATTCCAGAATTTTCAAATGAAACGAGGCGGGAAAAGACGCGGGAACCAGGACCATTGTGGGATGACCCATACTCGGCCTGGGTCGACCTAAGGTCGGCTGGGTCGACACTAGGGTTGACCCCATGGGTTGGTGGGTCGATCCAATACAGATCTGGGCGAATTCGTTCTGCGAATCTGGACTGCTTTTTGGACTATATTCGTTGTCGACTCAACACTGTATGTACAGTTAAGATTAAAACCCTAGGATCTAGATGCTGAGGTTGAATCTGTGAATCTATAAATTGATGACTTCTCCCATTCCAATTTACACAATTTCTTCATATCTTCTGCCTCTATGAAATTATTCTAAAAATATAAACATACAATGGGGGAATGTTGTTGAGACATAGATCTATAGAGACAACATTCAGGACTTGCATACATACAACTAAAAGGATTGGATTGGACTTTTTCTATGGCATATTGTTTTATATATATTATATATAAGAGATCTAATCTCTTCTTCACCAAGACCCACTGTGAGTTCCTTGTCATTTTCAGATCTGATTTCTTAGACTATAACATGATAGTTAAAGTAAAATTGGGTTAGGATTTACAGTGTTTATAAGATATAAGGTTATACATGTTTTCACTGTTAAAAGCTTTGTTTATAAGATAAAAGGTTATACATGTTTTCACTGTTAAATGCTTATGCCGTAGTGATAGTAAAACATATGTCATACATGTTAAACATATGCATCTACTGTTGGAAAATTAACAAGTATTATGTATATATCTTCCTTTTCCCTGTTTCTATGTTTTATCTCTTTCCTATATGCCTATGTGATTTGATTTTATTCTTCATCCTCTGTTTTCCCATTTTATTTTACGCTAAGCCTTTGGAAGCCTAGGCTATACCCGATTTGAGTGTGCGTATAATTGGGGCAATAATGAATGACATAAAAAGAGGAAAATAGGCATGTTATTAAATTGGGACTGTTCAACTATAATTTGGGAAAGGGATAATATACACATGTTTAGACTTGATGTAAACTGATAAAAAGGGATAACGTTTATATACTTGCTGTAAATCAGTAGAAATGGATAATATGCATAAACCTGTATATGTTGTAATTTGGGAACATAGTTGGTGAATAATATGCATATGTATTGGACATGCCAGGTTTGACTTAATACAGATATTAATTAAATAACATGTTAGAATATGGTAAGTACCAGATGTAGGTTAGTAAATTGAAATGCTGTGGGAATTGTATACATTTGGGCAGGTGTTTTGGGAAAGGGTTGTACACACATAAGGACATGTAGTATTACAAATACGCTTATTAGTAAACCTAAACCTGCTAGGTTAAACATGAGTATTAATAAGCTAAGAGGTCCCTAGTTCTGTTGTTGTATCGGGTTTTTGGGACTCTTAAATCCTAGTTTTGGGGGCACAAGCTTAGGTGGTTTGGCTTGTGCCAATATGCTGTTTGGAATCCATATCAGATAGTATCCCTGTTGGTATCTTATTAGAGAGGGTCTCACACTAGGTGGGGGCAGGGCGCGCTTTATTGAATTGTATAGTAAGAGGTCCACATAGGGGTGGGTACAGGCGTGTTCCAGCAAAGTCATGAGCGTGCATGGGTCCGACTAGGGAAGATAAGCCGCTGTAACACCAGTAAATAGGTCTGTGTTATATAGTTACTAGGTTAGGGAGTGATATACCCTACTGTTGGGGATGACACAGGGTATTTACGGAGTAGGGAGCCGATCACATGGGTTGTAATTTGGGTACACCTAATCCTGCTGTTGTGTAATTAGGTTAACACCTAATCTGGTTGTATAATTAGGGTACGCTTAATCCTGCAGTTAGTACTGCTATTAATAATGCTATTATGTAATTAGGTTAAACAACTAATCCTGTTAATCCCGTTATACTAGTATTGGTGCAGACATGCCTGTTTTAGGATATAAATGTGAAGCGTTACTCAATCATGTTTTATTCCTGTTATTCCTATCCATCCTATTGTTCTGTTTAAGTTTAGTTTACCTTATATGACACTGTACCTTTCTCATCTAGTCTTATTTACTTGTCTTGGCATTTCTATTTTATGCACATTTGAAAATAACTGGAACTCGCCAGACTTTATGTTTGACCCTTTTTCTTTTGCTTCTTTCTTCTTTCCCTTAGGCCGTCAAAGTGGAAGCACTCAACAGCGACTAGGAATTTCTCTTATAACTTGGACTTGGATTACCTGAGATGTACTGTTTTCAGCTTCCTCTCTATTCTATTATAGCTTATGGCAAGGGATATGATTTTATGTACTCTGATGTTGGTTTTATAAGATGTTTTTATGAGACATATTTAATATAACTGGTTTTTTTGTAATCGTTTGAGACTACGTGTTATTTTGAATAATGAAGTTGAAAGTTCCTGTTGTTTATTTTATATCTTTCTTGTAAATTTTATGTGTTGTTTACCTATTGCGCTTCACCAAAGTTAATGCATTCTCTTATGAGTGCCATTAATGGACGTGGGGTGTCACATTTGGTACCAGAGCTGAAGATTACAAGATCAGAGAAGAAGTTTTCAAAAATGGTTTCAAAAGCAAAGTATTTTCAAATAAAAATCTTTTTTTTGAAAAACATATCCCCTTAAGCTATATCCAATATTCTCTCAATCTCTTGTTAAATCCTTTTTCTTTTCTTTTCAGCATGTTTGGGTAACCCAATCTTCCCGAGGGATTTCCGCTACCGACATGGTTCCTTAGGTATCTTGAGGCTACGGTTCCTACCGGAGGTCAAGGAAATTCCCCACCTCCAACCAGATCCGTTGTTGTTCCACCTCCATAAGTAGATAACTTTTCTAAGTTATGCAAAGACTTCTGCGCCATGGGAGGATACCGAGAGCTTTGTAGAAGCACAAAATTGGCTACAAGAGATAGAGAACTTGTTTGGGCTTTTCGAGATCGATGACAGAAGGAATATACAATTGGCTGCATGGCAACTAAAGGATGAAGCCTCTTACTGGTAGGAAGTAATTCAAGAAAGACAACCAGTAGCTACTTGGGATGATTTCAGGCAGAGATTCGAGAAGAAATTCTTATCTCAGGCGGAAGAGGGATTACAAATGGAAAGATTTTTGGCTTTGAAATAAGGAGACATGTATGTTAAGGATTATGTGAATAAGTTCAATTAGCTTGAGAGATTTGGACTGGACATAGTAAATACGCCCCCCAAGAAGGTTCTTAGATTTGCAAGAGGGATGAATCTAAAAAGTCAGTATGTTCGACTTAAAGCATCTATATGGATAATGCGGAAATATATGTGATATACTAGTTAAAATGTGTAATAGTTTATGCAAATAAAGTATAAGTTATCGAGATATATATCAAGTAAATAAAGTAAAAGAGACACCAGGAGTTTTTACACTTGTTCGGACTTCCCGCCCTACGTCCAGTCGCGAAGCTCCGCTTCGGAATTCACTAACAACGCCCTCTCTTAACCCGGAGGAGTCAGTACACCCGAGCCCCAACAAGGATGCCTCTCACCTAAGCAACTACACATGTCTTCAACAATTACAAGAATTTGACTTCTGGATGTGTTCCTCTTTCAACACTGATTACCAATAGCTTAAGTACAACTTTCCTATAATCTGATCCTCAAGAATATACTTTGAATGCATAGATTTAAGGAAGTAGAATGGCTTGTTGAATCAAGTGATACTAAAATCAAATCAAGGATTCAACAAGTATTTGAATTGGAGAGCTTTTTGTTTGCAAAGAATATAGAAATATACTTTCAAAGAGTAGAGAAAATAGAATGAAAATTGGTGATTGTAAAACAAGGTTAAAGTAGTTTGTATAATGGTCTAAGAGTAGTAAACATTCATGAATAGTTTCCATAAAAAGATATGTCCATTTCCTTTGATTAATGAAGAGGAATCCCTTCATGAATGGAAGCAACTCTTCAGAAAATAAAATTTGGGTCGAATCAGTCGACTGGTTAAAAATCATCAGTTAACTGGTAGAATTAAAACTATATATATATATATAAAATTTAAAACTAGCCGTTATATACCAAAATAGGTCGACCACTCGACTGGTATATTTCCTACCAGTCGACTGGTAAGCCAGTTTTGGTATATTTCTGGCTTTTTAATGGTTTTATAAATATATATATATGTATAATTTTGATTAGCACATTCGTGTATACTTGAGGATAGATTTTAACATAATTCTAACATGACTCAATGTATATATATATATGTATGTATATAAAACCTTCTTTATGATTCGAATCTCATGGTAGCTTTATTCGTTGACATCGATAAAAATAGCTTTATTCAACATTCTCCTCCTTTTTGATTGATGACAATACTTTTGGATTTTCTACCCTCGAATGTTGTAGCTCCCCCTGAATTTCTGCACTTTTGGATTTTCTTTTTAGCTCTGGACAGTTCTTTTGATAGTGTCCGGTCTTGTGACAGTTGTAACATTCAATTGCAGCTCCCACTCATCAGGCGACTGAATTCAAATCAACTCAATTGATTGTGTGAGTACAACTTATAACGAAGCAATAAGCTTTAAATATGTTCCACATAGTTAAGCATAATTTATTTCAGGAACTTGGGATTTGCTAGTTGTTACCTTCTCATCAAATCCATGAATATATCTTTCAGTACGGCTTAAAACTCTATCAGAAGGAAGTAGAAATTGTATGTCTCCCTACCTGTAAAATTCAACAGAAATATAAAAATGAGTACCTAGGTCAACAAAATTATCATCTGCGGGTGCCAATCCCGAAGCAAGAAATATATATAATAAAATTCTTGAAAGCAGCTATATCATCCAACTCTCCTCGCATACCTAATGGTATGGCTCACCATCCACCAATGTAAATGGGTCCATCTCTATAAAAATAAAATCCAGATCTGCAATAGTATTACATATATAAGCATGTGTCTTGAGAAAAAAAACAGCAATTGTTGCTTAATCTTTCATTGTTTGTTACTACAATATTAACCTTTTCTGTATATATAAGTCTGAGCGAGTAAAAACTACATGGTGAAAATTTCAGTGGTAATTTTGATAACAAAAACGTCTGCCTTGTAAGACAAACCTTGAAATACAACAAAATCACCAAGCAAAAAACAGCCACAACCAAAATTAATTCAACATCCCGAACAACTTCATCGGAAAACAAAACCAAAACTCCCCTGCCAAAACCCTCCTTTCAAACCGCAACAATCACTCTTCGCTGCACAAATACAACAACCAACTCGCCACTTCCAACCTCAAATCGCCTGAAATAAATCAAATCCTTAACCAACTTCAGAACTGAATACCACAAAACAAATTGTTAAGTAATCGCAGTGACAAAAATGTTTTCAATTATAAGTGCTGAATCATACTAGCCGACCTTTGAATGCTCTAGACAAATCAAGTTTGAATGCTCTCTATTAATAAACGGTTTGAACGAGGTTGAAAATACCAAAATTAAGAAATCAAAGAACTGAAAATAGAAATAGAAGAAGCAAAATACTGAAATATTGAAATTAGAAAATCAAGATCGATTTACGATACATACCACGATGAAACGACGATCTGTATTTTCAGTAGACAACGAACCTCGTTCAAGCCATTTATTCTCTGTACCACGATGAAAATCAAGATCAAGAATCGAACAACCAATTTTAAACCAAAATAGAATCAACGTATTGAAACATACCTGCCAACAGAGCTGTTTGAATGACGAAAGGACGCGTCTGAACGATGGAGCGACCGATGAAGGCGAATTTCGGTGATTTGAAGAGAGATACGTTTAGCTTTTGTCAGCGTTTACACAGAAATAATTCCGCCAAAAAATTTCGTGCACCGCAGTTGCCCTAGGAACGCTGAGAATATAAGCTGTCGATGGTTATTATTCTTGTAGTGTATATTATAAAAATGTGATCTTAAAAATGAAGATTTTTAGCGATTCATATATATTATAAAAATGTGAATTAAAAAATGAAGACTTTTAACAATTCATATATATTATAAAAATGTGATTTTTATTGTTTAACAATTTATTTCAAACATGAATATTTTATATACCTCGTACATACTATAAAAATGCTATTTTTATCGTTCAAACCATTTCATTTCATACATTCAATATAAATGTTATTTTTATCGTTCAAACAATTTATTCCATACATTCAATAAAATGTTATTTTTATCGTTCAAACAATTTATTTCATATATTCAATAAAAATGTTATTTTTATCGTTCAAACAATTTATTTCATACACTCAATAAAAATGTTATTTTTATCGTTCAAACAATTTATTTCATACATTCAATGAAAATGTTATTTTTATCGCTCAAACAATTTATTTCATACATTCAATAAAAATGTTATTTTTATCGTTCAAACAATTTATTTCATACATTCAATAAAAATGTTATTTTTAACGTTCAAACAATTTCATTTCATACATGAATTTTTCTCCAACACATGAATAATAATCAAACATATGAACATTTCAGAAAATTTCGGCAGCATAACAACTGGGTAGTTAAAACCGGCACCGTCCCGAGTACGGCTCCTCGCTCTACCTTAAAGCCTCGCAGCTTTTGACAATGAGGATTTCTACATCTAGTTCGTACTCAGGCGAATTTTTCCACAAACTAATCCTATTTGTTTTCAACCACAAACAACCATAATCAAATCAACCATTCGTCATATTCACCAAATTTCACGTCAAACAAAATCCAAACAATCACAACCAATATATATCGTCCATGGTCTGTGGACGAGGGAAGTATATATATATATATATACACACACACACACATACAAATATATTTCACTTTCATTTCAATTTCATTTCAACTCACATATAATTTTTACAACGCATATATAACTTATACATCGCTCATACAACTTATACAACACTTATACATGAGGAGTACAACGCCTATATAACTTATATATCGATCGTATAATTTATACATCGTCATTCCATATCGTTTATAATTCAGAAATCTCACATTGGGTTCCACTCCTCCAAAAATTGTAGGAAGCTCCAAAAATTCTCCGGTCTCTTCTAGAATGTAGAAGACGATGCCACAGTCCCGGTGTCTCTTGTTTCACTAGATTTCGACCACATAGCAAAAGGATATGATTTTTATTGTAAAATCATAATTCATAGCGCTTTAAAGTGCTATAATCAGTTAAAATAGAAATACTCGTGTACCTTCTTAGATGATTCAAAACTAGGTTTTCGTTTTGTTTCCGATCCGTAGCACGATAGGAAGATCGGCTTGTACCACAATGCCGAGGGAGGAGTGGCGCTCCAGGCGCTGGCGGTGCAGGTGAACTCGACGGCAGCTACTGTCCTCAGCGGCGGATCGAAGTCGCGAGCTTCAGAGCGATAGATCTCCTTCCACACGCGACGATAGGTGGCGTACCAGGTATGGATGCGAAGCTCTCGACGAGTACTACAAAAGCTTCAACTGGGTCGAGGTGTAATGGTGAGCGATTTGGCCGGAAATTGGCCAAGAAGAACGGAAGGCAATTTTGCCGTCGATCACGAGATTATGGGGAGAGAGAAAATTATTTTGGTAAATTAAAATTATAAAGGAAAATTTTCGATTGGCCGTTATTTATATTTATTCGAAAATTAGGGTTTTCTTAGATGAACTCCAATCCAAACCCAACGACTGTCGCCCCTAGCTAAGCATTCCGGACATAATGTCATATGTTTCGTAGACCTATTCGACTGTTTCAGTCAGTTTTTCTTCAAATTAAAATATAAAACATTCAAATATGGATTTGAACGTACATTTCAATTTGCCGGGGCCACATACTGATTCTAAAAATTCCAGAAAAATTAATCTAGCTATGTTTGGACGATACGGTCCCAATAAAACTAGTTTCGTCCAATTTGGAGACCGTTTGAAAAATGGTCATTTTCTGGTCGATCCAAATTGACTGAAATCAACCAAACACATTTTCATTTGCCACGCTCACATATTAACTCCAAAAATTATGGAATTTGAAATCTAGCAATAATGACATTCCGAATCCAACAAAAGTGGTTTGGTCGAAAACGGAGGTCGTTTCAAAATGTCTATTTTTATGGGCTATATTAATTCCATAGTGACCTTTCTGAAAGTTCATTTGGCCATAACTTTTGATGCCCACTATGAAATTTTGATTTTTCAGATTCGTTAGAAAGATATTCATAAAAAAATTTAAATATTTTTGGTTTCACTAAAATCTGTTTTATTTTGTATTCGGTATAGTCAGTCAAAGTTCGAATTCAAATTTTCAAACTGCCGCGCCATTTTAGGCCTTGTTTTATAATTAAAATAAATATATTTATTTTCCAACATCGATTCAAATAGACTTTTGGCCGTTATTATTTAAAATAATTTACTTTAAATATTCAAAATCAACTAAACCATATCCCGACCAGACCATCGGCTCCGACGAGGCCGAACTAACCGAAGCGCCTCGCTATCCATCATCCACATAAGTAAAATGTCCGGGCGTGTCAAACCCAAAACACCACTCCTAGCTAGAAGGAAATGCATGCTCTCCCTGTAGTCCTCTTCCGTTTCTGGTCCATACCGGGGTGTGAGGCTTGTGAATCAACGCTAAACACAAATCTAGCTATTTAAAGCCCTGCTTTGATCATTAACCACAAAGCTCTGCTTTTCAACAAAAGCTTTGATAACAGCATCTTTGAATGCCACATTGTCAATCTACAACGTCATACATACATCCATTTACAAATCCGTTCTGGGTCTAAACGAAAGCGGAGGCACCTTATTCCTCTCCCGTATGTCCAATACAGGAGAGAGGCCCTCGCACATTCGAACGATCAACAAGTACGTCCGGACGACCACCACTGTAACCCCTTCAGGGCAGCAACTCCCATCAAAGGCATCTGTAGCCATCCATTCGATGTGAAGATCCTCGGTCTTGCACCGTCTTCATATCTTCGACTTCTAACCGTTGACCAGTTATTTGAAATGAGAATTAACTCGGTCTTTCCAAATAATTACATATATTTAGTGTGACGACCCCAAACCTCGTACAGACGGTGGCAAGGGTAATCTTTGGAATATAACACATAAACAGATAATAGCAGAACAGAAACAAATAAATACACCAGATAATGAACAAATAATGCATTGGATAAACATAATCATCAGAGTTACGCAGAATACAGGATCATACTTAGTGCAAATACAGTTCAGCTATACATAAATGTCTACAGCGGAAAACAAACATAATATGTACAATAGGAGCTGAACAGCACAAAAAGAGTTAAATGATAGAATCCATCTTCAGCTCCAGCTATCCAGAAAGAGCCTGCTAAAACCTGAAGACAATGCTGCCCATGTAGAAATAAGGGCAGCCGAGTTTGCAAGTGAAACAAACTACGAGTCAGTCATGGGACTGGTATGAGAAATCTACTTAACACATTTTATAATATGGCTAATCACAGGACCACGCCACTTTCGCGTAACTGGTTTACTCCATTGTATTGCCAGTGCTTTAAAACAAGTAATTCTTTTTAAACATCGCAATGCTTTTTATAAAAATGAAGCCATTATAAGACTCGGTTCCCATCACACAATGCAACGCAAACTGGAGGATAGAGTTTTTACCTTATAACGACCAAAATATGCTTGATAAGAACAAAACAAAAGCATTTGATATTATTACTAGTGTTTATATGTTCCAAAAACAATTTCAAATCATAAGTATCAATCATAGACGGCATTAATGCCCCATACCACTATGTCGCCATATATAGGTATACAATCAAAACCGCTCAGTCACGTATTTGGAAATTGGATTTCCGTCATGAACCAAGGCAAAAGATAGTCCTTACCGAATTTGAGACGCTCTAGCCCGTGTCTCAGGATCATAATGCATCAACCCTTGGATCGTCAGGGCCGGTCCACCGAAGTGGATTATTATGCCTGAACACTGCGTTTCCCCGCCCTTTAGGGCATAAATGAGCCAACGAATGAATCCATCGGTCCCGGATCGACCGATATATCTGAGGCGCCACGCAACAGCAACAACCACATAGGTGAAAGTAATATATGTCAGCCAGTTTAAGCACTGACACCACCTCTAGCTAGAAGGAAACGCATGCCCTCCCTGAGGTCCTCTCCTGTTTCTGGCTCATAACGGGGTATGAGGCTCGCGAAATCACGTTATTCACAAAGCTATGCCACACAGGCCGTGCTTTGATCATCAACCACAAGACTTTGCTTTTCAACAGAAGCATTGATCGCTGCATCTTTGCATGCCACATAGGCAATTCACACCATGCAATCGATGGCTATCAATCACATAGAATGAATTCCAATGTCAGACACACCGTCCTTTTACAAGTCTGTTCTGGGTCTAAATGAAACCGGAGGCACTATATACCTCGCATACCCATCGATCTCTACGTACATCTGGACGATCACCACTCATTATCCATATTTCGGGATGCCTCCCAATCAGGACATCAGTTATCATCCAACCGAGGGGAAGATCTCCGGTCTTCAACCACCGTCTTCATCGTCGATTTCTTTTCGTCGATTCAATTATTCAGAATGGGATAAACCCGGTCTTTCTGAGCAACTCGCGTATATAATTAACAAGTGCTACACAAACATAACATACGCTTCATTCCAATTCAATATTCACTAATCGTAAATTAGTAAGAGAACAATTTCCCAAATATTAATCCCGAAGGCCGAAACCAACATCAGATCAAAACCCAGGAAACCATTCGACTTAGCTAACCTTCAGTTAGTTTATAAATTTCACATTCCATATCGTTTATAATATTTTATAACGATTTATCGTAATTTTTATTTATTTAAAAATAGCCAATTTATTCAAACGACGCTTCAGGCCATAACGCGGTCGTGGCACTGTTTTTCTTCAGATTTGATTTACACATGTCTGAAAATTTAGCCGTTGGATCTTCACAAATTTTATATAATTAGAAAGATCTTTTCAAAACGAATCCAACGGTTCCAGTTTTGGGAAAATCCGACGGTGGATCTCCCGATACACTCGTTTGAAGTTTCGATTTCAAAATACGAACAGCAGCGTCGTTATTCGATTTAATTTAATTATATATATATATATATAATCGATTCTAGCGCTGTTTTTCTTCAGATTTGAAATAAACATTCCTGACAATCCAACCGTTGGATCTTCACCAAGTGGGTGTCATTGGAAAGATATTTCCAAGGCGAACCCAACGGTTTCGGTTTCGGGAAAATCCGATGGTCGGATCTCCTGCACTAATCGTTTGAAATCACGGTTTCAAAACACGAACTGCAGCTTCGTTATTCGATATATTTTAATTATATTTATATATATACAAATATAATTCATTCTTCGATTTCAAAACCATATTCTTTTCATACATTTGATAAAAATGATATTTTTATCCAACAGACATTTATTTCGACACTTCACTATTTTTAACAATTCATGTATATAATAAAAATGTGATTTTTTATTGTAAAACAATTTATTTCAAAACACGACTATTTTATATAGTTCATATAGACGATAAAAATATGATTTTTATTATAAAACAATTTATTTCAAAACACGACTATTTTATATAGTTCATATAGATGATAAAATATGATTTTTATTATAAAACAATTTATTTCAAAACACGACTATTTTATATAATTCATATAGATGATAAAAATATGATTTTTATTATAAAATAATTTATTTAAAACACGAATACCATTCAACACATGAATTTCTATTCAACGAATGAATTTCTATTCAACACATGAATGTTTTCTATAGTTCGTATATATAATGAAAAATGTGATTTTTATTGTTAAAGCAATTTATTCAAAACACGAATACCATTCAAAACATGAATTTCTATTCAACGAATGAATTTCTATTCAACGAATGAATTTCTATTCAACACATGAATGTTTTCTATAGTTCGTATATATAATAAAAATGTGATTTTTATTGTTAAAACAATTTATTTAAAACATGAATGTCGTTCAACACATGAATTTCTATTCAACACATGAATTTCTATTCAACACATGAATATAGTTTCAACACATGAAAATAATTCAAACACATGAATATTATTCAAAATTTCGGCAGCATAACGGCAGGGTAGTTAAAACAGGGGCCGTCCCTAGTACGGCTCCTCGCTCTACCTTAAAGCCTCGCAGCTTTTGACAACGGGGATTTCATGCATCTAGTTCGCACGCAGGCGGCATGTATATTTTTTTCTTTCATTTCCACAAACTAATCCTATGTGGTTTCAACCAAATAATTCTCAACCATAGACGGGTATTTTTCAACCACAATCAATCAATTTTAACCACAAACAATTCTAATTAACCATTCGCTATCAACCAATTTTCACACCAATCACCACCAATAAATATCGTCCATGGTTTGTGGACGAGGGGTGTATATATATATATATATATATATATAAGTATCTCACTTCTATTTCAATACATATATAATTTTTACAACGCATATATAACTTATACATCGAACGTACGACTTATACAATGCTTATACATGAGGTGTACAACACTTATATAACTCATACATCGACTATATAATTTATACATCATCGTTTTCCATATCGTTTATAATTCAGAAATCTCACATAGGGTTCCACTCCACCAAAAATAGCAGAAGGCTCAGAAAAATATGCGGTCTCTTCTAGAAGGTAGAAGGCGTCCACACGAGTCCACTGTCTCTTGTTTCATTGAATTTCTTCAAGAAACGAAAAAGATATGTTTTTTACAGTGAAATAAAAAACCGTAGTGCTTTAAAGTGCTATTAAATAGTTTAATATAAAATCAGTCGTACCTCTCTAACCCTGTTCAAAACTAGGTTTTGATCTTACACCTAAACCGTCGCACGATAGGACAATCGGCCTCTTCCATGTCGTAGAGGTTGGAGAGGCGCCTCCAGAGGGACCCACCGCTCTGAACTCGGTGGTCAGAATTCTCCCCGGCGGCGGTCAAAAACCACCAACTTCCCGAGCTCGATTCGAGCTCTACAGATCACGAAAAAAATCCAAACTTCATATGGATGCGAAGATCGTGAGGAGTACTACAGAATTCTCCAAAGGGCCATGGGTTTTTATTGAGTGGATTTGAAGAAAAAGAGGAGAGAAGGTTTGAATGCAATCCACCGTCGCCTGGAGCAATAGTCGGGGAGAGAGAAACTGTTTGAGCAATGATATTTTTTTATATATTTATATATTTTTAAAATCCAAAAATACCCCTTTCCTCCTACGAACTCCAATCCAAACCCAACGACTGTCGTCACTAGCCAAATACCCCCATTCTGAACACAATAGGATATGATTCGTAGGCCCATTCGATTGTTTCAGTCAGTTTCTCTTCAAATTAAAATATAAAACATTCAATATTTAATTTGAACGTACATTTCAATTTGCCTGGGCCACATACCGATTCTAAAAATTCCCGAAAAATAAATCTAGCTATGTTTTGACGATATGGTCCCAACAAAACTAGTTTCGTCGAATTCTAAGACCGTTTGAAAAATGACCCTTTTCTGGTCGATCCAATTTAATAGAAATCGACCAAACACATTTTCCTTTGCCACGCTCACATACTAGCTTCAAAAATTATGAAATTTGAAACCTAGCAATAATTTGACATCCCGGATCCAACAAAAGTGGTTTCATCGAATTCTGAGGTCGTTTGCAAAATGGCCATTTTCACGGGCCATATAAACTCTATAGCGACCTTTCTGAAAATTCATTTAGCCATAACTTTTGCTTCCCACTATGAAACTTCGACATTTCAGATTCTTTAGAAAGATATTCACTAAAAGATTTAAATATTTTTTGTTTCACTAAAATCCATTTTATTTTGCACCTGGTACAATCAGTCAAAGTTTGAATTCAAATTTTGAAACTACCGCGCCATTTCAGGCCTTGTTTATAATTAGAATTAATTATATTTATCTTCAAACGTCGATTCAAACTTACTTTTCGTCGTTATTATTTAAAATATTGATTTTAAATATTTTAAATCCACTAAAATAGCCAATTTAAAATTTTCAAATTGGTTCAGATTTTCCGGGTTGTTATAATCTCCCCCACTTAAAACTTTTCGTCCCCGAAAAGGAACAAAGTCGAAAGTGGTTTGATTAATCAACTCTACTTTCAATCTGGCTTCCATTCTTCAACTTTTCAGTTTCTAAGAATTTTCAAATTCTTCAAAAAAATTGTCTAACACCCAAAATTTTCGGAAAATTTCGCCATAACCTCCTTTGTACGGGGAGGGGTTTGGAAATTTATTGGGCCGTATTAGGTACCCAATAAATCCTAATAAGCCTGCACATATTTATAGTGATATATTCCGGTGTCCACAGGGGAGTGTGTATAGATCATAACTCCAGAGAATAAATTCTCGTCACCCTATAAATGGTTTTTGTGCCTTAATGACCAGAGAGACGTGTTTATTGTCATCTCCAGACCCGTGTTGGGTTTTTATTATTCTGGCAATTTACCGTTACATTTTATATGGTCCATATCAGTCATCAGTTCAACCTGTAATACATAGTCATCGCCATACAAGCCTCTCGCTCGTATGGTAATTCTTCAACCTCGTCACACAAGATCCAAATGCTTGTGTGGTATATGATGAAGTATGCCTATCTTCAAGAAGTATGCCATGTAGTTTAGTTCAAAATTAATTGTTACTATCCTATGGCGACATTTATTATTACACACAGAACAACCAGCACTCCGCATCCAATAGCATTCACAGGAGTTGATATAATATTAAAATTGCGCATCCAACTCATTAAGGTTTACCTATTTGTCGGGCACGCCAATAAATTCTTTACTCAACAGCTAATCCATTTACCTGTTCAAACATATATAATGCACATGTATATATTTCTATCTATTTTTAACTCAGTTCAATGTGTGATTTAATCGAATAAATTCTACCATTCATTCTCTTATTGATTAAATTAACTATCATTCTAATAATTTAATTAATCAAACCCACTATCACACAACACAAACAACAATCAATTTTATTTTTAACTTTTCAAAATCATACAAATTAATTCGAACTCTCTTTTGAAAACATTCAGACTATAGAATTAAAAGTTTACATCCATGAAAAGAAAATAACAACTAAGTAGAGAACAAAATGGTAATGCAAAGTATGGTAAATGTACCTTGCACCGGAGTCAATCAGAGATATCCACCCTGCACTTAGGATAGGATTTCTTAATGCTTTCCTCTGTTTCCCAAGTATAATCTCACGGATCTCCACTCCATTGCACTTTGACTAAGTGAACCTTCTTGTTCCTCAACTCTTTGGTTTCTTTGCCAATAATCTTTAGCGGCTCTCTTCTCACAGCTAGTTCTGGAGTGATTTCAATATCCTGTTGGGCGGTTTCTTCCACAACCAAGTCTGGGTCATGAACATGCTTTCGAAGTTGAGATACGTGAAATACATCATGAACTCCAGGCAACCAATCAGGCAATTGAATTCTATAAGAGAGGGTTCCAATCCTCTCAAGTATAGGGAATGGACCAATAAATCTGGGCGCCAACTTCCCAGTTTTGCCAAATCGAATCACTCCCCTCATCGGAGAAACCCTTAGATACACATAATCACCAACAGAAAAAGCCAAATCCCTTCTTCTCGAATCAGCATAGCTCTTCTGTCGGCTTTGAGCAGCGAGTAATCGTTTCTTAATGAAATCGACTTTGTCTGCGGCCTCACGGATCATATCAGGTCCCAATACAAGCCTATTACCAGGTTTCACCCAACAAGCAAGGGATCAGCACGGTCTACCATACAATGCTTCGAATGGTGACATTGTCAGGCTCGCTTGGTAGCTGTTGTTATATGAGAACTTGGCCAAATGTAAATGGTCTTCCCATGATCCACCAAAATCTAGAACACAAGCCCGCAATAAATCTTCTAGTATACGATTCACCCTCTCAGTTTGACCATCTGTCTGAGGATGACAAGCGGTGCTCAAGTTCAACTTCGTTCCCAGTTCTACTTGAAATGCCTCTCAGAATTTGCTAGTAAATATTGGATCTCTATCACTAAATATACTGATCGGTACTCCGTGTAGTCTAACAATTTCCTTGAAATATATCTGCACCAGACTCTGAGCAGTTCTGTTCGATCTGACAGGTATGAAATGGGCGGTCTTCGTGAAGAAATCTACGATCACCCAAATACTGTCATTTCCTTTTCTGGTTCTGGGCAAACCATCTATGAAGTCCATGGAAATATGTTCCCACTTCCCACTTCCAACCTGGAACGTCCAGCGGTTGCAACAATCCAGCAAGTCTCTGTTGGTCGCTTTTGACTAGTTGGCAAGTAGGGCACCTGCTAACATATATTGAAACGTCCCTTTTCATAGCCTTCCACCAGAATGTTCGCTTGAGATCGTTATACATTTTAGTCACACCTGGATGGATACTCAGCTTGGACTTGTGACACTCGTCTAACACTTCCCTTTTTAGCTCTGGGATGTCGGGAACACAAATCCTTCCTCTCAATCTCAGGATTCCATCGCTATCTATTTGAAAGCACGAGGGTTTGCCTTTCTGAATCCTTCTGATCATATCCTTAATAAAATTATCATCCTTCTAAAGAATAGATATTTTGTCAATCAAGGAAGTCGTAATAATAAAGCTGGCGATTATTGCATTCTTTCGACTTAGCGCATCGGCCACGACATTGGCTTTTCCTGGAGTGTATAGAATCTCAAAATCGTATGCTGCAAGGAACTCTAGCCAACGTTGCTACCTCATATTCAAGTCTTTCTGGGTGAACAGATACTTTAGCGACTGATGATCTGTAAACAGTTCGAATTTCTCACCCAAAAGATAGTGTCTCTAGATTTTCAAAGCAAATACGATAGGCAACAACTCAAGATCATGAGTGACGTAGTTTTTCTCGTGCGGCTTCAGCTGACGGCTAGCATAAGCAACCACTTGACCTCTTTTCATTAATACTGCACCCAGGCCCTCTCTAGAGGCATCTGTCCAGACTTTCAAGTCCTGATTGCCATCGATAATCGTTAACACTGGAGCCGTTGTTAATCTTAACTTTAGCTCCTCAAAAGCCTCCTCACATTCTGGAGTCCACTTGAATTTTGCGTGCTTCTTTGTAAGCTTTGTTAAGTGACAAGATATCTTCGAAAAATGTTTAACGAACTTCCGATTATAACTAGCCAATCCAAGAAAACTTCAGACTTTTGTAGGAGTACTAGGCTGTTTCCAGTTTTGAATAGCGGCGATTTTACTTGGATCCACAGCAATTCCCTCTTTTGATACGACGTGGCCAAGAAACTTTACTTCATCTTGAGAAAATATACATTTGGACAGTTTGGCTTTCAATACATTCCTTCTCATAATTTCTAGAACCTGCTCCAAATGTTTTTCATGTTCGGCTTTTGACTTAAAGAAGATTAGAACATCGTCAATAAAAACCAGAACAAAATTATTCAAGACTCCTCTGAACACTCTATTCATTAAATCAACGAAGTAAGCTGGAGCATTACATAAGTCGAACGACATTACTAACCACTCATAGAATAAGTCTGGACCTCTGAATGCTGTCATAGGAACACACTCTTCAGCAATACGAAGCTGATGGAAACCTGTAGCTAGGTCCATCCTTGATAATACTTGTGCTCCATTCAGACGATCCAATAAATCATCGATTCACGACAATGGATATTTATTCTTTATTGTCTGCTTATTCAAGTCACGATAATCCATAGATAGTAGCATAGTACCGTCAGACTTTGGGACAAACACCACTGCTGCTCCCCAATCAGAGAAACTAGGCCTGATCAGACCCTTCCATACAAGCTGTCGAGTTTGATTGTCTAGTTCTTCTTTCTCCTTTAGAGTCATTCTCCGAATAGCGTGCACTACTGGCCTTGCGTACGGAATTAAAGCGATCTTAAAATCAATTTCTCTCTGCGGAGGTAAGATAACAACTTCTTCGAACACATCCGCATAATTCTTAACGACAGGAATATCTTTTATGTGGTCCTGAATATTCTCTGTGACTACATGGATATTTTCTATTTGAGCAGGAGAAACATCTAAAGCTGCCCAGAAGTCTTTTCTATCAGAATTCTGACCTTCGCAGGGAATGGTTATATAATCACCTGATTTAATCTTCGCCTTAACGACTCTGTCGGCGCATTTAACCTCGGCTTCATATTTGGTCAACCAGTCTAACCCCAAGATAAGATCAAACTCTATAAAATTCATGACGACCGCGATGGTAGGGAACCGATAACGAGAAAAAGAAACCGGCACCCCACAAACCCAATTGAGATCGAGGGAACCCCCACCCGGATTATGGACAGTCATTAGTTCTTTGAGCTTCCTCAAATTCAAATCCAGTTTCTTAACCGCATTCTTTGCAACAAAGCTTCGCGATGCGCCGGTGTCAATCAGTACTTTAACTCGAATATCTTTGACAGTTAGCGTGCCTTCTAAAATATCTGGCCTTTCCTGAACAGCTGAGGGTGCTGAAGTTTATGCCACTTCATTCACTTGTACCACTCCAGGCTTCTTTAAGAGCCAGCAATCCTTTGCAAGATGACCAGTCTGATGGCATTTACTGCAACCTCTTTTCTCTTGAAAATTCTCCTTGGATTTAGATCCACTCTTTATTCGTTTCTTTAAGCTTCCGCAATTTATCAACAAATGCCCTTTCTGATGGCAGTTATTGCATATGGCAGTTGTTACCGGTTCTTTCCTAGACCTGTACCTTTTTCGATTGACTTTGGGCTTCTTACTCACCTCAGACATCGTACTGGCCTCAAGATTATCAGTTTCAGACTCCCCTTTATTACTAGAACAGAATTCCTCTTCGTAGCGCAACATACCTTTCTTGTCGAGATCCTCATACTGGTAATCCATGTATATCATTTCAGAAAAAGGAAGCTTCACATTCCTCATTACACTATTCTGGTATTTTCTTTGCAGGCCATGAATAAACCTCAGATTCTTCCTCTTTGGATCTTGAATCAGATGCGGGGCAAAATGAGAAAGTTCATTGAATCTGTTATGATATTCTGGAATGGTCATATCTCCTTGTATCAGATAAGAGAATTCATCACATAACCGCTCAGTTGCTTCAGGAGGAGTAAATCTTTCTAGGAAAATCACCTTAAATCTATCCCAGGTGATATCACCTTCTGTATTATCCTTAATAATCGAATCCCACCAGAACAAAGCTTCTTCTTTGAGTGCCCAAGATGCCAGAATCTTTTCTAATCATCTCTCAGCTTTAAACCCTCAAAGATTTTCTCAGTAGAATGAATCCAAGCTTGTGTTTCCATAATGGACTCTTTGCCTAGGAATGGTGATCCACCCAGATTTCGAAATCTCTTGAATAGTACTTCTATATCTGATTCTGGCTGCGGGAGCACAACTGGCTCATTAGCTTGTCGAGCCATACGATTATATCTGTTTCTGTCACTCATTTTCTAGTGCGTCTGCAATTAGCAGACAAAGTTTCAGGTCAACAAAAAAGATATTTCAAAACATAGAGACAAATACTTGAATGTAAATGTGTCTACTGGGGTGTATTTCATTCTGCTATACTTATACTAGGATATTACTGATCCTATCTGTAATGAGTTACTCGTCCTAGAACTCTACTGGTTCTATTTCTGACGAGTTCTTTAATATGTTATATTCCAGCACTAAGCTTAACCAAAGCTCTGATACCACGTTGTGACGACCCCAAACCCCGTACTGACGGTGGCAAGGGTAATCTTTGGAATATAACACATAAACAGATAATAACAGAACAGAAATAAATAAATACACTAGATAATGAACAAATAATACATTGGATAAACATAATCATTAGAGTTACGCAGTATACAGGATCATACTTTGTGCAAATACAGTTCAGCTATACATAAATGTCTACAGCGGAAAACAAACATAATATGTACAATAGGAGCCGAACATCATAAAAAGAGATAAATGATAGAATCCATCTTCAGCTCCAGCTATCCAGAAAGAGCCTGCTAAAACCTGAAGACAAGGCTGCCCGTGTAGAAATAAGGGCACCTGAGTTTGCAAGTGAAACATACTACGAGTCAGTCATGGGACTGGTATGAGAAATCTACTTAACATATTTTATAATATGGCTAATCACAGGATCACGCCACTTTCGCGGAACGGGTTTACTTCATTGGATTGCCAGTGCTTTAAAACAAGTAATTCTTTTTAAACATCGCAATGCTTTTTATAAAAATGAAGCCATTATAAGACTCAGTTCCCATCACATAATGCAACGCAAACAGGAGGATAGAGTTTTTACCTTATAACGGCCAAAATATGCTTGATACGAATAAAACAAAAACATTTGATATTATTACTAGTGTTCATATGTTTCAAAAACAATTTCAAATCATAAGTATCAATCATAGACGGCATTAATGCCCCATACCACTATGTCGCCATATATAGGTATACAATCAAAACCGCTCAGTCACGTATTTGGAAATTTGATTTCCGTCATGAACCAAGGCAAAAGATAGTCCTTACCGAATTCGAGACGCTCTAGCCCGTGTCTCAGGATCAGAATGCATCAACTCTTGGATCGTCAGGGCCGGTCCACATATGTGGATTATTATGCCTGAACACTGCGTTTCCCCGCCCTTTGGGGCGTAAATGAGCCAATGAATGACTCCATCGGTCCCGGATCGACCGATATATCTGAGGCGCCTCACAACAGCAACAACCACACAGGTGAAAGTAATATATATATATATATATATATATATATGTCAGCCAGTTTAAGCACTGACACCACCTCTAGCTAGAAGGAAACACATGCTCTCCCTGAGGTCTTCTCCTGTTTCTGGCTCATACCGGGGTGTGAGGCTCGCAAATTCACGTTATACACAAAGCTATGCCACACAGGCCGTGCTTTGATCATCAACCACAAGACTTTGCTTTTCAACAGAAGCCTTGATCACTGCATCTTAGCATGCCACACAGGCAATTCACACCATGCAATCGATGGCTATCAATCACACAAAATGAATTCCAATGTCAGACACACCGTCCTTTTAAAAGTCCGTTCTCGGTCTGAACGAAACCGGGGGCACTATATACCTCGCATACCCATCGATCTCCATGTACGTCTGGACGATCACCACTCATTATCCATATTTCAGGATGCCTCCCAATCAGGACTTCAGTTATCATCCAACCGAGGGGAAGATCTCCGGTCTTCAACCACCGTCTTCATCGTCGATTTCTTTTCGTTGATTCAGTTATTTAGAATGGGATAAACCCGGTCTTTCTGAGCAACTCGCGTATATAATTAACAAGTGCTACACAAATACAACATACGCTTCATTCCAATTTAACCGTAAATTAGTAAGAGAACGATTTCCCAAATATTAACCCCGAAGGCCGAAACCAACATCAGATCAAAACCCAGGAAACCATTCGACTTAGCTAACCTTCAGTTAGTTTATAAATTTTACATTCCATATCGTTTATAATATTTTATAACGATTTATCGCTATTTTTATTTATTTAAAAATAGCCAATTTATTCAAATGACGCTTCAGGCCATAACGCGGTCGTAGCGCTGTTTTTCTTCAGATTTGATTTACACATAACTGAAAATTTAGCCATTGGATCTTCACAAATTTTATATAATTAGAAAGATCTTTTCAAAACGAATCCAACGGTTCTAGTTTCGGGAAAATCCGACGGTCGGATCTCCCGATACACTCGTTTGAAGTTTCGATTTCAAAATACGAACTGCAGTGTCGTTATTCGATTTAATTTAATTATATATATAAATATAATCGATTCTGGCGCTGTTTTTCTTCAGATTTGAATTAAACGTTCCAGACAATCCAACCGTTGGATCTTCACCAAGTGGGTGTCGTTGGAAAGATATTTCCAAGGCGAACCCAACTGTTTCGGTTTCGGGAAAATCCGATGGTCGGATCTCCTGCACTAATCGTTTGAAATCACGGCTTCTAAACACGAACTGCATCTTCGTTATTCGATATATTTTAATTATATTTATATATATACAAATATAATTCATTCTTCGATTTCAAAACCATATTCTTTTCATACATTTGATAAAAATGATATTTTTATCCAACAGACATTTATTTCGACACTTCACTATTTTTAAAAATTCATGTATATAATAAAAATGTGATTTTTATTGTAAAACAATTTATTTCAAAACACGACTATTTTATATAGTTCATATAGATGATAAAAATATGATTTTTATTATAAAACAATTTATTTCAAAAAACGACTATTTTATATAGTTCATATAGATGATAAAAATATGATTTTTATTATAAAACAATTTATTTCAAAACACGACTATTTTATATAGTTCATACAGATGATAAAAATATGATTTTTATTATAAAACAATTTATTTAAAACACGAATACCATTCAACACATGAATTTCTATTCAACGAATGAATTTCTATTCAACACATGAATGTTTTCTATAGTTCGTATATATAATAAAAATGTGATTTTTATTGTTAAAGCAATTTATTTAAAACACGAATACCATTCAACACATGAATTTCTATTCGACGAATGAATTTCTATTCGACGAATGAATTTCTATTCAACACATGAATGTTTTCTATAATTCGTATATATAATAAAAATGTGATTTTTATTGTTAAAACAATTTATTTAAAACATGAATGTCGTTCAACACATGAATTTCTATTCAACACATGAATATAGTTTCAACACATGAAAATAATTCTAACGCATGAATATTATTCAAAATTTCGGCAGCATAACGGCAGGGTAGTTAAAACCGGGCCCGTCCCTAGTACGACTCCTCGCTCTACCTTAAAGCCTCGCAGCTTTTGACAATGGGGATTTCATGCATCTAGTTCGCATGCAGGCGGCATGTATATTTTTTCTTTCATTTCCACAAACTAATCCTATGTGGTTTCAACCAAATAATTCTCAACCACAGACGGGTATTTTTCAACCACAATCAATCAATTTTAACCACAAACAATTCTAATCAACCATTCGCTATCAACCAATTTTCACACCAATCACAACCAATAAATATTGTCCATGGTTTGTGGACGAGGGGCGTATATATATATATATATATATATATATATATTCATATAAATATTTCACTTCTATTTCAACACATATATAATTTTTACAACGCAGAACGTACGACTTATACAACGCTTATACATGAGGTGTACAACGCTTATATAACTCATACATTGACTATATAATTTATACATCATCGTTTTCCATATCGTTTATAATTCAGAAATCTCACATTGGGTTCCACTCCACCAAAAATAGCAGAAGGCTCAGAAAAATATGCGGTCTCTTCTAGAAGGTAGAAGGCGTCCACACGAGTCCACTGTCTCTTGTTTCACTGAATTTCGTCAAGAAACAAAAAAAGATATGATTTTTACAGTGAAATCAAAAACCGTAGCACTTTAAAGTGCTATTAAATAGTTTAATATAAAATCAGCCGTACCTCTCTAACCTTGTTCAAAACTAGATTTTGATCTTACACCTAAACCGTCGCACGATGGGACAATCGGCCTCTTCCACGTCGTAGAGCTTGAAGAGGCGCCTCCAGAGGGACCCACCGCTCTGAACTCGGTGGTCAGAATTCTCCCCGGCGGCGGTCGAAAACCACCAACTTCCCGAGCTCGATTCAAGCACTACAAGTCACGAAAAAATCCAAACTTCATATGGATGCAAAGATCGTGAGGAGTACTACAGAATTCTCCAATGGGCCATGGATTTTTATTGAGTGGATTTGAAGAAAAAGAGGAGAGAAGGTTTGAATGCAATCCGTCGTCGTTTGGAGCAATAGTCGGGGAGAGAGAAACTGTTTGACCAATGACATTTTTTTATATATTTATATATTTTTAAAATCCAAAAATACCCCTTTCCTCCTACGAACTCCAATCCAAACCCAACGACTGTCGTCCCTAGCCAAATACCCCCATTCCGAACACAATGGGATACGTTTCGTAGGCCCATTAGACTGTTTCATTCAGTTTCTCTTCAAATTAAAATATAAAACATTCAATATTTAATTTGAACGTACATTTCAATTTGCCGGGGCCACATACCGATTCTAAAAATTCTCGAAAAATAAATATAGCTATGTTTTGACGATACGGTCCCAACAAAACTAGTTTCGTCAAATTCTGAGACCGTTTGAAAAATGGCCCTTTTCTGGTCGATCCAATTTAATTTAAATCGATCAAACACATTTTCCTTTGCCACGCTCACATACTAGCTTCAAAAATTATGAAATTTGAAACCTAGCAATAATTTGACATCCCGGATCCAACAAAAGTGGTTTCATCGAATTCTGAGGTCGTTTGCAAAATGTCCATTTTCGCGGGCCATATAAACTCTATAGCGACCTTTCTGAAAATTCATTTAGCCATAACATTTGCTTCCCGCTATGAAACTTCGATTTTTAAGATTCGTTAGAAAGATATTCAGTAAAAGATTTAAATATTTTTGGTTTCACTAAAAACCATTTTATTTTGCACCCGGTACAGTCAGTCAAAGTTTGAATTCAAAATTTGAAACTACCGCGCCATTTCAGGCCTTGTTTATAATTAGAATTAATTATATTTATCTTCAAACGTCGATTCAAACTTACTTTTCATCGTTATTATTTAAAATATTTATTTTAAATATTTTAAATCCACTAAAATAGCTAATTTAAAATTTTCAAACTGGTTCAGATTTTCCGGGTTGTTACATTTAGAATTTCAAATCAATTCATTTTCAATGGTTAAATTATTTGACATTCATAATTCAGTTCGTTAATGTAATTTTCGCGTCAAACACATTCAAGCATCAAATATCCAATAAACCGAGTAAATTCAGTTTATTTCCATTCCATATCGTTTATAATATTTTATAACAATTTATCGCTATTTTTATTTATTTAAATATAGCCAATTATTCAAACGACGCTTCAGGCCATAACGCGGTCATGGCGCTGTTTTTCTCCAGATTTGATTTACACATATATGAAAATCTAACCGTTGGATCTTTAAAATTTTATATCATTGGAAAGATCTTTTCAGAACGGATCCAACGGTTCCAGTTTTGGGAAAATCCGACGGTCGGATCTCCCGGTACAAACGTTTAAAGTTACGATTTCAAAATACGAACTACAGCGTCGTTATTCGATTTATTTTAATTATATATATATATATATATATATATATATATGTATAATCCATTCTGGCGCTGTTTTCATTCAGATTTGAATTAAACATTCCAGACAATTTAACTGTTGGATCTTCGCAAAGTTGGTATCGTTGGAAAGATAATTCCAAAGCGAACCCAAGGTTTCGGTTTTGGGAAAATCCGATGGTCGGATCTCCCGGTACAATCATTTGAAATCACGGTTTCAAAATACGAGCTGAAGCTTCGTTATTCGATTTATTTTAATTATATATATATATGAATATAATCCATTCTTCGATTTCCAAACACTTTTCATTTCATATTTTTGATAAACTAATATTTTTAGCCCACAAATATTTATTTCAACATATGGCTATCTTTAACACTTCATATATAGATAAAAATGTGATTTTTATTGTTATAACAATTTATTTTTAAAATGAAGATTTTTAGCGATTCATATATATTATAAAAATGTGATTTTTAAAAATGAAGAATTTTAGCGATTCATATATATTATAAAAATGTGATTTTAAAAATGAAGATTTTTAGCGATTCATATATATTATAAAAATGTGATCTTAAAAATGAAGATTTTTAGCGATTCATATATATTATAAAAATGTGAATTTAAAAATGAAGATTTTTAGCGATTCATATATATTATAAAAATGTGATTTTTATTGTTTAACACTTTATTTAAAACATGAATATTTTATATACCTCGTACATACTATAAAAATGTTATTTTTATCGTTCAAACCATTTCATTTCATACATTCAATATAAATGTTATTTTTATCGTTCAAACAATTTATTTCATACATTCAATAAAAATGTTATTTTTATCGTTCAAACAATTTATTTCACATATTCAATAAATGTTATTTTTATCGTTTGAACAATTTATTTCATATATTCAATAAAAATGTTATTTTTATTGTTCAAACAATTTATTTCATACATTCAATAAAAATGTTATTTTTATCTTTTAAACAATTTATTTCATACATTCAATAAAATGTTATTTTTATCGTTCAAACAATTTATTTCATACATTCAATAAAAATGTTGTTTTTATCGTTCAAACATTTTCATTTCATACATGAATTTTTCTCCAACACATGAATATATTTCAACACATGAATAATAATCAAACATATGAACATTTCAGAAAATTTCGGCAGCATAACGGCAGGGTAGTTAAAGCCGGCACCGTCCCGAGTACGGCTCCTCGCTCTACCTTAAAGCCTCACATCTTTTGACAATGGGGATTTCAATATCTAGTTCGTACGCAGAATTTTTTTCCCACAAACTAATCCTATTTGTTTTCAAACACAAACAACCATAATCAAATCAACCATTCGTCATATTCACCAAATTTCACATCAAACAAAATCCAAACAATCACAACCAATATATATCGTCCATGGTCTGTGGACGAGGGGAGTATATATATAGATATACGTATATAAATATATTTCACTTTCATTTCAACTCACATGTAATTTTTACAATGCATATATAACTTATACATCACTCATACACCTTATACAACGCTTATACATGAGGTGTACAACGCCTATATAACTTATATATTAATCGTATAATTTATACGTCATTTCATATCGTTTATAATTCAGAAATCTCACATTGGGTTCCACTCCTCCAAAAATTGTAGGAAGCTCCAAAAATTCTCCAGTCTCTTCTAGAATGTAGAAGACGATGCCACGGTCCCGGTGTCTCTTGTTTCACTGGATTTCGACCACATAGCCAAAATATATGATTTTTATTGTAAAATCATATTTTTTAGCGCTTTAAAGTGCTATAATCAGTTAAAATAGAAATAGCCGTGTACCTTCTTAGATGATTCAAAACTAGGTTTTCGTTTTGTTTCCGATCCGTAGCACGATAGGAAGAACGACTTATACCACACTGCAGAGGGAGGAGAGGTGCTTTATGCGCTGGCGATGCAGGTGAACTCGACGGCGGCTCGAAGTCGTGAGCTTTAGACCAACAGATCTCCCTCCACACGCGACGATAGGTGGCGTACCAGGTATGGATGCAAAGCTCTCGACGGGTACTACAAAAGCTTCAACTGGGTCAAGGTGTAATGGTGAGCGGTTTGGCCAGGAAGAACGGAAGGCAATTTCGTCATCGATCACGAGATTACGGGGAGAGAGAATTATTTTGGGAAAATAAAATTATAAAAGAATTTTTTTCGATTGGCCGTTATTTATATTTATTCGAAAATTAGGGTTTTCTTAGACAAACTCCAATCCAAACCCAACGACTGTCGCCCCTAGCTAAATACCCCCATTCCAGAAATAATGAAATATGTTTCGTAGTCCCATTCGACTGTTTCAGTTAGTTTTTCTTCAAATTAAAATATAAAACATTCAAATATGGATTTGAACGTACATTTCAATTTGTCAGGGGCCACATACTGATTCCAAAAATTCCCGAAAAATTAATCTAGCTATATTTGGACGATACGGTCCCAACAAAACTAGTTTCATCCAATTTAGAGACCATTTGAAAAATGACCATTTTCTGGCCATAACTTTTGATGCCCGCTATGAAATTTTGATTTTTCAAATTCGTTAGAAAGATATTCATAAACAGATTTAAAATTTTTGATTTCACTAAAATCCATTTTATTTTGCATCCGATATAGTCAGTCAAAGTGCGAATTCAAAATTTCAAACTGCCACGCCATTTCATGTCTTGTTTTATAATTAAAATAAATATATTTATTTTCCGACATCGACTCAAATAGACTTTTGGCCGTAATTATTTAAAATAATTTACTTTAAATATTCAAAATCTGCCAAAACAACCAAATTAAAATTTTTAAATTGGTTCAGATTTTCCGGGTTTTTACAACACCCATTTGACTGATATGGATTGGGACGATAAGTTTTACACATCGCCCAATAGCTCAAATAAAATTCATTATTTGTTGTTTGAAACCCCACACGGTTATTGGGATGATATTGGACATAACTAATCCCAATATTTAGTTGTATTTCAATCGACTGGATGATAAACTGTTGTAAGCATTAAATATTTATATTTAATGCTTATACAATGTAGAATGCACTCTGGATGATGGTTGATTGTTTATTTATTGTTGATATACACATTTGTTGTGTGAAATCCATATAACAACATTATATGGTATTTGACTGTGCCTGATTCTAAGAAGAATGAATATTTTAAAATAATGATTAATTTAAAATATGAATATTTTAAAATAATATTCAGTAAAAGATCAAAATATGATTTTGATGTCTGATTTGGGATGGACACGAATATATATAAATATATATAAAGCCGTGTTGATTAGATTAACGGCATTTTGATGTGAATGATATTTATATCGATTTTATTGATTCTTATAATGAATATCGAAATGGAATTGATTTCAAAATCTGAAGTTCGAAATATTATCATTTATATATTAATGATATGAAATATTCAATTTTGATTTGAAATTGAATATGAAGTTGAAATCGTTTTGAAAACGAATTTAAAATGATTTATAAAATATGTTTTAAATGGAAATCAACGAAATATATATTATATATATAATATAATGGCCTGAATAGAACGCGCCGCGCTACGGCAGTTCGCGAATTTTGACCATTGACTTCGAATGGACATTACGGGAGATCCGACCGTCGGATTCTCCTAAAACCAGAACCGTTGGGTTCATATCGAAAAGAGCTTTCTAACGAATATTAGATATTAGAAATCTAACGGTTGGATTTGGAATTATGTCCAAATCAAATTTGGAAAAGGTCGTTGTAAGTGCAGTTCGATGGCCGTTTATGGAAATTGACTGTACGGGCCTTGATAAAATTATTAAAAATATCAATAATTAGTGTAAAATCATAAGAAATGATTTGGAAAGAATTGGGATAAAATACTCGCTATTTGAAAAGATAAAAATATATTTTTATCGAAATGAACTAGTTATGAACTAGAATTATAATCCAATATTTTTAAATAAATAAATTGGATTTGAAATGGTTTTAAAAATAACCAGGATTTCCAATATATAAATTGGAATGGATTTGAATCAAAATTGTTTTCGGAATATTTCGATGTTGGATTTCGAGATTATACAGATATTGTTATGGAAATTTGAAAGATATATTTATATCGTTATTTCCAATACGATATTTGTTGGTTGTAGTATTTGATATTGAATATAAGCCGATATATTTTCTATTCAGAGCCTTGTATTTAATATCAAATGGGATTTTGGGTTTGTCGTGAACGGTGTCTTCAGTAACACTGTTCTTGAACCTCGTGTGAAGAGAATAAATCTTTAAATTAAGATTATTAGAGTTTCCAATTATATTTAATAATTGGAATAAAATGGAATGTGAATTAGGTTTATCATGGATTGTGTTTTTTAACGACATTCGTTCTTTAACTCGATTTACAGTGAAATGTGATTTGGAATTTATAAATCTTTTGTTAAGATTAAAAGGAGATTTTCCAAAGTAAAGTTTTCCAATTTAATATAATAACTTGGAATTGAATGGAATTCGATTTGGTAATAATCGAAGTGAGCTTCTGTAGAGGAAGACTGTTAATATATATGGAATTTAAAAGGCTTGGTCGTTATTCCATTTATATTATCGGTTGGATATGGAAGTTTATATTGATTATATATATTGATCTGTATTTCGTGAAGTTTCCATTGTTACTGGAATGTGATTTTGGGTTTATCATGAGTTGTGTTTTAAATGACATTAATTCTTTAACCCAATTAAAGATAAGATTTATTTCTTAACTTTGAATAATCATTAAGTAATGATTTTTGAAAATTAAATCTGAATTAGAGTTTTAATGAATCTTTAAAAGATTGAAAGGTGAATTTGATAACTAAAATTATCAAATTCAAGAAATGATCGAGAATGGGGTACCACCAGTATTACTCCGGGCGATAGTTAAATCTTTAATTAGATTTGAACGTGAAATGGTAATTGAATTTCCCGATAACACCGTGGTGTTAGATATGGAGTACTACCAGTTTTGCTCCATGGGATGAATAGGTTGGGATTAGGAAAGAAAACAAATGATTACCTCGGTAAGGTTCGCTAATCCCGACTAGTTTGAAAAACCTTAAAATGGTTTGAATTGATTTCCAAAGGAAGATTAAAGAATAAATTTAAAGAATTTATCTTTGATAAAATTAATGGGAACCTTTCCCAAAGTAAAAGAATATTTGAATAAAGGAATATTCTGGATTGGAATGAGGCGTATCTTGTGTTTTTATAGCAATTGTTTATTATATACGCGAGTTATTCAGAAAGACCGGGTTTATCCCATTCTGAATAACTGATTCGACGATGTGTTGAGGATGAAGATGGCAGTTGAAGACCGGAGGTCTTCACATCGTTTGGATGATTACTGATGTCTTGATTGGGCTGTACACCCAAGACAAGGTAATAAGTGGTGATCAACCAGACGTACTTGGAGATCGACCGGATATGCAAGGGCTTCTCTCCGGTATTGGACATATGGGACGAGAAATAAGGTGCGTCCGGTTTCGTTCAGACCCAGAACGAACTTGTAAATGGATGTGTGTCTGACATTGGATTTCATTCTCTGTGATTGATATACATCGGTTGCATAGCATGAATTGCCTGTGTGGCATGTTGAGATGCAAATGATCTAGGCTTCTGTTGAAAAGCGGAGTCTTGTGGTAGATGATCAAAGCACGGCTTTAATATAGCGTAGCTTCGTGTAGCATTAATTCACGAGCCTCACACCTGGGTGTGAACCAGAAACGGGAGAGGACATCAGGGAGGGCATGTGTTTCCTTCTAGCCAGGAGTGTTGTCAGTCTTTTGCAAGCCTGCCGTTTTATTTATGTGGATGATGGATATCGAGGCACCTCGGTTATTTCGGCCTCTGCGGAGTCAATGGATGGTCTTTATACAGACTAGATTGATGCCCCATAGGGTGGGGAAACGCAGTGCTAAGGCATTTTGATCCACTCCGTGTGGACCGGCCCTGACGATCCAAGGTGCAGTTGCGGCTGTGTCCTGAGGAGCGGGCTAGAGGGTCTCGATTTCGGTAAGGACGATCCCTTGCCTTGGCTCATAGATGGAAATCCAACTTCCAATATGTGACATTTGCAGTTTTGATTGTAGAGCCTAGTATTGGCGACATGATATATGGTACCCATGCCGTCTAGGATTGATACATTTATATTTAAAGTTGTTTTATACATCATGCACTTATAATAGTATCAAATGATTCGTTTTAACGGTACAAGGCATGTTTGGCTATTATAAGGGAAAACCCTATCCTCCAGCTTGCGTTGCATTGTGTGATGGGACTTGGGTCTTATAATAGCTTCATTTTTCCAAAAAGCGTTGCGCTGTTTTGTTATATGCACTAGTATTCTTGGGAGTAAACCCATTCGGTGTTACACGGTGTGGTCCCTTGATTACTTTATCTTTAAAGTAAAGATTTAATAACTGTTTTCGTTCTCACACCAGTTACATGACTGACCTGGAGTTTATTGTTTTAACCTAAACTCTGGGTGCCCCTATTTTCCACACGGGCAGCTAGTAGTTTTGGTTTTGCAGATTTATATTCACAGGATCCTGGTTTACAGCTGGAATGATATTCGGAAAGCTCTGTATCCATTTATCTCTTTTAGTTGTGTTTTGTATTATTTTTCCGCTGATATGTATTTAAATGTAATTTAAATCTCTGATATTTTTTTGATGTGTAATATTTATTCATACTCTGTATATTCTTGTATTCTGATGAAATTGTTGTAATAAGCAATGAAATATTCTTCTGTATGTGTTCTGATTCGTCTTTTTCTCAAAGAAATCCGGGCTTTCCTTCACACGGAAGTTCGGGTCGTCTCAGCTGGTATCAGAGCTTTGGTTTACAGAGCTCGAGAACAAGGCACGTTAGAACCAAACGAAAGAATTCAGCAATGATTGGATTAGTAATATCCAATGAGAATGACTCGTTAGAGATGGGATTAGTTGTATCCTAGAACCTTGGAAGAGTGTCATTTATAAAGTAAGAGTAAAAAAAAATGTTTTGAAAATTTAAACCTTATTGTACGTATTTGAATATTATTTTTATATTGATTTTGAACAATCGAGTACATAGAGATTTTGCATATATGCTTAGCTAGCGTGTATTCGAAGTCCCAAATATATTGGGTAGATATAGAATCACACTCTAGTCGCCCGGAGACGATTCTGATGATGATCATGACATCATCAATGTTTGTGTTCGAGTTTCGAAAGTGGGATATCTATATATTTCCATTAGACTGGTGTGAGAACCAAAACTAGATAGGGTTTATTGTTGTGATTTGGCATCAAAAATATGATCTTTGATTATATATCAATATTATGAATTTGAAACGTTAATTCACTAATGGATTGATGGTTGTGTTGTATGATTATTTGTTAACCAATAAAGCCCTTACGTGAATGAACGACAAATGTACCCAAATTGTGACAAATGTTGAACTGTATTGAAAATTGTTTGGAAATGCATGCATGTACATATATATGTGTGAACAGGTCATTGCAAGGAAGCTAGAGAAGAGGAATAAAATTGTATGCCCGACAAATAGGTACATGTTTACTAATTTATTGGGTTTGGATGATTTTATGAGCCGATTGGCTAGCCGCTTGGCATTTTCTTTTTCTTTTTGAGATGAAAGGGTATATGTGGCGGTTTGGGGATTTTCCCGGTGCTCCCGTACAAAGGAGGTTATGGCGAAATTTTTCGAAAATTTAGGGTGTTAGCCAAATTTTTGAAGAATTGGAAAATTCTTAGAAATTGAAAAGTTGAAGAATGAAAGCCAAACTGAAAGTTGAGTTGATTAGTAAAACAACTTTTAGCTCCATTCCTTTTCGAGGACGAAAAGATTTTAAGTGGGTGAGATTGTAACAACCCGGAAAATCAGAGCCAATTTAAAAAAAAAAAATTGGCAATTTTGATGAATTTTGAATATTTAAAATGAATTATTTTAATTAATAACGACAAGGAATTTATTTTGAATAGAATTAGAACGTATATATTTATTTGAATCAACGTTAGAATATAAATATATATTTTAATTATAAAAGTAATTGAAAATGGCGCAGTAGTTTGAAAATTCGATTTCAAATTTCAAATGAATGTACAGGATTCAAAATAAACTGAATTTTAGTGAAACCAAAAATATTAGAATCTATTTGATAATATCTTTCCAACGAATCCGAAAAATTAAAATTTCATAACGGGAATAAAAAGTTACGTCCAGTTAAAAATTTAGAATAGTCGCTATGGAAATATAGCCCTTAAAAATAGCGATTTTGCAAATGACTTCTGTTTTCGACAAAACGACTTTTGTCGGATTCGAAATGTCAAATTATTGCTAGATTTCAAAATTCATAATTCTTGAAATTAATATGTGAGCATGGCGAAAGAAAACGTGTTTTGACAGTTTCAGTCAATTTTGATGGACCAGAAAATGCCCATTTTTCAAATGGTCTTCAAATTTGAAGAAATTAGTTTTGTTAGGACCGTATCGTCAAAACATAGCCAGATTTATTTTCCTGGAATTTTTGGGGTCCGTATGTGACCCCAACAAATGGAAATGAGCACATAAAATCAATATATAGATTTATATTTTGATTTTGATGGAAACTGATCGAAACAATCGAATCGGCTTACGGTACATATCTTATTATGTTCGGAATGGGGGTAATTAGCTAAGGGCGACGGCCGTTGGGTTTGTATTGGAGTCCGAATGAAAAGTCAACTCTTATGAAAAAATATATATTAAATTATTATTTATAATTATTTAAACCCCCTTTCTTTCTCTCCCTTTCCTCAGTCAAAAACTCGGTCAAAAAAAAAAAGAAATGTGCTGAAGCCCTACCCTCCCGCCGTCGATGTCGCGACCCCCCTGCGGTCATTGATCGGAGACGCTCCCCTTCCCTATGCCTCCTTCCTCCTCTAGTTAACCCCCCCTCCCCGATCGAACCCCCTCTCCTCTCTCCCCCGTTCGAAAGTCACAACCCTCTCCAAGTCAGCGCCTCCCACTGTCCTAGCTCTGCCTCCAGTAGCCTCCCACCGCCTGAACCCCGCAACACCCCTTTGATTGAACCCAACAGTCGTCCCGTCCTTTGCCCCTCTCTTTCTCCTCCAACCTCAACCACTCTAGACCTAAAACCCGATCAACGAACCCCACTGGCCATCGGGATGGAGCAGCACCAGCGAACACCTTGCTCTCGACGATGACACCTAAAATTTTGCTGTAAGCTTTTTTTCTCTCTTTTTTTCGATTTTAATTCTTAGAAAATCTAGGATATTAGTTATAGGAAAAGGAGAAATTTTTATATACGAAAGGAGAGATTTTTTATATGCGAGAAGGTGAGATTTTTATTTGCGAAGAATAATAAAAATATGATTTATATATATGTATGATAATAAAAATATGATTTTTATATATGTATGATAATAAAAATATGATTTTTATATATGTATGATAATAAAGATATGATTTTTATTATATGAACAGCAAAATAAAAATGTGATTTTTATTTTAAAAATAGCGAAGTAAAAATAGAATTTTTATCTATATAATAGCGAAATAAAAATGTGATTTTTATCTATATAGCGTTGAAATAAAAATGTGATTTTTATTATGAACAGCGTGAAAAGGTAGAGTCGGAATGTCGGGCGAATGTAAACTATTCAGAAATAGAGAATGGAGGAGTGGAACCCAAAGGTGAGAACTCCTCATTGTAATTTTCTTATACAGTTATTTACTTTATAACTGCATATATGAACTGTTCCCCGTCATCTACAGACCATGGACGACTTGTTTGATTGTGTGGTTTGGTTGATTAGATTATTTGGTTGAATTTGGTTGTTTGGGTGAGATGAATTGATTAGAATTGTTACGTGTGTATGGCGTGAGCTAATATCAGGAGAGGGGTAATGCTAGACATTACCATATTTTGATATCGCGCCGTTATGCCGCCAAAATTTTCTAAAAATATGTTAGAATAATAAAAATATTATTTTTATTGTGTAAATGAATTAAATAAATATTTTATTGTTAAAAATATAATTTTTTAAGTGTATATGAATAAAATAAATATTCATTTACAAATCAGACGATTTGTTTATGTAAACCCATTTGACTGATATGGATTGGGATGATAAGTTTTACACATCGCCCAACAACACAAATAAAATTCATTATTTGTTGATTGAAACCCCACACGGGTATTGGGATGATATTGGACTTACACTAATCCCAATATTTAGTTGTATGTCAATCGATTGGTTGAAAACTATTGTAAGCGTTAAATATTTATACTTAATGCTTATACAGTGTAGAATGCACTCTGGATGTTGGTTGATTGTTTATTTATTGTTGTTATACACATTTGTTGTGTGAAATCCATATAACAACATTATATGGTAATTAACTGTGCCTGATTCTAATTCAGAAGAATGAATATTTTAAAATAACGAGTATTTTAAAATAATATTCAGTAAAAGATCAAAATATGATTTTGATGTCCGATTTGGGATGGACACGAATATATATATATATATATATATATATATATATATATATATATATATATATATATATATATATATATATATATAAAGCCATGCTGATTAGATTAACGCCATTTTGACGTGAACGATATTTATATCGATTTTATTCATTCTTATAATGAATATCAAAAAGGAATTAATTTTAAAATTTGATGTTTGGAATATTATCATTTATATATTAATGATATGGAATATTCAATTTTGATTTGAAATTGAATATGAAGTTGAAATCGTTTTGAAAACGAATTTAAAACGATTTATAAAATACGTTTTAAATGGAAATCGACGAAATATATATTATATATTATATATATATAATATAATGACTTGAATAGAACGCGCCGCGCTGCGGCAGTTCGCGAATTTCGACCATTGACTTCGAGTGGACATTACGGGAGATCAGACAATCGGATTCTCCTAAAACAGGAATCGCTGGGTTCATATCGTAAAGAGCTTTCTAATGAATATTAGAGATCTGAAATCTAACGGTTGGATTTGGAATTATGTCCAAATCAAATTTGGTAAAGGTTGTTGTAAGTGCGGTTCGATGTATGGAAATCGACTGTATAGGCCTTGATAAAATTATTAAAAATATCAATAATTAGTGTAAAATCATAAGAAATGATTTGGAAAGAATTGGGATGAATAACTCTATATTTGAAAAGATAAAAATATTTTTTTATCGAAATGAACTAGTTATGAACTAGAATTATAATCCAATATTTTTAAATAAATAAACTGGATTTGAAATGGTTTTAAAAATAACCAGGACTTCCAATATATAAATTGGAATGGATTTGAATCGAAATTATTTTCGGAATATTTCAATGTTGGATTTCGAGATTATACAGATATTGTTATGGAAATTTGAAAGATATATTTATATTGTTATTTCCAATACGATATTTGTTGGTTGTAGTATTTCATATTGAATATAAGCCGATATATTTTCTACTCAGAGCCTTGTATTTAATATCAAATGGGATTTTAGGTTTGTCGTGAACGGTGCCTTCAGTAACACTGTTCTTGAACCCCATGTGAAGAGAATAAATATTTTAATTTAGATTGTTAGAGTTTCTAATTATATTTAATAATTGGAATAAAATGGAATGTGAATTGGGTTTATCGTGGACTGTGTTTTTAACGACATTCGTTCTTTAACCCGATTTACAGTGAAATGTGATTTGGAATTAATAATTTTTTTATTAAGATTTAAAGGAGATTTTCCAAAGTAAAGTTTTCCAATTTAACATATTAAGTTGGAATTGAATGGAATTCGATTTGGTAATAATCGAAGTGAGCTTCTATAGAGGAAGACTGTTAATATATATGGAATTTAAAAGTCTTGGCCGTTATTCCATTTATATTATCGGTTGGATATGGAAGTTCATATCGATTATGTATATTGATTTGTATCCCGTGAAGTTTCCATTGTTAATGGAATGTGATTTTGGGTTTATCGTGAGCAGTGTTTTAAATGACTTTAGTTCTTAACTATGAACTTCCATATCCAACCGATAATCATTAAGTAATGATTTTTGAAAATTAAAACTGAATTAGAGTTTTAATGAATCTTTAAATAGATTGAAAGGTGAATTTGATAACTAAAATTATCAAATTCAAGAAATGATCGAGAATGGGGTACCACCAGTTTTACTCCGGGCGATAGTTAAATCTTTAATTAGATTTGAACGTGAAATGGTAATTGAATTTACCGATAACACCATGGTGTTAGATATGGAGTACTACCAGTTTTGATCCAAGGGATGAATAGGTTGGGATTGGGAAAGAAAACAAATGATTACTTCGGTAAGGTTCGCTAATCCTGACTAGTTTGGAAAACCTTAAAACAGTGTGAATTGATATCCAAAGGAAGATTAAAGAATAAATTTAAACAATTTATCTTTGATCAAATTAATGGGAACCTTTCCCAAAGTAAAAGAATATTTGAATAAAGGAATATTCTGGATTAGAATGAGGCGTATGTTGTGTTTTTATAGCACTTGTTTATTTTATACGCGAGTTATTCAGAAAGACCGGGTTTATCCCATTCTGAATAACTGATTCGACGATGTGTCGAGGATGAAGACGGTGGTTGAAGACCGGAGGTCTCCACATCATTTGGATGATTACTGATGTGTGACGGCCCGCCCCGCACCAGCCGACATTTCCTCCGAAAGTGCGTTGTACACATGCCCGGCTAGCACGGAACGGTCGCCAAAGAAATGAAAGAAGAGAATGAACTAATTGAAAACATGTAGAATGTCTCACAGCGCATGAAACAAAATATAATAATAATATACTTGACAAGAAACATGCGAGACAGTGCATAAGCTGATAACTAAAACCAACATCAACATCATCATCAGAGCAGCGGAAATCCAAGTACAGCTTATTACAACTTTCCAAATTATTGCTCTAAACAAAAGAAAGAATGGTACACCACTAATGCCCAAAGTAGTGACCGCAGCAACACAGGGAGAATATCTATATATATGTGTATCATACGTGGAAGCCTCATGCTCGCCTCCGGTATAGCTACTCGTGCATACCACCTAACCTGTCTCTAGTCTGCTCGTGAGAGCACCTAGAGTAATAAGAAGAGACATAAAACTCTGGGTCAGACAAAAAGTTTGGTATGAGCGATAAGCAGCTAAACAGAACAATAACAGGTATACTAAACCATACCTGAACGTGGACCTGCAACCAAAGAGTTAGCACTACATAGCGTACAATACTCTAAGGTGCCACTGAACAGATGGTGTAAGGATAACGGGGGTGGGGGTGTGCATATCATAATGATAGCAAACAATCAACCATAGCAACCATCCTCACATCTCTCACTCAGTGCGTAAAGCATACGATGTCCACCACTGTCAATCACTAGACCCATCGAAGTAGTGACGGAGTTCGACTTGTACAACTACTCCTACTACCAAGCTTACCCCATAGAGTCATGACCAAATCTTTACAAATGACACCACTTCATTGGTCTATAGCTCTTTAGTCGTACCTAGGCCATTGCGGCTTTGAATCCGTTCACGTACCCCCTACACATAGTGAACCAAAGTCATAGATATCGACAACCCCTTAGCACACGTACCGCAGCAAAGCCCAACTCATGAAGTTAACTCATTGGTTCCCAACTGGATCCTGAGTACAAACTTCCCACTTGGACTACCTTTGCATCTTGGGTTTTGGACGAATTGGAGTTGGTCTTCAGAAAAGTCGTCGCGTAATCGCAGCTCCAATCCGGTTCGGTTCGGTTGTCCTTCCCTGGTTCGGTTCAGCTTGCTCCACTTCCTTCCATCTGGTTCGGTTCGGAGCTCCACCCTTGGTTCGGTTCGGTGCTTCCATGCCACTTGGGTTCAGCTATCTCACTGTCTTGATTCGGTTCGGTTATGGCCACCCGATACCATCCGTTGCTCCATCTCCTCTTCTTAGATCTGATCCGCAGCCCTTCCTTGTTCCCCATCCGAACCCAACTCCAGCTTTTATGCAAATGGCCTTCCTTCTTGCCAAGTCTCCTTTAGTGCAAAGTTCCGATCCGGTTTGGTTTCCCTGCCCAGTCAACCATCTGATCCGAGCCCCCTATCTGAATCCGATCCGAAACCCTGCACATTTTCCTGCAACTTTTCCAGCTGTTGTTTTACGCCATACGACGGTGTTTTTGACCATTCTAACTGTTTTATTCAATCACAAAGCATACCATACAGTCATAGCAACATAGAGAATCAACCATAAACATCAAAACAACAAACATATCATGTAAATTGGATCAAACATAGCCAAAAACCCTTATTTTCCTCTAAGCATGTTTAAGCAAAACTAATGATATGATTAGCAAAACTTAACCAAATTAACCAAATTTTCTAACAGAGGCTTAAACAATATTTCGAAATTTATGAATATTTTTCCAGATTTTTAACATGTATAAATTCGCTAATTATCACTAATTACCCTTATTAACCGTAATTAGTGAGGAACTATGCAAATCACTCAACTTGGCCACAGATAAAATACAAAATCTAAAATGATTCTTTGTTTGGCGTTGTTCCCAATGCAACGCAGCAGCTCTAACCTTGCTTTGGTGCTTTCTCTCCTTAATTTAATGTAATTTAAGCCAAAACTTGATTAAGAAGTGATTAGAGGTGTTTTTAGATGTTGAAGGCCACTGTTAGGTTGAAGAGAGGGTTTGTGGCGGCTGGAAAATGAGTGAAAAACCGAAATCCTAACCCTAGCAGCCCTTAAATACCTCTAATCCCGAAATCACCCATTGGGCCTAGCTGTTAATCACCCGGTTAAGCCCAATTAAGCTGTTTTTCACTATCTGAAACTTGTTTCAGCCATATCTCTCAAACGGTGAGTCCGTTTGGCTAATGTGACCACTCTACGGAATTGTAAACAATCGTTCGGAGCCAATTTAAGTGGTTTCAGGTCAAAACTCCTTTCCAATCAAAAGTTATGGCCAAAACATGATCAGCTAGGGGCAAAATAGTCATTTAAAATCGACAAAAATCATGAACATGGAAAATGACCCCAATTGTCGTCTCCCAAAGTTACATGACCATACGACTTCGTATGTGAAAGAAATAAATATTCTACGATCCTATGATGCGTAGAATGCGGGTCGTTACACTCTCCCCTCCTTAAGAAATTTCGTCCCCAAAATTCCTTAATTCAAAACATACAAAGGATCCCGCATGCCTACCAACTATATACAACAATCAAACATGCAAAACAAACAAAACAAGCCTATCCTAGCATGTGGAAAGACTGAATCGAAATTGAAATCTTACAAGGCGAAGAGTTCTGGATACGTCTTCCTAATTCTCTCCTCTGTCTCCCAAGTACAGTCGTTTTCATTCTCGCCCACTGAACTTTGACTAGATTCAACGCTTTCCTTCGAAGTTGCTTCGTATCGTTCCCCACAATACGCATAGGCTTTCAGTTCCCAACCGCCTCGGGTTCAACTTCGATATCATCCAACTGATCAGGTGAAATAGTCACATCTGGGTCGTGTATGAACTTCCTTAACTGGGAAACATGAAATACGTTGTGAACTCCTGCCATCTTATCTGGTAATTCAACTTTGTATGCCAAATTCCCAATTTGCTCAAGAACTGGGAATGGACCAACAAATCTTGGTGCTAACTTGCCTCTCCTGCCAAATCGTATTACGCTCTTCAACGGAGAAATCTTAACAAACACCAAGTCGCCAATGGAGAACTTTAATTCTCTTCTCCTCTTATCAGCATAACTCTTCTGCCTATCTTGGGCATCCTTCATTCGCTGTTGGATAATCTTAATCTTAGCTGAAGTTTCTCTTATCACATCGGGTCCAAGCACAAACTTCTCACCGGTCTCTAACCAACATGATGGTGAGTTGCACGGTCTTCCATACAAAACTTCAAATGGAGCCATACTAATACTGGATTGATAACTATTATTGTATGCAAACTCTACTAGATGCAAATGGTCATCCCATGATCCACCAAAATCCAATATGCAAGCTCTCAAGAGACCTTCTAACACTCGATTCACCCTCTCTATCTGTCCATCGGTTTGAGGATGATATTCGGTACTGAGATGTAGTTCTGATCCTAATGCCTCTTGTAAGCTCTTCCAAAATCCACTAGTGAACAACCGATCTCGGTCACTCACAATGCCTTTGGGTATTCCATGAAATCTCACTACCCACTTTATATACAGTTCCGCTAACTTAGATGCCGTCCTGTTTGACTTGACGGGTATAAACCTTGCACTCTTAGTCAATCGGTCCACAATCACCCAAATGCTATCATGGCCCGATATAGTCCTTGGTAACCCATCAATGAAATCCATTGACACTTGTTCCCATTTCCATTCTGGAATTTCTAATGGTTGTAACAAACCACTAGGCTTCTTTTGCTCAGCTTCAACTAGCTGGCAGCTCATGCATTTGGATATAAACATCCCAATGTCTCTTTTCATCCCTTCCCAGTAGTAGGTCTGCTTCATGTCTCGATACATCTTGTTACCACCGGGGTGTATAGTCAGTTTTGAGTGATGACATTCTCTAAGTACTTCATCTCTCAATCCATTGACATTGGGTACAACTAGTCTTCCATTCTTTCTAAGTCATCCATCACGATCAAGCCCATACTTGTTCATCTCTCCGTCGATTCTCATCTATAACTTTGAGACGATTTCCAATAGGTTAGGATCATTCCTCTGACTGGAACCAATCCGCTCAATCAAAGTGGGTCTAATCGTCAAACTTGCTAACATTTCTGGATCCAATTCGCACTTTGGTCTGAAATCATACCCATCGATGTACTCCAGTTGCTTACATTCTAGAAACATAGCCCCTAAACCGGCATGTCTCCTACTCAATGCATCAACTACCGCATTGCCCTTTCCTGGTGTGTATGCGATATCAAAATCATAGGAAGCCAAGAATTCTAACCATCTTCGTTGTCAGAGATTTAGATCCTTTTGAGGGAAAAGATACTTTAACGATTTATGATCGTTAAACAACTCGAATCTTTCTCCCAAGATAATGTCTCCACATCTTCAATGCAAACACGATCGCTGCCAATTCCAAATCATGGGTAGGGTATCTTTTCTCATGCGGTTTCGGTTGCCGACTTGCATAAGCTACAACCCTACCTCCTTGCATCAATACATCACCTAGCCCTGTGCCACATGCATCCGTATATACTGTCATCTCTTCATTCCCCTTAGGAATTACTAACGCTAGTGCACATGTCAACTTTTCCTTTAGGCTCTTGAATGCATTCTCACACTTTTCGTCCCAGACGAAAGCTTGATTCTTCTTGGTCAACTGAGTCAACGATGCTGCTATCTTGGAGAAGTCTTGGATAAACTTACGATAATACCTAGCTAACACCAAGAAACTCCTTATGTCTATCGCATTCTTGGGCGTAGACCAATCTTGTACCGTAGCCACCTACGCAGGATCCACATCAATACCATTCTCTGAAACAACATGGCCCAAGAATCTCACTTCCCTCCTCCAGAAGTGACACTTAGAAAACTTTGCTTTCAATTGGTGTTTTCTCAACACCTCCATCACTATTCTTAAATGTTCCTTGTGTTCTTCCTCTGTCCTCGAGTAGACCAAAATATCATCCAAGAACACAAGGACAAACTTATTCAACTGATCTCTGAATACCCTATTCATAAGATCCACAAAATATGCTAGTGCATTGGTCAGCCCGAATGGCATGACCAACCACTCATAGAATCCAGACGGCGTCCGAAATGACGTTTTAGCTATACTCTCAGCTTCCACCCTAAGTTGATGAAAACCTGTCACGAGATCCAATGGAGAAAATACTCTCGCGCCACTCAACTGATCAAACAAATCATCTATCCGCGGTAGAGGATACTTGTTCTTCCTCGTCACCTTATTCAACTCACGGTAGTCTACACACAACCGAAGGGAACCATCCGCCTTGGTAGCAAACACAACTGGTGCTCCCTATTCAAAAACACTTCTTCTGATAAATCCCTTCTTCAAAAGATCGTTGACTTGCACCCCGAGCTCTCGCTGCCCCCTTGGTGCCATACGACGAAGTGGCATCACTATAGGTCTGGCATCTTTCACTAAATCAATACGGAACTCAATCTCTCGGTGTGGTGGAAGCCCGGTCACTTTCTCGAAGACGTCCGAATACTGGCCAACCACGGGCAAACCTGACAACTCACCTTGCGGGATGTCAAGGGAATTTAGAAAACTAGCCATTACCCCATCACTAGGTAGACCACCAAACACTACCCTCTTCCCATCATCCGCTCCAGCTGTCACCAAAAAGCCCTCACAGTCTACCACCACCCCGTACCATTGGAGCTAATCGACTCACAAAATAATGCCAAACCCAGTAAAGCCCAAAACAAAGCAATCACAAACAAATATGCATCCTTGACTCGATAAGACCACATTACGACAAATCATGCTAAGGTTAGTTGAACCACCAATCGGGTTCGTCATTACTAAAGGTCTATAGACAATCTCGGGCTCCAATCCCAACCTATCTACCGGGTCACTAGATATGAAAGAACTTGAAGCTCCGGTATCAAACAAAACTCTAACAGGAACATCATAAACAAAAAGCATACCTTGAATAACGACATTCTTTCCCTTCTCCGCCGCAGTTGGGGCATTCGACGAAGAAGGAACAACATTAAGGGCATATGCTTTCACCATCTTCTTTCCTTTAGGGGGTTGCAGACACTTGTCCTTGTGTTGTCCCACTTGGCCACAGTTGAAGCACTTCCTATCCGCTGGCTTGGCCCGACAATTACTAGCATAATGGCCCTTCTTACCACAGCTGAAGCACTCAACGTCTTGCTTATTCTTTTTCTTCTAGCCATCCTTGGTCTGATTCTGCTTTCTCTTATTCTAAGAACCATTTTTTGCCTCCACCGCTTGCTTGCGGCTTTGGCTACTCTGCAGATGCAACCTTAGTCTTTGACTTAGGGTAAAGACTCTCTGACCTCAATGCTTTCCCCATAATCGATTCAAACATCTCATCGATGTGGTTAATAAGCCTTTCCCCCAAGTATCCATCCAAACCAGTTATGAACTTCTCGTTCTTTTCTCGGCAGTATCAATAAGAGATAACCCATATTTCGACAAAGTGTCGATTTCGGCAATATACTTCGAGACAACTCTTCCATTCTACTTGAGTTCCAAGAATTTCTTAAACAGCACTGACTTCTGAGCAGCTGGAATGAACTTATCGCTAAAGTGAGCCTCAAAACTGATCCCAAGTAATCTAATCCTCGGGAGTAGCTGCCTTTATAGCATTTCACCAATTCATTGCCCGTCCTTTCAGCTGACGGGATGCTAGCCTTCTTTTCATCGCATCCTCGATACCCAAATCTTCGAAGATACGCTCGCAGTTATCCAACCAATCTTGAACATCCGTGGCCGACTCCGTTCCGTGGAACGGCTTCCCACCAAGACTAGTATAGTCTTTGTTCAGCTTGGCGAAATCGGCCCTAGGTGCCTGCACTATTGGACCACCTCCATTACCAGCATTAGGAGCTTCCCTCTGAACATCTCTAAGCATCTGTCTGATGAGGTCAGTAAACATCGTCCTCATCTCAGCAGCATTCCCATTATTGGCTCCTCTACCGGTGCCCCTTGCATATCGGCTCATCGTTTAATCTGCACAGAGAAAACGATTAACCATCCTCTTTGTGGTGTCAGTGCAGTGCGACTTCATCCTTAACTATACTAATAGTATATATATAGCTTTTAAAACCAAAAAAATCACAAATACGCGCTCTCATATACGTGTACTATCTCTCCCTGATAACTTCCCTAGGTTAACTACGCAACCTAGAGCTCTGATACCAAGTGTGACGGCCTGCCGTGCACCAGCCGACATTTCCTCCGAAAGTGCGTTGTACACATGCCCTCTAGCATGGAACGATCGCCAAAGAAAGGAAAGAAGAGAATGAACTAATTGAAAACCTGTAGAATGTCTCACAATGCATGGAACAAAATATAATAATAATATACTTGACATAAAACATGCGAGGCAGTGCATAAGCTGATAACTAAAACAAACATCATCATCAGAGCAGCGGAAATCCAAGTACAACTTATTACAACTTTCCAAATTACTGTCTCTAAACAAAAAAAAAAGGTACACCACTAATGCCCAAAGTAGTGACCACAACAATACAGGGAGAATATCTATATATTTGTGTATCATACGTGGAAGCCTCATGCTCGCCTCCGGTACAGCTACTCGTGCATACCACCTAACCTGTCTCTAGTCTGCTCGTGAGAGCACCCAGAGTAATAAGAAGAGACATAAAACTCTGGGTCAAACAAAAAGTTTGGTATGAGCGATAAGCAGCTAAACAGAACAATAACAGGTATACTAAACCATACCCGAACCTGGACCTGCAACCAAAGAGTTAGCACTACATACCGTACAATACTCTAAGGTGCCACTGAACAGATGGTGTAAGGATAACGGAGGTGGGGGTGTGCATGTCATAACGATGGAAAACAAATCAACCATAGCAACCATCCTCACATCTCTCACTCAGTGCGTAAAGCATACGATGTCCACCACTGTTAATCACTAAACCCATCGAAGTAGTGATGGAGTTCGACTTGTACAACTACTGCTACTACCAAGCTTACCCCATGGAGTCATGATCAAATCTTTACAAATGACCCCACTTCATTGGTCTATAGCTCTTTAGTCGTACCTAGGCCATTGTGGCTCTGAATTCGTTCATGTACCCCCTACACATAGTGATCCAAAGTCATAGACATCGATAACCCCTTAGCACACGTCCCGCAGCAAAGCCCAACTCATGAAGTTAACTCATTGGTTCCCAACTGGATCCTGAGTACAAACTTCCCACTTGGACTACCTTTGCATCTCGGGTTTTGGACGAATTGGAGTTGGTCTTCAAAAAAGTCGTCGCGTAATCGCAGCTCCAATCCGGTTCGGTTCGGTTGTCCTTCCCTGGTTCGGTTCGGCTTGCTCCACTTCCTGCCATCTGGTTCGGTTCGGAGCTCCACCCTCGGTTCGGTTCGGTGCTTCCATGCCACTTGGATTCAGCTATCTCACTGTCTTGATTTGGTTCGGTTATGGCCACCCGATCCCATTCGTTGCTCCATCTCCTCTTATCAGATCCGATCCGCAGCCCTTCCTTGTTCCCCATCCGAACCCAACTCCAGCTTTTATGCAAATGGCCTTCCTTCTTGCTAAGTCTCCTTTAGTGCAAAGTTCCGATCCAGTTCGGTTTCCCTGCCCAGTCCACCATCCGATCCGAGCCCCCTATCCCAATCCGATCTGAAACCCTGCACATTTTCCTGCAACTTTTCCATCGACTATTTTACGTCATACGACGGCGTTTTCGACCATTCTAACTGTTCTAATCAATCACAAAACATACCATACAGTCATAGCAACATAGAGAATCAACCATAAACATCAAAACAACAACCATATCATGTAAATTGGATCAAACATAGCCAAAAACCCTTATTTCCTCTAAGCATGTTTAAGCAAAACTAATGATATGATTAGCAAAACTTAACCAAATTAACCAAATTTTCTAACAGAGGCCTAAAATAATATTTTGAAATTTATGAATATTTTTCCAGATTTTTAACATGTATAAATTCACTAATTATCACTAATTACCCTTAATTAACCATAATTAGTGAGGAACTATGCAAATCACTCACCTTGGCCATAAATAAGATACAAAATCTGAAATGATTCTCTGTTTGGCGCTGTTCCCAATGCAATGCAGCAGCTCTAACCTTGCTTTAGTGCTTTCTCTCCTTAATTTAATGTAGTTTAAGCCAAAACTTGATTAAGAAGTGATTAGAGGTGTTTTCAGATGTTGGAGGCCATTGTTAGGTTGAAGAGAGGGTTTGTGGCGGCTGGAAAATGAGTGAAAAACTGAAATCCTAACCCTAGCAGCCCTTAAATACCTCTAATCCCGAAATCCCCCATTGGGCCTAGCTGTTAATCATCCGGTTAAGCCCAATTAAGCTGTTTTTCACTATCTGAAACTTTTTTCAGCCATATCTCCCAAACTGTGAGTCCGTTTGGCTAATGTGCCACTCTACGGAATTGTAAACCATCATCCGGAGCCAATGGAAGTGGTTTCAAATCAAAACTCCTTTACAATCAAAAATTATGGCCAAAAAAAGACAAGCTAGGGGCAAAATAGTCATTTAAAATCGACAAAAATCATGAACATAGGAAATGACCCCAATAGTCGTCTCTCAAAGTTACATGACCATACAACTTAGTATGTGAAAGAAATAAATATTCTACGATCCTATGATGCGTAGAATGCGGGTCGTTACATGATGTCTTGATTGGGCTGTACACCCAAGACAAGGCAATAAGTGGTGATCGTCCAGACGTACTTGGAGATCGACCGGATATGCGAGGGCCTCTCTCCCGTATTGGACATATGGGACGAGGAAAAAGGTGCCTCCGGTTTTGTTCAGACCCAGAATGAACTTGTAAACGGATGTGTGTCTGACAATGGATTTCATTCTCTGTGATTGACATACATCGGTTGCATAGCGTGAATTGCCTGTGTGGCATGCTGAGATGCAAATGATCAAGGCTTCTGTTGAGAAGCAGAGTCTTGTGGTTGATGATCAAAGCACGGCTTCAATATAGCGTAGCTTTATGTAGCGTTAATTCGCGAGCCTCACACCTCGTTGTGAACCAGAAAACGGGAGAGGACATCAGGGAGGGCATGCATTTCCTTCTTGCTAGGAGTGGTGTCAGCGTTTTGCAAGCCATGATGTTTTACTTATGTGGATGATGGGTAGCGAGGCACCTCGGTTATTTCGGTCTCTGCGCAGCCGATGGATGGTCTTTATACTGGCCAAATTGATGCGCCATAGGGCGGAGAAACGCAGTGTTCATGCATTTTAATCCACTCCGTGTGGACCGGCCCTGACGATCCAAGGTGCAGTTGCAGCTGTATCCTGAGGGGCGGTCTAGAGCGTCTCAGATTCGGTAAGGATGATCCCTTGCCTTGGTTCACAGATGGAAATCCAACTTCCAGTATGTGACATTTGCAGTTTTGATTGTAGAGCCTAGTACTGGCGACATGATATATGGTACCCATGCCATCTAGGATTGATACATTTATATTTAAAGTTGTTTTATACACTATGCACTTATAATAGTATCAAATGATTTGTTTTAAACGTACTAAGCATGTTTGGCTATTATAAGGGAAAACCCTATCCTCCGGCTTGCGTTGCATTGTGTGACGGGACCTGGGTCTTATAATAGCTTCATTTTTCCAAAAATCATTGCGCTGTTTTGTTTCATGCACTGGTATTCTTGGGAGGAAATCTGTTCCGTGTTATACGGTGTGGTCCCTTGATTACTTTATTTTTAAAGTAAAGATTTAATAACTGTTTTAGTTCTCACACCAGTCACATGACTGACCTGGAGTTTATTGTTTTAACCTAAACTCTGTGTGCCCTTATTTTCCACACGGGCAGCTAGTAGTTTTGGTTTTGCAGATTTATATTCACAGGATCCTGGTTTACAGCTGGAATGATATTCGGAAAGCTCTGTATCCATTTATCTCTTTCAGTTGTGTTTTGTACTATTTTTCCGCTACTATGTATTTAAATGTAATTTAAATCACTGATATTTTTTTGATGTGTAATATTTATTCATACTTTGTATATTCTTGTATTCTGATTAAATTGTTGTAATAAGCAATGAAATGTTCTTCTGTTTGTGTTCTGATTCGTCTTGTTCTCAAAGCAATCCTGGCTTCCCTTCACGGGGAAGTTCGGGTCGTCTCATGTGTGCATTTTAATTTTCTATGGATGGAAATGGGTGAATCATCATATGGATGTCGCATTTGGATGAATGATTTTGCACATATATAGAATTTTATATGCAATTCTAGGATTATTTGCATGCATTTTGGACTTAGGGCACAAACATGTATTGCATTAAGGAGGTCAACTAAATCAGTCGACCGCCTGATTTTTGCATTAGTGTAAGGACATATACACACAACACCTTTGCATATGTTCATACAAGCATTAGAATTTTTTTGGGACAATGAATGCCTATGGATGATGGATAAGTAGATGGTTGTAGGTGGTTGTTAAAATAACAACATTCTTCTTAACTTGGAGAATTTGGGGGCGAAATCCTTTGAGTAGGGGAGAATGTAACACCCCAAAATTTAACACACTATAACCATACATTAAGATGATAAATTGGGTATAACTTAATTAAATATTCAGAATTAACTGAAACCGACATTACCGTTGCGTTCGTCCTGTAATTCTAGCTCAGATGGACCCCAAGTTGCGTAAAACGGATAATGTATGAAGTTATGGACATTTGAAGTTTAAGGGCCACACCCCCTCCCCATACACACACATATACGTGTGTGTGTATATATATATATATATATATAAAAGATAAAAATAATTCTAGAATTTTTCAAATGAAATGAGGCCGGAAAAGATGCGGAAACCAGGACCGTTGTGGGACGAGCCACACTCGGCCTGGGTCAACCCAAGGTCGGTTGGGTTGACCCTAGGGTCGACCCTATGGGTTGGTGGGACGACCCACTATAGATCTGGGTGGATTCGTTCTGCGAATCTGGACTGTTTTTAGGACCATATTTGTTGCCAACTCAGCACTGTGTGTAAGGTTAAGATTAAAACCCTAGGATTTAAATGTTAAGGCCGACTCTGTGAATCTATAAATAGATGGCATCTCCCATTCTAATTTACACCATTTCTTCATATCTTCTTCCTCTGTGAAATTATTCTAAAAATATAAACATAAAATGGGGGAATGTTGTTGAGACTTAGGTCTACAGAGACAACATTCAGGACTTGCATACATACAACTAAAAGGATTGGTTTGGACTTTTTCTACGGCATATTGTTATATATATATATATAAGAGATTTAATCTCTTCTTCACCAAGACCCACTGTGAGTTCCCTGTCATTTTCAGATTTGATTTCTTAGACTATAACATGATAGTTAAGTAAAATTGGGTTAGGATTTGCAGTGTTAATAAGATAAAAGGTTATACATGTTTTTCACAATATTAAACACTTATCCTGTAGTTATAGTAAAACGTATGTCATACATGTTAAACATATGCCAACACTGTTGGAAAATTAACAAGTATTATGTATCTATCTTCCTTTTCCCTATTTCTATGTTTTATTTCTTGCCTATATGCCTATGTGATTTTATTTTATTCTTCTTCCTCTATTTTCCCTTTTAATTTTACGCTAAGCCTAGGCCTTTGGAAGCCTATGCTATACCCGATTTGAGTGTACGTATAATTGGGGCAAAAATGAATAACATAAAAATAGGAATATATGCATGTTATTAAATTGGGATTGTTTAACTATAATTTAGGAAAGGGATAATATACACACATTTATACTTGTTGTAAACCGATTAAAAGGTGTAACAACCCGGAAAATAAGAACCAATTTAAAATTTTTATTTTGTCTATTTCAATGAATTGTGAATAGTTAAAATCATTTATTTTAAATAATAACAATTAAAAATTTATTTAAATCGAAGTTGGAATGAATATATTTATTTTTATTTTAAAAGGAATTAGAAATAACACAGTAGTTTGAAAGTTTGAATCTGAACTTTGACTGAATGTACAACATTCAAAATTAAACGGATTTTAGTGAAACCAAAAATATCTAAATCTGTTTAAAAATATATTTCCAACAAATCCAAAAAATCGAAATTTCATAGCAGGAATAAAAGTTATGGCCAGTTGAATATTCAGAATAATCGCTACGGAATATAGTATAATTTATAGTCCGTATAAATGGCCATTATACAAACGACCTCCGTTTTCGATGAAACCACTTTTGTCGGATCTGGAATGTCAAATTATTGCTAAATTTAATCTTCCATAATTTTTGGTATTAATATGTGAGCGTAGTAAATTAAACTGTGATTCGATAATTTCTGTTGAATTTGATCGACCGTTAAAAAGGCCATTTTTCAAATGGTCTCCAAATTCGACGAAATTAATTTTGTTAGGACCGTATCGTCAAAACATAGCTAGATTTATTTTTCGGAAATTTTCGGAGTCCGTATGTGGCACTGGTGAATTTAAATGTATGATCGAATTAATTTAATAAAGGATTTAAATTTTAAATTAAAGAAATCAGGCTGAAAACAATCGATTGGGCTGACGGGACCTAGCCCATTGGTTCCGAAACGGGGGTATTTGGGTGCGGACGACTCTTCTTGGACTAAAATTGGTGCTACGGAGACTTAACAGATTTGTTTGCAAAAACAAGTAATTAATTAATATTTTATTACAAATATCTCAATCCAAAGAAACCCTAATACCCTGTGGCCGCCATCTCTTCTGTTCACGGCTGAAAATGCTCAAACTTTAACCAATAATTTCTTCCAATCCGATCTATAAAACCTCCTTCCCCTTTTGAGTTTATTGTAGAGATTTTCCCACCTTCCCATCCATACGGATAACACACCCTAAAACCGCACAAAGCTCGAGAACCAACGCTCCAAACCCGTCGAGTTTCGACTGTCGGCCACCCCTCCAGGTGCCATCGCACGCGACGGCGTGGGTCCCCCTGCGTGTGCCTCTTTCTCCTCTCCGGCGTGGTGATCCCTGATCGTGACGACGCTTCTCTATTTGGATCGAAACCCCAGACCTAGGTTCGAACAAAACCAGAAAACCCACGGCCGAGTTCTGTTCAAAGTAGAAGAAGGTGGAAATTATTTTATTTATTTTATTAATTGAATTTAAAATGTTATTAATACAAAATAAATCATATCTCACTCATATGAACTCGAAACTGGACGATTTTAGATCCGCTACGATCGTGAGTCCGAGATCTACACTCCAGGACTGACTAGAACCAATTCTGAGCAAATCGAATTTTGGCCAAAATTTTAGATCTGAACCATTCATATTTAAACGACTGTGAGAAATCTATTTACTTCCTTTTTTTATATAATTAGAAATAATTATGATTTTATTGTATCCAATCTATAGTTAATCCCTATGTGTTATGATTCATTATTTGATTTGTGATGGATGTAGTATGTAGATATAGTTGTTTGGTGATATTTTGTGGTGGTCAAATTATTAAAGCATATATTGGGTTGTGATGAAATTGTTGAAAACTTACAAATCGTTTTGTTGTAATAAATTGAGTAAAACAAAAATCTATAATTTTTGTTTAGATAAAATGATCAAATTTTGTCTATTTGTTGAATTAGAATTTTCAACAAATTGGAAAACATCAATTTTTGTTTATTTGTTGAATTAGAATTTTCAACAAATATGAAAACCCCAATTTTGTCTATTTGTTGAATTAGAATTTTCAACAAATTAGAAAACATCAATTTTTGTTTATTTGTTGAATTAGAATTTTCAAGAAATATGAAATCCCCAATTTTGTCTATTTGTTGAATTAGAATTTTCAACAAATTGGAAAGCATCAATTTTTGTTTATTTGTTGAATTAGAATTTTCAACAAATAAGAAACATCAAATTTTGACTTTTTGTTGAATCAGAATTTTAAACAAATAGAAAACATCAATTTTTGTCATTTTGTTAAACTAAGAGTTTTCAACAAAAATGAGGTATCAAACTTCCCATTGTGTTGAACAAGAAGATTCACCAAAGATGAAATATCACCTTTTATACATTCTATTGAATCAAAATTTTTAACAAAAATGAATCATACATTTTGTGGTCATTTTGATTGGACTAGAATTTTCAATCAAAATGAAATATCACTTTTGTCATTTTGATTGAATCAGAATTTTCAATCAAAATGAAATATCACTTTTGCCATTTTGATTGAATTAGAATTTTCAATCAAAATGAAATATCACTTTTGCCATTTTGATTGAATTAGAATTTTCAATTAAAATGAAATACCATTTTTGCCATTTTTGATTGAATTAGAACTTTCAACAAAATGAAATATGAATTTCTATCATTTTATGGAATTAATATAAAAATAGAAATGTTCATGTTTTTAAAATAAGAACATGATTACATTAAAAAAAAGTTCACTTTTTAATGTAATGTTAGAAATATAGAGAAAGATTCATGTTTTAAAATGAAAACATGTTTTACATTAAAAGTTTACATTTTTAATGTAATAATAGCAATATAGAAAAGATTCATGTTTTAAAATGAAAACATATTTTACATTAAAAACTCACCTTCTTAATGTAATAATAGAATATAGACAAATATTCATGTTTTAAAATGAAAATATGTTTTACATTAAAAAGTAGAAATATAGAAAAGATTCATGTTTTAAAATGAAAACATGTACTACATTAAAAATTCACTTTTTAATGTAATAATAAAAAGGCAGAAAAAGTTTCATGTTTTAAAATGAAAGCATGTTTTGCATTAAATATTCAATTTTTAATGTAATAATAAAAATTAGATAAATATTCATGTTTTAAATAAAACATGTTTTACATGAAAAGTTCACATTTTTAATGTAATAATAGAAATATAGAAAAGATTCATGTTTTAAAATGAAAACATGTTTTACATTAAAAACTCACCTTTTTAATGTAATAATAGAATGTAGACAAATATTCATGTTTTAAAATGAAAACATGTTTTACATTAAAAATTCACTTTTTAATGTAATAATAGAAATATAGAAAAGATTCATGTTTTAAAATGAAAACATGTGTTACATTAAAAATTCACTTTTTAATGTAATAATAGAAAGGTAGAAAAAGATTCGTGTTTTAAAATGAAAGCATGTTTTACAATAAAAATTCACTTTTTAATGTAATAATAGAAATTAGAAAAATATTCATGTTTTAAATAAAACATGTTTTACATTAAAAGTTCACTTTTTAATGTGATGATAGAAGTTGGATAAATATGCATGTTTTAAAATAAAACATGTTTACATTAAAAACTTTGTTTTTAATGAAATGAATGAATCACTAGGAAATGTTCATGTTAACATTAAAAACAACATTTTTATAAAGGAATGATTCATATGAAAATTGTTCATATTTGAATACAAATGTTGAAAGATTAAAATCATAATTTTTAATGTAAAGTTTGATTTATTGGAAATATTGACTGTTTGAATAAAAATGTTGCAACATTAAAAATTACATTTATATTACATTGCATATATTAGAATCTATATGCATTGTTAAAATTACATTTATATTTACATTGCATATATTAGAATCTATATGCATTGTTTGAATTACATTTATATTTACATTGCATATATTAGAATCTATATGCATTGTTTGAATTACATTTATATTTACATTGCATATATTAGAATCTGTATGCATTGTTAAAATTACATTTATATTTACATTGCATATAATAGAATGTATATGCATTGTTAAAATTACATTTATATTTACATTGCATATATTAAAATCTATATGCATTGTCATAATTACATTTACATTTACAATGCATATATTAGAATTTATATGCATAGTTAAAATATCATTTTATTTACAATATGTACATGTGAATCTATATGAATTATCTTTATTGTACAAACATTCACTGAAAACTTTATACAAATAAAATATCCTTTTTTATTTGTTAAAGTTAAAAATAGAAATACAAATAAAAATTAGCTTTATTTGTCATTGGTTCAATTTTCATGTAAATGAAATATATTTTGTTTAACAATGTGTAGATATGATATGCCAATAAAAACATTCTTTTATTTAGCATATTAAACACATTGGTAGAATTGTCGAATGGTTTATATTTATATATATAATTATATATATATATAAATTAAAATTAAACGAATCACGTGCGATAGTTCGCGTTTCGGAATCGTAACTTTACACGATCATACCGAAAGATCCAACCGTCGGATTTTCCCAAAACTGGAACCATTAGGACTGCTTTGGGAAGATCTCTCCATCGACATAAATTTTGTCAAAATCCAACGGTTAGATTTCTAGATAAGTGTAAACCAAATTTTGATAAAAACAGCGCCAGGGCCGCCTATTGACTCGAAGCGTTGTTAAATTAATTTAGCTATTTTTATATAAATAAAAATAGCGATAAATCGTCATTAAATACTATTACCGATATGAAATGTTTTTAAACTACATATATGCATGAATCATTTGAAAAGACCGAGTTCAATCTCATTTCAAATGATTATACGATGATTTAAATCGAAGATATTGAAGACGGCGATTGAAGACCGACGATCTTCACATCGAAAGGATTACTACTGATGTCCAACATTGGTTAGCTCCCAATAAAGGGTTAAAGTGGTAGTTGTCCAGACGTACTTGTTGATTGTCTGGATATGAGAGCACCTCTCTTCCGTATTGGACATACGGGACGAGGATTAAGGTGACTCTGTGTTTCGTTCAGACCCAGAACGGACTTGTAAATAGAAGTGTGTCTGACATTGGATTTCATTCCATGTAAATTGATTTCTATTTAATATATATCTGTTGGTGGTGGAGAACTTATTCTCTTACTTAACACTCTTCTCAGAGACGCATGAGCTCGGAGGTTATATATTGGTAGTTATCGATCGCATGACGTGAATTGTCAATGTGACATGCCAAGATGCAATTGATCGAGGATTTTGTTGAAAAAACAGAGTCTTGTGGATGATGATCAAAGCATAGCCTATTTCGGCATAGCTTTGTGTATAACGTTACCTCGTGAGCCTCACACCCCGGTAAGAGTCAGAAACGAGACAAGGGAATGCAGGGAGTGCACACGTTTCTTTCTAGCTAGAAGTGGTACCAGGGTTTTGCAAGCCCTGACATTTTACTTATGTGGTTGATGGAATGAGGCGCCTCGGTTATATTGGTCGATAGTGACCATTTTATAGGTTCAATAGGACCGGGAAGCGTGTGTTCAGGAATTGCCAATCCGCTAAAGTATTTGTGGACCGGCCCTGCAGTATCCAAGGGTTGCCCGTAGATTTGATCCTGAGACATTGCTAGAGTGTCTCGAATCAATAGGAGTTCGTCCCTAGCCTTGACTCATGATGGAAACCCAATTTCCAATACAACCTTACAGTTTTGATTGTAAACCTATATATGGAGACATAGTAAGATGGGGTACTATGCCGTCATGGATTAAGACATTTACTTTGAAGTATTTTTTAAACCGATTAAACACTAATAATAATATCAAAATATTATTTTCTACGTATCAAGCATTTTTTATCATTATAAGGTAAAACTTTATCCTCTGGTTTGCGTTGCATTATGTGATGGGACTTGAGTCTTATAATGATTTCATTTTCTAAAAGCATTGCGTTGTTTTTGAATTAAAATTTATTAAACATATGCACTGGCAATCCAATGGAGTAAACCTGTTCTGCGTTAGTAACGTGGTCCTCTGATTAGCCATATTGTTAGTTAAGGAAGATTTCTCATACCAGTCCCATGACTGACTCGTAGTTTGTTTCACTTTGCAAACTTGGGTGCCCTCTTTTCACACGGGCGGCCAAGTGACAGGTTTAGGTATGGATACATTCTGGATTGGAGCTTGCTTAAGGAAGAAGATGAAGAACATTTTCCTTTATATCTTTTTATTGCTACTTGAGACATTTAGACTTTATTGATCTTTGATGTATTTGATAGAGTTGATACTTATTTTTCTTTTTATTGATACTTCTATTTGCTAAGTGTATCCTGTAACTGCGTACTCTGATGTCTTTGATGTTATGATGTTGATGAAATTCTTATTTCCGATGCAATGATTTATATGTTATGCTATTATCTGAGATCTGCTATTGTTGTAATTATGTTATGCCCCTATGATTATCCTTGCTTTCGTACTACATAAGTTTGGGGTCGTCACAAAAGGGATAATGTGTATATACTTGCTGTAGATCGATAGAAATGTATAATATGCATAAACCTGTGTATGTTGTAATTTGGGAACATATTTGATGAATAATATGCATATTAATTGGACATGTTAGGTTTGACTTAACACAGACATTAATTAAATAACATGTTAGAATATGGCAAGTATCAGATGTAGGTAAATAAACTGAAACGCAGTGGAAATTTTATACATTTGGACAGGTGCTTTGGGGAAGGGCTGTACACACATAGTGACGTGTAATATTACAAACACGCTTATCAGTAAACCTAAACCTACTAGGTTAAACATAAGTATTAATAAACTAAGAGGTCCCTTATTCTGCTGTTGTATCGGGTTTTGGGGACTCTTAAATCCTAGTTTTGGGGTCACAAGCTTAGGGGGTTTGGCTTGTCTCAATCTGCTGTTTGGAACCTATATCAGTCAGTATCCCTGTTGGTATCTTGTTAGAGGGGGCCTCGCACTAGGTAGGGTCCAGGGCATGCTTTACTAAATTGGATAGTAAGAGGTTCACATATAGGGGTAGGTACGGGCGCGTTTCAACAAAGTCATGAGCATGCATGGGTCCGACTAGGAAAGATAAGCCATTGTAAACCAGTAAATAGGTCTGTGTTATATAGTTGCTGGGTTAGGGAGTGATACACCCTACTATCGGGGATGTCATAGGGTATTTATGTAGTAGGGAGCCGATCGCATGGGTAGTAATTAGGGTACACCTAATCCTGCTTTGTGTAATTAGGTTAACACCTAATTTGGTTATATAATTTGGGTGCGCCTAATCCTATTGTTATGTCAAATCCTGTTAATCCCGTTATACTAGTATTGATGTAGACATACCTGTTCTAGGATATAAATGTTAAACATTACTCGATCATGTTTTATTCCTGTTATTCCTGTCCATCCTGCTGTTCTATTTAAGTTCAGTTTACCTTATATGACACTGTAACTTTCTCATCCAGTCTTATTTACCTGTCTTGGCATTTCTATTTTATGCACATTTGAAAATAACTGGAGCTCACCATATTTTATGTCTGGCCCTTTTTCTTTCACTTCTTTCTTCCCATCAGGTCCTCAGAGTGGAAGTATTCAATAGTGACTAGGAATTTCTCTTATAGCTTGGACTTGGATTACTTGAGATATACCTTTTTCAGCTCGCTCTCTATTCTATTATGGCTTATGGCCAGGGATATGATTTTATGTACCCTGATGTTGGTTTTATGAGAAGTTTTTATGAGAGAGATTTCATGTAACTATTTTTGTTTTAACCATTTGAGACTACGTTTTATTTTGAACAATGAACTTGAAAGTTTCCGTTGTTTATTTTATATTTGTCTTTTAAATATTCTGTACTGTTTACCTATTGCACTTCATGAAACTTGATGCATTCTCTTATAAGTGACATTGGCGGACGTGGGGTGTCACGGTATATCTCCAAATAGAATTGTTATTCATTGTTTGAATCGTTATCGATTAATTATTAACTTAGAATTCAGTTATTTCTCATTTTTGTATAAAAATAATTTGATATATTTGAAATTAAATCGTATTCTGCTTATTAAATCGATAAAACTCCATATAAAAATCTATTTATATTTCCAACTCAACATTTAAAACCAATTTAAATATCCAAAGTTAAACGACTAAAAATATAGGTTGTTAGAAATCATATACTTTTTACACCAGTTTACATTTGCTTGTGTAGAAGTGTTAAAATGCTACTAAAAGTTATTAGTTATTTGAAAACATATTTAAATTGTTGTTATTCACCATTGATGGCCATTCTCATTTTCAACAACACTTAAATAATATCCATTTTAAAATCAGTGATCAATTATATGATTGTCACTTTCAAACCAACAATCAATCACATAATTATCATATTCAAACAAATTCATATGATCATCATATTCAAATAATTTAAAAAATAAAGTATATCCATATAAATGCAATATTTTTTTTTGGAAAAGCCGATCGGTTTTTATAGTGATCCCTATGCTTATTATTATAACGAATAATAACTACAAAAAAGTATAGGAGATTGGCAGATTTTCAATCTACTACAGTCGGTTTTAAGGTGGACTGTCCACCACAATGATTTTTATAGTGAACTGACCATTGAAACTATACTAGTTTACAGAGCAGGAGCTAGACAAAAGTATCTAGACTGTAATACATACCACACTCCATGTACGGAGCAAATAGTATAACAATATCCATGTAGGGAGACAAATTACATCCAAAGCAAAAAAATAACAATATGAATAAACCTACACCATATAGAGTCAGTTTAAAAAAATATTTCTAACTGTAACATGTGAAGCAGCATAACAAAGCTTCCCAAGCCAACCTACTAACCGACAGTACAATATTGAAGCACAAAAGCAGGAAAGCACCAACGTACACAACAGCACATCACATCCATCAGCAGATCAATCACCTATCAAAATCACCTCCAAAAGCAACATCAGTTACGTAATAACATAGTAAGCATTGTGTACCAATAAGGTACGACACATCCAAGCATATTAACTAAGAACCACCCTCCGTGACAGTAAGATCGCCGATGAAACAGACAGGAAGAATGTAACACCCCGTCAAACTTGTAAGTAATAATAAATTAAATAATTAAAAATTAGCAATTAAATCATACGGCTGGAAAATGAGATTTTGCAGTTTTAGGAATTTGGCTACGAAACTCTTTTATTTGGATTTATAGCGAAATTCTGAATCATTTTCAATGGCTAACGTATGAAGAAGTTATGTACAAATGAATTTGGACAGTGTACGCAGAATATATATATATATATATATAATTATGTGAATATTATATATATTGTCCAAATAATAATTTAAAATAAAAAGAGGGAAATTCAAAATTTGAATTTGGAGATAAGATCTAGGGGACAACGTATTTTGGATATATAGAAAACAATGAAGCAAACTAAGAACGTAATCAATAAAATAAACAGCTCGGCAACGCAGCAAAATTGGGCGTTCCATCCCCGAAGGGGTCGACTACTCCCCCTTAAGGGGGGGTCAACCGTCGATCAACCGCTAAGCAGCTGGGAGCCCAATTCTACCTACGTGGATAAGGGTTTTCTAAGGGGATATGTTTATATGGATGGCTTGGATTAATTTTTATTAATTCGACAGCTCTTGCTCACACGAGCAAGTATAAATAACCCCTCAAACAACACACTAGAAACCTTATTCTTCTATACCTCTTCCTTTGTGCTGCTGAATTCCATAGAAAAACAAAGAGAACAGGGTGAAGATTTCTTCTACTTCTCTATCCCTTTTCTATATCTCTCTATTTCAATCTATCTATATTTAGGATTAGGAAATTTAGAATAAACAAATATATATAGAAGAATCTAATTACATGTTTCTTATATGTATATTGTTTGTAGAAGAATCAGAGATCACTTGAACGTTAAGAACCGTTGCAGATCTTGAAATTCTACCACATCTTCACTTAATTTGTGAGTGGAATCTAGTTTTGCTTAAAGGCATATTCATGTTTTTAATAGTTTGCCATATGGATTGATATGCCTATGAAGATTTGGTTATTTAATAATATGAACATGAAAATCCCCAAATATTCTATTTTGTAATTTTTGTAGGAAATTGTCATGTTGAATTGGTTTTGTGGAACTATGGTTTTCATACTAGATTAAAGGTAAATATGAGTGTTGTACTATTATTTATATTTTATGCAATTCACCGTTATTATCATTTTATTTAGCTTAAAAAGGTACCCTTTACCAAGAAGAACAGGTTACCTTTTCCAAGAATCGATGACCTTTTTGACCACTTGGGAGCAGCCCAAGTATTTTCCCAGCTAGACCTTGCTATTGGATTTTACCAATTAATAATTGTGAAGTATAATAAGGACAAACCTGCGTTTAGGACGCTAGAAGGATTATTCCAATGGGAAGTTATGGCCTTCAGATTAACAAATGCACCTGCCTTCTTTGTAGACCTCACGGATAGATTGTTTAGGGCATTCTAAATAAAATAGTGTTGGTCTTTGTAGATGATATCCTTATATTTTCCAAAGATCATGAAAAGCATTAAAAACACTTGAGACAATTGTTAGGGATATTAAGAAAGAACCAACTAAACGCAGAATTCTCAAAGTGCCATTTCTGGAGGGAAGAAGTATGATTTTTGGAACATATTGTATCGAGCAAAGGCTTGGCCGCAGACCCTGCGAAGATCGAGGCAATCAAGGAATGGAGGATACCTCAAAATGGTACAAAGGTAAGAAGTTTCCTTGGATTGGCCGGGTATTATAGGAAATTCAGTAAATACTTCGCAAAGATTGCAACTCTATTAACCCAATTTACGAGAAAGAATTTGGTATTCACTTGGAGTAATAAAAGTGATGCAACCTTTAAGAAACTAAAGGAAGCATTAACTAGCGCACCAGTCCTAATTATACCCGACGATTCAAAATCATTTACCATTTACACTGATGCATGTTGGAATGGTTTAGGAGCAGTCCTTATGCAAGAAGGAAGAGTAGCCGCCTATGCTAGTAGACAACTCAAGGATCCAGAGAAAAGATATCCAGTGCATGACTTGAGTTAGTCGCAGTAGTGTTTGCCCTTAAGATGTGGAGGCATTATCTCTTAGGGGAGAAGTTTGAATTGTTTACTGACCATAAATCCCTTAAGTATTTATTTTCTCAACGTGACTTAAACTTGAGACACCGAGGATGGATGGAATATATTGCCTCATTTGACTTCACGATTCAGTATACCCCAAGCAAAGGGAATGTTGTGGCGGATGCTTTAAGTAGGAAACATGCGACATTGAATGCGATGGTAGAATGGAAACAATTAGAGTTACTCGCTAATTTTAATTTGCAACCCTCACCAACCACTTCCAATGATTTTCTTGGGGCTATGGTAATTAGACCTACCTTAAGAGAAAGAATCCAAAGTGCACAATACCTTGATGAAGAGTTGAAAGACATTAAGGAGAAAGTGGCAAAGATAGAGACCTTTCCTCATTCAGTTAGGTATTCGATCCATGATGATGGGAGTTTACTTCGGGATGAACGACCATACGTCCCTGAGGATGAAGGGTAGAGGAAAGAAATTCTAGAGGAGTGCCATAGGTCAAAATTGACCATACAACTCGGTGGGGATAATATGTACAAGGATATGAAGAGGAATCTCCGTTGGGAAGGAATGAACAGAGATGTAGCCGAGTTTGTGGCCAAATGTTTAACATGCCAAAAAGTCAAGGTGGAGTAAGGGAAGCCTAGAGGACTGTTGTTACTTTTAGAGATCCCCACATGGAAGTGGGAGCATATTTCCATGGACTTTATAGGTGGACTTACTAGAATCCAAAAAGGGAATGAGGTCATTTGGGTTGTGATAGACCGTCTAACCAAAAGCGCCCATTTCATACCAGTCAAGAAGACAAGGACTACTGCCTTGTTAGCCCAATTATATGTCAAAGAGATAGTCAGACTTCATGGTATTCCATCAAGTATTGTTAGTGATAGAGATCCCTTATTCACAAGCGAATTTTGGAGAAGCCTACAAGCAGCTTTGGGGACGACCCTAAACTTAAGCACAACTTATCATCCACCGACCGACGGATAGACAAAGGGAGTAAACAAAATCTTAAAAGACTTGCTCAGAGCCTATATCATTCGACTTTGGAGGAGTTTGGGAGCAGAACCTGCCGCTTATGGAGTTCATGTATAATAATAGTTTTCAAGCGATAATTGGTATGGCCCCTTTTGATGTACTAAACGAGAAGCTTTGCAAATTGCCAATTAATTGGTGGGAAACTACTGGCAAGGTTACACTCGGACCAGACTTCGTCCGTGAATCCCCGGAGAAGATATCTTTGATTAGGAAGAGAATTAAGGCATCCTAAGACCGTCAAAAATCATATGCCGATAAGCATAGGAGGGAACGAGAATTTAATGTTAGAGACTTAGTATTCGTGAAAGTACCCCCTCTCAAGAAAACTGTTCGGTTTGGAAAGAATGGGAAGTTGGCTCCCAGGTTTATTGGTCCTTTTAGTGTCATCGAAAAGATAGGATCTTTGGCCTATCGAGTAGATCTTCCAGAGCATCTATCAGGAATCCATAATGTTTTTCATGTTTCTAATCTAAGGAAATGCCTTCATGATTCTTTTATTAGACTTGAGTTTGATGGAATTGGGGACATAGAGAAACTCGAGTTGGAGTCCAGGGTACCCCGTGCAACTACAAAGATTGTAGAGCACAAAAACAAGACACTCCGCAACAAAACCGTTCGCCCCTTCCGAGTATAATGGGGGAATGACCCTGCGGAAAGCACATAGGAGACTGAGAATGAGATGAGATAGACTCATCCTGAGCTTTTCACGGGTAACTTTTCCTCAAAATAACATTTATGGTTGCATCGTGATTACTAGATTGCATGCTAGGAAATAGTTACAACACTGTTGCACAGTGCACTTATATAGAAATATATGTACATTTAGGTTGTTTGCACACATGCTCCATCACTTATTACTCCTACATGCTAGGGTAGAGCTCACTTTAGTGGGTCTGCAGTTCATAATCACTATGAGTCATGGATGAATTATAAACAACATGGGTGTACAACATAGGTGTTTCGAGAGAGTTGTATTTTTCTCCCCTTAAACATATTTTAGGTTGAAATCTATTTTAAGGGGAAGAATGTAACACCCCGTAAAATTCGTAAGTATCAATAATAAATTAAATAATAAAAAATAAGCAATTAAATCATATAGTTGGAAAATGAGATTTTGCACCTTTAGAAATTTGGCAAAGAAACTCTTTTGTTTGAATTCATAGAGAAATTCTGAATCGTTTTCATATATAATATGCTGAAAATGGTTAATGTATGAAGAAGTTATGAACAAATGAATTTGGACAGTGTACACATAATATATATAATTATGTGAATATTATATATATTGTCTAAATATTAATTTAAAATAAAAAGAGGGAAATTCAAGATTTGAATGTGGAGATAAAATCTAGGGGCAACATATATTGGATATATAGAAAACAATGAAGCAAATTATGAACGTAATCAATAAAATAAACAGCTCAACAACGCAACAAAATTGGGTATTCCATCCCTAAAAGGGGTCGACCACTCCCCTTTAAGGGATGTCGACCGCCGGTCGACCGCTAGGCGGCTGGGGAGCCCAATTCTGCCTACGTGGATAAGGGTTTTCTAAGAGGATATGTTTATATGGATGACTTGGATTAATTTTCATTAATATGACGGCTCCTTCTCACACGAGCAAGTATAAATAACCCCTCAAACAACACACTAGATTCCCTAATCTTCTATACCTCTACCTCCATGCTGTTGAATTCCATAGAAAAAACAAAGAGAATAGGGTGAAGGTTTCTTCTACTTCCTTAGCCCTTTTCTATATCTCTCTATTTCAATCTATCTATATTTAGGATTATAGAATTTAGCATAAATAAACATATATAAAACAATCTAATTTTATGTTTCTTATATGTATATTGTTAGGAGAAGAATCAAAGCATGCTTGAACATTAAGAATCGTTGCAGATCTTGAAATTATACCACATCTCCACCTAATTAGTGAGTGGAATCTAGTTTTCATTAAAGGCATATTCATGTTTTTAATATTTTGCTATATGGATTGATATGCCTATGAAGATTTGGTTATTCGATAATATGAACAAGAAAATCCCCAAATCTTCTATGTTGTGATTGCGTAGGAAATTGTCATGTTGAATTGGCTTTGTTGAATTGTGGTTTTCGTATCGGATTAAAGGTAAACATGAGTATTGTACTATTATTTATTTTTATGCAGTTCATGGAACAACCCAAATTTTAGTAACATGTTAAAACCATAAATCAAGGCAGAATTAACTTTTAAAATAAGAATCAAGGGAAACGGGTTACGCCATTGCGTTCGTCTCGGAATTCTGCTTGAAATAGAGTCCGAGTTTGCGTAAAACGGATACCGTACGAAGAAGATATGGAAGAACGAAGTTAGGCAGAAAAACAAGAAACGGGCCAGAATGCACAGGCGCAAATGGGAAGTGCGCCAGAAGAAAATTGCACTGGCGCACTTGGGAAGTGCGCCCATGCAAAGTTGCACTGGCGCACTTGGCAAGTGCACCCAGGCCGAGCAGAAAACCTGCTTGGTCAGGCCCTGGCTGGCCTGGTCGCGTTCTGGTCGAATTTCTGAGCTTTGGTGTGTCACTAGGGCTGACTTGCCATTTTCTGATTGGCTTTTCTTGAGATGGATGGCCTTGATTACTTCTAGCTTCATCGACGGCTCTAATTAGTTTGAAATTCTATATAAACAGCCCCCTAGCCTCATTTTCTTTACACCATTCTTCTCTAACCTTATGCTGCTCAAACTCTTGATGACCATAGCTTCTTCTTCATTCTTTATATTAAATTAAATTAAAAATAAAATGCGAAGATTATTGCTTGAAGATTACGGCTAGGAATTGGGAATTTGCTTCTACAATCAAAGCAAGATTCAACGATTCAGCAATTCAACGACCAATTTCTAGACTTGACTTCTGCATCTAAATTTCTTAGACCACGATCTGTAAGTTCCAGTTACTTTTTGATAAAAACTATAAATCTAATATGGGCATGTTAAATTGGAATTGATTTATGTATGATTCACATCTATTCTTGTTTTCTTCTTGGATCTTGACTATTGGGAATATTGTCTACGACGTTGAAACTATTGTTAATGGCATAAGACTATGACTACGCCTATGACTGTGAGCATAAGACTATGACTATGCCTATGACTGTGAACATAAGACTATGACTACGCCTATGACTGTGAACATAAGACCATGACTATGCCTATGACTGTGAACATAAGACTATGCCTATGCCTATGACTATGACGGTGAACATAATACTATGCCTATGACTATGACGGTGAACATAAGACTATGCCTATGCCTATGACTGTGAATATAAGACTATTGCCTATGACTATGACAAGGACAATTATGACTAATCACCTATGATTCATGACCATGAGGTTATTGCCTAGAATTATGACAATGAAACTGGATCTAAGCTTGATTTTCTATTCAGACCTATTTTCTTTATTTGTCTTGATTTTGGGGATTTTTCTATTTAAGTTAGATCTATCCGTGTTCTTGAATCTAGATTATTATTCAAACCTTTTTCATGTTCATAATGTTATGCCTGCGATGTTTTAATCAATTTATCTAGTTAGGTCATGCCTTGGAAATAAATTGATAATAGAGCAATGTTTATTATGTTGATCTATGCCTGTGGTTCTATTTTATCATCATGTTGAATTGGGAATTAATGAATAAGTCCATTCATATGTATATGAACTTGGAGTATAACCCGTGATGACAAGTTGTGTAGTTTATCATGGTATGCAAGTTTTAGGTTGGGAAATCATATCACATATGTGACCAAATGTTAGATCTACATGTTCAGGTGTATATGTTAAACCTATGTCATATTTCAAGTTCACACTTATTCATATGTTTGTGATTGATTTGCATGTTCACATATATGTAAGTTGATTTAGTCTATGTTGCAAATTCACATATATGTATGTTGGTTTAGTCTACGTTGCAAGTTCACACCTATGATATTCGTGCTGATTGTTTTGCAAGTACACACCTATGGTGTTCATATTGACTATGCCAAGAATGCCAAGTTTACACCTATGTCATGTTAATGAATTTCTTTATGCAAATTTTATGTACATTAAATTAGGCTAAGTTTTTAGCCTAATATTATGCCAAAAATCATGCGGACGGAAAATCAGGCTAAGATTGTTAGCCTAATATTTAGACGAGGTAACGTTGGAAAAAATTTGTAATTATAGGAAACTTGGTATGAAACTCGCCATGAAACTTGACATGAACATTGTTATAACTTGAATCTGGATGTGGGCATGAAATTTGTCTTGAAAACTTGACACAAACTTGACATGAAAATTTGGACATGGACATGACACTAGAATGAACTTGAAAATGGCCAATTCAAGGTTGGGTTGAGTTTGCAGTGTAATTCTGCCCGGACCCGCCCGACAAATCCAGTTACTGCAAACAATAGGATCCAATGTGGGTAGTTGGTCATATCGCACTTGAAAACCCGAGGTCAGACTGAGTTGTGGTGTAATTCTGCCCGGAACCGCCCGGCATATCCAGTGACCACAACAACAGATCTGATGTGAGAGGTTGGGGTGCATTAATGAATTAATGCCACATGATAGGGTTAAGTCATGAACATAAAGACAACACTTAACCAACTTGATACATGATTCGTAGGCGGGTTAAGTCACGAACTTGAATGACAACACTTAACCAACTTGACATGCTAGACTGATAAGGGTTAAGTCACGAATTTAAATGACAACACTTAACCTATTGGACGAAAACCCTAGTTACGCGGTCCATTTCAGCAGTAACCCACTAGATGTATCATGGTACCCTGGAACTAGGCAGGGTGGGGCACGATTACTGGGTTGATTGTAAGCGACCAGAACAACGGCTGTGTTGGTGCGCCAGTGTAGGTTTAGGCGGGCTATGGTCGTGCATGTGGTCTGGAGTTGAAAAAGCAGGCATTGGGCATCAGTAGGTTTATCTGTGCATGCTTGATTCGTGTCGGTGGTTGGCACCATAGGGCTTGATACACCCTATGGTGGACCTAGCACAGGTGACTACATTCGTGATAGGGCCGTATGACACAGACACATGACGAGCTAGAACTTGTAGGGAGCCGATCAACTAGTGGATCGTTTCGTTGGACCTAGAAATGGGTCATTTCATGATATTGGGCAAAGGGATTATTTCATGATTTATATAAGACATGGGTTTGGGATTCTAGTACAGTTGATGCAACGAACCTTGAATATGTGATGCTATACTTGATTTATACTTGATTTATCATATTATCTTAGTCTATCTTGCCCATCTTGACAGCATCCTTATGTTTACTTTCAGTTTATACATGTCATGTTACCTTTATCTGTTTTTATGCTGAAAGTCACTTGGAATTACCAGTCTTTATGACTGACCCGTTTTATTTCGCCTCCTTTTCTTCCATTCTCCCCTCAAGGTTCTCAGGGAGGAAACTCTAGCACTTAGCTTGGATTTCACTTGCTTTCGGTTCAGCTCATGTACGGTTTGATCTTGAGCTATGCTATGGCTGCATTTCTGCTACCTTTGGGGAATTAAGCTCTTTTGTTGTTTCAAGTTTATGCTTCTTTGTTTATGCAAGACAGAATTTGTTGTAATGGAAAATAATGACTTTGGCTATTTGGTACTTTGAATGAAAAAGGCTTTGACTATTTTGAAAGTAATGAAATTTGTCTTTTGATTCTTCTGCTGTTTTATTTATGTTCTATCTTGTAATATTTCTGTGTTTGTTTACCTCGATAACGCTCCTCCAAAACTAGTGCATTCCCTTTGTGAGTGACCCTGGCGGAGGTGGGGTGTTACATTTGGTATCAGAGCAGAAGGTTACCAGACTGGGCAAAAGTTTTTGAAAACCTTCTAAAACTATTTTCGAAACCTTTTACAAAGAAGCATTTTTCAAGAAAAGTCTTGTTTTATTTAAAGGCTATTCCCCAAAAGCCATTAGCACTATCCTTTGTTTCCTCGTTTGAATCTCTTTTCCTTTCTTTTCTCAATCTGTAGTCGCAGTAGTTTTACCTGCGGCTAATCTTCTTTCTAGCTTCGTAGACGGTTTTCCGTATGATGGAGATAGTTTCCGTGAGGCTTGTTAACATGTTACATAGGGAAGGTATGAGTGATAAGTTAAGGCGGATGAGTCTCAGAACGAGAAGAAAGACTTCCAGAAGGGAGGCGAGAACAATGATAACAATAATAACAAGTGACGTGATAAGAGGAAGTGCAACTTCTGTGGTATAGTTGGGCATGTTATCAAGGATTGTAAAAGAAGGAAGAAAAAGATAGGTGCGTGCTTTCAATGTGGTAAGCTTGTACACATCAGCAAAAACTGCGCTAAGAAGCAAGGGCAAGCCCCGCGAGCAGGACCTTCTGGGGGTACATCTTTAACTTCTTCTCCCTGATGCTTTGTTCTATCTTGCTTATCTTCTCAATCCTATCTTGAGAACCTTAGGTAGAACCCTTTTGGATGTAAACATGTGATTGAAACATGTTATGGTTGATGTTTGCAAATGGTTGCAAGTGGTCGTAAGTGGTTGCTCGTGGTTGCATAACACACATTAGGCACTAGATCGGCTCAGACACATTTTCATATTGCATATGCATGAGTGTTTATACTTGTTTGTGGATGAAATTGAATGTGTTATCATGTGGATGTTGCATATGGATGGATGTTAGTGCACACATATAGTGTTTATGTGACTAGGACTATTTGCATACATGTTGGATTCATGGCACTAAACATATTTTGCATTAAGAAGATCAATCAGGCCTGATCATTTGCATTAGATAAGGAACATATACAAACACTTTCTGCATATGTTCATATAGCATTATAAATCTTTTAAGGACAATGGTTGCTTGTGGATGATGTTTTGAGTAGATGGATGATTGGACGATAGGATGCATTCTTCTTAACTTGAAGATTTCGGGGACGAAATCCTTTAAGGAAGGAAGAATGTAACAACCCGAATTTTAATAACATGCTAAAACCATAATTTAAGGCAGAATTAATTTTTAAAATAAGAATCAAAAGAAACTGGTTACGCCATTGTGTTCGTCTCGGAATTCTTCTTGAAATAGAGTCTGAGTTTGTGTAAAATGGATACCGTACGAAGAAGATATGGACAAACGAAGTTAGGCAGAAAAAACCAGAAACGGGCCAGAATGCACTGGCGCACTTGGGAAGTGCGCCAGAACAAAATTACACTGGCGCACTTGGGAAGTGCGCCCATGCAAATTTGCACTGGCACACTTGGCAAGTGCGCCCAAGCCGAGCAGAAAACCTGCTTGGTCAGGCCCTGGCTGGCCTGGTCGGGTTCTGGACGAATTTCTAAGCTCTGGTGTGTCAGTAGGGCTGACTTGCCATTTTCTAATTGGCTTTTCTTAAGATGGATGGCCTTGATTACTTCTAGCTTCATCGACGGCTCTAATTAGTTTGAAATTCTATATAAACAGTCCCCTAGCCTCATTTTCTTTACACCATTCTTCTCTAACCTTATGCTGCTCAAACTCTTAATGACCATGGCTTCTTCTTCATTCTTTAAATTAAATTAAATTACTACGGCTAGGAATTGGGAATTTACTTCTACAATCAAAGCAAGATTCAACGATTCAACAATTCAACGACCAATTTCTAGACTTGACTTCTGCATCTAAATTTCTTAGACCACGATCTGCAAGTTCCGGTTACTTTTAGATAAAAACTATAAATCTAATATGGGCATGTTAAATTGGAATTGATTTATGTATGATTCATATCTATTCTTGTTTTCTTCTTGGATCTTGACTATTGGGAATATTGTCTACGACGTTGAAACTATTGTTAATGGCATAAGACTATGACTACACCTATGACTGTGAGCATAAGACTATGACTATGCCTATGACTGTGAACATAAGACTATGACTACGCCTATGACTGTGAACATAAGACCATGACTATGCCTAAGACTGTGAACATAAGACTATGCCTATGCCTATGACTATGACGGTGAACATAAGACTATGCCTATGACGGTGAACATAAGACTATGCCTATGCCTATAACTGTGAATATAAGACTATTGCCTATGACTATGACAAGGACAATTATGACTAATCACCTATGATTCATGACAATGAGGTTATTGCCTAGAATTATGACAATGAAACTGGATCTAAGCTTGATTTTCTATTCAGACCTATTTTCTTTATTTGTCTTGATTTTGGGGATTTTTCTATTTAAGTTAGATCTATTCGTGTTCTTGAATCTAGATTATTATTCAAACCTTTTTCATGTTCATAATGTTATGCCTGCGATGTTTTAATCAATTTATTCAGTTAGGTCATGCCTTGGAAATAAATTGATAATAAAGCAATGTTTATTATGTTGATCTATGCCTGTGGTTCTATTTTATCATCATGTTGAATTGGGAATTAATGAATAAGTCCATTTATATGTATATGAACTTGGAGTATAACCCGTAATGACAAGTCGTGTAGTTTACCATGGTATGCAAGTTTTAGGTTGTGAAATCATATCACATATGTCACCAAATGTTAGATCTACATGTTTATGTGTATATGTTAAACCTATGTCATATTTCAAGTTCACACTTATTCATATGTTCGTGATTGATTTGCAAGTTCACATATATGTAAGTTGATTTAGTCTATGTTGCAAATTCACATATATGTATGTTGGTTTAGTCTACGTTGCAAGTTCACACCTATGATATTCATGTTGATAGTTTTGCAAGTACATACCTATGGTGTTCATATTGACTATGCCAAAAATGCCAAGCTAACACCTATGTCATGTTAATGAATTTCTTTATGCAAATTTCGTGTACGTTAAATTAGGCTAAGTTTTTAGCCTAATATTATACCAAAAATCATGCAGACGGAAAATTAGGCTAAGATTGTTAGCCTAATATTTAGACGGGGTAACGTTGGGAAAAATTGGTAATTATAGGAAACTTGGTATGAAACTCGCCATGAAACTTGACATGAACATTGTTATAACTTGAATCTGGATGTAGGCATGAAACTTGCCTTGAAAACTTGACACGAACTTGACATGAAAATTTGGACATTGACATGACACTAGAATGAACTTGAAAATGGCCAACTCGAGGTTGGGTTGAGTTTGCAGTGTAATTCTGCCCGGAACCGCCCAACAAATCCAGTTACTGCAAACAATAGGATCCAATGTGGGTAGTTGGTCATATCGCACTTGAAAACCCGAGGTCAGACTTAGTTGTGGTGTAATTTTGCCCGGAACCGCCCGGCATATCCAGTGACCACAACAACAGGTCTGACGTGAGAGGTTGGGGTGCATTAATGAACTAATGCCACATGATAGGGTTAAGTCATGAACATGAAAGACAACACTTAACCAACTTGATACATGATTCGTAGGCGGGTTAAGTCACGAACTTGAATGACAACACTTAACCAACTTGACATGCTAGACTGATAAGGGTTAAGTCACGAATTTAAATGACAACACTTAACCTATTGGACGAAAACCCTAGTTACGCGGTCCATTTCAGCAGTAACCCACTAGATGTATCATGGTACACTGGAACTAGGCAGGGTGGGGCACGATTACTGGGTTGATTGTAAGCGACCAGAACGATGGCTGTGTTGGTGCGCCAGTGTAGGTTCAGGCGGGCTATGGTCGTGCACGTGGTCCTGAGTTGAAAAAGCAGGCAATGGGCATCAGTAGGTTTATCTGTGCATGCTTGATTCGTGTCGGTGGTTGGCACCATAGGGCTTGATACACTCTATGGTGGACCTAGCACAGGTGACTGCATTCGTGATAGGGCCGTATGACATAGACACATGATGAGCTAGAACTTGTAGGGAGCCGATCGACTAGTGGATCGTTTCGTTGTACCTAGAAATGGGTCATTTCATGATATTGGGCCCATGGATTATTTCATGATTTATATAAGACATGGGTTTGGGATTCTAGTACAGTTGATGCAGCGAACCTTGAATATGTGATGCTATACTTGATTTATCATGTTATCTTAGTCTATCTTGCCCATCTTGACAGCATCCTTATGTTTACTTTCAGTTTATACATGTCATGTAACCTTTATCTGTTTTTATGCTGAAAGTCACTTGGACTTACCAGTCTTTATGACTGGCCCGTTTTCTTTCGCCTTTTTTCTTCCGTCCCCCCCCCCCCAGGTTCTCAGGGAGGAAACTCTAGCACTTAGCTTGGATTTCACTTGCTTTCGGTTCAACTCATGTACGGTTTGATCTTGAGCTATGTTATGGCTGCATTTCTGCTACCTTTGGGGAATTAAGCTCCTTTTGTTGTTTCAAGTTTATGCTTCTTTGTTTATGCAAGACAGAATTTGTTGTAATGGAAAATAATGACTTTGGCTATTTGGTACTTTGAATGAAAAAGGCTTTGACTATTTTGAAAGTAATGAAATTTATCTTTTGATTCTCCCGCTGTTTTATTTATGTTCTGTCTTGTAATATTTCTGTGTTTGTTTACCTCGATAACGCTCCTCCAAAACTAGTGCATTCCCTTTGTGAGTGACCCTAGCGGAGGTGGGGTGTTACAGTTCACCATTATTATCATTTGATTTAGCCTAAAATGGTTTGGATTTGACTTGGGTGTAAATGCATTCATAAATTGGAATAAGCCAAATGTAAACATTTTTGGGTGTATAACACCACAAAAGGGGTGAATTGGGTGAAATATGGATTGTAAACATACATGTGTGAATGTATGAAATACTTTACTTCTGATTTAATACTGAAACCATTTCTACATGCCTAGGATACAAGTTGTAATTGTCCTGTATATATATGTCTTCCATTCACTGTTGTTTGCTATATGTTCATTATGGCATCATGTTTATGTTGCAGTGGTTGAATATGGGAAAACAAACATGTATGCCATTTGGATAAGATGATAATTTCCACCTCATTAGAATTTCCCCGTTTGTACGAATGTTACGTTAATTAGGCGCTATTATTATATTACTTTTATTTATGTAATCAACGTAATTGACGTTATCTTAGCGTAATTAATGCGATTATGTTAGAGTTTGAATTGTCCCCTTAACAAATATACATATATATCTATATATTTGTTTGCTTGTTTGTGTGTGTATATTTGAACTGGCTTAAATATATATTTAAATAAATGACACATAGACATGAGCTTAGTTGCTATTTGTGGTAGATGCCTGCCTGGAACCAACCGGCATATCCAACAACCTCAAGTAAGCCCAACTAATGTGAGATGTCTAGGTGCCATGGGCCATTCATAAACTTAGTACACTAGACACGAGGTTAAACTGACTTGTAGTAGAAGCCTGCCCGGAACCGACCGACATATCCATCATCTATAGGTATATGGTTTAATATGGGAGGTCTAGTGTGTATATATATAATTATATATATATAATTATATATATATATATATATTTATTTATAAGTCTGATGTGTGAAAACAAATAGGCTTACTATGCCTTAAGAAGGTCTTAAGCGGCAGGCTCACCTTTTTTATCTAGTTTGGGTCTTAAGTGGTTAGGAATAGGATCCCTCTGAAGGTTTATTCCTTGGAGAAGAACCCAAGTCATGGGACCCACCCTTATTAGTATTAAGGTAGGTTTTTGGGTCCTCCTTCTTTAAAAGTGGTTAGGCATAAAACGGTTAACCGAGTAGGGTTGTTCACGGGGATATCCACTTCCTCTAAAAGCTTGTAAGGGATCAACTAGGGACAAATTGGTAATTGAAAGATATGTGGCCATTGCATGCCCACCAACTGTCTAAGGGAAGTCTTAAGCGGCATAGGTGTCTTACCGAGTAATATAAGTTAAGTAGTAATGTTTGCAATACTACTTTTCATATTACAAATAAAAGAATAGACTTAAGAACTTTAATGTACTAGGATGGGGTTCTTAAAGGGCTAGGGGTCCGCCTCAGGATTATAAGAGATTGTAAGAATCCACCTTTAGTAGGGCCATAAGTGACCGAGAATGCCACCTCGTTGGGTCTTTACTTAAAAACACTAATGGGCGATTGACTTGGATATCCACCTTATTGGTTAGAATTTTAGTGTTTGTTGTGTGCTGCGTAGACATATCTTGACATATGTAACCTGCTAAAAATATAAGGTATGGACATTAAGTAACACTATATTTCAGTCACACAGAACTTTGTGTCCTCACCCCCTCTCCTTAACATCCAACAGGTTAGTATACAGGGTAAAGTCATGGATGAAGTCATGATTGAAGCCGATGGAGAAGATGATGTTATTAGCAGTTATTGCTTTGCTTCTTTTGGACTCTTATGAGCTTGAACTATTTGATGTACCTATTGAATAAACGTAAATGCGACTATGTATTTCTGTGATTTTGAAATAAATGGTAAACCTTAGTTTTGGTATTATGTTTTCTCTTTCTGCCATGTGAGATTTCCATTCGAAGTATATATTATTGTTATCTGTGCAAAAGTAATATTTACAGGAACCAACGACCCGTTTAGAATGGCTCTAAGTTTCGATGGGCCTTTTCTGGGTCGAAATTTAGGCCCATTCCGGGTGGGTTGTTACAAAGAATGCCACAGCAAAGTGGCCAAGGTCCATCCCAATTATATTATCGAAATTAACATGTACTAAATATAACAATACAATAGCAGGAGGCTAACCTAATAATACATAGCAAAACGCAATATCTTTATGTACATTGAGCATAAGTGATGAACCACTAGGTGGTGCTTACTACTACCGAAAAAACATCCACAACAAAGCCAAGACAGACACTATTAGAGCTTGCATCAGACATAAGTTAAACGGAGCAGATGGAAAGATGTAAAAAGGGGGAACCACCAATATTAAATAAGCAAAAAGAGCTCAGCTTCATGATATGTCGAACATGATGGTGGGGGATAAAGTGGAAGGCTAACCATATCAAAGTACTCCACTCAACCCAGACATAGAAACAGATTGAACAAAAACTTCAAGCCATACCCCAAAAAACGAAAATGCAACCACAAGGCATGACAAATTACGGCCAACACAGAAAACATCTAAATTCCATCACTAGAAACATGCCTATCCTCTATAGGCGAAATCAGTCTCATGTGAGGAGCAGTGGTTCATTCGATTGGCCTCGATGGATTCCAAGCATCCAAATCACCACACAAGTATCAATCTTGGTGATCAATAAACAAAATCGGGGTGTTGAGGAAGAAGACCAACATATATGTAAATTAGGGAAAATGGATAGGGTGGAGTGCTTCAACTATTGTCCAAGGATGAAGAAAACAAGTATGATGACGAAAACAAGTATGATGATGGAGGTGAAAGGAGTTGAAATGAGCGGCTACAAAGAGGCAACGAATAATAATAAAAAGAAGCGAAAAGGGGAAATACTTGTCGTCCTCAATTCAACGGTTGTATTTTCAATGAAATAAGTTATGTACCATGAGCATTCACGAACATGCTTACATAATTAGTACTAACAAAATATCATAATATATATATATAATAATTAAACTCATAATCATTGCTTGATTACAAATAATTCTTTATTGCCGCTAGTCTTCACTTTGAAAAAGCTAACTACCTGTAGATAAATCAACAATATAAGAATTTGACATGGTTATTATCTTTAGAGCATGAATCTAGAATTTTTAGATATGAATATATATATAAAATGAATATATTAAAAAAAGGAATGTACTATAGATATGTAATCACCGTGGACGTTTGATAAGTGAGTATTGATATGTAATTGATTAAGTTGTGTCTGAGTGGTTTTTTTATCCATTCGGGCTTGCATTATGTTTTTCTTCAACTCAACTAGGATTCTTTCATCTAACCAAAATTTATATGTAAAACACCACATGTCAGTCAACGTTGCACACACATTGACTGAATTCGGTACTAATTTGACACACTTTATTTGCAAATCACCAGAAAGTCTCATAATTTATTATTTGTTTTTGTAAGCACTAACATGAAGATGAATAGAGCAAAAGATACATGTTACAAAGTGAACTATATATCTCTGGAAAATCAAATATAGCGTAAACAATCTACCTTCACTTACAAATTAAATAAATAAAATCATCCAACAAGACTATTAGAACATAGATGATCTATGGTAAATAATAAAATTACAGGGTACACAAAAATGGTTCTTTATATATTCAGAACTAAAAATAAATAGTACATGCTAAATAAAATAGATTTGACAAACAAGCTAGCCAAAAGGGTATAAGAAAATGAATACAAGAAACCACTTACATATTGAATCAAAAAGATGGAACAGTCAACTCCGTAGACCCTTTTGCTTTCTAAGTTTATTACCTTTTAGTTTGACAAAGTTATACCCGCATTGCTGCCAATATAATCATGCCTTAAATCAAATTCCATAAAAACACAACTACCAACTCTAACACTTCCCAATGATGTTATTTTGTAGTTTATTCTAAAAAACAAAAAGTGTTTGATATGTATGTTGCTTTAAAAAAAAATTAAGGTTTACTTTTCAGATTTTTATTAAAAAACAAAAATATAAGTTATATGCTACATATGAATCTTATTCTTGTTTTTTTTCCAGCCATAACATATCTAACCTATTTCTTTTCAAGACCTATCTAAAAAAGGTCATCATTTTCTATCTGTAAACACGATTTAACCCTACTTTTGTTGCTAGTGTATAAAATCTATACAAGAAACGAATAAATCTTACAGTAAACCTCCTTCATCGACCGTCAATTCAAATAATCAACAAAATGAAGGATTTGATAAACCAATTATGTATATAATTTATAGCAATGAAGATCAACTTATCTTACGAACCATATCGACAAGACATATCTCAGTGTATGCTGTATCTTTTGCCATCACTAATGTAACTTTGGATATAAGTTGCAACACGTCTAGTTATATAAAAATTAATGGTAGAATAAGAAAAATATCAGTAAAAATATTGATTATTTTTTATTATTCATTTTGTTAATATAGATCATAAAAGAAACCACCAGTACTTGAAATCAACACTCAATTAAGAAACAAAATTCTATAAATTACCTTGAGTCCTTTACTGCAACTGTAGCTAGGTAGTCAGAAGACTGTGGCGGATGGCATTGGGTGATTCGACGATTGCCTCAAAAGGAGATTGAGACAGGACCAATACCTGATAGCAAACATCTGGTACCTGTCATCAGCAGTCAGTGGGATGCGAAAAGACTAAAGCTAGACCAAGATACCATTGACCTTTCATTATCGAGACATAGTGATTGAGGGACACACCAAATTGAATGCTAGATTAGTTGTTAGGGGCACGTCGTTAGATCTTGATGTAGTCTTTCACTAGTTGAGGGAGGGGCATGGGTGGGGTCATAGCCACCATGAAAAAGAAGACCATACTGGATATCTGTATTGTAGGTCCTTAAAGACGAGCCTATACAGATATGAAATGGCTCCTGACTGAGTTCTGTGCATTGGATGCAGCCCTATTATGAGACTCGGGTTACAGTAGACAGTACGTAAGTGTGAGGGTCTAGGTACACGAACTGGGAGGTATATCGTAGACGTTAGGGAATTACTCCATACGCTTGTGTGGCATAACGAGGGGGGTTCTGTGTGGTAACGTGGCATTATGATTCGGATTACGTCGTTCGGCGTAGGATACACTTTTGTGGCATGACGGTGGGGACCGTGCGAGGAGGGTACTATGAGAAGTATCTTGATATGTTAGGGTGTAGCTACATATATGCTATGATTAGGTTCATCTACTGAGACGTAGATAGGTACAACGTGAGTGTAGAGCCTTGAGTCAAGAACAACGAGAAAATTTTCTAGCTCGCTGTCATGAAATGTATCGATAAAGAAGAGAAAGATCCCAAATGCATCTTTAGAAGCATAAACAAATGCTATAGCCGATGAATATATTGCTTATCAACAACATAGGAACCCAAGAATATAGATTGAACGAACTGAAACTACATCTGTTGAGGAAAGACAACATATTTTAAATGATAGTTCATAGTCATCCCATGGACATATACAATCATCACAAGTTAATAATCAAATTCAGAGGCTTTAAACTATGCAAAGAAATATTACAACTCATAATGTTGCAAAAAAAAAATCATAGATTGCATTGAATTTCAGAAATATCGATTAAAACAACCAACATTTGTCAGCATTGTTCGATAAAATTATTTCAGCATGAAAGTGGATCATTATGTTAAAATGGAAGAACTAAACTTCCTCCAGTGCATTAAACTAATGAACTCTCGGAGCTTTTCAATGATAAAACTACCAAAGGTGTACTGTTCAAAAGAAACATTTGATCGTATAACCATGTATTTTCCTTCGCTTCAATGGGAATGCATGTTGATGATAACCTAGCAAGTGGAAGATCGGGTATTTACACGTTTCGTGCTCAAGGTTGCATATATAACAATATTAGAAGCTTATTTCCTAAAGAAGGAGATAGACCAAGATTTCTACAACTATATATGTATTTAAAAATTATATATATATATATATGATACAGATCATGAAACTGAAAATCGAATAACTGAAAATGAAAACTTGAATAGAGGAATACTGGAAAGGATACGACGTATATTAGACGAGAATAATGATTTTGCCTAATATTTTTGTCGAGTTTCACAACTTCATGAGATTAATAATTACAAATTTATCATTAAAGAAAAACCCTCGCAATGACAGTATGAACTACCTACATTTTCACAAGTTTCTACAATGATAGTTGGTCAGAATGAGACAAGACATCTAAATGGTAGAGATATAATTCTACATACAATGACGGCTCAACTTATGAGAATTCCAGAAACACATGGTTGTTATGACCCTCTACAGTATCTTCTCCTACTACCTTATGGAAATTATAGTTAGGATCTTAACAGTCACAACGTTAATGGAACGCATGTTACATGTCGTGAGTATTATGCTTATATTTTGCAGGCATCAAATAAATTTATATCCATACAAATATCTATAAGTTCATATCTGGCATTATCATGTAATAAAAAGTGATTAATTAAAGAATTAGATTTTATGTTTTAATCAACTTAAATTTCAGATTTGATCTGAAGATACTTCTTTTTTCTTACATGGAGGACGTTTATTACAACAGTGTTGAAGAATGGAATTTTGATGACAACAATCTTGTTTCAATTATTTACATTATTGATTATAAAATATATGCTAACATCTTTTGTCTAGAACGTATATATCTGTATATGCAGGATATATAAGTGCAGGATATAAATACTGAAGAATGTACAGTATTAGAGATTCAAGATATCAAGGAATTCAAGACTCATGAGTATCAAGATAATCAAGATTTCAAGAGCTCAAGATTGTCAATTAATAGAGTCTAGCATATATGTAAAACTCCGGGTTAGCACTTTCAAATTCTATTTTTAAATTCCTTTTCAAATTAATTTCTAAATGATTTCAAACTCCTATTTTAAAATGATTTCAAATTATTAAGATTTTACTTATGATTCCAAATATATATATGTTTATAAAGTTTTATAATATATACGTTTTATATATATTATATCATATAATTTTATAAACATGTTTATATTATATTTTTTTATGTTTTTACACTTTAGAAATATCATTTTAAAACACTAGTTTTGATTCAAGAATTTCCAAAAAACATATATTGATTTTAACACTTGAAAATGATTTTAAATTTAAAAACACCATGCATATGTCAACATACATATTTGAGCATATCGACATATAACTGTCATTTTTTTCAATTTTCAAAGGAAGTTATTTTCATATTTGAAACGCTTCAGAAATGTTGCAACCTTTTAACCTCTATAAATATGAGTTAAGTTTGAACTTTTTTTTAATCACTTCTTCTTCTCCATTATCATCCTATCTTATACCACCATTATCATACATAAACTTCTTGATTTCTACACTTATACTATGTCGATTTCTACTCAAATTATATCAAATTTTTTCTCTACTCAATCTCTATCAACTACTCTCTGATTGAAGTGTTATTCAAGAGTTCTAGGGCTGTTGTAATCATTTGGGAATTGTTTGGAAAAGGGTGTGTTCCTTGTACCCCGTATATCAATGAAAGGGAGTGGTGTGAACCTTGTAGCCGTGAAATCAAGGGTGGTGGAATCAGTGTTAACCTTATAGCCGTGAAATCAAGGGTGTTGTAAGATTGATACTAGTATTAATAAAACTATGCGCAATCCAACGTTGCGTGGAACTGGACGTAGGAGTAATCCGAACCAGTATAAAATCCGATGTGTTCTTTCCTTTTCTGCATTTTATATTTACTTATATTCATGTTTATGATTGTTTCTGTGTTCGTGATCATTTCAGGTGTGATAATCATTGTGTAATTTATTTAGTATTTCAAGATTGTTTAAGTTTTCCATAATCTCTTTAAGACACACTCCCTCCCCCCCTCTAGTGTTAGTTTAGCCCTAAGATCCGTAATCTGTATTCCCTAATAATTGGTACCAGAGCATAGGTTTTCAAAAGTTCATCATTTTTATTTTAGAAATATTAAATGGCACCCAACACTGGAATTGCTAGTAGCAATAGTTTATTTGTAGAGGGTCAGTCCACCTAAGACCACAATTATTTAATGGTAGTAATTATTCATATTAGGCACGTAAGATGAAAATATATTTGCAATCCGTAGGAATAGATAGTTAGAATATCACACAAACTGAATACGTTGAACCAACTACTAATTTTGCACAATGGACTAATGAAAGGCTGCTGCACAAAGTAATTCTAAGGCTACGAATATGTTATTCTGTTCATTAGATATAAATCAATTTAATAGAGTGTCAGTTTGTTAATATGCTTATGAAATATGGAGAACACTTCAAGTTACTTACGAAGGAAACAATAAAGTTAAACAAACCAAGATATATATGTTATTAATCGATTTGAGTTATTAAAATGAATCAGAATGAATCTGTCTATAATATATACTGCATGTTTCAAGAAATCGTGCATTCATTAATGGCTTCGGGAAAAACTTATTCCGAGGAGGATCAAATCAGAAAAATTCTTAATTCACTAACTCCAGAATGAGATCAGAAAAAAATGGCAGTAGAAGAAGCATATAATGCTAGTGAAATGAATATTGAGTAGTTAATAGAAATTTTATGTCATTTGAAGTCCAGTTATAAAAAAGAAAGGAGAATAAATCAACAAAAAAGAAATCCATAGCATTCAAAGCAACAACTGACGGTTCTGATTCAAGTAGTGAGGATAATGAAGAAATTTCCTTAATGACAAGGAATTCCAGAAAATTTCTGAGATATAAAAGGAGAAATAATTTCCAGAGAAATAATCAAGGAAGCTTGGGAAGAAATGATGACAAATGTTCAACCGCAACAGACCAACCATATAAAGAGAATGGGTCCATATCCAGATAAATCAAATCAACAGACAGATAATAATAATTCGTCAAAGAAGAGTAAAAAGGCATATGCAGCAATTTTAGATGATTCAGATTCATCATAAACCGATGAAGAACAAGAAAATTCGAATATGTGCTTCACAGCAATTCAGAATTCAAAAAAATAATGAAGAAATGGATCTAAAAACATACGCCTTAATTAATTTTTGATTGAGTTGGTTGAATGGATGCTTTTGGATGTTTTGTTTGCTTGCCCTGTTTGAAATTAAATTTAAATTTAAATATTCAACTTGAACTTTAAAATTTGAGTTTTGAAATTCAAAATAATAAAACTAAAATAATAGTATATAATAAAAATTAATTTAAGATATTTGTTTGAATTAATATTATTTCAGAAAATAATACACCTGAAAATATAAAATGTTAAATTAAAACATGTCTTTACAAAAAATACATATATGTCGGCATACCCAAATTGACATGTCGACATATGTACTAGTAAATGAAATTCAAATTTTTAATTTCAAAAGTTTGAACTTTCAAACTTCCCTCTTTCTTTTCACTAACTCCCAAGGTCTGAAAAAGGTGTCCTTATTTTCAAAAAAGTAATGACCATTCACTCTTTATTTATTTATCGATTCAATTCTATTCTCACTGCCTCTCATTCAAAATTCAAAACAACTATATTTATTCTATTCTCTTCAAAAACTTATCTGCAATGGCTTCCTCAAGTACACCAAAAACCATGAGATTGACCAAAACTCCCAAACTACAATGTTCCAGAAGTTATTCAAGCCTATATTGACTATATGGAAAATGGAAAAGTCAATACGGGAGCCTTCATTATCTTTGGAGATTTCCCTTCTTATGATCTTCGTTCTCTTTTTCATCAAAATGTAGTTCTAAGTTTGATAGATTCTCAGGATAACGATGAAGTATATTACTCGAATCTCGTCAAATTGTTTTATGCAAATTTGAATCATGGCTTTTACGAAGGAAATGAGAATCAAGTATGCAGTAGCGTAAAGACACTCAAATCGTTTTGGATTGTGAAATTTTGGGTAACATTTTAAATTGTAAGTGTACGGGCTCAGATTTTTCGGAATTCGAAATTGATGAAACGAATTTGGAAACTTATCATCACATTTTTGAAAGCGACGAAAACATGGATTTTAAATATTGCTTTTTCCGCCCAAAAGCAAGAATTGTCAAACTCCTTCTTTAACATACCCTCACTCCTCGTTTTGGAAATTTCATTAACCCTACCTTCAATGTCCAAAAAGCCCTTTTTGCTATTTTTGGTGCTTATGACATTAATTGGGCCGATGTAATTCTGAAAGAGTTTAAGCCCAAAGAGATGTCCACCAAAGAAAATACTCTCTATAATGGAGTTTATCTTAATTGGATTTTTAAGTATTTTGGAGTGGATCTCAAAGGAGAGGAATTTGTGCCAAGAAAGGTTTTCAATTTGGGAAATATAAACCTTATGCAAATTCCAATCATTTTTAAGCTCTATGAAACAACAAGCAAGCTCGAATGCAACAAGAAGAAAATCCAATGAAAATCGATAAAGAAGAAGAATCATCTTTGGAAAGTGTAGAATGTCCAACAAATAGTAGGACCATAACTAAAGAAACTCTTGTCAAAAACCAGGCCAAGTAAGCCAAGAACCAAAAGAAGATCAAGAAGACTCTTACCCAAATGTCTTCTAAAATGAACAAGTTCTTTGGCAAAGTAGGAAGAAAACTTGGAATATCATCTTCCTCCTCCTCATCCGCTGAAATCTAAGCATATCTAGTTTCTGTTATCTATCGTATTTGCTTTCGAATCTCGTATTTAGTACTTTTTATTAGTTGACTGTATTTTCTTTTCTAGTATTAGTGAATAATATTTATTTCTGTCAAACCAATCTATAATTTATTGTAAAAACAAATTAGAACTAAATAAAATAATATAACACAATAATATATAACCCAAAATTGCGTGAGAACTCAAATACCCAAAAATTGACTATGGTATGTCGACATGTACAAAATGACATGTCAACATATAACTGGCCGAAATTCAAATTTGTTCAAAATTTGAATTTTAAGTAATCAACTGATGTCTATTAATTTTTAACGAATTCCATACCCTATAAATGCCTCTTTCTTCCAGGAAAACATATTTTAAACTCACTCCTCCTTCTCTAACCATTCCTTATCTATATAATCAAAAATAATGGTTAATCCCTTTCACAATTTGAGTGAGAATCTTAAAGAAACACTCAATTCGTTTAAGAATATCCTTTCTATAATACTTTGTAATCAACATCATCTCGAATTGAGTCAGATAAAAATGGTTAAACATCAAGAGAAGCACTTTGATGCCATTCCTTGGTAAATCTCTTCTCATTTTAGAGACGAAGACAACAACCTCGCTAAAGCACCACTCTCCAAAGAAGATAAAGATTGGGAATTCATCAATAAGGATCCAATCTTTGGAGGAGATGGATGGAAGCTCGAAGAGACGTTTGAATTTGTTTGGTTTGTGGTACGCTTTATTTGAAATTGTTTGAATTTGGTTGAATTTGAAAAACTTGTATACATTGATTGGTTTGAAATACTTGTATAGATTGATTGATTGTAAGTATTTGAACAAATTGTTTGAACATATCTTATTGGATTGCTTGGAAATGCTTTTGTGTCTTTAGTATTAAAGTAAGTAGGAGTTATTTAGATATAGTTGAGTTTAATATAGTAATACATAGATTTAGGGGGAGTATAATTTAGTTTAGTCTAGTATAGGATATTATAGTCTAGTTAGTTTTTGATAATGACAAAGGAGGAGAAATTATAAAAAAGAAATAGGCATAGTTTAAGGGGGAGTCAGAAGAGATTCATGGTGAAAGGGGGTGTAATAACCCGGAAATTCTGAACCAGTTTAAAATTTTTATTTTGGCAATTTTAGCGAATTTTGAATATTTAAAATAGATTATTTTAAATAATATCGACGAGAAATTTATTTTGAATATAATCCGAACGTATATATTATATACGTCGTCGTTAGAAAATAAATATTTATATATAATTATAAATAGAATAGAAAATGGCGCGGTAGTTCGATAATTCGATTTCAAACTTCAATTGAATGTACCGGGTGCAAAATAATCCGGATTTTAGTGAAACCAAAAATAATAGGATCTAATTGATGATATCTTTCCAACGAATCTGAAAAATCGAAATTTCATAGCGGGAATCAAAAGATATGTCCAGTTGAAAATTCTGAATAGTCGCTATGGAATTCAGGCCCTTAAAAATGGACATTTTGCAAATGACCTCGGATCTCGACGAAACCAGTTTTGTTGGGTCCGTGATGTAAAGTTATTGCTAGATTCCAAATTTCATAATTTTTCGAATCAATATGTGAGCGTGGCAAAAGAAAACGCGTTTGACCAGTTTCAGTTGATTTTAATCGACTGGAAAATGGTCATTTTTCCAACGGTCTCAGAATTCGGCGAAACTAGTTTTGTTAGGACCGTATCGTCAATACGAAGCTAGAAAGTATTTTTCAGGAATTTTTAGAGTTAGTACGTGACCCCGGTAAATTAAAATGTACGTTTAAAATTCAATATAATGATTTAAATGTTAAATCTAACGAAAACTGACCATAACGATCGAATTGGCCTACGTGGCATATCCCATTGTGTTCGGAATGGGGGTAATTAGCTAGGGACGACAGTCGTTGGGGTTTGTTTGGGGTTAGAAGCGTCAAACAAGTAAACAGAAAATTAAATAATAATATTTATAAATTATATACATCCACATAAGGGTCAAAACCCTATTTCTACTCTCCCTGGTCAACGTGAAAGTCAGTCGCCCCTCTCTCCTAAACGAACGAACCCAACGCTCCTGTCTTCTCCACTAAAATTCGTGAGATCCGTCCAACTATTTTTCGAGTTCTACATACCAAATCGAAGCGCCCCCGGAGATCATCACTTTCAACGGAGGTGATCGCGAAGCACGTTTTCTGGTGGCGGAAATCTCCATTGGAATCGGCGGACTTCGGAGGAGGTTTTAGCTTCAGGGGGGACTTCGAGCTGAGCGCGCCGCCTGGCATGGGAAGAAGGAAGAACGGCCGATGATATGGTGACCTTGGATCAACGTCCAGCGCCTCGACAGTGGAGCAATAACGAACCCTAGCCTCTGAGCCTCAGTTCGACGAGTTTATTTCAGTTCAGACTGAAGAGAAAGGTGATTTTATTTTCATTTCTATTTATGATATAAAACATTGTTAAAAATCAGAAATATATATAATGTTTGAAACAAAGATAAGATTTCAAAATAAATTTACATTGATTAATTTTCTGTTTTTAAATATATAATTAGCATTGTTTTAAAAATATAAAATACCTTTTGTTTTTAAAATATAAACATAGAAATAGCAGAATAAAAATATGATTTTTATATATATTAAGTCATGATTTTTATGGAAGTGAAGTCAAGATTTTTATAGAAGTGAAGTCATGATTCTTATAGAAGTGAAATTATGATTCTTTTATATAAGTAGAAAAGAAAAAAAATGTATAATTTTTATATATGTAGCGAAATAAAAATCTGATTTTTATTCTATATACGTTGAAGTGGAAAAGTGATTTATGTAACGAAGTAAAAATTCGATTTTTATATATTGAACAACGAAGTAAAAATTCGATTTTTATATATTGAACAACGAAGTAAAAATTCGATTTTTATATATTGAACAACGAAGTAAAAATTCGATTTTTATATATTGAACAACGAAGTAAAAATTCGATTTTTATATATTAAAATTCGATTTTTATATATTGAACAACGAAGTAAAAATTCGATTTTTATGTATGTAGTGGCTACGGTCAACGAAGGAGACAAAAAGGCGAGAACGAGGAAGACTTCTGCAAAAGAAGAGTCGAGATGGTTGGATAACTATCGGTGAGAATTTCTCACTCTTCAATTTCTATTTCTAGTTATATATATATACTAGGATGCAGACGGTGTTTAGTAGCACCCGACACAATCGTCCACGGACCATGGACTTGTTTGTTTGATTGCAAAAATTAGTTAGAGTATTTGATTGAAATTTGTTTGTTTGATGAAATGAAATTGGTTTGATTGATGTGTGAATGGCGTGGGCCTTCACTAGACCGGGGATAAGGCTAGGCCTCGTCCCGTTTCTAGTATCGTGTCGTTATGCCGCCGAAATTTTCTAAAATATGTTAGAAAAATAAAAATATCATTTTTATTGTGTGAATGAACTGAATAGAAATTCATGTGTTAAAATAAAATGTTTTATCGTTAAAAATATAATTTTTAACGTGAAAATGAATAAATAGATATTTATAAACAAATCAGCCGATTTGTTTATATACACTGATTTGACTGATATTGATTGGGTCGATAAATTTTACACATCGCCCAACTGCACAAATAAAATATGTGTTTGACTGTTTGAAACCCTACACGGGTGTTGGGATGAAATTTGAAGTTCACTCATCCTGATTGATTAAATATGTCGATCGATTGATTGACAAGCTGTTATAAGCGTTAGATATCTATATTTGATGCTTATACAGTGTAGTGCACTTTGGTTGATGGTTGATTATTTTTCAATGCTATTATATACGTGTGATGAATGAAAACCCATATAATTAACATTATATGGTGATTGATTGGGCCTCATTCCAATTTAGAAAATAAAGATTTATATAAAATAAAGGTTCATGTGTTGACTGTACTCATCCGTTGAGATTAGTCATGTGTTGAACGAAATATTTTAACAATGAAATTTATATCTTTATCTATATAAAATAAAGGTTCATGTGTTGACTGTACTCATCCGTTGAGATTAGTCATGTGTTGAACGAAATATTTTAACAATGAAATTTATATCTTTATTTATATAAAATAAAGGTTCATGTGTTGACTGTACTCATCCATTGAGATTAGTCATGTGTTAAACGAAATATTTTAACAATGAAATTTATATCTTTATTTATATAAAATAAAGGTTCATGTATTGACTGTACTCATCCGTTGAGATTAGTCATGTGTTGAACGAAATATTTTAACAATGAAATTTATATCTTTATCTATATAAAATAAAGGTTCATGTGTTGACTGTACTCATCCGTTGAGACTAGTCATGTGTTGAACGAAATATTTTGATAATAACAAATATTTTGATAATAGGAAATATTTGCAATAGAATATTTGAAAATAGAAATACATTAAGCCGTATTGATTAGATGGACGCCATTTTGACGTGAACGATATTTATATCGATTTTATTCATTTTAAAATGAATATTGAAAAATGATTTCGAAATCGAATATTTTGAAATGAAATTTGAATCGAATTGAAAAGAAAACGAATTTAATTTCAATTGAATATATAACGAATTGGATTCGAATTGAATATATAACGAATTTGATTTCAATTGAATATATAACGAATTTGATTCGAATTGAATATATAACGAATTTGATTTCAATTGAATATATAACGAATTTGATTCGAATAGAAAACCAATTTGAATTGAATCGAATAGAAAACCAATTTGAATTGAATCGAATAGAAAACCAATTTGAATTGAATCGAATAGAAAACGACTTTGGAATTGAATTGAATTGAAAACGAATTCAAATTGAATTGAAAGCGAATTGAAATGAATTCCAATTGAATTGAAATTTGAATTGAATAGAAATGAATTTTAAAACGAATTTATAAAGAAGAATTCAATTTTGATTTGAATTAAAATGGAAGTTGAAAATGTTTTTGAAACGAATTCAAAACTATTTATATAATTCGTTTTAAATAGAAATCGACGAAATATATATTATATATATTATATAATGGCCTGAATAGAACGCGCCGCGCCGCGGCAGTTCGTGGATTTCGACCATTTATTTCAAACGGACATTACGGGAGATCCGACCGTCGGATTCTCCTAAAACCGGAACCGTTGGGTTCGTATCGAAAAGAGCTTTCTAATGAATATTAGAAATTTGAAATCTAACAGTTGGATTTGGAGATACGTCCAAATCAAAATTGGAAAAGGTCGCTGTAAGTGCAGTTCGATGGCCATTGTTGGAAATCGATTGTACGGGCCTTAATAAAATTATTAAAAATAGTAATAATTTGTGTAAAATCATAAGAAATGATTTGGGAAAAATTGGGGTGAAAAACTCCATATTTGAAAAGATAAAAATGGATTTTTATCGAAATGAACTAGTTTTGAACTAAATTTAAAACCCAATTATTTTTAAATAAATAAATTAGATTTAAAAAGGGGTTTTAAATAATCGGAATTTCTAATATATTTGATTGGATTTGAAATGGGTTTATCATGAACTGTGTTTTAAATAACACTAGTTCTTTAACCCGATAATAAATAGAATGTGATTTGGGTTTGTCGTGAACTGTGTTTTAAATAACACCTAGTTCTTTAACCCAGTAAAAGGAGTTTTAACGAATCTGCAATTAGGTTGAAATGTGAATCTATAATCTAAATTATCAAATTTAGAAATGAGCGAGAATGGAGTATCGCCTGTTTTGCTCCAAAGCGATAGTTAAATCTTTAATTAGATTTGAACGTGAAATGGTTATTAATTTTACCGATAACACCAAAGTATTAGATATGGAGTATTACCAGTTTTGCTTCATGGGATGAATAGGTTGGGATTGGGAAATAAAATAAATAATTACTTCGTTGTGGTTCGCTAATCTCGACTAGCTTAGAAAACCATAATTTTGGTTTGAAACCATCCAAAGGAAGATTAAAGGATAAATTTTAAAGAATTTATCTTGGATAAAATTAATGGGAACCTTTCCCTGAAAATATGAATTGGAATGAGGCGTATGTTGTGTTTGTGTAACATTTGTTTTTAATATACGCGGGTTGTTCGGAAAGTCCGGGTTTATACCCATTCTGAATAACCGATTCGACGATATGTCGAAGATGAAGACGGTGGTTGAAGACCGGAAGTCTTCACATCGTTTGGATAATTACTGGCGATCCTGATTGGGCTGTACACCCAAGAGGATGGAAATAGTTGGTGGTCGTCCAGACGTACTTGGAGATCGATGGATATGCGAGGAAAGTGCCTCCGGTTTCGTTCAGACCCAGAACGGACTTGTAAATGGATTGTGTGTCTGACATTGGATTTTATTCTGTGTTGATTGATTTCTATTAAATATACATCTGTTTGGCGGCGGAGAATTTATTCTTTTGCTTAACGCCCTTCTCTGAGACGTACGAGCTCAGAGGTTGTATATCGATGGACATCAGTCGCATGACATGAATTGCCTGTGTGGCACGCTAAGATGCAATGATCAAGGCTTTTGTTGAAAAGCAGAGTCTTGTGGTTGATGATCAAAGCACGGCCTAAGTGGCAGCTTTGTGTATAGCGTGAATTCGCGAGCCTCACACCTCGGTATGAGTTAAAAACGGGATACGGACTGCAGGGAGAGCACGACGTTTCTTTCTAGCTTTGGTGGTGTCAGTGACTTACCAGCCCTGACATTTATATACTTTTCACCTTTGTGGTTGTTGGAATGCGAGGCGCCTCGATTATAGGTCTGTAAGGACCGGGAAACGTGTGTTTAGGCATAATTAATCCTCTAACGTAAGTGAGGACCGGCCCTGAAGATCCAGGATTGCCCAGAGTGCGTAGTCCTGAGGCATTTGCTAGAGTGTCTCGAGCGCGGAGAGGAGCTTGCCCCTTGCCTCGACTCATGACGAAAATCCAATTTCCAATACGTGTATTTCGACTTTATTTGTAGAGCCTAGTATGGCGACATAGTGGGATGGGGCACTCATGCCGTCTATGATTTATATTTATGATTGAAATTATTTTGACACTATACACTTATTATAGTATCAAATGATTTGTTTTAAACGTATCAAGCATGTTTGGCTGTTATAAGGTAAAACCCTATCCTCCGGCTTGCGTTGCATTGTGTGATGGGACCTGGGTCTTATAATAGCTTCATTTTTCGAAAAAGCATTGCGCTGTTTATTCTATGCACTGGTATTCTTGGGAGGAAACCCGTTCCGTGTTATATGGCGTGGTCCCTTGAAATACTCTCTTTCTAAGTAAAGTTTTAAATAACTGTTTTAGTTCTCACACCAGCCACATGACTGACCTGGAGTTTATTGTTTTAACCTAAACTCTGGGTGCCCCTATTTTCCGCACGGGCAGCTAGTATTTTTGGTTTTGCAGATTAATATTCACAGGATCCTGGTTTACAGCTGGAATGATATCCGGAAAGCTCTGTATCCGTATGTTACCTTTAGTTGTGCTTTGTATTATTTTCCGCTGCTATGTAATTTATTGTAATCTCTGATATTTATTGGATGTAATTTATTCATTTATACTCTGTATATTCTTGTATCTGATGGAATTGTTGTAATATACAATGAAATGTTCTTCCGTTTGCGTTCTGATTTGTCTTGTCCTCACAGTAATTCGTCCTTTCTCATCTCTTCGGAGTCTGGGGAAGTTACGGGTCACTACAGTTTGAAAATTTGAAAATTCTCAGAAACTGAAAAGTTGGAGAATGGAAGCCAGATCGAACGTAGAGTTGAATAATCAAACCACTTTCGACTTTGTTCCTTTTCGGGGACGAAAAGTTTTAAGTGGGGGAGATTGTAATAACCCGGAAATTTTGAACCAGTTTAAAATTTTTATTTTGGCAATTTTAGCGAATTTTGAATATTTAAAATAGATTATTTTAAATAATATCGACGAGAAATTTATTTTGAATATAATCCGAACGTATATATTATATACGTCGTCGTTAGAAAATAAATATTTATATATAATTATAAATAGAATAGAAAATGGCGCGGTAGTTCGATAATTCGATTTCAAACTTCAATTGAATGTACCGGGTGCAAAATAATCCGGATTTTAGTGAAACCAAAAATAATAGGATCTAATTGATGGTATCTTTCCAACGAATCTGAAAAATCGAAATTTCATAGCGGGAATCAAAAGATATGTCCAGTTGAAAATTCTGAATAGTCGCTATGGAATTCAGGCCCTTAAAAATGGACATTTTGCGAATGACCTCGGATCTCGACGAAACCAGTTTTGTTGGGTCCGTGATGTAAATTTATTGCTAGATTCCAAATTTCATAATTTTTCGAATCAATATGTGAGCGTGGCAAAAGAAAACGCGTTTGACCAGTTTCAGTTGATTTTAATCGACTGGAAAATGGCCATTTTTCCAACGGTCTCAGAATTCGGCGAAACTAGTTTTGTTAGGACCGTATCGTCAATACGAAGCTAGAAAGTATTTTTCAGGATTTTTTAGAGTTAGTACGTGACCCCGGTAAATTAAAATGTACGTTTAAAATTCAATATAATGATTTAAATGTTAAATCTAACGAAAACTGACCGTAACGATCGAATTGGCCTACGTGGCATATCCCATTGTGTTCGGAATGGGGGTAATTAGCTAGGGACGACAGTCGTTGGGGTTTGTTTGGGGTTAGAAGCGTTAAACAAGTAAACAGAAAATTAAATAATAATATTTATAAATTATATACATCCACATAAGGGTCAAAACCCTATTTCTACTCTCCCTGGTCAACGTGAAAGTCAGTCGCCCCTCTCTCCTAAACGAACGAACCCAACGCTCCTGTCTTCTCAACTAAAATTCGTGAGATCCGTCCAACTATTTTTCGAGTTCTACATACCAAATCGAAGCGCCCCCGGAGATCATCACCTTCAACGGAGGTGATCGCGAAGCACGTTTTCTGGTGGCGGAAATCTCCATTGGAATCGGCGGACTTCGGAGGAGGTTTTAGCTTCAGGGGGGACTTCGAGCTGAGCGCGCCGCCTGGCATGGGAAGAAGGAAGAACGGCCGATGATGTGGTGACCTTGGATCAACGTCCAGCGCCTCGACAGTGGAGCAATAACGAACCCTAGCCTCTGAGCCTCAGTTCGACGAGTTTATTTCAGTTCAGACTAAAGAGAAAGGTGATTTTATTTTCATTTCTATTTATGATATAAAACATTGTTAAAAATCAGAAATATATATAATGTTTGAAACAAAGATAAGATTTCAAAATAAATTTACATTGATTAATTTTCTGTTTTTAAATATATAATTAGCATTGTTTTAAAAATATAAAATACCTTTTGTTTTTAAAATATAAACATAGAAATAGCAGAATAAAAATATGATTTTTATATACATTAAGTCATGATTTTTATGGAAGTGAAGTCAAGATTTTTATAGAAGTGAAGTCATGATTCTTATAGAAGTGAAATTATGATTCTTTTATATAAGTAGAAAAGAAAAAAAATGTATAATTTTTATATATGTAGCGAAATAAAAATCTGATTTTTATTCTATATACGTTGAAGTGGAAAAGTGATTTATGTAACGAAGTAAAAATTCGATTTTTATATATTGAACAACGAAGTAAAAATTCGATTTTTATATATTGAACAACGAAGTAAAAATTCGATTTTTATATATTGAACAACGAAGTAAAAATTCGATTTTTATATATTGAACAACGAAGTAAAAATTCGATTTTTATGTATGTAGTGGCTACGGTCAACGAAGGAGACAAAAAGGCGAGAACGAGGAAGACTTCTGCAAAAGAAGAGTCGAGATGGTTGGATAGCTATCGGTGAGAATTTCTCACTCTTCAATTTCTATTTCTAGTTATATATATATACTAGGATGCAGACGGTGTTTAGTAGCACCCGACACAATCGTCCACAGACCATGGACTTGTTTGTTTGATTGCAAAAATTAGTTAGAGTATTTGATTGAAATTTGTTTGTTTGATGAAATGAAATTGGTTTGATTGATGTGTGAATGGCGTGGGCCTTCACAAGACCGGGGATAAGGCTAGGCCTCGTCCCGTTTCTAGTATCGTGCCGTTATGCCGCCGAAATTTTCTAAAATATGTTAGAAAAATAAAAATATCATTTTTATTGTGTGAATGAACTGAATAGAAATTCATGTGTTAAAATAAAATGTTTTATCGTTAAAAATATAATTTTTAACGTGAAAATGAATAAATAGATATTTATAAACAAATCAGCCGATTTGTTTATATACACTGATTTGACTGATATTGATTGGGTCAATAAATTTTACACATCGCCCAACTGCACAAATAAAATATGTGTTTGATTGTTTGAAACCCCACACGGGTGTTGGGATGAAATTTGAAGTTCACTCATCCTGATTGATTAAATATGTCGATCGATTGATTGACAGGCTGTTATAAGCGTTAGATATCTATATTTGATGCTTATACAGTGTAGTGCACTTTGGTTGATGGTTGATTATTTTTCAATGCTATTATATACGCGTGATGAATGAAAACCCATATAATTAACATTATATGGTGATTGATTGGGCCTCATTCCAATTTAGAAAATAAAGATTTATATAAAATAAAGGTTCATGTGTTGACTGTACTCATCCGTTGAGATTAGTCATGTGTTGAACGAAATATTTTAACAATGAAATTTATATCTTTATCTATATAAAATAAAGGTTCATATGTTGACTGTACTCATCCGTTGAGATTAGTCATGTGTTGAACGAAATATTTTAACAATGAAATTTATATCTTTATTTATATAAAATAAAGGTTCATGTGTTGACTGTACTCATCCGTTGAGATTAGTCATGTGTTGAACGAAATATTTTAACAATGAAATTTATATCTTTATTTATATAAAATAAAGGTTCATGTGTTGACTGTACTCATCCGTTGAGATTAGTCATGTGTTGAACGATATATTTTAACAATGAAATTTATATCTTTATCTATATAAAATAAAGGTTCATGTGTTGACTGTACTCATCCGTTGAGACTAGTCATGTGTTGAACGAAATATTTTGATAATAACAAATATTTTGATAATAGGAAATATTTGCAATAGAATATTTGAAAATAGAAATACATTAAGCCGTATTGATTAGATGGACGCCATTTTGACGTGAACGATATTTATATCGATTTTATTCATTTTAAAATGAATATTGAAAAATGATTTTGAAATCGAATATTTTGAAATGAAATTTGAATCGAATTGAAAAGAAAACGAATTTGAATCGAATTGAAAAGAAAACGAATTTGATTTCAATTGAATATATAACGAATTGGATTCGAATTGAATATATAACGAATTTGATTTCAATTGAATATATAACGAATTTGATTCGAATTGAATATATAACGAATTTGATTTCAATTGAATATATAACGAATTTGATTCGAATAGAAAACCAATTTGAATTGAATCGAATAGAAAACCAATTTGAATTGAATCGAATAGAAAACCAATTTGAATTGAATCGAATAGAAAACGACTTTGGAATTGAATTGAAAACGAATTCAAATTGAATTGAAAACGAATTCAAATTAAATTGAAAGCGAATTGAAATTTGAATTGAATAGAAATGAATAGAAATGAATTTTAAAACAAATTTATAAAGAAGAATTCAATTTTGATTTGAATTAAAATGGAAAATGAAAATGTTTTTGAAACGAATTCAAAACTATTTATATAATTCGTTTTAAATAGAAATCGACGAAATATATATTATATATATTATATAATGGCCGGAATAGAACGCGCCGCGCCGCGGCAGTTCGTGAATTTCGACCATTTATTTCAAACGGACATTACGGGAGATCCGACCGTCGGATTCTCCTAAAACCGGAACCGTTGGGTTCGTATCGAAAAGAGCTTTCTAATGAATATTAGAAATTTGAAATCTAACGGTTGGATTTGGAGATACGTCCAAATCAAAATTGGAAAAGGTCGCTGTAAGTGCAGTTCGATGGCCATTGTTGGAAATCGATTGTACGGGCCTTAATAAAATTATTAAAAATAGTAATAATTTGTGTAAAATCATAAGAAATGATTTGGGAAAAATTAGGGTGAAAAACTCCATATTTGAAAAGATAAAAATGGATTTTTATCGAAATGAACTAGTTTTGAACTAAATTTAAAACCCAATTATTTTTAAATAAATAAATTAGATTTAAAAAGGGGTTTTAAATAATCGGAATTTCTAGTATATTTGATTGGATTTGAAATGGGTTTATCATGAACTGTGTTTTAAATAACACTAGTTCTTTAACCCGATAATAAATAGAATGTGATTTGGGTTTGTCGTGAACTGTGTTTTAAATAACACCTAGTTCTTTAAACCAGTAAAAGGAGTTTTAACGAATCTGCAATTAGGTTGAAATGTGAATCTATAATCTAAATTATCAAATTTAGAAATGAGCGAGAATGGAGTATCGCCTGTTTTGCTCCAAAGCGATAGTTAAATCTTTAATTAGATTTGAACGTGAAATGGTAATTAATTTTACCGATAACACCATAGTATTAGATATGGAGTATTACCAGTTTTGCTTCATGGGATGAATAGGTTGGGATTGGGAAATAAAATAAATAATTACTTCGTTGTGGTTCGCTAATCTCGACTAGCTTAGAAAACCATAATTTTGGTTTGAAACCATCCAAAGGAAGATTAAAGGATAAATTTTAAAGAATTTATCTTGGATAAAATTAATGGGAACCTTTCCCTGAAAATATGAATTGGAATGAGGCGTATGTTGTGTTTGTGTAACATTTGTTTTTAATATACGCGGGTTGTTCGGAAAGTCCGGGTTTATACCCATTCTGAATAACCGATTCGACGATATGTCGAAGATGAAGACGGTGGTTGAAGACCGGAAGTCTTCACATCGTTTGGATAATTACTGGCGATCCTGATTGGGCAGTACACCCAAGAGGATGGAAATAGTTGGTGGTCGTCCAGACGTACTTGGAGATCGATGGATATGCGAGGAAAGTGCCTCCGGTTTCGTTCAAACCCAGAACGGACTTGTAAATGGATTGTGTGTCTGACATTGGATTTTATTCTGTGTTGATTGATTTCTATTAAATATACATCTGTTTGGCAGCGGAGAATTTATTCTTTTGCTTAACGCCCTTCTCTGAGACGTACGAGCTCAGAGGTTGTATATCGATGGACATCAGTCGCATGGCATGAATTGCCTGTGTGGCACGCTAAGATGCAATGATCAAGGCTTTTGTTGAAAAGCAGAGTGTTGTGGTTGATGATCAAAGCACGGCCTACGTGGCAGCTTTGTGTATAGTGTGAATTCGCGAGCCTCACACCTCGGTATGAGTTAAAAACGGGATACGGACTGCAGGGAGAGCACGACGTTTCTTTCTAGCTTTGGTGGTGTCAGTGACTTACCAGCCCTGACATTTATATACTTTTCACCTTTGTGGTTGTTGGAATGCGAGGTGCCTCGATTATAGGTCTGTAAGGACCGGGAAACGTGTGTTCAGGCATAATTAATCCTCTAACGTAAGTGAGGACCGGCCCTGAAGATCCAGGATTGCCCAGAGTGCGTAGTCCTGAGGCATTTGCTAGAGTGTCTCGAGCGCGGAGAGGAGCTTGCCCCTTGCCTCGACTCATGACGGAAATCCAATTTCCAATACGTGTATTTCGACTTTATTTGTAGAGCCTAGTATGGCGACATAGTGGGATGGGGCACTCATGCCGTCTATGATTTATATTTATGATTGAAATTGTTTTGACACTATACACTTATTATAGTATCAAATGATTTGTTTTAAACGTATCAAGCATGTTTGGCTGTTATAAGGTAAAACCCTATCCACCGGCTTGCGTTGCATTGTGTGATGTGACCTGGGTCTTATAATAGCTTCATTTTTCGAAAAAGCATTGCGCTGTTTATTCTATGCACTGGTATTCTTGGGAGGAAACCAATTCCGTGTTATACGGCGTGGTCCCTTGAAATACTCTCTTTTTAAGTAAAGTTTTAAATAACTGTTTTAGTTCTCACACCAGTCACATGACTGACCTGGAGTTTATTGTTTTAACCTAAACTCTGGATGCCCCTATTTTCCGCACGGGCAGCTAGTAGTTTTGGTTTTGCAGATTTATATTCACAGGATCCTGGTTTACAGCTGGAATGATATCCGGAAAGCTCTGTATCCGTATATTACCTTCAGTTGTACTTTGTATTATTTTCCGCTGCTATGTAATTTATTGTAATCTCTGATATTTATTGAATGTAATTTATTCATTTATACTCTGTATATTCTTGTATCTGATGGAATTGTTGTAATATACAATGAAATGTTCTTCCGTCTGCGTTCTGATTTGTCTTGTCCTCACAGTAATTCGTCCTTTCTCATCTCTTCGGAGACCAGGGAAGTTACGGGTCACTACAGGGGGAGTATTCAAGAAATAGATCGACATGTAATATCAGGTATGAAAATTTTATAAACCAAGGTTGTCATCATCAAAAAAAGGGAGATTGTTGGAGAATGGTATTTTGATGACAACAAACTTGTTTCCATTATTTACATTATTGATTATAAAATATATACTAACATTTTTTGTGTAGAATATATATACATATATATGTATGTATATGCAGGATACATATGTGCAACATATAAATTTTGAAGATTGTACAATATTAGAGATACTAGATATCAAGGAATTTAGGACTCATGAGTATTAAGATAATCAAGATTTCAAGAGCTTAAGATTGTCAAGTAGTAGAGTCTAGCATATATGTAAAACTCTAGGTTAACGCTTTCAGATTTTGTTTTCAAATTGCTTTTCAAATTCATTTCAAACTCCTGTTTTAAAATAGTTTTAAATTATAAAGATTTTACTTATGATTTCAAATATATATATGTTTATAGCTTATAAAGTTTTATAATATATATGTTTTATATATCTTATATCATATAATTTTATAAATATGTTTATATTATATTTTTATATGTTTTTACACTTTAGAAAACTCATTTTAAAACACTGGTTTTGATTCAAGATTTTCTAGAAATATATATTGGTTTTAACACTTGAAAAATGATTTTAAATTCAAAAACACCATGCATATGCCAACATACATATTTGAACATGTCGACATATAACTGTCATATTTTTAATTTTCAAAGGAAGTGTCTTCTCATATTTGAAACGCTTCAGAAACGTTGTAACCTTTCAACCTCTATAAATAGGAGTTAATTTCAAATTTTTTTATCATCCTATCTTATACAAGCGCTACACCAAATAAGCAAATTTGAAACATATAATACCTTTTACTTGAAACCCTTTTTCTTGTTTCCAAGCTTGGAATGGTTATTTGGTGTTTCTATATCTATCAAAGTGTTTCCATTTATTTTTTTATATTTAAATATATAATTTTTTAACATATTAACTCTTGGCCCATCATACAAACGTTCCTGCTAAGGACCAAAATTTCATTTCCTACTCTTTGGCCTATGTTCGTAGGAAATGAAAGATTGGGCCGCGTTGTTTTTCTTTTCACTTAAACCTACTTCATGAGATTTTTTTTCCAGATCCCTATTCCATCTCTCGGTCGTTTAAAATCAATCTCTAAAGGAATGTCTTGTGAATTGATGCATGTTTAATTCTTCACCGCCTCTTGCTGGTGGCATCCCTTTGTCGTGTTGAATTTGTGAATTGATCCCCTTTCGTCCGGCTTGGTTTGTTTTTATGCATTTATGTTTCCAAATCTTAGATCCGGATGAGTCGATCCTTCCTAATTTGGATTCATTGAAGAGGGTTACCTGCAAGAAGCAATGGAGTTGTAACATCCCAGAATTTTAACTATGTTTGATTTGGATTTTTATTTATTTAATTTTTGATTTTATGAATATAAATTGGTTTTATTAGGTTTAAATATGAATTTTAACTTTGTATAAGTATTTTGTTTTTATTATGATTTTTATAAGAAAACTTATTTTGAAATTTTTTAATTATAAGATTTATGTTTAAGTAATGATATTTTCTGATTTTGATAATATTGATTGGTAAAGGATAATTTATTTTATGATTTTACAAGAATGATTATTAATAAGTTGGATTTACTGATATTATTTGTCATTCGATTGGATTTGTCAAAAGATAACATAAATTAGTAGCATTAGTATTATGCGTTGCTCTTTGTTTTCATAACGTTTAAGGTAAATGCTACCAAAAACACATCCTTTTTTTTACAAGTGTTAAGACACTTGTAATTTTGCATGCAACATTCCATGCATGTAATACACATGTCCTATGATGTGTCACTCTCTCCTTACTCCTCTTTTCCTATAAATACCACCCTTTCCTTCCACTTTTTCATTCATTCTCACTTCTTTTCTTTCTCTCTTCTTCTTAAAGCTTATGGCCATGGTTTCCATGGCATAAGTCTTCCTCCTTTCCACCACCACCTTGCCAAAGTTCGTCATTTCTCCTCTTCCTCCTCTTATAATATAAAGAGAGATTAGTGTATATTATATTATATATGTTTTTGTGAAGAAGACGCTGCGTCGAAATACTGTCCGACGATTCACTCAACTAGGCTCGCCTACCGTGAAGATTTGGAGAGCTGTTAGGTGAGAACTTATAATTTAAAATTATTTGTTTAAATTAGTTAATTATAATTAGCTGAGATAATTAAAATTTGTTGATGATGATTGTGTGATGGATGTTATTATGTGAATGGATGTGCATGTAGTTAGATAATACACTGAACACTGGTAAGCGTTATTGACCGTAACGCTTGTGCACCGTTAAACTGTTTGTTTGTGATGAATGAATTCATATCCATCTGGTTATATGGTTCATTTGGATAAATATGATTGCATTGCATGATATTACACACACACCCCGTGGTTGTGGAAATATATGGGTGATCGATTTAAAATCTCCTTCCTATATACGATTTTATTCAATCATTAAATAATATTTAAATTGTTAGTTTTGAATTAAATATTAACTTTTTAAATATTGAATTAGGATTGGAAATGATTTGAATTATGTATTGATTCTGTACAACGATCTTTATATCTATCTGAAACCAGTTTTGGTAAAACATATTATTTTCAATTTAAATTTGAAATGAGATTTTGAAATTTGAATATGAACGATGTCTCTTTATATTAATAATATAATATACACCAGAACGTTCTAGGATGACAGAGAGGATAGTGTCTAGGCTTGGGTTTGGAAATGAAGTTTCCTGCTCTCCCTGGCTATCCCTAACTGATCCGACGAATGGGAAGGTTAATTTGAAGTTATTTCAATTTAGAAATGAATTGGAATTTATGAAAATTGAATTTTAGATCCAAATAATTTGAAAAGTAAATCTAAATGATTTTAAAAGGGTTATATAAGGATATAACGATTTTCTAAGATATTTTGAAGTATCGTAGAATAATGGTTATTATGGTAAAAATAGAGCTTGTCGCATAACGACAATTTACGTATTTTAGATCGACAATTTACGTATTTTAGATGCAACTTGAAACGCTTATAACTTTTGCAATCTAAATCGGATTTCCATGAAACGAAAAACATTTGATTTATATAAACAAGAACTTTCATATGAGTGAAAGCAGATTTTAAATTCGAGTTATAAATTTCAAGTTATGTTTGAAACCGTTTTGGAAAAGATCGATGTAAGAACAATTGTTGCCCATAACTATAAACAGCTATTTTTAAATTATTTAAAAATATGGAAAAAAATTGTAAAATCATTACAAATTATGAAAAGGTGTTTTCAATTGTAAAGTTTAAGTTTTGGCTAAGATAAACGATATTTTGATCAAAATAGTTAAGATAACTGTTTTGTAACACTTTTGGAACGCTATTGTAACGCTTTCTTCGAAAGCAATCTATTTTGAAGTTTTAACCCTTAAACGATGTTCCGAACTATAAGTAATGATTTGTGGAATGTTTTCAAAGGTTTAAGAGTATTAGAAATATTTTATATGGAATTTAGATTTATACTAATACGGGTTTTCAATACTAAATAATTGGATATGGTTGGAGATAAATCTTCGGATGTTTGATATTAGTTCGGTAAATGAAAACTCTTATTATCTGAGGAATTTACAAGGGTATTTCACCGTTATTCCGCTTATAATATGAGTTGGATATGGAAATTAATATTGAAGATAAGTTGATGGTATCTCTATCCAGATCTAATGTCAAAGAGTTGAATAAACCTTTCAATTATGATACGGGTTCTCACCTTGATTTAAATAATCTAGATAGAAATAATCTTCGATATTTGGTATGAACTTCATGATGTAAATGTATACTATCTGGGGAATTATAAAGATATTATTATATCGTTATTCTACTTATAGTATTCGTTGATTATGAGAATTTATATCGAATATAAGTGGATAAAATTTCTGTGTAATTTATGATTCAATGACGATTGATTTGGGTTCTGTCGTGAATCGTATCTTCAATAATACCATTCTTGAAACCCAATAAGATTGAGTTGTGGAAATTCATATCGTAATTGGAATTTAGTCAAAATCTTCGATCCGAGGGAATTAAAAGTAAGAAATTGAAGCGAAGGTATACTCTTTGATTTCAAAGAAGAATTTAAGATGATAACGAGATGTACGAAATTATAGAAATTCAAATCTTTAGTTGTAAATGAATTGATAACTATGTGGAAGGAGATTTGAATTGAAAAGCCTGTGTGAACCATAGCTACTGTTTAAAGTACGCATATTACTTGGAAAGACCGGGATCGAGCATATGTTCGAAAACCATTCCAAGTAATAATACGACGTTATGAAGCAATTCAGGACTTGGTAAACGACGAATGAAGACCGGGAATATTTGAATTGTTTAGATTGATTGTTGATTAATGTCTTGGTTGGGTAGGCCACCCGATACGAGATGTGAGTTGCATGAGACCTGAACAAATTTAAGTATTTTCGGGTTGTTCCGTTCAGACCCAGAACGGTCTTATATGGATGGTGTGTCTGACATTGAAATTGACTGCATAGCACTGATTTCCGTTAATGAATATTGGATTTGTGGCAATATATTATCCTCGTCTCTAAGTCATATGAATTTAGATGGTATGCATTGATTGAAATCAGTGATATGTCGTGAATTGTCAATGTGACATACCCAAGTTAGGAAACGAGCTAGTGATGATCAAAGAATGGCTTATCGAAGCATAGCTTTGTGTATGACGTGACATCGACAAACCTCACACCCCGGATGATGAGAAACTGGCGGTTAGGTTGTGTATATATATGAATTGATGATGACCGCTGCAGCAGTGGGAAACCACTTATGACTTATGGAATAGGGTATGTTCGGGGGGCCGCGTCTGGTCGAAAACCGTTGATCTACCTCGCGATTTGTATTGGTGTCCGCGTCTGGATGAAAAACCCTTGATTACATTTCGTTTATGTTCCGATTGATCTTTCGTGCCAGGAATCATCAAGTTGGAAACCAAATCTCCAATACGTACCACACGATTTTGGTTTGTATATATATATATATATGGCGACATAATAGGATGAGGTATTATGCCGTCTAGGATTAATACATTTATTTGAGAAATGTTTTCCACACTATATATATATATATATTATGGCTTTGAAAGAGGATTTTACGTATGAAAGCATGTTTGGTTATCATAAGATAAACCTCACCCATCTGGTGTGCGCTTGCATTGTGTGATGTGGGACGAGCTTATGATAACTTCATTTTAGAAAGGTCATTGTGTATTTATATGCACGGGTATTCACATGTAGTAAACCCGTTCCGCGTTAGCGGCGTGGTCCGGTGAAATTTTTAACTTTAAAATGAACCTAATAATAACTGTTTTGAGTTCTCACACCAGTCCCACGACTGACCTGGAGTTTATTGTTCCCTCACCTAAACTATGGGTGCCCATAATTTTGCACGGACAGCTAGTAGTTTAGTTTGCAGTTATAGATCGTTGGAGAAGGATTCAGAGTGCTTTTAGAGTTGGAGTTCATACAAGAGATGGGAGCTTCTGCTATATCGTATGATTTTCTTCCGCTGAGAGTATATTTTCTTTCCTTCCGCTGTATGTGTTGTAACTCTGATATTTTATGTAACTCTGATGTAACATTGTATTTCGCAATGAAAAATTCTGTTATTTTGTTCAAAATATGTATGCACCCATAACAATTCGTCTTTTTGAACTGTTTGAGTCGGTTAAATTACCGGCAACAACTGAGCAAAAAGGTGGGTCGTTACAAGTTGGTATCAGAGCTTTGGTTATACAAAGCTATCGGGTACAACATATTTTGAACAAAGGATAGGACTCATCAGAGCTACAGTATCTCATTAGAGATAGGGTTAGAAATGCCCTAGAATGAGATTTCAGAATATTATGACGAGAGTGCGTATTTTTGAAATCTATATAAGGTATTTTTGTACAAGTAAATCATTTTTGAAAATAATAATTATTTGAAATAAAATATTTTGAAGAAGATTTGAAAATAATATTTTTAAAGGAAATATTTTCAAAATAAAAAGGGCTCTTTGTGATAAAACTTCGAAAATCCAACGTCGATCTGTTCGAAGTTATCGAGAAATAAGCGATTAGTGAATTGGCTTTAACAAGCGTATTGGAAAAAAAAACTTCGAGCTTGGAATGAGAATTTCAAAATATTTTGCAGCCTATATATAAAAGATTTATATAAAAGGATCGTTAATTCAAAGCTATAGATTTGAAAGATAATCAGCGTGTAATAAAAACGGTTGCGAGTATTTATTTGACCTCAAGGTTGGACGATCAAGTATGTAAGGATTTTGCATATACGCCTAGCTAACGTATATATGAAGTCCAATATATACTAGATGGATATAGAATCACATTCTAGTCGCTTGGGGATAATTCTGTTGATTGATCGATCATCATCAGTCTTATTTTTGGGTTTCGAAAGTGGGATGACTATATGTTTCTGATCGAGACGTCAAGAAGTACTTAAAGCTGTATAGATAAACAATCGAATGTGTTTTGCGACGTCCTCACAATTGTAAAATTGATTTTACAAATGACTTTCGAAGTATTGAATGTATTATGTTATGAAATGGGATATGCGAAAAAATGAATTTAACATAAGGTAGTTAAGTTAAATGCATACTTAACTGATAATTAGAAGCGTGAATCAGACTATTTTGTCAAAACCGCAAGGATATATTTTAGAAGCTAATCTCACTTGAAGAACTGAAAAGTGAAATTTTGAAAATGCATGTAAGCGAGCTTGGTTCACCCCATATTTCGATTTTGACGATACAATTTAATAAAATTATGGTAAATGTCTTAAGTGGGGGAGAAGACCGATTTTCCCACCTGAAGCTATACGAATTTTGAGAAACAAGGTTAATATGATAAAATGGGATATGTATTGAACAAATCAATTGAATTTTATATTTTCCCTTGTTAAGAGAAACCGACATGAACGAGTGGGTCAAACGAAAATTTCTTAACAAGTATTCACTTGAAACACAAAGGAAGAAAATGAAGTTGTTAAAGTAAGATTTATTCAAGAGGAAAGTTATGAAAATTTAACGAGTATCCCATGATTAAACTGTTAGAATTTGTATCCTTGTTTGCATGTGAGTTCCCATCTTGGGCTAGACTGTCCATTTAAATTCCAACCATCTGCTATTGAGTAGTGTCATCCGTACCTTAGTATCATGTGCATTTGGCCAAGTATTTGATTCGAACCTTCGCACCTATTGATGCTCATTAGATGTTGAATTTCTATTCTAAGCTCATGAAACCTGATTTGGTCTATGTATACCTTTCATGCACAAATTAGCATGGAACTTCTATGCATCTTTACTTGACTTGAGCACATGGAATTTTGACTTGATCTATGTATGCCTCTTTGTGCCGTGTGAAACCGTGTCGATAACTTTAATTTGTCCAAGATATTTTGTAACAAAACCTCAATAAATGAGCTTTCTTTGAAATATAGAATCCAACTTATGCAAGAAAAATTTGGATTTTTAAATATAAATTTTGAGGATTTGGTTCCGGAAATTTTGAAATCAATGTTTTGGGATGTTTTACCAGTACTAGTTTGAATATATGCATAATCAGAGTGCGCAGAGGAAGCGTGATGGTATTTTTAAATAAAATTGTTTTAAGAGATTGTACGGCTAGTTAAGTAAGAAAATGTTTCTAAACAAGACATGATATTTTAACAAGAATGAAAAAGAGATTTTATATATTTTGAATTTTAAAGTTCGATTAGGTGAATATGAGAACAAAAATTTGAATATTAAATGAGTATAAAAGTTAACTTATAAATGGGTTAATTTGGAAACGATTGAAATAAAAATTTGAAATAGAATGAGTATTTTGAAAATATAATTCTATCTCTTCCCTTGTCGCTGGGTTTTGCTCGACCCATTGTCATATTTTGAATATCACCCCGAATTGTCATTATTCAACTTTATTTCGGAATTCTTCCTTTTTCCCTGCTCAGATAAAGCCCTTGACAAGTGAACTAATTTAGATTAGAAACCAGTATTTTGAATTATCTCTAAAATTGAACTTGATTTGTGTTGAGAGCAATAGAATTTCTAATACTGAATTTAGCCAAGATGTTATATTGCAAGAAAATTGAACGATTAGGGAAAATTTTATTTGAGAACTTGGATTTAAATTTCTAATTTGAGCACTTAGTCTTATAATTGATAAGAAAACCATGGGTTCCATAAGAGTAAGTTAGAAAGATAATTTTCTTAGGGTCATAGACCTCTAAGTACTAGATAATATCTATCCCAGTTCTCCTTAATGGTAGGATAGCAAGTCTGAGTCTAACTCAGAGGATGCGATTTTTAAACAAAACCCGTGACGACCCTAGTAATCACGAGATCATAGAAGTATCCTTAGACTCTACCTTTAGTGAGAATCAGACAGAGTACCCTGAGAATGATGTGAGCCTTGGTTCTGACCATTACATTTCTGGTATGTTGAGAGAGAAATTGGAATTTAAAATTTGTAATGGAGTTTAAATTTACTCGACTTCCTTTTCGAGGACGAAAAGTTTCTAAGGGGGGGTGAATGTAACATCCCAGAATTTTAACTATGTTTGATTTGGATTTTTATTTATTTAATTTTTGATTTTATGAATATAAATTGATTTTATTAGGTTTAAATATGAATTTTAACTTTGTACAAGTATTTTGTTTTTATTATGATTTTTATAAGAAAACTTATTTTGAAAATTTTTAATTATAAGATTTATGTTTAAGTAATGATATTTTCTGATTTTGATAATATTGATTGGTAAAATATGAATTTGGTAAAGGATAATTTATTTTATGATTTTACAAGAATGATTATTAATAAGTTGGATTTACTGATATTATTTGTCGTTCGATCGGATTTGTCAAAAGATAACATAAATTATTAGCATTAGTATTATGCGTTGCTCTTTGTTTTAATAACGTTTAAGGTAAATGCTACCAAAAACACATTCCTTCTTTTTTTTACAAGTGTTAAGACACTTGTAATTTTGCATGCAACATTCCATGCATGTAATAAACATGTCCTATGATGTGTCACTCTCTCCTTACTCCTCTTTTCCTATAAATACCACCCTTTCCTTCCACTTTTTCATTCATTCTCACTTCTTTTCTTTCTCTCTTCTTCTTAAAGCTTATGGCCATGGTTTCCATGGCATAAGTCTTCCTCCTTTCCACCACCACCTTGCCAAAGTTCGTCATTTCTCCTCTTCCTCCTCTTATAATATAAAGAGAGATTAGTGTATATTATATTATATATTTTTTTGTGAAGAAGACGCTGCGCCGAAATACTGTCCGACGATTCACTCAACTAGGCTCGCCTACCGTGAAGATTTGGAGAGCTGTTAGATGAGAACTTATAATTTAAAATTATTTATTTAAATTAGTTAATTATAATTAGTTGAGATAATTAAAATTTGTTGATGATGATTGTGTGATGGATGTTATTATGTGAATGGATGTGCATGTAGTTAGATAATACACTGAACACTGGTAAGCGTTATTGACCGTAACGCTTGTGCGCCGTTAAACTGTTTGTTTGTGATGAATGAATTCGTATCCATCTGGTTATATGGTTCATTTGGATAAATATGATTGCATTGCATGATATTACACACACACGCCCCGTGGTTGTGGAAATATATGGGTGATCGATTTAAAATCTCCTTCCTATATACGATTTTATTCAATCATTAAGTAATATTTAAATTGTTAGTTTTGAATTAAATATTAACTTTTTAAATATTGAATTAGGATTGGAAATGATTTGAATTATGTATTGATTCTGTACAACGATCTTTATATCTATCTGAAACCAGATTTGGTAAAACATATTATTTTCAATTTAAATTCGAAATGAGATTTTGAAATTTGAATATGAACGATGTCTCTTTATATTAATAATATAATATACACCAGAACGTTCTAGGATGACAGAGAGGATAGTGTCTAGGCTTGGGTTTGGAAATGAAGTTTCCTGCTCTCCCTGGCTATCCCTAACTGATCCGACGAATGGGAAGGTTAATTTGAAGTTATTTCAATTTAGAAATGAATTGGAATTTATGAAAATTGAATTTTAGATCCAAATAATTTGAAAAGTAAATCTAAATGATTTTAAAAGGGTTATATAAGGATATAACGATTTTCTAAGATATTTTGAAGTATCATAGAATAATGGTTATTATGGTAAAAATAGAGCTTGTCGCATAACGACAATTTACGTATTTTAGATGCAACTTGAAACGCTTATAACTTTCGCAATCTAAATCGGATTTCGATGAAACGAAAAACTTTTGATTTATATAAACAAGAACTTTCAAATGAGTGAAAGCAAATTTTAAATTCGAGTTATAATTTTCAAGTTATGTTTGAAACCGTTTTGGAAAAGATCGATGTAAGAACAATTGTTGCCCATAACTATAAACAGCTATTTTTAAATTATTTAAAAATATGGAAAAAATTTGTAAAATCATTACAAATTAGAAATATTTTATATGGAATTTAGATTTATACTAATACGGGTTTTTAATACTAAATAATTAGATATGGTTGGAGATAAATCTTCGGATGTTTGATATTAGTTCGGTAAATGAAAACTCTTATTATCTGAGGAATTTACAAGGGTATTTCACCGTTATTCCGCTTATAATATGAGTTGGATACGGAAATTAGTATTGAAGATAAGTTGATGGTATCTCTATCCAGATCTAATGTCAAAGAGTTGAATAAACCTTTCAATTAAGATACGGGTTCTCACCTTGATTTAAATAATCTAGATAGAAATAATCTTCGATATTTGGTATGAACTTCATGATGTAAATGTATACTATCTGGGGAATTTGAAAGATATTATTATATCGTTATTCTACTTATAGTATTCGTTGATTATGAGAATTTATATCGAATATAAGTGGATAAAATTTCTGTGTAATTTATGATTCAATGACGATTGATTTGGGTTCTGTCGTGAATCGTATCTTCAATAATACCATTCTTGAAACCCAATAAGATTGAGTTGTGGAAATTCGTATCGTAATTGGAATTTAGTCAAAATCTTCGATCCGAGGGAATTAAAAGTAAGAAATTGAAGCAAAGGTATACTCTTTGATTTCAAAGAAGAATTTATGATGATAACGAGATGTACGAAATTATAGAAATTCAAATCTTTAGTTGTAAATGAATTGATAACTATGTGGAAGGAGATTTGAATTGAAAAGCATGTGTGAACCATAGCTACTATTTAAAGTACGCTTATTACTTGGAAAGACTGGGATCGAGCATATGTTTGAAAACCATTCCAAGTAATAATACGACGTTATGAAGCAATTCAGGACTTGGTAAACGACGAATGAAGACCGGGAATATTTGAATTGTTTAGATTGATTGTTGATTAATGTCTTGATTGGGTAGGCCACCCGATACGAGATGTGAGTTGCATGAGACCTGAACAAATTTAAGTATTTTCGGGTTGTTCCGTTCAGACCCAGAACGGTCTTGTATGGATGGTGTGTCTGACATTGAAATTGACTGCATAGCACTGATTTCCGTTAATGAATATCGGATTTGTGGCAATATATTATCCTCATCTCTAAGTCATATGAACTTAGAGGGTATGCATTGATTGAAATCAGTGATATGTCGTGAATTGTCAATGTGACATACCCAAGTTAGGAAACGAGCTAGTGATGATCAAAGAATGGCTTATCGAAGCATAGCTTTGTGTATGACGTGACATCGACAAACCTCACACCCCGGATGATGAGAAACTGGCGGTTAGGTTGTGTATATATATGAATTGATGATGACCGCTGCAGCAGTGGGAAACCACTTATGACTTATGGAATAGGGTATGTTCGGGGGGCCGCGTCTGGTCGAAAACCGTTGATCTACCTCGCGATTTGTATTGGTGTCCGCGTCTGGATGAAAAACCCATGATTACATTTCGTTTGTGTTCCGATTGATCTTTCGTGCCAGGAATCATCAAGTTGGAAACCAAATCTCCAATATGTACCACACGATTTTGGTTTGTATATATATATATGGCGACATAATAGGATGGGGTATTATGCCGTCTAGGATTAATACATTTATTTGAGAAATGTTTTCCACATTATATATATATATTATGGCTTTGAAAGAGGATTTTACGTATGAAAGCATGTTTGGTTATCATAAGATAAACCTCGCCCATCTGGTGTGCGCTTGCATTGTGTGATGTGGGACGAGCTTATGATAACTTCATTTTAGAAAGGTCATTGTGTAACAACCCGTATTTTTGAATAACATGTTATAACATAAATGGAGGCAGAATTAAACTGTAAAATCTGAATCAAGGGAAATGGGCTATGCCATTGCGTTCGTCTCGGAAAAATACGCGAAATAGAGTCCGAGTTTTCGAAAATCGGAGTCCGTATGACCAAGATATGGCCTCGCGAAGTTTCACGAAAAATTCCCAAATTAAAGTATACTTAATTAAGTGAAATGGGTTGCGCAGAGAAATATATATATATTGATATATATATATATATATATAATTGAAAATTAAATAAATAAATATGCAAAAATGTTCAAAAAAGCGAATTGGGAGAGGGGAATAACCGAACCGGCCGATTTTTGAGGTCGACCCGAGCCTGCTGGGTCGACTAGGGGTTAATCCAGGGTGTTTGGCTGTCAACCCGTGGGCCGATTCGCTCAAATGCAGATTTTGCATTTGAATGGTTCTCATGGTTCATCTTTAATCTAAAGGCCCTAGATGGTTCCTACACTTGACTTCTTCCCCAAGACATGCTTTGATGGCTTGGATTGAATCTAGGTTTAATCCTATGGCCTAAAACACTTGCCTAATCTATAAATAAGCCCCTAACCCTCTCCTAAATCCTCATTATTCATTCATGTAACTAAACTATGGCCAAATTTCTACTCTCATGGCCTCCACTCAACTATCCTAGCCTCCACTTCATTTCTATGAGAGGTTTCATGATCATGAGAGTGTTAGAGAGTCCCTATGTTAGTATGAGAGCTTCTCAAGTTGATTTCAAGGCAAAAGCTTTGATCTTTGTTCATAAAGATGGTGTTTTGGTGGGTTTGGAGCATCCATCTTTGGGTTTTTGGGTGATGGCATGCATAGGCTTCATCACAAGCTTTAGTTTAATCGATTTAGGCCTTCATAGCAATGTAAGCCCTTCTCCTACTATTAGATATGAACTTTAAACTTAATATGACATGTTGTAAGTGGGTTTAAACATTAGTATGTAGCATGCTATCATCTTATGCAAGCTTATAAAGTCATTACCTTGGTCTTGTGGTCATAAAGCTTTGACCTTTATGTTGAAATGTTGCATTATGCAACATGAGAATCTTCATAATCATTATGTCACCTTGCATATGAAGTCATAATCCTTATATGATGATATATGCGAGTTTCTAGCCATCATTACATGTCTTTTGTCACCATGATTCGCTTATGTACCAAGTTTGGGTTTATGCATGTTTTTGAGGCTTAAGAATGTAACATGCAAGCTAATGAACACATTTGTGCCTCATTTGCCACCATGATTAACTTGTGGCTTAATACCCATTTTTGTCATTCCTTTGCCAAGTCTCTTCTTTTAATCCATCACGTTGTTGCGAACGTATATGCTAGTTTAAAAAAAAGCGTTGGGGTCACATTATGGGGAAACATAATGACATGAATATGACTTGGGTAAATGGGTATAAACATGACAACATGTAACGTTAAATATGACATGTGTTTATACTTGAAAACATGATTTGAAATATAACATGGAAGTTGACATGTAAGTATGCATAAAAACATAAGCTTGGGAATTTACCTATTAAGTTAGGTCTACCCAATTGCTTGAAAACTTGACTATGAACATGACACTAGACTAAACATGAAAGTGGCCAACTCGAGGTTGGGTTGAGTTTGCAACGTAAAACTACCCGGAACCGACCGGCCTAACTAGTAGTTGCAAACAATAGGACCCAATGTGAGAAGTTGTTCATGTTGTGCTTGAACCCGAGGTTAGACCAAGTTGTGGTGTAAAGCTACCCGGAACCGACCGGCTTAACTAGTAACCACAACAAAGTCTAATGTGAGAGGTTGGGGTGCATTAAGTAATTAATGCCACATAATAGGGTTAAGTTAATTTGATTAATGAGGCTTAACCAAATATGAAATGGACAAATGGGTTAAGTAATTTAATTTGACTAATGACACTTAACCGACATGACAGGGTTGGGTAGGTTAAGTAACTTGATTTGCCTAACGACACTTGACCATTTTTATACGACGAGGGGACGGGATTAAGTTAACCAACACTTAATCAATCCAACACGATAACTTGATAAGGTTAAGTAAATTTTCTTAGTAACACTTAACCGTTTAATACAGTTAATGGATGGGGTTAAGTCAACTCAGACCTAACTAATCTAAACATGGTAATTGGACGGGGTTAAGTTAATTTACACTTAACTAATCCAACTCGTTAGTTTGATGTGGTTAAGTGACCTATACTTAACCAATCTAACGTGAAAACATGATAAGGCTAAGTCACGAATCACTTGAATACGCTTGACCGATTTGACTCGGTAATTTGACAAGGTCAAGTTAATTTATATAATTAACCAATCTAAAATGATAATTAGACGAGGTTAAGTTATGGATTGCTTAATATACTTAGCCAACTTGACACATGGTTTGTAGGGTTAAGTCTTGGACTTGGATACTTAGCCAATTTTGACATGGTTTGTAGACGGGCTAAGTTATGAACTTAAGTGACACTTAACCCATTAGATAAACCCTAATTCGGAGGATTAGGTAAATAACCATAGTTAACAAGGATTATGGAAATAAGGCTAAGTGGTAAACCTTAGTTATGGGAGACTAAGTAATAATTCTTAGTCAAGGAAATTTGGACCATTTCTTAGATAGATTAGTAACCCGATACGTTAGGTCAACGTTAAGTATGCGTGTAGGAGCAGGCTATCTGATTTAGATAAAGGCTCCAACGAACTGGGTAACGAAGCAGCGGCTTCGGGGAACGTGAGGATATTCTTGGGATCCCTCTGTGAGCTGCCAGGTCATTATACTAGGCTCACGAGAGGTTGAGGTCTGCGGTAGAAGAACCAAGAATATGCCTTGGTTGCTATGCGAGCGACCTAAAGACCGGGGTGGATAGCAGTGAGTCGACGAATACATAAGGTGTCCGAGATAGCAAGTTCGTCGATCATCTACCATCTTGAGTCAAGCGTGTACGTACGGAAAGGCAGGGAACACCCAACAGACCATAATTGCTATCTAATTATGGGTGAGGTAGGCCGTAGGATGTGGGCTGGCCGGAGTGTAGTTCTCATGCAAGATTTTCTCTTGTGTTGCCTTTCACTAGTTGAGGGAGGGGTCTCGTGGGACCATAGCCACGTGTAGAAAAGCAGACCTTAGTATCTGCATCGGCAGATAAATCTAAAGCTCCCGACCGAGTCCTGTATTTCTTGTTTTGCCCTGTGACAGGACTCGGATGGCACGATGTGATACATGTGCATACAGTTATAGAAAAACGATTCACGATGAATGCGTGGGAAAAAGGGCGCGGTTGAGGGTTAGCGTAATCCCTAGTGGCCTAGGTGGTTTAACCCAAACCAAAATACGAAAGCGTGCAATAGGCAAGCGTAATCCCTAGTGGTGCTAGGTGTCGTAAGTCCTAGTAGTTCAAACGATGATTCATATGGAAGAGTCTAGCTAGAACAAGGGTGACAGTCCAAACGATTTCAAGGATAATACGACATGAGGAAGCCCGTACGAGGTACGGCAAAGGACTGAACTTATATACATGGAAAGAAACATATGATTTGAGTAACCTATATATGCGATATGTTAGGTTGACATGGACCATTACACGATTTTGAGTAAGGGACATTCATGGTTAACACATAACAAGGCTGGGATACTAGTACGGAGGGTGCAGAGCAAATATACATGTTAGAACCAGGAAGAATATACGGAATAGATATCGTGGAATGTTAGACGGGGTAGATACCTTGGGATAGTATACTTGATAGAAGTCTGACGATATGATACCTTGATTTATCATGACACCGTAGTTTATCATGATACCTTAGTTCAGTAGTTATCCTGTTATTCTGATTTAGCTTATCTATCTTGTTATCATGCTTATGTTCATCTCAGTTCCTCATGCCAGTTAACTTTACTAGTTTATATGCTGATAGTAGATAGGGCTTACCAGTCTTTATGACTGACCCCGTTTTCTTCGCTTCTTGTCTTCCGTTTCCCCCCCAGGTTACAGGGAGGAAATACTGTTGTTTAGTTCAGACTTCTTCTGCTTGAAGGTCATCATGGATGGCTTGGACTTTTCTTGGCTATGGCTACTTTACTGTTTTATTTGGGGAATAATTTATGGAAAAGTCTTAATGCTTCTTTATTATTACAAGACAGGTTTTGATGTACTCTGATGTAAAAGGCTTTAGACCTTAATTATTAATGTTTATGAAAGTTCGATTTTACTTCCGCCATTTTATATGTTCTGTCTTGTGATATTTCTGTGCATGTTTACCAATAATGCCCCTCTAAAGCTAGTGCATTCCTTTGCGAGTGACCCTAGCGGAGGCGGGGTGTTACACATTGCGTATTTATATGCACAGGTATTCACATGTAGTAAACCTGTTCCGCGTTAGCGGCGTGGTCCGGTGAAATTTCCAACTTTAAAATGAACCTAATAATAACTGTTTTGAGTTCTCACACCAGTCCCACGACCGACTTGGAGTTTATTGTTCCCTCACCTAAACTCTGGGTGCCCATAATTTTGCACGGGTAGCTAGTAGTTTAGTTTGCAGTTACAGATCGTTGGAGCAGGATTCAGAGTGCTTTTAGAGTTGGAGTTCATGCAAGAGATGGGAGCTTCTGCTATATCGTATGATTTTCTTCCGCTGAGAGTATATTTTCTTTTCTTCCGCTGTATGTGTTGTAACTCTAATATTTTATGTAACTCTGATGTAACATTGTATTTCGCAATGAAAAATTCTGTTATTTTGTTCAAAATATGTATGCACCCATAACAATTCGTTTTTTTGAACGGTTTGAGTCAGTTTAATTACCGGCAAAAATGGGCAAAAAGGCGGGTCGTTACAGGAGTGGTGATAACATTCGAAATGGCAACAACACATTTGTTTTTTATAACCAGTATAATTGGAGACTAGCATTTTTTTTTGATTCAACAGTTGATTTTTGTTACAAGTATTTGGATTCACAGCTGTTTTCTGTCCATGTAATATTTTTAAGGTCATCTAAATAGTATTGTTATTCAACAACATATTTACTGGATATTAGACTAACTGTGATTGGTTCTAGAATATCTTGAGATTTTCTTTGTAGTTTGACAAACTTCCTGTCATATTCAAATTGTTTGAAGAGCGAGATTTCTTCTTGTTTTTGACTAGTGTAAACCCGACACCTGTTGATTTAACTTTTCATTGCAATATTGATGTATTATGGTTAGTTCTCAAAATTTTATCTTACTATTTTAGCAGTAAATAAAAACTGCATGGCAGTTAGGCTGTTAAGCCAAAATAACTTGATATCAACATTGCTAAATTTCTTTATATAATTTTTGCATGACAAGCAATCACTGTGTAATTCATTTGTTGGTTACATAGAGATAATATGTATAATATAACAAGATTCACTACTACACTAGGACATGTCTAAAGAGCCAGTGAGATTAATATATTATATGATGCATAATCAACACATATCTGTTAGCAAACTAATGTCCACAATGTTTTCTTGAATGAATCATTATGTTTATCACCTTGCCATAAACACAAATTCCTGATAAGATCATTTGTCTTATTTAGGTCTAACACACCAATAAATACCTATGGAATAAGTCAGAAACAACGATAATTTTGTGTGTTTACTTAACATATGGCTATATGAATTTATTTATTTATTTTTAAAAGGTGCCTATAGTTGGATTATTTGAATCATTATCTGACTGGACACCTGTGAATTTGGTAAAGACGCGCAAATAATATATTGTCTACATTAAGATACATTTACATTAATAATAGCGTTACAAAAATGAATGCCAAACAAAAGTAACAGTATTTTGGGTGCCTAAACTTTGTTTGCACCACATTTACTAAGTTGTTGCTTTTACAATACAAGGCACAAATGATGGTTAAAGTAGAAGTTAATGGTATTACATCCCCAGAACATACTGGACCTGTTGTGTCTTAAAATTAACAGCAATTGCATTAGAGTTTATATACATTACAAACTTAAGGTATCCTAAAAAATCATGCTAAGAAACTTTACTTAGACAAATCCAATCCTAGATCTTACTTCATCTTTGTTCTGATCATCCTCTACATTCGTTGGATCTAGATTCACTGCCACTGTGCAAATGTTTGATTAGTTAATTAAATACTTGAAAAAAGGATAACCATCAAAATACCTTTTGAATAGTTTGCTAATTTACAGTTTTCTCTTATATGCTTAGTAGACAGTTTTGTCTTTATTTTCATGCATAGTGAATTTCGAAAGAGGCAGATAGTTAGAATAGGCCCAATGGCATTATTTATAAGATTTCATGTTAAGATGATATTCAAGTGAGTTAATTAGTTTTCTTTTCCAGGTATATATCATCCTAGTTTCAACTGGTTGTACAAATGTTAGACAAATCGTGGATGATTCAAAGAGGGAATTCAAAGTATGTAAAAGGGGTTAATCAATTTGTCAAGTTTGTTACAGAACTAGCAAATGGTGAAGTATTGTTCCCTTATCCTTTGCGATCGTTGCAAAAACTCCAAAGGATAAATAGATCTTGAACCCATTAGATTTCATTTGCTACGACATGGTATTGATAAAAGTTATATGGTGCGGGAGCATCATGGAGAAAAAGTGAATGAGTCTGGGGACAAGTCTAACGTAGTGGTAGACGATCAAAGTAACAAAATTAAATTTACTAGGATGGAGGAACTTGTCGATGATGTATACAATGTTCATAATGAAGAAGCCGGTTATAATGCAGATAATGTACATAAAGATGAGACATCACTTGACGATGAACCAGAAATGCAGAAAAAACAAGAAATATACCTAATATAAGGAGATGACAACACAATTTTTGTACCCTGGGTTCCCTACCGATAAAAAAAATATTGTTTACCATTATTGAGTTACAGAAATTTTGGTTGGACTAGCAACAGTATGACTACTTTACTTGAGTGGTTAAACGATGTGTTTGGTGGAAAATCTTGTTTGCCAAAGAATTATCCAAATATGAAGAACATGATTAAAGATTTAGGAATGGAATGTGAAACTATACATGCGTGTAAGAATGGTTGTATTTATATTGGAAGAAATATGCAAATAGTCAAAAGTGCCCTAAATGTGGGATTGGAAGATACAAGCTAATTATTGGTGATGATAGAAAAGAGAAAAAAAATATTCAACAAAGAAACTGCAAAGATTGTTAAATATTTTCCTTTGATTCCAAGGTTAAAGAAATTTTATTATATTCCGCGAATTGGAGAAGCAATGACATGGCATGAAAAGTCAAAAAGTGATGGAAATCTACTGAGGCATCTATACGATTTAGGTTAATGGGGTTCTGTTAATGTGAAATGGCCAGAATTTGCTGATGAAAGCCAAAACATTTGTCTTGCAATTTCAATAAACAGTTTTAATCCATATGCAACTCTAAGTAGTAAGTACAGTTGTTGAACAATAATATTAGCACCTCTAAATTTTCCTCCATCTTTATGCATGAAGAAAGAGTTTTTCATGTTAACTCTTTTGATTTCTGGTCCTAAAGGTCCTGGAAAACATATTGATGTCTTCTTACAACTAATGGTAGAGGAGCTTAAAGAATTATGGTTTAATGGTGTTCTAACATACGATGCTTTCACAAAATCCACATTTATCATGAGAGCAATGTTGTTGGGGGGGGAGGGGGGTTCATAATTTTATTGCATACAGGATTTTATCTAGTTGCAATGTGTATGGTTATAAAGCTTGTCCTGTATGTGAAAAGGATATTAATTCTGAATGTCTGGAAAATTCTAAAAAAACATATGTTATAGAAGATATCAAAGGTTTTTGAGATCCAATCACAAATACAGGAATGATAAAAGATTCAACAGAACTGTTGTTTACCTCCATGACGATTATCTGGTGAAGAAGTTGAACAAAATATGTTGTATTATTTTGGTAGAGATGATATACACAACCATGATCACATTATTGGTAAAACATGCAATAGTATGAAACGTAAGAGAAATTTAAATAAGGATTATGATTCCAATTAGCACTCCACTATTGCATTACCATGGTATAGGAGGTCTATACTATTCGAATTACCATATTGGAAGTTCCTTGAGGTTAGATACAATATTGATGCGATGCACTTTGAAAAAAATATTACCGAACACTTACTAAGTATAATAATGGGAGCTAGGAAACAAAAGATGGATTAAAATCTAGAAAAGATATGAACAAATTAGGAATTATTAAGAAGTTGTGGTTAGTTGAAGATAAAAAAGGGTACAACATCAATGCCAAAAGCATCGTACGATTTAACATTAAAAGAGAAGCAAAACATGTGCCACTGCTTAAAAAATTTGAAGTTGCCTTTGGGTTTTTCCTCCAACTTAAGTAACTTTGACACAAGTCATAACCCAACCTCCAGAACTAAAAGGCCTCAAGTCGCATGGTTATCATGTGAGCATTGAACATTTTCTTCCATTGTTGCTTAGGGATGATTTTAAGAATGGCAAACTTTTGAGGATCAAAGCGTTGGCTTATTTTTCAAGATTTTGTGTGCTAAGGTGATAATTAAAGAGGAGCTTCAATTAGCAAAAAAATCATTGGTGAAGGCAATGTGTATTCTTGAGAAAGATTTCCCTCCCTCATTTTTTGTTATAAGCGTGCACCTTATCATTCATCTAGCTGATGAAGCAATGACATGTGGACCAATAAGATTTCGGTGGATGTATCCATTTGAGTGGTAAAATTATAATTCTTCTAAGCTTATTTTATTTATGCTTATGTTTTATAATTTCCCTAAGCTGATTTTAAATGCATTTTCTTGTTAGATTAATGAAACAATACAAAAGGTATACTTTGAATGAACGATATGTCGAAAGCTCGATAGCAGAATCATATCTTGTTGACAAATCTGTGATGTATTGCATGGAGTATATGCCAAACTCAAGTGTTGGTACACACAAGTCTAGTAGGGAAGATTAGTTGGAAGAAAGTGAAGACCTTACAAATGAGCGACCATTAGGAACTGGACACGTTGTGGTGTTGAATCATGTTTAGTTTCAACAAGTATGTCGATGGGTTCTTAATCGTTTTGAAAATCTAGAAGATTGGAAATGGTTGACTTCGTTTTTTTTTTTGCCTTATAGCATAATATATTAGTAAAAAAAATTGACGTAATTTATTTATGTAGTAAATATGATAAATACTTGGAATTATTACCAATTCATATTCAAAATGATGAAGGACTAACGCAAGTACAAAAATTAAGGAATTCAATCATTGGCCATGTGATGAGGTATACATTGTTGATTTTAACCTATTAAATGCATACTTTTATGCTTATTGCTTCTAAGGTGACATTTTTAAATAATGTAGTTGCTCGAAATGGGAGAGACTAATTCCACACTATGGAGATTGGAAAATGGTCCACTTTACAAAGCTATTAGTTATAAGAAATATTGTGTTAATGGTTATGCATTCTCATCACATTCATCCGACGGGTGTTTAGTTACACAAGATAATGGTGTATCAATTGAAACATATACTAGCTTTGTTGCGGGTCGGAAAGATACAAATCCAAAGGATAGGTTAATGACCTATTATGTTATTGTGAGAGATATTTTAGAATTGGATTACGTTGATTTTAAAATGTTTATTTTTTACTGCGATTGGGTAAAAGTTGAAGATCGTAGAAATGCTTGTAGAGTTGATCCACTTTGGAATCTTTTAATGGTGAACTTGAATATGCTGAAACAAAAGGAGAAAGTTAAGGAGGATCCATTTATTTTAGTTCAAGAAGCTAAAGGAGTATTTTATTCTAGAATTGAAGAAGATGATGGTTGGCATGTGGTTTTGTCTACTCCAAGGAAACTAACTAAGTATGTTGATGTGGAAAAACTTCTGAATGATTATCCATCAATCTTAGATAAATTTCCCAACTTAAAAAATGTAACGTCCCGCCTTTTTGACCGCTTCAAATCGATAATTAAACCAACTTTAAACGTCCAAAACGACGGATCGTTATTAGCTTATAGAGTTTAAAATGGAATCAACACAGAAAATACAGAATAAATAGATGACATAAGATTGAACAACGGAATAGACTTTTATTTATAATCAAAATTTTGGAGCATAAAATATTTATATATATACAGCGGAATTAAAACATTTTCAACACAGGAAAATCTTCACTGTTTTAAATATCTTCAGAGTGCGGGTCTCCTGAAATACCCAGCTTTGCCAATCTTCGAATCCTAAGCTGTAATCTTTAAATCTGAAATGCTCGAGTCTGACCTGAGCATTCCATGCAAAAACATAAAACACTCGAGTCAGGATTAAACTTTGTTCAAGTAAATCAATTTCAATAGAAATTGAAATATAATAGTTAATACTATGGGGAAAGAAATTGCTAAGACATAACATAGCGACTTGGGACGAACTAATGTAGGACAACATATGGATTTGTGTGTATATATATACACACACACGCACGTATACTTCATTTAGGCAAGGTTCAACATACATTAGATACTAACAGTAACGAGGTATAATATGTATACTAGTATGTATGTTATAGATCCAGCATGGCAACACATTTAATAATTAATGTGCCTAAAAAGATATAATTTTTTCCTTCTTCCAGGTTTAAGGCTGAAATCAATTTGCAAGGATTCCCTTTTATAGATACAAGTAGTGGGTCCACAATAAGAGTTGCACGGTACAACAAATACTTGTTCATACTCACTAGAGTAACAAATGCAAGGGTTTCAAAACAAGAATAAATAGCCAGGGCACAAATGATGTGAATCAACAAGTATTCTCATGCATGGAAAAACAACAGGTAAACATTTAATATCAATTTTCAACACTGATGACTTGTATTCAGTCCAATTAACTTCTTTAAATTCGGTACATCATGTCCAGTTTGGTGCAAACAAGAAAATAATACAAGTATGACACAACTATGTTAATGAAATGGGTTGCAGCAAATCTTCTTATAGCAAACAGTGTAGGTGAATGCACTACAACAAGCATTGCGTATTCATAACCGAATTAAACTTGTTCAATCTATACAATGGTATACAATAAATCTATGTAAATAGTTAATTGAATCCATGCCATGACACGTTAGGTCAACAACACTGCCACATATGAATAATAGAGTTCGTATTTAGTACAAACCCAACATGACCAACGCCTGCATATTTCTTCGTCGTCATAATAATGAGAATTTTATGGGGACTTCTCTTTATTTATTTTCTTGTATGAAAGCTGAGAAAAGTACTAAGCAACATAGGAATTCTAACTAATCCAGATTTATAAACTAACTAGGTAAAAATCAAATCTTGTGGATAAATGTGTATTAGTTAAAAACCTTCTTTGTAAACTAAGAAACTTCCATTCATCTTTCTTTCCTTCTTTTTCCCTTGCACGTGGGTTCCTAGATCCATACACATAGTGGTTTGTAAACAAAACATCTTTAAACATCTCCCTTTTTTTAAAGACAATGAATTAATTGAACCAAAGAAACAAACAATCTCAGCTTCTATTCAGTTCTTCATTTCCTTTTTGTATCGAAGACCACAAACTGCCAATGTAACCAAAACAGTTCAACCTTATTTTGAATAATTTTCAATTTCAGATCAGTAACTAATATCCTTTATAATTCACGTTAAACCCATAGTTAAGCTTAAAAATTCAACTTAGGTAATGGTAATAGGTCCAACATACTAATGTTTCATGCAACCATCAAGTCATACATAGGTTTCAAAACTGCATAGTAACGAATCAACAGATCTTAACAAGGTTCGTGGTTGTCAGGCGCGAGTATACATGTGTTTATCAAAAGATGGCTCAACAAACAAGTACATAGGGAAATAACATATAAACAAGGGAAACAATTTGATATGTATTTGGAATCCATACATCACTCTCCTAGGACTTAAAATCCTTTTTCCTTTTTTAATATATGTAAACTATGTTATGTAATACATCTTTACATAATAATAAACTTTGTCCTCTTGGATTTGACAATCCCAGTTTGCAAAACAAGGTACTGCATGGTTGAAAGAATAATACTTTAGGGACCCCATTTTTAAATAAATGATGCCTCTTTCTTTTAATCTGATCCTCTCTTTGAAGAATCTGGAAACGAATGGACTACATGCTAAAGGATTTACTGGTTGGACTGTGTTATTATTATAATTATCCTATTGAATAACATATATATACCATGATTGCAACGACCCGGGTTTTTGCGATCCTAGATATCGGCATACAACACTATGTCGACTATTCAAGCATTGGAAACACCAGATAGTCCATAAAAGAAATTAGAGGGTGAGAATAGATAAGATAGAAACTTAGAATAGAAGAAGAAGAAGAAGAAGAACATACAACATCAGAGTAACACGAATCTCACAGCGGAACGAACAACATATAATAGATAACATATCTTTGAAATAAAATCATTATATGTATACAGTAACATTATCAGAGTACAACACTTACAACACAACGGAAATAAGAATAGCTATAAAATCATGAAGCCTCCTGGTCCAAGCTCTCCAAGTATATCTGTAAAATCCTGACTACTTGACTGCCCCTACAAAATTGGGCACCCAAGAGTTTATGGAAAACAAAACAGAATAAACTCTGTGTCAGTCATGGGACTGCTATGAGTAAAACCATTTAAAACAGTTTGAGCAATTAAACGATATCTCATAAGACAACGTCGTATAACGGAGCGGGTTTTTCCCTTATGAGAATCCAAAATATTTGATTTGACTTTCAAAATACTTTTGAAAGAAACGATAAACTTTATATAAAAACTCTTTTGATATTATAATATTGTCTATCAACCACAGCTAAATAATCATCTAGCAGAAACACTTTCATCTCACGTTCTACATATATAGTATATAATAAAAACCGCGAGCACTTATTGGATAATGGATTACCAACTATGACAAGGTACGAAACCACCTTCCGATAGTGTACCTCTAGAGAGGAATACACTGGGTTCAACAAGAACATCTTGCAACCCGGCCACACATGACCGACCACTCATTTCGCTTGAGTATATCGAATGTATAACACCAACGGTTGGGATCAACAACTGTTTCCCGAATGGGACAACATCGAATAGATTAAAGAATAAAATGAATATATCTAGATAGGTGATAATACACCCTAATGGAAGCAACCCACATAGCCATGCTGCCTGCCCGATTTTTGCCATTTCCCGGTTGTGAGGCTAGAGGCCACGCTTATCTTTTACAGATCACACAATTATTCACTTTGAATGTCACATCGTCATACCCGCCAAATCACAAATTGATTTCCCAAAAAATACAATGGGTATACAGCTAAGAGAAACGAATTCCTCCACCACCAAACGTACATACGTTTGAAGAGATCAACTTACGCAATCTATTAAATATACTCTATCAGACATTCTTCCATACTGGTCGTCCTGGGACTGGACAAACCGAAGGCACTATTCTGTAAATCCATCTTAGGCAATTTCTACCTAGGATTCGACAGAACGACCCTTGCACAAACTTCATCTTCAATTATCTTCATCATATTTGATCGCAACGCTAACGTCCATACAAAGTGGTTTTCAGATAATGAATCTGATCCCGGTCTCTCCGTATTGGCAATAGAAATGGTTAAAAACTTCGATAGTCGGTGAGTTAACTATCAAAGAAAAACATGTGTGCAAACAACGATATTATTTCCAGATGGAAATTGTATCGATCAATCATCATTTATCTCTTAAATTTATTTGTCATTCAATTATCCATTTCCCTATTCTCGTTTCCATATATTCGAAAATTCTTATTTTCTAGATTTGGAAAATATACGTTATTACCATTGGAAAACATTTCCATTTCTAATTATCTATATTAGAAAACATTTCTGATTCTTATTTGGAAAACATTTCCAAAACTCCTAAATGTGGATTTAAAAAGATGTTTAAATAAAACATCGCTATGCCAACTCAAAACATTACACTCATTAACTAAATTCACTTAACCAAACTTTACTCTCAAACCTTAACCATTCCTTAGTTAAAAATGGAGTCAATCAAGTTGGGGTATAACTACTTCTCAGATCTTAACTGAACAACAGTTCTAACTTCGAAATAGACAAAGTTCACCTTCTACATCTTTAACAAACTTCCTTATGTAACTCTCGGATTCTATTTACGAATCCACTTCTTTTACAGAAATCATTTGATTATAACAATAGTGTTATAATCCCATGCTTCCGAAATATAATAACTTAAGTATAACTTTTATTTATTAGTTTGGATAAATAAACAAACAACTAATTTATTTATAAATAAATAAATCTTTATTAAAAACGGAAAGTGAATAGTACTTTCCCGAATTCAATATAATCGAATTTCAACGTATAACTCTCTTTCGAATAATCTCTATTCGATAACTCCTTTTCGAATAAACTATATTCGATTAACTCTCTTCGAATAACTAATATTCGATAATCTCTCTTTCGCAAAAACTATATTCGATAATCTTTCTTTCGAATAAACTATATTCTACTAACACCTTTCTTCGAATAAACTATATTCGATTAACTCCTTTCGAATAAACTATATTCGATAACTCCTTTCAAATAAAATATATCCGATAACTCCTTTCGAATAAACTATATTCGATAACTCCTTTCGAATAAACTATATTCGATAACTCCTTTCGAACAAACTATATTCGATTACCCCTTTCGAATAAACAATATTCGATAACTCCTTTCGAACAAACTATATTCGATAACTCGTTTCGAATAAACTATATTCAATAACTCCTTTCGAATAAACTATATTCAATTACTCCTTTCGAATAAACTATATTCGACTACTCCTTCCGAATAAACTATATTCGATAACTCCTTTCGATTAACTCTATCAATTAACTCTATTCAATAACTCTAATCGATAACTTTTTTATATCTCATTAATTCCCTTTTATAATCCTATTTATTTTCCAAATAAATATTCCTTGTATAATTTTATTTAATTAACTTATAAATATTTCCTTTTCAATTCTATTTGTAAATGTTTTACAAATATTTCCTTTTCAATTCTATTTGTAATTTTTTTACAAATATTTCCTTTTCAATTCTATTTGTAAATGTTTTACAAATATTTTCTTTTCAATTCTATTTATTTAACAAATAAATATTTCTTTTTTTATAATCTCCTTTGATTTTATAATTATTTTCTTTTATAAAATCCTTTTCCTTTTATATATAAAATCCATTGATTTCATATAAATAATTTATTTTCAAAATACACTTTGAAAATCCCCTTTTCTACATCCCAGTATTTCTTACGGTATTTAAAATACTAGATAGCAATGATCGATATCATTCAAACACACATAATCAACAAAAGATTATATATCACATCATATATTACAATATATGAAAAGAACAGTATTATAAATATTGAGGAATCCAGTTGGATCCCTCCAACCTGTTTTCCTGCATCCACGGATGTTACACAATATAATTCACATCGATATCACTTCATTATGAAATATTCTGATAAACAGAATCAATATTTAGTTAACGATTTATATATATATATATATATATATATATATATATATATCGTTATCTAAAATTTCAACCAATCATTCAGCAATTCAATCAAACAGTCAGCACACAGCAATCATCATCATTTATCAGTTTTAATTATACGTTATAAAAATATGAACTGGTAGACTTAGTGAGTTTTACTCACATTGGCAGTTCATCGTTAAATAATGGTAAACTGTTGTTGATTCGGATCAGACAATTTATTTTGCTATAAATTGTAACAAGCCCCGATTCACTCCCAATAAATTTCATGGCGTAGCCGCCGTCCATACGATCCTAACGGATCTTGTTTCGTCTGATTCTGACATCGTATGCAATAGTTATTGCTTTTACAAGTTAATACATATTTAAATAAAACAAAACTTGAATTCTATTTTTACTTTGGGCCTCACCAATCAAACTAAGCCCATCTTCCTTCCAAATGAACCGACCCGCAATTACATCCCTTCTTCCCCAGATTACCACACAAACACCGCTCCAGGCAAAATATGCCATTTCCGCACCTTTAAATCCCCAAATCTCCTTCGAAATCCCCTCATCTTCAAAACCAACTTCACCAAAATACTTCTCATCTAAAACTCTCACTTCCCATACTCATCCCCTAAAACTCGCACTACCATAGTTGCTCGCGACATCACTGTCCTCGCGGACGAATTCCAAGAACACACGACATTTTTGACATTGAAATCCTTCAATTTTTGCGTACGAGCTCTATTTCCTACCACAAACACAGATACACACTTGAATTCGTGATTCAAAGCTTCAATCTCTTATAGAACTCAGCACTAGCACTCATGCTACTCACTGTCGAGAGTACCAAACGTACTTCGCACATGGTAGAACCAGTATAGGTTGAAATCTCTTCTTGTAAGGATCACAAAGATAGTTGTTTGAAGATTTATGGAAGTTTATTTGATTTCTTTTGGATTTTAGAAGGTGGTTTCCTTCACGTTTTGTATTGTCTGAAGAAGACAGTGGCGGCGGTTCGATTAACTGACGAATGAATTTAGGTTTAGAAGGCGTAAGGGTATTTATAGGATAGCTTGGCTTGTCTAAGAAGCCTCATGTATTTTTTATTTATTTATTTTATATCCATTTTCTATTTGTATCCGCACTCTAAAAATCCTTACGAATACACATGATATCTAAAAATCATGAAAATGGACATGCAACTAGAGTTTGACATTACGGACCCAACGAAACTGGTTTCGTCGAATTCCGACTCCATTTGCTCACAAAGTGTATTTTTAACCGTTGAAAATAGTGACTGTTTTTCACATTAAAAATCTGTACGGCCACACACTGACCCCAAAAATCACGGAAATTGAAATCTAACAATAATTTAATGTTCCGGATCCAACAAAATAAGTTTCATCGAAAATGGAGATCATTTGCAAAACTGGCTATTTTTAAAGCTCTAAATAAATCCTTTTTAAATGTAAATATATTTAAAAATAATTAAATTAAATATTTATAAATATATCATATATATTCACACAAAATATCATACAGCTCCAGAATATTCCTATATGGACTTCTAACTCGATATTTCAAATCCTTATTAAATCGATATTCCGTTTAAAATGAAATTCTTTTTATATATTGTTATAAATTATGTATGAATTCCATAGCGACTATTTTAAAATTGGATTTGGACATAAATCAAAATCTACACGACGAAATCCCGATTTTTCTCCTCCATTAGAAAAATATACTTCACTAGCTCTGAACGTTTCTTGTTTCATAGAAATCCGGCTTAAAACGGATTCTGTATATTCGTTTAAAGTTCGAATCGCCAAATAACGAACTACCGCGCCATTTCGAGCTCGATTTTAATTATATTATAATTATACATTCAAACTTCATTTAAATAGTATATTCATTATTCGAATTCAATTCCAAACTGAATTATATATATATTTTGAATTGTCCAATTCACACAATATTGTGAATTCCACTATTTCCGACTATTTCAAAAATAAATATATTTTTCTATTATTTATATTAATTAAATATTCAAAATTATTTAATTAAACAACCATTTAATTCTCTAAATCACTAATTAAATAATTAAATAAATTAATTATTATATTGCTAAAATACGGGACATTACATTCTTCCCCCCTTAAAATAATTTCGTCCTCGAAATTGCTAAGGTAGAAAACACACCCTATTAACTGGGTAAAATTATTTGTTTACTTCTTTAATTTAAGTTTCAACTGAACAAATAAATTTCAATTAAAATATTAATTAATTCTTATCAACGAAAATTTTCAAAAATCCTGAAAATTTTCTAACACCTTAAATTTCTGGAAACTTTTGCCAGCGCCTCCTTTGTACGGCTCAATTGGTACAACTACAACTCACCACTCTAGGCCTTCTCCAACCCAAAAGAAAATCAAGCAGCCAAGCGGCTCATAAACCTCCTACCTAATATAAATATAAACTTGTACCTTTTTGTTGGGCATATCATTCCAACATGCATTTCGTTCCAAGTAAAACATGCAGAAAAAAAATCTAAAGTGGAAAGCAGTGAAATAACATCAACAACCAACATGCATTTCATTCCAACATCATTTTATACGTATGCATTAAGATCTTTGGTTCCTTCTTTTACTCATATATTGGTTCCTTCTTTTACTCATATATGAGGAGTCAGGTTGCTAAGTATTAACAGCATTGTTCTTGGCAATTTTTTTTTCAGAAATCAACATGTCACTCACGCATATATCCCAAGAATTCAAGCACCGATTCATGGCCACAAATCAAGGTTCTCCGGAATTTAACCAAGGCAACAAAAGGTAACAATTAAACAATCAATCATGCATGTTTCCCAAATATTAACCGTCTTCAAAACATGGCAGCACACAAATTTAGCTAAGCTTTCATATTCGAGTTTCAATTAAAATTTGAATACTTGAATAAAACTTAATCGTGAGTGAGATAACTCACCTGCAACGGAGATAAAGAGAAGCAGGCTTGGTTGGATAAGGTTGCGATGGCAATCGGAGGGATTGACCACGATTTCAGCTGAGTGGAACAGAGGGGACGCGCGGTTCCATGGTTCCCAGAGTGTTACGACGAACTGGGTGTTGGCGAAATTGATTTGGGAAAAATCATATTGCCACGGTGAAGAACGGTGGAGGGTTTCAATTTGAGGAGCAGTTGCTTTAATTTCAGGAGAGAGCGATGGAAAATTTGGACCGAAGTGAAGGGGCTTCAATTCTTCGGAGGACTGATCGAATTCCAGTGGACCGTGAACATTAAATTAAGAGGGAAAGAAGATTTGAGGCTTCAGTCATTTTAAAGGAAGAGGAGGCTTGATTTTTCTTACTGAAGAATTTGGAGATGAGGAGCGAAATTTGTAGATAAAAGAAAACGAATAAGAATGAAGTCATGTCCATAGCTTATAGGATAGCGGCGTGTATAATCAGTAGGATTGTGCGGTTTTAACTGATGAAGGCAGTAATGAGATTTAAATTTTAATATTAAAACCTACTGCTAATTATCATTTAACTCCCCAAATTCGTACCGCCCAACAAATCTCTGAACACAACGAAAATTATACGTTCCTTTTTGTTTCAATGTTCCAAATTCAATAAAATTGTTTTGACTGTAATCCGACTCCATTTACATACAACGTTATTTTAAATTATTTAACGATTGATCGATTTCATTTTGTTCGTTCACCAACAACTCTATTCGATTCCAATTTTGAACCGCAAATTTCCATACACATATCCCACCAAATTTCTGTATATTTCAACAAATAAAATCTCCAATTTGTTTAATGTTAATAATGTTTATTTTTAAATTCAACCATTAATATTTCAATCCAATTTCAACTCCATTCAAATATCCAACCAAATTCAACTTCAAATATTCAACAATAATTATTTGATTCTCAATCAACCATTCTGCATTAAATATTGAATCACAAAAACATATATTTGATTTTCTAGCCTAAGTTATCAATGTAAAAATTGGTTATTACTAGTTAAATCTTTAATTAACTCCATATCCAATTGTCGAAATTTCCGGGACATTACAATCTTCCCCCTTTAAAACATTTCGTCCTCGAAAAGGAAAGATCGTTAGGGTTATAACAATGTATACTTCAAATTTTCATATTCATGTGAAATTATTCCACAAATAATTTAAATATCGATATTTAAATCATCGATCCTCTTTATTTATCTATTATATCCAATTAATTTGGGAAACCAAATTTCTTTATAACCTTATCTGTCAATATTTACTATTCATCATTCCACTTATTCATTACAATCCACGTTCATCCAAATATCTTCCCATTCAATCCATCTAATCCATTTATCCTTTTCAAATACTCATCGAAGAGGGTAAATAATATCTTCTCTACTAGCCGATAATTTATATATTCAAAACTTGAAAATTTTCAAAATCTGAAAATATTTGTATTGACACAAAGTCATGGTCTTGAAAACCATTTAAAATCATCTTTCTAAATGTAAATTTTCAATTTCAGATTATTGATTTGATTCTTAAAATCAAAATTACTTTATACTCGAAGTTTGACAAGTCTATCATTGTTCTCATAGACGTTAGGCATACGCTGGCCAGGCGCACGACTAAAATCTCCATGTACTAACTATTCTTGCTTCAACTCCCAGTGAAAAATATATTTTAAAAAAAATCCTTTAAAAACAGATATGGAAAGTACCAATGTAATATTGATATGTTGATTGTTCATGAATCGCAGATACACAATGGTTGCGTCTAGATCCCCCAGAAAACATCTGTATCTATAGGAAATCATTTCCTTGTGAATATCGTCATGAACAAATCAACGGAAGACATTTAAGAGTCAAGAGAAAATCTGAGGTCGAGTGTTGATTGCTCTATCTCAGTATCACGAAAACAAATGATGAAAATAAATCAGGTCACGAGGATTATTCAATTCACAAAGACAAATCCAGTCATGAAGACAAGCTGCTGCATTAAACAGGTGGCTCCATTCTACGTTTAGTAACTCTAATGGTTACATCTCTTTCATTTGTAGATTTATCATGTGGACCGCAGGTATATAGTGGTTACACCTGGGTCCCCCGGGAAACATCCATACCCATAAGCTGTCACAGCTCTGCAGATTATGCCCATATAATTCGACTGTAGATCGCAGCAGTTATAATGGTTACACTTGGTTCCCCTAAGAAACATCCGACCGCCGTAGGCTATCTGCAGCCCTGCGAATTTCACTACACGGTCGAATTCGAATGACTCTAGATCGCAGCGATCAAAATGGTTACGCCTGATTCTCTCAGGAAACATCCGTCCGCCGTAGGCTATCTGCAGCCCTGCGAATTGCGCTAGCAGTCGTGCTCAATGGCAACTCATGAGTTTTATGTCCGGACAACCTACTACCACCAGCAACATATCTCAACTAAGTTCAAAATTCATAGAAAAGGAAGGTACTTTCCTTATCTTGATTTTGAAAACATATTATACTATATACATATAGTACTTCTTCTCATAAATCATACTTACGTCAACGTACATAATATTTTCATTTCAAATCCTATTTCAAATATCTTATTCTTATATAAATTTTGTTATATAAAATTTTATCTCAAATTGATTATCTTTTAAATCGCTAATTTCCAAATTCACTGAATTCTTGTACATTTCCATATAAGTTTCGAAAATTTCCATATTCAATATCCAAATTTAAATATCCTCGAACTCTATTCCAGTTTCAAAATTTCAGTCTTGACTTCTTAATCCATTCAGATATTTAATACCCTTTCAAACTCAAATTTATGAATTTGTTTCTATAAACCAATTTCCTTCCAATTCTCCAATTATTAAATTCATTGCTTAACTCAAATCTCTATGCCCCCGAAATCTGGGAATTTCTCACGTTTTCTTATTCACGCATAATTTCTTCTCCATATTCACCTCCTCCGACCGTTAATTAGTAAGCGAACAACTCCCTAAGTATCAACCCCGAAGGCCGAAACCAACATCAGATTGATGCTCAGAAAGCTATTCAACTTAGCTGTAACGACCCAGGAAAAAGCGACCTTGGTTATCCGATATATAACACCTATCGAACAATCAAAAGTCGAAATTACCGGATAGTCCAAGAAAGAAATTAGAGGGTGAGGATAGATAAGATAGAAAATTAGAACAGAAGAAGAAGAAGAACACAACAACATCAGAGTAACACGAATCTCACAGCGGAACGAATAAAATATAATAGACAACATATCTTGAAAATCAAAGTAGTATATGTATATCATACCATTATCAGAGTACAACAATTTCATCACAGCGGAATAATCAATAGCTAGAAAAATCTTGAAGCCTCCTGCTCCAAGCTCTTCAAGCATACCTGTAAATCATGACTACTTGACTGCCCGTACAAATTTGGGCACCCAAGAGTTTAGGGAAAACAAAACAAAATAAACTCTGGGTCAGTCATGGGACTGGTGTGAGTAAACTCAAATCATTTGGTTTAACTTTCAAAATCCTTCCGAAAGAAAAGATAATCGTAAGACCAATCCACACATAAACACGGACGGTTTTTACCTTACGATAACCCAAAACACTTTGGAAATCATATATTATCTGATATTATAATAATGTCTAATCACAAGTAATTAAAATATAGTAGAACGCTTGCATCTCACGCTCTACATATATAGTATACAAATCAAACTCGCGGGCACTTATTGGAAATTGGATTCCGACTTTGACAAGGTATGGGACCACCTGCCGATAGTGTATCTCTAGAGGCGAATACACTGGGTTCAACAAGAACATCTTGCAACCCGGCCCTCACATGACCGACCACTCATTTCGCTTGAGTGTATCGAATGTATATCACCAACGGTTGGGATCAGCAACCGTCTCCCGAATGGGACAGCATCGATAGATTTAAGAACAAAAGGAATTTCTCTAGTGTAACAACCCGAAAATCTGGGCCAGTTTAAAATTTTTATTCTGGCGATTTTAGCGAATTTTGATTATCTAAATGAATTATTTTAAATAAAAACGACGAGAAATTTATTTTGAATGGAATTAGAATGTATATATGTTATATACGTCGTCGTTAGAATATAAATATTTATTTATAATTATAAAAGGAATTGAAAATGGCGCGGTAGTTCGATAATTTGATTTCAAACTTCAATTGAATGTACCGGGTGCAAAAAAAATCCGGATTTTAGTGAAACAAAAAAATATGGGATCTAATTGTGACTATCTTTCCAACGAATCCGAAAAATCAAAATTTCATAGCGGGGATCAAAAGATATGTCCAGTTGAAAATTCTGAATAGTCGCTATGGAATTCAGGCCCTTAAAAATGGGAATTTTGCAAACGACCTCGGATTTCGACGAAACCACTTTTGTTGGGTCCGTGATGTAAAATTATAGCTAGGTTTCAAATTTCATAATTTTTCGAATCAATATGTGAGCGTGGCAAAGGAAAACGCGTTTGACCAGTTTCAGTTGATTTTAATCGACTGGAAAATGGCCATTTTTCTAACGGTCTCGGAATTCAATGAAACTAGTTTTGTTAGGACCATATCGTCAATACGAAGCTAGAAAATATTTTTTTTTGAATTTTTCGAGTTAGTATGTGGCCCCGGTAAAATGAAATGCGCGTTCAAATTCAATATATAGAGTTATATTTTGATTTTGACGAAAACTGGTTGAAACAGTCGAATCAGCCTACGATACATATCTCATTGTGTTTGGAATGGGGGTAATTAGCTGTGGGCTACAGGCGATGAGTCTCGTTTCGAAGTCGAAAATAAAAGTTACTTTTTGAAAATTAAAATAATATAATTAAATAATATAATTCCCCTTATATTCTTTCCCCCCTTCTTTCTTCCTTTGCATTCTGGATCAGAAAAAAAAAGAAAAAATAACAGGGGGCCACGACGGCGATCGATGCCGCTCCCATCGCCCCCCTAGGCGGCGCTGACCACCGCAGCTCGCGCCTACAACCCCCCCTCTCGATCTCCATCTCTTCCTCCCTACCTCCTCCACATCGCTTCTACCTCACCCCTCTTCCAAACACCGACGCGCTCTCAGAAACCCCCCCAAATCGAGATCCGCGCCTCAGCCCTAAACCCCCCCTCCACGACTTGCCGCGCCGACCACCTGAACAGGCCCCACCGCGCCTAAAGCCGCCCCGGCTACCTCCAGTGCCCGCCTCCAGCATGCAGCGAGCCCCTTTTCCCCCTCCTCGTCCGATTTCAAAGTGAGTTTTTTTTTTGTTTGTTGTGGTTAACTTCTCTGATTTAGTTTTAAACAAAATTAGTTTTGCTATATTAGTTAAAGTTAATATTTTAATTAGTTAAAGATATAATTTTTATAAATATAAAGATATATAGATGTATATATATATATATATTTATAAAGAGTAGAGTTTTATGAATCTAAGGATTAGATTTTTTAAGGGTAGAAAAATTTCGTTTTTTTTATTATATGCATAACCTAAAAATTTTAGATCTTTAAATAGGAAAAGACAGGGTTTTCTAAGAACTAAAAAGATTATATTTTTAGCATATAAAAGATTATATTTTTCTTATATGAAGAGCGGTATCGGAAGTCATGATTTTTATATTGAATAGCATAGTAAAAATATGATTTTTATACATTGAATATTATAGTAAAAATATGATTTTTATACATTGAATATTATAGTAAAAATTCGATTTTTATATATTGAACAACGAAGTAAAAATCCGATTTTTATATATTGAATAGCGAAGTAAAAATGTGATTTTTACATATGTAGTGACTACGGGCAGTGAAAAGTGACAAGAGGCAAGAACGACGAAGATTTCTACATAAGAAGAATCGCGATGTTGGATTAGCAATTCTGTGAGAATTTCTCACTCTTTAATTTATTTTTAGTTAAAATATTTATTAGGATGCAGACGGTGTTTAGTAGCACCCGACACCCGTCATCCACAGACCATGGATGGCTTGTTTATTGAATTGTTTGGTGAAATGAAATTGATTTGATTGATGTGTGAATGGCGTGGGCCTTCACTAGACCGGGGATAAGGCTAGGCCTTGTCCCGTTTCTAGTATCGTGCCGTTATGCCGCCGAAATTTTCTAAAATATGTTAGAAAAATAAAAATATCATTTTATTGAATAAATGAACCGAATAGAATATTCATAGTTTGAATAAAATATTTTGATCGTTAAAAATATGATTTTTAACGTGGAAGCGAATAAAATAAAATATTCATTTGCAAACCGGACGGTTTGTTTATGTACACCTATTTGAAGGACATTGATTGGGTCGATAAATTTTACACATCGCCCAACTGCACAAATAAAATCTGTGTTTGATTGTTTGAAACCCCACACGGGTGTTGGGATGAAATTTGAAGTTCACTCATCCTGATTGATTAAATATGTCGGTCGATGGATCGACAGGCTGTTATAAGCGTTAGATATCTATATTTGATGCCTATACAGTGTAGTGCACTTTGGATGATGGTTGATTATTTATCGCTCCTATTATATACATTTGTTGTATGGAATCCATATAATTAACTTTATATGGTAATTGAGTGGGCCTCATTCCAATCGAAAAAATAAAGAATATTATAAAATAAAGGTTCATGTGTTGACCGTACTCAACCGTTGAGATTAGTCATGTGTTGAACGAAATATTTTAATAATAAAATTTACATCTTTATCAATATAAAATAAAGGTTCATGTGTTGACCGTACTCAACCGTTGAGATTAGTCATGTGTTGAACGAAACATTTTGAAATAGAAATATTTGAAATAGAAATATTTTGAAATAGAAATATTTGAAATAGAATATTTGAGAATAGAAATATATGAAGCCGTGTTGATTAGATTGACGCCATTTTGACGTGAACGATATTTATATCGATTTTATTCATTTTAAAATGAATATTGAAAAGTGATTTCGAAATCGAATATTTAGAATTGAATTTGATTCGAATAGAAAACGAATTTGAATCGAATTGAATCGAAAACGAATTTGAATTGAAACGAATATAAAACGAATTTGATTTGAATTGAATAGAAAACGAATTCGAATTGAATTGAATAGAAAACGAATTCGAATTGAATTGAATAGAAAACGAATTTGAATTGAATTGAATTCAACTGAAAACGAATTGAAATCGATTTGAATTGAAATCAAATAGAAGTGAATGTAGAAAGAATTTATAAGGGAAAATTCAATTTTGATTTGAATTTGAATTAAAGGTTGAAATTGTTTTTGAAACAAATTTGAAATGATTTATAAAATTCGTTTTAAAAAGGAAATCGACGAAATATATATATAATATATATATATATATATATTATATATAAAATGGCCTGAATAGAACGCGCCGCGCGGCGGCAGTTCGTGAATTTCGACCATTTATTTCAAACGGACATTACGGGAGACCCGACCACCGGATTCTCCTAAAACCAGAACCGTTGGGTTCGTATCGAAAAGAGCTTTCTAACGAATATTAGAAATTTGAAATCTAACGGTTGGATTTGGAGATACATCCAAATCAAATTTGGAAAAGGTCGCTGTAAGTGCAGTTCGATGGCCGTTGATGGAAATCGACTGTACGGGCCTTGATAAAATTATTAAAAATAGTAATAATTTGTGTAAAATCATAAGAAATGATTTGGAAAAAATTGGGATGAAAAACTCCATATTTGAAAAGATAAAAATAGATTTTTATCGAAATGAACTAGTTTTGAACTGAAATGGGTTTAAATAGAATTGATTCATGGGTTTATCGTGAACTGTGTTTTAAATAACACTAGTTCTTTAACCCGATAATAAATAGAATGTGATTTGGGTTTATCGTGAACTGTGTTTTAAATGACACTGGTTCTTTAACCCAGTAAAAAGAGTTTTAATGAATCTTCAATTAAATTGAAATGTGGATTAATAATTTAAATTATCAACTTTAGAAAATGAGCGAGAATGGAGTATCACCAGTTTTGCTCCAAAGCGATAGTTAAATCTTTAATCAGATTTGAACGTGAAATGGTAATTAATTTTATCGATAACACTGTGGTGTTAAATATGGAGTATTACCAGTTCTGCTTCATGGGATGAATAGGTTGGGATTGGGAAATAAATTAAATAATTACTTCGGTATGATTCGCTAATCCCGACTAGTTTGGAAAACCATAATTTGGTTTGAAATGACATCCAAAGAAAGATTAAAGGATAAATTTTAAAGAATTTATCTTGGATAAAATTAATGGGAACCTTTCCCTATGAATGTGAAATTTAGAAACTAACTGTCGGTTAGCTAAGCAGAATGGTTTCCTGGATATTGATCTGATGATTGGTTTCGGCCTTTGGGGTTAATATTTGGGGAATTATTCTCTTGATTAATTTACGGTTAGTGACTGATGAATTGGAATGAGGCGTATGTTGTGTTTGTGTAACACTTATTTAAAATATACGCGAGTTATTCGGAAAGACCGGGTTTATCCCATTCTGAATAACTGATACGACGATAAGTCGAAGATGAAGACGATGGTCGAAGACCGGAGGTCTTCATGTCGTTTGGGTAATTACTGATGATCTTGATTGGGCTGTACACCCAAGAGGATGGAAACAGTTGGTATCAGAGCTTTGGTTTACAAAGCTCAGAGAACAAGGCACATTAGAACCATATGAAAGAATTCATCAGAAACTGGATTAGTAATATCCAACGGGAATGACTCGTTAGAGATGGGATCAGTAGTATCCTAGAACGAGTGTGAAGAGTATATTTTTAAAATGAAAACAATTTTTGTTTTGAAAATTTAAATTGTTGTATACGTATTTGAATATTTATTTTATATTGATTAGGACAGTCCAGTATATAAAGATTTTGCATATACGCCTTGCAAACGTGTGTTCGAAATTTTAATATATTGGATAGATATAGAATCCCACTCTAGTCGCCCGGAGATGATTCTGATGATGAGGCCTCATCATCAGTGTTTATATTCGAGTGACGAAAGTGAGATTTCTATATATTTCCTATTGACTGGTGTGAGAACCAAAAATTAGATAGGGCCTATTGTTGTGATTTGGCATCAAAAATTTGATTTTTGACTATGTATCAAAGTTATGAATTTCAAAAGCTAATCAACTAATTGATTGATGGTTGTGTTGTTTGATTATTGGTTGATTAATTAAAATTTAAACCATTTAGTCAAATTGTACCAAAAAGTGAGTTGTATTGAAAATTTATCGCATTTGCTTGCATACATGTACTTACATTGAACAGGTCATAGCAAGGAGGCTAGAGCAGAGAATAAAATTTGTTTGCCCGACAAATAGGTACATGTTTACTATAATTTACTGTTTTGTTTGGGTGATGATGATTTTATGAGCCTATTGGCTAGCCGCTTGGCCTTTTCTTTTTCTTTTTGAGATCTGAAGGCCTGTATGGCAATTTCGGGATTTTCCCGTGGCTCCTGGTGCAGGGGAGGTTATGGCGAAATTTTTCAAAAATTCCGGGTGTTAGCCAAATTTTTGAAGAATTTGAAAATTCTCAGAAAATGAAAAGTTGGAGAATGAAAGCCAGATCGAACGTAGAGTTGATTGATCAAACCACTTTCGAATTTGTTCCTTTTCGGGGACGAAAAGTTTTAAGTGGGGGAGATTGTAACAACCCGAAAATCTGGGCCAGTTTAAAATTTTTATTCTGGCGATTTTAGCGAATTTTGATTATCTAAATGAATTATTTTAAATAAAAACGACGAGAAATTTATTTTGAATGGAATTAGAATGTATATATGTTATATACGTCGTCGTTAGAATATAAATATTTATTTATAATTATAAAAGGAATTGAAAATGGCGCGGTAGTTCGATAATTTGATTTCAAACTTCAATTGAATGTACCGGGTGCAAAAAAATCCGGATTTTAGTGAAACAAAAAAATATGGGATCTAATTGTGACTATATTTCCAACGAATCCGAAAAATCAAAATTTCATAGCGGGGATCAAAAGATATGTCCAGTTGAAAATTCTGAATAGTCGCTATGGAATTCAGGCCCTTAAAAATGGGAATTTTGCAAACGACCTCGGATTTCGACGAAACCACTTTTGTTGGGTCCGTGATGTAAAATTATAGCTAGGTTTCAAATTTCATAATTTTTCGAATCAATATGTGAGCGTGGCAAAGGAAAACGCGTTTGACCAGTTTCAGTTGATTTTAATCGACTGGAAAATGGCCATTTTTCTAACGGTCTCGGAATTCAACGAAACTAGTTTTGTTAGGACCATATCGTCAATACGAAGCTAGAAAATATATTTTTTGAATTTTTCGAGTTAGTATGTGGCCCCGGTAAAATGAAATGCGCGTTCAAATTCAATATATAGAGTTATATTTTGATTTTGACGAAAACTGGTTGAAACAGTCGAATCAGCCTACGATACATATCCCATTGTGTTCGGAATGGGGGTAATTAGCTGTGGGCTACAGGCGATGAGTCTCGTTTCGAAGTCAAAATTAAAAGTTACTTTTTGAAAATTAAAATAATATAATTAAATAATATAATTCCCCTTATATTCTTTCCCCCCCCTTCTTTCTTCCTTTGCATTCTGGATCAGGAAAAAAAAAGAAAAAATAACAGGGGGCCCCGACGGCGATCGATGCCGCTCCCATCGCCCCCCTAGGCGGCGCTGACCACCGCCGCTCGCGCCTACAACCCCCCCTCTCGATCTCCATCTCTTCCTCCCTACCTCCTCCACATCGCTTCTACCTCACCCCTCTTCCAAACACCGACGCGCTCTCAGAAACCCCCCCAAATCGAGATCCGCGCCTCAGCCCTAAACCCCCCCTCCACGACTTGCCGCGCCGACCACCTGAACAGGCCCCACCGCGCCTAAAGCCGCCCCGGCTACCTCCAGTGCTCGCCTCCAGCATGCAGCGAGCCCCTTTCCCCCCTCCTCGTCCGATTTCAAAGTGAGTTTTTTTTTTGTTTGTTGTGGTTAACTTCTCTGATTTAGTTTTAAACAAAATTAGTTTTGCTATATTAGTTAAAGTTAATATTTTAATTAGTTAAAGATATAATTTTTATAAATATAAAGATATATAGATGTATATATATATATATATTTATAAAGAGTAGAGTTTTATGAATCTAAGGATTAGATTTTTTAAGGGTAGAAAAAAATTCGTTTTTTTTATTATATGCATAACCTAAAAATTTTAGATCTTTAAATAGGAAAAGACAGGGTTTTCTAAGAACTAAAAAGATTATATTTTTAGCATATAAAAGATTATATTTTTCTTATATAAAGAGCGGTATCGGAAGTCATGATTTTTATATTGAATAGCATAGTAAAAATATGATTTTTATACATTGAATATTATAGTAAAAATATGATTTTTATACATTGAATATTATAGTAAAAATTCGATTTTTATATATTGAACAACGAAGTAAAAATCCGATTTTTATATATTGAATAGCGAAGTAAAAATGTGATTTTTACATATGTAGTGACTACGGGCAGTGAAAAGTGACAAGAGGCAAGAACGACGAAGATTTCTACATAAGAAGAATCACGATGTTGGATTAGCAATTCTGTGAGAATTTCTCACTCTTTAATTTATTTTTAGTTAAAATATTTATTAGGATGCAGACGGTGTTTAGTAGCACCCGACACCCGTCATCCACAGACCATGGATGGCTTGTTTGTTGAACTGTTTGGTGAAATGAAATTGATTTGATTGATGTGTGAATGGCGTGGGCCTTCACTAGACCGGGGATAAGGCTAGGCCTTGTCCCGTTTCTAGTATCGTGCCGTTATGCCGCCGAAATTTTCTAAAATATGTTAGAAAAATAAAAATATCATTTTATTGAATAAATGAACTGAATAGAATATTCATAGTTTGAATAAAATATTTTGATCGTTAAAAATATAATTTTTAACGTGGAAGCGAATAAAATAAAATATTCATTTGCAAACCGGACGGTTTGTTTATGTACACCTATTTGAAGGACATTGATTGGGTCGATAAATTTTACACATCGCCCAACTGCACAAATAAAATCTGTGTTTGATTGTTTGAAACCCCACACGGGTGTTGGGATGAAATTTGAAGTTCACTCATCCTGATTGATTAAATATGTCGGTCGATGGATCGACAGGCTGTTATAAGCGTTAGATATCTATATTTGATGCCTATACAGTGTAGTGCACTTTGGATGATGGTTGATTATTTATCGCTCCTATTATATACATTTGTTGTATGGAATCCATATAATTAACTTTATATGGTAATTGATTGGGCCTCATTCCAATCGGAAAAATAAAGAATATTATAAAATAAAGGTTCATGTGTTGACCGTACTCAACCGTTGAGATTAGTCATGTGTTGAACGAAATATTTTAATAATAAAATTTACATCTTTATCAATATAAAATAAAGGTTCATGTGTTGACCGTACTCAACCGTTGAGATTAGTCATGTGTTGAACGAAACATTTTGAAATAGAAATATTAGAAATAGAAATATTTTGAAATAGAAATATTTGAAATAGAATATTTGAGAATAGAAATATATGAAGCCGTGTTGATTAGATTGACGCCATTTTGACGTGAACGATATTTATATCGATTTTATTCATTTTAAAATGAATATTGAAAAGTGATTTCGAAATCGAATATTTAGAATTGAATTTGATTCGAATAGAAAACGAATTTGAATCGAATTGAATCGAAAACGAATTTGAATTGAAACGAATATAAAATGAATTTGATTTGAATTGAATAGAAAACGAATTCGAATTGAATTGAATAGAAAACGAATTCGAATTGAATTGAATAGAAAACGAATTTGAATTGAATTGAATTCAACTGAAAACGAATTGAAATCGATTTGAATTGAAATCAAATAGAAGTGAATGTAGAAATAATTTATAAAGGAAAATTCAATTTTGATTTGAATTTGAATTAAAGGTTGAAATTGTTTTTGAAACAAATTTGAAATGATTTATAAAATTCGTTTTAAAAAGGAAATCGACGAAATATATATAATATATATATATATATATATTATATAAAATGGCCTGAATAGAACGCGCCGCGCGGCGGCATTTCGTGAATTTCGACCATTTATTTCAAACGGACATTACGGGAGATCCGACCACCGGATTCTCCTAAAACCGGAACCGTTGGGTTCGTATCGAAAAGAGCTTTCTAACGAATATTAGAAATTTGAAATCTAACGGTTGGATTTGGAGATACGTCCAAATCAAATTTGGAAAAGGTCGCTGTAAGTGCAGTTCGATGGCCGTTGATGGAAATCGACTGTACGGGCCTTGATAAAATTATTAAAAATAGTAATAATTTGTGTAAAATCATAAGAAATGATTTGGGAAAAATTGGGATGAAAAACTCCATATTTGAAAAGATAAAAATAGATTTTTATCGAAATGAACTAGTTTTGAACTGAAATGGGTTTAAATAGAATTGATTCATGGGTTTATCGTGAACTGTGTTTTAAATAACACTAGTTCTTTAACCCGATAATAAATAGAATGTGATTTGGGTTTATCGTGAACTGTGTTTTAAATGACACTAGTTCTTTAACCCAGTAAAAAGATTTTTAATGAATCTTCAATTAAATTGAAATGTGGATTGATAATTTAAATTATCAACTTTAGAAAATGAGCGAGAATGGAGTATCACCAGTTTTGCTCCGAAGCGATAGTTAAATCTTTAATCAGATTTGAACGTGAAATGGTAATTAATTTTATCGATAACACTGTGGTGTTAAATATGAAGTATTACCAGTTCTGCTTCATGGGATGAATAGGTTGGGATTGGGAAATAAATTAAATAATTACTTCGGTATGATTCGCTAATCCCGACTAGTTTGGAAAACCATAATTTGGTTTGAAATGACATCCAAAGAAAGATTAAAGGATAAATTTTAAAGAATTTATCTTGGATAAAATTAATGGGAACCTTTCCCTATGAATGTGAAATTTAGAAACTAACTGTCGGTTAGCTAAGCAGAATGGTTTCCTGGATATTGATCTGATGATTGGTTTCGGCCTTTGGGGTTAATATTTGGGGAATTATTCTCTTGATTAATTTACGGTTAGTGACTGATGAATTGGAATGAGGCGTATGTTGTGTTTGTGTAACACTTATTTAAAATATACGCGAGTTATTCGGAAAGACCGGGTTTATCCCATTCTGAATAACTGATACGACGATAAGTCGAAGATGAAGACGATGGTCGAAGACCGGAGGTCTTCATGTCGTTTGGGTAATTACTGATGATCTTGATTGGGCTGTACACCCAAGAGGATGGAAACAGTTGGTGACCGTCCAGACGTACTTGGAGATCGATGGATATGCGGGGTACTAGGTGCCTCCGGTTTCGTTCAGACCCAGAACGGACTTGTAAATGGACTGTGTGTCTGACATTGGATTTTAGTCTGTGTGATTGATCTCTATTAAATATAAATCTGTTTGGCGGCGGAGAATTTATTCTCTTGCTTAACACCCTTCACTGAGACGTACGAGCTCAGGGGTTATATACTGATGGATATCAAACGCATGGAGTGAATTGCCTGTGTGGCATGCTAAGATGCAATTGATCGAGGCTTCTGTTGAAAAGCAAAGTCTTGTGGTGATGATCAAAGCACAGCCTGTGTGGCATAGCTTTGTGTAACGTGAATTCGCGAGCCTCACACCCCGGTTGTGAACCAAAAACGGGAGAGGACATCAGGGAGGGCATGCGTTTCTTTCTAGCTAGGGTGGTGTCAGTGACCTACCAGCCCTGACATTTATATACTTTTCACCTGTGTGGTTGTTGCTGTTGCGAGGCGCCTCGGTTAGATCGGACGATCCGGGTCCGATGGAGCCATTCGTTGGCTCATTTACGCCCCAAAGGGCGGGGAAACGCATGTTCAGGCATTTTAATCCACATCGGTGGACCGGCCCTGACGATCCAAAGGCTTGACTGAGTACTTGCCTGAGGGGCGGGCTAGAGCGTCTCGAATCGGTTGAGGACTATCTTTTGCCTCGGTTCATAGATGGAAACCCAATTTCCAAATACGTGACCTTGCAATTTTGATTGTATAACCTATATATGGTGACATAGTGGCATGGGACGCTCATGTCGCCTATGATTGATACTTATGATTTGAAGATGTTCTATACACTATGCACTTATAATAGTATCAAATGATTTGTTTTTCAACGTATCAAGCATTCTTGGCTATTATAAGATAAAAACCCTATCCTCCGGCTTGCGTTGCATTGTGTGATGGGAACTGGGTCTTATAATAGCTTCATTTTTCTTTATTTAGCATTGCGTTGTTTGTTTTATGCACTGGTATTCTTGGGTGGAAACTCGTTCCGTGTTATACGGCGTGGTCCCTTGATTTACCTCACTTTAAAAATAATGATTAACTGTTTTAGTTCTCACACCAGTCACATGACTGACCTGGAGTTTATTGTTTTAACCTAAACTCTGGGTGCCCTTATTTTGACACGGGCAGCTAGTAGTTTTGGTTTTGCAGATTTATATTCACAGGATCCTGGTTTACAGCTGGAACGATATCCGGAAAGCTTTGTACCCGTATATCTACTTCTAGTTGTGTATTGTATTATTTTCCGCTGCGATGTATTTAAATGTAATTTAAATCTCTGATATATCTGTGTGATGTATATTCATTTATACTCTGTATATTCTTGTAATCAGATGCATTGTTGTAATATACAATGAAATGTTCTTCCGTCTGCGTTCTGTTTTGTTGTGTTCTCAAACGATCGGGCGTTTCGAACGGTCTGGATCGGTTTAGCGACTGGTTCGGACCGAACGAAATTCTTTTTCATCACATATAGACAGGTGATCATACATCCTAATGGGTGCGACCCACATAGCCATGCTGCCTGCCCGATTTTTGTCCTTCCCTGGTTGATGAGGCTTGAGGTCATAACGTATCTTTTGACAGATCCCGCCTCCATTACTTTGAATGCCACATCGTCATACCCGCCAAATCACAAATTGATTTCACCAAAAATACCACGGGTATACAGCTAAGAGAAACGAATTCCTCCGCCACCAAACGTAAGTAGGTTTGAAGAGATCAACTTACGCGATCCTTTGAATATACTCTGTCAGACATTCGTCCATTCACGTTTGTCCTGGGACTGGACAAACCGAAGGCACTATTCTGTAAATAGGATAGCCCTTGCATAACTCCCTCTTCAATATATTCAGCATACTTGATTTGCAACGCTTATGCCAATACGGAGTGGTTCTCTGGATAATAATCCAACCGGTCTCTCCATATTAACAACGTAAAATGGTCAAAAACTTTGATAGTCGGTGATTTAACTGTCAAATGAAAACATGTCTGTGTGCAAACAACGATATTATTTCCAGATGGAAATTCTATCGATCAATCATCATTCATCATCAAACTATCATAAATTTACCCTTTTCCTTATTCTTGTTTTCCTATATTTCTTATTTACTATATTTAGAAAATATACGTTATTAACAATGGAAAACAATTCCATGTCTCATTTTCTATATTCAGAAAACATTTCTGATTTTTCATTTGGAAGACATTTCCAAATCTCCTTCATTGGGTTTAAACTGATGTTTGAATAAACATCGCTATGCCAACACCAACCATTTCGCTCATTAACTAAATTCACTTAACCACTTTCACTCTCGAACCTTATCCACTTCTTAGTTAAAACGAAGTCAATCAAGTTGGGGTATAATTACCTCTCAGACCTTAACTGAACAACATTTCTAACTTCGAAATAGACAGAGTTCAAACTTCACTCTTTAAGAAACTTCCTTGCGAACTCTCGGATTCTATTTATGAATCCAGTTCCTTTACTGAATCATTTGATTATAACTATAAATGTTATAATTCCACGCTTTCAAAATATGTTAACTTAAATATATTTCCATATCTTAATTTGGATAAATAAACAACCAACTACTTTATTAACAGATAATTAAAACTTGATTTGAAATGGAAAGTAAACATTACTTCCCTTGATTCGATATAATCGAATTTCCATGTATGATTCACTCTCGAATAATCACTATCCGATAATTCTCTTTCGAATAAACTATATTCGATTCCCCTGTTCGAATAACTAATATTCGTAATCCTTTTCTTCGAATAACTAATATTCGAAAAATCTCACTTCGAATAAACCATATTCGATAATTCTCTCCTTCGAATAACTATATTCGATTTAAAACACTTCGAACGAACTATATTCGATTACTCTTCTCGAATAAACTATATTCGATAACTCTACTTCGAATAGGTGATATTCGATTAATTCCCTTTTTGACTAACCCTACTTAATTTACTAATACTCGACTAACTCGACTTAATTAACTTCTATTGATTAATTACTATTTGATTTAACACCATTTGCTTGACTCTAGATCGCAGCGATCACAATGGTTACGCCTGATTCCCCCAGGGAACATCCGACCGCCGTAGGCTATCTGCAGCCCTGCGAATTACGCTAGCAGTCGTGCTAAATGGAAATTCATCCTTAAATAACTTTGTCTATTTTTAACTCTATCTCGAATAATTAGATTCGATCAATTCTAATTGAATAACTAATATTCAATTAACCCTTATTCGATTACTATATTTGAATAACTCTAGTTCGATTTGACTCAAAACGATTAACTCTAACTGATTAACTCTAACTGGTTAATTCTAACTGAATAACTCTAACTGGATAACTCTAACTGAATAACTCTAACTGGTTAACTCTAACTAACTAACTCTAACTGTTTAACTTTACGGTTTAACTCTGACAGTTTAACTTCAACGGTTTAACTCTAACAGTTTAACTCCAACTGTTTAACTCTAACAGTTTAACTCTAACTGTTTAACTCTAACAGTTGATCTCAATAAATTCATTCTATTGGATTAACTCTATTGGATCAACCCATTTCGAATAACTAATATTCAATAAACTTCCTTTCGAATAAACTGATATTCGATAACTTTACTTCGAATAACTCTTATTCGATAAATTCACTTTCATACATATTCAGTTTCAAATATCGATGTGGAAATCGATTTTTACTTCTCTATATAAGTCTTGACTTATATACTCTATTTACCCAAAGATAAATAACTCAATTAATTTATAAAACTTTATTTATAAATTAACCTTCTCACTTTATCTGTTAAAACAGATCTCTCTTAAATTCTCACTTCGAATTCATATTCTGTTTACCCGTGTGCGAAGCACGGGCCTAAATTTTTCCTAGTGTAAAATTCTCCTTTATTACACTTTTATCCATTTTCAAGTATTCCAATATTCTATTTATTTTCTAAATAAATAATTTCTTTTATAACTCAGTTTATTTCTCTAGATAAATATTTCCTTTTAATCCATTTATAATTGTTCACAAATATTCCTTTCTAATTCCATTTGTAAATGTTTCTCAAATGATTTCCTTTTTATTCCTATTTGTAATTGTTTACAAATAATCCCCTTTCTATCTTATTTGTAAATGATTTACAAATATTTCCCCTTTTCTTTTCTATTTATTCTATTTGCAAAATGATTTGCAAATATCTCCCTTTTCCTTATTTTGCCAATATTTGTCCTTATATTTGTTTTATAAATATTTTCTCTATATTTATTTACAAATATGTTCTCTCTATATTCTTTGACTTATAAAATGTTTTCTTTGATAAACTAATATTTTCCATATATAAAATCCGTTGATTTTATATAAATAATCTACTTTCAAAATATTCTTGGAAATTCCTTTTCACTTTTTCAGTATCGCTTATGGTATAAAAATACCAATTCAAAAGGGTCAATTTTTATCCAAACACACAGGTTTAGCCCGATGATATAGCACATCATATATAAGAATACATATATGAAAAACAGTAAAATAAATGTTGAGGAACCCAGTTGGGTCCCTCCAACCTGTTCCCCTGCATCCACAGATGTCAGTCAACATATATAGCATGAAGGTAAAATATTCTGATAATCAGACTCAATATTTCGATACGATTTATATATATCGTTATCGATGTTTTCAATCAACTGACTAGCAGTTCAACCAAACAACCAACACACAGCAATTCAATCAATGTTTATCAATTCTAAAAATACTTTATAAAAACATAAAGTGTTCAGAGCTAGTGAGATTTACTCACCTTGGACGGTTTATCGTTGAATAACGATAATCGGTCATTGATTTGGTTCAGACGTTAAATTTCACCATAAATCCAAACGAGCTCCAATCCACTTGCGGTCAGTTCTCTTGCGTAGTGCTCGTCCATACGATCCCAATGGATCCTGTTTCGTTAAATTTCGTTAATGTATGCAAAAGTTATGCTATTTACAATATTTACCTAATTTAAATGAATATATATTTAATTAAATTAATTAAATTATTTTTATCTTAATTAATTTCTAATTGCGTAATTAGCCAAATTACCTTCCCTCCCTTCTAAAAAATCCTACTTTCCCATCTCTAGCCATATCCATTTTTTTTTAAAATTGAAAAGCCATTTTAATATTAATTAAATTTAATTTTCAAATAAAATATTTAAAAATATTCATTTAATTATAACTTAAAAATTTTAACCCGGATCAAAAATCTGCTTCCACTCATTTTAAAGTATTTTTCGATAAGAATCCAACGGTCCTTGTTTCGTGGAAATCCGACTTGTTTTGAAAAAGTTATAAGCTTTTAAAGTTTATGGTTAAAAATTACGAAAATGCCCCTGGTCTGTTTTAAATTCAAATTAAATTTTAAATTTAAATTTAAATTAATCATCCCATCCGTCGGATCAGTTAGGGATAGCCAGGGAGAGCAGGAAACTATATTTTCCAAACTCAAGCCTTAGACACTATCCTCTCTGTCACCCTTAGAATGTTCTGATATTTATTTTTACAAATTCTATTTTAATTATTATATATATATATATATATTACAAAAATAAATAAATAAATAAATAAATAAATAAATATTATTTAAAAACTTACCCGTGAAGCCCAAGCCTCTGCCTAAGAGTCCCTAGCTCCCCGTCTTGCCCTCCTTTCTCCCTTTCTTCCCTTTTCCCTATTTCCTAATATTTTATTATTATTTCTGCCATTGCCAAAGCTTGAAAAAGGAGGAGGAGGAGTGAGTTTAAAATGAAAGGGGGGGGCTATTTAAAGCCGAAGGAGTCACATGGATTGCTGAGGTGGCGCGAATCCAACGGTCGAAAATGGATGGCTAGGATTAATCCTTAAATTAATTAAATTATAAATAAATTTAATAATTTATGAATAGTAAAGTGTGTTTTCTCAACCCTATTCGGACGTTAATTTGACGTACTTATTGATAACTTATCCGAAATCTTTTTCAACCATGTTGTTCAATTTTTCTTGCTCTTCAATACTATATAAAAATATATCAATTTTGAATTTGTTTGAACTTTCAAATGATTTAAATTCAAATTCAAAATAGTGTTTTGTGTTAGTTTCAACACCTTCCGGTCTCATGTTGGAGTATCAAACGATAACGGTTTTCAGAAATTCTTCCACCATCTGGTCCGGTTTTTAACGTACTTCAATCCTATGTATTCAAATCAAAAATCGGAGTTCGTTTAGATTTTCAAATAATTTATTTAAATTTTGTTTCCTTAATAACTTTCTATATCCGTTATAGGATTTTCCCAGATTTCATATATAGCTAATATCCTATGTTTAGAATTTTCCTGAATAGGTCACAGGTTTCAGTTTTGCCGTTAGCATTAGCAAATTCCAATTACCGTCAAAATTTAGTTCAAATTTTGGCCTTTTATTTTTTCTTTTCCACATACGGATGCCATTTTTGACGTAACTTGGTTGGTTACCTAATTTCATCATTTCAGATTTAATGAAACTGATTTCATCGAAATCCGAGTTCGTTAGCTACTACATCCTTTGTAAACGTACTATTTTAAATTAAAAATTTATCCTTTTATACTGCCAGTTCACATTATATTGCAGATCCACTAAATTTCTACCATTTCGGAATAAAATAAAATATTCAAAATTATTGAAATTAAACCATTTAGAATTCCAAAACAATAAAACATTTTTAAATATTAAACTAAATGGTCAAAAAATCTGGGCCGTTACATTAGCAAACCTCCAGTCAGTTTCTAAATTGCTTAACTCCATTTCTTAATTTCTTATCAAATCAATTCTTACACAACTTTCAGATTTAATTTACAAATCCATTTCTCTTCACGTTCTGCCACCCTTCATTATCATCGTGCAGCTCTTTAGTTTTCCGTTCTTACCATTTATCAAAACTTGTTAGCCTCTCACGATCCTTGAAAACATTTTTCAATTATCATGTTTAATTTCTTATTACCATTAGGAAATATTACCATATATTCGCAAATCCTTATTTTTAGAAAATATATTTTATCCTCATGGGAAACATTTCTAATTTTCTATTTGGATTAAATAGATGTTAAATAAAACATCGTTGTTCCCACTTAACTATTAATACTTATTAGCTCACTTCACTTAACCAATTCTTGCTATCGAACCTTAATCACTTCATAGTCAGTAATGAAGTCAATCAAGTTGGGGTATATTTACCTCTCATACCTTAACTGAACAACATTATTAATTTCGAAATAAATAAAACTCACAACTTCGAACACCAACAAAACATTCATTCTCGTAATTCTCGATTTCAAGTTAAGAATTTATTTCTTTTAAAATGATTCACGCTTTCAAGATATTTATCTTTAAAATATACTTTATTCTTCTCCATACATAAACAATTTATTACTAATATATCAAGTTTTTATTTAAAATGGAAAGTAAATAGTACTGTCCTGAAATTTGACATAATTGATTCTACACATAACCTTCTTTTCGAATAATCTATTATTCGATACCATATTCCGAACTTAGGAAAATCTCATTTGATTTATATTTTAAGCTTCAAAATATTCTTATTGTACTTGTTAGCTCCATTTCATTTATCCTCAATTTCATTCGCAACATTTTTGCTTTTACATGTTACTTACTACTAAAAACTGAATATTATACCTTTTATCGAAGTTTGAACTTTTCACATCAAATTAGTTTTGATTTCATATAAGTTCAAATCTCTTTAATGTCTTCATTCAGATTTCGCTTCATTCCATTTATAATGCACTTTATTTATAATTCTTGCTTATCATATACTTCTTGTTAATTAGCTAACAAGTTTATAACTTACTATCGAATTCATATATTCGATTATACATTATTGGTTTGAAACTAATTATAATTTATCTTCTCAAGTTAGTAAAGCAATTTAACACAATCGAATTCCAATAATACCCTTTTAATTTCATTTTCATTAATTCATATTCTGAACATTGAAATAAAATTCATCATTCCGTCCTTGAAACGATTTCAAATTTCTCCTTTCCATTCTAATTCTCATCAAAATTCTTATTGCCAATCAATTTCAATTACCTTTGATTTTTAAAATACACGATTAGAGAAATTTATTTGTCGACTCTCTCAAGCTTTTCTTCCTTAAATACCATTCGACGAAGGATGTGGGATTCACATCTAAGGAGACTTATCGAAGACTGGCTCTCGCAAACCTGGATTCGAAGACTTTCGAAGATTAGGGATTCCGAACAGAATTTTCAAATCTCAAAAAAAAAATATTTTCGTTGTATTAGTTTCAAGACACTAGTTTTAAAATACTTGATATCTCTAAAATAATTTATCTTTCAAAAATTTATTTTTCAAAATCTTTTTATTTTCATGATCCCTTTTTAAACCCAATAAGCTAGGCTTTGAATAAACCAAAGCTCTGATACCACTTGTAATGTCCCGCCTTTTTGACCGCTTCAAATCGGTAACTAAAGCAACTTTAAACATCCAAAACGACGGATCGTTATTAGCTTACAGAGTTTAAAATGGAATCAACACAGAAAATACATAATAAATAGATGACATAAGATTGAACAGCAGAATAGAATTTTATTTATAATCAAATTTTTTGAGTACAAGATATTTATATATATATATAGCGGAATTAAAACAATTTGAACATAGGAAAATCATTACTGTTTTAAATATCTTCAGAGTGCGCATCTCCTGAAATCCCCAGCTTCGCCAATCTTCGAATCCTAAGTCATAATCTTTAAATCTGAAATGCTCGAGTCTGACCCGAGCGTTCCATGCAAAAAGATAAAACACTTGAGTCATGATTAAACTTTGTTCAAGTAAATCAATTTCAATAGAAACTAAAATCTAATAGTTAATCCTATAGGGAAAAAAATTGCTAAGACGTAACATAACGACTTGGGATGAACTAAGGCCGGACAACATATGGATTTGTGTGTATGCACACACACACACATGTATATTTCATTTAGGAAAGGTTCAACATATATCACATGCTAACAGTAACAAGGTATAATATGTATACTAATATGTATGTTATAGATCCAACATGGCAGCACATTTAATAATTAATGTGCCTAAAAAGATATTTTTTTCCTTCTTCTAGGTTTAAGGCTGAAATCAGTTTGCAAGGGTTCCCTTTTATAGATACAAGTAGTGGGTCCACAATAAGAGTAGCACGGTACAACAAATACTTGTGCATATTCACTAGAGTAACAAATGTAAGGGTTTCAAAACTAGAATGAACAACCAGGGCACAAATGACGTGAGTCTACAAATTTTCTCACGCACAGAAATATAGCAGGTAAACATTTAATATCATTTTTCAGCACTAGTGACTTGAATTTAATCCCATTAACTCCTTTAAATTTGGTACATTATGTCCAGTTTGGTGCAAACAAGAAATAAAACAAGTATGACACAACATTGTTAATGAAATAGGTTGCAGCAAATCTTCTTATAGCAAACAGTGTAGGTGAATGCACTACAACAAGCATTGCGTGTTCACAACCAAATTAAACTTGTTCAATCTATACAGTGGTATATAACAAATCTATGTAAATAGTTAATTGATTCCATGCCATGACACGTTAGGTCAACAACACTGCCATATATGAATAATACAGTTCGTATTTAGTACAAACCCAACATGACCAATGCCTGCATATTTCTTAGTCATCATAAAAAGGATAAGTTTATGGGGATGTCTCTTTATTTATTTTCTTGTATGAAAGCTGAGCAAAGTACTAAGCAACCGAGAAATTCTAACTAATCCAGATTTATAAACTAACTAGATAAAAATCAAATCTTGTGGAAAACTGTGTATTAGTTTAAAACCATCTTTGTAACTAAGAAACTTCCATTCATCTTTCTTTCCTTCTTATTCCCTTACACGTGAGTTCCTTGATCCATACACACAGTGGTTTGTTAACAAAACATCTTTAAACATCTCCCTTTTTTTAAAGACAATAAATTAATTGAACCAAAGAAACAAAAAGTCTCAACTTCCATTTAGTTCTTCAATTCCTTTTTGTATTGAAGACCACAAACTGCCAATGTGGAAACCCGTATTCCGACCGATCGAATTTTTTTTCAAAATTCCAATCTATCAAAACTCGGATTGGTTTGCTCTAGTATCCTGCAGAAAAGTCAAAGACATAAAATATGTCAGAGCTCAGAAAATATCTCACAGCGGAATGGATAAAATATAATATAGTCAAAATATAGCCTTACCGTATTTATAATACTACCTAACCAGTATCATTGGCTATCATGTCCCTGCCACAAATCTAATCTGCGAGTATGTTATGAGGAGGGGGTCAGAACACAAGTTCTGGTGACTGGATTTAAACTTTACAATTTGGATAATCCTACATATACCATTCAATCATATTTTCTTATTTATTAGATTACTTGGGTTAACATCACTCAAGGCTTACACACACGTCGCACCCATTTACTCCCCGGTGGATTTACCTAATATAGTATATATTTAGCTACCCCCAATATTGAGGTACATCCCATGGTACCCCATTCGCACGGTCTCCACCGTAACACCATCGAAATATATGCAGTCCCTCATTCTACGTCGTAGTGACGTACAGATATCAATATTATGTTCCGCATATATCTATCATTACTACGCTACATAAATATACTGACTGCCACCTTTGTTCGAATCAGACTCCATACCGGAGTAATGCCCTCAAGTCTACTATACACCACCCAGAGCCGACATGCATGTATCTAGACTGTCCACCATACGTATCTTCAATTGTAGCTCGATGCTTCAATCGCACGTCCTCTAATGTGCACCGAGTTCCATGGCAAGGCGATACAAGAAACACGGAACTCAATCAGGAGCTTTTCATACCTGTATAGGCTCGTCTTTAAAGAGCCTCTATATACAGATATACCTAGGGTCTGTTTTCGTGGTGGCTATGGCCCCACCTCGGCCCCTCCCTATTTAGTGAAGACTACCAGAGCCAAGCGACTGCCCCTCCGCAAACAGTCTAAACATCCATGTGGCATCTCCCCTCGACCCCTTACCCCGATAGTGAAGGGTGAAATGACATCTTAGGTTTAGCTAGAGTATTTCCGCATCCCACTGGTTGCCGATGACGGGTGTCCGACAGTCTACTATCCTTGTTGTTCCTGACCCTCTGCCTCCTCGTGAGGCAACCGCTAAACCACCTGGTGTCACCTCGTCACAGCATTCTGACTGCATAGCTACATCTGCAGTCAAGGCCCACCCACCTAGTAGTTACGCGCAGACCCAACCTCTGCGGACACAGCCTAAGACATCTGCCGCCGCACAGAGGACTACTAGGAGCACCTTACATACCTCAGGAAGCCGCGTGCTTCCCCTTCCAGTCGTTTGGAGCCGTCCGAACAATCAGATGAATGTGCGCTCCCCTCGTGCCTTATAACACCTCGATGATCTACCTCGTTGGGTTATTCACGCTCAACCGTATGGACTAGTCTAAGCGCCTTACTATAGCATGTTGTTAGACCCTATGTCTAAACATTCTTTTACACGCTTACCTCACCTCATCAGGTTTCCAGTTAACTTGGTTATTCCAATTCATATTGAATTCTTATTCCAATTACCAAGTTTCTCTTGCTTATTAATTTCAGTCATACAACTTAATACATTTAAGTTTATTAATAAGCCCACCACATGTTATTTTCTGGATTATGGTCCAAGGTCCGTAATCCACAATCCCTTTTATATTCTTGTTGACTTCATCATTACAATAACATGTTTTACTTAATATGTAATTAAGTATATTTAATTCACATGTTTTCTAATTAACATGTCACTTACCATTTATGATTAAATATAACTTATTTCACTTCATAAGTTTTCCTTATTCTTTCCCATTTAATCATAATTACATTTTACATTATCAATACAACTTATCGCTGTTTACTTATTAAATTAGTTCTATTAACTAAGGTCCATTAATAAGTTTACCTACCCGTTTATTATAACCTATGTTATAATTTCCTCTTGTCCCTAAGACAAGCCTAATCATTCTTATCAACGAGTTTCAAACTTCCAAGACTGAAGGTTACTTAATTTATAATTAAGTACAACTTCTTATATTTCATATATTTCCCCCCCTTTTCTCAAATGGTTTTCGACTTTCCTCATTTACTGATTACTTAATTTACGATTAAGTGTCCCAGATCTCATTTCGCCAGTTATCCCATTTCCTTATTAGTTTATTATAACCTAAGTTATAATCTTCACTTGTCCCTAGGACAAGTATACCTACTATACAACATTTTCATTAAAGTTATTTATGTACAATAGGTGATTATCATTTCTACAAGTTATGCTTACCCTAAAAGGTGCCTTTAATTACATAACTTTATTATTTCTACCGATTATGTATACCACTAGGTGTCTTTGATTACATAACCTTATCGGGCTAAGTTTGCGGGCCTATATGTAAATATTACCCACCCCCTTAGATTTGCCTTGCCCACCCACTGTCCAACAAATTTTTACTTGACCCTAACTTTAGTTCATATTCATACAATCCCTATGGATTAAACTAGGTTAAGTAGTCCAATTCATTACCGTGTCCATTTATGGTTTAAAATGGGCTAGACCTCCCACATTAGGCCTACAACTTGTGGATGCTGGATATGCCGGTCGGGTCCGGGCAGACTTCTTCCACAAGTTGGGCTTAACCTCGTGTCATAACCCGTCTCATATTTGCGCACTTAGACCTCTCACATTAGGTTCAACACTAGTGGTTGCTGGATATGCCGGTCGGGTCCAGGCAGACTTTCACCACTAATGCAACCTAACCTCGTGTCATAAGTGCAATTACAATTACTAATTGTAATCCTAGGCATTCACTATTAATCAATTATTTAAACCTATGCCTTTATAGGTGTTAATGACTATTTACCCAATTATATTCATGATGGGTTATATGTCTAAATTCATAGAATTCGAATTATGCCAATTACATAGGATCCCATCTGCGCCTAAATCATTTTTCTATACTTATGATCCAATTTAAGATTTTTAAACAAAATATGGTCGATGGCCCAAACCCGTATTTATTCGATTCTATGTTAACATGAATCCACATAGTGATATACTTACTCCAATTATTCCCTGTATATAATTGGGTGAAATTTACATGTAAACTTTTTAGCACTCCAACATCCAATATATGAAATTTTCCCACATATTCAAATTAATATTATAACATGTAAACATTCCAACATTTCAACTGATTCAATATATGAATTATTCATATTAACAATTTGACATTATATCATGCTTATCATTCCCCCAATTAATAGATTCAACATATGAGTTTCCTGATCTATTCATATTAATGCCTCAACTTGTTATAATAGCAATTTATAATTAAACTGGCAATTTCACAATTTATTAAAAAGGAGAATGCTAAACGATAGAGGTACTATTATTTAAAAAGTATAACAACTTACCTTTCACGTTTTCCACAAATCTTGGATCTGATCCGTTCTAACATCCATCGTTTTCCTTTCCCCTTTAATTTGATTTGAAACCTAATAACATGGATCGACTATTTTCATTAAGAGAGAAGGGAAAGAAAATAGGAAGAATATGAATAGATTGGATCTGGGACGTTACCTTGCTTTTCACGTAGTTCTGAATGCCTTTTAATAAAAACACTTATCTCTTCTCTCCGGATCTTACTTTGAGATTTTCTAATTTACAAATCTAAATTTCTGAATATGTTTTAGAAGAGAGAGAGAGGGAGCAATGGCGGAGCTCCAACGTAGCTGCCGAATTATGAGATTTACGGTTAGGCCTAGGGTCTTATTTATAGGGGTGGCAGAGGAACCAGGACCCTCAAATCAAAATATAAAACACCAGAATCGTCCATGACAGAAAAGAAGGTTCCAGATTCGTAGGTGGGTCGACCCATAGGTCGACCCCCCTTTAGGTGGGTCGACCCCTAGGTCGACCCCCCTGTTGATGGGTCGACCCCTTGGTCAACCCCCAACGGTCCATTTTCCCTCCGAACTTTCCCGCCCACCATTTTTATTTTTGAACTGATTTTCAAATTTTCTAGATATATTTATTATATATATATACGTATTAGCTCCTTATATGTATACAAACTTCTAATGCTCATAACTTCTTCATACAGTGTCCGTTTTACACAAACCAGGTGTCGATTTTGACTAGAATTTCGAGATGGACGCAATGGCGTAGTCCTTTGTTACTTAATTCTGAATATTTAATTAAGTTATCCTTATTTTATTATCTTTAAAAATACGGGGTGTTACATTCTCCCACCCTTAGGAAATTTCATTCCGAAATTGGATAAGGGTAAAATAAATCAACTCCTCGCATAATATACATCCATCATGTGTGCATCCAATTTTTGCAAATGTTGTGCACTTATGTAAAGTGAAGTACAACATAATAATGCATGTATGCTTAAGCGGTACCTCCTATGTGTGTGCAAAATTTTCAAAAATCCTTTTAAAATATGATGCTCACATCCTAAATATACTGACAGTTCTACATGAATGCAATATTTTGAAAATCAAAAAGCTTTTTCACCCAAATTTTCCCACACTCTTACTGTGTAAGAGCATAGTTCATCCAACTGTTGCATCCATAATCCTACCAACCAACTTTATTTTTCTAATTTCAGAAAAATCTAATTTTCTAAATTCGATTTCTTATCTTACAAAAAGGTGGAAAACAGAAAACTCCGCATCTTCCATTTTTCTTTTTCAACCTTTTTCTAACCGTACTTGGATTTTATGTAACTATTTACAAAGATTCACCTATTTTCCTTTCCAAGCACAACCCACATAAGAAAATTTTCTTTTGTTACCGATTTTCTTTTTTATCTTCTCTTAGAAATTTTTATCTTTATCCATCTTTTCTCATAATTTATTATGTTTGTTGCTTTACTGAATTTTCTATTTCCTTTTCAGTTGTAACATTTCTCTTCTCTTAGCTTATTTAATTATCTGGTCTTTTTTTAAATTTAAATAAGCCTTCTAGTCTTTCAACTAAAACAGGAGAACATACACCTTACACAGCTACTACTAAAGGCCAGGAATCTCGAGACTTTGTCCCCCTCAGACAGAAAAGTCCAAACAACAGGATCTGTGATAAGTTTATGTGTTACCCTAACTCCCCAACAAGAACAATATAATGGAATGATCCCAACCGAAATGTAGTAATGGGTTTTACCCCTAACATGAAAATTAGTAACTGGATCTAAACATTTACTTGCCCTTTTCTATCTAGTAGTCACTACTAACTCTAGCTGTCTACCAACAATTATTTCAAGCAACACCCAAGGCTATTCAATGCTTATGCATTTACGGGAACTCACCATTATTCCAAGATAATTTTCTCTATTTACTTTATAGCCTCAAAAAATTTCCCGTATTTCCTAGGCATTAAACCTTACCTACTCCATACTTTTAAAACATGGTTTGGCCTTTCTTTTTCATATAAATTTTCTTCCAAAAATTCAAAAGTGTCAAAATTTCATTTTCCTCATGAAAATTTACTTTTTCCAAACCACAAAAACATGTCATCTTAAAAATGTAAATCATCATTTTTTTTCAAATCACAAAAACTGGAGTAGATACGAACAACTATTTTCCCAATCGGGTTTATGACTTGTTCTTACCTATAAGGTCAGTTTAGTCTCTTTCTACAAGGTGCCAACATCCACTTAATTCTTATTTCTACAACTTATTTCGTCTAGCTACAAAATTATCTTAAAATAATTCATCAAAATGGGTTGTCATAAGAATAGAGACTTAAAATCTTTCTCTACTAAAGATTCTCGTATGAAATATAACAAGAAAACATGCTCTATATTATGCACCTTTTATTGAAAGAATTTTACTTTAGATAAAAAAATTCGCAAGAAATCACTGTTTGCAAAATATACCCCATTTTCTTTTAAAAACCAATATGTATACTTTACATATTTAAAACTTATAACTTTTAAGATTTAAACCTAAAAATACCATAAACCATTTTCCCAAAACTTTTATAATTTCAAGTTCTTAAAAGTTAATAACGGGGTTAGACTCAAAGCAGGTTTCCAATTCTTCTAGGCTTTCCTAGACACTCCCTAAGGTCAATTCTCTCAACTATATATATTCTTAATCCATTTTTCTCTTTTCAACTTTTTCCAATATATAAGTTTTTCAAACCCACTAACCCAAAATACTAATTATATGGGATTCACTTTCCTTCCATACAAAATACATTGTACACTTTCCACCCAATTACCTAAGGGTCTCAAATTTCCTTATTCATTCCTTTAGTGCACAAAACAAACATCCCATTTATACTCTTTTTATTTAGTGGGTTCCTTTATGGATCTAGGTATATATATATAATATTTATATTTTAAAAAATACAAATACGTTCACTCACGATTTATATAAGAATCCTAAACCTAAGCTCTGATACAAGATGTGACAACCCTTATTCTGACTGACCGAATTTTTTTTCAAAATTCCAATCTATTGAAACTTGGATTGGTTTGCTCTGGTATCCTACAGAAAAGACAGAGACATAAAATATGTCAGAGCTCAGAAAATATCTCATAGCGGAATGGATAAAATATAATATAATCAAAATATAGCCTTACCGTATTTATAATACTACCTAACTAGTATCCAAGGCTAACATGTCCCTGCCACAAATCTAATATGCGAGTATGTTATGAGGAGGGGGTCAGAACACAAGTTCAGGTGACTGGATTTGTAACACCCCGAATTTCAATTAACACTAATGGTTAGTAATTAAAGTATAATTAATCTCAGATGTGAGAATCAGGGGAAACGGGCTGCGTCATTGCGTTCGTCTCGGAAAAATACGCGAAATAGAGTCCGAGTTTGCGTAAAACGGGTACCGTATGAAAGAGATATGGACGAACGAAGTTAGGTAGAAAAACCCGAAACATGCCAGAAATGCAGTGGCGCACTTGTGAAGTGCGCCAGCACAAAAATACACTGGCGCACTTGGGAAGTGCGCCCATGTCGGGACAGGAAACCTGCACAGTTTCTAGAGAGTTCTGTGGTTGGGTGCACCAGTTTGGGGTTTGGGCTTGGTCTTAGGGCTGGTTTCTGGAAGGTTCCGAAATCTAAGGGTCCTAATCTAATTTAGGGTTAATCTAAGGGCCTAAAACACTCACCTAATCTATAAATACACCCTAAACCTACCCTAATCCATACTAAAAATAGAATTGAGGGCTACATGCCGCCAAATTAAATCTTAGAAGGAGCCTCCACTAATTTATGAAGAGGGTTGCAAGCTAATCACTCTCTAATCAACCTCTAATCCATTCTAAGCATCTTAATCTTCTTCATTTGGAGTGCAAATTGGCTAGTTGTGAGTTTCTATCACTCTAATGATCAATTGCTAAACTAAGTAGATGAGATATGATGAGATCATATGGTTTTGTTTGTGGATTAATGGGTTTTAAGTCATATGACATGATGTTAGTTTGCTAATGTATGTGGGTTATGCAAGTTTTGTGCTTTGTGATCATATGTTAATATGCAAGTTACATGTATGATAATATGCAAGTTACTTGTATGATAATTATGCAAGTTGTATGTTTCTTCATATGCAAGTTTATGAGTTCATATGCAAGTATGTTACATATTATGCAAGTTCATATGCAAGTCATGTATTTGTTAATATGTAAGTTTATGTAACATGTTATGCAAGTTAATATGCAAGTTATGTGGCATGTTATACAAGTTAATATGCAAGTTATGTGACATGTTATACAAGTTAATATGCAAGTTATGTGACATGTTATACAAGATTATATGCAAGTTATGTGGCATGTTATGCAAGTTCATATGCAAGTTATGTGTTTGTTAATATGCAAGATGGCACCTTTGAAACATGTTCATACATATGCAAGTTGACACCTTTTATATGTGTTATGTCATGAGAACGAAATTGCGTGGGAACGATGGGGTTAATTAAATGCATATGTTAATAAGATTGTGTGAAATTAATATAATTATGCATAACATAAAATAAATGAACATAGTATGGGAATTTGCCTATTAAGTTAGGTGTACCCATACTATGTGTTGGGAATTTGCCTATTAAGTTAGGTGTACCCACACTTTGGAGTTGGGAATTTGCCTATTAAGTTAGGTGCACCCATATTCCTAAAATAAACATGATAATTAACACAAATTATGGGTGTGATTAATTAGGAGTAATTAATCGATTAAGACACGAGGTTGGACCCGTTTGTAGTGTAAGACTGCCCGGAGTTTACCGGCTTAACCAGGCATCTACAAATGACGGTCCAATGTGAGGGGTCTTAATCATAAATTAAATACGTAACAAGGGTAAATGACACGAGGTTGGACCCGTTTGTAGTGTAAGACTGCCCGGAACCTACCGGCTTAACCAGGCATCTACAAATGACGGTCCAATGAGAGGGGTCCTTTACACGGTTACGGTGTTAATCAATTAAGAAACACTTAACCAGATAAGCATGTAGTGGGGCATGGGGGTTAAGTGGGTACCTTGGGTGGTATGTGGAAATTGCTAGTGGTTGCCAATAGAAAATATGATAAAATACTTAACCAAGATGAAACATGTAATTAAACATGATTAAAGGGTTAAGTGGGAAACACTAGTGTGTGGGCCAAGCTTAGGGGGATGGCTTGTGCTGGGGGCCCATTTCAACCAGTAACCCATACGTATCTTAGTGGGCTCGACCCATGTCGAGGATGGGACACGCATACTGGGCTTGACTATAAGAGGCCAAAATGGGTTAGCGGTGGCAACGCATGACCAACGGGTTTCATATGCGTGTGTGGACCCGGGCTGGTAAATAAGACGTTGTTGCATCGTGTAGATATAAGCCGTGCACCGTTAATTTTATCAGGTTGCCACGTTGGGGAATGGTACACCCCACGGTGGGGCCAGCACGGGTATCTATGACAGGGAGCCGATCGAATGGGGAGTAGTGTGTACACCTAGTGGATTGTAGGGCCCCGTGGCGTCTACTTAGTCACCTAGGGGTACGCGAGAACTATTAAGTTAATTTTATAAGTCCGTGGGTGGGATCAACCTTTAAGTTAGGAATGACTGGTGTGGTGCATTTTAGTAATTTACCTTTGGAAGGGTAGATGCGTCTTTATCTTTTATCTTAGTTTAGTTGACTACTTAGTGTAGCCATTCATCCCCATTAGTTACCGTATATCAGTTTATGTCTTCTCTGGTTACTTTAACGATTGTATTGTTAAAGTTATAGGACTCGCTCAGACTTATGTCTGACCCCGTTGTTTTTATCTTTTTCCCAACCCTCGGGTCCTACGGTGGATCCTAGCAGTAGTGGAGCTTGATCGGATTGCTGTTCCAGTCTTTAGGAGCTTGGATAGATGTAAAGCTCCAGTTACCCAGTTATCTTTTCTTTTGTCATGGCTATTGTATGAGAGTGGGATTATGTACTTCTTTATTTTGATGGATATTGTACTTGACTTTTATTGTGGTTTTATGATGTAACCAGACATGTTTTACTTCCGCTGTTATGAGATGATGTTTTAAATTTCAAGTACTATTTATATCTGTCTTGTTGTAATTTTTCTGTTCTATATTCACTAAAATACTCCACCGATGCTATGGCATTCCCTTAGTGAGTGATCATAGCGGGAGTGGGGTGTTACACGTGGTATCAGAGCTGAAGGTTACCGGAACAGATAAATTTTTGAGAAAAATACTTTTTTTTTTAGAAAATAGTAAAGGTATTATTTTTGGAAAAAGTATTTTCAAAAACATGTCTTTTAGGAGAAAAGTTTTTGAAAGAAAAGCATAATCCCCGATAGCCATATCTTTATCTTTCGAATTCTCCGTTTTGAATCTCTTCCTCTCTCGTTTTGAGCTTCCCCTCCGTATATAGATGATCTTTCTAAGATAGATAAGAATGAAAAACCACTTCAAGGGACTTAGACGTTAGTCGGATTAGAAGTTGGTTCAAGAAGGAGGAGGACTTGTAGGTACCTATTGGATAGACGATGGGAGGAAGGCTCGAATAGTTGTTGTTTAATGAAGGACGAAACCTCATTTTGATGGGAGGTTACGAGTGGAGAATGGGAAGAAGAAGGCGAGTAGTTATCCTTTTTAGAGGAATTGGACACCTTATTAGGATTGTCCAAAGAGGTAAGGGCAAGGTACAGGATCTTCTGGAGGGTAGTTGTATTCCCTCACGGCTGGTATACCTGATGGGGGTAGGACCGTCTAGGTTGAAATTTGGTTCTCTCGATCATCCTGTTCGAACTTTATTTGACTCTGGCGCATCGCATTCGTTTATCTCATCTTCATTAGTTGAGTCACTGCACTTAGACACCAGTTTAGTAGATGATCCCTTAGTTGTTTCAAATCCAATTGGGGCTCCATGATGTGTTTGGGTTTGAAGGTTTCTATACTTAGCGTTGAGTTTAGATGTGATGCTTTTGTGTTGGGCTTCACGGGCTATGGGTTAATTTTGGGCATGGACTGGTTATCCAGTAATGGTGCCGTTCTTGATTGCGAAAGGAGAGTTGTTAGGCTTATGACCCGCTTGGGTAACACTCTCGAGATCTCTTGTAATCCCGTGGAATCTATTATGCTAAGTTATGTAGAGTCACTTGACACGTCGGTCGAGAGCTTGCGATCTGTTAGAGTGGTCCGGGAATACTCGGATGTGTTTGAGGAGGTGAAGGGCTTACCTCCGAAGCGGGAGATTGACTTCCGAATATATCTGGTAGATAATGCCAAACCAGTGTCTTTGCCAGTGCGCCACATGGCTCCTCGTGAGAGAAGAGAACTTCATAAGCAAGTAGGGGAGTTGCTTGAGAAGGGGTTCATAAGGCGAAGTATATCGGAGTGGGGAGCTCCAGTAGTGTTTGCCACGAAGGCGGATGGGTCCCTCAGACTTTGTGTGGATTATAGAGAACTTAATAAGCTCACGAAGAAGAATAGACACCCATTACCGAGGATAGATGATCTCTTTGATCAGTTGGTTGGCGCCTCAGTGTTTTCGCAGATGGACTTAGCTACAGGGTTTCATCAGTTGAGAGTGGCGGAGGACAGTATAGAGAAGACTGCTTTCCGGACTCCGGATGGTTTTTATGAGTGGCTTGTGATGCCATTTGGGTTGACAAACGCCCCTGCATACTTTGTTGATCTGATGAGTAGAGTGTTCAGAGAGTATCTGAATAAGTTTGTAGTAGTCTTTGTGGATGACATCTTGGTCTTTTCCAAGAGTGAAGAAGAGCATGCCTTACATCTCAGAGAAGTGTTGGAGACTCTTCGAGCACATAGTCTTAAAGCTAAATTCTCTAAATGTCATTTTTGGAGAAGAGAAGTGCGATTCTTAGGGCATGTGGTCTCTAAGGAAGGGATAGCTGTGGATCCCGCAAAGATAGTATCTATCCAGGATTGGAAAGTTCCTAGAAATGCTACCGAAGTAAGAAGTTTCTTGGGGTTGGCAGGATATTATAGGAAGTTCATCAAAGACTTCGCGAAGATATCAGCCCCATTAACCCGCTTGACGAAGAAGAATCTGGTTTTCTCATGGGACGTAGATTGTGATGATGCTTTCCGACGGTTAAAGAGAGCTTTGACCACCACTCCAGTTTTAGTGCTTCCAGATGGGAGTAAGCCGTTTGTTGTTTATACCGATGCTTGTGGGACAGGATTAGGCGCAGTCTTGATGTAGGAGGGAAGGGTAATAGCCTATGGAGGGAGGCAATTGAGAGTGCATGAGAAGAATTACCCTACCCATGATCTAGAGTTGGCCGCGATTGTTTTCGCACTTAAGTCTTGGCGCCATTATCTTCTTGGTGAGAGATTCGAGTTGTTCACTGACCATAAATCATTGAAGCACTTATTCTCTCAGAAGGATTTAAACTTAAGACGGCAAAGGTGGATGGAGTTCTTAGCATCCTATGATTTCGAGATAGCATATACCCCTGGCAAGGGTAACGTGGTGGCGGACGCCTTGAGTAGAAAAAGGCTATCTTTGAGTCCATTGTTCGTGGAACGGCGAAGCTTGGAGTTTCTTTCTTTGTTCGACTTCAGACCTTCTGTTGACTTTGTACCTGGTTTGTTAGCATCATTGGAGGTTAGACCTACTCTTTTGGGACGGATTGGCGAGGCTCAGCGAGACGACCCACAGTTGGTTGAGTTGGTAGAGAAGCTTATAAGGGGGGAGTCGTCCAGCCATTTGGGTAGATACACCATAGATGATAGGGGATGGTTGCATAGAGACGGTAGACTTTGTGTACCGCAAGATGAGGGTTTGAAGAAGGCTATTTTGGATGATGCACATCGTTCAAGGATGACTATTCATCCCGGTGGAGACAAAATGTACCAAGACATGAAGAGAGTTTTCTTCTGGGCCGGTATGAAGAAAGATGTGGCCGAGTATGTGGCTAGATGCTTAGTGTGCCAACAAGTTAAAGCGGAGCAAAGGAAACCCAGTGGGTTGCTACACCCATTGGAAGTTCCGCAATGGAAGTGGGATAGTGTCTCGATGGATTTCATCGATGGGTTACCGAGATCGAGGAAGGGCAATACGGGAATTTGGGTTGTGGTAGACAGACTTACCAAGAGTGCCCATTTTATACCCGTGAAGAGTAAGAGGACCGCTCCATGGCTTGCTTCAGTCTATGTTAGAGAGATTGTTAGATTGCATGGCGTACCATCCAGCATTGTGAGTGATCGAGATCCTATCTTCACTAGTGAGTTTTGGAGAAGTTTGCAAGAGGCGGTAGGGACTCAGTTGTGTTTGAGCACCGCATATCATCCTCAGACGGACGGTCAGACCGAGAGGGTGAACCGTATCTTAGAAGATCCCTTGAGGCTTTGTATCTTGGATTTTGGAGGTACATGGGAAGAACATCTTCCTTTGGTGGAGTTCGCATACAATAACAGCTTTCAGTCTAGTATTGGCATGGCACCTTTCGAAGCTCTTTATGGAAGGCCTTGTCGATCTCCTACATGTTGGTGGGAATCTACGGATAAGATCTTGCTTGGGCCAGATATGGTTAGAGAGACTTCAGAGAAGATTGATTTGATTCGAAGAAGGATGAAAGCAGCGCAAGATAGACAGAAATCTTATGCGGATCGGAGAAGGACGGATCTTGAGTTTGAGGTTGGGGACATGGTTTTTGTCAAAGTATCTCCGTTGAGAAATGTTGTTCGCTTTGGGTCCGTTGGGAAGTTAGCACCGAGGTTTGTTGGGCCATTTCCTATTAAGGAAAGGATTGGACGGATGGCATATAGGGTGGAGTTGCCCGACAGACTTAGTGGTGTTCATGATGTATTCCATGTATCACATTTGAGGAAGTGCTTACATGAGACCGCAGAGGTGGTAGAGCCGAGCTTGCTTAGAGATGTAGAGGTAGAGCGTGATGCGACGATTCGACGAGCTCCTACTCGCATCCTTGGGTCAGAAACTAGGAAGTTGAGGAACAGAGAAGTTCAGCTAGTTAAAGTGCAATGGGGAGATGACGAAAGCAATGCTACTTGGGAGACGGAAGCGAAGATGCGTTCTTTGTATCCATTTCTTTTTGAGAGTATGTCTTTTAACTTCTCCTTTATCGCTTGTCTAGTACTTATCTTATCTTTAGTATATCCTCTCGCTAGTACCTATAACCTTTAGATAGGGTAAAACCTATGGTTGAAACATGTATTTGAAACATGTTATGGTTGATGGATGCATGTGGATGCAATTGTTTGCTAGTGGTTGCTCGTGGATGCATATACACACACATTAGGCACTAGATCGGCTCAGTCACTTCATGTTGCATATCGCATAAATGGATGTGGTAGTTAGATTGATGGATGTATCATGGCTGTGTTATCATGTGGATGATGCATTTTTGTGTATGATTGTGCACGCATATAGAAAGTGTATGTGTCAATAGGGTTTCACATACATATTGGATGCATGGCACTATCATGGTTTGCATTAAGGAGGTCGACTGAATCAGTAGACCGCCTGATTTTGCATTAGTATACGGACATATACACACACTTTCTGCATATGTTCATACATCATTAGAAATTTCTAAGGATAATGGTTGCTTGTGGTTGATGGTTTAGTAGATGGTTGTTTGGTTGGTAGGATACGTTCTTCTTGACTTAGAGATTTCGAGGACGAAATCCTTTAAGTAGGGGAGAATGTAACACCCCGAATTTCAATTAACACTAATGGTTAGTAATTAAAGTATAATTAATCTCAGATGTGAGAATCAGGGGAAACGGGCTGCGTCATTGCGTTCGTCTCGGAAAAATACGCGAAATAGAGTCCGAGTTTGCGTAAAACGGGTACCGTATGAAAGAGATATGGACGAACGAAGTTAGGCAGAAAAACCCGAAACAGGCCAGAAATGCACTGGCGCACTTGTGAAGTGCGCCAGCACAAAAATACACTGGCGCACTTGGGAAGTGCGCCCATGTCGGGACAGGAAACCTGCACAGTTTCTAGAGAGTTCTGTGGTTGGGTGCACCAGTTTGGGGTTTGGGCTTGGTCTTAGGGCTGGTTTCTGGAAGGTTCCGAAATCTAAGGGTCCTAATCTAATTTAGGGTTAATCTAAGGGCCTAAAACACTCACCTAATCTATAAATACACCCTAAACCTACCCTAATCCATACTAAAAATAGAATTGAGGGCTACATGCCGCCAAATTAAATCTTAGAAGGAGCCTCCACTAATTTATGAAGAGGGTTGCAAGCTAATCACTCTCTAATCAACCTCTAATCCATTCTAAGCATCTTAATCTTCTTCATTTGGAGTGCAAATTGGCTAGTTGTGAGTTTCTATCACTCTAATGATCAATTGCTAAACTAAGTAGATGAGATATGATGAGATCATATGGTTTTGTTTGTGGATTAATGGGTTTTAAGTCATATGACATGATGTTAGTTTGCTAATGTATGTGGGTTATGCAAGTTTTGTGCTTTGTGATCATATGTTAATATGCAAGTTACATGTATGATAATATGCAAGTTACTTGTATGATAATTTTGCAAGTTGTATGTTTCTTCATATGCAAGTTTATGAGTTCATATGCAAGTATGTGACATATTATGCAAATTCATATGCAAGTCATGTATTTGTTAATATGTAAGTTTATGTAACATGTTATGCAAGTTAATATGCAAGTTATGTGGCATGTTATACAAGTTAATATGCAAGTTATGTGACATGTTATACAAGTTAATATGCAAGTTATGTGACATGTTATACAAGATTATATGCAAGTTATGTGACATGTTATGCAAGTTCATATGCAAGTTATGTGTTTGTTAATATGCAAGATGGCACCTTTGAAACATGTTCATACATATGCAAGTTGACACCTTTTATATGTGTTATGTCATGAGAACGAAATTACGTGGGAACGATGGGGTTAATTAAATGCATATGTTAATAAGATTGTGTGAAATTAATATAATTATGCATAACATAAAATAAATGAACATAGTATGGGAATTTGCCTATTAAGTTAGGTGTACCCATACTATGTGTTGGGAATTTGCCTATTAAGTTAGGTGTACCCACACTTTGGAGTTGGGAATTTGCCTATTAAGTTAGGTGCACCCATATTCCTAAAATAAACATGATAATTAACACAAATTATGGGGGTGATTAATTAGGAGTAATTAATCGATTAAGACACGAGGTTGGACCCGTTTGTAGTGTAAGACTGCCCGGAGTTTACCGGCTTAACCAGGCATCTACAAATGACGGTCCAATGTGAGGGGTCTTAATCATAAATTAAATACGTAACAAGGGTAAATGACACGAGGTTGGACCCATTTGTAGTGTAAGACTGCCCGGAACCTACCGTCTTAACCAGGCATCTACAAATGGCGGTCCAATGAGAGGGGTCCTTTACACGGTTACGGTGTTAATCAATTAAGAAACACTTAACCAGATAAGCATGTAGTGGGGCATGGGGGTTAAGTGGGTACCTTGGGTGGTATGTGGAAATTGCTAGTGGTTGCCAATAGAAAATATGATAAAATACTTAACCAAGATGAAACATGTAATTAAACATGATTAAAGGGTTAAGTGGGAAACACTAGTGTGTGGGCCAAGCTTAGGGGGATGGCTTGTGCTGGGGGCCCATTTCAACCAGTAACCCATACGTATCTTAGTGGGCTCGACCCATGTCGAGGACGGGACACGCATACTGGGCTTGACTATAAGAGGCCAAAATGGGTTAGCGGTGGCAACGCATGACCAACGGGTTTCATATGCGTGTGTGGACCCGGGCTGGTAAATAAGACGTTGTTGCATCGTGTAGATATAAGCCGTGCACCGTTAATTTTATCAGGTTGCCACGTTGGGGAATGGTACACCCCACGGTGGGGCCAGCACGGGTATCTATGATAGGGAGCCGATCGAATGGGGAGTAGTGTGTACACCTAGTGGATTGTAGGGCCCCGTGGCGTCTACTTAGTCACCTAGGGGTACGCGAGAACTATTAAGTTAATTTTATAAGTCCATGGGTGGGATCAACCTTTAAGTTAGGAATGACTGGTGTGGTGCAGTTTAGTAATTTACCTTTGGAAGGGTAGATGCGTCTTTATCTTTTATCTTAGTTTAGTTGACTACTTAGTGTAGCCATTCATCCCCATTAGTTACCGTATATCAGTTTATGTCTTCTCTGGTTACTTTAACGATTGTATTGTTAAAGTTATAGGACTCACTCAGACTTATGTCTGACCCCGTTGTTTTTATCTTTTTCCCAACCCTCAGGTCCTACGGTGGATCCTAGCAGTAGTGGAGCTTGATCGGATTGCTGTTCCAGTCTTTAGGAGCTTGGATAGATGTAAAGCTCCAGTTACCCAGTTATCTTTTCTTTTGTCATGGCTATTGTATGAGAGTGGGATTATGTACTTCTTTATTTTGATGGATATTGTACTTGACTTTTATTGTGGTTTTATGATGTAACCAGACATGTTTTACTTCCGCTGTTATGAGATGATGTTTTAAATTTCAAGTACTATTTATATCTGTCTTGTTGTAATTTTTCTGTTCTATATTCACTAAAATACTCCACCGATGCTATGGCATTCCCTTAGTGAGTGATCATAGCGGGAGTGGGGTGTTACACGTGGTATCAGAGCTGAAGGTTACCGGAACAGATAAATTTTTGAGAAAAATACTTTTTTTTTTAGAAAATAGTAAAGGTATTATTTTTGGAAAAAGTATTTTCAAAAACATGTCTTTTAGGAGAAAAGTTTTTGAAAGAAAAGCATAATCCCCGATAGCCATATCTTTATCTTTCGAATTCTCCGTTTTGAATCTCTTCCTCTCTCGTTTTGAGCTTCCCCTCCGTATATAGATGATCTTTCTAAGATAGATAAGAATGAAAAACCACTTCAAGGGACTTAGACGTTAGTCGGATTAGAAGTTGGTTCAAGAAGGAGGAGGACTTGTAGGTACCTATTGGATAGACGATGGGAGGAAGGCTCGAATAGTTGTTGTTTAATGAAGGACGAAACCTCATTTTGATGGGAGGTTACGAGTGGAGAATGGGAAGAAGAAGGCGAGTAGTTATCCTTTTTAGAGGAATTGGACACCTTATTAGGATTGTCCAAAGAGGTAAGGGCAAGGTACAGGATCTTCTGGAGGGTAGTTGTATTCCCTCACGGCTGGTATACCTGATGGGGGTAGGACCGTCTAGGTTGAAATTTGGTTCTCTCGATCATCCTGTTCGAACTTTATTTGACTCTGGCGCATCGCATTCGTTTATCTCATCTTCATTAGTTGAGTCACTGCACTTAGACACCAGTTTAGTAGATGATCCCTTAGTTGTTTCAAACCCAATTGGGGCTCCATGATGTGTTTGGGTTTGAAGGTTTCTATACTTAGCGTTGAGTTTAGATGTGATGCTTTTGTGTTGGGCTTCACGGGCTATGGGTTAATTTTGGGCATGGACTGGTTATCCAGTAATGGTGCCGTTCTTGATTGCGAAAGGAGAGTTGTTAGGCTTATGACCCGCTTAGGTAACACTCTCGAGATCTCTTGTAATCCCGTGGAATCTGTTATGCTAAGTTATGTAGAGTCACTTGACGCGTCGGTCGAGAGCTTGCGATCTGTTAGAGTGGTCCAGGAATACTCGGATGTGTTTGAGGAGGTGAAGGGCTTACCTCCGAAGCGGGAGATTGACTTCCGAATATATCTGGTAGATAATGCCAAACCAGTGTCTTTGCCAGTGCGCCACATGGCTCCTCGTGAGAGAAGAGAACTTCATAAGCAAGTAGGGGAGTTGCTTGAGAAGGGGTTCATAAGGCGAAGTATATCGGAGTGGGGAGCTCCAGTAGTGTTTGCCACGAAGGCGAATGGGTCCCTCAGACTTTGTGTGGATTATAGAGAACTTAATAAGCTCACGAAGAAGAATAGACACCCATTACCGAGGATAGATGATCTCTTTGATCAGTTGGTTGGCGCCTCAGTGTTTTCGCAGATGGACTTAGCTACAGGGTTTCATCAGTTGAGAGTGGCGGAGGACAGTATAGAGAAGACTGCTTTCCGGACTCCGGATGGTTTTTATGAGTGGCTTGTGATGCCATTTGGGTTGACAAACGCCCCTGCATACTTTGTTGATCTGATGAGTAGAGTGTTCAGAGAGTATCTGAATAAGTTTGTAGTAGTCTTTGTGGATGACATCTTGGTCTTTTCCAAGAGTGAAGAAGAGCATGCCTTACATCTCAGAGAAGTGTTGGAGACTCTTCGAGCACATAGTCTTAAAGCTAAATTCGAATAAGACTCCATACCGGAGTAATGCCCTCAAGTCTATGATACACCACCCAGAGCCGACATGCGTGTATCTAAACTAACCACCGTACGTATCATCAATTGTAGCTCGATGCCTCAATCGCACATCCTCTAATGTGCACCGAGTCCCATGGCAAGGCGATATAAGAAACACGGAACTCGGTCGGGAGATTTTTCATACCTGTACTGGCCCTTCTTTAAACAGCCTCTATATACAGATATACCTAGGGTCTGTTTTCGTGGTGGCTATAGCCCCACCTCGGCCCCTCCGTCAACTAGTAAAGACTACCAGAGCTAAGCGAATGCCCCTACGCAAACAATCTAAATATCCATGTGGCATCTCCCCTCAACCGCTTACCCCGATAGTGAAGGGTGAAATGGTATCTTGGGTTTAGCTCGAGTCTTTCTGCATCCCACTGGTTGCTGATGATGGGTGTCCGATGGTCTACCATCCTTTTTGATCCTGACCCTCTACCTCCTCGTGAGGCAGCCGCCGAACCATCATGGTGTCACCACGTCATAGCATTCCGACTGCAAAGCTACATCTGCAGTGAAGGCCCACCCACCTAGTAGTTACGCAGACCCAACTTCTGCGGACACAGCCTAAGACATCTGCCGTCGCATAGAGGACTACTAGGAGAACCTTACGTACCTCAGGAAGCCACATGGTTCCCCTTCCAGTCCTTTGGATCCATCAGAACAATCAGATGAATGTGCACTCCCCTCGTGCCTTATAACACCTCGATGATCTACCTCATTGGGTTATCACCCTCAATCGTACGGACTGGTTTAAGTGCCTTACTTTAGCATGTTGTTAGACCCTATGTTTAAACATTCTTTTACACGCTTACCTCACCTCATCAGGTTTCCAGTTAACTTGGTTATTCCAATTCATATTGAATTCTTTTTCCTATTACCAAGTTTCTCTTGCTTATTAATTTTAGTTATACAACTTAATCCATTTACGTTTATTAATAAGCCCACCACATGTTATTTTCTGGATTGTGGTCCAAGGTCCGTAATCCATAATCCCTTTTATATTCTTGTTGATTTCATCGTTACAATAACATATTTTACTTAATATGTAATTAAGTGTACCTAATTCACATGTTTTCTAATTAACATGTCACTGACCATTTATGATTAAATATAACTTATTTCATTTCATAAGTTTTCCTCATTCTTTCCCATTTAATCATAATTCCATTTTACATTGTCAATACAACTTATCGTTGTTTACTTATTAACTTAGTTCTATTAACTAAGGCCCATTAATAGGTTTACTACCCGTTTATTATAACATATGTTATAATTTCCTCTTGTCCCTAGGACAAGACTAACCATTCTTATCAACGGGTTTCATACTTCCAAGCCTACAGGTTACTTAATTTATAATTAAGTACAACTTCTTATATTTCATATATTTCCTCCTTTTCTCAATTGGTTTTCGTCTTTCCTCATTTACTGATTACTTAATTTACAATTAAGTGTCCCTTATCTCATTTCGCCATTTATCCCATTTTCTTATTAGTTTATTATAACCTAAGTTCTAATCTTCACTAATCCCTGGGACAAGTCTACCAATTATACAACATTTTCATTAATATTATTTGTTTACAATAGGTGATTGTCATTTATACAAGTTATGCTTACCCTAAAAGGTGCCTTTAATTACATAGCTTTATTACTTCTACTGATTATGTATACCACTAGGTGTCTTTGAATACATTACCTTATCGGGCTAAGTTTGCGGGCCTATATGTAAATATTACCTACCCCCTTAGATTTGCCTAGCCCACCCATTGTCCAACCAATTTTTACTTAAACCTAACTTTAGCTCATATTCATACAATCCCTATGGATTAGATTAGGTTAAGTAGTCCAATTCATTACCGTGTCCATTTATGGTTTATAATGGGTCAGACCTCCCACATTAGGCCTACAACTTGTGGATGCTGGATATGTCGGTCGGGTCCGAGAGACTTCTTCCACAAGTTGGGCTTAACCTCGTCTCATAGCCCGTCTCATATTTGCGCACTTAGACCTCTCACATTAGGTTCAACATTAGTGGCTGCCGGATATGCCGGTCGGGTCCGGGAAGACTTCCACCACTAATGCAACCTAACCTCGTGTCATAAGCGCAATTACAATTTCTAATTGTAATCCTAGGCATTCATTATTAATCAATTATTTAAACCTATGCCTTTATAGGTGTTATTGCCCATTTACCCAATTATATTCATGATGGGTTATATGTCTTAATTCATATTATTCGAAATTTGCCAATTACATATGATCCTATTTGCGCCCGAATCATTTTTCTATACTTATGATCCAATTTAAGATTTTTAAACATAATATGGTCGATGTCCCAAACCCATATTTATTCGATTCTATGTTAACATGAATCCATATAGTCATATACTTACACCAATTATTCCCTGTATATAATTGGGACAAATTTACATGTAAACTTTTTATCACTCTAACAAATCTAATATGAATTTTTCCCATATGTTTAAATTAATATTATAACATGTAAACATTCCAACATTTCAACTGATTCAATATATGAATTATTCATATTAACAATTTGACATTATATCATGCTAATCATTCCCTCAATTTAATAGATTCAACGTATGAATTTTCTGATCTATTTATATTAACGTCTCAACTTGTTATAACAACAATTTATAATTAAACTGGCAATTTCACTATTTATTAATAAGGGGAATGCTAAACGATAGAGGTACTATTATTCAAAAAGTATATTTTAAACCCACTCACCTTTCATGCTTTCCCCAAATCTTGGATCTGATCTGTTCTATCATCCATCGTTTTCCTTTCCCCTTTAATTTTATTTGAAACCTAATAACATGGATCGACAATTTTCATTAAGAGAGAAGGGAAAGAAAATAGGAAGATTATAAATAGATTGGACCTGAGACGTTACCTTGCTTTTCATGTAATTCTGAATGCCATTTAATAAAAACACCAATCTCTTCCTTCTAGATCTTAATTTAAGATTTTCTAATTTACAAATCTAAATTTCTGAATATGTTTGAGGGGGTGGGGGAGAGAGAGGGAGCAATGGCGGAGCTCCAGCTTAGCCGCCGAATTATGGGATTTAGGGTTAGGCCTATGGTCTTATTTATAGGGGTAGCGGAGTAACTAGGACCCTTAGATCAAAATCTAAAACACCAAAATCGTCCACGTCAGAAAAGAAGGTTCCAGATTCGCGGGTGGGTCGACCCCCTTTGGGTGGGTCGACCCTTAGGTCGACCCCCCTATTGGTGGGTCGACCCTCAACGGTCCATTTTCCCTCCGAACTTTCCCGCCCACAATTTTGATTTCTGAACTGATTTTCAAATTTTCTAGATATATTTATTATATGTATATATACATATAAGCTCCTTATATGTATACAAACTTCTAACGCTCATAACTTCTTAATACGGTATTCGTTTTACACAAACCAGGTGTCGATTTTGACCATAATTTCGAGACGGATGCAATTGCACAGTCTATTTAACTTAATTCTGAATATTTAATTAGGTTATCCTTATTTTATTATCTTTAAAAATATGGGGTGTCACAGCCAATGTAACCAAAATAGTTCATCCTTATTTTGAATAGTTTTCATTTTCAGATCAGTAATTAATATCCTTTGTAATTCACGTTAAACCAATAGTTAAGCTTAAAAATTCAACTCAGGTAATGGTAATAGGTCCAACATACTAATGTTTCATGCAACCATCAAGTCATACATAGGTTTCAAAACGGCATAGTAACGAATCAACATAGCTTAACAAGGTTCATGGTTGTCATGCGAGTATACATGTGTTTATCAAAAGATGGCTCAACAAACAAGTACACAGGGAAATAATATATGAACAAGGGAAACAATTTGGTATGTATTTGGAATCCATATATCACACTCCTAATACTTAAAATCTTTTTTTTTCCTTTTTTAATATATGTAAAAATATGTTATGTAATACATCTTTACATAATAATAAACTTTGTCCTCTTGAATTTGACAATCCCAGTTTGCAAAATAAGGTACTACATGGTTGAAAGAATAATAGTTTAGGGACCCCATTTTTAAATAAATGATGCCTCTTTCTTTTAATTTGATCCTCTCTTTGAATAATCCAAAAACGAATGGATTGTATGCTAAAGGCTTTACTGGATGGACTGTGTTATTATTATAATTATCCTATTGAATAACATATTTATACCATGACCCTCCAGTCCATTGTTGAATAAACCAAACCCAATAAAAAGGAGTATAGAAGAAGGTAAAGAACATATATATTGCATGTCTATTACCACATGTTAACTTGACTCACACTACTGATGAAATTAAGCACAAGTAAATTTTGTATTATATGTGCTAATTTGGATACCTATCGAACCATGCAACTTTTATGTATACCTCTATTATATATATATTTTTAAGTTAAAATTTGAAATGTAAGTTAAGGATGAAGAAAAGTATAAAATAAAACAAATTGATAAGCCAACTTGTATTGTGTGTTGTAACAGCTATGACTATAAGTTTGCGTCCGCTTAAACACATTATAATCATTGATAACATAATATTATTTGACCGAGTTCTTTATTTATTTTGTAGATCCATGTGTATGAGAAGAGAGAACCCCACGTAAAACATGCAAAAAAAAAATCTCAAGTGGAAAGCAGTGAAATAACGTCAACAGCCAACATGCATTTCATTCCTACATCATTTTAGTCGTATGCATTAAGATCTTTGGTTCCTTCTTTTACTCATATATTGGTTCCTTCTTTTTTACTCATATATAAGGAGTCAGTTTGCTAAGTATTAACAGTATTGTTCTTGGCAAAAACATTTTTACCAGAAATCAACATGTCACTCACCCATATATCCCAAGAATTCAAGCACCGATTTGTGGCAACAAATCAAGGTTCTCCGGAATTTAACCAAGGCAACAATTAAACAACCAATCACGCATGTTTCCCAAATATTAACCATCTTCAAAACATGGCATCACACAAATTCAACCAAGCTTTCATATTTGAGTTTCAATAGAAATTTGAATACTTGAATAAAACTTAATCGTGAGTGAGATATCTCGCCTGCAATGGAGACAAAGAAAAGCAGGATCGGTTGGATAAGGTTGCGATGGAAATCGAACGGACTGACCATGATTTCAGTTGAGTGGAACAGAGGGGACGCGCAGTTCTATGGTTACCGGAGTGTAACGACCCGAATTTGTGTCAATTAATTTTAAAACATTTTATATGGTTTTAAATATTTAATTGATAATATAAATAAATTTTTATATTGAGTTATCGATTAAATAATCAAAATACGATTTACTTCGAATATATTGAATAATCGTAATACGAAAACAAATCTAGTTTAATTCAAAGTTAAAGCTGAATTGAAAATAGTCTAGATGATCAATATATATTCTATTTGAATATAGACGACGATAATAATAATTTATTATCGAAAAATTTATTTATTTGAATTTAAATTATATTACATTGATTTAAAATGGTTATTTTATATATACGTTTAAATTTAATTTTCAGAATATATTCTGTTGAGCTCAGAATACCGTTATTACATTGAAATGTCAGTCGGTACGCTAGAATAGCGGCTCGTGATTTAATTAATGGACCCCGAGATATTTGATTGTGGATAGCTTCGAAATCAAATCGATATCCATCTAAAAAGAATAAAAATCGATTTATATCAAATCGTATTAAATACGAAATCAAATCAGAATCCATTTAAAAAGAAACAAAATCTCTTTAAACTCAAACCAAATTTAATATAACATACCTTGCGCAGAAGAATTTCCTTAACGCTTAAGTCTTTACCATCTATAAATCATGAACACCTCTCTTAAAATTCTATTCCTTTTCTCTTTCAGATAATCGAAATCATTTTTCTCCTCAGTAATTCATTCGATCCAAATAAAAGAGGAAAATAAAGTCGAACAAGCTTCAGAACAAGAAGAGAAAAATGTTGTTGCCTTGTAAAATCAAAATAAAACTGCACGTATCTTCTTTTAGCAACGCAAGTTTCAGATTTCATTATCTGTAAAGCTTCTATTTTTAGGTATTGATTCGAAGAAAGTTGTCAATGATGAGCTCCATTTTAGGGTTCAACATAGTTCGCAGTTTTGGGGAAACAGAGTGTGGTCAACGGAGGGTCGCGATGGTAGAGGAGTTGTGGATCGATGTGTTGATGTCGGAAGGCAATGGAGGGGGCAGAACACTAGCGATTAAGGACGAGTACGAGTGTGAGGATGGGTAAATGGTTCGATCCAAGTCATGGCTTGTGATGATTTCGAGCGGGCGGTTGTGATGGAATGACTTGGGGCATTTTCTGTCATCGGGTACAAACACGAGGTGAAGAGGGCCACGACTCTTTTCTGGAAACTCGAGCAGGGTGTGGCATCACAGGGATTATTGACAGTGGACAAGTCGAGCTCAGGGATTTGTTCGCACCACTATGGGTTGTACTTGGTCAGAGAGAAGTCCAATTTCAAGGGAGGAGAGAAACAAGGTGAACTCGATCAATATATGGGGATGATGCGTGTGTTACTGCAGATTCAAATTGAAAAGGAAAGGTTTATTCAGCAATTAGGGTAATAATTTTAAATTTAGTAACTAAATTTATAATTAAGTGGTTCGATGGCATGTTCAATAAATGTCATATTTAAAATAAACATAGATTAGTTTATTATTTGGTAAGTCAAATTTAATTTAGTAACCGTTAAGAATATATATATATATATGAAATTTATTTTTCATTTCGATAGTTAATTTAAATAAATTGAGTTTAATCATTAAATTTAAATTAAATAATCATAGGGGCAAATGGATTGGGTTGAAGATGACCCGAGTAAATTCGAAAACAGCTATACGACACTAAATTGGATATTCAGAGCAAATAAAATCACGGTGAGTAAATCTCACTCATATTTTTATTTAGAATTATTTTATTCGTTAAAATAATTGTTTGATGGTTGTTTGGTTGCATTAAAATATTACAGTGGCTATTATAAATATATTAGTTATTTAGGGTTGACTATTATATATATATTGGGTTGATGATTGGATTGTTCTCGCAGTCTCATTAGCGGATGCCCGCAGTTTCATAGCGGATGATTTCCCTATGTGCCCCCAAATATATATTAGTGGATGACCTTCATACCGCGATATCCTGCCTCGAAGCAGGATGGGTATTACAATGTTGGCTAACGTCTGTGGATGCAGGAAAACAGGTTGGAGGATTCCGACTGGATTCCTCAAAAATATATTATCTGTTTGTTTAGTTGTTTGCATATATATTATCATATATGATGTGTTAGAAAAATAAATAATTGGTTGTTTGGTGTTTAAATACCACTGGGCCTAAATGTTGATATTTAAAAATATCATGGAAAGGAAATTTCCAGTTTTAAAATGGAAATTCTATTTTTCAAAAATAGAATTTTAAATTTGAATAGAACAAGAATATTAACTTGTTTTGAATAATAAAAACAAGTAGTTCCTTTATAAATGAAGTTTATAAATATTTCATTTATAAATGAAGTTTATAAATAAAGTGAAATGAATTATCATTGGATAATTCAGAAATAAAAATACAAGTGTGAAATTGAAAAGGGAGATCTATTTTCCAAAAATTAGAAATATCGATTTCAAAAAGAAATTGAAATCGAGACTCGTTTAAGAATGAATATAGAAATTCAAATGGAGTTTGAATATATGAAACTCAATAGAATTGAATATAGAATTTGAATAAAGAAAATTCAAATAGAAATTGAATATAGAAATTCAAATGGAGTTGAATATAGAAATTCAAATGGAATTCAAATATAGAATTTGAATATAGAAAGTGAAATGGAATTCGAATAAAGAAATTTTATATATAGAATTTGAATATAGAAATTCAAATGGAGTTTGAATATAGAGAATTTGAAATAGAATTCCAATATTGAATTCAAATAGAATTGAAATGGGAAATGGAATATAGGAAATTCAAATAGAGTTGAAAGGGGAATTTGAATATAGAATTCAAATAAAGTTGAAATGAGAATTGAATATAGGAAATTTAAATAGAACTGAAATGGAATTTGAATATAAAAGATCGAAGTATAAATAAATATATTACCGAGTAAGGAAAAATCGACAATTATAGATAATTGAAAATATTATGTTGGATTGGGAAACTGATTTGATATATATATTAAAATATATTAGAATGGAGTTGAATTTATATATAAACGAAGTTTAAAACGTTTATATATATAAATATAATTAAAACAAACTCGCCGCAGTGTGGTAGTTCGTAAATTGGCGTTCCGAACTTCAATTGAGTATATAGAACTCAAATTAAGTCGGAATTCTTTGAAACAAGAACCGTTAGGACCAATTAGATAATAGTTTTCTAATGGAAGAGAAAATTCGGAATTTCATCGTATATATTTTCAGTTATGTCAAAACCAATTTTTCAGAAAAACAGCGCCATAACCATTTAAAAACCACAATAGTTTATTTTATTTTATAAAAGAATTTTAAACGAATAAAATCCGAATTTCTATTTAGAAAATTTCAGATTTGAGTTGTAAATTATATGTGAACTCAAGCAGAGAAATGAATTGACTTTTGAAACAGAAATCAGATTTTTGATTATTAAATAGTATTAACTAATTTGAATTGTAATTAGTTAATGAGATTTTGAATTGATATTGGGCTTTGAATAAGTGAATTCGATTTGGAAATTTATATTCGAAATCGAAAAGGAAATTAGAATTGAAATTGGAATTCAATTTGGTTATAAGCAAGTTAAATATTTTATTTGAATATGTTATGTTCAAACAAAGTTGCGAAATAGGCAAAATAGCTAATTAAAGAATAAATGGGCGAAACTGAATTCAAACGATTGTATTGAGTTGAATTGAATTGAAAACAGGTGAACATGTGTTGAGCAGGTATGGAATGAAGAGATTGAAGTTTATAAATTTAATGCCCGACAAAAAGGAACACGTTTAAATTCCATATGAGATTTTATGCGCCGTATCGGCAAGCCGCCGGGCTTTTTCTTTTTCTTTTTGATTGGAGAGGCCTGTGTGACGGCCCGCCCCGCACCAACCGACATTTACTCCAAAAGTGCGTTGTACACATGACGAAGAATCAACAAGGAACCTGTAGAATGTCTCACAACGCATGGAACAAAATATAATAACAACATACTTGACATAAAACAGGTGAGACAATGCATAAGCTGAAAACAAACTGTCATAGCAGCGGAAAATCCAAAGTACAGCTTATGATCCAAAGCCAACATTATTACAACTTTTAAAAACTGTCTCAAAAAGCTAACAAGAAAGGTACACTACTAATGCCCAAAGTAGTGACCAACAACGACACAAGGAGAATATCTATATATATCATACGTGGAAGCCTCCTGCTCGCCTCCAAATCCGCTACTTGCGCATCACCAGCTAACGTGTCTCTAGTCTACTCGTGAGAGCACCCAGAGTAATAAGAAGAGACATAAAACTCTGGGTCAGACAAAAAGTCTGGTATGAGCGATAAGCAGCTAAACAAAACAATAACAGGTATACTAAACCATACCTTAACCTGGACCTGCAACCAAAGAGTTAACACTACATACTGTACAACACTCTAAGGTGCCACCAAACAAATGGTGTAAAGATAACGGGGTGGGGGTGTGCATGTCATAGTGATGGCAAACAATCAAACATAGCAACCATCCTCACATCTCTCACTCAGTGCGTAAAGTATACGATATCCACCACTTCGATCACCCAATACTTTGCTATGATCACTCTGCCCCATGAAGTCACAATGGATTCACTGCACTGATCCATAGCCACTAATCCTTTGCTCTGTCCACTTTGCCCCATGGACTCGTACACACCCCACTGCACTGGCTCATAGCCTTACTAATCCTTTACAATGTCCACTCTGCCCCCATGGAGTCACAATGGCTCCACTGCACTGGCTCATAGTCTTGCTACGATCACGTCCCTCGAGTCATGGTGACTCTACTGCACTGATACGTAGCCCATCACTCCTTCTCAATGGTGAATCAAAGTTATGAACGTCGACAACTCCTTAGCACACGTCCCGCAGCAAAGCCCAACCATGAAGTGAACTCATTGGTTCCCAACTGGATCCTGAGCTCTAACTTCCATTTGGACTATCTTTGCATCTCGGGTTATTGGTCATCACTGGGTCGGTTCGGATCCCCAGTCCTTCTTTTCTATCGGTTCGGATCGGCCTCCTTCCTAGTGCTCCGGGTCGGGTCATGGTCTTCAAGTCCCTTCATAGTACATTGATTCGGTTCGGGTGTTCTCTGGCGGGTCGGGTCGGTGCACCCTTGCTCCATCGGTTCGGATCGGGTTCCTGATCTCCGATCCGATCCACTTCCTCTTCCATTCCGATCCACTTCTCTTCCCTTCAGTCGATCTGATTCCCCCTTCTTTAGCTCGATCCGATCCCAGTTCAACCATTATGGCCTTCCTTTTTTCCATACTTTCCCTTGTGCCAAGCCTCGGTTCGGTTCGGTGATCCCTTGCCCAGTTCACTATCCGATCTGAGCCCATCCCTTCGATACGATCTGAAAGCCTGCACCATTTTCTATGACTTTTTCCAACGAGTGTGTTACGCCATTCGACAGCGTTTTAGACCATTCTATCTATTCTAATCAATCACAAAGCATACCATACAGTCATAGCAACAAGTAGAAGTGACTTCAAACACCAAAACATAAATATGATAGGTTAAAATGGATCAAACATAGCCAAAACCCCATATTTTCCCTTAAACATGTTCAAGCATAATTAATGATAGGATTAGCAAAACTTAACCAAATTAACCCAAGTTCATATCAGAGGTCTAAAACATCATTTAAGAATTTATAAATAATTTTCTAGAATTTTATCATGTTTAAATTCGCTAATTAACACTAATTACCTTTAATTAACCATAATTAGTGAGGAACTATGCAAATCACTCACCTTAGCCATAAATAAACCTTAGATCTGAAATAAATCTCTATTTGGGCGCGAATAACAATGCAAACCAGCAGCTCTAATCTTTATTTGGTGAAGATCTCCCTTGATCTGATGTTGCTAAGCTTAATCCTTGATTAGGAAGTGATTTGGATGTGATTTAGAGGTTGGAGGCCATTTTTAGGGTTTCTAAGAGGTAAGTGGAGGCTAGAAAACTGAAATGGAATGAAACCCTAACTCTTTTCAGCCTCCCCATAACCCTAATCCCGAAATGGGTTATGGGCTCATTCACTAATCACCCTATTTGGCCTGGTTAAGCAGTTTTTCACCTTCCAATCGTTATTTTAGCCATATCTCCCAAACGGTAAGTCCGTTTAGCTATTATGACCACTCTACGGAAAGGTAAACCATCAAATGAATCTAATGGAAGTGGTTTCAGGTCAAAATTCCTTTCCAATCGAAAGTTATGGACAAAACAGTATCAGCTAGGGGAAAAATAGTCATTTAAAGATCGGCAAAAATTATGAACATGGGAAATGACCCCAATAGTCGTTCCCCAAAGTTACATGACCATACGCCTTCATATAAGAAAGAAATAAATATTCTACGATCCTCCGATGCGTAGAATGCGGGTTGTTACATTCTCCCCCCCCCCCCCCCCCCCTTAAGAAATTTCGTCCCCGAAATTCCCTAACTAAAACACACAAAGGGTCCCACATGCCTATCAGCCATAAAAAAAAAATCAAACATGCAAAACAAGAAAAATAAGTCTATCCCAGCATGCGGAATAACTAAATTGCAAAGTAAATCTTACCAGGCAAAGAGTTCTGCATACGTTTTCCTAATGCTCTCCTCTGTCTCCCAAGTGCAGTCATTCTCGTCTTCGCCCCACTGAACCTTGACTAGCTTCACCGCATTCCTTCGAAGTTGCTTCGTATCGTGCTCGACAATACGAATCGGCTTGCGGTTCCCAACCGCCTCGGGTTCCACTTCGAAGTCCTTTAACTGATCAGGTGAAATAGTTAAATCTGGGTCGTGCACGAACTTCCTTAGCTGGGAAACATGAAATACGTTGTGAACTCCCGCCATCATCTCTGGAAAGTCAACTCTATACGCCAAATTCCCAACTTGTTCGAGAACTGGGAATGGGCCAACAAATCTTGGTGCCAACTTGCCTCTCCTGCCAAATCGTATCACGCTCTTCAACGGAGAAACCTTGACAAACACCAAGTCACCAACGAAGAATTTTAAGTCTCTTCTCCTCTTATCAGCATAACTCTTCTGCCTATCCTGGGCAGCCTTCATCCGTTGTTGAATGATCTTAATCTTATCTGAGGTTTCCCTCACCACATCTGGTCCAAGCATAAACTTCTCGCCAGTCTCTATCCAACATGATGGTGAGTTGCATGGTCTTCCGTACAAAGCTTCATATGGAGCCATACCGATACTGGATGGTAGCTATTATTATATGCAAACTCTACTAGATGCAAATGGTCATCCCATGATCCACCAAAACCCAATATACAAGCTCTCAAGAGATCTTCCAATATACGATTCACCCTCTCTGTCTGACCATCAATTTGAGGATGAGACGCGGTACTGAGATATAGTTCTGACCCTAGAGCCTCTTGTAAGCTCTTCCAAAACCCACTAGTGAACAACGGGTCTCGGTCACTCACAATGCTTTTAGGTATTCCACGAAATCTCACTACCCACTTCATATACAATTCTGCTAACTTAGCTGCCATTCTGGTCGATTTGACTAGTATAAATCTTGCACTCTTAGTCAATCGATCCACAATTACCCAAATTCTATCATGTCCCGATCTAGTCCTTGGTAAACCATCAATGAAATCCATCGAGACTTGCTCCCATTTCCATTCGGGAATTTTTAATGGTTGCAACAAACCACTAGGCTTCTTTTGCTCGGCTTTAACTAGCTGGCAATTCATGCACTTGGATATAAACTTCCCAACGTCTCTTTTCATTCCTTCCCAGTAGTATGTCTGTTTCATGTCTTGATACATCTTATCACCACCGGGGTGTATAGTCAGTTTTGAGTGATGACATTCCCTAAGCACTTCATCTCTCAAACCATTCACGTTGGGTACAACTAGTCTTCCATTCTTTCAAAGCCATCCTTCTCGATCAAGCCTATACAAATTCATCTCCTCACCGTCGATATCCATCTCTAACTTGGAGATGATTTCCAATAGATTAGGATCGTCCCTCTGACTGGAACCAATCCGCTCAATCAAGGTGGGTTTGATCGTCAAACTAGCTAACATCTCTGGATCCAATTCGCACTTTGGTCTGAAATCATACCCTGCGATATACTCCAGTTGCTTCCATTCAAGAAACATAGCCCCTAAACTGGCATGTCTCCTACTCAAGGCATCGGCTATCGCATTGCCTTTCCTAGGTGTATATGCGACATCAAAATCATACGAAGCCAAGAACTCTAACCATCTTTGCTGACGGAGATTCAGATCCTTCTGGGAGAAGAGATACTTTAACGATTTATGATCGGTAAACAACTCAAATCTCTCTCCCAAGAGATAATGTCTCCACATCTTCAACGCGAACACGATCGCTGCCAGTTCCAAATCATGGGTAGGATACTTTTTCTCATGCGGCTTTAGTTGCCGACTAGCATAAGCTACAACCCTACCTCCTTGCATCAATACAGCACCTAGTCCGGTACCACAAGCATCCGTGTATACCGTCATTTCTTCATTCCCTTTAGGAATGACTAATACTGACGCACGCGTCAACTTTTCTTTTAGACTCTTGAATGCATTCTCACACACTCCGTCCAAGACGAAGGCTTGATTCTTCTTAGTCAACTGAGTCAACGGTGCTGCTATCTTGGAGAAGTCCTGGATAAACTTACGATAATATCCAGCTAACCCCAAGAAGCTTCTTACGTCTGTTGCATTCTTGGGCGTATGCCAATCCTGTATCGTAGCCACCTTCGCAGGGTCCACGGCAATACCATTCTCTGAAACAACATGGCCCAAGAATCTCACTTCTCTCCTCCAGAAGTGACACTTAGAAAATTTCGCTTTCAATTGGTGTTTTCTCAACACCTCCATCACTATCCTCAAATGCCCCTTGTGTTCTTCCTCTGTCCTTGAATAAACAAGGATATCATCTACGAACACAAGAACAAACTTATTCAATTGATCTCTGAATACTCGATTCATAAGATCCACGAAATACGCTGGTGCATTGGTCAACCCAAATGGCATGACCAACCACTCATAGAATCCAGACAGCGTCCTAAATGCCGTTTTCGGAACACTATCAGCTGCTACTCGGAGCTGATGAAATCCTGTCGCGAGGTCCAATTGGGAGAACACTCTTGCTCCTTCCGGTTGATCAAACAAATCATCTATCTGCGGTAGAGGATACTTATTCTTCCTCGTCACCTTATTCAACTCGCGATAGTCCACACAAAAACGAAGGGAATCATCTGCCTAAGTGGAAAACACAACTGGTGCTCCCCACTCGGAGACACTTCTTCTAATAAACCCCTTCTTCAAAAGATCGCTTACTTGCACCCCGAGCTCTCGCTGCTCCCTTGGTGCCATACAACGAAGTGGCATCACTATAGGTCTGGCATCTTTCACTAAATCAATACGGAACTCAATCTCTCGGTGTGGTGGAAGCCCGGTCACCTCCTCGAAGACGTCCGAATACTGGCCAACCACGGGCACATCCGACAACTCATCATGCGGGATGTCGAGGGAATTTATAAAACTAGCCATTACCTCATCACTAGGTAGACTACCAAGCACTACACTTCGCCCATCATCCGCCCTAACTGTCACCAAAAAGCCCTCACAGTCTACCACCACCCCGTATCTTTGGAGCCAATCGACTCCCAATATAATGCCATACCCAATAAAGCCCAAAACAAAGCAATCACAAACAAACATACATCCATGACTCGAAAAGACCAAATTTCGACAAATCATACTAAGGCTAGTCGAATCACCAATCGGGTTCGTCACAACCAACAGTCTATCGACTATCTCGGGTTCCAGTCCCAACCTATCTACCAAGTCACTAGATATGAAGGAATGGGAAGCCCCAGTATCAAACAAAACTCGAACAGGTACATCATGAATAGAAAGCATACCTTGAATGACGACATTCTTTCCTTTCTCCGCCGCAGTTGGGACATTCGACGAAGAAGGAACAGCATTAATAGCATATGCTTTCACAATCTGCTTCTCTTTAAGAGGTTGTGGACATTTATCCTTATGATGTCCCACTTGGCCACAGTTGTAGCACTTCCTATTCGCTGGCTTGGCCCGACACTCTCTAGCATAATGGCCCTTCTTACCACAGCTGAAGCACTCAACATCTTTCTAGCTCTTTTTTTGACTATCCTTAGTTTGGTTCTGCTTCCTCTTGTTCTGAGAGTTATTCTTACCTCCATCGCCTGCTTGCGGCTTCAGCCCTTATGCAGATGCAACCTCAGTCTTTGACTTAGGGTAAAGACTCTCTGATCTCAAAGCTTTCCCCACAATCGATTCAAAAGTCTCATCGATGTGGTTGATAAGCCTTTCCCCCAAGTATCCATCCAAACCAATAATGAACTGCTCATTCTTCTTCTCAGGAGTATCGATAAGGGATAATCCATACTTTGACAAAGTGTCGAACTTAGCAATATAGTCCGAGACTTCCCTACAATTCTGCTTAAGCTCCAAGAACTTCCTAAACAATTCCGACTTCTGAGCGGCTGGGATAAACTTGTCGCTAGAGCGAGCCTTAAACTGATCCCAAGTAACCTGATCTTCTGGAGTGGCTGTCTTAACAGCATTCCACCAATTCATCGCTCGCCCTTCCAGCTGACGAGACGCTAGCCTTCTCTTCATCGCATCCTCGATACCCAAGTCGTCGAAGATACGATCACAGCTATCCAACCAATCCTGAACATCTGTGGCCGACTCCGTTCCGTGGAACGGCTTCCCACCAAGGTTAGTGTAATCCTTGCACAACTTGGCGAAATCGACCCTAGGCGCCTGCACTATTGGACCACCACCATTTCCGGCATTGGGAGCTGCCCCTTGCACATCCCTAAGCATTTCTCTCATGAGGTTAGTAAACATCACCCTCATGTCAGCAGCATTCCCATTATTAGCTCCTCTACCAGCACCTCTTACGTATCGGCTCATCGTTCAATCTGTAAAGAGAAAACGATTAACCATCTCCATAGTGGTGTTAGTGCAGTGCGACTTCATCCTTAGCTATACTAACGGTATATATATATATACATAGCTTTTGAAAACCAAAGTACTCACAAATACGCACTCTCATATACGTACTATCTCTCCATAGTGTCTTTCCCTAGGTTAACTACGCAACCTAGAGCTCTGATACCAAATGTGACGGCCCGCCCCGCACCAACCTACATTTACTCCAAAAGTACGCTGTACACATGTCCAATTAGCACGAGGCGGTCGTCAAAAGGAAAGAAATAAGACGAAGAATCAACAACGAACTTGTAGAATGTCTCACAGCGCATGGAACAAAATATAATAACAACATACTTGACATAAAACAGGTGAGACAATGCATAAGCTGAAAACAAACTATCATAGCAGCGGAAAATCCAAAGTACAGCTTATGATCCAAAGCCAACATTATTACAACTTTTAAAAACTATCTCAAAAAGCTAACAAGAAAGGTACACTACTAATGCCCAAAGTAGTGACCAGCAACGACACAGGGAGAATATCTATATATATCATACGAGGAAGCCTCCTGCTCGCCTCCGAATCCGTTACTCGCGCATCACCAGCTAACCTGTCTCTAGTCTGCTCGTGAGAGCACCCAGAGTAATAAGAAGAGACATAAAACTCTGGGTCAGACAAAAAGTCTGGTATGAGCGATAAGCAGCTAAACAGAACAATAACAGGTATACTAAACCATACCTGAACCTGGACCTGCAACCAAAGAGTTAGCACTACATACTGTACAACACTCTAAGGTGCCACCAAACAAATGGCGTAAAGATAACGGGGTGGGGTGTGCATGTCATAGTGATGGAAAACAATCAAACATAGCAACCATCCTCACATCTCTCACTCAGTGCGTAAAGTATACGATATCCACCACTTCGATCACCCAATACTTTGCTATGATCACTCTGCCCCATGAAGTCACAATAGCTTCACTGCACTGATCCATAGCCACTAATCCTTCGCTATGTCCACTTTGCCCACATGGAGTCGTACGCACCCCACTGCACTGGCTCATAGCCTTACTAATCCTTTACTATGTCCACTCTGCCCCATGGAGTCACAATGACTCCACTGCACTGGCTCATAGTCTTGCTATGATCACTTTGCCCCTCGAGTCATGATGACTCTACTGCACTGATACATAGCCCATCACTCCTTCTCAATGGTGAATCGAAGTTATGAACGTCGACAACTCCTTAGCGAACGTCCCGCAGCAAAGCCCAAACATGAAGTGAACTCATTAGTTCCCAACTGGATCCTGAGCTCTAACTTCAATTTGGACTATGTTTGCATCTCGGGTTATTGGTCATCACTGGGTCGGTTCGGATCCCCAGTCCTTCTTCTCTGTCGGTTCGGATCGACCTCCTTCCTAGTGCTCCAGGTCGGGTCATGGTCTTCAAGTCCCTTCGTAGTACATTGATTCGGTTCGGGTGTTCTCTGGCGGGTCGGATCGGTGCACCCTTGCTCCATCGGTTCGGATCGGGTTCTTGGTCTCCGATCCGATCCACTTCTCCTTCCTCTTCCGTTCCGATCCACTTCTCTTCCCTTCAGTCGATCCGATTCCCCCTTCTTTAGCTCGACCTGATCCCAGTTCAACCATTGTGGCCTTCCTTTTTGCCATACTTTCCCTTGTGCCAAGCCTCGGTTCGGTTCGGTTCGGTGATCCCTTGCCTAGTTCACTATCCGATCCGAGCCCATCCCTCCGATCCGATCCGAAAGCCTGCACCATTTTCTACGATTTTTTCCAGCGAGTGTTTTACGCCATTCGACGGCGTTTTCGACCACTCTATCTATTCTAATCAATCACAAAGCATACCATACAGTCATAGCAACAAGTAGAAGTGACTTCAAATACCAAAACATAAATATGATATGTAAAAATGGATCAAACATAGCCAAAACCCCATATTTTCCCTTAAACATGTTCAATCATAATTAATGATAGGATTAGCAAAACTTAACCAAATTAACCCAAGATCATATCAGAGGTTTAAAACATCATTTAAGAATTTATAAGTATTTTTCCCGAATTTTATCATGTTTAAATTCACTAATTAACACTAATTACCTTTAATTAACCATAATTAGTGAGGAACTATGCAAATCACTCACTTTAGCCACAAATAAACCTTAGATCTGAAATAAATCTTTGTTTGGGCGCGAATAACAATGCAAACCAGCAGCTCTAATCTTGATTTGGTGAAGAACTCCCATGATTTATGTTGCTAAGCTTAATCCTTGATTAGGAAGTGATTTGGAGGTGATTTAGAGGTTGGAGGCCATTTTTAGGGTTTCTAAGAGGTAAGCGGAGGCTAGAAAACTGAAATGAAATGAAACCATAACTCTTTTTAGCCTCCCCATAACCCTAGTCGCGAAATGGGTTATGGGCCCATTCACTAATCACCATATTTGGCTCGATTAAACAGTTTTTCACCTTCCAAACCTTATTTCAGCCATATCTCCCAAACGGTAAGTCCGCTTAGCTATTATGACCACTCTACGGAAAGGTAAACCATCAAACGAATCTAATGGAAGTGATTTCAGGTCAAAATTTCTTTCCAATCAAAAGTTATGTCCAAAACAGTATCAGCTAGGGGCAAAACGGTCATTTAAAAATCGGCAAAAATCATGAACATGGGAAATGACCCCAATAGTCGTTCCCCAAAGTTACATGACCATACGCCTTCATATAAGAAAAAAAAAATTTACGATCCTCTGATGCGTAGAATGCGGGTTGCTATAGCCTGTGTGGTGGTTTGGGGATTTTCCCGATGCTCCTGGTACAAAGGAGGTTATGGAGAAATTTTCCGGAAATTTAAGGACTTAGAATATTTTTAAGAAATTTTGATAGTTAGAAATCAATGTATCAATATATATAGAATTTGGTAAGGAAATAAACTTGAAAATAGAATATTATAAACAAAAAGAAAATCGATAATCTAGAAATAGAAAGGGAAAGGTATATACGTTTTAAAAATGGAGAATTGGTTTTATATGATGTTAATTATTCGAGGTAACCGGTCTTGTCTGTTTTGAAGTTAATAATATTTTCAGTCAAGGTCTGAGAGGTAGTTATACCCCAACTTGATTGATTTCATTTTTAACCGATAAATAACAAGATTCAGTCTCGAAGAGAAATGTTTAAAGAGATTTAGTTCAATGCAGTATTTTGGGTTGTTGTGACGATGTTTTACATAACATTCGTTTTAACCCGAAGAGGTGAAAGTTTGGAAATATAACAATAAATATTTCCTAAGTATGAAATGAATGGTCGTGCAAGAGATAAGTAAATGGGAATGTTTTCCAATTATAAATAGAAGATATTTTCTAAATATAGAAAATAAAAGAAGACGATATATAGAAATGTTTTCCAAATAGCGTAAGAGGCTAAGAAGATGATTATCGAAAATATCGTGTTAACGAATATGGATAAGGAAATGGAGAAGCGTTTTAATTAATAAAATATTAATTTAAAGGCCCAGTAGTGGTTTGATGTTATGGATGTTTGTTTTTCTTCGATAGTTAAATAACCGACTATCGAAGTGTTCGCCAATATCGTTGTCAATATGGAGAGACCGGTTGGATTATTATCCGAGAACCACTCTGTATTGGCAGTAGCATTGCGAGTCATATTTTATGAAGATAATCGAAGACGGAGTAGAGTGCAAGGGCTTTTTCTATTAATAGAAATTGTGCCTTCAGTTTCGTTTAATCCAAAAACGAACGTAAATGGACGAATGTCTGACAAAGTATTTCCAATGATCGAATATGTTGATCTGTATAAATATATATGGTGGCAACGGATTTATTCCCTTAGCATAATATCCAGAATATTTGTGCAAATCAATTAGTGATAAACGGATCTGACAATGTGGCATTCAAAGTGATTGTGCTATCGATGAATGATAAGAAATCGTAGCCTCTGGCCTCAACAACCGGGAAATGACAAAAATCGGGCAGGCAGCATGGCTATGTGGGTCGCTCCCATTAGGGTGTATAATCACTTATCTAGAGATTCATTTAATTCCTGATTCGATGCTGTCCCATTCGGGAAACGGTTGCTGATCCCAACCGTTGGTGATATACATTCGATACACTCAAGCGAAATGAATGGTCGGTCATGTGTAGGCCGGGTTGCAAGATGTTCTTGTTGAACCCAGTGTATTCCCCTCTACAGATACACTATCGGAAGGTGGTCCCATACCTTGTCATGTTGGAAATCCAATCTTCAATAAGCGCCATGCAGTTTTCGATTTTATATTATATATGGAGCGTGAGATGCAAGCGTTCCACTAGATTGTTATTTATTTTATTTAGACACTATTATAATATCACTGTATTTTGTATCAAAGTATTTTGGGTTATAGTAAGGTAAAAGCCATCCATGTTTATGTGTGGGCTGGTCTTACTATTATCCTTTCTTTCGAAAGGATTTTGAAAGTTAAACAAATGGTTGGAGTTTGCTCACACCAGTCCCATGACTGACCCAGAGTTTGTTTTGTTCGTTTTCCCTAAACTCTTGGGTGCCCAAATTTGTACGGGTAGTCAAGTAGTCAGGATTTTACAGATTCACTTGGAGGAGTTTGAAGCAGGAGGCTTCACCAGTTAGTTATAGACTATCATATTCCGTTGTGTACCATGTTTGTATCTAGAAATAAGTGTTTATAACTGTTCCAGAAATAGCTGTTGTGCTCTGATAATGGTATGTATATACTGTTAACGATTTGTATTTCAAAAGTTATGTTATTTAATATATTTTATTCGTTCCGCTGTGAGATTTGTGTTCTTCGTTTTCTTCTATTCTAATACTTCTTTCTTTCTATTTCTCATCGTCTAACTTCTTTCTAATAATGATTCGTATTTCTGTGCAAATTTGGGTTGGACGTGTGGTGTTATTAGTCAACTCAGATAGTATAGATTTGCGGACCATTACACGGAGTGTTATGACGAACTGGGTGTTGGCAAAAACTGAATTGGAAAAAATCAAATTGGAACGGTGAATAATGATGGAGGGTTTCGATTTGAGGAGCAGTTGTTTCAATTTCAGGAGGGAGCAATGGCAAATTTGGACCAAAGTGAAGGGGCTTCAATTCTTCGGAGGACTAATCGAATTCCAGTGGACGGTGGCCATTAAATTAAGAGGGAAAGAAGATTTGGGGCTTCAGTCATTTTAAAGGAAGAGGAGGCTTGATTTTTCTTACCGAAGAATTTGGAGATAAGAAGCGAAATTTATAGATAAAAGAAAAGGGATAAGAACAAAGTCACATTATCCGACTCCATTTACATGCGACGTTATTTAAATTATTTAACAATTAATTTTATTTTGTTCGTTCACCAATAACTCCATTCGATTCCAATTTAGAACTGTAAATTTCCGTACACATATTCCGCCAACTTTCCGTATGTTTCAACAAATAAAATCTCCAATTTGTTTAATGTTAATAACGCTTATTTTTAAATTCAACCATTGATATTTCAATCGAATTTCAACTCCATTCAAATATCCAACCAAATTCAACAATAATTATTTGATTCTCAATCAACCATTCTGCGTTAAATATTGAATCATAAAACCATATATTTGATTTTCTAGCCCAAGTTATCAATATAAAAATTGATTATTACTAGTTAAATCTTTAATTAACTCCATATCCAATTCTTTAAATTTCTGGTATGTTACAAAAAATGTCTTAATTTGATTTGTTATGTTAGTTCCTAGTATATTATCTGCAGAATAATTACTACTTGCATTATTAGTCAAGTATTTGTTATGTTAATGATATTTATATTTAATGGCTTCAATAAGTCTGTACTTATTATACTTGTCCCTTTGTCCCAAATTGATACCAGTCATTTATATTTATATCACTTATTAATTTAATGACATAGCAGGACTCATCAAAATCTATCATGTAATATATTGTTGAGATTGGACTGGGCTCATCAATATCTATCGTTGCACAACATGAGAAGCTTGATTCCAAACTTGATTATGCTATTAGTCTTTTTCTTGTAAGTTACTTATTGTCTTCCTCAAGTATTGTCTAAATATGAAATTTTAGTAAATATGCAATAAGTTAGAATATTTTGAATAAGTGCATTAATAATATTATATTTTGGTGTATAGAGGAATACCTCAAAGGGGGAAGCAGTTATAGAATCAACATCTTCAGTGCCTTTAGTTATGAATTCCAAGAAAAAGCACCATGTGGTCAATGAATCGAACACAAAATCATCTGCACAGAGCGAGCCAACTTCAACTGCAAAGTACTGTGAATTGCTTAATTGGAAAGGAAAATGTGTTGCAATTACGAAGGAAGTAGTAGATCCAATCCACAGTAATATTTTTCATGGTTATACTTTGGAAGCTCATGAGATAAATGAAACGACCTGGAATCCCCCTTACGGGAAATCACGGATTGAGTTGAGGACAAGCCACAACAGAACGCAGACAGAAGAACATTTCATTGTTAATTACAACAATTCATCAGAATACAAGAATATACAGAGTATAAACAAATAATATACATTTACCAAATATCAGAGATTACAATAAATTACATAGCAGCGGAAAATAATACAATACACAACTGAAGGAGATATATGGATACAAAGCTTTGCGGATATCATTCCAGCTGTAAACCAGGATCCTGTGAATATAAATCTGCAAAACCAAAACTACTAGCTGCCCGTGTCAAAATAAGGGCACCCAGAGTTTAGGTTAAAACAATAAACTCCAGGTCAATCATGGGACTGGTGTGAGAACTAAAACAGTTATTTAAAACTTTACTTTAAATCAGATATATCAAGGTACCACGCCGTATAACACGGAATGTGTTTCCTCCCAAGAATACCAGTGCATATAACAAAACAACGCAATGCTTTTTGGAAAAATGAAGCTATTATAAGACCCAGGTCCTATCACACAATGCAACGCAAGCCGGGGGATAGGGTTTTCCCTTATAATAGCCAAAGAATGCTTGATACGCTAAATTTCATCTTTTATTATTCTAAATCAGATTCCAACCGTAAAATAGTAAGAGAACGATTCCCTAAGTATTAACCCCGAAGGCCGAAACCAACATCAGACCAATACCCAGGAAACCACCCATCTTAGCTCGTTTCCAGTTAGTTTCTGATTTTATATACAATCATAAATATCAATCATAGGCGGCATGAATGTCTCATACCACTATGTCTCCATATATAGGTATACAATCAAAACCGCAAAATGTCGTATTGGAAGTTGGGTTATCATTTATGATATGAACCGAGGCTAGGGATCGTCCTCACCGATTCGAGATTGTCTAGCCCGAGCCTCAGAGCTCGAGTGACCCTTGGATCGTCAGGGCCGGTCCACCGATGTGGATTAGAATTCCTAAACACTGCGTTTCCCCGCCCTATGCGGCGTAAATGAGCCAACAAATGACTCCATCGGCTTCACATAGTCACCGATATATATCCGAGGCGCCTCGCAACAGCAACAACCACATAAGTCAAACTCGTCAGGGCGTGTAAAACCACTGACGCCACTTCTAACTAGAAGGAAACGCATGCCCTCCCTGAGGTCCTTCTCACGTTTCTGGTTCATACCAGGTGTGAAACTCGCGAATTAAACGTTACACAAAGCTATGCCACAAAGGTCGTGCTTTGATCATCAACCACAAGACTTTGCTTTTCAACAGAAGCCTTGATCAATTGCCACTTAGGCATGCCACACAGGCAATTCACTCCATGCGATTCTGAGTCAACGGTGCTGCTATCTTGGAGAAGTCCTGGATAAACTTACGATAATATCCAGCTAACCCCAAGAAGCTTCTTACGTCTGTTGCATTCTTGGGCGTATGCCAATCCTGTATCGTAGCCACCTTCGCAGGGTCCACGGCAATACCATTCTCTGAAACAACATGGCCCAAGAATCTCACTTCTCTCCTCCAGAAGTGACACTTAGAAAATTTCGCTTTCAATTGGTGTTTTCTCAACACCTCCATCACTATCCTCAAATGCCCCTTGTGTTCTTCCTCTGTCCTTGAATAAACAAGGATCTCATCTACGAACACAAGAACAAACTTATTCAATTGATCTCTGAATACTCGATTCATAAGATCCATGAAATACGCTGGTGCATTGGTCAACCCAAATGGCATGACCAACCACTCATAGAATCCAGACAGCGTCCTAAATGCCGTTTTTGGAACACTATCAGCTGCTACTCGGAGCTGATGAAATCCTGTCGCGAGGTCCAATTGGGAGAACACTCTTGCTCCTTCCGGTTGATCAAACAAATCATCTATCTGCGGTAGAGGATACTTATTCTTCCTCGTCACCTTATTCAACTCGCGATAGTCCACACAAAAACGAAGGGAACCATCTGCCTTAGTGGAAAACACACCTGGTGCTCCCCACTCGGAGACACTTCTTCTAATAAACCCCTTCTTCAAAAGATCGCTTACTTGCACCCCGAGCTCTCGCTGCTCCCTTGGTGCCATACAACGAAGTGGCATCACTATAGGTCTGGCATCTTTCACTAAATCAATACGGAACTCAATCTCTCGGTGTGGTGGAAGCCCGGTCACCTCCTCGAAGACGTCCGAATACTGGCCAACCACGGGCACATCCGACAACTCATCATGCGGGATGTCGAGGGAATTTATAAAACTAGCCATTACCCCATCACTAGGTAGACTACCGAGCACTACACTTCGCCCATCATCCGCCCTAACTGTCACCAAAAAGCCCTCACAGTCTACCACCACCCCGTATCTTTGGAGCCAATCGACTCCCAATATAATGCCATACCCAATAAAGCCCAAAACAAAGCAATCGCAAACAAACATACATCCATGACTCGAAAAGACCAAATTTCGACAAATCATACTAAGGCTAGTCGAACCACCAATCGGGTTCGTCACAACCAACAGTCTATCGACTATCTCGGGTTCCAGTCCCAACCTATCTACCAAGTCACTAGATATGAAGGAATGGGAAGCCCCAGTATCAAACAAAACTCGAACAGGTACATCATGAATAGAAAGCATACCTTGAATGACGACATTCTTTCCTTTTTCCGCCGCAGTTGGGACATTCGACGAAGAAGGAACAGCATTAATAGCATATGCTTTCACAATCTGCTTCTCTTTAAGAGGTTGTGGACATTTATCCTTATGATGTCCCACTTGGCCACAGTTGTAGCACTTCCTATCCGCTGGCTTGGCCCGACACTCTCTAGCACAATGGCCCTTCTTACCACAGCTGAAGCACTCAACATCTTTCTAGCTCTTTTTTTGACTATCCTTAGTTTGGTTCCGCTTCCTCTTGTTCTGAGAGTTATTCTTACCTCCATCGCCTGCTTGCGGCTTCAGCCCTTATGCAGATGCAACCTCAGTCTTTGACTTAGGGTAAAGACTCTCTGATCTCAAAGCTTTCCCCACAATCAATTCAAAAGTCTCATCGATGTGGTTGATAAGCCTTTCCCCCAAGTATCCATCCAAACCAATAATGAACTTCTCATTCTTCTTCTCAGGAGTATCGATAAGGGATAATCCATACTTTGACAAAGTGTCGAACTCAGCAATATAGTTCGAGACTTCCCTACAATTCTGCTTAAGCTCCAAGAACTTCCTAAACAATTCCGACTTCTGAGCGGCTGGGATAAACTTGTCGCTAGAGCGAGCCTTAAACTGATCCCAAGTAACCTGATCTTCTGGAGTGGCTGTCTTAACAGCATTCCACCAATTCATCGCTCGCCCTTCCAGCTGACGAGACGCTAGCCTTCTCTTCATCGCATCCTCGATACCCAAGTCGTCGAAGATACGATCACAGCTATCCAACCAATCCTGAACATTTGTGGCCGACTCCGTTCCGTGGAACGGCTTCCCACCAAGGTTAGTGTAATCCTTGCACAACTTGGCGAAATCGACCCTAGGCGCCTGCACTATTGGACCACCACCATTTCCGGCATTGGAAGCTGCCCCTTGCACATCCCTAAGCATTTCTCTCATGAGGTTAGTAAACATCGCCCTCATGTCAGCAGCATTCCCATTATTAGCTCCTCTACCAGCACCTCTTGCGTATCGGCTCATCGTTCAATCTGTAAAGAGAAAACGATTAACCATCTCCATAGTGGTGTTAGTGCAGTGCGACTTCATCCTTAGCTATACTAATGGTATATATATATATATACATAGCTTTTGAAAACCAAAGTACTCACAAATACGCACTCTCATATACGTACTATCTCTCCATAGTGTCTTTCCCTAGGTTAACTACGCAACCTAGAGCTCTGATACCAAATGTGACGGCCCGCCCCGCACCAACCTACATTTACTCCAAAAGTGCGCTGTACACATGTCCAATTAGCACGAGGCGGTCGTCAAAAGGAAAGAAAAAAGACGAAGAATCAATAAGGAACTTGTAGAATGTCTCACAGCGCATGTAACAAAATATAATAACAACATACTTGACATAAAACAGGTGAGACAATGCATAAGCTGAAAACAAACTATCATAGCAACGGAAAATCCAAAGTACAGCTTATGATCCAAAGCCAACATTATTACAACTTTTAAAAACTGTCTCAAAAAGCTAACAAGAAAGGTACACTACTAATGCCCAAAGTAGTGACCAGCAACGACACAGGGAGAATATCTATATATATCATACGTGGAAGCCTCCTGCTCGCCTCCGAATCCGCTACTCGCGCATCACCAGCTAACCTGTCTCTAGTCTGCTCGTGAGAGCACCCAGAGTAATAAGAAGAGACATAAAACTCTGGGTCAGACAAAAAGTCTGGTATGAGCGATAAGCAGCTAAACAGAACAATAATAGGTATACTAAACCATACCTGAACCTGGACCTGCAACCAAAGAGTTAGCACTACATACTGTACAACACTCTAAGGTGCCACCAAACAAATGGCGTAAAGATAACGGGGTGGGGTGTGCATGTCATAGTGATGGCAAACAATCAAACATAGCAACCATCCTCACATCTCTCACTCAGTGCGTAAAGTATACGATATCCACCACTTCGATCACCCAATACTTTGCTATGATCACTCTGCCCCATGAAGTCACAATGGCTTCACTGCACTGATCCATAGCCACTAATCCTTCGCTATGTCCACTTTGCCCACATGGAGTCGTACGCACCCCACTGCACTGGCTCATAGCCTTACTAATCCTTTACTATGTCCACTCTGCCCCCATGGAGTCACAATGACTCCACTGCACTGGCTCATAGTCTTGCTACGATCACTTTGCCCCTTGAGTCATGATGACTCTACTGCACTGATACATAGCCCATCACTCCTTCTCAATGGTGAATCGAAGTTATGAACGTCGACAACTCCTTAGCGAACGTCCCGCAGCAAAGCCCAAACATGAAGTGAACTCATTAGTTCCCAACTGGATCCTGAGCTCTAACTTCAATTTGGACTATGTTTGCATCTCGGGTTATTGGTCATCACTGGGTCGGTTCGGATCCCCAGTCCTTCTTCTCTGTCGGTTCGGATCGACCTCCTTCCTAGTGCTCCGGGTCGGGTCATGGTCTTCAAGTCCCTTCGTAGTACATTGATTCGGTTCGGGTGTTCTCTGGCGGGTCGGATCGGTGCACCCTTGCTCCATCGGTTCGGATCGGGTTCTTGGTCTCCGATCCGATCCACTTCTCCTTCCTCTTCCGTTCCGATCCACTTCTCTTCCCTTCAGTCGATCTGATTCCCCCTTCTTTAGCTCGACCTGTTCCCAGTTCAACCATTGTGGCCTTCCTTTTTGCCATACTTTCCCTTTTGCCAAGCCTCGGTTCGGTTCGGTGATCCCTTGCTCAGTTCACTATCCGATCCGAGCCCATCCCTCCGATTCGATCCGAAAGCCTGCACCATTTTCTACGATTTTTTCCAGCGAGTGTTTTACGCCATTCGACGGCGTTTTCGACCATTCTATCTATTCTAATCAATCACAAAGCATACCATACAGTCATAGCAACAAGTAGAAGTGACTTCAAATACCAAAACATAAATATGATATGTAAAAATGGATCAAACATAGCCAAAACCCCATATTTTCCCTTAAACATGTTCAATCATAATTAATGATAGGATTAGCAAAACTTAACCAAATTAACCCAAGTTCATATCAAAGGTTTAAAACATCATTTAAGAATTTATAAGTATTTTTCCCGAATTTTATCATGTTTAAATTCACTAATTAACACTAATTACCTTTAATTAACCATAATTAGTGAGGAACTATGCAAATCACTCACTTTAGCCACAAATAAACTTTAGATCTGAAATAAATCTCTGTTTGGGCACGGATAACAATGCAAACCAGCAGCTCTAATCTTGATTTGGTGAAGATCTCCCATGATTTGATGTTGCTAAGCTTAATCCTTGATTAGGAAGTGATTTGGAGGTGATTTAGAGGTTGGAGGCCATTTTTAGGGTTTCTAAGAGGTAAGTGGAGGCTAGAAAACTGAAATGGAATGAAACCATAACTCTTTTTAGCCTCCACATAACCCTAGTCGCGAAATGGGTTATGGGCCCATTCACTAATCACCATATTTGGCTCGGTTAAACAGTTTTTCACCTTCCAAACCTTATTTCAGCCATATCTCCCAAACGGTAAGTCCGCTTAGCTATTATGACCACTCTACGGAAAGGTAAACCATCAAACGAATCTAATGGAAGTGATTTCAGGTCAAAATTTCTTTTCAATCAAAAGTTATGTCCAAAACAGTATCAGCTAGGGGTAAAACGGTCATTTAAAAATCGGCAAAAATCATGAACATAGGAAATGACCCCAATTGTCTTTCCCCAAAGTTACATGACCATACGCCTTCATATAAGAAAAAAATAAATATTCTACGATCCTCCGATGCGTAGAATGCGGGTTGCTATAGCCTGTGTGGTGGTTTGGGGATTTTCCCAATGCTCCTGGTACAAAGGAGGTTATGGAGAAATTTTCTGGAAATTTAAGGACTTAGAATATTTTTAAGAAATTTTGATAGTTAGAAATCAATGTATCAATATATATAGAATTCGGTAAGGAAATAAACTTGAAAATAGAATATTATAAACAAAAAGAAAATCGATAATCTAGAAATAGAAAGGGAAAGGTATATACGTTTTAAAAATGGAGAATTGGTTTTATATGATGTTAATTATTCGAGGTAACCGGTCTTGTCTGTTTTGAAGTTAATAATATTTTCAGTCAAGGTCTGAGAGGTAGTTATACCCCAACTTGATTGATTTCATTTTTAACCGATAAATAACAAGATTCAGTCTCGAAGAGAAATGTTTAAAGAGATTTAGTCCAATGCAGTATTTTGGGTTGTTGTGACGATGTTTTACATAACATTCGTTTTAACCCGAAGAGGTGAAAGTTTGGAAATATAACAATAAATATTTCCTAAGTATGAAATGAATGGTCGTGCAAGAGATAAGTAAATGTGAATGTTTTCCAATTATAAATAGAAGATATTTTCTAAATATAGAAAATAAAAGAAGACAATATATAGAAATGTTTTCCAAATAGCGTAAGAGGCTAAGAAGATGATTATCGAAAATATCGTGTTAACGAATATGGATAAGGAAATGGAGAAGCGTTTTAATTAATAAAATATTAATTTAAAGGCCCAGTAGTGGTTTGATGTTATGGATGTTTGTTTTTCTTCGATAGTTAAATAACCGACTATCGAAGTGTTCGCCAATATCGTTGTCAATATGGAGAGACCGGTTGGATTATTATCCGAGAACCACTCTGTATTGGCAGTAGCGTTGCGAGTCATATTTTATTAAGATAATCGAAGACGGAGTAGAGTGCAAGGGCTTTTTCTATTAATAGAAATTGTGCCTTCAGTTTCATTTAATCCAAAAACGAACGTAAATGGACGAATGTCTGACAAAGTATTTCCAATGATCGAATATGTTGATCTGTATAAATATATATGGTGGCAACGGATTTATTCCCTTAGCATAATATCCAGAATATTTGTGCAAATCAATTAGTGATAAACGGATCTGACAATGTGGCATTCAAAGTGATTGTGCTATCGATGAATGATAAGAAATCGTAGCCTCAGGCCTCAACAACCGAGAAATGACAAAAATCGGGCAGGCAACATGGCTATGTGGGTCGCTCCCGTTAGGGTGTATAATCACTTATCTAGAGATTTATTTAATTCCTTATTCGATGCTGTCCCATTCGGGAAACGGTTGCTGATCCCAACCGTTGGTGATATACATTCGATACACTCAAGCGAAATGAATGGTCGGTCATGTGTGGGCCGGGTTGCAAGATGTTCTTGTTGAACCCAGTGTATTCCCCTCTACAGATACACTATCGGAAGGTGGTCCCATACCTTGTCATGTTGGAAATCCAATCTTCAATAAGCGCCATGCAGTTTTTGATTTTATATTATATATGGAGCGTGAGATGCAAGCGTTCCGCTAGATTGTTATTAATTTTATTTAGACACTATTATAATATCACTGTATTTTGTATCAAAGTATTTTGGGTTATAGTAAGGTAAAAGCCATCCATGTTTATGTGTGGGTTGGTCTTACTATTATCCTTTCTTTCGAAAGGATTTTGAAAGTTAAACAAATGGTTGGAGTTTGCTCACACCAGTCCCATGACTGACCCAGAGTTTGTTTTGTTTGTTTTCCCTAAGCTCTTGGGTGCCCAAATTTGTATGGGTAGTCAAGTAGTCAGGATTTTGCAGATTCACTTGGAGGAGTTTGAAGCAGGAGGCTTCACCAGTTAGCTATAGACTATCATATTCCGCTGTGTACCATGTTTGTATCTAGAAATAAGTGTTTATAACTGTTCCAGAAATAGCTGTTGTGCTCTGATAATGGTATGTATATGCTGTTACTGATTTGTATTTCAAAAGTTATGTTATTTAATATATTTTATTCGTTCCGCTGTGAGATTTGTGTTCTTCGTTTTCTTCTATTCTAATACTTCTTTCTTTCTATTTCTCATCGTCTAACTTCTTTCTAATAATGATTCGTATTTCTGTGCAAATTTGGGTTGGACGTGTGGTGTTATTAGTCAACTCAGATAGTATAGATTTGCGGACCATTACACGGAGTGTTATGACGAACTGGGTGTTGGCAAAAACTGAATTGGAAAAAATCAAATTGGAACGGTGAATAATGATGAAGGGTTTCGATTTGAGGAGCAGTTGTTTCAATTTCAGGAGGGAGCGATGGCAAATTTGGACCAAAGTGAAGGGGCTTCAATTCTTCGGAGGACTAATCGAATTCCAGTGGACGGTGGCCATTAAATTAAGAGGGAAAGAAGATTTGGGGCTTCAGTCATTTTAAAGGAAGAGGAGGCTTGATTTTTCTTACCGAAGAATTTGGAGATAAGAAGCGAAATTTATAGATAAAAGAAAAGGGATAAGAACAAAGTCACATTATCCGACTCCATTTACATGCGACGTTATTTAAATTATTTAACAATTAATTTTATTTTGTTCGTTCACCAATAACTCCGTTCGATTCCAATTTTGAACTGTAAATTTCCGTACACATATTCCGCCAACTTTCCGTATGTTTCAACAAATAAAATCTCCAATTTGTTTAATGTTAATAACGTTTATTTTGAAATTCAACCATTGATATTTCAATCGAATTTCAACTCCATTCAAATATCCAACCAAATTCAACAATAATTATTTGATTCTCAATCAACCATTCTGCGTTAAATATTGAATCATAAAACCATATATTTGATTTTCTAGCCCAAGTTATCAATATAAAAATTGATTATTACTAGTTAAATCTTTAATTAACTCCATATCCAATTCTTTAAATTTCTGGTATGTTACAAAAAATGTCTTAATTTGATTTGTTATGTTAGTTTCTAGTATATTATTTGCAGAATAATTACTACTTGCATTATTAGTCAAGTATTTGTTATGTTAATGATATTTATATTTAATGGCTTCAATAAGTATGTACTTATTATACTTGTCCCTTTGTCCCAAATTGATACCAGTCATTTATATTTATATCACTTATTAATTTAATGACATAGTAGGACTCATTAAAATCTATCATGTAATATATTGTTGAGATTGGACTGGGCTCATCATCTATCGTTGCACAACATGAGAAGCTTGATTCCAAACTTGATTATTCTATTAGTCTTTTTCTTGTAAGTTACTTATTGTCTTCCTCAAGCATTGTCTAAATATGAAATTTTAGTAAATATGCAATAAGTTAGAATATTTTGAAAAAGTGCATTTATAATATTATATTTTGGTGTATAGAGGAATACCTCAAAGGGGGAAGCAGTTATAGAATCAACATCTTCAGTGCCTTTAGTTATGAATTCCAAGAAAAAGCACCATGTGGTTAAACGAATCGAACACAAAATCATCTGCACAGAGCGAGCCAACTTCAACTGCAAAGTACTGTGAATTGCTTAATTGGAAAGGAAAATGTGTTGCAATTGCGAAGGAAGTAGTAGATCCAATCCACAGTAATATTTTTCATGGTTATACTTTGGAAGCTCATGAGATAAATGAAACGACCCGGAATCCCCCTTACGGGATATCACGGATTGAGTTTAGGACAAGCCACAACAGAACGCAGACAGAAGAACATTTCATTGTTAATTACAACAATTCATCAGAATACAAGAATATACAGAGTATAAACAAATAATATACATTTACCAAATATCAGAGATTACAATAAATTACATAGCAACGGAAAATAATACAATACACAACTGAAGGAGATATATGGATACAAAGCTTTCCGGATATCATTCCAGCTGTAAACCAGGATCCTGTGAATATAAATCTGCAAAACCAAAACTACTAGCTGCCCGTGTCAAAATAAGGGCACCCAGAGTTTAGGTTAAAACAATAAACTCCAGGTCAGTCATGGGACTGGTGTGAGAACTAAAACAGTTATTTAAAACTTTACTTTAAATCAGATATATCAAGGGACCACGCCGTATAACACGGAATGTGTTTCCTCCCAAGAATACCAGTGCATATAACAAAACAACGCAATGCTTTTTGGAAAAATGAAGCTATTATAAGACCCAGGTCCTATCACACAATGCAACGCAATCCGGGGGATAGGGTTTTCCCTTATAATAGCCAAAGAATGCTTGATACGCTAAATTTCATCTTTTATTATTCTAAATCAGACTCCAACCGTAAAATAGTAAGAGAACGATTCCCTAAGTATTAACCCCGAAGGCCGAAACCAACATCAGACCAATACCCAGGAAACCACCCATCTTAGCTCGTTTCCAGTTAGTTTCTGATTTTATATACAATCATAAATATCAATCATAGGCGGCATGAATGTCTCATACCACTATGTCTCCATATATAGGTATACAATCAAAACCGCAAAATGTCGTATTGGAAGTTGGGTTATCATTTATGATATGAACCGAGGCTAGGGATCGTCCTCACCGATTCGAGACTGTCTAGCCCGAGCCTCAGGATCAGAGCTCGAGTGACCCTTGGATCGTCAGGGCCGGTCCACCGATGTGGATTATAATTCCTAAACACTACGTTTCCCCGCCCTATGCGGCGTAAATGAGCCAACAAATGACTCCATCGGCTTCACATAGTCACCGATATATATCCGAGGCGCCTCGCAACAGCAACAACCACATAAGTCAAACTCGTCAGGGCGTGTAAAACCACTGACGCCACTTCTAACTAGAAGGAAACGCATGCCCTCCCTGAGGTCCTTCTCACGTTTCTGGTTCATACCAGGTGTGAAACTCGCGAATTAAACGTTACACAAAGCTATGCCACAAAGGCCGTGCTTTGATCATCAACCACAAGACTTTGCTTTTCAACAGAAGCCTTGATCAATTGCCACTTAGGCATGCCACACAGGCAATTCACTCCATGCGATGGATATCCATCAATATATAACCCCTGAGCTCGTACGTCTCAGAGAAGGGCGTTAAGCAAGAGGATAAATTCTCCGCCGCCAAACAGATATATATTTAATAGAAATCAATCACACAGACCGAAATCCAATGTCAGACACACAGTCCATTTACAAGTTTGTTCTGGGTCTGAACGAAACCGGAGGCACCTAGTACCCCGCATATCCATCGATCTCCAAGTACGTCTGGACGATCACCAACTGATTCCCTCCTCTTGGGTGTACGACCCAATCATGATCATCAGTAATTATCCAAACGACGTGAAGACCTCCGGTCTTCAACCATCGTCTTCATCTTCGACTAATCGTCGAATCAGTTATTCAGAATGGGATAAACCCGGTCTTTCTGAATAACTTGCGTATACTATAAACAAATGTTACACAAACACAACATACGCCTCATTCCAATTCATCGGTCACTAACCGTAAATTAGTAAGAGAACAATTCCTCAAACGTTAACCCCGAAGGCCGAAACCAACATCAGATCAATACCCAGGAAACCACCCATCTTAGCCAACCTACAGTTAGTTTCTAAATTTCACATTCTTAGGGAAAGGTTCCCATTAAATTTATCAAAGATAAATTCTTTTAAATTTATTCTTTAATCTTCCTTTGAATATCACTTCAAACTAGTCGGGATTAGAGAACCACACCGAAGTAATTATTTATTTTATTTCCCAATCCCAACCTATTTATCCCATGAAGTAAAACTGGTCATACTTTATATCTAACACCACGGTGTTATCGGTAAATTCAATTACCATGTCACGTTCAAATCTAATTAAAGATTTAGCTATCGCCTGGAGTAAAACTGGTGATACTCCATTCTCGATCTTTTCAGTCTAATTAAAGATTCATTAAAAATCCACTTAGTTTCAATCTTTGACTGGGTTAAAGAATCAGTGTCATTTAAAACACGGTTCACGATAAACCCCAAAATCACATCACATTTCAATCAGTCCCTAACCGTAAATTAGCAAGTGAGCAATTCCCTAAGTATTAACCCCGAAGGCCGAAACCAACATCAGATCAATACCCCAGAAACCATTCAACTTAACTAATCTCCAGTTAGTTTCTGATTTTCTTAACTCCTTTGGGTCTAAGAACAGTATTATTGAAGATACCGTCCACGACAACCCAAAATCACATTCCATTAATTATCGGGTTAAAGAACAAGTGTTATTTAAAACACTGTTCTCGATAAACCCAAAAATCAATACCAATTCAATTCCAATTAAATATTATTTAATTGGTACACTTCATTAAATCTAAATAAAAAGATTTAATCTTTTTCTCAACTGGGTTTAAGAACAGTGTTAATGTAGACACCATTCACGACAAACCCAAATCACATTTGATATTAAATACAAGGCTCTGAATAGAAAATATATCGTCTTATATTCAATATCAAATTCTGAAGTCAACAAATATCGTATTTGAAATAACGATATAAATATATCTTACAAATTCCCATAACAATATCTGTATCATCACGAAATCCAACATCGAAATATTCCAAAGACAATTTCGATTCAAATCCATTCCAATTCAACTATTGGAAATTCTGGTTATTTTCAAAACCATTTCATATCCACTTTATTTATTTTAAAAATAAATAAATTATTATTCTAGTTCAAAACTAGTTCATTTCGATAAAAATCTATTTTTATCTTTTCAAATATGGAGTTTTTCATCTCAATTCTTCACAAATCATTTCTTATGATTTTACACAAATTATCACTATTTTTAATAATTTTATCAAGGCCCGTACGGTCGATTTCCATCAACGGCCATCGAACTGCACTTACATCGACCTTTTCCAAATTTGATTTGGACATAATTCCAAATCCAACAGTTAGATATCAAATCTCTAATATTCATTAGAAATCTCTTTTCGATACGAACCCAACGGTTCCGGTTTTAGGAGAATCCGACGGTCGGATCTCCCGCAATATCCATTCGAAGTCAATGGTCGAAATTCACGAACTACCGCAGCGCGGCGCGTTCTATTCAGGCCATTATATTATATATATAATATATATAATATATACTTCGTCGATTTCCTTTTAAATCTAGATCGTTTTCAGAACGATTTCAACTTCTTTTTAGATTTCAAATTAAAATTGAATTTTCCTTTATAAATTCCTTTTTACATTCTTTTCTATTTGATTTCAATTCAATTTCAATTCGATTTCAATTCGATTCAATTCAATTTCATTTCGATTTGAATTCTATTCAATTCGATTTTATTTTCTAAAATATTCCATTCGAATTCATTTTCTAAAATATTCGATTATTGAAATCACTTTTCAATATTCATCTAAACATGAATAAAATCGATATAAATATCGTTCACGTCAAAATGGCATCAATCTAATCAACACGGCTTCATATATTCCTATTTTCAAATATTCTATTTCAAATATTTCTTTTTCAAATATTTCTATTCAAATATTTCTATTCAGATATTCTATTCAAATATTTCTATTCAGATATTCTATTTCAAAACTGGAATGAGGCCCAATCAATTACCATATAATGTTAATTATATGGATTTTCTACAACACATGTATAAAATAACCACGATAAATAATCAACCATCATCCAGAGTGCACCACACAACTACATAAGCATTAAATATAAATAATTAGCGTTTACACAGTCTGTCAATCCATCGATTGACATACAACTAAACAATCGGGATTAGTGTACGTCAAATCTCATCCCAATACCCGTGTGGGGTTTCAAATCAACAAACACAGATTTTATTTGTGCAGTTGGGCGATGTGTAAAATTTATCGTCCCAATCAATATCTGTCAAATGTGTGTATATAAACAAATCCTTCGATTTGTTTATATTTATTTCATTTTAAATACACGTTAAAAATTCTATTTTCAACTATAGAATATTTTTAACTATATAAATATTTTTTTTCATTTCACATCACATAATCAACTGCACATCAAAATCAATCAAACAAGCATACAAGCCGTCCATGGTCTGTGGACGACGGGTGTCGGGTGCTACTAAACACCGTCTGCATCCTAGTATATATTTCAAACTAGAAATAAAAATTAAAGTGAGGCTTTCTCACCGAGGGTTCCACTCCGCCGTGCTTTGCTTCTGAACTGCTGAACCGTCTGGATCTATTTGAAATTCCAATGTAGTTATTTCACGCTGTTCATAATAAAAATTATATTTTTATTGCTTCATTTCAATAAATAAAAATCATATTTTTTATTTCTACTTTATATATATATTTTCGACGCTTCATTCTATATAAAAATTATATTTTTATATTCCTACTTCTTATATAAAGATCGAATTTTTATTTCATCGCTATATAAAAAAAATCCCATTTTTATTTCAACATATATATAAGAAAGATCAGATTTTTTTATTTCGCTACATATATAAAGATCAAATTTTGACTATCTATATAATATAAAAATCGTATTTTTATTCCTTCTATACTATAAAAATCATATTTTTACATTGCTACTCCTAAAAAGATCACATCTTTATTACTCTACATTATATAAAATTATATTTTTATAATCTCTACTATATAAAGATCATATTTTTAATTCGCTACTCATGTAAAAATAGAATCTTTATTCTCTCTATTCCACGATAAAAATAAAGTTCATATTTTTAAGTTGCTACCCTATAGATAAAAATCATATATATTTACTACGCTACTACATAGATAAAAATCTAATCTTTACTATATTAAACTATGAACTTTTCTATTCAAAATCACCGCCTTTTCCTATACAAAAATCATAGCTTTTCGCTTTGTAAATTAAAATAAAAACAAAACAAAATAAATAAATTAATAAATTGAAACACTCACCTTTCTCTCAGCGAAGAAAAAAAGGGGGTCAGACTGAAGAAGAAGAACGGGGAGGAGGAGGCATCGCGGCCTGGAGGCGGTGTTCAGACGAGGTGGGATGGGGGGCTGGAGGGCGCGCTGCTTTGGTAAAAAAGGGGGGTAGCGATGTCGGGTTTCAGGGGGTTGCGGTTTGATGGGAGGAAGGGTTGGAGATGGAAGCGCAAGGAGCAGGGGGTGTGCGAGGGTGGTGGCGCCGGCAGGTGGCTCGATCGGTGGAGGGCATCGGGTAGGGGAGGCGCGTCGATCGGTTTTAGTTATTTTTTTTCCTTTTCTGATGTCGATTTGGTAAAAAAGGGGGGTTTATCTGAGTGAACGGAAATAAGGGGAGGGGGGTTATTGAAAATTATATATATATAATTTAATTATATTTTAATTTCTAAAAGTAACTTTTTATTTTCAACTCGAAATCAAACCGACCGGCTGTCATCCATAGCTAATTACCCCTATTCCGAACACAATGGGATATGTATCGTAAGCTGATTCGACCGTTTCGATCAGTTTTTATCAAAATAAACATATAACTCTATATATTGAATTTGAACGCGCATTTCAATTTACTGGGGTCACATACTAACTCGAAAAATTCCAAAAAAATATTTTCTAGCTTCATATTGACGATACAGTTCTAACAAAACTAATTTCATCGAATTCTGAGACCGTTTGAAAAATGGCCATTTTCCAGTCGATTAAAATCAACTGAAACTGGTCAAACACGTTTCCCTTCGCCACGCTCACGTATCGAATCAAAAAATTACGAATTTTGGAATCTAGCAATAATTTGACATCACGGATCCAACAAAAGTTGCTTCGTCGAAAATCTAGGTCATTTGCAAAATTCCCATTTTTAAGGGCCAGAATTCCATAGCGACTATTCTGTATTTTCAACTGGACATAACTTTTGATTCTCACTATAAAATTCCAATCTTTCGGATTCATTGGAAAGATATTCACAAATAGATTCTAATATTTTTGGTTTCACTAAAATTCGGTTTATTTTGCACTCGATACATTCATTTGAATTTTGAAATTGAATTATCGAACTACCGCGCCATTTTCAATTCCTTTAATAATTTAAAATAAATATTTATATTCTAACGACGACGTATATAAATATATACGTTCTATTTCTTTTTAAAATAAATTTCTCGTTGTTATTATTTAAAATAATTCATTTTAAATATTCAAAATCCATCAAAATTGCCAAAATAAAAATTTTAAATTGGCTCAGATTTCGGGGTTATTACAATCTCCCCCACTTAAAACTTTTCGTCCCCGAAAAGGAACGAAGCCGAAAGTTGTTTAACAAATCAACTCAACTTTCACTATTTTCATTACGGCTTAAGTTCTTCAACTTTTCAGTTTCTAAGAACTTTTCAAATTTTTCAAAAATTTGGCTAACACCCTAAATTTTCAAAAAGTTTCGCCATAACCTCCCCTGCACCGGGGACTTCGGGATATTTCATATAGCCTCCCATGGCCTTCTTCAATCCAAAAGAAAAAGAAAAAGCCAAGCGGCTAGCCAATCGGCTCATAAAATCATCATCACCCAAACAAAACAGTAAATTATGGTAAACATGTACCTATTTGTCGGGCAAACAATTTTATTCTTCTGCTCTAGCCTCCTTGCTATGACCTGTTCAGTGTAAGTACATGTATATGCATGCAAATGCGACAATTTTTCAATACAATTCATTATTTGGTTCAATTTGGCTAAAGGTTCAACATTTAATTAATCAAACAATAATCAAACAACACGACCAGCAATCAATTAGTTAATTATCTTTTAAATTCATAACTTTGATATATAGTCAAAAATCACATTTTTGATGTCAAACCACAACAATCAGCACTATCTAATTTTGGTTCTCACACCAGTCAATTGGAAATATATAGAAATCCCACCTTCGAAACTCGAACACTAATTCTGATGATGTAGCTACAATCATCATAATCATCTCCGGGCGACTAGAGTGTGACTCTATATCTATCCAGTATATTAAAACTTCGAATATACGTTTTCAAGGCGTATATGCAAAATCTTTATATATTGGATTGTCCAAAATCAATATAAAATAAATAATCAAATACGAATAGTTGATTTAAGTTTTCAAAACAAAAGTTGTTTTCATTTTAAATATATACTCTTCACACTTGTTCTAGGATACTCCTGATCCTATCTCTAACGAGTCATTCTCATTGAATATTACTAATCCAATCTCTGATGAATTCGTTCGTATGGTTCTAACGTGTCCTGTTCTCGAGCTTTGTAAACCAAAGCTCTGATACCAAAATGAAACGACCCGGAATCCCCCTTATGGGAAATCACGGATTGAGTTGAGGACAAGCCACAACAGAACGCAGACAGAAGAACATTTCATTGTTAATTACAACAATTCATCAGAATACAAGAATGTACAGAGTATAAACAAATAATATACATTTACCAAATATCAGAGATTACAATAAATTACATAGCAGTGGAAAATAATACAGTACACAACTGAAGGAGATATACGGATACAAAGCTTTTCGGATATCATTCCAGCTGTAAACCAGGATCCTGTGAATATAAATCTGCAAAACCAAAACTACTAGCTGCCCTTGTCAAAATAAGGGCACCCAGATTTTAGGTTAAACCAATAAACTCCAGGTTAGTCATGGGACTGGTGTGAGAACTAAAACAGTTATTTAAAACTTTACTTTAAATCAGATATATCAATGGACCACACCGTATAACACGGAACGGGTTTCCTCCCAAGAATACCAGTGCATATAACAAAACAGCGCAATGCTTTTTGGAAAAATGAAGCTATTATAAGACCCAGGTCCTATCACACAATGCAACGCAAGCCGGGGGATTGGGTTTTCCCTTATAATAGCCAAAGCATGCTTGATACGCTAAATTTCACCTTTTATTATTCTAAATCAGACTCCAACCGTAAAATAGTAAGAGAACGATTCCCTAAGTATTAACCCCGAAGGCCGAAACCAACATCAGACCAATACCCAGGAAACCACCCATCTTAGCTCGTTTCCAGTTAGTTTCTGTTTTTATATACAATCATAAATATCAATCATAAGCGGCATGAATGTCCCATACCACTTTGTCGCCATATATAGGTATACGATCAAAACCGCAAAATGTCATATTGGAAGTTGGGTTATCATTTATGATATGAACCGAGGCTAGGGATCGTCCTCACCGATTCGAGACTGTCTAGCCCGAGCCTCAGGATCAGAGCTCGAGTGACCCTTGGATCATCAGGGCTGGTCCACCGATGTGGATAATAATTCCTGAACACTGCATTTCCCCGCCCTATGGGGCGTAAATGAGCCAACAAATGACCCCATCGGCTTCACATATTCACCGATATATATCCGAGGCGCCTCGCAACAGCAACAACCGCATAAGTCAAACTCGTCAGGGCGTGTAAAACCACTGACACCACTTCTAACTAGAAGGAAACGCATGCCCTCCCTGAGGTCCTTCTCCCGTTTCTGGTTCATACCGGGTGTGAAACTCGCGAATTAAACATTACACAAAGCTATGCCACAAAGGCCGTGCTTTGATCATCAACTACAAGACTTTGCTTTTCAACAGAAGCCGTGATCAATTGCCACATAGGCATGCCACACAGGCAATTCACTCCATGCGATGGATATCCATCAATATATAACCCCTGAGCTCGTACGTCTCAGAGAAGGGCATTAAGCAAGAGGATAAATTCTCCGCCGCTAAACAAATATATATTTAATAGAAATCAATCACACAGACTGAAATCCAATGTCAGACACGCAGTCTATTTACAAGTTCGTTCCAGGTTTGAACGAAACCGGAGGCACCTAGTACCCCGCGTATCCATCGATCTCCAAGTACGTCTGGACGATCACCAACTGATTCCCTCATCTTGGGTGTACGGCCCAATCAAGATCATCAGTAATTATCCAAACGACGTGAAGACCTCCGGTCTTCAACCATCGTCTTCATCTTCGACTAATCGTCGAATCAGTTATTCAGAATGGGATAAACCCAGTCTTTCTGAATAACTCGCGTATATTATAAACTAATGTTACACAAACACAACATAAGCCTCATTCCAATTCATCAGTCACAACCGTAAATTAGTAAGAGAACAATTCCCCAAACGTTAACAACGAAGGCCAAAACCAACATCAGATCAATACCCAGGAAACCACCCATCTTAGCCAACCTACAGTTAGTTTCTAAATTTCACATTCTTAGGGAAAGGTTCCCATTAATTTTATCAAAGATAAATTCTTTTAAATTTATTCTTTAATCTTTCCTTGAATATCACTTCAAACTGGTCGGGATTAGCGAACCACACCGAAGTAATTATTTATTTTATTTCCCAATCCCAACCTATTTATCCCATGAAGTAAAACTGGTCATACTTCATATCTAACACCACGGTGTTATCGGTAAATTCAATTACCATGTCACGTTCAAATCTAATTAAAGATTTAGCTATCGCCTGGAGTAAAACTGGTGATACTCCATTCTCGATCTTTTCAATCTAATTAAAGATTCATTAAAACTCCACTTAGTTTTAATCTTTGACAGGGTTAAAGAATCAGTGTCATTTAAAACACGGTTCACGATAAACCCCAAAATCACATCACATTTCAATCAGTCCCTAACCGTAAATTAGCAAGTGAGTAATTCCCTAAGTATTAACCCCGAAGGCCGAAACCAACATCAGATCAATACCCCAGAAACCATTCAACTTAACTAATCTCCAGTTAGTTTCTGATTTTTTTAACTCCTTTGGGTCTAAGAACAGTATTATTGAAGATACCGTCCACGACCACCTAAAATCACATTCCATTAATTATCGGGTTAAAGAACAAGTGTTATTTAAAACACTGTTCATGATAAACCCAAAAATCAATACCAATTCAATTCCAAGTAAATATTATTTAATTGGTATACTTCATTAAATCTAAATAAAAAGATTTAATCTTTTTCTCAACTGGGTTTAAGAACAGTGTTAATGAAGACACCATTCACGATAAACCCAAATCACATTTGATATTAAATACAAGGCTCTGAATAGAAAATATATCGGCTTATATTCAATATCAAATTCTGAAGTCAACAAATATCGTATTGGAAATAACGATATAAATATATCTTTCAAATTCCCATAACAATATCTGTATCATCACGAAATCCAACATCGAAATATTCCAAAGACAATTTCGATTCAAATCCATTCCAATTCAATTATTGGAAATTCTGGTTATTTTCAAAACCATTTCATATCCACTTTATTTATTTTAAAAATAAATAAATTATTATTCTAGTTCAAAACTAGTTCATTTCGATAAAAATCTATTTTTATCTTTTCAAATATGGAGTTTTTCATCTCAATTCTTCACAAATCATTTCTTATGATTTTACACAAATTATCACTATTTTTAATAATTTTATCAAGGCCAGTACGGTCGATTTCCATCAATGGCCATCGAACTGCACTTACAGCGACCTTTTCCAAATTTGATTTGGACATAATTCCAAATCCAACCGTTAGATTTCAAATCTCTAATATTCATTAGAAAGCCCTTTTTGATACGAACCCAACGGTTCCGGTTTTAGGAGAATTCGACGGTCGGATCTCCCGCAATATCCATTCGAAGTCAATGGTCGAAATTCACGAACTACCACAGCGCGGCGCGTTCTATTCAGGCCATTATATTATATATATATATAATATATACTTCGTCGATTTCCTTTTAAAACATAGTATCTAGATCGTTTTAAATTCGTTTTCAAAACGATTTCAACTTCTTATTCGATTTCAAATAAAAATTGAATTTTCCTTTATAAGTTCCTTTTTACATTCATTTCTATTTGATTTCAATTCAATTTCAATTCGATTTCAATTCGATTCAATTCAATTTCATTTCGATTTGAATTCTATTCAATTCAATTCCAATTCGATTTTATTTTCTAAAATATTCCATTTGAATTCATTTTCTAAAATATTCGATTATTGAAATCACTTTTCAATATTCATTTAAAAATGAATAAAATCGACATAAATATCGTTCACATCAAAATGACGTCAATCTAATCGACACGGCTTCATATATTCCTATTTTCAAATATTCTATTTCAAATATTTCTTTTTCAAATATTTCTATTCAAATATTCTATTCAAATATTTCTATTTGGATATTCTGTTTCAAAACTGGAATGTGGCCCAATCAATTACCATATAATGTTAATTATATGGATTTTCTACAACACATGTATAAAATAACCACGATAAATAATCAACCATCATCCAGAGTGCATCACACAACTGCATAAGCATTAAATATAAATAATTAGCGCTTACACAGTCTGTCAATCCATCGATTGACATACAACTAAACAATCGGGATTAGTGTACGTCAAATCTCATCCCAATACCCGTGTGGGGTTTCAAATCAACAAACACAGATTTTATTTGTGCAGTTGGGCGATGTGTAAAATTTATCGTCCCAATCAATATCTGTCAAATGTGTGTATATAAACAAATCCTTCGATTTGTTTATATTTATTTCATTTTAAATACACGTTAAAAATTCTATTTTCAACTATAGAATATTTTTAACTATATAAATATTTTTTTTCATTTCACATCACATAATCAACTGCACATCAAAATCAATCAAACAAGCATACAAGCCGTCCATGGTCTGTGGACGACGGGTGTCGGGTGCTACTAAACACCGTCTGCATCGTAGTATATATTTCAAACTAGATATAAAAATTAAAGTGAGGAGTTCTCATCGAGGGTTCCACTCCGCCGTGCTTTGCTTCTGAACAGCTGAATCGTCTGGATCTATTTGAAATTCCAATGCAGTTCTTTTCACGCTGTTCACAATAAAAATTATATTTTTATTGCTTCATTTCAATAAATAAAAATCATATTTTTTATTTCTACTTTATATATATTTTCGACACTTCATTCTATATAAAAATTATATTTTTATATTCCTACTTCTTATATAAAGATCGAATTTTTATTTCATCGCTATATAAAAAAAATCCCATTTTTATTTCAACATATATATAAGAAAGATCAGATTTTTTTATTTCGCTACATATATAAAGATCAAATTTTGACTATCTATATAATATAAAAATCGTATTTTTATTCCTTCTATACTATAAAAATCATATTTTTACATTGCTACTCCTATAAAGATCACATCTTTATTACTCTACATTATATAAAATTATATTTTTATAATCTCTACTATATAAAGATCATATTTTTAATTCGCTACTCATGTAAAAATCGAATCTTTATTCTCTCTATTCCACGATAAAAATAAAGTTCATATTTTTAAGTTGCTACCCTATAGATAAAAATCATATATTTTTACTACGCTACTACATAGATAAAAAACTAATCTTTACTATATTAAACTATGAACTTTTCTATATTAAACTATGAACTTTTCTATTCAAAATCACCGCCTTTTTCTATACAAAAATCATAGCTTTTCGTTTTGTAAATTAAAATAAAAATAAAACAAAATAAATAAATAAATAAAGTGAAACACTCACCTTTCTCTCAGTGAAGAAAAAAAGGGGGGTCGGACTGAAGAAGAAGAACGGGGAGGAGGCATCGCGGCCTGGAGGCGGCGTTCAGACGAGGTAGGACGGGGGGTTGGAGGGCACGCTGCTGTGGTAAAAAATGGGGGGTAACGATGTCGGGTTTCAGGGGGTTGCGGTTTAATGGGAGGAAGGGTTGGAGAAGGAAGCGCAAGGAGCAGGGGGGTGTGCAAGGGTGGTGGCGCCGGCAGGTAGGTGGCTCGATCGGTGGAGGGTGTCGGGTAGGGGAGGCGCGTCGATCGGTTTTAGTTAGTTTTTTTTTCCTTTTCTGATGTCAATTTGGAAAAAAGGGGGGTTTATCTGAGTGAACGGAGATAAGGGGAGGGGGGTTATTGAAAATTATATATATAATTTAATTATATTTTAATTTCTAAAAGTAACTTTTTATTTTCAACTCGAAATCAAACCCACTGACTGTCGTCCATAGCTAATTACCCCCATTCCGAACACAATGGGATATGTATCGTAAGCTGATTCGACCATTTCGATCAGTTTTCGTCAAAATCAACATATAACTCTATATATTGAATTTGAACACGCATTTCAATTTACTGGGGTCACATACTAACTCGAAAAATTCCAAAAAAATATTTTCTAGCTTCGTATTGACGATACGGTTCTAATAAAACTAATTTCATCGAATTCTGAGACCGTTTGAAAAATGGCCATTTTCCAGTCGATTAAAATCAATTGAAACTGGTCAAACACGTTTCCCTTTGCCACGCTCACATATCGAATCGAAAAATTATGAATTTTGGAATCTAGCAATAATTTGACATCACGGATCCGACAAAAGTTTCATCGAAAACCGATGTCATTTGCAAAATTCCCATTTTTAAGGGCCAAAATTCCATAGTGACTATTCTGAATTTTCAGCTGGACATAACTTTTGATTCCCGCTATGAAATTCCAATCTTTCGGATTCGTTGGAAAGATATTCACAAATAGATTCTAATATTTTTGGTTTCACTAAAATCCGGTTTATTTTGCACCCGATACATACATTTGAATTTTGAAATCGAATTATCGAACTACCGCGCCATTTTCAATTCCTTTTATAATTTAAAATAAATATTTATATTCTAACGACGATGTATATAAATATATACGTTCTATTTCTATTTAAAATAAATTTCTCGTCGCTATTACTAAAAATAATTCATTTTAAATATTCAAATCCGTCAAAATTGCCAAAATAAAAATTTTAAATTGGCTCAGATTTCCGGGTTATTACAATAAAAGTAAGCATGGTTACATGAAATATACTTGATGCAGAACTGTACAAAGATGAAAAAAAATCCAAAGTCGAACACAGTTGGAGAAGTCGGGATTGGTGATTTCATTATATGGCCTAGGTCGTCCGTTAGACTGCATCAAAATGGATTGATATATAAAGTACTTTTGGTAAGTTTTACTTCAGTTTTTTTAGTTTAAATACCATATAAATGTAACGACACGGATTTCGCCCGGACCTAATCGATCGCTAAATCGACCAAGACCATTCTAATCCCGCATACGCTAACTCTGGGCATACAACACATCAGAACAAATAACAGAAGACTTTTATAAACATAATAATAATGTTACATCAGAGTACATAATATATCAGAGTACATTGAAAAATAATAATACAGCGGAAGATTAATTTACAACAAACTTAATAGAATGCAGCGGAAATGAATAAACTAGCACAGCGGAAGACTATCAATGCTCTGGACACAGCTTTAAGCTTCGATCCAGAATCCTGCTCAAATATATCTACAAAATATTCTACTCGATTGCCCGTGTGGAAAAGAGGGCACCCGAGTTTGCGAAGTGAAACAAACTACGAGTCAGTCATAGGACTAGTATGAGAAATCTTTCCTAACTTATCTAATAATATGGCTAATCACAGGACCACGCCGCTAACGTGGAACAGGTTTACTCCATTGGATTGCCAGTGCATAAATTAAATAAATTTTTATTTAAAACAACACAATGCTTTTTAGAAAAATGAAATCATTATAAGACTCAAGTCCCATCACACAATGCAACGCAAACTGGAGGATAGAGTTTTACCTTATAATGATCAAACATACTTGATACATATAAAATAATATATAATATTATTATTAGTGTCTAATCAGTTTTAAAATACTTCAAAGTAAATGTATCAATCCTAGACGACATAGCTACCATATACTATGTCGTCATATATAGGTTTACAATCAAAACCGTAATGTCGTATTGGAAATTGGGTTTCTATCATGAGTCAAGGCTAGGGACGATCTCCTTACCGATTCGAGACACTCTAGCAAATGTCTCAGGATTACATCTACGGGCAACCCTTGGATCCTGCAGGGCCGGTCCACAAATACTTTAGTGGATTGGCAATTCCTGAACACACGCTTCCCGGTCCTATTGAACCTATAAATTGGTCACTATCGACCAATATAACCGAGGCCTCATAATCTATCATCCACATAAGTAAAATGTCAGGGCTTGCAAAACCCTGATACCACTTCTAGCTAGAAAGAAACGTGTGCACTCCCTGCGTTCCCGTGTCCTGTTTCTGACTCTTACCGAAGTGTGAGGCTCGCGAAGTAACGCTATACACAAAGCTATGCCTAAACAGGCCATGCTTTGATCATCAGCCACAAGGCTCTGCTTTTCAACAAAAGCCTCGATCATTTGCATCTTGGCATGCCACATTGGAAATTCACGCCATGCGATCAATAACTATCAATATATAACCTCTGAGCTCATGCGTCACAGAGAAGGGTGTTAAGCAAGAGAATAAATTTTCCTCCACCAAACAGATATATATTAAATAGAAATCAATTTACATGGAACGCAATCCAATGTCAGACATACATCCATTTACAGGTCCGTTCTGGGTCTGAACGAAACCGGAGACACCTTATTCCTCGTCTCGTATGTCCAATACGGAAGAGGTGCTCGCTTATCCAGACAATCAACAAGTACGTCCGGATAACTACCACTTTTAACCCTTTACTGGGAGCTACCCAATGCCGGGCATCAGTAGTCATCCATTCGATGTGAAGATCGTCGGTCTTCAATCACCATCTTCAATATCTTTGATTTAAATCGTCGTATAATTATTTGAAATGAGAATGAACTCGGTCTTTTCAAATAATTCTCGCATATATATAATTTAAATCATTCCATATCATTAATATTATTTTATAACGATTTATCTCTATTTTTATTTATATAAAAATAGCCCAATTTAATTTAATGACGCTTCGGGTCAATAGGCGGCCTTGCGTTGTTTTTACCCATAATTGATTTACACATTTCTCGAAATCTAACCGTTGGATTTTAATAAATTTCGTACCGTTGGAAAGATCTTCCCAAAGCGATCCTAATGGTTCCAGTTTTAGGAAAATCCGACAGTCAGATCATTCAGTATAATCATTTAAAGTTCGATTCCGAAACGCAAACTGCCGCGCGCGATTCTTTTAATTTTAGTTTTTATATATATATAATTATATATAAAAATTAATTACTAGACGATTCAATTAACGTATTTAATTAACACGCCAAATAAAAGAATGTTTTAATTTGCATAACCATTTCTACATGTTTTGTAATGTCAAATAAAATTTATTTTATTTACATGACATTTTTGCTAATGACAAATAAAAAGAAATTTTTTATTTGTATTTCTATTTTTAACTTTAACAAAAAAAAAGAAATATCTTATTTGTATATAGTTTCAATGTATGTTTCGACAATTAAAATAATTCTTTAACTTACATACAAATTCTAATGTATGTTGTGACAATAAAAATGATTTTTTAATTTACATACAAATTCTAATGTATGTTTTGGCAATAAAAATGACTTCTTAATTAACACACGAATTCTAATGTATATTGTGACAGTAAAAATGATTTCTTAATTAATATACAAATCTTAATGAATGTTTTGACAATAAAAATAATTCTTTAATTAACATACAAATTCTAATGTATGTTTTGACAATAAAAATGACTCTTTAATTAACATACAATTTCTATTTCAACAAAATGCATAAAAAGTGGTACAGTCATTTTTGTTGACAATTCTATTTCAACAAAATGATAAAAAGTGATAATTTCATTTTGTTAACAAATCTAGTGTAACAAAATGAATATAAGTGATGACTGCATTTATGTTGACGATTCTAGTTTGACGAAATGATTACAAGTGATAATTTCATTTTGTTAACAATTCTAGTTTAATAAAATGAACATAAGTGATGGCGGCATTTATGTTGACAATTCTAGTTTGACAACATTAATATTTTTGCTCAAACACAAATCTCTTTAACCAAAAAAATTATTTTTGTTGTAACTCAAATCTATTTGACAAAAACGTAATTTTTGTTATAACTCAAATCTAATTAACAAAAATGTAATTTTTGTTTTCAACCATCATATTTTGACAAAATGTAATTTTTTGTTTCAACCATCATATTTTGAAAAAAAAATGTAATTTTTTGTTTCAACCATCATATTTTGAAAAAATGTAACTTTTTGTTTCAACTAATGTATTTTGACAAAAATGTATATTTTTGTTTCATCTAATCTTTTTGACAAAAATGTATATTTTTGTTTCAACTAATCTTTTTGACAAAAATATATATTTTTGTTTCAACTAATCTTTTTACAAAAATGTATATTTTTGTTTCAACTAATATGTTATGACAAAAATGTATATTTTGTTTCAACTAATACGTTATGACAAAAATGTATATTTTGTTTCAACTAATCTATTCTGACAAAATGTACATTTTTGTTTCAACCAATATGTTTCACAAAAATGTATATTTTGTTTCAACTAATATGTTTGACAAAAATGTATATTTTGTTTCAACTAATATGTTTGACAAAAATGTATATTTCGTTACAACTATAAAAAAAACATGATAATTTAAATCCAATTATTCTAATTAACAAAAATGATAATTTTTGCTTCACTCAATTCTGATTAACAAAAATGATAATTTTTGTTTAACTAAATTCTAATTAATAAAAATGTTAATTATTGTTTCAACTATTTTCTTACAACAAAATGTCCTTTTTATTTCAACTATTTTGTTTCAATAAAAATGCCCTTTTAATCCAATAATTACATTTTGACAAAAATGATAATTATAATTCAACTATTCTATTTTGTCAAAATGACAATTTTATTTCAATAATCCTAATTTGACAAAATTGACAAACTTAATCCAATAATTACCTTTTGATATAAATGATAATTATAATTCAACTATTCTATTTTGTCAAAAATGACAATTTTATTTCAACAATTTTAATTTGACCAAAATTGTCAAACTTAATCTAATAATTACATTTTGACATAAATGATAATTATAATTCAACTATTCTATTTCGTCAAAAATGATAATTATAATTCAACTATTTTAATTTTGTCAAAATTGATAAATTTAATTCAACAATTGTATTTTGACAAAAATGATAATTATAATTCAACTATTCTAATCTTGTCAAAATTGACAAATTTAATCCAATTATTCTAATTTGTAAAAATGACATATTTGAATCCAACTCTTTTTCTTTCAACAAAAATTGGTATTTTTGTTTTCAACAATTTTATTCAACATAAACATCATCAAATCTATACATAACAATATCAATTCTAGATCAAATCACGTATCATACAATTAGAATTTGACAGCGTATGGATAATACCACAATCATGATTAAGTAATTTCAATTATATATAAAGAAAAAAGAGTAGAATTTCTCACATTGATTTTGTCCGAATTTTCAACGTGCTTCGTTTCAGCTCTAGTCAGTTTCATTGGGTCGTGCTCGACTCAATGATTCCAACGGACTCAGATCTGCTGTTTTCCGACATCTTATAACCTAGATATTGATTTTTAAACATTCAATTACAAATTTGGATGATTAAAAATAATTAATTTTATTAATCCACACTTAATCCCTCTTTAAACCTTTCCTCTTCCCGTAACCTCCTGTGAAACTCACGCACCCTTCTTGCCATCGATCTCTTCACGCCGCACCACCACACGATGGACCATATCCCGATCAACACCCATCACCTCGTGCGCCATCGCCTAAGCCTTCCCCACCAGGAACCGCCCGGCAAATCCAGTTACTGCAAACAATAGGATCCAATGTGGGTAGTTGGTCATATCGCACTTGAAAACCCGAGGTCAGACTGAGTTGTGGTGTAATTCTGCCCGGAACCGCCCGGCATATCCAGTGACCACAACAACAGATCTGATGTGAGAGGTTGGGGTGCATTAATGAATTAATGCCACATGATAGGGTTAAGTCATGAACATAAAGACAACACTTAACCAACTTGATACATGATTCGTAGGCGGGTTAAGTCACGAACTTGAATGACAACACTTAACCAACTTGACATGCTAGACTGATAAGGGTTAAGTCACTAATTTAAATGACAACACTTAACCTATTGGACGAAAACCCTAGTTACGCGGTCCATTTCAGCAGTAACCCACTAGATGTATCATGGTACCCTGGAACTAGGCAGGGTGGGGCACGATTACTGGGCTGATTGTAAGCGACCAGAACAACGGCTGTGTTGGTGCGCCAGTGTAGGTTTAGGCGGGCTATGGTCGTGCATGTGGTCTGGAGTTGAAAAAGCAGGCATTGGGCATCAGTAGGTTTATCTGTGCATGCTTGATTCGTGTCGGTGGTTGGCACCATAGGGCTTGATACACCCTATGGTGGACCTAGCACAGGTGACTACATTCGTGATAGGGCCGTATGACACAGACACATGACAAGCTAGAACTTGTAGGGAGCCGATCAACTAGTGGATCGTTTCGTTGGACCTAGAAATGGGTCATTTCATGATATTGGGCCAAGGGATTATTTCATGATTTATATAAGACATGGGTTTGGGATTCTAGTACAGTTGATGCAACGAACCTTGAATATGTGATGCTATACTTGATTTATACTTGATTTATCATATTATCTTAGTCTATCTTGCCCATCTTGACAGCATCCTTATGTTTACTTTCAGTTTATACATGTCATGTTACCTTTATCTGTTTTTATGCTGAAAGTCACTTGGAATTACCAGTCTTTATGACTGACCCGTTTTATTTCTCCTCATTTTCTTCAATTCCCCCCTCCAGGTTCTCAGGGAGGAAACTCTAGCACTTAGCTTGGATTTCACTTGCTTTCGGTTCAGCTCATGTACGGTTTGATCTTGAGCTATGTTATGGCTGCATTTCTGCTACCTTTGGGGAATTAAGCTCTTTTGTTGTTTCAAGTTTATGCTTCTTTGTTTATGCAAGTCATAATTTTTTGTAATGGAAAATAATGACTTTGGCTATTTGGTACTTTGAATGAAAAAGGCTTTGACTATTTTGAAAGTAATGAAATTTGTCTTTTGATTCTTCTGCTGTTTTATTTATGTTCTATCTTGTAATATTTCTGTGTTTGTTTACCTCGATAACGCTCCTCCAAAACTAGTGCATTCCCTTTGTGAGTGACCCTAGCGGAGGTGGGGTGTTACATTTGGTATCAGAGCAGAAGGTTACCAGACTGGGCAAAAGTTTTTGAAAACCTTCTAAAACTATTTTCGAAACCTTTTACAAAGAAGCATTTTTCAAGAAAAGTCTTGTTTTATTTAAAGGCTATTCCCAAAAAGCCATTAACACTATCCTTTGTTTCCTCGTTTGAATCTCTTTTCCTTTCTTTTCTCAATCTGTAGTCACAGTAGTTTTACCTGCGGCTAATCTTCTTTCTAGCTTCGTAGACGGTTTTCCGTATGATGGAGATAGTTTCCGTGAGGCTTGTTAACATGTTACATAGGGAAGGTATGAGTGATAAGTTAAGGCGGATGAGTCTCAGAACGAGAAGAAAGACTTCCAGAAGGGAGGCGAGAACAACGATAACAATAATAACAAGTCACGTGATAAGAGGAAGTGCAACTTCTGTGGTATAGTTGGGCATGTTATCAAGGATTGTAAAAGAAGGAAGAAGAAGATAGGTGCGTGCTTTCAATGTGGTAAGCTTGTACACATCAGCAAAAACTGCCCTAAGAAGCAAGGGCAAGCCCCACGAGCAGGACCTTCTGGGGGTACATCTTTAACTTCTTCTCCCTGATGCTTTGTTCTATCTTGCTTATCTTCTCAATCCTATCTTGAGAACCTTAGGTAGAACCCTTTTGGATGTAAACATGTGATTGAAACATGTTATGGTTGATGTTTGCAAATGGTTGCAAGTGGTCGTAAGTGGTTGCTCATGGTTGCATAACACACATTAGGCACTAAATCGGCTCAGACACATTTTCATATTGCATATGCATGAGTGTTTATACTTGTTTGTGGATGAAATTGAATGTGTTATCATGTGGATGTTGCATATGGATGGATGTTAGTGCACACATATAGTGTTTATGTGACTAGGACTATTTGCATACATGTTGGATTCATGGCACTAAACATATTTTGCATTAAGAAGATCAATCAGGACTGATCATTTGCATTAGATAAGGAACATATACACACACTTTCTGCATATGTTCATATAGCATTATAAATCTTTTAAGGACAATGGTTGCTTGTGGATGATGTTTTGAGTAGATGGATGATTGGACGATAGGATGCATTCTTCTTAACTTGAAGATTTCGAGGACGAAATCCTTTAAGGAAGGAAGAATGTAACAACCCGAATTTTAATAACATGCTAAAACCATAAATCAAGGCAGAATTAATTTTTAAAATAAGAATCAAGGGAAACGGGTTACGCCATTGTGTTCGTCTCGGAATTCTGCTTGAAATAGAGTCTGAGTTTGTGTAAAACGGATACCGTACGAAGAAGATATGGACAAACGAAGTTAGGCAGAAAAAACCAGAAACGGGCCAGAATGCACTGGCGCACTTGGGAAGTGCGCCAGAACAAAATTACACTGGCGCACTTGGGAAGTGCGCCCATGCAAAGTTGCACTGGCACACTTGGCAAGTGCGCCCAAGCCGAGCAGAAAACCTGCTTGGTCAGGCCCTGGCTGGCCTGGTCGGGTTCTGGACGAATTTCTAAGCTCTGGTGTGTCAGTAGGGCTGACTTTCCATTTTCTGATTGGCTTTTCTTGAGATGGATGGCCTTGATTACTTCTAGCTTCATCGACGGCTCTAATTAGTTTGAAATTCTATATAAACAGCCCCCTAGCCTCATTTTCTTTACACCATTCTTCTCTAACCTTATGCTGCTCAAACTCTTAATGACCATGGCTTCTTCTTCATTCTTTAAATTAAATTAAATTACTACGGCTAGGAATCGGGAATTTACTTCTACAATCAAAGCAAAATTCAACGATTCAACAATTCAACGACCAATTTCTAGACTTGAATTCTGCATCTAAATTTCTTATACCACGATCTGCAAGTTCCGGTTACTTTTAGATAAAAATTATAAATCTAATATGGGCATGTTAAATTGGAATTGATTTATGTATGATTCATATCTATTCTTGTTTTCTTCTTGGATCTTGACTAATGGGAATATTGTCTACGACGTTGAAACAATTGTTAATGGCATAAGACTATGACTACGCCTATGACTGTGAGCATAAGACTATGACTATGCCTATGACTATGAACATAAGACTATGACTACGCCTATGACTGTGAACATAAGACCATGACTATGCCTAAGACTGTGAACATAAGACTATGCCTATGCCTATGACTATGACGGTGAACATAAGACTATGCCTATGACTATGACGGTGAACATAAGACTATGCCTATGCCTATAACTGTGAATATAAGACTATTGCCTATGACTATGACAAGGACAATTATGACTAATCACCTATGATTCATGACCATGAGGTTATTGCCTAGAATTATGACAATGAAACTGGATCTAAGCTTGATTTTCTATTCAGACCTATTTTCTTTATTTGTCTTGATTTTGGGGATTTTTCTATTTAAGTTAGATCTATCCGTGTTCTTGAATCTAGATTATTATTCAAACCTTTTTCATGTTCATAATGTTATGCCTGCGATGTTTTAATCAATTTATTCAGTTAGGTCATGCCTTGGAAAACAATTGATAATAAAGCAATGTTTATTATGTTGATCTATGCCTGTGGTTCTATTTTATCATCATGTTGAATTGGGAATTAATGAATAAGTCCATTTATATGTATATGAACTTGGAGTATAACCCGTAATGACAAGTTGTGTAGTTTACCATGGTATGCAAGTTTTAGGTTGTGAAATCATATCACATAAGTCACCAAATGTTAGATCTACATGTTTATGTGTATATGTTAAACCTATGTCATATTTCAAGTTCACACTTATTCATATGTTCGTGATTGATTTGCAAGTTCACATATATGTAAGTTGATTTAGTCTATGTTGCAAATTCACATATATGTATGTTGGTTTAGTCTACGTTGCAAGTTCACACCTATGATATTCATGTTGATAGTTTTGCAAGTACATACCTATGGTGTTCATATTGACTATGCCAAAAATGCCAAGCTAACACCAATGTCATGTTAATGAATTTCTTTATGCAAATTTCGTGTATGTTAAATTAGGCTAAGTTTTTAGCCTAATATTATACCAAAAATCATGCAGACGGAAAATTAGGCTAAGATTGTTAGCCAAATATTTAGACGGGGTAACGTTGGGAAAAATTGGTAATTATAGGAAACTTGGTATGAAACTCGCCATGAAACTTGACATGAACATTGTTATAACTTGAATCTGGATGTAGGCATGAAACTTGCCTTGAAAACTTGACACGAACTTGACATGAAAATTTGGACATTGACATGACACTAGAATGAACTTGAAAATGGCCAACTCGAGGTTGGGTTGAGTTTGCAGTGTAATTCTGCCCGGAACCGCCCGCAAATCCAGTTACTGCAAACAATAGGATCCAATGTGGGTAGTTGGTCATATCGCACTTGAAAACCCGAGGTCAGACTGAATTGTGGTGTAATTCTGCCCGGAACCGCCCGACATATCCAGTGACCACAACAACAGGTCTGACGTGAGAGGTTGGGGTGCATTAATGAACTAATGCCACATGATAGGGTTAAGTCATGAACATGAAAGACAACACTTAACCAACTTGATACATGATTCGTAGGCGGGTTAAGTCACGAACTTGAATGACAACACTTAACCAACTTGACATGCTAGACTGATAAGGGTTAAGTCACGAATTTAAATGACAACACTTAACCTATTGGACGAAAACCCTAGTTACGCGGTCCATTTCAGCAGTAACCCACTAGATGTATCATGGTACCCTGGAACTAGGCAGGGTGGGGCACGATTACTGGGTTGATTGTAAGCGACCAGAAAGACGGCTGTGTTGGTGCGCCAGTGTAGGTTCAGGCGGGCTATGGTCGTGCACGTGGTCCTGAGTTGAAAAAGAAGGTAATGGGCATCAGTAGGTTTATCTGTGCATGCTTGATTCGTGTCAGTGGTTGGCACCATAGGGCTTGATACACTCTATGGTGGACCTAGCACAGGTGACTGCATTCGTGATAGGGTCGTATGACATAGACACATGATGAGCTAGAACTTGTAGGGAGCCGATCGACTAGTGGATCATTTCGTTGTACCTAGAAATGGGTCATTTCATGATATTGGGCCCAGGGATTATTTCATGATTTATATAAGACATGGGTTTGGGATTCTAGTACAGTTGATGCAGCGAACCTTGAATATGTGATGCTATACTTGATTTATACTTGATTTCTCATGTTATCTTAGTCTATCTTGCCCATCTTGACAGCATCCTTATGTTTACTTTCAGTTTATACATGTCATGTAACCTTTATCTGTTTTTATGCTGAAAGTCACTTGGACTTACCAGTCTTTATGACTGGCCCGTTTTCTTTCGCCTTTTTTTCTTCCGCCCCCCCCCCCCTCCCCCAGGTTCTCAGGGAGGAAACTCTAGCACTTAGCTTGGATTTCACTTGCTTTCGGTTCAACTCATGTACGGTTTGATCTTGAGCTATGTTATGGCTGCATTTCTGCTACCTTTGGGGAATTAAGCTCCTTTTGTTGTTTCAAGTTTATGCTTCTTTGTTTATGCAAGACAGAATTTGTTGTAATGGAAAATAATGACTTTGGCTATTTGGTACTTTGAATGAAAAAGGCTTTGACTATTTTGAAAGTAATGAAATTTATCTTTTGATTCTCCCGCTGTTTTATTTATGTTCTGTCTTGTAATATTTCTGTGTTTGTTTACCTCGATAACGCTCCTCCAAAACTAGTGCATTCCCTTTGTGAGTGACCCTAGCGGAGGTGGGGTGTTACAGTTCACCATTATTATCATTTGATTTAGCCTAAAATGGTTTGGATTTGACTTGGGTGTAAATGCATTCATAAATTGGAATAAGCCAAATGTAAACATTTTTGGGTGTATAACACCACAAAAGGGGTGAATTGGGTGAAATATGGATTGTAAACATACATGTGTGAATGTATGAAATACTCTACTTCTGATTTAATACTGAAACCATTTCTACATGCCTAGGATACAAGTTGTAATTGTCCTGTATATATATGTCTTCCATTCGCTGTTGTTTGCTATATGTTCATTATGGCATCATGTTTATGTTGCAGTGGTTGAATATGGGAAAACAAACATGTATGCCATTTGGATAAGATGATAATTTCCACCTCATTAGAATTTCCCCGTTTGTACGAATGTTACGTTAATTAGGCGCTATTATTATATTACTTTTATTTATGTAATCAACATAATTGACGTTATCTTAGCGTAATAAATGTGATTATGTTAGAGTTTGAATTGTCCCCTTAACAAATATACATATATATCTATATATTTGTTTGCTTGTTTGTGTGTGTATATTTGAACTGGCTTAAATATATATTTAAATAAATGACACATAGACATGAGCTTAGTTGCTATTTGTGGTAGATGCCTGCCTGGAACCAACCGGCATATCCAGCAACCTCAAGTAAGCCCAACTAATGTGAGATTTCTAGGTGCCATGGGCCATTCATAAACTTAGTACACTAGACACGAGGTTAAACTGACTTGTAGTAGAAGCCTGCCCGGAACCGACCGACATATCCATCATCTATAGGTATATGGTTTAATATGGGAGGTCTAGTGTGTATATATATAATTATATATATATATATATAATTATATATATATATATTTATAAGTCTGATGTGTGAAAACAAATAGGCTTATTATGCCTTAAGAAGGTCTTAAGCGGCAGGCTCACCTTTTTTATCTAGTTTGGGTCTTAAGTGGTTAGGACTAGGATCCCTCTGAAGGTTTATTCCTTGGAGAGGAACCCAAGTCATGGGACCCACCCTTATTAGTATTAAGGTAGGTTTTTGGGTCCTCCTTCTTTAAAAGTGGTTGGGCATAAAACGGTTAACCGAGTAGGGTTGTTCACGGGGATATCCACTTCCTCTAAAAGCTTGTAAGGGATCAACTAGAGACAAATTGGTAATTGAAAGATATGTGGTCATTGCATGCTCACCAACTGTCTAAGGGAAGTCTTTAGCGGCATAGGTGTCTTACCGAGTAATATAAGTTAAGTAGTAATGTTTGCAATACTGCTTTTCATATTACAAATGAAAGAATAGACTTAAGAAATTTAATGTACTAGGATGGGGTTCTTAAAGGGATAGGGGTCCGCCTCAGGATTATAAGAGATTGTAAGAATCCACCTTTAGTAGGGCCATAAGTGACCGAGAATGCCACCTCGTTGGGTCTTTACTTAAAAACATTAATGGGCGATTGACTTGGATATCCACCTTATTGGTTAGAATTTTAGTGTTTGTTGTGTGCTGCGTAGACATATCTTGACATATGTAACCTGCTAAAAATATAAGGTATGGACATTAAGTAACACTATATTTCAGTCACACAGAACTTTGTGTCCTCACCCCCTCTCCTTAACATCCAACAGGTTAGTATACAGGGTAAAGTCATGGATGAAGTCATGATTGAAGCCGATGGAGAAGATGATGTTATTAGCAGTTATTGCTTTGCTTCTTTTGGACTCTTATGAGCTTGAACTATTTGATGTACCTATTGAATAAACGTAAATGCGACTATGTATTTCTGTGATTTTGAAATAAATGGTAAACCTTAGTTTTGGTATTATGTTTTCTCTTTCTGCCATGTGAGATTTCCATTCGAAGTATATATTATTGTTATATGTGCAAATGTAATCTTTACAGGAACCAACGACCCGTTTAGAATGGCTCTAAGTTTCGATGGGCCTTTTCTGGGTCGAAATTTAGGCCCATTCCGGGTGGGTTGTTACAAAGAATGCCACAGCAAAGTGGCCAAGGTCCATCCCAATTATATTATCGAAATTAACATGTACTAAATATAACAATACAATAGCAGGAGGCTAACCTAATAATACATAGCAAAACGCAATATCTTTATGTACATTGAGCATAAGTGATGAACCACTAGGTGGTGCTTACTACTACCGAAAAAACATCCACAACAAAGCCAAGACAGACACTATTAGAGCTTGCATCAGACATAAGTTAAACGGAGCAGATGGAAAGATGTAAAAAGGGGGGAACCACCAATATTAAATAAGCAAAAAGAGCTCAGCTTCATGATATGTCGAACATGATGGTGGGGGATAAAGTGGAAGGCTAACCATATCAAAGTACTCCACTCAACCCACACATAGAAACAGATTGAACAAAAACTTCAAGCCATACCCCAAAAAACGAAAATGCAACCACAAGGCATGACAAATTACGGCCAACACAGAAAACATCTAAATTCCATCACTAGAAACATGCCTATCCTCTATAGGTGAAATCAGTCTCATGTGAGGAGCAGTGGTTCATTCGATTGGCCTCGATGGATTCCAAGCATCCAAATCACCACACAAGTATCAATCTTGGTGATCAATAAACAAAATCGGGGTGTTGAGGAAGAAGACCATCATATATGTAAATTAGGGAAAGTGGATAGGGTGGAGTGCTTCAACTATTGTCCAAGGATGAAGAAAACAAGTACGATGACGAAAACAAGTATGATGATGGAGGTGAAAGGAGTTGAAATGAGCGGCTACAAAGAGGCAACGAATAATAATAAAAAGAAGCGAAAAGGGGAAATACTTGTCGTCCTCAATTCAACGGTTGTTTTTTCAATGAAATAAGTTACGTACCATGAGCATTCACGAACATGCTTACATAATTAGTACTAACAAAATATCATAATATATATATAATAATTAAACTCATAATCATTGCTTGATTACAAATAATTCTTTATTGCCGCTAGTCTTCACTTTGAAAAAGCTAACTACCTGTAGATGAATCAACAATATAAGAATTTGACATGGTTATTATCTTTAGAGCATGAATCTAGAATTTTTAGATATGAATATGTATATAAAATGAATATATTAAAAAAACAGGAATGTACTATAGATATGTAATCACCGTGGACGTATGATAAGTGAGTATTGATATGTAATTGATTAAGTTGTGTCTGAGTGGGTTTTTTATCCATTCGGGCTTGCATTATGTTTTTCTTCAACTCAACTAGGATTCTTTCATCTAACCAAAATTTATATGTAAAACACCACATGTCAGTCAACGTTGCACACACATTGACTGAATTCGGTACTAATTTGACACACTTTATTTGCAAATCACCAGAAAGTCTCATAATTTTTTTTTTTTGTAAGCACTAACATGAAGATGAATAGAGCAAAAGATACATGTTACAAAGTGAACTATATATCTCTGGAAAATCAAATATAGCGTAAACAATCCACCTTCACTTACAAATTAAATAAATAAAATCATCCAACAAGACTATTAGAACATAGATGATCTATGGTAAATAATAAAATTACAGGGTACACAAAAATGGTTCTTTATATATTCAGAACTAAAAATAAATAGTACATGCTAAATAAAATAGATTTGACAAACAAGCTAGCCAAAAGGGTATAAGAAAATGAATACAAGAAACCACTTAAATATTGAATCAAAAAGATGGAAAAGTCAACTCCGTAGACCCTTTTGCTTTCTAAGTTTATTACCTTTTAGTTTGACAAAGTTATACCCGCATTGCTGCCAACATAATCATGCCTTAAATCAAATTCCATAAAAACACAACTACCAACTCTAACACTTCCCAATGATGTTATTTTGTAGTTTATTCTAAAAAACAAAAAGTGTTTGATATGTATGTTGCTTTAAAAAAAAATAAGGTTTAGTTTTCAGATTTTTATTAAAAAACACAAATATAAGTCATATGCTACATATGAATCATATTCTTGTTTTTTTTCCAGCCATAACATATCTAACCTATTTCTTTTCAAGACCTATCTAAAAAAGGTCATCATTTTCTATCTGTAAACACGATTTAACCCTACTTTTGTTGCTAGTGTATAAAATCTATACAAGTAACGAATAAATCTTACAGTAAACCTCCTTCATCGACCGTCAATTCAAATAATCAACAAAATGAAGGATTTGATAAACCAATTATGTATATAATTTATAGCAATGAAGATCAACTTATCTTACAAACCATATCGACAAGACATATCTCAGTGTATGCAGTATCTTTTGCCATCACTAATGTAACTTTGGATATAAGTTGCAACACGTCTAGTTATATAAAAATTAATGGTAGAATAAGAAAAATATCAGTAAAAATAGTGATTATTTTTTATTATTCATTTTGTTAATATAGATCATAAAAGAAACCACCAGTACTTGAAATCAACACTCAATTAAGAAACAAAATTCTATAAATTACCTTGAGTCCTTTACTGCAACTGTAGCTAGGTAGTCAGAAGACTGTGGCGGATGGCATTGGGTGATTCGGCAATTGCCTCAAAAGGAGATTGAGACAGGACCAATACCTGATAGCAAACATCTGGTACCTATCATCAGCAGTCAGTGGGATGCGAAAAGACTAAAGCTAGACCAAGATACCATTGACCTTTCATTATCGAGACATAGTGATTGAGGGACACACCAAATTGAATGCTAGATTAGTTGTTAGGGGCACGTCGTTAGATCTTGATGTAGTCTTTCACTAGTTGAGGGAGGGGCATGGGTGGGGTCATAGCCACCATGAAAAAGAAGACCATACTGGATATCTGTATTGTAGGTCCTTAAAGGCGAGCCTATACAGATATGAAATGGCTCCTGACTGAGTTCTGTGCATTGGATGCAGCCCTATTATGAGACTCGGGTTACAGTAGACAGTACGTAAGTGTGAGGGTCTAGGTACACGAACTGGGAGGTATATCGTAGACGTTAGGGAATTACTCCATACGCTTGTGTGGCATAACGAGGAGGGTTCTGTGTGGTAACGTGGCATTATGATTCGGATTACGTCGTTCGGCATAGGATACACTTTTGTGGCATGATGGTGGGGACCGTGCGAGGAGGGTACTATGGGAAGTATCTTGATATGTTAGGGTGTAGCTACATATATGCTATGATTAGGTTCATCTACTGAGACGTAGATAGGTACAACGTGAGTGTAGAGCCTTGAGTCAAGAACAACGAGAAAATTTTCTAACTCGCCGTCGTGAAATGTATCGATAAAGAAGAGAAAGATCCCAAATGCATCTTTAGAAGCACAAACAAATGCTATAGCCGATGAATATATTGCTTATCAACAACAAAGGAACCCAAGAATAGAGATTGAACGAACTAAAACTACATCTGTTGAGGAAAGACAGCATATTTTAAATGATAATTCATAGTCATCCCATGGACATATACAATCATCACAAGTTAATAATCAAATTCAGAGGCTTTAAACTATGCGAAGAAATATTACAACTCATAATGTTGCAAAAAATAATAATCATAGATTGCATTGAATTTCAGAAATATCGATTAAAACAACCAACATTTGTCAGCATTGTTCGATAAAATTATTTCAGCATGAAAGTGGATCATTATGTTAAAATGGAAGAACTAAACTTCCTCCAGTGCATTAAACTAATGAACTCTTGGAGCTTTTCAATGATAAAACTACCAAAGGTGTACTGTTCAAAAGAAACATTTGATCGTATAACCATGTATTTTCCTTCGCTTCAATGGGAATGCATGTTGATGATAACCTAGCAAGTGGAAGATCGGGTATTTACACGTTTCGTGCTCAAGGTTGCATATATAACAATATTAGAAGCTTATTTCCTAAAGAAGGAGATAGACCAAGATTTCTACAACTATATATGTATTTAAAAATTATATATATATATATATATATATATATATATGATACAGATCATGAAACTGAAAATCGAATAACTGAAAATGAAAACTTGAATAGAGGAATACTGGAAAGGATACGACGTATATTAGACGAGAATAATGATTTTGCCTAATATTTTTGTCGAGTTTCACAACTTCATGAGATTAATAATTACAAATTTATCATTAAAGAAAAACCCTCGCAATGACAGTATGAACTACCTACATTTTCACAAGTTTCTACAATGATAGTTGGTCAGAATGAGACAAGACATCTAAATGGTAGAGATATAATTCTACATACAATGACGGCTCAACTTATGAGAATTCCAGAAACACATGGTTGTTATGACCCTCTACAGTATCTTCTCCTACTACCTTATGGAAATTATAGTTAGGATCTTAACAGTCACAACGTTAATGGAACGCATGTTACATGTCGTGAGTATTATGCTTATATTTTGCAGGCATCAAATAAATTTATATCCATACAAATATCTATAAGTTCATATCTGGCATTATCATGTAATAAAAAGTGATTAATTAAAGAATTAGATTTTATGTTTTAATCAACTTAAATTTCAGATTTGACCTGAAGATACTTCTTTTTTCTTACATGGAGGACGTTTATTACAACAGTGTTGAAGAATGGAATTTTGATGACAACAATCTTGTTTCAATTATTTACATTATTGATTATAAAATATATGCTAACATCTTTTGTCTAGAACGTATATATCTGTATATGCAGGATATATAAGTGCAGGATATAAATACTGAAGAATGTACAGTATTAGAGATTCAAGACATCAAGGAATTCAAGACTCATGAGTATCAAGATAATCAAGAGCTCAAGATTGTCAATTAATAGAGTCTAGCATATATGTAAAACTCCGGGTTAGCACTTTCAAATTCTATTTTTAAATTCCTTTTCAAATTAATTTCTAAATGATTTCAAACTCCTATTTTAAAATGATTTCAAATTATTAAGATTTTACTTATGATTCCAAATATATATATGTTTATAAAGTTTTATAATATATACGTTTTATATATCTTATATTATATAATTTTATAAACATGTTTATATTATATTTTTTTATGTTTTTACACTTTAGAAATATCATTTTAAAACACTAGTTTTGATTCAAGAATTTCCAAAAAACATATATTGATTTTAACACTTGAAAATGATTTTAAATTTAAAAACACCATGCATATGTCAACATACATATTTGAGCATATCGACATATAACTGTCATTTTTTTCAATTTTCAAAGGAAGTTATTTTCATATTTGAAACGCTTCAGAAATGTTGCAACCTTTCAACCTCTATAAATATGAGTTAAGTTTGAACTTTTTTTTAATCACTTCTTCTTCTCCATTATCATCCTATCTTATACCACCATTATCATACATAAACTTCTTGATTTCTACACTTATACTATGTCGATTTCTACTCAAATTATATCAAATTTTTTCTCTACTCAATCTCTATCAACTACTCTCTGATTGAAGTGTTATTCAAGAGTTCTAGGGCTGTTGTAATCATTTGGGAATTGTTTGGAAAAGGGTGTGTTCCTTGTACCCCGTATATCAATGAAAGGGAGTGGTGTGAACCTTGTAGCCGTGAAATCAAGGGTGGTGGAATCAGTGTTAACCTTATAGCCGTGAAATCAAGGGTGTTGTAAGATTGATACTAGTATTAATAAAACTATGCGCAATCCAACGTTGCGTGGAACTGGACGTAGGAGTAATCCGAACCAGTATAAAATCCGGTGTGTTCTTTCCTTTTCTGCATTTTATATTTACTTATATTCATGTTTATGATTGTTTCTGTGTTCGTGATCATTTCAGGTGTGATAATCATTGTGTAATTTATTTAGTATTTCAAGATTGTTTAAGTTTTCCATAATCTCTTTAAGACACACTCCTTCCCCCCTCTAGTGTTAGTTTAGCCCTAAGATCCATAATCTGTATTCCCTAATAATTGGTACCAGAGCATAGGTTTTCAAAAGTTCATCATTTTTATTTTAGAAATATTAAATGGCACTCAACACTGGAATTGCTAGTAGCAATAGTTCATTTGTAGAGGGTCAGTCCACCTAAGACCAAAATTATTTAATGGTAGTAATTATTCATATTAGGCATGTAAGATGAAAATATATTTGCAATCCGTAGGAATAGATAGTTGGAATATCACACAAACTGAATACGTTGAACCAACTACTAATTTTGCACAATGGACTAATGAAAGGCTGCTGCACAAAGTAATTCTAAGGCTACGAATATGTTATTCTGTTCATTAGATATAAATCAATTTAATAGAGTGTCAGTTTGTTAATATGCTTATGAAATATGGAGAACACTTCAAGTTACTTACGAAGGAAACAATAAAGTTAAACAAACCAAGATATATATGTTATTAATCAATTTGAGTTATTTAAAATGAATCAGAATGAATCTGTCTATAATATATACTGCATGTTTCAAGAAATCGTGCATTCATTAATGGCTTCGGGAAAAACTTATTCCGAGGAGGATCAAATCAGAAAAATTCTTAATTCACTAACTCCAGAATGAGATCAGAAAAAAATGGCAGTAGAAGAAGCATATAATGCTAGTGAAATGAATATTGAGTAGTTAATAGAAATTTTATGTCATTTGAAGTCCAGTTATAAAAAAGAAAGGAGAATAAGTCAACAAAAAAGAAATCCATAGCATTCAAAGCAACAACTGACGGTTCTGATTCAAGTAGTGAGGATAATGAAGAAATTTCCTTAATGACAAGGAATTCCAGAAAATTTCTAAGATATAAAAGGAGAAATAATTTCCAGAGAAATAATCAAGGAAGCTTGGGAAGAAATGATGACAAATGTTCAACCGCAACAGACCAACCATATAAAGAGAATGGGTCCATATCCAGATAAATCAAATCAACAGACAGATAATAATAATTCGTCAAAGAAGAGTAAAAAGGCATATGCAGCAATTTTAGATGATTCAGATTCATCATAAACCGATGAAGAACAAGAAAATTCGAATATGTGCTTCACAGCAATTCAGAATTCAAAATAATAATGAAGAAATGGATCTAAAAACATACGCCTTAATTAATTTTTGATTGAGTTGGTTGAATGGATGTTTTTTTTGCTTGCCCTGTTTGAAATTAAATTTAAATTTAAATATTCAACTTGAACTTTAAAATTTGAGTTTTGAAATTAAAAATAATAAAACTAAAATAATAGTATATAATAAAAATTAATTTAAGATGTTTGTTTGAATTAATATTATTTCAGAAAATAATACACCTGAAAATATAAAATGTTAAATTAAAACATGTCTTTACAAAACATACATATATGTCGGCATACCCAAATTGACATGTCGACATATGTACCAGTAAATGAAATTCAAATTTTTAATTTCAAAAGTTTGAACTTTCAAACTTCCCTCTATCTTTTCACTAACTCCCAAGGTCTGAAAAGGGTGTCCTTATTTTCAAAAAAGTAATGACCATTCACTCTTTATTTATTTATCGATTCAATTCTATTCTCACTGCCTCTCATTCAAAATTCAAAACAACTATATTCATTCTATTCTCTTCAAAAACTTATCTGCAATGGCTTCCTCAAGTACACCAAAAACCTTGAGATTGACCAAAACTCCCAAAGGTCATCTCTACAATGTTCCAGAAGTTATTCAAGCCTATATTGACTATATGGAAAATGGAAAAGTCAATACGGGAGCCTTCATTATCTTTGGAGATTTCCCTTCTTATGATCTTCGTTCTCTTTTTCATCAAAATGTAGTTCTAAGTTTGATAGATTCTCAGGATAACGATGAAGTATATTACTCGAATCTCATCAAATTGTTTTATGCAAATTTGAATCATGGCTTTTACGAAGGAAATGAGAATCAAGTATGCAGTAGCGTAAAGACACTCAAATCGTTTTGGATTGTGAAATTTTGGGTAACATTTTAAATTGTAAGTGTACGGGCTCAGATTTTTCGGAATTCGAAATTGATGAAACAAATTTGGAAACTTATCATCACATTTTTGAAAGCGACGAAAACATGGTTTTAAATATTGCTTTTTCCGCCCAAAAGCAAGAATTGTCAAACTCCTTCTTTAACATACCCTCACTCCTCATTCTGGAAATTTCATTAACCCTACCTTCAAAGTCCAAAAAGCCCTTTTTGCTATTTTTGGTGCTTATGACATTAATTGGGCCGATGTAATTCTGAAAGAGTTTAAGCCCAAAGAGATGTCCACCAAAGAAAACACTCTCTATAATGGAGTTTATCTTAATTGGATTTTTAAGTATTTTGGAGTGGATCTCAAAGGAGAGGAATTTGTGCCAAGAAAGGTTTTCAATTTGGGAAATATAAACCTTATGCAAATTCCAATCATTTTAAGCTCTATGAAACAACAAGCAAGCTCGAATGCAACAAGAAGAAAATCCAATGAAAATCGATAAAGAAGAAGAATCATCTTTGGAAAGTGTAGAATGTCCAACAAATAGTAGGACCATAACTAAAGAAACTCTTGTCAAAAACCAGGCCAAGTAAGCCAAGAACCAAAAGAAGATCAAGAAGACTCTTACCCAAATGTCTTCTAAAATGAACAAGTTCTTTGGCAAAGTAGGAAGAAAACTTGGAATATCATCTTCCTCCTCCTCATCCGCTGAAATCTAAGCATATCTAGTTTATGTTATCTATCGTATTTGCTTTCGAATCTCGTATTTAGTACCTTTTATTAGTTGAATGTATTTTCTTTTCTAGTATTAGTGAATAATATTTATTTCTGTCAAACCAATCCATAATTTATTGTAAAAACAAATTAGAACTAAATAAATTAATATAACACAATAATATATAACCCAAAATTGCGTGAGAACTCAAATACCCAAAAATTGACTACGGTATGTCGACATGTACAAAATGACATGTCAACATATAACTGCCCGAAATTCAAATTTGTTCAAAATTTGAATTTTAAATAATCAAATGATGTCTATTAATTTTTAACGAATTCCATACCCTATAAATGCCTCTTTCTTCCAGGAAAACATATTTTAAACTCACTCCTCCTTCTCTAACCATTCCTTATCTATATAATCAAAAGTAATGGTTAATCCCTTTCACAATTTGAGTGAGAATCTTAAAGAAACACTCAATTCGTTTAAGAATATCCTTTCTATAATACTTTGTAATCAACATCATCTCGAATTGAGTCAGATAAAAATGGTTAAACATCAAGAGAAGCACTTTGATGCCATTCCTTGGTAAATCTCTTCTCATTTCAGAGACGAAGACAACAACCTCGCTAAAGCACCACTCTCCAAAGAAGATGAAGATTGGGAATTCATCAATAAGGATCCAATCTTTGGAGGAGATGGATGGAAGCTCGAAGAGACGTTTGAATTTGTTGGTTTGTGGTACGCTTTATTTGAAATTGTTTGAATTTGGTTGAATTTGAAAAACTTGTATACATTGATTGGTTTGAAATACTTGTATAGATTGATTGATTGTAAGTATTTGAACAAATTGTTTGAACATATCTTATTGGATTGCTTGGAAATGCTTTTGTGTCTTTAGTATTAAAGTAAGTAGGAGTTATTTAGATATAGTTGAGTTTAATATAGTAATACATAGATTTAGGGGGAGTATAATTTAGTTTAGTCTAGTATAGGATATTATAGTCTAGTTAGTTTTTGATAATGACAAAGGAGGAGAAATTATAAAAAAGAAATAGGCATAGTTTAAGGGGGAGTCAGAAGAGATTCATGGTGAAAGGGGGAGTATTCAAGAAATAGATCGACATGTAATATCAGGTATGAAAATTTTATAAACCAAGGTTGTCATCATCAAAAAAAGGGAGATTGTTGGAGAATGGTATTTTGATGAAAACAAACTTGTTTCAATTATTTACATTATTGATTATAAAATATATACTAACATTTTTTGTCTAGAATATATATATATATATGTATATGAAGGATACATATGTGCAGCATATAAATTTTGAAGATTGTACAATATTAGAGATACAAGATATCAAGGAATTTAGGACTCATGAGTATTAAGATAATCAAGATTTCAAGAGCTCAAGATTGTCAAGTAATAGAGTCTAGCATATATGTAAAACTCTAGGTTAACGCTTTCAGATTTTGTTTTCAAATTGCTTTTCAAATTCATTTCAAACTCCTGTTTTAAAATAGTTTTAAATTATAAAGATTTTACTTATGATTTCAAATATATATATATATGTTTATAGCTTATAAAGTTTTATAATATATATGTTTTATATATCTTATATCATATAATTTTATAAATATGTTTATATTATATTTTTATATGTTTTTACACTTTAGAAAACTCATTTTAAAACACTGGTTTTGATTCAAGATTTTCCAGAAAATATATATTGGTTTTAACACTTGAAAAATGATTTTAAATTCAAAAACACCATGCATATGCCAACATACATATTTGAACATGTCGACATATAACTGTCATATTTTTAATTTTCAAAGGAAGTGTCTTCTCATATTTGAAACGCTTCAGAAACGTTGTAACCTTTCAACCTCTATAAATAGGAGTTAATTTCAAATTTTTTTATCATCCTATCTTATACAAGCGCTACACCAAATAAGCAAATTTGAAACATATAATACCTTTTACTTGAAACCCTTTTTCTTGTTACCAAGCTTGAAATGGTTATTTGGTGTTTCTATATCTATCAAAGTGTTTCCATTTATTTTTTATATATTTAAATATATAATTTTTTAACATATTAACTCCTGGCCCATCATACAAACGTTCCTGCTAAGGACCAAAATTTCATTTCCTACTCTTTGGCCTATGTTCGTAGGAAATGAAAGATTGGGCCGCGTTGTTTTTCTTTTCACTTAAACCTTCTTCATGAGATTTTTTTTTCCAGATCCCTATTCCATCTCTCGGTCGTTTAAAACCAATCTCTAAAGGAATGTCTTGTGAATTGATGCATGTTTAATTCTTCACCGCCTCTTGCTGGTGGCATCCCTTTGTCGTGTTGAATTTGTGAATTGACCCCCTTTCGTCTGGCTTGGTTTGTTTTTATGCATTTATGTTTCCAAATCTTAGATCCGGATGAGTCGATCCTTCCTAATTTGGATTCATTGAAGAGGGTTACCTGCAAGAAGCAATGGAGTTGTAACATCCCAGAATTTTAACTATGTTTGATTTGGATTTTTATTTATTTAATTTTTGATTTTATGAATATAAATTGATTTTATTAGGTTTAAATATGAATTTTAACTTTGTATAAGTATTTTGTTTTTATTATGATTTTTATAAGAAAACTTATTTTGAAATTTTTTAATTATAAGATTTATGTTTAAGTAATAATATTTTCTGATTTTGATAATATTGATTGGTAAAGGATAATTTATTTTATGATTTTACAAGAATGATTATTAATAAGTTGGATTTACTGATATTATTTGTCGTTCGATCGGATTTGTCAAAAGATAACATAAATAAGTAGCATTAGTATTATGCGTTGCTCTTTGTTTTCATAACGTTTAAGGTAAATGCTACCAAAAACACATTCCTTCTTTTTTTTACAAGTGTTAAGACACTTGTAATTTTGCATGCAACATTCCATGCATGTAATACACATGTCCTATGATGTGTCACTCTCTCCTTACTCCTCTTTTCCTATAAATACCACCCTTTCCTTCCACTTTTTCATTCATTCTCACTTCTTTTCTTTCTCTCTTCTTCTTAAAGCTTATGGCCATGGTTTCCATGGCATAAGTCTTCCTCCTTTCCACCACCACCTTGCCAAAGTTCGTCATTTCTCCTCTTCCTCCTCTTATAATATAAAGAGAGATTAGTGTATATTATATTATATATATTTTTGTGAAGAAGACGCTGCGCCGAAATACTGTCCGACGATTCACTCAACTAGGCTCGCCTACCGTGAAGATTTGGAGAGTTGTTAGGTGAGAACTTATAATTTAAAATTATTTGTTTAAATTAGTTAATTATAATTAGCTGAGATAATTAAAATTTGTTGATGATGATTGTGTGATGGATGTTATTATGTGAATGGATGTGCATGTAGTTAGATAATACACTGAACACTGGTAAGCGTTATTGACCGTAACGCTTGTGCACCGTTAAACTGTTTGTTTGTGATGAATGAATTCGTATCCATCTGGTTATATGGTTCATTTGGATAAATATGATTGCATTGCATGATATTACACACACACCCCGTGGTTGTGGAAATATATGGGTGATCGATTTAAAATCTCCTTCCTATATACGATTTTATTCAATCATTAAATAATATTTAAATTGTTAGTTTTGAATTAAATATTAACTTTTTAAATATTGAATTAGGATTGGAAATGATTTGAATTATGTATTGATTCTGTACAACGATCTTTATATCTATCTGAAACCAGTTTTGGTAAAACATATTATTTTCAATTTAAATTCGAAATGAGATTTTGAAATTTGAATATGAACGATGTCTCTTTATATTAATATTATAATATACACCAGAACGTTTTTTGATGACAGAGAGGATAGTGTCTAGGCTTGGGTTTGGAAATGAAGTTTCCTGCTCTCCCTGGCTATCCCTAACTGATCCGACGAATGGAAGGTTAATTTGAAGTTATTTCAATTTAGAAATGAATTGGAATTTATGAAAATTGAATTTTAGATCCAAATAATTTGAAAAGTAAATCTAAATGATTTTAAAAGGGTTATATAAGGATATAACGATTTTCTAAGATATTTTGAAGTATCGTAGAATAATGGTTATTATGGTAAAAATAGAGCTTGTCGCATAACGACAATTTACGTATTTTAGATGCAACTTGAAACGCTTATAACTTTTGCAATCTAAATCGGATTCCCGTGAAACGAAAAACATTTGATTTATATAAACAAGAACTTTCAAATGAGTGAAAGCAGATTTTAAATTCAAGTTATAATTTTCAAGTTATGTTTGAAACCGTTTTGGAAAAGATCGATGTAAGAACAATTGTTGCCCATAACTATAAACAGCTATTTTTAAATTATTTAAAAATATGGAAAAAAATTGTAAAATCATTACAAATTTTAAAAAGGTGTTTTCAATTGTAAAGTTTAAGTTTTGGCTAAGATAAACGATATTTTGATCAAAATAGTTAAGATAACTGTTTTGTAACACTTTTGGAACGCTATTGTAACGCTTTCTTCGAAAACAATCTATTTTGAAGTTTTAACCCGTAAACGATGTTCCGAACTATAAGTAATGATTTGTGGAATGTTTTCAAAGGTTTAAGAGTATTAGAAATATTTTATATGGAATTTAGATTTATACTAATACGGGTTTTTAATACTAAATAATTGGATATGGTTGGAGATAAATCTTCGGATGTTTGATATTAGTTCGGTAAATGAAAACTCTTATTATCTGAGGAATTTACAAGGGTATTTCACCGTTATTCCGCTTATAATATGAGTTGGATACGGAAATTAATATTGAAGATAAGTTGATGGTATCTCTATCCAGATCTAATGTCAAAGAGTTGAATAAACCTTTCAATTAAGATACGGGTTCTCACCTTGATTTAAATAATCTAGATAGAAATAATCTTCGATATTTGGTATGAACTTCATGATGTAAATGTATACTATCCGGGGAATTAGAAAGATATTCTTATATCGTTATTCTACTTATAGTATTCGTTGATTATGAGAATTTATATCGAATATAAGTGGATAAAATTTCTGTGTAATTTATGATTCAGTGACGATTGATTGGGTTCTGTCGTGAATCGTATCTTCAATAATACCATTCTTGAAACCCAATAAGATTGAGTTGTGGAAATTCGTATCATAATTGGAATTTAGTCAAAATCTTCGATCCGAGAGAATTAAAAGTAAGAAATTGAAGCGAAGGTATACTCTTTGATTTCAAAGAAGAATTTAAGATGATAACGAGATGTACGAAATTATAGAAATTCAAATCTTTAATTGTAAATGAATTGATAACTATGTGGAAGGAGATTTGAATTGAAAAGCCTGTGTGAACCATAGCTACTGTTTAAAGTACGCTTATTACTTGGAAAGACCGGGATCGAGCATATGTTCGAAAACCATTCCAAGTAATAATACGACGTTATGAAGCAATTCAGGACTTGGTAAACGACGAATGAAGACCGGGAATATTTGAATTGTTTAGATTGATTGTTGATTAATGTCTTGGTTGGGTAGGCCACCCAATACGAGATGTGAGTTGCATGAGACCTGAACAAATTTAAGTATTTTCGGGTTGTTCCGTTCAGACCCAGAACGGTCTTGTATGGATGGTGTGTCTGACATTGAAATTGACTGCATAGCACTGATTTCCGTTAATGAATATCGGATTTGTGGCAATATATTATCCTCGTCTCTAAGTGATATGAACTTAGAGGGTATGCATTGATTGAAATCAGTGATATGTCGTGAATTGTCAATGTGACATACCCAAGTTAGGAAACGAGCTAGTGATGATCAAAGAATGGCTTATCGAAGCATAGCTATGTGTATGACGTGACATCGACAAACCTCACACCCCGGATGATGAGAAACTGGCGGTTAGGTTGTGTATATATATGAATTGATGATGACCGCTGCAGCAGTGGGAAACCACTTATGACTTATGGAATAGGGTATGTTCGGGGGGCCGCGTCTGGTCGAAAACCGTTGATCTACCTCGCGATTTGTATTGGTGTCCGAGTCTGGATGAAAAACCCTTGATTACATTTCGTTTGTGTTCCGATTGATCTTTCGTGCCAGGAATCATCAAGTTGGAAACCAAATCTCCAATACGTACCACACGATTTTGGTTTGTATATATATATATATATATATATATATATATATATATATATAGCGACATAATAGGATGGGGTATTATGCCGTCTAGGATTAATACATTTATTTGAGAAATGTTTTCCACACTATATATATATATATATATATTATGGCTTTGAAAGAGGATTTTACGTATGAAAGCATGTTTGGTTATCATAAGATAAACCTCGCCCATCTGGTGTGCGCTTGCATTGTGTGATGTGGGACGAGCTTATGATAACTTCATTTTAGAAAGGTCATTGCGTATTTATATGCACGGGTATTCACATGTAGTAAACCCGTTCCGCGTTAGCGGCGTGGTCCGGTGAAATTCCCAACTTTAAAATGAACCTAATAATAACTGTTTTGAGTTCTCACACCAGTCCCACGACTGACCTGGAGTTTATTGTTCCCTCACCTAAACTCTGGGTGCCCATAATTTTGCACGGGCAGCTAGTAGTTTAGTTTGCAGTTATAGATCGTTGGAGCAGGATTCAGAGTGCTTTTAGAGTTGGAGTTCATGCAAGAGATGGGAGCTTCTGCTATATCGTATGATTTTCTTCCGCTGAGAGTATATTTTCTTTTCTTCCGCTGTATGTGTTGTAACTCTGATATTTTATGTAACTCTGATGTAACATTGTATTTCGCAATGAAAAATTCTGTTATTTTGTTCAAAATATGTATGCACCCATAACAATTCATCTTTTTGAACTGTTTGAGTCGGTTTAATTACCGGCAAGAACTGGGCAAAAAGGCGGGTCGTTACAAGTTGGTATCAGAGCTTTGGTTATACAAAGCTATCGGGTACAACATATTTTGAACAAAGGATAGGACTCATCAGAGCTGTAGTATCTCATTAGAGATAGGGTTAGAAATGCCCTAGAATGAGATTTCAGAATATTATGACGAGAGTGCGTATTTTTGAAATCTATATAAGGTATTTTTGTACAAGTAAATCATTTTTGAAAATAATAATTATTTGAAATAAAATATTTTGAAGAAGATTTGAAAATAATATTTTTAAAGGAAATATTTTCAAAATAAAAAGGGCTCTTTGTGATAAAACTTCGAAAATCCAGCGTCGATCTGTTCGAAGTTATCGAGAAATAAGCGGTTAGTGAATTGGCTTTAACAAGCGTATTGAAAAAAAAAACTTCGAGCTTGGAATGAGAATTTCAAAATATTTTGCAGCCTATATATAAAAGATTTATATAAAAGGATCGTTAATTCAAAGCTATAGATTTGAAAGATAATCAGCGTGTAATAAAAACGGTTGCGAGTATTTATTTGACGTCAAGGTTGGACGATCAAGTATGTAAGGATTTTGCATATACGCCTAGCTAACGTATATATGAAGTCCAATATATACTAGATGGATATAGAATCACATTCTAGTCACTTGGGGATAATTCTGGTGATTGATCGATCATCATCAGTCTTATTTTTGGGTTTCGAAAGTGGGATGACTATATGTTTCTGATCGAGACGTCAAGAAGTACTTAAAGCTGTATAGATAAACAATCGAAAGTGTTTTGCGACGTCCTCACAATTGTAAAATTGATTTTACAAATGACTTTCGAAGTATTGAATGTATTATGTTATGAAATGGGATATGCGAAAAAATGAATTTAACAGAAGGTAGTTAAGTTAAATGCATACTTAACTGATAATTAGAAGCGTGAATCAGACTATTTTGTCAAAACCGCAAGGATATATTTTAGAAGCTAATCTCACTTGAAGAACTGAAAAGTGAAATTTTGAAAATGCATGTAAGCGAGCTTGGTTCACCCCATATTTCGATTTTGACGATACAATTTAATAAAATTATGGTAAATGTCTTAAGTGGGGGAGAAGACCGATTTTCCCACCTGAAGCTATACGAATTTTGAGAAACAAGGTTAATATGATAAAATGGGATATGTATTGAACAAATCAATTGAATTTTATATTTTCCCTTGTTAAGAGAAACCGACATGAACGAGTGGGTCAAACGAAAATTTCTCAACAAGTATTCACTTGAAACACAAAGGAAGAAAATGAAGTTGTTAAAGTAAGATTTATTCAAGAGGAAAGTTATGAAAATTTAACGAGTATCCCATGATTAAACTGTTAGAATTTGTATCCTTGTTTGCATGTGAGTTCCCATCTTGGGCTAGACTGTCCATTTAAATTCCAACCATCTGCTATTGAGTAGTGTCATCCGTACCTTAGTATCATGTGCATTTGGCCAAGTATTTGATTCGAACCTTCGCACCTATCGATGCTCATTAGATGTTGAATTTCTATTCCAAGCTCATGAAACCTGATTTGGTCTATGTATACCTTTCATGCACAAATTAGCATGGAACTTCTATGCATCTTTACTTGACTTGAGCACATGGAATTTTGACTTGATCTATGTATGCCTCTTTGTGCCGTGTGAAACCGTGTCGATAACTTTAATTTGTCCAAGATATTTTGTAACAAAACCTCAATAAATGAGCTTTCTTTGAAATATAGAATCCAACTTATGCAAGAAAAATTTGGATTTTTAAATATTAATTTTGAGGATTTGGTTCCGGAAATTTTGAAATCAATGTTTTGGGATGTTTTACCAGTACTAGTTTGAATATACGCATAATCAGAGTGCGCAGAGGAAGCGTGATGGTATTTTTAAATAAAACTGTTTTAAGAGATTGTACGACTAGTTAAGTAAGAAAATGTTTCTAAACAAGACATGATATTTTAACAAGAATGAAAAAGAGATTTTATATATTTTGAATTTTAAAGTTCGATTAGGTGAATATGAAAACAAAAATTTGAATATTAAATGAGTATAAAAGTTAACTTATAAATGGGTTAATTTGGAAACGATTGAAATAAAAATTTGAAATAGAATGAGTATTTCGAAAATATAATTCTATCTCTTCCCTTGTCGCTGGGTTTTGCTCGACCCATTGTCATATTTTGAATATCACCCCGAATTGTCATTATTCAACTTTATTTCGGAATTCTTCCTTTTTCCCTACTCAGATAAAGCCCTTGACAAGTGAACTAATTTAGATTTGAAACCAGTATTTTGAATTATCTCTAAAATTGAACTTGATTTGTGTTGAGAGCAATAGAATTTCTAATACTGAATTTAGCCAAGATGTTATATTGCAAGAAAATTGAACGATTAGGGAAAATTTTATTTGAGAACTTGGATTTAAATTTCTAATTTGAGCATTTAGTCTTATAATTGATAAGAAAACCATGGGTTCCGTAAGAGTAAGTTAGAAAGATAATTTTCTTAGGGTCATAGACCTCTAAGTACTAGATAATATCTATCCCAGTTCTCCTTAATGGTAGGATAGCAGCTCTGAGTCTAACTCAGAGGATGCGATTTTTAAACAAAACCCGTGACGACCCTAGTAATCACGAGATCATAGAAGTATCCTTAGACTCTACCTTTAGTGAGAATCAGACAGAGTACCCTGAGAATGATGTGAGCCTTGGTTCTGACCATTACATTTCTGGTATGTTGAGAGAGAAATTGGAATTTAAAATTTGTGAAGGAGTTTAAATTTACTCAACTTCCTTTTCGAGGACGAAAAGTTTCTAAGGGGGGGTGAATGTAACATCCCAGAATTTTAACTATGTTTGATTTGGATTTTTATTTATTTAATTTTTGATTTTATGAATATAAATTGATTTTATTAGGTTTAAATATGAATTTTAACTTTGTACAAGTATTTTGTTTCTATTATGATTTTTATAAGAAAACTTATTTTGAAATTTTTTAATTATAAGATTTATGTTTAAGTAATGTTATTTTCTGATTTTGATAATATTGATTGGTAAAAATTTGAATTTGGTAAAGGATAATTTATTTTATGATTTTACAAGAATGATTATAATAAGTTGGATTTACTGATATTATTTGTCGTTCGATCGGATTTGTCAAAAGATAACATAAATTAGTAGCATTAGTATTATGCGTTGCTCTTTGTTTTCATAACGTTTAAGGTAAATGCTACCAAAAACACATTCCTTCTTTTTTTTACAAGTGTTAAGACACTTGTAATTTTGCATGCAACATTCCATGCATGTAATACACATGTCCTATGATGTGTCACTCTCTCCTTACTCCTCTTTTCCTATAAATACCACCCTTTCCTTCCACTTTTTCATTCATTCTCACTTCTTTTCTTTCTCTCTTCTTCTTAAAGCTTATGGTCATGGTTTCCATGGCATAAGTCTTCCTCCTTTCCACCACCACCTTGCCAAAGTTCGTCATTTCTCCTCTTCCTCCTCTTATAATATAAAGAGAGATTAGTGTATATTATATTATATATATTTTTGTGAAGAAGACGCTGCGCCGAAATACTGTCCGACGATTCACTCAACTAGGCTCGCCTACCGTGAAGATTTGGAGAGCTGTTAGGTGAGAACTTATAATTTAAAATTACTTGTTTAAATTAGTTAATTATAATTAGCTGAGATAATTAAAATTTGTTGATGATGATTGTGTGATGGATGTTATTATGTGAATGGATGTGCATGTAGTTAGATAATACACTGAACACTGGTAAGCGTTATTGACCGTAACGCTTGTGCACCGTTAAACTGTTTGTTTGTGATGAATGAATTCGTATCCATCTGCTTATATGGTTCATTTGGATAAATATGATTGCATTGCATGATATTACACACACACCCCGTGGTTGTGGAAATATATGGGTGATCGATTTAAAATCTCCTTCCTATATACGATTTTATTCAATCATTAAATAATATTTAAATTGTTAGTTTTGAATTAAATATTAACTTTTTAAAAATTGAATTAGGATTGGAAATGATTTGAATTATGTATTGATTCTGTACAACGTTCTTTGTATCTATCTGAAACCAGTTTTGGTAAAACATATTATTTTCAATTTAAATTCGAAATGAGATTTTGAATTGAATATGAACGATATCTCTTTATATTAATAATATAATATACACCAGAACGTTCTAGGATGACCGAGAGGACAGTGTCTAGGCTTGGGTTTGGAAATGAAGTTTCCTGCTCTCCTTGGCTATCCCTAACTGATCCGACGAATGGGAAGGTTAATTTGAAGTTATTTCAATTTAGAAATGAATTGGAATTTATGAAAATTGAATTTTAGATCCAAATAATTTGAAAAGTAAATCTAAATGATTTTAAAAGGGTTATATAAGGATATAACGATTTTCTAAGATATTTTGAAGTATCGTAGAATAATGGTTATTATGGTAAAAATAGGGCTTGTCGCATAACGACAATTTACGTATTTTAGATGCAACTTGAAACGCTTATAACTTTTGCAATCTAAATCGGATTTCCATGAAACGAAAAACATTTGATTTATATAAACAAGAACTTTCAAATGAGTGAAAGCAGATTTTAAATTCGAGTTATAATTTTCAAGTTATGTTTGAAACCGTTTTGGAAAAGATCGATGTAAGAACAATTGTTGCCCATAACTATAAACAGCTATTTTTAAATTATTTAAAAATATGGAAAAAATTTGTAAAATCATTACAAATTATGAAAAGGTATTTTCAATTGTAAAGTTTAAGTTTTGGCTAAGATAAAAGATATTTTGATCAAAATAGTTAAGATAACTGTTTTGTAACACTTTTGGAATGCTACTGTAACGCTTTCTTCGAAAACAATCTATTTTGTAGTTTTAACCCGTAAACGATGTTCCGAACTATAAGTAATGATTTGTGGAATGTTTTCAAAGGTTTAAGAGTATTAGAAATATTTTATATGGAATTTAGATTTATACTAATACGGGTTTTTAATACTAAATAATTGGATATGGTTGGAGATAAATCTTCGGATGTTTGATATTAGTTCGGTAAATGAAAACTCTTATTATCTGAGGAATTTACAAGGGTATTTCACCGTTATTCCGCTTATAATATGAGTTGGATACGGAAATTAATATTGAAGATAAGTTGATGGTATCTCTATCCAGATCTAATGTCAAAGAGTTGAATAAACCTTTCAATTAAGTTACGGGTTCTCACCTTGATTTAAATAATCTAGATAGAAATAATCTTCGATATTTGGTATGAACTTCATGATGTAAATGTATACTATCTGGGGAATTTGAAAGATATTATTATATCGTTATTCTACTTATAGTATTCGTTGATTATGAGAATTTATATCGAATATAAGTGGATAAAATTTCTGTGTAATTTATGATTCAATGACGATTGATTTGGGTTCTGTCGTGAATCGTATCTTCAATAATACCATTCTTGAAACCCAATAAGTTTGAGTTGTGGAAATTCGTATCGTAATTGGAATTTAGTCAAAATCTTCGATCCGAGGGAATTAAAAGTAAGAAATTGAAGCGAAGGTATACTCTTTGATTTCAAAGAAGAATTTAAGATGATAACGAGATGTACGAAATTATAGAAATTCAAATCTTTAGTTGTAAATGAATTGATAACTATGTGGAAGGAGATTTGAATTGAAAAGCCTGTGTGAACCATAGCTACTGTTTAAAGTACGCTTATTACTTGGAAAGACCGGGATCGAGCATATGTTTGAAAACCATTCCAAGTAATAATACGACGTTATGAAGCAATTCAGGACTTGGTAAACGACGAATGAAGACCGGGAATATTTGAATTGTTTAGATTGATTGTTGATTAATGTCTTGGTTGGGTAGGCCACCCAATACGAGATGTGAGTTGCATGAGACCTGAACAAATTTAAGTATTTTCGGGTTGTTCCGTTCAGACCCAGAACGGTCTTGTATGGATGGTGTGTCTGACATTGAAATTGACTTCATAGCACTGATTTCCATTAATGAATATCGGATTTGTGGCAATATATTATCCTCGTCTCTAAGTCATATGAACTTAGAGGGTATGCATTGATTGAAATCAGTGATATGTCGTGAATTGTCAATGTGACATACCCAAGTTAGGAAACGAGCTAGTGATGATCAAAGAATGGCTTATCGAAGCATAGCTTTGTGTATGACGTGACATCGACAAACCTCACACCCCGGATGATGAGAAACTGGCGGTTAGGTTGTGTATATATATGAATTGATGATGACCGCTGCAGCAGTGGGAAACCACTTATGACTTATGGAATAGGGTATGTTCGGGGGGCCGCGTCTGGTCGAAAACCGTTGATCTACCTCGCGATTTGTATTGGTGTCCGCGTCTGGATGAAAAACCCTTGATTACATTTCGTTTGTGTTCCGATTGATCTTTCGTGCCAGGAATCATCAAGTTGGAAACCAAATCTCCAATACGTACCACACGATTTTGGTTTGTATATATATATATATATATATATATATATATATGGCGACATAATAGGATGGGGTATTATGCCGTCTAGGATTAATACATTTATTTGAGAAATGTTTTCCACACTATATATATATATATATATATATATTATGGCTTTGAAAGAGGATTTTACGTATGAAAGCATGTTTGGTTATCATAAGATAAACCTCGCCCATCTGGTAAGCGCTTGCATTGTGTGATGTGGGACGAGCTTATGAAAACTTCATTTTAGAAAGTTCATTGCGTATTTATATGCACGGGTATTCACATGTAGTAAACCCGTTCCGCGTTAGCGGCGTAGTCCGGTGAAATTCCCAACTTTAAAATGAACCTAATAATAACTATTTAGAGTTCTCACACCAGTCCCACGACCGACCTGGAGTTTATTGTTCCCTCACCTAAACTCTGGGTGCCCATAATTTTGCACGGGTAGCTAGTAGTTTAGTTTGCAGTTATAGATCGTTGGAGCAGGATTCAGAGTGCTTTTAGAGTTGGAGTTCATGCAAGAGATGGGAGCTTCTGCTATATCGTATGATTTTCTTCCGCTGAGAGTATATTTTCTTTTCTTCCGCTGTATGTGTTGTAACTCTGATATTTTATGTAACTCTGATGTAACATTGTATTTCGCAATGAAAAATTCTGTTATTTTGTTCAAAATATGTATGCACCCATAACAATTCGTCATTTTGAACGGTTTGAGCCAGTTTAATTACCGGCAAGAACTGGGCAAAAAGGCGGGTCGTTACAGGAGTGGTGATAACATTCGAAATGGCAACAACACATTTGTTTTTTATTACCAGTATAATTGGAGACTAGCATTTTTTTTGATTCAACAGTTGATTTTTGTTACAAGTATTTGGATTCACTGCTGTTTTCTGTCCATGTAATATTTTTAAGGTCATCTAAATAGTATTGTTATTCAACAACATATTTACTGGATATTAGACTAACTGTGATTGGTTCTAGAATATCTTGAGATTTTCTTTGTAGTTTGACAAACTTCTTGTCATATTCAAATTGTTTGAAGAGCGAGATTTCTTCTTGTTTTTGACTAGTGTAAACCCGACACCTGTTGATTTAACTTTTCATTGCAATATTGATGTATTATGGTTAGTTCTCAAAATTTTATCTTACTATTTCAGCAGTAAATAAAAATTGCATGGCAGTTAGGCTGTTAAGCCAAAATAACTTGATATCAACATTGCTAAATTTCTTTATATAATTTTTGCATGACAAGCAATCACTGTGTAATTCATTTGTTGGTTACATAGAGATAATATGTATAATATAACAAGATTCACTACTACACTAGGACATGTCTAAAGAGCCAGTGAGAGTAATATATTATATGATGCATAATCAACACATATCTGTTAGCAAACTAAAGTCCACAGTGTTTTCTTGAATGAATCATTATGTTTATCACCTTGCCATAAACACAAATTCCTGATAAGATCATTTGTCTCATTTAGGTCTAACACACCAATAAATACCTATGGAATAAGTCAGAAACAACGATAATTTTGTTTGTTTACTTAACATATGGCTATATGAATTTATTTATTTATTTTTAAAAGGTGCCTATAGTTGGATTATTTGAATCATTATCTGACTGGACACCTGTGAATTTGGTAAAGACACGCAAATAATATATTGTCTACATTAAGATACATTTACATTAATAATAGCGTTACAAAAATGAATGCCAAACAAAAGTAACAGTATTTTGGGTGCCTAAACTTTGTTTGCACCACATTTACTAAGTTGTTGCTTTTACAATACAAGGCACAAATGATGGTTAAAGTAGAAGTTAATGGTATTACATCCCCAGAACATACTGGACCTGTTGTGTCTTAAAATTAACAGCAATTGCATTAGAGTTTATATACATTACAAACTTAAGGTATCCTAAAAAATCATGCTAAGAAACTTTACTTAGACAAATCCAATCCTAGATCTAACTTCATCTTTGTTCTGATCATCCTCTACATTCGTTGGATCTAGATTCACTGCCACTGTGCAAATGTTTGATTAGTTAATTTAATACTTGAAAAAAGGATAACCGTCAAAATACCTTTTGAATAGTTTGCTAATTTACAGTTTTCTCTTATATGCTTAGTAGACAGTTTTGTCTTTATTTTCATGCATAGTGAATTTCGAAAGAGGCAGATAGTTAGAATAGGCCCAATGGCATTATTTATAAGATTTCATGTTAAGATGATATTCAAGTGAGTTAATTAGTTTTCTTTTCCAGGTATATATCATCCTAGTTTCAACTGGTTGTACAAATGTTAGACAAATCGTGGATGATTCAAAGAGGGAATTCAAAGTATGTAAAAGGGGTTAATCAATTTGTCAAGTTTGTTACAGAACTAGCAAACGGTGAAGTATTGTTCCCTTATCCTTTGCGATCGTTGCAAAAACTCCAAAGGATAAATAGATCTTGAATCCATTAGCTTTCATTTTCTACGACATGGTATTGATAAAAGTTATATGGTGCGGGAGCATCATGGAGAAAAAGTGAATGAGTCTGGGGACAAGTCTAACGTAGTGGTAGACGATCAAAGTAACAAAGTTAAATTTACTAGGATGGAGGAACTTGTCGATGATGTATACAATGTTCATAATGAAGAAGCCGGTTATAATGCAGATAATGTACATAAAGATGAGACATCACTTGACGATGAACCAGAAATGCAGAAAAAACAAGAAATATACCTAATATAAGGATATGACAACACAATTTTTGTACCCTGGGTTCCCTACCGATAAAAAAATATTGTTTACCATTATTGAGTTACAGAAATTTTGGTTGGACTAGCAACAGTATGACAACTTTACTTGAGTGGTTAAACGATGTGTTTGGTGGAAAATCTTGTTTGCTAAAGAATTATCCAAACATGAAGAACATGATTAAAGATTTAGGAATGGAATGTGAAACTATACATGCGTGTAAGAATGGTTGTATTTATATTGGAAGAAATATGCAAATAGTCAAAAGTGCCCTAAATGTGGGATTGGAAGATACAAGCTAATTATTGGTGATGATAGAAAAGAGAAAAAAAATATTCAACAAAGAAACTGCAAAGATTGTTAAATATTTTCCTTTGATTCCAAGGTTAAAGAAATTTTATTATATTCCGCGAATTGGAGAAGCAATGACATGGCATGAAAAGTCAAAAAGTGATGGAAATCTACTGAGGCATCTATACGATTTAGGTTAATGGGGTTCTGTTAATGTGAAATGGCCAGAATTTGCTGATGAAAGCCAAAACATTTGTCTTGCAATTTCAATAAACAGTTTTAATCCATATGCAACTCTAAGTAGTAAGTACAGTTGTTGGACAATAATATTAGCACCTCTAAATTTTCCTCCATCTTTATGCATGAAGAAAGAGTTTTTCATGTTAACTCTTTTGATTTCTGGTCCTAAAGGTCCTGGAAAACATATTGATGTCTTCTTACAACTAATGGTAGAGGAGCTTAAAGAATTATGGTTTAATGGTGTTCTAACATACGATGCTTTCACAAAATCCACATTTATCATGAGAGCAATGTTGTTGGGAGGGGGGGGTTCATAATTTTATTGCATACAGGATTTTATCTGGTTGCAATGTGCATGGTTATAAAGCTTGTCCTGTATGTGAAAAGGATATTAATTCTGAATGTCTGGAAAATTCTAAAAAAAACATATGTTATAGAAGATATCAAAGGTTTTTGAGATCCAATCACAAATACAGGAATGATAAAAGATTCAATAGAACTGTTGTTTACCTCCATGACGATTATCTGGTGAAGAAGTCGAACAAAATATGTTGTATTATTTTAATAGGGTTGATATACACAACCATGATCACATTATTGGTAAAACGTGCAATAGTATGAAACGTAAGAGAAATTTAAATAAGGATTATGATTCCAATTAGCACTCCACTATTGCATTACCATGGTATAGGAGGTCTATACTATTCGAATTACCATATTGGAAGTTCCTTGAGGTTAGATACAATATTGATGCGATGCACTTTGAAAAAAATATTACCGAACACTTACTAAGTATAATAATGGGAGCTAGGAAACAAAAGATGGATTAAATCTAGAAAAGATATGAACAAATTAGGAATTATTAAGAAGTTGTGGTTAGTTGAAGATAAAAAAAAGGGTACAACATCAATGCCAAAAGCATCGTACGATTTAACATTAAAAGAGAAGCAAAACATGTGCCACTGCTTAAAAAATTTGAAGTTGCCTTTGGGTTTTTCCTCCAACTTAAGTAACTTAGACACAAGTCACAACCCAACCTCCAGAACTAAAAGGCCTCAAGTCGCATGGTTATCATGTGAGCATTGAACATTTTCTTCCATTGTTGCTTAGGGATGATTTTAAGAATGGCAAACTTTTGAGGATCAAAGCGTTGGCTTATTTTTTAAGATTTTGTGTGCTAAGGTGATAATTAAAGAGGAGCTTCAATTAGCAAAAAAATCATTGGTGAAGGCAATGTGTATTCTTGAGAAAGATTTCCCTCCCTCATTTTTTGTTATAAGCGTGCACCTTATCATTCATCTAGCTGATGAAGCAATGACATGTGGACCAATAAGATTTCGGTGGATGTATCCATTTGAGTGGTAAAATTATAATTCTTCTAAGCTTATTTTATTTATGCTTATGTTTTATAATTTCCCTAAGCTGATTTTAAATGCATTTTCTTGTTAGATTAATGAAACAATACAAAAGGTATACTTTGAATGAACGATATGTCGAAAGCTCGATAGCAGAATCATATCTTGTTGACGAATCTGTGATGTATTGCATGGAGTATATGCCAAACTCAAGTGTTGGTACACACAAGTCTAGTAGGGAAGATTAGTTGGAAGAAAGTGAAGACCTTACAAACGAGCGACCATTAGGAACTGGACACGTTGTGGTGTTGAATCATGTTTAGTTTCAACAAGTATGTCGATGGGTTCTTAATCGTTTTGAAAATCTAGAAGATTGGAAATGGTAGACTTCGTTTTTTTTGCCTTATAGCATAATATATTAGTAAAAAAAAATTGACGTAATTTATTTATGTAGTAAATATGATAAATACTTGGAATTATTACCAATTCATATTCAAAATGATGAAGGACTAACGCAAGTACAAAAATTAAGGAATTCAATCATTGGCCATGTGATGAGGTATACATTGTTGATTTTAACCTATTAAATGCATACTTTTATGCTTATTGCTTCTAAGGTGACATTTTTAAATAATGTAGTTGCTCGAAATGGGAGAGACTAATTCCACACTATGGAGATTGGAAAATGGTCCACTTTACAAAGCTATTAGTTATAAGAAATATTGTGTTAATGGTTATGCATTCTCATCACATTCATCCGACGGGTGTTTAGTTACACAAGATAATGGTGTATCAATTGAAACATATACTAGCTTTGTTGCGGGTCGGAAAGATACAAATCCAAAGGATAGGTTAATGACCTATTATGTTATTGTGAGAGATATTTTAGAATTGGATTACGTTGATTTTAAAATGTTTATTTTTTACTGCGATTGGGTAAAAGTTGAAGATCATAGAAATGCTTGTAGAGTTGATCCACTTTGGAATCTTGTAATGGTGAACTTGAATATGCTGAAACAAAAGGAGAAAGTTAAGGTGGATCCATTTATTTTAGTTCAAGAAGCTAAAGGAGTATTTTATTCTAGAATTGAAGTAGATGATGGTTGGCATGTGGTTTTGTCTACTCCAAGGAAACTAACTAAGTATGTTGATGTGGAAAAACTTCCGAATGATTATCCATCAATCTTAGATGAATTTCCCAACTTAAAAAATGTAACGTCCTGCCTTTTTGACCGCTTCAAATCGATAATTAAACCAACTTTAAACGTCCAAAACGACGGATCGTTATTAGCTTATAGAGTTTAAAATGGAATCAACACAGAAAATACAGAATAAATAGATGACATAAGATTGAACAACGGAATAGACTTTTATTTATAATCAAAATTTTGGAGCATAAAATATTTATATATATACAGCGGAATTAAAACATTTTGAACACAGGAAAATCTTTACTGTTTTAAATATCTTCAGAGTGCGCGTCTCCTGAAATACCCAGCTTTGCCAATCTTCGAATCCTAAGCTGTAATCTTTAAATCTGAAATGCTCGAGTCTGACCTGAGCGTTCCATGCAAAAACATAAAACACTCGAGTCAGGATTAAACTTTGTTCAAGTAAATCAATTTCAATAGAAATTGAAATATAATAGTTAATACTATGGGGAAAGAAATTGCTAAGACATAACATAGCGACTTGGGACGAACTAATGTAGGACAACATATGGATTTGTGTGTATATATACACACACACACACACACGTATACTTCATTTAGGCAAGGTTCAACATACATTAGATACTAACAGTAACGAGGTATAATATGTATACTAGTATGTATGTTATAGATCCAGCATGGCAACACATTTAATAATTAATGTGCCTAAAAAGATATAATTTTTTCCTTCTTCCAGGTTTAAGGCTGAAATCAATTTGCAAGGATTCCCTTTTATAGATACAAGTAGTGGGTCCACAATAAGAGTTGCACGGTACAACAAATACTTGTTCATACTCACTAGATTAACAAATGCAAGGGTTTCAAAACAAGAATAAATAGCTAGGGCACAAATGATGTGAATCAACAAGTATTCTCATGCATGGAAAAACAACAGGTAAACATTTAATATCAATTTTCAACACTGATGACTTGTATTCAGTCCAATTAACTTCTTTAAATTCGGTACATCATGTCCAGTTTGGTGCAAACAAGAAAATAATACAAGTATGACACAACTATGTTAATGAAATGGGTTGCAGCAAATCTTCTTATAGCAAACAGTGTAGGTGAATGCACTACAACAAGCATTGCGTATTCACAACTGAATTAAACTTGTTCAATCTATACAGTGGTATACAATAAATCTATGTAAATAGTTAATTGATTCCATGCCATGACACGTTAGGTCAACAACACTGCCACATATGAATAATACAGTTCGTATTTAGTACAAACCCAACATGACCAACGCCTGCATATTTCTTCGTCATCATAATAATGAGAATTTTATGGGGACTTCTCTTTATTTATTTTCTTGTATGAAAGCTGAGAAAAGTACTAAGCAACATAGGAATTCTAACTAATCCAGATTTATAAACTAACTAGGTAAAAATCAAATATTGTGGATAAATGTGTATTAGTTAAAAACCTTCTTTGTAAACTAAGAAACTTCCATTCATCTTTCTTTCCTTCTTTTTCCCTTGCACGTGGGTTCCTAGATCCATACACATAGTGGTTTGTAAACAAAACATCTTTAAACATCTCCCTTTTTTTAAAGACAATGAATTAATTGAACCAAAGAAACAAACAATCTCAGCTTCTATTCAGTTCTTCATTTCCTTTTTGTATCGAAGACCACAAACTGCCAATGTAACCAAAATAGTTCAGCCTTATTTTGAATAATTTTCAATTTCAGATCAGTAACTAATATCCTTTATAATTCACGTTAAACCCATAGTTAAGCTTAAAAATTCAACTTAGGTAATGGTAATAGGTCCAACATACTAATGTTTCATGCAACCATCAAGTCATACATAGGTTTCAAAACCGCATAGTAATGAATCAACAGAGCTTAACAAGGTTCGTGGTTGTCAGGCGCGAGTATACATGTGTTTATCAAAAGATGGCTCAACAAACAAGTACATAGGGAAATAACATATAAACAAGGGAAACAATTTGATATGTATTTGGAATCCATACATCACTCTTCTAGGACTTAAAATCTTTTTTCCTTTTTTAATATATGTAAACTATGTTATGTAATACATCTTTACATAATAATAAACTTTGTCCTCTTGGATTTGACAATCCCAGTTTGCAAAACAAGGTACTGCATGGTTGAAAGAATAATACTTTAGGGACCCCATTTTTAAATAAATGATGCCTCTTTCTTTTAATCTGATCCTCTCTTTGAAGAATCTGGAAACGAATGGACTACATGCTAAAGGATTTACTGGTTGGACTGTGTTATTATTATAATTATCCTATTGAATAACATATATATACCATGATTGCAACGACCCGGGTTTTTGCGATCCTAGATATCGGCATACAACACTATGTCGACTATTCAAGCATTGGAAACACCAGATAGTCCATAAAAGAAATTAGAGGGTGAGAATAGATAAGATAGAAACTTAGAATAGAAGAAGAAGAAGAAGAAGAACATACAACATCAGAGTAACATGAATCTCACAGCGGAACGAACAACATATAATAGATAACATATCTTTGAAATAAAATCAGTATATGTATACAGTAACATTATCAGAGTACAGCACTTACAACACAACGGAAATAAGAATAGCTATAAAATCATGAAGCCTCCTGGTCCAAGCTCTCCAAGTATATCTGTAAAATCCTGACTACTTGACTGCCCCTACAAAATTGGGCACCCAAGAGTTTATGGAAAACAAAATAGAATAAACTCTGGGTCAGTCATGGGACTGCTATGAGTAAAACCATTTAAAACAGTTTGAGCAATTAAACGATATCTCATAAGACAACGTCGTATAACGGAGCGGGTTTTTCCCTTATGAGAATCCAAAATATTTGATTTGACTTTCAAAATACTTTTGAAAGAAACGATAAACTTTATATAAAAACTCTTTTGATATTATAATATTGTCTATCAACCACAACTAAATAATCATCTAGCAGAAACACTTTCATCTCACGTTCTACATATATAGTATATAATCAAAACCGCGAGCACTTATTGGATAATGGATTACCAACTATGACAAGGTACGAAACCACCTTCCGATAGTGTACCTCTAGAGAGGAATACACTGGGTTCAACAAGAACATCTTGCAACCCGGCCACACATGACCGACCACTCATTTCGCTTGAGTATATCGAATGTATAACACCAACGGTTGGGATCAACAACTGTTTCCCGAATGGGACAACATCGAATAGATTAAAGAATGAAATGAATATATCTAGATAGGTGATAATACACCCTAATGGAAGCAACCCACATAGCCATGCTGCCTGCCCGATTTTTGTCATTTCCCGGTTGTGAGGCTAGAGGCCACGCTTATCTTTTACAGATCACACAATTATTCACTTTGAATGTCACATCGTCATACCTGCCAAATCACAAATTGATTTCCCAAAAAATACAATGGGTATACAGCTAAGAGAAACGAATTCCTCCACCACCAAACGTACATACGTTTGGAGAGATCAACTTACGCAATCTATTAAATATACTCTGTCAGACATTCTTCCATACTGGTCGTCCTGGGACTGGACAAACGGAAGGCACTATTCTGTAAATCCATCTTAGGCAATTTCTACCTAGGATTCGACCGAACGACCCTTGCACAAACTTCATCTTCAATTATCTTCATCATATTTGATCGCAACGCTAACGTCCATACAAAGTGGTTTTCAGATAATGAATCTGATCCCGGTCTCTCCGTATTGGCAACAGAAATGGTCAAAAACTTCGATAGTCGGTGAATTAACTATCAAAGAAAAACATGTGTGCAAACAACGATATTATTTCCAGATGGAAATTGTATAGATCAATCATCAATCATCATTTATCTCTTAAATTTATTTGTCATTCAATTATCCATTTCCCTATTCTCGTTTCCATATATTCGAAAATTCTTATTTTCTAGATTTGGAAAATATACGTTATTACCATTGGAAAACATTTCCATTTCTTATTATCTATATTAGAAAACATTTCTGATTCTTATTTGGAAAACATTTCCAAAACTCCTAAATGTGGATTTAAAAAGATGTTTAAATAAAACATCGCTATGCCAACTCAAAACATTACACTCATTAACTAAATTCACTTAACCAAACTTTACTCTCAAACCTTAACCATTCCTTAGTTAAAAATGGAGTCAATCAAGTTGGGGTATAACTACTTCTCAGATCTTAACTGAACAACAGTTCTAACTTCGAAATAGACAAAGTTCACCTTCTACATCTTTAACAAACTTCCTTATGTAAGTCTCGGATTCTATTTACGAATCCACTTCTTTTACAGAAATCATTTGATTATAACAATAGTGTTATAATCCCATGCTTCCGAAATATAATAACTTAAGTATAACTTTTATTTATTAGTTTGGATAAATAAACAAACAACTAATTTATTTATAAATAAATAAATCTTTATTAAAAACGGAAAGTGAATAGTACTTTCCCGAATTCGATATAATCGAATTTCAACGTATAACTCTCTTTCGAATAATCTCTATTCGATAACTCCTTTTCGAATAAACTATATTCGATTAACTCTCTTCGAATAACTAATATTCGATAATCTCTCTTTCGCAAAAACTATATTCGATAATCTTTCTTTCGAATAAACTATATTCTACTAACACCTTTCTTCGAATAAACTATATTCGATTAACTCCTTTCGAATAAACTATATTCGATAACTCCTTTCGAATAAAATATATCCGATAACTCCTTTCGAATAAACTATATTCGATAACTCCTTTCGAATAAACTATATTCGATAACTCCTTTCGAATAAACTATATTCGATTACTCCTTTCAAATAAACAATATTCGATAACTCCTTTCGAACAAACTATATTCGATAACTCGTTTCGAATAAACTATATTCAATAACTCCTTTCAGATAAACTATATTCGATTACTCCTTTCGAATAAACTATATTCGACTACTCCTTCCGAATAAACTATATTCGATAACTCCTTTCGATTAACTCTATCAATTAACTCTATTCAATAACTCTAATTGATAACTCTTTTATATCTCGTTAATTCCCTTTTATAATCCTATTTATTTTCCAAATAAATATTCCTTGTATAATTTTATTTAATTAACTTATAAATATTTCCTTTTCAATTCCTTTTCAATTCTATTTGTAAATGTTTTACAAATATTTCCTTTTCAATTCTATTTGTAAATTTTTTACAAATATTTCCTTTTCAATTCTATTTGTAAATGTTTTACAAATATTTTCTTTTCAATTCTATTTATTTAACAAATAAATATTTCTTTTTTTTTATAATCTCCTTTGATTTTATAATTATTTTCTTTTATAAAATCCTTTTCCTTTTATATATAAAATCCATTGATTTCATATAAATAATTTATTTTCAAAATACACTTTGAAAATCCCCTTTTCTACATCCTAGTATTTCTTACAGTATTTAAAATACCAGATAGCAATGATCGATATCATTCAAACACACATAATCAACAAAAGATTATATATCACATCATATATTACAATATATGAAAAGAACAGTATTATAAATATTGAGGAATCCAGTTGGATCCCTCCAACCTGTTTTCCTGCATCCACGGATGTTACACAATATAATTCACATCGATATCACTTCATTATGAAATATTCTGATAAACAGAATCAATATTTAGTTAACGATTTATATATATATATATATATCGTTATCTAAAATTTCAACCAATCATTCAGCAATTCAATCAAACAGTCATGAGACGACCCGATTTCCCGTTCTCACGGAAACAAGGTTATCTTTTGGAATATAACACAGAAACATATAATAGCAGAACAGAATTAAATAAATACACCAGAATGAACAACAAAATATACTGGATAAAAGTAATCATCAGAGTTACACAGTATACAGGATCTTACTTAGTACAAATACAGTTCAGCTATACATAAATGTCTACAGCGGAAATAAACAAAATATGTACAATAGGAGCTGAACAGCATAAAAAGAAATAAATGATAGAATCCATCTTCAGCTCCAGCTATCCAGAAAGAACCAGCTAAACCTGAATACAAGGCTGCCCGTGTAGGAAAAGGGGCACCCGAGTTTGAGAGTGAAACAAACTACGAGTCAGTCATGGGACTGGTATGAGAAATCTACTCAACACATATATAATTTGGCTAATCACAGGACCACGCCACTTTCGTGGAACGGGTTTACTCCATTGGATTGCCAGTGCTTTAAAACAAATCTTTCTTTTAAACATCGCTATGCTTTTTATAAAAATGAAGCCGTTATAAGACTCAGTTCCCATCACACAATGCAACGCAAACCGGAGGATAGAGTTTTTACCTTATAACGGCCAAGATATGCTTGATACGAATAAAACAAAGGCATTTGATATTATTGCTAGTGTTTATATGTTTTGAAAACAATTTCAAATCATAACTATCAATCATAGACGGCATTAATGCCCCATACCACTATGTCGCCATATATAGGTATACAATCAAAATCGCATCGTCACGTATTTGGAAATTGGATTTCCGTCATGAACCAAGGCAAAAGATAGTCCTTACCGAATTCGAGACAATCTAGCCCATGTCTCAGGCAAGCGCGCAGGCAAGCCTTGGATCGTCAGGGCCGGTCCACCGATGTGGATTATTATGCCTGAACAATACGTCTCTCCGCCCTTTGGGGCGTAAGTGAGCCAACGAATGACTCCATCGGACCCGGATCGTCCGATCAAACCGAGGCGCCTCGCAACAGCAACAACCACATAGGTGAAAAGTATATAAATGTCAGGGCTGGTAGGTCACTGACACCACCCTAGCTAGAAAGAAACGCATGCCCTCCCTGAGGTCCTTCCTCCCGTTTTAGGTTCCTACCGGGGTGTGAGGCTCGCGAATTCACGTTATACACAAAGCTACGCCTCACAGGCGGTGCTTTGATCATCACCACAAGACTTTGCTTTTCAACAGAAGCCTTGATCACTGCATCTCAGCATGCCACATAGGCGATTCACACCGTGCACTGATGGCTATCAATCACACAGAACAAATTCCAATGTCGGACACACAGTCCATTTACAAGTCCGTTCTGGGTCTGAACGAAACCGGAGGCACTAAATACCTCGCAAACCCTTCGATCAATACGTACGTCTGAACGATCACCACTCATTATCCATATTTCGGGATGCCTCCCAATCAGGACCTCGGTTACCATCCAAACGAGGTGAAGATCTCCGGTCTTCGACCATCGTCTTCATCTTCGAATTTCAATCGTCGGTCGATTATTCGAAATGAGAATTAACTCGGCCTTTTCAAATAATTCACGTATATTTAGAATTTCAAATCGATTTATTTCAATGGTTAAATTATTCGACAACACCAATTGTGTTCTTTATATAGTTTTCACACCAAACACATTCAACCATCAAACATCACATAAATCAAGCAAATTCAGTTTATTTCCATTCCATATCGCTTACGATATTTTATAACTATTTATCGCTATTTTTATTTATTTTAAAATAGCCATTTTATTCAAAATGACGCTTCGGGCCATAAGGCGGCCGTGGCGCTGTTTTTCTTCAAATTTGATTTACACATATCTGAAAATCTAACCGTTGGATCTTCGCAAAATCTACATCATTAGAAAGGTCTTTTCAAAACGAATCCAACGGTTCCAGTTTCGGGAAATTCCGACGGTCGGATCTCCCGGTACAATCGTTTGAATTTTCGATTTCAAAATACGAACTGCAGCGTCGTTATTCGATTAAATATAATTTTATTTATATATATAAATAAATATAATCGTTTCTGGCGCTGTTTTTCTTCAGATTTGAATTAAACATTCCAGACAATCCAACCGTTGGATTTTTACAAGGTTGGTGCCGTTGGAAAGATTATTCCAAGGCGAACCCGACGGTTGAGGTTTCGGGAAAATCCAATGGTCGGATTTCCCGTACTAGTCGTTTGAAATCACGGTTTCAAAATACGAACTGCACGGCCTCGTTTCGTTTTAATTTTATTTATATTTATATAGTTATATAAATATAGTTCGTTCAATAATTTCTATATCGTTTTCACTTCAAAAATTTTTCTAACTCCTTAAATTTTGGAAAAATTTCGCCATAACCTCCCCTGCACCGGGAGCGTCGGGAAATCGCAAATAGCGTCCCGGTCCTTCTAATCTCAAAAAGAAAAAGAAAAAGCCAAGCGGCTAGCCAATCAGGCTCAAAATCATCACCCAAACAAATCAGTAAATGTGTACCTATTTGTCGGGCACAAAATTTTATTCCTCTTCTCTAGCCCCTTTGCTATAACCTGTTCAATGAATATGCATGTACATATATATACAGTTCATATCATTTTTCATTTTCTATTCAACTTCATATTTGATTTCTATTTGGTTTAAAAACTCCATTCATTCTAACGTTACATAAATAGGTGCAAATCATTTCATTAGCTAATTAATGAATATTTCAACTCATATATGTTTATTTTGAACAAGTGGCTATTTTTAACACTTCATATTTTAACGATTTATGCATACAATAAAAATGTGATTTTTATTGTAAAACAACTCATTTCAAAACACTATTTTTTTTCTATATAGTTCCTGTAGGTGATAAAATAGATTTTTTTATCATAAACAATTTATTTCAAAATATGAATACCATTCAACACATGAATTTCTAAACAACGAATGAATATCAATTCAACACATGAATGTTTTCAATAGTTTTTAGATATAGATAAAAATGTGATTTTTATTATCTAACAGTTTATTTTCAAAATATGAATACCATTCAACACATGAATTTCTAAACAACGAATGAATATCAATTCAACACAAGAATGTTTTCAATAGTTTTTAGATATAGATAAAAATGTGATTTTTATTATCTAACTATTTATTTCAAAATATGAATACCATTCAACACATGAATTTCTAAACAACGAATGAATATCAATTCAACACAAGAATGTTTTCAATAGTTTTTAGATATAGATAAAAATGTGATTTTTATTATCTAACTATTTGTTTTCAAAATATGAATACCATTCAACACATGAATTTCTAAACAACGAATGAATATCAATTCAACACAAGAATGTTTTCAATAGTTTTTATACATCGATAAAAATGTGATTTTTATTATCGAACTATTTATTTCAAAATATGAATACCATTCAACACATGAATTTCTATATAAGGAATAAATATAGTTTAAGCATATGAAAATAATTCAAACACACAAATATTATTCAAAATTTCGGCAGCATAACGGCAGGGTAGTTACACCGGCACCGTCCCTAGTACGGCTCCTCGCTCTACCTTAAAACCTCGCGGTTTTTGACATTGGGAAACATGCATCTAGTTCGCACGCAGGCGGCATGTATATATTTATTTCATTTCCACAAACTAATCCTAAGTGGTTTCAACCAAATATTTCACAACCACAAACGGGTATTTTTCAACCACAATCAACCAATATCCATCACAAACAATCCCAAACAATCATTCAATTTTCACCACAATTTCAACCAATAAATATCGTCCATGGTTTGTGGACGAGGGGGCGTATATATATATATATATTTATTTATATATAGCAATTTATATATAGCTATTCACATTCAATTTCAACACATATATAATATAATTTTTAAATCAGAAATCTCACCAATAGCTATCCAACTTCAAGACTCTTCTTAATAGAAATCTTCGCCTATTTTTCACTTTCACCCGTATTCTCTACATATGTAAAAATAGAATTTTTACTATGCTATTCAATATATAAAAATCGAATTTTTCCTTTTGCTTTCGACATATAAGAATATGATTTTTACTTTCGCTTTCAGCATATAAAAATATGACAATTCTACTTTTGCTTCAAAACAGTTTTATTTCTTTTTTTTTTAAAATTCAGTTTTAAATTGCTTTTAAAAATAACAGTTTTAACTAAAAAAAAAAATTCAATTTTAAACTACTTTTAAAATTCAGTTTTCTTTTATAAAATTCAGTTCTAAAAATTCCTTTTCAAAACAGTTTTAATTTTAAAAACATAAAACAGTTTTTATTTTTAAAAACATAAAACAGTTTTTATTTTAAAAACATAAAACAGTTTTTATTTTAAAAACATAAAACAGTTTTTATTTATTATAAACATAAACTGTTTTTAACTTTATAAAAATTCCTGTTTTAATACTTTAACATAAAACAGTTTTTAAATTCGGTTTTATAAAAACAGTTTTAAAATTATTTTATAAATCTCAGTTTTCAAGAATTCAAAAATAAAATAAAATAAAAATAATAATAAAAAAAAATAAAAACGAAAATACTTACAGAATCGAAGAAAGGGGGGATTGGCACTTCGTCGGAGGCGGCTCTCGAGGTGGCGGCTTCGGTCTGGAACGGTGGTGGCGCTTCAAGGCGGCTTCAGCTGCGCGAGCGAGTAGGGGCTTCAACTTCGCGACGTCGAGACAAGGGAGGGGGCTCGCGATTGGTTCAGGGGGGAGGAGGGAGAAGATCGGAGGGCGGTGGGGGTTTGATTCCGTCAGCGGCGGAGGGAGCTTCGTCGGCGTTCGAGGTTGGGGGGGGCGGCGCTCTGACGATTTAGGGTTCGTTTGTTTTTTTTTTTCTTTTTTTTTTCTGTTATGAATTTAAAACGAACGGGGGGGGGGCCAATGAAGATAAAGGAGGGGGGAAGAAGAAATTAAAAATTATATTTTTTTTTTATTTTATTATTTAAATTTGCAAAAGGGTTGACTTTTACATACGACCTCGAAACGAGGCCCACCGCCTGTCGCCCATAGCGTTTCACCCCCATTCCGAACACAATGGGATATGTATCGCAAGCTGATTTGATCGTTACAATCAGTTTCCTTTTGAATTTTCATTTAAATCATTATATTGAATTTTAAACGCACATTTCAAATTACCGGGGTCACATACTAACTAGAAAAATTCCAGAAAAATATTTTCTAGCTTCGTATTGACGATACGGTCCTAACAAAACTAGTTTCGTCGAATTCTGAGACCGTTTGAAAAATGGCCAATTTCCAGTCGATTAAAATCAACTGAAACTGGTCAAACCCGTTTTCCTTTGCCACGCTCACATATTGATTCGAAAAATTATGAAATTTGAAACCTAGCAATAACCTGACACTGCGGATCTAACAAAAGTGGTTTCGTCTAAATCCGAGGTCGTATGCAAAATGTCCATTTTTAAGGGCCTGAATTTCATAGCGACTATTCAGAATTTTCAACTGGACATATCTTTTGATTCCCGCTATCAAATTTCGATTGGTCGGATTCGTTAGAAAGATATCATCAATTAGATACTAATGTTTTTGGTCTCACTAAAATCCGGATTGTTTTGCACCTGGTATATTCAATTGAAGTTTGAAATCGAATTATCGAACTACCGCGCCATTTTCAATTCTATATATAATTATAATTAATTATATTGGTTTTCGAATGTCGATTCAAACTCATTTTCATCGCCATTATTTAAAATATTTATTTTAAATATTTAAAATCCATTATTTTAGCCAATTTAAAATTTTTAAATTGGTTCAGATTTTCTGGGTCGTTACAATCTCCCCCACTTAAAACTTTTCGTCCCCGAAAAGGAATAAAGTCGAAAGTGGTTTGATAATTCTACGATCACACAATACAACAACCAATTTGTTTTTAATATTCAGAGTATAGAATAAACAATACACATCCATGGGAAGAAAATAGCAACAGAATAGAATAGAGAATTATATGGTAATGCAAGATAGGGTAAATGTACCTTGCACCGGAGTCAATCAGAGATATCTACTCGGCATCTAGGATAAGCTTTCTGAATGCTCTCCTCAGTTTCCCAAGTACAATCTCGCGGATCTCCACTCCATTGCACTTTGACTAAGTGAACCTTCTTGTTTCTCAGCTCTTTGGTTTCTTTGCCGATGATCTTCAGCGGCTCACGCCTCACAGCTAATTCTGGAGTAATTTCAATGTCCTGCTGAGCTGCTTCTTCCACGATCAAGTCTGGATCATGAACGTGCTTTCGAAGTTGAGATATATGAAATACATCATGCACTCCAGGCAACCAGTCAGGCAGTTCAACCCTATAAGCGAGAGTTCCAATCCGTTCCAGAATAGGAAACGGACCAATGAATTTGGGTGCCAACTTTCCAGTTTTACCGAACCTGATAACTCCTCTCATCGGCGATACTTTCAAATATACATAGTCGCCAACCTCAAAGGATATATCTCTTCTTCTTTTATCGGCATAGCTCTTTTGTCGGCTTTGAGCGGCGAGTAATCGCTTCTTAATAAAATCGACTTTGTCAGCAGCTTCGCGAATCATATCAGGACCCAATACAAGTCTATTTCCAGGCTCGACCCAACAAGCAGGAGATCGGCACGGTCTACCATACAATGCTTCGAATGGCGACATTGTCAGACTCGCCTGGTAGCTGTTGTTATAAGAGAATTCAGCCAAATGTAGATTGTCTTCCCATGATCCACCGAAATCTATAACACAAGCCCGCAATAGGTCTTCTAAAATGCGATTCACCCTCTCAGTCTGACCGTCTGTCTGAGGATGATAAGCGGTGCTCAAGTTTAACTTCGTTCCTAGCTCGACTTGAAATGCTTCCCAGAATTTGCTAGTGAATATTGTATCTCTATCACTTACTATACTGAGCGGCACTCCATGCAGTCTAACTATTTCCCTGAAGTAAATATGCGCCAGACTCTGAGCAGTTCTATTTGATTTGACAGGTATAAAATGGGCGGTCTTCGTGAAACGATCTACGATCACCCAAATACTGTCATTTCCTTTTCTGGTCCTGGGCAGACCATCAATGAAATCCATAGAAATATGTTCCCACTTCCAGCCAGGAACTTCTAGCGGTTGTAATAATCCAGCCAGTTTCTGTTGGTCGCTTTTGACTAGCTGGCAAGTAGGGCATCGACTAACATATATTGAAACGTCTCTCTTCATAGCCTTCCACCAGAAAGTTCTTTTGAGATCGTTATACATTTTGGCCACGCCAGGATGGATACTCAGCTTGGACTTGTGACACTCGTCTAACACTTCCCTTTTTAACTCTGGGATGTCAGGAACACAAATCCTTCCTCTTAACCTCAAGGTCTCGTCGTTATCTATTTGAAAACACGAGGGTTCGCCTTTCTGAATTCTTTTAATCATATCCTTAATAAAATTATCCTCCTTCTGAAGAATAGATATTTTGTCAATCAAGGAAGTTGTGATAATAAAGCTGGCGATCATTTCATTCTTTCGGCTTAACGCATCGGCCACGACATTGGCTTTTCCTGGAGTATATATAATTTCGAAGTCATATGCTGCAAGAAACTCCAGCCAACGTTGTTGCCTCAGGTTTAAGTCCTTCTGAGTGAACAGATACTTTAATGACTGATGATCTGTAAACAGTTCAAATCTCTCTCCTAGAAGATAGTGTCTCCAGATTTTCAAAGAGAATATGATAGCCAATAACTCAAGATCATGAGTTACATAGTTTTTCTCGTGTGGTTTCAGTTGACGGCTAGCATAGGCAATCACTTGGCCTCTTTGCATTAACACTGCTCCAAGGCCTTCTCTAGAAGCATCAGTCCAGACTTTTAAATCTTGGTTGCCATCGATGATGGTTAACACTGGAGCTGTCGTTAATCTTAACTTTAGCTCTTCGAAAGCCTCATCATTTTCTTGAGTCCATTTGAACTTAGAATGCTTCTTTGTAAGCTTCGTTAAGTGACCAGATATCTTCGAAAAGTCTTTAACGAACTTTCGGTAATAGCTAGCCAATCCGAGAAAACTGCGGACTTCAGTGGGAGTACTGGGCTGTTTCCAATTCTGAATAGCTGTGATTTTGCTTGGATCCACAGCGATTCCATCTTTCGATACGACATGGCCCAGAAATTTTACTTCATCTTGCCAGAATATACATTTGGAAAACTTGGCTTTCAATACATTCTTTCTGAGAATTTCTAGAACCTGTTCCAGATGCTTTTCATGTTCGGCCTTTGATTTAGAGAAGATTAGAATATCATCAATAAAAACCAAAACAAATTTGTTCAGTACTCCTCTGAATACTCTATTCATCAGATCTACGAAATAAGCTGGAGCGTTACATAAGCCGAACGGCATTACTAACCACTCGTAGAATAAGTCGGGGCCTCTGAACGCTGTCATTGGAACACACTCTTCGGCAATTCGAAGTTGATGGAAACCTGTAGCTAGGTCCATTCTTGAGAATACTTGTGCTCCATTTAATCGATCCAACAAATCATCAATCCGCGGCAATGGATACTTGTTCTTTATTGTCTGTTTGTTCAAATCACGATAATCCACACATAGACGTAGAGTACCGTCAGATTTTGGGACAAATACCACTGCTGCACCCCAATCAGAGAAACTAGGTCTGATTAGACCCTTCCATACTAGCTGTCGTGTTTGATTGTCTAATTCCTCCTTCTCTTTCAAGGACATTCTTCGAATAGCGTGAACTACCGGCCTTGCATTGGGAACTAAAGTAATCTTGAAATCTATTTCTCTCTGCGGAGGTAAGCGAACAACTTCCTCAAACACATCCGCATAATTCTTGACGACAGGAATATCTTTAATGAGGTCAGGAATATTCTCTGCGACTTCAGGAACATTTTCTATTTGAGCTGGAGAAACATTCAAAGCTGCCCAGAAGTCTTTTCTATTAGCATTCTGACCTTCACAGGGAATGGTTATATAATCACCTGATTTAATCTTTGCCTTTACGACTCTCTCGGCGCATTTGACTTCAGCTTCATATTTGGTCAACCAGTCCAACCCCAAGATAAGATCAAACTCTTTAAAATTCATAACGGCTGCGATGGCAGGAAACCGATAACGAGAAAAGGAAACCGGCACTCCACAAATCCAACTGAGATCAATGGAACCCCCAACTGGATTCTGGACAGTCATTGGTTCCTTGAGCTTTTTCAAATTCAAATCCAGTTTCTTAGCTGCATCTTTGGAAATGAAGCTTCGTGACGCGCCTGTGTCAAACAGTACTTTGACTGGAATGTTTTTGACAGTAAGCGTGCCTTCTAAAACATCGGGCCTTTCTTGATTAGCTAAGGATTCAGAAGTTTCTGCTATTTCATTTACCTGAGCCTCTTTGGCCCTTTTTATCAGCCAGCAATCTCGCTTTATATGACCGGACTGATGACAAAGATTGCACTCTCGAGTCACAGGAGGCTTGTTCTTGGATTTAGATTCATTCCTCCTTCTCTTCCTCGAGGGTTTGCAATTCCCCTGGAAATGCCCTGGCTTATGGCAGTTGTTGCATATGGCAGTCGTGACAGGTTCTTTTTCAGATCTAGCCCTTTTTCGATTTACTTCGGGCTCCTTACTGACTTCAGACATTGTACTGGCCTCAGGACGATCAGTTTCAGACTCAATTCTATTACTAGAGCTGACTTCTTCTTCGTCGCATAACATTCCTTTCTTATGAAGATCTTCATATTGATAAGCCATATAAATCATTTCTGAAAACGGAAGCTTCACATGCCCCAATACTTTATTCTGGTATTTCCTTTGAAGCCCGTGAATAAATCTCATATTTTTCCTCTTCGGATTTTGAATTAGATGAGGAGCGAAGTGAGCAAGTTCATTGAATTTCTTATGATATTCGGGAATGGTCATATCACCTTGTATTAGATAAGAAAATTCATCACATAATCTCTCGGTTACTTCGGGAGGAGTAAATCTTTCTAAGAAAATCAATTTGAATCTGTCCCAGGTGATATCACCTTCTGGATTACTTCTGATGATTGATTCCCACCAGATTAAAGCTTCTTCTTTAAGCGCCCAAGATGCTACTAACCGTTTCTGGTCATCTCTTAGCTGGATATGCTCAAAGATTCTCTCGACAGAACTCATCCAAGCTTGAGTTTGAATAATAGATTCATTGCCCGAGAATTGTGCTCCACCCAGATTTCGATATCTCTTGAATAGAGCCTCTAGGTCGGGTTCTGTATTCCTTCTGTTTCTGGCACTCATTTTTCTAGTACTTCTGCAATTAGCAGATCAAGTGTCAGGTCACAGAAAAGAAAATTTAAAATATAGAAACACATACTTCAATGTAAATGTGTCTATCGAGGTGAAATTTCATTCTGCTTTACTCATACTAGGATATTGCTGATCCTATCTGTATTGAGTTACCCGTCCTAGAACACTACTGGTTCTATTTCTGACGAGTTCGTTCAAATGTTATATTCCAGAACTAAGCTTAACCAAAGCTCTGATACCACGTTGAGACGACCCGATTTCCCGTTCTCACGGAAACAAGGTTATCTTTTGGAATATAACACAGAAACATATAATAGCAGAACAGAATTAAATAAATACACCAGAATGAACAACAAAATATACTGGATAAAAGTAATCATCAGAGTTACACAGTATACAGGATCTTACTTAGTACAAATACAGTTCAGCTATACATAAATGTCTACAGCGGAAATAAACAAAATATGTACAATAGGAGCTGAACAGCATAAAAAGAAATAAATGATAGAATCCATCTTCAGCTCCAGCTATCCAGAAAGAACCAGCTAAACCTGAATACAAGGCTGCCCGTGTAGGAAAAGGGGCACCCGAGTTTGAGAGTGAAACAAACTACGAGTCAGTCATGGGACTGGTATGAGAAATCTACTCAACACATATATAATTTGGCTAATCACAGGACCACGCCACTTTCGTGGAACGGGTTTACTCCATTGGATTGCCAGGGCTTTAAAACAAATCTTTCTTTTAAACATCGCTATGCTTTTTATAAAAATGAAGCCGTTATAAGACTCAGTTCCCATCACACAATGCAACGCAAACCGGAGGATAGAGTTTTTACCTTATAACGGCCAAGATATGCTTGATACGAATAAAACAAAGGCATTTGATATTATTGCTAGTGTTTATATGTTTTGAAAACAATTTCAAATCATAACTATCAATCATAGACGGCATTAATGCCCCATACCACTATGTCGCCATATATAGGTATACAATCAAAATCGCATCGTCACGTATTTGGAAATTGGATTTCCGTCATGAACCAAGGCAAAAGATAGTCCTTACCGAATTCGAGACAATCTAGCCCATGTCTCAGGCAAGCGCGCAGGCAAGCCTTGGATCGTCAGGGCCGGTCCACCGATGTGGATTATTATGCCTGAACAATACGTCTCTCCGCCCTTTGGGGCGTAAGTGAGCCAACGAATGACTCCATCGGACCCGGATCGTCCGATCAAACCGAGGCGCCTCGCAACAGCAACAACCACATAGGTGAAAAGTATATAAATGTCAGGGCTGGTAGGTCACTGACACCACCCTAGCTAGAAAGAAACGCATGCCCTCCCTGAGGTCCTTCCTCCCGTTTTAGGTTCCTACCGGGGTGTGAGGCTCGCGAATTCACGTTATACACAAAGCTACGCCTCACAGGCGGTGCTTTGATCATCACCACAAGACTTTGCTTTTCAACAGAAGCCTTGATCACTGCATCTCAGCATGCCACATAGGCGATTCACACCGTGCACTGATGGCTATCAATCACACAGAACAAATTCCAATGTCGGACACACAGTCCATTTACAAGTCCGTTCTGGGTCTGAACGAAACCGGAGGCACTAAATACCTCGCAAACCCTTCGATCAATACGTACGTCTGAACGATCACCACTCATTATCCATATTTCGGGATGCCTCCCAATCAGGACCTCGGTTACCATCCAAACGAGGTGAAGATCTCCGGTCTTCGACCATCGTCTTCATCTTCGAATTTCAATCGTCGGTCGATTATTCGAAATGAGAATTAACTCGGCCTTTTCAAATAATTCACGTATATTTAGAATTTCAAATCGATTTATTTCAATGGTTAAATTATTCGACAACACCAATTGTGTTCTTTATATAGTTTTCACACCAAACACATTCAACCATCAAACATCACATAAATCAAGCAAATTCAGTTTATTTCCATTCCATATCGCTTACGATATTTTATAACTATTTATCGCTATTTTTATTTATTTTAAAATAGCCATTTTATTCAAAATGACGCTTCGGGCCATAAGGCGGCCGTGGCGCTGTTTTTCTTCAAATTTGATTTACACATATCTGAAAATCTAACCGTTGGATCTTCGCAAAATCTACATCATTAGAAAGGTCTTTTCAAAACGAATCCAACGGTTCCAGTTTCGGGAAATTCCGACGGTCGGATCTCCCGGTACAATCGTTTGAATTTTCGATTTCAAAATACGAACTGCAGCGTCGTTATTCGATTAAATATAATTTTATTTATATATATAAATAAATATAATCGTTTCTGGCGCTGTTTTTCTTCAGATTTGAATTAAACATTCCAGACAATCCAACCGTTGGATTTTTACAAGGTTGGTGCCGTTGGAAAGATTATTCCAAGGCGAACCCGACGGTTGAGGTTTCGGGAAAATCCAATGGTCGGATTTCCCGTACTAGTCGTTTGAAATCACGGTTTCAAAATACGAACTGCACGGCCTCGTTTCGTTTTAATTTTATTTATATTTATATAGTTATATAAATATAGTTCGTTCAATAATTTCTATATCGTTTTCACTTCAAAAATTTTTCTAACTCCTTAAATTTTGGAAAAATTTCGCCATAACCTCCCCTGCACCGGGAGCGTCGGGAAATCGCAAATAGCGTCCCGGTCCTTCTAATCTCAAAAAGAAAAAGAAAAAGCCAAGCGGCTAGCCAATCAGGCTCAAAATCATCACCCAAACAAATCAGTAAATGTGTACCTATTTGTCGGGCACAAAATTTTATTCCTCTTCTCTAGCCCCTTTGCTATAACCTGTTCAATGAATATGCATGTACATATATATACAGTTCATATCATTTTTCATTTTCTATTCAACTTCATATTTGATTTCTATTTGGTTTAAAAACTCCATTCATTCTAACGTTACATAAATAGGTGCAAATCATTTCATTAGCTAATTAATGAATATTTCAACTCATATATGTTTATTTTGAACAAGTGGCTATTTTTAACACTTCATATTTTAACGATTTATGCATACAATAAAAATGTGATTTTTATTGTAAAACAACTCATTTCAAAACACTATTTTTTTTCTATATAGTTCCTGTAGGTGATAAAATAGATTTTTTTATCATAAACAATTTATTTCAAAATATGAATACCATTCAACACATGAATTTCTAAACAACGAATGAATATCAATTCAACACATGAATGTTTTCAATAGTTTTTAGATATAGATAAAAATGTGATTTTTATTATCTAACAGTTTATTTTCAAAATATGAATACCATTCAACACATGAATTTCTAAACAACGAATGAATATCAATTCAACACAAGAATGTTTTCAATAGTTTTTAGATATAGATAAAAATGTGATTTTTATTATCTAACTATTTATTTCAAAATATGAATACCATTCAACACATGAATTTCTAAACAACGAATGAATATCAATTCAACACAAGAATGTTTTCAATAGTTTTTAGATATAGATAAAAATGTGATTTTTATTATCTAACTATTTGTTTTCAAAATATGAATACCATTCAACACATGAATTTCTAAACAACGAATGAATATCAATTCAACACAAGAATGTTTTCAATAGTTTTTATACATCGATAAAAATGTGATTTTTATTATCGAACTATTTATTTCAAAATATGAATACCATTCAACACATGAATTTCTATATAAGGAATAAATATAGTTTAAGCATATGAAAATAATTCAAACACACAAATATTATTCAAAATTTCGGCAGCATAACGGCAGGGTAGTTACACCGGCACCGTCCCTAGTACGGCTCCTCGCTCTACCTTAAAACCTCGCGGTTTTTGACATTGGGAAACATGCATCTAGTTCGCACGCAGGCGGCATGTATATATTTATTTCATTTCCACAAACTAATCCTAAGTGGTTTCAACCAAATATTTCACAACCACAAACGGGTATTTTTCAACCACAATCAACCAATATCCATCACAAACAATCCCAAACAATCATTCAATTTTCACCACAATTTCAACCAATAAATATCGTCCATGGTTTGTGGACGAGGGGGCGTATATATATATATATATTTATTTATATATAGCAATTTATATATAGCTATTCACATTCAATTTCAACACATATATAATATAATTTTTAAATCAGAAATCTCACCAATAGCTATCCAACTTCAAGACTCTTCTTAATAGAAATCTTCGCCTATTTTTCACTTTCACCCGTATTCTCTACATATGTAAAAATAGAATTTTTACTATGCTATTCAATATATAAAAATCGAATTTTTCCTTTTGCTTTCGACATATAAGAATATGATTTTTACTTTCGCTTTCAGCATATAAAAATATGACAATTCTACTTTTGCTTCAAAACAGTTTTATTTCTTTTTTTTTTAAAATTCAGTTTTAAATTGCTTTTAAAAATAACAGTTTTAACTAAAAAAAAAAATTCAATTTTAAACTACTTTTAAAATTCAGTTTTCTTTTATAAAATTCAGTTCTAAAAATTCCTTTTCAAAACAGTTTTAATTTTAAAAACATAAAACAGTTTTTATTTTTAAAAACATAAAACAGTTTTTATTTTAAAAACATAAAACAGTTTTTATTTTAAAAACATAAAACAGTTTTTATTTATTATAAACATAAACTGTTTTTAACTTTATAAAAATTCCTGTTTTAATACTTTAACATAAAACAGTTTTTAAATTCGGTTTTATAAAAACAGTTTTAAAATTATTTTATAAATCTCAGTTTTCAAGAATTCAAAAATAAAATAAAATAAAAATAATAATAAAAAAAAATAAAAACGAAAATACTTACAGAATCGAAGAAAGGGGGGATTGGCACTTCGTCGGAGGCGGCTCTCGAGGTGGCGGCTTCGGTCTGGAACGGTGGTGGCGCTTCAAGGCGGCTTCAGCTGCGCGAGCGAGTAGGGGCTTCAACTTCGCGACGTCGAGACAAGGGAGGGGGCTCGCGATTGGTTCAGGGGGGAGGAGGGAGAAGATCGGAGGGCGGTGGGGGTTTGATTCCGTCAGCGGCGGAGGGAGCTTCGTCGGCGTTCGAGGTTGGGGGGGGCGGCGCTCTGACGATTTAGGGTTCGTTTGTTTTTTTTTTTCTTTTTTTTTTCTGTTATGAATTTAAAACGAACGGGGGGGGGGCCAATGAAGATAAAGGAGGGGGGAAGAAGAAATTAAAAATTATATTTTTTTTTTATTTTATTATTTAAATTTGCAAAAGGGTTGACTTTTACATACGACCTCGAAACGAGGCCCACCGCCTGTCGCCCATAGCGTTTCACCCCCATTCCGAACACAATGGGATATGTATCGCAAGCTGATTTGATCGTTACAATCAGTTTCCTTTTGAATTTTCATTTAAATCATTATATTGAATTTTAAACGCACATTTCAAATTACCGGGGTCACATACTAACTAGAAAAATTCCAGAAAAATATTTTCTAGCTTCGTATTGACGATACGGTCCTAACAAAACTAGTTTCGTCGAATTCTGAGACCGTTTGAAAAATGGCCAATTTCCAGTCGATTAAAATCAACTGAAACTGGTCAAACCCGTTTTCCTTTGCCACGCTCACATATTGATTCGAAAAATTATGAAATTTGAAACCTAGCAATAACCTGACACTGCGGATCTAACAAAAGTGGTTTCGTCTAAATCCGAGGTCGTATGCAAAATGTCCATTTTTAAGGGCCTGAATTTCATAGCGACTATTCAGAATTTTCAACTGGACATATCTTTTGATTCCCGCTATCAAATTTCGATTGGTCGGATTCGTTAGAAAGATATCATCAATTAGATACTAATGTTTTTGGTCTCACTAAAATCCGGATTGTTTTGCACCTGGTATATTCAATTGAAGTTTGAAATCGAATTATCGAACTACCGCGCCATTTTCAATTCTATATATAATTATAATTAATTATATTGGTTTTCGAATGTCGATTCAAACTCATTTTCATCGCCATTATTTAAAATATTTATTTTAAATATTTAAAATCCATTATTTTAGCCAATTTAAAATTTTTAAATTGGTTCAGATTTTCTGGGTCGTTACAAGTCAGCACACAACAATCATCATCATTTATCAGTTTTAATTATACGTTATAAAAATATGAACTGGTAGACTTAGTGAGTTTTACTCACATTGGCAGTTCATCGTTAAATAATGGTAAACTGTTGTTGATTCGGATCAGACAATTTATTTTGCTATAAATTGTAACAAGCCCCGATTCACTCCCAATTAATTTCATGGCGTAGCCGCCATCCATACGATCCTAACAGATCTTGTTTCGTCTGATTCTGACATCGTATGCAATAGTTATTGCTTTTACAAGTTAATACATATGTAAATAAAACAAAACTTGAATTCTATTTTTACTTTGGGCCTCACCAATCAAACTAAGCCCATCTTCCTTCCAAATGAACCGACCCGCAATTACATCCCTTCTTCCCCAGATTACCACACAAACACCGCTCCAGGCAAAACATGCCATTTCCGCACCTTTAAATCCCCAAATCTCCTTCGAAATCCCCTCATCTTCAAAACCAACTTCACCAAAATACTTCTCATCCAAAACTCTCACTTCCCATACTCATCCCTTAAAACTCGCACTACCATAGTTGCTCGCGACATCACTGTCCTCGCGGACGAATTCCAAGAACACACGACATCTTTTGACATCGAAATCCTTCAATTTTTTCGTTTGAGCTCTATTTCCTACCACAAACACAGATACACACTTGAATTCGTGATTCAAAGCTTCAATCTCTTATAGAACTCAGCACTAGCACTCATGCTACTCACTGTCGAGAGTACCAAACGTACATCGCACATGGTAGAACCAGTATAGGTTGAAATCTCTTCTTGTAAGGATCACAAAGATAGTTGTTTGAAGATTTATGGAAGTTTATTTGATTTCTTTTGGATTTTAGAAGGTGGTTTCCTTCACGTTTTGTATTGTCTGAAGAAGACAGTGGCGGCGGTTCGATTAACTGACGAATGAATTTAGGTTTAGAAGGCGTAAGGGTATTTATAGGATAGCTTGGCTTGTCTAAGAAGCCTCATGTATTTTTTATTTATTTATTTTATATCCATTTTCTATTTGTATCCGCACTCTAAAAATCCTTACGAATACACATGATATCTAAAAATCATGAAAATGGACATGCAACTAGAGTTTGACATTACGGACCCAACGAAACTGGTTTCGTCGAATTCCGACTCCATTTGCTCACACAGTGTATTTTTAACCGTTGAAAATAGTGAATGTTTTTCACATTAAAAATTTGTACGGCCGCACACTGACCCCAAAAATCACGGAAATTGAAATCTAACAATAATTTAATGTTCCGGATCCAACAAAATTAGTTTCATCGAAAATGGAGATCATTTGCAAAACTGGCTATTTTTAAAGCTCTAAATAAATCCTTTTTAAATGTAAATATATTTAAAAATAATTAAATTAAATATTTATAAATATATCATATATATTCACACAAAATATCATACAGCTCCAGAATATTCCTATATGGACTTCTAACTCGATATTTCAAATCCTTATTAAATCGATATTCCGTTTAAAATGAAATTCCTTTTATATATCGTTATCAATTATGTATGAATTCCAGAGCGACTATTTTAAAATTGGATTTGGACATAAATCAAAATCTACACGACGAAATCCCGATTTTTCTCTTCCATTAGAAAAATATACTTCACTAGCTCTGAACGTTTCTTGTTTCATAGAAATCCGGCTTAAAACGGATTCTGTATATTCGTTTAAAGTTCGAATCGCCAAATAACGAACTACCGCACCATTTCGAGCTCGATTTTAATTATATTATAATTATACATTCAAACTTCATTTAAATAATATATTCGTTATTCGAATTCAATTCCAAACTGAATTATATATATTTTGAATTGTCCAATTCACACAATATTGTGAATTCCACTATTTCCGACTATTTCGAAAATAAATATATTTTTCTATTATTTATATTAATTAAATATTCAAAATTATTTAATTAAACAACCATTTAATTCTCTAAATCACTAATTAAATAATTAAATAAATTAATTATTATATTGCTAAAATACGGGACATTACATTCTTCCCCCCTTAAAATAATTTCGTCCTCGAAATTGCAAAGGTAGAAAACACACCCTATTAACTGGGTAAAATTATTTGTTTACTTCTTTAATTTAAGTTTCAACTGAACAAATAAATTTCAATTAAAATATTAATTAATTCTTATCAACGAAAATTTTCAAAAATCCTGAAAATTTTCTAACACCTTAAATTTCTGGAAACTTTTGCCAGAGCCTCCTTTGTACGGCTCAATTGGTACAACTACAACTCGCCACTCTAGGCCTTCTCCAACCCAAAAGAAAATCAAGCAGCCAAGCGGCTCATAAACCTCCTACCTAATATAAATATAAACTTGTACCTTTTTGTTGGGCATATCATGCCAACATGCATTTCGTTTTAAGTAAAACATGCAGAAAAAAATCTAAAGTGGAAAGCAGTGAAATAACATCAACAACCAACATGCATTTCATTCCAACATCATTTTATACGTATGCATTAAGATCTTTGGTTCCTTCTTTTACTCATATATTGGTTCCTTCTTTTACTCATATATGAGGAGTCAGGTTGCTAAGTATTAACAGCATTGTTCTTGGCAATTTTTTTTTTCAGAAATCAACATGTCACTCACGCATATATCCCAAGAATTCAAGCACCGATTCATGGCCACAAATCAAGGTTCTCCGGAATTTAACCAAGGCAACAAAAGGTAACAATTAAACAATCAATCACGCATGTTTCCCAAATATTAACCGTCTTCAAAACATGGCAGCACACAAATTTAGCTAAGCTTTCATATTTGAGTTTCAATTAAAATTTGAATACTTGACTAAAACTTAATCGTGAGTGAGATAACTCACCTGCAACGGAGATAAAGAGAAGCAGGCTTGGTTGGATAAGGTTGCGATGGCAATCGGAGGGATTGACCACGATTTCAGCTGAGTGGAACAGAGGGGACGCGCGGTTCCATGGTTCCCAGAGTGTTACGACGAACTGGGTGTTGGTGAAATGGATTTGGGAAAAATCATATTGCCACGGTGAAGAACGGTGGAGGGTTTCAATTTGAGGAGCAGTTGCTTCAATTTCAGGAGAGAGCGATGGAAAATTTGGACCGAAGTAAAGGGGCTTCAATTCTTCGGAGGACTGATCGAATTCCAGTGGACCGTGGCCATTAAATTAAGAGGGAAAGAAGATTTGAGGCTTCAGTCATTTTAAAGGAAGAGGAGGCTTGATTTTTCTTACTGAAGAATTTGGAGATGAGGAGCGAAATTTGTAGATAAAAGAAAACGAATAAGAATGAAGTCATGTCCATAGCTTATAGGATAGCGGCGTGTATAATCAGTAGGATTGTGCGGTTTTAACTGATGAAGGCAGTAACGAGATTTAAATTTTAATATTAAAACCTACTGCTAATTATCATTTAACTCCCCAAATTCGTACCGCCCAACAAATCTCTGAACACAACGAAAATTATACGTTCCTTTTTGTTTCAATGTTCCAAATTCAATAAAATTGTTTTGACTGTAATCCGACTCCATTTACATACAATGTTATTTTAAATTATTTAACGATTGATCGATTTCATTTTGTTCGTTCACCAACAACTCTATTCGATTCCAATTTTGAACCGCAAATTTCCATACACATATCCCACCAACTTTCTGTATATTTCAACAAATAAAATCTCCAATTTGTTTAATGTTAATAATGTTTATTTTTAAATTCAACCATTAATATTTCAATCCAATTTCAACTCCATTCAAATATCCAACCAAATTCAACTTCAAATATTCAACAATAATTATTTGATTCTCAATCAACTATTCTGCAGTAAATATTGAATCACAAAAACATATATTTGATTTTCTAGCCTAAGTTATCAATATAAAAATTGGTTATTACTAGTTAAATCTTTAATTAACTCCATATCCAATTGTCGAAATTTCCGAGACATTACAATCTCCCCCCTTTAAAACATTTCGTCCTCGAAAAGGAAAGATCGTTAGGATTATAACAATGTATACTTCAAATTTTCATATTCATGTGAAATTATTCCACAAATAATTTAAATATCGATATTTAAATCATCGATCCTCTTTATTTATCTATTATACCCAATTAATTCGGGAAACCAAATTTCTTTATAACCTTATCTGTCAATATTTACTATTCATCATTCCACTTATTCGTTACAATCCACGTTCATCCAAATATCTTCCCATTCAATCCATCTAATCCATTTATCCTTTTCAAATACTCATCGAAGAGGGTAAATAATATCTTCTCTACTAGCCGATAATTTATATATTCAAAACTTGAAAATTTTCAAAATCTGAAAATATTTGTATTGACACAAAGTCATGGTCTTGAAAACCATTTAAAATCATCTTTCTAAATGTAAATTTTCAATTTCAGATTATTGATTTGATTCTTAAAATCAAAATTACTTTATACTCGAAGTTTGACAAGTCTATCATTGTTCTCATAGACGTTAGGCATACGCTGGCCAGGCGCACGACTAAAATCTCCATGTACTAACTATTCTTGCTTCAACTCCCAGTGAAAAATATATTTTAAAAAAAATTCCTTTAAAAGCAGATATGGAAAGTACCAATGTAATATTGATATGTTGATTGTTCATGAATCGCAGATACACAATGGTTGCGTCTAGATCCCCCAGAAAACATCCGTATCTATAGGAAATCATTTCCTTGCGAATATCGTCATGAACAAATCAACGGAAGACATTTAAGAGTCAAGAGAAAATATGAGGTCGAGTGTTGATTGCTCTATCTCTGTATCACGAAAACAAATGATGAAAATAAATCAGGTCACGAGGATTAATCAATTCACAAAGACAAATCCAGTCATGAAGACAAGCTGCTGCATTAAACAGGTGGCTCCATTCTACGTTTAGTAACTCTAATGGTTACATCTCTTTCATTTGTAGATTTATCATGTGGACCGCAGGTATACAGTGGTTACACCTGGGTCCCCCAGGAAACATCCATACCCATAAGCTGTCACAGCTCTGCAGATTATGCCCATATAATTCGACTGTAGATCGCAGCAGTTATAATGGTTACGCTTGGTTCCCCTAAGAAACATCCGACCGCCGTAGGCTATCTGCAGCCCTGCGAATTTCACTACATGGTCGAATTCGAATGACTCTAGATCGCAGCGATCAAAATGGTTACGCCTGATTCTCTCAGGAAACATCCGTCTGCCGTAGGCTATCTGCAGCCCTGGGAATTGCGCTAGCAGTCGTGCTCAATGGCAACTCATGAGTTTTATGTCCGGACAACCTACTACCACCAGCAACATATCTCAACTAAGTTCGAAATTCATAGAAAAGGAAGGTACTTTCCTTATCTTGATTTTGAAAACATATTATACTATATACATATAGTACTTCTTCTCATAAATCAAACTTACGTCAACATACATAATATTTTCATTTCAAATCCTATTTCAAATATCTTATTCTTATATAAATTTTGTTATATAAAATTTTATCTCAAATCGATTATCTTTTAAATCGCTAGTTTCCAAATTCACTGAATTCTTGTACATTTCCATATAAGTTTCGGAAATTTCCATATTCAATATCCAAATTTAAATATCCTCGAACTCTATTCCAGTTTCAAAATTTCAGTCTTGACTTCTTAATCCATTCAGATATTTAATACCCTTTCAAACTCAAATTTATGAATTTGTTTCTATAAACCAATTTCCTTCCAATTCTCCAATTATTAAATTCATTGCTTAACTCAAATCTCTATGCCCCCGAAATCTGGGAATTTCTCACGTTTTCTTATTCACGCATAATTTCTTCTCCATATTCTCCTCCTCCGACCGTCAATTAGTAAGCGAACAACTCCCTAAGTATCAACCCCGAAGGCCGAAACCAACATCAGATCGATGCTCAGAAAGCTATTCAACTTAGCAAACCTCCAGTCAGTTTCTAAATTGCTTAACTCCATTTCTTAATTTCTTATCAAATCAATCCTTACACAACTTTCAGATTTAATTTACAAATCCACTTCTCTTCACGTTCTGCCACCCTTCATTATCATCGTGCAGCTCTTTAGTTTTCCGTTCTTGCCATTTATCAAAACTTGTTAGCCTCTCACGATCCTTGAAAACATTTTTCAATTATCATATTTAATTTCTTATTACCATTAGGAAATATTACCATATATTCGCAAATCCTTATTTTTAGAAAATATATTTTATTCTCATGGGAAACATTTCTAATTTTCTATTTGGATTAAATAGATGTTAAATAAAACATCGTTGTTCCCACTTAACTATTAATACTTATTAGCTCACTTCACTTAACCAATTCTTGCTATCGAACCTTAATCACTTCATAGTCAGTAATGAAGTCAATCAAGTTGGGGTATATTTACCTCTCATACCTTAACTGAACAACATTATTAATTTCGAAATAAATAAAACTCACAACTTCGAACACCAACAAAACATTCATTCTCGTAATTCTCGATTTCAAGTTAAGAATTTATTTCTTTTAAAATGATTCACGCTTTCAAGATATTTATCTTTAAAATATACTTTATTCTTCTCCATACATAAACAATTTATTACTAATATATCAAGTTTTTATTTAAAATGGAAAGTAAATAGTACTGTCCTGAAATTTGACATAATTGATTCTACGCATAACCTTCTTTTCGAATAATCTATTATTCGATACCATATTCTGAACTTAGGAAAATCTCATTTGATTTATATTTTAAGCTTCAAAATATTCTTATTGTACTTGTTAGCTCCATTTCATTTATCCTCAATTTCATTCGCAACATTTTTGCTTTTACATGTTACTTACTACTAAAAACTGAATATTATACCTTTTATCGAAGTTTGAACTTTTCACATCAAATTAGTTTTGATTTCATATAAGTTCAAATCTCTTTAATGTCTTCATTCATATTTCGCTTCATTCCATTTATAATGCACTTTATTTATAATTCTTGCTTATCATATACTTTAATTAGCTAACAAGTTTATAACTTACTATCGAATTCATATATTCGATTATACATTATTGGTTTGAAACTAATTATAATTTATCTTCTCAAGTTAGTAAAGCAATTTAACACAATCGAATTCCAATTATACCCTTTTAATTTCATTTTCATTAATTCATATTCTGAACATTGAAATAAAATTCATCATTCCGTCCTTGAAACGATTTCAAATTTCTCCTTTCCATTCTAATTCTCATCAAAATTCTTATTGCCAATCAATTTCAATTACCTTTGATTTTTAAAATACACGATTAGAGAAATTTATTTTTCGACTCTCTCAAGCTTATCTTCCTTAAATACCATTCGACGAAGGATGTGGGATTCACATCTAAGGAGACTTATCGAAGACTGGCTCTCGCAAACCTGGATTCGAAGACTTTCGAAGATTAGGGATTCCGAACAGAATTTTCAAATCTAAAAAAAAATTATTTTCGTTGTATTAGTTTCAAGACACAAGTTTTAAAATACTTGATATCTCTAAAATAATTTATCTTTCAAAAATTTATTTTTCAAAATCTTTTTATTTTCAAGATCCCTTTTTAAACCCAATAAGCTAGGCTTTGAATAAACCAAAGCTCTGATACCACTTGTAATGTCCCGCCTTTTTGACCGCTTCAAATCGGTAACTAAAGCAACTTTAAACATCCAAAACGACAGATCGTTATTAGCTTACAGAGTTTAAAATGGAATCAACACAGAAAATACATAATAAATAGATGACATAAGATTGAACGGCAGAATAGAATTTTATTTATAATCAAATTTTTTGAGTACAAGATATTTATATATATAGCGGAATTAAAACAATTTGAACATAGGAAAATCATTACTGTTTTAAATATCTTCAGAGTGCGCATCTCTTGAAATCCCCAGCTTCGCCAATCTTCGAATCCTAAGCCGTAATCTTTAAATCTGAAATGCTCGAGTCTGACCCAAGCGTTCCATGCAAAAAGATAAAACACTTGAGTCATGATTAAACTTTGTTCAAGTAAATCAATTTCAATAGAAACTAAAATCTAATAGTTAATCCTATAGGGGAAAAAATTTCTAAGACGTAACATAACGACTTGGGATGAACTAAGGCCGGACAACATATGGATTTGTGTGTATACACACACACACATGTATATTTCATTTAGGCAAGGTTCAACATATATCACATGCTAACAGTAACAAGGTATAATATGTATACTAATATGTATGTTATAGATCCAACATGGCAGCACATTTAATAATTAATGTGCCTAAAAAGATATTTTTTTTCCTTCTTCTAGGTTTAAGGCTGAAATCAGTTTGCAAGGGTTCCCTTTTATAAATACAAGTAGTGGGTCCACAATAAGAGTAGCACGGTACAACAAATACTTGTCCATATTCACTAGAGTAACAAATGTAAGGGTTTCAAAACTAGAATGAACAACCAGGGCACAAATGACGTGAATCTACAAGTTTTCTCACGCACAGAAATATAGCAGGTAAACATTTAATATCATTTTTCAGCACTAGTGACTTGAATTCAATCCCATTAACTCCTTTAAATTTGGTACATTATGTCCAGTTTGGTGCAAACAAGAAATAAAACAAGTATGACACAACATTGTTAATGAAATAGGTTGCAGCAAATCTTCTTATAGCAAACAGTGTAGGTGAATGCACTACAACAAGCATTGCGTGTTCACAACCAAATTAAACTTGTTCAATCTATACAGTGGTATATAACAAATCTATGTAAATAGTTAATTGATTCCATGCCATGACACGTTAGGTCAACAACACTGCCATATATGAATAATACAGTTCGTATTTAGTACAAACCCAACATGACCAATGCCTGTATATTTCTTAGTCATCATAAAAACGATAAGTTTATGGGGATGTCTCTTTATTTATTTTCTTGTATGAAGCTGAGCAAAGTACTAAGCAACCGAGAAATTCTAACTAATCCAGATTTATAAACTAACTAGGTAAAAATCAAATCTTGTGGAAAACTGTGTATTAGTTTAAAACCATCTTTGTAACTAAGAAACTTCCATTCATCTTTCATTCCTTCTTATTCCCTTACACGTGAGTTCCTTGATCCATACACACAGTGGTTTGTTAACAAAACATCTTTAAACATCTCCCTTTTTTTAAAGACAATAAATTAATTGAACCAAAGAAACAAAAAGTCTCAACTTCCATTTAGTTCTTCAATTCCTTTTTGTATTGAAGACCACAAACTGCCAATGTGGCAACCCGTATTCCGACCGATCGTTTTTTTTCTCAAAATTCCAATCTATCAAAACTCGGATTGGTTTGCTCTAGTATCCTGCAGAAAAGTCAAAGACATAAAATATGTCAGAGCTCAGAAAATATCTCACAGCGGAATGGATAAAATATAATATAGTCAAAATATAGCCTTACCGTATTTATAATACTACCTAACTAGTATCCATGGCTATCATGTCCTGCCACAAATCTAATCTGCGAGTATGTTATGAGGAGGGGGTCAGAACACAAGTTCTGGTGACTGGATTTAAACTTTACAATTTGGATCATCCTACATATACCATTCAATCATGTTTTCTTATTTATTAGATTACTTGGGTTAACATCTCTCAAGTCTTACACACACGTCGCACCCATTTACTCCCCGGTGGATTTACCTAATATAGTATATATTTAGCTACCCCCAATATTGAGGTACATCCCATGGTACCCCATTCGCACGGTCTCCACCGTAACACCATCGAAATATATGCAGTCCTTCATTCTACGTCGTAGTGACGTACAGATATCAATATTATGTTCCGCATATATCTATCATTACTACGCTACATAAATATACTGACTGCCACCTTTGTTCGAATCAGACTCCATACCGGAGTAATGCCCTCAAGTCTACTATACACCACCCAGAGCCGACATGCATGTATCTAGACTGTCCACCATACGTATCTTCAATTGTAGCTCGATGCTTCAATCGCACGTCCTCTAATGTGCACCGAGTTCCATGGCAAGGCGATACAAGAAACACGGAACTCAATCGGGAGCTTTTTCATACCTGTATAGGCTCGTCTTTAAAGAGCCTCTATATACAGATATACCTAGGGTCTGTTTTCGTGGTAGCTATGGCCCCACCTCGGCCCCTCCCTATTTAGTGAAGACTACCAGAGCCAAGCGACTGCCCCTCCGCAAACAGTCTAAACATCTATGTGGCATCTCCCCTCGACCCCTTACCCCGATAGTGAAGGGTGAAATGGCATCTTAGGTTTAGCTTGAGTCTTTCCGCATCCCACTGGTTGCCGATGACGGGTGTCCGACGGTCTACTATCCTTGTCGTTCCTGACCCTCTGCCTCCTCGTGAGGCAACCGCTAAACCACCTGGTGTCACCTCGTCACAGCATTCTGACTGCATAGCTACATCTGCAGTCAAGGCCCACCCACCTAGTAGTTATGCAGGGACCCAACCTCTGCGGACACAGCCTAAGACATCTGCCGCCGCACAGAGGACTACTAGGAGCACCTTACATACCTCAGGAAGCCGCGTGCTTCCCCTTCCAGTCGTTTGGAGCCGTCCGAACAATCAGATGAATGTGCTCTCCCCTCGTGCCTTATAACACCTCGATGATCTACCTCGTCGGGTTATTCACGCTCAACCGTATGGACTAGTCTAAGCGCCTTACTATAGCATGTTGTTAGACCCTATGTCTAAACATTCTTTTACACGGTTACCTCACCTCATCAGGTTTCCAGTTAACTTGGTTATTCCAATTCATATTGAATTCTTATTCCAATTACCAAGTTTCTCTTGCTTATTAATTTCAGTCATACAACTTAATCCATTTAAGTTTATTAATAAGCCCACCACATGTTATTTTCTGGATTATGGTCCAAGGTCTGTAATCCACAATCCCTTTTATATTCTTGTTGACTTCATCATTACAATAACATGTTTTACTTAATATGTAATTAAGTATATTTAATTCACATGTTTTCTAATTAACATGTCACTTACCATTTATGATTAAATATAACTTATTTCACTTCATAAGTTTTCCTCATTCTTTCCCATTTAATCATAATTACATTTTACATTATCAATACAACTTATCGATGTTTACTTATTAAATTAGTTCTATTAACTAAGGTCCATTAATAAGATTACCTACCCTTTTATTATAACCTATGTTATAATTTCCTCTTGTCCCTAAGACAAGCCTAATCATTCTTATCAACGAGTTTCAAACTTCCAAGCCTGCAGGTTACTTAATTTATAATTAAGTACAACTTCTTATATTTCATATATTTCCCCCCTTTTCTCAAATGGTTTTCGGCTTTCCTCATTTACTGATTACTTAATTTATGATTAAGTGTCCCAGATCTCATTTCGCCAGTTATCCCATTTCCTTATTAGTTTATTATAACCTAAGTTATAATCTTCACTTGTCCCTAGGACAAGTATACCTACTATACAACATTTTCATTAATGTTATTTATGTACAATAGGTGATTATCATTTCTACAAGTTATGCTTACCCTAAAAGGTGCCTTTAATTACATAACTTTATTATTTCTACCGATTATGTATACCACTGGGTGTCTTTGATTACATAACCTTATCGGGCTAAGTTTGCGGGCCTATATGTAAATATTACCCACCCCCTTAGATTTGCCTTGCCCACCCACTGTCCAACAAATTTTTACTTGACCCTAACTTTAGTTCATATTCATACAATCCCTATGGATTAAACTAGGTTAAGTAGTCCAATTCATTACCGTGTCCATTTATGGTTTAAAATGGGCTAGACCTCCCACATTAGGCCTACAACTTGTGGATGCTGGATATGCCGGTCGGGTCCGGGCAGACTTCTTCCACAAGTTGGGCTTAACCTCGTGTCATAACCCGTCTCATATTTCCGCACTTAGACCTCTCACATTAGGTTCAACACTAGTGGTTGCTGGATATGCCGGTCGGGTCCAGGCAGACTTTCACCACTAATGCAACCTAACCTCGTGTCATAAGTGCAATTACAATTACTAATTGTAATCCTAGGCATTCACTATTAATCAATTATTTAAACCTATGCCTTTATAGGTGTTAATGACTATTTACCCAATTATATTCATGATGGGTTATATGTCTAAATTCATAGAATTCGAATTATGCCAATTACATAGGATCCCATCTGCGCCTAAATCATTTTTCTATACTTATGATCCAATTTAAGATTTTTAAACAAAATACGGTCGATGGCCCAAACCCGTATTTATTCGATTCTATGTTAACATGAATCCACATAGTGATATACTTACTCCAATTATTCCCTGTATATAATTGGGTGAAATTTACATGTAAACTTTTTAGCACTCCAACATCCAATATATGAATTTTTCCCACATATTCAAATTAATATTATAACATGTAAACATTCCAACATTTCAACTGATTCAATATATGAATGATTCATATTAACAATTTGACATTATATCATGCTTATCATTCCCCCAATTAATAGATTCAACATATGAGTTTCCTGATCTATTCATATTAACGTCTCAACTTGTTATAATAGCAATTTATAATTAAACTGGCAATTTCACAATTTATTAAAAAGGGGAATGCTAAACGATAGAGGTACTATTATTTAAAAAGTATAACAACTTACCTTTCATGTTTTCCACAAATCTTGGATCTGATCCGTTCTAACATCCATCGTTTTCCTTTCCCCTTTAATTTGATTTGAAACCTAATAACATGGATCGACTATTTTCATTAAGAGAGAAGGGAAAGAAAATAGGAAGAATATGAATAGATTGGATCTGGGACGTTACCTTGCTTTTCACGTAGTTCTGAACGCCTTTTAATAAAAACACTTATCTCTTCTCTCCAGGTCTTACTTTGAGATTTTCTAATTTACAAATCTAAATTTCTGAATATGTTTTAGAAGAGAGAGAGAGGGAGCAATGGCGGAGCTCCAGCGTAGCTGCCGAATTATGAGATTTACGGTTAGGCCTAGGGTCTTATTTATAGGGGTGGCAGAGGAACCAGGACCCTCAAATCAAAATATAAAACACCAGAATCGTCCATGTCAGAAAAGAAGGTTCCAGATTCGCAGGTGGGTCGACCCATTGGTCGACCCCCCTTTAGGTGGGTCGACCCCTAGGTCGACCCCTCCCTGTTGATTGGTCGACCCCTTGGTCAACCCCCAACGGTCCATTTTCCCTCCGAACTTTCCCGCCCACGATTTTTATTTTTGAACTGATTTTCAAATTTTCTAGATATATTTATTATATATATATACGTATTAGCTCTTTATATGTATACAAACTTCTAATGCTCATAACTTCTTCATACAGTGTCCGTTTTACACAAACCAGGTGTCGATTTTGACTAGAATTTCGAGATGGACGCAATGGCGCAGTCCGTTGTTACTTAATTCTGAATATTTAATTAAGTTATCCTTATTTTATTATCTTTAAAAATACGGGGTGTTACATTCTCCCACCCTTAGGAAATTTCATTCCGAAATTGGATAAGGGTAAAATAAATCAACTCCTCGCATAATATACATACATCATGTGTGCATCCAATTTTTGCAAACGTTGTGCACTTATGTAAAGTGAAGTACAACATAATAATGCATGTATGCTTAAGCGGTACCTCCTATGTGTGTGCAAAATTTTCAAAAATCCTTTTAAAATATGATGCTCACATCCTAAATATACTGACAGTTCTACATGAATGCAATATTTTGAAAATCAAAAAGCTTTTTCACCCAAATTTTCCCACACTCTTACTGTGTAAGAGAATAGTTCATCCAACTGTTGCATCCATAATCCTACCAACCAACTTTATTTTTTGAATTTCAGAAAAATCTAATTTTCTAAATTCGATTTCTTATCTTACAAAAAGGTGGAAAACAGAAAACTCCGCATCTTCCATTTTTCTTTTTCAACCTTTTTCTAACCGTACTTGGATTTTATGTAACTATTTATAAAGATTCACCTATTTTCCTTTCCAAGCACAACCCACATAAGAAAATTTTCTTTTGTTACCGATTTTCTTTTTTATCTTCTCTTAGAAATTTTTATCGTTATCCATCTTTTCTCATAATTTATTATGTTTGTTGCTTTACTGAATTTTCTATTTCCTTTTCAGTTGTAACATTTCTCTTCTCTTAGCTTATTTAATTATCTGGTCTTTTTTTAAATTTAAATAAGCCTTCTAGTCTTTCAACTAAAACAGGAGAACATACACCTTACACAGCTGCTACTAAAGGCCAGGAATCTCGGGACTATGTCCCCCTCAGACAGAAAAGTCCAAACAACAGGATCTGTGACAAGTTTATGTGTTACCCTAACTCCCCAACAAGAACAATATAATGGAATGATCCCAACCGAAATGTAGTAATGGGTTTTACCCCTAACATGAAAATTAGTAACTGGATCTAAACATTTACTTGCCCTTTTCTATCTAGTAGTCACTACTAACTCTAGCTGTCTACCAACAATTATTTCAAGCAACACCCAAGGCTATTCAATGCTTATGCATTTACGAGAACTCACCATTATTCCAAGATAATTTTCTCTATTTACTTTATAGCCTCAAAAATTTTCCCGTATTTCCTAGGCATTAAACCTTACCTACTCCATACTTTTAAAACATGGTTTGGCCTTTCTTTTTCATATAAATCCAAAAATTCAAAAGTGTCAAAATCTCATTTTCCTCATGAAAACTTACTTTTGCCAAACCACAAAAACATGTCATCTTAAAAATGTAAATCATCATTTTTTTTTCAAATCACAAAAACTGGAGTAGATACGAACAACTATTTTCCGAATCGGGTTTATGACTTGTTCTTACCTATAAGGTCAGTTTAGTATCTTTCTACAAGGTGCCAACATCCACTTAATTCTTATTTCTACAACTTATTTCGTCTAGCTACAAAATTATCTTAAAATAATTCATCAAAATGGGTTGTCATAAGAATAGAGACTTAAAATCTTTCTTTACTAAAGATTCTCGTATGAAATATAACAAAAAAACATGCTCTATATTATGCACCTTTTATTGAAAGAATTTTACTTTAGATAAAAAAAATCGCAAGAAATCACTGTTTGCAAAATATACCCCATTTTCTTTTAAAAACCAATATGTATACTTTACATATTTAAAACTTATAACTTTTAAGATTTAAACCTAAAAATACCGTAAACCATTTTCCCAAAACTTTTATAATTTCAAGTTCTTAAAAGTTAATAACGGGGTTAGACTCAAAGCAGGTTTCCAATTCTTCTAGGCTTTCCTAGACACTCCCTAAGGTCAATTCTCTCAACTATATATATTCTTAATCCATTTTTCTCTTTTCAACTTTTTCCAATATATAAGTTTTTCAAACCCACTAATCCAAAATACTAATTATATGGGATTCACTTTCCTTCCATACAAAATACATTGTACACTTTCCACCCAATTACCTAAGGGTCTCAAATTTCCTTATTCATTCCTTTAGTGCACAAAACAAACATCCCATTTATACTCTTTTTATTTAGTGGGTTCCTTTATGGATCTAGGTATATATATATAATATTTATATTTTAAAAAATACAAATACGTTCACTCACGATTTATATAAGAATCCTAAACCTAAGCTCTGATACAAGATGTGACAACCCTTATTCTGACTGACCGTTTTTTTTTTAAATTCCAATCTATTGAAACTCGGATTGGTTTGCTCTGGTATCCTACAGAAAAGACAGAGACATAAAATATGTCAGAGCTCAGAAAATATCTCATAGCGGAATGGATAAAATATAATATAATCAAAATATAGCCTTACCGTATTTATAATACTACCTAACTAGTATCCAAGGCTAACATGTCCCTGCCACAAATCTAATCTACCAGTATGTTATGAGGAGGGGGTCAGAACACAAGTTCAGGTGACTGGATTTAAACTATACACTTTGGATAATCCTACATATATCGTTCAATCATATTTTCTTATTTATTAGGTTACTTGGGTTAACAGCACTCAAGGCTTACACACACGTCGCACCCATTTACTCCCCAGTGAACTAACCTAATACAATATATATGTAGCTAACCCCAATATTGAGATACACCCCATGGTACCCCACTCGCACGGTCTCCATTGTAACACCATCGAAATATACGCAGTCCCTCATCCTACGTCGTAGTGACGTACAGATATCAATATTACGTTCCGCATATATCTATCATTACTATGCTACGTAAACGTATTGACTGCCACCTTTGTTTGAATAAGACTCCATACCGGAGTAATGCCCTCAAGTCTATGATACACCACCCAGAGCCGACATGCATGTATCTAAACTAACCACCGTACGTATCATCAATTGTAGCTCGATGCCTCAATCGCACATCCTCTAATGTGCACCGAGTCCCATGGCAAGGCGATATAAGAAACACGGAACTCGGTCGGGAGATTTTTCATACCTGTACTGGCCCTTCTTTAAACAGCCTCTATATACAGATATACCTAGGGTCTGTTTTCGTGGTGGCTATAGCCCCACCTCGGCCCCTCCGTCAACTAGTAAAGACTACCAGAGCTAAGCGAATGCCCCTACGCAAACAATCTAAATATCCATGTGGCATCTCCCCTCAACCGCTTACCCCGATAGTGAAGGGTGAAATGGTATCTTGGGTTTAGCTCGAGTCTTTCTGCATCCCACTGGTTGCTGATGATGGGTGTCCGATGGTCTACCATCCTTTTTGATCCTGACCCTCTACCTCCTCGTGAGGCAGCCGCCGAACCATCATGGTGTCACCACGTCATAGCATTCCGACTGCAAAGCTACATCTGCAGTGAAGGCCCACCCACCTAGTAGTTACGCAGACCCAACTTCTGCGGACACAGCCTAAGACATCTGCCGTCGCATAGAGGACTACTAGGAGAACCTTACGTACCTCAGGAAGCCGCATGGTTCCCCTTCCAGTCCTTTGGATCCATCAGAACAATCAGATGAATGTGCACTCCCCTCGTGCCTTATAACACCTCGATGATCTACCTCATTGGGTTATCACCCTCAATCGTACGGACTGGTTTAAGTGCCTTACTTTAGCATGTTGTTAGACCCTATGTTTAAACATTCTTTTACACGCTTACCTCACCTCATCAGGTTTCCAGTTAACTTGGTTATTCCAATTCATATTGAATTCTTTTTCCTATTACCAAGTTTCTCTTGCTTATTAATTTTAGTTATACAACTTAATCCATTTACGTTTATTAATAAGCCCACCACATGTTATTTTCTGGATTGTGGTCCAAGGTCCGTAATCCATAATCCCTTTTATATTCTTGTTGATTTCATCGTTACAATAACATATTTTACTTAATATGTAATTAAGTGTACCTAATTCACATGTTTTCTAATTAACATGTCACTGACCATTTATGATTAAATATAACTTATTTCATTTCATAAGTTTTCCTCATTCTTTCCCATTTAATCATAATTCCATTTTACATTGTCAATACAACTTATCGTTGTTTACTTATTAACTTAGTTCTATTAACTAAGGCCCATTAATAGGTTTACTACCCGTTTATTATAACATATGTTATAATTTCCTCTTGTCCCTAGGACAAGACTAACCATTCTTATCAACGGGTTTCAGACTTCCAAGCCTACAGGTTACTTAATTTATAATTAAGTACAACTTCTTATATTTCATATATTTCCTCCTTTTCTCAATTGGTTTTCGTCTTTCCTCATTTACTGATTACTTAATTTACAATTAAGTGTTCCTTATCTCATTTCGCCATTTATCCCATTTTCTTATTAGTTTATTATAACCTAAGTTCTAATCTTCACTAATCCCTGGGACAAGTCTACCAATTATACAACATTTTCATTAATATTATTTATTTACAATAGGTGATTGTCATTTATACAAGTTATGCTTACCCTAAAAGGTGCCTTTAATTACATAGCTTTATTACTTCTACCGATTATGTATACCACTAGGTGTCTTTGATTACATTACCTTATCGGGCTAAGTTTGCGGGCCTATATGTAAATATTACCCACCCCCTTAGATTTGCCTAGCCCACCCATTGTCCAACCAATTTTTACTTAAACCTAACTTTAGCTCATATTCATACAATCCCTATGGATTAGATTAGGTTAAGTAGTCCAATTCATTACCGTGTCCATTTATGGTTTATAATGGGTCAGACCTCCCACATTAGGCCTACAACTTGTGGATGCTGGATATGTCGGTCGGGTCCGGGAGACTTCTTCCACAAGTTGGGCTTAACCTCGTCTCATAGCCCGTGTCATATTTGCGCACTTAGACCTCTCACATTAGGTTCAACATTAGTGGCTGCCGGATATGCCGGTCGGGTCCGGGAAGACTTCCACCACTAATGCAACCTAACCTCGTGTCATAAGCGCAATTACAATTTCTAATTGTAATCCTAGGCATTCATTATTAATTAATTATTTAAATCTATGCCTTTATAGGTGTTATTGCCCATTTACCCAATTATATTCATGATGGGTTATATGTCTTAATTCATATTATTCGAAATTTGCCAATTACATATGATCCTATTTGCGCCCGAATCATTTTTCTATACTTATGATCCAATTTAAGATTTTTAAACATAATATGGTCGATGTCCCAAACCCATATTTATTCGATTCTATGTTAACATGAATCCATATAGTCATATACTTACACCAATTATTCCCTGTATATAATTGGGACAAATTTACATGTAAACTTTTTATCACTCTAACAAATCTAATATGAATTTTTCCCATATGTTTAAATTAATATTATAACATGTAAACATTCCAACATTTCAACTGATTCAATATATGAATTATTCATATTAACAATTTGACATTATATCATGCTAATCATTCCCTCAATTTAATAGATTCAACCTATGAATTTTCTGATCTATTTATATTAACGTCTCAACTTGTTATAACAGCAATTTATAATTAAACTGGAAATTTCACTATTTATTAATAAGGGGAATACTAAACGATAGAGGTACTATTATTCAAAAAGTATATTTTATACCCACTCACCTTTCATGCTTTCCCCAAATCTTGGATCTGATCTGTTCTATCATCCATCGTTTTCCTTTCCCCTTTAATTTTATTTGAAACCTAATAACATGGATCGACAATTTTCATTAAGAGAGAAGGGAAAGAAAATAGGAAGAATATAAATAGATTGGACCTGAGACGTTACCTTGCTTTTCATGTAATTCTGAATGCCATTTAATAAAAACACCAATCTCTTCCTTCTAGATCTTAATTTAAGATTTTCTAATTTACAAATCTAAATTTCTGAATATGTTTGAGGGGGGAGAGAGAGAGGGAGCAATGGCGGAGCTCCAGCTTAGCCGCTGAATTATGGGATTTAGGGTTAGGCCTAGGGTCTTATTTATAGGGGTAGCGGAGTAATTAGGACCCTTAGATCAAAATCTAAAACACCAAAATCGTCCGCGTCAGAAAAAGAAGGTTCCAGATTCGCGGGTGGGTCGACCCCCCTTTGGGTGGGTCGATCCTCAACGGTCCATTTTCCCTCCGAACTTTCCTGCCCACAATTTTGATTTCTGAACTGATTTTCGAATTTTCTGGATATATTTATTATATGTATATATACATATAAGCTCCTTATATGTATACAAACTTCTAACGCTCATAACTTCTTAATACGGTATTCGTTTTACACAAACCAGGTGTCGATTTTGACCATAATTTCGAGACGGATGCAATTGCACAGTCTATTTAACTTAATTCTGAATATTTAATTAGGTTATCCTTATTTTATTATCTTTAAAAATATGGGGTGTCACAGCCAATGTAACCAAAATAGTTCAGCCTTATTTTGAATAGTTTTCATTTTCAGATCACTAACTAATATCCTTTGTAATTCACGTTAAACCAATAGTTAAGCTTAAAAATTCAACTCGGGTAATGGTAATAGGTCCAACATACTAATGTTTCATGCAACCATCAAGTCATACATAGGTTTCAAAACGGCATAGTAACGAATCAACATAGCTTAACAAGGTTCATGGTTGTCATGCGAGTATACATGTGTTTATCAAAAGATGGCTCAACAAACAAGTACACAGGGAAATAATATATGAACAAGGGAAACAATTTGGTATGTATTTGTAATCCATATATCACACTCCTAATACTTAAAATCTTTTTTTCCTTTTTTAATATATGTAAAAATATGTTATGTAATACATCTTTACATAATAATAAACTTTGTCCTCTTGAATTTGACAATCCCAGTTTGCAAAATAAGGTACTACATGGTTGAAAGAATAATAGTTTAGGGACCCCATTTTTAAATAAATGATGCCTCTTTCTTTTAATTTGATCCTCTCTTTGAATAATCCAAAAACGAATGGACTGTATGCTAAAGGCTTTACTGGATGGACTGTGTTATTATTATAATTATCCTATTGAATAACATATTTATACCATGACCCTCCAGTCCATTGTTGAATAAACCAAACCCAATAAAAAGGAGTATAGAAGAAGGTAAAGAACATATATATTGCATGTCTATTACCACATGTTAACTTGACTCACACTACTGATGAAATTAAGCACAAGTAAATTTTGTATTATATGTGCTAATTTGGATACCTATCGAACCATGCAACATTTATGTATACCTCTATTATATATATTTTTTAAGTTAAAATTTGAAATGTAAGTTAAGGATGAAGAAAAGTATAAAATAAAACAAATTGATAAGCCAACTTGTATTGTGTGTTGTAACAGCTATGACTATAAGTTTGCGTCCGCTTAAACACATTATAATCATTGATAACATAATATTATTTGACCGAGTTCTTTATTTATTTTGTAGATCCATGTGTATGAGAAGAGAGAACCCCACGTAAAACATGCAAAAAAAAATCTCAAGTGGAAAGCAGTGAAATAACGTCAACAGCCAACATGCATTTCATTCCTACATCATTTTAGTCGTATGCATTAAGATCTTTGGTTCCTTCTTTTACTCATATATTGGTTCCTTCTTTTTTACTCATATATAAGGAGTCAGTTTGCTAAGTATTAACAGTATTGTTCTTGGCAAAAACATTTTTTACCAGAAATCAACATGTCACTCACCCATATATCCCAAGAATTCAAGCACCGATTTGTGGCAACAAATCAAGGTTCTCCGGAATTTAACCAAGGCAACAATTAAACAACCAATCACGCATGTTTCCCAAATATTAACCATCTTCAAAACATGGCATCACACAAATTCAACCAAGCTTTCATATTTGAGTTTCAATAGAAATTTGAATACTTGAATAAAACTTAATCGTGAGTGAGATATCTCGCCTGCAATGGAGACAAAGAAAAGCAGGATCGGTTGGATAAGGTTGCGATGGAAATCGAATGGACTGACCATGATTTCAGTTGAGTGGAACAGAGGGGACGCGCAGTTCTATGGTTACCGGAGTGTAACGACCCGAATTTGTGTCAATTAATTTTAAAACATTTTATATGGTTTTAAATATTTAATTGATAATATAAATAAATTTTTATATTGAGTTATCGATTAAATAATCAAAATACGATTTACTTCGAATATATTGAATAATCGTAATACGAAAACAAATCTAGTTTAATTCAAAGTTAAAGCTGAATTGAAAATAGTCTAGATGATCAATATATATATTCTATTTGAATATAGACGACGATAATAATAATTTATTATCGAAAAATTTATTTATTTGAATTTAAATTATATTACATTGATTTAAAATGGTTATTTTATATATACGTTTAAATTTAATTTTCAGAATATATTCTGTTGAGCTAATACCGTTATTACATTGAAATGTCAGTCGGTACGCTAGAATAGCGGCTCGTGATTTAATTAATGGACCCCGAGATATTTGATTGTGGATAGCTTCGAAATCAAATCGATATCCATCTAAAAAGAATAAAAATCGCTTTATATCAAATCGTATTAAATACGAAATCAAATCAGAATCCATTTAAAAAGAAACAAAATCTCTTTAAACTCAAACCAAATTTAATATAACATACCTTGCGCAGAAGAATTTCCTTAACGCTTAAGTCTTTACCATCTATAAATCATGAACACCTCTCTTAAAATTCTATTCCTTTTCTCTTTCAGATAATTGAAATCATTTTTCTCCTCAGTAATTCATTCGATCCAAATAAAAGAGGAAAAAAAAGTCGAACAAGCTTCAGAACAAGAAGAGAAAAATGTTGTTGCCTTGTAAAATTAAAATAAAACTGCACATATCTTCTTTTAGCAACGCAAGTTTCAGATTTCATTATCTGTAAAGCTTCTATTTTTAGGTATTGATTCGAAGAAAGTTGTCAATGACGAGCTCCATTTTAGGGTTCAACATAGTTCGCAGTTTTGGGGAAACAAAGTGTGGTCAACGGAGGGTCGCGATGGTAGAGGAGTTGTGGATCGATGTGTTGATGTCGGAAGGCAATGGAGGGGGCAGAACACTAGCGATTAAGGACGAGTACGAGTGTGAGGATGGGTAAATGGTTCGATCCAAGTCATGGCTTGTGATGATTTCGAGCGGGCGGTTGTGATGGAATGACTTGGGGCATTTTCTGTCATCGGGTACAAACACGAGGTGAAGAGGGCCACGACTCTTTTCTGGAAACTCGTGCAGGGTGTGGCATCACAGGGATTATTGACAGTGGACAAGTCGAGCTCAGGGATTTGTTCGCACCACTATGGGTTGTACTTGGTCAGAGAGAAGTCCAATTTCAAGGGAGGAGAGAAACAAGGTGAACTCGATCAATATATGGGGATGATGCGTGTGTTACTGCAGATTCAAATTGAAAAGGAAAGGTTTATTCAGCAATTAGGGTAATAATTTTAAATTTAGTAACTAAATTTATAATTAAGTGGTTCGATGGCATGTTCAATAAATGTCATATTTAAAATAAACATAGATTAGTTTATTATTTGGTAAGTCAAATTTAATTTAGTAACCGATAAGAATATATATATATATATATATGAAATTTATTTTTCATTTCGATAGTTAATTTAAATAAATTGAGTTTAATCATTAAATTTAAATTAAATAATCATAGGGGCAAATGGATTGGGTTGAAGATGACCCGAGTAAATTCGAAAACAGCTATACGACACTAAATTGGATATTCAGAGCTAATAAAATCACGGTGAGTAAATCTCACTCATATTTTTATTTAGAATTATTTTATTCGTTAAAATAATTGTTTGATGTTTGTTTGGTTGCATTAAAATATTACCGTGGCTATTATAAATATATTAGTTATTTAGGGTTGAATATTATATATATATTGGGTTGATGATTGGATTGTTCCCGCAGTCTCATTAGCGGATGCCCGCAGTTTCATAGCGGATGATTTCCCTATGTGCCCCCAAATATATATTAGTGGATGACCTTCATACCGCGATATCCTGCCTCGAAGCAGGATGGGTATTACAATGTTGGCTAACGTCTGTGGATGCAGGAAAACAGGTTGGAGGATTCCGACTGGATTCCTCAAAAATATATTATCTGTTTGTTTAGTTGTTTGCATATATATTGTCATATATGATGTGTTAGAAAAATAAATAATTGGTTGTTTGGTGTTTAAATACCACTAGGCCTAAATGTTGATATTTAAAAATATCATGGAAAGGAAATTTCCAGTTTTAAAATGGAAATTCTATTTTTCAAAAATAGAATTTTAAATTTGAATAGAACAAGAATATTAACTTGTTTTGAATAATAAAAACAAGTAGTTCCTTTATAAATGAAGTTTATAAATATTTCATTTATAAATGAAGTTTATAAATAAAGTGAAATGAATTATCATTGGATAATTCAGAAATAAAAATACAAGTGTGAAATTGAAAAGGGAGATCTATTTTCCAAAAAGTAGAAATATCGATTTCAAAAAGAAATTGAAATCGAGACTCGTTTAAGAATGAATATAGAAATTCAAATGGAGTTTGAATATATGAAACTCAATAGAATTGAATATAGAATTTGAATAAAGAAAATTCAAATAGAAATTGAATATAGAAATTCAAATGGAGTTGAATATAGAAATTCAAATGGAATTCAAATATAGAATTTGAATATAGAAAGTGAAATGGAATTCGAATAAAGAAATTTTATATATAGAATTTGAATATAGAAATTCAAATGGAGTTTGAATATAGAGAATTTGAAATAGAATTCCAATATTGAATTCAAATAGAGTTGAAATGGGAAATGGAATATAGGAAATTCAAATAGAGTTGAAAGGGGAATTTGAATGTAGAATTCAAATAAAGTTGAAATGAGAATTGAATATAGGAAATTTAAATAGAACTGAAATGGAATTTGAATATAAAAGATCGAAGTATAAATAAATATATTACCGAGTAAGGAAAAATCGACAATTATAGATAATTGAAAATATTATGTTGGATTGGGAAACTGATTTGATATATATATATATATATATATATTAAAATATATTAGAATGGAGTTGAATTTATATATAAACGAAGTTTAAAACGTTTATATATATATAAATATAATTAAAACGAACTCGCCGCAGCGTGGTAGTTCGTAAATTGGCGTTCTGAACTTCAATTGAGTATATAGAACTCAAATTAAGTCGGAATTCTTTGAAACAAGAACCGTTAGGTCCAATTAGATAATAGTTTTCTAATGGAAGAGAAAATTCTGAATTTCATCGTATATATTTTCAGTTATGTCAAAATCAATTTTTCAGAAAAACAGCGCCATAACCATTTAAAAACCATAATAGTTTATTTTATTTTATAAAAGAATTTTAAACGAATAAAATCCGAATTTCTATTTAGAAAATTTCAGATTTGAGTTGTAAATTATATGTGAACTCAAGCAGAGAAATGAATTGACTTTTGAAACAGAAATCAGATTTTTGATTATTGAATAGTATTAACTAATTTGAATTGTAATTAGTTAATGAGATTTTGAATTGATATTGGGCTTTGAATAAGTGAATTCGATTTGGAAATTTATATTCGAAATCGAAAAGGAAATTAGAATTGAAATTGGAATTCAATTTGGTTACAAGCAAGTTAAATATTTTATTTGAACATGTTATGTTCAAACAAAGTTGTGAAATAGGCAAAATAGCTAATTAAAGAATAAATGGGCGAAACTGAATTCAAACGATTGTATTGAGTTGAATTGAATTGAAAACAGGTGAACATGTGTTGAGCAGGTATGGAATGAAGAGATTGAAGTTTATAAATTTAATGCCCGACAAAAAGGTACACGTTTAAATTCCATATGAGATTTTATGCGCCGTATCGGCAAGCCGCTTGGCTTTTTCTTTTTCTTTTTGATTGGAGAGGCCTGTGTGACGGCCCGCCCCGCACCAACCGACATTTACTCCAAAAGTGCGCTGTACACATGTCCAATTAGCACAGGGCGGTCGTCAAAAGGAAAGAAAGAAGACGAAGAATAAACAAGGAACCTGTAGAATGTCTCACAGCGCATGGAACAAAATATAATAACAACATACTTGACATAAAACAGGTGAGACAATGCATAAGCTGAAAACAAACTATCATAGCAGCGGAAAATCCAAAGTACAACTTATGATCCAAAGCCAACATTATTACAACTTTTAAAAACTGTCTCAAAAAGCTAACAAGAAAGGTACACTACTAATGCCCAAAGTAGTGACCAACAACGACACAAGGAGAATATCTATATATATCATACGTGGAAGCCTCCTGCTCGCCTCCGAATCCACTACTCGCGCATCACCAGCTAACGTGTCTCTAGTCTGCTCGTGAGAGCACCCAGAGTAATAAGAAGAGACATAAAACTCTGGGTCAGACAAAAAGTCTGGTATGAGCGATAAGCAGCTAAACAAAACAATAACAGGTATACTAAACCATACCTTAACCTGGACCTGCAACCAAAGAGTTAGCACTACATACTGTACAACACTCTAAGGTGCCACCAAACAAATGGTGTAAAGATAACGGGGTGGGGCTGTGCATGTCATAGTGATGGCAAACAATCAAACATAATAACCATCCTCACATCTCTCACTCAGTGCGTAAAGTATACGATATCCACCACTTCGATCACCCAATACTTTGCTATGATCACTCTGCCCCATGAAGTCACAATGGATTAACTGCACTGATCCATAGCCACTAATCCTTCGCTATGTCCACTTTTCCCCATGGACTCGTACACACCCCACTGCACTGGCTCATAGCCTTACTAATCCTTTACAATGTCCACTCTGCCCCCATGGAGTCACAATGGCTCCACTGCACTGGCTCATAGTCTTGCTACGATCACGCCCCTCGAGTCATGGTGACTCTACTGCACTGATACGTAGCCCATCACTCCTTCTCAATGGTGAATCGAAGTTATGAACGTCGACAAATCCTTAGCACACGTCCCGCAGCAAAGCCCAACCGTGAAGTGAACTCATTGGTTCCCAACTGGATCCTAAGCTCTAACTTCCATTTGGACTATCTTTGCATCTCGGGTTATTGGTCATCACTGGGTCGGTTCGGATCCCCAGTCCTTCTTTTCTATCGGTTCGGATCGGCCTCCTTCCTAGTGCTCCGGGTCGGGTCATGGTCTTCAAGTCCCTTCGTAGTACATTGATTCGGTTCGGGTGTTCTCTGGCGGGTCGGGTCGGTGCACCCTTGCTCCATCGGTTCAGATCGGGTTCCTGATCTCCGATCCGATCCACTTCCCCTTCCTCTTCCATTCCGATCCACTTCTCTTCCCTTCAGTCGATCTGATTCCCCCTTCTTTAGCTCGATTCGATCCCAGTTCAACCATTATGGCCTTCCTTTTTTCCATACTTTCCCTTGTGCCAAGCCTCGGTTCGGTTCGGTGATCCCTTGCCCAGTTCACTATCCGATCCGAGCCCATCCCTTCGATCCGATCCCATCCCTTCGATCCGATCCGAAAGCCTGCACCATTTTCTACGACTTTTTCCAACGAGTGTTTTACGCCATTCGACAGCGTTTTAGACCATTCTATCTATTCTAATCAATCACAAAGCATACCATACAGTAATAGCAACAAGTAGAAGTGACTTCAAACACCAAAACATAAATATGATAGGTTAAAATGGATCAAACATAGCCAAAACCCCATATTTTCCCTTAAACATGTTCAAGCATAATTAATGATAGGATTAGCAAAACTTAACCAAATTAACCAAGTTCATATCAGAGGTCTAAAACATCATTTAAGAATTTATAAATTCCAGAATTTTATCATGTTTAAATTCGCTAATTAACACTAATTACCTTTAATTAACCATAATTAGTGAGGAACTATGCAAATCACTCACCTTAGCCATAAATAAACCTTAGATCTGAAATAAATCTCTATTTGGGCGCGAATAACAATGCAAACCAGCAGCTCTAATCTTTATTTGGTGAAGATCTCCCTTGATCTGATGTTGCTAAGCTTAATCCTTGATTAAGAAGTGATTTGGATGTGATTTAGAGGTTGGAGGCCATTTTTAGGGTTTCTAAGAGGTAAGTGGAGGCTAGAAAACTGAAATGGAATGAAACCCTAACTCTTTTCAGCCTCCCCATAACCCTAACCCCGAAATGGGTTATGGGCCCATTCACTAATCACCCTATTTGGCCTGGTTAAGCAGTTTTTCACCTTCCAATCGTTATTCTAGCCCTATCTCCCAAATGATAAGTCCGTTTAGCTATTATTACCACTCTACGGAAAGGTAAACCATCAAATGAATCTAATGGAAGTGGTTTCAGGTCAAAATTCCTTTCCAATCGAAAATTATGGACAAAACAGTATCAGCTAGGGGCAAAACAGTCATTTAAAGATCGGCAAAAATCATGAACATGGGAAATGACCCCAATAGTCGTTCCCCAAAGTTACATGACCATACGCCTTCATATAAGAAAGAAATAAATATTCTACGATCCTCCGATGCGTAGAATGCGGGTTGTTACATTCTCCCCCCCCCCCCCCCTTAAGAAATTTCGTCCCCGAAATTCCCTAACTAAAACACACAAAGGGTCCCGCATGCCTATCAGCCATAAAACAAAAATCAAACATGCAAAACAAGCAAAATAAGTCTATCCCAGCATGGGGAATAACTAAATTGCAAAGTAAATCTTACCAGGCAAAGAGTTCTGGATACGTTTTCCTAATGCTCTCCTCTGTCTCCCAAGTGCAGTCATTCTCGTCTTCGCCCCACTGAACCTTGACTAGCTTCACCGCATTCCTTCGAAGTTGCTTCGTATCGTGCTCGACAATACGAATCGGCTTGCGGTTCCCAACCGCCTCGGGTTCCACTTCGAAGTCCTTTAACTGATCAGGTGAAATAGTTAAATCTGGGTCGTGCACGAACTTCCTTAGCTGGGAAACATGAAACACGTTGTGAACTCCCGCCATCTTCTCTGGTAAGTCAACTCTATACGCCAAATTCCCAACTTGTTCGAGAACTAGGAATGGGCCAACAAATCTTGGTGCCAACTTGCCTCTCCTGCCAAATCGTATCACGCTCTTCAACGGAGAAACCTTGACAAACACCAAGTCACCAACGAAGAATTTTAAGTCTCTTCTCCTCTTATCAGCATAACTCTTCTGCCTATCCTGGGCAGCCTTCATCTGTTGTTGAATGATCTTAATCTTATCTGAGGTTTCCCTCACCACATCTGGTCCAAGCATAAACTTCTCGCCAGTCTCTATCCAACATGATGGTGAGTTGCACGGTCTTCCGTACAAAGCTTCATATGGAGCCATACCGATACTAGATGGTAGCTATTATTATATGCAAACTCTACTAGATGCAAATGGTCATCCCATGATCCACCAAAACCCAATATACAAGCTCTCAAGAGATCTTCCAATATATGATTCACCCTCTCTGTCTGACCATCAATTTGAGGATGAGACGCGGTACTGAGATATAGTTCCGACCCTAGAGCCTCTTGTAAGCTCTTCCAAAACCCACTAGTGAACAACGGGTCTCGGTCACTCACAATGCTTTTAGGTATTCCACGAAATCTCACTACCCACTTCATATACAATTCTGCTAACTTAGCTGCCGTTCTGGTCGATTTGACTAGTATAAATCTTGCACTCTTAGTCAATCGATCCACAATTACCCAAATTCTATCATGTCCCGATCTAGTCCTTGGTAAACCATCAATGAAATCCATCGAGACTTGCTCCCATTTCCATTCGGGAATTTTTAATGGTTGCAACAAACCACTAGGCTTCTTTTGCTCGGCTATAACTAGCTGGCAATTCATGCACTTGGATATAAACTTCCCAACGTCTCTTTTCATTCCTTCCCAGTAGTATGTCTGTTTCATGTCTTGATACATCTTATCACCACCGGGGTGTATAGTCAGTTTTGAGTGATGACATTCCCTAAGCACTTCATCTCTCAAACCATTCACGTTGGGTACAACTAGTCTTCCATTCTTTCAAAGCCATCCTTCTCGATCAAGCCTATATAAATTCATCTCCTCACCGTCGATATCCATCTCTAACTTGGAGATGATTTCCAATAGATTAGGATCGTCCCTCTGACTGGAACCAATCCGCTCAATCAAGGTGGGTTTGATCGTCAAACTAGCTAACATCTCTGGATCCAATTCGCACTTTGGTCTGAAATCATACCCTGCGATATACTCCAGTTGCTTCCATTCAAGAAACATAGCCCCTAAACTGGCATGTCTCCTACTCAAGGCATCGGCTATCGCATTGCCTTTCCTAGGTGTATATGCGACATCAAAATCATACGAAGCCAAGAACTCTAACCATCTTTGCTGACGGAGATTCAGATCCTTCTAGGAGAAGAGATACATTAACGATTTATGATCGGTAAACAACTCAAATCTCTCTCCCAAGAGATAATGTCTCCACATCTTCAACGCGAACACGATCGCTACCGGTTCCAAATCATGGGTAGGATACTTTTTCTCATGCGGCTTTAGTTGCCGACTAGCATAAGCTACAACCCTACCTCCTTGCATCAATACAGCACCTAGTCCGGTACCACAAGCATCCGTGTATACCGTCATTTCTTCATTCCCTTTAGGAATGACTAATACTGACGCACGCGTCAACTTTTCTTTTAGACTCTTGAATGCATTCTCACACACTCCGTCCCAGACGAAGGCTTGATTCTTCTTAGTCAACTGAGTCAACGGTGCTTCTATCTTGGAGAAGTCCTGGATAAACTTACGATAATATCCAGCTAACCCCAAGAAGCTTCTTACGTCTGTTGCATTCTTGGGCGTATGCCAATCCTGTATCGTAGCCACCTTCGCAGGGTCCACGGCAATACCATTCTCTGAAACAACATGGCCCAAGAATCTCACTTCTCTCCTCCAGAAGTGACACTTAGAAAATTTCGCTTTCAATTGGTGTTTTTTCAACACCTCCATCACTATCCTCAAATGCCCCTTGTGTTCTTCCTCTGTCCTTGAATAAACAAGGATATCATCTACGAACACAAGAACAAACTTATTCAATTGATCTCTGAATACTCGATTCATAAGATCCACGAAATACGCTGGTGCATTGGTCAACCCAAATGGCATGACCAACCACTCATAGAATCCAGACAGCTTCCTAAATGCCGTTTTCGGAACACTATCAGCTGCTACTCGGAGCTGATGAAATCCTGTCGTGAGGTCCAATTGGGAGAACACTCTTGCTCCTTCTGGTTGATCAAACAAATCATCTATCTACGGTAGAGGATACTTATTCTTCCTCGTCACCTTATTCAACTCGCGATAGTCCACACAAAAACGAAGGGAACCATCTGCCTTAGTGGAAAACACAACTGGTGCTCCCCACTAGGAGACACTTCTTCTAATAAACCCCTTCTTCAAAAGATCGCTTACTTGCACACCGAGCTCTCGCTGCTCCCTTGGTGCCATACAACGAAGTGGCATCACTATAGGTCTGGCATCTTTCACTAAATCAATACGGAACTCAATCTCTCGGTGTGGTGGAAGCCCGGTCACCTCCTCGAAGACGTCCGAATACTGGCCAACCACGGGCACATCTGACAACTCATCATGCGGGATGTCGAGGGAATTTATAAAACTAGCCATTACCCCATCACTAGGTAGACTACCAAACACTACACTTCGCCCATCATCCGCCCTAACTGTCACCAAAAAGCCCTCACAGTCTACCACCACCCCGTATCTTTGGAGCCAATCGACTCCCAATATAATGCCATACCCAATAAAGCCCAAAACAAAGCAATCACAAACAAACATACATCCATGACTCGAAAAGACCAAATTTCGACAAATCGTACTAAGGCTAGTCGAACCACCAATCGAGTTCGTCACAACCAACAGTCTATCGACTATCTCGGGTTCCAGTCCCAACCTATCTACCAAGTCACTAGATATGAAGGAATGGGAAGCCCCAGTATCAAACAAAACTCGAACAGGTACATCATGAATAGAAAGCATACCTTGAATGACGACATTCTTTCCTTTCTCCGCCGCAGTTGGGACATTCGACGAAGAAGGAACAGCATTAATAGCATATGCTTTCACAATCTGCTTCTCTTTAAGAGGTTGTGGACATTTATCCTTATGATGTCCCACTTGGCCACAGTTGTAGCACTTCCTATCCGCTGGCTTGGCCCGACACTCTCTAGCATAATGGCCCTTCTTACCATAGCTGAAGCACTCAACATCTTTCTAGCTCTTTTTTTTACTATCCTTAGTTTGGTTCTGCTTCCTCTTGTTCTGAGAGTTATTCTTGCCTCCATCGCCTGCTTGCGGCTTCAGCCCTTATGCAGATGCAACCTCAGTCTTTGACTTAGGGTAAAGACTCTCTGATCTCAAAGCTTTCCCCACAATCGATTCAAAAGTCTCATCGATGTGGTTGATAAGCCTTTCCCCCAAGTATCCATCCAAACCAATAATGAACTTCTCATTCTTCTTCTCAGGAGTATCGATAAGGGATAATCCATACTTTGACAAAGTGTCGAACTCAGCAATATAGTCCGAGACTGCCCTACAATTCTGCTTAAGCTCCAAGAACTTCCTAAACAATTCCGACTTCTGAGCGGCTGGGATAAACTTGTCGCTAGAGCGAGCCTTAAACTGATCCCAAGTAACCTGATCTTCTGGAGTGGCTGTCTTAACAGCATTCCACCAATTCATCGCTCGCCCTTCCAGCTGACGAGACGCTAGCCTTCTCTTCATCGCATCCTCGATACCCAAGTCGTCGAAGATACGATCACAGCTATCCAACCAATCCTGAACATCTGTGGCCGACTCCGTTCCGTGGAACGACTTCCCACCAAGGTTAGTGTAATCCTTGCACAACTTGGCGAAATCGACCCTAGGCGCCTGCACTATTGGACCACCACCATTTCCGGCATTGGGAGCTGCCCTTGCACATCCCTAAGCATTTCTCTCATGAGGTTAGTAAACATCGCCCTCATGTCAGCAGCATTCCCATTATTAACTTCTCTACCAGCACCTCTTGCGTATCGGCTCATCGTTCAATCTGTAAAGAGAAAACGATTAACCATCTCCATAGTGGTGTTAGTGCAGTGCGACTTCATCCTTAGCTATACTAATGGTATATATATACATAGCTTTTGAAAACCAAAGTACTCACAAATACGCACTCTCATATACGTACTATCTCTCCATAGTGTCTTTCCCTAGGTTAACTACGCAACCTAGAGCTCTGATACCAAATGTGACGGCCCGCCCCGCACCAACCTACATTTATTCCAAAAGTGCGCTGTACACATGTCCAATTAGCACGAGGCGGTCGTCAAAAGGAAAGAAAGAAGACGAAGAATCAACAAGGAACTTGTAGAATGTCTCACAGCGCATGGAACAAAATATAACAACAACATTCTTGACATAAAACAGGTGAGACAATGCATAAGCTGAAAACAAACTATCATAGCAGCGGAAAATCCAAAGTACAGCTTATGATCCAAAGCCAACATTATTACAACTTTTAAAAACTGTCTCAAAAAGCTAACAAGAAAGGTACACTACTAATGCCCAAAGTAGTGACCAGCAACGACACAGGGAGAATATATATATATCATACGTGGAAGCCTCCTGCTCGCCTCTGAATCCGCTACTCGCGCATCACCAGCTAACCTGTCTCTAGTCTGCTCGTGAGAGCACCCAGAGTAATAAGAAGAGACATAAAACTCTGGGTCAGACAAAAAGTCTGGTATGAGCGATAAGCAGCTAAACAGAACAATAACAGGTATACTAAACCATACCTGAACCTGGACCTGCAACCAAAGAGTTAGCACTACATACTGTACAACACTCTAAGGTGCCACCAAACAAATGGCGTAAAGATAACGGGGTGGGGTGTGCATGTCATAGTGATGGCAAACAATCAAACATAGCAACCATCCTCACATCTCTCACTCAGTGCGTAAAGTATACGATATCCACCACTTCGATCACCCAATACTTTGCTATGATCACTCTGCCCCATGAAGTCACAATGGCTTCACTGCACTGATCCATAGCCACTAATCCTTCGCTATGTCCACTTTGCCCACATGGAGTCGTACGCACCCCACTGCACTGGCTCATAGCCTTACTAATCCTTTACTATGTCCACTCTGCCCCATGGAGTCACAATGACTCCACTGCACTGGCTCATAGTCTTGCTACGATCACTTTGCCCCTCGAGTCATGATGACTCTACTGCACTGATACATAGCCCATCACTCCTTCTCAATGGTGAATCGAAGTTATGAACGTCGACAACTCCTTAGCACACGTCCCGCAGCAAAGCCCAAACATGAAGTGAACTCATTAGTTCCCAACTGGATCCTGAGCTCTAACTTCAATTTGGACTATGTTTGCATCTCGGGTTATTGGTCATCACTGGGTCGGTTCGGATCCCCAGTCCTTCTTCTCTGTCGGTTCGGATCGACCTCCTTCCTAGTGCTCCGAGTCGGGTCATGGTCTTCAAGTCCCTTCGTAGTACAATGATTCGGTTCGGGTGTTCTCTGGCGGGTCGGATCGGTGCACCCTTGCTCCATCGGTTCGGATCGGGTTCTTGGTCTCCGATCTGATCCACTTCTCCTTCCTCTTCTGTTCCGATCCACTTCTCTTCCCTTCAGTCGATCCGATTCCCCCTTCTTTAGCTCGACCCGATCCCAGTTCAACCATTGTGGCCTTCCTTTTTGCCATACTTTCCCTTGTGCCAAGCCTCGGTTCGGTTCGGTGATCCCTTGCCCAGTTCACTATCCGATCCGAGCCCATCCCTCCGATCCGATCCGAAAGCCTGCACCATTTTCTACGATTTTTTCCAGCGAGTGTTTTACGTTATTCGACGGCGTTTTCGACCATTCTATCTATTCTAATCAATCACAAAGCATACTGTACAGTCATAGCAACAAGTAGAAGTGACTTCAAATACCAAAACATAAATATTATATGTAAAAATGGATCAAACATAGCCAAAACCCCATATTTTCCCTTAAACATGTTCAATCATAATTAATGATAGGATTAGCAAAACTTAACCAAATTAACCCAAGTTCATATCAGAGGTTTAAAACATCATTTAAGAATTTATAAGTATTTTTCCCGAATTTTATCATTTTTAAATTCACTAATTAACACTAATTACCTTTAATTAACCATAATTAGTGAGGAACTATGCAAATCACTCACTTTAGCCACAAATAAACCTTAGATCTGAAATAAATCTCTGTTTGGGCGCGAATAACAATGCAAACCAGCAGCTCTAATCTTGATTTGGTGAAGATCTCCCATGATTTGATGTTGCTAAGCTTGATCCTTGATTTGGAAGTGATTTGGAGGTGATTTAGAGGTTGGAGGCCATTTTTAGGGTTTCTAAGAGGTAAGTGGAGGCTAGAAAACTGAAATGGAATGAAACCATAACTCTTTTTAGCCTCCCCATAACCCTAGTCGCGAAATGGGTTATGGGCCCATTCACTAATCACCATATTTGGCTCGGTTAAACAGTTTTTCACCTTCCAAACCTTATTTCAGCCATATCTCCCAAACGGTAAGTCCGTTTAGCTATTATGACCACTCTACGGAAAGGTAAACCATCAAACAAATCTAATGGAAGTTATTTCAGGTCAAAATTTCTTTCCAATCAAAAGTTATGTCCAAAACAGTATCAGCTAGGGGCAAAACGGTCATTTAAAATTCGGCAAAAATCATGAACATGAGAAATGACCCCAATAGTCGTTCCCCAAAGTTACATGACCATACGCCTTCATATAAGAAATAAATAAATATTCTACGATCCTCCGATGCGTAGAATGCGGGTTGCTATAGCCTGTGTGGTGGTTTGGGGATTTTCCCGATGCTCCTGGTACAAAGGAGGTTATGGAGAAATTTTCCGGAAATTTAAGGACTTAGAATATTTTTAAGAAATTTTGATAGTTAGAAATCAATGTATCAATATATATAGAATTCGGTAAGGAAATGAACTTGAAAATAGAATATTATAAACAAAAAGAAAATCGATAATCTAGAAATAGAAAGGGAAAGGTATATACGTTTTAAAAATGGAGAATTGGTTTTATATGATGTTAATTATTCGAGGTAACCGGTCTTGTCTGTTTTGAAGTTAATAATATTTTCAGTCAAGGTCTGAGAGGTAGTTATACCCCAACTTGATTGATTTCATTTTTAACCGATAAATAACAAGATTCAGTCTCGAAGAGAAATGTTTAAAGAGATTTAGTCCAATGCAGTATTTTGGGTTGTTGTGACGATGTTTTACATAACATTCGTTTTAACCCGAAGAGGTGAAAGTTTGGAAATATAACAATAAATATTTCCTAAGTATGAAATGAATGGTCGTGCAAGAGATAAGTAAATGGGAATGTTTTCCAATTATAAATAGAAGATATTTTCTAAATATAGAAAATAAAAGAAGACGATATATAGAAATGTTTTCCAAATAGCGTAAGAGGCTAAGAAGATGATTATCGAAAATATCGTGTTAACGAATATGGATAAGGAAATGGAGAAGCGTTTTAATTAATAAAATATTAATTTAAAGGCCCCGTAGTGGTTTGATGTTATGGATGTTTGTTTTTCTTCGATAGTTAAATAACCGACTATCGAAGTGTTCGCCAATATCGTTGTCAATATGGAGAGACCGGTTGGATTATTATCCGAGAACCACTCTGTATTGGCAGTAGCGTTGCAAGTCATATTTTATGAAGATAATCGAAGACGGAGTAGAGTCTAAGGGCTTTTTCTATTAATAGAAATTGTGCCTTCAGTTTCGTTTAATCCAAAAACGAACGTAAATGGACGAATGTCTGACAAAGTATTTCCAATGATCGAATATGTTGATCTGTATAAATATATATGGTGGCAACGGATTTATTCCCTTAGAATAATATCCAGAATATTTGTGCAAATCAATTAGTGATAAACGGATCTGACAATGTGGCATTCAAAGTGATTGTGCTATCGATGAATGATAAGAAATCGTAGCCTCAGGCCTCAACAACCGGGAAATGACAAAAATCGGGCAGGCAGCATGGCTATGTGGGTCGCTCCCATTAGAGTGTATAATCACTTATCAAGAGATTCATTTAATTCCTTATTCGATGCTGTCCCATTCGGGAAACGGTTGCTGATCCCAACCGTTGGTGATATACATTCGATACACTCAAGCGAAATGAATGGTCGGTCATGTGTGGGCCGGGTTGCAAGATGTTCTTGTTGAACCCAGTGTATTCCCCTCTACAGATACACTATCGGAAGGTGGTCCCATACCTTGTCATGTTGGAAATCCAATCTTCAATAAGCGCCATGCAGTTTTTGATTTTATATTATATATGGAGCGTGAGATGCAAGCGTTTCGCTAGATTGTTATTTATTTTATTTAGACACTATTATAATATCACTGTATTTTGTATCAAAGTATTTTGGGTTATAGTAAGGTAAAAGCCATCCATGTTTATGTGTGGGCTGGTCTTACTATTATCCTTTCTTTCGAAAGGATTTTGAAAGTTAAACAAATGGTTGGAGTTTGCTCACACCAGTCCCATGACTGACCCTGAGTTTGTTTTGTTTGTTTTCCCTAAACTCTTGGGTGCCCAAATTTGTATGGGTAGTCAAGTAGTCAGGATTTTACAGATTCACTTGGAGGAGTTTGAAGCAGGAGGCTTCACCAGTTAGCTATAGACTATCATATTCCGCTGTGTACCATGTTTGTATCTGGAAATAAGTGTTTATAACTGTTCCAGAAATAGCTGTTGTGCTCTGATAATGGTATGTATATACTGTTACTGATTTGTATTTCAAAAGTTATGTTATTTAATATATTTTATTCGTTCCGCTGTGAGATTTGTGTTCTTCGTTTTCTTCTATTCTAATACTTCTTTCTTTCTATTTCTCATCGTCTAACTTCTTTCTAATAATGATTCGTATTTCTGTGCAAATTTGGGTTGGACGTGTGGTGTTATTAGTCAACTCAGATAGTATAGATTTGCGGACCATTACACGGAGTGTTATGACGAACTGGGTGTTGGCAAAAACTGAATTGGAAAAAATCAAATTGGAACGGTGAATAATGATGAAGGGTTTCGATTTGAGGAGCAGTTGTTTCAATTTCAGGAGGGAGCGATGGCAAATTTGGACCAAAGTGAAGGGGCTTCAATTCTTCGGAGGACTAATCGAATTCCAGTGGACGGTGGCCATTAAATTAAGAGGGAAAGAAGATTTGGGGCTTCAGTCATTTTAAAGGAAGAGGAGGCTTGATTTTTCTTACCGAAGAATTTGGAGATAAGAAGCGAAATTTATAGATAAAAGAAAAGGGATAAGAACAAAGTCACATTATCCGACTCCATTTACATGCGACGTTATTTAAATTATTTAACAATTAATTTTATTTTGTTCGTTCACCAATAACTCCGTTCGATTCCAATTTTGAACTGTAAATTTCCGTACACATATTCCGCCAACTTTCCGTATGTTTCAACAAATAAAATCTCCAATTTGTTTAATGTTAATAACGTTTATTTTTAAATTCAACCATTGATATTTCAATCGAATTTCTACTCCATTCAAATATCCAACCAAATTCAACAATAATTATTTGATTCTCAATCAACCATTCTGCGTTAAATATTGAATCATAAAACCATATATTTGATATTCTAGCCCAAGTTATCAATATAAAAATTGATTATTACTAGTTAAATCTTTAATTAACTCCATATCCAATTCTTTAAATTTCTGGTATGTTACAAAAAATGTCTTAATTTGATTTGTTATGTTAGTTTCTAGTATATTATCTGCAGAATAATTACTACTTGCATTATTAGTCAAGTATTTGTTATGTTAATGATATTTATATTTAATGGCTTCAATAAGTCTATACTTATTATACTTGTCCCTTTGTCCCAAATTGATACCAGTCATTTATATTTATATCACTTATTAATTTAATGACATAGCAGGACTCATCAAAATCTATCATGTAATCTATTGTTGAGATTGGACTGGGCTCATCAATATCTATCGTTGCACAACATGAGAAGCTTGATTCCAAACTTGATTATGCTATTAGTCTTTTTCTTGTAAGTTACTTATTGTCTTCCTCAAGTATTGTCTAAATATGAAATTTTAGTAAATATGCAATAAGTTAGAATATTTTGAATAACTGCATTTATAATATTATATTTTGGTGTATAGAGGAATACCTCAAAGGGGGAAGCAGTTATAGAATCAACATCTTCAGTGCCTTTAGTTATGAATTCCAAGAAAAAGCACCATGTGGTCAATGAATCGAACACAACATCATCTGCACAGAGCGAGCCAACTTCAACTGCAAAGTACTGTGAATTGCTTAATTGGAAAGGAAAATGTGTTGCAATTGCGAAGGAAGTAGTAGATCCAATCCACAGTAATATTTTTCATGGTTATACTTTGGAAGCTCATGAGATAAATGAAACGACCCGGAATCCCCCTTACGGGAAATCACGGATTGAGTTGAGGACAAGCCACAACAGAACGCAGACAGAAGAACATTTCATTGTTAATTACAACAATTCATCAGAATACAAGAATATACAGAGTATAAACAAATAATATACATTTACCAAATATCAGAGATTACAATAAATTACATAGCAGCGGAAAATAATACAATACACAACTGAAGGAGATATATGGATACAAAGCTTTCCGGATATCATTCCAGCTGTAAACCAGGATCCTATGAATATAAATCTGCAAAACCAAAACTACTAGCTGCCCGTGTCAAAATAAGGGCACCCAGAGTTTAGGTTAAAATAATAAACTCCAGGTCAGTCATGGGACTGGTGTGAGAACTAAAACAGTTATTTAAAACTTTACTTTAAATCAGATATATCAAGGGACCACGCCGTATAACACGGAATGGGTTTCCTCCCAAGAATACCAGTGCATATAACAAAACAACGCAATGCTTTTTGAAAAAATGAAGCTATTATAAGACCCAGGTCCTATCACACAATGCAACGCAAGCCGGGGGATAGGGTTTTCCCTTATAATAGCCAAAGAATGCTTAATACGCTAAATTTCATCTTTTATTATTCTAAATCAGACTCCAACCGTAAAATAGTAAGAGAACGATTCCCTAAGTATTAACCCCGAAGGACGAAACCAACATCAGACCAATACCCAGGAAACCACCCATCTTAGCTCGTTTCCAGTTAGTTTTTGTGTAACGACCCGTATTTTTGAGTGTTAAATATTTAATATATTTTATTTATAAATATTGATTTAGAATTTCTGAATGAATTTACAAGGTATAGTTCGTTATTAAATAATATATAGCCGTGCTAATCATATATTTATTTAAGGGCTTATATAAAAATAGAATATCATTTTATAACTCGGAACAGTTAGTTGTTGAGCTTTGGATCTTCATACTATTTTGGGATCAAAGTTGTTACTTTAATACGATGGTATTAATTCATTAACATTAATTTAACCATTTAAAAAAAAACCTAATTTAATTTGCATTAAAAATTTATTAGTTGTGTACAACGTAAACACAGACCAGATTTGCGGTACAACTCCCTGCATGTATTCATACACATATACATATTAACAAAGGAAATATATATATATATATATATATATATATATATATATGTATGTATGAAACTGGAAATATACACAACCAATATGAAGTCGGAAATTTTCCATACAAATGCAAATATAAGTTAGACCCCTACGGCTAAAGGAAAAGAAAGAAAACAAGGAAAAACATATAAACATTCTTGTCTGTACAATGCACCACACACAGAAAAAGAAAACTAAAATTTTATAACACAAAGGTTTATTTATATAATACAAGACCAAATTTATAGTACAATATAAATTCTGAATACAAGATATGAAGTAAGAAAATCAACATGTTGTAGACAACTTCATGTTCTCCCTTTTTGTGCTGAACCGCTAAAATCCGGATTTGTTCCCATCAAGTTTGAACCTGCGAGAAAGCAAAGAAGGAAACCCATTAATGGGAATGATCTAATAATAGCATTTACTGTATAAAAGAGAAAAAAAATTTAAACAAAAGAAAAGAAGAAAGAGAAAAAAAAAATATTTGCAACAATTATAAGTCACAGGCCAATAGCATCTATTCTCTATTTGACGACTGTGTTTCCAGAAGTTTGCATGTACACACATGTACAAGTACATGTGAGCACTGCCACAACATTCTGGAAGTCATACAAGTGCAAACAAGTGCACACAATGTCAAAAGTCCAAGTATACATAAACAACACATGTACAGCTAAAAAGAACTGGTCTATATACATGAAATCTTGATTGAACGACAAACCCACATGGGTATACAGTAAAATGTTTACTGTTTACATGTATTTAAAAAGGGGAGAGGTCATAGACAAGACTACATGAGAAAAGAAAACAGTAAAAATTTATCAGTACAACAGCTAGGGTAAATAGCTGAAACCTAGAGATGAATTATCAAAGTCTACAAAAGAAAATGTATCAGCTAAAAACAGCTAAAGGAGGTACAAGAACACCTAGAAAAGATATGCATATTGGCACATCAATGTAGACAAAAGTGTACAAAAGAAAAGAAAGATAAAAATAAAACAGAATGTACAATGAACAGTTGAAAGAAAATCAATATGAGATAACAAAAGTATGTATAATCAAGGGGACAGCAAAAGGGAAAAATATATATATACTTTGTACAAATACAAAGTACATAAAGAAAAATAAGATGACTGTGTAGTTATACTTCTCGGTACAAGCAATAGTTGTCGAGAATAAAGAGTAGCTGGGGAACCATGAATTCAATGTCATTAATGTTTAGTAAAAACATTCAAAGTATTCAACATATATGTGTATATTCTTGTCTGCTACATACCAAAAGCATTGTAATAGAGAAATTCATATTTAAAATCAATATCAGGGCTGTTCTCTCATGAAAACAGTGAAATGAAAATGTAGCCAAAACAGCTAGAAGCCTAGAACAGCTATAGGTGGTACAAAAACAGCTCAGAACAGCTAGTAAATTTATGTAATACTTATACAAGGAATTTCATCTTTCAATCGACTGTGCCATGTATTTAAAAATAGAAACAAAATCCTTATGACAAGTCATAAATCTCTGAATTGAACTAACAAGTCATGGCCACAGACTAACCTAACCTACACTCATACAAGTTCGATCAATGTCATATTCGAACAGCCATTGGTACTGTAAAATCCATTTGCAAAATTCATTAAAAATCTCTGCTGAACATCACACAACATCAAGACTCCCATCACCACTGTAAATAATCTGAAAAGTAGGAGAACATATATGGTCTAAACTAGGGGTAGCCGAACCTATTAAGGTTTGTTGGACGTCAATATGATCTAAACAAACCACAACTATAAATAGGTGTTCAAGCAGTAGTGTTTTATCACCCAAAATGCAAACCGAACCAACACAGTCAACAAATCCAAAAATCTATTCGAAACAAACCAATTCGAGAATCAGGAAAATCAAAACAAATATTACTGCTATTTAAAATAAGGAAAAGGAAAGACTTAGCTTTCAGTCGTTCATGGTGGAGGCCTTGTCATAAATCCGAAGCGGATCTGGGTGTTTGGGGGATCATCGTGTTGCGGTAGGAAGTCGAAGTGCTTGTTGATGATGACTGACCGATTAAATGGAAGCTGTAGGGGTTGAAGGTGGTTCGGGTTTGGCTGCAGTGGAGACCCACGGGTAGAGTACGACGCCGTGGTGGTGGACTGGAGAAACTCGAAGGGGGCGCGACGCCATGGGCCTCGGTTGCTAAAATCGAAAGGGGGATTTAGGGTTTCTTTAATTAGGGTTTGGGATGGAATTTGTGGCGGCTGTGGAATGAAAAGGATACGAAGGGGGAGGGTTTTTATGAAAGCGGGTCGGGTTTCTTTTGTGGGCCAATGGATCAAAAAGGGTAAAGCCCACTTTATTTTATAAAGGAAATCCCATGTTTTATTTAAATTAGTTAACAAATTTGTTTATGCGATAATTTGTACATACAGTATCGGATTTACGCGCGATCAGTCGCGTTAGGACCGTGAAGCCGAGTACGTCGAGATGGAGCAGGCACAGTCCGGATCTGAAGTGACCAGAATTTTATGCGAATTAAAACGTCAGTTAATCTGATCAAAACAAACGGTTCGCCAACAGATTCCAACCGAGGTGAGTTAAACTCACTCAGCCTCCTCGTTTATATTTTATATAAACTGGGTATTTTATTTCTGCAAGTTCTGATTGTTAGAAGATGACTGTTAGGATATATATGGTTGATTCATCGATTGTTTGAATTTAGAATTACCCACTGTTGGGGATGACCCATGACAAAGTAACTCCTTGGGTTGATCACGTTTATAAAACGTGTTTGAATTTGTTTGAATTGGTTGAATGGATTGTTGTTTGAATTGATGGTCATTATAAGAATGACGAATGGTTGATTTTGATGGTCGTTAACCCATATTTCAATATCCGTTATGATAGTCACCAATGTCTAGAATTGGTTGGGTAATCAGCGTCACTGGACCCAAAAGTCAAACAGTTTGTAAAATATGGATTTTTATAAGCAGTAAATTGATAAAATTTGAAGTTATAAATATATTTTATGACGGGAATTGGATTAGAAAGGTTTTTACATTGGAAGTTATTAAGAAGGGAAATAAATATTAAATTATTATTTATTGAAAGTTTATTGAAACTTGTTTAAATAAAATGAATTATGATATCGATAAGGACTTTAAATGAAGGACAGGGAATTACCTAGTGACTAGGTATTCGGTTAATCGTAAATAATTAAAAAGAGTTATTTAGATTAATTATATTTAATTAATTTAAAAAGAGGATTTTAACCAGAATGATTTAAGGAAATGGTAATGGTTTGAATTAACCAAGCAGGTTTGAAAAGAAGTGATGAACATGTATATATTGAACTCGGTTTTTTTTTTATAAAGAAATAAAGGGTTTTAAACCAAAGCGATGGTCAAAGTGAAATGAAAGGGAAAAACACATACCGTTGGTTTGTGTTAAATGCTGATAAATGAATGTTTGAATAAAATCCAAGTTAAGGGAATCTTATTGTAAAAGAAAGGACCAAGCAGATTTTGATCCAAGATAAGAGTGGCGTTATTTGATATTTACTTAATCAAACCAATTAAGTAAATGAATTATATGGCAAGGGATTTCAGACGTAAGGAACGGTTTGCGAAACCAGTTTGAAATCGAGTAAGACAAGGAGATTTTGGTGAGGTGCTTAATTGAAAAACTTTTATTATTCTGAGGTAAGAAGGTTGTTGATCAAGGTCTGAGAGGTAACTAAAATACCCCAACTTGGTTGGCTTCACGATTATCAAGAAATGGTATTAGTTGGAGTGAGTTAAGGTGTGAAGTTGGTTTCATCTTATACGGGAAATACCAAACACTAAATGCAAGGTTTTTGGGAAAGAAATAACATTGCGAATATTGATTTCAAAGGGAATAAGAATATTGATTTTAAAATTTACACGGAATTTGAGTTGATCGAATATTTTGCTTAAGTGAGAGTTAGTCAAACCATAGTTATTCAAAAGATGCTATTGCGTACGACTGCTAGCGTAATTCACAGGGCTGCAGACGGCCTAAGGCGAACAGATGTTTCCTGAGGAAATCAGGCGTAACCATTGTGATCGCTGCGATCTAGAGTCGAGCGAGTGGAGTTAAGTCGCGTATTTGCTAATCGATAAGAGTAATCAAATCAAGTGTTCCAGTTAAGTTAGATAAGTCAAATTAATAAAGTAGAGTTAACCAATTTGAGTTAATTCGAATTAGAGTTATTCAAATATCGTATTTTGAATATTAAAGAGTTTAAAGGTTAAATTTAATCAGTTTAAAAGCCAAGCGTCGTTGAATACTGAACCAGTGTACTCATTTGTTGTTATGTTTGAAACACTGCTTATTTTGATAGTTAAAACACCGACTATCAAGTCTGACCTTTACGGTTGTTGGTATGGAAAGACCGGGATCGAATGTTTATTCGGAAACCATTCCGACCAACAAATACGTGGAAATATTTGAAGATGGTCGAGATGGAGCATTGAAGACCGTGGATCTTCATAAGCGGAGGAACTGCTAAGAACCTCTGGTTTAGCGGTCAGAGATAAACTGTGGTTTTGTCGTGGTTGGAATCCACGGGTTGCAAGGACTTCTCGCTACTGATCCTTGGGGTGATTCCTATATGAGATGCAGTAAGAGAGTGCCTTCGGTTTATCCTGTTCCTGGGTGACTTGTATGGACGGATGTCTGACAGAGTATTTCCAAAAGGATTTACATGCGTTGATTTCTCCAAATGTACCATAGTTGATGGCGGAGAAATGGTTATTCTCTAGCCAGATAGCTAGAGTATGTTTGTGGACGTCGATCAGTGTGATCTGGCGGATCTGACGATGTGGCATCCAAAGTGTATGATGACCAGATGTGTTCTGACCTCAAGCCTCATCAACCGGGAAATGACAAAAATCGGGCAGGCAGCATGGCTATGTGGGTCGCACCCATTAGGGTGTATTATCACCTATCTAGAGAAATTCCTTTTGTTTCTTAATCTATCGATTCTGCCCATTCGGGAACGGTGGTTTGAGTCCAACCGTTGGTGATATACATTCGATACACTCAAGCGAAATGAGTGGTCGGTCATGTGAGGGCCGGGTTGCAAGACGTTCTTGTTGAATCCTGTGTATTCGCCTCTAGAGATACACGTGCGGAAGGTGGTCCCATACCTTGTCAAGTTGGAAATCCAATATCCACTAAGCGCCCGCGGTTTTCGATTGTATACTATATACGGGGAGCGTGAGATGCAAGCGTTCCTCTAGATGTGTTAATTAATTATATTTAGACACTATGATAATATCAGAGGGGATATTGATTTCGAAAACTGGTTTGGGTTATCGTAAGGTAAAAACCGTCTGTGTTTATGTGTGGATCGGTCTTACGATTATCTTTCTTTCGAAAAGATTTTTTTACTTTAAAAATCAAGTTGGATGATTTGTCTTATTACTGTGCGAGTTTATCTCACTCTGGTCCACCAGACTGACCCGGTGTTTTGTAAATGCTCGGGTTAGACCGAGGTGTACAGGTTCAGGTTATCAGGTACCGAGAAGTCCAGAGACGAGCTGAAGATGTTCAGATGCATGATATTCCGCTGTGTGATTTTATATATGAGGACAGATTATCAAAACTGTCCAGCTGTGTGTTGTACTCTGATATTGTAAGTATTTTGAAATTTTCAGTAAAGAATTATTTCTGTATTATATTTTGTTCCGCTGCGATGTGAGACTCTGTGTTGGTTCTTCTTCTTCTATTCTAATATTTCTTTCTTTCTTATCTCACCCTCTAACTTCTTTCTAGATGCCCCAGTGTTTTCGGTGTTTGGAGGATCGGTATAAGATACGGTAAAGGTATTTATATCGATTTTCGAGGCCGAAAATCCGCTGGGTCGTTACATTTTGATTTTATATACAATCATAAATATCAATCATAGGCGGCATGAATGTCCCATACCACTATGTCTCCATATATAGGTATACAATCAAAACCGCAAAATGTCGTATTGGAAGTTGGGTTATCATTTATGATATGAACCGAGGCTAGGGATCGTCCTCACCGATTCGAGACTGTCTAGCCCGAGCCTCAGGATCAGAGCTCGAGTGACCCTTGGATCGTCAGGGCCGGTCCAACGATGTGGATTATAATTCCTAAACACTGCGTTTCCCCGCCCTAGCGGCGTAAATGAGCCAACAAATGACTCCATCGGCTTCACATAGTCACCGATATATATCCGAGGCGCCTCGCAATAGCAACAACCACATATGTCAAACTCGTCAGGGCGTGTAAAACCACTGACGCCACTTCTAACTAGAAGGAAACGCATGCCCTCCCTGAGATCCTTCTCACGTTTCTGGTTCATACCAGGTGTGAAACTCGTGAATTAAACGTTACACAAATCTATGCCACAAAGGCCGTGCTTTGATCATCAACCACAAGACTTTGCTTTTCAACAGAAGCCTTGATCAATTGCCACTTAGGCATGCCACACAGGCAATTCACTCCATGCGATGGATATCCATCAATATATAACCCCTGAGCTCGTACGTCTCAGAGAAGGGCGTTAAGCAAGAGGACAAATTCTCCGCCGCCAAACAGATATATATTTAATAGAAATCAATCACACAGACCGAAATCCAATGTCAGACACACAGTCCATTTACAAGTTTGTTCTGGGTCTGAACGAAACCGGAGGCACCTAGTACCTGGCATATCCATCGATCTCCAAGTACGTCTGGATGATCACCAACTGATTCCCTCCTCTTGGGTGTACGACCCAATCATGATCATTAGTAATTATCCAAACGACGTGAAGACCTCCGGTCTTCAACCATCGTCTTCATCTTCGACTAATCGTCGAATCAGTTATTCAGAATGGGATAAACCCGGTCTTTCTGAATAACTTGCATATACTATAAACAAATGTTACACAAATACAACATACGCCTCATTCCAATTCATCAGTCACTAACCGTAAATTAGTAAGAGAACAATTCCTCAAACGTTAACCCCGAAGGCCGAAACCAACATCAGATCAATACCCAGGAAACCACCCATCTTAGCCAACCTACAGTTAGTTTCTAAATTTCACATTCTTAGGGAAAGGTTCCCATTAAATTTATCAAAGATAAATTCTTTTAAATTTATTCTTTAATCTTCCTTTGAATATCACTTCAAACTAGTCGGGATTAGCGAACCACACCAAAGTAATTATTTATTTTATTTCCCAATCCCAACCTATTTATCCCATGAAGTAAAACTGGTCATACTTCATATCTAACACCACGGTGTTATCGGTAAATTCAATTACCATGTCACGTTCAAATCTAATTAAAGATTTAGCTATCGCCTGGAGTAAAACTGGTGATACTCCATTCTCGATCTTTTCAATCTAATTAAAGATTCATTAAAAATCCACTTAGTTTCAATCTTTGACTGGGTTAAAGAATCAGTGTCATTTAAAACACGGTTCACGATAAACCCCAAAATCACATCACATTTCAATCAGTCCCTAACCGTAAATTAGCAAGTGAGCAATTCCCTAAGTATTAACCCCAAAGGCCGAAACCAACATCAGATCAATACCCCAGAAACCATTCAATTTAACTAATCTCCAGTTAGTTTCTGATTTTCTTAACTCCTTTGGGTCTAAGAACAGTATTATTGAAGATACCGTCCACGACAACCCAAAATCTTATTCCATTAATTATCGGGTTAAAGACCAAGTGTTATTTAAAACACTGTTCACGATAAACCCAAAAATCAATACCAATTCAATTCCAATTAAATATTATTTAATTGGTACACTTCATTAAATCTAAATAAAAAGATTTAATCTTTTTCTCAACTGGGTTTAAGAACAGTGTTAATGTAGACACCATTCACGACAAACCCAAATCACATTTGATATTAAATACAAGGCTCTGAATAGAAAATATATCGGCTTATATTCAATATCAAATTTTGAAGTCAACAAATATCGTATTTGAAATAACGATATAAATATATCTTTCAAATTCCCATAACAATATCTGTATCATCACGAAATCCAACATCGAAATATTCCAAAGACAATTTCGATTCAAATCCATTCCAATTCAATTATTGGAAATTCTAGTTATTTTCAAAACCATTTCATATCCACTTTATTTATTTTAAAAATAAATAAATTATTATTCTAGTTCGAAACTAGTTCATTTCAATAAAAATCTATTTTTATCTTTTCAAATATGGAGTTTTTCATCTCAATTCTTCACAAATCATTTCTTATGATTTTACACAAATTATCACTATTTTTAATAATTTTATCAAGGCCCGTACGGTCGATTTCCATCAACGGCCATCGAACTGCACTTACATCGACCTTTTCCAAATTTGATTTGGACATAATTCCAAATCCAACTGTTAGATATCAAATCTCTAAAATTCATTAGAAATCTCTTTTCGATACGAACCCAACGGTTCCGGTTTTAGGAGAATCCGACGGTCGGATCTCCCGCAATATCCATTCGAAGTCAATGGTCGAAATTCACGAACTACCGCAGCGCGGCGCGTTCTATTCAGCCCATTATATTATATATATAATATATATAATATATACTTCGTCGATTTCCTTTTAAATCTAGATCGTTTTCAAAACGATTTCAACTTCTTTTTCGATTTCAAATTAAAATTGAATTTTCCTTTATAAATTCCTTTTTACATTCTTTTCTATTTGATTTCAATTCAATTTCAATTCGATTTCAATTCGATTCAATTCAATTTCATTTCTATTTGAATTCTATTCAATTCAATTTCAATTCGATTTTATTTTCTAAAATATTCCATTCGAATTCATTTTCTAAAATATTCGATTATTGAAATCACTTTTCAATATTCATCTAAAAATGAATAAAATCGATATAAATATCGTTCACGTCAAAATGGCATCAATCTAATCAACACGGCTTCATATATTCCTATTTTCAAATATTCTATTTCAAATATTTCTTTTTCAAATATTTCTATTCGAATATTTCTATTCAGATATTCTATTCAAATATTTCTATTCAGATATTCTATTTCAAAACTGGAATGAGGCCCAATCAATTACCATATAATGTTAATTATATGGATTTTCTACAACACATGTATAAAATAACCACGATAAATAATCAACCATCATCCAGAGTGCACCACACAACTACATAAGCATTAAATATAAATAATTAGCGCTTACACAGTCTGTCAATCCATCGATTGACATACAACTAAACAATCGGGATTAGTGTACGTCAAATCTCATCCCAATACCCGTGTGGGGTTTCAAATCAACAAACACAGATTTTATTTGTGCAGTTGGGCGATGTGTAAAATTTATCGTCCCAATCAATATCTGTCAAATGTGTGTATATAAACAAATCCTTCGATTTGTTTATATTTATTTCATTTTAAATACACGTTAAAAATTCTATTTTCAACTATAGAATATTTTTTACAATATAAATATTTTATTTCATTTCACATCACATCACACAATCAACTACACATCAAAATCAAACAAACAAGCATACAAGCCGTCCATGGTATGTGGACGACGGGTGTCGGGTGCTACTAAACACCGTCTGCATCCTAGTATATATTTCAAACTAGAAATAAAAATTAAAGTGAGGCTTTCTCACCGAGGGTTCCACTCCGCCGTGCTTTGCTTCTGAACTGCTGAACCGTCTGGATCTATTTGAAATTCCAATGTAGTTCTTTTCACGCTGTTCACAATAAAAATAATATTTTTATTGCTTCATTTCAATAAATAAAAATCATATTTTTTATTTCTACTTTATATATATTTTCGACGCTTCATTCTATATAAAAATTATATTTTTATATTCCTACTTCTTATATAAAGATCGAATTTTTATTTCATCGCTATATAAAAAAAATCCCATTTTTATTTCAACATATATATAAGAAAGATCAGATTTTTTATTTTGCTACATATATAAAGATCAAATTTTGACTATCTATATAATATAAAAATCGTATTTTTATTCCTTCTATACTATAAAAACATATTTTTACATTGCTACTTCTATAAAGATCACATCTTTATTACTCTACATTATATAAAATCATATTTTTATAATCTCTATTGTATAAAGATCATATTTTTAATTCGCTACTCATGTAAAAATAGAATCTTTATTCTCTCTATTCCACGATAAAAATAAAGTTCATATTTTTAAGTTGCTACCCTATAGATAAAAATCATATATATTTACTACGCTACTACATAGATAAAAATCTAATCTTTACTATATTAAACTATGAACTTTTCTATATTAAACTATGAACTTTTCTATTCAAAATCACCGCCTTTTCCTATACAAAAATCATAGCTTTTCACTTTGTAAATTAAAATAAAAACAAAACAAAATAAATAAATTAATAAATTGAAACACTCACCTTTCTCTCAGCGAAGAAAAAAGGGGGGGGTCGGACTGAAGAAGAAGAACGGGGAGGAGGAGGCATCGCGGCCTGGAGGCGGTGTTCAGACGAGGTCGGACGGGGGGCTGGAGGGCGCGCTGCTGTGGTAAAAAAGGGGGGTAGCGATGTCGGGTTTCAGGGGGTTGCGGTTTGATGGGAGGAAGGGTTGGAGATGGAAGCGCAAGGAGCAGGGGGTGTGCGAGGGTGGTGGCGCTGGCAGGCAGGTGGCTCGATCGATGGAGGGCGTCGGGTAGGGGAGGCGCGTCGATCTGTTTTAGTTAGTTTTTTTCCTTTTCTGATGTCGATTTGGTAAAAAAAGGGGGGGGGGGTTTATCTGAGTGAACGGAAATAAGGGGAGGGGGGTTATTGAAAATTATATATATATATAATTTAATTATATTTTAATTTCTAAAAGTAACTTTTTATTTTCAACTCGAAATCAAACCGACCGACTGTCATCCATAGCTAATTACCCCTATTCCGAACACAATGGGATATGTATCGTAAGCTGATTCGACCGTTTCGATCAGTTTTTGTCAAAATAAACATATAACTCTATATATTGAATTTGAACGCGCATTTCAATTTACTGGGGTCACATACTAACTCGAAAAATTCCAAAAAAATATTTTCTAGCTTCATATTGACGATACAGTTCTAACAAAACTAATTTCATCGAATTCTGAGACCGTTTGAAAAATGGCCATTTTCCAGTCGATTAAAATCAACTGAAACTGGTCAAACACGTTTCCCTTCGCCACGCTCACGTATCGAATCGAAAAATTACGAATTTTGGAGTCTAGCAATAATTTGACATCACGGATCCAACAAAAGTTGTTTCGTCGAAAATCGAGGTCATTTGCAAAATTCCCATTTTTAAGGGCTAGAATTCCATAGCGACTATTCTGAATTTTCAACTGGACATAACTTTTGATTCTCGCTATGAAATTCCAATCTTTCGGATTCGTTGGAAAGATATTCAAAAATAGATTCTAATATTTTTGGTTTCACTAAAATCCGGTTTATTTTGCACTCGATACATTCATTTGAATTTTGAAATTGAATTATCGAACTACCGCGCCATTTTCAATTCCTTTAATAATTTAAAATAAATATTTTTATTCTAACGACGACGTATATAAATATATACGTTCTATTTCTATTTAAAATAAATTTCTCGTTGTTATTATTTAAAATAATTCATTTTAAATATTCAAAATCCATCAAAATTGCCAAAATAAAAATTTTAAATTGGCTCATATTTCCGGGTTATTACAATCTCCCCCACTTAAAACTTTTCATCCCCGAAAAGGAACGAAGCCGAAAGTTGTTTAACAAATCAACTCAACTTTCACTATTTTCATTACGGCTTAAGTTCTTCAACTTTTCAGTTTCTAAGAACTTTTCAAATTTTTCAAAAATTTGGCTAACACCCTAAATTTTCAAAAAGTTTCGCCATAACCTCCCCTGCACCGGGGACTTCGGGATATTTCATATAGCCTCCCATGGCCTTCTTCAATCAAAAAGAAAAAGCCAAGCAGCTAGCCAATCGGCTCATAAAATCATCATCACCCAAACAAAACAGTAAATTATGGTAAACATGTACCTATTTGTCGGGCAAACAATTTTATTCTTCTGCTCTAGCCTCCTTGCTATGACCTGTTCAGTGTAAGTACATGTATATGCATGCAAATGCGACAATTTTTCAATACAATTCATTATTTGGTTCAATTTGGCTAAAGGTTCAACATTTAATTAATCAAACAATAATCAAACAACACGACCAGCAATCAATTAGTTAATTATCTTTTAAATTCATAACTTTGATATATAGTCAAAAATCACATTTTTGATGTCAAACCACAACAATCAGCCCTATTTAATTTTGGTTCTCACACCAGTCAATTGGAAATATATAGAAATCCCACCTTCGAAACTCGAACACTAATTCTGATGATGTAGCTACAATCATCATAATCATCTCCGGGCGACTAGAGTGTGACTCTATATCTATCCAGTATATTAAAACTTCGAATATACGTTTTCAAGGCGTATATGCAAAATCTTTATATATTGGATTGTCCAAAATCAATATAAAATAAATAATCAAATACGAATAGTTGATTTAAATTTTCAAAACAAAAGTTGTTTTCATTTTAAAAATATACTCTTCACACTTGTTCTAGGATACTCTTGATCCTATCTCTAACGAGTCATTCTCATTGAATATTACTAATCCAATCTCTGATGAATTCTTTCGTATGGTTCTAACGTGTCCTGTTCTCGAGCTTTGTAAACCAAAGCTCTGATACCAAAATGAAATGACTCGGAATCCCCCTTACGGGAAATCACGGATTGAGTTGAGGACAAGCCACAACAGAACGCAGACAGAAGAACATTTCATTGTTAATTACAACAATTCATCAGAATACAAGAATATACAGAGTATAAACAAATAATATACATTTACCAAATATCAGAGATTACAATAAATTACATAGCAGTGGAAAATAATACAGTACACAACTGAAGGAGATATACGGATACAAAGCTTTCCGGATATCATTCCAGCTGTAAACCAGGATCCTGTGAATATAAATCTGCAAAACCAAAACTACTAGCTGCCCGTGTCAAAATAAGGGCACCCAGATTTTAGGTTAAACCAATAAACTCTAGGTTAGTCATGGGACTGGTGTGAGAACTAAAACAGTTATTTAAAACTTTACTTTAAATCAGATATATCAAGGGACCACACCGTATAACACGGAACGGGTTTCCTCCCAAGAATACCAGTGCATATAACAAAACAACGCAATGCTTTTTGGAAAAATAAAGCTATTATAAGACCCAGGTCCTATCACATAATGCAACGCAAGCCGGGGGATTGGGTTTTCCCTTATAATAGCCAAAGAATGCTTGATACGCTAAATTTCACCTTTTATTATTCTAAATCAGACTCCAACCGTAAAATAGTAAGAGAACTATTCCCTAAGTATTAACCCCGAAGGCTGAAACCAACATCAGACCAATACCCAGGAAACCACCCATCTTAGCTCGTTTCCAGTTAGTTTCTGTTTTTATATACAATCATAAATATCAATCATAAGCGGCATGAATGTCCCATACCACTATGTCGCCATATATAGGTATACAATCAAAACCGCAAAATGTCGTATTGGAAGTTGGGTTATCATTTATGATATGAACCGAGGCTAGGGATCGTCCTCACCGATTCGAGACTGTCTAGCCCGAGCCTCAGGATCAGAGCTCGAGTGACCCTTGGATCATCAGGGCCGGTCCACCGATGTGGATAATAATTCCTGAACACTGCATTTCCCCGCCCTATGGGGCGTAAATGAGCCAACAAATGACCCCATCGGCTTCACATAGTCACCGATATATATCTGAGGCGCCTCGCAACAGCAACAACCGCATAAGTCAAACTCGTCAGGGCGTGTAAAACCACTAACACCACTTCTAACTAGAAGGAAACGCATGCCCTCCCTGAGGTCCTTCTCCCGTTTCTGGTTCATACCGGGTGTGAAACTCGCGAATTAAACATTACACAAAGCCATGCCACAAAGGCCGTGCTTTGATCATCAACTACAAGACTTTGCTTTTCAACAGAAGCCGTGATCAATTGCCACTTAGGCATGCCACACAGGCAATTCACTCCATGCGATGGATATCCATCAATATATAACCCCTGAGCTCGTACGTCTCAGAGAAGGGCATTAAGCAAGAGGATAAATTCTCCGCCGCTAAACAGATATATATTTAATAGAAATCAATCACACAGACTGAAATCCAATGTCAGACACACAGTCTATTTACAAGTTCGTTCCAGGTTTGAACGAAACCGGAGGCACCTAGTACCCCGCGTATCCATCGATCTCCAAGTACGTCTGGACGATCACCAACTGATTCCCTCCTCTTGGGTGTACGGCCCAATCAAGATCATCAGTAATTATCCAAACGACGTGAAGACCTCCGGTCTTCAACCATCGTCTTCATCTTCGACTAATCGTCGAATCAGTTATTCAGAATGGGATAAACCCAGTCTTTCTGATTAACTCGCGTATATTATAAACAAATGTTACACAAACACAACATACGTCTCATTCCAATTCATCAGTCACTAACCGTAAATTAGTAAGAGAACAATTCCCCAAACGTTAACCACGAAGGCCAAAACCAACATCAGATCAATACCCAGGAAACCACCCATCTTAGCCAACCTACAGTTAGTTTCCAAATTTCACATTCTTAGGGAAAGGTTCGAATTAATTTTATCAAAGATAAATTCTTTTAAATTTATTCTTTAATCTTTCCTTGAATATCACTTCAAACTGGTCGGGATTAGCGAACCACACCGAAGTAATTATTTATTTTATTTCCCAATCCCAACCTATTTATCCCATGAAGTAAAACTGGTCATACTTCATATCTAACACCACGGTGTTATCGGTAAATTCAATTACCATGTCACGTTCAAATCAAATTAAAGATTTAGCTATCGCCTGGAGAAAAACTGGTGATACTCCATTCTCGATCTTTTCAATCTAATTAAAGATTCATTAAAACTCCACTTAGTTTTAATCTTTGACTGGGTTAAAGAATCAGTGTCATTTAAAACACGGTTCACGATAAACCCCAAAATCACATCACATTTCAATCAGTCCCTAACCGTAAATTAGCAAGTGAGTAATTCCCTAAGTATTAACCCCGAAGGCCGAAACCAACATCAGATCAATACCCCAGAAACAATTCAACTTAACTAATCTCCAGTTAGTTTCTGATTTTTTTAACTCCTTTGGGTCTAAGAACAGTATTATTGAAGATACCGTCCACGACAACCTAAAATCACATTCCATTAATTATCGGGTTAAAGAACAAGTGTTATTTAAAATACTGTTCATGATAAACCCAAAAATCAATACCAATTCAATTCCAATTAAATATTATTTAATTGGTATACTTCATTAAATCTAAATAAAAAGATTTAATCTTTTTCTCAACTGGGTTTAAGAACAGTGTTAACGAAGACACCATTCACGATAAACCCAAATCACATTTGATATTAAATACAAGGCTCTGAATAGAAAATATATCGGCTTATATTCAATATCAAATTCTGAAGTCAACAAATATCGTATTGGAAATAACGATATAAATATATCTTTCAAATTCCCATAACAATATCTATATCATCACGAAATCCAACATCGAAATGTTCCAAAGACAATTTCGATTCAAATCCATTCCAATTCAATTATTGGAAATTCTGGTTATTTTCAAAACCATTTCATATCCACTTTATTTATTTTAAAAATAAATAAATTATCATTCTAGTTCAAAACTAGTTCATTTCGATAAAAATCTATTTTTATCTTTTCAAATATGAAGTTTTTCATCTCAATTCTTCACAAATCATTTCTTATGATTTTACACAAATTATCACTATTTTTAATAATTTTATCAAGGCCTGTACGGTCGATTTCCATCAACGGCCATCGAACTGCACTTACAAAGACCTTTTCCAAATTTGATTTGGACATAATTCCAAATCCAACCGTTAGATTTCAAATCTCTAATATTCATTAGAAAGCCCTTTTCGATACGAACCCAACGGTTCCGGTTTTAGGAGAATCCGACGGTCGGATCTCCCGCAATATCCATTCGAAGTCAATGGTCGAAATTCACGAACTACCACAGCGCGGCGCGTTCTATTCAGGCCATTATATTATATATATAATATATACTTAGTCGATTTCCTTTTAAAACATATTATCTAGATCGTTTTAAATTCGTTTTCAAAATGATTTCAACTTCTTATTCGATTTCAAATAAAAATTGAATTTTCCTTTATAAGTTCCTTTTTACATTCATTTCTATTTGATTTCAATTTCAATTCGATTTCAATTCGATTTCAATTCGATTCAATTCAATTTCATTTCGATTTGAATTCTATTCAATTCAATTCCAATTCGATTTTATTTTCTAAAATATTCCATTTGAATTCATTTTCTAAAATATTCGATTATTGAAATCACTTTTCAATATTCATTTAAAAATGAATAAAATCGACATAAATATCGTTCACATCAAAATGACGTCAATCTAATCGACACGGCTTCATATATTCCTATTTTCAAATATTCTATTTCAAATATTTCTTTTTCAAATATTTCTATTCAAATATTTCTATTCAAATATTCTATTCAAATATTTCTATTCGGATATTCTATTTCAAAACTGGAATGTGGCCCAATCAATTACCATATAATGTTAATTATATGGATTTTCTACAACACATGTATAAAATAACCACGATAAATAATCAACCATCATCCAGAGTGCACCACACAACTGCATAAGCATTAAATATAAATAATTAGCGCTTACACAGTCTGTCAATCCATCGATTGACATACAACTAAACAATCGGGATTAGTGTACGTCAAATCTCATCCCAATACCCGTGTGGGGTTTCAAATCAACAAACACAGATTTTATTTGTGCAGTTGGGCGATGTGTAAAATTTATCGTCCCAATAAATATCTGTCAAATGTGTGTATATAAACAAATCGTTCGATTTGTTTATATTTATTTCATTTTAAATACACGTTAAAAATTCTATTTTCAACTATAGAATATTTTTAACTATATAAATATTTTATTTCATTTCACATCACACAATCAACTGCACATCAAAATCAATCAAACAAGCATACAAGCCGTCCATGGTCTGTGGACGACGGGTGTCGGGTGCTACTAAACACCGTCTGCATCGTAGTATATATTTCAAACTAGAAATAAAAATTAAAGTGAGGAGTTATCATCGAGGGTTCCACTCCGCCGTGCTTTGCTTCTGAACTGCTGAATCGTCTGGATCTATTTGAAATTCCGATGCAGTTCTTTTCACGCTGTTCACAATAAAAATTATATTTTTATTACTTCATTTCAATAAATAAAAATCATATTTTTTATTTCTACTTTATATATATTTTCGACACTTCATTCTGTATAAAAAATTATATTTTTATATTCCTACTTCTTATATAAAGATCGAATTTTTATTTCATCGCTATATAAAAAAAATCCCATTTTTATTTCAACATATATATAAGAAAGATCAGATTTTTTATTTCGCTACATATATAAAGATCAAATTTTGACTATCTATGTAATATAAAAATCGTATTTTTATTCCTTCTATACTATAAAAATCATATTTTTATATTGCTACTCCTATAAAGATCACATCTTTATTACTCTACATTATATAAAATTATATTTTTATAATCTCTACTATATAAAGATCATATTTTTAATTCGCTACTCATGTAAAAATCGAATCTTTATTCTCTCTATTCCACGATAAAAATAAAGTTCATATTTTTAAGTTGCTACCCTATAGATAAAAATCATATATTTTTACTACGCTACTACATAGATAAAAAACTAATCTTTACTATATTAAACTATGAACTTTTCTATATTAAACTATGAACTTTTCTATTCAAAATCACCGCCTTTTTCTATACAAAAATCATAGCTTTTCGTTTTGTAAATTAAAATAAAAACAAAACAAAACAAAATAAATAAATAAATAAAGTGAAACACTCACCTTTCTCTCAGTGAAGAAAAAAAGGGGGGGTCGGACTGAAGAAGAAGAACGGGGAGGAGGAGGCATCGCGGCCTGGAGGCGGCATTCAGACGAGGTAGGACGGGGGGTTGGAGGGCACGCTGCTGTGGTAAAAAATGGGGGGTAGCGATGTCGGGTTTCAGGGGGTTGCGGTTTAATGGGAGGAAGGGTTGGAGAAGGAAGCGCAAGGAGCAGGGGGGTGTGCAAGGGTGGTGGCGCCGGCAGGTAGGTGGCTCGATCGGTGGAGGGTGTCGGGTAGGGGAGGCGCGTCGATCGGTTTTAGTTAGTTTTTTTTTCCTTTTCTGATGTCGATTTGGAAAAAAGGGGGTTTATCTGAGTGAACGGAGATAAGGGGAGGGGGGTTATTGAAAATTTTATATATATAATTTAATTATATTTTAATTTCTAAAAGTAACTTTTTATTTTCAACTCGAAATCAAACCCACTGACTGTCGTCCATAGCTAATTACCCCCATTCCGAACACAATGGGATATGTATCGTAAGCTGATTCGACCGTTTCGATCAGTTTTCGTCAAAATCAATATATAACTCTATATATTGAATTTGAACACGCATTTCAATTTACTGGGGTCACATACTAACTCGAAAAATTCCAAAAAAATATTTTCTAGCTTCGTATTGACGATACGGTTCTAACAAAACTAATTTCATCGAATTCTAAGACCGTTTGAAAAATGGCCATTTTCCAGTCGATTAAAATCAATTGAAACTGGTCAAACACGTTTCCCTTTGCCACGCTCACATATCGAATCGAAAAATTATGAATTTTGGAATCTAGCAATAATTTGACATCACGGATCCGACAAAAGTTTCGTCGAAAACCGATGTCATTTGCAAAATTCCCATTTTTAAGGGCCAGAATTCCATAGCGACTATTCTGAATTTTCAGCTGGACATAACTTTTGATTCCCGCTATGAAATTCCAATCTTTCGGATTCGTTGGAAAGATATTCACAAATAGATTCTAATATTTTTGGTTTCACTAAAATCCGGTTTATTTTGCACCCGATACATTCATTTGAATTTTGAAATCGAATTATCGAACTACCGCGCCATTTTCAATTCCTTTTATAATTTAAAATAAATATTTATATTCTAACGACGATGTATATAAATATATACGTTCTATTTCTATTTAAAATAAATTTCTCGTCGTTATTACTAAAAATAATTCATTTTAAATATTCAAATCCATCAAAATTGCCAAAATAAAAAATTTAAATTGGCTCAGATTTCCGGGTTATTACAATAAAAGTAAGCATGGTTACATGAAATATACTTGATGCAGAACTGTACAAAGATGAAAAAAAAAAATCCAAAGTCGAACACAGTTGGAGAAGTCGGGATTGGTGATTTCATTATATGGCCTAGGTCGTCCGTTAGACTGCATCAAAATGGATTGATATATAAAGTACTTTTGGTAAGTTTTACTTCAGTTTTTTTAGTTTAAATACCATATAAATGTAACGACACGGATTTCGCCCGGACCTAATCGATCGCTAAATCGACCAAGACCATTCTAATCCCGCATATGCTAACTCTGGGCATACAACACATCAGAACAAATAACAGAAGACTTTTATAAACATAATAATAATGTTACATCAGAGTACATAATATATCAGAGTACATTGAAAAATAATAATACAGCGGAAGATTAATTTACAATAAACTTAATAGAATGCAGCGGAAATGAATAAACTAGCACAGCGGAAGACTATCAATGCTCTGGACACAGCTTTAAGCTTCGATCCAGAATCCTGCTCAAATATATCTACAAAATATTCTACTCGACTGCCCGTGTGGAAAAGAGGGCACCCGAGTTTGCGAAGTGAAACAAACTACGAGTCATTCATAGGACTAGTATGAGAAATCTTTCCTAACTTATCTAATAATATGGCTAATCACAGGACCACGCCGCTAACGTGGAACGGGTTTACTCCATTGGATTGCCAGTGCATAAATTAAATAATTTTTTATTTAAAACAACACAATGCTTTTTAGAAAAATGAAATCATTATAAGACTCAAGTCCCATCACACAATGCAACGCAAACTGGAGGATAGAGTTTTACCTTATAATGATCAAACATGCTTGATACATATAAAATAATATATAATATTATTATTAGTGTCTAATCAGTTTTAAAATACTTCAAAGTAAATGTATCAATCCTAGACGACATAGCTACCATATACTATGTCGTCATATATAGGTTTACAATCAAAACCGTAATGTCGTATTGGAAATTGGGTTTCTATCATGAGTCAAGGCTAGGGACGATCTCCTTACCGATTCGAGACACTCTAGCAAATGTCTCAGGATTACATCTACGGGCAACCCTTGGATCCTGCAGGGCCGGTCCACAAATACTTTAGTGGATTGGCAATTCCTGAACACACGCTTCCCGGTCCTATTGAACCTATAAATTGGTCACTATCGACCAATATAACCGAGGCCTCATAATCTATCATCCACATAAGTAAAATGTCAGGGCTTGCAAAAGCCTGATACCACTTCTAGCTAGAAAGAAACGTGTGCACTCCCTGCGTTCCCGTGTCCTGTTTCTGACTCTTACCGGGGTGTGAGGCTCGCGAAGTAACGCTATACACAAAGCTATGCCTAAACAGGCCATGCTTTGATCATCAGCCACAAGGCTCTGCTTTTCAACAAAAGCCTCGATCATTTGCATCTTGGCATGCCACATTGGAAATTCACGCCATGCGATCAATAACTATAAATATATAACCTCTGAGCTCATGCGTCACAGAGAAGGGTGTTAAGCAAGAGAATAAATTTTCCTCCACCAAACAGATATATATTAAATAGAAATCAATTTACATGGAACGCAATCCAATGTCAGACATACATCCATTTACAGGTCCGTTCTGGGTCTGAACGAAACCGGAGACACCTTATTCCTCGTCTCGTATGTCTAATACGGAAGAGGTGCTCGCTTATCCAGACAATCAACAAGTACGTCCGGATAACTACCACTTTTAACCCTTTACTGGGAGCTACCCAATGCCGGGCATCAGTAGTCATCCATTCGATGTGAAGATCGCCGGTCTTCAATCACCATCTTCAATATCTTTGATTTAAATCGTCGTATAATTATTTGAAATGAGAATGAACTCGGTCTTTTCAAATAATTCTCGCATATATATAATTTAAATCATTCCATATCATTAATATTATTTTATAACGATTTATCTCTATTTTTATTCATATAAAAATAGCCCAATTTAATTTAATGACGCTTCGGGTCAATAGGCGGCCTTGCGTTGTTTTTACCCATATTTGATTTACACATTTCTCGAAATCTAACCGTTGGATTTTAATAAATTTCGTACCGTTGGAAAGATCTTCCCAAAGCGATCCTAATGGTTCCAGTTTTAGGAAAATCCGACAGTCAGATCTTTTAGTATAATCATTTAAAGTTCGATTCCGAAACGCAAACTGCCGCGCGCGATTCTTTTAATTTTAGTTTATATATATATATATATAATTATATATAAAAATTAATTACTAGACGATTCAATTAACGTATTCAACACGCCAAATAAAAGAATGTTTTAATTTGCATAACCATTTCTACATGTTTTGTAATGTCAAATAAAATTTATTTTATTTACATGACATTTTTGCTTATGACAAATAAAAAGAAAATTTTTATTTGTATTTCTATTTTTAACTTTAACAAATAAAAAGGAAATATCTTATTTGTATATAGTTTCAATGTATGTTTCGACAATTAAAATAATTCTTTAACTTACATACAAATTCTAATGTATGTTGTGACAATAAAAATGATTTTTTAATTTACATACAAATTCTAATGTATGTTTTGGCAATAAAAATGACTTCTTAATTAACACACGAATTCTAATGTATGTTGTGACAGTAAAAATGATTTCTTAATTAATATACAAATCTTAATGTATGTTTTGACAATAAAAATAATTCTTTAATTAACATACAAATTCTAATGTATGTTTTGACAATAAAAATGACTCTTTAATTAACATACAATTTCTATTTCAACAAAATGCATAAAAAGTGGTACATTCATTTTTGTTGACAATTCTATTTCATCAAAATGATAAAAAGTGATAATTTCATTTTGTTAACAAATCTAGTGTAACAAAATGAATATAAGTGATGACTGCATTTATGTTGACGATTCTAGTTTGACGAAATGATTACAAGTGATAATTTCATTTTGTTAACAATTCTAGTTTAATAAAATGAACATAAGTGATGGTGGCATTTATGTTGACAATTCTAGTTAGACGAAATTAATATTTTTGCTCAAACACAAATCTCTTTAACCAAAAATTTTATTTTTGTTGTAACTCAAATCTATTTGACAAAAACGTAATTTTTGTTATAACTCAAATCTAATTAACAAAAATGTAATTTTTGTTTTCAACCATCATATTTTGACAAAATGTAATTTTTTGTTTCAACCATCATATTTTGAAAAAATGTAATTTTTTGTTTCAACCATCATATTTTGAAAAAATGTAATTTTTTGTTTCAACTAATGTATTTTGACAAAAATGTATATTTTTGTTTCATCTAATCTTTTTGACAAAAATGTATATTTTTGTTTCAACTAATCTTTTTGACAAAAATATATATTTTTGTTTCAACTAATCTTTTTACAAAAATGTATATTTTTGTTTCAACTAATATGTTATGACAAAAATGTATATTTTGTTTCAACTAATACGTTATGACAAAAATGTATATTTTGTTTCAACTAATCTATTCTGACAAAATGTACATTTTTGTTTCAACCAATATGTTTCACACAAATGTATATTTTGTTTCAACTAATATGTTTGACAAAAATGTATATTTTGTTTCAACTAATATGTTTGACAAAAATGTATATTTTGTTACAACTATAAAAAAAACATGATAATTTAAATCCAATTATTCTAATTAACAAAAATGATAATTTTTGCTTCACTCAATTCTGATTAACAAAAATGATAATTTTTGTTTAACTAAATTCTAATTAATAAAAATGTTAATTATTGTTTCAACTATTTTCTTACAACAAAATGTCCTTTTTATTTCAACTATTTTGTTTCAATAAAAATGCCCTTTTAATCCAATAATTACATTTTGACAAAAATGATAATTATAATTCAACTATTCTATTTTGTCAAAATGACAATTTTATTTCAATAATCCTAATTTGACAAAATTGACAAACTTAATCCAATAATTACCTTTTGATATAAATGATAATTATAATTCAACTATTCTATTTTGTCAAAAATGACAATTTTATTTCAACAATTCTAATTTGACCAAAATTGTCAAACTTAATCTAATAATTACATTTTGACATAAATGATAATTATAATTCAACTATTCTATTTCGTCAAAAATGATAATTATAATTCAACTATTCTAATTTTGTCAAAATTGATAAATTTAATTCAACAATTGTATTTTGACAAAAATGATAATTATAATTCAACTATTCTAATCTTGTCAAAATTGACAAATTTAATCCAAATATTCTAATTTGTAAAAATGACATATTTGAATCCAACTCTTTTTCTTTCAACAAAAATTGGTATTTTTGTTTTCAACAATTTTATTCAACATAAACATCATCAAATCTATACATAACAATATCAATTCTAGATCAAATCACGTATCATACAATTAGAATTTAACAGCGTGTGGATAATACCACAATCATGATTAAGTAATTTTAATTATATATAAAGAAAAAAGAGTAGAATTTCTCACATTGATTTTGTTTGAATTTTCAACGTGCTCCGTTTCAGCTCTAGTCAGTTTCATTGGGTCGTGCTCGACTCAATGATTCCAACGGACTCAGATCTGCTGTTTTCCGACATCTTATAACCTAGATATTGATTTTTAAACATTCAATTACAAATTTGGATGATTAAAAATAATTAATTTTATTAATCCACACTTAATCCCTCTTTAAACCTTTCCTCTTCCCGTAACCTCCTGTGAAACTCACGCACCCTTCTTGCCATCGATCTCTTCACGCCGCACCACCACACGATGGACCATATCCCGATCAACACCCATCACCTCGTGCGCCATCGCCTAAGCCTTCCCCACCAGGAGCCGCCGCCTCGGTGGTCCCGCCGCCACTAGAAACCCATTCAAACACAGGGGTTTTGAGGGCAAAATCCAACCAAATCACTTCACGCAAAGTGATCGTGTCTGTACAGAATCGAAGAGCAGGAACTCCTCTTTAACTTTTGTTTATTATTCGCGATTTAACTCTTTGTGGATTGAAAAATATTAGGAGATCAAATTCGAAGAACCGCAGCCATTAAAAAGGAGAACGGCGGCTGTTTGGTTTGAATGGAAATTAGGCTTAGGGTTTGGTTAAGTTGGGTATTTATAATATTAAATTATTTAATTCTCTTTTTTTTTAAAATAAAATTAATTACTATTTAAATTTATTTAGAGGTGAAACTTCCCATTTCCTTTCGTTTAATGTAATCAATTAATGACGGGGAGAGAAAAACGTTTCATTTCCTTTCTTTGAATTATTAATTAATGAGGGTAGTTAGAGAAGGAAAACTTTCATTTCCTTTCTTTAAATTATTTAATTAATGAGGGTAGTTAGAGAAGAAAAACTTTCATTTCCTTTCTTTAAATTATTTAATTAATGAGGGTAGTTGGAGAAGGAAAACTTTCATTTCCTTTCTTTAAATTATTTAATTAACAGGGAGAATATTATTTGCATAGAAAGAGAAACCTTTCATTTATTGGTTTATTATCAATTTGATTTAACAAACATGTGACATAGATGCGAGTACAAACAAATGTATGATAATGTAATTTTTGTAATTGCAACATGTGGTACGTGCTATAAAGTGATAGAAATGTATAGACATATAATTTGAATCAGTAGATGGTTAATTACATAAAATAAAATGAGAAATAAATAAAAGTTAACATATATGATTAATTTGATTTCTCATTAGGATGCAACAAATCAATGAAATCAACAAACATCATGATACAAGTATGTATATATATATATATATATATATATATATATATATATATATATATATATATATATATATATATATATCTTCGCGTGGTCGAATTACGGAATTAATTGGCTTAGTAGCATGTTAGGAAATCTTTTGTGATTGGACGAAAAGACAGAGAGTAGAGAGCGTATTCAATATGCAAAGTGTCTAATCAAAGTCAAACCGGACAAGGAATTAGTGCACGATTTTTTGGCTGAAACTGTTGACGGTGGGGTGCAGCGAATATATGTTGAGTACTTATGGAAGCCTGATATTTGCATCAAATACAAATCGTTTGGTCATGTGACGAGTGAATGTGATACAAACAAAGCAGCACTAAACGTTCAAAGGCATCCTATCGAGCGAGTAAAGGATTTTAATGTGCCTATTGGAAAGGCCAGTGAATAACAGACAAATGAACGAATGGCGAGGAGAAGTTATCTGGGTAATGGAAATGTTGAACAGAGATGGTAGGTAGTGAACAACAAGAAAAAAAGCAATCAGACGTTCAAGAATGACTCAACAGTGTGCAGCCATAACGTTGGAAATAACACATTTGAACGTGGACAAAGCAGTAAAAGTGCATTGAATGTAGTACATGGAACCGTCAAAGGAAACAGCTTTCAAGTTCTGGAAGAAGGAGAGATCGACCAAAATGAAGAAACGAACAATGAAAAGCAAGATTTTATTGAAGAACTTGAAGAAATGGATGTTGATGACATCAGGAACATTGTGCTATCAACAGTTGAGGAACTGCTAAATCTAGGTGTCAGCAACAATAAAATGTTCCTTTTGCAAAGAGAAAAAGAAGTAGAAGAAGATGCTCTGTTGGATGAAGCATATGAAGAAGTGAGGATTTATGAAATGGTGAAAGGAGTAGTAATGAATGATTACGGCAAACAAGTTGGTGAAGGTCAAGGTAGAAAGGACGGAAACAATAAAGAATCTCTGCAACACAATAAAGAAGAGAATGGAAAAGCTGTGCAAACAGAGCCAACATTAACTCCTCCTACTCACGTAACAAATGAGAATGATGACAGCCAAAACATAAATGAACACCATGTTGAACAATCCATGCAAGCGCCCACGTCCAAATTCCCTTTTGATCCAAACATAACCAAACCAATAGCTTCAACTTCTTACACACAGCCAAACTCTAACAAAACCATGCAATCTATTACTCCACAACAAGACTTTCTGCCAACTAATAACCCTTACTCCAAACTGCAACCTCCACCAGCCTTCAGATCTCCACCAGCAAACTCCATATCCCCGTATGAGGCAAATCCAAGAGTAGACAAGAAGCAAAACACTCCTGCCTCTGTACGTGAGTACATGCTAAGGAGTAAGGGACACGAGATTCTATTTCCTCCAACAGTTTAGCCATGCGGCAAACTATTGGGGCGTGGAATGTAAGAGGATGTCATGATGACATCAAACTCGACCAAAGTAAACTTCTAATTGCCGAGAATAAGTTATGTGTCCTTGCGTTGCTTGAAACTAAGCTTAACGTTGAACTAACTATTCGAGCATCGAAATATATTAACCCCAATTGGAAGCTTCTCCACAATCTTGCTGAAGCGCCGTATGGTAGGATAATGATCCTCTTTAATCCATCAGTAATATCCATTAACCCGATCTTTTCCTCTTCGCAAATAATCCATAGCCAAGCTAAATTTCTTCCTGACGGCACCCCTTTCCTTCTATCTATAGTGTACGCAGCTAATGCTAGTTTAACTAGGCAAAACCTGCTTGACTATATTCCATCTCTCAGCCAACCAAGCTCTCCTTGGGTTGTTTCAGGGGACTTCAATTGTTGCTATGATGTCTCTCAAAGATGTGGCGGTAACCCCTTATCCAGTTCTGAAATCCAACCGCTAATGTCCACCATCACAAATGCCAATCTCATCAGTATCAAAAGCTCTGGTTTACCCTTTACCTGGAATAATAAGAAGAAATTTGGTCCTAGAACCTACTCTCTCATAGACCATGCCTTTTGCAATCCCGAAGCCCTTGATATTTGGCCTGCTATCTCTTGCAATCGACCCCCTCCCTTGCTTTCAGACCACTCCCCTACCATTCTATTTCTTTGTGGACTGGATATGAAAAGAACCTCTAGTTTTAAAAAAAATTAATGCATGGGTCAATGAACCTGACTTCACGGATGTCGTCTCTGAGGTATGGGGGAGACCTGTTCTTGGTAATGCAATGTTTATCCTGCAGGTGAAACTGAAAGAGACAAAAAATACTCTAAAGAAATGGGCGAAAGAGAGGTTCGGAAAAGGTCAGAAGCAATGTACATACTGGAGAAACAAATTGGAAGAGATTCAGACTAGCATGATGTTGGACCCGACGAACGTTGCACACTCAAATACGGAAACATACATAACTAAACAATACTATGAGGCCTTATCCATTGAAGACAAGATGATTAAGCAGAAAATCAGATTAAAATGGAAACTGGAGGGTGATTGCAACAGTGCCTTTTTTCATGCCACCTTGAAAGACAAGCATAGCAGGGAAAACTTAGTAACCATTATAGATCACAATGGTAATATTGCATCTACGCAACAGGAGGTAGAGAATGCTTTTACCAATTATTTTACTGAACTTCTGGGTAACAAAGAGAATTTTATTCCCAATCTAGACATGTTAAACCCATATGATTTACCAAAACTTTCTAGTAATGACTTTCAATCTCTTTGTTCTGAAGTTACTAACGATGAAATAAAGCAGGCTTTGTTTTACCTGAATAGGAATTCGGCTTCAGATCCCGACGGATTTAATGCTTTTTTCTATTATAAATGCTGGCCTATTATACATATGGATGTGTGTAAAGCAGTGAGAAGTTTCTTCGTTAAGGCGACCATGAACCAATGCTTTAATAACACCAATATTGCGATCATCCCTAAAGTCAAGAACGCTTCCAAAGTGACCGACTTCAGGCCAATCTCTTACTGTAACACGATATACAAGTGCATCTCAAAAGTTCTTGCGTCTAGGCTTAAAGCTGTTCTTCCTAATATTATCTCGAAAAACCAAGCATCTTTTTTGCCGGAAAGGAATATTTTGGATAACATTCTTTTAACTCATGAGCTTCTCAATGGTTACTCTAAAAGAAATGTCTCCCCGCGTGCTATGTTTAAACTCGATATCATGAAAGCTTTTGATATGTTTCAATGGGATTCGATTGTCAGAATTATGGGGTATCTTAACTTTCCTCATCAATTTACTCGCTGGATATATGGGTGCATCTCTACTGCAAAATTTTCTATCGTCCTAAATGGTGCACCTGTTGGGTATTTTGGTAGCTCGCAAGGTATTCGTCAAGGTGACCCTTTATCTGCTTACCTCTTTATTTTGATTATGGAAATGCTCACACGCATGCTGAGAAAAAAATTTGAAGAAGGATCATTTTCTCTTCATTCCAAGTGCAAAGATTCGGAAATAGCTTCCCTAATGTATGCCGATGATCTAGTTATTTTTTGCACCCCTGATGACATTACGGTTAATTCTATTTTTGAGACGCTATCGAACTTCCATGCTATGACTGGGCTGAAAATAAACATTGCGAAATCAGAAATGAAATTGGCGGGAATATATGTAAGTCAAGCTCAACATCTCAGTGCTGTTACTAGTCTTTCTTGTAATCAAGACACTACTTCCTATCTTGGACTTCCTCTTGCTACTGCTAAGATCACCACTAATCAGTGCATGCCATTATTCTCAAGAATTACTGCTAGAATCAATTTCTGGACTAGTAGGTTGCTAAGCCAGGCTGGAAGATTGACGCTTATTAACTCCGTGATCTTCGCAATGCAAGGATACTGGGCACGCGTCTTCGTTCTACCGCCAAAACTGATCAAAATGGTTAGGACTGCGCTTATGCGTTTTCTATGGAAAGGGACCACGAATGGTAGGTACATTGCGCCTACTGCTTTCAAGAATTTAGAAAGGCCGAAATCTAAAGGTGGTATTGGTATAGTAAACATGGTTAACTGGAACAAAGCTGCTTTCATTAAGCACCTAGTTTCTTTTCTTAATGACAATGATACTGTGTGGGTTCAGTGGTCAAAGAAGCACGTCGTTAAACATAATAATTTTTGGATGATGAATCAACCGCAAAACTTAAGCTGGACCTGGAGATGTATGTTTAATCTTAGACAACTTATGTTGCCTCACTTTAAATACATTGTAAATCCTACTTCTTCGGTGAAACTTTGGCATGACTCGTGGTTGGAAAAGGGTAGGATTCTTAGTAGAGAACTAACTTTCCTTGAAATTGCTTCAGCTGATTTGAATAATAATGCAACGGTTGGTGCATATATAGTCAACAGTGTACTACGGCTCCCTCTTACAGCTGTGCCAAAGATTAATCAATTGTGGAGGAAGGCTAGAAGTATTACAATAGGAAGATGTGATGGAGCTCGCACAGCATGGGGTGATAAAGGAAAAACTTTCAGTACGAAGTTGATGTACGGTACTCTATGTGGGTTTAGACACTCTGCCACTTGTAAGTGGTATAGAAGAATTTGGTGTGCTGACAATAATGCAAAAGAAAATCTGCTGCTGTGGAAAATAAGGAATCGAGCTCTTCTAACACGTGATAGACTGTTAGATTTGGGTATGCAAGTTGATCCAACATGTGTGATGTGCAAAGCGGATACGGAATCGGTGAAGCATTTTTTCTTTGAATGTTTATCATGCTTCCCAATATGGTATGAACTAATGCAGACAATAGGTAGAGAAGAAGCTAAAAGAGATAGTGACTATGAATGGATGAAGTTGGCGAAACATACAAGCAGGAAGAGTAATGAAGGAAGACTATTAAATTATGTACTCAAAAAATACACGTCTGCAATTTGGAGAGAGAGAAACACAAGGGTATTCACTGTGTTGCTTTCGAAAAGTGAAGAACAATTAAGGAAAGGAATTAAGTCAGACATTCGTAGTGGGCTGAATCTACTCAACTTTACTTTTGATCCGGGAATTTCGATAAGGCTTTCAAGATGATTATTGTTTCCTGTACATAAGTGTTTTCTTCTTGTCTTCGAGTGATTAATGCACAATGTTTCTATGTTTTCTTGTTGGTGTTGTACTTCTTTCTATTCCGAGTGCATTAATAAAAAGTGGTCGGGGTCCATTTAACCCCGTCGGCATTGCCAAAAAAAAAAATGTTTAAAGCATGTGATTATTTTTTCCTCTTTTAATTTTTAAAGAAAAGAAATAATTTTGTATTATCAAGTTTTGAAATAAATAATAAATTTTATATGAAAACATGAATGTAGATTTAACTATATATATATATATATATATATATATATATATATATGAGTTAAATTCAATCAAAGCTCCCTAATAATACAAATCGCATAATTACAACAATCAGTTTTAAAATATTTGTGTGTTGACAAAATCCCTTTTACAACATCCAAATATCTAATTGAAAATATTATGTGTGTGTGTGTGTGTATATATATATATATAAAACTTTCAAGTCTAATGTTACACTTAGTTATGAAAGATAAAACATGGACTAACAATCTAACATTTAACTAATTGAGCATAAAGTTCAAATAAACCTTTAAGATATAATTTAATCCATTAACATGAACATAGAATTTTAGATCTAAAAGTTAGACTCCAAATTAAATTTATAAAACCAATGATCTAAAATGAATTATTGTACTAGAACTTATATAGCTTTAGTTTTAATTTAACAAAATGGAGAAAACAATATATTACTTGAACAAGAAAGCTATTAGATCCAAACAATTACATTTATATTGAATATTTAGAAACAAATCTGTATTTAAATTTTTAAAGAACAAAAAAATTCATTTATTTGATTCATCAAATAAACAAAACAATCAGCTATTCATCAAACAACGTCATCTTTATTAGCAGTCATCAATTTGAACAAGACAATGATGTATACATACAAATTAGGATAACCATATTACTTTTCAACAATAGTTTAAAGTTAGCTAGTCCAAATGTATAAACAAAATTAATAATTTCCATTATTATCAATCACAATTTAACAAATTATAAATTGTTGTTTATCAAAAATAAAATTTTAAATTGTCCATTAATAACATCATAATTTTTTTAGATGCCTTTTTAAATTCAATAATTTAATTTAAAAATGGAAATTTTAAATTCTGGCACATTTTCTAACAAAATTTCCTTAAAATAAATTTTTAAATTGGTTCTGATTTTCCTGGTTGTTATAACAAATTTCATATTTACCTGCATTAATTTTTATTTGATTTTTGAACTAAAAATTGACCATCCTTGACTTTTATTTTTATTTTCAATAGTGGGAACTAGTCTCAGTTGGAACAAGTGTGTGCCAAACAATAGTTCAAGGATTTCTCTATACACCGAAATAATCTTAGGTTAAAACTAGTCTTAGGTTGAAACAATAAACTAATCTAAGAAAATGTGTTGTATGGCCTAGCAGCAGCACCACCACGTCCTGCTTAAAGGTTCCACATCCTGCTTAAAGGTTCAACATCCTGCTTAAAGGTTCCACGTCCTGCTTAAAGGCTAGTTTGTTTGGGGCACTAGTTGACAAGGTCATGGAATGACAGTTTTGAAGTGGTAAATTCTATTTACTATGTCTTAAAATGTGCAAATGTAGCCTCGTCGTTTTTTTTGCCAGTATATAGTATTTTGCAGTCTTTGCTTTTGTGCCTATAGTGAGATCAATGCCTTCAACATTCATTCTCTTTACTATGTCTTAAATGCCTAGAATGTCTTTTACACGACCTTTTATTTCCATTACAATTTTATATGTGAAATGAGTATGCATCACATTCGTCCTATTGCATTAATTTCAGTAATTCCAAGATTATTTTTTGTTCTCTTTTGTGAAGTAACAGGAGTGTCAAACTGCTTTAAACTTGTTGTCTAAGACCCGATTGAAATGTCATAGACCCAGTTTCTTAAGTCCAGGATAGTCTGTTATTGTCAAATTTTTATTATTTAGAATAAAAGAAAAATAATAACTTTATCGGCCTTATTTTTTAAGCAAACCAGAACATTTTGCAAGTTGAACCATGCTACCAGATGGTAAAACCACCCAGTTTTTTTAGCAGATCTGATACTTTCAGTTGTTGTCAATGATGTAAAATTTTAGCGATAGAATCCTACTAAGCACTTTAGCCTAGCTAAATAGGCTTTATAGCGTTGAAATTTTAAATTCTTGCTTGTCCTTCGCCAGTTGAAGAATGGTTTTGTTATATTGCCTACTAGTCTTATTTCAGCCTTAAAATGGTTGACTGCTAGGAATAAATTATTTTGTTGCTTTCAATAGTGTACAATGAAATTTAATAAGTGCATTCTAACTGCATAACATATATTTGTACTTTGCTTAAAAAGAATAGTCATATAAGCAAGTCTTCTTAGCCTTAAAATTTCTCACCTACCAGTTAACGAAATGGAATGGTTTACATTGGCCAAAGATTATCAACTACAAGTCGATGTAGCTATTTTCAAACTGGTACTTGTTCGTGGATCAAATCATTCTATAGTAAAATGAAAAAACAAATTTATTTTGTTTTAAAAAATAACTGAAAGCTCATCTCTATAATGACTTAAAATTTGGATGTCTTACCATGTTTCTTTTAAAAGGCTAAATTAAAATTTTGTCTTTAGTGATCTTATATTCCAAGTAGGAAGCATTTGATACTGTCAGCTGCATATATACCACAAATAAACGATGGTTCAGAGCACATAAGTATGCAGCTTTAAGAATCACAGTCTGACAGTTTGTATTGTTACAAGAGAGGATATGGTATTAAAAGTTATCTTAACCTGCAAATTTGGCTGAAAATATGTGGATAATGAATGTAATGTTTGGTTTCCTTTATTCATTTGAGTTCCATGTATTCATTTGAGTTTGTGGTATGGTTTTCTATGTAATATTAACAGTTTTTCCCATGTATTGATAGCCTGTTTTCATGTGATAACAGTTTGTGTGTTTATGTGCTGATAAATCCTAATTATAGTGACAGTTTGTGTGTTTATGTGCTGATAGATCCTAATTATGTTGACAATTTATATTTATGTGCTAATAGAACCTAATTATATTGACAGTTTGTGTGTTTATTGTCATTTTAATTTTTTTTATTATTTTCTTGACTTGTAGGTGCAGAAATTATCATTTGATTATTGTCACATGTTCAGAGCCCAGAGGCACTTGGTTACCTATAGAATCATTGGCTATATCTTTATGTTTTATCAAAATGCTTGAACTTAGTAGATTAGCATTAAGCCCTTTTTTAATAGCAGACATCACCTGGTAACTCTTTATTATGTATTAATATTGACCAGCTTAGCATGAACTCTCTTTTCCATTAAAAATGATTCAGTTTCTCTGTTAATGCAATATGGATCAACATTATTTGTTGTATCCTCATGCATTGAATCTGTAGTATTCATATTGTCTTGTGACTGACTAATTTGCTGTTTTTGCAATTAAGATTTGAGTATATTACATTTTCTGTTGCAAATTTATGGTTATGGTTACTGAAAGTATCAATTGCATGTTTACAGTTGAAATACTCAGTGTTGCAGATTATGAACTTGAAGCACTCCTCAAGCGTTGCAGATTATCAAACTGAAACACTCATCGAGTGTTGCAGATTATGTACTTAAAACACTCACTGAGTGTTGCATATTATCAAACTGAAACACTCACCTATTGTTTCGAATTATGAACTTGAAACACTTGTTGAGTGTTGCAGATTATCAACTTGAAACACTCACTGGGTGTTGCAGATTATCAAACTGAAACACCTGCCAAGTGTTTCGAAAATCTGCAACATACTTATCTGCAACCCCTAAAAAGTGTTTCTAAATTTTTTTGCAACATTTTATTACCATTTCAAAATGGCCATTTTGGTTTGTGCACCATTATTATACATAAATTTCTTGATTTCTACACTTATACTCTAGCTATCTCTACTCAAATTATATCAAACTTCTTCTCTTTTCAATCTCTATCAACTACCCTCTATTTGAAGTGATACTCAAGAGTTTTAGCGCTATTGTAATCATTTGGGAGTTGTTTGGGAAATGGTGTGTTCTTGTAGCCCGTAAATCAAGGCAAGGGAGCGATGTGAACCTTGTAGCTGTGAAATCAAGGGAGGTGGAATCGGTGTTAACCTTGTAGCCGTGAAATCAAGGGTGTTGTAAGACTGGTACTAGTATTGATAAAACTCTGTGCAATCCAGCGTAGCACGGAATTAGACGTAGGAGTAATCCGAACCAGTTTAAAATCCGATGTGTTCTTTCTTTTTCTGCATTTTATATTTACTTATATCTGTGTTTTGTGATTATTTCTGTATTCGCGATCATTTCTAGTGTGATAGTCATTGTGTGATTCATTTAGTATATCAAGATTGTTTAAGTTCCCATAATCTCTTTAAAACACTATTCACCCCCCTCTAGTATTAGTTTTTCCTTAAGATCCTTAATCCGCATTCCCTAACAAGCAAAAAGTCATGGTTAATTATGTGAAAATCGAAAGTGCTAGAATGAGATGGTTTTGTTAACAACGTCATATTAGATCAGAATTGTATGTGGGACTTCAAGATGCATTAAACACTGGATAAAATAATGCAAGTATGACACATTTATCTTCTTTTTCGTATATTTATGTAATATATACAAATACATATACAGATTAATACATATACACTATGTTTTTTTCCTAATATAGGTAACACAAGAAAAAGAGTAGTATTACCCACTTCGTTCTACGGAAGTCCCCGTAATATGTACCAACGTTATCAAGATGCAATGGCTTTAGTGCAAAAGTTTGGAAAATCTGATTTGTTCATTATAATGACATGCAATCCAACATGGGACGAAATTATATACGAACTATCACATAGAAAAACTTCATAAGATCGCCCCGATCTTACTACCAGAATTTTTCTTGCCAAGTATGAAGAACTAAAGCATGATATATACAAAAAACCAATTCCTGGATTGGTTGCAGCACATGTTCATGTCATCGAATTTCAATAAAAAGGACTACAACATGCACATATGCTTATTATTTAGACAAGAAAGATAAATTGCATAGACCAGATGATTATGATGTCATTGTAAGTGCAGAAAATCCGAATCGTGATGAAGAGCCAGAGTTGTACAGTGCTGTTGTTAAATGGATGCTTCATGGATCATGTGGTAGACAACGACCAAATGCTCAATGTATGGAAGATGGAAATTGCAAAAAGAAATATCCAAAGCAATTTTCACCACGTACTATTCAAGGTAATGATTCATACCCTATTTATCGAAGGCGTGATAATGGCGTAAGCATCGCACTGGACAATGATGGTGATATTATAATGGATAGTCGATGGGTTGTTCCATATAACCCACGACAAATGAAAAAATATGATTGTCCCATAAACATTGAAGTTTGTAGTAGTATTAAATCTATTAAATACTTATATAATTATGTATACAAAGGTCCAGGTCATGTGGCAATTGAAATTCGTCCAAAACTCGAAAATGATGAGATTCAAAAAAAATTAGATGTAAAATGGATATGTCCCCAAGAAGCCTTTTTGGAGAATTTTTGAATTCTCATTGCACCAATTTATCCTTTAGTTCAACGCCTACAAATACATCTTCCGAACAAGCAACAAGTGACTTATCATGCTAACCAACCAGTGTCCGATGTATTATTAGATGAAAATCTCTCTGCATCAATGTTAACTGAATTCTTCAACACAACTCTCTAGATCTAGAAGCAAGGAATTTTTTATACTGTGAATTTCCAGAAAACTACACATGGGTATCAAAAAGTGGATACGAAGAGCATCAAACAAAAAGGTCATAGGACGAATTTACAATGTTTCCCCATTTGTAGGAGAACGTTACTTTTTGTGAATTATTTTAAACCATGTAAAAGGACCAACTTCATTTGACTATCTTCTAACCATCGACGGTGTCAAATATCCAATGTTTCGACAAGCAGCGGAAAAGATGGGATTACTAGAAGAAGACCAAAGTATAAGAGAATGTTTGATTGAAGCGTCCACCACGCGAATGCCATTATCTTTAAGAATATTATTTGCAATTATCTTAATTTATTGTGCACTAACGGGGGTCAGAAAATTATGGGAAGAAATTTTTAATCATATGGTTGAAGATTATCCAAGTTCAAGCATAATGACTCGACCTTTACTTGAAAATCGACTTCTACGTGATCTTAATGATCTATTAATGAACAATTATAAACAAATATCTGATTTTGATCTTTCAAGAATCAGAAATGTTATAGATGTTGATTCTCTCACTTCAAAATTAATAGGGGAGAAATATTCAATTGTAACTCCTACAGAGGACATTATATCTATTAAAAAGTAAAACAAATGTAAAAAATATGCATACAGTACCACTACTAATGTAGTGTATAATAAGGAGAGCAAACTATTTCAAAGATTGTCCTGGTGGAACGGGAAAGACCTTTCTTTATCGAGCAGTACTTGCAAAACTTAGACAAGATGGTTTAATTGCACTTGCAACGGCTACATCGGGGATAGCTGCAACAATCTTACCAGGCGATCGAACAACACATTCACGGTTTAAAATCCCACTTAATCCAAATTCCAATTCAATGTGTGCAATACCCAGACGGTCTCAGTTAGCTGAATTTATGCGATTAGCCGCTGTTCTTATTTGAGATGAAGCAACAATGACCCACAGATATGCTTTTTAAGCATTAGACAGAACTTTAAAAAACATATTAGGAAATGACATTCCATTTGGAGGTAAATTTGTAATTATGATTTCAGGCAAGTTTTACCTGTTGTACAAAAGGGTACAATATCGGAAACAATTGATGCATGCATAGTTAAATCATTATTATAGAGACATGTAGAAGTGATCAATCTCACTCAAAATATGAGAGCAAAAGAAGTTCTTTTTTATGTAGACTTCCTTCTACGGGTTGGTGATGGAGATGGGCCACATATATTTGAGGACAATATAAGAAATCCCAAACGAAATGATAATACCATGGGAAGATGAAAATTCAATAATTACTCTTATAAATTCAACTTTTCTAACCTTAAACATTAATGAATTCAATACAAAATATATGATTACCAGAGCTATAATAACCCTACTTAATGAAACCGTGGACGTGCTCAATGACCAGATTACTAAAAAAGTTCCTGGATGTCACCATGTCTACTATTCTTTTGATTCTATGGAAGATGATGTAAGAAATTTGTACCAACTTGAATATTTGAATTCCCTTAATTTAAGTGGTTTACCTCCACATAAATTGGTATTGAAGAAAGATGCACCAATAGTGCTGCTAAGAAACCATGATCCAAAAAATGGATTATGCAACGATACACGACTTATATGTCAGTAACTTCATAGAAACATTGTAGATGCAGAAATTGCTATTGGTCACTTTGCTGGAACTCGGGTTTTCCTACCACGAATACATATGAAGCCCTCTAAAGATATTCATTTACCATTTACTTTATTATGCAAACAGTTTCATATAAGATTAAGTTTTGCTTTAACAATTAACAAAGCTCAACTGCAAACAAGATTTATACATAGTTAATACAATAGATTACACAAACACAAAGTTTAGTTCATTTCAAACTTTACGGTGTAGCGCTGATAAAATCGATTTTATCAGCGCTACACCCTAAATTTTGTTTAGACATAGTTAATACAATAGATTACACAAACACAAAGTTTAGTCCATTTCAAACTTTACATCATGAATAATATACTAAGATGAAGGTGTCTTATGGTGTAACATAAGAGGAGCATTGGATTTGTTTCATAGATCGCATATTTTCTTTGGAATTTTTTTTTTTCATGTCTCCTTGTCTATGCTATACTATTAAAAATGAGTTGTTTTTCCGTGGATCTCAAACCCTCTCCAATCTATTACTTAAACATAAAAGCACAATCTCAACATTGCTGATGTGGCATTACCTTGGGCATCTCATTTCAAAATAAACAGCTTTCCTTCACTCCCGTACTTAATTTTTCCTTCCCAAACACGACTCTCCCACGTTCACAAGCATATACAGTTATTCCTCTCCCATCTCTCCTATTCTCATGCTCAGCCGTTCTCTCTCTTCTATCAAGCCGCTTCCTTCTCATCTCACCATTCCCTACACGCTTTTCCTCTTCTGAAATCAAAAATAAAACTCCAAAACCAACTTCTTAACCGACATCCAATTTCCGTAATTCTCAGATTTAATCCCTCCTCACCATCTTCTACCTTCAATTCCTCACTGTTTTAATGACCTTAACTTCTGATTAACCATGGATTTTGCTCCTAATCGATTGCAAGTGATTTGCCGATTCCGAAAATTTTAATTCCTGCCACAGGTATTACAATTTTTTCCCTTTCGCGATTTTGTTAATCATTTATCATTTCGTGCGATTTTTCTTCGAACTTTGAATGTTTTGACCTTCCATCATAAACCTAATACTGCGCAAAACTAAGATTTCCTAGCCCACTAACTACCAATTTTTGGATGAAACCCTAAATTTACATTCTCTACTGGAAGGTTTTCTGTCCATGATTACGACGCTGATGATGCTGTGTTAGCGTAAGTCTGATTTGGCTACTGCTATCTTGTATTATTTCTCTAATATCGAGTTTACGGTTTGTACACCGATTTTATCTACACATAATTACGTTGTTTTGTCTGAACGTAATTGTGTTAATGCAAATTATTTCCTTTAATATGATTATGTTACTTACGATTGTTTACATCTACAATTTTTTGAACCCACGCCAAGAAGCGGAGATAGTAATACAGCATGAAGGTGGAATAATTCATTATCAATTGCTTGCCCCTGGAACTATTGATTTGTTTGAAAGACTGCTGTATTCAGATTACACTTTGATTTATACTCGTACTTGCAATGCTATTTTCTGAATAAAGGCTTGCCTTTTTTCTCATATTTCCTTCTTGCAAATAGATACAATAAATTGATTTCATTACATGCAGTTTATTGCCGATGTGTTCCCAGTCAATTCTTTTATAAGCAATACTAAAATATGGGAAAAAATTTGTCTATAATTTAGTCACAGGTGACATTCATATTAGTTGGTAACATATCTTAAAAAGTAGATTATATAACTGCTCATTGCGTTGGGTCACAAGACCGCGGATGGGATATGGCTGTGGTACAAATTTAATGTCCTATTTTATGAAAATTACATGACTAAGCAGCTTTTCCTGTTACTTTCTATCAACCTCAAGTAGAGTTTACTATTTTTGTGGATAGAGAAAAAATTATGGATAGGGAAAAACGTGTATGGAAATTACATCAGTTGACCTTTTTATGCTAACTATGAGCTAGCATCCTAATCATGGTTATTCCAATCATTGTCCTCAATGGCTCAGAAAGGCTCATGTCAACGGTGGTGGATGCACAACATTATCCTTCTTCATGGTAGCTTTCTTATTTTTTTATAATACATGCAATCAATTAGCAATTAAGTGTTTCAAGTGTAAGCTTCTAAATTGATCTGGAATTCACATAAAACTGCATCACGAAATTAGTAGAGAAATGTCAATATAACACTATCTTTGCGATAGGACAATCGTATGGTATGAAAAAGAATCCGTCTACCTTTAGTTTCTTTTCTCACTTTGATTATGAAGGGAACTACTTCAGTTTAAACTGTAATAATAATATCACGGTTAAACTGTGAAATTGAATTGTTTGTACTACTCAATGGATAAGGGAAAATTGACCAGATTAATAAAATTGATGTATGCTTGAAAAAAAAAAACTAAATATATAGACTGAAAAGAAAAAATATAACTCATGATCTCTAAATTACCAGTGTCGCCTTCGTTTAAATTTCATTTCTACTAATTAATAATTACTGATACCTGAATTTTGTAGAACCCATTTTACATGAAATTACCATGTTTATTTGTTTCTTTGTTTATTTTTGTTGGGGAGATATATTCATGGAGATCGAATTGAATTCCAAGGAGACTGAGTTGAATTTTTGTCACTTTGATATAGCTTCGATGAGGCAACCTCTATTGACGATGTTGGCGGGAAGATGATGTTGTTTTATCTTTAATTTCTGCCGCTTGCAAGTCTGTTATTTCTTCCGCAAATATGGAACTATCATTACAGATCATTTTTTTTTCTTCTCTGCTTCAACATAATTACCATGGTGGTCTGCACACGATTTTCTGATGTCAAACCATCTATTCAAAACGAAGCATAATACTGAGGTATGCCAATTTGCACAGCCCGTTTCTTGAGGATATTCATCTAAAGTTGATGATTAATGTATGTTGAGAACAAAACAATGCAAGTTCTTACCCTTTTGGTTTTGTTGATTCACTCCTATGATGCGTGGCTACTGTTTGTGTTATGTCTGACTCACATGAGCTGCATAGTGTGCACTGTTTTGTAAAGTTCGTGTGTTTACATGTGAACCATGAACCGATGCGCTGGATTAAATCGTGTAAGTAGAAGCGTATGAGAATAAGCTTAAACTCTGAACTGACTAGACTCCAGAGACATCATGGGGACTGGGAAGAAAATGCATTTAGTAAATATTGTCAGACTAAAATTGTTGATGTTTCAGAATATTCTTTTACCACCAGGGTACAACCTCCAAAGATTAAGGGGCAATTCTTTTATTTTTTTCCCACTTATCATACACATTCAGGTGACTGCTACAAATATACCTTTTTTGCATTATTTCATTACTAGCACATGTTTTTCATTATGAGCATGTGCTACTTAGTAAATAATAAATAGTAGTTAGTATATATTAATTAACTCCATGAACGTTACTGTGAAAGAATTTAACGCACTTTACATATGATACTATTAGTTGTTAAACTTCTGTACGTTGAAGCCTAAAGGTTAATTGGTAATTTTTTTTTTATTGTGCGAAGCAACCATATATTTCAGTATCAATTCGAAATATCTAGAAGTACGTAGTTATTAAAAGGTCCTTGCTAAAACAGAATTCATGTATAAAATGGTAAAACAATTGAATAAATACACATGTAAATAGTGGTAGAACAGCAGATGCAAGCACAATGAAACAATTATAAAATCATAAAGAACTCCACTTTTAATTATTCAAGTGCAAAGTGATAATAAGACAAGAAATACGCACGTACAAAGTAACCGTATATAATTCAGTTTTGACTACAGAAGAATAGATTGAAATTAGATTACAACATATATGCATATATTATGTTGTTCACATTTTTTTTCTCCTTGACTGTTTCACAAAAAAATTGACACTGGCAGTAAACATGTTGTTCGTTTCAAGTACATTTATTTATTTGGAAAGTAGTGTCATTGTCGCCGAGTATGTCTACACCCATTTGTCACAAATCAGACATATATTCAAGAAGTGCCAACTTAGTGATCTGTCATTAAAAATGTTGCTTTTAAATGACCATAAGTTCATGTTTAATGGATATGATTTATATTTTGCAACAATAACTCTTAATTCAGATATTGGTGTACAACCAAAGCTGTTAGGATTGTAAATTTTAAAAGAATACATGGTACCAAATATGTCAATATCCATAAAGAAATGAGATTAATATACATATTGAGCAATGAATTTGTACTTATGTTTGCCTATCTTTCCTAACTTTGACTGATTTGTAAACATTTATACACTGTGCTGTTCCAACACCACATAGACTCCGCTTCTTTGGGACTAATATTGAACTATTTGGTGCATAAAATCCAACTGTGTTTTTATGTCTACAGACAGTATTTGTAATCAGGCTATATGATAACGTGTTATTTGAATTCTCTTCAGACAGATGTTTACTGCTTATCGTCATATATTTGTACGACATGTGAATGTGCTGACCAATTGTAACCTTCCTGTTAATGCTGATTGGCCTAATTTAATGTTTTATGACTGAGAAGATTTGATTTTGCCGTTCAAATGCTTATGACAAAAATAAATTGAAGGACAACTACTTTAAAATTTTAGCAAATTTTGGATGTTGAAATTTTCATCAGATATTTATTTGAAAAATAATAGTAATTAATCTTCATGCTTACATTTGAAAAATAATCACATGTTTAATCTAAAATTCATTTAAAGTATATTAATATGACAATACCTTTTAACTCTGATTTTCACTTACTTATTATACCATGTTGATTGTCATGGTTGTTTTAAATGAATTGCCAAAGGAATAAAAATTATATCACATACCATAAACTTGATTCTTTTTCAAAAATTAGTATGTATTTTAAAGATTTTTAATTACATCTCCGGATGATATACTTGATGTTTTTGCCTTTAATTCCGTTTGGTACTGTATAAATTTCCTACTATTTATATTGCATTTTGGCTTCACATGTGAAGTTAAAATCAAACCAAATGGACATATCAGTAATAATAAGTAGGTTATGCAATAGAGATTTTATGCACTGTCAGAAAATTAATTACACAATTTCCTTCCTCGCTATAGTCGCATACAGTTACATAGATTCCCATATTTCAACTTCCTAATTTTAATTTTTATTCATAAAGTAGAACTAAAATACTGCCATTTCTCAGTTTAAATTTTTATTTAAAAAAACTTTTTAATTTCCTATTACCAGTTTCTATTACAGCACCCACTGTGACAAAAGCAACCTTCTTGCAGTTTTAAATTTCCTATTACCAGTTTTTTTTTATTTTCTTTAAATACCCACTGGACATGTCTGGAAAATAAAATATAAAACTTTATGAACTGCATGAATGAGATTCTAGATGTGAATAACTGTATGAAATTTTGATTTTTAACACAATTTTTCCCCTCAGCCCTACCCATTTTCCATCGCTTGCTGCTATCATTATATACTGTATTTACACTGCCTATTGATTTTCTCTAATGTATGAACAGTACAATGAGACTTTTGATTTATTATGTATTATTAACATCTGGGTTCGAATTAACATCTAAATCTGGCATTGAGTTCACTCTAGATTGTTCTACTTAAATGAATTTACTATTGCTTACGTTCACTACTTAGCAAGTAAGGAAACAATAACATAACTTTTTTCACTTACTTATTGTACCATGTTGATTGTCATGGTTGTTTTAAATGAATTGCCAAAGGAATAAAAAATTATATCACATACCATAAACTTGATTCTTTTTCAAAAATTAGTATGTATTTTAAAGTTTTTTAATTACATCTCCGGATGAAATACTTGATGTTTTTGCCTTTAATTCTGTTTGGTACTGTCTAAATTTCCTACTATTTATATTGCATTAATTGCCTTCACATGTGAAGTTAAGATCAAACCAAATGGACATATCAGTAATAATAAGCAGGTTATGTAATAGAGATTTTATGCACTATCAGAAAATTAACTACACAATTTCCTTCCCAGCTATAGTCACATACAATTACATAGATTCCCAAATTTCAACTTCCTAATTTTTATTTTTATTCATAAAGTAGAACTAGAATACTGCCATTTCTCAGTTTAAGTTTTTATTTTAAAAAAAACTTTTGAATTTTGAAGAATTGGACCTTTTGAAACCGCAAATATTTTTAACTTCAGTTTTCTGGTATATTATATTTTGTAAATTTGAAGACTATAGGATGTTAACTTTTTTTAAACTTTAGATATCAAATCTATGTTAATTAAATTGATTTCAAAAAAATGAAAATGACTTTTGTAGTCTTTTTTGCTAAAAAGATGTTCGAAGGTACTTTTGTCAATAAATTATATAATTATGCCTACACTTTGCTCTCACCTGTAGCTCTTTTGTTAGATTTTATTATTGTTAATTCCTTTATGTTCTATTAAATAAATCGATATTGTCCTATCCAATAGGTTTTTCCCTTCAACAATCATCAAATTATAGCAATTTCGCATATGCAGTTGATTGCTGATCATATTTCTGCAAATCCTGAGGATCTAAAGATATTTAGGAAGAAACCCCGAAATACTACTGGAACTTCAAGTGATTCAAATCTGTTGGAGTTGCATGAAACTGTTGCAAATTTGCAGGGCTTAAATTGTAATAACAAAAGGCATCTGGTGAGGATTCAAATCAGTCAAATTTTACTCTAAGATTATATTCGTCTGTTAATTACTATTTTTCCCCTTCCTTTTTTGTCTTTCATTAGGTTTTTGAGTATCTTTCAAACATGCAGATACACTGTTTGCTTTAACTTACTCTAAGCTTATATTCATCTTTTAATTATAACATTATTTTTAACGCTGAATTCTCAAATCCTTTTCATTTGACAAATACACTGTTTGCTTAACTTCTAGCTCAAGTAGCGTCCACTAACATGTTCAACTATATATATGAACATGTATACCATTAATTTGATATATACAAAATACAATATATACATGCTGAGAATGATACACATACATAGTTGTGTGCATTTTTTATGATATTTTACAACATACGTATTGAAGGATACAAATGCTGCAAGGAGTTTTGTCCCTAATGCGATTAACCAAAGTGGTGTCTCTAATGCTGGCCATCGACAGATTATTGAAGGGGTATGATTTTCTTCACATGTGCTCTCTTTTATTTATGCAACATTTATCCATTATTAATTGATATGACATGTTCATAATTTTCTTTACTAAATGGATTTTTGTTGTGGCAAGCCTTATACATGGGAATTCAACATTCACAGTTGAAAAACTGTTTGAATTTACTGACATGAACTGAGATACTATGCCAATTTACTCTCCCAGCTGGTTTTAGGCCTCAGTTGAACAAAGCCGTCAACTGCTCAAATTTTACGGACGAGAAGGAGGTAGTTTTCCTTTGTCCACAATTTGAATAATTTATTCCTACGTTCTTATTCCCTATTTTATTATCATGTTTTTTTTTTATTAAGATGTACGACGATGTGGACGTAACAACTTTTTCGTGCAAAGATATTGCACCTTCAATATCAATGCCATTTTTCAAACTTATTTTCAAAAAATTCAGAATACTGCAAAATGGGTTTCATTTAGCTCCTTTCGATATTATTGGAGGTATGCTTAAATATTTACCTTGATTTATTGTTCGATTTTGCTTTCCTTATGTAGATGGTCTGCTGTTTAATGTTTAGTTAACGTTATCTAGGGCCTCTGATGTGCTCAGCTCTATTCTGATTCATGTTTGAGATGGTATTTAACCTTATATCATCATTTGCATAAAGCAATCAGTCTACTATTATGCTATCGTATAGCTTCACTACTTTGCCCTCCAATAAGGTATGCATATTTTTATTCAATGGTTTACATAGCCATTATTATAATTCCTTGTGCAAAACAGGTAATTTTTACCAAGCACATGAAGCCTTTCTAAAATTTGAACTGGTTAGCCTTAAACCTTCGTCTAAAGCAATATTGTCAGAAACATCTATGAAGAATAGATAATTTTTTTGCCTAATTTTTTAATTGTATGCTCATGTACCGATGCTACAACTAATTTACTACGGTATCTTATTATCCACATATTGTTCAGCTTATTTAAACCAAGTGCTTAATCTTTATATCGTAGTTTTCTTAATGTTCTTCGGCTTTTGATTTAAGCATTTCACAAGTAGATGTTAGCTTTATTTCACAATTGGTAAGTAACCTTAGGTAATTTATTTAAGGTTTATTAATATTTGTGTTAGTAATATTGATTTAATGTTCAATTTACCTAAATATATTACACACATTTCTTCATACTAACTTTTACTTTCTTTGTCTACTGTATGTATTAGAAAGTTTCTTCTAACACGTAATTAAACTGTTTAATCTGGACTTCCATAATGATATTTACCAGTTTGAAATAGTGGATCATATATTTACCATTAACGCCTCTTTCCACTTGGCATATAAGGGTATTTTTAATGCCTAGCCATGGTAAAACAAACTAAAAATATGTACATTTTTTAGAAGCCTTATGTCAATCATATGTGCATATTTACGAGAAATATAGCTTCGCTGCTTGCAATAAATTTTAGAACAAGCTTTGTTTCGAAGCTTTGAAGAGGTTACTATTTTATAAAACTTCATTTTTTCGATATATACCACCTGCTCCTGATATTTTAAAATGATTGTTTGCTTTTGAGCTGAGTTTTTTGGGTCTTAACAAATGACAGATGGCTCTTGGTTCCATTTTATTTCAATAAAGCAATGGCTTGCTATGTTGCTGTATGTTTTTCTTACAACAAATTGTTCTTATTCCTTTTTGTCACAACCAAAGAAGTAATCCTATAAGCTTTATGTCAAATGATTTCTTTCTTTTCCATAGCATGAGCAACATGACCCCAAGTATTTAAAAAACCGGTGATTAATGCTAATCCCTTTTATTACTTTTATTTCTCCTGCGGTTGTTACCTTTTCCTAAGTATCCGAAATATCCTAAATGTCCACAAGTATTTAAAAAAATTCCAAAATAAGCCTACTTGACGTTTGAACAAATTTTAAATATTTTCGGCTACTTCTTTCACTTTTCGATTTGGACGCTAACGCGAATAGGAAAAATGATAACAAATGGCAAAATCAAAATCCATTTCATATCAAGATTTTTCCTAACTCACAGTGATATCTAAACCATCCTAATTGACTATCATTGTTGATAAAATCAAACATGTACGGATTGGAGTTCGTCATGGGTCTCCAATATGTTTACTGTGCAGTTGAAATTGAATGTAGCTACCTGTTGACATCTGTGGGTCAAACATGAACAGGTTAGACATAACTACCATAACAAATTGCTTTGACGTGTTAGAGCATGTTTAAGTGATGTGGAACTTATTCCTTATGGAGTGATTTTTTTAATCCTTCAAAATTTATGTGCCTTTCGTACATTACATTATTTCTAACTCAGGCATATACTGATTAGTTTGTTATAATTAAATTAGGTGTAAATTGATTTGGTTGCTATAAAAGCAGGTCTGTGTATACCTATTTTAGTTATTAATTTTTGAAGATCTTATCGCTATTTAAGTATTCTCTTTTTCGGAACTTTATAACCATACTACGATCAAATATTCCATTTCGCTAGCTCATCTGCATTTCCTATAAACTCTACCACTTGTAGCTCTTTGTTATTCACATGTTTTCCTATATGTGAAAACAATTTCCACAATCATGTTTACTCAAGAATCAAATTTTGATTCCATTTATTGATTGGTTATAGGTCAATACTAATTTATTTTGCATCTCAAAGGATAAAGAGCAATAAAGCCTTTCTGAAAAAGGTTGTCCAGGATTGAAATATAAGATATGGGTCCCCAGCAGATACCATTGATGCACCTACAGAATTGCCTTTTAGAATTCTTCTAAAGGGGCTTCTACCTCATCCTTTGTTGAGAAATAGAGTAAAGCAACATAATGCAGAAATGTTCCCATAGAGGGATATTTGTGATCCAGCAGAGCAAATATTTAGCTTGATACAAAGGTAATCAGTTATATTTAAATTGAATTCTTGCTAATATATGTTTAACTATATTGTTTCGAAATTATTGGCCTGACTGTACAAAATTAAAAAAGTAAAAATAAAATCTTGGAACAATTTTTTTTTATAAAAAAAGCTAGAAAAAATAGTCCTTTTGAGTAATGAAAATCTATACATATTTATAGATGCTTGAAATGTCTCTACCTTTTCTTAATGAATTTTTTGAATTAAACATTCGATATTTTTATTCCTCACCTAGGGCTGCAATTGAATTTATCTCCATTATCGTTGCTGGCATTACCATACGTTTCATTTGTTATCGTGGAAAATAATTTGTTTGATTTTCAAACCTATACCATTGTTGTTTCTGTACGTTATAAAAACACACACACAGACGTGTGTGTGTGTGTGTGTGTGTGTATATATATATATATATATGCTCATCTGTCTTACTAAATAAGTCATGTAGACTTCCTATACAACTTAGTTTGATGGTTACTCACGAGGCAATGGACATGATTAGGCACCACTAGCTATGGCTGATGTTGTCAGAGTATCACCATGGAAAAAAAAGGTCAATCACATCTGCTATTTCCTTTTGATTTTTTGGTTTTGACTTTCAGATTCCATGCCTTCAAACTATACAGTACATGGGGTTCACTTAAGCAACGAGCAGTATAGTGATTCAACAGTGGCGGTTTTTGAACTGGCAATGCTATAAAAGGAAAGTGTGTTACTATACAGATTTTGTTGTATTTCATGCTGCTTGCATTGGTGTTTTGTGTTACAAACTGATTGATAAGGACATTACTGACAACATATAGTGATGAACGATGTCTAATTGCATTTCTTAACATTGTCTCTGCCAGTTTGAGGAAGACCAGAAAATTCTGGAAGATGCTTTGAAGATTATGATGGCCAAAGGGAAGCTTTCAACCAAGTGGTAATTTGACCAGCTACAGTTGAATGTTTATTGTAAATGAATTTGTGCTCTACATGTCATTTATTATTTGCCCACTATAACTTCACGCTGTAACGTTTAATTTATATCAACATATGGTTATTCTTTTAGCTGTAGCGTTCAATTTAGTATAAAAGACACTTAGGTAACTTGTGTCATCTGACTGGACCTGTTTGTATGGATGGTAGCTACCATAATGAAAACTTGAGCACATGCGTATGACCAAACATAGATCCATTAGAAACTTGAGCTTTAAATGTTGCTTTTATGCAAATATTTTTTTTGCTTTTAGAATCATGTAAATTAGTTCACGTTTGCGCTGACTTATTCTTGGCCGCGCCTTTAGATGATCGGTGTTGTACGATACTTTACGTATTATTTTGGAATTTTAATGTACATAACATGAGATGTACTTCAATAATATTTTTTTTTGTATAAAATATATTCTCACACAAGTGTGGACATGGAATATTTTAGATTTCATATGAGCATATGTCCAAAATTACATTTACATCCGTACAATTTAATTTATGATTTCTATAAAACCATGAATTCGGTATTCTATCATACAGTTGGACAAAAAAATCAAAATCATAGAAATAACACAACATGTACCAAATAAAACAGTGTACACAATGATCGAACATCTCATATGCACTGTACAATACATTCCAAATTTTATGTCCACCTTCCGTAAATTCACCACTTATATTTTCAAGTCATAATCCACTGACTGCCCGTGTGCGAAGCACGGGTTCCAACCTAGTTTCTATCAATAATGCGACGCTTGTAATGTTTACTGAATCGTCCCTTCTACCTTATTCGCGAATAACACATTTTCGCCTCCCTTTCATTAGTCTTCCTTGCTACCTTTTCCTGTGCCCTTCGACTTCGTTTTTTTCCTATAGATCATTCATTCCCAAGGCCCTGATTTCATTCCTACAAGCAGAGTTTGCAACATGCGGTACATCTCTGATTTCCCTTCGTCATCCACTTATCTTCTCTCGCCCCACCGCTTTTTTATCCCAAAACCCTAAATAAACTTGGGGTTCTGGCATACAACAATTGGTTTGCGACCATGGCTATTCCCTGCCATTTCCCTTTTGCGTTTTTTTGTGCCTTTCCTCCATTCCATCGGACTTACATGTTGAGCCTTTGTCATTCTACCCATTCTGTCTGTTTTGAACGCCCAATTTGAGGTAATAATCCTAAATTTAAATCTTCTGTATTACTGTTGCTTTCACGATTTGCCTTGCCATCCTATTTCTATATTTGTTTTTATTATTATTTTCATTTTCTTTTTGTTCTCCAATTAGGAAAGTTTGATCTATTTTTACACTCCGACTTAGGGTAATCTAAGACTCTTCATCACACGATTGTATGATAAGTGATTTATTGTTTTCGTTTACAGCCGATGACCTACCTTGCACTGACAAATCGCGTGATTAGCAGCTCCACAACACAGTCACTTTCTGAATTTCTCACTGGTTCATTGGCGAGTATCCCAATCTTTATGATCATCAGAGGAGTTGCTTGCAAGGTTGCATGTTAAGTTTGTCCTTGCAGGTACTGGTTCTTCTTCCCCAGTGTGTAGTTTAAAGTTTTCAATGTATTTATTGATTGATAGCCGAGATCCGTGAAACAAAATTTAACTTATTTTCCCAAAGGATGACATTACTAGGATACTTATTGTCCCGCATAACTTGAATAGCTCAGGTGACAAAATTCATGGGAGTGTATAATTCATGTTTTTTCCCTGTTTGAAACTTGGTTTTCCTTTCCTAGCTCCACCATAAATCAGGTTGTTGTCGTTGATATTTTCCTGTGGTTTTGGTGACCTTCACAGCAAGTATTTTGCTTTATGGTTTCTGATAATACTGCTATTTTTCCGGGCGAGAATGCTATTTGAACCGGGAATGGTTAAGTCAAAACAACCGGCTGCTGTAGGTGCCGTTCAATTCTTTTGTACCCGTGAATTGCAGCCGTCCGACTCAGCAATCGGTGAAATTAACCGTGATTTCTTCGGTCGTTTTAGCACATCCCTTTTCCGGGCCAACCTTTCAAACGTACCTTTCCGCTTCATTGTCAGATTTGTCTTTCTACTCTGCATATAGAAACATTAAATTTCAATAAAGTTTGTAAATGTATTTCACATTTTTATCCTGTTCCAATGCACTTCATAAGACATTAAGAGAATTTTATTCTAGAGGTAGAGCAAATTAAATTGCCTTTTTGTTTTTCAAAAGATAAAAGTCATGTTGGATAGATAGTGTTTCCTTTTGACCTTTAAATTAACATAGAGTGTTCAGATTTGCTTCTAGCATAAATAAATATATCAGTATAGTATATTTCTTTGTCATTCAGAACTGTTTATGTTTGTATTGTATGAAATAGTGTCTTTAATCACTCTTTTTGCTTGGAGATCAATTCAAGTTCATCTCACTTGATTGCTTGCTATAGTGAGTTGTAATGCTTCATATGTATAATGTGCATTAAGTGTGCTGATTTGACAAAATCATTTCTGGAAGGAAGGCAGTGCATTATTTGTGCTTCATATTGAGATGTTTGTGTGACTGGTGTTTTTGTTTCATGGACCGATTAATCTTGGAAAGCGGTATTCGTTTTATTACGGACGGATGACTTGGTAGCTTTTACCTTTCTTATTCACTTTTGGGTGCGACGTTTCTTATATATTTTATTTCATAATGAGACATCAAGTTATTGTCAGAAGGCAATTTTGATGCTCATGTCTCATATAATAAATATGTGAAGCACCTTTCAAAAAAGTTGAGACTTCCTTGTGTGCTTCGTCTATTTATGTGCTTTTTCACTATCATTTCATTTATTTCTAACTTTAGTTGTATCGGCTTCGATGGTCAAATTTCCCCTTTTTTTGGGTGTGTCGAAGGATAAACACAAGAATGTCTTTGGTTTGACTGGATTCAAAAGTATACCTATTTCTCATTAGCTAATTTACCAATCAGATATCTCTTTTTTTAGCTCATGTTGATTGACATAATGAAATAACATTTGACACAATGAGATATTTGTATGTCTCATTACTATGAAAATATTTCTCCAATGATTGTCTAATGTTTAAATGGGTTCTTTTTTATACAGAAAGCCAATCGCTCAATGCCATGCTGAAATCAAGCAAATTTAGCATTAAAGTGATAGAGGTTCTGCACCTATATAAGCTTTGGCTGTGGCAATGGAGGTAATATGCATCTGAAAGCAAATTTAACACTTCTCAAACTGATACTAGGACCATGGTGTAAGATGGAAGAATAATCTTAGATATGACATAATTTTTATTTAGATGATAGTAGAGCCATTTCTTAATAGAAATACACAGAAAGGCAAATTCTTGAAGTAAATATTGTACAACCATGTGCAAAAACCAGTAAAACACCACCACAACATTTTTAAGACATGTAAATTACACACACACATACATACACACACACACATGCATATATATGTATGTGTGTGTGTATGTAACATTCCTTTACAATTATTGTTAATATCCCTTTTTATCGAAATTAAAAGATATTACATTTCATTTCCCACACAAAATATGTATTTTATCGCTTTTGCAACTTAACCAATAAAAACATACCCATATCTTGTAGATGTTGCAAGTTTACTAAAACATCGAGCCATTTTCGAGATAATTCGATACTTCAACCCTATTGAAATTGACATCGATGGATGTAAAATAATTTTTTAATGAAATGCTCTATCAAATTATAATAAATATAAGACCCAACTAAATGTTTCCCTCATAAAAAATATATATTGGGTAAAGTTTTATACCTATATGTTTCAGATTATAATAATTTTACTTTTGGTCTTTTTCCAATGATGTTGCATTTTACACAGATACGCAGAAAATACAACATTATCATTTTGTAAACAAGATAAAATTTGCATTCAGACAACTTTGGTGCATGCATTGTATGTTTATCTTTTTATTATGACTAAGAATATGCATGGATAATTTATTTTAATTTATGATAATATATGGCATTCCGAGACTACAAATTACAAAGTGAGACAAAGAAAGATCGATATCTCCATAAAAAGCAACAATAATAGTACACCATTGTAATAGTACAAAAATGCCTAATAATGCTTGATGAAGGAAAAGGCATCTAAGGTAAAGTTGAAATACTAGGATAAGAAAAGTGGACAAACAATATCATAATTACAGTGGTAAGTGTGCATTGCTTTTCTGTGACTGGCTTACTTATATTTTGTACAAATTTCTTGAGTCTCAGTAGTATTCAATTGGTGATAGGAGCAATTTATCTTATATTTGGATAAATGTAAGCTATAGATCAACGCGGAATATTTTCAACTAGATTCTATATTAAATTGAACAAATGTCGTTTTCCCTCTTAAATTACAGAACTATATTTAGCATATTATTTTTTAATTTAAGTCTGATTCTCAAATTTATTTGCTTAGTCGGTTAAATATTTTTTCAAGTTAATTTAGTTTTTATCCTTTTTGGACAAGTAAATTGCCTTTCCTGCTTTATACATACTGTATCTTTTTTCAAGTATCATTTTAATTTGCAAAAGCATTGGAAGTAAAAGAAGCAGTATCTCTTTCATGTCCGGAGCTTTAAATTTGGATTTAGGACATATATTTTGCTGCATATTTTATGAATTTTAGAAAGTTGAATATATTCAAATTTTAGAACAAGAAATGTTGATTTCGTTGGCTATGCAATTGGTGTTAACTCAGAATATTTATTTTGATTAATGCTCTTATATGAGATTGACTTTTTGTTAATTATAAAGTTAAACATGAACAGATACATACATATATAGTACCGTAGATAAGCTTATATGTAATTTCCTTTTCCATGTGATTTTGTTTTCTTATTTTCGAACAGAATGAAATTAACGATTTTCTATTTCCTGTGATTCTAAGATTTTTGCACTAAATGCTATCTGCTTTAGATATATTAAAAGACAATATATTTGGAGTTGGTGATTTCTCAAAATCATGTCTCAAAAATAATATTCACAAAATCGATGCGAACTGGTTTTTTTTTCAAAGTTTGTTGCATGACCAAAGGTATCCACGCTAAATATAAACACTACTACAAAAGTGGGCATACTGAGCACAAGTTTTATGTACCCTTAGATCGAAAAAGTGTTGCATTTTCCCCTTTTTTAAATAGGCAACATCGGAAGGGCGTGACATCCGCGGCCGTTGCCTTAGCCCTCTAAGGCAATGCTTTTGCACGTTTACTTCCACGGAAAGAAAGTGTTGCATTATAGACGTAATGCAACAGTATTTGCACGTAATGCAACAATATTCAACGTTGCTTGAAAATTAGTTAGATCCTGGCTACCAGATCACGATAGCGGTGGCCACGTCAGCTTTCCATATCAGCTGCCTACGTGTCACATGACACGTTAGTTCTCCATGTCTGTTGCACACGTGTCACATGCCACGTCAGTTGTGGCGTCTACGTGTCATGTGGACTTACTACTGTTTTATGTAATGCAGCACCACTGTATTATGGAATGTAACACCATTATCTTAAAATACAACATCAGGAAAAAAGCAAATGCAACGCTTTAATTATAAATTTTCCAATATCAGTTTTGTACATAGAAAAAACACATCCGTTGCATTCATCATCGCATTCAAACCTTCAATACAAACCACCTTCAATACATACGATCAAATACGTAATTCAACGCTTTAAATATATAACACATCCAATCAAATACATAACTTAAAAGTAGCAAAAGTGCCAACACATACCACCTTCAATACAAGTGCCAACAAATACGATCAGTGTGCATTCTACCAAGTAGCAATGCCATGAACCAGAAAATGTATCTCTCCATGTCATTTCAGGTCCTCCACTTGCCGGCTGTATCTCTTCTCGTCATTTCAGATCCTGCAATTTGAATTTACAAGTTATTTGATAAGTGCATATGTGCTATGTGCATCTGTGCATTTGGCTATCTAATTAACTTATAAATCTCAGTGAGTTACGCATATAATTATAACAGTTGACCATTCACCATTGGTAAATCTTGCCACTTCAGAATTGAGTATGTTTTGTCTTCTGTGCAAGCATTTCCAATTCACATATTTACCTGACACAATCCATCGGGCCTCTCGCACATCCTTTCAAGCTTCAGAACATCATCATCTCCATATACCCTAAACCCAAATCTTCGAAAGTTAAAAAAAAGAATCAATGGAGGGCTCGTCTCTATACATCACTGCCACTATTCTTAAGGGACATTGGAATTTCGAAGCTGTGCATAACGTTCTTAAGGTGACTCTCAATCATAATTCGTGGCCTATACGGGTAATACCCAATAACTCTTTTCTAGTATCATGCCCATCGTACAGTAAGCGTGATCATGCGCTAATATTGAAAGTTTTTACAAAACCTGGTGGTGCTATTTACCTGCAAGCATGGTCTGATGAAGAATTTGAGCCTGAAAGTGGAATCATGGGCTAAAATCAATGGCTTTCCCGAGCTCCTAAAGAGTAATGTTCCTGCTGTTGAAGAAATAATGAAGCCAATGGGACGCGTGCTTGCAGTTGACGACTGCAACTGGTCTTAGTATGACCATACATCTTTCTATCTGAAAATGCAATTTTATGATGGCATTGGCAATATCAATACTTTTGCTGCTCAATTCAACAACAAGGTTTACCTCATTAAGGTTCAGCGCTGTACCCATGCTCATCCTGGAACAAGGCCTGAACTTCTTTTTGTGAGCAAAAGGGAGGAACAGGTGGTTCCATGTTTGCATCATTACGGATGAGAATGAGAAATGGATTCAGATGAAAGATTTGACGCAATGATACAAGAAGCTGCTGTGCTACCCCCTTGCCAAGCTTATTTCCGGAAGCTACCCATGACATACATGTTGATAACCAAGCCCCAGTGAACCTGAGGAATGATCAGTGGGTAGATATAGAAGTTGATCAGGAATTTGACTGGCCAAATTACCTCACCCCTTGTCTTGATGCTGCGGGTCCATCATATGCGACTGCTCACTTCGGACTGGCTCTCCCACAGCCGCAAAGCCCTAACGAACCAGTTGGAAGTTCCACAGCCCCGCAAAGCCCTGATCTGGTATGAACTGATGCTACTATAATGTCATTTTTTGGATGTGTATGTATTAAGTTAACTTTATGATACTTTTGGATGTGGATGTGTGTGTTATGTTTTGGATGTGTATGGTATGAACTGATCGATGCTGCCTTATGATACTTGTGCGTATATGGTATGAACTGATGTGTATTATATGGATTGATGTTGCCTTATGATACTTGTGCGTGTGCGTGTATACTTGTGCGTGTATGGTATGAACTGATGTGTATTGTATGGACCGATGTTGCCTAATGATACTTGTGTGTGCTTGTTAGATACAGGTATTTGTATCACAAAACCTCAGTGCAAACACACCGCAGTGCAAACACACCGCAATGCTATACATGTATTTGTACGAACTTTATGGTGCAAACACACCGCAGTGCTACACATGTATTTGTATCACAAAACCTCAAGCATATAATTGTATGTCATTTTTTGGATATGTATAGTATGAACTGATGCACTGCGGTGCCTTATGATGCTTTTTTGTATGACTGCTTTATGATACGTAGTAGATGCATACCTGTGCGTGTTAGATACGGGTGCGTGTTAGATACGGGTGAATGACTCGTCCGGATCGGGAAATTGGTAGCCTCAAGCACACCGTAGTGCAAACACACCGCAGTGCTATACACATGTATTTGTATCACAAAACCTCAAGCATACAATTATATGTCAATATAAATGAACGCAAAGTGCAAATCAATTTCAACGATAAAGTCCCCATTCCTTAACTAGAGTCTAGCTCGACCTCTATAATAAACCAATGTCTTTTTCATGCCATCTCCTTTGTTTGGTTTATTGCTGGGTATAATTTTCGAATAAACCTCAGCATAATCCCAAATCAATGGTCAAAGTGCAACTAATTACTCATAATCTAATTTTCACTGACTAATCACTCATAAGCAAATGGTTTTCCTAACTTTGGGATGTCCAAGCAACTAATTACTCATAAGCGAATGGGTTTTCCAAAATATAACAAATGAACTAATTACTAATTACTCATAATCCAGTCTATAATAAGCGCAACTAATTCACAGTGCTATACAAACTGAACCTGAGGGAAAAAACTGGCGATGTCAACACCTTGAGCAATCAAAGTTAGAAAGCGTTTCAAAGCTTCAACCTTTTCAGAATAAAATTTGTTGTCGAGGAGAGGAGCGATACTGACGTGGATTTAGGTTTAAATTTTTGTCAATAGTAAAAAAGAGGAAAACCGATTAGATGATAGAGAAGAAAACGATTTGTGATCAGATTGATTTTACATTATTTTGTGAAGGGAGAAGATCGCGCCACAATTTCGTCAAAAGAATGCAATGAAGTGGCTGTCAATGATTGGATGATGGCTGAAATTTAGAATCATCCGACCCATAGATGGTTTGAACCGTTGGATTAATCTTGCATCTACAGTTGGGGTTTTTATATGTTGATAACGCGGATCGCTGAGCTGGATTATATATATGTAATGCTATGCTTTTAACTGGTGTTGCACGCCAAAACACTAGAATTCTCACCGCAACATTGCATTCACGTATAATGCAACAACATATGGATATTGTTGCAGAAGATCAAAGAAATCATAGCTTTCGCCACACTTTTCATGCAACGCACACAAGTTAGTGTCGAGTATGCCCACTTTTGTAGTAGTGAAATGAATTGATTCTGTCCTACCTAACAATGTATATTATGTTAACTTTTATGATGAATGTAATTCATTTTTTAGTTGCAATGTTTTCTTTTTCATTGGACATGCATGAACATTATTGGTTCAGTTTTGCCTATTATTTAAAAGGGAAGCACAGTTATACACTACCAAACAAAACATGCATGAAGATATCTTCATAGATATAAAATTATAGACCTGTAACCAGTATGCATGTTTATGTACATTACATGTTGTTTTTCCCCAAGCATTTAGCTACTCATTTTAGTTGGGAATTCAATTCCAAAACGACACTACAATTTTGTCACTTACGTATTTAATCTAGTTTGATATTTCCAGCTTCAGCTTCAGTTGGTAATTCACTGAAAAATATTGCAAAGTAGTATTCTAAACAGAACACATCTATCATACGTTGGAACTTTTGTAAAAATCATTCTCCTCAGACCTCACTAAATCGATGAAGGTTACAATGTGAATATAAATTTATATGTTTGGCAAATATTACTAATAATCTATCTCCGTTGCATAGCAAATAAATCCTGCACTTACAATAGGCTGAAGCCCCAGATAGGGAATATGATAAATTTCGTCGGCCTTTATTCGAAATTAAGAGGGGTTTAGTTTAGAACAATGGGCCTACAATTCAACTTGAACGTGTTCACTATCTATATTTCAGCTACATGTGGACTTCATTCGTTGTATCCATAGCTACTAATGTGATTTTACTTTTAAAATGCAGCTACTAATTTACAATATATATAAATATAAATATATATATATATATATATATATATATATATATATATATATATATATATTTCCACTACATTATTGATTATGTAGAGAATTTCTCAGTGTGGTCAAATGCAATAAAATACAAGTTGGATTCAATATTCCAGTATGCTCAAACTACAAAGCATCAAATTGGCTATGGACAAATTATAAATGAAAAATGGGTTGGAGACTATTTTCATTGTATTACCTGCTTATTTTCCATGTCTGGATTTACAGTGTTAAATAATCTATGCACATTGAAATCAGTAACCTACATGTACAGACATGGATGTTATCTAACTATTAAAAGTAAGCCAAATCTTCAACTTCTCTTTTGTAATTGGGCTGAGGGCTTTGGTATAATTACAGATAAATATGATTACAGATAAAGTTTTGATATTTATTTGTAGCTTATGTTTTACAACCTACTGAGCTAATTTACAGTAAATCGTAAAACAATATATTTATGTTGTTTTACCTTCATTGTGCTATATTTTATTCCCGCTAATCATGTACATTTATATTTAACTGCAACACGATGGCAGGTACATCGTAACCACATATCGATCTTTCTTGCGTCTTCTGCCCAGTTTTCTTTCATTTTTTCTAATATACTAAAGCGTGGTTAATAAATTTCAACATGAGTATTAAATTTAAACTTTTTTGTTGATTGGATTTCACTGCATTTAGCAAAGCTACATGTCTCTTTATTTCGATTCTACTATTTCAAGCATATTTCATTTTAATATCACATAAACTTCTTACGCACATCGTGTGTGAAGTACGGGTTTTCACTAGTAGCTACAATAACTAAGTTTTAAGTCCCTTTCAATTTCCTTTGTAAAATATATTCCTATTTTTGGCAACATCTATTTGGACAAATTTACTAACCTTAACATATGTTAGTATTATCATTTTCCATAACTAATACCCACGTGCATACAATACGCTCCTTAACAATGGGAGTGAGCGTTTGGTTGACTTCATTTATCCAATGATAAAAATTGCCAAATTGAATTAATACCAAACAAATCAAACACATTAAGCTGTTAATTGGTTATCTGATTTAACTAAACTAAAAACAATTCATATTTTATGTTTTGAATATACATTGTAATTTGAAATAAAGCATAAATATATGAATAAATTATTCTTATTTAATACTCTTATATTTTCTAATAGTAATTTGACATAAATATAAGTAGAATTTATTTAGATCACTACATTAACCTAAAAAAATTACTATAACATTAGTAATTTTGAAAAATATTAAAAGTTTGCTTAAATTGATTAATACAATAAGCAAAATACATTTTTTACGCGTGAATTATAAAACAATCTTGTTTCAAAAAAAAAACAAGACCAACCAAAATAAATTGGTTTGACCGATTTATTTGATGTAACCGAACTCATCCGTACTTTACAGTCAATCTTAAATTCAAAAATTAAAGATGTAAAAGAGATGATTATACAAAATATGGATGTATAATACATTTCCAAAACAGAGGGATGTCAAATAAGTAAAATTTAGAACAATGGATGTGTATGCAATTCCCACCTTTCTTTATTTACCATTTTCACCTCTCTCATCGATTATGAAATTATAAAATAATAACAGCCAAATGTCAAAAGTTCAAATCCACTAAATGCACTTCTACAACCCAAACTAAATGTAATTATACTTTTATTTTTTAGCATCACAGAATGTATAATCATATAATCGGATAATTCTACCATGCCAACACTAGTACTCTCAAATCATTACATTATTTTTTCTCACAATTAATCTATGATCAAAATAACCTACAAATTGGGGTGAGCATTCGGTCAGTTATGTTGATTTTAAAGTAAAAAAATTCAAACTGAATTGGAATGAAAATTTTCTAAACCGAACTGAGATAATTTCAGCTAATTCGGTCAGTAACCGACTTAACCAAAGTTGAAAAATATGTAATTATTCAAATGATTAATTTATTCAAAGTCAAACATAAATTTAAGTTTGAAGACATTTTATTCACTAAATTTTATGTTTACAATAAAATTTAACTTATTTTAATAAATACCCTTGTATGTTATCACTAAAACAATTAAAGGTATTACAATGTCATTAAATTAAATAATATAATAAAAGCTCGGTTAATTCGGTTAAACCGACAACCAAAGAAAATTATTAACTGATGTAGTTTAAAAACCGAACTGAACCGATCGAAATAAATCGGTTCAGTCGGTTAATTCGATTCTAACTAAATATTGCTCACCCCTATCTATAAATATATACATACTTCAGTATCAAAACTCTAATTGATTTCAAACTTAAAAAATTGTTCATGAAAAATTATTAAAAAAAATTAGCATATTAAATCTAATAAACGACTAACTTAAAAAGTTAAAAATATCGCTATGTTTTATGAAAAGATATATATATATATATATATATATATATATATATATATATGAAAATAATGTGAAGGACAAAATTCATTAATTTTTATGTCCTAAGGACATACTCTCAATTTTTTAGTGAGGAGGACATACTTTTCAACTAAATATACCATAAGGACAAAAATTTAATGAGAAGGACAATGTGTATGGTATCAGTTTTGCATAATCTTTTCATGTAATGATACTATATAGTTTTATTTTTTACATGTTATCCTTATGACTAAATTTTGAAGAGCTTGTCTTTGAGGTTAAAAAAGTTTGGAAGTTTGTCCTTCAGGATAATATATATACAGGGAAAGTCTGTATAAACATAAAAGTTTGACATAAGTTGGGAGACACAAATTCTCAACAATTACATTGCCCCTTGATTTCCACCCCTCACATAAGGATAAATTAATCTAGTGGTTGAGATTTTATGTCATATTTTGTGTTCAAATAGCCGCTTCCATATATATATATATGTATACGTACATATATTTATATATATATGAGCCAAGTATTTGGACACAAAATTACACACAAACAGAGAGACATAAAGCTTCAAACGTTGGATTTTTTGTCTTTATATGGAGAGGTTAAATTCATGGGGTGATCCAATGGTGCAAATCAATTGTGTCACCATTTGTGTCTAAATAGACTTTACCATATATATATATATATATATATATATATATATATATATATATATACATACACACATATATCAAGAGCCCTCAAACAGTGCAATACCCCTAACAGTGTAATACCCCTATAACCCCCAGATTTCCACCATACATTCTCATTTTTTCCTCTATTCGTTAACTTATTTTAATATAAATAAGTTGCTACAAATCGGATGCATTTGGGTTGCTTTCAAATAAGGGTTCCATGGAGCGTGCCTCTATATATATTGCAATTTTTACCTAAACAAAACAAAATATATTTAGAAATACTGTTATTATATATAATGATACTAGTTCAATCAACAAAATGTTATTGGGTTTCATCTGCCAAGGAATGATTCCTAGCCATATCAAATGCACAATTAGTTAATGCTACTATGGGTTGGCCAATAAACTTGAATCATTTTCCTCTTATCATCGACATAACTAACAGACTTCCACATATTTGAACATTATATTTCCAAACAAATTTTCAAATTAGCAATTTTATTCATATCAAATAAATAACTGAAAAATATTCATACTAAAATTATAACTATAACAAATAACTAATTTACAATTTAGAAAGCACTATATGTAACAGAAGATAATTTAACTATAACAACCTTCGTTTTTGAATGATTTCAGATTGACAGTAAACCACACATGTTATACCTAAAACGTTCAAAACGGAGAATTGTTAATGAGGATTTAATAGAAGAAAGAAAAGAGAAGAAAAAGAAACAGAGCAAAGAATCTCACAACAGAATGACAAAATGTAATAAGAACATAATTAAAACATTAACCAGTTTACAATATACATTTTCGAATATTAGAGTCAAACCATCACAAAACATACCAATAATTACACTGGAATAATACTAGATAATACGTTTGTCAAGCCTCATCTTCATCTTTATAATGAGGTCTTTGCTAAATTGCTGACCCGAGCATATTGAAAAAAACAATACACTCAAGTCAAGACTAAAATATCTCATGTAAGTTAATTCAAACAAATGAAATATGAGTGTAGTAGCATCAGAGATGTTTACGGAATTTTCCTTCTCCTATTAGTGTATAACGTGAGTGCAATAACTTAAGAGATGTTACAGAAACTTTCATGTCATAAGAATCCATTAAACTAGATATTATATAACATAATGCGCTATTATAATTGTGTCTATTTAGTAAAATAAAATATTAAAATATCATAAAAATGATTTCATTTTTACCCTTACACCATTTATAATATCATAATTTATACAGATATCGTAAATTCCACCATAAAACAGTAGCTAACAGAGGGGACTCCGTAGGTACGGTACAAAGTAAAATCATAAGGAGCTCAATCAGGATAATATAACAAGGCACCAAGGCTATACCTAACGGTAGGACTCTGCCGAATTACGTACTTATGCTGGTGGTAACACATAGCCTCAACTATCACCCACCTCAGACAATACTCCCATAATCAAAGGCGCGCCCAATCAATCACATGGTAAGAGATATGGTATCGAAGAAGTATGTCCGCTTAGAGGAGCTAACTCAAATGGCCTGGGTATGGTTCCTATCTTAGTCATTTTAATTATGACCCAAAGGTCAAGACTATCCATCATCATTCCAGTAGCATTCGCCAAACCAAACTACATCATTCTGGATTCTCCACCATGTACACAGTTGTTAAAGTGGTTCCCGGTATTGGCAGAGAGTATGACAATATCTGGCCTTAGTCTTTTTAACAAACAAACGTTTACGTTTTTCACGCCATCATCATTTATATTTGAAATCATATTTCAATGTCATAAATCAATTTACTTCATTTCGATCTATTTATCATTTATTTAAATCAACCCAATATTGGATTCAGTTTCAAATTCCAAATGTCATATGTCAATCAATTCATTATAAATTTCAAATTTTGATTTTAGATTTCAGCATTTTGAATATTGTCATTCAAAGGAATCTTTAGAATCAGAATTCGGACTCATTTGCTTGGATTCAAAATATACTATAAAATTAAAATAATTAAATCTAACACAATGAAGTTTGATTAAAGGAGTTGTAAAGTGTAAATATAATAGTTGATTTAAATAGATATAGAATAAGTAGTTTTATTAAGACAGTTATAAATATAATGGTTAATTTAAGTAGTTAAAAAATAAAATAGTTAAATCAATATAAAGGAGATAGTTATAAATATAATAGTTAAATTTAATATAAAATAATTTTATTTAATATAGTTGTAAAATATAATAATTTGATTTAAAATAGTTATAAAATAAAATAGTTTAATTAATATAAAATAGTTTTATTAAAATAACTATTATATAATAGTTAAATTAATAAAAAATAATTTTATTTAAATTAGTTATAAAATATAATGGTGTACCTAGAGGTAGAAATTCTAGAGGGTGTCTCCTTGTAGCTTTGAAATCAAGAAGTGTAAAAGATTTTGAAAATATAAAAATTTGTACAGGATTTGGTGCGGGACTGGATGTAGGGTAATTCCGAACTAGTATATAATATGGTGTGTTCTTTCGTTTACTTTACTACTTTTATTGTTTTTAAGTTTTTTGTGATGTATGTGATTTCTACAATAAATATGTGATAGCTTGCATATATACAAGTATAATTAAAGTAATCCAAAAAAAAAATCCACAAACTATATTCACTTCCCGTTATAGTTAGGTTTGCGCTAGAACCACTTCCGTTGCACCCACAATTGGCATCAGAGCATAGGATTTCAAAAAGTTTCATTTTCTGATTTTTGAAATAGTAGTAATAGCCATCGGCACTAGTAATGGTAACATGATCACTAGTTCATTTCTAGAGGTCAATCCACTACCAAAGCACCACTTTCTAATGGCAGTAATTACACTTATTGGATATGTAGGATGAAAATTTATTTATAATCTGTAAGAATATATATTTGAAATGTTACACAAACTGAGTACACCGAATCCCAAACTAATTATACATCGTGGACGATCAAAAGACAGTTGCACAGAGTAACTCTAAAGTCAAGAGTATAATTTTTTGTTCATTAGATAGAAATGAATTCAATAGGGTATTTGTTTGTAAGTTACTAAGTCAGCATATGATATTTGGAGAACATTGCAAGTTACACATGAAGACAATAGTAAAGTTAAGCGGACCCAGGTTTCTATGTTAACTAATCGGTTTCAATTATTTAATATGAATTCAAATGAGTCAGTATTTGATATATATAATAGATTTCAAAATACAGTACATTCGTTATTTGCTCTTCATAAAAAAATTATGAGAAAGATAAAGTTAGGATAATATTAAATTCATTGATACTTGATTGGGATCAAAAGCACTTGCTATTAAAGAGGCTAATGACATTAGTACTCTGAAAAATAAAGCACTGATTGGCAACTTAATGTCGTTTGAAGCATAAATGCCAGGAAGAAGAGAAAACAAGGAAGTTGAAAATAAATCACATGCGGGATATATCAGACTCAGAAAATGATGATGTGGAGATTGCACTGATGATTGGAAACTTTTGGATGTTCTATATATAGAAAGATGGATAATTCTAGAAGAAATAATAATAAAGATCCGAAAAGCGGATATTATGGTTGAATGTATGTCAGGTGCTATAATTGCTACAAACCAAGGTATATGTCATTCTAATGTTTCCTCTCTACTGCGTAATTTCTTTGTGTGCAACTGCTCCGCTCTTTTTGCTGCTTTCTATTGCGCTTGCCCCAATTTCTAGGACTATAGCTACTTCGACTAATGTCGAAGGTTTCGAACTCATCGGAAATTTCACAATCCTCTGTCCACCGATTGAAGCAATTCTCGATTCATTTATGGCAGTGGTTGATGGACCGATTTGCGTCGAGATCACTGGTGTTTCTTATGTAGTGGTTCCTACGATGAACTTGAGCACTTTCGTGGGCATTTAAAGATTTAGTTTTTTTTTATTGTAAATGGTTTTTTCTTGGAGTTGTGTCCTCATTATATTGTCGAGCTGCATTCGAATTTTTTCATCTCGAGGGAGTCGTCCAGTGTGGCGTTGCCTTCAGATCTGAACATGCTCTCAGGTCCTCTTTCCAAATGAGGTGATGAGGATCTTACCACCCCGTTCACTCCTCGTTTGCGATTTAGAGGCTTGAGGGAACATTCGTCTACTTTCGTTCCAAGCTTTGTGGTTGGCTCGCTGTATCGCGGTGGCTTGTTAGGCAATGATTTCTGCGAACTTTTTTCTATAGTGGATCTTATGGATGGGGATTTTTGCACCTCATCCTAATCCACTTCGGTCCCTTGTTCCGCTTATGGCGATGTTGGTAACGCATTGCCGAATGTTGGGGAATCTTGGATGCCTATTGCCTCTCGGCGTCGTCGGAATTCTCGAAGACACAAGAAAGCTAAAAAGGATCCCATGGCCCTCTCCTTTCGTCGCGTGTTGCAACATCTATTTTAAGTGGGGAAGAGTATAACACCCCTAAAAATATACTAAATAGACTAAGAAATTTAATGAATTAAACAAACAATAAATATAAAATAGTTGAAAAATGGGAATTTTGGACAAATAACAATTTGGTCACGAAACTATTATATTTGGGTTCGTGACGAAGTTCTGATACGTTTCGTATATAATATGGTGAAAACGGAATCCATATGAAAAAATAATAATTTAATGAAGTCATGCAGTGAATGTATACATATAAACGTTTGAATTAATAATATATATAAATATCTAAGGGATACAATGACATAATTAGAATAATAAAACATTCGCTTAGGTGAATTGAAATTCGAATGAATAGATAAAATCAAAGGTGCAAAGAATATATTACATAAGGAAAGAAATTAATAATATAAGATAAGTTATAAACTAATTAATTAAAAACGCGCACCACCAGGCTCATTGGGCATTTTCGCCTTAGAGCGGTCGACATCTAGGGGTTGATCGCCCTTTATAGGGGGTGTCGACTGCTTGGTACAGCCAAGGCGTGGTGAGAGTGGGTTTGGTTAGTGTTTAGGTCGGTTTTATAGGAAACTGACAGTTGAGATTAATTTAACGGCTGTCATTCACTTAAAATCCTATAAATACCACCTCATTCACCTCACTATCCCCTAGTTATCTCTCCTTGTGCCTCCATTCTGCTGCTGAGATTCTCGAAATTAGGTTTTCTTCTTCTATCTCAAATATGCTTCTATTTTCTTTTCTAATCTATATCCTTATTAGATTAACATTCTAGAATTCTAAATCTATATAAGTGGCTCAATTTTATACGATCATTTTGGATAGATCTGCAATCAGAACTAAAGAACGGCGTCAATTCGTGCATACAGTGTTTAATTCATTGATATTTTCATCACTGCTACAGCTGTGAGTGGAAATAAGATTGGTTTAGATTATTCCCTCTATTTTGTAGATTTTGTATAGATCTGTATGCCTAGGGGATTTGGGTTTTCACAAAAATATCATAATAAAAACCCCTTAAATCTCCTATCTTTATTTGTCGCAAAGTTTGTCAATCAATATTTTGGGTTTATGAATTATTTGGTTATGTTTCTAGACTAATTTGGCGATTTTTCTTTTATTTAGTTGGATTTGCCCATTTCAATGAATTATAAAATGTTTGTTCTATAAAAAGATTAGATTTGACTTGGTTTCGAAATTTGGATAGGTTTAGATCTCCATTCTTAATGGGGAACTTGAACGTATTCAAATTTGAAATAATTATATATTAACGTTTATATGTGCAACGTAGAAAAAGGGCAAATTTGATTCAAACATAAGTTTATGTGTGTGTGTGTGAGTATATATATGCACATACACATGTTGAATATGTATATAACGCCTTGTTTCTCCCACATTACCTAAATAATTCTAACAAGCCTAGGATATAAGTTTGAATGATTAGTGTTGATATTTTCTCATTTGCTGCTTTTTATTGATTATGCCATGAATATAGTAGTTTATTATGAGAATTGGGCTTGTATACCTTATATGTGAACAGGATTGACAAAAATTAACTATTAGAACGTTTCTTAATTCGAACGGTAATTAGCGTTTATAGCACGTATTAAATTATATATATATTTATATAGCGTAATTAAATGTAATAAAGGCGTAATAAATATGTTAGGATGAGATTTGAATATTTTTAATGTCCCTATAAGAATTATTGCTTGTTTGTGTGTGTAAATAGCTTATATATATATATATTAAATAATGACACACAGACACGAGATTAGTCATCATTTGTGGTAGAAGTCTGCCCGAAACCAACCGACAAATCCGGCAACCGCAAGTGAGTTTGGCTAATGTGAGAGGTCTGGGTGCCATGGGCTATTAAATTTAGTACACTATGACATGAGGTTAAACCCAATTGTAGTAGAAGCCTACCCAGAACACCCGGCATACCCAACATCTATAAGTAGTTGGTTTGATATGAGAGGTCTAGTGTGTGTGTGCGTGTGTATATTTATATGCCTATTATGTGTGTGAATAGGTAAGCTTTTTACCCGCCTTGAGAAGGTCTTAAGTGACTGACTTCCTTCTTGTCTAGTTTGGGTTTTAAGTGATAAGGACTAGGCATGTTCCAAAAGTTTATTCCGTGGATTTGGTCCAAAGTCATGGTACCCTCCCTTATTAGATTTGAAGTGGTCTATGGGTCCACCTTCTCTAATGTCCACTTCCTCTAGAAGCTATGTAAGGGACAACCTAAGGATGAGTTAGGTATACATGGACATGTCATGCAATTTAATTTACCACCATCTAAGGGTAGTCTTAAGTGGAATAGGTCTACTACCGTAATATTAGTTAAGTAGTAACTTGAGGCGTCCGCCGAAGGGGTCTTGAATGGATGTATGTGGGCCTTCCCTAATACTAAGTGGCGAGATACTACTTCTCATATTACTTGTGAGAATATACATATACTTATGTCATTGATGTGTTAGGATGGGGACTTAAGTGGCTAGGTTCTGCCTTAGGGTCATAAGAGATCATAAGAATCCACCCTTAATAAATATACTAGAATGGGCTTTAAGTGACCAAGAATGTTCCCTTCGTTGGGTCTTAAGTGATCCCTGATCCACCCTATATACATAAGTGATTGATTCAGATGTTTACCTCATTAATTAAAATAAACCTTAGTGTGTGCATGCCTTTGTGTTTCATAGACATACTTTAAAGTATATGACCTACCAAATTTAGAGTACAGTTTTTAAACACATGTTATTTTCATTCACTAGAACTTTATGTTCTAACCCCTATCCTTAACATATCCAACAGGTCAGTGGGTGAGGCATAGACATGGTGGACGAGACGATGATGGATCCTGAAGAAGGGAATGAGACTATTATTATGTTATTTGCTGTTATTTCTCTTTTATTATTGGAAGAACTTGATGGTAAATAATAATGATGTACCGTTGTTGTAACACCCCGTATTTTCTAAGAATATTATAAGAACAAATTAAAGAATACTTAATTTTTAAAGTGAGAATTAAGGGAAACGGGTTACACCATTGCGTTCGTCTCGGAATTCTTCTTGGCATAGAGTCCAAGTTTTTGTAAATCGGACTTCGTATGAGGAAGTTATGGCCCTCAGAAGTTTCGGGAATTTAAATAAAATAAAACAGCTCAGATTTAAGTTCGAAATTCAAATCACACACCCGGGCTGGGCGGGAAATTTCCCGCCCAGGACCCAAGTCGACCAGGGGGTCGACCTGGGTCACATAGGTCGACCAGGGGGTCGACCTCCAAGCTATTTCCATATCTGAGGCCTAGTTTGTTTTTTGCATTTGGATGCCCGTTCTGACCAGATTCGTTGATCCCTATGCTATATAAACACCCCTAAGGCTATATTTTTTCTACACAACTTCATTACGCCTATACTCTACCCTAATTCATATCAAAAGTAAATCAAAGACGGGGTTATGCCGCTCAAGTTCTTCGTGGAATCAAGTCTAGAATTCAAGTAGAGATTCAAAGGCTAATTCGACGAATTCAACAACTATTTTCTAAGAATCAAATCTAAATTAGAGAATCGATAATCTACGTCAAGGGATCGCTTTTCAGTTTCAGGAAACAGATTCCAGAAATACAAGAATCGTTCTCTTTTTGTAAGTTCAAGTTACTTTCAGATGTGAATTCTTATTTGAAATTCTTGGCATGTAATAATCTGGATCTAAGCTATACTTGATTATGAGATAATCCTTTTAGATTTATCAACTCTAATCTATTAGATTTATGCCTGCGATGTTATTCAAATCTAATCCATTAGATTTATGCCTGATGTAAGTAATCCTTACATTTGAATCCGTGTTTGTATATGCCTTTGGGAATCATTAGTGACTATTGAATTAGTCCAATCATATCTATCCTTGTTGTATATCGGAATTGTAATCCTGTTTAAGTTCATGATATAACTCTTGTCAAACCTATACGTCTGTGATGGTTCATAATGATATTAATATCAAATCTATATGCCTGCAATGTATTCTATGCTAAACTTGTCAATTTGGTATATCGAATTTATTGGACCAATAGTTATTATCGTCATATGCCTATTCTTATGCCTCTTATGTTCCATATTGTTTCTCCGCTTATTCCATGGATCTTGCGTTGAATCTCGAAATACGTACGTTATGAATGCGGGGGTAATTGGGTATAACATGAAATTGACATTTATTTGGCATAGTTTGGAACATGTATTATGGCATGACTGTTAAGATGCAATTTGGGAAAATTTGACATGAATTATGGAATATATAATTTGACATATTGAACTAAGAATTAGCATGAACAACAAAGTATGAAATTTGGCATGAAACACCTAGTTTTGGGCATAAACTGTAAATTGGAATATTAAATTTAGCTTGGGCTTAACTATTGATTTGGGACGCCAAACATAATGCATAGTGATTTTGGGCATGACTATTATTGTAAATTTAGGGAAGATTGGGTATAGCCAATTTTGATTAATAACTTGAAATTGGAATTTGTTGGGCATAACTTGAGAATTGGAACATGACTAGTTTAGTGAATTTGGTAATTAGCATGTAAAATCTAGATTTGGGTATATACGGTAAATGTGTAATTAAAGATGAACATACCTAACCCGTGGTTAGATTGAGTTGTGGTGTAAAACTGCCCGGAACCGCCCGGCTTATCCAGTAACCACAACAACACGTATCTAATGTGAGAGGTTTGTGTATCATGCCCAAGAAAAACCCGAGGTTAGATTGAGTTATGGTGTAAAACTGCTCGTAACCGCCCGGCACATCCAGTAACCGCAACAACATATATCTAATGTGAGAGGTTGGTGCATTAATAAATCAGTTAATGCTAATGGACAAGATGAATGACTAGGGTTAAGTTAATGAGAAACACTTAACCAATATAATAACATGAATGACTAGGGTTAAGTTCATAGGAACACTTAACCAATATAATAACATAAATGACTAGGGTTAAGTTCATAGAAACACTTAGCCAATATAACAAGATAAATGATTAGGCTTAAGTTAATGAGAAACACTTAACCAATATAACAAGATGAATGACTAGGGTTAAGTTAATGAGAAACACTTAACCAATATAACAAGATGAATGACCAGGGTTAAGTTAATAGGAAACACTTAACCAGTATAGCATGATGAATGGGTAGGGTTAAGTAATAAGAAACACTTTGCGGTAAGGTTAAGTTAAAACAAGAGGGCAACACTTAACCAATATGATTTGATTTGTGGTAAGGTTAAGTTAAAACAAGAGGGCAACACTTAACCAACATAACTTGATTTGTGGTAGGGTTAAGTTGACACAAAAAGGCAACACTTAACCAATGTAACATGACAAGTAGGTGGGTTAAGTAAATTGATTTGATTGATGACACTTAACCAATACAACATGATGAATACGTGGGGTTAAGTTAACAAGAAACACTTGACCAATATAACTTGATGGACGAACGGGGTTAAGTTAATAGGAAACACTTAACCAATCCAACATGATAAGTAAGGAGGGTTAAGCTAATAAGAAACACTTAACCAACATGACATGATGAATGGGTGGGTTAAGTTAACATGAATGGATGACACTTAACCAATATGGCATAATGTGCGGGAGGGTTAAGTACATATCAAGTTGGGTGGGTAATATTAGTAAATATAGGCCCACAAACTTAACCATTAAATAAACATGCTTGAATCAGAAGGAGAGTTAAGTACATACCAAGTTGGGTGGGTAATATTAGTAAATATAGGCCTACAAACTTAACCATTAAATAAACATGCTTGAATCAGAAGGAGGGTTAAGTACATATCGGGTTGGTGGGTAATATTAGTAAATATAGGTCCACAAAACTTAACCATTAAATAAACATACTTGAATCGGTGGGAGGATTAAGTACATCTTGTGTATGTAGGTAATATTTGTATATATAGGCCCACAAACTTAACCAGTAGGAAATCCTAGTAATGGGGACCCATTTCAGCAGTAACCCACGTTGATGTATCATGTACCCTGAACTAGGCAGGGTGGGGCACGATTACTGGGCTGATTATAAGCGGTCAAAACAGCGGAAGAGGGTACGTCAGTGTAGGTTCCGAAGGTTTACGGGTGTGCATGTACTCCGGAGTGGGAAAAACAGGCATTTGGTACCAGTAGTTATACACTATGCATCTTGAATCGTGTCGGGTCGCCATCATAGGGATTGATACACCTTATGGTGGGACCAGCACAGGGTATCTGCACGCAAGAGAGGGCCGATTGACACGGACACAAGGAAAAATTAATACGAGTAAGGAGTCGATCGATATGGTAGCAAGGGTACATCTAACATGTTCATGGCAATTAGGCAGATTGAGGTGGAATCCTCACGATAGATGTACACCTGAAGGCTACCACAATTGCGGGGATTGGGATCACATTACAATATGATCATTTTATATAGATTACTTGTTGGGACACCAGTTAGGAAGTGCAAAGATATAAAAATCAGAATAATTAGGTAGTAGCGAAGCAGAGAAAGAGTAGAAGCGCATTCAGTTTATCTTGCCTTATCATATCTATACTAATCATATGTTATCTTGTTATCCTTATTCTCACGGTATTGTCTTATATTCAGTTTATTCATATCATGATGTTTTTGCCTGTTTATATGCTGAAAGTCACTGGACTTACTAGACTCATGTCTGACCTATTTTTGTTTCGCCTCTTTTCTTTCGTTCCCCCTAGGTTCGCAAGGAGGAAATGTTACCACTTAGCTTAGTTTTTCTTTCCAAGCTCGAAGATAGTCGATGTATTGCTTTGGACTCTCTCTTCCACTGGTATAGCTGGTTTATGCTTTATTGGGGAATATCATTGTTATTTTATGCTTCTTTTATATTTGGAGGTTTTTAAATCAAGATAGAAATTCTATGTATTACTTTTAAGTATGATCGAGACAACTATTGTAAAAGCTTAACTGAACCGCATTGTTTATAAAATGACTTTATTTTCTGCTGCTTTATTTGTATATCTTGTAATTTATCTGCATCTTTTACCTAAAATGCTCCAACAAAGTTAAGGCATTCCCTTTGTGAGTGAACTTAACGGAGGTGGGGTGTTTCACTTGGTATCAGAGCTGAAGGTTATTGGATCAGATAAAAGATTTGAAAAATTATTTTCCAAACGGTTTTAAAAGAAGCATTTTCAAAAGAAAAGTTTTTTTTAAGGACATATTCCCCCAAGCCATATGCATTATCTTTTGATCCTTTGTTTTAATCCTTGTTTCCTTCTTTCCTAAGTCTTCAGGGCTCCTGGCTTTCTGGAAGGTAACCTCATTGCGACATGGTTCCGTAGGCTCGATGAGACTACGACACCTGTCAAAGGGCGAAGAAGTGCCCAACCTCCATCCATAGTCGTAGTAGTTTCACCTGCGGCTAATTCTCTTCCAAGATTTGTAGGGTTTCCCGTGCGATGGATGCAACGTTTGAGAGACTTGTCAACATGGTTCACAAAGGAGATAAAGAGAAAGAGGCCAAAGGGGAAGAATCACAAACAAGGGATTAGAATATAAGAAGGGCGGAGGAAATAATAGATCCCGCAACAAGAGGAAGTATCTTTTCTGCGGTATAGCGGGTCATTTAATTATAGGAAGTAAAAGACAAGTGGTTGTTTTCAGCATGGTGAGGTAGGGCATCTTATCAAGGATTTCCCAGAGGACAAGGACAAAGGACAAGATTTTTAGGAAGGCAAGTGCATACTTTCACCGCCAGCGTACCTGAGAGAAAGATAGTAAAGTTTAGTTTTTCTTTTTGATCATCCTGTTAGTACTCTTTTTGATTTCAGCGCTTTACATTCGCTCATATCTGCTTCCATAGTTGAGTCTCTGCACCTTAGTACTAGTATAATAGAAGATCCCATTATTGTCTCAAATCCGGTTGGTGGTTCGTCTCATTTATCTTTGGTTTGTAAGGATTTGAGAATATCTATATTAAGGATTGAGTTTAAGTGTAATGCTTATGTTTTTTGTTTCATGGGCTATGAGTTGATTCTAGGCATGGATTGGTTAGCTAGTAATTGTGAAAGGAATGTAGTTAGACTTTTGACTTGCTTCGGGAATACCCTCGAGATTTCATGCGATCCAGAGGGGATCGGTTAGGCTTAGCTACCTAGAATCACTTGATGCATCTATCGACGATTTGCAATCCATTAGAGTAGTCCATGAGTACGCAGATGTTTTTGATTAGGTTAGGGATTTTTCCCCCTAAAACTCGAGATATACTTCCGCATATATCTAGTTGACAATGCAAAGCCAGTTATGAGATCAACGATAGTTTTGGAGCAAGATTGGCGAGAATAGCCAGAGTCGGTTAAGTGCTCAATTGTTTGGTTGTTTTGCTAGTATCATCTCACATAAATCGTCCAAATTCGGAGGAGATATTCCTTGGGTGCTTGTCTGATATTGGTTTAGGCCATTGGGGCTTGTACTTGAGGGATGTCGAGTTCGACTAGGATGGTTTGCGTGAGAAATAAATGGTTGTGGCAGGCGCCCTAAGTAAGACTGACCTTAAGAGAGGTAAAAAGAACATAGCAACCTTTAACTTTAGACCCTCGGATTTGTGACATGATGGATAAGCTAACTAGAGGAGAGACCTCTAATCATCTTAGTATATACACTTGGTATCATGGTTAACACCTATTTATCTTGGAAAGAAAGTTCGACTACTTTGGATACCCTCTAGCATAGTAAGTGATCGAGGTCCTATCTTTACTAGTGGGTTCTGGAAATGGAGGTCAAGAAGCTTTGCAATTGTGAAGTTAAATTACTTAAGTTACAGTGGAGTGAAGCTCAAGAAGATGCGACATGGGAGACTGAAGACAAGACACGCGCATCATACCCTTTTTCTTAAGGGTATATTCTTGATCTCTTTTTCTAGAAATTCTATGCATGTTTTTCTATCTTTTTTATATCCTCTAGGTCATATCTTCGATCCTTAGGTAGAAGCCAATGGATGTAAACATGTGTTTGAAACGCGTTATGATTGGTGGTTGCAAGTGGTTGCTCTTGGATGCATATACACACATTAGGCACTAGATCGGCTCAGTCGCTTTCATATTGCATATGCATGAGTGAATTTTTATATATATGAACTGAAACTTGATGTGTTATCATATGAATGTTGCATTTGTATGAATGATTGTGCACTCATGTAGAAGTTATAAAGTACGATTAGGAATAATTGCATACATGATGGACTCATGGCACTGACATAATTCGCATTGAGGAGGTCAACTGAATCAGCAGACCGCCTGATTTTGCATTAGATAAGGACATGTGCACACACTATACATATGATCATGAAAGCATTAGATATCTTTTAAGGACAATGGACGCTGTGACTGAATGGTTGAGTAGATGGATGTTGGATGTTGGATGTTGGATGTTAGGATATGCAATCTTCTTAACTTAGAGATTTTAGGGACGAAATCCTTTAAGGAGGGGAGAATGTAACACCCTGTATTTTCTAAGAATATTAAAAGAACGAATTAAAGAATACTTAATTTTTAAAGTGAGAATTAAGAGAAACGGGTTACGCCATTGCGTTTATCTCGGAATTCTACTTGGAATAAAGTCCAAGTTTTCGTAAATCGGACTTCGTGTGAGGAAGTTATGACCCTCAAGAGTTTCAGGAATTTAAATAAAATAAAACAGCTCAGATTTAAGTTCGAAATTCAAATCACATACCCGGGCTGGGCGAGAAATTTCCCGCTCAGCACCCAAGTCGACCAAGGGGTCGATCTAGGGGTCGACTTGGGTCACATAGGTTGACCAGAGGGTCGACCTGGGGGTCAACGTCCCCTCTATTTCCAGATCCGAGGTCTGGTTCGTTTTTCTGCATTTGGACGCCCGTTCTGACCAGATTCGTTGATCCCTATGCTATAGGCTACATTTTTCTCAACACAACTTGATTACGCCTATACTCTATCCTAATTCATATCAAAAATAAATCAAAGACGGGGTTATTCCGCTCAAGTTCTTCGTAGAATTAAGTTTAGAATTCAAGTAGAGATTCAAAGGCTAATTCGACGACTTCAACAACTATTTTCTAAGAATCAAATCTAAATTAGAGAATCGATAATCTACGTCAAGGGGTCGCTTTTCAGTTTCAGAAAACAGATTCCAGAAATACAAGAATCATTCTCTTTTTGTAAGTTCAAGTTACTTTCAGATGTGAATTCTTAATTGAAATTCTTGGCATGTAATAATCTGGATCTAAGCTATACTTGATTATGAGATAATCCTTTTAGATTTATCAAATCTAATCTATTAAATTTATGCCTGCGATGTTATTCAAATCTAATCCATTAGATTTATGTCTGATGTAAGTAATCCTTTCATTTGAATCCGTGCTTGTATATGCCTTTGGGAATCATTAGTGACTATGGAATTGGTCCAATCATATCTATCCTTGTTGTATATCGGAATTGTAATCCTGTTTAAGTTCATGATATAACTCTTGTCAAGCCTATACGTCTGTGATGGTTCATAATGATATTCATATCAAATCCATATGCGTGCAATGTATTCTATGCAAAACTTGTAAATTTGGTATATCATATTTATTGGACCAATAATTCTTATCGTTATATGCCTATTCTTATGCCTCTTATGTTCCATATTGTTTCTCCGATCATTCCATGGATCTTCTGTTGAATCTCGAAATACGTACGTTATGAATGCGGGGGTAATTGGGTAAAACTTGAAATTGACATTTATTTGGCATAGTTTGGAACATGTATTATGGCATGACTGTTAAGATGCAATTTGGGGAAATTTGACATGAATTATGGAATATGTAATTTGACATATTGAACCTAGAATTAGCATGAACGACAAAGTATGAAATTTGGCATGAAAAACCTAGTTTTGGGCATAAACTGTAAATTGGAATATTAAATTTAGCTTGGGCTTAACTATTGATTTGGGATGCCAAACATAATGCATAGTGATTTTGGGCATGACTATTATTGCAAATTTAGGGAAGATTGGGTATTACTAATTTTGATAAATAACTTGAAATTGGAATTTTTTGGGCATAACTTGGGAATTGGAACATGACTAGTTTTGGTGAATTTGGTAATTAGCATGTAAAATCTAGATTTAGGTATATATGGTAAATGTGTAAATTAAAGATGAACATGCCTAACCCCAGGTTAAATTGAGTTGTGGTGTAAAACTGCCTGGAACCGCCCGGCACATCCAGTAACCACAACAACACCTATCTAATATGAGAGGTTAGTGCATTATGCCTAAGAAAAACCCGAGGATAGATTAAGCTGTGGTGTAAAACTGCCAGAAACCGCCCGGCACATCCAGTAACCGCAACAACACATATCTAATGTGAGAGGTTGGTGCATTAATAAATCAATTAATGCTAATGAACAAGATGAATGACCAGGATTAAGTTAATGAGAAACATTTAACCAATATAATAACATGAATGACTAGGGTTAAGTTCATAGAAACACTTAACCAATATAATAACATGAATAACTAGAGCTAAGTTCATAGGAACACTTAACCAATATAACAAGATGAATGATTAGGGTTACGTTAATGAGTAACACTTAACCTATATAACAAGATGAATGACTAGGGTTAAGTTAATGAGAAACACTTAACCAATATAACAAGATGAATGACCAGGGTTAAGTTAATAGGAAATACTTAACCAGTATAACATGATGCATGGGTAGGGTTAAGTAATAAGAAACACTTAACCAATATAACTTGATTTGCGGTTTGGTTAAGTTAAAACAAGAGGGCAACACTTAACCAATATGACTTGATTTGTGGTAAGGTTAAGTTAAAACAAGAGGGCAACACTTAATAAATATAACTTGATTTGTGGTTGGGTTAAGTTGACACAAGAAGGCAACACTTAACCAAAGTAACATGACAAGTAGGTGGGTTAAGTAACTTGAATTGATTGATGACGCTTAACCAATACAACATGATGAACACGTGGGGTTAAGTTAACCAGAAACACTTGACCAATATAACTTGATGGACGAACGGGGTTAAGTTAACAGGAAACACTTAACCAATCCAACATGATAAGTAAGAAGAGTTAAGCTAATAAGAAACACTTAACCAACATGACATGATGAATGAGTGGGTTAAGTTAACATGAATGGACGACACTTAACCAATATGGCATAATGTGCGGGAGGGTTAAGTACATATCAAGTTGGGTGGGTAATATAAGTAAATATAGGCCCACAAACTTAACCACTAAATAAACATGTTTGAATCAGAAAGAGGGTTAAGTACATATCAAGTTGGGTGGGTAATATTAGTAAATATAGGCCCACAAACTTAACCATTAAATAAACATGCTTGAATCAGAAGGACGGTTAAGTACATATCGGGTTGGTGGGTAATATTAGTAAATATAGGCCCACAAAACTTAACCATTATATAAACATGCTTGAATCGGTGGGAGGGTTAAGTACATCTCGTGTACGTGGGTAATATTTGTATATATAGGCCCACAAACTTAACCAGTAGGAAACCCTAGTAACGGAGACCCATTTCAGTAGTAACCCAAATAGATGTATCATGGTATCCTGAACTAGGCAGGGTGGGGCACAATTACTGGGCTGATTATAAGCGGTCAAAACAGCGGCAGGGGGTACATCAGTGTAGGTTCCGACGGTTTACGGGCGTGCACGTACTCCGGAGTGGGAAAAAGCAGGCACTGGGTACCAGTAGTTATACACTGTGCATCTTGAATCGTGTCGGGTTGCTATCATAGGGATTGATACACCTTATGGTGGGATCAGCACATGGTATCTACACGCAAGAGATGGCCGATTGACACAGACACAAGGAAAATTTAATATGAGTAAGGAGCTGATCGATAAGGTAGTAAGGGTATATCTAACATGTTCATGGCAATTAGGCTGATTGAGGTGGAATCTTCATGATAGATGTATACCTGAAGGCTACCATAATTGCGGGGATTGGGATCACATTACAATATGATCATTTTATATAGAATACTAGTTGGGACACTAGTTAGGAGGTGTAGAGATATAAAAATCAGAATAACAAGGTAGTAGCGAAGTAGAGAAAGAGTAGAAGCACATTCAGTTTATCTTGCCTTATTATATCTATACTAATCATATGTTATCTTGTTATCCTTGTTCTCATGGTATTGTCTTATATTCAGTTTATTCATGTTATTATGCTTTTGTCTGTTTATATGCTGAAAGTCACTGGACTTACCAGACTTATGCCTGACCTAGTTTTGTTTCGCCTCTTTTCTTCCGTCCCCCCCCCCCCCCCGGTTCGCAGGGAGGAAATGTTACCACTTAGCTCAGTTTTCTTTCCAAGCTCGAAGATAGTCGATGTATTGCTTTGGACTCTCTATTCCACTGCTATTGCTGGTTTATGCTTTACTGGGTAATATCATTGTTATTTTTGTGCTTCTTTTATATTTGGAAGATTTTAAATCAAGACAGAAATTCTATGTATTACTTTTAAGTATGATTGAGACAACTATTGTAAAAGCTTTACTGAACCACATTGTTTATAAAATGACTTTATTTTATGCTGCTTTATTTGTCTGTCATGTAATTTATCTGCATCTTTTACCTAAAATGCTCCACTGAAGTTAAGGCATTCCCTTTGTGAGTGACCTTAATGGAGGTAGGGTGTTTCAGTTGTGAACATATGGATTGGGTATTCTGTATTTTGAACATGTGGTTTTTGAATAAATGGTACATCTTACTTTGATTATTATATTTTTTTCATTCCCCTGTGTGAGATTCCATCTCATTATATTACTTTGTTATTCTATGCAAACGAAATTCCTTACAGGAACCAACGATCTGTTTAGAGTGGATCTAAGTTTAGATGGGCCTTATTTAGGTCGAAATTTAGGCCTATACGGGGCGGGTTATTATAGCCACTTTAGTACATTGGGCTACCCCTTGTTGTCGGTGCTGCGTTGAGCACTAGTTCGTGAAACGGGGATTGTTTTCAGATTTCTCATGAAGAACAGCACTTCCTCTCAAAATTTGGCACAATCTGATCGAGCTATGCAAAACATATGTGTAAGGATGGGGGCAGTGTCTCTAGGTCACGCATGGCAGGGTAGGGCCGAGCTTGATCTTATGGTAATGGCATGGAGTATTCTCATAGTAGAGCGCGATGGAGCAAACCGTTCATCGTTTCGTTGAGTGGAGGAAGAGAAAGAAGGAGAGAGGAGGTGGGAGAAAATGGGTTCCTTTGTTGGTATTGTGCAGGTTATGTTTAGCAAGAAGGGAAATTATAAAAAGGGGGGTCAAGGTAATTAAGTAATTAACTTACGTGTTAATGATAATCGGTTTTTCAAATAATGGTCAAATGTATATCTTATGTAATTTTTGCGTACGAGCTTGAAATTGGACGCCGTTTCTTTCGATGGACTCATTTTGGCGAGGTTTACGCATTAGTGCTAATTTGGAAAGATTTGTCTAAGGTGTGTGATATTGTCTCTCACTGAACTATATTTGTTTGTATGGTATAAATTGGACGTTTAAACGGATTTCTTGTTACAAAAACGTAATATTTAGGATAGTTGAACCCAGTAAATAATAAGTAAAAATATCATAGAGTAATTTAAGTAGTTTAAGCTTGATTACCATGTACTCGATTGCGCGATATTTTGCGCGCTCTATACCCATTTATGTGTTATTTACCCATATATGCGCGATTACATGGCATTTTGCGCGCTATTTAGCTGGGAGGTAGGTTGATCCAGGCAACGCTGCCAGGCACGTTTTCGTGCCTGGATCGAATGGGGTTTAGGCTGCATGGTTTGAGATTTCGATGGTCTTTGATGAAAACCTAAAATCTAACGATCCAAAACCCTAACTCTATTATAAATATGACTCCAAACCTAAACCTATTTCTATCTATTCCATTTCCTACACTCTCTGCCTCCACCTTACACAATTTTCTCCTTTAATATTTTAATAGAATTCTGGGCTAGGGTTTATACGAATCTTTGAAGAATATTTATAGATAAGTATTTTCTACCGGGGCTTATTGGATTCGCTCAAATTTTAGATGAGTATTTTCTTTGATTGCAAGATTTCTAATATGTTGGGGCTAAATTTATAAAATAGTAGTTAAGTATTTACAGATCTGAATTTTTCTACAGTTTGTACGTAAATCTAGCTTATTTGTGGCTTATTTACAGATCCGGTTATTCCTAATTCTTTTTCTATAAATTCTTCTGCTTATCCCTACAAATTCCGTATAATCAATATTCAAATTTCTGTGAGTACAAGATTCATACAAATTGAGGTTTTTCTTGATAATATAATAAGTTGTAGATTTCTTTTTATTTCAATTTTCTTTCTGTCAATAATCTATGTAACCTGATTACTGTTCTATCCTTTCTTCTTTCTGGTTCAGTAATCTGTTCTATTATCGTAATATTCAGTTCATTTATACTCCTTTTTTCATATGTAATTTCATTACAATTTAGTTTCAGTCCTATTCTATTTTAGATTTGTTCTTATTTATCTGAGCCTAAGCCATACGAGAGCCTAGGCCATCATCCTTTTATTTTGATACTGAGTTTCAGCCTTTTAGAGCCTAAATCATTTATTCCTTCTTAGTTATGCATAGTTTGAATTAATGTATGAAATTGGCAATAAAAGTGCAATTGGATTTTTTTTTAAGAAATATGTATAAAAAGGATAAATTAGGCTTAATTTAAATTGTGCAATAATGGACAACTAAATGGTAAACTGAACAATTGACATTTGGATAGAAGTAAATGACGGGGATTGGGTGGTACAATTAAATTAAACAAAGAGAGATGTTTGTAGACAACTTGTAAATAAAAGTTTACATGCAACCTAAGAAATGACAGAAAGTTACATAAAGCAAGGTAGGCTTATTAGTAAAGTTAAGATTGACATTAAGTTTAACTAAATAAGTTAATAAGTAGGTGTAGTTGGAATCTGTTTTGGCAGCGATGGTTGATTAGAGAAAATAAGTGGCTCGTAGTATTGGGCTGTTCCAGTATTGAGAGTAGACTGATTAGGGAAACTAAGAGACCAGATAAAATAATTAATTTTTAGTGACCTAGGCATTTGCTGACAATATTATGGGATCTAGGATAGCTTAGCTGTCAAAAATAATTCTATGGGGGGATTGGCGCTAGTAAATTAAATCTGGGGACCAAGTCTAGGATGACTTATGTCGAATTACATTTTTGGTTAGGGATCTATATTAGTCATTATTCCTTTTTATCATATCGAGGTCTCACAAGGTAGCGAAGGCACACTTATACGGTACTAGGTAGTAAGAGGTACAAACGAGAAGGTGGGCACAGGCGCGTTCCGGCGGGATGATGTGTGTGCATCTCGCTGATTAGAGAAAATAAGACGATGTGATGCATGTGATTCACGCTATGTCCTTTGGAGCTGATGGGTTGGGACTGATAAACCCGTGGCCATAGTTGGCATAGGTTATCACGTTGGGGTATGCGAGCCGATCGATGGGTAATATTAGGAAATTCCTTCCTAATCATTTACTTCGATTTGAAGTTGTAGAAGTGCAAAACAGTCATAGTTATTGTAATCATTAGTACGATTATTATTATCACCATTTTATTTAAATGAGAATAGACAATCCTTTATGTCATTCCTATCAGTATTTTTTTGTTTTTAGATGTGCACAGACACTTATTTTTTTATGACACTAGAACTATTATTTTATCTATTTTCCTTTACTTATCAAACATGCTAATAATCATAGAAGCTCACCAAACTTTTTGTCTAACCCAGTTTCCTTTCTTCTTTTCTCTTGTCTTCCCCGTGGGATTACAGGGAGGAAATGTGTAATTCAGATTTCATTTTTGATTCTATCTTGAAGGATTCATTCAAAAAATGTATTGCTTGCAGTTTCTTTTCCAAGGTTAGGTATATCTTTTTGACTATTTGGGTGATAATATTATTTTGCACTCTGATGTTGTTTGGACTGAGATTTTGGGACATGATATTTTGTAATAACTTGGTTAAATTGAAATAAATATGGTTTTTGTCATTTTAATATAAATTGTTTTCTTCTTCCGCTGAAAATTTATTATTCTATGTCCTGTGAAATTTTAGTCTCTGTGATGTTTTATGTCATTATAACTACAATGCTCTATATTTTCTTAACGAAATCCTCATATGGGTGATGTTAAGAAATGTGGGGTGTTATATTTGGTATCGGAGCCTAAGGTTACAAGATCACTAAAGTTTTGTTTGAAAAAGGAAGAATTTTTGAAAGAAAACATATTTTTCGGTAAGAAAAAGGTTATTTTTGAAATTAAAGGTATCCCCTCTAGCTACTTACAACCTTCCTTTAACTCTTTCGAATTCAAAATCCCTACATTGAGTTATTTATAAGCTTTTCTATGTATAGGAACCTTAAATCTTTATAGGTTGTAGCTTTGACTAATGAACAAACCTGTCTAGCTCAGTAGTTGGGAAAGATCGAAGTTAGAGGGAAACTTGATGCTTAACAAAATAGGGCTAATCATGGATGTGACAACCTTATTAGATTAGAGATAAAAAGGGAAGTTAGGAAGTGAAGAATAACCTAGATTTGTTGGTTAAGAAAAATGGATGTATTTCCATAATTTGGATTGTAATTAACATAGAAAACATCATCACAAGAATAAAAGGATTAGTCCATAATAGAGGTTTAGCTGTATTGCGCACTACTCAACAACTTAGACATAATCAAGATAAATATCTTGCAATTACAAATTTCTATAAATTAGATTTCCCTATACTATTGAAATATATTTTTGTCCATTTTAGGTAACCAATCAATTAGGAATGAGTAAAACTTTCTAAAGGGTAAACTTAACGATGGCAGGTGAAAGAGCAACATAAGTATATTAATTTCAAAAGGATTATAGGTAAGGTGTTGATAAAAGGGATCGAGAAATGGAAGAAAGAATGATATCCATCTTTAGTTCTTTCTAGTTCCCCTAACTTTATCTGGTTTAGGAGTATTTTGTCTCTTTACCTTTGATGTATTAGTTATGGGGGCTACGTGGGGCCATAACCACATTGAGATGAGATAAGTTATGTGGAGCATCTATATTGCAACCTAACGAAGTTGTCTTTTTCAGATATAGTAAATCCCCGAGTGTGTGATGATAGCACTAATTGACTGTTTTGCACTAAGATACATTTCTAGGCCCAGTAGTAGTTTCTTAACCCTGTAGGGGATCAGCTCAATTATCTATAGTAAGTTAGGTTTGAAACTAGAAATCTTGATTTCGGAGATGTATGGGGAATTTCTGAGTATGAGTTGGTTTTTGTTCTAGCTAGATCGGACATATAATTGGTTATCCTATATTTTTTTCATGGGTAGTAGAGTTATTGGGGTGTTGATATTCTAAGGTTTTGAGATAGGAAGATCTAGAGGCTGGATTAGTTAGCCAATTATGGACTATTTTGACTGCAAGAAGAGGATCGTCAGGTTAGGATATACAGTGAACTAACTTTTAAGACTTCTTGCGACCTGAAGGGTTGGTCATGTAGATATTCCTATTATTCCTTAGTGCGTCTCTAGGAAGTATCGATTCAGTTCTCTTATGCTATACATTCTGGATATGTTAAGATGATAAAAGATTATCTCCTAGGAAAGAGATTGATTTTCGAATTTATATTTGTGACAATGATAAACTAATAGCATTGTGGATAAAGCATATGGTTTTGAGTGTATAAGTGAGAATTGAGTTTCACGCTTATGACTAGAATCTTTCCTAGCTATGGAGTTAGGCTGCTGATGGATGGGTTTGGAGTTTAGACAGGTTACTTATGTGATGATTTTTCTCAGATGTTGAAAGGGAAGTATTTTTCTTGAGAGTACGTGTCATAGGCGCACCCGAGTGTTGACCTACGAAGAATTAATTGGAATGGATTATTTTGCTCCCTAAACCTATCTTTTGGCAGATTAGTGTGGTACTTATGTTGGAACTTTCTATATGGCTTTTGAGGAAGTCGTTGGACTTCAGTTGTAGCGGAAAGATTTTAGGGAAAGACCAAGTAAGGAACTTTTTGATAAGGATTAATGAGAGTAAGAATTTTTGAATCAGAAGCATCATTCGTCTTTGTTACAAAGACGGATAATTCCTTTAGCTCAGTGGTAATCATAAGTGAATTTTCTAGAATGGAACATTTCTCCTCATATAGATGGTCTTTTGGGAATAAATGAGAGCCAGATTTTTCATGTGCTCAATTTTCTTTGCTTGTGGTTTTGAGTAGTGAAAAATAAATATAGGAATGTCTAATGGATATTTGGAATAGTTGCCATAGGCTAGCTTGGACTAAGGCCTAGTTATTGACTTGCGTAGTAAGGAAATTGGTAAGGCCTATTTTAGTGACAGGTTAGACTAAAAAATAGGGAAAACCTTCTTCAGATTAATGCTTTAGTGACATTTTACCAAAGCGAAAAAAAACTATGAGGGTAGTTATCTTGGATCAACTATCATTAGTTTGTCATGAGATAGGGACCATTACCTATTATATGGGAAGTCTGAATTTTCAATAACCATATATGGTTGGCCAGTTGTTTCCTTACTAGGAATTGGGGCATAAGACAAGGAAAACCTATTGAATTTGAGTATCTAACGGTTTTGATATTTCCAACAATTCTTGGTATTTTGAGATTTATGGGTTCAGGTAATATCTGTGGAAATATTTTGTAGACCCAAAAGATTTAACCCGAGATTATATCTTAAATTTGGATAGGAATTCACCAATTGTCACGCTCTATTATTGAGACTTGATGCTTATCATGATTTTGTCATTTGGACAAAAGAGGTGGATTCTAGGAGTTCCGACTAAATTTTTGTATGACTACAAAATTGAGGCAACTAGCAAGTTTGGATAGTGGATAAGTGAAAAAAAAGTATAGATTTCAAATGGATAATTGTGTTCCAAGGTAAGAATTGAAAGGATTATTATGAGGAAAACGAAAAAAATTATGGAACCACTTTGAGTCAAAACCCCATATGTATAATTTTAAAAATGGATATTTTGAAGAACTAATGTGTTTTGATATGATTGTTAGTATATTTGGAATTTTCATAAAAGAAACTGTATTTTTGTAACTAGAGGTTTACCTTACTAAGATTTATCAAACAAGGTTTTGAAAAATATATGCACAAGTGGGTTTTTAAGGGGTTGAACAACCTGAGTGGAACAAATAGAGGAACATAAGACATGTAAAGACTGAAAAGCTAATGTTGGGAAGAAGGAAAGTTTTACTCTTCTTGTAAGGAAGGATTAGACTTGGGTCTATTTCATTTAGAATATTTTGATGAATTAGTTCACTTGAATTATTTCTTCCTAAAGCAACTAGGATGGATAAGATGAAAGAATTCTTCCGAGGACATGGTTAGAAGGGCTTAGGAATCTTAGGAGGAACCATTCAGCTTGAAATATTGAGAAAGATTAAGCAAGTCATTATGTAGTGAGGCACTAACAGATTTGGTCATAAAATCTTTTATCTTACAGGGATAATTCAAGTTTCTTACCCATATTTTTTTGACAAATACTTCCTCTTTGATTAGTAGCTTCTTCCTTTGATTAGGGACTTTCTTCTAAGATAGCCCTGGGAAGGGTATATCTTATGATTTGAGCATATAAATGATAGGCTATGGTTGAAACATATGTTTGAGACATGTTATGTTTGATGTTTCCGAATGGATGCAAGTGTTTTCAAGTGGATGCAGCTGGATGCATATACACACACTAGGCACTAAGATCGGTTGAATAGGACACTTGCATATGCAAATGAATGTGTGTGCATTTTATTTTATTACTATTTCTATGGATGAAATATACGGATGCCATCATATAGTTGTTGCATGTGGACGATGGTTGATGTATACATATAGAATTATATGTATCATTAGGATTTTTGCATACATTTGAGTGCATGGCACAAACATAATTGCATAAAGAGTAGGTCGACTGGATCAGTAGACAACCCAATCTTTTGCATTAGTTAGGATCGTATACACTACACTATTGCATAAGCACTAGAAAAATTAAGGACAATGTTTGTCAGTGGATGATGGATGAGCAGACAGATGTAGAAAACATTTATATTATTCTTCTGCCTTGAGATTTCGGAGACGGAATCCTTTAAGGAGGGGAGAATGTAACAGCCCAAATTTTTAATAAACCATAATTAACTAACTAATTTGTTAATTAAGAAATAAGTAAAGAAAATAAATATCGATTAGAAAATTACAGAGAATTGGGCAACTTGTGTTGCGCCATTGGGTCCATTACGAAATTCTGGTTAAAATAGATATTTGATTTGCTGAAAATGAATTTAAAATGAAGAAGTTATGGCAGTTTAAATTAAAAATCAAAAGATTAATATATATATATATATATATATTCTGAATGTCAATTTGGACAACTCAGTCCCAACTAGGTCTACCCCTGGGTCGACCCGGACCTTAAGTGGGTTGACCCATGTGTCGACCCACTAAGGAGGTGGATCGACCAACGCAATGCTGCCAGACACGTTTTCGTGCCTGGCATGAACCGGTTTGGGCGGGATGGTTCAAGATTTTTCTAATCCGATAGTCTTTGATGAAAACCTAAAATCTACCGATCAAAATCCCCTAGCTCCATTACAAAGATGACTCTAAACCTAAACCTATTTCTCTTTATTCCTTTTCCTCCATTCTTTACCTCCATCTTACACAACTTTCTCCTTAAATATTTTAATAGAATCTAGGGATAGGGTTTATACATATCTTTGAAGAATATTTATAGATAGAGATTTTCTACCGAGGCTTATTGGATTCGCTCAAATTTTAAATGAGTATATTCTATGATTACAAGATTTCAAATAAGTTAGGGTTAAATTTATACAGTAATAGTTATAGTGTTTATAGATCTGAATTTTTTCTACAGTTTGTACACAGATCTAGTTTATTTGTGGCTTATTTACAGGTCCGGTTATTCCTATTTTTTCTGTAAATTTTTCCGCTTATCCTTACTTATTTTTATGATCCATATTCAGATTTCTGTGGGTATATTTCAATAATTACAAGATTCAGTATAAATTAGGGTTTTCCTTGACGGTATAATAAGTTGTATATTTCTTCTGATTTCTATTTCCCTTTCTATCAATAATCTATGTAACCTGATTACTGTTCTATCCTTTCTTCATTCTGATTAGTAATCTATTCTATTACTGTAATTTTATTCAGTTCATATACACCCCTTTTTCTTTGTATGTAATTTTATTACATTTAGTTTCTGCCCTATTCAATTTCAGATTTGTTCTTATTTATCTGAGTCTAGGCATCAGCCTTTTTATTTTGACTCTGAGTTTAGGACTTCTAGAACCTAAACCGTTTATTCCTCCTTATTTATGTGCAGTTTGGGTTAAAGTATGAAACTGACAATAAAAGCACAATTGAGAAAATTAAGAAATATGTATAAAAAGGATAAATTAGGCTTAATTGAAATTGTGCAATAAAGGGAAACTGAACTATAAACTGAATAAATAATATTTGGATGGACGCAAATGACGGAAGTTGGGTTGTACAATAAAATTAAACAAAGAGAGATGTTCGTAAACAACCTGTAAATAAAAGTTTACATGCAACTTATGAAACGATAGAAAGTCACATAAAGGAAGGTAGGCTTATTATTAGACTCAAGATTGGAATTAACTTTAATTATATAAATTAATAAGCAGGTGTAGTTGTAGTCTGTTCCGGCAACGACGGCTGATTGGGGAAAAGAAGTGGCTCGTTGTATTGATCTGTTCTGATAGTGAGAGTAGACTGGTTAGGGAAAATAAGAGACCAATTAAAATAATTAATTTTTAGTGACCTAGGATTTTGTTGACAATATTATGGGAGTCTAGAGTAGCTAGGCGGTCAACAATAATTCTGTGGAGACCTTGGCACTAGTAAATTAAATTTGGGGACTAAATCTAAGGGTGACTTATGTTGAATTGCATTTTTGGTATGGGATACGTATCAGTCAGTATTCCTTTTTATCACAACATTGAGGTCTCATGAGGAGGTGAAGGCACACTTATACTGTACTGGATAGTAAGAGGTCCAAGCAAGAAGGTGGGTATGGGCGCGTTCCGATGGAGTGATGAGCGTGCATCGCGCCGATTAGGGAAATAAGACGTTTTGACGCATGTGATTAACATTTTGTTCTTTGGAGATGATGGATCGGGCCTGATGAACCCGGGGGCATAGTCGATATAGTTTATCACATTGGGGAATGTAAGTCAATTGATTAATATTACTAGGAAATTCCTTCCTAATTATTTGTTTCGGTTTGAAGTAGTAGAAGTGCAAAACAGTCATAGCTTTTATCATCATTAGTTTGAGTATTATTATCACCATTTTCATTACATAAGAATAGCCAATCATTTGTGTCATTCCTATCAGTATTTTTTCACTTTTAGGTGTGCATAGACACTTACCCTTTTATGACACTAGACCTACTGTTTTATCTATTTTCCTTAACTTGTCAGTCGTGCTAATAATCATAGCAGCTTACTAGACTTTATGTTTGACCCATTTTCCTTTCCTCTTTTCTCTTTTCTTCCCCTCGGCTTACAAGGAGGAAGTGAGTAGTTCAGATTTCATTTTTGATTCTACTTGAACGATTCATTCAAAAGATGGACTGCTTTCTGTTTCTTTTCCAAGGTTAGGCTGTATCTTTTTGACTATTTGGGGGATAATATTATTTTGTACTCTAGTGTTGTTTTGATTTAGATTTTAAGACATGATATTTTGTAACAACTTGGTTAAATCGAAATAAATATGGCTGATCTCAGTGCCTAAATGGATTTGGTGACCGGAGTACTGGATATCATACGCTTTACGCACTAAGTGAGTGAATGTGAGGATAGTCGATGGATGCTATAGTTGTTTACTTATTTATCACCATCTAGTACTTAGACATCTTCCACACCCTCTTTACTTGGTGTTTGGCATATAGTATTGTATACTTTTGTTATGTGCTAGCTCTGTGGATGCAGCGGCAAGATTGGTATGATTATCGTACCCTTTGCATCATATATATATATATTATTATTATGACTTTTATAGTACTTTGAGATTTTTTATCGCTCACACCAGAATTTTATCTGACTCAAAGTTTTATTTCTTTCTTATTAGCTTGGGTGCTCATCAATGATGCTGATGAGCAGGTCAGGTGACAAGTAGAAGTATTATTTGGAGCTACACTAGTGGATTAGCAGGAGGAGATATTTTACATATTTATACTTGTATCCTTATTGTTTATTTCGTTGTGTGATACCATGGGGCTTTGACAGTGTTATGTATTCCCAGTAGAGACAATTTATCGGATTAAGTTTATTTATCACCCATATACTTTATTATTGTCTTGTATAACTGTATAAGCCTATGTACTCTGATTATATGATTTATTAGCCATTACTTTCTCACTAATTTTGTACATATGATTGATTATTATATGTTATCTGGTAAGTTGTGAGATACGACGGATCAGTGATTGTATTTGTGTTATGTATGATTTATTCACGATCTCTTCTTTCCCTTCTCTTATATTTCCTTCTTTTCTTCCCATTTTATCTTCTTTTGTCATATTTCTTTCTCTTGACGGTCGCTTTACACTGATCGAGTGCTTGTGTAGCCCGATATTGGGCTAGGCACTGTTAGTGCATGACGCTAGTCATAGAAAGGCTTTCGGTACATTCCTCTAGAGGTTGCAAAACAAAAAGGTTATTATAACTGTCTATTCTAATTTAATATTTGTACTTCGATTATTTATTTATGTTTGTATGCAGTTTTTTCTTTTATATAAAAAGCATTATTATACTTTATTTTATTCATTCCGCTATGAGATCTGATCTGATGTGTTTATCTTATTCTTCTTTTATTCTAACCTTCCTACTTCTACTCACCCTCTAGCTTCTTTCTTCTCATATTTTCCAGTTTCTCAGTGTTAGAGCTGATCCATGTGAATATGAAGAACGTATTAATGTCAAGATTTGAGCATCGGATTTATGGGTTGTTTCACTCCTCCTTGACGTAAAGCTCAATTACCTTCCATCTATGATTCAACCATCTTCAAGATATCTTCCATATTTGAACACTTAAGCTGGTTTGAATTGGGTTTTTACAATAGATCTGACCTTAGACCCTTTGAAACCAATAATGATAATTTCTAGTATACTCAACCCCGATTCTTTTGGAAATAAACAAATAATATATAAGAGCAAAGATCACCTACTAACCATTTAGTGGATGGAATTCCTTATCATTTGTCCATTGAGAACAAAATAGGGTTATATATATAGTGTAGCATCACTGATTGTAACTGTACCATGTGACTCATGTGTTCCTTAGTTATTTCTACAGTTGGGTTTTGTTCAAGTTTTGATCATCGGTTATTTAACTATCAAACAAACAAACAGTCATATCAATTATAGATTTCATTTCCCATGGAAACTACTAAGACACATTTGATTAACCTTTTTATACAAAATGGATTTTCTATCATTTTGGAAAACCATCGGATTTTCTACAAAATTAGAAATACCACAAGTGCTCGACATACAGTTATTGTACGTATATAAGCACAGGTCTATCGAAAGAGAAAAATTAAAATTACTCAATCATATTAAAACAAAGTGTTTGAGGATTTTGTTAACTAAAATTGCTAAAAATTATAAAAGAGTTTTGAGTTAAACTATTAGAGTAAAGAGCAATTTAGAGGCAAATACCCTCTCATGATCATATAAATCAACATAAAATGAGATTATGATCTCTCATTTTTAATCATTTGTGTACTTGGCAAATGTTAAATAATCAGTACAAAAAGAAATCATAAATGAAATCACTTATATAAATTTTCAATGATTCATGGGAGCTCCATCAACCCTAAATTGAAGGGGTTTCGCTGGTCATAATTGAATACATATCAACGTAAGAAGATTTTGATACAAACATAAAAGAAAATGTAAATTAATGAATAATATCTAGTTAAATTGCATAAAAAGAAACTAAACTACTTGCGAGAATAAGAAATAAAATATAAAAGAGATTAACATAAAAAAGCGTAAAAGAAAGAAAATTGCATTAAAAAAATAACATAAAAGAAAGAGAGCAAGCAAAAGAAACCATTAAAAAGAAACTAAATTTTATTCTCTTCTTTGATTACAACTTGCATAGAAAAGAGGATTCCCTTTCATGAACACAAGAGTCATGCCTAAATCCTAATCCATTTTTAGCGTGGTGCCAAAAATACGCTTGAGATTGTGCAGCCTCTTAAGTCGTTATTAGCCTTTAATTAATCCTCCACTAATTTGTGTTTTTTACTTTTGATTGTCAAATATTAAGTAACGGGAAGGTGGGCACCTCCATGTTATAAAAATTCATTTATTTCTTTCATGTTTTATAAGCCTCACTTATCTCTCTCTCTCTCTCTCTCTATATATATATATATATATATATATATATATATATATATATATATGCAAGCGTTCAATGGCACCCCAAATAGTGAGCACCCCATTTGCCTCTCTATATAAACCAAGCATTTATATTAGAATAAGTGAGTGGAAGGAGAGAGAGGGAGAAATACTTGTGGATATCAGGAGGCAAATAGGGTGTTGCACTATTTGGGGTGCCATTGAGCGCTCGCCATATACACACACACACATACACACTAATAATGCAAATACTTCACTTTGGTGAAGCTTTTTTGAAGTACCAAAAAAAATCCTCCGCAATCAATAAAACTGAATGAGGTAGAACAATAAGCTGAAGAGCAAACACGTCTTCTGTGGTACCCATTTCTTGCTTCCCAGTACTGCCACTTCGTTTACTAGGCATGTCTTCCAAATTTTCTTTTTCTTTTTTGTTTTTATTTCTTCCATTTTCACTCTATTTTTTAGTCTTTTGGTCATATGTTTTCTTCCCCATTCCTCTACCTTCCACTAAGGGTGCGTTCTTAACGAACGTGAGCGTGGCATTTGAGCGTGGTACTGTAGCGAAGGGGAAATGTGTTTTTAGCTACGAACGGGGTATTTGAGCGTGGTATTTTAATTGTTAATTTGTTTGTTTTGAGTTAATTAAATACTAATTTCGGTTGAACAAAATGACTACATTTCATTACACAAAAGAAAATACAAACATAAATACGACAGAAATACAATAACACGATGATATGAACTTCCTACTTGTTGCTATTTATCAGATAAGTTTGGTATTCTTGGTCGTGGCGTTTGTCTGCAAGCCCTCTAATCAACCAGCTTTTCGCTATCTCATCCGGAAGAGCAGTGAACATATCATTTATTTTGGGGTCCAACACAAATAATAGTGCGTCTGCAACATCAAACTCACCCGTTGCTCCAAGACGTTGCATATGAGCTACCGTATTTGCATAAGTTGTAGAACTTCCCGTTGATTCCACGCTAGTACCCGTATTAGGACTATCAGAGTGCGTCCGAGATTTTTTCATCTGTCTCTCGTGCATTAGGTCAATGAGCATAGCCATCTTATCGTCACTTTCACCACGTTTTCTTCTTGAATTTTGACGTGCAGTTGGTTGAATGGGCGGATTCATTGGAATTTGGGTTGACGGAGGGATTCTTGGAGCTTCACAATTTGGTGTATTCATTGAAGTTTGTTGCAGTGGAGGATTTGATGGCGAATTCAAGTTTGGAATATGATTATTTTGCGTGTCTTCCAATGGTTCCAAAAACCCGTCGAAATTCCATGTCCTGTCAAACGTGCTTTGTGTTGATGGCGGCGTGCCAGTCTGCGACAGTTGTACACTAGCAGCAGGAGTGTACGACGATTGACCAGTTGCATTCGTCCCACGAAATAATTGTTGCATCAGCTCTAAGTTTTCTATTGGTCGTTTCTTATATTTCAAGACACTCGTTCCAAATTCCTAAATGTAAGAAATAAATTGTAAGAAACTGTCTACAAAGGAATGGTAACAAAATAAATTTACAGACCTTAACACGATCTTCCCACCATTCATCGCTTCCAGAGACCGTTCCTTTGTATGCATCCCAACCCGCGCCAGTCTTGTTCATCAGTGCATCCCATTTCATCCAATCCCGTCGAAGACTGTCATATTTGTTTCGGATCTTAGTTTCGTCAATCGGTACGATGTCTGGAATGGTTTCTATTGCATCGTTGAACTTTTCTGCAATTGCTTTATGTACACCTTTTTTGTTGATGCCACAAGCACCATATGCATCAACCGAACATTGCAGCATAATCTGAGTTGCAGTAAACGACCAGTGATGTGCAACCTTTCGATTGGTCATACTATAAAATGGAAAATTTAATAATGTGGAAGAAAATTTTAGAAGAGGAATGGAGGAGTGTAGTGTGGATGAAGAGGAAGGTGTAGGTGAGAGGGTTTTATAGGTGTGTGGGAGGAAAGTTGAAAATCAAGCCGTTGGCGTCCGACGCCAACGGCTTGATTTACAACGTTCAGCAATCGTTTCATTTGAACGTGGAAAATGGTGTTCGCGTCCGACGCGTCCGACGCGTCGGACGCGAGCAAAACCCCCAGCGTGCCATTTATTTGTTGCGAACGCACCCTAAATCAATCTTCTACCTAACTCCCAAGTTTACGCTACTTCTAACTTTAATTGCTTCTCTTTCTCCCTCTCCTTTTCTGATCCAGATGCTTCCTTCCTCCTCCAGTAGTCGCACCACGTCTGCATGATTTTCCTAACACAGTTTTCGATTCTCTTCAGATCTGAGAGTCCTTTTCACATTTATCACTGGATGTATCAGTGTTCAACCTGAAGGATGACATAAGTGGTAAAATCATTTTATAATTTCGTCATTGGTATTAATCGCTATAGTTATTCATTATAACTGTTGTCTGTTAACCTTTACCAGTTAAAGAAAGGGTTGGTTCGTCAAATCTGGCATTCACTCTTTATTATTATACCATTGATTGATAAAGCTTGGGCTCCCAAATGTCCCAAGATACACTTCGGCTCCATTAATTACTGGCTCCAGTTCAGGCATTAATGTTGATTTGATTACAATTTCAGTGGCTGTCGTCAGCAACAAATATTGCAGTCTCTTATTGTCGGCTCTCTAACAAGATGCAATTCCATCAAGTAATCGAGTTTGTGCTATGGTTAGGCTTTGTTTGTTTAAAGTGCTAAATTCTGAATTCTGATTGTTGAATTCTGCTGTCTGAATTCTAAAAGCTGATTGCTGAATTCTGAATAATCACTTGTTCGTTTGATTACACTAAGCATTCAGAACAAAAACAATTCATTCAGCATTCAGAACAAAAAATAAGAAGGAAAAAAGTTCTCAGAACACTGAAGAAAAAACAAACAACATAAAAACTTTTGATTTATAATTCAGAAGGTGAATTCAGAATTTCTGAACAAAAACAAACGCAGCCTTAGTTTTTTTCAGAATAATAATATTTCTACAATTCTTCAATTTTCATAGTTTTTTTCCAGTCGGTATTTAGCTTCATTAGTTTAATTATTCCCCAGTATTTGCTTTATTTTGTTCATGTAGTTGTAAAACCTCAGCCGGTCTTTCCCTCCTTTTTCAATTCAGTAAGGCGATTGACTTTGTGCATTTTTTCATACAAAACAATCAAAAAGCTATACTTTCTATTAATTCTCATTTACCATTTATTTTTCTAAATGTTGTCCTCAATATGACTAACGATCGTGAAATAATGAAAGAAATGGCGATATGGCCTGAACTGATTTGATGTAATCAAGTGCAGTGGTCAAAAATTAGATTCGAATTTGCAAACAAGTTTGGTAAAGGAGTTTTAAGATCTGTAAAAATGTCACCTTTAACATATTTTTTTTTTGGAATGTAAACTTATATCATCACATATAGTTTGTACTATTTGTCAATTTAAGGGTGCAAATTTCACCAGCAACTTTCTGGACAATTCAAACATGAGTTGATGAGCAGTGAAGAAGGGAAAGTTCTTTTTATTATAAATTAGAATCTCATTAATATGGTAATCATTTATATTCATGAGTTTGTAAAAATTGGATGTTTTCTAGATGAAAACAACATAAATGAAATTGGCTCTTCTGTTGTTGAATTACCAAACTAGCTCTTGCTTCTTTTATTTAAATGCAGACAGAGTTGGTCAAACATCTACTAGCTAATCTAATTTTAAGTCGAGCCATACATTTCACTATATTTTTTGAGTCAAATTATATATGAACGTCTACATGTTCTCGTTACAAAGATATATTAACTTATTTTACTGAATATTATTTACAAGTTGTTGATTTAGGTGAATTAAAAGAAGAAATCTTATAAATCCATTTGTTATACTTTTATTATGTTGAAATTTGTTTGTCCTACTATTCGGAGGTGGCTACATATAGTGTATGCTGAGTGCAGACCAACATAACTGTCTAAAAGATTAGACAAATCAACTCATGCATCCTTGGATCTCTTTCTTTTTTGTACATTGAAGGGTACCATTCTTTTCTTCCTATTTTTATTGTGTTTTTTTTGTTTTAAAACTGAATTAATATTGAAATATGTATATATAAGAGCAGAGAACTATTATGAAGAATGAGCCAGGTAAGAGGATTTGATGGTGAAATCTAAAATTTGGGGACTAAAAGAGATGCTAAGATTAAAACCAAGACAAATAAAGTATCATATTTTCATAGACATACATTTATAACAGAATAGAGCTGATAAAGCCAAAAACCAGATATAGATTAGTGAAAGCTTTCTAAACTATGCTATGACCGGATGTATATGGAAGCACAAAAGGAGTTGTTCCATTATATTTATATGACCCAGACAACAAATATGATATGAGGCTTCATCATTTTTTGAGAGAAATAATAATAATAATTACATAAAGATGACTTCACCTTTTATTGCTGGTTTTGGAGCCATGTCCTTTCAAAAAGTGTTTTACGCTAATATACCATTATTTAATATAGATACTCATCATTAACAAAATAATAATATACAGATTTTGTACTATACAAAAATGTGTACCTATTTTAGACTAATGATGAATATGAATTTATAGTTGCATGGTTTAAGCAATGCATTAGCTGTGAAACACATATTCTAAGACATGATAAGCTAATCTTCTTTAATGACTACATATTTATGCATGTTTTGTATGTGGCAGTTGCATGTTTTGTATTTGGCTCAAGGTTGCTTAATAAATTCAGATAAAAACGATAATGAGTGTTCTTAATATATGTACATTGATGAAGCATGTTTTAATTGCAAAGTATGAATGTAGATTGAATAATTTAAGAAGTCATATTTTCCTTTCTACAGATGAATAGGCTACCTTTATTTCCAATGAAGTTGGGTCACATCTGGAAGGAATCAAATGATGTATAAAGTCCCCAAGAATACATGTTACGTCCTTTTATATATCATATTCCTAATGCAATAAATGTAAGAAAGCCGATCTAAACAATATTACAAATATGCCAATTTTATATGATACATATTTGCATTGAATGTAATAGAAACATTACCATTTAAATTGCTTTAAGGCATTGTGGTCTTTTGAAATAGTAAGTTAGAGAGTAATAAAATAATTGAATGTCATTTATGTTACAAGATCACAAAATGTGTGTGATGTTTCGTTCCACAAAGTAGGGGTGAGCGTTTGGTTGGTTTGGTTTATCCGATGATGAAAATTGTCAAACCAAATTAAAACCGATAAAAATGAAAACCAAACCAAACTGACCAAATTAAGATTGGTTGGTTCGGTTGGTTATCCGATTTAACCAAACTTAAACTTTTTTAGACTTTATACTCCTAATATTAACAATAATTTGAAATAAATTATAAATATATGGGTAAAGTCTTATTATTTATAATTTTTATGCTTCTCAAAAGTAATTATGTTACATATGTGATGATTAAAATTAACCTAAAATATTTACTATAACATCGATAAATTTGAAAATATAATAAAAGTTCGATTACTTCGGTTAAACCGATAGCCAAACTAAATATTTTTCCAAACCAATTACAAACCGTTCTAATTTCAAAACCAAACCGACCAAATTCAATTGGTTTGGTTGGTTTATTCGGTTTAACCAAATAATGCTCACCCCTACCACAAAGGGATATCTATTATAAAATAACTAGAGATATAGTCGTTGTCAATTAAAACTAATTAAGGCTATGGTCATTATTAGATACGCTGCTAATAACTATTCCCTCTGTCCTGTTATACGTCATATCTTAATTCCTTTTTTATGCTCTTCGATACGTGCTTTCTGGAATTCTATAAATACTACTTTGTGTTGTAGCCAAGAATTTACATATTACATGTTTGTGATACAACACATGAAATTATTGGTATGCCTTTAGATCACCTGTCTTCATCATAGAATTTAAAAGGCAGTCTGATTAATTAGAGCAATATTAATTATTATTTTTTATATTTGAAGTTGGACAACAAATTAGAAAGTAAGATTTCTTTATGTTGTTGTTACCATAAAGTTAGATTTCTTTGGCTATGCTCATGGCAATTTATTTCTACTGGAAGATGATTTAATTGTATACTGTGCTTGGCATATATATTTTTTCAAAAACTAAATCAGCTTTATGTAATTCTAAATATAACACTAATGTGTATTTCTGCAGGTTGAAGTTAACCTTCAACAGTTTGAGACCACTGCCGGAATGTCTACTCTATGTTGCTACAACTAATTATACATCGTTTGTTTAGAGCATATCTAACCGCAAATTTCAATCTCAACAAAATGTAACACATTTCAGTGTATTAAGTTCACTGCAAACATGTTTTATAATTTTTCATTATTATTTTCGCTTCAAATGACTACTTTAATTTATTGTATAATATTTAACTACTGGCCAATTTAACTAATTACGTAGCTTTTAGGTGCTTCATTTTCCTTATTCTTTTCGTATTCAATATACTTTCCTTTTATGTTGTTTGAATTTCTATTTTACATTTTCCACTTTGGATTGGGCACAAATGGTGTTGACACGTTTTTTGGTTAAAGCGGTCACACGCCAAGTATTTAATTAGCGGTGCACTCAAGCATGAAGAACATTGTCGGGAAACACAAAACGACTCGGTTGAAGTCGCATTGCAAATAAAAGAAGACCCAAGACTCCTATTAGATGACCTTTTTTGGGCCCGAGAACGTCTGCTTCAAGGCTTTGCAATGTAGCTTTTAGGCGAACCATCAGCCGAGCCGAAGGCGAGCCGTCAAGTGGGTCTGGGTGCAGCGTCGGTGGGGGTCCGAGGCCCCACAGTCCCGATTCATTCGATTTTCTCGGATCCGGAAGCCCGGATCCCTTTTAGTCCTGACTCATCAAAACTCGGGTTCCTTCACTTCGCGTTGGGGAACTTCGACACCCTAGAACGACAATGTTTCAACATCAAGAAGTTCGGCCACCTCCTCCTCGTCAATTTCGTACCCCTGCCCAAGGGGTATGAATTTCCTGCTATGCGCTATTTCGAGGGTTCGAAAATTGCTTCTTGTGGGTCCCGCTACTCACATACTCCTACCTAACCTTCCTCCTATAAATACCCCAACCCTTGGCCTTCATTTGGTTCTTTTGGCCCAGGAATTTTTGGACCTTGAGAGTTCCAAACGCTCATTAATGACTTCCAACTCTTCTTCCATAGCATGGATAACTAAAACGTGGCCTATACGTTTTCCATCAACATTTGGACATTCATAAGGATAGTTATGCTATATTTGGGTTCTTTTGGACTTCTTGGACATTAAAGATCATTTTGAGCTATAGCTGACCAAGTCAACTCATCTAAAAGAGGAAGAAGGACATCGTTGTCCTATTGTAATATTTTGTACTCGAATTTCATCAAAACTTGTACAACATTGTAATCGAGTAGCATATGATGAATGGTCATTATAAAATGGACGCACGCGTTAGTGCCGAACCACTATAAAAGTAGTGTCTCCTTCATTTACTTTACTTATTTTGGATAATTGTTCACACATACACATTGGGTATTGGCGTGCGATAATTTTGCTCGTCAACACATGGCAAATCTTTGGAAGTTATATTTGTCTATACAATTGGTGATGCAGAATTTTTAAACTACATTATACCAACTTTAGTTGATATATTTGTCCAGTGCACTTTGTTAGCTAAATCAATATCTGAATTAAACATTTTATGTTCCTATTATATTAATTTTTTATAGTACCCATCGATTAGAGTTGACACTTAAATTCAAGCAGTAAACTGCAATGCAATTGAACATAGCGGGGTTGGAATTGCACCATTTTTCTTAAATACACGGGCAAAGCGCGTGCCCTCATACTGATCGGACCGAGAGCACCCCCAAACAGTGCAACACCCCTTTAGTTCCCTAATATTCACCTCACATCTCGGTTTTTCTCTCCTCCCACTAACTCTTTATCTCCCCACTAACTTATTTTACTATAAATGAGTGGTGGAAATAGGAGGCTATTGGGGTGCTTCATTTTTTAGGTGTTGTTAAACGCTCCTTATATGTATGTATGTATATGTGTGTGTGTGTGTATGTATGTGTGTGTGTATATATATATATATATATATATATATATATATATATATATATATATATATATCCATGAAGCCTTTTCATTTCCCTATAAGACAAAATTAAAATGTGCAAGTAATTTTTTTTCAAATTAATTTATACATAAATTGATCGTTTTCTCTTGTGCAGATGAGTGAATGTTGACCTTTTTTTTTTTTGTATTTTAGTTTAAAACATATAAAAATATCGTAATATGACGTTTATTTAATAAACCAACAGTAAGTACGTGAGTAAAAATATACACTTTTACGTGCACATCAAATAAGAGCACACTTATCTTTTTATTTGTCCTCGAATAAAGTAAAAGTAAGATAAATCCACTTTCGTAAGAAGCATGACTGCATTAAGTGCATGAAACAAGCTATTAAACCACTGAGTGTTTGGACGAGTATTATCTCGTGAGGGTTTTCAGCAACTAATATATATCTTTTTCTAATTTATCCACCATTAAATTTTAACAATTATTATTCTTCTTCTTCACTTACAATTTACTATAAGTTCAAATTTATATTTTCTATTTCTAACATTCATTGTCAGATATATGATATATATATATATATATATATATATATATATATATAGAATTTGAATTCAAAAAGTTTTAATTTCGAAGGGATAGCTGAGTTGAATGCAAAACTTCAACAATACATTGTCCAATTAAAATACTTTAAAAAAGTAAACTCCACAGAGTAAAATTGAACTTTTGTAACGAAGATTCTGCACTTTAATTCAATATAGAGTTGTCGACAATCAAACTAACATGTAAAAACAATAGAATTTTAGAAAACTATATATTTGTTTTGTTGATCTACGTTACGGATGCTATCTTAGATAATAATTAATCTTGTTCCTTCTCTTTTTCTGAATTTTATCTGTAGATAAACCTAATTTTTCCATTGGATTTGGAATACAGACTAAAAAAAGAGAATGACAATGATTAATGGAAACTAATGTAACAAATAAAGGGATATATTGGCCAATTTACAATATTTTTATATGAGAGTGTATTTTTGTTAATACCCCTCATAGCAAAAAAAACTTGTTAAGATTGGCTCTTCTTAACCAAAAGTGGAGTGTCGGTATTAATTTTCATAAGTCTGTCAACGAATGTTTTTGAATGTGGATTGTGTCATTTCCACATCCATATCCAAAATCATTTTCGAATATTGGATATCCGCATCCACGGATATAGACGGATATGGGTTAATTATCCAATCCGCTAACGACCAACAAATCAAGCCAATTATATGATTTTTTTAGCTTAATATAAACTTTTTTTCAATACCTCGATGACTTAGGTGTTAAGGATAAAAAATATGATTAATAAATAGTTGTGAGAAATTAATATGTATTAAGTGCATAAAGTATATGCTTCTAATTTAGTATAACAATAAATAATATTTTTTTATGATAGTAAAATACACATAATTTAAGTCATATTCTTGAATAAAACCGAACTGATAATTTCCAAATGTGGATGACATCATATCGGCGTTCATATCCGTTTTTCTGAATATAAGATTGTTAACGGCAAAAAATGTCGTAAACACCCAAGATTCCAATTACTTAGGAATTATAGTTTTGGTTGTGAAAGTAAGTGCAGAAATCAATAAATAACACGATAGATTTATAGTGGTTCGGCCTCGCGAGAGACCTACGTCCATTTTGAAGAGTCGTTGGAATATTATTAATAATACAAAGTTACAAGGTTAAGACTATCTCATGATATCTCTTTACGTTCATTTTTAAGTTATATGAAGTCATAATGGCCATATGCGAAGTATTGTGAAAAAGACAATTTTTCTCTTCTTCTTCCTCAAAGTGGAGATGCCATTAAAGAGGCTACTTGGAGCTCTCTTGAGATATCAAGTCACCAAATTCCAACCCCTTTGAAGTGTGAGGTCAAGGGGTATTTATAGTAGAATGGTTAGGTAGGAGTAGGTAGGAATAGGTAGAAGTATGTGGACCACAAGCTAATTTTTGTGTCCTAAGACATAGGTCCATGGAAATTCGTGGTGCTCGCACCCTAAAAAGCTCGTACCCTTCCCTGGGAAATTCGTACCCCATGGGGTACGAATTTTGTACCTCGAGGGAGTACAAAGAACATATGGGAATGAGCGTGGTGAGTCGAGTGCTAGGACTTGTGGCTCTCGGGGGTGCGAGGCATTGGACTGGCGATCGTTAGAGGAGCGGCGAGGTTCTTATTTGCGTGATCCCTTCTCAGCCCATTTTCTTTACTCCTTGGCGACACTCTCGGCTTTGGCTTCACGCGCTGAGTTGGGTCGAGCGTATCTTGTATACTTTTGGGAAGCAGACCAAAAAGTCGGTTAACATTTGCACCTCAAAGTACGTCTTGTCTTGACATGATGTGCATTGTGTTGGTTGAAATAGTAGTCGAGTCGTCGACTTTTCCTGTAAACTTGAGAAAATAGATGTTAGTTGTTGGGCTTGTTCGTTGTGGAATTGCGAACGAGTTGTTGTTGGCGCGACGATGTGTTTACGTCGCTAAGTATGCACGTCGTATCACCTTTGCGTGCTTGTAGTGATTTTTATGCATGTGTATGGAACATGTATACGCATGCACATTGCCATCATCAATTTTTTTGGTTATCCCGGCATGGACAAGAAATTTCGTACCCTGGCTCGGGTACGGAATTTTGCACCCATTGTAGGTAGAAAATTTCATACCCAGGAGGTACGAAATTTCGTATCCCAGGGGTATGAAATTTCATACCCCACTAGGGATCGAAACGGCAGTAATACTAGGGGACCCTCCCCTTTTTCTTATAAATAGCCCCCACTTCACTTATTCTCTTCTTTTCCTTATCTTGCTTTTGAACTGCCATTAAAGCCCCAAGATTTTGCATTTAGTGAAATTTTAACCATCGACCTAGGTAGGTTTTCGAGGCCCTTAGAGGCACAAGCCCAAAACGTGAGGAGCGGAGAGCGGGGGAGTAGGGCACACCTTAATGGCGGCGAGGCGTAGAGGGGCTTCAGAGAAGATGAGGAGAAGGGCTCGTACCCAACGGGTACGAGACTCATACCCCGTGGGGTAAGAATTTCATATCCCATGGGGTACGAAATTCGTACCTCTTTGGGTGCGAATTCCGTACCCCGTAGGGTAAGAATTTCGTTCCTTTCAGGGTACGAATTCCCGTAATCTCGTTGTGGTATGGAAACTCCGCGCTTTTCCGAGAGCCCTAATCTTTGTCGTCGTGTTGCGCGTTTCCTCCAAAACCCAGAATTTTTAATTGCTCGCTTTTGGATTCACAGTTTACTTGTGAACTTGTGCATTTGCACTATTGCTTATGCAAATGATCACACGGACAATGATTTGAATTTTCACATAGGATAGCGCCTAAACTTGGACTGTGACCGAACTGTTTGACTGCTTGAACTTCTTTTGCATATCTTGATTCTCAATGACACTGCACGTACATGTTAGCTTGCACCGACATGAGGGGTACAGGTTATTCAATTGCGACGTCTAACACTAATGTGTTAAAGTATAGTTAACAAATGAAACGAGATCCATGACAGAGCCAACTTCGGAAGTCGAAACTTCCTTATCGTCATCGCATACATTCGATTCTACTAGCAATGCTTGCTCCGTAGGCAGTGAGCTTGAAACTACTGAAAGATCCATCCCATTTCAAACAGCAAGCTTGCATGAAGCGTCCGAACATGGAGAACAAACTAAAAGATGACACTCTCCGGTCGTATACGAAGAGGTCGAGAATGTGGACATTATCGGAGGGTGGCCGCACCTGCGACTCCGGTGGCCCCGGATATGCTGCCCGATGCAGTAATTCTGGAAAATTCGATAGACTCGGTGCCATCGCACATGGATGCAGTGGCATTTAGGAAAATGGCATTGCTATTCAATATCCCTGTGGATCTTGCCTATGCACCAGGAGAGGGAGGTAGGGCTCACGCACCGCTCGAGGGCCATACTGCTTGGAACAAACAAGCTTGCGTTGTTGGATGCGTGCCCCCGTCTAATAACTTCATCCATGACATGTTATGCTATTCCAGTATTGCACCATCGCAACTGCATCTGAATGCTTATTCCTCGCTTCTAGGCACCTATGTTCTTTATCGGGTGTGACGGCCCGCCCCGCACCAACCGACACTTCCTCCAAGTGTGCGCTGTACACATGTCCAACTGGCACGGAACGGTCGTCATAAGAAAAGAAAGAAGGTGAAGAACTAACACATAACCTGTAGAATGTCTCACAGCGCATGGAATAAAATATAATAGCAAGATACTTGACATAAAACAGGCGAGACAGTGCATAAACTGAAACCAAAACTAAACAACATCAGAGTAGCGGAAATCCAAAATACAGCTTATTACAACTTTTAAAACTGTCTCTAAAGCAAAAGAAAGCAACAGTAGAAGATGCACTGCTAATGCCCAAGCAGTGATCTTCAACAACACAGGGAGAATATCTATATCATACGTGGAAGCCTCCTGCTCGTCTCCGGATCAGCTACTCGTGCATACCTCCTAACCTGTCTCTAGTCTGCTCGTGTGAGCACCCAGAGTAATAAGAAGAGACATAAAACTCTGGGTCAGACAAAAAGTCTGGTATGAGCGATAAGCAGCTAAACAGAACAATAACAGGTATACTAAACCATACCTGGACCTGGACCTGCAACCAAAGAGTTAGCACTACATACTGTACAATACTCTAAGGTGCCATCAACATATGGTGTAAAGAAATACGGGGGTGGGGGTGTGCATGTCATAGTGATAGCAAACAATTCAATCATGGCAACCATCCTCACATCTCTCACTCAGTGCATAAAGCATACGATGTATACCTCTTTCAACCACTAGACCCATCGAAGTAGTGACGGAGTTCGGCTTGTACAACTACTGCTACCACCAAGCTTACCCCATGGAGTCATGACTAAACATTTACAAATGACCCCACTTCATTGGTCTATAGCTCTTTTAGTCGTACCTAGACCACTGTGGCCCTGAATCCGTTCACGTACCCCCTATACATAGTGATCCAAAGTTACAGACATCGACAGCCCCTTAGCACACGTCCCGCAGCAAAGCCCAATCATGAAGTTAACTCGTTGGTTCCCATCTGGATCCTTGGTACAAACTTCCCATTTGGACTACCTTTGCATCTCGGGTTATGGTCTTCTTCGGTTCGGTTCGGGTCTCTTCCTCCTATTCGGTTCGGTTCGGGCATCCTCCTCCTATCCGGTTCAGTTCGGGTCTCCTCCTCTATCCGGTTCGGTTCGGATCTCCTTCTCCTATCCGGTTCGGTTCGGGTGTCTCCTCCTATCCGGTTCGGTTAGGATTTCCTCCTTCTATTCGGTTCGGTTTGGATCTCCTCCTCCTATCCGGTTCGGATCGGATGTTCTTCCTACTCGATTCGGTTCGGATCTCCTCCTTCTATCCGGTTCGGTTCGGATCTCCTCCTCCTATCCGGTTCGGATCGGATGTTCTTCCTACTCGATTCGGTTCGGATCTCCTCCTTCTATCCGGTTCGGATCGGATCTCCTCCTCCTATCCGGTTCGGATCGGGTGTTCTTCCTAACCGGTTCTGAAAATCTGCAACTTTTTCCAGCAAGCTATTTTCGCCGAACGACGGCGTTTTCAACCATTCTAAATTTCCTATGACATTACAAAACATTCCAAACAGTAGTAACAACATATAGAATCAATCAAAAACATTAAAACATCATTTACACGAAATACTTTAGATCAAACATACCCAAAAACCCATGTTTTTCCCTTAATCCTTCTTAACCATGATTAAGCATACAATTAGCAAAACTTATCCAAATTAGCCCAAATTTTTATCAGAGCCATAAAACATCATTATAGAATTTTAGGAATTTTTCCAGAATTTATTAATGTATAAATTCGCTAATCTTCACTAATTACCCATAATTAACCGTAATTAGTGTAAAAGCAAACTAATCACTCACCTTTGCCACAACTAAAACCCCAAAACTGAAATATTCTCTGATTTGGCGCTGTTCCCAATCTTACACAGCAGCTCTACCTCGGTTCTCGTGCTAATACTCCTTGATTTGATGTTTGCTAAGCCTAATCTTCAATTAGAAAGTGATTAAGAGGTGTTTTGAAGAGATTTAGAGGGTGGAGGCCATGGCTAGGTTAAGAGGAATGAATAGTGACGGCTGAAAAATGAGAAAAAGGTATTCTCCAAACCCTAACAGCCCTTTTAAACTCCTAATCCCGAAATTCCCCTTTGGGCCTAGCTGTTAATCACCCGGTTAAGTCCAATTAAGCTGTTTTTCACCATCCGAAACTTGTTTCAGCCATATCTCCCAAACGGTGAGTCCGTTTGGCTAATATGACCACTCTACGGAATTGTAAACCATCATCCGGATCCAATAGAAGTGGTTTCATGTCAAAATTCCTTTCCAGTCAAAAGTTATGGTCAAAACAAGTTCAACTAGGGGCAAAACGGTCATTTAAAAATCGTCAAAAATCATGAACATGGGAAATGACCCTACTAGTCGTTTCCCAAAAGTATACGACCATACGACTTACTAAGAAAAAGAAATAAATATTCTACGATCTTCCGATGCGCAGAATGCGGGTCGTTACATTCTCCCCCCCCCCCCCCCCCCCCTCTAAGAAATTTCGCCCCCGAAATTCCTTAACAAAGAAACAAACAATGAATCCCGCTTGCCTAACAATCATTCACAGCAATCAAACATGCAAAACAAGCAAAACAAACATAACCTAGCATGCGGAAAACTAAATCGCTAATAAAATCTTACCAGGCAAAGAGTTATGGATACTTCTTCCTTATGTCCTCCTCTGTTTCCCAAGTACAGTCTTTCTCATCCTCACCCCACTGGACTTTGACTAGTTTCACCGCCTTCCTTCGAAGTTGCTTCGTATCGTTCCCAACGATACGCATAGGCCTACGGTTCCCAACCGCCTCAGGTTCAACCTCGATATCGTCCAACTGATCAGGTGAAATAGCCACATTAGGGTCATGCACAAACTTCCTTAACTGGGAAACATGAAATACGTTGTGAACTCCCGCCATCTTGTCTGGTAATTCAACTTTATATGCCAAACTACCAACTAGTTCGAGAACTGGGAATGGGCCAACAAACCTTGGTGCCAACTTGCCTCTCCTGCCAAATCGTATTACGCTCTTCAACGGAGAAATCTTGACAAACACCAAGTCACCAACGGAGAATTTTAAGTCTCTTCTCCTCTTATCAGCATAACTCTTCTGCCTATCTTGGGCAGCCTTCATTCGTTGTTGAATGGTCTTGATTTTATCTGAAGTTTCCCTCACCACATCTGGTCCAAGCATAAACTTCTCGCCAGTCTCTATCCAACATGATGGTGAGTTGCATGGTCTTCCGTACAAAGCTTCAAACGGAGCCATACCGATACTGGATTGGTAGCTATTATTATATGCAAACTCTACTAGATGCAAATGGTCATCCCATGATCCACCAAAATCCAATATACATGCTCTCAAGAGATCTTCCAAAATACGATTCACCCTCTCCGTCTGACCGTCGGTCTGAGGATGATATGCGATACTGAGATGTAACTCTGACCCTAGAGCCTCTTGTAAGCTCTTCCAAAACCCACTAGTGAACAACGGGTCTCGGTCACTCACAATGCTTTTAGGTATTCCATGAAATCTCACTACCCACTTCATATACAATTCTGCTAACTTAGCTGTCGTTCTGGTCGATTTGACTGGTATAAATCTTGCACTTTTAGTCAGTCGATCCACAACTACCCAAATGCTATCATGTCCCGATCTAGTCCTTGGTAAACCATCAATGAAATCCATCGAGACTTGCTCCCATTTCCATTCGGGAATTTCTAAGGGCTGTAACAACCCACTAGGCTTCTTTTGCTCGGCTTTAACTAGCTGGCAATTCATGCACTTGGATATAAACTTCCCAACGTCTCTTTTCATCCCTTCCCAGTAGTAAGTCTGCTTCATATCTCGATACATCTTGTTACCACCGGGGTGTATAGTCAGCTTTGAGTGATGACATTCTCTAAGCACTTCATCTCTCAAACCATTGGCATTGGGTACAACAAGCTTTCCATTCTTTCTAAGCCATCCATCTCGATCAAGCCCATACTTGTTCATTTCCTCATTGATATCCATCTTTAACTTGGAGATGATTTCCAATAGGTTAGGATCGTCCCTCTGACTAGAGCCGATCCGCTCAATTAAAGTGGGTCTGATCGTCAAACTTGCTAACATTTCTGGATCCAATTCGCACTTTGGTCTGAAATCAAACTCCGCGATATACTCCAGTTGCTTCCATTCAAGGAACATAGCCCCTAAGCTGGCATGTCTTCTACTCAATGCATCAGCCACCGCATTGCCCTTTCCCGGTGTATATGCGATGTCAAAATCATAGGAAGCCAAGAACTCTAACCACCTTTGTTGCCGGAGATTTAGATCCTTCTGGGAGAAGAGATACTTCAACGACTTATGATCTGTAAATAGCTCAAATCTTTCTCCCAAGAGATAGTGTCTCCACATCTTTAACGCGAACACGATCGCTGCCAATTCCAAGTCATGGGTGGGGTATCTTCTCTCGTGCGGTTTCAATTGCCGACTTGCATAAGCTACAACCCTACCGCCTTGCATCAATACAGCACCCAGTCCGGTACCGCAGGCATCCGTGTATACTGTCATCTCTTCATTCCCTTTAGGAATGACTAACACTGGTGCGCTTGCCAACTTGTCCTTCAGACTCTTAAATGCATTCTCGCACCTTCCATCCCAGACAAAAGCTTGATTCTTCTTGGTCAACTGGGTCAATGGTGCTGCTATCTTGGAGAAACCTTGGATAAACTTACGATAATATCCAGCTAACCCCAAGAAACTTCTTACATCTGTTGCACTCCTGGGCGTAGGCCAATCCTGTACCGTAGCCACTTTCGCCGGGTCCACGGCAATACCATTCTCTGATACAACATGGCCCAAGAACCTCACTTCCCTCTTCCAGAAGTGACACTTAGAAAACTTTGCTTTCAATTGGTGTTTTCTCAACACCTCCATCACTACTCTTAAATGTTCCTTGTGTTCTTCCTCTGTTCTCGAATAGACCAAAATATCATCAACGAACACAAGGACAAACTTATTCAACTGATCTCTGAATATCCTATTCATAAGATCCACAAAATATGTTGGGGCATTGGTCAGTCCGAATGGCATGACCAACCACTCATAAAATCCAGACGGCGTTCGAAATGCCGTTTTAGCTATACTCTCAGCTTCCACTCTAAGCTGATGAAAACCTGTCGCGAGATCCAACTGAGAAAATACTCTCGCGCCACTCAACTGATCGAACAAATCATCTATCCGCGGTAGAGGATACTTGTTCTTCCTCGTCACTTTATTCAACTCGCGGTAGTCTACACACAAACGAAGGGAACCATCCGCCTTGGTAGCAAACACAACTGGTGCTCGCCATTCAGAAACACTCCTTCTGATAAATCCCTTCTTCAAAAGATCGCTGACTTGTACCTCGAGCTCTCGCTGCTCCCTTGGTGCCATACGACGAAGTGGCATCACTATAGGCCTGGCATCCTTTACCAAATCAATACGAAACTCAATCTCTCGGTGTGGTGGAAGTCCGGTCACTTCTTCGAAAACATCCGGATACTGGCCAACCACGGGCAAACCTGACAACTCACTATGCGGAATGTCGAGGGAGTTTCGAAAACTAGCCAATACCCCCTTACTGGGTAGACCACCAAACACTATCCTCCGCCCATCATCCGCTCTAGCTGTCACTAAAAAGCCCTCACAGTCTATCACCACCCCGTATCTTTGGAGCCAATCTACTCCCAAAATAATGGCAAACCCAGTAAAGCCCAAAACAAAGCAATCACAAACAAACATGCATCCATGACTCGATAGGACCACATTACGACAAATCATGCTAAGGCTAGTCGAACCACCAATCGGGTTCGTCACTACTAAAGGTCTATCGACAATCTCGGGCTCCAATCCCAACCTATCTACCAGGTCACTAGATATGAAAGAACTGGAAGCTCCGGTATCAAATAAAACTCTAACAGGAACATCATAAACAGAAAGCATACCTTGAATGACGACATTCTTTCCCTTCTCCGCCGCATTTGGGGCATTAGACGAAGAAGGAATAGCATTGAGAGCATATGCTTTCACCATTTGCTTTTCTTTAGGGGGTTGTGGACACTTGTCCTTGTGGTGTCCCATTTGGCCACAGTTGAAGCACTTCCTATCCGCTGGCTTGGCCCGACAATTACTAGCATAATGGCCCTTCTTACCACAGCTGAAGCACTCAACATCTTGCTTATTCTTTTTCTTCTGGTCATCCTTAGTCTGACTCTGCTTTCTTTTATTCTGGGAACCACCCTTGCCTCCACCACTTGCTTGTGGCTTTGGCTCATCTACGGATGCAACCTCAGTCTTCGGCTTAGGGTAGAGACTTTCTGATCTTAATGCTTTCCCCACAATCGATTCAAACGTCTCATCGATGTGGTTAATAAGTCTTTCCCCCAAGTACTGATCCAAACCAGTTATGAATTTCTCATTCTTTTTCTCGGCAGTATCAATAAGAGATAACCCATATTTTGACAAAGTGTCAAATTCAGCAATGTACTCCGAGACAGCTCTGCCATTCTGCTTGAGCTCCAAGAATTTCTTAAACAACACTGACTTCTGAGCAGCTGGAATGAACTTCTCGCTAAAGCGAGCCTTAAACTGCTCCCAAGTAATCTGATCTTCGGGAGTAGCTGCCTTTATAGCATTCCACCAATTCATTGCCCGCCCTTGCAGCTGACGGGACGCTAGCTTTCTCTTCATCGCATCCTCGATACCCAAATCCTCGAACATACGTTCGCAACCATCCAACCAATCTTGAACATCCGTGGCCGACTCCGTTCCGTGAAATGGCTTCCCACCAAGGCTAGTATAATCCTTATTCAGCTTGGCGAAGTCGACCCTCGGCGCCTGCACTATTGGACCACCACCATTTCCACCATTGGGAGCTGCCCTATGTACATCTCTAAGCATCTCTCTCATGAGGTCAGTAAACATCGTCCTCATGTCAGCAGCATTCCCATTATTGGCCCCTCTACCGGTACCTCTAACATATCGGCTCATCGTCAATCTGAAAAAGGAAACGATTAACGACCCCATGGTGGTGCTAGTGCAGCATGACTTTATTCTTATACTACTAATAGTATATATATAGCCTTTGAAAACCAAAATAATCACAAATACGCTCTCTCGCATACGTATACTATCTCTCCCTGATAACGTCCTTAGGTTAACTACGCAACCTAGAGCTCTGATACCAAGTGTGACGGCCCGCCCCGCACCAATCGACACTTCCTCCAAGTGTGCGCTGTACACATGTCCAACTGGCACGGAACGGTCGTCATAAGAAAAGAAAGAAGGTGAAGAACTAACACATAACCTGTAGAATGTCTCACAGCGCATAGAATAAAATATAATAGCAAGATACTTGACATAAAACAGGCGAGACAGTGCATAAACTGAAACCAAAACTAAACAACATCAGAGTAGCGGAAATCCAAAATACAGCTTATTACAACTTTTAAAACTGTCTCTAAAGCAAAAGAAAGCAACAGTAGAAGATGCACTGCTAATGCCCAAGCAGTAATCTTCAACAACACAGGGAGAATATCTATATCATACGTGGAAGCCTCGTGCTCGTCTCCGGATCAGCTACTCGTGCATACCTCCTAACCTGTCTCTAGTCTGCTCGTGTGAGCACCCAGAGTAATAAGAAGAGACATAAAACTCTGGGTCAGACAAAAAGTCTGGTATGAGCGATAAGCAGCTAAACAGAACAATAACAGGTATACTAAACCATACCTGGACCTGGACCTGCAACCAAAGAGTTAGCACTACATACTGTACAATACTCTAAGGTGCCATCAACATATGGTGTAAAGAAATACGGGGGTGGGGGTGTGCATGTCATAGTGATAGCAAACAATTCAATCATGGCAACCATCCTCACATCTCTCACTCAGTGCATAAAGCATACGATGTATACCGCTTTCAACCACTAGACCCATCGAAGTAGTGACGGAGTTCGGCTTGTACAACTACTGCTACCACCAAGCTTACCCCATGGAGTCATGACTAAACATTTACAAATGACCCCACTTCATTGGTCTATAGCTCTTTTAGTCGTACCTAGACCACTGTGGCCCTGAATCCGTTCACGTACCCCCTATACATAGTGATCCAAAGTTACAGACATCGACAGCCCCTTAGCACACGTCCCGCAGCAAAGCGCAATCATGAAGTTAACTCGTTGGTTCCCATCTGGATCCTTGGTACAAACTTCCCATTTGGACTACCTTTGCATCTCGGGTTATGGTCTTCTTCGGTTCGGTTCGGGTCTCTTCCTCCTATTCGGTTCGGTTCGGGCATCCTCCTCCTATCCGGTTCAGTTCGGGTCTCCTCCTCTATCCGGTTCGGTTCGGATCTCCTCCTCCTATCCGGTTCGGTTCGGGTGTCTCCTCCTATCCGGTTCGGTTCGGATTTCCTCCTTCTATTCGGTTCGGTTCGGATATCATCCTCCTATCCGGTTCGGATCAGATGTTCTTCCTACTCGATTCGGTTTGGATCTCCTCCTTCTATCCGGTTCGGATCGGATCTCCTCCTCCTATCCGGTTCGGATCGGGTGTTCTTCCTAACCGGTTCTGAAAATCTGTAACTTTTTCCAGCAAGCTATTTTCGCCGAACGACGGCGTTTTCAACCATTCTAAACTTCCTATGACATTACAAAACATTCCAAACAGTAGTAACAACATATAGAATCAATCAAAAACATTAAAACATCATTTACACGAAATACTTTAGATCAAACATACCCAAAAACCCATATTTTCCCCTTAATCCTTCTTAACCATGATTAAGCATACAATTAGCAAAACTTATCCAAATTAGCCCAAATTTTTATCAGAGCCATAAAACATCATTATAGAATTTTAGGAATTTTTCCATAATTTATTAATGTATAAATTCGCTAATCTTCACTAATTACCCATAATTAACCGTAATTAGTGTAAAAGCAAACTAATCACTCACCTTTGCCACAACTAAAACCCCAAAACTGAAATATTCTCTGATTTGGCGCTGTTCCCAATCTTACACAGCAGCTCTACCTCGGTTTTCGTGCTAATACTCCTTGATTTGATGTTTGCTAAGCCTAATCTTCAATTAGAAAGTGATTAAGAGGTGTTTTGAAGAGATTTAGAGGGTGGAGGTCATGGCTAGGTTAAGAGGAATGAATAGTGACGGCTGAAAAATGAGAAAAAGGTATTCTCCAAACCCTAACAGCCCTTTTAAACCCCTAATCCCGAAATTCCCCTTTGGGCCTAGCTGTTAATCACCCGGTTAAGCCCAATTAAGCTGTTTTTCACCATCCGAAACTTGTTTCAGCCATATCTCCCAAACGGTGAGTCCGTTTGGCTAATATGACCACTCTACGGAATTGTAAACCATCATCCGGATCCAATGGAAGTTGTTTCATGTCAAAATTCCTTTCCAGTCAAAAGTTATGGTCAAAACAAGTTCAACTAGGGGCAAAACGGTCATTTAAAAATCGACAAAAATCATGAACATGGGAAATGACCCTACTAGTCGTTTCCCAAAAGTACACGACCATACGACTTACTAAGAAAAAGAAATAAATATTCTACGATCTTCCGATGCGTAGAATGCGGGTCGTTACATCGGGAGTATTTGCATTTGGAACCTACCAAAGAGGACATCCGGTACTTTTTTCAGCTCAAGAGAAGGATCAATATATCACAATCCCAGTGGTTCCTGGAAGTGTCGCCTGTCACTAAATTCTTTGTCGGGACGTGGCCTAAGTCGTTAGTATTCAAACATGAGTGGTTCTTCGTGCGCTGCCCTCCCGGATTTGCAAGGAGATGGATAAAAGGAAGTAAGCACTCTTGAACTTTGCTTCTTACCATAAAGTTTCTGGATTCTATGTCTCATGTTGGGTTATGTTTTGATTATGACAGGGAATCCTGAGGCGCCTACCGGCGTCGAGTACCAGCAACGCCTTAATGCTCTGCAAGCGATCCTAACGGAGTTTCGTAAAATTGGCATAATGACAAATCAGGAGTGCCTTCGTCGCGTTGGGCTGCTCCATGTCAATCGAATATAATCAGGCCTGTGGTCGCAAGCAGCAAGGCCAGAAGAGAAAGTGGCGAAAGGTCAAGCGACTATTAGTCGAAAGAGAAAAATGACCCCTACTGGGGCAGAACCGCAAAAAGCTGCCAAATCCCAAGGAGATATAAGCGGAGATGAGGCTCCTGGTCAGGAGAAGGCTGCTGGAGACGAGGGTCTATTGAGCGCTCCAGTCCCGCCTCCGACATGAGAGGCGGGGGTAGGGCGTCAGACAGACCACAGTCTCCAGTGACTCCTTCGGAGACCGCCGCTTCGCTCGAGGAAGAGGGCCAGTTTGATGGCCTTAATAAACTTGATCTAGAATTGTCTTTGTGGCCAAGTATAGCAAGCATGGAAGAGTTATCTCTTGCTGCGGAGAGGTTGACTCCTTCGAGCGAACCACAATCCCGTCTGCTGAGAGAATACTTAGGGCATACACTCATAAATACTGCATAGCATAAAGTTTCGTCTAAGTGTTCGAATTATCTGACTTTGAATCGCTTCTTTGACAAGTGATATAGCTAGAGGGCATGGAGGATGAGGCTATGGACACGGAAGCCGCCGATACCCCAGGAACCCTTTTTTTGACGGCTTTAAAAGAGGGACTAACTTATATGGTGACACTCCACCCCCTTCGGATCGTAGCAGTGAACATCGAAGTAGAGATCGATCTCGACAATCCCCGACTCCTCCTCCCCCGATTCGGGTATTTGTGGGAGACTCTCGACTTGATTTAGGAGGCTCCAGGCACTTGTCTTCGGCAGATCCTTCGCATATAGCACCTTTGGCTCTCGCCCAAATTACTAAGGGGAAGGAGTCGACGCTTAGCCATTCGGGACTAGGAGGAGCGACAGTTGTTAGAAGGCAGGACCCAGTAGATCCCGAGAGGCGGGATGTGACGGCCTGCCCCGCACCAGCCGACATTTCAATGAAAGTGCGATGTGCTAATGTCCAACCAGCACGGGACGGTCGCCAAAGAAAGGAAAGAAGGGAATTTGAACTAGCAAGGAACCTGTAGAATGTCTCACAACGCATGGAATAAAATATAATAATAACATACTTGACATAAAACAGGTGAGACAATGCATAAGCTGAAAACTAAACCATCATAGCAGCGGAAAATTCAAATACAGCTTATGTTCCACATCATCAATATTACAACTTTTAAAAAAAAACTGTCTCTAAACAAAATGAGAATGGTGCACTACTAATGCCCAAAGTAGTGACCAGCAGCGACACAGGGAGAATATCTATATATATCATACGTGGGAGCCTCATGCTCGTCTCTTGTACAACTACTTATGCATACCACCTAACCTATCTCTAGTCTGCCCGTTTAAGAGCACCCAGAGTAATAAGAAGAGGCATAAAACTTTAGGTCAGACAAAAGTCTGGTGTGAGCGATAAGTAACAAAACAGAACAATAACAGGTATACTAAACCATACCTGGACCTGCAACCAAAGAGTTAGCACAACAAGATGCACAATACTCTAAGGTGACTCTAACATATGGTGTAAAGATATGGGGGTGGGGATGTGCATGTCATAATGATGGCAAACAATCAAGCATAGCAACCATCCTCACATCTCTCACTCAGTGCGTAAAACATACGATATCCACTGCTTTGATCACCCAAATCCTTGCTATGATCACTCTGACCCATGGAGTCATGATGACTCCACTGCACTGATCCATAGCCACTAATCCTTGCTATGTCCGCTCCGCCCCATAAAGTCATGATGACTCCACTGCACTGGCTCACAGCCATGCTACGATCACTCTGCCCCATGGAGTAATAACAACCCTACTGCACTGATACGCAGCCTAACATCCGTCTCGGTGGTGAATCAAAGCTGTAGACGTCGATAACCCCTTTGCACACGTCCCGCAGCAAAGTCTAATAATGAAGTCAACTCGTTGATCCCATTTGGATCCTGAGTAATAACCTCTCATCTGGACCTCCTTTGCATCTCAGGTTTTGGTCGAAATGGAGTTGGTCTTCAGAAGAGTCATCATGTAGAAGTAGTAGCATACATCCGGTTTAGTTTGGTGGCTTTCCCTTGGTTCGGTTCGACATGCTTCAGCTCCTGGTCATCCATTCGGTTCCGTCCGGTCAACACCCCCCAGGTCGTTTCGGTTGTGGCACTCCATCTAGGTCGGTTTGGTCAACACCCTCCAGGTCGGTTCGGTTGTGGCACTCCATCCGGGTCGGTTTGGTCATCTCCATCCGTTACTCCAATTGCTCTCCTCGGATCCGATCCCATGCTCAGCTCCGATCTGATCCCCACCCAACTCCAACTCTTTGCAAGTGGCCTTCCTTGTTGCCAAGGCTCTGCTAGTGACAAGTTTCGATCCGGTTCATATTCCCCTTGCCCGATCCACCGATCCGAGCCCTATAATCCGATCTGATCCGAAACCCTGCACATTTCCTGCAACTTTTCCAGCGACTGTTTTACGCCATACGACGGTGTTTTCGACAATTCTAACTTTTCTAATCAATCTCAAAGCATACCATACAGTCATAGCAACATAGAGAATCAACCATAAACACCAAAACAACATTTTGATATGTCAAAACGGATAAAACAAACCCAAAAACCTATGTTTCCCCTTAAGCATGTTTAAGCAAATCTAATGATAGGATTAGCAAAACTTAACCAAATTAACCTAAACTTCTAACAGAGGCTTAAAATAATATTTAAGAATTTCTAAACATTTTTCCAGATTTTTAACATGCATAATTTCATTAATTAACACTAATTACCCTAATTACCTGTAATTAGTGTAAAAACAATGTTAATCACCCACCTTAGCCACAAATAACTTAGATCTGAAACTTTGGACAAAATGGTTCGGATTCCAATACACTCCAACAGCCCTACCTCAATTTTCGTGCTAATCCGCTTTGATTTGATGTAGATTTGGCTTAATTAGCGATTAGAAGGTGATTTGGGGTGTTTTAGCAAGTGGAGGCCATTCCTACGGTTCAAAGGTTGTAAGTGGCGACTAAGAAATGAAATAAAAACTGATTTACTAACTCATCTCAGCCCTCCCATAACTCTAATCCCGAAATGGGTTATGGGCCCTCTTGCTAATCACCCTAATTAGGCCCAATTAAGCTGTTTTTCACCTTCTAAACCTTGTTTCAGCTATATCTCCCAAACGGCGAGTCTGTTTGGCTAGTATAACCACTCTACAGAAAGGTAAACCATCATCCGGATCTAATGGAAGTGGTTTCAGGTCAAAACTCCTTACCAATCAAAAGTTATGACCAAAACAAGATCAGATAGGGGCAAAACGGTCATTCAAAAATCGGCAAAAATCGTGAACATGAGAAATGACCCCAATAGTCATCCCCCATTTTCACACGACCATATGACTCCTTATGAGAAAAAAATAAATATTCTACGATCCTTCGATGCGTAGAATGCGGGTCGTTACACGGGAACTTTCTATTGATGAAAGGAAAGCATTATTGAAGCGAAATTTCCTTGATATTTTGACAAGCTGATATTCTTTCCTAACCTCAATCCACCCTCTTCCCGAGAGTCCGGGGAGGTTTGGATGCATGTGAGCGTCGCGTACCATCAGGCCGACCAACTCACTAAGTACTCCTACCATCTCTCGGCACTGATTAGGAAAAAAACTCAGAGCTAATCAATCAGAGGCTGACTGTCAATGCTAAGCGGACAACTGTTGGTAATTTGAACACAAAAATAGGTAGGTATGCTCTTCATTTCGCAAACATTTCGTTGTTCACCTTTATACCTTCGAATATTAACTCTTGGGTCTTATTGTTATAGGGGAGATGAAGCACGCCTACGAGATTCTGTAGAATGAGGCAGAGCATGCCCATTTAACTTTCAAAGAGACCATAGCTAATTTAACTACTGAGAATACGGCCTTGAAAAAGGACAAGGCTGAGCTGGTGCAAGCGTGTGTCGACCTGGAAAAGGATAATGCGAGAGTAACTCGGCTTCAAAATGACAATGACGGTTTGAGAACGGAGAATGAGAGCCTAAAGAGTAACCTGAGGAGATGAGGAAGGCGAAGGAATACGCAGAGGCCAGCAACAGAGACGTGTTGAGCATGGCTAATGGATTGAAGGTCGAACACTTGATGGAGGTGGATCAATTAAGAGAGCAGTTGGAGGATACTGAATTCCGGGTTGAACCGTCCTTGGTGGAAGACATCCGAAATATATATGTCAAAGTTCTGAGATTCCATGGACTTTCATGGGTCGAGGTTCCCGTGAACTGGCTTGGATCTGAGAGAGGTTAATTTCGTATGAAGCTTATTTACGCCAAGTAGATGTGAGAACTTTGGATGAACGCTAGTTGATGACAGAGCTCCTGAATGACGAGGAGCGTGAAAAGCTAAAGGAGGCGAAGAAGCTATTGCTAGAGGATGCCAAGAGAGAGAGGCTGGCGAAGCTGAAAAAGGGAAGTCTGTCGTGACTGAGAGTGTGGTCGTAGTGGAGACAATCGCAGATGGAAGTTCTTACCGGCCACTGGCCCTTGAATCCGCTATGACAAGTGATCCAGCAGCCTTGGCTCGGGCTTCGACTGGGTACAATCCTGAGTTTTCGGGATTGGGAGAGATCGGATTACTTTGTCTGTGACGACAAGCACACTTCCGATCATCCTCACACCATCCCTGTCCGGAGGTAAATTCCTTTTATCCTGTATTCCCAAGAATGTGATTACCGATTTTGCGGACTAAAAGGTTGTGTTTTTTTACTATGCAATACTTCCTGGATCTACCATGACACTGAGCTTTTCCCTTATGATTCCACAGACTACGAATCAGGGCCAGGGCCGCAAGGAATGCAACTTGGAGAAGGTGGTGGTCAAGTGGACACGTTTTTCGATATCAAGCCAGGATCCAGCGTTCATGAGTTCTTCATAGAATAAGGGGAGGTGGTCGATGGCCAAAGCGATCATATGGCATGCCCAGTGGATGCCGATGTTCCCTCGATGCAGGCCATGGTGGATAGCTTAAAAAGTTGGATGGTGGCTAAATGCGAGGAGATGGAGGAGAGGCATAAGCAAGATGAGATTGCCAGGTAGGAGGCCCTAATGAAGGCCAAATAGGATGGTGAGAAGGGAGTCACTGAGACTGTTGAGCAGAGGAAGGTCGTCGAAGAGGCGGGGAAGAAAAGGGCTGCTGATGAGGCCCAGAAGAAGAAGTAGGATAATGAAGCACGGCAGAGGGCTACCGAAACCCTTAAGAAGCTTAAAGCTGATGATGCCTCGAAGCTAAAGTACTAGAAGCTGGTTGACCGGCGGCTGCCAAGGAGGCGAAGGAGAAGGCAGAGCGGGAAACCAGGGAGGTGCCAGGAAAGAGTGACGCGGTGGTGGCCCTCGCTGCGGGGAATGCACCCAGGCCATTGTCGCACACTATTCCCGTTGATATCATGGAGATCTTGAGTGGTGATGGCGAAGGGGAGAGACACCTCTCGGTTTCTCATGAGTCAGCAAACTCCTTAGAAGGGCCGAGTAGGAAAGAGAGGGATAGGAAAGAAGAGGCCTGGCATGGGGGAGAGTCGTCGAGTGCAGAGTCTACAAAGAAAAAGCGCAAGCACAAGAGGAAAAAGAATGATTAGTATTAGCAACTGTAGTAGATGTTACTATTATTTTACTTATGTAGGACGATTTTTTACGCGAGTTTGGCCCTCGACTTTGGTTTTTCAAGACATGGTGTGGTTTTCATGTACACCCTGTCATTAGAAATGAAAAATGTTAGACATATAGCCTGTTTAGTGTGTGTGTGTGTGTGAAATTGAAATATGAATTAGTAAAGATCGCGATTTATGTCAAGTGTTCGGGTGTTCTTATTATGTTTTCTAGCAGCCTGTACTTGCATAAGCATACTTATCGTTACACTTAACAGAAACGCGATCAGAGATCACACTCTGGGTTGTTTCCAGAGGGGTGAGATAGAGCGCTGGTTTCAGTAAGTTTCCCTCAGCCCAGGAAACCCGTAGTTGCAAAACCAGGCCAGTCGTCTTCTGTCTTAGGCTGCCCGCAGTAAGTCCCAAGTAGAACGAAGGAGTAGGACATCGATTCGTCCGGTGGGGGGTTCTCCTGTCGTTCATTCGGTTATGTGCGCAGGCATTGTTTATTCGCCGGAGTAAGCCCGGATCATCAGCCCGTAGGGTCTGATCGTGGCCGTAAGCTGCACCTGAGCCTTGAGAACTTCGGGGAGGAAATGATTTAAGGTTGGTCTCGTTGTTGCGTCGAGATTCGACTGACACTCGTAGCCCGATAAAGAGTTTGCATCACACTTAGTTGGTTGTTGGGCAGTCTCAAGTCCTAGAACTTGGCCACGGAACGATTTATCTTCAGTTTTGGTGCTAGGCCGAGATTCGAGTTAGTGGTTATTTATACTCGGTCGCGTCGCGGGCCGGGGACTCGAGTAGTGTTGTCGGCTCCCGTGCTCGGGGTGTCGATCGTAGCCAGTGCATTTTTGCCCTCGTTGTTGGCTCGAGGTTCGGATGGCGGCACCTGCTCCCATGCTCGGGGTGCCGATGCGGCGATCGAATGTTTGTACGCAAGCTGGTTGTCAGGATGAATCAAGCATGTCATGCACGGAGTAAACAAGTAGAGCGAAGGAGTAGGACATCGATTCGTCCGGTGGGGGTTCTCCCGTCATTCATTCGGTTATGTGCGCAGGCATTGTTTATTCGTCGGAGTAAGCCCGGATCGTCAGCCCGTAGGGTCTGATCGTGGTCGTAGGCTGCACCTAAGCCTTGAGAACATCGGGGAGGAAACGATTTAAGGTTGGTCTCGGTGTTGCGTCGAGATTCGACTGACACTCGTAGCCCGGTAAAGAGTTTGCATCACACTTGGTTGTTTGTTCGGCGGTCTCAAGTCCGGGAACTTGGCCACGGAACGATTTATCTTCAGTTTTTGTGCTGGGCCGAGATTCGAGTTAGTGGTTATTTATACTCGGTCGCGTCGCGGGCCGGGGACTCGAGTAGTGTTATCGGCTCCCGTGCTCGGGGTGTCGATAGTAGCCGTGCTTTTTTGCCCTCGTTGTTGGCTCGAGGTTCGGATGGCGGCACCGGCTCCCATACTCGGGGTGCCGATGCAGCGATCGAATGTTTGTACGCAAGCTGGTTGTCAGGATGAATCAAGCATGTCATGCACGGAGTAAACAAGGAAAAGTGATAGGAAACTGAACACCATTTCTTCTAATAACTTTGGCAGTAATAGCCTTTACAATGCCTTGAATTGCTAGAACACAAAACATCATTGGAAAGAATAAACAACTGTATACTAAGTTATGTAAAGCAACGGTGGAGATGTTCGTTGTTCCATGCCCTCGGGAGTTCGGCTCCGTCCACGGCTGCGAGTTTGAAAGTTCCATTGTTGAGCTTCCATTGTATGGAGTACGGGCCATCCCAACGAGGGGCGAGGCCTGCTGGTGGAGAAAATACTTGTTTTAATACAAGATCGCCGATGCTGAGGTCCTTATGGCGGACTCTGGAGTTGAAATGTCGGGCTACTCTTTGTCGTTGGGCGGCAGCCCTAAGGTCAGCTTCGTTCCTCTTTTCCTCTAACAGATCGTGCGACTCCAAAAGTAAGTCTTGATTCATCTTTGGAACGTAGTAAGTAACTCGATGAGATTGAAGCTTTATCTCAATAGGGATGACGGCTTTGGATCTGTAGGTAAGGGCGAAAGGAGTGTGTCTGGTTACTGACTTGTGGGTGGTTCAGTAGGCCACAGGGCTAGAGGGAGTTCGTCCGCCCACATGCCTCCGACCTTTTCTAGACGCTTCTTGATGATGGATTTAATGACTTTATTAACCACCTCGACTTGTCCATTGGCTTGAGGATGAGCCACTGCTGAGAATCTTTTTTCGATTTTATGCCGCTGGTAGAAGGCTTTGAATTCAGTGCTCTCGAAATGGGTGTCGTTGTCGGAGATGATAGCTTGAGGGACCTCATAGCGGGTAATGATGTTGCGGACGATTTGATTATTTTCTTTGAGGTTATTGTGGCGAGAGCTTTGGCCTCTGCCCATTTGGTGAAGTAATCAACGGCAACGACGGCATAACGTGCCCCACCTCTTGCTATTGGAAGAGTTCCAATGATGTTGATTCCCCACATGGTGAACGACCAAGGGCTAATCATTTGTGTCAATTCAGTAGGCGAGGCTCTTGGAATTTTCAAGAAGCGCTGGCATTTGTCGCACTTTTGCGTGTAGTCTACGGCGTCTTGATCGACCGTGGGCCAATAACAGCCATGCCTAATGATCTTCCTTGCTAGGGTTTGCCCTTCTATGTGGTCGTCGCACTCGCCTTTGTGCACTTCTGTGAGTACACGATCGGCGTCGTCGAAGGCTACACACCGGAGTAGTGGGACAAGAAGCCTCTGCTGTAAGGTGTTCCATCCATGAGAAGATAGCGAGCCGATTGGCGAGTGAGAGCCCGTTTTTCTTTATAGCTTTCCGGGAGGGTCCCGTATTGCAAGTAGTTCTTTATTGGTATCATCCAGGACTCAGGTTTGTTTTTGGTGATCATGACCGTGTCGGTCTTTGTTTGGCCAAAGCTTGGTGAGTCGAGTACCTCGACTGGAGCGAGCCCTATAAGTTGCGCATCTTCAGAGCTTGCCAACTTAGCCAATGAATCTGCTTTTTCATTCTGTTCTCAGGGGATGAGTGTTATGACGAAGTGGTCGAAGGTGGCAATCAGTTCCCAAACGTGGGCTAGATAGGGTGCGAGTCGTGCCCCCTGGCTTGGAATTATCCCTGTACTTGGCGCACGACGAGCTAAGAGTCAGAAAAGTCCTGGATGGCTTTCAAATTAAGTTCGATTGCGATTCTGAGTCCGGCTATTAAGGCTTTGTAATCTGCATCGTTGTTGGTAGCTGGGAAGTTGAGCTTCAAGGCATAGCATATCGAGCGCTCTTCCGGGGTGATGAGCACTATTCCGGCTCCGGAGGATTTGCAGTTAGAATATCCATCCACAAATAGTTTCCATTGGAGATTCGGGGTTTTGACGTCTTTGGGAGGCGACTCCTCCGAGGTGGTGAACTCAACTATTAAATCGGCGAGGGCCTGCCCAAGGATGGCACGATGGGGGAAGAAGGTAATCTCGAACTGACTCGGCTCTGTTCCACTTCAATAGTCGTCCTGATGCTTCAAGTCGTTGCAAGATTGGTCCCAGTGAAGACTTTTATGGGACGAGACTGGAAGTACGGTCGCAACTTTCGGGAAGAGATCAGTAGGCAATAGGCAATTTCTCGAGCTTTGGATAATTATTTTCTACCCCCGTCAATCTTTTGCTAATGTAATAGACAGGTCGTTGGACACATTCTTCGATGCATACTACTGTCGAGTTGATCGTCTGCATAGAGAAGTCCTCATGATCCACAGGTTTGGAGAAGATAGGTGGTCTCTCTAAGTGATTCAGAAGGTCCTCGAACGCAGAAATGCATTCCGGGGTCCATTTGAAGTTGCACTTTCCTTTTCGAAGTAAATCGAAAAAAGGGATGCAATTGTCGGTGTCCTTAGAGATGAACCAACTTAAAGCGGCGACCTTTCCGTTTATACTTTGGACATCTTTGATATTCTGAGGGATTTGAATATCCCGAATAGCTTTGATTTTGTCGGGGTTAGCTTCGATTCCTCAAAAGTTGATGATGAACCCCAAGAATTTTCCTGTGGCAACTCCGAAGGAGCACTTCAGGGGGTTGAGTTTCATGTCGTATTGGCGGAGGACATCGAACATTTTGGAGAGGTCGCGGATGTGATAGCTTGATATTTTGGATTTCATCGGCATATCATCTACGTACACTTCCATTGATTTTCCAATTTGATTTTTAAAAAGGCGATTAACCATTCGCTAATAAGTGGCACCGGCATTCTTGAGACCGAAGGGCATGACGTGATAACAGTAAAGTCCAAGATCGGTTATGAAAGAGGTATGATCCTGGTCATGAAGACACATTGGAACTTGATTATAGCCCGAATAGGCATCGATGAAAGATAGTAGCGAGTATCGAGCGGTCGAATCAACAAGTCGGTCGATCTTCGGAAGTGGGAAGCTATCCTTGGGCATGCCTTGTTTAAATCGGAGAAGTCTACACACGTTCGCCATTTACTGTTAGCTTTTTTGACCAGAACTGGGTTGGAGACCCATTCAGGGTAGTCGGCTTCGCGGGCGAAGTTGTTGTTCAGTAGGCGGTCTACCTCTTCTTCGAGTGCTTTGGACCTTTCAGGTACCAAGAAGCGGCGTTTCTGCTTGACTGGAGGCATCGTAGGATCAATACTTAGGTAGTGGCAAGCAATTGTGGGATCGAAACCCCTCACGTTTGAGTGAGTCCATGCGAACGCGTCTAGGTTAGCCCTTAAGAAATTCACAATATCTTCTGATATTGCGGGGTGGAGTTGCGGTCCGATCTTTAGTACCCGTGATAGATCATTGGGGTTGATCGGAACAACCACTGTAGGTTTGACTGGAGTAGCCCACTCGTATTCGGGCTCTTCGTCCTTCCTTGGATCTAGGTCATCGAAAAGTCGGCAGTGGCACCTGAGCCATGGCCCAAACGCCGCTAATTGTTATGCAGAAATGGTCTTGGCTCGGGAAGGCGTAGGCATAGCCTTGCCCTTGTCCTTATTGTGCGCGTTCTTCCACTATATTGCATAACATTCTCTAGCATTTTCTTGGTCACCTCTAACTGTTCCGATCTCATTCTCCATCGGGAATTTCATTAGGAGGGACCATGGTGACAAGCAAATCCGAAATTTTGTAAGAAAGGAACGTCCAAAGAAGACGTTGTAAGGGGAGATAATGTTGATAACCACGAAGGTGAGGACTCGGACTTGGCTCCGGTCCCCATCGCCAAGTTCTACAGGTAAGTCGATCATTCCTACTGGATGACCGGAAGCTCCATTGAAGCCGTAGATCATGGCATGACATGGTTTTAAGTTCTTTGTTTCTAATTTCATTAGATCATAAGCTGCTTCGAAAATGATGTTGGTCGAGCTTCCTGAATCAATCAATATTCTTCGGATGGAAGCGGCGCCAATTTGATCTATGATAATGAGAGAATCTGTAGTCGGGATCTCAATTCCCGTGGAATCTCTTTTGCGGAAGACAGTGTCGTCCCGCATGGATTTCCTAAGCTTGGCTGGGACGGATTTCTGGGGCGACTGGTTTCGGAGAGCCGGTCCTATCTCGCTTCTTCCGGACACAAGTATTGTCCTTCCTTTTCGCAGAAAACGTCGAGGCTTTTAGGTTGCTTCCTACCGATCCACGCCCCGAGCTCGGAAGTAGGGAGGACATCTTTTTCTAATTGATAAAGTACAGTGCGAGGATCTAGGTCTTTGACCTCGACGAGGGCGGTGTTGAACCGGGAAATGTGGCTTTTGAACGACTCAGCGGGCCCTTGGTATAGATTGGACAGAATGAGGGTATTCTTTGGAGTCGGGGATGTGTAATCTAAATTGCTTGACCAATTACGTTGCTAGTTGGCCGAAGTTGCTGATGGAATCAAGTGGGAGGCGTGAGAACCAGAGTAAAGCGTTTCCTGACAGGAAGACTGGGAAGCACTTGCATTTGACTGGGTCGTTGCCCTGACTCGAGTCTGTTTTCCATTCGTATCGATTTAAGAAGACAAAGGGATCGGTTGTGCCATCACAGAGTGACATCTGTGGCATTTTAAGTGTCGCGACCACTCGGCTTCGTTTATCCTCCTTGTGAAGGGGTTACGTCTGATATGGGCCTCCCATGAGTCATTCATGTTCCCTTGCATTTCCCGCATAATCCTTCGAACCGTGTCGGGGAGATAAGTTGGATGGGGATCCGTCATCGGAATCCATGGATTTTGGCAAGGTTCAGGGGTCCTATTGCGAGGATGTCTCCTACGATGAATGTACGGGTCATCTTCATCCATATCCTCAACATCTACGATCGGGTTTTGGTATGGGCGACGAGGCTGAGCAGGTTGATACACATCTTCTTTTAGAAGAGTGCGGGCTGCTGGGAGAGTATGCCCTTCATCATGGGCAGCGACAGTCGGATTCTATCGAGGAAGGGGCTGGTTGTCCAGACCCGGTCCATCGTTGATAATCAATCAGGAGCGATCTCGGTATTGTGCCCCCTCGGCATAATCGACTGTAGTTCGGTCGTCATTTCTGTTTCCATTGCCGTTGGCGTTGTCCAGGGCATTGGTGCGGGCAGTGACATTATTGATGAGACTAAACCACCTTCTTTTATGTGGACCCCTCGACTCGAAAGAGGAAATTTTCGAGATAATAGGTCGAGATCGGGCATTGTTCCGAGCTAGTTGGAGTCGAGCGACGACACACTGGCTTTATTTAAGTTGTCGCATAAGGTCGATATTGTTTCTCAACGCCTGATTAAGCTCGACAGCTGTATTTTCATATTTTTCGCTAAGTGTGCGGATCTGCGCTTGTGTTGTAGGAGCTTCGGGGTCCACAAGAGGAGCGGTTTCAGTAGTGGCTGGGATATCCGCTGGCTGGGCTTGTTGGGATGTTCCGGCTTCGGCTTCGGCTTCGGCTGCGGTTGAAGAGCCAATCATTGCGTTCTTTGGTCGCTTTACCATCATAAGCGGACTTGGCGGCAGGTTTAGCAAAGGAACCTAAAGCTCGTCGAAGTCGAGACGATAATGTACGACAAAGACGCAAATCCGAGTTTTCTCAGTGAAAGCACCAAATGTTAACGGCATAAAATATCGTAGACACCCAAGATTCCAATTACTAAGGAATTATAGTTTTGGTTGTGAAAGTAAGTGCGGAAAGCAATAAATAACACGAGAGATTTATAGTTGTTCGGCCTTGCGAGAGACCTACGTCCACTTTGAAGAGTCGCTAGAATATTATTAATAACACAAAGTTACAAGGTTAAGACTATCTCATGACATCTCTTTACATTCATTTCTAAGTTATATGAAGTCATAATGGCTATATGCAAAGCATTGGGAAAATGACAATTTTGCCCTTCTTCTTCTTCCTCAAAGTAGAGATGCCATTAAAGAGGCTATTTGGAGCTCTCTACAGAAGTCAAGTCACCAAATTCCAACCCATTTTAAGTGTGAGGTCAAGGGGTATTTATAGTAGAGTGGTTAGGTGGATGTAGATAGGAATAGGTAGAAGTAAGCGACTACATGCCAATATTCATATCCCAAGACACAGGTCCCCGGAAATTCGTATCCCTCAGTGCTTGCACCTCGAAAAGCTCATACCCCTCCCTAGGGTACGAATTTCGTACCCCGTGGGGTACGAAGAACATATGGGAATGAGCGTGGGGAGTCGAGTGATAGGACTTGTGGCTCTCGGGGGTGCGAGGCATTGGACTGGCGATATTTAGAGGAGCGGTGAGGTTCTAGTTGGCGCGATCCCTTCTCAGCCTATTTCCTTTACTCCTTGGCGACACTCTCGGCTTTGGCTTCACGCGCTGAGTTGGGTCGAGCGTGTCTTGTGTACTTTTGGGAACCGAACCAAAAAGTTGGTTAACAAAGATATTTATCCTTTTTTCGGTTATCTATTGACAACCTAAATCCTCAAAATAATAATAAACTCTGCCTGTGTTAGCGTGTCACCACATGTGTCAAATGTAAGATCTGCATTCGATCCATTTGGATGAACTTAACTAATTAATGTGTTGATATATGACTGATTAACATAGAAATGTGTTTATTTTATGCTCTTATATCTTATCTTTTGTATATAAATAAATATTACTTGGGTATTGTTTTGTTACTTTTACAGATATTCCAACCCAGCCCGCATGCAACCAGAAAAGTAGAGAAATGGAGATCAAATTGGTATATATTTACATTTTGAAGAATTGAAGATGAAGATCTCACATCTAGTTGCTGTTGGACAAGAAAATGATTGGTAGAAAGACCAAGAATTTCTCAAATCAAGGGAAGCGTGTCAAAGAACCAAGAGGAAAAGAAGAAAGGCCAAATTTACTAGATTTCACTAAGGCCCATTTGTAATTCTCATTGTAGACTCTTTTGTGAATTCCCTAAGGCCCATTTATCATTGTATTAGGGTTAGGGTTAGGGTTTGGTTATCTCCTATAAATACCCTTGTAATATCATTGTAGCCACCATCCATTATTCTGTATTCTCTTCTCCATTAGTAAAAGTTCTTCCTTTTTACTATTTCTGCATTTTTCTTTCTTAGCAATAGGTGTTGTCTTCACAATTAGTTTTGGAAGAGCACCAATTGTATTTTACATTTGTTTCATTAGTGATTAGTCGTTTGATTAGTTTTAACGACAATCCTAATTTTATTTTTGTTGTTCTTCTTATTCTGCACTTTTATTTTCTGCATTGTTGTTCTTGTTTTGCAATTTACTTTCTTTAGTGATTGATCGTTGATTAGATTCAACGATAATCCTAAGTTCGCAATTTCTGTTTGTTTTTATTTCAACAAAATCTCCAGGCTTCGTCTAACTCGTCCAAGAGATTAGATAAATAATTTGATTTTAATTTACCTCCCTGTGTTCGACCTGTATGCTACACACCTGTACGCTTGCAGAATTTATTTTAAAATTCGCACTTTTCTAATTCATAGGGAAGCGATGAATAAGTTTTTGGTGCCGTTGCCGGGGAGGTAACAATTAAATTTTATTATTTATTTAATTTCTGATTCGTGTTAGTTTTTGTTTATATTTTCCTTTTGTGTTCTTGTATATATAGAAAAAAAAATCTTGATTAGTGAGATTTGGTATTATTTAATGGTACTATAATCTTCTATACAAGAAAAAAAAAATCTTGCTAGTTTTGTCTTTTATTTCTTTCTTCTTTTTCGTCAATCTCTTCCCTTTCTTCTACAATATCTTTCCAAAAAAAGAAAAAAGAAAAAAAGAAAACAAAAGTCCTTTTACATTTTTTTTAATTCCTTTCTTGCCTTCTACAATTTCATCATACAACGTTCATCAAAAACCGTCATCACAACTTGCCCAAACATATTTCTCCAAACTACTCAGATCCCTCCATCACAGTCGTTGCTCACATAACCACCGTCCACATCTCATCATCCCCATAACACAACATCGCTCTGCCACCTTCATCTTCACGGACTTAAACCCCCTACACCATCTACATCATCACAGAACTACCAAACTTTCTCACCATTCATATTCCAGTACACAGAACCCTCAAAATCTCCCACCATCTCACAATCATAAAGACCCACGCATCACAAGGTCCACACAAAAATCATCCCTTCAGACCTCACGCACAAGTCATAGCAAATCCCCATTCTTCACGACAACAATCTTCCACAACACGCTCCACCTACAACAGTCAACCCAACTTCTTCATACCATCGGAACCGCTCCCATCCCCTTTAATTCCCTTACCATAAACTACCCCCATCTCCACGCAATTCACATCATCAAAACGCCAAACTACCCACGTCCAACCTTCCCTACATCACACGTTCAAGCCATCCTTCCATACCCACACCCTTCTCCAATCAAGACTCAAAAACAATAACCCACAGTTCTGCAAAACTCACATTGCAAACGCCATTTCATCTTCTGCCACAGCCCTAAATCATCCACGGTCCTGTCGAACAGCCCCATCACCATACGCATTGACCTAGCATCCCATCAACGTTCCCAGACCACAGTTCGCACAACTGCCTACACCATAACTCCACCAAACATTCAATTTGCTGTACAAAATCACCACCTCTACAACGAGCCTCGCACCGATTCAACCACCCAAATCCAAATCGCAACTCAACCCAAATTCAAACCCGTACCCAATATCACCGTTGCAGACTCCCAGACTCCCGGAATCACCTTCACCGTACACCGTTTCACAAACCCTCTCCATAAACCACCCATACTTTACCATCCATACATCAATGACCCAAACCCGCAGATTCGAACTGATCAACTTCGAAAAAACCAAATTGAAACTCACGACCTTCCACGCATCCCCCAATTCAATTTAACACTACCGATTCCCAAATCGCACCCAGAACCTCATAACCTAATTCTTATTTTCGAATTCAATACGAGACCAATTCAAGATCATTAGAAAGAGAGAGAGATGTTAATTTTGCGATTCACTCGCCTGAATTTTCTGGAATAAGGGAAGGACGTGATTTTTGTGGTTGACTACTACTTCTGGGAATCTATTTCCTTATTGAGGCATGATTGTTGTGTTGATATTGTTTCTTGGGGTTTTGAGTAAGACTAGCGTGGTGTTGGTACATATAGGCATAGCAGTAGCTTCACCATTGAGCTCTCTTAGTTCTGATTTAAGTTGTTCATGAGCCTAGGTCTTCTTTTTTTAGTTTAGCTCTTTGTTTATTTTTATTTTTAGGCTTAGCTTGGTTTAGTTCATTTTTTTTAGTTTAGTTTTTTTTTATAGTCTAGTCTTCTTTCAGGAAAAAAAAGTAAAGTCTCAAAAAACAAATCGAAGGCCGAAAGAAAAAAAAAATTCAGGCAAACGAACAAAGGAATTCCACAGTCAAAGCGAATTGCAAACAACAAAGTCTCGTAGCTCTGGATGGACAGCCATACCCCACGGTAATATTTTTCTAAACTCTACAGGTGCTGAAGCTGCTTTGAAAATATAGAAATTGCTTGTAAAAATCTTCTGCAGAGGATGCGACTTGCTTGTACAATATTTTAATTTTATGTTCTGTGACTGTTCTGTGATTACTCTGTGACTGTTGTGTTGCCTGAAATTTCTACATTGATTTGGTGAGGAACGAATTTCCATAATTATAAGCATCACTCTTATCGCTTTTCAAGAATAAAATCTGATTTGATTTTCAAAATATTTAACTGCTAGAGTGTATTTTATGAAATTGATTGTCTCAACGGTTTGATCGCGGATATATAGTAGTTCAATTTATTGAACTATTAGCAAAAGAGGTTGCATACTACCCGTAAAACATTGGTCGTATCCCTTAGTTTATACTATACGTGAACGGCCATAAGACCCTCTTCCCCCTTCTAATTGAGTCAGTTAATTAATAGAGCACTACTCGATATTTTATATTATTTTGAAGTGAGAATAATTTCTGTCTTCCGTCGACTTCATTCAAATGTCTGATTCAAAAAAATCCTTGAGAGAATTATGGGATAATAATCGGAGTAGATGTCCTCTTGAAGAGTATGAGTATGATTGCAACTCATGAAACAAGATTTTCCAAAATTTTGTGAGCCCAATGTCAACAATTTTCAAAATTTTCCAACTGACCAACATTTTCAAAATCATAGATATAATCGAAACGACAATTTCAATTTAAATTTCAATAACTTCGATTATGGGCTACATCCACATCAAAACGGTTTTGAATCGCAACGTACCTTTGATCAACATCAATATGGGGTTGGAAACCAATTCAAAAATAATTTTCAAATCAATCAAAATTTTCAAAACTACAACCCATATCCACATCTTGAGAATGACCTAAATTGGAATTTTCCCACCAATTTTAACAATTTTGGTTACGAACCTAATTTTCAAAATCAAAATGATTTCCAATCTCAATTTCAATTTTCTAAAAATTCAAACTATTTTGAAAATCAAGAAATCCAAAGCGAGAGCTCTCAAATCAACGACTCTGAAGAATGTAATTTTGATGAGAGGGCGGAAAGGCTAAATAAAAAGATGGATGAACTTCTTTGTTTAATGGCGTCTTATAAAGAACAACTCGAGCAACAAAATCAAATTCAATGCGATGAATCAGGAAATAATCCATTCTTTACTGATATTGAAAATTTTCAGATTACAACTTTGGAAATTGAGAATAACGATCTAAATGAAGTTGTTCAAAATTCAACGAATGATTTGGATTTCGATTCTTTTTTGGTATATGATTTAAGCTCAGATTTTGATCTTCCTCTTTCAGGCTGTGAAAAACTTGAAATTCTTGAAATTGAACAGAATAAAAATGTTGAATTTTTCAATTCAAATTTGGAGATGGATTCTAATGAACATGAATTTTTTGGGTTGTACAAGGATGAGTTGCCAAATGAGGAAGAAGTGGATTCCCGTCACGAGTTCGAAAATTTTAACTTTGAGAAAATTTCAAACGAACTTGAAATTGTCAGTATCGAAAATACGTTGTCAATTAATGATGAGAAATGTGATCACATACTCTTGAACAACACTCAGATTTCAAATTTCACTGCATTTATATACGATCACAAATTTTTGAAAAATTACACTGACAAATTTGTTGAACACATGAATTATTCTTGGAATGCTGGCTTGTTTGAAAAACTTCATGTTAGGATGACCCTGGACATCTATCTACTGGACTATAAATCTAGGTATAAAGATGATATGGTTTTCAAAAACCTGCGCTTATTAGAAAATATGCCTAGACATAGTGGGAATGGGACTCATTGGGCTAGAACCAAGTGTGGGGGAAAAAGTTGGTGGAACTCTTTGCATCGCGTGCACCGCAAACACATATATCATTGTACATATGATCCACTCTTACATATAGTTAGACTGCATTTCATTCTACAAATAATTTTGCATCTCATTCACCTTTGGGTACGATCTTTCAAATTTAGGAAACGTTTACAGTATGGACACTGTTTAGTTCTAGTGTGGGGGGGAGTCTGCATTTCATTCATTTTTCATTTTTTTTTCTTTTCATTTTCAGTATTTAAATAGGACCATCATGCATTTTAAATCGTAGTAACATACCATTTTTTTTCAAACATGACTCATTTTAGATTGATACAACAAAATAAGTTAAGGATTTTTAGTCAGTTGATAGTATTTTTTTCTCTCAACTTAGATCAAATAAGAAATATAATGAAAAGTTAATTTTGAGGGATAATAGTGTAACCGGTACATAGGGAGATTCTTAGGTGATGGCCATGAAATCTATTCTATATTGTAGACTTTGTTTAAATAAGTGGAGGACTTAAAATACTTATATTGGCTTTTCAAATCTTTAAAACTAAGTTGTGTTAAGTTGAATTCGCGTAACTCTCTTTTGTGCTTATAATTTCAATAATAATAATAGTAATCCAAGGGTATCCAACATTGCTTGTATATCAAGCGTTGGTGTACAAACCCGCCAAGCTCTATCCGACATGTTGTTGACAAAGTCAGCGTTGGAATATCTTGGTCTCATTTTATGAGATTGGACACCTAAGGATTACCGACACGTTGTTGACAAAGTCAAAGTCGGCTTGCACAATCCGCCAAGCTCTTTACCCACTCTCCGTTAGTCCGCGAGGCAGTGCATGGGTGGTAAACCTTGGTCTTCTAAGTTAGGTGTATGTACTTAAACATAAAATTTTAAAATTTTATAGAATAAAGAATAAGCGATGATACCCAAACACTTCTTGACCTTATTGATTTGACTAGCCATAGATGAAAAAATAATAATACCACATTACAAACTGTGCCAAGCAAACTAAGAATCTATTTCATGGCTGCACTATGTTATCGACCGAACTAACTGGCCAAACTGGAATTTAACATTTGAAAACTTGATTTATATTGAAAATTTGTGACAAGTTGAGGTTTCTAAAATAAAATCAACTGACTAGAAATTGTTAATTTAATTTGTTGTACCACTTCAGAAACAAGTCTTTTTTCATGTTTGTTTTTATTTTGCATGTGTCCATTACATTCATGTAGTTTCATTAGAATTATAGCATACTGCATTTGGATTTTGTGGGTAGTATCCGCTGAAAACCCTCACGAGACACCACTCGTCCTACTAGGGACACCTAGAGGTTTAACGGCTTGTTGCATACGCTCAATACAATCGTGTTTCCTACGAAAGTGTGACCTATCTAGTTTAGTTTTTCATTTTTTGTTTTACTCGAGGACGAATAAAAGATAAGTGTGGGGGTATTTGATTAACATAGAAATGTGTTTATTTTATGCTCTTATATCTTATCTTTTGTATATAAATAAATATTACTTGGATATTGTTTTGTTATTTTTACAGATATTCCAACCCAGCCCGCATACAACCAGAAAAGTAGAGAAATGGAGATCAAATTGGTATATATTTACATTTTGAAGAATTGAAGATGAAGATCTCACATCTAGTTGCTGTTGGACAAGAAAATGATTGGTAGAAAGACCAAGAATTTCTCAAATCAAGGGAAGCGTGTCAAAGAACCAAGAGGAAAAGAAGAAAGGCCAAATTTACTAGATTTCACTAAGGCCCATTTGTAATTCTCATTGTAGACTCTTTTGTGAATTCCCTAAGGCCCATTTATCATTGTATTAGGGTTAGGGTTAGGGTTTGGTTATCTCCTATAAATACCCTTGTAATATCATTGTAGCCACCATCCATTATACTGTATTCTCTTCTCCATTAATAAAAGTTCTTCCTTTTTACTATTTCTGCATTTTTCTTTCTTAGCAATAGGTGTTGTCTTCACAATTAGTTTTGGAAGAGCACCAATTGTATTTTACATTTGTTTCATTAGTGATTAGTCGTTTGGTTAGTTTCAATGACAATCCTAATTTTATTTTTGTTGTTCTTCTTATTCTGCACTTTTATTTTCTGCATTGTTGTTCTTGTTTTGCAATTTACTTTCTTTAGTGATTAATCGTTGATTAGATTCAACGATAATCCTAAGTTCGCAATTTCAGTTTGTTTTTATTTCAACAAAATCTCCAGGCTTCGTCTAACTCGCCCAAGAGATTAGATAAATAATTTGATTTTAATTTACCTCCCTGTGTTCGACCTGTATGCTACACACCTGTACGCTTGCAGAATTTATTTTAAAATTCGCGCTTTTCAAATTCATAGGGAAGCGATGAACAATGACCTAGGTAATATTATTAATAATTGGCATGGGCCACGATAAAGAAACAACTGGCCTTGCTGTAAAATTAATTTTATTAATACATTGCTTGCTTTTATACTATGCATAAATGATAATAACAAAATAGTTAATTCTTCTTTCATACACCTTTTTCACAACATAAGAACGTATTCTTCTTACATTAAATAATTCTCTTTCTCCTCCTTTTCATTTAACATAAAAACAACTCCTTGGAGTTCTCATTAGGATGAGCATTGGGCCAGTTCGGTTAGTTTTGAGGTAGAAAAATTCAAACCGAGTTGAAACCGAAAAATTTTCAAACCCGAACCAAATCAAATTAATTTCGGCTAATCCAATCGGTAACCGATTTAACCGAACTTGAAGGAGGTTTTATTATTTAAATGACGGATCACTTAGAGTAAAACATAAATTCATGTTTGGAGAAATTTTATATAGTAAATTTTATGTCTATAATAAAATTTGATCGATTTGCAACACATGTCATTGTATTTTATCACTGAACCAATTATTTAAAGTACTACAATACCATAAAATTAGATAATAAATAAAAGTTCGATTAAACCGCTAACCAGAAAAATTTATTTAACAAACCGAAATCAAACCGATTTAGTTTTAGAATGAACCAAATCGACCGAAATAAACTGGTTTGATTGATTAATTCGGTTTGAACCGAATATTGCTCACCCCTACTTCTCATCAAACTAACGATTTAATTTTGAATGCCACAGTATGCAAATCTGTCTTTTTTATTTTAATGTTGAATAATCGTTGTTAATATAGTTCATATTTGTCAACCTAAAGACTGCATAAGGAATGAACATAACAAAGTTAACTCTACCCACAACATTTATATATGCAAAAACCCTTTGGTTTCGGTTCGACATTGCATCTGTTAATGGCGACAAGTTTTCCATTTTCCTCTTCTTTCTTCGCGTTCTTCCATTCATATCTCTGCTCCTCCTTTCTAAACAACTCACGTTATACTCTTCCACTCTCCTCCCTCAATCTTGCTTTTTCCTGCGTAGATGTAAAACTGAACCATATTTTCTTCGATATTGATCTAAACCCTTGATCCCGAATAACCCCAAATTTATTTCGGTCTTCACTTCAAGTATTTGCTAATAACCTACTATCTACCTCCTTTCTATGTTGCGGAGACCCTACTTAATCTATTCGAGCTCTTCGACGTTTCCTACTCAGTGTAGTTTTCGAGACTCCCAACTGTACGATTTCCTATAATGTAACACCCCACCTCCGCCAGGGTGGCTCTTTAAAGCGACTCTGACTTTGGTGGGGCGTTTTTAAAACAAGGTAAACATGCATAATGATATAGCAAGGCAGGACATGACATATATATATATATAGAGAGAGAACAGAGTGAGTAGATAAAACAACGGAAGATTTTTAAACCATTTCAAAACACAAGTCTGGTACATCAAAATGTCAATTTCCCAAATAAACAAGTCTAGTACATGAAATAACATCATCTGAAACTGAAAAAGAAAACATAAAAGTAGCTATCCCCAAAGTGGAAAAATCATAGCGAGCTCAAGTCGAAAGCATACATGAGCTATCCAAGAAAGCAGCTAAGATCCAAGCTAGGCTCCTGTATTCCCTCCCTGAGAACCTAGGGGGGGGAGAACGGAAGAAAAGAGGCGAAAGAAAACGGGTCAGTCAAAAAGACTGAGTAAGCCCTGCTACGATCAGTCTATAAACTAATAAAGTTAACAACATGATGGAAACTGAGATGATCATAGATAACAACATACTGGCATGACAAATTAACTACAAGATAGATAGAGGTGTCATCGCATAAAACAAGGTTAAGTTTTGCACCACGGTGTACTAGCGAACCAACATAACAGGTATTGATCCCTCAGCCCAAACCTTGGCCCAATAACATGAGGTGACCTTAATACAAGGTCCAGCCCAACGGTCTAATCGATCGGCTCCCTATAAACCTAACACGTCAAGTGTTGGTGTCCATATGGCCCACATATGGTTGTAGTTAGACTGTGTTGGGTCCACCTTTGGGTGTATCAAGCCCTCGGGTGTCAACCCCAGACACTTAAGCAATAATGCACAGCTCTAATCTACTGGTACCCGTGCCTCGAGTTTGTCCAACATCGGACTACGTGCACGTCCGTAGCCCGCCGGACCCGCACCGCTGTACCACTCGGCCATCGCCCTTTGGTCGCTTACATCCCCCAGTAATCGTGCCCCGCCCTAGCCTAGCTTCTAGGGTTGTGAATGATACCAAACTGGGATTACTGTTAGAACAGACCACGTTGCTAGGGTTTCCCAAGAGGGTTAAGTGTGATTTAACCCTTCACTAATCATGGATTGAACTAGTTAAGTGCAACCAACGGTTCACCCCTTAACCCCATTCCAATCCCTCGACTCCCCAAGTTGGTTAAGTATTAGTGGACCCTGACTTAACCCTAATCATGAGGCATTAATTAATTTAATGCACCTTAACCTCTCACATTAGACCTTGTTGTGGTTACTAGTTAGGCCGGGCGGGTCCGGGTAGCTTTACACCACAACTTGGTCTAACCTCGGGTCTTGGCACCCCATGACCAACTTCTCACATTGGGTCCTATTGTTTGTAGCCACTAGTTAAGCCGGTCGGTTCCGGGTAGAATTACGCTACAAACTCAACCCAACCTCGAGTTGGCCACACTTATGTTTTCTAAGTGTCATGTCCACTTCATTTCAAAACATAATTACAAGTCAACAATAACTTGGGTAGACCTAACTTAATAGGTAAATTCCCAAGGGGTAGACCTAACTTAATAGGTAAATTCCCAATCTTATATTTTCATGTATTTTAAGTTTACCCAAAAACCCCCAACGTCATTCTATCGCTTACATATTCGTAGTAACGCATAAAGGATAGGAAGAGGGAACTTGGCACAACATACATGCATAACATGTTAGACTTGCACAACTTAGCATAGTGAACTTGCATATTAGCATAAACATGCATAACATGTTAAACTTGCATAACTTAGCATAGTGAACTTGCATATTACCATAAACATGCATAATATGTTAAACTTGCATAACTTGGCATAGGGAACTTGCATAAACATGCATAACTTGTCAAATATGCACAACATGTCCTTTTGAACTTGCATAAGCATGCATAACTTGTCAAACATGCATAACATGGCATAGTGATCTTGCATAAACATGCATAACTAAATAAACTTGCAAATCATGGCTTGGTGATCTTGCATAAACATGCATAACTTGTTAAACTTGCAAATCATGACTTGGTGAACTTGCATAAACATGCATAACTGTTAAACTTGCAAACCAAAACTTGCATAAACATGCATAACTTGTTAAACTTGCAAATCATGACTTAGTGAACTTGCATAAACATGCATAACTTGTTAAACTTGCAAATCATGGCATAGTGAACTTGCATAAACATGCATAACTCAATAAACTTGCAAATCATGGCTTAGCAAACTTGCATAAACATGCATAACTCAATAATCTTGCAAATCATGGCATAGTGACCTCGCATAAACATGCATAACTTGTTAAACTTGCAAATCAAAACATGCATACTTCATCAAATATGTGTAACATAGCATAGAGAACTCGCATAAGCATGCACAACTCATTAAACATACAAAAATCCCAACCTTCATCACATATTAACTTTAGAGTTTCTAAAATGAAGGTAAGAGGGCTTACAACTATGATGAAGACACAAATCTCCTAATAGAGATTGAGAAGCCCTTTTTATGCAAGCATAAAACCCCAAAACAAAGCTCCAATAAGAAAACACCCAAAAACACTATCTTAGCAAATAAAACTTGCAACTTGATGATGTATGCAAGCTAATGATCATTCATACAACTTAGAAATGCTTGTATGAACACCAAAATCTTCATAGGAATGATTCATGAAGAGGGTGGAGGCTAGGGTTTTTAGGTGGAGGCCATTTGAGTTTTCAATTTGACATAGTTTAGTTGCTAGATTGATTAATGAGGCTTTAGGGTAGGATTAGGGGTATATTTATAGGGAATTAGAGTGTTTTAAGCCCTAGGATTAACCCTAGGTTAGTTTTGGCCCGTCAGATCTCGGAATTCTCTAGAACCAAGCCACAAGACCCAGCCCAAATCAAAATGGTGCGCCAGGCAATACTGCCTGGGCACCCCCTGTCGACAAGGCTGTCGACAGGGCAGTCGACATGCTAAGACCCCTGTCGACAGGCCTGTCGACATGGGGTCCTGGGCGGGAATTTTTCCCGCCTGCCCAGTTTGCCCTAACCCATGTTTTAAATTTAAAATTTAAATCTGTTTTTACTTAGGAATTTTCTGCAAACTTCAATGGGCCTTAACTGGGTCATACGGACTCCGATTTTCGAAAACTCGGACTCTATTTCGCGTATTTTTCCGAGACGAACGCAATGGCATAGCCCGTTTCCCTTGATTCCCACTTTATAATTTAATTCTGCCTCGATTAATGTTATAACAGGTTTATTAAAAATACGGGTTGTTACATTCTCCCCTCCTTAAAGGATTTCGTCCCCGAAATCTTCAAGTTAGGAAGAACGTATCCTACCATCCAATCATCCATCTACTCAAAGCATCATCCACGAGCAATCATTGTCCTTAAAAGATTCTAAATGCTGTATGAACATATGCAAAAGTGGGTGTATATGTACTTATCTAGTGCAAAGATCAGGCGGTTACTGATACAGTAAACCTCCTTAATGCACATGTATGTCTTATCTAATGCAAAGATCAGGCGGTTACTGAAACAGTAAACCTCCTTAAATGCATATGTATGTCAGTGAAATGAATCCATATGTATGCAAATTCCTAACATAATTCATAGTATCTATATGAGTGCACATAACATTCATCCATATGCAACATCCGTGTGGTAGCACAACAAGTTTCAACCATTAATAAGTGTAAGCACTCATGCATATGCAATATGAGGAGTGTGCGAGCCGATCTAGTGCCTAATTGTGTATAATGCATCCACGAGCAACCACTTGCAAACACTTGCAACCACTTGCAACCATCAAGCATAACATGTTTCAAATACATGTTTCATCCAAAGGGTTTCCACCTAAGGCTCTCATGACAAGATAGACACGATAAACTAGATAAACTAGATAAACTCCATTTTGGATTACCAGAAATCCATTCAAACTTTGACATATAGTACTAACCGATGAGTCTTAACCCCCTTATGGAGTTTACAACAGAAGTAAGATCGAGAATGGGACCGAGAGGATATATATATATACAAAAGATAACTTGCGAGCAAGCTCCACAGGAAAACAAGGATCAAGGATGCACTCTTAAAAAGAGATATGATGCGCGTATTTAGTCTTCACTCTTCTTAGTTACGTTTCCTTGAGCTTAACTCCACTGTGCTTTGACTATCTTTCACTTCATGATTCCTTGGCTTCCTAACTCCTATTTCCCAAATTCGAGTTGGAACTAATTTCATTATCGCCTCTCGTCTTTCTTTTCCACTTATTCTTCTTTCTGTATACTATAACCTCATGATTTCATGCAAGCTCTCCAAAATTCACTAGTGAATCCTGGATCTCGTCTACTTACTATAAAGTATTCCATGCAGCAGAACTTTTCTTAAAAATACCAATCCACCTTTCTAATTGCCCTTATAAACGTGATTTTCTATAACTCATGCTTAATCGAAATGAACCATCCGCCTATGGGTGATAGGCCATACCCAGATTCGGTTGCCTACCCATGGCTTCCTGTAGGCTATTTCAAAACTGGCCAACTTTTTGAGGGTAAACCGTTGCTAACCATGATGCAGTCCTCTCTTTCTTCACCGGACTGAAATGAGCACTCTTCGTGAGTCCACCTACTATGCCCCTCATACCCGTATTCCTTTTCTTTGATCTAGGTAGTCCATCCACATAATCTATCGAGATGCTTTCACACTTTCCCTTGCGGAACCTCCAATGGAGGTAATGGCCCGCTGGGCTTCTATGACTTGGCCTTAACCTGGTGGCACAACATGCATCCTGAGACCAACTCGGCCACCTCCTCGAGTGATGCGCATTTTTCGAAAACCTTCTTTACCAGGCCTTTCACTCGAGGAACACATAATCTCTCATCGCGCCTTAGTCATCCCTTGTCATCTATAATATATCTAGTGAGGTGACTTAACATTTCGCCTCGAATCATCTGGTCCATGTTCTTGATTAACTGCGGGTCTTTTTCCTGCGAAACCCCCTTCTTGATCCAGAAGAGTAAGTCTAAGCTCAGGGAATGCTAACCAACTAGCCAAACGGAGAAAGCTTCTTACTTCAATTGCCATCCTCAGAGCTTTCCGGTCTTAGACCGTAATCACTTTAGCGGAATCCACCGCTAAGCCTTCTTAGGAACTATGTGCCCAACAAATCCAACTTCTTTTCTCCAAAGTGGCATTTGGAGAACTTAACCTTCAACCGGTGGCTCTAAGCGTACCCATCACCTCCTTGAGATGTATAGCATGTTCTTCCTCGTTCTTTCGAGGAGATCAAAATATCGTCTATGACGACCATGACAAACTTGTTCAAGGACTCCCTAAACACCCTACCCATCCAGTTTACGTAATATGCGGGTGCCTTAGTCAATCCAAATAGCATGACTAGTCATTCCAAAAATCCATCTAGAGTCCTAAACTCAGTCTTGTCAATTCCATCCTCAGCTCTCCTAAGCTGATGGAATCTGGTAGCTGGATCAAAAGAAAACAGATGCTCCTACGAGCTGATCCAACAAATCATCAACCCTTGATAACGGTTGTCTATTCCTCTCACGATAATCAACCCATAAGCGGAACAAACTGTCCACATCAGTAACAAATACCACTGGAGTACCCTACTCGAAAATGCTTCGTCTCAGGAAGTTCTTCTCAAGCAACTCCTTGACTTGCTTTCTTCATCTCGTGAGGTCACGTGCCTAACCGGCCACGAAACTAGCTTGGTATTACCAACCAGATAATGCGGAAATCTATCCCACGTCTAAGGGTAACCCCTTTACTTCACCCAAGATATCAGGATATTCTCGGACCACCTTCACAGATTGCAAACTATTGATAGACGAGTTGAGGGATTCAAGATAACATAACATGACGGGACCCATAGGGTTGCTAGAAATTTCTAGGGTATTACCGAGGCGAGTCATGAGCCTCACACCCCTATGTACAAAAACCAAGAATGGCTCCAAAACAGGACAACCATTCCATGCCCAAGACCAACCCATATCCCCTGAAACCGAGAATAAAACATCCCACGAGAATTCTATACTCAAGATAGAAATTTTCAAATCCACTCAGACCACAGACAAACGGGCAGAACCCCCAACTGGATTTGAAACATATACGGGATCATCAACTAGGCTAGTACTTAGGTGCAAACTATCAACAAGATCAGGTGAAATAAAACTATGCGATGTGCCAGAATCAAACAAAGTACGAACAGGGAAAGTCAGAAAATGTAAACAAGATTTCCACAGAAACACTACCTCTATCATGAGCTGGAAGAACGGTGTTGAGGGGATGAACTCGCCCTCCAGATAGTCCTACACACTGAGTCTGACCTTGCCCTTGTTTCCTCGGGCAATCCTTGCTGAGATGTCCAAACTCACCACAATGAAAGCATTCGCCCCGCTTTCTCTTTTCCTTCTTCCTACATTCCCTGGCTATATGTCCAACTTTACCACAGAAGTTACATTTCCTACTTCCTCTTGGCTTGCCCTTGCGGTTGTGGTTATTCTTGCCCCGTTTCCCGGAATTGACTCTCTTGCCTTGAGACTCATTCGCCTTGACCTCTTTCTTGTCATCGTTATCTTCTTCTTGAAGTAGGGCCATATTCACCAAACTCTCGAAAGTCGCCCCCAAGGGTATGTGAGACATGGCCAAACCGTGTAATGGCTCGTTTAATCCTAGAGCAAAGTGTAGGGCCTTCTTCTGAGCTGTGTTAACGAAGTCTAAATCGACCTGAGCCAGTTGATCAAACTTATCTATGTATTCCCTAATAGTCATGTCCCCTTGCTTCAGTGATAAGAACCTCAGTCCAAACCTTCCTCTAAAATCATCCCAAGTCTCAATTGACCTAGTAGTGGTGGTGACTACCCACCAACGTGCAGCTTCTTCCTTTAGCAACCATACTACCAATAAAACCTTCCTGCGGTCACCTATATCAAAGGTGGCTAAAAGATCTTCGGTCTCTTTCAACCAATTCCTTGCCTCTACAATAGTCTCTGTTCCACTAAAATTCTTGCCACCCATCATCTTAAAGTTCTTACAAGTTTCCGCAAAATCCGTTTGTGGAGGCTGAGGGGGAAGAGGAACATCATCTACGGGAGGAGGAGGAACAGCGGCCTCGACTGGAAAGACAACATTAGAGACACCCGGGACCGGTGCCGTGACTTCCAAGTACCGACGAAACCAATCGGGTATTGTTACTCCTTCGGCAAGATGAGATTATCAGACATGCTGGAAACGAAAAGAAAAGAGTTCAAACGAGGGGTCAAAGGATAGTGCTAATGGCTTTTGGGGACTAGCCTTTACTAATAAATAGACTTTTCTTTGGAAAATACTTTATACTTGGTTTTGAAAATAGTTTTTCAAAAGTTTTAAAAACCTTTTTATCCCTTCTCGTAAACCATATGCTCTGATACCAAATGTAACACCCCACCTCCGCCAGGGTGGCTCTTTAAAGCGACTCTGACTTTGGTGGGGCGTTTTTAAAACAAGGTAAACATGCATAATGATATAGCAAGGCAGGACATGACATATATATATATATATATATATATATATATATATATATATATATATATAGAGAGAGAGAGAGAGAGAGAGAGAACAGGGTGAGTAGATAAAACAACGGAAGATTTTTAAACCATTTCAAAACACAAGTCTGGTACATCAAAATGTCAATTTCCCAAATAAACAAGTCTAGTACATGAAATAACATCATCTGAAACTGAAAAAGAAAACATAAAAGTAGCTATCCCCAAAGTGGAAAAACCATAGCGAGCTCAAGTCCAAAGCATACATGAGCTATCCAAGAAAGCAGCTAAGATCCAAGCTAGGCTCCTGTATTCCCTCCCTGAGAACCTAGGGGGGGGGGAAACGGAAGAAAAGAGGCGAAAGAAAACGGGTCAGTCAAAAAGACTGAGTAAGTCCTGCTACGATCAGTCTATAAACTAATAAAGTTAACAACATGATGGAAACTGAGATGATCATAGATAACAACATACTGGCATGACAAATTAACTACAAGATAGATAGAGGTGTCATCGCATAAAACAAGGTTAAGTTTTGCACTACGGTGTACTGGCGAACCAACATAACAGGTATTGATCCCTCAGCCCAAACCTTGGCCCAATAACATGAGGTGACCTTAATACAAGGTCCAGCCCAACGGTCTAATCGATCGGCTCCCTATAAACCTAACACGTCAAGTGTTGGTGTCCATATGGCCCACATATGGTTGTAGTTAGACTGTGCTGGGTCCACCTTTGGGTGTATCAAGCCCTCCGGTGTCAACCCCAGACACTTAAGCAATAATGCACAGCTCTAATCTACTGGTACCCGTGCCTCGAGTTTGTCCAACATCGGACTACGTGCACGTCCGTAGCCCGCCGGACCCGCACCGCTGTACCACTCGGCCATCGCCCTTTGGTCGCTTACATCCCCCAGTAATCGTGCCCCGCCCTAGCCTAGCTTCTAGGGTTGTGAATGATACCAAACTGGGATTACTGTTAGAACAGACCACGTTGCTAGGGTTTCCCAAGAGGGTTAAGTGTGATTTAACCCTTCACTAATCATGAATTGAACTAGTTAAGTGCAACCAACGGTTCACCCCTTAACCCCATTCCAATCCCTCGACTCCCCAAGTTGGTTAAGTATTAGTGGACCCTGACTTAACCCTAATCATGAGGCATTAATTAATTTAATGCACCTTAACCTCTCACATTAGACCTTGTTGTGGTTACTAGTTAGGCCGGGCGGGTCCGGGTAGCTTTACACCACAACTTGGTCTAACCTCGGGTCTTGGCACCCCATGACCAACTTCTCACATTGGGTCCTATTATTTGTAGCCACTAGTTAAGCCGGTCGGTTCCGGGTAGAATTACGCTACAAACTCAACCCAACCTCGAGTTGGCCACACTTATGTTTTCTAAGTGTCATGTCCACTTCATTTCAAAACATAATTACAAGTCAACAATAACTTGGGTAGACCTAACTTAATAGGTAAATTCCCAAGGGGTAGACCTAACTTAATAGGTAAATTCCCAATCTTATATTTTCATGTATTTTAAGTTTACCAAAAAACCCCCAACGTCATTCTATCGCTTACATATTCGTAGTAACGCATAAAGGATAGGAAGAGGGAACTTGGCACAACATACATGCATAACATGTTAGACTTGCACAACTTAGCATAGTGAACTTGCATATTAGCATAAACATGCATAACATGTTAAACTTGCATAACTTAGCATAGTGAACTTACATATTACCATAAACATGCATAATATGTTAAACTTGCATAACTTGGCATAGGGAACTTGCATAAACATACATAACTTGTCAAATATGCACAACATGTCCTTTTGAACTTGCATAAGCATGCATAACTTGTCAAACATGCATAACATGGCATAGTGATCTTGCATAAACATGCATAACTAAATAAACTTGCAAATCATGGCTTGGTGATCTTGCATAAACATGCATAACTTGTTAAACTTGCAAATCATGACTTGGTGAACTTGCATAAACATGCATAACTTGTTAAACTTGCAAACCAAAACTTGCATAAACATGCATAACTTGTTAAACTTGCAAATCATGACTTAGTGAACTTGCATAAACATGCATAACTTGTTAAACTTGCAAATCATGGCATAGTGAACTTGCATAAACATGCATAACTCAATAAACTTGCAAATCATGGCTTAGCAAACTTGCATAAACATGCATAACTCAATAATCTTGCAAATCATGGCATAGTGACCTCGCATAAACATGCATAACTTGTTAAACTTGCAAATCAAAACATGCATACTTCATCAAATATGTGTAACATAGCATAGAGAACTCGCATAAGCATGCACAACTCATTAAACATACAAAAATCCCAACCTTCATCACATATTAACTTTAGAGTTTCTAAAATGAAGGTAAGAGGGCTTACAACTATGATGAAGACACAAATCTCCTAATAGAGATTGAGAAGCCCTTTTTATGCAAGCATAAAACCCCAAAACAAAGCTCCAATAAGAAAACACCCAAAAACACTATCTTAGCAAATAAAACTTGCAACTTGATGATGTATGCAAGCTAATGATCATTCATACAACTTAGAAATGCTTGTATGAACACCAAAATCTTCATAGGAATGATTCATGAAGAGGGTGGAGGCTAGGGTTTTTAGGTGGAGGCCATTTGAGTTTTCAATTTGACATAGTTTAGTTGCTAGATTGATTAATGAGGCTTTAGGGTAGGATTAGGGGTATATTTATAGGGAATTAGAGTGTTTTAAGCCCTAGGATTAACCCTAGGTTAGTTTTGGCCCGTCAGATCTCGGAATTCTCTAGAACCAAGCCACAAGACCCAGCCCAAATCAAAATGGTGCGCCAGGCAATACTGCCTGGGCACCCCCTGTCGACAGGGCTGTCGACAGGGCAGTCGACATGCTAAGACCCCTGTCGACAGGCCTGTCGACATGGGGTCCTGGGCGGGAATTTTTCCCGCCTGCCCAGTTTTCCCTAACTCATGTTTTAAATTTAAAATTTAAATCTGTTTTTACTTAGGAATTTTCTGCAAACTTCAATGGGCCTTAACTGGGTCATACGGACTCCGATTTTCGAAAACTCGGACTCTATTTCACGTATTTTTCCGAGACGAACGCAATGGCATAGCCCGTTTCCCTTGATTCCCACTTTATAATTTAATTCTGCCTCGATTAATGTTATAACAGGTTTATTAAAAATACGGGTTGTTACATATAATGTGCAACGCGAGGATTCCTAGTGAGTCTGTGCAAAACATTGCTAGGTGAACTTATGTCCGATGTTGTCTGGCCTTTTCAATAGCGATGGGGATGACAAGTGACTATTGAGACTCCTGTTCTGTCATCATTTGACGGTTTTGGAGAGATTTGGTGGTGGTTTCGGCTTGTTTGGAACTTGTTTGTTTGGTTCTCGCGGAGTATCCTACGTACGCAGTAACTTTCTTCTCCCCTTGATGGTTTCGCGACTCACTGATAAATGTGACCGGTATGCTTTGTTAACTCTTTACATAGGTTGCTTAGGAGTCGCAGAACTCATGCTCTGGCTTAGTGAGCTTTATTTGGTTTGATTGGCTTATTGGTCTGGTTTGTTTGGTTGTGTTGGTACTTTCTATTGAGATCTGTGTAGTTTATGCCCACTATTACCCTGCTATATCCCGTAGCGTATCACCACTGCTACACTTTTCCCAAATAGTCTCTGATATAGCCTCTCCGCTTTATTCCGCTATTTCCGAATTATTCAGTTATTTCAGCTATATTATGCTATTTCCGCTATATCTTTTATTAAAGAAACGAACTGAAAAATAACATCTACACATTATAAAAATTGTTATGTTATGTTTTTTAATATATATTTTCAAAAACAAAATACTATATATTTTATAGAATTGAATTAAGTTAAATACAAATTTACGTTTATTTACAGATATTTGGACATGTTTTTCTTTGAAATTAAGAATGTACTAATTATAGTTAAATTAAGTGCAAGTTATTCATTTAATTATCATTTTTTACATTGTAAAAACATTACGAACGAGTTATATATGTAATTTTAGAGTCATCCACTATATCCTGCTATTTCCTCGCTTTATTCCCGCTATGACTTTTTAGGCCCCCGCCGCTACGCTAAGCACTTTAACTGCACATATTGAGATAGATATTCAATGTGCGCTCGGATTTCGTCTTGTTGAATCAATTTGTAGGCAATTTGGTTAGTATTTTGTGTAGTGTGTCTCTTTGGTCTTTATTCTTTGGTTGTTTGGTGTTCTGCTATCAGTTAGGCAAGTTACTTTATGAAATTTTGTGTTATGTTTGTGTCTTGGCTGGGCTATTTTGGTGTTCTAGTCCATTGCTCCACTGGCGTTGTTTGGTAATATAGGTGAATCAACTACTCTTGACATTGCTGATCAGAAAGAGGTTTTCTTTTGTCTTCCATTTCATCCCCTGCCCAAGACTGACTTAATGGTGATGTTTCCAATGTCATTGACCCCTACGTAATGACCCAGTTGTTGTGGTGTCGAGACTCTGGCATATGTTAAAATTGGACGATTTAAATCTATGCCAATTATGAAGAAGATTTTAATTGATTCTTGTAATCAATTAATTATGGGCAAGTAATTGAAAAGATATGGGGGAGATTAATAGATTTGATAAATCAAACAAATCTTGTTATATGTGGCAACAAATTTGGATAGAATGAGAAGTATTATTATTTGATTTAAATCAATCAAATAAAAATATAAGTGAAAATAAATTAAAAATGTGCCAAATTTATGGTGAAATAAATCAGGAAATATTTCTTCCTTATCCATGAAGCACTCTTCATCCTTTCCCCTATATATACGCAGGCATGGGCTCATATTTTGCTATACACACAAGAAGAAATCTCTCTACATATATTATCTTCAATAAGATCCATATTTTCTATATCTATTATAGGATGAGAAAGTTGTATTGAGTTGTGTATTTTTTTCTCATATTGTATCTCCTCTTGAAGTGAAGTAATGAAAAGTTGTTGGATCTGAGGACGTCAGCATAGTCGAACCTCGTTATATTGGTGTGTTCGTTCCCTTTTCTATTTCTGTTTTTCTCTATAATTTGAGACATTTGTTTTTCTTCATCATCTTTGTTGGATTGACATTGTTGAGATTGTCGACAGGCTAGATCATTGGGTGTTCAGCTTCCGCTGCCCAAACCACTGTTTTTGCACAACATATATTTTGGGGTATACTATGAGGTCCAATCAATTATAGTTGTCTTATACAGCACATGCTATGGAATTGTACAATGGAATAGGTTGCTGCACTATAGCTTTCTTGCTTAGCTTGTCAAGGTTGTACTTGTAATCTTTGTATTACATTTGTAATAGTGATTGTAATTTCCTCCCTGCGTGGAGAATGTAATTTGCAGCCTAGATTTTGAGTCTAGCTCCAGTACTGTAACTTAGATAGTGGTGGACGCTCCACCTTAAAAACCTTTTGTGGTGGACTGTCCACCTTAAAAACAGAATGTAGTTGGTAGTCTATCTGACTGTCACATGTAATAATATATTTATTATTTGTTATAATAAAAAGTATTTGCAGTCACTTTAAAAACCGGTCGGCTCTCCTATTTATATGTGCAAAAATCCAATGTAACTGTTGTTATCATAGTTGTACAGTCAAATTACTTAATGGTTGAAGGTGCAAAAGACTAGAGTGGTCGAGATGCAAAAAACAATAATAGGATAAAGTAGGGGATATATCATAAAACAATGATGATGTAAATATCTTTATTAGAGATAAATTCGAACTTTTAAAGTTTACTTATTTTCATTTCAACATTATTTGTGTAAAAAAAAAAAAAATGGTGTTATATGAAGAAAACGAATAATGTTATGATCTGATTGAATACAATAGATTTCTAAATTATATTGAATGTTTAGAACATGAACTTATAACTATATCTTAAATTTGTTAATTTGGTTTATAATAGAATTGGACAAATCAACATTTTCATATTAAAATGGCTAAGAAAATAGCGATATTATGAGCATATTTATTGTTCATTAAATTGAAATTGAAAAAGGATCAATCGACGTGAGGCTAAGCGCTTTAGGAGTACATTACCTGGGCTTTAGTGTGGTTTGAGGGCTGACAAAATCTCCAACTATTTCTCATCTTTTTATTACTATAGGTTCGTTCCCTTCCAGAATAGCCAGATCAACTACCAAATTTACAGCATTAGAATTCCACATTTTATTTTCGCTTAGTGTCAAATTTTTAAAGTTAACTATGCCTTGATTATACCTGGATTTCATAATGTCTAGTATATATGTAGCCATAAGATGGAGTAATCTTCTTTCTTAGGCAGTAACATTTTTAAAGCAATCGTTAAAAAGAACAACGTGCATCAACACCGAACAAAGTCAAGTAGCAAATTGAAAATCAACATCATCAATAAACATAATAATAAATGAATGGCAAATTATATTCATGTGCCAAAAATCACTTAAGATACGTCGTTGTTTTCCTTACAAAACAATTAATTTTTTTTTTCTACTTTTGCATATAATCCAACAAATTGATCCATAAGTTAATGAAATTTGTCTAAACTGCATATTTTAATGAATTATTTCATCATCAAACCTAAAATTTCGATTAAAACAACACTATAAACTAATTGTTATGGTTTAGAAGCATTCAAACTTTCCCTAAAATTATAGTTATATTGTTGAAATTGAGAAATTTCTGAAAATTTTCTCAAAGTTGCTATATTACTTCAAAAATTAAAGTTCGTTTCATAGAATTTTATTTTATTTGATGTAACGAATTTCTTATTTTGAGTAAGCCTGAAAGGCAAAAGGCAAAAAAGAAAAAAAGAAATTTAGTAAAACATAGTGTATGTAAAATAATATTTGATGTATAATAGTGTATCTTGTTTTTCTGTGTATGTTTAGCAACTAGTGGTGTATTAATAGAGTTAACCTAGATGAGTTTCTTAAATGAAAGTGAGAAAATTGTAAAATTTACAAAATTCCTTTTTTCCTTTTTCCTTAAAGTCTCGGGAAGTCATACACAAGTAAAATAAAATAGGACTTATTGACTTTATAAGCAAATGAAACGAGACTATATATATTTGTGTCTGTGATTGGATCAAGAGCACCCTAGATAGTGCAGTACCGCTATAACATCTGATTTTCACCACACATCCTTATTTTTTTCTTTTCGCACTAATTTATTTAATTATAAATGAGTAGCTTAAATGAGATGCTATCAAATAGGGATGTCCTGAAGCGCTATATATATATATATATATATATATATATATATATATATATATATATATATATATATATATATAAAGAGGAGGATTCCGTTACATCTTTTAAATTGCATGTGAACTCTGCCTTTTAATCTTCACCACCCATTTCTCATTCATTCTCTCTCTTCCCACTAAGAAATAATATTAAAATGGGAAGAGAGAGAACGAGTGGGGAAATGGATGGTGGAGATTAAGAAGGAGGGTTCACATGCAACATAAAAGGTGTAGCGAAACCCTTCTTATATATGAAAGTCTATTTAAACACAAAGTTTTAGCACAATTGATTTTCACCATTGGATTGCTCCTTGTCGAGGCCTTGTGTCTCTATGTTTGTGTCCAAATAACTGATAGATATATATATATATATATATATATATATATATATATATATATATATATATATATATATATGGGGAGAGTTTCGCTACACCTCTTATATTGCACGTGAACTCTCCCCCTGAATTCTAGCCACACAATCCCCCACTCATTCTTCCTCTTTCCACTAAAAAAGAATATTTAAATGGGAAGAGGGAGAATGAATGGGGGATTGTATGGCTGGAATTCAGGGGGAGGGTTCACATGCAATATAAGAGGTGTAGCGGATCACTCCCATGTGTATGTATATATATATATATATATATATATATATATATATATATATATGCATTTTCAATATATATAGACATCCCTATTTGATAGGGCTAGAGAGCGAGAACAGCACTTTGGCAAAAGCAATCCCACCGGTCAAAATCTTCTTTATTTTCCTCATCTTCTGTTTAAGAATATTCCAATAATATAACGATACTGCCCTGGTTCCTAAGTAATATTATCATTTCCATAATGGCATAACCATAGGATTAAGCCTCATGCAATACTTTTCTTTTCCTTTGTTCAGGCAGAAGTCCACCTGATAATGATGTAATACTAATAGATGCTAGGCTACATGCACCCAACAAAATATTCCCACATTTTATATGTGCCAAGCACACCACGCTTTGTAGCAATATTCCTCCATATATGATGGGTTTGTTAGTGGAAATCACAAATCCATGGAATGTTTTCAACTTTACTTCATATTCAACCTGTCAAACCCGAGACAAGTGGAGTACAGTTAGTAAATGAAAAAGAGATGATATGCACCGTTGGTAGACCCTGATCTCCCTATGTGAAATCTTGAAAAATGTGAAAATACATGTTTGATTTACCCCTTGGTAGACCAGTCAAAGGAGATATTCAAAATACACTTTAAACCAACCACTGTCTTAGGATTTGAGCATGATTTCTTCTCCATTTAGACCAAATTTGCAATTATAGGGGAAAAAGATCAATTTGAGAATAATTAAGAAACAAATATTACATTCATCAATGGAAAGAAAAATGTATTGTCACGATTTTAAATTGGAGAAATGCGCGTTTTTTTTTCGTGAAAATCAATTTAATTTTGTTCTGGATATGGTGGTTAAGTAGCAGACGTTACTTTTTGAGTGATTCACTTCATTATTTTGCTACCTAGCAGCTAAATAACACCACTGTTTTATAGCCTCGTTTTTTTTCCATGTTCAAACCGTCAAATACGCTTATTTCTTGCAACGATATGCTTTTAGGTAAATGTACAATTGTGTTAAATTTATCGTTACCATACCGATATCAAACTATTGATGATCATTATAAGCTACATCCGCATGGTAATGATATCAATATGATACTGGCAAATATACTAGTATTAGTAGTAAATGTAATAATAAAAGAGTATCAGGTCAATGATAATGATAAATCTACCATCATATTAATTTTATTGTATCTTGACTATTTTCATTAATGGAAAGCACAAAAACTTTTGAAAACTTAGTAGACTTTAAACATATGTTTGTTGTATTATTTATTATGATTTTTCATTTCAGCTTGAATTTCAAAGTTTAAAATTGACCAACTTTTTATATCACATCGTATAAACAATCGTTATGAATCAAGAGAGTTTTGCAGGTCAACTAAAGTGAGTCAAAAATGTTTATATAAACATTAATAGAGTTAGAATAAGTAACAATTATCTTAATTATTATCGAAATCTTAATGCAATAAAATTTTAACAGCTTTGTGTTACAGGTATATTAACATTCTACTGCCGCTAACAGAAATTGTGAAGCATCAGTGGTGGTATTTGACTAGCCAGTAGCATCGATACAGCACTGACTTTCTTGTATCGACAATTATTATATTACCATAAAGCCTCTAGGTAAATAGCATCCTACGAAAGTGCATGCATTCAGGTCATGTGAACGTGTCCATGGCACTAATTGCCATTAAATTGTTGCTTTACTGTGGCATTAACATAAAAAGACTCTAAAAAAGCTAGATGTAGATACCATTCGCAGCAGTAGGGCTGGCAATTAGAACCGAAAATCCGAATCGAATCCGATGGATCTCGGATCAGGTCTGAATGATGAAAAATACAATAAAGACCCGATAAAACCCGATCCGACCTGACCTGACCCAAAAGACCCGATCAAAAAACATTGAAATATATGTATTTTTAGTGTTATTTTCCACTCAGACCCGAACCGACCCGACCCGACCCGAAGCTCGGATCGGGCCGGGTCTAAAATTTGAAAATGTATAGTTTAGACCCGACAAAACCCGACCCGAGCACGTAGACGAAATCATGGTGAAATCGATGAGAAATTTGAGGAAATATTAGAAATGATGCATGAATGACATTCGAAAAAATATTGTACAAATTCAAAAAGCTCAAATACAGGAAATAAGACAAAAAACATAACATCGACAAGAACATATTTAAATTATAAAAATCTGATTACTCGTCTTCAATGGCTTCCAACTGGAGATATTGAATTCGGTGAAGCATTGACAATTATAACTTAACTTGAAAAAACAAACCAAAAAAATCAACCTTCTAAATGATGAATAGGCAACAAGCTGAAGTTGATTGATAGCAGAGAATGCTAACAAACAACACACAAACAATATAAGTCATTTCTGATCAACAAGAATAATGACACCACTAATAAGTAGTTTGAAGTAAATGCAGAGAAGTTGATTGCATTTCGAAATTATCTTATTTCGTATTTGTTTATCTAATTTTATATAAGTATTGTAATCACATTTCTAAAATATACATATAAACAACCGCTCAATTCTCCATTTACAATTATTGTTCAATTCTCCATTCAAATGCAACAAAACGACATCATCTGTTCATTTCATTTGAACCGTTCAAAACAACCGCTTATTTTGTCTGCTCTCCATCCTCGAGAACAGATCCTTACTATTGCAGTTTTAGACATTTGTACAGTGCACTTCATGCTAACTATTAGTGCATTCGCTATCTTTTGGTGAACGTATTAATTTGGCATTAAATAGCAGTGTCAAATAAGATGAGGTTTCTTCAGACGATGACTTAACCGTTTTTTATTAGAATTTTCCACGTAATTGTATTGACGCAATATCAAATGACAAAAAAAGCACATTAAAAGCAGATAGAAAATATCCATATCTACAGTAAGTTTTAAATTCTTTTTTAAATTTGCCATAAGTTTAGAAAAGTGGCTCGATATTTATATATATAAAGAAGAGTACTTCTAATGTATTGCTTTAGGATCAAAAAGTGGAGGAGTTTCTTGCAACTCAACAAAATGAAATTTCAAAGTACAGTCACATGCCTAGGCATTCAAACATTGTTTACCAGTTAAACAATGACTCCTCATGAAACCCAGTTAGAAAACCATAGGTTCATATATAGATTATTCTTGAACCATTCACTTCCTTAAACAAATGATATTTTGATTCTCCACACCACATAAAGGCAAGCATAAACTTTAAAAATCAGACCCACAACATTCACTTCTTTATCATACCTATAGCTTCGCAGCAGGTGAGATGGTCTACCACAATAATTTTTTATTGCATCAGATACCATATAATAAGACACCGTTTAAGCTCCATTTTATTCCTCACTCAACCTCAACAATTCTAACAAAAAAACAATGCTGCATTCTTTTGCCATAAACCTACTTCTCATGATCACTACTAACTTCTTCTTCTTTGCCCAATCATCATCATCTCCATTACTCTCGTTTCTCCAAAGCCTGCCTATACGTTCTCAAACTCTACTTAACTGGAACGAGTCCATTAACCCTTGTAGTTGGCAAGGCATCACGTGCAAATCAAACTCTATTCAGACCATAAACCTCTCTAATCTTAACATGGAAGCCACTTTATCTACTTCGATTCCTCACATTTGCACTCTTCCATCTCTTGAATATCTAAACTTAACCCAAAATCGCTTCTCTGGTTCTATTCCTCCTATACTTGGCAACTGTTCTAAGCTCAAAAGCATTCTTCTTGAATCTAATTTTCTATCTGGAAATATACCACCTGAATTATTTATCTCTGGTGAACTTATTGAGGTCAATTTAGGTACCAATGCACTCACAGGAGAAATACCAACCGAGGTTAGGTTTTCTACAATGCTTGAATATGTTGGATTTTACAACAACAAACTAAGTGGATATATTCCAGAAGAGCTACTTATTCTACCAAAGCTTAAGTACCTGTATCTCTACAGTAACAACTTAACTGGAAAATTTCCCCATTTTCCTACTAAATGCTACTTATCCGAAGTGTACGTACATATGAATATGTTATCAGGTGACATACCTACTAGCTTATTCAATTGCCATAACCTCACAGCTTTTATAGCTACCAGTAATAAAATCCAGGGAACATTACCCAATTTATTTTCAAAGCTTCCCAAGCTTGAGTTGCTGTATCTTGATGACAATGAAATTGGGGGAGAGATACCAAAAAGTTTAAGTACACTGATGAATTTGAGTATGCTTTTGCTTTCTGAAAATTATTTCAATGGTAGTATACCTGAGAATATTGGTATGCTTCAATCTATATCTACTCTTTCTTTGTGGGGAAATCGACTCACTGGTTCTATTCCTAAGTCAGTTGGTGAGCTTGAGAACTTGGAATGTTTGGCTCTTTCCTTTAATAAACTCTCTGGTTCATTACCTCGTGAGTTAGGTAACTGTAGCTTTCTCACTGAACTTGAAATTGACGAAAATTTAATCTCAGGATCGATTCCAATGGAGATTTATAAACTAAAGAATCTGGAGAAGCTACTGCTGTTTAAAAATAAGCTTGAAGGATATATAGCTCCTGAAATTGCAAACTTGAGCAACCTAGTTCAGTTGCATCTCTATAACAATTCCCTAAGTGGAGAGATTCCAAAAGCGATTGCCACATTACAGAAACTTGAATATGTTAGTTTAGCTTTCAATAATCTGACTGGAGAAATACCTTGGGATCTCGGAAGAGCTACTAGTTTGATTTGGCTTGATCTTACAGGCAACAAACTTCATGGCACAATCCCACCTTACTTGTGTAATGGAAATAATCTATCTGTTTTTGTAATCGGACGTAATCGATTTAATGGTACTTTTCCTACTCTGATCGGATCGTGCTCAGCACTTCATAGAGTAATACTCTCCAACAATCATTTTCAAGGAAAAATAGCAGAAAATTTAAGTATAAATCCTAGAATTCAATACCTTGATCTCAGCAATAATTTCTTCACAGGGGAAATTCCACTGAAATTTAGTTTATGGAGCAATCTTTCCATGCTTGCTTTGTCGAATAACTTATTCAATGGATCTATTCACCGTGAATTTGGTAACCTTCAAAAGTTAGAAATTTTGAATATTTCATCAAATAGATTGACAGGAGAAATACCACATGAGTTGAGCAAATGTGAAAATGTACTCAAATTAGACTTGAGTTCGAATTTCCTTTCAGGGAATATTCCAGCTGAAATTTTGAGACTACAGAAACTGCAGAATCTTCTTCTTTCAGGAAACAACCTAAATGGCCCGATTGCTGATATATTCACGTCAGCTCAAAGTCTTTTGGAATTGCAACTTGGAAATAACAAACTTAATGGACATATTCCTTCTAGTCTAGGCAGTCTTCAGTATATTTACTTAGCTTTGAATTTGAGCAACAATAAATTAACAGGAGAAATTCCTGCTAGCTTCAGCAATCTTGGTAAACTACAAGTTCTTGATCTTTCAAATAACTCACTTTCGCGTTCTATACCATCTACCTTAAATTCCATGTTCTCTCTCTCAATAGTCAATGTATCATTCAATAATTTATCAGGGAATTTGCCTCGAGATTGGATACATTTTGTATCAAAATTGCCAAAATCTTTTCAAGGAAACCCCATGTTAATTCTGACAGCTGGGGAACTGACACAAGAAGGTAAAAATAACAGAAAAGGAAAATGGATGACACCGGTTATTACAGTTTTATGCATCCTTTCTCTTGTATTAGGAGTACTTTGTGCATTGAAATATTTGTCCACAACTAAGTATTATAAGTTAAAAGCTGTTTCAAGATGTTCAACTAATAGCCTGGACTCTAACAAAGGATTGCCAGAAGACATTACATATGAGGACATACTTAAAGCAACCGAAGACTTGAGTGAGAAGTACATAATCGGAAAAGGAAGGCATGGGACTGTATACAAGACAGAGTTTGGGAATGAAAAATGTTGGGCAGTTAAAAAGCTGGACTTGGTAGAATCGGCTTTTTTTACTGAACTTAAGATACTAAACCTTGTGAGGCATCGGAACATCATGAGAGCTGCTGGATACTGTGTGAGAAACGGATTTGGTTTGATTTTATCGGAGTATATGTCACGTGGTACCCTTTACGATGTGTTGTATGGTAAGAAGCAACATATTTCATTGAGTTGGAATGTGAGGCATAGAATTGCTCTAGGAGTCGCTCAAGGTTTGTGCTACCTTCATCATGACTGTGTGCCTCAGATTATCCATAGAGACGTGAAATCTAGCAATATATTGTTGGATTCTGAGTTTGAAGCTAAGATTAGTGATTTTGGAAATGCAAAGATGGTCGATAGTTCTGAAGACGAAAGTAGTACAATGTCTTTGATTGTGGGTACTCTTGGCTACATCGCTCCAGGTATTACGTGTTTTATTTATTTACTTATTGTTGGATTCGATGAACGGCAGTTAGGGCAAAAGGTACTAGCAAAATTAGGCAGTCACCAAAGGGACCTTTATTGGATCTTAAAGGATAAAAACTTTGTTTTTAGCAGCAAAAATAAAAAAGCAGATATTAACATGAAAATATAAAGTTATTTCTAAAAAAAAAAAAAATTTGCCAAATCGATTTTTTGATTTATTATCATTCTAAAATAATAATGATAATAACAACAACTACTACTTCTCTACAAAAGCCATCATAAAATCAACATCCAACAAACTGATCGAAGATGCAATTACAAATGTAACCACATTTGGTAAATTCATTAAAAAAAGGCTTGAATTAGGAGATTTGGTTAATTGCGATGGTGAAACAGGATATTGACGCAAACAATAATTATAATGAAACTAGGAAAGTATTCAACATACAAGAGATTCAAGCAATAGAGACACAAAATATCAAAGAACAAACTAAGAAAGAGAAATGATAATTACAAGCTGAGTGTGGCACGTCTGGATACATGTACATATCTTAAATGCAGTATTGTTATTTTATATCTTTTCTTGCCAAACTTTTGATACAATTTCCTCTAATGTTTTGGGCCATATCAGAAAATGGATATTCAACAAGATTAACGGAGAAAGCTGACACATACAGTTATGGAGTAGTTCTACTAGAACTCCTAACTCGTAAGCTGCCTGTGGATCCCACCTTTGAAGATGGCCTCGACATAGTAGCATGGATGAAAACAAAGCTAAAAATGGCTAACTGGGAAAAATTATTTGATTTGCTTGATGAAGAAATCACTTACTGGATAGAAGAAGAAAAGGAAAAAGTGATAGCTTTGCTGGAACTGGCCATGTCTTGCACACAGTCAGCAAGTGAGGGAAGGCCATCCATGAGGGATGTAGTAGCCACGTTAATCAAGCTTACATAAAGAGCAGTGCTATGAACAGCACAAAATTTGCTGCAGTTTTCCCACTATTTTCCCTTTCCTCGACAGTATACACTGCTGAGTGAAAATTTGCAGTATACTTAGTAATTCGTTGCCAACCAAAACTGGGTAACATGAAGTAGAGGTATGTATATAACAATGCTTTTATAAAAGGCGAGAAGTGCTAATAATTGTACATAAATTATGACTAAAATTATGTTTATGTATTGACTAATAACATTTTATCAATTAGTTACATTATTAAGTAAGTAGAAGCATATATCAAATAAACAGTAGTACTTATACAAGGGGTTTAAAAAGTTAAACCAAGTCCAGGCTCCCAGCTTTCTACTTTGCATTGACATCATATATAATTCAGTCGCGACTAATAATAAAATAGAACGGAGATGGTCATTACTCATAGACCTGGGGTTGTTTTCTTATCACCTATATTCACCAAAGAACAAAATATGCTGTAAATCCCAGAAAATATTGCCGTCAATACTTCCATGCTTTTATTGTCAAAATTTAGTGTGTCAATGACAGAAGGCTGGATTGGACAATAAGTGTATCTTTTCAGAAATAGTATTAGCAGTTGGAAGCTAAATTCAGTGTTTAACACTTCAAACATACTAGAAATTTAGAGATTTGTTTAGACATTGTTAATACAGTAGATTAAACAACCTCAAAATGTGGTTCATTTCAAACTTTATAACATGAAAAATATACTAAAGACGAAGGTATTGCAGGGTGTAGTGTAAGGGGAGTAGCCGATTCGTTCTATAAACCACATATTTTCTTTGGATTTTTTTTATCATGCATCCTGGTAGTTACAGTAACTAAGTTTTAAGTCCCTTTCAATTTCCTTCTATAAAATACATTCCTATTTCCAGAAAATTCAGAAGCAGGGGCGGGAGGGGAGGTATGTGGGTAATTTTATTAACCTTAACATGTATGAATATGTTATCAGTTCTCATAACTCGTAACCACATACAATACACTCCTTGACAGTAGATGAAAGTGGGTAAACCGATCTAATGACAAATCAAACCAACCAAATTAAGTTATCGGTTGGTTATCTGATTTAACTGAACTAAAAACAATTCACATTTTATGTTTAGAATATACATTATAATTTGAAATGAAGCAAAATATGTAATTTAAGTATTCGTATCTAATACTCTTGCACTTTCTAATAGTAATTTGGACACGAATATAATAAAAGTATTTAAATAACTAAAGTAATCTAAACAAATTGTCATAACATTAGTAATTTTGAAAAAATAATAAAAGTTCGGCTTATTTGGTTAATCCATTAACCAAACTCACATTTTTTTTTACTGGCCAATTATAGAAAAAAAAAATTGTTTCAAAATAAAACCAAATCAAACCAAACCGATAGAAATAAATTGGTTTGATTGGTTTACTTGATTTAACCAAACACCATTCATCTATACTTGGCAGTCACTCTTAAATTCTGAAACAAAAGATGAAAAAGAAAAATGATTACAAAAAAATATGGATGTATATAATATCATCCAAAGAGAGAGACTTAAAACAAATAAATTTTAGAAAGATGGATGTGTACCCAATTTCTGGTTTTCTTCGTTTAACATTTTTACCTCTCTAATTGATTTTTTTTTTTTTGTAATTATAAAATAATAACAGCTAAATGTCAAAAGTTCAAACCCACTAAACGCACTTGTACAACCTAAACTAAATGTAGTCACACTTTTAATTTTGAGTGTCACAAAAATGCATAATAACATAATTCTATAATGCCAACACTAGTGCTCTCAAATCATTAGAGTTTTATTTTTCCTCTCAATTAATCTATGATCAAAATAACCTATAAATATACACACACTTCAGCATCAAAACTCTAAATTGATTTCAGACCAAAAATTTTGTTCAAGATTTATTTATTTTTGCATATTAGCTCTAATAAAATACTAACTTAGAAAGGTTAAAAATATCGCTATGGTTTTTTAAAACTTTATCTATATACATATACATATACATACACACACACACACACACACACACACATATATATATATATATATAATTATATATATAATTATATATATATGTATATACACATATACGTATGTATATGTGTATATGAGATTAATAATTTAACGAAATTCCATATAGCAATTTTTTCCTAAACAAAATAGACTGAAAATAGTAAACATAATACTTTTTAAACTACCATTATTATTATAATACTATAATGGTAATAGTTCGATCACAAACACTTGATAATCTAATATTGTCAAATCAAAATGGTATTGATTTCATCTACAAAAGAATAATTTATAATCACATCAAATGCACGATCACTTAACGCTATTATGCGTAACCAATAATCTTGAATCATTTTCCTCTTTCTATATATATATATATATATATATATATATATGTGTGTGTGTGTGTGTGTGTGTGTGTGTGTGTGTGTGTGTGTGTGTGTGTGTGTGTGTGTGTGTATCATCAACATAACTAACTAAATTTTCACATATTTCAAAATTATGTTTCCAAACAATTTCCAAATTAACAATTTTATTCACATTAAATAAATAACTGAAAAAAAATCATATTAGAACTTTGACAAATAGCTAATTTATAATTTAGAAAAACACTATATTTACAGTACATAATCCGTCCAAAGAAACTCACAAAAAAGTTAAAACGTCAAGTTTTGCCAAAACTACATTGTGTGAATTTACCTTTTACCAAAAATAAACTCAAATTGTGAAATACTTAAGCAACAATGTAATTCAAAATCAAGTAAACAAAAATAGGAGATTAAATCCAAACTACTTTAAACTAAATTTGAAACATTGTTGTTTAAATTGAATTAGAAAGATGTACAGACTACTAGATGCATGTAGTTATATGTGAATAATAAATTCATACTCGTTTGGAAAGGTGAAATGTAAATCTTAATATTTGATCATGTAACCTAGGAAATAATAATATTAATCTGACAAGCTTTGTCTTGAGTGACGTCTTAGGTTCCGCACGAAAATCAAATAATAATAATAATAATTATTATAATAATAATAATAATTATTATTATTATTATTATTATTTGATTTTTTTTTATCAAGATAAAGCCAAATGCACAACTATCAACCATGTAATGCTAACATAGCAACCTTTTAGCTCTGAAAACAATTTTTTTTTAATTAATCTATTATCAAAATAATCTACAAATTTTTCATTAAATATCCAAATACCTTACAAATTTTGAAATTTATTCGCGACAAATAGATAAAGAAAAACTTGCATACCAATTTTTTTTTACAGTTAACTAGTTTAAAATCTAAAATATTTTTTCCAAGCATATTTATAAAATTAGCAGAATGTAAAAAAATTAAAAAACACACCAAACATTTATATTCAGCTATTTTTAAACAATATAAAATGAAATTAAAAAAATGAATCTGTATCATTACCTATGGTACGATGTGAAGTTTCACCATTTCACCCCTTGATTTTGAGTTAGGTAGGATCAAAATTGTGATACTCCACACGACATGGGTAATTATTTGTGTTATAACATATGCCAAGATTACTTTCGAAAGTATTAAATGAATTATTTTCCAAAATATATTATATACTAATAAAAATCAACCACATATGTATGGCACTTCAATATTGCTTGGATAATCTTACTGTTTGCAAGTTTTAAGTCTCACAAAATGCCATCGTACCTTTTTTTGTTAATCGCTTCCTACTATGTCTACTATTAACATAGTTTATAATTTTCACATATTTCTTGATTTTCCCAGTGATATTAAATCATTTAAGAATTCCATTCACAACAAACAGATAAATGATTTGCATATTAAACCTCTAACAAATAGCTAATGAGAGAAATTAGGAATTTTACATTTTACCGAACACAGTTAGTCTTGAAAGACGAAGATGTTGAAAGTAGAAACAACAAATGTTTTCTTCTATGTTCCTCTTTTTTTTGATAGAATAGTGATCCTCAACTTGAGAAGATCACTCATAAAAATGTAACAACAAATGCTTTCATAGTTAATGTTTTAAATGGATATACAATTTGTACAAAAATATACTTCATAATTGAATAACAAAAAATGTAATTAAATCCAAGTAAACTATACGCAAAAATAATCTCCAAAGCGATTAAACTGAATATGAGAAATTAGTATTTGATAGCAAGTTAGAAATGATTTTTTTTTTTTTTTTTTTTTAAAAAAAAAAAAAAAAAAGATGCATGGATGGACACACATCTTAAGTTCAAGCTCGACCAAAAAGAGGTCACAGGTTCAAACTTGTGTAGCGTTACTCAAACCTTTAGAAATACATTGACACAGTAGTGTATTAGACCTAAGACTCGTTGTGCTGAAGGTGCACTACCACAAAAGTATCCAATTATTCATCATTATCCAGTTACAATTTTAATGCCACGGCACCTTTATTATAAACTTATAATATCCTTTTGGAGGATGCATGTGACATAAACTTGGCTAACTTTATACAAGTCAAAATCAATGCAACTAAGTGTGTATATAACTAGGAATTAGCAATTACACATGTATATTACGAGCAAATATGACAAACAATATGTTATACAAACGTGTAGACCGTTTGTTATACTTAAAATGGGGGATTTTCAAATAATTCTGGTAGCGAAATGATTAATGCAAACTTGGAAGAACTGTATTGCCAACATACGTACGTTATTTGATTAGAAAACAAATCTAGTGGCAGCTAACTAATCATTTGGTAAATTATCGTTATGATAACATCAAGATAAGCAGACGGATTCTGCAACCAAACCCACAAACAATGAATTGGGATTCATTATGACCCACGCGGCCACGCACTCAGACTAATAATTTTACTATCGAAAATGCTTGAACACCCGAAGCTTTTTTTGTCAAATAAATGAGCAGGACCGTATGGATTATGCCTTCAAAAAGTAGGAGGCGGAACACCTCTTTTCTCCCTATTTGAGCAAAAAAAACAAAACACACAAAAAAAGGAAATTATTAAGAAAATACAATGTTACTGTGCAGTCGTTGCAGAGTGCGCTATTATCGCGACACATTCGATTCTTCTTCCTTCGCTATCTGATCTTTGATTCTCCACCGCCGCTGCTTGTTTTATCTCATGTTTTTTTTTTTTTTTTTTTTTTTTCAGATTTTGATTTTGGTGGCTGATAGCGCGGCAGAGCCACGATGTTCCTTTCATCTCAACACCAACTCGTTTCTTCTCAGAATGAGTTAAAATCAGCAAAACACTATGAAATCTTGTTACGCGATGTAATGGCGAATAAAAGAACGAAAGGTTTGGTTGCTGAAATTGATTCGCACGAATAATAAATGCTAAAGACGAACTCCATTTGAGCGGAATTGAACCTACGGAGTCGGTGAGTAGTCCCACCGATGTGTCACCAAATTTAATTGATTACCCACACTAAACACGTCCTACCCAAAAAATAAAAAATAAAAATAAACTTTCAATACCAATTTGATTTTATTTTAAAATCAAATACCGCTAGTTAAATACTACATTATCGTTATTTTACTATTATTTTAAACGGGATCCGCAATGCAAGTACGATGTATGTCTGCTAATCTGATGCAACGCGTGATAAGCATATAAATCGCATGCTAACTCTACTCGGTTATGTATGTATTCACGTACATACCATGTGAACTAGAACAAAATTCTTGTAGACGCTCTATGTAGTATTGAAACGGTAAAATAAAAATAAAATAGGAATTCGACTAAGGGCGTAGTTAGCCAATTAAATATTATAAAAATGTATATGGGCTACTCACCAAGTATCTAAGTTTGAATTAAATTTTGCTTAATAGTAAATTGTAAAATGATGATCACGAAGGGGACGGACAAGAAAACTTCAAAAGATAAGGTGCATCATAAGTTAATGATCCAATATTGGGGCCGTTGTTTATCAGCTATATATACTTTCCATGTCCCTTTTCTTCCTTTCTTCATCGGCTCAAATTGGAAAAAAAGACATTTCGTTGCCAACCATTCTTTTTGAATTATAAGAGAGTTTTTAGCATACATTCGTATGAATACAAAAAATTAGCCTTAGGTTATATCCCTTTTCTTTTATGAATCTCGTACTGTTTATAAATAAATAAAAAGGTAAGTTTAAGAGGTATTTGAATATGTGCTCTTATGATATTTTGTAACTCTTTTTTTCTTCGTTCTTTTATTTTAAGCAAAACGGAGAATCTAGTCATTCTCCAACGGCTCACAAAAACAGATCCATAGAAATGGCTACAGGATCTATGCATACAAATAGGGAAGGCAAAAAAATCCGTACCCGTGGTTATCCTTGGGTAAAATCCGTCACGGATATGAAACAGATAGTTAATTAGGTATCCGTGCGTAAAATAAACGGGTATTTTTAATATCCGCTAATTAATAGGGTGGGTACGGATAGTAAGATATCCATGTCCTTGGGTACCCATGTCCGTATTGAATGTGATTTATTACCAATAGTTAATACAAAAAACATTGTTGTTGGTTGTTCGGTATTTGTGTGCATGCTTTTACTCAACAATTTATAACTGGCTGTTGATATTTTGATGGATACTTCTGTTGTTATCTTTTCTTTTCTAGATGTTGGTTTAAATATGTATTGGTATTTTGAGGTTAGCGTTTGAGCATTGGTCTAATTTTTTTTTTAACCAAATGTACTTTTGAATAATTTCAATAAATGGTTAAAAAATAAATTGAATAAATATAATGGATACGTACGAATACCCACTATTACCCGCAGCCTGTTTCAAACCTGTTTAATGGGTACCCGTGCAGGTATGGGGCGGGCACGGGGCAAAAAATTACCCAATGGGGCGGGTGATGGGGTGGTACTACCCGCGCCCGCCCCACCCCATTGCCATCCCTACATACAACAAAGCTCCAAACAAAAGCCAAATATAGCGGCAAAAACAAAAAACATGAATACAGATGAAAACCAAAATTAAGTAACCGACTAGAGAGGCCATAGCCGATGCAAGAATGGCGCTAATATGGCGACTAGCAAACAAGTAAAGATGCCCACGCGACGCATACCAAGTGAGAAGGCCAAAGATCACGGAGAAAAGCAAATCCACTCCTATGAAAAAACTGCGGTCAACCCAGACCGTCCGAAAGCTCCTATTCCAAGACAGCTACTCCAGAACCATAATATCCATAGTCCAGCAATTGTAAAAGCCTATAAATCCAGGCCCTGCAATACTCGCAAACAAAGTCTGCACTTAAAGGGGGAGGAGGTGATGAGAAAAGGATAATGGGAAGGCTCCCGCTATCCTCGTGGTAACGGGTTCATCCAATCCCCGCTCGGGTGGTAGGTGGTACTGAAGTAACATCAAAGGTACCAGCCAACCATCTCGATAGAGAATCAATAGAACCTCTAAACGGTTTGCCACGAAATACAAGGAACAAATCATTTCTTACTCTTCGGATGATGGTAGGAGAGTCCATCGGCACTTCATCAAAAAAGGCCTTATTCCGCGAACACCGGATGTGCCAGCGGATAAGACTTGAGATTAACCGAAAAATGATCGAGCAAACGGATTTTCCTGAGATTCCAACAAACAAGAGTCTTAGTAAATCAGCGAGTGAAGACGCATTACTTCGAATACCGACCAAGTTTCCAAAGAAATTCCAAACAGATTTGGCAATAAAGCCAAAGAAAAAAAAGTGTGCTATGAATTCCATATCACATGCCTCAACACCTACAACGGGACACTAATGAGATACCAATCCTATGAAGGTTCTCGTCTGTCGGTAGCCTACCATGGAGGGTCCGCCACATAAACAGAGAAACCTTTGGTGGAATGCGAACATCCCAGATGAAAGAGGAAGACGTGGAGTTGACGTCATCCCAAGCTCATATGTCAGTAACTTGTAGATGTTCTGTTATTACCATTTATGATTCTGAAGGCATGGGGCCATGTCGATAATGAGGATGCTGAAACTAAATTATATCGTAACCAATGACTAAAAGCATGTCACACTAGTAAAGGAGTCCCGCACCAGTACAAGAGTGGATGATGTCGAAGATAGGAATCATACAACAAACGATGACGCATTTCAGAGCACTTTAGGGGGATGTTAAAAGCTTACTACCACTAACGATCTCGCACTTCTGCAATGTAATAAAAGATGTTGCACCCCATTAATGGCATACACCAACAACGCTCAGGGGCATGTCATGAGTCATCAGTGTGATTGAGAATGTTGTACATCAACATTGTCATATTTATCAATATTACGTCTCTTCAATGTCGCATATCAAGTAAAGCCACATCTCTTCAATGTCATCAATCGCTATTGTTGCGTCTTATTGATATCATACTTCATCAACCAAAGCAGTGCACAAGACAACATTTCATAAACCATGGATGACCTAGAGGCATCATGTATCATTAATGTTGTATATAACAATATGATTTTTGTTTGATGATGACAAACACACACACACACATACATATATATATTATAATATAAATGTATTTGTAACTGTACTATTCTATACTACATCACATACAAAAATAAATATTATATTTGAATAAAATACTATTGAGCAAGAATTTAATATTCAAACAATGTTTATTTAAATTAATATCTTATTTTATCATTTAGAATTGTACAGACTTCTAACTCCACTATTGTACATTTCACTGTAATATAATTCATTTCAATTACATTCAACACATTGGTTCCTCACCACAACACTCAGTTACATATGCTCCTTCATGTTCAGACACATATACACACATTTTTTTTTGTGTGTGTATATATTATTGTGTGGATATGCAAGCAAAATAGAGCTGTCACGGCTGCTCAACAAAGCACATCAATACAACATAGGCAAAGGAGCATGTATGTGCAACATGTTAGTAAATAAGGGAAAGTGTAAAAACACTGTTCAAAATTGTGCGGTCAATGTAAATAATACATGTAGGTTAAATTGTAGAAAGCAAGCAAGAATGCCAAGACAAATACACGTGTAAAGGAAAACTTTGATGAAAATATACGTATAGAGGCTCAGTGGAGCAGCAAAGAATTGTTTGCATGTTTAGATGGGTATAAAGGAAAATGTTTCTCTTTCTTTTATTGATTGATTCTAAAATTGAAATTATTTTCAATTTTGCATTCTTGGCATTTGTCAAATTCAACAAAGTATACAAATAAAAAAAGCAACTGGCCAAGGCAACAAATCAAACCCAAGTCAGACATGACAATGGTCAACAAGAACAATAAAGTATTCAGGGTCAAACAAGAATGCACAAGCATAAACAAGTCATGATCAAGCCAAAATCATGGTAGTACTCATGGTCAAAGAAGTGGACCAGATGCCACAAAACAAGAGCAGAATAGATTAAAAACATGGTCACAACATTGCCAATACATGTAAAATCAATGTCGTACACAAGTGTGCATGACATTAGAACGTTGATCAACATGCCAACATCAAAGTTCAAGAAAATGGTGCAATCATGCAGTGGGACAAAGAAATATTTGCATGGTCCAATTTGTAAAAGAAATTCTTTTTTAGAAAACAATTGACTAGTTAAACATTTGGAAAAGATTAGTTTTGTAAATATAGTTTTTAGCAATTTATTCTCAAATGTTGCAGTGACAGTATCATAATGACACCGGGATTGAACAATACAAATCAAGGCCAAAATATTGGAATATATTATTGTTGAAATCATGTTAAAAGCATCTCAAGGCATGTAGGTTTCCAAAAATCATTCATGCAAAATTAGCATGCAAGAATTTGGGCAAGAAATAAATTACGAAGTTTTTGAGAAAACAATCGAATTTCAGGAAATGTCATGCAAGAATTATCAAATGTCTTCAAAATTATTTTAGGGCAAGAAATTAATCCAATGTTTCCTGTTTTATTTTCAGGATAAATTTGGCAAAAATCATTTCCCAAATATACAAAAATACAAGTTTGGCACAAATGTAATTCGCAGACATTTTTTAGAGCAAAATAAGGCAAGATAAAAAAATATAACATTTGCTCTTACTAGTATTACCGCACAATGGTGGGAAAACCGACCGTTAAGTTATATAATATAAAACAAAAATTTATTTGATAATTTTTTTAATTATGACCCCAAACCTTGAAAAACACGTTTTCTTAGTTTATAATTATTAAACAAGGGAAATAAAATGATAACATGCCACAAATTTTTCTATAGAGAAAGACATTTGTATCAATTGATCTTGCCACTTCAAGAAAAATTGATAAAATAATTTATATCATTAATAAACCAAATACCTCTATCATATGTCAAAACCATAAAAGAATCATTACAACCATGCAAAGTGAATATTAAAACTGCTATGCTGTAAACTCTAAGATTGTTCCCTTGAAAATTAGAAAGTTGCTTGGATTTAATATGCATGCTTCCATATTCCATAACTCGAACCATTATGGAACCCCGTCATTAGAAGTCCTCTGTCACAAATTCATGTTGATTGCTTATAGTTCCGTTCTTTAAATTGTGAATATCGTTGATTGCATATAGAAAAATAAGGCCGGTATGGTCACATTCATTGATATTACAAATTTAAAATACTATAAATATTACATTTAGTAACATTGATAACCAACAGATTATATGCAAACAAATAAAATTACACTGAAACAGGGTAATTCCATGATATTTTATTGCAAAGTATGAAGATTACAAATGCAATTAACCAAAACTAATATAGTACCCAAGCATTCCAACTAAAATGATACATAGAAATATTCAAACTCAAAATACAGATACATTTGATAACATAAACAAAACATTCCTCCACAAACACTGTACAACCAAAAACACGCAACGAAATCTAAACGGTGGAACAAAATTACGACCCTTTCAACTCGTTTACTACTCTTCTTTGACTTAACAACTATGTTTTTACGATGAACTCTGGGGAGTGCTTCATTAACACCCACCAAAAGCATTCTCTAATATCTCTTTGGCATTTGCATCGCAACTTTCCTTCATTGCAGAACCTCCAGCAATATTTGCACTAAGTAGGAGTAAAGCCCTTTTTGCAACGTCAACCTAATAAAGATATGTGAAAGACAATAACCAAAAAGATAAAATTCAAGAAGGAAAAAACTACAATACAATACTTATTAACATTCTATGTGCCTTATCTTATGCATGATTAATGATGTCAAAGTCAAACAAGCACTAGGACTCTGTATAGGTGACAGCTGTTGAATCTGTCGGTGTTAGAGATTATCATACACTGACCTTCAGTTTCTTCTCTTTATGCCAAAGCAGTTGATTAACTGTTCACGAAAGCAAGAATTACTATGTTAGACAAGTCCAATGTCCAAAGTTAAAAATTGATTGTCATGGTTTTTTATTAATGTCGTTTTATGCAAGAATCAAAAATAAGATATCTTGCAGTTCAACCAAATTAAGTAATTATAGTAGTGCCTTGTTTTTTTCTATTTTCAAATGCTAACAGGTTGCTCTTTGTGAAAAACAGTATAAAAATAAAAAATGGTTAAAGAATAATTTTGCATAACCTGTAAAGTTAAAATAAAATAAACCAACCCAATAGCAGCAACTCCAAAATAAAGGATAATGTCCTCATAGTATGTGAGAAACAAGATAATCACTTTTTTGCATTTAGGAACATGACAATAATTATCAATTGTGATTTTAGAAATATGTAAATGTAATAGCTAATGAGTCATTCAATCAATGTACAAGATGTTAGAAAGTATTATTTCTGAATTTTTAACAAAAACTCACCCGAAGAACAAAAGACTGTTGAAGCTCAACAAAAGATCTGAGCGTTGATTGATTGTGTTTGGGAATAGATCTGTTTAGGCAGGTGCCGCCGGTATTATTATCATGGGAGACTTCAAAGTCATTCATTGAAGCACTCCTTTGTTTATTTTTCTTCCAGATGCTTTTTGAATGTCTCCCATTTCTCACATGCCTCGGTAAATCAGTTTTATTAAAAGCAACTATATAAGACAATCGATTATATCTAACACAAATATCAGGAGAACAAAATAATATAAAAACTTAACAAAGGCTCATTTCGGGCACTTTAGCAAAATTAAACCAAATCTTTTACATGTTAAAGAAAACGATTGAACTTATTAAAATTGGTTCAAATTTTATAACAAATAATATAGCATGATGCGACATTACCATTTGGAGGCGAGGTATTGTTAACAAAAATGAAGATGGTCTTCCCAACACTAAGCTTAACTCTCTTCCTAACCATGTAGACTAATTAACCGATAGTCAAATCTGCAGGAACAAGAAACCTATAAAACAAAATGCATGAACTATTGAATACATAGAGAGAACTTAAAATTTCTTTTGTAGTTGATTGTTCTGTAGGTAACCATAACTATAAAGCATTAAGTACATTTATTATGCTTGCTAAAAATTAAAATAGTTAAAATCACAGAGTAAACAAAAAACACTTGATGCTGTCAAGGTTAGGTAAGCAGACTGCTTACCGAAGGAACATAATCCTAGTTCAAGTATAAAATATTGCTATAAATCACAAAGTTTCAAGACCTGATATCAATTTTTTTAATAAAGGTTCAATCTTCGATATCAAACATAAGTGACCCATCACCACATATTACTGCGGTGCTCGAGTTAACATGGTAACATCTAATGGATTGGCTGATGTTGCTCTAAAACTTGTATTGAGATATCAAAGGAAGAAAAAGAGCATAGGCAGACGTTTCAAACAATGAGATGAGATCTCTTGCTCTGACTGGAAACCAAAATAAGGGACTAAAAATCATTAACCATTAACTGTAGGATCTAATTACCTTGATAAGGAGTATATTTCAGGAGAACTAATCCTGCAAAACACACCTACTGTGCTAAAATGCACTTTTTCCAAGGCCATTAGAAAAAATATTTAATAGCCCAAACCACTAGACATTTTGGTGAACTTCTGTTTTGGTTTCAGCTATGTGAACGTGGCCTAAATGATATCAACCATGTCATAAATCTGAGATGGGATAAGATAACAGCAGTATAACCTATTACCAAGTAATCCTTTATCTATAACAAGTTTGTTAAGCACACCACCATTGAATCCACAAGAGGTCAAAACATAAAGAGAGGACAAATATTAATAATATGTCTAGTAGATGGTTAGAAGCATAATACCCACATATATTAATCGTATTAAAATCCTCATCCTATTCTTACAGTTGTCATGGCAAGGGCGAAATAATCACCAAAAGTGGTGCAACTCATCATTCTTCAGCAAGCTTATATCAACAAATTTTGTGGCATGATAGACAATGAAATATGGAGATGGAAAAGAGTTATAAATTAAAGTTCAGGAAATGCTAACACAACAAATGATCGAAATGCCACCAATTTACGGTCCAAATTTGAATATCTTAGTATTACATCTTCTTTCTCTGACAAAATGAATACAATATTTGATTGATCTGTGGAAAATCAATCTGACTGCAGTAAGAAAAGTAAAAAAAAATGCAGATGAATCATAAAATAATTATATCATTTAACCCAAATCATATTTCTCTACCAACTATCTCATCCATTCCAGCTAATAGTGAATCTACTTCTTTTTATATAAGTTGTAATGCAGATCCATCTCATCTTTCAAGAGGCAAATTCTATTCCATGCTAGCTAAAAGCACATTAAAAAATGAGTGCATTTCAGCGAGTAATCAAAATGTTATTGTTGTTAATTCAACTACTTTCTAATGTCAAAATCTTAATGCAACTAGACTAAGGAGGATATCAAGTGAATCAGATTAGACACAATCTCTAACAGATGAGGCAGAAGCTATTGTTACCTAAACGTCGTGAAGAAGGAGAAACATAATATAGTTTGGCCTTAAACATAAAGGTGTAAAAGAACTGTGTAAAAACAATGAGAATTATTCCAAGACGCTTTGCCTGATTTAAATAACATAATCATAAATATAAGCCCAAAATAATATTAATAAACTAGATCTTGGGAAGCTATGAAGATAATTGGAATATCTTATGAACTTTCTAACTGTATGATGCCAAATAAAATACTTTAGCATTAGTATATCTCATGATATAATTATGATGGAAACTCGGATAGCAACACAGCACATCCGTCTTGTATAGTATACATCCATTTCTAGAATTTCAGTGAGAAAGATATATTATAATATTGTACTAACAGTGAAGAAAAGAAAGAAAAGCACACAAAATGAATTTGAGGATATAGCAAAGCAAGCAAACTTACATTTGCTTCTGCAGCATAATTAACCTCACTAAGCAAAAAGAAAACCAGCACCAGATTTGACATATTGAATCTCAGTACAATATTAACTAGCAAAAAGAAAATCTTACATCTTCTTCCTCGCCATTGGAAATAATCCTTATCCCATCCTTATTACCTAGCAAATTCTCATCTTTAAATGTCCCCGCCAGCCTATCAAATATATCGCAATCAGTCGCAACATTAGGGAAAACAATCGGAAGAAATGGATTTTCTATGGAAAAAATTTTGAGAAAACGAGAGGAAGGAGCGAAGTACAATAATTGATTACTTTTCGTTTCTTAGAGCAAGGATGCGAATTTGATTGTCCGAAGGAAAGAGTAAGATATCGAATTTGGTTGGAGACGAATTAGGGCATTGATTTGAGGATGAAACGGAGTAGGTAAGATGATTTGAGGAAGAAACGGAACAGAAGGAAGAAAAATAAAACAAAAAGAAGAAAAACGTGGAAAGGAAAGTCGGAGTTCTGAGCGAAAATTATGCCGAAATTCATTGGCTCAGACAATTTGTTCTTAGCTCTTACAGTAGGGAAACCTCCCTAACGGTCGGTTTGATTAGTGTAATATCTATTCGAATTGGTTTTATGGCATGAGTGCAAGCATTTGCCCTTATCAGTATTGGTCAACGCAAAACGAGGAAGGAAGAAATTTTCTAATTTGAACAGTTGCATGCAGCCTTGATTTCAAATAGACATTTATAGTAAAAGGCAATAAATAAAATCAGCATGCATGAAATTGGGAAAGAGATTAACTTTGTGATCTCGGCAAATATTAATTTTGGTATGTATGAATTCTTGTTTTTTAAATGCTTCTAGAAAATCACAAGTATTCATTGGCAAGAAATTAAAAAACAACACTAGATAATATTGCAAGATAAAATCTGCATGTCTTATTTGTAGCAATGTTTGTTTTTTTTTCAATTTCAAGGCACTCCACAAATTCACGCAAACACTATTTCGGCCAAGAAAATCAAGCATAGTTTCCATAAATTGAACAAGGAAATTTAATCATGCAATAATCATGCAAATCAAAGACCTAATCATGCGTTGAAATCAGAGATTGACTGAAGGTTTCTTATCCCTATATAAGAACACGATTTTCATCATCACCATGCATCGAAAAACCACAAACAAGTCAAACGAAGAAAGAAGAACAAAGATACTCATAAGCGTTCGCGTTTTTTGATCAAATCAAAACCGAATCGCTAAGCAGAGAGCAAGAAGAAATCAATCATCGTAGTCAATTTTACCAAAGATTCAGGCATCGGTATTTGGGATCAATCAGAACCCTAGTCTACAAGGGTTGGCCATCAAAGAAGCAAAAGAGAGGAAGTCGTTTTACTAAAAGTGTCATTGCAAAAAGAAAAGGGTCGATCTATTGTGTTTATATTGGATACAAGGGTTTTGTTCTTTTTAGTGTTATTATTTTGTAAAAACATTGTATAGGTTTTCTAGTTTACTTTAAAATAGAGTTTACAAGTTACGGGTTTGTAATTCAGGGAAATTCTGATCTTGGGGATAAAGATCGGTGGTTTTGAGTGTTGGATTAGAACAATTGGCAGCGGGTGTCGCGAGTTTATAGGGATTTTGTGAATGTAGAGATTGTCTTAATCATAGTATAAACCTTGGGGAATGAAACAGTAGGTAGGATTTGCCAAAGCTGGGTAAAATCTATGTCATTTATTTTTTGCATTTATATTCTCTACTGTAATCTGTGCTGTGATAATTTTAATATCTCATAAAACTAGGGGTGAGCATTATTTGGTTAAACCAAATAAACCAAACAAACCAATTTATTATGGTCGGTTTGGTTTTGAAACTACATCGGTTTGTAATCGGTTCGGAAAAATATTTAATTTGGTTATCGGTTTAACCAAAGTAACCGAACTTATATTATATTTTCAAAATTATCGATGTTATAATAAATATTTTAGTTTAGATTAGTTATCCAAACAAATTTTAATCATCATGTATATGTCAAAATTACTTTTAACATGCATAAAAATCATGAATAATAATACTCTAATCATATATTTATGATTTATTTCAAACTATAGTTAATATTACAAACATAAGATCTAAATTATTTTTTAGTTCGGTTAAATCGGATAACCAACCGAACCAACCAAACTTAATTCGGTCGGGTTGGTTTGGTTTTCGTTTTTATCGATTTTAGTTTGGTTTGACAATTTTCATCATCGGATAAACCAAACCAACCAAACGCTCACCCCTACATAAAACTGCAGTAAACCCTATTCACCCCGGTTCATCTATATCCTACAGGTGGTATCAGAGCCTGGTATTTCATTAACTCTAGAGTCAAGGATTCCCTTAGTTGTTGTCTAGCCAGAATCAGTCTAGTAAAATTCTAACTATTTTCAGTGGAACAGATTTTTGAATTGGAAATTAAAAATGAAATTCTATTTAAAATCTGTTCATATTAAATATTGGAATATTATTGTCAATGGTCGAGATATGTTAGATTAAAAGAGTAAAGTTATCAATACTCGTGTTGTTCATATTATTTATTCTTATCTTAGTATTGGTCAATTTAAACTTGTCTCTCATTGATTGACTATGCAGGAAATTTGGCATACTCTAGAGGTCACACATGAAGGAACGTCTCACGTGAAAGAACCCCGACTTGCCTTTGCAGCTACATGTAATGACTTCTAAGATAATACATGTCTTATGGCACAATCTAATTCGAAAAACAGTGAAGAAGGCCATAGTGAGACACAAAACTGTATTTATAAAGATCTAATTTTATTGTGTTGTGACCTCACAAAAATTGTTGATTCTCTTGAGCTAAAAGTTAAGAAATTGAAATATGATAGACTAAAATTAGTTCAAGAAAATAACAGGTCAGAAGCAAGATTGAAAAAGTTAGAAATATCCAAAATCGTGAATGCGAAAAATGCAAGTTCTTGAATCAAGAATTGATTGAATTTTAAAATAATTTTGAGACCATGAAAAGCGAGCTTTCTACCTTGAAGAATAATGAGAATGAGTTTTTGAGCAAAAACGTTGTTTTGGAAAAATAAATTGAAAAGCTTAAAATTTTTAAAAAGATGAAATTGGAAAATGTAAACAATTTGAATTTGAGATTTCTGAATTCAATGATAAAATCAAATTGCTTGAAATTGAAAATTCGATCTTGAAACAAAATGATGCTGAGAAAAGAGAATTTGCTATGGATCGATGTTCAAAGCTAATAAACTAGAATGATATTCTGAAATCCAAAATCAACGGTCTTGAGTTAAGTTTGAAAAGATTTTCAACTAGAGAAAATCCTTGAATATGTTATTGAAAAATCAGTTTTCGTCTTGGTTTTGGAAAAATTGATAATGTTGAAAAGCCAAATTCAAATAATTTCTTCAAATGGTTTGGTTTATAATCGAATTGGAAATTTGGGCTCTAATAATCTGAAGAGATTTTTTGAACATAAAATAGATGAGAATTTGTCTAGTAACAATCCATTTAAACAATTTTGGATGCCAAAAGAAAATAAATTGAATTCAAGAAAATTCAAATAGATTCGGGTTCCTAAAGGCACATTGATAAATGCTAATTGATTGTTATATAAACGGGTTTGGGTACCAAAATGTAAAGACTTAGATTTTGTCCGAACCTAATCGATCGCTAAATTGACTAAGACCGTTCGAAAACCCGAATACACTAACTCTGGGCATATAATACATCAGAACAAATAACAAAAGACTTTTATAAACATCATAATAATATTACATCAGAGTACAGAATATCAGAGTACATCGAATAAATAATACAGTGGAAGATAATTTACAATAAACTTAACACAACGCATGCAGTGGAAGATTATCATTGCTATGGCCACAGATTTAAGCTTCATTCCAGAATCCTGCTCAAAAGATAAGTATCTTCAAAACGAGCTACTCGACTACCTGTGTGGAAAAGAGGGTAACCGAGTTTGCAAAGTGAAACAAACTACGAGTCAGTCATGGGACTGGTATGAGAAATCTTACTTAACTAATCTAGTAATAACAAGGCTAATCACAGGACCACGCCGCTAACGCGGAACGGGTTTGCTCCATTGGATTGCCACTGCATAATTAAAGTAAATCATTAAACAACGCAATGCATTTTAGAAAAATGAAACCATTATAAGACTCAAGTCCCATCACACGATGCAACGCAAACCGGAGGATAGAGTTTACCTTATAATGGTCAAAAATGCTCGATACGATAAAACGGATTTGATATTATCATTAGTGTATACATGTTTCAAAAACATTTCAATCATAATATATCAATCATAGATGGCATAGCTACCATATACTATGTCGCCATACTAGTAATACAATCAAAACTGTATGGTGTCGTATTGGAAGTTGGATTTCCATCATGAACCAAGGAAAGGGATCGTCCTTACCGAATTCGAAACTCTCTAGCCCGAGCCTCGGGATCAGAGCTCAAGTGACCCTCGGAGCGCAAGGGCCGGTCCACAAATATGTTAGTGGATTAGTAATGCCTGAACAATATGTTTCCCCGTCTTGTGGGGTGTAAAATAGAGCCACTAGGGACTCAAATCCGAGGTACCTCATTTTCCATCATCCACATAAGTAAAATATCTGGGCTTGTAAAACCCAAACACCACTTCTAGCTAGAAAGAAATGCATGCTCTCCCTGGGGTCCTTCTTCCGTTTCTGGTTCATACCGGGGTGTGAGGCTCGTGAAGTATCGCTACACAAAGCTATACTAAATAAAGCCGTGCTTTGATCATCAACCACAAGGCACTGCTTTTCAACAAAAGCCTTGATCATTTGCATCTTAGCATGCCACATTGTGTAGTAGGGAGTCAATCGCATAAGTAGTAATTAGGTTAACGCCTAATCATGTTATTCTAGTAGTTGGTGCAGTAACTTGATTCTTAGGATATGAGTGAGAAGCGTACATGATCTTTACCTTGCCCTGTTGACTTGTTATCTTATTACCATGTTATCTCGTTATCATGTTTATCTTGTACTTGTCTATTTTACTATAGTTTCATGTTCAGCATTATATATCTGTGTTGATACTTTCTATCTTATCCTATTGCTAAAAATCACAGGAACTCGCTAGACTTTATGTCTAACCTATTTTGTTTTCCTTCTTTTCCTTCCTTTTCCCCCTTAAGTTCTTAAAATGGTGGCGGACAATAGCTGTGACCATGATTCTATCTTTCTTGGGCTTGGATTTTTTTTCGTTTCGATATGTTTCCTTTATTTATTTATCTATGTTTATTGTTATGATATTTAAGGGATATTATTTATGGTTTTTGTATTCTAATATTATTGAGATGGATGTTTATGGTTTTGACATTAATGGTTCATTTGAAAAATATAATGCCATGTTTTAATTTGAAATAAAAGTTTGAAATTTTCCGCTGCATTTTATATTCTGTCTTGTTAAATTTAATCTTTGTATTATTATTGCACTTCATGAAACTTAATGCATCCTCATATGGGTAACATTAAGGGACGCGGGGTGCCACATTTGGTATCAAAGCCAGGTTATAAGGTCAAAGGAAAAGTTTTTGAAAAATGTTTCAAGGCAAAAGATGCTCAAATAAAACCAGTTTTTTATGAAAAAATCCCCACAAGTCATTTAATAATATTCTTTCTTTCTCTTTCTGTAACGAACTGGGGTTTTCGACTCCGAAAATCAACATAAAACTGCCATGTTGACTATTCAGACATCAAAAATACCTGATCATTAATAGAAAGAAGTTAGAGGGTGAGAATAGAAAAGATAGAAACTTAGAATAGAAGAAGAAGATCACCACAGAACAGAATCAGAGTAATTCAAATCTCACAGCGGAACGAATAAAATATAATATATAACATAACTTTGAAATAAAACAGTATATATATGCAACAACATTTTCAGAGCACAACACTTACACACAGCGGTAATAACAATAGTGGTATAATCCTGAAGCCTCCCGCTTCAAGCTCCTCCAGGTATATCTGTAAAGGCCTGAACTACTTGACTGCCCGTACAAATTTGGGTACCCAAGAGTTTAGGGGAAACAAAACAAAAATAAACTCTGGGTCAGTCAGAGGACTGGTGCGAGTAAACTCAAATCATCGATTTAACTTTTCAAAATCCTTTTCAAAAGAAAAGATAATCGTAAGACCGATCCACACATAAACATGGACGGTTTTTACCTTACGATAACCCAAAACAGTCTAGGAAAGCGATACTTTTCTGATATTATGATAATGTCTAATCACAAGTAATTAGAATCTAGCAGAACGCTTGCATCTCACGTTCCACATATATAGTACACAAACAAAACCCCAGGTGCTTATTGGAGATTAGATTCCAACTATGACAAGGTATGGGACCACCTGCCGATAGTGTATCTCTAGAGGCGAATACACTGGGTTCAACAAGAACATCTTGCAACCCGACCCTCACATGACCGACCACTCATTTCGCTTGAGTGTATCGAATGTATACCACAAACGGTTGGGAGCTACCCACCGTCTTCCCGAAAAGGGATAGCATCGAAATAGACAATAGAATGAAATGGATTTTTCTCTAGATAGGTGATATACACCCTAATGGAAGTGACCCACTTAGCTATGCTGCCTGCCCGATTTTTGTCATTTCCCGGTTGATGAGGCTTGAGGTCATACGTATCTTTTGAAACACTTGACCACCATTCACTTTGAATGCCACATCGTCATACCCGTCAAATCAAAAATTGATTTCCCCAAAAATACCATGGGTATAAAGCTAAGAGAAACGAATTCCTCCGCCACCAAATGTAAGTACGTTTGAAGAGATCAACTTACGCAATCATTTATGATACATGTAGATCGCGAGTTGATTAGTCATGGCGTAACTCTACAGATTTATTTTTTTATAAAATTTGTATTGCCCAGACAAGCTTTGTACGGCTCGATTTGTATGGACATTGCAGCTTTAAACGTTTTGATTTAAATGGGATGAAATTTCATTTCATTAACAGTTGTTTGATTGAAGGCTCTTAGGTCTGCCACATAAATAGGTTAGCATGTTTTAGGTTGTAGGATAGCTTAAATTTTCAAAGAAACAGTTATGATGATAGTGGCCTCGTACGGTTTCGCATGGGTGAAGTAGGTTAGGATACATGTGATAAAATTGCAGATTTTATTCTTGATTCTTATGGTAGTCCTGGTTCGTTCATTCCCTATCACTTCTTTTTTTTTGTCACTTTTCATTAATTTAAATGGATCTTGAATCTCCATATTGTACAGTGGGATAACTGGATGCTAGCGGCTTAGGGACATACAAAGTAGCTTTCAAGTTGTCTAAAATCCTTAATGAAATTGTACTTCAGATCTCCAAGTAATTAAAGCAAGAGCAGGCTCTTTCTTGCTACATAGAATGATACGCAATTTAACGGTTTGTTATTGTAAAGTATCTTCTCTTGAAATTTTATTTTATTTTCTTCGTTTCAGACAGCTTTATGAAAATAATGTTGAGTCAAAGTAAAGGTACTAATGAATTTGCATGTACCGGGAATGGCGACAAAAGTGAATCCATTGTTATACGGAACTCCGTCTGCATACAACTTGCTATCGACAAAGATAAAAATACCGTTGTGACCAGCACTGTGTTACGATCACAAAAATATAATAACATCTGTAGGTTAACTCATATTGTGAAACCCCGAAATATTGATATAGGGTGCAAAATACTTCAAATAAAAAAGTTGCGTATTAAATTAATTAAAAATTACAGTAAAATTCTAAAAATTAAATTAACACAACGTCTCAAAAGAACCTTGTCTAAATTCGAATCCAGTATGCAGTTATTTCAAATAAACTGTTACGGTCGATGAACGATTTCTATAGCGACTATTTGAAAATTTGATTTGGACATATCTTGCAATCTATACAACAAAATCTCAATTTTTCTCTTCCATTAGAAAAATACAGTTCAACAGATTCCAACGTTTCTTGTTTCACAGAAACCCGACTTAAAACGAATCTTGTACATTCAGTTGAAGTTCAAATCGCCAATTACGAACTACAGCGCCATTCCGAGCTCGATTTTAATTATATTATAATTATACGTTCAAACTGTCATTCAAAAAATCTATTTGTTATTCTAGTTCAACTCTAAGCTGAATTAAATATCACAGTTGATCCAATTCACACCATTTTGTGAATTCCACTATTTCTGACTATTTCAGAAATTAAATATATTATTGTATTATTTATTTTAATTAAATATTCAATATTATTTAATTTTGGTCATTTTAAATAACCAAACCATTATTTAAATAATTAAATAAATTAATTATATCGCTGAAAAATGCGGGTCGTTACATTCTTCCCCCCTTAAAATAATTCCGTCCTCGAAATTGCTAAGGTAGAGGAAAAACCTATTGACTAGGTTAAAAATTATTCGTTCACTTTTAACTTAAACTTTTAACTGAATCCATTTAATTTCAATTTAAATATTAATTTATTCCTTCTAACGAAAAATTTCAAAAATACTGAAAATTTTCTAACACCCTAAATTTTCGGAAAATTTTGCCAGCACTTCCCTTGTACCGGTCAATCGTTCAAACTCCAGCTCGCCTCTCTAGGTCCTTTTCAATCCAAAAGAAAATCAAACAGCCAAGCGGCTTGCCAAATCGGCCCATAAATCACCAAATCCATAAAAATAAACGTGTACCTTTTTGTCGGGCATATCAATAAATCCTTTTATTCTGCTGCCAATTCAGCATATACTAATGTCATCCCAATCAATCTCCAATCATCTGTTCTCAAATCCAATCATCCTGTTTTCAAACCAAATCTCATACTAAATCTCAAATTCCATTACCAATTTCAACACCTACTTACCCGTCCAATATACTTAAACAAATTCATAACTCCCAAATCCAACTTTATACGATATCGTTCTATTTTAATTCAATTTCCCCTTACTGGTTTTAATTCAATTCCAGTTTGCATTCACAATTTTTTTTATTTGATTTCCACTTCTGGTTTTAATTCAATTTCAATTTGCTTTCGCCAATTTTCTTTAAATTTGTTTTAATTCAGACGATCTTTTCCTGGGAGTTATAAATAACTTTGCTTTTCACAAAAATCAATTATTTCCCTTTCTAGGTTCAAAACAACTTGTTTTCCTCAAAACACTTCAATACAAAATCTTTGGTAGTAATTCGTCACTTAGAACTCGAAAATGAACACTGATGATGTGGCCAGCATCATCAGAGTTATTTCCCAGCTATCAAAGTGAGTTCAATACTATATCACTCTAAAAACCATTTTTAAACAATTTCATTTTGAAATCTTTTTCAAATATCATTCACGATGCATGTAAACAAATTAAAATCTCACAGGATCTTAAAATTTTCTTATACTTAACACAAATCCACTTACAAATACTTCCCCTAGTTTTTAGAAATTTAATTCCAATTCAAATTTAATTCAGATTTAATTAATCTGCTTTTATATTATATGAACTCAAATTGGTTATTTATATAACCATTTCAATTAAAATCAACCAACACATCCAATATATGATAATAATTCCAAGATATACCTTTCTTTATATCAAAATATACATTGGGTAAAATTATTTCATTTACCCTCTCTCAAAACATACTGTGTCGGGTTATCGTATTCAAGGGTTTGGTAATCCCTATCGATACAGTGGATCAAACTGATCGACAAGGATTCACAAACGACTCAACCAATAAATCTCCATAATATAAAATAACTTTATAAAATCTACAAATACGTTCACTCGTATACATACAATCAAGCTCAATCTGGGTATTACTAACCCCATCTCTACTGAGTCACGCCACATAGCCAAGGTAATCACTTAACCTTCAGCTCTGATACCACTGTAACGAACTGGGGTTTTCAACTCCGAAAATCAACATAAAACTGTCATGTTGACTATTCAGACATCAAAAATACCTGATCATTAATAGAAAGAAGTTAGAGGGTGAGAATAGATAAGATAGAAAATTAGAATAGAAGAAGAAGAAGATCACCACAGAACAGAATCAGAGTAATTCGAATCTCACAGCGGAACGAATAAAATATAATATATAACATAACTTTGAAATAAAACAGTATATATATGCAACAACATTTTCAGAGCACAACAATTACACACAGCGGTAATAACAATAGTGGAATAATCCTGAAGCCTCCTGCTTCAAGCTCCTCCAGGTATATCTGTAAAGGCCCGAACTACTTGACTGCCCATACAAATTTGGGCACCCAAGAGTTTAGGGGAAACAAAACAAAAATAAACTCTAGGTCAGTCAGGGGACTGGTGTGGGTAAACTCAATTCATCGGTTTAACTTTTCAAAATCCTTTTCAAAAGAAAAGATAATCGTAAGACCGATCCACACATAAACACGGACGGTTTTTACCTTACGATAACCCAAAACAGTTTTGGAAAGCGATGCTTTTCTGATATTATGATAATGTCTAATCACAAGTAATTAGAATCTAGCAGAACGCTTGCATCTCACGTTCCACATATATAGTATACAAACAAAACCCCAGGCGCTTATTGGAGATTGGATTCCAACCATGACAAGGTATGGGACCACATGCCGATAGTGTATCTCTAGAGGCGAAAACACTGGGTTCAACAAGAACATCTTGCAACCCGGCCCTCACATGACCGACCACTCATTTCGCTTCAGTGTATCGAATGTATACCACCAACGGTTGGGAGCTACCCACCGTCTTCCCGAAAAGGGACAACATCGAAACAGACAATAGAATGAAATGGATTTTTCTCTAGATAGGTGATATACACCCTAATGGGAGCGACCCACTTAGCCATGCTGCCTGCCCGATTTTTGTCATTTCCCGGTTGATGAGGCTTGAGGTCATACGTATCTTTTGAAACACTTGACCACCATTCACTTTGAATGCCACATCTTCATACCCGTCAAATCACAAATTGATTTCCCCAAAAATGCCACAGGTATAAAGCTAAGAGAAACGAATTCCTCTGCCACCAAACGTAAGTACGTTTGAAGAGATCAACTTACGCAATCCGTTAGATATACTCTGTCAGACATTCGTCCATTTACGTTCGTCCTGGGACTGAACAAACCGAAGGCACTATTCTATAAACAGGATAGCCCTTGCATAACTCCGTCTTCAATTATCTTCATCACATTTGATCGCAACGCTAACGTCGATACAGAGTGGTTTTCAGATAATGAATCTGATCCCGGTCTCTCCGTATTGACGACGGAAAAATGGTCAAAAACTTCGATAGTCAGTGATTTAACAGTCAAAGAAAAACAGGTGTGCAACTAACGATATTATTTCCAGATGGAAACTCTATCGATCAATCAACATTCCACCTTTTTCTCTTTCTATAAAATTATCTTTAATTTATCCATCTCCCCATTTCTATCTATTTGTAAATTCTTATTTTCTAAATTTTGAAAATATACTTTATAGATCATTAGGGAAACATTACCGTATTTACTTCCTTTTCTTATTTCCTATATTGGAAAACATTTCTGATCCTTATTTGGAAAACATGTCCAAATCCCCTTTAATGGATTTAAACAGACGTTTAAATAAAAACATCGTTATGCCAACTTAACCCATTACGGTCATTAACTCAATTTACTTAACCAACTTTCACTATTGAACCTTATCCACTTCTTAGTTAAAATTGAAGTCAATCAAGTTGGGTTATAATTACCTCTCAGACCTTAACTGAACGACATTTCTAACCTCGAAATAGACAAGGTTCAAACTTTAAATATTCAAGAAACTTTCTTGCGAAACTCTCGGATTCTGTTTATGAATCCACTCCATTTACAAAATCATTTGATTATAACTATAATGTTAAAACTCCATGCTTTCGAAATATATTCACTTAAATATAGCTTTTATATCTTAATTTGGATAAATGATAAACAACTAATTTATTAACAAATGAGTAAAACTTAATTTTGAAACGGAAAGTAAACATTACTTCCCTTAATTCGATATAGTCGAATTCCAATGTATAACTCACTCTCGGATAATCACTATCCGATAACTTTCTTTTTCGAATAAACTATATTCGATTCCTCTTGTTCGAATAACTAATATTCGATAATCCTCTTCTTCGAATAACTATATTCAATTTAACTCACTCCGAATGAACTATATTCGATTACTCCTCTCGAGTAAACGATACCCGATAACTCTACTTCGAATAAGTGCTATTCGATAACTCTACTTCGAATAAGCGATATCCGATTACATCCTTTTTACTAACTCTATTTAATGTACTAATACTTGACTATCTCGAACTTGATTAGTTCTATTTGAATAACTTTAATTCGATTTAACTCCAATCTATTTACTCTAATTGATTAACCATAACTGGTTAACTCTAACTGATTAACTCTAACTGATTGACTCTTACCGATTAACTCTACTGATTTACTATGATCGATTAACTCAAACTCGACTTATTTAACTCCTATCGATTAACTAATAATCTATTTAACTCCATTCGCTTGACTCTAGATCGCAGCGATCACAATGGTTACGCCTGATTCTCTCAGGAAACATCCGACCACCGTAGGCTATCTGCAGCCCTGCGAATTTCGCTAGCAGTCGTACGCAATGGCAACATATCCTAAATAACTATGTTGACTAACTCTATCTCAAATAACTATATTCGATCAACTCTAATTGAATATTAATATTCAATTAATTCTAATCTGATTAACTCTATCTAATTAACTCTAGGTTTGTTCAGTTTTCAAATATCGATGTTGAAATCGACTTTTACTTCTCTATATAAGTCTTGACTTATATATCCTATTTATACAAAGATAAACATCTTACTTACTTTATAAAATATTATTTATAAATTTATCTTCTCAATCTATTGGTCGGAATGGATTATATTTTAAAACTTTGCTTTAAATTCATAACCCGTTATACCCGTGTGCGAAGCACGGGTCTAAATCCTTCAAATGTAAAATTCTCCTTTTCTACAATACTAATCACTTTTCCAGTATTCCTTTTAAAATCAATTTATTTACAAATATTTCCTCTTTCTATTCTATCTATTTGATTTACAAATAAATATTCCTTTTTAATCTATTTATTTCCTAAATAAATAGTTTTCTTTTTATAAAATCTTTTGATTTTATAAATATTTCTTTTTCAATATAACATTGAAAATTTACCTTTTAACATTCCAGTATTCCTTATGGTATTTAACATACCATAGAACAATGATCAGCATCATTCAACCATACAAAATCAACAACAGATTTCATATCACATCATATAACAAAATATATGAAAAACATAAAAATAAATGTTGAGGAACCCAGTTGGGTCCCTCCGACCTGTTTTCCTGCATCCACAGATGTTAAACAATAAAATTAACATCAATTTCATTTACTATGAAATATTCTGCTAAACAGAATCAATATTTGATTAACAATTTATGTATATATATCATTATCAGTATTTTCAGCCAATTAACTAGCAGTTCAACCAAACAGCCAACACACAGCAAACAACCATCATTTATAAATTCTAAAAATATTTTATAAAAATATTAACTGAGCAGAGTTAGTGAGATTACTCACCTTGGTCTTTATCTGTCGAATTAAACCGTTCGTTTTAATAAAATTAAACGGTCGTTTAATTTTATTAAAAATTCTGATAGTTTCCAATCCGTACCAGATCGGCCCCATCTTGTAGCTTGCATCCGTACGGTTTGAACGGAACCAACCACGCGAAATTCTGACGATGCATGCACGAGATATCGCTTTAATAAGATTGTATAAACATTATAAAATTAGACTCATTATTATGTAATTAAATTAAGGGCTCACCATATTTCCTTCTCTTGCCCAATACTTCTTCAAAGTCCACGTCCGCATTCTCCACAAACCCATTTTTAAACCCACGCTGCATCCTATCCTTCAGGCAAAAATCAATCCCCAATCCTTCTTCTCGAATAAAAAAACTAAGTGCTGGACTACTATAAATTGTTGCTGCCTTTCAACCAGGCATCGAAGCCCACACCGTCGGTCCTCCCAGGACCGCCGCTCCCATTACTTTCCACATCAATGGTCTTGGCAACCATAAATCCTCCTTCCCATCAGTGACTGGTTTCGATCGGAAACCTACCTTGTCGAAAAGCAAACAATTCGGACCCTATTAGGTCCTCCGATCACTGTTGCCAGGGTTCCGTTCCTCCCCCTTGCTTTCTCTTTGGGTTGACCTACTGGAATACAACGTCGGCGCCACCAGAAAACATCAGTCATACCAAAATTCTATGCTTCTATGATGCGGCTTCCCTCCCCTACAGCAACACGGTCACCATCAGATTTTAACAATTCATTCTAGTTTAACTTTGATTTCATAATTCTCCCTTTTTTGTTTGTTTGTTTCTTTTGTTCAGAAAATGAAATGAGCTTCTGTATATTTATATATGAGTTATCCTTGGGTGCCAAGGAAATGGTACTGATGTAGATCGCGAGTTGATTAGTCATGGCGTGGCTCTGCAGATTTATTTTTTTATAAAATTTGTATTGCCCAGACAAGCTTTGTACGGCTCGATTTGTATGGACATTGCAGCTTTAAACGTATTGATTTAAATGGGATGAAATTTCATTTCATTAACAGTTGTTTGATTGAAGGCTCTTAGGTCTGCCACATAAATAGGTTAACACATTTTAGGTTGTAGGATAGCTTAAATTTTCAGAGAAACAGTTGTGATGATAGTGGCCTCGTACGGTTTCGCATGGGTGAAGTAGGTTAGGATACATGTGATAAAATTGTAGATTTTATTCTTGATTCTTATGGTAGTCCTGGTTCGTTCGTTCCCTATCACTTCTTTTTTTTGTCACTTTTCATTGATTTAAATGAATCTTGAATCTCTATATTGTACAGTGGGATAACTGGATGCTAGCGGCATAGGGACATACAAAGTAGCTTTCAAGTTGTCTAAAATCCTTAATGAAATTGTACTTCAGATCTCTAAGTAACTAAAGCAAGAGCAGGCTCTTTCTTGCTACATAGAATGATACGCAATTTAACAATTTGTTATTGTAAAGTATCTTCTCTTGAAATTTTATTTTATTTTCTTCGTTTCAGAATGCTTTATGAAAATAACGTTGAGTCAAAGTAAAGGTACTAATGAATTTGCATGTACCGGGAATGGCGACAAAAGTGAATCCATTGTTATATGGAACTCCGTCCGCATACAACTTGCTATCGACAAAGATTAAAATACCGTTATGACCAGCACTGTGTTACGATCACAAAAATATAATAACATCGGTAGGTTAACTCATATTGTGAAACCCCAAAATATTGATATAGGGTTCAAAATACTTCAAATAAAAAAATTGCGTATTAAATTAATTAAAAATTACAGTAAAATTCTAAAAATTAAATTAACACTACGTCTCAAAAGAACCTTGTCTAAATTCGAATCCAGTATGCAGTTATTTCAAATAAACTGTTACGGTCGATGAACGATTTCTATAACGACTATTTGAAAATTTGATTTGGACATATCTTGCAATCTATACAACGAAATCTCAATTTTTCTCTTCCATTAGAAAAATACAGTTCAACAGATTCCAACGCTTCTTGTTTCACAGAAATCCGACATAAAAAGAATCTTGTACATTCAGTTGAATATCAAATCGCCAAATTACGAACTACCGCGCCATTCCGAGCTCGATTTTAATTATATTATAATTATACATTCAAACTGTCATTCAAATAATATATTTGTTATTCTAGTTCAACTCTAAGCTGAATTAAATATCACAGTTGATCCAATTCACACCATTTTGTGAATTCCACTATTTCTGACTATTTCAGAAATTAAATATATTATTGTATTATTTATTTTAATTAAATATTCAATATTATTTAATTCTGGTCATTTTAAATAACCAAACCATTATTTAAATAATTAAATTAATTAATTATATCGCTGAAAAATGCGGGTCGTTACACTTTCTAAATCCTTGTTTTGTCCTTTTTCATCATGCCAGGGGATTCTAATTTCCCCAAGGGCATTCCTATTCCAACATGGTTTCGTAGATATGTAGAAGCTATGGCATCTGTTGGGGGAAAGAAAATACCCCTCCCCTAGCTACAGCCACAGTAGCTCTACCTGCTCATGTAGTCAAATTTTCTAAGCTTTGTAAGGACTTCTACGCGATGTGAAGCAAGCTGTTTCGTGGTACTGAGAGTTTTGTGGTGGCGCGCAATTGGTTTAGAGAAATGGAGAATATGTTTAATTTATTAGAGCTCGATGATCGGAGGAAAAATCAATTGGCAGTTTGGCAACTGAAGGATGAAGCAACATATTGGTGGGAGGTGATTCAGGCCGGATAAATGGTAGCTACTTGGGAAGAATTTAAGACTAGATTCGTGATGAGAATCTTATCGCAAGCGGAGGAAAGAATGCAAATGGAGAGATTCTTGAATTTGAAGCAAAGGAGCATGATAATAAAGGAATATGTTAACAGTTTTAATCAACTAGCGAGATTTGGGCTGGACTTGGTTAACACTTCTCATAAGAAGGCTTTGAGATTCACAAAAGGATTGAACCAACTGCTCCAAGATTTAACATTAACACCTGTACCAATGGAAGCAACTTTCTAGAGACTTGTAGACATGGATTTGATGCATGATGATTGTAAAGAAGAGAAGAAAGAGGCTAATACTGAGGAGGAAAAACCCAAGGCGGAGAAAAAGAAGGGAGAAACTAAGAAGGGAGCAAAAACCGATAAGGCACAAATCAAGTCAGAGATTAAATGCCATGGTTTTGGAAGTTTGGCGCATTTTGTGAGAGATTGTAAGAAGACGAAGAATGCTTGTTTCACTTGTGGTCAAGGTGGACATTTTACAAGATAATGCCATAGTAAACAAGGATATAAGGATGGATCATCAGGAAGACAAGTGGATGTGCTCGAGGCTGGTGGACCAGATCGTGGCATGAAAGTCACCGTGGAAGGTTTAATTTCTCCTTTTGACTATCTTATTAGAGCTCTCTTTGATTCGGGTGCTTCTCATTCATTCATATCCAAATCTGTGGTAGATAATATGCACCTAAATACTAGTATTATTTATGATCATGTTGTAGTCTCAAACCCCATAGGAGGAATGACTCGTTTATCTATGATATGTAGGGGTTTGAGAATTTCTGTTATAGGCATCGAATTTGAATGTAACACATTTGTTTTGGCTTTATGGGTGACGGATTAATTCTTTGAATGGATTGGCTAGCCATGTATGGTTCCATCGTAGATTGTGAGGGGAAAGTTGTAACTTACGTGCCAAGTAAAGCTCTCGAGATTCCTTATGACCGACGGGGGTTAGTTATGCTCAGTTTCTTAGATTCTCTTGATGCTTCTGTTGATGATCTTTGATCAGTACCCATAGTTAGTGGATTTCCGGACGTGTTCGACGAGGTTAGAGGATTACCTCCCAGACGGGAGATAGATTTTCGAATTTACTTAGTAGAGAATATGAAACTAGTAGTTTACCAGTGCGCCACATGGCTCCTAGGGAGAGGAGGGAGCTCAGCAAATAAGTATGCGAGTTATTTGAGAAAGAATTCATTAAACATAACATTTATTTGTGGGGAGCTCCAGTCATCGTTGCAACCAAGGTAGACAACTCTCTCTGTCTATGCGTGGACTATAGGGAGTTGAATGAGCTCACCAAGAATAATAGGCACCCACTTCTGAGGATTGATGATTTGTTTGACCAGCTAGTAGGCACTTCGGTTTTCTCATAGTTAGATCTAGCTACGGTATTTCATCTTCTTAGGGTGCATATGATAGTATTGAAAAGATGGCTTTCAGAACTCCGAATGGTTTCTTTGAGTGTCTGGCCATGCCTTTTGGGCTGACCAATGCACCTGCATACTTCGTGGACTTAATGAGTCGAGTGTTTAAGGAGTATTCGAACAAGTTCATGGTGGTTTTCATGGATGACATTCTAGTTTTCTCGAGAAGCGAGGAAGAGCATGCCGGACACTTAAATGAGGTTCTCAGTACACTCAGATCACATCATCTTAAGGCTAAATTCTCTAAGTGTCATTTCTGGAGAAAGGAAGCAGGGTTCCTACGACATGTAGGCTCCAAGGATGGAATAGCGGTGGTCCGCGTTAAAGTTGTCGTGGTTCAAGATTGGAAAGCTCCTAAGAATGCGATAGAGGTTAGGCGTTTCCTTGGATTGACGGGTTATTATAGAAAGTTCATCAAGGACTTTGCACGGATATCAGCTCAGTTCACCCGTCTACTGAAGAAGAACAACTACAACAAAATTGTCTTTTAACAACGCAAAAGGGTGTGTTTTTAACGATGCTATTGAAAATAGCGTCACATAAGCATCGTAAAAGTCGCACCCTTTTGCGTCGTTAAAGACTAGTTTTGTTGTAATGAACTTGGCTTTCGCTTAGAGCATTTCCCATGTGGATACATTCTAGAGTTTAAAAGGGATCTAACATCAGCCCCTATTCTGACTCTTCCCGATGGTAGCAAGTTGTTTACAGTCTACACTGATGCTTGTGGAACGGTATTAGGTGTTGATGCAAGAGGGTAGGGTGGTCTGCTATGAAAGTAGGCAATTAAGAGTTCACGAGAAGAACTACCCCATGCAGGACTTGGAGACGACTGCTACAATGTTCGCACTTAAGTCTTGGCGGCACTATCTACTCGGAGAGAGATTTTAGCTCTACATAGATCACAAGTCACTCAAATTTGTTCTCTTAGAAGGATCTTAACTTAAGGCAACAACGATGGATGGAGTTCCTTGCGTCCTATGATTTTGAGACAGCTTATACCCCAGGCAAGGGTAACGTGGTTGTGGATGCATTGAGTAGGCAAAGAATGGCACTAAGTCCTTTTTCCGTAGAGATGAAAAGCTTGGAGTTCATCTCGAACTATGATTTTAGGCCTTCTATGTATTTTACGCTTGGTTGGTTGGAATCATTGGAGGTGTGACCTACTCTTATGGAGTGCATTGGATCTACGCAGCGAGAGGACCAATAGTTGGTGGACATCTTGGATAGACTCAGTAAAGGGGAAACCTTTAGTCACCTAACTAGATATTCTATGAACGAGAAAGGGTGGTTAAGACGGGATGGGAGGTTGAGTGTTCCCCGAGTTGAAGATTTACTAAGATCAGTTCTTGAGGAGGCTCATCACTCTCGGATGACTATTCGTTCGGGCGGTGACAAGATGTACCGAGACATGAAGCGAGTTTTCCATTGGACTACACGAAGAAAGATGTGGCAGAGTTTGTGGCCCGATGTTTGAATTGTCAACAAGTTAAATTTAAACAAAGGAAACCTGGCAAATTAGTTCAGCCCTTGGATGTACCACAATGGAAATGGGAGAGCATCTCTATGGACTTTATTGATGGACTGCCCAGATCGAGGAAGGGGAATATGAGCATATGGGTAATAGTGGACAGACTTACTAAAAGCACTCACTTTATTCCGGTCAAGAGCAAGAGGACGGCGACTTGGCTAGCAATTACATGCCTTAGAGATATCGTCCGACTTCATGGGGTACCTCCAAGTATAGTAAGTGAACGTGATCCCATCTTTATAAGTGAATTTAGGAGGTGTAACGACCCAGATTTTTCGGTCATTTGAATTCGAACATTTAAATTTGTTTTAAATGTTTTATTTGAATTATTTATGGATTTTAATATCGAATTTGTTATTTAAACGATGATTGAACATTTATATTTATAATTATATTAAAACGAACTCGAAATGGCGTGGTAGTTCGTAAAATTGAATTTTGAAATTTAATTGAATATACAGAATCCGTTTTAAGTCGGATTTCTGTGAAATAAGAAATGTTTAAATCTAATTGATGATTATTTTCTAATGAAAGAGAAAAATCAAGATTTCAGTTGACATATTGTAAATTATGTCCAAATCAAATTTTAAAATAGTCGCTATGGAATTTGAGTATATATTATAACGTTTATTTAATAAGTTGATAGGGAATTTCTATATATTCGAATATCGTTCAAGGTTGAAAATGTTAATATTGAGTTATAATTTCATAGTGGTTTATATTTGAAGTGGTATATAATTTTATTTGGATAAATTCGATAATAATAAATTTTCTATTATTTAATTTAATTATTTTAGATTTAATTTATAATATTATATCTATATTATATAAGCGTTAAAATATTTGTTTTCCAAACAAGCTCCGTTTTCGACGAAACGAATTTTAGTGGAATACGTATGGCAAATTATTGCTATATTTCCAGTTTGGAGTCGATTAGGGTTGTTTTGTAGGTAGACGAGATTTTAAAAAAGTGAACTGATAAATAAATTTAAAATAAAATAGCGTCATTTTTGCAAATGAAGATGGAATTTGATGAAATTAATTTCATTCGAACCGTAACGTCAAGATGTAACAGCACATCTATTTTCATCTCGTTTGGAGATGCTATGTGACGATATGTATATTTAGCGTACGATGTTAAATAATGGTAGAAATAAATTAACCGTGAATAATATAAAATTTCTACCCTAAGACAACACAAGCAACTGTATATAAAAGGGAAATGTATATAACTTCGTTCCTAAGAAATTTTACACCGTAAACAGAGTATAACAGCCTACAGTAATCCTTCAATGTCCAACAACAATTATACAAACTGATCCACAAATACTATAAGTATGGACGTCGCTGCATCTACTTGGTAATGGAGCAATTTACGCATCCGACAAACAATCGACTAGATCACTTAATCCAAGATCATTACGCCATACAGTTTCCCATTTTATTATACATGTCCGTACCTGTATGTTATATATTATATTACTTAGTGTTTTGCCTAACTAAAAATAAAGGTAATGCAGTAAAATGTGACGTTACTGTACAAAGAGACATTTGTTGGCGAGTGATATCTAACAGATAATGTTCACTGATTACCCTAAGTTACGTACCGCACATGCCTCCAGAATTTATACAACACTATATTCCATTTTAAATACACGCAGAACATATCTATTCACACACGTGCATAAATTATCAATTATGTCTCTAATAGACTTTCTCCAATATACATTTGAATCCCCGAAGGATCAAAAGGTGTAAATCACAGTTGAAAGTGTGGTATAAAAGCCAGTTCAAAATATCTTTGGAGTAAGTCATAAAGATGCAAAATAAAGGAGGTGAGTGTTCCTAAAGAAAGACTTAAGGGTACTTTGAAAGAAACCCATGACATGATTGTCAAAATAACCCCAGAAGTGGTTTAGGTATCTAAAGCATGATAAGTTTTGAGATCTCAGTAAATTATGTATAAAACTGACAAGAAATAATCATCGATGATAAATTAATAAATAATAAAGCGCTTATATTTATAAATGGATTAAAAATTCCATATTAGAGAGAAACATGATTGGCCATCATGAAGTTCTCCTAAATAAGATATATGGACCTGTAGTTCATAAGATAAAAATAGAAATATATATAATGACTGAAGCACCAAAGAGTGTCAACAACATGTTAAGTGCCATGAGCATTGTATTTTCAGAGATAATTGAATTGATCAAAGTGGCTAAAGTGTTTAAAACACTTATAATACCCTGAAGGTATAAACGATGAAAGTATACAAATTCCAAAAGAATTTAAATAACTTTGGTAGTGATAAAGAGAAAGAAATGTAGATTACAACATTCTTTTAAGTATTGTTGTGATGAAAATCTTGAAATAATTCATGATGAGTAGATCATTTCCTGCTTTCAAGAATTTTGTTGTAATGAAACTCTTAATATCCATTGAAGTGGTAGTTGCAATATGCAAAACTTATTATAATATATAATTTCCTAAAGAACATAAATAACATTTGTTATTATAAAGACTACCAAAAACTTGGACGATAGATTACAACATTCTTCTAAGTATTGCTGTAATGAAAATCTTGATATACATCAAGGTGAATAGATTACTTCATGCTTAGTAATGAAAGTTGTCTTATTCATCAAATATGTGTTGCAATATGCAAGTCCGATTGAAATAGGAGATTATAAGCACCTGAAGTGTATTCATAAATGAATATTAGTATCATACAAATCACAAAAGGAAGGCGTTTTAAATAAGAAAACATGCCTGAAGCATGGAAATGCATATGAAGGTTTTAGAATAAAAAAACTTCATTAAGAAGTATTTGTAAGCAATTTGAGTTATTGAAAGAAGAATACGAATTCAGAGAAAATTATTAAATCAGGGGGAGCATCCAGAAGTACGATATAATGCGCTCTTTTTCCTTAACTAAATTTTTCCCACTGGGTTTTCTTAGTAAGGTTTTAATGAGGCATGGGTCATGATGCAAAAGTATCAACCCAAAAGTAACATACAAAAATGAGTTATAATGTATTCTTTTTCCTTATTTAATATTTTTCCCACTGGGTTTTTCTTATTAAGGTTTTAACAAGGCATTACATTGATCCAGAAGTATCATATTACTTTTGATGTAGTAAATATGACATTTTATATTGCACTCTTTTTCCTTCACTAAGATTATTCCCATCGGGTTTTTCTTAGTAAGGTTTTGACGAGGCACATTTTGATCTAGAAGTATCAAACATCTTTTGATGAAGTTAACTATTATTTGTGAAGAAGACAAGGCAGTTTGCATGACTCAGATTCAAGTGAATTATATCAGGGCTGATAGGATGGAGCAAATTTGTTCTAAATTTCTCTTCACACATGAATGAAAGGATAACAAGAATGAGGAGAAACAAATTCAGTTCAAGAAAAGCAGGTAGATATGTTCTCAAAGGCAATTTCCAAATCAACATTCCAGAATGATGTACAAAATTGGCATGCATCAACTTCATCAATAGACTAATTGAATAACGAGTTATAAATAAGGGGGAGCATATAAAATTATGTTATAATGTACTCTTTTCCTTCACTAATATGTTTCCCACCGGTTTTTGTTAGTAAGGTTTTTAATGAGGCATTATTTAGATCTTGAAGTATCAACCCTTACGGTAACATTATAAAACATGTTACCTAAAGATGAAATAAATTTGCACTTTTTTCCTTGTTTATGATTTTTCTCATAGGGTTTTTCATAAAAAGGTTTTTAATGAGGCATTGATTTGATCTTGAAGAATCAAACTCTTTTAAGGAATATCATTTTAATATGATATTCATAATGTCAGATGTTGTACTCTTTTTCTCATTCAAAGTTTTTCCCATTGGGTTTTCCTGATAGAGTTTTGAAGACAACAGACAATAGTTGTATCGACTGAACGGATAATTATAAGGGGGAGTAATCATCATATATGTTTTTAAAAGGGACAACATCAAGTTATTAGAGCATTCAAGATTTTGAAGACGCATATTCAAGAGGAAGTGCTGTAATATATATGAGTGAATATGCTTTTGTCATATTCTATTTAGTCCCACATTGTGGGATAAGTTTTACTCCAAGCTCCCAAGCCTTTATATAAGGAGCTCATGTAATGTAAATAATGTACCGATTGATGAATGAATAAAAAGTATCCTCTTTCTCCTCCTTTAATGGCTTTCTTATTGTATATTATTTATAACAATAGCGTCATTTTTGCAAACAGAGACGAAATTTGATGAAATTAATTTCATTGGAACCGTAACATCAAGATGTAACAGCATGTCTGTTTTCATCGCGTTTGGAGATGCTATGTGATGATGTGTATATTTTAACGTACGATGTTAAATAACGGTAGAAAAAAATTAACCATGAATAATATAAAATTTTACCCTAAGACAACACAAGCAACTGTATATAAAAGGGAAATGTATATAACTTCGTACCTAAGAAATTTTACACAATAAACAGAGTATTATAGCCTACACTAATCCTTCAATGTCCAACAACAATTGTACAAACTGATCCACAAATACTATAAGTATGGACGTCGCAGCATCTACTTGGTAATGGAGCAATTTACGCATCCGACAATCAATCGACTAGAGCACTTAATCCAAGATCATTACGCCATACAGTTTCCCATTTTATTATACACGTTCGTACCTGTATGTTATATATTATATTACTTAGTGTTTTTCCTAACTGAAAATAAAGGTAATGCAGTAAAATGTGACGTTACTGTACAAAGAGACATTGTTGGCGAGTGATATCTAACAGATAATATTCACTGATTACCCTAAGTTACGTTCCATACATGCCTCCAGAATTTATACAGCACTTTATTCCATTTTAAATACACGCAGAACATATCTATTCACACACGTGCAGGGCTAATATATGAAACAAATATATACTTTCTTCCCACTCAAGTACTTATGCACATGCCAATCCTGAGATTTTTCCTACTCGTCAGTACGTACTCAAACAAATGTATCTATGATATATCAACCTATTCTCAATGCCTATGTTTAATCCCATCATCAGCTACCTACTACCTACACATCTACATGTCGTGCTCTCCAAATTTTCTAAACCGTGGTGACCAAGCTATTGAAACGTGGTGCCCAATTTTTGTTTGCCTATAAATGGCACCATTATTTCATTCCATTTCGTTTTCTTTCTAGTGAAGAAAATCTTCCCCACCGATTGTTTTTACGGTGCTTCTCTTTCTCCCTTTTTGCTGTACAAAATTCTTTCTCCTTCTCTTCAAATGAAAACCGAACCCAAACATATTAATATATTTAAACAAAAAGGGGGCTTCCTTAAACAAATGCAAACTCTAGCGTGATGAAATCTGGCATGCTTTTATGTGGATAGAAGCAAGTGTTCGGGGATGGTCGGGGTCATGGCGGCAGCTGAAGGAGGTGGCGGAGTTCACTTGCGGCGGGGGTTCGCTGATGAGTCGAGGCGGAGATGTAAAGTTGGGCTCGAAAAAGAAACGGCATGGCAGTGAGTTAAGGTAGACGATGGGTGCGAAGCAAGGGTGGTCGGACTCTGGTGTTGGACGCGATGAACGGTGATGGTGCATGGTGACTGCCGCGCAAAGCAAGGAAACGGCGTTGGCCACTGGTGAAGGTTTAGCAGCGTCAGTTTGTGGCTTTAGAGCAAGGCGGTTGACTGGAATGATGGGTTGTTTTCATCATGAGCTATAGTTAAGGTTGTTAGGAAATATCCGGTGGAGTTGGATCATATGGAGATTTCAGTGAGGACCGTCGGGAAGAACGGTAGCCGATGTATAGTGAGTTTAGGACATGAAATCTATTACATCTGGAGGCCACCATTTAACGTCGGATGGAGCACCTATTCGCCGGCAGGAGGATGGAAGGTATCAACGAGTTTGGTGTAATAAATGTAGTCGGTTGGTATTATTAGATCGATGGTTTATGAGTTTTTGGGGTATCATGAAATTGCGTGTACACGTTGTACACAACAGAAATGGGTTTCAAGAGAAACCATTGGGGAAGAAAATGAAACGCAAGTATGGTGAGGAGCTTCAGCAAATAAGCTTTTGGGGAAGGAGATGTTGCGTTAAATGGAGTAGGGGTGGGCGTGGTTCGGTGCGGTTTGAAGCTCAAACTACTTCCGCACCGCATCAAATGGTGGATCAAAAATACAAACCATTATACTAACCGTTCGAACGACTCAGTTTCGGTTCGGTTTCGATCTAATATGGTCCGGTTTTGATTTGGTCTGGTTTGAACCCGTATTAAATATGAAACAAGAAAATTACTTCCATCAACAATCAATTTATGACTATATAATGTGTAACACCCCAAATTTTCTGAGAATATTAAAATTAACAAATTCAAGAACACTTAATTTTTAGAAGAAGAATTAAGTGAAATGGGTTGCGCTAAAACGTTCATCTCAAAATTTTAGTCAAGATAGACATTTGGTTTGCATAAAACGGATACCTTATGAAGAGGTAATTAAGCCTTGAAGTTTGTATGGTATGAGAAATATATATATATATATATATATATATATATATATATATATATAAAATAAATAAATAAATATGCAAAAAAGTTCAAAATAGCGAACCGAGAGGGGAAATAACCGAACCGGCCCATTTTTGAGGTCGACCCGAGCCTCGCTGGGTTGACTAGGGGTTGATTCAGGGTGTTTGGCTGTCAACCCGTGGGCCGATTCGCTCTAAGGCAGATGTGGCATCTGATTAGTTCAGATGGACTCCTTGCTGAGTCATTAGGGCTGATGTGGCTATTCTATCTTGTCTGAATGGCTTTGATTTGCTCTAGGTTAATCTGACGGTTCCTATTAAATCAAACTTCTATATAAGCAACCTAAATCTAAACTCTAAGCCACACAAAAATATTCCTAGAGCCGTCATGCCATCAATGATGAACCTAGAATTGCCGTCATCTCTTTCAACTCAAAGGCAAGATAGAAGCTACATCAAAAAATCAAATCAAAACTAATCTAATTCAACTAAGAGAATTCAATCTACATCAAAGGCGAGCAATTCAGTTTCAGAATAAAGATCCCTGAAATCAAGGTTTTCCTTTTGATTGTAAGTGTAGTTATCTTTCAGATATGAATAAATTAAAGACATGAATTGTAAAATAGAATTGTATCAAGTTGTATGTGATGTTGATTCATGTTTATTCATGTCTATTCTATCATATATGCCTATGAACTATTGTGGTCTATCGGAACTATCATGTTATGTGGAAATTGGTGAGTAAACCTATGATGTTGTATAGGAATCTGGGAATGAAATTATCATATGTAAGTTTGGTGATATTATGATACATACAAGTTTTAGGCTAAGTCATGTCGTTTATGCCTAATTGTTTAGAGCCATTATGCATACATGTTCAGATCTACGACCTTATATGTTTAAATCAACAACTTTATATGTTAGATCCATATGCCTTTATGATAGATCTAATTTGCAAGTTCTCCACTACATGCCAAGTTTAACTTGTATAGTTTTATGTAAATTCATATGCTTGTGGTTCATGTTGCACAGATCAAATTTGCAAGTTCATAGTTAAAAGTATATTGTTCTATGCCAAATCCATGTGACATATGTGTAGTTATATCCATACTTTTGTATGATGTTGGAATGTTGCAAAGTTCCTCTTTTCCACTTTTTGTTTAATAAGTTAGGCTAAAATATCGAGGCTAACATTCTATGTAATTTTGCGAACGTACAACGGGGGTAACGTTGGGGAAAACATGAAATTACATGTAATTGGCATGTTTGACACATAAGCATGATAAGTGGCATGAAAATGGTATAATCTATATACCTAAAATATTGATCGTGATTTAGAAGGAAAGTGGGCCATGACAATAATTGATTTATAATTTACATGTAAATATGTAGGATAAACATGAAAAATTACATGGCATAGATTGGTTCATGAAATGGTATATTTAGTATACCATTAATTGTGAGCATAATTAAAAGGATAATTATGGCATAATTAAATTGGGAATAATTTACATATGGAATTTGTCATAAATAAGAAATATGTAAATTTAGAAAAGACGAGTATGCCTAACCCAAGGTTAGACTGAGTTGTGGTGTAAAACTGCCCGGAACCGACCGGCACATCCAGTGACCACAACAATACATGTCTAATGTGGGTGGTTAGTGCATTGAGCCCAAAAAGGACCCGAGGTTAGACTGAGTTGTGGTGTAAAACTGCCCGGAACCGACCGGCACATCCAATAACCACAACAATACCTGTCTAATGTGAGTGATTGGTGCTTTAATAAAGCTAAGTCAAGATTGGTAGGGTTAAGTCAATTAAGGAAACACTTAACCAATTCAACATGTTAACTAAACCGATGGGTGAGGTTAAGTAAATTTAGAACACTTAACCGTTATAACATGTTAATTAGACAAGTGGGTGAGGTTAAGTAAATTTAGAACACTTAACCGTTATAACATGTTAATTAGACAAGTAGGTGAGGTTAAGTAAATTTAGAACACATAACCGTTATAACATGTTAATTAGACAAGTGGGTGAGGTTAAGTAAATTTAGAACACTTAACCTTTATAACATGTTAATTAGACAAGTGGGTGAGGTTAAGTAAATTTAGAAACACTTAACCAATATAACTTGATTTATGGAAAGGTTAAGTGAAAATAAGAGGGCAACACTTACCCAATATAACTTGATTTGTAGTAGGGTTAAGTTAACACAAGAAGGCAACACTTAACCAAAGTAACATGACACGTAGATGGGTTAAGTTAACTTGAATTGACTGATGACACTTAACTAATACAACAAGATGAATACGTGGGGTTAAGTTAACAAGAAACACTTGACCAATATAACTTGATGAACGAACGGGGTTATGTTAATAGGAAACACTAAACCGATCCAACATGATAAGTAAGGAGGGTCAAGTTAATAAAAAATGCTTAACCAACATGACATGATGAATGAGTGGGTTAAGTTAATATGAGCGGACAACACTTAACTAGCATGGCGTAATGTGCGGAAGGGTTAAGTACATATCGGGTTGTAGGGTAATATTAGTAAATATAGGCCTACAAAACTTAACCATTAAATAAACATGCTTGAAACAGTGGAAGGGTTAAGTACATATCGGGTTGGTGGGTAATATTAGTAAATATTGGCCCACAAAACTTAACCATTAAATAAACACGCTTGAATCAGTGGAAGGGTTAAGTACATATCGGGTTGGTGGGTAATATTAATAAATATAGGCCCACAAAACTTAACTATTAAATAAACATGCTTGAATCGATGGGAGGGTTAAGTACATCTCGTGTAGGTGGGTAATATTAGTACATATAGGCCCACAAAACTTAACCGTTTATTAAAAATGCTTGAATTGATATGAGGGTTAAGTACATATCGGGTTGGTGGGTAATATTAGTAAATATAGGCCCACAAACTTAACCAATAGGAAACCCTAGTAACAGGGACCCATTTCAGCAGTAACCCACATGGATGTATCATGGTACCCTGAACTAGGCAGGGTGGGGCACGATTACTGGGCTGATTATAAGCGGTCAAAGCAGCGGTATGGGGTACGTCAATGTAGGTTCCGACGGTTTACGGGTGTGCACGTACTCTAGAGTGGGAAAAAAAGGCACTGGGTACCAGTAGTTATACGCTGTGCATCTTGAATCGTGTCGGGTCACTATCACAAGGATTGATATGCCTTATGGTGGGACCAGCACAGGGTATCTGCACGCAAGAGAGGGCCGATTGACACAGACATATGGAACATGAATACAAGTAGGGAGCCGATTGATAGGTAGTAAGGGTACATCTAACATGTTCATGGCAATTAGGCTGATTGAGGTGGAATCCTCACGATAGATGTACACCTGAAGGCTACCACAATTACGGGGGTTGGGATCACGATTATCATTTTATACATATTACTAGTTGGGACACTAGTTAGGTGGTGCAGAGATAAATATAGAAATCAGATTAGCAGAGTAATAGTGAAGTAGAGAAAAAGTAGAAGCGCATTTAGTTCACCTTGCACTTATCTTGTCTTTAGTTACCTTGTTTTTATGGTATTGTCCTATTTTCGGTTTATTCATGTCATGATCCTTTATCTTGTTTGCATGCTGAAAGATCACTGGACTTACCAGACTTATGTCTGACCTTGTTTGTTTTTCGCCTCTTTTCTTTCGTTTCCTCCCAGGTAGTCAGGGAGGGAATAGCTCAGCCTAACTTGGACCTCTTCTCTTTCCAAGCTTGAAGATTAGTTGGTGTATCGCTTTGGACTCTCTCTCTTCCACAGCTATGGCTGGCTCATGCTTTATTGGGGAATATAATTGTTTTTATGCTTCTTTTATTCTTGGAAGTTTTTAAATCAAGACAGAAGTTCTATGTATTACATTTAAGTATGATTGAGGAAATTGTTGTAAAAGCTTAACTGAATTAAGTTGTTTATAAAATGACTTTATTTTCCGCTGCTTTATTTGTTTGTCTTGTAATTTATCTGCATCTTTTATCTATAATGCTCCACCGAAGTTAAGGCATTCCCTCTGTGGGTGACCTTAATGGAGGTAGGGTGTTTCACTTGGTATCAGAACTGAAGGTTACCGGATCAGATAAAAGATTTGAAAAATTATTTTCAAAACGGTTCTAAAAGAAGCATTTTCAAAAGAAAAGTTTTGTTTTAAAGGCGTATTCCCCAAAGCCATATGCACTATCTTTTGATCCTCTGTTTGAATCCTTGTTTCCTTCTTTTTTGAGTCTCCGGGGCTCCTGGCATTCTGGGAGGTAACCTCATCGCGGCATGGTTCCGTAGGCTCGACGAGACTACGACACTTGTCAAAGGGCAAACAAGTGCCCAACTTCCATCTATAGCCGTAGTAGTTTCACCTGCGGCTATTTTTTTTCGAGCTTTGTAGGATTCTCCGTGCGATGGAGGCAGCTTTCGAGAGGCCTGTCAACAAGTTACACAAGGATGGCAAAGATGAGAATGAGGGAGTTTGGCTAAGGAGCACAACACAAGGATGAAGAACTCATGTATATGGACTTGGTTCACAAAGGAGGGGAGTAAAGAATAGTAAAACCTAAAACAAGAGGAAGTATCTTTATTTTGGTATAATGGGTCGTATAATTAAGGGCAAGGGCAAGAACAAAAGACAGGATTTTCGGGAAGGCAAGTGCATGCTCTCACCACCAGCATACCTGAGAGAGAGGTAGTAAGGTTTCTGTTGAAAAGTTTAGTTTTTCTTCTTGATCATCCTGCTAGTACTCTTTTTGATTTTTGCGCTTCGCATTCATTTATATCTGCTTCCATAGTTGAGCCTCTGCACCCTAGAGCTTGTATAGTAGAGGATCCCATTATTGTCTCAAGTCCAATTTGTGGTTCGGCTCATTTATTTTTGGTTTGTAAGGATTTGAGATACTTATGTTTTTGGTTTCATGGGCTATGGGTTGATTCTAGTCATGGATTAGTTAGCTAGTAATTGTGAAAGGAGGATAGTTAGACTTTCGACTTGCCTCGGGAATACCCTCGAAATTTCGTGCGATCCTAAGGGACCAGTTTGTCTTAGCTACCTAGAATCATTTTATGTATTTATCGATGATTTTCGATCCGTTAGAGGAGTCCATGAGTACACGGATTTTTTTTTGATTAAGGTTAGGAGTTTTCCCCCTAAAAACTCGAGATAGACTTCTATATATATCTAGTTGACAATGCAAAGTCAGTTATGCGATCAACGATAGTTTTGGAGCAGCATTGGCGAGGATAGCCAGAGTCGGTTAAGTGCTCAATTGTTTGGTTGTTTTACTAGTATCATCTCACATAAATCATCACAATTCAGAGGAGGTATTCCTTGGGTGCTTGTCTGATATTGGTTTAGGCCTTTGGGGCTTGTACTAAAGGGGTGCCAAGTTCGACTAGGATGGTTTGCATGAGAGATATCGACCCTTATATTTGTGACATGAGGGATAAGCTAAGTAGAAGAGAGACCTTTAATCATCTTAGTATATACACTTGGTATCATGGTTAACTTTTGTTTATCTTGGTAAGATAGTTCGACAACATTGGATACCCTCTAGCATAGTAAATGATCGAGGTCCTATCTTTACTAGTGGGTTTTGGAAATGGAGGTCAAGAAGCTTCACAATCGTGAAGTTAAATTAGTTAAGGTACATGGAGTGAAGCTCAAAGAAGATGCGAGTTAGAAGACTAGATACGCGCATCATACCCTTTTTTGAGGGTATATCCTTGATTCCTCCTTTTTCTGTAATATTTATTTGCATGCTAGTCTTTATCTTTTAAGTATATCCTCTCGGTCCTATCCTCGATCTGTACGTAGAAGCCAATGGATGAAAACATGTGTTTGAGACATGTTATGATTGATGGTTACAAGTGGTTGCAAGTGTTTGCTAGTGGTTGCTCGTGGATGCATATACACACATTAGGCACTAGATCGGCTCAGTTACTTTCATATTGCATATGAATGTATTTGTATATGGATTGAAACTTGATGTGTTATCATATAGATGTTGCATATGGATGAGTGAATATGCACACATATAGTATTTACATGATTAGAGATATTTGCATACATATTGGACGCATAACACTCTCATGATTCGCATTAAGGAGGTCAACTGGATCAGTAGACCGCTTGATTTTGCACTAGATAAGAGACATATACACACACTCTGCATATGTTCATATAGCATTAGAATTCTTTTAAGGACAATGGATGCTTGTGGATGATGGATGAGTAGATGGATGATTGGATGTTAAGATGCATTCTTCTTAACTTGAAGATTTCGGGGACGAAATCCTTTAAGGAGGGGAGAATGTAACACCCCAAATTTTCTGAGAATATTAAAATTAACAAATTCAAGAACACTTAATTTTTAGAAGAAGAATTAAGTGAAATGGGTTGCGTTATTATGTTTGTCTCAAAATTTTGGTCAAGATATGCATTTGGTTTGCATAAAACGGATACCTTATGAAGAAGTTATTAAGCCTTGAAGTTTGTATGCATATGAGAAATATATATATAGATATATATAAAAATTAAATCAATAAATATGCAAAAAAGTTCAAAATAACGAATCGGGAGGGGGAATAACCGAACCGGCCCATTTTTGAGGTTGACCCGAGCCCTGCTGGGTCGACTAGGGGTTGATTCAGGGTGTTTGGCTATCAACCCGCGGGTCGATTCGCTCTAAGGCAGATGTGGCATCTGATTGGTTCTGATGGACTCCTTGCTGAGTCATTAGGGCTGATGTGGCTATTCTATCTTGTCTAAATGGCTTTGATTTGCTCTAGGTTAATCTTACGGTTCCTATTAAATCAAACTTCTATATAAGCAACCTAAATCTAAACCCTAAGCAACACAAAAATATTCCTAGAGCCGTCATGCCGTCAATAGTGAACCTAGAATTGTCGTCATCTCTTTCAACTCAAAGGCAAGATAGAAGCTACATCAAAAGTCAAATCAAAACTAATCTAATTCAACTAAGAGAATTCAACGATCTACATTAAAGGCGAGCAATTCAGTTTCAGAATACAAATCCCTGAAATCAAGTTTTTCCTTTTGATAGTAAGTGTAGATATCTTTCAGATGTGAATAAATTAAAGACATGATTTGTAATGAATTGTAAAATAGAATTGTATCAAGTTGTATGTGATGCTGATTCATATTTATTCATGTCTATTCTATCATATATGCCTATGAACTATTGTGGCCTATCGAACCTATCATGTTATGTGGAAATTAGTGAGTAAACCTATGATGCTGTATAAGAATTTGGGAATGAAATTATCATATGTGAGTTTGGTGATATTATGATACATACAAGTTTTAGGCTAAGTCATGTCGTTTATGCCTAATTGTTTAGAGCCATTATGCATACATGTTTAGATCTACGACCTTATATGTTTAGATCTACAACTTTATATGTTAGATCTATATGCCTTTATGATAGATCTAATTTGCAAGTTCACCACTACATGCCAAGTTTAACTTGTATAGTTTTATGTAAATTCATATGGTTGTGGTTCAAGTTGCATAGATCAAATTTGCAAGTTCATAGTTAAAAGTATATTGTTCTATGCCAAATCCATGTGACATATGTGTAGTTAGATCCATACTTTTGTATGATGTTTGAATGTTGCAAAGTTCCTCTTTTCCCCTTTTTGTTTTATAAGTTAGGCTAAACGATCGAGCCTAACATTCTATGTAATTTTGCGAACGTACAACGGGGGTAACATTGGGGAAAACATGAAATTACATGTAATTGGCATGTTTGACACATAAGCATGATAAGTGGCATGAATATGGTATAATCTTCATACCTAAAATTTTGAACGTGATTTAGAAGGAGAGTGGGCCATGACAATAATTGATTTATAATTTACATGTAAATATGTAGGATAAACATGAAAAATTACATGGCATAGATTGGTTCATGAAATGGTATATTTAGTATACCATTAATTGTGAGCATAATTAAAAGGATAATTATGGCATAATTAAATTGGGAATAATTTACATACGGAATTTGTCATAAATAAGAAATATGTAAATTTAGAAAAGACGAATATGCCTAACCCGAGGTTAGACTGAGTTGTGGTGTAAAATTGCCCCGAACCGACCGGCACATCCAGTGACCATAACAATGCCTGTCAAATGTGGGTGGTTAGTGCATTGAGCCCAAAAAGGACCTAAGGTTAGACAGAGTTGTGGTGTAAAACTGCCCGGAACCGACCGGCACATCCAGTGACCATAAAAATACCTGTCTAATGTGAGTGGTTGGTGCTTTAATAAAGCTAAGTCAAGATTGGTAGGGTTAAGTCCATTAAGGAAACACTTAATCAATTCAACATGTTAACTAAACCGATGGGTGAGGTTAAGTAAATTTAAAACACTTAACCGTTATAACATGGTAATTAGACAAGTGGGTGAGGTTAAGTAAATTTAGAACACTTAACTGTTATAACATGTTAATTAGACAAGTGGGTGAGGTTAAGTAAATTTAGAACACATAACCGTTATAACATGTTAATTATACAAGTGGGTGAGGTTAAGTAAATTTAGAACACTTAACCTGTATAACATGTTAATTATACAAGTGGGTGAGGTTAAGTAAATTTAGAAACACTTAACCAATATAACTTGATTTATGGGAAGGTTAAGTTAAAATAAAGGGCAACACTTAACCAATATAACTTGATTGTAGTAGGGTTAAGTTATTACAAGAAGGAAACACTTAACCAAAGTAACATGACACGTAGGTGGGTTAAGTTAACTTGAATTGATTGATGACACTTAACCCATATAACAAGATGAATACGTGGGGTTAAGTTAACAAGAAACACTTGACCAATATAACTTCCTGAACGAACGGGGTTAAGTTAATAGGAAACACTTAACTGATCAACCATTATAAGTAAGGAGGGTCAAGTTAATAAGAAATGCTTAACCAACATGACATGATGAATGTGTGGGTTAAGTTAACATGAGCGGACAACACTTAACTAATATGGCGTAATGTGCGGGAGGGTTAAGTACATATCGGGTTGGTGGGTAATATTAGTAAATATAGGCCCACAAAACTTAACCATTAAATAAACATGCTTGAATTAGTGGAAGGGTTAAGAACATATCGGGTTGGTGGGTAATATTAGTAAATATAGGCCCACAAAACTTAACTATTAAATAAACATGCTTGAATCAGTGGAAGGGTTAAGTACATATCGGGTTGGTGGGTAATATTAGTAAATATAGGCCCACAAAACTTAACTATTAAATAAACATGCTTGAATCGATGGGAGGGTTAAGTACATCTCGTATAGGTGGGTAATATTAGTACATATAGGCCCACAAAACTTAACCATTTATTAAAAATGCTTGAATCGATGGGAGGGTTATGTACATATCGGGTTGGTGGGTAATATTAGTAAATATAGGCTCACAAACTTAACTAATGGGAAACCCTAGTAACGTGGACCCATTTCAGCAGTAACCCACAAGGATGTATCACGGTACACTGAACTAGGCCGGGTAGGGCATGGTTACTTGGCTGATTATCAGCGGTCAAAGCAGCGACAGGGGGTACGTCAGTGTAGGTTCCGACAGTTTATGGGCGTGCACGTACTCCGGAGTCGGAAAAAACAGGCACTGGGTACCAGTAGTTATACACTGTGCATCTTTAATCGTGTCAAGTCGCTATCATAAGGATTGATACACCTTATGGTGGGACCAGCACATGGTATCTACATGCAAGAGAGGGCTGATTGACACAGACACATAGAACATGAATACAAGTAGGGAGCCGATCGAGAGGGTAGTAAGGGTACATCTAACATGTTCATGGCAATTAGGCCGATTGAGGTGGAATCCTCACGATAGATGTACACCTGAAGGCTACCACAATTTCGGAGGTTGGGATCACGATTATCATTTTATACAGATTACTAGTCAGGACAATAGTTAGGCGGTGCTGAGATAAATATAAAAATTAAATTAACAGAGTAGTAGCGAAGCAGAGGAAAGTAGAAGTGCATTCAGTTCACCTTGGACTTATCTTGTCTTTAGTTACATTGTTTTTATGGTATTGTCCTATTTTCGGTTTATTCATGTCATGATCCTTTATCTTGTTTGCATGCTGAAAGATCACTGGACTTACTAGACTTATGTCTGACCTAGTTTGTTTTTCGCCTCTTTTCTTTCGTTTCCTCCCAGGTAGTCAGGGAGGGAATAACTCAGCCTAACTTGGACCTCTTCTCTTTCCAAGCTTGAAGATTAGTTGGTGCATCGCTTTGGACTCTCTCTCTTCCACTGCTATGGCGGGTTCATGCTTTATCGGGGAATATCATTGTTTTTATGCTTCTTTTATTCTTGGAAGTTTTTAAATCAAGACAGAAGTTCTATGTATTACATTTAAGTATGATTGAGGAAATTATTGTAAAAGCTTGACTGAATTAAGTTGTTTATAAAATGACTTTATTTTCCGCTGCTTTATTTGTCTGTCTTGTAATTTATCTGCATCTTTTACCTATAATGCTCCACCGAAGTTAAGGCATTCCCTCTGTGAGTGAACTTAACGGAGGTGGGGTGTTTCACGTTGTGTCACATGAAGATTAAAACATATGGTGTTATCTTTAATTAATATAATTACAACATACGTTGAAAGTAGAATATATATCATTAAATTAAAAGTTAGATAAGAATTTGTTAATTTTTTTATCATAACATTGTCGGTGTAGCAATGCGGTTCGGTTCGGTTTAATATGGTTTGGTAAAAGTTCAAACCACAACCGAACGGTATCGTTCCGAGTCGGTTCGGTTTCGCCTGTTCGCTATAGAGAGAGAATCCGATGCGGTTTTCCATACCGTTTTTGTGGTTCGGTCTAGGCGGCAGGTTGTGTGGAGACCAATTCTTCTGTCTCCAAATTCAGTGTGCCCCCATGTCCTAACAAATCAAAGCCCCCTGATTTTCGCTTTTTGCATTTAAACCCCTTAATTGTTTTTGTACTTAAATGCAAAAAAGCGAAAATGGGGAGATTTGATTGGAGGGACATGGGGGATAGGGGAAATGAGTACAATAATTGGTCTCGTTGTGTGTGGCATGGGGAAGAAATCATAAAGGAAGGGATGGAATAATGCATGGGTACAGGTGGATGAAAAACATGGAAAAAGGATGGGCAGGTTAACACGTGAGGAAGGAAATAAGGGGGAAGGGCGTTGGGCTTAGGGATTTGGGCCTTTGTGAGTATTAGAAAAAAAGGGTGGCATGGTGAAAACGTAAAGGAGAGGTATTGAAGTGTTGAGCGTGCTATGTTGTTTCCGACGGAGCAAAGAAAACGAGTGAAGCTGGAACGCAATGGTGAAGAAGAACGAAGAGTAAAAGAGTCGGCCTGTATGTTTCAAACAAAGTAATGAATTAATTTTAATCCATCTTAATTAAGGAACTTATTTGGTTAGTTAAATTCATGTTGTGTCTTCACAGCTGAATGCAGTGAGCGCTGATCAGAAATCCAGTACGACGGTGATGTTTAGATCCCATGTGAAATTGTTCGCATTTCTAGGAAATAACGTGAACAATGAAGACCGTAATCGGCCAGTAAAAGTAAATTAAGTTTTTAGTTAATTTTTAGTTGGTCCATACTAATTATGTGAATGAAGAATTATAAGTATAATTTAATTGCGCGTAGGTAGATGGTTTCAGAACAAGACATCGAAGGGAGCAGTGAATGATCTTGAGGAAGAAGGAATATTTGATTGGCCGATTAAAGCCTTAATCTAGGGTAATTAAGATATTAATTATAATTGATAAATTATTATTATAATTTAACCGCAAATTTATAATATTTATATTTCGTGTTTTTGTTATCAGAATCGGACCAAACAAATTACAATGGAACAGTATTGACAAGCACGACAAATTGGAACTGACTTGGACAGAATTGAAGATGCTGGAAATTTTAATTAAATTAAATGCGTGTTTAATTTAATTAAACCGAACCGCTTAAGCGACGAATGGAAAATTCGGTCAGTTAAACTCACTCAGTTACCCCACTTATATTTATATAAGGCGGGTTAAATATTTGTGTGCTTTGTTTGTTATTGATTGAATGATTTGATGTTTGTTTGCATATATTATAATATATATATATATATATATATATATAAAATTTAAATTAAACATTTGTTTAATTTAAATTGAACACCATCGTCATTTTTAACGAATATTTCCAATGAAGGTAACTTACCTTGTTGGCTACGTTTATATCAATATAAACGTATTTAATTTAATTGGATGTTTGAATTGTGTTATTTAATGACCGTTATCAGTTGAATGTATTATTATTGTTTGTATCATCATTTCTTGGATTGTTTACTAAATATGATTGGATGATTTATTGTTGAATCCACATTCAATAGTTATCCTGATTTTAACCAATGTGAATTATTCGTTGAGAAATTGGCAGTGGATGACCTAAATTATAATCGTTTTATAAAGATAGATTAACTGTTAGGTAAATCGATAAAAATGAAGTTATGAAATTTATTTTATAACTAAATATAGATTTTAAATATATTATTTTAAATGAAGTTTATAAAATGGAAATTACCAACCATATATATATATATATATATATATATATATATATATTGATTGTTTTAACCAACAATCACCATTTTTGTACTATTCTGCCGTTTGCGAAGCATGTGCTTTTATAAAACTAATTCTTATACTACTAAGATGGATAAAAAAATGAGCAGAAATTAATGTAACAATTAATAACAGAGATTAATTGTTTTTAAGAAACAATTAGAATGGAATTATATTGATTTAATTATTATTTATTTAATAATAATCAAAGTAAATGAGATTATTGAAATTAATTATATTATTAATTAATGTAAATAAAGAGATGAGTTAGAGTTGATCAATGAGTTAGTCATATTTGTAAATTTACTAGGCCAACTGTTTTAATGGAAATTGATTATTAAATTAAATTAAATTATGCTGATTTATTTAATGAATTAATTTAGCGACTGGTGGTTAACTTAAGAAGAATTAAAAGGGGGAATTTGATATTTATTCCAGTTAAGGATAAAGTAAATTATACCAATAATTTAAAGAAATTCCTTCTTAAATGGAGTTCATTCAAGTAAGTAATAGAAGTTTAAAATGAAATATAATTGAATTCCAAAGCGAGTTTATGAACGGGTTTGTATTTGAACCAAGTTTCGTGAATTGAAATATAAAGGGATTTTAAGCGAACGCGATAAGCTTAAAATAAATGGTTGAATTGATTGAAGTGGTATTTGTTGATATTAGAATGAAAATGGGTTTTTGAATTACAATTCATATTTATCTTAAGATAAAAATGTTGTTGATCAAGGTCTGAGAGGTAATTAAAATACGCTAACTTGAATGACTTCAGGATTATCAAAGGATGATATGAGTTGTAATGATAAAGATGTTAAAAAAATTTATTATGAGAAATAATAATGCGATGTTATTTGAAGTATTTGAGTATAGATACAATGACATTTTATTATAACGGAAATAAAACAATTTTGGAAAAATATATATTTATATTTCCAAAGTAACATAAAAAAGAAGGGCTTGAGAAGATAAAATGATATTTCCATTAAAAAAGGAACAAAAAAGGATTTCGCAACGATTATTTTACGAATGATAAGTGTTGAATTGATTTCCCAATAATAGATAATAAGAAATTTCGTAGTAAATAATTTGAAACGATAATTAAATGTAAATTGGATATGATTATAAAATACTTTTCTAAGTATAAAAAAGAAATGGTTTAAGAAGGTGGTACATGCTAAGATAAGAAATGAGAATGTGTTGGAAGAATTAGAAGTTAAATTTTCCATTGATTAATTATTTTTAATTAAAAAGGCAAAGGCCAAGTGATGTTGTATACTCAACCAGTATATCCATTTCATTTTTGTTTATTTGATAGTTAAATAACCGACTATCAAATCTTTTCCATACGATTGTTGATACGGAAAGACTGAGATCAAATTTATATTCGAAAACAATTCCGACCAATAAATACGAATACGTGGAATTGAGCAGGAGCAATTGAAGACCGTGGATCTTCATAAAATGGTAGAAATATCTATAATCTCTGGCTGATCCCTGGAGATATAATGTGATTCCGTCATGGTTGAAATCTGCGGATTGCAAGGACTACTCGCTATTGATCCATAGGGTAATTCAGGGATGCAATAGAAGGGTGCCTTCAGTTCATCCTATTCCTGGATGACTTGTATGGACGAGTATCTGACATAGTATTTCCAAAGGGATCGCGTACGTCAATTTCTTCAAACGTACCAAATTGGTGGCATATAAGGGAAACTTCTTTAGCTTAACAACTAGAGTGTTTTTATGGAGAAATTAGCGATTTCTGGAGGATCCGACGATGTAGCATTCAAAGTGGATGGAGATGTGTTGTTATGAAGGATACGCTTAACCTCGAGCCTCATCAACCGAGAAATGGCAAAAAAACCGGGTAGGTCGCATGGCTATATCGCACCCATCAAAAGGGTATATCATTACCTGATCCGGAGAATTCAAATGCCTTCAGTTGTCCCTTTTATTTTAATTTTATGTATGATATTGGTTCAGTTGGCTGGCCCTCAACCGTGGTGATGATATATTCGGTACTCTTAAGAGAAAGTGAGGGGCCGGTCATGTTTAGCCTGGGTTGCAAGATGTTCTTACTGAACCCCAATGTATTCATCTCTGGAGGTACATTGTCGGGAAGGTGGTCCCATACCTTGCCAGGAAATCCATTCTCCAATAAGCGCCTGTGGTTTTGATTATATACTATGTATGTAGAGCGTGAGATGCAAGCGTTCTGCTAGAATGATATTTACTTGTATTTAGACACTATTATAATATCAGAAAATATATTGACTTCAAAAATGTTTTGGGTTATCGTAAGGTAAAAACCGTCCGTATTTATGTGTGGATTCGGTTTTACGATTACTTTTATCTTTTGAAAAGATTTTGACATTAAAATCATGTTGGATGACACCGTTAAAGTTAGTAAGTTTTTCTCACTCTAGTTCACCAGACTGACCCGTATTTGTAATGCTCAGTTTAGACCGGGTTGTACAGGTTTAGGTTATTGGATGCTTTGAAGTCCATAGACGAACTGGAGAAGTCCGGACGGAAGATATCTTATTTTTATTCCGCTGTGTGTTGTATGTGAGGACAGATATTTATGACTGCCCAAATGTTTTGATGTACTCTGATGATTGTATATTTTATTTCAAGCTCTCAATAAAATTTTATTTTTAAATTATATTTTGTTCCGCTGCGATATGAGACTCTGATTCTGTGTTGTGTTCTTATTCTTCTATTCTGATATTTCTTTCTTTTCTCACCTTCTATCTTCTTTCTAAAAACTATCTGTGTTTGCGATACTTGAGTTTTGACAGTAATACGGGATTTATGTACTATTGTCAGAATTCGGACGTCGAATTCCTACAGGTCGTTACAGGAGGAGCTTGCAAGAGGCCCTAGGTACACAGTTAATACTTAGTACAGCTTATCACCCTCAGACCGACAGACAGGCCGAGAGGGTAATAGAGTTCTTGAGGTTTTATTAAGACTATGTATCTTAGATTTTGGAAGGACTTAGGAGGAGCATCTCCCATTGGTTGAGTTCGCCTACAATAATAGTCACCAGTCGAGCATTGGTATGGCATCCTTCGAGGCACTTTATTAACGACCGTGTAGATCGCCGACTTGTTAGTAGGAGTCTACGGGAAGACTTCTACTTGGGCTGGAGGTGATTAGAGAGACTTCTGAGAAGATAAACCTTATTCGAAGAAGGATGAAAGCAGCTTAAGATAGACAGAAGTCATATACCGATAAGAGAAAGACTTACTTAGAATTCTAGGCAGGAGATATGGTATTTATCAAGGTACAACCTTTGAGGAGACATATATTGCATTAAGAAGGTCAACTAAATCAGTCGACCGCCTGATTTACGCATTAGTTGAAGGGACACACACACAACAACTTTGCATATATGTTTATACTTTGCATTATAAATTTTAAGGACAATAGATGCTTGTGGATGATGGGTGTTGGTAAGGCTGCACACAACCCATATCCAACTCAACCAAACCCACATAAACCCAACCCAACCCATCCTAGTATGGGTCAGACGGTCGTGTGTGATATTTTATTCTACACAACCTTATTTTAACCCAACCCAACCATATTTTAAAAACCTAATTTAATATTTATCCACTTAAAATTGGAATAGTTTAATCCTAGCATAATATTTATGTATTCTATGATAATATGCAAAAAAAAAAAAACATATTTCATGTCAATCCAAACTAGATAGAATTTGACAAAGGTATTTTAAAAAACATTTTAGTGTATTTTAAAACAAAACACTTGTTCTATTATGTATTGAATCAATTTCATATGATGTTTTTATAATGAAATTTTAATAAAATATGTGTTATAACGAATATGTTATTTTAAATGCATTATGCTCGCTAAAATTTGACGTATCATGCTGAATATTTTAGTACTATTTTTGAAAAAGATCTCTCTTGTTCTCATTTTTTATTAGATTCATGCAACCCAACCCAACTCTAATAAACCCAACCCATACTAAAACGTCCCAACCCATATCCAACCTCATGTAGGGTCAGATACGGGTTGAACTGCCTTAAACCAATACCGTGCGGGTCGGATGAAGTATTTGGTCCCCAATCCATACTTTGTGCAGCCCTAGGTGTAGATTCTAAGTGATAACATTCTTCTTAACTTGAAGATTCCGTGGACGAAATCCTTTGGAGGGGAGAATGTAACACCCCAAATTTTAATACATAATATTTATATAATGAAGATAATAAAATGAATATTAATTGATTAAATATTCAGAATTAGGTAAAACAGTATTTACTGTTGCGTCCATTACGAAATTTTGATTCAGATAGACTCTTGGTTTTCGTAAATCAGATTAAATGTGAAGAAGTTATGCATATTAGAAGAATGAACTAAAAATAGTGTAATATATATATATATATATATATGTAAGTATTAAAATAAATAATGCAGTGCAGTAGAATCAATGGTAAGTGGGCGACCCGCCGATAACTGGGTCGACCAATTGGTCGACCCACGTCTAAGACAGGTCGACCCTAGGGTCGACACATTGGTTAGATGGGTCGACACCATGGTTAGGTGGGTCGACCCGCTACATGTAGAGGCAGGTTCCTGAGATCGAATCTGAACTGTTTTATTTGACAAATATGTTCGCTGACTCAACTTGAGGTGTACGGTTGGATTTGTAAACCTAAAATCTAATGGTTTAGGATTATCTTAGCTAATACATAAATAAGGTAGAAGCCTCATTATTTTCTACACACAAACATTCTTCATTCGTCTTCCACCAATTTATTTCTGAATAAAAATAAGAAGATGCCGAGGTGCTGCCTAAACGTAGATTAAAGAGAACAATTCGAATCTTTCTACAATAACAATGTAAAAGAGATCTTTTTCGGATTGCAATCAAATCACTGTGAGTTCTAGTTATTTTCATATTTGATAATTAAATAGTATTTTGACAGTGAATAAATCTAAATATGAGATTATACAGTATTTATATGTTTATATGTCATTGTTTTACTATCAATTATCTATTCAGTTTTTCAGTTAATATTTGTTACATGTATGTTTGAGCAGGTGCTTGTTTTGGGGAAGGGGTTGTACACGGAATAACATTTATAGGAAATGTCATTTACAACCATGCTTAGTAATGAACTTAAACCAACTAAGTTAATACTTGTTAATTAATAAGCTAAGAGGTACCACGTCTTGTTGTTGGTATCCGGTTTTTTGGACTCTTAAAATCCTAGTTTGGGGGCACAAGTGTAACACCCTGAATATTTAATGACACTAAAAGAGGATAAATTAAATAATAATTAGTTTAATATTCATAATTAAGGAAAACGGACTGCGCCATCGCTTCCTTCTCGAAATTCTGGTCAAGATAGACATTTGGTTTACGTAAAACGGACACCGTATGAAGAAGTTATAAGGGTTTTAAGTTTGTATACGCGCAGAAAGAACATATATGCACATATGAGTCACGAGTCAGATATGAGTTAGACCCTATCCAGAATAGTTCGAAAATCTAAAATTCGTCAAGATGGCAAAATTCCTTCTCTAGGGGTAGACCCCTTAGAGGGGTGTCGACACCGGGGTCGACAAGGGGTGTCGACCTATGGGTCGACCCACCCAAAGGGGTGTCGAAACCCCTAGTGTTGAGGTGGCAATCGGTTTCAGAGGGTTCTGCAGCTATAAATATGTGCTCAATTCTTCTATTTCTTCATTGGAAACTATGGGAGCCATATGCTGTCGTGTGCGAACTGAGACCGATTCGTTTTCTTCAATAACATACAACATTCAACTTTGCAAATCAAATCCAGAAATTCAAGATCCATTCTTTCTCTATTCTCTAAACCTAATGATGTGAGTTTCTAGTTGCTTTTAGGTTTAGATAAATAAAAGTGAATTATGAAAGACTGTGAATTGGATATGTTGTAAACTATGAATCTATGCTATTGTAAAATCTTATACTATGTCATGATGGATCTACATCTTTAGATCCAATGCAAGTGTGGTTATTCTATTATGTTACCTATGTGGTTCTTGACTTGTAACTATGCTATGGTGAATGTAAATCTGTCAATTTGGACAGTTGCAACATTGGTTAGATCGAACTCATATTGTAAATCACCTTTCACCAGTCATATTGTGATCAACTTAGATATGTTGTAAGTTGGACATGTGAACCCATATTTTGATCTAGACATACTATTATGTCATTCTAATAGTGTTAGATCTATTTTAACCCCTAGATCTGAATTATGTGATCTAATTTATCCCCTTGTGTTATCATATTATATCTAAACCAATTAGACATCTAAACTGCTAATTTAGATCTTACTATGCTTATTGTGACATCGTAGCTATATTGACTGCCACCAGTTCATCAGTTTTATGTCCACCTTATTATGATGTTAATTGCATGTCCATGTTCACCTTATCATCATGCTAGTTTATGTTTATGCCAAGATGATCACTTTGGTTATATTCATATTATTTTCCTATTATCGCTTATAACTAGGCTATTGACTAGCCTAGGCATGCCACTAGTCTATGAGTGCGCTAGTTAGGAAACGGGGGAAAATGGGTTAATACTGGCATAATTTGGATATGAACATTTTTGGACATATAATTCAAATTATTGGGTAAAATGGGCATTAACACCTATAAATGGAAAGGATTAATTAATTGATTAATTAATTAAAAATGTAATGTCTAGTCATTACATTTAGGAATTGTAATTGTACTTATGACACTAGGTTAGGTTGCATTAGTGGTGGAAGTCTGCCCGGGCCCGACTGGCATGTCCAGCAGCCACTAATGTTGAACCCAGCGTGGGAGGTCTAAGTACACAAATATGAATCGGGCTAAGACACGAGTGTAGGATCTAAATTAACCCTAAAAGGGGGGTGAATAGGGTTTATCGCAAATTTTCATAGAGTAATTAAATAATCACAGCACGGATAATAATCAAAATAAATGCGGAAAATAAATAACATACAGATATACCCAGCTTCGGCAAAACCCTGCCTACTGCTGCATTCTCCAAGATTTCTACTAGGAGTTAAAACAAGCTCTACGCTTACAATCTCCTGTAAACTCGCGACACTCGCTCCCAATTGTTCTTAACCCTACGCTCAAAACCGTGCACTGGTTTCCATCCCCGAAACCATATTTCCCCGAATTACAAATCTCGTAATTCGTCTCCCTAGTTTTAGAGGCAAACTAGAAAATTATAAAGTCGATTACAAATTTAAAAACTAAAAACAATTTAAAATAAAACCCTTAACTAAAACCAAACCCTAGTTTCTTTTAAGAAAAAAACTAAGTAATAAACCCCTTTTAACTCCTTTGTATCTTATCCCTTTAAATCAAATTTAGCCGGCCCTCTTCCATTTGTGCTTCACCCATCATTTTGTTTGGCCCAATCTCTTTTCTCTCTGAAATAAAAAATGGGGGACTGGCGATCTGATCTAGGGTTTCGTTTTACTTGATTTCGAGGTCGCCGCTTCTTCTCGTGTGATGATCTCGAATTGCTAGTGGCTTTCTTCTTCAATTAAACGTTGAATTTTATCCAAGCTTACTCCTTTTCTAGTATGAATTTTAATTTGAGTTTTGGTTTTTAATTAGTGCTTGAACTTGGATAATTTAAAGCTTGTGATGATTGGTGTATTTATAGGAATAAAAATCCTAAAATTTTGCTCTGATTTCGATGTTTGATTTGGCCATGATATATACGAGAAATTTGGGGCTTTTCAAATGGTTTTCTTGCGACTAATCTGGTGATTTGAATTGATCCTTGATGTTTAAAAATGTTCAAACTTTCTGGAGTATTTTGTGACATAAATTCTGGAAATCCCTTCGATCTGAAAATTGCGTGGACTTCTGAAACTGTTGATTGATTCTTCTTCGATTTTGAAATTGCATGTCTTTTTCGAATTCGATGGTTTATGGAAGGTTTCAATGCTTCCATAAAAGCTGAATCAATACTGCTCTTGATTACTTGATGAGAACAAATACTATACTTGTTTTCCAAAAAAAAAAATATCTGATACTATTCTTCTACTTTGATATTTGTCTTGACCAATCTTTTAGATAAGAACAGCTGCTATTGTAGAAATCCCTTTGAACAGATTACTTCAGTATTTCAAGTTTGATTTGAACTGATATTGCACTTGATACTTTTACCTCGACCTTGGATTGATGCTTGAACTTTGATAAGAACTGATATAATTCTTGATCATACCTTTGAACTGATAAAAAACAGATACTATGGTTGATCTGCTTTACTCATTTGGGTATTCACATGTATACTGCTTTACCCCTGAGTGTTTGTGCATGTGTGTACTTTAGCTGCTCCACTGTTTTGAGTTTGGTTACATGCTATCTTGACTATTTCTTGGCATCATGTTGTTGTTCGACCTGTACTGCCTTGGTCATACTACCATTTTTCACCTTACTGTCTTCACTCTGATTTGCACATTTAAGTGTCACCTTGCTATGTTATATTGAACATGTGTATTCATGATTCATCTATCGTGCTTGCTTTGATGCACCATGTAGTGTACACTTGCATCTGTTTGTGTGCTCCTATGCTCCAGCTGTTTCTAGTCCATGCATGACCTGAATTGTGCTCGACTCTGTCATATTTCAAATTGCTTACACCATGTTTCCATGAACCTTTATACATGCTTCCATTTGTATACATACTGCATTATTAGTTCTTCACTTATGGCTGCACTTTCATATCCCTGCTTGTACACAATTTCTTTGACCAAATATCCATTGCTTGATTTTGTGTTGCCTCGGCCATTTGAGCTGCTTTGTATGATTTGTTGCAATTTGCACTTGTACTTCCCATTTGACTTGTTAGCCTTATGATGTTTGTATATCCATTGTTTCATGTAGTGTGTGTTTGCAATTCATCATCCAGACATGTCATTTGAACCTACCACGAACTTGTTCTCTATTTTTCTGTTTGACTTGAACCATTTACACATGTTCCTTAAGCATGCTTTCTGCATATTTACAGTTCACTTGCGTTAAAACCTTATTACATGTGTTGCTGTCTCAACTGATTTTTCCAGTCCTTATTGATGCCTTGTGCTCAACCATTTGCTTTTGCACCATGCTTGTTTAATGATCATGCATACTGTCTTGAGCTCGACCATTACCATATATATGTTGAGTTGTTTTTTTTACTTTGGCTTGATTATGAACTGTGCACTGAGTCCAGATGGTCCTCATGGCAACTCCTTAATTGCTCGCTGATTGGCGAGGCAGTGCACACGTGTATATATATGTGTGTATATGCAGCCATCCAGATGAGTTTTTCTGTCCCTTCATATCATACCAAGTCTAGAAAAATGATGAGAAACACACCGTAATTCTGAGGCAAATAAAATTTAAAAATAAATTTTTATTTGTTTGCGTTGAATTTTATTTTTTGTTGCAATCTACTATGTGTGTTCCTCTGTATGTGACAGGTATGAAGATGACTGGACTGGACTGGATTGGAGAGTAGTGAAGACAGACGATGGAAGACAGAAGACTTGTGTCATTGATTTGTTATTATAACCGAGTGTGAGTGTTAGTGCGTAAAAGTGATTGTATAAGAAATGAATGAACTGCAGTGAGGAGCTGTGAGAGAATTGTACTGATTATATGTAATAAACAGATTTGGTTGAAATAACATTATATTTTATTGTGTTTAAACAAATTTATCTATCGTATTCAGTTTATATACAAGTACAAATTCCTGTGAATTGAATAAATAGTGGAGTTACAAATAGTTGTACTGTTTGAATGTTTGAAATATAATATTTAATTTAAATAAAATACTGTATGAATATATGAATCCCTGTACAGTCGTATTCTATTTAAATATAAATATTATATTCCTGTTTGTGATGTATATGTAGAACAGTACAGTAACAAACACATTTAAAATAATATTTATTTGGTTGTTATCATCAAATAAAAATCATATAATTTTGTATACAACTATGCCATATACAACAATCTCCCCCTTTTGATGATGACAAAAAAATAAAAGATTTTGGGCACAATAAATGTGTTTGATAGTGAATATTGAACTCCCCCTATTTATTAGCTCCCCCTACAACTGAACTCCCCTATATATGTGGAAAAAATAAATTGAATGATGAAATCCAATTAACCATTCTCTCTCTAGATATTTAATTTCCAATCTTAAAATATTTTTGAATTAAATACTCTTCAATCAAAATCTTGACCATTCTCCCCCTTTTGTTATCATTAAAAGGATAATAGAGATAGAAATAGTGACAAATTTAGACCATAAATATAAATTCAAAATCAGAGAGAGAATATATATCGCAAATCCCATTTAATCAAACAAAAATCATAACAATCTTTAAATCAGAAGCAAATTTCACTTTTAGAATGTATGGATTTATGATGGATTTTATAGAATGAGGAGATTTCAATAAAATTGAATATTTTAATATGAATGTTGAAGATTTTAAATATGCTTAAAATGTGTTAAGCACTTGCTAACCACGCATAGCCCAAAGGTCTTTTAAATGGGGTTAGTAGTAACTTAACTTTATCCCCTCTAATGAGTTCCATCCATGCATAACCCAAAGGTCTTTTAAGTGAGAATGGAAGCAATAGAGATTAAGGTAATTCACCCACGCATAACCGCGAGGACTTTTAAATGGGAGTGAATACCAAGGATAAATTATTTATTTATTTTTATTTTATTTTTAATTCCAAGAATAATTAGAACTCCCCAAATTAAATAAAACCATGATAAATGACAGAAATATGGTAGATAAGAAGATGGTTGTGAAATAAGCTCTAATTCAGAGGTATTATAAAATTTGTCCAATCATCATGAGATTTAAAATAACATCTCTTCTAGTTATGAATTATACCACAGTCACAACCCATCACAAATTCATAAATCTATTAATAATTTTGATGGGTCACAAAATGGTTCAAATCAATCAACAATTTCAATTTTTGAATAAATAATTAAAAATAATTTTAAAATTGAAAATATCAATTCCACGAGAAGTTTTTGAAAATATCAATGCAAGTTAAAAATCAGTTTCAAAAACCAATCAGTAGAATATGGAATTATCTAATATTTCTAATGCTGATTGTTTCTAGACAATTTTAAAACAACTTATATATTTAATTCAAATTGTCTATGGAATTCAAAGATATTTAATTATTGAATTTTCAATTTATCGTCCAGTCACCAAGATATTTAAACGAATCAAATCAATTTCCTTATCAGAGCAGCACAAGATCATTTTCAAAGCAAGAATCACAAGTGAATTTTTTAGAGAATTTTTTTAAACAAGCACAAGAAACAGCCAGCGATCAAATCTGAAGATAATTATTTGAAATCACTAAAAGACTCAAATTTTTATAATCCAAGAATTTCAACAATCAATAACGAATGATTTCAAAACCAGCCAAGTAAAAAATAAAGAAAATAAAAGAAATAAAAACTAAAAAGGAAAATAAACTAAAAAGAAATTGAAATAAAAATACGAGTTTAGAGATCATACCTGACGTACTATAATCGATGTGATCCAACGAATCTCCAACTCTGAATCTATGGCTAAGGAGCTCCAATAATTCGATAATATGAATCAATTTGATTTTTATCTCACTTAAGCACAGTTGTTCCTTAGCCTCTCACGGTACCTAAATGTCTATATGATCGAGTGGTCTAACAAATGTTGTTTTACCACTCTTATCTTCGTTTACACGTTTTGGTACCCAAACCCGTTTATATAACAATCCATTACCATCCACTAGCTTACCCTTTGGAACCCAATTCGTTTAGACTTATTCAAATTCATTTTGTTATTTTTTGGAATCCAAACACGTTTAAATGAATTGTTTATAAACAAGTTATCATTTTGTTTATAATTTAAAAACCCTTTGAAATTATTAGATTTCAAAATTCTAATTTGATTGTTTTCAAAGCCATTTAAAGGATTTTTAAAATCATTATGATTTTGTTTTTCAACTAATCAGTTGCAAAACCAAGTCCCTTTTTATTTTGAACAAAAAATTGGTTTTTTAACAACATATTCAACAATTTCTCTCCTTTAGAAAATTTAGTCAAAGTTGACTCAAGTCGTTGAATTTTAAATTTAAGATCACTATTTTCTTTCATTAAATTTGAACAATGATTAATAGCGATTTTCCTCTTTTCAGCATCAGTTTGTTTCAAAACCACTATTTTCGCTTTTTAAAATCAAGTTTTTCAGATTCTCTAAGCTTTTCAATTTCCTTCTCAAAATCACGATTTTCGTTTTTCAAATTCACGTTTTCAGTTTTGAGTAATTCAAAATCAGTTTTGAATTTCAAAGGATCATTACTCAAAAATTAACATTTTTCGCATTCTGAAAATGGTGAATTTTCAAGTTTTCAATATCTTAACTTTTACTTCAAGAGAAACAACGGTTTTTGTGAGGTCGTGACACATTAAAATTAATCCTTTATAGGTAAAATTTGATACCTCACTAGAATCCTCTTCCTTACCTTCCGAATCAGATTGAGCCATAAGACACAAATTAGCTTCCTCTTCATCACATTCAGAAACTTCTTCTCCTTCCTCATCATCCCATGTAGCAGCAAAAGCCTTCTTCTTCCTTCTGAACTTCTTCCTCTTTTCATTTTTAAGCCGTGGGCAATTTGGTTTGATATGTCCCGGTTTCTTGCAATTGTAGCGAAACACTTCATCGCCTGAACTTTCTAAACTTTCGGATTTGATAATTTTCTTCTTTTGTGGCTTGTAATTTCCTTTGGCCCACTTTCTCAAAACCATGGCTAGCTCTTCAGTGCGATCATCTTCATTACTTTCAACAGAATTATTTAGAGTGACCATCTTTTTCTTTAATTCAGACTCCCTTCGTTCTTCTCTTGCTTTTAACTCCTTCTCGTAAGTAGTCAGATTTCCGATCAACTCTTCCATGCTTACTTTATTCAGATCTTTTGATTCTTGTATCGTCGTCACCTTAGCTTCAAGATTCATTGGTAGCACTCTCAATATTTTTCTGATCAATTCCACTTCAGTATAGGTTTTGCCAAAAGCTTTTGCATTGTAGACCAGTGATGAGAAACGTCCATACATCTCTTTTATATCTTCGTCTCTTTGCATAGAGAGATTTTCATATTCGTTGCTGAGTAGAGCGAGACGAGATTCCTTCACTTGAGATGTACCTTCGTGTGTGACCTCCAACATATGCCATATTTCCTGCGCAGTTTACAATGAGAAATTCGATTAAATTCAGTTTTATCAAGAGCACAGATTAAAGCATTCATCGCTTTGGCATTAGTTGAAAATAATTTTTTATCATTAGCATCCCACCTGTCTTTTGATTTTGGAACATCAATACCATTAACAATAACAGTAGGAGTCTCATAACCCGTTTCGATAATATCCCACACATCATAATTGACTGAACTCAAATAAATTTCATCCTAGCTTTCCAATAGGCATAATCAGTTCCATTAAATATTGGTGGCCTTGCTATGGACTGACCCTCACAAAAAGCGTTATTAGACGGATTCATGACTCTAGAGTTAAAATAAAATAAAAAATACCTGCTCTGATACCACTTGGTATCTCTATTTACGAGGTATTTTAACCACCCCGGTGGCCACCAAAGATACCTCAGACACTGGTTTCACGTCCGGCCTCTCGACATGGACAGCATGTAGGGGAAAGAGTCAATACTTCGCCACATGATCATACAGCGAGAACCCCCTATCACGCTGTTACCTTATACTGGCTCTGATACCACTTGTAGGGTTAAATTAACCCTAGAGGGGGGTGAATAGTGTTTACCGCAAATTTTCATAGAGTAATTAAATAATCACAGCACATATAATAATCAAAATAAATGCGGAAAATAAATAACACATAGATATACCCAGCTTCGGCAAAACCCTGCCTACTGCTGCATTCTCCAAGGTTTCTACTAGGAGTTAAAACAATCCCTATGCTTACAATCCCCTATAAACTCGCGACACTCGCTCCCAACTATTCTTAACCCTACGCTCAAAACCCTGCACTGGTTTCTATCCCCGAAACCAGATTTCCCCGAATTACAAATCCCTTAATTCATCTCCCTAGTTTTAAAGACAAACTAGAAAACTCTAAAGTCGATTACAAATTTAAAAACTAAAAACAATTTAAAATAAAACCCTTAACTAAAACCAAACCCTAGTTTCTTTAAAAAAAACTAAGTAATAAATCCATTTTAACTCCTTAATGTCTTGTCCCTTTAAATCAAACTTGGCCAGCCCTCTTCCATTTGTGCTTTACCCATCATTTTGTTTGGCCCGATCTCTTTTCTCTCTGAAATAAAAAATGGGGGACTGGCGATCTAATCTAGGGTTTCGTTTTACTTGAATTCGAGGTCGCCGCTTCTTCACGTGTGATGATCTCGAATTGCTAGTGGCTTTCTTCTTCGATTGAATGTTGAATTTTATCCAAGTTTACTCCTTTTCTGGTATGAATTATAATTTGAGTTTCAGTTTTTAATTAGTGCTTGAACTTGGATAATTTAAAGCCTGTGATGATTGATGTATTTATAGGATTAAAAATCATAAAATTTTGCTCTGATTTCGATGTTTGATTTGGCCATGATATATACGAGAAATTTGGGGCTTTTGAAATGGTTTTCTTGCGACTGATCTGGTGATTTGAATTGATCCTTGATGTTTAAAAATGTTCAAACTTTCAGGAGTATTTTGTGAGATAAATTCTGGAAATTCCTTCGATCTAAAAATTGCGTGGACTTCTGAAACTGTTGATTGAGTCTTCTTCGATTTTGAATTTGCATGTCTTTTTTGATGGTTTCTGGAAGGTTTTAATGCTTCCATAAATGCCGAATCAATACTGCTCTTGATTACTTGATGAGAACAAATACTATACTTGTTTTCCAAAAAAAAATTATCTGATACTCTTCTTCTACTTTGATATTTGTCTTGACCAATCTTTTAGATAAGAACAGCTACTATTGTAGAAATCCCTTTGAACAGACTACTTCATTATTTCAAGTCCAATTTGAAATGATATTGCACTTGATACTTTTACCTCGACCTTGGATTGATGCTTGAACTTTGATAAGAACTAATATAATTCTTGATCATACCATTGAGCTGATAAAAAACAGATACTGTGGTTGATCTGCTTGACTCATTTGGGTATTCATATGTACGTTGCTTTACCCCTGAGTGTTTGTGCATGTGTGTTCTTTAGCTTCACCACTGTTTTGAGTTAGGTTACATGCTATCTTGACTATTTCTTGGCATCATGTTGTTGTTCGACCTGTACTGCCTTAGTCATACTAGCATTTGTCACCTTACTGACTTTACTCTGATTTGCACATTTAAGTGTCACCTTTCTATGTTATATTGAACATGTGTATTCATGATTCATCTATCGTGCTTGCTTTGATGCACCATGTAGTGTACACTTGCATCTGTTTGTGTGCTCCAATGCTCCAGCCGTTTCTAGTCCATGAATGACCTGAATTGTGCTCGGCTCTGTAATATTTCAAATTGCTTACACCACGTTTCCATGAACCTTTGTACATGCTTCCATTTTCTTGCATTAGTATACATGCTGCATTATTAGTTCTTCACTTATGGCTGCACTTTTATATCCCTGCTTGTACACAATTGTTTGACCATCTATACATTGCTTGATTTTGTGTTGCTTCGGCCATTTGAGCTGCTTTGTATGATTTGTTGCAATTTGTACTTGTACTTCCCATTTGACTTGTTAGCCTTATGATGTTTGTATATCCATTGTTTCATGTAGTGTGCATTTACAATTCATCATCCAGACATGACATTTGAAACTATCATGAACCTGTTCTCTGTTTTTGTGTTTGACTTGAACCATTTACACATGTTCTTTGAGCATGCTTTCTGCATATTTACAGCTCACTTGCTTTAAAACCTTATTACATGTGCTGCTGTCTCAACTGATTTTTCCAGTCCTTGTTGATGTCTTGTGCTCAACCATTTGCTTTTGCACCATGCTTGTTTTATGATCATTCATACTGTCTTGAGCTCGACCATTACCATGTATATGTTGAGTTGTTTTTTTCACTTTGGCTTGATTATGAACTGTGCACTGAGTCGAGATGGTCCTCGTAGCTACTCTCCAGTTGCTCGCTGATTGGCAAGGCAGTGCACACGTGTATATACATGTGTGTATATGCAGCCATCCAGACGAGTTTTTTTGTCTCTGCATATCATACCAAGTCTAGAAAAATGATGAGAAACACACCGTAATTTTGAGGCAAACAAATTTTAATTTTTTTGTATTGAATTTTATTTTTTGTTGCAGTCTACTGTGTGTATTCTTCTGTATGTGACAGGTATGAAGATGACTGGACTGGATTGGAGAGCAGTGGAGACAAAAGATGGAAGACAGAAGACTTGTGTCATTGATTTATTATTATAACTGAGTGTGAGTGTTAGTGTGTAAAAGTGATTTTATAAGAGATGAATGAACTGTAGTGAGGAGCTGTGAGAGAATTGTACTGATTATATGTAATAAACGGATTTGCTTGAAATGAAATAATATTTTATTGTGTTTAAACACATTTGTCTATCGTATTCAGTTTATATACAAGTACAAATTCCTGTGAATTGAATAAATAGTGGAGTTACAAATAGTTGTACTGTTTGAAATGTAATATTTAATTTAAATAAAATACAATATGAATATATGAATCTCTGTACAGTCGTATTCTATTTAAATATAAATATTATATTCCTGTCTGTGATGTATATATAGAACAGTACAGTAACAAACACATTTAAAATAATATTTATTTGGTTGTTATCATCAAACAAAATCATATAATTGTGTATACAACTACGTCATATACAACAATAAGGTTAAGCCCAACTGTGGAATAAGTCTGCCCGGACCCGACCGGCATATCCAGCATCCATGCATTGTAGGCCTAATGTGGGAGGTCTAGACCGTTATAAACAGTAAATGGACATGGTAATGAATTGGACTACTTAACCAAATCTAATCCATAGAGATTGTATGATTATAAAATAAAGTTAGGGTTAATTAAATTGATATGATTGTGGATGGGTTAAGCAAATCTGGAAGGGGTGGGTAATATTTACATATAGGCCCACAAACTTACCCCGATAAGGTTATGTAATTAAAGACACCTAGTGATATACATAACCAGAGGAAAGTATAAAAGTTATGTAATTAAAGACACCTTTAGGTTAAGCATAACTGGTATAGGGCTATGTAATTAAAGAACCTAGTGGTATACATAGTCAGTGAAAAACCTAGTGGGGGATACAAGACAAAGGGGAGAGCTTGCATCATATTGTGTGGGACCCATTTCAGTCAGTAACCTGGAGTAGGTATCAAATAAAACACTCCGTACTAGGCAGAGAGGAGACACGCTTACTGACTAATTGTAAGAGATCTAAACAAGGGGGGCAGTGTGGGCGGCACAAACCGACCAGGCCATGTGCGTGCATGAGCCAGGCAGAGGGGATAAGACGACCGTGACACCAGTAGATATGGGGCTGTGCATATTAGTGATGGGTTTCCACTATTGGACGTGATACATCCTACCGTGGGGTTGGCATAGAGTATCTACGGAGCAGTGAGTCGATCGATTAGGGTAGTGGTTAGGGTATATTTGGACATATGCCCTATGTCTACCGCCTTATAGTGGAAGGGATCATCTCATTTCGGTTATACTGGTAATAGTGCAGAGTAATCATTAGAAATGCGTATAGACCTTACCCTGTCTACCTTGTCACGCCTGCCATTTATGTAGTGATCTCTCTTATCCACTTTATATGCCTATCATGTTACTTTTATTTATTTACTGGCTAAAAGTAACTAGACTCGCCAAACTTTATGTCTGACCCTTTTGTTTCTCCTTCTTTCTTCCGTTTCCTCCCCAGGTTCTCAGGGAGGAAACACTTAGGCTTAGTCAGGACTCAGGTATCATCTTGCTAGGAGCTACTTTTGAAGTATGGCTCAAGTTCTTGTCTCTACTATGGCTTAACTCTTTCAATTGGGGAGTTATGTTTTTCATATTCTTATGTACTCTGATGATGCAAGACAGAAGTTATTTTATTGTAATGGTTTTTATGACTTATGGTATTGTGGACCACAGCATTATGATTTATGTTTTAAATAAAAATTTAAAAATTTTGCTGCTATCTTATTTATATCTGTCTTGTAATTTTTCTGTGTCTGTTTACCTATAACACTTCACGAAACTTAATGCATTCCCTTAGTGAGTGACATTAACGGACGTGGGGTGTCACACTTGGTATCAGGGCTGAAGGTTACCAGATTAGATAAAAGTTTTTGAAAATTATTTTCAAAAAGGTTTTAAAAGAAAGCATTTTCATAAAGAAAAGTCTGTTTTGGAAAAACATTCCCCAAAAATCCATATGTAGTATCCTTCGGTCCTTTATCTAAATTTCTTCATTATTCCTTTTTCAGCATGTCTGGGGAACAAAACATTCCTAATATCCCAGGGGGCACCACAATACCTGGATGGTTCCGTAGATATTTGTAAGCCACAGTGCCTGCCGAAGGCCAAGGAAATGTTCCTCCACCAGCTGCACCAGTCATTCCTCCCCCTCCCCCTCCAAGAGCAGACAACTTCGCCAAGATCTGCAAGGACTTCCGTTCTATGGGAGGGAAGCCATTCCATGGGAACAAGACATTTGTAGAAGCCCGGAGTTGGCTCAAGGAGACCGAGGACTTATTTGTAATCTTTGACGTAGAGGATAGAAGTAAGGTCTAGTTAGTCGCCTGGCTACTGAAGGACAAACCCTCATTTTTGTGGGAAATCACTCAAGCTGGACGTCTGGTGGAAACTTGGGAAGATTTTGGATGGAGTTTCAAAATGAAATTTCTTTCCCAAGCCGAAAGTAGAATGCAGATGGAGAGATTCTGAGCACTCAAACAAGGAAACTTGACGGTAAAAGAGTATGTGAATAAATTCAACCAACTAGCAAGGTTCGGGTTTGAGTTGGTGGACATGTCGCACAAAAGGGCTTTGCGGTTTGCTAAAGTGCTAAATGAGCCTCTGCATGGTTTATCCATGTCCCATATTCCAATAGGGTCCACTTTTGAAAAGCTTGTCGGCATGGCCCTAATGCATGAGGAAGACAAGGAAGAAAAGAAGGCCGAGGAGACATCGCAAAATAGGAAGGTGTGGCCCAAGAAGGGGCAGCAGCAACAGCAACAACAACGGAAGAAAGGAGGGAAGAGTAATAAAGGCAAGGGTAAGAGAAAATGTCACCATTATGGGAAGGAAGGTCATCTGGTTAAAGATTGTAAGCGAAGGAAGAACTCTTGCTACCACTGTGGAGAGGCTGGACACTTTGCTAAAGAGTGCCTTAAGAAACAAGGATCACAGGGACAGGGTCAAAGGACAGGGACTTCTGGAGGGCAGGTGCATGCTCTCGCGATCAGTGCTCCTGATAAAGGTAGAAAAATTTCTATGGAAGGTTTAATTTCTCTTTCAAACCATCCTATTAGAACGCTTTTTGATTCTAGTGCCTCACATTCATTTATATCCAGTTCTGTAGTTGAATCTCTGCACTTAATTACTATTATGGTAGTGGATCCGGTTGTTTTTTCAAACCCCATTGGTTGTTCGGCTCATTGATCTATGATATGTCAGGGTTTGAAAATATCTGTGTTAGGCGTCGAGTTTGAATGCGATGCGTATGTGCTCGAGTTTATGGGCTATGGCTTGATTTTAGGAATGGATTGGCTTACCACGTATCATGTCATTCTGGATTATGAGAAGAGGGTTGTTAGGCTTCTGACTTGTCATGGGAGAACCCTCGAGATTTAGTGTGACCCACAAGGGTTGGTAATGCTTAGTTTCCTAGAGTCTCTTGATGCATCTATCGATGATCTACAATCTGTTCCAGTAGTCCGGGATTTTTCCGATGTTTTTGATGAGGTTCGGGGTTTACCTCTGAGGCACGAGATCGACTTTTGTATATATTTGGTAGATAATGCAAAGCCAATTGCATTGCCAATGCGCCACATGACTTCGAGGGAAAGGAGGGAGCAGAGTAAGCAAGTAGGGGAGCTGTTCGAGAAGGGGTTTATCAGACAAAGCATATCTGAATGGGGTGCTCCAGTAGTATTCGCAACTAAGCTGGATGGTTCTCCTTCGTTTGTGTGTTGATTATAAAGAGTTGAATAAACTAACTACGAAGAATAGGCACCCGCTTCCGAGGATTGATGATTTATTTGATCATCCTTGTTGGTGCCTCGGAATTTTCTCAGTTAGACTTGGCCGCGAGGTTCCATCAGTTGAGGGTGGCTGAGGACAACATAGATAAGACTGCCTTTAGGACTCCGGATGGTTTCTTTGAATGGCTAGTTATGCCTTTTGGGCTGACGAATGCACCCGCCTATTTTGTTAATCTGATGAGTAGGGTGTTTCGGGAGTTCCTAAATAAATTTGTTGTAGTCTTTGTCGATGATATTTTGATCTTCTCCAAAAACGAAGAAAAGCATGCCCAACATTTGAGAGAAGTTTTGAAAACTCTCCGTGACCATCAGCTTAAAGCAAAATTCTCCAAATGCCAATTTTGGAGGAAAGAGGTGTGATTCTTAGGGCATGTGGTATCCAAAAAAGGGATAACTGTAGATCCCGCGAAGGTGGTTGCAGTACAAGATTGGCATATTCCAAAAAATGCCACTGAGGTGAGAAGCTTTCTTGGGTTAGAAGGATACTATAGGATGTTCATTAAGGACTTCACAAAGATATCAGCCCCACTCGCCAGGCTGACAAAGAAGAACTTGGCATTTTTGTGGGATATAGACTATGACTTTGCTTTCCAACGACTAAAGAGGGCTCTGACAACAGCCCCAATCTTGACATTGCCTATCGGGAATAAGGTGTTTACTGTTCACACTAATGCATGTGGTACAGGGCTTGGTGTGGTTCTAACGCAAGAAGGGAAAGTAATGTGTTATGCGGGTAGACAGTTGAGAGTTTATGAAAAGAACTACCCTACCCATAATCTAGAGCTAGCTACCATAGTGTTTCCGTTAAAGATGTGGCGTCATTATTTACTTGGAGAGAAGTTCAAGTTATACATCGATCATAAATCTCTCAAGTATCTATTCTCGTAGAAGGATCTCAATTTAAGGCAACAACGGTTGATGGAGTTTCTAGCTTCTTATGATTTTGAGATTTCTTATACCCCTGGCAAGGGTAATGTGGTGGCAGACGCACTAAGTAGGCAGAGGGTAGCCCTGAGTCATCTGTTTGTGGAAAGAAAGAACTTGGAGTTCATATCAGCTTTTAATTTTAGACCCTCCATCGAAATTTTGCCTGATTTGTTTGCATCCTTGGAGATACGACCGACTCTTATGGACTAGATAGGAGCTTCGCAACAAGGTGAATTACAGATTCTTGACATCATGGATAAGCTCAAAAGAGGGGAGAATTCTAGTCACCTCAGTAGATATGCCATTAATAAAAAGGGGTGGTTGCGACGAGATGGAAAGTTTTGTGTTCCTAAAACTGGAAGCTTGATAAAGGCAGTCCTAGAAGAAGCCCATCATTCTAGGATGACCATTCATCCAGGCGGTGATAAGATGTACAGAGATATGAAGAGGGTATTCTTTCGGGCTGGAATGAAGCAAGATGTGGCTGAATTTGTTTCTCAATGCTTAGTTTGCCAGCAAGTCAAAGCTGAGCAAAAAAAAAACCCCGGTAGATTACTTCATCCGTTGGAGGTTCCGCAGTGGAAATGAGAGAGCGTCTCTATGGATTTCATAGATGGTTTGTCTAGATCGAAGAAAGGCAACACCAGTATCTGGGTTGTGGTGGATAGACTCACTAAGAGGGATCACTTTATTACAGTTAAGAGTAAGAGGACGACATCGTGGTTGGCAGCAATTTATGTTCATGAGATAGTTCGTTTTCATGGAGTACCTTCCAGGATCGTGAGCGATCGTGACCCCATCTTTACCAGCGAATTTTGGAGGAGCTTGCAAGAAGCATTAGGTACACAGTTGTGTTTGAGCACCGCTTATCATCCTTAGACCGATGGACAGACATAGAGGGTGAACATGATTCTTGAAGATCTTATGAGGCTGTGTATAGACTTCGGAGGGACTTGGGAAGAGCATCTTCCTTTAGTAGAGTTTGCCTATAATAACAGTTATCAAGCTAGCATCGGCATGACACCCTTCGAAGCATTGTACGGACGACCCTGTAGATCACCAACTTGTTGGTGGGAATCTACAGAAAGATTATTACTTGGACCAGATATGGTTAGGGAAACATCCAAAAAGATTGACCTTATTCGACGGTGGATGAAGGCAGCTCAAGATAGGCAGAAATCCTATGTTGATAAGAGAAGGACTGACATCGAATTTGAAGTGGGAGACTTAGTTTTTATCAAAGTGTCACCTCTGAGGAATGTGGTTCACTTTGGATCGGTAGGTAAGTTGGCACCTAGGTTTGTGGGACCATTTCCCATAACCGAGAGGATTGGCCAAATGGCTTACAGAATAAAGCTCGTCCGGCTTTCATGATGTTTTCCACGTTTCTCATCTATGGAAGTGTCTACATAACACCGCAATAATCATTGAGCCGAGTGTGTTGTAAGAAGTCGAAGTGGAACGGGAGGCGACAGTCAGGCGAGTCCCTACCCGCATTTTGGGATCAAAACTTAAGAAGCTACGCACTAAAGAGATCAAGTTGTTAAAGGTTCAATGAGGAGATAACCCAGAGGATGCGACTTAGGAAACCGAAGACAAGATTCGCGCTTCGTACCCTTTCTTTTCCGAGGGTATGTTCTTAACTCCTTTTTCCAAAGTTTTATCAGTGCTTATTTCTATCATTTGAGTATATCTTATCCGTAATATTTTTCGACCTGTAGATAGGAATCCTATTAATGTAAACATGTGTTTGAGACATGTTATGTTTGATGGATGCAAATGTTTTCCAGTGGTTGCCTGTGGACGCATATATACACACATTACACACTAAGATCGGCTCAATCACTTTCATACTACATATGGATGTGTGTGCATTTTCTTTTCTTTTATGGATGGAAATGGAGTATTAACGTATGGATGTTGCATTTGGATGAATGAGTGTGCAAACATATAGAGCTTACACGTTATAATAGGATAATTTGCATGCATATTGGATTCATGGCACTAATATACATTGCATTAAGGAGGTCAACTTAATCAGTAGACCGCCTGATCTTTCGCATTAGTGTTGTGACAAATACACACACCGTTGCATATATTCATATAAGCATTAGAAGTCTCTAAGGATAATGGATGGTGGATGGTAGAATATGCATTCTTCTTAACTTAGAGATTCCGGGGACAAAATCCTTTGAGTAGGGGAGAATGTAACACCCCGAATTTTTAATGACACTAAAAAAGGATAAATTAAATAATAATTAGTTTAATATTCATAATTAAGTAAAATGGACTAAGCCATCGCGTCTGTCTCGAAATTCTGGTCAAGATAGACATCTGGTTTGCGTAAAACGGACACCGTATGAAGAAGTTATGAGGACTTTAAGTTTGTATACACGCAGAAAGAACATATATACACATATGTGTCACGTATGAGTCAGATATGTGTCAGACCCTATCTAGAAAAGTTCAAAAATCAAAAATTCGTCAAGGCAGAAAAATTCCCACTCTAGGAGGGTCGAACCCCCTACAGGGGTGTCGACACTGGGGTCGACCGTGTCGACCTATTGGTCGACCCACCCAAAGGGGTGTCGACACCTCTAGGGCTGAGGTGGCAGTCGGTTTCAGAGGGTTCTGAAGCTATAGATATGTGCTCAATTCTCCTATTTCTTCATTGGAAACTAATGGAGCCATATGCTGCCGGTGTGCGAACTGAGATGGATTCGTTTTCTTCAACAACATACAACATTCAACTTTGCAAATCAAATCCAGAAATTCAAGATCTATTCTTTCTCTATTCTCTAAACCTAACGCTGTGAGTTTCTAGTTTCTTTTAGGTTTAGATAAATAAAAGTGAAATATGAAAGACTGTGAATTGGATATGTTGCAAACTATGAATCTATGCAATTGTAAAATCTTATACTATGTCATGATGGATCTACATCTTTAGATCCAATGCAATTGTGGTTATTCTATTATGTTACCTATGTGGATCTTGACTTGTAACTATGTTATGGTGAATGTAAATCTGTTAATTTGGATAGTTGCAACGTTGTTTAGATCTAACTCTTATTGTAAATCACCTTTCACCTGTCATATTGCGATCAACTTAAATATGTTGTAAGTTGGACGTGTGAACCCATATTTAGATCTAAACATGCTATTATGTCATTCTAATAGTGTTAGATCTATTTTAACCCCTAGATCTGAACTATGTGATCTAATTTATCACCTTGTGTTATCATGTTAGATCTAAACCAATTAGACATCTAAACTGCTAATGTAGATCTTACTATGCTTATTGTGACATCGTAGGCTATTAACTAGCCTAGGCATGCCACCAGTTTATGAGTGCACTAGTTAGGAAATAGGGGAAAAGGGTTAATATTGGCATAATTGTATATGAGCATTTTTGGATATATAATTCAAATTATTGGGTAAAATGGGCATTAACACCTATAAAGGGAAAGGATTAATTGATTAATTAATTAAAAATGGAATGTCTAGTAATTACAATTAGGAATTGTAATTGTACTTATGATACGTGATTAGGTTGCATTAGTGGTTGAAGTCTGCCCGGACCCGACCGGCATATCCAACAGCCACTAATGTTGAACCTAATGTGGGAGGTCTAAGTACACAAATACGAATTGGGCTAAGACACGAGGTTAGGCCCAACTGTGGAATAAATTTGCCCGGACCCGACTGGCATATCCATCATCCACACGTTGTAGGCCTAATGTGGGTGGTCTAGCCCATTATAAACCATAAATGGACATGGTAATGAATTGGACTACTTAACCAAATCTAATCCATAAGGATTGTATGATTATAAACTAAAGTTAGGGTTAAGTAAATTGATTGGATAGTGGATGGGTTAAGCAAATCTATAAGGGGTGGGTAATATTTACGTATAGGCCCACAAACTTAACCCGATAAGGTTATGTAATTAAAGATACCTAGTGGTATGCATAACCAGAGGAAAGTGTAAAGGTTATGTAATTAAAGACAACCTTTTAGGGTAAGCATAACTGGTGTAGGGCTATATAATTAAAGACAACCTTTTAGGGTTAGCATAATGGTATAGGGCTATATAATTAAAGACACCTAGTGGTATACATAGTCAGTGAAAATCCTAGTGGGGGATACAAGACAAAGGGGAGAGCTTGTATCATATTGTGTAGGACCCATTTAAGTCAGTAACCTGGAGTAGGTATCAAATAAAACACTCTGTACTAGGCGGAGATGGGACACGCTTACTGACTGATTGTAAGAGATCCAAACGAGGAGGACGGCGTGGGCGACGCAAACCGACCAGGCCATGTGCGTGCATAAGCCGGGCAGAGGGGATAAGACGACTGTGACACCAGTAGATATGGGGCTATGCATTTCAGTGATGGGTTGCCACTGTTGGACATGATACATCCTACTTTGGGGCCGACACAGAGTATCTACGGAGTAGGGAGCCGATCGATTAGGGTAATGGTTAGGGTATATTTGGACATATGCCCTAAGTATACCGCCTTATAGTGGAAGGGATCATCTCATTTCAGTTATACTGGTAACAGCGCAAAGTAATCATTAGAAAAGTGTATAAACCTTACCATATCTACCTTGTCACACCTGCCATTTATGTAGTGATCTCTCTTACCTACTTTATATGCCTATTATGTTACTTTTATTTATTTACTGGCTAAAAGTAACTAGACTCGCCAGACTTTATGTCTGACCCTTTTGTTTCTCCTTCTTTCTTCCATTTCCTCCCAAAGGTTCTCAGGGAGAAAACAGTCAGGCTTAGTCAGGACTTAGATATCATCTTGCTAGGAGCTACTTCTGAAATATGGCTCAAGTTCTTGTCTCTACTATGGCTTAACTCTTTCAACTGGGGAATTATGTTTTTCATATTCTTATGTACTCTGATGATGCAAGACAGAAGTTATTTAATTATAATGGTTTTTGTGACTTATGGTATTGTGGACCACGACATTATGATTTATGTTTGAAATAAAAATTTAAAATTTCCGCTGCTATCTTATTTATACCTGTCTTGTAATTTTTCTGTGTCTGTTTACCTATAACACTTCATGAAACTTAATGCATTCCCTTAGTGAGTGACATTAACAGACATGGGGGTGTCACAAAAGCCTAGAGGGTGGTTTGTGTCAATCTTTTGCTGTAGAACCCATATCAGTCAGTATCCCTGTTAGTATCTTAGAGAGGGGCCTCACACTATGCAGGGTCCAAGGAACGCTTTACTGATATGGATTGTAATAGGTTCAAAGGTGGGTACAGGCGTGTTCTAGTAGAGTCATTAGCGTGCATGGGTCCAATGGGGGTAACTAAGACACTGTTACACTAGCGAACATGTTTGTGTCTTATAGTTGGCTGGTTAGGGACTAATACCCCATACTGCCGTACAACTGGCACATGATATTTGCGTAGTAGGGAGCCAATCACATAGGTAGTAATTAGAGTAACACCTAATTATGATATTCTAGTAATTGGTGCAGTAGCTTGATTCTTGGGATATGAATGAGAAGCGTACATGATCTTTACCTTTTCCTGTTTACTTGTTATCTCATTAGCATGTAAACTCCTTATCACGTTTACCTCGTACTTGTCTATTTTACTATAGTTTCATGTTCAGAGTTATTTATCTGTGTTGATACTTTCAATCTTGTATTATTGTTGAACATCATTGGAACTCGCCAGACTTTATGTTTGACCTATTTTGTTTTCCTTCTCTTCCTTCATTTCCCCCCCAGGTTCTCAGAGTGGTGGCGGACAGTAGTTGTGATCATGATTCTATCTTTCTTGGACTTGAATTTCTTTAATTTCCATGTATTTCTTTAGTTTGTTTATTTATGTTTATTGTTATGACATTTAAGGGATATTATTTATTGTTCTTGTACTTTAATATTATTGAGACAGATGTTTATGGTTTTGACATTGACGGTTCATTTGAAAATGTAATGCCATGTTTTAATTTGAAATAAAAGTTTGAAATTTTCCCTTCATTTTATATTCTCTTATTAAATTTAGTCTTTGTATTATTATTAAGCTTCATGAAACTTAATGCATCCTCATATGGATGACATTAAGGGACATGGGTGTCATGTTCTCCTCATTGATCATTTTTGCTATTGAGTTTTCATTGTTGGGCCTCTAACCTCATCCTTGTCCATATCCACAACCTCTTCTTCATTCTTCACCATGACCCTATCTTTGTTGGCTTCGATTATTTTCTTTCTTTTTTGAATTAATCCATGTCTTAAGAACTTGCTCCACGGTCTCTTCCTTCTTCCTTTTCTATTCTTAATATGCTTTCAATGAGTCTAAAAGTTCCTCTATTGCCATGGTATTCAAGTTTATTGTTTCTTCAATGATGGAGACAACATATTCAAACTTTGGAACTACTAATCTAAATATCTTCTCCATAATTCTGACATCATCTAACTTCTCATCATTTCTTTTTAGATTACTAGTAACAACTAAAACTCTTGAGATGTAGTCAGAAACAAGTTCACCTTCTTACATATGCAAAGTTTTAAATTCTCCTCTTAAAGTTTGATTTGGCTCCTTTATAGGATGTCCAATGCTTCTCTTATGCTTCTTTTGATGAATTTGATCTCAAAACCTTCTCAAAAGTATCATCATCCAATGATTGATAAATTAGAAAAAGAGCCTTCTTGTCTCTCGTCCTTTAGTTTCACAATCTATCCCTTTGAGTTTGAGATGAACTATCTTTGTTTTCTTGTTCCATGTAGCCTTTTTCAACTATCTCCCATACATCGTATGCTTTAAGAATGGTTATCATTCTTAAACTCCAATTATCATAATTGATTTTGGTAAGCATTGAAACTTGTAAGGGATTACCGATATTCGCCATCTTTTAGGATCTTTAACCTTTTCTTTTTTGCCATTGAAAGAATCTTAAATCTTTGGTACCACTTTGTTGAATATTTTAAGGAGAAAGAGGGAGAGAATATAAGAAAGATACCTTATATTAGTGAAAACTTTTCTTTATTGATGCTCGATTTCTTACTTGATACAACAAATCAGAGAACATATCTCAACTTATAACATAGCAAGATATCTAGACTTTACTTTTTTATTTCTTCCTCTATCATAGACTTTTCTTAGCAAAGAATTTTCAAGAATTCTCTAAATTGCATATTTGATAAATCTAAATTTTATTTCCATTCTTTATTTTGGCCTTTCCTAAATACAAAAATTAAATTTGCTACATAATCAATGTTCCCTTAAAAACCAAAGTTCATTTCCAATAGGATATCCACTTGAATTTGATGTTGTATCCCCTCCTGACGCCTTGTTGATCATCATTTGTCACTCTAAAGCACAACATGCGACCATCACCTCCACTTTCCGCCCTACCAGTCTCTGCCTTGCCTACTCTGCCCGCCAAAGCAAACTATCCTCCACCCCCATCGTTCCCCTTTGTGCTGGTCAGCACCAACCTCTTCCTCCTCTACTGTATCCACCTCACTTTAGTGCTTCTACCGCTTTTGACTTGGAAAATATGAAAGATGTTGCATAAAAAAATTATGAAAAAAATTCACCATTGAAATATCCCATGTTTGTACCTTGTAAACCTACCTAAATCTCTAAAGTCCCTACCATAGCAGCAACTGCGGCCACTGAAGTCCAAGAAACAACATGTGTTTTTCAAATGCTTGGTTTCATTCCTCGTTAGTTTATTATGAGCAAGTCAGACTAGTTAATTAACCAAGCTGTAACATGATAAAAATCCAACAAGAGCAATAAAAGCCATGTTACAACCATTTATCTAACATAAGAAAAATGATTAATTGTTCCCCTAATCGAGTTCCCTATTGCCTCATGTCACCTCCTTTCTGGCTACAATGCTGGAGCTACAACTATTGATGTATTAGGTGGTTCCGCAGCGGGTACTGAAATCATCAGTGAGAAGTCCGGTAGTAATTACATTGAAAGCGGTACGATAACTCTCTAATTTTATTTTGCTAATTAGAAATCACGTATACACCATATTAGCATCGTACCAATATTCCATTGTCGTTGCAACATTTGAAGTTTCTCTGCTCGCATAAAAGGTGAGTGTTATAACTCACGATTTTGATGCAAGTTAAATTGTTGAATTTATGCCCTATATATATTGTTATGCAATTTAATTTGGTGAAATTGTCAATTAGTGATTTAAATTAACACCGATAGTTAACACAGTTTCTAAATGATATAAACATCTAATTGGTTGAATTAGATGTCTATTGATTGGTTGTTGGCATATTAAATAATTAAATTAAATTTGAAATGGAATATATCGCATTAAATTTATATCAAATTAGTTTGAATATTTTTGTCATTTTAATTAAAGTTAAAGACTTGAATTTGAATTGAATATCGTCTTCCAATTGAAATATATTAAATTAAAATGAATTTAAGATTTATTCTTTAAACTTAAATTTAATATTATTGATAATCAAACACACTGATATGTTTGATGTGTTATATATTGACTTGGATTTTGATTATATGCGTAAATCTATTGATTATTATGACGAATAATATAACGTTGTTATTTTGATATATCTCTGACACAATATTGTTATTGGTCGAGTGATATTGATATTGAATGATTTTATACCATGGCTAAACTTGAAACTCAAAATAGGTTGAAATGATATATGTCTATGATATTCAAAATTAGTTGAAATGATATATACACACACACACACTCTTATTTATTTAAATCGAATTATTTAAAGAAACTTGAATTTAAATATTTGAATTTGTTAATGGAATTTTTTGAAATTTATTTTGAAATGTAATTTGAAATTTTAAATCTGATTTAATGGAAATTGGCATTTAATTTTTTTTCTAAAGTTAGTTAGAAATTTGGACTAGTTGAATTAGTTAAACTTAGTTTTAAATCACTTAAATTTGAATTTGGATTATTTTGAAATTAGTTTTGAATTATGAACCTATTTAAAAATATATGTGGTTTATAAATGTGCTTTAAATGAATTTGAAATATAAATTTATTTATTTCGAAATTAATCTGGTTTTAAATCAATTTAAATTTATCATTGGATAAAAATTTCGAAGTTAATATTTTCTATCAATGCATGAAATCCAAAATGTTTGAAATAATTTTATGAATTCAATTGCTTAAACTAAATGGTTAAATATAACGACGATATTTGATATGATAACAAATACTAATGAAGCTATATTATATAAAGAGTAGTATGTAAGGATGTTTTTAAACCAACGAGAATCATTGAAATGTTATCTCGAGAATGTAAACTCTATTGAATTCGAAATGAATTTCAATTATTTAGGAAAATAAACAACATCATAACAAATACCATGTCCAAATTAGTTAAAGCGCTTGGACATAGCCCAAAAGGTCATGGGTTTGATTCCCCCTGCAGGGTTTAACCTACTTGCCATATATTATGTGATATACTACATAAAAAATGTAGCATATAAAGTACCAACATTTCAAAAAGAAAGAATTATGAAAACAATGGTATTATTTACAAAGTATTTGTGAATAATTTCTCGATATTTTATCACTTTAGATTACAAAGACTTTGTATGTTATGTAATAACGATATGGATAACCTATAGATAGATTGGAGTTTGACTCGAGGGTTCATTTAAAACCTAAGCATAATCCGTCAAAGATAAACTTCGATTGATTTACTTATTTCAATGGGCTGTAACTCATTAGCCGGGTTGTTGGGAGAAAACTCGTTGTCCAATTTCATATATCTTGATACGATTGTTCGCAATATTCAAAATTTTAAAATACCCATATTTTCAAAAGTAAATTATTTGCAAAGAAGATATATGATTTGAAAAAGAATTATTATTTCAAAGATTTTAAATAAATTTATGAGAGGACTATTAATTTGAAATAACTAAGTAATTTGATTTTATACTGTAATGACTTTTGATTACTACGCCTTTATTTTCGAAACTGAATTTACTCACGTAAGATTATATTGCCCTGACTTGAGTGATTTGTTTTTCCATTACACTTGGGTCAACCTGAGTTTTTTTCAATTATCGAAATTAGTCCTTGTAGACGAAGATGGAGTTTTAAAGACTGATATATTGTAAATATGATATATTACTATTTCCAATACATTATTGGTATGTTATATTAAATGTATAAATCTACATATATTGTAAATTCAGGTCAAATGTATAATATTAAATAGCTTTATGAACTGATTATGTTATTATATTTTACTATTTCATTGTGAGACTGTATATTATTTAGTTCCTCTTCTTTATTCTTTTTTGGTATTAAACCCTACTAGTAGTTCATTATTTTGAAATGGTTTGGGTTGGACATGGGTTATTGATTATCAAATTGAACCGTCCCAAAAAGGTAGGTTATTACAGTTGGTATCAAGTTAATTATACCCTATAATGAGTTGAGTGTATTATATATGAAAGTGTATTTGTTATTTATGTATATATATTAGTTTTAAAAACAAACAGTTTTAAAATATACTATATATAAGATTTGTAAAGATTTTGAACTATAAATAAATGTTCCCTATATGAATAGTTAAAGAAAAATATGGTTGGACATGTTTATTCGAAATATGTAGATCTTTAATGGCGACAAAGCACTACAAGAAAATTGTTTTTTGTAGCACCCAAAAACCGCTACCGAGCATTTTTGGTGGCGTTTTGATAATCATTAAGAGAAAACATGCAACTAAAAATCCTTGAGTATTAGTTGCACTTTTTTAAATGCCACTAAATATTTATTTGTAATAGCATTTTTTATACGATACGAATGTTATTTTTTGCAGCTTCTATATAACGCCACCGAAAAGGGTTTCTTCACTATGTTACTGGTTTTAATGGTGCCCATTTATTTTATTTTGTGGCGTTTAGTAAACGCCACCACAAAGGTTATTGATTGCTTTAGTCACTGGTTTGTAGAGGTTTCTAAACACTACAAAAATAAATTCATAGCATTATTTTCCGCCACCATTTGTTCCAAATTTGTATCATAATATTCCAGACCTACCCGTAATTTTGCCTCCAACCATATAACAGAGTAATACACAAATACATACACTTTTGAACATAACATATTAAACAAGCACAAAATACATACACATTCAAAGATCCACAAGATACACACACATTCAGACATCTACAACATGCATAAATGTCAAGATCAACATACATAGGTGTCAACATTGTTATTTTTATAAACTTTGAGACAGTTTGATACGAATCACAAATATAATTTATTAGTTTGAAAAGTATGTTACGAATTAGTCATACAAACCAAGATATGATAAGTATGTGCCAAGTATGATTATACCAGAATATATGAAGCACGAGATCTACATTTTATCCCATCTGTCACTTAATCTTAACATCCACCTAGAAAAACACAGAAGTAGATGGCCAGTACAATTAAGTTTTGTTGTTATGTATGAGAAAAGAACATTAGAAAAGTTAAGCAATGTTCCTCACCCAAACGAAGCAAGAGAAATAAACCTTACAGGTGCAGTTAAGAGACTCTTTATACCACTCTGGCCAAGCTCCACTAAAACTTTATCAGTGTATGGTTTTAACCACTCTACATGACCGACTCGGCTCTGCCAATAACAAATGAAAATACTTGAACCACAATTGCTCGAAACCAAAAAAGACACACCTAAGCCAGTAATTTTAAGCATACACAAATTATATATTACTTGAATAACAAAATTGTTTTTCCTTGATGAAGAGATGGTGTATACCAATAATTCACTGTAATAAAATATTTACTTCATTGAAATGAAAAAAATAAAACCGAAGGACCGGCTAATGGAAATTTGTAGTATGATGTTTGCTTAAAAATGATAATCTATTTCACACAATAGTTATTTTACCTGATAAGCAAGGGTGTGCTGTTTAGATATTCCTCGGGATTTTAGTTCTTTCATGATCAAATGAATGCACTCTCCATTTGATTTTTATAAGGATCTCCTGCATCTTCTATATTGCTAATTGGAACTCCATGTGCATTGAAGAATATCATTCCCTAATATAACACAGTTAACATGAACATCTGCTATCAATAGAACTATCATCTTAGTGTTTTTTTCCTTTTCTTATAAATATATATATACACACACATATATATAGCGACAGTCCTAATGCTAACACTAAAATGAGATGATCCTACTTGATTGATTGCATAAAATAAGAAATACGGTCATCTAACTAACGTACATTCACAAAAAATTGTAAGCTACAAATGACAACATTTATCAAAATATAGGCCCTATTTTCCATTTATTTAAAGGTCTGAAGAATGGTTTGCTTACACCATAGATAAAGGAAAAAAAATAGTGTTGAATGCAAACTAAAGGTTTAATTGACTTACTAATTTTAGCTCCATATGCCATGTATAATATGAAAATCATTTTGATGATTCAGAATTATAAAATCATCATATAACTAATCATAAGTGATGACACCACAACTTGACAAAATTATTGTCCTCTTTTTAGTTATTTTGGAACAAATCAACCATATATATTATATTGGAGGGTATAACGTGATCCTTATATGCTACTTATACTAATCGATTTCACGTTATAAATATTCATGCAGTATCATAACGTGCTTGATTATATATGTGATCTAAATTGAAATATATAAACTGCTACATTTATTGATTTGTTCCATTTATATTGTATAACCGCTAATAAGTAAATAATGTGAATATATATATATATCTACTTTCAATAATAATGAGCCATTATAAAAAGGGGATGCGACTTTTGAGTTTTAAGTTCTAGAATTGTTGTGTTTGTTTACCTTTTTTTTGACTTTTGAGTTTGCTAGTAAAAGTCCTCCAATCATTATTTGATTTCACAGGATAACAATTTCCAGTCTTGACTCAAAGATTTCCTTTCGACATTTGAACCAAACCATGAAAAATGATAATGTATACCTTTGAGTAACCGAAATCACATATCTTAAGACGTAGAATTGGACTTCCATTTAAAAATGCATTTTCGAATTTTAGATCATGGGGACAAATTTCCTACAATATTTGAATGAATATCATTGATGTATTCTTAAGTTCTCTTGCTATATACATTACTCAACCCATAAAAACATATGTGTAACACCCCACCTCCGCCAGGGTCACTCACAAGAGAATGCACTAGCTTTAGAGGGGCGTTGTCAAGGTAAACATGCACAGAAATATTACAAGACAGAACATATAAAACAGCGGAAGGAAAAACCAAATTTCATTACCTCGTAAAATTACAAGGTCTAAAGCCTTTTTACATCAAAATGCCTTTAAAAGCCATTACATTGGAAACCTGTCTTGCAATAGTTAAAGAAGCATAAAACCACAGTCATAAAATATTCCCCAAGTAAAACGGTAAAGTAGCCATAGCCAAGAAAAATCCAAGCCATACGTGATGACCTTGAAGCAGAAGAAGTCCGAGCTAAATAACAGTATTTCCTCCCTAAAAACCTTGGGGGGGGGACGAAAGACAAAGAGGCGAAAGAAACGGGGTCATTCATAAAGACTAGTAAGTCCTATCTTCTTCCAGCATAAAAACAAGTAAAGGTAACATGACATGCATAAACTGAAAGTAAACATAAGGATGATGACAAGATAGACAAGCTAAACTTAGGTAACAGGACGAACTACTGTATAGAGATAAACTACGGTCACTATGCATCAAGTATAACATCCTAAGGTTCTATCGAGTATAACCTCCCAAGGTTCTATCGAGTAATACACCACAAGGTCCTATAAAGTATATTTTCCCTGCACCTTCCGTACTAGTATCCCAACCCGTGTCATGTGTTAGCTACAAAATGTCCCTTGCCCAATGTCATGAAATGGTCCATGTCAACCTAATGTAGGTTTTCCCAACTCGTATGTTTCTTTCCATGTATATGTTTAGTCCTTTGCCGTAAATCCTACGGGCTTCCTTACGTAGTTCTATACTACTTCAACGTAGTTCCATTATCCTTGAAATCGTTTTGGACTGTCACCCTTGTATATTCTTACCATGAATTCTTGAATGTTCGGCTAGGATTTATGCCACCCAGGACCACTAGGGATTACGCTACCTACTAAACGTTTTCGTAACTCGGTTTGGGTTTAAGCCACCTAGGACCGCTAGGGATTACGCTAACCGTCAACCACGCCCTTTTTCCCACGTATGTATCGTGAATCGTTTTTCCATGTCTAGATGCACATGTATCTCAATGTGCCATCCGAGTCCCGTGCCAGGGCAAATCAAGAAATACAGGACTCGGTCGGGAGCTTTAGGTTATCTGCCGATGCAGATATTAAGGTCTGTTTTTCTACCAGTGGTTATGGTCCCACGTGACCCCTCCCTCAACTACTGAAAGGCAATCCAAGAAAAATCATGCACAAGAACTATACTCCGGCCACCCATGCCCCACTTTCCTATTGGCCAACCTCACTCATAACTAGATAGCAAGTATATGGTTTGTTGGGAGTTCTCTGCCTTTCCGCATACATACACGATTGACTAAAGATGGTAGGTAGTCGACGACGTGCTATCACAGGGCTAAACTAGATATCGCCGACTCCACGCTAATCCACCCCAGTCTTTAGGTTGCTCGCACAGCAACCAAGGCATACCCTTGGTTCTTCTACCGCAGACCTTAACCTCTGTGAGCCCAGGAGGATCATCTGCAACCTCACAGAGGGATACCAAGAGTACCCTCACGTCCCCTGAAGCTACCACATCGTCACCCAGTTCGCTGGAGCCTTTATCTAAGTCAGATAAACATTCGCTCCTCCTCGTGTGTTCGTTTTAAACGATGACCTACCGTATCAGGTTATTCATCTATCTGTGAACTGGTCCAATTGTCTTGACTAAGAATTATTACTTAGTTATCCTTAACTAAGGTTTATCACTTAGTTTCCCTTCCCGTTATCCTTATTAACTACGATTTTCCACTTAGTCCCCTGAACTAGAGTTTTGTCTAATGGGTTAAGTGTTGTCATTCGAGTTCATGACTTACCCCGCCTACGAATCATGTCAAAATTGGCTAAGTATTCAAGTTCAAGACTTAGCCCTATACACCATATATCAAGTTGGTTAAGTATATCAAGACGTTCATGAATTAACCCTAGATTATCGTGTCAGATTGGTTAAGTATGGATTAACTTAACCCTATCAAATTACCGAGTAAAATTGGTTAAGTGTAGGTTAACTTAACCCCATTAAATTATCGAGTCAGATTGGTTAAGTATATTTGAAAGGTTAATGACTTAACCCTATGAAATCACCAAGTCGGATCGGTTAAGTGTAAGTTAACTTAACCCTATCAAATCACCGAGTTGGATTGGTTAAGTGTAGGTTAACTTAACCTTATCCACTAGTCGTATTTATAATGGTTAAGTATCATTCTTGTGGGTTTACTTAACTCTACCACGCATCGCATTATCCGAGTCGAGTGTTATTAACCCATTTAGGTTAAACTAACCCATCCGCTAATCATGTTATATGGTTAAGTGTCTTTAAGAAATCAAGTCCGGTCTTACTTAAACTACCCATTCATGTCATATCGGTTAAGTGCCCTTAGTCAAACTAACTTAACCTTATCATGTGGCATTAAGTAAATTAATGCACCCCAACCTCTCACATTAGACTTTGTTGTGGTAACTGGTTACGCCGGGCGGGTCCGGGCAGCTTTACACCACAACTTAGTCTAACCTCGGGTTTTAAGCGCGATATGACCAACTTCTCACATTGGGTCTTATTGTCTGTAGCTACTGGATTTGCCGGGCGGTTCCGGGAAGATTTATGCTACAAACTCAACCCAACCTCGAGTTGGCCACTTTCATGTTTTCCTACTTATCATGTTCATGTCAAATTTAGGCTACGACAAAGTCCACGTTTTACACTTATGCCCATTGTCCCGTTACTTAATTCATGTTAAATTTCATAGCCCATCTCACGTTTGCCTAAACTACCCAAGGCGTATTCCCAACGCAAGTGAAAGCGAGTCAATCATAGTAGGAATAATATGACAACATATTGGCCTCAAATCATGTATGATAGCATAAAGGGATTGGCCTCAAACATGTATGATAGCATAAAGGGATTGGCCTCAAGCATGTATGATAGCATAAAAGGATTGGCCTCAAGCATGTACGATAGCATAACACTAGGTTCATCATCATAGGCATGTAAATGGTCATGAGGGGTTTAGGTTCTTTTACATGCATAAGCCCCAAGTCAAGTTCATATGAATATTCCACAAGCCAAATTGTTCTAAGGATTCATGCCAACATTTCCACAAGTCAAGATTAAATCTTGCATGATAAACTAAGTCAAACACAACATGAGTGGCATGATTTAATCACTAAGAAATAGCCCAAAGTCATAGTTTCAAGAGAGAGGCAAGACTAGATTCACATAGACTAGCATACTTAGGTTTCATCTCATTTTATTCCATGTCAACATTAGAACTACCGTTTAGATCTAAAAGTAGCTAGAACTTACAAAGCGTGGCTAGTGAATTAGGAGCAAGAATCATCATAGAATCGTTGTAGAAGCTCTAGGAATGATGTAGCAACTCTAGAAGCCTTGAGAACATAAGTAGCTCCTTGATTTGATGGAGAAAGATTGCTCCTTTGACATGGATCTAGTTTTGAATGCTCAAGCCTTTGAAGTTGGAGATGGAGGCCATGATCAAGAGAGATTTGGGCAGCACTTTGTTGTTAGAATGATTTTTAGTGATTTTGGTTAGGTCTTAGGGTGTTTTTATAGAAGTAGGAGCTAGTTTAAGCTATAGGATCAACCCTAGAATAGATCTGAGCCATCAAAAATCATCAAAGGCCAACAAACCAGACCACAAGACCCTGCAGGTGCACACAGGCCGACCTGGCTCGACCAGGGAGGTCGACCCCCAGGTCGACACCCAGGTCGTCTGGGCAGTCGACCTGGTCCCTGGGGGGTCGACTCCCCAGTCGGCTCCCCAGTCGACCTGGGGTTGGGCGGGAAATTTTCCCGCCCAGTCCTTTTGGGGCTAAATTCGAATTTTGAAAGTCAGTTTTCGTTTTTTGATTTTTCGTGAAACTTCTAGAGGCCATATCTCGGTTATACGGACTCCGATTTACGAAATTTCGGACTCGTTTCCAACCAGAATTCCGAGACGAACGCAACAACGCAACCCATTTCACTTGATTCTTATTTTAAAATTTAATTTTGCCTTGATTCTTGTCTTAACATGTTATTAAAATTCGGGTTGTTACATTGTCCCCTCCTTTAAGGATTTCGTCCCTGAAATCTCTAAGTTGGGAAGAACGTATCCTACCATCCATCATCCATCTACTCAAAACATCATCCACAAGCAAACATTGTCCTTAAGAGATTTCTAATGCTGTATGAACATATGCAGGAAGTGTGTGTATATGTTCCTTATCTAATGCAAATGATCAGGCCTGATTGATCTTCTAAATGCAAAATATGTTTTGTGCCATGAATCCACATGTATGCAAATAGTCCTAGTCACATAAACACTATATGTGTGCACAACCATTCATCCATATGCAATATTCACATGATAACACATTCAAATTCATCCATAAACAAGTATAAACACGTATACATATGAAATATGAAATGTGACTGAGCTGATCTAGTGCCTAGTGTGTATTCGCGCATCCACAAGCAACCACTTGCAACCATACCAATCATAACATGTTTTCAAATACATGTTTACATCCACAGGGTTCTACCTAAGGTCCTCAAGATAGGACCGAGAAGATAAGCAAGATAAACTCCTCTTGGATTACAAGAAATCCCTTTCTAAACCCAACCCCTGCCCTATAAAGCCCAAAAGGTTTAGTCAACCTAACGGATACCTTCAAACCTTAACATGTATTATTAACCGATGAGCCATACCCCCTATGGAGTTTGCAGCAGGAATAAGATCGAGAGGATATGTATAAAAGATAACATGCGGGTAAGCTCGACAGGAAAACAGGGATCAAGAATATGCTCTTAAAAAGAGATATGATGCGCGTATCTTGTCTTCAATATTCTAAGTCGCATTTCCTTGAGCTTAATTCCATTGTGCTTTGACCATCTTTAACTTCATGATTTCGTGGCCTCTTAACTCCTATTTCCAAATATGAGCTGGAACTCACTTCATTGTCGCCTCTCGTTCCACTTTTACTTATTCTCCCTCTAGTATACTTGGCTCAACCATATTCGTGCACTCATGGTTTCATGTAAGCTCTCCAAAATTCACTAGTGAATCATGGATCTCGTTTACTCGCCCTACGGCATTCCACACAGAAGAAATTATCTCTTGAAAACAAACAGATGCCAACCATGTTACCAAGTGTACTTACTAGGGTGATTTCCATAACTTATGCACAAGCGAAATGAACCATCCGCCTTAGTGGCGAACTCTACTCGAATGGATTATCAACAAATGCATCAAGGGATTCTAGGTAACCAATCATGACAGAACCCTAAAGGTTACACGAGACTTCGAGGGTATTACCGAGGCAAGTCAAGAGCCTAACTACCCTCCTTTCAGAACCGAGAATGGCACCCCTACTGGATAACCACTCCATTCCTAGAATTCAACCCATAGCTTTAAAGCATAAGCATTATTCCCAAAAGTCATAGGCGTCCTCCAATCCAAACAAGTCATGAATAAATGGACCTGTTCCTCAACAAGATTTGAGAAAAAAATGGGATCCTCTACTATGCTAGTACGAAGGTGCAGAGACCCAATTATCGAAGCAGACTTAAATGATGCGACGATCAAAAAAAAGTCCTGACGGGATGATAGAGAAGAAAAGCTAAACCTTTCACAGAAACGTTACTATCCTTCTTAGGTACGCTAACAGTGAGAGCATACAATTGCCCTCTCGATGATCTTGTCCTCGTCTCATAATACTTTGACTATCTTTCCCTTTTTATCCTACAAGAGATACTCTCTCTTGTCATGGGTTTTATCATTCACCCTTTTCCTCCTTTGTGGATTGAGCCATACCAACCAGTTGCTTGTCCTTACGCTTGTATCCTTTATCCTTGTTCTTACTATCCTTTCTTATAACGCGGTAACAAGTCTCTCGAGAACTGCCTCCATCGTACCGAAAACACTGACGTAGTTAGAAAAAAGACTAGTGGCAGTTCAAACCACAGTGACTACAGGTGGAGGAGAGAAAGGAAAAGAGATTAAATCAAGGAAACAAAGGGTAATGCTAATGGTCTTTGGGGAATAGCCTTTAAAAATAAAACTTTCCTTGAAAAATGCTTCTTTGTAAACGGTTTTAAAATAGTTTTCAGAAGGTTTTAAAACTTTTGCCCAGTCTGGTAACCTTCTGCTCTGATACCAAATGTAACACCCCACCTTCGCCAGGGTCACTCACAAGAGAATGCACTAGCTTTGGAGGGGCGTTGTCAAGGCAAACATGCACAGAAATATTACAAGACAGAACATATAAAACAGCGGATGGAAAAACCAAATTTCATTACCTCATAAAATTACAAGGTCTAAAGCCTTTTTACATCAAAATGCCTTTAAAAGCCATTACATTGGAAACCTGTCTTGCAATAGTTAAAGAAGCATAAAACCACAGTCATAAAATATTCCCCAAGTAAAACGGTAAAGTAGCCATAGCTAAGAAAAATCCAAGCTATACGTGATGACCTTGAAGCAGAAGAAGTCCGAGCTAAATAACAGTATTTCCTCCCTAAAAACCTGGGGGGGGGGGGACGAAAGACAAAGAGGCGAAAGAAACGGGGTCATTCAAAAAGACTAGTAAGTCCTATCTACTTCCAGCATAAAAACAAGTAAAGGTAACATGACATGCATAAACTGAAACTAAACATAAGGATGATGACAAGATAGACAAGCTAAACTAAGGTAACAGGATGAACTACTGTATAGAGATAAACTACGGTCACTATGCGTCAAGTATAACATCCCAAGGTTCTATCGAGTAATACACCCCAAGGTCCTATCAAGTATATTTTCCCTGCACCTTCCGTACTAGTATACCAACCCGTGTCATGTGTTAGCTACAAAATGTCCCTTGCCCAATGTCATGAAATGGTCCATGTCAACTTAATGTAGGTTTTCCCAACTCGTATGTTTCTTTCCATGTATATGTTTAGTCCTTTGCCGTAAATCCTACGGGCTTCCTTACGTAGTTCTATACTACTTCAACGTAGTTCCATTATCCTTGAAATCGTTTTGGACAGTCATCTTTGTATATTCTTACCATGAATTCTTGAATGTTCGGCTAGGATTTATGCCACCTAGGACCATTAGGGATTATGCTACCTACTAAATGTTTTCGTAACTCGGTTTGGGTTTAAGCCACCTAGGACCGCTAGGGATTACGCTAACCGTCAACCACGCCCTTTTTCCCATGTATGTATCGTGAATCGTTTTTCCATGTCTAGATGCACATGTATCTCAATGTGCCATCCGAGTCCCATACCAGGGCAAATCAAGAAATACAGGACTCGGTCGGGAGCTTTAGGTTATCTGCCGATGCAGATATTAAGGTCTGTTTTTCTACCGGTGGTTATGGTCCCACGTGACCCCTCCCTCAACTACTGAAAGGCAATCCAAGAAAAATCATTCACGAGAACTATACTCCGGCCACCCATGCCCCACTTTCCTATTGGCCAACCTCACCCATAACTAGATAGCAAGTATATGGTCTGTTGGGAGTTCTCTGCCTTTCCGCATACATACACGATTGACTAAAGATGGTAGGTGGTCGACGACGTGCTATCACAGGGCTAAACTAGATATCGCCGACTCCACGCTAATCCATCCCAGTCTTTAGGTTGCTCGCACAGCAACCAAGGCATACCCTTGGTTCTTCTACCGCAGACCTTAACCTCTGTGAGCCCAGGAGGATCATCTGCAATCTCACAGAGGGATACCAAGAGTACCCTTTCGTCCCCTGAAGCTACCGTTTCGTCACCCAGTTCACTGGAGCCTTTATCTAAGTCAGATAAACATTCGCTCCTCCTCGTGTGTTCATTTTAAACGATGACCTACCGTATCAGGTTACTCATCTATCTGTGAACTGGTCCAATTGTCTTGACTAAGAATCATTACTTAGTTATCCTTAACTAAAGTTTATCACTTAGTTTCCCTTCCCGTTATCCTTATTAACTATGATTTTTCACTTAGTGTAACAACCCGAATTTTAACAACGTGTTAAGACAAGAATCAAGGCAGAATTAAATTATAAATTCTGAATCAGGATAAACGGGTTACTCCATTGCGTTCTTCTCGGAAAAATACGCGAAATAGAGTCCGAAATTTCGTAAATCGGAGTCCGTATGACCGAGATATGGCCTCACGAAGTTTCACGAAAATTCAAATTCGAAAACAGATTTGAATTCAGCCCAAAAAAAGAAGGCGGGAAAATTCCCGCCAGACACACAGGGTGTCGACACCCATGTCGACATGCGTGTCGACCCCTGGGTCGACCCCCCTCCAGGGGGTCAACATGGGTGTCGACCCCCCCCCCCCGGTCGAACCAGCGACCTGGTGCACCTGCTTCTGGTTTTGGCTCGGTTTTGGAGGCTTGTGACGAATTTTGACGATTCAGATCTATCCTAGGGTTAATCTAAGGGCCTAAACTACTCCTAATCTCTATAAAAACACCCTAGTACCTAACCTAAATCACTAAAAATCATTCTAGCAACTAAGTGCTGCCAAAATCTACCTTGATCATGGCCTCCATCTCCAACTCCAAGGGCTTATGCATTCAAATCGGGTTCAAATCAAAAGGTGCAAGCTTCCTACATCAAATTGAGGGTAGATCAACGTTGCTACGCAAATTTCATGACGATTCTTCAACAAAGGAGCCACCTTTCTTCGTCAAGACGATTCATGTTCCTAGCCCTCTTGCCATGCTATGTAAGTTCTAGCTACTTCTAGATCTAAACGGTAGTTTTAATGATGGCATGGAATAAAACGGGATTAAACTAAGTATGCTAGCCTATATGAACCTTGTCATGCCTCTTTTGCTCGAACCTATGACTTTTGGCTATGCTTAGTGACTAAATCATGCTATTCATGTTATGATTAACCTAGTTTATCTTGCAAGTTTGAATCTTTATCTATGGAATGCTAGCATGAACCTTTGGGAACCATTTGACTTGTGAAACATTGGCAAAGACTTGACTTTGGGGCTTATGCATGTAAATGAACCCAAACCCCTTATGTTATCATGCATGCTTGGGGTCAAATTCTCTTATGATGCTATGCATGTTTGTGGCCAAATTCCCTTATGATACTATGCACGTTTATGGCCAAATTCCCTTAGGATACTATGCATACTATTGGCCAAATTCTCTTATGATGCTATGCATATTTTGAGGCCAAATCCCTTATGATACCATGCATGTTTGTGGCTAATCCCTTTTTGACATCGTGCATGTTGTGAGGCCAATATGTAGCATAGTACCCTTACTATGTTGACTCGCTTTTACTTGGGTTGGAAACACGCTTTGGGATAGGTTAGACGTGCATGATTATGACATGATAATTTGATATGGGGTTTCATGGAAATATGGCACTTATGATACACCTAAATGTGGGCATGACATGTGGGGTAAACATGGGACTTGAAACTAGACACGTGTGGGTTGTAAGTGTAATATGACACTAGACCAAACATGAAAGTGGCCAACTCGAGGTTGGGTTGAGTTTGTAGCATAAATCTACCCGGACCCGCCCGACTTAACTAGTGGCTACAAACAATAGGATCCAATGTGGGAAGTTGGTCATGTCACGCTTAAGACCCGAGGTTAGACTAGGTTGTGGTGTAAAACTACCCGGACCCGCCCGGCTTAACTAGTAACCACAACAAGGTCTAATGTGAGAGGTTGAGAGTGCATTAATTAAATTAATGCCACATGATAAGGTTAAGTAAATTTGACTAATGACACTTAACCGATATGACACGAATGGGTAGGTTAAGTGTGACCGGGCTTGATTTCTTAATGACACTTAACCATACAAGACAATTAGGGGATGGTGTTAAGTAATTTACACTTAACTAATCCGACTTGGTAATTAGATGGGGTCAAGTAATTTACACTTAACTAATCCGACTTGGTAATTAGATGGGGTTAAGTAATTTAGACTTAACTAATCTAAACACGGTAATTAGATGGGGTTAAGTAACCTATACTTAACTAATCTAAACACGGTAATTTGGTGGGGTTAAGTTAAACACTTAACCAATTTAAACATGGTAATTCAATGAGGTTAAGCAACCAATACTTAACCAACTTAACATGATGGGGTTATGTAACTTATAATTAACCAATTATACATGATGATTTGATGAGGTTAAGTAACCTATACTTAACCAATCTAACACGCGGACTTGATAGGGTTAAGTCACAAGACCTTTTGAATATACTTAACCCTTGTAGTATGATTAGTGGATGAGGTTAAGCTAACCCATACTTAACCAATCCGAGTCGCTGATCTGATGCGATTAAGATAATATATGCTTAATCAATCTAACACGATAATCTGATAGGGTTAAGACAAACCAATACTTAACCAGTTTGACTTGATAGGGTTAAGTCATGCGCTTCTTGGTATACTTAACCACCTTGTAGGGTTAAGCCTTGAACTTAAATACTTAGCCAATCTTGACATGATTCGTAGGCGGGCTAAGTCATGAACCTGAATAACAACACTTAACCCAATAGACAAAACCCTAGTTAGAGGAACTAGGTAGAAAATCGTGGTTAATCAAGGGTAACGGGGAAAAGAAGCTAAGTGGTAAACCTTAGTTAAGTATAACTAAGTAATAATTCTTAGCTAAGGACATGGGACTAGTTCATGAATGGATGAGTAACCCGATATGGTAGGTCATCGCTTAAACACACGAGGAGGAGCAAATTATCCGACTTGGATAAAGGCTCCAACGAACTGGGTGACGAAGCGGTAGCTTCGGGGGACGTGAGGGTACCCTTGGTATCCCTCTGTGAGGTGGAAGGTGGTCCATGAAACCCGGCCTCACAGAGGTTAAGGTCTGCGATAGAAGAGCCAAGAGTATGCCTTGGTTGCTATGCGAGCGACCTAAAGACTGGGATGGATTAGCGTGGAGTCGACGATACTTGATTTTTTCCCTGGATAGCACGTCGTCGACTACCTACCATCTTTAGTCAATCGTGTACGTACGGAAAGGCAGAGAACTCCCAACAGACCATGTTCTTGCTATCGAGTCATGGGTGAGGTTGGCCCATAGGAAAGTGGGGCTATAGTGGGGCCGGGATGTGGTTCTCATACATGATTTTTCTTGGATTGCCTTTCAGTAGTTGAGGGAGGGGTCACGTGGGACCATAGCCACGGATACAAAAACAGACCTTGATATCTGCATCAGCAGACGACTTAAATCTCCCGATCGAGTTCCGTATCTCTTGATTTGCCCTGGCACGGAACTTGGATGGCACATTGAGGAACTTGTGCGTCTAGACATGGAAAACGATTCACGATACATACGCGGGATAAAGGGCGCGGTTGACGGGTGGCATAATCCCTAGTGGCCCTAGGTGGCTTGAACCCAAACCGGGACACGGAAACGTTCATTAGGTAGCATAATCCCTAGTGGTCCTAGGTGGCATAAATCCTAAGTGAACGCGCGATAGTTCATGGTAAGGAAACATAAATAGATCAAGGGTGGCAGTCCAAAATAACTTCAAGGATAAAATGGTACTACGTCGAGGTGGTATAGATTTACACGGGAAAGCCCGTACGGCCTACGGCAAAGGACTGAACTTATACATGGGAAGAAACATACGAGTTGGGAAACCTACATATGCTATATATTAGGTTGACATGGACCATTACATAACATTGGGCAAGGGACATTCATAGTTAACACATGACGCGGGTAGGGATACTAGTACGAGAGGTGCAGAGCGAATATACGTGACAAATACCGTGGGATGTTATACATGACAGATACCTTGTGATAGTATACTTGATAGAAACCTGACGATGTGATACCTTGATTCTTGACATCGTAGTTTATCATGATACTTTAGTTTACCTTGCTACAGTAGTTCATCCAGTTATCTTGGTTTAGCTTATCTATCTTGTTGTCATCCTTATGTTTACTTTTAGTTTATGCATGTCATGTTACCTTTACCTGTTTTTATACTGGAAGTAGATAGAACTTACCAGTCTTTATGACTGACCCCGTTTTCTTTCGCCTCTTTGTCTTCCGTTCCCCCCCAGGTTTCAGGGAGGAAATGATGTTGGTTAGTTCGGACCTCTTATGCTTGAAGGTCATCATGTATAGCTTGGTCTTCTTTTGGCTATGGCTGCTTCACCGCTTTATTTTGGGGAATAATTTATGAAAAGGTTTTATGCTTCTTTACTATTGCAAGACAGGTTTTTGATGTATTCTGATGTAAAAGGCTTTAGACCTTATTTTATAAGGTAATGAAATTTGTTTTACTTCCGCTGTTTTATATATGTTCTGTCTTGTAATAATTCTGTGCATGTTTACCTCAATAATGCTTCACCAAACCTAGTGCATTCCCTTTGTGAGTGACCCTAGCGGAGGTGGGGTGTTACATTTGGTATCAGAGTAGAAGGTTACCAGACTGGGCAAAAGTTTTAAAACCTTCTGAAAACTATTTGAAAAACCGTTTACAAAGAAGCATTTTTCAAGAAAAGTTTTTTTAAAGGCTATTCCCCCAAAGCCATTAGCACTATCCTTTGTTTCCTTGATTGAATCTCTTTTCCTTTCTTTCCTCCATCTGTAGTCACAGTAGTTTTAACTGCGACTAATCCTTGTCTAGTTACGAAGTGTTTTCTGTGAGATGGAGGTGGTTCTCGAGAGGCCTGTTACCGTGTTACAAGGAAGGGTAATAAGAGCAAGGATAAAGGACACGAGCTTAAGAATAAGCAACTTGTTGGTATAGATTAGTCCACGAAGGAAGGCAAGGACAAGATCAGCGAGAGGGCAATTGCATGCTCTCACTCCTAGCGTACCTAAGAGGGATGGTATCGTTTCTATTAAAGGTTTAGCCTTTCTTTTCTATCATCCCGTCCAGAATTTGTCTTGATCATCGTATCATTTAAGTCTGCTTGGATAGTTGAGTCTCTGCACCTTAGTACTAGCATGGTAGAGGATCTCAGTTTTTGTCCCAAAAATCTGGTTGGAGAGTTGGTCCATTTCTTCATGACTTGTTTGGATTTGAGAATGACATGTCTCGGCTACGGATGGATTCTAGGGATAAAGTGGTCACCCAATAAGGGGTGCCATTCTCGGTTTTGGAAAGAGGGTAGTTAGACTCTCGACTCACCTTGGTGATACCCTCGAAGTCTCGTGTAACCTTTTGGGTTCTGTCATGGTTAGTTACCTAGAATCTCGGGATGTAGTTGTTGGTAATCCGTTCGAATAGAATTCGCCGCTAAGGCGGATGGTTCGTTTCGCTTATGCATGAGTTATGGGAATCACCCTAGTAAGTACTCTTGGCAACATGGATTGGCATCGGCAAACGAGATCCAGAATTCCCTAGTGAATTTTGGAGAGCTTGCATGAGTAAGTGGATACGTTTGAGCCAAGTATACTAGGGAAAGGATAAGTGAAAGTGGAATAAGAGGCGACAATGAAATGAGTTCTAACTCATATCTTGGAAATATGAATCAAGGAGCTACGAAATCATGGAGTTAAAAAGATGGTCAAGGCACCGAGGAATTAAGCTCAAGGAAACGCGACTTAGAAGACATAAGGCTAGACACGCGCATCGTACCTCTTTTTAAAGAGTGTATCCTTGATCCCTAGTTTTTCCTGTAGAGCTTGCTCGCATGTTATCTTTTGGTGAATATCCTCTCGGTCCTGTTTCTGTTGCAAATCCCGTAGGGAGTTTACCTTGTTTATCTCCTCGATCCTATCGTGAGAACCTTAGGTAGAATCCTATGGATGTAAACATGTGTTTGAAACATGTTATGATTGATATGGTTGCAAATGGTTGCAAGTGGTTGCTTGTGGATGCTCGAATACACATTAGATACTAGATCGACGCACTCACATTTCATATTGCATATGCACGAGTATTTATACCTGTTTATGGATGAAATTGAATGTGTTATCATGCGGATGTTGCATAAGAATGAATGGTTGTGCACACATATAGCATTTATATGGCTAGGACTATTTGCATACATGTTGGATTCATGGCACTAAACATATTTTGCATTAGAAAGATCATTCAGGCCTGACCATTAGCATTAGCTAAGGAGCATATACACACACGTTATGCATATGATCATATGGCATTAGAAATCGTTTAACGACAATGATTACTTGTGGATGATGTTTTGAGTAGATGGATGATGGATGGTAGGATACGTTCTTCCTAACTTGGAGATTTCGGGGACGAAATCCTTAAAGGAGGGGAGAATGTAACAACCCGAATTTTAACAATGTGTTAAGACAAGAATCAAGGCAGAATTAAATTATAAATTCTGAATCAGGATAAACGGGTTGCGCCATTGCGTTCGTCTCGGAAAAATACGCGAAATAGAGTCCGAAATTTCGTAAATCGGAGTCCATATGACCGAGATATGGCCTCGCGAAGTTTCACGAAAATTCAAATCCGAAAACAGATTTGAATTCAGCCCAAAAAGAGAAGGCGGGAAAATTCCCGCCAGACACACAGGGTGTCGACACCCAACCCCCCCCCCCCAGGTCGAACCAGCGACCTGGTGCACCTGCTTCTAGTTTTGGCTCGGTTTTGGAGGCTTGTGACAGATTTTGACGATTCAGATCTATCCTAGGGTTAATCTAAGGGCCTAAACTACTCCTAATCTCTATAAAAACACCCTAGGACCTAACCTAAATCACTAAAAATCATTCTAGCAACTAAGTGCTGCCAAAATCTACCTTGATCATGGCCTCCATCTCCAACTCCAAGGGCTTATGCATTCAAATCGGGTTCAAATCAAAAGGTGCAAGCTTCCTACATCAAATCGAGGGTAGATCAACGTTGCTACGCAAATTTCAAGACGATTCTTCAACAAAGGAGCCACCTTTCTTCGTCAAGACGATTCATGTTCCTAGCCCTCTTGCCATGCTATGTAAGTTCTAGCTACTTCTAGATCTAAACGGTAGTTTTAATGATGGCATGGAATAAAACGGGATTAAACTAAGTATGCTAGCCTATATGAACCTTGTCATGCCTCTTTTGCTCGAACCTATGACTTTTGGCTATGCTTAGTGACTAAATCATGCTATTCATGTTATGATTAACCTAGTATATTTTGCAAGTTTGAATCTTTATCTATGGAATGCTAGCATGAACCTTTGGGAACCATTTGACTTGTGAAACATTGGCAAAGACTTGACTTTGGTGCTTATGCATGTAAATGAACCCAAACCTCTTATGTTATCATGCATGCTTGTGGTCAAATTCTCTTATGATGCTATGCATGTTTGTGGCCAAATTCCCTTATGATACTATGCACGTTTATGGCCAAATTCCCTTATGATACTATGCATACCATTGGCCAAATTCTCTTATGATGCTATGCATATTTTGAGGCCAAACCCCTTATGATACCATGCATGTTTGTGGCTAATCCCTTTTTAACATCGTGCATGTTGTGAGGCCAATATGTAGCATAGTACCCTTACTATGTTGACTCGCTTTTACTTGGGTTGGAAACACGCTTTGGGGTAGGTTAGATGTGCATGATTATGACATGATAATTTGATATGGGGTTTCGTGGAAATATGGCACTTATGATACACCTAAATGTGGGCATGAAATGTGGGGTAAACATGGGACTTGAAACTAGACACGTGTGGGTTGTAAGTGTAATATGACACTAGACCAAACATGAAAGTGGCCAACTCGAGGTTGGGTTGAGTTTGTAGCATAAATCTACCCGGACCCGCCCGGCTTAACTAGTGGCTACAAACAATAGGATCCAATGTGGGAAGTTGGTCATGTCACGCTTAAGACCCGAAGTTAGACTAGGTTGTGGTGTAAAACTACCCGGACCCGCCCGGCTTAACTGGTAACCACAACAAGGTCTAATGTGAGAGGTTGAGAGTGCATTAATTAAATTAATGCCACATGATAAGGTTAAGTAAATTTGACTAATGACACTTAACCGATATGACACGAATGGGTAGGTTAAGTGGGACCGGGCTTGATTTCTTAATGACACTTAACCATACAAGACAATTAGGGGATGGTGTTAAGTAATTTACACTTAACTAATCCGACTTGGTAATTAGATGGGGTCAAGTAATTTACACTTAACTAATCCGACTTGGTAATTAGATGGGGTTAAGTAATTTAGACTTAACTAATCTAAACACGGTAATTAGATGGGGTTAAGTAACCTATACTTAACTAATCTAAACACGGTAATTCGGTGGGGTTAAGTTAAACACTTAACCAATCTAAACATGGTAATTCAATGAGGTTAAGCAACCAATACTTAACCAACTTAACATGATGGGGTTAAGTAACTTATAATTAACCAATTATACATGATGATTTGATGAGGTTAAGTAACCTATACTTAACCAATCTAACACGCGGACTTGATAGGGTTAAGTCACAAGACCTTTTGAATATACTTAACCCTTGTAGTACGATTAGTGGATGAGGTTAAGCTAACCCATACTTAACCAATCCGACTCGCTGATCTGATGCGATTAAGATAATCTATGCTTAATCAATCTAACACGATAATCTGATAGGGTTAAGACAAACCAATACTTAAACCAGTTTGACTTGATAGGGTTAAGTCATGCGCTTCCTGGTATACTTAACCACCTTGTAGGGCTAAGCCTTGAACTTAAATACTTAGCCAATCTTGACATGATTCGTAGGCGGGCTAAGTCATGAACCTGAATAACAACACTTAACCCAATAGACAAAACCCTAGTTAGAGGAACTAGGTAGAAAATCGTGGTTAATCAAGGGTAACGGGGAAAAGAAGCTAAGTGGTAAACCTTAGTTAAGTATAACTATGTAATAATTCTTAGCCAAGGACATGGGTCTAGTTCATGAATGGATGAGTAACCCGATATGGTAGGTCATCGCTTAAACACACGAGGAGGAGCAAATTATCCGACTTGGATAAAGGCTCCAATGAACTGGGTGACGAAGCGGTAGCTTCGGGGGACATGAGGGTACCCTTGGTATCCCTCTGTGAGGTGGCAGGTGGTCCATGAAACCCGGCCTCACAGAGGTTAAGGTCTGCGATAGAAGAGCCAAGAGTATGCCTTGGTTGCTATGCGAGCGACCTAAAGACTGGGATGGATTAGCGTGGAGTCGACGATACTTGATTTTTGCCTTGGATAGCACGTCGTCGACTACCTACCATCTTTAGTCAATCGTGTACGTACGGAAAGGCAGAGAACTCCCAACAGACCATGTTCTTGCTATCGAGTCATGGGTGAGGTTGGCCCATAGGAAAGTGGGGCTATAGTGGGGCCGGGATGTGGTTCTCATACATGATTTTTCTTGGATTGCCTTTCAGTAGTTGAGGGAGGGGTCACGTGGGACCATAGCCACGGATACAAAAACAGACCTTGATATCTGCTTCAGCAGACGACTTAAAGCTCCCGACCGAGTTCCGTATCTCTTGATTTGCCCTGGCACGAAACTCGGATGACACATTGAGGAACATGTGCGTCTAGACATGGAAAACGATTCACGATACATACGCGGGATAAAGGGCGCGGTTGACGGGTGGCATAATCCCTAGTGGCCCTAGGTGGCTTGAACCCAAACCGGGACACGGAAACGTTCATTAGGTAGCATAATCCCTAGTGGTCCTAGGTGGCATAAATCCTAAGTGAACGCGCGATAGTTCATGGTAAGGAAACATAACTAGATCAAGGGTGGCAGTCCAAAATAACTTCAAGGATAAAATGGTACTACGTCGAGGTGGTATAGATTTACACGGGAAAGCCCGTACGGCCTACGGCAAAGGACTGAACTTATACATGGGAAGAACATACGAGTTGGGAAACCTACATATGCTATACATTAGGTTGACATGGACCATTACATGACATTGGGCAAGGGACATTCATAGTTAACACATGATGCGGGTAGGGATACTAGTACGAGAGGTGTAGAGCGAATATGCGTGACAAATACCGTAGGATGTTATACATGACAGATACCTTGTGATAGTATACTTGATAGAAACCTGACGATGTGATACCTTGATTCTTGACACCGTAGTTTATCATGATACTTTAGTTTACCTTGCTACAGTAGTTCATCCAGTTATCTTGGTTTAGCTTATCTATCTTGTTGTCATCCTTATGTTTACTTTCAGTTTATGCATGTCATGTTACCTTTACCTGTTTTTATACTGGAAGTAGATAGAACTTACCAGTCTTTATGACTGACCCCGTTTTCTTTCGCCTCTTTGTCTTCCGTTTCCGCCCCCCGCCCCCTCCCCTAGGTTTCAGGGAGGAAATGATGTTGGTTAGTTCGGACCTCTTATGCTTGAAGGTCATCATGTATAGCTTGGTCTTCTTTTGGTTATGGCTGCTTCACCGCTTTATTTTGGGGAATAATTTATGAAAAGGTTTTATGCTTCTTTACTATTGCAAGACAGGTTTTTGATGTATTCTGATGTAAAAGGCTTTAGACCTTATTTTATAAGGTGATGAAATTTGTTTTACTTCCGCTGTTTTATATATGTTCTGTCTTGTAATATTTCTGTGCATGTTTACCTCGATAATGCTTCACCAAACCTAGTGCATTCCCTTTGTGAGTGACCCTAGCGGAGGTGGGGTGTTACACTTAGTCCCCTGAACTAGAGTTTTGTCTAATGGGTTAAGTGTTGTCATTCGAGTTCATGACTTACCCCGCCTACGAATCATGTGAAAATTGGCTAAGTATTCAAGTTCAAGACTTAGCCCTACACACCATGTATCAAGTTGGTTAAGTATATCAAGACGTTCATGACTTAACCCTAGATTATCGTGTCAGATTGGTTAAATATGGATTAACATAACCCTATCAAATTACCGAGTAAAATTGGTTAAGTGTAGGTTAACTTAACCCCATTAAATTATCGAGTCGGATTGGTTAAGTATATTTAAAAGGTTCATGAATTAACCCTATCAAATCACCAAGTCGGATCGGTTAAGTGTAAGTTAACTTAACCCTATCAAATCACCGAGTTGGATTGGTTAAGTGTAGGTTAACTTAACCTTATCCACTAGTCGTATTTATAATGGTTACGTATCATTCTTGTGGGTCTACTTAACTCTACCACGCATCGCGTTATCCCAGTCGAGTGTTATTAACCCATTTAGGTTAAACTAACCCATCCGCTAATCATGTTATATGGTTAAGTGTCTTTAATAAATCAAGTCCGGTCTTACTTAACCTACCCATTCATGTCATATCGGTTAAGTGCCCTTAGTCAAACTAACTTAACCTTATCATGTGGCATTAAGTAAATTAATGCACCCCAACCTCTCACATTAGACTTTGTTGTGGTTACTGGTTACGCCGGGCGGGTCCGGGCAGCTTTACACCACAACTTAGTCCAACCTCGGGTTTTGAGCACGATATGACCAACTTCTCACATTGGGTCTTATTGTCTGTAGCTACTGGATTTGCCGGGCGATTCCGGGCAGATTTATGCTACAAACTCAACCCAACCTCGAGTTGGCCACTTTCATGTTTTCCTACTTATCATGTTCATGTCAAATTTAGGCTACGACAAAGTCCACGTGTAACACCCCGAATTTCGGTTAATGCTAAAATTCACAAATTAAAGAATAACTAATCCCAGATGTGGGAATTAGGGGAAACGGGTTGCACAATTGCGTTCGTCTCGGAAAAATACGCGAAATAGAGTCTGAGTTTTCGAAAATCGGAGTCCGTATGAAGAAGATATGGACGAACGAAGTTAGGCAGAAAAACCGAAAAACTAGCCAGAATGCACTGGCGCACTTGTGAAGTGCGCCAACACATTTTTACACTGGCGCACTTGGGAAGTGCGCCCGTGTCGAGCCAGAAACCTGCACAGCTTTCTGGCTGGCCTGGTGCACCATTTTAGGGTTTAGGCTGTGTTTTGGGGCTGGTTTCTGGAAGCTTCCGAGATCGGATGGTCCTAATCTAATTTAGGGTTAATCTAATGGCCTAAAACACTTGCCTAATCCTATAAATAAGACCCTAAGCTAGCCCTAAATGGTCATAATCCTATCTCCTAACTAAACTATGCCAAAATTTTCTATGATCATGGCCTCCACTCAAAACCCTAGCCTCCATCCTATTTCTAAACTATTTCTATGAAGGCTTTCATGTGCATACAAGCATCTTTGAGTTGTATGAGTGATCATTGGCTTGCATTCATCATCAAGTTGCAAGCTTTATGTTCAAGGCTTGGGTGATTTGTGGCAAGGGTTTGCTTATTGGAGTTTAGTGGTGAGTTTCTATAGACTTAACAATCAATTGTTAAATTGATTATGATAGGATATGATAAGATATGGCTATGTTTGTGGAATCAATGTGTTTATGCAAGTTTAGTATAGTGTATGTTGTGTGCTATATGCAAGTTTAATGTTATGTTTTATGATGCAAAACACTATGTTGAACATTGATTCATATGTAACATGTTATGCAAGCTATATGGGAGATTATATGCAAGTCTATATGTAACATGTTATGCAAGTTATGTATTTGGTTTTATGCATGCTAAGTATTTGGTTTTATGCATGCTATGTATTTGGTTTTATGCATGCTAAGTATTTGGTTTTATGCATGCTATGTATGTGGTTTTATGCATGCTAAGTATTTGGTTTTATGCATGCTAAGTGTTTGGTTTTATGCAAGTTTGTCTCTTTTTATGATATGCATAATATATGCAAGTTTGTCTCTAAGTATGGCATGTTATGCAAGTTCATATGCAAGTTATGATACATATTCATATGCAAGTTATGATGCAAGTTCATATGCAAGTTATGATACATGTTCATATGCAAGTTATGATGCAAGTTCATATGCAAGTTATGATGCAAGTTCATATGCAAGTTATGATATATGTTCATATGCAAGTTCATATGCAAGTTATGATGCAAGTTCATATGCAAGTTTATGTGCAAGTTCATATGCAAGTTGTCTCTTTTATGATATGCATAATGCAAGTTTGGGTTAAATACTAGTTGGGTTTAATGTATGTTCATATATGCAAGTTGACACCTTTTGAACCCATGATAAAGTTACATGCTATGTTGGCTAAACCCATGACCTTTGTGATGAATCTTCCCTTTATTATGTCGTGTTATGAGAACGAACTACGTGGGGAACGATGGGGTTAATATGCATGTTAATAAAATGATGTGAAATGGGTATGATTAATCATACCACAAATTAAATGGACGTAATTGGGAATTTACCTATTAAGTTAGGTCTACCCATATTATGGAGTTGGGAATTTACCTATTAAGTTAGGTCTACCCATACTATGGAATTGGGAATTTACCTATTGAGTTCGGTCTACCCATATTCTTAAAAATGTGTAATTAATTAGGCATAATTAATTCAGATTATGGGGGGTGATTAATTAGGTGTAATTAATCAACTAAGACACGAGGTTGGACCCTTTTGTAGCGGAAGTCTGCCCGGAACCGACCGGTCATCCAGCAGCTACAAATGATTGGCCCAATGTGAGAGGTCTTAGTCTTAAATTAAATACGTGATTAAAGTAAAGACACGAGGTTAGACCTTTTTATGACAGAAGTCTGCCCGGAACCAACCGGCATATCCAGCAGTCATAAAAGATGGTCTAATGTGAGAGGTATTTATGAGGTCATGATCTTAATTAATTAAGAAACACTTAACCATATTAGCATGTAGAGGGACATGAGGGGTTAAGTGGGTGCCTTGGGTGGCATGTGGAAATCTAGTGGGTTGCCTTGGGTGGCAATAGAAAATACGATTAGAATACTTAACCAAAGAGGAACATGTAATTAAACATGGGTAAAGGGTTAAGTAAGTGCTTTGGGTGGCATGTGGAAATCTAGTGGGTGCCTTAAGTGGCAATTGATATATGATTAGATGACTTAACCAAACCTTAACATGTAGGTGGGCATGATTATAAAAGGGGTTAAGTGGGATACACTAGATAAAATAACAAGCTTAGGTGGTAGCTTGTGGGGGCCCATTTCAACCAATATCCCAAACGTATCTTAGTGGGCTCGACTCTAGTCGAGTGACGGGACACGCATATTGGGCTTGACTATAAGAGGCCAAAATGGGTTAGCGGTGGCAACGCATGACCAACGGGTTTCATATGCGTGTGTGGACCCGGGCTGGTAAATAAGACGTTGTTGCATCGTGTAGATATAAGCCGTGCACCGTTAGTTTTATCAGGTTGCCACGTTGGGGAATGGTACACCCCACGGTGGGGCCAGCACGGGTATCTACGTTAGGGAGCCGATCGAATGGGGAGTAGTGTGTACACCTAGTGGATTGTAGGGCCCCGTGGCGTCTACTTAGTCACCTAGGGGTACACGAGAACTATTAAGTTAATTTTATAAGTCCATGGGTGGGATCAACCTTTAAGTTAGGAATGACTGGTGTGGTGCAGTGTAGGAATTACCCTTGGGTGGGTAGATCTGGGGTGGTGTAATCCAGTAATTATCCTTGGGTGGATAAATGCGTCTTTTCGGTTATCTTAGTACATCCTGTGTTTAGTTGGCTACTTAGTGTAGTCATTATCCCCAGAGGTACTGTACCTTGTTTATATCATACCCTAATTATTTTAATGATTGTATTGTTAGGGTTATAGGACTCACTCAGGCTTATGTCTGACCCCGTTGTTTCTTTATCTTTTTTTCCCAACCCTCAGGTTTTCAGAGTGGGCCTAGCACTAGTGGGCTTTGATCAGACTGCTTTATCTATCTTTTGGAGCTTGGACCGTGGATGTAAAGCTCAGTTTATCTTTTCTATTATGGCTATTAGGTTATGTAGTGGGATTATGTACTTTCATTTTTATCAGGATGGATATTATGTACTTGACTCTTATTTATGGTTTTGGTGTAACCAAACATGTTTTACTTTCCGCTGAAATGAAATGATGTTTTAAATTCTCAAGTATTACTTATATCTGTCTTGTTGTAATTTTTCTGTTCTATATTCACTTAAAATACTCCACCGATGTTATGGCATTCCCTTAGTGAGTGACCGTAGCGGGTGTGGGGTGTTACACGTGGTATCAGAGCTTAAGGTTACCAGAACAGATAAAATTTTTAGAAAAACTATTTTCTAAGAATATTTTTGAAAGGAGTATTTTCAAAAACATGTCTTTTAAGAGAAAAGTTTTTGAAAGAAAAGCATAATCCCCAATAGCCATATCTATATCTTTCGAATTCTCCGTTTTGAATCTCTTCCTCTCTCGTTTTGAGTTTCCCCTCCGCGTATAGATGACCTTTCTAAGATAGATAAGAACGGAAAACCACTTCGAGGGACTTAGACATTAGTCGGATTAGAAGTTGGTTCAAGAAGGAGGAGGACTGGTAGGTATCTATTGGATAGACGATGGGAGGAAGGCTCAAATAGTTGTTTGGTTAATGAAGGATGAAACCTCATTGGTGGGAGGTTACGAGTGGAGAATGGGAAGAAGAAGGCGAGTAGTTATCCTTTTGGAGGAATGGGACACCGTATTAGGATTGTCCAAAGGGGCATGGGCAAGGTATGAAATCTCCTGGAGGGTAGTTGTATTCCCTCGCGGCTAGTGTACCAGATGGGGATAGGACCGTCTAGGTTGGAATTTGGATTTCTTTATTATCCGGTTCGAACTTTATTAGATTCTGACGCATCGAGTTCGTTTATCTCATCATTGTTAGTTGAGTCACTGCACTTAGACACCAGTTTGGTAGATGATCCCTTAGTTGTTTCAAACCCAATTGGGGCTCCATGATGTGTTTGGGTTTGAAAGTTTCTATACTTAGCGTTGAGTTTAGATGTGATGCTTTTTGGGCTTCACGGGCTATGGGTTAGTTTGGGCATGGACTGGTTATCCAGTAGGGGTGTCGTTCTTGATTTTGAAGGGAGAGTTGTTAGGCTTATGACCCGCTTGGGTAACACTCTCGAGATCTCTTGTAATCCCATGGAATCTGTTGTGCTAAGTTATCTAGAATCGCTTGACACGTCGGTCGAGAGTTTGCAATCTGTTAGAGTGGTCCGGGAATACTCGGATGTGTTTGAGGAGGTGAAGGGCTTACCTCTGGAGCGGGAGATTGACTTCCGAATATATCTGGTAGACAATGCTAAACCTGTATCTTTACCAGTGCGCCACATGGCTCCTCGCGAGAGGAAGGAACTCCATAAGCAAGTAGGGGAGTTGCTTGAGAAGGGGTCCATAAGACAAAGTATATCGGAGTGGGGTGCTCCAGTAGTTTTTGCTACGAAGGCGGATGGGTCCCTCAGACTTTGTGTAGGCTAAAGAGAACTAAATAAACTCACAAAGAAGAATAGACACCCATTGCCGAGGATTGATGATCTCTTTGATCAGTTGGTTGGCGCCTCAGTATTTTCGCAAGTTGGACTCAGCCACGGGGTTTCGTCAGTTGAGAGTGGCTGAGGATAGTATAGAGAAGATTGCCTTTAGGACTCCGGATGGTTTTATGAGTGGCTGGTGATGCCATTTGGTTAGACGAACGTCTCCGCATACTTTGTTGATTTGATGAGAAGGGTGTTCAGGGAGTACCTAAATAAGTTCGTGATGATCTTGGTGGATGACATCTTGGTCTTTTCTAGGAGCAAAATAAGTTTTCATATGTGCTCAATAGGTTGAGCAAAGCCCGTTATGGGATAAATGGTGGTTTTGGAGTGAGACTGGCAAGGACATGCAGAGTTGGACAAGGGCTTAATTATTTAGTCGTTTTTACTAGTATCATCTCACGTAGGTCGTCTGAATTCGAAGGAGGTATCCCTTGGGTGTTTGTCTGATATTGGTTTAGGCCTTTGGGGCTTGCATTTGGGGGATGTCGAGTTCGACTAGGGTGGTCTGCGTGAGAGATGGATAGTTGTGACGATTTTGCATGGGAGAATATCCTAATTTTCTCTAGAAGTGAAGAAAAGCATGCCCTACATCTTGGGGAAGTGTTGGAGACTCTTTGAGTGCATTGTCTTAAGACAACAAAGGTGGATGGAATTCTTAGCATCCTATGAGTTTGAGATAGCGTATACCCCTGGCAAGGGTAACGTGGTGGCAGACGCCTTAAGCAGAAAAAGGCTGTCTTTGAGTCCATTGTTCGTGGAATGGCGAAGCTTGGAGTTTAATTCTATGTTTGACTTTAGACCTTCCGTTGACTTTGTACCCGGTTTGCTAGCCTCCTTGGAGGTTAGGCCTACTCTTTTGGGGCGGATTGGCGAGGCTCAGCGAGACGACCCACAGTTGGTTGAGTTGGTAAAGAAGCTTATAAAGGGGGGAGTCGTCCAGCCATTTGGGTAGATACACCATAGATGATAGGGGATGGTTGCATAGAGACGGTAGACTTTGTGTACCGCAAGATGAGGGTTTGAAGAAGGCTATTTTGGATGATGCACATCGTTCAAGAATGACTATTCATCCCGGTGGAGACAAAATGTACCAAGACATGAAGAGAGTTTTTCTTCTGGGCCGGTATGAAGAAAGATGTGGCCGAGTATGTGGCTAGATGCTTAGTGTGCCAACAAGTTAAAGCGGAGCAAAGGAAACCCGGTGGGTTGCTACACCCATTGGAAGTTCCGCAATGGAAGTGGGATAGTGTCTCGATGGATTTCATCGATGGGTTACCGAGATCAAGGAAGGGCAATACGGGAATTTGGGTTGTGGTAGACAGACTTACCAAGAGTGCCCATTTTATACCCGTGAAGAGTAAGAGGACCGCTCCATGGCTTGCTTCAGTCTATGTTAGAGAGATTGTTAGATTGCATGGCGTACCATCCAGCATTGTGAGTGATCGAGATCCTATTTTCACTAGTGAGTTTTGGAGAAGTTTGCAAGAGGCGATAGGGACTCAGTTGTGTTTGAGCACCGCATATCATCCTCAGACGGACGGTCAGACCGAGAGGGTGAACCGTATCTTAGAAGATCTCTTGAGGCTTTGTATCTTGGATTTTGGAGGTACATGGGAAGAACATCTTCCTTTGGTGGAGTTCGCATACAATAACAGCTTTCAGTCTAGTATTGGCATGGCACCTTTCGAAGCTCTTTAGGGAAGGCCTTGTCGATCTCCTACATGTTGGTGGGAATCTACGGATAAGATCTTGCTTGGGCCAGATATGGTTAGAGAGACTTCAGAGAAGATTGATTTGATTCGAAGAAGGATGAAGGCAGCGCAAGATAGACAGAAATCTTATGCAGATCGGAGAAGGACGGATCTTGAGTTTGAGGTTGGGGACATGGTTTTTGTCAAAGTATCTCCGTTGAGAAATGTTGTTCGCTTTGGGTCCGTTGGGAAGTTAGCACCGAGGTTTGTTGGGCCGTTTCCTATTAAGGAAAGGATTGGATGGATGGCATATAGGGTGGAGTTGCCCGACAGACTTAGTGGTGTTCATGATGTATTCCATGTATCACATTTGAGGAAGTGCTTACATGAGACCGCAGAGGTGGTAGAGCCGAGCTTGCTTAGAGATGTAGAGGTAGAGCGTGATGCAACGATTCGACGAGCTCCTACTCGCATCCTTGGGTCAGAAACTAGGAAGTTGAGGAACAGAGAAGTTCAGCTAGTTAAAGTGCAATGGGGAGATGACGAAAGCAATGCTACTTGGGAGACGGAAGCGAAGATGCGTTCTTTGTACCCATTTCTTTTTGAGAGTATGTCTTTTAACTTCTCCTTTATCGCTTGTCCAGTACTTATCTTATCTTTAGTATATCCTCTCGCTAGTACCTATGACCTTTAGATAGGGTAAATCTATGGTTGAAACATGTGTTTGAGACATGTTATGTTTGATGGATGCGTGTGGATGCAAGTGGTTGCTAGTGGTTGCTCGTGGATGCATATACACACACTCTAGACACTAGATCGGCTCAATCACTTCATATGGCATATTGCATAAAATTGTGTGTAGGAAGCTATATTTATGGATGTATAATGATTGTGTTATCATATGGATGATGCATTTTGGTGAATGATTGTGCACTCATGTAGATATTGTATGTGTCGATAGGGTTCTCTCGCATACATAATGGATGCATGGCACTATCATGGTTTGCATATGTTCATACATTAGATAGGGAACATATACACACACTTTTTGCATATGCTCATACATCATTAGAAACTGTTTTAAGGACAATGAATGCCCGTGTTTGATGGATTGAGTAGATGGTTGTTTGGATGGTAGGATATGCATTCTCCTTAGCTTAGAGATTTCGGGGACGAAATCCTTTAAGGAGGGGAGAATGTAACACCCTGAATTTCGGTTAATGCTAAAATTCACAAATTAAAGAATAACTAATCCCAGATGTGGGAATTAGGGGAAACGGGTTGCACCGTTGCGTTCGTCTCGGAAAAATACGCGAAATAGAGTCTGAGTTTTCGAAAATCGGAGTCCGTATGAAGAAGATATGGACGAACGAAGTTAGGCAGAAAAACCGAAAAACTAGCCAGAATGCACTGGCACACTTGTGAAGTGCGCCAACACATTTTTACACTGGCGCACTTGGGAAGTGCGCCCGTGTCGAGCCAGAAACCTGCACAGCTTTCTGGCTGGCCTGGTGCACCATTTTAGGGTTTAGGCTGTGTTTTAGGGCTGGTTTCTGGAAGCTTCCGAGATCGGATGGTCCTAATCTAATTTAGGGTTAATCTAATGGCCTAAAACACTTGCCTAATCCTATAAATAAGACCCTAAGCTAGCCCTAAATGGTCATAATCCTATCTCCTAACTAAACTATGCCAAAATTTTCTATGATCATGGCCTCCACTCAAAACCCTAGCCTCCATCCTATTTCTAAACTATTTCTATGAAGGCTTTCATGTGCATACAAGCATCTTTGAGTTGTATGAGTGATCATTGGCTTGCATTCATCATCAAGTTGCAAGCTTTATTTTCAAGGCTAGAGTTTTTGGGTGATTTGTGGCAAGGGTTTGCTTATTGGAGTTTAGTGGTGAGTTTCTATAGACTTAACAATCAATTGTTAAATTGATTATGATAGGATATGATAAGATATGGCTATGTTTGTGGAATCAATGTGTTTATGCAAGTTTAGTATAATGTATGTTGTGTGCTATATGCAAGTTTAATGTTATGTTTTATGATGCAAAACACTATGTTGAACATTGATTCATATGTAACATGTTATGCAAGCTATATGGGAGATTATATGCAAGTCTATATGTAACATGTTATGCAAGTTATGTATTTGGTTTTATGCATGCTAAGTATTTGGTTTTATGCATGCTATGTATTTGGTTTTATGCATGCTAAGTATTTGGTTTTATGCATGCTATGTATGTGGTTTTATGCATGCTAAGTATTTGGTTTTATGCATGCTAAGTGTTTGGTTTTATGCAAGTTTGTCTCTTTTTATGATATGCATAATATATGCAAGTTTGTCTCTAAGTATGGCATGTTATGCAAGTTCATATGCAAGTTATGATACATATTCATATGCAAGTTATGATGCAAGTTCATATGCAAGTTATGATACATGTTCATATGCAAGTTATGATGCAAGTTCATATGCAAGTTATGATGCAAGTTCATATGCAAGTTATGATATATGTTCATATGCAAGTTATGATGCAAGTTCATATGCAAGTTATGATGCAAGTTCATATGCAAGTTTATGTGCAAGTTCATATGCAAGTTGTCTCTTTTATGATATGCATAATGCAAGTTTGGGTTAAATACTAGTTGGGTTTAATGTATGTTCATATATGCAAGTTGACACCTTTTGAACCCATGATAAAGTTACATGCTATGTTGGCTAAACCCATGACCTTTGTGATGAATCTTCCCTTTATTATGTCGTGTTATGAGAACGAACTACGTGGGGAACGATGGGGTTAATATGCATGTTAATAAAATGATGTGAAATGGGTATGATTAATCATACCACAACTTAAATGGACGTAATTGGGAATTTACCTATTAAGTTAGGTCTACCCATATTATGGAGTTGGGAATTTACCTATTAAGTTAGGTCTACCCATACTATGGAATTGGGAATTTACCTATTGAGTTAGGTCTACCCATATTCTTAAAAATGTGTAATTAATTAGGCATAATTAATTCAGATTATGGGGGGTGATTAATTAGGTGTAATTAATCAACTAAGACACGAGGTTGGACCCTTTTGTAGCGGAAGTCTGCCCGGAACTGACCGGCCATCCAGCAGCTACAAATGATTGGCCCAATGTGAGAGGTCTTAGTCATAAATTAAATACATGATTAAAGTAAAGACACGAGGTTAGACCTTTTTATGACAGAAGTCTGCCCGGAACCAACCGGCATATCCAGCAGTCATAAAAGATGGTCTAATGTGAGAGGTCTTTATGAGGTCATGATCTTAATTAATTAAGAAACACTTAACCATATTAGCATGTAGAGGGACATGAGGGGTTAAGTGGGTGCCTTGGGTGGCATGTGGAAATTTAGTGGGTTGCCTTGGGTGGCAATAGAAAATACGATTAGAATACTTAACCAAAGAGGAACATGTAATTAAACATGGGTAAAGGGTTAAGTAAGTGCTTTGGGTGGCATGTGGAAATCTAGTGGGTGCCTTAAGTGGCAATTGATATATGATTAGATGACTTAACCAAACCTTAACATGTAGGTGGGCATGATTATAAAAGGGGTTAAGTGGGATACACTAGATAAAATAACAAGCTTAGGTGGTAGCTTGTGGGGGCCCATTTCAACCAATATCCCAAACGTATCTTAGTGGGCTCGACTCTAGTCGAGTGACGGGACACACATATTGGGCTTGACTATAAGAGGCCAAAATGGGTTAGCGGTGGCAACGCATGACCAACGGGTTTCATATGCGTGTGTGGACCCGGACTGGTAAATAAGACGTTGTTGCATCATGTAGATATAAGCCGTGCACCGTTAGTTTTATCAGGTTGCCACGTTCGGGAATGGTACACCACACGGTGGGGCCAGCACGGGTATCTACGTTAGGGAGCCGATCGAATGGGGAGTAGTGTGTACACCTAGTGGATTGTAGGGACCCGTGGCGTCTACTTAGTCACCTAGGGGTACACGAGAACTATTAAGTTAATTTTATAAGTCCATGGTTGGGATCAACCTTTAAGTTAGGAATGACTGGTGTGGTGCAGTGTAGGAATTACCCTTGGGTGGGTAGATCTGGGGTGGTGTAATCCAGTAATTATCCTTGGGTGGATAAATGCGTCTTTTCGGTTATCTTAGTACATCCTGTGTTTAGTTGGCTACTTAGTGTAGTCATTATCCCCAGAGAGACCGTACCTTGTTTATATCATACCCTAATTATTTTAATGATTGTATTGTTAGGGTTATAGGACTCACTCAGGCTTATGTCTGACCCCGTTGTTTCTTTATCTTTTTTTTCCCAACCCTCAGGTTTTCAGAGTGGGCCTAGCACTAGTGGGCTTTGATCAGACTGCTTTATCTATCTTTTGGAGCTTGGACCGTGGATGTAAAGCTCAGTTTATCTTTTCTATTATGGCTATTAGGTTATGTAGTGGGATTATGTACTTTCGTTTTTATCAGGATGGATATTATGTACTTGACTCTTATTTATGGTTTTGGTGTAACCAAACATGTTTTACTTTCCGCTGAAATGAAATGATGTTTTAAATTCTCAAGTATTACTTATATCTGTCTTGTTGTAATTTTTTTGTTCTATATTCACTTAAAATACTCCACCGATGTTATGGCATTCCCTTAGTGAGTGACCGTAGCGGGTGTGGGGTGTTACACCACGTTTTACACTTATGCCCATTGCCCCGTTACTTAATTCATGTTAAATTTCATAGCACATCTCACGTTTGCCTAAACTACCCAAGGCGTATTCCCAATGCAAGTGAAAGCGAGTCAATCATAGTAGGAATAATATGACAACATATTGGCCTCAAATCATGTATGATAGCATAAAGGGATTGGCCTCAAACATGTATGATAGCATAAAAGGATTGGACTCAAGCATGTACGATAGCATAACACTAGGTTCATCATCATAGGCATGTAAATGGTCATGAGGGGTTTAGGTTCTTTTACATGCATAAGCCCCAAGTCAAGTTCATATGAATATTCCACAAGCCCAATTGTTCTAAGGATTCATGCCAACATTTCCACAAGTCAAGATTAAATCTTGCATGATAAACTAAGTCAAACACAACATGAGTGGCATGATTTAATCACTAAGAAATAGCCCAAAGTCATAGGTTCAAGAGAGAGTCAAGACTAGATTCACATAGACTAGCATACTTAGGTTTCATCTCATTTTATTCCATGTCAACATTAGAACTACCGTTTAGATCTAAAAGTAGCTAGAACTTACAAAGCATGGATAGTGAATTAGGAGCAAGCATCGTCATAGAATCGTTGTAGAAGCTCTAGGAATGATGTAGCAACTCTAGAAGCCTTGAGAACATAAGTAGCTCCTTGATTTGATGGAGAAAGATTGCTCCTTTGACATGGATCTAGTTTTGAATGCTCAAGCCTTTGAAGTTGGAGATGGAGGCCATGATCAAGAGAGATTTGGGCAGCACTTTGTTGTTAGAATGATTTTTAGTGATTTAGGTTAGGTCTTAGGGTGTTTTTATAGAAGTAGGAGCTAGTTTAGGCCATAGGATCAACCCTAGAATAGATCTGAGCCATCAAAAATCGTCACAGGCCAACAAACCAGACCACAAGACCCTACAGTTGCACACAGGCCGACCTGGCTCGACCAGGGTGGTCGACCCCTAGGCTGACACCCAGGTCGACTGGGCAGTCGACCTGGTCCCTGGGGGGTCGACTCCCCAGTCGACCTGGGGCTGGGCGGGAAATTTTCCCGCCTAGTCCGTTTGGGGCTAAATTCGAATTTTGAAAGTCTGTTTTCGTTTTCTGATTTTCGTGAAACTTCTAGAGGCCATATCTCGGTCATACGGACTCTGATTTACGAAATTTCGGACTCGTTTCCAACCAGAATTCCGAGGTGAACGCAACGGCGCAACCCGTTTCACTTGATTCTTATTTTAAAATTTAATTCTACCTCAATTCTTGTCTTAACATGTTATTAAAATTCAGGTTGTTACAATATGAATAACTCACCATTAAATGACAGTAACTGACACCAGATGGGCCAGCAAAATAAGACTGAATGGGTCAGCGATGCACACATCCCATTCTATAACAATGAAATAAATAATCAAATAAATAAAGGATGAAGCAACACAAGCCATAATAAACATTAATTCCATAACTAAAATTTGTCAACTAACATGCTACCTTTGTACGCATAATTACTGTCACTGAAACAGAGACTAAATCCCATTACTGTCTTCTCATGGAAACATAACAGTTCCTCCCCCATAAGAAAAAGCTTAAATGCATCAAAATCATCATCAACCATGGATCACAAAAACAATAGCAGATCCATAGACCGAAAACTCTACAACAACCCGCATTACTTAATCTCAGTCCAAAAGCTCCTCACTAGTTCAAATTCTTCATCCAAAAAGTCGTCATAACTTGAAAAAGCAGTGGTGGAGATCAAGGACTTAGAAGTGGAGCTGGAGATGGAGCAAGAAAGGGGAATAAGGAGAAAAGAGATCAAATACTTGAAAAAGAAATTACTGAATATTGAACCCTTGGGATAAATCTTGCTTTGAGTGCCTTTATTATTTGATTGCATATTTTAAAGTAGATTTGTTCACAACTGCTTGGCCATTGACAATGGTATTATATTCATATAAAGGAAATAATTGACACTTTTTATATTAACAGATGGTTATGGTAAACTTAGGTAAACAGTCCATAGGCAAGTGGAGCAATATACATACCTAAGGGTCTGAAGCTGCAACAGATCAGAGATGTAGGGTAGGTCTGAGACATTAGCATAGACCTAGAGCCAGAAGTCGCAGATCTGAAGCGAATGATCAGATTAGAAATAAGCGAAAGAATGGATCGGAAGCAAGCGAATGATTGGATCAGAAGCATTTAACAATTATGAAACTGTGTATGGTTAATATAAGTCAATAAAGTTAGAAATCTAAAATAATAAAATATGACCATCTAATAAATTTAAAAATTGTATAGTAAGGATGTAGCAAGTGTTGTATATAACGGTGTTGTATACACAATTATATGATTTTTGTTTGATGATAACAAACAAATATATTATATTATAAATATGTTTGTTACTATATTGTTTTATATATACATCACAGACAGGAATATAATATTTAAATTTGAATAGAATACGACTACACACGAATTCAAATATTCAACAATATTTTGTTTAAATATAAATATTTTATTTCATACATTCAAACAGTACAACTCTTGTAACTCCACTATTTGTACATCTCACATCTCAAATTCATTTCATACATATACAGTTTCATATACAGTACCCCTCACTACAGTTCTCATCTCACTCATATACAATTTTATATATACATTCACTTTGACTCATATACACTAGCGCATATACATTCTCTGCTAAATCTTTTGTCTTTCATATTCTGTCTTCAAATCATCTTCACACTCTGTCCAGTCATCGCTTGCTTACCTGTCACATGAAACACACACACAGAGTACAGTGCAATAGAAATAAAACTGAATACATGCAAATATAAATTTTATTTTTAAAATTTTATTTGCCTCAGATTTCTGGTGTGTTTCTCATCATTTTTATGACTTGATCTGATTTATATTTTCATCCAACTGTGTCTAGACAGCTTGTGATATTCGCAGTAATACACTGATACACTGTAAATACCACAAGGCACATATACGATGCAGGGAAAGGAATTGACTGATGGCTGCATATACACACATGTATAAATATACATGTGTGCACTGCCTCGCCAATCAGCGCACAATTGAGGAGTAGCCACATGGACCTTCTCGACTCAGTGCACATGTCAACATAGTCAACACATATCAAAATGGTCGAGCCAAGCCTAAGACTGCTCAACAAATAATAAAGCCAAAGTTAAATCAACTCAACATATCACAAAAATGGTTGAGCACAAGTAAATGATGGTGCAACAAGCTTAAGCATATCATCCCAAACAAGTTCAAGCATAGGTCGAGCAAAAAAAAGTTCATGGCGAGGATACAAATGAATGCAAATAGATCACTATGGTAAACATGGAACTAGATGCAAACAGCATGTTGTACGGTGCATAGTCAACACAGTGTCAGGTACATGGTGATTCATGAACAAGAGCAGCAGCATAGTGACATATCAACTAAATACATGGATAGCAACTAGTTCAAGCATGTGTGGCAACTTCGACAAAGTTAGCATGGATATACAAGTCAGTGTGTAATCAGGTAAGCAAAGTGTCCACACAGCATGAAATAAGCACATGGGTGCATGTCAATGGGCATGTACAAATTAACACAGCATGGTGGTTCAAGTCAGCAAAATAACGGAAGGTCATGCACATGAGTGCATCAAAACAGTTCACAGCAAGGTGCAAATTGGAAGTTAAATATGGACAAAGGTACAGCAAGTGTTTGTAACATGGCACAATAGCACAGCAGCATGCACACAACAAGGCAAGAACAACATGTATATGTTAAGCATGGTCAAAACCGGTGCTAGTTCAAAGGAACACAACTTGTCTGCATATACACACATAGGGGAGTGCAACAACAACCAAAATACAAGTGTGAACATGTCAACAAGGTATGGTGCAGCAGGGTGAGGCATATATATCAAAATAGCACTCAAGAATGAAAGTGATCATAGAACAAGTAGGGGACAAAGGGCAGCAACACATTAATGGTGCAACCAGCAAAAGGGGACAACCCAGTTTCTATACAAACATGCAACAAGTTCATTTGAATGAGCAGTACACATATCTACTGGTTCTAGTTCAAGTTTTTAAGCAAGTCAAGAATGAATGCATGACAGGATAAATGACATAGGAGTGAAGAATGTTTTCAATTAATCTGTTTTGAATCCATAAGAGGAATGCTCTTTAATACTTTGAGAAATCACAGTGTTCTGTTTCCAGAAAATTGATTCAGAAAGTTTCAAGAAAATGGCATGTGATAAACAATGAATTCAAAATCAAATCAGTTCGTTCAAAAATGGAAAATGATAAAGAATAAATGTCTTTGGAAATCAGAGAACCAAATTATGTCAAGAAATTCAAGCATTTATTTCCAGAAATATGATTCTTGGCAAGTGTTATGGTTCGAAAGCAACTCAGCACAATGCAATATACAAGGAAAAATTGGCAGGTTTATATTTGGTCAAGAAATCAAGGGTCCACAACATTTTAGGCCACAAAATCATCAAACAAATTGCAAAAACAAATCACGTAAGAACTCACAGAAACAAATTAGTGCAAGCATTTTTGGAGAAGTTTTTTTATTCACAAATCATTTGCAAAAACAAATCTTGTGTGAATTCATTAAAGGGGCAAATTATAATGTCCAGATTCATTGGGGTTCAATAATCATGTCTCGATTCATTAAGGAAATCTCGCAAGACATTTAAATTAAGCAAACCAAAAGGGGAATCAATAATTAGACCAAGCCATTAATCAGGGAAATTAGAGTGATAGTGTTTCGAATTTACCCTATAAATTAACACCATCTCATTACAGGCAGTGAGATAAAAACGTAAACCAAGAACACAAATCCAAGAAAAAAATCGTAAAAATCAAATCAGTTAAAACTCACAAGTTTTTGATCGAGCAAATCCCAATTATAGACAAAGCAGGACCAACTATTTCGAGCATCAAAGACCATCTTTCAGAAGCAACGAATTTGAAGTCACAATTGGGAAATCAGAAGGAAACCCTAGCTTTTGCCCTAATTCTTTCCAACCGCCATTTACAAGAGAGATCAGGAATAATACACAAGAGTGGAGTCAATATGAAAGGGGCCGGCCTACTTTCTAAATGGCCAAGCTTTCTTTTTATATAAGGGCTATGGTTTTTCATTTTTAATTTGTCTTTGTTTTGTTTAAATTTTGTATTTGATTTTGAGTTGTAAAACCGTCTGATAGTTTTCTAGGTGTGTAAAATCTAGGGGGAATCAGTTAGGGATTAACTAACAATTTACTAGTGTCTGTAAAACTAGGGCAAGATCTGGTCTGGTGGATATAGGTCAATCTACGATTTTGAGCATAGGGTTAGTACAGAAGCAGGGAGTGCGAGTTTATAGTGTCTGTAAGCGGGATCTGTTATTAACTCCTAGTAGAAACCTTAGGAATGCAACAGTTGGCAGGATTTTGCCGAAGCTGGGTATCTCTATGTGTTATTTCCTTCCTGCTTTTTATTTCTGTTGTATTCTGTGATCTGTTTATTATTTAATATCCTGTCAGTTCTTTTTAACTCAGCGAAAAACTGTGAAAAACCCTATTCACCCCACCTCTAGGGTTATTCTAGATCCAAAAAGTGGTATCAGAGCATGTATTTTGTTTAACTCTAGAGTAATGGGTCATCTTAGTTGTTAGTCCTCCGAGAGTCAGTCCAGTCGTATTCCATCTATTTTTAATGGTACAGATTTTTTTAATTGGAAATTTGAAATGGAGTTATATTTAAAATCTGTTGATGTTAAATGTTAGGATACTATTATTAATGGATATGATATGATTAGTAGAAATGATATTGGGTTTAATTCTCATGCTATTCATATTTTATATTCTTATATTGATGATGTTCAGTATAGCCTTATCTCCCATTGTTTAATTGCGCAGGAAATATCGAATACTCTCGATACGAGGTATGGAAGAATTGACAACTGCAGCTCAAAACCCAAGAAGATCAACTCAGATTCAAGTCTATGCTCGAAAGAAGAAACAAATGAAAATCCAAATAGATCAGACGATGGAGGCTCAACAGACAATGAAACTGAAAGCTTTTCATATGAAGATTTGGTTTATATGTGTACTGATTTAACAAAAATCATTGATAATCTATGTCATAAAAACACATCTTTAAAATCTAAAAATCACAAGTTGAATAGCAAAATTAACTGTTTGGAATCAGAATTTACAAATGTCATAAAATTAGAAAATTCTGATTGTGAAAATTGTTTGAAATTAAACTCTGATCTCGTTCATCTCAATATTAACATACAAAGACTTGAGGAAGAAATTCTGATTCTAAAAGATAATGATATTGAGCTGAAAGATGCAAACAATTCTTTACAAAAGGAATTTAAAATTTTTAATACTATCAAAAATTCCAAACATGAAATTGTTGAAAATGATAGTTTGTTGAAAACAGATCTGATTTTGAGTGAAATTGAAAACGAGAATGAAAATCTCAAGAAACTTGAATTTGAAAAACAAATTAACTTTGAATCAGAGATTTTTGAATCCTAGACCAAAATTAAAATACTTGAAAACGAAAATTTGATTTTGAAACAGAATGATACTAAAAGGAGGAAGATCAGCATTATTCGTTGTACGAATCTAATGAAAGAAAATTCTGATCTTAAATCCAAAATCGATAATCTTGAATTTAGTTTGAAACGTTTTTTAACTAGTGAAAAATCTTTGAATATGTTGTTGAAAAATCAATTTTCTTTTGGGAATAAAAATGGTCTTGGTTTTGGGAAAACAAATGTTTTTTGAATTCGTGTGATTTTAAAAATCCCTCAAACTGCTTTGGAAAGGTTCGATCTGAAATTTGAACTCTGAAAATTCCAAAAGGTTTTTAAATCACAATCGAGATAAAAATCTGTTTATTAACAATCCGTTTAAACTATCTTGGATTCCAAAGGAAATAAAGCTTTTTTAACTAAATTCAAACAAGTTTGGGTTCCAAAGGATACGAAGATAAATTCGGATGGATTGTTATACAAATAGATCTGGGTACCAAAAGATGTTAACAAAACTTTGTGTGGTTTTACTAATTTTTTTAGACACTCAATCCCCTAAACTGTTAGGTACTAGAGGAGGCTGAGGAACTACTTTGCGAAAGAGAAACTGAAATCAAAGTGCCTCATATCATTGAATCATTCACAAGTTCCTTAGCCCAGTCTGTTGAGTTAGAGATTCTGGTTTACATTGATTTCAGGTATGATCCCTAAATTCATCTTTGTATATTCTCTCTATTTTTATTTTGTGTTTATTCCTTCCTCTACTCCTTCCTTCTTTCTTCAGTTTTTTTGATTTGATTTATCACTACCATATTTTTTTTGTTTCTTTATGGGCCTCATTAACTTCCAATAGCAGAAGTCATGTTTTTCTGGAAATTTTCTTCTCTTGAATAAAACCCTATTGTTTAATAATTTCCAGATCTTGAATTCAAATTTGTAAATATTTCTGCAATTGTTTTGAAGCTTATTTTATGATTTCTGAATTTCTAACAGTGCTAAAGCATTCATATCATATCCTGAACACTATTAGTTTAAATTCTAAATTTTTAAAGATCTGAATATCTAATAAAATTTCACATATATCTGTTGTTTTGAGTTTTCACTGATTCTTTTTAGAAAAGCTTGAAATAATATACTCATTACAGCCCACCAATATTTATCTGTGGTGATAATTTCATTATTTTTCAGATTAGCTTGGAAATTTTGAATGTATTGAATCAGTGATACATCTTGAAATTCATCTTTATTCATGATTATTATAGTTGAAACTAGTTTTGTTTGAAATCATCTGAAATTCTTGATATATTGAATATCACACACCACATAAATTTGAAATTATCAATCTTGTGTGAATAATTCATTATATCTCAAACTTGACATTGATTCAAGTGATTTCAAATAAATTATTTTTAATTTTTTGGATCATGAATGCCTCTGTAAATGATCTGAAATTTCTTATGTACTTGTCAGAAAATATTTATGGAAAATTCTTTGAAAATCAGGTCTTAAAACTCACTACTATTTTATGATTATTTGATTTGAATATTTGTTTGTTTAAAATCATTTGAAATTATTGATTTATTGAATCACACATATATCTTGAATCTGAAATTTATATTTTGGTGTGATTGATTCACTGAATCTTGAAAATTTCATATTCCTCAAATGATTTCATATAAACGATATTTTTAATCTTGGATCATGAGTCATACTCTATGACCATCAGAAACATCTTCTGACAAGTCTGTTGTGCTATTGGTTTCTTGTGCTGCTCTGATATTGTTTTTGAAAATATTTTTTGATGACTCCCTGTTTTGGTATCAAATATATACCATGCTCTGATACATGTGCATAATATGTTATCTTGTCTGCTTGGGCTTTGTACTTATAATTCTTTTGTCTATGATATCCTTGCTCATCTCCCGCGTCATGTTAAAATTCTCATTATTTGAGACATCAAGTGGTATCAGTTGTTTAGAAGTGTTGAATGTGCTTTTGCTGTATAATTTTTTTAACCCCTCTTGTCTTGTATAGATCTGCATATTCCTCTTGTAATTAATTTTCAATTTTAAAATTATTTATTGATTATTCATTCGGAAATTGAAATCAATATCCAAATTGAACTGTATTTATAATTCATCAACATTATTATCAGAATTTGAAATTGTGATGAGTTATTACTGCAATATATTTCATAACAAGAGGAGATTTTATTTAAATTTTCATGATGGTTGATTAATTATTATAATATGTTTGAAATGGTAATTATTTCACGACCATCTCCTTTATCTATCATCATTCTGCCATCCATCATGTCTTTTATATTAATGTGGAGAGCTTAATTTAAAAAAAAACTTTTTGAATAAACAGTGGAATTATTTATGATAGAAATTGGACTATGTTATTATTCAGAATTAGTGATAATTAAAAATAATTGATCATCCCGGTACAGTCGAGCATATTTCATAATATAATTAATTTAGAAATTTATTTCATAGTCTATCTCTGTTCGTACCCCATTTTTCTATCATTCATATATTGTTTTTATATACTGAGGAGTTTTTCTATTTGAGCTGAAAACGATAAATATATAATTAATACATAAGTGTGTCTCTCATCTCATTTAAAAATCCAAGCTCTGGTCATGCATGGTTATGAGATAACTTATAATTTAAGCTGCGACTGACCTCATTTAAGAATCCAAGCTCTGGTTATGCATGGTCAGTGTGCTCTTAAATAAAAGAAAAAGAAAAGGAAATAATATGCTAAATTGAAATTAAACTGAAATCCTCCTTTGTGTATAAAAACCAGCTTATCAATCCATCTTTCTAATCAGTGAAATGTGTTGAAATCTTATGACGTATTATGATTTATTGATTGATGGTTATTGGGATTTGACATTATTTGATTTTGTCACTTAAAATGAATTATTAACTACAGCCCATATTCGTCACTGTTTTATGCATCGTTTTTATAAAAATTCTTTCGAAAATAATTGGAAATCATGTTTTTGAAACTCTCTTCATTTTTATAAATTTCATCGTAAATCCATCATTCTCTACAATGTGAAATATGCCACCAGTTCTCAGTTTATTATGATTTTTGTTTGGTTGATTGAGATTTATGATAACTGTTCTTCCTCTTAAGCTGAAATTATATATTTTTAGTCATTTTTCATCTATATTTTAAATTCTGAATCCTGTTGATGATAACAAAAGAGGGAGAATGGGTTGAGATTTTGATTTATGAGTGAATATTTTATAAATATTTTATTTTTGAAAATTCCAATTCGTTTTCACATTCTTTTCACTCATCCACAGTTATGGGGGAGTCTTTGTTGTAGGGAGAGCTTTTAAATAGGGGGAGTTCAGCACTTCACTATCAAACACATTTATTGGAACTAAAATCTTATTATTTGTTTGTCAGCATCAAAAGGGGGAGATTATTGTATATAACGGTGTTGTATACACAATTATATGATATTTGTTTGATGATAACAAACAAATATATTTTATTATAAATGTGTTTGTTACTGTATTGTTTTATATATACATCATAGACAGGAATATAATATTTAAATTTAAATAGAATACGACTACACATGAATTCAAATATTCAACAGTATTTTGTTTAAATATAAATATTTTATTTCATACATTCAAACAGTACAACTCTTGTAACTCCACTATTTGTACATCTCACATTTCAAATTCATTTCATACATATACAGTTTCATATAGAGTACCCCTCACTACAGTTCTCATCTCACTCATATACAATTTTATATATACATTCACATTGACTCATATACACTAGCACATATACATTCTCTGCTAAATCTTTTGTCTTTCATATTCTGTCTTCACAACATCTTCACACTCTGTCCAGTCATCACCTGCTTACCTGTCACATGAAACACACACACAGAGTACAATGCAATAGAAATAAAACTGAATACATGCAAATATAAATTTTATTTTTAAAATTTTATTTGCCTCAGATTTCTGGTGTGTTTCTCATCATTTCTCTGACTTGATCTGATTTATATTTTCATCCAACTGTGTCTAGACAGCTTGTGATATTCACAGTTATACACTGTAAATACCACAAGGCAGACAGTATGTATATACGATGCAGGGACAGGAAAACTTGACTGATGGCTGCATTTGCACACGTGTATAAATATGCACGTGTGCACTGCCTCGCCAATCAGCGTGCAACTGAGGAGTAGCCACATGGACCTTCTCGACTCAGTGCACATGTCAACATAATCAACACATATCAAAATGGTCGAGCCAAGCCCAAGACTGCTCAATGAATAATAAAGCCAAAGTGAAATCAACTCAACATATCACAAAAATGGTCGAGCACAAGTCAATGATGGTGCAACAAGCTTAAGCATATCAGCCCAAACAAGTTCAAGCATAGGTCGAGCAAAATAAAGTTCATGGCGAGGATACAAATGAATGCAAACAGATCACTATGGTAAACATGGAACTAGATGCAAACAGCATGTTGTACGGTGCACAATCAACACATTGTCAGGTAAATGGTGCATTCATGAACAAGAGCAGCAACATAGTGACATATCAACTAAATACATGGATATCAGCTAGTTCAAGCATGTGTTGCAACTTCAACAAAGTTAGCATGGATATAAAAGTCAGTGTGTAATCAAGTAAGCAAAGTGTTCACACAGCATGAAATAAGCACATGGGTGCATGTCAATGGGCATGTACAAATCACCATAACATGGTGGTTCAAGTCAGCAAAATAATGGAAGGTCATGCACATGAGTGCATTAAAACAGTTCACAACAAGGTGCAAATTTGAAGTTAAATATGGATCAAGGTACAACAAGTGTTTGTAACATGGCACAATAGCGTAGCAGCATGCACACAACAAGGCAAGAACAATATGTATATGTTAAGCATGGTCAAAACCGGTGCTAGTTCAAAGGAACACAACTTGTCTGCATATATACACATAGGGGAGTGCAACAATAACCAAAATACAAGTGTGAACATGTCAACAACAAGGTATGGTGCAGCAGGGTGAGGCATATACATCAAAACAACACTCAAGAATGAAAGTGATCATAGAAAAAATAGGGGACAAAGGGCAGCAACACATTAATGGTGCAACCAACAAAAGGGGACAGCCCAGTTTCTATACAAACATGCAGCAAGTTCATTTGAATGAGCAGTACACATATCTACTGGTTCAAGTTCAAGTTTTTAAGCAAGTCAAGAATGAATGCATGACAGGCTAAATGACATAGGAGTGAAGAATGTTTTTAATTAATCTGTTTTGAATACAAAAGAGGAATGCTCTTTAATACTTTGAGAAATCACAGCGTTCTGTTTTTAGAAAATTGATTCAGAAAGTTTCCAGAAAATGGCATGTGATAAACAGTGAATTCAAAATCAAATCAGTTCATTCAAAAATGGAAAATGATAAAGAATAAATGTCTTTGGAAATCAGAGAACCAAATTATGACAAGAAATTTAAGCATTTATTTCCAGAAATATGATTCTTGGCAAATGTTTATGGTTCGAAAGCAAATCAGCACAATGCAATATACGAGACAAAATTGGCAGGTTTATATTTGGTCAAGAAATCAAGGGTCCACAACATTTTAGGCCACAAAATCATCAAACAAATGGCAAGAACAAATCATGCAAGAACTCACAGAAAAAAATTAGTGCAAGCATTTTTGACAAGTTTTTTTTATTCACAAATCATTTGCAAAAACAAATCTTGTGTGGATTCATTAAAGGGGCAAATTATAATGTCCAGATTCATCGGGATCAAAAATCATGTCTCGATTCATTAAGGAAATCTCGCAAGACATTTAAACTGAGCAAACCAAAAGGGGAATCAATAATCAGACCAAGCCATTAATTCGGGAAATCAGAGTGATAGGGTTTCAAATTAACCCTATAAATTAACACCATCTCATCACAGGCAGTGAGAAAAAAATTGAAAATCAAGAACACAAATCCAAGAACAAAATCATAAAAAACATATCAGTAAAACACACAAGTTTTCGATCAAGTAAATCCCAATTACAGACAAAGCAGGGCCAACTAATTCGAGCATCAAAGACCATCTTTCAGAAGCAACGAATTTGAAGTCGCGATTGGGAAATCAGAAGGAATCCCTAGCTTTTGCCCCAATTCTTTCCGGCCGCCATTTACAAGAGAGATCAGGAATAATACACAAGAGTGGAGTCAATATGAAAGGGGCAGGCCTACTTTCTAAGTGGCCAAGCTTTCTTTTTATATAGGGGCTAGGGTTTTTCATTTTTAATTTGTCTTTTTTCTTGTTTAAATTTTGTATTTGAATTTGAGTTGTAAAACTGTCTAAACAGTTTTCTAGGTCTGTAAAATCTAGGGGGAATCAGTTAGGGATTAACTGACAATTAACCAGTGTCTGTAAAACTAGGGGAATATCCAGTCTAGTGGATATAGGTCAGTCTACGGTTTTGAGTGTAGGGTTAGTACAGGAGCAGGGAGTGCGAGTTTACAATGTCTGTAAGCGGGATCTGTTATTAACTCCTAGTAGAGACCTTAGGAATGCAGCAGTAAGCAGGATTTTGCTGAAGCTGGGTATCTCTGTGCGCTATTTCCTTTATGCTTTTTATTTCTGCTGTATTTTGTGATCTGTTTATTATTTAATATCCTATCAGTTTTTTTTAACTCAGCGAAAAACTGTGAAAAAACCTATTCACCCCCCTCTAGGGTTATTCTAGATCCAAGAACAAGGAAATTTCTTAATAATATTCGACAAATAGAAGACTAGACATGTACTTGTCTTGTGGTAATGTTACTGTAAAATAAGTTAAAAGCAGCAACGACAAATTGAGCTATATAATGCTATTAATGATGATGTTTCAAGGAACATATTTACAAACAGGAGGAACCAAGACTTCCATCAGTTACTCTTCACTAAAAAAAGTGAAAGAATTAGCATGCTTATATACTCTGGTTTTTGTATAAAAGGCCAATTTTATAATAAAATTGAATCTGCTTAGAGTATGAACTATTCACCTGAAATAGAATTCTGATTTTAATGAACGAAGAGCAAGATACAAATTAAACAGAGTCAAGATAAGATTTTTTTTAGATATTTATGAGAAGCTAGGAAATAACTGTTGTGACACCCCACGTCTGTTAATGTCACTCGTAAAAGAATGCATTAAGTTTCGTGAAGCGCAATAGGTAAACAATACAGAAATTCATAAGACAGATATAAAATAAGCAACGAAAAATTTAAACTTCATTGTTAAATATAAAACATAGTCTCAAATAGGTTACACCAAACCATTTACAACAAAACCAAGTATCTCAAATTTGTCTCATAAAACAAAACATCAGAGTGCAATAATATAAAATCATATCCCTCATCGCAAGCCACAGAAGAGTAGAAAGCAAATCAAAATGGTACATCTCAGAAAATCCAGATCCAAGTTGAAAGAGAAAGTCCTAATCACTGAGGAGTGATACCACTCTGAGGACCTGGGGGGGAATAAAGAAAGAAGCGAAAAAAAGGTTAGACATAAAGTCTGGTGAGTTCTAGTGATTTTCAAATATGCATAAAATAGGAATATGAAGACAGGTAAACAATACTGGATGAGAAAGGTACAGTATCATATAAGTTAACAGATAAACTAAACGGAACAACAAGGTAGACAGAAATAACAGGAATATACTATGACCGAGTAATGCTTCACATTTATATCCTAAATCAGGCTATGTCTTCATCAAAACTAGTATAACAGGATTAACAGGATTAGGTATTTAATTTAATTACATAACAGCAGGATTAAGCGTACCCTAATTACATAACAGGATTAGGTGTTACCCAAATTACATAACAACAAGATTAGGTGTACCCTAATTACTACCCATGTGATCGTCTCCCTGATATGTAAATACCGTGTGTCATCCCCGACAGTAGGGTGTATCACTCCCTAACCCAGCAACTTTTATAACACAGACCTATTTACTGGTGTTACAACAACTTGTCTTTCCTAGTCGGACCCATGCACGCTCATGACTCTGCCATAACGCGCCCGTACCCATTTTCCCCATGTGAACCTCTTACTATCCAGTTCAATAAAGCGTCCCCTGACCCTAACCTAGTGCGAGACCCTCTAACAAAATACCAAAAGGGATACTGACTGATATAGGTTCCAAACAGCAGATTGACATAAGCCAAATCCTCTAAGCTTATGCCCCCAAATAACTAAGATTTTAGAGTCCCCAAAACCCGATACAACAGTAGAAACAAAGGACCTCTTTAGCTTATTAATAATCAGGTTTAACCTAGCAGATTTAGGTTTACTAATAAGCATGGTTGTAATATTACATGTTATTATGCATGTACAACCCTTCCCCAAAACACCTGCCCAGATGTATACAATTTCTATAATGGTTCAGTTTGTTAACCAACTACTGGTACTTACAATATTCGAACATGTCATTTACTTAATGTATGTATTAAGTCAAATCTAACATGTTTATACATGTGCATACTATTTCATTCAATTATGTCCCCAAATTACAACATGTACAAATTTATGCATATTATCCCATTTATCAATTTACAACAAGTATATGCATATTATCTTTTTTTTATCAATTTACAACAAGTATATGCATATTATCATTTTTCCCAAATCATAGTTAAATAGTCCTCAATTTAACAATATACCTAAATTCTCTTTTTTCAGTCATTTCTTATTATACCAATTTTTACTATACACAAACTTTAATCGGGTATAGCCTAGGCCTCTAAAGGCCTTGACTTAGCATAAACAAAAGGGAAAAATAGAGGAAGGAGAATAGAATAAAATCATATAGGCATATAGAAAGGATAGTAAATAAACTAAAATAATAGAAATATGGAAAAGGAAGATAAATACACATAAATAATTAATTATCCGATAGTAAAGGCATATGTTTACTTATAACAATGACATAGGTGAATAACAGTGTTGAGCATGTATAGCAATTATCTTATAAACACTGTATATCCTAAACTAAATTTTATTTAACTGTCTTGATATAGTCTAAGTGTCAGATTTGAAAATAACAGGGAACTCACGGCGGTTTTTGGTAAAGAAGAGATTAAATCTCTCTCTCTTATATATATATATATATATATATATGCCATAGAAAAAGTCAACTCCTATCCCTTTTGTTGTTGTATGCAAACATTATAGTTTGAGTTATCTTTCTAGATCTAGGCTTCAGCTGCATTTCTCCATTATATATGTATTTTTAGAATAGATTCATAGAGACAGAGAGTATGAAGAAATTTTTGTGTATTGGAATGGGAGAAAATCACCTAATTATAGATTCATGGAGTTAACCTCAGCCTTGAGATTCTAGTTTTTAATCTAAACCGTACATGTAGCCCTGAGTCAGCAACAAACCTAGTCAGAAAAACAACCCAAGTACAGAGAAACGAACCAGGCCAGATCATCACTGGGTCGACCCACCGACTCATTGGGTCGACCCATAGGTCAATCCAAGCCAAACGTGGATCGTCCCCACAATGGTCTGGAATCCCGGTCATTTTTCCCGCTTTGTCTCGTTCTGATATTTTGAATATTTTTGAATTATATTTATATGTAAGCCCCTTATATGTATACAAACTTCTAATGCTCATAACTTCTTCGTACGTTCTCCGTTTTATACAAACTTGGGGTCTATCTGAACCAGAATTCGGAGACGAACGCAACGGTAAAGCCGGTTTTACTTAATTCTGAAACATTTAATTCAATATTTCCTAATTTATTATCTTTAAAGTATGGTTATATGGTATTAGATTTTGGGTTGTTACATTCTCCCCTACATAAAGGATGTCATCCCCGAAATCTCCTTGTTAAAAAGAATGTTATTATCATAGCTACCACCTACAGCCATCTACTCATCCATCATCCACTGACATCCATTGTCCCTAAGAATTTCTAATTCTTGTATGAACATATGAAAAAATGTTGTGTGCATATGTCCTTACACTAATGCGAAAATCAGGTTGTCGACTAATTCAGTTAGCCTCCTTAATGCAATATACGTTTGTGCCATGAATCCAAGATGTATGCAAATAATCCTAATATAACATATAAGACTCTATATGTGTGCACAATCATTCACCAATATGTAACATCCATACGATGATTCATCCATTTCCATTAATAGAAAATTAAAATGCACGCACATACATATGCAATATGTAAGTGGTTGAGCTGATCTATGGCCTAGTGTGTGTATATGTATCCATGAGCAAACACTTGCATCCACTTGCAACCATCAATCATAACATGTTTCAAACACATGTTTCGAACCATTGGAATCTACCTAAGGATCGAAAGTTTAGAACAATAGGGTAAACATACTTGAATGATAGAAGAAAATGCAAAGTAAAGCTTGGAAAAGAAGTCAAGAATGTACTATCAAAAAGAAAAAGGATAAGAAGCGTAAATCCTATCTTCGGGTTCCCATATCGCATCTTCGCAGTCTTCTACCCATTGTACCTTTACCAATTAGATTTCCTGGTTGCGTAGCTTCTTCATTTCTGATCCAAGGATATGAGTAGGAATTCCTCTCACCGATATTTCCTTCTCCACTTCCACGCCTTCAAGTATGCTTGGCTCCACTATCTCTACCGTATCATGTAGGAATTTCCTCAAATGGGAAACGTGAAACACATCGTTACGCCCTCCAGTCTATCCGGTAGCTTAATCCTATAGGCCATCTGACCTGTCCTCTCCATTATAGGAAATGGTCCTATGAATCTCGATGCCAACTTCCCTACTAAGCCAAAGAAAACTACATTCCTTAGCGGTGATACTTTAGCGAAGACCATATTTCCCACTTCAAATTCCAAATTGGTACTCCTTTACTGGCATATGATTTCTGTCTGCCCTGAGCTGCTTTCATTCTTCGGTGTATAAGATCAATCTTCTCGTAAGTATCTCGAATCCTTTCAGATCCAAATAGAAGTCTGTTCGTAGATTCCCACCAACAAGTCGGCGATCTACAAGGTCGTCCATATAACGCTTCACAGGGTGCCATTCCTATGCTCGATTGATAACTATTGTTGTAGGAAAACTCAACTAATGGGAGATGCTCCTCCCAATTCCCTCCAAAGTCTACGATACACAGTCTTAGAAGATCCTTAACAACTCTATTCACCCTCTTAGTCTGTCCATCCATCCGAGGGTGGTATGCCGTTCTCAAACATAGCTGTGTATGTAACGCCTCTTCTAAGATCTTCCAAAACTCACTAGTAAAAATGGGGTCGCGGTTGCTGGCTATACAGGAAGGTACCCCATCAAGTCGAACTATCTCTCGAAGATATATCGATGTTATCCAAGCTGTTGTCCTCTTACTCTTGACAGGCATGAAGTGAGCGCTCTTCGTAAGTCTATCTACTATGACCCAAATGCTCAAATGGCTTTTCCTCGATCGGGGTAATCCATCGATGAAATCCATAGAGACGCTCTCCCACTTTCATTGTGGGACTTCCAAGGGCCGAAGCAATCCGCTAGGTTTCCCTTGTTTAACCTTTACTTGGTGGCATGTCAAACATCGAGCTATAAATTCCACTACATCCTTCTTCATGCCAATCCAATAGAAAACTCTCTCCATGTCTAGATACATCTTGTTGACACCTGGATGGATAGTCACCCGAGAATGATGAGCTTCCTCAAGCACTACCTTTAGCAATTAACCAATTCTACGGACACATAGCATTCCATCCTATCTTAGCCACCCTTTCTCGTCCATAGTGTATCTATCTAGGTGAATAGAAGTCTCTCCTCCACCAAGCTTGTCCAAGTGTCAGATATCTGTGGGTCCTCCCGTTTCATAAATCCAATACGCTCCAATAGAGTAGGTCGCATCTCTAATGATTCTAACAATCCTAATGTGAAATTCATAGCTGGATTAAAATCAAAGGTCGAGATATACTCCAAGCTCCGCCTTTCTACGAATAGAGGACTCAAGGCCATCCTATGCTTACTTAATGTGTCTGCCACTACATTACCCTTGCGCGGGGTATAAGCTGTCTCAAAGTCGTAGGACGCTAGGAACTCCATCCACAGTTGTTGACATAGGTTGAGATCCTTCTGTAAGAACAAGTATTTGAGCGACTTATGATCAGTTATAGCTCAAACCTCTCTCCAAGTAGATAATGTCACCGAGACTTCAATGCGAACACTACTGTAGTCAACTCTAGATCATGGGTAGGGTAGTTGTTTTCATGAACTCTCAACTGTCTGCTACCATAGCATACTACCCTTCCTTCTTGCAGTAGAACAACACCAAGTCCTGTGCCACAAGCATCTATATAGACCATGTAACAACCCGAATTTTAATAACATGTTGAAACTAGAAATCAGGGTATAATTAAATTTTAAAATAAGAATCAAGGGAAACGGGTTACGCCATTGCGTTCGACTCGAAATTTTACATGAAATAGAGTCTGAGTTTTCGAAAAGCGGAGTCAGGATGAAGAAGTTATGGCCTGTAGAAGATTCAGCAGATTTTAGGCAGCACAGGACCAGGCAGGTTGACCTGGGGGTCGACCTGGGGCCCAGGTCGACCATATGGTCGACCTCCCCCCTACAGGTCGACCTGGTCGGCCTGTTTTGACCCAGAACTCATTTTTGAAGCCTGAGACGTGTTTTGATGGTCCGGATTGATTCTAGGGTTTATCTAAGGGCCTAAACTAGTTCCTGCACCTATAAAAACACCCTAAGTTCTAACCTAATTCACAACAAATCTTTCTTACACTATTATGTTGCTGAACTCCCTCTTGAACCATGGCCGCCGCCCCCAAATTAAAGCTTAAGCATTCAAACTCAAATCAATTCGAAGAAGAAAGCTTCAACAATGGTTCAAACAATAAATCAACACTACTACAACGTTCTATGACAATTTCAGTTCTTAATTCGTTATCCATGCCCTGTAAGTTCTAGTTATTTTCAGATTAAAATATTTAAATATAATATGGGCATGTGATGAAGTGAAATTGGATTTAAGTATGTTTATCGATCTATTTCTGTTGCTTCTTGGATCTTGAGTTTTGAGACTTGTCTATCTTTATTCCCATGTCTAGTTTATGATCTATTCAGCCTGTTGTAAATCAGTTTTCTTGATTCATATTGATATTATTACCAAGTTGTAATCTTCATGCCTGTGATGATGTTTTTCTCTCTAATCTTATTTTTATGCAAAATTCTACCTTCCCCTATTTATTTTCTTTTGATGAACCTAGGTCAATTTCGGACCTAGGCCTAAACTACGATATACGTGCGATGGTATACAGGGGAAATATTGGAATATTGCCTAGTGGAATATATGTGTTTGGTGGAATTGATGGCATAACATAAAAATGGGATATTTGGGTATTACTACCATTAACATGAAATTGGATATTTGGGTATTGTCAATATAATTGAAATTGCAAGTTTGGGCATACATGAATTGGCATGTAAATTAAATCACGAGTTTGGGACTATGTAAATTAAATCAAAAGATTGGGCTTATGTTAATTAGGCATATGTAGAATTGGGAATTTGAACATGAAAGCAATCGTAAACTTGATAGTTGGCATAAACATGTATTATGAACTCGGGCAACTGACATGTACTGTAATAAAAAGATTATAGTTTGGGATAACTACATCATGAATCATGATTTGGGTTTATTGGGTATGAAACTTGATACATGTAATTTTGGCTAGAACTTGATACGGTAAAATAGCATAAAAATTAGCATACATGTAAAACGGCATAAATTGAACATATGTAAATTTGGTATGAATTGGGCATATGTAAAATTTACATGTAATCTAGAACTTGGACATATGTTAATTATGTAAAATTTGGAGTTGAAACATATATGATAATTTATGACTTTGTGGAGGTTTAATATGAACGCGCCTAAGTTGGGTTTTGGGTAATTGGCATGTATTGTAAATAAAAGGCTATAACTTGGCATAACCTTATAGTGAATTATGGTAATAATTTGGGAATACGTTTTGGGGGCAAAAAGGTGAACCATGAACATTTCTATATGTTAAACACATGAACTGATATTGGGGTTTTGGGTGGAATACGACCATTAATGAACCTTTGACACGAGGTTAGACTCAGTTTGTGGTGTAAATCTGCCCGGAACCGCCCGGAAAATCCAGTAGCCACAAAGTGTCAGTCTAATGTGAGAGGTCGAAGGCCAAATTGTAGGCGTAACGGTTTATGACACGAGGTTAGACCCAGTTTGTGGTGTAAATCTGCTCGGAACCTCCTGGCAAATCCAGTGGCCACAAAATGCACGGTCTAATGTGAGAGGTCATGATTCGTTAGTCATAATGAATGAATTAAGGAATACTAACCATAATAAGACGTGGGTATGGTTAGAGGGTTAGGTAGGATGACATGGAAATTTCACATGTAAATATGGACTTAACCGGTATGAGTTAAGAACATGTAAAACTTAAAAATATAGGCTCAACCAACATAATTGTTAATCAGACCAATGGGTGGGATAAGTGATATGACTAGACTAATGACACTTAACCAATATGATATGAATGGGTGGGTTAAGTAACGTGGCTAGGCTAATGACACTTACCGTTATAACATGACTAGCGGATGGGTTGGGCTAACTTGAATAGGTTGATAACACCCAATCGATATAACCTGATGCGTGGTAGGGTTAAGTAAACACACGAGGGTAACACTTAACCATTATAATATGACTGGTGGATGGGGTTAAGTTAACATGCACTTAACCAATATAACGTGATGCGTGGTAAGGTTAAGTAACAACAGAGGGTAACACTTAACTGTCACAACATGATAAGTAGGTGGGCTAAGTCAATGTACACTTAACCAATATGACATGACATGCAGTGGGGTTAAGTTAACACAAGGGAGAACACTTAGCCAGTATAACAAGGCTTACGGTAGAGTTAAGTAACACAAGGAATAAAACTTAACCGATATAACATGATGTGTGGTAGGGTAAGTAAAACAAGAGAAAACACTTAACCAACTTAACGTGATGGACGGAGAGGGTTAAGTGCATATCGGGTTGGTGGGTAATATTAGTAAATATAGGCCCACAAACTTAACCATTAATAAGCATGCTTGAATCGATGGGTTAAGTACATCATGGGAAGGTGGGTAATATCTGTATATATAGGCCCACAAACTTAACCAGTAGGAAACCCTAGTAACGGGGACCCATTTCAGCAGTAATCCAATTAGGTATCATGGTACCCTGAAACTAGGCAGGGTGGGGCACGATTACTGGGCTGATTGTAAGCGGTTAAAAGCGACGGCGGTGGATGCACAGTGTGGGTTCTAACGGGGTGCGGGCGTGCACACACTCCGGAGCAGACAAACAGGGCACTGGGGCACCAGTAGTATAACATATGTATTCTAGAATTGTGTAGGGCCGCCACCATGGGTCTTGATACACCCCATGGTGGGACCAGCATAGGTATCTACAATCATTGGGGGCCGTATGACACTCATAGGTAGCATAATCCCTAGGTTGGACCTAGGTGGCATAAACCCTAAATCCGAGAAGCGTTCAATAGGTTGCATAATCCCTAGGTTGGACCTAGGTGGCATAAATCCTGGTTGAATCTAGGAAGAGCTCGATTGAAAACCCTAGATTAGATCTAGGTAATAAATAATAGATGTACACGTGAAAGCAACCTTAATTTCGGGGATTGGGATCACGTTATGATTTTATCATTTTATATAGATTACTGGTTGGGACACTAGTTAGGTGGTGTAGAGCAAATAAATATCATAGAAATATTTTAACGGTGAAGCAGAGAAATCTTGCGATCTTGCGAAATTATACTTAGTTCATCTTGAATGGGAACCTCGCAATGTTATGCATGACAAAAGTCATATGATGTTATTCTTAGTTATCATGCCTGTAGCTTATCTTGTCATCATGCTTATGTTTATTTTCATTTATTCATGCCATGTTATCTTTACCTATTTTTATGCTGAAAGTCACTAGGACTTACTCAGTCTTTTTGACTGACCCATTTTGTTTCGCCTCTTTTTCTTTCGTTCCCCCCAGGTTCGCAGGGTGGGAATACAGCTTAGTTCGGATCTTACCAAGCTCCAAGGCTCTTTCATGTACGGCTTGGATTTCTCTTGGCTATGGCTTGCTTTGCTTTATTGGGGAATACTACAGTTTATTTTTATGCTTCTTTGTTTTTGAGCAAGACAGATATTTTAGCTATGTAATTGGGTATTGGAAGTTGATGGACTTTTATTGTAAACAATTATATTTGATAAGATTTGAAGTACTTCTACTTTGCTTTCCGTTGTTTTTATATATGTCTATCTTGTAATATTTCTGTTCCAGTACCCATAATGCTCCATTGAAGTTAAGGCATTCCCTTTGTGAGTGACCTTAACGGATGTGGGGTGTTACATTTGGTATCAGAGCAAAAGGTTACCAGACTGGGCAAAAAGCTTTTAAAAACCTTCTGAAATTATTTTCAAAACGTTTACAAATAAGCATTTTTCTAAAGAAAAATTTTGTTTTACAAAAGGCATATTCCCCAAAGCCATATGCACTATCTTTTGATTCTCTCTTTGAATCTCCTCTTTCTTTCTTTTTCGCCATAATCTTGTAGGCGTACGACACAAGTCAGAGGGCAAAGAAGTGCCCAACCTCCATCTGTAGCCACAGTAGTTCCATCTGCGACTAATCTTATTTCAAGCTTTGTAGGGATGTAGTGTGATGGAGATAGCTTTCGAGAAACCGACCAACAAACTATACAAGGATAGTAAGAACGAGGATAAAGAACACAAGCCTGAGTACAAGATCATCGAGAGGGCAATTGTATGCTCTCACTACTAGCATACCTAAAAGAGGTGGTAACGTTTCTATTAAAAGTTTAGCTTTTCTTTTCTATCATACCGTGGGAACTTTGTTTTTGGTACATCGCATCCTTTTAATTCTGCTTCGATAGTTGAGTCTCTGCACCTTAGTACTAGCGTAGTAGAGGATCCCATTTTTGTCTCAAATCCTGTTGGGGAATCGGCTCATTTATTCTTGACATGTTTGGATTTGAGAATGTCTATGCTAAGTGTTGAGTTTAGAAGTAAAGCTTATGTTTTTGGGCTATGGGTTGATTCTAGGGATGGAGTGGTTGTCCAGAAATGGTACCATTCTCGAGTATGAAAAAGGGTAGTTATACGCTTGACTTGCCTTGGTAATGCCCTCGAAGTCTAGTGTAACCCTTAGGGTTCTTCCATGTTTAGTTACCTAGAATCTCTTGATACCTTTATCGATCCGCTCTTGATACATTTATCGATCCGCTCGAGTAGTGTTCGCCACTAAGGCGGATGGTTCATTTCGCTTATGCATGAGTTATAGAAAATCACCTTAGTAAGTATATTTGGCAACATGGTTGACAATTGTTTGATAGTTCTTCTGCATGGAATACCTTATAGTGAGTAAACGAGAACCAGGATTCACTAGTGAATTTTGGAGAGCTTGCATGAAACCATGAGTACACAGTTATGTTTAAGACGAGTATACTAGAAGAAGAATAAGTAAAAGTGGAATGAGAGGCAACAGTGGAATGAGTTCCAACTCATATTTTAGAAACAAGAATTAAGAAGCTACGAAATTGTGAAGTAAAAGACGGTGAAAGCACAATGGAGTTAAGCTCAAGGAAATGCGACTCAAAAGATTGAAGACTAGATACGCATATCATATCTCTTTTTTTAAGAGTATATCCTTGATCCCTCTTTTCCTGTAGAGCTTATTTGCATGTTATCTTTTAAGTATATCCTCTCGGTCTTATTCTCAATCCCATTTCTTTTAGAAACCCCATAAGGAGCATGACTCGTCTGTTAGTAATACATTTTGGGGCTTGAGGGTGTCCGTTGGGTTGACTAAACTCTTTGGGTTTTATAGGATACGAGTTGGTTTTAGGAAGGGATTTCCTTGTGACCTAAAAGGAGTCCATCATGCTTAGTTTCCTAGAATCATATATATTGGTTGGGTTGAGTAATTCTTTGGGTGTCAGCCTGATGTTGATTTCGATCTTCGGGGCTGGTGCTTAGGGAGTTCTTCTCCAAAGAAGTATATATGTGACATAGATTTCCAGTTTTGACATTGCCTAATGGGCACAAGTTTTTTTTTACTTGCTTCTACCATTCGACTATACCTTTAGGTAGGAACAATTGGGTGTAAACATGTGTTTGAGACATGTTATGATTGATGGTTGCAAGTGGTTGCAAGTGGCTGCTAGTGGTTGCTTGTGATTGCATAACACACACTAGGCACTAGATCGGCTCAGACACATTTCCATATTGCATATGCATGAGTGATTCTACTTGTTCATGGATGAAATTAGATGTGTTATCATATGCATGATGCATATGGATGGATGTTTGTGCAAACATATAGTGTTTATATGACTAGGACTATTTGCATACATGTTGGACTTATGGCACTAAGCATATTTTGCATTAAGAAGAACAATCAGGCCTGATCATTTGCATTAGATTAGGAACATATACACACACTTCTTGCATATGTTCATACAGCATTAGAAATCTCTTAAGGACAATGAATGCCTATGATTGATGGTTGAGTAGATGGATGATTGGATGGTAGGACACATTCTTCTTAACTTGAAGATTTCGGGGACGAAATCCTTTAAGGAGGGGAGAATGTAACAACCCGAATTTTAATAACATGTTGAAACTAGAAATCAGGGTATAATTAAATTTTAAAATAAGAATCAAGGGAAACGGGTTACGCCATTGCGTTCATCTCAAAATTTTACATGAAATAGAGTCCGAGTTTTCGAAAATCGGAGTCCGGATGAAGAAGTTATGGCGTGTAGAAGATTCAGCAGATTTTAGGCAGCACAGGACCAGGCAGGTCGACCATGTGGTCGACCCTAAGGTCGACCTACCCCCCCCCCCCAGGTCGACCATATGGTCGACCTCCCCCCTCCCCCCTACAGGTCGACCTGGTCGGCCTGTTTTGACCCAGAACTCATTTTTGAAGCCTGAGACATGTTTTGATAGTCCGGATTGATTCTAGGGTTTATCTGAGGGCCTAAACTAGTTCCTACACCTATAAAAACACCCTAAGTCCTAACCTAATTCACAACAAATCTTTCTTACACTATTATGCTGCTGAACTCCCTCTTGAACCATGACCGCCGCCCCCAAATTAAAGCTTAAGCATTCAAACTCAAATCAATTCGAAGAACAAAGCTTCAACAATGGTTCAAACAATAAATCAACACTACTACAACGTTCTATGACAATTTCAGTTCTTAATTCGTTATCCATGCCCTGTAAGTTCTAGTTATTTTCTGATTAAAATATTTAAATATAATATGGGCATGTGATGAAGTGAAATTGGATTTAAGTATGTTTATCGATCTATTTCTGTTACTTCTTGGATCTTGAGTTTTGAGATTTGTCTATCTTTATTCCCATGTCTAGTTCATGATCTATTCAGCCTGTTGTAAATCAGTTTTCTTGATTCATATTGATATTATTACCAAGTTGTAATCTTCATGCCTGTGATGATGTTTTTCTCTCTGATCTTATTTTTATGCAAAATTCTACCTTCCCCTATTTATTTTCTTTTGATGAACCTAGGTCAATTTCGGACCTAGGCCTAAACTACGATATACGTGCGATGGTATACGGGGGAAATATTGGAATATTGCCTAGTGTAATATATGTGTTTGGTGGAATTGATGGCATAACATGAAAATTGGATATTTGGGTATTACTACCATTAACATGAAATTGGATATTTGGGTATTGTCAATATAATTGAAATTGCAAGTTTGGGCATACATGAATTGGCATGTAAATTAAATCACGAGTTTGGGACTATGTAAATTAAATCAAAAGATTGGGCTTATGTTAATTAGGCATATGTAGAATTGGGAATTTGAACATGAAAGCAATCGTAAACTTGATAGTTGGCATAAATATGTATTATGAACTTGGGCAACTGACATGTACTGTAATAAAAAGATTATAGTTTGGGATAACAAATCATGAATCATGATTTGAGTTTATTGGATATGAAACTTGATACATGTAATTTTGGCTAGAACTTGATATGGTAAAATGGCATAAAAATTGGCATACATGTAAAATGGCATAAATTGAACATATGTAAATTTGGTACGAATTGGGCATATGTAAAATTTACATGTAACCTAGAACTTGGGCATTTGTTAATTATGTAACATTTGGAGTTGAAACATATATGATAATTTATGACTTAGTAGAGGTTTAATATGAACGCGCCTAACTTGGGTTTTGGGTAATTGGCATGTATTGTAAATAAAAGGCTATAACTTGGCATAACCTTATAGTGAATTATGGTAATAATTTGGGAATACATTTTGGGGCAAAAAGTGAACCATGAACATTTCTATATGTTAAACACATGAACTGATATTGGGGTTTTGGGTGGAATACGACCATTAATGAACCTTTGACACGAGGTTAGACTCAGTTTGTGGTGTAAATCTGCCCGGAACCGCCCGACAAATCCAGTAGCCACAAAGTGTCAGTCTAATGTGAGAGGTCGAAGGCCAAATTGTAGGCGTAACGGTTAATGACACGAGGTTAGACCCAGTTTGTGGTGTAAATCTTCCCGGAACCGCCCGGCAAATCCAGTGGCCACAAAATGCACGGCCTAATGTGAGAGGTCATGATCCGTTCGTCATAATGAATGAATTAAGGAATACTAACCATAATAAGACGTGGGTATGGTTAGAGGGTTAGGTGGGATGACATGGAAATTTGACATGTAAATATGGACCAAACCGGTATGAGTTAAGAACATGTAAAACTTATAAATATTGGCTCGACCAACATAATTGTTAATCAGACTAATGGGTGGGTTAAGTAATATGACTAGACTAATGACACTTAACCAATATGATATGAATAGGCGGGTTAAGTAACGTGGATAGGCTAATGACACTTAACCGTTATAACATGACTAGCGGATGGGTTGGGCTAACTTGAATAGGTTGATAACACCCAATCGATATAACCTGATGCGTGGTAGGGTTAAGTACACACACAAGGGTAACACTTAACCATTATAATATGACTGGTGGATGGGGTTAAGTTAACATGCACTTAACCAATATAACGTGATGTGTGGTAAGGTTAAGTAACAACAGAGGGTAACACTTAACCGTCACAACATGATAAGTAGGTGGGCTAAGTTAATGTACACTTAACCAATATGACACGACATGCGGTGGGGTTAAGTTAACACAAGGGAGAACACTTAGCCAGTATAACAAGGCTTGCGGTAGGGTTAAGTAACACAAGGAACAACACTTAACCGATATAACATGATGTGTGGTAGGGTAAGTAAAACAAGAGAAAACACTTAACCAACTTAATGTGATGGACAGAGAGGGTTAAGTACATATCGGGTTGGTGGGTAATATTAGTAAATATAGGCCCACAAACTTAACCATTAATAAGCATGCTAGAATCGGTGGGTTAAGTACATCATGGGAAGATGGGTAATATCTGTATATATAGGCCCACAAACTTAACCAGTAGGAAACCCTAGTAACGGGGACCCATTTCAGCAGTAACCCAATTAGGTATCATGGTACCCTGAAACTAGGCAGGGTGGGACACAATTACTGGGCTGATTGTAAGCGGTCAAAAGCGATGGCGGTGGGTGCACAGTGTGGGTTCTAACGGGGTGCAGGCGTGCACACACTCCGGAGCAGACAAACAGGGCACTGGGGCACCAGTAGTATAACCTATGTATTCTAGAATTGTGTCGGGCCGCCACCATAGGTCTTGATACACCCCATGGTGGGACCAGCATAGGTATCTACAATCATTGGGGGTCGTATGACATGCATAGGTTGCATAATCCCTAGGTTGGACCTAGGTGGCATAAACCCTATATCCGAGAAGCGTTCAATAGGTAGCATAATCCCTAGGTTGGACCTAGGTGGCATAAATCCTGGTTGAATCTAGGAAGCGCTCGATAGAAAACCCTAGATTAGATCTAGGTAATAAATAATAGATGTACACGTGAAAGCAACCTTAGTTGCAGGGATTGGGATCACGTTATGATTTTATCATTTTATATAGATTACTAGTTGGGACACTAGTTAGGTGGTGCTTAGCAAATAGATATCATAGAAATATTTTAACGGTGAAGCAGAGAAATCTTGCGATCTTGCGAAATTATACTTAGTTCAACTTGAATGGGAACCTCGCAATGTTATGCATGACAAAAGTCATATGATGTTATTCTTAGTTATCGTGTCTGTAGCTTATCTTGACATCATGCTTATGTTTATTTTCAGTTTATTCATGCCATGTTATCTTTACCTATTTTTATGCTTAAAGTCACTAGGACTTACTCAGTCTTTATGACTGACCCGTTTTATTTCACCTCTTTTTCTTCCGTTCCCCCCCCCCCCCCCCGGTTCGCAGGGTGGGAATACAGCTTAGTTCGGATCTTACCAAGCTCCAAGGCTCTTTCATGTACGGCTTGGATTTCTCTTGGCTATGGCTTGCTTTGCTTTATTGGGGAATACTACAGTTTATTTTTATGCTTCTTTGTTTTTGAGCAAGACAGATATTTTAGCTATGTAATTTGGTATTGGAAGTTGATGGGCTTTTATTGTAAACAATTATATTTAATAAGATTTGAAGTACTTCTACTTTGCTTTCCATTGTTTTTATATATGTCTGTTTTGTAATATTTCTGTTCCAGTACCCATAATGCTCCATTGAAGTTAAGGCATTCCCTTTGTGAGTGTTCTTAATGGATGTGGGGTGTTACAGACCATGAACATCTTGCTTCCATAGGGGAGAGTAAGAATTGGGACTGTTGTCAGAGCCCTTTTCAATCTTTGAAAGGAATTCTCGCAATCAATGCTCCACGATAAATCCAAGGTCTACTTCATCAGTCGGGGTGAGCGGGGTTGATATCCTTGCAAAGTCCTTGATAAACTTTCTATAGCAGCCCTCTAATCCTAGAAAACTTCTCACCTCCGTTGCATTCTTTGGAGCACTTAAATCTTGAACTACGACGACTTTAGTGGGATCCACTGATATCTTATCCATGGAGATCACATGCCCTAGGAACCTTATTTCCTTTCTCCAAAAGTGACACTTGGAAACCTCTCCTAAGTGTTGGGGATGCTCCTCCTCATTCTTAGAGAAGATCAAAATGTCATCTGCAAAGACCGCCACAAACTTGTTCAGAAACTCACTGCACACCCTACTCAAAAAGTCCACAAAATAGGCGGGTGCATTGCTTGGCCCAAAAGGCATAACCACCACTCAAAGAAACTGTCTGGAGTTCTGAATGCAGTCTTATCAATGTTTTCCTCTGCCACCCTAAACTGATGAAAGCCTATGGCCAAATCCATCTGCGAGAAAACTGATGCACCTACTAGCTGATCAAACAGGTCATCAATTCTCGGTGGCGGGTGCCTATTCTTCTTGGTGAGCTTATTCAGCTCCCTATAATCCCCACATAGACATAGTGATCCATCTGCGTTAGTTCCAAATACGACTGGAGCTCCCTACGCTGATATTCTTAACCTAATAAAACATTTCTCGAATAGCTCCTGTACTTGCTTGCTAAGCTCCTTCTTCCCTCTAGGAGCCATTTGGCGCACTGGTATGGCTTTGCATTCTCGACCAAATAAATTCGGAAGTCTATCTCGCGCCTTGGAGGTAGTCCCTTAACCTCCCCAAACATGTCTAGGTAATCTCTAACTATGGGTACAGATCACAAATCGTCAACAAAATTATCAAGTGATTCTAGAAAAATGAGCATCACTAACCCCCGTGGGTCACAGGAAATTTCGAGAGTTTTACCATAACAAGTAAGAAGTCAAACTACTCTCTTTTCACAATCAAGAGTGGCACTATACATGGCTATCCAATCCATCCCTAGAATCAACCCATAGCCTATAAACCCCAGCATGCATGTGTTGCATTCAAACTCGACACTACAGGATCATAGACTAATACTAGTATTAAGGTACAGATTATCTACTAAAGAACTGGGTATAAACGAATGTGAAGCGCCAGAATCAAACATGGTTCTAACATGATAGTAAAAAAGGGAAATCAAACCTTCAGCAGCGACTTTCCTACCTCGATCATGTCCACTAGCCTCTAAAGCATTTACTTGTCCAGCAGTTCATGCCCCTTGGCCTTGCTTGCTAGGGAATTGCTTAGTGAAGTGTCCCACTTGTTCACAATTAATGCAGGCTTTTTTTTCCTTTCTCCAGTCCTTCAAAAAATGACATATAGCTCCGCAACCATGACACTCGATAACCTTCTTGATCCGAGCCTTGTCAGGTGTCCCTCCTTTCTTTTGTGCTCCTTTCTTGGGTCACCGTTTCTTTTTCTCGCCCTTAGCCCGTGTCTCTTCAGTCTTACAGTCTTTATTCTCATCCTTGACATCTTCATGCATAAAAGCCATGCCAAACAGCCTCTCTAACGTCATCCCTATCGGTATATGAGATAGTGTAAGTCCTTGGAGAGGTAGATTCAACCCTCTCGCAAATCTAAGAGCCTTCTTGTGGGGTGTATTCACCAATTCCAGACCAAATCTCGCCAGTTGATTGAACTTATTCACATAATCCTTAAGAGATATGTCCCCTTATTTCAAAGCCAAGAATCTCTCCATCTATAATCCTTCTTCTTCCTAAGATAAAAACTTCATCTCATATCTCTATCTAAAATCATCCCAAGTAGCTACTGGTTTCCTGCCTACGTTACTTCCCACCAATAACAAACTTCATCCTTCACTGCCATGCGACCAACGGTATCTTCCTCCTATCATCGATCTCAAAAGGACCAAACAAGTTCTCCGTTTCTCTTAGCCAATTCTGTGCCTCAACAAAGCCCTCTATACCACGGGATGGTTTTCCTCCCATAGCGCAAAAGTCTTTACATAACTTAGTAAAGTTATATATTCGTGGATGTGGAGCTACTGCGACTACAGATGGGGTTGGGGCATCTCCTTATCCTCCGGCTGGTTCCATAGCCTCAAGATACCTACAGAACCATGTCAGTACTGGAATGCCTTCAGGAAGATTGGCTGCTCTAGACATACTAAAAAGAAAAGAGAAAGGAATCAACAAGAGATTGAGAGAATAATGAATATGGCTTGAGGTGATATGTTTTTCAAAAACAGATTTTTATTTGAAAATACTATTCTTTTGAAAACAATTTTTGAACTTTTCTCGAGTCTTGTAACCTTCGCCTCTGATACCAAATGTGACACCCTACGTTCGTTATGTAACTCATAAGAGAATGCATTAAGTTTCATGAAGCGCAATAGGTAAACAATACATAAATTCACAAGACAAATATAAAATAAGCAGTATAAAATTTCAACTTCATTATTAAAAGTAAAACGCAGTCTCAAACAGGTTATACTAAGCCAGTTACAACAAAACCAAGTATCTCAAATTTGTCACATAAAACATCTCATAAAACAAAACATCAGAGTGTTGTAATATGAAATCATATCCCTCACTACAAGCCATAACAGAGTAGAAAGCAAATCGAAATAGTACATTTTAGAAATTCTAGATCCAAGCTGAAAGAGAAAGTCCTAATCACTGAGGAGTGCTACCACTCTGAGGACCTAGGGGGAAAGGAAGAAAGAAACAAAAACAAAAGGGTAAGACATAAAGTTTGGCGAGTTCCAGCAATTTTCAAATATGCATAAAATAGGAATACCAAGACAGGTAAATAAGATTGGATGAGAAAGGTACAGTATCACATAAGGCAACAGATAAACTAAATAGAACAGTAGGGTAGACACGAAAAACATGAATATACTATGATCGAGTAATGCCTCACATTTATATCCTAAAACAGGTTATGTCTGCACTAATACTAGTATAATAGGATTAACAGGATTAGGTATTTAACCCAATTACATAACAACAGGATTAACAGTAGGATTAAACAACAGGTGTAACACACCACACTTTTCTGCGCCCGAATTTTGACAAAAATTGAAACTCAAACACATCCAAACATGGAGCGTGTAGATCTGGTACCTGCAATAAATGAGCATGAGCATAATCAAAGTACGATAAAAGAAAACTCACAGCGGAAACAAAATAGGATAACCAGTATTAACTTAAGTAACTACCTTTTTCGAAGTAAGTCACTATGCCAACACCAAGCATGAGAGAGAATGAGAACCGAAAGCCAAACTTAAGCATCTGTGAGAACCCGTACTTCTCTAGGAAACCTGGGAAGTTGTAATGAGGAGGGGGGCAAAACAACAAGTTCTGGTGACTTAGAAATGCACAACACATATTATAATATACAGATGTATCCCGTTTGGTTCAACCCAAGTTGTATGCCAATTAAGGTTAGTGATTCTTAACCTAACCTTGTAGATGTTTATGCATGACCCTACTACTCTTCCCAAAGTAGTATTCCCAAAGTAAAATACCGAGATAGAACGTTCATGCATGTATTTGTGAAGCCTTTATACTAGAACATGATTGGTTATTAATCGAGAGTGGACCCCTAACTACAGAGTTTATATATATATATATACATATACATATATATACACTTTCATTCGCACTTCCTTCATCATTTATTGCCTCACAATCAATGATAGATAGGGTGGATTCTTCCAGATCACTTAAGACCCTAGGCAGACCTATTGGTACTTATTAACCCTCGATAATAAATTCAACGTTAACATAAACTAGAGGGCACTAGCTATGGTTCCAACAAGTTAAAGCTTCCGTCATTCACGCATATACCCTTGCCACATAGAAGGTGAGAGGTGGTATTTTATCGTTCGTTATACCATCTAGATGATTTTATTGGATAACCTCCTTAGTTGCTTATTACTTCCCGTAGGGTAGGTAGCCATATCTGACATTTTAAGTTTCCAGGTTTGGACAGACAATACTCACACATGTCGTTTAATACCCCTAAAATGAAAGACCTACTCCTAGGTGGACTCCTCAATCCAAAGCCACTTAAGACCCAAGGAAGCGAACTATACACGAAGGTTATTAGATTTGTACCCCATTTGCCTTTAGCACCTTTCGGTATTGGGATAAAGTAGAGTACGTTATTAAGCTATCTTCGTTTAGTCCCTCTACATGGAAATACTATACATATATAATTCATTATCGCCATAGGTTCATATGGTTAATAATATTTTACCTTATTAACCTATTAAGTCCAACTATATTTTAATATTTTAAGTACTGTATTCATTAACATAATTAAGGAAGGCTGTATCCCTTTTCCCTGGGGTATTTATTTGTTTTCTTCCCTAATTTGGACTTAGTATTTAAATGACAATCAATGTCCATTAATCCCCTTTTTGACACTTATTTATCAGTCCCAAGTTATATATTTGTTGTGCCCCAACAGACAATTGCTAACCAAGGCCTCTCACATTAAGTTGACAACTTATGGATGCTTGATTTGCCAGTCGGTTCCGGGCAGACTTTTACCACAAGTTAAACTTAACCTCGTGGAATAGCACATTTATGCATTAGACCCCTCACATTAAGCTGACTACCTATGGTTGCTAGATTTTCCAGTCAGTTCCAGGCAGGCTTGTACCACAAGTTGAGCTTAACTTCATGTCTAAATGCGGTTATAATTCAAATTCCCTATTTGGGGTTTATAACATTTATCCTAATTAAATTAGGAATTGTAACCATTTCCCTATCATTTTCCTTTCCCCAGTCATTATTGACTACAATTGATTTGCAGCCCTATTTATAGCAATTAATTATTTTTATTGCTACAAATGGTCACCATAAATATATTAATTCAATATGGATTACATTTACATATAATTCATAATTGAATCATTTCCAAACATTTAACATTCCATACAATGTATATTTTACTATTTTACGTTGATTTGGATGGATAATATGTATGTAATTATATTTATGTTTTCATGCGTTAAACGTGGTTATTATTATTATAATAACTTAAATGATTTGGTTTAATCAGTAACTAAACATTCCTTTTTGCATTCAATCTTGTCAAAGGGTTCAAATCTTACAAAAAGACTTTTAGCCGTAATCATTGTAAATTGTGCCTAATTAATGGAATTGGCATATTTTAAAACCACATTAAATATATGTGTTTGGAATAGTTGATGAAAATGACGCACAGATATATGTATATATATATATATACACACGTACATTTGCAACACTTTTTCCTTTTGAACTTTTTATCATACCACTTCTGATTTCAAAATAATGCCTTTTTATTCAAAAGGAGGAAAACAACATGTTTACGATAATTATGCCAAATCCAAAAATATTGAATACAAACAAGCATATTTGTTTTAACAATACAACCACACAATTTACGAATTCCACATTTTTACCAAAATTCACATATTTTAATATTCAACACTGAACTAAAGATCTAGAATGCAACCACATCTAATTGGTGTTTAATGGGACTGATTTCCAGATCCACAGTGTTATGCAACATATCAACATATTTCATGACATAACTGTAGGAACATATGTGAACAATTTTAAGAATCCCACAATTGATATTAAGCATAACCACAACTTATACTTCCCAAGTTTTAACCATACTTATAATCGGATCTAATGGTTATCAATAATTTCACAATACTTAAATGAATAGATCTGATAAGGAATACACATAAAATATAGATCTAATTCAAACGAAATAGATAAGTTATTATAATTTTATTCGTAAATTTCTCACTCACCTTATAGCCTCCAAATTCAAAGTTTGAACCCTTTTAGGCCTACAATCTCCAAATTCTTATAAATCTACAATTTATTTGGAAAGGGGAAATTCCAGATCTGTAAGATCTGAAAGAAAACTTGAAGAGCGGGGAGAATCTGATTTGGAGCATCAATGCTTTCTTTTCCATTATATCTGCTTATACTCTAAATTTCATATGAATTGGATTTGATTTGTTATGTATGAATATATTTTTATTTTAGAAATTAGGTTTGGAGAAGGAGGAAAATGGTAGAGCTCCTCTGCCACTGCAGATTTATGTGAAAAAGAATGAGGCCTTACCCCTTTATTTATAGGGGTGGAAACGGCCTAAGACCGTTGGATTAGTTTTAAATTATATCTATTCATCCGTTTTAATAGTATTATAAACCAAACCCTAAAAACCTAGCCGTCACTAAGTAGTATGATGCCCTGTAGGTCGACCGTGGCAGTCGACCACCTGTCGACCCCTACGGTCGACCGCTTGGACCTCGAATGCCTAGGTCGGCTTGGTTAAGTAAGGTAAATTATAATTATAAATTCTGACTTTTTTATTTTCCATCTATTTTCGTATTACATCCGTAAATTTTTCATACGGATTCCGTTCGTGAAACTCCAAACATGAAAATTGACCAGAATTCCGAGACGAACGCATGGTTAAAGTTTCATGGCCAAATTTCATCGTTTCCAAAAATTACTATTTTGAAATTTTAATAATAAATTTATGTTGCCAAAAATTCTGGGTTGTTACATTCTTCCCTCCTTAAGAGGACTTTCTTCCCAAAATTCTGACGCCTATAGTCCTATTCTACACAACAAATTTGCGTACATCCACTTTGCGGCGATGTGTATATGTGCATGATGTACATAATGCAATTCAACAATAAAATATGTATGAAAGATGATTCTAATCGTATCCTCCTATATATTCCATTAAAATTTTGAAATCCTTTTGAAAACATGATGCAGAACATCCCAAATATACTGGTAGTTCTATATGAATGCAAATTTTAAAAACTCTTTTTCATCCATTACCTTCACACAATTACGAATAAAAGTGTAAAGCAACCAATTTTTCATCCAAACCCTACCATCCAAAACGTCATGTAGTCTTATCGTTTCCTACTTAATTTCTCCTAAAACGAAAAAAGGAAATTGAAGTGAAATTTTTTAACATTTTCCCCACTTACATATATTCCATTTTCCACCCTACAGGTGAATTTTCACCTCAATTACCCAATATACTCTAGAATTTCCAACTGTAGACTGTAAAGGAGGCTGAAAGCAAGCTCTAAAATGTAAAATGAGCTAATTAATAGCTCGCACGCATCGTCGACAAGGTATGGAAACAACGTTTCCAAGGTTAAAACAACCTTTTCCTTGTTGTCATTAATGTTTTTATCGTATCGTCGGTCCTATTGCACCGCTAAAACGTGCACACAAAGCATCCAAAAATCTTCCTTACGCTATTCATGTGATCAAAAATCGAAAATTTTCATAAAAATTAATTTTCACTTAAAAACTTGTCATGTTTATTTTGAAATTTTCGTTTCAAAACCGTTTCACTTTTCTATGAACTTAATAAAATGATAAAAAGTCTTATTTTTCCAAACAAAGTTTTTCAAAAACTTTCAAAAAATGTACTTTGCGAAAACTTAAACGATTCAAGTCACATGTTAGCGAAAAAGGAAGTCGGTCACGCCAATCATGCGAAAACTTAAATCACACACAAAAAGACCAAAATAAATTTTAGCTTTAACAAGGAATGGTGATTTATTTATTTATACACCTGTGATGAAAACAATGCAAAACCGGTCCTTTGCTAAAATTTATCCAACCCAGAATTCTATTCTTTCCAGCTCTAGGACAATTGTTAGTTTAGATAAGAAAAATGAGATTTCATTCAAATAGGCATGCATGAATGATATAAATATCTATAAACATAGAAATCTCATTAACCAAAGTCGTGCGATGTAAACAACACTAACAGTTTCAAGCAAGAATCACAACAAAGCCAAGAACCCAATGCTGGAAAGGGAAAAAAAGGCGATGATAAAACAACAACACCAAAACTCCCAAAACAATGGCTATAAACAATGAGATTTCTTGCTCCGCGGTCGGAGCTCAAACCAATTTTTATGATATTTAATTAACCATATCATGGTAGAAAAAATGCTGAATCTCGTGTTACAAACACTATTGGTGTTTTTGGATGTTTCCACATCACCATCTCTTTTAAGACAGAATTTATGATGAGGAAAGGAACCTACCAAAAAATTGCTCCTCATGGAAATCAACCTAATATTGCCTAAAGACAAAATGGATTGGTGAATTTACAAAAAGCAACACCATGAGTAAACACACAAAAACAACAACATGTATCGAATATGATGCACCATTAAATGATGTTTACAACATAGATCAAACAAAAGACTAATTCTCGCATCATGAGACAAATCTAGCCATAACTTCCCATTTATAGAACGATGTGCTAAATTGGTCACATGTCTACATGGAAAGCTCGAACATAGATTCCCGAACACATAAGCCGACATCAAGAAAAATAGATTTGCTGCAAAATCTCCAAAGCCGGTTAAACAAAAGACCATTCAAGTTCATGTAAAACACGGATTCCTCTATAATCTCTTCGAGATTCTCCTCTGAAAACGAATCAAAGATAGCTTCTTCATTTCTGAAACGATGATCGCCTTCGAAAGAACCTTTTCAAATAAGGTATAACAAAGGCGGATGCAGCACAAACAAACCCTATTCTAAGATCTTGAAGCATCTGGCCGGTGCAAGTCTAACCGCCTTGATGAGACCTTTTTTCTCATTCCAATCCAATTGAATGATCTCTACCTGAGGAGGATACTTGAATGGCGTGAGTAGGATCGAATATTGCAACTAGGTATTATAGGCCAAGAAATGGTTGGAGAGAACAAATCGGGTCTTGGAGTATTAGTGAGGCAAGATCAAATGCACAAACAAGCGCGAAGAGGAGGCGATGCGATGACAAAGAAAGAGAAGAAGAATAGAGATATGGTTCGTCTAGATGAGGAAGGTAGGACGAAAGGAGGAAGTTAAGGGGTAATTTGGACGCAACTTCTATGGTTGAGTCCTAGGTCCAAATTGTACCAAAACTCATTAACTAATTGACCATTCTAGTATAACACTAAACGGTCAACTATAAGATGGGCTTTGGACAAAGGTTGAACCTTGGCCTTATTGGGCCAGATTAAAATATTAATCGTCCTGCGTCTTCTTTTAAAATTTGATGTGATCCGAAAAATAATTATCCTCATCACCGCAATATTTAAAGACCATAGTTGAACTCCAAACCCACTCCAAGGATTTATAGTCTCAACAATGATATTGCGACTACACAACGAACGAACGAACTTCCAAAAACAATTCAGCTAGAAATCCGTAATATAAATTAAAACTGATTTCCCCCTTCCCTAGCTGACAAAAAACAGACGATTCACAAAATGAAATACCACAAAAATCAAGATGAAGGATTTTCTTTAGCCGTTCCGAAGAAAATTTTAAAACTTTTCAAGGATGGAATTTATTATAATACTAACGGTTTCGTACTTATAAATCCATTTTATTATTACAATTTATATTCCAGTTTTAAATTTCAAACTGTAAAAACCTTTTCGTTTTCAAAAATATTGGAGCTTAAAAACAATTAAGATCCATTTTAATAACTTTAGTAAATTATCCAATATATATAGGAAAAGGGATACTAAAAATCACAAGGAGTAGATATTATTATTTCAAGTTTAGTGGCATATTCCTTGTCATTTCTAACTCCATCTCTCCTACCAATCAGATTATATTTATTAAAATTACGCTAAGCCCCGAAATTTTGAAATACAAATAGATTAAAGTTTAAAAATCATATTTTTATAAAACTAGGCTTTCACAAAACCATTTTCTGAAAATGCCATTTAGAACCACTAAAATCCATTTTATTTTTCTAAATGGTTTTAAAAAAATAAATTCCTTCAAATACAAGGCCAAGAGCTAAAATGAATATTTCAATAAAGGTAGATTCGAAAATTTAACGAAGTCACGAATGGATATACCTCTAATTATATTTCCGAAATAGCTACGACATTTTAACGTCCACTCTTCCCATTTTAGATCGAAAAATGGCCTTAACCTGAACTGCTAACGAAACCAAAAACCCAAAAATTGTGACTATCTCGGTTGCAGCTAGATTTTATATATATCACTATTCCAGTATCCAAACTTGAATCAATGGGATCCACCGTACGTCGTTCTCATGCCCTTTACGACGAGATCGCCAACGTACTATGGGGTAAGACAGAATTGGCTAGAAACCCGAATTCAAATATTTCAATCCTTAGTCTCTTAAACCTGATTTTTATTATTAGGCCTGCGACTAATTCATAGTCGAAATAAATTAAAGCCGAGAAAGAAAGATGAAAAAAGAAGAAAAGAAAATCGAATTACGTTCTCTCAGGAGTCCTAATTTAACTAATTCCTCTGATCGTTTAACTTAGGCTTTAATACCAAATGTAATACCCCACACTTTTCCATGCCCGAATTTCGAAAAAAATCAAAACTCAAACACATTTAAGCATGGAGTGTGCCAATCTGCTACCTGCAATAAATGAGCATAATCAGAGTATGATAAAAGAAAACTCACAGTAGAAACGGAATAGGATAACTAGTATTAACTTAAGTAACTACCTTTTTCAAAGTAAGTAACTTGGCCAATACCGAGCATGAGTGAGAACGAGAACCGAAAGCCAAACTTAAACATCTACGAGAACCTGACATTCTCTAGGAAATATGGGAGGTTTTAATGAGGAGAGGGGTTAGAAAAACAAGTTCGGGTGACTAAGAAATGTACAACACATGTTATAAAACACAGAAGTATCCCATTTGGTTCAACCCAAGATGTATGACTATCAAGGTTAGTGATTCTAACCTAACCTTGTAGATGTTTACGCACGACACTACTACTCTTCCCAAAGTAGTATTCCCAAAATAAAATGCCGAAATAGAATGTTTACGCATGTATTTGTGAAGCTTTTATACCAGAACATGACTGGTTATTTAATCGAGTGTGGACCCCTAACTATGGAGTTATATATATATATATATATATACACACTTTCATTCGCTCTTCCTTTGTCATTTATTACTTCACTTTCAATGATAGATAGGGTGGATTCTTCCTGATCGCTTAAGACCCTAGGAGGACCTATGGGTCACTTATTAACCCTCGATAATATATTCAGTGTTAACATAAACTAGAAGGCACTAGCTACGGGACTTACAAGTTAAGGCTTCCGTCATTCACACATATACCCTTACCCCGTGTAAGATGAGAGGTGGTATTTTATCGTTCTCTATACCATCTAGCTGACCTTATTGGATAACCTCCTTAGTTGCTTATTACTTCCCGCAGGGTAGGTAACTATATCTGATATTTTAAGTTTCCACGTTTGGGCAGACAATACTCACAAATGTCGTTTAATACCCCTAAATTGAAAGACCTACTCCTAGGTAGGCTCCTCAACCCAAAGCCACTTAAGACCCAAGGAAGCGGACTACGCATGAAGGTTATTAGATTCGTACCCCATTTGCCTTTAGCAGCTTTCTCTATTGGGATAAAGTAGACTACGTTATTAAGTTATTCCCGTTTAGTCCCTCTACATGGAATAATATACGTAAACAATTCATTATCGTCACGGGTTCATATGGTTAATAATAGTTTACCTTATTAACCTGCTATGTCCAACTATATTTTTATATTTAAAGCTCTATATTCATTAATATAATTAAGGAAGGTCGTATCCCTTTTTCCCTAGGGTATTTATTTGATTTATTCCCTAATTTGGACTTAGTATTTAAATGACAATCAATATCCATTAATCCCCTTTTTGACACCCATTTTCTTTTATCTCTTTGTTTATTGCCTTCTATGACAATAACAGTCATATTCTCCTAAGGCAACCATTTATCAGTCCTAAGTTATCTATTTGTTGTACACCAACAGACAATTACTATTCTTATTATTTATTTATTGTTTGACTGTTTTATATATATATATATATATATATATATATATATATATATTTACATACCCAGGCCTCTCACATTAAGTTGGAAACTTGTGGATGTTGGATTTGCCGGTCGGTTCCGGCCAGACTTCTACCACAAGTTAAACTTAACCTCATGCCTTTGTACATTTATGCATTAGACCCCTCACATTAAGCTTACTACATGTGGTTGCTGGATTTGTCTGTCGGTTCCATGTAGGCTTATACCGAGCTTAACCTCGTGTCTAAATGTGGTTATAATACAATTTCTCTAATTTGGGGTATACAACATTTATCCTAATTAAATTAGGAATTGTAACCGTTTCCCTATCATTTTCCTTTCCCAAATCAATATTGGGTAAAATTGATTTGCGGTCATATTTATAGCAATTAATTATTTTTATTGCTACAAATGGTCACCACAAATATATCAATTCAACATGGATTACATTTATATGTAATTCCATAATTGAATCTTATCCAAACATTCAACATTCCATACAATGTATACTATACCGTTTTACGCTGATTTGGACGAATAATCTGTACATAATTATATTTATGTTTCCGTGCATTCAACATAGTTGTTATTATTATTATTATTATTATAACTTAAATGATTTGGTATAATCAATAACCAAACATTCCTTTTTACGTTCAATCTTGTCAAAGGGTTCAAATCATACAAAAAGACTTTTAGCTGTAATCATTGTAAATTTTGCCTAATTAATGGAATTGCCATATTTCAAAATCATAAGAAATATATGTATTTGGAATAGTTGATGCAAATTACGCGCGCGCGCACACACACACACACACACACACACACACACACATATATATATATATATACACATTTACATTTGCACCACTTTTCCCTTTTTGATCTTTTTATCATACCACTTGTGATTTCAAAATAATGCCTTTTTATTCAAAAAGAAAAAAATGACATGTTTATGATAATTAAGCCAAACCCAACAATATTGAATAGAAACGGGCATTTTTGTTTTAACATTACAATCACACAATTTATAAATTCCATATTTTTACCAAAATTCATATATTTTAATATTCAACACTGAACCAAAGATCTGGAATATAACTACATCTAATTGGTATTTAATGGGACTGATTTCCAGATCCACAGTGCTATGTAACATATATAACATATTTCATGACAAAAGTGTAGGAACATATGTGAACAATTTTAAGAATCCCACAATTGATATTAAGCATAACCACAACTTACAATTTCCAAGTTTTAACCATACTTATAATCAGATCTGATGGTTATCAATAATTTCACAATACTTAAATGAACAGATCTAATAGGGAACATGCATAAAAACATTGATCTAATTCAAATGAAATAGATAAGTTATTATAACTGTATTCGTAAATTTCCCAATCACCTTATAGCCTCCAAATTCAAAGTTTGAACCCTTTTAGGCCTACAATCCCCAAATTCTTATAAATCTACAATTTATATGGAAAAGGGAAAATTCCAGATCCGTAGAGATGTAGGAAAACAGGAAGAGAGGGGAGAATCAAATTTGGAGCATCAATTTGCATTCTTTTCCATTAGATCTATTTATCCTCTCAATTTCATATGAATTGGATTTGATTTGTTATGTATGAATATATTTTTATTTTAGAAATTAGGTTTGGAGGAGGAAAATTGCAAAGCTCCGTTTCCACTACAGAATTATGTGAAAAAGAATGAGGTCTTACACCTGTATTTATAGGGGTGGAAATGAGCTAGGACCATTAGATTAGTTTTAAATTATATCCGTCCATCTGTATTAATAATATTATAAACCAAACCCTAAAACCTCGGCCATCATTGAGCAGTTTGATGCCCAGTAGGTTGACCGTGGTGGCCGACCGCCGGTTGACCGCCTGGGCCTAAGATTCCCAGGCCGGCTTAGTTAAATAAGGTAAATTATAATTATCAATTCTGATTTATTTATTTTTTGCCCAGTTTTGTATTTTGTCTGTAACTTTTTCATACGGACTATGCTCGCGAAACTCCAAACACGAAAGTTGACCAAAATTCCGGGACAAATGCATCGGTTTAAGTATCGTGGCCAAATCCCATTGTTTGTAGAAATTCCTATTTTTGAAATTATAATAATAAATTTATATTGCTAAAAATTCCAGGTTGTTATAGAAGGATTAAGCGTACCCTAATTACATAACTTGATTAGGTGTTATCCTAATTAAATAACAGCAGGATTAGGTGTTCCCTATTTGTTACCGATATGATCGGCTCCTTAATACGTAAATACCCCATCTCAACCTCAGCAGTAGGGTGTATCACTCCCTAACCCAGCAACTTATATAACACAAACGTATTTGCTGGTGTTACAGCGGCTTATCTTCCCTAGTCGGACCTACGCACGCTCATGACTTCACTCGAACGCTTCTGTTCCCACCTTCCCCATGTGAGTCCCTTATTATCCAGTTCAGTAAAGCGTGCTCTGGCCCCTACCTAGTGCAAGGCCCTATAACGAAATACCAACAAGGATACTGAGTGATATGGGTTCCAAACAACAGGCCGACACAAGCCAACCCCCCTAAGTTTGTGCCCCCAAGTAACTAGGATTTAAGAGCACCCAAAACCCGATACAACAAATGAACAAGGGGCCTCTTTAGCTTATTAATAATGAGGTTTAACCTAGCAGGTTTTGATTTACTAATAAGCGTGGTTGACGTGTTATTATGAATGTACAACCCTTCCCCAAAATACATGCCTAGATGTATACAATTTCTATAGTGGTTCAGTTTGTTAACCTACATCTGATACTTACAATATTCTAACATGTCATTTACTTAATATCTATACTAAGTCAAATCTAACATGTTTATACATGTGCATATTATTTCATTCAATTATGTCCCCAAATTACAACATGTACAAGTTTATGCATATTATCCCTTTTATCAATTTACAGTAAGTATGTGCATATTATCTTTTTTTATCAATTTATAGCAAGTATATGCATATTATCCTTTTTCCTAAATCATAGTTAAACAGTCCTCAATTTAACAATATACCTAAATTCCCCTTTTTTGTCATTTCTTACTACCCCAAATTTTACTATACGCAAACTTTAATCAGGTATAGCCTAGGCTTCCAAAGGCCTAGGCTTAACATTAAAAAAAGAAAAAAACAGGAGAAGGAGATTAGAAGCAAATCACATAGGCGTACAAGCAAGACTAGAAATAAACTAAAATAATAGAAATAGGGTAAAGGAAGATAGATACACATAAATAATTAATTATCCGACAGTAAAGGCATATGTTCACTTATAACAACAATATAGGTGAAAAACAGTGATGAACATGTACAGAAATTATCTTATAAACATTGTATAACCAAAACCCAATTTTATTTAACTATCTTGATATATTCTAGGTATCAGATCTGAAAGTAACAGAGAACTCACAGCAGGTCTTGGTGAAGAAGAGATTAAATCTCTTATATATATCTATATGCTGTAGAAAAAGTTCATTCCTATCCCTTTTGTTATTATATGCAAATCTTGTAATTTGAGTTATCTTTGTAGATCTAGGCTTCATCACTATTCTCCCAATATATATGTATTTTTAGAATAGATTCATAGAGACAGAGAGTGTGAAGAAATTTGGGTGCATTGGAATGGGAGAAAGCCACCTATTTATCGATTTATAGAGTTAACCTCAGCCTCTAGATTCTAGGGTTTTAATCTAAACCGTACATGTTGCGTTGAGTCAGCAAAGAACCTAGTCAGAAAAACAGTCTAGATACAAAGAAATGAACCAGACCAAATCATCGCTGGGTCATCCCACCGACTCATTGGGTCAACCCATGGGTGACCCATATATGCTTGGACCGACCCATAGGTCGACCCAGGCCAAACGTGGATCGTCCCACAACGGTCTGGAATCTCGGTCATTTTTATCGCTTCGTCTTTTTCTGACATTTTGAATATTTTTGAATTAAATTTATATATAAGCCCCTTATATGTATACAAACTTCTAATGATCTTAACTTCTTCATACATTATCCGTTTTACCCAAACTTGGGGTCTATCTAAACCAGAATTCCGAGATGAACGCGAGGTAAAACTGGTTTTACTTAATTCTAAAATATTTAATTAAATAATTCCCAATTTATTATATTTAAAGTATGGTTATAGTATATTAAACTTTTGGGTGTTACATTCTCCCGTACTTAAAGGATTTCGTCCCTGAAATCTCCAAGTTAAGGAGAATGTTTTATCCTAACAATCACCTACAACCACCTACTTATCCATCATCCACAGGGATCCATTGTCCTTAAGAATTTCTAATGCTGGTATGAATATATGCAAAAATATTGTGTGTATATCTCCTTACACTAATGCGAAAATCAGGCGGTCGACTGATTCAGTTGACCTCCTTAATGCAATATATGTTTGTTCCATGAATCCAAGATGTATGCAAATAATCCTAATATAACATATAAAACTCTATATGACTGCACAATCATTCTCTAATATGCAACATCCATATGATGATTCATCCATTTTCATCCATAGAAAATTAAAATGCACACGCATCCATATACAATATGTAAGTGCTTGAGACGATCTAGTGCCTAGTGTGTGTATGTGCATCCATGAGCAACTAAAAGCAAACACTTGCATCCACTTGCAACCATCAATCATAACATGTTTCAAACACATGTTTCCAACCATTGGATTCTACCTAAGGATCTAAAGGTTCGAACGGCAGGGTAAACATACTTGAATGGTAGAAGCAAATGGAAAGTAAAAGCTTGGAAAAGAAGTCAAGAACGTACTTTCAAAAAGAAAAGGACAAGAAGCACGAATCCTATCTTCAGGTTCCCATGTCACATCTTCACGGTCTTCTTCCCATTGTACATTTACCAATCTGATTTCCTTGTTTCATAGCTTCTTGATTTTTGATTTAAGGATTTGAGTAGGAACATTTCTCATCAATGCTTACTTCTCAACTTCCACGCCTTCAAGTGTGCTCGGCTCCACTATCTTCGTCGTATCATGTAGACATTTCCTCAAATGGCAAACATGAAACACATCGTGTAAGCTCGCCAGTCTGTTTGGTAGCTTAATCCTATATGCCATCTGACTTATCCTTCCACTATAGTGAATGGCACTACGAATCTCGATGCCAACTTCCCTACCGAGCCAAAGAGAACTACATTACTTAGCGGTGATGCAGTAACGAAGACCATATCCCCCACTTAAAATTCCAAATCGATTCTCCTTTTATTGGCATATGATTTCTGTTTGTCTTGAACTGCTTTCATTCTTCGACAGATAAGATTAATCTTCTCGGAAGTATCTCAAATCATTTCAGGTCCAAGTGGAAGTCTTTCCATAGACTCCCACCAACAAGTCGGCGATCTACAAGGTCGTCCATATAACGTTTCGAAGGGTGCTATTCCTATGCTTCAATGATAACTATATTTGTAGGCAAACTCAACTAATGGGAGAAGCTCCTCCCATGTCCCTCCAAAGTCTAGGATACATAGTCTTAGAAGATCCTCAAGAACTCTATTCACCCTCTCAGTTAATCCATATGTCTGGAGGTGGTATGTCATGCTCAAACATAGTTGTGTACCTAATGGCTCTTGTAAGCTCTTCCAAAACTCACTAGTAAAGATGGGGTCGCGGTCGCTGACTATACGGGAAGGTACCACATGAAGTCGAACCATCTCTCGAAGATATATCAATGCTCGCCAAGCTGACGTCCTCTTACTCGTGACGTGTATAAAGTGAGCGCTCTTCGTAAGTCTATCTACTATCACCCAAATGCTCGTATTTTCCTTCCTCAATCAAGGCAATCCATCTATGAAATCCATACAGATGCTCTCCCACTTCCATCGTGGGACATCCAACGGCTGAAGCAATCCGCCAGGTTTCCCTTGTTCAGCCTTCACTTGCTGACAAGTCAAACATCGAGCTACAAATTCCGCCACATCCTTCTTCATGCCAGTCCAAAAGAAAATCCTCTTCATGTCTCGTTACATCTTGTCGCTGCCCAGATGGATAGTCATCCGAGAATGATGAGCTTCCTGAAGAACCGCCTTTAGCAATTCCCTAATCCTAGGGATACATAGCCTTGCATCTTGTCTTAGCCACCCTTTCTCGTCCATAGTGTATCTATCTAGGTGACTAAAATTCTCTCCTCTACCAAGCCTATCCAACATGTCTGATATCTGAGGGTCCTCCCGTTGCATAAATCCAATAAGATCCAATAGAGTAGGTCACATCATCAATGATGTTAACAATCCTAATGTGAAACCCGTAGATGGCTTAAAATCAAAGGTCGAGATATACTCCAAGCTCTACCTTTCTACAAATAGAGGACTCAAGGCCATCCCCTGTCTACTTAATGTGTCCGCCACTACATTACCCTTGCTCGGGGTATATGATATCTCAAAGTCGTAGGATGCTAGGAACTCCATCCACCGTTGCTGCCTTAGGTTGAGAACAATTATTTGAGCGACTTATGGTCCATGTATAGCTCAAATCTCTCTCCAAGTAGATAATGTCACCAAGACTAAGTGTGAATACTATTGCTTATGCTTGACAAAAGGAAAGTAAATAAATAAACAAAAGGAGAATCTAGACATTCTCCAATGGCTCACAATAACAGATTCATAGAGAAAACTACGGCATTTGTGCACACACACAAACAGAAACATAAAGCAAAAACAAGAAGGTACATCACAAGTAAGACTGCATAATGGGGCAAAAACAACCAAGTCTCCGATAAAATCTTCTATCACGTCCAACCTCCATTGCGCCTTGGAGTCAATGCAAATAATAGCTAGAACATGTGGATATCAACAAAGGTGGCGGAGTGAAACCTAAGGCCTCTGCCCGATAGTTGATTGTGATGCGAACACTATTGCAACCAACTCTAGATCATGGATAGGGTAGTTCTTCTCATGAACTCTCAACTGTTTGCTACCATAGCATACTACCCTTCTTTCTTGCATCAGAACGACACCAGAGCCTGTGCCACAAGCATCTATGTAAATCATGAACATCTTGCTTCCATAGGGGAGAGTGAGCATTGGGGTTGTTGTCAGAGCCCTTTTCAATCTCTGGAAGGCATCCTTGCAATCAATGCTCCACGAAAATGCCAAGTTCTTCTTTGTCAGTCGGGGTGAGCGGGGCTGATATCCTTGCAAAGTCCTTGATCAACTTTCTATAGTAGCCCACCAATCCTAGAAAACTTTTCACCTCCGTTGCATTCTTTGGAGCCTTCCAATATGTAACTACAACGACTTTAGCGGGATCCACTGTTATCCCATCCTTGGAGACCACATGCCTTAGGAACCTTCCTTTCTCCAAATGTGACACTTGGAAATTTTTGCCTTGAGCCGATGTGATCTGAGAGTGCATAAAACATCTTCTAAGTGTTGGGCATGCTCTTCCTCATTCTTTGAGAAATCAAAATTTCATCCACAAAGACCACCACAAACTTGTTTAGAAACTCTCTAAACACCCTATTCATCAAGTCCACAAAATAGACGGGTGCATTGGTTAGCCCAAAAGGCATAACTAATCACTCGAAGAAGCCGTCTGGAGTTCTGAATGCAGTCTTATCAATGTTGTCCTATGCCACCCTCAACTGATGAAATCTTGTGGCCAAATCCATCTGCGAGAAATTGGATATGCCTACTAGTTGATCAAACAGGTCGTCAATTCTCAGTAGCGGGTGCTCATTCTTCTCGGTGACCTTACTCAGCATCCTATAATCCACACATAGATGAAGTGAGCCGTCTGTCATAGTTGAAAAGGCGATTTGAGCTCCCCACTCTGATATGTTTCTCACAATTAAAACCTTTCTCGAATAGCTCCCCTACTTGCTTCTCTCTCCTCTCTCTAGGAGCCATGTGGCGCACTAGTAGAGCAATCAGCTTTGTATTCTCTAACAAGTAAACCAAGAAGTATATATCACGGCTTGGAGGTAGTCCCTTAAACTCCTCAAACACGTCTGGATAATCTCTGATTATGGGTACAGGTTGTAAATCGTCAACATAAGTATTAAGTGATTCTAGAAAACTGAGCATCACTAACGCACATGGGTCACAGGAAATTTCGAGAGTTCTATCAAAACAAGTAAGAAGTCTAACTACTCTCCTTTCACAATAAAAAAATGACACCATACATGGCTAGCTAATATATCCTTAGAATCAAACCATATACCATCAAGCACAACATGTATATCTCGCATTCAAACTCGACATCCACGATAGAAATTCTCAAACCCCTACATATCTTAGATAAATGTGCCATACCTACTATGGGGTTTTAGACCACTATAGGATCATAGACTATACTAGTATTGAGGTGTAGACTATCTACTAAAGAACTAGATATAAATGAATGTGAAGCGCTAGAATCAAACAGAGTTCCAGCAGGATAATCTAAAAGGGAAACCAAACCTTCAACAGTGACTTTCCTACCTCGATCATGCCCATTAGCCTCTAAAGCATGTACTTGTACAGAAGTTCCAGCCCCTTATCCTTGCTTGATATGGCATTGCTTAGTGAAGTGACCCAATCGTCCATAATTAAAGCAGGCTTTCTTTGCCTTTCTACGGTCCTTCACAAAATGACCCATAGCTCTGCAACCATAACACTTGATATCCTTCTTGGTCTGAGCCTTATCACACTTCTCTCCTTTCGTTTGTGCTCCTTTCTTAGGCTACTATTTCTTTTTCTTGCCCTTAGCCTGTGTCTCTTCAGTCTAACTGTCTTTCTTCTCATCCTTGCCATCTTCAAACATAAGAGCCATGCCGACCAGCCTCTCAAACGTCGCCCCCATCGGTATATGAGATAATGCAAGTTCTTGGAGAGGTTGATTCAACCCTCTCACAAATCTAAGAGCCTTCTTATGGGGTATATTCACCAAGTCCAGACCAAATCTCGCCAGATGATTAAACTTATTCACATAATCCTTAACAGACTTGTCCCATTGTTTCAAATCCAAGAATCCCTCCATTTGTAATCCTTCTTCTGCCTAAGATAAAAACTTCATCTCGAATCTCTTCCTGAAATCATCCCAAGTAGCTACTGATTGTCCTTTTTGCGTTACTTCCCACCAGTAAGAAGCTTCATCCTTCAGCTGCCATGCAGCTAAATGTATCTTCCTCCTGTCATCGATCTCAAAAAGACCAAACATGTTCTCTGCTTCTCTTAGCTAATTCCATGCCTCAATAGATCTCTCTATACTACGGAATGGTTTTCCTCCCATAGCGCAAAAGTCTTTATATAACTTAGAAAAGTAATCTACTCGTGGAGGTGGAGCTATAGCGGCTGCAGCTGGGGGTGGGGCAACTCCTTGTCCTCCGGTAGGTGCCGTAGCCTCAAGATACCTACGGGACCATGTCGATAGTGGAATGCCCTCAAGAAGAATGGGTGACCTAAACATGCTGGAAAAAAAGGATTCAAAAACAGATTGAGAGTATACTAAATATGGCTTGAGGGGGTATGTTTTTCAAAAACAAATTTTTATTTGAAAATACTTTGCTTTTGAAAAAAACAATTTTTGGAATTTTTTTCCTCGAGTCTTATAACATTTATCTCTAATACCAAATGTGACACCCCACGTCCATTAATGTCACTCATAAGAGAATACATTAAGTTTCGTGAAGCGCAATAGGTAAACAATATAGAAATTAACAAGACTGATATAAAATAAGATATAGTCTCAAACAGGTTACACCAAAACAGTTTCAACAAAACAAGTATCTCAAATCTGACTCATAAAACATCTCATAAAATAAAACATCAGAGTGCAGTAATATAAAATCTTATCCCTCATTGCAAGCCATAGCAGAATAGAAAGCAAATCAAAGTGGTACATCTCAGAAAGTCTAGATTCAAGCCGAAAGAGAAACTCCTAATCACTGAGGAGTGCTACCACTCTGAGGACCTGGTGGGAAAGGAAGAAAGAAGCAAAAACAAATGGGTCAGACATAAAGTCTGGTGAGTTCCAGTGATATTCAAATATGCATAAAATAAGAATATCAAGACAGGTAAACAAAACTCGATGAGAGAGTTACATTATCATGTAAGGAAACAAATAAACTAAATAGAACAACAGGGTAGACATAAATAACAGGAATATACTACGATAGAGTAATGCTTCATATTTATATCCTAAAACTGGTTATGTCTGCACCAATACTAGTATAACATGATTATATATTTAACCTAATTACAAAATAGCAGGATTAACAGCAGGATTAAACAACAGGATTAAACAGCAGGATTAAGCATAACCTAAATACATAATAGGATTAAGTGTTACCATAATTACATAACAACATGATTAGGTGTACACTAATTACTACCCATGCGATCGACTCCCTAATACATAAATACCCTGTGTCAGCCCCAACAGTAGGGGGTATCACTCTCTAACCCAGCAACTTATATAAGAAAGACCTATTTATTGGTGTTACAACGTCTTATCTACCCTAGTCGGACCAATGCACGCTCATGACTCTGCCGGGACGCTCCCATAACCGCTTTCCACACGTGAACCCCTCACTATCCAATTCAGTAAAGCGTGCCCTGGCCCCAACCTAGTGTGAGGCTCTTTAACAAAATACCAACAGGGATACTGACTGATATGGGTTCCAAACAGAAGATTGACACAAGCAAAAACCCCTAAGCTTGTGCCCCAAGTAACTAGGATTTAAGAATCCCCAAAACCCGATACAAAAGCAAAACAAGGGACCTCTTTAGCTTATTAATAATCATATTTAACCTAGCAGGTTTTGGTTTACTAATAAGTGTGGTTGTAACAATACATGTTATTATGAGTGTATAACCCTTCCCCAAAACACCTGGCCAGATGTACACAATTTCTATAGTGGTTCAGTTTGTTAACCTACATCTAGTACTTACAATATTCTAACATGTCATTTACTTAATGTCTGCATGTGCATATTATGTCATTCAATTATGTACCTAAATTACAACATGTACAGGTTTATATATATTATCCCTTTTATCAATTTCCAGCAAGTGTATGCATATTATCCTTTTTATCAATTTACAGCAAGTATATGCATATTATCTTTTTTCATAAATTATAGTTAAAAAGTCCTCAATTTAACAATATAACTAAATTCCCCTTTTTTGTCATTTCTTATTACCCCAAATTTTACTATACGCAAACTTTAATCGGCTATAGCCTAGGCTTCCAAAGTCCTAAGCTTAGTGTAAACAAAAAGGAAAAAACAGAGGAAGGAGAATAAAATCAAATCACATAGACATATAAGCAAGACTGGAAATAAACTAAAACAATAGAAATAGGGTAAAGGAAGATGAATACACATAACTAATTAATTATTCGACAGTAAAGGCATATGTTTACTTATAACAATGACATAGGTGAACAATAGTGATGGACATGTATAGCAATTATCTTATAAACACTATATATCCTAAACTCAATTTTATTTAACTGTCATGATATAATCTAGGTATTAGATATGAAAATAACAGGGAATTTACAGTAGGTCTTGGTAAATAAGAGATTAAATCTCTTATATATATATATATATATATATATATATGCCGTAGAAAAGTTCACTCATATCCCTTTTGTTGTTGTATGCAAATCTTGTAATTTGAGTTATCTTTGTAGATCTAGGCTTCAGCAGCATTCCTCCATTATATATGTATTTTTAGAATAGATTTATGGAGACAGAGAGTATAAAAAAAATTGTGTGTATTGGAATGGGAGAAAGCCACCTATTTATAGATTCATAGAGTTAACCTCAGCCTTTAGAATCTAGGGTTTTAATCTAAACCGTACTAGCGCTGAGTCAGCAACGAACTTAGTTAGAAAAACAATCCATATACAGAGAAACGAACCAACCCAGATCGTCGCTGGGTCGACCCACCAAGTCATTGGGTCGACCAATGTGTAGACCCATCTATGATTTGGTCGACCCATAGGTCGACCCCGGTCAAACGTTGGTCATCCCACAACGGTTTGGAATATCGGTCATTTTCCCTGCTTCGTCTCATTTTGATATTTTGAATATTTATGAATCATATTTATATATAAGCCCCTTATATGTTTACAAAATTTTAATGCTCATAACTTCTTCATACGTTGTCCGTTTTACGCTTGGGGTCTATCTGAACCAAAATTTCGAGACGAACGCAACGATAAAGATAGTTTTACTTAATTCTGAAATATTTGATTAAGTAATTCCTAATTTATTCTCTTTAAAGTATGGTTATGGTGTATTAAATTTTGAGGTGTTATAACTGTTGATGCTAATTTGTGGAGTAACATAGTCTTATCCTTATCGCTCTCTATAAGAGGTTTATGCTTACCATGAAATCTATTTATGTTCCAAACAGCTCCATACCTTGCTTAATATAAAATTAAAACTTCAAATTAAATAATACATACACGAACTATTTTCTTGAACTAAAAGGAATAAATGGATTGCATTATGTAGATGAAAATACCACCCGAGACCCACATGCTAGCTCGCTTGCATGCGTGAGTCACCTTTTACGCAATGGTTAATGCGTGAAAATATAGTTAAGGAAAAATACATACACAGACAAAATAAAAACCATGTTTATTCATTAATAAAATGAAATAAAAAACCAACATTAAAAAAAAATCCTTAATCGGCCTACAAAATAAAAATAATTGTTATGTAATAATAGATATTAGTTTAATAAATAACCCATGAAACAATAAACAAAACTAAACATCTTGACTAAAATCACAACAAAAAATCTATGACCCATAGAATAACAAATTTTTAGGAAACGGAAAAATTGCAGTGAATTTATGTTGAATATATAAGCATAGTATTTTAATCCAATACATATTGATAATTTGGGCGGCGAATTGTTCTCGCCTAAAAGCTTCTTTTGCTTTGCTCTTTCCACTTCCTCCTCCAATTAAATAGGTATTAATATGTTTTGGCTGCAATGAATTTGCATCCAAATTCCTCAAACTTAGTCTTTGGTCTTGACAGTTTACTTGCTTCGACTTTCTGCAAAATCACGTAATGTTAACAGTATACACTCTTATAAATATAATTCTCGTTTGTCATAGGACATAGGCTATAGATAGTGAGGTATAAAAGATGCATTACTGTCCTAAAATGTTGTAAGCAGTCATGAATGAATATTTTACTTTATTATTCTATGTTATAAATAATCTCTAACACTCATCAAAGATATTACAACTCAATTTTAAATAAGATAGCTTCAGGTAAAAAATTAATGTTACTAAAACAGCTAAGGGCCTACTTATTAGAATAACAAAAATAAACATTTGTAAAGCAGACATATAAACAAAATACTCCAACTTTGTTGTAATGAGATAAACAAACAAACTTCATTAAATGTAGGAAAACATATAAAATTACCTTGTTCACAATTGTGATTTGCCTACATACTACATAGCACTTCCAATGTCAAAACATGAGAACATTCAATACTTTCTTGAATTAGAAAAATAAATCATTAGTCATTGTTAATATAAAATATAAATACATGCACACATTTGGTTGATATATATACAAATCAAAGCTAAAATCTTGTTCACAATTGCCATTGTATCTAAAAGGCTTTATTTTGAATAGACAATGTTTAGAGCAGTCATAATTCTATTTCTGTACATTGAGTTATAGAATACAATGCTAAATAAAAGTTTCTTAAAAAATATTAGACGTCAAAACAAATTGTATCTTCTCAAAAAGGAAAATTGTAAAATATCGTTATGGCCAATATTGTCAAAACTGTTTTCACCAGGATCAAAAGCTACCTGATTTTAATCTAACAATTGTAGTAGTTGTGATGCTCTGTAAGATATTTCATGCAACTAATGATGTTATAATCATAAGAATAAATTATTGTAAGATATTTCATGTAATATGTTCATACCTAAGATGTCCATAACCATAAGAACGAATTCATGGTACTCGTTATCACATAATTCCCATGAAGCTTCTATAGTAGTATGAAAAATAAAACTAAAAAATTAAGTGAGAATAAACATCAACTTAATGGATAAATTGAAGAATGAATGAAGCTAAAAATATAGCTTACACTGTTAAGCAATTAGAACGTTGCTTTCCTTTTCTTTCGCATAAGATTTACAGTAAACTTCAACCTATCAAAAAAAATCCCTAAATCAATGAAATTTCAAATTTTATTGGGAAACAAATCATGCATTTCTATTTTTTCTAATAAATTTTAGAACTCTCGGAGAAGTTCCAGGCTAAGGCTATAATTTTTGTAGTAGGAAAATTTTAATTAAATCACAGTTTAGACTTTAAACGGCATATAGAATCATATCTAAATTCAACTTTTAGTAAATAGCTTATAATATTTACGATTTCAGTGGTTAAAATTAGATTTAAGTCTACAGATAGGAATAAATTCCAAATTAAGGGATGTAAAACCAACTTTAAACTACTCAAATGATTCAAAATTAACCAATAAATTAAACACCAAATAGAAACCAAAAACAAAAATCTAACTAAATCTTATCAATTACAAAAATTAAATCGGACTTCGGTAGTGTATAGTTTAACTATTTCAGATAATTTAACCTAAGAAAATTAAGTTGAGTGATAGAAAAACCCTGAATCACCTTCTCTCGCTTTCGTATTTGTCTCAGATCAATCCTCTGCTTCGGTTCAATTAGATTTAGGTTTAAAGATAGAAGCTGTGGGAAAGAAAAGCTAGGGATTCATGAGTTGTAGGTTTGTGGGAGGGTTGATCTGTGGACTACAGAGTGATGGTTTGGATGCGGTCCTGGATATATTAAAAGGGTTGACGATGTTGAGTAGAGTACGAACGACAGAATTGATGATGTAAAGAGAAATTTACTCAGTGCGATGAAATTTGAGCACGATTAAAAGGGGAAAATTCAGTTTATTTAGCAAAAAGAGATTTGGAGGAAAGGGGGTGACGGTTAAAAAAATTAAGTATGAAAGAATAGGAATAGTAAATAGCTGGTTACGTTTATTTTGGACCGTGCGAACTTATTTTTACGAAGGCGGGAATGTGAAATATTTTTTGTCGCGTTTATATTGTTAGTGAAAACACTTCTGTCTAGATTTGAGAAGAAACACAACCAATTTTTGCAACAAAAAATCAATTTTCTTGTAGTGAAGCTTCCACCCCATTTCTTCATCTTGATCAACTTTCTCGTTTGTTCATCTCTTTTCCTCTGCTATTCAATTCCTGCCTTCGTTTTCTTTCTTATCCATGTCACCCATTTCTTTTATTTAGATTTGTGTCATGTTACTTTTATTTACATTTCGTGTTGTAAATTTTCAAATTAGTTTGGGTATACGTTTGTTTTTGAAGAGGAAAGAAAGAATGGAAGAAGATAAGGTGTAGGGATTAGTCCCACATTGTAGAATATAAAAGAGTTTGTCACTATATAGGTAAAAGCTTGATACATGATATCAAAAGAAAGAAGAGAAGGAGGTATAAGGCAATGGGCCTTGAGCATGAACTTGGCATAGATAATAATCTTTAAAATGTCAAAAGATGGGCCTTGGGCCTTGGGGCTCTTGGGGTCTCGTGATCCATTAGACCGACGAAACAGATCGGTCGACTGGCCAAAACTCACCGGTCGACCGTTTTATTCTCTGTTTGAAAACGGTCGACCGGTGGTTTTTGGGCGGTCGATCGGTTTCGTCCTAAAGGGGATGCGACGCTTCAGAAGCGTTGCAAAACTGAAAGGATGCGTATTTTCGGAATCGAACAGAAATGGCTGTTGCGATTCAACAATTGCAACGCTTTGCTAATGGATATCTCCTCTCATCACCTATATACAACGCCAGAAATCTGTTTCTAAATCACTGAATTCTTTATTTCTTCTTCATCAGTTCTGCAACGCCATTAAACTGTTGCAAAACAGTTCCGTCTGAAACACTTGTATAGTGTTTCAATTCTGAAACAGTTGCAGAATCACCGTATTCTACTTCCTCTTCTATTCTATAATCTACATTGCATCATCAGCAATCAAATATCAGAGTGTTCTTGGTCGGATCAAAATCGTACAAATTTTGAATCCAATAACGCTGTTTCAAGGCTTCATTGAATCCTGAAGTCAATAGTTCGTTAACCCGTTTGTACCTGGTGTTGAACTATTGTCTGAAAGAATTTGCTCCGCAAATCCTTGAAGTCAGAAGTACGGCAGATTCTACTCCTCCAAAAGCGTCTCAAACCACAAAATCCCCAACAAATTTTCAGACAATAACTTCAACCATGGATAGTTTGAGCGCTTTGCAAGTGATGAATCATCATTTGACGAAGTTGGAGCGATTTGATGGAGAGAACTTCACTTGTTGGCAGGAGACTATGAAATTCTTTCTTATCACGGTTAAATTATTTCATATTCTCGAAGACGGATTGGAGAAAATACCGGAGGAAACCGATAAGGATAGTGCAGAATTAAAAGCAAAAAGGGCAAAGCGAAAAGAGGAAGATTTTCTATGCAGAGGCTACATACTGAATGCACTGTCTACTCCGATATACAATGCTCACAGGACCTTGGACACGGCAAATGCACTCTGGGCTGCGCTAGAAAGCAAATATCGCATCTCTGAGGCAAGTAATAAAAAATTTCTTATATGCAATTTTATGGATTTCAAAATGGTTACCAACAAGTCCATAATTGGACAAGTGAGTGAAATACTACTGTTGGTAAATCAACTTAAGGATGCCGGTATTGATCTCCCTGAATCTTTTGTTGTTGGAGTTATTATTTCGAGACTCCCGAATTCTTGGAATGATTACAAGAAAAAATTAAAACATGCGGAAACTGATTATGATCTAGACGGTTTACAGCGTCATCTTCGTATTGAAGAGGATTCTCGTAAACGCGAACTAGATGATAATTCACAAATTGAGTCTCAATCTAAGGCTAATAATGTTGAAATTAACGATAAGTTGAAGCCTTAGAATGAGACACAGTTTAAAAAGAAAGGTAATGATTCCAAGAACAAGAAGAAGGGTGACTGTTACTATTGTCACAAACCCGGCCACTATGCCCGAGACTGTCGTCTTCGGAAGAAACAACAAAAAGCGAATGTGGTCGAAGAAAAGCTTGTGGCTGTCGTACAAGAGGCGAACTCCGTTAGTGGCATTGATAATGATTGGTGGCTCGATACTGGAGCAATTATTCATATTTGCAAAGACCGTAATCTGTTCAAGACTTACGATGAGAATAACGGAGAATCCAGCGAAGTAACTAGCGCAAACAAAGTTGCAAGCAAAGTTCTGGGAAAAGGCACTATTGAATTGACATTCACCTCTGGGAAAGTTCTTACTTTAGTCAATGTATTTTATGTACCTGATATGTGTAAGAATTTGATTTCTGGATACCTTCTTAACAAAGGAGGATTCAAGATGGTGTATGAGTTTGATAAGTTAGTGTTGTCCAAGAACAGCAAATTTATTGGATAGGGATATTCTTGTAACGACATGATTAAGTTGAATCTAATAAAGAAATCTTCTGCTTATATTGTTGACTCTGTTAATTTATGGCATAGTAGATTAGGACATGTTAATTATAAGTCACTTAGAAATATGCATAAATTAGGATTAATTTCTGATTGTGATTTCGAATCCATTTCTAAATGTGAGATATGTGTTCAAGCAAAAATACATCGAAAATCCTTTAAATCTGTTGAAAGGAAAACTAGTTTGCTTGATTTGGTATATAGTGATGTGGGTGACTTGAAAAGTCATATCACCTATGGTGGAAACCAATACTATATAATGTTTATTGATGATTATTCTAGATATGCTTATGTATATCTAATGAAATCAAAAGATGAAGCCTTTGATAAATTCAAAATTTACAAAGCAGAAGTCGAAACAAAATTAGGAATTAAAATTAAAGTGTTACATTCAGATCGTGGTGGTGAATATTTTTCAAATGAGTTTACTTTGTTTTGCAAACAAAATGGTATCATTCACCAATGTACCGCCCCTTATACACCACAAAAAAATGGTGTTGTTGAGAGAAAAAATAGAACTTTAGTAGAAATGGTTAATGCCATGCTCATAAGTTCTAATTTGCCATATAACCTATGGGGTGATGCTGTGTTATCTGCATGTTACATTTTAAATAGAGTACCACTTAAGAAAAATAATATTTCTCCTTATGAATTATGGTTCAATAGAAAACCTAATCTTACTAGACTTAAAGTTTGGGGTTGCTTAGCATATGTTAGAAAACCAGACCCTAAACGACCAAAGTTAGGTAATAGGGCTTTTAAATGTGTTTTCATTGGATATTCTCTTAATAGTATAACATATAGATTTATGATTCTTAATACCTTAGAAGTCATAGAATCTGTAGATGTAGAATTTTTTGAAAATCAAACTATTGAGAATCCATTGAGGTCATCTAGTCCAGAATCAACTGAGACTAATGATACAAATGATGATGAATATGCTCCTGGTCAAAACAGCAAGGAAGTGTCAGTACCAGATGATAGTACTGAACACAGAAGAAGTAAAAGAGCGAGAATAGAGAAGGACTATGGTCCTGACTTCATAACATATCTCGTAGAAGGCAATAAGGACGAAGTCCTTAATGTGACAAGATATGTAATGAACGTCGATGATGATCCCAAAACTTATTCTGAGGCTATGAGTTCTAGAGATTCTAATTTCTGGAAAGAATCTATCAATGATGAAATGAATTCCATAATGTTAAACCAAACTTGGGTATTAAGCGATTTACCTCCTGGTGCTAAACCTATAGGATGTAAATGGATATTCAAGAAAAAGTTGAATACAAATGGATCCATTGATAAGTTTAAAGCCAGATTAGTTGCTAAGGGATATAAACAAAGACAAGGAGTAGATTATTTTGATACATATGCTCCGGTGGCTCGCATATCTTCGATACGTTGTTTAATAGCACTTGCATCAATTCATAACTTGGTCATACATCAAAAGGATGTAAAGACAGCTTTTCTAAATGGAGATTTAGAAGAAGAGATATACATGGAACAACCTGAAGGTTTCATAACCCCAGGTCAAGAAAAGAAAGTTTGTAAATTAGTTAAATCTCTTTATGGCCTGAAGCAAGCTCCCATGCAATGGCATGAGAAGTTTGATAAAGTTGCACTGTCATTTGGATTCATTGTTAATGATGCAGATAAATGTATCTATAGCAAATCGGATAACAACGGTTATGTTATAATATGTTTATACGTTGATGACATGCTGATATTTGGTTCCAACATATCCTGTGTAAATGAAACTAAGAAGTTTCTATCTTCTAAATTTGATATGAAAGATCTGGGAGAGGCTGATGTATTTCTAGGAATTAAAATCATTAGGAAAACGGGGGAGTTATTATTAACTCAATCTCATTACATTGAGAAGTTCCTAAAGAAATATAATCATTATGATGACAAACCAGCACCAACTCCTTTAAATCCAAGTATAAAATTAGAAAAGAACACTGGACGTACCATTTCTCAATTGGAATATTCCAGTATTATTGGGAGTCTTATGTATGCTATGCATTGCACTAGACCAGATATCCCACATGCTATAAGTGTATTGTGTCGATTTACGAGTAATCCAGGTTTCGAACACTGGAAAGCCATTTCCAGAGTCTTAGCTTATTTGAAGGGAACCATCAACTATGGTTTATCTTATAAAGGATATCCTGTTGTAATAGAAGGATATAGTGATGCAACCTGGAACAATGTAGAATCGAAATCCAAGTCTACGACTGGATGGATATTTACATTAGGAGGCGCTGTTGTGTCTTGGGCTTCCAAGAAGCAGACCTGTATATCTGATTCAACTATGTTGTCAGAATTGATTGCATTAGCAGACGCATGTAAAGAAGCGGAATGGCTTAGAAATTTGTTAGTAGAAATCCCATTATGGAAGAAGCCATCTCCCGCAGTCTTGATTAACTGTGATAATCAAGCAACGATATATAATGTTTCTAATAAAACATATAATGGAAAATCTAGACATGTAAGTCTTAGACATCACATGGTGAGACAGTTACTCAAAAGTGGAGTTATAACTGTTGATTACATAGAAACAAAGAAAAACTTGGCTGACCCACTTACGAAGAGTCTTCCAAAGGCTATGGTTTCTATAAAGTCAAAGGAAATGGGACTAAGGTCTGTGAATGAAGATTGATCATCCTTAACAGAAACCCAACTTGTGTCTTGAAAAGGATAGACAAAGTTCAATGGGTACCAACAAGTTAAGGAAATGATTATGGAACACTAAATCAATAATCCCATAATGTTTAGTGTTGAATTCTGCATGAACAAAGGATGGATAAATATCCTTAATAAGTCTAGAAACCCTAAAAGGTGTCTCGCAGAAACATTTTAAGTGACTTACCTATATGAGTATGGAAATCAGGCCGTTTCCTAGGAAAGTAAGACCGCTTTCGAAGTAGACTCATGAACCAGGATTTAAGCACATGGCCATCAACGTGCTGAGCAATACAGAACACTCTAACTAAGGAATACAACATGTGTGATTGTTCCGGTTTTATCATTAAGGGATACATGGTTCAAGATTCGTTCACCATTGAATCTCGATAGAACTTTGAATGGTTTACACAAAGTAAAAGTTCAAATCCAAAAGATACTTTTATTTATGTGTTGTTTCCACGATGATGCAAAACTTGATCTTAGAACTACATAGGCTTGATCCCACTTGGGTATGTAGGAAGTCACACTAGTGATTCAGCCGTCCATTTTATCTTGAAAATTAGGGGAGGATGTTGTAAATTTTCAAATTAGTTTGGGTATAGGTTTGTTTTTGAAGAGGAAAGCAAGAATGGAAGAAGATAAGGTGTAGGGATTAGTCCCACATTGTAGAATATAAAAGAGTTTGTCACTATATAGGTAAAAGCTTGATACATGATATCAAAAGAAAGAAGAGAAGGAGGAATAAGGCAATGGGCCTTGAGCATGAACTTGGCATAGATAATAATCTTTAAAATGTCAAAAGATGGGCCTTGGGGCTCTTGGGGTCTCGTGATCCATTAGACCGATGAAACAGATCGGTCGACTGGCCAAAACTCAACGGTCGACCGGTGGTTTTTGGGCGGTCGACCGGTTTCGTCCTAAAGGGGATGCGACGCTTCAGAAGCGTTGCAAAACTGAAAGGATGCGTATTTTCGGAATCGAATAGAAATGGCTGTTGCGATTCAACAATTGCAACGCTTTGCTAATGGATATCTCCTCTCATCACCTATATATACAACGCCAGAAATCTGTTTCTAAATCACCGAATTCTTTATTTCTTCTTCATCAGTTCTGCAACGCCATTAAACTGTTGCAAAACAGTTCCGTCTGAAACACTTGTATAGTGTTTCAATTCTGAAACAGTTGCAGAATTACCGTATTCTACTTCCTCTTCTATTCTATAATCTACATTGCATCATCAGCAATCAAATATCAGAGTGTTCTTGGTCAGATCAAAATCGTACAAATTTTGAATCCGATAACGCTGTTTCAAGGCTTCATTGAATCCTGAAGTCAATAGTTCGTTAACCCGTTTGTACCTGGTGGGTTGAACTATTGTCTGAAAGAATTTGCTCCGCAAATCCTTGAAGTCAGAAGTACGGCAGATTCTACTCCTCCAAAAGCGTCTCAAACCACAAAATCCCCAACATTTCGCCAATTTGCCCTTTCTTCTGCTCCATGCAATTTCATTATTCCTCCTCGTCGATTATTCTGTCGATTACTTCAACATCCTTTCTTCCGTCGACTTCTTATAATTCTCTAATTATCCACTTCTTTTCCATCCAAACTCATCTCTGTCCGTTAGGTCTGTGTTAGCTAGTACCTACTGAGACTTTGCTAGATCTGATACTTCATACCTCGATCTCGACCTATTTCTCTGGCCGTTGCTTTTAGCTCAAGGTTTCCACCTCTAAAGTAAGCTATATCCTCTCCTTATACCTAGATCCGCGCTTTCATTTATTTTTTTCCATTAGAGGTTGGATCTATCTCAAGTACGAACATTTCCTCGACATGCTTGGTTGTTATTCTGGTTAATTTTAGGCTTTGTTTGTTTAAAATGGCTGAATGTTTATTGCTGAATAGAAATGTTGAATACTTTTTATGTTGTTTGATTATTTGCTTATTAAAATTCTGATTTATTGTGATATTTTTTTATTGACAAATTTACCCTTCATTTTTATTGTTCAAATACTAATGACGTACATACATGCAATTATATTTTTAATAACGGTGCATTTACAAATTTATTCAGTATTCATGCAAACAAATAAAATAATTCTTTTCGACTCGTTTATTAGCAAAACATATGAAATTACAACAAATCAAAGAAGATCAGCAATTTGATCACGTAAATTCGATGAAGCCGAATGCTCCAGTCCGATCCATTATTACATAGTGAAAGAAAGACAATAACAAATTTGGATTCAATTTTTTTTTACGTATTTCCTATTTTCTATTTGTAAAAGGGAACCCAAAAAATTAAGTTCTGAAAAGAATGAACTGTATTATGATAGGATCGGACAAGAATAATCAAGAGAGGGATTGAAGTGTAGGGAGAAAAAATAATGAAGTAAACGAGGAGAGAAAGAAGAAGGCATGAATGGTATAATGTAAACTTCTTTTTATCATAGATTCAGAAATACCTGAAATAAGAACTTTCTTTAGTAAATACAAGAAAGTATATGCAACATTTTGAATGACAATAAGGACAACACTGTAAATATTGCTGCTTTATAAAGAAGAAGGACAACACAGTAAATCAACAATCAACAACTCGAAAAGCTCAAAATATCTACTTCTTACCATTCAGCTATTTTCACCGATTCACTGCTAAATCATTCTTCCACCAAATGCTTTACAAAATGATGAATATAATCGGCCTTTTCAATTTAGCACTGAAAAAGTGCTTTTTGAGAAAAACAAACAGTACCTTAGTGTGCCAAAGGAGTCATCTGTTCTTTTGGTTGATGTTGTATTGTGGTGTTTAATGATAGTTTGTCCCTGTTGCAGGTGTTATGGGTCAACTGTTTTTATTTTCTGGTGAGGAAGTATTGTGGGTGTTCTTCTTTGTGTTTAGAAGTGAGTGTGTGGAAATGTTCTGTTATGTGTCATGGTAATGTGTTTTTGGTTTGCTTGTGCAGTTTGGAACTCCTGTATTCACGGTTGTTAAAGAAGATGTTTTGGTGCTGTTTATTATTATGAAGTCGCCTACTTTAAGATGTTAATGACGGCTAGCTCGCTCCCTAATATTGCATAATCCGATAAACTTGAATCTATGGTGAGCCTTGCTTTTTCTTGGTGTTGAAGTTGATTTTTTGGGTTTGGATGTTTTTAGGTTATTGTTGCCTAATCAAAATTTCTTGTTTCATTATTTTACCTGTTATTGTACAGCTGGGTAGACATATTTCTGAGTTCTTTTCATACCTATTTTGCTTTAAAATGTTTGTTGCAATGTGAGACTGTCACCCTGCGTGGTGAATAAAGTGCGTTGTTTTAGAGTTTGTATTAGAGTAAGTTATCTAGAGGCCATAGTAGATAAGCATTCGGTCAATCTCATGTTCGTCATTGTATTTATGATTTTCTGTAATAAAAGTGGATGGACTATTATAAAAATTGTTCAGTCTTACAAAAAAGAAGAAAAATATGTTTTTTATAAGAATTCGAATAAAGTTATGAACTTCAAATATCTTAATTAAGAAAAATGAAATTAATATAAAATATGGGGGTTGAAACTCTTAAAATACGAAGAATATAAAATATTTTAAAACTCTATTGAATATCGATTGAGTATGTAATGAACATGAACTTAAATTTCAAATGTTTTGATATCTTTTTTACAACTAAAGTTTAGTGTTTTTGAGGATATTTTGAGTATGGTATATCTGATGAATAATTTAAGAATTTAAAATAATGAACTACTTAAAATTGTAACTCTTAAGATAGGTACAAATTAACGGATGATAAGTATGTACATAATGAACATAAGTAGTGTTTAAAGAAAGCAGTTCCATAATGACTTTCGAATGGAAAATAAATTATGCGAGTGAATAAACGTACATTGATAAGGATCGTCTTTGTATAAGTAAATAAAAACTGAAAAATGGTATATTTGTGAAGCCAATATAGTAAAATATGTAAGTTGTATGTATGTCATTTGTTTGTATGACAGTTTTGATCCAAGGTTCAAGTACGTAGTTTTGAGGTGATTCACACTGGTCCGAATAAGGATTTTTCACTCGATTCTTGACGATGAACATCGATATAGATTTTTGATATGGTTTTGAAGTTACCATCGTAGTATATAGGAAAAACAATATGTCTAGTCAGGAATATGGATTAGAATTTTCACTAAAATAATTGAGTAATCAAAACTATTTCAGAAGAGAAATTATGTGATCGAACAAATGATTAAATTTGATATGGCATATGGATGATGGATGCACATCATACGGTCTTGATAAATTTGAATAGTATGTTGTTGGTTCACTGAGATTTTAGGAAAATAGGGCTTCAAATTTGTTTGTGGTAACATGAATAATCAATTAAGCAATTACCTGAGGCCGGAGTTTTTTTAGCTTCCATGTGCAATGTAAAGATTTTTGAACTTGAACAAACTAGTTAGTTTTGGCTGCTAATAATGATGAATGTTATTAAGCTTGAATGTGTGATGATTTTTGAAATTGTTTGTAGAAGATATTTATCAAACAATATAAAATTTTGGAACCTTAGTTCATTAATTTTGGTACTCACTACGAAATGTATCTAAGTAAATGATATCTCGTATTGAGTCGATGATAACATTCAACAAAATCGAGCTTGATATTAATTTGATTATTAGATAATGATGTTAACCAAGTTGAATATAAAAAAAGTAAAGATATTGACTTGAACATAAATTTACAAATTACTTGAATATATATATATATATATATATATATATATATGAAAATATATTACAATGGGCCTTTGAATAGTATTTATAAATTAAGATTACTTTACGAAAATTGAGAAATCTTACAAATACTTTGTAATTAATCAAACTTGTAACTTAATAAATATTCGAATATATACACATCAAATGAACCTTAATAGATACTTGAATAATATTTCGGCTTTTGCAAGTTTGGAAAATGACACTTCAAATTGTTCATGGTAGTATGAATAATCGATCAAGCAAAATTACCCAAGGATATCGAGCATAAGGTACACCTAGTGGTTTATTTAATTACTCTTGTACGATAAGAAGAGTTAAACCTGGACAAACTCGTTAGTTTTGGTTGTTAAAAGGATGAATATTATCAAGCTTGAATGTGCAATGATTATCATGTAATTATTTGTAGAAAGATGTATATCAAACAAAGTTGGAGCTTTATTTCGCTAATTTTGAAATTTACTTTGAATGTTCTAAGTAAATGATAGCTCGTAATAAAATGATGATAACATTAACTTGAGAATGATATTGAATTAAATATTATATAATGATGTTAATCAAGTTGGTATTAATAAAGTAAGGATATTGATTGATTACAAATACTTGTGCATATATATGTGAGAGATATACTGAAATGAATACTTGAATAGTATTTATAATTACAAAGTTGAGAAATCTTGCAAATAATTATGCAAGTAATTGAGCATGAAAAAATTGACTTGATATAACGAAATTGATACGAGTTATATTGAGACTCCCCTTGTTAAATTTGTATGAAAATGATTTTTGAAAGGTATTTGAAAATATAAAGAACAGATGTTATTCGAAGATGAAATGATCTTTGAGAGGTTTCCCTTCATGAATATCAGTCATAAACTGTTGACGGCAAAAAAATGTAAAAAAACACCAAGGATTCCTATTACTAGGAATTGTTATTATGGTCGCAAGACTAAGTAAAAGAAAGCGGTAAATAACATAAGTATTTATAGTGGTTCGGTCTAGGATGAGGCCTACGTCTACGCTGGAAGGGTGTTGGAATTTTATTAATCACGCAAGAATTACAAGGTAGAGCCATGCTCAATCACATTCACTTTCATAGTTGTCATGCGCTAGATATTTAGGAAAAAGAATATTTAATTCTCCTTCTTCCTCAAATAGGAGATGCCATTAATGAGGTTCTTGAAGCTCTAGGAAGGTCACAAGTGAAGAAAATCCAACCCCTTTGAAGTGTGAAGGCATGGGCTATTTATAGGACTGGGGATAGGTAGGATTAGGTAGGAGTAGGTGAGAAAGGGGGACCACATGCAGATTTTCGCACCTGTCAACTACACTAGCAGGATTTACCCGGAGATGGGTGTGAAATTTTACACCTAATGGGTGCGAAATTTCGCACCCTTGCTAGATACAAAATCTGCTTTCCGGGGTGCGCGAGGACTGCAGATTCAGGTGTTTTTCGGGACTTGCGATTCCTCCCAGATTTGAGGCCTCGGCTCGGAAACGGGTCTTGTGTGCTGCGAGGTTATGAGCGGTGCGGTCCCTTCTCTATCCTATCCCTTTTGCTCCTAATCGTCCCTCTCGGTCTTAGCTCCGCGCGATGCGTTGAGTTGAACGTGTCTGACGAGCTCCTGGGAACCGGACCAAAAAGTCGGTTAACATTTGTACCCCCCCCCAAAGTACGTCTGTCTTGACCTGATATGATTTGTGTTGGTTGAGATAATAGCTGAGTTGTTAATTCTTCCTGTAAGTCAAAAGGAGAATAAGCGTTAGTTGTTGGCTCACTCGCATTGGTGGTGTGAATGAATCGTCGTTGGGGCCAGCACCGTGCTCAAGTCGTTACGTACCCACTGCGCGTCACCTCTGTGGATGCACGGGAGTCGGTGTGCATGCAAGGAGTATGTACACGAGAGAGCGTGGTCCGATGTCTCGAAACAGGAGGTGTGATTTTTTTTCTTTTTTTTTGTACGAATCACTAGGGGTTCAAAATTTCGAGCCCAGGAGGTTCAAAATTTTGAACCCCTGGTGGTTCAAAATTTCGAACCCAAGAGGTTCGAAATTTCGAACCCCAGGGTTCAAAGATTTCGAACCGAACTGGGAATGCGAAGGGACAACCTTATTCTTTTATAAATAGGTCTCCCCCTGGGGGTTCAAAATTTCGAACCCAGGAGGTTTGAAATTTCGAACCCTGGGGTTCGAAGATTTTGAACCGAATTGGGAATGCGAAGGGATTGCCTTCTTCTTTTATAAATAGTCCTCTCCCCTTCATTTTCGCACTTCCATTTATTCCTTCCCTGACCGCCATTGCTAAAAAGCTCCAAACTCGAGGATCTCGAACTAGAAATTTCGAACCCAAACTAGGTGAGGCATGGGGTCGAGAAAGTGAGGAGAAAGGGGGCCATGGCGCCACCGCGGGAGGCGGAGTTTTCAAGCCTCTAAGGAAGACTAGAAGCTCGAACCCTGCTGGGTTCGAAGCCTCGAACCTCCATCGGTTCGAATTTTCGAACCTCGGGTGGTTCGAAACTTCGAACCCTGACAGGTTAGAGTCTTCGAGCCCGGTGGGGCTCGAAATTTTGAACCCAGAGGGGTTCAAAGTTTCAAACCCTGTGGGGTTCGAGATTTCGAACCTGGAGGAGTTCGAAAATTCTGACTTCGAGGCTTACGGCTCTGGATTCTGAAATGGGCTGGCGCCTTTCTCTCCCGCCAAGGACTTTGACCTCCCAACTGCTCGCCTTCAAATTTACATATCTTGTGCATACCTGCGCACTTAGCGTTGACCTATACGTTGATAGTCGCATGAGCAGGGTTTAGGAATTTTCACGTAGGATAGAGCATACAATCGAACTGTGACTTGAACTGTTGAACTACTTCGAACTTTCTTTATGTAGCTTATCTTTGCATAGCACTACACATACATGTTAGTTACCACCGACACGAGGGGCACAGGTCACTTTACTGCGAGTACTAACGCTGATGTGTTGAAGTATATCTAGCGATGCAAACAAGATCGAAGACCGAAAAGACCCCGGAAGCCGAGGCTTCCCCGCCCTTGTCACATACATCTGTATCTACCCTTAGTCATAGCTCGTCTGGCAATGAGCTTAAGACTATAGAAGGATCGACTCCTTCTCACACAGCCAGCTCGCCTGGAGCCTCTGAGCACGTGGAACAAACTGAGAGGCAGCATTCCCCGGTTGTAACCTAGGAGGTTGAGCATGCGGATATTATGATCTAAGACGCGTCAGTGCCTCCGGTAGCTCCAGACATGCTGCCTGACGTGGTTATCTTGGAGAATCCGGTAGATTCGGTACCATCGCGCATGGATGCCATAGTAGTTAGAAAAATGGAGGCGTGCTTCAACATACCGGTGGGTGAAGCCTACGCCTCAGGAAGGGATGGCAAAGCTCTTGCACCACCCGAGGGTTTCACTACTTGGAACAGAAAGGCTTGCTTTGTTAGGTGCATGTCCCCGGCTAATGACTTCATTCAGAACATGCTGTACTATTTTCGCCTTGCACCATCGCAATTGCACCCGAATGCTTATGCTTCGCTCTTGGGTAACTATGTTCTCCACTGCGAGTTCTTGCAACGGGAACCAACCAAAGAAGATATCCGATAAAATTTTCATCTACGGAGAACGAGTACTGCTGCACCCTCTCAATGGTTCTGAAAATAACTTCTACCACAAAATTCTTTGTCGGGAAGTGGCCCAGACCGTCAGTGATTAAGTATGAATGGTTCTTTGTCCGCTGCTCTCTCGGGTTTGCGAGGATATGGATAGAAGGGAGTAAGTATTCCTCTAGCTTTGTTCCTTACTGAAATTACTGGATCTCCTGCCTCATTGTTTTATAATTGGATCATGGCAGGAAATCCGAAGGAACTTACTGGCGACGAGTGTCGGCGATGCCTTAATGCTTTGCGAGCGATACTAGAGAATATTCACAGTACCGACACTGTGAACAGTCAGGAGCACCTCTGCCGCACCGGGTTGCTTCTTACTGATCGGGCTGTCATCAGGCCTGCAGTTACAAGCAGTGCACCGAAGGAGATAGTGGCTACTGGATCGACCGCCGTTGGGCACAAGAGGAAGATGCCCCCTGTAGGAGGTGAACTGCAAAAGTTTGCCCAATCGCGAGGAGATGTGCACGGAGGCGAGGCCCACGATCATGAGGAGGCTGTCAGAGACGAGGAGTTGTCGAGCGCTTCTGTCCGATCTCCGTTGGGAGAGTGGGAAGGAGCATTAGATAGACCACAGTCTCATGCGACCCACTCCGAGACTGTTACCTCTCTTGAGGATGCGAGCCAATTTGATGACTTGAGTAAACTCGACCTAGAGTTGATTCTGTGGCCGAATACAACGAGCAGGGAAGAGCGAACCCTTGCTGCGAAAGGGTTAACTTCCTAACGCGAGCCACCATCTGGTCTGTTAAGAGAACACTTAGGTCACACACTCATATACACTTCATAGCGTAGATGTTTCCATGCACGTGTGACTTGACTAACTTCGACCTGTTCCCTTGGCAGGTGACATGATTAGAGGACAGGGTGGACGAAGTTACGGATGCGGGGACTACCGACGCCCTAAGAGCTCTTCCTTTGAAAGCTTCAAAAGATCGACCAGTTTATATGAAGTCCCATCCCCTCCAGGACAGGGTAGTGAGCATCAAGGTGGCGATCAGTTTCGGCGATCCCCAACCCAACCTCCTCCTCCTATTCGTATGTCCGTGGGAGACACTCGACTCAACCTATGCGGCTCCCGGCCTTTGCCTGCGACAGCTCCCCCGCATACTATCATTGTGGCTCCTTTTCAACCTGTTACGGGGAGAAGGTCGTCATCTAGCCAGCTAAGACTGGATAGCGAGGTCGTAACGGAGATACAAGACTTGACGGAGCCCCAGGTTCAAGAGCTTTCTATGGAGGAGCAGAGGGCATTACTGAAACATTATTTCCCTCGGCATTACTTTGATGAGTTGTTCTTTCGCCCTGATCACCACCCATCCCCCATTAGGAGATCTGGGGGGTATGGATGCATGTACAGGCTTCGTACCATCAGACCAACGAGCTTACCAAATACTCTTTCCACCTTTCGGAGCTGATCAAGAAGAAGAACATGGAGCTTCTTAATCGGCAACTGAGCATTGACTGTGAGAAGACCTCCGTTTCCCATCTGAAGATCGAGATAGGTAAGCCTATCTGTTGTATCACAGTTACTTTCCTGCTGTCATTTGCGTTTTCAAATTCTAACTTTCAACTGCGTTATCATAGCGGAGCTGAAACAAGCCCATGCAATTTTGAAGATGGAGGCCGCGCATGACCACGAGACCTTTAATGATACAGTGAGTCATTTGACCCTCGAGAATACAGTCGTTAAGAGGGATAAGGATGAGTGGTCTGAAACATGCGCTGACATGGAAAGGGAGATTGGGAAAGTTACTCAACTCTAGAATGACTATGTCGCTCTGAGGGAGGAAAATGAAAGGTTGCGTGATGAAAATGCCATGGTGGTTGAACTGAGGAGGAAGCTTGAGGGGATGAGGAAGGTGAAGGAGGATGCCGAGGCCAGTAACTGGGATGTGTTGAGCACAACTAACAGGTTAAAGGCCGAGTACATGAGGGAGATAGAGCAGCTGAGGGGACAGCTTTTGGATGCGGAATTCTGCATGGGATCATCCTTTGAGGAGATCATCCTGAAATCCCGTGGGCTTACTTGGGTCGAAGACTACTCCCGTGAGCTGACTCGAACTTGGGAGAGGTTGTTCCCATATGAGGCCCATTTGCGTCGAGTGGATGTGAGCACTTTAGATGAACGCCAGCTTATGATCGACCTTCTGACCGATGAGGAGTGTGAGAAGCTGGAGGAGGGAAGGAAACTGTTTCTAGAGGATTCCGAGAGAGAGAGAGGTTGGCCAGGCGTACCGCGGAGAAAAGGAATTCCATCCTCATCGAGAGCGTGACCGTGGCGGCTATATTTGCAGAGGGAAGTTCTTATTGGCCACCAGCCCCCGAGTCTCCTATGATGAGTAGCTCCGAAGCCATGGCCCAAGCCTCTACTGAGTACAATCCTGATTATCCAGCATTTGGGGACACCAGTTTCACCTTACCTGCTATTACAAGTGCCTTTCCTTCTCTCTCTACACCGTCCCTAGTCGTACGTAAATTTCCTTTATCCCGCATCCCTGAGGATGACATGATTACCGAATTCGTGGACTAAAAAGGTTGAATTTTTTCTATATAACTCCTTTTGGGTTGTCAATGCCTGACCCTACCTTCGTGGTCCCGCAAGCGACTGAGTCTGGACCAGGGCTCGCAAAGACGTAGTTTGGAGGGGGCGACAATTGGCTTGACACTTTCTCGAGGATTGAGATAACACCTGGCATGTATGAAATCCTCAACGAGCAAGGAGAGGTGGTGGACAGACAGAGTGCTCCCTCCATAGGCCCAGTGGAAGCCAATGTGCCTTCGATGGAGGCTATGGTGGAAGCTCAAAAAGCCCTAATGGTGGCTAAGAGCAAAGAAGTGGAGGAGAAGCGAGAACATGACGAGGCTGCCAGGAAGGAGGTCCTAATAAAGACTAGGGAGGATGCGAAAAAGAGAGCCGCTGACATGGTCACGAAGAAAAAGGCCGATGAGGAAGCCGAGAAGAAGAGGGCCAATGATGAGGCCCGGAAGAAGAGGGAGGATGAGGAAGCACAGTAGAGGACTACTGATCCCCTCGAGAAAACCAAGGGTGGCGACGTCATCCCGCACGTCCCAGAAGCTTGCTGCGCGGCGGGTTGCCAAGGAGGCCAAGGATAAGCAGAGGGGGAAGGCAAGGCGGTCCCAGAGACGGACAATGTTGTGGTCGACCTTGCTGCTGGGAGAACCCCCAAACCTATGCCGCATGCTACCCTTAGTGATATTACCAAGGTTTCAAGCGGCGATGGAATAGGCGAGAGACGTCTCTTAGCTTCTCATGAATTGACGACTTCTTGGAGGGGCCGAAATGGAAAAAGCAGGTCTAGCAAGAAGAGTCCTGGTGCAAAGGATGAACCTTCGAGCGCTGAATCTGCAAAAAAGAACAAGCACAAGAGGAAAAAGACCTGATTAGTATTAGTAACTTAAGTAGAGGTTATCGTTATTTTGGTAGTGTAGGCCGATAGTTTACACGAGCACGACCCTCGCTTTTGGTTTTTCAAGACACGGTGTGGTTCTCATGTACACCCTGCCATTAGAAAGGAATATGTTAGACACATAGTATGTTAAATGTGTGTGTGTGTGTAAAAGTTGAAATATGAAGTAGTAAAGATTGCAGCTTATGTCAAGTGTTCAGATGTTCTTTTTATGTTTTCCAGCGTCCTGTACTTGCATAAGCATAATTATCATTGCACTTGTCAGAAAAGCGATTGGATACCGCACTCTGGGTCAATTATTCCAGAGAGGTGTAATAGAGCGCTGGTTTCAGTAAGTTTCCTTCAACTCAGGAAACCCGTAGTTTGCGAAACCAGGTTGTGCGCCTGTTGTTTTGGGTTGCCCGGGGTTAATCCCAAGCATAGCGAAGGCATAGGGCGTCGCGTTGTGCGGTCCTCCAGGTGGGTGGCTCTCCCGTCGTTCATCGGGTTAAGGCAAGCTGCTAGGTTTCATTTTGCGGCGCAATTGTCAGCCCCGATCATCAGCTCGTAAGGCCCGATCGTGGCCATGGGCTGCCCTAAGCCTTGAAAGCTAAGGGGGAAGAAACGATTTAAGGTTGTCTTGGTGCTGTGCCAAGATTCGACCGACACCTGCTGCCGGCGAAGAGAGATTTGCATCGCTCTTAATCGGCTATTAGTGGCGGCATCAAGTCGCCTGGGCTTGGACATGGAACGATTTATCCTCGGCCTCGGAAAGGGGCTGGGGTTCGAGTTAGTGGTTGTTTATACTCGGTCGCGCAGCAGGCCGACGATTTGAGTAGTGTTGCCGACTCTCGTGCTCGGGGTGTCGGACGTAGACAAGTGTTTTAGACTCGGAGTTGGCTCGAGGTTGGGACGGCGGCACCGGCTCCCATGTCCGGGGTGCCGATACCGCGATCGTATATTTGACTTATGCTGGTTGCCAGAACTAACAAGACACATCACGTGAGAAGTAAACAACAAGGAGATAGGAGACTGAACATAATTTCTACTAATAACTTTGGCAGTAATAGGCTTTACAATGCCTTGAATTCCTAGAAAATAAAACAATGTTGGAAAGCATAAACAACTGTAAACTGTGTTATGTAAAGTAGGGCAGAGATGTTCGTTGTTCCATGACCTTGTGAGTTCAGCTCCGTCGAAGGTGGCGAGTTTGAAAGTTCCATTTTTAAGCTTTCGTTGTTTGGAGTACAGGCCTTCCCAACGAGGCGCGAGCCCAGTTGGTGGAGGAAAGACTCGTTTTAGGACGAGGTCGCCGATGTTGAGGTCCTTATGGCGGACCTGGAATTGAAGTATCGGGCTACTCGTTGCCGTTGGGCGGCGGCTAGGAGGTCGGCTTCGTTCCTTTTTTCCTCTAGTAGGTCGAGTGATTCCAGAAGCAGAACTTGGTTTGTCTTGGGGTCGTAGTAAGTGACTCGATGGGATTGAAGTTTGAGCTCAATATTAATGACGGTTCGGATCTGTATGCGAGGGCGAAAGGAGTATGACCGGTTGTTGTCTTGTGGGTGGTCCGGTAGGCCCACTGGGCTAGAGGGAGCTCATTGGCCCACATGCCCCCGGCCTTTTCTAGGCGCTTTTTAATGATAGATTTGATGAACTTATTAACCGCCTCGACTTGCCCATTGGCTTGAGGATGAGCCAAAGCGGAAAATCTTTTATCGATAGCATGGCATTGACAAAAGGCTTTGAACTCGGTGCTCTCAAACTGGGTGTCATTGTCGGAGATGATAGCTTGGGGAACCCCACAGTGGGTAATGATATTGCGGACGACAAAGTTCATCATCTTCTTCGTGGTAATGTTGGCGAGGGCTTCAGCCTCTGCCCACTTGGTGAAATAGTCTACCGCGACGACGGCGCATCTCGCACCGCCTCTAGCCATTGGAAGAGTTCTGATGATGTCAATTCCCCACATGACGAACGACCATGGGCTGACCATTTGAGACAATTTGGTAGGCAAGGCTCTTGGGATATTGAAAAGGCGCTGGCACTTATCGCACTTGCGGGCGAAGTCCGCAGTGTCTTGATCAAGCGTAGGCCAATAAAAACCATGTCTGAGTATTTTTCTAGCCAGGGTTTGCCCCCCAGTGTGATCGTCGCATTCGTCTTCATGCACATTGCTTAGCACTCGGAGGGCATCATCATGGGCTACACATCGGAGCAAAGGAACAGAGAAACCCCTGCGGTAAAGTATTCCATCCATAAGAAGATACCAGGATGATTGACGAATGAGCGCTCGCGTTTCTTTGTATTGTCTTGGTAGAGCCCCCTGTTGTAGATAATTCCTGATCGGCATCATCCACGACTCGGTTTCAGGTTCGCTACTTACAACCTTCTCGATTTCCCCTTGCTTGATGCTCCGAGAGTTGAGCACTTCAATTGGGGAGAACCCATTAAGTTGCGGATCTTCGGAGCTCGCCATCTTGGCGAGGGAATCTGTTTTTTCATTTTGTTCTCGGGAAACATGGGTGATGACAAAATGGTCGAAGTGGGTGATTAGCTTCTGGACCCGGCCCAGGTATATGGCAAGTCGTCCCTCTTTTGCTTGATACTCTCCCTGCAATTGACGGACAATTAGCTGTGAATCAGAGAAGATTTAGATGGTTTCTATCTTGAGTTCGATCGCGATTTTGAGCCCGGCAATCAAGGCCTCGTATTCCGCGTCATTGTTGGTAGTAGGGAAATTTAGTCTTAATGCGTAATATATCGGGCGTTCTTCGGGAGTCACGAGGATGACTCCGGCCCCGGAACATTTTCTTTTAGAAGAGCTATCCACGAACAATTTTCATTGTGTATCTGGAGTTCCAGCGCTCTCCGTAATAGTCTCTTCAGGTGCAATGAATTCCACTATGAAGTCCGCGAGGGCTTGGCCGAGGATGTCTCGTCGAGGGATGAATCTTATCTCGAATTGGCTTAGCTCCATGTTTCATTTCAGTAGTCGGCCGGACGCCTAGAGCCGCTGTAGGACTAGACATAGCGGTTGGTCGGTAAGAAATTTTATGGGATGAGACTGGAAGTATGGTCGAAACTTTTGAGAGGAGATCAACAAGCAGAATGCCAGCTTTTCCAGCATCGGATAATTCTTCTCTGCCCCCATCAGTCACTTGCTGATATAGTAAACGGGTCGTTGAATGCGATCTTCAAGGCGTACTAGTGCCGAGTTGATAGGTGGCCGCTCTAAGTGGTCCACAAGTTCTTTGAATGCCGAGACGCACTCGGAGGTCCACTCGAAGTTGCGTTTCCCTTTTCGAAGTAAATCGAAGAAAGGAATGCACTTTTTGGTGGCCTTAGAGATGAACTGGTTTAAAGCGGCGACCTTTTCATTCAAACTTTGGACATCCCTGATGCCCTAAGGGATTTGAATGTCTCGAATAGCTTGGATTTTTTCTGGATTGGCTTCGATGCCCCGAGAGTTTACAATGAAACCCAAGAATTTTCCTGAGGCGACTCTGAATGAGCATTTCAGGGGGTTAAGTTTCATGTCGTTCCGGCCGAGGACATCGAACATTTCGAAGAGGTCATGGACGTGGTCGCTTGATATTTTAGATTTCACCAGTATATCGTCCACGTACACCACCATGGATCTCCCGATTTGATGCTTAAAGAGACGATTAACCATTCGTTGATAAGTGGCACCGGCGTTCTTGAGGCCGAAAGGCATGACACGGTAGCAGTAAAGTCCGAGGTCTCTTAAAAAGGAGGTATGATCCTAGTCATGATGATTCATTAGGATTTGATTATAGCCTGAATAAGCATCCATAAAAGATAGTAACTGGTATCCGACAGTTGAGTCGACCAATCTGTCGATCTTCGGGAGCGGGAAGTTGTCCTTGGGACATGCCTTGTTTAAATCGGAGAAGTCGACGCACGTTCACCATTTACCGTTGGCTTTCTTGACCAGGACCGGATTGGAGACCCACTAAGGGTAGTTGGCTTCGTGAATGAATTCATTGTTGAATAGGCGGTCTACCTCTTCCTCGAGCGCTTTGAACCTTTCGGGTCCCAAGAAGCGTCATTTCTGCTTGACCAGAGGCATCGTAGGATCTAGGCTTAGGAGGTGACAAGCAACAGCGGGATCGATGCCTTTTATGTCAGAGTAAGTCCATGCGAACACATCTAAGCTGGCCTTCAATAAATCTATAAGATCCTCTTTGAATGTAGGGTGAAATTGCGATCCTACCTTCAACACCCTTGTCGGGTCGTCGAGATTGATGGGAACATCCTCTGTGGATTCGACCGAGGTGGCCCTCTCATACTCCGACTCTTCTTCTGTCCGTGGGTCGAGATCATCGGAAAGACGACAGTGGCGCGTGAGCCAGGAGCCAGACGTCGCTGATTGCTATGCTGAGACATTCTTGGAGCAAGAATGTATGGGCACGACTTTGCCTTTTTCCTTGTCGCGCATGTCCTTCCATTCTCTGGCGCTTACTTGGTCGCCTTTGATGGTTCTAATCCCATTTCTGTCGGGAATTTCATTAAGAGAGACCAAGGTGCTATACAGACCTGAAATTCAATGAGAAAAGGGCGCCCTAGAAAAGCATTGTCGGGGGAATCGATGTCTATAACCATAAAAGTGAGAATCTGGACTCAGCTCTGGTTCCCTTCACCCAGTTCCACAGGCAGCTCGATCATACCTATGGGGGAACTAGAGGCCCCGTTGAAGCCGTGGATCGCGGCGCGACATGGCTTTAAATCACTCATTTCCAACTTCATCTAGTCATAAGCGGTCTTGAAGATGATGTTGACCGAGATCCCTGAGTCAATTAATACCTTTCTAATAGAAGCGTCACCGATCTAAGTTGTGTTAACTAGTGGATCGGTGGTCGGGATATCAATCCCAATAAAATCTCTTCCGCGGAAGACGATGTCATCCCGCATGGTCTTTTGTAGCTTGGCTGGGGAGGATTCACTAAGAGCGGAGCAGGCTTCATAAGTAGCATATTTTATGGAACCCACATACTCCTCCATTTTCCGAAAGCTGTCATGTGTGTGGTAAGGTCCACCACATATTGTGTTGATCACAATCCCTCGCTTTGGATTAGATGGTCCCGGACTGCCTTGGCGGGTGCCGGAGGAGCTTGCACCGAAGGTTGAGAGTTTGGGTCAGGAGGAAAGGGTTCTTGGACATACTGTTCGAGTCGTTTCTCACGGATAAGCTTCTCGATTGCATATCTAAGATGGTGACATTCATTGGTGTCATGCCCATACACGTCATGGTTCGACAGTACCTCCCGGTGTTTCTCTCGCGGTCCGTTGATTCCCGGACACGCAGCTTTTTGTATGGCAAAGTGTTGCATGTTTCCAAGTAAATTGTTTCTAAGTCTTCATTTAATGGGGTGTAGGTCATGAAGGCACGATGAAGGCCGGGTCTTCCTGTCTCCGCTGGGGTTTGTCCATTGTTTCGGCCACCCGGCCTACCGTTGTTTGATTTTTGCCTGTTGGGACCTGCCCCCTTTTGGATTGGGGGGCTCCCCGACTTGCCTTCCTCACAGGTTGTTATTTGCAGTGTCCGCTTGGGGCTACTGGGATGACTGGTGGCAGAGAGCCAGTTCTGCCTTGCATCCTCTTGGCACGAGTACTGATCCGCCTTCTCATAGAAGGTGTCGAGGCTCTTTGGTTGCTTCTGATCGATCCGTGCCCCGAACTCTAAAGTAGGGAGGACACCTTTTGCTAACTAAAAGAGTATGGTGCAAGGATCCAGGTCTTCGACCTCGGTGAGAGCTATGTTGATTCGGGAAAGGTAACTTTTGAGCGACTCAGCAGGCCCGTGTCATAGGTTGGACAGAGTGAGGGCATTCTTCGGAGTCGAGATATGAATCCTGAATTGCTTGACTAGTTCAGTTCCTAATTGCTCAAAGCTGTTAATGGAATCAAGTGGGAGGCGAGACAACCAAAGTAAAGCATTTCTAGATAGGAAGACCGGGAAGCATTTGCATTTGGTTGGATCATTACCCCGGCTCGAGTCCATTTGCCATTCATATCGATTTCGGAAGGTACAGGGATCGGTAGTGCCATCATAGAGTGGCATTTGTGGCATGGTAAAGCGTCGTGGCCATTCGGTCTCATTCACTCTTCTGGTGAAGGGGTTACGCCTAATGTGAGCCTCCCATGAGCTATATGCACCCCATCGCATTTATCTCATGATCCTTCGTACCATGTCGGGAAGATAAGTTGGATGGGGATCCGCCATCGGGATCCATGGGTTTTGGCAAGGTTCGGGGGTTCTATTGCGAGGGCGCCTTCTATGTGGACGTACGAATCGTCCTTCTCCATGTCCTCGACGTCTATGATTGGGCCTTGGTGTGGACGGTGAGGAGGGGCAGGGTGATGTGGTTCCTATTATGGAGGGACGCGGGTTGTAGGAATGGCAGGCCCATCATCTTGATTATCCACCGTCGGGTTGTGTCGAGAAAGAGGTTGGTTTGTAGGACCTGGTCCGTTGTTGCTGATCAAGCGAGAGCGGTCTCGGTGTTGTGCCCCTCGCTATATGTGACCGTAGTTCGGTCGCCGTTGCCATTCCCATTGCCATTGGCGTAGCCATTGCCATTACCGTTGTCGAGGGCATTGGTACGATTGGCGACATTGTTGATGACGCTAAACCTCCTCCTTTGATGTGGGCCCCTCGACTCGGAAGACGAGGTTTACGAGTCAGTTTGTCGAGGTCGAGCGTTGTTGCGAGCTAGTTGAAGTCGAGCGACGACGCATTGACTTAGTTGAAATTGTCGCATAAGGTCGATGTTATTCCTTAATGCTTGATTAAGCTCGACCGTTGTGTGCTCATGTTTTTCATTAAGCACGCGGATTTGAGCTTGTGTTACGGGCGTTTTAGGGTCCAAAAACAGGAGGGACATCTTCATTAGTGGCCGGGATGTCCGTGGTTTGAGGTTTTTGGGATGTCATGGCCTTGGCTGCAGCTGAAGAGCCGACCATCGCGGGTTTTGGTCGCTTTTCCATCGTGAGTGGACTCGGCGGTAGGTTAAGCAAGGAACCTCAAGCTCGTCGAAGGTCGAGATGCAATGTGCAACAAAGGCGCGAAATCTTGGGTTCAGCTCTCAGTGAAAGCACCAAATGTTGATAGCAAAAAATATTGAAAACACCAAGGATTCCTATTACTAGGAACTGTTATTATGGTTGCAAAATTAAGTAAAAGAAAGCGGTAAATAACACAAGCATTTATAGTGGTTCGGTCTCGGATGAGGCCTACGTCCACTTTGGAAGGGTGTTGGAATTTTATTAATCACTCAAGAATTACAAGGTCGAGCCATACTCAATCACATTCACTTTCATAATTCTATCTGTCAAAATGTCTTTGAAATCATAATTCTATCTGTCAAAATGTTGATTGTCATAAATTATTAGTATAGACTAAGGCAAAACAAAACATTGCACTATCATTGATTATTCTATAAAACCACCTGTGCATGCAAGGGCTGGTTCAAAAAGCGCTCAGATGAAGAAAAAAATTATTGCAGGCCCTTTTTATCTCACCCATAGGCTTCCTATCATACACATTCCAAAAAACTAAGATGCACAGCTGTACTCATAAAAGCGTGGACAAGGCAACAAAAAATCAAAACCAAGAAACAACGAAGACAAGCTCAAAATGGCAAAGTGAAGTATATACCACAACTGGAAAGTGCAGTGTTGTTTAGTTCACTTTCCAGTCACAAATGGTAAGCGATGGCGTGTGATGCAGAAAATGTCGATGTGCGGTACTTAATTAAGGCATACTCGATGCACATAATTAGAAGACGTACAATTGTGCGGCTGGTTAGATTGAGTGAATATACCTAGATGTGATATTTAATCTCATATAGTAGACAGTAATGTAAATGAGAAATTGTAGTAGTAGGTGCAGACCTAGCAGTAAACTATGAATTACAATGAAAGGCTTTAATCTAAGAAATTTGTTTAGTATACATCATTATATACAGCTGTTAACCACAAACTAGCAAATACTGAATCATATCAAACTAGCTTTAACATTGATTTGAAACATAACATGACACTTAAATATACAAAAGTATAAACGTAAGTGTAAAACCAAAATTTTGTTGTTATAGCATTATCAAACGCATATCAGTTTCCATCGCAAACTAATAATATTGACATCCAAAAAAGTTTTTTCGTGTTCGTCCAGCTTTTCAAATTGATGTACTCATACTACCAAAGTCATGCTGTAAAGATTTAAATCAGAATCTACATATTTAATTGTTCATAGTATCTACCTAATGATGTCAGACCATATAAGTAGTAAAGATTTTTATTATGAATATTACTCCAGGAGAAACAGGCAGATTGGTAAACTCATGAGGAGAATTATTTGTCTATTTTTGTGTTTTTTTTTAACTAGATATTTTCTCATACCAAAGTCAAAATTGAATTTTCTATCATTTGTTGTAAACTAAAATAAGGCTATTTTGGTTATAAATCCATTGTTCTAATGGTTAAAATTTATGTTTCTTAACCTTTATACTATAAGATAATTTGTATGGGATATTCTAGGTTTCCATAATCCTAAAACGTGAAAGCAAAGCTACAGTTGAATATATAATTGTGCGTTACTGGTAAGTTAAATATATAATTTTTGACCTTATTTTAGTCCACTTACAGACAGTTGATGTGCCCAATGATGAAACCTAGTAAAACATGGTCAAAAAGTGCAGATCGTCTGTTTAATGAGTTGATATGAAATTGATCAAATAAGGAGTGATATTATTGTAATAGAAATGTAGAAAAATAAGGAATATAAATTGAAGAGTACTATGCGTAACAGTAGTAGACTGCTACACAAATGCAGCTACAAAGATTAATTTTTAACAATTAAAAACCTGAAACTTAAGATAGAAATAAAAGAATTTAGTAACATTCCATATGTAGATGGACAAATTATAATTGAAATTTGTGCAAGAGCATCACAAACAGGTAATTCAATTCGCTTTTACACGATGAACAAATAATGTATAGTTGATATATCTGATATACAACAGCTTATAAGATGTGTTTGGATTTGTAAAAATCTCAGGTTTAGAAATGTCGAAAATCAAATACCGCAAGGCAATAAAGGTTGAATAAACCAAAACATGGTGGTCATCGTAAAACCTTATTTATACCCATAATTCTTATTAAGGCATGATTTTGTTTATTTTTGTGGAAGTAGCTATATATTTGTTTCCACCATGTAAATTACACAAGTTTGAAACATTGTGAACAATACAGAAAAACAATCAAACAAGCTCAAAATAATACATTAAAAAATCAAAAAATTAAACCTACCTCATTTGGCATAATATCCCACAATCCATCGCTAGCTAAAACCAAAAAGTCCTATGACTGGCTTCTACCTAAATATTTATAGTGAAAACAATATAAGCTAAAACATGCACAAATAATATAATAATAAATCAATAAGGAACTATGACAGTCCTACGAATATAAAACTATCCCACAATCAACTGAAATGAATGTCTTCAAATAGGCAATTACATAAACAAGAAATGCTGACTTACATGCATTAAATAGTTAAATACGCCTTATTTCATGCACTATGCAAGGAAAAAGAAAAACAGAGACCAGTTCAAAATTCTAATTAAAACAACAACGACGTTTATAGGAGAAACATATATAATCATAACATCTTTATATCCCGCTAAAGAATCAAACATTACAAAGAAAAACATACCCACTAAATCTACAGATTAAAAAGGAAAGGAAAACAAGCAGCATCTAGACAGCGTCACAAAAATTTAGTTTTGTAAAAGTACCTTACTATCTATTCATCTTTAGCAGTAGCTTCGGAAGATCCAGTCTTCGTTGGGAGCAGAAGATTGTAAATATTAGGCAAGACTCCTCCATTGGCGACTGTAGCTATACCCAAAAGCTTCGATAACTCTTCATCATTTCTGTTTGCCAATTGAATGTGCGGTGCAGCAATTCTAATCTTTTCGTTATCTCTCGCTGCATTTCCAATGAGTTCTAACACTTGATTCAATCAAAATTAGATGAAATCGAGACAATTGTGATGCAAATTGCTAATTCCCGTAGACACAAAATTAGTAACTATCAGTACCTAGGGAGAGGAAGGTAGCCGATTTGAAAGAGCCTTGGGGGTGACTTCTGCTGCAGAGATGACCGATCCGGGCTGATGTTCAAATCCCATGAAGTTGTTATGGATCACATCTGAGCTTTTAGTTCGGAGCCAAGAGAGCATAAATTTTCACCTTTTCCCCATTTAGTAAGAGCCGACATTAGCTCATCCTCCCCCTGTTCTTTGATTAGGGTTGTAACAATCAAAAGTGATGTTGTTGTAGTTGTTTCGCTCCAACACATTTGTTTGTCTAGTTGATGGGCTGGGCTTTGGACCTTTGGTGCGGTGTGCTTCATATGAGCTGCTTAGTTTTGTTTCTAGGTCCTTGGGTCTAACTGCGCGAAACGTGCATCCATCATTTCGGTGGGAAAAAAACACTTTGATTTGAAAGTTTTATTATTCACGGTATTTTACAAGTCATTATGTATGAAGTATTAATATTAATTTCATAATTTTAAAATATTAATCATTAATATTATATTATTTCATACTTCAAATACAAGCCACAATTTTGGAAGTTTCCATTTTTCCTACTTATGTTTCTTGAGTTTGAACAAACATTAATTACTTTAGTTTATTTCAGAAAATTCAAAATTTTTATTTTTTAAAAATATTTAGTATGAAAATTAATTATAATAATAAAATGTTACATCTTATTTTTTTATTAATTATGAATTATCAAGTAAATATTGTAATTATCAATGTTTTATTAATTTTTAATTGTAATCGTTAATTAATAATTAATTAGAATTAATTATTAAATAATAAATATCACTTAAAAATCATTAAGTTTTGTAACTAATAAGTTAGTAAGTCTTAAATACCATATAATTAATAATAAGTAAGTATTTATTTTTAATTATTAATTAAAAATTATTAAATATAACTTATCGATTATTAATGTTACTAACTAATTAAGTATTAAATTTTAAACATTAATTATTAAATACTGATTATTAATTATTCATTATTAGTTAAATAATTAATAAATAATAAATATAATTTACTAATTATTGATAATAGTTGTAATAAAATAAAATGAAATAATTATTGAGTATTTACCATATTTAATAATTATAAATTATATACTGATAATTATTCACTATAATAAATGATAAAAATGACATATGTAAGTTGTTGTTTATGATTATTGGTTCGTACACTATTTTCTTCAGAGCATTTTCTTCTATTTCCAAGGAATCGATGTAAATAGCATTATTTCCTTCAGTGCATTTGCTTCAGTTCCTTAAGAACATATGTAAATAATATCATTTGCTTCAGTTATAAAGACAATAGAAGCAAATAGTTTTATTTGCTTTGTTACGTCATTTGCCAACACAACTTAAGCAAATTATACTATTTTCTTCAGTTATGAGCACAATCGAAGCAAATAACATTATTTGCTTCGGTTCATTTGCTTCAGTTGTTAAAAAAAGAGGCAAATTATACTATTTGCTTCGGTTATGAACACAACAGAAGCAAGTAAGGCAATGCAACAGACATATTTTGTACTAGTGGATGCAACATACACCAAAGAACCAAGTTTTGCCTTATGATAACCAAATATGCTTGGTACGTGAAAGTCTCTCTTTTATTATTACTAGGGTGTATTATGGAAATCACTTTCGAAAGTAAATGTATAAATCGTAGAAGACGTAGGTACCATATATTACGTCTACATAAAGGTCTGCACAAAGTATGGGTTGGGTCAGATTAGACCAAATACTTCATCCGACCTACATAGGTATGGGTTTAAGGTAGTTCAACCCGTATCCGACCCTATATGAGGTTGGATATGGGTTGGCTTGAAGTATGAGTTGGGTCGGGTTTAGTAGGATTGTGTTGTTTAAATATAATAAAAAGAGAATATGAGGGATTTTTTTTTTTAAAAAAAATATCAAAATATTTAATATAATATATCAAATTTTAGCTAGCATAATGTATTTAAAGTAACTGATTCATTATAAGACATATTTTTATTAAAATTTCATTGTAAAACACATTATATGATATTAATTTACTTTATAGTAGATCAAGTATTTCATTTTAAAAAACATTAAAATGCTCTTTAAAATAGTTTGGATTAACATGAAATATGGTTTTTGTATATTTAATATTGAATACATAAACATTATTCTAGGATTATACTATTCTAATTTTAAGTAGGTTGATATTTAATTAATTTTTTAATATAGGGTTGGTTTGGGTTAAAATAAGGTTGGGTTGAACAAAATATCAAATCCGGCCCGTTTATAGTATGTGTTACAAATTGTGACCCGTATCCGACCCGAACTAGGATGGTTTGGGTTTATGTGCGTTGGGTCGGGTTGGTGGGTCGGATTGGATATGGGTTGTGTGCAGCCCTATCTACATACATAGATTACAACTAAAACCGTAAAGGGTTGGTATTGGAAGTTGGGTTCCATCAATGACCAAGGCAAAGGATCTTCCGTTCTGCATTCAGGAGCACCTTTATGGGGATGTCCCAGGAGTCAACAAATGAGTCCTTTCTGGAGCGGCAGAGCCAGCCCACTCATAAACAAGTGTAGTTCGAATCTCTCCAGAACTTAACGTCTCCTGGTCGTTGTTGACCATTATCCGAGATACCTCGCTCCACCATCCACTAAGTAAATTGCATGGACTCCATACCATAGCATCACTTTCTCAACTAGAAGGAAACGTTAGTCCTTACTCTGTGGTACTTCATCCTGTTTTGGCTCAATCCGGTTGTGAGGTCCTAAAGTCACGCTTCTACACAAAGCTCTACTTATCAACAAAAAGTTTTGATCATCAATAGATCATCACTTAGCATGTCACATTGTTAATTCACAACAGATAATCAGTGTCTATTAATATTTAACCCTTTGAGTACCTAAGTATCAGAGGAGGCTGTTAAGCTAAAAAGATAAATCCTTCACCACCAATTGATATATCATCAATAGAAACCAATTGATTATGCCGTAAAATACAACATCAGACACACATCCATTTACAAGTTCGTTCTGGCTTGTGAACGAAACCAAAGGCATCTTATTCCTCGTCCAATAAAGGAAAGAAGCCCTTGCACATCTGAACAATCAACAGGTATGTCCGAACCACTACCACTTTTAACCTTGTATTGGGTGTACATCCCAGTTGAGACACTAGAAATAAATCCAAACGATGTGAATATTCTTGGCCTTCAACCACCATCTTCAGTATCTTCAATACTCGTCATATAGTTATTCATAATGGGTTGGAACCTGGTCTTTATGAATAACTAACGCATCTTTACAACCAATTGATATATAAAAATATCATGAGTCTTATTCAATATCAGAATATTCTTTTGCTCAAATCATTCTTTATGTTGGGTATACCCATTTAAATCTTATCAAAGATTTACATTCTTCAAACTCTTGTTTAAATGTTTCCTTAGAAGTCTTTTCAAAAGATTATATAATCTCATTTCAGTAGTTAGATTCAAGTCAAGTTTTCTATACTTTATCGAGATTATTAAATCTCGCGAAAAGGGTAATTTCTCAAATCATTATACCATTCTCATCCTATTCATCCTATGGAGCAAAACTGGCAGCACTCCATATTTAGTTACCCTCTTATTTTGGTAAGTTTGATTACTTCATTCATTTCAAATTTGATTTAAAGATTTCTTTTATCTTTACGAGAAAACATATTTACCCAAACATAACCCATTCATTGATCTTTGATTAGGATAGATTACTTTATCTCTTCTCAATAATATCTCTTGCCCAAAATCGTACTCACGATTTCTTAATCTTATTGTTACGTGAAAAAATGCTTATCTTCTTTTAAGCGATTATTACTTTGTTCCCATTATCATTTGCTAGGGAAACTCTTTCATTAAATCTTTATAGTCAAATTAAATAAAGATTTCATTTCACTAATCTTGAGAAATCATATTCTCCTTTAATTGGGTTAAAGAACAAATGTTACTTAAGAAATCGTTCACAATAAATCCAAAATCATATTTTCATTATAAATGAAATCTTCATGGAAATCATATCGGATCATCATCGATATGAATTCCCGTATCAGACTAATACTATAAGCGGAATAACGACAAAGCCTTTTAAATTCCTTAAATAATAAACGTCTTCATCAAGAAGGACCCATCTTAATTATCACCAAATCGATTCCTACTTAATTCCAGTTTGATTCATTTATTAGAAAACTAAACTTTGGGAAACTTCGTTAAATCATAATTAAAAGACTTTTCATTTCTTTCTATTTCCAAATCATATCTTCACCTTTAACTAAAGAACGATGTTGTTGAAGACACCATTCACGACAAACCCAAACTCTGTTGATATCAAATATAAGATTCTAACGGAATTTACATCAACTTATATTCAACACCCATTTTACATAATCAACGAATACTATAAGTGGAATACTGATAAAATATCTTTCAAATTCCTCAGAATAGTAAACGTCTACACAACGGTAATCAATACCAATTATCTGAAGATCATTTCCATTCAAATCCAATTTATTAAATTTGGAAAACTTTTCATCTTACTTAAAAGATCTATCTAAATGCATCTTTCAAACCATTGTTATATTTGATTAATCAATTAACTTAAGTTCATTTAAGTTAAATTCCAAAAACACCGTTTTATAGTATTTAGCAAGTTAGGCTAAAAATACAAAAATCAAAATATAGATCAAAACTTCATATTTATTTCACAAATCACTTTAGGATCTTTAATTATGATTTATCATAATTTTTCCGTATTTTTAATAATTTTTATATGGCCATTTCGATTGATTTACAATTACGGTCATCGAACTGCGTTTGCATCGACCTTTTCAAAAATAAATGTAAAACATAACTTAAAATCTATAAGTTGAAATCCAAAATTTTTTCTTTCTTTTGATAGTTACTATCAATAGAAAATAAACATTTTTCATTTTGGGGAAATCCGATTTACATTACATTAGTTATGCTCGTTTGAAGTTCATGATTGAAATTCGTGAACTGTCGTTGCGCGACATGTCCTATTCAAATCATTTTATTATTTAAAATAAAAATCGCCCGATTCAGTTAGAATATATTTTATAAATCGTTTATAAAATCATTTAAAAACGATTCTAACTTTAAATTCAATTATAAATCAAAATTGAATATTCTATATTATAATATTAGTATAATAATATCCTTTTTCAAAATATAATATTTTGAAATCCATTATAAAAATAGATAAGATCATTGGAATAATCAATTCGAGTCAAAAATGTCGTTTATATATCTAACTCCAATTCACTTTGGAAATTACTATTCAAAATATATTTTTAATTAGAACATGTCATTTCTAATTCAAAACTCTTTCAAATCCATTTCAACCTTTTCAATAGTTGTTTGAAATCATCTCAATTTCATTTCCAAATCGTTTCGAATGTAAATATTCAATTTCCATTTTTACGCCTTATTTCAGTTAAATGAATATATTGCTCATTCAATATTCCAGTGGAACTCGACTCAATCAATTCCAAAATATTTCCATATTTGTGGTGTGAATTGTGCGAATAATTATAATAACAACCACAATAGTTATCATCCATCGATCAACAGTTATAATACGAGCGTTATAATCATTAACGCTTATATGTACATAAACAGTAAATATAAACTGTAACAAACATCCATCATCCATGAAGCAATCATAACAACCACAAGCAATCAATATAATCAGTTGACGATTATAAATAACTTTCAAGTTAAAACAAAAGAGTTCTTACATTGATTTTTGATTGTTATAATAAAACTCGTTTTGAATTAAATTAAACGGAGGTTTAATTTAACCCAAAATTCCAACTAGCTTCAGTCTTGTCCAAATCAGCTTGTACACGTAGTATTCTTCTCCACGACGGCAACGAATCTTTTTTCGTTAGATTCTGAGTTCATACGAGCAAGATATCATTGTTCGAACTTAGAATATATTAATTAATTTAATTAAATAATCAACCTTCTTCCCCCACCGCCGCGTGTACGACCACCCAGACCATCGCCGCATCCCACTGCCACCTTCCTCTTTCCACGGAGCCCCTTCGCCAGAAGCCGCCACCCTCGAAGCTCCACCTTCGGCCTGGAAATTGACCACGACCGGAAGTTGGTCCTTCTCCAAATTCGATCGCCACAAGCGATCGTTCGCCGTGCCACCACCACTAAGGTGAACACCTCACTCCACCCTTCCATCGACATATTGATCACCTCGCTTGAAATTACCTCCACCGCTGGCAAATCATTGACGTTCGAACGTAGCACCCACAAAATCATTATTCACATTTAACTCGAAACCACCACCACCATAGGCAGTATCAGGCCGGTTGACCAACAAAAAAGTCGTAGAACATCCTCCCCTCTCCAACTTCCTAGATGACGCCATCACCTAACTCTCCACCATTTGTACGCAAAACCACAAAATCCAAAACTAACCTATTAACGATCGTGGTCAGATTTCGGTCACCTTGGGTGTCCGTTGGCCATGAAATTTGGTCAGTATGTCGCCCTCAACCCAATCTACAACTTTCATGTTGATGACTTTCGCCAATTCACAACGATTTGAGAGATATAAATTATTGTTTGAACTTGGACTTATTTGCAAAATATTAGTCGATTTGGGGATTTAGGGTTGGCTGGTCTTAGGTGTATGGTACGGTTTATATAGTGGAGATATTTTAGGGTAGGGTAGCTTATAGGTGAAGCTTCAGTGTAATTTTATTAATTTTTATTTAAGCGCTACCTCCGTACGTCGTTTATCAACTCGCACGATCACATATGAACTCCATTTGTGGTGAAAATTGATATATAGCTATGGTTTGACATTACGAACCCAGTGAACCTATTTCATCAAAATCCGAGTCTATTTGCTCAAATACCGCTAGTTTGAGCTTAAATTATTGATTAATAATACATATGTATTTACACTGAATGTTTATAGCTCGCACGACCACATACTAACTCTAATTGATCCGAAATTTGGAATCTTACAATAAACTATTATTCTGAATCCGATAAAATTGGTTTCGTCGAAATCCGAGATCGTATGCAAAATGACTACTTTCCAATGTTCAATTAAATCAATAAAAATATAATTTAATTTCAATATAATCAAATCTATTGCAAATAGATTGCTATAATCATATATATTCAAATGAAATCTCATTTAGCTTCAAAATAAACTATATTAGATTTATAACTCGATAATTTCATTTTCAAGTTAAATCGATATTCAATTTATACAAAAATCCTTTTATTTTATTTAATAAATCGTTATGGTTTAGAAACGATTTCATAGCGACTTTCTGAAAATCTAATTTGGATATAACCCACAATCTACAAGGTAAAATCTCCAATTTTCTATTTCATTAGAAAACTGTAGTTCAATAGATTCAAACATTTCTTGTTTCAACGAATTCTGACTTATATTGGATTTTATACATCCATTTAAAGTTCAAAACATAATATTGCGAAATACTGCATCGCTGCGAGCTCGTTTTTAATTATATTATAAACTATACATTCAAACCTTAAAAAATAATTCCAAGTCATTAATTCTTAAAATAAATCGTTTTAAATATTTAAATTAATTAAATATGCTTTAATAAAATCTGGGTCGTTACATTGGAGGTTTCCTACGATGCGTGAGGATTAGTTATGCTAAGTCATTGTTAGTCCGTACAACGTCTGATCTTGATTCTGTTTTAAATCTTTCATTTCCTATTAATTATTTGACACCTGCTAACTGATAGGCCTAATTAACCCACTGATTTCTAACGGTTATCTTATTAATTTTTATTATTAATTTATTATTTGAACCTGGATTATGCGCGTATAAGTTTGATTTTAATTTATTTTTCTTTCCATTTATTTTATTTATTTTTTCATTCTAATTATTATGCTTAAAATTCCAATATTATCCAAGTTTACGTAAACTAGTCACATCTAATTACTAGAATACGCTTTCGTACTTAATTTGCTAAAACAATGTTTATGAGGAAGATTTTATGTATAATTTTCATTAATTCATTGAAACAAAATATATAAATTCCATTCAAATCAAAAGGAACACATATTTCTTTTGTATGGAATAGGTAGTGTAAAATACAAAAAAAAACACGTACTTTACACATCTCATTCTTTTTATTATGTGTGATTCTTACCAAATCAAATGTCGTATTAAAAATAAATAGATAAAGAATGCAAACAAGTTTATAAAAACGAACTAATATTCTTTTCATGAACTAAACTACGAAAAACTCAAAATGTGAATTTGACAATAGCCTAAATCAAATTATTTCACCCCAAATTACAGCTTTGCATCAAAACAACAAATTTTACAACTACAAAATCTTTAGGACTAATTTACATATCTAGGTTAAAAATAATAATCTAATATAGGTCTATGCAAGAATACGTGGGCAGAAGGCTATCTACTAAAGATAGACTACAATTCAAAGAATAACAGGTTTTAGGCATAAGAATTAGATATAGTCAATGAGATAAATTCATATTATAAAACATTAAACATAATTTCTCAGTCATAAACAAAAAGTGCTTTTAAATTATAGATTTGAATTATAATCCCTGTTCTGACTCCAATCTCTTTTAAATCCAAGAAATATAAATAATAAGGCAATATAGATATATTAGAATTACAGATCTGAAAAGAGATCCGAGATTGAAAGACAAAGTAAAAAAGATGAAAACACGTACTTTACGCATCTCATTCTTTTTATTATGTGTGATTCTTACCAAATCAAATGTCGTATTAAAAATAAATAGATAAAGAATGCAAACAAGTTTATAAAAACGAACTAATATTCTTTTCACAAACTAAACTACGAAAAACTCAAAATGTGAATTTGACAATAGCCTAAATCAAATTATTTCACCCTAAATTACAGCTTTGCATCAAAACAACAAATTTTACAACTACAAAATCTTTAGGACTAATTTACATATCTAGGTTAAAAATAATAATCTAATATAGGTCTATGCAAGAATACGTGGGTAGAAGGCTATCTACTAAAGATAGACTACAATTCAAAGAATAACAGGTTTTAGGCATAAGAATTAGATATAGTCAATGAGATAAATTCATATTATAAAACATTAAACATAATTTCTCAGTCATAAACAAAAAGTGCTTTTAGATTATAGATTTGAATTATAATCCCTGTTCTGACTCCAATCTCTTTTAAGTCCAAGAAATATAAATAATAAGGCTATATATATATATATATATATATATATATATATATATATATATATATATATAAGAATTACAAATCTGAAAAGAGATCCAAGATTGAAAGACAAAGTAAAAAAGATGAAATCCATAGCTGAGAAATATTATCTTACAAGCGCGAAGATTGATTCACTCATCTTTTCTTTATTTTTTATCTTTTAACCTTCTACAAAAATGTGAATGTATATTTGAATATACAGATCTAATTTTATGGGTTTTACAAGAAATGGAGAGAAAACATTGGTAGACCAGCGCTAATTCTGCAGAGAAATATGAGAAGAGATGACATAGTTTATAGACGCAAAAGTTAACCATATCAGTTTATCAAATTGTATTAAATCTAGACCATCAGATCATGTTACATAAGGACCAACTCACGTAGGCCGGTCGATCGCTTCCTTACAAGGGGTCGACACCCGGATCGATCATTCAACAGGAGCAGGTCGATCTGTGGGTCCGTCCAATTGGTATTTATTCCTTTATTTTATTTATTTTCGTTTTTAATTTGTAATTTTTTTATATACACTTCATTTTCGAATCTTCAATTATGAAATCTTTTCAGAATTTGTGCCATGTCATCTTAACACTTAATATAACATTACCATTGAAGTTTGATTTTTTAACATAATACAAAATTGATGATGTGTAAAAGATTTTACATTAAAATTAGAAGGGTTGAAGATGCTGTTAGGTATCTGCTAGGGCTGTCAATGAATACCCGAAAAATCCGATATCCGTCCGAATCCGTATCCAAAATATCCGTTATCCGACATTATCTGAAAAGCTGATACGGATATCCGAAATGCTTTTCGAATACGGATATGATTATAGTGATATCCGTATCCGAAAAATATCTGTCCGACTGATTGATATAATTTATATACTCAAAACAGAAAAATACAGTTAATAATTATTTTGTAACTGTTGGATGTTACTATGATATAATTTTTTGTCCATTTTTTGTGAAAAATGATAATTTTAGTGTTTAGCTTTGGAATATTTTTGGATATTCTTATGGATATTAGTATAAAACAATGTTTCCTCATTATACTTCTTTATTTCTTTGTTTTTTATAAACATTAATATAAAAATTATTTTGTGTTGATTCAAACTTTTTTATTTATATTCTTAAATTTATTAATTACAGGCGGAACGGATAAATATCTGATATCCGTCCGTATCCGAAAATTAAGCAGATACGGATATCCGATACCCGAAAATACTTTGTATCCGGATATGAAACTAAAGCATCCATGGACAGCCCTAGATCTGCAATACCGGACGGAACAACATATATTCCCGTGCTCGAGAAGTTGCAAGCATAAGCTATTACCACCCCGTTTTCTTCTTTCACACTCCTCGCCATGCTCTTTATACCGATCAAACCGTTAATGCCAGTGATACTTCTATTATACCCTCTTACGTTTTCTTTCTGCTCGTGTCTTTCCCATGTGCTTTAATTTCTTCTCTTTACACTGTTTCCTAGCATCAACTTATGCAGTTAGCTTAATTTTATCAATTTGGGATTTTAATCGATTGATTAAATTAGCATGGGAATTTTGACTTTCAATTTAGTTGAATTAACCTCAGTTTTTGTCAATTTCTTTGCAATAACATATAAAATTATGGTTTTTGAGAACAATTTTAATGTTAAGGTAGTGAAAATCTGTTTCACAATTGAAATGTTGATTTCACCGACATCTCAAAAGGCATATGTGTGATTTCAAAAGTGATATCGTTTATGGTGAACGTGGCTTTGACTGTGTATGATAGGTGTAGTATAGGGAATGAATTACAAACCTTGGATAATTAATAATGCAAGTACAATAATTCATTTCACTCTCATATAATTTAGGATCTAGGTTCACTCTATCAAGTTTGAAACATTGTGCTCTGGTTTAAAATAACTGTCAGAGTTGGGATTTTATTTTTGATGTGATTTCATATGATATTAGTGCATAGTAATTTGTAGGTCCGTCCTTTGTCATTTGGTTTTTTATCTGCGTTACTTATATTTAGTTTGTGATGATATCTGTGCCAATGTGAAAGCTTCCATTTATATTTATCCGTTGGTCCATGAATATTTTCTTTTTAAAACGGTTCAAAACCAATTTTCCAACAAACACAGATTCGTACTTCTCGTATATTAATTAAATGTTAATATCAGAGTAATACATTTATAAGTTGTAGATCTAGTATATTTGATATACATTTGCTACCATGTTTGCAGTTTCGTAGCTTCATTTTTAAGCCATACTTCAAGAGAATGCTTATGAAGATGGCTATTTGAAGAGGTTATTAGGCAAGATGTTATCCTTTTGTGTGGAAGACGCGTCTAGTCTTCTGCTTTTCTAATCTTTAGGTTATGCAAGGACAAGACTTGCAACTGATGTCAAGTCCAGAAAGAAAGGAGGCGAAAGACAATTTAAGGGATTGATCGACGTTTACAGGAAAACCTTGAAATCTGATGGCTTTTCTGGATCATATAGAGGATTTGGTGTTTCCTGCTTTCAACTGTAGTCTCTCATGCTATTTTCTGCAGGATCTGTGATTTTCTTGAACCAATGGTGCAGGTGAGTAAACTTTTATCATCGTACAGAAACTGAACACTCGACCAATGAATTTTTCGTTGTTTCTGATTAACATGCACATTGAATTTAGATATGCCTATTTGTAGTTTTTTTTGGTTTACCATTTGTCATGAAAGGTATAGTGAGATGTTGTTCCAACCTGAGCAAGAGTTCAGTCATAGATTTCTTTTATTAGATCAAAGGTGATGCATTTTAGTACATCAAGCATTGCTAAATTATTTGATTGATCTGGACTACTAGATTTTTTTTACTCAGACCAAAGCAGTGAGCTAATCCCTGCTTTCTAACCCATTAAGTATTATGCCGAACATAAATTCCTAAACAACATCGTACATTATACTATTGTAGGTTAGTTCCATGTCTACTTTATTTTACTCGGGATGGGGGTATGAAAATAGTTGCAGTTCTTGGTACTTATCCAATGGACGATCTTGTTCGTAGAAGAACAATATGGCATCTGGTGAGGCATTTAAATACAGCAGTTTAACTGCTGCATTGAAGCAAAATGGTTGCAAATCAAGGTTTCAAATCCCTTTATAAAGGTGCAAGTGCAAATGTGTTGGTTGTTCTTGTCCAAGTCGGATTTCTTCGTGGTTATGGAGTGAAGTTAGCGCTTATATTTTCAGGTATCAATGAGTTACCTCCTAACTAGCTATTGGTATACTTAATTTGTTTTGGCACCTGTTACTTCAGACTTATAATTAATGCATTAACATTTTCCACACAGTATTAGTTTGCAATAAGCTGAACATTTTGCTGATCCAAACAAGGGTAAAGCAGGAAATTTATCAAGTGATGGTACCCACTTGGCCAAACAAATATTTGATTTATAAACAACATATTTGTAGGGGCTTAGTTATTTCTGCGCAGTTCCAAGTCAACTGAAACCACCTTCTCAAGTAAGCTATTTCCCTCCCCCGTCTTCTTTAATCTTGATTTCATGCAATATATTTTGGTATTAATGTTCCTTTTTTGATAATTTTCCATATGAATTCATTTTTACAGTAAGAAACTGTGGAAATGAACTGGAATATTGATTTCTTACATTTTGTTACGTTTGTTGACCTGAGTACACTGTACACAACAGGATCAGTCAGTGAGCATTTATTTGAGCTGGAAATATATCCTCTTAAATTACACTATTTGTTATCCGACGTTATCTGATCTGATCTCATATAGGCATATCATCAAACCTGACATTACTAGAATGCTTAATTTAGGCTGCCTATGATATAGCAAAAGTTCAAACTTCAACCAAATGTTTGCGTTGTTACAGCGTCTGTTATAGGAGTCAGAGGAGAAAATAAAAGGGATGAACACCTTTATTTTCTTTTTCATGCTACAACAGTTTGAATTTGAGAGTGAGAAAGAAGAGGAAGTGGGGATCTTCACCTTTTTTTTTTTTTTTAAGTGTGATCTTCCGAATGGCAATCTGAAAAGCATTTTGGGATAAATAGCTTGATTTAATGTAGAACTGCTTAAACTGTACTCTAAAACCTGTGCAGTCTTTAATTTAGAGGAAACTGCTTGCCTAAAATGATTTCAGAGTAGAGATGCCATTAGCACAAAGCTTTGTAATTTGTAAATAATTTACCCCAAATTCAATGATATTATGTGTATTTACAGATGCACATATATATCATGAAAACCGATTTGTATTTATCTCGTTTGTAATTGAGAATTAATCCACTTTTTCCTTCTTCATGTCCACAAGCCAGTTAGATTGGCAGTTCATTATAAAAAAAAAATGGCAGAAGAAAGAAAAGCTTCCGAGTTTCTGATGGGATTTCTAGTGGTAGGTATTTCTACAGCTTTTTCTGTAACATCTACTGCTCCTATTGAAAGAACAAAACTCCTGATTCAAAATCAAGATGAGTTGATCAGAGCCGGTTTGCTCTTGGAACCATATAAAGGAATCAGAGATTGCTTTGTTCGAACCATTAAAGACGAAGGCTTTCTTTCACTATGGAGAGGAAATAGTGCCAATGTCATTCGTTATTTCCCAGCCAAGGTTTGTCAAATTGTTCTCATGTTTGCCATTTCACAGTAAATTCCAAATGGTCGTACCTATGCGGTTGAAAAAATAAAAAATTAAACGACCATTATTGGCGAAAAGTATCATGGCATTTATCATGTTGGGATCAATTATGGAATCAAAATTTGATATTTGAAAGGTAAATGTTGCTGTTGTAGGTAGAATATCAATGTGCTCCATTCCTTCAATTTTTGTCACTCATCTTCTCAAGACAGTACTTGGAAGAAGAAAAAAAAACCTTTATGGTATAGATATTTTTGGATTTCAAATGAAGTATGGACATTTTTGACTTGAAAAGGAAATTGAACTACAATTTTTATTTGAAATTTGACATAAGCATAAAACAAAAATAGAAGTATCTTACCTACACTTAATTTGACCATGACAGCGTAAAATCTAAATGTGAAGTATTCAATTCCCTTCCATAATGGAATGTCATAAACGTATGAAGTAGCTCCAAAACGTGAAATTATTTTGCTCTTTGTTTGTACTAACTACATCAAGCCTATGGTACATGGATATATAATTTCATGTGCATGTATAACATTGCACTAATGGTTAGTAATTAGATGAGTTCATTTGGTTTGTTTATCATTATATAGGTACTCAGCCTTGTTTTCCATCCCTGCTTCAAGAAAATGCTCACCTATAAAAAAGACAAAGTTGGGTACTGGAGGTGGTTTCTGGGTAATTTGGCAGCTGGATGTGCTTCTGGTGCATCTTCTCTTTTGTTTGTTTATCCACTGGATTATGCAAGGACCAGACTCGCAAATGATATCAAGTCTGGGAAAAGAGGAGGCCAAAGACAATTTAACAGCCTCATCGACGTTTACAGAAAAACCCTAAAATCGGATGGCATTGCAGGATTGTATCAAGGATATGCCTTATCTTGTCTTGGCCTTGTTGTCTATCGTGGTATTTACTTTGCGGTCTATGATTTCGTTAGACCACTAATGCCGGTTAGTAAAAAGGGTCAACAACAAATAAACAATCTGTTCTTTTCATACCACTATTTATGCCCATATCTAATTGCTTCAAAAGCCTTATTTTGTAAATGTTGATCAGCATTTTTCTCCCTCCTTGCAGGCTAATAAGTTTACTATGTTTCTATTTGGATGGGTAATCACAATAGGAGCAGGTTTCTGTGCATATCCAATCGACACTGTACGTAGAAGAATGATGATGAGATCATGTGAGGATGTTAAATACAGTAGTTCCATTGGTGCATTCAATCAGATTGTAGAAAAAGAAGGTTTAAAATCGCTTTATAAGGGCGCAGGTGCAAACATTTTAAGATCTGTTGCAACGGTTGGATTTCTTAGTCGTTACGACAGGAGGTTGGATGTTTTGCTTACAGACGTGTATTGGATGTTGACGTTGGCTTATGATGTTGCGAAGATGTTTCAGACGGATGACTCGGGTAGTTCTAAAACAAACTCAGATGATGATCAGTCGTCGGAAGCTTGAGTAGGCATGTATTTGATATTGATTTGTTATTGAATGCAATGAATGGTGTATCACTGTATCGGTGCTTTAACCCTTTGCGAATTTGCAAATTGACCGCTAATTCAATTGATTGCACTTGTCTATTTTTTTTCATATATAATAAAAGTGTTATTTTATTTAAGCAGAACACTCTTTGTGATGTTTTGAAGATTCAAGCTTAATACCATTAGAATCTTAATCTAAAGTGTCTTAAAGCTTATTTCTTTAGTTACAACTTACAAGCCTCTGAGGCACCTGTCTATTATTTTATTTTACACCTTAGTCCATTCGATTTATCCGTCGAAAAGTGTATTTGAATCAAAGCAATCAAAGCACAAACATGTGCACAAGACATCGTGCATGCACATCTCTGATGCAATATGTACATGGTTTCTGCCATCACCGCAAAAGTTTATTGGAATGTGATAAAAGAATAAATTTTCCTTCATTCCTACATTTATATATACTGGACTAATTGGAGCCGATATTACTTTCCAAGCTGTGCGACGATCTAGCCTCCTTCCTTTTTCAATTTTCATTTTCACTTCTCCTTTCTTCAATAAAACTAAATCCGAGAATCAAATACAGAATAAATCAATCGGTTATTTTTGAGATCTTTAGCCAAAGTTTGGTAAAACTTCTTTTGTCTACTAGCGGGGGCGGACGCATATATAGGCCAACAAGGGCCAATAAAACAAATATATGAGACATAACAAATAAGTTCCGTACAAATTTAAATTATTCATATAATATCTAATGGTGACATGTGGATTTATGTTGTATATGTCTCTTAGCATGAAATTAAAATTAGGTTAATGTATTGCAGATGGTTGCTCCTCTTTTGCCAAATATAACTTTCATAAAACCTTTAACTATGCATGTCCTTTCTCCATCCTTTGTATTATGTGGTCTAAGACCTTTGTTGAAGACTAAACGCTCGTTGTCAAGATGTTGTTATGTACGAAATCTCAAATCACTAAAATGGAAAGACATACACTCAGCCTTTAGACTTACTTCTAAGGTTAGTCATCACGCATCAAAGGGTGTGTTAGATTTTGCGCCCTAAAAACAATCCATTTGATGTGATTAATAACACCGTTGATGTAATAATCTTATTATGAATAAAATATTCTGTTATGTTATACTCACCGCGTAATATAAATATTAACATGATAGAAGTTCTTTGAATAATAATGCAGAATTATATAGTTTTAAGTAAGTGAGTTGAACATGAGATTATATTGTATAATAAGTATTATAATTCTTAAATGTCCCTAGTCAAGTTTTATTATATATACAGGACAACAATGAAACATTGAGATTAATATGTTGATTGACTGATGATCGTTGTTGGAATTTCTATATACTTTATAATTGACCAATCATGAAATTCCATATTTGAATTGACCCATATTGATTTAATTGAGAAGAAGTCAGAGAAAGTAAAATGAATTAGCGGAAGCTATACCTGAATCCACAGATGCTTACATAGAGAGATTAACCTAATTAAGACATGGTTTTGATTATCAAACCTGACACAAGCTTTAGATCTGAATCGATGCTGCTTTCATCAGTTGAATCCATGAGCGTTTGTTAAAGAGGATCGACTTGGTTTTGGATCTTCCAAATTGACACAAGCTCAGATGTAAATGTATTTCTTCAGAGGGGAAAAAGAGAATACGCTGAAAACTTGTGTAATTTGGGGACCATAACCCCTAATTTATAACAGTGTAATATTTTCAGTTCGGCCCTTCCTCAAACTGAAAAATATCCCGGTCTCTACGCATTCCTTCCATGACAGCTGAATATTTATGCCAATAAATATTATTATCCGATTTGACCACTTTAATTGACATTCACACCTAAATAGTGTTACACATTATATCTAGATGTGTGGCCCACATAATAGAAATATAACAACCATCTCCCCCCGGGCCACATATTTAGTAACCTTAAATGTGTTTAACTTTATGAGCTCCAAATTTGCTATTTATGCCATAAGGTGTTTTCTTAAACAAACTCGTCCATTAACTATGCTGACGGATCAAAGCGGCTTTCGTTATCTTTAATGTAACAAAACCCATCAATGGTCACATATGCCAACACAATCAAATGACATAGATCAATCATGGATGCGTAGCATGGAAATTACATGAGATATGATCATTACATGTCTATTCCAACTGGTCCAACTTTAGTGAGATCAAAATGTTCAATATTTGAACAGCCTAGAATGCAAACAATACTTTATTACTTTATTTCTGATCCAAAAAAAAACTTGATATATATATATATATATATATATATATATATATATATATATATATATATCTGTAACCGAAGCATAGAGCAATGAGTCATAGGACAATACCAAATACAAACTCCCCCTGAACCAAAATATCCTTACATAAAAAGTTACGCTGATTGAGCTACATGCTCATGAAAGACCATAAGTGATAATCTTTTGGTAAGCGGATCCGCCATAATGGAGTTTGTCAAAATATGCTCTATGAATTATAATATATTTTACACTCTTCCCTTATTGGAAAATAATATATTCTTTACTATCACAATGTACTTTAATGAACTTTCAATTCTTTATTAATAACCCACAGTTTTGTGACATAATTTTACAATTATTTTCCATAGTTGGATGTCTTGTAATTAAACATGAACAATATTTTCATAGTAGTGGAATCTATAAGTGTTTGCATGACACTTTCCTTATATAGTTCCACTATATATTATCATTACCTTAAGTGGATCATTTGCAGCAATGACCTCCAAAAATTATTCGGATCGTAATTCTTTATGATCTCCAACCGATTCGATCTTTTATCTATGAGCATATAACCTTTTTTATTTTATTCTTTAAAGATACTTCATAACCATTTTGGTCACTAACAGGTGATCCACTTTCAATATTAATAAGATATATGCCAAGCAATATACACGACACCCATATATGTATATACTTCAGTATGCATTAAAATTCGTACTGCAAACGCATGTGGAATCACATGCATTTCTTTTGTTTCAAGAAGGTAGCACTTAATTGTTTTGGTAAGAAAAAAATAAATAAACTGAATCGTATTTTACATACCAAACCTTTTTAAGCACTTATCTTCCAAATTCTTTTGTAATAATCCAAATATCACCCCATAAACAATAATGGTATATTTGAATTCCAAATACAAAAGACTAATCCATAAGTTGATTTCTTAAGTAGTTTCATTAATGTCTCCATTGAGAAATATGACTTCAATTTCCATCAGATAGTGCTCAAAAGTACATGGTACAATAAGATCTAAAGTGATTCTAAAGAATCATCTACTAAGTTCAAAAGAAACATTCTTTAAAGAAAACAAAAATTCCTTTTAAGAATAGTGTTTTCATAAAAGTCCCTTATAGAATTCCATATTACCCACTTGATCCCTTTTGGCTTTGAGTAGTTATTCAAAACCATTGATCTTGTTACTTAAGTTAGAGGGAAATTTCAAACTTTATTATCCATATGGATTTATACTGTATTTACTTTTCTTAAATCCACATTTTTAAAATTTTTAAATTAGTACCTTACATGGATTGATGTAGGTTGAAAAATTTATCTTTACCAATCCATTATTTATCTTTATGGAGAAATACTACATGGTCATCTGAAATAGCATTTCTTCCCTTTTAGGTGATTTCCTTAGTGATCTTGCATTGAGGTTGTTGAGTCAGTTTTCTTGAAACAGTAAACCTTAACTTGGAAAACAATTTCTTTACCATTGTCTTATTATGCTTCTTAATTACTTCTTGTTAATAAAATGAACAAATCATACAAATTATCCAAAGAAGTAACTATAGTTGAATCAGAGGTGATTCTCTTTAAAGACAATGATTATACTTTATTTCTCCCCCAAATTCCACATCCTCAAGAAGTTGTTGCATATCCCATCATTAAACTTTTCTTTAGTGTGGGTTCATAAAATTATACCTTTAAAGTCGCTTAGAGTACCAATAAAGTATTTTCCATCTTTTCAATATCTCAATCTATAACTCCTTAATAAGCTGAAATATATAATTATATCAGTCATCAAAACAAAATTTGAGATATCATTACAAAAACTAGCAGACATAACTTATATATTAGACATTAGGAGCTTTAATTACATAAATGTTTGAATTTATCCATAAATCCACATTATTATTTCTTAATGAACAATAATAACCTATTTTGTTCATATTAGAAATATAAAACCGAAATTTATCTAAATGACAATATAAAATAAATACATAACTTTTCCTTATATGTCTGCATATTTTATTAAAGAAACAACTATAAATACATGTGTATGTTATTTCTTTTCTTCTAGATTCTCAGCGACTTCATTATCTTCATTTATACATTTACTTACAATGTATGTCAGATGAGTGCTTCCAACATTATCATGCTTCATATTTCTTATTTTTACCATAAACCGAATAAACCAAATAATATAACATTTTTTTTGCTTAAATTATTATTTTATAATAATAATATTCTTAAAATAACTGTTGTATCAAACAATAATAATAACTTGAGTGCTATAAACTTTTGAAGCAAGATTTTTCTATATAGTACTCATTTATGTTTCTTTTACTTTGACTTTATGGAATCAAGCACCACGAATTATGCTGGTTTCCCTTTATTGTTTCCATAAAGTGATTTCCATTCTTAGTAGATAACTTATCAAAATTAATTTTCCTTATGTAGCACATCATTGAAAAATTTATAAAATACTTCACCATATAATCCTTTTACTCTCGCTGTTTGAGTTATACTACCTTTCAATATTCTTTTTAATATCATAAGAACATTTACCTGTAATAGGGTTGAATAAGACCCCCTTAATTGTAAGAGCTAGATCTATGAATTCAAGAGAAGACAACGTATCATCTTACTATTACACATAGTCTCATACAGGATGAGAATGCACTTAAAATTGGCAGATACTTTAGCCAAATTAGTTGAAAATTGAACAAAAACAAAGCTTGACCTTGTATGCTCGTAGCCAAATTTCAGCCGTAGCAAATTCAAATAATTGTCTAGTCTGTTATCAAGATATCTAGTACACATTGATATCAAGTCTTTGGACAGTAATATCAACTGTAAGTGGTACTCTTGTTGTAATAATCAAACACTGACAATAGATTCAAGTCAAATAACAACCTTCCTTTGGACCGATTAATTATTCACTCAAAAAAAAAACTTTATAATTGTCATGTATTTATCATCACACATGTGTAATTGATTCGGCCAAACATTAGCCTTCCTTTGGGCCAACTAATATTCACATGAATAATTACACACAAATATCAAAAAAAATTCATGAACAATCAAAATAAAAGAGGTCACTTTGGTGTCATATTATTCCAATCAGATCACTATGAATGTAGGATACTTACAGTTATAAAGAGACACCAAAATTATATTTGAACTTCTTGCTTATCGTTTGTACAATGTACCTCAAGTGCTATAAAACACTCAAAAAATGATTTTGGTTCATGTAACAGTTAAAGATTCCAAAACAAAAATAGCTGGCATAGTAAATTCAAATAACCGGTTAGTCTCTTATTAAGATGCCTAGTACACATTAATATCAAGTCTTTGGACAGTAATATCAACTGTAAGTGACACTCTTGTTGTAAATTGACAATAAATTCAAGTCAAATAACAACCTTCCTTTGAGCCGATTAATTATTCACTTGAAAAAAAACTTTATAATTGTCACGTATTTATTATCACACATGTATAATTGATTTGGCCAAACATTAGCCTTCCTTTGGGCCGACTAATATTTGCATGAATAATTACACACAAATATCAAACATTTTTCATGAACAACCAAAATAAGAGAGGTCACTTTGGTGACATATTATTCCATAAGATCACTGTGAATGTAGGATACTTATAGTTATAAAGAGACACCAGAATTATATTTGAATTTATTTCTTACTGTTTGTACAGTGCGCCTTAAGTGCCATAAAACACTTTAAAAAAATGTTTTATGTCCACATAAGAGTTAAAAATTTCAGAGCAAAACTCTTAATATAGCATTAAATGTAGTAGTCATAGCTATTTTAATATTTTCCTTTAGGTATGAGGCTATATTCATGTCATAAATTAATGCCAAAATTAATACTACATAAAAATTACATATAAATGACATAGCAAATGTTGTGTTAAATTACATTAATGAATATAATAATAGCTATGATGTATATCTGACAATAGTATAGCTACATAAAATGCTACTATGTCATTTTTTTTGGGTTTATAATTGGATTACTTAACTAAGCCATAATTGATGCAGTTTAGATAAAAATCCAACCTATTGCTCCTTTTATTTTATGCTGACCAAAACACGAAAGTGCAGCATATCTATCACATGCGCCATACATATAAATATATGTATTTATTAAACATAAATGCATTAAATAAATAACAAAAAAGTCTTTTCTTATTCCTAATAGAAACAAGCTGAATTACTTAATTTCCATAACCAAAACATTTAATGCATTTATGTTATTACCATAACGACTACAATTAATGCATTTATAATAAAAAAAAAATGCAATGGACTGTTATGTGGCCAAAAAATGTAAATTAATATTATAGCGAATTGGTTTAATTGCAAATATATATAAAATAATGAAACAAAAAACATTTCATCTCAGATCTAGGCATGCATAAATGTCTCAAAAGGAGCACACTTGATTCAAAATTTCTAAAATATCACAAATACCATATATATAACCGTATGTCCAAATTAATTAAATCAAGGAGCCGATTTCCTTGCATAAATGGTTCTAGATTATTCAAACCATTATATTCAATTAGTAAACAGTAGAGAAAACAATTGTTCATACCATATTCAAAATGTTCTTTCATATTGAAATTCATAAGTGATTCAGAACAATATGCAATAACTTATGTTATGACTGACAAAATTTGTTTTCCAAATTTAGAGAGAATCAGATTATTTTCTAAAATAAAATTAATGACTTTAAAAATTTAATCATTTAGATCTATCTTTCAAAACCAAATGAGTTTCACAAGTTAGCCATTAATTTTCAATACAAGAAATGGTACTAAAACAAAACCAAATCTTCACAAAAAATAATAATTTTCCCAATGAAATCAATAATGGATGGCTCTGATACCACTTGTTGGAATTTCTATATACTTTATGATTGACCAATCATGAAATTCCATATTTGAATAGATGACCCATATTGATTCAATTGAGAAGAAACCAGAGAAAGTAAAATGAATTAGCGGAAGCCATACCTAAATTCACAGATGTTTACATAGAGAGATTAACCTAGTTAAGACATGGTTTTAATTATCAAACCTGACACAAGCTTTAGATCTGAATCGATAGTTGCAGCTTTCATCAACTGAATCCATGAGCGTTTGTTAAAAAGGATCGACTTAGTTTTGGATCTTCCAAATTGACACAAACTCAGATGTAAAGGTATTTCTTCAGAGGGGAAAAAGAAAATATGCTGAAAACTTGTGTAATTTGGGGACCATAACCCCTAATTTATATCAATGTAATATTTTCAGTTTGGCCTTTCATCAAACTGAAAAATATTTCAGTCTCTACGCATTCCTTCCATGACAACTGAATATTTATGCCAATAAATATTATTACCCGATTTGACCACTTTAATTGGCTTCACACCTAAATAGCGTTACACATTATATCTAAATGTGTGGCCCACATAATAGAAATATTCTAACGATCATATCTTATTGATCATTAATATATGTGATATTAATGTCAATACATAAATACGTATTAGAGAATAGTGTATTGGACTGACACGACGTGAGAAAGTTTTATGAAGCATAATTAGTAGTGTTACAAGTAATTCTCATAGTGACAGTAATGTAATAATCCTCAGACCTGAAATCATTATATATTTTATTCGAGGATATTTGTTTTTGATCATCAAAAGTTACTTTTAACCGAGTAAATGATAAATGTGATTATCGAATACATATCAAATCGGTTAAATAATATGAATAATCTAGATGGAATTTAACCCTACATTATAAGTAGAGATATCCATGTGCCTCGTGATTGAGTGTGACTATATAATGCATGGACGTGCTCAAATATAGATTTGTTTTGTATAATCTGCTCATCGATCAAGTTAAAAGGATAAAATTATAAAGAGGATGATACGTTTCATGCCATTGGCTTAATCTTGGATATATTGGTTAAAAGGATTAAATTACGATGAAACACTGGTCACAAAAAATGTTGTATTGAATCGGTGATTTTATTATGACTTGGGTAAAAATGATGTATTACCAGAAGTCGCTCACTGTTTATAATTGAAATGATATTTATACTATTGCCAACATTATAATAACCTATAGGGTCACAAAATAGAACATTTGAATAAGGCGAGAACCGCTTCTTTTTATATATATGTATATGTGTGTGTGTATATATATGTATATGTATATATCAAACGTTCATATTTATTTTGTTTTAAAATGGTAAATCAAGTCTATCATTTTCCTTTTTGGGATTTCATTTGTTTTAATGGGGCCGACCCCTTTCCTTTCTTTCTTTAACATATACATAAAATCGAAATCTATACAAAAGGTAGAGGAAAATCTCAATTCGATTAGTACCGATATCTTCTCTTTTTTTCGATTCCGTTCCACGGCATCGAAGCGGCATTCACAAGCTTTTGTAGAGACGCCGCCATCACCAAGGGGGGCTTAGATCGATTCGACTAAGTTCCAGACATTATCAGAGTTCTTGGATTGAAATAATGGGGAAAAAAGTACATGGTTACCTCGATTTATTGAATTTACACTTGGATCTACAACAAGAGTTATTAAATTGATTTAATCCGCTGCCGATTCGATCCTAGATTCCTTACAGTGCGTCATTCTCAACTTTATCAAAATTATTTTTAATATCTGAAAATGCCATGTGCTCATGGAAAAAGGCACGAATCGACATTTAAACCGTTTGCTTTGATACTTCTTCCAGCTATCCTAGATAATGCTTTGTGCTAGAACTGGAAATTTTTACCATATTATCACTTATCGTCATTATCAACTATTACCGATTAAAATGGTACCAAAAAAATTGGTAACCAATTTGTTACCTAGTTAATTTCCTTGGCAAGGGACTCATGCAGGGAATCATATAGTGAGTCACCAAGTAAAACTTATCCGCAACATATATTAGATTCCTACAGGAATATACCATCTATTAGATGTTAGGACTGTCTCGCATGTTGTTAAGGTAGGAATGACGGTTTGAATAAATAGTCCCACATCACGGAATAAATTGAAGGAGTGGAGTACAAATATTAGTTGGTAGGCACGTAACAACAGGGATTCCTTTTGTTACAAGGATATGTGTGCCAACTCATATGCATATGCCCTATGTGGAAGGAGGGGGCTTTGTTCCAACCGGCGTTACATAACATTTTTTTTGAAATTTCCTAAAATAACGTAAGGATAAGAAGCTAAGAGAGCAAGAGAGCGATGGAAGAAAAGGATAGCTTGCTAAGTATTCCTAAATTGATGGTGATTATGAGCATTGGGAGATGCTCATGGAAAACCTGTTGCGTTCAAAGGAATGGTGGCACTTGGTGGAGACTGGATATGTAGAACCAATCAGGGAAGAAGCGTTGAATGAAGAGCAGCGAGCCCATCTAGCTGATCTGAAGCTGAAGGATCTCAAAGTGAAAAACTATTTGTTTCAGGCCATTGACAAGACAAGCCTGAAAACGATCACCTGAAAGAACACTGCCAAACAGTTATGGGACTCAATGAGGGAGAGGTTCCAAGGAGATGAAAGGGTTCAATCAGCACAGTTGCAGGCTCTTCGAAGGGAATTTGAAGTGCTTGAAATGAATGTTGGTGAATCAATTACCGACTATTTTTCAAGAGTGGTTCTAGTGTCAAATAATATGAGCAATCTTGGAGAAGTAATGGAAGATCAGAAAATTGTTGAAAAGATTATTGAGTACGCTTCCTAAAAGCTGGAATTTTATGGTTTGCTCTATTGAAGAATCGAAAGACATCAAAAATCTTTCAGTACACCAACTTCGAAGTTCATTGTTGGTTCATGAGCAAAAATTTAAAAAAAGAAATGTCAGCAATAGAGAAGAGCAAATGTTGAATGTCACGACAGGTTCTGGTACAGGGAGAGGAGTTAGAGGACGTGGTAGAGTAATGCAATGAGGGCGTGGAAGAGGTAGAAACTTCAACAGGGCTACTCCTGAGTGCTTTAAATGTCATAAGATTGGTCATTTACAATACAATTGTCCAATGTGGGAGGCTAGTTATGCTGAAGTGGAGGAGCAAGATGTATGGTTTTTGGACTCTGGTTGCTCAAACCATATATTTGGAGATATATAAAAAATTTATGAACTTGATGAACGGTTTCAGCATCATATCAAGTTAGGAAACAACTACAAGATGATGGTGCAAGGAAGAGGCAAGGTTAAGGTGTCGTATGTGCCAGGTTTGACTAATAATTTGTTAAGTATTGGTCAACTACAAGAAAAGGGGCTGACAGATCTTATGAGTAAAGGAACATGTAGAATATGTCATCCAGACAAAGGGATGATTGTTCAAACTGGAATGACAAACAATAGAGTATTTGTGATTTTAACCAAGTCTATAGAAGGAAGGTGTCATTACACTCATGCACAAAAGACAGAATCAGCAAGCTTATGGCACTATCGTTTTGCTCACTTGAGTCACAAGAGATTAAAACTACTAAAGGAGAAAGATATGATGAACGGGCTGCCGAAACTCACACCATCTGAGCATGTGTTTGAAAGTTGTGTTGTGGGGAAACAACTGTAACGACCCGTATTTTCAGCGATATAATAATTAATTTATTTAATTATTTAAATAGTGATTTAGAAGATTTAATGGTTGTTTAATTAATTAACTTTGAGTATTTAACTAATATAACAATTAAAAAATATATTTACTTCTGAAATAATCGGAATTAAGTTGAATTGACAATATTGTGTGCATTGGACAATTTAAAATATATAATTCAGTTTAGAGTTGAATGATATTAAGGATGAACGTATAATTATATTGTAAGTAAAATTGCGGCAGTTTGCTATTTGGCGATTCGAACTTCAACTGAATATACAGGGTCCATTTTAAATCGGATTTCTGTGAAACAAGAAACATTCGGAGCTGGTGAAGTATATTTTTCCAGTAGAAGAGAAAAATCGGGATTTCATTGTGTAGATTTTGATTTATGTCCAAATCAAATTTTAGAAAAGTCGCTATGGAATTTCTTTGAAATGTATAAATATATATTTATATTATAAAAGTATTATATATATAAATCGAATATCGATATAACTGGGAATTTTGAAATATCGAGTTATAAATCCAGTTGGAGCTGTATGATATTCTATTGTGAATATATATGATAATATTTATTTATAAATATTAAATTTAATTATTTTTAAATATATTTATATATTTAAAAGGGTTATTTAGAGCTTTAAAAATAGCCAGTTTTGCAAACGACCTCTGTTTTCGACGAAACTAATTTTGTTAGATCCGCAATATTAAATTATTGTTAGATTTCAATTTCCGTGATTTTTGAAGTCCGTATGTGGACGTATGCGATTTTAATGTGAAATAAAATCGATAATTTGACCTTTAAAAATACGCTGTGTGAGCAAACGAAGTCGGAATTCGACGAAACCAGTTTCGTTGGGTCAGTGATGTCGAATTGAAGGTGTATATCCATTTTCGTGGTATGAGGATATCATGTGTGATCACACGGATTTTTAAAAAGGAAAAAAATGAATATAAAATGATAAAAGAAAAATATCTACTAAAATATCTAGATATTTATTTCCCTTATAAATAGACCCCCTAACAATCCTTTAACCGAATTCTTTCTTTCTTCTGGTGAAAACTTCTGCCGTGTTTCCTTTTCTTCAAACAAATAATAATGGAGACTTCAAAAATCAAAAGAGATTCCAACTGAAATCAGTAAATCATGAGAGTAGTGTGTTTGAAATCAGCAAGAGATTCTCTTCATTTCTATATGATTTCCATTGGGTTCGAAATCAATTACTATCGCATGTTTTTAGACAGCGAATACCTAGGGTTCGAGAAATCAGAGAATATAAACACTCGCGCTCGTATTGGTGGTGAGATCTGAATTCACGATGGGAAATCGCAACTCATGTGTATTTTTGGTGGATCCCGGTGCATTTTGTTGTCGATGATGGCATCGTACCAGTCGACGACAGATCCTACATAGTGCTCGCGAGTGAAGGGATTTGGGTGTGGCCGTGTTGCACTCGCAACGAGAGGAATGTTGGTGGTGGTAGTTCGTTGAACGAAGGTCCGGAGAGGGAGAATGGGGAGGATGTATTAGCGGTAATGGCTGAGGAACGAGGAGCATGGCCTTTTTTGTGTTTCGGAGAAGATGAATAGAGTGGTACGGGCCTAGTAGGTAATGAAGTGAAGATGGGCCAAGGATAGAAAGGTTAAAGCACAAAGTAAATATAGAATTCAAGTTTTTGTCTTGTTTAAATTTGGTCAAAATTGTAAATGCGATAACTATCACATACGTTATCAGAATTCAGCGAAACAAGATCCGATGGGATCGTGTGGACGGACACTACCCAATGAAACCGATTAGGAGTAGATTGGAGCCGGTTACAGTTTATTGCAAAATAAATTGTCCGTTTGAATCAACAAATGCAAATCATTATTTAACGGTTAACGCGAAATGTGAGTAAAACTCACCAACTCTGAACAGTTATATTTTTATAACGTATTCTTAGAACTGATAATTATCTGTTGATTGTTGTGTGTTAACTGTTTGGTTGAATTGCTTATGTATTGGTTGAGATTATAGATAACGATATATATATAAATCGTTAATCAAATATTGATTCTGTTTACCAGAATATTTCATATTGAAATGAAATCGATGTTAATTATATTGTTTAACATTTGTGATGTAGGGAAAAAGGTTGAAGGGACCCAACTGGGTTCCTCAATATATAAATACTATTTTGTTTCATATATTGTGATATATGATGTATAATCTGTTGTTGATTATGTGTGTTTGAATGATATCGATCACTGTTGTTTGGTATTTTAAATACCGTAAGAAATACTGGGATGTAAAAAGGGGATTTTCAAAGTATATTTTGAAAATAAATTATTTATATAAAATCAATGGATTTTATTTATAAAAGGAAAAGGATTTTATAAAAGAAAACAATTATAAAATCAAAGAGTTGAAAAGGGAATTATTTGTAAAACAAATATAAAAGAAAATATTATGAAACAAATAGGAAAAGAAATATTTATTTAGAAAATAAATATATGGAATTGAAAAGGGAGTATTTGTAAACCATTTACAAATAGATTTAAAAAGGAGATATTTGTAAAACATTTACAAATAGAATTAAAAAGGAAATATTTATTTAGAAAAATAAATAGAGTTATAAAAAGGAAATATTTATTTAGGAAATAAATAGAGTTATAAAAGGGATTTATTGGGAAATGAAAAGAATGTCATATAAGGAAATATTTGGCAAATGAATAGAATTTTACATCATGAAAGTTTAGACTCGTGCTTCGCACACGGGTATAACATGATATGGATATAAAGCAAAGATTTTAAATAGAATTTGTTGTAACCAATAGATTCAGAAGATTAATTTATAAATAATATTTTATAAATTAAATAAAATATTTATCATTGGATAAATAGAATATATAAGTCAGGGCTTATATAGAGAAGTAAGAATCGATTTCAACATCGATATTTGAAACTGAATATGGACGTAGAGTTAATCAAAGGAGTTAATCAAAATGAGTTAGAGGAGTTAATCGATTAGAGTTAGAGTTAATCGATTAGGGTTAGAGTTAATCGATTAGAATTAGAGTTAACCAGTTAGAGTTAATCGAACAAGAGTTAGTCGAATATTTGTTATTCGAATAGAGTTAATTGAATTAGAGTTAGTAGTACTAGAGTTATTCGAATATAGTTTATTCGAAGAAAGAGTTATCGAATAAGGTTATTCGAATAAGAGAATTAATCGAATATAGTTTATTCGAATAGAGAAAGAAATTATCGAATATTAGTTATTCGAAAGAAATTATCGAATATTAGTTATTCGAAAGGAGTTATCGAATATTAGTTATTCGAAAGGAGTTATCGAATATTAGTTATTCGAAAGGAGTTATCGAATATTAGTTATTCGAAAGGAGTTAATCGAATATTAGTTATTCAAAAGGAGTTAATCGAATATAGTTTATTCGAAAGGAGTTAATTGATAAGAGTAAATTAGTTAGAGTTAACTGAATAGAGTTAATCCAGTAGGGTAAATCAAATAGAGTTAATCCAATAGTGTTAATCAAATAGAGTTAATAGAATTGAGTTAATCAAATAGAGCTAACTGATAAGAGTAAATCGATTAGAGTAAATCAAATAATGTTAATTGAATAGTGTTATTCGAATATAGGTTATTCGAAGAAGTGAGATTATCGAATATAGTTTATTCGAAGGAAAGAGTTATCGAATAGAGATTTATTCGAAAGAGAGTTACATAAGGAAGTTTGTTAAAGATTTAAAAGATAAAATTTGACTATTTCGAAGTTAAAACGTTGTCCAGTTAAGGTCTGAGAGGTAATTATACCCCAACTTGATTGACTTCCTTCTTAACTAAGGAATGGTAAGGTTTGATAGTGAATGATGGTTAAGTGAATTTAGTTAATGAGTGAAATGGTTTGAGTTGACATGGCGATGTTTGATTTAAACATCAGTTTAAATCCAGTGAAGGAGTTTTGGAAATGTTTTCCAAATAAGAATCAGAAATATTTTCTGGTAATAGAAAATAAGAATTTATAATATATGGAAACAGGAGATAAGTAAATTAATGAACTAAAGAGATAAATGTTAAATGATGATTGATCGATAAAATTTCCATCTGGAAATAATATCGTTGTTTTCACATGTGTTTTTCTTTGATAGTTAAATCACAGACTATCAAAGTTTTAACCATTTTTCCGTCATCAATACGGAAAGACCGGTTGGATTCTTATCCAAAGAACCACTCCGTATGGGCATTAGCTTTTTAGACAAATTGAAGATGGAGTAAAGTGCAAGGGATGTTGTATAAGTCCTAAGTAGAGATTGCCTAGGACGGGTGTACGGAATAGTGCCTTCGGTTTGTCCAGTCCCAGGACAACTTGACACTACAACAAAAACACCATATTACAACTTTAATTTTACAACGGTGGTAAAAGCACCGTTGTAATAAATGGTTTTTTACAACGGTGGTAAAGACACCGTTGTAATAAATGGTTTTTTACAACGGTGGTAAAATCACCGTTGTAATAAATGGTTTTTTTACAACGGTGGTATTCCCTAAAGTTGTAATAAACATATTTTTAACAACTTTTTGTTTTGTTAGTTGTAATAGATGCCAATTACAAACTTCATGTTTATAATATCTATATTTAATAACTAATTATATTAATATTTAATAATAATTAATAATAAACTTAGGAATCGATAATATTTATTAAATAATTAATAGTTAATAAGTGGTAATTTAATGTTTAATAGTTAATGTTAACTGCTTATTAATTAATATTTAGGTGACATATACATTTAATAGTTAATAATAAAATTACTATTAAATATTTAATAGTATATAATCAATAAAATTTACATAATAATTAACTTTTAATAGTTGGAATTCAATTATAACTTTGAAGAAATAGGTAATAAATAATAATAACTATTAATAAATAATAATGACTATATAATAAATAATTTTAATTATACAATAGTGAATGAATAAGTAATAATGACTAAATAATAAACAATTTTAATTATTTAGTAATAATCATGATTAATATTAAATAATTAATAATTGGTAAATAATGACTAACAATTTTAAACCATTTATACGTAATTAATAATTAGAATTAGTATTTAATAATTATCAACCACTATTTAATAATGACTAACAAGAATTTTTAACAACTATTTAATTTTTTCTATTGCAAACATTTATTAACTGCTATTATGTTATAACAATTTTCAAGTAAATGTTGTTAACTACAAGGAGTAATCATCAATATAACGTAACACGTTAGAGCTTTAAATAAGGCCAAAAGGTGGACTTCACCTTTACTGCTTAATTTTCGTTTTGGCTCCAGATCTAAAATTTTCGTTTTGGCTCCATCGCGAATATTTGGCTCCAAAGTAAATTTTTTGGCTCGTATTTCCTTAATTTTTCCATCAGACCTTCTCCGTTTTCACGGTAACACAATTTCAGAAATCATTTTATCTTCTTAAACCCACGCCGCCTATTATTCTATCTCGCCGTCATCTCGTTCTTTCTTTTCTTCACAAAGTAAATCAGCGATCTGGTACTACAATCGAAGGCAAGTTTAGAGATTTCAGGCTTCGGTTGGGATATTATTGGTCATGGGTTGCACAGAAGATCTGTGCGTGGATCCATAGGAGGAGAGAAAGCGATTTCGATCTATAGGGGGAGAGAAAGCAGATCTGTGCATGGATCTGTAAGTATTCAGAGAGGATGCGTGGATCTGTGCGTGGATCTGCAAGCGACAGCGAAAGGAAGAAGGATCTGTGCGTGGATCTGTGCGTGAAATATCAGAATTATGCCCCAGCAAACTTTGATCTATAGTTTCGTAGCTCGAGGTATGATTATACTTGCGGAGTACACTGAATTCACTGGAAATTTCACCAGCATCGCCTTCCAATGTTTCCAGAAACTTCCGGCAATGAACACCAAGTTTACCTACAACTGCGATGGCCATACTTTCAATTACCTTGTCGAGGGCGGATTCAGTGAGTATATTCTCTGTTTTTCTTTTCTCTCTTCTTTTTTGAGGCAAATTCGTAGGTCACAGAATTTAAATTGGTTTAATCTGGTGTTGGTTATTCGATATGGCAGCTTTGTAAACCTGGTGTTATGAGATTTTGTTTTGTTAGTTGATGTGATCATATTGAGTTGAATACTATGTCATGGTAAGAATCAATGACTCAAATCTTGGTTTTCATTGTTTAAATGTTTGGAAAGTAAGGCGACAGCAAAGGAAACAATGTATCAGTAAGGATGTAATTATACTTTTAACTTGCTGAGTTTTTAATCCGGAGCATCATAGTGGCATTTTTAACATTTTTTGAATGCCAATGACACTTATCCCTTTTTTCCTGTGAATCTTTTTATTCTTTCAGGATTCGCTTTAATTCCATGATTCACAATCTTTACGTGACTGGTATACAAGTGACGGAACTGGATGCTGGAGCATATAAAGATTCGGTGTGTGTTAGTGTGTATATTTACATGAAAGTGTGTATGTAACTGAGTGTACTGAATGAGCAGTCTATAATGAGGAATGTATGTATGTAATTGACTGTATTATATAACAGATGGTTGTACAATAGTGGGATCATAAAGTTGTACTATTTCAAATAATGAAATAAAATATTTAATTGAATAAAATAATTGTTTGAATATCAAATTCTGTGCAATATCATTTTATGTAATATAAATATTTATTTCTATACGAGATGTAATGTATCATTAAATAAAAATCATATTGTTATACTCAACAGTTACAACGGTGCAAAACAGTTGTAATAAATCATTCTACAACGGTGAGTAAAAGTTGTTAAATACCCTATTTCACAACGGTGTTGCAACGGTGCAGAAACGTTGTAAAAGATATAAGTATATTACAACTTCTTAATACACGACGGTGGCTCCACCGTTGTAAAAACTTTTTACAACGTTTTTGCACCGTTGTAATATGGTATATTTGTTGTAGTGTGAATGGACGAATGTTTAACAGAGTATATCTGGTAGATCACGTAAGTTGATCATTTCAAATGTATTTACGTTGGTGGCGGAGGAATTCGTTTCTCTTAGCTTATACCCGTGGTATTTTTGGGGAAATCAATTTGTGATTTAACGGGTATGATGATGTGGCATTCGAAGTAAATGGAGGAATGATCTGTTAAAAGATACGTTTTGACCTCGAGCCTCATCAACTGGGAAATGAAAGAAATCGGGCAGGCAGCATGGCTAAGTGGTTCGCAACCAAGTAGGGTATATTGTCACCATCTAAAGAATATTCATATTTGTTACTTCTTTCAATTCTGTATCTCCCGGGAATGGTTATGTTGGTTTACCGACTGTAAGGTGACAATATATTCAGTACGCTCAAGCGAAATGAGTGGTCAACATGTGTGGCCGAGTTGCAAGATGTTCTTGTTGAACTCCAGTGTATCGCTTCTAGAGTACACTGAGCGGAAGGTGGATCCATACCTTGTCATAGTTGGAATCCATTCCCCAAATAAGAGCCCGCTATTTTGATTGTATATTATATATGTAGAACGTTAGATGCAAGTGTTTCTACTAGATTGATATTACTTGTGTTAGACATTATTATAATATCAGAATAATATTGTTTTACTAATGATTTGGGTTATCGTACGGTAAAAACCATCCGTGTTTATGTATGGATCGGTCTTATGATTATCCTTTGTTTCAAAAGGATTTTGAAAGTTAAATCAAATAATTTGAGTTTACTCACACCAGTCACATGACTGACCCAGAGTTTATTTTGTTTTGTTTTCCCTAAACTCTTGGGTGCCCAATTTTGTATGGGCAGTCAAGTAGTCGGGATTTACAGATACTTGAAAAGCTGGAGTATGGGGCTTCAGAATTATATAGCTATGGTTTTTCCGCTGTGTTGTAAGTGTTGTACTTTGGAAATGATATGTATATTCAAGTACAGATTTATATTTCAAAGTTATGTTATGAAATATATTTATTCGTTCCGTTGTGAGATTCGTGTTTACTCTGATGTTGTATGTTCTTCTTTTATTCTAAGTTTCTATCTTATCTATCCTCACCCTCTAATTTCTTTCATGGACTATCCGGTGTTTTCCGACGCTTGGAGTGTCGACATTGAGATTATGTCGGTAACCAAGGTTGACAAAAACCCCGGGGCGTTACAATAACATAGAGTTTCAATTCGAAAAGAAAGCTTCCTGGAGGGCTGTTCTGAAAATGTCGAGTGTGTACGACTTGTGCAGGATCTATAATATGGCTATGCGGAATGTATGTGATAACTTAAGCTATTCAATAGTTATGCGAATAAATGTTCGCAAACAATATATATCACAAATAATTATAAATGCAGTAAAGTAAAGTAAAGTAGAGTAACGACACCGGGATTTTTATACTGGTTCGGACCTCCTGTCCTACGTCCAGTCCCGAAGCTTCTCTTCGGCTTTTCAATAAACAACACCCTCGCTTCACCCGGAGGAACAGGTTCACAACTACTTGATTTACGGGCTACAAGTTTACCCACTTGATTTCACGGGCTACAAGCTTACCCACTTGATTTACGGGCCACAAGCTTACCCACTTGATTTCACGGGCTACAAGCTTACCCACAAGATGATTACAAGAGTTTGACCTTGAATGTGTTCTTTCTTCAACACTGAATAGTCAATGATTGAGTACACCCTTCCTATAATCTTATCCTCAAATGTATTTTGATGTTTAGAAAGATTAGGAAGTAAATTATCGAGTTGAATCACAAGTGTATTAAATATGCTTGGAGATTCAAATGATAATTGAATGCTTTTGAGTGCTTTTTGAGAGAAAAGGATAATGCAAGATAGATCAGAAAATAGAGAGTAAATTCGATGATTTGAAAGTATGATTTCAAGTCTATTTATAGTGTAGAATAGTTGCATTCCTTCATGTAGAGTTTCTATAAAGAGTTGTGTCCATTTCTCTTGAAATTGAATAGAAATCTCTTCACAAAAAGAAGCATCCTTTCAGAAAAATTTACAGCAAGAAAAAAGGTCGACAGGTCGAAATTAACAGGTCGACAGGTATTTGAAAAAAATAGCCGTTATGTGAAAAAAACAGCAGGACCGGTCGACAGGTCCTTTTTGGGCGGTCGACCGTTTTCTGGCTCGGTCCACAGTCTATATCACTCTGCACTCTTTCCCGGTCGAAGCCTGGACCGTTTGGGCTTTTTCTGTGACTTTTCAATTCCTTAAATATACAGATTTCAGCCCCAGCTAATTTCAATTTCTAAATTGTTTTGTGCATTCGTGTTATACTTTGAGGATAGATTTTAACATAAATCTAACACGACTCCGTACCTACATATATATAATCTTAGCTCCATGTCATGATTTCCATTGATCTTCACTATGATCGTTATCGATTTCCACTTTGATAAAAGTGAATTCAGCTCGTCAATGATCTCTATTTCTATGTTGTCATTAATCAAAATCTTGTGTATCAACATTCTCCCCCTTTTTGATTGATGACAATATCTTGCATATATTTTTGAGATACTGAGTAGCTCCCCCTGAATATATGCTTATATATTTTTATCTCCCCCTGTCTAAAAGCTTTCTGCACATTTTGTTAGTATAATAAAAACTTACTGTTTCCTGTAACAAAATGTTAGTGCATATAAAATGAATATTTATATGATACATGATTATATATATGCATATTTCTCCCCCTTTGTCATCGATTAAAAAGAATAAACATCATGATAGAACAATAATCGAACATAAGACATAAATTAAAGTACCTTCGGGAGATATTGGATCATGTGCAATTTGATAAACTGAATTTTGTTTTTAGAGACATTTGGAGAAATCAAAATCGCCTTCCTTTTATTGTGGTGTACCTGCAAAAAAGTAGAATATATATACTTTGGTACCCACTTGCTTTGTTTGGGTCCATGGGTTAGATGGAAGGTAACCATACCCAAGAGGGTTTAACGGAACCTTTAAAGATAAAATTTTGGTTATTAACTACCGAATCAAAATAATCATCGATATAGTTTTCTCTGTTTTTCCAACTTACAGGAACCCAAATACTTAAGTAATCTCTATTGATATTCCTTTTCGTACTTCTAGATCTATTATACAGATCTCTAGACATAGAAGTATTCGAATTTCTATAACAATTGGATCTAGGATGAGCATTAGTACTAGCAGTAATATTTTTATTGTACATGAAAGCATATCTAGTACTATTTCTAAGATTAGTTTTATTATATCCTAAACCACTTTTGTCATGTAAAGGTCGAGATCGAGATAAAATCATATTTAAATCATTTTGACCTTTATTAAATTTTGCGAACTTATTTGCACTTTTATCAAATTTATTTCCAAAGTCGCTATTGACATTTTCAAAAGAAATTTTGTTATTCTTTAAATCATCAATTTCCCTATTTAATTCAGAATTTTTCCTTTTTAAAGTACCATTCTCAGTTGTGAGACCTAAAATTTGAGATTCTGAATTATCTAAAGGAGATTGTAACTTTTCAAAATTTTCTTTTGAGTCAGAAATTTCATTTTGCAAAATATTATTATTCACCTTTAAAAACTCACATTCTTTAGATAGTTCTAAATTCTTTTCAGTTAAAGCTCCATTCTCTTTTTCAAGAGACGAAATTAAAGAACTAGAATTATTTAAAGAATCTTCTAATGATATATTTCTATTTCGCAAAAGATCGATTTCCTTTAAAAGAACATTGTTTTTATCTTCTAGTTGCTCATTTTCTTTTTGAAGGAAATCTTTTTGAGAAACAAGCTCTTCTAAGGTGTCTTCAAAACATTTGGCTTGTTTTACCAAACGATTGTTTTCTTCTTTTAATTTGGAATTTTCTTCCTTGTACTTTTTTGACATAGCTAAAACGACTGTATGGAGTTCCAATAATTTTTCATGGTCTAACAAAAGATCTTTAAATAATGAATCTAAACATACCGATTGTGATCTGACTTTAGCCATGAGACATTTGCTTCCTTGCTCTCTTGATTCGGCTTTGTTGCTCTTCCACTTTCTAATCCCTTGACTAGACTTCTTTATTGCCATTTGTTCTAAGATGTTGTTACGATCTCTAGAACACCAGGCTCTGATACCAATTGAAAATGTCGAGTGTGTACGACTTGTGCAGGATCTATAATATGGCTATGCGGAATGTATGTGATAACTTAAGCTATTCAATAGTTATGCGAATAAATGTTCGCAAACAATATATATCACAAATAATTATAAATGCAGTAAAGTAAAGTAAAGTAGAGTAACGACACCAGGATTTTTATACTGGTTCGGACCTCCAGTCCTACGTCCAGTCCCGAAGCTTCTCTTCGGCTTTTCAATAAACAACACCCCCGCTTCACCCAGAGGAACAGGTTCACAACTACTTGATTTACGGGCTACAAGTTTACCCACTTGATTTCACGGGCTACAAGCTTACCCACTTGATTTACGGGCCACAAGCTTACCCACTTGATTTCACGGGCTACAAGCTTACCCACAAGATGATTACAAGAGTTTGACCTTGAATGTGTTCTTTCTTCAACACTGAATAGTCAATGATTGAGTACACCCTTCCTATAATCTTATCCTCAAATGTATTTTGATGTTTAGAAAGATTAGGAAGTAAATTATCGAGTTGAATCACAAGTGTATTAAATATGCTTGGAGATTCAAATGATAATTGAATGCTTTTGAGTGCTTTTTGAGAGAAAAGGATAATGCAAGATAGATCAGAAAATAGAGAGTAAATTCGATGATTTGAAAGTATGATTTCAAGTCTATTTATAGTGTAGAATAGTTGCATTCCTTCATGAAGAGTTTCTATAAAGAGTTGTGTCCATTTCTCTTGAAATTGAATAGAAATCTCTTCACAAAAAGAAGCATCCTTTCAGAAAAATTTACAGCAAGAAAAAAGGTCGACAGGTCGAAATTAACAGGTCGACAGGTATTTGAAAAAAATAGCCGTTATGTGAAAAAAACAGCAGGACCGGTCGACAGGTCCTTTTTGGGCGGTCGACCGTTTTCTGGCTGTGGACCGGAGAACCTCGGTCCACAGTCTATATCACTCTGCACTCTTTCCCGGTCGAAGCCTGGACCGTTTGGGCTTTTTCTGTGACTTTTCAATTCCTTAAATATACAGATTTCAGCCCCAGCTAATTTCAATTTCTAAATTGTTTTGTGCATTCGTGTTATAATTTGAGGATAGATTTTAACATAAATCTAACACGACTCCATACCTACATATATATAATCTTAGCTCTATGTCATGATTTCCATTGATCTTCACTATGATCGTTATCGATTTCCACTTTGATAAAAGTGAATTCAGCTCGTCAATGATCTCTATTTCTATGTTGTCATTAATCAAAATCTTGTGTATCAACATGTTCAAATACACGCTGATATATGTGGTCCAATTACTCTTGAATCTAACAACAATAAGAGGTATGTTTTATGCTTGATTGATGACTATAGTAGAAAAGCATGGACTTACTTTCTGGTTGAGAAATCAGAAGCATTTAGTTTCTTTAAAAGCTTTAAAAGCATGGTTGAAAATGAGTCAGACATGAATATCAAGTGCTTGCGTAACAATAGAGGAGGAGAGTTCTATTGAAAGGAATTCAATCTTTTTTGTGAAGAACATGGAATCAAGAGACAACTGACTACAACATACACCCTACAAAAAATGGAGTTGTTGAGCGTAAGAATCGAACTTTGATGAATCTTGTTCATTCAACAATGTTAGGAAAGGCTATACCGAAGTCATTTTGGCTAGAAGCAGTCAAATGGATAACATATGTGCTGAATAGAAGTCTAACTGCAGCTATTGAAAATGTTACACCTGAGGCAATGTGGACCGACAATAAGCCATCAGTAATTCATTTTCGAGTTTTTGGTTGTTTGGGGCATGTTCATATTTCAGATATTAAGAGAAATAAACTTGAAGATAAAAGTCATGTTTGTGTGTTGATGGGTGTAAGTGACAAGTCTAAGGCTTATCGATTGTATGATCCAATCAAAGAAAGGATGATGACTAGCAAAGATGTAGTTTTTTAGGGAGACAAGCAATGGAATTGGGATGATAGAAGATCCAACAAAGCAAAGGAGCTTACTTGGGCGGCTGTGTTAAACAAAGACAGCGAAGAAGATAAAGGATGTGAGAATGCTACAAATGAAGTTGTTTCTGCTCAAAATCAATCACCACTGGCTGATACAAATAGAACAGCTTAACGTACGAAGTAAAGAAGAGTAACTCAACGTCCGAGTTACTTGGAAGAACATACAAGTGGTGAGGATTGTTCGGAGGAGGATATAATAGCCAACATGGCTATGATTGGTGCAGTTGATCCAATGAGATACGAAGAAGCAGTGCAAAAGATGGAATGGAGAAAGACCATGGACGTATAGATTGCTGCTATAGAGAAAAATAAAACTTAGTCACTAGTGGACCTGCCTGTCGGTAGCAAAAGGATTGGGGTTAAATGGATATATAGAACCAAATTTAATGAAAATGGAGAGGTGGATAAATATAAAACACGTTTGGTGGCAAAAGGCTATTCTCAAGAATATGGGATCGAATATAATGAAGTATTTGCTCCTGTTGCAAGAATGAAGATAGTGAGAATGATAGTGACACTAGCAGCTCAAAGGGATTGGAAAATCCATCAACTGGACGTGAAGTCAGCGTTTCTACATGGAGAGCTCAGCAAAAACGTATTTGTTTAACAACCAAAGGAGTATGAGAAGAAAGGAGCTGAAGACAAGGTGTACAAGCTTCATAAAGCACTATATGGGCTAAAGCAAGCCCCATGGGCTTGGTTCAGTCGTATAGAAGCTTGGCTCATCAACGAAGGTTTCGAGGGATGTGCAAACGAGCAAACTCTATTTACAAAGAAGGGCACTGGTAGTAAATTGTTGATTGTAAGCATATATGTTGATGATTTTATTTATACTGGAAATGACAGTGGGTTGTTGAAGAATTTTAACAATCCATGATGAGTGCTTTCGACATGACTGATATGGGGAAAATGATGTTCTTTCTTGGAATTGAAGTCTCTCAGAGGTCTGATGGCATTTTCATATGTCAAAAGGCTTATGCTCTAGATGTACTGAAGAGATTTAAGATGGAATAATGCAATTCTGTTAGCAATCCAATTGTTCCAGGTCACAAACTTAGCTAGGATGTGCATTGTGTGAGAGTTGATGAATCTTTTTTCAAGCAGATTGCGAGTAGCTTAATGTATCTTACTGCCACACGTCCAGATATGATGTATAGTGTCAGTCTCATTAGAAGGTTTATGACAAGACCTACAGAGATGCATTTGTTAGCTACCAAAAGGATTCTACGATATTTGAAGGGAACATATGACTATGAAATTATGTACAAAAGAGGAGACACTGAAGAATTGATAGCATTCACGGATAGTGACTATACTGGTGACTTGGAGGATCGCAAAAGCACATCAGGTTGTGTTTTTCTGTTGATTTTTGGTGCTGTGTCCTGGTTGTCAAAAAAAAAAAAAAAAAAAAAAACAGCCCGTCGTCACTCATTCTACAATAGAAACTATGTTTGTGGCTGGCGTTGAATGTGTAAGTCGAGCCACTTGGATGAGAAGAGTTTTGAAGATGCTTGGTGAAGAACAAGAACAGTGCACTGTAATACAATGTGAAATAGCTCAATGATTAAATTTTCAAAGGATCCTTGTGACAACCCCAAACTTCCGTAGTCCGAAAGCAAGGATAATCTTAGGAGTATAACATAATTACAACAATAGCAGATCTCATATAATAACATAACACATAAATCATTGCAACAGATAGTAATGTCATCAACATCATAACACATCAAAGACATCAGAGTGCGCAGTTACAGGATACACTTAGCAAATAGAAGTCTCAAGAAAAAGAAATAAGTCTCAACTCCATCAAATACATCATAGATCAATAATGTCTAAATGTCTCAAACAACAATAAAACGATAAAAAGAAAAATGTTCTTCATCTTCTTCCTTAAGCAAGCTCCAATCATGAACGTATCCATACCTAAACCTGTCACTTGGCTACCCGTGTGAAAAGAGGGCACCCGAGTTTGCAAAGTGAAACAAACTACGAGTCAGTCATGGGACTGGTATGAGAAATCTTTCTTAACTAACAATATGGCTAATCACAGGACCACGCCGCTAATGCGGAACGGGTTTACTGTTGTATATAACGGTGTTGTATACACAATTATATGATTTTTGTTTGATGATAACAACCAAATATATATTATTTTATAAATGTGTTTATTACTGTACTGGTACTGTTCTATATTTACATCACAGACAGAAATATAATATTTATATTTAAATAGAATACGACTATACACGAATTCAAATATTCAACAGTATTTTATTTAAATATAATATTTTATTTCAACATCCCATACAGTACAAAATTTATAACTCCACTATTTGTACATCACTGAATTTCATTTACATATCAGCTCTTCACCACATTTTTTTTACTGACTCATATACATATACAAATTGCACAGTGTTATCTTCTGTCTTCAAGCTTCAATCTTCACTGTCAGTCCAGTCACCGTCTGCTTACCTGTCACATGAAACAGAAAACACACAGTACTCTGCAATAGAAATAAAACTGAACACATGCAAATATTTTTTTTTAATTCTATTTGCCTCAGTTTTCTGGTGTGTTTCTCATCATTTTTCATGACTTGATCTGATTCTTCTGTGTCTAGCAGACAGTTTGTATATGTACAGGGACAGGAAATTTTCTGAATGACTGCATATACACACGTGTATAGATATACACGTGTGCACTGCCACGCCAATTCAGTGTGCAACTGAGGAGTAGCCACGTGGACATTCTCGACTCAGTGCACATGAAAATTAAGTCAAAGTGCACAAAAACAGTTTCAACAAAAAGCAAAGTCAAACCAGCAAGTTCATGAGTCGAGCACAAATACACATAGCCCAAGGGTCGAGCCATAGTCAAGTAAAGCCAAGGCACATATACAGGAAAGTTCAAACACAATGATCACAACAAAACACAAATATACATGCATATGTATACATGAAGACATGGATCAAAGAAGATTTTCAAATGTATGGCACAACACAAAAGCAGGTTAAGCTTTAAACAAAATTGGAGCAAGCCAGTTTCACAAAACATAGTCAACACGGCTCACAAATGGTTGAGCAATGGCGCAAGGCAACTCGAGGATGTATAATCATACAAGACTGGACAACAATATAATGCAGAAGTTTTCAAATTCATGGAAAGTTTATATGCAGCAATGTATACAAACATAGCAGGTAAAGTCAAGCCCAGTGCATGTTGAAGCCAAAGTCATGTCTCAACAATGGTGATCGAACCAAATATACATATCATGCAAACCAATCTAACAAGGTGGTGAAACACAAGTCATAGGCTAGAGCAAGGCATTCTAAATATCATGTCATACAAGATGGTGCATGGTCTTACGAGTGAACCAGTCATAAGTGCATCAGTTTTTTATTTCTGCAATGACAAAACAGTGGTGTATGATGCACACAGCAATATACAGGTACAAGCAAGTATATCAATGCATGACCACAAGTCAAACAATACAAAACTTAAAGAGGTGTGTGGCAAGATCAGTGCAAGACTAGTATGGACAAGATTCAGTGCAAGTGAACAAACTGTCGAGCAACAATGAATGAGCAAAGCAGTATGATATTGCCTCGACATTTTCTAGTACAACAGTAAGTGAAGAAGCATAAGAAACAAATCACAAGCCAGACTAAAATGGACAGTGCAGAAATAAATGAGGCATGGTGGTGATGCATGGCAAACAAACATCATCAAGGATCATACACAAATGGTGCAACAAATAGTTAGGTCACAAGCACAAGTGGAACAAGGCTACAGCAGCATGATGGTGTCAAGTCAGTGTAGGTGCATGGTGCAACAGGTTGCGAACAAGAAATACCTTGCACATGCCAAGTCATGTTTCAAAATGACCATATCAAACCAATGCAAATACATCACAAAATGGGCAGGTACAACAGCATATTATGAGCAGCTTATAGCATGGAGCATAAATAAACATGGACCAGTATGATCATAAAGTTTCAGCATGATCAAGCAAGTGCTTGCAGTAAATAAGTATGGATCAAGTGTCAAAACCGTGTGCTCAAGTCAAGACAGAACAAATGGTGCTGTTACATGATTGAGCAAACATAAACAAGCAGGAATGTTAAGCAAATACATGGCAAGAATTCATTTCTGGAATTTAAGAGCATGAATTTATTCTCTGTGATTTAAGGAAATCTACAGGAGTCCTTATACAAAGAATTTCAAGTGCAAACGTTTGTTTGGGAAATCAATCAATTCTTTTGATTGCAGAAATTAATTCAAAGCAATTTTGGCAAGTATTTAATTTTTTTTTTCAAGAAATTCAGTTCGACATAAAAGGAAAGATTTTTTTTGAAATGTATTCAATCACGCAAGGGACCAGCAATGTTTCATTCAGCATGAATTCAAATCAAGCCAATGTGTTTATATCCAAAAAGGGGCAAGAACATTTCTCGGATAATTATTCAAATCAAGAAATTCAAAAAGGGAAACCGCAAATTATCAGACCAAATCAAAACCGTGGAAATCAAAGAGCAATAATCACGCAAATTTCCCATTCAATCGAAGGAACAAAAGAGGAAACCGCAAATATCAGACCAAGCCATTTTTTAAATCGAAATCAGAGTGAAAGGGTTTTGACTCTACCCTATATTAGACACCAATTCATCATCGGCAATATACAGATCGAAACCACAAACAATTGAATCGAAAAAACCCACAAATAAATTAAAGCAAAGAATTAAATCCGAATAACTCACAAGTTGTAGGGTTTCGTTCAACTGAGAGCTCAAGCAAATCGACATCAGAAAGCAAGCCACGAGTTCAAGCTTCAGAGATTAACCAATTCCGTCAAGGCCGCGATTTGATTTGGAGGAACCAAAGAAACCCTAGTCAAAGCCGCAATCGAAGAATCACTCAGCAACGAACACGAGCAACTCGAGAGTAAAGTTCATACAAGAGTTCATCATTCAATCAAGCCATCGTTTTGGATTGGGAAGGATTTCAGAAACCCTAGAGGATCGCCTGCCGCCATTTTATTTTCCAGAGCAAAGGAGAAAATGATCGGACAAGTACAAATGAAAGGGGCCGGCCTATTGTTTTATGGGCTAAGCTTTCTTTTAAAATAAGGGGACAACCCTCTTTATTTAATTCCTTGGGTTTCAATTCCTTCTAATTTGTTTTTATTTTTTGGTTTTAATTCGAGTTGTAAATTCAAACAATCATCTGAACAGTTTTCTAGTGTCTGTATAAACTAGAGTTAATCAGTCAGGGTGTTGACTGTCAGTCTCAGAGTCTGTAAAATCTGGGTTACGGATTACAGGGGTGTAATTCGGGGAAATCTGATCGAGGGGATATCGATCAGTCTATGGTTTTGAGCGTAGGGTTAGAATAGGAGCAGGGTTTGCAAGTGTACATGGTATTGTATGGGGGATCTGTTCTATCACCTAGTAGAAACCTTAGAGATGCAGCAGTAGGCAGGGTTTTGCCGAAGCTGGGTATATCTGTGTGTGATTTATTTTCTGCATTTCTGTTTTTACTATATTCTGCGATCTGTTTATTATTTTAATATCCTGTTTGTTTTTAATTAATTTAAAAACTGTGAAAAACCCTATTCACCCCCCCTCTAGGGTTATTCTAGATCCAACAAGTGGTATCAGAGCAAGGTTATTTCATTAACCCTAGAAACATGGATCCTAGTTGTTAGTCTTATGAGAGTCAGTCCAGTAATATTCCAATTATTTTTAAGGGAACAGATTTTTCAATTTGGAAATCAAATTTCGAATCATATTTAAAATCTGTTAATCTTGATTATTGGAATATTATTGAAAATATGGAAGATATGTCAAATAAGACGAATAAGGTTTTAAATGCTCAAGCTATGCATATTTTATATTCTTATCTTGATAATAATCAGCTTGACTTTATCTCTCATTGTTTAACTGCGCAGGACATCTGGAAAACTCTCAACGCGCGGTATGGAAATTCTGACAACTCCTCAAAACCCTCAACTGCCAACTCAAATTCAGATCTGTGCTTAACTGGAACTATTCATGTGGATTCAGACGATGGGGACTTATTATATGACGATCTGGTATCTCTTTGTAATAATTTAACAAGAACTGTTGATCGTCTCAAACGGAAAAACAAGTCTTTGAAATCTGAAAATTCTGAGTTGACCCACAATAACAATTTGTTGAAATTAAAATTTGAAAACTCTGACTGCAAAAACTGTATGGTTGTGAAAACTGATTTAGCTCAACTTGATGAACATTCTGGAAAGCTCGAAAATAAAATTTTGTTTTTGAAAAATCTCGAAGATGAGTTGACTCATAAAAATAACGCTTTGCAGAAGGAGTTCGATAAGATTAATTTAGAACATGAAATTTTTGAAAAGGAAAATTTGGTGAAAACGGATTTGATTGTGAAAGAGCTTGAATCTGAAATTGAAAAATTCAAGAATGTTGAAAAACTTGAATTGGAAAAACAAAAACTTTTTGAAGCTGAGATTTCTGAGTCCCAAGCCAAAATCAAATTGCTTGGAATTGAAAATTTGGTTTTGAAAGTTGATTCTGAAAATTGTAAGATCACTAAAAATCATTGTTCAGAATTAATGAAAGAAAATGATGATCTCAAATTTAAACTTCAACAACTTGAATCAACATTGGTTAAAATTTTCAAATGGAGAAAAATCGTTGAATATGTTGTTGAGAAATCAATTTCCGTCTGGAAATAAAATGGACTTGGATTTGGGAAAATGAATGATTTTGAAAAGCAGAATACAAACGGTTTTAAAAATCCCTCAAATCACTTTAGAAATGTTTGTTTTGAAAGTTCTAATTCTGAAAACTTCAAAGGATTTGTAAATCACAATCGAGATGAGTTTTTGTTTTATAACAAACCATTTAAACATTCTTGGATCTCAAATGGAAATAAAACGGGTTTTGTTAAATTCAAAACGATTTGGGTTCCTAAAGGCACAAAGGTAAATTCGGATGGTTTGTTATATAAACAAGTTTGGGTACCAAAAGATTTGAACAAAACTGTGGGTGGTTTCACAAATTTTGTTAGACCGCTCAATTCTCTTAACAGTTAGGTACCAAAGGAGGCTGAGGAACTGCATAGCTAAAGAAAAACTGGATTCAAAACTGCTACATATCACAGAATCATTCACAGTTCCTTAGCCACATCTGATGAGTTAGAGATTCTGCTTTACATTGGATTCTGGTATGACTCTAAACTTGTCTTTGTATATTCTCTTTGTTTTTTTTATTTCCTGTGTTTATTCCTTCCTCTTTCCCCTTCTTTTTTTGTTTTGACACTGCCATATTTTTTTTTGTCTATACTTCTTAAACTTCCAGTTGCAGAATTAATGATTTTTTTAAATTTGCCTTACTTATATAAAATCATCATGTGTTAATTATTTCCATATCCTGAATTTGAACTTGTATATATCTGCAATTGTTTTGAAGTTTATTTTCTGATTTTTGAATTCATAACAATGTTGATGCATTCATATCATATCTTGAACACTGTTAACTAGAATTCTAAATTTTTGAAGATCTGAATAATTAATGAAATTTCACACACTTATACTGTTTTGAGTCCCTTCCAATTCATTTTGGAAACGCTTGAAATATTACACTCATTACAGCACTCTATTATTTATTAGTAGTGATATTTTCATTATTTTTCAGATTGGCTTTGAAAATTTAAATTGTCTAGAATCTCAGTGATACATCTTAGAATTCATCTTTATTCATGATTATTATGGTTGAAATTAGTTTGTTTGAAATCATCTGAAATTCTTGATATTTTGAATATCACACACCTCTTAAAATTTGAAATAATCAACCTTGTGTGACTGATTCATTATATCTCAAACTTAACATTGATTCAAGTGATTTCAAATAAATTATTTTTAAATTTCTGGTATCATGAATACCTCTCAAATTTGATGTAAATGATCTGATATTTCTATTGGGCTTGTAAGAAATAGTTTTTGAGAAATTCTTGAAAAGTTCTTTTTTAAAATGGTCTTTGAAAATCATTGATATTTCATGATTAATTGATTTAAATATTTATTTGTTTAAAATCATTTGAAATTATTGATTTATTGAATCACACACATATCTTAAATATGACATTAATAATTCGGTGTGATCGATTCATTGAATCTAGAGTATTTCATATTCATCAAATGATTTAAAATAAATGGTATTTTTAATCTTGGATCATGAACCATCTTATGTGACCATCATTCTGACAAGTTTGTTTTTTTTGAAACTATTTTTGTGCTGCTCTGATACTATTTTCAAATAACTGCCTGTTTTGACTTGTCTGTTGCTTGCCAAATTTGTAAATCTTGTCTGCGTGGGCTCTGTGTTTGAAAACTCTTTGATATCCTTGTTCGTCTCAAGTGTCAATTTTAAATCCTCGAGAAGAGAGAACAATGGGTATCAGAAGTGCTGCTTTTTTTTTTCTCTTGTCCTGTATAGCTTTTCGCATTTCCTCTTGTAATTGATTTTCAACTTTAAAATTATTTGTTGATTATTCATTTAGAAATTGAAATCAATATCCAATTGAACTGTATTTATAATTCATCAAAATATATCAGAATTTGAAATTGTGATGAATTATGACTACAATATATTTCACAACAAGAGGAGATTTTATTTAGATTTTCATGACGGTTGAATATTTATTATAATATCTTTGAACTGGGAATGATTTCACGAATATCTTCTATGCCTCTCATCATTCTGTCATCCATTATGAGTTTATATTAATGTGGAGAGTTTAATATTTTTAAAATCTTTTTGTATAAATAATGAAAATATTTGTGATGGAATTGTGGTTATGTTATATTCAGAATTAGTGAAATTGAGAATTTTCAATTATCTCGGTACAGTTGATCATATTTCATAATATAATTAATTTAGAAATTTATTTCATAGTCCATCTCTGTACTTATCACATTTCTGTCATTCATATTGGTTGTATATACCGAGGAGTTCTTCTAGTTAAAGCTGAAAATGTTAAAATATATGATTAATTCATAAGTGTGTCTCTAACCTCATTTAAAAATCCAAGCCCTGGTCATGCATGGTTAAGAGACAACTTATAATTTAAGCTGCGACTGACCCCATTTAAAAATCCAAGCTCTGGTTATGCGTGGTCAGTGTGCTCTTAAATAATAATATATAAATAAAAAGGAAATAAAGTGCTAAAAATAGAAATAAATTTGAAATTCTCCTCAGTGTATAAAAATCAACCTATCAATCCATCTCTCTAATCTGTGAAATGTGTTGAAAATATTATGACGTATTATGATTTGTTGATTGATAGATATTGAGATTTGAGATTATTCGATTTTCTCACTTAAATTGAATTTTTAATTATAATCCAAATCCATCACCGTTTTTGGTGCTTTAATTTTATAAAATTCTTTTGAAAATAATTGGGAAATATTCATATTTTTTATAACTCTCCTCATTTTTATAAAATTCATCGTATATCCGTCATTTTCTACAATGTGAAATATGCCACCTGTTCTTAGAATACTATGATTTTTGTCTGACTAATTGAAAGTCATGATGGCCATTCTTTCTCTTAAGATGAAATTATATTTTTAGTCATTTTTTCATCTGTATTTTAAAATCTGTATCCTTTTGATGATAACAAAAGGGGGAGAATGGATTAGATTTTGATTTATGAGTGACTATTTTATAAATATTTTTAATTTTGAAAATTTATTATTTTTCATTTTTTCACTCATGCACAGTTATAGGGGGAGTTTCTGTTGTAGGGGGAGCTTTCAAATAGGGGGAGTTGAGTGCTTCACTGTAAAACGCATTTATTATACTCAAAATCTTAATATTCGTTTGTCATCATCAAAAGGGGGAGATTGTTGTATATAACGGTGTTGTATACACAATTATATGATTTTTGTTTGATGATAACAACCAAATATATATTATTTTATAAATGTGTTTATTACTGTACTGGTACTGTTCTATATTTACATCACAGACAGAAATATAATATTTATATTTAAATAGAATACGACTATACACGAATTCAAATATTCAACAGTATTTTATTTAAATATAATATTTTATTTCAACATCCCATACAGTACAAAATTTATAACTCCACTATTTGTACATCACTGAATTTCATTTACATATCAGCTCTTCACCACATTTTTTTTACTGACTCATATACATATACAAATTGCACAGTGTTATCTTCTGTCTTCAAGCTTCAATCTTCACTGTCAGTCCAGTCACCGTCTGCTTACCTGTCACATGAAACAGAAAACACACAGTACTCTGCAATAGAAATAAAACTGAACACATGCAAATATTTTTTTTTAATTCTATTTGCCTCAGTTTTCTGGTGTGTTTCTCATCATTTTTCATGACTTGATCTGATTCTTCTGTGTCTAGCAGACAGTTTGTATATGTACAGGGACAGGAAATTTTCTGAATGACTGCATATACACACGTGTATAGATATACACGTGTGCACTGCCACGCCAATTCAGTGTGCAACTGAGGAGTAGCCACGTGGACATTCTCGACTCAGTGCACATGAAAATTAAGTCAAAGTGCACAAAAACAGTTTCAACAAAAAGCAAAGTCAAACCAGCAAGTTCATGAGTCGAGCACAAATACACATAGCCCAAGGGTCGAGCCATAGTCAAGTAAAGCCAAGGCACATATACAGGAAAGTTCAAACACAATGGTCACAACAAAACACAAATATACATGCATATGTATACATGAAGACATGGATCAAAGAAGATTTTCAAATGTATGGCACAACACAAAAGCAGGTTAAGCTTTAAACAAAATTGGAGCAAGCCAGTTTCACAAAACATAGTCAACACGGCTCACAAATGGTTGAGCAATGGCGCAAGGCAACTCGAGGATGTATAATCATACAAGACTGGACAACAATATAATGCAGAAGTTTTCAAATTCATGGAAAGTTTATATGCAGCAATGTATACAAACATAGCAGGTAAAGTCAAGCCCAGTGCATGTTGAAGCCAAAGTCATGTCTCAACAATGGTGATCGAACCAAATATACATATCATGCAAACCAATCTAACAAGGTGGTGAAACACAAGTCATAGGCTAGAGCAAGGCATTCTAAATATCATGTCATACAAGATGGTGCATGGTCTTACGAGTGAACCAGTCATAAGTGCATCAGTTTTTTATTTCTGCAATGACAAAACAGTGGTGTATGATGCACACAGCAATATACAGGTACAAGCAAGTATATCAATGCATGACCACAAGTCAAACAATACAAAACTTAAAGAGGTGTGTGGCAAGATCAGTGCAAGACTAGTATGGACAAGATTCAGTGCAAGTGAACAAACTGTCGAGCAACAATGAATGAGCAAAGCAGTATGATATTGCCTCGACATTTTCTAGTACAACAGTAAGTGAAGAAGCATAAGAAACAAATCACAAGCCAGACTAAAATGGACAGTGCAGAAATAAATGAGGCATGGTGGTGATGCATGGCAAACAAACATCATCAAGGATCATACACAAATGGTGCAACAAATAGTTAGGTCACAAGCACAAGTGGAACAAGGCTACAGCAGCATGATGGTGTCAAGTCAGTGTAGGTGCATGGTGCAACAGGTTGCGAACAAGAAATACCTTGCACATGCCAAGTCATGTTTCAAAATGACCATATCAAACCAATGCAAATACATCACAAAATGGGCAGGTACAACAACATATTATGAGCAGCTTATAGCATGGAGCATAAATAAACATGGACCAGTATGATCATAAAGTTTCAGCATGATCAAGCAAGTGCTTGCAGTAAATAAGTATGGATCAAGTGTCAAAACCGTGTGCTCAAGTCAAGACAGAACAAATGGTGCTGTTACATGATTGAGCAAACATAAACAAGCAGGAATGTTAAGCAAATACATGGCAAGAATTCATTTCTGGAATTTAAGAGCATGAATTTATTCTCTGTGATTTAAGGAAATCTGCAGGAGTCCTTATACAAAGAATTTCAAGTGCAAACGTTTGTTTGGGAAATCAATCAATTCTTTTGATTGCAGAAATTAATTCAAAGCAATTTTGGCAAGTATTTAATTTTTTTTTCAAGAAATTCAGTTCGACATAAAAGGAAAGATTTTTTTTGAAATGTATTCAATCACGCAAGGGACCAGCAATGTTTCATTCAGCATGAATTCAAATCAAGCCAAGGTGTTTATATCCAAAATGGGGCAAGAACATTTCTCGGATAATTATTCAAATCAAGAAATTCAAAAAGGGAAACCGCAAATTATCAGACCAAATCAAAACCGTGGAAATCAAAGAGCAATAATCACGCAAATTTCCCATTCAATCGAAGGAACAAAAGAGGAAACCGCAAATATCAGACCAAGCCATTTTTTAAATCGAAATCAGAGTGAAAGGGTTTTGACTCTACCCTATATTAGACACCAATTCATCATTGGCAATATACAGATCGAAACCACAAACAATTGAATCGAAAAAACCCACAAATAAATTAAAGCAAAGAATTAAATCCGAATAACTCACAAGTTGTAGGGTTTCGTTCAACTGAGAGCTCAAGCAAATCGACATCAGAAAGCAAGCCACGAGTTCAAGCTTCAGAGATTAACCAATTCCGTCAAGGCCGCGATTTGATTTGGAGGAACCAAAGAAACCCTAGTCAAAGCCGCAATCGAAGAATCACTCAGCAACGAACACGAGCAACTCGAGATTAAAGTTCATACAAGAGTTCATCATTCAATCAAGCCATCGTTTTGGATTGGGAAGGATTTCAGAAACCCTAGAGGATCGCCTGCCGCCATTTTATTTTCCAGAGCAAAGGAGAAAATGATCGGACAAGTACAAATGAAAGGGGCCGGCCTATTGTTTTATGGGCTAAGCTTTCTTTTAAAATAAGGGGATAACCCTCTTTATTTAATTCCTTGGGTTTCAATTCCTTCTAATTTGTTTTTATTTTTTGGTTTTAATTCGAGTTGTAAATTCAAACAATCATCTGAACAGTTTTCTAGTGTCTGCATAAACTAGAGTTAATCAGTCAGGGTGTTGACTGTCAGTCTCAGAGTCTGTAAAATCTGGGTTACGGATTACAGGGGTGTAATTCGGGGAAATCTGATCGAGGGGATATCGATCAGTCTATGGTTTTGAGCGTAGGGTTAGAATAGGAGCAGGGTTTGCAAGTGTACATGGTATTGTATGCGGGATCTGTTCTATCACCTAGTAGAAACCTTAGAAATGCAGCAGTAGGCAGGGTTTTGCCGAAGCTGGGTATATCTGTGTGTGATTTATTTTCTGCATTTCTGTTTTTACTATATTCTGTGATCTATTTATTATTTTAATATCCTGTTTGTTTTTAATTAATTTAAAAACTGTGAAAAACCCTATTCACCCCCCCTCTAGGGTTATTCTAGATCCAACATTTACTCCATTGGATTGCTAGTGCATAAGTTTATAAATTTTTAGTCAAAACAACGCAATGCTTTTTAGAAAATGAAATCATTATAAGACTCAAGTCCCATCACATAATGCAACGCAAACCGGAGGATAGAGTTTTATCTTATAATGATCAAACATGCTTGATACATGGAAAATAATATTTTAATATTATTATTAGTGTCTAATCAGTTTTAAAATACTTCAAAGTAAATGTATCAATCCTAGATGGCATAGTACCCCGTCCTACTATGTCGCCATATATAGGTTTACAATCAAAACCGTAATGTCGTATTGGAGATTGGGTTTCCATCATGAGTCAAGGCTATGGACGATCTCCTTACCAATTCGAGACACTCTAGCAATGTCTCAGGACTCGGATGCTGGTGAGCCCTTGGATCCTGCAGGGCCGGTCCACAAATACTTTAGTGGATTGGCAATTCCTGAACACATGCTTCCTGGTCCTATTGAACCTATGAAACGGTCACTATCGACCAACAAATCCGAGGCACCTCATTCCATCAACAACATAAGTAAAATGTCAGGGCTTGCAAAACCCTAATACCACTTCTAGCTAGAAATAAACGTGTACACTCCCTGCGTTCTCTTGTCCCATTTCTGACTCTTACCGGGGTGTGAAGCTCGCAAGGTAATGCTATACACGAAGCTATGCCAAAAATAGGCTATGCTTTGATCGTCAACCACAAGGAACTGCTTTTCAACAAAAGCCTTGATCAATTGCATCTTGGCATGTCACATTGACAATTCACGCCATGCGATCGATAACTACCAATATATAACCTCTGAGCTCATGCATCTCAGAGAAGGGTGTTAAGCAAGAGAAAAAATTCTCCGCCACCAATAGATATATATTAAATAGAAATTAATTTACATGAAATGAAATCCAATGTCGGACACACATCCATTTACAAGTCCGTTCTGGGTCTGAACGAAACCAGAGACACCTTATTTCTCGTCCCGTATGTACGGAAGAGAGGTGCTTGTTTATCTGGATAATCAACAAGTACGTCTGGATAACTACCACTTTAACCATTTATTGGGAGCTAACCAGTTCCGGGCATCAGTAGTTATCCATTCGATGTGAAGATCGCCGATCTTCAATTGTCGTCTTCAATATCTTCGATTTAAATCGTCGTATAATCATCTGAAATGAGATTGAACTCAGTATTTTCAAATTATTCTCGCGTATATATAGTTTAAAACCATTTCATATCATTAATGGTATTTAATAACGATTTATTGCTATTTTTATATATATAAAAATAGCTAAATAAATTTAACAACGCTTCGGGTCAATAGGCGGCCCTAGCGCTGTTTTTTATCAAAATTTGATTTACACTTATCTCGAAATCTAACCGTTGGATTTTAACAAAAATTTTATCATTGGAAAGATCTTCCCAAAGCGGTCCTAATGGTTCCAGTTTTGGGAAAATCCGACGATTGGATCTTTCGGTATAATCATTTAAAGTTACGATTCCGAATGAAATCAAATCATAAATCATGAATCATAACAAATAAGAATTAACTATAGATTGGTGATAATAAAATCAGGATTATTTCTAATTAATAAAAAAAGAAATAAATAGATTTCTCATAGTCGTTTAAATCTAAATGATTCTAATCTGAAATTTGACCATAATTCGATCTGCTCAGAATTAGTTCTAGTCAGTCCAGAAGCATAGATCTCGGACTCACGATCGTAACGGATCTGAAATCATTCAATTTCGAGTTCGTATGAGTGAGATATGGATTAATTTGTATTAATAACATTTTAAAATAAATTAATTAAATAATATATTTTAAAAACCACCTTCTTCTTCAAATCAGAACCAAGGCCGCAAGTTTTCCTTCTCGTTCAATTCTAGGTCACCAGTTTTCGATCCAATTGCTCAACTCCGCGACGATCTGACACTGCAGCGTCCAAGAGGGGAGAGAGGCGCTCCAAGTGGACCCAACAAAGGCAAGTGCGATCGCACCTAGGGGGCTGGGCGGCGGTTAATGCGTTGGCCCTTCGGGGGTTCGGTTCTCGAACTACGCTGCATTTGGATGGATCCAACCGTACAGAATTGTAGAGGAGGATAAGTACTACGATAAAGTCAAAAGGAGGAGGGGATATTATTGAGTGGATCGAAGTGAATTAGTGGAGGAAGGTTCAAGTAATTTCGGCCATGAATAGAAAAGGGGCAGTGGCTAGACTAGGTTGTTAGGGTTTGTAATGAGAAAGATGTACTTTTATAATATTTAATTACTAATTTTTACAAATAAACCCGTTATCTCTTAGTAGATCCAATGCCCGTCCAATAGAAGTTGTTTCTACCTAATCGCCCCTGTTCCGGAACCAATGGGCTAGGTCCCGTCAGCCCAAACGTTTGTTTTTTGCCTGTTTTCTTTAATTTAAAATTTAAATCCTTTATTCAATTAATTTGATCGTACATTTAAATTCACCGGGGCCACATACAGACTCCAAAAATTCCCGAAAAATAAATCTAGCTATGTTTTGACGATACGGTCCTAACAAATTTAATTTCATCGAATTTAGAGACTGTTTGAAAAATGGCCTTTTTAACGGTCGATTAAATTCAACAGAAATTGTCAAATCACAGTTTAATTTACTACGCTCACAAATAAATTCGAAAAATTATGGAAAATTAAACTTAGCAATAATTTGACATTCCGGATTCGACAAAAATTATTTTGTCAAAAATGGAGGTCGTTTGTATAATGGCCATTTATACGACCTATAAATTATTTTATATTCCATAGCGACTATTCTGAATATTCAACTGGCCATAACTTTTTATTCCCACTATGAAATTTGATTTTTCGGATTCGTTGGAAAGATATTTTTAAACAGATTTAGATATTTTTGGTTTCACTAAAATCCATTTTATTTTGAATCCTGTACATTCAGTCAAAGTTCAGATTCAAAATTTCAAACTACCTTGCTATTTCTAATTCCTTTTAAAATTAAAATAAATATATTCATTCTGACTTCGATTTAAATAAATTTTAAATCGTTATTATTTAAAATAAATTATTTTAACTATTCAAAATTCATTGAAATTGCTAAAATATAAATTTTAAATTGATTCTGATTTTCTGGGTTGTTACAATCCTGTAATGCATGGAAGAAGCAAGCACATTGACGTCAGATTTCATTTTTTAAGGGAGCTTGTGAAAGATGGAAGCATTAAGCTAGAACACTGTGGAACTTGTGAACAAGCAATAGATATTATGACAAAAGCTCTCAAATTGGAGGTGTTTCAAAAAGCTTAGAGGAATGTTGGGAGTCTGTGCTATAGCTGCATTAAACTAGCTGCTGTACCGCAGTTAGTTTAAGGGAGGAAATGAAGCAGGAAATAAACAGTTTGCTGGTTCAAACTTGTACCGCATCATTTGTTATTATCTTTTAGTTGAATTAGTTGTTTGAATTTGAATTAGTCTTCTCAAATAATAACACTGCTGTGATGCTAAAAGTGCTACAGTTTAGTAGGTCATTTTATTTAAGTTGTAAAGACTATATAAGCCAGTTTGTTTTAAATAAAAGTTAAGAAGTGCAACTTATTCAAACTGCTATTGTCACTATCCTTTTGCTTTCAGTCATTCTCAACAATCTTTATGCGTACTCCCTTTGCGGAAGGAGGGGGCTTTGTTCCGACCATCGTTACATAACATTAGATTTCCTTGGCTCTTAGTCTTATTATTTCGCTTGCTATCAATATCCTTGTCTTGATTCTGCTATGCTGTTAGCTAAGGTAGTTCCTCTTTCGCAATAATACCTAAAGTTCCTCGTTTAGTTTGAGTGACTTATAATAGTATGTTCTTCTCATATGTTTTATAAATCTCGTTCCGACCGTTACCTTTTTAATCACAATAACCGTGAAGTACGTACTTTTCTTTACCTTAACCACAACCCTTGTCTGAAACAAAGCACATATGGATTTGCAAGCCTCTGCCACTGTGTAAATATATTGGGACAATTATATAGAAGAATAACTGGAGTTGAAAATGGAAATGAGAGCTGAAAACCCATATCTAATTGAGGGGGCGTAATAGTGAAAAACAAGTTTATCCATTCAATCAGTTTCACATGCATCGTTCATTTAAGGTATCTTTCTACTAGTTGTTACATTCTTGCATCTTTCATTTCAGGCATCTTTGCCATTACATTCATGCATCTTTTATTTCAGGCATCTTTTTACTAGCCGTTACATTCATTAGCTATAAATTTGCATACGGTTTATCAAATCTTGTAATCTGTATCATTACATCTTCTTGAATAATAAAATCTTCTCAACTATTCTTCTATATGGTTTCAGAGCCTAATTGCCGAAAGGCTTAATCGTCAAGCAGAAAGTTGATTTTGTTTTATTCTCTCCTCAGATTGGATCCTCATCACTAGAGCTCAAACCATCTTCGCCAAACATTAACTGGCTGCTGATTTGGTATCTTACCAAGCTCAACTGCAATTTTTTCAGTCTGCCTCGCACGATCTCTGATCTTTTATGGCCAACAACAATGAAGCAACCTCCGTTGTTTCAGGAAGTATGGGGTACAGCGCTTCACCAAACCACCATGACCTGATTAAACCAAAAAGCCAAATTATCACCACATCTCTAGACGAAGACATTTATATTCTATGGAAATATCAAGTAGAAATTGCTTTAAGAGGGTATGATTTACTGCAGTACATTAATAGGACAATAACGGTCCCACCAGTGATGATAACCAATCCGGAAGGAGAAATTGTGCCTAACCCAGACTACACAAAGTTTTAAAAACAAGATAGCCTCCTCCCCTCATGGCTCCTATCGTCAGTAAGTTCGAATTTATTATCAAAAGTAGTTGGATGTAGCACGTCTTATGAAATATGGAAAACAATTGAACAAATTTTTAGTTCTAAATCCGCAGCAAGAGTTATGCTGTATAGGAGGGAATTACAAAACATTAGAAAAGAAGGCCTTAGTATGAAAGAATACTTGGGTAAATTAAAAAATATATGCGACAAACAGAATGTTGTAGGTCATAAAATCAATGATAATGAGCAGATCCTATTTATTACGCGAGGTCTGGACGATGAATACGCGTCTCTAATAACTGTTATAGCAACACAACAAAATTTACCAGACTTACAGTTTGTTCGATCAACACTCCTCACCCATGAAGGCAAGATTGAATAAAGGAAAATAACACAAGGAGAGTTTTCAGCTAATTACGCCACTGCTAAAGCAAAACAGACACAAAGCAACAACTATGGCAACATGAACAAACAGGAAAATCAATACCAGCATGGGAATCAGCCACCAAGAGGAGGACATCAACCCCAAAGAGGTCATGGATGCGGAAAGATGGAACAATAACAATTGTGTTAAATGTTAGATATGCCAGAAATTTGGGCACATGACAAACAAATGCTATTTTAGGTACAACTCTGAAGGCAATTCTTCACAGAAAAATGCTCAAGCCAACACAGCAAACATGGAAGGATTAAACATGAAAAACAATGAGCTGAACAGAAGTCAAAGTGCAAGCAATGATGATGCAAACAAGACTGATGATACCAATCCTAAAGAGTGGTATCCAGACTCAGGTGCTACCCACCATACACCAATAATCTCCAAAATTTAAACATAGGAAGCAAGAGATACTCAGGTATGAGAAATCTCTACACATGGGAAATGGTGAAACCGCTAGTATACTCATATCGGTAAGGGTACTATACTTGGTAAAAGACAATTCAAATTGAATAATTTACTCAGAGTACCCACTATCAACAAAAATTTATTAAGCGTATCAAAATTTGCTAATGACAATAATGTATACCTCGAGTTTCACCCAAATTTCTGTGTAGTTAAAGATTCACTAAGCCAGGATATATTACTACAGGGTAATCTACATGATGGCCTATACAAATTCAGCAACTTAAAGACCGCCAATTCTAGTAAAGGATTTCGGTGTAATAATCTAGATGTTAGCAGTAATAATAATTGTGCTAGGAACTTTTATAATAATGACAGTAATGGATGCATCAGAAATACTAGTAAATGTAATTCTCTTGAATCATGGCATGTTAGATTGGGTCACCCAAGTCTTGAAACTGTTAGAATAATTTTAAATAGCAATAATATCTCTTTTGATAATAACACACTTGTCAAGCATACATGCACACACTGCCAACTCGGCAAAAGCCACAAACTTCTGTTCAATGATTCTGACACTATTTATGATAAGCCACTGGAGCTTATAACGACTGACTTGAGAGGACCAGCGCCACTAAATTCATATCAGGGACACAGGTACTATCTTTCCATTGTTGATGCATATTATACATATACGTTGATATACATGCTTAAAAACAAATCTGAAACATGCAATACGGTCATACAATTCATAACATATGTTGAAAAACAACTTAATCACACTGTCAAAATTATGCAAACTGATGGGGGGGCATAATTCAAACCACTTGCTAACTATTTTTTCCAAAAGAGGAATAAAACGTAGGTTAACCTGCCCTTACACATCTGAACAAAACAGTTTAGTGGAAAGAAAGCATAGACACATCGTAGAAACAGGCTTAACTTTAATGTCTCAAAGCGCCTTACCTATGGAATACTGGAATGAGGCATTTTGTAGTTCTGCTTTTCTCATTAATAAGCTACCCACTAGAGTGTTAAATAATAAAACACCACATGAATTGATATATAATATAAGGCCAGATTATAACTTCTTAAAATCATACGGCTGCTTATACTTTCCATGTTTGAGAGACTACAATAGACACAAACTAAGTATGAGATCAAGTTCATGCACGTATATTGGGTATGCTCAAAATTAGAAAGGATATAAATGTTTGGACAAAAATGGCAGAATTTATGTTTCAAGACATGTTATATTTGATGAAAATATTTTCCCCTTTGTAGGAAAACAAGAAACCAAAGACAGGAGTATGGGACACACCACTATAGCTGAGCAATTCAAACCTTTTATCACTGAACCACTTATAGACGATGCTTGCCAAAAATCACATAGCACCAACATGCAAGATGAACATGAGGAAGATACAGATGCAAGCAATATTGAAGGAAACATTGATCAATCTTATCATGACATGAACAATAGCAATATGGAAGGGAACAACAATACAAACACAAGTGCAAACTCAACTGCATAATAGGAGGCACAAATGCAAGCTTATCATGACGTGAACAATAGCAATATGGAAGGGGACAACAATACAAAAACAAATGCAAGCTCAACTGTACAACAGGAGGCACAACAGACACAAGCTAAACACCAAATGACCACGAGATCAAAGAGTGGCATTTTCAAACTTAAAATATACAGTGTTTCCATGGTTGAGACTGAGCCTGCAAATTTTGGCCAAGCAATAAAATCAAATAAGTGGAAAGAAGCTATAAATTTTGAATATGAAGCACTCGTGAGAAATAAAACATGGAGTCTCGTGCCACCGCCAAAATACAATAACATAATTGGATGCAGGTGGACGTACAAAATAAAAAGAAAAGAAGATGGAACCATTGACAAATACAAGGCCAGATTGGTGACCAAAGGTTATGCGCAACAGTTCGGGTTTGACTTTAACGAGACATTCTCCCCAGTAATTAAACCCACAACCATCAGAATAATACAAACTATAGCTTTAAGCCAAGGTTGGAATGTGAAGCAACTAGACGTCAACAACGCCTTGTTAGATGGAAAATTGAATGAAGAGGTGTATACGCAACAACCGAAAGGATATACTAATGGAGACAAAGTTTGCAAATTACACAAGGCCAAACAAGCCTCGAGGGCATGGTATGAGAAACTAAAATCTACCCTATCTAACATAGGTTTCAAGCAAGCAATGTCTGACAATTCCTTATACATGAAGAAGAACACACTGGGAACTATTTTCATACTGGTATACGTAGACGACATGCTTATAACAGGAGATAACGATCAAGAAATAAGCAGAATTGTACACTTATTAGATAAAAGTTTCGCTATCAAAGATCTGGGTGAGCTAAAATATTTCCTTGGAATACAAGTGATCAAAAGAAATAATAAAGATCTAATCTTGTCACAGCAAAATTATATTTCAGAGATATTGCAAAGAGCAAATATGCATCATGCAAAACATTTACCAACACCGATGATCAGTAATCTATGGCTATCTAAACATAAAGATGAGACCATAGATAATGTCAAGCAGTACAGAAGTATAATCGGGGCACTACAATATGCAACCATCACATGACCCGACATATGTTATAGTGTGAACAAATTAAATCAGTACATGCAAAACCCACTGACAGAACATTGGATAACATTGAAAAGAATTCTAAGATATTTACAGGGCACGAGACATCATGGAATAACTCTGAAATCAGAGAAAGAATGCAACTTAAAGTGCTTCAGCGATGCCGACAGAGCAAATGACATTGATGATAGAAAGTCAGTGTCAGGATACTGCGTTTACCTAGGATCCAACATCATTTCATGGTACACGAAGAAGCAGCAAAGTACCTCCAGATCCAGCACAGAGGCCGAATACAAAGCACTGGCAAGCGCAACAGCAGAAGTACTTTGGATAGGTTCACTCATGGAAGAATTAGGGTTTCCCTTAAAGAGAAAACTAGTTATCTGGTGCGATAACAAGAGCACAGTTTCACTGTCACTTAACCCAATCCAACATTCAAGGACAAAGCACCTCGAAATTGACCTCCACTTCGTAAGAGAAAAAGCATAAGCAGGACGATTGACAATTTCTCATGTACCAGCGTATTACCGAAGAGCCGATGCCCTCACAAAAGCTCTATCGACTAAAAACTTCATCAGAATGAGAGAGGAGCTGAGGATAATAGATGGAGGTGAAAATGGAAATGAGAGCGGAAAACCCAGATCTAATTGAAGGGGCGTAATAGTGCAAAACAAGTTTATCCATTCAATCGGTTTCGCATGCATCTTTCATTTCAGGCATCTTTCTACTAGCCATTACATTCGTGCATCTTTCATTTTAGGCATCTTTCAACTAGCCGTTACATTCATGCATCTTTCATTTCAGACATCTTTCTAGCAGCCGTTACATTCATTAGCTATAAATTTGCATACTGTTGTATCTAAACTTGTAATGTATATCATTACATCTTCTTGAATAATAAAATCTTCTCAGCTGATTATTCAAAGATTATACATCCCTTTTCTTTATGTCCATGAAAAAAAAAAACATCATTTGGTTTCTTTGTAAACTGTAAACCACTTCTTGATTTTCTTAACAAATTCCCTCCTTGTGCCTACTGATCTTGTGCCGAACCTGTATACTATATACTTACTAATCTTATGAGAAGTACCAGAATCCTACACATCTCTTATGTAGCTCGAGCCTCATCTATGCGTGTGTGGTGTATGTTGAACCAAGTACAAGATAGATTTGGTGGTCCTATGACTCCTATCATAAGCATCGTCTGTGAAAATAAGAAGTTAGTTAAACTCCAATAATTCAAAATCAAATGCGATAGATTTCCATTCTCCTCCTTGAAATCAAAGTCTTTTTTTTATTGCATGTAATATACCTTAATATCTCTTCTGCTCGGCCATAGTTATATGAAAAAGAAACATGATTATTATCATATTCTATCCTAGACCAATTAGCTAGTGGAACAATGCGCCCCTATGTGCCATCCAAGGAAGGAGAAAGTCGTATCTCTTCATCACTCTTTTCTCCATCTGGTTGCATCAAACCTATATGCTGACATTTCTGATCAAGTAAAACTGTTCCAGTGTCGTACCAAGAAGCGGTGATTCATCGTCTACCATTGCGGTTTGCTCCTAAAGCACCATTCTGTCAGTTTTTCTGTCTGTACCTTAGATATACTGCAGTAGAAGTTCTTGATCAATTCCTGATCATCTTATCTCATGGCTAATCAAGGAGACATCACAAGTCCTTAGTCCTCATCCACCAGGGTCTCTCAAAATCAGCCACGCCCCATTCATGACTTAATGAAAGCAATCATCAAGCCTCAATGCCAATTGATCTTGGTGCAACTCGATGAATCCAACTATCACTACAAAAAAAAGTAGAATAGACATCACAGTTTTAACATCGCTTGCAAATTCAGCCGATGTCAAAACGGTTTTTAACATCGTCAATATTAAAATTGATGTTGTTGGTTTCTCAGATATCTTTTTATTAGAAGAGCGATGTCTTATACACGCTTTAAAAAAGAAAAGAAAAATCAGGCCGTTCAAATATTTCCCTCTTACCCTTTTGTTTCCCTCCCTTGACCAAATTATTTCCCCCCAGCGTCTTAGTCAAAATTTTCACCGAACAAAAGTTAAAAACAAAATAGAAAGGTTTAAAATATATTTTAAGTATTGAGTTTTCAATATTGATAACAAAACATAAGACAAGTTAAGGAATGACGGAGGGGTGAAAGAGTGACGGAGGGGACCATGTAAAGGAGAGAGGGACAACGAAATGGTATATTATAATTTTTTTTTGTGTGTTAATTTTCAAAATAAGGAAAACAAATAAAAGTTGTTTTCTACTTTGAATGTTAACTTTGTTTTCTAAAACGACCGTTTTTAGCGTTATATATGCATCGTCCGCATTTTACCATGGACGAAAACTAAAAAGCGTAAACCAAACGCCCTCTTCACTTTTCCCCCACCAATTTTTTCACTTTTCCCCTCAATCTCTCGAACCCTAATTAAAAACAAAACAGAAATTTGTAAAGCTGCTTTGTAAAGCTCGAAGCTCTGTTTAAAGCTGAAATCGATTAGCTGAAAGCCCTAATTTGTGAAGCTCAAAGCTTGATTTGTAAGTGGTAAGCTGCTCAAATCTTGTTAATTTTTTTCCATAGTAAACCATTAAACTTGAATTCTACATCGAAGTAAATATCTTGATATTTTCTACTTTAGCATGGGTTAAATGATTCTACCCCACAATCCCAGATCATTTTTGAATTGGGATTTAAGAATCAAATTGTATGAAAGTGATTCAGATTTAAAACGAAATTTAATTTGTAGGATTTTAAAATATTTGACATTATTGCATGCAGGGCCCTTTGCTAATATAGCACATGGAAATTCTTCGATAATAGCTGATAAGATGGAGCTTAAGTTGGTGGAGGAAAGTGGGTTTGTAGCGATAGAAGCTGGTTTTAGTGCTGACATTGAAGTAGAGAAGTTTATGAATATAAAATGTAGGTATAACGGGTTAAAGCCTCACTGTGTGGTGATTGTTGCTACTGTGAGAGCTCTTAAGATGAACAGCGGTGGCCCATAGGTTGTTGCTGGGAGGCCACTAGACCATGCTTAAGTGTCGGAGAATGTTGCTTTGATGGAAGAGGGTTGTGTTAATTTGGTTGGGCATATAGAGAATACTAAGGCTTATGGAGTCAATATTGTGGTTGTTATTAACAAGTTTGATAGCGATACTGAAGCTGAGATAAAGACCGTAAGGAACGCAGCTTTGGAAGCTGGTGCTTTTGACGTTGTTGTTTGTACTCATCATGCCCATGGTGGATGATAACAGAATCACTTTAGTATTTGTACAGGATGTTCCCTAAGGTAAATAACGATCTTTTTGGTCATTGTATGTCAGTATGTAGCATACAGTGAACATGTTTCTGACCCACAGGGTAACAATATTTTTGTCAAAGTCTTGTTGCCTGATAATTTTTTTTAATCGATTTTGCTCTATATCTATGGTGGAAACACTTTTAAGTGTTTATCAATATATTATGCTCTTTTTCCGCCAACTTATCCCTATTTTGATAATTTTGCCCTTACCATCTTTCATGTACGATGTTTTAGCTTGTGTCATTACCAAATATATTACATCCTAGAGCTGCATGCTATTACATGAAAGTTAGATTTCAACCAAAACTTGAGCCTGCGTCTTAAATACCTTACTATATATATGGTTTATTTGGGTGTCATTTTCACTTCTTTTGCCAAATAAGTCTGGTTGAATCTATATATGTAAATACATAATGTGACATGATATAGGTGATTAAACAAAAGCAACATGACAAATACATAACACATATTTTATGATTACTGAAGGCTGAGAAGAAGATCGAGATGTACACGAAGCAAGGCTTCTCGAATTTTCCAATTTGCATGGCTAAAACTCAGTAGGCTGTAGAGCATGGGAAAAAAATTTGGAGTTTCAAACTGGCGGCGAGGGACAAATTACATGCTGCAACTCTCGACTCCAGTAGGCTGTAGGTAGCGTCGAAGACAATAGAATGACAGGAATTCAATTGGATGTGGTAATTGACAGGATTACTGTTCTTTCAACTAACTTCGATTGGGGTCGGCGAGGCCAGGGTTAGCAGTGCAGCAACAACCTTCAATTTACAACCTCTAGGTAGTTTCAAGTTTCAACCAACTCCTTTATTATTGATTTTTATGCTCAAATTATGGAATGGAAAGTTCTGATATTTGTATAATTATGCGACTTTACCTGTCTGGGATGTATTTTTTACACCCTTCAATGATTGGGAATCGAATTTACATTATTACTATTAGATAAACGAAGCTAAAAAGTAACAGATGGATAATTCAAAGTAAATTTGACATTTTACCACACCAGTTTGCAGTTAGTTATTTCCCATTTAATTTGCTATAAAGCTAGGCAATATCATTAAACATTGGTATCAATTATTTTTACAACTTAAATAGAGTTGATGAAACTGTTATTTTGAAAATTTTATGAAAGAATGAAAATACTTGGAATGACTTGTACAAACTGAAACCTCTTGGTTCTCCTAAACAATACTCTGCATCTTTAAAGTTGTTATTAGCATTGCTGTGTTAACAACTTTTTCTAATAGTATTTTCAATATTAATGTCAGCATCAAATAGAAAGGGCATATTCATCCTATTTGGAGTTGAATTTAGAGGATGTCGAACCATGCCTTTCTGGACCTAAAAGGTAAATGGGTTGCCATATTTTTTTGATCATGTCTACATATAATTATGCCATCATGTATTTTTTCTTTGGCTTAGGCATCATGATAGGATTGTTCTAAGAGAAATGAAAGCTGACTGGCATGCTTGTTTAGACAACAAAGTAGGATTCAAGGTGCGACAACGTTATTTTTTTTGTTTTATTATCATTGCAAGTTTAAGACTTGATAACACTGTATTTTTTATTTATTTTGATATAATACAATGCTATGTGATTCAAGGATTTGATGTTCCTAAAGAAGCTCAAAGTAAAGTTGTAGACTCCAACTTCCATGGGAAATCTGCTCAGCTAAGACATGGCGATGTTGTCATTACTACAATCACTAGTTGCACTAATACTTCAACTCCCAGCATAATGCTTGGAGCTGCATTGGTTGCGAAAAAGGCTTGTAAGCTCGGTCTTGAGGTAGGATTAGTGTTCTTTTCATCGTCATATTACATTTGGATCACCACTTCTAAGTCTGAGGGAATATCAAAACATTTTAATGCAGTACTGAGGAAATAAATGTTGATGATTAAACTGCATGATGTTTTTATCATATTTTTCAGCAAAGTTACTTCACAAACTAGTTTTTTAGTATTGCAATCTTTTTTTTTTTCAAGAATAGTTAACACATCTCAAATTATTCAGTAGATATACCTCAAAAGTCGTGGATATATAGTGCTATTTAAATATATTTTTTGCAAAAATGGAAAAGGTAGCACGTTCATTGCTTGCTATCAAGTTATAATCTATGGCTATCCCAGTGGTTGTTCTGGTGATGTTTGTTACGAATATCGCTATATAATTTTATATCAGGTTAGGCCTTGGATCAAAACAAGTCTTGCTCCAAGTTCTGGGGTAGTCAAGAAGTACTTAGACAAGAGATAACAATATACTTTAACAATACCCAATTGTGAAACCCTAGATCTGAAATGTAACCATATTGATTTAATCGAGAACAAATCAGAAAATAGATAACTTGATTAGCGGAAGCGTACCTGAATCTGTATTTAATTATTGCTATACCTGAATCCCATAATTGGTTGCCACGGAGAAGATTATCTGTTGTAGAAGAAGAAGAATTTGGTTCGGTCTTCCAAATTGACACAAACCCTAGATTAGATTCAGCTCTACGTAGAAGAGGTTAGAGAGTTGTTAAGGCTTGTGTAATTCGGGGACCATAACCCTTTATATATAGAGTTGACATTTTGTAATTCGGCCCTTCAACAAATTATAAAATGCCCTGGTATCTACACATTAGGCCCATGATAACTTAAACTTTAAGCCTATTAATTCTAATCGAAAATTAGATCACTTTAATTAAGCTTTACACCAAAATAGCACAACACATTTTATTTTACATATGTGACCCAATTGTCGAAATATTCCAACAATCTCCCCCTGGGCCACATATGAAATAACCTTAAAATGTGTTTAACTTTATGAGCTCCAAAATTTGCTATTTGTAACATATGGTGTATCTGAAACAATCTCGTCCATTAATTGGGTTGACAAAGGATCAAAGCGGCATTCATTACATTTATCGTAACTAAACCCATCGATGGTCACATATATCAATACAATCAAATGACATGGATCAATCATGGATGCGTAGCATGGAAATTACATGAAATGTGATCTATACATGTCTATTTCCAACTGGTCCTTCTTTAGTGAGATCAAATGTTTAATATTTAAACAACCTGAGTGCAAAGAAAAATTCATTACTTTATTTCTGATCAGAAAAAGAACTTGATATGCATATATCTGCAACTGAAGTATAGAGCAATGAGTCATATGACAATACCAAATACAAACTCCCCCTGAACCAAAATATCCTTACATAAAGTTACACCAATTGAGCTACATGCTCATGAAAGACCTTAGGTGATAACCTTTTGGTAAGCGGATCCGCCATAATGGAGTTTGTCTAAGTGTGCTCTATGAATTACAATATATTTTGCACTCTTCCCTTATTGGAAAATAATATATACTTTACTGTCACAATATTACTTGGTTTTTCAATTCTTTATCAATAACTGGAGTCTTATGACAAAATTTCATTATTATTTTCCATGTTTGGATGTCTTATAATTAACCAAAGACGATATTTTCAAAGTGGTGAAAACTATAAGTGCCTAAGTGACACTTTTCCCTTATATAGTTTCACCCATAAAATATATTATCATTGCTAGAAGTGGATCTTTTACAATAAGGACATCCAAAATATCCGGATCGTAATTCTTTATGATCTCCACCCGATCCAATCTTTTATCTATGAACATATAATCTTTTATTTTGTCTTTTAAAGATATATCATATGTATCATAACCATTTTGGCTACTAAATCATTGATCCACTTTTAATATCAGTAAGGTATCTGCCAAATAATGCACGCATATCCATATGTGTATATACATTAGTATGCATTAGAATTCACACTGCAAATGCATGAGAAATCTTTTGCATTTCTTTAATTTCAAGGATGGTAACATTTATCTGTTTGGTAAAAGAAAAACAACTGAATCGCAGTTTACATACCAAATCTTTTAAGCATTTATCTTCCTAATTCTTTTGTAATAATCCAAATATCACCCCATGAACAATAATGGTGTATTTGAATCCCAAATACAAAAGACTAATCCGTAAATGAGTTTCTTAAGTAGTTTCACCAATGTCTCCATTAAGAAACATAACTTTAATCTCCAATAGATAATGCTCAAAAGTACAAAATGTAGTAAGCTCCAAAGCGATCGATTCTAAAGAATCGTTTACTAAGTCCAAAATGAAACATTCTTTAAAGAAAATAAAATTTCCTTTTAATAATAGTGATTTCAATAAAAGTGCCTTATAAAATTCAATATTACCCACTTGATCCCTTTTGGCTTTGAATAGTTATTCATAACCAATGACCTTATTACTTAAGTTAGAGGGAGATTTCAAACTTTATTATCCATATAGATTTATGCTATATGTTCATTTCTTAAATCCACATTTTAAATTAATACCTTACATGGATTGATGTAAGTCCGTAGCATCATCTTTATCAATCCATTATTTATCTTTATGAAAAAATACTACACAATAATCTGAAATAGCATTTCTTCCCATTTAGGTGGATTTCCATAGTGATCTTTGCATTTTGAGGTTGTTGAGTTTGTTTTCTTGAAACAGTAACCTTAGCTAATAGAAAAAATTATCTTCAACATCGTCTTATTGTGGTTCTTAATTCACTTCTTCCTAATAAAAGAAAACAAATCTTAAACTTTAAGCGAAGAAGCAACCGCAGTTGAATCAAAGATGATGATTCTCTTTAAAGACAATGATATTACTTTATTTCTCCCCCCCAAACTCAACATCCTCAAAATAACTATTTCAATTACCGCTTTAAAACTTTTCCTTAGTGTGGGTTCATAAAAAATTATAAACTTTAAATCCCTTAGAATATCAATAAAGCATTTACTATCTTTATGATATCTCAATCTATAATTCCTCAGTAAACTGAAACAAAAATTATATTAGTCACCAAAACAAAATTTGAGATATCATTACATAAGTTATTTAGCATAAGTAGCCATATCTTATATGAGCTTCAATCACATAAGATTTTGAATTTATTCATAAATTAACATTACTATTTCTTGATGAACAATAATAACCTAATATGTTCACGTTAGAAATGTAAAACCGAAATCTGTCTAAATGACAGCATAAAAAATATATCAAATATATCCAAAAAATTTGACTTAAATCTCAATAATAACTATAAAATATCAAGTATATTTTACTTTATATGCCTGTATATCTCATTAAAGAAACAACTATAAAAAAATGTCCGTATGTTATTTCTTTTCATTGAGATCCTTAGCGACTTCTTAATCCTTATTCATACATTTATTTACAATGTATATCAAATGAGTACTTTTCAATCATAAAAACTTCGATCTCTATTTTAATTACCAAAGCGCTAAATTAGCCCAATAAGATAACATATTATTCTTAAAATAATTTTTATCGTTAAATGAATATACTGAAGATAGCACCAAAAATAACAATAACTTGAGCGTCTTTAGCTTTTGAAGCAATATCTTTTTCCAAATAGTACTCATTTATATTTCTTTTACTTTGACTTTATGTAATCAAGCACCACAAAGAGTGCTTGATTTCCCTTATTGTTTTCACAAAAAACCGTTTCCATTCTCAGTAGATAGCTTATACAAAATTAGTTATTGTTACCTGTAGCACATCCTTGAAAACTTCTGAAGTATTTGCTTAAAGATCATTTAACTCTTGCCTTTGAATTATATCACCTTTCAATATTCTTCATAACATTATAAGAATATTTAACCGTAGTAGAGTTGGCTGTAACCCTCTTAGTTACAAGAGTTAAATCTATAAAGTCAAGAACTAATAACATGCTCTCATACAAATCCTTATATTTATCCCAAAACAAGATGGGAATATTCTTTAAATTGGCAGATAATTCAGTTAAATTAGCTGAAAATGAACAAAAAATAAAATGAAGATTGACTGTATATGCTCATAGCCAAATATCAACCATAGTAAATTCAAATAATTGGTAAGTCTCTTCTCAAGATATCTAGTGCACATTAATATCAAGTCTTTGGACAGTAATATTAATTGTAAGTGGTACTCTTGTTGTAATGATCAAACACTGACAATAAATTCAAGTCAAATAACAACCTTCCTTTGGGCCGATTAATTATTCACTCGAAAAATCTTATAATTGTCACGTATTTATCATCACACATGTGTAAGTGATTCGGCCAAACATTAGCCTTCCTTTGGGCCGACTAATATTCGCCACACAAATATTAAACATTTTCATGAACCACCAAAATATAGAGGTCACTTTGGTGACATATTATTTTAAAGTTAATTCACTACTAATGTAAAATATTTACACCTGTAAAGAGACGCCAAAATTATATTTGAATTTATCCTTAATATATGTACAATATATTTTGAGTGTTATAAAACACTCTCAATGCTATAGGTCTATATGACACCATAAATAAATCACAAAAAAACGAATGTCTGAAATGAATACCAAACTCAAATGCCACGGTATTTATATATAAATTGACATAGTAAGTGTTTTGCTACATAACATAAATAAACGAAGTTGTTAAGATGTACATCTAAACCATAAAGTAGTGATATAAAATAATACTATGTCACTTTATCTTTAGTTTACTTTTTACCTTATCACCATTTATCATGATGCTAGATGAATTCAGCATGAACCCGGAAAGTATGACAAAACTTATGTTAAGAGCAAAGAATGTTGCATTGTACAAGGCCATAAGAATTAAGCACTAACCTGACATAAACCATATTAATACGGCAATGTTAATATGAAAAAATAAATAAAAAAATCTGGCATTGTTAAACTAATCCATGTAGTCCAAACATATACATGCATGATTAACCGTGCAACTTGTTTACTGATAAATACCCGTTTTCTGTACTGTAAAGTAAAATCTGAGCTCAACAAAGATCAGACTATCATAAAGCTTCGTCCAAATTAAATAATTCTGACCAGTTCAAAATATATTTGAACCTTTCAAAAGTGCCGATAGTGATATTGCATCTAACCCGGATCACGCATATGGATCATCAACAAAGAAACAGTCAAATACCTTTCTCCTAAATTTTTTTGTTTGTTTGTTTGTAACAAATAGGACAAAGAAAGACCACATGCATATAAAAAATAATTATATTTGACAGCAACATAAAACATAGTAGTTCCCGTATACCCAAAGGCAAACCACATGCATATAAAAATAATTATATTTGACAGCAACATAAAACATATGTAGTTCCCGTATACCCAAAGGCAATATAAATTCTTATATGCATCAGAACATTGTACATCTTACTGTCGTAGTTGAGATTGATTCCTAATCCTATCAAAGTTTCTGTGCTTTCCCTAAACAAGTATTTCAATAGAATTAGTTGCATGTTTTATCTCAAGTACTCCTATTAATCCTATTAATAAGCCGAATAAAAAGTTTACTGACTTAAAGATTAAATATTAACCATGCACACGTGAATCTAACGTGATTCTTAGACTTCGGGAAATCAATTATGAGAAGTACAGAAGCAATTCTGTAAACAGCATGGACGCATTATAATATAAATTATTACATTTTGATAGACACATAATATGCTATCACACTGTTTGCAGCCAAAATTACAATATTACTAAGCATATGAAATGAGACTGATTCAATTTAATGAATGCGGATTAAAGCCAAAAGGCTATACTTTTCAGATCTAAACAAAAAAAAAATTCCTTTTTAATGAATCTGCAATCTATATAGTTGATCAAAACAACAAGAATTTCTCAGTCAATTCAATAATGGATGGCTCTGATACCACTTGTTAGGATTTCAGTATACTTTAACAATACCCAATTGTGAAACCCTAGATCTGAAATGTAACCATATTGATTTAATCGAGAACAAATCAGAAAATAGATAACTTGATTAGCGGAAGCGTACCTGAATCTGTATTTAATTATTGCTATACCTGAATCCCATAATTTTTTGCCACGGAGAAGATTATCTGTTGTAGAAGAAGAAGAATTTGGTTCGGTCTTCCAAATTGACACAAACCCTAGATTAGATTTAGCTCTCCGTAGAAGAGGTTAGAGAGCTGCTAAGGCTTGTGTAATTCGGGGACCATAACCCTTTATATCAAGGTTCAAGAACTCGGTTTCGGTCTCTGTTTCGGCCGTTTGAAAATTTGTTAGTTTCGGCGGGTTTCGTAAATTTCGTTAGTTTCGGTTTTGTTTCGGTTTCGGTCCAGATTTCGGTTTTCAATATTTTGGTTACGAATTTGTTAACGGTAAATAACATGAAAATATATTATATAAAGAAATAGAATACAACATACACCATTCTGAATTTACTACATCCAATAACTATTTCTTGGAGCTATATATGGAATGTTTTCATAATCTTCTTCAACAATTTCTATCGCATGATGCGATGGATAGTCATACTGCATCTGTCCTTTACCTATGAACGTTGCCAACATGTTATCAAATGAGGAGGGTTCATCATTCTGTGTTGTATATGCAGTTTGACTATTTTGATCACTTGATATATCGCTGTTGTATGTCTCATTTGCTCCGTAATAGAAATAGCCTCCAGTGTAATCAGAAGTAGAATGCCTGTAATTGGGTGGATCTTTCGATGTATATGGGTTATTAGCATAATCGTAATTTTGTGGTTCTTCATATTGGACATTTAAATTACTGTCTCTTCTTTCACGAGTACGCACCACACCTCTCCGCACATATGGTATAGTTGGTCTCTGTGAACCACCAGCAGCACTAGATCCAACACCATAATTACTTGCTAAACCGATATTGTGACCACCAGCATCATCGTTTGAAGAGCCACTGCTATTTCCAGTGCTTTGACTTGTTGTTGTTCGTGCAGGTATTCCATCCACTGCAGCAACAGCATTATGCATCATATCAACCATCGCAGGATCATCGTCAAGCAACCGTGGTTCAACTTCTGTAGTCCACTCTGCTAGTGGATCCTCCTCGTGAAATATATGATTTAGATCAATTAATTGATCATCTGTATCACGACGTTTAACATTCTTAGCTCTTAATCTCATATTGTAATGTACATATACCAGTTTTTCAAGATTTTCCATTTTGATTCTATTTCTCAGTTTTGTATGAATCATGGAAAATGTAGTCCAGTTTCTTTCACAATTTGAGGAGGAAACCGTTTGACTGAGAATATGCATTGCTAAACGTGTAAGGTGTGGGGCATCCGCTCTGCCGATTATTGAGCACCACTGTGCAGGAGAACAAACACTTATGGCGTCTCTTGCTTTTGAAGAGCCAAATTCGCCAACTTTCATTCTATAAATGTCCACCTACGTAGTGTAATGTAATTGAATAACATATATAATGTAATGTGGGTCTATGTATCTGAAAAAATATGTAATATAATTTACCTGTTGTCCAATTTTAATTTGTGTCCATATGTCAGGGACCATTCTTTTAACGACACTATTAAATCCATTTATTACCTCATTATCATTTACCGCATTGCCATATTGAATGATAGGATTGAGGAAATAACCTATATTTTTGGAAAATGCAAACATTAATGTAATGTTTTGAATTTTGACTTTGTAAAGTAGTAATTTTAAAATACCTGCAGCATGAATTGGTCGATGGAGTTGTCTTTCCCATCTTTTATCGATAATATCCCACCATTTTTCTGATTGACTTACACCGACATTCTTCCTAATCGACTCCTTTGCGAGATCCATCGTTTCATAAAGATAGCCCATATCCGCTTTGTCATCACTATCCACCATTCTTAGAACTTTGACTAATGGCTCAAATACGAGAATTATAGAAGCAGCGGCCGTCCAAAAAGTTTCGTTGTAAATCAGATCAGCAACATTGGTTGCTGTTCTTTTATCCTTAGAAGTGAGCCTAGGCATTTTTGATGCCCATTCCCTTGTAGCGATCATTCTTCTTAAATCATTTTTGTGTTTATGAATAGAGTCTAATGCAATGAAATGAGTGGCAAATCTAGTCACTGCCGGTCTAATCAATTCTTTGCCATTTGTCTCTTTTCTCATTATCGAAAGTAACCAACCATGATTGTATATGAATGTCGTTATTGATTGACAATTTGAAATGACAGTTTTTACCTCATCTTCTTTCGAAATATCTTCTAAGATCAGATCAATGCAGTGTGCAGCACATGGTGTCCAATATAAATGTTTTCTTTTCTCCATTAATAATTGTCCAGCTGCTTTGTAGTTAGCTCCGTTATCTGTCACAACCTGCACTACTCTATTTTCTCCAATAGTCCCTACAACTTCATCCATCAATCTGCATATATATTCTCCACATTGAAATTCATCAGTAGCGTCTACAGATTTAAGAAATATCGTTCCATGGGTGGAGTACACAAGAAAATTTATAATTTTCCGTCGATTCTGAGTACTCCAACCATCACACATCAACGTACAACCATACTCGTCCCAGAAATTATGAAAAGTGCTGATATATGAACCAACTTCATCTAGTTCCATTTTCAAATATGGATGCGATAGTTCATACGCTGTAGGTGGATCTATTCCACGACCACATTCCGCAATAGCATCAACCATAGTTGCATAATAAGGACTACTTGCAGCATTATGTGGAATATGGTTAAAATAAAAAAACTTAGCAATGGCACGACCTATATGCTTTTTAGCATTTTTAATGCCCTTTATTGCGGATTTAATAGAAGGTTGAGAACTACCTCCTTTTTTTTGCATATATGAATCGATCCGTGCAGCAGTACGACTTTCAAAATCTCCTTCCATCCTTACAGATTTACCACGGACGTTCCGCTCTGTTTGACTAGAACCGACGCCTGATTGCCTATAAGATCTTTGCATCTCCTGTTCTCTGAATATATCTCTGCTTTCCTGCATTGCACGACGAACATTCCTATCATCTTCGTTCTCATCATCTTCGCTGTCTGAATCATGTTGTTGAGGTTTATTCATCAGTTCTTCTTGTATGCGTTGCTTCTCCAGTTTCCCTTTATTACGATCATTTTTTTTTCCAACGATATGCGCTCGTACAAGTTTTTTAACATCTTGAGGAACATTTGTGCATGCCATTACATTGCCTCCTACGCCCGCCAAGTGTTCTTTCAGACGTGTTACACCACCACCGTTGATTTTTTTGCTGCAGAAACTGCACTTCGTTTTCCGAACATTACCATCGATTGGGGTACCGTAATTCCAACCAATTTCTGTAGTATTTGTCGGGTTCTCCATAACGTACCTGTAAATTGTGAAACATATTATCAAAAAAATTAAATTACATTTTTTATTCTAAAATTGTGCTATAAATAAAATAAATAAAAAACTGAAAGCATTTATGTCAATTGAAAATAGCTCTCTTCCATTCATGATAAGGCTGCAAAATATACCATAAAAAGTTAAAAACACATGGTTCCTGAATTTGCTGCAAATTTACATATTATTATTAACCAAATGAGTGCACCATACATGGATTGCCACATATTCAATTTCCTTAACAGCACGTGGATTGCCATATATTCAATTTCCTTAACATCACATGGATTGCCACATATAACGTTGCAGCACACGGATTGCCACATCGTCCATCATATATGCATTTTCCTCCTCCGCTTAAAAGATACCCAAAATCGATCAGAAAAAATAAAATAAAGCCGTCGTATTCTTTTCAACCAAAGAGAAAAAAAAATACAATCGTCGATCGGATCGATTAATTCGAATCGAATCGAATTCGATTCGATTTCATTAATCGATTCGAACGATCGATTTCATCTCGGTAGAAGAAAAGAGGAAACTCACGAAAGTAGATGCTGAAGTATTGCTGATAGATGCGGTTTTTATGTCAAATTGATTGCTGTAAGTTTAATTCTTCAGTTGTATGTTTTTATAGGGTTTAAATCTACTGTTGATTCACGGATTTGAAATTTTACGATGATAAAATTTGATTTGATTCCCTTTTGTTTGATTCCCTTTTACTTTCGGTGGCTTTATTTCACTTCTGCTGTTACTCTGCGTACGAGATTTTTTTTTTTTTTTCCTTAACCCTAGTCCGATCCCGATTTTGGGGGACAAATCCGGTTCGTCCCCATCCGAAACCGATCCGATAACCCCGAAATCTCGGGGTATCGGACGAGTTTTTAAACCTTGCTTTATATATAGAGTTGACATTTTGTAATTCGGCCCTTCAACAAATTATAAAATGCCCTGGTATCTACACATTAGGCCCATGATAATTTAAACTTTAAGCCTATTAATTCTAATCGAAAATTAGATCACTTTAATTAGGTTTTACACCAAAATAGCACAACACATTTTATTTTACATATGTGACCCAATTGTCGAAATATTCCAACAGTCAAGAAGTACTTAGACAAGAGATAACAATATAGTCGGTTCACTATTGCAATTTATCATATTTATATGAAATTCCAGACTAAGTATATTAAATTAACTTGTAAGCCTGGATGGATTCTTACAGTGGTCTGCAACCATGTTTGAATGAGCTTGGTTTTCACATTATTGGCTATGGATGCATAACCTGCATTGGAAGTTCTGGGGATCTTGACGAATCAGTATCAGCTGTTATCTCAGAGAATGGTAACTTCTTCCCTATACCTTCAAGTGAAAGTTCACACATTGTTATTGATTCATTATACAAATAAATGTTATTGATAAATACCAGAAGTGACACAGTAATCTATTGTTATTGTTCAAATAAATGTTATTGATAACTAATGAAAGCGACAATAGTAATCTCTCGTTATTGTTCAGACATACTGCAAAGTAATACCAGAATCATAATAACAAATGTTCTTACTGTGCTGTAAGACTAAAATTTTCTGTGATTCTTTATACTTTATAGCTACTGCTGTATTGTCTGGAAATAGAAACTTTGAGGGTTGTGTGCATCCATTAACATGAGCAAATTACCTGGCATCAACTCCACTTGTTGTAGCTTATGCTCTTGCTGGCACTGTAAGCAATCACCAATGATTTATCTTATCTACGGCTTTATACTTAATTTATTTGTAGATATATACATGCGTATTGGTAGTCATTACTAAATAATCTAACGGCCTAAGCACGTCGACCACACCTTTTACTCTCAGGTAAACATTGATTTTGAGAAAGAGCCGATAGGACCTCCAAAGATGGGAAGGATGTTTACTTCAGGGAAATTTGGCCAACAAATGAAGAAATAGCAGATGTAAGCTGCTATTCGTTTTACTGCATTCCTAAATTTAAATGCCACATGCAAAATTTTCAAATTGGGAGTTATATCATAATCTGTAAACTCCAAAATTTTAATCAAACTAGAATTAAATTATTTTTTAAGTGACTTCAAGCTTTTGTAAGTTTTGATTCTTCCATCAATAGCAATAATTTTTAAAAATAATGAAATTGATTTTGATCCTCTAAATTCAACTCCAGATAGTATGAATATGCCTTTTCTATTTGAGGCTGAGATTAATATTGAAAATACCGTTAGAAAAAGTAGTTAACACGACAAAAATTCCTGAATTCGGTGACAAGAACAGGACATATCGTTTTTTAACTGGTGTCTATGTGAAGTTTTCTTGTAGTGTATCTATTGTATAAATTAGAAATAGAGACTGTTGTTAGAGGTAACGACTTAGATGATTATGTTCTTGGAACAAAGATGATTTTACCAAAATTTATGAGAGACAGTGAAGACAAACTCATGCCAAATCAAGATTATATTGTTCGTCAAAGGAAATATAGCCTCATATGTTCTGGGATGATGTCCATTAGTGCAGCAATTCTACCATAGTTGATTGGATGCAAAACAACACGAGAAGTTTGGTCTACCTTGAAAGAAACTTTATCTCTCAGTCTTCTGTCAGAATTATGCATTATAGAAGGCAATTACAAAATATTAGAAAAGAAGGGTCAACCATGAATGAATATCTCCTTAAAGTAAAATATCTATTTGATCAACTTGCCTCTACAGGGAAGAAAATAAAAGAATCATAACAAGTTTTGTCAATAATCGGTGGTGTAAATGATGACTACGAGGCTATTGTTGCAATAGTCTCAACCATGGATCTCACACCCTTACTACAATATGTCTATTCCACGCTGTTAGCACATGAAGGCAGATTGAATATAAGAAAGGTGTCAATTCTGAGTGTTTCCCAATTTACAAAAGACCACAATGTGTTTTAGAATTCTATCTAAATACTTGCTAAGTAAAAGATATACTAATGCCAAGAAATTATGTTCCAAGATAGAGAGTGTAAAGGACTGTATAAATTTGATGTGACAAATTCAAGAGAAACTGAAAATGCATAAGCATTAACTCTTGAGAATGATTTTTAATGTTGTAAATAGTTTGACCTATGGCATAGTAAACCGGGACACCTCAGTGTAAAAACTGTAAAACATGTTATGAGTAGCAACAATATTTTGATCAAATATTTTCCTACTACTTATGTTTGTACTTTTTGCCAAATGGCAAAATTTCATAAGATAACATTTCCTAATTCTTACACAAGATATACAGTACCATTAGAACTCATGTCTACTTATCTATGGGGTTCTGTCCTAATTCAATCTAATTGTGGTTATATATACTACATATCTTTCATTGATGCCTATTCTCGATTTATGTGGATATATTTACTAAAATCTAAATCTGAAACCTATAACACTGTGATACAGTTTATTACAAGGATTGAAATTTATTTGGCCATCAGGTAAAAAATATTCAAACTGATGGTGGAAAAGAATTTATACCACTCGAACATTTTTTTTCAAAGAAAAAGCATATTACATAGAACAACCTGCCCACTCTTCTTGCACAAGCCTCTAGGCCACTAGAATTATGGCCAGAGGCGTTTAACATTGTTGTGCACCTAATTAATCTTTTACCCACTAAAATGCTAGTGTTTAAATGTCCTCAAGAGGTTTTACTCAACATTAAGCCTGATTACAAACATCTAAAAGTTTTTGGATGTCCGTATGTTCCATACTTAAGGTTTTATAATACACAAACACTATAGTTCAGGTCTACTTCCTATACTTTCTTAGGCTGTACTAATCAAAAAGGGTACAAATATATTGATAGCTAAGGAAGAATATACATTACAAGGTGTGTGGTGTATAATTAGAAGGTGTTTCCATTTAATAAACCCGAAATTAAAACTATAAGTAAAGTTCATAATCCAAGCCAGTTCAGTTCAATTCAGATGTACCTGATGAAGTGATACTGGAAGTGCCACCTCAAAAGACAAATCAGGTGATAAGGATCACTCTCAACTCACCATGCTGTTGTATATAATAATATAATTTTTGTTTGATGATAGCAAACATATATATTATTATAAATGTGTTTGCAGTTGTACTATTCTACTACATCACATATAGAAATAAATATTTATATTTGAATAGAATATTACTGCATAAGAAATTAAATATTCAAACAGTATTTTATTTAAATATATTTTTTCAACATTTCAATAGTACAAACTTCTAACTCCACTATTGTACATTCCATCGTCATATAACACACCTGTACAATTTCATTTATATACATTGTTCCTCACTACAAACAATCTGTCACTCAGTTATATATGTGCACTCTATCTCATGTACAGATCCACTCACTAACTCACACTTGTCTTCAGTCTTCTTCATGTCAGTCTAGTCACCTGCATATCTGTCACGGAAACACACACACACAATAAACTGGATAAAAATAGATTTAAATTCTAGCAGATATAAATTTATTTTAAATTTTATTCGTCTCAGAATTTTGGTGTTTTCTCATCATATTTTATGACTTGGTCTAATATGTATAGACATCTATTTATGTCTAGACTGCTTGTGATATTCACAATGATTCACTGTAAATACCACAAGGTAGACAATGTCTCTCGTGCTCACATATATAAACTGCACATACACAATGCATATATACACATACATGTGACATGTATATACACATATATTTTATGCAGGGGCAATATGGTCAAACATCAATAAGTGCACATGAACCAAGAAATTCAATACAAGTGATAATGCACATATGAAGCTAAACTTATATACAAACACACACACACACACACACACACACACACACACACACACACACATATATATATATATATATATATATATATATATATATTCACACACACACACGTATGTGTATATATACATGTATGTATACATGAGAACACAGGTGTGCAAAGTGGCATATGCACATTAATGTGGAGCAGCAGATACAAGCATGTGAATATTCACATGTACAAGAACATAACATCATAACAAATGAAAACAGAGAAAGGAACAAGTCCAAGTTTGGTCCAGAAAGCACAAGTCCAGAGTGGACACTACAACAATATTCAAGCCAAAGCAACAGTGTACACGATTCATGAATACAACTTGTAGAGTTCCAAAAACAAGCTAACAAGTGAAGCATTGTATACAACTATACATGGCAAGTGTGTGTACACATGAGATGTGGCAGCATAGGTGAAACAAGTCAAGGTCAAGTCCACAAATTCAACATGGCAGCAAGACATACAAACACACACACATACATATATACACACACACGCGCGTGCGCGTGTGCACACACACACACACACACACACACACACATATATATATATATATATATATAAACATGTTTGTTCTATAAACCCAAAGAAGAATACAAAAAACTAAGCTCAATGAAGTGTACAAATGTGTGCACAAGCATTAATACAGCGGCATGGTCAGTGTACAAAAATGCATGAACTTACAGCAGGTTGAAAGAAGTAGTCAAGTCTCATCATGATCAAAGAAAATGGAAAGATTTCAGGATATATATGCAGCTACAAACCATGATTTTACAAGAGATGAACACAATCACGAGTCGGGAATGTACATATATACATGACAACACAATGTCAAGACAGAGCACACATGTGCAAACATATGAACAAGACAGTAAAAAATGATCAAGCCAGAATTGCCCATAAGCCCAAAACAGTCACAAGCTCAGATTGGAATAGCTCAACAAGCACAAAGCAGGTTCAGAAATGAGTTCACAAATCAAACGGAAATTCACACACAATAGGAACACACACACACACACACACACACACACACACACACACACACACACACATATATATATATATATATATATATATATACCATGAAATTCAACCTGACACATAAACATACAACATCAAGTGTACAATTCACATTCATGTGAATGTTCCATTACACTAGAGCTTCGACAAACGCAAAACAAGGGACAACTCTAGTGAACAAATGGAGAAGCATATATGTACAAGACAATGAACTTAACATGGAAGCAAGGTGAACAAAGCATGGGTATTACATTTGCAATAAGGACAATCAACAAAGGAAGCATATATGTGTAATGCAAGTAAGCACAATGACAACCAGAGTTCAAGCCCAGGTGCACATGTACAAAATCACGAAGCTCGAGCAAATACACAAGTGCAGCAAGGTGTATATATAAATTTATATGTACATGTTCAGTCATGATGCATGACAATGCAAATCAAACACACAAAATACAAACATATATATATATACATACACACACACACACACATCTGTGTATATATACATATGTATGTATATGGGAGCATCAACAAAGATGGGGTATAACAAATGGCTACGAGCACATATCGAGCTAGTGACATGATAAAGCAATATATAGAAGTATCACTCAAGGTAAAAGAAATGGCAACTGTTCAAAATCAGCATGCAAGAAAAATGGGAAGTTTTATATTTGCATTTCTAGACAAATGATAAAATCGCCATGTAATTTCCAGAAATGATCAAATACCAAATCTGGTATATTTGGCAAAGAATTTCAAGTTCCCAGTTTTGAATTAAGTTAAAATTAGCAAACAGATTTTTGGGAAATGCTTTTTTCAACCATGCAAGATTACAGCAGAGCATTCAAAGAAAATAGCGAACAATTTTTGGGCAAGGAATAATTCAAGCATTTCCAGAAAATCACAATACGCTTTTAGGAAAGAAATCAGATCATTTGTTCCCAGAAAATAATCAGTGGATTTACGGCATTTCAATCACGCGTGAAACAATGTAACCAAGGTTAAACATTTTCGCCAAGAAAATCATCAAATATTTCTAGAAATCACTTGAGGAATCACGTCAAGTAAATCACGCAAGAATCAACAAAATTAGACCAATTCAATACGTGAAATCAGAGGTTATCAAGGGGGTTCTGAACCGTATTTATACACTAATTCATCACAGGTAGAAAGCATCGAAAACCAAGCAACAAAATTCAAAAGAAAATGAATAAAAATCAGAATTACTCACTGGTTTCGATCACAATTCCCCAAATCATTGACAAGCATGCAACAACAATCGAGCCATCAAAGAATATTTTTCTAGGTTAGAAGATGCAATTCGATTTGGGTAGCAAAACCCTAAATCTCCTTTCGGTCAACATTATAGAGAAAAGAAGAGCCAACATTTTAGTTAAGGGACAAAGAAAGTGGACTGGCCATCCTTTTTGGTTAACCTAGTTTATTTAAAAAAGGGGAGGGTTTTGTTTTTATTTATTTATTTTGAGTTGTTTTTTTCTTGTAATCGATCAACAGTTTTCCAGTTTACTGTAAACTAGGGTGTGCGAGTTACGGGTTTGTAATTCGGGGAAAATCTGATCTTGGGGATAAAGATCAATCTAGGGTTTTGAGCATAGGATTAGAACAGTTGGCAGTAGGGTTTGCGAGTTTACAGGGTTTTGTAAGCGGGAATCTGTTTTAATACCTAGTAGAAATCTTGGGAATGCAATAGCAGGCAGGGGTTGCCGAAGCTGGGTAAAATTCGTGTTATTTACTTTTTGCGTTTATTTTCTCTACTGAAATTTATGCTATGATATTTTAATATCTCATAAAACTGCAATAAGCCCCATTCACCCCCTCTAGGGTGAATCTAGATCTAACAAGTGGTATCAAAGTCTGGTATTTTCATTCACTCTAGATTTATGGATTGTTCTAGTGGTCAGTCTAGCGAGAGCAAGTCTAGTAATATTCCAATTATTTTCAATGGAACAGATTTTCTAGTTTGGAAATCAAAAATTGAATTTTATTTAAAATTGTTAATTCTAAATATTGGAATATTATTAAAAATGCGGGTGATATGCTAGATAAGAGGAATAAAGTTAACAATGCTAATGCTATGCATATCTTATATTCTTATCTTAGTAATAATCAGCTTGATCATATCTGCGACTATTTAACTTCGCAGGATATATAGAAAACTCTCGAGGCGAAGTATGGACAAAAAGACGACAACAGCTCAAAACCCCATAATGCTACCTTAGATTTAGATTTGTGCTTAAAAGGAGAAACAAATGATCATAACGATGGAGACTCAACAAATGATGAGACAAGAATTGTTTCATATGAAGATTTAGTTTATATATGTACTGATTTAACTACATCTGTTGATAATCTAAAATGAAAAAACAAACTTCTAAAAATCGTGAGTTGATTCGCAAAAATAACATGTTGAAATTAAACTTGAAAGATCTGATTGCAAAAATTGTATGAATTTGAAAATTGATTTAGTTCATATGAATAAAAAAATTCAAAAGCTTAAAAAAGAAATTATGAGTTTAAAACAAAATGAGGATGAGCTAATTTTTAAAAACGATGCTTTGCAGATTAATTCCAAAAATAATTTTTTTGAAGAAGAGAAATTGCTGAAAACCGAATCTATTTTGACTGAGCTTGAAAAAGAAATTGAGAAATTCAAAGAATTTGATAAACTTGAGCCTGAAAAGCAAACTAAATATGAATATGAGATTGTTGAGTCTAAGGCCAAAATTGAGAAGCTTGAAAATGAAAATTCGGTCTTAAAACAAAAAGATGTCGAGGAGAGAATTTTTGATCAATCGGTGTTCTAAGCTAATAAACGAGAATGATCTTTTGAAATCAAAAATTAACGATCTTGAGTTGAGTTTGAAATGTTTTTAAATTGGAGAAAAATCTTTGAATACGTTGTTGAAAAATCAATTTTCTTGTGGAAATAAGAATGGTCGTGGTTTTGGAAAAGTTAATGAGTTTGGAAAGCAGAATTAAAATGATTTTAAAAATCCTTCAAGCGGTTTTGAAAAGGATCGAATTGGAATTGTTGAATCTAATAATCACAAAGGATTTTTAAATCTTAAACAAAATGAAAACTTGTTTTGTAATAATTCATTTAAACGTTTTTGGGTCCAAAAGGAAATGAAATGAGCTTGGTTAAATTCAAACAGATTTGGGTTCCTAAAGGTCCAATGGTAAATTCGATGGGTTGTTATACAAACAAGTTTGGGTACCAAAACGTATGAGTAAAGTTAAGAGTGGTTTTACAAATTTTGTCAGACCACTCGATCCCCTAAATACTTAGGTACTAAAGGTTGGCCGAGGAACGAATTTCTAAAGAATCAAAGACTGCTCCATATTTGAATTAAAGATATTTGACTTATGTTCCTTAGCCAAGATTATCGAGTTTGAAATCCACAACATGTACTGTAAATCAGATATGATCTTTAGACCCACATTTTTTTATTCATTCTTCCTTTATATTCCTCCTTCTACTCCTTCTTTTATTCTTTCTTTTGTTTATTCTAATTCACTTTTACACATTTTTTTTCTCTTTTTGAGCTTTCTGACTTCAAATTGCAATATTCATAATTTTCTGGAAATTAGTTTCATTTATCTAAAACTCTCATGCTTTGATGATTTCCATATTATGAATTCAAATTTGTAAATATCTGCAATTGTTTTGGAGTTTAATTTTTTTGACTATTTCTTAAGTTCCTAACAGTGGTGAAGCATTCTTATCATATCTTGAACACTGTTATCCTGAATTCTGATTTTTTTTTGATGACCTGAAAAGCTAATGAAATTTCACACAATTTTGTTGTTTTGAGTTTCTCCTAATTCCTTAAAAAATCATTCTCATTACAGTCGACTACTATTTTTGATATTGTGATAATTTTACTGGTTTTTGGATGGAATTACCTTTTTAAATTGAAAATATTTTGGCAAAGATTGTTGTATTGCATCTTGAAACTCACTTTTAAACCATGATCACTTGACTTGGATATTTGATTTTCTGAAATCATTTGAATTTGTTGATATCTTAAATCTTAGACACTTCTTAAATTTGAAATTATCTTGTGTAATCAATTCATTGAATCTTCCATATCTTTTCAAGTGATTTCAAATGAACTGTTTTTATTCTTGAATCGTGAATCATCTCTTAGGCTTGATGCAAATATTCTAATTTTTTTCTTGTAAATCTTGTTCTGAAAGTGAATGACCGTTGCTCTGATAAATGGAATTGAAGTGCTTTCTTGGATTTGGAAATTGAATGATTTGTTTGAAATACATTGGGATGCCACTATGGATAATTAGGGGCTCCAAGTGGTATCAGTTCTTGAAGTGTTGGAAAAATCTTCTTATTCAGTTGATTGATTTTTTTAAACTGATTCTCATCTTGTATAGATCTTTCTGAATCCCACTTGTAATTGATCTTTTTCAATTTTAAAATCATTTTTGGTAATTTATTCCAAAATTGAAATCATTGACCAAATCGAACTATATTTGGAACTCATCAAAATTATTATCAGATTTTTGAAATTGCGATGAGATGTGACTATAGTGCCTATAGCCTTCGACGGCGTTTTTATACCCATTGTACTTTTCTGTGCACGAGTATAATATCACTACCTAGTGTAGTATGAAATGTAATGCATTGTAGTATGTAGTTTAGTAACTTAGCTAGCTCCAGGCTCTAGGCATGAATAGGTAGAGTTGACAGAACACTATAGACTTCGTATGTGGTGGGCGGTCCACCTTAAAAACCAAATGTACCTGACTGCCAACTAACAGTCACCTGTACTATATATTTTTTTATTAGTTATAATAAAAGGTGTTTGTGGTCACCTTAAAAACCGAACGGCTTTATCAAAGAACTTCTTTTGAAACTAGTTTCAAAAACATGCGTACAGTGTTTACAAAATCACAAATTACTCATGACATCATAATCAAGAAAATACGCATAGAACTGTACAATCTGGAATTCAGATTCATAAAAATTAGGCATGTTTATAAATGCATCAACACAATTCAAATTCACTAAAGTTAACACACAAGATTTAGTCATTTAGAAGCAACTAATAAAAACAAAAAACAGGAAAAGAGAGCAAAATCAGCAAGAAAATTCACCTAGAGATAAAGCCGACGATCTAAGCATTATCTGGCCCAATTTTACAAGGGCCAAGTTGACCCTGCTGCATTATAGGACAACCCGGACATTGGAATTTCTTCATTTGCCCAGTCTTGCTCGATACCAACTTTATGCCATATTTTGAGTGGGAAACAAGGACTAGAAACACACCAAACTTGACATGCACTATCAATAACGTTCATGATCTAGGTTGGAAAAAGAATCACTTAATTAGAACAAGGATTGAGAAACTGATGATGTCTCAAAGTTGAACCCAGACACTGTTTTCACTAAACTCAGATTTGCATAGAATAATTTACTGTAATTGATAATTTTTAGCACAGAAAATCAGATTCAATAAAAATATATGTTTAAACTAGAGAGAGTGAGTGTAACAACTCAATTTGGTTGATCTAGAAGAGATTCTAGCAACTTTGATCAAAACAACGATTTGAAGCTTTCAGTGCCTCAAGAACAGTGAAACAATGGGAAGTTTGCTGTAATCTTCATTTCCCAATTTATGAAAATAATTTGAGTAGATTTATTTTCATGAATTAATTTCTCTGATTGACTAACTGCCTTTCTTCCCTTTTATATTTTTAATTTGTACAAGTATTTTGATTTTAGGAATTTTAAAGAAGACGAAAGCCATGATTTTCTCTGTAATGCTTCTGCGAGGAGAGAAAGGGAAGGAACAGAAATAGATGTACTTGGGCTTTGTGTTTAAATTCCCAATTATCCATAACCCAATAATCTTAAGTGTTACAAAATCAACTTATAAGAAAGCATTGCGCTAATATCAAAATGTAATGACCAACCCCATGACCCACACTAATAAAGAGCATTACTAAGTAATATTGTCTATCAGAGTGGAGAACAAGACTAGTTTGGAGCAACCGTCCATATTCTTATATAAAACGAGTATCAAATACGTCGGTTAGGTGTATAAACTTTTGTTCTTACCTTAAGTTTATCAGCATACTTAATTCATCAGGATCGTATTCAGAACAAAGTACAAACATATCACATGCAACATATCACTATTTACATACAACGTAATTATAACAACACATGTGAACATACTCGAATGGTTCAAAAGACCATGTACAAGTACAATAAATCTCAAAGAAAATATACATCATATAACTTAGACTCTTGACTATATGACTCTAGTGATAGTTCCAAAAAGATAAATCCAGAGTGAAAGAGGAACAAGCTCTAATCTACAAATATACCTAAAATAACTTGGTCTAACCCAAATATAATACACGGTTTGGTCTAGCTTAAACACATCGGTAATAATAAGCTAAGTGAAACATAATGTCATCTAATACAATAATTCATCTTTATAAGAAAAGGAATATCATATACACAGATTAACTCATGACATAGACATGGTTCAGAAATGAATAAGATATACTTGGAACAATTGGTTTCTCATGAATTAAATACTCAAATTGCTCATAAGAGGCAAGAACACAGACTCAGGTGTTTCCATAAACTCATATTACCCGAACTCTAGTATTAGAGTTACCAAAATTTAGAATCACATAAAACTCAAGATGGAAACCACGTAAATCACCGAAATAACAAGAATAAAAAAACTCATGGAACTCAGTTACGAGTTCAAAGCTCAGAAATGAAATCACCATATACATCATTAGCTTTATGTTATACATATAATAATCATCCCAAAAATGGTGGAATCTTAAAGAGAACTCAAAATTTAGAAAATAACTCAAATTGGCTCCAAAAGTATTTTGATATCCATGATAAGGTCGCTAACACTGCCTCAAGCCATATCGCTAAACCTAACAAGGTAGTTGACACCTCGCAAGCAGTTTCATCCTAAATGACAAGGTCGCTAGCACCTCACTAAACAGTTTCATCTGCCATGGAAGGTCGATAACACCTACTAAAGAAGTTTCTTCATGTGCTAAAAATATCTCATGATGTCCCAAGTCATAAATCTCTCGGATGACTCGAAGGTCCAGTACTAATGATATCTTAGAATGTGTCACAAAATCTCAATCAGTGACCCGAGTAGTTGTCATAGTACATCCCATACTACACGTTCTTACTTGCAACATCCCACATTTTTAATTAAATAATAAAATAAATTTTGTATAATTTTCTGAATTTGGTCACGGAACTAGCGTTATTGCGTCCGTGGCGATTTTCTGATCAATTTAGACATATGGTTTGCAGAAAATGGATTTAAAACGAAGAAGACATTATTCAATGAAGTTCTAGAACAAACATGAAAATAAATAAATAAGTGTGACATACATAACACCAATAATATTCAATGTTCTGATTTTGTGAACAAAAGAAGTGTTAGGTGGAGTGGTTAGGCACTTGCCTCCCAAGTTGTGGCGCATAGGTTCGAATCCCTCCAACGTAATGATTTTAAATTTTATGAAGGCCAACCAAAAAGATGCATGTTCTAAGAGAAAATTATATGTGTATGTACATATAAGGAATATATATATTGTAATAACCCGGAAATCTGAGCCAATTTAAAAAATTTATTTTGGCAATTTTGATGAATTTTGAATATTTAAAATGAATTATTTTAAATAAAAATGACGAGAAATTTATTTTGAATAGAATTCGAACGTATATATTTATTTGAATCATTGTTAGAATATAAATAATTATTTATAATTATAAAAGGAATTGATAATGGCGCGGTAGTTCGAAAATTCGATTTCAAATTTCAATCGAATGTACATGATTCAAAATAAACCGGATTTTAGCGAAACCAAAAATATTAGAATCTATTTGAGAATATATTTCCAATGAATCCGAAAAATTGAAATTTCATAGCGGGAATAAAAAGTTATGCCAGGTTGAAAATTCAGAATAGTCGCTATGGAAAATATAGCCCTTAAAAATGGAAATTTTGCAAACGACCTCTATTTTCAACGAAACCACTTTTGTTGGATCCGGGATGTCAAACTATTGCTAGATTCCAAAATTCGTAATTTTCTGAATCAATATGTGAGCATGACGAAGTAAAACGTATTTTAACAGTTTAAGTCAATTTCGATAGACCAGAAAATGGCCATTTTACAAACGGTTTCGGAATTTGACGAAATTAGTTTTGCTAGAACCGTATCGTCAATACGAAGTTAGAAAATATTTTTCGGGAATTTTTAGAGTCTGTGTGTGGCCCTGGTAAATTGAAATACGCGTTCAAATTCAATATATAGATTTATATTTTGATTTTGACGGAAACGATCGAAACAGCCAAACTGGCTTACGATACATATCCCGTTGTGTTCAGAATGGGGATAATTAGTTATGGATGACAGTCGGTGGGTTTGATTTCGAGTTCGAAAATAAAAGTTGCTTTTTGGGAATAAATAAATAAATAAAATTAATAAAAACCCCCTCCCTTATCTCCCTTCCCCCAAATCGATTATATAGAGAAAAAAAAGAAAAAAAACCCTAAACTAATCGCACGCCGCCCCCATCCACCGTCGGCCGCCACCGCGATCCCCTCCCTCACCTACGCCGCCCTCCACGCACCCTACCCCCTCTCCCCTGTTAAACCCGAACCCTGGGACCCAAAACCGTCGCCGCCGTGGCCCATTCCGCCTGCGCACCGCCCCCACGACCTCCCCAACTTTGGCGCGCCACCAGCGAGCATCACCACCCTCCCCCCCTTCGCTGAACAAAACCGTGAGTCCCTTTGATTTTCTTTTTTTTCTTTTTCTTTCTTTCTTTTCTTTTTATTTATTTGTTTTATTATTTGAGGTCCGATTTTAATTGAGAGAAAAACCTGATTTTCATTAAATAAAAATATAGTTTTTTAGTTTGGTAAAAATGAAATTTTTACTTAGGAAAAGATCCAGTTTTATATATATATGAAGGCGTGATAAAGATAGGACCTTATCGCATATATGAGATCATTTAGAGCTAGAGAAAAATGGGATTTTTATTTTGTAAAAAGATTAGATTTTTAAATAGAAAAAGGCGAGATTTTTATATAGAGAAATGATGGATTTTTATCATGAAGAAAGAGTAGATTTTTAGATATACGATAGCGATGTAAAGGTATGATTTTTATTTATACCATAGCATGATAAAAATATGATTTTTATATACTAGAGAATATAAAAATGTGATTTTTATATGAGTGGCGATATAAAAATATAATCTTTATTAGAAGAAGAGCGATATAAAAATATAATTTTATTATGAAGTTAGCGTGATAAAAATATGATCTTTATTATATGAACACCGTTATAAAAGTAGAATTTTTATCTATATAATAGTAGTATAAAAATGTGATTTTTATATACATAGCAATAATATAAAAATGTGATTTTTACATATGTAGTGGCTACGGACATCGAAAGTGACAAAAGGCGAACACGACGAAGATATTCTACATATGAAGAGTCGTGGTGTTTGGTTTAGCTTTTCGGTGAGAACTCCTCACTTTTATTTATTTTCTAGTTAAAATATATACTAGGATGCAGACGTGCTTAGCAGCACCCGACACCCGTCGTCCACAGACCATGGATGACTTGTTTGTTTGATTGATACGTTGTGAAAAATGATTGTGTGTAGTGGAATGAAATAAATTATTTTATGGTTAAAAATATAATTTTTAACGTGTATATAAAATAAATAGTTATAAACAAATCGGACGATTTATTTATGTACACACATTTGACTGATATGGATTGGGACGATAAATTTTACACATCGCCCAATTGCACAAATAAAACCTGTGTTTGATTGTTTGAAAACCCCACACGGGTGTTGAGATGAAATTGGCCATATACTAGTCCCAATAATTAATTGTATGTCTATCGATTGATTGACAAGTTGTTTTAAGTGTTAAATATTTATATTTAATGCTTATGCAGTTGTGTGGTGCACTCTGGATGATGGTTGATGATTTATCGTTGTTATTATATACATGTGTTGTAGGGAATCCATATAATTATGGTAATTGATTGGGGCTCATTCCAATTGGGAAAATAAGGAATATTATAAAAGAAAATTCATGTGTTGAATAGAATAAAAATTCATGTGTTGAATAGAATAAAAATTCATGTGTTGAATAGAATAAATATTCATGTGTTGAATAAAAATATAAATTCATGTGTTGAATAAAATATATATTCATGTGTTGAAATAAAATATATATTCATGTGTTGAATAGAATATAAATTCATGTGTTGAATAGAATAAAAATTCATGTGTTGAATAGAATAAAAATTTATGAGTTGAATAGAGTAAACATTTATGTGTTGAATAAAAGCTGTGTTGGTTAGATATGCGCCATTTTGACGCGAACGATATTTATATCGATTATATTCGTCTTTAAAATGAATATAGAAAAGGAAGTTATTTCAAAATATAACGTTTTGAAAATATTATCATTTATATTTATATATCGATGATATGGAATATTCAATTTTGATTAGAAATTGAATATGAAGTTGAAATCGTTTCGAAAACGAATTTAAACCGATTTATAAAATACATTTTAAAAGGACATCGACGAAATATACATAATATATATATTATATATATATATATATTATATATATTAAATGACCTGAATAGAAAGCGTCGCGCCGCGGCAGTTCGCGAATTTCGACCATTGACTTCGAATGGATATTACGGGAGATCCGACCGCCGGATTCTCCTAAAACCGGAACCGTTGGGTTCGTATCGAAAGAGCTTTCTAACGAATATTAGAAATTAGAAATCTATCGGTTCGATTTGGAATTATGTCCAAATCAAATTTAGAAAAGGTCGCTGTAAGTGCAGTTCGATGGCCGTTGATGGAAATCGACTGTACGGGCCTTGATAAAATTATTAAAAATAGTAATAATTTATGTAAAATCATAAGAAATGATTTGGAAAGAATTGGGATGAAAAATTCTATATTTGAAAAGATAAAAATAGATTTTTATCGAAGTGAACTAGTTTTGAACTAGAATTATAATCCATTTATTTTTGAAATAAATAAATTGGATTTGAAATGGTTTTGAAAATAACCAGAATTTCCAATAATTGAATTGGAATGGATGTGAATTGAAGTTGTCTTTGGAATATTTCAATGTTGGATTTCGTGATTATACAGATATTTTTATGGAAATTTGAAAGATATATTAATATCGTTATTTCCAATACGATATTTGTTGGTCGTAGAATTTGATATTGAATATAAGCCGATATATTTTCTATTCAGAGCCTTGTATTTAATATCAAATGTGATTTTGTGTTTATTGTGAACCGTGTTTTAAATGACATTGGTTCTTTAACCCAGTTAAAGACATGATATGATTTCCCAAGTTAAATAATCATTGATAATGATTTTTGGGAAGATTAAAACCAAGTGGAGTTTTAATGAATCTTTAATTAGATTGAAATGATCGAGAATGGAGTATCACCAGTTTTGCTCCAGGTGATAGTTAAATCTTTAATTAGATTTAAACATGAAATGGTAATTGAATTTACCGATAACACCGTGGTGTTAGATATGAAGTATGACTAGTTTTACTTCTTGGGATGAATAGGTTGAGATTGGGAAATAAAATAAGCGATTACTTTGGTGTGGTTCGCTAATCCCGACTAATTTGAATTGATATTCAAAAGAAGATTAAAGAATAAATTTAAAGAATTTATCTTTGATAAAATTAATGGGAACCTTTCCCAAAGTATAAGAAAATTTGAATAAAAGAATATTCTGAATTGGAATGAGGCGTATGTTGTGTTTGTGTAACACTTGTTTATTATATACGCGAGTTATTCAGAAAGACCGGGGTTATCCCATTCTGAATAACTGATTCGACGATGTGTCGAGGATGAAGACGGTGGTCGAAGACCGGAGGTCTTCACATCGTTTGGGTGATTACTGATGATCTTGATTGGGCTGTACACCCAAGAGGAGGGAATCAGTTGGTGATCTTCCAGACGTACTTGGAGATCAATGGATATGCGAGGTACAAGGTGCCTCCGGTTTCGTTCAGACCCAGAACGAACTTGTAAATGGACGTTGTGTCTGACATTGGATTTTATTCTGTGTGATTGATTTCTATTAAATTTATGTCTGTTTGGCGGTGGAGAATTTATTCTCTTGCTTAACGCCCTTCTCTGAGATGTACGAGCTTAGAGGTTATATATTGATGGATATCAATCGCATGGAGTGAATTGCCCGTGTGGCATGCCTAAGTGGCAAATGATCAAGGCTTTTGTTGAAAAGCAAAGTCTTGTGGTTGATGATCAAAGCACGACCCGTGTGGCATAGCTTTGTGTAGCGTTGATTCGCGAGCCTCACACCCCGGTTGTGAACTAGAAACGGGAGAGGACCTCAAGGAGGGCATGCGTTTCCTTCTAGCTAGGGTGGTGTCTGTGACCTACCAACCCTGGCATTTATATTATTTTCACCTGTGTGGTTGTTGCAGTTGCGAGGTGCCTCGGATATATTGGTGACTATGTGGAGCCGATGGAGTCACTTGGCTCATTTACGCCCCAAAGGGCGGGGAAACGCAGTGTTCAGGCATAATAATCCACAACGGTGGACCAGCCCTGACGATCCATGGGGCAGTTGCGGTTGTTCCTGAGACATGGGCTAGATTGTCTCGAAGTCGGTGAGGACGATCCCTAGCCTCGGTTTGCAGATGGAAATCCAACTTCCAATACGTGACTTTGCGGTTTTGATTGTAAACCTATATATGGCGACATAGTGGTATGGGGCACTTATGCCGTCTATGATTGATACTTATGATTGAAATTGTTTTAACACTATATACTTATAATAATAAAAGATGAAATTTCACGTACCAAGCATTCTTGGCTATTATAAGGTAAAAACCCTATCCTCCGGCTGACATTGCATTGTGTGATGGGACCTGGGTCTTATAATAGCTTCATTGTTCTTTATTTAGCATTGCGATGTTGTTTTAATCACTGGTATTCTTGGGAGGAAACCCGTTCCGTGTTATACAGCGTGGTCCCTTGATTTACCTAACTTTAAAGTAAAGTTTGAAATAACTGTTTTAGTTCTCACACTAGTCACATGACTGACCTGGAGTTTATTATTTTAACCTAAATTCTGGGAGCCCTTATATTTGACACGGACAACTAGTAGTTTTGGTTTTACAGATTTATATTCACAGGATCCTGATTTACAACTGGAATGATATCCGGAAAGCTCTGTATCTGTATATCTCCTTCAGTTGTGCTTTGTATTATTTTCCGCTGCTATGTAATGTATTGTAATCTCTGATATTTATTGAATGTGTAATATTTATTTATACTCTGTATGTTCTTGTATTCTGATGAATTGTTGTAATTAACAATGAAATGTTCTTCTGTTTGTGTTCTGATTTGTCGTGTTCTCAAAACAATCAAGGGTTTCGAGCGGTCTTGGTCGGTTTAGCAATCGATTCGGATCGAGCGAAATTCCTGATCGTCATATATATATATATATATATATATATATATATATATATATATATATATATATATATATATATATATATATATATGGGTGTGTGTGTGTATATACATGTATGTATGTATGTATGTGTGTGTGTGTATATATAAATGAAGGTTGTCAAGGCATAATATTGAGAAGGCTCATTGAATGAGCAATTCAATAACATATTTCAGATCTAATCAATATTGATATACCGAGTATCTTATCTGTTGATACGAAGTACTCCGGCGATCCCCACGATCTGAGTCCGAGCTGTTGGAACTGGAATAGGTTCGGCAGCAGATCACGAAATCTTGGTGATCTTCTCTATCTAATGAATGAGGAGTCCATTTGGAAATCGTCCGCCCCACGCGACCCCCCGAGAGTATATGATTCAATAGGAATCACACAGGGGTAGATTGATAGAAACCTCTAGTAAAATACCCACCAGTAACCGTAACCCAACGGATAAAGTACAGTACATAGTACATTTTAGGGATTGGCGACTTACCCATTCAGTGACTTTAGCATTAGACGTTCCCAAAATGGGTACCATCGGGTCGGGTGAATTAGAGAATAGACAGTCGCCTGTTGGCATTCCAACTTTCCTTCTCTTTTCAGGGCCTGTCTGAAAGAGAATCCAATACCTCTTGGTTGTAAATAGGACAAACCACCTCTATGGATATCTTTGCTTTGGAACAAAACAATTCGAATTAGGCTTGGTCAACCGGAATATGTATTATCCATATGGGAGATCTTCCAATTGAGAAGATCCATCGACCTGAGCGAAGGGAAAGGTCTTTGATTCCTAACAACGCATTATCCATATGATTTTTCTTGGTCTTTGATCCAACCAATTGGGAGAGAATCAATAGATTCTTTTTCGGGAGCGATTCATCCTTCCCAAACGCATCATACAACTCTCCGTTGTACTGCACTCTTCAAGTGTGCTTGTTCCCCCTTCTCCCTTACCATGGCAAGTCTTTGTGAAATAACTCCAATGGGAAGAAAAAAGAAGGCGTTAAGAGACCTTCTGGCCCCACCCTAGACACTCTAAGATCCTTTTTCAAACCTGTTCCCATTTCGAGTCAAGAGATAGATAAATAGACACATCCCATTGCACTGATCAGGCTCATAGTGATTGAGGAGGTCGAAGACCAAGAAGTGAGTTATTTATACCAAGCATTCTTCTTATGGCTAGATCCAATCTCCTGGTCCCTGCGGAAAGGAAAAAGAATTTCACGTTCTTCCTTTCGGGAAGGGAGGATTAGAGAAATCCTATTGATTGCTGCTTTCTCCAGACCTCCAGTAAAAGCATGAAAAAAGGCTTGAATGATACGATCCCTCCATCACCCCAGAATGAAAGGGATGATCTCTCAGTTCTTGGTCTGTGAAGATGCGTTGTTAGGTGCTCATATGATAATATGGTACGGTTTCATTAGCTATCTTACAACTAGAATCCCTCTTTTTTCCGATCCATTGGTATCAGAGGATTAGAGCATGTGGCTCGAACCACGGTGTCGGGGGTTCGAATCCCTCCTCGACCACAACCAGCCCAAAACAGAAGGCCCTTTCCCTCTGGGGGGTAAGAAAATCATGATCGGGATAGCGAGCGCAGAGCTATTGAACTTGGGTATGGTCTTTTGTCAAAATGGAATGGCCTTACTTTTTATTTATTTTATCGTGAAGGCTTTTTAATTACATAGAGTAACAATACTTGAATTAACATATTTGAAAAATGTTATTTATTTTATTTCAAACTTGCTGGGATTTGAATCCTTCAATTTCAAATTTCAATTTCTATATTGAAGATATATTTAACAAAGTAGTTTAATTTATTAATTGTTACTAACCCTAGATTCACCCCCCGATAAATGAATCAATACGTTTTGCTCGAACTCCATCATGTACTACTCCTATTTACCAATCCAATAAAAATTGGGTTCCTCTAATAGGAACAGAGCGTATTTGCCCAATTGACACGTCTAAAGGAATCAATGTTAGACTTATTAGATCTTTAGCTATTCATGTGAGGATTGGTCCTCGGGGATCTATAGAGAGTCCGCTTTATGAAATGTCTGAGAGATCAAAAGAGGCACAGATAATTTATTTATCACCAAATAGAGATGAATATTATATGGTAGCCGCAGGAAATTCTTTGGCCCTGAATTAGGATGTTCAAGAGGAAAGTTGTTCTGGCTCGATACCGTCAAGAATTTTTGACTATTGCATGGGAACAGATTCATTTTAGAAGTAATTTTCCTTTCCAATATTTTTCTATTGGAGCTTCCCTCATTCCGTTTATTGAGCGCATTCTCAATATTATGCCTTGAAGAGGACTCGAACCGCTCCTCCTTCTATTTAATGAAAATAGAATAGATGAATAGTCATTTGAGGAATAACCATTTTACTATTTTATTTCCTATTAGAATTAAGCATATAATCTAATCATTAGAATTGTTAACTAACAACGAGTGAGTATTGAAATAAATAATTCTCTTTTGGGGAAATCCCAGGTATCACTCACATAAATATATATTATGATAGAATCTTTTGGTCAATTCAAAATATAAAGAGAAAAGTTTATCCTATGTCATGTACAAAAAAATTTATCATCGAAAAGATAAATAGCTGTTTCTTCCTGTACTATGAAATAATCAATACTATAAACTAGAAATAATAAATACTATAAAATAATAAATAAATGAAGAATTTATTCTCGTAACTCTAAAAATTGCTATATGACAATTTGGAGAGAATAACAAAATAGAATGTTTCAAAAGCGAGAAAAATCCATTAATTTAATTAGAAATATAGAAATCAAGGACATGGTCATTGTGATGAAGAGGAAGAATCGACTAACCAGATAAATGTAACCTGAAACAATCGGTATTACGATGAAGAGGTCAGTGAGGTTATGATAAAAATTGTTGCCACGATGATTAGTCTTAGCTAATTTTCTGCAAGTTTCCCATATTTTAATAGAGCAGGGACATTCAAAAAACAGATGAGTGTGTGTTTCTTCTTGCAAATTACAAGCATTTGCTTTCATTTATTATACCCTATTTGGGCAATCGGTCCTTGGTTGGTAGTCTTCCCAAGGCAGCTTTGTACACAAAACATGCCATTTTAGGGATGTTAATTCGATTCCAAATTACTTTGTGCCATCGAACAGTGTTGTAGTTTGGTCTGATGCCTTCCTACAATTGTTTCATATTGAACTCATAACCTGACCATGTCCATAAATCATATTGTCTATCAGACTAAATACGCATTCCCTCTACAATGCTTTTCTGTTCCACACTACATGGCTATGAGGGTTACCACAAGTTATTTTTAATAACAGAGTTAACTATTACATTTGGACAACCATACACTGAGAATGTATCCCATCCTAATGAATCAACAAGAGAATTTTTTTCTCTATCTAAGGATATTTCCAAAAGTTCGTATCATTCCCATTAGCTTTTTCTCTTCTACAATTAGTAGCAAGAGTGTTTTTGACTTTTAAAATGGCTTTCCAAGTCAAAGAGACATTATTTTCAAAAATTATCCCCGATGCAGCATTGTCTCATCCATCTTGCCTAAAATCCAGAATCATTGATAATTTTCCATACCCATTTCAACGTGAACGCACTTAGATGCTTCTTAAACCAACACCACCTTCTTCCTTCGGTTGACACAAATCAAAAGATGAAATTTTGTGAACTCTCCTTCTCCAAATGAAATCAAATCATACATTTTCTATCTTATCAAATGAGGCATTAGGCAATTGGAAATTATGTAACCAAAAATTGACATTTGCATGGATCATAGTATGATTAAGTTTTATCCTTTCTGTAAAAGATAAAAGTCTGGAACTCCAATCAAAAAGTTTGTTTGTAATATTATAATTCAAACTAGCACATTTTTTTATTGTGATCTTGTTAGATGATAGAGGGACATCAAGTATTTAACTGGTAACTCTCCTTCCTTAACATTCATAATCTCAAATACCTTGAGCTTCTTTCGATAAAATTTGTTAAAGTAGCATTTAGTTTTCATCTAATTTACTTTAAGACCACCAAATTCTTCCAATCTCTTAAAGATATCGTTGATCTTCCTGCTGCCTCAAAATTTGACTTAACACAAATGAGCATGTCGCTGGCATATATCAAATGATTAACTCCAGGCCGGAAATTATGAATAGTATGTGTAGTGACCTAAATTTTTGAACCAAATTAATTATAGTATTGCATATTATTTTGAATATATAACTTGAAACATGATTTCAATCTTATAATGAGTTGATTTGAATAATTATATCAAGTGAGGAAAGGTTTTTTCAATTTATAGTGATTAACCAATTTATCGTACAAAATCCAAAATAGAATTTATTACTAATCAAATTTAATTTGATTTGATTTATATAATTTGATGATTTATTTAAGACTATAAAATATGACTAGGAATTATACAATCCTCTTTTATCAAAACAACTTATTCAGAGCATTGTATTTACTAAACTAGGATATACAATAGCATTTTTAAAGACCTACCTTAACAGTAAACCGTAGCACTTTGAAAATGCTACCAAAGCTCCTTTTTTAAGGCATGGACATATGTCTTCATGCATGTTACTTAATGGACATGTGTCCTTAGCAAAAAGCTGTGCAGTTAATACCCCGCTATTACCCCGCCATTTTCTCGCTATATCGTGTAGCGGGTTTCCATCGCTACGCTATTTCCAAATTGCCTTTGAAATAGCCTTTTTGCTTTAAGCTCCGCAATATCCCGATATTCCTGAAATATCCTACTATTTCAGCTATATTCCGCTATATCTTCTATAAAAGAAATAAATCTAAAAATGATTTATACATTATAAAATTATGTCTTAATTTAATTTTTTAACATACTTTTTTCAGAATATAAAATACTATAATATTCTATTAAATTTCTTCAAGCTAAATAAAAATTTACACTAATTTACATATATTTGCTTATGCATTTATTTAAAATTGAGAATGTCTAATTATAATTAAGTTGGATGTTAATTTCCATTTATTTATCATTTATATATTTGTAAAAGCATTAAATATGTGTTTTATATGCTATTTTAGACTCATTCGCTATATCCCGCTATTTCCTCGCTTTATCCTCGCTACAACTTTTTGCGCCTCTACCACATTGGATGCACTGAGCGCTTTAACTTCACAAGCCAAAAGACATAAATACCCTTCCCTAAACCATATATAAAGCCCCTCACCCTTCACATTTCCGTCCATCTCAAGCTTTAAAATTCTTTCCACCTCTCATGGCTTCCTTCTTCCTCTCCTTCTCTAAATTCCTCTCCATCTCCTCCTTTTATCTTTTTTCCCCTCCCTTCTCTCCTTCCCCTTCTTTCGGCAACTCATCCTCCTTCTCTCTTTACCCAACACCTCCTTCATAATTCGCCACCTCCTTTCACCCCAACCTGAATTCTTCCTACCTCCCCAAGCTCCTACCCGAACGACCTAGTTTCTCCAACCACCTACACCCTAGCCTAGTCCACCTACACACCTCCAACAACTCTACCCTCCTCCATAAGCCATGACCATCAACTTCCATAGGCCATAACTCGTCCAAAGCAGATCCAAATCATTAATTTTTGTTGTTCAGATCATGAATTTTCCCAATGGCTACAAATATCATGTCGAGAACTTCTAGTTTTGAGCTTAACTAGTCCAAAAATCCAGATCTTTGAAGATCATATTTTCTGGCTTTATTTTATTGAACCCAGAATACATCTACTGTTTTGACTGTATCTAACTCAGAACTTAAACAAATTAGGTGATTATTTTTCTTAGGAACGCAGAGAAAAGAAATTCCTACAACTTCTTAGTTGGCCGCTTTTCAAAACTTAGAGAGTAGATGGTCCAAAATCTCGAGGGAAGTTGGTCTATTTTCGAAGACAAAAAACCTAGCAAAACTAAAAAAATTCACGGAGTGGAACCCTAAGGTGAGAATTACTTTATTCATATTTGTGATGTTTATTATGATCATAGTTTGATTATATTAGTTCCTTTGTGGTTCTTGTGGATGTTATCATAGTTATTATTATTCATATGGGTATAAGCTTTAATTACCGTGACACTTATATTATAAAAATTGTGATATGGATGAATGGTTGTTATTATGGTCATTGTTAATGATAATATAGCACACTTCACAAATTACACCCATATATATATATATATATATGGAATTATATATGTATTGTTATGTCTCATTCGATTTTGATAATAGAAATGAATATTATATTCATTTAATGGAAATAAGGTGTAAAAATAAAAGTTGGAATTTTATATTCAAAACTGGATAGGAATGAAATTAAAGTGGTTATGAAAAACTTTTATGAAGGTGGAAATTCATTTGATCAAGAATTAGATATGAAATGGTGTATTCAATTCCAAAGTGAATAGTGAAATCGATTTGAAATAGTAGTTTTGAAATTGAATTTGAGTCGTCTATGTAAATGATATTTTAAACTTAAATTTATAGTTCCATGAAGTTGTATAATTTTTAATTTGAGATTTGGAAAAGTTGAAAATTCAATAAGTTAAGTTTTGAAAAATATTAATACAATATTAATTAAATAGTATTATAATATTCTTCTAAAATAAATATTTATTTTCAAAAAGTTGAAATATTGTTTTAAAATGAAGTTAAATGTATTTTAAATGAATTATAAACAAATTCGAAGCAAAATAGATTGATTTTAAGTTGAAATTGAAATACAGTTAGAATAGAGCTAGTCGCGCTGCGGTAGTTCTTTAATTTCAACCGTTAATTTCAAATAGACATACAGAAAGCAATTTAAATCGGTTTTCCCAAAATGAAAAGCGTTTGTTTTTAAATGATATTAGGTTTCAAATAAAGAAGGAAGTTTCATATTTCAATGTATAAATTTTGAAATATGTTGATATCAAATTTGAATTAAAATCGCGGTAGTGCAGTTCGAACACCGAATTTGAAAATCATTTGAAATGTCGACTTTAAAATTATTAAAAATATGAAAAAATTATGATAAATCATAATAAATTGTTTAAAAGTGATTTGTTTTTGAAATATCAAGTTTTGGATAGTACAAAGATTATTTAAATCAAATTAGTAAATATAGGACATTTAGCAATGCTTTTGCTACACTTTTCAACAATATGGAGATTTGAAGCTTTAACCCTATTAATCGCCATCTTAATCTTGAGTAACCATTTTCAAAAGATTAGTGAAGTGGTTTTGGGAATTGTAAAATACTTAAACAAATTGGAGATAAGTAAATTTAGTTTTTACTTAAGATTAAAGTTTTTTCCAAATTAAATAAATTTGATGATTTTCCTTAATAAAGTAAGGTTTGAAATAAATATTGGTTAACAATTTAATAAATCTTTTGATGGATATACTGAACGTTCTTTGGGGTTAATAATGAATCTTGTTAATATTTAATAAATCTTTGTTTAATGATAAGGGAATGGGTATATGGAATAAATTTCTAATGGAATAAACTATTTAAGGGTTTTACTAAGCTAATGATAGGATTTTAGTTAAGCATTCTAAGTCAAAAGAGACATAGCAAATCGTCTATTTCTATGTTATCTTTTTGAATAACACTCATTATTTGGAAAAATCAGGATCAGATTTCTATCTGAAAACCATTTCGAATAATGATACGATGAAATGGAACTAATGAAGATATTGAAGACGATAGTTGAAGAACGGGGATCTTCGCATCAGAATGCTTGCTTGTCGATGTCTCGAGTGAGTATCTCCCATTATGAAGTTATTATAGCGCTAGTCCGGAAGTATTTGGAGAATTTCTGAATTTGCAAGGGCTTCTCTCATTTATTGGATGAGGAATAAAGCGCCTTCGGTTTCGTTCAGTCACATAGCGAAGTTGTATGGATTGTATGTCTGACATTGCATTTTATGGGATAACAATTGATATTTACTAAATATATGTCTATCTAGGGGAATAGAAGCTATTCTCTTAGCTTAACACCCTTCTCTGAAAGGTACGAGCTTCGAAGTTATATATTGGTAGACATTAGTTATATGTTACCAATTAACAACGTGGCATGCTAAGTGAAACGATCTATGGATGACCTTAGCGTGGCTTTAGTTTAAAGCGTAGCTTTGTGTAACATAACTTCATCAAGCCTCAAATCTCGGAAATGGCCGAAATAGGAGAAGTGTAGCAAGGTTCTGGGGATAGCAACCCTTAAGGTATGACCATTCCCTTCTAGATTGGAATTTATACCATGGAATGGAGCCCAGGTATTTTATTTATGTGGAAAATTCTACTTCATGTGGATGATGGAATTTGGGATCCCGGTTAAAAGTCGGTTACAACTGGGGAATGATATACTCAGGAGTACCCTACGTTATCCAGTTACAGGGTTAACCCAGTCGTATGTAGCAAGAGGAGCATCTGTTGATCCTTGGACATCCCTCTAGATGAAGCGACCCGAACTTCCCCGGTCTTCGAAGAGAAGAAAAGGAACGAATTACTTTGAGGACAAGGCAAATCAGAACGCAAACAGAAGAACAATTCATTGTTTATTACAACAATTCCATCAGAATACAAGAATATTACAGAGTAAGAATAAATATTACACATTTGATAAATATCAGAGATTTGAATTACATTTAAATACATAGCAGCGGAAAAATAATACAACACACAACTGAAAGAAATACATGGATACAGAGCTTTCCGAATATCACTTCAGCTATATACTAGGATCCTGTGAATATAAATCTTCAAAACCAAAACTACTAGCTGCCCCTGTGGAAAATAAGGGCACTCCGAGTTTAGGTTAAAATAATAAACTTCAGGTCAGTCATGTGACTGGTGTGAGAACTAAAAACAGTTATTAATCTTTATTTTTAAAGCTAGGTAAATCAAGGGACCACGCCTATAACACGGAACGGGTTTCCTCCCAAGAATATCAGTTCATAAAACAAACAGCGCAATGCTAAATAAAGAAAAATGAAGCTATTATAAGACCCATGTCCCATCACACAATGCAACGCAAGCCAGAGGATAGGGTTTTACCTTATAATAGCCAAAGAATGCTTGATACGCTAAATTTCATCTTTTATTATTACTATAAGTGAAGAAAACAACTTCAAATATAAATGTATCAATCATAGGCGGCATGGGTACTATATATCATGTCGCCAATAGTAGGCTCTACAATCAAAACCAAAATATCACGTATTGGAAATTGGATTTCCGTCATGAGTCGAGGCAAGGGGAAAGCTCCTCTCCATTCGAGACACTATAGCAAATGTCTCAGGACTACACACAGCGATCCTTGGAACCTCCAAGGCCGGTCCTCTCCTACTTTTGAGGATTAATTATTCCTGAACACACGTTTCCCGGTCCTATAGGACCTATATCCGAGGCGCCTCGCATTCCAACAACCACACAGGTAAAAATTATATAAACGTCAGGGTTGGTAGGTCACTAACATCACCCATAGCTAGAAAGAAACGTCGTGCACACCATGGGTCCTTATCCCGTTTTTGACTCATACCGAGGTGTGAGGCTAGCGAATTAACGCCATACACAAAGCTATGCCACATAGGCCGTGCTTTGATCATCAACCACAAGACTTTTCTTATCAACAGAAGCCTTGATCATCTGCCACTTAGGCATGCCATACAGGCAATTCATGCCATGCGATTGATATCTATCGATATATAATCTCTAAGCTCATACGTCTCAGAGAAGGGCGTTAAGCAAGAGAATAAATTCTCCGCCGCCAAACAGATATATATTTTATAGAAATTAATCACATAGAATAAAATCTAATGTCAGACACACAGTCCATTTACAAGTTCGTTCTGGGTCTGAACGAAATCGGAGGAACCTTATTCCTCGCATATCCATCGATCTCCAAGTACGTCTGGACGATCACCAACCGATTCCCTCCTCTTGGGTGTACAGCCCAATCAAGATCATCAATAATCATCCAAACGACATGAAGACCTATGGTCTTCAACCACCGTCTTCTTCTTCGACTTATCATCGAATCGGTTATTCAGAATGGGTATAAACCTGGCCTTTCCGAATAACCCGCGTATATAATAAACAAGTGTTACACAAACACAACATACACCTCATTCCAATTCAGAATATTCTTTGTTCAAATATTCACATTCTTAGGGGAAGGTTATCATTAATTTTATCAAAGATAAATTCTTCTAAATTTATTCTTTAATCTTCCTTTGGATATCATTTCAAACCATGTTAAGGTTTTCCAAACTAGTCGGGATTAGCGAACCACACCGAAGTAATTATTTATTTTATTTCCCAATCCCAACCTATTCATCCCATAGAGAAAAACTGGTAATACTCCATATCTAACACCACAGTGTTATTGGTAAATATTAATTACCATTTCACGTTCAAATCTAATTAAAGATTTAACTATCGCTTGGAGCAAAACTGGTGATACTCCATTCTCGATCACTTTAATCTAATTAAAGATTTATTAAAACTCCACTTAGTTTTAATCTTCCCAAAAATCAATATCCTGTCTTTAACTGGGTTAAAGAACCAATGTCATCTAAAACACGGTTCACGATAAACCCAAAATCACTTTCCATTGTTAATCGGGCTAAAGAATAGGTGTTATTCAAAACACCGCTCACGATAAACCCCAAATGACCAATTTAAATTCAATTCCAATTAAATAGTAATTGACTGGACAATTTCACTCAATCTTAATTAAAAGATTTATTCTTTTCTAAACTGGGTTCAAGAACAGTGTTATTTAAGACACCATTCACGACGAACCCACAATCCCATTTGATATTAAATACAAGGCTCTGAATAGAAAATATATCGGCTTATATTCAATATCAAATTCTGAAACCAACAAATATCGTATTGGAAATAATGATATAAATATATCGTTCAAATTTCCACAACCATATCTGTATAATCATGAAATCCAACATCGAAATATTCCAAAGATAATTTCGATTCAAATCCATTCCAATTCGTATATCAAAAATTCTGATTATTTCAAAATCACTTCGCATCCAATTTATTTATTCAAAAACATTGGATTATAATTATAGTTCATAAATAGTTCATTTCGATAAAAATATATTTTTATCCTTTTTAAATATGAGATTTTTCACCCCAATTCTTTCTAAATCATTATTATGATTTTACACAAATTATTGATATTTTTAATAATTTTATCAAGACCCGTACAGTCGATTTCCAATAACGGTCGTCGAACTGCACTTACAACGACCTTTTTCAAATTTGATTTGGATATAATTCCAAATCCAACCGTTAGATTTCAAATTTCTAATATTCATTGGAAAGATCTTTTCGATACGAACCCAACGGTTCCGGTTTCAGGAGAATCCGAAGGTCGGATCTCCCGTAACGTCAATTTGAAGTCAATGGTCGAAATTCGCGAACTGCCGCGGCGCGACGCGTTCTATTCAGGTCATTTAATATATATAATATATATATTTCGTCGATTTCAATTCAAAACGTATTTTATAAATCATTTAAATTCATTTAAAAATGATTTCAACTTCATATTCAATTTTAAATCAAAATTGAATATTCCATATCATTAATATATAATTGATAATATATTCAAAATATTAGATTCTGAAATCACTTCCTTTTCTATATTCATTATAAAAATGAATATAATCAATATAAATATCGTTCGCATCAAAGTGGCGAATATCTAGTCAACACGGCTTTATATATTTCAGTAACTTCGTTACTCTATTCAACAAATGAATATTTTCTTCAACACATGAATATATATTTTATTCAACACATGAATATTTATTAATTCTTACTTACAATAAAAATGTGAATTTTATTGTATAAATATTTTATTCAACACATGAATATTTATTTTATTCAACGCATGAATATTCTTTTATTCAACATATGAATATTCTTTTATTCAACACACGAATATATATTTTATTATATTCTTTAATTTTCAAATTGGAATGAGGCCCAATCAATTACCATATATTGTTAATTATATGGATTCCATACAACACATGTATATAATAGCAATGATAAATAATCAACCATCATCCAAAGTGCACTACACAACTGTCTGTCAACCTATCGATTTACATACAACTAAATAATTGGGTTAGTGTACATCAAATATCATCCCAATACCCGTGTGGGGTTTCAGTCAACAAACACAGATTTTTATTTGTGTAGTTGGGCGATGTGTAAAATTTATCATACCAATCAATATCCTTCAAATGGGTGTACATAAACAAACCGTCTGATTTGTAAATGAATATTTATTTATTCACATTCACGTTAAATTTATATTTTAACGATAAATAATTTATTTCAACACATGAATATATTTCTATCTACTCCACATCGTAATCAATTTTCACAACACAATAAAATCAAACAAGTCGTCCATGGTCTGTGGACGAAGGGTGTCGGGTGCTGCTAAGCACCGTCTGCATCCTAGTATATATTTTAACTAGAAAACAAGAATTAAAGTGAGAAGTTATCACCGAGAGCTAAACTAAACGCCATGACTTTTCATATGTAGGAGATCTCGCCGTGCTCGCCTTTTGTCACCTTCGCCGTCCGTATTCACTACATATATAAAAAATCACAATTTTATATTCTCTAGTATATAAAAATCATATCTTTATTTCGCTACTTCTTTATTTAGAAATCATTTCTTTTCTACTTTAAAAAAAATCCTAACCTTTCTAATTTAAAAATCAAAACTCTCTAACTATAAAAATCAAAGCTTTCTAAGTATAAAAATGTAATCTTTCCTATAGAAAATATAATTTATATACATATAAAAATCGTATTTTTACTTCTTCTACATAATAAAAATCATATTTTTATACCTTCTACATAATAAAGATCGAATTTTTATTCTGCTTCATATATAAAAATCATAACTTTAATCAAATAAAAATTCAAATCTTTTCTTACAATAAAAATGTAAACTTTCTTAGCGTAAAAATCTAATTTTTATTGACTATAATGATCTAATATTTATAAACTATAAAAATATAATTTTTATAAGTAAAAACTTACATTTCATTGCAAAGATTGAACCTTTGTCGCTGTAGGGGGGTCCACGGGGTTGGGGTTGGGCTGATGTGGCGCGGGAAGGGGTGCAGGTGGTGGAAGGGGGCGGCGATAGGTCGGTGGAGGCGGCTAGGGGACTGACGTGGCGGTTTTAGGCGGCTCAAGGGTTTTGGGTTCGGTCGTGGGGAGGAGGGAGGAGAGAGAAGGGAGGAGGGCGGTGGTGGGGATCGCCGGCGGCGCGCGCGAGGAGGGGGGGTGACGGCGAACAACGGCGGCGGACTAGGGTTACAGTTTTTTTTTCAGAACGATAGTCGGGAAGAGAGAAAGTGAGAGGGGGGATGAGAGTTTAAATATATATATATATATATATAATTTAGGGTCCGTTTGTCACAGGTCCCTATTAAGTTTCAAAATTAGGCTCACATCCGGTCAAACTTTTCATGTAAATTAGGTCCTTATTTTTTGAAAAATAGGTAAAAAATAAAAAAAATCACATAAATTCATTATTAAATAAAATACATTCACGACAAAAAATTCAGGTGGAAAAACAATCAAAAACCACATCAAAACCCAAAATAACACAAAAACAGCGAAACAACAGGTTTTTGCATCAAAAGATGCACCTATTCTTAAATAGTTGCATAAATTCGTGCTTATATTTCAGTGTTGCGCCCCAACTGCATTATAAATGCATACATGTATATAGCTAAACAGCATTATATGCATCCTTTCATGCATATATTCAAATTTGACGTTTTTTCAAGCATTCGCCGTTTTCAGACATTGTTGCACACATATCACATATATGCTCCTGTACAGAATATATGCATGCATTCATGAGCATATTCAGAAGCCGTCGTCACTTTTAAATTTGTTGCACACATGCATGCATATATACAGAATAGTTGCACTCATGTATGCAACTTTTCGTACCACATGAATCTCAGTTCAACTTTGTATGCATACATGTATGCAGTTATTTACTAATAGTTGCATACATGTATGCGTTTATTGGTCCAGATTTTCAACATAAATACACTATATGAATATATGCATACATATATGCTACTATAGCAAATAGTTGCACATAAATATTCAATTTTTTTTTTGTTTTTTTGCGAGAGCTTCTACGAATATTTCCTATTTTTTTAGTGTGTGGCGCATTTTTTTAGGGTCAGAATTGGAAAAAGGCGAAGGGGGATGTGGCAGGAGGCGGGAGGGACAAAAAGTTTTGGGCGGCATATGTTTTTAGGTACCGGAAACTTAATGAAACATTGAGTGGATGAGGTGTGAATTTTGAACTATTTTAGGGATGTGAGCCTAATTTTCACTATAATTTAATTATTTTATTTTCAAAAAAGTTGACTTTCCGTTCTAATCCCAATCGAGACCCAACGACTGTCGCCTCTAGCTAATTACTCCTATTCCGAACACGATGAGATATGTTTCGCAAGCCAATTCGCTTGTTTCGATCAGTTTCCATTAAAATTAAAATATAAATTTATATATTGAATTTGAACGCGCATTTCAATTTACCGGGGCCACATACGGACTCTAAAAATTCCCAAAAAATATTTTCTAGCTTCGTATTGACGATACGGTTCTAACAAAACTAATTTCACCAAATTCCGAGACCATTTGAAAAATGGCCATTTTCTGGTCGATCGAAATTGACTAAAACTGTTAAAACACGTTTTACTTTGCCACACTCACATATTAATTCAAACAATTATGAATTTTGGAATCTAGCAATAACTAGACATCCCGGATCCAACAAAAGTGGTTTCATCGAAAACCGAGGTTGTTTGCAAAATTTCCATTTTTAAGGGCTAAAATTTCATAGCGACTATTCTGAATTTTCAATTGGACATATCTTTTTATTCCCGCTATGAAATTTCAATTTTTCGGATTCGTTGGAAAGATATTCTCAAATAGATTCTAATATTTTTGGTTTCGCCAGAATCCGGTTTATTTTTAATCATGTACATTCATTTGAAATTTGAAATCGTATTTTCGAACTACCGCGCCATTTTCAATTCCTTTTATAATTAAAATAAAATATTTATATTCTAACGATGATCTATATAAATATATGCATTCTAATTCTATTCAAAATAAATCTCTCGTCGTTATTATTTAAAATAATTCATTTTAAATATTCAAAATTCATCAGAACTGCCAAAATAAAAAATTTAAATTGGCTTAGATTTTCCGGTTGTTACACTAGCGGTGTTCAAAATTCAGATAAAGGAAAGATCCTTAATGTTGACATGTTTTTTGTCAAAGTAGTCACTCAAGTTTTCAACTTGTAGCGCGTTTAAGCGTCAATAGCATCGTTAGCAAACACAAAGCAGTTTGGTCGAACTCACGTCATGGAAATAAAAAAGGCTCAAAATCTCTTTAAGTGACCTCTTTTGAGCCTGAAAACATCAATTACGGTGCTAAGCATGGTATTTCTTGTAGATCTTTGAATTAGCTTCAGGTACAACTTTTGTTTGGCCCAATCCGACTTACTGTTTGAAAGTTATGTTCGTTTCCGCAAGCGCATGTCACTCATCCCAAGGATTTCAGATCCCTCTATACTTTCAGATCCCTCACGTCCAAATTCATATACTTCGGATCCCTCGGCATTAGGATTTTGGCTCCCCCTCCCTCTTTCTCGTATCCCTTAGAGGGATACGATAATTTATATCACTTAGGAGGACACGAATTTTTGTATCCCCTAGAGGGGTAAAAAAATTCGTTTCCTCCAAGGGGTACAAAATTTCATATCCCTTGAAGGGGTATGAAATTCGTATCCCTCGGGGGATACAAGTTTTGTATCCCCTAAGGGGTACGAATTTCATGCCCCTCACCAGAGGGATACGAAATTCCTGCTATTAGCCTCTTATGGGATTCGAGTTTCTGATGCATGGTCCCCACTTTCTACCTACTCCACTACCAACCTTCACCTATAAATAGCCTCAAGCTTGGCCTTCATTTGGATCTTTTTCCCTTGGATTTTTGGACTTCTTGGAGCTCTCAAGCACCATTAATGGCCGCTACCATGACCATTGGACATGGCACAAAACGTTTTCCATCACTTCTTGGACATCTACAAGTATAAAAACACCACTTTTGGGCTGTTTTGGACTTCTTTGACATTGAAGCTAACTTTGGACACTGACCAAGTCAGCTCATCTCAATAAAGAAGAAGAAGGACATTTTAGTCAAAGTTTAGAATTAACAATCTTTTTGTTGTTCTATTGCAACACTTTGTACTAAGACATTGTCCAAACTTGTACAACATTGTATTCAACAAGTGTATGATGGATAATTACTATGAAGTGGACGTAGGCATTAGTGTCGAACCACTATAAAAAGCTATGTGTTCTGCCTTTAGTTTATTACATTTTTCGATTATTGTGTTCACAACATACACACAAATTGGGTGTTGGCGTGCGACCATTTTCTACGTTAACTCTCGGCCTTGGTCATTATTGGAAATCCAAACAAACTCCATTACGAACCCTTACAGTTTTAGTTGCATAACTACCAGGAAATGGGAGGTCGTCAACATAATATAATGGTACTTATGCTAGCAAGGATTAATAAATTTACTTACGTATTTTTCAACACTATGCATTAATAATAATATTAAATGGTTTTACGTATCAAAGTTATTTTTGGTTATCGTAAGGAGAAACCTCGCTCAATGTGTGCGATTCATTGTGTGTGTGCCGCGAGACCTTATGTTAGCTTCATTTTTCAAAAAGCATGTACGATTTTCTGCACAAACATCACCAAAACCCATCTGATGACACTAATTAGTTATTTTGTTCTCACGCTGGTTTATCTAAGCCTGATCCGGGATTTTTAACACTCGGGTTAGGTCCGAGCTATTTTAGGTTTAATTTAAAGGAACGAGGAGTTTCCAAAGGAAAGCTGGAAATCTTCACCAACATAGAAGCATATCCTATTATCTATTGTATGGTATCATTATTGTAAGGATAGGCATTTAAAACCATCCTGGTTATTCTTAACTCTGATTATGTAAATGGTTTTCCGCTATAAAGATTATGTTCAATAATATAATTTATTCCATCCGCTGTGAGACTATGTTCTATTTCCCCTGTAACGTCCCGTATTTTTATCACTTCAGTTCTGAATATTTAAATTAGTTTCAATATTGGTTTTGGTAATATAAATAGAATTTTATATTAATTAAATGAATTTGAACGTGTATGTGTGTATATATATATATTATAAACGAGCTCGCAGCGGCATGGTAGTTCGTAATTTACGATTTGAACTTCAGTTGAGTGTATGGGATTCGTTATAAATCAGATTTCACTGAAACAAGAAATATTCGAATCTGTTAAACTATAATTTTCTGATGAAAGAGAAAAATCAGAATTTCGTATTTTATATTGAGAGTTATGGCCAAATCAAATTTTCAAATAGTCGCTGTGAAATCATTTATAAACCGTAATGTTTTATTTAATAAAATGAACAGATTTTTAATCATTTGAATATTTGTTTAACTTATATCAGGTTTAAAATTTAAGTTAATATTTTCTGGAAATTTTATGAAATTAGTTTGTGTATACTTATATGACAAAAATAATTTATTTGTTATTTTTGAATCGATATATATTAATCGAATTTAGTGTTAAATCATCAACTTAATTTAATATCGTCTGTATATGGTTAAATTATACCGTGAAAACTGTTCCAGTGTGTTCAGAATAATGCTAGAACCCTAGAAATGTCATTCATTGCGTTTAGATACGAGTTTGATAATAAATGGGGTGAAACCATACCTGTTCAATCGAAAATAAAAATAAATAGATCTAAAATAAATGTCTAAAGGTAGGGGATGGCATTTTCACTAGCACAGGCTATTTTGTCTGATTTCAGCGTCTTCTTTTTTCAACTCTGGTACGAATTCATTTCCTTCTCCCCTAAGTTTCTCAGAGATGGTACACTGGAACCTAACCTATCGATACATCATGTGTTTGTTCCTTTGTTTCATTTTAACCATCTGCATATCTTCTTCCTTGAGCTCGCCAATATACTGCAATCCTATTCTACTTCTACACCAATATGAGTTGACGTCATTTCTATCGTCCGATCCTCCACCTATATAAACAGCGACTGCCTTCATTTATACCCCATTCTCAAACCCATTCAGTTAATTGTTTCATTTTTTTTCCTGATGAAAACCGCAAATACCGTCTACAATTTAGAATAAAACTCCGAAATTGAAAATCAAAATAGAAAACTTTCGAATTCAAAATTTCTTGGAGATCCATATCTGAAATTCAAATCTAAAGACAACGAAAATGGGGTAAGTCTGAAGATCAAAACACGAAGGAGGCTCTCGCGAATAGAGGAAGGGGTGCGAACTGGAATTCCACTTTCGTTTTGAGGGTGCGACAGTGGGTGGGGGGTATCGATGGGTTTCTCTGAGTTATTGAAGAAGCAAATTCGATTTGCTGATGATGGGAAGGGCGTGAACTACTAATTGGAGTTGTGCGATGGAGTGGAGTTTGATTTTGGATTTGGAGTTCAACAGGATGTTAATTTGGAGGTGCGATCTAAATTCGTTGCTAATGAACGTAGTTGAACTGGGAAGGTCGATAATGCTAACGAACGTAGTTATTCGAGATGGGTCGAGTACATGAGTAGCTGGAATGATATGGGATTTTAAATAGGATATTCAGCACGACAAATCGAGGTGAGTTATACTTACTCAGTTGATTAGTGGGAACTATTTTTAATAGTTCAAAATTTATTTTATTGCTTTTTGGCTGCTAAATTGATTGATATAAAGTGTTAATAGTATATAATAATATTGGTGATTGGTGATTGGATATTCCCACAGTACCATTAGCGGATGCCCGCAGTACCATTAGCAGATAATTTCCCTATGCGCCCCACAATATATATTGTGGATGACCTTCTGTACCACGATATCCTGCCTTGAAGCAAGATAGGTATTATTATTGTTGACTGTGGATGCAAGCAAACAGGTTGGAGGGATCCGGCTGGATCCCTTACATTTAAATTATTGTTTTCACATATATACTGATATATGATTTGTTTATAACCTGAGAAAAATTATATTATACCTGGATGTGTTAGTGACACTGTTTTCGTTTTGGATATTTTAATATCCTAAATAATAATATATGGATTTCAAAATGGAAAATTGGAATATAAAAAGAGTTTTAAAATATTTGTTTCAAATGAAAATGGTTAGTTAGAATCCAAATTAAATAGAATTTAAAAGTGAATATTTGTTTAAAAAATTATCGTGAAGAGGTGACTTTATAAGCGACATTTTAAGGAGTGGAATTATTTTTATTGGGGGATTTAAGGAAAATGTAAATCATGTGAAATTTGGAAAAGGAATGGAAATTGAATAATAATTGAATATATATATATTAACAATATCATATATGGTTGTTTAAAATTGAATTCTCCTTAGAATTCAAGTGAATTATATTTCATAAAATCCAAGGATTTTGGTGTAGATATTTCAAACCAAGATATTTGAAATTACCGTAAGCAAGTGTGGTTATGGAAACAAGTAATAAAGTTGTAAACGTTGAAATGATTTATGATATAAATGTAACGTGAAGATGAAAATGGAAATTGAAATAGAAACCCGGATTGAATTCAAATGGCTTGGCGAGATGAGTTATAAGGATTTGATCCTTAATCGTGTATTTCAAAACAAGAGTTGGGGTTTAATTGGGATATAACCAGAATAGTTTTGAAGTAAGTTTTAGTGAAGGTTTATACAGTATTTGATTTATATTTATAACGTTTTAAATGATATCCTGAGTAAAAGTTCTAAATAAATAGTAAACATTTACCGGAAATAATAACTAGTAAGAGCCTAAGGGAAAATATTTTTTTAAAAAGAAATGCTCATTTAAAGATCCAAATTATAAGTGTAATTTAAAAGTAAAAATTTGTTTAAACAAATGAGATAAGGAGGTGATTTTATAAGTGAAAATTATAAAGAAGTGAAAACCATCATTTTGAAATATTTGAGAAATTTGTAATTTAAGCGTGGCTTGGAAAGGAAGGTGGGAATGTGTTTTGAAACTAACATGTGAAAAGGATTAAAATTTGCCAATTTGCAAAGGGAAATATAAAGGAGATTTTATTAAATAATTCAATAGAAGTTATAAATAGAAATGAAACCTGAAATTTGCAAGAATGAATTTAGATTGACCAAATAAGTCAAGTATAGACTTATATTAAGAAATATGATTAACGGTTGAGACAAATAAAGGAAAAGCAAATACTTTGCAAATGAGAACCACTAGAAGTAAAGAGTTGTTTTAAATTTATAAATTCTTATGGAATTCAAGTCGAACTAAATTGGATAATAATATAGATTGTATTAAAGAATTTTATATAAGATTTATATTAAAAATTATGAATAGTAAGAATTTACAAATGATATTTATATAAGTATATTTTTGATATGTAATGCAGTTTATTCAAATAAAGCTGAATTGAGTTGTAAAAACATATAAAGACGTTTATAAACAATTTTTGTATAGAACTTGGTTTTACAAAGGTTAAACCAAAATTGGAGTTGGCTAATGAAATGATATCGTTATAAGAAAATCCTTGTTCTTGTTTAGAAATAAATAAATATTTAGCAAAACATTTTGCAAATCATATCTTTTAATGGAATATTGGATACAGACAGTAGTAAACGCTTGAAATCAAATTTGTAAGTGAATGATTAAAAAGGTAATAAGTTAGGGATAAAAATCTCGTTTAAAGTGATAATTAATAAATGGAATTTTCATTCGTTAGAAGTAAGAAATAAAATTAAAGAAATTAGAAACTAACTGGGAATTAGTTAGTTTAATTATTTTCTGAGTATCGATCTCATGTTGGTTTTGGCCTTCGGGATTGATACTTAGGGAATTATTTTCTTACAAGTTTACAGTTACAAACTAGTGGCTGAGATGAGAGATACATGATTAAAAGGATTTTAATTTGAAATAGGATTTTGAATATTCTTATATATATAAATATAAGAAGAGAAATGAGTATTTCAATTATTAGAAAAATGGAGAAGTTTTGAATTAACGAATGGTTAATTAAAAAGATGTTAAAATGATGATAAATATTAAATCAGTAATCTTAATTTTCTTTTATGGATGAATGGTTGTTTTATTTGATAGTTAAACAACCGACTATCAAATCTGGCCCATACGATGGTTAGTACGGAAAGACTGGGATCAGATTTATTCAAAAACCATTCCTTGTTGCTAGCTGTGTGAGCTGGGTACGCATGATAGAGGATTCTGGCTTCGCGTTAGGTGGCGGACGGGAGACTCTTACCTCTACATGTCCCTTGAAAGTAAGGGAGGGTTGGCTGTGAATTCGAAAGGCTGGCCGTAAAACAAGTGATGGGGGTACCTCTATAAGCCACGGGGGGAGGTTAACCCTTTGCCTTAGGGGAGGAGAGGATGGTTGAAAAGCCTACTCGAAATTCCAGGGGCGTTACAGTGGTATTAGAGCAATGGTTGAGGAACAACCTTGTCTCTGTGGCGTAACTCGATAAAGATGGGGTTAGTAATACCGTAGATTGAGTTGAGTATATATATGTGTATATATATGAGAGCGTATTTGTAGATTTCATATAAAAATGTTTTGTATTGTCTTGGTTGATCGGTTCAAGTGTTGAAAAGCATTGAACTGGAAATTGATACAATGTTGTTTTATAAAGCGGGTAAATGAAATAATTTTACCCGAATTATATTTTTATATAGAAAAGAAATAATTTATCAGATTATTATTGATATTTTATTGCTTGGATAATTTGAATGAAATTCAAAAGGTGTTATGGAATTGAATGGTTAAGTACAACCAGAAGATGAAATAAATGATGTTTGAAATAAAAATTTGAACTTGGTAATATAAATGAATTGTATGGATTCAAAATTGATTGAAAGGTAAGTTAAACAGATTTGGATTGCATTTGAAACCATATTAAACAGAATTCGTGAATTCAAGTTGTAATACCAATAAATTAAATGTCGATAACCTAAGTAGAACTCGTCACATACAATTTGAAGGGATTGACTGGAATAGGAATTGAATTGTAATAAATCTAATTCGAGTAATAGTAATTGTATATGACTTGAATTGTTATTCAATTGAGTTGGGCTATGAATTTAAATCTTGAAATAAAAGTGAATGTGCATTGAATAGTGAATATAAACCAGATTATATGAACTTGAGTTGAATAGAAATTGAATGAAAAATGTATCAAATTAAGTTAATTGAACTTGAAACTCAAGTGAAAATTTAAAGGAACTTGTAAATTAGAACCTGGATCACACCTAAGCTTTTTTATAAGCAAATATATACATATTGGAACATGATTATATTAAACTATCATGATTTGAGCAAGAAAACCAATTAATGGATGAATTGGCAACTTAGGAGCAAGAAGTTAAATTGAATATGATCGAACGGGAATGGATATGCATATGATTATACAGGTTTATTGGATAGAAGCAAGGATGGAGAATAAATATGAGACGCCCAACAAAAAGGTACATGTTTAATCCAATATGGGATTTTCTGAGCCTATTTGGCAAGCTGCTTGGCTTTTTAATTTTCTTTTTGACAGGAGAAGGCCCAGAGAGGCATTTTGTAGTTGTACCAATCAGCCCGTACAAAGGAGGTGCAGACGAAAATTTTCGAAAATTTAAGGAGTTAGAATTTTTTTCAATAGTTTTGAAAATTTTTGTTTACAAAAAGTTAATTAAAGTTAAGGATTTTTGAGTGGAATTGGGAACTAGCAAGTTGGTCAAATAGTAAGGATATTGAGGTAAGTGTCGAGTTGCATGGTTAGATTGTGGAAAATTAATAAGGTATAACTACATTTTCTACTTAGTAATTTCGGTGATGAAATTCTTTTAAAGGGGAAGGAATGTAACGTCCCGTATTTTTATCACTTCAGTTCTGAATATTTAAATTAGTTTAAATAATGGTTTTTGTAATATAAATAGAATTTTATATTAATTAAATGAATTTGAACGTATATATATATATATATTAATTTTAAACGAGCTCGTAGCGGTGCGGTAGCTCGTAATTTATGATTCGAACTTCAGTTGAGTGTACGGGATTCGTTAAAAATCGGAATTCGCTGAAACAAGAAATATTCGAATCTGTTAAACTATAATTTTCTAATGAAAGAGAAAAATCAGAATGTATTTTATAATGAGAGTTATGGCCAAATCAAATTTTCGAATAGTCGCTGTGAAATCATTTATAAACCGTAATGATTTATTTAATAAAATAAATTGATTTTTAATCATTTGAATATTTGTTTAACTTATATCGGGTTTAAAATTTAAGTTAATATTTTCTGGAAATTTTAAGAAATCAGTTTGTGTATATTTATATGATAGAAATAATTTATTTAGTATTTATGAATCGATATATATATATATTAATCAAATTTAATGTTAAATCATCAATTAAATTTAATATCGTCTGTATATGGTTAAACTAGACTGTGAAAAATGTTCCAGTGCGTTCAGAATAATGCTAGAACCCTGAAATGTCATTCATTGCGTTCAGATACGAGTTTGATAGCACGTGATATTTTAAATAGGGGTGAAACCACACCAGTTCAACCGAAAATAAAAATAAATAGATCTAAAATAAAAATCTAAAGGTTGGGAACGACTTTTTCACTCGCACAGGCTATTCTGTCTGATTTCAGCGTCTTCTCCTTTCAACTCTGGTACGAATTCATTTCCTTCTCCCCTAAGTTTCTTAGCGATGGTACACTAGAACCTAACCTATCGATACCTCCAGTGTTTGTTCCTTTCTTTCATTTCAACCATCTGCATCTCTTCTTCCATGAGCTTGCCAATACACTGCAATCCTATTCTACCTCTACACCTATCTGAGTTGACGTCGTTTCTATTGTTCGATCCTCCACCCATATAAACAACGACTACCTTCGTTTATATGCCATTCTCAAACCCATTTAGTTAATTCTTTCATTTCTTTTTCTGATGTAAACCGCAAATACCATCCACCATTTAGAATAAAAATCCGAAATTGAAAATCAAAATAGAATTGAAATAAGGAATCACGACTTTCGAATTCAAAATTTCTTGAAGATTGATGTCTGAAATTCGAATCTAAAGACAACGAAAACGGGGCAAGTCTGAAGCTCAAAACACAAAGGAGGCTCTTGCAAATGGAGGAAGGGGTGCGAATTGGAATTCCACCTTTGTTTTGAGGGTGCGACTGTGGGTGAGGGGTATCAATGGGTTTATCTAAGTTTTTGAAGAAGCGAATTTGATTTGCTGATGATGGGAAGTGCGTGAACTACTAACTGGAGTTGTGCGATGGAGTGGAATTTGATTTTGGAGTTGGAGTTCAACAGGATGTTGATTTAGAGGTGCGATCTAAATTCGATGCTAACGAACGTAGTTGAACTAGGAAGGTCGATGGTGCTTATGATTACTGGAGTGAGGCAGATGTTTGGAGAAGCGTTGATAGGTTTGTGTGCAATGGAGAAGACAATGTTTGAAAGATGCATGTACTGGTGGAATTTAACTGTGTTAGTATAGGGGTATGGAGGAACTTTATTGATGAACTAAGACTCTGGGGGGAGTTCGAGATTTACTGGGTTGAACTATAATGATGTTTGAAGCATTGGACCAGACTTTTGCATGGTGGAGAGATCCGGACGGTGATGGGCTAATAGAGTAAAGTAGTACTATACTGTAAGGGACAATTTTGGGTAGGGTAATGACAACTTTAATGGCTTTCGATGATAAAAAAAAGGGATGAAGCTTGACAGTAAGGTGCTCGATAAAATGTTGAAATGGGATAAAGCTGATTTTGGAGGCAATTCAGGGATTGCTTCGTGATTAGTTTAGTAGATTGCAAGACCATAAGGTATATTTTTTTCTTTTCGAATTTAAATTACATAAATAATTTATTCATATTTTAGTCAAGAATTTAAATAAATATTTAATCGTTAAATAAATAAATAATTAATCATTAAATAAATAGTTAATCATTAAATAAAAATTTAATTACCTAGGTGCTAAATAAGTTATTCGAGACGGGTCGAGTACATGAGTAGCTGGAACGATATGGGATTTTAAGCAAGATATTTAGCACGACAAATTAAGGTGAGTTAAACTCACTCAGTTGATTATTAGGAACTATTTTTAATAGTTCAAAATTTATTTTATTGCTTGCTGGCTGCTAAATTGATTGATATAAAGTGATAATAGTATATAATAATATTATATAACAATATTGGTGATTGGATATTCCCGCAATACCATTAGTGGATGATTTCCCTATGCGCCCCACAATATATATAGTGGATGACTTTCTATACCGCGATATCCTGCCTCGAAGCATGATGGGTATTATTATTGTTGACTGTGGATGCAGGAAAACAGATTGGAGGGATCCAACGGGATCCCTCACATTTAAATTATTGTTTTCACATATATATTGATATAATTTGTTTAAAACCTGTGAAAAATTAAAGTATGCCTGGAAGTGTTAGTGACACTGTTTTGGTTTTGGATATTAATATCCTAAATAATAATATATGGATTTCAAAACAGAAAATTGGAATATAAAACGAGTTTTAAAATATTTATTTCAAATGAAAATGGTTAGTTAGAATCCAAATTAAATAGAATTTAAAAGTGAATATTTGTTTAAACAAATATCGTGAAGGGGTGATTTTATAAACGACATTTTAAGGAGTGGAATTATTTTTATTGGGGGACTTAAGGAAAATGTAAATCATGTGAAATTTGGAAAAGGAATGGAAATCGAATAATAATTGAATATACATATATATTAACAATATTATATATGGTTGTTTAAAATTGAATTCTCCTTAGAATTCAAGTGAATTATAATAAAATCCATGGATTTTCTGTAGATATTTCAAACCAAAATATTTGAAATTACCGTAAGCAAGTGTGATTATGGAAACAAGTAATAAAGTTGTAAACTTTGAAATGATTTATGAAATAAATGTAATGTGAAGATAAAAATGGAAATTGAAATAGAAACCCGAATTGAATTTAAATGGCTTGGCGAGATGAGTTATAAGGATTCGATCCTTAATTGTGTATTTTAAAACAAGAGATGGGGTTTAATTGGGATATAAACAGAATAGTTTTGAAGTTAGTTTTAGTGAAGTTTTATATAGTATTTGATTTATATTTATAATGTTTTAAACGATATCCTGAGTAAAAGTTATAAATAAATAGTAAACATTTACCTGAAATAATAACTAGTAAGAGCCTAAGGGAAAATATTTATTTTCAAAAAGAAATGCTCATTTAAAGATCCAAATTAGAAGTGTAATTTAAAAGTAAAAATTTGTTTAAACAAATGAGATAAGGAGGTGATTTTATAAGTGAGAGTTATAAAGATGTGAAAGCCATCATTTTAAAGTATTTGAGAAAATTGTGATTTAAGCTTGCCTTGGAAAGCAAGGTGGGAATGTGTTTTGAAACTAACATGTGAAAGGGATTAAAATTTGCCAATTTGCAAAGGGAAATGTAAAGGAGATTTTATAAAATAATTCAATAGAAGTTATAAATAGAAATGAAACCTTAAATTTGCAAGTATGAATTCAGATTGACCAAATAAGTTAAGTATTGAGTTATATTAAGAAATATGATTAACGTTTGAGACAAATAAAGGGAATAGAAAATACTTTGCAAATGAGAACCATTAGAAGTAAAGAGCTATTTTAAATTTATAAATTCTAATGGAATTCAAGTTGAACTAAATTGGATAATAATATAGATTGTATTAAAGAATTTAATATAAGATTTATAGTAAAAATTATGAATAGTAAGAATTTACAAATGATACTTATATAAGTATATTTTTGATATATAATGCAGTTTATTTAAATAAAGCTGAATTGAGTTGTAAAAACATATAAAGACGTTTATAAAGATTATTTGTATAGGACTTGGTTTTACAAAGGTTAAACCAAAATTGGAGTTGATTAAGGAAATAATATCGTTATAAGAAAATCCTTGTTCCAGTTTAGAAATAAATAAATATTTAGCAAAACATCTTGCAAATCATATCTTTAAATGGAATATCGGATACAAACAGTAGTAAACGTTTTGAAATCATATTTGTAAGTGAATGATTAAAATGGTTATAAGTTGGGGATAAAAATCTCGTTTAAAGAGATAATTAATAAGTGGAATTTTCATTCGTTAGAAGTAAGAAATAAAGTTAAAGAAGTTAGAAACTGATTGGGAATTAGCGAGTTGAATTATATTGTAACAACCTGGAAAATTAGAACCAAATAAAAAAAATTATTTTGGCAATTTTAATGAATTTTGAATATTTAAAATGATTTATTTATGTATAAATATATTTAAATCCAAGTTAGAATATAAATATTTATTTCAATTATAAAAGGAATTGGAAATGGCATGGTAGTTTGAAAATTCAATTTCAAATTTCAAATGAATGTACAAGATCCAAAATAAACCGGATTTTAGTAAAAGAAAAAATATTTGAATCTGTTTGAAAATATCTTTCCAACGAATATGAAAAATACAGATTTCATAATGAGAATAAAAAGTTATGTCCAATTGAAAATTCAGAATAGTCGCTATGGAATTAATATAATATAATATATAGCCCTTAAAAAATATCGATTTTGCAATCGACCTCTGTTTTCGATGAGACCACTTTTATTGGATCTGGAATGTCAAATTATTGCTTAATTCCAATTTTCATAATTTTTGGAATCAATATGTGAGCGTGGTGAATTTAAACGTGTTTGGTCAATTCAGTTTGAATTTAATCGACTATAAAATGGACATTTTTCAAACGTTTTCAAAATTCAACGAAATTAGTTTTTTAGGACTGTATAGTCAAAACAAAGCTAGATATATTTTTTCTGGAATTTTTGGAGTCAGTATGTGGCCCCGGTAAATTAAAATGTGCGTTTGAATTTAAAATATATTGATTTATATTTTAAATTTTATGGAAACTGATCGAAACAATAGAATTGACTTACAAAACATATCCCATTGTGTCCGGAATGGGGGTAATTGGCTAGGGGCATTTGTCGTTGGGTTCGATTTGGAGTTTAAATGAAAAAGCAACTTTTTGGAAAATTAAATAATATAAAAATAATAATTAATTTTCTATAAAAAGGGGGTAAACCCTAGCCGCCGTCACATTCAACCGACGGATAAAAACATCCAATTTTCCACTTTTAATTTCTTTAAATCCGTCCCAAATTACAGTAAGATTTCTACACAAAAATGAATGGGGAGAGTTAGATCTTCGTATCCATACTGGTATGATCCGTTTTAGTGTTGAGAGCTGAGAGAATTTTGGGGACAAAGGTGCGGCGGTCGAACTGGTTTTCCGGTGAGATGGCTAGATCGAGTTGGACCAGAAGCTCGGCGATGGTGGAGGTTGCGTAGCCCGATGTCGTGGTGTAGTTTGATTGGAGGCACGACGATTAGGGGAGGCGCTAGGAGGAGAGAGAGAGTCGAAGTAGTGGGTTCGAAGAATCCGCTTTGTCCAGGAATCGGGTTTGGAAGGAGAAGGGTAAAAATGGAATGAATTTAATGATTAATTAATTTAATTTTGTAATGAAATGTTTAAATGCGTATGTCTTTGTCATACGAGGTCCAAATCGCGCGAAACTGGATCCGTTGTGATCGTGGAGTCGAGAGCTTCACAACAAAACTAACTGGGTTCAAATTGGAGCTAGTTGGAAATTTAGGAAAGTTCAAATCCAAACCGAACATAAATTCAGAAATAAAAGAACGGAAGAGTGGAAACGAACGTGAGAACTCCTTCTCACTCAACCTTTTTAAAGTTAAATATATACTAGGTTGTAGACGGGGCTTAGTAACTCCTGACATCGTTATCCACAGACCAAGGATGACTTGTTTGATTGTATTGCGTTGTGGAAATTGATTGTGATTGTGATGCGAAATGAACCGTATAAAATATTCATGTGTTGAATAAAATATTTGAATAATAAAAGTATGATTTTTATTGTATAAATGAACTGTATAAAATATTTATGCCTCGAATAAAATGTTAGAACAATAAAAATATTTTTTTTATTGAATGTATGAACTAAATAAAATAGTCATGTGTTGAAATAAATATTCATATACAAATCAGACGACTTTTTAATGTATACCTATTTAACTGATCCTGATTGGGACAATAATTTTTACACGTCACCCAACTGCACAAATAATAATCAATATTTGTAATTTGAAAACCCCACATGGGTATTGGGATGATATTTGACATACACTGATCCCAATAGTTAGTGTTATGTCAATCGATGGGTTGACAGGCTGTGATGAGCATTATTTATTTATTTTTAACGCTTATACAATTATAAATTGCACTCTAGATGATGGTTGATTGTTTATCATTGTTGTTATATACATGTATTGTATGAAATCCATGTAAATAAAAATATATGGTAATTGACTGTGTCTGATTTCAATTCGGAAAGAGTGAATATTTTAAATTAACGAACATTTTATAATGATGAATAATGAATATTTTAAAATAACTAATATTTTAAAATAATATTCATTAATGGATCAAAATATACTTTTGATGCCCGATTTGGGATGGACACAAAAATATTGAAGTATATGAAGTTGTGTTGATTAGGTTAATGCCATTTTGACGTGAACGATATTTATATCAATTTATTCACTTTTATAATGAATATCGAAAAGGAAGTGATTTCAAAATCTAATGTTTTGAAAATATTATCATTTATATATCAATGAAATGGAATATTCAATTTTGATTTAAAATTGAATATGTAGTTGAAATCGTTTTTAAAACAAAATTAAAACGATTTATAAAATACGTTTTAAATGGAAATCGATGAAATTATACATACATACATACATACATATTATATATATATATATATATATATATATATATATATATAATGGCCTGAATAGAACGCGCCACGCCGCGGCAGTTCGTGAATTTCGACCATTGACTTCAAATTGAGATTACGGAAGATCCGACGGTCGGATTCTCCTAAAACCGGAACCGTTGGGTTCGTATCAAAAAGAGCTTTTGAACGAATACAAGAGATTTGAAATCTAATGGTTGGATTTGGAATTATGACCAAACCAAATTTGGAAAAGGTCGCTGTAAGTGCAGTTTGATGACCGTTTATGGAAATCGACTGAAAGGGCTTAATAAATTTATTAATAGTTTGTGTAAAATCATAATAAATGATTTGGAAAGAATTGTGATGAAAAATTCCATATTTGAATAGATAAAAATATATTTTTATCGAAATGAACTAGTTATCAACTAGAATTATAATCTAATTATTTTTAAGTAAATAAACTGGATTGAGAATGGGTTTTAATATAACCAGAATTTCCAATATATGAATTGGAGTGGATTTGAATGGAAATCATCTTCGGAATATTTCGATATTGGATTTCGTGATTATACAGATATTGTTATGGAAATTTGAAATATATATTTATATCGTTATTTCTAATACGATATTTGTTGGTTTTAGAATTTGACATTGAATATAAGACGATATATTTTCTATTCAGAGCCTTGTGTTTAAAATCAAATGGGATGTTGGGTTTTTCATGAACGGTGTCTTAAATAACACTGTTCTTAAACCCAGTTGAGGAAAGAATAAATCTTTTTATTAAGATTTAGTGAAATTTTCCAATTAATTAATATTTAATTGGAATTGAATAAAAGGATTGGATTTTGGGTTTGTCGTGAACGGTGTCTTCAGTAACACTGTTATTAAACCCCGTTTGAAAGGAATAAATCTTTTAATTAAGATTGTTAGAGTTTTTAGTTACATTTGGTAATTGGAATAAAATGGAATGTGAATCGGGTTTATCGTGAACTGTGTTTTTGACGACATTCGTTCTTTAACCCGATTTACAGTGAAATGTGATTTGGAATTTATAAATCTTTTATTAAGATTTAAAGGAAATTTTACAAAGTAAAGTTTTTCAATTTAATACAATAAATTGGAATGGAAATCAATTGGATAATAATAGAAGTGAGCTTCTGTGGAGGAAGACTATTGATATATATGGAATTTAAAAGGCTTTGTCATTATTCCATTTATATTATTAGTCGGACACGGAAATTGATATTGATTATATATTGATTTGTTTTCCGTGAAGATTCCATAAACAATGGAATGCGATTTGGGTTTATCGTGAACTGTGTTTTAAATGACATTAGTTCTTTAACCTAGTTAAAGATAAGATTAATTTCTTAACTTCGAATAATCATAAAGTAATGATTTTTGAGATTAAAACTAAATTAGAGTTTTAAAGAATCTTTAATTAGATTGGAATGTGAATGAGATAATTAAATTCATCGAATTCATGAAATGATCGAGAATGGAGTATCACCAGTTTTGCTCCAAGCGATAGTTAAATCTTTAATTAGATTTGAACGTGAAAGGGTAAATAATTTTACCGATAACACCGTGGTGTTAGATATGGAGTACTACCAGTTTTGCTCCATGGGATGAATAGGTTGGGATTGGGAAATATAATAAATAATTACTTCGACAAGATTCGCTAATCCCGACTAGTTTGGATAAACCTTAACTTAGTTTGAATTGATATCCATTGGAAGATTAAAGAATAAATTTAAAGAATTTATCTTTGATAAAATTAATGGGAACCTTTCCCAAGGGATATGAATATTTAAATAAAAGAATATTCAAAATTGGAATGAGGCGTACGATGTGTTTTTATAGCACTTGTTTATTATATACGCGAGTTATTCGAAAAGACCGGGTTTAACCCATTCTGAATAACTGAATCGACGATAAGTCGATGATGAAGACGGTGGTTGAAGACCGGAGGTCTTCACATCTTTTGGATGATTACTGATGTCTTGATTGGGCTGCACACCCAAGACGAGGTAATAAGTGGTGATTGTCCAGACGTACTTGGAGATCGACCGGATATGCGAGGACCTCTCTTCTGTATTGGACGTATGGGACGAGGAATAAGGTTCCTCCGGTTTCGTTCAGACCCAGAATGAACTTGTAAATAGATGTGTGTCTAACATCAGATTTCATTCTGTGTGATTGATAGACATCGGTTGCATAGCGTGAATTGCCTGTGTGGCATGCTGAGATGCAAATGATCAAGGCTTTTGTTAAAAAGCAGAGTCTTGTGGTTGATTATCAAAGCACGACTTTACTATAGCATAGCTTTGTGTATAACGTTAATTCACAACCCCCACACCCCGGTGTGAACCAGAAACGGGAGAGGACCTCAGGAGGACATGTGTTTCCGTCTAGCTAGGAGTGGTGTCATGGTATGGAGCCAGACATTTTACTTATGTGGATGATGGATAGCGAGGCGCCTCGGTTATATTGGTCACTTCAGGGCCGATGGATTATATGGTCGACGTACTGACCATTTCGCCCCCATAGGGCGAGGAAACGTATTGTTCAGGTATTTTAATCCACTTTGTGTGGACCGGCCCTGACGCTCCAAGGGCCCACCTGAGTCTGGGTCCTGAGACATGGCAGGCTAGGTTGTCTTGAAGCGGTAAGGACGGTCCCTTCTCTTGGTTCACGATGGAAATCCAACTTCCAATATGTGACTTTGCGGTTTTAATTGTTCAACTAGTATGGCGACATGATAGATGGTACCCATGCCATCTATGATTGATACATTTATATTTGAAGCTGTTTTATACACTATGCACTTATAATAGTATCAAATGATTTGTTTTAAACGCACCAAACATGTTTGGCTATTATAAGGGAAAACCCTATCCTCCGGCTTGTGTTGCATTGTGTGATGGGACCTGGGTCTTATGATAACTTAATTTTTCCAAAAAGCATTGCGTTGTTTGTTTTATGCACTGGTATACTTTGGAGGAAACTCATTCCGTGTTATACGGCGTGGTCCCTTGATTTAATTTATTTTTAAAGTAAGGATTTAATAATTGTTTTAGTTCTCACACCAGCCACATGACTAACCTGTAGTTTATTGTTTTAACCTAAACTCTGGGTTCCCTATTTTCCACACGGGCAACTAGTAGTTTTGGTTTTGCAGATATTATATTCACAAGATCCTGGTTTACAACTGGAGATATATTCAGAAATCTCTGTATCCGTATATCTTTTTTAGTTGTGTTATGTATTATTTTTCTGCTGCTATGTTATGTAATTTAAATCTCTGATAATTGTCAAGCATAAATTATTTGTTCATACTCTGTATATTCTTGTACTCTGATGTAAATTGTTGTAATAAGCAATGAAATGTTCTTCTGTTTGTGTTCTGATTTGTCGTGTTCTCAACTCAATCCGGGCTTTCCTTTACGGGGAAGTTTAGGTCATGTCAGTTTGGTATCAGAGCTTTGGTTTACAGAGCTCGAGAACAAGACATATTAGAACCGAACGAAAGAATTCACCAGAGATTGGATTAGTTATATCCAATGAGAATGACTCATTATACATGGGATCAGTAGCGTCCTAGAACGAGTGTAAAGAGTGTTATTTTTAAAAATAAAAATGAAACCAAATTTTGTTTTGAAAATTTAAACCTTATTATATGTATTTGAATATTTTATTTTAAATTGATTTGGACAATCAAGTATATGGAAAATTTGAATATACGTCTGATCCACGTGTATACGAAGCCTCAAATATGCTGGATAGATATAGAATCACACCCAAGTAGCCCGGAGATGATACTGATGATTGTTATGACATCATCAGCATTTATGTTCGAGTCTCGAAAGTGGGATGTCTATATATTTCCAATTAACTGGTGTGAGAACCAAAACTAGATAGGGTTATTGTTGTGAATTGGCATCAAAAATATGATTTTGTATATGTATATCGAAATTATGAATTTGAAAATTTAATCAACTAATTGGTTGCTGATTGTGTTGTTTGATTATTGGTTTGATTAATTATAATTTTGAACAATTTGGCTAAATTGTATCAAATTTGAAATTGAATTGAATTTTTTTTGGAAATGCATGCATGTACGTATATATATATATATGTGTGAACAGGTCATAGCAATGAGGCTAGAGAAGAGGAATAAAATTGTATTCCTGACAAATAGGTACATGTTTACTAATTTATTAGGTTTGGATGATTTTGTGAGCCAATTAGCTAGCCGTTTGGCTTTTTCCTTTTCTTCTTGGATGATGAGGGACCTGCGTGGCTAGTTGTGTTTTTAAATGTCTCCCCGTACAAAGGAGGTTATGGCGAAAATTTTCGAAAATTTAGGGTGTTAGCCAAATTTTTGAAGAATTTGAAAACTAAAAAGTTGACGAATAAAAGCCAGAATGGAAGTTGAGTTAATTAGTTAAACAACTTTCAGCTCCATTCCTTTTTGAGGACGAAAAGATTTTAAGTGCGGTAGATTGTAGCAACCCAGAAAATCAGAACCAATTTAAAAATTTTATTTTGGTAATTTTAATGAATTTTGAATATTTAAAATGATTTATTATGAATAATAACAACTAGAAATTCATTTTGAATAGAATTAGGATGTATTAATATATTTAAATCAAAGTAAGAATATAAATATTTATTTTAAATATAAAAGGAATTGGAAATGGCGGGGTAGTTTGAAAATTTGATTTCAAATTTCAAACGAATGTACAGGATTCAAAATAAACCGAATTTCAGTAAAACCAAAAATATTTGAATCCGTTTGAAAGTATCTTTCCAAAGAATGTGAAAAATTCAGATTTCATAACGGGAATAAAAAGTCATGTCCAGTTGAAAATTCAGAATAGTCGCTATGGAATTTATATAATATATAGCCCTTAAAAAATAGCGATTTTGCAAACGACCTCCGTTTTCGAGGAGACCACTTTTGTTGGATCCGAAATGTCAAATTATTGCTTGATTCTAATTTTCATAGTTTTCGGAATCAATACGTGAGCGTGGTGAATTTAAACATGTTTGCTCAATTTAGTTTGAGTTTAATTGACCAGAAAATGGACATTTTTCAAACGGTCTTCAAATTTGACGAAATTAGTTTTTTTAAGACCGTATCATCAAAACAAAGCTTGATATAATTTTTTTGGAATTTTTCGAGTCAGTACGTGGCCCCGGTAAATCAAAATGTGCGTTTGAATTAAAAACATATTGATTTTTATTTTAAATTTAATGGAAACTAATCGAAATGATAGAATTGGCTTACGAAACATATCCTATTGTGTCCGGAATGGAGTTATTTGGCTAGAGGCGATAGTCGTTGGGTTCGATTTGAAGTTTAAATGAAAAAGCAACTTTTTGGAAAATTAAATAATATAAAAATAGTAATTAATTTTCTATAAAGGGGGGAGGGTAAACCCTAGCTGCCGTCACATTCAACCAACGGATAAAAACATCCGATTTTCCCCTTTTAATTTCTTCAAATCCATCCCAAATTACAACATGATTTCAACACAAAAATGAATGAGGAGAGTTAGATCTTCGTATCCATACTGGTATGATCCGTTTTAGTGTTGAGAGCTGAGAGAATTTTGAGGACAAAGGTGCGGCGGTCGAACTGGTTTTCCGGCGAGATGGCCAGTTCGAGTTGGACCAGAAGCTCGACAATGGTGGAGATCGCATAACCCGACGTAGTGGTGTAGTTCGATCGGAGGCATGACGATTAGGGGAGGCGCTAGGAGGAGAGAGGGTCGGAGTAGTGGGTTCGAAGAATCCGCTTTGTCCAGGAAAACGGGTTTGGATGGAGAAGGGTAAAAATGGAATGAATTTATTAATTAATTAATTTAATTTTGTAGTGAAATGTTTAAACGTATATACCTTTGTCATACGAGGTCCAAATCGCGCGAAACAGGATCTGTTGTGATCATGGAGTCCAGAGCTTCACAACAAAACTAACCGGGTTCAAATTGGAGCTAGTTGGAAATTTAGGAAAATTCAAATCCAGTCCGAACAAAAATTCAGAAATAAAAGAACGGAGGAGTGGAAACGAATGTGAGAACTCCTTCTCACTCAAACTTTTTACAGTTAAATATATACTAGGTTGCAGACGGGGCTTAGTAGCTCCTAAAACCGTCATCCACAAACCTTGGACGATTTGTTTGATTGTTTGTGTTGTGGAAATTGATTGTGATTGTGATGTAAAATGAACTATATAAAATATTCATGTGTTGAATAAAACATTTGAATAAAAAAAATATGATTTTTATTGTATAAATGAACTGTATAAAATATTCATGTGTTGAATAAAATGTTAGAACATTAAAAGTATAATTTTTATTGAATGTATGAACTAAATAAAATAGTCATGTGTTGATATAAATATTCATATACAAATCGGACGATCTGTTTATGTACACCTATTTAACTGATCTTGATTGGGACGATAATTTTTACACGTCGCCCAACTGCACAAATAATAATCAATATTTGTTGTTTGGAAACCCCACACGGATATTAGGATGATATTTGACATACATTGATCCCAATAATTAGTGGTATGTCAATCGATGGGTTGACAGGCTGTGATGAGCGTTATTTATTTATTTTTAACGCTTATACAATTGTAAATTGCACTCTGGATGATGGTTGATTGTTTATCATTATTGTTATATACATGTGTTGTATGAAATCCATATAAATAAAATTATATGGTAATTGACTGTGTCTGATTCCAATTCGGAAAGAACGAATATTTTAAATAAACGAACATTTTAAAATGACGAATAATGAATATTTTAAAATAACAAATATTTTAAAATAATATTCAGCAATGGATCAAAATATGATTTTGATGTCCGATTTGGGATGGAAACGAAAATGTTGAAATATATGAAGCCGTGTTGATTAAATTAACGCCATTTTGATGTGAACGATATTTATATCGATTTTATTCATTTTTATAATGAATATCGAAAAGGAAGTGATTTCAAAATCAAATGTTTTGAAAATATTATCATTTATAGATCAACGATATGGAATATTCAATTTTGATTTAAAATTGAATATGAAGTTGAAATCGTTTTTAAAACGGAATTAAAACGATTTATAAAATACGGTTTAAATGGAAATCGACAAAATCTATATTATATATATATTTTTTTAATGGCCTGAATAGAAGGTGCCGCGCCGCGGCAGTTCGTGAATTTCGACCATTGACTTCGAAATGAGATTACAGGAGATATGACTGTCGGATTCTCCTAAAACCGGAACCGTTGGGTTCGTATCGAAAAGAGCTTTCCAAGAAATGCAAAAGATTTGAAATCTAATGGTTGGATTTGGAATTAAGCCCAAATCAAATTTAGAAAAGGTCGTTGTAAATGCAGTTCGATGACCGTTTATGGAAATCGACTGAAAGGACCTTAATAAAATTACTAAAAATATTGATAATTTGTTTAAAATCATAATAAATGATTTTGAAAGAATTGGGATGAAAAATTCCATATTTGAATAAATAAAAATATATTTTTATTGAAATGAACTAGTTATCAAATAGAATTATAATCCAATTATTTTTAAATAAATAAATTGGATTGAGAATGTGTTTCAATATAACCAGAATTTACAATATATGAATTGGAGAGGATTTGAATGGAAATCATCTTTGGAATATTTCGATGTTGGATTTCGTGATTATACAAATATTGTTATGGAAACTTGAAAGATATATTAATATCGTTATTTCCAATACGATATTTGTTGGTTTCAGAATTTGATGTTGAATATAAGCCGAAATATTTTCTATTCAGAGCCTTGTATTTAAAATCAATGGGATATTGGGTTGTCGTGAACGGTGTCTTAAATAACACTGTTCTTAAACCCAGTTGAGGAAAGAATAAATCTTTTTATTAAGATTTAGTGAAATTTTCCAATTAATTAATGTTTAATTGGAACTGAGTAAAAGGATTGGATTTTGGGTCTGTCGTGAACGGTGTCTTTAGTAACACTGTTGTTAAACCCCGTTTGAAAGGAATAAATCTTTTCATTAAGATTATTAGAGTTTCCAGTTACATTTGGTAATTGGAATAAAATGGAATATGAATTGGGTTTATCGTGAACTATGTTTTTAACTACATTCGTTCTTTTACCCGATTTACAGTGAAATGTGATTCGAAATTTATAAATCTTTTATTAAGATTTAAAGGAAATTTTCCAAAGTAAAGTTTACCAATTTAATACAATAAATTGGAATTGAATGGAATTCGATTGGATAATAATTGAAGTGATCTTATGTGGAGGAAGACTGTTAATACATATGGAACCTAAAATGCTTTGTCGTAATTCCATTTATATTATTACTCGGCACAGAAATTGATATCGATTATATATTGATCTGTTTTCAGTGAACATTCCATAAATAATGGAATGTGATTTGGGTTTATCGTGAACTGTGTTTCAAATGACATTATTTCTTTAACCCAGTTAAAGATAAGATTAATTTCTTAACTTCGAATAATCATTAAGTAATGATTTTTGAGATTAAACTGAATTAGAGTTTTAATGAATCTTTAATTAGATTGGAATGTGAAAGAGATAATTAAATTTATCGAATTCATAAAATGATCAAGAATGGAGTATCACCAGTTTTGCTCCAAGCGATAGTTAAATCTTTAATTAGATTTGAATGTGAAATGGTAAATAATTTTACCGATAACACCGTGGTGTTAGATATGGAGTATTACCAGTTTTTCTCCATGGGATGAATAGGTTGGGATTAGGAAATATAATAAATAATTACTTCGGTTAGGTTCGCTAATCCCGACTAGTTTGGATAAACCTTAACTTGGTTTGAATTGATATCCAATGGAAGATTAAAGAATAAATTTAAAGAATTTATCTTTGATTAAATTAATGGGAACCTTTCCCAAGGGATATGAATATTTAAATAAAAGAATATTCAGGATTGGAATGAGGCATATGATGTGTTTTTCTAGCACTTGTTTAGTATATACGCGAGTTATTTGGAAAGACCGGGTTTAGCCCATTCTGAATAACTGAATCAACGATAAGTCGACGATCAAGATGGTGGTTGAAGACTGGAGGTCTTTACATCTTTTGGATGATTAATGATGTCTTCATTAGGCTGTACACCCAAGACGAGGTAATAAGTGGTGATCGTCCAGACGTACTTGGAGATCGTCCGGATATGCGAGGACCTCTCTCCTGTATTAGACATATGGGATGAGGAATAAGGTTCCTCCGGTTTTGTTCATACCCAGAACGAACTTGTAAATGGATGTGTGTATAACATCGGATTTCATTCTGTGTGATTGATAGACATCTGTTGCATAGTGTGAATTGCCTGTGTGGCATGCTGAGATGCAAATGATCAAGGCTTCTATTGAAAAGTAGAGTCTTGTGGTTGATGATCAAAGCATGACTTTAATATAGCATAGCTTTGTGTATAGCGTTAATTCGCAAGCCTCACACCCCGCTGTGAAACAGAAACAGGAAAGGATCCCGGGGAGGACATGCGTTTCCTTCTAGCTAGGAATGGTGTCATGGTGTGGAGCCCAGAAATTTTACTTATGTGGATGATGGATAGCGAGGCGCCTCGGTTATATCGGATACTACAGGGCCGATGGATTTTATGGTCGACGTACTGACCATTTCGCCACATAAGGTGGGAAAACGTATTATTCAGGCATTTTAATCCACTTTGTGTGGACCGGCCCTGACGGTCCAAGGGCCCACCTGAGTCTGGGTCCTGAGACATGGTAGGTTTGATTGTCTCGAAGCGGTAAGGACGATCCCTTGCCTTGGTTCGCAGATGGAAATCCAACTTCCAATACGTGACTTTGCTGTTTTAATTATAGAACTAGTATGGCGACATGATCGATGGTACCCATGCCGTCTATGATTGATACATTTATATTTAAAGCTATTTTATACACTATGCGCTTATAATAGTATCAAATGATTTGTTTTAAACGTACCAAGCATGTTTGGCTATTATTAGGGAAAACCCTATCCTCCGGCTTGCGTAGCATTGTGTGATGGGACCTGGGTCTTATGATAGCTTCATTTTCCCAAAAAAGCATTGCGCTGTTAATCACTGGTATTCTTGGGAGGAAACCCGTTCCGTGTTATACAGCGTGGTCCCTTGATTTACTTTATTTTTAAAGTAAGGATTTAATAACTGTTTAGTTCTCACACCAGTCACATGACTGACCTGGAGTTTATTGTTTTAACCTAAACTCTAGGTGCCCCTATTTTCCATGCAGGCAGGTAGTAGTTTTGGTTTTGCAGATATTATATTCACAGGATCTTGGTTTACAACTGGATATATATTCAGAAAGCTCTGTATCCGTGTATTTGTATCAGTTGTGTTACGTATTATTTTTCCGCTGCTATGTTATGTAATTTAAATCTCTGATAATTGTCAAGTGTAAATTATTTGTTCATACTCTGTATATTCTTGTACTCTGATGTAAATTGTTGTAATAAGCAATGAAATGTTCTTCTGTTTTTGTTCTGATTTGTCGTGTTCTCAATTCAATCCATGCTTTCCTTTACGGGGATGTTTGGGTCGTTTCATATTTTCTGAGTATCGATCTGATGTTTGTTTTGGCCTCCAGGATTGATACTTAGGGAATTATTCTCTTACAAGTTTATAGTTATAAACTAATGACCGAGATGAGAAATACGTGTCTAAAAGGATTTTAATTTGAAAGGGGATTTTGAATATTCTTATATATATAAATATAAGAAGAGAAATGAGTATTTCAATTATTAGAAAAATGGAGAAGTTTTGAATTAACGAATGGTTAATTAAAAAGATGTTAAAATGATGATGAATATTAAATCAGTAGATTTAATTTTATTTTATGGATGAATGGTTGTTTTATTTGATAGTTAAATAACCGAGTATTAAATTTGGCCTATACGATGGTTAGTACGGAAAGATCAGGATCAAATTTATTCGAAAACCATTCCGGACTAATACGTAAACGTAGAATGTACGGATTGAAGATGGAGCAGTGAAGACCGTAGATATTCATAAGCAAAAGGACTACTGGTCAAATTCTCTGGAGTCGCGCCCGAAGATATTTTGATGGTGATCCTGTCATGGTTGAAATCGACGGATGGAAAGGACTACTCGCTACTGATCCAGAGGGTGATTCCTAGGATGCGGTAGGAGAGTACCTTTGGTTTGTCCAGTTCTAGGATAACTTGTATGGACGAATGTCTGATAGAGTATTTCTTAAGAGTCACGTACATTGATTTTTACAAATGTACTTCTGTTGGTGATAGCTAACACCCAGGGTATTTTTGTGGATGTCAATTAGTGATTTGCAGATCTGACAATGTGACATTCTAAGTAAAAAAAATGATCTGATGTTATAAAAAGGTAAATTTTAAACCCCAAGCCTCACAACCGGGAAATGACAAAAATCGGGCAGGCAGCATGGCTATGTGGGTCGCCCTTATTAGGGTATATTGTCAATATCTAAAGAATATTCGTATTTGTTACTTCTTTTTGCTTCTTTATCTCCCGGGATCGTTTATGTTGCTAGCAGCTATAGGTGACAATATATTCGATACACTCAAGAGAAATGAGTGGTCGGTAATGTGTGGGCTGGGTTGCAAGACGTTCTTGTTGGACCCAGTGTATTCCCCTCTAGAGATACACTATCGGAAGGTGGTTCCATACCTTGTCATAGTTGGAAATCCAATATCCAATAAGCACCTGTGGTTTTGATTGTATACTATAAATGCAAAGCGTGAAATGCAAGCGTTCTGCTAGATTGATATTTATTCGTATTTAGACACTATTATAATATCAGAAAGGATATTGATTTCAAAAATGGTTTTAGTTATCGTAAGGTAAAAACCATCCGTGTTTATGTGTGGATTGGTTTTATGATTATCCTTTCTTTCAAAAATGATTTTTAACTTTAAAATCAAGATGGATGATACCAATAATTTAGTGGGTTTTTCTCATGCTGGTTCATCAGACTGACCTGTGGTGTTTGTAATGCTCGGGTCATACCCAGTTGGGTCGGACCGAGTTATACAGGTGCAAGATGAGATGATACAGATTTCAGGAGACAAGCTGGAGGAGTCCATACGTATTATATATTTAGATATTATTTCGCTGTGTGTTGAAAATGAGGACAGACTGTTATAACTGTCCAGATGAATTGAATGATCACCGTACTCTGATGAATTGTAAGTATTATTTCAAGTTTTAAATAAAGATTTATTTCTATTTTATATTTTGTTCAGCTGTGAAGTGAGACTCTATGTATTGTGGTTAGTTGTTCTTCTTCTTTTTCTTCTATTCTAATATTTCTTTCTTTCTTATCTCACCCTCTAACTTCTTTCTTTAACATTCTGGATTTTTAATACTCGAGTTTCAGACATGGGATATATTTGTGTCAAAAATTCGAGCATCGAATTTTCTGATTTGTTACATTCCCTAATGATTCGGATTCTAACACTTGAATTTCTGTCATTTAATTCTTCCAAGGATGTATTAGGTGTCGATTTCCAAGGGTCTACAATCTAGGTTGTTAGTGCGATTCAAGAATTTGTATTATTTGGATCAAAATTTGTGTGGTCTATAGTCTGTTCAAAAGGGTACAGATTTTCGCATCGTGACAGTATGAACACATTTGTTATGGCAAGCTATCTACATCATAAGTGTAAAATATTTCATGGCAACTACAAAAAGGTATGAAGGTAGGGGGTTGCCTTATATAATACCTCTACTACTATAAGTGAATCCCTTAGGAATACTAATACTTAATATAGAGTAATAGGAGTAGTGGCACATTCAGATATTAAATCAAAATTTTTGTCAGGAAACCCCATGCATTTAAGCATGCGAAGAATGTAATTTCTTTTGATTTTGTCATAAGCCTTGTGGAGATTGTAATACCCCACCTCCATTAAGGTCACTCACAAACGGAATGCCTTAACTTCGGTGGAGCGTTTTAGTAGATAGAACAGAAATTTACAAGACAGATAAACAATACTTGAGAAATTATAACTTTATTACAGCGGAAAACAGAAATCAGTTTGGTTACATCTTTACCAAAAACTCAAGTACATAAATATCAGTCTTGTTCAGAAAATCATCAGAGTACAAAACTTTAAAATCATAATCCCCACAGAAGCTACCATAAGCAGTCAAGCCATACTTTAAGCACCCTAAGTACTTCAAGAAGAAGAAATCCGGATCAAGCTAAAGTGTTCCCTCCTTGGAAAACCTGGGGGGAGGGGGGAACGGAAGAAAAAGGGGCGAAAACAAGCAAGGTCAGACATAAAGTCTGGCGAGTCCAGTGACTTTCAGCATATGAACAGATAATAATAATTATGACATGAAAATAAGCTGGATAAGAGATAACAGTAACAGGAGCAGCAAATGTACTTAGGTTAAACAGAAGAAACAGAATAATATTACTTTTCATTTCTCTGCACTAATACTAGTATAACAGGATTAGGTGTCACCCCAATGTCTAAACTGAAACAGAAACGGGAACAGAATAATTTCCACAGAAGAGAATGCTAGTAATGGGCCTTTAACACCCCAACAGAAACAGACAGAAACAGAATGCTAATAATGGGCCTTTACCACCCGAACAGAAGGTACAGAAACAGAAACAGATTAATCCTTATGGAAACAGAATGTAGAATTAGGTGTACACTAGTAAATGGGCCTTTACCACCCGAACAGACGGTACCACGCAGAAACAGACAGGTGTTACCACCCAACAGAAACAGACAGTACCAACAGAAACAGACAGAACTAAGTGTACCCTAAAACCCTACCCCAAGCGATCGGCTCCCTAATACATAAATACCCTGTGTCGGCCCCACAGTAGGGTGTATCACTCCCTAAAGTGACAAACAATTGGCACAGACCTATTTACAGATGTCACGGCGTCTTACATCCTCAGAGGCAGACCGGGATCCATGCACACACATAACCCAGTCGGAACGCACCATCAACACCCCTCGCCATTATCAGAATGAACCACTTATAATTAGTTCAGTAAGCGTGCCCGGACCCTACCTACTGTTGGGTCAAAGTTTGATACTAGAAAGGGTTACTGACTAATATGGATCCCAAACAACAGATGACACAAGTAATTTCCCTCCTAACCTTGTGTCCCCAGACTAACAGATTTCAGATTAACTTGTTTACAAGTTCAGACATATAGAGTTCAGATCAACTAGTTCGCAGATCAGACAAGTTTCAGACTAACGGATCAGATATACGGATTTAACAGATTTACAGATTTGTCTAATTTTGTAATTGGGCCTACAGATTCATGAAACGGGTTTGTTAAATTCATTAGTCAAAATGGTTTAACCCTACCCACCCAATACGTTTTAGAATCATATTAATCTCAGATTTGTATCAATTAAAAATTAACACACAAACCTCTCACATTAGACTGACAGTTGGCGGCCACTGGTTAGGCCGGTTGGTTCCGGGCAGCTTTCTGCCGCAAACTGAGTCTAACCTCGGGTTTCAAGCACGTTATGACAAACTTCTAACATTAGAACCTATTGTTTGCGGCCAATGGATGTGCCGGGCGGTTCCGAGCAGGATTACGCCGTAAACTCATTCTAACCTCGAGTTAGCCATGTTCCATGTTTAGCCAATGCATTCATTCACAGATTATGCTAATATCAGACTAATTTAACAAATTAACTTCTGTACAAGTTACAGCAGATTATTCGAGGTTCTATTAACAAGTTTTGCTCAATTTTAAGTCGAGCCTACATATTTACATACTTCAGATTTTAGCATTTCAGTTCCACAGATTACGCCATTCAACAGATTAAACAGGTAACAGATCTTGCAGATTAGGCGATTTAGCAGATCTAGCAGATAAGGAAATTTAACATAATTAGCAGATTTGGCAATTCAGTCTAATTAGCATTTTAGGCAATATAACAGAACTAGCAGATTAGGCAATATAACAGATTTAATCATTCCTTAAAGTTTCATTGACATATCTTGCCTAACTATAAATTTAGCCTAAACTTACATATCCAAATCAAGGTCATAATTCATAATACAATATATGCCCCAAATTTTAGCCTTAATATTCTCATTTACAGTTCATGTCAAAACTAGATTTAATATTCTAGTTTACCATTTATGTCCAGGACTAATACACATGTAAATCATTCTCTATTATAGCCAATTCAGATTATGCCAACATATTTGCTATGCCGAATTAACTTAATTAAGCTACGCCCAATCCCCGTATAACATGTTTCCACAAGTTCTCTAAATACTCATGAAATGGCTGTAGTAAAAGGAATAGGTGATAAGCACAAGAAAGAATAGGCATGCAATAATGAACCAAATACAATGATAATGGCCCCTTTAGGCTCGATGTACATAACAGTGAATGGGAATAAACTAGCAAAGTTACATACTCAATATGAGATCTAACATCATTAAGGGAATAGGCATATGAAACTAACTACAATAGTTATAGGCAACTAACCACAATAGTCATAGGCGACTAATTACAATAGTTTCTTATTCAATGACATAGGCAATAGTCTCATGGTCATGAATCATGGTCATAGGCAATAGTCTCATAGGCGTGAATCATAGTCATAGGCAATAGTCTCATAGGAATGAATCATAGTCATAGGAAATAGTCTCATGGGCAACAGTTTCATGTCCAATTATGCATTATTCATTATTTGTTCCAAAATTTAGCGTTCGTGCGTTAATCTCTTATGAGATTCGGCGCAGGCTCGTAGTAGCCTGGCTATAGAACAGAAAGTAGAAAGAGGTACAAAATAGTCACATAAAGACAGATATGACAGATAAGAATATACATAACCTCAGATTCAGATTTATAATCATGCCACAATCATAATTAAAGTTTATATCGGAAAATAACTGTACTTGCCTTTCGTGGTTTTAAGAAAGGATAATAAACTGTTGTTGATGCAGAAATGCTGAATTATTCCTCTTTAATTGTTGTTGTAGCTCTAAACTTTTATTTGAGATTTGATTTAGCTTTTAATTCTATTCAGGTTGGAAGAAGATGCATCAGTCCAAGTTTTGATTCCAGCAGAGTAGTGACACCATTTTTGTTTTTAATTAGAACAGAGGCAGAATATAGACAGAATGAAATTGTGTAGAGAAAATGAGGCTAGGGGGCTGTTTATATAGGATTAGGTGGACGAATCTAGACAGAAAACGAGACCGGATACATCAGAATGAACCAGGTTCAAAATCTGGGTTTCGGGAGCATGTCGACCCCCAGGTCGAATCCCCAGTCGACCTGGTCATGGGGAGGTCGACACCCCAGTCGGCCTGGTTGGGGGGGGGGGGAAGGGGGGTCGACTCCCCAGTCGACCTGGGTATATGGGCGGGAATTTTCCCGCCAGCCTTCTCTTGGTTTGAATTTCAAATTTCTGGCTTTATTTTATTTAAATTCTTGAAACTTCTGAGGGTCATAACTTGGTCATACGAACTCCGATTTTCGAAAACTCGGACTCGATTTCATGTAGAATTCCGAGACGAACGCAATGGTGCAACCCGTTTCCCTTGATTCTTATTTTAAAAATTAATTATTCTCTGATTTTTTACTTATATGTTCACAGAAAATACGGGGTGTTACATTCTCCCCTCCTTAAAGGATTTCGTTCCCGAAATATTCAAGTTAAGAAGAATGTATCCTACCATCCAGTCATCCATCTACTCAACCATCATCCACAAGCATCCATTGTCCTTAGAAAACTTTTAATGTTGTATGAACATATGCAAAAGTGTGTGTATATGTTCCTTATCTAATGCAAAGATCAGGCGGTCCACTGATTCAGTTGACCTCCTTAATGCGAACTATGTCAGTGTCATGAGTCCAACATGTATACAACCTTCCTATTTGATACATATCATTCTTATATGAGTGACAACCATTCATTCATATGCAACATCCGTGTGATGAGTCAATCATTTTGCATCCACAAAAATTGAAAATGCTCACACATCCATATGCAGTATGAGAGTGTTTTCGAGATGATCTAGTGCCTAGTGTGTGTATATGCATCCACGAGAAACCACTAGCAACCACTTGCATCCACTTGCAACCATCAAACATAACATGTCTCAAAAACATGTTTACATCCATTAGTTTCTACCTAAAGTTTAAAGATTCGATCGATAGGTCGAGTGATGGGAGCGAGTGCAGATAAACAAAAACTTGGTTTCCATTAGACCTTGGTTGAGAGACAAATTCCCCTAAGTATCAACCGCGAAGATCGAAATCAACATCAGATTGACACCCAGAGGATTGCCCTCCTTAGACAATGTCAAAACTGGAAATCTCAACCTTATCAGAAATATTCAGATATTTACAGATTACCGGTACAGATCAGATTACTAAATGATTCTTAGGAAACTAAGCATGATAAAAACCCAGAATGTACGCATCATAGTCAACTTAACGCTCAACACAGATACCGAACTTATCACAATTGGATGAGTCATAACCCTTATGGGTCTGAGTCTACAGTGGAATCATAAACAATACTAGTATTCAAGTGCAGAGTATCGATTACAGAATCGAAATGCCAGAATCAGAAAAGAGTTTTAACTCAAAAATCAGATAAAGAAATTAAACCTCCAACAGAAAGTTTTCCTATTTCTATCCTATCCACTAGCCTCGAGAGTGTTCGCCTGCCCTCTAGAAGTTGGTCCTGCCCTCTGCCCTTGCCCCCATTTCTTCGGGCAGTCCCTAGTGAAGTGTCCCATCTCACCACAGTTGAAGTAAGTGCCCTTTCTTTTTCTGCAATCCTTGTTTAGATGAGTCGAGCTTCCACAAGTAAAGCTCTTTTTCTCCTTCTTATCTTCAGACTTTTCATCCTTCTTTTGTTTTTCCTTTTTGGGCCATGCTTTCTTGTTCTGTGATTCTTCCTTCTTTGCCTCTTTCTTGCCGTTGTCTTCCTCGTGTAGTAGTGCCATGTCCACCAATCTCTCGTAAGTCGTTCCCATGGGTACATGGGTCATGGCTAGGCTGTGCAGTGGCTCGTTCAATCCTTTAACAAAGCGGAGAGCCTTTTTTTGCTGGGTGTTGACTAATCTAGTCCGGACCTAGCCAGTTGGTTGAACTGATTGACGTATTCCCTGACCGTCATACTTCCTTGCTTAAGAGATAAGAACTTTTCCAATTGTAGACTTCGTTCAGCTTGCGAGGGGAATTTCGTCTCAAACCTTGTTCTGAAATCCATCCATGTTTCAACCGGTCTCTCAGCGTTAGTGACTACCCACCAATAGGAAGCTTCGTCCTTGAGCAACCACACTGCCAATTGTACCTTCTGCCTATCGTCCACCTCGAAGATAATGAACAGATCCTCAGTTTCTTTGAGCCAGTTCCTTGCTTCTACGAATGATTCAGTTCCCTTGAAATCCTTTCCACCCATGGCCCTAAAATCTTTACAAATTTTTGAAAAAGCAATTGCACAAGGTGGGGGCGGAGGAAGAGGAATCGCTGCAGCTGGAGGAGGAATATCAGTGGGCCTGCATCGTTGGCCCTAGCCTCTAAGTACCTCCTGAACCAGCCAGGTATTGGCACGCCCTCTGGAAAGTTAAGATTCCAAGACATGCTGGAATGAAAGAAAAAGATTTAAAACGGAGAACGGAAAAGATAGATATATGGCTTTTTGGGGATTATGTTTTTCAAAATAAACTTTATTTTTGAAAATACTTCCTTATAAAACCTTTTTGAAAATAGTTTTAAAAAACTTTACCCAATTTGGTAACCTTCAGCTCTGATACCAAGTGTAACACCCCACCTACATTAAGGTCACTCACAAAGGGAATGCCTTAACTTTGGTGGAGCGTTTTAGTAGACAGAACAGAAATTTACAAGACAGATAAACAATACTTGAGAAATTATAACTTTATTATAGCGGAAAACAGAAATCAGTTTGGTTACATCTTTACCAAAAACTCAAGTACATAAATATCAGTCTTGTTCAGAAAATCATCAGAGTACAAAACTTTAAAATCATAATCCCCACAGAAGCTGCCATAAGGAGTCAAGCCATACTTTAAGCACCCTAAGTACTTCAAGCAGAAGAAATCCGGATCTAGCTAAAGTGTTCCCTCCTTGGAAACCCTGGGGGGGGGGGCGGAAGAAAAAGGGGCGAAAAAAAGCAAGGTCAGACATAAAGTCTGGCAAGTCCGGTGAATTTTAGCAAATGAACAGATAATAATAATTATGACATGAAAATAAGCTGGATAAGAGATAACAGTAACAGGAGCAGCATATGTACTTAGGTTAAACAGAAGAAACAGAATAATATTACTTTTCATTTCTCTGCACTAATACTAGTATAACAGGATTAGGTGTCACCCCAATGTCTAAACTGAAACAAGAACGGGAACAGAATAATTTCCACAAAAGAGAATGCTAGTAATGGGCCTTTACCACCCCAACAGAAACAGACAGAAACAGAATGCTAATAATGGGCCTTTACCACCCGAACATAAGGTACATAAATAGAAACAGATTAATCCCTATGGAAACAGAATGTAGAATTAGGTGTACACCAGTAAATGGGCCTTTACCACCCAAACAGACGGTACCACGCAGAAACAGACAGGTGTTACGACCCAACAGAAACAGACGGTACCAACAGAAACAGACAGAACTAAGTGTACCCTAAAACCCTACCCCAAGCGATCGGCTCCCTAATACATAAATACCCTGTGTCGGTCCCACAGTAGGGTGTATCACTCCCTAAAGTGACAACCAATTGGCACAGACCTATTTACAGATGTCACGGCGTCTTACATCCTCAGAGGAAGATCGAGATCCATGCAAGCACATGACCCGGTTGGAACGCACCATCAACACCCCTCGCCATTATCAGAATGAACCACTTATAATTAGTTCAGTAAGCGTGCCCGGACCCTACCTACTGTTGGGTCAAAGTTTTATACCAGAAAGGGATACTGACTAATATGGGTCCCAAACAACAGATGACACAAGTAATTTCCCTCCTAACCTTGTGTCCCCAGACTAACAGATTTCAGATTAACTTGTTTACAAGTTCAGACATATAGAGTTCAGATCAACTAGTTCGCAGATCATACAAGTTTCAGACTAACGGATCAGATATATGGATTTAACAGATTTACAGATTTGTCTAATTTTGTAATTGGGCCTACAGATTCATGAAACGGGTTTGTTAAATTCATTAGTCAAATTGGTTTAACCCTACCCACCCAACACGTTTTAGACATCATATTTATCTCAGATTTGTATCAATTAAAAATTAACGCGCATACCTCTCACATTAGACTGACAGTTTGCGGCCACTGGCTAGGCCGGTTCGCTCCGGGTAGGTTTCTGCCGCAAACTGAATCTAACCTCGGGTTTCAAGCACGTTATGACAAACTTCTCACATTAGAACCTATTGTTTGCGGCCACTGGATGTGCCGGGCGGTTCCGGGCAGGATTACGCCGCAAACTCATTCTAACCTCGAGTTAGCCATGTTTCATGTTTAGCCAATGCATTCATTCATATATTATGCTAATGTTAGACTAATCATGCTAATTTAACAAATTAACTTCTCTACAAGTTACAGTAGATTATTCGAGGTTCTATTAACAAGTTTTGCTCAATTTTAAATCGAGCCTACAGATTTACATACTTCAGATTTTAGCATTTCAGTTCCACAGATTACGCCATTCAACAGATTAAACAGATAACATATCTTGCAGATTAGGCGATTTAGCAGATCTAGCAGATAAGGCAATTTAATATAATTAGCAGATTAGGCAATTCAATCTAATTAGCAGTTTAGGCAATATAACAGAACTAGCAGATTAGGCAATATAACAGACTTAATCATTCCTTAAAGTTTCATTGACATATCTTGCCTAACTATAAATTTAGCCTAAACTTACATGCCCAAATCAACGTCATAATTCATAATGCAATATATGCCCCAAATTTTAGTCTTAATATTCCCATTTACAGTTCATGTCAAAACTATATTTAATATTCTAGTTAACATTTATGTCCAGGACTAATACACATGTAAATCATTCTCTATTATAGCCAATTCAGATTATGCCAACATATTTGCTATGCCGAATTAACTTAATTAAGCTACGCCCAATCCCCGTATAACATGTTTCCACAAGTTCTCTAAATACTCATGAAATGGCCCTAGCAAAAGGAATAGGGGATAAGCACAAGAAAGAATAGGCATGCAATAATGAACTAAATACAATGATAATGGCCCCTCTAGGCTCGATGTACATAACAGTGAATGGGAATAAACTAGCAAAGTTACATACTAAATACGAGATCTAACATCATTAAGGGAATAGGCATAAGAAACTAACTACAATAGTTATAGGCAACTAACCACAATAGTCATGGGCGACTAATTACAATAGTTTCTTATTCAATGTCATAGGCAATAGTCTCATGGTCATGAATCATGGTCATAGGCAATAGTCTCATTGGCGTGAATTACAGTCATAGGCAATAGTCTCATAGGCATGAATCATAGTCATAGGCAACAGTTTCATGTCCAATTATGCAGTATTCATTATTTGTCCCAAAATTTAGCGTTCGTGCATTAATCTCTTATGAGATTCGGCGCAGGCTCGTAGTAGCCTGGCTATAGAACAGAAAGAAGAAAGAGGTACAGAATAGTCACAGAAAAACAGATCTGACAGATAAGAATATACATAACCTCAGATTCAGATTTATAATCATACTACAACCATAATTAAAGTGTATATCAGAAAATAACTTTGCCTTTCGTGGTTTTAAGAAAGGATAATAAACTGTTGTTGATGCAGAAATGCTGAATTATTCCTCTTTAATTGTTGTTGTAGATCTAAACTTTGATTTAGCTTTTAATTCTATTCAGGTTGGAAGAAGATGCATCAGTCCAAGTTTTGATTCCAGCAGAGTAGCGACACCATTTTTGTTTTTAATTAGAACAGAGGCATAATATAGACAGAATGAAATTGTGTAGAGAAAATGAGGCTAGGGGGCTGTTTATATAGGATTAGGCGGACGAATCTTGACAGAAAACGAGACCGGATACATCAGAATGAACCAGGTTCAAAAACTGGGTTTCGGGAGCAGGTTGACCCCCAGGTCGACTCCCCAGTCGACTTGGTCATGGGGAGGTCGACACCCCAGTCGACCTGGTTGGGGGGGGAGGGGGGTCGACTCCCCAGTCGACCTGGGTATATGGGCGGGAATTTTCCCGCCAGCCTTCTCTTGGTTTGAATTTCGAATTTCTGGCTTTATTTTCGAGCTGTTTTATTCTATTTAAATTCCTGAAACTTCTGAGGGTCATAACTTGGTCATACGAACTCCGATTTTCGAAAAACTCGAACTCGATTTCATGCAGAATTCCAGAACGAACGCTATGACGCAACCCGTTTCCCTTGATTCTTATTTTAAAAATTAATTATTCTCTGATTTGTTACTTATACATTCATAGAAAATACGGGGTGTTACAGAGATACCCTTCGTGCATAATCTATATACACCCTTCTTGTTAAAGTTCCTAATCAACTCATGCACTAGAAGTGAATACTCTAAAATACTGTCCCTATTTACAAAAGAACTATGGCACTCTACAATCGAGTAAGGTAGATATTGCTTGAAATTTTGTAAGTGACATTATAACAAGCAATAGGTCTATAATCTATAATGCTTGATGACTTACCAGCTTTAGGAGTGAGAAAAAATGTGCAACTAATTCTTTTTATAATTTTTCTAGACATAAACGATGCTTCAATTGCTAAGGTTAACTTATCCTTCAGATTATCCCAGTGGGTGGAAAAGAACCCTGAGCTGAATCCGTCAGGTCCAGGGGAGGAGTCGTAACAACTCGTGAATTTAAACGTTTTAATTATGTCATTAACTGGAATTTAACTTTCAAAGTAAATTTTTAATTTATCCTCCCACCCACGTTTTATATCCTCTCACCCCTCCTGCTAATCAACAACGTCGTGCCCCGGAGACAAGTCACCATCGATGCTAGACCTCCCACCGACCATCTCTAAGCTAGCCACCCTTCTTTGCCTTACCAGAACCGGCCTATGCCTTACCACCGACCCTTCTCCTCCCACTCTGGCCACTTCTCCTTACCAAATTGTTCGAACCAAATCCACACGAACAGAAAACCACAAACCCTCCTCCACCTCCTCGAACTACATTGCCAGTGACCTTCTGCTACCGCTAGATTCACTCTAATGCCTAGTCATGACTCAACTCCATGCTTCATCAGCGCAACCGCTTGCCAACGACCCACTTTGCTGTCCTCCATTGCCAGCTAACCTCCATCAACTCGCTGATGCCAAGGATTCGTCGTCCGGCTACATGCAACCCCACCAGCCTACCATGCCTGGCCCAAATGACTTGGTGTGAAGAACCCATCAACTCGAAAATAAAATAAGAAGAAGGAAGTTAAGAGGCTACCTCTAATAAATACCGCAGGTAGTTCACCAATTGCAAACAAAGCCATAGGCTGCTGCCACTCCTCAGGCAAATGTTTTTGGTTTCCTTGCTGGACGTTGGGTTTCACTTCCTTGCGATGTTAGTTGCTACAACAATGGTCTCATACCATTGGAAGGGAAGGGTGCATGTACTGCTAGCTACTAGGTGTTGAAGTTTGTTTTATGGGAAAGCAGATCTTGGTGAGGGGAGATAGATGATTAAAACATCGTTTTGATGAAGTTTGAATTTGCAATGGAGCTTGGAGTGGGGTAGTTGCTAGAAGGTTGTAGTGAAAAGCTACAATTCTGGGAACAAGAAGTGGAAATTTTTATTGATTCATGTTTAAAGTTGAGTTCAGGAATCGCTGCTTGATTTTGTTTTATGTCAAGTTATGCACGCTATCGTCATAATGTTTCAGGTTGCGCTTCGACGTTATTTGACTCGTGTACGTCGTGCTTGGTATATCATCACTGTGTCATTTAAGTTGGTCTTAACGGTGGTCTCCTTGCCATAGGAAGGGAAGTTTACACACTCACGAATATTATTTTGATTAAGTAAATTGGCACTAGTAAAATGGAACATGTAGTGTAGAATTTCTTTAGGAAATTCACGAATTGCTTGTTATATGATTTGTGCACATACGACCCACACACTCTCAATAAATGACACATAAATTGTTATGACATGCATTGATTTTGTGTGATATTGTATGGAATTATTCTCACACAGCAAGTTCCCGTAGATTTAAGAATAGATATGGATTGAAATTATACTACTCAAACGACTTAATGGATTTTGGAATAAAAACTGAAATTTCATTTTAGGTGAAAATTTAGACCATTTTTTTCTTAACAGTTTTGTAGCATGGTACTACACAACTGATTAGATATTATATTAATAAATATCACATTAGAGCCTGTTGACATGCCCAACTGGTGGCAAACATCCATCCAAAACGAGAACAACAAAAAGACATCATCATACATTCTTACATATCTTGAAGCATAACTGTGATGACCCCAAATCCCCGTTCCACAATGGCAAGGGTAATCTTTGGAATATAACACATAAATAATAACAGCAGAACAGAAATATATCATTACATCAGATAATGTATAACAAAATACACTAGATAAATATAATCATTAGAGTTACACAGTATATCAGGATCATACTTAGTACAAAGCACAGTTTCAGCTTTATATAAAATGTCTACAGCGGAATTAAACATAATATACGTAACGAAAGCTGAACAACATAATAGAAGTGATGGAATCCATCTTCAGCTCCATAGCTATCCAGAAAGAGCCTGCTAAAACCTGAATACAAGGCTGCCCGTATAGAAAATAGGGCACCCGAGTTTGCAAGTGAAACAAACTACAAGTCAGTCATGGGACTGGTATGAGAAATCTACTTAACTTATTTTATAATAAGGCCAATCACAGGACCATGCCGCTAACGCGGAACGAGATTACTCCATTGGATTGCCAGTGCTTAAAACAAGTAAATCGTTTAAACATCGCAATACTTTTTACAAAAATGAAGCCATTATAAGACTCAGGTCCCATCACACAATGCAACACAAGCCGGAGGATAGAGTTTTATCTTATAATGGCCAAATATGCTTGATACGTATAAAACAAATCATTTGATATTATCACTAGTGTATATAAGTTTCAAAAACAATTTCCATCATAATATCAATCCTAAACGGCATACGTACCATATATCATGTCGCCATACTAGTTATACAATCAAAACCGCACGATATCATATTTGGAAATTGGATTTCCATCATGAACCAAGGCAAGAGATCGTCCTTACCGCTTCGAGACGATCTAGCTCGTGTCTCAGGATCAGAGCTCGAGTGACCCTTGGATCATCAGGGCCGGTCCACATGGAGTGGATTAAAATGCATGAACACTGCGTTTTCCCACCCTATGGGGTGTCAAACTGGCCTGTATATCTACCAAACCATCTGTCGGCTTCGTAGAGACTGAAATAACCGAGGCGCCTCGCTTTCCATCATCCACATAAGTAAAACATCAGGGCATGCAAAACCCCGACACCATTCCTAGCTAGAGGAAAACGCATGCCCTCCCTGAGGTCCTCTCCCGTTTCTAATTCATACCAGGGTGCGAGGCTCGCGAATTAATGCTATACACAAAGCTAGCTATATTAAAGCCATGCTTTGATCATCAAACACAAGACTCTGCTTTTCAACAAAAGCCTTGTCCACTGCATCTCAGCGTGCCACGTTGTCAATCTACAACGTTAGACACACATCCATTTACAAGTCTGTTCTGGGTCTGAACGAAACCGGAGGCACCTTATTCCTCATCCCATATGTCCAATACAGGAGAGAGGCTCTCGCACATCCGAACGATCAATAAGTACGTCCGGACAACCACCACTATAACCCCTTCATGGCAGCAACTCCCATCAAAGGCATCAGTAGGCATCCATTCGATGTGAAGTTCATCGGTCTTCCACCGTCTTCATATCTTTGACTTCTTATCGTCGATCAATTATTTGAAATGAGAACTAACTCGGCCTTTTCAGATAATTCATGTATATATAGAATCTTAAATCAATTCTATCCATGGTTACATTATTTGACATCCATAATTCAGTTCATTAATACAACTTTCATGTCAAACACATTCAACCATCAAATATCCAATAAACCAAGTAAATTCGGTTTATTTCCATTTCATATCGTTTATAATATTTTTAAACGATTTATCGCTATTTTTATTTATTTAAAAATAGCCCATCTATTTAAACGACGCTTCAGGACATAGCGCGACCATGGCGCTGTTTTTCTTCAAATTTGATTTACCCATATCTGAAAATCTAACCGTTGGATCATTACAAATTTGATATCGTTGGAAAGATATTTTCAAAGCTAACCCAACGTTTTGGTTTCGAGGAAATCCCAACTGGGTTTCGGGGAAATCCGACGGTCGGATCTCCTGGTATAATCGTTTAAAGTTACGATTCCAAAACACGAACTGCAGCGTCGTTATTTGTTTTATTTTATTTATATATATATATAAATATATTTCATTCTGGCATTATTTTTCCTCAGATTTGAATTAAACATTTCACACAATCTAACAGTTGGGTCTTTACAAATTTGATATCGTTGGAAAGATATTTTCAAAGCGAACCCAACGGTTTCGGTTTCGGGGAAATTCGATGGTCGGATTTCTCGGTATAATCGTTTAAAATCATGATTCCAAAACATGAACTGCAGCGTCGTTATTCGTTTTATTTTAATTATATATATATATAATTCATTCATCGATTTCTAAACCATTTTCAATTCATATATGTGTTAAATATAATATTTTTAACTCACACAAATTTATTCCAGTACATGAATATTTTTATCGATTCGTATATATAATAAAAACGTGATTTTTATTGTTAAAACAATTTATTTCAAACGTGAATATTTTTAGCGATTTATATAAATAATAAAAATGCGATTTTTATTGTTTAAACAATTTATTTCAAACGTGAATATTTTTAGCGATTTATATAAATAATAAAAATGTGATTTTTATTGTTAAAACAATTTATTTAATACATGAACAGTTTATCAACACATGAATATATTTCAACACATGAATGAAATTTAAGCACATGAATATTTCAGAAAATTTCGGCAGCGTAACGGCAGGGTAGTTAAAACCGACACCATCACAAGTACAGCTCCTCATGCTACCTTAGGCCTCGCGGCGTTTACAAGGGGTAATTCATTTTTCCTATACAAATTTTCTACCCATCTACCCACTTTCTTTTCCTGCCCCGATTTCTTTTCACAACAATGTGAATATACCACAAACACAACCAATGTTGTTGCAACCACAATCAATCAATTCCAAACCACAATCCAAACAATCACAACCAATATATATTGTCCATGGTTTGTGGACGAGGGGAGTATATGTGTGTGTGTGTGTATATATATATATATATATATATATATATATATATATATATATATATATATAAACGTATATATTTCCATTTCAATTCCATATCGCTATATATGGTATATACAATGCATGTACAATTTATACATTGCTTATACAATTTACACCACGCCTATATATGAGGTATACAACACGTATATAATTTATAGTTCGCTTATATAAATTATACATCGCTATTCCGTTCAAGTTTGAATTTAGAAATCTCACATTGGGTTCCACTCCTTCAAAAATTGTAGGAAGCTCCAAAAATTCTCCGGTCTCTTCTAGAATGTAGAGGACATTGCAACGAGTCCAATGTCTCTTGTTTCATTGGATTCCGACAACATAGCAAAAAAAAATATGATTTTTACAGTGAAATCATGATTCGTAGCGCTTAAAAGTGCTATAAACTGTTGAATTTAAATAAGCTGTTACCTCAGCAGTGGTGTTCGAAACTAGTTTTGCGATTTGCACGCGAATTGTTGCACGAGACGACGATCGACCATTGCCACGTGGAAGGGCTTGGAGAGGCGCAGGCGCACAGGGGGGTGCGGTCGAGTTTGAGCTGACATGGCGGTGGTGGCGACGAGTTAAAGTCGCAGACTTCGAGGAGTTCGTTCGACAAAAATAAGCAATGAAAAATTCCAAACTTGGTACGGATTTGAAGGGGAGATCGAGATCTACAAAATTCCCAACTGGGGTGGAAGCTAATTTGAATTGTAGGAGAAGGAATTGAGGCTGGAAGCTGGTGAAGGGTTTCCGCCTTCGATCGTATACGGGGAGAGAGAAAATTAGTTTTTTGGATTTTAAAAATAATAAAATAAATTTTCTGATTGGCCGGTATATATATTTATTTCTAAAATAGTTTTTCTTCACCCGAACTCCAAATCAAACCCAACGACTATCATCCCTAGCTAATTACCCCCATTCCGGACACAACGGAATATGTTTCGTAGTCCCATTCGACTGTTTCAGTCAGTTTTTTCTTCAAATTAAAATGTAAAACATTCAAATTTGGATTTGAACATACATTTTAATTTGCCGGGGCCACATACTGATTCTATAAATTACAGAAAAATTATATTTGGCTTTGTTTTGACGATACACCCCAACAAAAATAATTTTGTCGAATTTGGATACCGTTTGAAAAATGGACTTTTTCTGGTCGATCCAATTCAAAATGAAATTACCAAACATATTTACCTTTGCCATACTCACATGTTAATTCCAAAAATTATGGAAATTGGAATCTAGCATTAAATTGACATTCGGACCCAACAAAAGTGGTTTCATCGAAAACGGAGGTCGTTTGCAAAATCTCTATTTTTAAGGGCTATATTCATTCTATATTAACTATTCAGAATAATCAACTGGCCATAACTTTTAATTTCCGCTATGAAATTTAAATTTTTCAGATTCGTTAGAAAGATATGATTGAATAGATTTAAATACTTTTGGCTTCACCAAAATCCTCTATATTTTGCATCCTGCACATTCAGTCAAAGTTCAATTCAATTTTCAACTACCGCGTTATTTCTAACTCGTTATTCATTAAAATAGCCAAATTAAAAATTTTAAATTGGCTATGGTTTTCCTAGTTATTACAATCTCCCCTACTTAAAATATTTTCGTCCTCGAAAAGGAATGGAGCTGAAAGTTGTTTAACTAACCAACTCGAGTTTCATTATTTTAATTTTGGCTTAAGTTCTTTAACTTTTCAGTTTCTAAAAACTTTTCAAATTCTTTAAAAATTTGGCTAACACCCTAAATTTTCGAAAAATTTCGCCATAACCTCCTTTGTACAGAGAGGGGTTCGGAAATTTATTGGGCCGTATTAGGCACCCAATAAATCCTAAAAAGCATGCACATATTTATAGTGATATAACTTTGTGTCCACAGGGGAGCGTGTATAGATCATAACTCCAGAGAATAAATCCTCGTCACCCTATAAATAGTTTTTGTGCCATAATGACTAGAGAGACGTGTTTATTGTCAACTCCAGACCCATGTGGGGTTTTTATTAATCTGGCAATTTACCGTTACATTTTATATAGTCTATATCAGTCTTCGGTTCAACCTGAAATATAGTCATCGCCATACAAGCCTCTCGCTTGTATGGTAAATCTTCAACCTCGTCACACAAGCTCCAAGTGCTTATGTGTTATATAATAGAGTATGCTATCTTCATGCAGTACGCCATGTAGTGTAGTTCAAAATTAATTGTTACTATCTTATGGCGACGTTTATAATCTCACACAGAAAACCAGCTCTCAACATCCAATGGCATTCACAGGAGTTGATATATAAATAAAATTGCGCAGCCAACTCATTAAGGTTTACCTATTTGTCGGGCATGCAAATAAATTCTTTACTCAATAGCAAATCCATTTACCTATTCAATGTATATGCATGTATATATAGGAAACTCTAACAAAATTTCAATCTAGTTCAATATTTGATCGAGTCGGCTAAATCTACCTTTCATCCTTATGTTGTTCTTATTATTCCAATGTTATTAATTAGTTAAACTAACAATCACACAACACAACCAGCAATCAATTTGTTGATTAACTTGTCAAAGATTTAATAATTAATTTATATACTCTTTTGAAATCATATTTGCTAAGATCAGACTATATAATTAAAAAATTTACATCCATGAAAAGGAAACAACAACAAAGTAGAAAACAATAGTAAAGTAGAAAACAAAACGGAAATGAAAATATTGTAAATTTACCTTGCACTAGAGTTAATCAGAGATATCCACTCTGCAACTGGAATAAGCTTGCTTAATGCTCTCCTCAGTTTCCCAAGTACAGTCTCGCGGATCTCCACTCCACTCCAATGCACTTTGACTAAGTGAAACTTCTTGTTTCATAGCTCTTTAGTTTCTTTGCCATTAGTCTTTATCGGATCCCTTCTCACAGCTAATTCTGGAGTAATTTCCAAATCTTGTTGCGTGGCTTCTTCCACAACCAAGTGTGGATCATGCACATGCTTTCGAAGTTGAGACACGTGAAACATATCATGTACTCCAGGCAACCAATCAGGCAATTGAACCCTATAAGCGAGAGTTCCAATCCGTTCAAGTATCGGAAATATACCAATTAATCTGGGCGCTAACTTCCCTGTTTTGCCAAATCAGACTACTCCTCTCATTGGAGAAACCATTAGATACACATAGTCACCAACATGAAAAGCCAAATCTCTTCTTCTCGAATCTGCATAGCTCTTCTGTCGGCTTTTAGCTATTTGCAATCGCTTCTTAATGAAATCGACTTTGTCTAAAGCTTCACAGATCATATCAGGTCCCAATACAAGTCTATTACCAGGTTCAACCCAACATGCGGGAGATCTGCATGGTCTACCATACAGTGCTTCGAATGGTGACATTTTCAGGCTCACTTGTAAGCTGTTGTTGTATGAGAACTCAGCCAAATGCAAGTGGTCTTCCCATGATCCACCAAAATAAATAATACAAGCCTGCAATAAATCTTCTAGAATACGATTCACCCTCTCAGTTTGGTCATCTGTTTGAGGATGATACGCGGTGCTCAGGTTCAATTTTGTTCCCAATTCTTCTTGGAATGCTTCCCAGAATTTACTAGCAAAAATCGGGTCTCTATCACTGACTATGCTGATGGGGACTCCATGTAGTTTAACAATTTCTTTGAAATAAATCTGTACCAGACTTTGAGCGGTTCTATTCGATTTGACATGTATAAAGTGGGCGGTCTTCGTGAAACGATCTACGATCACCTATATACTATCATTTCCTCTGTTGGTTCTGGGCAAGCTATCGATGAAATCCATAGAAATTTTATTCCCACTTCCAATTCGGAATCTCCAATGGTTGCAACAATCCGGCGAGTTTCTATTGATCTCTTTTAACTTGTTGGCAAGTAGAACATCTGCTAACATATAAAGAAATGTCTCTTTTCATAGATCTCCACCAGAAGGTACGTTTGATATCATTATACATTTTACTCATTCCTGGATGGATACTAAGTTTGGATTTGTGGCATTCATCCAGTACTTCTCTTTGGAGCTCAGAAATGTTTGGAACACAAATTCGACCTTTTAACCTCAAAACACCAATGTTATCAATCTGAAAACTTGAGGGTTCGCCTTTCTGAATTCTCTCTCTGATCCTATGAATGAAGTGATCGTCCCTCTGAAGAGTATATATTTTATCAATCAACAAAGACGTAACGATAAGATTGGCGATGATCACATCCTTTCTGCTAAGCGCATCAGCCACAACATTGGATTTCCCCGGAGTATACAAAATATCAAGATCATATGCCATGAGAAATTCTAGCCAACACTGCTGCCTCAGATTCAGATCTTTCTGGGTGAATAAATACTTCAATGATTGATGATCGGTATATAGATCGAACTTCTCACCCAATAGATAATGTCTCCAGATTTTCAGAGCAAACATGACGACTAACAACTCAAGATGATGAGTAGCATATCTCTTTTCATGCGGCTTCAACTGACGGCTAGCATAAGCGACTACTTGGCCTCTTTGCATTAATACCGCACCAAGACCTCTAATAGAAGCATCCGTCCAGACCATCAAATCCTGATTGCCATCGATAATTGTTAATACTGAAGTAGTAGTCAATCTTAATTTCAGCTATAGGAAAGATGCCTCACATTTTATAGTCCACTTAAACCTTGAATTTTTCTTAGTAAGCTGCGTCATTGGACCAGATAGCTTCGAAAAATCTTTAACGAATTTCTGGTAATAACTAGCCAATCCCACAAAACTTCGGACTTCTGTGGGAGTACTAGGCTATTTCCAATCCTGAATAGCAGTGATTTTAATTGGATCTACAGAAATTCCTTCCTTTGATACGATGTGACCAAGGAACTTTACCCCTTCTTGCCAGAATATACATTTGGAAAATTTAGCTTTTAAGATGTTCTTCCTCAGAATCTCTAACACTTGTTCCAAATGTTTTTCATGCTCAACATTTGACTTTGAGAAGATTAGAATGTGATCAATGAACACCAGTACGAATTTATTCAATAATTCTCAAAACACTCTGTTTATTAGATCGACGAAATAGGCTGGAGTGTTACATAAGCCAAACGACATTACTAACCACTCATAGAATAAGTTTGGACCTCTGAATGCTGTCAGAGGAACACATTCATCGGCAATACGAAGTTGATGGAAACTTTTAGCTAGGTTCATTCGTGAAAATACTTGCGTGCCATTCAATCGATCCAACAAATCATCAATTCAAGGCAATGGATATTTATTCATTAATGTCTGCTTATTCAAGTCATGATAATCGACGCATAATTTGAGAGTACCTTAGGACTTTGGGACAAACACCACTGCTGCTCCCTAATCAGAGAAACTAGGCCTGATCAGACCCTTCCATACAAGCTGCCTAGTTTGATTGCCTAATTCTTCTTATTTCCTTCAAGGTCATTATTCGAATAGAGTGCACTACTGGCCTTGCATTTGGAATTAAAGCGATTTTGAAATCTACGCAGAGGTAAGCTAACAACTTCTTCAAACACATCCACATAATTCTTAACGACTGGGATATTTTCTATGACGACCAAAATATTCTCGGTAACGAAAGGAATATTTTCTATCTGAGCAGGAGAAACATCCAGAGCTGACCAAAAGTCTTTTCTATCTGAGTTCGGACCTTCGCATGGTATGGTTTTATAGTCCCTTATTTAATCTTTGCCTTAACTGCTCTGTCGGCGCACTTAACCTCAGCTTCATATTTGGTTAACCAATCCAATCCTAAAATAAGATCAAATTTGGTAAAATTCATGATGATCGCTATGGTAGTGAACCGGTAAAGGGAAAAAGAGACAGGCACCCCACAAATCCAACTAAGATTGAGGGAACCCTCAACCAGATTATGGACAGTGATGGGTTCTTTGAGCTTTTTCAATTTCAAATCCAATTTCGTAACTGCATTACTTGCAATAAATCTTCGCGACGCGCCTGTATCAAACAATACTTTAACTGGAATATTTTTGACAGTAAGCGTGCTTTCCATAACATCTGGCCTCGCTTGACTGACTGAGGGTGCTGGAACTTCTGCCACTTCATTCACTTGTACTATTTCAGACTTCTTTAATAGCTGGCAAACCTTTGAAAGATGACCAGTCTGATGGCATTCATTGCATTTTCTAAACTCTTGAAACTTCTTCTTGGATTTAAATTCACTCTTTATTCGTTTCTTTAAGAGTCCGCAATTTATCGCCAAATGCCCTTTCTGATTACAGTTAGAGCAGGTGGCAGTTGTTATTAGTTCTTTCTCAGATTTAACCCTTTTCCTATTGGCTTTAGGCTTCTTACTGACTCAGGCGTCATGCTTGCCTCAGGGTTATCCGTTTCAGACTTCCCCTTGCTGGTAGAACTGACTTCCTCTTCGTCCTCCAAAAGACCTTGCTTATCAAGATCTTTATACTGATAAGCCATGTATATCATTTCAAAAAAAGGAACGTTCACATGTGCAGTTACACTACTTTGGTACTTTCTTTGAAGCCCATTAATAAACATCAGATTCTTCCTCTTTGGATTTTGAATTAGATGCGGGGCAAAACGAGAAAGTTCACGTAATTAATGACACCTAGTGGTATACATAATCAGTAAAAGCCTAGTGGGGGATATAAGACAAAGGGGAGAGCTTGTATCATATTGTGTGGGACCCATTTCATTCAGTAACCCGGAGTAGGTATCAAACAAAGTACTCCGTACTAGGCGGAGAAGGGGCACGTTTACTGACTGATTGTAAGAGATCCAAACGTGGAGGACGATGTGGGCAGTGCAAACCGACCGGGCCATGTGCGTGCATGAGCTGGGCAGAGAGGGATAAGACGACCGTGACACCTGTAGATATGGCTGTGCACATTATTACGACGAGGGGTTGCCACTTTAGGAAGTGATACCTCCTACTACAGGGCCAACACAAGGTATCTACGAGGGTTAAGGAGTCAATCGATCAGGGTAGTAGTTAGGATACATTTGGACATATACCTAAGTCTGTCACCTTATAGTTGAAGGGATCATGTCTTTCTGGATATACTAGTGATAGTGCAGATTAATCATTAGTGAGGCATGTACACCTTATCTTGCTTACCTTGTCACATGAGACGACCCGAACTTCCCCGTTCTCCGAAGAGAAGAGAAAGAACGAATTGTTTTGAGAACATGACAAAATAGAACGCAGACGGAAGAACATTTCATTGTATATTACAAAAATTCCATCAGATTACAAGAATATACAGTGTATGAATAAATATTACACAGAAATATCAGAGATTTAAATTACATTTAAATACATAGCAACGGAAAATAATACAATACACAACTAAAAGAGATATACGGATACAAAGCTTTCCGGATATCGTTCCAGCTGTAAACCAGGATCCTGTGAAATATAAATCTGCAAAACCAAAACTACTAGCTGCCCGTGTCAAAATAAGGGCACCCAGAGTTTAGGTCAAAACAATAAACTCCAGGTCAGTCATGTGACTGGTGTGAGAACTAAAACGGTTATTAATCTTTATTTTTAAAGTTAGGTAAGTCAAGGGACCATGCCGTATAACACGGAACGGGTTTCCTCCCAAGAATACCAATGCATAAAACAAACAGCGCAATGCTAAATAAAGAAAAATGAAGCTATTATAAGACCCAGGTCCCATCACACAATGCAACGCAAGCCGGGGGATAGGGTTTTCCCTTATAACAGCCAAAGGATGCTTGATACGTTTAAAACAAATCATTTGATACTATTATAAGTGCATAGTGTATAAAACAACTTCAAATCATAAGTATCAATCATAGACGGCATGGGTACCATATATCAAGTCGCCATACTAGGCTCTATAAATAAAACCGCAAATGTCACGTATTTGGAAATTGGATTTCCGTCTATGAACCGAGGCAAAAGATAGTCCTCAACCGATTCGAGACTCTCTAGCCCGAGCCTCAGGACCCAGACTCAGGTGGGCCCTTGGAGCGACAGGGCCGGTCCACCGATGTGGATTAAAATGCCTGAACACTGCGTTTCCCCGCCCTTTGGGGCGTAAATGAGCCAACGAATGGCTCCATCGGACCCGGATCATCCGATCTAACCGAGGTGCCTCGCAATAGCAACAACCACACAGGTGAAAAGTATATAAATGTCAGGGCTGGTAGGTCACTGACACCACCCTAGCTAGAAAGAAACGCATGCCCTCCCTGAGGTCCTCTCCCATTTTTGGTTCACAATCGGGGTGCGAGGCTCGCGAATTCACGTTTCACAAAGCTGTGCCACACAGGCTGTGCTTTGATCATCACCACAAGACTTTGCTTTTCAACAGAAGCCTCGCTCAATTGCCACTTAGGCATGCCACACAGGCAATTCACTCCATGCGTTTGATATCCATCAATATATAACCCCTGAGCTTGTACGTCTCAGAGAAGGGCGTTAAGCAAGAGAATAAATTCTCCACCGCCAAACAAATATATATTTAATAGAAATCAATCACACAGACTAAAATCCAATGTCAGACACACAGTCCATTTACAAGTCCGTTCTGGGTCTGAACGAAACCGGAGGCACCTAGTACCCCGCATATCCATCGATCTCCAAGTACGTCTGGACGATCACCAACTGTTTCCATCTTCTTGGGTGTACAACCCAATCAAGATCATCAGTAATCACCCAAACAACGTGAAGACCTCCGGTCTTCGACCATCGTCTTATCATCGTATCAGTTATTCAGAATGGGATAAACCCGGTCTTTCCGAATAACTCGCGTATATTTTAAATAAGTGTTACACAAACACAACATACACCTCATTCCAATTCATCAGTCACTAACTGTAAATTAACAAGAGAACAATTCCCCAAATATTAACCCCGAAGGCCGAAACCAACATCAGATCAATATCCAGAAAACCATTCTGCTTGGCTAACCGACAGTTAGTTTCTAAATTTCACATTCATAGGGAAAGGTTCCCATTAATTTTATCCAAGATAAATTCCTTGAATTTATTCTCTAATCTCCTTTTGAATTTCGATTCAACTAGTCGAGATTAACGAACCTTACCGAAGTAATCATTTGTTTTAATTTCCCAATCCCAACCTATTCATCCCATGAAGTAAAACTGGTTATACTTCATATCTAACACCACGGTCTTATCGGTAAATTCAATTACCATTTCACGTTCAAATCTAATTAAAGATTTAACTAACGCCTGGAGCAAAACTGGTGATACTCCATTCTCGATTATTTCAATCTAATTAAGGATTCATTAAAACTCCACTTAGCTTTAATCTGTAATTGGGTTAAAGAATCAGTGTCATTTAAAACACGGTTCATGATAAACCCAAAATCACATCACATTTCAATCAGTCCCTAACTGTAAATTAGCAAGTGAGCAATTCCCTAAGTATTAACCCCGAAGGCCGAAACCAACATCAGATCAATACCTCTGAAACCATTCAACTTAACTAACCTCCAGTTATTTTCTGATTTTCTTAACTCCTTGGGGTCTAAGAACAGTATTATTGAAGATACCGTTCACAACAACCCAAAATCACGTTCCATTAATTATCGGGTTAAAGAACAAGTGTTATTTAAAACACTGTTCACGATAAACCCAAAAATCAATATCAATTCAATTCCAATTAAATATTATTTAATTGGTACACTTCATTAAATCTAACTAAAAAGATTTAATCTTTTCTCAACTAGGTTCAAGAACAGTGTTAATCAAGACACCATCCACGACAAACCCAAATCACATTTGATATTAAATACAAGGCTCTAAATAGAAAATATATCGGCTTATATTCAATGTCAGATTCTACGACCAACAGATATCGTATTGGAAATAACGATATATATATATATATCTATATCTTTCAAATTTCCATAACAACATCTGTATAATCACGAAATCCAACATCGAAATATTCCGAAGACAATTTCCATTCAACTCCATTCCAATTCAATTATTGGAAATTCTGGTTATATTTCAAAACCATTTCAAACTCACTTCATTTATTTTAAAAATAAATAAATTACTATTCTAGTTCAAAATTAGTTCATTTCGATAAAAATCTATTTTTATCTTTTCAAATATGGAGTTTTTCATCCCAATTCTTCCCAAATCATTTCTTATGATTTTACGCAAATTATTACTATTTTTAATAATTTTATCAAGGCCCGTACAGTCGATTTCCATCAACGGCCATCGAACTGCACTTATAGCGACCTTTTCCAAATTTGATTTGGACATAATTCCAAATCCAACCGTTAGATTTCTAATTTCTAATATTAGTTAGAAAGCTCTTTTCGATACGAACCTAACGGTTCCAGTTTTAGGAGAATCCGACGGTCAGATCTCCCGCAATATCCATTCGAAGTCAATGGTCGAAATTCGCGAACTGCCGCGGCGCGGCGCGTTCTATTCAGGCCATTATATTATATATATAATATATACTTCGTCGATTTCCTTTTAAAACGTATTTTATAAATCGTTTTAAATTCGTTTTCAAAACGATTTCAACTTCATTTTCAAATTCAAATCAAAACTGAATTTTCCCTTTCAAATTCGGTTTAAATTCATTTCAAATTGATTCCAATTCAAATCGATTTTTAATTCAATTTCAATTCGTTTTCAATTAAATTTCAATTCGTATTCAATTCTATTAAATTTCAATTCGAATTCATTTCTATTCAAATTCAATTCGAATTCAATTCGAATTTATTTCTATTCGAATTTCAAATCATTTCAGTGTATTTCGAATTTCAAATCAATTCAGTTTAATTCGAATTTCAATTCACTTTAAATATAATTCGAATTTCAATTCATTTCAATATGGTTCGAATTTCAAATCTATTCAATTTCAAATCTATTCAATTTCAAATCTATTCAATATTCATTGAAGAATGGATAAAATTGATATAAATATCATTCACGTCAAAATGGCGTCAATCTAACCAACACGGCTTCATATGTTTCTATTTTCAAATATTCTATTTCAAATATTTCTATTTCAAATATTTCTATTCAAATATTCCTCTTCAAATATTTCTATTTCAAATATTTTTTTCGAAACTGGAATGAGGCCCAATCAATTACCATATAATGTTAATTATATGGATTTTCTACAACACATGTATATATCAACAACGATGAATAATCAACCATCATCCAAAGTGCATTCTACACTGTATAAGCATCAAATATAAATATTCAACGCTTATAACAGTCTGTCAATCAATCGATCGACATACAACTAAACAATCGGGATTAGTGTACGTCAAATATCATCCCAATACCCGTGTGGGGTTTCAAACATTCAAACACAGATTTTATTTGTTCAGTTGGGCGATGTGTAAAATTTATCATCCCAATCAATATCAGTCAAATGTGTGTATACAAACAAATCATCTGATTTGTTTATTTTTATTTCATTTCATATACACATTAAAAATTCTATTTTCAACTATAAAATATTTTCCCTTATAAAATATTTTATTTCATTTCTCATCACATCACACAATCAACTACACATCAAAATTAAACAACCAAGCATACAAGCCGTCCATGGTCTGTGGACGACGGCTGTCGGGTGCTACTAAACACCGTCTGCATCCTAGTATATATTTATAACTATAAAAATTAAATTGAAAGGTGAGAAGTTCTCTCAGAATTGCTAATCCAACGCCACGACTCTTCAAATGTAGAAGTCTTCATCGTTCTTCCTTTTGTCACTTTCTTTGCCCGTATTCTCTACATATGTAAAAATCGAATTTTTACTTTGCTATTCAATATATAAAAATCGAATTTTTACTTTGCTATTTAATATATAAAAATCAATCCTTTTATCATATAAAAATCAATCCTTTTATCATATAAAAATCAAATCCTTTATCATATAAAAATCAAATCTTTTATAGTTTTAAAAATCAAATCTTTTATAGTTTTGCGAACTGATTTTATAATTTTAAACTCTAAATACTTTAAAATAAATAAACAAATAGGTGAAAAAAGAAAGAGGAGGACTTACAGCGAAAATGGGGGACTGAGGGGGGGGGGTGAACTCGCTCAGACCGGCAGCAGGTGGTGGTTGGCGGAGGTGGAGTCGGCGTCGACATCAGGGGGGTTACGGGGATGGCAGGCGACGTTCGATTTGGAAGTGGGGGGTCTGGGTGGCTCGCGGCGAGAGGAGTAGGGGACGGCCAACATGGTGGAGCGTCGGAGGTTGGGGCTGGATTGATGGGTGGTGGCGCGATTCTTCGATGAAGGGGGGGGGGGAGCTTGCGCGCCGATTCAGAAGAGGGGGGAGGAGGTGAACGGGGGGCCGGTAGGGGGGGGTGTTGTTGCGGTGGACGGCGCTGCCTTGGGGGGGGGGCGCGATGGATCGATTGTTGTTTTTTTTTTCCTTCTTCTGATAATGTAATAGAAACGGGGGGGGGGGGGGGTCTAATGTGAAGAGAAAAGGGGATAGGCTTTTTTTTATTATTATTTAATTTCAAAAAGGTTGACTTTTTCATACGACCTCTAAAGAGGCCCACCGCCTGTCGTCCATAGCGTTTTACCACCATTCCGAACACAATGGGATATGTATCGCAAGCTGATTCGATCGTTTCGATAAGTTTCCGTTAAAATCAACATGTAACTCTATATATTGAATTTGAACGCGCATTTCAATTTACTGGGGTCACATACTAACTCTATAAATTGCAGAAAAATATTTTCTAGCTTCGTATTGACGATACGGTCCTAATAAAACTAGTTTCGTCGAATTCTGAGACCGTTGGAAAAATGGCCATTTTCCAGTCGATTAAAATCAACTGAAACTGGTCAAACGCGTTTTCCTTTGCCACGCTCACATATTGATTCGAAAAATTATGAAATTTGAAACCTAGCAATAATTTGACATCACGGACCCAACAAAAGTGGTTTCGTCGAAATCCGAGGTCGTTTGCAAAATGTCCATTTTTAAGGGCCTGAATTCCATAGCGACTATTCAGAATTTTCAACTGGACATATCTTTTGATTCCCGCTATGAAATTTCAATTTTTTGGATTCGTTGGAAAGATATTTTCAATTATATTCCATTATTTTTGGTTTCACTAAAATCCGGTTTATTATGCACCCGGTACATTCATTTGAAGTTTGAAATCGAATTATCGAACTACCGCGCCATTTTCAATTCCTTTTATAATTATATATAATTATTTATATTCTAACGACGACGCGTATAAATATATACATTCTAAATATATGCAAAATAAATTTCTCGTCAATATTATTTAAAATAATTCATTTTAAATAATCAAAATTCGTTAAAATTGCCAAAATAAAAATTTTAAACTGGCCCAGATTTTCGGATTGTTACATCACACCTTCAATTTATGTGGTGATCTCTCTCTTATCCACTTTATATGCCTATCATGTTACTTTTATTTATCTGCTGGATAAAAGTAACTAGACTCGCCAGACTTTATGTCTGACCCTTTTTGTTTCTCCTTCGTTCTTTTGTTCCCCCCCAAAGGTTCTCAGGGAGGAAACACTCAGGCTTAGTCTGGACTCAGATATCATCTTGCTTGGAGCTACTTCTGAAGTATGGCTCAAGTTCTTGTCTCTACTATGGCTTAACCTTTTCAATTGGGGAGTTATGTTTTTATATGTACTCTGATGACGCAAGAGAGAAGTTATTTTATTGTAATGGTTTTTGTGGACCAAAGTATTATGATTTATGTTGAAATAAAAATTTAAACTTTCTGCCGCTATCTTATTTATATCTGTCTTGTAATTATTCTGTGTCTGATTACCTATAACGCTTCACGGAACTTAATGCATTCCCTTAGTGAGTGACGTTAACGGGCGTAGGGTGTCACACATACTAGGAACATGAAGTTTATTTTTGGAAACAATTTTCCTGAAAACATTACGAGATGAATGCCCTAACGATGATGCCAATCAAGTGAACTAGTTTTACTTGCATAAACTATAGGGGATGTGGATTTGAGCTGATAAATGCATGTTGCAACCAGCCCTTTGAATAGAGATTCCCCCATTTTAAAATCCTTCATATGAAAAGAGGTGGAAGAAAATACAATTGAGATATTGTTATCATGACAAAGTTGAGAAACAAAAATTATATTTTTAGACATGGCGGGAACAACTAAGACATCATTTAATTTGAGTGATGATAAAAAACAAGAAACGACGTGAGTGATTTTAAGGCCTTTGCCATCACCGACGATCAACTCTTCGATTCCATCATAAGGAGCATGGAGGATAGATCGTTCAGATCTGTTGTGACATGGTGGGAAGCACCACTGTCGAGAAGCCATGTTGAAGAGGATGAAGAGGCAAAGGGATTTGCGATGTTTTCTTGAGGTTTTGCTGTGAATCTGTTTGATGGAGTTTGGGAATCTGAAGAAGAAGGAATGACATAGGGAACTTTTGCTTAAATAAAGGACAATAGCAATCACATTTCCTTGTTCTCGGCACCATTGACATTTTCCTAGAAAGGTGTAGGGCTTTGTGGGATCACTACCATTAAAAATCTGATATGATGAAATTTGGTTAATAAAAGCCATTTAAGAAGAGGAAGTTGAACTAGTTTGGATCAGAGCTCTGATACCATGATGAAGATTTGAAGAGACAGATATATTTTCCATTCAGTAATCACAAATATATAAAGTTATAAGGTACATGCAGTCATACGTACTACTACAACTATGGAATAATATCATTAATGATATTTATTCCTCATATTATAGCATACCATTTATATGTACTGCTACAGTTATGGAATAATATCATTAGTGATATTTATATTATTCCCACGTATTATGGCATATCATTAATGATATTTATTCCTCAAATTATGGCATATCAAATGAAAGGATTGACTTAGAATATGTCAATCCTTATCAAAACCTGCCCTCTTCAAGCTCACTATTACCTCTTTATATATATATATATATATATATATATATATATATATATCCATACCCGCTGTTTCACTTTCCAAAATTTCACAGACCAAAGCCTCATACCTTCTAGCAATTGAAATTTCAGAAATTACCTTATCGCTACCACCAATGTTAACCACTGCACCTTTTGGAAATTTAAGTGCAAAATTATGCTTGAGGGAGTTCTGTTGGAATGTTGCATGTATAGCAGCTTCTCACAGCAGCTCCCCGGTAGCCTATGTGTTCAACATAGGGCTTCCGCCAACCGGGCCACCACCCAAGCCAACAACCCCCACCAACCATCTTCTCACCTAATACCCTATCTATACATCCTTCTTCTTCATAGATTTCATCCCATTCCAAATCCATCAGGAAGAAAAGCTTAGAGTGAGATTGAGTGTTATGTGAAAAGTGTTTTATGTAATCACTTTGTAATATTCTCTTAAATAAAAGATCTGCGCAGCCCGGTGTTGTAGGCATAATTGGCCGAACTATGTTATCAAAGTTTGTGTGCTTTACCATTCTACATTTTATTTATTTTCTCCATAAATCTAATTATAAGGAAATTTGCGTGATTTTCCAACAACTGGTATTAAAGCCATAATTTGTTAGAAAGGAAATCAAATTCGAGTGGGAGCAATAGTGACAGATGAAGGAAGGGTGAAGATAGAGAAGTTTGACGGAGCAGACTTTGGCTTTTGGAAAATGCAAATTGAAGATTACGTATATCATAAAAAGCTTTATCAACCTCTCTCAGAAAAGAAGCCAGAGAAAATGAAGGATGAAGAATGATCTCTTCTTGATAGACATGCCCTTGGAGTTATTCGATTGACATTATCTTGCAATGTTGCTTTCAATATAGCAAGGGAAAATACCACGAAAGTTCTTATGGTGGCTCTCTCTAAAATGTATGAGAAGCCATCAAACTCTAACAAAGTTCATTTAATGAGGCGATTGTTCAATTTGAGAATGGAAAAAGCTGCATCTGTAGCTCAACATCTCAATGAACTGAATATAATTACTTCTCAGCTAAATTCAGTTGAAATTGAGTTTGACGAAGAAGTACGTGCATTGAAATTTTTGTCTTCCATACTAGAAAGTTGGAATGCTACTATCACGGCAGTGAGTAGCCCGTCTTGAAGCAATAAGTTAAAATTTGATGATATTCGTGATATGGTTCTCAGTGAAGAGATCTGACGAAAAGATTCTGGTGAGTCAATAAATTTTTCATTTTTACATACACTCAAGGGGAAAAAATCAATACGAGGAAATGGAAGTAGCAAATCAAACTACCAATGTAGGTTGAAGGACTGGAGATCTCAATCTAGAAATCCCAACAATTCCCATAGCTCAAAGACCGTTGAGTTTTGGAACTGTGGAAAGAGCGGGCACTACAAAAATCAATGCAGAAGTGCACCAAATGACCAGGAGGCGAAGGCAGAGGCAAATGTTACTTCTATCTCAGGAGGAGATAAAGCGTTGATATGCTCTTTGGAGAGAAAGGAAGAGTCTTGGGTGCTAGACTCTGGAGCATCATCTCATGCCACTTCGCAGAAGGAATTCTTTGGAAGGTACGCCTCTGGAAATTTTGGAAAGGTATATCTTGGTGAAAGATCAACCTTGTGATATCGTTGGTAAAGGTGCTATGAAGATTAAGTTAAATGCGTCGGTTTGGGAGCTAAAGAATGTCAGGAACATACCGGACTTGAGAAAGAATCTGATCTTGGTAGGACAATTAGCTAGTGAAGGATACACTACGACTTTCCATGGTGATGATTGGAAAATTTCAAGGGGTGCAATGATGATTTCTCAAGGCAAAAAGAGTGTTGCTCTTTACATGACAGTAGGAGCATGATGTTCGATCACTGTCGCAACTAGCAATGAAAATTTGAACATATGGCACCAAAGGCTAGGCCATATGAGTGAAAAGGGAATGCAGATTATACACTCGAAGGGAAGACTTCAAGGTCAATAGTCAGTGGAAATAGGCATGTGCAAAAATTGCATATTTGGAAAGCAGAAGAGTGTTAACTTTCAAATAAATGGTAAAACCCCAAAGAAGGAAATACTAGAGCTTGTTCATTTCGATGTTTGGGGGCCAACGACCATCTTATCCATTGGTGGAAAGCATTATTTTGTTACTTTCATCGATGATCACCCGCGAAAGGTATGGTATAACACCACTAATTTTTAACAACATTAAAAAGAATAAATTAAATAATAATTAATTTAATGTTCAGAATTAGAATAACCGGAGTGCACCATTATGTCCGTCTTGAAATTCTGGTCAAGATAGACGTTTGGTTTACGTGAAACGGATACCGTATGAAGAAGTTATGAAAGTTTTAAGTTTGTTTACGCATAAAACTATTTGATATATAAGCATGAGTCAGAGATGAGTTAGAGATGAGCCAGAATCCTATCCATAGGATTCAAATTCGAAAAATTCCTCTGAGCGGCAAAATTCCCGCTCTAGGGGTCGACCTCCTAAAGGGGTGTCAACCCCTCTGAAGGGGTGTTGACCTAGGGGTCGACCCACCCACAGGGGTATCGACACCCCTAGGGATGAGGTGGCACTCGGTTTCGGGGGGTCTGGTGGCCATATATATGTGTCATATTTCTCATATTCTCTTCATTTGGAATCCTAGAGGCCAGATGTTGCTGGAGTGCGAACTGAACCGATTCTACAACAACATATTCTACAAATCCAATTCAGAAATTCTAGATATGTTCTTCCTAAATTCTCTGAACCTAACGCCATGAGTTTCTAGATTACTTTAGGTTTAGATAAATAAAAGTATGCTTTGAAAGACTCCGAATTGGATATGTTGTAAAGTATGATTCTGTGTTAATGTGAAATTCTTTCCTATGTCATGACAGATCTAATTCCCTAGATCTAACAAAATTGTGGTGATTCAATTATGATGCTTATGTGGATCTTGACTTGTAACCTAATTATTCTGTGTCTGTTTACCTATAGCGCTTCATGAAACTTAATGCATTCCCTTATTTAGTGACACTAACGGACGTGGGGTGTCTCACTTGGTATTAGAGCTGAAGGTTACCAGATTAGATAAAAGTTTTTGGAAATTATTTTCAAAAAGGTTTCAAAAGGAAAGCATTTTCAAAAAGAAAAGTCTATTTTGAAAAACATTCCCCAAAAAGCCATATGTAGTATCCTTCGGCCCTTATCTAAATTTCTTCCTTTTCCCTTTTTCAGCATGTTTGGGGAACAAAACATCCCTAATATCACGGAGGGCGTTACAATTCCTGGATGGTTCCATAGGTATTTAGAGGCCACGACGCCTGCTGAAGGCCAAGAAAACGTTCCTCCCGCAGCTGGACCAGTCATTCCACCTCCCCCTCCAAGAGCTGATAACTTCGCCAATATTTGCAAAGACTTTCGGGCTATGGGAGGAAGGCCATTCCGTGGGAATGAGACATTCATAAAAGCTCGTAATTGGCTTAAGGAGACCAAGGACTTATTCGTAATCTGAAGTGGAGGACCGAAGAAAAATTCAATTAACTACTTGGTTGTTAAAGGACGAAGCCACATTTTGGTGGGAAATCACCCAAGCTTGACGTCCGGTAGAAACTTGGGAAGACTTTAGACAGAGGTTCGAAATGAAATTTCTTTCCCAAGCGGAGAGAAGCAGACAGATGGAGAGGTTCAGTTTGATGGTGAAGGAGTATGTGAACAAGTTCAATCAGCTGGCAAGGTTCGGGCTAGAGTTGGTAGACACATCGCACAAAAGGGCTTTGCGGTTTGCTGAGGAGCTGAATGAGCCTCTGCACGGTTTATCTATGTCCCATCTTCCAATGGGGGCCACCTTTGAAAAGCTTGTTGATATGGCCCTAATGCATGAGGAGGACAAGGGAGAAATGAAGGAAACAAAAGCTGAGGGAACATCGCTGAATAAGAAGGTATGACCCAAGAAAGGGCAGCAACAGCAGCAACAACAGAAGAAAAGGGGAAAAGATGATAAAGGCAAGGATAAGTGTAACACCCCGTATGTTAAATAACTTGTTATAACATAAATCAGAGCAGAATTAAATTTAATATTCTGAATCAGGGGAAACGGGCTGTGCCATTGCGTTCGTCTCGGAAAAATACGCGAAATAGAGTCCGAGTTTTCGTAAATCGGAGTCCGTATGACCAAGTTATGGCCCGTCAAAGTTTCACGAAAAATCAAAAACGAAAACTGCTCATGTTTTGAGGCCCGGGATGAGTTTTGGGCTGTTTTTTTTGGGCCCTAAATGGTTCCTATACTTGACTTCTTCCCCAAGACATGCTTTAAAGGCTAGGATTGGTTCTAGGGTATATCCTATGGTCCTAAAACATCTAACTAATCTATATATACACCCTAATACCCCCCTTATCCTTACCAAAAATAGATCTAAGGCCATTATGCCACCACTTAGAAAATTGGAGAGCCTCCACTAAAAATCCTAAGAGGGTTTGCAAGCTAATCTACATCTTCTTCTACTTAATCATTGGGATTTGCTTCATTTAACTTGCTAATCTTGTTTTGGTGAGCTTCTATCCCCTTAATAATCAATTATTGAATTGATTATGATAAGATGTGATAAAGTATGGCTATGTTTGTGGATCCATATATTTATGCAAGCTTGATGTAGTGAATATTATGTGTTTTGCAAGTTATATGCCTTATGTCATGCAAGTTTCATAATATGTAATCATGATATTTTTATGCAAGTTGTTTCATGATGTTTATGATGCAAAACACTAAGTGAATATGGATCCATTATGCAAACATGCTATGCAAGTATGTGAATGTTTATGCAAGTTATGTATATGTTGAAATGCAAGTTTAACATAATATGCAAGCCTATGCAAGTATATGAATGTTTATGCAAGTTATGTATATGTTGAAATGCAAGTTTAACATAATATGCAAGCTTATGCAAGTATATGAATGTTTATGCAAGTTATGTATATGTTGAAATGCAAGTTTAACATAATATGCAAGCCTATGTAAGTATATGAATGTTTATGCAAGTTATGTATATGTTGAAATGCAAGTTTAACATAATATGCAAGCCTATGCAAGTATGTGAATGTTTATGCAAGTTATGTATATGTTGAAATGCAAGTTTAACATAATATGCAAGTCTATGCAAGTATGTGAATGTTTATGCAAGTTATGTATATGTTGAAATGCAAGTTTAACATAATATGCAAGCCTATGCAAGTATGTGAATGTTTATGCAAGTTATGTATATGTTGAAATGCAAGTTTAACATGATATGCAAGCTTATGCAAGTATATGAATGCTTATGCAAGTATGTGAGTGTTTATGCAAGTTAAGTATATGCTAAAATGCAAGTTCTACATGTTATGCAAATCACATGTATGATGATATGTAAGTTCATATGCAACATGTTATGCAAATCACATGTTTGATGATATGTAAGTTCATATGCAACATGTTATGTAAGACACATGTTTGATAATATGCAAGTTTGGGTTGAATATAGTTGGGTTAATACATGCTCATATATGCAAGTTGACATCCTCTTAACCCATGATAAAGTTATATGCTAAACCCATGTTATGTGTGGTAAATCTTCCCTTTATTATGTTATGTCATAATGACGATTTACGTGGGGAACGATGGGGTTAATTAATATGTTAATTAAAAGTATGTTGAAATGGGTATGATTAAGCATACCATAAAAAAATTAATTAACATAAGTGGGAATTTACCTATTGAGTTAGGTCTACCCCATGGGAATTTACCTATTGAGTTAGGTCTACCCATGTTATGAATAAATTGATATTAATTAGGGATAATTAATATGGGGGTGATTAATTAGGTGTAATTAATCGACTAAGACACGAGGTTAGGCTCTGTTATGACGTAAGACTGCCCGGACCCTACCGGCTTAACCAGGCGGTCATAACAGCCAGTCTAATGTGGGAGGTCTTTATGGGAGATCACGGTCTTAATTAATTAAGAAACACTTAACCATATTAGCATGTAGTGGGACATGAGGGGTTAAGTGGGTGCCTTGGGTGGCATGTAGTAACTAGTGGGGGTGCCTTGGGTGGCATGAGAAAACTAATGGGTTGCCTTGGGTGGCAATAGAAAATACGATTAGAATACTTAACCAGAGTGGAACATGTAACTAAACATGATTAAAGGGTTAAGTAAGTGCCTTGGGTGGCATGGGGGAATCAAGTAAGTGCCTTGGGTGGCATGCGGAAATCTAGTGGGTGCCTTAAGTGGCAATTGTAATATAATTGGATGACTTAACCAAACCTTAACATGTAAGGGGGCATGATTATAAAAAGGGGTTAAGTGGAATGCACTAGATAAAATGACAAGCTTAAGTAGTAGCTTGTGGGGGCCCGTTTCAACCAATATCCCAAACGTATCTTTGTGGGCTCGACCCATGTCGAGTGACGGGAGACGCATATTGGGCTTGATTATAAGAGGCCAAAACGGGGTAGCGGTGGCAACGCAAGTCCAACGGGTTTCATATGCGTGTGTGGGCCCGGGCTGGTAGATAAGCCGTTGTTGCATCGTGTAGATATAAAGCCGTGCACCGTTGATAGTATTGGGTAGCCACTTTAGGGGAGTGATACACCCCACTGTGGGACCAGCACGGGTATCTACGTTAGGAAGCCGATCGCTTGGGGTAGTGGGGTACACCTAGTAGAGATAGGGGCAGACGGCACCTATGTAGTCAACTAGGGTACAGGAAACTACTGGTTATATCTATCTTTGATATCCTTGGGTGGGATCAACCTTTGAGTAGGAGTGACTGGTGTGGTGCAGTTAGTAATTATCCTTGGGTGGGTAGATGCGTCTTTACGGTTATCTTAGTTCGTCCTGTGTTCGTGGGCAACTTAGTGTAGTCATTATCCCCAAAGATACCATACCGAGTTCATATCATACCCTAATTACTTTAATAATTGTATTATTAAGGAGATAGGGTTCACTCAGGCTTATGTCTGACCCCCGTTGTTTTTATCTTTTTCCTTCAGGTCCTCAGGTTGGGCATAGTGCTAGTGGGCTTTGATCAGTTTGCTTTATCTATCTCTTGGAGCTTGGACCGTAGATGTAGAGCTCAGCTTATCTTATCTTTTCTGTTATGGCTATTTGTTATGAGTAGTGGGATTATGTACTTATTTTATTCAGGATGGATATTTTGTACTTGACTCTTGTTATGGTTTTATGATGTAACCAAACATGTTTTACTTTCCGCTGCTATGAGATGATGTTTTAAATTTTCAAGTATTACATTATATCTGTCTTGTTGTAATTTTACTGTTCTATACTCACTAAAAATACTCCACCGATGCTATGGCATTCCCTTAGTGAGTGACTATAGCGGGTGTGGGGTGTTACACGTGGTATCAGAGCTTAAGGTTACCGGAACAGATAAAAGTTTTAGAAAAACTATTTTCTAAGAATACTTTTGGAAAGGAGTATTTTCAAAAACATGTCTTTTAAGAGAAAAGTTTTTGAAAGGAAAGCATAATCCCCAATAGCCATATCTATATCTTTCGAATTCTCCATTTTGAATCTCTTCCTTTCTCTCGTTTTGAGTTTCCCCTCCGCGTATAGATGATCTTTCTAAGATAGATAAGGATGGAAAACCACTTCAAGGGACTTAGACGTTAGTCGGATTAGAAGTTGGTTCAAGAAGGAGGAGGACTGGTAGGTATCTATTGGATAAACGATGGGAGGAAGGCTCAAATAGTTGTTTGGTTAATGAAAGATGAAACCTCATTGGTGGGAGGTTACGAGTGGAGAATAGGGAAGAAGAAGGCAAGTGGTTATCCTTTTAAGAGGAATAGGACACCTTATTAGGATTGTTCAAAGAAGCAAGGGCAAGGTATGGAATCTTCTGGAGGGTAGTTGTATTCCCTCAGGACTAGGGTACCAGATGGGGATATGACCGTCTAGGTTGGAATTTGGATTTCTTTATCATCCGATTCAAGCTTTATTTGATTCTGATATATTGAGTTCGTTTATCCCACCATTGTTAGTTGAGCCACTGCACTTAGACACCAGTTTGGTAGATGATCCCTTAGTTGTTTCAAACCCAGTTGGGGCTCCATGATATGTTTGGGCTTGAAAGTTTCTATACTTAGCGTTGAGTTTAGATGTGATGCTTGTTGGGCTTCGCGGGCTATGGGTTAATTTTGGGCATGGACTGGTTATCCAGTAGGAGTGCTGTTCTTCATTTTGAAGGGAGAGTTGTTAGGTTTATGGGCCGCCTAAGTAACACTCTCGAGATCTCTTGTAATCCCATAGAATCTGTTATGCTAAGGTATCTAGAATCGCCTGACACGTTGGTCTAGAGTCTGCGATCTGTTAGAGCGGTCCGGGAATACCCGGATGTGTTTGAGGAGGTGAAGGGCTTACCTCCGAAGCGGGAGATTGACTTCCGAATATATCTGGTGGATAATGCCAAACCAGTATCTTGGCCAGTGTGCCACATGGCTCCTAGTGAGAGGAGGGAACTCCATAAGTAAGTAGGCGATTTGCTTGAGAAGGGGTTCATAAGACGAAGTATATCGGAGTGGGGCGCTCCAGTAGTTTTTGTTATGAAGGCGGATGGGTCCCTCAGACTTTGTGTAGGCTAAAGGGAACTAAAGAAACTCACAAAGAAGAATAGATACCCATTGCCGAGGATTAATGATCTCCTTGATCAGTTGGCTGGCGCCTCAGTATTTTTGTAGTAGGACTTAGCCACGGGATTTCATCAGTTGAGAGTGGCTGAGAATAGTATAGAGGAGACTGCCTTTGGGACTCCGGATGATTTCTTTTATGAGTGGCTGGTGATGCCATTGGGTTTGACGAACGCCCCCGCATACTTTGTTGAGAAGGGTGTTCAGGGAGTACCTAAATAAGTTCGTGATGGTCTTTGTAGATGACATCTGGGTCTTTTCTAGGAGCGAAATAAGTTTTCGTATGTGCTCAATAGGCTGAGCAGGGCCAGTATAGGATAAACGACGGTTTTGGAGCGAGACTGGAGAGAACATCCATAATTGGTCAAGGGCTTAATTATTTAGCCATTTTTATTAGTATCGTCTCACGTAGGTCGTCTGAATTCGAAGGAGGTATCCCTTGGGTGTTTGTCTGATATTGGTTTAGGCCTTTGGGGCTTGCATTTGGGGGATGCCGAATTCGACTAGGGTGGTCTGCGTGGGAGACAGTTGTGATGATTTTGGATGATATTCTGGTGGAGAAGAGCATGCCCTACATCTTAGGGAAGTGTTGGAGACTCTTCGAGCGCATAGTCTTAGGACAGCAAAAGTGGATGGGATCCTTAGCATCCTATGAGTAAGGGTAACATGGTAACGGACACCTTAAGTAGAAAAAGGTTGTCCTTGAGTTCATTGTTCGTTGAACGACGAAGCTTAGAGTTTATTTCTAAGTTTGACTTTAGACCTTCCGTTGACTTTGTACCCGGTTTGCTAGCTTCTTTGGAAGTTAGACCTACTCTTTTGGGGCGGATTGGAGAAGCACAGAGGGGCGACCCACAGTTGGTTGAGTTAGTAGAGATGCTCATAAGGGGGGAGTCGTCCAGCCATTTGAGTAGGTACACCCTAGATGATAGAGGGTGCTTGCGTAGAGACAGTAGACTTTGTGTACCGCAGGACGAGGGTTTGAGGAAGGCTATTCTTGATGACGCACACCGTTTTAGGATGACCATTCATCCCGGTGGGGGTAAGATGTACCAAGACATGAAGAGGGCTTTCTTCTGGGCCGGTATGAAGAAAGATGTGGCCGAGCATGTCGCTCGATGCTTGGTGTGCCAACGAGTGAAGACAGAGCGAAAGAAACCAGGTGGGTTGCTTCACCCATTGGAGGTTCCGCAATGAAAGTGGGACAGCGTCTCGTTGGATTTTATTGACAGGTTACCCAGATCGAGAAAGAGTAATACAGGAATTTGGGTGGTGGTAGACAGACTTACTAAGAACACCCATTTCATACCTGTGAAGAGTAAGTGGACTACTCCATGGCTAGCTTTTGTATATCTTCGAGAGATAGTTCGATTGCATCGGGTACCCTCCAGTATAGTGAGTGATCGAGATCCTATCTTCACTAGAGAGTTTTGGAAGAGTTTGCAAAAGGCGGTAGGGACTCAGTTGCGTTTGAGTACCGCATATCATCCTCAGACGGACGGCCAGACCGAGAGGGTGAATCATATTTTAGAAGACCTTTTGAGGCTATGTATCTTGGATTTTGGAGGTACATGGGAGGAGCATCTTCCATTGGTGGAGTTTCCCGACAGACTTAGTGGTGTACATGATGTATTCCATGGGAGGAAGTGCCTACATAAGACCGCAGAGGTGGTAGAGCCAAGTTTGCTTAGAGAAGTGGAAGCAGAGCGTGATGCGACTATTCGATGAGCTCCTACTCGCATCCTTGGGTCAGAGACTAGGAAATTGAGGAATCGAGAGGTTCAGCTAGTCAAAGTGCAATGGGGAGAAGAGGAGAGCAACGCAACTTGGGAGACGGAAGCGAAGATGCGTTCTTTGTATCCATTTCTTTTTGAGAGTATGTCTTTTAACTTCTCCTTTATCGTTTGACTGGTACTTATCTTATCCTTAGTATGTCCTCTCGTTAGTACCTTTGACCTTCAGATAGGATAGTCCTATGGTTGAAACATGTGTTTGAGACATGTTATGTATGATGGATGCAAGTGGATGCAAGTGTTTGTTAGTGGTTGCTCGTGGATGCATATACACACACTCTAGGCACTAGATCGGCTCAATCACTTCATATTGCATATTGCATAAAATTGTGTGTAGGAAGCTATATTTATGGATGTATAATGATTGTGTTATCATATGGATGATGCATTTTGGTGAATGATTGTGCACTCATGTAGATATTGTATGTGTCGATAGGGTTCCCTCGCATACATAATGGATGCATGGCACTATCATGGTTTGCATATGTTCATACATTAGATAGGGAACATATACACACACTTTTTGCATATGCTCATACATCATTAGAAATTGTTTTAAGGACAATGGATGCCAGTGTTTGATGGTTGAGTAGATGGTTGTTTGGTTGGTAGGATACGTTCTTCTTGACTTAGAGATTTCGGGGACGAAATCCTTTAAGTAGGGGAGAATGTAACACCCCGTATGTTAAATAACTTGTTATAACATAAATCAGAGCAGAATTAAATTTAATATTCTGAATCAGGGGAAACGGGCTGTGCCATTGCGTTCGTCTCGGAAAAATACGCGAAATAGAGTCCGAGTTTTCGTAAATCGGAGTCCGTATGACCAAGTTATGGCCCGTCAAAGTTTCACGAAAAATCAAAAACGAAAACTGCTCATGTTTTGAGGCCCGGGATGAGTTTTGGGCTGTTTTTTTTGGGCCCTAAATGGTTCCTACACTTGACTTCTTCCCCAAGACATGCTTTAAAGGCTAGGATTGGTTCTAGGGTATATCCTATGGTCCTAAAACATCTAACTAATCTATATATACACCCTAATACCCCCCTTATCCTTACCAAAAATAGATCTAAGGCCATTATGCCACCACTTAGAAAATTGGAGAGCCTCCACTAAAAATCCTAAGAGGGTTTGCAAGCTAATCTACATCTTCTTCTACTTAATCATTGGGATTTGCTTCATTTAACTTGCTAATCTTGTTTTGGTGAGCTTCTATCCCCTTAATAATCAATTATTGAATTGATTATGATAAGATGTGATAAAGTATGGCTATGTTTGTGGATCCATATATTTATGCAAGCTTGATGTAGTGAATATTATGTGTTTTGCAAGTTATATGCCTTATGTCATGCAAGTTTCATAATATGTAATCATGATATTTTTATGCAAGTTGTTTCATGATGTTTATGATGCAAAACACTAAGTGAATATGGATCCATTATGCAAACATGCTATGCAAGTATGTGAATGTTTATGCAAGTTATGTATATGTTGAAATGCAAGTTTAACATAATATGCAAGCCTATGCAAGTATATGAATGTTTATGCAAGTTATGTATATGTTGAAATGCAAGTTTAACATAATATGCAAGCTTATGCAAGTATATGAATGTTTATGCAAGTTATGTATATGTTGAAATGCAAGTTTAACATAATATGCAAGCCTATGTAAGTATATGAATGTTTATGCAAGTTATGTATATGTTGAAATGCAAGTTTAACATAATATGCAAGCCTATGCAAGTATGTGAATGTTTATGCAAGTTATGTATATGTTGAAATGCAAGTTTAACATAATATGCAAGTCTATGCAAGTATGTGAATGTTTATGCAAGTTATGTATATGTTGAAATGCAAGTTTAACATAATATGCAAGCCTATGCAAGTATGTGAATGTTTATGCAAGTTATGTATATGTTGAAATGCAAGTTTAACATGATATGCAAGCTTATGCAAGTATATGAATGCTTATGCAAGTATGTGAGTGCTTATGCAAGTTAAGTATATGCTAAAATGCAAGTTCTACATGTTATGCAAATCACATGTATGATGATATGTAAGTTCATATGCAACATGTTATGCAAATCACATGTTTGATGATATGTAAGTTCATATGCAACATGTTATGTAAGACACATGTTTGATAATATGCAAGTTTGGGTTGAATATAGTTGGGTTAATACATGCTCATATATGCAAGTTGACATCCTCTTAACCCATGATAAAGTTATATGCTAAACCCATGTTATGTGTGGTAAATCTTCCCTTTATTATGTTATGTCATAATGACGATTTACGTGGGGAACGATGGGGTTAATTAATATGTTAATTAAAAGTATGTTGAAATGGGTATGATTAAGCATACCATAAAAAAATTAATTAACATAAGTGGGAATTTACCTATTGAGTTAGGTCTACCCCATGGGAATTTACCTATTGAGTTAGGTCTGCCCCATGGGAATTTACCTATTGAGTTAGGTCTACCCATGTTATGAATAAATTGATATTAATTAGGGATAATTAATATGGGGGTGATTAATTAGGTGTAATTAATCGACTAAGACACGAGGTTAGGCTCTGTTATGACGTAAGACTGCCCGGACCCTACCGGCTTAACCAGGCGGTCATAACAGCCAGTCTAATGTGGGAGGTCTTTATGGGAGATCACGGTCTTAATTAATTAAGAAACACTTAACCATATTAGCATGTAGTGGGACATGAGGGGTTAAGTGGGTGCCTTGGGTGGCATGTAGTAACTAGTGGGGGTGCCTTGGGTGGCATGAGAAAACTAATGGGTTGCCTTGGGTGGCAATAGAAAATACGATTAGAATACTTAACCAGAGTGGAACATGTAACTAAACATGATTAAAGGGTTAAGTAAGTGCCTTGGGTGGCATGGGGGAATCAAGTAAGTGCCTTGGGTGGCATGCGGAAATCTAGTGGGTGCCTTAAGTGGCAATTGTAATATAATTGGACGACTTAACCAAACCTTAACATGTAAGGGGGCATGATTATAAAAAGGGGTTAAGTGGAATGCACTAGATAAAATGACAAGCTTAAGTAGTAGCTTGTGGGGGCCCGTTTCAACCAATATCCCAAACGTATCTTTGTGGGCTCGACCCATGTCGAGTGACGGGACACGCATATTGGGCTTGATTATAAGAGGCCAAAACGGGGTAGCGGTGGCAACGCAAGTCCAACGGGTTTCATATGCGTGTGTGGGCCCGGGCTGGTAGATAAGCCGTTGTTGCATCGTGTAGATATAAAGCCGTGCACCGTTGATAGTATTGGGTAGCCACTTTAGGGGAGTGATACACCCCACTGTGGGACCAGCACGGGTATCTACGTTAGGAAGCCGATCTCTTGGGGTAGTGGGGTACACCTAGTAGAGATAGGGGCAGACAGCACCTATGTAGTCAACTAGGGTACAGGAAACTACTAGTTATATCTATCTTTGATATCCTTGGGTGGGATCAACCTTTGAGTAGGAGTGACTGGTGTGGTGCAGTTAGTAATTATCCTTGGGTGGGTAGATGCGTCTTTACGGTTATCTTAGTTCGTCCTGTGTTCGTGGGCAACTTAGTGTAGTCATTATCCCCAAAGATACCATACCGAGTTCATATCATACCCTAATTACTTTAATAATTGTATTATTAAGGAGATAGGGTTCACTCAGGCTTATGTCTGACCCCCGTTGTTTTTATCTTTTTCCTTCAGGTCCTCAGGTTGGGCATAGTGCTAGTGGGCTTTGATCAGTTTGCTTTATCTATCTCTTGGAGCTTGGACCGTAGATGTAGAGCTCAACTTATCTTATCTTTTCTGTTATGGCTATTTGTTATGAGTAGTGGGATTATGTACTTATTTTATTCAGGATGGATATTTTGTACTTGACTCTTGTTATGGTTTTATGATGTAACCAAACATGTTTTACTTTCCGCTGCTATGAGATGATGTTTTAAATTTTCAAGTATTACATTATATCTGTCTTGTTGTAATTTTACTGTTCTATACTCACTAAAAATACTCCACCGATGCTATGGCATTCCCTTAGTGAGTGACTATAGCGGGTGTGGGGTGTTACAATAAGAGAAATTGTCACAATTGTGGAAAGGAGGGCCACCTGATTAAAGATTTTAATAGAAGGAAGGCCAGTTGCTTTAATTGTGGAGAGTTCAGACACTTCTCTAAAGAGTGCCCGAAGAAACAGGGATCGTAGGGACAAGGGCAAAGAGTAGGGACTTCTGGAGGGCAGGTGCATGCTCTCACGATCAATGCTCCTGAAAGAGGTAAAAATAATTCGGTAGAAAGTTTAGTTTCTCTTTCAAACTATCCAGTTATAACACTTTTTGATTCTTGTGCTGCACAGCCGTTTATATCAGTTCCGTGGTTGAATCTCCGCATTTAATTACTAGTATGGTTGTAGATCCCATAGTTATTTCAAACCCCATTGGTGGTTCGGCTCATTTATCGATGATTTGTCGGGATTTGAAAATATCTGTATTAGGTGTCGAGTTTGAATGTGACGCATCTGTGCTCAGGTTTATGGGCTATGGGTTGATTCTAGAAATGGATTGGCTTACGACGTATGGGGCCATTCTGGATTATGAGAGGAGGGTTGCTAGACTCCCGACTTGTCATGGGAAGACCCTTGAAGTTTCTTGTGACCCCCAAGCGTCTGTTATGCTTAGCTTCCTAGAGTCTGTAGATGCATCACAGATGATTTGTAATCCGTTCCAGTGGTTCGAGATTATCCAGATGTTTTTGACGAGGTACGGGGTTTACCTCCAAGGTGCGAAATTGACTTCCATATATATCTTGTAGACAATGCAAAGCCAGTTGCATTACCAGTACGCCACATAGCTCCAAGGGAAAGTAGGGAGCTGAGTAAGCAAGTAGGGGAGCTATTTGAAAAGGGGTCTATGCGATAAAGTATATCGAAATGGGGTGCTCCAGTAGTATTCGCAACTAAACAGATGGTTCGCTTCATTTATGTGTTGACTATAGAGAGTTAAATAAGCTCACCAAGAAGAATAAGCACCCGCTTCCGAGGATTGATGATTTATTTGATCAGCTTGTTGGTGCCTCGGTATTTTCACAGTTGGACTTGGCTACGGCTTCCATTAGTTGAGGGTGGCTAAGGACAGCGTAGATAAGACTGCTTTCAGAATTCCAGACAGTTTCTTTGAATGGCTAGTTATGCCTTTTGGGTTGACAAATGCACCCACCTATTTTGTTGATTTGATGAATAGGGTGTTTCGAGAGTTCCTAAACAAATTCGTCGTAGTCTCTGTTGATGATATTTTGATCTTCTCCAAGAGTGAAGAAGAGCATGCCCAACATTTGGGAGAAGTTTTGAAAACTCTCTGTGGCCATCAACTAAAAGCAAAGTTCTCCAAATGCCATTTCTGGAGAAAGGAGGTGAGATTCTTGGGGCATGTAGTCTCTAAAGAAGGGATAGCTATAGATCCCGCCAAAGTGGTTGCAGTACAAGATTGGCAGATTCCTAAAAATGCAACCAAGTTGAGAAGCTTTCTTGGGTTGGCAGGTTATTATAGGAAGTTCATTAAGGACTTTGCGAAGATATCAGCCCCTCTCACCATGCTGAAAAAGAAGAATTTGACATTTTCATGGGACATAGACTGTGACGTTGCTTTCCAACGACTAAAAAGGGTTCTGACAACAGCCCCAGTCTTGACCTTGCCTGATGGGAGTAAAGTGTTTACTGTTTACACTGATGCGTGCGGTACAGGGCTTGGTGCGGTTCTGATGCAAGAAAGGAAAGTAATATATTATGGGGGTAGACAGTTGAGAGTTCATGAGAAGAACTACACCACCTATGATCTAGAGCTAGCTGCCATAGTATTCGCGTTAAAGATGTGGCGTCATTATTTACTTGGAGAAAAGTTCGATTTATGCACCGATCATAAATCTCTCAAGTATCTATTCTCACAAAAGGATCTCAACTTCAGGCAACAACTGTGGATGGAGTTCTTAGCTTCATATGATTTTGAGATTTCTTATACCCCTCCGGCAAGGGTAATGTGGTGGCAGATGCACTAAGTAGGCAGAGGGTGGCCCTGAGTCCTCTGTTTGTGGAAAGAAAGAATTTGAAGTTCATATCGGCTTTTGATTTTAGACCCTCCATTGTGGTTTTGCCTGGTTTATTTGCATCCTTGGAGATACGACCGACTCTTGTGGATCAGATAGGAGCTTCACAACAAGGTGACCCATAGATTCTAGACATCATGGATAAGTTCAGAAGAGGGGAGACTTGCTCAGAAGAGGGGAGACTTCTAGTCACCTTAGTAGGTATGCCATAGATGAAAAGGGGTGGTTGCGACGAGATGGAAGGCTTTGTGTTCCTCAAACTGGAAGCTTGGTAAAGGCAGTCCTAGAAGAAGCCCACCATTCTAGATGACCATTCATCCAGGCGGTGATAAAATGTATAGGGACATGAAGAGGGTTTTATTTTGGGATGGGATGAAGAAGGATGTGGCCGAATTTGTTTCTCAATGTTTAGTTTGCCAGCAAGTCAAAGCTGAGCAAAAGAAGCCCGGTGGATTACTTCATCCATTGGAGGTTCCACAGTGGAAATAGGAGAGCTTCTGTATGGATTTCATAAATGGTTTGCCTAGATCGAAGAAAGGTAATACCAGTATTTGGGTGATAGTGGATAGACTCACTAAGAGCTCTCATTTTATTCCAGTTAAAAGTAAAAGGACGGCATCATGGTTGGCAGCAATTTATGTTCATGAGATAGTTTGTCTCCACGGAGTTCATTCCAGCATCGTGAGTGATCGTGACCCCATCTTTACCCGTGAATTTTGAAGAACTTCCAAGAAGCATTAGGTACACCATTGTGTTTGAGCACCACTTATCATCCTCAGACCGATGGACAGACGGAGAGGGTAAACAGAATTCTAGAAGTTCTTTTAAGACTGTGTATCCTTGACTTCGGAGGGACTTGGGAAGAGCATCTTCCTTTAGTAGAGTTTGCCTATAATAACCGCTATTAGGCTAGCATCGGTATGGCACCCTTCAAAGCATTGTACAGACGACTCTGTAGATCGCCAACTTGTTGGTGGGAATCTGTAGAAAGATTATTGCTTGGACCAGATATGGTTAGTCAAATGTCCAAAAAGATTGACCTTATTCGATGGTGGATGATGACAACTCAAGATAGGCAGAAGTCCTATGCAGACAAAAGAAGGACTAACGTCGAATTCGAAGTGGGAGACTTAGTTTTTATCAAAGTATCACCTCTGAGGAATGTGGTTTGCTTTAGATCAGTAGGGAAGTTGGCACCTAGGTTTGTGGGACCCTTTCCCATAATCGAGAGGATTGGCCAGATGGCCAACATAGTAAAGCTCCTAGAAAATTTATCCGGTGTTCATGACGTTTTCCATGTCTCTCATCTACGGAAGTGCCTGCATGACACCGCGGAAGTGGTTGAGTCGAGCATGTTGGAAGAAGTCGAAGTGGAACCCCACCCGTATTCTTAGATCAGAAGTTAAGAAGTTGCGTAATAAGGAAATCAAGTTGCTAAAGGTTCAATGGGGAGAGAACCCCGAAGATGCGACTTGGGAGATCGAAGACAATATACGTGCTTCGTACCCTTTTCTTTTCGAGGGTATGTTCTTAACTCCTTTTCCTAAGTTTTATCAGTACTTGTTTCTGTCAATAGAGTATATCTTATCTAGAGTATTTTGGACCTTTTAGATAGGAATTCTATGGATGTAAACATGTGTTTGAAACATGTTATGTTTGATAGATGCAAGTGTTTGCTGGTGGTTTCTTATGGACGCATATAGACATACATTAAGCACTAAGATTGGCTCAATCACTTTCATATTGCATATGGATGTGTGTGCATTTTCTTTTCTTTTATGGATGAAAATGGATGAACTGGCATATGGATGTCGCATTTGGACGAATGGGTGTGCATACATATAGAACTTATATGATACAATAGGTTTATTTGCATACATATTGGATTCATGGCACTAACATACATTGCATTAAGGAGGTCAACCGAATCAGTAGACCGCCTGATCTTCGCATTAGTGTTGGGACATACACACACACCTCTGCATATATTCATATAAGCATTAGAAATCTTTAAGGACAATGGATGCCAGTGATTGGTGGATGAGTAGATGGATGGTAGGGTATGCACTCTTCTCAACTTAGAGATTTCGGGGACGAAATCCTTTGAGCAGGGGAGAATGTAACACCCCGAATTTTTAACGACATTAAAGAGAATAAATTAAATAATAATTAATTTAATGTTCAGAATTAGAGGAAATAGACTGGACCTTGCGCCCGTCTCGAAATTATGGACCAGATAGATGTTTGGTTTGCGTAAAACGGACACCATATGAAGAAGTTATGAAGGTTTTAAGTTTGTATATGCACAGAAATACTTTATATGTACCCATGAGTCAGAGATGAATCAGAAATGAGTCAGAAATGAGTCAGAATCCTATCTAGAGGATTCAAATTTGAAAAATTCCTCTGAGCGGCAAAATTCCCGCTCCAGGGGGTCGACCCCCCTGAAGGGGTGTCGACTTAGGGGTCGACCCACCCACAGGGGTGTCGACACCCCTAGGGATGAGGTGGCACTCGTTTTAGGAGGTCTGGCAGCTATATATATGTGTCATATTTCTCATATTCTCTTCATTAGGAGTCATGGAGGTCATATACTGCTGGAGTGTGAACTGAACTGTTAAAACAACATATTCTACAAATCCAATTCATAAATTCTAGATTGGTTCTTCCTAAATTCTCTAAACCTAACGCTGTGAGTATCTAGATTACTTTTAGGTTTAGATAAATAAAAGTATGCTTTGAAAGATTATGAATTGGATATGTTGTAAAGTATGATTCAATGTTAATGTGAAATTCTATCCTATGTCATGACAGATCTAATTCCCTAGATATAATAAAATTATGGTGATTCGATTATGATGCTTATGTGGCTCTTGACTTGTAACCATGTTATTGCGGGTGTACATATATTAATTTGGACAATTGTGACATTACTTGGATCTAGATCTTTATGTTAATCACCTTTCACCTGTCATATTGTGATACATTGAGACATGTTGTAAACTTGACATGTGAATCCATCTTTTGATCTAAACATGTTGCTATGTCACCCTAACTACGCTAGATCTAGGTAATTGGACACCTAATGTGTAGTCTAGATCTCATTACGCTTGCTTAATCATCATAGTGATTACCACAAGTTACTAGTTTGATATCCAATTTATTATGATGTTAATCACATGTCCATTCACTTTGTTATTATGCTAGTTTATGTTCATGTTTATGCCAAGACATGTTGAAACTATCACCCTTGTCATATTCCCTTTTTATTGTTATAGTTAGGTTATTTTATAGCCTAGTTGCCACCAAAATACGTATGAATACGTTAGAGAGGAAATGGAAAAAAAAGGGATTATAATTGGCATGATTTATGTATTGTTTAATATGAAATGGGACATATAATTCAAATAGGGAAAACATATAAATAGTTACCTATAATGACATAGGTAGATTTGGGTTAGTTTGGAATGTTTAGTAATTTACAATTAGGAATGGTAAACTGTACTTATGAAACGAGGTTAGGTTACATTAGTGGTTGAAGTCTGCACGGACCCGACCGGCATATCCAGCAGCCACTAACATTGAACCTAATGTGGGAGGTCTAAGTACGAAAATACGAATTGGGCTAAGACACGAGGTTAGGCCCAACTGTGGAGTAAGACTGCCTGGACCCGACCGCCATATCCAACATCCACACTTTGTAGGCCTAATGTGGGAGGTCTAGCCCATTATAACCATAACTGGACATGGTAATGGACTACTTAACCTAATTTAATATGACTATGGACTTAAGTTAGGGTTAAATAAAATTGGACGGGTAGTGGTGGGTTAAGCAAATTAGAGGGGGTGGGTTATATATATATATATATATATATATATATATATATATATATGCCCACGAACTTAACCCGATAAGGTTATGTAATTAAAGACACCTTTGGGTATACATAACCAATAGATAATGTAACAGGGTTATGTAATTAAAGACACCTAGTGGTATACATAACCAGTAGATAATATAATGAAGTTATGTAATTAAAGACACCCTTTAGGGTAAGCATAACTAACATAGGGCTATGTAATTAAAGACACCTAAGGGTATACATAATCAGTGGAAAACCTAGTGGGGATACAAGACAAGGGGGAGAGCTTGTATCATATTGTGTGGGACCCATTTCAGTCAGTAACCCGAAGTTGGTATCAAGTAAAGAACTATGTACTAGGCAGAGAAGGGGCACACTTACTGATTGATTTTAAGAGATCCAAACGAGGCAAACGGTTTGGGTAGCGCAAACCGATCGGGGACATGTGCGTGCATAGGCCTAGCAAAGGGGGCCAAGATGACCGTGACACCAGTAGATATGGTTGTGCACATCATGAGTTGCCACTTTAGGAAGTGATACCTCCTACTGCGGGGCCAGCACAGGATATCTACAGGATAGGGAGCCGATCGATAAGGGTAGTGGTTAGGGTATACTTGGACGTATGACCTAAGCCTACCAACTTGTGGTTGAAGGGATCATCTCATTTCAGTTATACTAATAATAATGCAGAGAAATCATTAGTGAAGCACATACACCTTGACTTGCTTACCTTGTCACACCTACCATTTATGTAGTTATCTCTCTTATCCACTTTATATGCCTATCATGTTGCTTTTATTTATCTATTGGCTAAAAGTAACTGGACTCGCCAGACTTTATGTCTGACCCTGCTGTTTCTCCTTCTTTCATCTGTTCCCCCTAGGTTCTCAGGTAGGAAACACTCAGACTTAATCAGGAATCAGATTTCATCTTGTTAGGACCTACTTTTGAAGTATGACTCAAGTTCTTGTCTCTACTATGGCTTAACTCTTTTTATTGGGGGAATGATGCTTTTTATTATGTACTCTGATGGTGCAAGACAGAAGTATTTTTATTGTAATGGTTTTTGTGACTTATGAAATTGTGGACCACGGTATTATGACTTATGTTTGAAATAAAAGTTTAAAATTTTCCGCTGCTGCCCTAATTATATCTGGCTTGTAATTATTCTGTGTCTGTTTACCTATAACACTTCACGAAACTTAATGCATTCCCTTAGTGAGTGACATTAACGGACGTGGGGTGTCTCATATGGGTTTACTCTTTAAGGCATAAATCTGAAGTGTTTGAGGCATTGAGGATATGGAAAGCTATGGTTGAAAATGAGACAAATCTAAAGATCAAAAAGCTTAGAACTGACAATGGAGGTGAATATGAAGACACCAGATTCAAGCAGTTTTTTTATGAGCACGGGATCAAAATGAAGAGAACCGTACCGCGTATGCCTCAACACAATGGTGTAGCTGAGGGTATGAATCGAATGTTGAAAGAAAGAGCTAGAAGCATTCATATACAATCAGGTCTACCAAAGTAGTTTGGGGCAGAAGCAGACAACATAGCAACTTATTTGATAAACAGAGGTCCTTCGGTTCCATTTGTGCACAAAATGTTGTATATAACGTTGTTGTATACACAATTATATGATTTTTGTTTGATGATAACAACCAAATATATTTTATTATAAATGTGTCTGTTACTGTACTGTTTTATATATACAGGAACATAATATTTAAATTTAAATAGAATACGACTGCACATGAATTCAAATATTCAACAGTATTTTGTTTAAATTTAAATATTTTATTTCATACATTCAAATAGTACAACTCTTGTAACTCCACTATTTGTACATCTCACATTTCAATTTCATTTCTACACATATACAGTTTCATATACAGTACTCCTGTAGTGACCCGAAAATCCGGTCCAATTTGAGCTGACTAAATAACACAAGTCCAACCCCAAATTGCACTAGAAATTCAAGAAACTAATAGAAAGAAGATAGAGGGTGAGGATAGATAAGATAGAAACTTAGAATAGAAGAAGAAGAAGACAACAACAACAACATCAGAGTAACACGAATCTCACAGCGGAACGAATAAAATATAACATAACTTTTGAAATACAAAGTTATAACTGTTTATACATACCATTTTCAGAGTACAACATATAACATCACAGCGGAATAAATAATAGCTATCGACTGCTGAAGCCTCCTGCTCCAAGCTCTCCAAGTGCATCTGTAAATCCCGACTACTTGACTGCCCGTACAAATTTAGGCACCCAAGAGTTTAGGGAAGACAAAACAAAATAAACTCCGGGTCAGTCATGGGACTGGTGTGAGTAAACTCAAATCATTTAAACAGGTATATGATATCTCATAAGACCACGCCGTGAATACGGACGGGTTTTTCCCTTATGAGAATCCAAACATCTTTGAAAAGCAATATCATTCTGATATTATGATAATGTCTAAATACAAATAGATATCAGTCTAGTAGAAACGCTTGCATCTCACGTTCTACATATATAGTATACAATCAAAACCGCAGGTGCGTATTGGATGATTGGGTTTCCAACTATGACAAGGTATGGAACCACCTTCCGATCAGTGTACTCTAGGAACGATACACTGGAGTTCAACAAGAACATCTTGCTACTCAGCCACACATGACCGACCACTCATTTCGCTTGAGTGTATCGAATGTACATCACCAACGGTTGGGATCAGCAACCGTTCCCGTATATATATATATGGGACAGCATTGATAGATTTAAGAAGCAAATGAATATTCTCTAGATAGGTGATTATACACCCTACTTCGGTGTGACCGACTTAGCCATGCTGCCTGCCCGATTTCTGTCATTTACCGGATGTGAGGCTAGAAGCTATGCTTACTTTCCATTCATTTATAACACGATCACTTTGAATGCCACATTATCAGATCCGTTAATCATTTAGTTGGATCTGCACAAATAGATTCTGGATATTATGCGAAGGGAATAAATCCGTTGGCCACCATATATATTTGTATAGTCCAACCCATTCGATCATTGGAAATACTCTGTCAGACATTCGTCCATATACGTTCGTTCTGGGACTGAACGAAACCGAAGGCACTATTCTGTAAACAGGACAGCCCTTGCACTTTACTCTGTCTTCAATATATTCAGCATACTTGGTTTGCAACGCTTATGCCAATACGGAGTGGTTCTTTGGATAATAATCCAACCGGTCTCTCCATATTAACAACGTAAAATGGTCAAAACTTGATAGACTGTGATTTAACTATCAAATGAAAACATGTCGGTGTACAAACAACGATCTTAATTCCAAATGGAATTATCGATCCAATCATCAACCATATATATATATATATATATATATAGATATATATATATTTCCTTATTTTCTAAAATTAGAAAATATATGTTTTCAACATTGGAAAACATTTCCAATCCTCATTTACGCATCACTACCATTCCACAACTATTAGTCCCTAACTGTAAACTAGTAAGAGAACAATTCTCTAAGTATAAACCCCGAAGGCCGAAACCAACATCAGATCGATACTCAGAAAACTATTCAACTTACTAATCTCTAGTCAGTTTCTAATTTTTGTTTAACTTCACTTCTAAATTTCTATATTCGATTAACCCCTTTTGATAAACTACGTTTGATTAACTCCTTTTGATAAACTACGTTTGATTAACTCCTTTTGATAAACTACGTTTGATTAACTCCTTTTGATAAACTACGTTTTCCGTTACAACTATTTCCTTTTTATAACGTTTACTTACCGTTACAAATATTTCCTATTTATAACTTCTATTTACCGTTACAAATATTTCCTATTTATAACTTCTATTTACCGTTACAAATATTTCCTATTTATAACTTCTATTTACCCTATTTATATCGGTTTATTTGTTTTCTAAATAAATATCCCTTTATTCTATTTATTTTCTAAATAAATATTCTCCTTTTCAATTCTATTTATTTCCTAAATAAATATCCCTTTTATAAAATCCTATGATTTTATAAATACTTCCTTTTTATAAAACCGTGTTCGTTTTATAAACCATTTCCTTTTTATAAAATCTTGTGATTTTCTAAATACTCTATTTTCAAATTGTTTTCCTTTTATAAAATCGGTTGATTTTATAAAACTCCTTTGTTTCAATCTACATTGAAATATTCCTTTTTACATCCCAGGGTTTCTTATGATATTTAAAATATCAAACAACGATGATCAATATCGTTCTAACATCCATAATCAATAACAGATTATAAATCACAACATATATCACAATATATGAAAACAGTAAAATAATTGTTGAGGAACCCAATCGGATTCCCCCAACCTGTCTTCCTGCATCCACAGATGTTACACAGTATAATATATATCATATTTCATTTCAATATGAAATATTCTACTGGACAGAATCAATATTTGATTAACGATATAATATACGACTATATCTACGTTTTCAATCAAATCTATTTAACAGTCCAGTTTAACGATCAATATACAACAGTCAACAAAATAAAGTACAATTTATATTAAAATATAAATTGAGGAGAGTTAGTGAGTTTTACTCACATTTCGCGTTAACCGTTAAATAACGATTTGCGTCGTTGATTCTGATCCTACAATATTTCACCGTAAATTGTAATGAGCTCCTGTGCATTTCCAGTCCGTTCCAGAAAAAATTCCATTCGTCACTAGCTTCGCTGAATTCTTTAATTATGTTATAACCCTATCGCAAATCATTTCCTCATCACGACCCTTCTTCTTGTTTAAAACTTAACCCATTTTCATACTCAACCACCGTGTAAAACAAGACTCCATGTTCATGCCTTTCTCGTCAGGCAACCATCGAATGCCAGATGAACTCCACCTCTTTCACGTCTCTTCTCCACAACGCATGGCTCCAGGTACATACAAGCCTTAATGTTCCACTATGGTACCCAGTTTGCATGTATCAAAGTCATGCTCCATACCATTATTCAATTAAACATACCCATTACCGAGCTCTTCTCATCACACACAACAAACAGTAGGGTCAACCCCTCCCCTCGTTCCTTTTAGTTGCCAGACAAAACAAACATCATCCTGTCTCAACTAAAACTCCAGCCTCTTCTTAATAACCGAAAGGATAATTTTTCAAAATAGGCTAGTTTTTGAAACTAATATCACAAATAGGCTAGTTTCAAAACTATTTGCAAATATAGGCTAGTTTTGGTCAAATCATCGCTGAGCTGGCCAAAACTAGCCTATATTTGCAAATAGTTTTTGAAACTAGCCTATTAATGCCATTAGTTTTAAAAACTAGTTTCAAAACTATTTGCAAATATAGGCTAGTTTTGGTCAACTCATTGCTGAGCTGGCCAAAACTAGCCTATATTTGCAAATAGTTTTGAAACTAGCCTATTTGTGCCATTAGTTTTAAAAACTAGCCTATTTTGAAAATTTGTCCTAACCGAAACCACCAAAGCATTTTCCATCTCGTTTTACACAGCGGCTCCTTCCTTACACTCGAACTCGTGCTCCCCTGCTCCGGTTGACCTCCACCTACAAGCCTCCAGCGTCACTACCCATCGCCTGACCGGCGATCAGTCCAGAGCACCACCAACACTGCCTTGCGTCGAGCACTGGTCCACCATCTCTGATATCTAACTTCTCCAGTCTCCTACTGTTTTACAACGTCATCACCATCTCGTAGTTCACCTGGGTTCAATCAGCCTCCGCCACCTTCAGCACAGATAGAGTGCGGTGATCCTCAGATCGTCGGAGGTCAACCCTAACCAGCAACCGAAATGAGCAGCTCTAGTTCACTGCTGAAAGCATGGTTTCTGGTGAATACGATCGCATCTAGGTCTGGGGATATCAGATCAACGAAGTCGCTTCTGAATTCATCAATTTGGTTGCGTGTTTCTTTTGATATTTTCTTCTTAGATTTTCTGTGTTTGGAGAAATAGTGGCGGCAGAATTGTTTTGCCAGAGGATAGAAATAAATTAGGTCTTACTACTTAGGGTTGAGGTTATTTTATAGTGGATTTTCTTTTGGTCAAAATTGCTCCATGTCCTTGCTGGGGTTCGAAGAAAAGTAGGGCTGAAAAGAAGGCTACGTGGCCTTATGTTTGACCGAGGAATGAATGGTTGCGTAGTCCTTTTTATTATATGGAGTTATAATATACGTTCTCGCATACCACCACGTAATAAAGAATTTTCTTCCTTTACAAACTGTTGCCGACGGAAGTAAACATACCGTTGTAATCAGCTCGGTGCCACGATCCCAAAAATATAATAATACCGGTAGATTAACTTATATTTTGAAACCCCAAAATATTGATTACAGAGTGCACAACACTTCAAAATAAAAAGTGCTTATTTGATTAATTAAAAATTACAGTAAAATTCTAAAAATTAAATTATCACTACGCCTCAAAAGAACCTCGTCTAAATTCGAAACCTGTATCCACTTATATCGAATAAACCGTTACGGTCACGAACGAATATACCGATGTTTCTCTGAATATTTGATTTGGACATAAATCAAAATCTACACGACGAAATCCCAATTTTCTCTTCAATTAGAAAAATATACCCCACCAGCTCCACACGTTTCTTGTTTCACAGAAATCCGATTTAAAACGAACCCTGTACATTCAGTTGAAGTTCAAATCGCCAAATAGCGAACTGCAGCGCCATTTCGAGCTCTATTTCAATTATAATATAATTCCACGTTCGAACTGCTGTTTATAAAATATATTCGTTATTCAAATTCAATTCCAAACTGAATTATTCCTTATATAAAATCCAATTCACACTGTATTGTGAATTCAGCTATTTTGACTATTTCGACATTATAAAATATTATTATATTATAATTATCAATTAAATATTCAACATTATTTTAATTCCAGTTATCGATATCGCCAAATAGATATTTAAATAATTAAATAAATTAATTATTCAACGGTCAGAAATGCGGGTCATTACAATCTTTCCCCCTTAAAATAATTTCGTCCTCGAAATTGCTAAGGTAGTGGACGACCCTATCTACTGGGTAAAAATATATCCGTTTACCTCTTATCTTCGGTTTCAATTGAACCAATTAATATCGACTAAAATATTAATTCATTCCGACTAGCTAAATTTTCAAAAATTTTGAAAAATTTTCTAACATCTTAACTTTTCGGAAAATTTCGCCATAACCTCCTTTATACAGCCCTATCGGTAAAACTCCAACTCGCCTCTCTAGGCCTTCTCCAACCCAAAAGAAAATCAAACAGCCAAGCGGCTTGCCAATTCGGCTCATCAAAATCTCAAACTCGTATGAAATATAAACTTGTACCTTTTTGTCGGGCCTACCATTATATCATTTCCATCAATTAACACCCTGCATATACCAATGTCATACTAATCTAACTTCGATTAGTTTATATCCTCAACTCAAACCATTCGCTTATACTTAAGTCGAATTTCATTTAAACTCCAATATCCAATTTCAACTCTTGGTTTATCAACTTAATTTCATTCAGATTAGTTCAATCCAGTTTTAATTTCTATAATCCAATCCAGTTTTAATTTAACTTAGTTCAAGTTAAATTCAAATTTATTATTCACTTTCACTCTTTTAACCCATTTAACTTCATAAGTTAAATTTAGCTTTCAAATTTCAAATCCCTGTGTTTATTCAAATCACTTGAAATCATAATAACAATTCAAAATCCTTCGAATTCCTGAATAACTTGTTTTTGCAAAACAATTTCAAAACAAAATCTTTGGTAGTAATCCGTCACTTTAGAAACTCGAAAATGACACTGATGATGCGGCCGCACTCATCAGAATTATTTTCCAGCGATCGAAGTGAGTTCAATACTATATCACTTTCGAAAATCATTTCTAAACACTTTCATTTTGAAAACATTTCAAAATCTCCCAGGAACTTAAAATTTCCTTATTTTAATTCCAATTCTGATTTAACTTCAGATTTAATTCAACTTATTTCATATACTTTACTTATATGAATTCTGATTGGTTATTTATAACTATTTCACTTTTTATAACCTCCTTTGATTATAATAACAACCACCATAACCAATTATACTATGTTAATTTCAAAACATACCATGTCGGTTCATCGTGTTCAAGTGTTTATAAAACTCCTACCGATACAGTGGATCAAACTGATCGACCAGAATTCACAAACAACTCAACCAATGAATCCCCACAGTATAAAACAAATTTTTATATCTAATAACAATTACGTTCACTCGTATATATACACTCAAATTCAGTCTAGGGTATTACTAACCCCATCTCTACTGAATCACGCCACAGAGCCAAGGTATTAACTAAACCAATGCTCTGATACCAAATGTAGTGACCCGAAAATCCGGTCCAATTTGAGCTGACTAAATAACACAAGTCCAACCCCAAATTGCACTAGAAATTCAAGAAACTAATAGAAAGAAGATAGAGGGTGAGGATAGATAAGATAGAAACTTAGAATAGAAGAAGAAGAAGACAACAACAACAACATCAGAGTAACACGAATCTCACAGCGGAACGAATAAAATATAACATAACTTTTGAAATATAAAGTTATAACTGTTTATACATACCATTTTCAGAGTACAACATATAACATCACAGCGGAATAAATAATAGCTATCGACTGCTGAAGCCTCCTACTCCAAGCTCTCCAAGTGCGTCTGTAAATCCCGACTACTTGACTGCCCGTACAAATTTAGGCACCCAAGAGTTTAGGGAAGACAAAACAAAATAAACTTCGGGTCAGTCATGGGACTGGTGTGAGTAAACTCAAATCATTTAAACAGGTATATGATATCTCATAAGACCACGCCGTGAATACGGACGGGTTTTTCCCTTATGAGAATCCAAACATCTTTGAAAAGCAATATCATTCTGATATTATGATAATGTCTAAATACAAATAGATATCAGTCTAGTAGAAACGCTTGCATCTCACGTTCTACATATATAGTATACAATCAAAACCGCAGGTGCGTATTGGATGATTGGGTTTCCAACTATGACAAGGTATGGAACCACCTTCCGATCAGTGTACTCTAGGAACGATACACTGGAGTTCAACAAGAACATCTTGCAACTCAGCCACACATGACCGACCACTCATTTCGCTTGAGTGTATCGAATGTACATCACCAACGGTTGGGATCAGCAACCGTTCCCGTATATATATATGGGACAGCATTGATAGATTTAAGAAGCAAATGAATATTCTCTAGATAGGTGATTATACACCCTACTTCGGTGCGACCGACTTAGCCATGCTGCCTGCCCGATTTCTGTCATTTACCGGATGTGAGGCTAGAAGCTATGCTCACTTTCCATTCATTTATAACACGATCACTTTGAATGCCACATTATCAGATCTGTTAATCATTTAGTTGGATCTGCACAAATAGATTCTGGATATTATGCGAAGGGAATAAATCCGTTGGCCAACATATATATTTGTACAGTCCAACCCATTCGATCATCGGAAATACTCTGTCAGACATTCGCCCATATACGTTCGTTCTGGGACTGAACGAAACCGAAGGCACTATTCTGTAAATAGGACAGCCCTTGCACTTTACTCCGTCTTCAATATATTCAGCATACTTGGTTTGCAACGCTTATGCCAATACAGAGTGGTTCTTTGGATAATAATTCAACCGGTCTCTCTATATTAACAACGTAAAATGGTCAAAACTTGATAGACTGTGATTTAACTATCAAATGAAAACATGTCGGTGTACAAACAACGATCTTAATTCCAAATGGAATTATCGATCCAATCATCAACCATATATATATATATATATATTCATATTTCCTTATTTTCTAAAATTAGAAAATATATGTTTTCAACATTGGAAAACATTTCCAATCCTCATTTACGCATCACTACCATTCCACAACTATTAGTCCCTAACTGTAAACTAGTAAGAGAACAATTCTCTAAGTATAAACCCCGAAGGCCGAAACCAACATCAGATCGATACTCAGAAAACTATTCAACTTACTAATCTCTAGTCAGTTTCTAATTTTTGTTTAACTTCACTTCTAAATTTCTATATTCGATTAACCCCTTTTGATAAACTACGTTTGATTAACTCCTTTTGATAAACTACGTTTGATTAACTCCTTTTGATAAACTACGTTTGATTAACTCCTTTTGATAAACTACGTTTTCCGTTACAACTATTTCCTTTTTATAAAGTTTACTTACCATTACAAATATTTCCTATTTATAACTTCTATTTACCGTTACAAATATTTCCTATTTATAACTTCTATTTACCGTTACAAATATTTCCAATTTATAACTTCTATTTACCCTATTTATATCGGTTTATTTGTTTTCTAAATAAATATCCCTTTATTCTATTTATTTTCTAAATAAATATTCTCCTTTTCAATTCTATTTATTTCCTAAATAAATATCCCTTTTATAAAATCCTATGATTTTATAAATACTTCCTTTTTATAAAACCGTGTTCGTTTTATAAACCATTTCCTTTTTATAAAATCTTGTGATTTTCTAAATACTCTATTTTCAAATTGTTTTCCTTTTATAAAATCGGTTGATTTTATAAAACTCCTTTGTTTCAATCTACATTGAAATATTCCTTTTTACATCCCAGGGTTTCTTATGATATTTAAAATATCAAACAACGATGATCAATATCGTTCTAACATCCATAATCAATAACAGATTATAAATCACAACATATATCACAATATATGAAAACAGTAAAATAATTGTTGAGGAACCCAATCGGATTCCCCCAACCTGTCTCCCTGCATCCACAGATGTTACACAGTATAATATATATCATATTTCATTTCAATATGAAATATTCTACTGGACAGAATCAATATTTGATTAACGATATAATATACGACTATATCTACGTTTTCAATCAAATCTATTTAACAGTCCAGTTTAACGATCAATATACAACAGTCAACAAAATAAAGTACAATTTATATTAAAATATAAATTGAGAAGAGTTAGTGAGTTTTACTCACATTTCGCGTTAACCGTTAAATAACGATTTGCGTCGTTGATTCTGATCCTACAATATTTCACCGTAAATTGTAATGAGCTCCTGTCCATTTCCAGTCCGTTCCAGAATAAATTCCATTCGTCACTAGCTTCGCTGAATTCTTTAATTATGTTATAACCCTACCGCAAATCATTTCCTCATCACGACCCTTCTTCTTGTTTAAAACTTAACCCATTTTCATACTCAACCACTGTGTAATACAAGACTCCATGTTCATGCCTTTCTCGTCAGGCAACCATCGAATGCCAGATGAACTCCACCTCTCTCACGTCTCTTCTCCACAACGCATGGCTCCAGGTACATACAAGCCTTAACATTCCACTGTGGTACCCAGTTTGCGTGTATCAAAGTCATGCTCCATACCATTATTCAATTAAACATACCCATTACCGAGTTCTTCTCATCACACGCAACAAACAGTAGGGTCAACCCCTCCCCTCGTTCCTTTTAGTTGCCAGACAAAACAAACATCATCCTGTCTCAACTAAAACTCCAGCCTCTTCTTAATAACCGAAACCACCAAAGCATTTTCCATCTCGTTTTACACAGCGGCTCCTTCCTTACACTCGAACTCGTGCTCCCCTGCTCCGGTTGACCTCCACCTACAAGCCTCCAGCATCACTACCCATCGCCTGACCGGCGATCAGTCCAGAGCACCACCAACACTGCCTTGCGTCGAGCACTGGTCCACCATCTCCGATATCTAACTTCTCCAGTCTCCTACTGTTTTACAACGTCATCACCATCTCCTAGTTCACCTGGGTTCAGTCAGCCTCCGCCACCTTCAGCACAGATAGAGTGCGGTGATCCTCAGATCGTCGGAGGTCAACCCTAACCAGCAACCGAAATGAGCAGCTCTAGTTCACTGCTGAAAGCATGGTTTCTGGTGAATACGATCGCATCCAGGTCTGGGGATATCAGATCAACGAAGTCGCTTCTGAATTCATCAATTTGGTTGCGTGTTTCTTTTGATATTTTCTTCTTTGATTTTCTGTGTTTGGAGAAATAGTGGCGGCGGAATTGTTTTGCCAGAGGATAGAAATAAATTAGGTCTTACTACTTAGGGTTGAGGTTATTTTATAGTGGATTTTCTTTTGGTCAAAATTGCTCCACGTCCTTGCTGGGGTTCGAAGAAAAGTAGGGCTGAAAAGAAGGCTGCGTGGCCTTATGTTTGACCGAGGAATGAATGGTTGCGTAGTCCTTTTTATTATATGGAGTTATAATATACGTTCTCGCATACCACCACGTGATAAAAAATTTCTTCCTTTACAAATTGTTGCCGACGGAAGTAAACATACCGTTGTAATCAGCTCGGTGCCACGATCCCAAAAATATAATAATACCGGTAGATTAACTTATATTTTGAAACCCTAAAATATTGATTACAGAGTGCACAACACTTCAAAATAAAAAGTGCTTATTTAATTAATTAAAAATTATAGTAAAATTCTAAAAATTAAATTATCACTACGCCTCAAAAGAACCTCGTCTAAATTCGAAACCGGTATCCACTTATATCGAATAAACCGTTACGGTCACGAACGAATATACCGCTGTTTCTCTGAATATTTGATTTGGACATAATTCAAAATCTACACGACGAAATCCCGATTTTTCTCTTCCATTAGAAAAATATACCCCACCAGCTCCACACGTTTCTTGTTTCACAGAAATCCGATTTAAAACGAACCCTGTACATTCAGTTGAAGTTCAAATCGCCAAATAGCGAACTACAGCGCCATTTCGAGCTCTATTTCAATTATAATATAATTCCACGTTCGAACTGCTGTTTATAAAATATATTTGTTATTCAAATTCAATTCCAAACTGAATTATTCCTTATATAAAATCCAATTCACACTGTATTGTGAATTCAGCTATTTTGACTATTTCGACATTATAAAATATTATTATATTATAATTATCAATTAAATATTCAACATTATTTTAATTCCAGTTATCGATATCGCCAAATAGATATTTAAATAATTAAATAAATTAATTATTCAACGGTCAGAAATGCGGGTCATTACAACTCCTCACTACAGTTCTCATCTCACTAATATACAATTTATATATACATTCACATTTCACATATACAGACACTCTCATCAACTCACACATTGACACTGTTGTTTGTCACTATTATGTCTTCGATTTTCTGTCTTCACACTTCACAGTCAGTTTAGTCACTGTCAGTCCAGTCATCATCTTCATAACTGTCATACACAGAAACACACACACAGTATATAGAACAAAAATAATTTTTCAAACACATGCAAATATTATTTTATTTTTAAAATTTTATTTGCCTCAGTTTTCTGGTGTGTTTCTAATCATTTTTCATGACTTGATCTGATTCATCTGTGTCTAGGCAGACAGTTTGTATATGTACAGGGACAGGAAATTTTCTGATTGGTTGCATATACACACACGTGTATATGTATACACATGTGCACTTCCTCGCCAATCAGCGTGCAACTGAGGAGTAGCCACAAGGACCATCTCGACTCAGTGCACACATAAAAAAACTCAATGCAAAGTCAAGCCAAAACTAGATTACAAGCATGATAAATGAAGTGTACATGCATGATACAAGGCACCAAGATCTTTTTCAAGATTAGGGCAATACAAATGGCAAAATTGGGAACATAAATGTACACAAAATTCTCATGTTTCAGTTCACACAAGCAAGTGCCCAAAGTACATCATCCACAATTTCATGGCAGCAAAACAGGTTGGTTAAGGGTGCAACAAGTCTTGATCAAGACAGTACAAATGAAAGAATGCAAACAAATGTGAATCAACATGGTGGTGCAAGATGAAGGATGGAATCAAACAGAATAAGTCAAGCCAGTCACCAATGTATTGAGTGATGCAGCAAGTGCAGTAGCATTTCATAGCATACATGAGTGGAGCAGTTTCATCAAGACAGCAAAAAGTATGCATGAGCAATGGCAAGTACACAAATGTAGCATACATACATGATCAACTCAGCAAAACATATTTATGAAAATATTTCAACATGCATCAAAGCTTTTATTCAACTTATATATGCAAATATGGTGGCACGTACATGAATAGAGTACACAACAATGGTGAAACAAGGGTGAATATGCACTCAGAAATGTATGGGGCATGAAACAGCAGTGTGTGCATCCAGCATGCTCATTTCAGCTATGAAGCATCCAAGAAGAACAACAAGCATTTTGGCAACTACATAGAATCCAGCAAGTATATGGAATGTTTCATCAAAGAATATGTTTGGGGCAAGACTCATTCTCGGCAAGCAAAATTTCCAGTAGTCAAAATCAGGCAACGAATCAGGAAATCGAAGGCAATGCAAGAAAGTCTGAAATCAGTTTTTAAGGCAAGAAGTGAATCAAGCAAATCAGAAATGATTCATAAGTTTCCTCAAACGACTTCCGCATGAAATATGTTTGTTTCCAGTTTTGAAAATGATTATACATGGCAAAATGGATTTCCAGAAATGAGCAAAGGCAATAAATCTGTTTCCCATTATGAGCAAATGTTTTTCAAGTAATTCTGAAAACTATTTATGGGATGAATCATGCAATTTCATCAATTCAAGGCGATCGAATGAAAAAGGGGCAATTAACTTTAATTCCAGAAATCATGCAATACTTCTTTGCATATAAATTCGTGGTTCAAAATTTGCTATTTTCAAAAGAGAAAAGTACATCCAAATTCCATTCAAAGTCGTGAATTTCGGAACTGCTCAAGACATTAAAAGCCAAGAAAATTCAAAAGAGGAAATTGAGCAAAAGTCAGCAAGGTGATATATCAGGCAACAAACATTTTCAAAGGGGCAAATCATTTTTTCCAGAAAAATCGAATTAAATGTTTTTAGTTTTGAATCACTCTGGGATTTCATTCAACCAATATTTTAAAAGGGAAAGCAACAATCAACCAAGTCATCAAATCAGAGATATATGGAAGAGCAGATATCACGCAAGGAATCGATCAAAACTTTGGCAAGTATTCAATCAGTGAAAATCTTGATAACATTTATATGGCAAGAACCAATCATTTTTTCATGTCAGCCCAATTAATCAAGCACGTCAAAAAATCAAACAATTTCATTCAAAGCCGAGGCATCAACTAAAGAGGAAATACAAGACAAATTAATCAATCCATTACCGAGTGAAATCAGAGGCTAGGGTTTTCTATACCCTATATTATTCACACCAATTCATCATCGGCAATAGAGAAGATCGAAACTCACAAAAATCAATTCAAGTATTTTCAAAGCAAGAATTTTCAGAAAAACTCATAGTTTCGATCGAGCCAGAGAACAATCCCAAATCAGTGACGAGAGAAAGAGAGCAAAGCTTCATTCACTCAAAGTATTAAAGAGTACAACCCGAGAATAAATTCAAACAAGCATACGCGATCTCGATTTGGGGAGGAAATCAGAAACCCTAGCTTTAGATTTCCAGAGCCGCCATTTTTATCTCAATAAAGCAAAGAGGACAGGAATAAGGAAGTGTGCAACGCAAATGAAAATGGGCCGGCCGACTTTGTTTTAAAAAGGGGATAACCCTATTTTTAATCTCCTAGGGTTTCATTCTACTTTATTTTTGTATTGTTTTTTTTGCAAACCGTCCGAACCAGTTTTCTAGGGTCTGTAAAATTTTAGAGAAACCAGTCAGTGTGTTAACTAGCAGTTTACTAGTCTGTAAAAACTAGGGTTACTGGTTATGAGACTGTAATCAAGGGAAATCTGATCTAGGGGATTAGATCAGTCTAGGGTTTTGAGCGTAGGGTTAGGACAGGAGCAGGCGCTGCGAGTATACATGGTCTTGTATGTGGGATCTGTTTATAACACCTAGTATAAACCTTAGGAATGCAGCAGTAGGCAGGATTTTGCCGAATCTGGGTATCTCTATGTGTTATTTCTTTTCTTCTTTTTATTTCTACTGCAGTCTGTGATCTGTTTATTATTATATATCCCGTAAGATTTATAATTCAACTATAAACTGTGATAAACCCTATTCACCCCCTCTAGGGTTAATCTAGATCCAACACAAAATACTAAAGGAGTTATGGAGTGGAAAAGAGGTAAAACTATCACATTTAAAAGTTTTTGGTAGCATAGCATATGTGCATATTAGTGATCAAGGTAGGAATAAACCCAATCCCAAATCCAAGAAATGCACTCTCACCGGCTATAGCGAAAATGAGTTTGGCTACCGTATTTAGGATGATGAAAACAAGAAGTTGATCCATAGCCTAGATGTGATTTTTAACGAAAGAGTAATGTATAAAGAAAGACATAAAACAGAAGTCAATGACTTGAACCAGAGTGAGCCAGTATTTGTAGATTCAAATGACATTCCAAATAGTCTCATAATAGAACCGACTATAGAAAATCCACAACTAGTTGATTTGAGCAGTGCGGACCAGTCCGACACACTACAACATCCTACTCCAGCTCCTATATTGAGAAGGTCTGCTAGACCTCATGTATCTAACAAAAGATACATGAACTATTTGTTCCTAACTAATGTAGGGGAATCTGAATGCTATGATGAAGCTTCTCATACTGAAGATGCTAGCAAGTGGGAGCTTGCCATGAAAGATGAGATGAAGTATCTTATCTCCAACCAGACACAGGAACTAGCTGAGTTACCCATACGAAAAATACACTTCATAATAAATGGGTGTATCATGTGAAAGAGGAGCATGATAGTTCCAAAAGATACAAAGCTCGACTAGTTGTCAAAGGATTCCAACAGAAGGAAGGAGTGGACTACAATGACATTTTTTTTCCCGTTGTTAAGCTCAATACTATCATGTCAGTGCTAAGTATTGTTGCTATTGAAGACGTTCTTCTTGAACAGTTAGATGTGAAGACTGCATTTCTTCATGGAGACTTGGATGAGGAGATATATATGCACCAACCAGAAGGTTTCTTTGAGAAAGAGAAGAAGAACATGGTGTGCAGACTAAAGAAAGGCTTGTATGGACTGAAACAAGCTCGAAGACAATAGTACAAAAAGTTTGATGGATTTATGCACAAGGAAGAATTCCAGAAGTGCAATGCTGATCATTGTTGCTACCTCAAGCAATATAGGTCCAGTTATATCAATTTCCTGCTTTATGTTAATGACACGTTAGTAGCAGGATCAAATATGGATGATATCAGAAGGTTGAAGCAACAATTGTCAAAGGAGTTTGACATGAAAGACTTAGTACCAACAAAGAAGATTCTCAGAATGAAAATCACTAGAGATAAGCAGAAAAGACTCTTGTAGCTATCTCAGGCATAACACATCAATTGTGTTTTGCAGAGATTGAACATTGACATGCTAAGCCGGTCAGTACACCGTTGGCCAATAACTTTCGCTTATCTAAGAATCGGTCCCCTCAGATGGAGGAAGAAAGAAATTTCATGATTAACATTCCTTATTCCTCGGCTATTGGAAGTTTGATGTATGCCATGGTCTTTATGAGATTAGACATTGGCCATGCAGTGGGAGTTGTTAACAGGTTCATGTCAAATCCAGGAAAAGCTCATTGGGAAGCTGTTAAGTGGATATTGAGGTATCTATGAGGCACCGTGCAGAAAGGTTTGTACTTTGGCAAAGGGAAGTTAAAATCTCAAGGCTATGTAGATGCAGACTTTGGAGGCGATGTCGATCATCAAAGAAGCACTATAGGTTATATATTTACGGTTGGAACTACGACTGTTAGTTGGATGTCACAAGTACATAAGATTGTCGATTCATCCACAACAAAGGCTGAGTATGTAGAAATCACCGAAGCTAGTAAAGAGATGTATGGATTCAAGGTTTGTTAACTGAGTTGGGATTCAAACAAGAAAAGAATGTGGTATACAGTGGTAGGCAGAGTGCAATACACCTGGCAAAGAATTCAACATTTCATTCCAAAACCAAACATATTGGGCTACGTTATCACTTCATCGGATCTCTACTAGAAGATGATGTGTTAATACTGGAGAAGATTGAAGGGAGTAAGAAACAAGCAAATATGTTGACAAAGATGGTAATATTGATAAACTAAAGTTGTGTTCAACTTCAGTTGATCTGTTAGAGTAAAAAGATCAAAATGACTGTTGCATCGAACAAGATGTGAAGATGGATTGAAATCAGTCTTCAAGTGGAAGATTGTTGGAATGCTGCATGTGCAGTAGCTACTCAAAGCCTCCCCTCCAGCAACCCATGTGTTCAACATGGGGCTGCCACCAACCAAGCTACCAACAGGGACACCAAACAAGCCACCAACCCCCACCAACCATCTCCTCACCCTATATATACATCCTTCTTCTTTATAGCTTTCATCCCATTCCAAATCCAATAAGAAGAAAAGCTTAGAGTGAGATTGATTGTTGAGTGAAAAGTGTTTTGTGTAGTCACTTTGAAATATTCTCTTAAATAAAAGATCCGCAGCAGCCCGGAGACGTAGGCATAATTGGCCGAACTCTGTTATCAAAGTTTGTGTGTCTTACTATTCTACATTTTATTTCTTTTCTCCACAAATCTAATTATAAGAAAATTTATGTATTTTCCTAACAAGTTCAAGTCCTACACTTATACCAGCACCATGTAACATAATTAGTTAAATACCCTAAACTTTATACACTTTTACTAACTACATCTCCCTCATTTGAATCTTGCTAAGCTACAACAACCAAGCTAGTCTTGTCATATATAACCTGTGAACGCTTCTTAAAATACTTAGTTGAAAAGACTTCTTCCAATTCCTAGAAATAAATTTTCTCCTTGTTTGTTTCTTCTTGAACAAGGGAACTTCATCATTCATACAAGTTTTCTATTTATTCCGAACATGAAAGATTTCCACTTTGTCTTTCAAGCTAGTGTCCTTCACAAATTGGTCTACAACTTTATCACTGTCCTTTTCCCTTTTAAGCTTCAATTCAAACTGTTAGATGACACGTTGCCAAATACTTTGCATAAGGTGAAAATCTCTGGTTTCCATAAATACTGCACTAGAACATAGTGCACAGAACCATATATATGTTGAACTGGAAACTCGTGTGGAAGTTCTTTGTTAGGCATGACTTCTACCATGCATTTATCAAATTATAAATGCTCAGTTCTCTTAGTTGATTCGTCCATACAAATGAACCTTCCTATTCTAGTGGATAACTAACAAATACCCAAAATAGACCAAGCATATATCGGTAAATTCAAGAGTTTTATCCAAACCGCCACACTTTTGATACTACTGCTAGTATTTCCTAAAGATGATTCAGTTTAACTATAAAGATTTTATTCCTTATAATTAAAGGATCCGCTTCAATTATCTTATTTCTATCCTCAAAGCTAAATAAGAGGAAAAAACAGCTTATTGTTACCCTGATTGTGCCCTTCGGTTTATAAATCTTTTTGAGATGTGTGATGACAACGGTGTGTTGGAGAATGAAATGTTGATGATGTTTTGATGATGACAACCTTGTTTCAATTATTAACTTTATTGATTATAAAATATATACTAACACTTTTATCTAGAATATATATATATATATGTAGGAAATAAATATTGAAGACTGTATAGTTTAAGATATTCAAGATTTCAAAGGAGATTCAAGATTCATTAGTTCAAGATTTCAGGATTATCAGAGTAATAGAGTCTATTTAGTATGTAAAACTCTGATTAGCACTCTCAAATTTTGTTTTCAAATTATCCTTTAGAATTGATTCAAATTATCTTAAACTCCTTTCAAAACGATTTCAAATCATCCAAAGATTTTTTTACTTATGTTTTCAAATATATATAAGTTTCTTATATAATTTATATATATCATAAAATTATATAATTATATTATATATGTTCATATTTGTATCGTATATGGTTAATACCAAAATAAAGAACCAGAATAGGCTGGCAGCGAAGGGGCAACGGATCTCTACAATATCAAGGAATCTTTCGTAAAGCAAAAGCCAAGCACAAGGTAAAGCCGAAAGCATGAGAGGAACTATCTGAAATCAATGCAACTAATACCATCATTGGAGAAAAAAGCTCAAAACCTATACAGAGAAAGGATACCAGCAGGGTAGTCCTGATGCAAATGGAAAATAACAGAAGGACTCCCGGAACTGGAAGCCAACAAGGAGAAAAACCAGAAACCTAACAAACCAGGACCTAGAAGGAAAAAAGGGCTATCAATATTAACTGTTTAATACCGATACACAAGGAGATGAAAGCATCGAGGATAGAATGTTTAAGGCATATAAAGATTATTTGGTAGCCAATCACCGAGACCTCCATTAATTGGTTCTCAAGTTATCCCAATATGTAACTGGTAGAGCACGGGAAGCAACCTCCGGAGAAGCAAGGATACACCTTAGGAGTTTACCGGAAAGCAAGCCGAAAACCTGAAGAGAGGAAAGCTACCCACACAAACATGCTTAGTGCCGATACCGATAGGGGTGACGGATCCAGCAACCTTTCACCTCAATCACAAAGGAAAGCTCTGCAAGGTGCTAGTATCAAGACCGAAAGTCAACATCTGAAAGTCAAACCTTCCAAAAGCCATTCGTACCGACAAACTCGAGATCTATACAAAGTGGACGATCAAGCAATCAAAAAGGAGTTCCGCAAACCGGAACTCTCCTCCCGAAAGAAAAAACTATCATCTCAAAAGGCTATAGGCAAAGCATTTAGAATCTAAATTGGAGACGGCCAAGAGCTAAAACTTTCGAAAACAAAGGAAAAAGCGACCGACAGTGGGTATTGCTGGCCCAATAGCAAAAGGGGCCCTGATTTTTCTATAAATAAGACCCTATGTGTCTCATTTTCATGGCAATTTTCTGATTCTCATTCTTGTACTCTCTTTTATCTAGAGTAAACCCTCATTTCTAAATCAAATTGGGGATTTCAGTTGTAATCACCTGTGTAATCCAAATCAAAGATCAATAAAGAGTGAGTCAATACTTAGTGTATGCCTTTATTTGTTTCCCATGGTATTCCATAGCTAGCACTAATGCAATATGTTATTTTCTTCCTACGTGTGTACAAGTTCTTACTCTAGCCTAAATCCTTCCACGAAATCAGTGCAGAACCCCTTCCTATAAGCTGTTTTGCCCTTATCGAGGGTTGTGCTTAAGAAGCCCTTGTCCAAGGTAACTGTTAGTTCTTGAGTCGCTTAAGTGTGATATTCACCCCATTGAGGGAAGAGTAACTAACCTTTTGGATTTGAAACCTTGATATCTAGGAAAAGATGAACTTTCTCAAACTTGAAAAAGCTAAATAAACCTATTTTTCCGTTAGGTCCATTTCCATAGACCTAACTCCGGTGTTGATGAAAAATATCATTAATATTTTGGCGCTAGAAGGAGGGCCTGAAACTCTAACCTTGTGGTTAACCTTCCCTCTTATCTAACTATGTTGTTCCGTCTGAGGTTGGACTAAGCTTGAAGAAACAAGACCATGGGAAAGAGGTACCAACGAGAGTCTTCTGGATCTCAAATGGATATGTCAGGTACTACTTACCCAAGAGTGATGGAAGAACAAAGGTTAAGAATGGAAGCTCTACTAATAATTAAGAGGAAAAGGGAAGTGAGCAATATGATTCTAGTTATTGGAGTAGCAGTCCTTCTTACATAAAACCAATCCTAACCTTTCCTATAAATGGATATACATCAAAGGATTATAACACCTTCTCTCTCTATAAGGAAAGCTCTCCATAATTGAAGGAATGGCGTTTGAGTAAGAAATAACACACAATTTCAACCACTTCACTTCCAAATAGACTAAAAAGGTAGCTCTCCAATCCTAGCCTATCTTGGTAAGAGAAAACAAGAGTGCGAATGGAGCAATAAGGTTCAGTAATAGAAGAGCTAAGTCTTTACAGCAAGAAAGGAAGTTTACACCAAGGCCACCTAAAGGACATTGCCTCACCACTTCAATGTAAAATATTTATTTCCTAACAAGACATAAGCTCAATTATTGGCCATCTACAAAAAAAGAATCCCAAGTACGAAAGGATATTGGGAGGGCCTTATTGTCACTATCACATGATGAATGGACATGAGACTAACTACTGCATAATTCTCAAAGGGATGATCATTAAATTCATCAATTAGGACCAACTATGGGAATTTGTAAAAGGATCAAACTAAGTCCAATAAAGATCCTTAGGAAAAGGACTGTTTGTATGACTTAGGGTATAGAAAACCTCTCAAGGATTGAGAAAACCAAACATGGATTAACCCACAAAGGTATAAAAATCCTTGTCACTGTCGAGTTGGCCAGAGCAAGGAACCACATGGAGGGGGGGTGGTGGTGGTGGTGTGTAAGCCTTTCCCTGTGCCCAAATCGGAAAGGGTCAAGTTAAAGCATCAAAAGTGTAAGCCTCCGACCCACACCGGAAACGATCATGATGGAGCATCCAATTAAACCCTGGCTCTGCTCGCAGAAAGAATATGCCCTGCCTCCACTATGAACTGAGCATGTCCTACTCATGCTTGCAGAACAGCACGTTCTACCTCTGCTTATGTTCGGCGTTACCCGCAGAAGGGAACGCAAACCCCAATCATCGCCTATGGTGGTCAGGATAGGCCCCCCCTTGGAGGGGGTGGAGTGTAAGCCTCTATCATCGCCTACGATGGTCAGGATAGAGCATCAAATGAGTAAGCCTTAATTCCGTGCGTACGATGTCCCGGTTTAAGTTTTTAAGACCTTATCATCGCCTACAATTGTTAGGGTAAAGGTGCTTCCTGGAGGGAGGTCGGGTAAGTCCTTGGGCCCTGCTTGTGGATAAGCTAGCCAAGCGCACGGGACGCACAGGCCCAGAGAGTGGCCAACAAAGCACATACATCCTCTGCTTTAACGATAAAAGACCAGAGCTTAAGAATCACGTACAACCTCTGCTTCATAAATCAAACCCAGAGGGGGTAACAAGACATTAATACTAGGAGCGAGTTTCTGGTCTTCAATCTTCAAATGCTCGAATAAGGGTTGCCTTAGAGATCTATTTATACCAGAAGTAGAATTCGAGTCTTCAATCTATTAAGTACCTGAATCTGGGATACTTCGGACCTCAGGTTAGCTTCGACCGATATGTACGGATCTCCCTTAAAAGTTGATCCTTTTCGCCGCCAAGGAAGTCAAGGAAAATCTAAGGGTACTGAGTATAAACCTTCTTGAGGTCCCTTAAGAAGCAATATCGCGCTAATGGGAAAGACTCAATGAGGAAAGACTTCTCTCCGTATTCTTTTTTCGACTTAATATAAGCCCTTAAGAAATCCCTACAAAGCAAACTTAAAGTAGAAGACAGACTCTGAAAAAAATAACAAAAAGATTAGAAGGAAGACAATTTCACTACATCATGAGCTAAATAAGTACATTCATTACAAGATGGATCTTTTAAAAGTTTTGGATACAAATCGATGTTGGTTAAACTTAAGTTTGTCTAAAGGTAATCCTCTGGGAACAGAGGTAACTTGTGGAAGGTTCCAGTATTCACCAGGGTGAGGATCCATGCCACGCTCATCTAAGCACCTTCTGTGGAGATGTATATGCAAACCCACGCTACGATCACCTAAAAAGGAAAAATCCACTGTTTCATATCTACTATAAATTTGGTACCAAAAGTATACTAATATGTCCCTATCCTCAATTGACATTAAGAACAAAGTCATGAGCTCGGCATTTTCTCTTAAAAGCCTCTCGCATCATAAGCGGGCAGTTCTCAACGTAGGGGTTGCTTCCTTCTCCTTAAAATATAGTAGTTTGGCAACAATACTATCAAGAAGATGGTTTCTATTGGATAAGATGTTATATACGTTATTTGTTTGTTCAGCTCCCTTGTTAGATGAATCACTTCCATCCGAGCCTTTTTAAGAGTAAAGAGCCTAAAGCCTAATTTCCTCCTCTTCGCCTAAGCAAAAAAGGGGGGAGATATCAACTACTGAAAAAAGGTAAAAGAACTACGCCTTAGAAAGACTGCCATACCTCAGGAGAAGGAGAAGAAACTCGAGTAGTCTCAACCGAGGAAGTACCCTTATAGCCTGGATCGTTCCCTACCTTCCACACCTCGGAAGGGTTAGCGGAATCAACCAAATCAGGATCAGCTTCGGTGATTTCAGTATCCTTGCCACATGCCTCGTCTTGACCATTGAAAGTTGAGAAGGTACAACCAACACCAGCAAAATTATCAGTATACTCTTCCCCATGCTCAATAGAATCTATGAAATATGGATTGTCACCACTAGCACTGATAATCTTGGGTACCTCAATAAGAGCTGTTTCGTCATTAGTATGAGGTTCCTCATAGGAATTTCTTCGATAAACAAAAGTTAACTACGTTGGTTTCCTCCCTTGCAGGGACTTCTTCTCTTCTTCTGACATAAATATCTTGGTCATAAATCTTTCCACTAAAGATGGATTGGGAGAAGAAAAGTTCAAACCGGACGTCTATCCATATCGTTGGCATAAAAAAGTAGAAACGCGTCTTCATAAGAGTTAACCATTATTTCGTCCAAGGTGGTCTGGAGAAAGCAGGAGATCCTCTACTTAAGATCATTCACCACTCTAACATAGTTGGCCAATAAAGTATCCTTCTAACCAAGCTCAATCTTGAGAGAACCATCCTCTTTTTCTAAAAGAGAATATTGTTCTTGAAAAAAGGAACAACGAGAATCAAGCACGACAATATTTTCTTTGGATTTTTCCAAAGTCTCCTATAAATCCTTAACTTCTTCAGCCATGGCAAAATGGGATTCACTTTCCACGGCGTGTGAACTCTTCACCTCTGTCAGAATTGACTCCAACTTACTTCGCTCCACGGCTAAACCTTTTGTAATAGTGTTAAGGATTGCAGAATGGATCGTTAAGGTAAAAATAACACTAGAGTAGTGTGAATAGTGTTTTTGAGAAATTAAGCAAAATCCAAAACTTATATGATCTACTATATGAATCACACATCACACAAATAATCACAGACATAGAATCATACAAAACACAAAGATACACAAAAATAAAATGCAGAAAAGGAAAGAACACACCGGATTTTTTACTGGTTCGGAATTGCTCCTAAGTCCAGTCCCACGCAACGCTGGATTGTGCGGAGTTTTATTACTACATCAATATCCAAGTACAACCCCTTTGATTTCACGACTATTAGGTTAACACTGAGTCCACACACTCGATCAAGTATTTTCCCCTTGATTTCACGGCTACAAGGTTAACACCGCCCCCATTCCTTTATTTTACACCTACAAGGAAAACGCCAATTCCGAAATACTTCACAAACAATTACAACATCCCTATAACTCTTCAATAGCACTTCAATTCAGAGAGTAATGAGTGCGAAGAGAAGAAGTTTTATGTAAATAGAACTGAATTCGATGAAGTATAAGTGTAGAAATCATAAAAATAAGAAAATATAATGGTGTAAAGAAAGAAGATGAAGATGGAGAAGAAGAATGATGAAAGAATTCGAAATCAACCCTTATTTATAAGATTTGAAAGGTTGCAATGCTTCTGGAATGTTAAAAATAGTGAAAAGACACTTCCTTTGAAAATAAAAAATATGACAGTTATATGTCGACATGGGCATAAATGTATGTCGACATATCCCTTTGTAAAATTGAATTTTGAGCATTTTTGAACTGTTTTGATATATATATATATATATATATATATATAATTCTGGAAACTCTTGAATTAAAACATAGTGTTGCAGATGAATATTATAAAGTAGAAAATCATTTTAAACCATAAGTATAAAATATATAAACATATTTATATAATTATAGGATTAAAAACTATATAAATATAAAGTATATTAGTATTAATATATAAAACTTATAAACTATAAAACTTGAGTTTAAAATCAAAGTAAAATAGAGAAAGTAAAATAAAAAAGATAAAGATAGAATTTGAAAATAGAATTTAAATCAGAAATTGAAAAATAGAATTTGAATTTGAATTTGAACCTGGAGTGTTATTCAAAGTCTTACATAAGCTAGACTCTATTACTATATTTATCTTTAACTATTGAACTATTGAAATCTTGATTACTCATGAGTCTTGAATAATAATTCCTGTATATAAATCCTGCATATATGTGTGTGTGTGTGTGTGTGTTATAGATAAAAATTTTAGTATATATTTTATGATCAAGTAACATTTTAGTAAGGCTGTTGTCATCAAAACTCTGTTCTCCAACAATCTCCCCATTTTAGATGACGACAACCTTAGTTTATAAAATATCATACCTATACACACCTATTGATGATGATTCTCTTAATACGCCCTCTGTCTATATGAATCTTATAAACTAAATCTATATTTTATAATTTCTCCCCCTTTGGCATTATCAAAAATAAATTCTAAAACTACTCCCCCTAAATCCTATAACTATCTAAATTATTCCTATACCAAAGTAAAGTACTCTCCGGTTAATCCTAAATAATCCTCTAAATTTATGATTATACAATAATCAATACTAACTATATAAACAAACCAATCCAAATAACATAATTACATATGTTATGAGTTATATTTGCAAACCAAATCAAGTACGTCACACCATATGTTTAATATATATATATATATATATATATATATATATATATATATATATAAGCTTTGAATCAAAGAATCCAAATCAATCAAATCATAACAAGCAAATAAACATTTCTTGGGGCTTCTACCCAACCGTCTTCTCCAAAGATTAAATCCTTCTTGATGACCACCCAATCTTCATCCTCTATGGTTGGTGGTGCCTTAGCGAGATTGTTATCTTCATCTCAGAAAAGAGGGGAGATTAGCCACTGAATTGCATCAAAATGCTTCTCTTGTTGCTCAAACATCTTTATTTGGCTTAATTGAATATGATGCTGGTTTCATAGAATTATAGAGATGATATTCTTGAAGGAATTCAACATTTCTTCAAGACTTCACTTATATTATGAATGGGATTTGCCATAGTTTTGATAAGAAATGAATAAAGAAGAAGGAGAAATGAAATAATGAAGTTTTCTGGAAGAAATAGGCTTAAATAGGGTCTGGAATTCATTGGATTTTGAATGGACATAAGTTAGTTATTTATTTTTAAATTTTGAAAAGTTTTGAAAATCTGGCAGTTATATGTCGACATATACAATTATGTATCTCGACATATCCTATTAAAATTTTTGGAAATTTTCAAATTTTGAATCTTTTGATCTTATATTAAACTAAAATTAATTCTAAAGTTTTGGTAGTAACTTAAAGATAATTTTAACATAAATAAAACTCCATTCATTACTTCATAAAAGCAAATACATCCAATTAATTAAGTGTAACATCATGATTTTTAGAACCAATTTAAAATTTTTATTCTAGCTATTTTAATGAATTCTAGATATTTAAAATGATTTATTTTAAATAATAGCGACTAAAAATTTATTTTAATCGAAGTTAGAAGGAATAAATTTAATGTAATTATATAACGAGTCTGATATGGCGCGGTAGTTTGAAAATTCGATTTTAAATTTCAATTGAATGTGCAGGATTTAAAATAAACCTGATTTCGTTAAAACTAGAAATATTTGAATTTGTTTAATAATATCTTTTAAAAGAATGTGAAAAATTCAGATTTCATAACGGGAATGAAAAGTTATGTCCATTTTAAAATTCAGAATAGTCGTTATGGAATTTACATATATTTTATACAATATATAGCCCTTAAAAATAGCCATTTTGCAAACGACCTCCGCTTTCGATGAAACCACTTTTGTTGAATTCGAAATGTCAAATTATTGCTAGATTCCAATTTTCATTTTTTTTGGAATTAATATGTGAGCGTGGCAAAAGAAAATGTGTTTTGTCAATTTTAGTTAAATTGGATCGACCAGAAAATGGCTATTTTTCAAATGGTCTCCAAATTCGACAAAATTAGTTTTATTAAGACCGTATCGTCAAAACATAGCAAGATTTATTTTTTTGGAATTTTTGGAGGTAGTATGTGACCCCAGTAAATTAAAATGTACGTTCAAAATTAATATATATGGATTTGTATTTTAATTTAAACGAAAACTGATCGAAACGATAGAATTGGCTTACGGGACATATCCCACTATGTCCGGAATGAGGGTAATTAGCTAGGGACGATAGTCGGTGGGTTCGATTTGGAGTTCGAATTAAAAACTTGCCATTTATGGAAATTAAAATTATATTATATATAGAGAGACCAATCATAAAATTTGGAGAAAAAAAAACCCTAAACCTAATTCCGTTGCCTGCCCTTCTTTCGACGATTAAACCGCTCCAGAAATCACCCCCAATTTTCTTCGAATCCGTTCAATAATTTCTCCAACTCCTGAAGACAAAATCGAAGAGGGTAACGAGTTCTATAGATCCTACGGTGGTGATGGAATCTCATGGTTTGAACTGCTCAATTTTCAAGCTGAAACATGGCTCGTTCGCATGGGTTTCGGAAGCACCACAGGGTTTCGAGTTCATCACGGTTGTTGGAGGAGGGAGGCACCACGTAGGCGCAATGAGGTATAGGGTCCGATTTAGTTCCGGTGGTCGGAATTGGCTACGGCAACGTTGAATTGGATCGAAGAAATGGGTTTTAGTGGTTTTATTTGTTCCAGGAAATTAAAGGGGGAAGACAACGATTTTAAACGTTATTAAAGGTTTAGGTAACGTTTTAATTTAATTAATTACTCATTAAATTGTCCAATGTATGTATCATCATATCATCTTCGTACGAGGTCCAAATCGTGCAAAAATGGATCCGTTGTGATCGTGAGGACAAGAGCTTCACAACAAGACTGATTGAGTCCAATTTAGAGCACGTTAGAAATTTAGGCAAATTCAAACCCGAACGGTGCTGGATTCGTCAGATAAAGACTGACGGAGTGGATCCCAATGTGAGAACTCCTCACTCCATTTTTTTCAGTAAAACATATACTAGGATGCACACGGTGTTTAGTAGCACCTGACACTATTTATTGTACAAATCATGATTGTTTATTTGTTTGAATTGACTGTGTTGTGATGTGTAATGAACTATATCAAATATTCAAGTATTGAATAAAATGTTTCAACAATAAAAATATCATTTTTATTGTATAAGTAAGATATATAAAATATTCATGTGTTGAATAAAATGTTTGAACAATAAAAATATCATTTTTATTGTATAAATGAGATATATGAAATATTCATGTGTTGAATAAAATATTTTATCGTTAAAAATATAATTTTTAAAGTATATATGAATGACATAAAATTCTCCTGAAATGAAAATAAGTATTCATTTACAAATCGGACGATTTGTTTATGTACACCCATTTGACTGATATTGACTAGGATGATAAATTTTACACATCGCCCAACTGCACAAATAATAATCAGTATTTGTTGTTTGTAAACCCCACACAGGTATTGGGATGATACTGGACATACATCAATCCCAATATTTAGTTGTATGTCAATCGATGGGTTGACAGGCTATGATGAGCGTTAATTATTTGTTTTTAACGCTTATATAACTATAAATTGCACTGTGGATGATGGTTGATTGTGTATCATTATTGTTATGTACATGTGTTGTATAAATCCATATAAATAACATTATATGGTAATTGACTGTGTCTGATTCCAATTCATAAAATAATGAATATTTTAAAATAACGAATATTTTAGAACAAGGAATATTTTAAAATAATATTCAGTAAAAGATAAAAATATGATTTTGATGTCCGATTTTAGATGGACACGAAAATATTGAAATATATGAAGTTGTGTTGATTAGATTTGTGGCCTTTTAACGCGAACGATATTTATGTCGATTTTATTTATTTTTATAATGAATATCGAAAAGGAAGTGACTTCAAAATCTAATGTTTTGAAAATATTATCATTTATATATTAATGATATGGAATATTCAATTTTGATATAAAATTGAATACAAAGCTGAAATCGTTTTTTAAAACGATTTATAAAATACGTTTTAAATGGAAATCGATGAAATATATAATATATATATATATATTTATTTAATGGCCTGAATAGAACGCGCCGTGTTGCGACCGTTCGTGAATTTTGACCATTGACTTCGAATTGATATTACGGGAGATCCGACCATCGGATTCTCCTAAAACTGGAACCGTTGGGTTTGTATCGAAAAGAGCTTAAACGAATACAAGAGATTTGAAATCTAACGGCTAGGTTTGGAATTATGTCCAAATCAAATTTGGAAAAGGTCGTTGTAAGTGCAATTCGATGACCGTTTATGGAAATCGACTGAAAGGGCCTTAATAAAATTATTAAAAATTTAATAATTTGTGTAAAATCGTAGTAAATGATTTGGAAAGAATTTGTATGAAAAATTTCACGTTTGTAAAGAAAAAAAAATATTTTTATCAAAATGAACTAGTTATGAACTAGAACTATAATCCAATATTTTTAAATAAATAAATTGGATTTGAAATGGTTTAAAAAATAACCAGAATTTCCAATATATGAATTGGAATGGATTTGTATCGAAATTATCTTTGGAATATTTCGATATTGGATTTCGTGATTATATGGATATTATGGAGGAATTTGGAAGATATATATATATCATTATTCCCAATACGATATTTGTTGATTTTAGAATTTGATATTGAATATAAGCCGATATAATTTCTATTCAGAGCCTTGTATTTAATATTGAATTGGATTTTGGGTTTGTCGTGAATGGTGTCTTAAATAACACTGTTCTTAAACACCGTGTGAGACGACCCCAAACCCCGTAGTGACGGTGGCAAGGGTAATCCTTGGAATATAACACAGAAACAGATAATAACAGAAGAGAAATAAATAAATACACCAAATAATGAACAATAGAATATACTGGATAAGAGTAATCATCAGAGTTATACAGTATACATGATCATATTTAGTACAAATACAGTTCAACTATACATATATGTCTACAGCGGAAAACAAACATAATGTACAATAGGAGCTGAACAACATAAAAAGAGATAAATGATAGAATCTATCTTCAGCTCCAGCTATCCAGAAAGAACCAGCTAAACCTGAATAAAAGGCTGCCCATGTAGAAAAAGGGGCACCCGAGTTTGAAAGTGAAACAAACTACGAGTCAGTCATGGGACTGGTATGAGAAATCTATTCAACACATTTAATATATGGCTAATCACAGGACCACGCCACTTTCGTGGAACGGGTTTACTCCATCGGATTGCCAGTGCTTTAAAACAAATCTTTCTTTTAAACAACGCAATGCATTTTATAAAAATGAAGCCATTATAAGACTCAGTTCCCATCACACAATGCAACGCAGAACGGAGGATAGAGTTTTTACCTTATAACGGCCAAGATATGCTTGATACGAATAAAACAAAGGCATTTGATATTATTGCTAGTGTTTATATGTTTTGAAAACAATTTCAAATCATAACTATCAATCATAGACGGCATTAATGCCCCATACCACTATGTCGCCATATACAGGTATACAATCAAAACCGCACAGTCACGTATTTGGAAATTGGATTTCCGTCATGAACCAAGGCAAAAGATAGTCCTTACCAAATTCGAGACGCTCTAGCCCGTGTCTCAGGAACAGCCGCAACTGCCCCTTGGATCGTCAGGGCCGGTCCACCGAGGTGGATTATTATACCTGAACTCTACGTTTCCCCGCCCTTTGGGGCGTCAACGAGCCAACGAATGACTCCATCAGACCCTGATCGTCCGATCTAACCGAGGCGCCTCGCAACAGCAACAACCACATAAGTCAAACTCGTCAGGGCGTGTAAAACCACTGATGCCACTTCTAACTAGAAGGAAACGCATGCCCTCCCTGAGGTCCTGCTCCCGTTTCTGGTTCATACCGGGGTGTGAGGATCGCGATTTCACGTTATACACAAAGTTACGCCACACAGGCGGTGCTTTGATCATCTCCACAAGACCTTGCTTTTCAACAGAAGCCCTGTTCATTTGCCACTTAGGCATGCCACAATAGCAATTCATGCCATCCGACTGATGTCCATCGATATACAACCTCTGAGCTCGTGCGTTTCAGAGAAGGGCGTTAAGCAAAAGAATAAATTCTCCACCGCCAAACAGATGTATATTTAATAGAGATCAATCAACATAGAATAAAATCCAATGTCAGATACACAGTACATTTACAAGTCCGTTCTGGGTCTGAACGAAACCGGAGGCACTATATACCTCGCAAACCCATCGATCATCACGTACGTCTGGACGATCACCACTCATTATCTATATTTCGGGATGCCTCCCAATCAGGACCTCGGTTACCATCCCAACGAGGTGAAGATCTCCGGTCTTCGACCACCGTCTTCATCTTCGATTCATTATCGTCGATTCAGTTATTCAGAATGGGATAAACCCGGTCTTTCTGAGCAACTCGCGTATATAATAAACAAGTGCAACACTAATATACACACGCGTCATTTCAATTCATTAGTCACTAACCGTCAATCAGTAAGAGAACGATTTCCCAAATATTAACCCCGAAGGCCGAAACCTACATCAGATCAACACCCAGGAAACCATTCGACTTAGCCAACCTTCAGTTAATTTCTAAATCACATCCATATCGTTTATAATATTTTATAATGATTTATCGCCATTTTTATTTATTTTAAAATAGCCGTTTTATTCAAAACGACGCTTCGGGCCATAACGCGACCGTGGCGCTGTTTTTCTTTAGATTTGATTTACACATATCTAAAAATCTAACCGTTGGATCTTCTCAAAATTTACCTCAGTAGAAAGATCTTTTCAAAACGAATCCAACGGTTCCAGTTTCGGGAAATTCTGACGGTCGGATCTCCCGGTATAATCGTTTGAAATTTCGATTTCAAATTACGAATTGCAGCGTCGTTATTCGATTAAATATAATTATATTAATATATATATATATATATATATATATATATAATCGATTATGGCGCTGTTTTTCTTCAGAATTGAATTAAACATTCTAGACAATCCAACCGTTGGATTTTTACAAAGTTGGTGCCGTTGGAAAGATTTTTCCAAAGCGAACCCAACGGTTGTGATTTCAGGAAAATCCGATGGTCGGATCTCCCATACTAAGTTTGAAATCACGGTTTCAAAATATGAACTGCAGCGTCGTTATTCGATATATTTCAATTCTATTTAAATATATATATCGATTCTTTGATTTCAAAACTATATTCTTTTCATACCTTTGATAAAAATGATATTTTTATCTAACTGTCTTCTATTTCAACATTTCACTATTTTTAACAATTCATGTATATAATAAAAATGTGATTTTTTTTATTGTAAAACAATTCATTTCAAAACTCTTTTATTTTATATAGTTCATATAGGTAATAAAAATAGGATTTTTATTATAAAACAATTTATTTCAAAACGAGATTATTTCATATAGTTCATATAAATGATAAAAATGTGATTTTTATTATAAAACAATTTATTTCAAAATATGAATACCATTCAACACATGAATTTCAATTCAACGAATGAATATCGATTCAACACATGAAGGTTTTCTATAGTTTGTATATGTAGATACAAAGGTGATTTTTATATTTAAAACACGAATACCATTCAACACATGAATTTCAATTCAATGAATGAATATCGATTCAACACATGAAGGTTTTCTATAGTTTATATATATAGATAAAAATGTGATTTTTATATTTAAAACACGAATACCATTCAACACATGAATTTCAATTCAACGAATGAATATCGATTCAACACATGAAGGTTTTCTATAGTTTCTATATATAGATAAAAAATGTGATTTTTATATTTAAAACATGAATACCATTCAACACATGAATTTCAATTCAACGAATGAATATCGATTCAACACATGAAGGTTTTCTATTCAACGAATGAATATAGTTTCAGCAAATGAAAATAATTCAAACACATGAATATTATTCAAAATTTCGGCAGCATAACGGCAGGGTAGTTAAAACCGGGACCGTCCCTAGTACGGCTCCTCGCTCTACCTTAAAACCTCGCGGTTTTTGACAATGGGGATCATGCATCTAGTTCGCACGCAGGCGGCATGTATATATTTATTTCATTTCCACAAACTAATCCTATGTGGTTTCAACCAAATATTTCTCAACCACAAATGGGTATTTTTCAACCATAATCAATCAATATCAACCACAAACAATCCCAATCAACCATTCGCTATCAATCAATTTTCACACCAATCACAACCAATAAATATCGTCCATGGTTTGTGGACGAGGGGCGTATATATATATATATATATATAGCAATTCACTTCTATTTCAACACATATATAATTTTTACAACGCATATATAACTTATACATCGAACGTACAACTTATACAACGCTTATACAAGAGGTGTACAACGCTTATATAACTCATACATCGACTATATAATTTATACATCGTCGTTTTCTATATCGTTTATAAATTAGAAATCTCACCTTGGGTTCCACTCCACCAAAAATAGCAGAAGGCTCAGAAAAATATGCGGTCTCTTCTAGAAGGTAGAAGACGTCCACACGAGTCCACTGTCTCTTATTTCACTGAATTTCGACCACATAGCAAAAAGGTATGATTTTTACAGTGAAATCATAAACGGTAGCGCTTTAAAGTGCTATAATATATATAAAATATTTTAACTGCCGTTACCTTTCTAAGAGCGTTCAAAACTAGGTTTTTGATTTTCTCGAAATCTGAGCAACTAGGGGATGATCGGCCGATGCCACGTCGAAGACCTCCGTGAGGCGCACCAGGGGGTGGGGACCGCGTCAGGCGCGATAGGGTGTGCTGGTCGTGGCGGCACGCCAAAGGCGACGACTTTCGAGGTCCCTAACTCGAGAAATACGAAGCAGTTGGAGGTGATGTTGACATGGATTTGAAGAGAGCGAGAAGCTCTGCAAAAACTTCAATAGGACGGAAGTCTAATTCTTCGTGTGGAGGGAGAAATCAGAGGAGGAAGCGATGAAGAGGGAGCCGCCGTCGATACGGGTTCTTCGTGGAGAGAGAAGCTGATGTGGACCAATTGGGGATTTTTTTTATATTTATAAATTTTTAAAATCCGAAAATACCCCTTGTCACAAATGAACACCAATCCAAACCCAACGACTGTCGTCCCTAGCGTTGTACCCCCATTCCGAACACAATGGGATATGTTTCGAAGGCCCATTCGACTGTTTCAGATAGTTTTCATTCAATTTAAAATATATAACATTCAATATTTAATTTGAATGTACATTTGAATTAGCCAGGGCCACAAACTGATTCGAAAAATTCCAGAAAAATAAATGTTGCTATGTTTTGACGATACGGTCCCAACAAAACCAGTTTCGTCGAATTCTGAGACCGTTTGCAAAAAGGCCCATTTCTGGTCGATCCAATTTAGCTGTAATTGACCAAAACATGTTTTCCTTTGCCACGCTCACATACTAGCTTCAAAAATTATAAAATTTGAAACCTAGCAATAACTTCTCATCCCGGATCCAACAAAAGTGGTTTCGTCGAATTCCGAGGTCGTTTGCAAAATGGCCAATTTCATGGGCTATATAAATTCCATAGCGACCATTCTGAAAATTCATTTGGCCATAAATTTTGCTTTCCGCTATGAAAATTCGATTTTTTAGATTCGTTAGAAAGGTATTCACAAACAGATTTAAATATTTTTGGTTTCGCTCAAATCCGCTTTGTTTTGCACCTGGTACAGTCCGACAAAGTTTGAATCCAATTTTTGAAACTGCAGCGCCATTTCAGGCCTTGTTTATAATTATAATTAATTATATTCGTTTTCAAACGTCGATTCAAACTCACTTTTCATTGCTATTATTTAAAATATTTATTTTAAATATTTAAAATCTATTATTTTAGCCACTTTAAAAATTTTAAATTGGTTCAGATTTTCTGGGTCCTTACACCGTGTGAAAAGAATAAATCTTTTAATTGAGATTATTAGTGTTTCCAATTAATTAACATTTAATTGGAATAAAATGGAATGTGAATTGGGTTTATTATGGACTATGTTTTAAGTACATTCGTTCTTTAACCCGATTTGCAGTGAGATGTGATTTGGAATTAATAAATCTTTTTATTAAGATTTAACGGGAATTGTCCAAAATAAAGTTTTCCAATTTAATATATTAAATTGGAATTAAATGGAATTCGATTTTATAATAATCGAAATGAGCTTCTATGTAGGAAGATTGTTAATATATATGGTATTTAAAAGGCTTTGTCGTTATTCCATTTATATTATTAGTCGGACGCAGAAATTGATATCGATTATATATTGATCTGTTTTCCGTGAAGATTCCATAATTAATGGAATGTGATTAGGGTTTATCGTGAACTGTGTTTTAAATGAAATTAGTTCTTTAACCCAGTTAAAAATAGGATTACATGTCTACCATTGTATTTCGAATTGTATGGTTGATCTCTACTAAATATATATCTGTTTGGTGGCAGAGAATTTATTCTCTTGATTAACACCCTTCTCCGAGACGTATGAGCTTAGAGGTTATATATAGGCAGAAATCAATAGTGCGGTGTAGATTGTTAATGTGGCATGTTTGATTTCCCAAGTTAAATAATCATTAATCTTCAAATATGTCGTGATAAGTCTCTAAATCGGTTTCATTGATTTTGAAATCCAAAAAATCTGAGCCTAGGCTTCTATAATTTAAAATAGCGCCTACGAGTTCAGCATCAAGAACAATTTGCATGCCTTTGACGTTGCTCCAAATTTGGTCTTCGTTGCCTTCGTAAAATCCGTGATTAAGATTCGCATTGGAACATCTTGACAAGCTTAGGATAACACACTTCGTCATTATCCCTTAAGTCAGTTAGACTCAAGACTTCATTGTGTTGAAAGAGAGAGGTAAGATCATAGGAAGGAAAATCTCCAAAGCCGGCGAAAGCACCCATATTAACTTTAGCATTTGATACATAGTTAACATAGGTTCTGATAGCTTCTTTGTCATTATAAAGATAACCTTTGATGGTTTTGGTTAACTTCAATTTCTGAGATGAACTTGACAAGGCCATTGAATTGATAGTTTTGAAGAGAATAGATTTGAAGAATATTGTTTTGAATTGTGAATGAAAGTAAGAGAATAGGTTTATATATAGAAATTGAATGGATACGAATTGAATAGTCATAACTTTTCAGAAGTCAATGACACCTTTTCACACTTTGGGAGTTGGTGAAAAGTTGGAGGGAAGTTTGAAAGTTAAAACCTTTGAAATTCAAATTTTAAATTTTAAATTTCAAGTTAGATATGTCGACATATATACATATGTATGTCGACTTATGTACTTATTTGCAAGGGAAATTTGATTTTTGTGAAATGTGACTTTAAATTATCGATTTATATTTCAGGTTTAATGATTTCCTAAAATAATTCTAATCCTAACAAACATTCAAAAAAATTATTTTATTATTTTGAATTTCAAATTTCAAATTTGAATTTTAAATTTCAAGTTTGAATTTTAAAGTTTTAATTTATTTTTTTAAATTCAAAACAAATAAAGTAAACAAACAAAGCAACAATTCAACCAAAGAAAGTTTAAAAATTAATTAAGACGTACCCGGTTTTTAGATCCTTTTCTTCGAAATTTTTTGAATTCTGAATTGTCGTTAAGCACATATTTGAATTTCTGATTTCTAGCTCTTCACCACTTGATGATGAATTTGAATCATCTAATGTTGCTGCGTATGCTTTCTTTCTCTTCCTTGATGAATTGTTGTTGTCCGTTTGTTGAGTTGATTTATCTGGATATGGATACATTCTCCTTATATGGCCTGGTTTGTTGCAATTATAACATCAGTTATCATTTCTTCTTGAATTCCCTTGATTATTATTTTGAGAATGATTTTTCCTTCTATATTTCAGAAATTTTCTAAAATGTCTTGTCATAAGGGCTGTTTTTTCATCATCTTCACTACTTGAGTCTGAATCATTTGTTGTTGCTTTAAATGCGATGGATTTCTTCTTAGTTGGCCTATTTTCCTTTCTTTTTAGTAACTGGACTTCAAAAGACATTAGATTTCCGATTAACTCTTCAATCTTCATTTCACTGGCATTATTGGCTTCTTCAATTGTCAAAGTTTTCTGATCCCATTCTAGAGTCAATGAACTCAATACTTTTCGGACTTGATCTTCTTCAGAATAAATTTTTCCAAGTGCTGTTAATGAATGCACTATTTCTTGAAATCTGCAATACATATCGGGGATAGACTCATTCTCATTCATTTTGAATAACTCAAACTGGTTAACTAACATTAATGTCTTAGTTTTTTTAGCCTTACTAGTTCCTTCATGAGTAACTTGTAAAATTCTCCAAATCTCATAAGTAGTTTTACATACTTACACTCTATTTAACTCATTCCTATCTAATGAACAAAATAACTTATTCATGGTTTTAGAATTTCTTTGTGCAGCAACCTTTTTTCATTTATCTATTGTGCCAAAGCAGTTGTGAGTTCAACAAGCTCATTTTGTGTACTATTCCATGTGTCTAATCCTACTGATTGTAAATATATTTTCATTCTACATGCCCAATATGAATAATTACTACCATTAAACAATGGTGGTCTAACAATGGACTGACCCTCTGCAAAAGAACTATTATTGCTACCAATGTTGGTTGCCATTATAACTAATTTTCAAAAAATCAGATTATTAACTTTTTGAAAGACCTTGCTCTGATATCAATTGTTAGGGATTACGGAATAGATCGTTAAGGCAAAACAATACTAGAGGGAGGGGGTATAAATAGTGTTTTTTGAGAAATTAAGCAATCACACACCATAGAAATGATCATAGGCTTAGAATCAAACACGAACACAATGATAAACAAGAATAAAATGCAGAAAAGGAAAGAACACATCGGATTTTATAATAGTTCGGAATTGCTCCTACGTCCGATGTCATGCAATGCTGGATTGCACGGAGTTTTATTATTATATCAATATCCAAGTACAACCCCCTTGATTTCAAGGCTACAAGGTTAACACCGATTCCACACACTTGATCAAGTGTTTTCTCCTTGAATTCACGGCTACAAGGTTAACACCGCTCTCGTTCCTTGATTTCATGGCTATAAGGAAAACACCATTACCCAAATACTTCCCAAACAATTACAACAACCCTATAACTCTTCAATATCACTTCGATTCAAAGAGTAATGAGTAGAGAGTGAGAAGAGAAGAAGTTTTATATAAATAGAATTGAATTCGGTAGAGTATAAATGTAGAAATCATAAAAATAAGAAAATATAATGGTGCAAAGAAAGGAGATGAAGATGGAAAAGAAGAATGATGAAAAAATTCGAAATCAGCCCCTATTTATAAGATTTTAAAGGTTGCAACGCTTCTAGAACATTACAAATAGTGAAAAGACACTTCCTTCGAAAATCAAAAATATGACAGTTATATGTCGACATGGGCATAAATATATGTCGACATATCCCTTTGTAAAATTGAATTTTGAGCATTTTTGAAGTGTTTTGATATATATATATATATATATATATATATATATATATATATATATATAATTCTGGAAACTCTTGAATTAAAACATAGTGTTATAAATGAATATTATAAAGTAGAAAATCATTTGAAACCATAAGTATAAACTATATAAACATATTTATAAAATTATAAGATTAAAAACTATATAAATAAAAAGTATATAAGTATATAATATATAAAGCTTAAGTTTAAATTTCAAAGTAAAATAGAGAAAGTAAAATAAAAAAGATAAAGACAAAATTTGAAAATAGAATTTGAAATCTGAAATTGAAAAAACAGAATTTGAATTTGAATTTGAATTTGAATCTGGAGTGTTATTCAAAGTCTTACATAAACTAGACTCTACTACTATATTTATCTTGAACTCTTGAAATCTTGATTACTCATGAGTCTTAAGTAATAATCCTGTATATAAATCCTGCATATATATATATATATATATATATATATATATGTGTGTGTGTGTGTGTGTGTGTGTGTGTGTGTGTGTGTGTGTGTATTCTAGATAAAAGTGTTTGTATATATTTTATAATCAATTAACATTGAAATAAGGTTGTTGTCATCAAAACTCCATTCTCCAACAGCAAGGATAAGAGCATCATTTTTCTTCCTCAAAGACATGTTTTCTTCTTTAAATCGCCACAACTCTGAGGAAGGTTCGAAAGAATTACCTTGTGTCAAAAACCACCACTTAATATCCTATGAAGAGCACAACTGATGTATATGAGTTAATTGAAGGAAAGGCAGGAAAACGAGAAATATAAAACAAATTCATACCAGTAGGAGCTGTTCGACCAGAGCTTAACAACCACCAGGGAAATCAGATGAAAAGTCAACATTAGTAAAAAAACAAAAAGGGAAAAGTGCTTTTGGACATACTCGGAGTGTTGAAGCTTCTAGAAACGCCGGGAGGACGACGGATAAAGAAAATTTTGGTCTTCCAGTCTTTAAATCTTGTTGTCCCCTCCGACAATAGTTTCTTCACAGGGTTCGCACGGAAGATCTGAGGGTTCGTGTCACTAAGTTCAGAAGGGAGAACCAAATAATCTAGCATAGAAGGGCTTGAATAACCATTACCTGATTCCAAGGATAACAATTCTAGGCCCAACAAATAGGTGTAAGTGTTTGGAGAGAGTTGAATGGGAGCAATCCCCAAATAGTGCAGATACTGATGAAGGAAGCTAGGAAAGGGGACGAACCCTCCATGCCAGATATGGATTGCGAAATAGGAAAAATATCCCTCTGGAGGGGAAGAGATGGTGTCCATCTCATGAGGAGGAATAACTTCAACACCCAAAATCCCAAAATCTTGTAGAATGGCATTAACCTGCTCTTGAGACGAAATCAAGGAATGCTTCTCGACAACGCTAATCTTCCTAGGGGCGGAAGGGTTATTCAGCAAAAGATAGTTCCTATCAGGTTTGATAGCAATATGCTTCTTCTCATAATGCTAGGTATAATCTGTTTAAATTTTATACAGCAAAATAAGAACAATGTCTGAAAGAGTAGGAACCTTATTATCCTGAAAAGACCCCAATGGCAAAAGGACTGTAACTCTAACGTCATCATAGAAGAAAAATCAAGGTAAAAAAATTAATTAGAGCTACTATATAAATTCAGAATCGATTGCCAAGAAATGATAAATAGGAAACTAAGCTCTGTCCGTAGCAAGCGAAGCCAACAATCGCCACAACTTAAAATTAGATAACTATATCTTGATTTTAAATATGGATGACTTACCGAGATATTTGTTTAAAAAATTATTGATACTTTTCCAAGATATATTTTTCAGGAAATGATGAAGAGGAGTTAAAAACATAGAACAAGGAGGGTATATATATACAACAAGGAAGAAATAATCGATTCATTCAAAAGTCTGACTTGAAAAGTCAAGAATACACCTTCACTAAGGGGGCAAATGTTACTACCAAAATAAAGCACCGGAACAGGCTGGCGGCATAGGGGTAATGGATATCTACAAGTACAAAGGAATCTTCCGTAAAGCAAAAGCCAAGCACAAGGTAAAGCCGAAAGCGTGAGAGGAATAATCCAAAAGCCATGCAACTGATAACATCATTGGAGAAAAGAGCTAAAAATCTATACAGAGAAAGAATACTGGCACGGTAGTCCCGGTGCAAAAGGAAAATAACAGAAGGACTCCTGGAACTGGAAGCCAACAAGGAGAAAGACCAAAAACCCAACAAACTGGGACCCAGAAGGATGAAAGGGCTAATGGTATTAACTGCTTAATACCGATACATAAGGAGACGAAAGCATCTCGGATACAATGTTTAAGGCATACGGAGATTATCCGAGAACCAATCACCGAGACCTCCATTAATTGGTTCTTAATTTACCCCAATAAGTAACTGGAAGAGCACCGGAAGCAACCTACGGAGAAGCAAGGATACACCTCAAGAGTCTACCGGAAAGCAAGTCGAAACCCCAAAGACAGGCAAGCTATCCACACTAACCTGCTTAGTGTTGATACCGACAGGAGTGACATATCCGGTAAGCTTTCACCTGAATCACAAAGGAAAGCTCTACAAAGTGCTATTATTAAGACCAAAAGTCCACATCTAGAAGCCATAACCTTCAGAAAGCCATTCGTACCGACAAACTCGAGATCAATACAAAGTAGATGAACAAGAAATCAAAAAGGTGTTCCGCGAACCGGAACTCTCCTCCTGAATGCAAGAACCGACACCTCAAAGATCCATAGGCAAAGCATTCAGAATCTAAAGAGGAGACGACCGAAAGCTTAAACTTTTGGAACAAAAGGACAAAGCAGCCGACATGGGTTATTGTTGGACCAATAGCAAAAGGCGCCCTGATTTGTCTATAAATAAGACTCCAGGGGTCTCATTTTCAAGGCAATTTTCCAATTCTCATTTTTTACTCTCTTTTCTCTAGAGTAAACCCTCATTTCTAAATCTAATTGGGGATTTCAGTTGTAATCACCCGTGTAATCCACATCAAAGATCAGTAAAGAGTGAGTCGATACTTAGTGCATGTCTTTATGTGTTTCCCATGGTATTTCTTAGCTATCATCAGTGCAATATGTTATTTGCTTCCTATATGTGTACAATTTCTTACTCTAGCCTAACCGTTCCATGAAATCAGTGCGTAACCCCTTCCTATAAGCCGTTTAGCCCTTATCGAGGGTTGTGCTTACGGAGCCCTTTGTCCAAAGGTAACTGTTGGTTCTTGAGCCGCTTAAGCATGATACTCACCCTATTGAGGGAAGAGTAACTAATCTTCTGGACTCAAAAACTTGATATCTAGGAAATGGTGAACTATCTCAAACTCAAAAAAGCTAAGTAAACCTATTTTCCCCTTAGGTCCACTTCCATAGACCTATCTTCGGTGTTAGCGAAAAATATCGTTAACATATATCATTTATATATAGTTTTCAAATCGTATGTTAAATAATATTTTATAAGTTTTTATACTTTAGAAATTATATTTTAAACAACTAGTTTTGTTTCAGGAATTTCTAGAATAAATATATTAGCTAAAATTCTCTAAAAATGATTTAAAATTAAAATTACAAATACATATGTCGATATACAAGAAATGACATGTCGACATATAATTATCACAAATTTTAAATTTAAAAAGATGTGTCTTTTCATATTTAAAACGTTCCAGGAATGGTTGTGTCCCTTGGAATACTATATAAAGGGTCTGGTTTCGAATTTTTTCATAATATATCTTATCCTTCTTCCTCCTTTATCAAATCACCATTATTATTCTTAATTTTCCAAGTTTCAACACTTATACTCTACTGATTTCAATACAAATTATATTCTACTTCTTCAATTGTCAATCTCTATCAAATACTCTCTGTTTGGAAGTGCTACTCAAGAGTTTTATGGAAACTGTAATGGATAAGGAAAGGGTGTGCTCCTTGTATCCCATAAATCAAGGAAAAGGAGCGGTGTTAATCTTGTAATCGTGAAATCAAGGGTGTTGAATCAGTGTTAACCTTATAGCCGTGAAATCAAGAGAGTTGTAATTTGATAATAAAATTTTGCGCAATCTAGCGTTGCGTCGGACTGGACGTAGGAGTAATCCGAGCTAGTATAAAATGTGGTGTGCTCTTTCCTTTTTTGCATTTTGTTTCTGTTTATATTTGCATCTGTGATTTTTGTTGTTGTGATATTCATTCTGTGATTCATATAATGGTTTAAGTAATTGTTTAAGATTTCTATAAAAAAAATTAAAACACTATTCACCCCCTCTAGTGTTAGTTTTTCCTTAAGATCCTTGATCCTCATCCCTAACAATTGGTATCAGAGCATAGGTTTTCAAAATTTTATCATCTGAATTTTTGGAAATTTTAAATGGAAACAACACTAGAATTGCTAGTAGTAATAGTTCGTTTGTAAAGGTTCACTCTACCGTTAAACCACCATTATTTAATGGTAATTATTCTTATTGGGAATATAGAATGAAAATATATTTGCAATCTATAGGATTAAACACTTGGAATATCACACATACTGAATACGTTGAACCCACTACTAGTTATGCACAATGGACTAATGAACAGTAGACTGCTACATAGAGTAATTCTAAGGCTATGAATATTTTATTCCATTCATTAGATATAAATGAATTTAATAAAGTGATAATTTGTAAATCTGCTCATGATATATTGAAAACCGTGCAGGTTACTCATGAAGGAACAAATAAATTTAAATAAACAAAGATATCAATGCTAACTAATCAATTTGAGTTATTTAAAATGAATCAGAATGAACCTGTCTCTGATATGTACTGCAGCTTTCAAGAAATCGTGCATTCGTTAATGGCTTTGGGAAAAATTTATTATTAAGAAGATCAAGTTAGAAAAATCCTTAATTCCCTAACTCCAGAATGGGATCAGAAAACATAGACAATTGAAGAGGCCAATAATATTAGTGAAATGAAGATTGAGCAGTTAATAGGGAATTTGATATCGTTCAAAGTACAGTTACAGCAAAGAAAGGATAGTAAGTCGTCAGAAAAGAAATCTATAGCTTTCAAAGCAACAACTAACGATTCTGATTCAAGCAGTGAGGATGATGAAGAAATTGCCTTAATGACAAAGAATTTAAGAAAATTTCTTAGATATAAAAGGAGAAATAACTTTAATAAAAATAATCAAGACGGTTCATGAAAAATGATGATAATGCTACAATTGCAACAAACCAGGTCATATAAAAAGAATGTGCCCATATCCTGATAGATCAAACCAACAAACAGAAAACAATTCATCAATGATCAAGTAATAAAGAGCTAGAAACCGGAAATTCAAATATGTTCTTCACAGCGATTCAAGATTAAGAAAATATCAAAGGAATTGATCTAAAAACCGAGGTACGGCTTAGTTAATAATTTTTGATTGAAATGGTTGAATTGTTGTTTGTTTGCTTGCTTTGTTTGAAATTTGAATTATAAAATTCAAATTTCAATTTTGAATTTTGAAATTCAAAATAATAATATAATAATAATTAATTTTAAAATGATTTTTGAAATTAATATCATCACAGGAAATAATCAAACAAAGAATATAAAATATTAAAATAATATAAACAAATTCAAAAAGCAACATGAAATTTGAATAGGCACATATATGTCGACATACATGAATATACGTGTCGACATATACACTAGAAATTGAAATTGAAATAGAAATTTTGGATTTCAAAAGTTTGAACTTTCAATCTTCTTGCCACCTTTTCAAAGGAGTAAGGCAGCTAGTAAGGCACGTAAGCTCTTACGCTTAGCCTTCTATTAGCAAAAGTCCCTGAAAGGGGCACGTAAGAGGTTCGTCACTTTTAGGTACGAACATAGATTGAAGCGAAGGGACCAAGACTAACAATAGTTAAGGTGGAGAGGGACCCTTCCCTAAGGGGCCCGAGAGGAATGGTCTTGTCCCAAGGATTGAAAAAGTGTCCTTCTATTCAGAAAGATGTCAATTTGATCTCTATTTAATCATCTATTCTATACTACTCTTTCTATCTCTTATTCAAAATTCAAAAACTATTTTCTTTATCCTATATTCTTCAAAACTATTCTATAATGGCTTCCTCAATTAATCCTAAGGCCATGAGACTAACCAAGACTCTCAAAGGTTATCTCTACAACAACACGGAGGCTATCCAAGCGTACATAGACTATGTTACGGATGGAAAAGTCAATATAGGAACGTTCACTATCTTTGAAGATTTTGCATCCTATGATCTTCCTACTATTTTCATCAAAATGAAGTTTTAAGTTTGACTGATTCTCGGTATAACGATGAAGTATGTTATCCAAATCTTGTCAAAATGTTTTATGAGAATTTAGATCGTGGATTTTTTTGAAGGAAATGAAAACCAAGTTTGGAGTAGTGTGAAAGGCACTTAAATTATTTTGGATAGTGATGTTTGGGAACCATTTTAAATTGTAAGAAACGAGTTCGAATTTTTCAGATTTTGAAATTGATGAAAATGATTTGGAAACGTTTTATCATATTTTTGAAAGTGATGAACATATGGAATTCAAGAATAGCTTTTTCCGCCCAAAAGCAAGGATTATCAACCTCCCTCTTTAACACACTCTCACTCCCCATTCCGGAAATTTTAATAACCCCACTCTCAAGGTCCAAAAAGCCCTTTTAGCCATCTTTAGCACTTATGATATTAATTGGGCTGAAGTAATTTTGAGAGAATTTAAACTAAACGGAATGTCTACAAAAGAAAACACTCTTTACTATAGAATTTACCTTACTCGAATCTTTAAATATCTTGGAGTGGATTTCATAAGAGAGGAATTTATTCCTAGAAAGGTCTTTAATTCGAGAAATATACCCCTTATGCAAATTCCAGTCACTTTCAAACCATATGAGACATATGTCGAAAAATAAGCTAGAATGGAAGAAGAAGAAGTTCAAATGGAAATTTACGAAGAAGAATCCTCCATGGAAAGTATAGAATTTCCTACTTCATCAAGAGCCATAACCAAAGAAGCCATTTTGCAAAACTAATAAAACTTGCTAAAAAATCAAAAGAAAATCAAGAAGACTCTTAACCAAATGTCTTCCAAAATGAGCAATTTTTTTGGAAAAAATAGTAACAAAACTTGGAATATCATCTTCCTCATCTTCATCCGTTGAGATTTAAGTTTATTAGCCTATGTAATCCTATCATATTAGCTTATATTTCCTTTCCGTATTTCATATTCCATATTTATAATTTCATGTATCGTTTGAATGTAATCGTTTAATAGTAATGAATGTTATTGTTTTTTGTCCAAACAATCTTTAAACATCTATAATAACTCGTTAGAATTAAATAAATTAAATTTTTTTAACTAAAAGTAATACAAAATAGAGTAAAAAGTCAAATATATCCAAAATACAAGGGTATGTCGACATAAAAGAACATGTATGTGAACATATAACTGTCAGAAATTCAAATTTATTCAAATTTGAATTTTTTTAGTAACTACCTTATGTCTATTCATTTTCAAACGAATTCCAAACTCTATATATACCATTTTCTTCTAGAAAAATACTATTTTAATTTTCTATTTCTTCTCTAATCACTCTATCTCTAAATAATCAAATAATGGACAATCTTATTCACAATCTAAGTGAAAATCTTGAAGAAACTCTCAATTCTTTCAAGAATATCATATCTATAATCCTTCACAATCAACGTCATTTAGAATTAAGTCAAATAAAGATGATTGAACAACAAGAAAAACACTTTGATGCTATTCGTTGGATGATCTCTTCTCTCTTCCAGAGATGAAGATAATAACATCAATGGAGCGCCTCTCATCAAAGACAACTAAGATTAGGAGGTCATCAAAAGGGATCCAATATTCGGTGGAGATGGATGGATGGAAGTTCCAAGAGATGTATGAATTTGTTTGATTTGATATGCTTTGTCTGGTATGCTTTGAAAATTTGTACATATTATTTGATTTGATTGGATTTGACTTATATTGTTTGAATCGATTGGTTTGATACATATAATGATTGCTTGTATATATTAATTGAATTTCTTAGAAATGTTGTTTGAATTGCTTGTTTATACTCTTGTTTATTTAGAATTAAAAAAGTATTTCCATAGAATTAGGGGGAATCATAAATTCAACAAAAATTATATAGATATAGTCACTAGGAATATTGATGACAAAAATTAAGGGGGAGTATAGTTAGATACACTTTTTTAGATGATAAAGGGAGAGAAATTATAAAACAGGTATAGATAAAATAGGTATAGTTTAAGGGGGAGTTAGAAAGAATTCATGGTGAAAGGGGGAGTAATCGAAAAATTAGACCAATAGGTAACATTAGGTATGAATATATTTTATAAACCAAGGTTGTCATCATCAAAAGGGGGAGATTGTTGGAGAATGAAATGTTGATGATGTTTTGATGACAACAACCTTGTTTCAATTATTAACATTATTGATTATAAAATATATACTAACACTTTTATCCAGAATATATATATATATATATGCAGGAAATAAATATTGAAGACTGTACAATTTAAGAGATTCAAGATTTCAAAGGAGATTCCAGATTCATGAGTTCAATATTTCAAGAGATCAAGACTATCAGAGTAATAGAATCTAGTTAGTATATAAAACTCTAATTAGCACTCTCAAATTCTATTTTCAAATTATCCTTTTAAATTGATTTCAAATTATTTTAAACTCCTTTCAAAATGATTTTAGATCATCCAAAGATTTTTTACTTATGTTTTCAAATATATAAGTTTCTTATACAGTTTATAAATATTATAAAGTTGTACAATTATAATATATGTTTATATTTATATTATATACCATTTTTACATAGTTTTCAAATCATATGTTTAAATTATATGTTAAATAATATTTTCTATGTTTTCAAACTTTAGAAATTATATTTTAAACATCTAGTTTTGTTTCAGGAATTTCCAGAATAAATATATTAGCTTAAATACTCTAAAATTGATTTAAACTTCAAATTTCAAAGACATATGTCGACATACAAGAAATGACATATCAACATATAACTGTCACAAATTTTAAAATTAAAAAAATGTATCTTTTCTTATTTAAAGCATTCCAAGAATGGTTGTGTCCCTTGGAACACTATATAAAAGGGTTGATTTCAATTTTTTTCATAATATATCTTCTCCTTCTTTCTCCTTTATCAAGCCACCATTATTCTTCTTAATTTTCTAAGTTTCTACACTTATACTTTTCCGATTTCAATACAAATTATATCTTTCTTCTTCTATTCTCAATCTCTATGAAATAATCTCTGTTTGGAAGTACTACTCAAGAGTTCTAGGGCAATTGTAATTGATAAGGAAAGGGTGTGTTCTTTGTCGCCCGCAAATAAAGGAAAAGGAGCGATATTAACCTTGTAGCTAAGAAATCAAGGGTGTTAAATCAATGTTAACCTTGTAAACGTGAAATCATGGGTGTTGTAATTAGATTATAAAACTCTGCGCAATCCTGTGTTATGTAGGACTGGACGTAGGAGTAATCCAAACCAATATAAAATCTGGTGTATTCTTTCCTTTTCCTTATTTTATTTCTGTTTATATTTGCATCTGTGATTATTTCTTTTGTGATATTCATTTTGTGATCCATATAGTAGTTTGAGTAATTGTTAATTGTTTAAGATTTTTATAAGTTCTTTAAAACACTATTCACCCCTCTCTAGTGTTAGTTTTTCCTTAAGACCCTTGATCCTCATCCCTAACACAGTGTACAAAAGCGATTTATAAAGGAAAAATTTATTGATTATATGATTTTTTGTTTAATGATAACAAACATATATTATTTTGTAAATGTGTTTGTATTTGTACTATTCTATCTCATATAGAAATAAATACTAATATGGAATGATAATGCTATTGCATAGAATTTAAATACTCAAATAGTATTTATTATTTAATAAAATATTTTATTTCAAACATTCAGAATAGTATATCTTTCAGAACTCTCTTCTATATATTTCAATTGTCACATTCATTTACATTTGTTTTCTCACTACAATTCTTTCACACCACTTAGTTATTCACATAGACTGTCTCATATACACTCATACACACGCACTGAATCTCCATGTGCTTCATATCTTATCCAGTCACCTGCATACCTATCATAGAAACACACACAGTAAATCGGAACAAAATAGATTTAAATTCTAGCAAATGTAAATTTATTTGCCTTAGAATTTTTGGTGTGTTTCTCATCATCTTTCCAGACTTGGTGTAATATATATATATATATATATATATATATATATATATATATATATGTATATGTGTATATATATGTGTGTATTTGAGTCTATAATGCTTGTGATATGTACAGTGATTCACTGTAAATACCATAAGGTAGACCAATTTTCTTGTGCGCGCAAACCAGCCACAACTCAGTTATAGTGTTTGATGATCAAGACCAACTTTAACTCACATATGAGGTATGTTGATCTTGACCAACCTCAACACAACCATAACTGGTTTGTTGGATTAGAAATAATAAATATATGTACATGAACGGAAGAAAAACTTTTAAGTGAACATGGACAGTATGGACAAATACAACTCAGCATGGCACATGATCAAATAAATTAGGCAGCACATAAAACTAAGTGAAGCAACATTTATAAAAACGCATATATGTGTGTATATGTATATATAGAAGCATTGAGGTGCACCAAGCCACAATTTTCAAGCCCAAGAAAATGACACATGTGTAGCATGAACAATTACATCAAGAAAAAGCTAAACTGGGTACAACAAGCATAAGATGCTCAACAACAACAAAATTTCAAGTGCACAAGCAAATCAAAAAGGCCAACCGGAAGTGGCAAGTGCAACAAAATACACATGGACATGTGCATCGAAAAAGGTCAGTGGCAAACAAGTGCAACATTTCAAGAATAGCGTGCAACATAAAAATGCACATGCAACAGGAGGCATGAATAAAACATGTATTAGCTCGAGTTAATGCCACAGTACAACAACATGTCGATGCATAAGGCTCAACTACATAGTTGCGTCAAAGTATGAAGCAAGCACATTTAAAGAAATGGCATGCACACAACAAAAGCTACAAAGAGGCAAGTCAGATGGTTCAAAACATGGCACATCAAGCTGAAACAACTTAAGTGCAAATAATACTAGCTCAGGTGAAATAGCAGAATGGTGAGTCAAGAGGCATGAGCAAATACACAAATCAGGGTGAATGGCGTGCACAACCAAAAGTAACGAAATAGGGATGCTCAAGAATATGTATACAAGTGTACATAATTAATGCAGTTCAAAAACAAGTGAAATTACATAGTGAACATGGCAGTAAAGGCAATACACAACGACATCAAGGCTATTCAAGTGTACAGACATGAGGCAATTGATACATGGAGCAGCATATGCACTAGAACGATGCACTAAAAATAAACCAAGGATACAAGATGCAATGCCATGGTCACAATAGCAAGATGTGCACATGCATGAACCAACAAGACATAAGCAAGCATCATCATGCATGAAACACATAGTGTGACAAAATATATGCCAAAAAAACACCAAGTGAAAAATAGCTCGAATGGTTTCAGAAGAAAAGGCATTTGTTTTTTGAATCACTGGTTCAAAAAATGGAAATGTTTTAATTTGCATTCTAAGCAATTGCAAATTCAGCAAGAAACATAGGTAAATTCATAGGTAAATTATCTCTCCAAATGAACAGTATGCCAGAACATAGGTAAATTCATCAAAGAAAAACATGCAAGACTTTACCAGCATAATCGTATGTGGTGTTTTAGGCAAGAATGTGTTTTTCAATTTCAATACATTCCAAATATTCACGAAGACATTGTTGTTGGGCAAGTTGTTCAATCAAGGTTTCCAGAAATCAATCGAACACACACGATAAGTATTAATGGAAATCAGAACAACAAGAGTTTGAAAACCCTATGTATAACACCAATTCATCATCGACAATATGATCCCTATCAAAGAAAACAGTTCAAGCAATCATAGAGCTTACAAATTCAAAGTGCTTGCTAACCTATTAAATTGGAAATTCATATGTTAATCATAATTTTAGGTATGTATAGATCTAAATTTTTTATTGATTTGTTGTTATATGGTGTTTTAATGATTTGGGCTTGTTTATGTGATCATGAATTGTTGTATCATTGTTTGATTTGTTTAAATTGATTTCATTGCTTGAGTTGTTTGTTAGAATTGATTTACGTAGATACTAGAATTGAAGAACAGACCAATGAAAGCTTCGACATGAACGTCGAAATGATTGGAGAATGAGTAGATGGGACATTCTCAATGCAAGAAAGGAAATGGGCCAACCACTTAGCCAAAAGTGGCTAAATGGATGGGACGACACTGACCCATGATGGGAGGAACCGACCCATGTGGGAAAGCCGTATGGATGTGTGATTTTGGAAGCGTGATAATGATGGCTCCCAGAGGTTGCTGGTGAAGTTTGGATTGAAATGGGCTTCATATGATTGATGTGCAACTCAAAGATGGATTGTGCTTCAATTGTGAACTCGCATTGGAGTTGTCGGAGCTAGATTGATGTGATACCGATCGTGACGCGATATACGATCCAGTACGATGATGGATTGACATAATGCGAGTCACTCACAGATGATAATGGAATGGTTCAAGAAATGTATCAAGTCACCGAAATAGAAAGGCTTAACGGATTTGATGTGCCAAGAAGTCATTGGTTATCGTAGTGTTCTAGGCAGAAAGCAGGGGTATTGTGGGGATGCCCATTAGGATCTGTAACGACCTGACTTCTCAACCCTCAAATGTCAACACTAATACATCCAGGGTATTCATATGCTGAGCACCCAAACGCCGGAAAGACGAAAAGTTAGGGTGAAAAATAAAAATAAAAATAAGTAGGACAAGAAAGAAAAGAACACAATATCAGAATCACACAACGGAACAATAACATATAATATAAAGAATTATCTTTACAAAATAAAACTCTATGTTTACAACTATCAAAGAAGAATAACCTATCATCAACTTGGACAGTTATAACAACCTGTCCTCATCGCTGTTGATGTGCAACATACAATGCAGCGAATATAAAAAGTACTGTAAAATGAACTCCAACTCTCTTCTAGAAGCTCCAAATCAACCATGGATAAACCTAAAATATATACTCGGTCTGACCCGAACATTATAATAAAATAAAACCCGGATTAGGCTAGGTAACCGCATGGGATAACTCAACACATATGTGACATATATCAATACAATTTGCGACCGTATGAATATCCGTAATGGTTATCACCTCAATAACATCCAACTATTTATTAGGAGAAGTATAATTGTATAATAGATAATGTCTAGGGTGTAGCATATAAAAAAATCACATAGAAGGAATGGTTATATTGGTTACATTCGACAACTATTAAGTACACAAACAAAAGGGATTTCCCGCGGAGATCTCTCTGAATCAAGTCGGATCCAAAATCCATGCATAAGGATCAGAAGTTACCTACAGAGCGTCGTATATCTATTGATAAAATATACCAAAGGCAGACATGACTGGTCCACGCACGAAAACACCTTTGTGCACCACGTGGAACCAAATATATCGAACTCCCCGCACATAAGATCTATAAGCATACTCTAGATATGGAGTCAATATATCCTGTCGTGGGTTAGCAATACCCCAGATCACGCATCCTACTCTGATTTTAGCCAATTCTGATTTCGAGGTTTCGTTCGGCATCTTTCACACTAGTCTTCATCACTCGAAATAAAACAAGAATTCCCGGTTGGAATCCCATAGCTCAATAGATCTTGGAATCACACATAGATTCCTTCACAGATATCGGAATCACACATGGATTCCAATACATCAACAGATCTTCGAATCAAACATAGATTCTTTCACATATCATAGAATCACTATATTTGTTCGAGCATCTCAACAGATCTCGAATCACCATATAGCCTTCACTTCACAACCGCTTCCTAAACACAGAAAATGTATACTAGTTTTGAAGTGGTTTTCGATAAGTAAAACACTTACTAATCCTAGTCTCCTCAAAACCAGTCGCTAAATTTAAGTTCAAGTTCTATAGTCAATTAATCGACTATCAATTCACACAATAGACGTTTGTATATGGAAAACATCCTTGCTTAATTTCCATAATAAACGACTAAACATCCAAATCACTACTAAGTCACGAAGCATGATAAGCAATAAAATCACTATCAAGTCACATAACATGATAATAGTCAAAGCACGATTAACTCATATAAGAGGATTCTAATTCCTTTCCTATTTAATTAATCTTTCATTAATTAATACTCCTTTATTAGTAAACTCCTTTTATCTAATAAAACTTCATTTTTCTAACAAGACTTCCCTTTTATTAATCAATAACTCATACTCGATTAATATTTCTTTATATACTAGCGTATATATTCAACTTATACATATAAAAGTTGTGTATGTATATATTCTACTAATTCTCTATCTCTTTTATAGCCTTACTACTTAAAAAGGGTTTTAATATAATTATCCCTCAGGTATAAGTATTATCACAATTCAATTCTAAGATTTCCTTTATAACTTCAATACTTCAAAACGTATTAGGATCAGATTCGAGAGATCGCGTACCTTGGGCAGTCATGATGAGCCTAATTGTCGAAAATGGGAAAGATAAACATACGAGTCACGATGGTGTATGGTAGTTTATCTAGAACTGGGGTTTTTCATCAACCCTTTTGATTGTTGAAATGCAAATTCGATAATTGATGGATTCACGGATGTAGATGGCGATAGTTAGGATATTGGATGATATGGTTGATTGTGTGTTTTACTTCTCTTTTCTTTGTGTATGCTATCACGGTAGTTTGTCAAGGAGAAGAGGGATTAGTGATCATCCTTTCCTATTTATGATGTGGCATGTGATGAATGGTTTTCACATTTTAGCTTGATGGTTGCTGGGCAGATCTGATAGCTGATCATCCTATACTCATATTATCCTCTATAATTGTTGTCATCTATTTTATCGCTTACTAAAACTGTTTTCTGACTCAAATTTTTATGTTTACCTCTTATTACCTTGGGTTGTTCATCAATATTTATTGGTGAGCAGACTAGGATAACATGTAGCAGGTTTGGTGGTGATGTTGATGTTGTGTAAAGATGAGCTGGAGGCTTACATATTATATCCACTATATTACTAATGCTTTTCTATTTCCACTGTTTATTGAGAGACTATTGTTACTTTGAGGGATGTAGTGAGGCATGTAGTATACATAGATTCGTGTATGGAAATGTGTTGTACTCGAGATTCTATAGATATATGGAAATTTGATTCTCTGTTTAGTTGAGCTTCATTACTATATCCTGTTGCATATTTCATTATTATATATTATCGATGCACGGTGTGTTATACCATAGGTTCCATTTTGAGTTATTCTTCCTTGATGATCGTCCCATATCACCTTGATGATCGTCTCATATCATCCTGGCATGTCATACATTGTGTTTTTTCTTTAACTCGGTGCAGAAGGTATGGGGCAGTCGTCACATTTGGTATAAGAGCTTTGGTTAATCGATTTACCAAAAGTTCACAAGTGTAATAGCGTATGAGGGACGTATTTGTAATTTTTAATGGATGATTACTATATTATAGTGTGTATATATCGTATAGTAGGTTTCCAGAATATTTAGTAAATATTTGAGTATCGAGATTATTCAAATATTCAAATCTTGGATTAAATGGTTTTATAACCTTGTTAAATCATATAAATAATTAATAATTAAGATAAAATATGTTGTTGAATTTTTGTTTACAAAGATAAGTAGTTCGAAGAAATATTGATAATGTGACTGAAAACCGTTTTGTCGATGAATGACGTTTAACTTGTTGAAATTTGTTAGACCATCATGTGCATGTTATTACAATAGAAGAACACATATATGTATATACATATCTTATAAAAAAATGGTATATGTATATACATTTTAAAATATGATAAGTGGCATGAAATGATAAGGACACATGTCATCAAATGAATGGAACACAAGTCATAAGATTAAAGGAAGTAAAGACACATAACCCTATTAGGTATCCGTGTGTAGAATCATCTTAAGACACCTAAGGGGGCATGTGTAACAACCCGAAAATCTGGGCCAGTTTAAAATTTTTAATTTGACAATTTTAGCGAATTTTGATTATTTAAAATGAATTATTTTAAATAATATCGACGGTAAAATTTATTTTGAATAGAATTACAACGTATATATTATATACGCCGTCGTTAGAATATAAATATCTATATATAATTATAATAGAATTGAAAATGGCGCAGTAGTTCGATAATTCGATTTCAAACTTCAATTGAATGTACCGGGTGCAAAACAATCCGGATTTTAGTGAAACCAAAAATCATAGGATCTATTTGACAATATCATTCCAACGAATCTGAAAAATCAAAATTTCATAGCGGGAATCAAAAGATATGTCCAGTTTAAAATTCTGAATAGTCGCTATGGAATTCAGGCCCTTAAAAATGGGAATTTAGCAAACGACCTCGGATTTCAACGAAACCAGTTTTGTTGGGTCCGTGATGTCAAATTATTGCTAGGTTTCAAACTTCAAATTTTTCGAATCAATATGTGAGTGTGGCGAAGGAAAACGCGTTTGGCCAGTTTCAGTTGATTTTAATCGACTGGAAAATGGCCATTTTTCAAACGGTCTCAGAATTCGACGAAATTAGTTTTGTTAGGACCGTATCGTCAATACGAAGCTAGAAAATATTTTTTGGGAATTTTTCGAGTTAGTGTGTGACCCCGGTAATTTGGAATGTACGTTTAAAATTCAATATAATGATTTAAATGTAAATTCATCGGAAACTGATTGTAACGATCGAATCAGCCTACGATACATATCCCATTGTGTTCGGTATGGGGGTAATTAGCTATGGACGATAGGCGGTGAGCCTCGTTTCGAGGTCGAAAATAAAAGTTGCTTTTTGAAACTAATAATATAATAAAATATATATTTACATATAGACCCCCCCTTTTCTTTCTTTTCCCTTCCTCCCTTATCAGTTCAGAACACAAGAAAAAAAAAAGAAAAAAAAAGAAACGCTCGATGGAATCCGCCGCCCAGCCCTCCTCTGTCGCCATCGCCAACCCCTCCGCTGGCCATCTTCTCCTCCGCCCTCAGCTCTCCCCCCCCCCCTCATCCCTTCCAATCGAAGCGCGAGCCCCCTTTTTCCTGAAGCCGACGCCTGCCCTAACCCCCGCACCACCGCGATGAGCAGTAGCCCCCCCTTTCGAGCGCTTCAGGTGATCTCCAGCCTCGACCCCCTCTCGCTTCTCTCTCGCCTCCTCTTCTAGAATCCGAACCCGACATCTCGGCAAACCAAATCGAGCGCATCGGAGCCACCATCAGTACACGAAGTTCGAATGCCATTGCTGGCGTCGGGGAGTGAGTGCGGTCACCGTTGTCAAAGTGGAGGCGCAGGTGAACTTCTGGAATCGACAGTGGGTTCTTGGTTCAACGTGAAAAGAGAAGTGAGCTTATTTTTGTTTATTTAACTAGATCTATTATGTAAATTCGATTGAATTTTATTTTCTGATTTTTAAATAACTATAACATAGAGTGGTATTAAAAATGAAATTTTTATATGAGATGCCATGTTTTAAATTCTGAAATAATATGGTTTTTAGAATAGAATAGTTAAGTTTTTTTTCGAATAGACCAGATTAGATTTTTAAATCTTTGAAAGGAGAGATTTTATAAATGCGAAAAGTTGTGATTTTTAATAGCAAAAAGATAAGATTTCTAAAAGTAAAAAGATTGGATTTTTAATGGCATAAAAATCCAATTTATATATATAAGTTAGAACGATAAAAATGTGATTTTTATATATTGAACATCGCAGTAAAAATGTGATTTTTATATATTGAACATCGAAGTAAAAATGTGATTTTTATATATTGAACATCGAAGTAAAAATGTGATTTTTCATATATTGAACATCGCAGTAAAAATGTGATTTTTATATATTGAACATCGCAGAAAAAATGTGATTTTTATATATTGAACATCGAAGTAAAAATATGATTTTTATATATTGAACATCGCAGTAAAAATGTGATTTTTATATATTGAACATCGAAGTAAAAATGTGATTTTTATATATTGAACATCGAAGTAAAAATGTGATTTTTATATATTGAACATCGAAGTAAAAATGTGATTTTTATATATTGAATAGCGAAGTAAAAATTCGATTTTTATGTATGTAGTGGCTACGGGCGATGAAAGTGATAAGAGACGAGAACAGTGAAGATTTCCTGCATTAGAAGTGCCGTGGAGATTAGGATAGCTATCGGTGAGAATTTCTCACCTTTCAATTTCTTTTTCTAGTTATATATATATATATATATATATATATATATATATATATATATATATATATATACTAGGATGCAGACGGTGCTTAGTAGCACCCGACACAATCGTCCACAGACCATGGACTTGTTTGTTTGATTGCATGAATTAGTTAGATTATTTGATTGAATTGAATTGTTTGGTGAAATGAAATTGATTTGATTGATGTGTGAATGGCGTGGGCCTTCACTAGACCGGGGATAAGGCTAGGCCTTGTCCCGTTTCTAGTATCGTGCCGTTATGCCGCCGAAATTTTCTAAAATAAGTTAGAAAAATAAAAATATCATTTTATTTAATAAATGAATTGAATAGAATATTCATAGGTTGAATAAAATAGTTTGATCGTTAAAAATATAATTTTTAACGTGAATGTGAATAAATAAATATTCATTTACAAACCGGACGGTTTGTTTATTTACATCTATTTGAAGGACATTGATTGGGACGATAAATTTTACACATCGCCCAACTGCACAACTAAAATCTGTGTTTGATTGTTTGAAACCCCACACGGGTGTTGGGATGAAATTTGAAGTTCACTCATCCTGATTGATTAAATATGTCGATCGATTGATTGACAGGCTGTTATAAGCGTTAGATATCTATATTTGATGCTTATACAGTGTAGTGCACTTTGGTTGATGGTTGATTAATTTGCAATGCTATTATATACGTGTGATGTATGAAAATCCATATAATTAACATTATATGGTGATTGATTGGGCCTCATTCCAATTTAGAAAATAAAGAATATTATAAAATAAAGGTTCATGTGTTGACTGTACTCATCCGTTGAGATAAGTCATGTGTTGAACGAAATATTTTAATAATAAAATTTACATCTTTATCAATATAAAATAAAGGTTCATGTGTTGACTGTACTCATCCGTTGAGATAAGTCATGTGTTGAATGAAATATTTTAATATAGAAATATTTGAATAGGAAATATTTGAAAAAAAGAAATATTTGAAATAGAATATTTGAAAATAAAATGATATGAAGCCGTGTTGATTAGAGATGCGCCATTTTGACGTGAACGATGTTTATATCGATTTTATTCATTTTAAAATGAATATTGAAAAGTGATTTCGAAATCGCATATCTTGAAATGAAATCGAATTGAATAGAAAATGAATTCGAATTGAATTCGAATTGAATATATAACGAATTGAATTCGAATTGAATAAAACGAATTTGAATTCGAATTGAATATATAACGAAATGACTTTGAATGGAATATAAAACGATTTCGAAATGAATTGAATAGAAAACGAATTTGAATTCGAATTGAATATATAACAAAATGAATTGAATAGAAAACGAATTTGATTTTAATTGAATATATAAGGAATTTGATTCGAATAGAAAACCAATTTGAATTGAATCGAATAGAAAACCAATTTGAATTGAATCGAATAGAAAACGACTTTGGAATTGAATTAAATTGAAAACGAATTCAAATTGAATTGAAAGCGAATTGAAATGAATTCAAATTGAATTGAAATTTGAATTGAATAGAAATGAATTTTAAAACGAATTTATAAAGAAGAATTCAAGTTTGATCTGAATTGAAATGGAAGTTGAAATTGCTTTTGAAACGAATTTAAAACTATTTATATAATTCGTTTTAAATAGAAATCGACGAAATATATATATTATATATATTATATATATAATATAATGACCTGAATAGAACGCGCCGCGCCGCGGCAGTTCGTGAATTTCGACCATTTATTTCAAACGGACATTACGGGAGATCCGACCGTCGGATTCTCCTAAAACCGGAACCGTTGGGTTCGTATCGAAAAGAGCTTTCTAACGAATGTTAGAAATTTGAAATCTAACGGTTGGATTTAGAGATACGTCCAAATCAAATTCGAAAAAGGTCGCTGTAAGTGCAGTTCGATAGCCGTTGATGGAAATCGACTGTACGGGCCTTGATAAAATTATTAAAAATAGTAATAATTTGTGTAAAATCATAAGAAATGATTTAGAAAGAATTGGGATGAAAAACTCCATATTTGAAAAGACAAAAATAGATTTTTATCGAAATAAACTAGTTTTGAACTAAAATTATAATTCTATTTATTTTTAAGTAAATAAATTGAATTTGAAAAGGGTTTTAAAAATAACCAGAATTTCCAATGATTGCATTGGAGTGGATTTGAATCGAAATTGTCTTCGGAATATTTCGATGTTGGAATTCATGATTATACAGATGTTGTTATGGAAATTTGAAAGATATATATTTATATCGTTATTTCCAATACGACATTTGTTAGTCGTAGAATTTGATATTGAATATAAGCCGATATATTTTCTATTTAGAGCCTTGTATTGAATATCAAATGTGATTTGGGTTTGTCGTGAATGGTGTCTTCACTAACACTGTTCTTGAACCCAGTTGAGAAAAGATTAAATCTTTTTATTTTAGATTTAATGAAGTGTACCAATTAAATAATATTTAATTGGGATTGAATTGATATTGATTTTTGGGTTTATCGTGGACAGTGTTTTAAAATACACTCGTTCTTTAACCCGATAATTAATGAATGTGATTTTGGGTTTATCGTGAACTGTGTTTTAAATGACACTGATTCTTTAACCCAGTTAAAGATTAAAACTAAGTGGAGTTTTAATGAATCTTTAATTAGATTGAAAATATCGAAAATGGAGTACCACCAGTTTTGCTCCAGGCAATAGTTAAATCTTTAATTAGATTTGAACGTGAAATGGTAATTGAATTTACCGATAACACCGTGGTGTTAGATATGAAGTATAACCAGTTTTACTTCATGGGATGAATAGGTTGGGATTGGGAAATTAAAACAAATGATTACTTCGGTAATGTTCGCTAATCCCGACTAGTTTGAATTGATATTCAAAAAATAGATTAAAGAATAAATTCAAGAAATTTATCTTGGATAAAATTAATGGGAACCTTTCCCTATGAATGTGAAATTTAGAAACTAACTGTCGGTTAGCTAAGCAGAATGGTTTTCTGGATATTGATCTGATGTTGGTTTCGGCCTTCGGGGTTAATATTTGGGGAATTATTCTCTTGATTAATTTACGGTTAGTGACTGATAAATTGGAATGAGGCGTATGTTGTGTTTGTGTAACATTTATCTTTAATATACGCTGGTTGTTCGGAAAGGCCGGGTTTATACTCATTCTGAATAATCAATTCGACGATATGTCGAAGATGAGGACGGTGGTTGAAGACCGGAAGTCTTTACATCGCTGGGATAATTACTGACGATCCTGATTGGGTTATACACCCAAGAGGATGGAAATAGTTGGTGGTCGTCCAGACGTACTTGGAGATGGATGGATATGCGAGGAAAGTGCCTCCGGTTTCGTTCAGACCCAGAACGGACTTGTAAATGGATAGTGTGTCTGACGTTGTATTTCTTTATACTGTATTGGTGATCTCTGCTAAATATATATCTGTTTGGTGGCAGAGAATTTATTCTCTTGCTATACACCCTTCTCTGAGACGTACGAGCCTAGAGGTTATATATTGGCAGAAATCAGTGGTACAGTATGGACTGACAATGTGGCATGCTGAGTTGCATGGATCAAGGCTTTTGTTGAAAAGCAAAGTCTTGTGGTTGATGATCAAAGCACGGCCTTGTGTGGCGTAGCTTTGTGTAACGTTGATTCACGAGTATCACACCCGGTATGAACTAAAAACGGGAGATGGACATCAGGGAGGACATGCGTTTCTTTCTAGTTAGGAGTGGCGTCAGTGCTTGAACTGGCTGACGAGTTTGACTCATGTGGATGTTGCTTATTATTACTTGCTGAAAAGCGAGGCGCCTCGTGATATCGATTTCGGCCGATGCTTCTGGTAGGCTGACGGGCCAGGCTTACGCCCCAAAGGGCGGGGAAACGCAGTGTTCAGGCATAATAATCCACATCGGTGGACCGGCCCTGACGATCCATGGGGCAGTTGCGGCTGTTCCTGAGGCTCGGACTAGACAGTCTCGAATCGGTGAGGATCTTGCCCCTAGCCTCGGTTCATACCATAAATGATAACCCAACTTCCAATACGACATTGCAGTTTTGATTGTAAACTTATATATGGCGACATAGTGGTATGGGGCATTCATGCCACCTATGATTGATACTTATGATTTGAAGTTGTTTTATACACTATACACTTATTATAGTATCAAATGATTTCTTTTAAACGTATCAAGCATTCTTGGCTATTATAAGGTAAAAACCCTATCCCCCGGCTTGCGTTGCATTGTGTGATAGGACCTGGGTCTTATAATAGCTTCATTTTTCTTTATTTAGCATCGTGCTGTTTGTTTTATGCACTGGTGTTCTTGGGAGGAAACCCGTTCCGTGTTATACGGCGTGGTCCCTTGATTTACCTTACTTTGAAAATAAAGATAAATAACTGTTTTAGTTCTCACACCAGTCCCATGACTGACCTGGAGTTTATTGTTTTAACCTAAACTCTGGGTGCCCTTATTTTGACATGGGCAGCTAGTAGTTTTGGTTTTGCAGATTTATATTCACAGGATCCTGGTTTACAGCTGGAACGATATCCGGAAAGCTTCGTATCCGTATATCTCTTCTAGTTGTGTATTGTATTATTTTCCGCTGCTATGTATTTAAATTTAATTTAAATCTCTGATATTTCTGTGTAATATTTATTTGTTTATACTCTGTATATTCTTGTAATCTGATGCATTGTTGTGATATACAGTGAAATGTTCTTTTGTATGCGTTCTATTTTGTCCTGTTCTCAAAACAATTTGTTCTTTCTCTTCTCTTCGGAGACCGGGGAAGTTCGGGTCGTTTCATTTGGTATCAGAGCTTTGGTTTACAAAGCTTAGAGAACAAGGCACATTAGAACCATACGAAAGAATTCATCAGATATTGGATTAGTAAAATCCAATGAGAATGACTCGTTAGAGATGGGATCAGTAGTATCCTAGAACGAGTGTGAAGAGTATATGTTTAAAATGAAAAAAAAATTGTTTTGAAAATTTAAATCAATTATTCGTATTTGATTATTTATTTGTATTGATTAGGACAGTCCAGTATATAGAGATTTCGCATATACGTCTTGCAAACGTGTGTTCGAAATTTTAATATATTGGATAGATATAGAATCACACTCTAGTCGCCCGGAGATGATTCTGATGATGAGGCCTCATCATTAGTGTTTATATTCGAGTAACGAAAGTGAGATTTCTATATATTTCCTATTGACTGGTGTGAGAACCAAAATTAGATAGTGCTTATTGTTGTGATTTGGCATCAAAAATGAGATTTTTGACTATATATCAAAGTTATGAATTTCAAATGATAATTCACTAATTGACTGATGTTTGTGTTGTTTGTTTATTTGTTTGCTAATTTTTAGCCAATTAGCCTAATTGGATCACATATTGAATTATATTGAAAATTAGTTGCATTTGCTTGCATATACATATACTCGCATTGAACAGGTCATAGCAAGGAGGCTAGAGCAGAGAATAAAATTTGTTTGCCCGACAAATAGGTACATGTTTACTACATAATTTACTGTTTTGTTTGGGTGATGATGATTTTATGAGCCTATTGGCTAGCCGCTTGGCTTTTTCTTTTTCTTTTTGAGATCTGAAGGACCGGGGAAGCTATTTGAGATTTCCCGATGCTCCCATTGCAGGGGAGGTTATTGCGAAATTTTTCGAAAATTTAAGGTGTTAGCCAAATTTTTGAAATTTTGAAAATTCTCAGAAACTGGAAGGTTGGAGAATGGAAGCCAGATCGAACGTAGAGTTGATTAATCAAACCACTTTCGACTTTGTACCTTTTCGGGGACGAAAAGTTTTAAGTGGGGGAGATTGTAACAACTCGAAAATCTGGGCCAGTTTAAAATTTTTATTTTGACAATTTTAGCGAATTTTGATTATTTAAAATGAATTATTTTAAATAATATCGACGGGAAAATTTATTTTGAATAGAATTACAACGTATATATTATATACGCCGTCGTTAGAATATAAATATCTATATATAATTATAATAGAATTGAAAATGGCGCAGTAGTTCGATAATTCGATTTCAAACTTCAATTGAATGTACCGGGTGCAAAACAATCCGGATTTTAGTGAAACCAAAAATCATAGGATCTATTTGACAATATCTTACCAACGAATCTGAAAAATCAAAATTTCATAGCGGGAATCAAAAGATATGTCCAGTTGAAAATTCTGAATAGTCGCTATGGAATTCAGACCCTTAAAAATGGGAATTTAGCAAACGACCTCGGATTTCAACGAAACCAGTTTTGTTGGGTCCGTGATGTCAAATTATTGCTAGGTTTCAAATTTCATAATTTTTCGAATCAATATGTGAGTGTGGCGAAGGAAAACGCGTTTGACCAGTTTCAGTTGATTTTAATCGACTGGAAAATGGCCATTTTTCAAACGGTCTCAGAATTCGACGAAATTAGTTTTGTTAGGACCGTATCGTCAATACGAAGCTAGAAAATATTTTTCGGGAATTTTTCGAGTTAGTGTGTGACCCGGTAATTTGGAATGTACGTTTAAAATTCAATATAATGATTTAAATGTAAATTCAACGGAAACTGATTGTAACGATCGAATCAGCCTACGATACATATCCCATTGTGTTCGGTATGGGGGTAATTAGCTATGGACGATAGGCGGTGGGCCTCGTTTCGAGGTCGGAAATAAAAGTTGCTTTTTGAAACTAATAATATAATAAAATATATATTTACATATAGACCCCCCTCCTTTTTCTTTCTTTTCCCTTCCTCCCTTATCAGTTCAGAACGCAAGAAAAAAAAAGAAAAAAGAAAAAAAACGCTCGATGGAATCCGCCGCCCAGCCCTCCTCTGTCGCCATCGCCATCGCCAACCCCTCCGCTGGCCATCTTCTCCTCCGCCCTCAGCTCTCCCCCCCCCCCCCTCATCCCTTCCAATCGAAGCGCGAGCCCCCTTTTTCCTGAAGCCAACGCCTGCCCTAACCCCCGCACCACCGCGATGAGCAGTAGCCCCCCCTTTCGAGCGCTTCAGGCGATCTCCAGCCTCGACCCCCTCTCGCTTCTCTCTCGCCTCCTCTTCTAGAATCCGAACCCGACATCTTGGAAAACCAAATCGAGCGCATCGGAGCCACCATCAGTACACGAAGTTCGAATGCCATTGCTGGCGTCGGGGAGTGAGTGCGGTCACCGTTGTCAAAGTGGAGGCGCAGGTGAACTTCTGGAATCGACAGTGGGTTCTTGGTTCAACGTGAAAAGAGAAGTGAGCTTATTTTTGTTTATTTAACTAGATCTATTATGTAAATTCGATTGAATTTTATTTTCTGATTTTTAAATAACTATAACATAGAGTGGTATTAAAAATGAAATTTTTATATGAGATGCCATGTTTTAAATTCTGAAATAATATGGTTTTTAGAATAGAATAGTTAAGTTTTTTTTCGAATAGACCAGATTAGATTTTTAAATCTTTGAAAGGAGAGATTTTATAAATGCGAAAAGTTGTGATTTTTAATAGCAAAAAGATAAGATTTCTAAAAGTAAAAAGATTGGATTTTTAATGGCATAAAAATCCAATTTATATATATAAGTTAGAACGATAAAAATGTGATTTTTATATATTGAACATCGCAGTAAAAATGTGATTTTTATATATTGAACATCGAAGTAAAAATGTGATTTTTATATATTGAACATCAAAGTAAAAATGTGATTTTTCATATATTGAACATCGCAGTAAAAATATGATTTTTATATATTGAACATCGCAGTAAAAATGTGATTTTTATATATTGAACATCGAAGTAAAAATGTGATTTTTATATATTGAACATCGCAGTAAAAATGTGATTTTTATATATTGAACATCGAAGTAAAAATGTGATTTTTATATATTGAACATCGAAGTAAAAATGTGATTTTTATATATTGAACATCGAAGTAAAAATGTGATTTTTATATATTGAACATCAAAGTAAAAATGTGATTTTTATATATTGAATAGCGAAGTAAAAATTCGATTTTTATATATGTAGTGGCTACGGGCGATGAAAGTGATAAGAGACGAGAACAGTGAAGATTTCCTGCATTAGAAGTGCCGTGGAGATTAGGATAGCTATCGGTGAGAATTTCTCACCTTTCAATTTCTTTTTCTAGTTATATATATATACTAGGATGCAGACGGTGCTTAGTAGCACCCGACACAATCGTCCACAGACCATGGACTTGTTTGTTTGATTACATGAATTAGTTAGATTATTTGATTGAATTGAATTGTTTGGTGAAATGAAATTGATTTGATTGATGTGTGAATGGCGTGGGCCTTCACTAGACCGGGGATAAGGCTAGGCCTTGTCCCGTTTCTAGTATCGTGCCGTTATGCCGCCGAAATTTTCTAAAAAAAGTTAGAAAAATAAATATATCATTTTATTTAATAAATGAATCGAATAGAATATTCATAGGTTGAATAAAATAGTTTGATCGTTAAAAATATAATTTTTAACGTGAATGTGAATAAATAAATATTCATTTACAAACCGGACGGTTTGTTTATGTACACCTATTTGAAGGACATTGATTGGGACGATAAATTTTACACATCGCCCAACTGCACAACTAAAATCTGTGTTTGATTGTTTGAAACCCCACACGGGTGTTGGGATGAAATTTGAAGTTCACTCATCCTGATTGATTAAATATGTTGATCGATTGATTGACAGACTGTTATAAGCGTTAGATATCTATATTTGATGCTTATACAGTGTAGTGCACTTTGGTTGATGGTTGATTAATTTGCAATGCTATTATATACGTGTGATGTATGAAAATCCATATAATTAACATTATATGGTGATTGATTGGGCCTCATTCCAATTTAGAAAATAAAGAATATTATAAAATAAAGGTTCATGTGTTGACTGTACTCATCCGTTGAGATAAGTCATGTGTTGAACGAAATATTTTAATAATAAAATTTACATCTTTATCAATATAAAATAAAGGTTCATGTGTTGATTGTACTCATCCGTTGAGATAAATCATGTATTGAACGAAATATTTTAATATAGAAATATTTGAATAGGAAATATTTGAAAAAAAGAAATATTTGAAAATAGAATGATATGAAGCCGTGTTGATTAGAGATGCGCCATTTTGACGTGAACGATGTTTATATCGATTTTATTCATTTTAAAATGAATATTGAAAAGTGATTTCGAAATCGCATATCTTGAAATGAAATCAAATTGAATAGAAAACGAATTCGAATTGAATAAAACGAATTTGAATTCGAATTGAATATATAACGAAATGACTTGGAATGGAATATAAAACGATTTCGAAATGAATTGAATAGAAAACGAATTTGAATTCGAATTGAATATATAACGAAATGAATTGAATAGAAAACGAATTTGATTTTAATTGAATATATAACGAATTTAATTCGAATAGAAAACCAATTTGAATTGAATCGAATAGAAAACCAATTTGAATTGAATCGAATAGAAAACGACTTTGGAATTGAACTAAATTGAAAACGAATTCAAATTGAATTGAAAGCAAATTGAAATGAATTCAAATTGAATTGAAATTTGAATTGAATAGAAATGAATTTCAAAACGAATTTATAAAGAAGAATTCAATTTTGATCTGAATTGAAATGGAAGTTGAAATTGCTTTTGAAACGAATTTAAAACTATTTATATAATTCGTTTTAAATAGAAATCGACGAAATATATATATTATATATATAATATATATAATATAATGACCTGAATAGAACGCGCCGCGCCGCGGTAGTTCGTGAATTTCGACCATTTATTTCAAACGGACATTACGGGAGATCCGACCGTCGGATTCTCCTAAAACCGGAACCGTTGGGTTCGTATCGAAATGAGCTTTCTAACGAATGTTAGAAATTTGAAATCTAACGGTTGGATTTGGAGATACGTCCAAATCAAATTCGAAAAAGGTCGTTGTAAGTGCAGTTCGATAGCCGTTGATGGAAATCGACTGTACGGGCCATGATAAAATTATTAAAAATAGTAATAATTTGTGTAAAATCATAAGAAATGATTTAGAAAGAATTAGGATGAAAAACTCCATATTTGAAAAGACAAAAATAGATTTTTATCGAAATAAACTAGTTTTGAACTAGAATTATAATTCTATTTATTTTTAAGTAAATAAATTGAATTTGAAAAGGGTTTTAAAAATAACCAGAATTTCCAATGATTGCATTGGAGTGGATTTGAATCGAAATTGTCTTCAGAATATTTCGATGTTGGAATTCGTGATTATACAGATGTTGTTATGGAAATTTGAAAGATATATATTTATATCGTTATTTCCAATACGACATTTGTTAGTCGTAGAATTTGATATTGAATATAAGCCGATATATTTTCTATTTAGAGCCTTGTATTGAATATCAAATGTGATTTGGGTTTGTCGTGAATGGTGTCTTCACTAACACTGTTCTTGAACCCAGTTGAGAAAAGATTAAATCTTTTTATTTTAGATTTAATGAAGTGTACCAATTAAATAATATTTAATTGGGATTGAATTGATATTGATTTTTGGGTTTATCGTGGACAGTGTTTTAAATAACACTCGTTCTTTAACCCGATAATTAATGAATGTGATTTTGGGTTTATCGTGAACTGTGTTTTAAATGACACTGATTCTTTAACCCAGTTAAAGATTAAAACTAAGTGGAGTTTTAATGAATCTTTAATTAGATTGAAAATATCGAAAATGGAGTACCACCAGTTTTGCTCCTGGCAATAGTTAAATCTTTAATTAGATTTGAACGTGAAATGGTAATTGAATTTACCGATAACACCGTGGTGTTAGATATGAAGTATAACCAGTTTTACTTCATGGGATGAATAGGTTGGGATTGGGAAATTAAAACAAATGATTACTTCGGTAAGGTTCGCTAATCCCGACTAGTTTGAATTGATATTCAAAAAATAGATTAAAGAATAAATTCAAGAAATTTATCTTGGATAAAATTAATGGGAACCTTTCCCTATGAATGTGAAATTTAGAAACTAACTGTCGGTTAGCTAAGCAGAATGGTTTTCTGGATATTGATCTGATGTTGGTTTCGGCCTTCGGGGTTAATATTTGGGGAATTATTCTCTTGATTAATTTACGGTTAGTGACTGATAAATTGGAATGAGGCGTATGTTGTGTTTGTGTAACATTTATCTTTAATATACGCTGGTTTTTCGGAAAGGCCGGGTTTATACCCATTCTGAATAATCAATTCGACGATATGTCGAAGATGAGGACGGTGGTTGAAGACCGGAAGTCTTCACATCGTTGGGATAATTACTGACGATCCTGATTGGGCTGTACACCCAAGAGGATGGAAATAGTTGGTGGTCGTCCAGACGTACTTGGAGATGGATGGATATGCGAGGAAAGTGCCTCCGGTTTCGTTCAGACCCAGAACGGACTTGTAAATGGATAGTGTGTCTGACGTTGTATTCCTTTATACTGTATTGGTGATCTCTGCTAAATATATATCTGTTTGGTGGCAGAGAATTTATTCTCTTGCTATACACCCTTCTCTGAGACGTACGAGCCTAGAGGTTATATATTGGCAGAAATCAGTGGTACAGTATGGACTGACAATGTGGCATGCTGAGTTGCATGGATCAAGGCTTTTGTTGAAAAGCAAAGTCTTGTGGTTGATGATCAAAGCACAGCCTTGTGTGGCGTAGCTTTGTGTAACGTTGATTCGCGAGTATCACACCCGGTATGAACTAAAAACGGGAGACGGACATCAGGGAGGACATGCGTTTCTTTCTAGTTAGGAGTGGCGTTAGTGCTTGAACTGGCTGACGAGTTTGACTCATGTGGATGTTGCTTATTATTACTTGCTGAAAAGCGAGGCGCCTCGTGATATCGGTTCCGGCCGATGCTTCTGGTCGGCTGACGGGCCAGGCTTACGCCCCAAAGGGCGGGGAAACGCAGTGTTCAGGCATAATAATCCACATCGGTGGACCGGCCCTGACGATCCATGGGGCAGTTGCGGCTGTTCCTGAGGCTCGGACTAGACAGTCTCGAATCGGTGAGGATCTTGCCCCTAGCCTCGGTTCATACCATAAATGATAACCCAACTTCCAATACGACATTGCGGTTTTGATTGTAAACTTATATATGGCGACATAGTGGTATGGGGCATTCATGCCGCCTATGATTGATACTTATGATTTGAAGTTGTTTTATACACTATACACTTATTATAGTATCAAATGATTTCTTTTAAACGTATCAAGCATTCTTGGCTATTATAAGGTAAAAACCCTATCCCCCGGCTTGCGTTGCATTGTGTGATAGGACCTGGGTCTTATAATAGCTTCATTTTTCTTTATTTAGCATCGCGCTGTTTGTTTTATGCACTGGTGTTCTTGGGAGGAAACCCGTTCTGTGTTATACGGCGTGGTCCCTTGATTTACCTTACTTTGAAAATAAAGATAAATAACTGTTTTAGTTCTCACACCAGTCCCATGACTGACCTGGAGTTTATTGTTTTAACCTAAACTTTGGGTGCCCTTATTTTGACATGGGCAGCTAGTAGTTTTGGTTTTGCAGATTTATATTCACAGGATCCTGGTTTACAGCTGGAACGATATCCGGAAAGCTTCGTATCCGTATATCTCTTCTAGTTGTGTATTGTATTATTTTCCGCTGCTATGTATTTAAATGTGATTTAAATCTCTGATATTTCTGTGTAATATTTATTTGTTTATACTCTGTATATTCTTGTAATCTGATGCATTGTTGTGATATACAGTGAAATGTTCTTTTGTACGCGTTCTATTTTGTCCTGTTCTCAAAACAATTCGTTCTTTCTCTTCTCTTCGGAGACCGGGGAAGTTTGAGTCGTTTCAGCATGTGTCTAAATCCTAAAGCTTTCAGGAAGATAAGGTGGACAAATGTCCAAAACCAAATTACCAAACCAGCCTTGAAGAATATTATAAATAAGGTACAAGTGTTCATTCGTATGCACACATTCACAAAACAAAAACAAGGTAAGATAAAGAGGAGAAGTTTTGGAGAAGCCAATAGAATAAATACAAGTTCAGGCTATAATTATAAGGTGAGAAAAACTATTTGCATACATGTATTCATTTCAGACTTTGAAGAAAAGATGTGTAAATCAAAAATGAATAATAGGTCTCTAACCTATGAAAATGACGTTCGGTATTTTGACCTTTTTCATTTCTTAATGAAATTTTGATTTCTTTAATGTTATGGAAATCTAATTCAAAGGCCTGCAACTTTCATGTCGGCCACTTTTTCTAATTTGATCGTTTATGTATCTGAAAAATAGATGCAAAGTCTGGTAAAAATCTGCCTGAAATGGACATGTTGAAAATGCCTTATGTTGTTGAATTTTATATATTAAATCGATAAATAATTTTAAGGATTTCTTTTCATGATAATTATGTAGACTAAGAAAGCTTCTTATTGTAGAATTTTTGGAGTCAAATACTATAGTTATCATAGAGAAATAGAATCTAACATTTTGCCGAAAAACTGGTCAAGAATTTGAATTTATGAAATTCGTAGCATTTCTGAAACATTGTCTTTTCTCTGTATTATTTAAACACTGCAATAGCTATTTTGAGTCTAAAACCATCTTTTCATAATGATTTATAAGTGCTACATTTTTTTAACATATACGACTGATAATTGAGGACATTTATGACTTAGTACGACTAAAAATTTCTATAGCATTTTCTAAAATGCTATCTTTTTAGTTTGAAAGATTTAATGAGGTGTAAATGACGTTTAACTTAACTATTTTCCTTCAATCCTTGAAGATCTTTCCAAACATATATTAGTGAGTTTCTATATAAGGAAGTTGATTAGTATTAAAAATAGAAGATGTTTATCTTTTGAAAGGAAGTGCTAAAAGATATATATGTATATATACACATACATATGTATATATGTCTTTCAAAATGAGTATTTACAAATTGTTATACCCCTACTTGATATAAAGAGTTTTGGAAATAAACATTGATTTCAAATGTTTAATGTAAAGAAGAACTACGTTGGCTTGATCCTGTATCTAATTGCTCACCCAATTTGATAAAGGTACGTAGGAAGTCACAAGTGGTAGTAATGCAGCTATTATATTAACAAAAGTATTTTTTGTTTATTATTTGTTATTACATCTTGTGTTGTTGTATCATTCATGTTTAAAATTTTAAGACATACCGACATATTTATTGAGATTATAGGATTGAATATCGACGTCCATCTCAATAGAGTTGCATTTTTCAAGTGTTTAATTTGTATTTAAGAATACCCTGTGAATTAAATGAATATTCTGATAAGTGATATTTATTAAAATTCTATCTAATGCATTTAGTGATTGTTAATCGACCTTTTGGTCTTGTTCCCAAAAATATGCAAGGCACGCTCAACTCAACGCATCGCATGAAGCCATAGCCGAGAATGTTGCCTAGGAGTAGAGAAAGCAAGTTGAGAAGCAATCATGCCAACGAGAACCTCACCACTCCTCTAAACATTGCTAAACCAATTCCTCAAACCGCGAAAAGTCAAAAGACCCAAGACTCGCCCTCCTTTGCTACCTTCATGAATTCTTTGTACCCCAGGGAGGGGTTCAAATTCGAAGGGGGCGAGCATTCAAATCGGAGATTTTGCTGACCTGCTACACGGGATACAAAATTCCTAGTGTGGTCCCCTACTTCTACCTACTCCTATCTACTCCCACCTAACCACTCCATTATAAATACCCCTTGACCTTACACTTCAAAGGGGTTGAAATTTGGTGATTTGACACCTCTTGAGAGCTCCAAATAGCCTCTTTAATGGCATCTCCCCTTTGAGGAAGAGGAAGAGCAAAGTGCCTTTTTCTTAATATATTATTGTATGATAAATATGACATCATATAACCTAGATATATGTGTAAAGAGATGTCATGAGATGTTCTCAACCTTGTAACACTTACTTATTAATAATATTCCAACGACTCTTTCAAAATGGACGTAGGCCTCTAGTGAGACCGAACAACTATAAATCTTTCGTGTTATTTACGGCTTTCCGCACTTACTTTTCCGCGAGAAACTGTAATTTTTAGTAATTAAAAATCTTGGGTGTTTATGACATATTTTGTCATCAATATTTTTGGTGCTTTCACTGAGGAAACTCGGATTTGTTTCTTTGTCGCACATTATCGTCTCGGCTTCCAAGAGCTTTAGGTTCCTTTACTAAACCTATAGCCGAGTCCGCTTACGATGGTAAAGTGACCAAAGAATACAATTATCGGCTCTTCTACCGCAGTCGAGGCTGGAACTTCATAGAAACCTCAGTCGGCGGATATCTCGACCACCACTGAAACCCTTCCTATTGTGAACCCCGATGCTCTCGCGACACAAGCGCAGATCGACACACTTAGTGAAAAATATGAGAACACAGCTATTGAACTCAATCAGGCGTTGAGAAATAACATCGACCTTATGCGCTAACTTCAGGAAAGTCAGCACGTCGTCGCTCGACTATAGCTTGCTTGGAACAACCCCTGACCTCGGCCTACTATCATGGAAACTTCCTCTTCCAAGTCGAGGGGCCCAAATCAAAGAAGAAGGTTTTGCTTCATCAATGGTATCGCCGTTCATTCCTACGCTCATCCCAACGGTAACGGCAACGGCTACACCGACGGTAATGGAAATGGCGACCGAACTACAGTCACTTATAGCGAGGGGAACATTATCGAGACCGCTCCCAACTATTTATCAACGATGAAGCGGGACCAAGCAACCGACTCCCTCATCAACAAAACCTGACTTTCGTTGTCCAGGATCAAGGAGCTACTCTCCCAACGACTCATGCTTTTCCAGATCAAGATGCACATCAACCTGCTCAGCCTCATCGTCCATACCAAAACCCGATCATTGATGTGGAGAATATGAAAGAAGATGATCTGGACATGCATCACAGAAGGCGACCGTGGAGCAGAACTCTCGAGGTTCGGCGAAACCTATGGATCCCGCTAGCGGATCTACATCCAACATATCTCCCCGATGGTCTGAAGGATCATAAGGGAAATGAGAGGTAACACCAATAACTTATGGTTGACTCACCTAAGGAATAATCCCTTCACAAGGATCATGCATGAGGATGAATGGCCTCGATGATTCAGTATGCCCCAAATGCCACTTTATGACAGCACTACTGACCCATGTGCCTTCCTCAACGCTATGAATGGAAAATGGCTTCTAGCCAAGCTAATAACCCAGTCAAATGCAAGTGTTTCTCGGTCTTCTCATCAGGAACAGCCTTACTCTAGTTCTCTCGCCTTCCGCTCGAGTTGGACAACAACTTCGGCCAGAATGCATATACCGACTCCGAAGAATGCCCTCACTTTGTCTAATCTACATCAGGGTCCCTCCGAGTTGCTTAATGCTACCTCTCACGATTTAACACCGCCCTCGCCGAGGTAGAAGATCCAGAGCCTTGTAGGGTTCTTTTCCACTTGCAAAAGGAGTCCTCCCCACATTCGAGTTTGGGGCTTGGATCGACAGAAACAACCTTAGAGTCTCGACGCTTTCTACGAAAAGGCCGGATAATTCTTATGTCAAGAAGAAGCGAGGCACAACCGAATCTCCTGAACCAATTCCTCCAACAATCTCCATGCCGACACCATCGATGACAGTACTAAAGGGAAACTAGTTGGAGAACCCTTCTATAAAGACAAAGGGGCATGTCCCTATAAATCAAAACCAGGTAATGGCAGATAGGGCAACCGCTACAACCCGTTTCCATCGTCTCCCAAAAGGCTCGGCCGCAACCCAGCTTTCGAGACTTACACTCCCTGAATGAAGAGTTGGAACCAGTCTACCTGGAAACGTGCGACACGCTCTAGTATAAGAAGCCACATTATAGGGAGTCCATTGATCATGAGAAGAACTCCGGCAAGTACTGCCAATTCCACAATCAGTACGGACACAACACCAATGAATGTTGTCAACTCAAGGATGAAATTGAAAAGCTTATCTGCGAAAAGCGCCTTGAGAAATATGTCCAAGAACCCTTTCCTCCCGAAGCAAAACCAGGTCCTTCTGCACCAACACCTCCAACTTCTACTAAGAAGGTTGTTGGTCCGTTGAACCCGAGGCGAGGAATTGTAATCAACGCTATCTGCGGAGGGTCATACCCCACACATGAAAGCTTCCAAAAAATGGAGGAGTATGTAGGCTCTATAAAGCACGCCACTTGTGAAGCTTGTTCCACTCTAGACGAGTTAATCCCCGCTAAGCTTCAAAAAACCATGAAGGACGACATCATCTTCCGCAAAAGAGAATCAACCGAAATTGAAATCCCGACCACAGATCGTCCCGTGATAACAGCCCTGATTAGTCCAGCTTCCGTTCAGAGGATATTATTCAACTCGGGGAGCTCAGTCAACTTCATCTTCAAATATGCCCGCAATAAGATGAAGTTGGAACTCAAGGATCTGAAGCCTTTCCATGCCATAATCCACGGCTTCAACGGATCCTCTAATCACCCATAAAGGACAATCGACCTGCCCTTTGAACTCGGTAGCCACTACACCACAAAGCCTATTTTGCCACTCCCCAACCTGTAAATTTGATACGGTCTAAAACCGTATTAAATTTGAGAGGGTTCTGAGCCCTGCCAAACTGATTAGAAAAGGCTTCAAACCTACTTTGAATATGATTCGGTTATAGCCCATGCCAAACCTACTTAACCTTAGTGTAAAACAACCCTACCAAAAACAGACGTGCTCCCTCCCTTTTTTTGGTTTCCCTCTCACGCTCTTTTTTTCATTCCCCCCCTTTTTTAATTTCCCTCTACCCGTGCCAATCAATTTCTGCTCTAATTTTCTGCCCTAATCAATTCGAACAGCTTTCACGTTACAAATCTGGTAATTTTTGATTTTATTGGATGAATATTTCTTCCCATACCATGTTTAGGGTTACGTTTATAACTGTAAATATCACCGTGATTCTTTATCTTCAGATCTGTAGACAGCTTCCACTCGTTAAATCACTTCCTCTGAGGACAAACTGATTTGGTATGATTTTATTTTCGAATTTGATCTGATTTAATCTCGATTTGGTATGATTTGGTATGATATTTTTAGGTTTTTGAGCTTCTTATCCTAATTTACAGCGCTATCCTTCTTTATACAGCAGTATTCATTTCAAGCCGTCCTGCTCTAATATATCAGATTGTTCTTTTTCACCTGCAACGCTTGTTTTCACTGCAGCATATATCAAAGGAGGTAAGATCTTCTATTTATTTTCGTATACTTTGCATAGAACAGATGGATGCAAATAATTGTTGTGTTTTACCTCTTTATTGGGTTCCAATGTCTGTTTGTATACTCAAATGATATATTGCTTTCAAATTTGTAACCAATGTTCTGTAATTTATTAAACTGGGATGGTATTTGCTTATGTTTCAATCACTTTTGTCAACAGAAGAAATAGTTAATATACTCCTTAATATCCTAAACATTTCAGACTTCTAAATGTGTTTTTGATTATGATGTTTTACTATTGAAGGTGTGAAATTGCTTATGATATTTTGATGTTTTGAAATTTAAGGAAATCAAGCCCTCACAACAAAACATATTTTGATGTTTTGAAATTTAAGGAAATCAAGCCTCACAACTATAATTCAGTTTTAATGTGCAGAAGTAATATTTAATTTGGAAGTTTGGAGACAAAAACACAACATATTTTTATACTGGGATTGCTTAGGTACCATCTAAGTATCGAAGAGGGTCTGTCCGCTGCATTAGTTTTTATGTTATATACTATAATTTTGATAAATTTATATTATATGGTATCTTAAATTTATATTATATGGTATCGGTCATGTGATGCTTAGTTGATTTTTATAAGTCTGGGTCACGACCTGTTCAAATAGACTGTTTTCATCTAATTAGATCTAATGTATTGTTAAAATAAGATGTTAATGTTATTCAATTATGTATATTATGACTTCAAATTTGTTGTGTAGTAATTAAGTTCAAGATTAATTTAGGTTACTACGACGAAGTAATATTTATGGTTTCATTTTCTTAATTTACGTTTTTTTTTGGTATAAAATCCCTTTTCACATTGCAAATCATATTTATAAAACTGAATAAATAACAATTTTATTTTGATTGCTTAAAGAAGGAAACGCTGTTCAAAAGAGCTAATTTTAACTATGGAAATAGAAAAAACGTACGGGTAAATATTAACTAAGAAATCAAGGATATACGCATATATATATATATTAATTTAAAGTACTGCAATAAATTTGGAAAGATACAAAAGCACATAGTTTGTTACTTGCAATGATTTAGTAGTCTTAACAGACCTGGAGTTCGACAGCACATGTTAGGGTCATCAATGTGATGACTTAACCTTCAAAATGATCTTAGAAGAAAATATAAAAATTAGGAAAATGTTTTATGTGCTTATTTTGGGTTAAATCATTAAATCCCATGTATTTTGTATGCATCTTAAAGTTATTACCAGCCTCAGAAAGTCATTGTACTGAGCATCCTCTATATCAAGAGCATGATCTACGATGCTAGTCGAAGTATCACTATTATAGAAATTGAGAAAAAATGAATAATCAGTTCATATTTCAAATTCAAAAAATAGATTGTTGCAACTTGCAAGTGAATATCACTAGTAAAGTTTTGATTATTTTGGACTACTTTATAGAACTGTCTACATACAAACTTGTTTATATGTTAGTCAAAAAGAACACTATTTTCTATCAACCAGATGAAATTAAACATGTTATTTGATCTTCAAATATGTGTATTGTTTTTACTCTGTTTCAACTAACATTGATGCAATTTAAAATCACACCAACTAATCTCAAATTAAATTACACAGAATGTAAAAAATTGTTATGAATTTATAAATTGTTCCAAAATATGAAGAAAAAAAAGGAAGAATGAAATAAATACCTATGGCCAATAACAAATCCAATAACAATCCCTATTTCAAATTTGTGTGATCTACCACTTATCCCCTTAGAGTGAAGGGGAAAGCAATGTCAGCCAAGTCCCGTATACGATGTTGATGTATGTGAAAAACCATACTAGTATAGACTATTAAAGTACATGACATTCATGAATCTACAAGGTCTGGGCCTTATATTCAAGAAAACATTAGTTAGGGTGTTGGTTTTGGGATTCCATGTTTTCTTATGGTGATTGCTTTAATTAACTTCTTGATTGGAACTAAGACATTTGGGGATTCAAGTAGATTGTTATTAGAGAGTGGTTTCTTAATTTCGTTGGTTTATAATAGGAATCTGAATTCAATTAAATATCAGACATGAATATGAGAGTGATATTTCACTGGCGAGTAGTTATTTACTCCAGCAGTAACTCAGTTTCGCTGAGCCTTACGCTCAGCGAAACTGAGCCGTAAGGCTCAGTTTCAGCTAAGCCTTTAAAGCTCAGCTTCGCCTGAGCCGTAAGGCTCAGCTTCGCCTGAGCTTTAAGGCTCAGCTGAAACTGAGCCTTATGACTCAGTTTCGCTGATATCGTATGCATGAAGGATATTTGAAGCATGTATAGATTTTTATGGGAAAGTTGTTAAAAGATTTTCCTGTTGTGTGCATGTATAGATTCTGTAAAAAAATCTGCCTTGTGCATAAAGAATTTACATGTGTTCAGAAAGATTTTTGCATAGGGAAGTGTGTTGCATTAATTTGCACACTGATATCGTATGCATGAAGGATATTTGAAGAATGCTTGTCATAAGTATCAGCACTTCCATAATTCCATTGAGTGGTATATTTGCATGAAACTTTTGCATTTTCTCTGAAAGGTATTTTCCAAGTATAGAGACATTTAAGGTCATATAATCTATCCTATCTTTTGAATCTTTTTCCACATTTATATCCCTGTCAGCAGTTTTTAAGGGCCATGAACCTTATCTCTTCTTAGTAGCTCTTCTATAGAAATGTTCATTCTCTTTAGCATTTAAGTTAAGCACGATATATCCTTTTACTCACTTAGAACTGATTCCTAGTACGGCTCAGTTTCGCCTGAGCTTTAAGGCTCAGCTGAAACTGAGCCTTACGGCTCAGTTTCGCTAAGCGTAAAGGCTCAGTTTCAGCTGAGCCTTAAAGCTCAGCTGAAACTGAGCCGACATGTTCATTCTTTTTTTTTCCCAAGCATAAATCAGTTTTTCATTAAAACAATTCTTGTCATATTCCAACAGTTTATAACTTAATACCAAGTTATATATGATTTTTTTTCAAATAAGAGATGAACAATCTAACAAACTGCACTTGCTGAAAATTTCCCAATATAAATTTAAATATAACCGTTTACTTCTCACATTCAATAAAAAAATGCATTTCTATAGACAAAACTATACATGGTCATATCATTAGTTTCTTATTTGATTTCAAATCTAAATACAAATTATATGTTCAAAATAAATAGTCATATATTCAAAATATGGGCCAATGGAATATACAAAATTGATATTTCAATCAATGCAAAAAAACAACCAGATATGCACCACAATAATTTCTAAACCAAGAAACACAAACATGGCGTTGACAAATGGCACCATTGTAAACATAGGGAAAGCAGAGCACCTGGAAACAAGTGGAAAAGTAAATAAAACTAGATTAATCAATTCACAACATAATAAAAGAATCTTTGGATTAACTTCATTGAGTTGGAGTTAGTAGAGGCCGGAAACTAGAATCTTCCATTGAGTGGTAAAGAGGATATTTGCAGGGTTTTCCAATAGATACGTAAATAACCATGACTAATATAACAAATCAAAAATATTTTCATTTTAACTATAAAAATGTCAAGATTACCATGTGAATCATATTAATATTAATTTTTTCTTTCTTTAAATTTAAAACCTCGTTAAAGATATAAGTTTAATGTAAAAAATATAGGATGACAGGTATAATTCATTTGAAGCTAAAATATAGGGTTTTAGTTTATTATTTATGAACTAAATGCATGCAATTTGTTTGATAACTGAAAAGGAGCGATCAAATGATAACTGAAAAAGAGCATATTGTCCGGGGGGGTGGGCCCATTTGTTTGATGAGATTATATAGATAATAATTTTATTCTACAGATAGTAGCAATTTTTGAATTGTATCAGCATTAAAAATATAGGATGACAGGTATAATTCATTTGAAGCTAAAATATAGGGTTTTAGTTTATTATTTAGGAACTAAATGCATGCAATTTGTTTGATAACTGAAAAGGAGCGATCAAATGATAACTGAAAAAGAGCATATTGTCCGGGGGGTGGGCCCATTTGTTTGATGAGATTATATAGATAATAATTTTATTCTACAGATAGTAGCAAATTTTGAATTGTATCAACATTAAATAAACTATAGTAATTTTTAGAAGTATGTACAACTTTAGCTCATAAACGTTAATTTGCAATAAACTTCTTTAAGTTGATTACATAGCAAATATATTATATTTACGTCTTATGTTATATTATATATGATATAGGAGGGCAACATGTCCCACAGTATAGACAAAACGTGGATATATGAATCTGATCAAAGAACTACATGCTATAGAGAGGGGGTGGAGAAGTTTATTAGTTTCGTTGAAGAAAACGGTGGTAAGAAAGGAGTGTATTTATGCCCTTGCATTAAGTGCCAAAATCTGAAGACGATAAGATTAGAGGTCATTCATTTTCATTTGCTTACATGGGGTTTTATCCAATCATATAGCGTGTGGTATTTACATGGGGAAAAACAACCAGTTAGTTATGCCACAAATACCGATGAGGTTGAACATATTAGGATGGAAGATCTAGCCAATGATGCAGATAGATTTCATGTTTTTCAACCTGATCTAGTCAATGATCATGCTAATGTTGGACAGCAGTTTACGGATGATGGCAATTGGCAGGCCAATGAAAGTAAGAAGTATAAACCATTTTTTGAGAGCGCAAAAGAGCCATTGTATCCTTCATGTTCAAAAGGGTTAACGAAGCTGTATGCCATTGTGAAACTGAATAGCTTGAAGACCCAATACAGCTTTTCAGATAATGGGGTGACTGCACTTCTCGAATTAATAAAGGAGTTACTCCCCGAAGGTAACACACTGCCGACAAAATACTCCGACGTGAAGAAGTTAATTAAGCAAGTTGGAATGAATGTCTACAGTCAATTTTTACAGTTTGACTCTTTATTTTTGCAGAAAATGTATGCGCTTGAGCCGCTTTCAAAGGAAATGTTTATAAAAAGAATGGCCGAGGCTTTTAGAAGACACAAGAAAAACTTAAGAGCAAGTTTTTATGATATTTTCGACAATGACGAAGAACGGTTGAAAAACTGTCCACCTGCAGTTGCTCAAGAAGATTGGAGTGAGTTCTAAAAAATGAAGCAACGCCTGAAGCGAGCGGAAGAAGGAAGTCAGGCAAAAGAAATAAATTATTGCTCAATTATGGTCACCATGCAGGACGTAAAAGTCATGCTAGAATAGAACACGAATTGGTAATTTATATTCATTTTATTTCAAAAATAGTAAAATCCCCCCAATTATGATAGGAAATATACATAAACTGGAATATATTGCAGACCGTTGCAGATCCATCTACAAATATCAGCCGTCGTCAAGTATGAGAGAAGACACACACGAAAAAAGATGGTAGCATATCAGATGCCGCTTCTGTGTACTTCGTAAGTTAAATAAATATTAACTTGCGTATTATTTGAAATTTCATTATTCATTTAAGAATTATCATATATTAGGATAAAATTGCGAAAATGAAGGAAAAGATCACCGATAGTGATGAAGAAAAACCGACAGTGGATGATGATATCTTATCACAAGTGTTTGGTAAGGATACGAAGGGTAGGAGCCGCGGTGTTGGGACCGTCATACCAATGACTAATGTTAAGGCTTGTGCTATTGCACAGAAACGATTCAAATGTGTTAGTCAAGACAACGATGACTTGAAAACGAGGGTGGGAAGTTAGGAGGGTATAATGGGAAATATGGCGGGGCGAATGGAGCTTCTGATTCAAATGGTGGGAGACATCGCTACTTCTAAAGGAATCCCTGCACCGTTAGATCGCCCTGATGGAGCACGCAACATACAACTCGGTTCTTCTAAAGTCGTTGCTTCTCAAGATACAACCAATGTTTCGAATAATCAAAAATGTGAAATTCTCAACTCTGATCTAGACATAGTAGCAATAGGTATTTATTACCAACTTTTTATTATTAGTTGATTTCGATGCAGTTATTTTGTTGGATAGATGTAGACAACTTTATTGCAACAGGTACTGTATGTCGAGATTCTACATCGTCCAGAATTCATGGGAAATATGTACCATCTACACATGAAAAATTGGTTTTGGACGATATACTGATGTCGGATGAGAAAACCACCAAAATAAATCGTCAATTTGCAGAGACTTTTGATGAAGTCGGAGTAGGTGGGTATGTGTGTCATCCGAAGAGCCTAATTCGATAACTTTAAACATTGGAGCAGGTATATATAATTTTACACTATATGCTATCAAGTCAAAAGAGTTCACATAAGAATAAAAGAACCCATAACCAACTTTAATTCACTTATACATTGCTTGCATTGCTTATAACAGGTATTGCATTTCTTATTCCAGTGGCGTTACCGAAGCAATTCTTCTTTCAGAGCTACTTCAGGTATGGTTTCGCTCTTATAAAATTTAGTTGCTTAAATTTTGTTTTCTCGACATTTTTCTTCATCTTTTTTTGGCCTTAAGGTATGTTTTTATGTTTTGTTAGTTATATGAGAGGTAGTTGCAATTAAACGAATGGGCTAATGGATAGTTTGTCTTGTATACTTTTGGTGCAGTGGAAATTTGCATTCGTGTCACTTGGCAGTCCTGATTATCTTCAGGATTAGGATATTCTATATTATTTGGTTTCAGGTACCTTTCTACCCCACATACATATGAATTATATTAGCAATAACATGGATGTTGTTGAGTTTAATGGTTGAAAACTGTTAATGTTCCCCGACAAGCAAGCGTTTTCGAACCAGTATCAACATTGCACTTTTCAGTAACAAACATTTAGAGTGCAAGCCCCAGCTATTTCACTTGCATATACAAAAGATTTATACGGCAGGGATTGAAGTACAAACAATAATTGGACAGGCGAATTAAGCATGTATTTGAAGCTATAGAAATCTTTAAATTCATGCTTAGCTTAAACTGAGCTACGGCTCAGTTTCGCTGAGCCTTCGGCTCAGCGAAACTGAGCCGTAAGGCTCAGCGAAACTGAGCCGTAAGGCTCAGCGAAACTGAGCCGTAAGGCTCAGTTTCAGCTGAGCATTACGGCTCAGTTACGCTGAGCCTTCGTCTCAGCTGAAACCGAGCGTAAGGCTCAGCGAAACTGAGCCGTAATGCCCAGCTGAAACTGAGCCTTACTGAGCCGAAGGCTCAGCTGCAGCTGAGCCTTACGGCTCAGTTTCGCTGAGCCGAAGGCGCAGCTGCAGCTGAGCCTTACGGCTCAGTTTCGCTGAGCCTTCGGCGCAGCTGAAACTGAGCATTCGGCTCAGTGAAACTGAGCCGTAATGCTCAGCTGAAACTGAGCCTTACGGCTCAGTTTCGCTGCATTGATTTTTTTAGTTACTATTTGAACCAGGTCTTGTTGTTGTGGAGGCGAAACTAAACTGATGTTTGTTATTTTATTTTCTTTTCAGGCGTTGGAACAAGCATGAGTTGTATGGGCTCGACAACTCAAGTTTTGTTGATTTTTTTTTTTAGAGAAAGAACTGTGAACATTATGTATTAACTGAAGTTATGATTTATGTATTAATCGAATTATTCTTAGCGTGTCTTCTTTATATACTGCTATATGAGTGTAGCGTATCTTCTTTATTGTGCATATATATATATCAATGGGTGCAGTGATTTTGTATATTGCATATATGATATACCGATTTTGATACGGTTAAAAGCTATATCTAATTCATTGTTATCATTGTAGGAGTGAGGCATTAAACACGGTTTTTAGCCGTATCAGTATACCAGTTTAATACGGTTTTAAGCCGTATCAAACTGGTATACTGGTACGGCTAAAAACCGTATCAATCTATGAAATTAGCAGTGCAAGCATAACAATTTGAGGCGGTTTAAAGCCGTAGCAATTGTTCAGTTTGATACGGCTGAAAACCGTATCAAATTAGAAGTTGGAGAGTGCCCGCATGCTAATTTGATACGGTTTTAAACCGTATCAAACTGAACAATTACTACGGCTTTAAACCGTACCAATTTAGTAATTTAATACGGTTTTAAGCCGTACCAATTGACAAATTTGATAAGGTTCTAAACCGTATCAATTATGGATTTTGATACGGTTTAAAACCGTATCAAATATCTCAATTGATACGGTTTTGAACCGTATCAATTGAACAGAGACGCCATTTTTTGATACGGCTTAAAACCGTATCAAATCGCTTTTAATACGGCCATTAACACTGCCAAATTGGCATTTTTGGTGTAGTGAGCGGAGATCAAAGTCTGGTCCAAGTCTTCACTTTCGTGGTTATCGACATCAACTCTCCCTACAACGTCCTCTTCGGATGCCCCTATCTTATGGATTTTCGAGTCTGCATGTCCCTATGGTCTCTCTTAATGAAGTTCCCAACAGAAAGCGGGATCGACATGGTAAAGGTAATCAAGTAACTGCAAGAGTCTATTACACAATGGAATGGAAAAACGCGCACAACAAGGACAAGGGCAAGACTGTGGCTTGGCCCTCTTACGCCAAAACCGTTTTCGCATAGTAATTAAAGGAGTTTGACCCTTGACTCAGGCACCACTGTCGTTTTTTCGACGATCTCGATTCGAAGGAGGACGAAGAGCCCGACCATGAAAGGGCTACTCTAGTAGAACCAACGGTGGACGTTCCGATCAGCCCAGATGACCCCTCAAAGTCCTGAAAATCGGATCGCGACTCCACCCCGTAGTAAAACAAGATACCGCGGATTTCTTAAGGGCCAACCTTGATGTTTTCAGCTGGACACACTCAATCATGAGAAGCATCGACCCCGCAATTGCTTACCACCGGTTGAACCACGATCCCACCTTGCTTCCTATCAAGTAGAAACGCCGCTTCTTTGGACCCGAAAGGTCCAATGCACTCAAGGAGGAGGTAGATAGGCTACTCAACAACAACTTCATTCGCGAAGCCTACTATCCTGAATGGGTCTATAACCCGGTTCTGGTCAAAAAAGCTAATGGCAAGTGGCGAATGTGTATCGACTTCTTCGATCTAAACAAGGCATGTCCCAAGAACAACTTCCCACTTCCTAAGATTGACCAACTTGTTGACTTGACTACCGGATATCATCTCTTATCTTTCAAGGATGCTTACTTAGGATACAATCAGATTCCGATGTATCTTCGCGACCAGGACCACACCTCTTTCATAACCAACCTTGGGCTCTATTGCTACCGCGTCATGCCTTTAAGACTCAAGAACGCGGGATCCACTTATCAACGAATGGTTAACCGCCTCTTTAAGGAAAAATTGGAAAATCCATGGAGGTATACATGGATGATATGCTGGTGAAATCCAAAGTATTGAGCAACCATGTCCAAGGCCTCTCTGAAATGTTCGATGTCCTCCGCCGATATGGCATGAAACTCAATCCCTCGAAGTGCTCCTTCGAAGTCACTTCGGGAAACTTCCAAGATTTCATCGTCAACTCCCGAGGCATCCAAGCCAATCTAGAAAAAATCCGAGCTATCCGGGATATTCAAGTCCCTCAGAATATCAAGGATGTCCAAAGTCTAAATGGAAAGCTCGCCGCTTTAAGTCGATTCATTTCCAAAGTTACAGACAAGTGCACTTCTTTTTTCGACTTGCTACGAAAGGGGAAGCGCAACTTCAAATGGACCCCAGATTGCGTCGCCACATTTGAGGACCTATTGAATCACTTAGTGTGACCACCTGTCCTATCCAAACCTATTGACCATAAAGACTTATACATTTATTTGACTGTTTCCATGCAGGCAATCAGCTCAGCATTGGTGCGCATCGAAGACCGAGTCCAGCGGCCCGTCTACTATATTAGCAAACGATTGACAGGGGTAGAAAAAATATATCTGAAGCTAGAGAAGCTAGCATACTGCTTATTAATTTCCTCTCAGGAGCTTCGACTATACTTCCAATCTCATCCTATAAAGGCTTACACCGATCAGCCGCTGCCACCGGTCCTACAACGACCCGAAGCGTATGGACGACCATTAAAGTGGAGTATGGAGCTAAATCAATTTGAGATAACATCCATCCCCTGCGATCCATCCTCAAATAGGCTCTCGCTGATTTCATAGTAGAATTCAATGCTCCTGAGGAAACTCCAATAAAGAACATCGAAACCCCTAGCACTTAATGGAAGTTATTCGTGGACTAGTCCTCCAACAACAAATATTCCGAAGTCGGAGTCGTGCTCATCACTCCAGAGGAATTCCCGATATGGTATGCATTAAGGCTCAACTTCCCTGCTACAAATAATGACGCAGAATATGAGGCCTTGATAGCAGGACTTACAATCGCGATCGAACTTGAGCTTAAGACCATTCAAATCTTCTCTGATTCACAACTCATTATGCGCCAGGTACAGGGACAAAATCAAGCTAAGGGGGAATGACTTGCCATATATCTGACTTGGGTTCAGGAATTTCTCACCAACTTTGGCCACTTTTTCATCACATAAATTCCTCGAGAAGAAAATGAAAAAGCGAATTCGTTAGCCATGATGACAAGCTTCGAGGATTCACAGCTCATGGGATCTGCCCCAGTCGAAGTGCTCGATTCACCGAGTATTAAGCAAATGCAAATCAAGGTGGTCATGAATGCCAAAACCGAGCCTGAATCATGGATGACATTGATCAAGAATTATCAGCAACATGGGACCCCTCCCAGGATGGTACAAAGAAAGATGAGCGCACACTCTCTAGTCAGCTTGCTACCTTCTCATGGATGGAGTACTCTACCTCAGAGGCTTCTCTGTCCCATTATTAAGGTGCGTAGCTCACAACGACGTTGACATGTGTTAACAGATGTACATGAAGGCGAGTGCTATGACCACACTGGAGGACAAACCTTGGCAAGAAAGATCATTAGACATGGTTAATACTGGCCCACACTCGATCAAGACACCGTAGACTATGCTCGCAAGTGCGACAAATGCCAGCGTTTCTCAACGATTCCAAGAGGCCCGCCTACTGAATTGACACGGTCAGTCCTTGGCCGATAGCTATGTGGGGAATGGACATCATCGGGACTTCTCCAATGGCTAAAGGCAGAACATGTTATGCTATCGTCGCAGTTGATTATTTTACCAAATGGGCGAAAGCCGAAGCTCTCTCCATGATCACCACCAAGAAGGTAATTAACTTCGTTGTCCGCAATATCATCACCCACTATGGAGTCTGCCAGGCCATCATCCCCAACAATGGAACCTGATTTGAGAGCGTAGAGTTCAAGACCTTCTATCAGTGGCACAACATCGAAAAAAGATTCTCAATGGTAGCTCACCCTCAAGCCAATAGGCAAGTCGAGGCTATCAACAAACTGATCAAAACAAAGTCAAACATAAGGCACCGGTTCCGTAAACTTGGTGGTAAAAAGAAAAGTTCTAGAGTGCTTAATTCCTTTTATCACCTCCTTGCAAATCCAAGAGGAAGGCGCACGAAGAACCATTTGTACTTGCATACAGATGGCTTGGCCAACGTCCCATCAAAGAACTTGGTATTGTGCGAAGCTTCTAGAAAATATAGGGATGGCAATATATTAGCTCTTCTTTTCAGCTGGAACAAATAATGGGTATCCTCTTCGGTAGGCTCACAATTCAAATACTCCTGGTAGAGAACATAAGTGCCTAGGAGCGAGGCATAAGAATTCGGATGCAGTTGTGACGGCACAATACGGAAATAGTATAACATGTCCCGAATAAAGATATTAGCGGGCGGTGCATAAGCCCTACCACCATCACTTGGTGCATGAACGTCATCCACGGGGATGTTAAACCGCAACACTATTTTCCTAACTGTCGTTGCATCCATACGCGATTGCACCAAGTCTGTCGGATTTTCAAGAATCACCGCATCGGGCAACATATCAGGGGACACCGGAGCCATCGGTGCATCCCCTCGACGATGCCCACATTCACCAACTCTTCATATACCACTGGAGAATGTTGTCTTTCAGTTTGTTCTTCATGCTCAAAAGCTTTAGGTAAACTGGCTATTGGAGAAGGGGTGGATCTTTCAGTAATCTCAAGCTCGCTGCCCATCGAGATAACATTGCTAGTAGAGTCAAAAGTAAGCGACAAGGGCAAGTAAATCTCAGTTTCCGACGTCTTTTTGGTCATGGATCTTGTATGCATTACTAGCTATACTTTAACACACTAGCATTAGACATCGCAGTGGATTAACCTGTACCCCTCCTGTTGGTGTAAACTAATATGTGCGTGTAGTGTTATGCAGAATCAAGATATAAAAAAGAGATTCAAACAGTTAAGTAGTTCAATCACAGTTCAAGTTTACGCTCTGAGCCATATGTGCAAATCTCGTGTCATCCATCGCGCGACCGTCAACATAAAAGCTGATTCAGTCGTGCGAGTGACACGAAGGTGATACAAATCTGGTAACATACACTCGCGAGTCCGAAGTCTCAAAAGGGGAGCATGACACATTACCACAAATAGAGGTCTCTGGGAGTGACAGGGAGACTTCACACCCTATGCTCGAGGTACGAAAGCTCATACCTCGATAGGGACACGTAGTTCGTACCTCACGGGGTGCGAAGTTTTCGGCGAGGGGTACGAGGCCTCGTAGCCCCGAAACTATCGGGGTACGAAGTCCTCCCTCACCACTCTCCGTGTTAACCTCTTCTTCCCCAAAACGCGCCTCTTCGAGCCTTCAACCTCTCCACTCTCGCATGCCTCCCTCTCCTTAACTTCGAACCCATACCCACGGGAAGCTCGAGCCGAGCCAAGCCACAACGTTTCCTCCAGGAGCGTGACCAAGCTTGACATAAGGAGACTCGCGCCTCCATGGCCCTCGAAGCATACCAAGGTTCGGGCTCGACTATCTTAAAAGCAAAAGTTTGAAGTTTACAAAAATGGTGGTCAAAGCAAGGAATAGTAGAAGGAAGAAAGGAAATGGAGAAAGGGGACCTATTTATAACAAAAGGAGGTGTCTCTTCGTATTCGAAGGCACGTCACTTCGTACCCCAGAGGGATACGAAAATTCGTACCCTATCAGGGTATGAAATTTCGTACCCAGCATGGGTACGAAAATTCGTACCTCCTAGGGCATGAAATTTTATACCGATCAGGGTACGAAAATTCGTACCCCCTGTGGCACAAAATTTTGTACCTCTTAGGGTAAGAAATTTCATACCCAAACCATATATATATGCATATACATATATGTGTATATTATATGTTACGATGATGACATACATGCGTGTACATATACAATACACGTGCATGCGAAAAAATGTAAATGCACAAGCATGGTGTAATGCTAAAACTTAGCAACGTAAACTCACCGTTGCTTTCACCATGACTCCTTTACGACTCCATCATAAACGAACTCAACAACTAACGTCTATTTTTCGTAAGTTTACAGGAAAAGTTGACGAATCGATAATTACTTCAACTAATACAAAGCACATCATGTCAAGACAAGACGTACTTTGGTAGGCAAATGTTAACCGGCCTTTTGGTCTGGTTCCCAAAAGTATACAAGGCACGCTCAACTCAACGCATCGCATGAAGCTAGAGCCGAAAATGCTGCCAAGGAGGAGAGAAAGAAAGCTAAGAAGGGATCATGCCAACGAGACTTCACCGCTCCTCTAAACATTGCTAAACCAATACCTCAAACCCCAGAAAGTCACAAGACCCAAGACTCGCCCTCCTTTTCCACCTTCACTAATTCTTCGTACCCCTTGGGTTACAAATTCGAAGGGGGCTTGACGGACTGCCCCGCACCAGCCAACATTTCCAATGAAAGTGCGCTATGCCAATGTCCGACTAGCATGGGTTGGTCGCCAAAGGAAGGAAAAGAAAGGAATTTGAACTAACAAGGAACCTGTAGAATTTCTCACAGCGCATAGGATGAAATATAATAATAACATAACTTTGACATAAAATAGGCGAGACCGTGCATAAGCTGAAAACTAAACCATCATAGCAGCGAAAATCCAAAATACAGCTTATCATCCAAACCAACATTATTACAACTTTGAAATACTGTCTCTAAAGCAAAAGAAAGAGGTACACTACTAATTCCCAAAGTAGTGACCAGCAACAACTCAGGAAGATTATATATATATCATACGTAGAAGCCTCCTGCTTGTCTCCGGTACAACTACTCGTGCATAATCACCTGACCTGTCTCTAGTCTGCCCATTTAAGAGCACCTAGAGTAATAAGAAGAGACATAAAACTCTGGGTCAGACAAAAGTCTGGTATGAGCGATAAGTAGCAAAACAGAATAATAACATGTATACATAAACCATACCTGAACCTGAACTTGCAACCAAAGAGTTAGCACAACAGGATGTACAATACTGTAAGGTGTCACTAACATATGGTGTAAAGATATGGGGAGGGGGTGTGGATGTCATAGTAATAGCAAAACATCAAACATAGCAATCATCCTCACGTCTCTCACTCAGTGCGTAAAGCATACAATATTTAACACTTTGATCACCCAATGCTTTGATATGATTGCTCTGCCCCATGGAGTCACATTGGCTCCACTGCACTTATCCATAGCCACTAATCTTTTGCTATGTCCATTCTGCCCCATGGAGTCATGACAACCCCACTGCACTGGCTCATAGCCTTGCTATGATCACTTTGCCCAGTGAAGTCATGACAACTTCACTGCTCAGATCCATAGTTAATATCCGTCTCTTAGTGGTAAGTCAAAGCTATAGACGTCGATAACCCCTTTGCACACGTCCCACAGCAAAGTCCAACTCATGAAGTTATCTCGTTGATCCCTATTTGGATCTTGCATAATAACCTCCCATTTGGACTTCCTTTTCATCTCGGGTTTTGGTTGGATTGTAGTTGTTCTTCGGAAGAGTCGTCGTGTAGTAGTAGTGAAAGTTTAAATCCAGTTCGATTCGGTACATGGTGTCCGAGTCCCTTCCTATAGTCCGGTTCGATCCTCCACATCACCTCGGTTTGGCTCGATCACTTCAAACCTCCAGCTTCCGGTTCAGTTCGGTTACATCGATCTGACCCATTAGTTGCTCCAGCTCCGCATGCCGATCTGGTCCCGTATCCTAATCTTAGCTCGGTCCAATTCTTCATTTCTATCCACTTCCTTGCGCCCCAGTTTTGATCTGATTCGGTCCTCATGCTAAGCTCCAATCCTATCCCTGACCCAACTCCAACTCTATGCATGTGGCCTTCCTTCTTGCCAAGTATCTTATGCCAAGTTCCGATTCAAATCGAATTCCCTTGCTCGGTTCTCCTATCCGACTGGAGCCTTATATCTGATCCGATCCGAAACCCTGCACATTTCCTGCAACTTTTCCAGCGACTGTTTTACGCCATACGACAGCGTTTTCGACCACTCTAACTTTTCTAATCGATTACAAAGCATACCATACAGTCATAGCAACATAGAGAATCAACCATAAACACCAAAACGATAATTTAATATGTCAATATGGATTAAACATACCCAAAAACCCATGTTTTCTCCTCAATCCCCCTTAACCATGTTTAATCATACAATTAGCACAAGTTTTCCAAATTATCCCAAATTTCTGTCAAAGCCCTAAAATAATATTTAAGGATTTTACGATTTTTTCCAGATTTTTCTGACCCATAATTTCGCTAATTATCACTAATCACCCCTAATTAGCCATAATTAGTGAAAAACAATGCAAATTACTCATCTTAGCCCCAAATAAAATATCAAATATGAAAACTCCACTGTTTGGGTCGAATTCTAATGCCTAGCAGCAGCTCCAATTCTGATTTGGTGCTATTTCTCCTTGATTTGACGTAGATTAGCTTAATCCTTGATTAGAGAGCGATTTCAGATGAATTTAGAAGGTGGAGGCTATTGCTAGAGTTTCTAAGAGGTAAATGGCGGCTAGAAAACTGAAATAGTATGAAAACCTAACTCATTTCAACCTCCCTATAATCCTAATCCCGAAATGGGTTATGGGCCCATTTGCTAATTACCCTAATCAGCCCACTTAAGCAGTTTTTCGCCTTCTAAACCTTGTTTCAGCCATATCTCCCAAACGGTGAGTCCGTTTGGCTAATGTGACCACTCTACGGAAATGCAAACCATTATTTGAATCCAATGGAATTGGTTTCATGTCAAAACTCCTTACCAATCAAAAGTTATGGCCAAAACAGGATCAGCTTGGGGCAAAACGGTCATTTGAAAATCGGCAAAAATCGTGAACATGGGAAATGACTCCAATAGTTGTTCCCCAAAGTTACACAACTATGCGACCTCATATGAAAATAAAATAAATTTTCTATGATCCTTCATTACGTAGAATGCAGGTCATTACACTCTTTCCCCGTTAAGAATTTTTTCACCCGAAATTCACTAATTAAAGCATACAATGGGTCCCTCATGCCTAAAAGCCATTTACAAACAATCAAACATACATTACAAGTACATAAAGTCTATCCTAGCATGCAGAATAAAATCTTACCAGGCAAAGAGTTTCGGATACGATTCCCTTATACTCTCCTCTGTTTCCCAAGTATAGTCATTTTCATCCTCACCCTACTGAACCTTGACCAGTTTCACCGCCTTCCTTCGAAGTTGCCTCGTGTCGTACTCGACAATACGGATCAGCCTGCGGTTCCCACCGCCTCGAGTTCTACTTCGATATCGTCCAACTGATCCAGTGAAATAGTCATGTCGGGGTCGTGCACGAACTTCCTTAACTAGGAAACATGAAACATGTTATGAACTCCCGCCATCTTGTCTGGCAACTCAACTTTATATGCTAAATTCCCGACTTGTTCGAGAACTGGGAATGGACCAACAAATCTTGGTGTTAACTTGCCTCTCCTACCAAATCGAATCACGCTCTTTAACGGAGAAATTTTGATAAACACCAAGTCGCCAATGGAGAATTTTAAATCTCTTCTACTCTTATCAGCATAACTCTTATGCCTATCTTGGCAGCCTTCATTCGCGGTCGTATAACCTTGATCTTATCTGAGGTTTCTCTTATCACATCTGGTCCAAGCACAAATTTCTCACCGGTTTATAACCAACATGATGGTGAGTTGCGCAGTCTTCCGTACAAAGCTTCAAATGGAGCCCTACCAATACTGGATTGATAACTATAATTATATGCGAACTCCACTAGATGCAAATGATCATCCCAAGACCCTCCAAAATCCAATATACAAGCTCTCAAGAGATCCTCCAATATATGATTCACCCTCTTTGCCTGACTATCGGTTTGAGGATGGTACGCGGTATTGAGATGTAATTCTGATCCTAAAGCCTCTTGTAAGCTCTTCCAAAATCCACTAGTGAACAACGGATCTCGGTCACTACAATGCCTTTGGGTACTCAATGAAATCTCACTACGCACTTCATATACAATTCTACTAACTTAGCTGTTGTTCTATTTGACTTGACTGGTATAAACCTTGCACTCTTGGTCAATCGATCTACAATCACCCAAATGCTATTATGGCCCGATCTAGTCCTTGGTAACCCATTAATGAAATCCATTGAGACTTGTTCCCATTTCCATTCTGGAATTTCTAATGGTTGCAACAAACCACCAGGTTTCTTTTGCTTAGCTTTAACTAGCTAGCAGTTCATGCATTTGGATATAAACTTCCCAACTTCTCTTTTCATCCCTTCCCAGTAGTAGGTCTACTTCATGTCTCGATACATTTTGTTACCACCGGGGTGTATAGTCAGTTTTGAGTGATGACATTCTCTAAGTACTTCTTCTCTCAAACCATTGAAATTTGGTACAACCAATCCCCCATTCTTTTTAAGCCATCCATCTCGATCAAGACAATACTTATTCATCTTCTCGTCGATATCCATCTCTAACTTGGAGATGATTTCCAATAAGTTAGGATTGTCCCTCTGACTGGAGCCTATCCGCTCAATCAAAGTGGGTCTGACCGTCAAACTTGCTAACATCTCTGGATCCAATTCGCACTTTGGTCTGAAATCATACCCAGCGATATACTCCAGTTGCTTCCATTCAAGAAACATAGCCACTAAACTGGCGTGTCTTATACTAAATTCATCAGCTACCGCATTGCCCTTTACTGGTGTATATGCGATATTGAAATCATAGGAAGCCAAGAATTCTAACCATCTTTGCCATCGGAGATTTAGATCCTTTTGAGAGAAGAGATACTTTAACGATTTATGATCGGAAAACAGCTCGAATCTTTCTCCCAAGAGATAATGTCTCTACATCTTCAATGCGAGCTCGATTGCTACCAATTCCAAATCGTCGGTAGGGTATCTTTCCTCATGCGGTTTCAGATGTCAACTAGCATAAGCTACAACCCTACCTCTTTGCATCAATACAGCAGCTAGTCCGGTACCACATGCATCCGTGTATGCTGCCATCTCTTCATTGCCTTTAGGAATGACTAACACTAGCGCATGCGTCAACTTTTCCTTTAGACTCTTAAATGCATTTTCACACCTTTCGTCCCAAACGAAAGTTTGATTCTTCTTGGTCAACTGAGTTAACAGTGCCGCTATCTTGGAGAAGTCCTGGATAAAGTTACCATAATATCTAGCTAATCCCAAGAAACTTCTTACGTTTGTTGCATTCTTGGGCGTAGACCAATCCTGTACCGTAGCCACTTTTGCAGGATCCACGGCAATACCATTCTTTGAAATAACATGGCCCAAGAATCTCACTTCCCTCCTCTAGAAGTGGTACTTAGAAACTTTGCTTATTCAGTTGATCTCTGAATACCATATTCATAAGATCCACAAAATATACTGGTGCATTGGTCAACCCGAATGGTATGACCAACCACTCATAGAATCCAGACAGTGTCCGAAAGTTCCAACTGGGAGAGCACTCTTGCTCCCTCCAGTTGATCAAACAAATCATCTATCCGCGGAAGAGGATACTTATTCTTCATAGTCACTTTATTCAACTCGCAGTAGTCCACACATAAACAAAGGGAGTCGTCTGCCTTGGTAGCAAATACAACTGGTGCTCCCTACTCGGAGACACTTCTTCTGATAAATCTCTTCTTCAAAAGATCGCTTACTTGCACCCTGAGCTCTCTCTGCTCCCTTGGTGCCATACGATGAAGAGGCATAACTATAGGTCTGGCATCTTTCATAAATCAATACAAAACTCAATCTCTCAGTGTGGTGGAAGTCCGGTCACTTCCTCGAAGATATCCGGATGCTGGCCAACAATGGGAATTCCTGCTAACTCATCCTGCGGGATGTCGAGGGAATTTAGAAAACTAGCCATCTCCTCATCGCTAGGTAGGCCACCAAACATTACCTTCCGCCCATCATCCGCCCTAATATACATCGAAAATCCCTCACAATCTACCACTACTCCATATCTTTGGAGCCAATCGACTCCCAAAATAATGCCAAACCCAGTAAAGGCCAAAACAAAGCAATCACTAACAAACATGCATCCATGACTCGATAAGACCACATTACGACAAATCTTACTAAGGCTAGTCGAACCACTAATCGGGTTCGTCATCGCTAAAGGTCTATCGACTATCTTGGGTTCCAGTCCCAACCTATCTACCAGGTCACTAGATATGAAGGAACGGGAAGCCTCAGTATCAAACAATGCTCAAACAGGAACATCACAAACAGAAAGCATACCTTGAATGACGATATTTTTTCCTTTCTCCGCCACAGTTGGGGCATTCGACGAAGAAGGAAAAGCATTAATAGCATATGCTTTCACAATCTGCTTCTCTTTAGGGGGTTGTGGACACTTATCCTTGTGATGTCCCACTTGACCGCAATTGAAGCACTTCCTGTCCGCTGGCCTTGCTCGACATTCTTTAGCATAATGGCCCTTCGTGCCACAGCTAAAGCACTCAACATCTTTCTTACTCTTCTTCTGACCATCCTTGGTCTGATTCTGTTTCCTTTTATTTTGAGAATTATTCTTGCCTCCACCGCTTGCCTGCGGCTTTGGCCCCTAGATGCAACAACGACTTCAGTCTTGGGTTTAGGATAAAGGCTCTCTGATCTCAATGCTTTCCCAATAATCAATTCAAAAGTCTCGTTGATATGGTTTATAAGCCTTTCCCCCAAGTACTAATCTAAGCTGTTATTAACTTCTCATTCTTCTTCTTGGGAATGTCAATAAGGGATAATCCATACTTCGATAAAGTATCGAACTTAGCAATATATTCCGAGACTGCCCTACCATTCTGCCTAAGCTCCAAGAACTTCCTAAACAATTCTAATTTCTGAGCAGCTGGGATAAACTTATCACTGAATCGGGCCTTGAACGGATCCCAAGTAACTTGATCCTCGAGAGTAGCCGCCTTAATAGCATTCCACCAATTCATAGTCCGTCCTTGCAGTTGGCACGACCTTAGCTTTCTCTTCATCGCGTCATCGATCCCTAATTCTTTAAAGATGCGCGAGCCAATCCTGAACTTCTGTAGCCAATTCCGTTTCTTGGAACAACTTCCCACCAAGACTCGTGTAGTCCTTACAGAGCTTGGCAAAATCGGCCTTAGGCGCCTGCACCGCTGCACCACCACCATTTGCAGTATTAGGAATTGCCCTCTGAACATCCCTAAGCATCTCACTCATGAAGTCAGTGAACATCATCCTCATATCAGGAGCATTCCCATTATTAGATCCTCTACTAGTACCCATCGTATGTCGGCTCATCATTCAATCTGTAAGGACAAAACGATTTACCATCCCTTTAGTGGTGCCAGTGCAGTGCGACTTCATCCCTAGATATACTAATAGTATATATATAGCTTTAGAAAACCAAAATATCACAAAAACACGCTCTTATATACGTATACTACCTCTCCCTGATGTCTTTCCCTGGGTTAACTATGCAACCTAGAGCTCTGATTCCAAGTGTGACAGCCCGCTTGCACTAGCCGACATTTCCAATAAAAGTGCACTGTGCCAATGTTCGACTAGCACGAGACAGTCGCCAAAGAAAGGAATTTGAACTAACAAGGAACCTGTAGAATGTCTCACAACGCATAGGACGAAATATAATAATAACATAACTTTGACATAAAACAGGCGAGATAGTGCATAAGCTAAAAACTAAACCGTCATAGCAGCGGAAATCCAAAGTACAGCTTATCATCCAAACCAACATTGTTACAACTTTAAAATACTGTCTCTAAAGCAAAAGAAAGAGGTATACTGCTAATGCCCAAAGTAGTGACCAACAACAACTTAGGGAGATTATATATATATATATGTGTATATATATATCATACGTAGAAGCCTCCTGCTCGTCTCCGGTACAGCTACTCGTGCATAATCACCTGACCTGTCTCTAGTCACCCGTTTAAGAGCACCCAGAGTAATAAGAAGAGACACAAAACTCTGGGTCAGACAAAAGTCTGGTATGAGCGATAAGCAGCAAAACAGAACAATAATAGGTACACATAACCATACCTGAAGTTGGACCTGCAACCACAGAGTTAGCATAACATGACGTACAATACTCTAAGGCGACAATAACATATGGTGCAAAGATACGGGGAGGGGGTGCATGTCATAGTGATAGCAAAACATCAAATAGCAACCATCCTCACATCTCTCACTCAGTGCGTAAAGCATACGATATTTACCACTTTGATCACCCAATGCTTTGCTACGATCACTGTCCCCCCTGGAGTTATAGTGGCTCCACTGCACTGATCCCTAGCCACTAATCCTTTGCTATGTCCACTCTGCCCCATGGAGTCATGACAACCCCGCTGCACTGGCTCATAGCCTTGCTACGATCACTCTGCCCCATAAAGTCATGACCACTTCACTACACTGATCCATAGCCAATATCCGTCTCTCAGTGGTGAGTCAAAGCTATAGACGTCGATAACCCCTTTGCACACGTCCCGCAGCAAAGTCCAACTCATAAAGTTATCTCGTTGATCCCTATTTGGATCTTGAGTAATAACCTCCCATTTGGAATTCCTTTGCATCTGGGTTTTGGTCGGATTGGAGTTGTTCTTCAGAAGAGTCATCGTGTAGTAGTCGTGAAAGTCTAAATCCAGTTCGGTTCGGTATATGGTGTCCAAGTCCCTTCCTATAGTCCGGTTCGATCCTCCATATCACCTCGGTTCGGCTCGATCACATCAAACCTCCAGCTTCCGGTTCGGTTACACTGATCCAATCCATGAGTTGCTCCAGCTCCCCATGCCGATCCAGTCCCGTATCCTAATCCTAGCCCGGTCTAATGCTTCATTTCGATCCGTTTCCCTGTGCTCCAGTTTTGATCTGATTTGGTCCTCATGCTAAGCTCCGATCCGATCCCCGACCCAACTCTAACTCTATGCAAGTGGCCTTCCTTCTTGCCAAGTATCTTATGCCAAGTTCCAACCGAATCGAATTCCCTTGCTCGGTTCTCCTATCCGATCCAAGCCCTATATCCGATCCGAGCACTATATCCGATCCGATCTGAAACCTTGCACATTTCCTGCAACTTTTCCAGCGACGGTTTTACGCCATACGACAACGTTTTCGGCCACTCTAACTTTTATAATCGATCACAAAGCATACCGTACAGTCATAGCAACATAGAGAATCAACCATAAACACAAAAACAACAATTTAATATGTCAATATGGATTAAACATACCCAAAAACCCATGTTTTCTCCTTAATCCCCCTTAACCATGTTTAATCATACAATTAGCAAAACTTATCCAAATTACCCTAAATTTCTATTAGAGCCCTAAAATAATATTTAAGAATTTTACGAATTTGTCTAGATTTTTCTGAGCCATAATTTCGTTAATTTTCACTAGTCACCCATAATTAGCCGTAATTAGTGAAAAACAATGCAAATCACTCACCTTAGCCACAAATAAAATATCAAATCTGAAAACTCCACTGTTTGGTTTGAATTCTAATGCCTAGCAGCAGCTCCAACTCTGATTTGGTGCTATTTCTCCTTGATTTGACGTAGATTAGCTTAATCCTTGATTAGAGAGCGATTTGGGATGAAATTAGAAGGTGGAGGCCATTTTTATGGTTTCTAAGAGGTAAATGGCAACTAGAAAACTAAAATAAAATTAAAACCTAACTCATTTCAGCCTCTATATAACCCTAATCCCGAAATGGGTTATGGGCCCATTTGATAATTACCCTAATCAGCCCGCTTAAGTGGTTTTTCATCTTCTAAACCTTGTTTCAACCATATCTCCCAAACGGTTAGTCCGTTTGGCTAGTGTGACCACTCTATGGAAATATAAATCATCTTCTGAATCCAATGGAAGTGGTTTCAGGTAAAAACTCCTTACCAATCAAAAGTTATGGCCTAAAAAAGATCAGCTTGGGGCAAAACGATCATTTAAAAATTGGCAAAAATCGCGAACATGGGAAATGACCCCATTAGTCGTTCCTTAAAGTTACACGACTATACGACCTTATATGAAAATAAAATAAATATTATACAATCCTTCGATACGTAGAATACGGGTCGTTACAGGGCGAGCATTCCGAATCCGAGATTCTGGTGGCCTGCTACAAGGGATTCGAAATTTTTAGTGTGGTCCCCTACTTCTACCTACTCCTACCTACTCCCACCTCACCACTCCACTATAAATAGCCCTTGACCTCACACTTCAAAGCGGTTGGAATTTAGTGATTTGACCCCTCTTGAAAGCTCAAATAGCCTCTTTAATGGCATCTCCCCTTTGAGGAAGAAGAAGGGCAAAAGTGTCTTTTCCTAATATATTATTATATGGCCAAGATGACATCATATAACATAGAGATATGTGTAAAGAGATGTCATGAGATGTTCTTAACCTTGTAACTATTGGTTATTAATAATATTCGAACGACTCTTCCAAAGTGGACATAGGCTGTGACGATCGCCCATAACCCCTGCACTAAACAAGAGAAATAATGCGCTAAAAGGTGTGCTGGGAAGCTATGGACGATCACTAGTGTAGGTAAATACAAGCGGATGCTGTCGTAGAACTCACAGCGCAAGAATAAAATATAATAGAACTTATACAACAGGTTATAGTAATGAAGCATCATATAGCAAACTTTTCAAACTTTCACAACTCCTTAAAGGTTATCCAACGAATACCAAAGTTTGTACGATAAGCCTCACTACAAGCTTCATAGAGCACTCAACAACGGAAATAGAAATACTAGATAGTAATAAAACGGGTACGCCAGCCTCCTACTCGCCTTCTCACAGCATCATCATCCTCACTAATAATCTGTAACCTGCTACTTAGTCTGCCATCCACAACCAGATGAATGGCCCAAGGTAATAAGAGGAAACATAAAGCCTTGAGTCAGACAACAATCCTAGTAAGCGATAAAATTGCTAACAAAATTCAACAATAAAGTATATGAGGATAGGTAGATTAACAAACCAATCTACCAAAAACTAGAGAAGAATTCAACTCCCGTCTTCCCCACATCGGACAGTGATAGCCTTTACATTAAACAATTCAACCATTCATCCATGGAAACCAGAACACCTATTCAATCATGGTAAAGCACTCATAACTTCCAGATTATATATATATCTCATGTAAACCATCCCAATCGAATTCAACATCCCTCAAGCACAAGCCCCAGAGGCCTAAACCAATATCAGAGAAGCACCCAAGGAACATCTCCTTCAACTTTGGACGACCTACATGAGACAGTACAAACAGAACAACTGATCATCCATGACAGACTCTGGCTACCACCGCCAATCCTGCTTTGAAACCATCGTTAATCGTATGACGACTAACCTTGCCACATGTCAAGGGTTAATGGTAACCCCAGTTCTAGCATAAAATCCATAGGCCTTTCAACGATACATATGTATGTCCAACCTTGACAACTAGGCCTTTCAACGATACATATGTATGTCCAACCTTGACAACTAGGCCTTTCAACGATACCCAGGGTACTCGACCTACAACTGGTCTTTTAGGTACCCCATCGTACCCCTGCTTTGAGCCTACTAGAATTTACGACAACGATAATCTCTCGACCTTCTCATCTCTTAGTCATCCAACTTGATGACTTTTCATAGCTCAAGCAACCTTCTCAAACAACCATTATTCAACAACTCATGACCTTTGAGTTGTCAGCTCATTTATTTTGCCACACCGATCAACGAACACATTTCAACACTTCGAACCTTCCTCCTTGAATTCACTTCGAAGTCACACCATCACCGAGCCAAATTACATCACTGCGCTGCGGCTATGGTTCTGGGGGTTGCCCCTGATTTTTTTCCAGGGTTTTTTATTTAAATCTGAGTCGTACCCGAAAATATAAATTTTCAGAAAATGACCCTATTTGACCAACCCCCTGGTGCGACTGACCCCTTCTGCTCGACTCCACCATGCTCGAGCCAACACTATTCGACCCGGAATGTGCACGACCGACCACATGCATGCACGACCCAAAGATGTCCTCCTCGTACACATCCGACCAACCTCAAGACCGACCCGGAGTAACCGGCCCGACCCATAGTGACCGACCCGGCCCAAACTTCCTCCAAAACCAAAACCCCTAGACTTGCTCAACTAACCCACAACAAGATCGACCCGACCCATCTTGACCGACCCGACCCATGTGAGACCGACCGACCAGGCATGGCTTCTGGCTTGTTCTCCAAGGCATAATTTGGGAACCGACCGACCCACCCTGGCTCGCTCAACCAATCCAAAACCTGCACTTCACCGATTCCTCTCCGATTTGGACCAAAACTTCGCCAGATGATAGATTTGATGAAACCATCTCATCCAATATGACCACAACCATGATATGAAATCAACAACATCACCAATATGACAATTTCATCAATAATTATGTAAAATTTCCCAAAATCACCACAAATGAACATATGAGCAAAACCATGGATTAAACTTGCATATTCACATGAAATATCATAGAAATTACCTATCTAAACTTGTTAAATCAGATCATAAGGTGATTAATATGAAAATGGACTTACCAATGCATAGACCTATGAGAAAATAGTTGAATTTAATGAAAAAAATGATCAACTACTCATACACTTCATTGAATCCATGTGAGAGATGTAAACTACTCACTGATCCTCCTAAACAAGAAAAAATCATTGTAGTAAGATTCCAGACAGCAAGCAATTGAATCCAGACTCTTGGATTTGATAAATTCACCCTTCAATTGATATAGATCTAGCCTCCACTAGTGTAGATCTATGATTTTCCTCCTTAAATTTGATTTTTAATACTGGAAAGGTGTTAGCGGAAGGAGGAACATATGCCACCTTATGAGAGAATGGAGAGATTAAAACAATTTCCCATATCTCTCAACCCCTATTTATAGTTTCCACCAGCTCACTAATGGGCCTTTCCAAATCAGCCCATTGTGGCTCTCCAAACATGAACAACCAACTGAAAACCTTAAAACAGTGATTCCTCCCAAACCTTTGAGCAAAAACTTTAATGTAACCATCTACGGAAAGGTAATCATCATTTCCTTTCCAATGGCATAAGTCTCACCACCTCATTCGACATAAGTCGAAAGTTATGCCCTATACAAGAATGGTAGGGGCAAAATGGTCACAAATAAAATTGGTAAAACTTATGGACGTGTCTCACATCCCCATAAGCAACATATTAAAATACGAGAATGATCCAACCTTCTGGAAATAAAATAAAAATATTTTACAATCTCCCGATACGTAAAATGCGGGTTGTTACATAGGCCTCTAGCGAGATGGAAACACTATAAATCTCTCGTGTTATTTACAGCATTCCGCGCTTACTTTTTCGCACAAAACTATAATTCTTAGTAATTAAGAATCCTGGGTGTTTACGGCTAATTTTGCCATCAACAATATATTTATTCAAATAAAGTGGTAGCTGTCATTGTTTGTTTTAGATGGAAGGATTTTCGGCAATTTTGACTAGTTCAAAATTTCTGGGGAGTTACATGGACACCAATGCAGCCTTTCTCTAATGTGGATTGGTCATTCTTGTTTCAAATAGAGAATGAGTGGACGAACTTGGAGAAATGCGGCTAGGGATGAGTCTACTACTGGAGGGATAGGCGAACGTAGCCAGTCGGGAGCTACAACCGCTATACCCAATTATCTTGCAATGTTCGAGGCCATGATGGCAACGATAATGAGGAGGATACCCACTCCAGAAGCTGCAGTAGAGCGTGGTGTTCCTGTGCAGGCGCCTAGGGTTGATTCTAACGTGCGACAAAGGGATTATCCTTCTTCAGATGAGGACGATGATTTGAGAAGAAGTATAGCCTTAAAGAAACTGCGGCGTTGGGTTAAGAATCGAGATGAGGAGATCAATGCCACTTTGGATAAGGCTTTGGGATATGAGAATGAGTCTACTAAGAAAATTACTACTATGACGACCGCCCTGTACCTCCCGCCCAAACCGAATGGAAGTGCAATGTATGACGTGCCAGGTCGATACAGGATGATCATCGAAGATAAGTAAACACAAGTGGAACCTGTCGTATAACTCACAGCGCATGGATAAAGTGTAATAGAACATAAACAACAGGCAAAAATAGCGAAGCATAATTGCACAAAATTTTAAACTTCTATATCATCAAGGAATATCCATAACATTGTTAAATTACATCAACAAACTTTGTACAAAAGTCCTCGCTACAACACTCAAAGAATTCAACAGACAGTGCAAAAACAGTATAATATGTATAGTAGAAAACTGGTACGCAAGCCTCCAGCTCGTCATCGATCTGCAGCATTGTCCACTAACATATGATACATGTTTCCTGCTACTCAGTCTGCCTATCCAAAACATGGATGAACAACCTAAGGTAATAAGAGGGAAACATAAAACCTTGAGTCAGACAACAGTCCTAATGAGACATAAAACAACTATATAACATCATCAATAAAGTATATAAGAATAGACTGATTCATCTAATCTACCAATCATATCATCAGAGAAGAACCCAACATGTCTCCTCTACATCCGATAGTGATAGCCTTTACAATAATCAAGTAAAAACAAAGTACATCTATGGAAATCAGTTATCAAGCGTAGATCATTCTAGTCGATATCGACGTCTCCCAGGCACAGGCCCCGAAGGCCTAAACCAACATCTGATAAGCACCCAAGAGAAATCCCCTTCGACGTCGAATAATCTACACAAGACAATATAAACAAACAATCATCATCCACGACTCTGGCTACAACAACCAACCTTGCTTCGAAACCATTGTTAATCCTATGACTGGCCCATCTTACCACTCGTCAAGGGCTAATGGTAACCCCAGATGAAGCAAAACTCTATACGCCATCTACATTATATGTTTGTCTTACTCGACAAAAAAAACTAGGCTCATCAAGTTTTTCCCTATGGTACACGACCCATCCTGTCTTTTAGGCGTCCCCATTGTACCCCTGTTTTGGGACGCTAGAACCTCCGACTAACAAAAATCCCTCAGCCTTCAGTATCTCTAGTCGTCATCGACAACGACTATTCATAAGCTCAAGCGTCTTCTCGAGCAACCATTGTCCACAAATTCAACATCTCTGAGTCATACTCACATTCATTGCATTTCATCGATCAACGAACACATCCCAACACTTTGAACATTCCATTTTGAACTCACGTCGAAGCCACGTCCAATACTGAACCAAAATAACGTCCATTTATGGTCCATATAAGTCGGATCATCCATCTCTGAAACCGACCCATCGCTGACACCTTCGATTGTTACAGCGACCCGACCCATCGAGCTCCAAAAGAAACGACCCATCAATCACGACCTGACTTCGGATGACCTAACCCATCTCATCGCCCCATTTTACCAATCCATGCTAACCCAACTTCCTTGACATACCTATCTGCCTCGACCGACCCAAGTGCGTGCGAACCAACTTGAGATCCAACTCTTTTTTAACACCCAAGCTTCATGCCACATCATTGCCGACCTATCATCGCAAACCTTTTCCGCTTCCGAATGACCCAAAGCATTTCAACACACCAACAACCCGCTATGTATTGGAGAACAAGCCAACGACCCAACTCCAACGACCTGTGCCAAAAATGACCTGACTCCAGATCTGACCAATCTACCTCCAATCTTGACCAAATCATCACCGAACGATAACATCGATATAAACAACTCATCCAATTCAATCATCAACACTATACAAAATCATCAACAACACTAAAATGACAATTATTCATCAACCATCATATAGAATTCACCAAATCATGATAAATCAATAAATATAAAAAAAAAATGAATCTAAACTTGCATATACATATGAATTAACATAAGAATTACTGATTTAAGTTGTTAGATTAGACCCTATGGTGATTCAAATGAAATATACTTACCATGATGTAAATCTAGGTGAAAACAACTTGTAAATGATGAAAATAAGATCAAACAGCCTATATACTTGATCAAATCCGTGTGAGAGATACTTATCACTCACCAATTCTTCTAAATTACTCGAAATCACTATATTCCCAATCCGTATAGCGAAGAACACTCTTCGGACCTCTCAATTTGATGCGATCTTCTTTCACTCGATGTAGATCTAACTTTACTCGATGTAGATCTTCAATTCTCTCTCGTAGATCTAGAATTTTGATGGAGGAAATGTGTATTCGATTGAGCAAGGAGAATCACGAGCTATACCAAATGAGAGAATGAAGAAAGTAAACTATTCTCCATGCCTCTACCCCTATATTTATAGCCTCCACCCAGCCCACTAGTAGGCCACACCAAATCAACCCATTAAGAACTAGCCAAACTTGAACAGAATTTGCGCAACACTAAAACAACGATTCCTCCCAAACCGCTGAACCAAATCTTTAATGTGGCCGCTCTACGGAATTGGAAACATCATTTCCTTTCCAGTGAAATCGATCTCAGCACTTGATTCGATCCCAGTCAAAAGTTATTCCTTGTACAAAACTGACAGGAGCAAAATGGTCACAAATAAAATTGGTAAAAATTATGGCCATGTCTTACGTCCCCATAACCAACCTACTAAAATATTAGAATGATCCAACCCTCGGGGAATTAAATAATTAATATTTTATGATCCTCCGATAAGTAAAATGCAGGCTATTACATTCACAATTTGCTTTCCCTTTGGCTGATCCGGATAATCCTTCTTGTTATGCCTAGGCTTGACACAACTATAGCACTTCCTTTTAGCTTTTGAATTCTTGCAATCATTGGAAAAATGGCCCTTCCGCTTGTAGTTGAAGCATATCACCTCGCTTTTCTGCTTCTTCTGACCATCTTTTCCTATTTGTTGTTGTTGCTTCCTTTTTTTGTTATTACCACCCTACTGTGCTTTTGGTTCCTTTTTAGCTGCAACAAAACTCTCTTCCTTGCGAGACAAACTCTCATACCTCAAAGCCTTCTCCACAATTTTCTCATAAGTGTCATCCAAATGATGAACCAGTTGATTCCCGAGGTATTTTTCCAAGCCTATGACGAACTTATCGTTCTTCTGGTCTCTACATATGAACATGCATACTTGGACAAAGCTTCAAATTCAGAAACATACTCCAATACTGGTCGACCATTCTGCTTTAGCTCAACAAACCTCTTGAACTGAATATACTTCTGGACAGTTGAAATGAACTTCATCACGAACTTGACTTGGAACTGATCCCACGTGATCTCATCTTCCGGAGTCTCTAAAATGACAGAGTTCCACCAATCCATAGCTCTTCCCTGCGGTTGCCTTGATGCAAGCTTCCTCTAAGTCGCATCATCAATGCCTAAGTCTCCAAATATTTGAATTCAAGTATCAAACACCCTTGAATCTCTACAGTTGGCTATGTCCCTTTAAACGGCTTCCCAACTAGTGTAGTGAAATCCTTGCATAGCTTTGCGAAGTCCACAACCCTAGGTACTTGCACCTGAACCCCAACATCTACCACGATTGTCTTTGGAGCGAGTACCCTCCTCATGATTGCTGCCATCACAGCCTCGAACATAGCTGGGTAATCTAGTTTTCCGCCATCTCCCCCTCTAGGAATAGTCTCCTCCCTAGCAGTATGTCACGAAGATCAATGACTCATTCTAAATCTAAAATATATAATGATTAGTCCACACATGAGAATAACTGCAACTAAGTTCAAGCGCTACTATACTATATACTACGATATAGTAATCATACATTAAGAAAGTACAAATATGTCATTACATCTTCGAACTTTGGATAAAATCGCTTAACCAAAGCTCTGATACCAAATGTGACGACTTCCCCTTACCTCCTACACAAACCGAGGAGAAGTGCATTGTATGGCATGCCGGGACGATATGGGACGATCATCGAAAAGAAGAAAACACCAGCTGAACCTATCGTATAACTCACAGCGCAAGGACAAAATATAATAGAACATATACAATAGGAAAATAATATGAAGCAGAATCTTAAACTTTCATATCTTCATGAAATATCCATATATGACTGGAATACATCATCAGATTCTGTACAATCAACCTCACTACAAAGTCTCTCAGAGGAGCATACATCATACATAGCAGCAGAAACAACTAATAGTAGATAGTAGGAAATAACATGTCCACCTCCCGCTCGTCGTCGCTTTGCAGCATCGTCCTCATCAAGATCTACTACCTGCTACCTCCTACCTAGTCTTCCCATCCACTAGCGGATGAATAACCTAAGGTAATAAGAGGGGGACATAAAACCTATAGTCAGACAATAGTCTTAATGAGCGATAAACAACTATCTAACATCATCAATAAAGTATATGAGAAATAGGTTGATTAATCATCTGATCTACCAACACATCAACAGAGAAGAACCCCAACCCGTCTCCTCCACATTTTATAGTGATAACCTCCCAACCAGACAGGGAGAAACAAACAGTACATCCGTAGCAACCAATTATCAAGCATAGACCATCCCAATCAAGTTTGACATCTCCTAAGCATAAGCCCCGAAGGCCTAAACCAACATCGAACGAGCACCCAAGAGATATCTCCTTCGATTTCGGACAATCCACACAAGATGATCAAACAATAACACCCATGACTCTTGCTATCACCGGCAACATTGCCTTGAAACCATAATTAACCATATGACTGACCCAACTTGCCATCCATCAAGGGCTAATAATATCCCGGTTCTAGCAAAACTCCATACGACATCTATGTATCTAGACCTTTCAACGATACCCAGGGTACTCTACCAAACAACTTCTAGTCTTTAGTGCGTCCCCATTATACCCCTGCTTTGAGTCCGCTAGAACCTTCGACTAATGATAATCCCTTAGCCTTCAATACTCTAGCCATCCAACTTGATGAGTATCCATAAGCTCAAGCAACTTCTCGAGAAACCATTATCCATGAACTCAACATCTTTGAGTCGACTCTCATCTTCATTGCATTTCATCGATCAACGAACACTTCACGATGCTTCGAACATTCCATTTTGAATTCGTGTCAAAGCTATGTTCAACATCAAACCAAAATAACATCACTTTAGTTCCATATTAGATGGATCGCTCAACCCTCTATGGATTGCAACCGATCCATCATGGGTCTCTCACCATCTCTTGGTCGCTCCTCATCTCGAACGACCAATCCATTTCAGAATCGCGACCCGATCCGTCCCTATAAGCTGACCCATCAGCACCCCAATCCTTCTAAATGACCCGACCCATGCCAAACCGATCCACTCAACGGATCGCGACCCAATCCATTGCTTCATACTCCAATATGTCTCGACCGATCCATCACTGGATCGTAACCCGATCCATAAATCTCCACCGACCCACTTTCAAACTTACCATCATCATGGTAAGCAAACTAACCCATCAGCACCCCAATCCGTCCAAATGACCCATCTTAGCACATGCGACTCATAGACGTGCGACCCGAAGTTGTGATCAACTTATGTGCAACCCAAGCCTAGCACTGACCCATCAACATGTTTGCACAGGCTAAACCAATCTCCGCGACCCAATGACCCACCGTCCTTTAACTTATCCATCGTTCGAGCGACCCATCAACATGCACATCCACTTGAATCACGCGATCCAGTCCACATGATCCTTGCCATTCGAACGACCGTTCAACATTCGAACAACCCGAACACAACTTTGGTTGAGCCATCATTTCTTGAGCAACAAGCCATGATCCAAATCACCCGATCCTAAACAACCTTCAATAACACAATCAATCGATCATCAACCAAGCACTAATACAACATATAATCATCAAAAAAAATATGAAAATCACCAAATCATGATTAAACAAAAACGAATTGATAAATGGATCTAAACATGCATAAACATAAGATTAACATATGAATTCACCGTTATAATCTTACTAGATTAGATCGTATAGTGATTCGAATTAAATATATACTTACTACCTCCATTAGACCTAGGTGGAAATGACTTAAAATGATGAAAATAAGATCAAAAAAACCTGTATACTCGATTTAATCTATGTAAGAGATGCTTATCACTCACCAAATCCACGAAATAGCTTGAAATTGATGAATCTCTAATCTGACAGCGAAGAACGGTCTTCAAATCAACTAATTTGATGCGATCTACTCTTCCTAATGTTGATCTTTAATCTTCTAACGTAGATCTAAGAATTCAATGGAGTGGAAGTATATTTGATTGAGCAAGGAGAATCATGAGCTGAACCAAATGAGAGAAATGAAGAAACTAAACCATTCTCCTTGCCTTTAACCCTCTGTTTATGGCCAACAGCCCCTAGCCTTAATGGGCCTCACTAATCAGCCCACTAATGACTAATTAGTCTATCCAAAATTGGTGTAACACTAAAACAGCGATTCCTCCCAAACCGCTCAGCTAAATCTTTAATGTAACCACTATACAGAAATGTAAACATCATTTCCTTTCCAATAAAATTGATCCCAACACCTGATTCGATTCAGTTAAAAATTATTCCTTGTACAAAACTGACAGGGAAAAAATGATCACAAATAAAATTGATAAAAATTATGGACATGTCTCACACCCCTATAAGCGTCATATCAAAGAATGAGAATGATCTGACCCTCAGGGAATTAAATACAAATATTTTACAATCCTCCGATATGTAAAATGTGGGTTTTTACAACTACCAATGTTGATGCTACAAAAGAACCCAAGTCTAGACGGAGTAATGCAAGTAAGGATAATCATATGGAAGGAACGAAGCAAAATCAGTATAAAGGTGATGGAAAAAGAAAACGACGACAGCAGCAAGAGGGAAATAGCCAGAAAAGTTGTAATAGGAGGTCAGTTGTTTTAATTGCCAAGGGAGGGGTCATTATGCAAGTGATTGTGAGAATCCAAAGATGGAGGGATGTTTTCATTGTGGTAAGTTTCGGCATAAGAAGAAGGATTGTCCAGATCTTCTTAAGGATAAGTAATTGGAGGAGGCATGTGTTTTGGAAGTTGTTCCGGTTTCTTATCATGTTCCTACTGGGATCTGGGAAAGTGCAATGTCATTTTAGGTATGCCCTCTACTAAAAGTGTTCTAGTTCGAGATTTTTTTGATAACCTTACATTTGTGATGAACTTGTTTTTAAGTAACCTAGTGTTGTTGATAGACCATTAGTTAATGCTAGTTTAGTAATGAATTCGTCTAGTCTTTGTATGTGTTGTAGTGGTCTAGCTTTATCAAGTCATGATTTCTCAATTTTGTGTGATTATTTTATTTTGAATTTCGCTAGGTATGAGATTATTTTGGGTATGGACTGGCTCAAGAGGTATGCAGCTATTGTGGATTTCGTGAGGCTTGAGGTGATAATTGGCAACGTGGAAGGGCGAATGATGGCGATACATTGTCTACTAGAGGATGAGATTCTAGTTACTTTTTATATTCGCTTTTGATTCTATGGGATAGGTTGTCATCTGTGCTAATCGTATGAGAGTTTTCTAATGTGTGTGACGAAGTCAGAGGGTTTCCGCCGCAACAAGAGATTGAGTTTTGAATTCATTTGGTGGATGGAGCCAGACCTATTGTTATGCCTCTTAGGAAAATGGAGCTAAGGAACATCGAAAGTTAGAGGTGCAAGTGAACGATCTTTTGAGTAAGGGATTCATTCAAAGAAGCATATCCGACTGGGGTGCACCAGTTGTATTTACAACCAAGGCTGATGGATCCTTGCGATTATGCATGGATTATCATGAGCTGAATAAGGTAACCAAGAAGAACAAATATCCATTACCGAGAATCAATGACTTGTTTGATCAGCTTCAAGAAGCCAAGGTGTTTTCCCAAATGGATTTGGCAATGGAATTTCATCAATTGAGAGTAGCTAAGGATAGTGCGCCGAGACTGCTATTAGGACACCGTCCAGGTTTTATGAGTGGCTAGTGATGCCATTTGGAATAACTAATGCATCAGCATATTTTTTGGATCTTATAAACCAAGTTTCCAAAGACGAGTTAAACAAGTTCATACCTATGTTCATAGATGACATATCGGTTTACTCAAAGGATGAGGAAGAACACAAGACACACTTGAAAATCATTTTGATCATCTTAAGAAAGTATCAGTTGAAGGATAAGTTTTTGAAGTGTCACTTCTGAAAGGAAGAAGTGAGATTCTTGTGTCATATCATAACAGGATAAGGAATAGCGGTGGATCCAATTAAGGTGATAGTGATTCAGAATTAGGATCGACCCAAGAGTGCAAAGGATGTTAGGAGTTTCCTTAGTTTTGCTAGTGTAATACCCTGTATTTTAATAACATATTAAGATCATAAATCAAGGCATAATTAAATTTTAATATAAGAATCAGGGAAAACGGGTTGCGTCATTGCATTTATCTCGGAATTCTGCATGAAATACAGTTCGAGTTTTCGAAAAACGGAGTCCGTATGAGGGAGATATGACCCTCCGAAGTTTCAAGGATTTTCAGAACCGAAAAACAGCTCGAATTCGAATTCGAAATTTGAATTCAAACCCCAGCGCAGACTGGGCGGGAATTTTCCCGCCCAGCACCAGGTCGACCTAGGGGTCGACACTATGGTCAACCTCCCAGGGGCAAGGTCGACCCCATGGTCGACCTGGTGCTGAAACCCAGTTTTGAGCCTGGGTTCATTCTGATGTTTTTGGTCTCGTTTTCAGTCTAGATTCGTTCGCCTAATCCTATATAAAACCCACCTAATCCCCATTCCTCCTCGCACCATTCTTCTTTAACCTTATGCTGCATAAATTCTTGATGGACATGACTTCTTCTTCTTCTTCAAAATTAAATTAAAAATAAAGTTAATCAAATCTAGAGAGTTCTTCTACCTTCTTCTTCAAGCAACGCAAGATACGCAAATTGGGGATTTTCAATCAAATTGAGATTCAGCGTTCAACGACTACTTTCTAGAATCAACTTCTGCATCTTAATTTCTCAGTCCACGATCTGTAAGTTCTAGTTACTTTTAGATTTAAATATTTAATTATGATATGGCCATGGAATAAAGTGGAATTGGATTTAAGTATGTTTATCGATTCTGATCTATTTCTGTTGCTCCTTGAATCTTGAGTTTTGAGACTTGTCTATCTTTATGATCATGTCAAGTTTATGATCTATTCAGCAGTTTTCTTGATTCGTAATAATGTTATCATCAAGTTGTAATCTTTATGCATGTCATGATGATTTATGCTATTTTCTCTCTGATCTTGTTTTTATTGCAATTTCTACCTCCCTCTATTTATTTTCTTTTGATGAACCTAGGTCAATTTCGGACCTAGGCCTAAACCGCGATTTACGTGCGATTGAATACAGGGGAAATATTGGGATATTTCCTAGTTGGATATGTGTTTAGTATAATCGAAGGCATAACATAAAAATTGGATATTTAGGTATTACTACCATTAACCTGAAATTGGATATTTGGGTATTGTCATTATAATGGTAATTGCAAGAATGGGGATTGGCGTATATGTAAATTGGCATAAGAAATTTGGCATGAAGTTGGCATACATGAATTGGCATGTAAATTAAATCACGAGTTTGGGACTATGTAAATTAAATCAAAAGATTGGGCTTATGTTACTTAGGCATATGTAGAACTGGGAATTTGAACATGAAAGTGATTGTAAACTTGATAATTGGCATAAACATGTATTATGAACTTGGGCAACTGGCATGTATTGTAATAAAAAGATTATAGTTTGGGATAACTACATCATGAATCATGATTTGGGTTTATTTGGGTATGAAACTTGATACATGTAATTTTGGCTAGAACTTGATATGGGTAAAATGGCATAAACTTGGCATACATGTAAATAGGCAAGAATTGGACATATGTAAACTGACTAGAATTGGGTACATATATTAATGGGCATGTAATTTGGAACTTAGGCATATGTTTATTAATATGTAAAGTTGGGAATTTTGACTTATATGACACATATGTAATTAACAATCTAACGAATGCCTTTGACACGAGGTTAGACTTGAGTTGTGGTGTAATTCTGCCCGGAACCGCCTGGCATATCCAGTGACCACAAAAATAATAGTCTAATGTGAGAGATTGTAGGAAAAGCCTAGGTTGTGGTGATGCCTAACACGATGATTTGTTAGGGTTAAGTCATGAACTGCTTGAATATAACCAATATAATACATTAATTAGACAAGTGGAGGGGGTCAAGTAAACTAAGAACACTTAACCAATACAACATGTTAGTTATACAAGTGGGTGGGTTAAGTAATATGACTAGACTAATGACACTTAACCGATATGACATGAATGGGTGGGTTAAGTAAACATGAACTTGATCGCTTGAGAACACTTAACCATTTTAACATGTTAATTAGACAAGTGGGTGCGGTTGAGTAGATTAATAACACTTAACCAACATAACATGACAAGTGGGTGGGTTAAGTTAACTTGAATTGATTAATGACACTCAACCGATATGACATGATACACTAGTGGGTTAAGTTAACACAAGGTAGAACACTTAACCAATATAACATGACAAGTGGCAGGGTTAAGTCAACTTGAACATATAGATAATACTTAACCAACTTGACAAATGATTCGTAGGGCTAAGTCATGAGCTTGAACGACAACACTTAGCCAATTTGCCATGACACGTAGGCGGGTTAAGTCACGAACTTGAATGACAACACTTAACCAACTTGACATGCTAGACTGATAAGGGTTAAATCATGAATTTAAATAACAACACTTAACCTGTTGGACGGAAACCCTAGTTACGCGGTCCATTTCAGTAGTAATCCACTTAGATGTATCATGGTACCCTGGAACTAGGCAGGGTGGGGCACGATTACTGGGATGATTGTAAGCGACCAGAACGACGGCTGAGTTGGTGCGCCAGTATTGGTCCAGGCGGACTATGGTCGTACACGTAGTCCAGAGTTGAAAAAGCAGGCATTGGGCATCAGTAGTTTTACACTGTGCGTGCTTGATTCATGTCGGGGGTTGGCACCCTAGGGCTTGATACACCCTATGGTGGACTTAGCACAGGTAACTACATTCGTGATAGGGTCGTATGACATAGACGCATGAACGAGCTAGGACTTGTAGGGAGCTGATTGATTAATAGATCGTTTGGTGGGACCAAGTAATGGGTCATTTCATGACATTGGGCAAGGGATCATTTTATAGTCAACACATGACACGGGTTGGGATACTAGTATGGGTGGTGTAGAGAAAATAGATATCATAGAAATATTTTAATGGTGAAGCAGAGAAATCTTGCGATGCTTGATAGAAATCTTGAGAAATTATACTTAGTTTATCTTGAATGGGAACCTTGCGATGTTATACTTGACAAAAATCATATGATGTTATTCTTAGTTATCGTGCTTGTAGCTTATCTTGTCATCATGCTTATGTTTACTTTCAGTTTATTCATGCCATGTTATCTTTACCTGTTTTTATGCTGAAAGTCACTAGGACTTACTCAGTCTTTATGACTGACCCGTTTTATTTCGCCTCTTTTTCTTCCGTTCCCCCCTCCCCCCGGTTCGTAGGGTGGGAATACAGCTTAGTTCAGATGTTACCAAGCTCCCAGGCTCTTTCATATACGGCCTGGATCTCTCTTGGCTATGGCTTGCTTTGCTTTATTGGGGAATACTACAATTTATTTTTATGCTTCTTTGTTTTTGGGCAAGACAGATATTTTAGCTATGTAATTGGGTATTGTAAGTTGATAGGCTTTTATTGTAAACAATTATATTTAATAAATGATTTGAAGTACGTCTACTTTACCTTCAACTATTTTATATATGTCTGTCTTGTAATATTTCTGTTCCAATACCCATAATGCTCCATTGAAGTTAAGGCATTCCCTTTGTGAGTGACCTTAACGGATGTGGGGTGTTACAGCTGGATACTGTCAGCGATCTATCAAGGATTTCTCTAAGGTAGCTGCATCATTAACTGGATTAACAAAGAAGAGATATGTCTTCGCGTGGAATGCTAAGTTTGAGCAAGCATTTGGAATTCTAAAAGAGAGGTTGAAAAGTGACTATGTTTTGACTATTCTAAGTGGCAATGAGGAGATGGTGGTATATACTGATGCATGTTGCACTGGACTAGGTGCAGTGCGAATGCACAAGGATAGAGTTGTGGCTTACGCGAGACAAAAACTAAAGCCACACAAAAGGAATTACCCGAATCATGATTTAGAGTTAGCAGCGATAGTGTTTGCTCTGAAGATTTGGAGGCATTGTTTGTTGGGAATTAGGTTTGAGTTGTTTACAGATCATAAGTCCTCAAAGTATGTTTTCTCCCAAAAGGATTTGAATCTTCAACAGTAGGTATGGTTGGAATTTTTGATATTGTATGATTTTGGAATAGCCTATACTTCGGGAAAGGGTAATGCAATGGCCGATGCGTTGAGCTGGAGACATGCGAGTTTAGGAGCTATGTTTTCAGAATTGAAGCATCTTGTATATTTGACCGGATCTGACTTTAGACCTCATTGCGAGTTAGAACTCGAGATGTTAGCTAGCTTATCAATTAAAAGGACTCTCATTGAAAGGATTGGCACAAGCAAAAAACGAGACGACGGCCTTATAGGAATCATACAAAGATTGGAAATGAGAGTTAAACTTGAGGAAACTAAGGATTTCGAAGTAGATTAAGGCGATTGGCTTTGTAGGAATAAACGACTGATTATTCCAGATATAGATAGATTGAGAGATGAGGTTTATATCATAGGGTATGAAAGGTTAAAGGCCGAGCAAGGGGAGCCTAGTGGATGGTTCAACCATTGGTATTATGACACAGAAATGGGAGCACATATCGATAGATTACTTAGGACAAGGCCTGGAAATGGTAGTATTTGGGTCATCGTCGACAGTTTAACCAAAAGCATAAGGTTTAGATTGATTTGGACAGCATCAAAGTTGGTCGAGTTGAATATTGAATGGATAGTTCAATTCCATGTAATTTCAAAGAGTATAGATTAGTAATCGAGACCCGTTGTTCACAAGTGGATTTTTGGAAGAGTTTACAAGAGACATTAGGAACTGAGTTTTGTATGAGTTTGGCTTATCATCCCATAGACGACTGCTCAGACCAAAAGAATTAATTGAGTGTTGAAGGATCAACTTATTTGGTCGAGTTTATTAGCCGAGTATTGAAATGCCACTTTTGAAAGGCATTATATGGTAGACCATGAAGTTCTCCATCGTGTTTGTTAGGAACTGGCAAGAAATTAGTATTTGGTCCTGAGATGGTAAGAGAAACGACGGATAATACTAGAATCATTTGACAACGAATGAAGACAGCCCGGGATCGTCCGAAAAGTTATACCAATAAGCAACATAATGATTTGGAATTCTCGGTTGGAAATTTAGTAATATTTCACCTCTACGGAATATAGTACGTTTCGGAAGCAAAGGAAAGTTAGTACCAAGGTCCATTGATCCAGTTCCGAGCGTCGATCATATTGGAAAGCTCGCTTATAGATTGGATTTATCTAAGAAGATGGCTAGCGAACACAATGTGTTTCATATATCGTCTCTACGGAAGTTTGTGCATGACTAGAATGTTGTGACATCGTCGAATCAGTCTGAAGGATTTAGAAGACGAGTCGGAAGTTTCTAGGACTTAGAAGTCGCCTCGCGTCATTAGAAAATGATGCGAAACAACTTAAGAAATTGATTGTTAAGCTAGTCAAGGTACAATGAGGCAATGACCATAGCGATTGCACGTAGGAAATGGAAGAGAGTATGAAGTCTACCCATCCAGAACTATTTGAGTGATGTATCCCATGTATCGTATCTTATTTGTATTGTTGTGTCTTGTGCTATTAGAATTTTGCATGCTATGATAGGATATCGATTGCACGGATGATTGGATGCTTGATTGGATGGAAAATTGGCTGCTCGTGGATGGTAGGCATGTAGGATGCTTTGTTTGCTCATGTTTGCTTGGAATTTCGGGGGCGAAATTGCTGGGGGAGAGAGTGTAACGACCCTTATTTTACGTGTCGTATGATCGTAAAATAATTTTATTCGGTTTACTAGAGATCAGATCATTCTCGGATTTTACGATGTCGTTCATGGGAATGTGAGACATGTCCATGATTTTACCAGTTTTATTTATGACCATTTTACTTTTGGGTTTACTGTTTGCGCTATAACTTTTGATAGGAATCAAATTAAGTATTGAAATCGACTCCATTAGATCAAAATGGTGGTTTACGATTCCATAGAGTGGTCACATGAAAGATTTGGTTTAGCAGTTTGTTAGGAATCGTTGTTATGAGTTTTAGTTGTTGTTTAGGCAGACTGGTCAGTAGCTAATGGGTTGATTAGCCTGACCCATTAAAGCTAGGGCCAACAGATATAAGTAGGGGGACTTAGGGAGAGAACTAGGGTTACTATCTTCATTCTAACTTTAGGTTGGTCATCTGTGATTCTCCGGTTCAACTAAAGCCCAATTTCCCCATTTCTTCTTACAAATTCATCGTAAATTGCATTTAAAAGAAAGATCATCATCATGGAAAGGTATATCATCATCAAATAGGATTAGACCACATCATATTTCACCATATTTGGGGGATTTCATTGCTGTCCAGATCTAAATTCGTCAAGTTTGTATCAGATTTAGAAGTTGGTGAGTGATAGATATCTCACACGAAAACTATGAGTTGTATGGGTAAATTAGGATCGTATTCAAATATTTCATGTTAAGATCAACTTAGATCTGATCATATATGTTTAACTCAAATTTAGAAACCCTAGAAAACCTAATTTGATCATGTTAACGGGATAATTGTTAGATTAATCATGATATTTATATGTGTAGGTCCAAGTAATGTTAGATCTATGATAATTGCGCTCATATATGCTAATATCATCCTAAATCGATCCATGTAAGTTTATTTCAGATTTAAGTAAGTCCATATGGTCTAAACTAACCTATTAAACTAGAAATTCATATGTTAATCATGATTTTTGGTATGTCTAGATGTATAAATTTTATTGATTCGTTGTTATATGGTGTTTTAATGATTTGGGCTTGTTTGTGTGATCATGAATTGTTGTATCGTTGTTTGATTTGTTTAAACTGATTGCATTCCTTGAGTCGTTTGTTAGAACTAGTTGCTATAGATATTAGGATTGAAGAATAGAGCAAATCGGAGGTTCAAATGATCGGATTCAGACGAAACTTGGTGGAGGCGCACTGGAAGAGGGGGGAATGGAGCATAAAAATATTGGTGCACAAATAAGCTAAGATCATGGGTCGACACCGACCACGGGTTGGCATTGACCCATAGGGAAGGGTCGGATGGCGATGATTTATGGCATATGGCTTCGTGTTGATAAGTCGACGCTACTCGGAAATTATCATGACATTCGATAGTAGTTTGGGATGGATCGAAGGCTAATTGCTCCAGATATGAACATACCGGTAGAATCTTCAACATGAATGTTGAAATGACTGGAGAATGAATATATGGGATGTTCTCAATGCAAGGAAGGAAATTGGCTAACCACTTAGCCAAAAGTAGCTAAGTGGATGGTCGACACCGACCTATGTGGGAAGGTCGTATAGATGTGTGTTTTTGGGAGAACGATAGTGATGGCTTCCGAAGGTTGCTGGTAAAGTTTGGATTGAAGTGGACTTCAGATGATTGATATGCCATTCAAAGATGGATGATGCTTTGATTGTGAACTCTTATTTGAGTGAACGGAGCTCGATTGACATGATACTGGTCGTGATGCGATATATGATATAGTATGATGATGGATTGACATAATGTAAGTCAATCATGGATGATAATGGAATGGTTCAGGAAATGGATTGAGTTGCTGAAATTGAAAGGCTTGACAAATTTGATGTACCAAGGAGTCGTTGGTTATCGAAGTGTTCTAACGGACTCAAAGAAGTGGTATTGTAGGGACGCCTATTAGGACCAGCATCGAGAGATCATGTACCCTGCGTAGTCATGATAAGCCTAGTTGTCGAGAAGAAAAGACAAACATACGAGCGATGATGGCGTATAGTATTTTTGCTAGAACCGGGGTTCTCATTAGCCCTTTTGATCGTTGAAATGTAAATTGGATAAATGATGGATTCACGGCTGTGGAAAGTGATAGTTAGGATATTGGATGTTATGGTTGATTTTGTGTTTTACTTCTCCCTTATTTCTGGGTGGGCCATCACCGTAGGTTGTTGAAGAGAAGCGGGATTAGGGATCGTCCTTTCCTATTTCTGATGTGGCACGTGATGAATGGTTTTCACGTGTTAGCTTGATGTTTGCCAGGCAGTTCAGATAGTTGATCATCCTATACTCATATTATCCTGTATAAATGTTGTTAGCTATTTTATCGCTCACTAAGACTGTTGTCTAATTCAAGGTTTTATGTTCCCTCTTATTACTTTAAGTTATTCATCAATGTTTATTGTTGAGAAGACTAGGATAGAAGGTAGCAGGTTTGGTGGTGACGTTGGTTGTGCGAAGACGAGCTGGAGTCTTACGTATAATATAATATCCGCTATAATGCTTTTCTATTTCCACTGTTTATTGAGGGACTATTGTTACTCTGAGGGATGTACATGTAAGGAAATGTATTGCACTCAAGATTATATGGATTTATGGAAATTTTATTCTATGTTCAATTGAGCCTCATTACTATATCCTGTTGTTTATTTTATTATTTATATTATCCACGTGTTGAGTTATATAACAGGTTCCATTTTGAGTTATTCTTTGTTATGATCGTCCTATATCGGCCTGACATGTCACACAACGCGTTTTTTCCTTAATTCGATGCAGAAGTTATGGGGTGGTAGTCACAAATATTTTCACTGGAAAAAAGGAAATGTTTACACACTTTCATTTGAAGATCTATCTCTTTCTAGATGTTTGGTAGCCACAGAAGAAGAGGTGGTTTTGTGGCATAGGAGACTAGCACATGCTAGTATAGGTCTCTTGGAAAAACTAGAAACGAAAGAGCATGTTACAAGTCTACCACACTCGAAATTTAAAAATAATAAAGTGTGTAAAGCATGTTCCTTGGGCAAATTTAGTTGTTCATCATTCCATCCAAAAAATATTATTAGCACTTCTCAAGTTCTTAAGTTAATCCATATGGACTTGTTTTACCAAACGATATTACAAGCTTAAATGGAAAACATTATTGTTATGTATTGGTTGATGATTATTCTAAATTCACATGGTTTATTTTCTAGCCGAAGAGTTTGAAACTTTTGATTATTCTTCAAAGTTTTCAAGCTTGTTCAAAATGAAAAAGGTTTTTCAATTAAAATTTTGAGAAGTGATCATGGAGGTGAATTTGAAAATTTAAACTTTGAAAGGTTCTGTGAAGAAAATGGTTTTAAACATGAATTTTCCGCACCTCAAACACCTCAACAAAATAGGGTAGTCGAAAGGAAAATTTGTACATTACAAGAACTAGCTAGATCAATGTTGAGTGAGTATATATTGGCCCTAACTTTCTTGGAAGAGACAGTTAGTACTTTTTGTTATGTAATGAATAAAGTTATGATTAGTCCAATACTAAATAAAAACGTCATATGATTTATGTTTCAACAAAAAGCCTAACATCTCATATTTTAGAGTATTTGGATGTCCTTGTTATATTCTCAACACAGGAGATCAACTTGGAAAATTAGAATCAAAAGCCAATGAAGTGATTTTAATGGGTTACTCTTTGAGGACCAAAGCTTAGATAAACTTCAATAAGCGATCAAGGACAATTGTTGAAACCATTAATGTGAAGTTTGATGAACCGGGCATGGAGATGGCTGGTGGAAAGGAACAAAATGATGGTTTTGTGCAAGAAAGTGAAAAGGAAGGTAATGAAATTGAAGCTAGTAGTGATAAGGTAACAAAAACAATAGTTGAAGTTGAGAAGTTAAAATTCAGACCCCAATCATCCTCCAGAATTGGTCATTGGAAGTCCAACAGCAGGTGTTCGCACTCGTTCCTGTCTGAATAAGAATATTTATGATTTCTGTATCCATAATACTTTTATTATTGAGATTGAACCAAGTTCTTATGATGTTTCTCTTAACGATGAATGTTGTATTTTAGCAATGCAATATGAGCTTAACCAGTTTGAGAGGAATAAGGTCTGGAAATTAGTTCCTAGGCCAAATGACTATCCAATTATTGGAACAAAATGGGTATTTAAAAATAAACTTGATAATCTAGAAATGTAATAAGAAACAAAGCTAGGTTGGTCGCAAAAGGATATAATCCAATAAAAGGCATTGATTTTGCTGAAACATTTGCTTCAGTTGCTAGGTTAGAAGCAATTAGAATTTTGCCAAGTTTCGCATGTTTCAAGGGTTTCAAATTTAAGAAAACTGATGTAAAGCGTGCGTTTCATGATGGAGAGTTAAAGAAAAAGTTTTGTTGAACAATCCCCTGGTTTTCAAAGTCACGAGTTTCCAAATCATGTGTACAAACTGGAAAAAGCATCATATGGTCTTAAACAAGCTCCTAGAGCTTGGTATGATTGTCTATGTATATATCTTTTGGAAAATGGTTTTAAAAAGGGATGTGCTGACACAGCTTTGTTTCTGTTACATGATAGTGATGATTTTTTGATTGTTCATATTTATGTTGTTGATATCATTTATGGTGCTACTAATGAAAATTTGTGTGAGAAATTAGAAAAAATAATGCAGGATAAATTTGAAATGAACTTGGTAGGTGAACTGAAATACTTCCTTGGGTTCCAAATCAAGCAAAGTAGCAAAGGGATTTTTATCTCCCAAACAAAGTATGTGATGGAGTTGCTAAAAAGATTTGGGGTTGAAAATGCAAAACCAATGAAAAGACCAATGAGCCCAACAACCAAGATTAACAAAGATGAAAAAAGACTTATTGTTGATCAAAAAAATATCGTGGGATAATCGGTTCACTTCTCTATCTCTCTATTTCTAGACCCGATATCATGTTTTCTGTCTGTTAATGTGCTCGTTTTCAATCTAACCCAAAAGAATCTCATTTAAAAGCCACAAAACCAATCCTGAGATATTTGTTGCACACACAAAAACTTGGTTTATGGTATCCCTTTTTTGATAACTTTGATTTAGTCGGTTTTTCAAATGCTGATTATGTTGGTTCACTACTGATAGGAAAAGCACTAGTGGAACTCGTTCCATGTTAGGACATTCTATAGTTTCATGGTCAAGTCGAAAACAAAATTGTGTTGCATTGTCGACTAATAAAGTTGAGTATATTGCCTTAGGAAGTTGTTGTGCACAAATTTTATGGATGATGCAAACTCTCTCTGATTTTGACCTAATCTATAAACAAGTACCACTGAAATATGATAGTAAGAATGCAATAGATTTATCAAATAACCCTGTCCATCATTCACGCACAACGCACATTGATGTGAGACACCATTTCATTAGAGATCACACTTCTAGAGAGGACGTTTGTATTGGATTTATTCCAACTGAATCTCAACTGGATGACATCTTTACAAAACCCTTTCCTGAAGTTAGAATTTCTAGATTATGCTTGGATTTGGGGATTATAGAAATTGATTAACCCCTCTGCATTTTATTTAAAAATATTCTTGGATGTTTGGTTTCTAACTCATTTTCTGACAAGTCAAACCATTTTTTGGAAACCATTAAGGAAAGTATAGTTTTTTAAAAATTTATGATGAAAATACAACTATTTTACTTTTCAAAATAAGTGATAGTTGAAATTTTTCAAAAATCCTGGTATGGTTGAGTATATTTCATAATGTGATAAATTTAGAAATTTATTTCATGATCATCTCGATCTCTACAATATTTCTATCATCCATTACGGTTTTATATAATAGTTGTTACTCTAATCTCATTTTAAAAACCTAAGTATGGTCATGCATGTTTAGAGAACACTTATAATTTAAGTTGCAACTGACCTATTTTAAAAGTCCTTAGGGTTATGTGTGGCTAGTGTGCTCTTAAAAAATAGGAAAATAAAAAAAAGACTAAAAAGAAAAGAAAATAAAAAAGGAAAGGAAATAATATATATATATATATATATATATATATATATGGAATCCTCCTTGTTTACATAACCGACCTTTCAATCCACCCTCTGAAATGTGAAATGTGTTTATATTTTATGAATTATTATGATTTTTGTTTGATTGTTTTGGGATTTGCGGTACTTTATTTTGTCATTTGATTTGAAATAATAATTATAGTCCAAACTCATTGCTATTTTCCAACTGTGTCAATCTTTTGATGATAACCAAAGGAAGAGAATCATTAAGATTTTGATAAGTGTGCAAACATATATAGATTTTTTTTAGATTTGCTAAGCGTTTAATAGATTTTTTATATTTCTCAAATTTCATACAAATTTTTTAGGTGTGTTTTCGGTTATAGGGGGAGTTCGCTTGAAGGAAGAGCATACATATAGGGGGAGTTCTCATATTTGATAGTCAAACACATTTTATTCAAAATCTTAAGTGAATGTTTGTCATCATCAAAAGGGGGAGATTGTTGATTATATGATTTTTTGTTTAATGATAATAAACATATATTATTTTAGAAATTTGTTTATATTTTATTATTCTATATTTCATCTCATACACGAATAAATATTAATATTGAATGATAATGCTGTTGCACAAAATTTAAATATTCAAATAGTATTTATTATTCAATAAAATATTTTATTTTAAACACTCAAAATAGTACATCTTCAAGAACTCCCTTTTATAAATTTCAGTTGTCACATTCAGTTACAATTTTTTCCTCACTACAATTCACTCAAGTCACTTAGTTATTCACATACACTCCCTCATATAGACTCATACACACTCATTGAATTTTTATGTGCTTCAGATCCTGTCTAAGCACCTGCTTACCTATCAGAAAAACACACACAGTAAACTAGAACAAAATAGATTTAAGTTCTAGCAAATATAAATTTGTTTTTTATTTTCCTCAGAATTTTTGTTGCATTTCTCATCAAGTACCCAGACTTGGTGTAATATACGTATATATATATATATATATATATATATATATATGAGTTTATACAACTTCTGATATTTACAGTGATTCACTATAATACCACAAGGTAGATTGGTTTCCTTGTGCCCCGCAAACTAGTCACCACTCTGTTACAATGGCCTAATGATCAAGACCAACCTCAGATGACATATTGGTCTGCTGATCTTGACCAACCTCAAAACAATCATAACTGGTTTGCTAGATTAGAAATAATAAATATATGTATATGCACAAAAGCAAAATTTTCAAATGAAAAGGGCAATATGGTCAAATACAACTCAGCATGGCACATGATCAAATTAATTAGGCAACACGTGAAACTTAGTGTACCATCGTTTATACAAATACAAACACACACACACACACATATATATATATATATACACACACACATGTGTATATATATACATGTGCGTATATATGGCCGCATGGAGGTTCACCAAGCCATAATTTTCAAGCCCTAGCAAATGACACATGTGTAGCATGAACAATTACATCCTGCAAAAGATAAGCTGGGTATAGCAAGCATAGCATGCTCAACAGCAACAAAATTTCAGGTGCACAAGCAAATCGAAATGACCAACTGACAGTGGAAAGTGCACCAAAGTACACATGGACATGTGCATTCCAAAAGGTCTGTGGTAATCAAGTGCAATATTTCAAGTTGGGTTTAACAGAAAAATGCACATGCAATAGGAGGCATGAGTAAAACATGTACAGGCTCGAGTCAATTCCACAATACAACAACATGTCGAAGCACAAGGCTCAACTACATAGCAGCATCAAAGTATGAAGCAAGCACATGGAAATAAATGGCATAGAAAAAGCTACAAGGAGGCAAGCAAAATGGTTCAAAACCTAGCACGACAAGCTGAAACAAGTCAAGTGCAAATACAATAGCTCAGCAAATATGAAGCAGTGCTAGTGCATGAATATAGGCTCAGGTGCAATGGCAGAATGGTGGCTAAGAGGCATGAGTAAATACACAAACCGGGGGAATGATATTCACAACCAAAGCAATGCAATAGAAAGGCTCAGGAATAAGTACACAAGTGTACATAATTAATGCAATCCAAAAACAAGTGAAACTGCATAGTGAACATGGCAGTAAAGGCAATATACAGTGGCATCACGGCTATTCAAGTGTACAAACATGAAGCAATTTATACATGGTGAAACATATGCACTAGAACAATGCACTAACCAAAAATAGCCCTAAGTACACAAGATGCAATGCTATGGTCAAAACAACAAGTGTGCACATACATGATCCAAAAAGACATAAGCAAGCATCATCGTGCATGACACACATAGTGTGACAATATATATGCCAAGAAACATACCAAGTGGAAAAAAGCTCGAATGGGTTCAGAAGAAAAGGCATTTGTTTTTTGAATTTCACTGGTTCGAAAACTAGAAATGTTTTAATTTGCATTCTAGGCAATTGTAAATTCGGCAAGAAACTATTTGGATAAAACATTTTAAATACTACATGTATTCACAATTGATGGAAATTAATGCAATTTGATATTGAAAAACTATCTCACTAAAAGAACAGTGTGCCAGAACTCAGGTAAATTCATTAAAGAAAAACATGCAAGAATCTACCAACATAATCGAAGGTGGTGTTTAAGGCAAGGATGCATTTTTCAATTTCAAGATATTCCAAATATTCACGAAGAAATTGTTTTTGGGTAAGTTTTTCAATCGGTGTTTCTAGAAATCAGTCGAACGGACACGACGAGTATTAGTGGAAACCAGAGCAATTAAAGTTTGAAAACACTATATATAACACTAATTCATCATTGACAATATGATCCCAATTAAGGAAAACAATTCAAGTAATCATAGAGAACAAACTCAGGGAGCTTACTAATTTTTGGATCGAGTGAGAGATGAAGAGCTTGCAATTTCAGATCGAGGAATTTTAACAAGCATACAATCAATCGAAGCTTGCCAGAGATGAATTGATGCAAAGCCCCGATTTGAAGAAAACCCTAGCTTCTAATTTTTAGTAACCATCGATAAAGAAAAACGAACCGTGAATATCAATAAACAAGTAAAAGAGGGGCATCTTTTTCTTATTATTTTAAACCTATTTGGGTTTTATTTTACTTGTTGTTTTTCTACTTGTCAACACTTGTTTTCAGTTGAGTCGTGTAACAACAAGATTTTGTAGTTAATAAAATATCAACTTAGAAGTTAAATCGAGTCAATATTTTGAGCTAGGATTAGAGCAGTAGAAGGGCTTGCGAGTTTAAAGTGTTTTGTAAGCGGGAATCTGTTTTAATACCTAGTAGAAATCTTGGGAATGCAGCAGTAGGCTAGATTTTCCGAAGCTGGGTAATTCTTGTGCGTGATTTATCTTTTCTGCAGTTTCTTTATTATTTTGTGATAGCTTTTAATTTTTAATTTTCAATAAACCCTATTCATCCCTCTAGGGTTAAACTTGATCCAATAAAATCCAACGAAATATTCCTCCCAAAACCCAGTCGTAACTTGAATTAGTTCATAAGTAGGTATCAATGTAATGCTTGGTAATTTTAAGGGAATCAATAGCGGGGAGAATTTCACTGCATTCTGAGGTTTCGATTGGAAAATCGAAGATTATTTCGGAGGTTTCGAAAGAGCTAAGGGAACAAGAGGGAGAGAGGAGGAGGACATAAGAGGTGGCAGATCAGGTGGGACTAGCGATGGAAAAGATGATTGATGTGATAAGAAGATTGGGTGGGAATTTGGAAGAGGAGAGAGAGTAAACGACAAAGTCAACTGCCATTTTTTTAGCCAATTTTAAATATATTTAAATTTAATATAAAACAATTAAATTAAAATAGTTATAAAATATATAATAGTTAAACTTAATATAAAAAATTTTAACTAAAATAACTATAAAGTATATTTAAAAATTATGAAAATAAATATTAAAAGAGAAATATTTTAAATAAAATAGTTAATGTAAATATATTTCATTTGACCATGGTGTTAGTATTTAATTTTCTACCTTATGGTCAAGTGATCACTAAATTTAAATTTATATTTCATGCATGTGTGTGTGTGTGTATCATTTCAAATCATATAATTGTCATAGTTAAATATCATTTCAACCTATTTACGGTTCATGTATTCGATGTCCAAGGAGGTAAATTATCAGTTTATTCCATTTCAGTTTATTGTAGGGTGACTGATGTAAATAATAATCAATCATCATGAAAAATAACATTCAACCAATCATCATAACAACCAATAAACATAACACATAATTATTATCCAAATAACCAAAATATATGTAATAATAATGTCATTTATTAAATATTGGTGTTTAACAAGCAATTTAATTTCATTAATAATTTAATATATTTTCAAATAATGGTAATTTAGAAGCAATTCAAATTTAACCCATTTATGTTCAAATCAAACATCAAATTTGCAAACAACCCATCAAACAATATTTTTGTACATATTAGTTCAACATATGTCGAGTGTCAATTTTAACAGTTAAATAAATTTAAATGGCCATTTTAAATTCTCGAATGCAAGTTAAATGAATTATAACATAATCATAAATTTAATTTAATCGACATAGAAATTTTAGTACATCGTAAGTGGGCTAAAACACAATATATGATTTTATGTTAAATCTGAAATCTAAACGGACACTAAAATTTTAAAGGTCTGTAAATTAAACCAAACCAATTCTGTGTCATCCCAAATTTCGATACAAATCCAATGGAAAAGACCCAAATTCAGTATGACCTCATATGTGAATGTAATTTTAGTTATAAATTTATCAATTTCATTAAATAAGTTAACAAACATATTTAATCGTTGATTACCACTATTTACTTCTTCCTCCAATCGTTTTCCCACTCCAGGTTTTCCATCACCATGGTTGTTATCTTTCCCCTCATTCTCTCTGAAACCTTCTTGAATCCGAGCCTCATCAGGTGTGAACACCCTCTCTAATAGAAATCTACTCCTCCATCATCACCTAGTTTAACCCATCGTCGTCTCTCTAGCCATGACCTGAAACTTCGTGTACAACAAGCATCTAAAAGGTACAAAACTTTACTAATGGGATTCCAAAAAAATAGAGCGAGGAGAAAAAATACTCCACAATCATGAATCTGAACCTCCATTCCCAAATTGATCGCTCAATACTGGAGAATTACAAATCCTAATCCCTATCACTCACGCAACCTTCACTGCCTGATGTCACTCCCATCATACTTCCCACCAAATTGAAGAAATGGTAATTACTAACACAAATATGTAAGGATTGCAATTTCAAGATTTTTGTAGGAATTGATTTAAATTTTTAATGGAAAAGGAATTTTATTTTTTTTCTTAGAAATGTTAGTGGCTCTCTTTTTGTTTCAAAGATTAAAATCAAGAGGAGGATGCTTAGGTTTAGGGTTTGAGATTATTTATGGGCAAACAATTCCAATAACTTGAGCTACTCAAGTATAAGTATGTATGTATGTGTGTGTGTGTGTGTGTGTGTGTATATATATTAAGCTACCCGAGTCTATGTGTGATATAGATATGTATGTAACTCGAGCTACTCGAGTATATGTATTATATGACTATGCGTGATATTGTATGATGTGATATACTATGTGTGATCACTTTTTAGTACAATCACTCTATCTGTTATTTTCTAATTTTGAGGACGAAATTTTTCTGGGGGGTAGAATGTAACGACCAAGCGTTTAGTCAATTACGTGAATAATAACTTATAAATCTCAATAATTTAATTCATTTAAAAATAATATTAATCTAAGTAGTTAGGATACAAATATTAGAAGTAGAGAAATGTTTTTAAAACTCAAAAGATAAAATATAACTTATCATATCTAAATAAAAAAATTCTTAGCAAAGTACAAACATATAAGCAAAAAAATAAATTCTTAAATATTTTACTTTTGATTTGTAACAACCCGTATTTTTGGAATCAATTTAAAATTTATTTTTAATTTATTTTCAAAGAAATTAAATAATTTAGATAAATTATTTTGAGTATGAATGACTTATGATTTATTGTAATCGAAGTTTAAATGTATACATTTAAAATTTAATTAAAACGAGCTCGAAATGGGCGGTAGTTTGAAGATTCGACTTTAAACTTTAAATGAATGCATATAATTCAAAATTTTATATATAGCCTTCAACAATCGCAATTTTGCAAATGACCTTTGTTTTCAATAAAACCACTCCATTGAGTTCAAAATGTCGTTTGCAACTTTTTACATTATAAACATCGATATCTTTGGAGTTAGAGAAATTTGGTCTCTTTCATTTGATGCAAGACCAAAATATCACTTACATATGTACGAATTTGGACTTGAAGCCACTGCCACTGAATTCAAAATATCGTTTGTGTGTTCGAAAACTATAAGCTTCAATATATTCCGAGCTTCGGAGATTTGGCACTTAGGTTGTGTAACATCCCACCTCCATTAAGGCCACTCACAAAGGGAATGCCTTAACTTCAGTGGAGCGTTTTTGGTAAATAAACATAGAATATCACAAGACAGATATAAAAATTTTGCGGCGGAAAATAAACAACTTTGTTAAATCACCAAAATACTTTGTTACATAATACCATGAGTCATAAAACCATTAAAACACTTCTGTCTTACATCATCAGAGTACATAGGTATCTAAAAGAAAAAAAATCATTCCCCATATTAAAGAGCAAGCCATATAAGAGACAGAGACTCGAGCAATGCTTCAGAAGTAGCTCCTAGAAGATGATATCCAAATCCTGACTAAACCTGGGTGTTTCCTCCCAGAGAACCCGGGGGGAACAGAAGAAAAGAGGCGAAACAAACTAGGTCAGACATACGTCTGGTGAGTCCAGTAACTTTTAGCCAGTAAATAAATAAAGGTAAAATGACAGGCATACAAAGTGGATAAGAGGATTCATGGTACAAATGGCAGGTATAACATGACAAATAAGGTAAGATGTATGCTTCACTACAAACTACTAACTACTATTACTAGTCAAATCAAGATGGGATGATCCCTTCCGCTAATGATAACGATGGTGGTAATTTCGTGTATTCCTAGCTGCTGTCATAGGTGCTGCTTGCTCCTATCTCAACTAGTCATACCCACTACTCTTCTACTATAAATTGGTAGACTTAGGGCATATGTCCGGGTATGCCCTAACCACTACCCTAATCAATCGACTCCCTACTCTGTAGATACCCTGTGCTTGTCCCACAACTAGGGGGTATCACTTCCCTAAAGTGGCAACCTAAGGTGTGCACAGTTATACCTACTGGTGTCACGGTCGTCTTGTCCCCCTCTGCCCGGCCCATGCACGCACATGTCCCCGGTCGGTTTACGCCGCCCACACCATCCGTCTCGTTTTGGATCTCTTACAATTAATCAGTAAGTGTGCCCCTTCCCCGCCTAGTACGGAGTTCTTTACTTTGATACCCCTCCGGGTTACTGACTGAAATGGGTCTCACACAACATGATACAAGTTCTCCCCTATGTCTTGTATCCCCACTAGGTTTTATACTGACTATGTATACCCTAAGGTGTCTTTAATTACATAGCCCTCAATCAATTATGCGTACCTATAGGTGTCTTTAATACATTACCCATATTCTACCTATCGGTTTTGCATACCTATAGGTGTCTTTAATACATAACTCTATCTATTCCCATTAGTTATGCGTACCCCTAAGGGTGTCTTTAATACATAACTTTACTATTTTCCTCCGGTTATGTATACCATTAGGTGTCTTTAATTACATAACCCTTTTTATCCGGTTAAGTTTGTGGGCCTATATGTATTAATATTACCCACCTACCCTTCAGTTGTACTTAACCCTCCCACTGATTTAATCCTATTTATTTAATGGTTAAGTTTGTGGGCCTATACATATTAATATTACCCACCTACCCATCAGTTGTACTTAGCCCACCTACAATCCAATTCGTTTTACTTAACCCTAACTTATGTCTATCATCATACAATCCATATGTATTAAGTTAGGTTAAGTAGTCTTTAATCAGCATTAATTAATTATTGATACATCTAATCGTATTTCACATGCCACCCAAGGCACCCACTTAATTCCACATGCCACCCAAGGCACCCACTTAACCCCACTACATGTTTATCTGGTTAAGTGTTTCTTAATTCATTAAGATCGTAACCTTATAAAGACCTCTCACATTAGACTGGCATTTGTGGCAGCTGGATTTGCCGGGCGGGACCGGCCAGTCTTACACCACAAACGAGTCTAACCTCGTGTCTTTACAACTATTACGCATTTAATTTATGCCTAAGACCTCCCACATTAGACTGGCATTTGTGGCAGCTGGATTTGCCGGGCGAGTCCGGGCAGTCTTACACCACAAAAGGGCCTAACCTCACGTCTTAGACAATTAATTACTCCTAATTAATCATTCCCCAATTTGAATTAATTTCCCTATTCAAAATATCAATTAATTCCAAATTTAACAATGGCCATAATTGACTCAATTATGTCCATCTATTTATGGTATGCAAAATCATACCAATTTTCATCACAAATTTATTTTATGCCATTTAAGGCATTTATGCCAATTAAATCTTTAGACTTCAATTGCTTAAACATTCCTTTTTTGATTAATTATGTTAATTAAATAAATCCTTCCTTTTTATAGGTGTCCATACCTATCTTATTAACAATTCGAATTTCCTATCCATAAATGGTCATATTCAAATTATACCATTTTTACCCAATTTTACCCATGTCATAATAGGTAATTATTTATATGTTTCCCTACTAGAATCATGTGTCCAATTTACAAAATCACTATGCCTATTACAAATTCCCCTTTTTCCCCATTCTTAACTAGCGTAACCGTTTGCGTTTTTGGCGACATCGAGGCTACAAGGTAGCCTCGCCATAACAACAAAATAAAGGGTATGACAAGATGACTGTTTTCAATACAATTTTGGCATAAGCATGACAGCTAGGGAAAATGACATGATAACTTTGCATATAATTATAATTCACTACATAGTTAACAACTTGCATAGATTCTTGATTTTTCAACATAACAACTTGCATAGGTTCATGAATTAACAACATAATTAACAACTAACATAGGTTAATGATTAACAACATAACAACTTGCACAGGTGACTTGCATAGGTTCATGAATTAACAACATAATTAACAATTGACATAGGTTAATGATTCACATCATAACAACTTGCATAGGTTCATGAATTAACAACATAATTAACAACTCACATAGATTCATGATTTACAACATGTTTAACCACTTGCATAACATAACAACTTGCATAGTTTTAGGAATAATAACTTGCATGATCTCATAACAATTTGCATATATTCATGATAACAATTTCCATAGATTCATAATAAGGACTTGCATAGATTCATAATAACAACTTGCATAGATTCATGATAATGACTTGCATAGATTCATGATAACGACTTGCATAGATTCGTGAATACATCACACAATAACTTACATAATTTCATGATCAACAATAACAATAAACTTGCATAGTTTCATGATCTACAATAACAATAAACTTGCATAACTACAAAGATCATATACCCAAATCATAGTCTACCACAATTCACTTTTATTTATTTAAACCTAAAAATGACTAGAACTCACCGAAAAAGGGGACTTGAGTTCTGGGATCTGAATTCTGTAATTGATTAGCGTTCCCTTGTTGTATACAATTTCGTTGTTGTAGTTTTAGGCTTGATTTATTTGAATTGAGTTGCTTTACTTTGCTTCTAATTGGTGGCAGCTACTCTAGGGTTTGTAGTGACAACATGACGACCATTGATCTAATTTTGATTTGATTTTAGGGTTTGAGTCTACATGTCTTTTTATAGAGTTTAGGATTAGTTTAGGCCGTCCGATCAACCAGAATTAATCCCTGCCAATCAGAGCAGATCAGAAACCCTAATGAGTCAGCATCTAGTCACTAACAGGTCATTAAACAAATCTGCCCGGGGGGGGGGGGGGGGGGCAGGTTGACCCCCAAGTCAACCCTATGGTCGACCTGGTTAGGGCAGGTTGACCCCCAGGTCGACCTTGCCCTGGCGGGAATTTTCCCGCCTAGCCCATCTGACTTTGAATTTTGAATTTTCGAAATCCTTTTTGAATTTTCTGAAATTTCCGATGGCCATAACTTCTTCATATGAAGTCCAATTCACGCAAACTCGGAATCTATCTTAACCAGAATTTCGAGACGAACGCAATGGCACGACCCGTTTCCCTTAATTCCCACATTTGAAATTAGGTATTCTAAAAGTTTTTAACATTAATATTAAAATTACGGGGTGTTACATTCTCCCCTCCTTAAAGGATTTCGTCCCCGAAATCTTCAAGTCAAGAAGAATGTGCATCCTACCGTACAATCATCCATCTACTCAACCCTCAAACACAGGCATCCATAGTCCTTAAAAGATTTATAATGTTGTATGAACATATGCAAAAAGTGTGTGTATATGTTCCTTATCTAATGCAAAATTAGGCGGTCTACTGATTCAGTTGACCTCCTTAATGCAAATTATGTCAGTGCCATGAGTCCAACATGTATGCGAAAGAATCCTTATCGATACATATTATTTCTACATGTGTGCTCAACCATTCATCAAAATGCAGCATCCATATGATAACACAACCATAGTTCATCCATTAACCTAAATATGCACACACATTTATATGCAATATGAAAGTGATTTGAGCCAATCTAGTGCCTAATGTGTGTGTAAATGCATCCACGAGCAACCACTAGCAAACATTGCATCCACTTGCAACCATCAAACATAACATGTCCCAAGCACATGTTTACAACCATGGATTTCATATCTAAAGGTCGAAGAACCAGTCGATGGGATATAAACAAATGATATAACTAAAACAAAAGCTCTGTTCCCATTTGACATCGGTTAAGAGAATAATTCCCTAAGTCTCAGCCCCGAAGACCGAAATCAACATCAGACTGACACCCAAAGAATTACCCCCATTAAACAATGTCAAAACTGGAGATCTACTTCATGCTTCGAGTAGAAACCCCTATCCCTCAGAAATATCTAGATATTTACAGACTACTGGTACAGATCAGATTACAGAATGATTCTTAGAAAGCTAATCATAACAGACCCTTGCGGGTCATAAGAAATTTTGGGGGTCTTCCCATGACAAGTTAGAAACTTAACGACCGTCCTCTCAAGATCTAGAATGACCCTCTACATAGAAAGCTGGTCCATTTAGTACCAACCCATAGCCCATAAACTTGAGCACACAAATGTCACATTCGAATTTTTGACGCCTAACACAGATAATTTCAAACCCTTACCAATAAATGAGCCAGACCACCAAAGGGGTTTGAAACAACTACGGGATCAGAAATAAGACTAGTATTAAAGTGCAGAGTCTCAATTACAAAATCAAAATTCTAGAATCCAAAAGAGTCTTAACTTCATAAGGAAATTAAACCTTTTACATAATTTTTTTCCTATCTCTATCCTATCCATCTGCCACGAGAGCATTCGCCCGCCCTCTAGAAGTCCCTTGCAATCCCTGTGCCTTCGGGCATTGCTTGGAAAAGTGTCTGACCTCTCCACACTTAAAGCAATTGAACTTCCTCCTTTTACATTCTTTGATTAGGTGACCTTCTTTCCCACAATAGTGGCATTTCCTCTTATCCTTTCCTTTGTCATCCTTCTTGCCTTTCTTCTGCTGTTGCTCTTTCTGCCCTTTCTTGGGTCTCGCCTTCTCGTTTTTCAATGTCCCTTCAACTTTTTCCTATTTCTTTGCTCCCTTGCCCTCTTCATGCATTAGGGCCATATCCACCAGCTTTTCAAAAGTGACCCCATGGGAACGTGGGTCATAGCCAATCCATGTATCGGCTCATTCAAGCCTTTAACAAATCTCAGAGCCTTCTTCTCAGTTGTGTTCACCAAGTTTAAGCCAAACCTCGCCAACTAATTGAATTTATTGACGTACTCTTTTACTGATATATCCCCCTGCTTCAACGCCAAGAACCTTTCCATGTATAGATTTTCTTCTGCTCGTGAGAGAAATTTCGCCTCAAACCTACGCCTGAAATCCGGCCAAGTAACAACCGGACGCTCTCCATTAGTGACCTCCCACCAAAACGAGGCCTCATCTTTCATTAACCAGGCGGCTAACTGGACCTTTTTTCCATCCTCTACCTCAAAGATTCCAAACAATTCTTCCACCTCCTTTAGCCAATTTCGAGCTTCACCAAACGTCTCCGACCCGTGAAAAGGTTTCCCGCCCATTGCCCGAAAGTCCTTACATATCTTTGCAAAGGTATCAACACGAGGAGGGGGAGGAGGAGGACGGGTGCAGCTGGGGGAGGAGGAACATTTGTTGGACCTGCGGCGGTGGCCCTAGCTACCAAATACCTCCTAAACCATCCTGGTATCGGTACACTCTCTGGAAGGTTAAGATCCCCAGACATGCTAAGAAGAAAAAGGGAGAGATTTTAGAAAAAGGACTAAAAGATACTACATATAGCTTTTCGGGGAAGGTTTTTCAAAACAGGCTTTCCTTTTTGAAAATAATTTCTAATTTTTATATAATTAGGTAACCTTCAGCTCTGATACCAAGTGTAACACCCCACCTCCATTAAGGTCACTCACAAAGGGAAATTAATTTCAGTGGAGCGTTTTTGGTAAACAGACACAGAATATCACAAGACAGATATAAAAATTTTGCGGCGGAAAATAAACAACTTTATTAAATCACCAAAATACTTTGTTACATAATACCATGAGTCATAAAACCATTAAAACACTTCTGTCTTACATCATCAGAGTACATAGGTATTTAAAAGAAAAACATCATTCCTCATATTAAAGAGCAAGCCATATAAGAGACAGAGACTCGAGCCATACTTCAGAAGTAGCTCCTAGAAGATGATATCCAAATCCTGACTAAACCTGGGTGTTTCCTCCCTGAGGACCTGGGGGAGGGGGGAATGGAAGAAACGAGGCGAAACAAACTAGGTCAGACATACGTCTGGTGAGCCTAGTAACTTTTAGCCAGTAAATAAATAAAGGTAAACATGACATGCATACAAAGTGGATAAGATGATTCATGGTACAAATGGCAGGTATGACAGGACAAATAAGGTAAGATGTATGCTTCACTACAAACTACTCTGCTCTATTACTAGTCAAATCTAGATGGGATGATCCCTTCCGCTAATGATAACGATGGTGGTAGTTTCGTGTATTCCTAGCTGCTGTCATAGGTGTCGCCTGCTCCTATCTCAACTAGTCGTACCCACTACCCTTCTACTATAAATTGGTAGACTTAGGGCATACGTCCGGGTATACCCTAACCACTACCCTAATCGATCGGCTCCCTACTCTGTGGATACCCTATGCTGGTCCCACAACTAGGGGGTATCACTTCCCTAAAGTGGCAACCTAAGGTGTGCACAGTTATACCTACTGGTGTCACGGTCGTCTTGTCCCCCTCTGCCCGGCCCATGCACGCACATGTCCCCGTTCGGTTTGCACCGCCCACACCATCTGTCTCGTTTTGGATCTCTTACAATCAATCAGTAAGCGTGCCCCTTCCCCGCCTAGTACAGAGTTCTTTACTTTGATACCCCTCCGGGTTACTGACTGAAATGGGTCCCACACAACATGATACAAGTTCTCCCCTATTTCTTGTATCCACACTAGGTTTTCTTCTGACTATGTATACCCTAAGGTGTCTTTAGTTACATAGCCCTCAATCAGTTATGCGTACCTATAGGTGTCTTTAATACATAACCCTTGTTCTATCTATTGGTTATGCATACCTATAGGTGTCTTTAATACATAACTCTATCTATTCCCATTAGTTATGCGTACCCCTAAGGGTGTCTTTAATACATAACTTTACTAATTTGCCTCGGTTACATATACCATTAGGTGTCTTTAATTACATAACCTTTTTATCCGATTAAGTTTATGGGCCTATATGTATTAATATTACCCACCTACCCTTCAGTTGTACTTAACCCTCCCACTGGTTTAATCCTATTTATTTAATGGTTAAGTTTGTGGGCCTATATATATATATATATATATATATATATATATATATATATATTAATATTACCCACCTACCCATCAGTTGTACTTAGCCCACCTATAATCCAATTCGTTTTACTTAACCCTGACTTATTTCTATCATCATACAGTCCATATGTATTAAAGTTAGGTTAAATAGTCTTTGATCAGCATTAATTAATTATTGAGACATCTAATCGTATGTCACATGCCACCCAAGGCACCCACTTAATTCCACATGCCACCCAAGGCACCCACTTAACCCCACTACATGTTTATCTGGTTAAGTGTTTCTTAATTCATTAAGACCGTAACCTTATAAAGACCTCTCACATTAGACTGGCATTTGTGGCAGTTGGATTTTCCGGGCGGGTCTGGGCAGTCTTACACCACAAACGAGTCTAACCTCGTGTCTTTACAACTGTTACGCATTTAATTTATGCCTAAGACCACCAACATTTGACTGGCATTTTTGGCAGCTGGATTTGCCGGGCGGGTCCGGACAGTCTTATACCACAAAAGAGCCTAACCTCGTGTCTTAGACGATTAATTACTCCTAATTAATCATTCCCCAATTTGAATTAATTTACCTATTCAAATTATCAATTAATTCCAAATTTAACAATGGCCATAATTGACTCAATTATGTCCATCTATTTATGGTATGCAAGATCATACCAATTTTCATCACAAATTTATTTTATGCCATTTAACGCATTTATGCCAATTAAATCTTTAGACTTCAATTGCTTAAACATTCCTCTTTTGATTAATTATGTTAATTAAATAAATCCTTCCTTTTATAGGTGTCCATACCTATCTTATTAACAATTTGAATTTCCTATCCATAAATGGTCATATTCAAATTATACCATTTTTACCCAATTTTACCCATGTCATAATAGGTAATTATTTATATGTTTCCCTACTAGAATCATGTGTCCAATTTACAAAATCACTATGCCTATTACAGATTCCCCTTTTTCCCTGTTTCTTAACTAGCGTAACCATTTGCGTTTTTGGCGACATCGAGGCTACAAGGTAGCCTCGCCATAACAACAAAATAAAGGGAATGACAAGATGACTGTTTTCAGAACAATTTTGGCATAAGCATGACAACTAGGGAAAATGACATGATAACTTTGCATATAATTATAATTCACTACATAATTAACAACTTGCATAGATTCATGATTTTGCAACATAACAACTTGCATAAGTTCATGAATTAACAACATAATTAAGAACTAACATAGGTTAATGATTAACAACATAACAACTTGCATAGGTTCATGAATTAACAACATAATTAAAAACTAACATAGGTTAATGATTCACAACATAACAACTTGCATAGGTGACTTGCCTAGGTTCATGAATTAACAACATAATTAACAACTCACATAGATTCATGATTTACAACATGTTTAACCACTTGCATAACATAACAACTTGCATAGTTTTAGGAATAATAACTTGCATGATCTCATAACAATTTTCATAGATTCGTGATAACAATTTGCATAGATTCATAATAAGGACTTGCATAGATTCATAATGACAACTTGCATAGATTCATGATAACAACTTGCATAGATTCATGATAATGACTTACATAGATTCATGAATTCATCATACAATAACTTACATAATTTCATGATCAACAATAACAATAAACTTGCATAATTTCATGATCCACAACAACAATAAACTTGCATAACTACAAACAACATATACCCAAATCATAGTCTACCACGATTCACTTTTATTTATTTAAACCTAAAAGTGACTAGTACTCACCGAAAAAGGGGACTTGAGTTCTAGGATCTGAATTCTGTAATTGATTAGCGTTCATTTGTTGTAGACAATTTTGTTTTTGTAGTTTTAGGCTTGATTTGATTTGAATTGAGTTGCTTTATTTGCTTCTAATTGGTGGCGGCTACTCTAGGGTTTGGAGTGACAACATGACAACCATTGATCTAATTTTTATTTGATTTTAGGGTTTGAGTCTACATGTCTTTTTATAGAGTTTAGGACTAGTTTAGGCCGTCCGATCAACCCGGAATTAATCCCAGCCAATCAGAGCAGATCAGAAATCCTAATGAGTCAGCATCTAGTCACTAACAGGTCATTAAACAAATCTGCCCAGGGGGGCCAGGTCGACCCCCAGGTCGACCCTATGGTCGACCTGGTTAGGGCAGGTTGACCCCTAGGTAGACTCTATGGTCGACCTGGCCTTGGCGGGAATTTTCCAGCCTAGCCCATCTGACTCTGAATTTTCGAAATCTGTTTTGAATTTTTTGAAACTTCCGATGGCCATAACTTCTTCATACGAAGTCTAATTCATGCAACTCGGACTCTATCTCAACCAGAATTCCGAGACGAACGCAATGGCGTGACCGGTTTTGCTTAATACCCACATTTGAAATTAGGTATTCTAAAATTTGTTGCATTAATATTAAAATTACAGGATGTTACAGGTTGGGTCTTGGTTTGGCTAAACCTAGCCTACTATATTATCCCCAAATTAGCCCACTCTCTTCATTCATTTCCTACCTTCATTAAAAAATAGAAATGGGGATAGGTAATTGGAAATTAAAAATCCCTAAGCCCTAGCTTGATCTTGAAGCTCCAATCCTTGTTGAATTCAAATGAAAATCAAAGGAGAAGCTTAGGTAAGCTCCTCTCCATCTACTCCATCTTGTTTCCTCTTCAATTTGTGAGATTTACTATGACCTAATTCTTAGGAAATGTGTTCATATGATCATAGGTTGTTGATTCTAGTGTTTTTATCGAAGAGAGATTGTTTTAGCTTACTATTGGATCGATTCTTTGCTTCCAACCATCAAAGGTGAGTTCTTCATGAGTTCTTCATGAACTCACATTTATGCCACAAGCTAATAGCTTGTAAAAGTGTAGTTTAGTGTTCATTTGGGTTTGCATATGCATATGAATTAGTTAGATAAGTATACAATTAGCCGATTTCATGTGTTTGTGTTTCATTGAGTTAAAAATTATGATTAGAATTGTCCACACAATCTAATTTATAAGCTATTAGTTGATTTGGCGACATTGTGAAGCTCCGTTGTCGCACCGGCAAGTTCTTAGACTCCAAAATTCGCTTATATCGCATTTGATTGCTTTGGTTAGAGAATTTAGTCGTCTTTGTGGTTATATTCGAAATCATTGCAATTTATGTGTATATGTGTTCATGAGTGGTTTTGGCGAGCCTTAGGGGCCTCATTGGCACTTACGAACCATCATAAACCATCACCATTGATCCGGGCTCGTCCGGGGCCGATTTCACACTCATTGGCAATCATAATCTTTAATTTCTTCAGCTCAGACGTTTGATTAAAACTGGTTAGATGTCTGTCCAATCTCTCAGGAAAACAATCTTCCTGACAACAACGTCTGTCCTAGGGGTGACAGACGTTTTTCGCCTAAAAACTACTGTTGACCACTGGAAACCATGGTCAACAGTTTAGGTCCATCCAGGCTCTCTCCCGGCTGGGTTTCGACCCATTTCGACTTCATTTCTGACTTGCCAGTTTATCTGATTTACAGATTTCAGCAGCCTAATTCTTACAAAATCGTTTTATAAATCATCAATTAAAGAATGGTGGAGTGGAAACCAAAGGTGAGAACTCTCTCACTCAAGTATTTTATAACTAAATATATAAGTCGATTTCCGATGATTGCAATATTTGTTTGGTGGCTGATGGATGTTTACAGTTGTAACGTTATCATTATACTAAACTGTGAAAAATATTAGATAAGTGCACATGGATTGTGACATAAACCCCACACGGGTATTGGGAAGATAATTTTATACATCACCAAAGTATATAAATAATAATCATTGGATGTTGATTGAAAAACTCAAATGGGTCTGGGGATGACACTAACTTCGCACATCTCCCTTGTGTTCAGTTGTATGTCGATCGATTGATTGACAAGCTATAGTAAGCATTATGTAATTATGTAATGCTTATACCATTGTCGATCACACTCTGGATGTGAATTGGATGTTTAATAGTTGTTTATCACTATTTTTGAATACATGCGATGTATGGAATTCGTATAAATAAATATATATGGTAACTGATTGAGTCGCATTCCGATTCAGAATATGAACGAATATGATTTGAAGTCCGATTTTGGATGGACATGAAAATGAACGAATATTTTGATACAATATTAAGAGAAGAATCAAAGTATGATTTGATGTCTGATTTTGGATGGACATGAAAATGAAACAATATTTTGATATAATATTAAGAGAAGAATCAAAGTATGATTTGATGTTCGATTTTGGATGGACACGAAATTATTGAAATGATTTTGGATGAAATACTCCAAGCTTGAAAAGATAAAAGATAAAGGATATTTTTATCTGAATAAAATGGTTAACCACTAGAATAAAGAACTGATATGGTTTTAATACAACTAGAAGCTTCCAACGTATGAATTGGAATGGATTTGAATGTAAATAATATTCGGAATATTTCGATATAGGGTTCCGTGATTATACGGATGTCCTTGAGGAATTTGGATGATATAGATATCGTTATTCCTAATACGATATCTGTTAGTTTCAGAATTTGATATTGATTATAAATCGATATGATTTTTATTCAGTGCCATGTGTTTAATCTCAAAGTGAATTTTGGGTTCGTCGTGAGTGGTATCTTTAATAATAATATTCTTAAAACTAGTTGAAAATAGAATAAATCTTTTCATTAAGATTTAAAGAGATTTTACCAACTAATGAATAAAATTGGAATCAAATGAAAGTGGATTTTGGGTTCTTTGTGAGCGGTGTTTTAAATGACATTAGTTCTTGAACCTAATTAGCAGTGAAGTTATGTTTTGGAATTTATAATCTTTTAATTAAGATTAATAGAATCTTCCCAAAGAAATTTCCCAGGCAACAGGTCAGACGTCTGACCATAAATGGACAGACGTCTGTTCAAGCTCTCGGTAAAGTATTTCCCTGTAATCAGACGTCTATCCAGGAATGGCTCAGACGTCTACTCAAGTTTTTTTAAGAATAAAAATAATTGCATCAGGTCAGATGTCTGACCATAAATGGTCAGACATTTGTCAAAACTCTCGTGAATTTTTCCCTGTAAGATCCGACATCTATGCAAGTTAGGTCAGACATTTGACCTGTGCAGAATGCACAATTTATCTTGTGCATCTTATGTTATGATATTGGAATTTGTAAATCTTTTAACTAAGATTTTCAAGATTTAAAATAAGTGAAGTTTTACCGAATACTTGATTAGACTGAAATGTGAATAACGTAATTAAATTTACCGAATTCAAGAAATGTGCGAGAATGGAATACCACCAGTTTATTCCATGTGATAGTTAAATCTTTGATTAGATTTAAACGTTAAGTGGTAATTAAATTACTAATAACACAATGAGTGTTAGATATGGTGTACTACGAGTTTTTCTCCGTGGGATGAATAGGTTGGGATTTGGATAATAAAATAAATGATTACTTCGATAAGGTTCGTTAATCCCGACTAGTTAATGAACCTTAATTTGTTTTAAGTTGTGAAGAGATATTATAAAATCTTTTGAAATGATTTCCAAAGGAAGATTAAAGAATAAATTTAAAATAGTTTATCTTTGATAAAATTAATGGGAACCTTGCCCCAAAGATATGAATATTTGAATAAAAGAATATTCAGGATTGGAATGAGATGTGTGTTGTCTTTGTGTATTTATCACATGATTGTAAAGAAACGTTTGTTGTTCGGAAAGACTGGGTTTAACCCATTCTGAATAACTGTTATGATGGTTAAAAGTCGATGATGAAGACGGTGGTTGAAGACCAGATATCTTCACATCATTTGGATGATTACTGATGTTTTGATTAGGTTGTACACCTAAGACGAGGTAATAAGTGGTGATCATCCAGGCATACTTGGAGATCGACCGGATATGCAAGGACCTCTCTTCTGTATTAGACATACGGGACGAGGAATAAGGTGCCTCCAGTTTTGTTCAGATCCAGAACGAACTTATAAATGGATTATGTTTAGCATTGTATTTCATTCTGTATTGATTGATTTCTATTAAATATGTATCTGTTTGGTGGCGGAGAATTTATTCTCTTGCTTAACACCTTTCTCTGAGAGGTATGAGCTTAGAGGTTATATATTGATAGAAATCAGTTGTATGGCATGAATTGACAATGTGGCATGTTAAGATGCAAATGATCAAGGCTTTTGTTGGAAAGGAGAGACTTGTGAATGATGATCAAAGCATGACTTTAAGTATCACATCTTTGTGTATATCGTTAATTCGCGAGCCTCGTACCCTGGTATGAGTCAGAAACAGGATAAGGGACGCAAGGAGTGCATGCATTTCTTTCTAGCCAGAAGTTTTGTCTTGGTATGGAGCCCAAACATTTTTACTTATGTGGATGATGGAATGAGGCACCTTGGATATAGAGTCGACTAAAAGGCTCAACTTGTAAGTCTGATAGGACCGTGAAACATATTGTTCAGGAATAACTAGTCCACAAAAGTTAGGTGTGGACCGACCTTGAAGGATCCAAGGGTTGCCCATAGGTGTGATCCTGGGTCATCTTGCTAGAGATGATCTGAATCAGTAAGGAGACCATCCCTTGCCTTGACTCATGATGGAAATCCAACTTCCAATACGCAATTTTTCAGTTTTAGTTGTAAACCTATATGGCGACGTAGTAGGATGGGGTACTATGCCATCTATGATTGATCCATTTATGTTTGAAGTTGTTTCGACACTATGTACTTGTAGTAATATCAAAATGATTTGTTTTAAAGCGTACCAAGCATGTTTGGCTATTATAAGGGAAAACACTATCCTCTGGTTTGTGTTTGCATTGTGTGATGGGACCTGAGTCTTATAATAGCTCCATTTTTTCAAAAATCATTTCGTTGTTTAAAATTGTTTTATTTCAGAGTATTCATGGGAGTAAACCCGTTCCATGACATACGGCGTGGTCCCGTGATTTACTCTATTTTAAAGTATAAGTTTAATAACTGTTTTGAGTTCTCACGGTAGTCCCATAACTAATTTGGAGTTTATTGTTTCTACCTAAACTGTGGGTGCCCATATTTTCCACACGGGCAGCTAGTAGTTTGGTTTTCGAAGATATTTCTTTTCATAGGATCCTGGATTACAGTTGGAGCTATATTCGAAAATCTTTGTATCCGTGTATTTCTTTCAGTTGTGTTAGTTGATTATATCCGTTGTGCATTGTATTTACACATTTTAAATTTCCGTTGCTATGTACTTTAATCTCTGATATTGCATTTTTTCACTGTGTAATATTTATTCGTACTCTGATATATTCTTGTGCTCTGATGTAATTGTTGTAATAGCAATGAAATGTTCTATTGTTTGTGTTATGATGCGTCGTGTTCTCATTAGAATCCACGTTTTCCCGTCTCTTTGGAGGTTGGGTGAATTCGGTGCGTGATAGTTTGGTATAAGAGCTTCGGTTTACAAAGCTAGAGAACAAGATACATTAGAACCGAATGAAAGAATTCGTTGGAGATAGGATAGTAATTTCCTATAAGAATGACTCATTAGAGATGGGGTTAGTAATGCCCTAGAATGAGTTAAAAGAGTATTATTTATAATAAGAATTTCAATTTTGAAAATTATATCTTATTATACGTATTTGAATACAACCCGGAAAATCTGAACCAATTTAAAAATTTTAATTTGGCTATTTTAGTGGATTTTAAATATTTAAAATAAAATATTTTAAATAATAACGACGAAAAGTGTGTTTGCATCGATGTTTAAAAATAAATATAATTAATTTAAATTATAAACAAGGCCTGAAATGGCGCGGTAGTTTCAAAATTGAAATTCAAACTTTGACTGACTGTATTGGGTGCAAAATAAAACGGATTTTAGTGAAACCCAAAATATTTAAATCTGTAGTGAATATCTTTCTAACGAATCTGAAAAATCGAAGTTTCATAGCGGGAGTCAAAAGTTATGGCCAAATGAATTTTCAAAAAGGTCGCTATAGAGAATATATCGCCCTTGAAAATAGACATTTTGCAAACGACCTCAGAATTTGACGAAACCACTTTTGTTGGATCCGGGATGTAAAATTATTGCTAGGTCTCAAATTTCATAATTTTTGAAGTCAATATGTGAGCGTGGCAAAAGAAAATGTGTTTGGTGAATTTCTGTTAAATTGGGTCGACCAGAAAATGGCCATTTTTCAAACGGTCTTAGAATTCGACAAAATCAGTTTTGTTGGGACCGTATCGTCAAAACATTGCTAGATTTATTTTTCGGGAATTTTTAGAATCAGTATGTGGCCCCGGCAAATTGAAATGTACGTTCAAATCCAATATTGAATGTTTTATATTTTAATTTGAAGAGAAACTGACTGAAACAGTCGAATGGGCCTATGAAACATATCCCATTATGTTCGGGATGGGGGTATTTAGCTAGGAGCGACAGTCGTTGGGTTTGGATTGGAGTTCGTTTGGAGAAAACTCTATTTTTGAATTTATATAAATATCAGCCAATAGAATAATTTCTTTCATGAAATTAGAAAAATAAAAAAACTCGAAGAACCCCACCCCCTCCAGATCGAACGGCAGCTCCCCCTTCCAGCCTTCTCTCCTCTTTTCTGGCCAAACCACTCATTGAAACCCATTGCTCCAGTTAAGCTTTTTGAAGCCCTCATCCTCCTCTCCAAATCCATGTAAGATTCGAACCCTATTGTGGAGTAAATCGCAAGAACTGCCTCCCTAATGTCGGAACCTTCCTGTCGCCGCCGAGGTCACCTGGAGCCACCGAAGTGGACCCCACCCCCACGCGCCTGAGCACCGTTTCCCCCTCCTCGATGTTGTACCCTCTGATCGTCCTATCAATTCGTGGTTTTCACGAAAATCGCAACCCTAGTTTTGAACAAACTGCTGAGAGGTACGGCTGAATTTTTTTAAACTGTTTAATAGCACTTTAAAGCGTTACGGTTTTTGATTTCACTGTAAAAATCATATCTTTCTCGTTTTTGATGAAATTCAGTGAAACAAGAGACAGTGGACTCGTGTGGACGTCTTCTACATTTTAGAAGAGACCGCATATTTTTCTGAGCCTTCTGCAATTTTTGGAGGAGTGGAACCCATTGTGAGATTTCTAAATTATAAACGATATGGAAACGACAATGTATAAATTATATAGTCGATGTATGAATTATATAAGCGTTGTACACCTCATGTATAAGCGTTGTATAAGTTGTATGTTCGATATATAAGTTATATATGCGTTGTAAAAGTGATATATGCATTGAAATGAATTGAAGTGAATTGAAATATATTTATATACGAATATATATATATACTCCCCTCGTCCACAGACCATGGACGATATTTATTGGTTGTGATATTGTTTGGATTGGTTGATGTGAAATTTGGTGAATACCATGAATGGTTGATTGGAAATGATTGATTGTGATTGAAATCCCAATAGGATTAGAATATGGGGAAAATTCGTCTGCGTACGAACTAGATATTGAAAATCCCCATTGTCAAAAACTGCGAGGTTCTAAGGTAGAGCGAGGAGCCGTACTAGGGATGGTCCCGGTTTTAACTACCCTGCCGTTATGCTGCCGAAATTTTCAATAATATTCATGTGTTAGAATTATTTTCATGTGTTGAAACTATATTCGTGTGTTGAATAGAAATTCATGTGTTGAGCAGAAATTCATGTGTTGAATGAAGTTCATGTGTTGAATAAATTATTTAAAAGATAAAAATCACATTTTTATTATATATATTGGCTATATATATTTTAAATAAATTGTTTTAACACCAAAAATAACATTTTTTACCTTATGTATAGACTATATAAAATAATTGTGTTTTGAAATAAATTGTTTTACAATAAAAATCATATTTTTATTATATATATAAACTATAAAAAATATTCATGTGTTGAATAAAGGACTAGAACGATAAAAATCATATTTTTATCATATGTGTGAAGTCGAAAACGTTCATTTGTTGAATACATATAAATTGAACAATAAAATCTATATTTTTATTGTGAATATAAAGTGCTAAAAATATTCATGTGTAGAATAAATATTTTTGATGATAAAAATATCATTTTTATCATGTGAACGACTCGCTAAAAATACACGAGTGTTGAAATAAATGTTTGTTTGATAAGAATATTATTTTTGACATGTGTATGAACTAAATAAAATAGTCATGCTTTGAGAGATATTTGTGTTCGCTAAAAATATCATTTTTATGTGAAATATGAAGTGTTAAAAATGGTGATGTGTTGAATAAATATTTTTGATGATAAAAATAGCATTTTTATCAAATATATGAAGTGGATATGGTTTTGAAATCGAAGAAGGAAATATATATATAATTAAAATATATTGAATAACGAAGTTGTAGTTCATGTTTGAAACCGTGATTTCAAACGATTATTGCAGGACCATCGGATTTTCCCGAAACCGAAACCGTTGGGCTCGCTTTGGAAATATCTTTCCAACGACACCCACTTTGTAAAGATCCAACAGTTGGATTGCCTAGAATGTTTAATTCAAATCTGAAGAAAAACAACGCCAGAATCGATTATATTTTTGTATATATAATTAAATTAAATCGAATAACGACGCTGCAGTTCGTAGTTTGAAATCGTAACTTCAAACGATTAGTGCGGGAGATCCGACTGTCGGATTTTCTCGAAATTGAAACCATTGGATTCGTTTAGAAAAGATATATCTAATAATATAAAATTTGTGAAGATCCAATGGTTAGATTTTCGGATATGTGTAAATCAAATCTGAAGAAAAACAGCGCCACAGCCGCGTTATGGCCTGAAGCTTCGTTTGAATGAATTAGCTATTTTTAAATAAATAAAAATAGCGATAAATCATGATAAAATATTATAAACGATATGGAATGGAAATAAACTGAATTTGCTCGGTTTATGTGATATTTGATGGTTGAATGCATTTGGCGTGAAAATTACATCAAAGAACAGAATTAGTGATATCGAATAATTTAACCATTGAAATGAACTGATTTGAAATTCTAAATATACGTGAATTATTTGAAAAGGACAAGTTGATTCCCATTTCAAATAATTGATCGACGATTGAAAGTTGAAGATATGAAGACGGTGCAAGACCGATGATTTGCACGTCGAATGGAGGGGTGCTACTGATGCTCATGATGGGAGTAGCTACCTTGAAGGGGCTGAAGTAGTAGCCGTCCGGACGTGTTTGTTGATTGTACGGATATGCGAGGTATTGAGTGCCTCCGGTTTCGTTCTGTACTGATTGATCTCTATTAATTATTTATCTGTTTGGCGGCGGAGAATTTATTCCCTTGCTTAACGCCCTTCTCTGTGACGTACGTGCTCAGAGGTTATACATCGATAGAAATCAGTCGCATGGAGTGAATTGCCTGTGTGGCATGCCTAAGTGGTAGATGATCAAGGCTTCTATTGAAAAGCAAAGTCTTGTGGTTGATGATCAAAGCGCGGCCGGTGTGGCATAGCTTTGTGTATAACGTTGATTCGCGAGCCTCACACCTCGGTATGGACCAGAAACGGGAGAAGGATCCAGGGAGAACGTGTGTTTCTTTCTAGATAGGGTGGTGTCAGTGACCTACCAGCCATGACATTTATATTATTTTCACCTGTGTGGTTGTTGCTGTTGCGAGGCGGCTCGGATATATCAGTGACTATGTGGAGCCGATGGAGCCTTAGGACTCACTTACGCCCCAAAGGGCGGGGAAACGCAGTGTTCAGGCATTTTAATCCACATCAATGGACCAGCCCTGTAGCTCCAAAGGGTCGATGCGTTCTGATCTTGAGGCTCGGGCTAGAGAGTCTCGAATTCGGTAAGGACTATCTTTTGCCTTGGTTCATGACAGAAATCCAATTTCAAAATACGACACCGTGCAGTTTTGATTGTATACCTATATATGGAAACATAGTGGTATGGGGTATTAATGCCGTCTATGATTGATACTTATGATTTGACATTGTTTTTAAAACATATAAACACTAGTAATAATATCAAATGCTTTTGTTTAATTCGTATCAAGCATATTTTAACCATTATAAGGTAAAGCTCTATCCTCCGGTTTGTGTTGCATTGTGTGATGGGAACTAAGTCTTATAATGGCTTCATTTTTATAAAAAGCATTGCGATGTTTAAAAGATTTACTTGTTTTATAGCACTGGCAATCCAATGGAGTAAACCCGTTCCGCGAAAGTGGCGTGGTCCTGTGATTAGCCATATTATAAAATGTGTTAAGTAGATTTCTCACACCAGTCCCATGACTGACTTGTAGTTTGTTTCACTTGCAAACTCAGGTGCCCCTTTTTCTACACGGGCAGCCTTGTATTCAGTTTTAGTAGGCTCTTTCGGGATAGCTGAATCTGAAGATGGATTCTATCATTTATCTCTTTTTAGGCTGTTCAGCTCCTATTGTACATATTATGTTTGTTTTCCTCTGTGGACATTTATGTATAGTTGAACCGTATTTTGTACTAAGTATGATCCTGTATACTGTGTAACTCTGATGATTATGTTCATCCAGCGTATTCTATTGTACATTGTCTGGTGTATTTATTTATTTCTGTTCTGCTATTATCTATTTATGTGTTATATTCCAAAGATTACCCTTGCCACCATCGTACGGGGTTTGGGGTCGTCACAATTTGAATATTTTACTTTATATTGATTTGGACTATCAATTATAAGAAGGTTTTGCATATATGTCTAATCCACGTGTATTCGAAGTCTCAAATATACTAGGTAGATATAGAATCACACTTTAGTTGCCTAGAGATGATATTGATGATTGTCATGACATCATTAGTATTTATGTTCGAATTTCAAAAGTGGGAAATCTATATATTTCCAATTGACTAGTGTGAGAACCAAAATTTAGTTAGGTTTATGTTTGTGATTTAGCACTGAAATATGATTTTGATTATATATAAAAGATATATATTTGAAAGGCTAACCAACTAATTGATTGCTGGTTGTGATGGATGGTAATTAGTTTAACTAATTAAAATATTAGAATAATAAAACCAATGTGAAAATGAAAGCTAAAATTTAGCCAAATCAAATTTAAAGTTAAATTGAATTGAAAAATTATGGGAATTGGATATATGTACATGTATATATATGTTGAACAGGTTATAGCATGGAAGGCTAAGAAGGGGAATAAAATTGTATGCCTGACAAATAAGTACATATTTACTATTGTAACACCCCATAGTTTTAATATAATTAACAATGTACGAATATGTATATATGCATAGATAGGTAAATAATGGTAATGTATAATGAAAAATTAATTCATAAATTGTAGAGTAAGGAAATTAATGCGATAACAATGTGTGTAATCGAAGAGATGAGAAAATTAAAACACTTAATTTAAATATCAGGATTTAAGTAAAACGGCCATCACCATTGCATCCGTCTCGGAATTCTGGTCAAGATAGACACCTGGTTTGCATAAAACAGAAATCATATGAACAAGTTATTAAGCTTAGAAGTTTGTATACGCACGAGATATATATATATATATATATATACATATATATGCATAAATATATGTATACAAAAGATAAAATTCAAGATAAGGCTACAGTCAATGAAATATGGCAAGAATCTAATAACGGTGCAACATCGTTTGAATTTTGAAAAAAAATGAAAATTGTGCGTATGTATATACGCGTAAAATGGTCGGTAAAGTAAGGTGTATACATATAAGAATATTTCATGTGAATAAAACAGTTAAATAAATTCCAGAAATTCAAAAGTTCAAAAATCAAATTTCTACGCCAATACAATTCAAACATTCGAAGTTCGAATTTCTGCGCCAAAACAGCTTGCGAGACCCAGTGCTGACTCAGCGTTGCGTGTACGATAAGATTTTGCTAGATTCATCTGCGAGCCTAGACTATTTTCTTAACTGGGTTCAATGCTGACTAAGCGCTGCGTGTACGATAAGGTCTTGAGCACCTATATAAACACCCATAAGGCTACAGTTTTCTCTACACACATTCATTATGCCTATACTCTTCCCTAATTCATATCAAAATAAATCAAAGACGGGGTTATGCTGCACAAGTTCTTCGTTAGAATTCAAGTAGAGAATCAAAGGCTAATTCAACGACTTCAACAACTATTTTCTAAGAATCAAATCTAAATTAGAGGATCAATAATCTACGTCAAGGGATAGCTTTTCAGTTTCAGAATTCAAGATCTATTCTTAAATCAGTGAGTGGGATTACAAAACACTTCATGCATAATAGTATTATTATCGTTCGTCATTCCTCAGTTAAAATTCATGTTGCAATTTAAAGTAATCTTTGTATGCTTAATCTATTCCTCTTCCCTATTCTTCCTTTTTATTTCTGAAACTTTGGCTACCTTCGAGCCAAGGTCAACAGCGCGTAAATTATAGTTATTTGGGAAGAGCTTGAGATTTAATTGATGAGTTAGGAAATTTGGGTAAAAGGATTATTACACGAATGGTTGTGTAAGCAAAGTAGAAATGGGTTAAGTAGCACTTGACATATGAATAAGCTTAACCAACATATGAGGAATGATAGAAACCTGTTAGGAACACATGTATGGAAAACTGGAATAATAGGTATAGCCTATTAACGGGATTATAAGCATAAACATAAATTGGGGTTTTTGGGTAAAGCCTGAATTTGAGACTTGAAAATTGGATATGCCATTAAGATCCTAGAAACATAATTAAAAAAGGAATATGTTGGACAAACCATGTTTTTATGTAATTATGGAACTCGACACGTAACATGAAATTGACAATAGTGGCATAACTTGAACATGAACATGCTTGTGAATTGGTAATTGACATTTGATATCTAGAATGAACATGAACATGCTTGTAAATTTATAATTGGCCTATGACACCTAGAATAGACATGAATTGTTAATTGGCTTAACATGAAACATGGCTAACTCGAGGTTGGAATGAGTTTGCAGTGAAATCCTGCCCGGAACCGCCCGGCACATCCAGTGACCGCAAACAATATGTTCTAATGTGAGAAGTTAGTCATAATGTACTTGAAACCCGAGGTTAGATTGAGTTGTGGTGTAATCCTGCCCGGAACCAACCGACACATCCAGTGACTGCAACAGTAGGTCTAATGTGAGAGGTTGGGCATTAATAATTAATTAATGCTAATGACACATGCTAGTAGGGTAAGGTTAAGTCAATATGAAATACTAGACAACACTTAACCAATTTGACATGATATATGGGTGGGTTAAGTCAACGTGAACCGCTAGATAACACTTAACCAATTTGAGATGATATATGGGCGGGTTAAGTCAACATGAACTGATAGAGAACACTTAACCAATTTAGCATGGTATGTGGGTTGAATTGAATATGTGATTGGGGGTTAAGTCAACTTGGACACACGGGCAAACTTAACCAATATAACAGTATCAAAGCAAGGAAAAGTGGGGAACGATAAGACTAAATAATAGATAAAATTATCCTAGGGATAAGAAATGAATATGACATAAGATGTAATATAAGACTCGAAGGGTGGGACAACTTATACCATGAAATAAGTTAATCTAAGATGAAAATGTGGGAAAACACCCATACGCTATCATTTGATAAAGAAAACTTAAGTCATGATTGAATTCATTGGTAAACCTTAGTTAAAAGGAACTAAGTAAAAACCTTAGTTAAAGAGAACTAAGTAACAGAAACAAAGTATCAAACCTTGGTTAAGAGATCCAAGTAGTAAACCTTAGTTAAGAGGACTAAGTAGTAAACCTTAGTTAAGAAAGCTAACGATTCAGGAAACTAAGTAGTGAACCTTAGTTAAGAAAGCTAACGATTCAGGAAACTAAGTAGTAAAACTTAGTTAAGAGAACTAAGTGGTAAACCTTAGTCAAGAAAGCCAAGTAGAACACGAGGAGGAGCGAACGTCCATCTGATCATGAAGAAGGCTCAAGCGAACTAGGTTACGAAGCACGTGGCTTTGAGGGGACGTGAGGATACTCTTGGTATCCCTCTGTGAGGTTACAGATGATCATCCTGGGCTCATAAAGGTTAAGGTCTACGTTAAGAGAGCCAAGGGTATGCCTTGGTTGCAATATAAGCAACCTAAAGACTAGGATGAGTCAGCGTGAGGCGACGATATCTTGTTTAGCCCTGTGATAACATGTCGTCGTCTACCTACCATCTTGAGTCAATCATGATACGCAAGCGGAAAGGCGGAGAACTCCAAAAGACCATATACTTAGATATCTAGTTATGGGTGAGGGTGGCCAATAGGTTTGCGGGGCATAGAGGGCCTGTGTACAATTCTCAATCTTGATTATCTTGGGTGCCTTTCATTAGTTGAGGGAGGGGTCAAGTGGGACCATAGCCACATACAGATAAAACAGACCTTAGCATCTGCTTCGGCAGATAACTTAAAGCTCCCGACCGAGTTCCGTGTTTCTTGATTAGCCCTGCCATAGGACTCGGGCTGCACATATAGAGGACATGTGCAACTGGATATCTAGCACGTTTAATGACACGATAGGGACATAAAGTCTAGGAACATATATCGCTCTGGGTAGTGTGTCCTAGACTAGGGGCATTGTTCGATAGGTAGAATAAACCCTAGTGGCCCTAGGTAGCATAAACTCTAGTCAGATCTAGAAAGCGTTCAATAGGTTGCATAAACCACAATGGCCATGGGTAGCGTAAACCCTGGTTGAATCTAGGAAGCGCTGGATAGAAAACCCTAGATTAGATCTAGATAGTAAACGGAATCTAGCAAGATCAAGAGTGGTAGTCCGAACGATTTCGAGAATGGTGGCACTACACTAAAGTGATATAGATTTACATGATGAAGCCCGTACGACATACGGCAAGGGACTGTATATATACATGGAAAGGATTATACGAGTTGGGGTATCCACATATATGTTGTATTAGGTTAATCTACTAGTGGGACATAAGTATAGCCTAGAGTGCTAATATCGCGAATAACCTAATATGCAAGAAAAATATAACTGAACGATATATGTAGGATTATACAGAAGTTTATTCTAAGTCCACTCACATAGAACTTATTTTCTGACCCCTTCCTCATTACATACTTCCGGGTCAGGTTCATGATAGAGATGGTATAAGCTTTGGATGCTGGTTAGGCAGTATATTTTATAAGGTAAAGCTATATTTAAAGTATATTATACTTTGAATTCCTTCCGCTGTAAGATGCTTATGAATTCTGACATGTTTTCTTTATCTCTGTCTTTTTCTGCAGGATACCAGAGCGCCCAACTCGGGTTTCGATAGTTTGGGCTTTTGAAAATAATTCGGTCTGTCGGAATCCGTGTTGTTACATCCAGTATCAGAGCATCGGATTAGTGATCTTAGGGTGGTAATGAGTGAACGAATTTGTATTTTCTAAAATATAAATATATTATACATATAAACCTAAATCCATAAAGTAGCCCATTAGGTATGAAAAGAGTTGGGATATTTAGTTTGTACGCTAAAGTAATAAACATAGAAATTTTAAGACCCTTAGGTGGTTTGGTTGGAAAGTGTACAATATGATTTGGTATTGGAGAAAGAAAGTATCCCATAAGAATTAAAACAGAAATGTTGTTATTTCAGAGTAGTGGGTTTAGAAGTGAAACCTTATATATTAGAAAAAGATTAAAATGTGGAAAATGGATTAGGAATATATATAGTTGAGAGAATTGGTTTGGAAAGTGCCTAGGAAAGCCTAGTTGAGTTGAAAGACCCGCTTTGAGTCTAACCCAATAATAATCTTTTAAGAACTTGAATTTGTAAAAGAGTTTGTGGTGTTTTTCAGGTTTTAATCTTAAAAGTATTTTTGATGTTTAAGAAAAATGCATAAAGGACATATTCAGTGCATGTTGGGTTTTTAAAGTAATGTGGTGTATACTTTGGTAAAACAATGATTTCTTGTTTTAAAAGAACTCTCTCATTAAAAAGTGCATAATATAGAGCATATATAACTTGCTAGTTTTCATATTATAATATATGAAAGGATTGAAAAGAAAGTATTGCGTATTGTAAAAGAAAATTCTATTCTGTTAACAATAAATTTTGATTATTGATTTACGAAGAAATTTTGTTGGGTAGACAAAATAAGTTTTAGGAATAGAATAGATGTCTGCAACTTATAGCGAGTAGATAAATTAACATTATAATTAGAATCAATGTAAGCCCGATAGTTATCCTTGTCTACTCCAGTTTTGTGATTTTAAAAAAATATTTTGCATTTTATTCTGTAACATGTTTTTATGGTTTGGCGAAAACAAGTTTTGGAGAAGAAAACAAAATTTTAACACTTCTAATTTTTTAAAGATAAATGTAATGAAAAGAAAGGAGGCCAAACCATGTTTTAAAAAGAATGGAGTAGGTAAGGATTAGTGCCTAGAAAAGGACGAGAGAAAGTTAAAGCTATTAGAACCAACTGGGGATTGGTTGAGTTGAGTAATTCCCTAAGTATCAATCTGATGTTGATTTCGGTCTTCGGGGTTGATACTTAGGGAGTTATTTTCTTGCCAATTTACAGTCAGGAATTAGATAATATTGAACTAATGGAAAATTTCCCATAGAATGCCAAAGCCATGTGAGTCTATGATTGTTGCTTGATAGAGAAGTATAGGCTAGTAATACGCAGCTTGGACTAGTAGTGGCTACTAGGTAGTGAAGGGCAAGCAAGTGTATAGATCCTGTTGAGTGGGCTTATGACATAGTCCTAAGATTCATGACCCATAGTTGTATATGTGTAGGATACAGTTTGTGTTGAAAACATAAGAGCTTGGTTGAAAAATAAAATTCAGAAGAAGACTAGCCTAACTAACAAGAAAACAACTGAATCAATCAAGCAACAAAACATGATGGGGAAAAGAAAATGAAAATCTTAAGAAAAAGATGAATAAATATGAAATTACTCCAAGATAAGACGAAATAGAAAAGAAAGCTTTCTTATGTGGTTGTGCTTGGACAGGAAATAGGAAATCTTTATAGAATAGTTATGGAAAAATCCAAGTGCAATTAGAAAAGAAAAATGGAGAATGTGAATTTTTCCGTTTTCATAACATAAGAAATCGAATTTGTAAAATTAGATTTTTCTAAATTTCTAATTTAATGATGGTTGGTAGGGTTTTGGATACGAAAATTGGATGGACTATGCTCTTACTCTGTAAGAGTATAGGAAAATTTGGATGAAAAACGTTTTGATTTTCCAAAAATATTGCATTCATATAGAACTGCAAGTATATTTAGGATGTGAGCATCATGTTTTGAAAGTGCTTTTAAAGTTTGCATACATATAGGTGGATCCAAATTAGGCATACATGATTTGCTATGATGTAATTCACTTTGCATATGTGCACAATGTTTGCAACAATTGGATGCACACTTGATGGATGGATATTGCGAGGGATTATCTATTTTACTCTTATCGAATTTCGGGGACGAAATTCTTTAAGGGTGGGAGAATGTAACACCCCACATTTTTAATATAATTAAAAATGTATGAATATGTATATATGCATAGATAGGTAAATAATGGTGATGTATAATGAAAAATTAATTCATACATTGTAGAGTAAGGAAATTAATGCGATAACAATGTGTGTAATCGAAGAGATGAGAAAATAAAAAAAAACTTAATTTAAATATCAGGATTTAAGTAAAACGGACATCACCATTCTGTCCGTCTTGGAATTCTGGTCAAGATAGGCACCTGGTTTGCGTAAAACGGAAATCATATGAAGAAGTTATTAAGCCTAGAAGTTTGTATACGCACAAGAGAAATATATATATATATATATATGCATAAATATATGTATACAAAAGATAAAATTCAAGATAAGGCTACAGTCAATGAAATATGACAAGAATCAAATAACGGTGCAACATCGTTTGAATTTTGAAAATAAAACGAAAATTGTGCGTATATATACACGCGTAAAATGGTCGGTAAAGTAAGGTGTATACATATAAGAATATTTCATGTGAATAAAACAGTTAAATAAATTACAAAAATTCAAAAATCAAATTTCTAAGCCAAAACAATTCAAACATTCGAAATTCAAATTTTTGCGCCAAAACAGCTTGCGGGACCCAATGCTGACTCAGCGCTGCGTGTACGATAAGATTTGGCTAGACTCATCTGCGAGCCTGGACTATTTTCTTAACTGGGTTCAATGCTGACTCAGCGCTGCGTGTACGATAATGTCTTAGCACCTATATAAACACCCTTAAGGCTACAGTTTTCTCTACACACCTTCATTATGCCTATACTCTTCCCTAATTCATATCAAAATAAATCAAAGACGGGGTTATGCTGCTCAAGTTCTTCGTTAGAATTCAAGTGGAGAATCAAAGGCTAATTCAACGACTTCAACATCTATTTTCTAAGAATCAAATCTAAATTATAGGATCAATAATCTACGTCAAGGGATAGCTTTTCAGTTTCGGAAATCAGATCCCAGAATTCAAGATCCATTCTTAAATCGGTGAGTGGGATTACAATGCACTTCATGCATAATAGTATTATTATCGTTCGTCATTCCTCAGTTAAAATTCATGTTGCAATTTAAAATAATCTTTGTATGCTTAATCTATTTCTCTTCCATATTCTTCCTTTTTATTTCTGAAACTTTGGCTCCCTTCGAGCCAAGGTCAACAGCGCGTAAATTATAGTTATTTGGGAAGAGCTTGAGATTTATCGATGAATTAGGCAATTTGGGTAAAAGGATTATTACACGAATGGTTGTGTAAGCAAAGTAGAAATGGGTTAAGTAGCACTTGACATATGAATAAGCTTAACCAACATATGAGGAATGATAGCAACCTGTTAGGAACACATGTATGAGAAACTGGAATAATAGGTATAGCCTATTAACGGGATTATAAGCATAAACATAAATTGGGTTTTTTGGGTAAAGCTTGAATTTGAGACTTGAAAATTGGATATGCCGTTAAGATCCTAGAACATAATTAAAAATGGAATATGTTGGACAAACCATGTTTTTATGTAATTATGGAACTCGACACATAACATGAAATTGACAATAGTGGCATAACTTGAACATGAACATGCATGTGAATTGGTAATTGACATTTGATATCTAGAATGAACATGAACATGCTTGTAAATTTATAATTGGCCTATGACACCTAGAATAGACATGAATTGTTAATTGGCTAAACATGAAACATGGCTAACTCGAGGTTGGAATGAGTTTGCGGTGTAATCCTGCCCGGAACTGTCCGGCACATCCAGTGACCGCAAACAATAGGTTGTAATGTGAGAAGTTAGTAATAACGTGCTTGAAACCCGAGGTTAGATTGAGTTGTGGTGTAATCCTGCCCGGAACCAACCAGCACATCCAGTGACCGCAATAGTAGGTCTAATGTGAGAGGTTGGGCATTATAATTAATTAGTGCTAATGACACATGCTAGTAGGGTAAGGTTAAGTCAATATGAAATACTAGACAACACTTAACTAATTTGACATGATATATGGGTGGGTTAAGTCAACGTGAACTGCTAGATAACACTTAACCAATTTGACATGATATATGGGCGGGTTAAGTCAACATGAACTAATAGAGAACACTTAACCAATTTAGCATGGTATGTGGGTTGAATTGAATATGTGATTGAGGGTTAAGTCAACTTGGACACATGGGCAAACTTAACCAATATAACAGTATCAAAGCAAGGAAAAGTGGGGAATGATAAAATAAATAATAGATAAACTTATCCTAGGGATAAGAAATGAATATGACTTAAGATGTAATACAAGACTCGTAGGGTGGGACAACTTACCATGAAATAAGTTAATCTAAGATGAAAATGTGGGAAAACACCCATACGTTATCATTTGATAAAGAGAACTTAAGTCATGCTTGAATTCATTGGTAAACCTTAGTTAAAAGCAACTAAGTAACAAACCTTAGTTAAAGAGAACTAAGTAACAGAAACTGAGTATAACCAAGTAGTAAACCTTAATTAAGAGGATAAGTAGTAAACCTTTGCTAAGAAAGCTAACGATTCAGGAAACTAAGTATTGAACCTTAGCTAAGAAAGCTAACGATTCAGTAAACTAAGTTGTAAACCTTAGTTAAGAGAACTAAGTAGTAAACCTTAGTCAAGAAAGCCAAGTAGAACACGAGGAGGAGCGAACGTCCATCTGATCATGAAGAAGGCTCCAGCAAACTACGTTACGAAGCACGCAGCTTCGAAGGGACGTGAGGGTACTCTTGGTATCCCTCTGTGAGGTTGCAGATGATCCTCCTGGGCTCACAGAGGTTAAGGTCTACGTTAGAAGAGCCAAGGGTATGCCTTGGTTGCAATATAAGCAACCTAAAGACTAGGATGAGTCAGCGTGAGGCGGCATATTTTGTTTAGCCCTGTGATAACACGTCGTTGTCTACCTACCATCTTGAGTCAATCGTGATACGCAAGCGGAAAGGCGGAGAACTCCAAAAGACCATATACTTTGCTATCTAGTTATGGGTGAGGGTGGCCAATAGGTTTGTGGGGCATAGAGGGCCTGCGTACGGTTCTCATTCTTGATTTTCTTGGGTGCCTTTCATTAGTTGAGGGAGGGGTCAAGTGGGACCATAGCCACATACAGATAAAACAAACCTTAGCATCTGCATCGGCAGATAACTTAAAGCTGCCGACCGAGTTCCGTGTTTCTTGATTAGCCCTGCCACGGGACTTGGGCTGCACATATAGAGGACATGTGCAACTAGATATCTAGCACGTTTAACGACACGATAGGGACGTAATGTCTAGGAACATATATCTCTCTGGGTAGTGTGTCCTAGACTAGGGGGCATTGTTCGATAGGTAGCATAAACCCTAGTGGCCCTAGGTAGCATAAATCCTGGTCGGATCTAGAAAGCGTTCAATAGGTAGCATAAACCCCAATGGCCCTGGGTAGCGTAAACCCTGGTTGAATCTAGGAAGCGCTGGATAGAAAACCCTAGATTAGAACTAGATAGTAAAAGGAATCTAGCAAGATCAAGAGTGGTAGTCCAAACGATTTCGAGAATGGTGGAACTACACTAAAGTGGTATAGATTTACATGATGAAGCCTGTATGACATGCGGCAAGGGACTGTATATATACATGGAAAGGATTATACGAGTTGGGGGTATCTACATATAAGTTGTATTAGGTTAATCTACTAGTGGGACATGAGTATAGCATAGAGTTCTAATATCGCGAATAACCTGATAAGCAAGAAAATATAACTGAACGGTATATGTAGGATTATACAGAAGTTTATTCTAAGTCCACTTACACAGAACTTATGTTCTGACCCCCTCCTTATTACATACTTCCAGGTTAGGTTCATGATAGAGATGATATAAGCTTTGGATACTGGTTAGGCAGTATGTTTTATAAGGTAAAGCTATATTTAAAGTATATTATACTTTGAATTCCTTCTGCTGTAAGATGCTTACGAATTCTGACATGTTTTCTTTATCTCTGTCTTTTTTTCCAGGATAACAGAGCGCCCAACTCGGGTTTCAATAGATTTGGTTTTTGAAAATAATTCGGTCTGTCGGAATCCGGGTTGTTACAACTATATTGATTGGGTTTGATGATTTTATGAGCCGCTTGGCTTTTGGATTTTCTTTTGATATATGAGAACCTGGAGGGGCCATTTATAGTTGTACCGGTCAACCCGTACAAAGGAGGTTATGGCGAAACCTTTTAGAAATTAGGAAGTTCTTAGGAACTGAAAAGTTGAAGAACTTGAATCAAGCGAAGGTGGAGTTGGTTTAGTAAACGACCTTTAGTTCCTTCTTCTTGTTTGAGGACGAAAAAGTTTTAAGTGGGGAGATTGTAACAACCCGTATTTTTGGAACCAATTTAAAATTTATTTTTAATTGATTTTCAGATAAATTAAATAATTTAGATGAATTAATTCAAGTATAAACGACTTAAGATTTATTGTAATCGAAGTTTTAACGTATAAATTTAAAATTTAATTAAAACGATCTTGAAATGGCGCGGTAGTTTGAAGATTCGACTTTAAACTTTGAATGAATGTATAGAATTCAATATTATATATATAGCCCTTAAAAATCGTCATTTTGCAAATGACTTCCGTTTTCAAAGAAACCACTTCCACTGAGTTCAAAATGCCATTTGCAATTTTTTAAACTATAAGCATTGATATCTTTGGAGTTGGAGAAATTTGGTCTCTTTCATTTGATGTAAGACCAAAATATCACTTTTCACATATGTACGAATTTGGACTTGAAACCACTTCCATTTAGTTCAAAATGTCGTTTGCATGTCTGAAAACTATAAGCTTCGATATATTCCGAGCTTTGGAGATTTGGTACTCGGGTTGGGTCTTGGTTTGGCTAAACCTATCCTACCATATAATCACCAAATTAGCCCACTCTCTTCATTCATTTCATCCCTTTATCAAAAAATAGAAATGGGGATAGGAAATGGAAATTAAAATTACCTAGGCCCTAGCATGATCTTGAAGCTTATTTCCATGCTGAAATCAAGTGCAAATCAAAGGAGAAGCTTAGGTAAGCTCCTCTCCATCTTGTTTCCTCTTCAATTTGTGAGAATTCTTATGACCTAATTCTTAGGAAATGTGTTCATATGATCATAGGTTGTTGATTCCAGTGTTTTTATCGAAAAGAGATTGTTTTTGCTTGTTATTGGATCGATTCTTTGCTTCTAACCATTAAAAGTGAGTTCTTCATGAACTCACATTTATGCCACAAGCTTATAGCTTGTAAAAGTGTAGTTTAGTGTTCATTTGGGTTTGCATATGCATATGAATTGGTTAGATAAGTAAACACTTAGCTGATTTCATGTGTTTTTGTTTCATTGAGTTGAAAATTATGATTAGAATTCTCCACAAAATCTAATTCGTAAGCTATTAGTTGATTTGGCGATATTGTGAACCTCCGTTGTCACACCGACAAATTCTAAGACTTCATAATTCGCTTATATCGCATTTGATTGCTTTGGTTAGAGATTTTAGTCGTCGTTGAGGTTATAATCGAAATCATTGCAATCTTATGTGTATATATATGTGTATATGTTCATGAGTGGTTTTGGCGAGCCTTAGGGGCCTCATTGGCACTTAGGAATCATCATAAACCATCACCATTGATCCGGGCCCGTCCGCGGCCGATTGCACACTCATTGGCAATCAAAATATTTATTTGCTTCAGCTTAGACATTTGACCAAAATTGGTCAGACGACTGTCCAAGCTCTTGGGAAAACAGTTTTCCTGACAACAGATGTCTATCCTAGGGGTGACAGACGTCTATTGCCTAAAAACTGCTGTTGATCGGTGGAAACCATGGTCAATAGTTTAGGTCCATCCAAGCTCTTTCCCGACCGAGTTTCGGCCCATTTCGACTTAGTTTGTGACTTGTCAGTTTCTCTAATTCGCAGATTTCAACAGCCCGATTCTTACAAAATCGTTTTATAATACATCAATTAAAGAATGGCGGAGTGGAAACCAAAGGTGATGTAACGACCCGTATTTTCAACGATGTATAATTTATTTATTTAATTATTTACTAGTGATTTAGAGAATTAAAATGGTTGTTTAATTAAATTATATGGAATATTTAATTAATATAATAATTAAATAATATATTTAATTCAGAAATAATCAAAAATAGTGGAATTCACAATACAGTGTGAACTGGATTATATATAAGGTATAATTCAGTTTAGAGTTGAATTATATTCACGAATATATTATCTAAAAGAAGTCTGAACGTAGAATTATAATATAATTACAATCGAGCTCGAAATGGCGCGGTAGTTCGCAATTTGGCGATTCGAACTTCAACCGAATATACAGAAGCCGTTTTAAATCGGATTTCTGTGAAACAAGAAACGTTAGGAGCTGGTGAAGTATATTATTCTAGGGGAAGAGAAAAATCGGGATTTCGTCATGTAGATTTTTATTTATGTCCAAATCGAATTTTTGAAAAGTCAGTATGAAATTCCTTTATAATTTATAACAATTTATTTATATTATAAATGAATTTTTCAATATAAATTGAATATCGATTCAACACTATATTTGAAATATCGAGTTATAAATTCGGACATGAATATTCTAAGGCTGTATGATTTTCTAGTGTGAATATATACGATAATAATTATTTACAAATATTAAATTTAATTATTTTTAAATATATTAATATTTAAAAGGGTTTATTTATAGCTTTAAAAATAGCCAGTTTTGCAAACGACCTTCGTTTTCGACGAAACTAATTTTGTTGGATCCGCAGTATTAAATTATTGCTAGATTTCAATTTCCGTGATTTTTAGAGTCAGTATGTGGCCGTATGGGATTTTAATGTGAAATATAGTCGATAATTTGACCTTTAAAAATATGTTGCGTGAGCAAACGGAGTTGGAATTTGACGAAACCAGTTTCGTTGGAACCGTAATGTCGAACTGTAGCAGCATGTCCATTTTCGTGATTTTTGGGTATTGTATGTGGTCACAGGAATTTTTAAGGACAAGTACAAGTAGCGGTTGTTTAAAAATGAATATAACAATGAATATAAAAATAAAATATTTCTTCTATAAATACTTCTCCAAACTTTCTAAACCTAATTTCAATCTCATTTTGCGTAGTCATGTTTTCCAAACCAGAATACCCAAAACATGGAAAAATCGTTCTTCATAAATCAAGTAGAATTCATAATAAATTCTATAAATCTCAAAACTAGTCTCTTTGATATCATCATAGCTTCCTCTTCAAATCCATGTATGTATTATAGGGCTCGGTTGTTTTTCCTGAAACCGACATTTTCAACAGTAAGGGTAGGGTTCAGATTCATTGAGTTTTGAAGTATCGATTCAAGGTTTAGAGAGTGATTTTGAGTTTGTGGGATCATTTGGCACCTGTGCCTAATTTTCTTTTGGAATCCGTGACAAAAAGTGTCAATCAAACCACTGTTGGTTCACGGATGAACTGAATAACGTGAATGTAGTACGGCGCGTGAGTTGAACGATAGTGGTATGGAGATCGAGAGCTTTGGAAGAGAAGGAGATGGGTGGTATCAGTTTTGATTTCGGTTGTGTGAAGTTGGAGATAAATCGATGGAAAGAATTGGGAAATGGCAAGGCCACGACATGTTTTGGAGGAGCAGGTCACGAAGGATTTTGGGAAGCAAGGGTGCGAGTCAGTTTTTAACGTGAATGGTTGGGTCGGATTTAAAGGTTAAAGCCCATTATTTTAATATAAATCCATGTGTTATTTTAGTTTGAATTTGTACATACTTGTTTATATCTTATCTAATTCATACGTAAACGAAATGGAACAAAACATGATCCATTAGGATCGTAGGGACGAGGGCTACACAATAGAATGGACTGGGAGTGAATTGGGGCTCGTTACAATTTATAGCGAAATAAATTGTCCGTTTGAATCAAGCAATGGTTATCGTTATTAACGATGATCATCAAATGTGAGTAAAACTCACCAACTCTATATTTTTATAACGTATATTTAGAACCGATAAGATGATGACTGATTGCTGTGTGTTGACTGTTTGATTTAATTGCTGATTGATTTTTTGAAATTATAGATAACGATATATATATAAATCGTTAACCAAAAATCGATTCTGTTTATCAGAATATTTCATAGTGAAATGAAGTTGATGTTAATTATGTTGTCTAACATCTGTGGATGCTGGGAAACAGGTTGGAGGGACCCAACTGGGTTCCTCAATATATAAAATACTGTTTTGTTTCATATATTGTGATATATGATGTGCTATATAATCTGTTGTTGATTATGTGTGTTTGAATGATATCGATCATTGTTATTTGGTATTGTAAATACCGTAAGACTGGAATGTAGAAAAGGGAATTTTCAAAGTGTATTTTGAAAATAAATTATTTATATAAAATCAATGGATTATATATAAAAGGAAAAGGGTTTTAAAAAAGAAATAATTATAAAATCAAGGAATAATAGAAAAGGAATATTTATTTGTTAAATAAATATAATTGGAAAGAAATATTTATTTGTTAAACAAATAGAATTGAAATGGAATATTTATTTAAGAAATAAATAGGATTTTTTTAAAAGGAATATTCATTTGGAAAATAAATAGAATTCAAGAAAGAGAAATATTTGTAAACCATTTACAAATAAAGTAGAAAGAGAAATATTTGTAAACCATTTACAAATAAAGTAGAAAGAGAAATATTTGAAAACCATTTGCAAATAAAATAGAAAGAGAAATATTTGTAAAACACTTACCAATAGAGTTGAAAAAGATTTATTTATTTAGAAAATAAATAAAGATAAAAAGGAAATATTTATTTAGAAAATAAATAAAGATAAAAAGGAAATATTTATTTGGTAAATAAATAAAGTTATAAAAGGGAATATTTATTTTGAAAATAAATAAAGTTGTAAAAGGAAATATTTATTTAGAAAATAAATAAAGTTGTAAAAGGAAATATTTATGTGAAATAAATATAGACAAATAGAAAAGGAAGTATTAGTAATCGAATCTAGTTATTCGAGAGGAGTTAATCGAATTTACTTATTCGAGAGGAGTTAATCGAATTTAGTTATTCAAACAGAGTTCGTCGAATACTAGTTATTCGAGAGGAGTTAGTCGAATTTAGTTATTCGAGAGGAGTTAATCGAATTTAGTTATTCAAATAGAGTTCGTCGAATATTATTTATTCGAGAGGAGTTAATCGAATATTAGTTGCTCGAGAGGGGTTAATCAATTTAGTTATTCGAGAGGAGTTAATCGAAATTTAGTTATTCAAGAGGGGTTAATCGAATTTAGTTATTCCAATAGAGTTTGTCGAATTTAGTTATTCGAGAGGAGTTAATCGAATTTAGTTATTCGAGAGGAGTTAATCGAATTCAGTTATTCAAATAGTGTTCGTCGAATATTAGTTATTCGAGAGGAGTTAATCGAATTTAGTTATTCGAGAGGAGTTAATCGAATTTAGTTATTCAAATAGAGTTCGTCGAATATTAGTTATTCGAGAGGAGTTAATCGAATTTAGTTATTCGAAAGGAGTTAATCGAATTTAGTTATTTAGTTATTCAAAGAGAGATAATTGAATATTAGTTATTCGAAGTGGGATAATCGAATATTAGTTATTCGAAGAAGGAGTTAATCGAATATTAGTTATTCGAAGTGAGTTAATCAAATATTAGTTATTCGAAGGGAGTTAATCGTCGAATTCGATTATACCGAATTTGGGTAAGTACTTATACTTTCCCTTTTTTATCAAGATTTGTTTATTTATAAATAAATTAGTTGTCGGCTTATTTATTCAAAATAAGAATTTAAGTTAGATTTCTAAGTTAGATATTTCAAAAGTAGGGTTTATAACGTTACCGTTATAATAAATGTTTTTCGTAAAAGAAGTAGGTTAATAATCAGAATCCGAGAATTTGCATAAGCAAATAATTGTAGAAATTGGAGCGGTGAGCTTTGTCTATTTCAAGGTTAAGAACGTTGTTCAGTTAAGGTCTGAGAGGTAATTATACCCCAACTTAATTGACTTCCTTACTTAACTAAGAAATAGTTGAGGTTCGATGGCAAGAGTTAGTTAGAAATATAGTTAAGTAATAAGAGATTAGTGGATTGAGCGGTCGTAACGAAGTTTTATACAACGTTAGTTTGAAATCCATATAAATGAGTTTTAGAAAATTTTCCAAATATAGAATCAGAGATATGTTCTAAACATAGAAAATGGAATGTTTTATTTATAAGGAATTAAGAAATGGAGTTAAGCTAGATTAGAAACAGACTAGAGATTAGTAAATTGAATGGTTTCCTAAATGTCTATTTGATGTTATTTTCAACCTGCGGGATTGATAATTAGGGAATGGTTCTCATACTAGTTTACAGTCAGAGACTGATAGTTGTGGAAGAATAGCGATACGTAAATAAGCTAAGGAAATGTTTTCCAGTGTTAATAACATATATTTTCTAAACATAGAAAATAAGGGAATATGAATATATATATATATATATATATTTGATAATTTGATCGATAATTCCATGTGGAAATAAGATCGTTGTGTGTTCACGATCATTTTTCATTTGATAGTTTAATCACCGACTATCAAAGTTTTTGACCATTTTAACGTTGTTAATATAGAGAGACCGGTTGGATTATTATCTGAAGAACCACTCCGTATTGGCATAAGCGTTGCAAACCAAGTATGCTCAATATATTGTAGACAGAGTAAAGTGCAAGGGCTATTGTATAAATCTTAGGTAGAGATTTCCTAAGATGGATGTACTGAATAGTGCCTTCGGTTCGTCTAGTCCAAGGACAACTTGTATAGACGAATATCTAACAGAGTATTCCTAACGAATCATATATGTTGATCTCTTCAAACATATTACGTTTGGTGGCGGAGGAATTCGTTTCTCTTAGCTTCATACCCGTGATACCGTTAGGGAAATCGATAATGATTTGGCGGGTATGACGATGTGGTATTCCAAGTAACTGAAGATATGATATGTAACAGATAAGCATAGCTTTTAGCCTTACATCCGAAAATGACAAAAGTCGGGCAAGCAGCATGGCTATGTAGGTCGCACCTGTTAGGGTGTATAATCACCTATCTAGAGAATATTCATTTGCTTCTTAAATCTATCAATGTTGTCCCTTATCGGGAAACGGTTGCTGATCCCAACCGTTGGTGATACACATTAGATACACTCAAGAGAAATGAGTGGTCAGTCATGTGTGGTCGGTTTGCAAAATGTTCTTGTTGAACCCAGTGTATTCCTCTCTAGAGGTACACTATCGGAAGGTGGTTCCATACCTTGTCATAGTTGGAAATCCATTATCCAATAAGTGCTCGCGGTCTTTATTGTATACTATATATGTAGAACGTGAGATGAAAGTGTTTCTGCTAGATGATTATCATAATGTGGTAGATAGACATTATTATAATATCAAAAGAATTTTGATATAAAGACTATTTTGGATTCTCATAAGGGAAAAACTTGTTCTGTTATACGGCGTGGTCTTATGAGATATCGATTTACTGCTCAAACTGTTTTAAATTGTTTTACTCACACCGGTCCCATGACTGACCCAGAGTTTATTTTGTTTTGTTTTCCCTAAACTCTTGGGTGCCCAATTTTGTACGGACAGTCAAGTAGTCAGGATTTTACAGATATACTTGGAGAGCTTGGAGCAGGAGGCTTCAGGAATATATAGTTGTTGTTTGTTTCTGCTATGTTGTAAATGTTGTACTCTGATAATGTTACTGTATACATATACTAATTTTAATTTCAAATATATATTATCTATTATATTTTATTCGTTCCGCTGTGAGATTCGTGTTTACTCTGATGTTGTATGTTCTTCTTCTTCTTCTATTCTAAGTTTCTATCTTATCTATTCTCACCCTCTATTTTCTTTCTATTAGTTTTCTGGCTTCCAGTGTAATTTGGTTTGGACTTGTGTTATTGGGTCACCTCAAATTGTACCGGAATTTCGGGACACTACAGGTGAGAGCTCTTTTACTCCAGTATTTTATAACTAAATAGATAAGTTGATTTCCTATGATTGAAATATTTGTTTGGTGACTAATGGATGTTTAAAGTTGTATCATTATCATTGTACTAAACTGTCAAAAATATTAGACAAGTGCATACAGATTGTCATGTAAACCCCACACGGGTATTGGGACGATAATTTTATACATCGCCCAAGTATACAAATAATAATCATTAGATGTTGATTGAAAACCCCACATGGGTCTGGAGATGATACTAACTTCGTACATCTCCCTTGTATTTAGTTGTATGTCGATCGATTGATTAACATGCCGTAGTAAGCATTATGTAATTATGTATTGCTTATACCATTGTTGATTACACTCCGGATGTGAATTGGATGTTTAATAGTTCTTTATCACTATTTTTGAATACATGAAATGTATGGAATCCATATAAATAAAACTATATTGTAATTGATTGAGTCACATTCCAATTCAGAATATGAACGAATATGATTTGTTGTCCGATTTTGGATGGACACGAAAATGAACGAATATTTTGATATAATATTAAGAGAAGAATAAAAAATCAATGAATATTTTGATATAATATTAAGAGAAAAATCAAAGTATGATTTGATGTCTGATTTTGGATGGACATGAAGATGAACGAATATTTTGATATAGTATTAAAAGAAGAATTAAAGTATGATTTGATGTCCGATTTTGGATGGACACAAAAATATTGAAATGATTTGATGAAATACTCCAAGTTTTAAAAGATAAAAGATAAAGGATATTTTTATCTGAATAAAATGGTTAACCACTAGAATAAAGAATTGATAAGGTTTTAATACAACTAGAAGCTTCAAACTTATGAATTGGAATGGAAATAATCTTCGGAATATTTCGATATTGGGTTCCGTGATTATACAAATATCGCTGAGGAATTTGAAAGACATAGATATCGTTATTCGCAATGCGATATCTATTAGTTTCAGAATTTGGCATTGATTATAAATCAATATGATTTCTATTCAGAGCCATGTATTTAGTATCAAAGTGAATTTTGGGTTCGTCGTGAATGGTATCTGTTGGCTCGCTTTTTGACCAAGCCATCCAGGATCATTCGTGAAAGGAAATCAGGAAACCAAGTCCCCCAGGAAAGTGGAAGAATGGATCGCACGTCATCGTCTCGCCCCGCTTGGATCGCACGCCATCGTCTCGCCCAGGAATGGATCGCACTCTATCGACTCGCCCAGGGACGAATCGCTCTCATCTCGTCGACGAACGCCACCTCCAGGCGATCTGATCCCTTGTAACGAACCGAACCCACTGACCCGTTCAACCACGAGCTGGTTTTCAGCGATCCGAATCGCATGGATCTGACGACACCTGTTCACAACGGCTAGTTTGACTGTTTCTTCAATGGTGGCGATGCGATCCGAAAATCTCGGGATTCGTGCCACGTGTCCGCGATCCGTCCGACAAAATCAGCTATAAATAGCCCAGAGCTTGGCATTTTTGGGGATCTTTTGGCAATAGTGAATACTGAGTCCGCCATTGTTATCAAACCATTGAAATATTGAGAGAAATAACTGTTGTACTCGCTTTTAAAGCACAATCAATAAGATATAAAATGGACGTAGGCTCGTTAACGCCGAACCACTATAAATTCTGAGTGTTATTTTCCTTTTTCCTTGCTCTTCACTTAGAATTCTCTACAGTTCATAAAAATTTGGGTGTTAGGTCCAAATTTCGATCTAACATTTTTGGTGCTTCCACTGAGAAACTCAGCCTAAAAGTTTCGTCATTCGTTTTCTTGAAGATTCCAGCGATTCGAATTCCATGGCTGGAAAAAGATCTAAAGTTTCGCAGACCAACGAAACGATCGAGGAGAGTGTGCACGAACTGGGCAACGAAGAAACTCTGGATCGCGGAGCGTAGGGGGCGATCCGATCCGATGAAAACACCTCGTTCCGAGTCGATGAGAATGAGACGATCCGCGCTACTGAAGGGGTTGTTACTCGATCCCGGGGCAACACCTCGCAGCCTCCGCGCACCACGACCACGAGTCGATCCCAGGGGGGCGCAGCGAACCGCCCTCCACGAACCGCAACTACCCGAACTGATGTTCAGAACACAACTCGACCTGGAAAAGAACCCATGACCCACTCCTATCGTCCTGGAACCTCTGCTCGACCCGGTCAAAGCACCATGCCCATAAGAGAGGGTGATGATGACCATTATGATCCTGCTGCTCCTGTTACTGAGGGGGATCTTTCCCGTTTTGTCGAAATGTGGGATAGGTTATTTGATGAGTTAGCCGCCCAAAGACAGGAAAGTTCGATCCTACGGCAAAACCTGACGGCTATGGATAGAAGACTTGATGAGTTAACAAGGCAAAGAACATCGCCAGTTCGTCCACTCACTCCAGCATATTCCTCTTCATCTGAAGAATCGCCGAGACCTCCGCGGCGACCGTATGAAAGAGCTGAAAACATAGAACAGCTTCGGTTCGGGACCCTGCCCTCACAAGAAGAAGAAGAACTAGGGGCAAGACCCACAAACCGTGATATGGATGGTCGAGCAACGACCCTCAGGACTCGAGGCATGAACAGTCCTGTGCATGACAGACCACCTCAGCCTCGTCGCCGTACACATACTCATGATAACAGGGGGCAGCGAGGCCCCGTCCAAGCCCCGGATTTTGTGGCTGCTCCCCGAAGAGAGATCAGAGAGCCTCGTCGGGCCAGAGGCACTGATCCTGAACCTCCTTTGACTAGTGCAAACGTTGCAGCCATGGTTCACCAGATTTTGGCCGACAGCCGTGGACAGCGGAACGAGGATTGGGGGATTGACCGTAGTCATACTCCTTTTACTGACGATATTTTGGATGCAACTTTTCCAAGGCGTTTCAACATGCCGCAGATGAACCGATATGCAGGAAGATCTGATCCTGTTCAACACCTAATGAGATACTCTTGGTCGATGACTGTTGCCGCCGCTTCTGATGCAGTTAAGTGTAAAGCGTTTCCCATATTCCTGGAAGACGTGGCTTTGCTATGGTTTACTCGCCTGCCGGCAAGATCGATCTCCAGCTTCAGGGAACTAAGCGAGAAGTTCGTAGAGCAATTCCGTATCTACGCACAGAAGACGAAAAGCGTGATCGATCTATTTCTTGTCAAACAGCGACCAGGCGAAAGTCTAAAGATGTACCTGGATCGTTTCAATTTGGCCGCCACTGAGGTCAAAGATCCTCATGAGCCGACCATTGTCGCAGCACTAATTGATGGAGTGGATAAGGATACTGAATTCGGGAGGTACTTGGCAGGTAAACCACCCCACACCAGAGAATTATTCTATGAGAAAGCCAATGTACATCTACGCCGGGAAGAGGTGTACGCGAACCGAAAGCTTAAAACAACTGATAAGGAAGAAGTTCAGAGCAATGTCGCCATCAAACAGACTGGAGACAGCTCGGGGAAAGTTGAGGTTAACGTCGGAAATCAGAACCAGGGTGGTCGCCGACCGGGTAACAACAGTAACAATGCTAATGGCAACAGCCGGAAGAGGGGCCGAGGGAACGACTCCCAGAGAAGGACTCGTCCCAGGGCCTTTGAAAGTTATACACCCATAAATGATACTCTGGAAAATATCTTCATGGACGCGTATGAAGTCCTCCAGAATAAGAGGCCGCCCCCTAGAAGTCGACGAAAAAAGAGCGTGAGACAGGGAAGTTTTGCCTCTTTCATCAAATTCACGGCCATTCGACGAATGAATGCCGTCACCTGAGGGACGTAGTCGAAAGGTTGCTTCGAGAAGGGAAGCTAGACGAATACAGAGTAGCGCCTAGGGACAGGGGGCAAGCAGCACAGGCCCCGAATCAGAATCAAAATCAACTTACTGCTAGGCCAACTGCTCAGCAAAAGGGAAAGAATATTGTAATCAACACCGTGATCGGTGGACTTTACCTTGCCGGGCACAGTTCCAAAGCTTTAGACCAATATGTCAACGCAGCCAAACAACACCTCGAAGTGGGGGAATGTAGCAACCCCGAGGGCAGTGTTCCGGTGAAGCAGCAAAAGATGATGGCTGATGATGTTGTTTTCCGAGAGCGAGAAAGCATTGGGGTCCATGCTCCAACTGAAGACCCACTTGTGATCACGATACCCATTGGGCCAGCCACTGTTCATAAGGTACTGGTGGACAACGGGAGTTCCGTTAATATCCTTTTCAAAAAAGCCTTTGACCAGATGAATCTTGAGATAAAAGACTTGAAGCCCTGCCAAGGATGGATTCGTGGATTCAACGGAGCATCCACCGCACCTATGGGTTACGTAGAATTGTCGGTTACACTTGGGGAAGGAGAACGCCAGAGAGTGAGAATCCTTCCCTTTGTGGTTTTGGATGTCGAATCGCCATACAATGCCTTCTTGGGCCGGCCGGCCCTCGCAAAATTCAGAGCCTGTATAGCCCCCTGGTGCTTGCTATTGAAGTTCCCCACAGAAGCCGGCGTTGGTATCGTCAGGGGGGATCAAGTTGCTGCGCGAGCATGTTATGTTGCCGAATTAAAGCTGCTTCGCAATGGCGGGGGTATCGAAACTAAAGGCACTCCTCCCCCTTTGGGGGCGGAAACCTTATAGCAATCAAAGAAGATGGTTGTTGGAGAGTTGCCTAGAGTGACGCCCGAGGATATAGATCCCAGAGAGGATCAAGAACCCGGGGGCAGAACGGCAACTCCCAACGAAGCAACTGTGGATGTGCCAATCGATGACAGTGATCCGGAGAAGGTCCTTAAGATTGGATCCCAGTTAAGTCCGACTCTTACCGAAGAATTGACGACTTTCTTAAAGAACAACTTGGATGTATTCGCTTGGACCCATGCGGACATGTGCGGGATATCCCCGTCAATCATGAGTCATTCTTTGAGCATTAACCCCAAACATCCTCCAGTGAAGCAAAAAAGGCGAGTGCTGGGCCCAGAGAGGTCCGCTGCCTTGAAAGAAGAGGTTGGGAAACTAAAGAGCAATGGATTTATCAGAGATTCAACTTACCCAGATTGGATTTCGAACCCAGTCCTGGTAAAGAAGGCCAACGGGAAGTGGCGAACGTGTATCGATTTCTCGGATTTAAATAAAGCTTGTCCCAAAGATAGTTTTCCATTACCTCGAATTGACCAGTTGGTAGATTCGACGGCAGGTCACGAGCTTCTTTCGTTCATGGATGCTTATTCAGGATACAATCAGATTCCGATGCATGTTCCGGACCAAGAGCATACTAGCTTTATTACTGATCTGGGATTATATTGTTACGTAGTGATGCCCTTTGGCTTGAAGAATGCAGGCGCTACGTACCAACGTTTGGTCAACAGAATGTTTTACAACCAAATCGGGAAAACGATGGAAGTATACGTCGACGATATGTTGGTTAAATCCAAGCAATCCTTTCAACACACTACTGACTTGGCAGAGATGTTCGGCATTCTTCGAAAGTATGGGATGAAACTCAATCCCACCAAATGCTCATTCGGTGTTGCTTCTGGAAAATTCTTAGGATTCATTGTCAGTTCGCGCGGTATCGAGATTAATCCGGACCAGATCACGGCAATCAGGAACATTCAGGAACCTAGGCAAATTAAGGACGTGCAAAGCCTTGCTGGAAAAGTGGCCGCACTAAGCAGATTTATCTCCAGGGCTACGGATAAGTGCATCCCATTCTTCGAATTAATAAAGCGGGGAAAACGCCACTTTAAATGGACACCTGACTGCGTGGAAGCGTTTCAGAACTTGCTCAGACACTTGGAGAAACCTCCAATTCTATCTAAACCAATAGACCACGAGGATTTATTCGTGTATTTGGCAGTATCATCTCATGCAGTCAGCTCAGCATTGGTAAGGGAAGAGGAGAAGGTCCAAAGACCTGTGTATTACGTGAGTAAAAAATTAACAGCGGCAGAGCGTAATTATCCACGGATAGAAAAACTGGCGTATAGTTTGCTGATTGCCTCCAGAAAACTTCGGCACTACTTTCAAGCACATCCTATTATCATATATACTGATCACCCACTCAAGCAAGTTCTACAAAGACCAGAGGCATCTGGAAGATTACTCAAATGGAATATTGAGTTAAGTCAATTTGACTTGAACTTTCAGCCCAGACGATCAATTCGGGGGCAAGCGATAGCTGACTTCATAGCAGAATTCACTGTTCCTGAAGAAGACATAGCAAACGAAGAAGTGGAACCCTCAAAATTACTTTTCGACCCTGATGTCTGGAGATTATATACTGATGGTGCTAAAAATAGCGAAAGATCCGGCGCCGGAATAGTGCTTGAAACCCCCGAGAAACGATTGATAACTTATGCCATCCGAATGGAGTTTCAGGCCACTAACAACGATTCTGAATATGAAGCTCTGATAGCCGGATTAAAGATTGCGAAGGTGCTAGAAGTCACAAAACTGAACATCCTCTGCGATTCCAAGTTAGTTGTGAACCAAGTTACTGGGAGATTCCAAGCTAAAAGTGCAAGATTGATTCTATACTTAAAGAAAGTGAGAGAACTGCTGAATGAGTTTGATCACTACAGCATATCTCATATTCCGCGGTCAGAAAATCAGCAGGCAGACAAGTTGGCAAAGATGGCTAGTTCTAACGATCCTGAAGTGATAGGGCTAGCCCCCGTTGAAGTACTTCGGTCTCCCAGCATTGATCAGATGGAAATCGACCTAGTACTAGAGACGGAACCAGAAAAGGAGTCGTGGATGACCCCTATAAAGGATTTCCTAATGGATGGAGCGCTTCCAACCAGGAAAAGCGAGAGGCGAAAAGTGATTCGTAAAGCCGCCCGATACGTACTGCAAGGTGGAGTCCTTTATAGACAAGGGTATTCAATGCCCCTCCTTCGGTGTATAGCCCACGATGACGTCAAACGTGTGCTGCAAGAAGTCCACGAAGGTGAATGTGGCGACCATACCGGGGTGCAAACTTTGGCAAAAAAGATATTACGGCATGGTTACTTCTGGCCTACCATAAACAAGGATGCAGTAAGATATGCACGACGATGTGATGCATGCCAGAGATTTTCAAAGATACCCAGAGCGCCTCCGAGCCAGTTAAAAACAATAATGAGCCCGTGGCCATTTGCTATGTTGGGAATTGATATCATTGGAAGTCTCCCCATAGCAAGGGGTGGAGCCAAGTTCGCCATTGTGGCTGTAGATTATTTCACTAAATGGGTCGAGGCAGAACCACTAACTACAATCACAACTAAACGGGTAATCAACTTCATCGTGAGAAACATCATCTGTCGATTCGGGATTCCAAAAATTGTGATAACAGACAACGGAACTCAATTTGATAGTGCAGAATTCAGAAACTTCTGCCAAAAATACCACATCGAGAATCGATACACATCTGTGGCACACCCACAATCGAACGGGCAAGTTGAAGCTGTAAATAAAGTAATTAAGTCCATTCTGAAAAGAAGAATGAAGCGGGCTAGAGCCATGTGGGCTGACGAATTGCCCTTGGCACTATGGGCCTACAGGACGACATATAAATCGGCAACAGGACATACCCCGTTCTCCCTTGCTTTTGGAACGGAAGCAGTCATCCCGATTGAGATAAAGGTACCTTCTCATCGGGTGACCTATTACGATCCAATGTCCAATAACGAATTGCTCCTTGAGTCCTTGGATATGATCGAAGAAAAGAGGGATGAAGCCGACCTGCGTGCTCTGAGATGCAAACAACAGGTCGCCCGATACTACAACAAAAAGGTCCGAGCCCGAACCTTGGAACCTGGAGACTTGGTTCTGAAGCGTGTCTTTCCACCCCCAACTCATATGGGAGCGAAGTGGGAAGGACTGTATTCTATTCTCAGCAAGCTTGATAACGGAACCTTCAAGCTGGCAACTGTAGATGGAAAGGAGATCCCCAGAGTGTGGAATGCCCAACATCTACGGCCATATCTAACATGAGAATTTCCAAATCTATTCTTTTGTTTCGTAAAAAAAAAAAAAAAAAAAAAAAAAAAAAAAAAAACTATGTACAGGGCATGACTTGCCTAGAACAGTCTGATTTCTTAAAACAGGAGATTATAAAGTGGACGTAGGTCATGATTCGACCGAACCACTATAAAAATACTGTGTGTTATTTACCTTTACTGCGTCTTTATTTATTTGCCTATGAAAAATCAGTGTGAATATTGCAGGTACCCGAAATCCAGTGCCGACAGTTCCTATCGTAAACTAATCAGAGGAACCCAAAGCCTTAGTAAATGCTCTAGCTGCTTGTCCGACTGGTTTTAATCCTCGGAGCTTGGATTACAATGTAAACCTGAGACGAGTTTGAGGAGCATGCATGGTCGCAGACGGCTGAGCTCGAACTCTAACTCTCCAGAGAGAGAGAGAGTATAAAAGCGTCTCCGATTGAGCGCTGAGAAAGAGCTCCTTTCCTGCTGAAGGATCGGGGAGCGAATGAATCGCTGAGCTCGGACTCTAACTCTCCAGAGAGAGAGAGTATAAAAGCGTCTCCGATTGAGCGCTGAGAAAGAGCTCCTTTCCCGCTGAAGGATCGGGGAGCGAATGAATCGCTGAGCTCGGACTCTAACTCTCCAGAGAGAGAGTATAAAAGCGTCTCCGATTGAGCGCTGAGAAAGAGCTCCTTTCCCGCTGAAGGATCGGGGAGCGAATGAATCGCTGAGCTCGAACTTTAACTCTCCAGAGAGAGAGAGAGTATAAAAGCGTCTCCGATTGAGCGCTGAGAAAGAGCTCCTTTCCCGCTGAAGGATCGGGGAGCGAATGAATCGCTGAGCTCGGACTCTAACTCTCCAGAGAGAGAGTATAAAAGCGTCTCCGATTGAGCGCTGAGAAAGAGCTCCTTTCCCGCTGAAGGATCGGGGAGCGAATGAATCGCTGAGCTCGAACTCTAACTCTCCAGAGAGAGAGAGAGTATAAAAGCGTCTCCGATTGAGCGCTGAGAAAGAGCTCCTTTCCCGCTGAAGGATCGGGGAGCGAATGAATCGCTGAGCTCGGACTCTAACTCTCCAGAGAGAGAGAAAGTATAAGGGCGTCTCCGATTGAGCGCTGAGAAATAGCCCCTTCCCCGCTGAAGGATCGGGGAACGAACGAATCGCCAAGCATAAAACTCTAACAATTGATTAGGGGGCATCGCGCACTCCTATGCAAACATTAAACTTTGATATAACAAGTGTAACATAGCATGAACATTCTTCTTCTTGTTGATTGACTGACTTATAATTATTAATAGTTGGCTAACGACTAAATGAGGACAGTTTCTATGAATACAGGTACACAATGATGTAAGAAGAAACAAATCCTTGTTTATGTACTGCAAATCAGCAAAGTGAAAACAAGTTAGAAACTAAAGTGAGGGCCAGTCTCACAATTACACTTCCTGGCCAGTGGGAAGCTTAAAAGGCAAAATATCAGTAAACATCCTATTTATGCTTGGATATCTTCTCTCGCTTCTGTCTCTCCAGCCTCTCCTTGTCGGCTTCAGATGGATCCCCCTTCTTCCTTTTTCGCTTGTCCACGAGGGGAGCATCTGACTCCTCTGAGGTTTCCTCTCCCCCATCTTTTCCCCTGCTTCTGCCGGAGAGGGAAGCCGGGAAGTCATCAGGGTTTGCGAAGTGAAGTTGCCGGCTGATGGACTTGGACTGGATTTTCATAATCATCCCAGTTTTGGGATCGAACTCTGCAAGAGGGACCACATCCAAAGCCTCATCCCCCACCTTCTTCAAAGCCAACTCTTTCTCTTGTCTGGCTTTTCGGCTGGCCAGGGGTTCCTCATCATCGTCATCATCGTCGGCCTTCTTGGTGCCGGTGATATCCTCTTCATCATCTACATGCCGACCATCCAAGTCTTTTAAAGCCTCGATAGTCTCAGCATCTTTGGGTACATCGGCGCTAGGCACCGAGATGCTTCCTTCAGCTGTAGCGGCCTCGACTCGCTCTGAAACATCGATTTCAGCACCCGGCAGGACGATCCTCTCCTCCACCTCTCTCTCTTTTCCAACACCCTCGTCGGCGGGCTCGCCACCTGCATTATGAAAGACACACATAACTAATTCGATGGGTTGTCCTGTTAGACGACGACAATTCGCAATCGCTTTAGCAAATTGTTGGGAATAGAGAAAGGTACCTTCAGCAGATACTCCCTCTTGAGTAGATCCGGATGCTCCAACAGCCACGGGAGTTAAGCCTAAGGGGATCAGCGGATCGTCAGGATGATACTCCTCGACTTCGGGAGTTTTAGACTTGGCGGCGGAGCTGGAACCTTCGTCAACTTTGCTTTTGCCTTTTGCCATGGTTCTCTCCTTCTCCATTTCCGCCAGAATTAAGCGACGGCCCTCCGCCAGATCCTCAGGCTCGTTGTCCCTTAGGATGCTTTTCATCAATTCATCTTCATCGATCTCTTCGACCCCTAGTCTATGTTTTTCGCCTTCCACGATGGCATCCCATAAGTTGGCCAAAGTAACATGATAATCCGGGATCCATGAGATATTGCGAGTTTTGAGAACCTGACCGAGGAAGTCAAAGATCATCTCCTCAAACCCCTCGATTTCTTTCTCTCTTTCAAGGAGTTTGTGGTTGGAGGCAGTGGCCATTTCAATGGCACTATCAACGTTCTTTTCGGCAAGAGCTGCCCGCCTCTCCGCATCGGCCACCTGATCATTCAAAATCACTTTTTCCGCCTCTGCCAGAGCCAACCTTTCTTTTAAGCTTGCTCTTTCCGCCTCCCAAGCAGCCTTCTCCGTCAAAAAATGACCTTGCGCCGTTACCAGTTCGATGTTGGCCATTCTGAGGTCTTCAACTTCCTTTTTTAAGGCCATTTTTTCCTGGCTATTGGAATCCAGTTCTAAATGAAAGCGCTGCTTGGCATTTTCTAATTCAGTTTTATAGTTTGCGGCGTCTCTCTGTGCCAGAGCGAGCTAGGCTTGAGCGTCTTCCAGATCCTTCTCTAATTTTGTCCTGGCCCTTTCGTTATTTTCGAGTTTCGCTTTAGACCTGTGAGCTTCTATCTCGAGTGTCCGGATGACCTCCGAAAGATTAAGTGCGTGCTTTTTCATCGCCTCGTACTGCTTGGCTACGTGACGGATATGCCCAATAACTTCTTTATCCCAGTTCTTAGGAACTGGTTCCAAGGCAGGAACAAAGACCATCCTATCGAAGAACATTCCAGGAAATTGTTCCCGTAGCTTTTCCAGCCTACCTTGGATTTCAGGACCGTGAACGTAGTCCCGTGAACCAGAGGCAGCTAATTCTGGTTGGCTGGTGGGGACTATGTTGCTTCTCTCTTGCTCAGTATCTTTGGATGAATCCCTGTCCCCGTCTTTGGATTCGTGACGCCTTTTGGACGACCGACTGTGGGAAGGCGCACTCTTTGGAGGAGTCAACTCTTTTGGAAGTGTCTTCCCCCCGGTCGGAATTATTGGACGACTCGAAGGCCTGGTAGAGGTTGATTTGGGTGGAGATCGAGGTTGCGAAGAGCTCGGCTTGTGAGAAGGGCCGCGAGGGCGCTCAGTACCCGAACGAAGGCTGGGGGTGCCTTCGCGAAGAGAACGGAACGAATAGGATTTCCTGCGTGACATCGCTCCTGCAAAAAAAAGAAAAGAAGAGCATATTATCGCATTGAACATCCACGACATAATAAGTGCACGGTCAGACAGTGTGTGTGAGGTGTGCATCCCATATAATTCCCCCTAACAGACCCGGGCCTGGAGACAGGCTCGCTTGGCCCGTTTCACGTCCCCTTGTTGAATCAGCCGCCTCTTCGGGAGCAGGAAAGAAATGCTCCTCGCCGAAGTCTTTTTCCGTGTATTCAATGTCGGGCAAAGGGATTTTATTCAGCTCGTCGAATAACTGTTCTTCTGTCAATTCGTCGTCACCGACAGTTCCCATTGGAGCAGAGGTAGGGATTCCCCTCGACGCATCACCACGGGACTCATCCCCCCTGCATACATTCAAGTCTTCGTCGTCTTGGATGATTATCGGAGAAGGACTTTTGTGAAATTTGGTTGTCTCCACCGCTTGTGAAGTTCCCTCTCCTTCCGTCGGGGGCACGTATTTATAAGGTTTGCCGCCGGTTCCAAGTCCAAATTTCCTATCCAAGAGGCGATGCTTGTGAAGGTTGTCATCCGTAATGCATTTTTTAATCCTTAAAAAGTCGGATCTACTTTGCAAAAGAATGGATAACCGGTTGTTGTATAATGCACCCTCTGTTTTCGGGAAGACATGATCTGTTTAAGACAAAGGAAAAAGCGGAAGAATGTTATAACTTAGACTCCCCCAAGCAAGATATTCAACTAGGCAATCAAAATTTACTTGATTTGAGCCATCTCCGTGAGCATCCGGCCTGTCTTCTTATGTAAAACCAGTCAGACTTAGGATCCCCGATGTTGCTGTATCCGTCATACAGAATTTTCCTGTTCGCCACTGATTCAAAAAAGGAAAAGTTGGGAGTTGCAGAAGAGCGGTGCTTGAAGAGAAAGAAGAACACCAGGTCTCTGAATTTGAGTTCGACGTGCAAGATTTCCGCATAAGCAACATATAAAGAGTATAGAGACGCGTAGGCGTTTGGATGAAGCTGCATCGGGGCAATGCCTAATCGTCTCAAAGTTTCAATGACAATTGGAGGGAACGGAGGAATAGCTCCTACTAGGCACATTGTCCGACTGATCGACATATACCCTTCCGGTGCTAGATGGGGTCTGTCTTCGCTTCCAGGTGTTAAGACATCGTCCCAAGGAATGCCGTGTCTTAAGCAGATTCTCTTGAGTTTTATCTCGTCGAGCTTGGACGCTAAGGAGTCAAAGAATTTATCTATCCCGACTGCGCCTGGAATTTCGTCTGGAGCTCGCTCGTCAGACTCGGAGTTGTTGCTGGATGACGTGCTTTCTGTCGGATCTGATTCTGTGGCTTCGTATTCGGACCCAGAATCTTCACCTTCTGGATTGATTGGAGGAATTTGAGGATTATGCTGTTCAGGAGTCTCGGATTCCGTTTCGGCTACATATCTTAAGGAAGAGTGGTCGTTCGACATTGCTGCTAGGACGAGAAAATATGAATGATAAGATTAACACTACCCGTCCCCCGTGTGTGCAAGTGCTACTGTGTGTGCTTGTGTGTGCGCATTATTAAAAACGATAATAAAACATGAAAGCAGTCGAGGTTATTAAAAGTCATTAGTCGTCATATGCAGTCAAATCATGAAGTCATTTAGTCCAGAGAGATCAACGTCAGGGCTCTATCCTAACTGTCCAGAGTTTTGTAGCGACAAGGCGCTGATTAAAGACTGAAATTTCTTCGTATCACCAGCCGTGAGACGGATCGCATAGCAGAGGGATCGCCCCCTTCGACTCGCACGGCAGGGGGATCGCCCCCCCTCCGACTCGCACGACAGGGGGATCGCCCCCCTTCGACTCGCATGGCAGAGGGATCGCACCCTTTCCCGATCGCAGAGCAGAGAGTTTGCCCCTCATCGAATCGCCGGGTGAAGGGAAGGCTCCCTCACGAACCGTTGCGACTACCGTGGTACGACCCTTGGTTGCCCTCTCAATCTTTCGTCTCGCCACTTGCTTCCGTCCTCAATCACTGACCACGATCCGAGTCAGCCTTCTTTCTCCTTCTCCATCCTTCTTCTTCCTCATCTCCTTCCCATCCTCAAGTTCTGAGCTCCACGTTCAATGGCCATGGCGACTTGGTGATTACTTCGAAAAGTAGCGGATTTATATTGTTTCTCTCTGGAATCAACCGTAGAAATTCAGGAAAGTAGTATGAGGGTGCTTCCTATAAAGTTACCTTTCTAAAAACTGAGAGAGTTCTTGGATTTTCGAAAGTTTTAAAGGGTTGGATTCGTTGTTCAACAGCTCGCGCGAGACGATTCAGCAGAGAGGAGAAAGAAGGAAAATGAAGAGGGAAGCGTCGGCTTATATAGGCAAAGAAGGTGACCGTTTGCCTCCCCTCCTTTGTCTTATTCGGTCCACGAAACGCCCCACGAGCCACGATCCGAAGACGGAATCGCAAAAAAGCCCACGGACCGCTTTGAAATGATGGCCCACGAAACTCAGAGCCCGATACGACTCGAAGGAAGATGCGCCCCGTATCGCACAAGACCCTAGGAACTCAGCACGCGACGAGCAGATGACCAAATCGGACCGTGTCGTCCTATGGCGATCCGATCCATCCATGTGTCAATTTGAACCAATGCGACTGTAAACTTGCATCCTTTCAGGAGAGAGTCAATAAGTATCTTCGAAGCATGTTTCATCATCAATAAAACATACTTCGAGGGGGCAAAATGTTGGCTCGCTTTTTGACCAAGCCATCCAGGATCATTCGTGAAAGGAAATCAGGAAACCAAGTCCCCCAGGAAAGTGGAAGAATGGATCGCACGTCATCGTCTCGCCCCGCTTGGATCGCACGCCATCGTCTCGCCCAGGAATGGATCGCACTCTATCGACTCGCCCAGGGACGGATCGCTCTCATCTCGTCGACGAACGCCACCTCCAGGCGATCCGATCCCTTGTAACGAACCGAACCCACTGACCCGTTCAACCACGAGCTGGTCTTCAGCGATCCGAATCGCATGGATCTGACGACACCTGTTCACAACGGCTAGTTTGACTGTTTCTTCAATGGTGGCGATGCGATCCGAAAATCTCGGGATTCGTGCCACGTGTCCGCGATCCGTCCGACAAAATCAGCTATAAATAGCCCAGAGCTTGGCATTTTTTGGGATCTTTTGGCAATAGTGAATACTGAGTCCGCCATTGTTGTCAAACCATTGAAATATTGAGAGAAATAACTGTTGTACTCGCTTTTAAAGCACAATCAATAAGATATAAAGTAGACGTAGGCTCGTTAACGCCGAACCACTATAAATTCTGAGTGTTATTTTCCTTTTTCCTTGCTCTTCACTTAGAATTCTCTACAGTTCATAAAAATTTGGGTGTTAGGTCCAAATTTCGATCTAACAGTATCTTTAATAATACTGTTCTTAAATCCAGCTGAGAATAAAATAAATCTTTTCATTAAGGTATAAAGAGATTTTTCCAACTAATGAGTAAAATTGGAATCAAATGAAAGTGGATTTTGGGTTCTTTTTGAACGGTGTTTTAAATGACATTAGTTCTTAAACCCATTTAACAGTGAAGTTATGATTTGGATTTTATAATCTTTTAATTAAGATTAATAAATTTTTCTCAAAGAAATTGCCCAGACATTAGGTCAGACGTCTGACCATAAATGGTCAGACGTCTGTTCAAGCTCTCGGGAAAGTATTTCCTTGTAATCAGACGTCTGTCCAGGAATGGCTCAGACGTCTGTTCAAGTTATTTTAAGAATAAAAATAATTACATAAGGTCAAACGTCTGACCATAAATGGTCAGACTTCTGTCAAAACTCTCAGGAATTTTTCCCTGTAAGATCAAACGTCACTACTACAAAACAGGTCATTTGCTTCGGTTGTTTACCCCATGTTGCTTCGGTTCAATAACCGAAGCAAATGCAGATGATGCAACAGGTTAAAACATGTTGCTTCAGTTGTTCAGCCAAAGCAAAATTCTTTTTTTTGGTTCCGTTATACCAATAACTGAAGCAAAAAGTGCAGCATCGACAAAAAAATCATCCCTCCTTGTTGCTTCATTTGTGGGTACAACTGAAGCAAAAAATGCCTCCTTATTAAATATCTTCATTTCAACATATGCAACAATATGAATTTATATATATATATATATATATATATATATACATATACATATACATATAAAATAATCATCACTTGCAATTGTATAATCAAACTAGATAACATATATAAATTGAATAATACAATACACAAATTAAAACAATTATAATATTAATCTTCTATACATTTAAGAGCAACACAATGGAAAAAACATAATTCATTGATAATGTTTATAATTTTATCTTAATACAACAAAAGGGATTGTCTAACATAGAAGTTGCACAAAATGAGGTGCATCAACAATTTACAAGAAAAAAGAAAATGCAAACTAATAACTCTAACTTACTAGCAAAATCGCAACTTCAAGAAGATGAAGACAGAGAAATATTTACAAAATGCAACCCCACTAAAGGCAAACTTTAATAAATAAGCCAAGATAGCACCCAAACTCCATTCTTCTTTAGAATATTTCTAGGAACATATTCATATTTGTCAGTATGTTGACAATCATAAGTTATTAATACAAGGAAAAAAGAAAACATTGCACTATCATTAGTTATTCAATAAAACAACTTAGGCATGTAAAAGCAGGTTCTAAAAGTGTTCTAATGAAGAAAAAAATGCAACAAGCCTATAACTTGACAAAGCAATTTTTTAACTTACACATTGATTTCTCATCATTTATACTCCAAAGATTAAGCACCCGGGTACTCTGAAAACATGGACGAGGCAACAACAGTTCAAGACCAAGCAAGAACGAAAGCATGTACAAAAGCATTGTTAAATGGATTTTATGTTGTTACTTGCCATGCTAAAATACGTAAACTTCTTATTTTTAAAAGACATCAATCATAGATTGTTGAATTCGAATCTGGAGTTAAATAGGATATTTTATTACCTAACTGGAAGTTGCCAGGTAAATGTGACAAAATAATTATGCATTTTTGGTTTGGAGCAAAGTACTACTCTGCCAAGTGTTTACTGTGGGATCTGGTAAGCTTGTGAACTGAAATTAAACTAGGAAGATACCCACTATATCTGTACATATTTTGACATTGAGCTTGCGCATGGAGAATAGAACCACTAGTTTGCATGGACTACACATTGAATTCAAATATGCATATAACTGATTCCATAAGTCGTTTAAACACCTGAGCTAGTATGAGCGAGCTTTGAAGGGAACTAAACTGACGGACTATGAAAAAGACTTGTCTTGATGTGCAAAGTAATTAAGATTTTATAAAAATACTAACGGAAGACAATTTCTATCATATATTTCAACTTCAAATTTCAGTATCACACCACATTCTATGTAGTTGGCCTTGACTACTTAATGAACGCAAGGGAAGCCCGTATCATCATTTCAAATAAATGAAAACTGACCAAAAAACTTTCAAACAGAGCCAACACAAAAAAGGGATAAAATGATGTCAAATAATTTTATTATTTTACAAAGATAACCACTATGCATCCAACATAGGGAAACTCCCTGAGAAGAAATAGAAGAATTTTGTATCACTTTACCTTAAACATCACCTTCGTTAACACAGCCCTGAAACCGAACATATCAACGGCATTTCCCATGTTGTCATTTCATCGAACACCACTAGCTGCCTCACTAACTTTTTAACAAACAAAGCTAGCCAAAATTCCCATGCTAAAATTTTCAAATAAAGAAACTCGTACACCTTGAAATGAATACCCAAAAACAAAATGACGTTTAGTTTAGTTGTGACAGTTTGCGTGCAAGCTACAACATATTCTAATGGTATTACCTTGTTATGACAATGAGAAACAATGATTTGAAGAAGATGAAGCACCAGATCACTAACTAAGTCAAAGCCGGCATTAGATCCGATAAAATGATTGATGCAGGACCTCTCATTTCATCCCTTAGTCGTTCGAACCACCTGATAGAAATTCACTTTCCTGTGAATGTAAGTAACAAAGCAATTTTCATATGCATCGACACCGATATGGTTATTTACACCCATGAGTTGCTCCATTTTCCCCCTTCAATCAGAACGGTAAGACTCATTCGTCGGCAATGGAAAGAACATTAGAAATAAGGGGATTTGCAGAGGGGTTGGAGTTTAGATGAAAATCAAGATTTTCTGTTATTGAGTGATGGAGAAATAGATCTGAGAAGCACAAAATAGCTTTACCACTACCTAATCTGAGAAATGAGCGAACAAAAGAGAATGACGCAGATTACTGACCTCACCCGTTGGATTCCAATGAAAACGGATGGTATTGATTTATAGCTATAGTCAGTTGTAATCCGTGTTATTGGTTTTGGACGAATAACAACGTAATGTATTTCTTTGTAAATTAGCAATCGATGCTTAGCCTTTTCTGCAAGCTGATGACACATATTGTTTATCAGAGATTAATTAATACTTCAACTTTTAAAAAACATACAATAAATAAAAATTAAAAATTATTGCCAAAGATTAATATTATTACTTTATCTTAACTATAATTAAATACTAATAATTAAAAATAATCATTATGCATATATTCGTAATTATCAAATACCAATAATAATTTTTAACTATCTATTATTAAATATAATATTAAATAGTAAAACAAATATTATTAGTAATTGTTAAATATTAAGCTATAATAAATAAATAAATAAGATGTTAAATACTGAACATCAATAGTTAGATATTGATTATTAAGCAGTAATTATTGATTATTAGGGATTGATCATATTTATTAATTATTATATGTAAATACATAATAACTGTTATTTACTAATTATTGATAATCAATAAATACAAAATTTCTTATTTCAAAATTTTAACTTTTTTGGTATTAAATATTAAATATATTTATTAATTAAGGTTATAGATATTAAATTCTAAATGTTACTTCTCAATTCATGTTTCTTTTTAATTGAACTATTAAATATTTTCTTAATCACTGTTTAATTATTAATCATTAATTTTAAATAGTCATTATTAATTGATAATTATTTAAAATTGATTATTATATACTAAATATAACTTCATAAGTATTAAATTTAATTATCAACTAGTTATTATTAAACATCAATCTTAAATACTATATAATTATTAATAATTAATTAACTAATAATAATTATTAATGAAAAATAATTAATTATTAAATATTACTTCTTAATTATTAAATATTATTTATAGATTAAATATCAAATATTACATATAGATTAAATTTTAAATGTTAAACACTAAAGATTAAATATTAATTACAAATTTTTTAATATTAATTTTTAATTTGTTTAAAAATAAATAAATGTTACTAACAAGTATATACTATAAGTTACTAACAATTGATAATTAACTATAACAAAATTATAAATATAAAAATAATTATTGCTTGTTAATAATAATTAGTAGTTGTGCATTTTCTTAAATTAAAATAATCTGGAATTGCACTGGTCCCTAAAAACCTATGTAAATAAGATTATTTGCATTGGTGCATTTGCATCGGTCGCTACACAACCAGGGCAAATGGTCTTACTTGCTTCGGTTGTGAGCATAACAGAAGCAAGTAGGTCTATTTGCTTCGGTGCATTTGCTTCAGTTGTGATTACAACTGAAGTAAATAGAGTCATTTGCTTCGGTTGTTATTAGAACCGAAGAAAATAACACTATTTTCTTTGTTACATTTACTTCAGTTGTTAACACAACAGAAGCAAATGATACTATTTGCTTAGGTTGTATGACCAATAGAAGCAAATGAGGCAAGGCAACAGACATATTTTGTACTAGTGCGTCTGTGCAAGTTAGGTTAGACATCTGACCTATGCAGAAATGCATAATTTATCTTGTGCATCTTATGTTATGATATTGGAATTTATAAATCTTTTAACTAAGATTTTTGAGATTAAAACTAAGTGAAGTTTACTGAATACTTGACTAGACGGAAATGTGAATAAGGTAATTAAATTTACCAAATTCAAGAAATGTGTGAGAATGGAATTCCACTAGTTTTATTCCATGCGATAGTTAAATCTTTGATTAGACTTAAACGTTAAGTGATAATCGAATTTACTGATAACACAATGAGTGTTAGATATGGAGTACTACCAGTTTTGCTTCATGGGATGAATAGGTTGGGATTTCGATAATAAAATAAATGATTACTTCGATAAGGTTCGTTAATCTCGGCTAGTTGATGAACCTTAATCTGGTTTAAGTTGTGAAGAGATATTATAAAATCTTTTGAAATGATTTCCAAAGGAAGATTAAAAATAAATTTAAGAAAATTTATCTTTGATAAAATTAATGGGAACCTTTCCTCAAAGATATGAATATTTGAATAAAAAGGATATTCTCGATTGGAATGGATGTGTGTTATCTTTGTCTATTTATCACATGATTGTAAAGACACGTTAGTTGTTTGGAAATATCGGGTTTAACCCATTCTGAATAACTTTTACGACAGTTAAATGTCGACGATGAAGATGGTGGTTGAAGACTGAAGATTTTCACATCGTTTGGATGATTACTGATGTCTCGATTGGGATGTACTATAACGACCCGAACTCCCCCGTGAAGGAAAGCCCGGATTGAGATGAGAACAACACACATCGGAACGCAGACAGAAGAACATTTCATTGTTTATTACAACAATTCCATCAGAATACAAGAATATACAGAGTATGAATAAATAAATTACACATTTGACAAATATCAGATTACAATAAATTACACAACAACGGAAAATAATACAAAACACAACTGAAAGTAATACACGGATACAGAGCTTTCCGAGCATCGCTCCAGCTGTAAATCAGGATCCTGTGAATATAAATCTGCAAAACTAAAACTACTAGCTGCCCGTGTGGAAAATAAGGGCACCCAGAGTTTAGGTTAAAACAATAAACTCCAGGTCAGTCATGTGACTGGTGTGAGAACTAAAACAGTTATTAATCTTTATTTTAAAGTTCGGTAAATCAAGGGACCACGCCGTATAACACGGAATGGGTTTCCTCCCAAGAATACCAGTGCATAAAACAAACAGCGCAATGCTAAATAAAGAAAAATGAAGCAATTATAAGACCCAGGTCCCATCACATAATGCAACGCAAGCCGGAGGATAGGGTTTTTACCTTATAATAGCCAAAGCATGCTTGATACGTTTAAAACACATTATTTGATACTATTATAGGTGTATAGTGTCAAAACAATTTCAATCATAAATATAAATCATAGACGGCATAAGCGCCCCATCCCACTATGTCGCCATACTAGGCTTTACAAATAAAACCGAAACACACGTATTGGAAATTGGATTCCATCATGAGTCGAGGCAAGGGGCAAGCTCCTCTCCGATTCGAGACACTCTAGCAAATGTCTCAGGACCCCACTATGATCCTTGGATCTTCAGGGCCGGTCCTCTCTTACTTTTGAGGATTGGTAATTCCTGAACACACGTTTCCCGGTCCTTACAGACCTATATCTGAGGCGCCTCGTATCCAACAACCACACAGGTGAAAAGTATATAAATGTCAGGGCTGGTAGGTCAATGACACCACCTTAGCTAGAAAGAAACGTCGTGCTCTCCCTGCAGTCACTATCCCGTTTTTGACTCATACCGAGGTGTGAGGCTCGCGAATTCAGGTTATACACAAAGCTACGCCACACAGGCCGTGCTTTGATCATCAACCACAAGACTTTGCTTTTCAACAGAAGCCTTGATCAATTGCCACTTACGCGTGCCACACTGGCAATTCACTCCATGCGACTGATGTCCATCGATATACAACTTCTGAGCTCGTACGTCTCAGAGAAGGGCGTTAAGCAAGAGAATAAATTCTCTGCCGCCAAACAGATGTATATTTAATAGAGATCAATCAACACAGAATAAAATCCAATGTCAAACACACAATCCATTTACAAGTTCGTTCTGGGTCTGAACGAAACCGGAGGCACTTTCCTCGCATATCCATCGATCTCCAAGTACGTCTGGACAATCACCAACTGTTTCTCTCCTCTTGGGTGTACAGCCCAATCGAGATCATCAGCAATCACCCAAACGATGTGAAGATTTCCGGTCTTCAACCACCGTCTTCCTCTTTGACATTTCGTCGAATCGGTTATTCAGAATGGGTATAAACCCGGCCTTTCTGAATAACCCACGTATATAGTAAACAAATGTTACACAAACACAACGAACGCCTCATTCCAATTCAGAATATTCTTTTATTCACAAAATCACATTCTTAGGGAAAGGTTCCCATTAATTTTATCCAAGATAAATTCTTCTAAATTTATTCTTTAATCTTCCCTTGGATATCATTTCTAACTAGTCGGGATTAGCGAGCCACACCGAAGTAATTATTTATTTTATTTCCCAATCTATTCATCCCATGGAGCAAAACTGGTAATACTCCATCTCTAACGCCACGATGTTATTGGTAACATTAATTACAATTTCACGTTCAAATCTAATTAAAGATTTAACTATCGCTTTGGAGCAAAACTGGTGGTACTCCATTCTCGATCACCTTTCAGATTTGATAATTTAAATTATCAATTCACATTTTAATCTAATTAAAGATTCATTAAAACTTTGCTTAGTTTTAATCTTTACAAAAATCAATATCCTGCCTTTAACTGGGTTAAAGAACCAATGTCATCTAAAACACGATTCACGATAAACCCAAAATCACACTCTATTGTTAATCGGGTTAAAGAACAGGTGTTGTTCAAAACACCGCTCACGATAAACCCAAAAACCAATTCAAATTCAATTCCAATTAAATATTATTTAATTGATACACTTCATTAAATCTAAATAGAAAGATTTAATCTTTTTCTCTATTGGGCTTAAGAACAGTGTTAATGAAGACACCATTCACGACAAACCCAAATCACATTTGATATTAAATACAAGGCTCTGAATAGAAAATATACCGGCTTATATTTAATATCAAATCCTGAAACCAACAAATATCGTATTGGAAATAACGATATAAAATATCTTTCAAATTCCCATAACCATTTCTGTATAATCCCGGAATCCAATATCGAAACATTCCGAAGATAATTTTGATTCAACACCAGTCCAATTCACGTATTGGGAATATTGATTATTTTTAAAATCACTTTCAAATTCAATTTATTTATTTCAAAAATAAATTGATTTTAATTCTAGTTCAAAACTAGTTCATTTCGATAAAAATATATTTTTATCATTTCAAATGTGGAGTTTTTCATCCCAGTTCTTTCCAATCCATATATTATGATTTTACACAAATTATAGATATTTTTAATAATTCTATCAAGGCCCGTACAGTCGATTTCCATTAACGACCATCGAACTGCACTTACAGCGACCTTTTCCAAATTTGATTTGGACATAATTCCAAATCCAACCATTAGATTTCAAATTTCTAATATCCATTGGAAAGCTCTTTTCGATACGAACCCAACGGTTCCGGTTTTAGGAGAATCCGACGGTCGGATCTCCCGCAACGTCAATTCGAAGTCAATGGTCGAAATTCACGAACTGCCGCGGCACGGCGCGTTCTATTCAGGCCATTATATATATAATATATATATATATTATATATATTTCATCGATTTCAATTCAAAACGTATTTTATAAATCGTTTTAACTTCATTTTCAAAACCATTTCAACACTATTTCAATTTTTAATCAAAATTGAATATTTCATATCATTACTATATAAATGATAATATTTTCAAAATGTTATATTTTGAAATCACAACTTTTTCTATATTCATTGTAAAAACGAATATAATCGATGTAAATATCGTTCACGTCAAAATGGCGCAACTCTAATCAACACGGCTTTATATATATATATATATATTTCAATAAATTCGTTATTTTATTCAACAAATGAATATATATTCTATTCAACACAGGAATCTATATTTCTTTCAACACACGACTAATCTTAACACATGAGTATTGTCAACACACGACTATTTTTGTTATGTAAAATATTTTATAAAATTTTGGTATCTATCGTTTGATTTTCCATCAGACTCCACCGTGAAGTAGTTCTAATTTTAAATATGATAAAGATGTAAATTTTATTATTAAAATATTTTACTCAACACATGAACATCGTCGACACATGACTATTTTTATATTCAACACATGAATTTTCTTTTATAATATTCATTATTTTCCCGATTGGAATGAGGCCTAATCAATCACCATATAACGTTAATTATATGGATTCCATACAACATATGTATATAATAGCAATGATAAACAATCAACCATCATCCAAGGTGCACCACACAACTGCATAAGCATCAAATATAAATAATTAACGCTTACACAGCCTGTTGACCAAGCGATCGACATACAATTAAATAATTGGGATTAGTGTACCCCAAATATCATCCCAACACCCGTGTGGGGTTTCAAATCAACAAACACAGATTTTTATTTGTGCAGTTGGGCGATGTGTAAAATTTATCGACCCAATCAATATCAGTCAAATCAGTGTATATAAACAAATCGGTCGATTTGTTTATAAATATTTATTTATTCACATTCACGTTAAAAATTATATTTTTAACGATAATTATTTTATTTCAACCATCTACATTTTATTATCGATTTCACATCAACATCAAAAACAAATTTCACCACGCATCAAACAAGCATACAAGCCGTCCATGGTCTGTGGACGACGGGTGTCGGGTGCTGCTAAGCACCGTCTGCATCCTAGTTTATATATATAACTATAAAAAGAAATTTGAGTGAGAATTTCTCACCAATAGCTAATCCAATACCACGACTCTTCCTATGTAGAAATCTTCGTCGTTCGCGCCTTTTGTCACTTTCGTTGCCCGCTTTCACTACATATATAAAAATCACATTTTTATATTGTTGCTATGTATATAAAAATCATATTTTATAATCACTCTATATAGATAAAAATTCTATTTTTACATTGCTACTATATAGATAAAAATTCTATTTTTACACCGCTACTATATAGATAAAAATTCTATTTTTACATCGCTACTATATAGATAAAAATTCCATTTTTACATCGCTATTATATAGATAAAAATTCCATTTTTACATCGCTACTATATAGATAAAAATTCCATTTTTACACCGCTACTATATAGATAAAAATTCCATTTTTACACCGCTACTATATAGATAAAAATTCTATTTTTACAACGGTGTTCACATAATAACGATTATATTTTTATAACGCTATTCTCTATATAAAGATTTCGCCTTTTCAAATATAAAGATTTTGCCTTTTCAAATATAATGATTTAATTTTTATACTCTCTACTATATAAAAATTATATTTTATACATAGAATAAAAATCACATTTTTATCTAATTCGGAAAAACAATCCTTTATACTTCTAAAAATCCGATCTTTTCTCTTTTAAAAATTTATTCTTTTCACTTCTAAAAATTTATTCTTTTCTATTTTCAAAATTAAATCTTTTCTAAAATAAAGATCCTATCTTTTCTTCGCTACAACATATATACAAATCATATTTTTAATTACTTTAAATTAAAAAAACAAAAAGGAACTAAACTTACAGTGGGCCGAAGGGGGAAATGGCGGCGCCGGGTGGTCGTGGGGTTTGCATCGTACAGAAGAGGGGCTAGGGGAAGAAGGAGGAATCGACGGGAGGAGGAGTGGAGGAAGAGAAAGAAGCAGCGGCGGTCAGCAGGGAAGAAGGGGGCGTTCGGTTTTGGGGGAATTGGGGGTCTTGGCTGCGGAGGAGAAGACAGGAAGAGGAGGAAGGCTGCGGAGCTCGGGGGGAGCGGCGGCGACCTAGGGCGGTGCGGCGCCCTGCCTGGTGGAGCGACGGCTCCACTGGGGTTTCCCCCTTTTTTTTCTTTGAAATGTAATCGGGGGGGGGGGGGCTGAACGGTTAAGGAGAGGAGTGATTTTTTTATTTAATTATTTAATTCCAAAAAGGTACTTTTAATTTCGACCTCTAAACGAGGCCCACCGCCTGTCGTCCATAGCGTTTTACCCCCATTCCGAACACAATGGGATATGTATCGTAAGCTGATTCAACTGTTTCGATCAGTTTCTGTTAAAATCAACATATAACTCTATATACTGAATTTGAAAGCGCATTTCAATTCACTGGGGTCACATACAAACTCAAAAAATTCCAGAAAAATATTTTCTAGCTTTATATTGACGATACGGTCCTAACAAAACTAGTTTCGTCGAATTCTGAGACCATTAGAAAAATGGCCATTTCCCAGTCGATTAAAATCAACTAAAACTGGTCAATCACGTTTTCCTTTGCCACGCTCACATATTGGTTCGAAAAATTATGAAATTTGGAATCTAGCAATAATTTGACATCACGGATCCAACAAAAGTGGTTTCGTCGAAATCCGAGGTCGTTTGCAAAATTTTCATTTTTAAGGGCCTGAATTCCATAGCGACTATTCAGAATTTTCAACTGGACGTATCTTCTGATTCCCGCTATGAAATTTCAATTTTTCGGATTCGTTGGAAAGATATTCACGAATAGATTCTAATATTTATGGTTTCACTAAAATCCGGTTTATGTTGCACCCGGTATGTTCAACTGAAGTTTGAAATCGAATTATCGAACTACCGCGCCATTTTCAATTCTATTTATAATTATATATAATTATTTATATTCTAACGACGACGTATATAATATATATGTCCGAATTCAATTCAAAATAAATTTTTCGTCGTTATTATTTAAAATAATTCATTTTAAAAGTTCAAAATTCACTAAAATTGCCAAAATAAAATTTTTAAACTGGCCCAGATTTTCCGTTTGTTACATGTACACCCAAGACGAGGTAATAAGTGGTGATCGTCCAGACATACTTGGAGATCGATCGAATATGCGAGGACCTCTCTCCTGTATTAGACACGAGGAATAAAGTGCCTTCGGTTTCGTTCAGACCCAGAACGAACTTGTAAATGGATTGTGTCTAACATTGTATTTCATTCTGCATTGATTGATTTTTATTAAATATGTATCTATTTGGTGGCAGAGAATTTATTCTCTTGCATATCGCCCTTCTCTAAGACGTATGAGCTCAGAGGTTATATATTGATAGAAATCAGTTGTATGGAATGAATTAACAATGTGGCATGTTAAGATGCAAATGATCATGGCTTTTGTTGAAAAGCAGATTCTTGTGGATGATGATCAAAGAACGGCATTAAGTAGCATAACTTTGTGTATAACATTAATTCGCGAGCTTCACACCCCGGTATGAGTTAGAAACAGGATAAGGGACGCAAGGAGTGCATACATTTCTTTCTAGCAAGAAGTTGTGTCATGGTATGGAGCCTAGACATTTTTACTTATGTGGATGATGGAATGAGGCGCCTCGGATATAGAGTCGACTAAAAGGCTCAAGTGATAGGTCTGATAGGACCGGAAAACATACTGTTCAGGAATAACTAATCCACAAATATTAGGTGTGGACTGGCCTTGCAGGATCCAAGGGTTGCCCATAGGTGCGATCCTGGGTCATCTTGCTAGAGATGATATGAATCGGTAAGGAGACCATCCCTTGCCTTGACTCATGATGGAAATCCAACTTCCAATACGCAACTTTTCGATTTTAGTTGTAAACCTATATGGCGACATAGTTGGATGGGGTACTATGCCATTTATGATTGATACATTTATGTTTGAAGTTGTTTTGACACTATGCACTTGTAGTAATATCAAAATGATTTGTTTTAAAGCGTACCAAGCATGTTTGGCTATTATAAGGGAAAACTCTATCCTCTGGTTTGTATTTGCATTGTGTGATGGGACCTGAGTCTTATAATAACTCCATTTTTTCAAAAATCATTGCGTTGTTTACAACTTGTTTTATTTCATAGTATTCGTAGGAGTAAACTCGTTCCGTGACATATGGCGTGGTCCCAGGATTTACTCTATTTTAAAGTAAAAGTTTAATAATTGTTTTGAATTCTCACTCTAGTCCCATGACTGACTCGGAGTATATTGTTTCTATTTAAACTCTGGGTGCCCATATTTTCCACATGGGCAGCTAGTTGTTTTGGTTTTCGTAGATATTTCTTTTCACAGGATCCCGGATTATAGTTGGAGCTATATTCGGAAAGCTTTGTATCCATGTATTTCTTTCAGTTGTGTTAGTTGATGTATATCTGTTGTACATTGCCTAGCTGCATAAGAGCTTTATGGCTTAGGGTCAAATTAGTCTCAGCTCGGATATTTATACATTTTAAATTTCCGCTGCTATGTACTTTGATCTCTGATATTGCATTTTTCCACTGTGTAATATTTATTCATACTCTGATATATTCTTGTGCTCTGATGTAATTGTTTTAATAGCAATGAAATGTTCTATTGTTTGTGTTTTGAAGTGTCGTGTTCTCATTATAATCCGTGTTTTCCGTCTCTTTGGAGGTTGGGCGAATTCGGTGCATGATATGATAATATATATTTTAGGTTCATATTAATTGCAGGATAACATTTGGAAAAAAATCGAATAAACAGAAGGCAAGTACGTTATAATAATTTGATTAATTTTACAAATAGGCAAGAAATGGAAATGTAAGTTTACATAAACAAGTGTGGAAAAGATAAGTGTCATGCATATAGAATATTATAGTAGATAGGTTTGGTTTGAAAGAACAAAACAGTTGTCAGGAAATATATATAATATAGTATAACAAAAGGTGAGAAAACTTGAAAATACAGAAGAAAATATATAAAAGTACATATATAGGACTATGTTAGAAAACCCGAAGACAAATGACCTAGGCAATCCAACAAAATCGAAATGTAAGGCTTATAAAAGAAAACAGTGTGACAGGAATGAGACAATATGGAAATAAGTACAATGTAAAGAAAATGAAAGCCCAGAAGTTTTGAAATAGGCATTGAATTAGAAGAGAAACAAACCAGACCACCAAGAAACAAGGACTGCAAATGTGATAGAAAAGGAAATTTTGACCAAAGAAAATCTTAAGGTAGGAGAAAAATATACTAGGTTCCTATAGAAGAAATGAAATATACTCAGTCATAGTGCAAGTAATATGGGCAGCTAACCCCAAAAATACCGGATCAAAATCCTAAGTAATTAATGAGATATACAAATAAATCTCTCCTATTTTAATCAAGCTTATTCTTTGATTATTTTTATCATACACCGAAATTTATTTGAGCAAACATCTCTAGTAAAACTCATCTTTATATAAGACATTAACCAAAAGAGTGGAAAAAAAAATTGACTGGTTTCAAACTAAAAACATATCAGGAATTAAAGAAAGAAAGAAAGGAAGGTTGGAAAAAGAACAGAAGTTTAACAGTGAGTAAACCGAACCTTTTCTCTTCTTTTATCCTGAATCATAAATATAACCTTGTGATTCAAACTTTTTATAGTCTCGTACATGTCTCTAAATGTGTTTTATTTTGCATAAACTGAATAGTGTGGTGATAGGTGAAAATAGTGTTATTGGGAGTAATTAAAACATGCCTGAATACTTGAAACTTAGGCAAAATCTCAACCCTGTTAATTTCAAAATTCCATAACTCAAAATTTAGCATGTTTTAGCTTTTATTTTCAACATAGAAATTGTTCATTTATTTCTTAACTTTATTTGAAAAAATCTTCGAATTACACATTATGTTGTGAGATATATCAGATTTACAGTAAGAGGGTTTAAAAACTTCAAATGTCAACCATGCTATTTTTCGATTCAATTATATAAGTGTGTTCGTATCTATGTATCATGAATTTTGATGTTATTATTATGAATTTAGTGGTGTGGATAGAGAGAATTGTGTGATGACATGAAAATGAGCTTTCAACCAAATTTAGGCGGCGATGTTGATAGATGGCCATGGCTATGTGTTTGTGGGAGCTCAAGGGGAATGAAAAAGCTAGGAAAAATATAAGGAAAAATTCTAATGTGTTGGTTTAAGAGGTAAAGCTCGAGTTAGAGTTTTGGGTTGAGTTGTGTGACTTCTATTTGGAGCTGAACTGTGTCGTCGACGAGAGGATGTAAGTGATCGCTGTAACCCCCCCCAAAGATAATACACTATAATCATAATAAATATTTAGAATTAACTGAAACCAACATTACCATTGCGTTTGTCTTGGAATTCTAGTTTAGATAGACCCCAAGTTAGCGTAAAATGGACAACGTATGAAGAAGCTATGGGCTCAGAAGTTTGTATACATATATGAAGCTTATGTATAAACAAATTTAACCAAAATAAGTCAAAACATTTCAAACGAACGAGCGATAAAAATAAGAGGTAGAGAGACCCGTTATGGGTCGACCCCCACAAGCCTGGGTCGACCTATGGGTCGATCCTAGGCTCAACCCAGTGGTAGGTGGGTCGACCCATAATAGATCTGTCCAAATTCTGAGCTCTACACCTGGACGATTTTGCACCTCTATTCATGCTAACTCAACATGGCATGTACGACTCAGATTTAAAACCTAGATATAAATGTTGGAGTTGATTCTGTAACTCTATAAATAGAAAACCTCCTCCATAGCCAATTCACACAAATTTTCACCTCTTACTCTGCCTCTAAATTATTTTGAAAAAATAAATATGGATAATGAGGGAATGCTACTTGATATTGGACTAAACAAAACCAACATCAATCAAAACTTGCATACATCCTAGATTTGATTAGGAATGGAATTGTTGTGGCCTTGTGTTATATACATATTTATCTTCACCAAGACACATTGTGAGTTACAGTTATTTACATATTTGATTTTCTTTGAACATGATAGTTAAATGAAACTGGCTAGGATTTATAGTAAAATAAATATACCTGATTCACTGTTATAACCTATGCCATTATAATTTATTATATGCTGTGTTAATGTTAGTTAAACAAAACTATACATATGCCTATGATGTTGCAGGTTATATACATGCATTTGGTGTTAATAACACAAGTTATACATGCCTGTGATGTTTAAACAAGTTATACATGCCTATGATGTTTGAACAAGTTATATCCATGCCTGTAATGTTAATTAGACAAGTTATATACATGCCTGTGATGTTGGATAAATAACAAGTAAAATGTATCTATCTTCCTTTTCCCATTTTTCTATTTTTATTTCCATTCTTATATGCCTATGTGATTCTATTCCTTCTCCCTCTGTTTTCTTTTTATTTTACGTCGAGCCTAAGCCTTTATAAGCCTGGGCTATACCCAAATAGGTATAGGTATAATTGGGGAAATAATGAAATGACATAAAAAGGAAGTTAGGCATATTGATTAATTGGGAATGATTGAATGTATACATGTTAGACTTGTAGTAATATGTATACTTTATAACTTGGTAAACCTGTGTAAGTTATAAACTGGAAAAAAAAGGATAAGTATACATGTGCAAACTTGTTATAGACACTTGCTGTAAATAAACCTTATGTATGAACCTATAACTTAGGAATGTAGTTAATAAATAGTATGCATAAGAAATTGACATGTTAACTTTGACTTAAACGGACATTAAGTAAAGCACATGTTAAGAATAGGGTTGTATACACCTGACATTATAACCATGCTTATTAATAAAATATGAACCTTTTTAGTTTAATATAAGTATTAATAAGAAAAGAGATCCCCCGTCTGCTGTGGTATCGGGTTTCGGGGACCCTTAAATCCTAGTTACCTGGGGGCACAAGCTTAAGGGGCTTGTCTTTTGTCAGTCTGCTGTTTGGAAGCCATATCAGTTAGTATCCCTTTAGGTACCTTATTGGGGGTAACGCACTAGGTAAGGGCCAAGGCATGCTTTACTAAACTGGACAGTAAGAGGTTCAAAGGTTTTGGGGTCTTAGGCGCGTGTTTTCGATAGAATCTTGAGCATGCATGGATCCAACTACGGGACCTAAGACGTTAAAACACCTACGGATATTGTTGTGTTCTATAAATTGCTAGGTTAGGGAGTGATACACCCTACTTTCGGGGTTGACACAGAATATTCGGGAAACAGGGAGCCGATTGCTTGGGTAGTAATTAGGGTACACCTAATCCTTCTATTATGTAATTAAGTTAAACACCTAATCATGTTATGTAATTAGGGTACGCCTAATCCTACTGTTAATCCTGTTAATACATAATCATGTTAAACTCGTTATACTAGTATTGTCGCAGACTAGGATTTGAAATATGAAACATGTATGTTCAGAGATATATGTTCAGACATTTACCCGTTTTAGGATATAAATGTGAAGCATTTCCCGACCATGAGTTTATTTCTATTATTTTGTCCATACTGCTATTCTGTTGTAAAACTATACCTTTCTTACCCAGTTTTATTTACTGTCTTGTCATTTCTAATTCATACATATTTGTAAATCAATGGAACTCACCAGATTATGTCTGACCAGTTTATTTTTCCTCTTTCTTCATTCACCCCTTCAAGTTCTTAGGGTGGTGGTGGTACTCAGCTGTAACTAGGATATCGCTTTAGCTTGGACTTGGCTTGAAATGTATCATTTTGATCTCTTTCCACTTTAATTTGGCTTATGCTATGGGATATGAATTTATGTACTTCGGTATTTTATTTTTTGTATTGGCTTGAAACGCGGATTTGAAACAGTTTGTTGGTTGTAACTAGTTTTAACATATTTATGAGACTATGTTTTGCTTCTATTATGATAAACTTTTAAAAAAAATACCGCTGCTTATTTTATCAATCACGTGTATTCTCTGTAATGATTTCCTATTGCGCTTCATGGAACTTAACACAGTCTCTTATGAGTGACGTTAACGGATATGGGCTGTCACATTTGGTATCTGAGCTGAAGGTTACAAGATCAAAGCAAAAGTTTCATGAAGTTTTTAAAACCGTTTTCAGAAAGAAAAGTATTTTCCAGCAAAAATCTATTTTTGAAAAACATATCCCATAAGTCATAGCTAATAATCTCTCAATCTCTTGTTGAATTCTTTTTTCCTTTCTTTTCAATATGTCTGGGGAACCCAATCTTCCCAAGTGCATTCAAATACTGGCTTGGTTCTGTATATATCTTAAGGCTATGGCACCTGCCGGAGGCCAAGGAGATGCCCCTCCCCCAGTTGTAGTCAGTGTTCCTCCACCTCCGCGAGTAGATAATTTCTCTAAGATATGCAAGACTTCTGTTCTATGAGAGGAAAACCATTCTGTGGAACTGAATGCTTTGTGGAAGCACGGAATTGGCTACGAGAGACAGAGAACTTGTTTGGATTTTTTGAGGTCGATGACCAAAGGAAAATACAACTGGTTGCCTGGCAATTTAATGATAAGGCTTCTTACTGGTGGGAAGTAACACAAGATGGACAACCGGTGGTAACTTGGGAGGACTTTAGGCAAAGGTTCGAGATGAAATTCTTATCTCAGGCAGAAGAGGGACTCCAAATGGAAAGGTTCTTAGCTTTGAAGCAAGGAGACATGTAGATTAAGGAGTATGTGAATAAGTTTAACTAAGTAGAGAGGTTTGGACTAGAGTTGGTGAATACACCCCATAAGAAGATGCTTAGATTTGCAAGAAGGTTGAATGAACCTCTCCAAGGAATTGCTTTGTCTCACATATTGATGGGGCAACTTTTGAAAGGCTAGTTAATTTGATGCTTATGCAAGAAGAAGGCAAGGGAGAAAAGAAAGAGACCAAGACCAAGGAGACCCAAGCTAACGGCGAAAAGTAGAAATAGTGGCCCAAGAAAGGATAGAAACAAAAGAAAGGTGGAAAACCCGACAAAGCCCAAATAAAAAGGAGGTAAAGTGTCATGGTTGCGGTGGAATGGGTCATTTTGTAAAGACTGCAGAAAGACTAAAGGAGCTTGCTTTAATTGTGGACAGATGAGACATTTCACTAGGAAATGCCCTAATAAGAAAGGTCAAGGGGTAGAAATTTCTGGATAAGTGCATGCTTTGGAAGTAAGTAGACCTGATCGAGGTAGGAAAGTCACAGTTGAAGGCCTAATTTCCCTTTTTGAGTATCCTGTTCGAACCTTATTTGATTATGGTGCTTTACACTCATTTATATTAGTTCTTTAGTTGATAGTCTGCACCTAAATACTAGTATAGTCTCTGAACTTGTAATAGTCTCAAATCCCATAAAAGTATCGGATCTCTTATCTATGATGTGTAAGGGTTTGAAAATTTCTATCTTGGGCGTCGAATTTGAATGTGACACTTGTGTACTGGGCTTTATGGGCTATGGATTGATTCTAGCCATAGATTGGCTAGCCATACTATCCTTGATTGCGAAAAGAGAGTGGTTAGACTTCTTTCCTGTCATGGTAGGACTCTCGAAATTTCCTGTGACCCACGAGGGTCAATAATTCTCAGCTTTATAGAATCACTTGATACTTCTGTTAATGACTTGCATTCTATGCCCATAGTTAGAGACTTTCTAGATGTGTTCGAGGAGGTTAAAGGACTATCTCCAAAGCATGAGATAGACTTCCGGATTTACTTGGTAGAGAACGCGAAGCCAATTGCTCTACCAATGCACCATATGGCTCCAACGGAAAGGAGGGAGAAGCAAGTATGGGAGCTATACGAGAAAGGTTTTATTAGGCAAAGCATTTCAAAATGGGGAGCTCTAGTCATCTTTGCAACTATGGTAGATGGCTCGCTTCATGTATGTGTGGATTATAGGGAGATGAATAAACTCACTAAGAAGAATAGGCACCCACTACAGAGAATCGACGACCTGTTTGATCAGTTGGTTGGCGCGTCAATGTTCTCGCAAATGGATATGGCCTTAGGGTTTCATCAGTAAAGAGTGGCAGAAGACAGCACTAATAAGACTGCATTCATAACTCTAGATGGCTTCTTCGAATGGTTGGTTTTTCCTTTTGTGATGAAAAATGCACCCGCCTATTTTGTGGACTTGATGAGTAGGGTTTTTAGATAGTTTCTAAACAAGTTTATGGTGTTCTTTGTGGATGACATCCTAATCTTCTCAAAGAACGAGGAGGAGCATACCCAACACTTAGTGGAGGTTCTAGGTACCCTCAGATCACATCAACTCAAGGCGAAATTTTCTAAGTGTCACTGGAGAAAGGAAGTAAGTTCCTAGGGCACGTGGTCTCCAAAATAGGATATCAGTGGATCCCACGAAAGTCGTTGCAGTTCAAGATTGGAGGGCTCCAAAGAATGCAACGGAGGTGAGAAGTTTTCTAGCGTTGGCGGGCTACTATAGAAAGTTCATCAAAGATTTTGCAAGAGTGGGCTCTGGCAACAGCTCCAGTTCTGACTCTCCCAGACGGAAGCAAGATGTTTACAATTTGCACCGATGCTCGAGGCTCATGGCTTGGTGCTGTCCTGATGCAAGAGGGAAAGGTAGTATGCTATGGAAGCATACAATTGAGAGTTCACGAAAAGTACTACCCAACCTATGATCTAGAGTTGGCTGCTATAGTGTTCGCATTGAAGTCTTGGCAACACTATCTATTTGGAGAAAAGTTTGAGCTATATGCAGATCATAAGTCGCTCAAATATTTCTTCTCACAAAGGGACTCAACTTAAGGCGGCAAAGGTGGATGGAGTTCCAAGCATCCTACGACTTCGAGATTGCTTATAACCCTGGCAAGGGTAATGCAGTGGCGGATGCACTGAGTAGGCAGAGGATGACTTTAAGTCCTCTATTCGTAGAAAGATAGAGCTTGGAGTACATCTCAGCTTTTGATTTTAAGCCTTCGACCGATTTCACAAAGGGATTATTAGCATCATTAGAGGTGCGTCCTACTCCATTGGAGCAAGTTGGATTCATGCAGCGGGAGGACCCAAAGATTTCAGACATCTTAGACAAACTCGATAGAGGAGAGACTTCTAGTCATCTTGCTAGATATACCATAGACGATAAGGGGGGGCTAAGGCGAGACAGAAGGCAATGTGTCCTCTAAGATTAAGGAATTACTTAAGGCAGTACTCGAGGACGATCATCATTCTCGGATGACTTTCCACCCAGGCGGTGACAAAATGTATCGAGACATGAAGAGGTTTTTCTTTTGGACCGGCATGAAGAAAGATGTAACAGAGTTTGTAGCTCGATGCATGACTTACCAAAGAGTAAAGGCTGAACAAAAGAAACCTGGCAGATTACTTCAGCCCTTGGATATCCCACAATGGAAGTGGGAGAGCTCTCTATGGATTTCGTCAATGGATTTCCACGATCAAGGATGGGCAATACGGGTATTTGGGTGATAGTAGTTTGACTTACAAAGAGCGCTCATTTTATTCCTGTATAGAGCAAGAGGACAGTGTTTTGGTTTGCATCAGTTTATGTCCAAGAGAAAGTTCGGTTGCATGGAGTACCTTCCAGTATAGTAAGCGATCACGATCCTAATTTTACTAGAGTGTTTTGGAAAAGCTTGCAAGAGGCCTTAGGTACACAGCTACGTTTGAGCACTGCATATCATCCTTAGACAGATGAATAGACTGAGAGGGTAAATAGAGTTCTTGAAGATCTTCTAAGACTATGTATCCTAGACTTTGGAGGAACTTTGGAAGAGCACCTTCATTCGGTGGAGTTTTCCTACAACAATAGTTACTAATCCAATATAGGCATGGAACCACTCGAAGCATTATATGGACGACCTTGTAGATCGCCGACTTTTTGGTGGGAGTCTACCGACAGACTCTTCTCGGGCCATACATGATTAGAGATACTTCAAAAAAGATCGATCTTATCCGGAGAAGGATGAAAACTGCTCAAGACCGACAGAAATCTCATGCCGATAAAAGGAGGACCGACTTGAAATTTTAGGTAGGAGATACGGTCTTCATTAAAGTGTCACCGCTAAGGAAAGTAGTTCTCTTTGGCTCAGTAGGGAAGTTGGCACCGAGATTTGTAGGGCCACTCTGTAGTGACCCGAACTTCCCGGCGAGCCTAAACCGAACAAGAAGGCGGACTACTTTGAGAACATGACTAATCGGAATGCAAACGACAGAACATTCCATTGCTTATTACAACAATTACATCAGAGTAAAAGAATATAACAGAGTATGAATAAATAATATACATCAAAAAAATAACAGAGATTAAATTACATTAGTAGCGGAAAAATAATACATAACACAACTGAAAGAAATACACGGATACAGAGCTTTCCGAATATAGCTTCAGCTGTAAATCCAGGATTCTAAAAAAGAAATAATCCAATTCTTTTTGAAAATGAAGCTATTATAAGACTCAGGTCCCATCACATAATGCAACACAAGCCGGAGGATGGAGTTTTCCATTATAATAGCCAAACATGCTTGGTACGTTTAAAACAAATTATTTTGATATTACTATAAGTCTATAAGTATATAGTGTCAAAATCACTTCAAATATAAATGTATCAATCATAGACGACATAGTACCCAATCCTACTATGTCGCCATACTAGTTCTGCATATGTCCAATACAGGACAGAGGTCCTGGTATATTCGGTCGATCTCCAAGTACATCTGGAAGATCACCACTTATTACCTTGTCTTGGGTGTACAGCCCAATCAAGACATCAGTAATCATCCAAACGATGTGAAGAAATATGGTCTTCAACTACCGCCTTCCTCGTCAACTTATCGTCGAATTGATTATTCAGAATGGGTATAAACCCGGCCATCCCGAATAATTCACCTATCTTATAATCAAGTTCTATAAAAACACAACATAGGCCTCATTCCAATCCAGAATATTCTTATATTCAAATATTCTATTCACAATTTAAACCAAATTAAGGTTTTTCAAACTAGTCGAGATTAGCGAACCTTACCGAAGTAATCCGTTATTATATTTCCCAATCCCAACCTATTCATCCCACGGAGCTAAACCGGTAGCACTCCATATCTAACACCGCGGTGTTATCGGTAAAATTTAATTACCATTTCATGTTCAAATCTAATTAAAGATTTAACTATTGTTTGGAGCAAAACTGTTGATACACCATTCTCGATCATTTCATAAATTTGATAATTTAAATTATCACATTCACATTTCAATCAAATTAAAGATTCATCAAAACTCCACTCAGTTTTAATCTTCCAACAATCATTATTTAATGATTATTTAACTTTGGGAAATCAAACATGTCGCATCGACAATCTACACCGTACCATCGATTTCTGTCGATATATAACCTCTAAGCTCGTATGTCTCAGAGAAGGGTGTTAAGAAAGAGAATAAATTCTCCACCACCAAACAGATATACATTTAGCAGAGATCAACAATACGGTTTGAAATACAATGTTAGACATGTAATCCTCTCTTTAACTGGGTTAAAGGACCAATGTCATTTAAAACACAGTTCACAATAAACCCAAAATCACATTCCATTAATTATGGAATCTTCACGGAAAATAGATCAATATATAATCAATATCAATTTCTGTATCCGACTAATAATATAAATGGAATAACGACAAAGCCTTTTAAATTCCATATACATTAACAGTCTTCCTCCACAGAAGCTCACTTCGATTATTAGCAAATCGAATTCCATTCAATCTCAATTTATTATTAAAATTGGAAAACTTAACTTTGGAAAATTTCCATTAAATCTTAATAAAATGATTTATAAATTCCAAATCACATTTCACTGTAAATAGGATCAACGAACGAATGTCGTTAAAAACACAGTTCATTATCAACCCAATTCACATTCCATTTTATTCCAATTACTAAATATAATTGGAAACTCTAATAATCTTAACTAAAATATTTATTCTTTTCACACTGGGTTTAAGAACAGTGGTACTGAAGACACCTTTCACGACAAACCCAAAATCCACTTCAATATTAAATATAAGGTTCTGAATAGAAATTATATCGGCTTATATTCAATATGAAATTCTGAAACCAACACATACCATATGGGGAATAACAATATATATCAATCTTCAAAATACCTCCACAATATCAGTATAGTCACGGAATCCAATATCCAAATATTCCGAAGATGATTTCCATTCAAATCCGTTCCAATTTATATATTGGAAATTCCTGATTAGATTAAAACCATTCACAAATCCAATTTATTTATTTAAAAATTATTGGATTTCAAATATAGTTAATAACTTGTTCATTTTGATAAAAATATATTTTTATCTTTACAAACATGGAATTTTTCATCCCCATTCTTTCCCAATCGTTTATTATGATTTTACACAAACTATTTATATTTTTAATAATTTTATTAAGGCCCTTTCAGTTGATTTTCATAAACTGTCATTGAACTGCACTTACATCGACCTTTTCCAAATTTAATTTGGAAATAATTCGAAATCCAGCCATTAGATTTCAAATCCCTTATATTCATTGGAAAGCTCTTTTCGATAAGAACCCAATGGTCCCAGTTTTAGTAGAATCCGGCAGTCGGATCTCCTGTAATGTCAATTTGAAGTCAATGAGCGAAATTCGCGAACAGTTGTAGCGCAGGCGCGTTCTATTCAGGTCATTAAATATATATAATGTACATATATATATTATATATTTCATCGATTTCCATTCAAAACGTATTTTGTAAATTCGTTTAAAAACGATTCCCACTTTTATTTCAGTTTAAATCAAAATTGAATACTCCTTATCATTATAATATTTAAATGATAATATTTTCAAAATATCAGATTTTGAAATAATTTCCTTTTCAATATTCATTATAAAAATGAATAGAATCAATATAAATATCGTTCGCGTTAAAATGGCACAAATCTAATCAACACGGCTTCATATATTTCAATATTTTTGTATCCATCCAAAATCGGACATCAAATTCACATTTTAATCCTTTACTAAATATTAATTTAATATATTTTCTATTTTGAAATATTCATTATTTTAGAATGTTCGTTCTTTCTGAATTGGAATCAGACACAGTCAATTACCATATAATGCTAGTTATATGGATTTCATACACCACGTGTATACAACAACAATGATAAACAATCAACCATTATCCAGAGTGGATTACACAACTGCATAAGCATTAAATATAAATAATTAACGCTTACAACAGTCTGTCAACCAATCAATTGACATACAACTAAACCATTGGGATTAGTGTATGTCAAATATCATCCCAATACCTGTGTGGGGTTTCAACCAATAAATACTTAATATTATTTGTGCAGTTGGGCGATGTGTAAAATTTACGATTAATTGTCAAGAATAATATGAAGTTTAACGTGTCTTCCCATAATAATCCCAAGTTTGGATTATTTCTGAATAATCCAAAGTTTGGGGGTGTCTTCCAATATTAATCTCATTTACTTGGTTCTTCCCATATTAATCCAAAGTTTGGGGTGTCTTCCCACATTGATCCCAAAATAACATGTCAGGGGGTCATCAGGATCAATATGGGAAGACACCCCCAAACTTTGGATTATTTAGAAATAATCCAAACTTGGGATTATTATGGGAAGACACATTAAACTTTGGATTATACTCGACAACTAATCCTAAAATTTATCGTCCCAATCAATATCAGTTAAATGGGTCTACAAAAACAAATCGTTTGATTTGTAAATGAATGTTTATTTTCGTTTCAGGAGAATTTATGTCATTCATATATACGTTAAAAGTTATATTTTTAACGTTATAATATTTATTTCAACACTTTACTATTTTATATAATTCACACATTCAATAAAAATAATATTTTTTTTGTTCAAACATTTTATTCAACACACGAATTTTTTATACGGTTCATATATACATTAAAAATGAGATTTTTAATGAATAAATATATATTTCAGAAAATTTCGGCATTATAATGGCGATATATTAAAACCGGAGTAATGTCTAGCATTACCTCTCTCCTGATACTGGCTCGCGCTATACACAGTCAATCCAATCAATCACAAAAACACAATACAATTCATTTCCACAATACAGAAAATTTTTCCCAATACAATACAAACTAACAACCATAGATTGTACAATAAATAGTGTCGGGGGCTACTAAGCCTCGTCTGCATCTTGAATATATTTAACTGAAAAATATTTAGAGTGAAAAGGAGTTATCACATTGGGATCCACTCCGTCATTATATTCTAGTGGTCTGATTTGTTGTTCTGATCCTAGACTTAGCAAACGAGCTCCAATCTTCACGTCATTTTTTTTCTAGCTTAAACACACCATTCCGGACAACTTTCTCCTAACGGACTTTCTTCTGAAATTGGTCCATTTCGCCGGAAATCGTGAAAAGGTATAAATTGGACAATAAACTTTGGATGCGTTTTTCTGGCAGCTCCACAATCCAAAATATGACTTCCATATATCCAAATCGAAGAGAAAATTGTGCTCTTCGATTTTGGTATTGCGAAGTTTTGGCCAGAAGCTCACGGTTTGGGAGTTACGGGCTCGGGAAGGTCATGAACTAAATGTATACACTGAAATTTGCAAAATCGGTGTTTTTAAAGGGAAGGGCCCCCGCTGGTCAGAGCTAGGGGTGGTGATGGCTGACGGGAGGTGGCGAGGGTGGCGGCGACGGGCTATGGTGGTCAGAGCAGCGGGATTTGGGGCTAGGGTTTTAAATTAAAGAAGAAAGAGGGGCGGAGGAAGGAGGAGATCGTGAGGGGGTTGGTGGAGGCGCAAGGGGGGCGGTGGCGGTCCGTCGAGGGGCGATGGGTCTGGTGGTTGATTCCATCATCATGGTTTTTTTTCCTTTTTCTGATTTTTGAATGGGAGAGAGTGGAGGGTTTGACCAATTATAATTATATATATATAATTTAATTTATTTCCAAAAAGTTACCTTTTCTTTCGAACTCCAAATCAGATCCAACGACTATAATGCTTTGCTAATTACCCCCATTTCGAACGCAATGGGATATGTCCCGTAAGCCAATTCGACCGTTTCGATCAATTTTCATTTAAATTAAAATATAAATCAATATATATTGAATTTGAACACACATTTTAATTTATCGGGGCCACATACTGACTCCAAAAATTCCAAAAAAATAAGTCTAGCTATGTTTTGGCAATACAGTCCTAACAGAACTAATTTCATCGGATTTGGAGACCGTTTGAAAAATTGCCATTTTCTGGTTGATCCAATTCAACTAAAATTAACAAAACATGTTTTCTTTTGCCACCCTCACATATTAATTCCAAAAGTTATGAAAATTAGAACCCAGCAATAGTTTGACATTCCGGATCCAACAAAAGTGGTTTTGTCCAAAACGGAGGTCGTTTGCAAAATGACTATTTTTAAGGGTCATATATATTTAAAAAATATATAAATTCCGTAGCAACTATTTTAAATTTTAAACTGGACATAACTTACAATTCATAGTATGAAATCTCAATTTTTCACGTTCGTTAGAAAGATATTATTAAACAGAATCAAATATTTCTTGTTTCGTCCAATTCTGATTTAAAATGAATTCTATACATTTGATTGAAATTTAAAATTCAATTTTCAAACTACCACGCCATTTTCAGTTCGTTTTACAATTAAAATAAAATTATACGTTCTAACTTTGTTTTAAATAAATTTTAAATCGTTATTATTTAAAATAAATCATTTTAAATATTCAAAATATATTAAAATAGCTAAAATAAAATTTTTAAATTGGTTCTGAAAATATGAGTTGTTACAATCTCCCCCACTTCAAATCTTTTCGTCCTCGAAAAGGATTAGAGCTGAAAGTTATTTAACTAACTAACTCAACTTTCATTCTTCAACTTTTCAGTTTCTAAGAATTTTCAAATTCTTCAAAAATTTAGCTAACACCCTAAATTTTCGAAAAATTTCACCATAACCTCTTTTGTACGGGGAGATTTTTAAAACTGCAACTTACCTCACAGGGCCCTCATCATTCAAAAAGAAAAAGAAAAGGCCAAACGGCTAACCAATCGGCTCATAAAATCATCAAACCCCAAGAAATACAATAAACATGTACCTATTTGTTGGGCATACAATTTTTATTCCTCTTCTTAGCTTCCATGCTATGATCTATTCACACATATATATGTACATGTATGCAATTCTAATAAAATTTCAATTCGGTTCAATATTGGATTCGGTTTGGCTTAAATTTACCTTACATTCTCTTATTGGTTTTATTTGTGGAATTAATAATCACCCATCACAACTAGCAATCAATTTGTGAATTAAATTTCCAAAACGTATAACTTTTGTATATATATTCAAAAATCATATTTTTTATGCCAAATCACAACAATAAATTCTAACTATGTTTTGGTTCTCACACCAGTCAATTAGAAATATATAGACATCTCACTTTCGAAACTCGAACATAAATGCTGATGAAAATCGAGTAATCACCAGGAACATCTCCGGGCTAGTAGAGTGTGATCCTATATCCATCCAGTATATTTGAGGCTTCATATATACATTAGCTAGGTGTATATGCAAAATCTCTATATACCTGATAGTCCAAAATCAAAATAAAATATTCAAATACACATAATAAGGTTTAAGTTTCAAAACTCAAATTCAATTTTATTTTAAATATAACACTCTTTGAAACTCATTCTAGGAAACTACTGATCCCATCTCTAATGATTCATTCCTATTGGATATTACTAATCCAATCTCTGATTAGTTCTTTCGTTCAGTCCTAATATGCTTTATTCTCGAGCTCTGTAAACCAAAGCTCTGATACCAAACTATAGCGACCCAAACTTCCCGGCCGGCCTAAACTGAACAAGAAGGTGGACTGCTTTAAGAACAAGACTAATCGGAACACAAACGACAGAACATTTCATTGCTTATTACAATAATTACATCTGAGTACAAGAATATAACAGTGTATGAATAAATAATATACATCAGAATCAGAGATTAAATTACATTAGCAGCAGAAAAATGATACATAACACAACTGAAGGAAATACATGGATACAAAGCTTTCCGAATATAACTTCAGCTGTTAATCCAGGATCCTGGAAAAGAAATAATCTGCAAAACCAAAACTACTAGATACCCGTGTAGAAAATATGGGGACCCAGAGTTTAGGTTAAAACAATAAACTCCAGGTCAGTCATGGGACTGGTGTGAGAACTAAAACAGTTATTTAAAACTTTACTTTAAAAATAAAGTAAATAAAGGGACCATGCCGTATAAGACGGAACGGGTTTTCTCCCAAGAATACTAGTGCATAAAACAGTTTATAAATAGCACAATACTTTTCGAAAATGAAGCTATTATAAGACTCAGGTCCCATCACACAATGCAACGCAAGCGAGGGATAGAATTTTCCCTTATAATAGCCAAACATGCTTGGTACGTTTAAAACAAATCATTTTGATATTACTATAAGTATATAGTGTCAAAATCACTTCAAATATAAATGTAACAATCATAGACGGCATAGTACCCCATCCTACTATGTCGCCATACTAGTTTTGCAATTAAAACCAAAATGTCACGTATTGGAAATTGGATTCCATCTATGAGTCGAGGCCAGGGATGGCTCCTCACCGATTCGAGACACTCTAGTAAATGCCTTAGGATTACACACCGTGGGGCAACCCTTGGATCTTCAGGGTCGGTCCGCACTTACGTTAGTGGATTAATTATTCCTGAACACACATTTCCCGATCCTATAGGACCTGTCCATCGGCCCCGTAGTGACTGATATATCCAAGGCGCCTCGCTATCCATCATCCACATAGGTAAAAAAAATATAAATGTTTGGGCTTCATACCATGACACCACCCATAGCTAGAAGGAAACGTCGTGCACTCCTTGCAGCCACGATCCCGTTTTTGATTCATACCGAGGTGTAAGGCTCGCGAATTAACGCTATACACAAAGCTATGCTATTTAAATCCGTTCTTTGATCATCAAGCACAAGACTCTGCTTTTCAGCAAAAGCCTTGATTATTTGCATCTTAGCATGCGACGCTGACAATTGACGCCATGCAATTGATGTCTATCAACATATAACCTCTAAGCTCGTACGTCTCAGAGAAGGGTGTTAAGCAAGAGAATAAATTCTCTGCCACTAAACAGATATATATTTAATAGAAATCAATTAACACAGAATAAAATCCAATGTCAGACACACATCCATTTACTAGTTCATTCTGGGTATGAACAAAACCAAATGCACCTTATTCCTCATCCCATATGTCCAATACAAGAGAGAGGTCCTCGCATATCCAATTGATCCCCATGTACGTATGGAGGATCACCACTTATTACCTTGTCTTGGGTGTACAGCCCAATCAAGAAATCAGTAATAATCCAAATGATGCGAAGAACTCTGGTCATCAACCACCCTCTTCATCGTCGACTTATCGTTCAATCGATTATTCAGAATGGGTATGAACCTGTAACGACCCAGAAAATCTAAACCAATTTAAAATTTTAAATTGGCTAAAATAATGGATTTTAAATATTTAAAATAAATATTTTAAATAATAGCAATGAAAAGTGAGTTTGAATCGATGTTTGAAAACGAATATAATTAATTCTAAATATAAATAAGGCCTGAAATGGCGCTGCAGTTTCAAAAATTGAATTCAAACTTTGTCGGACTGTACCGGGTGCAAAACAAAACGGATTTGAGTGAAACCAAAAATATTTAAATCTGTTTGTGAATACCTTTCTAACGAATCTGAAAAATCGAAGTTTCATAGCTGAAAGCAAAAGTTATGGCCAAATGAATTTTCAGAAAGGTCGCTATGGAATTTATATAGCCCGTGAAATTGGCCATTTTGCAAACGACCTCGGAATTAGACGAAACCACTTTTGTTGGATCCAGGATGTGAAGTTATTGCTAGGTTTCAAATTTCATAATTTTTGAAGCTAGTATGTGAGCGTGGCAAAGGAAAACGTGTTTTGGTCAATTACAGTTAAATTGGATCGACCAGAAATGGGCCTTTTTGCAAACGGTCTCAGAATTCGACGAAAGTAGTTTTGTTGGGACCGTATCGTCAAAGCATAGCTAGATTTATTTTTCTGGAATTTGTCGAATCAGTTTGTGGCCCTGGTAAATTGAAATGTACGTTCAAACTAAATATTGAATGTTATATATTTTAATTTGAAGGAAAACTGACTGAAACAGTCGAATGGGCCTACGAAACATATCCCATTGTGTTCGGAATGGGGGTAAAACGCTAGGGACGACAGTCATTGGGTTTGGATTGGTGTTCGTGGGAGGAAGAAGGTATTTTAGAGATTTTAAAATATATATATAAATAAATAAAATTCATTGGTCAGAAAACATATTCTCTCTCCCCGAAATATCGCGACTAACGACAGAAACACGTTCATCACTTCCCGTTCATCTTCCGATCAATCCACGCAAAATTAGCCCCTCCTCCAGTTGAAGATTTTGTAGAGCTCCTCGAGATCTTCAAATCCATATAAAGTTTGGAATTTTTCGTGGCCTGTGGAGTGAGAATCGAGCTCAGGAAGTTTGGGTGTTTTCGCCGCCGCCCCGCCTGATTCTGACCACCGAGCTCGCCGCCGTCAGAGGTGCAGGCGCGCCTCTCCTCCCCCTTCGACGCTGCGAAGGCTGATCGACGAATAGCTACACGGATTCGAAGAAAAATCCAAACCTAGTTTTGAAAGAAACAGCTGAGGTACGGCCATATTTATTTTCAACAGTTTTAACACCTTTAAACCGTTGCACACTTTGAAAAATCATATCTTTTTCGTGAATTGACGAAATTCAGTGAAACAACAGACAGTGGACTCGTGTGGACGTCTTCTACCTTCTAGAAGAGACCGCATATTTTTCTTAGCCTTCTGCTATTTTTGGTGGAGTGGAACCCAATGTGAGATTTCTAATTTATAAATGATATGGAAAACGACGATGTATAAATTATATAGTCGATTATGAGTTATATAAGCATTGTATACCCCTTGTATAAGCGTTGTATAAGTTGTACGTTCGATGTATAAGTTGTATATGCGTTGTAAAAATTATATATGTGTTGAAATAGAAGTGAAATACTCTATATATATATATATATATATATATATATATATATACACGCCCCTCATCCACAAACCATGGACGATATTTATTGGTTGTGATTGGTGTGAAAATTGATTGATAGTGAATGGTTGATTGGAATTGTTTGTGGTTGATATTGATTGATTGTGGTTGAAAAATACCCATTTGTGGTTGAGAAATATTTGGTTGAAACCACATAGGATTAGTTTGTGGAAATGAAAAATATATACATGCCGCCTGCGTGCGAACTAGATGCATGATTCCCCATTGTCAAAAACCGCGAGGTTTTAAGGTAGAGCGAGGAGCCGTACTAGGGACGGTCCCGGTTTTAACTACCCTGCCGTTATGCTGCCGAAATTTTGAATAATATTCATGTGTTTGAATTATTTTCATTTGTTGAAACTATATTTATTCGTTGAATAGAAAACCTTCATGTGTTGAGTCGATATTCATTCGTTGGATAGAAATTCATGTGTTGAATGGTATTCGTGTTTTAAATATAAAAATCACATTTTTATCTATATATATAAACTATAGAAAACCTTCATGTGTTGAATCGATATTCATTCGTTGAATTGAAATTCATGTGTTGAATGGTATTCGTGTTTTAAATATAAAAATCACATTTTTATCTACATATAGAAACTATAGAAAACCTTCATGTGTTGAATCGATATTCATTCGTTGAATTGAAATTCATGTGTTGAATGGTATTAGTGTTTTAAATATAAAAATCACCTTTTTATCGATATATATAAACTATAGAAAACCTTCATGTGTTGAATCGAAATTCATTCGTTGAATTGAAATTCATGTGTTGAATGGTATTCATATTTTGAAAGAAAGTGTTTTATAATGAAAAATCCAATTTTTATCATCGATATGAACTATATAAAATGATCTCGTTTTGAAATAAATTGTTTTATAATAAAAATCATACCTTTATTACCTATATGAACTATATAAAATAATAGTGTTTTTGAAATGAATTGTTTTACAATAAAAATCACATTTTTATTATATAAATGAATTGTTAAAAATAGTGAAGTGTTGAAATAGAAGACAGTTAGATAAAAATATAATTTTTATCAAACGTATGAAAAGAATATAGTTTTTGAAATCGAAGAATCGATATATATATATATATATATATAAATAGAATTGAAATATATCGAATAATGAAGCTGCAGTTCGTATTTTGAAACCGTGATTTCAAACGATTATACAGAGAGATCCGACCATCGGATTTTCCCGAAACCGCAACCGTTGGGTTCGCTTTGGAAATATCTTTCCAACGGCACCAACTTTGTAAAAATCCAACGGTTGGATTGTCTGGAATGTTTAATTCAAATATGAAGAAAAACAGCGCCAGAATCTATTATATTTATTTATATATATATAAATATAATTATATTTAATCAAATAACGACGCTGCAGTTCGTATTTTGGAATTGAAACTTCAAACGACTATACCGGGAGATCCGACCGTCGGATTTTCCCAAAACTTGAACCGTTGGATTTGTTTTGAAAAGATCTTTCTAATGATGTAAATTTTGTGAAGATCCAACGGTTAGATTTTCAGATATGTGTAAATCAAATCTGAAGAAAAATAGCGCCACGGCCGCGTTATGGCCCGAAGCGTCGTTTTGAATAAATTGGCTATTTTAAAATAAATAAAAATAGCGATAAATCATTATAAAATATTACAAACGATATGGATGTGATTTAGAAATTAACTGAAGGTTAGCTAAGTCGAATGGTTTCCTGGATTTTGATCTGATGTTGGTTTCGGCCTTCGGGGTTAATATTTGGGAAATCGTTCTCTTACTGATTGACGGTTAGTGACTAATGAATTGAAATGATGCGTATGTATGTTAGTGTTGCACTTTTTTACTATGTACGCGAGTTGCTCAGAAAGACCGGGTTTATCCCATTCTGAATAACTGAATCGACGATAAGAAATCGAAGATGAAGACGGTGGTCGAAGACCGGAGATCTTCACCTCGTTTGGATAGTAACCGAGGTCCTGATTGGGAGGCATCCCGAAATATGGATAATGAGTAGTGATCGTCCAAACGTACATGGTGATCGATGGGTTTGCGAGGTATTTAGTGCCTCCGGTTTCGTTCAGACCCAGAATGGACTTACAAATGGACAGTGTGTCTAACATTGGAATTTATTCTGTGTGATTGATAGCTATCAGTTGCACGGTATGAATTGCCTGTGTGGCATGCTAAGATGCAGTGATCAGGGCTTCTGTTGAAAAGGAAAGTCTTGTGGTGATGATCAAAGCCCCCGCCTGTGTGGCGTAGCTTTGTGTATAACGTAAAATCGCGAGCCTCACACCCCTGTATAAACCAGAAACGGGAGAGGACCTCAGGAAGGACATGCGTTTCTTTCTAGTTAGAAGTGGCGTCAGTGGTTTTACACGCTCTGACGAGTTTGACTTATGTGGTTGTTGCTGTTGCGAGGCGCCTCGGTTTGATTGGATGATCCGGGTCCGATGGAGTCATTCGTTGGCTCATTTACGCCCCAAAGGGTGGGGAAACGTATTGTTCAGGCACTATAATCCACTCCGGGTGGACCGGCCCTGTCGCTCCAAGGGGCAGTTGCGGCTGTTCCGGAGGCTCGGGCTAGAGAGTCTCGAAGTCGGTAAGGACTATCTTTTGCCTTGGTTCATGACGGAAATCCAATTTCCAAATACGTGACTGTGCGGTTTTGATTGTATACCTATATATGGCAACATAGTGGTATGGGGCATTAATGTCGTCTATGATTGATAGTTATGATTGAAATTGTTTTTGAAACATATAAACACTAGTAATAATATCAAATGCTTTTGTTTTATTCGTATCAACCATATTTTGGCCATTATAAGGTAAAACTCTATCCTCCGGTTTGCGTTGCATTGTGTGATGGGAACTGAGTCTTATAATGGCTTCATTTTTATAAAAAGCATTGCGTTGTTTAAAAGAATGATTTGTTTTAAAGCACTGGCAATCCAATGGAGTAAACCCGTTCCACGAAAGTAGTGTGGTCCTGTGATTAGCCATATTATAAATGTGTTGAGTAGATTTCTCATACCAGTCCCATGACTGACTCGTAGTTTGTTACACTTTCAAACTCGGGTGCCCCTTTTTTTCTACACGGGCAGCCTTGTATTCAGGTTTAGCTGGCTCTTTCTGGATGGCTGGATCTGAAGATGGATTCTATTATTTATCTCTTTTTATGCTGTTCAGCTCCTATTTTACATTATGTTTATTTCCGCTGTAGACATTTATGTATAGCTGAACTGTATTTGTACTAAGTAAGATCCGTATACTGTGTAACTCTGATGATTAAGTTTATCCAGTATATTCTATTGTGCATTATCTGGTGTATTTATTTATTTCTGTTCTGCTATTATCTGTTTTGTGTTATATTCCAAGGATTACCCTTGCCACCGTCAGTACGGGGTTTGGGGTCGTCACATCGTGGTATCAGAGCTTTGGTTAAGCTTATTTCTGGAATATAATATATTAACGAACTGGTCAGAAATAGAACCAGTAGTGTTCTAGGACGAGTAACTCATTACAGATAGGATCACTAATATCCTAGTATGAGTAGCAGAATGAAATAACACCTAGATAGACACATTTACATTCAAGTATTTGTCTCTATATTTTGAAATATCTTTTCTGTTGACCTGACACTTGATCTGCTATTTGCAGAAGTACTCGAAAATGAGTGCCAGAAACAGAAGAAGTAATATTGACCCGGATATAGAAGCTCTATTTATGAAATATAGAAATCTGGGGGTAAAACCCTTCTTGGGCGAAGAATTTATTACGAGAACACAAGCATGGATTCGTTCGGCTGAGAAAATCTTTGAAGGATTAAAGCTGAGAGATGACCAGAAAAGATTACTGGCCTCGTGGGCACTCAAAGACGAAGCTTTATTCTGGTGGGATTCAGTTATTAAGGATAATCCAGAAGGTGATATCACCTGGGATAGATTCAATGTGATTTTCCTGGAAAGATTTACTCCTCCAGAAGCAATTGAGTGACTATGTGATGAATTTTCTTATTTGATACAAGGAGATATGACCATTCCCGAATATCATAAGAAATTCAATGAACTTTCTCACTTTGCCCCTCATCTAATTGAAAATCCAAAGAGGAAGAATTTGAGATTTATCAACGGGCTTCAAAGAAAATATCAGAACAGTGTAATGAGGAACGTGAAGCTCCCCTTTTCTGAAATGATATACATGGCTTACCAGTACGAGGATCTCGACAAGAAAGGTATGTTACAGTTCGAAGAGAAAGTCAGCTCTAGTAATAAAATTGAGTCTGAAACTGGTCGTCCTGAGGCCAGTACAATGTCTTAGGTCAGTAAGAAGCCCAGTGCCAAGAGGAAAAGGGCCAAATCTGAGAAGAAACCAGTAACGACAACTGTATGCTCTAACTGCAATAAGCAAGGACATCTCTCGATAAGTTGTCGATCTCTAAAGAAACAAAGAAAGGATCTAAGTCTAATAAGAAGTTTCAAGAGACCAGAGAATGCAGCATTTGCCATCGGTTTGGCCATGTAAAGCAGGATTGCCGGCTGTTAAAGGCAACCAAGGAAGCTCAAGTGAATGAAGTAGTAGAAACTTCAACACCCTCAGCTAGTCAGGGAAGATCTGATGTTTTAGAAGGCACGCTCAATGTCAAGAATATTCCAGTTAAAGTACTGTTTGACACAGGCGCGTCGCGAAGCTTTATAGCAAAGAATGCAGTTAAGAAGTTGGATTTGAAATTGAGGAAGCTTAAAGAACCAATTACTGTCCAAAATCCGGTCGGGGGTTCCATCGATCTCAGTTGGATTTGTGCAGTACTTGTCTCTTTTTCCTGCTATAAATTACCTACTATCTCCATCGTCATGAATTTTGAGGAGTTTGATCTTATATTGGGGTTGGATTGGCTAACCAAATATGAAGCAAAGGTCAGATGTGCCGAGAGAGTGGTTAAAGCAAAGGCCCAATCAGGGAATTATATAACCATACCATGTGAAGGCCCGAATTCAAATAGAAAAGATTTCTGGTCAGCTCTTGATGTTTCTCCTGCTCAAATAGAAAATATCCCTGAAGTCACAGAGAATATTCCTGACCTCATCAAAGACATTCCTGTCGTCAAGAACTATGCGGATGTGTTCGAAGAAGTTGTTCGCTTGCCTCCGCAGAGAGAAATAGATTTCAAGATTGCTTTGATTCCGAATGCAAGGCCGGTAGTTCACGCTATTCGAAGAATGTCCTTGAAAGAGAAAGAGGAATTAGACAATCAAACACGACAACTAGTATGGAAGGGTCTGATCAAGCCTAGTTTCTCTGATTGGGGAGCAGCAGTGGTGTTTGTCCCAAAATCTGACGGTACTCTACGGCTATGTGTGGATTATCGTGATTTGAACAAGCAGACCATGAAGAACAAATATCCATTACCGCGAATTGATGATTTGTTGGATCGATTAAATGGTGCATAAGTATTTTCATGAATGGACCTAGCTACAGGTTTCCATCAGCTTCGTATCGCCGAGGAGTGTGTTCCTTTGACAACATTCAGAGGTCCCGACTTATTCTACGAGTGGTTAGTAATGTCGTTCGGCTTATGTAACGCTCCAGCTTACTTCGTCGATCTGATGAATAGAGTGTTCAGAGGGGTTTTGAATAAATTTGTTCTGGTTTTCATTGATGATATTCTAATCTTCTCTAAATCAAAGGCCGAACATGAAAAACATTTGGAACAGGTTATGGAAATCCTCAGAAGGAATGTATTGAAAGCCAAACTGTCCAAATGTATATTCTGGCAAGAGGAAGTGAAATTTCTGGGCCACGCCGTATCGAAAGAAGGAATTGCTGTGGATCCAAGCAAAATCACAGCTATCCAGAATTGGAAACAGCCCAGTACTCCTACAGAAGTCCACAGTTTTCTCGGATTGGCTAGTTATTACCGGAAGTTCGTTAAAAACTTTTCAAAGATATCTGGTCACTTAACGAAGCTTACAAAGAAGCACTCTAAATTCAAATGGACTCCAGAAAGTGAAGAGGCTTTTGAAGAGCTAAAGTTAAGATTAACGACAGCTCCAGTGTTAACCATCATCGATGGCAATTAGGATTTGAAAGTCTGGACTGACGCTTCTAGAGAAGGCCTTGGTGCGGTGTTAATGCAAAGGGGACAAGTGATTGCTTATGCTAGCCGTCAGCTGAAGCCACATGAGAAAAACTACGTAACTCATGATCTTGAGTTATTGGCTATAGTATTCGCCTTGAAAATCTGGAGACACTATCTTCTGGGTGAGAGATTTGAACTGTTTACATATCACCAGTCGTTAAAGTATCTGTTCACCCAGAAAGACTTGAATCTGAGGCAACAGCGTTGGTTAGAGTTCCTTGCAGCATACGATTTTGAAATTATATACACTCCAGGGAAAGCCAATGTCGTGGCCGATGCTCTGAGTCGAAAGAATGTAATGATCGCTAGCTTTATTATTACGACTTCCTTGATTGACAAAATATCCATTCTTCAGAAGGATGATAACTTTATTAAGGATATGATCAAAAGGATTCAGAAAGGCGAACCCTCGTGTTTTCAAATAGATAACGATGGAATCCTGAGGTTGAAAGGAAGGATTTGTGTTCCTGGCATCCCTGAGCTCAAAAGGGAAGTGTTAGACAAGTGTCACAAGTCCAAGCTGAGTATCCATCCTGGTGTGGCCAAAATGTATAACGACCTCAAGCGAACATTCTGGTGGAAGGCTATGAAAAGAGACGTTTCAATATATGTTAGTCGATGCCCTACTTGCCAGCTAGTCAAGAGCGACCAACAGAAACTGGCTGGGTTATTGCAACCGCTAGACGTTCCTGGCTGGAAGTGGGAACATATTTCCATGGACTTCATTGATGGTATGCCCAGAACCAGAAAAGGAAATGACAGTATTTGGGTGATCGTAGATCGCTTCACGAAGACCGCCCATTTCATACCTGTCAGATCAAACAGAACCGCTCAGAGTCTGGCGTAGATATATTTCAAGGAAATAATTAGACTACATGGAGTGCCGCTCAGTATAGTCAGTGATAGAGATACAATATTTACTAGTAAATTTTGGGAGGCATTTCAAGTAGAGCTGGGAACGAAGCTGAACTTGAGCACCGCTTATCATCCTCAGACAGACGGTCAGACTGAGAGGGTGAATCGTATTTTAGAAGATCTATTGCGGGCTTGTGTTCTAGATTTCGGCGGATCATGGGAGGACCATCTGCATTTGGCTAAATTCTCTTATAACAACAGCTACCAGGCGAGCCTGACAATGTCGCCATTCGAAGCACTATATGGTAGACCGTGCCGATCTCCTGCTTGTTGGGTCGAACCCGGTAATAGGCTTGTATTGGGACCAGATATGATCCGAGAAGCTGCCAACAAAGTCGACTTTATTAAGAAGCGATTACTCGCCGCTCAAAGCCGACAAAAGAGCTATGCCGATAGGAGAAGAAGAGATATATCGTTTGCTGTTGGCGACTATGTATATTTGAAAGTATCGCCGATGAGAGGAGTTATCCGGTTCGGTAAAACTGGGAAGTTGGCGCCCAAATTCATTGGTCCATTTCCTATTCTGGAACGGATCGGGACTCTCTTTTATAGGGTTAAATTGCCTAATTGGTTGCCTGGAGTGCATGATGTATTTCACATATCTCAACTTCGAAAGCACGTTCATGATCCAGACTTGATCGTGGAAGAAGCAGCTCAACAGGATATTGAAATTACCCCTGAATTAGCTGTGAGAAGAGAGCCGCTAAAGATTATCGGCAAAGAAACCAAAGAGCCGAGGAACAAGAAGGTTCACTTAGTCAAAGTGCAATGGAGTGGGGACCCGCGAGATTGTACTTGGGAAACTGAGGAGAACATTCAGAAATCCTATCCTAGATGCCGAGTGGATATCTATGATTGACTCCGGTGCAAGGTACATTTACCATACTTTGCATTACCAATTAGTTCTCTATTCTGTTGTTATTTTCTTTCCATGGATGTGCACTTTTAATTCTATAGTCTAAATGATTTTAAAAGAATATAGAAATTGATTTGTATGATTTTGAAAAGTTAAAAACAATTTGATTGTTGTTTGTGTTGTGTGATAGTAAATTTGATTAATTGAATTATTGAAACAATAGTTAATTTAATCAACAATAGAATAATGGTAGAATTTATTCATTTAAATCACACATTGAACTGATTAGAAAATAGATAGAAATATATACATGTGCATTATATATGTTTGAACAGGTAAATGGATAGCTGTTGAGTAAAGATTTTATTTGCGTGCCCGACAAATAGGTAAACCTTAATGAATTGGATGCGAAATATTATTATATCAACTCCTGTGAATGCCATTGGATGCAGAGTGTTGGTTATTCTGTGTGTAATCATAAATGTCGCCATAGGATAGTAGCAATTATTTTTGAACTACATTACATGGCATACTTCTGGAAGATAGGCATACTTCATCATATACCACATAAGCATTTGGAGCTTGTGTGACGAGGTGGAAGATTTACCATACGAGCGAGAGGCTTGTATGGCGATGACTATATTTTACAGGTTGAACTGATGACTGATATGGACTATTTAAATTGTAACGATAAAATTGCCAGATTAATAAAAACCCCACACGGGTCTGGAGTTGACAATAATCACGTCTCTCTAGTTATTAGATACGACACATGGACTATTTATTTCCCACACGGGACGAGGTGACGAGGATTTATCCTCTGGAGCATTTAAAATACACACTCCCTCAGGCTTTGACAGGGTGACGAGAATTTATTCTCTGGAGTTATTATCTATACATGCTCCCCTGTAAACACTAGAATATATCACTATAAATATGTGTATGCTTATTAGGATTTATTGGGTAACTAATACGGCCCAATAAATTTCCAAACCTCTCTCCGTACAAAGGAGGTTATAGCGAAAATTTTCGAAAATTCCGGGTGTTAGCCAAATTTTTGAAGAATTTGAAAATTCTCAGAAACTGAAAAGTTGGAGGATGGAAGCCAGATCGAACGTAGAGTTGATTAATCAAACCACTTTCGACTTTGTTCCTTTTCGGGGAAGAAAAGTTTTAAGTGGGGGAGATTGTAATGACCCAGAAAATCTGAAGCAATTTAAAATTTTTAAATTGGCTAAAATAATGGATTTTAAATATTTAAAATAAATATTTTAAATAATAGCAATGAAAAGTGAGTTTGAATCAACGTTTGAAAACGAATATAATTAATTCTAATTATAAACAAGGCCTGAAATGGCGCTGCAGTTTCAAAAATTGAATTCAAACTTTGTCGAACTGTACCGGGTGCAAAATAAAACGGATTTGAGTGAAACCAAAAATATTTAAATCTGTTAGTGATTACCTTTCTAACGAATCTGAAAAATCGAAGTTTCATAGCGGAAATCAAAAGTTATGGCCAAATGAATTTTCAGAAAGGTCGCTATGGAATTTATATAGCCACTGAAATTGGCCATTTTGCAAACGACCTCGGAATTCGACGAAACCACTTTTGTTGGATCCGGGATGTGAAGTTATTACTAGGTTTCAAATTTCATAATTTTTGAAGCTAGTATGTGAGCGTGGCAATGGAAAACGTGTTTTGGTCAATTACAGTTAAATTAGATCGACCAGAAATGGGCCTTTTTGGAAACTATCTCAGAATTTGACGAAACTAGTTTTGTTGGGACCGTATCGTCAAAACATAGCTAGATTTATTTTTCTAGAATTTTTCAAATCAGTTTGTGGCCCTGGTAAATTGAAATGTACGTTCTAACTAAATATTGAATGTTATATATTTTAATTTGAAGGAAAACTGACTGAAATAGTCGAATGGGCCTACGAAACATATCCCATTATGTTCGGAATGGGGGTAAAACGCTAGGAACGACAGTCGTTGGGTTTGGATTGGTGTTCGTGGGTGGAAGAGGGTATTTTAGAGATTTTAAAATATATAAATAAATTAAAAAAAATCATTGGTCAGAAAACATATTCTCTCTCCCCGAAATATCGCGACGAACGACGAAAACACGTTCATCACTTCCCGTTCATTTTCCGATCAATCCAAGCAAAATTAGCCCCTCCTCCAGTTGAAGATTTTGTAGAGCTCCTCGAGATCTTCAAATCCATATAAAGTTTGGAATTTTTTGTTGCCTTTGGAGTGAGAATCGAGCTCAGGAAGTTTGGGTGTTTTCGCCGCCGCCCCGCCTGATTCTGACCACCGAGCTCGCCGCCGTTAGATGTGCAGGCGCGCCTCTCCTCCCCCTTCGACGTTGCGAAGGCTGATCGACGAATATCTACACGGATTCGAAGAAAAATCCAAACCTAGTTTTGAACGAAACAGCTGAGGTACGACCATATTTATTTTCAACAGTATTTACACCTTTAAACCGTTGCAAACTTTGAAAAATCATATCTTTTTTGTGTATTGACGAAATTCAGTAAAACAAGAGACAGTGGACTTTTGTGGACGTCTTCTACCTTCTAGAAGAGACCGCATATTTTTCTGAGCCTTCTGCTATTTTTGGTGGAGTGGAACCCAATGTGAGATTTCTAATTTATAAACGATATGGAAAACGACGATGTATAAATTATATAGTCGATGTATGAGTTATATAAGCGTTATACACCCCTTGTATAAGCGTTGTACAAGTTGTACGTTCGATGTATAAGTTGTATATGCATCGTAAAAATTATATATGTGTTGAAATAGAAGTGAAATGCCTATATATATATATATATATATATATATATATATATATATATATATATATATATATACGCCCCTCGTCCGCAAACCATGGACGATATTTATTGGTTGTGATTGGTGTGAAAATTGATTGAAAGCGAATGGTTGATTGGAATTGTTTGTGGTTGATATTGATTTATTGTGGTTGAAAAATACCCATTTGTGGTTGAGAAATATTTGGTTGAAACCACATAGGATTAGTTTGTGGAAATGAAAAATATATACATGCCGCCTGCGTGCGAACTAGATGCATGATTCCCCATTGCCAAAAACCGCGAGGTTTTAAGGTAGAGCGAGGAGCCGTACTAGGGACGGTCCCGGTTTTAACTACCCTGCCGTTATGCTGCCGAAATTTTGAATAATTTACATGTGTTTGAATTATTTTCATTTGTTGAAACTATATTTATTCGTTGAATAGAAAACCTTCATGTGTTGAGTCGATATTCATTCATTGGATAAAAATTCATGTGTTGAATGGTATTCGTGTTTTAAATATAAAAATCACATTTTTATCTATATATATATAAACTATAGAAAACCTTCATGTGTTGAATCGATATTCATTCGTTAAATTGAAATTCATGTGTTGAATGGTATTCATGTTTTAAATATAAAAATCACATTTTTATCGATATATATAAACTATAGAAAACCTTCATGTGTTGAATCGAAATTCATTCGTTGAATTGAAATTCATGTGTTGAATGGTATTCATATTTTGAAAGAAAGTGTTTTATAATGAAAAATCCAATTTTTATCATCGATATGAACTATATAAAATGATCTCGTTTTGAAATAAATTGTTTTATAATAAAAATCAAACCTTTATTACCTATATGAACTATATAAAATAATAGTGTTTTTGAAATGAATTGTTTTACAATAAAAATCACAATTTTATTATATAAATGAATTGTTAAAAATAGTGAAGTGTTGAAATAGAAGACAGTTAGATAAAAATATAATTTTTATCAAACGTATGAAAAGAATATAGTTTTTGAAATCGAAGAATCGATATATATATATATATATATATATATATATATATATATATAAATAGAATTGAAATATATCGAATAACGAAGCTGCAGTTCGTATTTTGAAACCGTGATTTCAAACGATTATACCGAGAGATCCGACCATCGGATTTTCCCGAAACCGCAACCGTTGGGTTCGCTTTGGAAATATCTTTCCAACGGCACCAACTTTGTAAAAATCCAATGATTGGATTGTCTAGAATGTTTAATTCAAATCTGAAGAAAAACAGCGCCAGAATCGATTATATATAACTAGAACCGTTGGATTCGTTTTGAAAAGATCTTTCTAATGATGTAAATTTTGTGAAGATCCAATGGTTAGATTTTCAGATATGTGTAAATCAAATCTGAAGAAAAACAGTGCCACGGCCGCGTTATGGCTCGAAGCGTCGTTTTGAATAAATTGGCTATTTTAAAATAAATAAAAATAGCGATAAATCGTTATAAAATATTACAAACGATATGGATGTGATTTAGAAATTAACTAAAGATTAGCTAAGTCGAATGGTTTCCTGGATTTTGATCTGATGTTGGTTTCGGCCTTCGGGGTTAATATTTGGGAAATCGTTCTCTTACTGATTTATGGTTAGTGACTAATGAATTGAAATGATGCGTATGTATGTTAGTGTTGCACTTGTTTACTATATACGCGAGTTGCTCAGAAAGACCGGGTTTATCCCATTCTGAATAACTGAATCAACGATAAGAAATCGAAGATGAAGACGGTGGTCGAAGACCAGAGAGCTTCACCTCATTTGGATGGTAACCGAGGTCCTGATTGGGAGGCATCCCGAAATATGGATAATGAGTGGTGATCGTCCAGACATACGTGGTGATCGATAGGTTTGCGAGGTATTTAGTGCCTCCGGTTTCGTTCAGACCCAGAATGGACTTGCAAATGGACAGTGTGTCTGACATTGGAATTTATTCTGTGTGATTGACAGCTATCAGTTGCACGGTGTGAATTGCTTGTGTGGCATGCTAAGATGCAGTGATCAGGGCTTCTGTTGAAAAGGAAAGTCTTGTGGTGATGATCAAAGCCCTCGCCTGTGTGGCGTAGCTTTGTGTATAACGTAAAATCGCGAGCCTCACACCCCGGTATGAACCAGAAACGGGAGAAGAACTCAGGGAGGACATGTGTTTCTTTCTAGTTAGAAGTGGCGTCAGTGGTTTTACATGCCCTGACGAGTTTGACTTATGTGGTTGTTGCTGTTGCGAGGCGCCTCGGTTTGATCGGACGATCTGGGTCCGATGGAGTCATTCGTTGGCTCATTTACGCCCCAAAGGGCGGGGAAACGTATTGTTTAGGCACTATAATCCACTCCGGGTGGACCGGCCCTGTCGCTCCAAGGGGCAATTGAGACTGTTCCGGAGGCTCGGGCTAGAGAGTCTCGAAGTCGGTAAGGACTATCTTTTGCCTTGGTTCATGACGGAAATCCAATTTCCACATACGTGACTGTGCGGTTTTGATTGTATACCTATATATGGCGACATAGTGGTATGGGGCATTAATGCCGTCTATGATTGATAGTTATGATTGAAATTGTTTTTGAAACATATAAACATTAGTAATAATATCAAATGCTTTTGTTTTATTCGTATCAACCATATTTTGGCCATTATAAGGTAAAACTCTATCCTCCGGTTTGCGTTGCATTGTGTGATGGGAACTGAGTCTTATAATGGCTTCATTTTTATAAAAAGCATTGCGTTGTTTAAAAGAATGATTTGTTTTAAAGCACTGGCAATCCAATGGAGTAAACATGTTCCACGAAAGTGGCGTGGTCCTGTGATTAGCCATATTATAAATGTGTTGAGTAGATTTCTCATACCAGTCCCATGACTGACTCGTAGTTTGTTTCACTTTCAAACTCGGGTGCCCATTTTTTTCTACATGGGCAGCCTTGTATTCAGGTTTAGCTGGCTCTTTCTGGATAGCTGGAGTTGAAGATGGATTCTATTATTTATCTCTTTTTATGTTGTTCAGCTCCTATTGTACATTATGTTTATTTCTGCTGTAGACATTTATGTATAGCTGAACTGTATTTGTACTAAGTAAGATCCGTATACTGTGTAACTCTGATGATTTCGTTTATCCAGTATGTTCTATTGTGCATTATCTGGTGTATTTATTTATTTCTGTTCTGCTATTATCTGTTTATGTGTTATATTCCAAGGATTACCCTTGCCACCGTTAGTACGGGGTTTGGGGTCGTCACATCGGCCTTTTCGAATAATTCACATATCTTATAATCAAATGCTATAAAAACACAACATTCACCTCCTTCCAGTCCAGAATATTCTTTTATTCAAATATTCTATTCACAATTTAAACTAAATTAAGGTTTTCCAAACTAGTCGGGATTAGCGAACCTTACCGAAGTAATCATTTATTATATTTCCCAATCCCAACCTATTCATCCCATGGAGCTAAACTGGTAGCACTCCATATCTAACACCATGGTGTTATTGGTAAAATTTAATTATCATTTCACGTTTGAATCTAATTAAAGATTTAACTATTGCTTGGAGCAAAACTGGTGATACTCCAGTCTCGATCATTTCATAAATTTGATAATTTAGATTATCACATTCATATTTCAATCTAATTAAAGATTCACTAAAAATCCACTTAGTTTTAATCTTCCATAAAACATTATTTAATGATTATTTAACTTTGGAAAATCAAACATGCCACATCGACAATCTACATGATTTCTGCGAATATATAACCTCTAAGCTCGTATGTTTCAAAGAAGGATGTTAAGCAAGAGAGTAAATTATCCACCACCAAACAGATATATATTTAGTAGAGATCAGCAATATGGTTCGAAATACAATGTTAGACATGTAATCCTGTTTTTAACTAGGTTAAAGAACCAATGTCATTTATAACACAGTTCACGATAAACCCAAAATCACATTCCATTAATTATGGAATCTTCATGGAAAACAGATCAATATATAATCGATATCAATTTTCGTATCCGACTAATAACATAAATGGAAGAACAGAAAAGCCTTTTAAATTCCATATATATTAACAGTCTTCCTCCACAGAAGCTCACTTCAATTTTTACCAAATCAAATTCCATTCAATCCCAATTTATCATTAATTTGGAAAACTTAACTTTGGAAAATTTCCATTAAATCTAAATAAAAAAGATTTATAAATTCCAAATCACATTTCACTGTTAATCGGGTTAAAGAACGAATGTCGTCAAAAACACAGTTCATTATATATCCAATTCACATTCCATTTTATTCCAATTACTAAATATAGTTGGAAACTCTAATAATCTTAATTAAAAGATTTATTCCTTTCACACTGGGTTTAAGAATAGTGTTACTAAAGACACCATTCACGACAAACCCAAAATACACTTTAATATTAAATATAAGGCTCTGAATAGAAATTATATCGGCTTATATTCAATATCAAATTCTGAAACCAACACATATTGTATGGGGAATAACGATATATATCTATCTTCCAAATTCCTCCACAATATCTGTGTAGTCACAGAATCTAATATCGAAGTATTCCGAAGATGATTTCCATCCAAATCCATTCCAATTCATATATTGGAAATGCCTGGTTAGATTAAAACCATTCATAAATCCAATTTATTTATTTAAAAATTATTGGATTTCAAATCTAGTTAATAACTAGTTCATTTTGATAAAAATATATTCTTATCTTTACAAACGTGGAATTTTTCATCCCAATTCTTTCCAAATCATTTATTATGATTTTACACAAATTATTAATAATTTTATTAAGGCCCTTTCAGTCGATTTCCATAAACGGTCATCGAACTGCACTTACAACAACCTTTTCCAAATTTTATTTGGACATAATTCCAAATCTAAGGGTTAGATTTAAATCTCTTGTATTCGTTGGAAAGATCTTTTCGATATGAACCCAATGGTTCAGGTTTTAGGAGAATCCGACGGTCCGATCTCCCGTAATGTCAATTCGAAGTCAATGGACGAAATTCTCGAACGATCGTGGCGCATTCTATTCCGGCCATTAAATATATATATAATATATATATATATATATTTCGTCAATTTCCATTTAAAACATATTTTATAAATTCGTTTTAAAAATGATTCCCACTTTCATTTCAATTTTAAATCAAAATTGAATACTCCTTATCATTATAATATTTAAATGATAATATTTTCAAAATATCAGATTTTGAAATAATTTTCTTTTCGATATTCATTATAAAAATGAATAAAATCGATATAAATATTATTCGTGTTAAAATGGTGTAAATCTAATCAACACGACTTCATATATTTCAATATTTTCGTGTCCATCCAAAATCGGACATCAAATTCACATTTTAATCCTTTACTGAATATTAATTTAAAGTATTTGTTATTTTAGAATATTCGTTCTTTCTGAATTGGAATCAGACATAGCCAATTACCATATAATGTTAGTTATATGGATTTCGTACACCATATGTATAAAACAACAATGATAAACAATCAACCATCACCCAGAGTGCATTACACAACTGCATAAGCATTAAATATAAATAATTAACGCTTACAACAGTCTGTCAACCAATCGATTGACATACAACTAAACAATTGGGATTAGTGTATGTCAAATATCATCCCAATACCTGTGTGGGGTTTCAACCAACAAATACTGAATATTATTTGTGTAGTTGGGCGATGTGCAAAATTTATCGTCCGAATCAATATCAGTTAAATGGGTGTACATAAACAAATTGTCCGATCTATAAATGAATATTTATTTTCATTTTAGGAGAATTTATGTCACTCATATATATGTTAAAAAATTATATTTTAACGTTATAATATTTATTTCAACACTATACTATTTTATATAGTTCACACAATCAATAAAAATAATATTTTATTGTTCAAACATTTTATTCAACACATGAATATTTTATACGGTTCAAATACAAATTAAAAATGAGATTTTTAATGAATAAATATTTATTTCAGAAAATTTATTCATTATAACGGGGCGGTATTAAAACTGGAGTAACGTCTAGCGTTACCTCTCTCTTGATACTAACACGCGCCATACCCAATCAATCACAAAACCACAATACAGTTCATTTCCACAATACAGTCAATTTTCCTAAAGCAATCCAAATAAACAACCATGGTTTGTACAATAAATAGTGTCTAGGGCTACTAAGCCTCGTCTGCATCCTTATATTTATTAAAATGAAAACTAATTAGAGTGAGAAGGAGTTCTCACATTGGGATCCACTTCGTCATTCTTTTCTGATGCTATAATTTGTTGTTCTGATCCCAAACTTTTCAAACGAGCACCAATCTTCACGCTGTTTGTTTTTCTAGCTTAAATGTGCCATTCCAGACAACTTTCGCCTAGTGGAATATCTTCCGAAATTGGTCCATTTTGCCGGAAATCGCGAAAAGACATAATCTAGACAACAAATTTTGGACGCGTTTTTGGGGCGGCTTCGCAATCCAAAATATGACTTCCATATATCTGAATCGAAGAGAAAATCCTGCTCTTTGATTTCGGTATTCTGGAGTTTTGGCCAGAAGCTCACGGCTTGGGAGATACAGGCTCGGGAAGGTCAGGAACTAAATGTATACATAGAAATTTGCAAAATCAGTTTTTTAAAGGGAAGGGGCCCGCTGGTCGGAGCTAGCGACAGCGCTGGCTATGGGGAGGTGGCGAGGGTAGTTCAGGTGGCGGCGGGTTATTATGGTCGGAGCAGCGGGATTTGGGGCCAGGGTTTTAAATTGAAGAAGAAAGAGGGGCTGAGGAAGGAGGAGATCGTCCGAGGGAGTTGGTGGAGGTGCTGGCGATTGGGGTGCGTGCGGTGGCGGTTCGGGAAGGGGCGGCGCGTACGGAGGTCGATTCCGTCGTCGTCGGATTTTTTTTCCTTTTTCTGATTTTTGAACAGGAGAGAGAGTGGAGGGTTTGACCAATTATAATTATATATATTTTATTTATTTTATTTCCAAAAAATTACTTTTTCTTTTGAACTCCAAATTAGACCCAATGACTGTCGTCCATAGCTAATTAGCCCCATTCCGAATGCAATGGGATATGTCCCATAAGCCAATTCGATGTTTTGATAAGTTTTCATCTAAATTAAAATATAAATCAATATATATTGAATTTGAACGCACATTTTAATTTACCAGGGCCACATACTAACTCCAAAAATTCCAAAAAAAAATCTAGCTATGTTTTGATGATACGGTTCTAATAGAACTAATTTCATCGAATTTGGAGACCATTTGAAAATGGGCATTTTCTGGTCGATCCAATTCAATTGAAATTGACGAAACACGTTTCTTTTACCACGCTCACATATTAATTTCAAAAATTATGAAAATTGGAATCTAGCATTAATTTGACATTCCGGATCCAACTAAAGTGGTTTCATCGAAAATGGAGGTCGTTTAAAAAATGGCTATTTTTAAGGGCCATATATATTTAAAATATATGTAAATTCCATAGCGACTATTTTAAATTTTAAACTGGACATAACTTTCAATTCATATTATGAAATCTCAATTTTTTACATTCGTTAGAAAGATATTATTAAACAGATTCAAATATTTCTTATTTTGTCCAATTTTGATTTAAAATGAATTCTATACATTCAATTGAAATTTAAAATCGAATTTTCAAACTACTACCCCATTTCCAGTTCGTTTTATAATTAAAATACAATTATATGTTCTAACTTCGTTTTAAATAAATTATAAATCATTATTATTTAAAATAGCTCATTTAAATATCCAAAATACATTAAAATAGCTACAATAAAAATTTTAAATTGGTTATGAAAATCCGGGTTGTTACACATTCCCTATTGCAGAGAGAATAGGGCAGATGACTTATAGAATCAAGCTACCGGCTAGATTGGCAGGCATACACGACGTATTTCATGTTTCTCATCTAAGCAAATGTTCACATGATACGGTAGAGATAGTAGAGCCAAGCACTCTTGAGGACATAGAAGTTGAGAAGAAAGCATCCGTAAGATGAGTTCCTACTCATATCCTTGGATAAGAAATCAAGAAGCTTCGCAATAAGGAAATCATGTTGGTTAAAGTACAATGGGGAGAAGACCGCAAAGATTCGACATGGGAACCCAAAGATAGTACTCACACTGCTTTACCTTTTCTCTTTGAGAGTACGTTCTTGACTTCTTTTCCAAGCTTTTACTTTGCACTTGCTTCTATAATTCAAGTTTAATTATCCTATTGTTCAAATATTTCGATCCTTAGGAAGAAATTATTGGTTGAAATATGTTACGTTTGATGGTTGCAAGTGGATGCAAGTGTTTGCTAGTGGTTGCTCGTGGATGCATATACACACACTAGGCAGTAGATCGGCTCAATCACTTACATGTTGCATATGGATGTATGTGCATTTTGTTTTTTTCTATGGATGGAAAGGATGTATCATCAAATGGATGTTGCATTTGGATGGATGATTGTGCACACATGTAGAGTTCGCATGATATACTAGGACTATTTGCATACATTTTGGATTCATGGCACCAATATATATTCCATTAAGGAGGTCAATGAATCAGTCTACTGCCTAATTATCGAATTAGGGTAAGGAAATATACACACAACACTTTTCATAAGTTCATATAAGCATTAGAAATCTCTCAAGGACAATGGATGCCTATGAATGATGGATGAGTAGATGGTTGTAGGTGGATGTTACGATAGTAACATTCTCCTAGACTTGGAGATTTCGAGGATGAAACCCTTTAAGTCGGGGAGAATGTAACACCCTAAAATATAACCATATATTAAGAATTAACTGAAATCGGCATTATTGTTGCATTTGTCTTGAAATTCTGATTCAGATAGACCCTAGGTCTGCGTAAAACACATAATGTAAGAAGAAGTTACGGGCTCTAGAAGTTTGTATACATATATGAAGCTTATGTACAAACAAATTTAACTAGAATAAGTCAAAATATTTCAAACGAATGAGAGGATAAAAGAAGCGACTGAGAGACCCATTGTGGGTCCACCCCTATTGGCTTGGGTCGAACCATGGGTCGACCCAATAGGGGTTGGTTCGACCCTGTGGCAGGTGGGTCGACCCATAATAGACCTGGCCGAATTCTGAGTCTGTACTTGGACGATTTTGTGTTTCTATTCATGCTGACTCAGCATGACATGTACGGTTCAAATTTAAAACCTAAATCTAAAGGTTGGCATTGATTCAGTAACTCTATAAATACAAGCCTCCTCCATAGCCAGTTCACACAAATTCTTCACCTCTTACTCCGCCTCTAAATTATTATGAGAAAAATATATGCATAATGAGGGAATGTTGCTAGAGATTGGACTAAATAGAATCAACATCAATCAAAACTTGCATACATCTTGGATCTGATTTTGACTGGAATTGTTGTGGCCTTGTGTTATATACATATCTATCTTCACCAAGACTCACTATGGGTTACAGTTATTTACAGATCTGATTTTCTTTGAACATGACAGTTAAATGAAACTGGCTAGGGTTTACAGTAAAATAAATATAACTGATTCACTGTTATCACCTATGCCATTATAATTTATTATATTCCTGTGTTAATGTTAGTTAAACAAAACTATACATATGCATGTGATGTTGCAAGCTATATACATGTATGTGATGTTAATAACACAAGTTTTACGTGCCTATGATGTATAAACAAGTTATACATGCCTATGATGTTTGAACAAGTTATATTCATGCCTGTAATTTTAATTAGACAAGTTATATACATGCCTGTGATGTTGGATAAATAACAAGTAACATGTATTTATCTTCCTTTTTCAATTTTTCTATGTTTATTTCCATTCTTATATGCTTATGTGATTCTACTCCTTCTCCCTCCGTTTTCTTTTTATTTTACACCGAGCCTAGGCCTTTAGAAGCATAGGCTATACCCAAATAGGGTATACATATAATTGGGGAAATAATGAAATGGCATAAAAAGAAAGTTAGGCATATTGATTAATTGGGAATGATTGAATGTATACATGTTAGGCTTGTAGTAATATGTATACTCTATAACTTGGTAAACCTGTGTATGTTATAAATTGGGGGAAAAAGGATAAGTATACATGTATAGACTTGTTATAGACACTTGCTGTAAATAGACCTTATGCATGAAACTATAACTTGGGAATGTAGTTAATGAATAGCATGCATAAGAAATAGACATGTTAACTTTGACTTAAATGGACATTAAGTAAAGGGCATGTTAAGAATAGGGTTGTATACACCTTACATTACAACCATGCTTATTAATAAAACATGAACCTGTTTAACTGAATATAAGTATTAATAAGTAAAGGGGTCCCTCGTCTGTTGTAGTATCGAGTTATAGGGACTCTTAAATCCTAGTTACTTGGGGGTACAAGCTTAGGGGGTTTGGCTTGTGTCAATATGCTGTTTGGAACCCATATCAGTCAGTATCCATGTAGGTATCTTATTTGGGGGTCCCATACTAGGTAGGGGATAAGGAACACTTTACAGAACTGAATAGTAAGAGGTTCAAGGGTTTTGGGGGTGTTAAGGGGAATTTCCGACTAAGTCATGAGCGTGCATGGATCCAACCACAGGACCTAAGATGTCAAAACACCTACGGATATTGTTGTGTTCTATAAATTGCCTGGTTAGGGAGTGATACACCCTACTACCGGGGGTGACATAGGATATTCGGGAAATAGGGAGCTGATCGCTTGGGTAGTAATTAGGGTACATCTAATCCTGATGTTATGTAATTAGGTTAAACAACTAATCCTGTTATGTTGTCAGGGTACGCCTAATTTTACTGATATTCCTACTGTTAATCCTACTGTTATTCCTACTGTTAATCCTGCTGTTATTCCTGCTGTCATACCTGCTGTTAATCCTGTTAATACATAATCATCATGTTAAACTCATTATACTAGTATTGGTGCAGACTAGGATTTGAAATATGGAACGTGTATGCTCAGACATGCATGTTCTGACATATACCCGTTTTAGGATATAAATATGAAGCATTTCCCAACCATAAGTTTATTTCTATTATTCTGTCCATCCTGCTATTTCGTTGTAAAACTATACCATTCTTACCCAGTTTTATTTACCTGTCTTGTCATTTCTAATTTATGCATATTTGTAAATCACTGGAACTCGCCATATTTTATGTCTGATCTTTTTCTTTCGCCTCTTTCTTCCTTCCCCTCTCAGATTCTCAAGTAAGCGGTACTCAATAGTAAATAGGATATTGCTTCATCTTGGACTTGGCTCGAAATGTATTGCTTTGATTTGCTTTCCACTTTAGTTTGGCTTATGCTATGGGATATGACTTTATGTACTTTGGTATTTTATTTTCTGTATAGGCTTGAAAAACATATTTGAAACAGTTTGTTGGCTGTAACTAGTTTTAACATATTTCAAAGACTATGTTTTTCTTCTATTATAATAAACTTTTTTAAAAAATACTACTGCTTATTTTATCTGTCTTGTGTATTCTCTGTAAGGATTTCTTGTTGCACGTCATGGAACTTAATGCATTCTCTTATGAGTGACGTTAACGGATGTAGGGTGTCACAATCGCACTGGGGGAAATAATGCCGGAGGGTATCAATCATCTCCAGCCAAAGTTTGGTGGAAAATGGGTTGAATTGGTGGCATCACGAGGCGTTACAGTGGAAGAAAATTGGGTTTAGATCTTCCAGCTTAAGCTTCGGATTTTGATTCAAGGGGGTGTAAGGGTTTCCGATAGTGGAAGTGTATTTAGGTGATGAGGTGGAGTTTGTGGCAATGGTCGTGGTGACGAGTTAGCCAAGGCTGCGGTGATGTACGTGTACAGCATGCATGTTGTGCACTAGTGTTGGGTTTGAAACAGAACGAGAGACGAAAGAACGAGAGGTGGGAAGGAACTGGGCCAGGTTGAGATGTTTGGGTTCGACCTTGAGGCCTGTAGGTTAAAAAAAAGTTCAACGAAATCTATTTATTTCTGAATAAAGTTTTAGATAATAAAATATGGAAATTGTTGGTTAACTAGGATCAAAGGTTTAAAACCATAATAAGTTCGTATTTACATTGTCAAAGTGTTGTTGACAAATTATATTATGATAGTCAAATGTTGATCAAATTATCTGTTATAATCAAAAGAATCTAAACAAATTAAAATAAAATGTTGACATGTTCTATTGAAATTAAATTGTCTTGTAGCGATCAGCCCCTGAGTTTTGAAAGAAAAGTGATTTGTACAAGTTAATTTTGGTGGACAAGTCATGATAACTAAATATAAATTGAACTTCCATATGAAATAACTATACCCTGATTTCTTAAAATAGAACTTGGCCCTAAAAGATATTAACGTTCATCGATTCAAAGAGATCGGGGTCGGTTTCGATATGAAATCAAAATACCACTTTTTTTACTTAGGCGTTCGATTAAATTGAAGTCAAGTTGAAGACATTGAAAAGCAAAGGCTACTGCTGCTAGTCCTGAGGGTGATTCCAAAATGGAAATGACTGAAATTGGGCAGGCAACAGGGAGAAGTGAGTAATTCCCATTAGGATATATCATCACCTGATCTAGAAAAATTATTTTTTCCATTTATATGCTTCAGAATGAATACAGTTTTTTGACCCCAACTGTGGTGGTATTATGTTCGGTACAATCAACTTGAATGAGTGGTCGAGTTGCAAGATGTCCTTGTTGAACCCTAGTGTTTTTGTCTCTAGAGGTACACTATTTGGGATGTAGTTTCATACCTAGTCATGTATGGAAATCCAATTCCAATAAGTGTCGTACGATTTGATTGTGCCCAACTATGTTTGACGTTAGAAGCAAGCATTCCAGGTATATTCTATTTATTCGTAAAACCTTGGGTATTATTATAATATAAATGATTGACTATAAAAGCAATTTGATTACCATAAGGGAAAACTCGTCTGTGTTTATGTGCGGCATGGGTTTATGAGATACCCTTGATTTCTCAACTATATTTTAAAGTTGTTTATCACATCGTGCTTATGTCTGATCTGGAGTTTATTTTTCTGTTGTTTTTCCTAAACTCGTGGGTACTATTGTGAGTAGTCTAGTGATCCATGTATTGCAACACTATATTTTGGAGGAGCTAAAGAAGGAGGTTTTCATATTAATTACCATATTAGTATATCTATGTAATACCTATGCTATCTTCTTGTTTGTTTAATGTACAGGTCATGGGACCATTTGTGTAAAAAAATTGCATGTTGGTAACTCTGATGTATAAGTATTAATACCTATATATAAATTATGTGATGTATTGTATTTTATCTAGTTCCACTATGAGATTATGATTTTTGTTTAGTTCTATCTTTTAATTCCCTTTTTTCTTTATTAAAAACTCTACTTCTGAAGCGTTCGGAAGGTGGTTCGTTACATTTTCATATCCCCAAACTTGGTCTTTTTCGTGGAGGCTTCGTTGGCATGTTCAGAGATACGAAGATCTGATTTCATTTCCTAACACTTAGCTGTTTTGGGAGTTGAGGATTCGGGAGTGCAAAAAATTCCAAGTTTGTGGGGGTATAAAATAAAAGTTTACACCCCAACAACATGCAAAATTTCAACTTCGAACTCCATTCAGCGAATTCAAGTTGTCATGCGACGTTGCATGATTGGGTTGAGTTTTACATTGAACATAACGTTGCCCATTAATGTTCGGAAAATGAACTCGTTTGGACTGACAATTTAGACATGCATATAGGATTAGAGCATAAACTCGAACTATAGACACATGACTAAACCATGAAATACAAGATTTGATTCTCAACTCAATCACGATGTGATCGCAATTTGATTCAAATTCCATGACTTTGTTTAACAACGATGTGGTTTTAATTTAAAAACTAAAAGTCGTGGATGCATTCTAAAGTGTTTTCCTGTAACTACACTTGCACGCATGATGTTTACACCAAAAATGGTCTAAACACGCAAGGTACTAAACTGTACTTTACCAAGTTGGTAAGAAATAAACAGAACCGCGGTTAACCTGCAATTAAAAATGAAAAATGCAAGAAAAGTAAAGTAGAGGCGAGATTTAGAGTGTTTCGACAATTAACTAGGCCTACGTCGACTATGAAGGTGAGTTTCAATCTTATAACGAGGATTACAAAATACATCAATTCTCTCTTCTCATACATATTTGCACTCACTCAATATACCCTCGTTTATATAAACTACAATCTTGGGATTATACAAGAGAATGGTTAAATTTGAGGAGAAGGAAAATGGATGGATGATTGAGAAAGGGAATGAAGCCATCCTCCAGGTCATGAGATTGCTCTTGACGCCATGGCTGAATCTGGATAGAATTTGGCAGCACTTCGTGGTCTCCAAGATTTGATCCCCTTTATGTTGATAATCATGGTGTATTTATAGGTGAGCTCCCCTTGGGAAATGACCAGAAATCTGTTGATGCCAGCTGCGGATCGCTCACTTGATTAATTACAACCATGCCATTGGCTAGCTGCAGCCAGCTATCTGTGGTTGCATTTAGTTACCACGTACGAGCGATTCAATGGAGCAAGTGTCTTGAGTATTTGTGCGAGTCCCTAGGAGCGTGCATCCATGTGAGATTAGTTTCTTTGAGACATCTTATAAGAGCGGAACGTGGAACTGGAATTAATTCTTCTTCGTTCCTTACGCAACCGGCCTTCTTGGTTCCAGGGCGCTCGACATTTTGCCGCCCTTGTGCAGCGCTGTTTGTCCCTATGGTTGTGCCATTCGGTCGCTCCCGCCTATATTGAATGGGCGGTTTGCTTTGCTTTTGTATTTGAGCGGCTTACAGGATATACGACCTTGATCTTTATTGGGCGGCACTTCTCGTAGCATATCGTGTTGTTATCTTTAGTTGTACTGTCTGTCCTGATTTGCCTTAGGTTTGATATTTAGGTCCTGCTCCAGGCAGTCGCATCCTGTTCCATGGTGAGTCGTTTAAGCGCCTCAGATAACATTATGCACGACTGACTCTGATGGTGCCCGTCCTGCATCCTTTGCTCAATGTGCGTGCGGGATTTTATTTGAGGGATTAGCACTTGCCCCTCGAAGTTTGTGATTTCTTTTTGTAAGGAATTACTGGCTTCGACGTATTTGGTTGCACATCTTTTGCACGCTTGTCCCGACTTGTTGAGGAGTCATTCGTGCAGGGATTAAGATTGCTTTATTGTAGCTTGGTGGCGTTTTTACTTTTTGGGCGAGGCTCTTAGACTGTTTTGTCATTATTGCAAATGACTAGATTATGGGGAAGTGAACATGCCAACTGGCCTTCTGATGAGACACACATTTTAGTACTCGAGTATTAGGCTGACGTGGTGAGGAGTGCTTTATGATTAGTGTCCTTTAATCTTCCCTTTCATTCTCTTATTTCTAATTCAATTCTGCTCCCATTTATCTTCAATAGGGCTTCTAAAATTAGGAAGAAAAAATTCCGAACTTCCCTCTACCGATACTCAGGTTTGTTGATTCTTTCTGATGTTCATTCTTCCTTCGAATCTTATGGTTATTTCCTGATCTGTTCGCAGGATGGTTCCATCTCCAGAGCAGCGTCGATGGGAAACCTTCTTTGATTTGAACATTCCAAAGGATGAGATTCTATCAACTGGTCAATCGTTTGTAAACTCTCCCTCCATCCCTTCTTATTCAGAACATCAAGCTATTATTAACAGCCACGCCATGCTCCTGGGCCTTGTAACCGTAGGCTAGCTAAGCGGTTTAGGCTGGAGTTTGCAGGGAGTACCTTTGAATGTGGATATATCTCCACCTGATTCTCAGACTTTCTCTTATGACATGATTGCGGCAAAAGGTAAGATGTTGGCCCACCTTGAGATTTATGTTCGTCAGTTTGAGAAACAGATGGATTTGCTGAAAAATCATTCTGCGAAGCGGATGAACGGTTGGCATACATTGGCCTGCGACCTCTAAAGACTTCACAAGGACAATCTTGAAAGCATCTCTATTCTGGAAAATGATAAGGCGACGTTAATCCCGTCTCTTAGATCCAGGGACAGCTTGGGTTCTTCCTTCCCCCTGGGGATGTTGAGTCGGCGGTCTCTGCACATGCTCATAGGCCTCCATCTTGTTCTGCTCCGACTAAAAGGAAGGTAGGTAGGCCAAGTAAGGTTAGAGATATGTAATCTCCTTATCCTTGGTAATTTTGTTTTTTGAACTTTAAGACGTAAGCGGGCGCCGGACCTCGCTCATGACACTATACTGGCTGTGACCTGTTGTTTGATCTGTGACACTTCTGTGATCCTGATGAATGGTTGTCTGGTTGGTTTTACGATGCTCTTCGTGTCTTTGCCATGCGATGTCTCTTTGCCCTGCTCGACAGTGCGCACACACATTTTTTTTAAAAGTTTTTCGCGGTGGTCGTGCGTTAATATCGTATTACGGGACGTTCCTTCGTACGTTAGTATCGAATTATGATGCATTCGCTCATTCGTTAATATCGAATTACGGTTAGTCTAACGACATTCTTATTATGCTGGGATCATCCAGTTTTTAGTATTTGGCTTTGACTTGGTAAGATTTTCATTATTTTAACGTTGGCAATTTTAGCCATTTTAATTTTTTTTATTAAATATCCTGTTTATTTGTTTGGGGTATTTTCGTGATGCATTCTTATGCGTGCCCCCATGGGAGGACTTGGGCTCCAATGTTGTACTCCAATATTGGCTTTGTTTGACTTGGTTAACAACATTGAACAAGAATGGACACCCCCATACGGCTAGGATTTCTGCTTTTGAAATCCAATCTTGGCTTTGTTTGACTTGGTTAATAACAAAGAACAAGGATGGACACCCTCTTTCGGCTAGGATTTCTGTTTTTACGCTAGTCTTTCCAGCATGTTTAATCCTTCCCCATTTCTATGCTTCCTCCCGAGAAGTGGACGCTAATTTATCTCATTGAGCCTTGACTTAGAAAGGATAAATTTCGTGCCCTTCACCTAACAAGGTGCTCCCCGTGATTGGCAAATTTTCCATTATGGGACATGTCGATTTTTCCGACTTTGTGCCTTGCCCTAGGAAACAGACACTGGCTCGCATCACTGAATTATTTTTTAAAGTCAGAGAACCCGTGTCCAGCGCCTAAGAAGGTGTTTTTTTGGTGGGCTCAGCGTTTATCCGTAGGATTTTTGAGTTGCTTTTGCTTCAGTATTGATTCCTCTAATCTGGTATCAAGCTTTTGTTGGTCCTGTGTTGATAGATCTAGTGTTTCCTGATGAAAGTCAGAACTTCTCGAGTTAGTGCCTCCCGATCCCTCGCATGCCTACACAAGGAAGTCAACCTTTAGTAGGAGCATGTGAATAAGTGAGCTATGCATGTAATTAGAACTTCATATTTAGTCACTTTATGTACATCACTCAGAATGTGAAAATTTTCATAAATCTTTATAGGATTTTCTATGCAATTGAATAACATGCTATAAGAAATAACGATGAATATGCTCACTGTTCCATGCTCTTGGGATCTGATTCCCATCTGTGGTGGCCAATTTGAAAGTACCATCCTGGAGTTTCTGACTTATAACATAAGGCCCTTCCCAATTGGGTCCGAAGACCCCAGTACAGGTCATTATCTTTTTCAGAACAAGGTCTCCAATTTCAAAAGTTCAATGCTTGACTTTTGAACTGAAGTGCATGGCCACCCTTCTTTGGTGTGCGACTACTCTGAGTTCCGCTTCCTTTCTTATTTCTTCAAGTTGGTCGAGGGCTTCAAGCTGTAGCTTCTCGTTTTCTTTGGGGTTAAAGTATAATCTTCTATGGGTAGGGACTTCCAATTACACTGGTATCATGGCTTCAGAGCCAAAGGATAAAGAAAAGGGAGTATGTCCTGTCGCAGTTTTGTGCGTGGTGCTATAGGCCCATAATGCCAGGGGGAGTTCGTCTATCCATCCGCCTTTAGCCTTCTCTAGTCGCTTCTTAATGGTAGTCTTGATGATTTTATTCACTGCTTCCACCTGCCCGTTCACTTGTGGATGAGCGACTGCTAAAAAGCTTTTCTAGATTTTTTTATTTGGCGCAAAAGCTTTGAAACTTCACACTTTTGAATTGGGTCCCATTGTCTGTGGTTATCTTTTTTGGTATCCCAAACCTGCATATGATATTTTTCAAGAGAAAGTTAATAACTTTCTTTGAAGTTATAGTGGCCAATGATTCCGCTTCAACCCATTTTGTAAAGTAATCAATGACAACAATTGCATATTTAAAACCGGATTTTGCAGTGGGGAGAGCTCCTATGAGGTCGATGCCCCAGATAGAAAATGGCCACGGGCTGACCATGTGAGTTATGGTTGTGGATGGCATCCTTGGGATCTTGGCAAACCTTTGGCACTTGTCACATTTTTTAGTGTAGGCCGTGGAATCTTTATTGATATCTGGCCAGAAGTAGCCATATTATAAGAATTTCTTGGCCAAAGTTTGTCCATCGGTATGTCCTCTACATTCCCCTTCGTGTAATTCCGTCATGATTGCTTTGGACTCCTCCTCTGTAACATAACGAAGTAAAGGTGTAGAAAATCCCCGCTCGTACAGTCCTCCGTCCTGAATAAGGTAAAAAGGAGCTTTTCGCAAAATCCTTCTTTGGAGTTTGGCTTCAACTGGGAGTACCTCGGTTGTGAGGTATTCTTTAATTGGTGACATCCATGACTTTGACTCATCAGTTGTTTCCATGATCCACTCCATTTCAGTCTTCTTTGTGCTCGAGCTGGAAAGGATTTCCACTGGAACTAACCCCATTAGTTGTGCATCTCATGTGCTTGCGTATTTGGCTAATGAATCAGCTTTGGTACTTTCCTCTCCAGGAATATGATATATGGTGTAATGCTCGAAAGTCTCCAACAATTCCAAAGCTTTGGTAAGATAATCTGGCAGATTACCCATCTTGGCTTGGAATTCTCTGAGAATCTGGAACACTACAAATTTAGAGTCGCTGAAGATCTGTATAGTTTTTATTTGCAGCTCTTTTGCTAGTTTTACTCCCACGATAAGGGCTTCATATTCAGCTTCATTATTGGTTGACGAAAACTCTAGCCTAAATGCATAGCATAAGGATCTTCCGTAAGGGTTTTGAGAACTACTCCTGCCCTAGAATAGAGGTCATTTGATGCTCCATCTACAAATAATTTCCACCGGATACTGGTCTCAATATCATCCTCTTCTTTTGCCTCCCCTCGATCGGTAAATTATGCGATAAAATCGGCAAGCGCTTGTCCGTTGATTTCTTTTTGAGGATGATACATAATGTCGTATTGACTTAGCTCTATATTCCATTTTAATAATCTTCCGGAGGTTTCTGGTCGGGATAGAACTTGCCTTAGAGGCTGGTCTGTGAGAACCCTGATGGGATGAGCCTGAAAGCAGGGCCGAAGCTTCTTTGATGCAATGAGCAAACAAAAAGAAAGTTTTTCAAGTTTTGGATAATTAAGCTTCGCTCCAGATAGCCTCTTGTTGATGTAATAGACCGGTTTTTGTACCTTCAAGTCTTCTCTGATCAGTGATGCGCTTAGGGCATGGGCAGACACTGCCAAGTATAGAAACAAGTCTTCCCCATCACTATGCTTCGATAACATTGGTGGTGTTGCCAAGTGTTGGATCAACTCCTCGAAGGCTTTCTGACATTCGGGGGTCCACTGTATCTCTTTTTTCTTTTTCTAAGGGCATCGAAGAATGGAAGACACATGTCCGTCGCCCTAGATATAAAGCGGTTTAAGGCTGTGATCCTCCCACGCAAACATTGGAGTTCCTTCTTGGTTCGTGGGGCACGCATTTCTCTTAAAGCTGATATTTTAACTGGAATGGCTTCAATACCTCTAGCGTTGACCATGTACCCAAGGAACTTGCCTGAACCGACCCTAAAAGAACATTTCAAGGGATTCAATTTCATGCCATATTGGCATAAGATATCGAACATTCGGGCTAAGTCCTCCAAATAGTCTATTTCTCTCTCTGATTTAACCAACATGTCATCGACGTAGACCTCCATCGTCCTACCGATTTGCTTTTTAAACATAGTGTTCACTAGTCGCTGATAAGTTGCCCCTGCGTTTTTTAAACCAAATGGCATCACCTTATAGCAGTATAGACCGAAATCGGTAATGAAACTTGTTTCATCCTAGTCTGGACCGTACATCATGATTTGATTATTGCCAGAATATGCATCCATGAAAGATAGCAATTCGTGACCGGTAGTAGAATCCACCAATTGGTTGATTCTGGGAAGAGGGAAACTATCTTTCGGACAAGCTTTATTCAGGTGTGAATAATCTATGCGAACCCGCCATTTACCGTTTGACTTCTTCACAAGAACTGAGTTGGACACCCATTTCGGATAGGTAGATTCTCTATGAAATCATTCTCCATTAATCTGTCAACTTCTTCTTTTAAGGCGAGTGACCTCTGCGGTACCTGGGCTCTCCTTTTTGTTTGACAGCTGAATGCGCGGGTCAATGTTTAGCTTATGGACCGCAATGTCTGGAGATATGCTGCACATGTCGGAATGATTCTATGTGAACACATCTAAGTTAGCTCTCAGAAAGGCAATCAATTGATTTTTCAATTTGGGGCATAGCCGAGATCCTATATTCAACACACGGTTCGGGTGCTTCAGATTTACAGCTACAGGAATTGTGTCTTCGGCCGTGGTCGCCCTTTCGTCCTCTGCACTGGCTTCTCTAGGATCGATCTTCTTTTGCTCTCCACTATGTTCGCCAGTGCACGGACCCTTCTTTAGTTGCTATAAAGGGGGTTTTTGGATACGGGGAAGAGCTTCCACATCTTTTCCTGAGTCTTTTTTCTTAGCCTCTCTCAGTTCTGTCACATAACAATCCCTTGCAGCGATTTGGTAGCCCTTAATTACACCAATTCCCTTTTCGGTTGGAAACTTCATGGTCAATACCATGGAGCTAATGCAACCTTGAAACCCGAAAGAGTCGGTCTCCCAAGGAATGCGTTGTAAGATGAAAACTAATCTATTAGGACAAAGGTTTGTACCATGGAAACCCTACATTCCCCATATGCCATTTCCACGGGTAAATCTATCGTTCCGATGGGTTGCGTAGGTTGACCTGTAAAACCGTGGATCTTATTTGGGTACGCGCGCACCTTTGCCATAGGGAGATTCATATTTTGGAAAGTATTTATAAAAATCACATTGACTGATGCCCCCCGTGTTAACTAGGATCCTTTTGACCACCGCAGGTCCGAGACCAATTTTGATCACCATGGCATCGACGGTTGGTGTAATTATGCCTTCCGCATCTTTATCTTTGAATATCACATCCTCGGTCGAAGTTTTGAGCATTTTCATCGGAAGCTCGTTGTTTAAGATCATGCATCCTTCCTTTTTCATGACACCCTTCAATTCATTAGCATATCTTTCCATCTCTTCCCAACTGCTCCCGGCTGGGTAGGGACCTCCAAATATCACATTGATTATCGGTCTCGAGTCGACTGGCATTCGGGCTTCCGTACTCGAGTTGGGCTGGCTGGCCGCATTGTTATGTCCTTGCACAGCTGGAGTATTTCAAGGATGTTTCATGTAATGCTGGATTTGGTTCTTCCTGATGAGTTCTTTAATTAAACTCCTTAGGTGTCAGCATTCATTGGTGCTGTGTCTCGGTTGGCCATGAAACCGGCAGAATTTTCCGGAATTCGCCTGCTGTTCAGTTACCTTCTACGGCTTCATTTGAGGGAAAATGCCCAATTCCTTTGTGGCTTGGTAAATTCTTTCCGGGGTTTTGTTTAGGAGGGTCAGCTCGGACAGTTAGTACAACCACGTCTTCTTATAGGCCTTGTTATTCCTCTCGTCGTTTCCCTTTTTTGTCCTACATCGCTCTTTTGCTCAACCCTGGACTCGTTGCCTTTTCCTTCTCTAGCGGCGTTACTTTCTATAGTCTTCTGGACACTTGGGGCTTCATCTTCAACACTCGTGTATTCCTCAGCTTTTTTGTAATGTTTCTTCAAAGTTTTTGGTTTCTTCATCTTGAGCCACTTTCCAAATTCTGACTTCTTATTGATAGCTCCTTTCAGGGTTGCCAATAAGTACCAAGGCTCTGGTTCTATAGCCTCCACTGCTGTAGCATGGAAGCGCGTAAGGAAAGCTCTGATGGTTTCCCCATGCTTCTGTTACATTTCTCCTAACGACATTACATCCCTTACCTTGGTGGTTTGCAGTCGGAATTGATCTTGAAATCTCCTTGCCGGGTCAGCAAATTGGTCAATATATTTAGGTGGAAGTCTGATGAACCCTAATAAGGCCACCCCTTCTAGACACACGGGAAAGTATAGGCACTTGGCTTCATCAGTGGTCCTAGCTCCAGTCATGCGCTGGTCGTACTTGAACAGAAAAATGGTTGGATCTCCAACTCCGTTATAAGGCGTTATTGTTGGTGGTACAAATTTCTTCGGGAATTTATCTTGACGGATTTCTTCCGTGAACGGACTTTTGTTGGGGAAATTTAGAGTGGTTCAGCCGTTAACTAGGCCTACGTCCACTGTGAAGGTGAGTTTCAATCTTATAACGAGGATTACAAAATACATGAATTCTCTCTTCTTATACATCTTTGCACTCACTTAATATACCCTCGTTTATATATACTTCAATCTTGGGATTATATAAGAGAATGGTAAAATTTGAGGAGAAGGAAAATGGATGGATGATTGAGAAAGGGAATGAAGCCGTCCTCCATGGTCATGAGATTGCTCTTGATGCCATGTCTGAATTCGGATAGAATTTGCTACACTTCGTGGTCTCCAAGATCCGATCCTCTTTATGTTGATAATCATGGTGTATTTATAGGTGAGCTCCCCTTGGGAAATGACCTGAAATCTGTTGATGCCAGCTGTGGATCGCTCACTTGATTAATTACAACCATGCTATTGGCTAGCTGTAGTCAGCTGTTCGTGGTTGCAATTGTTTACCACGTACGAGCAATTCAATGGAGCGAGTGTCTTGAGTAGTTGTGCGAGTCCCTAGGAGTGGGCATCCATGTGAGATTGATTTCTTTGAGACATCTTATAAAAGCGGAACGTGGGACTGGAATTAATTCTTCTTCGTTCCTTGCGCGACCGACCTTCTTGGTTCCAGGGCGCTTGACCTTTTGCCGCCCTTGTGTGGCGCTGCTTGTCCCTATGGCTGTGCCATTTGGCTGCTCCCGCCTATATTGAATGGGCGATTTGCTTTGCTATTGTGTTTGGCCGGCTTACAGGATATACGACCTTGATCTTTATCGGGTGGCACATCTCGTAGCATATTGTGCCATTATCTTTAGTCATAATGTCTGTCCTGACTTGCCTTGCGTTTGATATTTAGGTCCTGCTCTGTGCGGTCGCATCCTGTTCCGTGGTGAGTCGTTTAAGCGCCTCAGATAACATTATGCACGAATGACTCTGATGGTGCCTGTCCTGCATCCTTTGCTCAATGTATGTCCTTTTTTTTTGAGGGATTAACACACAACACTGCATATTACACGTTGGCTTACACCAACATGAGGGGGTATATATTTTGGTGTGGTAACTAATGCAACTATCTTACAAGTATAGGTTGCAATGGAAAAGAGAAGCTCCAAATGACTTTAAGTCTTGGCAGCCGAAGCCGTAGAATCATCTCTAAGCTCTAATGAGTCTTCGTACAATTCTAGCCCATCAGTTGATGATCGTGGGGCCTCCAAAGGTTCCACTCCTTCTCAACAAGTAGGCACATCCGTCATGCACGATCAAGAGGGACAATTCAAAAGATTGCATCATTCGAGTGGGCCGTGGAAGATGCAACGGTTCAAGAAGAAATAGAGCCTGCGGGAGCGGGTCCACAAATAGAGGAGGATGTAGGCGGCAAGCAAAAAGGCATTTTCATGGCATTGGACATGATGGGAGATACTGCAATTCTTGAGAATCCCCCTGCTTCGATGGCTCACAAATCGATGAATCTTCTTTGAAGCAAATTTGCGTGAAATACGGAATATATTGGGATGATGTTCTGGTTCTCGGAAGGGGGGATAGGGCACACGTTCCTCCAGAGGGGTATACTGCTTGGAACAGACATATCTTCTCCTTTGTATGCATGCCCCCATTGTGCCCATACATTTGAGATACTTTCTACTTCTTTCATCTAGCAATAACACGGCTCCACATGAACGCATACGCCTTCCTACTTGACATTTACATCCTATATATAGAATGGTACAACGCAGAACCGACCGGGGATGACATTCGATAACTCTACTCTTTGAAGAAAAGAAATACTGTTTTCCCTTCCCTTGTCTATTTAAAGGCACAAGCTAACAACCGCTTCATCCTAGGAGCATGGAACAAACTCAACTATTTCAAGCATGATTGGTTTTACATTCGATGTCCGTCGGGATTTGCGAGGAGGTGACTTGCATGTCATAAGTAGTTTAAAACTTATACTGTATCCCAAGTTAATTGAGTCATAATCTCTAAACTAACTTGGAATTTTACGTGGCAGGTATCCCATGGATTTCAAGGAGTGGTGAATATCTAGAGCGAGTCCTGGCATTGAGGAATGTCCCAAGCGCATATCGCAGCACCCAGACTCAACTATCGAACAATCGCATTCGCTTGCTGGACTTACTTCCCAAGGGTTGCTCGATGGTCGTAAGGATGTAAATGAAGGAGAAGAAGAAGCTACAGAAGCTGAAGGAGGTGAAATTCCTCCAGATGTGCAGGAAGATATGCCCCCTTATCGTGCTTTCTAACGTGCCCCTGGTTAAGGAGGAGATTATAGGAGCTCAGGGGGATATATGTCGCAACGATGAGAATGAGGAGGAGACCACCGGAGAGAATTGTTCACAACCCACTCCCATAAAAGAGAAGAGGTTATAAGAGACTTTTTGTGACACACCACGTCCGTTAATGTCACTCATCAAGAGAATGCATTAAGTTTCATGAAGCGTTATAGGTAAACAAAAAAAGAAACATTACAAGACAGATATAAAATAGCAGTGGAATTTAAAAGCTTTATTAATCATAAAGCATCACGGTTCAAAACATCATAAGTCTGAAAATAGATAAACCCAGCACATCATTAAAATTTCTGTCTTCTACTTAAAACATCAGAGTAAAATAATAAAATAAGCATAATCCCCAAAAGAAACAGCCACAGTAGAAAAGATAATGGCTCGAGCAATATATATATATAAGAAGCTCCAAGAAAGACAATAGCAGAATTCTGATCAAGCTTGAGTATTCCCACCCTAAGAACCTTGGGGGAGAACGGAAGAGAAAGAAGAGAAAACAAAATAGGTCAGACATAAAGTCTGGCGAATCCAGTTACTTTTAGCATATAAATAAGTATCATGACAGACACATAAAGTGGATAAGAAAGGTAACAACTTAAAAGGCAAGTATAACAAGGTAAACAGGGTAAACATGATAGAGTATATTGCGCTTCCCTAACGATTTCTCTGCACCAATACTACTATAACCAGAATGAGATGATCCCCAACATATATAAGATGGTAAACTTAGGTGTACTTCTAGTGAGAAGTTTTCACCCCATACAATCAACAGGCAGCTCTACTTTCCGCAATCATCTCTGAGGGTAATAATGGGCTCCTAACTAACTGGAGTCTAAATGTACCCTAATTACTACCCAAATCGATCGGCTCCCTACTCCGTATATACCTTGTGTTGGCCCCACAGTAGGATGTATCACTCTCTAAAGTGGCAACCCTTCGTTTTTCGGATGTGCGCAACCATATCTATTGGTGTCACGGCGTCTAATCTTCCTCTGTCCGTACCATGCACGCACATGACCCCGTCGGTGCATGCCGCCCAAACCGTCCTCCATTTTTGGATCTCTTACAATTAGCCTTGTAAGCGTGCCACAACTCTGACCTAGTTTGGTGTAACACCCCGTATTTTCTGTGAACTTAAGAATTACAAATCTGAGTATAATTAAAATATAAAATCAGAATCAAGGGAAATGGGCTGTGCCATTGCGTTCGTCTCGGAAAAATACGCGAAATAGAGTCCGAAATTTCGTAAATCGGAGTCCGTATGACCAAGTTATGGCCTTCCAAAGTTCAGAAAAAAAATTAAACAGCACAGACCAGGTCGACTGGGGAGTCGACCCTAGAGTCGACCCGCCCCCAGGGGGTCGACCCTAGAGTCGACCTGCCCCCACGGGGTCGACCCCAGTGTCGACCTGGGGGTCGACCTGCCTCCCGAATCTGCTTTTCTGCCTGGGTGCATTCTGATGTATCTGGTCTCGTTTTCTGTCTAGATTCGTCTGCCTAAACCTATTTAAACAGCCCCAAACCCAGCCTTCTCTGCACACAATTATATTCTGCTTCTTCTCTGCCTCTGTTCTAATAAAAATGAAAATGGTGTCGCTACTCTGCTGGAATCAAAACTAGAAGCTAATCAACATCAACCTAAGCAATTCAATTCAAATTTGAGATAAAAGCTTCTGCAACAATTCTGCAACAACTAAAGTTCTTTCTTTAATCCAACCAAGGCAAGTACAGTTATTCTCCGCTATAAACGTTAATTTTGATTGTGACATGAATTCTAAATCTGAATCTGAGGTTATATTTGTTCTGTTCTGATTTGATTTATCTTATTCTGTACCTCTTTCCTCTTTCTGTTCTATAGCCAGGCTACCACGAGCCTGAGCCAATCTCATAAGAGATTAACATACGCTAAAATGTTTGGGACAGTAAAATGAATGATGCATGAATTTTGCATGGCCAATAGGTGACTGATTTGAGGAAAGAACATGGACTGTAGCTAGAACATAAATCTGAGATGATTTGACATGTTATGTTTATAACATAAAAAGGTATTGAACATATGATTTGTGGACACAACATAAAAAGGTATATAATTGAACCTACGACTTGAGTTTGTGGCATAATGACTATTGAACATACGACTTGAGAAGTTGGTTAATCTATGACTGATTTAAGAAAAAGGACATAGGTTGTAAACTAGATTTAGATCTATGCATATTCTGTGAATTGGAAGAAGAGGAACCATGGTATGTTAACATATGACTTGAGATAAGGAGAATATGGTTTGGGTATAAAGATTTACATTGAAGTAGGATATCTATCAAATATGAATAATACCTAAGTAGGAGATTTTTGTCAATAGCTATATTTGGTATAATTTATATGTGAATCTTTTGTACTAGGCAAGTTGAACTAAATTGGGACATGTAAATTATGACCATAATCTGTGACATGCAAATTTAACGCAAACATGGGGTATATGAACATATTGTGAATCATGACTATTATTTATGCATGTGAACTTAGGCAAGATTTATAATTAGGCAAGATATGTTGTGAAACTTTAAGGAATGATTAAATCTGTTATATTTGCCTAATTTGCTAGTTCTGCTATATTTGCCTAATCTGCTAGTTCTGTTATATTGCTTAATCTGCTAGTTCTGCCCTACTGCCTAGTCTGCTAGATCTGTTCATCTACCAAATCTGTCATCTGCTAATTCTGTTAAAAATGCCAACCTAAATCTGTTGAGATGCCTAATCTGTTATCTGCTAAATCTGCTAGTTGTTTAATTTGCTGAATCCGTTAAGTCGCCTAAACCTGTTATCTGCTAAGTTGATATATTCAGTCTGTTATTGACATAATCTGAATTAGCTATGAATAATTGACATGTATATTAGGCGTGGGTATAAATGGTAAATCATTAATTAATTGGCCGCAAAGATAAACATGGCTAACTCGAGGTTAAAATGAGTTTGCGGCGTAATTCTGCCCGGAACTGCCCGGCATATTCCAGTGGCCGCAAACAATAGGTTCTAATGTGAGAAGTTAGTCATAACGTGCTTGAAACCCGAGGTTAGACTCAGTTTGCGACAGAAATCTGCCCGGAACCAACCGGCCTAACCAGTAGCCGCAAACTGTCAGTCTAATGTGAGAGGTCTGGGCATTAATATTTAATTAATGAAAATCTGAGATAAATATGATGTCTAAACCGTGTTGGGCGGATAGGATCAAACCCACTAGACTGATGAATTTAATAAATCTGTTCTGTGAATCTATAGGCCCAATTACAAAGTTAGACAAATCTGTAAGTTTGTTAATCTGTAACTGGTTAATCGGTAAGTCTGTTAAATCTGTATATCTGATCCGTTAGTCTGAAAACTTGTCTGTGAACTAGTTGATCTGAATTCTGTATGTTTGAACTTGTAAACAAGTTAATCTGAAATCTGTTAGTCTGGGGACATAAGGTTAGGAGGAGAATTACTTGTTTCATCTGTTGTTTGGGACCCATATTAGTCAGTAACCCTTTCTGGTATCAAAACTTTGACCCAACAGTAGGTAGGGTCCGGGCACGCTTACTGAACTAATTATAAGTGGTTCATTCTGATAATGGCGAGGGGTGTTGATGGTGCGTTCCAAGCGGGTCATGTGCGTGCATGGATCCCGGTCTGCCTCTGAGGATGTAAGACGCCGTGAAATCTGTAAATAGGTCTGTGCCAATTGGTTGTCACTTTAGGGAGTGATACACCCTACTGTGAGGCCGACACAGGATATTTATGTATTAGGGAGCCGATCGCTTGGGGTAGGGTTTTAGGGTACACTTAGTTCTGTCTGTTTCTGTTGGTACCGTCTGTTTCTGTTGGGTGGTAACACCTGTCTGTTTCTGCGTGGTACCGTCTGTTCGGGTGGTAAAGGCCCATTACTAGTGTACACCTAATTCTACATTCTGTTTCCGTAGGGATTAATCTGTTTCTGCTTCTGTCTGTTTCTGATCGGGTAGTAAAGGCGCATTATTAGCATTCTGTTTCTGTTAAATTATTCTGTACCCGTTCCTGCTTCAGTTTAGACATTAGGGTGACACCTAATTCTGTTATACTAGTATTAGTGCAGAGAAGTGTGAAGCAATAGTTTATGTCATTCTGTTCTTCTGTTATATCTGCTACACCTGTTACAGTTATCTCTCATCCAGTTTTATGTTCATGTCATATTATAATTATCTGTTCGTATGCTGAAAGTCACTGGACTTGCCAGACTTTTTGTCTGACCCTTGTTGTTTCGCCTCCTTTCTTCCATTTCCCCCCCCCAAGGTTATCCAAGGAGGGAATACTTTAGCTTGATTCGTATTTCTCTTTGCTTGAAGTGCTTAAAGTATGGCTTGGCTCTATATAGCTTCCGTTCTATAGGGATTATGATTTTAAACGATGCATTTTGAAGGCTTTTGTACAAGACTGATATTTTGTACTTGAATTCTGAGATATGAAAGGATGTAACCATATTGATTTCCGTTTCCGCTGTAATAAAGTTAAAAATTTTCAAGTACTGTTTTATCTGTCTTGTAAGTTTCTGTTCTGTTTACTAAAATGCTCCACCAAAGTTAAGGCATTCCCTTTGTGAGTGACCTTAACGGAGGTGGGGTGTTACACTTGGTATCAGAGCTGAAGGTTACCGGATTTGATAAAGAATTTTTGAAAACTGTTTTCAAAAAGGTTTTGAAAAGGAAGTATTTTCAAAAGTAAAGCTTATTTTGAAAAACATAGTCCCCTAAGCCATATATCTATCTTTTGATCCTCTGCTTGAATCCTTATTTCCTTCTTTCTTGAGTCTCTGGGGCTCCCGGCTTTTTGGGAGGTAACCTCGTCGAAGGGCAAAGTAGTGCCCGACTTCCATCGATAGCTGTAGTAGTTTCACCTGCGGCTAGTTTTCTTTAGAGCTTTAAAGGATTTTTCCGGGCGATGGAGGCAGCTTTCGAGGGATTGGTCAACGTGTTACACAAGGATAGTAAAGATGAGAATGATGAGGTTTGGCTAAGGAGCACAACCCAAAGGTGAGAAACTCATATAGACTTAGTTCACAATGGAGGCAAAAGGGAAACACAAAAGAAGGAAGGAAAGTTTGAAGATAAGGAGGAGGAAAGTGTTTTACTTATGGAAGCTCGACTCATCTGAATAAGGATTACCGAAAGAGGAAGGGGAGGGTGCTTGCTTCAACAGTGGTGAGATGGGGCACTTTACTAGGGACTGCCCGAAAAAACGAAGGCAAGGACAGAGGACAGGACCAACTTCTGGAGGGTAGGCAAACACTCTCAAGGCTAGTGGATAGGATAGAAATAGGGAAAATTTCTGTAGAAGGTTTAATTTCCTTATCTGATTATGGAGTTAAGACTTTTTCTGATTCTGGTATTTTGATTTTGTAATCGATACTCTGCACTTTAATACTAGTATTATTTCTGAATTCCGCTGTAGACTCAGACCCATAAGGGTTATGGCTCATCTGTTTGAGATTGGGGTTTGAGGGATATTTGTGTTAGACGTCAAGTATGACGCATACATTCTGAGTTTTTGTGGGATATGAATTTTATCATGCTTATCTTCCGAAGAATCATTAGGGAACCTGATCTGTACCAGTAGTCTGTAAATATCTGAATACTTCTGATAAGATTTCCAGTTTTGACGTTGTCTAAAGAGGGTAACCCTCTGGGTGTCAATCTGATGTTGATTTCGGTCTTCGGGGTTGACACTTAGGGGAATTATTTTCTCAACCAATGTCTGATAGGAATCAAGTTTTTGTTTTATCTGTACTCGCTTCCATCACTCGACTGTATCCTATCGATCGAGTGCTCAACTTATAGATAGGAATCCTAATGGGTGTAAACATGTGTTTGAGACATGTTATGTTTGATGGTTGCAAGTGGATGCAAGTGGTTGCTAGTGGTTGCTCGTGGACACATATACACACACTAGGCACTAGATCGGCTCGAAAACACTCTCATACTGCATATGGATGTGTGAGAATTTTAAATTTTTATGGATGCAAAATGGTTGAATCAGCACATGGATGTTGCATATGAGTGGATGGTTGTGCACTCATATAGAAATGATATGTATCAAATAGGAAAATTGCATACATATTGGACTCATGGCACTGACATAATTCGCATTAAGGAGGTCAACTGAATCAGTAGACCGCCTGATCTTTGCATTAGTTAAGGAACATATACACACACTTTTGCAAATGTTCATTCAGCACTAGAAATTTCTAAGGACAATGGATGCTTGTGGATGATGACTGAGTAGATGAGTGATTGGATGGTAGGACACATTCTTCTTAACTTGAAGATTTCGGGGACGAAATCCTTTAAGAAGGGGAGAATGTAACACCTCGTATTTTCTGTGAACTTAAGAATTACAAATCTGAGTATAATTAAAATATAAAATCAGAATCAAGGGAAACAGGTTGTGCTATTGCGTTCGTCTCAGAAAAATACGCGAAATAGAGTCCGAAATTTCGTAAATCGGAGTCCGTATGACCAAGTTATGGCCTTCCAAAGTTCAGAAAAAGAATTAAACAGCACAGACCAGGTCGACTGGGGAGTCGACCCTAGAGTCGACCTGCCCCCCGGGGGTCGACCCTAGAGTCGACCCTAGAGTCGACCTGCCCCCAGGGGATCGACCCTAGAGTAGATCCTAGTGTCGACCTGGGGGTCGACCTACCTCCGAATCTGCTTTTCTGCCTGGGTGCGTTCTGATGTATCTGGTCTCGTTTTCTGTCTAGATTCGTCTGCCTAAACCTATTTAAACAGCCCCAAACCCAGCCTTCTCTGCACACAATTCTATTGTGCTTCTTCTCTGCCTCTGTTCTAATAAAAATGAAAATGGCGTCGCTACTCTGCTGGAATCAAAACTAGAAGCTAATCAACATCAACCTAAGCAATTCAATTCAAATTTGAGATAAAAGCTTCTGCAACAATTCTGCAACCACTAAAGTTCTTTCTTTAATCCAACCAAGGCAAGTACAGTTATTCTCCGCTATAAACGTTAATTTTGATTGTGACATGAATTCTAAATCTAAATCTGAGGTTATATCTGTTCTGTTCTGATTTGATTTATCTTATTCTGTACCTCTTTCCTCTTTCTGTTCTATAGCCAGGCTACCACGAGCCTGAGCCAATCTCATAAGAGATTAACATACGCTAAAATGTTTGGGACAGTAAAATGAATGATGCATGAATTTTGCATGGCCAATAGGTGATTGATTTGAGGAAAGAACATGGACTGTAGCTAGAACATAAATCTGAGATGATTTGACATGTTATGTTTATAACATAAAAAGGTATTGAACATATGATTTGTGGACACAACATAAAAGGTATATAATTGAACCTATGACTTGAGTTTGTGGCATAAAGACTATTGAACATACGACTTGAGAAGTTGGTTAATCTGTGACTGATTTAAGAAAAAGGACATAGGTTGTAAACTAGATTTAGATCTATGCATATTCTGTGAATTGGAAGAAGAGGAACCATGGTATGTTAACATATGACTTGAGATAAGGAGAATATGGTTTAGGTATAAAGATTTACATTAAAGTAGGATATCTATCAAATATGAATAATACCTAAGTAGGAGATTTTTGTCAATAGCTATATTTGGTATAATTTATATGTGAATCTTTTGTACTAGGCAAGTTGAACTAAATTGGGACATGTAAATTATGACCATAATCTGTGACATGCAAATTTAACGCAAACATGGGGTATATGAACATATTGTGAATCATGACTATTATTTATGCATGTGAACTTAGGCAAGATTTATAATTAGGCAAGATATGTTGTGAAACTTTAAGGAATGATTAAATATGTTATATTTGCCTAATTTGCTAGTTCTGCTATATTTGCCTAATCTGCTAGTTCTGTTATATTGCTTAATCTGCTAGTTCTGCCCCACTGCCTAGTCTGCTAGATCTGTTCATCTGCCAAATCTGTCATCTGCTAATTCTGTTAAAAATGCCAACCTAAATCTGTTGAGATGCCTAATTTGTTATCTGCTAAATCTGCTAGTTGTTTAATTTGCTGAATCCGTTAAGTCGCCTAAACCTGTTATCTGCTAAGTTGATATATTCAGTCTGTTATTGACATAATCTGAATTAGCTATGAATAATTGACATGTATATTAGGCGTGGGTATAATGGTAAATCATTAATTAATTGGCCGCAAAGATAAACATGGCTAACTCGAGGTTAGAATGAGTTTGCGGCGTAATTCTGCCCGGAACCGCCCGGCATATTCCAGTGGCCGCAAACAATAGGTTCTAATGTGAGAAGTTAGTCATAACATGCTTGAAACCCGAGGTTAGACTCAGTTTGCGACAGAAATCTGCCCGGAACCAACCGGCCTAACCAGTAGCCGCAAACTGTCAGTCTAATGTGAGAGGTCTGGGCATTAATATTTAATTAATGAAAATCTGAGATAAATATTATGTCTAAACCGTGTTGGGCGGATAGGATTAAACCCACTAGACTGATGAATTTAATAAATCTGTTATGTGAATCTGTAGGCCCAATTACAAAGTTAGACAAATCTGTAAGTCTGTTAATCTGTAACTGGTTAATCGGTAAGTCTGTTAAATCTGTATATCTGATCCGTTAGTCTGAAAACTTGTATATGAACTAGTTGATCTGAATTCTGTATGTTTGAACTTGTAAACAAGTTAATCTGAAATCTGTTAGTCTGGGGACAGAAGGTTAGGAGGGGAATTACTTGTGTCATCTGTTGTTTGGGACCCATATTAGTCAGTAACCCTTTCTGGTATCAAAACTTTGACCCAACAGTAGGTAGGGTCCGGGCACGCTTACTGAACTAATTATAAGTGGTTCATTCTGATAATGGCGAGGGGTGTTGATGGTGCGTTCCAACCGGGTCATGTGCGTGCATGGATCCCGGTCTGCCTCTGAGGATGTAAGACACCGTGACATCTGTAAATAGGTCTGTGCCAATTGGTTGTCACTTTAGGGAGTGATACACCCTACTGTGAGGCCAACACAGGATATTTATGTATTAGGGAGCCGATCGCTTGGGGTAGGGTTTTAGGGTACACTTAGTTCTGTCTGTTTCTGTTGGTACCGTCTGTTTCTGTTGGGTGGTAAAACCTGTCTGTTTCTGCGTGGTACCGTCTGTTCGGGTGGTAAAGGCCCATTACTAGTGTACACCTAATTCTACATTCTGTTTCCGTAGGGATTAATCTGTTTCTGCTTCTGTCTGTTTCTGATCGGGTAGTAAAGGCCCATTATTAGCATTCTGTTTCTGTTAAATTATTCTGTACCCGTTCCTGCTTCAGTTTAGACATTAGGGTGACACCTAATTTTGTTATACTAGTATTAGTGCAGAGCAGTGTGAAGCAATAGTTTATGTCATTTTGTTCTTCTGTTATATCTGCTACACCTGTTACAGTTATCTCTCATCCAGTTTTATGTTCATGTCATATTATTATTATCTGTTCATATGCTGAAAGTCACTGGACTTGCCAGACTTTTTGTCTGACCCTTGTTGTTTCGCCTCCTTTCTTCCGTTTCCCCCCTAGGTTATCCAAGGAGGGAATACTTTAGCTTGATCCGGATTTCTCTTTGCTTGAAGTGCTTAAAGTATGGCTTGGCTCTGTATAGCTTCCGTTCTATGGGGATTATGATTTTAAACCATGCATTTTGAAGGCTTTTATACAAAACTGATATTTTGTACTTGAATTCTGAGATATGAAAGGATGTTACCATATTGATTTCCGTTTCCGCTGTAATAAAGTTAAAAATTTTCAAGTATTGTTTTATCTGTCTTGTAAGTTTCTGTTCTGTTTACTAAAATGCTCCACCAATGTTAAGGCATTCCCTTTGTGAGTGACCTTAACGGAGGTGGGGTGTTACATTTGGAGTACTCGTTTAATACCTATATAGAGGTTATTGACTGAAACAGGCCCCACACACAAGATAATGCAAGCTCTCCCCTTTTTCTTGCATCCCCATTAGGTTTTCCATAGATTATGCCTACCTACTGGTGTCATAAAATTGCAAAACCCAATAGGTTAATTTTGTGGGCCTAAATATAAACATTACCCACCAACCCAAGATTTACATAACCAACTCACTGTTTTCAAACAAGATTACTTAACCCCTATTCAACTTATCATATTCATACAATCCCTATGGATTCAACTAGGTTAAGTATTCAACTTTATTGCTATATTCATTTATGGTTATAAAGTGCTAGACCTCCCACATTAAGCCTACCACCTGTGGATGTTGGATATACTGGTCAGTTTCGGCAGACTTCTTCCACAAGTCGGACTTAACCTCGCGTTGTAACACATCTCATGTTTATGCACTCAGACCCCTCACTTGCGGTCGCTGGATATGTCGGGCGGTTCCGGGCAGACTTCCACCACAAGTGTAATCTAAACTCGTGTCTAAGCGCGGATACAGTTTCTAACTATTGTTATCCTAGGCATTTTCATTATTAACCAAATTTACCTATGTCATTATAGGTTTTCATGCCCCTTTCCCAAGTTATGTTCATAATGAACCATATGCCCAAGATTCATATTATTACGCTTTATTCAAGTTATGCCCAAATTCCTAATTACAAGTTATGCCCCAATTCAAAGTTTTCGCTTGTTCCCAATCTAACGCATTCGCAAATTTCAGCGGCATGCCTAGGCTCGAAGGTAGCCTAGCTATATATAAAAATAAAAGGGAAAAGATAGAGGGAATAGAAAAGAGATGATCACACTAACATGATGGACATATAATGGCAGAAACAGGCATAAAACATATAATGGTATAATGACAAGATAGGCTTATAGGAACAAATTTGATGAACATATGATAATAGAACTGATTCTAACATAATAGGGGCAGTCATGATGTGATCTAAACAATGATTATATGTCCAACTAACAACAGATCTCATTTGGCTATAAACATAATAGAACAAGTATAAGGTAATCTAAACAGTGAATTAGATCTACAATAAATGGCATATCTGACATGATAAATAGGTATAGGTTCAGATCTAGTTCGTAATCATGTCAGAATAACTAAGATAAACATGTTATAACAGATCTGATGTGATTCAAATTTTCATAGGCATAGATCCAAGTTATAGCCATATCAAGATTAGCATTTTAGTTATTTAGATCTAAAATTAACATAGACTCACAGTGTTTGAATCTATAAAAATAGAAATGGGATTGTTAGCGTTAAATAACAGATCTATAACCTTGAATAAATTGATTGTAGAAGAAGAAAAGACTTGATTTGATCTGTATAGAGGCATCAACAAGTTCTCCATTATTTTTGGTGTTTAGAAACACGAGAAATGAGGCCATATTTATAGATGCCCCGAAACCCTAATCTTCCAGATATGACGTAGGGGGGTCGACACCACTGAGCGGGAAATTTCCCGCTTCCCCAATTCTGTACGATTTTGAATTTCTGGCATATGTGTGTGTGTGTGTGTATATATATATATTCTTGCGTGTATAAAAACTTCAAACCTTCATAACTTCTTCATATGGTGTTCGTTTTACGCAAACCGGTTGTCTATTTTGACCATAATTCCGAGACGAACGCAATGCCGCAGTCCGTTTCCCTTAATTCTGAATATTAAATTAATTATTCTTTAATTTGTTGTCTTTTAGTGTTCACTAAAATTACGGGGTGTTACATTCTCGCGTATTCAAAGGATTTCGTCCCCGAAATATCTAAGTTAAGAAGAATTTATATCCTACCATCCATTTACTCATCCACCAATCACAGGCATCCATTTTCCTTAAAGACTTCTAATGCTTATATGAACGTATGCAAACGTATGTATATATGTCCTTATACTAACGCGAAGATCAGGCGACCTACTAATTTAGTCAACCTCCTTAATGAAATGTATGTTAGTGCCATAAATCCAAAATGTATGCAAATAATCCTATCATAACATGTAAGTTCTATATCTACGCACAATCATCCGTCCAAATGCAACATCCATATGATGATACATTCAATTTCATCCATTGAAAGAAGAAAACTGCACACACATCCATATGTAGTATGAGAGTGATTGAGCCGATCTAGTGCCTAATGTGTGTATATGCATCCATGAGCAACCACTAGCAAACACTTGCATCCACTTGTATCCATCAAACAAAACATGTTTTCAAACACATGTTTACGTCCAAGGGATTCTTACCTAAAGGTCGAAGATTCGATCGATAGGATATACTCAAATGATAGAAACAAGCATAAATAAAAGCTTTGGAAAGGAAGTTAACAACATACCCTTGAAAAGAAAAGGGTACGAAGCATGAATATTGTCTTCGATCTCCCAAGTTGCATCCTCTGAGTTTTCTCCCCACTGAACCTCATTAACTTGACTTCTCGGTTGTGTAGCTTCTTAACTTCTAATCCAAGAATACAGGTAGTAACTCGCCTAAATGTCGCCTCCCGTTCCACCCACTACAACAGAAATAGTCTTTTATAGCGGCATGTAGCCGCTATTAAACAGTACTATAGCGGCCCAAAAAGCGCTGTATATCGACATGTTATAAAAAACAGTTGAATAATTATAACACAAAAACTGCCGGTATAAAAGGGTATGATTTAATAGCGGCTATATGTCGTTATGATACGTAAGGATAATAGCTCGCTATAGCCGCTATAAAACCTTTCATTCTTCATAAAAATAACGAGTTTCTATAACACTCTATAGCTGCTATAAAATATTATCAACAACGGGTTTATCGCGCTATAAACCAACAGGATAGAATTTCTAGATCCTATACAGCCTATATATGTCGCTATAAAATATGTAAATATAACACTTATTCGATGATATCCTTTGCTAGCAAGCTCCTGTATAACATTATCTTTTATAACACTTTTTAATATATTATAATAATAGCAATCAAATGAATCTTCACAACAATTTCAAAAGCAGTATATGATCCAAGAAATTAAAATACTCAACAAATGTAACACCTTCATGATAGCAAGATAAATGATCAACTAACAAAAAATAAGTTCAATACATATGTTTTCAATTTCATATTGACGTCAATTTGAATTAACAAAAAATAAAACATAGTTCAAATTTAAAGTCTACAATAAAACCCCAACCAACCGCTCTCCATCAAACTTCCACAACCATGCTACCCATCTGATCTCTACTTCACACATTCACTGTACAAATGCACAAGTCGAAGACCATCATCATTGCATTATCACTGCGTGTACTTCCATATATGATCTGAAAGCATATTTAACTAGTTACAAGCTATGCACAATTCTCATAAAATCTACATTTTCATGCTGAAACAATGTGGTTAAGCTACATATTAAGGGTGTCTTAACTTTTATATCTAGATTGTGTATTTCCCCATGTACAAAAAAGAAAATACTTGAAATTTCAAGATATACTCACTGTAAAAATTGGTAATTATATGATAAAGTGCTTTATTGCCTGACATCATGTATAAATGAAAGGCAGAAAAAGAAAAGATGAATATTGCCTTAGCTCCCATGATAGGAAACATTAAAATATAAATTCATACAAATACCTATAATCCGATTTCATCAAAAAAACAAATTAAGGGTCGTTGTCGTCCTCTTGCCATGCATTGTGGCATTGACTCGGCAATATTATTATTATATTCATAAGCAACTACAGTATCCTATGATAAAACAATATATGAAAATCGAGTCTTAAAAGCAGTGTCAACTTTGAGTAGGAATAAATTAGAAACACTGTAGAGCGACCAACACTCTATTTATGTTTTAATCATACCTCTATTATATCGCACGCATGAAGTATCTCACTTCCGGTAGGAGGTAAGAAAATAAGAAGGTTATTATTTTCACCCAATTTCGCATTAAGTGACATCTTTTTCAATAATGGTATTACCTGCAAAATTTAAATGTGTGCCGAATTATTGTTAAGTTATTAAAAGAGCCATAAGAAGGAGATAGGGCTATAATCTAGTAATGGGCTCCAGCAGAATAGTTATAAGTACATGGCCACTACTTAGTGCTTGCCATAGTTTCCTTTTCAAATCTAATACTAATTTATAAAAACATATAAACAAATATAAATGAAAACCATTGATGTAGCAGGAATGCATTTCAGGGTTCAACTTTCTCCATTGAACCAAACATTACTTTGCAATAAAAGGTCGAAGTAAAGAGTTCCCCACATGTCACATAACAAATTTCCTATTTTATTTTACTTTTTATATGTGCGTGGGTGTGTTGTTGCATGCTTATTACCAAATGGAGTAGCATGAGACCATCAAATAGTTACTGTAAATTATCTACAAGAATCATGGTTTTCAAATAGAGACCAGATATAACAGAAAATAGTGAAATTTAAACAAAGGATAGTGGAATTTAAACAAAGGATAGAAACAATTCACGTTCGTGAAACCTTCTTGCTTGTATTACTTGTCTTCTAGAATGCTAGACAAAGGGGGAAATATGAATTCTTCTTTCACCCAAAAAACACATAACAGAAGAATAAAGGAAGAAAAGACATTAAAATGAACATTGGGCTTTATACCTCACTGGCCAATAATGAAATTCCACTTGCACAGATAATAGCTGAAAATGGTGCCTCGAATTCTGTGGCAGGCAAATCAGGATAGACAAATGAGAAAGACTTGGGCTTATTACAAGATTCAAGTTCGTATATTCTACCATTAGGATATATCAATTCACCATAACCGGTTCCACCTCATGTTTTCTTTCACAGTATTCAGATAACATTGTAACATGTTGGATATATTAGGATATGATTATACAAAAGAAATAGTCAGATGACTTTTGTTATAATAATGCTTGAGATATGAAAAGGTCAAAACAAATTCACACCTACCATGGTATTTAATACCCTTTTTTCCTTTGTTAAGTCAGTGGCTGTGCATTCAACAAACACATTTTTTGTGCCTGAACTAGTTGCGGTAGGTGGTTTGATTGCAGTCGAATATCATATTTGAGTCAGTTCAAATGAATGAGGAAATGTTAGTATATACTATAAATAACTTTACAAAATAAGAGGAGCATGTCTATATAACCGACAAATGCAGTCAATAAACTGAACTGGCATTTCATTTATACCATCATATCTACCATTTGATCTTCCATCTCCTAAGATGCATCAAGAAGTAGATTCAAAAGAAATGCCCAAATCATCTCTTTCATTTACCAAGTATTAATTTTGCTTCATCTTCTGCAGCAGTTGGAGTTTTCTTCTGTACCACAAGTCTCTTCACAACCTTATCTGTATTTTTGTTGGAGAATATGTCTTTAGATAGCATTGTATCATAATAGTATAACAGTTTGTACTTACATCTTCAGGCTTGGCCAACCAATTTGAACTCAGCTCGCTAATATGGCAAAGTCCCTGTTAATAGGAAAAATAATGACCATTGTTTGATTTTGCGTATGTTAAAAAAAAGTCTAAAATAATAACCACAAAGCAATGTATATTCCCTATTCATAATATACTGATGACCAGAGGTAAAAATTTGACATGATTGAGGTCATAAATTATGAAGATTGGTCATATTTTGAAAACCTGTTTGATTCCAAGGAGATAAAAGCACTTCCTCATGACCACCACGGTGGCTTCACATAATAAAAGTCTGCTTTTTTCTTCTTCGAAACCAAAAACCTGCACAGCATATCACTTTGTTAAACGTGCATACAAAATAAAAAAGAATATTACATGCATATTTATATCACGATAAATAAGATCGACAAAGTCTAGTAACAAAATGTCAAGATACATACTATAAACAAAAGAGAGGGAAAAGTGAAAAACACTTGCCTTGCAGTTGGTATTGAACAACAACAAAGCCATATATCCCAAACAAGTTGGGGTTGGCTAGATATGGAACCCAAAATTAAAATAAAATAAAATTAATAATGATGATAATAACTCGATATAGCGCGTCGCTAAGAGGGTTATGCCCCAACGATATATCATAAGGTTCCATATCCATAAGAGTGGCTAAGTTTTTACGTTGGCTCGCCAAGCCTATCACAACCCTCCTCCTTTACCCTGGCTTGGGACAGACTGCATAGAAAACTACACAGGCGGAGTTTACCAAATTGTAAATATTTCAGACAACAAATTGTAAAGATATTCGCATAAAGTATTCGACAACAGAGTTATGCAAGCTTCTTCCACGATCTGGAAAACATTAAAAAGCAGGGTATCAAAACAAAAGCCATAAAGTGAAAGTTTACCAAAACATGTTCATAACATTGTAATAAACAATACACAACGACCCAACAAATATATTGAGGTTCGTATTTTTACAGGGTCCTTCACCGCACACTTAGAATTTATCTTCAAGTAGATTATACTAGAATTAGGAATAACCTAAAATGAACTAAACCCTTGATATCAACTGGATCAAAGATGCTGATGAGAAAAGAAAATAATTGTCTCTACAATCAGTTTAAAGGATAGATTAAATAATAAGCCTAATACATTCCTAATTAGTTTAAGAACATGCGCAATCACATCAACCACAAATTTGAGCACAATCTTGTTAATCTATATTAATTAGATGCATTAAATTATATGAAATATTACAATAGTGATTTCTTGAACTTTAGTTTCAGCTACTGCAACTTGACTCGATTAAAACCACTAATGCTCCTGCTCTGTATCCAGTTGATGGAAATAGCAAAAGTGCATGTGAATGAATGCAGAGTTGCACTAGCTTATAATTTGAAGCTGACTAGTTGAACAGAATATTTTTGGAACTTATAGCAAAGAAAATAGCATTTAAACCGCTTTTTGAATAACATAATCAACTGTCATTGTTGATGGAAGATGTTACGTTGATTATCCTATCTTATATATTTTTAAAAAGAAAAGGTTAATTATCAATAGTACTTTAAGTAATGGACCATCGCTAATTCCAACATCTAGTCCTCAACTGTAAAGCAGTTTTACATGAAAACCTTCATATAGAAGGTGCGTTCTTAGCTTATTATGAGTTTTCGAGTTACGATCAAGTTTAGCAAACCGCTGATATGATGTAACAGGTATTTTTATTTGTTTCAATCATTTTAAAATCCAACCAATTTCTTGTAAGCAGAAAGCAACATTAGACAACCTACAGTGGATATCCAACTTATGGAAACATTACATAATCTTCCATAACATGATTATCATTGATGCAGATGCATAGAAGTTATGGTAGTTCAAATGCTTGCCCTCATGTATCAATTGTGACTTTGAAAAGAAAGAAGGAAAAACATGACTTTTCCAGCAATGACATCATTATATTTATATTTTTAACAGTACCTCTGCCAAACGGATGAGATTACAATGGTAAATATATATTCTATGCTTGAAAGCATCTTCCCAATTATCTGCAGATAAAGCCAAAATTTTCTTATCCATGAGAAAATGCATCCAAGCCACCTTTTTGTTAATCTTATCTCTCATCTTCTTAAGAAAAAAATTGGATTACTGAAGCTTTCCAATTTCACTACCTTAATTTCTCATAAGAAATTATAAGGCATTAATAAATTAAACCTAAAAAGTTGAAGAACAAACTCAATCTTATCCGTGAAAAGTAGAGGAACGTATTAGTTCGTAGACCTATTCCAGATGCATATAAGTCAAAAGATATTTCGAGGCATACCTATCATTATAGTGGGGGTAAAAGAAAGTAATTTGTATTGTGAGTCTGTGACATCCTTGTTAAGCACTTGAGAATTGACCTACTTTTCACTATGACTATATACATTGCATTTACCTTCATTATGTTTTTCAAAGTTTTCTTCTGGCTTTACCAAGTCATAAGTGAACATGAATTAAGATCTACTTAGAATCTGTTCATATTGACATAAACAATTAAATAAAACACTTGATAGCATTCTAGTCTAAAAAATTAACCAACTACAGAAATGCCATAATATAAGCTGCCAATGAATGCCTTATGAGAAATTTGGAACAAGGTATATCTAACACTACACCTGTGTAGATTAAACAGCTATCTTACCGATTTACCACCAAAATAAGCATTCGTTAATGAACCAGCTTGATAGTTGGCATAACTCAAAAATAGATGCTAACAAGTAGTTTAGTTCTCAGATTTACACTACAGGAAAAATATGAGCACGAGATAGTTTGAGAAAATATGAAACTATAGTTCCTTTGAAAGTGAAATAATTTGAATCAAATAGATATCCTATAATTTTTAGCAACTATTACAAATCAAAAATAACTATCTAATGAACAAGCCATATCATTATTATTTGCTATAGTAAATTCCCAACCTTTCCGAATTCTAGAAGCCTAATCTGTGGTATCAAATTGTACAAGCATTTAAATATACATAGAATATTCACTGCACAGAACTATAAAATAGATTGACTATTGAGGAACGAACCTGAAAATTACTGATGAAAGATGATATCGAAGATCGGAGACTAGGGTTTCACAGACAAGTTGACTACCGAGGACTGAACTATTGTGATGAAGGAGAACGGCTGCGAAGATGATTGTAATTGATTAGAGAACGACACGAACTATTCGAGTGGACGGTTTGATTAGGGTTATTTGGTTGGTGATAAAATTGGGGGAAACGAAAATGATTGTATTTTGGAGACAGAGAAACGACTTAATTGTTACTTTGGAGGGAAACGAAAATTTTGGAGCATAGATTAGAGCGTTACACAACGGTGTAGTACAAAATGACTTGAAAAACAAATGTTTAACCATAAACAATAACACTTTAGAATAACGTGTTATTAAATGACGTTATCAATAACATATTTTCTTGTAGTGACCTCTACTTCCTCCAAAATATTCGGCTCAACTACTTCTGCAGTATCATGCAAGCACTTCCGCAAATGAGAAATGTGGAAAACATCATGAACACCGGATAGTCTCTCTGGTAGCTTTAATCTATAGGCCATTTGGAAAATCATTTCTATTATGGGAAATGGCCCTGCAAATCGTGGTGCCAATTTCCCTACAGATCCGAAGCGAACCACATTCCTTAAAGGTGACACCTTAATGAAAACCATGTCTCCCACCTCAAACTCAATGTCAGTCTTTCTCTTGTCTGCGTAGGATTTGTGCCTATCTTGAGCGGTCTTCATTCTCCATCTATTAGGTCAATCTTCTCGGACATCTCTCTAACCATATCTAGTCCAAGTAGTAGTCTTTCTATAGATTCCCACAAACAAGTTGGTGATCTGTAGGCTCGTCCATATAATGCTTCAAAGGGTGCCATACCAATGCTAGCTTGATAACTGTTGTTGTAGGCAAACTCTACTAAAGGAAGATGCTCTTCTCCGAAGTCCATGATACACAGCCTTAAAAGATCCTCAAGAACTCTATTCACCCTTTCTGTCTATCCATCGGTCTATTGGTGATAAGCGATGCTCAAACACAACTGTGTACCTAATGCTTCTTGCAAGATCCTCCAAAATTTGCTGGTGAAAATAGGGTCATGATCGCTTGCGATGCTGGAAGGTGCTCCATGAAGACTGACTATCTCACGAACGTAAACTGCCGCCAACCAAGCTGCCGTCCTCTTGCTCTTAGCCAGAATGAAATGAGCGCTCTTAGTAAGTCTATCCACTACAACCCAAATATTGGTGTTGCCATTCTTTGGTCTTGGCAAACTATCTATGAAATCCATAGAGACGCTCTCCGACTTCCACTATGGAACCTCCAAAGGTTGAAGTAAGCCACCGGGCTTATTTTGCTCAGCTTTAACTTGTTGGAAAATTAAACATCGAGAAACAAACTCCGCCACATCTTTCTTCATCCCAACCCAAAAGAAAACCCTCTTCATGTCTCTATACATTTTATCACCGCCTGGATGATTAGTTATCTTAGAATGATGGGCTTCTTCTAGGACTATCTTTAACAAACTCCCAATTAAGGGAACACAAAGCATTCCATCTCATCGCAACAACCCTTTATCGTCTATGGAATATCTATTGAGGTGAATAGAAGTCTCCCCTTTATTGATCCTATCCAAGATGTTTAAAATCTATGGATCCGCTCGCTGCGAAGCTCCTATCTAATCCATAAGAGTAGGTTGTATCTCTAGCGATGCAAACAAACCAGGCAAACACTCGGTGGAGGGTCTAGAGTCAAAAGTCAATATGAACTCCAACTTTTTCTCTCCACAAATAGAGGACTTAAGGCCATCCTCTGCCGACTTAGTGCATCTGTCACCATATTACCCTTGCCAGGGGCATAAGCAATCTCAAAATCATAAGAATCTGGGAACTCCATCCACCTTTGTTGCCTTAAATTATGATCTTTCTATGAGAACAAGTACTTGAGAGATTTATGATCGGTGTACAACTCGAACTTCTCTCCAAGAAAATTATGATGTCACGTCTTAAGTACGAATACGATGGCAGCTAGATCTAAGTCATGGATATGGTAGTTTTTCACATGAACCCTTAGCTGTCAACCCCTATAACATACTACCTTTCCCTCTTGCATCAGAACCGCACCAAGCCATGTACCACACACACCAGTGTAAACTGTGAACACTTTGTTTCCATCGGGCAAGGTCAAGACTAGGGCTGTTGTCAGAGCTCTATTCAATAACTGGAAAGCAACATCACAATCTATAACCCACGAAAACCCAGATTCTTCTTCGCAAGCCTAGTGAGTGGGGCTGATATCTTTGCGAAGTCCTTAATGAGCTTCCTATAATAGCCTGCCAATCCAAGAAAACTTCTCACCTCCATTGCATTCTTCGGAATTTGCCTATATTGAACTGCAACTACCTTTACAGGATCTACTGCTATCCCAACTTTGGAGATTACATGCCCTAGGAATCACACCTCTTTTCTCCAAAAATGGCATTTGGAGAAATTTGTCTTAAGCTGATGCGCACACAGAGTTTTCAAAACTTTTCTCAAATGTTAGGCATGCTCTTCCTCGCTCTTTGAGAAGATCAAGATATCATCAACAAAGACCATGAAGAATTTATTTAGAAACTCCTGAAACACTCTACTCATCAGATCAACAAAATAGGCGGGTGCATTCGTCAACCCAAAATTCATAATGAGCCATTCAAAGAAACCATCTGTTAGATTCAAAAGTGGCTCTAACACCCAAATTATCTGAATTGGTAGAGATTATATCTAGAAATGCAAGAAAATAAAGAAAACACACAAGATTTATAGTGGTTCGGCGTTAACGAGCCTACGTCCACCTTATATCTATGATTATACGTAAGATTCGGGTACAATCGATGATTTTTCACTCAATCTCCCTTTTAAAATATTAATTCACTTAATGATTTCGAATTAATATTGGTAAGAAATAGTGCAGAGACAGTAATGGTAGGAACAACACTCAGAACTGCCAAAAGATCCTGAAAAATGCCAAGCCTGGGGCTACTTATAGGTGAAATCTACAGACGGATCGTGGTCACACGTAGCACAAATCTCGAAGATCTCGGACCGGTTCGTGGCTTGATGGAGAAATAGTCAATATGACGGATGTAGACAGGTATCATGAGATCTGGGCCTTTTGGATCGTGGTATACTAGTTCGTCGTCTTCGTTTTCTGGTTACACGGATCGGGTCATGGAGCTCTTGAGAGGAAGGATCAGGGGGATCATCACGAATGGGTTGTGACATAGCATCACGAGGCGGAGACAACATAGTCGCCATGAACCATCAAGGACGGGTCTGTCACGATCGAGCTTCCAGGGATTGTATGAGCGAAGCTTCGTATTGTCTTTATGTATGAACCTTGGTGGCTTGGTCAAAAAGCTAGCCAACATTTTGCCCCCTCGAAGTATGTTCTATCAAGGATAGAATATGCTTCGAAAGTACTGAACTATCTTTTCATGAAGTGATGTGAATCAAAAGTTGTATCTGTCTGAAATGTCGTACCGCTTCAGGAGGTTGTATCCTTTGACTGGTATAAATATCGGGTTAAATCATCCATTATTTCTTTATTTATTGGCCGGTCCCAAACTCTGGAAAGTACTGTGATCGACTGGTTAGGTAAATTCTTCTTTTTCTCTCTTTTCTTTTATTTTTACTATGCTTGAGTTTGGATAGTTAAACCTCGTTGTGGTTTGCACACGTAGCATTTGTCATGAATCAAAGATTGAGCGGGCCTCCCCTTGAGCTACGTTGGACTTTCTGGTTTTGAACCTGAAGTTCGGGTGGAGCGGGCCATATCACGAGCCGTAAGGGGCTCTTGCTCGTAGCCCACCAGCTCCAAGTAAAACAAAAAAGAGGATACGAATGGTCTTTGAAATTCTTATATAATCCGATCCATACTCTCTCTTTTCCTTCTTCCTTTCTTTTGCAGCTGCCACCTACTCTTTCAGTCGAAACCCCAATTTGAATTTCATCAAAAACCAAGATTTATTTTGATTAAAAGGTAATGGTGCAAGGTTTCTTTCCCATTTTGTTTGGCTTACTTTTCGCTTCTCTTCATTCTCCTCAAATTTTTACTGATATGGTGATGGTGACAATGAGGACTTTGGGTTTAGCGATGGTGATAATGGGTTCGGTTTCATGGATTTATGGATGAAGAGGAGAAGGAGAAAGGAGAAGGAGCAGATCGGGTCGGTTCGTAGGTGAGGTTTTGGCTCGAGTCACTTCATGATGACGGGGAGATGATAGGAGAAAGGGTGAAGATAAGGCATTAATTTGACTAGCGGTTCGGGTTGTGGGAATGAAGGAGTGTCGGTTCGTGGAGGTGGGAAGTAGAGTGGAACGTGGGGGGTTTGTCACAACCTGTTCAGATAGAGAATAATAGGTCAAGTACTTCAGCGTTCCATGATCCAAATCTTCTCCATGATCCGGAGCTTCTCCACGATCCGAAGCTTTCCCACGAGCCAGTACATTCTTCATGAACCATCGACACATAACAATCTGAACCCTGTCTCACGATGCAGTCTGATGAATGATCTGATGCACATGTTGACTAAATAATGCAATTTAATTCCGACATTCTAATGGACAATTAGGTTAGAGCCTTCGAGTTGAATTTTTTGGATTGAACGACATCATAACCTAGCAGCGGACAATGGCCAATATCCATTTATCTGATTAATTTCACGCTTTCCTTATTATATGCACATGCACACACTTGCACTTACACACACGGGGAACGGGTAACTTGTATTCTAATTTTTACTTCCCAACACAGCTATGTTAGATAAACAAGTGACCGAGACACCGAATTAAAGTACTGAATCAGAGACATCAGTACATCACAGCCCCGATGTGCTTCCCTCAAATTCAGATGAGGAAAAATCCGATCCTGATTATGAGACGGATACCGATATAGAGTCAACGACTTCTAACAGAACATCCCTTGAAGATGAAGATGTACGAGCTCCTGATGAAATTCCGGGTGTTAAGGAAATAGAGAAGTTCACCGACTCTTTACCCTCTAAGTTTGACGATATAAAACTTAAGAAGATATGTTTAAGACACAGAATTCCCTGGGACGATGTGAAAACTCTAGAAAGCGAAGATAGACCTCATTCTGCCCCAGAAGGGTACATGAATGTTAGTCGACTCATGTGCTGGGTAGGGCTATTCCTCCTTTTCCTCCGCTTGTCGTTGATCTCTTAAGACATTTACACATTGCCCCCATGCAACTCCATCTGAATGCCTATGCGGCTCTGTATACTTTGCATGTTGCTTATATGGAGATTTTGCAGACCGAACTTACCCTTAAAGATCTGAAGTTCTATTACCACTTCAAGCATCGTTCCGCGGGGGCTCCCAATTTTTCTTTCTTCGAATCAGCTGCCAATAGCAAAGTTATGACGGATGGTTACTGTAATATAGGGGATATCAAATCTGACTGGTTTTATACAAAACACCAAGCTGGATGTGCGACGAAGTGTGTACAAGCGAGTATGTTTTCAACATTCCCGCGTTTAATTCGAATGCATAGTTTCAGTGCTAACGAATCATTTTGTTCCATATAGATCACAACTTTGAGAGAACGGAAGGATCGATATATGAAGACCGAATGTCCTGCCTTCTCAAGAGTAACTCAGATTTCTTAAGGATTAAGAAATGTATCACCGATGAGAACCTTCACAAACACCGTCTTTTAGATATAAGATTCGGACTTGGAGTGGGCGGCAATCCTAACAAGTATATACCTCCGACTGAGGGAGAAGGAACTTCTCAAGCTGTAAAGACAACTACCCTTCGCAAGAGTCCTTCGCCAATGATTAATCAGGATGACGAGGATTTAAACGTATACAAAGGAGACGAGGGGCAAGCTGACGAATCAAAGGAGGTCTCGACCTCTTGGGGGCAGTCTCCCTTTAGAACTTCATTACCGTTGAGTCTGTTGCTCAGGATGAATTAACGGAGGAATAGATACCCGGGGAATTAAATAAGATTCCTTTACCAGACGATATTTATACTCAGGAAGATTTCGGAGGGGAACCAATTTTTCCCATCTCTGAAGAGACGAGTCCCCCAGTTGGAGAAAAAGAAGTCATCCAAACGAGCCTAACTCTGGGCCCTAGTCCGTTAAAAAGGGGATTTCACGGGATGCACAAATCACATGCACCATTTACCATAACATTCTTTTACCACTATCGTTCATAGTTTTAACATGCACCTGTTTCTTTTATAGGGAAAATGTCTCGCAAACGGTCTTATTCTTATCGTTCCCTTCATGAGGGCACACCAGGCCTCCTTCCAGATCCCGAGCATGCTCGTAGTGATAGTCGGGGAAGGGATAGTCATCAGCCCTGGGATTCTCATCAACCTTATTCCACACGATCTCGATCTCCATCAAAGCAAGGTTCTGAAAAACCTTATAGTCGTCCATCGTTACTGGGTGGGGGCAAGCAACTTCCTAGAGATTTGACCCCTCCGAAGAGTGCGCCTTCTCTTGTCCAGTCTTCTAAAAAACACCACAAGCCAGAGGACAAAAAGAAAGATGAGGGTAAGATCGTAGAGAAGAGAAAGGCATCTCATGTTTCTTCTAGTGAGTACGACTTGGATACTGCCACTGCATAGAATATTGCTCCCAATTCTGAAATTCAGGCCAGGCTAGAGCGCTTGGGAAAGAAGTTCCCTGATATTTTCTTTGTGAGGATGATGTTCGTCCTAGATCTTGAACCAGTCCCCGAGGATTGGGACATAGAGGTGATAGGGTACGTATGCTATGTGGCTAAACAATACAGGGTAATGAAGAAGCATGCTGCCACACTTTCTACTGCCATTCGCCAGTTGGAGACGGAAGTACCCAGAGTGAAGATTAATAAAAATGCTAGGCTAGGAGTGAAACACCCCACCTCCGTTAGGGTCACTCTCAAAGGGAATGCCCTAATTTTGGTGGAGGTTTATAAGTATAAGTCACAAATATACAAGACAGATATAAGAACACATATTTGTAAACAGCGGAAGAACAACAAACTTTTATTTCATAAAATCAAATACGTGTTACAAAACATCACCATGATTGTCTTACATCCTTTCCAAAATCATAACATAATACTTTCATAATCTGTCTTGAGTACATTATTTTAAAGAAGCATAAATAAAACATAGATAAACTGCCAAAGCCCCCATAGTGGATTGTCCAAAGCCATAGTTCAAAACAGGAAAGGTCCAAGCAATACATTTCTCTTCTTCAAGCTGGAAGTTAAGGTTGGTCAAGCTGCTGTGTTCCCTCCCTGTGGACCTAGGGGGGGGGGAAACGGAAGAAAAGAAGACGAAAGAAAAGTAGAGTCAGACATAAAGCCTGAGTAAGTCTAGTACTATTTTGTCTATGAATAAAGAACTGGGTATGATAAGTATAAACAAGAAGTGGGCAAGCACTATAAACTTGGTTAAGTTGTCTAGGGTCGAATATACTATCGTACCCCATGTTAATCTCTGAACCCATATAAACTAGTTTCCAACTGGCACCCCATAATCAGGGTGATGTGATCCATTCAATGATGATCGGCTCCTACTCGCATAGTTACATGTGTCTTACGGCCCCCGATGTTGTAGTTACCAATGCTGGTCCCACCGTGGGGTGTATCAAGTCCCATGGTGGCGGCCCGACACAACCTTAGAATGCACAGGTATGCTACTGGTGTCCAGTGCCTTATTTTTCTGCGCCGGAGTGTGTGCACGCCCGCACTCCGTTAGAACCTACACTGCTACACCACCGCCGTCGATTTGACCTCTTACAATCAGCCCAGTAATCGTGCCCCACCCTGCCTAGTTTCAGGGTATCCTGATACACCTTCTAGGGTTACTGCTGAAAAGGGTCCCCCGTTACTAGGTTTTCTATCTCTAGCCAACATGCTAAGTTGGTTAAGTGTTTTCTAACCTAACCCCCACCAGTCCGTTTAGTTTAGCATGTTCCATTTTGATTAAGTCTTTAGTTCACTTAATCCTAACAATCCTGACTCAGCCTTAATTGTCTTATTAAGGCCCTGACCTCTCACATTAGACAAGTATTGTTGTGGCTGCCTGTTGCCGGTTGGTTCCGGGCAGTCTTACGCCACAACTCAGTCTAACCTCGGGTCCTTATTGGGCTCCATGTTTAACCTCCCACATTGGATAGGTATTGTTGTGACTACTGGACAGCCGGGCGGTTCCGGGCAGGTTTACATCACAACTCAATCCAACCTCGGGTTAAACACATCGTATGTTCTACATTTACATATTTTGTCTTTCTTCTTTATTTTCTTATATGTAAATATTTGCGGCCCATTATTAAGTTAATGGTGTAAAGGTTACACCAATCATGGGCCCAACCCATACTTGAACTTGGGCCCTTCTATTTTATATTTTCATTCATTAATTAATTTTAACCCAACGTTATTTTCCCCCGTTTTACACGTCCGTTTATATATATTGGGATTAGCCTTTTAAAGCCCAATTTAGCCATGCGAAAAAGGGAGGCTTAAAGCGTGATTACATACACAAATAGGGGAAGGTGAGCGCATGAACTTGCAATATGACGTTGGAAATACAAAATAGAAACTGGTGTACTTGCATAGTAGTGACATATACTTTGGTCATAAAGCATAGGTGACATGAATCAAAGCATGTAAACTTGTAGTTATGTTAAGAATATCACTATTGACACATAGGCCTAACTACAACATGAACCTATATTTTTATCTCAGGCATAATGTCAAACATAAGCATGGCATAAATATTTCTAACATAAGCATGGCATAATGTCAAACATAAGCATGGCATAATGTCAAACATAAGCATGGCATAAATATTTCTAACATAAGCATGGCATAATGTCAAACATAAGCATGGCATTAGTATTTGTTCACATAACCATGGCATAAATACTTCTAACATGAAATCATGATTTCTACTTTAGTCATGTAAACTTGCAAAAAGGGATTTTTGAATCTAACCTAGCCATGTACCACATATGTCATCATATAATTCTTGTTAACAATTTCAATTATGCAAATTATCAATCATTGCCTAGTCATATTCATAAGTTTGCAAATAGGTTTTCTAGCATGACTTAATACATAGATTATGGTGTCAAAATTCCAACATAGTTTCATATGAACTATAACAACCAAACTTGTTCCAATTACTTACAAAATGATGTATGCACAAAAATATACATCATGATGGCATAGTAGCAAAACCCCAAACTTGCATGAATTTAAATCAACTACATACATGTAGCTTCAACATGGATTACATAATTTGCGAAATATTCCAAACGTATACTTGCATAGAACTACCGCATGTAGTTCTTTATAACATGAATAACATAATTCAAGAATATCCAAACGTATACAATATTCCAACGCACAAATATGAATTACTTTATCGCCACAAATCAAGTATACATATCTACACAATCATTTGTTCATACCAAAGTAATACTCTACTTACAATCGTTGCGGCGAATTCTCTAATTTAGGAATTTAGAGATGCGACTCCTTCTGACGTAGGCGTTGATTTGCTTTGTTTGAATTGCTTTAGGCTTTAGAATTTTCCTCCTAATCTTCTCTCCAATTTGGTGGCTACTCCTAGTCGTTCCTCAGCAACATGGCGGCTTTGTTCTTATTTTTGAATGAATAGATTAGGGTTTAGTCTAGGGTTGTTTTTATAGAGGTTAGGAACTGATTAGGACCATTGATGTTGCTTGGATTGATCGTAGCCATTCATTCGATAGAGAGACCAATTAGAGCCTGCCACCTAGCCCTAATGACAAAGCAGACCACAGAAAGTCGACCAACATAGCATAGGCCAGCCGGGTTAGACTGGGTTCGACCTGGTCTGGACCAGGTCGACACCCCTGTCGACAGCCCTGTCGACAGGCCTGTCGACCTGGTTAGACCAGGTCGACAGCCCAGTCGACCTGGGTGCGTCAGGCGGGACTTTTTCCGCCCTGGCGCATTGGGCCCCATTTTTGTTTTCTGAGCTTATTTTATTCTGTTTGAATTTTAAACTTAATTCAAAACTTCCGAAGGCCATATCTTCTTCATACGGACTCCGTTTTTCGAAAACTCGGACTCTATTTCGCGTATTTTTCCGAGACGAACGCAATGGCGTATCCCGTTTCCCTTAGTTCTTTGATTTCATATTAATTATACTTTAATTTATGAATTTCACAGTTGTAGAATTCGCGGGGTGTTACATTCTCCCCCACTTAAAAGGATTTCGTCCCCGAAATCTTCAAGTTAGGAGGAATGTATATCCTAACATCCAATCATCCATCTACTCATCCATCAAACACGAGCATCCATTGTCCTTAAAAGACTTCTAATGCTTCATGATCATATGCGAAGTGTGTGTGTGTATGTACTTATCTAATGCAAAATCAGGCGGTCTACTGATTCAGTTGACCTCCTTAATGCGAATTATGTAAGTGCCATGAATCCATTATGTATGCAAATTCTCCTATTCTTGATTCTACATGAGTGCACAATCATTCAATACAAATGCAGCATCCACATGACAACACATTAAAGTTCAACCACATACGAATGCAAGCATATATGCATATGCAATATGAAGTGACTGAGCCGATCTAATACCTAGATTGTGTGTGTATATGCAACCACGAGCAACCACTAGCAATCACTTGCAACCACTTGCAACCATCATACATAACATGTTTCAACTACATGTTTCCACCCAAAAAGATTCTACCTAAAAGATACGGTCGAGGAAATATACCCTAAAAAGATGGATAAAAGCGCAACTTAAGGAAAAAGAAAGATCAAGGATGTACCCTCGAACAGAAAAGGGTAGGCTGTACGGATTCTAGCTTCAGTTTCCCAAGTCGCGTCTCCCTCGGCGTCGCTCCACTGAACTTTGACGAGTTTGGCTTTGCGGTTGCGTAGCTTCTTCACTTCCGTTCCTAATATGCGGGTTGGAACTTTCCTTATGGTTGCTTCGCGTTCCACTTCGGCCTCTTCGAGGATATTTGGCTCTACCACTTCAGCAGACTCATGTAGACATTTTTGGAGATGTGAAACGTGAAAAACGTTGTGGACTCCAGCCAACTTCTCGGGTAGCTCTAATCTATAGGCCATTTTCCCAATTGTTCCTATCTAAAGGTATAGTCGAATGATAGAAGCAAGTAAAAACTTTGTGCCCATTAGGCAATGTCAAAACTGAAAACCTATGCCACATATATATTGATTAGGAGAAGAACTCTCTAAGCATCAGCCCCGAAGACCGAAATCAACATCAGACTGACACCCAAAGAGTTACTCAACCCAACCACCATATATGATTCTAGGAAACTAAACATGATGGACTCCTTTTTAGGTCACAAGGGAGTCCCTTCCTAAGACCAATTTGTATCCTATAAAACCCAAAAACTTTAGTCAAACCAATGAACACCCTCGAGCCCCAACATGTGTTACTAACAGATGAGTCATACTCCCTATGTGGTTTGCAACAGAAATTGGATTGAGAATGGGACCGAGAGGATATACAGAAAAGATACTATGCAAGTAAGCTCTACAGGAAGAGAGGAATCAAGGATATACTCTTAAGAAGAGATATTATGCACGAATCTAGTCTTCAATCTTCTAAGTCGCATTTCTTGAGCTTAACTCCATTATGCTTTGTCCGTCTTTAACTTCACAATTTCGTAGCTTCTTAATTCTTGTTTCCAAAATATGAGTTGGAACCTATTTCTCGTTCCTCTTTCACTTATTCTTCTTCTAGTATACTTGGCTCAAGCCTAACTGCGTACTCATGGTTCCATGCAAGCTCTCCAAAATTCAGTAGTGAATCTTGGATCTTGTTCACTTACTAGAAGGTATCCCACATAGATGAATTATCTCTTGAAAATAAACAATTGTCAACTTCGTGAGCGGAGCTGAGATTTTCGCAAAATCCCTTATGAATTTTCGATAGAAACCCGCTAGTCCTAGAAAGCTTCGGACCTCAGTTGCATTCCTTGGTGTCTTCCAATCCTGTACCGCCACTACCTTAGCAGGGTCCACTGCTAACCCTTGTTTGGATACTATGTGCCCAAGGAACCTCACCTCTTCTCTCCAAAAGTGGCATTTGGAGAATTTGGCTTTTAGTTGATGGACTCGCAAAGTTTCCATGATTGCCCTTAAGTGTTGAGCATGTTCCTCTTCACTCTTTGAGAAGATAAGGATATCATCTACGAAGACCACTACGAATTTGTTGAGGAAATCTCTAAATACCCTACTCATCAGGTCCACGAAGTAAGCAGGTGCATTTGTCAAGCCGAAAGGCATGACAAGCCATTCAAAGAAGCCGTCTGGGGTTATGAACGTCGTTTTATCGATGCTATCTTCAGCCACCCTTAGCTGATGGAAACCGGTTGCTAAATCGAGTTGGGAGAAAACAGACGCTCCTACAAGCTGGTCAAATAAATCGTCAATTCTAGGGAGAGGGTGCCTATTCTTTTTCGTTAGCTTGTTGAGCTCCCTATAGTCAACACATAGACGGAGTGAACCATCCGCCTTTGTAGCGAACACCACTGGAGCGCCCCATTCTGAAATGCTCCTCCTAATGAACCCCTTCTCTAGAAGCTCTTTAATCTGTTTACTGAGCTCCTTCCTTTCTCGTGGAGCCATATGTCTAACGGGCAACGCAACGGGCTTTGCATTATCTACAAGATATATGCGGAAGTCTATTTCCCGCTTCGGAGGCAAGCCCTTCACCTCTTCGAAGACATCCGGATATTCCCGGACCACTCTAACTGATTGCAAATTTTCAACAGAGGCATCTAGCGATTCAAGATAACTAAGCATAACCGCGTATGAGGGATTACAGGAAATTTCCAAAGTATTACCGAGCTGGGTTAGGAGCCTAACAACCCTTTTCTCACAATCAAGGATGGCCCCATTACTGGATAGCCAATCCATACCCAAAATCAAACCATACCCCGAAAAGCCCAAAACAAAGGCACTACATTGAAATTCTACACTTAGAATAGAAATTTTCAATCCCACACAGATCATAGACAAATGAGCTGGGCCCCCAATTGGGTTTGAAACAATTAAGGGGTCCTCTACCATACTAGTTTTTAGGTGCAGAGATTCTACTAGAGCAGACGAGATAAAGGAGTGTGATGCGCCAGAATCAAATAAAGTGCGAACGGGGTGATCATAAAGATAAACTACACTTTCTACAGAAGTATTTATACCTCGCTGTTGCAAAGGTGGTGCTTCCAGCACATGGACCTGTGCCCCTGGGGTGGATCCAGCCCTTTGCCCCTGTCCTCGTTTCTTTGGGCAGTCCTTAGCCCTATGGCCTGTCTCTCCGCAAGAAAAGCACCCACCATTCTCCTTGGCCTTCTTTTTCCGGCAGTCCTTTACTAAGTGCCCCACTTTGCCACAGAAATTACACTTCCTCTTCTCTTTGTTGCCTTTCCCATCCTTCTTAAAGTCTGTCTTCTTAGGCTGCAAACCCTCTTTCTTCCCTTGAGAGCTTTCTGCCTTTGTCTCCTTCTTGCCCTTATCCTCTTCATTCAGTAATGCCATTTGCACCAATCTTTCATACGTGGCTCCCATGGGTATATGGGTCATGGCCAAACTGTGTAATGGCTCATTCAACCCTTTGACGAAACGGAGAGCCTTCTTGTGCGGGGTATTGACTAGGTCAAGCCCAAACCTAGCCAGCTCGTCGAACTGATTCACGTACTCTCTGACTGTCTTGTCCCCTTGCTTAAGAAATAAGAATTTTTCCAACTGCAAACTTCTTTCCGCATCTGAGAGAAATTTAGTCTCAAACCTAGCCCTAAAGTCCTCCCATGTCTCCACTGGTCTTTCAGCATTAGTGACTTCCCACCAGTAGGAAGCCTCGCCCTTCAATAGCCACACTGCCAATTGTACTTTTTGTCTATCCTCTACCTCAAAGATGATGAATAGGTCCTCCGTCTCTTTCAGCCAATTTCTAGCTGCCACGAAGGACTCAGTTCCATGGAAATCCCTTCCTCCCATAGCTTTAAAATCTTTACATATCTTAGCAAACGTGTTTCCCCGAGGAGGAGGTGGAGGAAAAGGTGCCGCTGCAGCTGGATGATTTCCGGCAGCTGGGGGCGAAGGAATGGTAGGGCCTGGCTGAGTGGCTCTTGCTTCTAAGAACCGTCTAAACCAACCAGGTATTGGTACCCCTTCCGGCAAGTTAAGATCTTCGGACATGCTGAAACAAAAAGGATAGATTCAAAACGAAGGATAAGAGATAGTACCTATGGCTTTGGGGAGTGGACTTTGCCTTTTAAAATAAAATAATATTTTTCTTTTAAAAAATGCTTCTTTAAATTTCCTTTTTGAAAACAATTTTTCAAAACTTTTTATCTTATCTGGTAAACCTATGCTCTGATACCAAGTGAAACACCCCACCTCCGTTAGGGTCACTCTCAAAGGGAATGCCCTAATTTTGGTGGAGGTTTATAAGTATAAGTCACAGATATACAAGACAGATATAAGAACACATATTTGTAAACAGCGGAAGAACAACAAACTTTTATTTCATAAAATCAAATACGTGTTACAAAACATCACCATGATTGTCTTACATCCTTTCCAAAATCATAACATAATACTTTCATAATCTGTCTTGAGTACATTATTTTAAAGAAGCATAAATAAAACATAGATAAACTGCCAAAGCCCCCATAGTGGATTGTCCAAAGCCATAGTTCAAAACAGGAAAGGTCCAAGCAATACATTTCTCTTCTTCAAGCTGGATGTTAAGGTTGGTCAAGCTGCTGTGTTCCCTCCCTATGGACCTGGGGGGGGGGGGAAACGGAAGAAAAGAAGACGAAAGAAAAGTAGAGTCAGACATAAAGCCTGAGTAAGTCTAGTATTATTTTGTCTATGAATAAAGAACTGGGTATGATAAGTATAAACAAGAAGTGGGCAAGCACTATAAACTTGGTTAAGTTGTCTAGGGTCGAATATACTATCGTACCCCATGTTAATCTCTGAACCCATATAAACTAGTTTCCAACTGGCACCCCATAATCAGGGTGATGTGATCCATTCAATGATGATCGGCTCCTACTCGCATAGTTACATGTGTCTTACGGCCCCTGATGTTGTAGTTACCTATGTTGGTCCCACCGTGGGGTGTATCAAGTCCCATGGTGGCGGCCCGACACAACCTTAGAATGCACAGGTATGCTACTGGTGTCCAGTGCCTTATTTTTCTGCGCCGGAGTGTGTGCACGCCCACACTCCGTTAGAACCTACATTGCTACACCACCGCCGTCGATTTGACCTCTTACAATCAGCCCAGTAATCGTGCCCCACCCTGCCAAGTTTCAGGGTATCCTGATACACCTTCTAGGGTTACTGCTGAAAAGGGTCCCCCGTTACTAGGTTTTCTATCTCTAGCCAACATGCTAAGTTGGTTAAGTGTTTTCTAACCTAACCCCCACCAGTACGTTTAGTTTAGCATGTTCCATTTTGATTAAGTCTTTAGTTCACTTAATCCTAACAATCCTGACTCAGCCTTAATTGTCTTATTAAGGCCCTGACCTCTCACATTAGACAGGTATTGTTGTGGCTGCCTGTTGCCGGTTGGTTCCGGGCAGTCTTACGCCACAACTCAGTCTAACCTCGGGTCCTTATTGGGCTCCATGTTTAACCTCCCACATTGGATAGGTATTGTTGTGACTACTGGACAGCCGGGCGGTTCCGGGCAGGTTTACATCACAACTCAATCCAACCTCGGGTTAAACACATCGTATGTTCTACATTTACATATTTTGTCTTTCTTCTTTATTTTCTTATATGTAAATATTTGCGGCCCATTATTAAGTTAATGGTGTAAAGGTTACACCAATCATGGGCCCAACCCATACTTGAACTTGGGCCCTTCTATTTTATATTTTCATTCATTAATTAATTTTAACCCAACGTTATTTTCCCCCGTTTTACACGTCCGTTTATATATATTGGGCTTAGCCTTTTAAAGCCCAATTTAGCCATGCGAAAAAGGGAGGCTTAAAGCGTGATTACATACACAAATAGGGGAAGGTGAGCGCATGAACTTGCAATATGACGTTGGAAATACAAAATAGAAACTGGTGTACTTGCATAGTAGTGACATATACTTTGGTCATAAAGCATAGGTGACATGAATCAAAGCATGTAAACTTGTAGTTATGTTAAGAATATCACTATTGATACATAGGCCTAACTACAACATGAACCTATATTTTTATCTCAGGCATAATGTCAAACATAAGCTTGGCATAAATATTTCTAACATAAGCATGGCATAATGTCAAACATAAGCATGGCATAATGTCAAACATAAGCATGGCATAAATATTTCTAACATAAGCATGGCATAATGTCAAACATAAGCATGACATAAGTATTTGTTCACATAACCATGGCATAAATACTTCTAACATGAAATCATGATTTCTACTTTAGTCATGTAAACTTGCAAAAAGGGATTTTTGAATCTAACCTAGCCATGTACCACATATGTCATCATATAATTCTTGTTAACAATTTCAATTATGCAAATTATCAATCATAGCCTAGTCATATTCATAAGTTTGCAAATAGGTTTTCTAGCATGACTTAATACATAGATTATGGTGTCAAAATTCCAACATAGTTTCATATGAACTATAACAACCAAACTTGTTCCAATTACTTACAAAATGATGTATGCACAAAAATATACATCATGATGGCATAGTAGCAAAACCCCAAACTTGCATGAATTTAAATCAACTACATACATGTAGCTTCAACATGGATTACATAATTTGCGAAATATTCCAAACGTATACTTGCATAGAACTACCGCATGTAGTTCTTTATAACATGAATAACATAATTCAAGAGTATCCAAACGTATACAATATTCCAACGCACAAATATGAATTACTTTATCGCCACAAATCAAGTATACATATCTACACAATCATTTGTTCATACCAAAGTAATACTCTACTTACAATCGTTGCGGCGAATTCTCTAATTTAGGAATTTAGAGATGCGACTCCTTCTGACGTAGGCGTTGATTTGCTTTGTTTGAATTGCTTTAGGCTTTAGAATTTTCCTCCTAATCTTCTCTCCAATTTGGTGGCTACTCCTAGTCGTTCCTCAGCAACATGGCGGCTTTGTTCTTATTTTTGAATGAATAGATTAGGGTTTAGTCTAGGGTTGTTTTTATAGAGGTTAGGAACTGATTAGGACCATTGATGTTGCTTGGATTGATCGTAGCCATTCATTCGATAGAGAGACCAATTAGAGCCTGCCACCTAGCCCTAATGACAAAGCAGACCACAGAAAGTCGACCAACATAGCATAGGCCAGCCGGGTTAGACTGGGTTCGACCTGGTCTGGACCAGGTCGACACCCCTGTCGACAGCCCTGTCGACAGGCCTGTCGACCTGGTTAGACCAGGTCGACAGCCCAGTCGACCTGGGTGCGTCAGGCGGGACTTTTTCTGCCCTGGTCCATTGGGTCCCATTTTTGTTTTCTGAGCTTATTTTATTCTGTTTGAATTTTAAACTTAATTCAAAACTTCCGAAGGCCATATCTTCTTCATACGGACTCCGTTTTTCGAAAACTCGGACTCTATTTCGCGTATTTTTCCGAGACGAACGCATTGGCGTATCCCGTTTCCCTTAGTTCTTTGATTTCAAATTAATTATACTTTAATTTATGAATTTCACAGTTGTAGAATTCGCGGGGTGTTACAAGGAGCAAAATGGAAAAAGAACTAGAGGATGCATAGGCCCAACTGGCTTTAGCTCGGCGAGATGCAGAGAATTACAGGTCCGAGCTGGAGAGTGGTAGGGAGCGTTTTTGCAGTGAGCATGACTCAAAAGCCAGGAACGGGTGGCTCTGAGGAAGGAAGTGTAAGATCTTAGGGCAATTAATACTGAACTGAAGACAGCACAGGAACGCTTTGCTGCTGAGAAAGATGCCTAGGAGAAAGAGAGGGCGATCTTAAAAGATGACCTCGCTCTCGCCAAAAAGGAAAAAGAGGTTTTAAATGATCAACTTGTCCAAGCTGAGGAGTGTGCAGCTCTGCTGAAAGTAACGCCAATAATGCTTTTGAATCGGCCATTGCTGCTGCTGATAAGCTTGCTGAAAAAGAGAAAGATATAGCAGGTTTTGAGGAAATGTTGTTTGACTTCTTTGGTCAAGTCATCAAGACTCGAGACATCTCTTGGATTCCAGACTATCATGTTACTTTGGCCAATGTATGGGATGCAAATGTCGAAGGCGAGAAGTGGGGATTGATGGTCGATGAGATTGACGAAAATTAGCTGATGTAGACCTTTCTTAAAGGTGAAGAACCTGAGGTTTTCGAGAAAGGTAGATTTCTAATCCATGAAGAGACCGAGAGGGAGAATATTAAGCTCAAGGGCAAGTATAAGGTTGGCGAAGGCTCGAGCTCGATGGAGGAGCCCAAAACCTCTGAAATTGAGGAATATAACCCTGATGATCCATTGATCCCCTTGGCTCCAACCCCTCCAATTGTCGGGACCACCACTACAAATCTAGGAGATGAGTTGGCTGAAGGTATCTCCATATTCTCTCCACAGTTCATCAAAGCAATCGTAACTTGTTGTCGTCTCACAGGACAGACAACTGACATGGCCACATCTCCTCCTGATTCACTAACATTTGCTGCTCATGGTGTAGGTACCAAATTGGTCGAAAAAGGTGCAGAGGAGAAGGTAGTGGCAAAGAAAGTTGATGTCCCCCCGGGTTCTGGTGTTGAAGTTTCTGAGATTCCAAAGCAAACCGAGGGTACAACAAGTGAGAGAGTCACGATAGCACCCGTGGAATCCGGCACCGGCGCTCCTGCAGACGCTGAGATTATTGCGGCTTTGCAAGACACAGATGGTGGTCATGGAGATGAGGAAGAGGAAGTTGTAATCATAAATGAGGCTAAGGATGATGATAGTGAAACCTTGGCTGACATGCATGCTAGGAAAGAAAAGCAGTTGGTTCTTAAGATGGGGGAACATGACCCTGTATTCGTGCCCCCTATTTCTAAAATCAACCCAAAGACTGGGTTGGTTATAAGATTCTCTTCCAAATCAATAACTTCACAACTTGCCTCCTAACCTTCTAGTCCTCCCCCGGAGCCTCTTGTTAATAAGAGGAAGAGGAAGAAAAGTAACCGCTCAGAAGAAGGAAAAGAAATCAAAATCGTCTCCCAAGCGTAAATAGAATGCACTTATTAGCTCATATTTTAGTTTTAGGATTTCCTTTGGCCAAAAGATGTAGTTGTGAGAGTGGCCTTCACTTTTGTTTAGCTTCTCATTCTTGTAAATCTGCTATCAGTAAATGAAAATCTATTTCTTTTGCGTCATTGCATTCCTGCAAGTTCATCATGTTTGTAGAGTTTAAATAATCATTACCGAAACAATCATAATTAAATACTGAAGTCATGAGTAACAATCATTAATCATAACCAAAACAATCATAACTAAATACCGAAGTCATGAGTAATAATCATTGAGAAGTTCGTGTGCTAAGTAAATGTGTAGTGGTGTACGTATACGCCCACAATCAATTGTCATTATAGTGCCTGGCCAGGGCTTATTGGCGATTGATTAGGATTATATTTGTACTCTCCCCCCCCCCCATGTACGGAAATGAGGAGTTCGGCCCCCCCTTTTCATTCTTGTCATTAATTGTGTGATGGGATAGGTGCCCTTGAGTGGCATATGTCATTGTGCCTTTGAACTATCCTGATCTTTCAGCGGGGTAATAGTTCTCGTGTCGCTAAGTCTCTAATGCCTTTATACTCTCCCGATCCTTCAGCGGGTTAGAGTTCGAGCTCGATTCTTGGTCTACTCGTCGATCCCTTAGCGGGGCAGAAGTTCTGGGGGCGCTAAGTCTCTAGCGCCTTTATACTCTCCCGATCCTTCAGCGGGTTAGAGTGTTATCAAGGCGGTTTTATCGTGGTGCACCTTCATGCCTTGGGGACGTTGTCTTCGCGTCCTTTATAATCTATCCCTAATCTCAAGAATTAGAGTGCAAGCAGTAGTGTAATTTACCTTGCTGCACCTTTTAGAGCTTTAGTTATCGTTAGCTTTCTGATCTGATAGATGGCATTTTAGATCAGCTGTTTTGAGATTACTACATAATTTAAAACAAACTTCAAAATAGTAATGATATATTAATCAAAATAAAAGAGCAGACAAAAAATAAATAAATAATTAAAAAAAGACGGTGTAGTAAAGGTAAATGACACACGATGTTTTTATAATGGTTCGGTTGAATCATGACCTACGTCCACTTTATAATCTTTTGTTCATGTAACCAGACTGTTCTAGGCAAGTCGAGCCTTTTTACATGGTCCTAAAAAACAAAAGAATAAAACTGACAATTTCATGTTAGGTAAGGCCGCAAATGCTGAGCATTCAACACTCTGGGGATTTCATCTCCATCCACGGTTGCTAGCTTGAAAGTTCCATTATCAAGCCTTCGTAAAATGGAGTACGGTCCTTCCCATTTTGGGCTCATATGTACTAGGGACGGAAAGACGCGTTTCAGAACCAAGTCTCCTGGTTCAAATGTTCGAGCTCGGACTCTTTTGTTGTAATACCGAGCTATTTGTTGTTTATGCCTCAGGGCACGTAAGTCGGCTTCATCCCTTTTTTCTTCAACCATGTCCAGGGATTCAAGGAGCAGCTCATTATTGGTCATTGGATCGTAATAAATGGTTCGATGAGATGGTACTTCCAACTCGACCGGAATGACTGCTTCAGCTCCAAAAGCAAGGGGAAACGGGGTGTGACCCGTCGCCAACTTTTACGTTGTTCTATAGGCCCATAGTGCCAGGGGTAATTCATCAACCCACATGGATTTGGCCCTCTTCAATCTTTTCTTTAGAATGGATTTGATCACCTTGTTTGCTGCTTCAACTTGTCCGTTCAACTGCGGATGTGCCACACAGGTGTATCTTTTCTCGATGTGATACTTCTGACAGAAATCTCGAAACTCGGTGCTGTCGAATTGGGTCCCATTTTCGGTTACGGTGACTTTTGGAATCCCAAACCGACATATAATGTTCTTAATGACAAAGGTGATCACTCGCTTGGTTGTGATCATGGTCAAAGGCACTGCTTCTACCCATTTAGTAAAATAATCCACGGCCACAAAAGCGAACTTTGCTCCGCCCTTTCATTATGGGAAGGCTCCCAATAATGTCAATTCCCCATATAGCAAAAGGCCACGGGCTTGTCATTCTCTTCAACTGGCTAGGTGGCGCCCTAGGAATCTTGGAGAATTTCTGGCAAGCATCACAACGTCGTGCATACTTGGCTACATTCTTGTTTATGGTAGGGCAGAAATAGCCATACCGCAATATCTTCTTTTCCAGCGTTTGCCTTCCAGTGTGATCGCCAAATTCGCCTTCACGGACCTCTTTCAGCACACGCTTGATGTCATCATGGGCGATACACCGGAGGAGGGGCATCGAGAAACCTTGTTTGTACAGGAGATTGCCTTGCAACACATATCGTGAAGCTTTTCGTATAACTGCACGCCTCTCACTTTTCTTCGTTGGAATCGTTCCATTTATCAAAAACTTCTTTAGAGGAGTCATGGATGACTCTCTCTCAGGCTCAATCTCTAGTACTAGATCAACTTCCATCTGATCCATGCTAGGAGACTGTAGTACTTCAATTGGGACTAGCTCCGTATCCGGAGGATTATCTGAACTAGCCATTTTTTCTAACTTGTATGCCTTTTGATTCTCCATTCGGGGAATATGAGATATGCTGTGGTGGTCAAAACCATCCAACAACTTCTTCACTTTTTCCAAGTACGATATTAGCCTTGTACTCTTGGCTTGAAACTTTCCATTGACCTGGTTTACGACTATCTTGGAATCGAAAAAGATGTCTAGCTTTGTAATATCCAATTCCTTGGAGAGTTCGAGCCCAGTAATTAGAGCTTCGTACTAGGAGACGTTATTAGTAGCGTGGAACTCCAGTCTAAGAGCGTGATAAATTAACTATTTCTTTGGAGTTTTGAGAACTACTCCTGCACCAGATCGTCTATCATTTTTAGCTTCGTCTGTGTATAGTTTCCAGGCATTTGGGTCGAGGAGTAGCTTTGGCGGATCGTCCTCTTCAGTTACTACATCATCATCCGGGTAAACTCCGCTATGAAGTCCGCAAGCACATGCCCCCCTTATCGACCTTCGGGGCTGGAAATTCAAATCGAACTGACTTAGCTCAAGGTTCCACTCGAGTAGTCATCCTGATGCTTCTGGCCTTTGCAGAACCTGTTTAAGCGGGTGATCAGTGTACGCAGTAATGGGATGAGTTTGGAAGTAGTGGCGAAGTTTTCTAGATGCAATTAGTAAGCTATACGCCAGCTTTTCTATTTTTGGATAATTCCGTTCTGCAGCCGCCAGTTTCTTACTCACATAGTACACCGGTCTTTGTACCTTATCCTCTTCTCTTACCAAAGCCGGACTGATTGCGTGAGATGACACTATTAGGTACAAAAATAAATCCTCGTGATCCACAGGCTTAGATAGTATCGGGGGTCTTTCCAAATGGTTCAATAGATTCTGGAATGCTTCTATACAATCGGGAGTCCATTTAAAGTTGCGTTTGCCTTGCTTTATCAGCTCGAAAAACGGGATGCATTAACCTGTAGCTTTCGAGATGAACCAACTCAGCGCCGCCACCTTTCCAGCAAGGCTCTGGACGTCCTTAATTTGCTTTGGTTCTTGGATATTTTGAATTGCTGTAATTTGATCTGGATTGATTTCGATTCCACGCGAGCTGACGATGAATCCTAGGAATTTTTCAGATGCTACCCCAAATGAACATTTCAAAGGATTCGGTTTCATCCCATATTTTCGGAGAATCTCAAACATCTCTGTTAAATCGTTAATATGATCTGATGATTGTCTGGATTTTACCAACATGTCGTCAACGTATACCTCCATCATTTTCCCGATTTGGTTGTAAAACATTCTATTCACCAATCGCTGATATGTTGCGCCGACATTCTTCAAACCGAAAGGCATCACCACATAGCAGTATAATCTAAAATCTGTAATGAAACTAGTATGCTCTTGGTCTGGGACATGCATGGGGATCTGATTGTACCCCGAGTATGCATCCATAAAAGAAAGAAGTTCATGACCCGCGGTTGGATCTACCAACTGATCGATTCTAGGTAACAGAAAGCTGTCTTTTGGGCAGGCTTTGTTTAGATCTGAAAAGTCGATGCATGTACGCCACATTCCATTGGCCTTTTTTTTACCAAAACCGGGTTTGAATTTCAATCAGGGTACGTTGAATCTTTAATAAATCCATTACTCCTTAGTTTTTTCGACTTCTTCCTTCAAGGCGGCAGACCTTTCTCGGCCAAGCATTCGCCTTTTCTGCTTGACAGGAGGATGTTTCGGGTTGATGCTTAATGAATGACTCATAATCGAGGGAGATATCCCACACATGTCTGCATGGGTCCAGGCGAATACATCCAAGTTAGCTTTCAGGAAATTTGTTAATTCTTTGGCTCGAACAGGATCCAACTGGGATCCAATCTTCAGGACCTTCTCTCAGTCACTATCATCGATTGGTACATCCACAGTCGCTTCATTGGGAGTCGCCATTCTGCCCCCAGGCTCTTCATCCTCTCTGGGATCTATGTCCTTAGGCAACTCTCTAGGCGACCCTCCCGGAGGTATTTTCTTTAGTTGCTATGACGATTCCTCCCTCGGAGGGGAAGAACCACCTTTTGCTTCTACATCTTTCCCTTTGCGGAGAACCTTTAACTCTGCATTGTAGCATGCTCGTGCAACAACTTGATCTCCTCTGACTATGCCTATGCCGACATCCGTCGGGACTTCAACAACAAGCACCAGGGTGCAATGCAGGCCATGAATTGGGCTAGGGCTGGCCGGCCCAAGAAGGCATTGTATGGCGACTCAATGTCCAGGACTACAAAGGGGAGAATTCTCACTCTCTGGCATTCTCCTTCCCCAAGGGGTACTGATAATTCCACGTATCCCATTGGAGCGGTCGAGGCCCCATTAAATCCACGTATCCAACCCTCGCATGATTTCAAATCCTTCGGCTCGAGTTTCATTTGGTCGAATGTTTTCTTGAACAGAATGTTGAATGAACTCATGTTACCTACTAAGACTTTATGAACTATAGCTGGACCGATGGTGACGGTGATCACTAATGGGTCTTCAGTTGGGGAGTGAATCCCAATACTCTCTCGCTCGCGAAATATGACGTCATCAGACATCGTCTTTTGCTGCTTAACAGGAGCGTTATCCTTGGGTTGCTACATTCCCCCACATCAAAATGCTATTTAGCTGCATTCACGTATTGATCCATAGCTCTAAAACTGTGCCCTGCCAGGTGAAGCCCACCAACTATGTTATTGATAATAATATTTTTTTCCTTTTTGCTGAGCCATTGGTTTAGCAGCAGGTTGGCTTTGGTTCGGGGCTTGTACGGCTTGCCCCCTACCACTAGGAATCATCTTATATTCACCAAGCTTCCCTTCTCGGAGCAGTTTTTCAATCACATCTCTCAGGTGATGACATTCGTTTGTAGAATGATCATGGACCTGATGAAAAGGACAGAATTTCCCAGTTTCACGCTCTTTTTCTGTAGAATCTCTTGGAGGAGGTCTTTTGTATTGGAGGACATTATATGTATCCAGAAATATGTTTTCCAACGTATTATTTAACGGCATGAAGCTCTCAAATGGTCTGAGCCGGGATCTTCTCTGAGAATCTTTTCCTCGATTTATTTTTCGATTATTGTTATTACTATTCCCCGATTGGCGACCACTGCCTTGATTCTTGTTCCCGACATTAACTTCAACTTTTCCTGAGTTGTCTCCCATTCGATTAATTGCCACATTAGTTGGGATATCCTCCTTATCAGCTGCCTTCCTCTTTCAGTTGGCGTAAATTTCCTCCTGACGCATGCGGATGTTGGCCTTTTCGTAGAATATCTCTCTGGTTAATGGTGGTTTACCGGCTAGATATCTTCCAAACTTAGTATCCTTATCCACTCCGTCAATTAGAGCCATCAAAAAGTTTGTTCATAGGGATCTCTAACCTTTGTGACTACTAAATTGAAGCGATCTAAATAGGACCTCAAGGATTCGTCCGTACGTTGTTTAATGAGGGACAACTCAATGACATTCTTAGATCTCTGAGTATGTAATCGGAACTGATTTACAAACTGTTCACTTAATTCCCTGAAACTAGAGATCGATCGCGCTGGCAACCGAGTGAACCACATTAGTGCCGTGTCCTCCAGGAATATTGGGAACGCCTTACACTTCACAGCATCGGAGGCGGTAGCCTCATTCATGTACAATGAATATCTCATCAGGTGATGAACTGGATCTGCCTTTCCTGCATAACGGTTCATGGATGGCATGTTAAATTTTCTCAGGAATCGAACCTCTAAAATATCATCTATAAAAGGCGAATGACTACGGCCTATACCCCAATCTTCAGTTCTTTGTCCGCGACTTTCCACCATCATTGGCCTAATCATGGCTTCGACATCCGCATGGGTCAGGGTGGATTCGGGATCAACACTTCTTACCTGGCGGGCTCCTACAACATTTTTTTGACGTGTTGTTGCAAGGTATGGGTCCTGGACAGAGCACCCTTGCCCCTTATTGCCGCGATTAGTCGCACGACGAGCGGGAGGAACATGTCGATTCTGAGCAGGATCAATAACGCCTCCATTCCTAGGCGGCAGTATGGGCTCATTTAAGTTACGATTATTGGTTTCCTGATTAAGCACTTCTATATTCTCAGCCCTTTCCAATAGAGGCCATTGTCGGTTTCTCTGAGGCTCTTCAGATGAGGATGTATGTTCGGGGGATTAAGGGTAAGCTGGAGGTAGCGAAACCCGGCTTTGAATATCATCAATTCATCTTCCTAAGGCAGTAATATTCTGACGCAACAACGAGCTCTCCTGCCTTTAGGCGGCCAATTCATCAGTTTGCCTGTCCAATGCTTCAAGTATTCGAGTCAGATGTCCTTCGGTAACTGGAGCAGAAGGGTCGAACTGGTCATCTTCGTCTTCTCTTATACGCAAGGAACTTGATCCGGGTTGAGCGGAAGTACCAGCACGAGTAGAACGAGCCATAATTTCCTTCCCAGGTCGAGTAGTAATCTGATTGTCAGTTCGGGTCGTGGTCCTCCTAAGTTGGTGGGTCGTGGTACCCCCTTGACGTCGGGTCGTGGTGACAGGTGCAGGAGGGATCGTGGCGAGGTCCTGTGATCGGGTAGTTCCCTTTCAACAGTCTGGTTCGTTGCTCCATCACTGGATCGGATAGCCCCAACATTGCCACGATCCGAGAGCTCTACCTCGACCTGTTCACGCTTTCTTCAGTTGCTTCGTTCGCAGCTTCATTCGCTTGCGAAGTTCGTACTTCCCTAGAATTCTTTCCAGCCACGATGTCTGAGCTTTACTGAAATCTTCAAAAATCGAAATAGTGGGGTTTTGGACAGTTTTCTTCGGACTTAACTATCCGAAGAATAGAACTACAATCCAATATGCTGATACTTCGTTCTCAGTGAAAGAACCAAAATGTTAGATCCAAAAGTGGCTCTAACACCCAAATTATCTGAACTAGCAGAGATTTATATCTAGAAACGCAGAAAACACACAAGATTTATAGTGGTTCGGCGTTAACGAGCCTATGTCCACTTTATATCTATGATTATACGTAATATTCGGGTACAATCAATGATTTTTCTCTCAATCTCCCTTTTGCAATATTAATTCACTTAATGATTTCGAATTAATATTGGTAAGAAATAGTGCAGAGATAGTAATGGTAGGAACAACACTCAGAACTGCCAAAATACCCTAAAAATGCCAAGCCTGGGGCTATTTACAGGTGATATCTACAGACGGATCGTGGTCACACGTGGCACAAATCCCGAAGATCTCGGATTGGTTCGTGGCTTGATTGAGAAATAGTCAATATGACGGTTGTAGACAAGTGTCACGAGATCCAGGCCTTTCGGATGGTGGTATACTAGTTCGTCGTCTTTGTTTTATGGTTACACGGATTGGGTCGTGGAGCTCTTGAGAGGAAGGATCGGGGGGATCATCACGAACGGGTCGTGACATAGCATCGCGAGGCAGAGATAACATGGTGGCCACGAACCATCAAGGACGGGTCTGTCACGATCGAGCTTCCAGGGATTGGATGAGCGAACCTTCATATTGTCTTCTGGTATGAACCTTGGTGGCTTAGTCAAAAAGCTAGCCAGCACCATCTGTAGTTCTAAAAGCGGTCTTGTCTATAATGACCTCGGCCACCCTCAATTGATGAAACCACGTGGCCAAGTCTAACTGAGAGAATACTGATGCACCAACAAGCTGGTCAAACATATCATCTATCCTCAGAAGTGGGTGCCTGTTCTTCTTAGTGAGTTCGTTCAACTCCCTATAGTTCACACATAAGTGAAGCGAACCATACGCCTTAGTTGCGAATACCACCGGAGCACCCCATTTAGATATGCTTCGCCTAATAAACCTTTTCTCAAGTAGCTCTCCTAGTTGCTTACTAAGCTCCCTCTTTTCTCTTGGGGCCATATGGCACACAGGTAATGCAACTGGCTTTGCATTGCCTACCAGATATATATGAAAATCGATCTCGCGCCTCGGAGGTAAGCCCCGAACATCATCAAAAACATCAGGATAGTCTCGGACTACTGGTACAGACTGCAAATCATCGATAGATGTATCAAGAGACTCTAGGAAACTAAGCATGATAGACCCCTTAGGGTCACAAGAAATCTCGAGGGTCCTCTCATGGCAAGTCAAAAGTCTATCGACCCTCCTCTCACAATCCAGAATGGCACCATACATGGCTAGCCAATCCATCCCTAGAATCAAACCGTAGCCCATAAAACTGAGCACATATGCATCGCACTCAAATTCGATGACTGACACAAATATTATCAAACCACGACAAATCATGAACAAATCAGCCGAACCACCAATGGGGTTTGAGACAACTACGAGATCCACTACCGTACTAGTATTTAGGTGTAGAGACTCGACCGCAGAATTAGATATAAATGAATGTGAAGCGCCAGAATCAAAAAGAGTTATAATAGGATGATTGGAAAGAGAAATCAAACCTTCCACGAAAACTTTCCTACCTCGATCTGGAGCACTGATCGCGAGAGCATGCACCTGCCCTCCAGAAGCTCCTGCCATTTGACCTTGTCCTTGTTTCTTCATGCACTCCTTAGCAAAGTGTCCAACTTCTCCATAATTGAAGCAAGTATTCTTCCTTCTTTTCCAGTCCTTTACCAAGTGACCCTCGCATCTGCAACTATGGCACTTCCTCTTATCCTTAGCCTTGTCATTCTTTCCGCCCTTCTTTAGTTGTTGTTGTCCATTCTTTAGCTATACTTTCTTGTTTTTTGTTTCCTCAACCTTAACTTCCTTCTTGTCGCTTTTGCCTTCCTCATGTATCAAGGCCATATCAACGAGCCTTTCAAAAGTTGGTCCCATTGGGATATGGGACAGAGCTAACCCATGAATGGGTCCATTCTATCCTTTAACAAACCACAAAGCTTTCTTATGCAGAGTATCTACCAGTTCCAGTCCAAACCTTGCTTGCTGGTTGAATTTGTTTACATATTCTTTCACAGTCATGGTTCCTTGCTTTAGCGCCAAGAATCTTTCCATTTGCATGCTTTTCTCAGCTTGAGAAAGAAACTTCATTTCAAACCTCTGTCTAAAATCATCCCAAGTTTCAACTAGATGCCCTGCTTGTGTTACTTCCCACTAGAACGAAGCTTCATTTTTCACTAGCCAGGCGGCTAACTGAATCTTCCTATGATCGTCCACTTCGAAAATTCCAACAGATCCTCCGTTTCCTTGATCCAATTCCTTGCTTCTATGAACGTCTCGGTTCCACGGAATGGCTTTCCTTCCATATAACATAAATCTTTGCAGATCTTAGAGAAGTTATTTGCACATAGAGGAGGAGGAGGAGGAGGAGGAACGACGGGTGCAGCTGGGGGAGGAACGTCAGCTTGACCACCGGAAGGCACCGTGGCCTCTAGATACCTACGGAACCAGCCTGATATCTTAACGCCTTCTAGAATATTAGGTTCCCCAGACATGCTAAAAAGCAAAGGAAAGAGATTCAGTCAAAGAATCGAAAGATATTACATATGGCTTTGGAGAATATGTTTTTCAAAACAGACTTTTCTTTTTGAAAATGCTTTCTTTCAAAACCTTTTTAAAAATAATTTTCAAAAATTTTATCCAATCCGGTAACCTTCAGCTTTGATACCAAGTGTGACACCCCACATCTGTTAATATCACTCATTAAGAGAATGCATTAAGTTTCAAGTAGCATTATAGGTAAACAGAAACAGAAACATTGCAAGACATATATAAAATAGCAGTAGAATTTAAAAACTTTATTAATCATAAAGCATCGTGGTTCAAAACATCTTAAGTCTGAAAATACATAAACCCAGTACATCATTAAAATTTCTGTCTTGTACTTAAAACATCATAGTACAATAATAAAAGAAGCATAATCCCCAAAAGAAACAACCACAGTAGAAAAGATAAGAGCTCGAGCAATACATCTAAGCAGCTACAAGTAAGACAATAGCGGAATCAGATCAAGCTTGAGTATTCCCACCCTGAGAACCTTGGGGGGGGGGGGGGGGCGGAAACAGAAGGGAAAGAAAAGAAAACTAAATGGGTCAGACATAACGTCTGGCGAGACCAGTTACTTTTAGCATATAAATAAGTAAAAGTATCATGATAGGCATATAAAGTGGATAAGAAAGGTAAAAACTTGAAAGGTAGGTATGACAAGGTAAACAGGGTAAACATGATAAAGTATATTGTGCTTCCCTAATGATTTCTCTGCACAGATACTAGTATAAACAGAATGAGATGATCGCCAACATATATAAGATGGTAGACTTAGGTGTACTTCCAGTGAGAGATTTTCACCCCATACAATCAACAGGCAGCCCAATGTTCCGGAATCACCTCTGAGGGTAATAACTGGCTCCTAAACTTACTAGAGTCTGAATGTACCATAATTACTACCCTAATCGATCGGCTCCCTACTCCGTAGATACCCTATGTTGGCCCTACAATAGGGTGTATCACTCCCTAAAGTGGAAACCCTTCATTTTTCGGATATGTACAACCATATCTACTGGTGTCACGGCATCTTATCTTCCTATTTCCGGACCATGCACGCACATGACCCTGTCGGTACGAGCCGCCCACACCGTCCCCCCTTTTGGATCTCTTACAATCAGCCCAGTAAGCGTGCCTCGATTCCGAACTAATTCGGGAGTACTCGTTTGATACATATATATGGGTTACTGACTGAAACGGGTCCCACACACAAGATGATGCAAGCTCTCCCCTTTGTCTTGCATCCCCACTAGGTTTTCCATGGATTATGCCTACCTACTGGTGTCATAAAATTGCATAATCCCAATAGGTTAAATTTGTGGGCCTATATATAAATATTACCCACCAACCCAAGATTTACTTAACCCACCCACCAAACAAGTTTACTTAACCCCTATTCAACTTATCATATTCATACAATCCCTGTGGATTCAACTAGGTTAAGTATTCAACTTTATTGACATATTTATTTATGGTTATAATGTGTTAGACCTCCCACATTAAGCCTACCACTTGTGGATGCTGGATATGCCAGTCGGTTCCGGGCAGACTTCTTCCGCAAGTCGGACATAACCTCGTGTCTTAACACATCTCGTGTTTATGCACTTAGACCCCTCACATTAGATTCACCACTTGTGGACGTTGGATATGACGGGCAGTTCCGAGCAGACTTCCACCACAAGTGTAATCTAACCTCGTGTCTAAGCGTGGTTACAGTTTCTAATTACTGTAATCCTAGGCATTTCCATTATTAACCTAATTTACCTATGTCGTTATAGGTTTTCATGTCCCTTTTCCCAAGTTATGTTCATAATGAACCATATGCCCCAGATTAATATTATTGTGCTTTTTCAAGTTATACCCAAATTCCCAGTTACAAGTTCTGCCCCAATTCAACGTTTTCCCCTCGTTCCCAATCTAACGCATTCACATATTTTAGCAGCATGCCTAGGCTCGAAGGTAGTCTGGCTATATATAAAAATAGAAGGGAAAAGATAAAGGGAATAGAACAGAGATGATCACACCAACATAATGGACATATAATGGAAGAAACATGCATAAAACATATAGTGCCATAATGACAAGATAGGCATATAGGAACAGACCCGATGAACATATGATAATAGAACTAATTCTAACATAATAGGGACACGCATGATGTGATCTAAACAATGATTTAGATGTCTAACTAACTACAGATCAGATTTGGCCATAAACATAATAGAACATGTATAAGGTGATCTAACCAGTGAATTATGATCTACAATCAAAGGCAGATCTGACATGATAAATAGGTATAGGTACAGATCTAGTTCATAATCATGTAAGAATAACTAAGATAAACATGTTATAGCAGATTTGATGTGATTCAAATCATCATAGGCATAGATCCAAGCTATAGTCATATCAAGATTAACTTTTTAGTTATTTAGATCTAAAATTAACATAGACTCACAACGTTTGGATCTAGAAAAATAGAAAAGGATTGTTGGCATTGAATCACCAATATCTAAGCTTGATTAACTTGATTGTAGAAGAAGGAAAGACTTGATTTGATCTGGGCAGAGGCTTCATCTAGTTCCTCATTATTTTTGGTGTGTAAAAACATGAGAAATGAGGCTATATTTATAGATTCCCCGAAACCCTAATCTGCCAGTTCTGACGCACGGGGGTCGACCCCCCTCCCCCCACCGTATGGGGTCGACCCATGGGTCAACACCCTCCTTGAGGGGTCGACCCAAGGGTCGACACCACTGAGCGGGAAATTTCTCGCTTCCCCAATTCTGCGCGATTTTGAATTTTTGGACATATATATATATATATATATATATATCTTCATGTGCGCATACAAACTTCAAACCTTTATAACTTCTTCATACGGTGTCCGTTTTATGCAAACCTGGTGTCTATTTTGACTAGAATTCCAAGTTAAATGCAATGGCGCAGTCTATTTTCCCTTAATTATGAATATTAAATTAATTATTCTTTAATTTGTCGTATTTTATTGTTCATTAAAATTACTGTGTGTTACACTTTTGAACCAAGTTCTCCAGCTATGACATTTGAGACCGCCGCATCGATGGAGGTTGTGCATCAGTTTACGGGGATGGATATGATCCCCATAGAGACATCCTCTTTTGGGCTCAACGGCGCTAATATCGAAAGCTAATTGTCGAACATTGGGGAAATTACCTCTTCAAGCAAGCTGATGTCTGGTCCGTGGAGGGGGAAAACTTAGGATACAAACACTCACAAGCGCTACATAACACAACACTAGGTTCGTGCATGTAGGACATTCGATTCTGATTCAAGGTTTGCTTTGTGCAGGTGCCATGACTCAGGAAAGTCATAAAGACCGAGATTGGAGACACTCTCGATGGTCGAAAAGTGGCGTTATGTGTGATTTGTTCAAAAGTACACAGGTGCATACAAAGAAGAAGTCATATGAGTCTGAAAGTAGTCGTCACCATCGAGAATGTCCCTGCATTCAATGCCTTTGCCAGTGAGCACGAGACCGACAGATGTCAGAAAAGGAGCAGAGACTGAGCATGAAGCTGTTGACAACGATTGTCCTGGATCTTTATATCCCGATCTCTGCATCGACGGGGACAGTCATAGGTAGGCACATGCCTAGCGGAGGAGGGTCAGAAACTGGTGGAAGGGACATAAGGGAGTGGAGTTTGGCAATGCCTGATATGTCAATGATTCCAGAGCTGAGCGTCGCGAAAAAGAAAGCGATATTAAAGAAGTTACTCCCAAGCTTTTACTTCGAAGAGCTGCTATGGTTGCCTAATATTCATTAGATCACACTACTTATCGACGTAGATACGTGGTTCCGGATATATATCGGGAGCTGTACAAATAAGCAAAGAGACTCTCGGATCTGATTTTTCAAAAAATGCAAACATTCATGGCTCATATCTCGAGGTAGGGGATGAAAGGGTGATCCTAAAAAAATTAGGATGTCAGAATTAGTACGACAAAACATTAATTAACATCTATTTCCTCGTGTTAGAGTTACATATTAATATGCTAACCTCTGTTGCTAAAACAGATATACTGAAGAAGGATCTAGCAGAAGTGAAGGAAATTATGTCCACCACTCACAAACAACATAAAGACGTGTTGGCCTACATGTAAGCTCGAACCACTCACTGGAGAAGGACAACAAAATTGTATCAAAGGAGAACCTTTGATTGCAGAAAGAGAATGAGGCAGTGCAACTATTCAGGCTAGACAACCAGGTATTCATTGAGGAGAACAAAAGGCTCAGAAAGGAGAACAAAGCGACTCAATGCCTGATGAAGGAGAACAAGGAGCTTAGGTAGGAGCTTGCAACAAAACGTGCTGATCTCGAACAGACAGGGACGAGAAAGATGCGACATAAGCTTCAAACAGGGAGGTGCTTAGCCATTCTAAGGGGGTCAGGCCGAGTACAAGGCATAACATAAAGAGCTCAGGGCCCAAGTCATGGGAGCCTGAGAGGGGGTAGAGGGGCATGGAGCCGACAATCGTGGTTTTGTACGTCAAAACACTTCGACACTGTGAGCTATCACGGCTCAGTGATTACTCATAGAATCTCGCTAAGACTTGGGAAAGGCTAATGGAGGAGGAGGCTGCTACCCGGAAGGTGAAGATGATGGATAAGGCAATGCAAATGGATCAATACTTGACAAAGTATGAGCGACAAGTGTTGGCGAAATAGAGACGAATACTTGAGGAAGATGCCAACGTGGAGGAGGCGGAAAGACGTGTTGCTGAAAAGGGGAAAACAATTGTAACTGAGAGCATCGTAGTTTCTTATGAGGCTGCTTCCCAACAGCAACAAGACAATCCTATCGGTTCCGCTAGTGGCCATTCTACACCTGCCCCACATTTCCTTCCGCCAATTGCCGAAGGATTGACGTCAGTAGAAGCCACTTACCAAATGCCAGATGGTGTATCCACTTACTCTTGGGAATTTGAAAAGATGATAACACGAAGTGGAAGTAAACTAATTTTTCTTTCTCCTCAACATGTAGGGAGCTTTGACGTGGGGACGACAGAAGGGATTAACAAAACAACGGCTACAGGTCTGGATCGGACGTAGAGGCCTGTAAGAGGCAAATGGAGGAAGAGTTTAGCCGATTCGAAGACCTCGATTTGGAGATGGGAGAGACAGGACTGGAAGTGTACTCCAGACTATTTGATGAGGGTAAAGAAAAGCAGGATGCTAGCGCCCAGGTGACGGGACAGCCAGAGTAGGCAGGCAGTCAATGCACGAACTAGCCGAACAACAGAAAGCCCAACTGCTGATGAAGTCTGAAGAGATTAAGGCAAATAAAAAAGCAGATGAGGAGGCAAGGCTCAAAGATCAGGAGGAGACGAGTGTGAAAGCCAAAGAAGAGGCCCATAACAAAGTGGAGGATGAGACGTCCTGAAAGAGAGCCGAGGAGGAAATAAGGAGGCTGAAGGCTCAGGAGGAGACGAAGCTAAAGTTCGAGTAGCAGGAGAAGAAGAGAGCCGAGAAGGAGGTCGGGAAAGCTAGGAAATAGGCCAAGATGATTCAAACTTCAAGGGCCATCGTTGAAGTTGTCCCTTCTCCACTGAAGGCAATCCTCCTTGAATCTGAGATAACAGATATCACAGAAGAACAAGTGCGGGTCCTACCGCATCCCTAACTGGTGGATACAAGTTAAGGACTCTCCCCGCTCCAACTCCACTGAAGGAGACGAAAGGATCAGGAGGGAGAGGAGAATCGAGGAGGAAGAGAAAGAACAAGGATGTACTTCCTGAAATCGAGACTTAGAGTAAGAATAAGAAAGGTGGCTCGTCCAAGTGATTATTATAAATAGGTTTTTGGTTTTGTAGGCTAATAGGATATGCGAGTGCGGCACTCACTTTTTGGAGGCACGATGTGGTTTTGATGTACATCGTGTTGTTAGTAAAAGCATGTATTTTGACCTATGAATGAAAGTTTGTTCACTTTTCTTACATCACATATTGTTTTAAGTGTTCGAGTATCCTTTATATTTTCTAGTACATAACTCATGTAAACTGACCTTGTGTTAGACTTAAATTTAAGTTTGTTAGACGAGTATCGAGACTTCAAAAATTCGAAGTTGAACTGGAAAAACAAGAGAACCTATGGCAAGTACATGGGGATACAAATTTTTAACTTCACACCCTAAGAACTTAGCCAAATTTCCTCGCTTCTCCACGAGGTGGAAGTGGAGTTTTTTTTCTTGGTCCTGAATTCGAGTTAGCAAGCTTGGATCGTCATGCGACGTCGTGTGATTGGATTGGGATTGAAGTTAAACATAATGCAGCTGATTGGTGTGACGCTCGAGAAGCAAACTCGCTTGAAATAGTCATTCGAGTATGCACATAAGGTGTGGATAACGATTGAGTCATCAATAACAAGATTCGGTTCTTAACCCAATCACGTTGTAATTACGATTTGATCCAAGTATGGAGCATGTAATCGGCGATGAAAATGGTTTTAGTTATGAAATATGGTTTTCCACCGCGTTCCGAAATACTTATTTGTAAGGAGTCTTGGCCTTAAGGGTCATCTAAAGTGACTTTCATGGTGCTGAGACTTCGATTTTTGATCATCTTCTCTAAGTGGTAAGTTTTCCCCTATAAGGTCACTCCATGGATCGTAGAGAAGATGTAGGGATTGGTGGAGGATTGCTGCCCCTGGGCCTATTTTCTGTTGTGTGAGTCCCATTGTGCTTCCCGACATGCCCATAATTGATTGAGGAGTGGCTGAAGCTTAGATATGGTGAGAGGCCATGAGACAGGGAAGATGAGGTGTCTATTGGAGAAGAGGGTTTGATCTTTACCCTCGTTCTGCCTCCGATGAGAGAGAAGGTTGGGAGTGGTTCGCAAACTGGTTTCTCCGACCACAACCTCGGCGACCACAACCTCGGCGACCACAATGTCGATAGAGACGGTTGTGTGAACTGGTAGATGACTAGTCCCCTTAGGCCTGCTTCCGGATGTGCCTCCAGTTGTGCTTCTCGACGTGCCCCCGATGGGAGGTGGTCGAAGTTCAAATGGAGAGAAATGGGAATCGAGCTCGGGGAGACACAATTTGGAGGAGACTGAGAGCTTCGGTTTTCTTGAAGCCGAAGGATGTCTCTTTGAGCATGTTCTTAAAGCGATTGCATCAATTCAAGTTTTTTCTTGATCTGTTTGCCTAGGTTTCTTTCCGTTTCTCCCAACTTTCTCATAGTTTCAAAAAATTGAGTTTGGGTAACTAAGCCTCGGGATTGGAAGTGGTAGTGATCTTCACGTTGGTCAGAACTTTGGTGACTAGATGTCAAGAAGGATTTTTCGATTAGGATCAGCCGTGGAAGGTCAAACCATAATAGTTCTTCCTTTGGTAATCATCATAACTTGGGAGGTAAGTCTAGGAAGACCAAAGTAGCACTCCAAGTCTCGGTGATCGAGCAGTAGGAAAGGAAAAGTCTTTAAGCTTTCAGTGAAAGCACATAAATGATGACGTGCAAAAAGTTGGTGCAACACCCAACGAGTTCCAAGACAGCAAAACTTAACATCCAGAATGGAAATAATGCAGGAAATTAAATAAAATAGTTTTTATAGTGGTTCATCCCGCAAAGGCCTACGACCACTCCGAATGGCTTTTCTTCTTTATTATGTTCTTTATGCGAGTTTATAATGGTGGGAACAATAGTTCCATTTCACTACAATGGCAATGGTGGAAATAAGGCTCTAGTATGTCCAAAATGGAGGTGAGTCTCTTCTTCCTGAAATGTCTATGTAGCCTAAAATGGTCCAAGTGTCCCAAAAGTAGCTTGTTTCTTCTTCCCGAGGTGATGAAGTGTACTTGAGAGGTCCTAGGAATCTTATCTTGTTCCTAGAGTGTTCAAAGAGAATGGAGCCAACGCTTTTCACGCTATAGGTTAGGAGGTATTTATAGGAGAGTTGGAGGAAGTAGAGAAGATAGGAGTATGTGGGATGTGGGGCCTACGCCCATAATTCGTACCGTGGGATCAGTACCGACCCCGTGTTAAACATATCGCGGGTATTGACTTTTCTTCTGCTTGAATTCTCTCATCCTGTTTACTTCGTTTCCTTTGAACTTGCCGTTTTGTTTGCCTTCGTATCCTGGTGGCATAGTGATTGCATATACTGATGGTTCTATGCATGTGGTAACCTAGGTGTTTTAGGAGCTCACACCAATCTGGAAGCTTGGCTTGTGGGATATGAAAAGAGGAAGCAAGTGAGGGATATGAAAACCTGAATGAAGCGGGTTACGAAATGTGAAGGATGAGGCAGGGTGCGAATTTGGGATACCGACCCGAAGTGTCAATCGAGTTTGAGCAGCTTTACCAAACTGTTGAAACTATTTTTATACGACTCCATTTGGGCTCCATCTCCGAGTATTTCTGCTACACTTTGGACTATTGAACCATGCGATGGGTCGAGTCCTGGGGCTTGCATAGTTTTTGGTAGCCAGGCCAAATGATAACACTTAAAAACCTGCTTATATTACTAAAAGAAAAGCATTATGCTGCTAATATGAAATGGTAAGAATGAAATGAAAATATTACTAACCTCAAACACTTCAGACATATTTGACCAAAACACTATAGGAATATATATTACTAAAACGTAAGTATTACTTGTTAAGTCCATATGGATCTTATCTATAGTATATGACAATTATGCATACAATAGTATGAACAACACAATATAATATAGTAGATAAAATAAAATTAGAGCAATCACATCAGAGTTTTTATACTGGTTCGAACCTCCCATCCTATGTCCAGTCTTGAAGCTCTCCTTCGGCCTTTTACTAACCCAACACCCTCGCTTCGCCTGGAGAAGCATGCTTAAATACAAGATTTTTTTGACAATATTGTGTTCTAAACAACACAAATTTTGATAATAGTATAACTATCTTCTATATATCTCTTGAGTATTATAAACTTGATAGTATAGAAGAATATGAAAGAATATAAAATTGTGATTACAAGTTATGAACGCAAGAAGAAATATAGATCTAATACATAGATAGAATAGAGCAGAGAAGTTCGATAAACGGATCTTCTTAATCTAGATTGTGGTGTATATATACTTGTTGTAGAGTTTCCTGGAAAGATTGCTTCCGTTTCTCTTCAATTCTAGAGTTGCTTATTTTTATTTCTTAAGAGTTTGGGTGAAGAGACGAAGTGGCACCTTTTCAGAAATGACCGTTGTTTGTATAAAAAAAAAATCCCAAAGCAGGTTTCAAATGTCAGGCCATTAGTCACAGACGTATGACCCTATATATAAAAATTTCTGATAGCAGGGTTAGATGTCTGGGGCTCTATAATCGTATGTGTGACCTGGTATATAAAAAATTGCAGATCCTAAGGTTAGAAGTTTGACTTTAGATACCAAACGTCTGACCTATTGTATTAAGGGATACATGGTTCAGTTGATAGATGCATGCCGCTTGGATATGCAGATGCCAAGTTCGAGTCCTGTCTCTGTCACATTTTATGAATTTCGCCTTTTTACTAATGATGATAAAATTTGCTTTCTTTTCAATACCAATTGCATTAGTAGATGGGTGGAATTGCATGCCTTTCCTTCTTGAATGATCTCATGTTCATCTTAATTTATTTTGCCATATTGATTCTCATTCTTCTTTTTCCTCATGTGAATCCATTGATGAAATGTTGCACTATGAATGCATATACTTGTTCAAAAGCTAGTATATTATACAAGCTCTTCTTTATTACCTTCAAAATTCAATTATTCATGTCTCAATTTCCAACCAGTTTATTTTTACGATACAATATTTTAGTTGTTGTCCTGAAACAACTCAATAGAAACATTAGTACCATTGGCGTACAATTGTTATCATCAAACACCAAAATTAAGTTTTCAATATTCTTCTCTTTTTTGATGATGACAACTATACGACCTTTTAAATAAATAATATTATATAATCTCCTTTATATATATATATATATATATATATATATATATATATATGGATCTATGTAAATTTTTCTCCCTCTTTTGGCATTATCAAAAAGAAATAAACAATATAGTACAAATGACGTGTATAATATGCATTATATAAATGTGTTATAAACACTTAATGTTGGGAGACATTTAAAAATAGATATCACTGAAAGTAGAGCAGGGTCGAGTAATATGGAAATGTGCTAATGTGGAAGTGTATATGTTTATAAATAATAATAGCAGTAGAGAATATAAAAGCAATAAAGTAAAATGACACCAGAGATTTTTATACTGGTTCGGATCTCCGTCCCATTTTAAAAAAAAACCTCACTTAACCCGAAGGAATAGGTATTTCAACACCTGAGCAAAATAACAACATTTCACTTCAGCAGCCAAAGAGGACTTTGACGTGCCTGAGTAGCAGAACAAGACTTTTACTAATACTAAAGTTAATTGACTCTTTGTGTTCTTAATAACATGGATGTGTCATTTTATAGTACAACATTCCTATAATTTTCTATCTGATAATATACAGTGTTTGGTAAATGAAGAATTAAGGAAGAAAGTTGTTATTTATAATCATAAAATATTATAAATGAGAGAAAAGCGAATATTTACAAAATGCTTTACAAATTCAGAAGATATTAGAATCAAGTAAGTTCGGTGAATTGAAACAACTGATTCTGAAGTTTAATTATAAGATATGAGAGGTTACTTTCACTCGTTAATGGATTTGATCAAAGGATATGGGTATAACTCTTTTCCTGGTTTGACTTTTCTTTTTTAATTTTAATGGCGACTGACCCTCTCGCCCAATCCCATCAATCATCCCAAAACCTTAATGTATCCGTACCTCATGCCATTCCTCCACCGTCTCGACTTCCTCCGCAACCTCATCCTATTCGTCCTCCCGATCCTTCGTCCTCTTCTATGCCTCCCAATAGTAACCCTATTACGTCCACAAAATCCGTTTCTACACATCCCTCTGACCAACCCCTACCTTCCTTAAACCCTAACCATAAACCACTTTATTTTGAATAAGTCTGGACTTCCCTCTCTCTTTTTCAGTATCTCCCTAGGAATGCAGGGAAGTATAAGCCTGTTCAAACTGAGATCATCTTCAAAGGTAACAGAATGATTCCCACCACTGAGATTATCAAAGCGGGTGAGGAAATTTGGGGTAATTATGTCGTGGGGTTCTTCCTCGACAAGCCTCTATCATATACCATGGTCATTGAAGCCCTATAGACCAGATGGAAGCTGCGAGGTAGGATAAAAGTTAAATCTGATGGCATCCATTTTCTTTTTCTCTTTTCTGACGAACTAGGTAAAGAAAGAGTGATTGGTGGAGACCCTATTACAATAAAGAACAAGTTGTCATAGCCAAGCAATAGGACTCAAATGTTAGCAATGTTTGTGGTTTCATTAAAGCTTTGCCTCTTTGGGTGAGGACGACCAACATTCCCTTTTACTTATGGTCGAATTTGGGGTTAAATTGGTTATCCGATAGAATAGGAAAGTTGATATGCTTCGACTATGCAACTGAGTCTATGGAAAGAATTCAAGAAGCTAAATGTTTGATAGAAATAACTCCAAACAAGGAGTTAATGGAATCCTTTGAAGTTGAAAACCCAGATGGATCTATACAAATTGTACATGTGGCTTATGTTTGGAAGCCATATGTGTGGGTACATTGCATGGTTTTTGGGCATAAAAGTAATGATTGTAAAGAAAAGAGAAAAATCTGAAGGAGACGAAAAAGTATAGAATGCACAAGAAAATAAAACAAAACAGAATATGGGAAGTACGAGATCGGGGAATGATGCAAGAAATGTGCAAACTGGTCATAGCAAAGTCTGGACTAAAGTTACTTCAAGCAAATTTAAGGCAAATGCTAAATGTAATGAAGAAGTAGTCAAAGAGAAGAGCAAGATAAATGTTGATAGCTCAAAGGAAAAAGTGGAGTCAAACAAGCAGCAATTGAGAGAAAAAAGTTTTCCCATAAACTAGAATTTACAAAAAGAAAAGAAAAAGCTTCATAACAGTTTCAATGTATTGATGAAACAGAAGAAGGTGAAACACAAGCGAAACAAATAAAAGAAGTGAAAAAGGCATATGTAGAAACTCAAAAAGCAAGAAGGCATATAATGCACCGGCCATAAAGATAAATGCACCTCTACATGCAGACAATCCCACTGTTATGCATGGAAACACTAATGTTAATGCATCAAATTCTCGTCAATCACCTAAAATTATTACCATTCACAAGCCTCTCCATACTAAACCCCTCCAAAGATCTAAATTGCCTCCAATTCTACTTGTTCCACCTCCTTCCCCACCTTCCTCTCCCACTACTTCTTCATAATCTAAATCATCTAAACCCCCTTTGATACCATGCACATTAAATGATATCATCATTGTTCCACCTCCAGATAACATCATTGATCCTCCTTCCACTCCAACTCTTAAATCCCTTCCTCTTTCTGTTCTATGCAAAAAGCATTCCGAGAAAAATGGAAACAAAAAGAAGAAGGTTATGATCAAAGTTTCTGAAATTAAAGCAAATCAAAAAAAAAGGCAAAGAAAAAGAAGTGCATATTTCCTACCCCGTCCTCTGTCATTTCTCCAATCTCTTCTAACCCTATGTCACCTCTGGAATTTGATGAAGAATCAGATGACTTTTTCCATCCAATGCCAGAAAAAATTCCATCATCTTCTACTAGAAGAACTAGAAGCTCCCCCAAATCCCCACATGTTTATAAGTGTCACACAATGTTGCTACATGGAACAGTCGTGAAGCCCATAAAAAAATCCAAACTTGATCAAATTAAAAACCTTTATTCGTGACCACCATCTCTCCCTCATTTTTATCTCTGAAATAAAACTTAACTTTCCTCGGTCTCAGTTTGTCTGCAATTACATCAATCCATCCATCCTGGCAGTTCACCACTAATCTCCAACAAGCTCCTTGTGGCAGATTGCTTATTCTTTTTGATCCACTTATCTTCTCCATTAACCCTATCCTATCTGATTACCATTATATTCATGCCTTTGTGTCTCACCTTCCTTCTGCCACATCTCTTTATCCTACTTTTATTTATGCTAGTAACTTCCCTATTATCAGAAAGCAGTTCATTGTGTTGTATATAACGGTGTTGTATACACAATTACATGATTTTTGTTTGATGATAACAACCAAATATATATTATTATATACGTGTTTTTAATTGTACTGTTTCATATACTACACAACATACATGAATATAATATTTCCATTTAAATAAAATACAACTGTACAAAAATTTAAATATTCACAGTATTTTATTTGAGTAGAATTTTTTATTTCAATATCAAATAGTACAAATTTTATACTCTACTATTTGTACATCTCTGTATTACATTTCATGTCATATCAGATTTCATATACACTATCACTCTATCACTCGTTTCATATATACCTTCTTTCACTGTTTCATACAGTCTACCATACAAACACATTGACACTTATACAATTCACTGACACTGTCTCTTAGTCTTCTATCTTCAGCCTTCTGTCTTCACAACATCTTCACCGTCAGTCCAGTCATCAACTTCATACCTATCACATACAGAAACACACACGTAGTACACTGCAATAGAAATGAAACTGAATGCATACAAATATAAATTTTATTTTTAAAAATTTATTTGCCTCGGTTTTCTAGTGTGTTTCTCATCATGTTTCATGACTTGATTTGAGTCATCTGTGTCTAGGCAGACAGTTTGTATAAGTACAGGGACAAGAAATTTTATGATCGGCTACATGTACACACGTGCATATACGTTTGTGCACTGCCTCGCCAATCAGCGTGCAACTGAGAAGTAGCCATGTGGACCATCTCGACTCAGTGCAGCACGGTCAAACATGAAGATAGTGCACAAAGTCAACATAGTCTACTCAAGTCAAAGCGGTCAAGGCAACTCAACAAACAAAACACCAAATTCAATGTGTAACAAGAATGCCAAGTTCACACAGCAAGTGTACAAAACTTTGTTCAAACTCATATATTCAAGTGAAGCTATCATGAACAAGTATTCAAATAAGCATAGTTAAATTGATAACAGCATACATGCAACATGAATGGATCAATTCAATGTGGTCGAGCACACAAGGCAACTCAAGTACGGTAATGATTCAATCAAGTTCAGCAAGCATGATTCAAGAAGATAATGGCAGTTAAAAGCAACTCAGCAGCAACTCAAAGGTGAGCAAGTATAAATAGTAGAATTGGATACATGAATGAATCAAAGATCTCAGCAGCTCGATGAATCGATATAGTGCAACATTAACACGGTGAGACAAAGCAAAATCAATGCAGCATGAAGACATGCTTTCATGTGTTCAAGTAGATTTCAGCATATGTAAATGGAGTGAATGCAAATATACTACAAGTGATATAATCATGGTTGCATGTACAATGATGATCAAGTCCACAAAATTCAAGCAAGTTTCATTTTTCTTTCAGCATGGAATTTAACATGGTGGTCGGGCATGCCCATGTACAAGGTTGTTTCAGGCAAATCAAAGCAGCTGTAAAGAGTCCAAACCAAAGATACCATCATGAACATAGAAGGATGGTGAATACAGTCACGAGCCAAGTATTTTTATGTGTGCACAGAATAGCCGAGCATCAATACAAACAGTATGCACAAATCAACATTTCAGCTCAATGTAGTTATGTTAAATCAAAGTAGCAAGAAGTTCAAATGTCATTGAAAAAATAATCAACACAAAAATGGTGATGCACTTCAATTCAGGAAATATGACAAGGCAAATCATATATAGCATGGTGACAAGGCAGAATGAATCTCAGCAACAAAAACATTACAAATCAGTTTTTTATGGCAAGTACCAATGTTTTCCAGAATTCAGGAAATCTTTTCTATTTTAGGACAAAATGTTTTTTAATATTTGTTTCAAGAAATAATTCAAAGGAATGTTTTTATCATGCAAATGCAAATTTGGTTCATGATTCAAGCCGATTTCATCAAGGTCTATCAAAAAGAGGAAAGCCAACAAATCAACAATTAATTCTCGGAATTTTTTATTCGGCTGAAATCAAGGAACCACTGTTGCATGAGTTAAAGCAATCACAGTTCCGGCAAACTGTTATTTGGAAAATCAAAATGCAAAAATAGACAAATCATTCCAGTTTTTGCAATGATTCAAGACAGGTTTTTAAATCGAAAAAGGCAATAGTTTTCTCGGCAAGGTAATTCCTTTAGAATTCAATCAAGGAAATCACACAACACAAATTAAAGTCGAGGAATTCAAATTCAAATTCAAAGCAATCATTCAATCGAACCAAAAGAGGAAACACAGAAAAATCAGTCAAGTCATTATCGTGAAATCAGAGTGTAGGGTTTCTAATTTAACCCTATATATTAGCACACCTAATTCATCACTGGCAACTAAGGAAATCCAACAAAACAATTCAAAGAATTCAAGAGAATCAAATAACTCACATCTCTTAGGGTTTCGATCGCCACAGAGAGTGATAAGTCAACATCGAAGGAGCAACATTTATTCGAGCTTCAGAGAATTGATTTGAATCATCGTCGACATCAGTATTTGGATTTCCAGAGAAACCCTAGCAAATTTTTTCAGAGCCGCCATTACTAAGTAAAAGGGGATCGGGCAAATAAAAGAGAATAGGTCGGCCAAGTATTCATGGGCTAAGCCAAGTGTTCAAGTGAAAAGGGGATGACCCCTTAGTTATATCCAAGGGTTTTTCTATTTTATTTCTATTTGTTGTATTTTTATTTTGTGTTGTTGTAATATGTAACACAAACGAACAGTTTTCTAGAGTTTGTAAAATTCTAGAGAAATCAGTCAGAGTGTTGACTGACAGTTGCTAGAGTCTATAAAATCTAGGTTACTGATTACGGGGTCGTAATCAGGGGAAATCTGGTCGAGGGGATATCGGTCAGTCTAGAGTTTTGAGCGTAGGGTTAGTACAGGAGCAGGGATTGCGAGTGTACATGGTCTTGTATGCGGGATCTGTTTATAACACCTAGTTGAAACCTTAGGAATGCAGCAGTAGGCAGGATTTTTCCGAAGCTGGATATCTCTGTGTGTTATTTCTTTTCTGCTTTTTATTTCTAATGCAGTCTGTGATCTATTTATTATTTTAATATCCTGTCAGAATTTTAATTTAGAGAAAAACTGTGATAAAACCTGTTCACCCCCCCCTCTAGGGTTAATCTAGATACAACAATTGGTATCAGAGCAGGTTATTTCATTAACTCTAGAGTCATGGGTCTTCCTAGTTGCCAGCCGATAGAGAGTCAGTCCAGTTCATCTCCAACTATTTTCGATGGAACATATTTTTTAAACTGGAAATCCAAAATGGAATTTTATTTAAAATCTGTTAATATTAAATGTTGGGATGTTGTTATCAATGGGTTTAATAGTGTAGATATTACTTTCAATGCTCGTGCTATGAAAATTATATTTGATTATCTTAGTACTGAACAGTTTAATCTTATCTTCCATTGTTTATCTGCACCGGAAATCTGGGATACTCTCAATACGAGGTACGGAAGATCGGACAATGGTAGCTCAAAACCCAAGAAAGCAAACTCTGATTCAGAGTTCTGTTTAATAGGATTTACAAATGAAAATTCTGAAGGATCAGATTTTGGAGAATCAACAGATGCTGAAACAGAAAATTTCTCATACGAAGATTTAGTTTATATGTGCATTGATTTGACTAAATCTATTGATAAACTCCAATCTAAAAAAAATATCTGAAATCTAAGAATTCTGAGTTGACCAGCAAAATGGATGATTTGGAATTACAACTAGAACATTTTAAAAATTCTTCAAATTCAGATTGCAAAAATTGTTTGAAATTGAAAACCAATCTTGTTCATCTTAATAAAAATATTCAAAAGTTTGAAAAAGAAATTCTGATCTTAAAAGGAAACAAGATTGAGTTATCAAGTTTGAATAATGTTTTACAAAAGGAATTTGAAATTTCTAAGACTGGTATATATTCCAAATTTGAAATTGCTGAAAAGGAGAATTGAATAATCCAAGAAATTTGTTGAAATCCGATTTGATTATGAAAAAACTGGAAAACGAGATTGAATAATCCAAGAAATTTGAGTTTGAAAAAAAAAACTTTTTGAATCTGAAATTGCTGAGTCCCAAACCAAAATTAACTTGCTTAAAAATGAAAATTTGATTTTAAAATCTGATTTTGAAAGTTGTAAGATCACTAAAAATCATTATTCAGACTTATTGAAAGAAAACGGTGATCTTAAAACTGAAATTCAACAACTTGAAACAATTTTGGCTAAATTTTCAAACGGTGAAAAATCTTTGAATATGCTGTTGAAAAACCAATTTTCTATTGGAAATAAAAGTGGGCTTGGATTTGGGAATACAAATGTTTTTGAAAAACAAAATTCAAATGATTTGTAGAATCCCTCAAATAGTTTTGGAAAGATTCATTTTGAAAATTTGAACTCTAACAATTTCAAAGGATTTTTAAATCAAAAGCGAGATGTGAATTTTTTTGATAATAATCCGTTTAAACCTTCTTAGACACCAAAAAAAAATGATTTCTACTAAATTCAAACAGTTTTGGGTTCCTAAGGGTATATAAGTAAATTCTGATGGTTTGTTATACAGACAGGTTTGGGTACCGAAAGTCGTAAACACATTTCAGTGGTTTTGAAAATTTTGTTAGACCACTCGATCCCTTAAATTGTTAGGTACCGGAGGAGGCTGAGGAATTGCATTGCTAAAGAAAAACTGGACTCAAACCGCTTTAAGTCACTGAGTAATTCACAGTTCCTTAAGCCACATCTGTTGAGTTAGAGATTCTGTTTTACATTGGATTCTGGTATGGTCTCTAAACTCACCTTTGTATATTCTGTCTTTTTTTTTGTGTTTATTCCTTCCTCTACCCCTTCTATTTTTCTTCAGTTTTTTTATTTGATTTATCACTTCCATTTTTTTCTTTACGGGCTTCATTGACTCTTAATTGCAAAAGTCATGTTTTTTCTGTAAATTTTCTTCTCTTGTACAAAACTCTAATGTTTTTAATCTTTCCCGGATCTTGAACTTAATCTTGTAAATCCCTGCAATTGTTTTGAAGTTTATCTTTCTGATTTCTGAATTCATAACAGTGTTGATGTATTCCTGTCATATCTTGAACACTGTTAATTTAAATTCTAAATTTTTGAAGATCTGAATAGTTATTGAAATTTCACACAAATCTGCTGTTTTGAGTTCTTTCTAATTTATTTTAGAAAAACTTGAAACAATATACCTATTACAACACTCAGCTATTCATCAGATGTGATAATTTCATTATTTTTCAGATTGGCTTGAATATTTTTTGAAATTCCTTGAAATCAGTGATACATCTAGAATCTCACCTTTATTCATGATCATTTTTCGTTGAAAATTATTTGTTTGAAATCATTTGAAAACCTTGATATTTTGAAAATCACACACTTCTTAAATTTGAAATTATCAATCTTGTGTGTTTGATTCATTATATCTCAAAAATTAACATTAATTCAAGTGATTTCAAGTAAATATTCTTGATCATGAATATCCTTCAAATTAGATGTAAATGATCTGAATATTCTTTATAATTATCAAAAATAGTTGTGAAAATTCTTTTGAAAATATGGTCATAAATATCACTTTTATTTCATGATTATTTGATTTGAATATATATTTGTTTAAAATCATTTGAAATTATTGATTTTTGAATCTCACACATAATTTTGAATTTGAAATATTACCTAGTGTGATTGATTTGTTAAATCCTAATACTTTCACATTTCTTCAAATGATTTAAAATAAAGTATATTTTTAATCTGGGATCATGAAATATTTTTTATGTGACCATCATCTTGTCTTGTCTGCTTGGAAACTGTCTTTGTACTGCTCTGATACTGTTCTTAGATAACTGCTTATTTTTTTATTTGTCTACCGCTCTGTGCTAAATTTGTCTGCTTGGGCTTTAAATTTCTGTTGTCTGCGATATCATGGTTTGTCTCCAGTATCTTGTTACATTTTTTTCATTAATAGAGACACCAAGTGGTATCAGAAGTGCTTTATATTTGTCTCACTCATCTGTACTTCGATTCTAATCTTCAACTTGTATAGATCCACACACACTTTTTGCCTTGTACAAAATTTTCCCTCTTGTTCTGTATAAGTCACCATATTCCTCTTGTAATTGATTTTCAATTTTAGTATTTATTGATTACTCATTCAAAAATTGAAATCAATATCCAAGTTGAAACGTATTTATAATTCATCAAAATTATAATCATATTTTGAAATCGTGATGAATTGTGACAGAGTATATTTCACAATAAGAGGAGTTTCTATTTAGATTTTCATGATGGTTGAACGTTTATTATAATATCTTTGAACTGGCAATTATTTCAAGACCATCTCCTTTATCTATCATCATTCTGCCATCCATGATAATTTCTATATTAATGTGGAGAGTTGATATGTTTTAGAAGATCTTTTGAATAAACAGTGGAAATATTCGTGATAGAAATGGGACTATATTATTATTCAGAATTAGTGATAATTGAGAATTTTCAATGATCCCGGTACAGTCGAGCATATTTCATAATATAATTAATTTAGAAATTTATTTCACAGACCATTTCTATATCTACCGCATTTCTATCATCCATTTTTGGTTTTATATACTGAGGAGTTTTTCATTTTGAAACTGAAAACGATAAACATATAATTAATACATAAGTGTGTCTCTAACCTCATTTAAAAATCCAAGCTCTGGTCATGCATGGTTATGAGACAACTTATAATTTAAGCTGCGACTGATCTCATTTAAAAATCCAAGCTCTGGTTATGCGTGGTCAGTGTGCTCTTAAATAAAATAAAAAGGAAAAGGAAATATTGTGCTATAAATTAAGATTAATCTGAAAATCTCCTTGGGATATAAAAACCAGCCTATCAATCCATTTTCTAATTTGTGAAATGTGTTGAAATCTTATGGCGTATTATGATTTGTTGTTTGATGGGTATTGGGATTTGAGATTATTCAATTTTGTCACTTAAATTGAATTATTAACTATAGTCCAAATCCGTCACTGTTTTTGTGCTCTATTTTATAAAATCCTTTTGGAAAATATTTAAAAATCATATTTTTTAAATTTCTCTCCATTTTTATAAATTTCATTGTAAATCTGCTATTTTCTACAATGTGAAATATGCCACTAGTTCTCAGTTTATTATGATTTTTGTTTGACTGATTGAGGTTTATGATAACCATTCTTCCTCTTAAGCTGAATTTATATTTTTTTAGTCATTTTTCATTTGTATTTTAAATACTGTATCCTTTTGATGTAACAAAAGGGGGAGAATGGATTGAGATTTTGATTTATGAGTGAATATTTTATAAATATTTTAATTTTGAAAATTCCATTCCAATTTTCTTTTTTAATACTCTATTCACTCAGGCACAGTTATATGGGGAGTTTCTGTTGTAGGAGGAGCATTCAAATAGGGGGCGTTCAGTTCTTTGTTGTCAAACACATTCATTGAATTCAAAATCTAAATATTTCTTTGTCATCATCAAAAGGGGGAGATTGTTGTATATAACAATGTCATATACACAATTATATGATTTTTGTTTGATGATAACAACCAAATATATATTATTATATATGTGTTTGTAATTGTACTATTTCATATACTACACAACATACATGAATATAATATTTCTATCTAAATAAAATACAACCGTGCAGGAATTTAAATATTCACAGTATTTTATTTGAATAGAATTTTTTATTTCAATATCAAACAGTACAAATTTTATACTCCACTATTTGTACATCTTTGTATTACATTTCATGTCATATCAGATTTCATATACACTATCACTCTGTCACTCGTTTCATATATACCTTCTTTCACTGTTTCATACAATCTGCTATACAGACACATTGACACTTATACAGTTCACTAACACTGTCTCTTATTAGTCTTCTATCTTCAGTCTTCTGTCTTCACAACATCTTCACCGTCAGTCCAGTCATCATCTTCATGCCTATCACATACAGAAACACACACACAGTACACTGCAATAGAAATGAAACTGAATGCATACAAATAAAAATTTTATTTTTAAAATTTTATTTGCCTCAGTTTTCTGGTGTGTTTCTCATCATGTTTCATGACTTGATTTGAATCATCTGTGTCTTGGCAGACAGTTTGTATATGTACAGGGACAAGAAATTTTATGATCGGCTGCATGTACACACGTGCATATACATGTGTGTACTGCCTCGCTGATATACACGTAAATGTGTATATTTTATCCGCTTATTTATCTTATTTTCCCTTTAAAATAATTGATACTTTGTATTTATAGCTGTATTTTCATATTGTTGACAAGAAGCATGGTTTAGAGCATTTGATGGATAAAGCATGAAGAATTTGCTTAAAAAGTGTGAAGTTTAAAATTGCTAAAGCTTGAAGAGTCTAAAGCTTGAAGAACGGTTGCAATTATATTTCAGTTAAGAAGATTTGGCTCAATAAAGACTCAAACTGCATTCACATTAGCTCATTTGGAAGGCCTCTTACTCATGTTGTGTTCACACTAGCCTATTTGCTAGACCACTCACTCTAAAGCTGCGTTCACACTGGCTTATGTGTTATTTGGGTTATTTCTTTAGTCCCACATTATGTAATTAGCTAGCTAGCCTTTGTCATATCAGCTATAAATACATTGTATCTTAGTCTTGTAAAAACACATTAGGTTTTATTCTGTAATTCTCTTCTTGGAATAAAATCATTCTCTCCCTTTCTTTTTACTTTTTGTTTATTTTATTTATGTTCATGTTATTTATTTTCTTTTTCTCTTCTTCTTTAGCTATGTCTAGCTAATCCCCTTTGATTAGGGGGTGATGACGCTGATAGTATGAATCACATAGCCAAAAGATGAGGACTGTATACATGTAGATATGGATCTGAATTAAGGGTTAGATCTGAACCTTCATATTTTGTGTCGTTTAAGAGCTATGCTCCTTCACATGATATATTCGTGTTCGATCTAACGTTTATCAGATCTAGATCTAATTTTAGGGTTTTAGAAATTAATTAGTGAATCTGTCCTGATAGTCTATGGTTGTAGAGCTGAGCTCCTGCATAGGCTATGCTTGTCGTTATTTACATATTTGTTTCTAAAAACCTATTATCGTTGATTCATGTTTGTGACAGAAACATGTATTAGATCTGGTTAATCTTTTGGCTATTGATGATTATGAATCTGATCTATGTCATTATCCCCTAATTGCTTTCACTTATTGTTAAAACTCTCTTTTATTTAATTTCTGCTATTTTCTTTGTTTTCCACCAATCAAAAGTTAGGGATAACTTGATTGGATTTATTAATAAAATAATTTGGTCCCAGAGTTCGACACCCTCTACAACAATCCTTGTTGTTTAGGAAAGCCGAACGGATTTTACAGTTGTTTACAACTGCATGATTTGTTCGCAAACAAATTTTGGCGCCGTTGCCGGGGACCAAAATAATTTTTATTTTTAAATCCTTCGAGTTATAGTTTTCTTATTTTATATTTTTTTTATTTATTTAAAAAAAAATTGTTTTTTTTTGTTTTCTAGTATACATAGGGAAAAGAAATTCTTGCTTGTTGATTGGGTATTTGATCTGTGATACCGTAATCTACCAAGAGAGAGAAAAAAAATCTTGCATCTTTTATTTGATTTCTTCCCTTTCTTTTATTTCTTTTCCACTTTGCTTTTCTTTTACAAAAAAAAACATATTTTCTGTTTTTCCTTATTTCTTTCCATAGTTATTTTTTTCTCTTTATAAAGCTCTATCTTCACTGCCTTTCACCTTAAATCATCACGTTTCTGTGGTCTGTTCACAGATCCGTACCCTCACCAAGAACCACCCTTCCTTCCCATCCACCACGTCAGTAACTAACAACATCTTCACGCAAACCCCATCGTCAGCTTGACATCCTCCATTCACAACCTGTTCTCAGATTATTGGCCTCATCAACTTCAGTGCTTTCAATAGCCTCACGCAATATTGCCACAATCCTCCCAATACAGCACTCCACCCTCTAACTTTCCGCACTCCACCTCTTCACAACCAGTTCAGTCCTGCACATCTCCCAAACATCTGAAACCACAACGTCAGCCAAACCTCACCATCGTACCTAAGGGAAACACATCACAAAAAAATAAAATAAAAAAAATAATAATAATCACAAACTCCCCCATCCGATAACCCAGACCCTTCATCGCAAAGCCACTGATTCCAATACCCACGTTTTGACAAAAGCGCTGCCACCCCCTTCACAAACATCACGCAACTCTCCTCGCGATAAAACAGAACTACCCCACTACAACACCATGGACCACAACCATTCCACATTCATCCTCACTTTACAACCTCAACAATCAACTAAGCCCTCCACTCATTCAAACCGCAGACCACTGACTCAGACCACAAATTCATCATTTTCAATCTGCCAGCACTTCAACAGCGCCCCAAATTCTCCTACAATCCATATCCACTTCATCAACCCAGTCAAAAGCCCCCTTAAGTCGAATTGCCAACAAACCCAGACAACCACTTCACCGCAGATCAGAGCCTCATCAACCTGAATCCTGATCACAGACTACATCAGTACAGCAAATCCACCATCCAACCATCGATTCAAAACCACTCTACAACAAATCATCGATTTGAACTAAAGAGAACACATCGCGAAACCCATCGTGACCCCATCAAACCGAAAGTGAACCCGAAATCGAAGATCCATAATTCCAATTTTCTGAACGAAAAACATAAAGGAAATATAATTTTTGCGTGATCTTTCGAGAGGGGGTGATATCTGGAAATCATTTGTTTTTTTTTATGTCTTTTTTGTTTTGGTTTTGTGGGAAACATAGCTGTGTGGCTTCTGTTTTAAAAGGTGGACCAAACTTTTGTGCATGTTACCTTGCTTGTGAATTGTTGAACCGACGAATTGGTGTACAGTAGAAATTAAAGAAAAAAGGTCTTAATTTTTTTTTTCGGGCTCCTAGCCCGAACCCGTGCCGCAGCGCAGTCAAGCAAATAATAGGAGGGGACAACAATAAAAAGTAGCGGACTATTCAGTGTTGGAGCGGTTGCACACCAAGTGGGGTGTGAACGCGCTAGCGCAACTCAACTGCACTGGATGGACTACCGATCAAGGTGAGTATTTTTTTATCTCTACAGGGACCGCTGCTGCAAATAAAAAATATATATAGACATTGCTTGTAAAAATCTTCTGCAGGGCATCGGCTTGCTTGTAATATTTTTTTTCTGCAATTATTATTTTGTGACTGTCTGTGATGGATTATTTTGCCTGTTGATGTGTGGTTGGAAATTTTAAAACAAACGTGGAAGACATTATTTTTGAAATCAAATCGAGGATTCCCCAAAGCTCATAGGACAAAATATTTGTTAAATTGACAATTAGGATTGATACTCTCTAAGGTGTCTAAGGAACGGTAGAGTCAAGAACTCAAACAGGTTCTTAAACCTTCATTCGTGTTTCTACGGTGATTCGTGGCACACTGATAATCCCTGTCCGAACCTGGCCTAGACTTGTATTCATATAATCCAAAGTTGTTAATTTTAACATATTTTTTTAGGGCTTTCTTGAAAATGTCTCAATTCCCTTATTCCTACGGATTTTACGATAGTTGTGAAAATCAATATAATCCATATAATTTTACACCAAATACATATGGATATTTTAATAACAACTATTGTACAAACAATTTGGATTTTACGCCACCAACTTTTCAAAATTTTCAAGATAATCCCGTTTGTACACCACCAAATTTTCAAAATGATGATCAGCCCTCAACTCTTGAAACACATGTTGAATCTTTACTTGAAATGAGCATACAACAAAATAAAGAAATAAATGAATTGTGTAAGTTATACATGTGCAACAATCAAGTGAAAGCTTTCAAAATAATCAAAATTCGATTTCACATCCAAATTCAAATGATTCTGATTATAACACTTGTCAATTCAATTTTGAACTCCAAAATGAATTTCAAATTCAAAATGGAAATGTAAATCACTTTTCAAATGATTTTGGCAACGGGAATAATTTCAATTGTGGTGCTACTGAAAACTTTTGTTCTCAACAATTTCAAAGTGAAAATTCTCATGTAAATAATTATAAATTTGATTTTGTTGAGCAAACGAACATACTTGACGATTACTTGAAGTTTCGTGAGAAACAAAATCGGATCCAAACTTGTGACGATTCAAATAAAAATCCACCTTTGCCCACAATCGATGATTTTCAACTAACAACTTTTGAAATTGATGAAAATCTTAATAAAGTTGTTGAAAGCCCTGTGCTTGATTTGAATTTAAATTCTCTTGAAAACGAAGACGTTAATCTTCAATTTGATCTTCCTCTATCAGATTCTGAAAATTTTGAAAATTTAGCAACTTTAGATTGTCAACTTGACAAAAATGATGAAGTTGTTAACAACTGTTCAAGTGAGGACGACTTTGATGAGCTAAAAATTCTTGAATTGATTGACGGTAATGTTGTTGGGTATGAAAATGAAAATGAAATGTTTGAAAACTTTGAAACTCTTGAGGTTGATAATAACGAAACTGCTGAATGTGATCTTGAACACAATGACGATTTTCCCAAAACTGTTGAAACTCCTTGCGATTTAATCGTTTCAACTGAACCTCACTATGATCACTTGTTTTTCAATGATAAATTTCTGCAGTATATGAACTCTTTCTGGAATAACACTGTTTTTGAGAAAATACGATTTCGAAATTTACTGAAAATTCATTTGTTTGGTTTTGATTTTAGGTTTATGAATGAACCTTTAGTGAACAAAATTTCAAGTATCAAAGCAAAACTGAACAATATTTCTCAAAACAAGTGTGGGGGTGAGAGTGATGTGCACGTCTCTCAATTTATACATCATCTGAACAAATCGAATTTTGTTTTTGAAACTTTTACTGAACCCCAGCTCACTGACTTCTCTTTAGTTGCTATAGAAATTCAATTCGATTTTCGGATCAATTGTAAGCTCAAAATTTTAAAATTAGCAACTCAAACTTTTGAAAAAACAAATTTGTTTTTCCAAATCTGTCACGTAATATACAATCCTTTATGATTTGGTTTTCTGTGCTTCAGATGTGTCTCATAAGCTTAATGAGGCTGATCCATTGGTCCATTGTGGACCGGTTCATCTATTCGATAACTGCGTATTTTCTACACACACATCCGGTAAGCCATGCTGACCCTCTTATTTTTATTTCCCTTTCACTAACATATGTCTGATTAAGACTGTGAGGACACAGTCACACTCAAGTGTGGGAGGAATTTACATTATATCAGCAATCAAATTTTATGAACTAGGTCATTCATTGGACAAGGATTAACTTAAATTTATAAATAACACCTTGGTTCTTTTTTGATAAGTTGAATTGTTGGGTGATGAGAATGAACATTATTTATTCATTGAATCGTAATGTGTCTTTTTAAGATGCTAGCTTGAGACTGTGCAGACGTTAGTCGTGTTCTGGAGTAAGCGTGTCAACCCTTGTTATATGTGTTAGAATGTGCAAGTAAAAATAATCAAAAAAAAAAATCATGAAATAAAAGGATTTTGCACCTACATTTGTTGGATTTTCTGAGTTCGTTTTCATGCATAATATTTTTCTCACTCAAATTTTCACACTCATAAGTTCTAAAATCCACTTGGCCCAATTAAGGGGAAATGACTCATTGTAGCATTCTTCTTCGATACCCCACATTATTCAAACCCAAGTTTTAGTCGAATTACATCCATGTTTCGACAAGTTTTTCTTATATTGGTATACTCAAGAACCTTTGTTTAAAGGTCAAAAACGTCACTTTTTATACCAATATTACACCACCCACTCCGTACTTGTTTTAAGGTAGGATAACCATATACCACATCTTATTTTATATGGGTTATCTATCTTACGAAACTTTGCTTATCATTCCTTTCAGCTTTTTGTATAACATCAATCCAGACTTGTGTGTTGAATTAGAGTGACTAGGGCACAAAACTTTCCTTTCATTAAGTGTTGGTAGTAGAGGAGGAATCAAATGAAATAATGTACGGTATCATTCCATTCCATCTCCATTCATCATACAAAAGAAAAAAAATGAATGAAAAAAAGGGGGAAAAGAAAAAAAAGAAGAAAAAAGAAAAAAGAAAAAAAATGAAATAAAGAGGGAGTCTCTCAGAATAAAATAGTCATTCATCATTCTTGACTATAAAGCATTCAGTTCCATTCCATCCACATCCATTATACCGTACTTGGAAGTGAGGATTGTAGTAGAGGAGATGAAAGGAAATAAAAATGTTCATATGTGCCTTAGTATTACTTTATCTTTTGTAGCTTGAAGTTCAACTAATACACTTGCCCTCTTATCTATAACATTTTTAGAACTTACAAAATTTTCCTTCATCTATGCATAACTCATATCCAATACATTACAGTTGCATTAGTGCAAAATTATTCAAAAAAAAAAAGAATAAAGAAATGATTGGGTGCACATTGTCGATGTGTAGAACTTTGGTTGACACCACGCTCTTAACCTTCAAGACAATTACAGTGTTATCAAGGAATTACGATTCAGCTTGAAATTTTTTATTCATTTTTGCACCAACAATGGGACGGACAATTTGGGACTAAACCGTTATTATTGAAGTTAAGTGAAATCCTTGGAATGTGAAAGACCTTAAATATATTGTTTGATTAATCCGCGTACATAAGACGCTTAGGATTTTGTGGGTAGTATTCGCTGAAAACCCTCACGAGACAACACTCGTCCTACTGGGGACACCCAGAGGTTTAACGGCTTGTTGCATACGCTAAATGCAATCGTGTTTCCTACGAAAATGTGACATATCTTAGTTTAGTTTATTCGAGGACGAATAAAAAGATAAGTGTGGGGGTATTTGATATACACGTAAATGTGTATATTTTATCCGCTTATTTATCTTATTTTCCCTTTAAAATAATTGATACTTTGTATTTATAGCTGTATTTTCAGATTGTTGACAAGAAGCATGGTTTAGAGCATTTGATGGATAAAGCATGAAGAATTTGCTTAAAAAGTGTGAAGTTTAAAATTGCTAAAGCTTGAAGAGTCTAAAGCTTGAAGAACGGTTGCAATTATATTTCAGTTAAGAAGATTTGGCTCAATAAAGACTCAAACTGCATTCACATTAGCTCATTTGGAAGGCCTCTTACTCATGTTGTGTTCACACTAGCCTATTTGCTAGACCACTCACTCTAAAGCTGCGTTCACACTGGCTTATGTGTTATTTGGGTTATTTCTTTAGTCCCACATTATGTAATTAGCTAGCTAGCCTTTTTCATATCAGCTATAAATACATTGTATCTTAGTCTTGTAAAAACACATTAGGTTTTATTCTGTAATTCTCTTCTTGGAATAAAATCATTCTCTCCCTTTCTTTTTACTTTTTGTTTATTTTATTTATGTTCATGTTATTTATTTTCTTTTTCTCTTCTTCTTTAGCTATGTCTAGCTAATCCCCTTTGATTAGGGGGTGATGACGCTGATAGTATGATTCAATATGAATCACATAGCCAAAAGATGAGGACTGTATACATGTAGATATGGATCTGAATTAAGGGTTAGATCTGAACCTTCATATTTTGTGTCGTTTAAGAGCTATGCTCCTTCACATGATATATTCGTGTTCGATCTAACGTTTATCAGATCTAGATCTAATTTTAGGGTTTTAGAAATTAATTAGTGAATCTGTCCTGATAGTCTATGGTTGTAGAGCTGAGCTCCTGCATAGGCTATGCTTGTCGTTATTTACATATTTGTTTCTAAAAACCTATTATCGTTGATTCATGTTTGTGACAGAAACATGTATTAGATCTGGTTAATCTTTTGGCTATTGATGATTATGAATCTGATCTATGTCATTATCCCATAATTGCTTTCACTTATTGTTAAAACTCTCTTTTATTTAATTTCTGCTATTTTCTTTGTTTTCCACCAATCAAAAGTTAGGGATAACTTGATTGGATTTATTAATAAAATAATTTGGTCCCAGAGTTCGACACCCTCTACAACAATCCTTGTTGTTTAGGAAAGCCGAACGGATTTTACAGTTGTTTACAACTGCATGATTTGTTTGCAAACACTCGCCAATCAGCGTGCAACTGAGGAGTAGCCACGTGGACCATCTAGACTTAGTGCAGCATTGTCAAACATGAAGATAGTGCACAAAGTCAACATAGTCAACTCAAGTCAAAGTGGTCAAGGCAACTCAACAAACAAAATAGCAAATTCAATGTGCAACAAGAATGCCAAGTGTACACAGCAAGTGTACAAAACTTTGTTCAAACTCATATATTCAAGTGAAGATAGCATGAACAAGTATTCAAATCAGCATAGCTAAATTGACAACAACATACATGCAACATGAATGGATCAATTCAATGTGGTCGAGCACACAAGGCAACTCAAGATGATTCAATCAAGTTCAGCAAGCATGATTCCAGAAGATAATGGCAGTTTAAAGCAACTCAGCATCAACTCAAAGGTGAGCAAGTATAAATAGTAGCAGTGGACACATGAATGAATCAATGATCTCAGCAGCTCAATGAATCGGTAAGTGTGCAACATTAACATGGTGAGACAAAGCAAAACCAATGCAGCATGAAGACATGCTTTCATGTGATCAAGTAGATTTCAGCATATACAAATGGAGCAAATGCAAATATACTACAAGTGATATAATCATGGATGCATGTACAATGATGATCAAGTCCACAAAATTCAAGCAAGTTTCATTTTCTTTCAGCATGGAATTTAACATGGTGGTCGAGCATGCTCATGTACAAGGTTGTTTCAGGCAAATCAAAGCAGTTGTAATGAGTCCAGACCAATGATACCAGCATGAACGTAGAAGGATGGTGAATACAGTCACGAGCTAAGTATTTTTATGTGTGCACGGAATGGCCGAGCATCAATACAAACATGATGCACAAATCAACATTTCAGCTCAATGTAGTTATGCTAAGTCAAAGTAGAAGGAAGTTCAAATCTCATTCAAAAAATAATCAACACAAAAATGGTGATGCACTTCAATTCAGGAAATATGACAAGGCAAATCATATATAGCATGGTGGCAAGGCAGAATGAATCTCAACAACAAAAACATTACAAATCAGTTTTTTTTGGCAAGTATCAATGTTTTCCAGAATTCAGGAAATCTTTTCTATTTTGGGACAAAATGTTTCTTTATATTTGTTTCCAGAAATAATTCACAGGAATGTTTTTATCATGAAAATGCAAATTTGGTTCATGATTCAAACCGATTTCATCAAGGTCTATCAAAAAGAGGAAAGCCAACAAATCAACAATCAATTCTTGGAATTTTTTATTTTGCTGAAATCAAGGAACCACTGTTGCATGAGTTAAAGCAATTACAGTTCTGGCAAACTGTTATTTGGAAAATCACAATGCAAAAATAGACAAATTCCAATTTTTGCAATGGTTCAAGATAGGTTTTTAAATCGAAAAAGGCAATAGTTTTCTTGGCAAGGTAATTCCTTTAGAATTCAATCAAGGAAATCACGCAACACAAATTAAAGCTGAGGAATTCAAATTAAATTCAAAGCAATCATTCAATCGAACCAAAAGAGGAAACACAGAAAAATCAGTCAAGTCATTATCGTGAAATCAGAGTGTAGGGTTTCTATTTTAACCCTATATATTAGCACACCTAATTCATCACTGGCAACTAAGGAAATCCAACAAAACAATTCAAATAATTCAAGAGAATCAAATAACTCACATCTTTTAGGGTTTCGACCGCCACAGAGAGGGATAAGTCAACATCGAAGGAGCAACATCTACTCGAGCTTCAGAGAATTGATTTGAATCATCGTCGACATCAGTATTTGGATTTCCAGAGAAACCCTAGCAAATTTTTTCAGAGTCGCCATTACTAAGTAAAAGGGGATCGGGAAAATAAAAGAGAATAGGCCGGCCAAGTATTCATGGGCTAAGCCAAGTGTTCAAATGAAAAGGGGATGACCCCTTAGTTATATCCTAGGTTTTTTTTATTTTATTTCTATTTTTTATTTTTTTATTTTGTGTTGTTGTAATCTGTAAAAAAAAACGAACAGTTTTCTAGAGTCTGTAAAATTCTAGAGAAACCAGTCAGAGTGTTGACTGATAGTTGCTAGGGTCTGTAAAATTTAGGTTACTGATTATGGGGTCGTAATCAAGGGAAATCTGATCGAGGGGATATCGGTCAGTCTAGAGTTTTGAGCGTAGGGTTAGTACAGGAGCAGGGATTGCGAGTGTACATGCTCTTGTATGCGGGATCTATTTATAACACCTAGTAGAAACCTTAGGAATGCAGCAGTAGGCAGAATTTTGCCGAAGCTGGGTATCTCTGTGTTATTTCTTTTCTGCTTTTTATTTCTAATGCAGTATGTGATCTGTTTATTATTTTAATATCCTGTCAGATTTTTAATTTAGAGAAAAACTGTGATAAACCCTAGTCACCCCCTCCCTCTAGGGTTAATCTAGATCCAACACATTGATCACTTACTTCATCTCTCCCAAAATTCTCAACCTTGGTTGCTTTTAGGGCATTTCAATTGTTCCTTCAAATCTGAACATAAAAGTGGTGGTATCCTACCATCTATCTCTGATATGGATCCTCTGAATAGTTCTATGCATGCTGTTGCACTAACTGGAATACCATTTTCTGGCAATGCTTATACATGGAGTAACAAAAGCATCACTAACCCAGAACATTAACCAAGATAGATCATGGCTTAATGAACTTCCTATCCCTCTCTTGTTGCCCATCTTTTCATATATATTCCTATGCCTTCACTATCATACCACTGCCCTCTCATCCTCAACTTTTGACCAGCTACCATTTTCAAACAAGTAAATTTCAATTTTTTTGATGAGTGGATACATAATAATGGTTTGTTACGGGTTGTTCAGGATGCATGGAGCATATACACACATGGGAACCCGATGCATAGTCTTCAAAAGAAACTAAAAAACACCAAAGAGGCTCTGAAGATCTGGTCAAAGAACACATATGGGTCAGGTAATAAATTGTCTACTGTGTTGGCTCTTAAGATTGAACAGATTCGATTGCAGAATTTCAAACCTGCTGCTAATCATATCTCTTATCTGCTAGAGAGAGATTTAGTGGAACAATTAGATAGAGCACTGCAGATTGAGGCTAGAATAATGCAACAAAAATTAAAGCAGAATTGGTCTACTAGTGGTGACAGAAATACAAAATTATTTCATGCCTTTTTGAAAATTAAACAAGCCAAGTCTTTAGTTCACTCTATTACTGATCCTCAAGGCATTCTGCATGCTTCGCCTTTAAGATTGACGATGCATTTCTTGATTACTACACTAACCTCCTTGACAGTCAACCATCTGTTCCTGATCTATCATTCACCTCAAATTTTCCTTTCCAATCCCTTTCCATAAGTATGCAACAAGCCCTTATAGCTCCAGTTTCAGATAACGAAATTAAAAATTGTTTCTTTTGAATGAGGAAATCAGATTCCTCTGGACCTAATGAATTCACAGCTTCTTTTTACACCACAGTTGGCATATTATATCCATAGATGTTCTTATCGTGCACAATTTTTTTTGATAAAAGTAAGATGTTATCGTCCATTAACTCTACGAACTTAGCATTAATACCAGAAATTCCTAACCCCTCTTGTGTGTCTCATTTTCGCCCTACTGCCTGCTGCAATGTTATGTATAAAGCAATTTCAAGGTTCCTGGCTCATAGATGGAAAGTTGCTTTAATCCCAATGATATCTTCAAATTGGGTCACCTTCCTTCCTAAAAGAAATATCATTGACAACATCCTACTTACCCATGAGCTAGTGAATGGATACTCTAGAAAGTATAAGTCCCCTCATGTTGTGATGAAAATTGACATAGGGAAAGCGTTTGACCCTGTTAATTGGAGCTCTATTCTCCACATAATGAAAATAATGAATTTTCCTAACAAGTTCATACACTAGATAAATATTCGTATTTCTACTATAAGATATTCTTTGGTGGTAAACGTTCATAATGTGGGATACTTTAGAGGTTGTAATGGCTTAAGGCAAGGCGATCCTATTTTGCCATATTTATTCATACTTGTCATGGAATCCCTCACTCTTGAAATTCAGAGACAAGTGATATTAAAGAATTTTATGTTGCATCCCGAAGTGTAGAGCTCCTCAGATAACAACTCTTACTTTTTCTAACGACCTTATGATCTTCACTAAACAAACCACTAAATCTCTACATACCACCATGAGCACTCTCTTTGCTTTTCAAAGCTTCTCTGGCCTATGCTTAAATAAAGAAAATTCTCACATTCTTCTCACTGAAGTATCTAATGCTCAAGCTGCTTTATGTACAAATATCACTAAAATGTCGAGAATGGAGACTGGATCATCTTATCTTAGGGTCCCTCTGGATATAAAAAGAATCACTCTAGCTCAATGTATTCCTTTATACGAGAAAATCACTACTGCCGTGAACAGATGGGAGAATAGATATATTTCTCATCTAGGTAGGCTGGTCATTATTAATTCAGTCATTTTTTCAATGATAGTTTATAGGTGTAGATCATTTCTTTTACTATGAAGCTGATTGCCACAATTAAATCTACAGTGAGAAAATTTCTTTGGACGGGGTCAATACACTCTAACAAGCTGCCTCCCATTGCTTACCATAAGCTAGAAAAACTGAAGGTTAACGGAGGGTTAGGCATTAAAAACATAAGTATTTCGAATTATGTTGCATCACTCATTCAAATTGAAAGGCTTGCTACAAGAGAGAAATCTCTTTAGGTTGACTGGAGTGTCAAGCACAACGTGAAAAATGATGAAATTCGGACAGTAACTCCCAGGCCTTCATGCAGCTAGGTGTGGAAAACCATTCTGAAAGTGAGAGATAAATTTTGCCACATTCTCGTCTCTTGATTTCTAATGATTCAAATGAGAAATTTTGGCATTCACGTTGGCTTCAGTGTGGCATTATCCTGAGTAAAATACTTACTTACGACAAGATTATGCATAGTAACATACCTATTAATGCTAAATCTCAGTCCTACATTGTAGATGGAATTATTAGTTTACCTACATGCAGCATAGCAGCAGTAAATGATGTATGGAATAGATACAATGGATCTCAATATTGCATGGGTGACCAGCTAATATATGGGTGGTTGGATGATTTGTCCAAACACTCCACTGGGTTGATTTATTCATTATTGACATCGGAAGATAACATGCCAAAATCTAGATGGTGCAAGCGCATATGGAATAAGAATATGGATGACCGCCTTAATTTCTTTGCATGGAGAGTGATAAATGATGCGATACACACTAGAGCTAACTTGCGCAGCAAAGGGATCAGTTTTCCACATGAATGTGTTTTCTGCAGATCTTCTTCTAAAAATATTCACCACTTACATTTTGATTACCACTATATTTGCTTCTTATGGAACAAGATAAAGAGAAAGGGTGGGTTTGCAATTCCAAAAAGAAGCAGCACAGAGGAATGGTATAGCATTTACAAGGCTACAAGATGGAAACAAAGTTCTACTTTTGAATTGCTGATTATGTTCAAAGCAGCCGTGTTGGCAATTTGGCTGGAAAGAAATGATAGAATCTTCGATAGGAGCTCTAATCCTAGGTTGCACGTGTACCGTACAATATATAGGATCATTAGAAATGAGATCTCTTCGTCTCAATTTTCATTTGATTCGAGTGTGCAGTGTAGATGGATGTAGTGTCTCGCTCTTCCCCTTTCTTTTCTATCTCCTGTATTTCTTATATCTTTTCTAACCTCTATTTTTGTAGTAAGTTTTTGCTTATATGTATAAAAAAATTGGAAGGGGACATTCAACCTCGTTGGCTTTGCCAAAATAAAAAGAGTTATGTCTTTTTAAAAAATCGCAATCTTTCAGATTAACCAGCTAAAAATAAATCTAAGTTAGCTAAAAAAATATAGTTTTTTAGAAATAGTTGTGCACATTCACAACACACATGAACCAGTAGGCTGAATTATAAATTCAATCGGCTAAATGTTCGTAAGTTTTTATGATCATTTAGCAATTAGCCGACTGAATTTGTAATTCAACCGATTGTTTGCACATGTGTTTGTGTACATATGTAAAACCTATTATCTATAAAAAAACACCTTATATAGCTATATATATATATATATATATTTCAAAAGAGATTTTAACAAGAATTATAACTCCAATACTGACTCAAATACAATATAAAATATATCAATTAATGCTATCTTTGAATCTTTGTGTATTTGAACCGTAATCTCCAATATTTCTTTGGTAATAATTGTTAGTATACGATATTATCAATATATAGTTGTCATAATCAAAATAGTACAAAATAGTGGTTCTAACCAGTGTTTTCATAACCCGACCCTGCCGCGGTCTAACCTTGAATAACCTTAAACCTTGGACCATCACGGCGCAGAAATCAATCAGACTTCGTTCATGCATGAACCCTAGTGCGTCTTCAAACCAGTGGTCCAACCTTAAATTTTATAGGGCTAAACCACGATTTTTTATTTTTCCTACTTCTTATTGTGTAATTCTCTCTAGTAATTTCATCTCTTGTATTGTTTTGAAAATAACAACTAAAATATTTTGAAAAATCATAACTGTTTCAACATCTAAACCGTTAACTTTACCACTTCGTTCTAAATAACATATATGTTTGTTTGTGTCCTTGCTATTTAATTATACCATGCAATCTATTAATGTTAGTGAATAAATAGATGATTTTCAAACTTTATTATTCATTTGTTTGAGTATACATAAAATTTGATTATTCATATTTTCACAGTTAACAAGCACGTGCGTTTCTTGACGATTCGACCGGCCAGACCTTTGAAACCTTGGACCTTGAGTCCTCACGGTTCGACTTACGGTCCGGTTATGAAAACATTGGTTCTAACAATCTCCCCCTTTTGATGATGACAGCTACATATGACAAGCATATATATATGAAATAAAATATAGATAAATAATATTTTTATTTCTGTGTGCTCTCTTGTGTTCCCCCCATCTATATGCAATTGTTTCTCCCTCTTTGTCATCGATAAAAAGGAGGCAGAGCTTATGACATTATAGTAAACATGATAATTCACAAACAACGTTTCATCTCATTACATTCGTTAATAGGGACTAGGTTTCGCTTCACGCTGCCTTCTTTTTTCCTTCTGTCACTGTTTCTTCTTCACCATACTCTGTCTCTTCACTACAAAATCCACTCACCTACCTCAATATTATCCTAGTTTCCCCATTAGGGCGTATAGGCTGTTTCATTCCGAAAATCGAACACCCTGCTTCCTTCGTCACTCAGATGTGCTCAAATCCTCTTATATGTTGTGCCTAGCGCGGTGGCAGAAATGTTAGAGCGTGAACTCCACTACGTCTGCTATAGTAGAGTGTTGGGAACCTTGATTCATGGTGAGTCTCAAGGTATCGTCTTTCTAGCCCATGGTATGGGCTTTGCCTAACAATTGCTAGTTTTTTCTGTTTTTTGGGTCTATCTCCATTTGTCAGTGTTCTATGGTAGAATTTTGATGATTGGTTTTTGTGTTTTATCCACTTTGTGTATTCAACTTGTTTAGCGTGGCAAATTTGAGTTGTTTGGGTATTTTTCCATTGATGTTTATTCCCTCAGTGTTCGATCTTTGGTGGTTTGGTGGTTATCTTTGTAGCACAACTCTAGTGATCTCTGGATTTCCGATGTAAGCCTTGTGCTTTAGGGAATGTTTAGAACATTTCAGCATAGTTTTTTTATTTTCCAAACATGCATCATTCGATGTCAGATGTTCAAGTTATATTTTCATGTAATCGTTTAATGGTTATGCCATGGATCTGTCAGTCTGGAAGTAATTACTTTGAAACAAGAATCCATTGTATGTTCTAGCCTGCCGGAGCTTACTGGTTCAGTCACTTAGGACTGGGTGTCATAGGGATGTGTGTGTTTTTAGAGACGAGATGTACCTTGTGTATACTACTCAAGTGACGTTTGTTGTGTGATGAGCCTTGCTCACTGTCCAAGACAATGATGCTACAGTGTAGCCGAATAGTAGTCTAGTAAAATAGCTACCGCTTACTGTAATCTAAGATAGATATTGTGGACGATCCACTTTAAATGTCGTAAGCGGTCGACGGTCCACCTTAAAAGCTGAATAGTTGATTGTCAACAAACAATCGCCTGTACTAAACTGATTTTTAATTATTAGTTATAACAAAAGGTGTTTGCGGTCACCTTAAAAATTGGTCGTCTTTGCCAAAAAAATGATTGTATTAACGATATTATAAGTACACAAGCATTGGTCATGTATGAATGTATTTTCATATTGGCATGTATGACTCAATAATTATTAATAGTATATGGATTATTTATACATATAGACATTGAATATTGCATAGGCATTATAAATTAAAATATAGACTTTCTTCTCCCTAAAATTATACACCATTTATTGATATGACCTCCCCCTGTCGATATGATTATATTTTAACTTCCCCTTTTTCATCAAAAAAGTGAGATTAATATCAATAGGAGAATATAAGGTTTTAACTTGTGGTGAATGGAATTGGATTTGACAATGAGATATGAAAATATAAGCTTACTAGATTCTCCAATTATTTCTTCATTTTTAGATCTGTTCACAAACATATCATAGATACTGGAACAACCTCCCCTTCGTTTGTCGTGTACCTACAAAAAATACGATATATATATACGTTGGTACCTACTCCTATGTTAAGGTCCAGGGGTTAGATTTTAGGAAGCCAAAACCAAACGGCTTCGGAATTCCCTTTATAAACATAAATCTTATTTTATGAACTTTGTTTATAAAAATAATTATATACTTATTACTAATCATAAAATTATTAGTTTTAGGAATCCACATTTAATTGTTTCGGTTTTATAAACCGTCTTTGATTTAACATATTTATTTTTTTGTTTATTTGAATATTTATTATTTTTAGAATTAGCTTTTGAAATATTCTTGTATCCTAACCCTTTCTTATTTGAAACTACCTGAGAATTTTTCAAAATATTAGAAAAATTTTCTCTGCCTTTATTAAAATTAGAAATACTTTTAGTAATATCACTTATTTTGTTTTCAAGGCTAGAGTTATGTAATTCTAAAACTTCGATGTTCGATTTAGGTTCATGGTTTTCAAATAATAAAGTGTCATTCTTTTCTTTCTGGGTTTTAATTTCTTGACTGAGCGTAGAAAGTTGAGAGGTCGTATTAGAACAAGATTCTTGAGTACTTTCCGGTTCTTCTTCTAATATTTTCTTTTCATCTCTAAGCATATCAACATTTATTTCAAGTCTATTTATTTTTTCATGATCTTCTTTATTTTTTTCTTTTGGTATTTTTTCAATTATCAAATAGTTCTGAATTAATTTCTAAGAAATCATCAAAAGTTAAATCACTTATATTGTCTCACTTATAATGTCTTTTGAAGCCATTAAGCAGACGTTTTCTTGTTCTGTGTCACTATCTGATAACGATGAGAATGATTCTAAGTCGTCCCAAGTGACATTGAATGCTTTCTTCTTGAATCTATTCTCTTGTTTTTATTGTGACATTCTTCCTTATGATCTGGACAATCTTTTTGTATATGCCCCTTCTTGTGACAGTTATAGCATTCTAAAATTGACGATGATGTTTTGTTGGAGTTGTTGTGACTGAAGCCCTTTCTCTCCTTATTTTTGTTTTCTTTTCTATATTTCAAAACTTTTTAAAGTTTATAGCAATAACTGTTATGTCATCCTCATCTGAATTTGAGTCTTCCGTTTCTAAATGAAATGCTATATTCTTTTTGTCCTAAACTTGTACATTGTTAGCCTGCAAATTAACTTCATATGGCATTAGATTTCCTATTAAATCTTCTGGTTTCATGGTAGAGAGATCATTTGATTCTTCAATAACTAAGACCTTTCTTTCCCACTTTTTGTTAAGGACTTTTGGATTTTTGATACAATATCAAAATCAGAATATTTTTCTCCTAGTTCTAATAATAAACGATAAATATCATGAAATCTGGAATACATATCATTTATGGACACATCTTGCTTCATTCTAAATTTTTGAATTGATTTTTAAGCATGGATATCTTTCTTTGCTTCCCCTTTTTTGTTCGCCATATTTCATATGCAGTGTTGGACTTAATATGGTTACATTCATTTCTATTCAAGGTGCAATGCAACATATTCATAGCTTTATCACTTGCAGTAGCATATAATCTTTGTGTGTTTGACCATGTAGAATATTCTGTAGTAGGACAATATGTGTGATATTCCATGAATCAAAACCATTTGCTTGCATATAAATTCTTATATTCATAACCCAATAGTTGTAATCAAGGTTTTAAATCTCAGATATCGGTCACATTTTGTCTCGGTGATTTTAGAGACTTGATCTCGTATTGGGGGAGATCTCAGTTGAGATGAGTCTAACTCGGGGGTTTGTCTTGGATTTCCATCTTCGGTTTGAAGCTCATATCGGAACAATCTCGGGATATATAATATGTTAAAAACTTATATTCTTATACAATAATTTTGAAAGCTCATAACGGAACAATCCCGGGGTATATAATATGTTAAATATTGATATTCTTATACAATAATTTTCACGAATGCCATTATAGAAATAGTAACTTAAACTTGGGTTGCAAAATCACCTCATCATTTTTAATTTACTAAAGAACATTCATATTCTTAAATCATAACATGGTTAAAATAAAATAAAAACAACACAATAAAAATAGTAGTGCTTACAACTTATGATCAATAAGCATGAATTGTTGTTAGACAAAGAACGTAAAAACGATCTGAAATATATAACAATTCAACATAAGTAGAACATAAAATATATAAATTCATAGGTAGTATGCTAGTAAGAAATAATGAATATGAAAATCATAAGCATTGTGGGACATATATGAATATATGATATGCCCTTTAGACATGAAAAATATAAAATAGTTGGAGATTAACGTGGCTGAATTTGAGTTTTTTTAATTATTGCTTTGGCTTAGGCATAAGTCTCAATTTTAATTAGAAAAACCAAGATCTCAGGTGATATCTCAGTATCTCGTCTGGGTCAATATATGTTCAATATTGCAATATCTCGGACGATATATTCAAATGAGAGCTGAAGTGAGATTTACTGTTTCGTTTCGGAAGGAGCCTAAAACGAGATCTCAGAGAAGATCTCAGGCGATATTTTCGAGATCTGAAACAGTGGTTGTAATTTAAGCCAATGAATAGTGCTGGTAGTGTAGTTGATTGACCTTCCATGAAACTAGTGTTAGTGTTTGTGTTAATGTTATTTTCCGTATTACTTAGAATATCAAAATAACTATGTTATAGTTATATGATGGCCAAGCTCTGATACAAATGAAAGTTGAGTAGGACTGAGTAATATGGAAATTTACTAATGTGGAAGTGTACATGTTAATAATAATAGCAGCGGGGAATATAAAAGCAATCGGGGTCTATCCCGCTATCCTATCCTCGCCTTCCCCCCTCCCACTACTATCTTATCTTGTTTGCTAGTTATGCAGGGTATGGATTCACAGGTAGTTGATTAGCTGGTTATTGGAGCTCTGGGGTGGTCTTAGGTTTGGTTAGAAGCTTTTACCACTCTGGTGCGTTGTTCTATCCAGCTAGGTGGAGGAGGACTTCAATAGTCTTATCTTGTTACTTGATGAGCCTTCATCAGTCTTTCAAGCTTCTGCCTACTCGCCGATATTCGTTTGCTATGAAGCATTCATCGGCATTGGGGGCTGTCAGCAGATTCCCTGGGTGGTTCCTTGTTGCTGCTGATGATCTATTTTGTTTGTATTTGTTGTATCTTCTTTTTAAGGTTTATTTTTCAGTTTTGTATGTGCACAAATTATGTAGCCATTTCTACATAATTTGTTTTTGTGAGCCTTTGGAGAATGACAATATTCTCCCTTTTGCTATATATATATTCTTCTGTTAAAAAAAAAGTAAAGCAATAAATTAAAATGACACTAGAGTTTTTATATTAGTTCGGATCTTTGTCCTACGTCCGGTCCCAAATTCCTTTTGGAATTTTGACTAAATAACAACCCTCACTTAACCCAGACGAATAAGTATTACATCACCTAAGCAGCAGAATAGGACCAGAGCAGCAGAACAAGATTTCGCCTCAGTGCCAAAAAAAACTTTGATGTGCCTGAGTAGTGGAACAAGACTTTTATTAATACAAAAATGAATTGATTCTTTGTGTTCTTAGTAACACGGATATGTCACTTTATTGTATAACCTTCCTTTAATATTCTCCCTGATGATATATAATGTTTGGTATATAAATAAGAAGAAAGTGATTATTTATAATCATAGAATATTGAAAATGAGAGTACAAGAGAATATTATAAAAATGCTTTATAGAAACAGAAGACACTATAATCATGTAAGTTTGGTGAATAGGAAAAACTAGTTCTAGAGTTTATTTGTAAGATATAAAAGGTGGCTTTCATTCGTGAATAGATTTAATCAAAAGATATGGACATAATTCTTTGTTTAAAGAGTTATGTCTCTTTAAAGAATCGCAACCTTTCAGTTCAGCCGAGTGAAAATAAATTTTAGTTAGCTAAAAAGGCTTGTTTTTTGAAATAATTGTGCACACCCACAAGACACATGATTTAGCTTGTTTTTTGAAATAATTGTGCACACCCACAAGACACATGATTTAGCTGACCGAATGTTCATAAATTTTTATTATCTATGAGCAATTAGCCTATTGACTTTATAATTCAGTCAGCTGTTTGCACATGTGTTTGTGTAACATGTACACAACCTATTATTTGTAAATTAAAATACCTTATATTGATATATATATTTCATGAGATATTTTAACAAGAATTCTAACTCTAATACTCACTCAAATACAACATAAAATATATCAATTAATCCTGTCTTCGAATCTTCTTGTATTTGAAACATAATCTCTAATATTTCTCCTGCAATAATAGTTAGTACATGATATTGTCGATATAGTGTTGTCATAATTGAAAATAAAATAAAATAGAGGTTCTAACAATCATAAGTAGAGAGGTATCACTTAAGCGCATAATGAAATGAATAACCGAATTGATATGCATAAATCAAATGACCATTCAATATGAAACATAGAAAAATGTTTAATCAGTTGATGTATTTGTACCCTTCAAGAGAAATTAAAATAATGAAACAACTTTATCAAATAAAGTAACCATTACTTATAAACTAAGTTATTAGAAAAAATATAATATTTAAAGCATACAATGCCCAAGGTTCTTATAATTTCCTAAATTTTAGGAAATCATACCCATTTGGGTATGGTTGAACGTTTATAAATATAACTTTCATTATTACTCACATTATCAAAGTAATCATCAATATATTTTTCCTATTTTTCTATCTAGTTGGAACCCAAATACTTATATAATTCATATCTCTTGTCAATGATTTAGAATTCAAGATATATTTCCTATTTCTAAGTTTATTAACATCTTGATATGAAGTGGTTTTGGGGCTATCTCTAATTTTAGTAATAGTTTTAAAATGCATATACAAATGTATGCATATCTATTTTTATTGCATTTGTAACCTAAATCGCTTTTATCACTCTAACTTTAGCATTTTGTAAGGGACATAAGTCATTGTTTTCCTTATTGACTTTTGTAATTTTTTATTTAATTCATCAAAATTCCCTTTCAAGTTCTAAAAATTATTTTGCAAAATAGAATTATTTTCTTTCTCTAAAGATACAATTTAATTTTGCAAAGATTCATTTTCCTTTGAAAGTTTACTATTATCATCGATCAATTTGTTATTTTCTTTTATAAGGAAATTATTTTGTAAAACAAGTTTTTCAAGAGAAGTTTCAATTGCTTATTTTACTTAAAAAAATCATTTTCTTACTTTAATTTATCATATTTTAGCTCAGAATTTTTTTAATTTCTTCAAAGTAGCACATTGATCTTTTGTAATAATTTGAAATCTTTAAGTAAGTTGTCATGTGATGTTAAAAGATTATTATAATTAGAATGATTACATACCGATTTAGATCCGAGTTTAGCCATGAAATATTTGCTAGCTTACTCCTTCGGTTCTTCTTATTTTCTCTTCCTCTTTCGATTACCTTGATTATATCTCTTTATAGCCATTTATTCTAGGATATTATAACGATTTCTAGAATACTAAGCTCTGATACCAATTGTTAAGTCTATATGGATTGTATTTATAGTATATGAGAAGTATGTATATAATAGTATGAATAACACAATGTAATAAAGTAGATAAAAAAATAAGAGCAATTGCATCAGAGTTTTTATACTAGTTCGGACCTCCTATCCTGCGTCCATTCTCCGGGAACAGGCTTCAATACAAGAAAGTTTGTTTGATAATATTATGCTCTAAACAACATGGATTTTGACTAGTAGTACATCGATCTTCCTATATATATCTTGCGTATTATAAACTTAATAGTATATAAGAATTATAAGACTGTAATTACAAGTCATGAGAGCAAGAAGAAATATAGATTGAACACATAGATAGAATAGAGTAGAGAAGTTCAAGAAGTTGATCTTCTCAATTTTGTTTATGGTGTATATATACTTGTTGTAGCGTTGCTTGGAAAAATTGATTCTATTTTACTTCATTTCCGGAGTTTCTTCCTTCCATTTTTGAAAAGTTTTGATGAAGCGACAAAGAGATACCTTTTCAGAAATGACTGTTGATTTTTTAGAAAACACCCTAAAGCAGGTTTCAGATGTCTGGCCATTAGTCTTAGACGTCTGACCCCTATATATAAAAATTCCAAAGAGTAGGGTCAGATGTTTGGGCCTCCATAGTCACGACAATAAGTTCTTTCAAAATTGACTATTTGTTCCACTCTTAAAAATATTGCAGAAATGTCTGCAATCGAGTAAATAGCTCGGCCAAAATAAGATGATATCCAAAAGGGATTACTAAATAACTTAGTAGAACAGATATGACCTCTATAGAGGGTCCCACACTGAACAAACTAATATCTCCTCTAGATCGAAGGAGGTCCTCTTTAAAAACTGATTCGGCTCCATCTGCTATAGCTTGAACAATTCCCAATATTGTTCTCTTCAAAGAGAAACTCTTCTCAAAATCTCAAAGGGCGTTGAGTTGGAATCCCACTCATTCTAAGGATTCTTGTGGTTCTAGAGAATCCAACTACATGAGAATCAGGAACAAAAAGCTCTCTCTTTTTGACCCAGTATATAAAAAATTGCATATCCGAAGACTAGGCGTCTCGCTTTAGATACCAAAAGTCTAACCTATTGTGTACAGGGATACATGGTTTCGTTGGTAGATGTGTTCCCCCTGGATATAGCAAGGGCCAAGTTCGAGTCCCATATTTGTTACAATTTATGAATTCAACATTTTACCCATGATGATAAAATTTGCTTTCTTTCCATTACCAATTTCCCCAGTAGTTGGTTCTAATTGCATGCCTTTCTTTTCTGAATGAATCCATGTTCATCTTATTTTATTTTGTAATATTAATCCTCATTCTTCTATTTCCTGACAATATTCCCATTTTTGTCATGTTGCACTATGAATGCATGTACTTGTTCAAAAGCTAGTATATTGTATAAGCTCTTCTTCATTGCCTTCAAAATTCAATTCTTTATGTCTCATTTTCCAACCAGTTTATTTTTACAATACAATATTTTAGTTATTGTCTTGAAACAATTCAACAGAAACATTAGTACCATTGTCATACGGTTGTTATCATCAAAACGCCAAAATCTTTTTTTCAACATTACTTAATATTCAAACACTACACGCATATTTAAAACACTATAGCAATATTAACGTAGTAATAGCAACATTATGACACTATAATAAATGTAATTATTTTAGGGGTTATTTTTTTCCTCCATCAATTGCAAGCATTACAATTTAGTTTGTTGAATTTATCGGGGTTAGTTTGATATTCAGTTTAGTGGTGCTTGATTCATTTATTATAAAATAAATGATATAGAATTAGAAGTTCTGCAATGCGTTGAGTCGATGAAATATAATAATGCATGTAATTTAAAATAAAACTTATTTTCAACTATCTGGTTTAACATTTAGTTGATTGAGATGCTAATGCATATTTTGATACATTGATTACCGCTGGATTAGTGACCATATTGTTTCACTACTGTTTATGTTATGCATCAATGAAACTTTATTTATTTGTTTTTCTTAGAGAATATGTAGTTGATATAATGGTTTCAATACTCATGGTTCAATATTTGAAATATTATATCATGCTTTTACTTTGGCGGTTTCATATTTTTCGAAGATAGAGAGTGAGGCCTCATATGGTACTCTGTGTTGTATGCGCCTTATGAGCAGATATAATTACTTATTCATGATATCAAATAACTTTAGTTATTAGTAGTGAATATTAAGTTTCTAGATATGATTATCAGGAAAATATTCACAAGGACAGAATTGAAGGCTTTTTTAACCATAAGGACAACCCACTAAAATTTTACTCAAAAGGACAATAAACTAACTCTTTTCTGTATTGGCGTGCGCTGATTTCTTCTTCCTAAACAATCCAACTCGCGCAAATTTCTCGATCTCCTCAGTGAATTCCAACGCGATTTTTTTTCCTTTCATATTTCAATCTTTAGCAATCGTCTTCAAAATCTATATCGATCCCGACTCTATTAATTCGATTTGCCCTAATTTTATCTTTCAATCATCTTCGTTGATTCATGAAGGTGCCGTGGATTTTGATTCGTTTGGTAGTAAATATGATTTCATGATTTTTTGATTTCGTGAATTCGTCGTTGAAAATCGAATGAGGGAGATGAACGGAAAAAAAATCACTGGAAAAAACTTTTCTCTATGGTGAAGTTAGCAGCAGTTTTTAGGTATTAGTTTTCTATTTTTTTAGGTATCAGTTATCGTGTTTTAATAGTGTTATGCTTTTGTGTTTATAATTTTGATGCTATACTAGTTTTGTACTTGTACTGTTGTATTAGATTTGCAACTCAATCGAAATTATGTCATTTTAATCAATCAAAGTGGGATGTAAACATTTTTGTATTAGTTTTCCTTTAAAATATCAAAGCAATTTTTAGGTATCAGTTTTATATTTTTTTAGGTATCAGCTTTATATTTTCTACCTAAATTTACATCATAGCAGTTTTTAGGTATCAGTTTCATATTTTCTAGTTGAATTTACATCGTAGCAGTTTCTAAGTATCAGTTTTCTATTTTTTAGGTATCAGTTTTATATTTTTCTAGTTGAATTTACATCGTAGCAGTTTCTAGGTATCAGTTTTATATTTTTTTTATGTATCAGTTTTATATTTTCTAGTTGAATTCACATCATAGCAGTTTTCAGGTATAAGTTTTATATTTTTTAGGTATCAGTTTTATATTTTCTAGTTGAATTTACAGTATTATGTTGGTATAAATTTTGATTGTGTATGAAATACTTGCAGATACTGCATGCTACTGGAATTTACTTGAATTCAAGACTGGATTGAGTACAAGTAAAAGTAAATGCATACTTGGAATGGGAAATAGTGTTCTATGTACTTAGATTGTGCAGGAAAACAATGTATCCTATTAAATCAGTTATGTATCATTGTAGGTATCATATGATACAAGTGGGAATTACTGAGAATAATCTCATCTTTGTGATAATTGAATTGAATTGATTGCTATTATTTTTTTAATCAGTAGGTATTATTGAGAATAAATATTATTTTTGTGAGATATGAATTGAGTAGGTGGGTGTTTTTTTATCAGTATGTAATGGCCCGCAAATCCGTACCTTTTAAGTTGACTAATAACACTGCACGTCCAACCCAAATGACATAGAAATATGAATCATTAGTAGAAAGAAGTTAGAGGATGAGGAATAAAAAGAAAGAAAAAGTTAGAATAGAAGAAAAATGAAGAACACAAATCTCACAGCCAAACGAATAAAATATGTCATATAACATATCTTTTGAAATACAAATTAGTAACTTTATATACATACCATCATCAGAGCACAATAGTTATTTTTGGAACAGTTATAAACACCTGTTTCCAGATACAACATAGTACACAACGGAAATATGATAGTCTATAACTAACTGGTGAAGCCTCCTGCTTCGAGCTCTTCCAAGTGAATTTGAAAAATCCCGACCACTTGACTGCCGTACAAATATGGGCACCCAAGAGTTTAGGGAAAATAAAACAAAATAAACTATGGGTCAGTCATGGGACTGGTGTGAGTAAACTCCAACCATTTGTGTAACTTTCAAAATCCTTTTGAAAGAAATGATGATCGTAAGACAAATTTATACATAAACACGGATGGTTTCTACCTTACAATAACCAAAAATATTTTTGATATCAAATTCAGTGATATTATAATAATGTCTACATCAAATAAATAGAATCTAGCGGAGCGCTTGCATCTCACGCTCCATATATAATATAAAATCAAAAACCGCAGGGCGCTTATTGGAGATTGGATTTCCAACATGACAAGGTATGTAACCACCTTCCGATAGTGTATCCGATAGTGTATCTCTAGAGAGGAATACACCGGGTTCAACAAGAACACCTTGCAACATGGCCCACACATGACCGACCCCTCATTTCGCTTGAATGTATCGAATGTATATATCCAACAGTTGGGATCAACAACCGTTTCCCGAATGGGACAACATCGATAGATTAAAGAAGTAAAAGGAATTTCTCTAGATAGGTGATTATACATCCTAATGGGAGCGACCCACATAGCTATGCTGCCTGCTTGATTTTTGTTATTTCTTGGTTGTTGAGGCCTAAGGCTACGATTTCTTATCATTCATTGATAGCACGATCACTCTGAATGCCACACTGTCGGATACGTTAATCAATAATTGATTTGCACAAATATATTCTGGATATTTTGCTAAGAGAATAAATTCTCTGCCACCATATATATCTATACAGACCAACATATGCGATCATTGGAAATACTCTGTCAGACATTCGTCCATATACGTTCGTTCTGGGATTGAACAAAACCGAAGGCACAATTTCCATAAATAGAAAAAACCCTTGCACTTTACTCCGTCTTCGATTATCTTCATATAATCTGATTCGCAACGCTACTGCTAATACAGAGTGGTTCTCGGATAATAATCCAACTAGTCTCTCCATATTGACAACGATATTGGCAAATACTTTGATAGTCGGTTATTTAACTATCGAAGAAAACAAACGTTCATTCAAAACATCAAACAAATCACTGGGCCATTTAATTGATATTTTATTCATTAATTAAATCACTACTCCATTTTCTTATCAATATTTGTTAGCCAAATATTTTCAACAATCATCTTGGCCTCATACACTATTAGGAAAACATTTCCATATATCGACTTCTTTTATTTTCTATACGTAGAAAATGTCTTCTATTTATAATTGAAAAATATTCCAATTACTCATTCTTTCCCGAACTCGGTTATTTTTATACTTAGGAAATATTTATAATATATTTCCAAAATTCCACTTACTTGGGTTAAAACGAATGTTATGTAAAACATCGCTACAACAACCCAAAATACTGCATTCGACTAAATTTCTTTAAACATTTCTCTTCGAGACTGAATCTTGCTATTTATTAGCTAATAAAGAAATCAATCGAGTTGGGGTATAATTACCTCTCAGACCTTGACTGAAAATATTATTAACTTCAAAACAGACAAGACCGCTAACTTGAATAATCAACACCATATTAAACCAATTTTTCATTTCTAAAACACGTATACATTTCTCTTTCTACTTTTAACAAATCTAATTTATAGATTTCCTTTTTATTTATAATATTCTACTTTTAAGTTCATTTCCTTATCGAATTCTATATATGTCGATACATTGATTTCTAACTATCAAATTTTCTTAAAAATATTCTAACTCCTTAAATTTTCAGAAATTTCGCCATAACCTCCTTTGTACCGGTCGATAGTTCAAACCTCAACTCGCCTCTCTAGGCCCTTTCCATTCAAAAAGAAAAATCAAAAAGCCAAGTGGCTTGCCTATTCGGCACATAAAACCTCATATGGAATTTAAACGTTTATCTTTTTGTCGGGCACACAAATTATAATCTTCGTACACTTCATCTCATACCTGTCTAACACATATCCAAATATTTCCATTTGGTTTCTACTCAATTCATTCGTCTTGACCCAATTTGCTAATTTATTTTCTAATTAGCTATATTTGCTTGTTTTCACTTCTTATTTGAACATATCATATTCAAATATATTTTAATCTACTCATGAACCCAATCTAATTCCATTTTCAACTCGAGTTACATATTCGATTTTGAATAAAAATTCTCAAATCTCTTTCGCTTATCCAATGCCCCATTTTCGATTCAAATTTCGATTTACTATTTATTCTTCAAACTAGTCAAATCTATTTAATAACAAAAAATCTGATTTTTGTTTCAAAAATCATTTCACTTACTTCACTGGAGTTCATTTTTATTTTTATATCTTCTAGTCTGGATTTTTCTAATGGCCGTTCAGATTTTATTTCTTTAAAATCCTTTTACTTATTTAAATAAACCATTATTGTTTTATAATGGTTCTGGCATGGTTTTTCTGAAAATTTTATTTTGACATAATTCAAATCTATTCGACGAAATCTAGATCTTTCTCTTCCATTAGAAAATTATTATCTAATTGGTCCTGACGGTTCTTGTTTCAAAGAACTCCGACTTAATTTGTGTTCTATATACTCAATTGAAGTTCAAATCGCCAATTTACGAACTGAAGCGCTTCGGCAAGTTCGTTTTAATTATATTTAATATATAAACGTTTAAAACTTCGTTTATAATAAATTTCAACTCCATTCCGATATACTTTTAATATATATCAAATCAGTTTCCCAATTCAACATAATATTTTCGATTATCTGTAATTGTCGATTTTTTCTTACTCGGTTATATATTTATTTATACTTCGATCTTCTATATTTAATTCCAATTCCTTTTATAAATAAATTATTGATAAAACTCGATATAATCGAATTTTAATTATAAATTCATTGAGTTATTCTCAATTCAACTTATATTCCAAATTCTGAAATATAATTAATCATTTTGTTTCAAAACACTTCCCAACTTACTTTTAAATTCCTATTTGAATTTAAATGGTTTGAATTACCCAAATGATAATTTATTTCGCCAAATTTATAACACTATTTATAAATTCAACTTCCTTGTTTCATATATTTGAACAAGTCCCCTTTTCAAATTTCTATTTGACACTCCATCCCCTTGATATTCCGAATTGCGGAATAAAAACCTTTGTTCCCTTTCGAATGATTTCAAATTATATTTTTAAATTCATATTTGAATTTAAATATTCAAATTATCTTTTGATAATTAACTCATTTTATTTATAAACACCATTTTATAAATATCCTTGTTTTATATTTAAACAAGTCTATTTCGAAATCTATTTAAAACTAAAATCTTATTTTGGAAATTTCCATGTATAATATAATAGCTTATATATATAACACCTATTTTATTTTCATATTCAATTTAAATTCTATTTAAATAAATTCGAATTAACCGAATTCAAATCATAAATACTTACAGATTTATTTTAGTTTAATTTATATTCTGAACATCAGAATAAATTCCATCGTTTATTTCTTTAAATGATTCCTTAGTTCTATTTTTAATCTACATTTGAATTTAAAAATTCAAATTACAAAATGATAATTTTTCCACTTCATTTATAAACACTATTAATAAATTCATTTCAATCTCCTAATTATCCAATGAAAATCATCCCATTTTATTTATAAATACCGTTTATAAATTTACTTCAATTTCCTGCATTGTTAAATTCATTAACATTGTTATAAATTTTCAAATCTTGTTTTATTTACTCAAAACAAGTTAATATCTTTAAAGCCCATTCAAAATTCAAATTCTATTTTTAAAAATAGAATTCATCTTCTAAATCTCAAAATATCCTTTCCACGATATTTTTATATATCAATATTTTAGACCCAGTGATATTTAACAATCAAACCACTCAATTGTCCATCAACACATCATATATGCTAATATATGTGAAAATAAACAAATAAAAATATTTTGAGGAATCCAGTTGGATTCCTCCAACCTATTTTCCTGCATCCACAGACGTTAGTCAACATAAATAATACCCATCCTGCTTCGAGGCAGGATATCGCGGTATAGAAGGTCATCCACTATCATAGCGTGGGGCGTATAGGGTCATCCACTAATTATACTGCGGGCATCCGCTAATGGTAATGCGGGAATCCAATCACCAATATATATATATATATATATATATATATATATATATATATAGTAACCACAAACACCAATCCTAAATAACTAATATATATATTTAGCAGTCATAATAATATTTCAGTGCATCCAAACAACCAGCAAACAATTATTTTTACCAATTAAAAATAAATTCTAAATAAAATGGAGTGAGATTTACTCACCTGATTTTATTTTTCGAATATTCAATTTGATTCCATTGTAGCCTTTGTCCATAAAAATTCAACGGACTTCATTGTGTGCAATTCTGTTATCATATTAAATAGTTATTCGCATTACAACTTATAACGTATTTCGATGTAATAAACTAAATTAAATTATATATGTTAAATATATATTGGATATTACTACCCAAATTCAACTACAGAGTGTTTTACCAACAATTTTACTATTCGATATTACCAAGTGGATATAAGGCCCAAATTTTAACCATAGTTTTGACATATCCCTGAATCATTGTTAATTCTAACTATTTTAATTATTTGTGAGCTTGGAAATAAATCAAACTAATTTAATTTAAATGAAAGAAAAACAAACTAAATTAATTACCGAGATTAGCGAATTTTAATCCTTCCCCTTTTCTGTGAAAATCATGTTTCACTTCCAGTTTCATATGGACGAATACACCTTCCAGTTCACCATAAAAATCAAACAAACCCAAACTGCCACGCTCATTCTATTCACTACAGAAATGTTCTAATCCCATTAGTGTTCGCACCATCATAAAACAAACCGAACTTCTCATATTACACAACTGTCGAACCCCTCCAGTCAACAACAACTCCAGCGGCTCCATCCCTCCCTGATGAGTATCCCGCCCTTATGCTCGACGCTACAAATGAGACGCGAATTAACAGGGTGCGACAACTATGGAGATCGAATCCGTTTCCCCCAAATTTCTCTACACTTTCGCGATTATTAAAAGCTCGAAATCCCCTAAAATCTCCCTTCGTACCCATCGTCACGTTGTGAATCGCGAGTGCTCCTGGGGTGGTGTCGAGCTTCAAGGCCTCATGAACTTCAAATCGCGATTTACAAACTTGAACCCACCTCCTCATCATATTTGAATTACTACACTACCTTGATTCGATTATTGATTTAAGTACGAACTCAATTTGGTTTGCTGAACTGGAAAATATCGCGGCCCTTTTCTGGAGTTTTGATTTCTATTTTTCATTTCAGAAGAGAAAGGAAAAGGAGTGGTTGCGTTTATATAGATGAAGAGGAAACTTAACGTTGAAGGAGTAGGCCTTCGTTTTACAGTAGGTAGAGGGCTTGCTGTAGAATATAGGTCGGTTGATGGAAAGTGAATTAATTTGATTTGATTACGATTTGATTTCGTATTTAATACTATTCGATATAAAGCGATTTTTATTTTTTTAGATGGATATCGATTTGATTTCAAACCTATCCACAATCAAATATCTTGGGGTCCATTAATTTAAATCACGAACCGCTATTCTAGCGTACCGACCGACATTTCAATGTAATAATCCTATTCTGAACTCAACAGTAAATATTCTGAAATTTAATTTCAACATATATATCATAATAAATTAATATAATATAATTTAAATTCAAGAACCACAAATTCTTTGGAAATAAATTATTATTTATTATCGTATGTATCAAATAAAATTCCTACTTATCATCTGAATCATTTTGATTAAGTTTTTAACTTTGATTTCAATTCGAATTACAATAACTCAATATATTCTAAATTAAATTATATTCTATTATTAAATCGATAACTCAATATAAAAATTAATTTATATTATCAACTAAATATTAAAAAAAAATTAAAATTAACAGACCAAAAATCCGGGTCGTTACATTCTTCCCTACTTAAAAGAATTTCGTCCCTGAAATTACTAAGGTAGGGAAAATGTTATAAACCATTTACTTCCAAAATTCACTTATGTTGAAGCTCACCTCTTCATATTTCAACAAATTTAGTTCCAACCAAAACTTTTGGTTTTCATTCATTCACAATCGATTTATATTCCATTCATATGTATTCGATTTCATTCAAATTGATTTAAATCAATTTATCTATTTTAATCCATTTAACTTGCCTGAGTTAAATTTAAATTCCAGAATTCAAATTTCCGGGTTTTCATTTCAAATTCTTATGAAATCAAAAAATATATAGAATATTATTTATTTCTATTTCAAATTCAAAACATTTGAACTTTCAAACCAACTTGTTTTCTTTCAAACAAATTTCCATCAAAATCTTTACTAATGTAGCCGTCCATCACTTAGAAACTTGAAAATGAACACTAATGACGCTACAGTCATCATCAGAATTATTTTCTAGCCACTGAAGTGAGTTCAATGCTTTATCACTTTCAAAATCCATCTGAAATGGTTTCTATTCAAAATCCTTTTAAAACAAAGCTATATTATTCTAATATACTTCAAAAAATATTTTCCAACTTCTCAGGATTTAAATTCCAAATTCTAGTTTGAATTTAATTTTAATTTGTCTCATTTGTATATTTCATTCATAAACCAATTATATTTGGTTATACATAACCATTCCAATTTTTATAATCTCATTTGATTATAATAATATCAACCAACACATCCATATATTATAAATAATTTTAGAAAATTATTCTTTCTATATCAAAATATAGTTTTGGGTAAAGTTATTTCATTTACCCATTTTAAAACCATATTATGTCGTATCTTCTGTTCAAGTGTTCAGAAATTCCTATCGACTTCGTGGCATCCCACAATTCGATCAGAATTCATAATCCACTCAACAGACTAGCCAACACAACATAAAACAAAATTTATATCAATTAACAAATACGCCCTCTCGTATTTTTATACACTCAACCCATTCTAGGGTACTGCTGACCCTATATGTAATGAGCACAATCCCAAAAGCCTAGATATTCGATCAACCTAAGCTCTGATACCAACTATAACAGCTTGTAAATCTGTACCTTTTGAGTTGGCTAATAACACCACACGTCCAACCCAAATGACACAGAAATACGAATCATTAGTAGAAAGAAGTTAGAGGATGAGGAATAGAAAGTAAGAAAAGGTTAGAATAGAAGAAAAACGAAGAATACAAATCTCACAGCGGAACAAATAAAATATATTATATAACATAACTTTTGAAATACAAATTAGTAACTTTATATACATACCATCATCAGAGCACAACAGTTATTTCTGGAACAGTTATAAACACCGATTTCCAGATACAACATAGTACGCAGCGGAAACATGATAGTCTATAGCTAACTGGTGAAGCCTCCTGCTTCCAGCTCTTCCAAGTGAATCTGAAAAATCCCGACTACTTGACTTCCTGTACAAATATGGGCACCCAAGAGTTTAGGGAAAACAAAATAAAATAAACTCTGGGTCAGTCATGGGACTGGTGTGAGTAAACTCTAACCATTTGTTTAACTTTCAAAATCCTTTTGAAAGAAATGATGATCGTAAGACCGATCCACACATAAACACAGATGTTTCTTACCTTACGATAACCAAAAATATTTTTGATATTAAATTTAGTGATATTATAATAATGTCTATATCAAATAAATAGAATCTAGCGGAACGCTTGCATATCACGCTCCATATATAATATAAAATCAAAAACCACAGGGCGCTTATTGGAGATTGGATTTCCAACATGACAAGGTATGGAACCACCTTCCGATAGTGTATCTCTAGAGAGGAATACACTGGGTTCAACAAGAACATCTTGCAACCCGACCCACACATGACCGACCACTCATTTCGCTTGAGTGTATCGAATGTATATCACCAATGGTTGGGATCAGCAACCGTTTCCCGAATGGGACAGCATCAATAGATTAAAGAAGTAAAAGGAATTTCTCTTGATAGGTGATTATACATCCTAATGGGAGCGACCCACATAGCCATGCTGCCTGCCCGATTTTTGTTATTTCCCGGTTGTTGAGGCCTGAGGCTAGCACAATCACTTTGAATGCCACATTTTCAGATCCGTTAACCACTAATTGATTTGCACAAATATATTCTGGATATTATGCTAAGAGAATAAATTCTCCGCCACCATATATATCTATACAGACTAACATATGCGATCATTGGAAATAGTCTGTCAGACATTCGTCCATATACGTTTGTTCTGGGATTGAACTAAACCGAAGGCACAATTTCCATAAATAAATAAAAAACCTTGCACTTTACTCCGTCTTCGATTATATTCATATAATCTGATTCGCAACGCTACTGCCAATGCAGAGTGGTTCTCGGATAATAATCCAACCAGTCTCTCCATATTGACAACGATATTGTCAAATACTTCAATAGTCGGTTATTTAACTATCGAAGAAATCATTCAAAACATCAAACAAATCATTGGGTCATTTAACTGATATTTCATTCATTAATTAAATCACTACTCCATTTCCTTATCAATATTTGTTAGCCAAATATTTTCAACAATCATCTTGGACTCATAGACTATTTGGAAAACATTTCCATATATCGACTTCTTTTATTTTCTATACGTAGAAAATATCTTCTATTTATAATTGGAAAATATTCCAATTACTCATCTCTTTCCCAAACTCAGTTATTTTTATATTTAGGAAATATTTATAACATATTTCCAAAATTCCACTTACTTGGGTTAAAACGAATGTTATGTAAACCATCGCTACAACAACCCAAAATACTGCATTCGACTAAATTTATTTAAACATTTCTCTTCGAGACTGAATCTTGCTATTTATCTGCTAATAATGAAATCAATCGAGTTGGGGTATAATTACCTCTCAGACCTTGACTGAAAATATTATTAACTTCAAAACAGACAAGACCGCTAACTCGAATAATCAACACCATATTAAACCAATTTTCCATTTCTAAAACACGTATACATTCCTCTTTCTATTTTTAACAAATCTAATTTATAGATTTCCTTTTTATTTATAATATTCTATTTTTAAGTTCATTTCCTTATCGAATTATATATATATATATATATATATATATATCGATACATTGATTTCTAACTATCAAATTTTCTTGAAAATATTCTAACTCCTTAAATTTCCGGAAATTTCGCCATAACCTCCTTTGTACCGGTCGATAGTTCGAACCTCAACTCGCCTCTCTAGGCCCTTTCCATTCAAAAAGAAAAATCAAAAAGCCAAGTGGCTTGCCGATTCGGCACATAAAACCTCATATGGAATTTAAATGTGTATCTTTTTGTCGGGAACACAAATTATAATCTTCATACACTTCATCCCATACTGTCTAACACATATCCAAATATTTCCATTTGGTTTCTACTCAATTCATTCGTCTTGACCCAATTCGCTAATTTATTTTCTAATTAGCAATATTTTCCTGTTTTCACTTCCTATTTGAACATATCATATTCAAATATATTTTAATCTACTCATGAGCCCAATCTAATTCCATTTTCAACTCGAGTTACATATTCGATTTCGAATAAAAATTCTCAAATCTCTTTCGCTTATCCAACGCCCATTTTTCGATTCAAATCTCGATTAACTATTTATTCTTCAAACTAGTCAAATCTATTTAATAACAAAAAAAATCTGATTTTTGTTTCAAAAATCATTTCACTTACTTCACTGGAGTTCATATTTATTTATATCTTCCAGTCTGGATTTTTCTAATGGCAATTCGGATTTTATTTCTTTAAAATCCTTTTATATATTTAAATAAACCGTTATGGTTTTACAACGGTTCTGGCGCTGTTTTTTTGAAACTTTTATTTTGACATAACTCAAAATCTATTTGACGAAATCCAGATTTTTCTCTTCCATTATAAAACTATTATCTAATTGGTCCTGACGGTTCTTGTTTCAAAGAATTCCAACTTAATTTGAGTTCTATATACTCAATTAAAGTTCGAATCGCCAATTTACGAACTGCCACGCTGCGGCGGGTACGTTTTAATTATATTTAATATATAAACGTTTTAAACTTCGTTTATAATAAATTTCAAATCCATTCTGATATACTTTTAATATATATCAAATCAGTTTCCCAATTCAACATAATATTTTCGATTATCTATAATTGTCTATTTTTTCTTACTCGGTAATATATTTATTTATACTTCGATCTTCTATATTTAATTCCAATTCCTTTTATAAATAAATTTTTGATAAAATTCGATATAATCGAATTTCAATTATAAATCCGTTGAGTTCTTCTCAATTCAATTTATATTCTGAATTCTGAAATATAATTAATCGTTTTGTTTCAAAACACTTCCCAACTTACTTTTATATTCCTATTTGAATTTAAATGGTTTGAATTATCCAAATAATAAATTATTTCGCCAAATTTATAACATTATTTATAAATTCAACTTCCTTGTTTCATATATTTAAGCTAGTCCCCTTTTCAAATTTCTATTTGACACTCCATCCCCTTGATATTCCGAATTGCGGAATAAAAATCTTTGTTCCCTTTCGAATGATTTCAAATTATATTTTAAATTTCATATTTGAATTTAAATATTCAAATTATCTTTTGATAATTAATTCAAATTATCTCCAGAGCAGCGTCAATGAGAAACCTTCTTTGATTTGAATGTTCTAAAGGACGAGATTCTATCAACTGGTCAATCGTTTGTAAACTCTCCCTCCAGCCCTTCTTATTCAGAACTTCAAGCTATTATTAACAGCCACGCCATGCTCTTGGGCCTTGTAACCCTAGGCTAGCTAAGCGGTTTAGGGTGGAGTTTGCAGAGTGTACCTTTGAATGTGGATATATCTCCGTCTGATTCTCAGATTTTTCTCTTATGACTTGACTATGGCAAAAGGTTAGATGTTGGCCCACCTTGAACTGTTGTTCGTCAGTTTGAGAAACAGATGGATATGCTGAAAAATCATTCTGCGAAGTGGATGAACGGTTGGCATACATTGGCCTGCGACCTCCAAAGACTTCACAAGGACAATCTTGAAAGCATCTCTATTCTGGAAAATGATAAGGCGAAGTTAATACCGGCTCTTAGGTCAAGGGACAACTTGGTTGCTTCCTTCCCCTGGGGAAGTTAAGTCGGCGGTCTCTGCACATGCTGATAGGCCTCCATCTTGTTCTACTCCGACTAAAAGGAAGGTAGGTAGGCCAAGGAAGGTTAGATATCTGTAATCTCCTTCTCCTTGGTTATTTTGTTTTTTGAACTTTAAGACCGATTGTGTAAGCGGGCGCCGGACCTCGCTCATGACTCTATGCTGGTTGTGATCTGTTGTTTGATCCGTGACACTTCTGTGATCCTGATGAATGGTTGTCTGGTTGGTTTTATGATGCTCTTCGTGTCTTTGCCATGCGATGTCTCTTTTCCCTGCTTGACAATGCACACACACATTTTTTTAAAAGTTTTTCGCGGCGGTCGTGCGTTAATATCGTATTACGGGACGTTCGTTCGTACGTTAATATCAAATTATGATGCATTCACTCGTTCGTTAATATCGAATTACAGTTAGTCTAATGGCGTTCTTATTATGCTGGGATCATCCAGTTTTTAGTATTTGGCTTTGACTTGGTAAGCTTTTTGTTATTTTAACTTTGGCAATTTTAGCCATTTTAATTTTTTATTAAATACCATGTTTATTTGTATGGGGTATTTTCGTGATGCATTCTTCTGCGTGCCCCCATGTGAGGACTTGGGCTCCAATGTTGTAATCCAATATTGGCTCTGTTTGACTTGGTTAACAACAATGAACAAGAATGGACACCCCCATACGGCTAGGATTTCTGCTTTTGAAATCCAATCTTGGCTTTGTTTGACTTGGTTAACAACAAAGAACAAGAATGGACACCCCCTTTCGACTAGGATTTCTGTTTTTGCGCTAGTCTTTCCAGCATGTTTAATCCTTCCCCATTTTTATGCTTCCTCCCGAGAAGCGGACGCTAATTTATCTCATCGAGCCTTGACTCAGAAATGATAAATTTCGTGCCCTTCACCTAACAAGGTGCTCCCCGTGATTGGCAATTTTTCCATTTCGGGACATGTCGGTTTTTCCGACTTTGTGCCTTGCCCTAGGGAATAGACACTGGCTCGCCTCACTGGATTTTTTTTTTAAAGTCAGAGAACCTGTGTCCAGCACCTAAGAAGGTGTTTCTTTGGTGGGCTCAGCATTTATCCCTGGGACTTTTGAGTTGCTTTTGCTTCAGCATTGATTTCTCTAATCTGGTACCAAGCTTTTGTTGGTCATGTGTTGAGAGATCCAGTGTTTCCTAATGAAAGTCGGAACTTATCGAGTTTGCGCCTCCTGATCGCTCGCATGCCTACACAAGGAAGTCAACCTTTAGTAGGAGCGTGTGAATAAGTGAGCTATGCATGTAATTAGAACTTCATATTTAGTCACTTTATGTACATCACTCAGAATGTGAAAATTTTCATAAATCTTTATAGCATTTTCTATGCAATTGAATAACATGCTATAAGAAATAACGACGAATATGCTCACTGTTCCATGCTCGTGGGATCTGATTCCCATCTGTGGTGGCCAATTTGAAAGTACCATCCTGGAGTTTCTGACTTATAACATAAGGCCCTTCCCAATTGGGTCCGAAGACCCCAGTACAGGTCATTATCTTTTTCAGAACAAGGTCTCTAATTTCAAAAGTTCTATGCTTGACTTTTGAACTGAAGTGCCTGGCCACCCTTCTTTGATGTGCGGCTACTCTGAGTTCCGCTTCCTTTCTTATTTCTTCAATTTGGTTGAGGGCTTCAAGCTGTAGCTTCTCATTTTCTTTGGGGTTGAAGTATATCCTTCTATGGGTAGGGACTTCCAATTCCACTGGTATCATGGCTTCAAAGCCATAGGATAAAGAAAAGGGAGTATGTCCTGTTGCAGGTTTGTGCGTGGTGCTATAGGCCCATAATGCCAGCGGGAGTTCGTCTATCCATCCGCCTTTAGCCTTCTCTAGTCGCTTCTTAATGGTAGTCTTGATGATTTTATTCACTGCTTCCACATGCCCGTTCACTTACGGATGAGCGACTGCTAAAAAGCTTTTCTAGATTTTTTATATTGCGCAAAAGCTTTGAAAATCCTCACTTTCGAATTGGGTCCCGTTGTCTGTGATTATCTTTTTTGGTATCCCAAACCTACATATGATATTTTTCAAGACAAAGTTAATAACTTTCTTCAAAGTTATAGTGCCCAATGGTTCCACTTCATCCCATTTTGTAAAGTAATAAATCCGGATTTTGCAGTGGGGAGAGCTCTTATGAGGTCGATGCCCCAGATAGCAAATGGCCACGGGCTGACCATGTGAGTTATGGTTGTGGACGGCATCCTTGGGATCTTGGAAAACCTTGGGCACTTGTCACATTTTTTAGTGTAGGCTGTGAAATCTTTATTGATATCTAGCCTGAAGTAGCCATATTATAAAATTTTCTTGGCTAAAGTTTGTCCACCGGTATGTCTTCTGCATTTCCCTTCGTGTAATTCCGCCATGATTGCTTTGGACTCCTCCTTTGTAACACAACGAAGTAAAGGTGTAGAAAATCCCCGCTTGTACAGTCGTCCGTCTTGAATAAGGTAAAAAGGAGCTTTTCGCAAAATCCTTCTTTGGAGTTTGGCTTCAACCGGGAGTACCCCGGTTGTGAGGTATTCTTTAATTGGTGACATCCATGACTTTGACTCATCAGTTGTTTCCATGATCCACTCCATTTCAGTCTGCTTCGTGCTCGGGCTAGAAAGGATTTCCACTGGAACTAACCCCGTTAGTTGTGCATCTCCTGTGCTTGCGTATTTGGCTAATGAATCAGCTTTGGTATTTTCCTCTCCAGGAATATGGGATATGGTGTAATGCTCGAAAGTCTCCAACAATTCCAAGGCTTTATTAAGATAATTTGGCAGATTACCCATCTTGGCTTGGAATTCTCTGAGAATCTGGCACACTACAAGTTAAGAGTCGCTGAAGATCTGTATAGTTTTTATTTGCAGCTCTTTTGCTAGTTTTACTCCCACGATAAGGGCTTCATATTCAGCTTCGTTATTGGTTGACGGAAACACTAGCCTTAATGCATAGCATAAGGATCTTACCTTAAGGGTTTCGAGAACTACTCCTGCCCCAGAATGGCGATCATTTGACGCTCCATCTACAAATAATTTCCACTGGATACTAGTCTCAATATCATCCTCTTCCTTTGCCTCCCCTCGATCGGTAAATTACGCGATAAAATCGGCAAGCGCTTGTCCGTTGATTGCTTTCCGAGGATGATACGTAATGTTGTATTGACTTAGATCTATATTCCATTTTAATAATATTCCGGAGGTTTCTGGTCGGGACAGAACTTGCCTTAGAGGCTAGTTTGTGAGAACCCTGATGGGATGAGCCTAAAAGCAGGGTAGAAGCTTCTTTGATGCAATGAGCAAACAATAAGCAAGTTTTTCAAGTTTTGGATAATTAAGCTCCGCTCCAGATAACCTCTTGCTGATGTAATAGACCGGTTTTTGTACCTTCAAGTCTTCTCTGATCTGTGGTGCGCTTAGGGCATGGGCAGACACTGCCAGGTATAGAAACAAGTCTTCCCCATCACTAGGCTTCAATAGCATTGGTCGTGTTGCCAAGTGTTGGATCAACTCCTCGAAGGCTTTCTGACATTCGGGGGTCCACTGTATCTCTTTCTTTCTTTTTCTAAGGGCATCGAAGAATGGAAGACATATGTCCGTCGCCCTAGATATAAAGCGGTTTAAGGCTACGATCCTCCCATTCAAACACTGGAGTTCCTTCTTAGTTCTTGGGGCACTCATTTCTCTTAAAGCCGATATTTTAATTGGAATGGCTTCAATACCTCTAGCGTTGACCATGTATCCAAGGAACTTTCCTGAACTGACCCCAAAAGAACATTTCAAGGGATTCAATTTCATGCCATATTGGCGTAAGATATTGAACATTCAGGCTAAGTCCTCCAAATAGTCTATTGCTCTCTTTGATTTAACCAACATGTCATCGACGTAGACCTCCATCGTCCTACCGATTTGCTTTTTAAACATAGTGTTCACCAGTCGCTGATAAGTTGCCCCTGCATTTTTTAGACCAAATGGCATCACCTTATAGCAGTATAGACCGAAATCGGTAATGAAACTTGTTTCATCCTGGTCTGGACCGTACATCTTGATTTGATTATAGCCGGAATATGCATCCATGAAAGATAGCAATTCGTGACCGGCAGTAGAATCCACCAGTTGGTCGATTCTGGGAAGATGGAAACTATCTTTCGGACAAGCTTTATTCAGGTCTGAATAATCTATGCGAACCCGCCATTTACCGTTTGACTTCTTCACAAGAACTGACTTGGACACCCATTTCAGATAGGTAGATTCTCTATGAAATCATTCTCCATTAATCTGTCAACTTCTTCTTTTAAGGCAAGTGACCTCTCCGGTGCCTGGGTTCTCCTTTTTGTTTGACAGCTGGAATGCGCGGGTCAATGTTTAGCTTATGGACTGCAAAGTCTGGAGATATGCTGCACATGTCGGAATGATTCCATGCGAACATGTCTAAGTTAGCTCTCAAAAAGGCAATCAATTGATTTTTCAATTTGGGGCATAGCCGAGATCCTATATTCAACACACGGTTCGGGTCCTTCAGATTTATAGCTACAGGAATTGTGTCTTCGGCCGAGGTCGCCCTTTTATCCTCTGCACTGGCTTCTCTAGGATTGATCTCCTTTTGCTCTCCACTATGTTCGCCAGTGCACGGACCCTTCTTTAGTTGCTATAAAGGGGGTTTTTGGATACGGGGAAGAGCCTCCACATATTTTCATGAGTCTTTTTCTTAGCCTCTCTCAGTTCTGTCACATAACAGTCCCTTGCAGCGATTTGGTAGCCCTTAATTACACCAATTCCCTTTTCAATTGGAAACATCATGGTCAACACCATGGAGCTAATGCAACCTTGAAACCCGAAAGAGTCGGTCTCCCAAGGAGTGCGTTGTAAGATGAAAACTAATCTATTAGGACAATGGTTTGTACCATGGAAACCCTACATTCCCCATATGCCAATTCCACAGGTAAATCTATTGTTCCGATGGGTTGCGTAGGTTGACCTGTAAAACCGTGGATCTTATTTGGGTACACGCGCGCCTTTGCCATAGGGAGATTCATCTTTTGGAAAGTATTTATAAAAATCACATTGACTGATGCCCCCCGTGTTAACTAGGACCCATTTTACCACCGCAGGTTCGAGACCAAATGTGATCACCATGGCATCGACGGTTGGTGTAATTATGCCTTCCGCATCTTTATCTTTGAATATCACATCCTCGGTTGAAGTTTTGAGCATTTTCATCGGAAGCTCGTTGTTCAAGATCATGAATCCTTCCTTTTTCATGACACTCTTCAATTCATTAGCGTATCTTTCCATCTCTTCCCAACTGCTCCCGGCTGGGTAGGGACCTCCAAATATCACATTGATTATCGATCTCGAGTCGACTGGCATTCGGGCTTCAATACTCGAGTTGTGCTGGCTGGCCGCATTGTTATGTCCTTGCACAGCTGGAGTATTTCAAAGATGTTTCATGTAATGCTGCATTTGGTTCTTCCTCATGAGTTCTTTAATTAAACTCCTTAGGTGTCGGCATTCATTGGTGCTGTGTCCCGGTTAGCCATGAAACCGGCAGAATTTTCCGGAATTTGCCTGCTGTTCAGTTACCTTCTGCGGCTTCATTTGAGGGAAAATGCCCAATTCCTTTGTGGCTTGGTAAATTCTTTCCGGGGTTTCGTTTAGGAGGATTAGCTCGGAAAGTTTGTACAACCGCGTCTTCTTATAGGCCTTGCTTTTCCTCTCGTCATTTCCCCTTTTTTCTCCTACATCACTCTTCTACTCAACCCTGGACTCGTTGCCTTTTCCTTCTCTGGCGGCGTTACTTTCTATAGTCTTCTGGACACTTGGGGCTTCATCTTCCACACTCATGTATTCCTCATCTTTTTTGTAAAGTTTCTTCAAAGTTTTTGGTTTCTTCATCTTGAGCCACTTTCCAAATTCTGACTTTTTACTGATAGCTCCTTTCAGGGCTGCCAATAAGTACCAAGGCTCTGGTTCTATAACCTCCGCTGCTGCAGCATGGAATCACGTAAGGAAAGCTCTGATGGTTACCCCATGCTTCTGTTCCATTTCTCCTAACGACATTACATCCCTTACCTTGGTGGTTTGTAGTCGGAATTGATCTTGAAATCTCCTTGCCAGGTCAGCAAATTGGTCAATACATTTAGGTGGAAGTCTGGTGAACATTAATAAGGCCACACCTTCCAGACACACGGGAAAGTATAGGCACTTGGCTTCGTCAGTGGCCCTAGCTCCATTCATGCGCTGGTCGTACTTGAACAGAAAAATGGTTGGATGTCCAACTCCGTTATAAGGCGTTATTGTTGGCGGTACAAATTTCTACGGGAATTTAGCTTGACGGATTTTTTCCGTGAATGGATTTTTGCTAGGGAAATTTAGAGTGGTTCAGCCGTTAACTAGGCTTACATCCACTGTGAAGGTGAGTTTCAATCTTATAACGAGGATTACAAAATACATCAATTCTCTCTTCTCATACATCTTTACACTCACTCAATATACCATCGTTTATATATACTTCAATCTTGGGATTATATAAGAGAATGGTAAAATTTGAGGAGAAGGAAAATGGATGGATGATTGAGAAAGGGAATGAAGCCGTCCTCCATGGTCATGAGATTGCTCTTGATGCCATGGCTGAGTTCAGATAGAATTTGCTGCACTTCGTGGTCTCTAAGATCCGATCCCCTTTATGTTGATAATCATGGTGTATTTATAGGTAAGATCCCCTTGGGAAATGACCTGAAATCTGTTGATGCCAGCTGCGGATCTCTCACTTGATTAATTACAACCATGCTATTGGCTAGTTGTAGTCAGCTGTCCGTGGTTGCATTTAGTTACCACGTACGAGCGATTCAATGGAGCGAGTGTCTTGAGTAGTTGTGCGAGTCCCTAGGAGTGGGCGTCCATGTGAGATTGATTGCTTTGAGACATCTTATAAGAGCAGAACGTTGGATTGGAATTAATTCTTCTTCGTTCCTTGCGCAACCGACCTTCTTGGTTCCAGGGCGCTCGACCTTTTGCCGCCCTTGTGCGGCGCTGCTTGTCCCTAGGGTTGTGCCATTCGGCTGCTCCTGCCTATATTGACAGGGCAATTTGCTTTGCCATTGTGTTTTAGCGGCTTACAGGATATGCGACCTTGATCTTTATCGAGCGGCACATCTCATAGCATATCGTGCCGTTATCTTTAGTCGTACTGTTTGTCCTGACTTGCCTTGCATTTGATATTTACGTCCTGCTCCGTGTGGTCGCATCCTGTTCCGTGGTGAGTCGTTTAAGCGCCTCAGATAACATTATGCACGACCGACTCTGATGGTGCCCGTCCTGCATCCTTTTCTCAATGTGCCTGCGGTTTTTTTTAAGGGATTAACACACGACACTGCATATTACACGTTAGCTTACACCAACATGAGGGGGTATATATTTTGGTGTGGTAACTTATGCAACTATCTTATAAGTATAGGTTGCAATGGAAAAGAGAAGCTTCAAATGACTTTAAGGCTTGGCAGCCAAAGCCGTAGAATCATCTCCAAGATCTAATAAGTCTTCGTACAATTCTAGCCCATCAGTTGATGATCGTGGGGCCTCCAAAGCTTCCACTCCTTCTCAACAAGTAGCCACATCCGTCATGCACGATCAAGAGGGACAATTCAAAGGATTGCATTATTTGAGTGGGCCGTGGATGATGCAGCGGTTCAAGAAGAAATAGAGCCTGCGGGAGCGGGTCCACAAATAGAGGTGGATGTAGGCGGCGAGCAAGAAGGCGTTTTCACAGCACTGGACATGATGGAAGATACTGCAATTCTTGAGAATCCCCCTGCTTCGGTGGCTCACGAATCGATGAAGCTTATTTGAAGCGAATTTGCGTGAAATACAGAATATATTGGGATGATGTTCTGGTTCTTGGAAGGGGGATAGGGCACACGTTCCTCCAGAGGGGTATACTGCTTGGAACAGACATATCTTCTCCTTTGTATGCATGCCCCCATTGTGCCCATACATTTGAGATACTTTCTACTTCTTTCATCTAGCAATAACACGGCTCCACATGAACGCATACGCCTTCCTACTTGATATTTACATCCTATATATAGAATGGTACAATGCAGAACCGGCCGGGGAAGACATTCGATATCTCTACTCTTTGAAGAAAAGAAATATTGTTTTCCCTTCCCTTCCCTATTTAAGGGCACAAGCTAACAACCGCTTCATCCTGGGAGCATGGAACGAACTCAACTATTTCAAGCACGATTGGTTTTACATTCGATGTCCGTCGGGATTTGAAAGGAGGTGACTTGCAGGTCATAAGTACTTTAAAACTTATAATGTATCCTAAGTTAATTGAGTCATAATCTCTAAATTAACTTGGAATTTTATGTGGCAGGTATCCTATGGATTTCAAGGAGTGGTGAATATCTGGAGCGAGTCCTGGCATTGAGGAATGTCCCAAGCGCATATCGCAACACCCAGACTCAGTTATCGAACCATCTCATTCACTTGTTGGACTTACTTCCCAAGGGTTGCTCGACGGTCGTAAGGATGGAGATGAAGGAGAAGAAGAAGCTACAGAAGCTGAAGGAGGTGAAATTCCTCCAGACGTGCAGGAAGATATGCCCCTTATCATGCCTCCTAATGTGCCCCTGGTTAAGGAGGAGATTATAGGAGCTCAGGAGGGTATATGTTGCAACGACGAGAATGAGGAGGAGACCACCGGAGAGAATGGTTCACAACCCACTCCCATTCCCCCTCCTATAAAAGAGAAGAGGTTATGATATACATTTTGTGACACACCACGTCCGTTAATGTCACTCATGAAGAGAATGCATTAAGTTTCATGAAGCGTTATAGGTAAACAAAAAAAGAAACATTACAAGACAGATATAAAATAGCAGTGGAATTTAAAAACCTTATTAATCATAAAGCATCACGGTTCAAAACATCATAAGTCTAAAAATACATAAACCCAGCACATCATTAAAATTTCTGTCTTGTACTTAAACATCAGAGTAAAATAATAAAATAAGCATAATCCCCAAAAGAAATAGCCATAGTAGAAAAGATAATAGCTCGAGCAATATATCTAAGAAGCTCCAAGAAAGACGATAACAGAATTCTGATCAAGCTTGAGTATTCCCACCCTAAGAACCTTGGGGTAGAACGGAAGAGAAAGAAGAGAAAACAAAATGGGTCAGACATAAAGTCTGGCGAATCCAGTTACTTTTAGCATATAAATAAGTATCATGACAGGCACATAAAGTGGATAAGAAAGGTAACAACTTAAAAGGAAGGTATAACAAGGTAAACAGGGTAAACATGATAGAGTATATTGCGCTTCCCTAACAATTTCTCTGCACCGATACAACTATAACCAGAATGAGATGATCCCCAACATATACAAGATGGTAAACTTAGGTGTACTTCTAGTGAGAGGTTTTCACCCCATACAATCAACAGGCAGCCCTACTTTCCGCAACCATCTCTGAGGCTAATAACGGGCTCCTAAACTTACTGGAGTCTAAATGTACCCTAATTACTACCTTAATCTATCAGCTCCCTACTCCGTAGATACCCTGTGTTGGCTCCACAGTAGGATGTATCACTCTCTAAAGTGGCAACCCTTCGTTTTTCGAATGTGCGCAACCATATCTATTGGTGTCACGGCGTCTTATCTTCCTCTGTCTGTACCATGCAAACACATGACCCCGTCGGTGCATGTCGCCCACACCGTCCTCCATTTTTGGATCTCTTACAATCAGCCCAGTAAGCGTGCCCTGACTCTGACTAGTTCGGAGTACTCGTTTAATACCTATATAGGGGTTACTGACTGAAACAGGTCCCACACACAAGATAATGCAAGCTCTCCCCTTTGTCTTGCATCCCCATTAGGTTTTCCACAGATTATGCCTACCTACTGGTGTCATAAAATTGCAAATCCCAATAGGTTAAGTTTGTGGGCCTAAATATAAATATTACCCACCAACCCAAGATTTACATAACCAACCCACCGTTTTCAAACAAGTTTACTTAACCCCTATTCAACTTATCATATTCATACAATCCTTATGGATTCAATTAGGTTAAGTATTCAACTTTATTGCTACATTCATTTATGGTTATAAAGTGCTAGACATCCCACATTAAGCCTACCACATGTGGATGTTGGATATGCTGGTCAGTTCCGGCAGATCTTCTTCCACAAGTCGGACTTAATCTCGCGTTGTAACACGTCTCGTGTTTATGCACTTAGACCCCTCACATTAGATTAATCACCTGCGGTCGCTGGATATGCCGGGCGGTTCCGGGCGGACTTCCACCACAAGTGTAATCTAACCTCGTGTCTAAGCGCGGATACAGTTTCTAATTATTGTTATCCTAGGCATTTCCATTATTAACCAAATTTACCTATGTCATTATAGGTTTTCATGCCCCTTTTCCAAAGTTATGTTCATAATGAACCATATTCCCAAGATTCATATTATTACGCTTTATTCAAGTTATGCCCAAATTCCTAATTACAAGTTATGCCCTAATTCAAAGTTTCCCCTCATTCCCAATCTAACGCATTCGCAAATTTCAGCGGCATGCCTAGGCTCGAAGGTAGCCTAGCTATATATAATAATAAAAGGGAAAAGATAGAGGGAATAGAAAAGAGATGATCACACTAACATGATGGACATATAATGGCAGAAACAGGCATAAAACATATAATGGTATAATGACAAGATATGCATATAGGAACAAATTTGATGAACATATGATAATAGAACTGATTCTAACATAATAGGGACAGACATGATGTGATCTAAACAATGATTATATGTCCAACTAATAACAGATCTGATTTGGCTATAAACATAATAGAATAGGTATAAGGTGATCTAAACAGTGAATTAGATCTACAATCAATGGCATATCTGACATGATAAATAGATATAGGTTCAGATCCAGTTCATAGTCATGTCAGAATAACTAAGATAAACATATTATAACAGATCTGATGTGATTCAAATTTTCTTAGGCATAGATCCAAGTTATAGTCATATCAAGATTAACATTTTAGTTATTTAGATCTAAAATTAACATAGACTCACAATGTTTGAATCTATAAAAATAGAAATGGGATTCTTAGCGTTGAATAACAGATCTATAACATTGAATAAATTGATTGTAGAAGAAGAAAAGACTTGATTTGATCTGGATAGTGGCATCATCTAGTTCTCCATTATTTTTGGTGTTTAGAAACACGTGAAATGAGGCCATATTTATAGATGCCCCGAAACCCTAATCTGCCAAATCTGACATAGGGGGGTCGACACCACTGAGCGGGAAATTTCCCGCTTCCCCAATTCTGTGCGATTTTGAATTTCTGGCTTATATATATATATTCTTCTTGCGTGTATACAAACTTCAAACCTTCATAACTTCTTCATATGGTGTTTGTTTTACGCAAACCGTTTGTCTATTTTGACCAGAATTCCGAGACGGACGCAATGCAGCAGTCTGTTTCCCTTAATTCTGAATATTAAATTAATTATTCTTTAATTTTTTGTCTTTTAGTGTTCACTAAAATTACGGGGTGTTACATTCTCGCCTACTCAAAAGATTTCGTCCCCGAAATATCTAAGTTAAGAAGAATGTATATCCTACCATCCATTTACTCATTCACCAATCACAGGCATCTATTGTCCTTATAGAATTCTAATGCTTATATGAACGTATGCAAACGTATGTGTATATGTCCTTATACTAATGCGAAGATCAGGCAGCCTACTGATTTAGTCGACCTCCTTAATGAAATGTATGTTAGTGCCATGAATCCAAAATATATGCAAACAATCCTATCATAACGTGTAAATTCTATATGTATGCACAATCATCCATCCAAATGCAACATCCATATGATGATACATTCAATTTCATCCATTGAAAGAAGGAAACTGCACACACATCCATATGTAGTATGAGAGTGATTGAGTCGATCTAGTGCCTAATGTGTGTATATGCATCCACAAGCAACCACTAGCAAACACTTGCATCCACTTGTATCCATCAAACATAACATGTTTTCAAACACATGTTTACATCCAAGGGATTCCTACCTAAAGGTCGAAGATTCGATCGATAGGATATACTCAAATGATAGAAACAAGCATAAATAAAAGCTTTGGAAAGGAAGTTAACAACATACCCTCGAAAAGAAAAGGGTACGAAGCACGAATCTTTCTTCGATCTCCCAAGTTACATCCTCTGGGTTATCTCCCCACTGAACCACATTAACTTGACTTCTCGGTTGTGTATCTTCTTAACTTCTAATCCAAGAATACAGGCAGGAACTCGCCTAACTATCGCCTCCCGTTCCACCTCTACTTCCTCCAAAGTATTCGGCTCAACTACGTCTGCAGTATCATGCAAGCACTTCCGCAAATGAGAAATGTGGAAAACATCATGAACACCGGATAGTCTCTCTGATAGCTTTAATCTATAGGCCATTTGGCCAATCATTTCTATTATGGGAAATGGCCTTACAAATCGTGGTGCCAATTTCCCTAAAGATCCGAAGTGAACCACATTCCTTAAAGGTGACACCTTAATGAAAACCATGTCTCCCACCTCAAACTCAATGTCAGTCTTTCTCTTGTCTGCGTAGGATTTGTGCCTATCTTGAGCGGTCTTCATTCGCCATCTAATAAGTCAATCTTCTCGGACGTCTCTCTAACCATATCTAGTCCAAGTAGTAGTCTTTCTATAGATTCCCACAAACAAGTTGGTGATCTGCAGGCTCGTCCATATAATGCTTCAAAGGGTGCCATACCAATGCTAGCTTGATAACTGTTGTTGTAGGCAAACTCTACTAAAGGAAGATGCTCTTCTCCGAAGTCCATGATATACAGCCTTAAAATATCCTCAAGAACTCTATTCACCCTTTCTGTCTATCCATTGGTCTATTGGTGATAAGCGGTGCTCAAACACAACTGTGTACCTAATGCTTCTTGCAATATCCTCCAAAATTCACTGGTGAAAATAGGGTCATGATCGCTTGCGATGTTGGAAGGTGCTCCATGAAGACTGATTATCTCACGAACGTAAATTGCCGCCAACCAAGCTGTCGTCCTCTTGCCCTTAACCGGAATGAAATGAGCGCTCTTAGTAAGTCTATCCACTACAACCCAAATACTGGTGTTGCCTTTCTTTGATCTTGGCAAACCATCTATGAAATCGATAGAGACGCTCTACGACTTCCACTGTGGAAGCTCCAAAGAATGAAGTATGCCACCAAGCTTATTTTGCTCAGCTTTAACTTGTTGGAAAATTAAACATCGAGAAACAAACTCCGCCACATCTTTCTTCATCCCAGCCCAAAAGAAAGCCCTCTTCATGTCTCTATACATTTTATCACCGCCTGGATGAATAGTTATCTTTGAATGATGGGCTTCTTCCAGGACTATCTTTAACAAACTCCTAATTTAGAGAACACAAAGCATTCCATCTCGTCGCAACCACCCTTTATCGTCTATGGAATATCTACTGAGTGACTAGAAGTCTCCCCTTTATTGATCCTATCCAAGATGTCTAAAATCTATGGATCCGCTCGCTGTGAAGCTCCTATCTAATCCATAAGAGTAGGTTGTATCTCTAGTGATGCAAACAAACAAGGCAAAATCTCGGTGGAGGGTCTAAAGTCAAAAGTCAATATGAACTCCAACTTTTTCCCTCCATAAACAGAGGACTTAAGGCCATCCTTTGCCTACTCAGTGCATCTGTCACCACATTACCCTTGCCAGGGGCATAAGCAATCTCAAAATCATAAGAATCTAGGAACTCCATCCACCTTTGTTGCCTTAAATTATGATCTTTCTATGAGAACAAGTACTTGAGAGATTTATGATTGGTGTACAACTCGAACTTCTCTCCAAGCAAATAATGACGTCATGTCTTAAGTGCGAATACGATGGCAGCTAGATCTAAGTCATGGATAGCGTAGTTTTTCTCGTGGACCCTTAGCTGTCTACCCCTATAACATACTACCTTACCCTCTTGCATCAGAACCGCACCAAGCCCTGTACCACACACACCAGTGTAAACTGTGAACACATTGTTTCCATCGTGCAAGGTCAAGAATAGGGCTGTTGTCAAAGCTCTATTCGATCACCAGAAAGAAACATCACAATCTATAACCCATGAAAATGCCAGATTCTTCTTCGTCAGCCTGGTGAGTGGGGCTGATATCTTTGCGAAGTCCTTAATGAGCTTACTATAACAGCCTGCCAATCCACGAAAACTTCTCACCTTCATTGCATTCTTTGGAATTTGCCAATCTTGAACTGCAACTACCTTTGCGGGATCTACTACTATCCCATCTTTGGAGATTACATGCCTTAGGAATCTCACCTCTTTTCTCCAAAAATGGCATTTGGAGAAATTTTCCTTAAGCTGATGCGCACACGGAGTTTTCAAAACTTCTCTCAAATGTTGGGCATGTTCTTCCTCGCTCTTTGAGATGATCAAGATATCATCAACAAAGACCACGAAGAATTTATTTAGAAACTCCTGAAACACTCTACTCATTAGATCAACAAAATAGGCGGGTGCATTCGTCAACCCAAAATGCATAATGAGCCATTCAAAGAAACCATCTGTTAGATACAAAAGTGGCTCTAACATCCAAATTATCTGAATTGGCAGAGATTATATCTAGAAATGCAAGAAAACGTAGAAAACACACAAGATTTATAGTGGTTCGGCGTTAATGAGCCTGCGTCCACTTTATATCTATGATTATACGTAAGATTCGGGTACAATCAATGATTTTTCTATCAATCTCCCTTTTATAATATTAATTCAGTTAATGATTTCAAATTAATATTGGAAAGAAATAGTGCAGAGACAGTAATGGTAGGAACAACACTCAGAACTGCCAAAAGATCCTGAAAAATGCCAAGCCTGGGGCTATTTATAGTTGATATCTACAAACGGATCGTGGTCACACGTGGCCCAAATCCCGAAGATCTCGGACTGGTTCGTGGCTTGATGGAGAAATAGTCAATATGACGGTTGTAGATAGGTGTCACGAGATCCGGGCCTTTCAGATCGTGGTATACTAGTTCGTCGTCTTCGTTTTCTGGGTACACGGATCGGGTCATGGAGCTCTTGAGAGGAAGGATCAGGGGGATCATCACGTATGGGTCGTGACATAGCATTGCGAGGCAGAGACAACATGGTGGCCACGAACCATCAAGGACGGGTCTGTCACGATCGAGCTTCCAGGGATTGTATGAGCGAAGCTTCGTATCGTCTTTGTGTGTGAACCTTGGTGGCTTGGTCAAAAAGCTAGCCAACATTTTGCCCTCCCGAAGTATGTTCTATCAAGGATAAAATATGCTTCGAAAGTACTGAACTATCTTTTCATGAAGTGATGTGAATCAAAAGTTGTATCTGTCTGAAATGTCGTACTACTTCAGGAGGTTGTATCTTTTGACTGGTATAAATATCGTGTTAAATCATCCATTATTTCTTTATTTATTGGCCGATTCCAAACTCTGGAAAGTACTGTGATCGACTGGTTAGGTAATTCTTCTTTTTCTCTCTTTTATTTTATTTTTACTATGTTTGAGTTCGGATAGTTAAACCTCGTTGTGGTTTGCACACGTAGCATTTGTCACGAATCAAAGATTGAGCAGGCCTCCCCTTGAGCTATGTTGGACTTTCTGGTTTCGAACCTGAAGTTCGGGTGGAGCGGGCCATATCACGAGCCATAAGGGGCTCTTGCTCATGGCCCATCAGCTCCAAGTAAAACCAAAAAGAGGATACGAAGGGTCTTTGAAATTCTTATATAAGCCGATCCATACTCTCTCTTTTCCTTCTTCCTTTCTTTTGCAGCCGCCACCTACTCTTTCAGTCGAAACCCAAATTTGAATTTCACCAAAAACCAAGAATTTCTCTCGATTAAAAGGTAATGGTGTGAGTTTTCTTTCCCATTTTGTCTGGCTTACTTTTCGCTTCTCTTCATTCGCCTCAAATTTATACTGATATGGTGATGGTGACGATGAGGACTTTGGGTTTACCGATGGTGATAATGTGTTCGGTTTCATGGATTTATGGATGAAGAGGAGAAGGCGAAAGGAGAAGGAGTAGGTTGGGTCAGTTCGTAGGCGAGATTTTGGTTCGGGTCACTTCATGATGACGGAGAGATGATAGGATAAAAGGTGAAGATAAGGCATTAATTTGACTGGCAGTTCGGGTCATGGGAATGAAAGAGTGTCGGTTCGTGGAGGTGGGAAGTAGAGTGGAACGTGGGGGGTTTGTCACAACCTGTTCAGATAGAGAATAATAGGTCAAGTACTTCAGTGTTCCACGATCCAAATCTTCTCCACGATCCGGAGCTTCTCCACGATCTGGAGATTCTCCACGATCCGAAGCTTTCCCACGAGCTAGTACATTCTTTATGAACCATCGACACATAACAATCTGAACCCTGTCTCACGATGCAGTCTGATGAACGATCCGATGCACATGTTGACTAAATAATGCAATTTAATTCCGACATTCTAATGGACAATTAGGTTAGATCCTTCGAGTTGAATTTTTTGGATTGAACGACAGCATAACCTAGCAGCGGACAATGGCCAATATCCATTTATCTGATTAATTCACGCTTTCCTTATTATATGCACATGCACACACTTGCATTTACACACACGGGGAATGGGTAACTTGTATTCTAATTTTTACTTACCAACACAGCTATGTTAGATAAACAAGTGACTGAGACGCCGAATGAAAGTACCGAATCAGAGACATCAGTACATCACAGCCCCGATGTGCTTCCCTCAGATTCAGATGAGGAAAAATCTGATCCTGATTATGAGACGGATACCGATATAGAGTCAATGACTTCTGAGAGCACATCCCTTGAAGATGAGGATGATCGAACTCCTGATGAAATTCAGAGTGTTAAGGAAATAGAGAAGTTCACCGACTCTTTACCCTCCAAGTTAGACGATATATAACTTAAGAAGATATGTTTAAGACACGGAATTCCCTGGGACGATGTGAAAACTCTAGAAAGCGAAGATAGACCTCATTCTGCCCTAGAGGGGTACATGACTGTTAGTCGACTCATGTGCTGGGTAGGGGCTATTCCTCCTTTTCCTCCACTTGTCGTTGATCTCTTAAGATAGTTATACATTGCCCCCATGCAACTCCATCTGAATGCCTATGCGGCTCTGTATACTTTGTATGTTGCTTATTTGGAGATTCTGCAGACCGAACTTACCCTTAAAGATCTGAAGTTCTATTACCACTTCAAGCATCGTTCCGCAGGGGCTCCCAATTTTTCTTTCTTCGAATCAGTTGCCAACAGGAAAGTTGTGACGGATGGTTACAGTAATATAGGGGATATCAAATCTGACTGTTTTTATATAAAACATCAAGCTGGATGTGCGAGGAAGTGGCTACAAGCGAGTACGTTTTCGACTTTCCTGCATTTAATTCGAATGCATAGTTTCAGTGCTAACGAATCATTTTGTTCCATACAGATCACAACTTTGAGAGAACAGAAGAATCGATATATGAAGACCGAATGTCCCGCCTTCTCAAGAGTAACTCAGATTTCTTAAGGATGAAGAAATGTATCACCGATGAGAACCTTCACAAACACCGCCTTTTAGATATAAGATTCAGACTTGGAGTGGGCGGCAAACCTTACAAGTATATACCTCCGACTGAGGGAGAAGGAACTTCTCAAGCTGTAAAGACAACTACCCTTCACAAGAGTCCTTCGCCAATGATTAATCAGGATGACGAGGATTTAAACATATACAAAGGAGACGAGGGGCAAGCTGACGAATCAAAAGAGGTCCCGAACTCTGGGGGGCAGTCTCCCTTAAGAACTTCATCACCGGTTGAGTCTGTCGCTCAGGATGAATTAACGGAGGAACAGACACTTGGGGAATTAAATAAGTTTCCTTTACCAGAAGATATTTATACTCAGGAAGATTTTGGAGGGGAAGCAAATTTTCCCATCTCTGAAGAGACGAGTCCCCCAATTGGAGAAAAAGAAGTCATCCAAATAAGCCTAACTCTGGGCCCTAGTCCGTTAAAAAGGGGATTTCACGGGATGCACAAATCACATGCACCATTTACCATAACATTCTTTTACCAATGTCGTTCATAGTTTTAACCTGCACCTGTTGCTTTTGCAAGGAAAATGTCTCGCAAACGGTCTTATTTTTATTGTTCCCTTCGTGAGGGCACACCAAGCCTCCTTCCAGTTCCCGAGCATGCTCGTAGTGATAGTCGGAGAAGGGATAGTCGTCGGCCCCGGGATTCTCACCAACCTTATTCCACACGATCTCGATCTCCATCAAAGCAAGGTTCTGAAAAGCCTCACAGTCGTCCATCGTTACAACAGGGGGCAAGCAATTTCCTAGAGATTTGACCCCTCCGAAGAGTATGCCTTCTCATGTCCAGTCTTCTAAAAAAACACTACAAGCCAGAGGACATAAACAAAGATGAGGGTAAGATCGTAGAGAAGAGAAAGACATCTCCTGTTTCTTCTAGTGAGCACGACTTGGATACTGCCGCTGCGTAGAATATTGCTCCCATTTCTGAAATTCAGGCGAGGTTAGAGCGCTTGGGAAAGAAGTTCCCTGATATTTTCTTTAAGAGGATGATGTTCGTCCCGGATCTTGAACTGGTCCACGAGGATTGGGACACAGAGGTGATAGGGTACGTATGCCATATGGCTAAACAATACGGGGTAATGAAGAAGCATGCTGCCAAACTTTCTACTGCCATACGCCAGTTGGAGACGGAAGTAGCCAGAGTGAAGATTGATAATGATGCTAGGGCTAGGAGCAAAATGGAAAAAGAACTAGAGGATGCACATGCCCAACTGGCTTTAGCTCGGAGAGATGCAGATAATTATAGGTCCGAGCTGGAGAGTGCTAGTGAGCGTTTTCGCAGTGAGCATGACTCAAAAGCCAGGAACGGGTGGCTTTGAGGAAGGAAGTGGAAGATCTTAGGGCAATTAATACTGAACTGAAGACAACACAGGAATGCTTTGTTGCTGAGAAAGATGCCTAGGAGAAAGAGAGGGCGAGCTTAAAAAATGACCTCGCTCTTGCAAAAAAGGAAAAAGAGGTTTAAAATGATCAACTTGCCCAAGCTGAGGAGCGTGCAGCTCTCGCTGAAAGTAACGCCAATAATGCTCTTGAATCGGCCACTGCTGTTGCTGATAAGCTCGCTGAAAAAGAGAAAGATATAGCTAGTTTTGAGGAACTGTTATTTGACTTCTTTGGTCAAGTCATCAAGACTCGAGACATCTCTTGGATTGCGGAGTATCATGTTACTTTGGCCAATGTATGGGATGCAAATGTCGAAGGCGAGAAGCGGGGATTGATGGTCGATGAGATTGATGAAAACCAGCTGATACAGACCTTTCTTAGAGGTGAAGAAACTAAGGCTTTGGAGAAAGGTAGACGCCTAATCCATGAAGAGACCGAGAGGGAGAAGATTAAGCTCAAGGTCAAGGATAAGGTTGGCGAAGGCTCGAGCTCGGTGGTGGAGCCCAAAACCTCTGAAATTAAGGAATATAACCCTGATGATCCGTTCATCCCCTTGGCTCCAACCCATCCAATTGTCGGGACCACCACTACAATCTGGGAGATGAGTTGGCTGAAGGTATCTCCATATTCTCTCTACAGTTCATCAAAGCAATCGTAACTTGTCGTTGTCTCACAGGACAGACAACTGACATGGCCACATCTCCTCCTGATTCACTAACATTTGCTTCTCATGGTGTAGGTACCAAATTAGTCGAAAAAGGTGCATAGGAGAAGGTAGTGGCAGAGAAAGTTGATGTCCCCCCGGGTTCTGGTGTAGAAGTTTTTGAGATTCCAAAGCAAACCGAGGGTACAAAAAGTGAGAGAGTCATGGTAGCACCCGTGGAATCCGGCATCGGCGCTCCTGCAGACGCTGAGATTACTACGGCTTTGAAAGACACAAATGGTGGTCACGGAGATGAGGAAGAGGAAGTTGTAATCATATATGAGGCCAAGGATGATGATAGTGAAACCTTGGCTGACATGCAGGCTAGGAAAGAAAAGCAGTTGGTTCTTAAGAAGAGGGAACAAGACCCTGTATTCGTGCCCCCTATTTCTGAAATCAACCCCAAGACTGGGTTGGTTATAAGATTCTCTTCCAAATCAATAACTTCACAACTTGCCTCCGAACCTTCTAGTCCTCCCTCGGAGCCTCTTGTTAATAAGAGGAAGAGGAAGAAAAGTAACCGCTCTGATGCTGACAAAGAGGGGTTGGAGAAACAGCAGAAGGAAAAGAAATCAAAATCGTCTCCCAAGCGTAAATAGAATGCACTTATTAGCTCATATTTTAGTTTTAGGATTTCCTTTGGCCAAAAGATGTAGTTGTGAGAGTGGCCTTCACTTTTGTTTAGCTTCTCGTTCTTGTAAATCTGCTTTCAGTAAATGAAAATCTATTTCTTTTGCGTCATTGCGTTCCTGCAAGTTCATCATGTTTGTAGAGTTTAAATAATCATAACCAAAACAATCATAATTAAATACTGAAGTCATGAGTAACAATCATTAATCATAACTAAATACTGAAGTCATGAGTAATAATCATTGAGAAGTTCGTGTGCTAAGTAAATGTGTAGTGATGTACGTATACGCCCCCAATCAATCGTCATTATAGTACCTGGCCACAGCTTATTGGCGATTGATTAGGATTATATTTGTACTCCCCCCCATGTTCGGAAATGAGGGGTTCGGGCCCCCTTTTTCATTCTTGTCCCTACTCGTGTGGTGGGATGGGTGCCCTTGAGTGGCATTTGTCATTGTGCCTTTGAACTATCCCGATCTTTCAGCGGGGTAATAGTTCTCATGTCGCTAAGTCTCTAGCGCCTTTATACTCTCCCGATCCTTCAGTGGGTTAGAGTTCGAGCTCGATTCTTGGTCTGCTCGCCGATCCCTTAGCGGGGCAGAAGTTCTAGGGCGCTAAGTCTCTAGCGCCTTTATACTCTCCCGATCCTTTTGCTGGTTAGAGTGTTATCAAGGCGGTTTTATCATAGTGCACCTTCATGCCTTCGGGACGTTATCTTCGCGTCCTTTATACTCTCTCCCTAATTTCGAGAATTAGAGTGCAAGCAGTAGTGTAATTTACCTTGCTGCACCTTTTAGAGCTTTAGTTATCGTTAGCTTTCCGATCTGATAGATGGCATTTTAGATCAGCTGTTTTGAGATTACTACATAATTTAAAACAAACTTCAAAATAGTAATGATATATTAATCAAAATAAAAGAGCAGACAAGGTAAATGACGGTGCAGTAAAGGTAAATGACACACGATGTTTTTATAGTGGTTCGGTCGAATCATGACCTACGTCCACTTTATACTCTTTTGATCATGTAACCAGACTGTTCTAGGCAAGTCAAGCCTTTTTACATGGTCCTAAAAAACAAAAGAATAAAACTGACAATTTCATGTCAGGTAAGGCCGCAAATGCTGGGCATTCCACACTCTGGGGATTTCATCTCCATCTACGGTTGCTAGCTTGAAAGTTCCATTATCAAGCCTTCGTAAAATGGAGTACGGTCCTTCCCATTTCGGGCCCATATGTACTGGGGACGGAAAGACGCGCTTCAGAACCAAGTCTCCGGGTTCAAATGTTCGATCTCGGACTCTTTTTTTGTAATACCGAGCGATTTGTTGTTTATGCCTCAGGGCACATAAGTCGGCTTTGTCCCTTTTTTCTTCAACCATGTCCAGGGATTCAAGGAGCAGCTCATTATTGGTCATTGGATCATAATAAATGGTTCGATGAGATGGTACTTCCAACTCGTCCGGAATGTCCGCTTTAGCTCCAAAAGCAAGGGAAAACGGGGTGTGACCTATCGCCAACTTGTACGTTGTTCTATAGGCCCATAGTGCCAGGGATAATTCATCAACCCACATGGCTTTGGCCCTCTTCAATCTTTTCTTTAGAATGGATTTGATCACCTTGTTTGCCGCTTCAACTTGTCCGTTCGACTGCGGATGTGCCACAGAGGTGTATCTTTTCTCGATGTGATACTTCTGACAGAAATCTCGAAACTCGGTGTTGTCGAATTGGGTCCCATTATCGGTTACGGTGACTTTTGGAATCCCAAACTGACATATAATGTTCTTATCGACAAAGGTGATCACTCGCTTGGTTTTGATCATGGTCAAAGGCTCTGCTTCTAACCATTTAGTAAAATAATCCATGGCCACAATAGCGAACTTTGCTCCGCCCTTTCATTATGGGGAGGCCCCCAATAATGTCAATTCCCCACATAGCAAAAGGCTACGGGCTTGTCATTGTCTTCAACCGACCAGGTGGCGCCCTAGGAATCTTGGAGAATTTCTGGCAAGCATCACAACGTCGTGCATACTTGGCTGCATCCTTGTTTATGGTAGGCCAGAAATAGCCATATCGCAATATCTTCTTTGCCATCATTTGCCCCCAGTGTGATCGCCACATTCACCTTCATGGACCTCTTTCAGCACACGCTTGATGTCATTGTAGGTGATACACCGGAGGAGGGGCACCGAGAAACCTTGTTTGTATAGGACATTGCCTTGCAACACATATCGGGAAGCTTTTCGTATAACTGCATGCCTCTCACTTTTCTTCATTGGAAGTGTTCCATTTATCAAAAACTTCTTTAGAGGAGTCATCCATGACTCTCTCTCAGGCTCAATCCCTAGTACTAGATCAACTTCCATCTGATCTATGCTAGGAGATTGTAGTACTTCAGTTGGGACCAGCTCTGTATCCTGAGGATTATCTGAACTAGCCATTTTTGCTAACTTGTCTACCTTTTGATTCTTCGTTCGGGGAATATGAGATATGCTGTGGTGGTCAAAACCATCCAGCAACTTATTCACTTTTTCCAAGTACGATATCAGCCTTGGACTCTTGGCCTGAAACTTTCCAGTGACCTGGTTTATGACTATCTTGGAATCGAAAAATATGTCTAGCTTTGTAATATCCAATTCCTTGGCGAGTTCGAGCCCAGCAATTAGGGCTTCATACTCGGAGTCGTTATTTGTGGCATGGAACTCCAGTCTAAGAGTGTAATAAATTAACTGTTTCTTTGGAGTTTCGAGAACTACTTCTGCACCAGATCGTCTATCATTTTTTGCTCCATATGTATATAGTTTCCAGGCATTAGGGTCGAGGAGTAGCTTTGGTGGATCGTCCTCTTTAATTACTACATCATCATCCGGGTAAACTCCGCTATGAAGTCCGCAAGCACTTGCCCCCCTTATCGACCTTTGGGGTTGGAAATTCAAACCGAATTGACTTAGCTCAATGTTCCACTTGAGTAGTCATCCTGATACTTCTGGCCTTTGTAGAACCTGTTTATACGGGTGATCGGTGTACACAGTAATGGCATGAGCTTGGAAGTAGTGGCGAAGTTTTCTAGATGCAATTAGTAAGCTATACGCCCGGTTTTCAATTTTTGGATAATTCTGTTCTGCGGCCGCCAGTTTCTTACTCACATAGTACACCGGTCTTTGTACCTTATCCTCTTCTCTTACCAAAGCCGAACTGATTGCGTGAGATGACACCGCCAGGTACACAAATAAATCCTCGTGATCCACAGGCTTAGACAGTATCGGGGGTCTTTCCAAATGGTTCAATAGATTCTGGAATGCTTCTATACAATCGGGAGTCCATTTAAAGTTGCGTTTGCCTCGCTTTATCAGCTCGAAAAACGGGATGCATTTATATGTAGCTTTGGAGATGAACCAGCTCAGCGCCGCCACCTTTCCAGCGAGGCTCTGGACATCCTTAATTTGCTTTGGTTCTTGGATATTTCGAATTGCTGTAATTTGATCTGGATTAATTTCAAATTCACGCGAGCTGACGATGAATCCTAGGAATTTTCCAGATGCTACCCTAAATGAACATTTCAAAGGATTCAGTTTCATCCTATATTTTTGGAGAATCACAAACATCTCTGCTAAATCGTTAGTATAATCTGACGATTGTCTGGACTTTACCAACATGGCGTCAACGTATACCTCCATCGTTTTCCCGATTTGGTTGTAAAACATTCTATTCACCAATCGTTGATATGTTGCGCCGACATTCTTCAAACCGAAAGGCATCACCACATAGCAGTATAATCCCAAATCTGTAATGAAACTAGTATGCTCTTGGTCTGGGACATGCATGGGGATCTGATTGTACCCCAAGTATGCATCCATAAAAGAAAGAAGTTCATGACCCGCAGTTGAATCTACCAACTGATCGATTCGAGGTAATGGAAAGCTATCTTTTGGGCAGGCTTTGTTTAGATATGAAAAGTCGATGCATGTACGCCACTTTCCATTGGCCTTTTTTATACCAAAACAGGGTTTGAAATCCAGTCAGGGTACGCTGAATCTTTAATAAATCCATTACTCCTCAGTTTTTCGACTTCTTCCTTCAAGGTGGCAGACCTTTCTCGGCCAAGCATTCGCCCTTTTTGCTTGACAAGAGGATGTTTCGGGTTGATGCTTAACGAATGACTCATAATCGAGGGAGATATCCCACACATGTCTGCTTGGGTCCACACGAATACATCTAAGTTAGCTTTTAGGAAATTTGTTAATTCTTTGGCTCGAACAGGATCCAACTGGGATCCAATCTTTAGGACCTTCTCTGGGTCACTATCATCGATTGGTACATCCACAATCGCTTCATTGGGAGTCGCCAATCTGCCCCTAGGCTCTTCATCCTCTCTGGGATCTATGTCCTTGGGCAACTCTCTAGGCGACCCTCCCGGAGGTATTTTATTTAGTTTCTATGACGATTCCTCCCTCGGATGGGAAGAACCACCTTTTGCTTCTACATCTTTCCCTTTGCGGAGCAACTTTAACTCTGCAATGTAGCATGCTCGTGCAACAACTTGATCTCCTCTGACTATGCCTATTCCGACATCCGTCGGGAACTTCAACAATAGGCACCAGGGTGCAATGCAGGCACTGAATTTGGCTTGGGCCGGCCGGCCCAAGAGGGCATTGTACGGTGACACAATGTCCAGGACTACAAAGGGGAGAATTCTCACTCTCTGGCGTTCTCCTTCCCTAAGGGTTACTGATAATTCCACGTATCCCATTGGAGTGGTCAAGGCCCCATTAAATCCACGTATCCAACCCTCGCATGGCTTCAAATCCTTCGGCTCGAGTTTCATTTGGTCGAATGTTTTCTTGAACAGAATGTTGACTGAACTCATGTTATCTACTAAGACTTTATGAACTATAGGTGGACCGATGGTGATGGTGATCACTTATGGGTCTTCAGTTGGGGAGTGAATCCCAATACTCTCTCGCTCGCGAAATATGACGTCATCAGACATCGTCTTTTACTGCTTAACCGGAGTGTTATCCTCGGGGTTGCTACAGTCCCCCACTTCAAAATGCTGTTTAGCTGCATTCACGTATTGATCCATAGCTCTGAAACTGTGCCCTGCCAGGTGAAGCCCACCAACTATGGTATTGATAATAATATTTTTTTTCCTTTTTGCTGAGCCATCGGTTTACAGCAGGTTGGCTTTGGTTCGGGGCTTGTACGACTTGCCCCAACCACTAGGAATCATCTTATATTCATCAAGCTTCCCTTCTCGGAGCAGTTTTTCAATCACATCTCTCAGGTGACGACATTCGTTTGTAGAATGACCATGGACTTGATGAAAAAGACAGAATTTCCTAGTTTCACGCTATTTTTCTGTAGAATCTCTCGGAGGAGGTCTTTTGTATTGGAGGACATTATATGTATCCAGAAAGATGTTTTCCAACGTATCATTTAACGGCGTGAAGCTCCCAAATGGTCTAGGCCGGGATCTTCTCTAAGAATCGTTTCCACGATTTCTTTTCCTATTATTGTTATTACTATTCCCCGATTGGCGACCACTGCCATGGTTCTTTTCCCCGACATTAACTTCAACTTTTCCTGAGCTATCTCCCATTTGCTTAATGGCCACATTAGTTGGGATATCCTCCTTATCAGCTGCCTTCCTCTTTCAGTTGCCGTAAATTTCCTCTTGATGCATGCGGATGTTGGCCTTTTCGTAAAATATCTCTCTGGTTAATGGTGGTTTACCGGCCAGGTATCTTCCAAACTCAGTATCCTTATCCACTCCGTCAATTAGAGCCATCAAAACAGTTTGTTCATGGGATCTCTAACCTCTGTGACCGCTAAATTGAAGCGATCTAAATAGGACCTCAAGGATTCGTCCGTACATTGTTTAATGAGGGACAACTCAATGACATTCTTAGATCTCTGGGTATGTAATCGGAACTGATTTACAAACTGTTCACTTAATTCCCTAAAACTAGAGATCGATCGTGCTGGCAACCGAGTGAACCACATTAGCGCCGTGTCCTCCAAGAATATCAAAAACACCTTACACTTCACAGCATCGGAGGTGGCAGCCGCATTCATGTACCATGAATATCTCACCAGGTGCTGAACTGGATCAGCCTTTCCCGCATAACAGTTCATGGATGACATGTTAAATTTCCTCGGGAATCAGACCTCTAAAATATCATCTGTAAAAGGCAAATGACTACGGCCTATACCCCAATCTTCGGTTCTTTATCCGCGACTTTCCACCATCATTGGCCTAATCATGGCTTCGACATCCGCATGGGTCAGGGTGGATTCGGGATTAGCACTTCTTACCTGGCGGGCTCCTCCAACATTTTTTTGACGTGTTACCGCAAGGTATGGGTCCTGGACAGAGCTCCCTTGCCCCTTATTGCCGCGATCAGTCGCACGACGAGCGGGACGAACAGGTCGATTCTGAGCAGGATCAATAACGCCTCCATTCCTAGGCGGCAGTATGGGCTCAATTAAGTTACGATTATTGGTTTTCTAATTAAGCACTTCTATATTCTCAGCCCTTTCCAATGGAGGCCATTGTCGGTTTCTCCGAGGCTCTTCAGATGAGGATGTATGTTCCGGGGATAAAGGGTAAGCTGGAGGTGGCGAAACCTGCCTTTGAATATCATCAATTCATCTGCCTAAGGCAGTAATATTTTGATGCAACAACGAGCTCTCCTGCCTTTAGCTGGCCAATTCATCAGTTTACTTGTCCAATGCTTCAAGTATTCGAGTCAGATGTCCTTCGGTAACTGGAGCAGAAGGGTCAAACTGGTCATCTTCGTCTTCTCTTATATGCAAGGAACTTGATCCGGGTTGAGCGGAAGTACCAACACGAGCAGAGTGAGCCATGATTTCCTTCCCTGGTCGAGTAGTAGTCTGATTGTTAGTTCGGGTTGTGGTCCTCCTAAGTTGGTGGGTCGTGGTACCCCCTTGACGTCGGGTCGTGGTGACAGGTGCAGGAGGGATCGTGGCGAGGTCCTGTGATCGGGTAGTTACCCTTTCAACTGTCTGGTTCGTTGCTCCATCACTGGATCAGGTAGCCCCAACATTGCCACGATCCGAGAGCTCTTCCTCGACCTGTTCGTGCATGCTTTCTTCAATTGCTTTGTTCGCAGCTTCATTCGCTTGCGAAGTTCATACTTCCTTAGACTTCTTTCCAGCCATGATGTCTGAACTTTACTTAAATCTTCAAAAATCAAAATAGTGGGGTTTTGGACTGTTTTCTTTGGACTTGACAATCCAAAGAATAGAACTACAATCCAATATGATGAAACTTCGTTCTTAGTGAAAGAACCAAAATGTTAGATCCAAAAGTGTCTCTAACACCCAAATTATCTGAACGGGCAGAGATTTATATATAGAAATGCAAGAAAATGCGGAAAAAACACAAGATTTATAGTGGTTCGGCGTTAATGAGCCTATGTCCACTTGATATTTATGATTATACGTAAGATTCGGGTACAATCAATGATTTTTCTCTCAATCTCCCTTTTACAATATTAATTCACTTAACGATTTCGAATTAATATTGGTAAGAAATAGCGCAGAGATAGTAATGGTAGGAACAACACTCAGAACTGCCAAAATATCCTAAAAATGCCAAGCCTGGGGCATTTATAGGTGAAATCTGCAGACGGGTCGTGGTCACACGTGGCACAAATACCGAAGATCTCGGACTGGTTCGTGGCTTGATGGAGAAATAGTCAATATGACGGTTGTAGACAGGTGTCATGAGATCCGAGCCTTTTGGATCGTGGTATACTAGTTCGTCGTCTTCATTTTCTAGTTACACGGATCGGGTCGTGGAGCTCTTAAGAGGAAGGATTCGGGGGATCTTCACGAACGAGTTGTGATACAGCATCGCGAGGCGGAGACAACATGGTGGCCACGAACCATCAAGGATAGGTCTGTCACGATCGAGCTTCTAGGGATTGGATGAGTGAAGCTTCATATTGTCTTCGTGTATGAACCTTGGTGGCTTGGTCAAAAAGCTAGCCAACACCATCTGCAGTTCTAAAAGTGGTCTTGTCTATAATGTCCTCGGCCACCCTCAATTGATGAAACCACGTGGCCAAGTCTAACTGAGAGAATACTGATGCACCAACAAGCTGGTCAAACATATCATTTATCCTCAAAAGTGGGTGCCTGTTCTTCTTAGTGAGTTTGTTCAACTCCCTATTGTCCACACATAAGCAAAGGGAACCATCCGCCTTAGTTGCGAATACTACCGGAGCACCCCATTTAAATATGCTTCGCCTAATTAACCTTTTCTCAAGTAGCTCTCCTACTTGCTTACTAAGCTCCCTCTTTTCTCTTGGAGCCATATGGCACACAGGTAATGCAACTGGCTTTGCATTGTCTACCAGATATATACGAAAATCGATCTCGTGCCTTGGAGGTAAGCCCCGAACATCCTCAAAAACATCAGGATAGTCTCAGACTACTGGTACAGACTGCAGATCATCGATAGATGTATCAAAAGACTCTAGGAAACTAAGCATGATAGACCCCTTAGCGTCATAAGAAATCTCGTGGGTCCTCCCATGGCAAGTCAAAAGTCTATCGACCCTCCTCTCACAATCCAGAATGGCACCATACATGGCTAACCAATCCATCCCTAGAATCAAACCGTAGCCCATAAAACTGAGCACATATGCATCGCACTCAAATTCGATGCCTAACACAAATATTATCAAACCTCGACAAATCATGAACAAATCAGCCGAACCACCAATGGGTTTTGAGACAACTACGAGATCCACTACCGTACTAGTACTTAGGTGTAGAGACTCAACCGCAGAATTAGACATAAATGAATGTGAAGCGCCAGAATCAAAAAGAGTTCTAATAGGATGATTGGAAAGAGAAATCAAACCTTCCACGAAATCTTTCCTACTTCGATCTGGAGCACTGATCACGAGAGCATGCACCTGCCCTCCAGAAGCTCCTGCCATTTGACCTTGTCCTTGTTTCTTCGTGCACTCCTTAGCAAAGTGTCCGACCTCTCCATAATTGAAGCAAGTATTCTTCCTTCTTTTGCAGTCCTTTACCAAGTGACCCTCGCATCTGCAACTATGGCACTTCCTCTTATCCGTAGCCTTTTCATTCTTTCCGCCCTTCTTTAGTTGTTGTTGTCCTTTCTTTAGCTATACTTTCTTGTTTTGTGTTTCCTCGACCTTAACTTCCTTCTTGTCGCTTTTGTCTTCCTCATGTATCAAGGCCATATCAACGAGCCTTTCAAAAGTTGCTCCCATTGGAATATGGGACATAGCTAACCCATGAAGGGGTCCATTTTGTCCTTTAACAAACCACAAGGATTTCTTATGCAGAGTATCTGCCAGTTCCAGTCCAAACCTTGCTTGCTGGTTGAATTTGTTCACATATTCTTTCATAGTCATGGTTCTTTGCTTTAGCGCCAAGAACCTTTCCATTTGCATGCTTTTCTCAGCTTGAGAAAGAAACTTCATTTCAAACCACTGTCTAAAATCATCCCAAGTTTCAACCAGATGCCATGCTTGTGTTACTTCCCACTAGAACGAAGCTTCATCTTCCACTAGCCAGGCGACTAACTGAATCTTCCTACGATCGTCCACTTCGAAAATTTCAACAGATCCTCCGTTTCCTTGAGCCAATTCCTTGCTTCTATGAACGTATCGGTTCCACGGAATGGCTTTCCTTCCACAGAACATAAATCTTTGCAGATCTTATAGAAGTTATTTGCACGTAGAGGAGGAGGAACGACGGGTGCAGCTGGGGGAGGAACGTCAGCTTGACCACCGGAAGGCGCCGTGGCCTCTAGATACCTACGGAACCAGCCTGATATCGTAACGCCTTCTAGAATATTAGGTTCCCCAGACATGCTAAAAAGCAAAGGAAAGAGATTCAGGCAAAGAATCGAAAGATATTACATATGGCTTTGGAGAATATGTTTTTCAAAACAGACTTTTCTTTTTGAAAATGCTTTCTTTTAAAACCTTTTTAAAAATAATTTTCAAAAATTTTATCCAATCCGGTAACCTTCAGCTTTGATACCAAGTGTGACACCCCACATCCGTTAATATCACTCATTAAGAGAATGCATTAAGTTTCATGTAGCGTTATAGGTAAACAGAAACAGAAACATTACAAGACAGATATAAAATAGCAGCGGAATTTAAAAACTTTATTAATCATAAAGCATCGTGTTCAAAACATCTTAAGTCTGAAAATACATAAACCCAGTACATCATTAAAATTTCTGTCTTGTGCTTCACAGTACAATAATAAAAGAAGCATAATCCCCAAAAGAAACAACCATAGTAGAAAAGATAAGAGCTCGAGCAATACATCTAAGCAACTACAAGTAAGACAATAGCAGAATCAAATCAAGCTTGAGTATTCCCACCCTAAGAACCTTGGGGGGGGAAACGGAAGGGAAAGAAGAGAAAACAAAATGGGTCAGACATAAAGTCTGGTGAGTCCAGTTACTTTTAGCATATAAATAAGTAAAAGTATCATGATAGGCATATAAAGTGGATAAGAAAGGTAAAAACTTGAAAGGTAGGTATGACAAGGTAAACAGGGTAAACATGATAGAGTATATTGTGCTTCCCTAATGATTTCTCTGCACCGATACTAGTATAAACAAAATGAGATGATCCCCAACATATATAAGATGGTAGGCTTAGGTGTACTTCCAGTGAGAGATTTTCACCCCATACAATCAACAGGCAGCCCAATGTTCTGGAATCACCACTAAGGGTAATAACGGGCTCCTAAACTTACGGGAGTCTAAATGTACCCTAATTACTACCCTAATCGATCGGCTGCCTACTCCATGGCCCTACAATAGGGTGTATCACTCCCTAAAGTGGCAACCCTTCATTTTTCGGATATGCACAACCATATCTGCTGGTGTCACGGCGTCTTATCTTCCTCTTTCCGGACCATGCACGCACATGACCCTGTCGGTACGACCCGCCCACACCGTCCCCCCTTTTGGATCTCTTACAATCAGCCCAGTAAGCATGCCTCGATTCGGACCTAATTCGGAGTACTCGTTTGATACATATATATGGGTTACTGACTGTAACGGGTCCCACACACAAGATGATCCAAGCTCTCCCCTTTGTCTTGCATCCCCACTAGGTTTTCCACGGATTATGCCTACCTACTGGTGTCATAAAATTGCATAATCCCAATATGTTAAGTTTGTGGGCCTATATATAAATATTACCCATCAACCCAAGATTTACTTAACCCACCTACCAAACAAGTTTACTTAACCCCTATTTAACTTATGATATTCATACAATCCCTATGGATTCAACTAGGTTAAGTATTCAACTTTATTGACATATTTATTTATGGTTATAATGTGTTAGACCTCCCACATTAAGCCTACCACTTGTGGATGCTGGATATGCAAGTCGGTTTCGGGCAGTCTTCTTCCGCAAGTCGGACTTAAACTTGTGTCTTAACACGTCTCGTGTTTATGCACTTAGACCGCTCACATTAGATTCACCACTTGTGGACGTTGGATATGCCGGGCGGTTCCGAGCAGACTTCCACCACAAGTGTAATCTAACCTCGCGTCTAAGTGTGGTTACAGTTTCTAATTACTGTAATCCTAGGCATTTCCATTATTAACTAATTTACCTATGTCGTTATAGGTTTTCATGTCCCTTTTCCCAAGTTATGTTCATAATGAACCATATGCCCCAGATTAATATTATTGTGCCTTTTCAAGTTATACCCAAATTCCCAATTACAAGTTCTGCCCCAATTCAACGTTTTCCCCTCATTCCCAATCTAACGCATTCGCATATTTCAGCAGCATGCCTAGGCTTGAAGGTAGTCTCGCTATATATAAAAATAGAAGGGAAAAGTTAAAGGGAATAGAACAGAGATGATCACACTAATATAATGGACATATAATGGCAGAAACATGCATAAAACCTATAGTGCCATAATGACAAGATAGGCATATAGGAGTAGACCTGATGAACATATGATAATAGAGCTGATTCTAACATAATAGGGACACGCATGATGTGATCTAAACAATGATTTAGATGTCCAACAAACAACAGATCAGATTTGGCCATAAACATAATAGAACATGTATAAGGTGATCTAAACAGTGAATTAGATCTACAATCAAAGGCAGATCTGACATGATAATAGGTATAGGTACAGGTCTAGTTCATAATCATGTCAGAATAACTAAGATAAACATGTTATAGTAGATTTGATGTGATTCAAATCGTCATAGGCATAGATCCAAGTTATAGTCATATCAAGATTAACATTTTAGTTATTTAGATCTAAAATTAACATAGACTCACAGCGTTTCGATCTAGAAAAATAGAAAAGGGATTGTTGGCATTGAATCACCAATCTCTAAGCTTGAATAACTTGATTGTAGAAGAAGGAAAGACTTGATTTGATCTGGGCAGAGGCATCATCTAGTTCCCCATTATTTTTGGTGTGTAAAAATATGAGAAATGAGGCCATATTTATAGATGCCCCAAAACCTTAATCTGCCAGTTTTGACGCAGGGGTCCCCCCCGGTATGGGGTCGACCCATGGGTCAACACCCTCCTTGAGGGGTCGACCCAAGGGTCGACACCCCTAAGCGGGAAATTTCTCGCTTCCCCAATTCTGCGCGATTTTGAATTTTTGGACATATATATATATCTTCATGTGCGTATACAAACTTCAAACCTTTATAACTTCTTCATACGGTGTCTGTTTTATGCAAACCAGGTGTCTATTTTGACCAGTGTTCCGAGATAAATGCAATGGCGCGGTCTATTTTCCCTTAATTATGAATATTAAATTAATTATTCTTTAATTTGTTGTCTTTTATTGTTCGTCAAAATTACTGTGTGTTACACTTTTAAACCAAGTTCTCCAGCTATGAACTTTGAGAACGCCGCATCGATGGAGGTTGTAACACCCCGTAATTCGGTTAATATTAATATTCACAAATTAAAGAATAACTCATCTCAGACGTGAGAATTGTGGGAAACGGGTTGCGCCATTGTGTTCGTCTCGGAATTCTGGTCGAAATAGAGTCTGAGTTTGCGTGAATTGGACTTTGTATGAAGAAGTTATGGCCATCGGAAGTTTCAGAAAATTCAAAAATTCGGAGTCAAAACAGGCAGGCGGGAAAATTCCCGCCGGGCCCAGGTCGACCCTAGGGTCGACTGGGCAGTCGACCTGCCTACCAGGTCGACTATTGAGTCGACCTGGCAGTCGACCTGCCTACCAGGTCGACTATAGAGTCGACCTGGGGGTCGACCTGGCAGTCGACCCCCCCCCCCCCCCGGAGCAGTTTTTTTTCTAAGCCTATTTTTGACTGAGTGATGACCCATTAGGGTTTCTGACCTAATCTGGTTAGCTGGGATTAGTTCTGGACTGATCTAACGGTCTAAAATAAATCCTAACTCTATAAATACCTAGGTAGTCTCTCAACCTAATTCATAAGGAAAATAGAATAGCCACCGTCATACCATCGCCATGGAAATCAATGGAGCCGCCACCAACTAAGAAGAAAGAAAAGCTAATTCAATTCTAATTCTCTCAACCCTAAATCAAAGCAAAACTCTCTTTTCTTCTCTAATTGTGAGTATGATAGTCTTAACAAGATTATTTCATTTTAATTAGGTTAAGTCATGAATGGATTGTGAGTAGATGATGTGAATTGTCGTATGCTATCATGTATGTTATTAATCCTATGCTATGTGGTGATGTTATCCTATATGTTGTAAATCATGCAATGATAATGTTATGTATGTTGAAAGTTTCTATGCTAAGTTGTGATGAATCATACATGTTAGAAAGCCATCTATGCTAGTTAGTTCATATTAATTAAATCATCATGTTTGGGCTATGTTGATCTATATGACAAGTTACATATGCAAGTTAGATTGATTAAAAAAGTTATGAACATATGCCATGACATCTATTATGACATCTAGAATTATGCTATGACATATATGATGTCCTATGCTAGTTCACACCATCATTATGTTGCCTAAAAACCTCATATGCAAGTTTATGTATAGATTTGGGCTATGATCATATCATGTAAATTGTGACATTTAACAGGTTGACACCTTTTGATCCTTAACATGAGTAGTTTCACCCCTATTATGATTAGACTTATTTTATTGTCTATATGTTGTAGTAAATTGTCCTTGTGCTATGTGTTAGACTATTCAAGTCTAGCCTATATTATGCATTGAATAAGCGAACGTATAAACGTGGGGTAAGGGTAATATTAAGGATTTAATAATAAGATGTTGGGGTGCAATTGATATGATTTTGCATACCATGAGTGGATGACCATAATTGAGTCAATTATGGGCATCAATAAAAGTGGACTTAATTAATAATTTGGATAGGGAATTATTAAAACTGGGGTAAAAGATTGAAAGTTTTCAATCAATGCTTAGGACACGAGGTTGGACTCGTTTGTGACGTAAACCTGCCCGGAACCGCCCGGCAAATCCAGTGGTCACAAATGTCAGCCCAATGTGAGAGGTCCTAGGCCTAAACTAAAGCATAACGGTTGTAAAGACACGAGGTTAGACTCTTTTATGGTGTAAGACTGCCCGGAACCGCCCGGCAAATCCAGCTGCCATAAATGCCAGTCTAATGTGAGAGGTCTTTACGAGGTTATGGCCTGAATGAATTAAGAAATACTTAACCAGATAAACATGCAAGGTGGGACATAGGGGTAAGTAGGTGCCTTGGGTGGCATGAGGAATCTAGGGGGTGCCCTTAGTGGCATGTGAAATACGATTAGTTAGACTTAACCAAACACACATGTAAATGAACATGACTAAGAGAGTTAAGTGGGATATACTAGTGACAAGCTTAGGTGGGTAGCTTGTGGGGGCCCATTTCGACCAGTATCCCAAACGTATCTTTGTGGGCTCGACCCAAGTCGAGGACGGGACACGCATGCTGGGTTCGACTGTAAGAGGCCAAAACGGGGAGCGGTGGCAACGCAAGTCCAACGGGTTTCGTATGCGTGTGTGGACCCGGGCTGGTAGGTAAGACGTTGTTGCATCGTGTAGGTATAAGCCGTGCATTCTCAAGTTGTATCGGGTTGCCACTTTAGGGGAGTGATACACCCCACTGTGGGGCCAGCATGGGTATCTACGAGTAGGGAGCCGATCGAAAGTGGGTAGTGGGGTACACCTAGTGGAGATAGGGGCAGACGACACCTATGTAGTCAGCTAGGGGTACGTAAGGCTATTTATATGTTTCTGTGTGAAGCAAGTGGGATCAACCTTTAGGGTGACTGGTGCGGTGCAGTGTAGTAATTATTCGTTAGTAATTAGGTGTGCCTTTACCGTTATCTTTAACGTTATCCTTCACGTTATCTTTATCTGTTCATTCCATACCTAATAGTTCATAGACATTTACTTGTCTTCCAGCTTATGCCTTAGTCTAGTTATTTTGATAATAGTATTGTTAGAATTGTCATACTCGCCAGACTTTATGTCTGACCCCCTCCATTTTTATCCTTTTTCCCCTCCAGGTCCTCAGGTTGGACCCAACTCTAGTGGAGCTTGATTGGATTGCTTCATCTCTTTGGAAAGCTTGGACCCTTGAAGTAAAGTCCAGCTTGTTATCTTCTTTAATGGCTATTTGTGTAATGGGATTATGTATTTTGTTTTATGAAGATGGATAATGTACTTGACTCTGATAAATGGTTTTGTAATGTAATAAACATGTTTCCGCTGCAATAAAATGAAGTTTTAGATTTCCAAGTACTACTTATTATCTGTCTTGTTGTAATTTTTCTGTTCTATACTCACTTATAACCTCCATGGAAGTTAATTCATTCCCTTTGTGAGTGACATTAATGGACGTGGGGTGTTACAGAGGTTGAGCATCAGTTTACGGGGATGGATATGGTCCCCATAGAGACATCCTCTTTTGGGCTCAGCGGCGCTAATATCGAAAGCTAATTGTCGAACATTGGGGAAATTACCACTTCAAGCAAGCTGATGTCTGGTCCGTGGAGGGGGAAAACTTAGGATACAAACACTCACAAGCGCTACATAACACAACACTAGGTTCGTGCATGTAGGACATTCGATTCTGATTCAAGGTTTGCTTTGTGCAGGTGCCATGACTCAGGAAAGTGATAGAGACCAAGATTGGAGACACTCTCGACGGTCGAAAAGTGGCGTTATGTGTGATTTGTTCAAAAGTACACAGGTGCATACAAAAAAGAAGTCATATGAGTCTGAAAGTAGTCGTCACCATCGAGAATATCCCCTGCATTCAATGCCTCTGCCAGTGAGCACGAGACCGACAGATGTCAGAAGAGGAGCAGAGACTGAGCATGAAGCAGTTGACAGCGATTGTCCCGGATCTTTATATCCCGATCTCTGCACCGACGGGGACAATCATAGGTAGGGACGAGACATGCCTAGCGGAGGAGGGTCAGAAACTGGTGGAAGGGACATAAGGGAGTAGAGCTTGGCAATGCCTGATATGTCAATGATTCCACAGCTGAGCGTCGCGAAAAAGAAAGCGATATTAAAGAAGTACTCCCAAGCTTTTACTTCGAAGAGCTGCTATGGTTGCCTAATATTCATTAGATCACACTACTTATCAACGTAGATACAGGGTTCCGGATATATATCGGGAGCTGTAAAAATATGGAAAGAGACTCTCGGAACTGATTTTTCAAAAAATGCAGACATTTAAGGCTCATATCTCGAGGTAGAGGATGAAAGGGTGATCCTAAAAAAATTAGGATGTCAGAATTAGTACGACAAAACATTGATTAACATCTATTTCCTCATGTTAGAGTTACATATTTATATGCTAATCTCTGTTGCTAAAACAGATATACTGAAGAAGGATCTAGCAGAAGTGAAGGAAGCTATGGCCATCACTCACAAACAACATAAAGACGTGTTGGCCTACCTGTAAGCTCGAGCCACTCACTGGAGAAGGACAACAAAATTGTATCAAAGGAGAACCTTTGATTGCAGAAAGAGAATGAGGCAGTGCAACTACCCAGGCTAGACAACCAGGTATTGATTGAGGAGAACAAAAGGCTCAGAAAGGAGAACAAAGCGACTCAATGCCTGATGAAGGAGAACAAGGAGCTTAGGTAGGAGCTTGCAACAAAACGTGCTGATCTCGAACAGACCAGGGAGGAGAAAGATGCGACATAAGCTTCAAACAGGGAGGTGCTTGGCCAGTCTAAGGGGGTCAGGCCGAGTACAAGGCATAGCATAAATAGCTCAAGGCCCAAGTCATGGGAGCCTAAGAGGGGGTAGAGGGGCATGGAGCCGACGATCATGGTTTTGTATGTCAAAACACTTCGACACTGTGAGCTATCATGGCTCAGTGATTACTCATAGAATCTCGCTATGACTTGGGAAAGGCTAATGGAGGAGGAGGAGGCTGCTGCCCGAAAGGTGAAGATGATGGATAAGGCAATGTTGATGGATCAATACTTGACAAAGTATGAGCGTCAGGTGTTGGCGAAAGAGAGACGAATACTTGAGGAAGATGCCAACGTGGAGGAGGCGGAAAGAAGTGTTGCTGAAAAGGGGAAAACAATAGTAACTGAGAGCATCGTAGTTTCTTATGGGGCTGCTTCCCAACAGCAACAAGACAATCCTATCGGTTCCGCTAGCGGCCATTCTACACCTGCCCCACGTTTCCTTCCGCCAATTGCCGAAGGATTGACGTCAGTAGAAGTCACTTACCAAATGCCAGATGGTATATCCACTTACTCTTAGGAATTTGAAAAGATGATAACACGAAGTGGAAGTAAACTAATTTTTCTTTCTCCTCAACATGTAGGGAGCTTTGAAGTGGGGATGACAGAAGGGATTGAAATGACAACGGCCGCAGGTCTGGATCGGACATAGAGGCCTATAAGAGGCAAATGGAGGAAGAGTTTGGCCGATTCGAAGACCTCGATTTGGAGATGGGAGAGACAGGACTGGAAGTGTACTCCAGACTATTTGATGAGGGTAAAGAGAAGTAGGATGCTAGTGCCCAGGTGATGGGACAGACAGAGTAGGCAGGCAGTCAATGCACGAACTAGTCGAACAACAGAAAGCCCAACTGCTGATGAAGTCTGAAGAGATTAAGGCAAATAAAAAAGCAGATGAGGAGGCAAGGCTCAAAGATCAGGAGGAGACGAGTGTGAAAGCCAAAGAAGAGGCCCATAACAAAGTGGAGGATGAGACGTCCTGAAAGAGATCCAAGGAGGAAATAAGGAGGCTGAAGGCTCAAGAGGAGGCGAAGATAAAGCTCGAGCAGCAGGAGAAGAAGAGAGCCGAAAAGGAGGTCAGGAAAGCTAAGAAAGAGGCCAAGAAGATTCAAACTTCGGGGGCCATCGTTGAAGTTGTCCCTTCTCCACTGAAGGCAATCCTCCTTGAATCTGAGATAATAGATATCACAGAAGAACAAGTGCGGGTCCTACCGCATCCTTAACTGGTGGATATAAGTTCAGGACTCTCCCCGCTACAACTCCACTGAAGGAGACGAAAGGATCGGGAGGGAGAGGAGAATCGAAGAGGAAGAGAAAGAACAAGGATGTACTTCCTGAAATCGAGACTTAGAGTAAGAATAAGAAAGGTGGCTCATCCAAGTGATTATTATAAATAGGTTTTTGGTTTTGTAGGCTAATAGGATATGCGAGTGCGGCCCTCACTTTTCGGAGGCACGATGTGGTTTTGATGTACATTGTGTTGTTAGTAAAAGCATGTATTTTGACCTATGAATGAAAGTTTGTTCACTTTTCTTACATCACATATTGTTTTAAGTGTTCAAGTATCCTTTATATTTTCTTGTACATAACTCATGTAAACTGACTTGGTGTTACACTTAAATTTAAGTTTGTTAGATGAGTATCGAGACTTCAAAAATTCGAAGTTGAACTGGAAAAACAAGAGAACCTATGGCAAGTACGTGGGGATACAAATTTTTAACTTCACACCCTAAGAACTTAGCCAAATTTCCTCGCTTCTCCACGAGGTGGAAGTGGAGTTTTTTTTTTCTTGATCCTGAATTCGAGTTAGCAAGCTTGGATCGTCATGCGACATCGTGTGATTGGATTGGGATTGAAGTTAAACATAATGCAGCTGATTGGTGTGATGCTCGAGAAGCAAACTCGCTTGAACTAGTCATTCGAGTATGCACATAAGGTGTGGATAACGATTGAGTCATCAATAACAAGATTCAGTTCTTAACCCAATCACGTCGTAATTACGATTTGATCCAAGTATGGAGCATGTAATCGGCGATGAAAATGGTTTTAATTATGAAATAAGGTTTTCCACCGTGTCCCGAAATACTTAATTGTAAGGAGTCTTGGCCTTAAGGGTCATCTAAAGTGACTTTCATGGTGCTGAGACTTCGATTTTTGATCATCTTCTCTAAGTGGTAAGTTAGCCTCTATAACATCACTCCATGGATCGCAGAGAAGATGTAGGGATTGGCGGAGGATTGCTGCCCCTGGGCCTATTTTCTATTGTATGTGTCCCATTGTGCTTCCCGATATGCCCATAATTGATTAAGGAGTGGCTGAAGCTTAGATGAGGTGAGAGGCCATGAGATAGGGAAGATGAGGTGTCTATTGGATAAGAGGGTTTGCTCTTTACCCTCATTCTTCCTCCGATGTGAGAGACAAGGTTGGGAGTGGTTCGCAAACTGGTTTCTGCGACCACGACCTCGGTGACCACTATGTCGATAGAGACGGTTGTGTGAACCGGTGGATGACTAGTCCCCTTAAGCCTGCTTCCGGACTTGCCTCCGGTTGTGCTTCTCGACGTGCCCCCGATGGGAGGTGGTCGAAGCTCAAATGGAGAGAAATGGGAATCGAGCTCGGGGAGACACAATTTGGAGGAGACTGAGCGCTCCGATTTGCTTGAAACTGAAGGATGTCTCTTTGAGCATGTTCTTAAAGCGATTACATCAATTCAAGTTTTTTATTGATCTGCTTGCCTAGGTTTCTTTCCGTTTCTCCCAACTTTCTCATAGTTTCAAAAAATTGAGTTTGGGTAACTAAGCCTCGGGATTGGAAGTGGTAGTGATCTTCACGTTGGTCAGAACTTTGGTAACTAGATGTTGAGAAGGATTTTTTGATTAGGATCAGCCGTGGAAGGTCAAACCATAATAGTTTTTCCTTTGGTAATCATCATCGGTCAACTTGGGAGGTAAGTCTAGGTAGACCAAAGTTGCACTCCAAGTGTCGGTGATCGAACAGTAGGAAAGGAAAAGTCTTTAAGCTTTCAGTGAAAGCACTTAAATGATGACGTGCAAAAAGTTGGTGCAACACCTAACGAGTTCCAAGACAACGAAACTTAACATCCAGAATGGAAATAATGCAGGAAATTAAATAAAACAGTTTTTATAGTGGTTCATTCCGCAAAGGCCTACGACCACTCCGAATGGCTTTTCTTCTTTATTATGTTCTTTATGCGAGTTTATAATGGTGGGAACAATAGTTCCATTTCACTACAATGGCAATGGTGGAAATAAGGCTCTAGTATGTCCAAAATGGAGGTGAGTCTCTTCTTCCTGAAACGTCTATGTAGCCTAAAATGGTCCAAGTGTCTAATAAGTAGCTTGTTTCTTCTTCCTGAGGTGATGAAGTGTACTTGAGAGGTCCTAGGAATCTTATCTTGTTCCTAGAGTGTTCAAAGAAAATGGAGCCAACGCTTTTCACGCTACAGGTTAGGAGGTATTTATAGGAGAGTTGGAGGAAGTAGAGAAGATAGGAGTAGGTGGGATGTGGGGCCTACGCCCATAATTCGTACCGTGGGATCAGTATCGACCCCGTATTAAACGTATCCCAGGTATTGGCTTTTCTTCTGCTTGAATTCTCTCATCCTGTTTACTTCGTATCCTTTGAACTTGCTGTTTTGTTTGCCTTCGTATCCTGGTGGCATAGTGATTGCATATACTGATGGTTCTATGCATGTGCTAACCTAGGTGTTTTAGGAACTCACACCAATCTGGAAGCTTGGCTTGTGGGATATGAAAAGAGGAAGCAAGTGAGGGATATGAAAACCTGAATGAAGCGGGTTACGAAATGTGAAGGATGAGGCAGGGTGCGAATTTGGGATACTGACCCCGAAGTGTCAAGCGAGTTTGAGCAGCTTTACCGAACTGGGGAAACTATTTTTATACAACTCCATTTGGGCTCCATCGCCGAGTATTTTGGCTACACTTTGGACTGTTGAACCATGCGATGGGTCGAGTCCTGGGGCTTGGATTGTTTTTGGTAGCTGGGCCAAATGGTCAGTTAACACTTAAAAACCTGCTTATATTACTAAAAGAAAAGCATTATGCTGCTAATATGAAATGGTAAGAATGAAATGAAAATATTACTAACCTCAAACACTTCAGACATATTTGATCAAAACACTATAGGAATATATATTACTAAATCATAAGTATTACTTGTTAAGTCCATATGGATCTTATCTATAGTATATGACAATTATGCATACAATAGTATGAACAACACAATATAATATAGTAGATAAAATAAAATAAGAGCAATCACATCAGAGTTTTTATACTGGTCCGAACCTCCCATCCTACGTCTAGTCTTAAAGCTCTCCTTCGGCCTTTTACTAACCCAACACCCTCGCTTCGCCTGGAGAAGTATGCTTAAATAAAAGAAATTATTTTTGACAATATTGTGTTCTAAACAACACAAATTTTGATAGTAGTATAACTATCTTCTATATATCTCTTGAGTATTATAAACTTGATAGTATAGAAGAATATGAAAGAATATAAAATTGTGATTACAAGTTATGAATGCAAGAAGAAATATAGATCTAATACATAGATAGAATAGAGCAGAGAAGTTCGATAAACGGATCTTCTTAATCTAGATTGTGGTGTATATATACTTGTTGTAGAGTTTCCTGGAAAGATTGCTTCCGTTTCTCTTCAATTCTAGAGTTGCTTATTTTTGTTTCTTAAGAGTTTGGGTGAAGAGACGAAGCGGCACCTTTTCAGAAACGACTGTTGTTTGTATAAAAAAAAATCCCAAAGCAGGTTTCAAACGTCAGGCCATTAGTCTCAGACGTATGACCTTGTATATAAAAATTTCAGATAGCAGGGTTAGATGTCTGGGGCTCTATAATCATATGTCTGACCTGGTATATAAAAAATTATAGATCCTAAGGTTAGACGTTTGACTTTAGATACCAAACGTCTAACCTATTGTATTAAGGGATACATGGTTCAGTTGATAGATGCATGTCGCTTGGATATGCAGATGCCAAGTTCGAGTCCTGTCTCTGTCACATTTTATGAACTTCGCCTTTTTTTTACCAATGATGATTAAATTTGCTTTCTTTTCAATACCAATTGCATTAGTAGATGGGTGGAATTGCATTCCTTTCCTTCTTGAATGATCTCATGTTCATCTTAAATTATTTTGCAATATTGATTCTGATTCTTCTTTTTCCTCATGTGAATCCATTTATGAAATGTTGCACTATGAATGCATATACTTGTTCAAAAGCTAGTATATTATACAAGCTCTTCTTTATTACCTTCAAAATTGAATTATTCATGTCTCAATTTCCAACCATTTTATTTTTACGATACAATATTTTAGTTGTTGTCTTGAAACAACTCAATAGAAACATTAGTACCATTGGCGTACAATTGTTATCATCAAACACCAAAATTAAGTTTTCAATATTCTTCTCTTTTTTGATGATGACAACTATACCACCTTTAAATAAATAATATTATATAATCTCCTTTATATATATGAATCTATGTAAACTTTTCTCCCCCTTTTGTCATTATCAAAAAGAAATAAACTATATAGTACAAATGAAGTGTATAATATGCATCATATAAATGTGTTATAAACACTTAATGTTGGGAGACATTTAAAAATTGATATCACTGAGTAATATGGAAATGTGCTAATGTGGAAATGTATATGTTTATAAATAATAATAGCAGTAGAGAATATAAAAGCAATAAAGTAAAATGACACCAGAGATTTTTATACTGGTTCGGATCTCCGTCCCATGCCCACTTCTCGACTCCTTCTGGGAGTTTGACTAAAAAAAAACCCTCACTTAACCCGAAGGAATAGGTATTTCAACACCTGAGCAACATAACAACATTTCACTTCAGCAGCCAAAGAGGACTTTGACGTGCCTGAGTAGCAGAACAAGACTTTTACTAATACTAAAGTTAATTGACTCTTTGTGTTCTTAATAACATGGACGTGTCATTTTATAGTACAGAATTCCTATAATTTTCTATCTGATAATATACAGTGTTTGGTAAATGAAGAATTAAGGAAGAAAGTTATTATTTATTATCATAAAATATTATAAATGAGAGAACAAGCGAATATTTACAAAATGCTTTACAAATTCAGAAGATATTAGAATCAAGTAAGTTCGGTGAATTGAAACAACTGATCCTGAATTTTAATTATAAGATATGAGAGGTTACTTTCACTCGTGAATGGATTTGATTAAAGGACATGGGTATAACTCTTTTCCTGGTTCGACTTTTCTTTTTTAATTTTAATGGTTGCTGACCCTCTCACCCAATCCCATCAATCATCCCAAATCCATAATGTATCCGTACCTCGTGCCATTCCTCCACCGTCTCAACTTCCTCTGCAACCTCATCCTATTCGTCCTCCCGATCCTTCATCCTCTTCTATGCCTCCCAATAGTAACCCTATTACGTCAACAAAGTCCGTTTCTACACATCCCTCTGACCAACCCCTGCCTTCCTTAAACCCTAACCATAAACCACCTTCTTTTGAACAAGTCTGGACTTCCCTCTCTCTTTTTCAGTATCTCCCTAGGAATGCAGGGAAGTACAAACCTGTTCAAAGTGATATCATCCTCAAAGGTAACAGAATGATTCCCACCACTGAGATTATCAAAGCGGGTGAGGAAATTCGGGGTTATTATGTCATGGGGTTCTTTCTCAACAAGCCTCTATCATATACCATGGTCATTGAAGCCCTAAAGACCAGATGGAAGCTGCGAGGTAGGATAAAAGTTAAATTTGATGGCATCCATTTTCTTTTTCTCTTTTCCGACGAACTAGGTAAAGAAAGAGTGATTGGTGGAGACCCTATTACAATAAAGAACAAGTTGTCATAGCCAAGCAATAGGACTCAAATGTTAGCAATGTTTGTGGTTTCATTAAAGCTGTGCCTCTTTGGGTGAGGACGACCAACATTCCCATTTACTTATGGTCGAATTTGGGGTTAAATTGGTTATCAGATAGAATAGGAAAGTTGATATGCTTCGACTATGCAACTGAGTCTATGGAAAGAATTCAAGAGGCTAAATGTTTGATAGAAATAACTCCAAACAAGTAGTTAATGGAATCCTTTGAAGTTGAAAACCCAGATGGATCTATACAAATTGTACATGTGACTTATGTTTGGAAGCCATATGTGTGTGTACATTGCATGGATTTTGGGCATAAAAGTAATGATTGTAAAGAAAAGAGAAAAATCTGAAGGAGACGAAAAAGTAGAGAATGCACAAGAAATTAAAACAAAACAGAATATGCGAAGTATGAGATCTGGGAATGATGCAAGAAATGTGCAAACTGGTCATAGCAAAGTCTGGACTAAAGTTACTTCAAGCAAATTTAAGGCAAATGCTAAATGTAATGAAGAAGTAGTCAAAGAGAAGAGCAAGATAAATGTTGATAGCTCAAAGGAAAAAGTGGAGTCAAACAAGCAGCAATTGAGAGAAAAAAGTTTTCCCATAAAATAGAATTTACAAAAAGGAAAGCAAAAGCTTCATAACAGTTTCAATGTATTGATGAAACAGAAGAAGGTGAAACACAAGCGAAACGAATAAAAGAAGTGAAAAAGGCATGTATAGTAACTCAAAAAGCAAGAAGGCATATAACGCACCGGCCATAAAGACAAATGCACCTCTACATGTAGACAATCCCACTGTACTGCATGGAAACACTAATGTTAATGCATCAAATTCTCACCAACCACCTGAAATTACTACCATTCACAAGCCTCTCCATACTAAACCCCTTCAAAGATCTAAATTGCCTCCAATTCTACTTGTTCCACCTCCTTCCCCACCTTCCTCTCCCACTGCTTCTTCACAATCTAAATATTCTAAACCCCCTTTGATACTATGCACATTAAATGATATCATCATTGATCCATCTCCAGATAACATCATTGATCCTCCTTCCGCTCCAACTCTTAAATCCCTTCCTCTTTCTGTTCTATGCAAAAGGCATTCCAAGAAAAATGGAAACAAAAAGAAGAAGGTCATGATCAAAGTTTCTGAAATTAAAGCAAATCAGAAAAATAAGGCAAAGAAAAAGAAGCGCATATCTCCTACCCCGTCCTCTGTCATTTCTCCAATTTCTTCTAATCCTATGTCACCTCTGGAATCTGACGAAGAATCAGATGACTCTTTCCATCCAATGCCAGAAAAAATTCCATCATCTTCTACTAGAAGAACTAGAAGCTCCTCCAAATCCCCACATGTTTATAAGTGTCACACAATGTTGCTACATGGAACATTCGTGGAGCCCATAAAAAAATCCAAACTTGATCAAATTAAAAACCTTTATTCGTGACCACCATTTCTCCCTCATTTGTATCTTTGAAACAAAACTTAACTTTCCTCGATCTCAGTTTGTCTGCAATTACATCAATCCATCCATCCCGACGGTTCACCACTAATCTCCAACAAGCTCCTTATGGCAGATTGCTTGTTCTTTTTGATCCATTTATCTTCTCCATTAACCCAATCCTATCTGATTACCATTATATTCATGCCTTTGTGTCTCACCTTCCTTCTACCAGATCTCTTTATCCAACTTTTATTTATGCTAGTAACTGCCTATTATCAGAAAGCAGTTCATTGTGTTGTATATAACGGTGTTGTATACACAATTATATGATTTTTGTTTGATGATAACAACCAAATATATATTATTATATATGTGTTTGTAATTGTACCGTTTCATATACTACACAACATACATGAATATAATATTTCTATTTAAATAAAATACAACTGTATAGGAATTTAAATATTCACAGTATTTTATTTGAATAGAATTTTTTATTTCAATATCAAACAGTACAAATTTTACACTCCACTATTTGTACATCTCTGTATTACATTTCATGTCATATCAGATTTCATATACACTATCACTCTGTCACTCGTTTCATATATACCTTCTTTCACTGTTTCATACAATCTGCTATACAGACACAATGACACTTATACAATTCACTGACAGCCGTCTCTTAGTCTTCTATCTTCAGTCTTCTGTCTTCACAACATCTTCATCGTCAGTCCAGTCATCATCTTCATACCTATCACATACAGAAACACACACACAATACCTTGCAATAGAAATGAAACTCAATGCATACAAATATAAATTTTATTTTTAAAATTTTATTTGCCTCAGTTTTCTGATGCGTTTCTCATCATGTTTCGTGACTTGATTTGAGTCATCTGTGTCTAGGCAGACGGTTTGTATATGTACAGGGCCAAGAAATTTTATGATCGGCTGCATGTACACACGTGCATATACGCGTGTGCACTGCCTCGCCAATCAGCGTGCAACTGAGGAGTAGCCACGTGGACCATCTCGACTCAGTGCAGCATGGTCAAACATGAAGATAGTGCACAAAGTCAACATAGTCAACTCAAGTCAAAGTGGTCAAGGCAACTCAACAAACAAAATAGCAAATTCAATGTGCAACAAGAATGCCAAGTGTACACAGCAAGTGTACAAAACTTTGTTCAAACTCATATATTCAAGTGAAGCTAGCATGAACAAGTATTCAAATCAGCGTAGTTAAATTGACAACAACGTACATGCAACATGAATGGATCAATTCAATGTGGTCGAGCACACAAGGCAACTCAAGTATGGTGATGATTCGATCAAGTTCAGCAAGCATGATTCAAGAAGATAATGGCAGTTTAAAGCAACTCAGCAGCAACTCAAAGGTGAGCAAGTATAAATAGTAGTAGTGGATACATGAATGAATCAAAGATCTCAGCAGCTCAATGAATCGATAAGTGTGCAGCATTAACACGGTGAGAAAAAGCAAAATCAATGCAGCATGAAGACATGCTTTCATGTGTTCAAGTAGATTTCATCATATGTAAATGGAGCAAATGCAAATATACTACAAGTGATATAATCATGGCTGCATGTACAATGATGATCAAGTCCACAAAATTCAACCAAGTTTCATTTTCTTTTAGCATGGAATTTAACATGGTGGTCGAGCAAGCTCATGTACAAGGTTGTTTCAGGCAAATCAAAGCAGTCATAAAGAGTCCAAACCAATGATACCAGCATGAACATAGAAGGATGGTGAATACAGTCACGAGCTAAGTATTTTTATGTGTGCACAGAATAGCCGAGCATCAATACAAATAGTATGCACAAATCAACATTTCAGCTCAATGTAGTTATGCTAAATCAAAGTAGCAGGAAGTTCAAATCTCATTCAAAAAATAATCAACACAAAAATGGTGATGCACTTCAATTCAGGAAATATGGCAAGGCAAATCATATACAACATGGTGACAAGGCAGAATGAATCTCAGCAACAAAAACATTACAAATCAGTTTTTTTTGGGCAAGCACCAATGTTTTCTAGAATTCAGGAAATCTTTTCTATTTAAGGACAAAATGTTTTTTAATATTTGTTTCTAGAAATAATTCACAGGAATGTTTTTATAATGCAAATGCAAATTTGGTTCATGATTCAAGCCGATTTCATCATGGTCTATCAAAAAGAGGAAAGCCAACAAATCAACAATCAATTCTCGGAATTTTTTATTCAGCAGAAATCAAGGAACCACTGTTGCATGAGTTAAAGCAATCACAGTTCTGGCAAACTGTTATTTGGAAAATCACAATGCAAAAATAGACAAATCATTCCAGTTTTTGCAATGGTTCAAGACAGGTTTTTAAATCGAAAAAGGAAATAGTTTTCTTGGCAAGGTAATTCCTTTAGAATTCAATCTAGGAAATCACGCAACACAAATTAAAGCCGAGGAATTCTAATTCAAAGCAATCATTCAATCGAACCAAAAGAGGAAACATAGAAAAATCAGTCAAGTCATTATCGTGAAATCAGAGTGTAGGGTTTCTATTTTAACCCTGTATATTAGCACACCTAATTCATCACTGGAAACTAAGGAAATCCAACAAAACAAGAATTCAAGAGAATCAAATAACACACATCTCTTAGGGTTTCGATCGCCATAGAGAGGGATAAATCAACATCGAAGGAGCAACATCTATTCGAGCTTTAGAGAGTTAATTTGAATCATCGTCGACATCAGTATTTGGATTTGCAGAGAAACCCTAGCAAATTTTTTCAGAGCCGCCATTACTAAGTAAAAGGGGATCGGGCAAATAAAAGAAAATAGGCCGGCCAAGTATTCATGGGCTAAGCCAAGTGTTCAAGTGAAAAGGGGATGACCCCTTAGTTATATCCTTGGGTTTTTCTATTTTATTTCTATTTGTTGTATTTTTATTTTGTGTTGTTTTAATTTGTAAAACAAACGAACAGTTTCTAGAGTCTGTAAAATTCTAGATAAATCAGTCAGAGTGTTGACTGATAGTTGCTAGAGTCTGTAAAATCTAGGTTACTGATTACGGGGTCGTAATCAGGGGAAATCTGGTCGAGGGGATATCTATCAGTCTAGAGTTTTGAGCGTAGGGTTAGTACAGGAGCAGGGATTGCGAGTGTATGTTGGATCTAGATTAACCCTAGAGGGGGGGTGAATAGGGTTTATCACAAATTATCGCAGAGTTTAATAATTACAGGATATTAAATAATAATCAAATCACAGAACGTAGCAGAAATAAAAGTGCAGAAAGGAAATAACACACAGAGATACCCAGCTTCGGCAAAACCCTGCCTACTACTGCATTCCTAAGGTTTCTACTAGGTGATAGAACAGATCCCGCATACAAGACCATGTACACTCGCGACTCTCGCTCCTATCCTAACCCTACGCTCAAAACCGTAGACTGACCGATATTCCCTCGATCAGATTTCTACTGATTACAACCACGTAACCAGTAACCCAGATTTTACAGACTCTGTCAACTGTCAGTCAACACCCTGACTGAATCCCCTAGAAATTTTACAGACCTATAGAAAAACTGTTCGTTTGTTTTTACAAAAGAAATTAAACAAAAACAATAAAATAAAAAAAACAAAGAATTAGAAACCCAAATTCTAGCCCAAAATAAAAACAGTTAAAAATAGAGGCTAGGTCCAAAAGGAAGTGCGCCGGCCCATTTGTTTGCGTCCATTCTCATTTGCTTTGCCCCGATTTTGTTTCTCTGGAGAAAATTAATGGCGTCTAGGGTTTCTCCTTTTGTCTCCAAATCGAATTGATGCGTGATGAATTTGATAATCTCTGAAGCTTGAAAACTTTGCGGCTTGCTGGTTCTTCGATTTGAGATGTTTCTCTCTGGCTTTTGATCGAAAATCCTGTGAGTAATTTCTTGTTTGATTTTTCTTTGAGCTAGTAATTTCGATGTTGGTTCTTCCTGCAAATTGATTGTAGTTTTTTGATGCTTGCCTATGATGTAAAAGGTGTGTACATATAGGGTTAAAAGGAAACCCTAAAACTCTGATTTCGTAATTGATGACTTGGCTGATTGTGGTGCGATTTCCCCTTTTTTGATTCCTTGATTGCGTGATTGATTCCATGATTTGTACCTTGAATGAAATCGGCTTTGAATAAATTTGGACACCTTAATTTCTGGAACAGTTGCCTTGAGTGATTTGGCTCGTGGTTTCCCCTTTTGCTTTTGCTGATGAATTCGGCCTTGGATGGTTTTGAATTATTTCCTTGACTGATTTGTTGTGGCTTTCCCTTTTTTTTTGTTTTGCGTGATTAAATTATCCATGAATGTTATTTTTAACATATGGAAAGACTTGAATTTTTGCCATAAAAGGATTTCGATTTTCTTGAACAGAAGAGTTATTGCAGAAAAATTCTTCCCCTTATTTGCTCGAAGATTCCTGCAGATAAATGAATTGTCCTTTGCTAAATACTCTAGAAACAAATTAATACTTGCCTGAAATCCATATTGTAATTTTCTGGAAATTAAACCCATGCATTATTTCTCTTCTGTGATGACTTGAATGATTTGAAAACTGAATAAACTCTCTGATTTCTGCAATTCTGAAAGACAAAATAAAACTTGCTAAAAAAAAACTGATTTCTCATTTGTCTTTGATCCCTTGCATGATCAGTGAAAGATATCTATTTTTGCTTGTAAGTCCACTGTGTTGACAACATGTTGAATCATTTAATTTTATTTGATCCATGAAAGAGAGACTGCATCTTTTAACCTGCTTCAGTACATGAGTTTGTTATTCTTGCACCATGCTTATATATGAATATAAATATATGCTATATATGTTGAACTTAAAAAAACAATGAACATGTGTTCACTGTTTTGCTTTGGACTGACTTGACCAGTTGCTTATCCACCATTCTAGCAGTATACATGTCCAACTTCATATTTTATTGGCTTGAGAATTTTCTTGAGTTGCACCATACATTTGAGTGTCACTGCCATGCATATATATTGGTCTGTTGCACCATACTGACTCGAGACACTTCAAATTTCTACTGTATCATGTTATTTATATGCTGAATCACTTGCTTTCATTTGAAATCCTGTAACATGCTTTACCATAACTATGTATTGCTTGCATTCACTCCTTGCTCGACCACAACCACCATGTTGCCTTGCTGTTTGTATATGCTCCAATACTTGATTGTATGCCTTTAAGTTTGGTCATGCCTCGACAACCTTGGTTTGAACCATTTGAACAGCACACATTTACTTTTGAACCTGCACATGCTTTGCCATGCTGTATCACTTATGAGCTGTCTCAACCATTTGAGACAATGTTGACATTGCTATTGCATTACTGTGTATATCATATTTACATGCTTGTACTATTGCACCTCTCACCATCATGCTTCAATGAAATTGCTTACTGTCTTGATAATTGTGTAGCTGCACATGTTTGCTGCCATGATCACTCTTACTTTTGAACTTTGTACTTGACCATTTTGGATTTGTATTGATATTTGCACTGAGTTGAGAAGGTCCTTGTGGCTACTCCTCAGTTGCACGCTGATCGGCGTGGCAGTGCACACGTGTATACACGTGTGTACATGCAGCCATCAGAAGAGATTTCCTATCCCTGCATTGATATATATATATATGTTGTCTACCTTGTGGTATTTACAGTGTATCACTGTGAATATCACAAGCTGTCTAGACACAAATTGATGGTTTTATAAATCAGATCAAGTCATGAAAAATGATGAGAAACACACCAGAAAACTGAGGCAGATAAAATTTTAAAAAAAATAAAAATAAAAATTTATATTCGCATTTATTCTGTTTCATTTCTATTGCAGTGTACTGTGTGTGTGTTTCATTGTGACAGGTATGAAGAAGATGACTGGACAGACAGTGAAGTGCTGTGAAGACTAAAGACTGAAGACAACAAGAACAAGTGAATGTAAAAGTGAAACTGAAAATGAGTGCCTAATTGTTTCTGCAGTGAGGAGCAAATAAAAAAAAATGAGAATTGTACTTTTATTTGTAATAAACAAGGTTGATTGAAATAAAATATCATTTTATTGTTGTCAAACAAGCTTGTCTATTTTATTCTGTTTATATACAAGTACAAATATGTGAAGTGATTAAATAGTGGAGTTAATATAGATGTACTGTTTGATATTGAAATAAAATATTCTATTCAAATAAAATACTGTGAATATTTAAATTTCTGTACAGTTGTACTTTATTTAAATATAAATATTATATTTCAGTCTATGATTTACAATAACAGTACAATATCAAACACATTAAAATAACTTTTATTTGGTTGTTATCATCAAACAAAAATCATATAATTGTGTATACAACACCGTTATATACAACAATCTCCCCCTTTTGATGATGACAAACAAATAAAAGATTTTGTATACAATAGATGTGTTTGACAGTGAATATTGAACTCCCCCTATTTATTAGCTCCCCCTACAACAGACAACTCCCCCTATAACTGTGCATGAGTGAAATGTATGAATAATAATAAATTTTCAAAATTAAAAATATTTATAAAATATTCACTTCATAAATCAAAATCTCTATCCATTCTCCCCCTTTTGTTATCATCAAAAGGATACAGATTTTAAAATACAGATGAAAATTGACTAAAAATATAATTTCAGCTTAAGAGAAAGAACGGTCATCATACATTTCAATCAGTCAAACAAAAATCATAATATTCTGAGAACAGGTGACATATTTCACATTTCAGAGAATGACGGATTTACGATGAATTTCATACATAATGGAGAGAGTTTTAAAAACAAATCATTTCCAATCATTTTCTAAAGATTTTTTTTAAAAAATAAAGCACAAAAACAGTGATGGATTTGGACTATAATTAATAATTCAATTCAAGTGACAAAATTGTATAATCTCAAATCCTAATACCTATCAATCAACAAATCATAATACGTCATAAGATTTAACACATTTCACAGATTAGAAGATGGATTGATAGGCTAGTTTTTATACTCAGAGGAAAAATTCAAATTTATTTCTATTTTTAGCACTTTATTTCCTTTTTATTTATTTTTTATTTAAGAGCACACTATCCACGCATAACCAGAGCTTGGATTTTTAAATGGGATCAGTCGCAACTTAAATTATAAGACGTCTCATAACCATGCATAACCAGAGCTTGGATTTTTTAAATGAGGTTAGAGACACTCTTATATATTAATTATATTTATTATTTTCAACTTTAAAAGGAAAAAAACTCCTCGGTATATAAAACCAATATGAATGATAGAAAAGTGGTAGGTACAGAGATGGACTGTGAAATAAATTTCTAAATTAATTATATTATGAAATATGACCAACTGTACCGGGATCATTGAAAATTCTCAATTTCACTAATTCTGAATAATAACACCGTCACATTTCCATCACGAATATTTCCACTGTTTATTCAAAAAAAATTATAAAAAATTAAACTCTCCATATTAATATAAAAAACATGATAGATGTCAGAATGATGATAGATAAAGGTGATGGTCGTGAAATAATTGCCAATTCAAAGATATTATAATAAATGTTCAGCCATCATGAAAATCTAAATAAAAATCTCCTCTTATTGTGAAATATATTGCAGTCATAATTCATCACAATTTCAGATTCTGATATATTTTGATGAATTATAAATACAGAACAATTTGGATATTGATTTCAATTTCTGAATGAATAAAAAATAAATAATCTTAAAATTGAAAATTAATTACAACAGGAATATACAGAGCTATTCAGGACAAGAGTGATTAAAATATATACAAAAAAAAATTCAGCACATCTGATACCAATTGTAGTCTCCCTCTCGAGGATTTTAATTACACCCTGATGGACCATCATGGACATCTCAGACCAAAGAAATTTAAACACAAACCCAGCCAGACAAATTTAGCACATTTATTTGTATAAGGCAAAAAAAATGTATGGATCTATACAAGGTGAAAATTTGAATCTCAGTACAGATGAGTGAAACAAATATAATGCGCTTCTGATACCACTTGGTGTCTCTATTTACGAGGAATTTTAACATGATACTGAACAAGAATGTCAAAAAAAAAAAAAAGTACCAAGCCCAAATAGACAGATAATAGATTATGCACATGTATCAGAGCAGCAAGCATGTGATTCGAGAAAAAACATTTTTCAAAACAGTATCAGAGCAACATAGACATAGTTTCAAGTCATACTTGTCAAGATGATGGCCACATATGATGATTCATGATCTAATGATTAAAATACTGTTTACTTGAAATCATTTGAGGAATATGAAAGTATCAGAATTTAATGAATCAATCACACCAGATTATAAATTTTTTGATTTGAGATATGTGTGAGATTCAATAAATCAATAATTTCAAATGATTTTAAACAAACAAATAATTAGATCAAATAATCATGAAATAGGAGTGTATTTCAAGACCAGATTTTCAAAGGAATTTTTCACAAAATTTCTAGAATTATTTCAGATCATTTACATCAAATAATTAAGGGATATTCATGATCAATAAATAAATAATTTATTTGAAATCACTTGAATCAATGTCAAGTTTGAGATATAATGAATTATTCACACAAGATTGATTATTTCAGATTCAAGAGGTGTGTGATATTCAAAATATCAGGAATTTCAGATGATTTCAAACAGACATATTCTAACCATAATGATCATGAATAAAGATGGAATTCAGGATGTATCACTGATTCAAGCCACTCCGAAAATCAATGAAATTATCACAACTGATAAATAATAGAGTGCTGTAATGAGTATAATATTTTCAGCTTTTCTAAAATGAATTAGAATAAACTCAGAACAGCAAAGGTGTGTGAAATTTCATTAAATATTCAGATCTTCAAAAAAAATTATAATTCAAATTAACAGTGTTCAAGATATGACATGAATGCTTCGGCACTGTTATGAATTCAAGAATAAAATAAACTTCTAAACAATTGCAAATAATTACAAGATTAAATTCAGAATCTGGAAATGATTATAAACAAGAGAGTTTTATTCAAATAAAATAAATTTCCAGAAATCCATGAGAACTGCAATTGGAAGTTTAAGAAGCACAGAATAAACAAAGAGATATGGCAGTGACAAGTTAAATCAAAAAAAAAAAAAAACAGAAGAGACAGAAGGAGATAGAAGAAGAAATAAACAAGAAAATTAAAAAGATATTTACAAAGATGAGTTCAGAGATCATACCTGAGATCAGTGTAAAACAGAATCTCTGACTCAACTAGTTTGGCTAAAGGAACTGAAAGTGATTCAATGATATGAAGCAGTTTGAAGCCAGTTTCTCTTTCTGCACAGCAGTTCCTCAGCCTCCTTCGGTACCTAACAGTTTATAGGATCGAGTGGTCTAACAAAGTTTGTAAAACCACTTACAGTTGTGTTCACATCTTTTGTTACCCAAATCTGTTTATATTACAAACCATTAGAATTAACTTTCGTACCCTTAGGAACCCAAACCTGTTTGAACTTGACGAAGCCCGTTTTATTTTTTGGGATCCAAGAATGTTTAAATGGTTTATTATAAAACGATTTCTCATCACAATTTTGATTCAAATAACCTTTGAAATTATCAAAGTTAAAATTATCAAAACAATTATTTCCAAAGCAGTTTGTGGGATTTTTCAAATCATTTGAATTTTGTTTTCTAGAAACATCATTTTTCCCGAAGCCAAGACCAGATTTATTTCCACTAGAAACTTGGTTTTGTAACAGCATATTCAACGATTTTTCCCCATTAGAAAATTTATCCAATGTTGATTCCAATCGTTGAATTTTGGATTTTAGATCGCCATTTTCTTTTAATAAATGTGAGCAATTATTTATAGCGATCATCTGTTCAGCATTGGTCTGTTTTAAAACCAAATTCTCATTTTCAAGCAATCTAATTTTGGCTTGAGATTCCGAGATTTCAAGTTCAAATCGTTCTTGTTTTTCAGACTCAAAAATCTTGGATTTTACAATCTCATTTTCAAGTTCTTTCTAAATCAAATCACTTCTCACCAAATTTTCATTTTCAGCAATCTCAAATTTGGAATTTATATCAGTTTTAAAAACTTCAAATTCCTTTTGTAGAAGATTGTTCAAATTTGATAACTCAATCTTGTTTGCTTTTAAGATCAAAATTTCATCTTCAAACTTTTGAATATTTTTATTGAGATGAACAAGATTGGTTTTCAATTTCAAACAATTTTTACAATCTGAATCTGAAAGGTTTTTAAAATATTCCAGTTGTGATTCCAAATCATTAATTTTGCTGGTCAACTCAGAATTCCTAGATTTTAGAGTTTTGTTTTTAGATTTGAGTTTATCAACAGATTTAGTTAAATCAACACACATATAAACCAAATCTTCGTATGAGAAATTTTCAACTTCAGCATCCGTTGATTTTCCATCATCTGATCCTTCTGAATTCTCATTTGTAAATCCTATTAAACAGAATTCTGAATCTGAGTTGACAATCTGGGGTTTTGAGCTGGAGTTGTCAATTTGACCATACTTCGTATTGAGAGCTATCCAGATTTCCTGCGCAGTTAAACAATGTGAGATCAGACTGTATTGATCATCATCAAGATAAGAATATAGAATATGTGTAGCACGAGAATTAAAAACTTTATCTACCCTATCGTACCCATTGATAATAACATCCCAACATTTAATATTAACAGATTTTAAATAAAATTCCATTTTGGATTTCCAGTTTAAAAAATCTGTTCCATCGAAAATTGTTGGAGATGAACTGGACTGACTCTCTATCGGTTGACAACTAGGGAACACCATCTCTAGAGTTAATGAAATAACCTGGCTCTGATACCAATTGTTGGATCTAGATTAACCCTAGAGGGGGGGTGAATAGGGTTTATCACAAATTATCGCAGAGTTTAATAATTACAGAATATTAAATAATAATCAAATCACAGAACGTAGCAGAAATAAAAGTGCAGAAAGGAAATAACACACAGAGATACCCAGCTTCGGCAAAACCCTGCCTACTGCTGCATTCCTAAGGTTTCTACTAGGTGATAGAACAGATCCCGCATACAAGACCATGTACACTCGCGACTCTCGCTCCTATCCTAACCCTACGCTCAAAACCGTAGACTGACCGATATTCCCTCGATCAGATTTCTACTGATTACAACCACGTAACCAGTAACCCAGATTTTACAGACTCTGTCAACTGTCAGTCAACACCCTGACTGAATCCCCTAGAAATTTTACAGACCTCTAGAAAAACTGTTCGTTTGTTTTTACAAAAGAAATTAAACAAAAACAATAAAATAAAAAAAACAAAGAATTAGAAACCCAAATTCTAGCCCAAAATAAAAACAGTTAAAAATAGAGGCTAGGTCCAAAAGGAAGTGCGCCGGCCCATTTGTTTGCGTCCATTCTCATTTGCTTTGCCCCGATTTTGTTTCTCTGGAGAAAATTAATGGCGTCAAGGGTTTCTCCTTTTGTCCCCAAATCGAATTGATGCGTGATGAATTTGATAAACTCTGAAGCTTGAAAACTTTGCGGCTTGTTGGTTCTTCGATTTGAGATGTTTCTCTCTGGCTTCTGATCGAAAATCCTGTGAGTAATTTCTTGTTTGATTTTTCTTTGAGCTAGTAATTTCGATGTTGGTTCTTCCTGCAAGTTGATTGTAGTTTTTTGATGCTTGCCTATGATGTAAAAGGTTTGTACATATACGGTTAAAAGGAAACCCTAAAACTCTGATTTCGTAATTGATGACTTGGCTGATTGTGGTGCGATTTCCCCATTTTTGGTTCCTTGATTGCGTGATTGATTCCATGATTTGTACCTTGAATGAAATCGGCTTTGAATAAATTTGGACATCTTAATTTCTGGAACAGTTGCCTTGAGTGATTTGGCTCGTGGTTTCCCCTTTTGCTTTTGCTGATGAATTCGGCCTTGGATGGTTTTGAATTATTTCCTTGACTGATTTGCTGTGGCTTTCCCTTTTTTTGTTTTGCGTGATTAAATTATCCATGAATGTTATTTTTAACATATGGAAAGACTTGAATTTTTGCCATAAAAGGATTTCGATTTTCTTGAACAGAAGAGTTATTGCAGAAAAAATTCTTCCCCTTATTTGCTCGAAGATTCCTGCAGATAAATGAATTGTCCTTTGCTAAATACTCTAGAAACAAATTAATACTTGCCTGAAATCCATATTGTAATTTTCTGGAAATTAAACCCATGCATTATTTCTCTTCTGTGATGACTTGAATGATTTGAAAACTGAATAAACTCTCTGATTTCTGCAATTCTGAAAGACAAAATAAAACTTGCTAAAAAAAACTGATTTCTCATTTGTCTTTGATCCCTTGCATGATCAGTGAAAGATATCTATTTTTGCTTGTAAGTCCACTGTGTTGACAACATGTTGAATCATTTAATTTTATTTGATCCATGAAAGAGAGACTGCATCTTTTAACCTGCTTCAGTACATGAGTTTGTTCTTCTTGCACCATGCTTATATATGAATATAAATATATGCTATATATGTTGCACTTAAAAAACAATGAACATGTGTTCACTGTTTTGCTTTGGACTGACTTGACCAGTTGCTTATCCACCATTCTAGCAGTATACATGTCCAACTTCATATTTTATTGGCTTGAGAATTTTCTTGAGTTGCACCATACATTTGAGTGTCACTGCCATGCATATATATTGGTCTGTTGCACCATACTGACTCGAGACACTTCAAATTTCTGCTGTATCATGTTATTTATATGCTGAATCACTTGCTTTCATTTGAAATCCTGTAACATGCTTTACCATAACTATGTATTGCTTGCATTCACTCCTTGCTCGACCACAACCACCATGTTGCCTTGCTGTTTGTATATGCTCCAATACTTGATTGTATGCCTTTAAGTTTGGTCATGCCTCGACAACCTTGGTTTGAACCATTTGAACAGCACACATTTACTTTTGAACCTGCACATGCTTTGCCATGCTGTATCACTTATGAGCTGTCTCAACCATTTGAGACAATGTTGACATTGCTATTGCATTACTGTGTATATCATATTTACATGCTTGTACTATTGCACCTCTCACCATCATGCTTCAATGAAATTGCTTACTGTCTTGATAATTGTGTAGCTGCACATGTTTGCTGCCATGATCACTCTTACTTTTGAACTTTGTACTTGACCATTTTGGATTTGTATTGATATTTTCACTGAGTCGAGAAGGTCCTTGTGGCTACTCCTCAGTTGCACGCTGATCGGCGTGGCAGTGCACACGTGTATACACGTGTGTACATGCAGCCATCAGAAGAGATTTCCTATCCCTGCATTGATATATATATGTTGTCTGCCTTGTGGTATTTACAGTGTATCACTGTGAATATCACAAGCTGTCTAGACACAAATTGATGGTTTTATAAATCAGATCAAGTCATGAAAAATGATGAGAAACACACCAGAAAACTGAGGTAGATAAAATTTTAAAAAAATAAAAATAAAAATTTATATTCGCATTTATTCTGTTTCATTTCTATTGCAGTGTACTGTGTGTGTGTGTTTCATTGTGACAGGTATGAAGAAGATGACTGGACAGACAGTGAAGTGCTGTGAAGACTAAAGACTGAAGACAACAAGAACAAGTGAATGTAAAAGTGAAACTGAAAATGAGTGCCTAATTGTTTCTGCAGTGAGGAGCAAATAAAAAAAATGAGAATTGTACTTTTATTTGTAATAAACAAGGTTGATTGAAATAAAATATCATTTTATTGTTGTCAAACATGCTTGTCTATTTTATTCTGTTTATATGCAAGTACAAATATGTGAAGTGATTAAATAGTGGAGTTAATATAGATGTACTGTTTGATATTGAAATAAAATATTCTATTCAAATAAAATACTGTGAATATTTAAATTTCTGTACAGTTGTACTTTATTTAAATATAAATATTATATTTCAGTCTGTGATTTACAATAACAGTACAATATCAAACACATTAAAATAACTTTTATTTGGTTGTTATCATCAAACAAAAATCATATAATTGTGTATACAACACCGTTATATACAACAATGTACATGGTCTTGTACGCGGGATCTATTCATAACACCTAGTAGAAACTTTAGGAATGCAGCAGTAGGCAGGATTTTGCCGAAGCTGGGTATCTCTGTGTGTTATTTCTTTTCTGGTTTTTATTTCTAATGTAGTCTATGATCTGTTTATTATTTTAATATCCTGACAGATTTTTTTTTTTTGAAACAAAAATGTGTGATCTTCTGTGAAGAAGAGAGCACACATATATATAATAAAAAAAAATCAATAGTACAAAGTTCGACTAAAAACATAAAAAATACAACCGACATATCACTGAGAATGTAAAGGATCGTAGATAGATGAGTTCCGGATAAACCACCACCCATCTACTCCAATATCGAATTCCGGCAAGGCCACCACCCGATATTGAAGTATATCTACTCCAATACAATATCCCAAACTCTCTGTGAATAAGAAAGAAAAATGACAATAATAAAGTGTAACTACAACAAATCTCTAGCAATAAGACTAACTGTCCACAACTGAAAAGCAAATCTTCAATCCCATCAGTAAACTTCTAAGCTCCGCTACCCATCCAAATAGTTATACCCTAGTACAACCTTTAGATCAACAACCTGTTGCTGCAATAAACTCCAAAAACTATTAGTAATTTAATACAACATATATATATATATATGGAAATATATATGTATGGATATACATATATATAGCTTGTAAAGCATATATATATATATACATATCTATATATATACCATACATATATGTAAAGTGAAGACGCATGGAAATTGTAAGACCAGAGACTAATAACTAATACGAAATCTATTACGGAAAAAACTGTTGATTATAATGAAAAGACTCAAATTTAATCTAACCTTGGTCAGAAAATTCTTAAAGCATATTTTTCCAAACAATTTGTAATTTGGATTAGACATCCAGTCTAAACAAAAATAAACTATCTTAATAACTAAATTATCCATGGAAACAGTAATAGAATTAAAAGATCTTTGGTTTCTTTCCAACCATATATACCAACATATGATAATGATCAAAGAGTCAAAAACATATCTCTTACGAGCATTATAAACTAATCTCAGAGATTCCCAATATTCTAAGCATCCACTATATAAATTAGGATGATCAAAAACAAATAATCTCAGTACCATATTAAAAACATAATTAGTGAAATTACAAGTGAAGAATAGGTGATCTACATCCTCATTCAATATATTACAAAAATAACACTTTGCATCAATATTAAAGTTTTTCTTCTTTAAACGTTCAACAGTATTTAGCTTCTTATGAACAATTAACCACATTAAAAATTTAGCTTTAGGAGGAGAATTTGATTTCCAAATACACTTATAGGATCTACATGCTATACCAGAGAAATTTATAAAGTTATACATGGACTTGACTGTGAACACTTGACTTTTGTCCATTTCCCAACTAATAGTATCATTACACGCATCAATGTGATATAATGATAATTTAGCTTTTAATAGAGCAAATTGTCTTATCATTACACCATCTAATAAATTATTAAAAGAAAAATCCCATGGGGGATCCAAATCACTTCTGTAAATATCTTTAATCAATGCATTTTTAAAACTACAGTTATTAAAAAGTTCACTAAATTCCTCTTTAAGTGGTAATCGAGAGATCCATCTATCATGCCAAAAGTTAGTAATATTCCCTGAGTGGACAATCACCTTGTAACCTATATTAAAAAACTCAAAACACTTTAATATTGATTTCCAAAAATAAGATAACCTATTATACCAACTACAACTATTTTCAACAATAAACTCACCTTCTGAATAATAAAATTTTGACACAATAACCTTCCATGTTGACGACACTTCAGGATTCCTATACCTCCACAACCATTTAGCTAAAAGAGACGAATTAAAATTATATAAGTTAATGATCCCCAGTCCCCCATCTTTCTTAGATTTACAACACACTTCCCAATTCACTAAACATTTAACACCTCTGTTAATAGAATCTCTTTCCCCACTCCATAAATAATTACATCTTATTCTATCAATTCTTTCAATAACCCATTTAGGAAATCTATGAATCGACATCCAATAAACAGGAATAGCTGATAACACCGAATTAACTAAAACTAGTCTACCTACTCTTGACAAAAATCTATTATTCCAACTTGATAGTCTATTATTAATCTTATCAATGATGATTAACCAGTCTTCCTTCTTAAGTTTTGAAGGCCTAATTTTAAAACCTAAATAATCAAAAGGAAATTTCATAACTGAGCAATTTAAGGTACTTACAACCCTAGATTCTACATTATCAAAATCATTAATAACCATAATTGAACTCTTGTCAAAATTTATCTTAAGGCCAGATAACATCTCAAAACAGTAAAGGATAAATTTTAGAGCGATAATGTGTTTTGGTAAATGAGAAGAAAATAGTAAAGTGTCATCCGCAAATTGAAGTATAGATACTTCATTGTTAAAATTCTCATTACCTACATTTCCTAGGACCCCTAATCTCCCCGCCCTCTTAATTATTCTAGAAAAGACATCTACCGCTAAATTGAAAAGTAACGGAGACAGGGGATCTCCCTGCCTAAGTCCCCTCTTAGATTGTATCTTCTTTCCAATAACCCCATTTACAATAATACTAGAACTACCTGACCTAAGTAACAGCATAATCCAATTTATCCATCTAATACTAAATCCTCTTGCAAGACTTAACTCACAAATGAAATCCCAGTCAATAGAGTCAAACGCCTTTTCAAAATCTAATTTCAAAATAGCACATGTAAAATTATTTTTAACACATAAATTAATGTACTCTTGAACGGCTACTACTCCCTCCCCAATTTGTCTACCTTTAATAAAAGCCGTTTGTGAATTATCTATGAGTACATTCATCTTTCTACTAAGCCTATTTGCTAAAACTTTAGAAATAATCTTAACAGAAACGTTAATTAAAGAGATAGGTCTAAAATCTTTTAAAAATTTGGCATCCTCTCTTTTTTTGATAAGAATTACATTAGCAAAATTGAAATTACCTAGACACAACTGACCATTGTAAAAATCATTAAATAATTTAATAACGTCAAATTTCAAAACTTCCCAAAATTGTTTATAGAAAAGTACAGAGAAACCGTTAGGCCCTGGAGCTTTGTCACTAGGCATATCACAAATAGCCTTCCAAATCTCCTGCTCTGAGAAAGGCTTATCTAAATCTACTACCTCCTCCTTAACATCATTGGGATAGATGTCTTTCCAGTTGACGTTGACTCTTCTTTTAATCCTAGTCCCAAAAATTTGCTTATAATAACTAGTGAAAGCTTCGTTTAAGTCTCGCTGGACTGTCAGTTCTCTATCATTAATAAAAATGGAATGAATCAAATTATCTCGTCTTCTCTTGTTTGCCATACTATGGAAAAATTTTGTATTATTATCCCCCTCTTTGATCCACTGAACTCTGGATCTTTGCCTCCACATAGTTTCTTCCTTTTCTAATATTAAATTAAAATCCTTTCTAAGATTTAATAGTCTATCTCTCTCTACTAAATTAAGCGATCTTGTCTCATTCAACTTGTCTAAGTCTAACATCTCACATAAAATTTTATCTTTCTTAACTCTAACACTACCAAAAACAAATTTATTCCACCTCTTAAGAAAAAATCTTAACTTACCTAATTTTGAAATGAAAATCTTTGCAGAATTGCCATTATACAGATTATTAAAATAGAATAATGAATTCCACTTAACAGTAACCAGTTTTATAAAACTGATGTCTAATAGCCACATCTTTTCAAATTTAAAACTATTGCTAATTAAGGTATTCGAATCACAAGTGAGGATTAAAGGGCAATGATCCGAATATAATAATGGTAGTCCCTTTACATTACAAATTGGAAATCTCTCCTCTACTTCCGTACTTATAAAAAATCTATCTAACAGTGCATAAGACGGACTGTCTCTAACATTGGACCAAGTAAATGATCTATTGTTGAGAGGAATCTCTATCAAATTATTAGTAAGAATAAATTCATTAAATTCCTCCATGTCGGAGTAGTCCCCTTCACAAGGAGATCTCTCCCCTAGAAATCTAGTAATGTTAAAGTCCCCTCCCATAATCCAAAGATTTGGGATAAGGTTTCTAAAGTCCGAACATTCATCCCACAGTCGTCTCCTCTCGACCTTAGTATGTGGGCCATATACATTAGTGATACCCAATAAGGAATTATCATTAAGTGAAGTTAAAATAACATGTAGTGAATGTGATTTAGTAAATTCCTGTACAAGTCTATATTGACTATCTTTCCACCCTATCATGAGACCTCCTGCAGTACCAATTGCCGGTAGGCATGCCCAATTGCGAAAAAGGGATCCTCCTAATCTCGCATAAAAATTATAGTCAGGGCTTTCAATTTTAGTCTCTTGTAACAATACAATGTCAATATGTTGATCTACAAAAAAAGACTTAACCTTAGCACATTTTTTAGGTTTATTTAAACCCCTAATATTCCAACTAACGATCCTCATCTACTCAAGGAGGAAACTCTCTCTAATTCCCTACTCCTAATGTACTCAGCATCAATCTCAATATCAGAAAAAATAAAGGCCGTATCTCTAGCAAGCTGAGATAACTGACTAATCGACATACTACTCAAAGCATACGGAGAATAATCGCTACCATAAACAGAGATCATACCTGAGCCCATATCCGATGTGCTACAACTAGCAATCGAACTCTGGGACCTACCTCGGATAGAAGAGGAGCTAGATCTGATCCTCGCACTACGACGGATAACTCCAGAACTGGGAATAACTCTCTTACGTCTCCCCCTCCTGACCGAAGAAGAAGGCGTATCACTACACTGTCTATCAATATCACTAGGCCCCGTCAATCTCAAGCCGCTCGTATCAAACTCAGAAGTAAACCCACATCTTCTACCCCTCCTCATCGATGTAGAAATGGAAACTTCTCTGCCTCGATCCCACTCCTCACTATGCACACTCAATCCAACATCTGGCCTTGACAAAATAATAGTGTCACAGCAATCAACATTAAAAACCTTCACCGAATGAGGCATTACATATACCAAAGGAGCAACACCATAAACTTGTCTCGGCAACTGGAGGAAAATGCTCTCATCCAACATACTGATCAACACTGAATCAACATTGTTTTCCAGTAAAAACAAATAACCACCCACATCAGATCCTCCCCTGCGGACACTTCTACCATCATGTCCAACCAACTGTCCCCTTAAACCATCATAAAGCTGCATGTCCCCCTCTACTGAACCAAGACAGACCGGTTCATCAGTTGCATTTACAGTCTTGTCCACCATATTCAACAGTTCTTTAATAATGATTCGCAATTTAGATTTTCTCCACTTTGACAACAGTAAGGTCAAAATGTTGACATCATATACAATTGTCCTATTGGAGTGCTTCGCAATTTTAACTTTCCCCATTTTAAATCTTTTGAATCTTTTTTTCTTTGAAGAGGTATAAGACATCATATTGCTTGAAGCTGCTACTGTATCGGTCGTTGAGTCATAATGATGAGCTTCACCCTCTTCTAAACAGTCAAAGCTATTCCACAACTCAACATCTTCCGCCACTTTCCAATTACAATCATTCACTTGAGAAGGGCTAACTGTAGGAGCACTCACCACATTAGTGAATCCACTCATGTCTATAAGATCATCACCTGACATCCATTCTCTCTCTCTTACTACCTTATTGCCCATACCAGTCGCAAACCATTGCTTATCACTGAGTCCTCTACAAAACATTACCTCAGGATCATTAAGCAACGGATCTATGCGCCACCAATCCCTTCCATTATCTACTGAACCCATTAACTCTTCCTCGCTGAACTTCTCCATAACACCGTTAAGCAAAGTCTCTTTCACCTGTACCTCATCTGATATTAAATCATCAGATAAAGGAGCTTCAGAATTTACTGGATTCTGGAAAGTACATATCCTATTATCACAGTTAATAGTAGTATTTATGAAGTCGAAATGCTTCAACAACTCATTCAATATCAATTCAACTTTCCTCTTATTTATTGATAATGATTCAGCGTACCAATTACGAAACTTTAAGAAGTTCAAACCAAATGCGATGGCATGATCCCTTCTATTTAATGGACTTGGCAAAGGAGGGAAAATAACAGTTTTATTAACCTGCTCATTCCACAAAATACCATCCACAATTCCTTCAAGATGCCAACCCAACAGTAATAGCATATATGCTCCATCATTATTGCTTTCAGAAAAATCAGAAATATAGATATCCGATAGTGAAGTAATGATTTGGCAAATTCTCAAACAGTTGTACTGCATTAACTCCAATACAGTTTTTCCACTATGATTCGATTTACAGTTGAACTTCCGATGTCCTATACCTCCACAGATAAAGCATCTAATTCCGTTTCGACAAACTTTTGCTATATGTGAAGATTCACCACAATTAAAGCAGCATCTAAGTTTGCCCTTTTTAATAAAGGAAGGATTTTTACCTATAATGGAGTTCCAAATCAAAACTGTATTTGGTTTCCTTACCATATCAGCGTAGGATAATGTGTGATAAACAGTATTACCTGATGAACTATCATGATCTTTATCCTGGTTTCTCATTCTCTCTAACTCGCATTGCCTGAAGGTGAGGTTAATCCGTCCCGGCTTCATATTTGTCTGTTCAATAAGCGATATCGGGGCTGTATCCTTTAGTATTCTAGCAATGCCATGAAAAATACCCCTGGATTTACCCCCAAAGATTAATACATCACCTGATTCCAACATAATATTTTTTAATATACCGTCCCCTTCTCCTCCCTATAAACAAACTCTGCCGTATCTCCGATGGAGAAGGAGACCACAGGAAGTCCAGCCATCAAACTATCTTGACTCTCATCTTTATCTTGATGAAGCCCTAATTTCCCTTCTGGATTATAGAAATTAACTATGCAGGCATCGGGGTTCATTCTCGGCAGATCATCAACACTACCTTTGTTAGTCAAGATAATTTTGTGCGCTTCTGTAATTGAATCACTGACAAAATTCAACATCTCCTTTGGTATTTCATTAAACAAAGACCCATCCTTGACTTCGTATTTCCTTGCATTTGGATTCCAAGTTTTGCCAAAACACATCATATACAGATTTAACTTGGCGCCATTCTCGTATGAAGGTCTAAAGAAACCGTTTTCTCCCATTCCTGCTTCTTGACATTTCTTGACAATTTGAATCTGTTTATGAAGGCTAATATAATTCTTTAAGAGAACCAGACCAGAACCCAAGACTTGATGATGCATAATTTGTACATGATCATTACCCGAACAACTCTCCGATCTGGGAGAAAACGACCTCTCATTCAAGCATACATTGAATCCTTTAGCACTCACATCATTCACTGTAGAATTGCCCCCAACCTTTGCTTGAGTTGTGCAATTCCTCGCCATATGTCCGAAAATTCCACATTTATAACAACGAACAGAATGAAATTTAGACGTAAAAGACCGATCTGAATAATTCGCCTTTATCCCCTTTACATTTCGATGTAATCTAGGCTGAAGAGATTGAGAGATCGGGAAAAAAGAACGAGAACCATTCCAAGAAAAAGAAGAATTTCCAGCCGCCATTAATCTGGATAAGCTCTAAGTTGAGTAAACGTCTGAAAAGATATATCCTGACAGATTTTTAATTTAGAGAAAAACTGTGATAAACCCTATTAAACCCCCCCCCCCCCCTCTAGGGTTAATCTAGATCCAACAATTGGTATCAGAGCAGGTTATTTCATTAACTCTAGAGTCATGGGTCATCCTAGTTGTCAACCGATAAAGAGTCAGTCCAGTTCATCTCCAACTATTTTCGAAGGAACAGATTTTTTAAACTGGAAATCCAAAATGGAATTTTATTTAAAATCTGTTAATATTAAATGTTGGGATGTTGTTATCAATGGATTTAATAGTGTAGATATTACTTTCAGTGCTCATGCTATGAAAATTATATTTGATTATCTTAGTACTGAACAGTTTAATCTTATCTGCCACTGTTTATATGCACAGGAAATCTGGGATACTCTCAATATGAAGTACAGAAGATCTAACAACGGTAGCTCAAAACCCGAGAAAGTCAACTCAGATTCAGAGTTCTGTTTAATAGGATTTACAAATGAAAATTCTGAAGGACCAGATGATGGAGAATCAACAGATGTTGAAACAGAAAATTTCTCATACGAAGATTTAGTTTATATGTGCGTTGATTTGACTAAATCTATTGATAAACTCCTATCTAAAAACAAATCTCTGAAATCTAAGAATTCTGAGTTGACCAGCAAAATGGATGATTTGGAATTACAACTAGAACATTTTAAAAATTCTTCAAATTCAGATTGCAAAAGTTGTTTGAAATTGAAAACGAATCTTGTTCATCTCAATAAAAATATTCAAAAGTTTGAAAAAGAAATTATGATCTTAAAAGGAAACAAGATTGAGTTATCAAGTTTGAATAATGTTTAACAAAAGGAATTTGAAATTTTTAAGACTAATATATATTCCAAATTTGAAATTGCTGAAAAGGAGAATTTGTTGAAATCCGATTTGATTTTGAAAGAACTGGAAAACGAGATTGAATAATCCAAGAAATTTTAGTTTGAAAAACAAAAACTTTTTGAATCTGAGATTGCTGAGTCCCAAACAAAAATTAACATGCTTAAAAATGAAAATTTGGTTTTAAAATCTGATTTTGAAAGATGTTAGGTCACTAAAAATCATTGTTCGGACTTATTGAAAGAAAACGGTGATCTTAAAACTGAAATTCAACAACTTGAAACAATTTTGGCTAAATTTTCAAACGGTGAAAAATCTTTGAATATGCTGTTGAAAAACCAATTTTCTGTTGGAAATAAAAGTGGGCTCGGATTTGGGAATACAAATGTTTTTGAAAAACAAAATTCAAATGATTTGAAGAATCCCTCAATTAGTTTTGGAAAGATTCATTTTGAAATTTTGAACTCTAACAGTTTCAAAGGATTTTTAAATCAAAAGCGAGATGTGAATTTGTCTGATAATAATCTGTTTAAACATTCTTAGACCCCAAAAGAAAATAAAATGATTTTTACTAAATTCAAAAAATTTTGGGTTCCTAAGGGTACAAAAGTAAATTCTGATGGTTTGTTATATAGACAGGTTTGGGTACTGAAAGTCGTAAACACATTTCAGAGTGGTTTTGAAAATTTTGTTAGACCACTCGATCCCTTAAATTGTTAGATACCGGAGGAGGCTAAGGAACTGCATTGCTAAAGAAAAACTGGACTCAAACCGCTTTATGTCACTGAATCATTCACAGTTCCTTAAGCCACATCTGTTAAGTTAGAGATTCTGTTTTGCATTGGATTCTGGTATGGTCTCTAAACTCACCTTTGTATATTCTCTCTATTTTAATTTTTTTGTGTTTATTCCTTCCTCTACCCCTTCTATTTTTCTTCAGTTTTTTTTATTTGATTTATCACTGCCATTTTTTTCTTTATGGGCTTCATTAACTCCCAATTGCAGAAGTCATGTTTTTTCTGGAAATTTTCTTCTCTTGTATAAAACTCTAATGTTTTTTATCTTTCCCAGATCTTAAAATTAATCTTGTAAATCCCTGCAATTGTTTTGAAGTTTATTTTCTGATTTCTGAATTCATAATAGTGTTGATGTAATCCTGTCATATTTTGAACACAGTTAATTTGAATTCTAAATTTTTGAAGATCTAAATAATTATTGAAATTTCACACAAATCTGCTGTTTTGAGTTCTTTCTAATTTATTTTAGAAAAACTTGAAACAATATACCTATTACAACACTCTGTTATTCATCAGATGTGATAATTTCATTATTTTTCTGAGTGGCTTGAATATTTTTTGAAATGCCTTGAAATCAGTGATACATCTAGAATCTCATCTTTATTCATGATCATTTTTTATTGAAAATTATTTGTTTGAAATCATTTGAAAACCTTGATATTTTGAATATCACACTCTTCTTAAATTTGAAATTATCAATCTTGTGTGACCGATTCATTATATCCCAAAAATTAACATTGATTCAAGTGATTTCAAATAAATTTTCTTGATCATGAATATCCTTCAAATTAGATGTAAATGATCTGAATATTCTTTATAATTGTCAAAAATATTTGTGAAAATTCTTTTGAAAATATGGTCATAAATATCACTTTTATTTCATGATTATTTGATTTGAATATATGTTTGTTTAAAATCATTTGAAATTATTGATTTTTGAATCTCACACATAATTTTGAATCTGAAATATAACCTGGTGTGATTGATTCGTTAAATCCTAATACTTTCACATTTCTTCAAATGATTTAAAATAAAGTATATTTTTAATCTGGGATCATGAAATATTTTTTATGTGACCATCATCTTGTCTTGTCTGCTTGGAAACTGTCTTTGTACTGCTCTGATACTGTTCTTAGATAACTGCTTATTTTTGATCTGTCTACTGCTCTGTGCTAAATTTGTCTGCTTGGGCTTTAAATTTCTGTTGTCTGCGATATCAAGGTTTGTCTCCAGTATCTTGTTACATTTTTTCATTAATAGAGACACCAAGTGGTATCAGAAGTGCTTTATATTTGTCTCACTCATCTGTACTTAGATTCTAATCTTTACCTTGTACAGATCCATGCACTCTTTTTGCCTTGTACAAATTTTTCCCTCTTGTTCTGTATAAATCTCCATATTCCTCTTGTAATTGATTTTCAATTTTAGTATTTATTGATTATTCATTCAGAAATTGAAATCAATATCCAAGTTGAAATGTATTTATAATTCATCAAAATTATAATCAGATTTTGAAATCATGATGAAATGTGACTGCAGTATATTTCACAACAAGACGAGTTTCTATTTAGATTTTCATGATGGTTGAACGTTTATTATAATATCTTTGAACTGGCAATTATTTCACGACCATCTCCTTTATCTATCATCATTCTACCACCCATGATAATTTTTATATTAATGTAGAGAGTTAATATGTTTTAGAAGATCTTTTTGAATAAACAGTGGAAATATTCGTGATAGAAATGGGACTATATTATTATTCAGAATTAGTGATAATTGAGAATTTTCAATGATCCCGGTACAGTCGAGCATATTTCATAATATAATTAATTTAGAAATTTATTTCACAGACCATTTCTATATCTACCGCATTTCTATCATCCATTTTTGGTTTTATATACTGAGGAATTTTTCATTTTGAAACTGAAAACGATAAACTTATAATTAATACATAAGTGTGTCTCTAACCTCATTTAAAAATCCAAGCTCTGGTCATGTATGGTTATGAGACAACTTATAATTTATGCTGCGACTGACCTCATTTAAAAATCCAAGCTCTGCTTATGCGTGGTCAGTGTGCTCTAAAATAAAATAAAAAGAAAAAGGAAATATTGTGCTATAAATTAAGATTAATCTGGAATTCTCCTTGGGATATAAAAACCAGCCTATCAATCAATTTTCTATTCGTGAAATGTGTTGAAATCTTATGGCGTATTATGATTTGTTGTTTGATGGGTATTGGGATTTGAGATTATTCGATTTTGTCACTTAAATTGAATTATTAACTATAATCCAAATCCATCACTGTTTTTATGCTCAATTTTATAAAATCCTTTTGGAAAATAATTAAAAATCATATTTTTTAAAACTCCCTCCATTTTTATAAATTTCATCGTAAATCCGTCATTTTCTATAATGTGAAATATGCCACTAGTTCTCAGTTTATTATGATTTTTGTTTGACTGATTGAGGTTTATGATAACCATTCTTCCTATTAAGCTGAATTTATATTTTTTAGTCATTTTTCGTCTGTATTTTAAATACTGTATCCTTTTATTGATAACAAAAGGGGGAGAATGGATTGAGATTTTGATTTATGAGTGAATATTTTATAAATATTTTAATTTTGAAAATTCCATTCCAATTTTCTTTTTTAATACTCTATTCACTCAGGCATAGTTATATGGGGAGTTTCTATTGTAGGGGAGCATTCAAATAGGGGGAGTTCAGTTCTTTGTTGTCAAACACATTCATTGAATTCAAAATCTTAATATTTCTTTGTCATCATCAAAAGGGGGAGATTGTTGTATATAACGGTGTTGTATACACAATTATATGATTTTTGTTTTATGATAACAACCAAATATATATTATTATATATGTGTTTGTAATTGTACTGTTTCATATACTACACAACATACATGAATATAATATTTCTATTTAAATAAAATACAACTGTGTAGGAATTTAAATATTCACAGTATTTTATTTGAATAGAATTTTTATTTCAATATCAAAGAGTATAAATTTTATACTCCACTATTTGTACACCTCTGTATTACATTTCATGTCATATCAGATTTCATATACACTATCACTTTGTCACTCGTTTCATATATACCTTCTTTCACTGTTTCATACAATCTGATATACAGACACATTGACACTTATACAATTCACTGACAGCCGTCTCTTAGTCTTCTATCTTCAGTCTTCTGTCTTCACAACATCTTCATCGTCAGTCCAGTCATCATCTTCATACCTATCACATACAGAAACACACACACAGTACACTACAATAGAAATGAAACTGAATGCATACAAATATAAATTTTATTTGCCTCAGTTTTCTTGTGTGTTTCATCATGTTTCATGACTTGATTTGAGTCATCTGTGTCTAGGCAGACAGTTTGTATATGTACAGGGCCAAGAAATTTTATGATCGGCTGCATGTACACACGTGCATATACACGTGTGCACCGCCTCGCCAATCAGCGTGCAACTGAGGAGTAGCCACATGGACCATCTCGACTCAGTGCAGCATGGTCAAACATGAAGATAGTGCACAAAGTCAACATAATCAACTCAAGTCAAAGTGGTCAAGGCAACTCAACAAACAAAATAGCAAATTCAATGTGCAACAAGAATGCCAAGTGTACACAGCAAGTGTACAAAATTTTGTTCAAACTCATATATTCAAGTGAAGCTAACATGAACAAGTATTCAAATCAGCGTAGTTAAATTGACAACAACGTACATGCAACATGAATGGATCAATTCAATGTGGTCGAGCACACAAGGCAACTCAAGTATGGTGATGATTCAATCAAGTTCAGCAAGCATGATTCAAGAAGATAATGGCAGTTTAAAGCAACTCAGCAGCAACTCAAAGGTGAGCAAGTATAAATAGTAGTAGTGGATACATGAATGAATCAAAGATCTCAGCAGCTCAATGAATCGATAAGTGTGCAGCATTAACATGGTGAGACAAAGCAAAATCAATGCAGCATGAAGACATGCTTTCATGTGTTCAAGTAGATTTCAGCATATATAAATGGAGCAAATGCAAATATACTACAAGTGATATAATCATGGTTGCATGTACAATGATGATCAAGTCCACAAAATTCAAGCAAGTTTCATTTTCTTTCAGCATGGAATTTAACATGGTGGTCGAGCATGCTCATGTACAAGGTTGTTTCAGGCAAATCAAAGCAGTTGTAAAGAGTCCAGACCAATGATACCAGCATGAACATAGAAGGATGGTGAATACAGTCACGAGCTAAGTATTTTTATGTGTGCACAGAATGGCCGAGCATCAATACAAACAGTATGCACAAATCAACATTTCAGCTCAATGTAGTTATGCTAAATCAAAGTAGCAGGAAGTTCAAATCTCATTCAAAAAATAATCAACATAAAAATGGTGATGCACTTCAATTCAGGAAATATGACAAGGTAAATCATATATAGCATGGTGACAAGGCAGAATGAATCTTAGCAACAAAAACATTACAAATCAGTTTTTTTTTGTAAGTATCAATGTTTTCCAGAATTCAGGAAATCTTTTCTATTTTGGGACAAAATGTTTTTTAATATTTGTTTCCAGAAATAATTCACAGGAATGTTTTTATCATGCAAATGCAAATTTGGTTCATGATTCAAGCCGATTTCATCAAGGTCTATAAAAAAGAGGAAAGCCAACAAATCAACAATCAATTCTCGGAATTTTTATTCGGTTGAAATCAAGGAACCACTGTTGCATGAGTTAAAGAAATCACAGTTCTAGCAAATTGTTATTTGGAAAATCACAATGCAAAAACAGACAAATCATTCCAATTTTTGCAATGGTTCAAGATAGGTTTTTAAATTGAAAAAGGCAATAGTTTTCTTGGCAAGGTAATTCCTTTAGAATTCAATCAAGGAAATCACGAAACACAAATTAAAGCCGAGGAATTCAAATTAAATTCAAAGCAATCATTCAATCAAACCAAAAGAGGAAATACAGAAAAATCAGTCAAGTCATTATCATGAAATCAGAGTGCAGGGTTTCTATTTTAACCTTATATATTAGCACACCTAATTCATTACTGGCAACTAAGGAAATCCAACAAAACAATTCAAAGAATTCAATAGAATCAAATAACTCACATCTCTTAGGGTTTCGATCGCCACAGAGAAGGATAAGTCAACATCGAAGGAGCAACATCTATTCGAGCTTCAGAGAATTGATTTGAATCATCGTCGACATCAGTATTTGGATTTCCAGAGAAACCCTAGAAAATTTTTTCGGAGCCACCATTACTAAGTAAAAGGGATCAGGCAAATAAAAGAGAATAGGCCAGCCAAGTATTCATGGGCTAAGCCAAGTGTTCAAATGAAAAGGGGATGACCCCTTAGTTATATCCTAGGGTTTTTCTATTTTATTTCTATTTTTTGAATTTTTATTTTGTGTTGTTGTAATTTGTAAAACAAACGAAAGTTTTCTAGAGTCTGTAAAATTCTAGAGAAATCAGTCAGAGTGTTGACTGACAGTTGCTAGAGTATGTAAAATCTAGGTTACTGATTACGGGTTCGTAATCAGGGGAAATATGGTCGAGGGGATATCGGTCAGTCTAGAGTTTTGAGTGTAGGGTTAGTACAGGAGCAGGGATTGCGAGTGTACATGGTCTTGTATGCGGGATCTGTTTATAACACCTAGTAGAAACCTTAGGAATGCAGCAGTAGGCAGGATTTTGCCGAAGCTGGGTATCTCTGTGTGTTATTTCTTTTCTGCTTTTTATTTATAATGTAGTCTGTGATCTGTTTATTATTTTAATATCCTGTCAGATTTTTAATTTAGAGAAAAACTGTGATAAACCTTAGTCACCCCCCTCTAGGGTTAATCTAGATCCAACGCATTGATCACTTACCTCATCTCTCCAAAAATTCTCAACCTTGGTTGCTTTTGGGGGATTTCAATTGTTCCTTCAGATCTGAACATAAAAGTGGTGGTATCCCACTGTCTATCTCTGATATGGATCCTCTGAATTGTTCTATGCATGCTGCTACACTAATTGGAATACCATTTTCTGGCAATGCTTATACATGGAGTAACAAAAGCATCACTAACCCAAGAACCTCAACCAAGATAGATCATGGCTTGATGAACTCCCTATCCCTCTTTTGTTGCCCATCTATTCTTATATATTCCTATGCCTTCACTATCATACCACTACCCTCTCATCCTCAACTTTCGACCAGCTGCCATTTTCAAACAAGTAAATTTCAATTTTTTTGATGAGTGGATACATAATAATGGTTTGTTACAGGTTGTTTAGGATGCATGGAGCATATACACACATGGGAACCCGATGCATATCTTCAAAAGAAACTAAAAAACACCAAAGAGGCTTTGAAGATCTGGTCAAAGAACACATATGGCTCAGGTAATTAATTGTCTACTGAGTTCGCTCTTAAGATTGAACAGATTCGATTGCAGAATTTCCAACCTGCTGCTAATCTTATCTCTTATCTGCTAGAGAGAGATTTAGTGGAACAATTAGATAGAGCACTGCAGACTGGGGCTAGAATAATGCAACAAAAATTAAAGAAGAATTGGTCTACTAGTAGTGACAGAAATACAAAATTATTTCATGCCTTTTTGAAAATTAAACAAGCCAAGTCTTTAGTTCACTCTATTACTAATACTCAAAGCATTCTGCATGCTTCGCCTTTAAGATTGACGATGCATTTCTTGATTACTACACTAACCTCCTTGACAGTCAACCACCTGTTCCTGATCTATCATTCACCTCAAATTTTCCTTTCCAATCCCTTTCCACAAGTATGCAACAAGCCCTTATAGCTCCAGTTTCAGATGACGAAATTAAAAACTGTTTCTTTTCTATGAGGAAATCAGCTTCCTCTGGACCTGATGAATTCACAGCTTCTTTTTACACAACAGTTGGCATATTATATCCAGAGATGTTCTTATCGTGCACAATTTTTTTGATAAAAGTAAGATGTTATCGTCCATTAACTCTACGAACTTAGCATTAATACCAGAAATTCCTAACCCCTCTTGTGTGTCTCATTTTCGCCCTATTGCCTGCTGCAATGTTATGTATAAAGCAATTTCAAGGTTCCTGGCTCATAGACTGAAAGTTGCTTTAATCCCAATGATATCTTCAAATCGGGTCGCCTTCCTTCCTAAAAGAAATATCATTGACAACATCCTACTTACCCATGAGCTGGTGAATGGATACTCTAGAAAGTGTAAGTCCCCTCATGTTGTGATGAAAATTGACATAAGGAAAGCGTTTGACTCTGTTAATTGGAGCTCTATTCTCCACATAATGAAAAGAATGAATTTTCCTAACAAGTTCATACACTAGATAAATATTCATATTTCCACAATAAGATATTCTTTGGTGGTAAACGTTCATAATGTGGGATACTTTAGAGGTTGTAATGGCTTAAGGCAAGGCGAACCTATTTCGCCATATTTATTCATACTTGTTATCGAATACCTCACTCTTGTAATTCAGAGACAAGTGATATTAAAGAATTTTATGTTGCATCCCGAAGTGTAGAGTTCCTTAGATAACAACTCTTACTTTTGCTAACGACCTTATGATCGTCACTAAACCAACCACTGAATCTCTACATACCACCATGAGCACTCTCTTTGCTTTTCAAAGCTTCTCTGGCCTGTGCTTAAATAAAGAAAATTTTCACATTCTTCTTACTGAAGTCTCTAATGCTCAAGCTGCTTTATGTGCAAATATCACTAAAATGTCAAGAATGGAGACTGGATCATCTTATCTTATGGTCCCTTTGGATACAAAAAGAATCACTCTAGCTCAATGTATTCCTTTATACGAGGAAATCACTATTGCCGTGAATAGATGGGAGAATAGATATATTTCTCATCCAGGTAGGCTGTTCATTATTAATTCAGTCATTTTTTCAATGACAGTTTATTGGTGTAGATCATTTCTTTTTCCCATGAAGCTGATTGCCACAATTAAATCTACAACGAGAATTTTTTTTAGGACGGGGCCAATCCACTCTAACAAGCTGCCTCCCATTGCTTACCATAAGCTAGAAAAACCGAAGGTTAACGGAGGGTTAGGCATTAAAAACATAAGCATTTCGAATTATGCTGCGTTATTCATTCAAATTGAAAGGCTTGTTACAAGAGAGAAATCTCTTTAGGTTGACTGGAGTGTCAAGCACAATGTGAAAAACGATGAAATTTGGACAGTAACTCCCAGGCCTTCATGTAGCTAGGTGTGGAAAACCATTCTGAAAGTGAGAGATAAAGTTTTGCCACATTCTCGTCCCTTGATTTCTAATGATTCAAATGAGAAATTTTGGCATTCACGTTGGCTTTAGTGTGGCATTATCCTGAGTAAAATACTTACTTACGACAAGATTATGCATAGTAACATACCTATTAATGCTAAAGCTCAGTCCTATATTGTAGATGGAATTATTAGTTTACCTACATGCAGCATAGCGGCAGTAAATGATGTATGGAATAGATACAATGGATCTCAATATTGCATGGGTGACCAGCTAATATATGGGTGGTTGGATGATTTGTCCAAACACTCCACTGGGTTGATTTATTCATTATTGACATGGGAAGATAACATGCCAAAATCTAGATGGTGCAAGCGCATATGGAGTAAGAATATGGATGACCGCCTTAATTTCTTTGCATGGAGAGTGATAAATGATGTGCTACACACTAGAGCTAACTTGCGCAGCAAAGGGATCAGTTTTCCACATGAATGTGTTTTCTGCAGATCTTCTTCTAAAAATATTCACCACTTACATTTTGATTACCACTATATTTGCTTCTTATGGAACAAGATAAAGAGAAAGGGCGGGTTTGCAATTCCAAAAAGTAGCAGCACAGAGGAATGGTATAGCATTTATAAGGCTACAAGATGGAAACAAAGTTCTACTTTTGAATTGCTGATTATGTTTAAAGCAGCTGTGTTGGCAATTTGGCTGGAAATAAATGATAGAATCTTCGATAGGAGCTCTAATCCTAGGTTGCATGTGTGCCATACAATATATAGGATCATTAGAAATGAAATCTCTTTGTCTCAATTTTCATTTGATTCGAACGTGAACTGCAGATGGATGTGGTGTCTCGCTCTACCCCTTTCTTTTCTATCTCCTGTATTTCTTATATCTTTTCTAACCTCTATTTTTGTAGTAAGTTTTTGCTTATATGTATAAATAAAATGGAAGGGTACATTCAATCTCGCTGGCTTTGCCAAAATAAAAAGAGTTATGTCTTTTTAAAAAATCGCAATCTTTTAGATTAGCCAGCTAAAAATAAATCTAAGTTAGCTAAAAAAAGGATAGTTTTTTAGAAATAGTTGTGCACATTCACAACACACATGAACTAGTAGGCTGAATTATAAATTCAGTCGGCTAAATGTTTGTAAGTTCTTATGATCATTCAGCAATTAGCCGACTAAATTTGTAATTCAACCAATTGTTTGCACATGTGTTTGTGTACATATGTAAAATCTATTATCTATAAACCTTATATAGCTATATATATATATATATATATATATATATATATATCAAAAGAGATCTTAACAAGAATTATAACTCCAATATTGACTCAAATACAATATAAAATATATCAATTAATGCTATCTTTGAATCTTCATGTATTTGAATCATAATCTCCAATATTTCTTCGGTAATATTTGTTAGTATACGATATTGTCAATATATAGTTGTCATAATCAAAATAGTATAAAATAGTGGTTCTAACCAGTGTTTTCATAACCCGACCCTGCCGTTGTCCAACCTTAAATAACCTTAAACCTTGGACCATCACGGCGCAGAACTCAATCAGACCTCATTCATGCATGAACCCTAGTCGGTCCTCAAACCAGTGGTCCAACCTTAAATTTTATAGGGTTAAACCACGACTTTTTGTTTTTCCTACTTCTTATTATGTGATTCTCTCTTGTCATTTCATCTCTTGTATTGTTTTGAAAATAACAACTATAATATTTTGAAAAATCATAACTGTTTCAACATCTAAACCGTAAACTTTACCACTTCGTTCTAAATAACATATATGTTTGTTTGTGTCCTTGCTATTTAATTGTACCGTGCAATCTATTAATGTTAGTGAATAAATAGATGATTTTCAAACTTTATTATTCATTTGTTTGAGTATACATAAAACTTGATTATTCATATTTTCACTGTTAATAAGCACGTGTGGTTCTTGACGATTCGACTGGCCAGACCTTCGAAACCTTGGACCTTGAGTCCTCACGGTTTGACTTACGGTCCGGTTATGAAAACATTGGTTCTAACAATCTCCCCCTTTTGATGATGACAGCTATATGCGACAAGCATATATATATGAAATAAAATATAGATAAATAATATTTTTATTTCTATGTGCTCTCTTGTGTTCCCCCCATCTATATGCAATTGTTTCTCCTTCTTTGTCATCGATAAAAAGGAGGCAGAGCTTATGACATTATAGTAAACATGATAATTCACAAACAACGTTTCAGCTCGTTACATTCGTTAATGGAGACTAGGTTTCGTTTTATGCTGCCTTCTTTTTTCCTTCTTTTTTCTTCTATCACTGTTTCTTCTTCACCATACTCTGTCTCTTCACTACAAAATCCACTCACCTACCTCAATCTTATCCTTGTTTCCCCACTAGGGCGTATAGGCTGTTTCGTTCCAAAAATCGAACACCCTGCTTCCTTCGTCACTCAGATGTGCTCAAATCCTCTTATATGTTGTGCCTAATGCGGTGGCACAAATGTTAGAGCGTGAACTCCACTACATTTGCTACAGTAGAGCGTTGGGAACCCTGATTCATGGTAGGTCTCAAGGTATCGTCTTTCCGGCCCATGGTATGGGCTTTGCCTAACAATTGCTAGTTTTTTCTGTTTTTTGGGTCTATCTCCATTTGTCAATGTTCTATGGTAGAATTTTGATGATTAGTTTTTGTGTTTTATCCACTTTGTGTATTCAACTTGTTTAGCATGGCAGATTTGAGTTGTTTGGGTTTTTTTTCACTGATGTTTATTCCCTCAGTGTTCGATCTTTGGTGGTTTGGGGGTTATGGTGGTTATCTTTGTAGCACAACTCTAGTGATCTCTGGATTTCCGGTGAAAGCCTTGTGCTTTGGGGAATGTTTAGATCATTTCAGCAGAGTTTTTTTATTTTCCAAACATGCCTCATTCGATGTCAGATGTTCAAGTTATATTTTCATGTAATCGTTTAATGGTTATGCCATGGATCTGTCAGTTTGGAAGTAATTACTTTGAAACATGAATCCATTGTATGTTCTAGCCTGCCGGAGCTTAGACCATCCCCAACGCAAGGTTGGTTGGGGATGAACCGACCCCCAACAGGGGGTCGGCATGTCTTTTCTGGGTTGCCTTGGCAACCCCGAAGCTTGCCAAGGCAACCCAGGAGGTTGCCTTGTAGATAAGGCATATCCGGCTTATTTAAAGCCGGATATGCCTTATACGGCTTTAATAAAGCCGTATAAGTAGAAATTCATTTCTACTTATACGGCTTTATAAAAGCCGTATAAGGGGTGGACAATTAATTCCGTCCACCCCTTATACGGCTTTTATAAAGCCGTGTAAGGGCAACGGCTATTTTTTGAGCCGTTGCTCCATACTCTACCCCTCACTCCTTTATATACATTTCAAATTTTTACTTTCAACCACACTTCTTTCTCTTCTATCTTACCAAATATATCACATACAAGTATCTTGATCATCCAATTGTGATGTCGAATAAACCAAGCAGCAAGAATAACAAAGGAAAATCGAAGATGGCGTCACAAAGCAATCCAAGGCCATACAACATTCATCCAGAGCAGGGAGATTTTCCAACTCAAACTTCTTATCAACGCAACGAACATTTTAACTCAGGTACAATGCACAACACTTCTACTTGTTATCCACCGCAGCAAAATCAGAATTTCTACCCGTCACAACAAAATTCTAATCATTTTCAAAACACTCAAGTATCCGCCTATGGGCATAACTCCTCGTTTCAACAATCATTTAGCAGTCAACCATATTCATCTCCTAGTAGCCAACATGAAGCGACATATCCAAATAATTCTCCCCAACTATGTAGAAACTTGAACATGTTGTACGGTGATGATAGTGTAGAAAACAACGAAATGGGAATTCATATCAATGAGATTCCCGATTCAGTTATGAATCGTCCGCCTGCGAAGGTTGCGAAAATGGTCAAATGGACACCTGATGAACAAGGTGAACTAGCGTTTTGTTGGGTTCAGTGTTCGAAAGATAACGTGAAAGGAACTAATCAAACTGAAAATTCTTTTTGGAGTTCGGTTTGTAAATTATTCAACAGTCGAAGTCCGTATAAGCCTCCGAGATCGATTGACTCTTTGAAGCAGTCGTGGAAGAGAATCAATGCTTGTTGTCAACTTTGGAAAGGAATAATGAGTGGGTTGGCTAGCAGACAGCAAAGCGGAGCAAACGACATGGACTTGGTACTAACTTTGAATACACCGTTTTCATTTCTCATTTTTTATCCTATTTTCGTTTATGTTACTTACTGGAATGCAGCTTAGCAGAGCAAATGAAGTGTATATGGCCAAATCAAAGAACCAACCGTTCACTATGCACAATTGCTATGATATACTTGCGCGAGAAGATAAATGGAGCAATGTGCGACAGGAGCATACAACACAGCGGTTCATGCCACTATGGCCGAGCGAAGATGTTAGTCCCGGGAGCTTTGGTGCAAACGAAGAACCCCCTTTTACAAGCGGTTCAGGAGGACGTCCACCTGGGAAGTACAAAGCGAATAAAAAGGCTTCGAAAGATTACAGCCAGTATTACGAGCAACTCGATGGACGTATGGCAGCCGCGGAGGAATCAAACCAGCAGTACATGGAAACAAAGGAAGCATCCAGAATAGAGAGAAGAGAGAGAGCAGCGGAAAAACAACGACGACATGAAGAGCTTCAACAAATGAGAATCAACGAATTAGAGTTACGAAGAGAAGAGTTAGCTCGACAACAAAGTGTAGATGATTTTGCACTTATGAGTGTCAAACTGGACGATCTAAATCCAATTCAAAGGAGGTACATGGAAAAACGACTTGAAGAGTTCGAGAAACGTAACGCACTTTAGGCAGTTTCAGTGATATGTTCTAATTTAAGTGTAGTTGTGTGTAAGTGAATGTTGTTATTTTAGTATTTTAATTCAGGTCTTGTACTTTAAGTTTATAATTAAGTTGTATTGCCCTTTGAAATGATACTCGGTGAATGAGGTATTAGTTGCAGCAATATTATAAAATGTCATAACAGAACGAGATTACGGAGTACAGTTGGCAGGGAAGGAAAGCATAGAAGCATTAATTTAAAATAAAATATAAATAATTAGTACGTAAGCACACTAAATCGTAGATACTAACGGCTTCACTACAATCATTAAGACAGTAATTTTCTATTGGTTTCCCGCATGCTCCCAATAGTGTTCAACAAGCTCTTCTCGTAATTCTAGATTAGCTTGTGGATCTTGCACCTCTTCCATTCGCTGCAAGTATTCTGCAAATGTATTTGGGTCCTTATATGGTTTTTTCCTAAATTCCACCGCAATGTCCGGGTAGTTTCGAAGTTGGAGTTCATATCCTCCTCGTTCTTCTTCAACAATCATATTATGTAAAATAATGCAACAGTACATGATGTCAGCTATAACAGATTTATCATGGAAGTGTACTTCATTTCGCAGTATGTGGAACCTACCTTGAAGTACTCCAAATGCCCTTTCGATATCTTTCCTCAAGCTCTCTTGTTGTTTCGTGAATAAGGCTTCTTTTGCATTGTTTGGTTTTTTGTATGCTTGCACTAGTGTCTTCCATTTCGGATATATTCCATCTACAAGATAATAACCAACGGAATGTTCTGATTCACCTATTTTGTAGTTGCAAGGTGGTGAGAGGTCATTGTATAAATCGTTAAACACATAGGATTGTCGTAATACATTAATATCGTTAAGCGATCCAGGAACACCAAAAAAAGCATGCCATATATAAAGGTCAAACGATGCAACAGCTTCTAAAATCATCGTAGCCTTTTTCATATGACCTTTGTATTGTCCTTGCAGTGCCACTGGACAATTTTTCCATGTCCAGTGCATACAATCCAAGCTACCCAACATACCTGGAAATCCACGTTGATCCCCCATAAGTAATAATCTAGCAGTGTCATGAGCTGTTGGGGATCTAAGATATTCTTCACCGAACTCACGTACAACGGTTTTGCAAAATTGCTTCAAGCATTCTACGGTCGTTGACTCACCAATTCTGATTTTGTCGTCCAACGAATCAGCGGAACTTGCATAGCAAAGCATACGTAGTGCGGCAGTAACTTTTTGCAGTGGTGAAATGCCCAGTTCTTTGATGGCATTTCTTCTGTGTGTGAAATATACGTTGGTTGCGGAAACTTTGGTAAGTACTCGAGTAAATATAGTTTTCGACATACGAAATCTTCGACGGAAATAAACATCTCCGTATACGGGTTTTGCCACGAAGTAATCCCTGACCAGTTGATTGTGTCCAGCGGGATAGTCCCGTCCGTATCGCAAATCCTTTCTACCATAAGTGCTTCCACCTTGGGTTGACATTGAGCTTTCAGCAGTATCTCGTTCTATCGCATATCTTGTTTCTTCATGAAAAGAGTGTAGTTCTCTTTTACGATGCGCAAAATATTCATCCGACGTTGAGGAGGACGAAGAGCTAGAAGCACAGCACCATAAATTTTTTAAGGCACTCATTGGTTAGCCAATATGTTTTGGGTGAATTCGAATATGTTTTGATTGTATGAAATATGAGAAGATGACAGCTCTTTAAATATAATGGTTTTTGCACCTTGGACATAGCGACAAACACATTGCTTGTCTTGTAGCGGAAGTGACACTTTCATTACACGACACTTTCAATAAAAAGATGCAACCACATAATTGTCTCACTAGTATCCAAATATTGTCATAGATGCAACCAAATGATGGTATCACGGGTATTCAATTAAAGGATGCAACCAAATAATTGTATCACGGGTATCCAATTATTGTCATAGATGCAACCAAATAATTGTATCACGGGTATTCAATTAAAGGATGCAACCAAGTCATTGTATCACGGGTATCCAATTATTGTTCTGCTCTACTAGTCATTCAATTAAAAGTCCTGTTGTATGCCAATAATTTCTCCATCTTGCTCGCGTATACGTATATAAATATGCCCTATTTTCATCTTATAAACAACCAACACTTCATACCGTATTAAACTATATCATTGTACCCTCAACTCGTTTCAACTTCAGCAATGGCAAACTGGGATATTGATGATGAAGAGATGAACAAATGCTACGACACGTTTGAACTCTCACGTCAAGTCCTACGTAGTAAGAAGGGCAAGGAACAAGTTGTTCAAGATAACGAGGAACCTTCCGTTCCGCCGAAGACGAAAAAAGTTTCGCTCACTGCTCGTTTACTGATGATAGATCTATAGCACGTTACCCTAGTGGTGAAGAGTGTTGTCTTGTCATATGTTTGTATCATACAACTCAATTACTGATGATAGATCTTTACCATTAACCAACCCTCGTGTTTAAATAGTTTACACTTCTTCCCCACACTCATACCTACAACTTTTTCAGTTCTACAACATCAACGACGATAAGGTGAGATACGTGTACCCTCCTTTCCTTCTAAATGGTTACCTAATTACGTGTATACGTAATATGTTTCTTGTTTCTGTGTAGCTTAAATGGACGATTGGGTAATAAGTGATGAACTCGTAGATAGAATGTTTGATGAGTATGAACGGAACAAGAAGGAGGAAAAGGATGGTGGTTTAGTTCAAGATACACGAGCGAAAGAGGCGGATGAAGCAGTTCATACTGAAGTTGTTCGTGGTACTCAAAAAATAGTACAAGTTAACAAACCAAAAGGACGTCCACGCAAAAACATAGCAAGTCTAGTGGTTAACCGTAATCGTCCCAACCAAAGTGATGCTAGCTCTAGTGGTACTGCTACAGAACTCTCTTCTCATGACTTACTTATACTCATGAAATGCTATATAGAAGTTGATAAAAGAGAATTACTGCTGTTGCAAAATGGAGGTGGGTTCACCCATGAAGAATTTTGGTCCATGGTAACAAGATTAAATAACAATCATCATAAATGTACCACTACACGAACTTCTGCTGAAATTCATATGGCTCATCGGCGTTTCGTTAATACTTGTGAAAGATACCAGATGCTTATACAGACGGTTGAAAATGAAAACATATTTAAAACGAATCGGGCTACTTATGATTCTCGTTACCTTGCAGAGTACGGGACTGATTTTGTTGGGTACGAAGCCTACAAACTACGTTATACTTGGATAACCCGAAGACGGAGTTGACTAGGCTAATGAATTTGTATATTGCTTGTAATGTGCATCGTCATTTTAGTACTTATTTCATTGTTATCTCTGGTAAGCAATATTAAGATTCCTTAAATATTTCAAACAGTAATTTAAAATACATCCCACAATAAAATCCAGTGATTATAAAAAAACTCGTACGCACGATCACGCATATTACATATAATGCACAACAAGCATATAACATAAAAAAACACAACGGTTACACATAAGGACGTACAAGCAGAGTACAATTTACAGGGTAATACAAATACAAAATATACGGTTCAATAACCTCAATAAGATACAACTAATCATCATCTAGATCCGCAGGCACCATCTCCACATCCTCAATATCGTCGTTGCCTGGGGCGAATGTCTGTCTATATCCGTACCGCTCCTCATCAGCGCTCCTCAGCTCGTTCATACGAGCAGTCAACTCTTCTATGCTCCTTTGATGCTCGCGATACATTGCCTGACGCAGACCTAACGTCATCTGATAAAGATCCTGATAAGAAAAAACAGCTGGATCTGGATACTCCGTTACTTCTGGCCGTGGTATATCAATATACCTATCAGATCCGTATGTAGTTGGTACTGCAACAGTCCAACCGTAGTCTGGCACCTCGGATGAGCGTGGAGGAGGTGGATCCTGTGGGGCATGGTAAACCTGCGTGGACTGTGAAACATCAAGTACAAAAGGGGGCTCAACGCCAGTACGGAGTGCAGAAGGGCCAACCAAGTCAACGGATGCAGCATGCACAAAACTCCCGGTCTGAGGTGGGGAGTAATACTGACGCCAGAAAGAAATATAATCCCTACCAGTAAGAATGAAATCACTGGCAGGCCACCACACGTCTGCGTGCTCCTGTAAAGCACTAGGACTATAAACCCTAGGAATAGCTGTATGTGGGTGTGGATCATCAGGAACAGCATCCCCATCATATATCTGTCTCCAACAACGTTCCCCTAAGTACCAGAAGCAACCTAAACTAGGGGGGCATGATACTAGTGGAAACCGCCTCGAAGATAGATATAGAGCATGCACCGACGGAGGGTCAGCAAGACCCCGTGACTCATCAAATGGATGCCAGATAACTGCATCACGCGTCCTCCGCAACTCAATCTGATTGCGAGCTATAGCAAATACATGTCGTGCTTGTCCTCCAGGCACCAGTCTACGGTTACCGACACTCCACGCTCTTACTCTAGGATAGAAAGTGGATAGTGATGGATCCACGGTGGGAAAAGACATATTGTGGAAGTACTCAAAGTACCAGTACTGTAAAATCTCCCAAAAACCAGTAATCGAACCCACCCTAGTCCGAACGACACACTGAAGATCCAATGACCTATACAGGTATGCTAAAATAGGTGTTCCCCAATCATACGGAGTCGGACTGCCATCAAATGAAAACGGTTCAACTACCGCCACATAACCACACGCCAATGAGCTCGAAGAATTTGTGAAAAATAAATTTCCCATCATATACAAAACAAATAAGCGTGCAATCTCCAAATGATGAACTTTAGGTTGCTTTGTCAATAATTTCTGTATTGCTAGTTTTATACCAGAGCATTTAATTTGGAAATTACTGGTGATGGAGTCATGTGGATTAAGATGTGGAAATAACGTACGGAGAGTAACGTAGTTCTGGTACACCTCATCATACGGCAACGGAGCCCCTTGGCCTATGGCAAGACCAGTAATCATAGAAAAGTCTAGTGGTGTGATTCCCATCTCCCCAAAACCAAAGTGGAATGTATGAGTAGTTTTCCACCAACAAGCAGCCAATGCACCACATAATTGAACATCATTATTTAAAAGACGTTCGATACCTATTTAACGAATAATTATGAAATTACAACGAATGTAAGAAAACGGTAATAGTAAGTACATACGACGAGAATACGTACTCAGAAAGTCGCCCAAACCAATACTACTGAGAAATGTATGAATAGTACCATCTGTATCATACTCACGAATCTGACTATACATACGAACAACACCAGCCCAAGACCCGCGCGTTCGCTCGCTTCGAGCCTAATATTACAAATGAGACTTACTTATTTTATGTCCGACATTACGACAGTACTATTTAATAAGTAAAACGTACCGATATGTCGACTAACGTGCTGACGTGCTCCTCTCTATCCGCCAACTTACGAAAATCGGCCAATTGCTTATCAAGTCTTAAATTTGGATCCCGGTGCGACTCCAAAACGTCGGTTCTCCTAGCAACTCGTCTTCTTATAACGGACGGTGGTTCACGGTCTTCCGTACCCTCACTCGAAACATTTTGTTCTACCGCTTCGTGCTCTTCAATTGGATCTACATTCCGGCTTCGGCTACCGCTGCCTCGAAGAGCCCTCATAACACGTTTCATTTTTGGTTTTTTTTTTTTTTCCAAAATAGGCTGGAAACAGAAAAGGAAGGAGGAAAGGAGAGGGAGGAGGAGGTTGAAGAAGAGTGGCGGCGAGGGTTTTTTTTTTTATAATGGGTGGGTTACCCGGCTTTTAAAAAGCCGGATAAAAATAAACTTTTTATCCGGCTTTTTAAAAGCCGGATAATGGTAAAAGCAACTCACCCCTTTGGGGTGAGTTGCTTCCCCAACCAGCGTGATGGGATGTGCCCCAACACGCTGTGTTGGGGATGCTCTTACTGGTTCAGTCACTTAGGACTGGGTGTCATGGGGATGTGTGTGTTTTTAGAGACGAGATGTACCTTGTGTACACTACTCAAGTGACGTTTGTTGTGTGATGAGCCTTGCTCACTGTCCAAGACAATGATGCTACAGTGTAGCCGAATAGTAGTCTAGTACAATAGCTATCGCTTAATGTAATCTAAGATAGATATTGTGGACGATCCACTTTAAATGTCGTAAGCGGTCGATGGTCCACCTTAAAAGCTGAATAGTTGATTGTCAACAAGCAATCGCCTGTACTAAACTGATTTTTAATTATTAGTTATAATAAAAGGTGTTTGCGGTCACCTTAAAAATAGGCCGTCTTTGCCAAAAAAATGATTGTATTAACGATATTATAAGTACATAAGCATTGGTCATGTATGAGTGTATTTTCATATAGGCACGTATGACTCAATAATTATTAATAGTATATGGATTATTTATACATATAGACATTGAACATTGCATAGGCATTATAAATTAAAATATAGACTTTCTTCTCCCTGAAATTATACACCATTTATTGATATGACCTCCCCCTGTCGATATGATTATATTTTAACTTCCCCTTTTTCATCAAAAAAAAGAGATGAATATCAATAGGGGAATATAAGGTTTTAACTTATGGTGAATGGAATTGGATTTAACAATGAGATATGAAAATATAAGCTTACTAGATTCTCCAATTATTTCTTCATTTTTAGATCTTTTCACAAACATATCAGAGATACCGAAACAACCTCCCCTTCGTTTGTCGTGTACCTACAAAAAAATATGATATATATACGTTGGTACCTACTCCTATGTTAGGGTCCACCGGTTAGATTTTAGGAAGCCAAAACCAAATGGCCTCGGAATTCCCTTTATAAACATAAGTCTTATTTTATGAACTTCGTTTATAAAAATAATCATATACTTATTACTAATCATAAAATTATTAGTTTTAGGAATCCACATTTAATTGTTTCAGTTTTATAAACCGTCTTTGATTTAACATATTTAAATTTTTGTTTATTTGAATATTTATTATTTTTAGAATTAGCTTTTGAAATATTCTTGTATCCTAACCCTTTCTTATTTGAAACTACCTGAGAATTTTTCAAAATATTAGAAAGATTTTCTCTGCCTTTATTAAAATTAGAAATACTTTTAGTAATATCACTTATTTTGTTTTCAAGTCTAGAGTTATGTAATTCTAAAACTTTGATGTTCGATTTAGGTTCATGGTTTTCAAATAATAAAGTGTAATTCTTTTCTTTCTGGGTTTTAATTTCTTGACTGAGCGTAGAAAGTTGAGAGGTCGTATTAGAACAAGATTCTTGAGTACTTTCCGGTTCTTCTTCTAATATTTTCTTTTCATCTCTAAGCATATCAACGTTTATTTCAGGTTTATTTATTTTTTCACGATCTTCTTTATTTTTTTCTTTTGGTATTTTTTAAATTATCAAATAGTTCTGAATTAATTTCTAAGAAATCATTTAAAGTTAAATCACTTATATTGTCTCACTTATGATGTCTTTTGAAGCCATTAAGCAGACGTTTTCTTGTTCTGTGTCACTATCTGATAACGATGAGAATGATTCTAAGTCGTCCCAAGTGACATTGAATGCTTTCTTCTTGAATCTATTCTCTTGTTTTTATTGTGACATTCTTCCTTATGATCCAGACAATCTTTTTGTATATGCCCCTTCTTGTGACAGTTATAGCATTCTAAAATTGTCGATGATGTTTTGTTGGAGTTGTTGTGACTGAAGCCCTTTCTCCCATTATTTTTGTTTTCTTTTCTATATTTCAAAACTTTTTAAAGTTTATAGAAATAACCATTATGTCATCCTCATCTGAATTTGAGTCTTCTGTTTCTACATGAAATGCTATATTCTTTTTGTCCTAAACTTGTACATTGTTAGCCTGCAAATTAACTTCATACGGCATTAAATTTCCTATTAAATCTTCTGGCTTCATGGTAGAGAGATCATTTGATTCTTCAATAACTAAGACCTTTCTTTCCCACTTTTTGTTAAGGACTTTAGGATTTTTGATACAATGTCAAAATCAGAATATTTTTCACCTAGTTCTAATAATGAACGATAAATGTCATGAAATCTGGAATACATATCATTTATGGACACATCTTGCTTCATTCTAAATTTTTGAATTGATTTTTAAGCATGGATATCTTTCTTTGCTTCCCCTTGTGTGTTCGCCATATTTCATATGCAGTGTTGGACTTAATATGGTTAAATTCATTTCTATTCAAGGTGCAATGCAACATATTCATAGCTTTGTCACTTGCTGTAGCATCTAATCTCTGTGTGTTTGACCATGTAGAATATTCTGTAGTAGGACAATATGTGTGATATTCCATGAATCAAAACCATTTGCTTGCATATAAATTCTTATATTTATAACCCAATAGTTGTAATCAAGGTTTTAAATCTCAGATATCGGCCAGATTTTGTCTCGGTGATTTTAGAGACTTGATCTCGTATTGGGGGAGATCTCAGTTGAGATGAGTCTAACTCGGGGGTTTGTCTTGGATTTCCATCTTCGGTTTGAAAGCTCACATCGGGACAATCTCGGGATATATAATATGTTAAAAACTTATATTCTTATACAATAATTTTGAAAGCTCATATCGGAACAATCTCGAGGTATATATTATGTTAAATATTGATATTCTTACACGAATGCCATTATAGAAATAGTAACTTAAACTTGGGTTGCAAAATCACCACATCATTCTTAATTTACTAAAGAACATTCATATTCTTAAATCATAACATGGTTAAAATAAAATAAATACAACACAATAAAAATAGTAGTGCTTACAACTTATGATCAACAAACATGAATTGTTGTTAGACAAAGAACATAAAAACGATCCTAAATATAAAACAATTCAACATAAGTAGAACATAAAATATATAAGTTCAAAGGTAGTATGCTAGTAAAAAATAATGAATATGAAAATCATAAGCATTATGGAATGTATATGAATATATGATATGCCCTTTTGACATGAAAAATATAAAATAGTAGGAGATTAACATGGCTGAATTTGAGTTTTTTTTTAATTATTGTTTTGGCTTAGGCACAAGTCTCAATTTTAATTAGAAAAACCAAGATCTCGGGTTATATCTCAGTATCTCGTCTGGGTTTATATATGTTCGATATTGCAATATCTCGGACGATATATTCAAAATGAGATTTAAAGTGATTTTTACTGTTTTGTTTCGGAAGGAGCCTAAAACAAGATCTCAGAGAAGATCTCAGGCGATATTTTCGAGATCTGAAACGGTGGTTGTAATTTAAGCCAATGAATAGTGCTGGTAGTGTAGTTGATTGACCTTCCATGAAACTAGTGTTAGTGCTTGTGTTAATGTTATTTTCTGTATTACTTAGAATATCAAAATAACTATGTTATAGTTATATGATGGCAAAGCTCTGATACAAATGAAAGTTGAGTAGGACCGAGTAATATGGAAATGTACTAATGTGGAAGTGTACATGTTAATAATAATAGTAGTGGGGAATATAAAAGCAATCGCGGTCTATCCGGCTATCCTATCCTCGCCTCCCCCCCTCCCCTTCATTACTGTCTTATATTGTTTGCTACTTACGCAGGGTCTGGATTTACATGTAGTTGATTAGCTGGTTATTGGAGCTCTGGATTGGTTTTAGGTTTGGTTAGAAGCTTTTACCACTCTGGTGCATTGTGCTATCCAGCTAGGTGGAGGAGGACTTCAGTAGTCTTATCTTGTTACTAGATGAGCCTTCATCAGTCTTTCAGGCTTTTGCCTACTCGCCGATATTCGTCTGCTATGACGCATTCATCGGCATTGGGGGATATCAGCAGATTCCCTGGGTGGTTCCTTGTTGCTGCTGATGATCTGTTTTTGTTTGTATTTTTTGTATCTTCTGTTTAAGGTTTATTTTTCAGTTTTGTATGTGCACAAATTATGTAGCCATTTCTACATAATTTGTTTTTGTGAGCCTTTGGAGAATGGCAAGATTCTCCCTTTTGCTATATATATATATGTATTCTTTTGTTAAAAAAAACTTAAAGCAATAAATTAAAATGACACTAGAGTTTTTATATTAGTTCGGATCTTTGTCCTACGTCCGGTCCCAAATTCCTTTTGGAATTTTGACTAAACAACAACCCTCACTTAACCCGGAGGAATAGGTATTACATCACCTAAGCAGCAGAATAGGACCACAGCAGCAGAATAAGATTTCGCCTCAGCAGCGAAAGAAAACTTTGACGTGCCTGAGTAGTGGAACAAGACTTTTATTAATACAAAAATGAATTGATTCTTTGTGTTCTCAATAACACAGATATGTCACTTTATTGTATAACCTTCCTTTAGTATTTTCCCTAATGATATATAATGTTTGGTATATGAAGAAGAAGAAAATGATTATTTATAATCATAGAATATTGAAAATGAGAGTACAAGAGAATATTATAAAAATGCTTTATAGAAACAGAAGACACTAGAATCATGTAAGTTTGGTGAATAGGAACAACTAGTTCTAGAGTTTATTTGTAAGATATAAAAGGTGGCTTTCATTCGTGAATAGATTTAATCAAAAGATATGGACATAATTCTTTATTTAACGAGTTATGTCTCTTTAAAGAATCGCAACCATTCAGTTCAACCGGCTGAAAATAAATTTTTAGTTAGCTAAAAAGGCTTGTTTTTTGAAATAATTGTGCATACCCACAAGACACATGATTTAGTCGACCGAACTTTCATAAATTTTTATTATCTATGAGCAATTAGCCCATTGACTTTATAATTCAGTCAGCTGTTTGCACATGTGTTTATGTAACATGTATACAACCTATTATTTGTAAATTAAAATACCTTATATTGATATATATATTTCATGAGATATTTTAACAAGAATTCTAACTCTAATACTGACTCAAATACAACATAAAATATATCAATTAATCCTATCTTCGAATCTTCTTGTATTTGAAACATAATCTCTAATATTTCTCCTGCAATAATAGTTAGTACTTGATATTGTCGATATAGAGTTGTCATAATCAAAATAATATAAAATAGAGGTTCTAACAATCATACGTAGAGAGGTATCACTTAAGTGCATAATGAAATGAAAAACCAAATTGATATGCATAAATCAAATGACCATTCAATATGAAACATAGAAAAATATTTAATCAATTGATGTATTTGTACCCTTCAAGAGAAATTAAAATAATGAAACAACTTTATCAAATAAAGTAACCATTACTTATAAACTAAGTTATTAGAAAAATAATAATATTTAAAGCATACGATGCCCAAGGTTCTTATAATTTCCTAAATTTTAGGAAATCATACCCATTTGGGTATGGTTGAACGTTTATAAATATAATTTTCATTATTACTCATATTATCAAAGTAATCATCAATATATTTTTCTCTATTTTTCTATCTAGTTGGAACCCAAATACTTATATAATTCATATCTCTTGTCAATGATTCAGAATTCAAGATATATTTTCTATTTCTAAATATATTAACATCTTGATATGAAGTGGTTTTGGGGCTATCTCTAATTTTAGTAATAGTTTTAAAATGTGTATACACATGTATGCATATCTATTTTTATTTTTATTGCATTTATAAGCTAAATCGCTTTTATCACTCTAACTTTAGCATTTGTAAGGGACATAAGTCATTGTTTTCCTTATTGACTTTTGTAATTTTTATTTAATTCATCAAAATTCCCTTTCAAGTTATAAAAATTATTTTGCAAAATAGAATTATTTTCTTTCTCTAAAGATATAATTTAATTTTGAAAAGATTCATTTTCCTTTGAAAGTTTACTATTATCATCGATCAATTTATCATTTTCTTTTATAAGGAAAATTAGTTTGTACAACAAGTTTTTCAAAAGAAGTTTCAATTGTTTGTTTTACTAAAAAAAATCATTTTCTTCCTTTAATTTATCATATTTTAGCTCAGAATTTTTTTAATTTCTTCAAAGCAGCACATTGATCTTTTGTAATAATTTGAAATCTTAAGTAAGTTGTCATGTGATGTTAAAAGATTATTATAATTAGAATCATTACATACCGATTTAGATCCGAGTTTATCCATGAAACATTTGCTAGCTTACTCCTTCGGTTCTTCTTATTTTCTCTTCCTCTTTCGATTACCTTGATTATATCTCTTTATAGCCATTTATTCTAGGATATTATAACGATATCTAGAATACCAGGCTTTGATACCAATTGTTAAGTCTATATGGATTGTATTTATAGTATATGAGAAGTTTGTATATAATAGTATGAATAACAAAATGTAATAAAGTAGATAAAATAAAATAAGAGCAACTGCACCAGAGTTTTTATACTAGTTCGGACCTCCTATCCTACGTCCATTCTCCGGGAATAGGCTTCAATACAAGAAAGTTTATTTGATAATATTATGCTCTAAACAACACGGATTTTGACTAGTAGTACATCGATCTTCCTATATCTATCTTGCGTATTATCAACTTAATAGTATATAAGAATTATAAGATTGTATTTACAAGTTATGAGAGCAAGAAGAAATATAGATCGAACACATAGATATAATAGAGTAGAGAAGTTCAAGAAGTTGATCTTCTCAATTTTGTTTATGGTGTATATATACTTGTTGTAGTGTTGCTTGGAAAGATTGATTCTGTTTTACTTCATTTCCGGAGTTGCTTCCTTCCATTTTTGAAGAGTTTTGATGAAGCGACAAAGAGATACCTTTTAAGAAATGACTGTTGATTTTTTTAGAAAACACCCAAAAGCAGGTTTCAGATGTCTGGCCATTATTCTTAGACGTCTGACCCCTATATATAAAAATTCCAAAGAGTAGGGTCAAATGTTTGGGGCTCCATAGTCACGACAATAAGTTCTTTCAAAATTGACTATTTATTCCTCTCTTAGAAATATTGCAGAAATGTCTACAATCGAGTAAATAGCTCGGCCAAAATAAGATGATATCCAAAAGGAATTACTAAATAACTTAGTAGAACAGATATGACCGCTATAAAGAGTCCCACACTGAACAAACGAATATCTCCTCTAGATCGAAGGAGATCCTCTTTAAGAACTGATTCGGCTCCATCTGCTATAGCTTGAACAATTCCCAATATTGATCTCTTCAAAGAGCAACTCTTCTCAAAATCTCAAAAGGTGTTGAGTTGGAATCCACTCATTCTAAGGATTCTTGTGGTTCCGGAGAATCCAACTACATGAGAACCAGGAACAAAGAGCTCTCTCTTTTTAACCCAGTATATAAAAAAATGCATATCCTGAGACTAGGCGTCTCGCTTTAGATACCAAAAGTCTAACCTATTGTGTAAAGGGATACATGGTTTCGTTGGTAGATGTGTTCCCCTTGGATATAGCAAGTGCCAAGTTCGAGTCCCATCTTTGTTACAATTTATGAATTCCACATTTTACCCATGACGATAAAATTTGCTATCTTTCCAATACCAATTTCCCCAGTAGTTGGTTCTAATTGCATGCCTTTTTTTCTGAATGAACCCATGTTCATCTTATTTTATTTTGCAATATTGATCCTCGTTCTTCTATTTACTAAAAATATTCCCATTTTTGTCGTGTTGCACTATGAATGCATGTACTTGTTCAAAAGCTAGTATATTGTATAAGCTCTTCTTCATTGCCTTCAAAATTCAATTATTCATGTCTCATTTTCCAACCAGTTTATTTTTACAATACAATATTTTAGTTATTATCTTGAAACAATTCAATAGAAACATTAGTACCATTGTCATACAGATGTTATCATCAAAACACCAAAATCTTTTTTTTAACATTACTTAATATTCAAATACTACATGCATATTTAAAACACTATAGCAATATTAACCCAGTAATAGCAACATTATAACACTATAATAAATGTAATTATTTTAGGGGTTATTTTTTTCCTCCATCAATTGCAAGCATTACAATTTAGTTTGCTGAATTTATCGGGGTTAGTTTGATATTCAGTTTAGTGGTGCTTGATTCGTTTATTATAAAATAAATGATATAGAATTAGAAGTTCTGCAATGCGTTGAGTCGATGAAATATAATAATGCATGTAATTTAAAATAAAACTTATTTTCAACTATCCGGTTTAACATTTAGTTGATTGAGATGCTAATGCATATTTTGATACATTGATTAATGCTGGATTAGTGACCATATTGCTTCACTACTGTTTATGTTATGCATCAATGAAACTTTATTTATTTGTTTTTCTTAGAGAATATGTATTTGATATAATGGTTTCAATACTCATGGTTCAATATTTGAAATATTATATCATGCTTTTACTTTGGTGGTTTCATGTTTTTCAAAGATAGAGAGTGAGGCCTCATATGGTACTCTGTGTTGTATGCGCCTTATGAGCAGATATAATTACTTATTCATGATATCAAATAATTTTAGTTATTAGTAGTGAATATTAAGTTTCTAGATATGATTATCAGGAAAATATTCACAAGGACAAAATTGAAGGCTTTTTTAATCATAAGGACAGCCCACTAAAATTTTACTCAAAAGGACAATAAACTAATTCTTTTCTGTATTGGCGTGCGCTGATTTCTTCTTCCTCAACAATCCGACTCGCACAAATTTCTCGATCTCCTCAATGAATTCCAACGCGATTTTTTTTCCTTTCATATTTCAATCTTCAGCAATTGTCTTCAAAATCTATATCGATCTCGACTCTATTAATTTGATTTGCCCTAATTTTATCTTTCAATCATCTTCATTGATTCATAAAGGTGTCGTGGATTTTGATTTGTTTGGCAGTAAATATGATTTCGTGATTTTTTTGATTTCGTGAATTCGTCGTTGAAAATCGAACGAGGGAGATGAATGAAAAAAAAAATCGCTGGAAAAAACTTTTTTTTATGGTGAAGTTAGCAGCAGTTTTTAGGTATTAGTTTTCTATTTTTTTAGGTATCAGTTATCGTTTTTTAACAGTGTTATGCTTTTGTGTTTATAATTTTGATGTTATACCAGTTTTGTACTTGTACTGTTGCATTAGATTTGCAACTCAATCGAAATTATGTCATTTTAATCAATCAAAGTGGGATGTAAACATTTTTTGTATTAGTTTTCCTTTAAAATATCAAAGCATTTTTTAGGTATCAGTTTTATATTTTTTTAGGTATCAGCTTTATATTTTCTACCTAAATTTACATTATAGCAGTTTTTAGGTATCAGTTTATATAATTTTTGGGTATCAGTTTCATATTTTCTAGTTGAATTTACATTGTAGCAGCTTCTAGGTATCAGTTTTCTATTTTTTAGGTATTAGTTTTATATTTTCTAGTTGATTTTACATCGTAGCAGTTTCAAGGTATTAGTTTTATATTTATTTAGGTATCAGTTTTATATTTTCTAGTTGAATTTACATCATAGAAGTTTTTAGGTATCAGTTTTATATTTTTTTAGGTATCAGTTTTATATTTTCTAGTTAAATTTACATTATTATGTTGGTATAAGTTTTGATTGTGTATGAAATACTTGCAGATACTGCATGCTACTGGAATTTACTTGAATTCAAAACTGGATTGAGTACAAGTAAAAGTAAATGCATACTTGGAAAGGGAAACAGTGTTCTCTATACTTAGATTGTGTAGCAAAACAATGTATCCTATTACATCAGTTATGTATCATTATAGGTATCATATGATACAAGTGGGTATTACTGAGAATAATCATATCTTTGTGATAATTGAATTGAATTGATTACTATTATTTTTTTAATCAGTAGGTATTATTGAGAATAAATATTATTTTTGTGAGATATGAATTGAGTAGGTGGGTGTTTTTTTATCAGTATGTATTGGCCCGCAAATCCTTACCTTTTGAGTTGACTCATAACACCACACGTCCAACCCAAATGACATAGAAATATGAATCATTAGTAGAAAGAAGTTAGAGGATGAGGAATAGAAAGAAAGAAAAAGTTAGAATAGAAGAAAAATGAAGAACACAAATCTCACAGCGGAACGAATAAAATATATTATATAACATATCTTTTGAAATACAAATTAGTAACTTTATATACATACCATCATCAGAGCACAACAGTTATTTCTGGAACAGTTATAAACACCTGTTTCCAAATACAACATAGTACACAACGGAAATATGATAGTCTATAGCTAACTGGTGAAGCCTCCTGCTTCTAGCTCTTCCAGGTGAATCTGAAAAATCCCGACTACTTGACTGCCGTACAAATATGGGCACCCAAGAGTTTAGGGAAAACAAAACAAAATAAACTATGGGTTAGTAATGGGACTGGTGTGAGTAAACTCGAACCATTTGTTTAACTTTCAAAATCCTTTTGAAAGAAATGATGATCGTAAGACCGATCTACACATAAACACGGATGCTTTTTACCTTACGATAACCAAAAATATTTTTGATATCAAATTCAGTGATATTATAATAATGTTTACATCAAATAAATAGAATCTAGTGGAGCGCTTGCATCTCTCGCTCCATATGTAATATAAAATCAAAAACCGCAGGGCACTTATTGGAGATTGGATTTCCAACATGACAAGGTATGGAACCACCTTCCGACTGTGTATCTCTAGAGAGGAATACACTGGGTTCAACAAGAACATCTTGCAACACGGCCCACACATGACCGACCACTCATTTCGCTTGAGTGTATCGAATGTATATCACCAACGGTTGGGATCAGCAACCGTTTCTCGAATGGGACAACATCGATAGATTAAAGAAGTAAAAGGAATTTCTCTAGTTGTGTGATTATACATCCTAATGGGAGCGACCCACATAGCCATGCTGCCTGCCCGATTTTTGTCATTTCCCGGTTGTTGAGGCCTGAGGCTACGATTTCTTATCATTCATTGATAGCACAATCACTTTGAATGCCACATTGTCAGATCCGTTGATCAATAATTGATTTGCACAAATATATTCTGGATATTATGCTAAAAGAATAAATTCTCTGTCACCATATACATATATACAGACCAACATATGCAATCATTGCAAATACTCTGTCAGACATTCGTCCATATACGTTCGTTCTGGGATTGAACGAAACCGAAGGCACAATTTCCATAAATAGAAAAAACCCTTGCACTTTACTCCATCTTTGATTATCTTCATATAATCTGATTCGCAACGCTACTGCCAATACAGAGTGGTTCTCGGATAATAATCCAACCAGTCTCTCCATATTGACAACGATATTGGCAAATACTTCGATAGTTGGTTATTTAACTATCGAAGAAAACAAACATTCATTCAAAACATCAAACAAATCACTGGGCCATTTAATTGATATTTCATTAATTAATTAATCACTACTCCATTTCCTTATCAATATTTGTTAGCTAAATATTTTCAACAATCATCTTGGCCTCATACACTATTTGGAAAACATTTCCATATATCGACTTCTTTTATTTTCTATTCATAGAAAATATCTTCTATTTATAATTGGAAAATATTCCAATTACTCATCTCTTTCCCGAACTCATTTATTTTTATACTTAGGAAATGTTTATAATATATTTCCAAAATTCCACTTACTTGGGTTAAAACGAATGTTATGTAAAACATTGCTACAACAACCCAAAATACTGCATTCGGCTAAATTTCTTTAAACATTTCTCCTCAAGACTGAATCTTGCTATTTATCAGCTAATAATGAAATCAATCGAGTTGGGGTATAATTAGCTCTCAGACCTTGACTGAAAATATTATTAACTTCAAAACAGACAAGACCGCTAACTCGAATAATCAGCACCATATTAAACCAATTTTCCATTTCTAAAACACGTATACGTTCCTCTTTCTATTTTTAACAAATCTAATTTATAGATTTCCTTTTTATTTATAATATTCTATTTTTAAGTTCATTTCCTTATCGAATTCTATATATATCGATACATTGATTTCTAACTATCAAATTTTCTTAAAAATATTCTAACTCCTTAAATTTCCGGAAACTTTCACCATAACCTCCTTTATACCGGTCGATAGTTCAAACCTCAACTCGCCTCTCTAGGCTCTTTCCATTCAAAAAGAAAAATCAAAAAGCCAAGTGGCTTGCCGATTCGGCACATAAAACCTCATATGGAATTTAAACATGTACCTTTTTGTCGGGCACACAAATTATAATCTTCATACACTTCATCCCATACCTGTCTAACACATATCCAAATATTTCCATTTGGTTTCAACTAAATTCATTCGTCTTGACCCAATTCACTAATTTATTTTCTAATTAGCTATATTTGCCTGTTTTCACGTCTTATTTGAACATGTCATATCCAAATATATTTTAATCTACTCATGAACCCAATCTAATTCCATTTTCAACTTGAGTTACATATCCGATTTCGAATAAAAAAATTCTCAAATCTCTTTCACTTGTCCAACACCCAATTTTCGATTCAAATCTCGATTAACTATTTATTCTTCAAACTTGTCAAATCTAATTAATAACAAAAAAATCTGATTTTCGTTTCAAAAATCATTTCACTTACTTCACTGGAGTTCATATTTATTTTATATCTTCCAGTCTGGATTTTTCTAATGGCAATTCGAATTTTATTTCTTTAAAATCCTTTTATATATTTAAATAAACCGTTATGGTTTTGTAATGGTTCTGGCACTGTTTTTTTTTGAAAATTTTATTTTGACATAACTCAAAATCTATTTGACGAAATCCATATTTTTCTCTTCCATTAGAAAATTATTATCTAATTGGTCCTGACGGTTCTTGTTTCAAAGAATTCCGACTTAATTTGAGTTATATGTACTCAATTAAAGTTCGAATCGCCAATTTACGAACTACCGCGCTGCGGCGAGTTCGTTTTAATTATATTTAATATATAAACATTTTAAACTTCGTTTATAATAAATTTCAACTCCATTCTAATATACTTTTAATATATATCAAATCAGTTTCCCAATTTAACATAATATTTTCGATTATCTATAATTGTCGATTTTTTTCTTACTTGGTAATATATTTATTTATACTTCGATCTTCTATATTTAATTCCAATTCCTTTTATAAATAAATTATTGATAAAATTCGATATAATCGAATTTCAATTATAAATCCGTAGAGTTCTTCTCAATTCAACTTATATTCTGAATTCCGAAATATAACTAATCGTTTTGTTTCAAAACACTTCCCAACTTACTTTTATATTCCTATTTGAATTTAAATGGTTTGAATTATCCAAATGATAAATTATTTCGCTAAATTTATAACATTATTTATAAACTCAACTTCCTTGTTTCATATATTTAAACAAGTCCCCTTTTCAAATTTCTATTTGACACTCCATCCCCTTGATATTCTGAATTGCGGAATAAAAACCTTTGTTCTCTTTCGAATGATTTCAAATTATATTTTTTAATCCATATTTGCATTTAAATATTCAAATTATCTTTTGATAATTAATTCATTTTATTTATAAACACCATTTTATAAATTTCCTTGTTTTATATTTAAACAAGTCTATTTCGAAATCTATTTAAAACCAAAATCTTATTTTGGAAATTTCCATTTATAATAGCTTATATATATAACACCCAATTTATTTTCATATTCAATTTAACTTCTATTTAAATAAACTCAAATTAATCGAATTCAAATCATAAATCCTTATGGATTTATTTTAGTTTAATTTATATTCTGAACATCATAATAAATTCCATTGTTTATTTCTTTAAACGATTCCCCATTTCTATTTTTAAATCCACATTTGAATTTACATATTCAAATTATCAAATGATAATTTTTCCACTTCATTTATAAACACTGTTCATAAATTCATTTCAATCTCCTGATTATCCAATGAAAACCATCCCATTTTATTTATAAATACCGTTTATAAATTTACTTCAATTTCCTGCATTGTTAAATTCATAAACACTGATATAAATTTTCAATACTTGTTTTATTTACTCAAAACAAGTTAATATCTTTATAGCCCATTCGAAATTCAAATTCTATTTTTAAAAAATAGAATTCCTCTTTTAAATCACAAAATTTCCTTTCCACGATATTTTTATATATCAGTATTTTAGCCCCAGTGATATTTAACAATCAAACCACTAAATTATCCATCAACACATCATATATGCCAATATATGTGAAAACAAACAAATAAAAATATTTTGAGGAATCTTGTTGGATTCCTCCAACCTATTTTCCTGCATCCACAGATGTTAGTCAACATAAATAATACCCATCCTGCTTCGAGGCAGGATATCGCGGTATAGAAGGTCATCCACTATCATAGCGTGGGGCGTATAGGGTCATCCACTAATAATACTGCGGGCATCCGCTAATGGTACTGCGGGATTCCAATCACCAATATATATAGTAACCACAAACACCAATCCTAAATAACTAACATATATATTTAGCACTAACAATAACATTTCAGTGCATCCAAACAACCAGCAAACAATTATTTTTACCAATTAAAAATAAATTCTAAATAAAAATGGAGTGAGATTTACTCACCCGATTTTATTTTCCGAATATTCAATTTAATTCCATTGTAGCCTTTGTCCATAGAAATTCGACGGATTTCATTGTGTGCAATTTTATTATCATATTAAATAGTTATTCGCATTATAACTTATAACGTATTTCGATGTAATAAACTAAATTAAATTATATATGTTAAATATACATTGGATATTACTAACCAAATTCAACTACAAAGTGTTTTACCAACAATTTTACTATTCGATATTACCAAGTGGATATAAGGCCCAAATTTTAACCATAGTTTTGACATATCCCTAAACCATTGTTAATTCTAACTATTTTAATTATTTATGAGCTTGGAAATAAATCAAACTAATTTAATTTAAATGAAAGGAAAATAAACTAAATTAATTACCAAGATTAGCGAACTTTAATCCTTCCCCTTTTCTGTGAAAATCATGTTTCACTTCCAGTTTCAAATGGATGAATACACCTTCCAATTCACCATAAAAATCCAACAAACCCAAACTGCCATGCTCATTCTATTCACTACTAAAATGTTCTAATCCCATTTGTGTTCGCACCACCATAAAACAAACCAAACTCCTCAGATTAAACAACTATCGAACCCCTCTAGTCAACAACTCCAGCGGCTTCATCCCTACCTGATGAGTATCCCGCCTTTATGCCCGACGCTGCAAATGAGACGCGAATTGACAGGATGCGACCACTATGGAGATCGAATCCGTTTCCCCCAAACATCTCGACACCTTCGCGACTGTTAAAAGTTCAAAATCCTCTAAAATCCCCCTTCGCACCCATCGTCACATTGTGAATCGCGAATGCTCCTGGGGTGGTGTCGAACTTCAAGGCCTCATGAACTTCAAATCGCGATTTACAAACTCGAACCCACCTCTTCATCATATTTGAATTACTACACTACCTTGATTATATTATTGATTTAAGTACGAACTCGATTTGGTTCGTTGAACTGGAAAATATTGCGGCATTTTTCTGGAGTTTCGATTTCTATTTTTCATTCCAGAAGAGAGATGAAAAGGAGGGGTTGCGTTTATATAGATGAAGAGGAAACTTAACGTTGAAGGAGTAGGCCTGCGTTTTACAGTAGGTAGAGGGCTTGCTGTAGAATATAGGTCGGCTAATGGAAAGTGAATTTATTTGATGAGACGACCCAAACTTCCCCGGTAGGGAAATCACGGATTGAGTTGAGGACAAGCCACATCGGAACGCAGACAGAAGAACATTTCATTGTTAATTACAACAATTCCATCAGAATACAAGAATATACAGAGTATGAATGAATATTACACAGAAAATATCAGAGATTTAAATTACATTTAAATACATCACAGCGGAAAATAATACAAAACACAACTGAAAGAGATATACGGATACAGAGCTTTCCGGATATCACTCCAGTTATAAACCAGGTTCCTGTGAATATAAATCTGCAAAACCAAAACTACTAGCTGCCCGTGTCAAAATAAGGGCACCCGGAGTTTAGGTTAAAACAATAAACTCCAGGTCAGTCATGGGACCGGCGTGAGAACTAAAACAGTAATTAATCTTTATTTTTAAAGTTAGGTAAATCAAGGGACCACGCCGTATAACACGGAACGGGTTTCCTCCCAAGAACACCAGTGCATAAAACAACAGCGCAATGCTAAATAAAGAACAATGAAGCTATTATAAGACCCAGGTCCCATCACACAATGCAACACAAGCCGGAGGATAGGGTTTTATCTTATAATAGCCAAAGAATGCTTGATACGTTAAATTTCATCTTTTATTATTACTATAAGTGCATAGTATTAAAACAATTTCAATCACAAGTATCAATCATAGACGGCATGGGTACCATATATCATGTCGCTATACTAGGGTCTACAATCAAAACCGCAAATGTCACGTATTTGGAAGTTGGATTTCCATCTATGAACCGAGGCAAGGGATCGTCCTCCACCGAATTCGAGACGCTCTCGCCCACCCCTCAGGTCAGAGCCCAAGTGACATTTGGATCATCAGGGCCGGTCCACCGATGTGGGTTAAAATGCCTGAACACTGCATTTCCCCACCCTATAGGGTGCCATGAGTCCAATGACTCCATCGGTCCCGGATCGACCGATATATCCGAGGCGCCTCGCAACAGCAACAACCACATAAGTAAAACTCGTCAGGGCGTGTAAAACCACTGACGCCACTTCTAGCTAGAAGGAAACGCATGCCCTCCCTGAGGTCCTTCTCCTGTTTCTGGTTCACGACCGGGGTGTGAGGCTCGCGGATCAACGCTACACAAAGCTATGCCACACAGGCCGTGCTTTGATCATCAACCACAAGACTCTGTTTTCAACAGAAGCCTTGATCACATTGCCACTTAGGCATGCCACATAGACAATTCACTCCATGCGTTTGATATCCATCAATATATAACCCCTGAACTCGTACGCTTCAGAGAAGGGCATTAAGCAAGAGAATAAATTCTCCGCCGCCAAACAAATATATATTTAATAGAAATCAATCACATAGAATAAAATCCAATGTCAGACACACAGTCCATTCACAAGTTCGTTCTGGGTTTGAACGAAACCGGAGGCACCTAGTACCCCGCATATCCATCGATCTCCAAGTACGTTTGGACGACCACTAACTGATTCCCTCCTCTTGGGTGTACGGCCCAATCAAGATCATCAGTAATCACCCAAAAGACATGAAGACCTCCGGTCTTCAACCAACGTCTTCATCCTCAACACCACGTCGAATCAGTTATTCAAAACGGGATAAACCCGGTCTTTCTGAATAACTCGCGTATATAATAAACAAGTGTTACACAAACATAACATACGCCTCATTCCAATTCAGAATATTCTTTTATTCAAATATTCTTATACTTTGGGAAAGGTTCCCATTAATTTTATCAAAGATAAATTCTTTAAATTTATTCTTTAATCTTCCTTTGAATATCAATTCAAACTAGTCGGGATTAGCGAACCATACCGAAGTAATCATTTATTTTATTTCCCAGTCCCAACCTATTCATCCCATGAAGTAAAACTGGTCATACTTCATATCTAACACCACGGTGTTATCGGTAAATTCAATTACCATTTCACGTTCAAATCTAATTAAAGATTTAACTATCGCCTGGAGCAAAAATGGTGATACTACATTCTCGATTATTTCAATCTAATTAAAGATTCATTAAAACTCCACTTGGTTTTAATCTTCCCAATAATCACTATCAATGATTATTTAACTTGGGAAATCACATCCTGGATTTAACTGGGTTAAAGAACCAAAGTCATTTAAAACACGGCCCACGATAAACCCAAAATCACATTCCATTAATTATCGGGCTAAAGAACCAGTGCTATTTAAAACACCATTCACGATAAACCCGAAAATCAATTCCAATTCAATTCCGATTAAATACCATTTAATTGGTACACTTCATTAAATCTAAATAAAAAGATTTAATCCTTTTCTCAACTGGGTTTAAGAACAGTGTTAATGAAGACACCATTCACGACAAACCCAAATCACATTTGATATTAAATACAAGGCTCTGAATAGAAAATATATCGGCTTATATTCAATATCAAATTCTACGACCAACAAATATCATAATGGAAATAACGATATAAATATATCTTTCAAATTTCCATAACAATATCTGTATAATCACAAACTCCAACATCGAAATATTCCAAGGACAATTTCGATTCAAATCCATTTCCACTTTATATATTGGAAATTCTGGCAAAACCATTTCAAATCAATTTTATTTATTTCAAAAATAAAAGGGATTAGAATTCTAGTTCAAAACTAGCTCATTTCGATAAAAATATATTTTTATCTTTTCGAATATGGAGTTTTTCATCCCAATTCTTCACATATCATTTCTTATGATTTTACACAAATTATTACTATTTTTAATTTATTTATCAAGGCCCGTACAGTCGATTTCCATCAACGGCCATCGAACTGCACTTACAGCGACCTTTTCCAGATTTGATTTGGACATAATTCCAAATCCAACCGTTAGATTTCAAATCTCTAATATTCGTTAGAAAGCTCTTTTCGATACGAACCCAACGGTTCTGGTTTTAGGAGAATTCGATGGCCGGATCTCCCGTAATATCCATTCGAAGTCAATGGTCGAAATTCGCGAACTGCCGCGGCGCGGCGCGTTCTATTCAGGCCATTATATATATAATATATATATTTCGTCGATTTTCTTTCAAAACGTATTTTATAAATCATTTTAAATTCGTTTTCGAAACGATTTCAACTTCATACTCAATTTCGAACCAAAATTGAATATTCCACATCATCGATATGCAAATGATAATATTTTCAAAACGTTATATTTTGGAATCACTTTCTTTTCTATATTCATTATAAAAATGAATAAAATCGATATAAATATCGTTCACGTCAAAATGGCGTCAATCTAATCAACACGGCTTTTATTCAACACATGAATATTTATTCTATTCAACACATGAATATTTATTCTCTATTCAACACATGAATATTTATTCTCTATTCAACACATGAATTTATTTTCAATTCAACACATGAATTTATTTTCTATTCAACACATGAATTTATTTCCTATTCGACACATGAATTTAATTTCAATTCACCACATGAATTTATTTTCTATATTGGAATGAGGCCCAATCAATTACCATATAACGTTTATTATATGGATTTCCATACAACACATGTATATAATAGTAACGATAAATAATCAACCATCATCCAGAGTGCACACACAACTGCATAAGCATTAAATATAAATAATTAATGCTTACATAGACTGTCAACCCATCGATTGACATACAACTAAACAATCGGGATTAGTGTACATCAAATCTCATCCCAATACCCGTGCGGGGTTTCAAAACAACAAACACAGATTTTATTTGTGCAGTTGGGCGATGTGTAAAATTTATCGTTCCAATCAATATCAGTCAAATCAGTGTATATAAACAAATCGTCCGATTTGTTTATAAATATTTATTTTATATATACGTTAAAAATCATATTTTTAACTATAAAATATTTTATTTCATTCACCATCACACAATCAAATTTCACTACACAACAATCAAACAAACAAGTCATCCATGGTCTGTGGACGACGGGTGTCGGGTGCTGCTAAGCACCGTCTGCATCTTAGTATATATTTCAAACTAGATATAGAAATAAAAGTGAGGAGTTCTCACCAAGAGCTAAACCAAACGCCATGACTCTTCATATGTTGAAATCTTCGTCGTGCTTGCCTTTTGTCAATTTCACTGTCCGTAGCCACTACATATATAAAAATCACATTTTTATATTGTTGCTATGTATATAAAAATCACATTTTTACACCGCTACTATATAGAAAAAAATTCTATTTTTACACCGCTACTATATAGATAAAAATTCTATTTTTACACCGCTACTATATAGATAAAAATTCTATTTTTATAACGGTGTTCATATAATAAAGATTATATTTTTATCACTTCCTTTCAATAAATAAAAATCATATTTTTATTTCTACTTCATATATATTTTCAACGCTTCTTTCTATATAAAAATTATATTTTTATATTTCTACTTCTTATATAAAGATCGAATTTTTATATCATCGCTATAAAAGTCACATTTTTTTATCTCACTATATATACAATAAAAATCATATTTTTATTATCTCTATAATATAAAAATCATCTTTTTATTACTTCACTAATATAAAAATCATATTTTTATATTCTCTATTATATAGAAATTCTATTTTTAATACTCTACTTATATAAAAATAATATTTTTATATCTTCTATTAGATAAAAATCATATTTTTATTCTTTCTATGACCGGGTTATTTTTATTTTCAAAAACAAAGTATATTTTATATTTGTTAAAAACTGAATCTTTCTTTTAAAATTTCTGAAAATAACTAAGCTATTTATATTTTTCAAACTGAAAACAAATGCTAATTTTATAAGAAAACTCCATTTTTAAATTACATCTTCAAATCATTAAATAAATAATCAATTCATAATCCTACATTAAGGGGATAATTACCCCTTCATCGTTCTCCTGTTCGTTGCTTTCTGGAGCTGCTGAAACCCATCTTCCTGTTGCCAAATCATTAAATATGATTTTTATTTATTGAAAGGAAGTGATAAAAATATAATCTTGATTATATGAACGTCGTTATAAAAATAAAATTTTTATCTATATAGTAGCGGTTTAAAAATAGAATTTTTATCTATATAGTAGCGGTGTAAAAATAGAATTTTTATCTATATAGTTGCGGTGTAGAAATAGAATTTTTATCTATATAGTAGCAGTGTAAAAATAGAATTTTTATCTATATAGTAGCGGTGTAAAAATAGAATTTTTATCTATATAGTAGCGGTGTAAAAATAGAATTTTTATCTATATAGTAGCGGTGTAAAAATTTGATTTTTATATACATAGCAACAATATAAAAATGTGATTTTTATATATGTAGTGGCTACGGACAGTGAAATTGACAAAAATTGTTAATGATTGAAACGACCCGCAAATCCGTGCTATCTGAGTTGACTAAAAACACCACACGTCCAACCCAAATAACACAGAAATACGACTCATTATTAGAAAGAAGATAGAGGATGAGAAATAGAAAGAAAGAAATATTAGAATAGAAGAAAAACGAAGATCACAAACTCACAGCGGAACGAATAAAATATATTATATAACATAAGCTTCGAAATACAATCTGTTTTGTACATATATACATACCATCATCCAAGTACAAATAACATTTGATTCAGCGGAAGTAACTCTAAATAACTAACGTTGAAGCCTCCAGCTTCAAGATCCTCCAAGTGTATCTGTAAAAGCCTGAAACACTTGACTGCCCGTACAAATTTGGGCACCCAAGAGTTTAGGGAAAACAAAACAAAACAAACTCTGGGTCAGTCATGGGACTGGTGTGAGTAAACTCCAACCACTTGTTTAACTTTCAAAACTCTTTTCCGAAAGAAAAGATAATAGTAAGACCAGCCCACACATAAACACGGACGGTTTTTACCTTACTATAACCCAAAACACTTTGATATGAAAATCCAGTGATATTATAATAATGTCTACATCAAATAAATAACCAAATAGCAGAACGCTTGCATCTCACGCTCTACATATATAGTATAAAATCAAAAACCGCATGGCGCTTATTGGAGATTGGATTTCCAACATGACAAGGTATGGAACCACCTTCCGACTGTGTATCTCTAGAGAGGAATACACTGGGTTCAACAAGAACATCTTGCAACCCGGCCCACACATGACCGACCACTCATTTCGCTTGAGTGTATCGAATGTATATCACCAACGGTTGGACTCAAACCACCGTTTCCCGAATGGGCAGAATCGATAGATTTAGAAACAAAAGGAATTTCTCTAGATAGGTGATTATACACCCTAATGGGTGCGACCCACATAGCCATGCTGCCTGCCCGATTTTTGTCCTTTCCCGGTTGTTGAGGCCTGAGGCTACGCATACTTACCATTCATTGATAGCACAATCACTTTGAATGCCACATTGTCAGATCCGTTAATCACTAGTTAAGTTTGCACAAATATTCTGGGTATTATGCTAAGGGATAAATCCGTTGCAACCATATATATTCATACAGACCAACCCATTTGATCATTGGAAATACTTTGTCAGACATTCGTCCATTTACGTTCGTTCTGGGATTGAACGAAACCGAAGGCACTATTTCTATAAATAGAAAAGCCCTTGCACTCTACTCCGTCTTCAATATATTCAGCATACTTGGTTCGCAACGCTTATGCCGATACGGAGTGGTTCTTCGGATAATAATCCAACCGGTCTCTCCATATTGACAACGATGGTCAAAAACTTCGATAGTCTGTGATTTAACTATCGAATAAAAACAAGTGTTCAATCAACATATCAAACAAATCACTGGGCCCTTTAATTAATATTTCATTAATTAAATCTCTTCTATATTCTCTTATCAATATTTGTTAACCAAATATTTCAATAATCATCTCGGCCTCTTATGTCATTTGGAAAACGTTTCCAAACATTAACTTCTTTTATTTTCTATATATTAGAAAATATCTCTATTTGCAATTGGAAACAATTCCAATCACTTATCTCTATCCCTTTTTGTTTACAACATTCGATTTTTATATTCACTTTACTATCGAATTTAATACGTCGATACAATGATTTCAAATTATCAAAATATCTTAAAAATATTCTAACTCCTTAAATTTCCGGAAAATTTCGCCATAACCTCCCCTGTATCGGGAGCATCGGGAAATTTCAAATAGCATCCCGGTATCTTCTAATCTCAAAAAGAAAAAGAAAAAGCCAAGCGGCTTGCCGATACGGCGCATAAAACCCATATATGAATTAAACATGTACCTTTTGTCGAGCACACTAATTATATACCTTCATATACTCCATCCCAAACCTGCTTAACACATATTCACCTGTTTGCAATTCAATTCAATACCATCTAATCGCTTGAATTCAGTTTCGCCCATTTATTCTTTAAATTGGCCCTTTTGCCTATTTCACTTTTTGTGAACATAACATGTTCAAATAAATGTTTAACTTGCACACCACCAATTTGAATTTCAATTTCAATTCCAGTTTCCTTTTTGATGTCGAATATAAATTATCAAATCGAATTTACTTATTCAAACCTCAATATCCATTCGAAATCTCATCAACTAGTTTCTATTCAATTTAGTTGATTCTATTCAATAAATCAAAATCTGGGTTCTGTTTCAAAAATCATATTCATTTACACAACTTGAATTCGCATATATTTTACAACTCAACTCTGAAATTTTCTAAATAGAAACTTCGGATTTTATTTGCTTAAAAATCCTTTTATAAAATTAAATAAACCATTATGGTTTTAAAACGATTCTGGCGCTGTTTTTCTGAAAATTTGATTTTGACATAACTCAAAATCTATACGACGAAATTCAGATTTTTCTCCTTCATTAGAAAACTATTATCAAACCGGTCCTGACGTTTCTTGTTTCAAAGAATTTCGACTTCAATTGAGTCCTGTATATTCAATTGAAGTTCGAATCGCTATTTTACGAACTGCAGCGCTGCGGCGAATTCGTTTTAATTATTTTTATATATATAAACGTTAAACTTCTTTAAAATGAATTCAACTTCATTTAACTCCACTTGAATCCCTTGATTCCAATTTCAATCTTCCTTTGAATTCTATATTTCAAATCCCAATTCCTTTTCAAATTCAATACTTGAATTCCTATTTGAATTCCCTATATTCAAATTTGATGTTTGAATTCATTTGAATTCTCTTATTCAAATTCTATATTTAAATTCCATTTGAACTGCTATAATCCAATTTCTATATTTGAATTCTATTGGCATTCAAATATTCAAACTCCTTTTTAAATTCTATAATCAGAATTCCATAGTTTAACCCATTTGAATTTCATATTCAAATCCCATAGATTAAATCCTATTTGAATTCAATTTGAATCTCTTATATTCAAATTTCATTTTTCATTTCCGACTCCATTTGAATTTCTAATATTCAAATTCATTTTCAACACCATTTGAATTTCTAATATTCAAATTCATTTGAATTCCCTTGAATTCAAATCCCATTTCAAAACCCTTTGGATTTCCTATTTGAAATCCTATTTGAAATTCCATTTCCCATTCTACTTTGAAATTCTATTTTCAAAGGTTATTTCAAATTCTATTTTGAAATCTCATATTCAAATTTCTACTTGAATTTCTGTATTCAATTCCATGTTCAAATTCAATACTCGAATTTCTATTTCAAATCTCATATTTAAATTCCATTCAAATCTCTATTCAAATTTCACATTTGAATTCTTCCTTGAAATACTATATTTCAAATTCTATTCAATTCTTCTTTGAAATTCTATATTTCAAATTCTATTTTGAAATTCTACATTCAAATCTCTATTTGAATTTCTTTATTCGAATTCCTTCGAATTCAAATTTGCTTTTTAATCCCTTGAATTCAAATTCTATTTTTCATTCTAATCTCATCTATTCAAATTCTATTTGAACTTCTTATTTGAATTTCTAATATTCAATCTCCTTTTAAAATTCAAATACTTAAACTCCTTTTAAAATTCAAAATGTTATACTCAAATTTTATTTGAATTATATATTTAAAAATTCCATTCCACATCCTATTTGAAATTTCATTTCAAATCCCAATTTCACACTTGTATTTCTATTTTTGAATTATCAAATGATAAATCTTTTCACTTCATTTATAACTTCGTTATAAAAGACTATTTATAACTTCGTTTAAAAAGAAAACTACTTGTTTTATTTTCAAAAACAAGTTTATATTTTTATTTCCATTAAAATTTCAAATTCTATTTAAAAATAGAAGTTTCCTTTTTTTTTAAATCTCCAATATCCTTTTTACGATATTTTTAAATATCATTACTTAAGCCCAGTGATATTTAAACACACAAAGCAACGAATTATTTATTTATTTTCCTAACACGTCATATATAAAAATATATATGCAAACAAATAAACAAACAGATAATATATTTTTGAGGAATCCAGTTGGATTCCTCCAACCTGTTTTCCTGCATCCACAGATGTTAGCACATAAATAATACCCATTCTGCTTCGTGGCAGAATATCGCGGTATAGAAGGTCATCCACTAATCATAGCGTGGGGCGTATAGGGTAATCATCCGCTATGAAACTGCGGGCATCCGCTAATGAGACTGCGGGAATCCAACCAACCAATCAACCCAATATATATATATATATATATAGCCTAAATAACTAATATATATAAAACAACCAGAAAGCATTCACACAAGCAACAAACAATTATTTTTATTGAAATAAAAATAATTCTAAAGGTGAGTGAGATTTACTCACCGAGATTTTATTTGTCGAAATAAACCATTGGTTTCTGATTAAATTAAACGAGTGTTTAATTTAATCAAAAATACCAACAAGCTCCAGTCTAGCTCAAACCAGATTTAATATTTGTCGCTCCTGTACCCTTTGCCTTGCTCGAATCTAATATTATAAAACAAGTTATGATTTTATATAAATTATTGAACGAGTTAATTTAATTAATTAATCTACCAATGACCTTATTAATTACCGTACATTCAATCCATGATTTTAAATGATGAAATTAAAAAGTCAAACTCTCCTTAATCTCATATTAAATGGTTTGTTTACAATTTAATTACTTTACTAGATAATTCTACAAATTTATTCAAATTGATTTAATCAACTACTAATTATATAACTAGTTTTCTATATACCATTTAAGTTTCAAAAATAAATAAAATATACCTTACTGCCAATGCACCACTTGATTAATTCACGTACTTATCCTCATAAATCGCTGATCCCCTTCACTGAAATCAGTCCGAAAACACCTCCGTTCCATTCTGACATTTCATCAAACGCCTTTAGTTCATCAACCACAAACTGTCTACAATACATCTATTAGCCTGCACCGCTCCTCACTAACCAATACTATTGCCTCGCCTTACTGCTGAACATCCCAGTCCGGTCATCGTCCCTAATCCCATTGCCATGCCCAAAGGTTTCCGTCAGTCGATGTATCCTTGCAAACCACTGTCGTGAATGACCTGTCATCGCGCCTCAGGTTCTCTGCCTTCCATCGCGACATTATCGAGCCTCAGGAGACTTCGAAATCGCAAGTTCCCCCTTTTTGAAATCGCGGTGACCCCAATCACACACTTCAATCGCGAGCCTGACAAACCCATCGCGACCCCCTCTAATCGCCAACCAAAATCATCCCCATCTCACATCGTTCGAGTTCGAATGATTCAATAAGCGTCCCACCCTAAAATTGATAACCGAATGAATACGGCTAGGAAATCGAAGCATTTGATTTCTGAAATTTTAAGGAAGAAGCCATTTTTTTTTCTTTTCTATTTTAGTGGGAGGATTTTAAATTTACGGGGAAAGAAGGGAAACAAATGAAGAAGAGCTGAACTGATTTTCGTGTGATGGTAGAGTGAAGGTGAGTCTCAATATATAGATGCGAACCAAGGGACAGACGTACAGGACATTAAAATCCTGTTTCTAAGATATTAGAGATGGGAGACATATTTTTGAGCTCGAGGAAGATAGGTTGCGTGTATTTAATTCCTAGGGTGGCTTGAGGTACGAGAGATAGGTCGGCCTCATTTTTTTTTTTTATTATTATATTTTATTTTGATTTGATTTTTAATTAAATAATTAAAATATTCCTCGGTCCTTAACTAGTAAATCCCGAACCACTATTCAACCGTGACGACCGATGTTTCCAACGTTATTCACTATTCTGAATTCAATGAAATAGATTATACAATTTATCTTGAACGTATATTTAACATAGCCATATTAAATCATTTTAAATTCCAAACAAATAAATGAATTTCTATTATCATCGTTCATATTTAAATAGTATATATATTGATCATCTGAATTGTTTTCGATTCAGTTTTAGCTTCGAATTGAATTATTTCAAACTTCTCGTATTTCGATTATTTAATTGATAACAAAATAAAATACCATTTATTTTATAAATTCACTATTTAAAAACCATACTAAATATTTAAAATAAACTGTTCAAAAATCCGGGTCGTTACATTCTTCCCCCCTTAAAATAATTTCGTCCTCGAAATTGCTAAGGTAAGAAAATGGTACAAATCCATTACTTTTCAACATCTCACTTATGTTGAGACTCAACTCCTCATATTTCAAAAATCTAATTCCACCAAAACTTTTGGTCTTCCTTCATTCAATTCGAATGATCGACGATCAATCCATTTATATCCAATCTATATTCTATTAAACCAATTCAAATTGATTCTAATTAATTGATTCACTTCAATCCATTTAACTAGTCTAAGTTAGTTTCAATTCCAGAATTTAAAACCCCTGGGTTTTTCTTTTCAAATTCTTTTGAAATCACTTAAATATATACATGTATATTTATTTCCATTTCAAATTCAAAACATTTGAATATTCAAACCAATTTGTTTTCTTTCAAACAAATTCCATCAAAACTTTCTAAGGTAGCAATCCATTACTTAGAAACTCGGAAATGAACACTGATGATGTTGCAATCATCATCAGAATTATTTCCCAGCCACTGAAGTGAGTTCAGTGCTTTATCATTCCAAAATCCATCTAAAATGATTTTCTTTCAAATCCCTTTAAAACAAATCTATATTATTTTAATATACTTTGAAAAATATTTTTCAACTTCCCAGGATTTTGAATTCTCAATTCTGGTTTGGATTAAATTCTAATTCATCTCATTTGTATATATTTCATTCATATACAAATTCAGTTTGGTTATAAACAACCATTCCAATTTTATAATCTCGTTGGATTATAATCCTAACAATCAACACATCCATATATAATATAATAATTTCAGAAAATTATTCCTTTTTATATCAAAATAAAAATTTGGGTAAAATTATTTCATATACCCACTTAAAAACAATATCGTGCTCAATCCTCTGTTCAAGTGTTTAGAAATTCCTATCGACGTCGTGGCGTCCCACGATTCGATCAGAATTCATAATCCACTCAACAGACAAGTCAACACAATATAAAACAAATTTTTTTATATCAATTAACAAATACGCTCTCTCGTATATACACTCAACTCATTCTAGGGTACTACCGACCCTATCTCTAATGAGCACATGTCACACAAGCCTAGGTGTTCGCTCAACCTAAGCTCTGATACCAACTGAAACGACCCGCAAATCCGTGCTATCTGAGTTGACTAAAAACACCACACGTCCAACCCAAATAACACAGAAATACGACTCATTATTAGAAAGAAGATAGAGGATGAGAAATAGAAAGAAAGAAATATTAGAATAGAAGAAAAACGAAGATCACAAACTCACAGCGGAACGAATAAAATATATTATATAACATAAGCTTCGAAATACAATCTGTTTTGTACATATATACATACCATCATCCAAGTACAAATAACATTTGATTCAGCGGAAGTAACTCTAAATAACTAACGTTGAAGCCTCCAGCTTCAAGATCCTCCAAGTGTATCTGTAAAAGCCTGAAACACTTGACTGCCCGTACAAATTTGGGCACCCAAGAGTTTAGGGAAAAAAAAACAAAACAAACTCTGGGTCAGTCATGGGACTGGTGTGAGTAAACTCCAACCACTTGTTTAACTTTCAAAACTCTTTTCCGAAAGAAAAGATAATAGTAAGACCAGCCCACACATAAACACGGACGGTTTTTACCTTACTATAACCCAAAACACTTTGATATGAAAATCCAGTGATATTATAATAATGTCTACATCAAATAAATAACCAAATAGCAGAACGCTTGCATCTCACGCTCTACATATATAGTATAAAATCAAAAACCGCATGGCGCTTATTGGAGATTGGATTTCCAACATGACAAGGTATGGAACCACCTTCCGACTGTGTATCTCTAGAGAGGAATACACTGGGTTCAACAAGAACATCTTGCAACCCGGCCCACACATGACCGACCACTCATTTCGCTTGAGTGTATCGAATGTATATCACCAACGGTTGGACTCAAACCACCGTTTCCCGAATGGGCAGAATCGATAGATTTAGAAACAAAAGGAATTTCTCTAGATAGGTGATTATACACCCTAATGGGTGCGACCCACATAGCCATGCTGCCTGCCCGATTTTTGTCCTTTCCCGGTTGTTGAGGCCTGAGGCTACGCATACTTACCATTCATTGATAGCACAATCACTTTGAATGCCACATTGTCAGATCCGTTAATCACTAGTTAAGTTTGCACAAATATTCTGGGTATTATGCTAAGGGATAAATCCGTTGCAACCATATATATTCATACAGACCAACCCATTTGATCATTGGAAATACTTTGTCAGACATTCGTCCATTTACGTTCGTTCTGGGATTGAACGAAACCGAAGGCACTATTTCTATAAATAGAAAAGCCCTTGCACTCTACTCCGTCTTCAATATATTCAGCATACTTGGTTCGCAACGCTTATGCCGATACGGAGTGGTTCTTCGGATAATAATCCAACCGGTCTCTCCATATTGACAACGATGGTCAAAAACTTCGATAGTCTGTGATTTAACTATCGAATAAAAACAAGTGTTCAATCAACATATCAAACAAATCACTGGGCCCTTTAATTAATATTTCATTAATTAAATCTCTTCTATATTCTCTTATCAATATTTGTTAACCAAATATTTCAATAATCATCTCGGCCTCTTATGTCATTTGGAAAACGTTTCCAAACATTAACTTCTTTTATTTTCTATATATTAGAAAATATCTCTATTTGCAATTGGAAACAATTCCAATCACTTATCTCTATCCCTTTTTGTTTACAACATTCGATTTTTATATTCACTTTACTATCGAATTTAATACGTCGATACAATGATTTCAAATTATCAAAATATCTTAAAAATATTCTAACTCCTTAAATTTCCGGAAAATTTCGCCATAACCTCCCCTGTATCGGGAGCATCGGGAAATTTCAAATAGCATCCCGGTATCTTCTAATCTCAAAAAGAAAAAGAAAAAGCCAAGCGGCTTGCCGATACGGCGCATAAAACCCATATATGAATTAAACATGTACCTTTTGTCGAGCACACTAATTATATACCTTCATATACTCCATCCCAAACCTGCTTAACACATATTCACCTGTTTGCAATTCAATTCAATACCATCTAATCGCTTGAATTCAGTTTCGCCCATTTATTCTTTAAATTGGCCCTTTTGCCTATTTCACTTTTTGTGAACATAACATGTTCAAATAAATGTTTAACTTGCACACCACCAATTTGAATTTCAATTTCAATTCCAGTTTCCTTTTTGATGTCGAATATAAATTATCAAATCGAATTTACTTATTCAAACCTCAATATCCATTCGAAATCTCATCAACTAGTTTCTATTCAATTTAGTTGATTCTATTCAATAAATCAAAATCTGGGTTCTGTTTCAAAAATCATATTCATTTACACAACTTGAATTCGCATATATTTTACAACTCAACTCTGAAATTTTCTAAATAGAAACTTTGGATTTTATTTGCTTAAAAATCCTTTTATAAAATTAAATAAACCATTATGGTTTTAAAACGATTCTGGCGCTGTTTTTCTGAAAATTTGATTTTGACATAACTCAAAATCTATACGACGAAATTCAGATTTTTCTCCTTCATTAGAAAACTATTATCAAACCGGTCCTGACGTTTCTTGTTTCAAAGAATTTCGACTTCAATTGAGTCCTGTATATTCAATTGAAGTTCGAATCGCTATTTTACGAACTGCAGCGCTGCGGCGAATTCGTTTTAATTATTTTTATATATATAAACGTTAAACTTCTTTAAAATGAATTCAACTTCATTTAACTCCACTTGAATCCCTTGATTCCAATTTCAATCTTCCTTTGAATTCTATATTTCAAATCCCAATTCCTTTTCAAATTCAATACTTGAATTCCTATTTGAATTCCCTATATTCAAATTTGATGTTTGAATTCATTTGAATTCTCTTATTCAAATTCTATATTTAAATTCCATTTGAACTGCTATAATCCAATTTCTATATTTGAATTCTATTGGCATTCAAATATTCAAACTCCTTTTTAAATTCTATAATCAGAATTCCATAGTTTAACCCATTTGAATTTCATATTCAAATCCCATAGATTAAATCCTATTTGAATTCAATTTGAATCTCTTATATTCAAATTTCATTTTTCATTTCCGACTCCATTTGAATTTCTAATATTCAAATTCATTTTCAACACCATTTGAATTTCTAATATTCAAATTCATTTGAATTCCCTTGAATTCAAATCCCATTTCAAAACCCTTTGGATTTCCTATTTGAAATCCTATTTGAAATTCCATTTCCCATTCTACTTTGAAATTCTATTTTCAAAGGTTATTTCAAATTCTATTTTGAAATCTCATATTCAAATTTCTACTTGAATTTCTGTATTCAATTCCATGTTCAAATTCAATACTCGAATTTCTATTTCAAATCTCATATTTAAATTCCATTCAAATCTCTATTCAAATTTCACATTTGAATTCTTCCTTGAAATACTATATTTCAAATTCTATTCAATTCTTCTTTGAAATTCTATATTTCAAATTCTATTTTGAAATTCTACATTCAAATCTCTATTTGAATTTCTTTATTCGAATTCCTTCGAATTCAAATTTCCTTTTTAATCCCTTGAATTCAAATTCTATTTTTCATTCTAATCTCATCTATTCAAATTCTATTTGAACTTCTTATTTGAATTTCTAATATTCAATCTCCTTTTAAAATTCAAATACTTAAACTCCTTTTAAAATTCAAAATGTTATACTCAAATTTTATTTGAATTATATATTTAAAAATTCCATTCCACATCCTATTTGAAATTTCATTTCAAATCCCAATTTCAAACTTGTATTTCTATTTTTGAATTATCAAATGATAAATCTTTTCACTTCATTTATAACTTCGTTATAAAAGACTATTTATAACTTCGTTTAAAAAGAAAACTACTTGTTTTATTTTCAAAAACAAGTTTATATTTTTATTTCCATTAAAATTTCAAATTCTATTTAAAAATAGAATTTTCCTTTTTTTTTAAATCTCCAATATCCTTTTTACGATATTTTTAAATATCATTACTTAAGCCCAGTGATATTTAAACACACAAAGCAACGAATTATTTATTTATTTTCGTAACACGTCATATATAAAAATATATATGCAAACAAATAAACAAACAGATAATATATTTTTGAGGAATCCAGTTGGATTCCTCCAACCTGTTTTCCTGCATCCACAGATGTTAGCACATAAATAATACCCATTCTGCTTCGTGGCAGAATATCGCGGTATAGAAGGTCATCCACTAATCATAGCGTGGGGCGTATAGGGTAATCATCCGCTATGAAACTGCGGGCATCCGCTAATGAGACTGCGGGAATCCAACCAACCAATCAACCCAATATATATATATATATAGCCTAAATAACTAATATATATAAAACAACCAGAAAGCATTCACACAAGCAACAAACAATTATTTTTATTGAAATAAAAATAATTCTAAAGGTGAGTGAGATTTACTCACCGAGATTTTATTTGTCGAAATAAACCATTGGTTTCTGATTAAATTAAACGAGTGTTTAATTTAATCAAAAATACCAACAAGCTCCAGTCTAGCTCAAACCAGATTTAATATTTGTCGCTCCTGTACCCTTTGCCTTGCTCGAATCTAATATTATAAAACAAGTTATGATTTTATATAAATTATTGAACGAGTTAATTTAATTAATTAATCTACCAATGACCTTATTAATTACCGTACATTCAATCCATGATTTTAAATGATGAAATTAAAAAGTCAAACTCTCCTTAATCTCATATTAAATGGTTTGTTTACAATTTAATTACTTTACTAGATAATTCTACAAATTTATTCAAATTGATTTAATCAACTACTAATTATATAACTAGTTTTCTATATACCATTTAAGTTTCAAAAATAAATAAAATATACCTTACTGCCAATGCACCACTTGATTAATTCACGTACTTATCCTCATAAATCGCTGATCCCCTTCACTGAAATCAGTCCGAAAACACCTCCGTTCCATTCTGACATTTCATCAAACGCCTTTAGTTCATCAACCACAAACTGTCTACAATACATCTATTAGCCTGCACCGCTCCTCACTAACCAATACTATTGCCTCGCCTTACTGCTGAACATCCCAGTCCGGTCATCGTCCCTAATCCCATTGCCATGCCCAAAGGTTTCCGTCAGTCGATGTATCCTTGCAAACCACTGTCGTGAATGACCTGTCATCGCGCCTCAGGTTCTCTGCCTTCCATCGCGACATTATCGAGCCTCAGGAGACTTCGAAATCGCAAGTTCCCCCTTTTTGAAATCGCGGTGACCCCAATCACACACTTCAATCGCGAGCCTGACAAACCCATCGCGACCCCCTCTAATCGCCAACCAAAATCATCCCCATCTCACATCGTTCGAGTTCGAATGATTCAATAAGCGTCCCACCCTAAAATTGATAACCGAATGAATACGGCTAGGAAATCGAAGCATTTGATTTCTGAAATTTTAAGGAAGAAGCCATTTTTTTTCTTTTCTATTTTAGTGGGAGGATTTTAAATTTACGGGGAAAGAAGGGAAACAAATGAAGAAGAGCTGAACTGATTTTCGTGTGATGGTAGAGTGAAGGTGAGTCTCAATATATAGATGCGAACCAAGGGACAGACGTACAGGACATTAAAATCCTGTTTCTAAGATATTAGAGATGGGAGACATATTTTTGAGCTCGAGGAAGATAGGTTGCGTGTATTTAATTCCTAGGGTGGCTTGAGGTACGAGAGATAGGTCGGCCTCATTTTTATTTTTTATTTTTTATTTTATTATATTTTATTTTGATTTGATTTTTAATTAAATAATTAAAATATTCCTCGGTCCTTAACTAGTAAATCCCGAACCACTATTCAACCGTGACGACCGATGTTTCCAACGTTATTCACTATTCTGAATTCAATGAAATAGATTATACAATTTATCTTGAACGTATATTTAACATAGCCATATTAAATCATTTTAAATTCCAAACAAATAAATGAATTTCTATTATCATCGTTCATATTTAAATAGTATATATATTGATCATCTGAATTGTTTTCGATTCAGTTTTAGCTTCGAATTGAATTATTTCAAACTTCTCGTATTTCGATTATTTAATTGATAACAAAATAAAATACCATTTATTTTATAAATTCACTATTTAAAAACCATACTAAATATTTAAAATAAACTGTTCAAAAATCCGGGTCGTTGCAATGATACTGCAGGCATCCGCTAATGGTACTGCGGGAATCCAATCCGCTAATGATACTTTATTGGATGAATTAACAAATATACTAAGTCCATGTTTTCCACTTATGCCTATTGTCCAATTTTTGGTACAATTCATGTCAAGTTTCATGTTCCACGTTTTGCCTATTCTACCCAAAACGTATTCCCAGCGCACGTGAAAGCGAATCAACATAATAGATCTAATTAGCGAATAATATGACAAAGATGGGCATAAGGTGGCAAAGATGATCATAAGTCAAACATGGTGAAATTTGAGGCAAAGGTGTACAACCTAACTAGCATATGCAATATAGGCCTCAAACATGTATGATTCCAACTCTAGCAAAAATGGTGATTATCATGGCAATAGTTGACATAAGATGACACTTCTAACATGTGCATAGCTGTATGTTCACCATCAAAGGCATGTAAATGGACATGAGGGGTTTAGGTTTTCTAACATGATTAAGCCCCAAATCAAGTTCATATCAATGTTCCACAAGTCAAGAGAATAGATCTAAGGGTTCATGTCAATATTCCATAAGTCAAGATCCAAGGGTTCATGTTACAATCTTGCATGATAAACTAGATCAAAACAACATGAGTGGGCATGATTTAGTCAATAAGAAATACCCCAAAATCATAGGTTCAAGAAAGGGGCAAGCATAGATCCACATAGATAATCAAACTTAGGTCCAATTTCTTTTTATCTCATGTCCATATTAAGTCTACCGTTTAGATCTAAAAGTATTTAGAACTTACAAATTGAGGCTAGAGAATTAAGAGCAAGAATTTGTCGTAGGATCGATGTTGAGATGATGATCAGCTCCCTTGATTTGATAAGAAAGCTTGCTCTTTTTACTTGGATCTAGTTTGAATGCTCAAGCTCTAAAGTTGGAAGCGGAGGCCATGATTTAAGAAGGATTTTGGCAGCACTTTGGTGTTAGAATTGATTTGTAGTGAATTAGGTTAGGTCTTAGGGTATTTTTATAGGAGTATGAACTAGTTTAGGCCATAGGATTAACCCTAGAACAGATCTGAGCCATCAAAAATCGTCACAGGCCCCAAAACAGAGCCAAACAGAGCCAACCAGCCATACAGTCGCACCCAGGCCGACCAGGGAGGTCGACTCCCCAGTCGACCTGGTCCTGGGGGGGCGGGGGGTCGACTCCCCAGTCGACCTGGGTCCTGGGCGGGAAATTTCCCGTCCAGCCCGCTTCTGGGTTTAAATTCGAATTTCAAATCTGTTTTCGTTTCTGAAAATTCGTGAAACTTCTAGAGACCATAACTTGGTCATACGGACTCCGATTTTCGAAAACTCGGACTCGTTTCCAAGCAGAATTTCGAGACGAACGCAACGGCGCAACTCGTTTCTCTTGATTCTTAATTTAAAATTCAATTCCGCCTTGATTTATGGTTATTACACGTTATTAAAATTCAGGTTGTTACATTCTCCCCTCCTTTAAGGATTTCGTCCCCGAAATCTCTAAAATAGGAAGAACGTATCCTACCCTCCATCATCCATTTACTCAAAACATCACCCACAGGAAACCATTGTCCTTAAAGGATTTCTAATGTTGTATGGACATATGCAGAAAGTGTGTGTATATTTTCCTTATCTAATGCAAATGATCAGGCCTGATTGATCTTTCTAATGAAAAATATGTTTAGTGCCATGAGTCCAACATGTATGCAAATAGTCCTAGTCACATAAACACTATATGTGTGCACAAACATTCATCCATATGCAGCATCCACATGATAACACATTCAATTTCATTCATAAACATGTATAAACATTTATACATATGCAATATGAAATGTGACTGAGCCGATCTAGTGCCTAATGTGTATTCATGCATCCACGAGCAACCACTTGCAATCACTTGCAACCATATCAATCATAACATGTTTCAACTACATGTTTACATCCATAAGGTTCTACCTAAGGTTCTCAAGATAAGATCGAGAAGATAAGCAAGATAAACTCCTTTTTAGGTCACAAGAAATCTCTTCCCAAACCCAACCCATATCCTATAAAGCCCCAAAAAGTTTAGTCAACCCAACGGACATCTTCAAACCCCAACATATATCACAAACAGATGAGTCATACTCCTTATGGGGTTTGCAACAGAAATAGGATCGAGAATAGGACCGAGAGGATCTACATAAAAGATAGCATACAAGTAAGCTCTACAGAAAAACAGGGATCAAGGATATACTCTTAAAAAGAGATATGATGCGCGTATCTAGTCTTCAGTCTTCTAAGTCGCATTTCCTTGAGCTTAATTCCATAGTGCTTTGACCGTCTTTAACTTCATGATTTCGTAGCTTCTTAATTCTTGTTTCCAAAATATGAGTTGGAACCCATTTCACCGTTGCCTCTCGTTTCACTTTCACTTATTCTTTTCTAGTATACTTGGCTCAAACATACTGCGTACTCATGGTTTTCATGCAAGCTCTCCAAAAATTCACTAGTGAATCTTGGATCTCGTTTACATACTATAAGGTATTCCACGCAGAAGAACTATCTCTTGAAAACAAACAAATATCAACCATGTTGCCAAATGCACTCACCAAGGTGATTTCTATAACTCATGCATAAGCGAAATGAACCATCTGCCTTAGTGGCGAACACTACTCGAACGGATCACCAATTACCAATAAGTGTGTCAAGAGATTCTAGGTAACTAATCATGACAGAACCCTGAAGGTTACACGAGACTTCGAGGGTATTACCAAGGCAAGTCAAGAGTCTAACTACCCTCCCTTCCAAAACTGAGAACGGCACCCTTACTGGATAACCACTCCATCCCTAGAATCAACCCATAGCCCAAAAACATAAGCATTATTTCCAAACTCAACACTTAGTATAGACATCCTCAAATCCAAACAAATCATGAATAAGTGAGCCGATTCTCCAACATGATTTGAGACCAAAAATGGCACCCTCTACTACGCTAGTACTAAGGTGCAGAGACTCAATTATCGAAGCAGAACTAAAGGATGCGATGTACAAAAACAAAGTCCTGACGGGATGATAGAAAAGAATAGCTAAACCTTTAGCAGAAACGTTACCATCCCTCTTAGGTACGCTAGTAGTGAAATCATACAATTGCCCTCTCGATGATCTTGTCCTTGTCCCATAATACTTAACTACATGCCCTTTTTTACCATTCTAGAGATACTCTCTCTTGTCATGGGTTTTATTATTATTCACCTTTTCCTCCTTTGTGGATTAAGACATACCAACAAGTTGCTTATCCTCAGGCTTGTGTCCTTTATCCTCGTTCTTACTATCCTTTATTATATAACGTGGTAACAGGCCTCTCGAGAACTACCTCCATCGCACGGAAAACACTCACGTAGCTAGAAAAAGATTAGCCGCAGTTCAAATTACTGTGACTGCAGATGGAGGAAAGAAAGGAAAAGCGATTCAATCAAGGAAACAAAGGATAGTGCTAATGGACTTTAGGGAATAGCCTTTAAAAATAAAACTTTTCTTGAAAATGCTTCTTTGTAAACATTTTGAAAATAATTTCAGAAGTTTTTTTTAAAGCTTTTGCCCAGTCTGGTAACCTTCTGCTCTGATACCAAATTGTAACACCCCACCTCCGCTAGGGTCACTCACAAAGGGAATGCACTAGTGTTGGTGAAGCATTATTGAGGTAAACATACGCAGAAATATTACAATACAGAACATATAAAACAACGGAAGAAAAAAAACCAAATTTCATTACTTTATAAAATAGTAAGGTCTAAGCCTTTTACATCAAAATGCCATTACATCGAAACCTGTCTTGCAATAGTAAAGAAGCATAAAACCATAGTCATAAAAACATTCCCCAAGTGAAAGCAGCCATAGCCAAGAAAAGTCCAAGCCATGCATGATGACCTTGAAGCAGAAGAAGTCTGTACTAAGTAGCAGTATTTACTCCCTGAGAACCTGGGGGGGGGGGACGGAAGAGAAGGGAGCGAAAGAAAACGGGGTCAGTCATAAAGACTGGTAAGTCCTAGCTACTTTCAGCATAAAAACAGGTAAAGGTAACATGACATGCATAAACTGAAAGTAAACATAAGGATGATGACAAGGCTGGCATGATGAACTAAGATAACAAGGTAAACTGTGCTTAACAAGAAAAACTAAGGTATCAAGATAAATCAAGGTATCAAGATAAACTACGGGCACTATGAATCAATTATAACATCCCATAAGTAGCATCACAAGGTTCCTATCATGTATGACATCCCAAGGTTTCTGCCTCACCATCTACGATATCTATTTGCTCTGCACCTCTCGTACTAGTATCCCAATCCGTGTCATGTGTTAGCTATGAAATGTCCCTTGCCCAATGTCATGAAATGGTCCACTTATTAGTATGCCAACCTAATACACCGCATATGTAGGTTTTCCCAACTCGTATGATTCTTCCCATGTATATGTACAGTCCCTTGCCGTAAATCGTACGGGCTTCCTCACATAATTCTATACTACTTTAACGTAGTGCCAATTATCCTTGAAATCGTTTGGACTGCCATCCTTGTTTTGGCTAGGTTTCCTTATCATGAACTATCGCGTGTTCAACTAGGATTTGTCTCACCTAGGACCCCTAGGGATTATGATACCTATTTAACAATTTCTAGATTTGATTAGGATTTATGCCACCTAGGACCACTAGGGATTACGCTACCTAATGAACGTTTTCGACTAGGGTTTGTGCCACTTAGGACCACTAGGGATTATGCTACCTATCGAACAACGCCCTCGTAACGATCTAGTCGATCGACTCTCTACAAGATCTAGCTCGTTGTGTTGGTGTCATACGGCCCAATCGCGAATGTAGCTACTCTGTGCTAGGTCCACCATAGGGTGTATCAAGCCCTAGGATGTCAACCACTGACACCATTCCAAGCACGCACAGTGTACAACTACTGGTGCCCACGCCTGCTTTTTCAACTCCGGACTAAGTGCACGACCATAGTCTGCCTGAACTTACAATGGCGCACCAACTCAGTCGTCGTTCTGGTCGCTTACAATCAGCCCAGTAATCGTGCCCCACCCTAGCCTAGTCCCTAGGGTACCATGATACATCAAGTGGGTTACTGCTGAAAAGGACCCCGTTAACTAGGGTTTCGTCTAATGGGTTAAGTGTTGTCATTCAAGTTCATGACTTAACCCGCCTACGAATCATGTCAAAATTGGCTAAGTATTCAAGTTCAAGACTTAGCCCTGCAAACCATGTGTCAAGTTGGTTAAGTATATCAAGCAGTTCGTGACTTAACCCTACCAAATCACTGAGTCAGATTGGTTAAGTATAGGTTAACTTAACCCCATCAAATTATCGAGTCAGATTGGTTAAGTATAAGTTAACTTAACCCCATCAAATTACCGAGTAAAATTGGTTAAGTGTAGGTTAACTTAACCCCATCAAATTATCGAGTCAAATTGGTTAAGTATATTCAAGCGGTTCGCGACTTAACCCTATCCAGTTATCGAGTCAAATTGGTTAAGTATATTCAAGCGGTTCGTGACTTAACCCTATCCAGTTATCGAGTCAAATTGGTTAAGTATATTCAAGCGGTTCGTGATTTAACCCTATCCAGTTATCGAGTCAAATTGGTTAAGTATATTCAAGTGGTTCGTGACTTAACCCTATCCAGTTATCGAGTCAAATTGGTTAAGTATATTCAAGCGGTTCGTGACTTAACCCTATCCAGTTATCGAGTCAAGTTGGTTAAGTATAGGTTAACTTAACCCCATCAACTAGTCGTATTATAATGGTTAAGTAATACTCTCGTGAGTTTACTTGACCTTGCCATGCATCGCGTTGTCCCAGTCGGGTGCTATTGACCCATTTAGGTTAAACTAGCCCATCTGCTAATCGTGTTATATGGTTAAGTGTCATTAAGAAATCAAGTCCAGTTTTACTTAACCCGCCCATTCATATCATGTCGGTTAAGTGTCATTAGTCTAACTTAACCTTATCATGTGGCACCAAATAAATTAATGTACCCCAACCTCTCACATTAGACTTTGCTGTGGTTACTGGTTACGCCGGGCGGGTCCGGGCAGATTTACACCACAACCTAGTCTAACCTCGGGTTTCAAGTGCGGTATGACCAACTACTCACATTGGGTCCTATTGTTTGCAATTACTGGATTTGCCGGGCGGTTCCGGGCAGATTTATATTGCAAACTCAACCCAACCTCGAGTTGGCCACGTTCAAGTTTACCTAAGTGTCAAGTTCATGTCAAATTTTAGGCCACGACTAAGTCCATGTTTTCCACTTATGCCTATTGTCCAGTTTTTGATACAATTCATGTCAAGTTTCATGTTCCACGTTTTGCCTATTCTACCCTAAACGCATTCCCAACGCACATGAAAGCGAATCAACATAATAGATCTAATTAGGGAATAATATGACAAAGATGGGCATAAGGTGGCAAAGATGATTATAAGTCAAACATGGTGAAATTTGAGGCAAAGGTGTACAACCTAACTAGCATATGCAATATAGGCCTCAAACATGTATGATTCCAACTCTAGCAAAAAGGGTGATTATCATGGCAATAGTTGACATAAGATGACACTTCTAACATGTGCATAGCAGTAGGTTCACCATCATAGGCATGTAAATGGACATGAGGGGTTTAGGTTTTCTAACATGATTAAGCCCCAAATCAAGTTCATATCAATGTTCCACAAGTCAAGAGAATAGATTTAAGGGTTCATGTCAATATTCCACAAGTCAAGATCCAAGGGTTCATGTTACAATCTTGCATGATAAACTAGATCAAAACAACATGAGTGGGCATGATTTAGTCAATAAGAAATACCCCAAAATCATAGGTTCAAGAAAGGGGCAAGCATAGATCCACATAGATAATCAAACTTAGGTCCAATTTCTTTTTATCCCATGTCCATATTAAGTCTACCGTTTAGATCTAAAAATATCTAGAACTTACAAATCGAGGCTAGAGAATTAAGAACAAGAATGTGTCGTAGGATCGATGCTGAGACGATGATCAACTCCCTTGATTTGATGAAGAAAGCTTGCTCTTTTGACTTGGATCTAGTTTGAATGCTCAAGCTCTTAAGTTGGAGGCGGAGGCCATGATTCAAGAAGGATTTTGGCAGCACTTTGGTGTTAGAATTGATTTGTAGTGAATTAGGTTAGGTCTTAGGGTGTTTTTATAGGAGTAAGAACTAGTTTAGGCCATAGGATTAAACCTAGAACAGATCTGAGCCATCAAAAATCGTCACAGGCCCCAAAACAGAGCCAAACAGAGCCAACCAGCCATACAGTCGCACCCAGGCCGACCAAGGAGGTCGACCCCCAGGTCGACCTGGTCCTGGGGGGGGGGTCGACTCCCCAGTCGACCTGGGTCCTGGGCGGGAAATTTCCCGCCCAGCCCGCTTCTGGGTTTAAATTCGAATTTCAAATCTGTTTTCGTTTCTGAAAATTCGTGAAACTTCTAGAGACCATATCTTGGTCATACAGACTCCGATTTTTGAAAACTCGGACTCGTTTCCAAGCAGAATTTCGAGACGAACGCAACGGCGCAACCCGTTTCTCTTGATTCTTATTTTAAAATTTAATTCCGCCTTGATTTATGGTTATTACACGTTATTAAAATCCGGGTTGTTACATAAAATACATTGTTAAGACAAAATAACATCGATAAGAGCATGTTTCTTAACCAAATATTGCAATGCTTTGCTTTTTTAGGTTTGGGTTAATTTTTTCTTTTCTTTATCTACTACTCTTATATAGGGGAAAGGTTCTAAACAATGCACTCTTATCTGTAATTTCTTTTATTTTGAATTAACTGATTACTTACTCTTTTGTTGATTCGTTGTACCTAGGTGAAATATGATTGTAAAATCCATAATTGATTGCTTTTAGCTCAATATTTTAAAAGCTTTAACTGCTAGGTGACCTAAACGATATTGAATTTTTTTCCGTTATACACGTTAAAAATATATAAATATAATATGGACAAGTCTATCAAGATAAAAGTAAAACGCAGAATCTAACACATTATATCTTGATCGTTGGACCCACTTAGTTTCAACCTTATATGCAAACGCAATGTCATGCAAAATTTTGGGTTCTATTCTATGTCTCAATATTTGAAATTCATATATCTATAATAGCTAGCCTAATTTACATGGCATAATATTTAGTTACATAACTACCTCAATAAATTTAATTTGCATTGCTAACTTAAAAACTATCATATATAATTTTCTTAACTAATGCCTCTGGATAAGAATCTCCATTTTATAAATAATATTGTTATAATGTTTTCTCAGTTGCCCCTTCCATAGCATTATAGCAATCCCAAGCATACCTTTGATTTTGAAATGACCATTGTACACTCATTTATAGTTTCATAGACTGGCATATTGAACATTATATGACAACTTGCAATGGCATTTACAATATATTTGTTGCATGTGAAGTTTAAGGAGTGTTATATGCATTACCTTCGGCATGTGGCTATCTCTACCTGGAAACATTATTATTATTTTATCCAAATTTGTTGTCCTTAGGAGGAAGTTGTGTTTGGGTTAGTGAAATAATACTATAAAATGTGTTAAAATAAAAGGGGTTGGTTGTTCATTGTCGATTGTGCACAACAAATATGCAAGTCATTTGAAAATAGTACATGAGAAATAAAAATCCTAGTTAGGACATATTTCTACATCATATCCATCTTCTCAAAATGGGTGATTATTCTAAGATGATACGTGTTGGATATTACTACCATATGATTAAGTACATTAATGCATTCATTTTTGTCAACGAAGGAGAAATGCATGGTTATCAATTTGTATGAGTTATCCATTTCAAATTTATATTTTCCATTTCAAATATTTGTTTAAAAGCATTCAAGAAAAGTTTAAAAGCTTTTAAATTTCATCTTTTACATTATGATTTAAATTATTACATTACAAATTTTTAAATACATGGCTTTACATCATACTTTCATCCATATTGCTCTAGACGTTTGTTATTTTAAACTTACGATGGAGAGAAGATGCAATAAGTTTTTCTATGCTCATTTAACCGGACCGAACATTTTTTATCATAGGCAGAATAAAAACAGTTATGATTATGAATATGATGCTTAAAAATTTATAATTTAATAAAAAAGCTGATAAGTTATAATATAATTAAAAGGGAACTATTTTTCAGAAAGGAAACTTCAATAAATTATGTAACATTTAGATAGACATTGACATCGGAAGGAGACTATTCTTTAATTGGAAAAAGATCCGCAGTATGTAAAAGACATATTAGTATGCATACTCAAAGTTTTGCCCATGCTTATTTCCAACTAGACTAGATAATTAAGTAGAAATTTTGAAGTAAAATATGTTTTGAATGGAAATAGTTTATGAAAAGGAAAAAAACAATAAATTACAGCATACATACAAGATAATATTGTTAAACTTTAGTTTGAAATTAAATAAAGGAAAAGTAAAATGATAAACATAAAAACATTCAACAGAGCCTTATACTTGATGTGTCATAAATTTCAATGGTATACCTGATGGCACTAGCATCATCATGCTTAACGGCTTCTTCTCAGTTTATATTATGCGCCTATTGCGCTCTTTTTGTTGTTGAAAATAACTCTTCATTTTTTATTCTTGCTTAGGCACCAAGTGCAAATAGTATATATATAGTATATATATTTTGAGAAATTTTGCTTTTAAATTTCATACCTCTTAGTATATTGTGTTGCCACTTTATTAACTAAGGCAACATCGAAACTATTTAATTTTTTATAACTAGACCTTAAAATTCAAATGCAAGCTTCGCTGTTTGATTCCTTTATAATCCAGGACTGGAATGAATTTTCACTAACACTACCAGCAAGAAAATGTGTTTGTGTTTGCGTTTATATATTTGTCACATTTTCCAAACATCATATTCCTTTGACCCCATCATTTCAATCTTTGGAGAAGTATTAGCATTTTAACTGAAAAAAGGCAGAGTATGCTTATAGCATTTCTCATCCCCTCCCCCCCCCCCCCCCCCGTTGGTAAAAGAACATCCTTTTTTATTATACAAACCTGAATTACATCAATACAGTCTGTGCAAGAAGTTTTAAAAATGCACATCAGAACTTAGGGTGGTTCAAATCAATGTTTTAAAACGCAAAAGGCGTATGCGAGGCGTTTTCGGGTCCGTGAGGCAAGGCGTAAGCCTCTGAGACGACCCGAACTTCCCCCGGTCTCCGAGGAGAAGGGAAAGCGCGGATTGTTTTGTGAACACGACAAAATAGAACGCAGACGGAAGAACATTTCATTGTATATTACAACAATGTCACCAGATTACAAGAATATACAGAGTATAAGTGAATAAATATTACATAGAAAATATCAGAGATTACAATACATTACATAGCAGCGGAAAATAATACAATACACAACTGAAGGAGATATACGGATACAAAGCTTTCCGGATATCTTTCCAGCTTTAATTTTCTATAATTTATTACAAAGCTTCACTCAATTCTTTTCAAATAGTTTATATTTAAGACCATATATTATAATCAACTACATAATATTATATGTTTTGGAATAATTTTAGGAAACTATTATTCATCTAATAAATTACATAAAGATAAACCATATTCACATCAACAAAGGTATTAAAAACATTTTTCTAATATAAATACATCAATCACATAAAATAATTATACACATAAAGAATAATCATATGCTTAAATTTTAATTCATTTATATCGATATATTAATCTAGTATTGCATTGTAATATTGACGTCAACCACCCACATTTCGAATTTTATTTAGTTATTTATAAAACACTCCACAATATCAGTTAGTATTATAATTTAAATCAATAAATCCAAATTAATTATGTAATTTTGTATTTAGTAAATAAATTTGATTAACAAGTAGTTGTTAATTCATCAAATTAATACTAAATATGACGTTTTAAATTATATACCATGTTCATATAAAAAATAACAACAAATATAATGTTATATAAGTCACGCGATATAAATAAAATACGTAAACCATAATAAAAAATTAATAATCTATTAATTTATCTCAATAAAATTATAATACATTGAAGAAATAAAATTTCAACTCCAAATACCTACAATTTAATATTAGTTCAAATTTTACTGAACCCTCTCAGTTCTTTCAAGATATTTTATATTTGAATATATGTATGTTCAAACTACTCATGAAATCATAAATTCAAATTATTTAAATAATAAATATTTAGCTAATTTTTCTAACATGTCTTAAAAATATACGTCAATTTTACTATATATATTCATATTAAGAAAAATGGTATTTTCTCATTCAACTATGAAAAATATAACTCACATGACACAAATCGTGTAAATCGACAATAATAAAAAAGTTAACTTATAAATCATTTATTATTCATTTATTTCAAGAGTTTATTATATATTATACTACAAAATCTATTTTTAACGTCAATAACCTTACAATAAATTTATACTTCATTTGCAAATTTCTTTTCAGTTCTTCCTACTATAAAGCTATATACTAAAATTAATTTTAGCTTTAGCTTATTGAAACAAATTACATTGAACAATATTTGTTAATTCATCCAATAAAGTATTAACATACATCAGTTTCAGTATGTATAATGCATTCACATTAGCAAAATTTATAGCACTATATGGTTTCTCGAAATATACACACACATACTGAGTGTGTAAGCTAAAATGTAAATTAAACACAGACAATAATAATATTTTTAATTTACAGTTTATAAATTTTACACAAAAATTTATCATATGTTGCAACAAGTTTCTCATTTCAACAATAAAATAATATTTCTATTTTAATAATATTATCATGCGCAACATGTATCATATTGTGATTGACTGATGTTAATATAACATATAATTCAGAACATAGCAGAAAACAAATAATAAACTTATATTTATTATCATCAAACAAAAACCAGTGATTGTTTACTCTATAAAATAAACTCAAAATATAAACATAATTGGTAAAATAAAGAATAGCCACCATTGGATTGTTTGTTTATTTTCGCATTGGATAAAAAGCTAAATACCATTAAGAAACCAGAGACTCTAGAGGATGACCTTGTAGGTTATTTTCGAATATGGTCGGGCCCTGCTAAATACCAAGTCGGCCCTGCTGGTAACCGACGGCATGTTCATTATTGACTTGTTTTTTAGTTCATTTATGTTTTCTAGTTAACCAAAGTTTTTAATCCTTATATCAAATATCTTCTTAGATATCCAGTACATATCCATCCTCGTTCATAAATAGTTGATCAAAATTTTATCCTTAAAACAATAGTTAATTACCGTTGCTATAGACTTTCATGACAAGCCATAATTGTCAAATTCGAGAATTTCTCTAATTAGAAATATGATTCATTGGTTGGATTTTAAATTGATGTGCCTTCGACAACTTAAACCTTGGTATAATACATGAAGTGTGGTACTAAAAGCACCGCAATTTATGCTACGAAGTACCATCGGTACAGCCAAACATATTTTTTTTGATGTGTTCTGTGGTCTACCGCCGACGCCGACTGAACACTGTTCCGGAGGCGATACCGTAGCACACGTATAGCAGAAAGCGCGGTCTACATGAATTAATTATTAAGGCCAATCATCAGCAGTATACAATAATCTTAGTGCTTAATTTGTTGTATAGTTTTCATTTCACAGTCACAGCCATGACATATTTACAGCACACTCTGTGCAGACAACCAGAATGAACGACTATTTATGAATGGAGTATAGGAATAAAGAAGAAAAAGTAAAACGACTCCTTCAAGTTTCAGCACAAGCCTTTTTCATTACAACTTTATTTAGCAATTGGCAATTATACACGATCAGCAGGCCATCTGATCTCCAGAAGAAGAAATCTCTTCGAAAATAGGCAATCTTCTGTTCCTGCTTCTTCCTTTCCCCCACTCATTCAACTCCAACGACCACACATCCAAATTCAAATTCAAAATTTCAAATTCAAACTCCCTCCACTCGCTTTCCCCTCTTATCATCTCCTCCATCTCCCTCATCAACTTCTCCGCCCTCACAACCGTTGTATCATCGAACTCCAACCCTGGAAACCTCCTTCCAGCAACTTCTTCAAGAACTCTTCTAGCTTCTTCGTACTTCCCTCTCTTTACTAAACAAAGCCCTAAATTACACGCCTTAACAGCATTTGGATCGATCGATTGTGCTTTCTTGTACATGAGCTCGGCTGCATTATAATTCTTTTGCTGCATATAAGCCCCATCCAAGGTTGCCTAAAACCCCAGCAGTTTCATGATGAATGGAGACCTGGAACTTCTTTCCATGAGACCTTGCTCTCCTTGTGGTCTTACCATCGAAGGCTTCCCCTATGTAGATGGACTTGAGTTTTTGCTTAAGAAGCTTGATTTGCTCGTCTATTAGGTTGCATTTCTTGTAGAGGTCGATTAAAAGATTGTCAAGGGATTCTTGAGCTTGTTCTGAGCACAAGTGGCGGAAGGATTTGATGGCTTCCACTGCCTCTCCTGGTCTGTTTTGTTGCTTCATTACTATGGACATGTCTTTGAGGGCGCTGTCCACTCGGTCTCCTTCGTTTATTGCTTTCCAGAACCATACAATTGATGCATCGAAGTCCTTCTCAACAAGCTAATGTTTTATGAAGTTTTACTATGTTAGCTAATGGAGAATAGGAATATGTATGTTATGTACATGTATAAACATAGCATGGACAAAGTAAGTTGACGGTAAATTAACCCATGTTATTCATCTAACGTGATTCTCAAGTTTTAAGCATGCAACTGCAATGCATTATCAATTAACACTGCTAGGAATGTTGGCTATAGTGGTGCATATTTGTACTGGCTACCGACTATTAAAGCAAACATCCATCGTAAGACGTTGCTAGCCGATGCAAAGTCTGCATAAACACACAACCCGTAAACCAGAAAACATTTCACAAAAACTCGCACTAAATATACAAAATCAAACAAAAAAAAACAAAAAAAAAACAAAAAAAAAAGTCTTAGCTCTTTGCGCCGTTCCTCGTCGCCACTGTCAACAGCCATCATCCCTTTGCATTCGCAATCGTAGCCACCTGTCAGCTTTCTATATCTCATTCCTCTATGATGTCAAGGTATGATTAAAATTTGGATTATGAAAATTGATTGATTAAGAGTTAGAAATTGATGTTTATTTGGTGTTATCTGATGATACTAGCTAGTCTATTAGCTGATTTGGATATATAATAAAACCTTATTTTAAAAAATGGTTGATTATGAGTTTGAAATTGATAATTATTGCATATTAGTTAACGATAAAGTGTACTAGTTGATTTGAGAAAATTATTAACAGTTTGATTGTTATTAAGTTGAACTTAAAAATTAGAGTTGGTATAAAATCCATAAACTAGTGTATACTTACTGATTGATGTGCTTATTGTTAAGCTTACATGAATATTTGTTATACTTTATAACAACCTTTGTTCTAGTTTACGCGAAAATTAGTGTATAATTATTGATTAATATATTGCTAGATTGGTACGATCAAGCATAAGTAATATTTTTCAATTAATAGTATGTTATAATTATAAGTGTTAATGATCAATATATAATAAATTTATCTTAATCTATTACTATAAGGGCTAACTTTTAATTTTAACTTACAAAATAGGTAAATTAAAAATTTAAAGTTAAATAAATCTTAAAATTTCAAATTTAGTTAATAAAATATTTAAGTAGTTAAATGAATTACAAAATTTGAAATGAATACAAAAATAAATATTCTGTTGAAATCGATTTTCTATAGAAACTAAAAAATGAATATAACAACAATAAATATTCCACTGAAATTGATTTTTTTTTTTTTAAATATGAAATGAAAATAATACCAACTAATTGTTGTGATTTGTGACATGAAATCACATATGTTGATGGAGACGAGGCATGAATGTGCTTGGCGATAGTGGAGATGGAGCAGAGGCAGAAAGAAGGCAAGGAGGAGCAGTTTTATGCTATGTTTCAGCACAGATGTCTGAGGGATCTTGGTCAGATGTCTGTGCCTACAGGGTTTTGAAACCCGAGAGTGTGGATAGACGTCTGACCAATCTGGGTCAGACGTCTGACTTGTCAGGGTTTGGAACCTGAGAGCATGGACAGACGTCTGACATATATTGGTCAGACGTCTGAGCGGGTTTTCTGCTGTTTTGACTTGGTCTTCCTGTGACTTATTCTGCAACTAATGAAGGGGCAAATTGGGTATTTGCATAAGCCTTCTATTCTCCTATAAAAGCAGCATCTAGGGTTGGATTAAAAGCATGAGATTGTGACCGAATTAATTAATCCAAGGGTTTGCCGTCGTTCTTCATTGTTCTCCTTCTCCAACAAAAGTGTCAGTCATCTAGATATTCTTTCCCTTTCTCAGTAAGGTTATTGATTCTTGTAATTTGTTTATTGTTGGTTGTTGAACTAGTAAGTGTAAACAAAATTTGTTTTTTTTTTTTTTTTTTTTTTTGAATCAATAAAGAGGGTGGTTGGGTGGAATATCCTGTGTTTGTGCGATTGTTTTCATATCTGTGTTTGTTTCCATAGAAATCATCTTAATTGGGTGAAGAAGATTCTGGTCGCTTCTGCAAAGGCGTAGTTTTCATAACAGTTGGTATCGGAACTAGACCATCGCAAAGCTTAGAGTGATTTTGGATTGGAAAATTTGATTTTTTTTTTATGTGGGATATGATGACGTTTCCGAAGATGACTGTTTTTGATGGAAGAAATTGAGGGATTTGGAAGCCTAAGATGGAGGATGTGCTTTACCTCAATGATCTTCATGATCCGATTGATGGAGATGGGAAGAAACCCTCAGGTGTGGATGAGGGAAAGTGGAAGAAGATGGATAAGAAGGCTATTGCCTTGATTTGGCAGTACCTTGATGATTCGGTATTCCATCATGTGACTAATTGTGAATCCACGAAGGATTTATGGGACAAGTTGATATCTTTGTATGAGTCGAGGAGTGCTACAAGTAAGGCTTTTCTGATTCGAAAGCTTGTTAAGCTGAGATTGGGAGAGGAGAAGTCCGTTGTAGAGCACCTGAATGAGTTTCAAGATGTGATCAATCAATTGAAAAATCTGAAGGTCAATTTTGTTGATGAGTTGCAAGCTCTTTTGCTGATGAGTTCGCTTTCAGAAAGTTGGGAGACTTTGGTTGTTTCATTGAGTAACTCCAATACTGGTGGAGCCATCTCTTTGGAAACTGTTCGAAGCAGCCTTTTGAATGAGGAACTAAGGAGAAAAAGGTCGGGTTTTAAATCAGTTCAAGGTGAGGCCATGGTAGCAAAGGACTCGGGGAAATATACAAGAAGAAAGAAGAAAGGGGCTAATGGTAAAGGTGCTTGTTATTAGTCACATACGCAAGAATTGTTATGCTTATCAGAGAGATAAGAAGAAGGTTGCGGATGGTGATGGAAGTAATGAGGCACAGGCAGATATTGCTGCAAGTTCTGTTAGCGATACTTCTAGTGATGTCCTGTTTAGCGAAGTTAATCCTTGGAAGATGGATTCAGGAGCCAGTTTACACATTTGTAAGGATGTGAAGTATTTCTCTTCTTATAAGAAGAATGTCGACGTGATTAGGACAACCAATGGAGTAGAGCTACCAGTTTGTGGTATTGGATCTATCCGGTTTCGTATGCATGATGGCGTGGTGAGTGAAGTCTCTGGAGTTAGACATGTACCCGCTAGTTCGCATAACCTCATTTCTCTCGGTCAGTTGGATTGCCGTGGTTGCACTTATAATACTCGAGGTGGAGTTTTGAGAGTGAAGAATGGTGGTCGTGTTGTGATGAGAGGTGTCTTGGAGGCAGGAAACCTGTATAGATTGGTTGATTTTGTGGTCGATAGTGGAATGCGAGTGACGGTTGAAGAACCTAGTCCACAGCAAGGTGGAGAGGTTAATTTGGTCACTATTGATGTGTTAGACAGGGGTCTTCATGTTGATGATGCTCGAAGGATCCGGGGTAATCAAGGAAGGAGCTCAGATCAAGTGGTAGACGGGTGTCGATGCAGAAAATCCAAAAGGTGGAGATCCTTGTGGTATTACAAGCATTTTTAGACCGTTAGCGTTGTGTGGTGCATCTCGGGGGAAGATACATCGTTGGCAGATGGTGGGTTGTGTTTGTAATGGTTTAATTGAGAGTAGGTGTCGTTGAAAGAGCTAGATGACTTGTGTGTTGGAAGATCATTTGATGTGATGCGATTTCATATCAATGTGAAGTGTTGTGATTTGTGACATGAAATCACATATGTTGATGGAGACGAGGCATGAATGTGCTTGGCGATAGATGAGATGGAGCAGGGATAGAAAGAAGACAAGGAGGAGCGGTTTAGTGCTATGTTTCAGCACAAATGTCTGAGGGATCTTGGTCAGACGTCTGTGCCTACAGGATTTTGAAACCCGAGAGTGTGGATAGACGTCTGACCAATCTGGGTCAGACGTCTGACTTGTCAGGGTTTGGAACCCGAGAGCATGAACATACGTCTGGCATATATTGGTCAGACGTCTGAGCGGGTTTTCTGCGGTTTTGACTTGGTCTTTCTGTGACTTATTCTGCAAATAATGAAGCGACAAATTGAGTATTTACCTAGGTCTTCTATTCTCCTATAAAAGCAGCATCTAGGTTGGATTAAAAGCATGGAATTGAGACTGAATTAATTAATCGAAGGGTTTGCCGTCGTTCTTCATTGTTCTCCTTCTCCAACAAAAGTGTCAGTCATCTAGATATTCTTTCTCTTTCTCAATAAGGTTATTGATTCTTGTAATTTGTTTATTGTTGGTTGTTGAACTAGTGAGTGTAAACAAAATTTGTTTTTTGTGAATCAATAAAGAGGGTGGTTGGGTGGAATATCTTGTGTTTGTGCATGTGTTTTCATATCTGTGTTTGTTTCCATAGAAATCATCTTTAAGTAATTGGGTGAAAAAGATCCTGGTCGCTTCCGCAAAGGCGCAGTTTTCATAACACTAATATTCTACTAAAATCGATTTCTAAAATGTTAAGAAATAAATATTACTAAACAAATATTCCACTGAAATTGATTTTTTTTTAAAAAAAATAAGAAATGAAAATAATACCAACTAATATTCTACTAAAATCGATTTCTAAAATTTTAAGAAATAAATATAAAAAAACATATATTCCACAAAAGCCGATTTTCTTAAAAAAATCGGAAATAAATATAACGACAACAAATATTATACTAACATATATTTTCTAAAAAAATCAGAAATGAATATTACAACAACAAGCATTCTACTAAAATTGATTTTTTTAGAATAATTAAGAAATTAATATAACAACTACCAATATTGTACGAAAATTGATTTTCTAAAAAAAGCAGGAAATGAATATAATATTTATTTAAAAATAAGCATTAAGTATTATTTTAACAAATATACCATCAACAAATTAAAGGTTTTTGTTTCAAAAAACTTTAACTTATTTTAGAATACAACAACTGCAGCAATACACCTCTTGGATGTAATGTTATGTGCATAAGAAAAATAAATTACTATCGAAATTAGACAGAAGTGTGGTCTGTGGTGTATTGAATTTTTAGCCTTAAAAGGATTTAATTTATTTATTAGAATACAACGACAACACATCTCTTGAATGCAAAGTTATGTGTAGAAGAGAAATGAAGTAATATCCAAATTAAACAAAGGTATCGGGTATGAAGTCTTTAGTTTCAAAAGTATTTATAGTTAAAAGGTAGGTGTTGTCAGAATTACTAACAAATATTTTTAAAGGGACGGATTGGCTAAGCTCTCAGTTAAGTTTCAAAATACACAAAACATTCTTGTCAAGATATATAGTAAATTAAGTCCTTGTCTTTTGAAAACAAAATAAAAAAACAACGTAAAAATCTTCCAACCTTCAAAACTTATCTCAATTTTAAATCATCTTCGTATTTAAACAAAAAAAGTAAAAAAAAAATGCATTAAAAAATAAAAAAAATTACCCTTCAGTAAAACTTGTAGAAAAACAAGCAATTTTTCAATAAATGGCAGACATACACGCAATTATAACCAATAATTACATACTTTATACAATCTCTGCTAAATGCTTTAAAATTTCTAAATAATTGTCTATGCTTGCTCATCATCACATTATTATAGATAAATTATCAAAAACTTAACGTAAATCACATACAAATGACAAATGGCTCAATGCTAAAAAATGGAGATAAAAAACAACTTTTCTAAGTAATTGCAGATATGTCTGCAATTTTCGGTTCACTGAAGACATGTCTACAGCATTTGTAGATATGTCTGCATTTGTTTATAATAAATGTAGGCATTTCTGCATTTTTTCTTTTCCTTTCTAGTAATTTTGTTTTAATATTTCCAATTTTATGAACTTTTAAGCACTGAAGAGAAAAAAACATGAAAACAACATTGCTACAGTTCTAGAGATCCGTTTTACAATAAACTTTGAAAAGGAATCCGCCTTGTATGAAGTTTGATTTTAAGGACTCGCCACTAGTTATCACATTTTTAAGTTAGGAACAATGTTCGTCTATTTTATCGACTATACTTGGATGTAGGAAGTCAGAACCTGTATGAAAAATCCGATGAACGAACATTCCCACAATGATATATACAGATTTATTAGATTTATGATATCTAATAATCGAAATAAAGAGGAACATCGTTTTCCTTGTAGTAAGGGCCAACATAAGAAGCATGGGAACCCTGATGCAGTTAAAGTATATTTATATAAATCTGGTTTGATGCCGAATTATTATTTATCAGATTGTCATAGAGAACTTTTTGCATCTACGCCAAATATATTAGATGATGATTATATTACGACGAACGCAATAGAAGATATGGTAGAAGATGTAATAAAACCAATGTTCTCTAACACTCAATTTGATGATGAAGACATCAATATTGAGAAAGAACTGAATATGGAAGCACAAAAAAATTATAGTTTATTGGATGCTACTAAAAGGCTGCTGTGGATGATTATAAAAGTAGAACCAAATTATCATTAATAATTGAGCCATTATGACATTAAAATTCAACTTAACAAAAGCTTGATTTATAGCAGTTGTGAAAGCTGCAAACCATGTATGTCGTCCGATAATCCGATGTGTTATAGTCATTATAAATAGGGCTAACAATTAGAATCGAAAACCGGCCAAAATCCAAAACCCAAGCCAAATAGATCCGAACCGAACCCGATGGGTCTCGGGTCGGGTTTAGATGACAAAAAATACAATTAAGACCCGACCAAACCCGACTCAAATTGACCAAATCCGAAAAAACCAACCAAAAAACATTGAAATATATGTATTTTTTGTGTTATAATCCAACCGAACCTGGACCGAAGCTTAGGTCTGGTTGGGTCCAGATTTTTGAAATGTATAGTTCAGACCCGACAAAACTCAACCCTTCTGGAACCGAGACCCACCGGGACAGGTGCGGACCCACCTAATCGGATCTAATTGCCACCCCTAATTGTAATGTGAAAACACTTATATTGGTTGGCTTTCCTGCTGCCGCACCAAAAGATGGATACATGTATAAAAGTTATATGTAGTATTGAAAATGGAACATCAATCTTAGGAACTGCAAAATATGCAATAAGAAAAGATGTATAGCAAAAAAAAAAAAAAAAAAAAAAAAAAAAAAAAAAAAGAATTTTTATACAAGATAATGCCTTATTTACTCATCACTCCTATACTTCAAAGGTTATATGCGTCTTCAACGACATCATGTCACATTCGATGGCACAATGTTTAACTCACACTAGGATGACACTTTGACGTATCCATCTACTGTAAAGCATGTAAACGTTTCAATAAGATGCATCCCATATTTATTGCAAAGAGACTTATTGCCGCACTTAGTTTATATACGAATGGGTTTTCTCTATTTTCTTAATTTGGTAGTTGTAACACCTGCATTTTTAGATTAAATAATAAAATAAAATTCGTAAAATTTTCAGAATTTAGTCACAGAATTAACATCATTGCATCTGTGACGATTTTCTAATCAATTTAGACCTATGATTTACAAAAAACGGATCTAAAATGAACAAGATATCATTAAATGAAGTTTTAGAACAAGCGTGAAAAAGAAGAAATAAGAGAAACACAAATATAAACAATAGCTACCAATGTTTTAGTCTTATAAACAAAAAGTCAAGGTAGATGAGTTGGTAGAGCATGCACTTCCTAACATGGAGGTTAGGAGTTCATTTCCCATAAACATCATTTTTAAAATTTTAAGAGAGTCAACTAAAATTATGCATGTTCTATATATATATATATATATATATATATATATATATATATATATATATAAGTGTATAAATATATTGGCGAAAAATTCAAAAATAACAATCAAGAGAAAAATGTCGGCAGAACGCCATTTGAATTTTGAAAATAAATGGGATTGTGCATAAATATATAAACCTAAATTCAGAATTATAATTTAAAGCATAAATTCAAAGCGGAAGGTAGTAATGGAATAAATGCGCACATTTATTTATGCGTGTGAATGCGTGTTAAAAAGAATGAAAATAATTAAATAGATTAGAAAAAAAATTAGCAAGGGAATAATGTTAATAATAACATTTATAGTGCGCGGCTATTAACGAACAAAAGTTTAGGAAGCTACGCATGAATATATATACGTAAGTTTGAATTTGAAATCTAAAACGTACGTTATAACTGAAAGAAATTAATTTAGGGAAGAATAACAAACAAGAAGATAACGCACGATGATAACGTGAAAAGTAACATTTAAACATAGGCAAATATCATGCATAGGAGGACCCATTCGGGACATATATAATATGAATTTTATATTTTGTCGGCTCTGATTTATTCTTTATAAATCTAACGGATGAAGCTCTTTTGAACACCTATAAATAGACCAACAGGGTCTAGTCTCAAACTCATATTTTCTGAGAGAGCGCCAGAGCTATGTCATTTCTTTTCTCCTTCAAATTATTCAAAAAATAAATATATTAGTTTTAGGTTTCTGATTTAAGATTTGGAGATAAAGATTATAGATTTAAGTTATAGATGCTCAGATCCTCCGTCCAAACAAATCAACAAATCCGAATTAAAAATAAAGCAACGCAGATACAAATCAAATTCAAGAATTGTGCACAGTCAGGTGAGTGAATTAAATTATATTTTTCAATAACAATATTTTCGTATCGTTTGATTCCTGCTAAAGTTTACAATATGTTCTTCTTCTTCTTTTCCTCTCTTCTATGTCAAAATATACTATTTATATCATATTTTGGTTATGCATGAAAATTGAATAAAATTGGAATTATGGCAAATTGGATAATTGAATTATGGATAGGCGCAAAATTATTGAATTGTAGCTATCTGCAATTTAATTGAAATTATAAACAAAAAGGGGAAAATTTACTGATTTGAAGCTAAAAGAACATATTGTGTCAATATTGTTATAAACGAAGGAATTGTAAATTTACATATTATTTGTAAAAAAAAAAAAAATCTTTTTTCAGATTTAATTGGAAATAGTGCAGAAATTGTACGGATTAAAAGAAAAGGAAGTGTAAATCAAATCGTGTCAAATTTTATTGTAATCGTGCAAAATAAAAAGAAGAAATTATACAAATTAATCCAATGTGAAAGTTCATAGTAGTCTATATTTGTTGGTTAGTAAAGAAGGGTATTTTCATTGTTCGGGCAATTAAAGAAAAATAGGAAACATGATTGCAAACTAAAATTATAAATAAATAAATATTAGTGTGAAATATGGAGTTAACCGTATTACGCAATAAATTAATGACCTCAAAAAGAAGAAAATAAATATTTTACAATCATGGGTTCCTATTATAGTAATTACCTGAAACTATGTAAAAGGATTTTATTACTGATTTGGTAAACAATCAATTTGAAATAGGCCTAACTTTCTAAAAAGAATAAATTGTAAAGATGAGAAAGAAGGATAACATAACTTAAAAAGGATATAAAAAGAAAAAGAGATATAAAAGGTTTATTATGTAAACTTACAAAGACGGTAAGTAGATTAATGTCATAACCATGTAAATTAATAAGAAACCTGCGAAATATGTAATGGATGGGGAATGTAACATATTATAATAAATTATATCAGACGAGAATGTAATATAATATGTAGACTTGTCATAGGGACAAGTAGAGTAATAACACAAAGGTTATAGTTAAAAGATGAAACGGGAAGCAAGAGGCTTATTATAATTAACTTAGACAACGGGAAACAAGTTTAGTAAACAAACTCACAATTACAATTGTGGTAATATTATAAGTAATATTATAACACGAGGTTATAATTAAATGGAAAAGAGTAGAGTAGGCTTATTATTAGTAAACTTATAATTGAAAGAAATCACATTTAATGAATACAATAATAATCGATGGTCGTTCCGACAGTGAGAGCTGATTAATAAAAATAAGCGACCAACTAGGGCTAATAAACAAATAATTTGAATGCAAAATAAACAATGTAATGTTTAAATTTATTAGCAATGTGGTAAGTAAAAAAAATCATGTAGTTGAATATTAGACATAGAGTTTAATAACGTAATGATGAGATGTACGTAGGCCAGTCCGTACATATTTCGGATGAAGAGCTCAACGGGGCAGATCATCGTGGGTGTCTAGAGACACGAGGGAAGCACGTCTAACTTATTCGATGGGATTGGAAGGAAGTGCAGGACTTCTACGAGATGTAGGATACTCTGTGATGGCCCCCTGTGGTACACCTAATGAAGCTGTACCCACAGAGGCATGGTCTGTACAATTCCACCTGGTGAGTATGCCTTGGCTGCATCTTGGATGATGGACAGCCAAAAGACAGATTAAGATGATTTTACAATGATTCAGTAGCTGCCTCAATGAGGGAGGCTTCATTGTCAGGACACAACAATGATAGCAGGTTGTTAGATATCTGTTATCGTCAGTCCAAGCGTATTCGAGCTATGAAATATTAAATGTTTTTTCTCCTGTTTAACACAGTGTATTCGAGCTAGATCCGTCCAACATAGTTCTTAGGATATCGCGACAGGCATACGTGAGTCACATAACGGTATGTCGGCTTTAGTGGACGTTAATTCCAGATAACGTCAAGGAGACTATTTGGCAGGTTTTTTTTGGTATGTTTGATATATTAGTTATTACATTTTGTAGTCAAATTTATAAGGATATGATTAATTCATTTTTATACTATATATAAAAATGTAAAACTCGTATTTTCTCAAATGTTCATGCTTCAGAGGACCTCTAGGATGCTGATATTTCCCTCGTACAATGCCATTGGAACGGTAAAACTGCAAAAACTATAGCGAAACGATAAACAACATAAAAACAACCGGAAAGAAACCTACTTGGATGAGCGCTAATGTGTGGGATGATTTTGTCACTTGTTGTAGCAACGGGGAATTTTAGGTAAATTTACATCATATTTAATTTAAATTGTTCTGCGTAATTAATATATAAATTAGAACAATAAAGCACTTTTTTCAACTTAAATTTATAGATGGAGTCCTCGAGGAAGTCAGCAAATTGGAGCAAGAACCCCGTCACACATCATGGTGGCTCCAAATCATTTCATCACGAGGACTTAGTATATTTGTTAGTTAAGATAATAGAAAATAGTGTTAAAGATAAAGCTGAAATTTTATTCTAAAGGACAAAGCATCAAATTTTAGGTATCAGTTTTACAGTGTGCATGGTATCAGAATTTGAGTACCAGTTTTTAAGTATCTGTTTTAAAGTGTAAAGTATCAGTTTACAGTGTATTGTCCTTGAGAATTAATTTTTTATGGGTTGTCCTTAAGCTTTAAAAGGTTATGAAGTTTGTCCATCACAATAATATCCCCTTAAGATAAACACTTACAAATTTTGAATTCTAATTTGTTAAAAGATAGATAATATAATAATATATAATATATATTTATATGTGCATATTTCAGGAGAGACAACGCAGTGCTCCTATATCATGTTGTGATGTTTCAAGTATACTGATGCGGTGAGTCAGACAAACGATTCAGACTTAGTTTCTTACTTTTGAGACCATGATGAGAAAGCACATACTGCATACGTAAGTATAACATAATTAACTAAAATTATAAGTTTTTTTTGGCAAAGCCAACCAGTTGCTATAGTGGACCGTACCACTTTTTCATCATAGCAAATAATCATTACAAAATAAAATAGGAGATAAGCAAACCGCTTACCTGCTACAAACATATTGACTAATTACAACAGAATAAATATAATCAGAGCACCACGCATGGTGTGATCAGTTACTATACAGATACAACCAGATACATAATACCCAGTAGATCACAAAGGCTATAATATTACTCTCAATGCAGTTGCTTTAAGTCTTATATACTTGCCAATCAGCAGCAGGGCAAGTAGAAACAGATCAATTTATATTTACCAAGCCAGTAGCATTAAGAAATGCAGACACATACATCAGCAAAAACGGAGGCAGAAAAACCAAGCAGAAACAAGGAAGCAGTTAACACTTCTTGAACATTGCAGAAGATTGAATAAGAGACAAAAGTTGAAAATATGTGCTAAGAAGGAAGCTGGATGCAGAGTGAAGAATCACAGTATTTCAGAAACTAGTATGCATGGCTATAGGATAACCATATGACATACATCATTTTTTATACTTCCATTTAGATCCAGAACTACAAGAAGGCAAGTCAAGCTACATCTAAAAACCACACAACACAATCTATTCCAAGACGACACACAATAAATAATAACACTGCTCACATACATCCAAGACACAATACCTACAGTCTTAACTTGACAACGAAAACCAACCAAGAAACACAAGCCGATCCCAAACTAGCAAAAAACTAGAGACCTAAAAGCTTCAACGTAGAACAACCACCCAGAAACAATACGAACTACACAGAAAACGAACATCAAAGGCATCCTCGATGTATCTTATCAGACATCTCCACCTCAATACAAACCCGACTTGACATTTGATGAGGAGTATACCATTGTTTAATATGTCATGGATCCACCAACCCGCTACAGACGTTACGGATTTGGGAACCAAGCGGTAATTTTGAAATTAAATTTGAAAATAATTATTTTGCTGCATTTTCAAAACTGTTGCACATTGTGATGGATTATAGTAAACATATATTATATCTCGTCTAATAATTTAATGAAAACTGAAATTTACATGAGTTGCAATTGTAAAACAATGCAAAATTGAAATTATGGTTACGACATCTCAAAAGGTGTGCCATAGGGCTCAGAACGTAGAGAAGATTGCACAGCTATGAGCCTAGATCGCCGCGCTTGAGGAACGTAACTGCCGTCGTGAAGAAGAGATGAAACAACTGAACTAGCGTTTGGTACAGTTCATGGCCAAGTACAGACAGTTTCCTTCATCTGATGGACCCAAAGGAGAGTGATTTGAGGTATGATTTGTTACGTTTTATTATTATATATACATATACACTTTGAGTGGATGAGGATTTGGTTGATACATTGTGATAAATTATATATATTATTGCTTTGGATGTTGGTTTGGATGACGCTTTGTTGGTTTGGAAGATGAAGTATGTTGGTTTGTTATATTTTGCTGGATGTTGTATATATTGGTTTATGTTGTGTATATTGGATTGTATGTGTATGACTTCGGTTTAATATTATGTTTTAGTATACATATGAGTGTTATTGTTAAATATATGCTCGAAATGGATCTTTCATGATATATTTAGATTGTGGGAGCTGAAAGTAAGCAATCTAAAATCTAAAAAAAAAAAAAAAAAAATCTAGAATTTCAGCGGTTGACAACAGCTTACAGGTCATCCGTTTTCAATGGCTTCTAACAAAAAATTCAATGATTTATAATGGCTATCTGATCAACAATTTCTTCCACGTGTCCACAATAGACGTTAGAGGCCACTGGGAAAAAACCCCGTTAATGACGTTGGAAAGCGTTGATAGCCGTTCAAGTATATAGCAATGGGGTTTCCAATGTCTTACCAACAGCCGCCAATGGCTGCAGGTCGTTGGAAGCCACTGGTTTTCTTGTAGTGTGGACTAAATATGTTAATCTCCAAACGGAATTCTTCTTTGGTTACGTCTTTTGCTATATTGTCTTATGGATATGTATTCAGTTCTTTTAAGGAAGCTTGTAATTCAAAAAATAATATAAAATGATTGCCCATAGCATTTTTTGATGCATACACAAATTTTGAGTGTTTATTGGATGAAAATAAAATATTATTTCACTTAATCAGTGTAGATTCTTAAGATATACGTTATGTTTTAATCAGTCAAGAGGAGCATATGTAAAGTGTCATATGTAAAAATTTGCTGGTTTCTAGTACATTTAATTAGGATTACACAAACTCGTAATCAACTCTGTGTTAATTACAGAAGAACATGAAGTGATCCAAATAATGAACAATGTTTTACTGGTTTGAATCTGTGGGTCTGCATTGCAGCATTGGAGCATCACTCTGTGTTAGGTTGATATATAGATGATCAAATATTGTCAATATAGGCTGTATATCTTACACTGAAAACTTCCTTTTCTAGACTACATATGTTACCATATAGATTATCAGGTTTATTCTGTTTAAAGTATAATTATTTTTTGATGTGAACTTCTCTTTCATAGTTAAATCAGCTGTATTACATACTTTAAACCGAGCAAGATTTACCGTAGATATGGAGTCATTCCTCAAGAGTGGTATGCTTTACATTTTTCCATCATATGTAACCTTCCTCACTAATTTCACACTTAGAAAAATACAAAAGCCTGATAATGTAGTATTTTGACACATTGATAAGTTGGGACAGTCATAATGCATTTGATTATTTATGAAGTATTTAGCAAGAATTTTCTTTTTGCCTAGTTTATAATCTGCACATTGGTATGAAAAGGCAGTGAAAAACGTAAACTATAAAATGAGTTAACTAGATTGGTAGATTCTTTTGTTCATTCAGTATTTCACGCCCTTGATAACTGTTTAGGTGTTTGTTCTGTAGTTGGTTAGGTAGCTAATATGAGAAAATCTACTTCTAATTTAAATTAGTTAAGACAATTTTTATCTAAAACAATTTATTTACAAGATAAAGATATATTCCAGGATATGATGTGAGTTTAATAGAGTAATAAAAACAAAAAACATGGCGTACAGTGGAATAAAGCGACATGGTATTAATTTTCATACAGTTGATATGTTGTGTAATAACAGTTCACAACTAAGTTGTACAAAAATCAAGGCCTTATCCACCGCTTGGATGTGTAACTTATATATTTTATCAAGACGATCTGTTTATGTGTTTGCACTATAAAAATCAAGCGTTCAAACAAGTACTTTATAAATGAAGCTTTATTATTAAAAATAATAGTTAACCAATGTTTGTACCATGATATCTACATGAAATCACCGAAATTCTATTTTTCTAATTCAAAATTGTGTTGTGTCAATTGCTTCTTCAAATGAATCTCCATTCAATAAAGTTAAGAAAGAGGAATTGATATCTAAATTGGAATGAACAAAAGTCATACATTTTATACATCATGCATATACAGTCAAGTTATCATTAGACATGGTTCCATTATATATGTAAGTATTTTGATTACCTTAAAATGGATTTTATCATAAACGCATGAAACTAAGCCAGTTTCATGTTTCAATCTTCCAGAAAATTTCGTGCTGGCTAATTAGAAAAAATAATAATGTTGCTTCATGATTTCCCAGTCTCATGCATATTCAACAAGTTTCAGCCACCATTTTATTTCAGAAAAAGTAGCAAATGCAGCACAGATCATATAAATTGTTAGCACAGAAATGCACAGAATATTTGGTTAGTTTCCATTAAGATAGGAACCATTTCAGCAACACACTAAAGCCAGCTTAGAAAAATCTATGATCTGATGTATTTATAGATTATGTACTGTATTGCACCAGAACTTTGTAAGTGTAATTTTATCTAGCTTTTTGAAATATACATTAGAAATTTGTGTATGTAATTTAATTTACCTTTATGGAATGTTTTTTTTTATACTACTTGTTTTAGTCAATAAATCGTTGAATGCTATTAACTGTTTATTATATATATAAACTGTAAATAATTGTTTTTTTTTTCATTTTTGCATATATTTTGCAACTATAAAAAATAGTTGCAAAATATCAAATGACATCCGGAACTAACGGTTGTCAGAAAATCTATTGCAAATATTTTGAACATTCGTAAAAATCATCATTGCAACTGTCACCTACAGCCGGCGTAAAAGGTTGTAGAATATAATCATATATTGCAATTTCACATATAAAAATTGACGGTTGCCAGTTCCAGTAAGCCTATTGCAAAGCATTTCCAGTTACGAAATGAGTAATTAATTTGTTGTAATGTTGATTTTGAAATCAACGTGCACAAAGATTATAAGCTTATTGAAATAAAGCTCACTCACATTACTATGACCATGCTCCTTTCGTGTTAGGCAAGCAAGCATATTACAAGTTTATATTTGATTTGTATTCATCCTTAAAAAGAGATAAAGCACATTGGTTAGTTGTTTTTAAAACAAAGGCAAAATTAACATGTGACAAAAATAATATTTCAGACAAAACAACATATCAAGCAAACCTTGAACCAAATAATAAAATAATAAAACTGATGATATTTATGTAAGGTAGTTGAATGATGAACCAAAACACGAAGACTAATAGTTTTGAATATTTGTATCACTTGATGTATAACATGTATTCTGAGTTTCCGATGTTATTAATAATGATGGCTATGTTGTGAGCTACGTATTATTCTGTTTTATAAATTATATATATTTACTCACGAGATCTTGTCTCATTTAAGACTTTTAATGGAAGTTTTATGTGATTAATAATCAAACATTATAATAAATAAGTATGTTTTATTATTACATGCACTGTTTCAAATCTCGCAAATATTGTCCGAGATCTCCTCCGAGATCTCATTTTGGGCTCCTTCCGAAATGAAACAACAAATATCACTCTAAATCTCCTTTTGAATATATCGCCCGAGATATTGCAATATCAAACGATATATCGACCGAGATGAAATACGGGAATATCGTCCGAGATCTTAGTTTTTTTGGTTAAAATTTAAATTTGTGCCTGAACTAGAACTATAATTAAAAAAACTCAAATCTAGCCATAACAATCTGTTGTTATTTTGCATTTTGCATGTTAAATGACTATACTGTACGTTCGTATATGTTTTACAATGCTTATGATTTTCACATTCGTCTTTTTACATACATGTTACTTATAAAATTATGTATTTTATGGTCTATTTATGCTGAGTTTATTTAATGTTTTGGATCCTTTTAATGTTTCTTGTCTAACAATATTTCTATTTTAAGCATATTATGATTTAGAGTAAGAATGATCTTTCGCAAAATAAAGAATAATAAAGTTATTTTGCATTTTAAGTTTAAGATGCTATGTTTTTATTAACATTCATAAAAACCATTTTGTTAAAATATCATTTTTAACATATTATGTACCCCGAGATCGTTCCGATATGAACTTTCAGACCTGAGATGAAAATCCGAAACGAACTCCCAAGTTAGACTCATCTCGTCCTAGATCTCCCCCGATACGAGACCGAGTCTATAAAATTCCCGAGACGAAACGCGACCGATATCCGAGATTTAAAACCTTGATTACATGAAATGGCATATTTGTGATAAATATGCGTAGGAGACATTTTGACTTTCCACTGCTATTAATAATGATGATTATGTTGTGAGATATGTTTTATTCTATTTTTTTTATTTAATATATATACTTAGGAGATCTTGCCTAATTTTTGACGTTTTAGTGGAAGTTTTATGTGATGGTTAATCAAACATGTTTTTTTAATAATAAACTGATATGTTTTGTCATTATATGAAATTGCATGTTTGTGACTAGGGCCGTCAATTTCTAATACGGCCCGAAACATGACTCGTAACCCGCACGAAAAAAACCCGACCTGAACCTATATAAATGGGTCAATTTTGGGTTAAACCGCTCTGACCTGTTTAAAAAACGAGTGCGTTTCGAATTGACCCGTGAACCCGTTTTTGACCTGCTATGACCCGTTTAATATAAAATATAATTTTATTCATTATATGGCATGTGCAATTATGCATACACGGACTGGGCTGAGCCTGTTAAATCTCTTTCTATGATGGTAAAAATGCTTAATTTTTTCAACTTCACATTTGATAAGTTTTTAATTGAATATTATCATGGAAAATTTCCGGTAGTCATCCCAGGAAAGATACGAAATAATGGAGAAAGCTCGAGTGATGCAGTCCACTAGCCGTAAGTTGACCTTTGAGGAGTCAAACCATAGAGGAGATGCTCTGATTGACCCGCCTTTGCTAAATGGGCTTTACAATAACAGAAATTAGAAGTAATCTGCTCCATTAACTAATATTTAATTTTTATTTAATATTGTGCATAAATTATAACTTGCAATCAACTGATTTACAAGCGATAATGACGTAGATGGTTTATAAGAGATCCTGAAACAACAAATGACAAAGTTTAATAACTGGTGAAAGCGTGGAGGATCGACACAACTGCCAGATAAGCGGATTGCAGCATATCTAGCAGAGTGCGAGAGAATGTCTGGGAAGGACGGATTTGAAGATGATGACATTGAGTTGATAACACTACGCCATAAATGGTATATTGCAACGAAATCACAAGGTGTTGCTAGATACAATCTGACGATAGCTATGTTTTTTTGGTCTATTGCAACATTCACTTCAAGGTGTTATCACATATATCAATAAGATGTTGCAGTAGCTATAAATATATTCAAATTAAAAAAAAAAATACACCTTAGCAATCCACACCATCATTTAAAACAAAACCTCAACCATCAATCCACACCTCAGCAATTTCTATTCCCGCTTTTATTTTCATTCACCCCCAAATTTCGTCCATGATTATCTCAGCCAATTAGTCCAGTAAGGGTTTCGCGTTCGCAAATTCCCAAATCAAAACAATTTTCTAGAAACAAATCCTCAATTTGCAGATTCATTTCCACTATCAATTCGCAGATTCATTTTCAACCATCAATCCGCAGATTCATTTTCACCATGTCTTCGATCCCGAACAAAGAGGGTACGGCTAGGATTTCGATTTTGTTATTTCTTGATTTCGATTCGCAGTTTTCAACATTTTCATTTTGTTATTTCTTGTTAGGTTTGTCAATCAGAAAAATATTCAGTAATATTAAGCATAGTCGTGGACTTTGTCATATTGTTTTGCTACACATGGTTTTAACTGATGATTTAACTTTCTGGGTTGTTTTTCTTTTGGTAATTTGGTGTGCTCTGCTGTTTTCCTCTGCTTGTATAATGGTCGCTTCATTGTTTTTTCTTTTACAGATATCAGCCTCCTTTGCCGAAGGACCATGTCAAACCATTGGTTGAGTTCGATTATGAAGGAGGTAAATTTTGTAGATTCCCACATCCATTACACATAAATTCCCCTCGTACTCACTTGTTATTTGTTGATTGGTAATCAGAGGACTCACCTAGAGGCAAAGGCAGAGGTCGTGGTGCTCGAGGATCTCGTGGAAGAGGAAGGGGTAGCGGTGCTACTACTACGTGTATATAGTTTTACAATTTTATTTTATATCCATATATCTTCTTGAGTAATTTTAAAAACATCACTACTATATTATAGGAAATACAAACATGAAATATGGAGATAGGTTGTGATATCTCGTAACGATATAGTGATATGTCTCATTTCATAAAATAAAAGATATGATGCTAGCATATAACATATTAGGCACCCTCCCCTTAAAAGCTAGCTTTTAAGGATGAATTCTACCTAATGTGCCGTATCATTTGATGCTTTTCCCGAGAACTGCTCGACGTAAGTTCGAGCCGTGGGAAGGGGCGATCTATAGGCTGAATTAAAATACTGATAGGTGAGTGAAGTCATCCAAAGAGAAAATGACTATCGTCGGGTCAGTGTCGATAGAGTAGGTCGACGAGGACGTTGGAATTTCGAAGAGCGGTGAAATTGTTGGAATATAATTTGAAATGGTCTTTTGCTATTTATGTTTAATGTTGGTTCATGTATTCAAAGTGAAGAGTCGTGTCCGTTCAATAAAGAGACGTGTTCGTTCAATAAAGAGTTGTGTCCATTCAAGTGAATAGATATGTCCGTTCAAATGAAGAGTCATGTCAGTTCAATGAAAAGTCGTGTCCATTCAAAGAGCCGTGTTTATTTGTAGGGTATATAATTCACTATATATATGTGGTCATTTTGTTGTGTTTGTAAGGGAAACTATAAGGAAGTAAGAAGGCAAGAGAAATACAAAGTGTTCTCTAATTAAATTAAGCACTCTTTCTCTAATTTCTCCTCCTCTAATAGAAATGATATGTTCCATATCATAAAATAAAAGATATGATGCTAATGAAATGAATGGAGATATGAAATTATATGTGATGTGTTTGAGATTATACAGCACACATGCGATGGTAATAGTCGTGAAATTGAGTTTATGTATGATGCTAATGAAATGAATGGAGATATGATGTTATTTGTTCAGTTGAATTGCTTAATAGCCGCTGCACTGCAAATTTGAGCTCTCAATTTTATGACGATTGGCGACTCTCATTTAGTTTCTGATTAGCGACGGCTAACATCAGCTCTCTAGTTCCAGAACAACGTCGACTTGTGTCGACCAACCCATCGACCTCCCACAAATTGCTGTGTGTTCAGATTTTTGCCACTAACTGTCGACGAAATCGCCGCTATTGGGCGGGTGACCGGGTTTTTCATTGCAAGTTTAGCGAACGCTGGCAACAGCTGTCGATGGCTATTTGCCATCACTAAAGTCAGTCGTTCTTGTATTGTAGTTATTATCGATCTGTATAAGTAATGCATGCACTGTTCATGGACTTCCAGTTGCGATAATCAAAGCCGCTGACTTCAGTGATCTGCATAAGTAATGCATGTCTTTCACTCCCAAAGGTGCCAATCATGCATATAGAAAAATTGCCATATTTAACAAGGATATTTATCCAGACATTTCTAGCTACCGACGTGATTGGCACATTATTGACGTTTTACTCCACAGGATCATGTGTCACCTTTGGGAGTGAAAGAATATTGCAGCAAAATTATGTGTCATTATAGTTATATATATGGACAAATGCCAAACAACAAGAGTATTGACAAATGTTATTCAGACCTAAATCACAGAAATTAGAACAGTCCTCTTAGATGAATTAATTTGGGTATAGTTGTGAACCAAAAAAGTTCGTTTAGAAATCTGAATCTTCAAAACAAAAGATTAGATAGCCTAAATATGATGGATTCGAGGGTAACATAATGGATGTGAATATTCAAATATGCAACTGCAATGCATTATCAATTCATTATTATGGATATGTATAAGTAATGCATGCGTTGTTCTTGTTCATAGACTTCATGCATCTGGAAAAATCACCATAATTAACAAATTGGTCTATCGAGACATTTTTAGCTACCAAAACAATTGCCACATTATCGATGTTTTATTCCACAGGATGCATGTGTCACTTTGGGAGTGAAAATAATGATACATATCGAAAAAGGTTCGTTTAGAAATCTGAATCTTCAGGACAAAAGATTAGATAGCTTAGATCAGTCTATGAATATGCTACTTAATGTACCTTTATTTAAATTGTTTTTTAACCAGATCAAGCAAGTTGATCATTCATAACGCTTACATATTTTAAAGCCACAGATGATATTCATAGCTACAAATGTGCTTTATGAGAATATGGATCACCCTGATTCCTGAAACAGCTAGAATTCATTTGATAAATCTCTGCACTCAGGTGGAAGATTTAGAACTCTACATATTAAAACTCAATGGTCACCAATACTGAGTTTGTTTCCTACATCTATGTATTTACTAAATATTGTGCCTATAGTTATGCTAAGAGTGCCATTGTTTCCATCTTTTAATGGTTAATATTACTAACTAACAAAAAATTAATTGATTGTACTACTTTTAATATCATTTTCCTTTTCTAAAACTTCCTAAATATTATCTAAATATTTAGGATTTATGAACTAAAATTGAAAATAAATTATTCACAAATAATAATCCATATAGTAGACAAAGTTTTGGGTTTAGACTGTGTTTATTTCAAATCCAATTATACGTTTATATATTATCCTTGTAAACTATTTTAGCAAGCACTGTTTCATAGTCGAGATTATTCGAAGCAACGAGCTGCTCTGTGACAAATATAAAGTTATGTCTAAAATTTAAAGCTGCAACTCAAGATTGGATGAATTTAAGAGATTCAGGTCTTCCGGAAGGAGGAGAAGAAATGAATATAATTGCTTATTATCACAATACAAAAGGTATGATATGGAACGTCAATGGTATTGCTTATTTGCTTATACATGTCACCCAGAGAGTGTGACAAGATGCTGTAGGCACAGCACACTATTTCTAATTTTCTAATTTCCTTGTTAATCAAACTGGTATGCAAACACAATACAATACATTACAAGAATTCCATGATCATGGTTGTCAAATAAATTATTGTGAATATACAACTAATATTGATGTAATCGAACAAATGCCTATCCATTATTTACTTTAAGCAATATAAACTGTAAATATAAAGTAAGCTAGTTAGCAATTTAGCAAAAACCTAGTATACTCTTTAAGTAAATCCAGACATATTCAATATTTGAAACTTAACTGTAGTTCATAATTATCACTAACACATGAATATACAAGAATGAATGCTAGTAGTTCATGCTAGCAAGTAACATAACAAAGTACAAACTTAAAATACCTGAAGATATTTAGCTCTAACATAAGGACTGTCACCGGATGGAACTTTATGAGTTACATGGAACAGTTCTTTCTTCGTCGTTTTCGCCTCCATTTTTCTCCTGCTTTTATCATGAAACAAAATATTTATTATCAGATGTTGATCGAAACGGTAGAATGAGGGAGAAGAATACGAGTTAAATAAACAATATGACAACTGAATTTGGTCACGAATGCGTCCAGGGACATCTGCCAACACAGGTTGGATTCCTGATGCATTGACTAAACACGTGAGGCACGTGTATTTTCCAGGGTCTGATATAAATAGTACCAGGAACTAACACAGGCTGCTCACAGATTAGAGAAACTCTTCATTCTTTTTTCTTACTTGCCCTTTGACCATGACAATTTGAGCTCGAACAAGTAAATAAAACAACAATTGTTTACATTTTTTGGCATGGACCGCTAAATGGTTTTCAAAATTATGTTTAAAGCTTAAACAGTTTTCTAAATATCATTTAAAATCTAAATGGTTTTCTAAAAGTAGAAATTGGGGAAGTATTCTTAAAATGAAACATAATGAAAAGTGGATTTCTATCAAAGTTTGCATGTAAAGCGGATTTTTTCATTTTGCTATAGCAATTAATTTTTTTTTTTTTTTTTTTTTTTTGATTTTTTGATTTTTTGCGCTACTATATAAAAATATTATAAATATTAAAATGGAAGATTTCTATAAAAACAGTTACTGAAACGTCTGCAATTATTGTAAAAAAATCCAGATATAACAGCAAAAATTGCACAGTGTATTGTTGATACAGAAAAAGAAAAATAAGTTGTTGAAATATCTGCAATTATTTTGAATAATTGTCAACATATCAATAACTCTTTCATAGTGTATTGTGTAAAAGAAAATAAATTGTTGAAATGTTATTACTTATAGTGAATAAGTGCTGGTATATCTGCAAGAATCTCACAGTGTATTGCAGACATATCAGTGCATCTTAAAACTGCAGACATATCTGTAATTTTCTATATAATTGATATTATTCCTGCAGTTTAGGTGGAAGCGATATATTTTTCATTTGTGATGTTTATCATTTTTTCTTTGACGATTTTTCTGCAATATTGTGATGTTTGAACAAGTGTAGATATTGAATTTGAAAGTTTGAAGCAATTAGCACAAACTGCAAAAAAACACGCAATATTTTGATATAATTGCGGTAATGTTTGAAATTATTCGAAAATTTGCAGGATTTCGCTGATTTTTTATTTTATTTTTCTTACATTAATATAAGGTTGATTATGTATTGAATTAAGTTTTGAAGTTCGGTACCTTTTTACATTGATTTTTTATTTTTTTAATGGTTTTCAAAAAACATATACCTAATTTATAAGCTTTAAGATAGAGAGTTTTTGTTTTGTATTTTGAAACTTAAACTGGACCTTAACCAAACTGTTCCTTTCTAAAAACTGTTTAAGCCCTAAACGGCTTTCTAAAAACCGTTTACTAATTATTATTTAGAAGAAGAAAAGGCAACAAAACACACATATGCACTATGGTGCAGATGGAAATTTTTCTCATTTTCTTTTTTCCTCCTCTTATTGATTTTAGCTCCTCAGCTGCGGGTGTTCTAGAAATGGAATTGTGCTATTACTATAGGTATAGTTTCAAAGAACGAGTCGTGACTTGAACGTGCAAGGTGAAAGGATATAGAAATTAACGTTAAAAATTAACCAACAATAATTGATACGTTAAAGTTAAAATTTTTTTTTTGGAACATTTCATAATAAATATTAATTGGATTGCTTTTATAATAATTTTTTAGTTCAAAATTGAAAACTTTATTATTTTTGAAGATTAAAGTGGTTTAGTTCAACAGTGTTTCCTAAATTTACAAGCGATAACTACATTGATTTTTTGTTAAATTGATTACGTGAAAAATCGACGAGTGAAGCGATGGGTTTTCCTTAAAAATAAAGAACCATGTAGCTTAAAGAGATCAGTGTAAAGATTCTGAGATTAAAACGTCGTTTCATGCACATGCGAGTTTTTGCATTTTAAGAGTCGAGCGTTCAAAGATTGAAGGTTATCTGTAGTTGAACGAGATTGGATCGCGACTTTAAAACACTGTTAATTATATATAAGGTTTGAAGGAGAATCGAGGTCAAAAATGATTAACAAAGACAAAAAATTAGATTAAAATGAAATTCAATTGTTCCTGACATTATTTCTCTATATGCCATGAGAGAAGAAATTCATATGGTCAGAAATCGGGACTTTAAGTGCATCTATTTGCCTTTTCATCTTCAGTTAGAAATAAATCATATAAAATGCAGGATGTTCAATTTTTTGTGTTTCTTAAAATCTTTAAAAGATTCTATTATCAAGTTGAATATGACTTATGAAAAAAACCAATTAATTTTTTATCTGTGCAAATTCAGAAGGATCATATTAGTTGGAAACTTTTACCACCTAAATGAATTAGAGATTTCCTTACTTCTAATCAAACAAAAAAAAATCCATCTTCATGTCATCTTTTCATTTCAACGAACTGAAATAGCAAACAAGCACTTTATCCAAATTGGTCAAGGCACTTGAACATAGCAAATGAAGTTGCAGGCTCAATTTTCGTCTTGCGGAATCAAAACGATTTGTCATATAATATACTATATGTTACTTGAAAACTTGTATATAAAGTACCGATTAAAAAAATGAAATGGCTTTTACAAGAATGAAAGTATCAACTTTGGTAGAGTTAATTGATGCTAACAACAATTTTTAATTGATGAAAATGTGAATATCAAAGAATTCACTAGTCAAAACAAAAAATTAACTAAAACCCCACAATCATAGTTTAAACAAAATCAATTATAGTCTAGGTTCTGAATAACGTTTATACCGGGTTTGAGTAATACTATTGGTTATTGCTGTTACCGATCCAGCCGGCCTTCCTTACCGGTACTACTGTTCCCTCGTTATACTCTCCTGTCTTATTTTGAGAAAATTATTTTGTATCTCAAGCATGGCGGGCATGGCAGGGGAAAATAGAAGAGATGAACATACAAAAATACACAATTACATGCACTTTGTTTCATATATTAGAATATGATATCTAATGAAATTTATTTTAATTAATAACGCCTTTAACTTCCAATATTATATAGGGACATATTTTTTTTTATTACCACTATTAACGAAGCTGTATGTGACTTGTAGATGATGAAATCTTATTCTATCCGTATATTTTTGTGGATTGTTAAAGGGATTTCACTTTTAATTAACGGGGGAGAGAGGGGGGGGGACAATTTTTCATTTTTTTATGAATTGTTAAGGGGAGGACAAAATACATTAGCTTCCTCTTAAACATATAAATAAAAATTCCAAAGCTAACCACTAATCCTCCTTAATCTATACCTTAAAACATAAACCCTAATTAATGAGTAAAAATTAATGATTACAAATTAATGCTGGAGTGATGTAATAAATGGATATAGTTAAGGTAATGGAGACACAGGAAATTTGTTAGTGATTAGAGGGCATCAGATCTAGTAGATCGTATTGGAATTGGAAGGTGAAATTTGATGTTTTGTACCTTATTGATGAATTTGATCGAATATCTTATTTGATATGAAATAATGATCGCCATATTTGATTGTGAAATATGATCGAATATTTAAAATCGTAACTAAGAGGCGTATACTTTAGCATGCTAGAATGATCCAAATTATTTTCGTTTGGATATAGTTGAATGTGGATCGTACTCTTTTTCATTAGCGGCACACTATCTTTTGTACCCTATTGAATAACTGTGTTGTAAAACATGTTATACATCAACAAAGTATTGTAAAAACTAAGTAAAATTGGCAGTATTTAACCGAAAATCAATTTTATCATGCTGTTAAACGGTAGTGGGTGCCGTTGTTAAAATTGGACGATTTAAATCTGTGCCAAATTTATTATGAAGAAGATTTTAACTGATTCTTCTAATCAATTAATTATAAGCAACAAATTAGAAAGATATGAGAAGAAATTATTTGATTTGATAAATCAATCAAATCTAAATATACGTGGCAACAAATTTGGATGATATGAGAAATTATATTATTTGATTTGAGGAATCAATTAAATATATGTATACGTGGAAAAAAACACAAATATGCAAAATTTGCATTAAAATCAAATCATCAAAATACATAAATTTTTCATGTTTATCTTCATGCAAGTTTTCATCTTTACACATATAAACAGGGAGACATTTGCGCATCTTTTTCATCACAAGCCAATAGTGATCTTTTCCATGTATCCTCAATTATATCCCTATTTCTGTATCAATTATAGGGTGATATATATATATATATATATATATATATATATATGGCAAAGCCGACCGGTTTTTTAGGTGACCGCGAACACCTTTTATTATAACTAATAATAAAAAATACAATATGGTATAAGTGATTGTAGTTAACAATCAGCTACATCGGTTTTTAATGTGGATCGTCTTCTGCTTACGAAGTTTATAGTGTTCCGTCCACTCTACCAAACAAGCTTAAATTACTGGAGCTAATCTAATTTAACTAGGCTACAATATTTCCTAACTCACCACGTAGGATGTGGTTGAGTACAAGATATACTTCACAGTGAGAGATTACATTCAAATACAAAGTAAGAAATAGTACAAGACTGTATGCAATAAAGGAAAGTGTACTCAAGCAAGTTGCATGACAACACTGCAGTTGATTAGAGACCAGTGATGTGCGAACAGAGAGCTATGGTTCCAACCAAAAATAGCATGTGAAACGACCCAAACTTCCCCTTACGGGAAAGTACGGATTGAATTGAGAACACGACAAATCAGAATACAACAAATTCACTCTATTACAACAGTGGAACACCGTTGTAAAATACTTTTTACAATCGTGGCACAGCCGTCGTGTATTAAGAAGTTGTAATAGACTAAAACTTTTTACAACTTTTATGCACCGTTGCGACACCGTTGTGACATTTGTATTTTACAACTGTTTTCCACCGTTGTAATAGACTTTATTACAACTGTAATGTTCGACTTTTGTTATAATTCACTTGTTTACAGATTTTTTAAAGGTCTAGCAATTTAATTTTAGCATTCACTTCTTTAAATAGAAATATGATGCCAAGTTCACTAATTAGCCATATGTGGAAAAAAAATAGTAGCAAAGAACATATGCATACTGATTAAAAAATAAATAAAGAAAGACAATTCAAAACAAAATCAACATTTTTCATTATCAATCTACACTTTCAATCCTTTCTTTCTACACTTTTAATCAACAACTTTCATCTGCATCTTCACCAACCATTAACTACATTTCAATACCTCATATCATCAACTACAACCTATGCCTGCACTAAACACCGTTCCATAGTTTTTGACTTGCAAGCAAAACTGGTTTTCTGAATGTATATCTACAACTTATAAACTGGAGTTAACGAATCTTCTGAAGTCCACTATAAAGATTAGCAGGGATGCATCAAAAGCCTCTAATTCATAACAGATAAAAGTTGATTGCAGGTGACCTCATATTAGCAACATTAATATATATTCTCAAAATCTTGTTGCATTCCTGTAAAAGAATAACAGATGATTAAAATTACTTGGAAGTTAACAAATCATCCATAATCGCACAAACTGGAAAACATAATCCTCCTCCAGCATCCATCTACAAAAATCATCCATAAATCGTACACCATTCATCTGCTAGAACCATCAAACTACAACAAATTACCTTTTTGTTAATTCTACAAATATGAAAACAAGCTGCATTAGGCATTCGTAATGCCACACAGGGTGATTAAATACACTTGATACGCAAAAACACGCCAAACAATGCATCTGAAATGACTAAAAGTCAAAAACAACTGTACTATACAATAACCTAGCCAACAACGAAGAACATACCATCTATAAGAGAGAAGCTCGGCATTAAATGCAGGTAGCACCACCACAGGAAATGATCAATAACATTTCTTTCAAGTATCTAGAGAGGACGAGTTCGGATCTTCCCCCAAACGACCCAGTCATGCGATTTCCTGCAAATTCAGGATAAGCACTTGGAGTAGGGGCGACTTGCTTTAGAGGTGAACCTGGGATAAATGAGCTAGAAAGGAGGAGGGTACAGAAAAGGGGAACTCATGCGATTTTCAACCAGCGACAACGAAGCGAAATGGAGCAAAATCAAGGGTGTTGTTGCAAAAGAGGTAGGATAGCGGATGAGGACTCACACGAGAGGGGAGGAGCAACCGCGAGAAAGAAGAGGATGTTGCGGGAGAAAAGGAAATTGTGGTTTGAAAGTCGGTGGCGGCAGAAGAAACGAGAAGGAAATTAGAGTTTGGATAGAAGTGATAAGAGGAAACTGAAAATTAAAAGGAAACGAGGGTGGAGGGAAATGAAATTTTCGTTTACAGTAAGCGGGAAACGAAATTACGTTTTTATTGTAAGCTACCCTACGTTTCTTACTTAATAATTTAACAAACGATTATACATCTTTGATTATAAACTAACTGGTACCTCTTAAAAAAACATACTTGAACCTCACACACAAATACATGTGAACTCCAGACAGATAAAGCATTTTTAGTTGAACAAATTAATAAGTATTTGATTAATTATTATTTATTGAAAATTATTATCAATCATTAATTACTTATATTTAATAGTGAGTTATTTGTAAATTATTAATTAATTAAATTATTATCAATCATTATTAAATATTAATTATTAGTATTGAAAATTATTATCAATCATTATTTATTGAAAATTATTGAAAACATAAAAGTTGTGATTAAATATTAATTATCAATCATCGTTAGTATTGAAAATTATTATCAATCATTATTTATTGAAAACTATTGAAAACATATAAGTTGTGAATTATTGAATTACTAGTATTGAAAATTATTATCAATCATTATTTATTGGAAACATACTTCCCAATTGATTATTAAATATTAATTATTAGTTATTAATTATAAATAATCAATATAAATGTATTGATATTAATTATTAGTTGTTAATTATATTAAAATATAGTCATATATTACAACAGTCCAAAAATAAAAGTTGTGATAGGCTTTTATTACAACTGTCAAAATAACACAGTTGTTAAAAATAAGTTTATTACAACTTTTCTGAAAAAAAGTTGTAAAAACATTTATTATAACGGTGCTTTTACCACCATCGTAAAATTAAAGTTGTAATATGGTGTTTTTGTTGTAGTGCAAACAGAAGAACATATCATTGCTTATTCCAACTATTACATCAAAGTACAAGAATATTTCAAAGTATGAATAAATATTACACATTGGAAATACAATATCAGAGATTTAAAATACATTATAAAGTACATGGCAGCGGAAAATTAATACATAACACAACTAAAATAAATACACGGATACAGAGCGTTCCGAATATAGCTCCAGGTGTAAACATGGACCTGTAAAAAGAAATATGCAAAAATCCAAAATTATCGACTGCAAGTGTGGAAAATATGAGCACCCAGAGTTTAGGTTAAAACAATAAACTCCGAGTTAGTCCTGAGACTAGAGTGAGAACTCAAAAACAGTTATTAAACTTGAATTTAAAATTAGGTAAACCACGGGACCACGCCGTATAACACAGAACGGGTTTACTCAACATGAATCTTAGTTTAAAATAAAACAACGCAATGTTTTTTAGAAAAATGAAGCTATTATAAGACTCAGGTTCATCACACAATGAACGCAGTCGAGGGTAGAGTTTTCCCTTATAATAGCCAAATATGCTTGATACGCGAAACTTCATCTTTTATTATTACTATAAGTGAAGAAATCAACTACAAACATAAAAGTATCAATCATAGGCGGCGTAGGTACCATTATATTACGTCGCCATATATATATTTACAACTAATACCGAATATCACGTTGGGTTTCCATCTACGAACTGAGGCAAAGGATCTTCCTCACCGATTTCCAGACATTCTAACAAATGCCTCAGGATCACAACTACGGGCAACCCTTGGATCTTCATGGCCGGTCATCCGTCGATGATTAGTTATACCATAAACTATATGTTAGCCGGTTTTATCGAACCTCTAAAATGGGTCAGTACCACTCTAGAGCCACTAGGGACTCAAATCATATCCGAGGCACATCGCTTTCCATCAAATAATAAGGGACTTCCACATAAGTAAACAGTCTGGGCTCCATACCATGACATTACACGTAGCTAGAACTAACATATGTCCATTTCCATGTAGTCACTATCCCTTTTTTGGTTCATACCGGGGTGTGAGGCTCGCGAAGTAACGTTACACAGAGCTATGATAATTAAAGTTGTGTTTTGATCATCAACCACAAGGCTCTGCTTTTCAACAAAAGCCTTGATCATTTGCAACTCAGTATGCCACATTGTCAATCCATACCATACCATTGATTTCTGCCAATATATAACCTCTAAGCTCGTACGTCTCAGATAAGGGTGTTAAGCAAGAGAATAAATTCTCCGCCACCAAACAGATATATATATTTAGCAGAGATCAATGAATACAACATAAAGGAATACAACGTCAGACATACCATCCACTTACAAGTCCGTTCTAGGTCAAAACGAAACCGGAGGTACCTTATTCCTCGTCCCATATGTCCAATACAAGAGAGAGGTCCTCGCATATCCGTCAATCTCCAAGTACGTTTGGACGATCACCACTTTTTACCTTGTCTTGGTTGTACGACACAATCAAGACATCAATAATCATCCAAACGATGTGAAGATCTCCGATCTTCAACCACCGTCTTCATCTTCGACTCTTGATCATCGTATTAATTATTCAGAATGGGTTAACCCGGTCTTTCCGAATAATTCGCGTATTTTATAATCAAGTGCTATAAAAAACACACATCATATGCCTCATTCCAATTCAGAATATTCTTTAAATAAAATATTCACATTATTAGGGAAAGGTTCCAATTAATTTTATCAAAAATAAATTCTTTTAAATTTATTCTTTAATCTTCCTTTCGATATCAATTTCATAATATTTTGTTAACTAATCGGGATTATCGAACCTTACCGAAGTAATCATTTATTTATATTTATTATCCTAATCCCAACCTATTCATCATATGGAGCAAAACTAGTAGCACGCCATATCTAACACCTACAGTGTTATCGGTAAATTTAATTACCATTTCACATTTAAATCTAATTAAAAAATTAAACTATCGCCTAGAGTAAAACTGGTGGTACTCCGTTCTCGATCATTTCAAGAATTCGATAAATTAAATTATCTCATTCCCATTTCAATCTAATTAGATATTTATTAAAACTCCAATTTGGTTTTGATATCAAAAATCATTACTGTATGATTATTCAAATTTAGGAAATTAATCTTTATCTTTAACTGGGTTAAAGAACTAATGTCATTTAAAATATAGTTCACGATAAACCCATAATCATCTTCCAATAAATATAGAATCTTCATAGAAATCAGGTCAATATATAATCAATATAAATTTTCGTATCAGACTAATAATATTGATGGAATAACGACAAGGCCTTTCAAATTCCATATATAGTAATGATCTTCTTTTACAGAAGCTTACCTCGATTATTGTTAAATCAAGTTCCCTTCAATTCCAATTTATTCTATTAAATTGGAAAACTATACTTTGGAAAAATTTCCATTTAAATCTTAATAAATGATCTATAAATTCCATTTAAATCTTAATAAATGATTTATAAATTCCATTTTATATTTTCACTGTTAACTGCATTAAAGAACAAATGTTGTTTAAAACATAGTCCACGATAAACCCACAATCAACATTCATTTCAATTCTAATTAAACATTAATTAATTAGTAAACTTGTCTAATCTTAACTAAAAGATTTATTCATTACATATGGGGTTTAAGAACAGTGTTATTTAAGACACCATTCACGACAAACCCAAAATCCAGTTTATTTTATTTAATTCAAATTAAATATTAATTAATTGGAAAACTCCATTAAATCTTAATTAAAGATTTATTCTAGTTAATAATTAATTTATTTCAATAAAATATATTTTTATCTTTTCAAATATGGAATTTTTCATCCTAGACCTTTCTAGATTATTAATTATGATTTTACATAATTTTTCCATATTTTTAATAATTTTATTAAGGTCTGTATAGTCGATTTCCAATAACGGCCACCGAACTGCATCCATAGCGACCGTTCTCAAATTTGATTTGGACATAACTCCAAATCCATCCATTAGATTTCAAACTTCTTATATTCATTGGAAAGCTCTTTTCGTTACGAACCCAACGGTTCCGGTTTTAGGAGAATCCGATGGTCAGATCTCCCGTTACATCAATTTGAAGTTAATTGTCGAAATTCATGAACGGTCGTTGCGCGGCGCGTTCTATTCAGGCCATTAAATATATATAATATATATATTACATATATCGTCGATTTCTATTTAAAACGTATTTAATAAATCATTTATAAATTCGTTTTAAAACGATTCCAACTTCATTTTCAATTTTAAATCAAAATTGAATATTCTATATCTTTATCATATTAAAATGATAATATTTTCAAAATATTAAATTTTGAAATCACTTCGTTTCAATATTATAAAATGAATAAAACCGGTCGATAAACAAAGGGCGTTTAACTACATAACTATTTTTATTGTTCAAAAATTTTATTCAACACATGAATATTTTATATGGTTAATACATTCAATAAAAAAATGATATTTTTATTTTTCAAAAATATCATTCAATATATGAATATTTTATATAGTTTATACATTCAATAAAAATGATATTTTTGTTACTCAAAAATATTATTAAATACATGAATATTTTATATGGTTTATACATTCAATAAAAATGATATTTTTATTGTTCAAAAATATTATTCAATACATAAATATTTTATTCACTTCATTAACATGTTAAATATGACATTTTTAATGTTCAAAAACATATTTCAACAAATGATTATTTTATTTTCATTATCATGTTAAAAGGTGACATTTTTAATGTTCAAAAATATAATTCAACAAATGATGATTCTCATTTTCATTAACATGTTATAAGGTGACATTTTTAATGTTTTAAAATATATGTCAACAAATGATATTTTATTTTCATTATCATGTGAAAAAGGTGGCATTTTAATGTTCAAAAACATATTTCAACAAATGATTATTTTATTTTCATTATCATGTAAAAAAGGTGGCGTTTTTAATATTCAAACATATATTTCAACAAATGATTATTTTATTTCCATTATCACGTAAAAAAGGTAATATTTTTTATGTTCAAAAATATATTTCAACGAATGATTATTTTATTAGTTTATACATACAGTGAAAATGTGATTTTTATTATTAAAACATTTTATTTTAAAATATTATGTATTTTTAATGATTCCTTATTTTAAAAATATTCTTTATTTTAAAAATATTCTTTATTAACAAATGTTCTTTATTTCTGAATCGGAATGCGACTCAATCAATTACCATATAATTTCAGTTATACGGATTTCATACATCGCATGTATTCAACAATAGTGATAAATAATCATTAAACAGTCCATTCACACCCAAAGTGAAATTACGACTGTGTGAGCAATAAAATGAATAAATAACGCTCATTAAAGACTGTCAATCCATCGATTGACATACAAAAAAATATTGGGACTAGTGTATGTCAAATATCATCCTAATACCCGTGTGGGGTTTTCAAACAACAACTGTGAATTTAAATTAATTATTGGTTAATAAAATTTAACCAATTCTAATTCAGTTTGAATTTATTTTTCTACTTAGCCAATTTTCACTGTTTAAATTATAAATAAATATTTACAATTTAATTTCAACTACTACATTAATGTTTACATTATTTTAATATGTTAAACATTTCAACATCACAAACAACACATAATACAGTCAATTTAAATCGTCCATGGTTTATGGACCAGAAAAGTGATCTAACATGCACCATATACAATTTATAATAATTAAACAGACAAAAATCTACACTGGCAATTCTATATATTTTTCAGTTATAAAATTAAATAAATAACTATACAGAATTTTAAGTGGGGAGTTCTCACCTTTGGTTTCCACTCCGTCAGTTTTTATTGTGAATTTCTGTTCGCGTTCAAAATTTCCTGAATTTTCAAAGTGTTCCGTTTTGGTCCTGGTCAGTTCCATTGCGAAGCTTTCATTTTTCTGATTCCAACGCAATTGAAATTTCTGAATTTCGATTCAATTTGAATAAGATGCAATCTTTTAAACATTATAATACATTAATTACAAATTAATAATAGAATTAAATTAATTATACTGTAAATTACATTTCCACCATCTTCATCCTCTGGAATAAATAAACAGCGAAACCTAAAAACCTCGACACCAACTATCGCCTGTCGCCGCCACTACATCAGACCAGACGCTGATTAACTCCCCTCCCCTACTGCGCCTTGGCGTCATCCGTCTTCACCCACGATTTGGGGCTAGCCGATGGCCCCCACGGCAGGAAATCTAAGCCCAAAGTAGGCATCTTTGAGCATAGAATTCGAGAAATCCGCTCAGCGGTTTTTAATCATATCCATATGAGTTTGAAGCCCTAAAAATCCTCTTCGATTTTCGTTTTACATTCCTAATCGAATTTGCAATGTATATGACAGAGATTAAGAAAAGAAAAATTGACTGTTTCAGCCCTTGAGATAACATGGCTTCGGCTTCTGTTCGATATTAGGGTTTCATAACCTAGGTATATATATAATATTTTATTATTTAATTTTCTAATTTTGTTAAAAGTCCAATAACTCATACTAACTCCAAATCCATCCCAGCGAATGTTGTCCCTAGCCAAATACCCCTATTCCGAACATAATGGACTAGGTCTAATCAGCCCATTTGATCGTTTCAGCCCATTTTTCTTTAAATTAAAATATAAAACATTTAATTATTTAATTTGATCATACATTTTAATTTACTAGGGCCACATACTGACTCCAAAAATTCCCCAAAAATAAATCTAGCTATGTTTTGACGATACGATCCTAACAAAACTATTTTAGTCGAATTTGAAGATCGTTTGAAAATGGCCTTTTTCTGGTCAATCCAATTCGACTGAATTTGACAAAACACGTTTTCTTTTGCCACGCTCACATATTAATTCCAAAAATTATGAAAATTGGAATCTAGCAATAATTTGACATTTTGGATCCAACAAAAGTGGTTTCGTAGAAAAAGGAGGTCGTTTGCAAAATGACTATTTTTAAGGGCCATATACTATATTAAAAAATAAATAAATTCTATAGTGACCTTTCTTAATTTTAAACTTTACATAACTTTTAATTCCCATTATGAAATATGGATTTTTCACATTCGTTAGAAAGATATAATTAGACAGATTCAAATATTTCTTGCTTTACTAAAATCCGATTTATTTTGAATCCTGTACACTCAATTGAATTTTGAAATCGAATTTTCAAACTATCGCGCCATTTCAGGCTCGTTTTATAATTAAAATAAATTTATACGTTCTAACTTCGATTTAAATAAATTTTCGTTGTTATTATTTAAAATAAATTGTTTTAAATATTAAAATCCATTAAAATTGCTAAAATAAAATTTTAAATTGGTTCACAATTTTCGGGTTATTACAATCTACCCCACTTAAAATCTTTTCGTCCTAAAAAAGGAACGGAGCTGAAAGTTGTTTAACTGACCAACTTAACTTTCATTCTGGCTTTCATTCTTCAACTTTTCAGTTTCTAAGAATTTTTTATTTTTCAAAAATTTGGCTAACACCCTAATTTTTTGAAAAATTTCGCCATAACCTCCTTTGTACAGGTTGATATTTAAAACCACAACTTGCCTCATAGGGCCCTCATCAATACAAAAGAAAAAGAAAAGGCCAAGCGGCTCATAAAATCATCAAACCCCAATAAATACAGTAAATATGTACTTATTTGTCAGGCAAACAATTTTATTCCCCTTCTTAGCTTCCTTGCTATGACCTGTTCAATGTATATACATGTATATGCATGCAATTTAAATCAATTTTCAACTCAGTTCAATATTTTATTCGATTTGACTAAATTTATCATTCATTCTCATATTGGTTTAATTAATTATAATTCCAATAATTTTATTAGTTAAACTAATAATCAAACATCACAACCAGCAATCAATTAGTTGATTAACTTTTTAAAAATATATAACTTTTATATATAGTCAAAAATCATATTTTTAGTGCAAATCACATAAATAAATTCTAACTAAGTTTTGGTTCTCACACCAGTCAACTGGAAATTTATAGATATCCCACTTTCAAAACTCGAATATAAATGTTGATGATGCTGCAGCGATAATCAGAATCATCTCCAGGCGACTATAGTGTGATTCTATATCTATCCAGTATATTTGAGACTTTGAATATACGTTCATGACGCCTATATGCAAAATCTTTATATACTCGATTGTCCAATATCAATATAAAATAAAATATTCAAATATGTATAATAAGGTTTAAATTTTCAAAACGAAATTTATTTTCATTTTTATTTTAAAAATAACACTCTTTGAAACTCATTCTAGGATACTACTAATCCCATCTCTAATGAGTCATTCTTATTGGATATTACTAATCCAATCTCTGATGAATTCTTTCATTCGGTTCTAATGTGTCTTGTTCTCGAGCTCCGTAAACCATAGCTCTGATACCAAATGAAACGACCCAAACTTCCCCTTATGGGAAAGTACGGATTGAATTGAGAATACGAAAAATCAGAATACAAACAGAAGAACATTTCATTGCTTATTATAACAATTACATCAGAGTACAAGAATATTCCAGAGTATGAATAAATGTTACACATTGGAAATACAATATCAGAGATTTAAATTACATTATAAAGTACAACGCAGCAGAAAAATAATACATAACACAACCGAAAGAAATACATGGATACAGAGCCCTCCGAATATAGCTCCAGCTGTAAACCAGGATCCTGTGAAAAGAAATCTGCAAAAAACCAAAACTACCGACTGCACATGTGGAAAATATGGGCACCCAGAGTTTAGGTTAAAACAATAAACTCCGAGTCAGTCATGGGACTGGTGTGAGAACTCAAAAACAGTTATTAAACTTGATTTTAAAGTTAGGTAAACCACGGGACCACGCCGTATAACACGGAACGGGTTTAATCCACATGAATCTTAGTTTAAAATAAAACAACGCAATGTTTTTTAGAAAAATGAAGCTATTATAAGACTCAGATCTCATCACACAATGAACGCAGTAGAGGATAGAGTTATCCCTTATAATAGCCAAATATGCTTGATACACGAAACTTCATCTTTTATTATTACTATAAGTGAAGAAATTAACTTCAAATATAAATGTATCAATCATAGGCGACATTGGTACCATTATACTACGTTGCCATGTATATATTTACAACTAAAACCGAATATCGCGTATTGGAAATTGGGTTTCCATATATGAACCGAGGCAAGGGATTTTCCTCACCGATTTCGAGACATTCTAACAAATGCCTCAGGATCACACCTACGGGCAACCCATGGATCTTCATAGCCGGTCATCTGTAGATGATTAGTTATACCATAAACCATATGTTAGTTGGTTCTATCGAACCTCTAAAATGGGTCAGTAATGTCGACCACTCTAGAGCCACTAGGGACCCAAATCATATCCGAGGCACATCGCTTTCCATCAAATAATAAGGGACTTCCACATTAGTAAACAGTCTGGGCTCCATACCATGACGTTACTCGTAGCTAGAAATAACATATGTCCATTTCCATGCAGTCACTATTCCCTTTTTGGTTCATACCAAGGTGTGAGGCTCACGAAGTAACGTTACACAAAGTTATGCTAATTAAAGTTGTGATTTGATCATCAAGCACAAGGCTCTGCTTTTCAACAAAAGCCTTGATCATTTGCAACTCAGTATGCCACATTGTCAATCCATACCATACCATTGATTTCTGCCAATATATAACCTCTAAGCTCGTACGTCTCAGAGAAGGGTGTTAAGCAAGAGAATAAATTCTCCGCCATCAAACAGATATATATTTAGTAGAGTTCAATGAATACAACATAAAGGAATACAACGTCAGACATACCATCCATTTACAAGTCCGTTCTGGGTTAGAACGAAACCGGAGGCACCTTATTCCTCGTCCCATATGTCCAATATAGGAGAGAGGTCCTTGCATATCCATTGATCTACAAGTACGTTTGGACGATCACCACTTATTACCTTGTCTTGGGTGTACGGCCCAATCAAGACATTAATAATCATTCAAATGATGTGAAGATCTCTGATCTTCAACCACCGTCTTTATCTTCGACTCTTGGTCGTTGTATTAATTATTCAAAATGGGTTAACCCGGTCTTTTCGAATAATTCACGTATTTTATAATCAAGTGCTATTAAAAAACACATCATATGCCTCATTCCAATTCAGAATATTATTTTAATAAAATATTCACATTATTGGGGAAAGGTTCCCATTAATTTTTTCAAAGATAAATTCTTTTAAATTTATTCTTTAATATTCCTTTCGATATTGATTTCAAAAGATTTTGTTAACTAATCGGGATTATCGAACCTACCAAAGTAATCATTTATTTATATTTATTATCCCAATCCCAACCTATTCATACCATTGAGAAAAACTAGTAGCACTCCATATCTAACGCCTAAAGCGTTATCGGTAAATTTAATTACCATTTTATGTTTAAATCTAATTAAAGAATTAAACTCTCGCTTGGAGTAGAATTGGTGGTACTCTATTCTCGATCATTTCAAGAATTCGATAAATTAAATTATCTCATTCCCATTTCAATCTAACTAGATATTTATCAAAACTCCAATTTGGTTTTAATATCAAAAATCATTACTTTATGATTATTCAAATTTAGGAAATTAATCTTTATCTTTAACTGGGTTAAAGAACTAATGTCATTTGAAACACAGTTCACGATAAACCCAAAATCATCTTCCACTAAATATGGAATCTTCACAGAAATCAGATCAATATATAATCGATATAAATTTCCGTATCAGACTAATAATATAAGTGGAATGACGGCAGGGCCTTTCAAATTCCATATATAGTAACGGTCTTCTTTTACAGAAGCTTATCTCGATTATTATTAAATCGAATTCTCTTCAATTCCAATTTATTCTATTAAATTGAATAACTTTACTTTGGAAAATTTTCCATTTAAATCTTAACAAAAGATTTATAAATTCCATTTAAATCTTAATAAAAGATTTGTAAATTCCATTTTATATTTTCATTGTTAATTGGGTTAAAGAACAAATGTCGTTTAAAACACAGTTCACGATAAACCCACAATCAACTTTCATTTCAATTCTAATTAAACATTAATTAATTTGTAAACTTTTCTAAATCTTAATTAAAAGATTTATTCTTTACACATGGGGTTTAAGAACAGTGTTATTTAAGACACCATTCACGACAAACCCAAAATCCAATTTATTTTATTTAATTCCAATTAAATATTAATTAACTAGAAAACTCCATTAAATCTTAATTAAAGATTTATTCTAGCTAATAACTAGTTTATTTCGATAAAAATATATTTTTATCTTTTCAAATATGGAATTTTTCATCCTAAACCTTTCTAGATTATTAATTGTGGTTTTACATAATTTTTCCATATTTTTAATAATTTTATTAAGGCATGTACAGTCTGTTTCCAATAACGGCCACCGAACTACATCCATAGCGACCTTTTTCAAATTTGATTTGGACATAATTCCAAATTCAACCATTAGATTTCAAACTTCTTATATTCATTGGAAAGCTCTTTTCGATATGAACACAACGGTTCCGGTTTTAGAAGAATCCGATGGTCGGATCTCCCGTTACATCAATTTGAAGTTAATGGTCGAAATTCATGAACGGTCGTCGTGCAGCGCGTTCTATTCAGGCCATTAAATATATAAAATATATATATTACATATATCATCGATTTCTGTTTAAAACGTACTTAATAAATCATTTATAAATTCGTTTTAAAACGATTCCAACTTCATTTTCAATTTTAAATCAAAATTGAATACTCTATATCTTTATCATATTAAAATGATAATATTTTCAAAATATTAAATTTTGAAATCACTTCATTTCAATATTATAAAATGAATAAAATCGGTCGATAAACAAAGAGCGTTTAACTACATAACTATTTTTATTGTTCAAAAATTTTATTCAACACATGAATATTTTATATGGTTTATACATTCAATAAAATGATATTTTTATTGTTCAAAAATATTATTCAACACATGAATATTTTATATTGTTTATACATTCAATAAAAATGATATTTTTATTGTTCAAAAATATTATTCAATGCATGAATATTTTATATGGTTTATACATTCAATAAAAATGATATTTTTTTTTGTTCAAAAATATTATTCAATACATGAATATTTTATATGGTTTATACATTCAATAAAAATGATATATTTATTGTTCAAAAATATTATTCAATACATGAATATTTTTTAGGGTTTATACATTCAATAAAAATGATATTTTTATTGTTTAAAAATATTATTCAATACATGAATATTTTATTCACTTCATTAACATGTTAAAGATGACATTTTTAATGTTCAAAAATATATTTCAACAAATGATTATTTTATTTTCATTATCATGTTAAAAGGTGACATTTTTAATGTTCAAAAATACAATTCAACAAATGATGATTCTCATTTTCATTAACATGTTAAAAGCTGACATTTTTAATGTTCAAAAATATATTTCAACAAATGATTATTTTCTTTTCATTATCATGTAAAAAAGGTGACATTTTTATAAATGATTATTTTATTTTCATTATCACGTAAAAAAGGTGACATTTTTATTGTTCAGAAATATGTTTCAACAATGATTATTTTATTTTCATTATCAAGTTAAAAAGGTGACATTTTAAATGTTCAAAAATATATTTCAACAAACGATTATTTTATTAGTTTATACATACAATAAAAATGTGATTTTTATTGTTAAAACATTTTATTTTAAACTATTCTTTATTTTTAAAGATTCCTTATTTTAAAAATATTCTTTATTTTAAAAATATTCTTTATTAAAAAATGTTCATTATTTCTGAATCGGAATGCGACTCAATCAATTACCATATATTTTCAGTTATATGGATTTCATACATCGCATGTCTTCAACAATAATGATAAATAATCATTAAATAGTCCATTCACACCCAGTGTGAAATTTACAACTGTGTGAGCATTAAAATGAATAAATAACGCTCATCACAGACTATCAATCCATCGTTTGACATACAACTAAATATTGGGACTAGTGTATGTCAAATATCATCCCAATACCCGTGTGGAGTTTTCAAACAAAAATTGTGAATTTAAACAAATTATTGGTTGACAAATTTAACCAATTCTAATTCGGTTTGAATTTGTTTTTTTACTTAGCCAATTTTCACTATTTTAATTATAAATAAATATTTATAATTTAATTTCAACTGCTACATTAATGTTAACATTATTTTAATATGTTAAACATTTCAACATCACAAACAACACACAATACAGTCAATTTAAATCGTCCATGGTTTGTGGATGAGAAAAGTGATCTAACATGCACCGTATAAAATCTATAATAATTAAATTGATAAAAACCTACACTGACAATTCTATATATTTTTAGTTATGAAAATAAATAAATAACTATATAGAATTTTTAGTGGGGAGTTCTCACCTTTGGCTTCCACTCCGTCAGTTTTTATTGTGAATTTCTGTTCGCGTTCAAATTTTCCTGAATTTCCAAAGTGTTCCATTTTGGTCCTGGTCAGTACAATTGCGAACTCTCATTTTTCTGATTCCAACGCAATTGAAATTTCTGAATTTCGATTCAATTTGAATAAGATACAATCTTTTAAACATTATAATACATTAATTACTAATTAATAATATAATTAAATTAATTATACTGTTAATTACATTTCCACCGTCTTCATCCTCTGGAATAATGAAACAGCAAAACCCTAAAACCTCGACACCAACTAACGCCCACAACATCAGACTAGACGTCGATCAACTCCCCTCCCTTGCTGCGCCTTGGCGTCTCCGTCTTCACCCACGATTTGGGGCTACTCGATGGCCCCCACGGTAGGAAATCCAAGCCCGAAGTCGGCATCTTTGAGCATAGAATTCGTGAAATCCGCTTAGCGGTTTTTGATCATATCCATATGAGTTTGAAGCCCTAAAAATCCTCTTCGATTTTCGTTTTACTTTCCTGATCGAAATTGCAATGTATATGGAGAGATTAAGAAAAGAAAAATCGACAGTTTTAGCCCTTGAAATAACATGGCGGCGGCTTCTGCTCGATATTTGGGTTTCATAACTTAGGTATATATAATATTTTATTATTTGATTTTCTAGTTTTCATAAAAGCCCGATAACTCATACTAACTCCAAATCCAGCCCAATGAATGTTGCCCCTAGTAAAATACCCCTATTCCGGACACAATGGACTAGTCTCATTAGCCCATTTGATCGTTTCAACCCATTTTTCATTAAATTAAAATGTAAAACATTTAATTATTTAATTTGATCGTACATTTTAATTTACCGGGGCCATATACTGACACCAAAAATTCCCGAAAAATAAATCTAGCTATGTTTTAATGATATGGTCCTGACAAAATTAATTTCGTCGAATTTGCAAACCGTTTGAAAAATGGCCTTTTTCAGGTCGATCCAATTCAACTGAATTTGACAAAACACGTTTTCTTTTGCCACACTCACATTTTAATTCTAAAAATTGTGAAAATTGGAATCTAGCAATAATTCGACATTCCGGATCCAACAAAAGTGGTTTCATCGAAAACGGAGGTCGTTTGGAAAATGACTATTTTTAAAGGCTATATATTATATTAAAAATATATATAAATTCTATAGCGACCTTTCTGAATTTTAAACTGGACATAACTTTCAATCCCCGTTATGAAATCTGGATTTTTCACATTCGTTAAAAAGATATAATCAGACAGATTCAAATATTTCTTATTTTACCGAAATCCGATTTATTTTGAATCTTGTACACTCAATTGAAATTTGAAATCAAATTTTCAAACTGTCGTGCCATTTCAGGCTCATTTTATAATAAAAATAAATTTATATGTTCTAACTTCGATTTGAATAAAATTTTCATTATTATTATTATTTAAAATAAATTATTTTAAATATTAAAATCCATTAAAATTGCTAAAATAAAAAATTTAAATTGGTTCAGAATTTCCGGGTTGTTACAACATGTTAGAGATTTCGAGCTCCACACCATCTGTGCAGCAGTTTCCATGCACAATGTTTCATATTTATAAGCAGAAATTATGGCTGAAATTCTGGAGCTTGCCTTGAGAGTGGAAGGAGATGAAGTTCACCTTGAGGGACAACAAAGTCAAGAGCATGTATGCCTCATCTATTCAGCTAACACTCTGATGATGAATACAGAACCAGCTTGCAAACAGATAGAGCAGACCACAAAAACCACGGATTTATCAAAGAAGTCTATTACAACGATTCCATACAATCACCACAAGACAGTAGAAGTCAAGTTCTGTTACGCAATACACCACCGTTCATTAACGGGAAAATTCTACGCTGAGGCATTACGTTTATTGCCATTAAAATAATGAAGATGACCCATCCAGTAGGACGAATACAACAGGGGTGATTGTAGATTACATACGTTACTATAGATCCGAGCTACGACAACATAAATACTCCAGATCTGAAACTATCCACTGTCAGAAACAAAACAGTCACTAAGGTACATCCGACAAGACAAAAATCATAGTGTTCATTGAAAACCATAGGGTGGGATATTTTTGTTTGAGTATTTGTATTCTTCTCTTATTGTACTTCCTCTTGAATTGAAGAAGAATAAAAGAAGTTGCTGGGTCTCCGTGGGCGTAGCATATTCATATCCAAACCACATTAAATCTTCTCTATCTTTTATTTCTGCTATTATTTCTATGAGGCTGCATAATTGATTATTTATAAGTTCCAATGGTATCTAAATAGACAATACTAGATCCTGATTAAATAATAAATCTTCTTCTCAAATTAACATAAATATCACTATAGTTTGGTATCAGACTTAGTGTTATTGTTCCTATTTGGATACATTACAACAAAAAACTGATTTTACGATGCCAAAACTGCATCGTTACACCATCGAAAGCCCAATTTCTAATGCCTTCCCAACGCCATTTTTGGCGTCGTCAAAACTAGCATGGAAAAGAAATACCGACGTCTTTCTGACTCCACTCGTTAGGTGTTTTCTGATGACATTTCAATGCCATTTTTACGACATCTTTTCGACGTCATTCTTTCAATGCCTTTCCCACCCTTATCGACGTCATTTCTAAAATACAATTTTGAATTTTTCTACACCTTTTCGACGTCATTTTTGAAGCAATTTTGCATCATTTTTACTGTGTTTCTAGCCTTCGTCCTAGAAATCAGATACATTCTTTTGGATAATAATCAACATGCAAAAAACCACACAAACATACATACACACACACACACACACACACACACACATATATATATATATTAAACAAACAATATCAAGTAAAAACATTACACAGTAATAAAAAATAGCAATATAATTAATAAAACATCTACATAACACCCAACGTCTGATACAACTTATACTAGTGTCACAGAAACACAAATTTAAATGAAAATATGTTTACAAAGACAATAGATTCACAAAGTTTAAAGAGAAATTTTCCTCAATAACATTTCATTGCATTTTTTTTGGAAAGCAAAACTTTCTCCACAAATCCTGATAATACAAGTGAGAGACAAACAATATGCAAAAGCGTGTATGATGTAAACAAAAGCAAACAGATACACCGCTCATATAAGAAACTCAAGATTGGCAAGCTATTTTTGTTCTTAAAAAATATCGACTATCAGAATTGTAAGCCATGCCATTAGGATACGGACCATGAGGCTGCTGATACCCATGACTCCTGGCTTGATCTCTATATGCAGATTCTAACTCACTGCCTGAAGCAACACTATGTCCACAGCTAATCGACCCACCTCGTATCCATGTCCATGAGATTCAGGAGGTCAGACATTGCTTCGATAACCAACCATATGTAACAACCCAGAAAATCAGAACCAATTTAAATTTTTTATTTTGGCAATTTTAATGAATTTTGAATACTTAAAATGATTTATTTTAAATAATAACAACTAGAAATTTATTTTGAATGGAATTAGAATGTATAAATTTATTTAAATCGAAATTAGAATGTAAATATTTATTTTAATTATAAAAGGAATTGGAAATGGCGCGGTAGTTTGAAAATTCGATTTCAAAATTCAAATGAATGTACAGGATTTAAAATAAATTAGATTTTAGTGAAACTAGAAATATTAGAATCTATTTGAAAATATCTTTACAACAAATCTGAAAAATCCAAATTTCATAGCGGGAATAAAAAGTTATGTTCAGTCGAAAATTCAAAACAGTCGCTAAGGAAATATAGCCCTTAAAAATAGCGATTTTGCAAACGACCTCCATTTTCGACGAGACCACTTTTGTTGGATCCGGAATGTCAAATTATTGCTAGATTCCAATTTTCATTATTTTTGGAATCAATATGTAAGCATGGTAGATTTAAACGTGTTTGGCAATTTTAGTTTGAATTTGAATCAACTGGAAAATGACCGTTTTTCAAATGGTCTCCAAATTCGACGAAATTAGTTTTGTGAGGACCATATCGACAAAACATAGCCAGATTAATTTTTCTGGAATTTTTGAAGTCCGTATGTGGCCCCCGTAAATTAAAATGTGCGTTCATATTCAATATATATTAATTTATATTTGATTTTGATGAAAACTGATCGAAACAGTCAAATTGGCTTGCGAGACATATCCCATTGTGTTCGGAATGGGGGTATTTGGCTAGAGGCGACAGTCATTGGACTCGATTTGGAGTTTGAATGGAAAATTCACTTTCTGGAAATTAAAATTTTTAAATATATAATTATTTATAAAACCTCACCCCACTTGTCTCTACGTTTAGATTCAATTCGAGATAAAAAAAGAGATGCCGTCGCAGCCACGACCCATGCTCCCCAGGCCGTTCTCCTGCGCCTCCACCGCCGCACCCCCTCTGACCCCGCCGCTTGTCTCTCCTCCCTCCCTTCTCTCTCCAACGTGACAACAAACCCCCAAACCCGCCAACAAACCCAAACCCACCAGCAAACCCTAGCCGCTAGCCCTGGGTTCCACCATCGACCCTCCGATGCCTCCTCCACCCTGGCGCGCATCACCCACGAGCACCGAGCCTTCCCATTCCATCACCGCGGCTAGCAAACTTAGCCGCCACTGACCTGAGCTCTACCATCAGCTCTGACATGTTTTCTAGCTTGCGATGATGGATTAAGCACATGTACAGATGAGGATGATGGAGATAATATTAAAATGGTAATCTTTTTATTTTATTTAAATTTAAATAACATGGGATAAAAACTTGATAAAAATGAAAATCTATGATTTTTAATCGTATAAAAATACAATTCATATATATAATAACATTGTAAAAATATGATTTTAATTATATATAGCGTGTTAAAGATGTGATTTTTGCATCTATGGGTTGGAATTAAAAATTCGATTTTTAGTCGATAAAAATCTGATTTTTATTATATTGCATTGAAATAAAAATATGATTTTTATCATATAAGTAGTGGTATAGAAATATGATTTTTATCATATAAAAGAATATATCTTTAGTCGTATAAAAAATTGGATTTTTATATATGAAGTAGCGGTATAAAAATGTGATTTTTATAATATAAACATCATATTAAAAATGTGATTTTTACTATGAACAGCGTGAAAAAGACTCGTCGGAATAACAGGCAAATCCAAACCGTTTAGAAACGAAGCACGAAGGAATGGAAACCAAATGTGAGAACTTCTCACTTTAATTTATTTTCTAATTAAAAATATATACTAGGATGCAGAAAGTCCTTAATAGCACCAGACACCTTTGTTTGAAACCATGTTTGTTAGGTTGTTTGGATTATTTGTTCGAATTTGGTGGTTTGGTTGAATGAATTGATTAGAATTTGGTTTGTACATGGCGTGAGCCATTATTAGGCAAGGGATAAGGCTAGGCCTTATTCCGATTCTAGTATCGCACCGTTATGCTGCCAAAATTTTCTAAAAATGTTAGAACAATAAAAATATCATTTTTATTGTATAAATGAACTGTATAAAATATTCATGAGATGAAATAAATATTTTACATAATTTTTAACGTGTATATGAATAAAATAAATATTCATTTACAAATCGGGCGATTTGTTTATGTACACCCATTTGACTGATATTGATTGGGACGATATATTTTACATCTCCCAACTGTACAAATAATAATCAGCGTTTGTTGTTTGAAAATCCCATACGGGTATTGGGATGATACTGAACATACACTAATCCCAATATTTAGTTGTATGTTAATCGATGGGTTGATAGACTGTTGTAAGCGTTAATTATTCATATTTAACACTTATGTAGTTGTGTAATGCACTCTGGATGATGGTTGACTGTGTTTAGTTATTGTTGCGTACATGTATGTAGGAAATCCATATAAATAAAATTATATGGTAATTGACTGTGTCTGATTCCAATTCAGAAAAACAAGAATATTTTAAATTAAATAATATTTTAAAATGACGAGTAATGAATATTTTAAAATAATGTTCAGTAACAGATCAAAATATGATTTTGATGTCCGATTTGGGATGAACACGAAAATATTTAAATATATAAAGCCGTGTTGATTAAATTAACACTATTTTGAGTGAACAATATTTATATTGATTTTATTCATTTTTATAATGAATATTGAAATGGAAGTGATTTCAAATCTATTGTTTTGAAAATATTATCATATATATATTAATGATATGGAATATTTAATTTTGATTTAAAATTGAATATGAAGTTGAACACGAATTCAAAACGATTTATAAAATATGTTTTAAAAGGTAATCGATGAAATATATATATATATATATATATATATATAATGGCCTAAAAAGAAAGCGCCGCGCCGTGGTAGTTCGCGAATTTTGACCATTGACTTCGAATTGACATTACGGGAGAATGACCGTCGGATTCTCCTAAAACCAAAACCATTGGGTTCGTATCGAAAAGAGCTTTCCAACAAATACAAAAGATTTGAAATATAACGGTTGGATTTGGAATCATGTCCAAATCAAATTTGGAAAAGGTCGTTGTAAGTGCGGTTCGATGACCGTTTATGGAAATCAACTGTACGGGCATTGATAAAATTATAAAAAGTATCGATAATTTGTGTAAAATCAAAATAAATGATTTGGAAAGAACTAGGATGAAAAATTCCATATTTGAAAAGATAAAAATGTATTTTTATCAAAATGAACTAGAATTATAATCTAATATTTTAAATAAATAAATTGGAATTGAAATGGTTTTAAAAATAACCAAAATTTCCAATATATGAATTGGAATGAATTTGCATCGAAATCATCTTCGGAATATTTCGATATTGGATTTCGTGATTATAAGGATATTGTTATGGAAATCTGGAAGATATATTTATATCGTTATTCCCAATATGATATTGGTTGGTTTCGGAATTTGATATTGAATATAAGACGATATAATTTCTACTCAGAGCCTTGTATTTAATATCAAATGGGATTTTGGGTTTGTCGTGAATGGTGTCTTAAATAACACTGTTCTTAAAGCTCATGTGAAAACAATGAATCTTTTAATTAAGATAATTAGGATTTCCAGTTAATTAACATTTAATTGGAATAAAATGGGATGCGAATTGGGTTTATTGTGAACTGTGTTTTTAACGACATTTGTTCGTTAACCCGATTTGCAATGAAATGTGATTTCGAATTTATAAATCTTTTTATTAAGATTTAATGGAAAATTTCCAAAGTAAAGTTTTCCAATTTAATATGTTAAATTGGAATTGAATGGAATTCAATTTGATGATAATCGAAATGAGCTTCTGTGGAGGAAGACTGTTAATATTTATGGTATTCAAAAGGCGTTGTCATTGTTCCATTTATATTATTAGTCGAATACGGAAATTGATATCGATTATATATTGATCTGTTTTCCGTGAAGATTCCATAATTAATTGAACGTGATTTGGATTTATCGTGAACTATGTTTTAAATGACATTAGTTCTTTAACCCAGTTAAAGGCAGGATGACATCTCTAACATTGTATTTCGAACTGTATGGTTGATCTCTGCTAAATATACATCTGTTTGGTGGCGGAGAATTTATTCTCTTGCTTAACACCCTTCTCTAAGACGTACGAGCTTAGAGGTTATATATCGGCATAAATTAGTAGTAGATGTAGATTGTCGATGCGACATGTTAGTGTTTCCAAAGTTAAATAATTATTAATGTTGATTTTTGGGAATATTAAAACTAAGTGGAGTTTTGATGAATCTTTAATTAGATTGAAATGTGAATCGATAATTTAAATTATCAAATTTGGGAAATGATCAAGAGTGGAGTATCACCAGTTTTGCTCCAAGCGATAGTTAAATCTTTAATTAGATTTGAACGGGAAATGGTAATTGAATTTACAGATAACACCGTGGTGTTAGTTATGGGGTAATACCAGTTTTCTCCATAGGATGAATAGGTTGGGATAGGGAAATTAAATAAATGGTTACTTCGGTAAGGTGCGTTAATCCCGACTAGTTTGGAAAACCTTAATATGGTTTGAATTGATATCCAAAGGAAGATTAAAGAATATATTTAAAGAATTTATCTTTGATAAAATTATTGGGAACCTTTCCCAAAGAATACGAATATTTAAATAAAATAATATTCATAATTGGAATGAGGCGTATGTTGTGTTTTTATAGCACTTGTTTATTATGTACGTGATTTATTCAGAAAGGTCGGGTTTATACCCATTCTGAAGAACTGATTCGACGATATGTCGACGATGAAGACGGTGGTTGAAGACCAGATGTCTTCACATCATTTGGATAACTATTGATGTCTTGATTGGGTTGTAAACCCAAGACAAGGTAATAAGTGGTGATTGTCCAGACGTACTTGGAGATCGACCGGATATGCGACGACCTCTCTCCTGTATTGGACATATGGGACGAGGAATATGGTGCTTTCAGTTTCGTTCAAACCCAGAACGAACTTGCAAATGGATGTGTGTCTGACATTGGATTTTATTCTGTGTTGATTGATTTCAATCAAATATATATCTGTTTGGCTACGGAGAATTTATTCTCTTGCTTAACGCCCTTCTCTGAGACATACGAGCTCAGAGGTTATATATCGATAGATATCAGTCGCATGGCATGAATTGCCTGTGTGGCATGCAGAGATGCAGTGATCAAGGCTTCTGTTGAAAAGTAGTGTCTTATGGTTGATGATCAAAGCACAACTTTAATATAGCATAGCTTTGTGTATGGCGTTAATTCGCGAGCCTCACACCTCGGTATGAGTCAAAAACGGGATCGGGCCGTTGGGAGAACACGATGTTTCTTTCTAGCTATGGGTGGTGTCAGGGTTTTACAAGCCCTGACATTTTTATGTTTTTACCTATGTGGTTGTTGGATAGCGAGGCGCCTAGGATATATCGGTCTCTACGGAGCCGATGGATATAGGTCCGATAGGACCGGGAAACGTGTGTTCAGGAATAACTAATCCTCAAACGTAAGGGAGGACCGACCCAACCGACCCAAGGGTTACCCAGAGTGTGTAGTCCTGAGACATTGGCTAGAGTGTCTCGAAGCGGTAAGGAGCCATCCCTAGCCACGACTCATGACGGAAATCCAATTTCCGATACATGACATTTCGGTTTTGATTGTAGAGCCTAATATTGGCGACATGATAGATGGTACCCATGCCGCCTATGATTGATACATTTATATTTGAAGCTGTTTATAAACTACGCACTTATAATAGTATCAAATGATTTTTTTCAACATACCAAGCATGTTTGGCTACTGTAAGGGAAAACCCTATTCTCCGGCTTGCGTTGCATTGTGTAATGGGACTTGAGTCTTATAATAGCTTCATTTTTCCAAAAAGCATTGCGCTGTTTATTCTACGCACTAGTATTCTTGGGAGGAAACCCATTCCGTGTTATACGGCGTTGTCCCTTGATTTACTCCATTTAATGTTAAGTTTTAATAATTGTTTTAGTTCTCACACCAGTCACATGACTGCCCTGGAGTTAATTGTTTTAACCTAAACTCTGGGTGCCCCTATTTTCCACATGGGCAACTAGTAGTTTTGGTTTTGCGGATTTATATTTACAGGATCCTGGTTTACAGCTGGAACGATATTCAGAAAGCTCTGTATCCTTTTATCTCTTTCAGTTGTGTTTTTGTATTATTCGCCGCTGCATTGTAATTTGTAAATATTTGATATTTATCAAATGTATAATATTTAATCATACTCTATATATTCTTGTACTCTGACATAAATTGTTGTAATAAGCAATGAAATGTTCTTCTGTTTGTGTTCTGATTTGTCGTGTTCTCTTTACAATCCGGGCTTTCCTTTACGGGGAAGTTCGGGTCGTTTAAGTTGGTATCAGAGCTTTGGTTTACAGAGCTCGAGAACAAGACATATTAGAACCGAACGAAAGAATTCATCAGAGATTGGATTAGTAATATCCAATGAGAATGACTCGTTAGAGATGGGATCAGTAGTACCCTAGAACGAGTGTGAAGAGTAGTGTTTTTAAAAAAAACAAAAAAACATTTTTTTTTTTGAAAATTTAAACCATTTTATACGTATTTGAATATTTATTTTATATATCATCATCAGATTCTATGTTCGATTTTCAAAAGTGGGATTTCTATATATTTCCAATTGACCGGTGTGAGAACCAAAACTAGATAGGGTCTATTGTTGTGACTTGGCATCAAAAATGGATTTTTATGTATACAAAATTATGAATTTGAAACTATAATCAACTAATTGATTGTTGGTTGTGTTGTTTGATTATTGGTTTGATTAATTAAAATTTTGAACCATTAAGCCAAATTGAATCAAATATTGTAGTGAGTTGGAAATTATTTAGAAATGCATACATTTATATATACACACTGTTGAACAGGTTATGGATAAACTGCTAAGAAGAGATAAAATTTTATGCCCGACGAATAGGTACATGTTTACGAATTTTCTTTTTCTTTTAAAAGGTTTATGAGCCTAAGGCTGGCCGCTTGGCAATTTTCTTCTTCTTTTAAAATGTTTATGAGCCTAAGGCTGGCCGCTTGGCAATTTTCTTCTTCTTTTAAAATGTTTATGAGCCTAAGGTTGGCCGCTTGGCATTCTCTTTTTCTTTTGGATTGGTGAGGGTCCTGCGTGATGGGTTGCGGTTTTAAATGTCTCCCCATACAAAGGAGGTTATGGCGAAATTTTTCGAAAATTTAGGGTATTTGCCAAATTTTTGAAGAATTTGAAAATTCTTAGAAACTGAAAAGTTGAAGACTAAAAGCCATAACGAAAGTTGAGTTGATTAGAAAAAACAACTTTCAACTCCATTCCTTTTCAAGGACGAAAAGATTTTAAGTGGGGGAGATTGTAACAACCCAGAAAATCAGAATCAATTTAAAATTTTTATTTTGGCAATTTTAATGAATTTTGAATATTTAAAATGATTTATTTTAAATAATAACGATTTGAAATTTATTTTGAATGGAATTAGAATGTATAAATTTATTTAAATTGAAATTAGAATATAAATATTTATTTCAATTATAAAAGGAATTGGAAATGGCGCGGTAGTTTGAAATTCGATTTCAAATTTCAAATTTCAAATTAATGTACAGGATTTAAAATAAACCGGATTTTATTGAAACTATAAATATTAGAATCTATTTGAAAATATATTTCCAACTAATCTGAAAAATCCAAATTTCATAACGGGAATAAAAAGTTATGTCCAGTTGAAAATTCAAAATAGTCACTATGGAAATATAACCCTTAAAAATAGCGATTTTGCAAACGACCTCCGTTTTCGACGAGACCACTTTAGTTGGATTCGGAATGTCAAATTATTTCTAGATTCCAATTTTCATAATTTTTGGAATCAATATGTAAGCGTGGTGGATTTAAACGTGTTTGGCAATTTCAGTTTAAATTTGAATCGACTGGAAAATGACCGTTTTTTAAACGGTCACCAAATTCGACGAAATTAGTTTTGTTATGACCATATCATCAAAACATAGGAAGATTTATTTTTCTGGAATTTTGGAGTCCGTATGTGGCCCCGATAAATTAAAATGTGCGTTCCGATTCAATATATATTAACTTATATTATGGTTTTGATGAAAACTGATCGAAACAGTCGAATGGGCTTGCGGGATATATCTCATTGTGTTCGGAATGGGGTTATTTGGCTAGGGGCGACAGTCATTGGACTCGATTTGGAGTTTGAATGGAAAATTCACTTTTTGGAAATTATATTTTTTAAATATATAACTATTTATAAAAAATCACCCCTCTTCTCTCTCTACGTTCAGATCCATAAAAAAAAAGAGACGCCGTCGCAGCCACGAATCGCGCTCCCCAGGCCGCCCCTCCTGCACCTCCACCGCCACACCACCTCTGACCCCGCCGCCTCTCTCTCCTCCATCCCTTCTCTCTCCCACGTGACAGCAAACCCGCCAACAAACCCAAACCCGCCAATAAACCCTAGTCGCCAGCCCTGGGTCCCACCGCCGACCCTCCGCTGCCTCCTCCACCCTAGCGCGTGCCACCCACGAGCACCGAGCCTCCTAGTCCGTCACCGTGGCTTGCAGCCTTAGCCGCCACTGACCCGAGCTCCGCCATCAGCTCCGGCATGTTTTCTGGCTTGCGATGATGCGTTCAGCACTGTTACAGATGAGGATGATGGAGATAATATTAAAAAGGTAATCTTTTTATTTTATTTTATTTAAATTTAAATAACATAGGATAAAAACATGATAAAAAAGAAAAGCTATGATTTTTAATCGTATAAAAATACGATTTATATATATATAATACGATTGTAAAAATATGATTTTAATTATATATAGCGTGTTAAAGATGTGATTTTTACACATATGGGTTGGAATTAAAAATACGATTTTTAGTGGATAAAAATCTGATTTTTATTATATTGCGTTGAAATAAAAATATGATTTTTATGTATGTTGTTACGAATTAAAATATGATTTTTATCATATAAGTAGTGGTCTAAAAATATGATTTTTATCATATAAAAGAATATATCTTTAGTCGTATAAAAATTGGATTTTTATATATGAAGTAGCAGTATAAAAATGTGATTTTTATAATATAAACGTCATATTTAAAATTTGATATTTACTATAAACAGCGTGAAAAAGGCTGCGTTGGAATAACGGGCAAATCCAAAACGTTTGGAAACGAAGCATGGAGGAGTGGAAACCAAATGTGAGAACTTCTCACTTTAGTTTTTTTCTAGTTAAAAATATATACTAGGATGCAGATGGTGCTTAGTAGCATCCGACACCTTTGTTTGAAACCATGTTTGTTTGGTTGTTTGGTTGATTGGATTATTTGTTTGAATTTCTTGGTTTGGTTGAATGAATTGATTAGAATTTGGTTTGTACATGGCGCGAGCCATTATTAGGCGAGGGATAAGGCTAGACCTTATTCTGGTTTGAGTATCGCGCTGTTATCCTGCCGAAATTTTCTAAAAATGTTAGAGCAATAAAATATCATTTTTATTGTATAAAATATTCAGGAGATGAAATAAATATTTTATAGTTGAAAATATAGTTTTTAACGTGTATATGAAATTCATTTACAAATCAGACAATTTGTTTATGTACACCCATTTGACTGATATTGATTGGGACGATATATTTTACACATCGCCCAACCGCACTAATAATAATCAGCGTTTTTTGTTTGAAAACCCCACACGGGTATTGGGATGATATTGGACATACACTAATCCCAATATTAGTTGTATGTCAAAAGATGGGTTGACAGACTTTTGTAAGCGTTAATTATTCATATTTTACGCTTATGCAGTTGTGTAATGCACTTTGGATGATGGTTGACTGTGTTTGATTATTGTTGCGTACATGTGTGTATGAAATCCATATAAATAAAATTATACGGTAATTGACTGTGTCTGATTCCAATTCGGAAAGAATGAATATTTTAAATTAAAGAATATTTTAAAATAACGAGTAATGAATATTTTAAAATAACTAATATTTTAAAATAATATTCAGTAATGGGTCAAAATATGATTTTGATGTCCGATTTGGGATGGGCATGAAAATATTTAAATATATAAAGCCGTGTTGATTAAATTAACGTCATTTTCACGTGTAGGATATTTATATCGATTTTATTCATTTTTATGATGAATATCGAAATGGAAGTGATTTCAAATCTAATGTTTTAAAAATATTATCATTTATATATTAATGATATGGAATATTCAATTTTGATTTAAAACTGAATATGAAGTTGAAATCGTTTTGAAAACAAATTTAAAATGATTTATAAAATACGTTTTAAAAGGAAATCGACGAAATATAATATATATATATATATACACACACATTTAATGGCCTGAATAGAAAGCGTCGTGCCGCGGTAGTTCGCAAATTTCGACCATTGACTTCGAATTGACATTATGGGAGATCCGACCGTCGGATTCTCCTAAAACTAGAACTGTTGGGTTCGTATCGAAAAGAGATTTCCCAAGAATACAACAGATTTGAAATCTAATGGTTGGATTTGGAATCATGTCCAAATCAAATTTGGAAAAGGTCGCTGTAAGTGTAGTTCGATGACTTTTTATGGAAATCGACTATACGGGCCTTGATCAAATTATTAAAAATATTGATAATTTGTGTAAAATCAAAAATAAATGACTTGGAAAGAATTGGGTTGAAAAATTTCATATTTGAAAAGATAAAAAATGTATTTTTTTTCAAAATGAACAAGTTATGAACTAGAATTATAATCCAATATTTTAAATAAATAAATTGGATTTGAAATGGTTTTAAAAATAACCAAAATTTGCAATATATGAATTGGAATGGATTTGAATCGAAATCATCTTCAGAATATTTCGATATTGGATTTCGTGATTATATGGATATTGTTATGGAAATTTAGAAGATGTATTTATATCGTTATTCCCAATACGATATTGGTTGGTTTCGGAAATTGATATTGAATATAAGTCGATATAATTTCTATTCAGAGCCTTGTATTTAATATCAAATGGGATTTTGGGTTTGTCGTGAATGGTATCTTAATTAACACTGTTCTTAAACCCCGTGTGAGAAGAATAAATCTTTTAATTAAGATTATTAGGGTTTCCAGTTAATTAACATTTAACTGGAATAAAATGGGATGTGAATTGGGTTTATTGTGAACTGTGTTTTTAACGACATTCGTTCTGTAACCCGATTTGCAATGAAATGTGATTTGGAAATTATAAATCTTTTTATTAAGATTTAATGAAAATTTTCCAGAGTAAAGTTTTCCAATTTACTATGTTAAATTGGAATTGAATGGAATTCGATTTGATGATAATCGAAATAAGCTTCTGTGGAGGAAGAGTGTTAATATATATGGAATTTAAAAGGTGTTGTCGTTATTCCATTTATATTATTAGTCGGATACGGAAACTGATATCGATTATATATTGATCTATTTTCCGTGAAGATTCCATAATTAATGGAATGTGATTTGGGTTTATCGTGAACTATGTTTTAAATGACATTAGTTCTTTAACCCAATTGAAGGCAGGATGACATGTCTAACATTGTATTTCGAACTGTACGGTTGATCTCTGCTAAATATATATCTGTTTGTGGTGGAGAATTTATTCTCTTGGTTAACACCCTTCTCTAAGACGTACAAGCTTAGAGGTTATATATTGGCATAAATCAATAGTACGGTGTAGATTGTCGACGCGACATGTTAGTGTTTCCAAAGTTAAATAATCATTAATATTGATTTTTAGGAAGATTAAAACTAAGTGAAGTTTTGATGAATCTTTAATTAGATTGAAATGTGAATTGATAATTTAAATTATCAAAATTGGGAAATGGTCGAGAGTGGAGTATCACCATTTTGCACCAAACGATAGTTAAATCTTTAATTAGATTTGAGTAGGAAATGGTAATTGAATTTACCAATAACACCGTGGTGTTAGTTATGGTGTAATACCAGTTTTGCTCCATGGGATGAATAGGTTGGGATTGGGAAATTAAATAAATGGTTACTTGTAACATCCCGTATTTTTGGTAGCCAAATATTTTATTTAATTTATTATTTTACTTATTTTATTTGGAATGTTAATGGATTTTAATATTTAATTCGTTATTTAAAACAAAGTTTGAACATTATATATTTATAAATCGAGCTCGAAATGGTGCGGCGGTTCGTAATATGGAGTTTTAAACTTCAATTGAATATACAGATCCGATATAAGTCAGAATTTTGTGAAACGAGAAACGTTGGAACCTTGTTGATTATAATTTTCATATGAAAGAGAAAAATTTCAGATTTCGTATTATAGATTGTTAGTTATGGCCAAATCAAATTTTGAAATAGTCGCTATGGAAATCGTTATTTAAAATATAGGCCTTTAAAAATAGCCATTTTATAAACGACCTCCAATTTCGTTGAAACCAGTTTCATTTGAACCGTAACGTTAAATTATTATGCGGTATTGAATTGCGTGGCAAACCAATGTCGTATGTTACCACAGTAGCCGTAAACGCCCGTTCATTTTCTATAACGCGTAATTAATTCAATAAAGGGATATTCGGGCACAACTTGAGCAGACGATCAAATTAAGCCATGAAACCAGTTCCGTTGTGTTCGTATCGTCGATTATAGTCAGGGTAGGTATATAGTTTGTTATTTTTGAAGATCAGGTAATTTTTTGCCCAAAATGGCATTGCAGTGCGTATAAAAATAGCCTACCGGGAAAATAGTCTCAGAATATGATGAAACTAGTGCCGTTGGGTTCGTATTAATTAATTATTGTAGGATTTCAAAGTTTCAAGTTGATTGGATTTATTTAGTGATCGTATAAAATTTAAACGCATGTTTTTCGCTGGTTTTATAAAGGAAATTTTTACAAACAATGTCGGATTTCGATGAAACTTGTCCCATTGGGTCCGGAATATATTTCTATGTTAGGATTAGCCGTTTTATCAGAAAACAGAAATCGTTTGTAGTGGTTTTTATCAATTACTTCACGGTGAAATTTTGTTAATATTAAAATAATATTTAATCACCCTATATATGCCATCTATCAGTGGAACCCTAATCTTTTGCCCATCCCATGGTCAACAAGGTTTGACTGCCTCGAAGCAAAAATAAATGGACGGAAACTTCCAATCTTTCCCATCCAAAATCTCCTCACCCATGCCTCATTTCGAAATAATCTTAATAGAAAAATGGTTCGTCTAGAGGTGTTGGATGATCCTTCGATCATCGGACATGGTCGCAGCGGTCAAGTGTTGGGGTTCGAACGAGGTAGCAAGTGCAGAACGCGCACGATGCAGGAGAAAACTAGTGGCCCTGTTATTTGGTACTAAAGTGTGGTCTGTAAAACACAGGAATGAAGAGGAAACGCTGAGGCCTGAGAATACTTACAACGTAATCAGTTACTTTAACATAATTATATTTAAACAAATTATTAATTAAGAAAATCTTTATTAATCATTAAAGAATGTATCATTGCAACAGGTTTTGAACAAGACAAAAGAGAATGATCGACCAGGGCTTCGGTCTCTGGTTGAAGAACGAACACGAGAATTAATCTGAAGTTTGGACTGGTTGATTGCCTTTAATCACAGAAATTAAAGGTTGCGATTAAAATATAACTGAAACTATAACTAATTAGTATAATTATATATTTATAACAAATCTTAACTGGTGCATGGTATTTTTATCGGAAGCAATAAACGAATGGGAATAAACAGATCTTGAGCAAACCACAGTCAACCTGAGATTGATTTAAAAAGTAATAAGTCAACCTTATAATTTGATTAGGGAAATGATTAGATTAAGTAATTTATATTAACTTAAATTGATAATAACTTGTTACGATGTTAATAGAAAATAAAGTTATGTTACGATTACAGTGACAAGATCAATATTTTGGAACTGACTTGGACACAACTGGAGATGGCTGGGAATTTTAAATAAATTAAACGCTCGTTTGATTTAATTAAACCAAATCGCTTCAGCGACAAACAGAAATTAAGGTGAGTTAAGCTCACTCAGTTTCACCCATTTATATTTTATATAAATTGGGTTTTGATTTTGTGTGCTCTGTTTGCTATGGTTGACTGTTCACTAGTTATTTATTTATTTATTTATTTAACTGATGAAATTAAACCATCGTTTAATTTCAGTGAAATACCAAATCGTTATTCTAACGATTAGTTCCAATAAAGGTAACTTACCTTGTTGGTCACGTTTATAAAAATAAACGTGTTTAATTGGTTGAATTGTTTGAATTGCTTATGGTTGGGATTAAATGGTCGTTATTTATTATTATCAGTTAAATGAAATTGAACGATCTGTTTGGAGATAACCATTTGTATACAGGGAAGAACAGGTTGGAGGGATCCAACCGGATTCCTCAAATATATCATTTATTTTCATATTATCATATAAATTGTCATGTTTGGGTGATTGAGTTGAGTATTGATCATTGATTGGAAATTCAACCTGTGTTTGGTTTTAACCAATGGGAAGTATTGGTTGAGTAATCGGCAGTAAATGACCTAAAAGTAAATTGTTTTGCTTATACTGATTTACCGTCAGGTGCATTGATAGAACTGAAGTTATGAAATTTATTTTTTGACTAAAGATAGATTTTGAAATATATTATTTGAATAAAGGTTTATAAGAAGGAAATAAATACTTATTTTTATAATTAATTATAAATTGATTTTATAAAGACAATTATGATGTAAATCAGATTTGTAAATGTGAGAATAAGAAAATTAACCTAATGACTAAATTGGACAATTGTTTTGTTAAGAAACAATAAAATGGAATTATTTTAAATTAATTATAATATTAATTAATTTAAAGGGAAAACAAATTGAAATCGGTTAACGAGATAACCGTGTTTAGAGTTGACTAAATTGACCATTTTTAACTGGAATTTTTATTATTTTAGTTTGTTTGGATTAATCTAATTGTTTAAAGAATAATTGTTAATTTTAATAGGGTTTTAGAAAGGGGATTAATATTCATTTTAGTTATTAAAGAAATTTACTACGGAGGTAGTAAATAATGGAAGTAAATTATTATTTTAATTAATAATAAACTAGAGAATTACTTTTTAATTGAAATTCATTTAAAAGGTAATCGAACTTGAAAAGAAATCCAATGGATTAGTGAAAGAAGTTTATGAGCAGGTTTTATTTTTAAAATCTGAGTTTTTTTAACGAAGTGATAAAGAGTATTTTAAGCGAACATGGCAGCTTAAAATAAATGTTACATAATTATTTAAATTAAGTGAATAGAAATTAAGAGAAAGGGTTTATTATAAACAAGGATTTTTATAAGTGAGGATTAAGATGTTAAAGCGTTAATTTGACATAAAAGTTGCTTGATAATGGGATTAAGTAAAAGTAGGGAATTGAAATGAGAATCTCAAAGCGAGAGTGGTTGGATGGATTTAAAAGGAAATTGGGAAAAAGTGAATTGGGTAGTAGAAGTAAATCGTGGGATTTGATAACCAAATCCGAATTATAAGCGAGCTTGGTTAAAAAGGTCAAATTAAAAGTGATGCTTATAAAGAAGTACTTAATTATTAAATTAAGAGAAAAATGGTTATAGTCGAAAAGAAGTTTCAAAGAGATAAGTAGGTTTTATGAAACCGTATTTGGAATAAAATAAGTTAAATGGAAATTGTGTTGATATTAGAGTGAAGTATTGGTTTTTAGATTACAACTAGTATTCGCCTTTAGATATGAACGTTATTGATCAAGGTTTGAGAGGTAATTAAAATACCCCAACTTGAACAACATCAGGATTATCTGAAGATGATATTAGTGGTAATCGTAAAAGAGGTTAGTGATAATTTATTATTCCCATTAGGGAAATAATAATGCAACATTTGGTGGGAATTTGGAAAATATATAACAAAAAATCCGAAGTAAAGGAAATTAGTAAGAAGGGAAATTATATAAATGAGAATTCCAAAGTAGAAGAAAAAACAAAAAGGGTTTGCGTGAAAATATAACGATATTTTCGAGTTAGGAAGGAAATGTAAAGTTGAATTTTATTCTCTACTAATAAAATATTAGTTATTGTTTCAAGAACGGAATAAAAGATATTACGTAATGCTGTTACGAATAATAAGTTGAATGGATTTCCCAAATGTAAATAATAAAGAATGATGTAATAAATGTTTTTAAAGGAGAATTAAGGGGAAATTGAATATGGTAATTTTACTAAGTATTATAGAGAACTGGTTTTGAGAACATTAGTATATAAGAATCAAATATCGTATTTTTAAATAATAAAAGAGTTAGAAGTTTTAATTAAGCAGAAGTGAATTAGTTTGTTTTAATTAAAAGGCCAAGTGGTGTTGATTACTGAACCAGTGAACTCATTGGATTATCATGTTTGAAACATTGTTTATTTTGATAGTTAAATCACCGACGATCAAATTTGTCTAATAAGATTGGTGGTACGGAAAGACTAGGATCGAATTTATATTTAAAAATCATTCCGACCAACAAATACGTGAAGATAACAGAAGATGACTGAGATTGAGCGTTGAAGACCGTGGATCTTCATGAAGCGGAAGAACTACTAATAAATCTCTGGTTTAGCGGCCAGAGATAAATTGTGGTTCTGTCGTGGTTGTGATCTACGGGTTGCAAGGACTTCTCGCTACTGATCCATGGGGTGATTCCTATATTGGATGCAGTGGGAGAGTGCCTTCTGTTTATCCTGTTCCTGGATGACTTGTATGGACGGATGTCTGACAGAGTATTTCCAAAGAGATTGTGTACGTTGATTTCTTCAAACGTACCATAGTTGGTGAGCTGCCAACTAGAGTATTTTTGTGGAAGTCAATTAGTGATATCTGGTGGATTTGACGATGTGGCATTCAAAGTGAATGGTGACCAAATATTCCAAAAGGAAATTCAAATCTCAAGCCTCACAGCCAGGAAATGCAAAAATCGGGCAGGCACCATGGCTATGTGGGTCGCTTCCATTAGGGTGTATAATCACCTATCTAGAGAAATTCCTTTTGCTTCTTTAATCTATTTCGATGTTGTCCCTTTCGGGAAATAGTGGTTTGAGCCCAACCTTTGGTGATATACATTCGATACACTCAAGCGAAATGAGTGTCGGTCATGTGAGGGCCGGGTTGCAAGATGTTCTTGTTGAACCAAGTGTATTCGCCTCTAGAGATACACTAGCGGTATGTGGTCCCATACCTTGTCATAGTTGGAATCCAATCTCCAATAAGCGCCCATGTTTTTGTTTGTATCTATATATGTGGAGCGTGAGATGCAAGGTTCCACTAGATTGATATCTACATGTATTTAGACACGATTATAATAACAGAAAAGATATTGATTTTGAAAATGTTTTGGGTTATCGTAAGGTAAAAATTGTCGTATTTATGTGTGGATTTAGTCTTACGATTATGCTTTTCTTTCGTAAAGATTTTGACTTTAAAATCAAGTTGTGTGATACCCTTAATACTGTGCCAGTATTTTTTCACTCTGGTTCACCAGACTGAACCAGTGTTTTGTAAATGCTCGGGTTAGCCCGGGGTGTACAGGATCTAGTTATCGAATGCTGTAAAGAGACTAGCTGGAAGAGTCCAGACGTATGATATTACATAGCTACTATTTCGCTGTGTATTGTATATGGGACAGATTTTTATAACTGTCCAGAGATGTTGATGTACTCTTATATTGTAAGTATTTTTAAAAGCTCTCAATAAAGTTTTATTTCTATAAGATATTTTGTTCCGTTGCGATGTGAGACTCTGATTCTGTGTTGTATTGGTTCTTCTTCTTCTATTATTATATTTCTTTCGTTCTTATGTCACCCTCTAAATTCTTTCTAATAACGTTCTGGTGTTTTCGGTGTTTGGAAGGTTGGCATGAGGTACGGGAAATGTATTCATGTCGATTTTCGGGGCCGAAAATCCTTGGGTCGTTACAATGGTACCAGAGCTATTGGTTTAGTAATAACCTTGGCTCTGTGGTGTAACTCGATAGAGATTGGGTTAGTAATACCCTAGATCAGGATTGAGTGTGTGTGTATATATATATGAGAGCGTATTTGTAAATTTTATATACAAATGTTTTGTATTGTATTTGTTGATCGGTTCAATCGTTGAGAAGCGTTGAACTGGCAATCGATACAGTATTGTTTTGTAAAAAGGGTAAATGTAATAATTTTACCCAAATTATATTCTGTATAGAAAGGAAATAATTTTATCAAATTATTGAGATAGTAGGGTGCTTGATTGATTTGAATGGAAATCAAATTGGATTGAAAATTTTGAATCGAAACTTAACCTGGTTAACTGAAAATTTAATTAACAATGATATTGGAATTAAATGAAATAAATTTAGAATTTGAATAAATGATAACTAAATAGGAATCAGTCGGGTGTTAATCGATTAATGTTCAAATATGTGAAACCAGAATAAAATAATAATGTTGAATTAAGTTTAATTGATTTGGTTGTGTATTGATTGTTGATTGTGAATTGTTGTTGTTGGATGATAGTTTGTTTGAATGGAATAATCAACAAATTAGTGGGACTAAGTGAATTATAAATAAAGGAATAATTTCCAGTATAATTAAAACTGGAATGAAACTGCATATGAATTGGAATTTATGATTTAACCCTGTATTTGATAATGAATTGACGTTATATATTTGATTTTGGAATTGGTGCAGTTATACATGTTGATTAGTGAAATATTACTTAAAAACTTCATCTGTTTATTACTCATATGTGAGTTTAGTTAAGTACAGGTGCCAGATGGCTAGGCAGATTGATATTGGTTGAGTAAATCGCATATATGTGAGCAAATATGCCCAATAGCGCTCGTAAAGGTACGCCTACGCGAAAAATATAAATTTTGTGGTTTTGGTTTTTGTATTCCGACCGTGTTGGTCATGGTATATATATTATTTGTTCCTGCGATATCGCAGATGTCACTCTGTGCAGGGGAGACTCTGCCGAATTTTTCCGGGAATTTAAGGTGTTAGAAAATTTTCAATATTTTTGAAAATATTCAATTATGATTCTAAACTAGTTTTTGATTTAAATTAAACTAGATTTGGAAATTAATGGGTTTGTAACGTTCTTTCCTACCTTAGCAATTTCGAGGACGAAATTATTTTAAGAGGGGAAGAACGTAACATCCCGTATTTTTGGTAGCCAAATATTTTATTTTATTTATTATTTTAATTATTTTATTTGGAATGTTAATGGATTTTAATATTTAAATCGTTATTTAAAATGAAGTTTGAGCGCTATATATTTATATAATTATAAATCGAGCTCGAAATGGCGCGGTAGTTCGTAATATGGAGTTTTGAACTTCAATTGAATATACAGGATCTGATATAAGTCTGATTTCTGTGAAACGAGAAATGTTGGAACCGTGTTGATTATAATTTTCATATGAAAGAGAAAAATTCAGATTTCGTATTATAGATTATAAGTTATGGCCAAATCAAATTTTGAAATAATCGCTATGGAAATCGTTATTTAAAATATAGGCCTTTAAAAATAGCCATTTTGCAAATGACCTCAGATTTCGATGAAACCGGTTTCATCTGAACCATAACATTAAATTATTATACCGTATTGAATTGCATGGCAAACCGATGTCGTATGTGACCACAGTAGCCGTAAACGCCCGTTCGTTTTCTATAATGCGGAATTAATTTAATAAAGGGATATTTGGGCACAACTCGAGCAGACGATCAAATTAAGCCACGAAACCAATTCCGTTAAGTTCGTATTGTCGATTATAGTCAGGATAGGTATATACTTAGTTATTTTTGAAGACCAGTTAATTTGGTGCCTAAAATGGCATCGTGGTGCGTATAAAAATAGCCTACCGGGAAAACAGTCTCGGAATGCGACGAAATTGGTGTCGTTGGGTTCATATAAATTAATTATTGTAGGATTTCAAAGTTTCAAGTTGATTGGATTTATTTAGTGATCGTGGAAAATTTAAACACGTGTTTTTCACTGGTTTTATAAAGGCAATTTTTAGAAACAATGTTGGATTTCGACGAAACTTGTCCCATTGGGTCCGGAATATTTTTCTATGTTAAGATTAGTCTTTTTATCAGAAAATAGAAATCGTTTGTAGTGTTTTTTATCAACTACTTCACGGTGATGTTTTGTTTATATTAAAATAATGTTTAATCACCCCTATATAAGCTGTCTATCAGTAGAACCCTAATCTTTTGCCCATCCCGTGGTCAATGAGGTTTGACCGCCTCCAAACAAAAATAAATGGACGGGAAATTCCAATCTTTCCCATCCAAAATCTCCTCACCCATGCCTCATTTTGAAATCATCTTAACAGAAAAATGGTTCATCTAATCGAGCTTGTTTATTTGACCGATGATGATCAACGTTGAAGCTGTTAGATGGCCAGAATTTGCCTCGAAAGCAGTGGCGGTTCGAACCGTTTTGCTGGCGATATACGGAGTTGTGTGGTACGGGATTCATGCTGAAGGGAGAGGGCGTTGGGACGCTTCGTCTGGAGGTATTGGATGATCCTCCGATCATCGGACATGGTCGCAGCGGTCAAGTGTTGGTGTTCGAACGAGGTAGCAAGTGCAGAACGCACACGATGCAGGAGAAAACTAGCGGCCCTGTTATTTTTGTACTAAAGCGTGGTCTGTGAAACACAGGAATGAAGAGGAAACGCTGAGGCCTGGGAATACTTACAACGTAATTAGTTACTTTAACATAATTATATTTAAATAAATTATTAATTAAGAAAATATTTATTAATCATTAAAGAATGCATCATTGCGACAGGTTTTGAACAAGGCAAAAGAGAAAGATCGGCTTGGGCTTTGGTGTTTGGTTGTAGAACGAACACGAGGACTATTCAGAAGTTTGGACTGGCCGATTGCCTTTGATCACAGAAATTAAAGGTTGCCATTAAAATATAATTGAAACTATAACTAATTAGTATAATTATATATTTATAATAAGTCTTAACTGGTGCAAGGTCTTTTTATCGGAAGCAATAAATGAATGGGAATAAACGGATCTTGAGAAAACCACAGTCAACCTGAGATTGGTTTAAAAAGTATTGAGTCAACCTTATAATTTGATTAGGGAAATGATTAGATTAAGTAATTTATATTAACTTAAATTGATAATAACTTGTTATGATGTTAACAGAAAATCAAGTTACATTAAGATTACAGTGATAAGATCTATATTTTGGAACTGACTTGGACACAACTTGAGATGGCTGGGAATTTTAATTAAATTAAACGCTCGTTTGATTTAATTAAACTGAATCGCTTCAGCGACAAACGGAAATTAAGGTGAGTTAAACTCACTCAGATTTACCCATTTATATTTTATATAAATTGGGTTTTAATTTTGTGTGCTCTATTTGCTATGGTTGACTGTTCACTAGTTATATATTTATTTATTGATTTAACTGATAAAATTAAACCGTCGTTTTATTGAAAATTAGGCTCACATCCCTATTTTGAAACTTAATTAGGCTCACATCCCTCCTATGTTTTATGTACAAACCCGCCCCCTATTTTTCATTTTTCCGCCTTTTCATTTTTTGGCTAAAAAAAGCGCTAGTGAGTAAAAAAATATATCTAAAATCTATAAATATTCTCGGAAGTCAACAGAAATTAAAAACAAATAGTTACATACATGTATGCAACTATTACCTATAGTTGCATACATGTGTGCAACTGCTATATAAGCTGTTTTGGCTTGAAAATCTGGACCGTAACTTGCATACATATGTGCAACTAGTTGAAAATTTTGCATGCATGTATGCATGTATTTGCAAAAAGAAAACTTAAGTGAATTTTAGCCTGCGAATTATTTCACACTTTTATGCATGAATTATGCAATACGTGCACAGATATATGCAAGTAAATCAAACACATATGCATGACTTGAAAACATGCACAGATGTATGTTAGAAAATTCAAATACTTGCATTCCATTATACATTTTACTGCATTTTCCGTTGTTTTGTTGCTTTTTGGGTTTATGATGTCTTGTTTGATGGTTTTTATCTGAATTTTTTGTCGAGTGCATGTTTAATTTTAATATGAATTTACGTATTTTTTAGTGAATTTTTGAAAAATAGGGACTAAATTTACAATAAGTTTATGATCGGATGTGAGCCTAATTTAAAACTTTAACAGGGACGTGTAAAAAATGCACCCTAAAAAGTAATGAGTCAGCCTTATAATTTGATTAGGGAAATGATTAGATTAACTAATTTATATTAACTTAAATTGATAATAACTTGTTATGATGTTAACAGAAAATCAAGTTACGTTAAGATTACAGTGACAAGATCAATATTTTGGAACTGACTTGGACACAACTGAAGATGGCTGGGAATTTTAGTTAAATTAAACGCTCGTTTGATTTAATTAAACCGAACCGCTTCAGCGACAAACAGAAATTAAGGTGAGTTAAACTCACTCAGTTTTACCCATTTATATTTTATATAAATTGGGTTTTGATTTTATGTGCTCGGATTGCTATGGTTGACTGTTCACTAGTTATATATCTATTTATTGATTTAACTAATGAAATTAAACCGTCATTTAATTTCAGTGAAATACCAAATCGTTATTCTAACGATTGGTTCCAATAAAGGTAACTTACCTTGTTAGTCACATTTATAAAATAAACGTGTTTAATGGGTTGAATTGTTTGAATTACTTGTGGTTGGGATTAAATGGTCGTTATTTATTATTATCAGTTAAATAAAATTTAACGATCTGTTTGGAGATAACCATTTGTATACAGGAAAGAACAGGTTGGAGGGATCCAACCGGATTCCTCAAATATATTATTTATTTTCATATTTTCATATGAATTGTCATGTTTGGGTGATTGATTTGAGTATTGATCATTGATTGGAAATTCAACCTGTGTTTGGTTTTAACCAATGGGCAGTATTGGTTGAGTAATCGGCAGTAAATGGCCTAAAAGTAAATTGTTTTGTTAATATTGATTTACCGTCAGGTGGATTGATAGAACTGAAGTTATGAAATTTATTTTCTGACTAAAGATAGATTTTGAAATATATTATTTGAATAAAGGTTTATAGAAAGGAAATAAATACTTATTTTTATAATTAATTATAAATTGATTTTATAAAGACAATTCCGATGTTAATCAAATTTGTAAATGTGAGAATAAGAAAATTAACCTAACGACTAAATTGGATAATTGTTTTGTTAAGAGACAATTAAATGGAATTATTTTATTATTAATTAATTTAAAGGGAAAACAAATTGAAATTGGTTAATGAGATAACCGTGTTTAGAGTTGACTAAATTGACCATTTTTAATTGGAATTTTTATTATTTTAGTTTGTTTGGATTAGTCTAATTGTTTAAAGAATAATTGTTAATTTTAATAGGGTTTTAAAAAGGGGATTAATATTCATTTTAGTTAATAAAGAAATTTACTACGGAGGTAGTAAGTAATGGAAGTAAATTATTATTTTAATTAATAATAAATTAGAGAATTACTTTTTAATTGAAATTCATTTAAAAGGTAATCAAAGTTAAAAAGAAATCCAATGGATTACTGAAAGAAGTTTATGAACAGGTTTTATTTTTAAAACCTGAGTTTTTTTAATGAAGTGATAAAGAGCATTTTAAGCAAACATGTCAACTTAAAATAAATGTTGCTTAATTATTTAAATTAAGTAAATGGAAGTTAAGAGAAAGGGTTTATTGTAAACCAAGATTTTTATAAGTGAGGATTAAAATGTTATAGCATTAATTTGACATTAAAGTTGCTTGATAATGGGATTAAGTAAAAGTGGGGAATTGAAATGAGAATCTCAAAGCGAGAGATGGTTGGATGGATTTAAAAGGAAATTGGGAAAAAGTGAATTGGGTAGTAGAAGTAAATCGTGGGATTTGATAACCAAATCCGAATTATAAGTGAGCTTAGTTAAAAAGGTCGAATTAAAAGTGATGTTTATAAAGAAGTACTTAATTATTGAATTAAGAGAAAAATGGGTATAGTCAAAAAGAAGTTTCAAAAGAGATAAGCAGGTTTTATGAAACCGTATCTGGAATAAAATAAGTTAAATGGAAATTGTGTTGATATCATAGTGCAGTATTGGTTTTTGGATTACAACTAGTATTTGTTTTTAGATATGAACGTTGTTGATCAAGGACTGAGAGGTAATTAAAATACCCCAACATGAACAACATTAGGATTATCTGAAGATGATATTAGTAGTAATCGTAAAAGAGGTTAGTGATAATTTATTATTCCCATTAGGGAAATAATAATGCAACATTTGGTGGGAATTTGAAAAATATACATCGAGAAATCCGAAGTAAAGGAAATTAGTAAGAAGGAAATTATATAAATGAGAGTTCCAAGGTAGAAGAAAAAACAAAAGGGTTTACATGAAAATATAACGATATTTTCGGGTTAGGAAGGAGATGTAAAGTTGAGTTTTATTTTATACTAATAAATATTAGTCATTGTTTCAAGAACGAAATAAAAGATATTACGTAATGCTGTTACGAATAATAAGTTGAATGGATTTCCCAAATGTAAATAATAAAGAATGATGTAATAAATGTTTTTAAAGGAGAATTAAGTAGAAATTGAATATGGTTATTTTACTAAGTATTATAGAGAATTGATTTTGAGAATATTAGTATATAAGAATCAAATATCGTATTTTTAAATAATAAAATAGTTAGAAGTTTTAATTAAGTAGAAGTGAATTAGTTTGTTTTAATTAAAAGGCCATGTGGTGCTGAATACTGAACCAATGAACTCATTGGATTATCATGATTAAAACACTGTTTATTTTGATAGTTAAATCACCGACTATCAAATCTGTCCAATACGATTGTTGGTACGGAAAGACTGGGATCGAATTTATATTCGAAAACCATTCCGATCGAGATGGAGCGTTAAATACCGTGGATCTTCATTAAGCGGAAGAACTACTAATAAATCTCTGGTTTAGCGGCCAGAGATAGGCTGTGGTTCTGTCGTGGTTGTGATCTACGGGTTGCAAGGACTTCTCGCTACTGATCCATGCAGTGATTCCTATATTGGATGCAGTGGGAGAGTGACTTCAGTTCATCCTGTTCCTAGATTACTTGTAAGGACGCATGTATGACTGTGTATTTCCAAAGGGACCGCGTACGTTGATTTCTTCAAACATACCATAGTTGGTGAGCTGCCAACTAGAGTATTTTTGTAGACGTCAATTAGTTATATCTGGTGGATTTGACGAAGTGGCATTCAAAGTGAATGGTGACCAAATATTCCAAAAGGAAATTCAAACCTCAAGCCTCACAGCTGGAAAATGACAAAAATCAGTCAGGTAGCATGGCTATGTGGGTCGCTCCCATTAGGGTGTATAATCATCTATCTAGAGAAATTCCTTTTGCTTCTTTAATCTATTTTGATGCTGTCCCTTTTGGGAAACAGTGGTTTGAGCTCAACCGTTGGTGATATACATTCGATACACTCAAGCGGAATGAGTGGTCGGTCATGTGAGGGTCGGGTTGTAAGACGTTCTTGTTGAACCCAGTGTATTCGTCTCTAGAGATACACTAGCGGCAGGTGGTCCCATACCTTGTCATAGTTGGAATCCAATCTCCAATAAGCGCCCACAGTTTTGTTTGTATATATATATATGTGGAGCGTGAGATGCAAGCATTCCGCTAGATTGATATCTGCTTGTATTTAGACACTATTATAATATCAAAAAAGATATTGATTTCGAAAATGTTTTGGGTTATCGTAAGGTAAAAACCGTCTGTATTTATGTGTGGATTTATTCTTACGATTATCCTTTTCTTTCGAAAGGATTTTGACTTTAAAATCAAGTTGTGTGATACCCTTAATACTGTGCGAGCTTTTTTTCACTCTGGTTCACTAGACTGACCCGGTGTTTTGTAAATGCTCGGGTTAGCCCGGGGTGTACATGATCAGGTTATCGAATGCTGTGAAGTGATGAGCTGGAAGAGTCCAGACGTATGATATTATATAGCTACTATTCCGCTGTGTGTTGTATATGAGACAGATTTTTATAGCAGTCCGGAGTTGTTAACGTACTCTGATAATGTAAGTATTTTTGAAAGCTCTCAATAAAGTTTTATTTCTGTATTATATTTTGTTCCGTTGCGATGTGAGACTCTGATTCTGTGTTGTGTTGGTTCTTCTTCTTCTTCTATTCTTATATTTCTTTCTTTCTTATCTCACCCTCTAAATTCTTTCTAATAACGTTCCAGTGTTTTTGGTGTTTAGAAGGTCGGCATGAGGTACGAGAAATGTATTTATGTAGATTTCTGGGGCCGAAAATCCCTGGGTCGTTACATTACTTCAATAAGGTGCGTTAATCCCGACTATTTTGGAAAACCTTAATATGGTTTGAATTGAAATTCAAAGGAAGATTAAAGAATAAATTTAAAGAATTTATCTTTGATAAAATTAATTGGAACCTTTCCCGATGGATATGAATATTTAAATAAAAGAATATTCAGAATTGGAATGAGGCGTATGTTGTGTTTTATAGCACTTGTTTATTATATACGCGAGTTATTCAGAAAGGCCAAGTTTATACCCATTCTGAATAACTGTTTCGACGATATGTCGACAATGAAGATGGTGGTCGAAGACTGGAGGTCTTAACATCGTTTGGATGATTACCGATGTCTTGATTGGGCTGTACACCCAAGACAAGGTAATAAGTGGTGATCGTCCAGACGTACTTGGAGATCAACTGGATATGCGAGGACCTCTCTCGTATATTGGATATATGGGACAAGGAATAAGGTGCCTCCGGTTTCGTTCAGACCCAGAACGAACTCGTAAATGGATGTGTGTCTGACATTGGATTTTATTCTGTGTTGATTGATTTCTGATATACACGTAAATGTGTATATTTTATCCGCTTATTTATCTAGTTTTCTATTTAAAATAATTAATATTGTGTATTTATAGTTGTGTTTTCAGATTGTTGATAAAAAGCTTGGTTTAGAGCATTTGATGGATAAAGCATGAAGAATTTGCTTAAAAAGAGTGAAGTTGAAATTACTAAAGCTTGAAGAGTTTAAAGCTTGAAGAACGGTTGCAAATAGAGTTCAATTGGGTAGATTTGGCTCACTAAAGACTCATATTGCGTTCACATTGGCTCATTTGCAGGGCATCTCACTCATGTTGCGTTCACATTAGCTCGTTTGCAAGGCCTCTCACTCTACAGCTGCGTTCACACTAGCTTTTGTGTTAGTTGGACTAATTTTTTAGTCCCACATTATGGAATTTGCCAAGTAGCCTTTGTCATATCAGCTATAAATACATTTTATCTCATTCATTGTAAAACACACTTAGTTTTATTCTGTAATTCTCTTCTTGGAATAAAACTCTTCTTCTCCATTTCTCTTAGTTGTTATTTTATTTTATTTATGTTCATGTTATTTAGTTTCTTTTTATTTTCTTTTCTTTTAGCTATGTCTAGCTAATCCTCTTTAATTAGGGGGTGATGACGCTGATAGATATGATTCAATATGAATCGCATAGCCAAAAGATTTGAACTTCATGTATGTAGATCTAGATATGAACTAAGAGTTAGATCTGAACCTTCATACCCTATGTCGTTTAAGAGTTATGCTCCTTCACAGGGTATATTCGAGTTCGATCTAACACTTATCAGATTTAGATTTAATATTTAGGGTTTTAGAAATAAAATAGTGAATCTGTCCTGATAGCCTACGGTTGTTTAAGAGCTGAGCTCCTGCATAAGCTATACTTGTTGTTATTTACATATTTGTTTCTTGAAGTCTAATTATCGTCGATTCATGTTTGTGACAGAAACATGAATTAGATCTGTATTTATTCGATTGGCTATTGATGAATATTAATCTAATCTATGTCATTACTCCCTAATTACTTTCTTTATTGTTAAAAACTCGCTTTTTGTTTATTTTCTGTCAATTTGCAATTCAATCAAAATTCTGGAATAACTTGAGTGGATTTATTAATTAAAATATTTTTGGTCCTAGAGTTCGACACCCTCTACAACAATCCTTGTTGTTTAGGAAAACCGAACGGATTTTACAGTTGTTTACAACTGTTTAATTTGTTCGCAAACAAATTTTGGCGCCGTTGCCGGGGACCAAAATAATTTTTGTTTTTAAATCCTTCGGGTTATAATTTTCTTTTTCTTCATATAAAAAAAAGCACAAAAAAATATTTTTATTTTATTTTGTTCCCTTTTGTTTTCTAGCATAGATAAAAAAAATCTTGTTGGTTGATTTGGTATTTGATTTGTGATACCATATATATACCTAATAAGAGAAAAAAATTCTTGCTTTTTGTTTTGTTTCCTTTCTTTGTTGCTTTCCTTCTTTCTTGACATCTCTCCATAAATTTTTTCCTTTTTACAATTTGTATAAATTAAAAAAGAACAAATCTTTTTGTGATTTTCTTTCCTTCTCTTCTATTTCTCTTCCTCCTTGCAATTGTTTCACAAATTGATTTCTTTCCAAGTTTCTAAAAAATAAAATTTTGCCAATTTTTATAATTAATGTCCATTCAATTTCTTTCCATCTATGTCTATCCTAATCTTTCATTTACTTCTTTCTGATTTTTCTTCTTTCCTTCTTTGCTCCAGAAAAAAATATAACTTCTTGCCTTTTGTTTCCATTTCTTCTTTTACAAAATAAAAAAAATTGAAAACTTTCTTCTTTTGTCCTTTTCATCTCTCTTTAATCTCTTGCATTTAAATACCGATCGCTGAAAACACCAAATCCTCCCCTTCCATCACGTTCTCAATTTTTCCCTTCTCTGCCGTGTATTTTCTTGCCGCATCTGTTGCTCAAAATTCCACCAGCAACAATTCACTTTCAATCCTCTCCAAATCCTCGACATAGCATCAACTTCATCTCTAACAACATCCGACATCTCCTTCTGCAAAAGCAAATCTCACTTCTTCACTGCTCCGATACCTTCACAAAACACCCACTTGATCTCACCATTTCTCTAATCTCTGTCGCCTGATTCAAGATACTTCTTTCAACAATCAATCCCCAGTTCCATCAACATCTACCAAAATCCAAACCATATCACCACGCAGACCTCCATACAACCAACAGTTCAGTCAACAATCTTCACAACCTCCTCGTCCAACCATAGTCCACATCAAACACACTCCTCACTTCTACAATCACTCCATAGCTTTGACGTCCCATCGGAATACACTACCTCTCACAAACAGCCCCTGTCGAACTCCTTTTCACAAGCATCCACCCGCAAGCACCGTCCATTCCACTTCAGTAAGCCCTTAACTACCTACAGCAAAAGTCACCATCCACTCATTCTTGACCAACCAACCCCCTACAAAACTACTCTTCCATCCTCCATATCACCACAAGATTTCCATACCAGATCCCAATTCAGTTTCTGCCTCATCACAACGCGAGCCTCAATATCAGCAAACGTTTACACCATCCCAATCCACCAATCAACGCCTCTTTCTCGCCGACCAATTCAAAAGCCTCCATTACCATAACACTCTTCAACAAAATATCGCGCCAGTTACCCAAAGTCTCCAAACCACTGTAAAAACCGCCTACTACTCAAAGTTCAAATCACCGAAAAACACCTGAATTCGAACAACCCCAAGATTCTCAATGCTTCAGACCCGAAACCTAAACAGTCAACAACGCTCACACAGCCGCCCTTCCTCATACCCCCTCTTCCTTCGAGCACGGACCAAAACCGACTGCGCCCCAACTTGAACTCCTCATATACGAAGCTGATCCCTCACTTGGAATTTCGGAATTTGATTTTGGAATTGATATTTGATTCAGTCTCTCCATTCGTGCTTCTGAAATTTTGATTTAGTCAAAATAGATTTGTTGGCAATTGAGCATTGAGCAGTGCCCTAATGTTTTGATTATGGTAATATGGTATGTTGGCTTATGGGCCGACCTTGATTCACAGTGCTGAGTGCATTTATTTTGTTCCAAGTTTTTGTTAATTTATTTGTCAAGTTCATCTCCATTGTTTTTAGTTTTATTTCCATTTTTTTACTCAGTTTGTTTGAGTTTCATCTTGTAATTATTTTGATATTCTCCTGAAAAAAGAAAAAAAAAAGAGAACGCGAGTTTCATTTGGCTTTGTTTCCTGGAGAAGAAAAGGTCGTTCCTTGCTTTTAACGGTGCAAAGAGGAACTTAAAAAATAAGGGTTGGCTTGGGATTATATAGTGTGAACGTGGTTTTAGTCTTGGCATATTATTTGGTAAAGTTATTTCCATCATTTCAGCAGTGGATCGTTTGACTTTGTTGAGTCTGGTTGAGCTCTACGGTTTTGTCTACTCAAGTTTTATCTCAAATGAGTCAATTTTTTTTATTTAGTTGAATTGTTTGCTTGTTTTAATTGTTTTTAGTCGAGTCAGTTGTTGTCTTCTTTTAATTTTCGTTTTTGAATTTTTTTTTCTTTTTTTTCTTCTTTAGTTTTTATCCTTCTTCTAGAAAAAAAAGAAGGATAAATTTTTTGAAAGCAGGTACAGTGCAAATTAGAAAAAGGTCTTAAAAAAGGCGACAACAAATAAAAGGCGACAACAACAGAAAGCAGCGGACTATTCAGGGTTCGAGCGGTTGCACACCAAGTGGGGTGTGAACGCGCTAGCGCGACTCAATTGCACTGGACGGACTACCGATCTAGGTGAGTATTTCTAAACTCTACAGGGACTACTGCTGCAAATAAAAAAACAATATAGACTTTGCTTGTAAAAATCTTCTGCAGAGGCAGCGGCTTGCTTGTAAAATCTTTTAATTTCTGTGATTATTATTTCTGCATCTGTATTCATTCTGTTAAGGGCAATACCCCAATTCACATAAGGTGAGGGATTTCATCACCCTTTCCTTAGCCCACAAACTGCATTCATCATAGAATCTGATTAATAATAACGGTTAGACATTGGACCTAAGGGAGTCACGGGCTCATATAGGGCTTAATTGTATTTTGATAGTTGATTTATTTGGAACGAATTATTTCTTGGTGTCTAGACTACGATAGAGAAATAACTGTTTATAAATATTACGGTGATTCGTAAATATTATATCGGTTGTTACTCTGAAGGTACTTAAACCTTCGGCTGCATTGCTAGGGTGATTCTTGGTGCACTGATAACTCTTGTCCGTTAACTGGCTGGGAAATCTTTTGGTCTAAGTAATCAAACGTGTCACTATATAATTTTGAGTTAGGAGCCATCAAGGACAGAAAATTTCATTGTAGCTAATTTCTGTGTGTGATTGGTTTGTGAAAAAAAAATCAAAACTCCTCAAAAACAAATAAAAATTTGAAAAACAAATAAAAAAATTAACATTTTTTTTCTTTTAAACCTCTCTAGTCGTACTTTTCCAAAAAAAACTCCCATTTTCAACATTTTTTTTCTTTCCTTCTCACCTCTTTCCGAAGTCCTCCATTGTCTAAATTTCCTTGACAAACTCTCTTTTTCTTCTTTCTAGTGCATGCAAACTTGGACCCGTGACCAAGAATCTCGTCGTTTAGTTAGAATCGAACCACCTTCTCTTTCCTCAAAACCCAGTTCACTCGAACAACCCTTAGAAATGGCTAACGAGCCTGCACCTCGTACCCTGATGGACAGAATCCTTCCCGATAGAGTTTCTGTCCCTTCTTACATTCAATTACCCAATCCTGTGGGTAATCACTTTGAAATCCGATTGAGTCAGATAAACATCCTTCCCAAATTTGGAAATTTTTCTCATGATGAACCATATCGTTTCTTAACAAAATTTGGATATGCTTGTGCAACCTTTAAATTACAATAGTTATGTGAGGATGGTATTAAACTTTGTTTGATTCCATTCGCACTAACTGACTCCGCAGAAAAATGGTTTCGCAGCTTACCCCCAAATTCGATTAAAAAATGGGATGAATTTACAGTAGTTTTCCTTAAAAAAATTTACCCCCTAGAAAAAACAGCTAGAGTCAGAAATGAAATCACCAATTTCCACCAAAAAGGGGGTGAATCTTTTTGGCAATACTTCGAAAGATTTAAAGAACTACTGTTGAGTTGTCCCCATCATGGTTACGAAACATGGTCGTTATGTCAAACTGTATACGATGGACTTGATAATAGTACTAGGCAAATGTTAGAGTCCATGTGTTAGGGCAATTTTCTAAAACAGACTGACGTAGAAGCTTGGGAATTTCTGGATGAGTTAGCAGAAAAATCGAAACAATGGGAACGAACCAATGAAAAATCTCTCTATTCGCGATCCAGTAGTAATTCGGTCGAATCCACTTCTTCTTCTTCTAATACTCTTGTTGATGCCATACTAAACGTTGTTAGAACACACACTCAGTCTAATAACGCTTCCCAAGCCATGTGTCACATCTGTCTTGACTCCAATCACATGGCTGATGACTGTCCCCAGTCCCTTGAGCAAGTAAACACTTTCAATAGACCTAACAACCACCCAAATCTTTCTTATGGTCCAAATAACCCCCTGATGAACAGACCTTTGAATCGAGCATTTCCAAACAATTCTGTGAACCTTCCTCTTAGGCAAAATCAGTACACTTCGAACCAGGCGCCTTTCCACAATCAAATGGTTGCACCCCAATATGAAAAACGCCTTTTACGATTGAGGGGAATTTATCTGAGGTGAGCAACCTATTAGCGCAAATGACTAAGCAAACTGTTGAAAATCAAAACAAGCTAGACAACTCCTTGCAATCATATATGCAAAACATGAATCAACAAATGAGTGAACTCCAAAAACAAATGTCTCAGCTTAACGCTAGATTAAGTGAACGGGAAAAGGGTATATTTCCAAGTCAACCCATTCAAAACCCTAGAGGACAAAATTCAAACCCCAACCAAATTCACATTATTTAGGATTCAAACGTTAGTCAATTGAATGCTGTCACGACTCTTAGATCCGGCAAAAAGATTGACAACCATGTGGTCAACCCTAATGCTTTACCGGACGATCTTCCAAACCCTATCGAAAATTCGACCAACTCAGATCAAAACATTGAGCCAATTTCTGACAAGGACCATCCTCAAACTCAAGTAGCCCAACCTACCGAGTTGTCTGCTCCATTTCCTCATAGACTCCGACCTAGGAAAAAGACGGATCAACTAGAAAAGACCCTTGAAATATTTAAGCAAGTTAAAGTGAACATTCCTCTTTTAGATATTATTCAACAAGTTCCACAGTACGCGAAATTTCTAAAAGATTTGTGCACTCAAAAACGTCATACACATGTACCTAAGAAAGTGTTTCTAGCGGCAACTCTAAGCGAGGTCTTGTCCCAATCAATGCCAGTGAAATACAAAGATCCTAGCTGCCCCACAATATCATGTACTATTGGGGACAAGAAAATCGATAGATGCCTGCTAGACTTAGGTGCTAGTGTTAACTTGCTTCCATATTCCGTCTATCTCCAATTAGGGCTAGGAGAACTGAAACCCACCAAGGTTACCCTTCAACTTGCTGACGGGTCAATTAAGAAACCTGTGGGCGAAATCGAGGATGTGTTGATCAAAATAGGCGAATTCATCTTTCCAGTTGATTTCATTGTCCTAGAAACTCAACAGGTAAGCAATCCTGCGAACCAGATCCCTTTGATTTTAGGACGACCCTTCTTAGCAACCTCTAATGCGCTTATCAACTGTAGAAATGGGTCTATGAAACTTTCTTTCGGTAACATGACTGTTGGGTTAAACATCTTCAGAACTGAAAACTCTCCTAACTCTTATGTGGACCAGTTTTCTGAAATCCATGCTGTCCATGATAATGAATCTGAGCTCGACCATCTGAGCAACAAAATGGAATCAAATTATGAAACATTATTTCAAGATATTCCCGAAAATGTCTCTGATTCAATTTCTGTTGAGCCACTCACAATTGAGCCTATTCCTTAACCAATTTCTTTGGTTGAGTCGTCCCCAAAATCTGAACTCAAAGTGCTGCCCAGTCATCTTAAGTACGCTTACTTAGGAGACAATGAAACTTTTCCTGTCATCATCGCTTCTGACCTTACTTTAGAGCAGGAACAATTTCTCCTTCCCATTCTTAAGAAAAATAAGGAAGCAATTGGTTGGTCCATGGCTGATATTAAGGGGATTAGTCCTTCGATTGTCCAACATCGAATCCACCTTATAGATGATGCCAAACCCACTCGTGATCCCCAGCGTCGACTAAACCCCATCATGAAAGAAGCAGTTCGTGCTGAAATCCTTAAATGCCTTGACAATGGAATCATCTACCCGATTTCTGATAGTCATTAGGTTAGTCCGATTCATGTCGTACCTAAGAAATCAGGGATTACCATGATCCAAAATGAAGCTAACGAGCTTATCCCAACCCGCACCCTGACCAGTTGGCGTGTTTGCATTGACTATAGGAAACTTAACCCTGCAACACGTAAGGATCATTTCCCTCTGCCATTTATCGATCAAATGTTAGAACGACTAGCTGGTTATGAGTACTATTGTTTCCTTGATGGGTACTTGGGTTATAATCAAATCCCTATCGCTCTTGAGGACCAAGAGAAAACCACTTTCACTTGTTCGTTTGGTACATTTGCGTACCGACGTATGCCTTTTGGTCTCTGTAATGCACCTGCAACCTTTCAGAGGTGCATGATTAGCATTTTTTTTCTGATATGATCGAGCGATTTTTGGAAGTGTTCATGGATGATTTTTCCATATTTGGTGATTCTTACTCTGAGTGTTTACATCATCTTGATCTTGTTCTTAACCGTTGCAAAGATAAACACTTAACTCTTAATTGGGAAAAGTTTCACTTCATGGTCAAACATGGCATTGTTTTAGGACATGTCATCTCTAATAAAGGAATTGAAGTAGACAAAGCTAAAATCGAAGTTATCTCGAATCTTCCAATTCCCAAATCCGTTAAGGACATCCGATCCTTTTTAGGTCGTGCTGGTTTTTACCGTCGCTTTGTAAAGGATTTTAGCAAAATCACTCGACCTTTGACCAATCTTCTTGGTAAGGATGTTCCTTTCGACTTGCATTTCATCTTTTGAGCATCTTAAAAATGAACTTGTCTCTGCTCCGATCATCTGCTCTCCCAACTGGAAGCTGCCTTTTGAAATCATGTGTGACGCCTCTAATTTCGTTGTTGGCGCTGTCTTAGGACAACGTATCGATAAGATTCTTCACGTCATTTACTACGCGAGTAAAACTCTGAACGACGCTCAAATCAATTATACTACCACTGAAAAGGAACTCTTGGCAGTCGTTTTCGCTTTAGAAAAATTCAGGCCTTATCTAGTTTGCTCACACATCACTATTCATACTGATCATTCCGCACTTAGGTATATTTTCTCTAAAAAGGATGCTAAGGCTCGTCTCATTCGTTGGATCCTTCTACTTCAAGAATTTGACCTTACCATTAAGGATAAAAAAGGATCTGACAACGTTATTGCGGACCACTTGTCTCGTCTTCCAAATTCCCCGTCTTCGTCTCTTCCGATCAACGAGAATTTCCCTGATGAACAGCTGTTTTCTCTATCCACTGATCCTTGGTTTGCTGACATTGTCAACTACTTAGTCACCAAGCGGACCCCTTCTTTTTGGTCTAAGCAGGATAAACACAAATTCTTTTCCCAAGTGAAACATTTTTATTGGGACGACCCCTATCTTTTCAAGTATTGTCCCGACCAAATCATTCGAAGGTGTGTTCCCGACACTGAAACTCACAGTGTCCTCTCTTTCTGTCATGACCAAGCCTGTGGTGGTCACTTCCGTCCCAAAAAGACAGCTGAAAAGGTTCTCCAATCGGGTTTCTCCTGGCTCAACCTTTTCAAAGACGCGTACGAATTTTGCAAAACTTGTGATCGATGTCAATTCTTAGGGAAATTTTCTAAACGGAATATGATGCCCCTAAACCCCATTCTAGAGGTCGAAATTTTTGATGTGTGGGGTATAGACTTCATGGGTCCCTTCCTTAATTCATTTGGGAACCTTTAAATTCTCTTAGCTATTGACTATGTTTCCAAATGGGTCGAAGCTGTTCCATGCAAAACAAACGATAACAAGGTTGTTGTGCGCTTCTTGAAAGAAAATATCTTCTCTAGGTTTGGCACACCTCGCACAATAATCAGTGATAATGGAACACACTTCTGTAATCGTTCTTTTGAAGCTCTCATGAGAAAGTATTCAATAACCGACAAGTTATCCACTCCGTACCATCCTCAAACTTGTGGGCAGGTTGAAGTATCGAATAGGCAGATTAAACAAATCCTTGAGAAAATTGTGAATCGAAATCGTAAAGATTGGTCCCAAAAGTTAACCGATGCTCTTTTGGGCTTACCGCACTGCTTTTAAAACAAACTTAGGCATGTCCCCTTATCGGTTGATTTTTGGTAGGCCATGTCACTTGCCAGTTGAACTAGAACATAGGGCATTATGGGCAATAAAAACTTTAAATCTTGATTTAGAGCAAGCAGGTGAGCATAGGAAGCTTCAACTTAATGAACTTGATGAAATTCGAAATGATGCATATGAAAATGAACGAATTAACAAGGACAGAACAAAAGTTTTTCATGATAAATCAATTTTACGCAAAACTTTCATGCCAGGACAAAAAGTTTTCTTGTATGACTCAAGATTGCATCTATTTCCGGGTAAGTTAAAATCTAGATGGACAGGACCTTACACTGTGCAGACCGTTTTTCCGTATGGTGCAGTAGAAATTGAGAATCCAGCTGATGGATCTTCCTATAAGGTCAATGGTCAACGCCTTAAACCTTACTTGGAACCAATACAAAACCAAGAGGAAGAGCTCATGGTCCTCCATGAGCCACATTACATTCGGTAAGACGCACTAACCCTCTTTTGTACATATGTAAATAGTCTCTTATTTTACTTTTCCTTTCACTAAGATATGTCTGATTAAGACTGTGAGGACACAGTCACACTCAAGTGTGGGGGGAATTTACATTACATCGGCATTCAAATTTTATGAACTAGGTCATTCATTGAATAAGGATTAACTTAAACTCATAAATAACACCTTGGTTCTTGTTTGATAAGTTGAATTTTTAGGTAATGAGAATGAACATTATTTATTCATTGAGTCGTAATGTGTCTTTTTAAGATGCTAGCTTGAGACTGTGCAGACATTAGTCGTGTTCTGGAGTAAGCGTGTCAACCCTTGTTATACGTGTTAGAATGTGCAAGTAAAAATAATCAAAAAAAAATATTTTGCACCTACATTTGTTGGATTTTCTGAGTTCGTTTTCATGCATAATATTTTCTTTTCCACTCAAATTTTCAAAATCGTAAGTTCTAAAATCCACTTGGCCCAATTAAGGAGAAATGACTCATTGTAGCATTCTTCTTCGATACCCCACATTATTCAAACCCAAGTTTTAGTCGAATTACATCCATGTTTCGACAAGTTTTTCTTATATTGGTATACTTAAGAACCTTGTACTGATTTATTTTCAAAGGTTCAGAAACGTCACTTTTTATACCAATATTACACTACCCACTCCGTACTTGTTTTAAGGTAGGATAACCATATACCCCATCTTATTTTACACGGGTTATCTATCTTAAGAAACTTTTCTTATCATTCCTTTCAGCTTTTTGTATAACATCAATCCAGAGTTGTGTGTTGAATTAGAGTTATAGAAGTATAGGGATTAGGGCACAAAACTTTCCTTTCATGAAGTGTTGGTTATGATTGGTTTAGTAGAGGAGGAATCAAACGAAATAATACGGTGTCATTCCATTCCATTTTCGCTCATCATTCATCATGCAAATATGAAGAAAAAAAGTGAAAAAAAAGAAAAAAAATGAAATAAAGAGAGAGTCTCTCTGAATAAAATAGTCATTCATCATTCTTGACTACAAAGCATTCATTTCCATTCCATCCACATCCATCATACCGTACTTAGAAGCTAGGATTGTAGTTGAGGAGATGAAAGGAAACAAAACGTCCATATGTGCCTTAGTATTACTTTATCTTTTGTAGCTTGAAATTCAACTAATACAGTTTCCCTCTTATCTAGAATATTTATAGAACTTACAAAAATTTTCCTTCATCTATGCATAACTCATATCCAATACATTACAGTTACATTGGTGCAAAATTATTGAAAAAAAGAGAGAAGAAGAAGAATAAAGAAATGATTGGGTGCACATTGTCGATGTGTAGAACTTTGGTTGACACCACACTCTTAACCTTCAAGATAATTACAGTGTTATCAAGGAATTACGATTCAGCTTGAAAAATTTTGTTCATTTTTGCACTAATTATGGGATGGACAATTTGGTGCTAAACCATTATTATTGAAGGTAGGTGAAATCCTTGGATTGTGAAAGACCTTAAATATATTGTTTGATTAATCCGCGTACATAAGACGCTTTGGATTTTGTGGGTAGTATCCGCTGAAAACCCTCAACCGACAACACTCATCCTACTGGGGACACCCAGAGGATTAATGGCTTGTTGCATACGCTAAATGCAATCGTGTTTCCTACGAAAGTGTGACATATCTTAGTTTAGTTTATTCGAGGACGAATAAAAAGATAAGTGTGGGGGTATTTGATATACATGTAAATGTGTATATTTTATCCGCTTATTTATCTAGTTTTCTACTTAAAATAATTAATGTTGTGTATTTATAGTTGTGTTTTCAGATTGTTGATAAAAAGCTTGGTTTAGAGCATTTGATGGATAAAGCATGATGTATTTGCTTAAAAAGAGTGAAGTTGAAATTACTAAAGCTTGAAGAGTTTAAAGCTTGAAGAACGGTTGCAAATAGAGTTCAGTTGAGTAGATTTGGCTCACTAAAGACTCATATTGCGTTCACATTGGCTCATTTGCAGGGCATCTCACTCATGTTGCGTTCACATTAGCTCGTTTGCAAGGCCTCTCACTCTACAGCTGCGTTCACACTAGCTTATGTGTTAGTTGGGCTAATTCTTTAGTCCCACATTATGGAATTTGCCAAGTAGCCTTTGTTATATCAGCTATAAATACACTTTATCTCATTCATTGTAAAACACACTTAGTTTTATTCTGTAATTCTCTTCTTGGAATAAAACTCTTCTTCTCCATTTCTCTTAGTTGTTATTTTATTTTATTTATGTTCATGTTATTTAGTTTCTTTTTATTTTCTTTTCTTTTAGCTATGTCTAGCTAATCCTCTTTAATTAGGGGGTGATGACGCTGATAGATATGATTCAATATGAATCGCATAGCCAAAAGATTTGAACTTCATGTATGTAGATCTAGATATGAACTAAGAGTTAGATCTGAACCTTCATACCCTATGTCGTTTAAGGGCTGTGCTCCTTCACAGGGTATATTCGAGTTCGATCTAACACTTATTAGATTTAGATTTAATATTTAGGGTTTTAGAAATAAAATAGTGAATCTATCCTGATAGCCTATGGTTGTTTAAGAGTTGAGCTCCTGCATAGACTATACTTGTTGTTATTTACATATTTGTTTCTAGAAATCTAATTATCATCGATTCATGTTTGTGACAGAAACATGAATTAGATCTGTATTTATTCAATTGGCTATTGATGAATATTAATCTAATCTATGTCATTACTCCCTAATTACTTTCTTTATTGTTAACATCTTTCTTTTTGTTTATTTTCTGTCAATTTGCAATTCAATCAAAATTCTGGAATAACTTGAGTGGATTTATTAATTAAAATATTTTTGGTCCCAGAGTTCGACACCCTCTACAACAATCCTTGTTGTTTAGGAAAACCGAACGGATTTTACAGTTGTTTACAACTATTTAATTTGTTCGCAAACAATTTCTATTAAATATATATCTGTTTGGCGGCGGAGAATTTAATCTCTTGCTTAACGCCCTTCTCTGAGACATACGAGCTCAGAGGTTATATATCGATAGATATCAGTCGCATAGCATGATTTGCCAGAGTGGCAAGCAGAGATGCATTGATCAAGGCTTCTATTGAAAAGGAGAGTCTTGTGGTTGATGATCAAAGCACGACTTTAATATAGCATAGCTTTGTGTATGGCGTTAATTCACGAGCCTCACACCTCGGTATGAGTTAAAAACGGGATCAGATCGTCGGGAACATGACGTTTCTTTCTAGCTAGGGGTGGTGTCAGGGTTTTGCAAGCCATGACATTTTTATATTTTTACCTATGTGGTTGTTGGATTGCGAGGCGCCTCGGATATATCGGTCTCTACGGAGACGATGGATATAGGTCCGATAGAACCGGTGTAACACCCCGTGAATTCTATAATGTTAAAACTTCACAATTTTAAGTATAATTAATTCTAAATGAAAGAATTAAGGGAAACGAGTTACGCCATTGCGTTCGTCTCGGAATTCTGCTTGAGATAGAGTCTGAGTTTGCGCGAATCGGACTCCGTTTGAAGGAGTTATGGCCTTCGGAAGTTTAAGAATCAAATTTAAACTCAAACAGCTCAGTTTTAAATTCAAAATTCGAAATTCAGGTTCAAACTGGGCTGGGCAGGAAAATTCCCGCCCAGAGACCAGGTCGACCATAGGGTCGACCATAGGGTCGACCATGGTGTCGACCTGGTCACCCCAGGTCGACCATGGTGTCGACCTGGTCCCCTCCAGGTTGACCATAGTGTCGACCTGGGTGTCGACCTGGCTGGCCTGGTCTGACTCTGGCTCGAATTTCTGAGGCCCTGTGTGTCACTAGGGATGACATGTCACCTCTTGATTGGCTCTCTGAATTTTGAATGGCCTAGATTCCTCCTATCTTCATCTGACGGCTCAAAACAACTTAAAAATCTATAAATACACCCTAACTCTCAACTAAAAATTCACACAAAAATATGAGAAAGGAGTTGTCATGCTGCTAGGGAGGAATTGAACATAGCCATCAAGGGAAAAGCCTAGAGATGATTCAAACTAAGAAGAAGATTTAAAGTTTAAATCAAAAGTTTTCAACGCAACGTTAGTCTACCCAAAGGAGCGCATTCTAATTTCAGAATTCAGAATCCAGAATTCAAGATTCTGCATTCGTTGTAAGTATAGTAACCTTTCAGAATATGAATAAGAATTGCGATGTGATTCGATGTGAATGAAAATAGAATTGTGTTATTGTATTGTATAAAATTCTATGTATTGTGATGGTCCTATCATGACTTATGTATTGATGTTTGTGGCATAAATTTGATTGATGCAAGCCTATTGAACAATTGTATATGAAAATAATGACACTTGCAAGTTTGTGGCAAAGATTAGAAATTGATTCCTTTATGTATATGTTGAAGGCTTGGACTATGTATATACTATGTATATTCCTATGACACTTGAAACTGTTTATGCCTACATGACCCAAAACCTATGATATCATTTTCAAGTCTATTTGCAAGTATGATTGATCTATGTTAAGCATTGTTCGGGTTTCAAAAACTATGCAAGTTCATGTTGAAATAGGCTATGTGATTTGATGTTATAATTGGACCTTTTGGTGAATATACATCATGCTAGTTTTGTGTTTGACATTATGCCAAGTTAAACATATTTAAACACAAGTTGTGTAAGCTTAAACTATGCCATTTCATATGTCACCTACTTAGTTGTACTATGATTTGAATGCAAGTTCACATGACCCATCATTTATGTTAGTATCGCTAAACTACAAGTTCATGCGCTACACACCCGTATATGTTGCAAAATATTACATGTCCTTGATTTTCCCCTTTTCTTACGCTTATAAAGTTGGGTTGAATTGTGTCAAGCCCAACATTTGTTTTAACGTTGCGAACGTAAAAACGGGGGTAATGACGTTGGGTGTAAAACATGAAAACACATGTTGGCATGTTTGGCACATGCCAATGACAATGACATTTAAGCGGTATAAATTGTTATGCCCAAAAATAAAGATATGACATTTACATATATATTAATAAAATATGTAAATTTAGAAAAACACGATATGCTTAACCCGAGGTTGGGTTGAGTTGTGATGTAAACCTGCCTGGAACCGCCCGGCTGTCCAGTAGTCACAACAATACCTATCCAATGTGGGTGGTTAAGCATTGAGCCCAATAAAGACCCGAGGTTAGACTGAGCTACGGTGTAAACCTGCCCGGAACCGACCGGCATATCCAGTAACCGTAGCAATACCTGTCTAATGTGAGTGGTCTGGTGCTCCTAAGAGGCTAAGGACAGGTGGTAGGGTTGAGTCAACTATAACACTTAACCAAATTCAACGTGTTAACAAAAATTGATGGGTAGGGGTTAGGTAAATACAGACACTAAACCAATTAACATGTTTGACTAGAAAATCCTGGTAACGAGGGACCCGTTTCAGCAGTAACCCAATTTAGGTATCAACGGTACCCTGAAACTAGGTAGGGTGGGGCACAATTACTGGGCTGATTGTAAGCGGTCAAACGACGGCGGTGGGTGCACAGTGCAGGTCTAACGGAGTGCGGGCATGTACACACTTCGGAGCAGACAACCAAGGCACTAGGGACACCAGTAGTATAACCTATACCTTCTAGAATTTGTGTCGGGGCCGCCACCATGGGTCTGGATACACCCCCATGGTGGGACCAGCATAGGTATCTACAATTCTTGGGGGCCGTATGACACATGTTAACGCGAGTAGGTTCCGATCTTTAAATAAAGTTGGGGATCACTTCACCCTCACCATGGGGTGCCAGTTAGAGTAAACTCAAGTAGATGAAGAGATAACATGGGTGCGATAGTACATTCGACACTCCCTTAGCTTGTGACACCATTCTATTTTCAATATATATCTATCATGCCTTTTTCTTATTCACATACTGAAGAGTTACTAGATTTACTCAGGCTTTATGTCTGACCCTATTTTCGTTTCGTCTTCTTTCCTTTCGTTCCCCCCCCCCCCCCCAGGTCCACTGGGAGGAAATAGCCCAGCTCAGTCAGGCTCTGTTCAAGCTCCAAGAACGTAGATGTACGATTTGGGTCTCTTTTGCTCGGACTATGGCTTTGGATATCACTATGGGGATTTTTGTCATTTTATTTATGTTTTTTGCTTCTTTAAAAATCAAGACAGTTATGTTGTTGTAATGATGGGAGTATTTTGAGACAATTATGGAATGTTATGTTTTGGAACACGTATTGATGAATAAATGTCTGTTGGTTTCCGCTGTTTAAAATATGTGTATTTGTGTCTGTCTTGAGTTTATCTGTGGCTTTTACTTATAAACCTCCACCAAAATTAAGGCATTCCCTTTGTGAGTGACCTTAACGGAGGTGGGATGTTTCACTTGCTCTGATACTAAGTGAAACACCCCACCTCCGTTAAGGTCACTCACAAAGGGAATGCCTTAATTTTGGTGGAGGCTTATAAGTAAAAGCCACAGATAAACTCAAGACAGATATAAATACACATATTTTAAAACAACGGAAACCAACAGACTTTTATTGCATCAATACGTGTTCAAAACAAAACATTCCATAATTGTCTCAAAATACTTCCATCATTACAACAACATAACTGTCTTGATTTTGAAAGAAGCATAAAACATAAATAAAATGAAAAAAATCCCCATAGTGATATCCAAAAGCCATTGTCCAAGCAAAAGAGACCCAAATCATACATCTACGTTCTTGGAGCTTGAACAGAGCCTGACTGAGCTGAGCTGTTTCCTCCCTTTGGACCTAGGGGGGTACGAAAGGAAAGAAGACGAAAAGAAAATAGGGTCAGAAATAAAGCCTGAGTAAATCTAGTAACTCTTTAGTATGTGAATAAGAAAAGGGCATGATAGATATATATTGAAAATAGAATAGTGTCCCAAGCTAAGGGAGTGTCGAATGTACTATCGCACCCATATTGTATCTCTGCATCTACTTGAGTTTACTCTAACTGGCACCCCATGGTGAGGGTGAAGTGATCCCCAACTTTATTTAAAGATCGGCTCCTACTTGCGTTAACATGTGTCATACGACCCCCAAGAATTGTAGATACTATGTTGGTCCCACCATGGTGTGTATCAAGACCCATGGTGGCGGCCCCGACACAATTTCTAGAAGGCATAAGTTATGATTGATCTATGTTAAGCATCGTTTGGGTTTCAAAAACTATGCAAGTTCATGTTGAAATAGGCTATGTGATTTAATGTTATAATTGGACCTTTTGGTGAATATACATCATGCTTGTTTTGTGTTTGACATTATTCCAAGTTAAACATATTTAAACACAAGTTGTGTAAGCCTAAACTATGCCATTTCATATGTCACCTACTTAGTTGTACTTTGATTTGAATGCAAGTCCACATGACCCATCATTTATGTTAGTATCGCTAAACTGGAAGTTCATGCGCTACACACCCTTATATGTTGCAAAATATTACACGTTCTTGATTTTCCCCTTTTCTTACGCTTATAAAGTTGGGTTGAATTGTGTCAAGCCCAACATTTGTTGTAACGTTGCGAACGTATAAACGGGGGTAATGACGTTGGGTGTAAAACATGAAAACACATGTTGGCATGTTTGGCACATGCCAATGCCAATGACATTTAAGCGGTATAAATTGTTATGCCCAAAAATAAAGATATGACATTTACATATATATTAATAAAATATGTAAATTTAGAAAAACACGATATGCTTAACCCGAGGTTGGATTGAGTTGTGATGTAAACCTGCCCGGAACCGCCCGGCTGTCCAGTAGTCACAACAATACCTATCCAATGTGGGTGGTTAAGCATTGAGCCCAATAAAGACCCGAGGTTAGACTGAGCTACGGTGTAAACCTGCCCGGAATCGACCGGCATATCCAGTAACCGTAGCAATACCTGTCTAATGTGAGGGTCTGGTGCTCCTAAGAGGCTAAAGACAGGTGGTAGGGTTGAGTCAACTATAAAACTTAACCAAATTCAACATGTTAACAAGAATTGATGGATGGGGGTTAGGTAAATACAGACACTTAACCACTTAACATGTTTGACTAGAAAATCCTGGTAACGAGGGACCCATTTCAGCAGTAACCCAATTTAGGTATCAACGGTACCCTGAAACTAGGCAGGGTGGGGCACGATTACTGGGCTGATTGTAAGAGGACAAACGACGACGGTAGGTGCACAGTGCAGGTCTAACGGAGTGCGGGCGTGCACACACTTCGGAGCAGACAACCAGGGCACTGGGGACACCAGTAGTATAACCTATGCCTTCTAGAATTTGTGTCGAGGCCGCCACCATGGGTCTTGATACACCCCATGGTGGGACCAGCATAGGTATCTACAATTCTTGGGGGCCGTATGACACATGTTAACGCGAGTAGGAGCCGATCTTTAAATAAAGTTGGGGATCACTTCACCCTCACCATGGGGTGCCAGTTAGAGTAAACTCAAGTAGATGCAGAGACAATATGGGTGCGATAGTACATTCGACACTCCCTTAGCTTGTGACACCATTCTATTTTCAGTATATATCTATCATGCCCTTTTCTTATTCACATACTGAAGAGTTACTAGATTTACTCAGGCTTTATGTCTGACCCTATTTTCTTTTCGTCTTCTTTCCTTTCGTTCCCCCCAGGTCCACAGGGAGGAAACAACTTAGCCCAGTCAGGCTCTGTTCAAGCTCCAAGAACGTAGATGTATGATTTGGGTCTCTTTTGCTCGGACTATGGCTTTGGATATCACTATGGGGATTTTTGTCATTTTATTTATGTTTTATGCTTCTATAAAAATCAAGACAGTTATGTTGTTGTAATGATGGGAGTATTTTGAGACAATTATGGAATGTTATGTTTTGGAACACGTATTGATGAATAAAAGTCTGTTGGTTTCCGCTGTTTAAAATATGTGTATTTGTGTCTGTCATGAGTTTATCTGTGGCTTTTACTTATAAACCTCCACCAAAATTAAGGCATTCCCTTTGTGAGTGACCTAAACGAAGGTGGGGTGTTTCAACCGGGAAACGTGTGTTTAGGAAAAACTAATCCTCAAACGTAAGGGAGGACCGGACTAACCGATCCAAGGGTTACCCAGAGTGTGTAGTCCTGATACATTGGCTAGAGTGTCTCGAAGTGGTGACGAGCCATCCCTGTCCTTGACTCATGACGGAAATCCAATTTCCAATACGTGACATTTCGGTTTTGATTGTAGAGCCTAGTATTGGCGACATGATAGATGGTACCCATGCCGCCTATGATTGATACATTTATATTTGAAGTTGTTTATACACTATGCACTTATAATAGTATCAAATGATTTGTTTTAAACGTGCTAAGCATGTTTGGCTATTATAAGGGATAACCCTATCCTCCGGCTTGCGTTGCATTGTGTGATGGGACCTGGGTCTTATAATAGCTTCATTTTTCCGAAAAGCATTGCGGTGTTTATTCTATGCACTATTATTCTTGGGCGGAAACCCATTCCGTGTTATATGGCGTGGTCCCTTGATTTACTCCATTTTAAAGTAAAGTTTTAATAACTGTTTTAGTTCTCACACCAGTCACATGACTAACCTGGAGTTTATTGTTTTAATCTAAACACCGGGTGCCCCTATTTTCCACATGGGCAGCTAGTAGTTTTGGTTTTGCAGATTTTTATTCATAGGATCCTGGTTTACAGCTGGAACGATATTCGGAAAGCTCTGTATCCATTTATCTATATCAGTTGTGTTTTTGTATTATTCTCCGTTGCATTGTAATTTGTAAATCTCTGATCTTTATAAAATGTATAATATTTAATCATACTCTTTATATTCTTGTACTCTGATGTAAATTGTTGTAATAAGCAATGAAATGTTCTTCTGCTTGTGTTCTGATTTAACGTGTTCTCATTAGGATCCAGGCTTTCCTTTACGGGGATGTTTGGGTCGTTTCACCATATGTGCCTACTATTGCTGCAGTTGCTCCACTCTTGATCAGAACAAAAAATATTTTATCTAACTCAAGCTTGGGTAACCTCAATTTCAACCCTAATCAGTTGCAATTTCAACCAATCCTTAATCAAATTATTATAGGACAAATATTGATTTTTTTAAGACTTGCACCAATCATTCAGAAATCCAAGTCAAATACATTAACACGGTCTATGGAAATCTTGAAAAAGGTAGAATCCACCCTAAATTGTAGTATGCAGCTATTTTACAATACATAATAATATAGCTAATTGAAACGACAAAATGATTTCATCATTCAGGTTTCATTCTTCATCAGTTATGTTCTTCCAGCAAATAGTCAAAGACAAAATATGATCATCACTTTCATAGCGGTATCCAAGCGAGGAACCTCCGCCGGGAGCAACATGCACCTTTGTTATTAATTGATCAATGAGGAAATTTCCAGTGTTCTACCCATTAGCTCAAAAATAGTTGTTTTCAACTGTCCCTTGAATGTATACAGGAATTTCTTTGAGTTTCTTCATAGGGGGAGAAGCAGTAGAGTTCTTAGCAGGTTTCTCAACTGTAGGTTTTGGAGCTTCGTCAGAACCAAATAAGTAGCCTGAGGAACTTTGACACCCTCCACTGCTCCCTCCTCTATTCATCTTGCTAGGTGGAATTGTTGAAATGTGTGTGATTACCGGAAACCCTAAGCTTCACAAGGCAAGATGACAAACTCGTTGATTTATAAGAAATCATAATAGAAATAACCAATTTTACTCGTCTAACTTAAGCTCCGTCAACCTCCAAAAAACTCTAAACCCAATCATGTTCAACCATAACTAGGATGTTGTCGGCCTCATCAAGAAAGTAGCGATAATTATCCGACATCCTCACCTGCTTCTATCACCAGAGCCACTGTACTACATATCGATATGCCACCAAATCGAAACACCTATTCATCACGCGATATCGCTTATTCTTTGTCTCATACATCGACTGTATGCCTATTCAGATCTGCCTAATACTTCATTGTATGCCTATTTTTGATTGTATGCCTATTCATCAAATCAAAATTTAGATCCATTCGCCTATTCAATGTGACATCCCGAGATTTTTCGATAATTTAAAATATTAAATTTAATGTGATTTTGAGTAAACTTGTTGCAAATATTAAAATTATTTATGTCGTATATTGATAAGGTATGAACTAAAATTGACTTATTGAAAATGAACTGCAATAGCTATGTATGATATGACAGTGTTTGATGATTTGTTTATAAAGGAATTTGAAATCTACATTAAATTAAGAACATAAAAAGGATTAACTACTTTTGAGAAGTTAGAATTTATTATTAATATGTTTAATGAAATCGATTTGCGAAATTTATAATTGAAATAAAATTTAAACTTGGTAAATAATAAAAATTGAATTCACGGTAAATGAAAGTAAATTTTATAAGTTTATGTGAATTCTATTTCGATTTGGAGAGAATTTATAACCTTTGAAATTAATTTAAAGGTGAATAAACGAAAATGAAGTTTTTGTTATATTAATGAACTAGTTAAAATTATCATTTTGTAAACGATCTCGGAACTCGATGAAATTAATTTTATTGGATCTGGAACTGTAAATTATTATAAGATCTAAGTTTTCATAGCCAACGGAGTTATCGTTTGGCCGCAATAATTTAAAACGTGTAGAAATTTGTGTATATAATTTAATTAAATAATCGAGTTTTGGAAGAAACTGCTAGAGACTTTGGAATTGAGCTTTGAAACCCATTCAATTGCGTTTAGAAGGCATAAAAACCTATTGCTAGGCTGTAAGCAGTACTGATTTGGACTCAGTCCGAATTTTGGCTAAAATACATGCAAAACGACGAATTTAATATTAAAATTATAAATCTGAAACCCTAATAATATTGCAGGTCGCCATCTTCTCCTATTTCAATGGCTAGAAAATTCGATCATTTCTTCCTTTTCCTTTGATCTGCTCAACCGTTTGACAAGCTTCCAAAAAATAATTTGTAGAACTAGACAAGATCTTCGAATCCAACGGTCACGATTTCGATCGGCGTTGTGGTTGAGGAGAATTTGACTCACGTTCATGGCAGCGGTGGTCTCAGTTTTCGAGCTAAGGGGGGCGGCCGAGTTTGGATTCGTTTAGGCCGGGGATAGAGTTGGAGGTGGCGCGCTTTCTGACGATGTTTGATCGTGATTTTGGGGGCGGTTGTCGGGTGCACGTATATGGAAACCGAACTGGATGGGTTTGTTTGGATTGCGTTCTTCCTGGAGCGGCTGTGAACGAAGAAGATGGTGGCCAGCACATGCTGACATGGCGAAATTGGAGTGGTTGAGTTTGTTTTGTTTTATTTCATTTGATTTAAATTCAGAATGTTTAAACACATATAACTTTTCATACGAGCTCTGATTGACACGCGGTTTGTTACGTTAGAATCGTTTCAACGAACTCTTTGCGATGGCACTGATTTGGACAGATTTTGAGACAGTTAAATTTAAGGGCTTGGATTTCAAAAGCGTTCAAAATCAAGGTGAGTGATTAAACCCACTCACGCCTAACTAAAATATTTGATTGATAATTAAATTAAATCTATGTTATGATATGATTGTATTGTTTGTTGTTTGATTGTTTAAACCATTTATTTGTGTTAATCGGCATAGATAGTATAATTTAATTTAATTATTGTTGTTATAAATTGTATAGTTAGAATTTAATTTCTAGTTTAAAAACCTCATACCTGATGACTAGTGATTGATATTATATTGAACTGTTTAAATTTTTTATTTTGATAGATGCCTCATATTTATATATTTAATCTATTGATATGTAATTCATCTTGTTATTGACACTATTTATATATGTTATTGATTTTTGTTGATTAGTCCCAACTATTACTCTAGATGTTACGGGCATCAAATAAACCCGGGATTAATCATTGAAATGAATTAAGAACATAGGTTGAAATGATAAATACCTATAACCCTAATTTGGAATAAAATTATATATATCCTTTCCCAAAATACTAAAATTAAATTTTAAGTAACACTTGACCATAGGATAGAAAATTATACGGACGCTTTTTGGTTAAATAGAACTTGTTTTAACTTTGAACCTTGGAGTATTTTTAAAAAATAATATAAGCAATGTTTTATCAATTGATTTCCTTTGAATTTGAACTTTGAGTTTTGAAATATAAAAGCAAAAAGGGAAATAGTTTAATGTGGTAACTGAAGCAAATAATGAAATTGAATGTGAATCTAATTTATTGAAATTGAATTGTTTTTTTCCGCCTTTGAAATTTAACTTAAATCAACATTGATTTAAAACGTTATCTGAATTGTGAACTCATTATTTGTTATAAATAGAAACCATTTGAAAATGAGAATTTGATTTGTAATTTAACTATTTGAATTAAATTGATTGAATTGAAATGAATGCGAGTTGGAAATTTAATTGATTGAAATATTGAGGTGGAGTTAATTTGATTTGAAATTGGAATATGACTTCAAATCTAACTGAAATTGTGTCAAGACGACTCTAATTCCAACTATATTACTTTAAACCATTTTAGAAACTATTTTAGTTGTTAAATATTTTACTTTACGAAATGTTTTACTTTATAACTACTGTTTTTCTTATATATATTAATTTTTTTAATAAACTATTTTAATAATAAATTACTTATTTTATAAACTAATTTAATATATTTTATTTTACTATAAATTTAACTAAATTTTATTTTATATACAAACTATTTATTTCAAACCTTTCAAAAACTATATATAAACTATTCCAATATTTTAAACTATTTTAAATAATATTTTTTATATAGACTGGAATCATTTCAAGCTTTTAAATTGGTTTAAATGGAGATTTTTTTATGAAACATTCTATCTCGGATATTGAAACGGGTTTTAAAGCAAAATATGATATTTTGATATAAAGTATGAACATCTTTAAAATGTAAAAGAACTGACCGGTGTGAAAAATGTATAGTTTTGTTCTTAAAGAGACTGGGATCAGATATTATCATACTCTCTGCTAATACCGAAAACCATTTTAACAACTGTTTACGTGGTGGAGTTCTAGAATAAAGTAGGTTGATTTGGAGGCGATTTCTGGATCTGAAGGAAGAGAACAATGATGGATGTCCTTGACCTTCGGGTTATAATTAAAATGATTAAAACAAAGCTATACCGAACCAAGTGGGGTTAGCTACCTCCATAGGCAACACTTCTTCCTTTATTACTATAGTCCTTCGCTTTGATTGATTTGATTTGATGTACATCCGTGATTCTGGAGTGTTGTTCGAGGTGGGCGGTAGTCGCGGCTATGCGTTACCACCAGTTCGGGCATGCAACTAGTATATTTCTACTCTGGGCATTCCCCTTGTGTCTTGTCGTATTATCATGATCGAGCCCCCTACGACTTTGATTTGCAACCTACTTATGGAGTGCCCTCTGATGGCCATTGGACTATGATGGACTTTACGGTATCTGTATAGACTACGGTATTATAAACGGTGTAAGGGTAAAAATGTAATCCCTCTTACGCTATTTTAATAAGTTATATTTAACCATAGACACTATTATAATAGCTTATTGTATTATATAGTATCTAGTTTAACAGATCCTTAGAAGATGGAAATACCCATAACATCTCGTATGTTATTGCTCTCATATTGTCACATGAATTTGATTTAACTGATATGGGAATATTTTAGTTTTGATGCGAGTATTTTTGTCTTTTCATTTATGCTAGGGTCGGCCTGAGTTTTCAGTTAATGAAGACACAGTTATGAAGATGTAGATGGAGCCTGACAGATGTATTTATTATTATTATTCCACTGCAAATATTATTGCGTTGTATAACAGTTAACTCTGATAATCGTTGTAAGTGTATAATCAAATGTATGTTCTTAACAGCTTCATGAACTATTATTTTTTTATTATATTTTGTCCTTCCACTGCGAGATTCTGTATTTGTTTTTTTTCTTTATTATTTTTCTTATATTAATCCTAATAACTATTCGTATTTTTGATTTGTTTAAGTCGACATTTGAGGATCATTGTCAATTTGAACGGTCAAAATACGGGCTATTGCATTTGGTATCAGAGCTTTGGTTTAGCGAAACCTTGGCTCTATTTGGGATTAACTCATTAGACGTAGGGTACTAATACCCTAGAATGAGTTTGAGTATATATGAGAGAGCGTACTTGTAATTTTGATATAAAATGATTTTGTATTGATTTGGTTTGTTCCGTTGAGTATTTATGAATGTCGATTTGTACTTGGGATGCCAAGGTATCGATAGGGATATCTAAACACCCGAATAGGGCTTATTGACATAATATTGTTTTGAATTATATTTCTCTATATATAAAGAATTATTTGAAAATATATGAATTTTTATTTTGTTGATGATAATACTAGATTTTCATCATTTGTTGCTCGATTAATCAATAATTAAAACTTTTTGTTATTAAATGGTTTAAGATAAAATGAAATATTGAAAATTAATTGGTAATGGAATAAGAAGTTAAATACGAATTTGAGAATTCAATTTCAGTTGGTTTTGCAATATTGATTTAAAAATGATTTTGAAATAATGACATTATATTGTTTCGTATAGAAATTGTTTTCAAATGGATTTCAAAACTAAGTGTATACTCCCCACTTGTCTTTGAGAAATGATTTCGGTGATGAACACACGCATCATCGACGTCTATTTTCAAGATTTGAGTGGGGTGACCACTAAGAACTTTTGTGCTTTGTTTTGCGAAACTTAATTTCATTTAAATCTTTTATATTATAGTTTTATATAAAAAATATAATATATAAAATTTTGAAAGTTGATTTGGAAATGAACCCGAAGTTGAAATTCTTAAGTAATGAACAAATATGAAATTTTATAAAACTTTTAAACTATGAAATAAGAAATGAATCCAAGGGAAATAAATTAAAGCGAGAACTCTTAGAAATGTGAAATAGTGAATTTAAATCAAATTAAAGTAGTTGAACTTGTGTAATAAATTAAAGAAATAATGAAATATAGATTAATTTAGGAAATGTAAAATGGAATTGATGGTAATTAATTAAAAAATTTGTATGAAATTGAACTATAATCAACTAAGGCTTAAGTGATGAAGTTAATGGAATGCATTAATAAGAATTAGTGTTGAATATAATGGATGTGGTATAAATGGATGCAAATAAATCAAAAGGTAAATGAGATTTAATAAAATAAGAAAATAACGAATCCACTGAATTGATTTAGAATAATTAGAAGGGAATAAGCATATATTTAATACAAGTAAAGTGACTCAACTTAAAAGTAAAATGAACTGAATGTAAATTTATTAATTATTGATAAAATGAATGTCAATGAGTGGATGTTAACAATTCGAACTATAATAAAAAGTAATATATCTATATATAATAGGAATACCCTCAAATGAAGCTTTTGAAATGTCGTAAATGACCTTTTAAGTTTCTTATATAGGATGAGGATAGTAAGGTCATTTGTCCCACGTTCTTACGTGATTGAAACGCGCCTTTGTGCTGAAGCATTTCGACCCAAAATCACAATTGTACTTTCCTGTTGCTTTCTCAACAGCGCAAACAAAGCAAACTGCCCACAAATCTACAAGAGGGAAGACACCTAGGAAGAAGCTCGCAACGAAAGCCGATAAGAAATTTGCTCCGGCCACCAGCAGCATGAGGTAACCCCACCGATTCAGGCTAGGAACGGTCACTCTTCACAAGATATGTAAGTATTAGAATAGTACCGAACTTTTGACGAGGAAGCTTCTGTTTGAGAGATTGATTCATCAAATTGCTTAAGGCTTCAAAACCGATTTGAAATTTCGAAGCTCCGTTGTTCCGGCTCTTCAACGATGCTTCAGGTGTGGGTTTAAATTATATACACACACACACACACATATATATATATATACACACACACAATAGGTGAGGGTTTCACTTTCCCATTACCGATATGATGTTCATCAAAATTGCTAATGTCTGCTTCAAGTTTCTTTGCTAATTTATGCAGCTGAGTGGATATAGAGCTAATTTGCTAATTTTTACTACTGTTTGTAAATTGATTTATCTGTTGTTTGTTTGATTATTTTTAATTCAATTTTTATATGATTTGTTCTAAGATTATGCATGATTATTTACAATTGTGTAGGACTAATTACTTACCTATGCTTGGTAAGCTATTGATTTTTTTCACCGACATGAGAGAGGTATAAATAATCGTTGTTCTTTTATTTCATTTTACTTCTAAATTTGTGGCATAATACTGGCATTTGTTACGAAAAATAATTTCCATATCTACATTAAATTTATCATATTTGTAATAAATATGTATTCTATAATATGAGCACTTTAATTTATTTGGTTCAAGTGCATGTTGCAATGTAAAATAGTTAGTAATGGATTTATATGCATATTATATAACTCCATGCCTGCATGTATTTTCTTCTCACCGTGAAGTGAAATGAGTAAGCTTAGGCAATGTGGTTAACATTGTCTACTATAGTAAATTTTCTGATCCATGGAGATTTTTTTTAATCAATGTTGTGAGTTGATGACACACAGTTCATCTTACGTTGCAATCAATGGTGGGTTGAAGATGCTATAGTATTCACTTAAATAGATTAGTAGTATAACTTTTTGTCATTAAACTAGAAAAAAAATTTGCAAAAACTCCTCCATATTTGGAGAAGAGTACTTTTCGTATAGGTTGTATGATGGTTTCGGTTGAAGATTGATGAGGTACCATATCATGTTTTCGCTCTCACTGTTCAATGGTTCCATTTTTTATTACAATGTTTTGGCTGACTTGAGGTTATGATTTTATTTCCTATAGCCTTATCTTTACACCATATATGTTAATTAGGATGTGTTTTTAACCGTTTCTAAAGCAGTTAGGCAAGGTAACAAGCCGTATCAAAACATGGCGTGTTAAATTATTAGATACAGCTCTAAACCATATCCCAATGTAATAACAAACGGCTATTGGCTGTATCTAAAGGATCAGTAGATAGACTATAAACTGTATCTTATATATATATATGTGTGTATATATATATATATATATATATATATATATATATATATATATATAAGCAGAAACTATAGCCTATATTATTTGTAACACAAAGCATATATAACACAATTTATACACAGGATACACTAATTCAAAATTGTAGCAGTAAACGAAACAATTGTATGAAATATTTCATTACATTACAATATGTAATGATACATGCTATTAGATTACATTACAATAAATAAGATACATGATATTTCATTACATTAAAGAAGATACATAATGTTACATTACAATATAGAAGATACGTACCATTTCATAATTACATTACAATAAAGTAGGTAAACTTCTGCGATCAACCACTCTCCGCTTTTCAAATTTGGCGATCGACCACTTCGATCTGCTACTAACGCATTCAACAAGCTAAAGGTGTATTTTTCTAGTTAAGAATTTACTGGGTTATTCTCCAGGTAGATGCACTTTAGCTTACACACCTAGGTTGGGTATTTATCCTAACTTATGCATTTAACTAAGTGCCAAGACTAGCATAGGGGATAATATAGCAAGTGTCATATGCTGCTTCACTAAACCTTAGAAAAAAGCATTTGACACTTGATATTATCCCCTTTGCTAGTCTTGGCGCTTAGTTAAATGAATAAGCTGGGATAAATACCCGAACCGACATCGTGAGCTAAAGTGCAGCCACCTGTTGAATCACCCAGTAACTCTTAACCAGAGAGTTAAAGCCTTTAGCTTGGTGAGGCTTCACTGGTGGATCACCCTATAAATTCTTAACCAGAATGAACCATCTTCATCGATACTTGTAACCTAATTTGCATTAGAACAATAATGAGTCAGAACACACATATTTACACATAAAAGAACATATTTTCACAAGACTAAGTACTGACTTGAATGCACAAGATAACAGAAGAATATACAATTACAACACACACTTACTCTGCACAACATCATGAACATACAAGCAAGAAGAACACAGTCAGGTCATGGATGAATACAACAAATCAGTGCACAAGCACATGCACATACTTGATGCACATAATTTCATATACATGAGCACAAAACAACTTGGTTCAAGGCAGCAAGTCATAATTGGAAAAGCAGTTCAGGTGGAGCCAGGGTAAATGAGCACCAAATTTCTTAGTCCTCCCAATTATTATTTCCTTAAGAAATTCTATAAATCTAGATATCTTAGTTTGCAAGGCTTTTAGTTTTACACCTTTACTCACACGCAGTGTGACACACATGGCACACCAAACAAATTGACTAAATCTCAACCTATAAATGCCATTCTATTTTCATTCATGCATCCATCAATGACATTTCTACTCAATCATACAAAATTCCCAATATCAATTACCAAATACATGCAGCTCAGTCAACAAAACTAGTATGCTTTAGTTCTCAAATCATAGCACATGATTTTTTTGGCACAAGCCAGAAATGACATATGCACTTCAGATCAGTAAGGACTAGTGTATGTGGTGCAATAATACACACAAATGAGCATGTCAGCACAAGTAAAGCGTCTGAATTCAAGGTAAACAAATACAACATAAGTAAATTAATGATAGCGAATACACTGCCGCACTATAAAACTGGGGATAATACCAAATTTAAATATAATAGCAGCATGAATTCTAGGTAGATAAGCACATGCAATTATCTATCATTTATATTTTTGAACTAAGGCATGAAAATTCAAATTAAACCCAATTCGAATTCAAATTAAACCCAATTCGGATTCAAATTAAACCTAATTCAAACCCAATTCATATTTAAATTTGAACGTAATCTAGTACTTAGATCCAGTGGCTACGAGAAGGATAGACAGCGGTGGACTGAAGCTTCACCGGTCAGTTGAAGGCAGCGTGAGCTGACGATAACCTATGGACTGCGGTAGCTGGCTTATTGACAAAGGAAGTCGGTCGAGTACCAAAACCCTAATTTGGGTATTCGGTGGTCGCCATTGCAAAATAAAAAGAGGGATAATTCGGCCGAAAATTTTGATGTGTCAAAACTCGATTGTGCCAGAATGGTAGGGAGGGAAAATTTTGATACGCATTTCATACTGTCCAAAGACGTATCAAATGAACTGATCCGGGAATTCGTCGATGGACAGTTAGATTAAGGGAGTTTGGGGTGGTGCGGATCGCAAAATGTAGTTTGATACGGATTTGAGCACTATCAAATTTGATACGGCTTATAGATGAATTGTATTTCCGCGTCCTTGTGTGCCAAATTCGCTGAAATGGTGTAGTGTATGTTTCCAACAGATATTGATGAAGAATGCTTGGATCTTTATTTTGTTTCCATAAGATATTGGCGGAGAAAGCTTAGATAAGTTTTTATTAATAGCAATTAGGTGGAGTATGATGGCCGAGCATTTGGGTAAGGTTTCCTCCCTAATTTTCCCAATCCTGTAATTTTCATTTTATATGAGCTAGAATTATGATATATTTATTTGATAGGAAATTGTATTCTATTTGTATATTAACTGTTGAAAAAAGGAAAATAATAAAGTTGATTTGTATTCTTGTATTTTATTGAGAGAGGTTTTAATGAGATGTTTTAATGTTGCTATTAATTAGGAAAAGATAATTTTCCATTTATTCCTAGAATATTGTAAATCTAGAATAATCTATTGTATGTTATAAATAAGTGATCTCTCCTCATTTGTATGAATTAAGAAAAAAGAAAAGAGAAAAAAGCAGTTAAGGTTTTCCTCTTTTACAAATATTCCTTTTTTCTCATAAACTATTCCTCTTCCTCCTCAAAAATTCTGACAAAGTGGTATTAGAGCAAGGTTAGTGAAGGTGTGATAAAACGTCAAACAATGGAATGTTTTCCTTCCAGTATCCTCATCTCACAAAAGAAAATTATGAAAAATGGTGTATTCAAATGAAAGCTTTACTTGGAGGACTAAAAGTATGGGAGATCGTAGACAAAGGCTACGACAAGCCAGAAAATGAAAATGCATTATCTCGAGTGGAGAAGGAAGCCTTAGCAAAGACGAAGGAAAAAGATCAACTTGCACTTAGCCTCATCCATCAATGTTTGGATGATTCAATGATAGATAAAATATCTGATGCAACCACTTCAAATAAAGTCTGGGAAATTTAAAAAAAAATCTTTCCAGGGAGTTGATAAAGTAAAGAAAGTTAAGCTTCAATCACTAAGGAGTGATTTCGAAGCAATGTTGATGAGTGAATCTGAATCGATTTTGGATTACTTTACAAGGGTGAGGGCGAATGTGAATCAATCAAGAGGCTATGGAGAAAAAATTACAGATGTTCGAGTGGTGGAGAAGACTCTTCGTTCTTTCACAAAGAAGTTCGATTATATTGTGTGTCATTGAAGAAACGAAGGACCTCGAAGAAATGATAGTAGAAGAATTGGAAGGTTCTTTACATGCCCAACAACAGAAAATTAAGAGAAGACAAGAAGAACCACAAGAGCAAATTCTTAAAACTAAAGCAACTTTAAAAAATGAAGAAGGAGAAAAGCATTACTTTAGAGGAAGAGGACGCGGATATTGTAACACCCCGTATTTTCTGAGAATATTAAAATAACAAATTAAAGAATAATTTATTTGAAAAAGAGGAATGAGAAAAGAATGATGTTTAGCATTGTTCTAAGGTTTGTAAGCAAAAGACTTAGTAGCTCATTTGGTTAGAACATGTGACTTGCATACAAGAGGTACAAAGTTCGATCCCCGCCAGCACCATATTTTTGTTTTAGGGGAATGGCTAAAAAGCGGCTTAGTGTGAACGCAGTTCAAAAAGTGGTTTATTGTGAAAATGGTTAATTATGAAGAAGTTATTAAGCCATGAAGTTTGTAAGCATATGAGAGAAATATATATATAGATATATATATAAATTAAATAAATATTCAAAAAAGTTCAAAATAGCGAATCGGGAGGGGGAATAGCCGAACCGCACCATTTTTGGAGTCGACCCGAGCCTTGTTGGGTCGATTAGAGGTCAATCCAGGGTGTTTGGCTGCCAACCCGTGGCTCGATTCGCCCTAAGGGCTGATATGGCATTTGAGTGGTCCAGATAAGTTCTAGGGTTAATCCTAAGGCCTAAATAACTTCCTACACCTATATATACACCCTAATACCTAACCCTAATTCATAAATATTATATGTGACCCCATTATGCTGTCAAATTCTCTCTTAAACCCTAGCCGACACCTCTAAATCAAATCTCAAGTGTTCAACTTCTACTCAAATTAAAGATTAGAGCTTCTACAATAATTCAAGAAGATAAATCAGCAACACTGCAACGTTTCTACACCAATTTCAGTGCATAATTCTATTCATTAACCACGAAAGGTGAGTACGGTGATTTTCACAATATAATGGGATTAAAAGTAACATGATGAAGTTGTAAAGAGGATTCATATGTATGTATGTAATTTAAATCTCATCCAAGACTTCACCTTTTTGATTCATGTCATCATATGCCTATGTTTCTATGTAAAGTTCATACCTTTATCAGTTTATTCATGTTGAATCTGTCATTATGCCTCTGTGCCAGTTTACATGCCCCTTTATTTCATGATGTTGCGTTAATTCCAATTTTCTGTGATTTGATTCTCTCTTCTTATCCCTATTCCTTTTATTTTTGGATCTAGGCTACCTTCGAGCCTATGTTAAAAATACGCGCGAATGCGAATACGTGGGAATGATGGGAATATGTGATATAAGGAAAATTGGATATTTTTGGATAATTGCATAATATGTAAATTGGAATATTTGGGTATGAATTACATGAAATTGATGTAATTGCTTATAATTGTAAATTTGTAATCGAGGCTAATTAATATGTAATTAGTGAAAATTTGGAATAGGCAATATTATAAACATGATTACATGTTTAATTGGATATACATGACATGAAAATTGGGTATAGGTGAAATACGATTATTAATAAACCTTTGACACGAGGTTAGGCGCAATTGTGGCGTAAGACTGCCCGGAACCGCCCGGCAAATCCAGTTGCCACAATTGGACGTCTAATGTGAGAGGTCAAAGGAATGAATTGCAGGCGTAACGGTTAATTACACGAGGTTAGACCCGGTTTGTGGCGTAAGACTGCCCGGAACCGTCCGGCAAATCCAACGGCCACAAAGTGTCCGGTCTAATGTGGGAGGTCATGCACTGTTCGTCATAAGGAATGAATTAAGGAATACTAACCATAATAAGACATGGGAATGGTTAGAGGGTTGTAACACCCCGAATTTCAATTAACACTAATGGTTAGAAATTAAAGTATAATTAATCTCAGATGGAAGAACCAGGGGAAACGGGCTGCGTCATTGCGTTCGTCTCGGAAAAATACGCGAAATAGAGTCCGAGTTTTCGAGAATCGGAGTCCGTATGGCCCGGTTATGGCCCAAAGAAGTTTTAGGAAATTTAAATTTAAATTTCAGATTTGAGAAACAAGTTTGGAGCCAAAAGTGGAAAGGGGGGAAAAATTCCCGCCTAGCCCCGTGTCGACAGCCATGTCGACAGGGGTGTCGACAGGGGTGTCGACAGCCCTGTCGACAGGGGTGTCGACACAGGGTGTTGGCCCTGCTGGTCTGGGTGCACCAGGTTTGTTCTTGGCTGAGTCTAGGGCTATGTTCTAGAGGGTTCCTAAATCTAAGGGTCCTAATCTAATCTAGGGTTAATCTAAGGGCCTAAAACACTTTCTAATCCTATAAATAAGACCCCAACCCTACCCTAATTCATTCATAATTAATCCTTGTAATTAAACTATGGCAAAATGCAACTTGATCATGGCCTCCACAAATCAATGAAGAGGGTTGCATGCTAATCACTCTCTAATCAACCTCTAATCCCTTCTTAGCATCTTAATCTTCTTCATTTGGTGTGCAAAATTGCTAGTAGTGAGTTTCTATCACTTTGATGATCTTTTGGTAAACTAATTAGATGAGATGTGATGAGATTTATGGTTTTGTATGTGGGTTAATGAGCTTTGAATCATATGATATGATGTTAGCCTTAATCTTATGTTTATGCATGTTGAGTATGTATGTTTATGCATGATGAGTATGTAAGTTTATGCAAGTTTAATATGATGTATGTTATGTTTGCATGATGCTAAATATGCAAGTTGTGGGCTATGTAATCATATGCATGTTATGCAAGTTCATGGTGATATGCTATGCAAGTTACATGTATGTTAATATGCAAGATATGCTATGCAAGTTACATGCTTGTTAATATGCAAGTTACATGTTTGTTAATATGCAAGTTACATGTTTGTTAATATGCAAGTTACATGTTTGTTAATATGCAAGTTACATGCTTGTTAATATGCAAGTTACATGCTTGTTAATATGCAAGTTACATGTTTGTTAATATGCAAGTTACATGTTTGCTAATATGCAAGTTACATGCTTGTTAATATGCAAGTTACATGCTTGTTAATATGCAAGTTACATGCTTGTTAATATGCAAGTTACATGTTTGTTAATATGCAAGTTACATGCTTGTTAATATGCAAGTTACATATTTGTTAATATGCAAGTTCATGATGACACATTATGCAAGTTTATGGGTTAATATGCAAGTATATTATGCAAGTGAATATGTGAGTTATGTGACATATTATATGCAAGTTATGTGACATGTTATATAAGATTATATGCAAGTTATGTGACATATTATGCAAGTTCATATGCAAGTTATGTGTTTGTTAATATGCAAAATGGCACCTTTGAAACATGTTCATGCATATGCAAGTTGACACCTTTTTATATGTGTTATGACATGAGAACGAAGTTACGTGGGAACGATGGGATAATTAAATGCATAAGTTAATAAGATTGTGTGAAATTAATATAATTATGCATAACATAAAATAAAGGAACATAGTATGGGAATTTGCCTATTAAGTTAGGTGTACCCATACTATGTGTTGGGAATTTACCTATTGAGTTAGGTCTACCCCATGGGAATTTACCTATTGAGTTAGGTCTACCCATGTTATGAAAAGTTTGACATTAATTAGGGATAATTAATATGGGGGTGATTAATTAGGTGTAATTAATCGACTAAGACACGAGGTTGGACTCATTTGTAGTGTAAAACTGCCCGGACCCGACCGGCTTAACCAGTTGCTACAAATGTCAGCCCAATGTGAGAGGTCTTGGCCATAAATTAAATACGTGATTAAGGTAAAGATACGAGGTTAGACTCTGTTATGACGTAAGACTGCCCGGATTCTACCGGCTTAACCAGGCGGTCATAACAGCCAGTCTAATGTGGGAGGTCTTTACGGGAGATCACGATCTTAATTAATTAAGAAACACTTAACCATAATAGCATGTAGTGGGACATGAGGGGTTAAGTGGGTGCCTTGGGTGGCATGTGGAATCTAGTGGGTTGCCTTGGGTGGCAATAGAAAATACGATTAGAATACTTAACCAAGAGAAACATGTAATTAAACATGATTAAAGGGTCAAGTGGGATACACTAGATATTTGACAAGCTTAAGTGGATAGCTTGTGGGGGCCCATTTCAACCAATATCCCAAACGTATCTTTGTGGGCTCGACCCATGTCGAGTGATGGGACACGCCTATTGGGCTTGATTATAAGAGGCCAAACGGGTTAGCGGTGGCAACGCAAGTCCAACGGGCTTCATATGCGTGAGTGGGCCCGGGCTGGTAGATAAGCCGTTGTTGCATCGTGTAGATATAAGCCGTGCACCGTTAATTATATCGGGTTGCCACGTTGGGGGAATGGTACACCCCATGGTGGGGCCAGCACGGGTATCTACGTTAGGGAGCCGATCGAATGGGGAGTAGTGTGTACACCTGGTGGATAGTAGGGCCCCGTGGCGCTTACTTGGACACCTAGGGGTACGCAAGTACTATTAAAGTAATTTTATAAGTCCTTAGGTGGGATCAACCTTTAAGTTAGGAACGACTGGTGTGGTGCAGTTTAGTAATTTACCTTAGGAAGGGTAGATGCGTCTTTATCTTTTATCTTAGTTTAGTTGACTGCTTAGTATAGCCGTTCATCCCTATATGTTACCGTATATCAAGTTATGTCTTCTCTGGTTACTTTAACGATTGTATTGTTAAAGTTATAGGACTCGCTCAGACTTATGTCTGACCCCGTTGTTTTTATCTTTTTTCCAACCCTCAGGTCCTACGGTGGATCCTAGCAGTAGTGGAGCTTGATCGGATTGCTGTTCCAGTCTTTAGGAGCTTGGATAGATGTAAAGCTCCAGTTATCCAGTTATCTTTTCTTTTGTTTTGGCTATTGTGTGAGAGTGGGATTATGTACTTCTTTATTTTGATGGATATTGTACTTGACTTTTATTTTGGTTTTATGATGTAACCAGACATGTTTTACTTCCGCTGTTATGAGGTGATGTTTTAAAATTTCAAGTACTGTTTATATCTGTCTTGTTGTAATTTTTCTGTTCTATATTCACTAAAATACTCCACCGATGCTATGGCATTCCCTTAGTGAGTGACCATAGCGGGAGTGGGGTGTTACACGTGGTATCAGAGCTTAAGGTTACCAGAACAGATAATTTTTTTTAGAAAAACTATTTTCTAAGAGTATTTTCGAAGAAAGTATTTTCAAAAGCATGTCTTCTAAGAGAAAAAGTTTTTGAAAAAGAAAAGCATAATCCCCAATAGCCATATCTTTATCTTTCGGAATCTCCTTTTTGAATCTTTCCTCTTTCGTTTCAGCATGGCTGAAGATCTTAACATCCCGGAGGGTTTAGTTATACCACTATGGTATAGGAGGTTGCAAGAGGCTAGGGCCGCGGCTGCGGGTCCAGCTAATGCTACTACACCAGAGACAACCGCTCCTCCTCCTCAGCCTAGAGTGGATAATTTTGCTAAGGTTTGCAAGGAGTTCAAGGCTATAGGAGGAAAACCTTTTCTAGGTTCAGAGACTTTCGTAGAGGCTAGAGATTGGCTTAAGGAAGTGGAAGAGTTGCTGGATATCTTCGAAGTGGAAGAGGGAAAGAAAGTCAAGTTGGCGGCTTGGTTAATGAAGGGAGAGGCCTCATTCTGGTGGGAGGTCACTAATGGAGAACGCCCTGTTGACTCTTGGGCAGATTTCAAGCAAAGGTTTGGGGCTAAGTTTCTCTCAAGGGCGGAAGAGAATCTGTTTATGGAGAAGTTCTTGAATTTGAAGCAAGGGAATCTCACGGTGAAAGAATATGTCAACAAATTCAATCAATTAGCAAGGTTTGGCATAGAGTTGGTGAATACACCGGAGAAGAAGGCTTTGAGGTTCGTTAAAGGCTTGAACGAACCATTGCAAGGAATAGCTATGACTCACATTCCTATGGGGGCCACCTTTGAGAAGCTTGTCTACATGGCACTTATGCATGAGGATGATAAGAATTCTAAGGCACCAGAGAAAAAGGGGGATCAGAAGAAACCGCAACAACAACAACAAGGCAAGGGTGGAAAAGGCAATGGTGACAAGAAGAAGACAAAGAAGAAGTGCTTTAATTGTGGGACACCAGGGCACCTCAGTAAGGATTGTCGCAAAAAGAAGAAGACCGGTTGCTTTCATTGTGGTGAAGCAGGGCATCTTGTGAAAAACTGCCCAAAGAAGGGGCAGAAGACGGGGTCTACCTCAGGAGGTCAGGTGCAAGCTCTTATAGCACCACCTCAGTCAGGGGGGCAAGTTCAGGTTCTCTCAGTTCCACCGATTCAGCAGAGAGGTAGAACTATTTCCGTTGAAAGTCTGGTTTTTCTGTGTGATCATCCAGTTCGTACTTTGTTTGACTCTGGCGCATCGCATTCTTTTATCTCATCATCGTTAGTTGAGTCACTGCACTTAGACACCAGTCTAGTTGATGATCCCTTGGTTGTTTCAAACCCAATTGGGGGCTCTATATATCTGTCTATGATATGTTTGGGTTTGAAGATTTCTATACTTAGCGTTGAGTTTAGATGTGATGCTTTTGTATTGGGCTTCACGGGCTATGGGTTGATTTTGGGCATGGACTGGTTATCCAGTAATGGTGCCGTTCTTGATTGTGAAAGGAGAGTTGTCAGGCTTATGACCCGCTTGGGTAATACTCTCGAGATCTCTTGTAATCCCATGGAATCTGTTTTGCTAAGTTATCTTGAATCGCTCGATGCTTCGGTCGAGAGTTTGCGTTCTATCAGAGTGGTCCGGGAATATCCGGATGTGTTTGAAGAAGTGAAGGGTTTGCCTCCGAAGCGGGAGATAGATTTCAGAATTTATTTGGTGGATAATGCCAAACCAGTGTCTTTGCCGGTGCGCCACATGGCTCCTCGTGAGAGAAGAGAACTTCATAAGCAAGTAGGGGAGTTGCTTAAGAAGGGGTTCATAAGGCGAAGTATATCGGAGTGGGGAGCTCCAGTAGTGTTTGCCACGAAGGCGGATGGGTCCCTCAGACTTTGTGTGGATTATAGAGAACTTAATAAGCTCACAAAGAAGAATAGACACCCATTACCGAGAATAGATGATCTCTTTGATCAGTTGGTTGGCGCCTCAGTGTTTTCGCAAATGGACTTAGCTACAGGGTTTCATCAGTTGAGAGTGGCGGAGGACAGTATAGAGAAGACTGCTTTCCGGACTCCGGATGGTTTTTATGAGTGGCTAGTGATGCCATTTGGGTTGACAAACGCCCCTGCATACTTTGTTGATCTCATGAGTAGAGTGTTCAGAGAGTATCTGAATAAGTTTGTAGTAGTTTTTGTGGATGACATCTTGGTCTTTTCCAAGAGTAAAGAAGAGCATGCCTTACATCTCAAGGAAGTGTTGGAGACTCTTCGAGCACATAGTCTTAAAGCTAAATTCTCTAAATGTCATTTTTGGAGAAGAGAAGTGCGATTCTTAGGGCATGTGGTCTCTAAGGAAGGGATAGCTGTGGATCCCGCAAAGATAGTATCTATCCAGGATTGGAAAGTTCCTAAAAATGCTACCGAGGTAAGAAGTTTCTTGGGGTTGGCAGGATATTATAGGAAGTTCATTAAAGACTTCGCGAAGATATCAGCCCCATTAACCCGCTTGACGAAGAAGAATCTGGTTTTCTCATGGGACGTAGATTGTGATGATGCTTTCCGACGGTTAAAGAGAGCTTTGACCACCGCTCCAGTTTTAGTGCTCCCAGATGGGAGTAAGCCGTTTGTTGTTTATACCGATGCTTGTGGAACAGGATTGGGCGCAGTCTTGATGCAGGAGGGAAGGGTAATAGCCTATGGAGGGAGACAATTGAGAGTGCATGAGAAGAATTACCCTACCCATGATTTAGAGTTGGCCGCGATTGTTTTCGCACTTAAGTCTTGGCGCCATTATCTTCTTGGTGAGAGATTCGAGTTGTTCACCGACCATAAATCATTGAAGTACCTATTCTCTCAGAAGGATTTAAATTTAAGACAGCAAAGGTGGATGGAGTTCTTAGCATCCTATGATTTCGAGATAGCGTATACTCCTGGCAAGGGTAACGTGGTGGCGGACGCCTTGAGTAGAAAAAGGCTATCTTTGAGTCCATTGTTCGTGGAACGGCGAAGCTTGGAGTTTCTTTCTTTGTTCGACTTCAGACCTTCTGTTGACTTTGTACCTGGTTTGTTGGCATCCTTGGAAGTTAGACCTACCCTTTTGGGACGGATTGGCGAAGCTCAGCGAGACGACCCACAGTTGGTTGAGTTGGTAGAGAAGCTTATGAGGGGGGAGTCGTCCAGCCATTTGGGTAGATACACCATAAATGATAAAGGATGGTTGCATAGAGACGGTAGACTTTGTGTACCGCAATATGAGGGTTTGAAAAAGGCTATTTTGGATGATGCACATCGTTCAAGAATGACTATTCATCCCGGTGGAGACAAAATGTACCAAGACATGAAGAGAGTTTTCTTCTGGGCCGGTATGAAGAAAGATGTGGCCGAGTATGTGGCTAGATGCTTGGTGTGCCAACAAGTTAAAGCGGAGCAAAGGAAACCCGGTGGGTTGCTACACCCATTGGAAGTCCCGCAATGGAAGTGGGATAGTGTCTCGATGGATTTCATCGATGGGTTACCGAGATCGAGGAAGGGCAATACGGGAATTTGGGTTGTGGTGGACAGACTTACCAAGAGTGCCCATTTTATACCCGTGAAGAGTAAGAGGACCGCTCCATGGCTTGCTTCAGTCTATGTTAGAGAGATTGTTAGATTGCATGGCGTACCATCCAGCATTGTGAGTGATCGAGATCCTATCTTCACTAGTGAGTTTTGGAGAAGTTTGCAAGAGGCGGTAGGGACTCAGTTGTGTTTGAGCACCGCATATCATCCTCAGACGGACGGTCAGACCGAGAGGGTGAACCGTATCTTAGAAGATCTCTTGAGGCTTTGTATCTTAGATTTTGGAGGTACATGGGAAGAACATCTTCCTTTGGTAGAGTTCGCATATAATAACAGCTTTCAGTCCAGTATTGGCATGGCACCTTTCGAAGCTCTTTATGGAAGGCCTTGTCGATCTCCTACATGTTGGTGGGAATCTACGGATAAGATCTTGCTAGGGCCAGATATGGTTAGAGAGACTTCAGAGAAGATTGATTTGATTCGTAGAAGGATGAAGGCAGCACAAGATAGACAGAAATCTTATGCGGATCAGAGAAGGACGGATCTTGAGTTTGAGGTTGGGGACATGGTTTTTGTCAAAGTATCTCCATTGAGAAATGTTGTTCGCTTCGGGTCCGTTGGGAAGTTAGCACCGAGGTTTGTTGGACCATTTCCTATTAAGGAAAGGATTGGACGGATGGTATATAGGGTGGAGTTGCCCGACAGACTTAGTGGTGTTCACGATGTATTCCATGTATCACATTTGAGGAAGTGCTTACATGAGACCGCAGAGGTGGTAGAGCCGAGCTTGCTTAGAGATGTAGAGGTAGAGCGTGATGCGACGATTCGACGAGCTCCTACTCGCACCCTTGGGTCAGAAACTAGGAAGTTGAGGAACAGAGAAGTTCAGCTAGTTAAAGTGCAATGGGGAGATGACGAAAGCAATGCTACTTGGGAGACGGAAGCGAAGATGCGTTCTTTGTATCCATTTCTTTTTGAGAGTATGTCTTTTAACTTCTCCTTTATCGCTTGTCTAGTACTTATCTTATCTTTAGTATATCCTCTCGCTAGTACCTATGACCTTTAGATAGGGTAAAACCTATGGTTGAAACATGTGTTTGAAACATGTTATGGTTGATGGATGCATGTGGATGCAATTGATTGCTAGTGGTTGCTCGTGGATGCATATACACACACATTAGGCACTAGATCGGCTCAGACACTTCATGTTGCATATTGCATAAATGGATGTGGTAGTTAGTATTGATGGATGTATCATGGCTGTGTTATCATATGGATGATGCATTTTTGTGTATGGTTGTGCACGCATGTAGAAATTTGTATGTGTCAATAGGGTTTCGCATACATATTGGATGCATGGCACTATCACGGTTTGCATTAAGGAGGTCGACTGAATCAGTAGACCGCCTGATTTTGCATTAGTATACGGACATATACACACACTTTTTGCATATGTACATACATCATTAGAAGTTTCTAAGGACAATGGTTGCTTGTGGTTGATGGTTTAGTAGATGGTTGTTTGGTTGGTAGGATACGTTCTTCTTAACTTAGAGATTTCGAGGGCGAAATCCTTTAAGTAGGGGAGAATGTAACACCCCGAATTTCAATTAACACTAATGGTTAGAAATTAAAGTATAATTAATCTCAGATGGAAGAACCAGGGGAAACGGGCTGCGTCATTGCGTTCGTCTCGGAAAAATACGCGAAATAGAGTCCGAGTTTTCGAGAATCGGAGTCCGTATGGCCCGGTTATGGCCCAAAGAAGTTTTAGGAAATTTAAATTTAAATTTCAGATTTGAGAAACAAGTTTGGAGCCAAAAGTGGAAAGGGGGGAAAAATTCCCGCCTAGCCCCGTGTCGACAGCCATGTCGACAGGGGTGTCGACAGGGGTGTCGACAGCCCTGTCGACAGGGGTGTCGACACAGGGTGTCGGCCCTGCTGGTCTGGGTGCACCAGGTTTGTTCTTGGCTGAGTCTAGGGCTATGTTCTAGAGGGTTCCTAAATCTAAGGGTCCTAATCTAATCTAGGGTTAATCTAAGGGCCTAAAACACTTTCTAATCCTATAAATAAGACCCCAACCCTACCCTAATTCATTCATAATTAATCCTTGTAATTAAACTATGGCAAAATGCAACTTGATCATGGCCTCCACAAATCAATGAAGAGGGTTGCATGCTAATCACTCTCTAATCAACCTCTAATCCCTTCTTAGCATCTTAATCTTCTTCATTTGGTGTGCAAAATTGCTAGTAGTGAGTTTCTATCACTTTGATGATCTTTTGGTAAACTAATTAGATGAGATGTGATGAGATTTATGGTTTTGTATGTGGGTTAATGAGCTTTGAATCATATGATATGATGTTAGCCTTAATCTTATGTTTATGCATGTTGAGTATGTATGTTTATGCATGATGAGTATGTAAGTTTATGCAAGTTTAATATGATGTATGTTATGTTTGCATGATGCTAAATATGCAAGTTGTGGGCTATGTAATCATATGCATGTTATGCAAGTTCATGGTGATATGCTATGCAAGTTACATGTATGTTAATATGCAAGATATGCTATGCAAGTTACATGCTTGTTAATATGCAAGTTACATGTTTGTTAATATGCAAGTTACATGTTTGTTAATATGCAAGTTACATGTTTGTTAATATGCAAGTTACATGCTTGTTAATATGCAAGTTACATGCTTGTTAATATGTGTTAGACCCAAATGTGGTTCTAACACCCAAATTGATCAGAAACAAGACAAAATAAAACAGAAATAAAAATGAACACACAAGATTTATAGTGGTTCGGCGAAGAAATGCCTACGTCCACTTAATTCTCACTATATTCAGTAATTCAGTTACAAAGGCAATGTAAGATTCACTCACAACTCACTTTTGTTCACTCAAATGGTTAAAACAAAAAAATGAAAGATGGTTTGGATTTTCCGGGAGTAAAGGAATTCGAATGATGGAGGTACTTGGATTCTCAAAAGTGCTGAAAAAAGATCCTTCTCTTTGTCTCTAGATGAGGTATTTATAGGTGTGAATTTGCCTGAGATTCAATCCGGGTCGGAACACGTGTCATCCATCGCACTCTCTTCGGGTTCGGATGGGCTATCAAGCTGACAACGCATCAATGAGGTGGACGTTAGTGGTAGGAATTAGTCATATCCGGTCCGGTTCTCCAGGTGACTTTATAGGAGATTTTCCTGGATCATGGGTGCGGGTCGGAGACGAGCAGGTTGGGGGCTCGGATCGGAATACCCGATCCGAACCGGAGTAGCTTGGACGTCTCTTCTTCTCTAATCATACTCCGCTCCGCTCCAGCATCGTGGCAAGCAGACGGCTTTCAGATCCACCTGAGATTTATTGGCCTTCCGATCCGATCAGGTATGCTTTGCCAATCTATCCAACAAGAGACATCCGATCCGAACAGAGAATCCTACCCGATCCGAACCGATATGCTGCTATCAATCTGAATTGTGGTGTTTCCTTCCGATCCGAACCGGAGTCTTATATCTTGAAATATTCTTCAATTGTTGGTTTCTTGACTTTGTGTTGCCTAGTTCACAAAGTAGGCTAACATTTTGCCCCCTCGAAGTACACTCTTATTTAAGATAAAGTGTGCTTTGAAGCATTTTACAAAACATCCTTTGAATAAGAACGGTTGAATGATCACTTCCATCTACTTATAGTACCGTGTCGCTTTATAACATCGTGGCTTTTGCTGCTTAATATATCATAATCGATATGAATTACTTCCTTCATTTTCAAACAACTTTGATAGCTTTTATTTAACGTCCACTGATTCTTCCAGGTAAGCCTTGCCTCTCTTTTTTTTTTTTTTTTTTTTTTTTAAATTCAACTTGCATGTCAAGTTATTGTGCTAGTTCCTTTCGGTTCGGACCCGAGCCTAACATGCTTTCCCTTTGTATTGTCTAGCGTTGGTCCAACAGGCCAGAATGTGTTGGCGGGCTCGATATCCGATCCAAACAGAGCAAGAATCAATGGGGTGAGCTCCACCAGACCAAACAATGTTTTCCTTTCTCCATCGTTACCGAATGGATGGGCTTGATTTATTAATATGGGCTTCAATTCCGGTCCGAACAAAATCAGAGGTCAGGAATACTAAGGGTCGCCTTGAACCCATATAAATTCGCTACTTCTTTCCTTCTTTCTCCCTTTCCTTTATTGCTCTCGGCTAAGAAAACCTGCACCAAAACCCTAACCTTTTTAAAAAACTCCAAAACTCTCGTTTTAATCCTCGAGTCAAAATTCATAGGTAGCTTTATAATCTCGAATCGCTTTGCTATAGTTGTTTTCAGTTTGGACTTGTAGTTAAATCGAACGATATAAGCACGGTATTTGCGTAATTCTTACATCGCGGCGCCTTCCACCCACCACCGTCGTCGTTAATGGCATCAATCGTCATCTCAAGGCAGCGATGGAGAGTGTTAGGGTCCTTCGTCGAATATTTGAACACACGAGCACTCGTTGAATACTTGGACACACGAGCACTTAATTTCAATTGGGGCTCCTAGCATGGAAGTGGGTTCGATGTTAAGGAGGAGGAAGAAGAAGATTATGGGGAACCGGTTCGGGTAAAGAAACGTGGAAGTGGAGATGGGAGGAAAGAAAACGTCGGTTCGGGTCGGAGAAGTGAAGGCTGAAGTAAATGGGTCGGCTGAGTGGTGCTATTTCGGTTCGGATCGGGCCATCCGATCCGATCAGATCAGTCCTGCTTCCGAACCCATTGCTTCCCTTGTCTTGAACTGGCCCTGTTTTAATGACGCATCCGAACCGATTACTATCTGTATCTGTATTGAGCCAATCATCACACGCATATCCGAACCGAACCGAACGCATCAAACTTGGCACATAAAGACTACTCAACTACTTCAACTAACACTTACTCTAGACGAATATGCTTCGCGGACAGTTAGGATAGTGCCTTGTGAACATAAACGAGAATTAAGAAAAACTCTGACTATCGCTTTCTCTTTAAAGCTTCGTCTTATATTGCTATACCTTTATCTTGTACTTCTCACATTTGCTGCACACACTTTAGTTCACACACATACACAAAGAAGGGAGACACGGGATAATTTACTCTAATTCGTGCTATTGCTTCTTCAATAGTTCCATGACAATGAGGCCCAGACGCTCTTCTCGTTTAGCTGAGAGGAAAGAAGCTCCAGAAACTTCCAACAAAACCACTCTCGAGGATATATCTTCTTCATCTGACCCAGAATGGGACAGCGAGGGTCCAGATTACGGAGTTGGTCATCGGGAAAGCGATGAAATGTCTTCAGAAAATGAAGTTTCCCTAGGCTTTGAGGAGGAAGGAGGGATTGGTGACAACCGAGCACCCGATGAATTCGACTCAGCCATTATATTGGAATCACCTCCAGATTCCGTAGAATCAACAATTGACAATGACCGACTCGTGAGAATTTGCTTGAAGTATGGAATAATGAAGAGAGACACTCTAGTGCCCTCACGTTCTGACCGTCCACATAACCCTCCAGAAGGATATATGACGGTCACTCGTCTGATGTGCATGGTTGGTGCCATTCCTCCTTTCTCGCCTTTCATCGTCGACTTCTTAAGACAAATGCGGATTGCCCCCATGCAGCTGCATCCCAATTCATATGCCTATCTGCATACCTTATTCATAGCATATCGTGAAATTCTAGGCGTGGAGCTTACGTTTGACGATGTTCATTTCTTCTATAATTTCAAACATCGGACTAGGGAAACCCCTTCTTTCTGTTACTTTGAGTCGGTCCCAAAGAGGAAGATAATCTCTACGCCGTTTAGCAGCAAGGCTGGAGATTCCAGACTGGAGTGGTTCTATATAAAGCAACAGTCTGGATGCGCCAGAAGATGGACAAAATCAAGTAAAGCACTGATTTTCTGACCCTGGACTCTATACACTTGAATCATCACCCTGACCTGTTTTTCCTTTTTATTTGCAGTCGATAATCCCAAACAGGTATCAGACCAAGTGTTCTTTGATCGAATGCACCGTCTCCTCAATGGCGACCAAAAATTCCTTACTATTGACGAGGTTCTTAAAGATGAGTACCTTCATTTTCACGGGCTGCTATCCGTCTACCGTAGCATCGGTCATGGGACAGTCCCTTATGCATATATTCCTCCAGTGGAAACAGTTCCAGAAATAGGAGAAGGCTCGGGAATTCCTGCAGCTTCTCTTCAAACTTCACCCTCTCCCTCTTCCACTCAAGACGATGAGCTGGCTAATCTGGCCAAAAAACATCGTGAAGGGTATGTTGCCCCCGAGGAAACTACCTCGGTAGACAAATCAAAATCTCCCCAAGGGTCGCCACTTCACGCTTCCGAAGGGGATGCTCCTAACACCGACGAGCACATATTTCAAGGTTTGGGGGATCTCCCCTTACCCGAGACTATATATACTTCAGAAGACTTCAGAAAGGACCCTTTAGTCTTCACTTCTTCTGAAGAGACTACTCCTGCTAAGGCCAAAGAGCCTGCCCGCACCAGTCTAGCTTCAGACTCGGGTTGGTTGGGGGGACACACACACCACATAGGATGCACTTTGCACCGTAGCACTAGCATTCATTTCACTTTTTTTTTTCTTTTCATGAATCCGTCGTTTCTAAACTTTGTTTAATTTATCGTGCAGGTACAATGTCTCGCTCCTCTTACGATATAAGAAAGCTTCGCCGCAGCATGTCCAATCCTCCTCAGGATGCTGAGTATAATCGTCGGGATGACCGCGGCAGGGAGGAAAGAAGACCCTATGATCCTTATCGAACTCGATCCTCACGCTCCCGCTCACCAGTTCGACCAGAACAAGAAAAATACAAAGGCTATCAAGGTCGTAGGGAGGAGGATAGACCACAATCTAGGGATTCCACTTCCTCCCATGAAAAGCGGAGTAGAGAGAAGACACCTCCAAAGGAAACTGGGTCTAGAAGTAAGCAAAAAGTCCCTGCTACTAAGCGACCTCGGACAGACAAGGGTTCTACAGAATCTTCTTCAGGAAGGGACACTGAACTAACAATCCTCGCCCCTCCTCCACCAGATGCGGGAACCGCCGTAAGGCTGGCATACTTAAAGGAGCAATTTCCCGAGCACTACTTCGAGACTCTGACCTTTCTACCTTCCCTTGAACCTATTTCTTCTAATTGGGCAGAGGAGGCCAGAGCAAAGATTGATTTGGTGGAAAAACAATATACCGAAATGTTCAAGTATTCCCGCACTCTTTCTAGAATCATTCGCACGCTAATGACAAATGCTGACTCAATGCACAAAACGGCAGAGGAAGATGCTAAGGCCCTAAAAACCTTAGGAAAAAATTTAGAAGATACTCAAGCTCAACTAGCTATCGCTCAGAAGAACGCTTCTAACTTCAAACAACAGTTTGAGGACATGCAAAAGCGCTATCATGATTTGCTAGAATCCCACACTCAGGAACGTTCCGAGTTAAAGAAGCAAGCTGACGAAGCCAAATCAGAGGCTGCTAAGATACGTCTCGCTTATGCTGAGCTTGAGCAGAAAAATGCCGAGTTAGCGAAAAGGAGTGCTGAGTTAGAAAAGAAAAACGCTGACTTGGCTTCAAAATTGTTAGAGGCGGAAAACAGGGCTGCTCTGGCTGAAGGCAATGTGGAATGCGCTATTAAATCTGCGGAGGAAACCCGCAAACAATTATCAGAGGTGGAGGCCGATATTCAGGGCTTCGGCGAGCTAATGATCGAATTCTTCGCGCACATTATTCGTCGTCGAAACATTTCCTGGATCGAGGACTATCCATCCACTTTGGTTCATGTGTGGAATCAAATCGTCGAGTGGGAAAAAGAAGAGCTTAAGGTCGATTCCCTCGATGAAGATAAGTTGATGGAGAAGTACTTGAGAGACGATGAACCGGAGCGCCTAGCTGAAGGGCGCCGCCTAATTGCTGAGGCCATGGAAGAAGAGAGGCGGAAGCCCAAACAGAAAACCATTCCTGAAGCTGGTTCCTCTTCTTCTGCTCCTATAACTCCTGAAGTAGAAGGGTATGATCCCGAAAACCCGGGAATTCCCCGAACAACTTTACTATCTCCCATTCCTGAAATAACTCCAGAGGTAGTAGTCACCCCCGCTGAAAAGTCTTCAGAAGGTATCCCTATCTTTTCTCCTCAATTTGTCAAGGCTACTACTACCTTTGGCTACATGACTGAACGTTCGATGAGAAATCCTTTGCCCTTGCCTGAGTTGATAACCGATGTTTCTCATTTTGTAGGCGTTGAATCCTCCGCGAAGACAGATGTAGTTCAAGGAACTACCACTGGGACAAAGCCCGCTGATAGGGTCAAAGAAGGAGAAGACAGGGCTGCTTCCACAGACATGGGGGAAAGAAGTGAGCCAACTAAGGTGACTACTCCCCATGACGAAGAAATGATTGCAGCTCTAAAAGACGACGGAGGAGACGAGGGGCATGATGAGGAACCAGAGGTTAGAATAACCGGGGAGTCGAAAAGCGCTGATGACATTACCTTGGCTGCCATGAAAGCTGATCAAGACAAGCGCTTGCAATTAAAGGCTGAAGAATTAGACCCTGAGGTCCTCAAGCCCCTTGCAGTTGTGGATGCAGGTTCAAGGTTAGTTGTTAAGCTCTCAACTAGATCTATCACCGAAGAACTCGCTAAAAAATCTTCTTTTGATTCCAGTGCCCAGCCCTCCGGGAAGAAGTCTGCTGGCTCCAGTGCTACACCTTCAGGGAAAAAGAAATCAAAGCGAATTTTGACTGAAGCCGAGAGGGAAGCAAAGGATGCGGAAAAAGCTGCCAAGAAATCGAAGGCTCATCCCAAACCCAAATAGTGGGTTCTCCTGTGTCCTTTTAGCATCTTTGTAAATCAATAAGTGCTGCCACAACAGCAGCTCCCGCACTTTCTTTTTTAGTCATTTCCCTGTACAAATTCATTCATTTGTAAATAAAAATAATTCACTTTTTGCAATGTTTATCTGTTAGCAGCTCTGCACTTATGTAAAAATGCATATCTATGGTTATGAAACAAAGTTGTGGAAAGGGGAGATATGTGTATGTATATGTGTCCCCAGTCAATCTCCATAAGTTATTCAGTGCTTAACCATGCAATCTGAATACTCCCGATTCTCTAACGGGATAGCATTTCCTGTATCATCAACACCTGTTGTTTTTCCTGGCATTTCTTTTATACTCTCTCTCATTCTCTCGAGAGTTAGAGTTCAAGTTCAGTTATTTGTTTATTCCCCGGTCGTTCAACGGGAAAAGATTTCTTTCTCGGCGCTCGATCGGAGACGCCTTTATACTCTCTTTCTCTCTGGAAAGTTAGAGTTCGAAGTTGAACCTCTTTCTCAGCGCTCAGTCGGAGACGCTTTTATACTCTCTCACTTTCTCTGGAGAGTTTTCAGAATGTCGTTTTCTCATTCTTTTATGTCTTATTGCACAAATAATCATTGTGCTTCTTTTTATGTCCAAACTGTTTCAACCTTTTTAGGCTCTAAATTATCCTGTATTTTATAATCTCAACAGAACAACTAACGAATGTAAATGCATAAAAGTAAATAACACACAATATTTTTATAGTGGTTCAGCTAAGTCGTAGCCTACATCCACTTTATAGTCCTTTATTCATATCATCAGATTTTCTCAAGGCAAGTCGTGCCTTACTACAGAGTTTACATGAAGAACAGCAAAAAGTATAGCATTTCTAATCCAAATATCGCATTAAGTGTTGGGCATTCCATGCTCGAGGGACTTCTTCGCCATCTACGGTCGTTAACTTGAATGTTCCTTTATCAAGTTTCCGTTGGATGACAAAGGGTCCTTCCCATTTTGGGCCGAGGTGAGGAAGGGATGGAAAAACTCTCTTTAACACCAAATCTCCTGGTTCAAAAGTTCTGAGACGAACTTTTTTGTCATAATAGCGTGCCATCTGACGCCGATGTCTTGCTGCACGCAAGTCTGCTTCGTCCCTTTTCTCTTCGATTTCATCAAGAGACTCAAGTAGAAGTGCCCGATTCGTCATCGGGTCATAATACGTGACCCTGTGGGAAGGAACTTCCAGTTCAACTGGAATTACTGCTTCTGAGCCAAAGGAGAGAGAGAAAGGGGTATGACCAGTAGCCGTTTTAAACGTTGTTCGATATGCCCACAAAGTTAGGGGCAATTCATCAACCCATTTTGCCTTTGCACGCTCTAATCGCTTCTTGAGGATGGATTTTATTACCTTGTTTATCGCCTCTACTTGCCCATTAGATTGTGGATAGGCAACTGCAGTATATTGTTTGTCTATCTTATATTTCTGGCAAAAGTTTTTGAATTCAGTGCTATCAAATTGGGTCCCGTTGTCGGTAATAATCGTCCTTGGGATCCCGAATCGGCATATAATATTTCGGACCACAAAACTTATCACCTTTCTTGTGGTGATCTTAGTCAAGGGTTCAGCTTCCACCCACTTTGTGAAATAATCCACGGCTACTATGGCATACTTAGCTCCCCCTTTAGCAATCGGTAAAACTCCAATAATATCGATTCCCCATGTGGCAAATGGCCAAGGACTCACCATCGATTTAAGCTGGGTTGATGGTGCCCTGGGGATTTTGGCGAATCTCTGGCACTTATCGCAGCGTCGTGAATAATCAGCTGCATCCTTGTTAATCGTAGGCCAGAAGTATCCATACCGCAATATTTTCTTTGCTAAAGTTTGACCTCCTGTATGATCTCCACACTCACCTTCGTGCACTTCTCTCAGTACACGCTTGATGTCGTCGTGTGCGATACATCGTAACAGGGGCATAGAAAATCCCTGTCTATAGAGGGTATCGTCTTGTATAACATATCTGGTAGCTTTGCGCACTACAGCCCTCTTTTCACTCTTCTTTAATGGGAGTGTCCCATTCTTAAGAAAATTCTTGATTGGAGTCATCCATGACTCCTTCTCTGGTTCCGCTTCAAGAACGAATTCCATTTCCATTGACTCAAAGCTTGGCGACTCCAACGTTTCAATTGGAATTACCTCAGTCTCTTCTGGATTGTCAGAACTAGCCAATTTTGCTAGTCTATCCGCTTTCTGGTTTTCTTCTCTGGGAATATGTGTTATGTTGTACCGCTCTAAGCTACTTAATAGCTCTTTCACTTTCTTGAGGTAAGCGACAAGTCGAGGTCCTCGAGCCGCGAACTCCTCTCGCACTTGACAAACAACAATCTTAGAGTCACAAAATATATCCATCACTTTTACTCCAAGGTCTTTAGCGAGTTTCAGCCCGACAATCAGGGCTTCATACTCAGAGTCATTGTTTGTTGCCGAAAATTCTAATCGCAGGGCGTAATATAACGACCGTCCTTCCGGAGTGACTAAGACAATTCCAGCTCCGGATCTTCGGTCATTTTTAGCTCCATCTGTATATAATTCCCACGGATTCATCTTTAGCTTATCCTCGGATTTAACCACTCGGTCATTGATTATTTCTTCCTCTGGAATGGTGAACTCCGCAATAAAGTCTGCTAGAGCTTGCCCCCTGATTGACTTTCGTGGTTGAAAATTCAAATCAAACTGGCTTAGTTCTATGTTCCATTTAATCAACCTTCCCGACGCCTCGGGTCTCTGCAACACTTGTCTTAACGGCTGATCGGTGTATATGGTTATTGGATGGGCTTGGAAGTAGTGACGAAGCTTTCGGGATGCAATCAAGAGGCTGTAAGCAAGCTTCTCGATCTTTGGGTAGTTGCGCTCTGCCGCTGCTAATTTCTTACTCACATAGTATACTGGCCTTTGTACTTTGTCTTCTTCTCGAACCAGAACTGTGCTGACAGCGTGAGCCGAGACTGCTAGATAAACAAATAGTTCCTCGTGGTCTACGGGCTTTGATAAGATTGGCGGTTTTTCTAACAGCTCTAACAGATTTTGAAAAGCCTCGACACAATCGGGAGTCCACTGGAAGTTCTTCTTTCCCCTTTTTATCAAATCAAAAAATGGAACACATTTATCGGTGGCTTTGGAGATGAATCTACTTAGCGCCGCTACCTTCCCTGCCAGACTTTGGACGTCTTTAATTTTCCTTGGTTCTTTGATATTTCTAATCGCCGCTATCTGGCTAGGGTTGATCTCAATTCCTCGGGAACTCACAATGAAGCCAAGGAACTTTCCCGATGCTACTCCAAATGAACATTTTAAAGGATTCAATTTCATACGGTATTTTCGCAAGATACCAAACATTTCTGCTAAGTCTCGCGTATGACTGGAGGACTGCTTTGATTTAACCAGCATATCATCCACATAAACTTCCATAGTTTTTCCTATCTGATCGTAAAACATTCTATTTACCAATCGCTGATAAGTAGCTCCAGCGTTTTTTAATCCGAACGGCATTACAACATAACAATATAATCCCAAATTCGTAATGAAACTCGTATGCTCTTGGTCTGGTACATGCATAGGAATTTGATTATATCCAGAGTATGCATCCATGAAAGAGAGAAGTTCATGACCTGCTGTCGAGTCTACAAGCTGGTCAATTCTGGGAAGTGGGGAACTATCTTTTGGGCAAGCCTTATTTAAATCTGAAAAGTCAATACAAGTTCGCCACTTTCCGTTTGGCTTCTTTACCAAGACAGGATTCGATATCCAGTCGGGATAAGTCGAATCTCGAACAAATCCATTTTGCTTCAATTTCTCTACTTCTTCTTTGAGAGCAGCCGACCTCTCTGGGCCCAGCATGCGTCTCTTTTGTTTCACAGGCGGATGCTTCGGATTTACATTCAGTTTGTGACTGATAATGGAAGGCGATATCCCACACATGTCAGCATGGGTCCAGGCGAACACATCTAAATTTGCCTTCAAGAAGTCCGTCAATTCTTCAGCACGACGTGGATCCAATTGGGAACCAATCTTCAAAACTTTCGTAGGATCAACTTCATCAACAGGAATTTCCACTGTCGCTTCATTAGGAGTTGCATTTCTAGCCTCTGGTTCCTCGTCTTTTCTAGGATCCAGGTCTTCAGGCGTCCCTTTGGGCAACTCCCTTGGGTTCGATCTCTCTAATTGCTATGCCGAGTCCCCCTTTGAGGGAGATGAGGCATCCTTACTCTCAGCATTTACTCCTTTCATCAACATCTTCAGTTCGGCCACATAGCAGGCTCGTCCAGAAACCTGATCCCCTCTTATTACTCCAGTTCCGGCTTCGGTTGGGAACTTTAGTAACAAGCACCAAGGGGCGATACAAATTCTAAACTCAGCGAGGGCAGGTCTCCCTAAAAATGCGTTATATGGCGAATCTACGTCCAGTACTACAAACTGAAGCATTCGCACTCTTCTACGTTCTCCTTGCCCTAAAGTCACGGGCAACTCTATGTATCCCATGGGAGCTGTCGTCGCTCCGTTGAAACCTCTAATCCATCCTTCACAAGGTTTCAGATCTTCGGGCTCAAGCTTCATCTGATCGAATGACTTCTTGAACAAAATATTAACGGAACTTCCGTTGTCTACTAATACCTTATGGACCAAGGCCGGCCCAATAGTGGTAGTAATAACCAACGGATCATTGGTGGGAGATTGTATTCCCGTGTTGTCTCGGCTGCGGAATACCACATCATCGAACATGGTTTTTTGTTGTTTTATAGGAGTGACATCTTCCCAATCATCACCTTCATTCACATCTAGATGCTTAGCAGCATTCACATATTGGTCCATCGACCTAAAACTTCAGATTGCCGGGTGAGGCCCACCTACTATGGAGTTGATGACGATCCCTTTACCTTTCTGCTGCGCGGTAGGTTTAGGAGCAGGTAGGATTTGCTTTGGAGCCTGCTCTCCTTGCCCCATGTCCCTCGGGGCAACCTTGTACTCATCCAACTTTCCTTCACGCAGCAGCTTTTCAATTACATCCCTCAAATGTCGACACTCATTGGTCGAATGTCCATGTGTTCCGTGAAACAAGCAAAATTTCCCTGTCGCCATTTCTTTCTCGGTCGAATCACGAGGTGGCGGTCTTTTGTACTGCAACACATTATATGTGTCCAGGTAAATATTTTCCAGGGTGTCATTCAATGGTGTATAGTTCTCGTAGTTCTGGAATCGGGGCCTTTTGTTAGGGTCGCTTCCCCTATTTCTGTTCCTCCTGTTACCGTTCGAATTACGGTTGTTGTTGTTTCCCCCGTTCCCAGTATTGCTGTTTCCACCCTTGTTTCCTACATTTACTTCAACCTTGCCAGAACTTTCCCCGGACTGCTTTACGGCAATATTACTCTGCACATTCTCCTTTGAAGCTGTCTCAGACTTTCTCTTCCGGTTTGCCCGGGCCTCCTCTCGTCTTAGGTAAATATCGGCTTTTTCGTAGAATATCGCCCTTGTGGGGGGTGTCTTCCCAGAAAGGTAGTCTCCAAATTCAGATTCAGGATCGACTCCTTCCTTCAATGCCATCAGAATAGTGGGCTCATGCGGGTCACTGACCTCAGTTACCGCTTGGTTAAAACGATCTAAATATGCCCTTAAAGACTCTCCTGGTGCCTGTTTGATCCTCGACAATTCAATAACACTCTTGGACTTGCGGGCATGTAGTCGAAACTGGTTCATGAAACGCTCGCTTAGTTCTTTGTAATTAGAAATTGAACGAGGAGGAAGTCGGGTAAACCAAAATAAAGCCACATCTTCTAGGTAGATTGGGAACGCTTTGCACTTTACTTCATCGGGGGCAGCAGCGACATTCATAAGCCACGAATACCGCATCAAGTGCTGTCCTGGATCAGTCCTTCCGTTATATTTATCCATCTGTGGCAAGTTAAAGCGTCGGGGGAACTGGAAGTCTAGGATGTCGTCAGTGAACGGAGTATGGCTTCGCTCAATGCCATAGTCTTCATTTGTATAACTCCGGCTTTCGGACATAATTTGACGAACCATCGCCTGCACATCGGCACTAGTTAGGGGCTGCTCAGGTTCCCTGGCCCTAGTGTCCGAGTTCCTTCGGGGCTCTTGCTCAGGAGATGCCCTTCTTCTTCGAGCTGCCTCTGCTCGATTCCTTTCCCTGCGTTCCCGGTCGATCTCGGGAAGAGGGGATTGGAGTCTTTGCCCCCGAGTGGGGCTATCGTTTCCTAATGCTCGTGCGATATCCTCGCGGGATCCCAAAGATCCAAACGTTAGCTGCTCCACGTTCTGAGGTCGTTCGAGTGGCCTTCGTTCACGGGGCCTCTCTTCCTCGGAAGATGAAGATTGATCTACGGGTGTATGACGAACTGGTGACGGAGTTCTTTGCCGGCAGAGCTCATTGATTTCCCGACTCATGAGCCTCATATTTTCCTGCATCATGAGATTGGTGCGCTCATGAACTCTCATAGCTTCCCTCGTGCTCTCAAGCATATCAAGCAAGCGCGAGAAATCTCCTTGAGTGATGGGAGCAGATGGATTGACCTGTTCTCCAACCCTGGCAGCTGGAATTGGAGCATTCGCGGGGACTCGAGTAGATGTTCCAGCTTCACCAAGCATCGGGTCGGATCGGAGGTAGGAAGTCGGGTCGGATCGGAGCTGGGGTGCCTGGTCGGATCGGTGTGCAGCGAGCAAGTCAGGTCAGTTCAGACTGGGGGAGTGCACTGCTTCAGAGTCTCCAACCCGGATCGGATCGGAGCTTTCCCCTTGCTGTCGGTTCGGGTTTCCTGCATTGATTCTCCCTGCTGCTGAACTCTGCCCCCTAGACCTTGTTACGACAGCATGTTGCTGATCTTCACCAGCTCCATTTCCTTGAACAGACTGGACTTCCTTGCCTTTTCCTCTGGCCATGAGTCTTTGACAATTACTTCAACGAATGTAAGAAAGTGGAGAAACTTAAGGATTCACTTCTTTGAACCCAACGGTCCAAAAAGTAGAAAGAGATCCCGGAAAATAAAGAATTTAGATGAGGTTTCTCAGTGAAAGAACCAAAATGTTAGACCCAAATGTGGTTCTAACACCCAAATTGATCAGAAACAAGACAAAATAAAACAGAAATAAAAATGAACACACAAGATTTATAGTGGTTCGGCGAAGAAATGCCTACGTCCACTTAATTCTCACTATATTCAGTAATTCAGTTACAAAGGCAATGTAAGATTCACTCACAACTCACTTTTGTTCACTCAAATGGTTAAAACAAAAAAATGAAAGATGGTTTGGATTTTCCGGGAGTAAAGGAATTCGAATGATGGAGGTACTTGGATTCTCAAAAGTGCTGAAAAAAGATCCTTCTCTTTGTCTCTAGATGAGGTATTTATAGGTGTGAATTTGCCTGAGATTCAATCCGGGTCGGAACACGTGTCATCCATCGCACTCTCTTCGGGTTCGGATGGGCTATCAAGCTGACAACGCATCAATGAGGTGGACGTTAGTGGTAGGAATTAGTCATATCCGGTCCGGTTCTCCAGGCGACTTTATAGGAGATTTTCCTGGATCATGGGTGCGGGTCGGAGACGAGCAGGTTGGGGGCTCGGATCGGAATACCCGATCCGAACCGGAGTAGCTTGGACGTCTCTTCTTCTCTAATCATACTCCGCTCCGCTCCAGCATCGTGGCAAGCAGACGGCTTTCAGATCCACCTGAGATTTATTGGCCTTCCGATCCGATCAGGTATGCTTTGCCAATCTATCCAACAAGAGACATCCGATCCGAACAGAGAATCCTACCCGATCCGAACCGATATGCTGCTATCAATCTGAATTGTGGTGTTTCCTTCCGATCCGAACCGGAGTCTTATATCTTGAAATATTCTTCAATTGTTGGTTTCTTGACTTTGTGTTGCCTAGTTCACAAAGTAGGCTAACAATATGCAAGTTACATGTTTGTTAATATGCAAGTTACATGTTTGTTAATATGCAAGTTACATGTTTGTTAATATGCAAGTTACATGCTTGTTAATATGCAAGTTACATGCTTGTTAATATGCAAGTTACATGTTTGTTAATATGCAAGTTACATGCTTGTTAATATGCAAGTTACATATTTGTTAATATGCAAGTTCATGATGACACATTATGCAAGTTTATGGGTTAATATGCAAGTATATTATGCAAGTGAATATGTGAGTTATGTGACATATTATATGCAAGTTATGTGACATGTTATATAAGATTATATGCAAGTTATGTGACATATTATGCAAGTTCATATGCAAGTTATGTGTTTGTTAATATGCAAAATGGCACCTTTGAAACATGTTCATGCATATGCAAGTTGACACCTTTTTATATGTGTTATGACATGAGAACGAAGTTACGTGGGAACGATGGGATAATTAAATGCATAAGTTAATAAGATTGTGTGAAATTAATATAATTATGCATAACATAAAATAAAGGAACATAGTATGGGAATTTGCCTATTAAGTTAGGTGTACCCATACTATGTGTTGGGAATTTACCTATTGAGTTAGGTCTACCCCATGGGAATTTACCTATTGAGTTAGGTCTACCCATGTTATGAAAAGTTTGACATTAATTAGGGATAATTAATATGGGGGTGATTAATTAGGTGTAATTAATCGACTAAGACACGAGGTTGGACTCATTTGTAGTGTAAAACTGCCCGGACCCGACCGGCTTAACCAGTTGCTACAAATGTCAGCCCAATGTGAGAGGTCTTGGCCATAAATTAAATACGTGATTAAGGTAAAGATACGAGGTTAGACTCTGTTATGACGTAAGACTGCCCGGATTCTACCGGCTTAACCAGGCGGTCATAACAGCCAGTCTAATGTGGGAGGTCTTTACGGGAGATCACGATCTTAATTAATTAAGAAACACTTAACCATAATAGCATGTAGTGGGACATGAGGGGTTAAGTGGGTGCCTTGGGTGGCATGTGGAATCTAGTGGGTTGCCTTGGGTGGCAATAGAAAATACGATTAGAATACTTAACCAAGAGAAACATGTAATTAAACATGATTAAAGGGTCAAGTGGGATACACTAGATATTTGACAAGCTTAAGTGGATAGCTTGTGGGGGCCCATTTCAACCAATATCCCAAACGTATCTTTGTGGGCTCGACCCATGTCGAGTGATGGGACACGCATATTGGGCTTGATTATAAGAGGCCAAACGGGTTAGCGGTGGCAACGCAAGTCCAACGGGCTTCATATGCGTGAGTGGGCCCGGGCTGGTAGATAAGCCGTTGTTGCATCGTGTAGATATAAGCCGTGCACCGTTAATTATATCGGGTTGCCACATTGGGGGAATGGTACACCCCATGGTGGGGCCAGCACGGGTATCTACGTTAGGGAGCCGATCGAATGGGGAGTAGTGTGTACACCTGGTGGATAGTAGGGCCCCGTGGCGCTTACTTGGACACCTAGGGGTACGCAAGTACTATTAAAGTAATTTTATAAGTCCTTAGGTGGGATCAACCTTTGAGTTAGGAACGACTGGTGTGGTGCAGTTTAGTAATTTACCTTAGGAAGGGTAGATGCGTCTTTATCTTTTATCTTAGTTTAGTTGACTGCTTAGTATAGCCGTTCATCCCTATATGTTACCGTATATCAAGTTATGTCTTCTCTGGTTACTTTAACGATTGTATTGTTAAAGTTATAGGACTCGCTCAGACTTATGTCTGACCCCGTTGTTTTTATCTTTTTTCCAACCCTCAGGTCCTACGGTGGATCCTAGCAGTAGTGGAGCTTGATCGGATTGCTGTTCCAGTCTTTAGGAGCTTGGATAGATGTAAAGCTCCAGTTATCCAGTTATCTTTTCTTTTGTTTTGGCTATTGTGTGAGAGTGGGATTATGTACTTCTTTATTTTGATGGATATTGTACTTGACTTTTATTTTGGTTTTATGATGTAACCAGACATGTTTTACTTCCGCTGTTATGAGGTGATGTTTTAAAATTTCAAGTACTGTTTATATCTGTCTTGTTGTAATTTTTCTGTTCTATATTCACTAAAATACTCCACCGATGCTATGGCATTCCCTTAGTGAGTGACCATAGCGGGAGTGGGGTGTTACAAGGGTTAAGTGGGGTGACATGTAAATTATGACATGTAAATATAGACTTAACCGGAATAAGATAAGACATGTAAATTATGACATGTAGGTATGGATTTAACCGTAGCATGTGTAAGACATGGATATTTAAATTAAAATGGTTAAGTGGGAGAAAAACCTAGTGGGGACCAAGCATAGGTGGGATGCTTGTGTCAGGTCGGGACCCGTTTCAACTAGTAACCCGTTTGAGTATCTAATTGGGCCCGACACTAGGCCCAGGTTGTGGCATGCTTACTGGACTTGAATGTAAGAGGTCAAAACGTGAATAGCGGTGGCAACGCATGTCCAACGGGTTCATGTGCGTGCATGGGTCTGGGCTGGTAGGTAAGATGTTGTTGCATCATGTAGGTATGGCCGTGCATTTTATGTTGGTATCGGGGTTGCCACTTTGGGGAGTGATACACCCCACAGTGGGGCCAGCATGGGTGCCTACGGGGTTTAGGGAGCCGATCGAATGGGTAAGGTAATGGTACCTTAGCAGTGGTAGGAGCAAGCCGGCACCTACGATAGTAGCTAGGTACAAGTAACCACCAAGTTTGTCATGTGGGTACAGTTAGTGGGAAGGGATCAACCTTTAGTAAATAGAGACTAGTAGATATGCGGTGTAATTAAGTGATATGGTGTAACTTAGCAAAAGTGTGGTGTAATGAAGTACATGTTGGTTGAGTTGGATAGTCCTTTGGGTGCTAGTCTGATGTTGACTTCGGTCTTCGGGGTTAGTACTCGGAGGGTTGTTCACTTAGCCAAGGTGTAGGATTGTCTTAGTACTTAGGAACGGAATCATCTTGTCCATCCTTTTTATCTACCTTATCTATGTTACAGCCATATCATGATGCCTATTTATGTCTTGATCATTTACCTTACCTATTATTTGTTAAAATTACTGGACTCGCCAGACTTTATGTCTGACCCGTTTTGTTTCCACCTCTTTTCTTTCCTCCCCCCCCCCTCAGGTTTGCAAGGAGGGAATACTACAGCTTAGTGCCGATTTCTTTCAGTTGCTTGAAGAGAGTAGATGTATCGCTTTGGACTCTCTCATCTTTATGGCTTGGCTTATGCTCAGTGGGGATTTATGCATTTATGTTAATTAAGTATTTACTTCTTTATGTACTTTGAAGTTTTTGGAAAAGACGATTGATCCTATTGCAATGGTTTTTGGAGACTACTTACGTTAGCTTGTTTTGAAGTTATGATGCTATGAAATAAGTTTTATCTTCCGCTGTGTTTTATTTATTTATTCTTGTAATTTATCTGTTCTATACTACTATAACGCTTCATGACATTAATGCATTCCCTTTGTGAGTGACATTAATGGCCATGGGGTGTTACACGTGGTATCAGAGCTATGGTTACAAGAACAGATAAAAAGTTTTGAAAAGTGTTTCCAAAAGTATTATTTTTCTAGAAAGTATTTTCAAAAACTTGTTTTAAAGAAGCTATTTTCAAGGAAACTTTACTTTAAAGAGCATAATCCCCGCAAGCCATACATCTCTCTTTCGCTCCCCTTGTTTTGAAACTCTTTCTTTTTCTTTTCAGCATGTCTGGAGCATCTGAGATACCAGAGGGTGTTCATGTACCCGGTTGGTTTCGTCAATATCTCGAGGCTAGGGCCGCTGCCGCAGGACCGGCCGACGTTCCTCCTCCTCCTCACCCAGCTCCAGTCATTCCTCCACGTGGAGATGCTTTCTCCAAGATATGTAAAGACTTTCGTTCGATGGGTGGAAAACCTTTTAGTGGGTCTGAAACATTCGTTGAAGCTAGAAACTGGTTGAAAGAAGTGAAGGATCTGTATGGCATTTTCGATTTGGACGATTGTAAGAAGGTCCAATTGGCTGCTTGGTTGATAAAGGACGAAGCTTCATTTTGGTGGGAGGTTACTAATGGAGAGCGTGTTGTAGAGACGTGGGCAGATTTTAAGGGAAGGTTTGAGTTGAAATTCCTTTCTCAAGCTGAGGAGAGTATGTACATGTAGAGGTTCTTGACATTGAAGCAGAAAAACTTGACCATGAAGGAGTATGTGACTGAATTTAATAAGTTGGCGAGATTTGGGCTAGAGTTAGTGAATATGCCTCACAAGAAGGCCTTGAGGTTTGCAAAGGGCCTAAATGAACCGCTTCACAGTTTGGCTATGTCCCACATTCCAATGGGGGCTACGTATGAAAAGCATGCTGATATAGCATACATGCATGAAGAAGAGCAGGGTGTAAGTACTTTTAGGCTGCAAGATAAGAAGGAGGATCCAAAGAAAGCCCAACAACAAAAGAAAGGAGGTAAAGAAAAGAGGAAGTGTCACAACTGTGGGATACCCGGCCATTTGAAGAAAGACCGTAGGAAGAAGAAGAAGTTCTCTTGTTATCATTGTGGTGATCCAGGTCATGCTATCAAGGACTGTCCTAAGAAGCAAGGGCAGAGGGCAGGTTCTACTTCGGGAGGGCAGGTTCATGCTCTCATGGCTCCGAGGCAGGATTAAGGTAGAAAATTTTTTGTCGAAAGTTTGATTTTCTTGTTTGATCATCCTATCCGTACTTTATTCGAATTTGGCGCATCACATTCGTTTATCGCTACATCATTAGTTGAAACACTGCACTTAAATACTAGTCTCGTTGTAGATCCCATTATAGTCTCAAATCCTATTGGTGGGTCGGCTCATTTATCCATGGTTTGTAGGTATTTGAGATTGTCTATCTTAGTCATTGGTTTTGAATGTAATGCTTTTGTGCTTGGTTTCATGGGCTATGGGTTGATTCTAGGGATGGATTGGCTAGCAAGACATGGTGCCATCCTAGATTGTGAACGAAGGGTAGTAAAATTGTTGACTCGTAGTGGAAAGACCCTTGATATTTCTTGTTACCCTAGAGGATCGGTGATGCTTAGTTATCTTGAGTCACTTGATGCATCCAATGATGATTTAAATTCTGTTCGTATAGTCCGTGAATATGTTGATGTCTTCGATGAGGTGAGGGGTCTACGCCCAAAACATGCGATAGACTTTCGTATTTATCTTGTAGATAATGCAAAACCCGTATCTCTGCCAGTACACCACATGGCTCCTCGTGAGAGGAGGGAGCTCAATAAGCAAGTAGGGGAGTTGCTTGAGAAGGGTTCATAAGATGTAGTATATCGGAGTGGGGTACTCCAGTAGTATTTGCCACAAAGGCAGATGGGTCCCTTAGACTTTGTGTGGACTATAGAGAACTTAATAAGCTTACTAAGAAGAATAGGCACCCACTGCCGAGGATTGACGATCTCTTCGATCAGTTAGTTGGCGCCTCAGTGTTTTCGCAGTTGGACTTAGCCACTGGTTTCCATCAGTTGAGAGTGGCTGAGGATAGCATAGACAAGACTGCCATTAGGACTCCGGACGGTTTCTATGACTGGCTTGTGATGCCCTTCGGTTTGACAAACACCCCCGCATACTTTGTTGACTTGATGAGTAGGGTGTTTGGGGAGTACCTTAATAAATTCGTGGTGGTCTTGGTGGATGACATCTTGATCTTTTCTAAGAACGAGGAAGAGCATGCCCTACATCTTAGGGAAGTGTTGGAGATCCTTCGAGCGCATAACCTTAAAGCTAAATTTTCTAAATGTCACTTTTGGAGGAAGGAATGCGATTCTTAGGGCACGTGGTTTCCAAAGAAGGGATAGCTGTGGATCCCGCGAAGGTGATGGCCATCTAAGATTGGAAGGTCCCTAAAAATGCTACCGAGGTGAGGAGTTTCTTGGGGTTGGCTGGCTACTATAGAAAGTTTATCAAGGACTTCGCAAAGATATCAGCCCCATTGACACGCTTGACGAAGAAGAACCTAGTTTTCACGTGGGACGTAGATTGTGATGATGCGTTCCAACGTTTAAAAAGAGCTTTGACCATAGTCCCAGTCTTAGTGTTGCCAGATGGGAGTAAGCCATTTACCGTTTATACCGATGCTTGTGGGATATGACAAGGCACAGTCTTAATGCAAGAGGGGAGGGTAATAGCCTATGGAGGAAGACAGTTGAGAGTGCATGAGAAAAATTACCCCACACATGACCTATAGTTGGCCGCTATTGTTTTCGCGCTTAAGTCTTGGCGCCATTATCTACTTGGCGAGAAATTCGAATTGTTTACAGACCACAAATCGTTAAAATACTTGTTCTCTCAGAAGGACTTGAACTTAAGGCAGCAAAGGTGGATGGAATTCTCAGCGTACTACGATTTCGAGATAGCATATACCCCTGGCAAGGGTAACGTGGTGGCAGACGCCTTAAGTAGGAAAAGGTTGTCCTTGAGTCCGTCGTTTGTTGAGCGGCGAAGCTTAGAGTTTATCTCTACGTTTGGCTTTAGACCTTCCATTGACTTTGTACCCGATTTGCTAGCATCCTTGGAGGTCAGACCTACGCTTTTCGGACGGATTGGTGAGGCACAACGAGATGACCCACAGTTGGTTGACTTAGTAGAGAAGCTCATAAGAGGAGAGTTATCGAGCCATTTCAGTAGGTATACCCTAGATGATAAGGGTTGGTTATGTAGGGACGGTAGACTTTGTGTACCACGAGACGAGAACTTGAGGAAGACCATTCTTGATGATGCACATCGTTCGAAGATGACCAATCATCCCGGAGGGGACAAGATGTACATGGACATGAGGTGAGTTTACTTTTGGGCCGGTATGAAGAGGGATGTGGCCGAGTTTGTCGCTAGATGCTTGGTGTGCCAACAAGTAAAAGCAGAGCAAAAGAAGCCTGGTGGGTTGCTTCACCCATTGGAGGTCCCACAATGGAAGTGGGAGAGTGTCTCGATGGACTTTGTTGATGGGTTACCAAGATCAAGGAAGAGTAATACGGGGATTTGGGTCGTGGTAGACAGACTTACTAAGAGCGCCCATTTCATTTACGTGAAGAGTAAGAGGACTGCTCCATGGTTAGCCTTCGTATACATTTGAGAGATAGTTCGTTTGCACGGTGTTCCTTCTAGCATAGTGAGCGATCGCGATCCTATCTTTACTAGCGAGTTTTGGAAGAGCTGGCTTAGAGAGGTGGAAATAAAGCGTGATGCGACGATTCGATGAGCTCCTACATGCATTCTTGGGTCGAAGATTAAGAAGTTGAGGAATCGAGAGGTCAAGCTAATCAAGGTGCAATGGGGAGATGATGAGAGCAACGCTACTTGGGAGACGAAAGGGAAGATGCGTTCATTGTACCCTTTTCTTTTCGAGGGTATGTCTTTTAATTTCTCCTTTATCGCTTAGCTTGTACTTGTTCTATCTTTAGTATGTCCTCTCACAAGTATCTTTGACCTCTAGATAGGGTAGTTCTATGGTTGAAACATGTGTTTGAGACATGTTATGTATGGTGTATGCATGTGGATGCAAGTGTTTGCTGGTGTTTGCTCGTGGATGCATATACACACACTTTAGGCACTAGATCGGCTCAGTCACTTTCATATTGCATATAAATGGATGTATTTAGTAAAATGAATGTACGTTGAATGTGTGTATCATATGGATGTTGCATTTAAATGAATGGTTGTGCACACATGTAGTAATGATACGTATAGGATTCTTTGCATATATGATGGATACATGGCACTATCATTATTTGCATTAAGGAGGTCGACTGAATCAGTGGACCGCCTGATTTTGCATTAGTATACGGACATATACACACACTATGCATATGTACATGAAAAGCATTAGAAATCTTTTAAGGATCATGGTTGCTAGTGGTTGATGGTTGAGTAGATGGATGATTGGATTGTAGGATACGTTCTTCTTGACTTAGAGATTTCGAGGAAGAAATCCTTTAAGTAGGGGAGAATGTAACACCCCATATTTTCTGAGAATATTAAAATAACAAATTAAAGAATAATTTATTTGAAAAAGAGGAATGAGAAAAGAATGATGTTTAGCATTTTTCTAAGGATTGTAAGCAAAAGACTTAGTAGCTCATTTGGTTAGAACATGTGACTTGCATACAAGAGGTACAGAGTTTGATCCCCGCCAGCGTCATATTTTTGTTTTAGGGGAATGGCTAAAAAGCGGCTTAGTGTGAACGCAGTTCAAAAAGTGGTTTAGTGTGAAAATGGTTAATTATGAATAAGTTATTAATCCATGAAGTTTGTATGCATATAAGAGAAATATATATAGATAGATAGATAGATATAAAAATTAAATAAATAAATATTCAAAAGAAGTTCAAAACAGCGAATCGGGAGAGGGAATAGCTAAACCGCACCATTTTTGAAGTCGACCCGAGCCCTGTTGGGTCGACTAGAGGTCAATCCAGGGTGTTTGGCTGCCAACCGTGGCCAGATTCGCCCTAAGGGCTGATATGGCATCTGAGTGGTCCAGATAAGTTCTAGGGTTAATCCTAAGGCCTAAATAACTTCCTACACCTATATATACACCCTAAGACCTAACCCTAATTCATAAATATTATCTGTGACACCATTATGTTGTCAAATTCTCTCTTAAACCCTAGCCACCGCCTCTAAATCAAATCTCAAGTGTTCAACTTCTACTCAAATTAAAGATTAGAGCTTCTACAACAATTGAAGAAGATAAATCAGCAACACCGCAACATTTCTACACCAATTTCAGTGCATAATTCTATTCTTTAACCACGAAAGGTGAGTACGGTGATTTTCATAATATAATGGGATTAAAAGTAACATGATGAAGTTGTAAAGAGGATTCATATGTATGTATGTAATTTAAATATCATTCAAGTCTTCACCTTTCTGATTCATGTCATCATATTCCTATGTTTCTATGTAAAGTTCATACCTTTATCAATTTATTCATGTTGAAATTGTCATTATGCCTCTATGCCAGTTTACATGCCCCTTTATTTCATGATGTTGTGTTAATTCCAATTTTCTATGACTTGATTCTCTCTTCTTATCCTTATTCCTTTTATTTTTGGATCTAGGCTACCTTCGAGCCTATGTTAAAAATACATGCGAATACGTGGGAACGATGGGAATATGTGAAATATGGAAAATTGGATATTATTGGATAATTGGATAATATGTGAAATTGGCATATTTGGGTATGAATTACATGGAATTGATGAAATTGCTTATAATTGTAAATTTGTAATTGGGGCTAATTAATATGTAATTAGTGACAATTTGGAATAGGCAATATTGTAAACATGATTACATGTTTAATTGGATATACATGACATGTAAATTGGGTATAGGTGAAATATGATTATTAATAAACCTTTGACACGAGGTTTGGCGCAATTGTGGCATAAGACTGCCCGGAACCGCCAGACAAATCCAGCTGCCACAATTGGACGTCTAATGTGAGAGGTAAAAGGAATGAATTGTAGGCGTAATGGTTAATGACACGAGGTTAGACCCGGTTTGTGGTGTAAGACTGCCCGGAACCGCCCGGCAAATCCAGCGGCCACAAAGTGTTCAGTCTAATGTGGGAGGTCATGCACCGTTCGTCATAAGGAATGAATTAAGGAATACTAACCATAATAAGGCATGGGTATGGTTAGAGGGTTAAGTGGGGTGCATTACAACAAAATTCACCTATTACAACGTCATATTTACAACGGGCATTGATTGCCCGTTGTAATAGGCTGCAACTACAACGGTCATTTCATGACCGTTGTAATAGATGTCTTGTACAACTCCTTTTTTACAACGGGCAGGTACTGTCCATTGTAGTAGAGTGCTATTACAACGTTTATTTCAGGCATCTTGTAATAGAAGTATATTTTACAACAGTCGCTTAATGTTCGTTGTAAAAGGTGCCAATTTTACAACATGTAATGCCCGTTGTAATAGGTGTCAGTTTTACAATGGGTAGTGTTCATTGTAATAGATGCCAATTTTACAAAAGGCTAAAAATGCCGATTGTAACAGGTGTTAATTTTACAATGGTCATAAAATATTTATTTTAACTGATGTCAGTTTTAGAACGATCATAAAATGCCGGTTGTAATAAATGTCTATTACTAATTTTCGATAATCAATAATTAATAATTACAACACTTTCTTAAAATTAATATTTAATATTACAACAATTAAGAGTTGTTAATAGTATATACGTATTAATTATTAATAATTAACAACAAATTATAATTAACAATACGAAGCATTTAGTAATTAATCTTTACTAATTAATTATTACAATTAAATAATTAATTTTCATGATTATTTTCATTAGTCATAAATTTTTCTTTAATTAATAGTTTTTTATGGTACTAATCAATAACTAATAAGTAATATTTAAATAGGAGTACAAACGGTATATCTTGTTTTCAGTTTGAACTTTATTTAAAAAACAAACAAATATGACGACTGAAATATAAAGAAACTATTACTCAAAGAAATATGTTTGTTCGTTCCAAATACTCATCATCAACGGATTTATACAACACTTCAAATGTGGAGTATTTCGACACAGTCACAATATAAAGAAGTACGTATCATATATGGATCTCATTAGCATAAGTTATTAAATATAAAAAATCATAAAAATCTAAATTTAATTAATTTTAACTTTATTAAATAATACATAGATTAGATGCATCAGATGCATTGTATAATTTGCATGTAAGCGACAAATAATTCAATTAAAAATAGCCATGTAATCATATCTATAGACATTGAAAAATTACCGATATAATATCCGATTCTTGGTCAGTATAGCAAAACCTTGAAAATTATTGATTAATTTCACCAAAAAATAAAATATTACCTGTAGGAAACTTCGCGAAAAACAGAGAGCGGCAATCTGAAATTTAAGGCTGCTCCAATTTCCGTTGCCTACCCCTTTTATTTTCGTTATAACCCTAGATCGCAAATCCCCCAAACCCAAAGTCAAACCGCTCATTCAAATTCGATTTCAGTGGCGGTCACAAGCTTTTGGCTCCACGGTGATTGGCTTGTCGCTCCCTAAAATCTTTCTCTCTCCGCTCCACGGTGATTGGCATCCCCTTATCTGCTCCACCACCGATTTTGAAAGGTACACCCTGCTGCCTGGGACGCTGCATGCGGTGGACGATGTGGGTATGTGGGAGTGGATGGACTTCTACCCGGTAACCACCTCCGATGGTGCCACCAACTGCAGACTCGATGGGTCGGTGGAGCCGAGCAGAGTGGTCAAGCACGTGCTCAAGGCCAGCACTTCCGATAACATTCACTGACATGGTCGGTGGAGGAGGCTGTGAACGTTGGGTTTTCTGTTAGCGATGCTACAGAGTGCATTAACTCGCAAATTACTAGCACAAATGGTATTATATATGATCGGTTTATTTGTTAGCTTTTTTATTATTTCAATGAATAGTAGAATAAATAATCTTGGCGATTGGAATTCAACCATCTTTTTTTATTATTGTTATTATGGATATCACGTAACTCATATGCTGCATGTTGTGAAGATAATTTTGGACACTTAAATTGATTAAAGTTGATAGTCAGGTTACTGAGGGAAGGGCTAATAAATGATTGGTGGAAGTTAACAAAAAAAAGGTGTGGGTTAGTTTTTGCAATTTAAGGGAAATTTGTTCGGCATAAGGCTATTTCTGGCATTAGTGGGTAGTTGCGGCAGTCTGAAGCAATAAATACTTTAATGTCTTCAATTTGTATAATGGCGACAATTTTGAAAAATATTAGTGAGGAGATGCATGTGGAGAAACTACCTTGAGTTTAGTAGAATAAAATTTTTAATACAAGCAATATTGTAGATAAATTGTATTTTATGTTTGTTATACTGTCAGTCTAAATTAATGTGCTTTTGGAGTTGTATTGTTCATATGGAACCTTGATGAATATTAAAGGCTTATTCTTGTTTGTGCTAAAACGACAACAGCTATCAGGTGTAGAGTCTTAAACTGTTGTATTCTAATTATGGAAGTTTTATGCTTTATAAATTCCCAGGCCTATCCTGTTTGATGTGAGGACTGGAAATCATTTACTGACATGGCCTGTTGAGGAGGTGAAAGGTTTACATGGAAAAGAGAATAATTTCAGTGGAAGTAAGGTAGGCTCTGAAAGCACTTTTGAGGTCACTGTCGGCCAGGCTGTGCAGTTGGACATAGAGGCCGAATTCAAAATCGATGAAGATTCATTAGTGGCCATGAAAGGCACAGATGCAACATATGAATGTATAAGAACTGGAGGTGCAGCGCAGAGGGGGTTGCTTGGGCCGTTCGGGTTACTTGTTCTGGCAAACGACAATCCGCGATTTATTATAGTCACTCATTTTTGCCAAGATGAGCTGAGGTCGTTACATTCAACAGGTTAGTTGTTCTCTTTAATCTCGTGGTTAATGCTTGCTTCTCTGATTATGTGTGTGAAAACCATTATTTTTCTCCGCAGTAAATATTATACAAACTAGTTTCAGAAAATATTGACTGATGTATTATAACATGAGGAACAATCAGGGTTTTTAACCTAATTGGTCAGAATAAGCCTAGTCACTTTTGAACTTAAAGATAGTTGTAGAATGCGAGAGTTGATTCCAATAGATCTAACTGAACTAGGTCCCTTTGAGTTGAATTAATATGGTGTGGATGGAGTGGAATATTTTGGTATTTGAGTAATCTAAGAAAATAAAAATTTACTCAAATTTTGTTAATTCGTGAAATAAAGGCAGTGGTGTATTTTTACATTTTGCGTTCTTCAAACTTACTAATTTAGGCACCATCCAGCTGAATAAATTTTGATTGTATAATGCGAAATAAGTCATAAGCAAAATTTTCTTTCATATATGAAATAAGTCAAATAATTAAGTAGTCGTAACATACTTTAAATGTTATTGGTATGGACACACTGATGATAGCTTTGTGTTTATTAGTTAATATATACAAATGAATGTGGAAAGGGGACACACATTGATTACCAACACTGATGATAGTTTTGTGTTTATTAGTTAATATGTAAACAGTTAGTTTTGAGTTTATTAGTTAATATATACAAATGAATGTGGACAGATGACACACGTTGATTACCAACTCTGGGACTTGCATACGATATAAGGATTTACCAACTTCATTGTTGACAATATTCAAGAGTGACAACTGTAACATCATTGGCATTATGGTTTCAGTTCAGAAACTAAACACTTAACTCAATAAATTTTCTACACATAAAGAAAACCAAAGTTCAACAAAACAAAATAAATATCTCATAGCAACCAAAAGCCAGGCAATGTTGTGTCCGTTCTTATCTTGAATTATGCAATGAATTTAATTAAATACATTGCTGAGTGAGCAGTACTCGCAGATACGTTGCTCAAATTCCTGGTATTAGTTATCTAGATGCATCTTTTGGGCTCGGAAGTATGATCAATTCGATCTATTTTCCTGTTTGCTCAAAGTTTTTCTAAACCATAATATCAAACTGTTACTGTTAGATTGGGTGTTTAAAGGTTTTTAAAAAGAAAAAAATAAATGGGTGATGTTTTAAAGAGCTATCCTTTACTGCTTTGTGATTGGGAAAAATCTCTTGATCCACTGCTAGGGTATCATTGAGAATTGAACCTGGTTCCCAACAATTATATCATTACCTTTCTTTTGGCTAGCTGTGCGGTGGAGTCATTGAGGTACGACGATGTTTATAACTCTATAGTTCATTTTTACTAAACTAGTATGTCATATGCTTGCTAATAATAGCCTAATATACACTTTCATAACTTCATTTACGGGTTTTATTTAGACATCTAAAACTTAAAATTCATATGGTTGCATCTTTGTTTATCATTTTGGCTGGCTGAGATTTCTTGTTTTTTGCTTTTAGTTTATCATTTTGTCTTCATCACGGCCTTTGTATTTGCTATTGGGTATATATTTCTTGTAAATAATCATGTCAAATTGGTATGAATAAAACACCATGAACAATAGATTAATGATTGCAAACTCTTTAGATTCCATGTGGAATTTTGGTGGAGGTTTTACTTAATGTGAATTTATCATGTAGTGTCTGTAAATCTTTTTTATGCACATCTTTGTTACAAGCAAAAGACAAAAGTTTCTACTTGTTCTGCTTCTAATAATGAAGTACTAATCATGAGTACAATCCAATTTAGTGCAATGTTGTAAGGTTATAGCATTGCAAGAAAGACTTAAATGTTATATAATAAGTTCTGAATAGTATATAATAATATATTCTCTCTACATTTGGTAACTTTTTTTCTTCTTTTTTTGCAGTCACACCGTGCTAGTAACAATATGCATACTCAGGATCAACAGGCCGTTGGATCTACCATCGCCTGACACAAAGATTACTTTTCCTTGGTCTAGTGTTGATACTTATGAAACTAGTTATATAATTTATGTTAGAACTATCTACGTAAGTTGTCTAACCTTTTGGAATGTAAACTTATCTAGTCTTTTGGAGTATAAACTTATCGAACTATTTGAAATGTGTTTGAATTGTATGATTCTTGCTTTAGTCTTTTACTATGTGTTATTATGTGATTTTGATTGTTGCATTACAATATTTATTGCATGTTAAAATATTCAATATTATTATGGATGTATATCACAGTAGTTATATTTAAATTTGCATTTATTTCGCAAGGGGGCAAAATTGTTGTTATATGATAATTTTACAATGGTCCATGGCCTGTTGTAAAATAGGTTTACCAAGTAGTATATTACAATGGTTGACTACCGTTGTAATATACTGTATTACAACAGGCAAAAGCCGCTTGTAATTTATTAGCTATTACAACGGGTTAATAACCATTGTCATAGAGTCATTGCACGTGACAGAGAAAGTTATTACAACGGTCCTTTACAAAAGTCATTGCGTGTTGTCAAATAGTCAAGAGCGATTACGAAGACACATATCAAGAAGGGCATATGCCCGTTGTGAAATGCATATTACAACGGTTTTTGTCTGTTGTAAAAGGACTGTTTTGTTGTAGTGGTGACATGTAAATTATGACATGTAAATATGGACTCAATAGGAATAAGATAAGACATGTAAATTATGACATGTAAGTACGGACTTAACCGTAGCATGTGTAAGACATGGACATTTAAATTAAAATGGTTATGTGGGAGAAAAACCTAGTGGGGACCAAGCATAGGTGGGAGGCTTGTGTCGGGTGGGGACCCATTTCAACCAGTAACCCGTTTGAGTATCTAATTGGGCCCGGTACTAGGTCGGGGTTGGGGCACGCTTACTGGACTTGAATGTAAGAGGTCCAAACATGAATAGCGGTGGCAACGCAAGTCCAACGGGTTCATGTGCATGCATGGGTCCGGGCTCGTAGGTAAGACGTTGTTGCATCGTGTAGGTATGGCCGTGCATTTTATGTTGGTATCGGGGTTGCCACCTTGGGGAGTGATACACCCCACTTTGGGGCCAGCACGGGTGCCTACGGGGTTTAGGGAGCCGATCGAATGGGTAGGGTAAGGGTACCTTAGTGGTGGTAGGAGCAAGCCGGCACCTACGATAGCAGCTAGGTACAAGTAACTACCAAGTTTGTCATGTGGGTATAGTTAGTGGGAAGGGATCAACCTTTAGTAAATAGAGACTAGTAGATGTGCGGTGTAATTAAGTGATGTGGTGTAACTTAGCAAAAGTGCGGTGTAACGAAATACATGTTGGTTGAGTTGGATAGTCCTTTGGGTGCTAGTCTGATGTTGACTTCGGTCTTCGGGGTTAGTACATGGAGGGTTGTTCGCTTAGCCAAGGTGTAGGATTGTCTTAGTACTTAGGGACGGAATAATCTTGTCCATCCTTTTTATCTACCTTATCTATGTTACAGCCATATCATGGTGCCTATTTATGTCTTGATCATTTACCTTACCTATTATTTGTTAAAATTACTGGACTCGCCAGACTTTATGTCTGACCCATTTTGTTTCCACCTCTTTTCTTTCCTTCCCCCCCTCCCCCCTCAGGTTTGCATGGAGGGAATACTACACCTTAGTGCCGATTTCTTTCAGTTACTTGAAGAGAGTAGATGTATCGCTTTGGACTCTCTCATCTTTATGGCTTTGCTTATGCTCAGTGGGGATTTATGCATTTATGTTATTTAAGTATTTGCTTCTTTATGTACTCTGAAGGTTTTGGAAAAGACAATTGATCCCGTTGTAATGGTTTTTCGAGACTACTCATGTAAGTTTGTTTTGAAGTTATGATGCTATGAAATAAGTTTTATCCTCCTCTGTGTTTTATTTATTTATTCTTGTAATTTATCTGTTCTATACTACTATGACGCTTCATGACATTAATGCATTCCCTTTATGAGTGAAATTAATGGACATGGGGTGTTACAGATATGGACGAGGAAGAGGACGCGAAAGGCAAAGACGTGAACAAGAAAGAAGCAATGGTGAAAGTTCGAATAACGACGAGAGAAATCCTTCATATTTTAGAGGTCGTTGAAGAAGTCGAGGACGAGGTCGTGGAAATTATCAAAGATCAAATGAAAGAAGGTACGACAAGTCCAAAATTGATTGTTATAAATGTCATAGATTTGGTCATTATTCATGGGAATGTCAAATTGCTAATACTAAAGAAAGAGCCAATCTTGTTAATGATAACCAAGGAGTTGAAAAATCCACCTTGTTGCTAACTGAGAAAAAGGAAGAAAATGAAGTTGAAAGCCCATGGTATTTGGATAATGGCGCTGGAAATCATATGTGCGGATACAAAGAAAAATTTGTGGAGATCAACGACAAGGTGAAAGGTAATGTTTCCTTTGGAGATTCTTCGAAAATTCACATTGAAGGAAAAGGTACAATTCTCATCTCTTCAAAGAATGGTGACCATAAATTGATCTCTGATGTTTATTATGTTCCTAAACTAACAAGCAATATTCTTAGTCTCGGACAATTTGTTGAGAATGGTTATGAAGTTTTGATGAAAGATAATTATCTTTGGCTTAAAGATAGAAACAATAACTTGATTGCAAAGGTGGGCATGTCATGGAACCGAATGTTCAAATTGAATGTCTAAATTATTGAAGCAAGATGCTTGAAGGTTAGTGCACACGATGTGGCATGGTGTTGGCACATGAGATTTGGACACTTGAACTTTGGATCATTGAAAGCAATGGGAGAAAAGATGATGGTAAAGGGGATGCCAACAATTGAAAATCCAAATCATTTGTGTGAAGCATGTCTTCTTGGCAAACATGCAAGGAAAAGTTTTCCAAAGAAAGCAACATCTATAGCCTCCAAACCACTTGAATTGGTGCATACGGATATTTGCGGGCCAATCAATCCACCGTCTTTTGGTAGAAGTAAATATTTTATACTCTTTATTGATGATTATAGCATAAAAACATTGGTTTATTTTCTCAAACGGAAATCAGAAGCTTTCACTACATTCAAAAATTTCAAGATGCATGTTGAGAAAGGAAGTGGCTACAATATCAAGGCATTGAGGTCTGACCGAGGAGGCGAGTTCACTTCAAAGCAATTCAATGATTTCTGTGCAGCGCATGGAGTTCATCATCCTCTCACTGTTCCTAGATCACCTCAGCGAAACGGCGTGGCGGAGAGAAAAAATAGATCAATTATTAATATGGCAAGGTATATGCTTAAAACAAAAAATATGCCAAGGGACTTTTGGGCTGAAACCATTTCTTGTGCGGTGTATTTGTCAAATCGCTCTCCAACTGTGAATGTCAAGGACCACACCCCTCAAGAAGCATGGAAAGGAAAAAGGCCAAGTGTGCATCATTTGCGAGTATTTAGAAGCATCGCTTATGCTCAAGTTCCACATCAAGAGTGTTCAAAGATAGATGATCGAAGTGACAAGTATGTTTTTGTTGGATATGATTATCATTCCAAACGTTACATGTTGTATAATCCTAACAATGGAAAAGTGGTGGTAAGTCGTGATGTTGAATTCGATGAAGGTGCAACATGGGATTGGGTTATGGACAGCAAGAGAGCACATATAATTTTCTCCCATATTTTGATGATGATCAAGAATCAGAGAATGTTGAAACTATACGAGAACCTTCTTCTCCAGCTTCAGATCTTGAAGGCTCAAATGAAAGACCGCCGAGGATGAAATCCCTTGCTGATATATGTGAAAGAACTAAAGAAATTACTCTTAATAATGATGAACTTTGATGTCTTTTTGCAGATAGTGAGCCAATAAATTTTCAAGAAGCCGTGCAAGATAAGAGGTGGAGAAACACTAAGGATGAAGAAATTAAATCCACTGAAAAGAATGACACAAGGGAATTAACTTCTCTTCCCAAAGGTCATGAATACATTGTTGTTAAATGGATATACAAGGTGAAAAGAAATGCAAAAGGAGAGGTGGAGAAATATAAAGCAAGACTTGTGGCGAAGGGCTATAAACTAAAGCATGGAGTTGATTATGATGAAGTGTTTGCTCCAGTTGCACGCATGGAGACTATTCGCTTGTTGATTTCTCTCGTTGCTCAAAAGAAATGGAAAATTTACCAAATGGATGTCAAGACGGCTTTTTTTGAATGGATATCCTAAAGAAGAGGTTTATGTTGATCAACCGTTGGGCTACGTAGCTGAAGGGAATGAAAAGAAGGTACTAAAACTTAAGAAATCGTTGTATGGATTGAGACAAGCCCCACAAGCATGGAATAGCCGTATCAACCAATACTTTCAAGATCATGGGTTTGTTCGATGCTTAAATGAGCATGCTTTATATTCTTAGTTTCATAATAATGGAGATGTTATGTTTTTTTGCATTTACGTTGATGATCTCATTTTCACGTGCAATAATCCCGATTTATTTGATGAATTTAAAAGTTGCATGTCGACAGAATTTGAGATGAAAGATTTGGGGCAAATGACATATTATTTAGGATTGGAAGTGAAACAAATGGAGGAAGGTATATTTCTTTCTCAAATAGGTTATGCAAAGGAAGTGTTGTAAAGGTTTAAGATGATCGATTACAATCCTGTGAACACACCCATGGAAGTTGGAATGAAATTGTCCAAGTTTGAAGATGGAGAAAAGGTAAATCCTACTCTTTACAAAAGTCTTATGGGAAGTTTGAGATATTTGACAAGTACAAGGCCCGGCATACTTTATGTCGTTGGAGTGATAAGTCGTTTCATGGAGACTCCTACTTCTGTCCATATGACTGTTGCTAAGCGAATTCTTCGTTACATTAAAGGAACGCTTGATTTTGGAATATTTTATTCCTCATCCAATGATCTTCTATTGCACAGATTTTGCGATTGTGATTTTGCTGGAGACATAGATGATAGAAAGAGTACAACGGGGTATGTATTATTCCTAGGTAATTGTGCTATTTCTTGGTTATTAAAGAAGCAGTCTATTGTCACGTTGTCAACCTGTGAATCTGAATTTGTTGCTGCAAGTTCAAGTACATGTCATGCTTTATGGTTAATAAAGCTATTGAAAGAACTTCATTTGCCACAAAAAGGAGCTACTGAAATACGCATTGATAATAAATCAGCACAAGCACTTGCAAAGAACCCGATATTTCATGATCAAAGCAAACATATCGATACGAGATATCATTTTATTCAGGAATGCATTGCCAACAACGAAGTGGTGCTGAAATATGTGAAAACTCAAGATCAAGTTGCTGATATTTTTACCAAGCCATTGAAGATTGAAGATTTTCGAAGAATGAGAGCTTTGCTTGGAGTCACAATTCAAATTTAAAGGGGGTGTTGAAAAAGGAAAATAATAAACTTGATTTGTATTCTTGCATTTTATTGAGAGAGGTTTTAATGAGAGGTTTTAATGTTACTATTAATTAGGAAAAGATAATTTTCCATTTATTCCTAGAGTATTGCAAATGTAGAATAATCTATTGTATATTATAAATAAGAGATCTCTGCTCATTTGTATGAATTAATTAAGAAAAAAGAAAAGAGAAAAAAGCAATTAAAGTTTTCCTCTTTTACAAATATTCCTTTTTTCTCATAATCTATTCCTCTTCCTCCTCTAAAATTCTAACATTAACCACGTTTGTTACTTTGTTCTCTGTTCCTATGATTCCACCAGACATATTATATCGTTTGTTTTTGTTTTTAAAAAAGTTTTATATATTTCATTCACTAGCATATTCTTTTCATGTTTTTGAATATAGTAATTTCAAGTTATACCTTTTGATTTGCACGTGGGTGTGTTGCAGTACCGTAGTTTTCTACCATCTTCCATCCTCTGTTATTTCCATGTAAGCATTTAAGATTTTCAATGTTCGGCTAGAACATTTTATTCCATTGTTCATATTTTGGAACAGACGAAACAACCACAAAATTTCAAAAGCATAGACCTTTTAAAAGTCATTTTAACTTCAATGCTCTCCCTTATTTCACTAGGTTCTTCCAAAAGTGAAAAGATACTTCATGTTCCACTTAGTTAACTACTGTCCAAATTTCAATTTTAGCACAGGTGCTACTTCAGTTCATTTCATTAATAATTTGCTTTGTACTGATTATGAACCCATTATTTGTTTTACACATCCACTTTCTGATATGGAATAATATTAATTTTGCTTTTTGTTATTGTTCTTGGTGATTTTACATGAACATTCTGTTTATTATAGAAAACTTTACATTATCAGCTTTTGCTTTTACTTTATTCAAACTGACAACTTTGGATTTTCCCAATTTAGATGACTTTAGGGGCATATCTTGAATCTATAAATATTTACACTTTGCTGTAGTAATTGAAGCGAGGACTGAGATTAGTTAATTCTCACTTGCTTATTTCAAGATTTTTATGAACGAATATTACTTAATCGATTATGTTATTGCTCTAGATTCATATTATATTAACTAACAAAATTATTTAGAGGTAACACACAATGCTTGGACTCTGAAACCATTTACCTCACTATATGTTAACTTAGAGTTTGAGATTAAGATAGGCATAAACACTATTGTCGCTAAATTAGCCAGATAAACATAAATCTCTGCATGTGTGTGTGTGTGTGTGTATATATATGTTCATGCAGCTTGGAAGCATCCATAGCCATTTGATTGAGCTTTTAATGTTGGCATGGGATAAAGTACTATGTTTGGGAAGTGATAAAGTTGTATATTCATAAGCATATATACGACAAGCTATATATAACAAGCATATATATATATATATATATATATATATATATGAAATAAAATATAGATAAATAATATTTATATTTGCTCTCCTATGTTCCCCTTATATATATATATATATATATATATATATATATATATATATATATGAAAAAATTTCTCCCTCTTTGTCAATCGACAAAAAGGTGGTAGAGCTTATGACATTATAGTAAACATGATAATTCACAAGCAACGTTTCAGCTCTTTATGTTCTAAACGGGGACTAGGTTCCGTTCCATGCCGCCTACTTTTTTCCTTCTTTTTTGTACTACCACTGTTTGTTCTTCACTATACTCTGTCTCTTCACCAGAAAATCCACTCACCTACCTCAATCTTATCCTAGTTTTCCCCATTAGGGAGTATAGGCTTTTTTGTTCCAAAAATCGAACACCTTGCTTCCTTCGCCACTTAGGTGTGCTCAAATGCTCTTATATACTGTGCCTAACACGGTGGCACAAATGTTAGAGTGTGAAATCCACTACGTATGCTACTGTGGAGAGTTGGCAACCCTGGTTCATGGTGGGTCTCAAGGTATCTTCTTTCCAGCCTATGGTATGGGATTTTCTCGACAATTGCTGGTTTTTTGTGCTTTTGGTTCTGTCTCCATTTGTCAGTGTTCTATGGTAGAATTCTGATGATTCATTTTTGCGTTTTAGCCACTTTGTGTATTCGACTTGTTTAACTTGGCAATTTTGAGTTGTCTGGGTATTTTTCACTAATGTTTACTCCCTCGATGTTCGATTTTTTGTGGTTAGGGGTTATGGTGGTTATCTTGTAGCACAACTCCAGTGATCCATGGCTTTCCAGTGAAAGTCTGGTGCTTCGGGAAATGTTTGGATCATTTCAACAGAGTTTGTTTATTTTCTAAACATGCCTCCTTCGATGTCAGATGTTCAAATTATATTTTCATGTAATCGTTTAATGGTCATGTCATTTTGGAAGTAATTACTTTGAAACATGAATCCGTTATATGTTCTAGCCTGTCGGAGCTTACTGGTTCAGTCACTTGGGTGATGTGAATATTGATGCAGACTGGGTGTCATGGGGATGTGCTTCAGAGACAAGATGTACATTGTGTACACTACTCAAGTGATGTTTGTTGTGTGATTAGCCTTGCTCACTGTCCAAGACAATGATGTTACAGTGTAGTTGAATAGTAGTCCAGTACACTAGCTAGCCCTTGTACTGTAATCTAGGATAGATATCGTGGACGACCCACTTTAAGTGTCGTAGACGGTGGACGGTCCACCTTAAAAACCGAATAGTTGATTGTCAACTAACAATCGCATGTACTATACTGATTCTTTATTATTAGTTATAATAAAAGGTGTTTGCGGTCACCTTAAAAACGAGTCGACTTTGCCAAAAAAATGATTGTACACAAGCATTGGTCATGTAAGAATGTATTTTTATAGGCATGTATGACTCAATAATTATTAATAGTATATGGATTATGTAAATGTATAGACATTGAATATTGCATAGGAATTTTAAATTAAAATATAGACTTTTTTCTCCTTAAAATTATTCTCCCTTTATTGATATGACTTCCTCCTTGTCGATATGATTGTATTTTAACTCCCCATTTTTCATCAAAAAAGGAGATGAATGTCAATAGGAGAAATACAAGGTTTTAACTTGTGATGAATGGAATTGGATTTAACAATGAGATATAAAAATATAAGCTTACTAAATTCACCAATTATTTCTTCATTTTTAGATCTGTTCACAAACATATCAGAGATACTAAAATAACCTCCTCTTCATTTGTGGTGTATCTTCAAAAAAATACGATATATACACTTTGGTACCTACTCCTATGTTAGGGCCCAAGGGTTATATTTTAGGAAGCCAAACCCAAATGACTTCGGAATTCCCTTTATAAACATAAATCTTATTTTATGAACTACATTTATAATTTTTTATATGCTTATTACTAATCATAAAATTATTAGTTTTAGGAATCCACATTTAGTTGTTTCAGTTTTATAAACCGTCTTTGATTTAACATATTTAATTTTTTTGTTTATTTGAATATTTATTATTTTTAGAATTAGCTTTTGGAAAATTCTTGTATCCTAACCCTTTCTTATTTGAATCTACCTGAGAATTTTTCAAAATATTAGAAAGATTTTCTCTGCCTTCATTAAAATTAGAAATACTTGTAGTAATATCACTTATTTTATTTTCAAGGCTAGAATTATGTAATTTTAAAACTTTGATGTTCAATTTAGGTTCATGGTTTTCAAATAATAAACTGTCATTCTTTTCTTTCTCGATTTTAATTTCTTGACCGAGCGTACAAAGTTGAGAGGTCGTACTAGAACAAGATTCTTGAGTACTTTCCAGTTCTTCTTCTAATATTTTCTTTTCATCTCTAAGCATATCAACGTCTACTTCAAGTCTATTTATTTTTTCAAGATTTTCTTTATTTTTCCTTTTGATACCTTTTAAATTATCAAACAGTTCTGAATTAATTTCTAAGAAATCATCAAAAGTTAAATCACTTATATTGTCTCACTTATAATGTCTTTTGAAGCCATTAAGCAGACGTTTGCTTGTTCTGTGTCACTATCTGATAACGATGAGAATGATTCTGAGTCATCCTAAGTGACATTGAGTTCTTTCTCCTTGAATCTATTCTCCTTGTTTTTATTGTGATATTCTTCCTTATGATCTGGACAATCATTTTGTATATGACCCTTCTTGTGACAGTTATAGCATTCTAAAATTGACGATGATATTTTGTTGGAGTTGTTATGACTGGAGCCCTTTCTCCCATTATTTGTGTTCCCTTTTCTACATTTCAAAAACTTTTTAAAGTTTTTAGCGATAAGTGCAATGTCATCCTCATCTGAATCTGAGTCTTCCTTTTCTACATTAAATGATAGCTTCTTTTTGTCCTGAACTTGTACTCTTTTAGCCTGCAAATTAACTTCATACGACATTAGATTTCCTATAAACTCTTCTGGTTTCATGGTAGAGGGATCATTTGATTATTCAATAGCTAAGACCTTTCTTTCCCACTTTTTGTTACGGAGTTTAGGATTTTTGATACAATATCAAAATCAAAATATTTTTCTCCTAGTCCTAATAATGAACGATAAATGTCATGAAATCTGGAATACATATCATTTATGGACTTATCTTTCTTCATTCTAAAATTTTGAATTCACTTTTAAGCATGAATATCTTTCTTTGCTTCCCTTTGTGTGTTCGCCATATTTCATATGCAGTGTTGCATATGCTAATATGGTTAAACTCATTTCTATTCAAGGCGCAATGCAACATATTCATAGCTTTATCACTTACAATAGCATGTAATCTTTGTGTGTTTGACCATGTAGAATATTCTGTAGTAGGACAGTATGTGTGAAATTCCATGAATCAAAACCAATTGCTTGCATAAAGATTCTTATATTCGTAGCCCAATAGTTGTAATCAAGGTTTTAAATCCCAGATATCGTTCGCATTTCAACTCGGTGATTTTAGAGACTCGATCTCATATTGGGGGAGATCTCGATGAGATTAGTCTAACTCTGGGGTTTGTCTCGGATTTTCATCTCTGGTTTGAAAGCTCACACCGAAACAATCTTGGGGTATATAATATTTTAAAAACTTATATTCTTATACAATAATTTTGAAAGCTCATATTGAAACAATCTCAGGGTATATAATATGTTAAAATTGATATAGAAATAGTAACTTAAACTTGAGTTGCAAAATTACCTCGTCATTCTTAATTTACTAAAGAACATTCATAAATCATAACATGCTTAAAAAAACAATACAATAAAAATATATTAGCGCTTACAACTTATTATCAGTGAACATGAATTGTTAGACAAAACAAAGAATATAAAAAGGATACAAAATATAAAACAATTCTACATAAGTAGAACATAAGATATACAAATTCATAGGTAGCATGCTGGTAAAAAATAACGAATATGAAAATCACATGCATTGTGGAACATATATGAATATATTATATGCTCTTTTGACATGCAAAATATAAAATAGCAGGAGATTAACCTGGCTGAATTTGAGTTTTTTTAATTATTGTTTTGGCTTAGGCACAAGTCTCAATTTTAGTTAGAAAAACCAAGATCTCGGGTGATATCTCAATATCTCGTCTTGGTCGATATATGTTCGATATTGAAATATCTCAGACGATATATTCAAAACGAGATTTATAGTGAGATTTACTATTTCGTTTCGGAAGTAGCCTAAAATGAGATCTCAAAGGAGATCTCGAGCGATATTTTCGAGATCTAAAACAGTGGTTGTAATTCAAGCCATTGAATAGTGGTGGTAGTATAGTGGATTGACCTTCCATGAAACTAGTATTAGTGCTTGTGTTAATGTTATTTTCCATATTACTTAGAATATCAAAATGAGTATGTCATAGTTATATGATGGCCAAACTCTGATACCAAATGAAAGTCGAGTAGGATCGAGTAATATGGAAATGTATATGTTAATAATTATAGTAGCGGAGAATATAAAAGCAATAAATTAAAATGAAACTAGAGTTTTTATATTACTTCGGAGCTTCGTCCTACGTCCAGTCACAGACTCCTTTTGGAATTTATACTAAATAGCAACCCTCACATAACTCGGAGGAATAATTAATATAGCACGCAGTAGAACAAGATTTCTCCTCAGCAGCCGAAGAGGACTTTGACGTGCTTGAGTAGTGGAAAAGGACTTTTGTTAGTACAAAAGTTAATTGATTCTTTGTGTTCTTAGTAACACGGATATGTCACTTTGTAGTATAACCTTTTTTTACAAAAAGGAAACTAATATAACAAAAAGGAGAATCTAGCCATCCTCCAACGGCTCACAAAAATGGTTTCAGGATAGCTGAAACCATACACATACAGAATAAATAAAAAAGAAAATACAAAGCGAAAGCCCTAACTAACAGCATGCTATGCCAAGAACAAGGAAGGTGTTGTCCCATAGATGCAGAAGCCTCAATGCAAATCGAAGCTTCACAACACAGGCCACCTTCCAGAGGAAATGGACAAGACGTCAAGGAAAGCTGCTGACAGAAGAGGGATCAAACAACAAAACATCCGTCAACTGACAAGAAGTCCCGCTCCTCAAGCTCCTACTAGATACGGTGGGGAGCGAGTCCAAGGAAATACTGATCCGCTACCTGCTCTGCAAAAAAAAAAATCCTCTGCTTTGGTTGCTCCAGAATCCAACCATAAGAGCTCCAGTAAACTCCGACCTAAGCAAATCCAGCACCTAAAAATAAATATCTGCACAAGAAGCATCTAACATTAGTCCGGGATGGGAAGGGGGTTGGGAGTGAAAAAGGAGAAAATAAGCAAGAACAAAGAAAAGGAAAAAATAGAAATCCAAAAATCAGCCAATACTTGCCATTGTAGTCACAGAAACCGAAAAAAAATGTCAAACATAACCCCTAACCTCCTAGAGCGGGTACCAATGACACCTCGGAAAGGCCTTCCCTGGAAGTAAGGAAAACATCATTCCTGACTTTCCAGATAATGGAAGGAGGATCCATCGCCACCTCATCGAAGATCGCCTTATTCCTGGCACACTAAATGTGCCAGCAGATAAGACAAAGGATCAGACGCTGGAGAATAGAACATAAAGATTTACTGTAGGTGCTGGATTACCAGCGTCTCAATAAATCTTTCGTCGAGATGGCATTTAATCGGCAACCCGTAAGATTCCCGAAGTAACTCCAGACTACCCGGGCACAAGAACAAGAAACTAACAAATGAAAGGAAGTTTCGGAGCATCCAGTTTGCAGCACCTGCACCCGGACAACAGAGGGATGCCAATATGCTGAAGATTCTCATCAATCGAAAGACCTTCATGTAAGGTTTTCCACATAAAAAGAGAAACCTTTGGCAGAATTCGAGCATCCTATATGGAACTGAAGACGGGCAGACTTGGAGAAAGAGTCCTAATCGAGTTCCACGCCGCCTTAAGTGAGAAAAGGTTGTCGTCCCAATTGAGGCCTCCCCTATGGAAATTCACTAAGGCTTTAACCGATTGCATCCTTTTCCACGTCTCACTAGCGTAGGATGGAATACCGTAGAAATTAACATTAGCAAGGCTATGATACTTGGCATGGAGGAACGTCACCCAAAGGGAGTTGTTCGAACCAAACTGTGTCTATAGCTTACAAGCAAACGCATCCTTGGGATTGTGGAGACCAAAGCCTCCCTCACTTTTCGGACGACAAATGGTGTTCCAAGAAATCCAGTGGTGGCACGAATATTTGTACCTACTTCCCCAGAAGAAAGAAGAAGCCAAAGACTGATAGGACGGAAGAAAGAAGCAGTGGGAGTCATAGCTGCAAAGATATGTGACCCCAACGAATCCGGGACTGAATTAATAAGGGCCACTTTACCAGCCTGGGAAATGAGGGAAGCATTCCACCGAATTATCTTGCCTGTAACTTTGTCAGTCAAGGGGTCAAAAATGGCGTTGAGTTTCCTACCTCGGTATAGAACAATACCCAGGTAGGGCAGAGGCAGAGATGCCTTTGAAAAAACAGAAGTTGACTCGATCCAAAAGGATCTTGTCGCCACCAGATCTTCCACGGGCACAAAACAACTTTTAGACGAGTTCACGAGTTGCCCCAAGCAAATCTCGTACTGCCTAATAAAAGCAAGAAGGGACCGGATTGAACGACGAGAGCCATTCGAGAAAATGATGATGTCATCTGCGAAGGATAAGGAAGAGATAAGGGGTAACCCGACGGGATGCCGAACCAACTAATCTGACCAGATATCGCAAGGGCGTGCAGTCCTCGAATGAATGCCTCAGCAGCAATAACGAAAAGGAAGGGAGACAAGGGGTCTCCCTGATGAAGCCCTCTCCCCGATTTGAAATAGCATGCAGCTGATCCATTGATGAGAAAGGAAAACCAGCAGTTGGAGATGAGCCTCCAAACAACATCGATACGGGGTTCTGGAAACCTAAAAGCCCTTAGAACCTTGATGACGAAGAACCACGACATGCGATCGTAAGCCTTAGCCATGTCGATCTTGATGACCACATTAGAGCCATGAACATTCTTATCAATTTTAGAAATTAGCTCTTGGGCTAGAGGACGTTATCAGTGATCAAACGTCCTTTGATAAACCCAGCCTGCAAAGAAGAAATAAGACACTCGAGAAATGGTGCTATCCTAGTGGTTAGATCGTTAGATAAAACTTTGTTAGAGAAATTACACAAACTAATCGGACGGAAGTCCCCACAGTCGCTAGGGTGATCACACTTAGGGATAAGGACCAAGTTGGTCGAAGTCCATCCCCTAGGGAGATCAGCACCAGAAAAGAAGGACTGAATGGAAAGACAAAAATTTCCTTGAATAATTGGCCATACACTCTTGTAAAAAACTCCATTGAAACCGTCTGGCCCACAAGCACTATCCTTGCTAAGAGAAAATACACGGGCACGTATTTCTTTCGAGGAAAGGGGTGCGACCAGGTCGGAGTTATCGGAAGGGAGGATCAGACGAGGGATGTAAGCCAACATGGACGGGTCAGTAGCCGGAAGCGAAGGAGTGCTAAGGAAAGAAAGGAAATGGGAAAGAATAGTTTCTTTGACTTCTACCGGAGTTTAAGCCAAAGTATGGTCAGGCCTACTGATCTGGCGAATGGACAAGAGGTTGTTCTTCTTATGAATGGTCGAGAGAAAGAACCTAGAGTTCGTGTCTCCATCAATAACCCAATTGATCCTAGCTTTCTGAGCAAAAGATCGTGTTCGATACGAAGTTCCGACGAGAAGGCAATCTGGGTCAAGGCCCATGCCTCCTTGTTAGCCACGATTTGATTCTCATCAAAAGAAGCTTCAGCTAGGATAAGAGATTCCTCAGCCGCTCTTACCCTGTCAAAGATATTCTTGAAGACGAGCAAATTCCGTGCCTTAAGACAGGTCTTAAGGTGCTTCAGCTTATGGGAGAAAACAACACAAGGGGGACCCAACAAGGGGGACAACCAAGAATCTTCGATTACTCACAGGAAGGAGTGGTGCGAACTCCACATACTCTGAAACCTAAAGGAAGACGGACCAGAAAGGGAAAAGGGGTATAACTAAGGAATAAGGGAGAATGGTCGGAACAAGAACGATGAAGGTGAGAGATGGAGAAGGAAAAGGGGAGGCTAAGCCATCCTTCTGAAGCGAACAAGCATTTCAGTCTAGACAGAATCTGGTTAGGGCCTTCTTGGTTGTTACTCTAAGTGTAGGCCGATCCAAGAAGGACACTTCTGAGAGGCCCGATCTGAGGATGAAGGAGTTAAAGTCTGACACCGCCAATCGGTTGACAGCATCACCTCCCCGCTTTTCTGCTTGACTAGTGACAACATTAAAGTAGCCACCCAGTACAATTTCAGCAAAGCCCAAGTTGGCTAGTGAAAGAATATCGGCCCAAAGATATAGTCTCTCAATCCGATCGCACTTAACATACATGGCAGAGAACAAAAAGGACGATGATAGCGACGGGAGCGAGCAAACCACGGATAAAAGCTAGGACAAATCGAAGACAGGGCGGACGACAACGTCTTTGTACCACAAGATCTAAATCTTATCGGACACGTTATCTAAAGCTCCACCAAAGCCTAAAGAAAAAATAGTAGAGGTGATCGCGTCTGGTCCCATAAAAAGTTCCAGAAGCGCAATCAGACAGATAGAGTGCTTCCTTATTAAACGTTTTAGACGAGCAACCGACTCGTCATTCCTAATACCCCTGACGTTCCAGAACAGGAAATTCGCCATCAGGACAAACAACAAAGAATAAGATAACACACTAGAGAAAAACCTAGGAAGCAGAGAAGATGACTTGCTCGACTAAAGTATAGAGTATGTCAAGTAGATCTAACGATCTTCTCGGATGCCGCTATAGAGCATGTGCGAATGGTACGGGAGGGTGCGAGGAGCACCTCTTCGACTACGGCGAAGTGGGCGAACAGGACTGACGGTGGAGACCGGACGACAACAAAAGAAAAGGGACCTATCGCGAGAAGCGTAAGAATTCTTAGTAAGCCTAGATAGCCGATCATTGGTGATCGCTATTTCGGCCTTACTAAGAAAGGGGGGAAAACGCCGATGACACCGAGTCTGAAGGAGGCACCGCGGGGGTCAAAGGAGACTCGGCAACAAAAAAACACGAAGAAGGTGAAGGGTTTCTCAACTGAGCCAACAGCAGATGCTATGTGAGCTTTACCGAAGCCGATCTATCATCTACTTGATAGACCCGCACTAGAGGTAAAGATCGAGCGACCGTGCACGAAACACCAACCGACAACCCGGACGAGCATGGGAGGCCACCTCCCCAATAAACCGTATGGTAAACGTTCTCAGTGTCCACTATACGCCTACATAAGGGAAGCCACCCACCCATGTAGTCAAGGCAACAAAGAGGAGCGATGAAGGAACATCGCAACAAGAAAAGACAAGCCTATAAGAGCAAGCCACTAACGGCAATGAAAAGACCTTGTAGTGTCTCGTGAACAAGACGGACCACAACCAGAAAGCAAAAGCCCAAAAGAACTAGTTGAAGCTGATAAGCTCCGATCGGTCTATAGACCACAGAAATAGCCCGATACACGCCCTAATACGGACCAACCAGAAACAAAAAAGTGGGTACCATACCAACCAAGAGTAAGTCCCACTCGACCACCAGGAAAAGAGCACGGAAAGACCAAAACACCGAAGATTAAGATTGGCCATTGAAAGTCGAACCAATGGTTACCAACAGAGTAGGATAAATTTCCACATACACACCCCAAATCACGCACACATGACAAGACACAGGCGCAAACACAGTTTGCGCAACCATGTCAAGGAGAGAACACATAATAGTGTTAAAGCTCAAACCATCCCACCCAAACCTAACCTCCCCACTTACAAGCAAAAAAGAAATCAGATCGAAAACCACTTGGAAACAAAAAGTAAGGCCACGCACATTTAGTATTAACTCCGGAAAGACGTGCATATGCCAAGACAGAACAGAAAAACCTTTAAAAGATTCGGCCCCAAAACTATTGCCATAGTCAAGAACAAGAGCTAAAGTGGGGGGGGGGACCACAGTACTAAAAAAGAGGCCGCAGGGGAAAAGCATAAAGGAAGAAAAACATACCTCTCTGATAATCGGAGCATCCAGAATGATGCTTCTATTACCAACAATCGGTGAGCTCCTATCAACCCCAACGATCTCACGCAAGCTAGAAGCAAAATCATCTGCACACACCAAACTAATTGCCCCAACACGCTGTAATGCCTCTTGAAAAGCCTAAGCCTTTTGTGGCAGAAGTGCATACGACCACTGTCTTCTCTTACGACACAGAAAAAACCAGGCAGGGCCACAGACATGCCATTGTCACCGTGAGTTTGCTGCACAGATACAGAAGAGGTTGAAGGCTCCAAAAGATGCTCCAACACCGAGAATGAATTTGCGAGGTCCAGTTCAGGGGGAGACTGCTTTCTCAACACTGACTGAGCTGAAGTCTTAAAACCGGAGATAGGAGGAGCCTTTCTCCCTAGCCTCGAATGATGCACTCTACGTCTGCGTCGTTTATAAAAAATCTGCAGACCACCAATGCCTCCAACAACAGGCTCCACAACACCTTCCGGCACATAATTCAAGGGTGGGGTGGTCAAATCCCCACTGTTTAACACATCAGCAGAAACAACATTGCCGAACCCGGGCCCGAAAGCACCCCCACAGTTAATAGAGCCAATAAGGAAGCCATGAACTGCTGCTATCGGAGCATCGTTTAAAGTGGGCAGTCACTTCCCGCTTGCCAAGATCAGCCTCAGAAATGCGACTTGCTTCTGAAACAACTTCAGCAACAGAGAGGTTATCAGATCTACGCAGGGTCAAAGAGCTCACCAGCGAGCTTTGGTAGCAAGGCGACAGTTCAAGAAAGCACCCATCTATTTTAATGAATCTGTGGCGAAGAAGTTACTCAAATGCTGACAGGGAGAATAGCCCTATCTCAATCGATGCCTCGCCAACAAACACCACCGAAATTGGGTTGACCGCAATTGCCTGTAAAGCCTTTGCAATAGAGTCGAAACTTGGGCAACTTTTGAGAAAGCAGCCTGAAACCACGAATTTTTTTCCAGAAAATTCCGATTTCATACCCACAGAGAGCGAGCACGATAATTGACTTGCAAAGCTTAGAACCAGTTAGAAAAAGGCAGAGGGAGAAGATCGATCACTGAGAAAGAAAGAATTTGGGGAGACGAGAACGAGAAGCAGTAGAGAGTCTCCATTTTTGTTACCGTTGGTAGATAAAATTGTTTAATAACTCAATTCTGTGTGTTTCAATCCAAAGCCATTATCCATAACTAGTGACTTTATAGTATAACCTTCCTATAATCTTCTCCCTGTACAATGTTTGGTATATGAAGAAGAAGAAAGTGATTATTTATAATTATATAATACTAAAAATGAGAGCATAAGAGAATATTTATAAAATGCTTTATAGAAAAGCAAGACATTAGAATCATGTAAGTTTGGTGAATCGAAACAACTGGTTCTGGAGTTTATTTGTAAGATATAAAAGGTGGCTTTCATTCGTGAATGGATCTAATCAAAAGATATGGACATAATTATTTGTTTAAAGAGTTATGTCTCCTTAATAAATCGCAACCTTTCAGTTCGACCGGCTGAAAATAAATTTCAGTTAGCCAAAAAGGCTAGTTTTTTTTGAAATAATTGTGCACCCGAACAAGACACATGATTTAGCTGGCTGAATGTTCATAAGTTTTTATTATCGTTCAACAATTAGCCGGCTGAATTTATAATTCAGTCGGCTGTTTGCACATGTGTTTGTCTACATGTATACAACCTATTATTTGTAAATAAAAATAGCTTATATCGCTATATATATTTCGTGAGAGATTTTAACAAGAATTCTTACTCTAATACTGACTCAAGTACAACATAAAATATATCAATTAACCATGTCTTCAAATCTACTTGTATTTGAAACATAATCTCTAATATTTCTCCTGCAATAATTATTAGTACATGATATTGTCGATATATAGTTGTCAGAATCAAAATAATATAAAATAGAGGTTCTAACAATCATAAGCAGAGAGGTATCATTTAAGTGCATTGTGAAATGAATAACGAAATTGATATGCATAAATCAAATGACTATTCAATATCAAGCATAGAAAAATATTTAGTCAATTGATGTGTTTGTACCCTTTAAGAGAAATTAAAATAATGAAATAATTTTATCAAATAAAGTAACCATTACTTATAAAATAGAGTATAGTAGGAAAATAATAATATTTAAAGCATACGATGCCCAAGGTTCTTATAATTTCCTGAATTTTAGGAAACCATGCCCATTTGGGATTGGTTAAGCGTTTATAAATATAATTTACATTATTACTCACATTATCAAAGTAATCATCAATATATTCTATTTTTATATCTAGTGGGAACCCAAATACTTATTTATTTCATATCTTTTGTCAATGATTCATAATTCAAGATTTGTTTTCTATTTCTATGTATATTAACATCTTGATATGAAGTGGTTTTAGGGCTATCTCTAATTTTAGTAATAGTTTTAAAATGTGTATACACATGTATGCATATCTATTTTGGTTTTATTACATTCATAGCGTAAATCACTTCTATCACTTTAACTTTAGCATTTTGTAAGAGACATAAGTCACTGTTTTCCTTATTAACTTTTGTAATTTTTTTATTTAATTCATAAAAATTCCTTGTAGAATAGAATTATTTTCTTTCTCTAAAGATATAATTTAATTTTGTAAAGATTCATTTTCCTTTGAAAGGTTACTATTATCATTGATCAATTTAGCATTTTCTTTTATAAGGAAACTATTTTGTAAAACAAGTTTTTTAAGAGAAGTTTCAATTATTTGTTTTACTAAAAACAAATCACTTTCTTCCTTTAATTTATCATATTTTAGCTCACAATATTTTCAATTTATTCAAAGCAACAAATTGATCTTTTGTAATAATTTGAAATCTTTAAGTAAGTTGTCATGTGATGTTAAAATATTATTATAATTAGAACCATCACATACTGATTTAGATCCGAGTTTAGCCATGAAACATTTGCTAGCTTACTCCATTGATTCTTCATTGTTTCTATTCCTCTTTCGATTACCTTGATTATATCACTTTATAGCCATTTACTCTAGGATATAATAATGATCTCTAGAATACCAGGCTCTGATACCAATTGTTAAGTCTATATGGATTGTATTTATAGTATATGAAAAGTATGTATATAATAGTACGAATAACGCAATATAATAAAGTAGATAAAATAAAATAAGAGCAATCGCACCAGAGTTTTTATACTGGTTCAGACCTCCCATCCTACGTCCATTCCCGGGGGAACAGGCTTCAATACAATAAAGTTTATTTGATAATATTATGTTCTGAACAATACGGATTTTGACTAGTAGTACATCAATCTTCCCATATCTCTCTTGAGTATTATAAACTTAATAGTATATAAGAATATGGAATAATATAAGATTGTAATTACGAGTTATGAGTGCAAGAAGCAATATAGATCGAATTAATACATAGATAGAATAAAGTAGAGAAGTTCAAGAATTTGATATTCTCAATCTTATGGTGTATATATACTTGTTGTAGCATTGCTTGGAAAGATCGATTCTGTTTTACTTCAATCCTGGAGTAGCTTCCTTCCATTTTTGAAGAGTTTTGATGAAGCGACGAAGAGACACCTTTTCAGAAATGACTGTTGTTTGATTTAGAAAATATCCCAAAGTAGGTTTCAAAATGAACCCATGTTCATCTTATTTTATTTTGCAATATTGATCCTCATTCTTCTGTTTCATGACAATATTCCCATTTTTGCCGTGTTTCACTATGAATGCATGTACTTGTTCAAAAGCAAGTATATTCTATAAGCTCTTCTTTATTGCCTTCAAAATTCAATTCTTTATGTCTCAGTTTCCAACTAGTTTATTTTTACAATACAATATTTTAGTTATTATCCTCAAACAATTCAATAGAAACATTAGTACCATTGTCGTACGGTTGTTATCATCAAAACCCCAAAATCATGTTTTCAACATTACTTATTATTCAAAACACTACAAGCATATTTAAAACACTATAGCAATATTAACCCGGTAATATCAACATTATAACACTATAATAAACGTAATTATTTTAGGGTTCTTTTTTTTGCATCAATTGCAAGCATTAAAATTTAGTTTGCTTAATTTGTCCGGGTTAGTATGATATTCAGTTCAATGGTGCTTGATTCATTTATTATAAAATAAATGATATAGAATTAGAAGTTCCACAATGTGTTGAGTCGATGAAATATAATAATGCATGTAATGTAAAATATAACTTATTTTCAACTATCTGGTTTAACATTTAATTGATTGAGATGCTAATGTATATTCAATGATTATTGCTGGATTAGTGACCATGTTGCTCCACTACTGCTTATGTTATGCATCAATGAAAACTTATTTATTTGTTTTTCTTAAGAAATATGTAGTTGATATCATGGTTTGAATACTCATGGTTCAATATTTGAAATATGATATCATACCTTTTGCTTTGGCGGTTGCATATTTTTCGAAGATACAGAATGAGTCCTCATATGAAACTATGTGTTATATGCGCGGTATGAGCATATATAACTACTTATTCATGATAACAGATAACTTTAGTTATTAGCAGTGAATATTAAGTTTCTAGATATGATTATTATTGTATTATTCCATCCATATTTGAATGTGTTTTCTGTGTAATAATTAGTTTCTCGAATATGAATTGTTCAATTCATGCAAATCTACAAATCCAACTATATGTTATAGAATTTGTGTCCAGAATCCCACCTATTTCAAATTCACAAAAGAAAAATAATTGAGACACGTCATCATCATTCAGTAGGTATGTGGATCTTCATCATATTATTTGTTCTATTAATTTCTATTCCTGCAAGGTTTTTATCACATCATAAAAAGTTAAATGTATATAGAAGTTTATTCTTTTCCATACTCCTTGTTCATTCCGGTTGCTGGCCCTAGAATATTTTTAGAGCAGGTTGATTCAAAAAGTGTTCACAAATTCAAAGAAAATTTTAATGTATCCAGCATTGACAACATTATTTAATACTAATTGATCCCGACCAGTTTTAATTCTCTATACTGATACATTGGATCCTATAAGGCAGTGCAATGTGGAGAAGCCGTATTATCCTAGAAAGTAGAAAAACATAAAATTTTCAAGGATTTTTTCTCTCTTTTCCTTGGTCTCTCTAGATTTTTTTTAAGTTTACTTATCACTTTATAGATATCCACTAATTCTCTCATGTTATTTTACCACTTTCGTCATTTTACATTTCGATATGGACATTTTAATGTTTATATAATTATATACATATAACTCATCATTAGCTCTAATATTTAAGATATAAGTCCACGTAATTAAATTAATTGTATAACCCAAATTTTAATTTTTTAAATAAATATAATAAAATAATATTTCTTATAAATACTAAATAATAATAAAATTTAGTTTTTTTTTTTACTCCAAATACACGCTTTATATTTTCTATAATTTATTGCAAAGCTTCACTCAATTTTTTTCAAATATTTTATATTTAAGACCATATGTTATAACCAACTACATAATATTTTATGTTTTGGAATAATTTTAGGAAACTAGTATTCATCTATTCATCTATTCATCTAATAAATTACATAAAGATAAACCATTTTCGCATCAGCAAAGGTATTAAAAAATTTATTCTAACATATAAATACATCAATCACATAACATAATTATACACATAAAGAATAATCATATGTTTAAATTTTAGTTCATTTATATTGATATATTAATCTCGTGTTGCATTGTAACATCAACGTCAAACACCTACATTTCAAATTTTATTTAGTTATTTAATTTATTTATAAAACACTACACAATATCAGTTAGTATTATAATTTAAGTCAATAAATCCAAATTAGTTATGTAATTTTGTATTTAGTAAATAAATTCGATTAACAAATAGTTGTTAATTCATCAAATTAATGCTAAATATGACGTTTTAAAATATATAAGATGTTCATATAAAAAATAGCAACAAATATAATGTTATATAAGTCATGCAATATAAATAATATACGTAAACCATAATAACAAATTTAATAATCTATTCATTTATCTCAATAAATTTATAATACATTGAATAAATAAAATTTCAACTCCAAATACAATTTAATATTAGTTCAAATTTACTGAACCCTCTCAGTTCTTTCAAGATATTTTATATTTGAATATATGTATGTTTAAACTACTCATGAAATCATAAATTCAAATTATTTAAATAATATTAGCGAATATTTAGCTAATTTTCAACATGTCTTAAAAATATACGTCAATTTTACTATATATATTCATATTAAGAAAAATTGTATTTTCTCATTCAACTATGAAAAATATAACTCACATGACACAAATTTTGTAAATCGACAATAATAAAAAAGTTAACTTGTAAGTCAATTTTTGTTCATTTATTTCAAGAGTTTATTATATATTATACTACAAGATCTATTTTTAACGTCAATAACCCCGCAATAAATTTATACTTCATTTGCAAATTTCTGTTCAGTTCTTCCTACTATAAAGCATATACTAAAATTAATTTTAGCTTTAGCTTATTGAAACAAATTACATTGAACAATATTTGTTAATTCATCGAATAAAGTATTAACATACATCAGTTTCAGTATGTATAATACATTCACATTAGCAAAATTTAAAGCACTATATGGTTTCTCGAAATATACACACACATACTGAGCGTGTAAGCTAAAATGTAAATTAAACGCAGACAATAATAATATTTTTAATTTACAGTTTATACATTTTACACAAAAAATTATCATATGTTGTAACAAGTTTCTCATTTCAACATTAAAATAATATTTCTATTTTAATAATATTATCGTGCGCAACATGTATCATATTGTGATTGACTGATGTTAATAACATAATTCAGAACATAGCAGAAAACAAATAATAAACTTATATTTATTATCATCAAACAAAAACCAGTGATTGTTTACTCTATAAAATAAACTCAAAATATAAACATAATTGGTAAAATAAAGAATAGCCACCATTGGATTGTTTTTTTATTTTCGCATTGGATAAAAAGCTAAATACCATTAAGAAACCGGAGACTCTGGAGGATGACCTTGTAGGTTATTTTCGAATATGGTCGGACCCTGCTAAATACCAACTCGGCCCTGCTGGTAACCGATGGCATGTTCATTATTGACTTGTTTTTTATTTCATTTATGTTTCCTAGTTAACCAAAGTTTTTAGTCCTTATATCAAATATCTTCTTAGATATCCAGTACATATCCATCCTCGTTCATAAATAGTTGATCAAAATTTTATCCTTAAAACAATAGTTAATTACAGTTGCTATAGACTTTCATGACAAGCCATAATTGTCAAATTCGAGAATTTCTCTAATTAGAAATATGATTTATTGGTTGGATTTTATATTGATGTGCCTTCGACAACTATTTCCTTGGAATTGAAGTAATAAAGACATCCAAATCAGAATTGTTTCTGAACCAAAAGAAGTATATCAATGAAATTCTTATAAGATCAAACATGGAGGCTGCTAATGCTCTACCTACACCCATGATAACAAGTCAGCAATTATCCAAACACAGGGGAGAAAACATAGTCAACATTAGACAATATAGAAGTCTGGTTGGAGCATTACAATATGCTACCATTACTAGACCTGAAATAGCTTACTGTGTTAACAAACTCTCACAATTTATGCAGGAACCAAAAGAGGATCACTGGAAGGTTATGAAGAGAGTGCTAAGATACTTAAAGGGAACTATGGACTATGGTTTACACTTTACACAAGGCAAACAACTCAACATTACTGTATATAGTGATGCAGACTGGGCAACGGATCCTGATGACAGAAGATCAACATCAGGTTATTGTATCTACTTGGGAAACAATCCTATATCCTGGTATGCTAAGAAACAAACTACAGTCTCTAGATCCAGCACTGAATCTGAATTCAGAAGCATTGCAAATGCTACAGCAGAAATTATGTGGGTGCAGTCACTCCTCGGTGAACTAAAATTATCAAATCAAAGGCCACCAACGCTATGGTGTGATAATCTAAGTGTTGTATCACTATCATCTAATCCTATATTGCACTCAAGGACTAAACACATGGAGATTGATCTATATTTTGTTCGGGAACAAGTAATCAAGCGTAAACTACAAATTAATCATGTGCCAGCAAACTATCAGATAACAGATATACTTACGAAGCCATTATCAAGTAAAAGCTTTACCAGACTTAGATCTGAACTTAAAGTAACTGAAAGATCAAACCTTGGAGAAGAAGCAAAGCATACAAGTTCAGATCTGAAACCTTCAATACCGAGAAACCTTGTATGGAAGCCGAAGAACGCTGCTAACTTGATTATTGAAGAATCCAAGCTTGCAAGCGGATCAGCATCTCACATACCAAGGATTGAAAGCAACCTGAAGTAGACACTCTCAAGCGAAGCAAGTATAATCTCCAATAGCTCAGATACTCGCCATCATAATGCTACTTTAGCAGCATCGAAGCTGATTTGAATTCAATACTGAAGATTTCTCTCAGATTTAACATCGCAAGTTGTGGCGGCAGAGACATGAAAACCCTAGCTTTCATTTGAAGGGCGATATAAAATAACAACTGAAAGCTTACGGGAGGATATATATTTCATTCGTTATGTACATGGGCCTGGACTAAAGCCCAATCATCTTTTACATTACAATTCATGTATTATTAGTATGACCGTGCTTATATATATATATATATACACGGTTACTCCTCTATGTACATTATCTCTTTTCATTAATAATACAAACATTTCAATTCTTCTTGCTCATATACAATTCTCACAGCTGTGTTTTGTGGTCTACCGCCGACGCCGAATGAACACTGTTCCGAAGGCGATACCGTAGTAAAGCGCGGTCTACATGAATTAATTATTAAGGCCAATCATCAGCAGTATACAATAATTTTAATCGGATAAGCTGGTACACAAATTCTTAGTGCTTAATTTATTATATAGTTTTCATTTCACAGTCACAGCCATGACATATTTACAGCACACTCTGTGCAGACAACCAGAATGAACGACAAACCATTTTGCACAGTTTATTCTAAAAGTGGAAGGTGTATATGAAAAGAATAAGTAAAACGTCTCCTTCAAGTTTCTTTAGCAATTGGCAATTATACACGATCAGCAGGCCATCTGATCTCCAGAAGAAGAAATCTCTTCGAATATAGGCAATCTTCTGTTCCTGCTTCTTCCTTTCCCCCACTCATTCAACTCCAACGACCACACATCCAAATTCAAATTCAAAATTTCAAATTCAAACTCCCTCCACTCGCTCTCTCCTCTTATCATCTTCTCCATCTCCCTCATCAACTCCTCAGCCCTCGCAACCGTCTTATCATCCAACTCCAACCCTGGAAACCTCCTTCCAACAACTCCTTCAAGAACTCTTCTGGCTTCCTCGTACTTCCCTCTCTTTACTAAACAAAGCCCTAAATTACACGCCTTCATAGCATCTGGATCAATCGATTGTGCTTTCTTGTACATGAGCTCGGCCGCATCATACTTCTTTTGCTGCATATAAGCCCATCCAAGGTTACCTAAAACCCTAGCAGTTTCATGATGAATGGAGACATGAAACTTCTTTCCATGAGATCTTGCTCTCCTTGTGGTCTTACCATCGAAGGCTTCCCCAACGTAGATGGACTTGAGTTTTTGCTTTAGAAGCTTGATTTGCTCGTCTATTAGGTTGCATTTCTTGTAGAGGTCGATTAAAAGATTGTCAAGGGACTCTTGAGCTTGTTTTGAGCATAAGTGGCGGAAGGATTTGATGGCTTCCACTGCCTCTCCTGGTCTGTTTTGTTGCTTCATTACTACGGACATGTCTTTAAGGGCGCTGTCCACTCGGTCTCCTACGTTTATTGCTTTCCAGAACCATACAATTGATGCATCGAAGTCCTTCTCAACAAGCTGTTGTTTTATGAAGTTTTACTATATGTTAGCTAAGGGAGAATAGGAATATGTATGTTATGTGCATGTATAAACATAGCATGGACAAAGTAAGTTGACTGTAAATTAACACATGTTATTCATCTAACGTGATTCTCATGTTTTAAGCATGCAACTGCAATGCATTATCAATTAACACCGCTAGGAATGTTGGCTATAGTGGTGCACAGGGTCGGTCCTGAGTATTTATGGGCCTAGTGCGAGCCCAAAATTTTGGGTCCTTATTTTTTTTTTTAATGAAATTGAACTTAAGTGAAAATGTTCTTTTTCTACTGTTCATCTCCATTGAGAAAAATGCGTGTTTCAGCAAATTCATAAAGTTTTTACCCATATTTTCAATCTGTCAGCTAGAGGTTCACACAAGGCACATCTCCATTTTAATATATTGATTAATGTCAACAAAGTATACAATCATATCTACTTTTGCATAGATAAATTACTATCAAGTACACGCATCTTGAAAAGAAAAAGCAGCTCTAGTAAAGGTAATACAGTTTTTTTTTGGGGCCCCCTTGACCTAATGGGCCCTGTGCGGTCGCACGGCTCGCACTAGGCCAGGGCCGGCCCTAGTGGTGCATATTTGTATCGGCTACCAACTATTAAAGCAAACATCCATCGTAAGACGTTGCTAGCCGATGCAAAGTCTGCATAAACACACAACCCGTAAACCAGAAAATATTTCACAAAAACTCGCACTAAATATACAAAATCGAACAAAAAAAAATCAAAAAATCTTAGCACTTTGCGCCGTTCCTTGTGGCCACTGTCACCAGCCATCACCCCTTTGCATTCGCAATCGTAGCCACCTGTCAGCTTTCTATATCTCATTCCTCTATGATGTCAAGGTATGATTAAAATTTGGATTATGAAAATTGATTGATTAAGAGTTAGAAATTGATGTTTATTTGGTGTTATCTGATGATACCAGCTAGTCTATTAGCTGATTTGGATATATAATAAAACCTTATTTTAAAAAATGGTTGATTATGAGTTTGAAATTGATAATTATTGCATATTAGTTAATGATAAAGTGTACTAGTTGATTTGAGAAAATTATTAACAGTTTGATTGTCATTAAGTTGTACTTAAAAATTAGAGTTGATATAAAATTGGTAAACTAGTGTATACTTACTGATTGATATGCTTATTGTTAAGCTTACATGAATATTTGTTATACTTTATAACAACCTTTGTTCTAGTTTACGCGAAAATTAGTGTATAATTATTGATTAATATATTGCTAGATTGGTACGATCAAGCATAAGTAATATTTTTCAATTAATAGTATATATAATTATAAGTGTTAATGATCAATATATAATAAATTTATCTTAATCTATTATTATAAGTGCTTCCTTCTAATTTTAACTTACAAAATAGGTAAATCAAAAATTTAAATAGTTAAATAAATCTTAAAATTTCAAATTTAGTTAATAAAATATTCAAATAGTTAAATGAATTACAAAATTTGAAATGAATACAAAAATAAATATTCTGTTGAAATCGATTTTCTATAGAAATTAAAAAATGAATATAAAAACAATAAATATTCCACTGAAATTGATTTTTTTTAAAATAAGAAATGAAAGTAATACCAATTAATTGTTGTGATTTGTGACATGAAATCACATATGTTGATGGAGACGAGGCATGGATGTGCTTGACGATAGTGGAGATGGAGCAGGGGCAGAAAGAAGACAAAAAGGAGCAATTTTATGCTATGTTTCAGCACAGACATCTAAGGGATCTTGGTCAGACGTCTGTGCCTACAGGATTTTGAAACCCGAGAGTGTGGACAGACGTCTGACCAATCTGGGTCAGACGTCTTACTTGTCAGGGTTTGGAACCCAAGAGCATGGACAGGCGTCTGACATATATTGGTCAGACGTCTGAGCGGGTCTTCTGCGGTTTTGACTTGGTCTTTCTGTGACTTATTCTGCAAGTAATGAAGGGGCAAATTGGTTATTTGTTTAGGCCTTCTATTCTCCTATAAAAGCAACATCTAGGGTTGGATTAAAAGCATGAGATTGAGACCGAATTAATTAATCTAAGGGTATAACGTCGTTCTTCATTGTTCTTCTTCTCCAACAAAAGTGTCAGTCATCTAGATATTCTTTCCCTTTCTCGATAAGGTTATTGATTCTTGTAATTTGTTTATTGTTGGTTGTTGAACTAGTGAGTGTAAACAAAATTTGTTTTTTGTGAATCAATAAAGAGGGTGGTTGGGTGGAATATCTTATGTTTGTGCGTGTGTTTTCATATCTATGTTTGTTTCCATAGAAATCATCTTTAAGTAATTGGGTGAAGAAGATCCTGGTCGCTTCCGTAAAGGCGCAGTTTTCATAACAGTTGGTATCGGAGCTAGATCATCGCAAAGCTTAGAGTGATTTTGGATTGGAAAAATTGATTTTTTGATGTCGGATAAGATGGCGTTTCCGAAGATGACTGTTTTTGATGGATGAAATTGGGGGATTTGGAAGCCTAAGATGGAGGATGTGCTTTACCTAAATGATCTTCATGATCCGATTGATGGAGATGGGAAGAAGCCCTTAGATGTGGATGAGGCAAAGTGGAAGAAGATGGATAAGAAGGCTATTGCCTTGATTCGGCAGTACCTTGATGATTCAGTATTCCATCATGTGGCTAATTGTGAATCCACGAAGGATTTATGTGACAAGTTGGTATCTTTGTATGAGTCGAGAAGTGCTACAAGTAAAACTTTTCTGGTTTGAAAGTTTGTTCAACTGAGATTGGGAGAGGAGGTCTGTTACAGAGCCCCTGAATGAGTTTCAAGATGTGATCAATCAATTGGCAAATCTGAAGGCCAATTTTGATGATGAGTTGCAAGCTCTTTTGCTGATGAGTTCGCTTTCAGAAAGTTGGGAGATTTTGGTTGTTTCATTGAGTAACTCCAATACTGGTGGAGCCATCTCTTTGGAAACTGTTCGAAGCAGCCTTTTGAATGAGGAACTAAGGAGAAAATGGTCGGGTTTTAAATCAGTTCAAGGTGAGGTCACGGTAGCAAAGGACTCGGGGAAAGATACAAGAAGAAAGAAGAAAGGGGCTAATGGTAAAGGTGCTTGTTATTAGTCACATACGCAAGAATTGTTATGCTTATCAGAGGGATAAGAAGATGGTTGCGGATGGTGATGGAAGTAATGAGACATAGGCAGATATTGCTGCAAGTTCCGTTAGCGATACTTCTATTGATGTCCTGTTTAGCGAAGTTAATCCTTGGAAGATGGATTCAGGAGCCAGTTTTCACATTTGTAAGGATGTGAAGTATTTCTCTTTTTATAAGAAGAATGTCGACGTGATTAGAACAAACAATGGAGTAGAGCTACCAGTTTGTGGTATTGGATCTATCCGGTTTCGTATGCATGATGGCGTAGTGAGGGAAGTCTCTGAAGTTAGACATGTATCCGCTAGTTCGCATAACTTCGTTTCTCTCGGTCAGTTGGATCGTCATGGGGCACTTATGATACTCGAGGTGGAGTTTTAAGAGTGAAGAAGGGTGGTCGTGTTGTGATGAGAGGTGTCTTTGTAACGGCCCAGAAAATTTCAATATTTAAAACATAATTTAAATTAAGTTTCAACGTTAAAAATTAATATTTGTATTTAGATTTAGACGTAAAATTTTGACTTTTAGCTATTTCAGATGAAGTGTTTGCCTTTAAAAGGATAATGCTTTGTAAATTTATATAGAAGTTTGTCAAATTATTGTATGTATAAACTAAAATTTTCTCCGTTTAAATATTTTGTTGAATTTGATATTAGTTATATTTAATCTAACATAACCTAATTTGAATTGGTTTCATTTTTATCTAATATAAGATAGGCATTTTGAATATATGCGATACCTTGTATATACATTTAAAATTTATATAATTGATTCTGCCACTTGTAAAATGCTAGATGAACCTTTTAACACTTGTTACTACTACCTTGAATTTCTTCTACCACGTATAAGCCTGGTTTTAGTAGATAACTCCACGCGTCTCTTGTTAATCACCATGCTCCTTTATTAGTTTGGCATACCCCTCTTTTTATCACCGCAATCCTTCTTCCATCATTTTTAAAACAACTAAATCAATTTGCCCCGAAATCACCGATAATGGTTTCTTAATGGCCACCGTCCTCTTCAATCCTTCACCAACTATTCTTCGCCCAAATCGAAGCCTTTAGAGCCACCGCTGGCCCTACGCCTCCGACCCCCTCTGTTCACTCTTCACCTCGTCCGCGTGAAGCCGCCAGCGATCCCTCACCTCCAAGCAGCCGCCTTTGGCCCCGTAACCCGTCCGTCAATCAATTGCAGGCCACCTCCAACGTCTCGGTTACATATGCTATCTCCATATGTTCGGATCTGTGACCGTGAAGCAATTCCAGTTGCCGAAGCTTCCTTTTTATCCGACCTTCTGGTCAGTCACCAAACCGTTTGCTGTTTCTTCTCTCGCTTCGTCGATTGAACGTAAGTTTGGCTTACGATTAAACTTTTCTCAAGTTTCTGACTTTGGTTTACGGTAAATATAACTAGTATAGGTTAATTGTCTTATATAACTAACTGTTGTGCATATAAATAATGCCTTATTTTCAACTTGAACAAACGATGCATGTTGGCAAATGAGACATGACAGACTTTAGTACATGCCGAATCACTTTTACTTGTTTTATTCCATATGGTCCATTATTTTAAACGCTGAGATTGCGGCTCACGCATGAAGATCTGTATGCTTCTCTACTTTGTTCAAGATGTTAGAACCTATCCATTTTCGGCACTTCGCTAGATTTAGATACTCGAATTATTTAAAATTTTGTTAGGAATAAAATAATTATATTCGTGTGTTTACCGAAGTGGGCTAACTTGAAATAAGTTTAATCCTGACTCGGGTGTTTTGTGTATTTTGCATGGGGCACTCGGGTCAGATCCTAAGTGTTCCAGGCTTAGAGTTCAGCTCGCAAAAGAGGAGAGGAACGTGAAGACGAGACGTAAAGACGCCCGCTCACGCAACGCTCGACGAAAAATGTAAATTTTGTTCTTTTGAAAATTTATGTACATGTTTTAAATATTCTTCCGCTGTGTAAAATCTTTTATGTAAACTCTGATATTTCTATAAAATTTATTCCGCTGCAATATTTGTACTCTGTGATTCTGTGTCTGTTCTGTTTTAAACCGTGTAAGCCAAAACAATCTGTCGTTTTGGTCGTTTCAAGTTGGTTTAACCACCAACTTGAGGCGGGAAAAATGCACAGGTCGTTACAAGTAGTATCAGAGCTTTGGTTCATACAAAGCTTGGCTTATCTGGTTTAAAGTAGAATTGACACTAGAATCAGCGGATTTCGAAGAATAATTATTTTTGAAAGGATTTTCGAAAATAAGGTATTTTTAAAGAAGATTTGGAAATAGAGTATTTTAAAGAAATATTTTTGAAAATAAAACTTCTTTAGGCCCTTTGCGGTAAAGGTTTCTCGAAGTCGTACGCTGAGTGCTCGGAATAATAAAGGAATTTTTTTGAAAATTTCAAGATAATTGAAATGAAAGTTCTTGAAACTTTATGAAGGATACATATAAGGATGTAGTTAATTCAGAAATTTTTTGATTTGGAAAGAAATTAAAGTATAATGAAGATGGTTGCAAGAATTTTATTTGACGTCAAGGCTGGATTATTGAGTACATGAAGATTTTATGGACGTACGCCTAGCTAACGTATGTGCTAAATTCTTTGTGTGCTAAATAAATATAGATTCGCACTTTAGTCAATTGAGAATGATTCTGTTGATGAGCCGGACATCATCAGTGTTTATTTTCAAGTTTCAGAAGTGAGGAAGATGTATCGTTCCAGTTAAGACGTCGAGAAATACTTAAAAAATGTAAAAACGTATGTTGAGAATAATCCCTTACTTCAAAGTTTGACAATTGAATTTAATCAAATTTTAACAAATGATCTAAGTGGGGGAGAAGGTTTAATTACCCCACTTGAAAGGCAAAGAAAATGATATTTTATAAGAAATTACTTAAGTGAAAAATTAGTGAAGAAAAAAAATCGAGTACTCCATGATTGAATTGCAATACTTGTATCCTTATGTGCATCCGATTTTCCATCTTGGCTTAGGATAGTTCCATCGCTCGAACCGTTTATTCTTGAGAATCTCATTCATACCCTTTATCTTGGACTTGGATAAGTATTTTTGATTTGAACCGTCATGCTTTGTGACGCTCATTTTGATATCAAACTCCTGTTTATATATCTCGACTTGACTAGATCCATATATGCATCGGGTATACATACGTATGCTTAATCAGAGTGCGTAGCGGAAGCGTGATGGTATTTTTATAGAAATGTTTCAAGAGTTTTTCTTTCGACTAGTTGACAATGTAACCTTTTCAACAAGACATGATATTTGAAATGAAAATGATTATGAAGACCTGTATTTTGTGAAAAGAATTTTTGAATTACAAAGGGTTATTCGACTACATAACTTGTAAATGATTACTAAGATATTGATTTAAAGCTCTTGAACATTCTATCTTGGAAATGTTTTGAAGCCATTTAAATGATAATTGATCTAATGAATTTATACGATTTTTATAAAGAGCTTTTGATGTGAAAATTGAAAAGCTTACTTGATTTAAGAAGTTATTAAGAAAATCGTATTGATTGAATCTGACTTCCAAGTTATTTTGGATATGGGAAAGTGGTTTATAGACAAAAGAATTTCGACGACTTGAATCCCGATATTTAGAATGTTTGAAAAACAACAATATATGATTGAAAGTATTTGTGAATTATTGTTGCGAAATGATTTATACCTTCGGGATATGAAGTGATTTGATATGAACCATGGAATTGGGTAACCCATGACTAAAGAAAGGGTGTGTGGGATTTGGGATTTTTGAGTCCTTATGATGGTCGGCTCCAGGGAAAGGAGAGACGTCATATATATATACTATTTCGTGCGATAGGTCGTTCCCGAGTAACCTTGTCATGGGGAGAAACTTCTCGAGGAAATGGAACATATATATTGATATTGATTTTATCATAATATGTTTGAAGTTTTTGAAAGCGATTTGGTTTTGAGATCCCGAAGTGAAGTATTATTCCCTATATGAAAGAAATGTGTAGTATTTCAAATGATTTGAAATAAAAGCGGGATGTTGAGTCGGAGAAATCATTTCAAACTTTGTTTCATTTTTCGATCTCTCCTTTTCGAGGACGAAAAGCTTTAAGTGAGGGAGATTGTAACGGCCCAGAAAATTTCAATATTTAAAACATAATTTAAATTAAGTTTCAACGTTAAAAATTAATATTTGTATTTAGATTTAGACGTAAAATTTTGACTTTTAGCTATTTCAGATGAAGTGTTTGCCTTTAAAAGGATAATGCTTTGTAAATTTATATAGAAGTTTGTCAAATTATTGTATGTATAAACTAAAATTTTCTCCGTTTAAATATTTTGTTGAATTTGATATTAGTTATATTTAATCTAACATAACCTAATTTGAATTGGTTTCATTTTTATCTAATATAAGATAGGTATTTTGAATATATGCGATACCTTGTATATACATTTAAAATTTATATAATTGATTCTGCCACTTGTAAAATGCTAGATGAACCTTTTAACACTTGTTACTACTACCTTGAATTTCTTCTACCACGTATAAGCCTGGTTTTAGTAGATAACTCCACGCGTCTCTTGTTAATCACCATGCTCCTTTATTAGTTTGGCATACCCCTCTTTTTATCACCGCAATCCTTCTTCCATCATTTTTAAAACAACTAAATCAATTTGCCCCGAAATCACCGATAATGGTTTCTTCATGGCCACCGTCCTCTTCAATCCTTCACCAACTATTCTTCGCCCAAATCGAAGCCTTTAGAGCCACCGCTGGCCCTACGCCTCCGACCCCCTCTGTTCACTCTTCACCTCGTCCGCGTGAAGCCGCCAGCGATCCCTCACCTCCAAGCAGCCGCCTTTGGCCCCGCAACCCGTCCGTCAATCAATTGCAGGCCACCTCCAACGTCTCGGTTACATATGCTATCTCCATATGTTCGGATCTGTGACCGTGAAGCAATTCCAGTTGCCGAAGCTTCCTTTTTATCCGACCTTCTGGTCAGTCACCAAACCGTTTGCTGTTTCTTCTCTCGCTTCGTCGATTGAACGTAAGTTTGGCTTACGATTAAACTTTTCTCAAGTTTCTGACTTTGGTTTACGGTAAATATAACTAGTATAGGTTAATTGTCTTATATAACTAACTGTTGTGCATATAAATAATGCCTTATTTTCAACTTGAACAAACGATGCATGTTGGCAAATGAGACATGACAGACTTTAGTACATGCCGAATCACTTTTACTTGTTTTATTCCATATGGTCCATTATTTTAAACGCTGAGATTGCGGCTCACGCATGAAGATCTGTATGCTTCTCTACTTTGTTCAAGATGTTAGAACCTATCCATTTTCGGCACTTCGCTAGATTTAGATACTCGAATTATTTAAAATTTTGTTAGGAATAAAATAATTATATTCGTGTGTTTACCGAAGTGGGCTAACTTGAAATAAGTTTAATCCTGACTCGGGTGTTTTGTGTATTTTGCATGGGGCACTCGGGTCAGATCCTAAGTGTTCCAGGCTTAGAGTTCAGCTCGCAAAAGAGGAGAGGAACGTGAAGACGAGACGTAAAGACGCCCGCTCACGCAACGCTCGACGAAAAATGTAAATTTTGTTCTTTTGAAAATTTATGTACATGTTTTAAATATTCTTCCGCTGTGTAAAATCTTTTATGTAAACTCTGATATTTCTATAAAATTTATTCCGCTGCAATATTTGTACTCTGTGATTCTGTGTCTGTTCTGTTTTAAACCGTGTAAGCCAAAACAATCTGTCGTTTTGGTCGTTTCAAGTTGGTTTAACCACCAACTTGAGGCGGGAAAAATGCACAGGTCGTTATAGTCTTGGAGGCGGGAAACCTGTATAGATTGATTGGTTTTGTGGTCGATAGTGGAAGGCGAGTGACGGTTGAAGAACCTAGTCCATAGCAAGGTGGAGATGTTAATTTGGTCACTGCTGATGTGTTAGACAGGGGTCTTCATGTTGATGATGCTCGACGGATCTGGGGTGATCAAGGAAGGAGCTCAAATCAAGTGGTAGACGGGTGTCGATGCAGAAAATCCACAAGGTGGAGATCCTTGTGGTATTACAAGCATTTTAGACCTTTAGTGTTGTGTGGTGCATCTCGGGGGAAGATGCATCGTTGACATACGGTGGGTTGTGTTTATAATGGTTTAACTGAGAGTAGGTGTCGTTGAAAGAGCTAGATGACTTGTGTGTTGGAAGATCGTTTGATGTGATGCGATTTCATATCAAGGTGGAGTGTTGTGATTTATGACATGAAATCACATATGTTGATGCAGATGAGGCATGGATGTGCTTGGCGATAGTGGAGATGGAGCAGGGATAGAAAAAAGGCAAGGAGGAGCAGTTTTGTGCTATGTTTCAGCACAAACGTCTGAGGGATCTTGGTCAGACGTCTGTGCATTTATGATTTTGAAACACGAGAGTGTGGACAGACGTCTGACCAATCTGGGTCAGACGTCTGACTTGTCAGGGTTTGGAACCCGAGAGCATGGACAGACGTCTGACATATATTGGTCAGACGTCTGAGCGGGTTTTCTGCGGTTTTGACTTGGTCTTTCTATGACTTATTCTACAAGTAATGAAGGGGCAAATTGGATATTTTTCTAGGCCTTCTATTCTCCTATAAAAGCAGCATCTAGGGTTAGATTAAAAGCATGGGATTGAGATCGAATTAATTAATCCAAGGGTTTTCCGTCGTTCTTCATTGTTCTCCTTCTCCAAAAAAAGTGTCAGTCATCTAGATATTCTTTCCCTTTCTCAATAAGGTTATTGATTCTTGTAATTTGTTTATTGTTGGTTGTTGAACCAGTGAGTGTAAACAATTTTTTTTTTTGTGAATCAATAAAGAGGGTGGTTGGGTGGAATATCTTGCGTTTGTGCGTGTGTTTTCATTTCTGTGTTTGTTTCCATAGAAATCATCTTTAAGTAATTGGGTGAAGAAGATCCTGGTCGCTTCCGCAAAGACGCAGTTTTCATAACACTAATATTCTACTAAAATCGATTTCTAAAATGTTAAGAAATAAATATAACAAAACAAATATTCCACTGAAATTGATTTTTTTTTTTAAAATAAGAAATGAAAATAATACCAACTAATATTCTACTAAAATCGATTTCTAAAATGTTAAGAAATAAATAAAACATATATTCCATAAAAGCCGATTTTCTTAAAAAAATTGGAAATGAATATAACAACAACAAATATTATACTAACATATATTTTCTAAAAAATTTAGAAATGAATATAACAACAACAAGCATTCTACTGAAATTGATGTTTTTAGAATAATTAAGAAATTAATATAACAACTACCAATATTGTACGAAAATTGATTTTCTAAAAAAAATCAGGAAATGAATATAATATTTATTTAAAAATAAGCATTAATTATTATTTTAACAAATATAACATCAATAAATTAAAGTTTTTAGTTTCAAAAAACTTTAACTTATTTTAGAAGATACAACAACTGCAGCAATACACATCTTGGATGTAATGTTATGTGTATAAGAAAAATAAAATACTATCGAAATTAGACAGAAGTGTGGTCTGTGGTGTATTGAATTTTTAGCCTTAAAAGGATTTAATTTATTTATTAGAATACAACGACAACACATCTCTTGAATGCAAAGTTATGTGTAGAAGAGAAATGAAGTAAAGTACTATCGAAATTAAACAAAAGTGTCGGGTATGAAGTCTTTAGTTTCAAAAGTATTTATAGATAGAAGGTAGGTGTTGTTAGAATTACTAACAAATATTTTTAAAGGGACGGATTGGTTAAGGTCTCAGTTAAGTTTCAAAATACACAAAACATTCTTGTCAAGAAATATAGTAAATTAAGTCCTTGTTTTTTGAAAATAAAATAAAAAAACAACGTAAAAATCTTCCAACCTTCAAAACTTATCTCAATTTTAAATCATCTTCGTATTTAAACAAGAAAAGTAAAAAAAATACATTAAAAAATAATAAAAAATTACCTTTCAGCAAAACTTGTAGAAACAAAAGCAGTTTTTCAATAAACGGCAGACATACACGCAATTATAACCAATAATTACATACTTTATACAATCTCTGCTAAATGCTTTAAAATTTCTAACTAATTGTCTATGCTTTCTCAACATCACATTATTATAGATAAATCATCAAAAACTTAATGTAAATCACATACAAATGAAAAATGGCTCAATGCAAAAAAATGCAGATAAAAAAACAACTTTTCTAAGTAATTGCAGATATGTCTGCAATTTTCGGTTCACATAAGACATGTCTACAAGATAGCATTTGTACATATGTCTGCATTTGTTTATAATAAATGTAGGCGTTTCTGCATTTTTTCTTTTCTTTTCTAGTAATTTTGTTTTAATATTTCCAATTTTATGAATTTTTAAGCACTTAAGAGAAAAAACATGAAAACAACATTGCTACAGTTCTTGAGATCCGTTTTACAATAAACTTTGAAAAGGAATCCGCCTTGTATGAAGTTTGATTTTAAGGACTCGCCACTAGTTATCACATTTTTAAGTTAGGAACAATGTTCGTCTATTTTATCGACTATACTTGGATGTAGGATGTCAGAACTTGTATGAAAAATCCGATGAAAGAACATTCCCACAATGATATATACATATTTATTAGATTTATGATATCTAATAATCGAAATAAAGAGGAACATCATTTTCCTTGTAGTAAGGGCCAACATAAGAAGCATGGGAACCTTGATGCAGTTAAAGTATATTTATATAAATATGGTTTGATGCCAAAATATTATTTATCAGATCGTCATAGAGAACTTTTTACATCTACGCCAAATCTATTAGATGATGATTATGTTACGACGAACGCAATAGAAGATATGGTAGAAGATGTAATAAAACCAATGTTACCTAACACTCAATTTGATGACGACGACATCAATATTGAGAAAGATCTGAATATGGAAGCGCAAAAAAATTATAGTTTATTAGATGCTACTAAAAGGCTGTTGTGGATGATTATAAAAGTAGAACCAAATTATCATTAATAATTGGGCCATAATGACATCAAAATTCAACTTTACAAAAGCTTGATTTACAGCAGTTGTGAAAGCTACAAACCGTGTATGTTGTTCGATAATCCGATGTGTTATAGTCATTATAAATAGGGTTGACAATTAGAATCGAAAACCGGCCAAAACCCAAAACCCAAACCAAACAGATCCGAACCGAACCCGATGGGTCTCGGATCGGGTTTAGGTGACGAAAAATACAATTAAGACCCGACCAAACCCGACCCAAATTGACCAAATCCGAAAAAACCAACCAAAAAACATTGATATATATGTATTTTTAGTATTATAATCCAACCGAACATGGATCGAAGCTCGGGTCTGGTTGGGTCCAGATTTTTGAAATGTATAGTTCAGACCCGACAAACCCAACCCTTCTGGAACCGAGACCCACCGGGACAGGTGCGGACCCACCTGATCGGGTCTAATTGTCACCCCTAATTATAAAGTGAAAACACTTATATCGGTTGGCTTTCCTGCTGCTGCACCAAAAGATGGATACATGTATAAAAGTTATATGTAGTATTGAAAATGGAACATCAATCTTAGGAACTGCAAAATATGCAATAAGAAAAGATGTATAGAAAAAAAAAAGTTCCATACAAGATAATGCCTTATTTACTTATCACTCCTATACTTCAAAGGTTATATGTGTCTTCAACGACGTCATGTCACATTCGATGGCACAGTGTTTAACTCACATTAAGATGAAACTTTGACATATCAATCTACTGTAAAGCATGTAAACGTTTCAATAAGACGCATCCCATATTTGTTGCAAAGAGACTTATTGCCGCACTTAGTTTATATACGAATGGGTTTCTCTATTTTCTTAATTTGGTAGTTGTAACACCCACATTTTTAGATTAAATAATAAAATAAAATTCGTAAAATTTCAATAATTTAGTCATAGAATTAACATCATTGCGTCTGTGGCGATTTTCTAATCAATTTAGACCTATGATTTACAGAAAATGGATCTAAAATGAACAAGATATCATTAAATGAAATTTTAGAACAAACGTGAAAAAGAAGAAATAAGAAAAACACAAATAGAAACAATAGTTACCAATGTTTTAGTCTTATAAATAAAAAGTTAAGTTAGATGAGTTGGTAGACCATGCACTTCCTAACATGGAGGTTAGGAGTTCAATTCCCAATAACATCAATATTTTAAATTTTAAGAGAGTCAACTAAAATTATGCATGTTCTAAGAGAAATATATATATATATATATATATATACACACACACACACACACATCAATATTTTAAATTTTAAGAGAGTCAACTAAAATTATGCATGTTCTAAGAGAGAAATATATATATATATATATATATATATATATATATATATGTATGTATATGTATGTATTTGTATGTATATTTGTATATGTGTACATATATATATTTGAAAATTATGTATGTATGTATGTATGTACATACATACATACATACATATATATATATATATAAGTGTATAAATATATTGGCGAAAAATTAAAAAATAACAATCAAGAGAAAAATGTCGGCATAACGCCATTTGAATTTTGAAAATAAATGGGGTTGTGCATAAATATATAAACCTAAATTCAGAATTATAATTTAAAGCATAAATTCAAAGCGGAAGGTAATAATGGAATGAATGCGCACATTTATTTACGTGTGTTAAAAAGAATGAAAATAATTAAATAGATTAGAAAAAAATTGGCATGGGAATAATGTTAATAATAACATTTATATTGCACGGCTATTAACGAACGAAAGTTTAGGAAGCTACGCATGAATATATATACGTAAGTTTGAATTTGAAATCTAAAACGTACGTTATAACTGAAAGAAATTAATTTAGGGAAGAATAACAAACAAGAAGATAGCGCAAGAAGATAACATTAAAAGTAACATTTAAACATAGGCAAATATCACACATAGGAGGACCCATTCGGGCCATTTATAATATGAATTTTATATTTTGTCGGCTCTGATTTATTCTTTATAAATCTAACGGATGAGGTTCTTTAGAACATCTATAAATAGACCAACAGGGTCTAGTCTCAAACTCATATTTTCTAAGAGGGCGCCAGAGCTCTGTCATTTCTTTTCTCCTTCAAATTATTCATAAAATAAATATATTAGTTTTAGGATTTCTGATTTAAGATTTGGAGATAAAGATTATAGATTTAAGTTATAGATGCTCAGATCCTTCGTCCAAACAAATCAACAAATTCGAATTAAAAATAAAGCAACGCAGATACAAATCAAATTCAAGAATTGTGCGCAGTCAAGTGAGTGGATTAAATTATATTTTTCAATAACAATATTTTCGTATCATTTGATTCCTACTAAAATTTACAATATGTTCTTCTTCTTATTTTCCTCTCTTCTACGTCAAAATATACTATTTATGTCAAATTTTGGTTATGCACGAAAATTGAATAAAGTTAGGATTATGCGCAAACTGGATAATTGAATTATGGATAAGCGCAAAATTATTGAATTGTAGCTATTTGCAATTTAATCGAAATTATAAACAAAAAGGGGAAAATTTACTGATTTGAAGCTAAAAGAACATATTGTGTCAATATTGTTATAAACGAAGGATTTGTAAATTTACATATTATTTGTAAAAAAAAAAATCTCTTTTCAGATTTAATTGGAAATAGTGCAGAAATTGTACGAATTAAAAGAAAAGGAAGTGTAAATCAAATTGTGTCAAATTTTATTATAATCGTGGAAAATAAAAAGAAGAAAACAAGTTAGAGATAGTAATTATACAAATTAATCCAATGTGAAAGTTCATAGTAGTCTATATTTATTGGTTAGTAAAGAAGGGGTATTTTCATTGTTCGGTAACTAAAGAAAAATAGGAAACATGATTGCAAACTAAAATTATAAATAAATAAATATTAGTGTGAAATATGGAGTTAACCGTATTACGCAATAAATTAATGACCTCAAAAAGAAGAAAATAAATATTTTACAATCATGGGTTCCTATTATAGTAATTACCTGAAACTATGTAAAAGGATTTTATTACTGATTTGGTAAACAATCAATTTGAAATAGGCCTAACTTCCTAAAAAGAATAAATCGTAAAGATGAGAAAGAAGTATAACATAACTTAAAAAAGATATAAAAAGAAAAGGAGATATAAAAGGTTTATTGTGTAAACTTACAAAGACCGTAAGTAGATTAATGTCATAACCATGTAAATTAATAAGAAACCTGCGAAATATGTAATGGATGGGGAATGTAACATATTATAATAAATTATATCAGACGGGAATGTAATATAATATGTAGACTTGTCATAGGGACAAGTAGAGTAATAACACAAAGGTTATAGTTAAAAGATGAAACGAGAAGTAAGAGGCTTATTATAATTAACTTAGACAACGGGAAAAAGGTTTAGTAAACAAACTCACAATTACAATTGTGGTAATATTATAAGTAATATTATAACACGAGGTTATAACTAAATGGAAAAGAGTAGAGTAGGCTTATTATTAGTAAACTTATAATTGAAGAAATCACGTTTAATGAATATAATAACAATCGATGGTCGTTCCGACAGTGAGAGCTGATTAGGAAAAATAAGCGACCAACTAGGGCTAATAAACAAATATTTTGAATGCAAAATAAACAATGTAATGTTTACATTTATTAGCAATGTGGTAAGTAAAAAAAGCGTGTAGTTGAAGATTAGATATAGGGTTTAATAACGTAATGATGAGATGCACGTAGGCCAGTCCGTACATATTTGTGATGAAGAGCTCAACAAGGCAGATCATCATGGGTGTCTGGAGACACGAGGGAAGCACGTCTAACTTATTCGATGGGATTTCAAGGAAGTGCGGGACTTCTACGGGATGTGAGGATACTCTGTGATGGCCCCCTGTGGTAGACCTAATGAAGCTGTACCCACAGAGGCATGGTCTGTACAATTCCATCTGGTGAGTATGCCTTGGCTGCATCTTGGATGATGGACAGCCAAAAGACTGATTGGGATGATTTTACGATGATTCGGTAGCTGCCTCAATGAGGGAGGCTTCATTGTCAGGACACAACAATGATAGTAGGTCGTCGGATATCTGTTATCGTCAGTCCAAGCGTGTGTGGGAAAGACTAAAGCTAAGCCAATAGGCCAATGATCTTCACTATCGGGTCACAGAATGAAGGGCCACATGTTTGTTTATATTAGATAGTAGGGAGGTCATTTAGCTCTTTTGAATAGTCTTTCATTAGATTGGGGGTAGGTTGGAGTGGGGCCTTAGAGAACCACCAAAGAGACAGACCTAAATTTGGATATCCATACTGTAGGTCTAATGAGGTTGTCCTTTACAGGTATGTGTAAAGCCCCCGACTGAGTTTCATGGAGAAAACTCAGGGATTAGGGCACCCTTATGGTGTAGCCGTATAGGCTTATTCGCTTTCGCAGCATAGCCTAGTACGCTTTCGTGGTGTGACGTTGGATACTTAGTATGCCTTCGTAACATAGTCTAGTATGCTTTCGTAGCATAGAGATAAAGGTCGGTACGTTTTTCATAGTATGATGATGTGGCCCACAAGAGGAGGGTACTGTGGGAAGTACCTCGATATTGGATATATAGTTACATATATATTATTTATTAGGTTAACCTACTGGGGAGTAGATGAGTACGATTTATACAAAGAAATCAAAAGTGTACTGTGAAATAAATCCGAACAACTTAATAAATATAAATTAGTGATAGAACAGTATATGTAGTGTTATTTGAAGAAAGTATAATTTATCCATTCACCAGAACTTTTGTTCTGATCTCTTCCTCATAATAAACTCGTAGGTTAGACAGGTGGTTGAGATTCTACAGCTTAGAGACACTTGTTAGATAGTGTTATTAAATTGGTGAGTATTTACTTACTATTATATTTTATTCTCTTCAGCTGTGAGGTTTCTATTATGAGCTCTGATATATTTATCTTTGACTTTCTGCAAGATGGCAAATAAACCAGCTCGGGTTTCGATAGATTTGGATTTTTGAAAAAAAATCGATCTATCGAAATTCACGTAGCTACAGTAGTAAATATTCTTCTTAACCTATCATCGTTACTTCTTTTCACTTATCTCCGTAGATGTGTATGAAAACTCCAGATATGTTTCCCACCATTATTGTCCATATACTAATGATCTGGCATAAAGAATTGATGTTTACCTGCAAGCATTAATCGAAGAATTGAAAACATTACGACATGGAGGAGTTGAAACACAAGGCATTTTGAAAAAAAAATAAGAATTTTCATGTGTTAGCTTCTTTGTCAAGGACTATTAATAATTTTTCTGCATATGGGATGCTTTCAGATTGAAACTATGTAGCTAAAGCATCCGGCGAATTTAATGTGGCAGAGCTGTAAAAAGTTCTAGAGGGGATAAAGTGAAAAAAAAGTGGACTGCTCTAAGATAGCATATAATACTCGTACTTAATGTATTTACAAATATATGAACTAAAGTTAACTGAATGAGTACATTCTTAATTTTGAATTAAAACATATGCAAATATATGTAAAAAAAATTGACTTAATTAAATTTAATAGAATATTAGAGTACCTTTGTTTTAAAAAACTAATTTTACAGTTTTTATAATATATGAATGTCGGTTTTTCAACTTACTCCGTTTAAAGAAAATATAGTGGAAATAACGGAATTAATGAGATGTATCGAAAGAAGTGGAATATAATGGGGTTTAAAGTCAAAAAACTATTTTTTAGGCCATTTCGGGAAATCGGAGTGGTAAAAATACACTAGAGGCTATAGCGGGACATTAGCTTCCTTTACGTCCCTATGTACACGCAATTGTGTACTGTTCAAGGAACTAAAGCGAAGTGATGCCGAAATTTTGTTGAATTGCTTGAATTGAAAATATTTACGCGATTTAATTACGTTGTATTTGTAATGGGAGGTAGGATGACCCATCAGCAAAGTGTCAATGATTAATTAATATAACATTCACCAATAAACTGTTTTAGTAAAATGTCAATGCAAATTTGTATCATACTTTTTAATTATCTACTTAGAGTAAATGGACAATTATTTTACTGATCAGGGCTGGATGTACAAGCAACGAAGGGAAACCAGAGGCTCAATAAGCGAACATTTTAATAATGTTGTTCGCATGTTTATTTATTTTGCTTTAAGTAATAATGAAAATGACGAAGAAATTTGTTGTTTATGTAGTAGATGCAAATTGTTAAAGATTTTGATACCATAAATGGTTAGAGTTTATTTGCGTCGGTACGACTTGTTGCTGAACTATTTGGTTTGGGATCGTCATAGAGAACTGTTAGTATCTACTTCTGTACAAATTGAGGAGGTAGTGAGTAATGAAATGTCTACGACGATTCTCATAGAACATATGGTTAAAGAAGATGCACGTTCAATGTTTCATGTCCCTCAATTTATTGATGACGATGGTAATGCTGAAGCAGAGCCAAATATTGAGACAAAAACATATCTGATTTATTAGAGGTCACGAAGTAACCCCTTGGGAAGGCTGTACAAGTGGAACTGAATTATCACTAACTGCTAAATGCAATGAAATCTAAATGCAACCTCATAAAAGCTAGATCTGCAGTTGTTGTACAAGCTATAAAGCGACATATGCCTTCCAATAATTTAATGTGCGAAAATCATTGTGAGTTAATAAACTGATGTCGGCTATTTTTTTATCATATGAAGAAAAAAAAACACATGTCTAAACGGTTGCATGCTATTTAAGAAGAAATATTTTAACCTTAGAAATTATAAAATATGTAATCAGGAAAGGTACAAACCGAGAAAGTTAAAGGGAAATGAAGTCTCGCATAAACTATGCATTATTTACCTATTACTCCTAGAATTCAAAGGTTATATGCAACTCCTATTACTTGGTTTTCTAATTACTCTTTTGGTGCAACAAATTACGAAGGATTGAAATATTTAGTCATGAGACCCAAAAGAAAAGTCAAGATCTATCCAATATTCTTTGTCAATGGATATAAATTTAATACCAAAGAATGCGATGCTAAAAATTTAACTAACAATACTAGTGTATTTGTTAAAAGTAGCGATGATCCAAATGATCATATAAAGGATTTTTATGGTGTGCTAATCTAGGTTTTGCAATTGACATATTTCACATGAACCGCGGAAGAAGAGTTTTTTTTATGCAACCGATTCAGCAACGTCTCAGGTTCTGAAATCAACGTGCACCCAAAATATAATATTATTGAAAAAAACATACTTCACGTTATTATAAATACGATCCTTTTGTACTCGCAAACAAGCTCTTCAAGTTTATTATGCCCGTGTCCATCTCTAAAAAGAGATAAAATTGATTGGTATGTTGAATTTAAAACAAAAGCAATATTTACATTTGATGGACGTAATATTCCCGACGAATGAGCTTACTAAGCAGATACCGAGAAAAACAGAGAAATAGTAATAACCGGTGATTAAAAAGGTTTTAGACCTCTAAACGTGAATAAGATGCATTACTTGAAGCATTTGAGACTATAGAGGAACAAAATATAGAGCATGAAATGGAGTCTGAATCCGAAAGTGACGACGACTGATCAATAATCCTCGTTTTGGAGATGGTAAATTTATATTTTTTAACATGATATTGTTTCATTAAAATGATACGTTATGCTAATATGATATGTATCACATAATCTTCTATGTTATGTTATAATATATGTTTTGCATAGTCTTTTTATGTTCTGCTATAATATTTGTCTGTAACAGGTACTATAAATATGTCGTCCCCTAGATGTATCTCTTCACACTCGGGCCTCCTCGTACCACTCAGGGAGGGACAAATCCTCGAGCAGGTGGTGATGGCAGTGGTCCATCACAGGAGCTATCCCTTCTTATGGTGTGGCTACAGGCTAAAACAAATGGAGCGTAAGTATTAAGTTCCAAAATTAAATTTCATTGTACAATATAAATATATATAGTAGTTATGAAATATTAAATGTTTTTTTCCTGTTTAACACAGTGTGTTTGAGCTAGAGCCATCCAACATAGTTCTTAGGATATCGTGACAGGTATACATGAGTCACATGACGGTATGTCGGCTCTAGTGGACGTTAATTCCATATAACGTCAAGGAGACTATTTGGCAGTTTTTTTTTGGGTATGTTTGATATACTAATTATTACATTTTGTAGTTATGTTTATAAGGATATGATTAATTCATTTTTATACTATATATAAAAATTTAAAACTCGTATTTTCTCAAACATTCATGCTTCAGAGAACCTCTAGGATGCTGATATTTCCCTCCTACAATGCCATTGGAAAGGTAGAAACAATAAACAACATAAAAACAACTGGAAAGAAGCCTACTTGGATGAGCGCTAATGTGTGGGATGATTTTGTCACTTGTTGAAGCAACGGGGAATTTCAGGTAAATTTACATTATATTTAATTTAAATTGTTCTGCGCAATTAATATATAATTAGAACAATAAAGCATTTTTTTTCAACTTAAATTTATAGATGGAGTCTGAGAGGAAGTCAGCAAATTGGAGCAAGAACCCCATCACACATCATGGTGGCTCCAAGTCATTTCACCGCGAGGACTTGGAATATTTGTTAGTTAAGATAACAGAAAATAGTGTTAAAGATAAAGCAGAAATTATACTCTAAAGGACAAAACATCAAATTTTAGGTATCAGTTTTACAGTGTACATGGTATCAGAATTTGAGTACTAGTTTTTAAGTATCTATTTTAAAGTGTGTACGATATCAGTTTTCAGTGTATTGTCTTTGAGAATTATTTTTTTATGGGTTGTCCTTAAGCTTTAAAAGGTTATGAAGTTTGTCCATCACAATAAAATCCCCTTAAGATAAACACTTACAAATTTTGAATTCTAATTTGTTAAAAGATAGATAATATAACAATATATAATATATATTTATATGTGCATATTTCAGGAGAGACAACGCGGTGCTCCTATATCGTGTTGTGATGTTTTCAAGTATACTGATGCGGTGAGTCAGACAAACGATTCAGGCTCAGTTTCTTACTTCTGAGACCATGATGAGAAAGCACATACAGCATACGTAAGTATAACATAATTAACTAAAATTATATTTTTTTTGGCAAAGCCAGCCAGTTTTTATAGTGGACCGTACCACTTTTTCATCATAGCAAATAATGATTACAAAATAAAATAGGAGATAAGCAAACCGCTTACCTGCTACAAACATATTGACTTACAACAGAATAACTATAATCAGAGCACCATGCATGGTGTGATCAGTTACTATACAGATACAGTCAGATACATAATACCCAGTAGATTACAAAGGCTATAATATTACTCTCAATGCAGTTGCTTTAAGTCTTATATACTTGCCAATCAGCAGCAGGGCAAGTAGAAACAGATCTATTTATATTTGCCAAGCCAGTAGCATCAAGAATTGCAGACACATACATCAGCAAAAACGGAGGTTGAAATACCAAGCAGAAACAAGGAAGCAGCTAACACTTCTTGAACATTGCAGAAAATTGAATATGAGGCAAAAGTTGAAAATAGGTGCTAACAAGGAAGCTGGATGCAGAGTGAAGAATAACAGTAATTCAGGAACTAGTATGCATGGCTATAGGATAACCATATGACATACATCATTTTTTTATACTTCTATTTAGATCCAGAACTACAAGAAGGCAAGTCAAGCTACATCTAAAAACCACACAACACAATCTAAACTCCAAGACGACACACAATAAATAATAACACTGCTCACATACAACCAAGACACAATACCTACAGTCTCAACTCGACAACGAAAACCAACCAAGAAACACAAGCCGATCCCAAACTAGCAGAAAACTAGAGATCTAAAAGCCTCAACGCAGAACAACCACCCAGAAACAATACGAACTACACAGAAAACGAACATCATAGGCATCCTCGATGTATCTTGTCAGACATCTCCACCTCAATACAAACCCGACTTGACATTTGACGAGGAGTATACCATTTTTTAATCTGTCATGGATCCACTAACCCGCTACAGACGTTACAGATTTGGGAACCAAGCGGTAATTTTAAAATTAAATTTGAAAATAATTATTTTGCTGCATTTTAAAACCTATTGCACATTGTGATGGATTATAGTAAACATATATTATATCCCATCTAATAATTTAATGGAAACTGAAATTTACATGAGTTGCAATTATAAAACAATGAAAAAAAATGAAATTATGGTTACGACATCTCAAAAGGCGTGCCATAGGGCTCAGAACGTAGAGAAGATTGCACAACTATGAGCCTAGATCGCCGCGCTTGAGGAACGTAACTGTCGTCGTGAAGAAAAGATGAAACAATTGAACTAGCGGTTGGCGCAGTTCATGGCCCAGTACAGACAGTTTCCTTCATCTGATGGACCTAAAGGAGAGTGATTTGAGGTATGATTTGTTACGTTTTATTATTATATGTACATATACATTTTGAGTGGATGAGGATTTGGTTGATACATTGTGATGAATTATATATATTATTGCTTTGGATGTTGGTTTGGATGACGCTTTGTTGGTTTGGAAGATGGAGTATGTTGGTTTGTTACATTTTGCTGGATGTTGTATATATTGTTTTATGTTGTGTATATTGGATTGTATGTGTATGATTTCGGTTTAATATTATGTTTTGGTATACATATGAGGGTTATTGTTAAATATATGCTCGAAATGGATCTTTCATGATATATTTAGATTGTGGGAGCTGAAAGTAAGCAATCTAAAATCTAAAAAAAATATCTAGATTTTCAGCAGTTGACAACGGCTTACAGGTCATCCGTTTTCAATGGCTTCTAATCAAAAAATTCAATGATTTATGACGGTTAATAATGGCTATTTGATCAACAATTTCTTCCACGTGTCCACAATAGACGTTGGAGGCCACTGGAAAAAAACCCGTTGATTACGTTGGAAAGCGTTGATAGTCGTTGAAGTATATAGCAACGGGGTTTCCAATGTGTTATCAACAGCCGCCAACGGCTGTTGGTCGTTGGAAGCCACTGGTTTTCTTGTAGTATGGACTGAATATATTAATCTCCAAACGGAATTCTTCTTTGGTCACGTCTTTTACTATATTGTCTTATGGATATGTATTCAGTTCTTTTAAGGAAGCTTGTAATTCAAAAAATAATATAAAATGATTACCTATAGCATTTTTTGATGCATACACAAATTTTGAGTGTTTATTGGTTGAAAATAAAATATTATTTCACTTAATCAGTGTAGATTCTTAAGATATACCTTATGTTTTAATCAGTCAAGAGGAGCATATGTAAAGTGTCATATGTAAAAATTTGCTGGTTTCTAGTACATTTAACTAGGATTACACAAATTCGTAATCAACTCTGTCTTAATTATAGAAGAACATGAAGTGATCCAAATAATGAACAACGTTTTACTGGTTTGAATCAGTGGGTCTGCATTGGAGCATCACTCTGTGTTAGGTTGATATATAGATGATCAAATATTGTCAATATAGGCTGTTTATCTTACACTGAAAACTTCCTTTTCTAGACTACATATGTTACCATATAGATTATCAGGTTTATTCTGTTTGAAGTATAATTATTTTTTGATGTGAATTTCTCTTTCATAGTTAAATCAGCTGTATTACATACTTTAAACCGAGCAAGATTTACCGTAGATATGGATTCATTCCTCAAGAGTGGTATGCTTTACATTTTTCCTTCATTTGTAACCTTCCTCACTAATTTCACACTTAGAAAAATACAAAAGCCTGATAATTGTAGTATTTTGACACATTGATAACTTGGGACAGTCATAATGCATTTGATTATTTATGAAGTATTTAGCAAAAAAATTCTTTTTGCCTATTTTTTCATCTGCACATTGGTAAGAAAAGGCAGTGAAAAACGTAAACTATAAAATGAGTTAACTAGATTGGTAGATTCTTTTGTTCATGCAGTATTTCACGTCCTTGATAACTGTTTAGGTGTTTGTTCTGTAGCTGGTAAGGTATCTAATATGAGAAAATCTACTTCTAATTTAAATTAGTTAAGACAATCTTTATCTAGAACAATTTATTTACAAGATAAAGATATATTCCAGGATATGATGTGAGTTTAATAGAGTAATAAAAACAAAAAACATGGCGTACAGTGGAATAAAGCAACCTGGTATTAATTTTCATACAGTAGATATGTTGTGTAATAACAGTTCACAATTAAGTTGTACAAAAATCAAGGCCTTATCCACCGTTTGGATGTGTAACTTATATTTTTTTTATCAAGACGATCTGTTTATGTATTTGCACTATAAAAATCAAGCGTTTAAATAAATACTTTATAAATGAAGCTTTATTATAAATGAAATCACCGAAATTCTATTTTTCTAATTCAAAATTGTGTTGTGTCAATTGCTTCTTCAAATGAATCTCCATTCAATAAAGTTAAGAAAGAGGAATTGATATCTAAATTGGAATGAACAAAAGTCATACATTTTATACATCATGCATGCATAACAGTCAAGTTATCATTAGACATGGTTCCATTATATACGTAAGTATTTTGATTAACTTAAATTGGATTTTATCATAAACGCATGAAACTAAGCCAGTTTCATGTTTCAATCTTCCAGAAAATTTCGTGCTGGCTAATTAGAAAAAATAATAATGTTGCTTCATGATTTCCCAGTCTCACGCATATTCAACAAGTTTCAGCCACCATTTTATTTCAGAAAAAGTAGCAAATGCGGCACAGATCATATAATTTGTTAGCACAGAAATGCACAGAATATTTGGTTAGTTTCCATTTAGATAGGAACCATTTCAGCAACACACTAAAGCCAGCTTACAAAAATCTATGATCTGATGTATTTATAGATTATGTACTATATTGCACCAGAACTTTGTAAGTGTAATTTTATCTAGCTTTTTGAAATATACATTAGAAATTTGTGTATGTAATTTAATTTACCTTTATGGAATGTTTTTTTTTATATACTATTTGTTATAGTCATTAAATCGTTGAATGCTATTAACTGTTTATTATATATATAAACTGTAAATAATTGTTTTTTTTTTTTTTTCATTTTTGCATATATTTTGCAACTATAAAAAATAGTTGCAAAATATCAAATGACATCCGGAACTTACGGTTGTCAGAAAATCTATTGCAAATATTCTGAACATTCGTAAAAATCATCATTGCAACTGTCACCTACAGCCGGCGTAAAAGGTTGTAAAATATAATCATATATTGCAGTTTCACAAATAAAAATTGACGGTCGCCAGTCCCATTAAGCCTATTGCAAAGCATTTCCAGTTACCAAAGGAGTAATTTGTTGTAATGTTGATTTTGAAATCAACGTGCACAAAGATTATAAGCTTATTGAAATAAAGCTCACTCACATTACTATGACCATGCACCTTTCGTGTTAGGCAAGCAAGCATATTACAAGTTTATATTTGATTTGTATTCATCCTTAAAAAGAGATAAAGCACATTGGTTAGCTGTTTTTAAAACAAAGGCAAAATTTACATGTGACAAAAATAATATTTCAGACAAAACAACATATCAAGCAAACCTTGAACCACATAATGAAATAATAAAACTGATAATATTTATGTAAGGTAGTTGAATGATGAACCAAAACATGAAGACTAATAATTTTCAATATTTGTATCACTTGATGTATAATGTGTATTCTGAGTTTCCGATGTTATTAATAATGATGGCTATGTTGTGAGCTATGTATTATTCTGTTTTATAAATTATATATATGTACTCATGAGATCTTGTCTCGTTTAAGACTTTTAATGGAAGTTTTAAGTGATTAGTAACCAAACATTATAATAAATAAGTATGTTTTATCATTACATGAAATGACATATTTGTGATAAATGTGCGTAGGAGACATTTTGAGTTTCCACTGTTATTAATAATGATGATTATGTTGTGAGATATGTTTTATTCTATTTTTTATTTAATATATATACTTAGGAGATCTTGCATAATTTTTGACGTTTTAGTGGAAGTTTTATGTGATGGTTAATCAAACATGCTTTTTAATAATAAACTGATATGTGTTGTCATTATATGAAATTGCATGTTTGTGACTAGGGCCGTCAATTTCTAACACGGCCGGAAACACGACTCGTAACCCGCACGGAAAAAACCCGACCTGAACCTTTATAAATGGGTCAATTTTGGGTCAAACCGCTCTGACCCGTTTAATAAACGAGTGCGTTTCGAATTGACCCGTGAACCCGTTTTTGATCCGCTATGACCCGTTTAATATAAAATATATTTTTATTCATTATATGGCATGTGCTATTATGCATACACGGACCAGGCTGAGCTGTTAAATCTCTTTCTATAATGGTAAAAATGATTAATTTTTTCAACTTCACATTTGATAAGTTTTTAATTGAATATTATCATGGCAAATTTCCGGTAGTCATCCCAGGAAAGATACGAAATAATGGAGAAAGCTCGAGTGATGCAGCCCACTAGCCGTAAGTTGACCTTTGAGGAGTCAAACCATATAGGAGATGCTCTGATTGACCCGCCTTTGCTAACTGGGCTTTACAATAACAGAAATTAGAAGTAATCTGCTCCATTAACTAATATTTAATTTATATTTAATATTGTGCATAAATTATAACTTGCAATCAACCGATTTACAAGCGATAATGACGTCAACGGTTTATAAGAGATCCTGAAACAACAAATGATAGAGTTTAATAACTGGTGAAAGTGTGGACGATCGACACAACTGCCAGATAAGCGGATTGCAGCATATCTAGCAGAGTGCGAGAGAATGTCTGGGAAGGACGGATTTGAAGATGATGACATTGAGTTGATAACACTACGCCATAAATGACCTATTGCAACGAAATTACAAGGTGTTGCTAGATACAATGTGACGATAGCTATGTTTTTTTTGTCTATGGCAACATTCACTTCAAGGTGTTAGCACATATATCAAAAAGATGTTGCAGTAGCTATAAATATATTCAAATTAAAAAAAATAGACCTCAACAATCCACACCATCATTTAAAACAAAACCTCAACCATCAATCCGCAACTCACCAATTTCTATTCCCGCTTTTATTTTCATTCACCCCTAAATTTCGTCCATGATTATCTCAGCCAATTAGTCCAATAAGGGTTTCGCGTTTGCAAATTCCCAAATCAAAACAATTTTCTAGAAACAAATCCTCAATTTGCAGATTCATTTTCACTATCAATTCGCAGATTCATTTTCAACCATCAATCCGCAGATTCATTTTCACCATGTCTTCGATCCAGAACAAAGAGGGTACGACTAGGATTTCGATTTTGTTATTTCTTGATTTCGATTCGCAGTTTTCAATTCGTAGATTCATTTTCATTTTGTTATTTCTTGTTAGGTTTGTCAATCAAAAAAATATTCAGTAGCACAGTCGTGTATTTTGTCATATTGTTTTGCCACGCATGGTTTTAACTGATGATTTAACTTTCTAGGTTGTTTTTCTTTTGGTAATTTGGTGTACTATGTTGTTTTCCTCTGCTTGTATAATGGTCGCTTCATTGTTTTTGCTTTTATAGATATCAGCCTCCTTTACCCAAGGACCATGTCAAGCCATTGGTTGAGTTCGATTATGAAGGAGGTAAATTTTGTAAATTCCCACATCCATTACACATAAATTCCCCTCGTACTCACTTGTTATTTGTTGATTGATAATCAGAGGACTCACCTAGAGGCAGAGGTCGTGGTGCTCGAGGATCTCGTGGAAGAGGAAGGGGTAGCGGTGCTACTACTACGTGTATATAGTTTTACAATTTTAATATATATCCATATATCTTCTTGAGTAATTTTAAAAGCATCACTGCTACATTATAGGAAATACAAACATGAAATATGGAGATAGGTTGTGATATCTCGTAACGATATAGTGATATGTCTCATTTCATAAAATAAAAGATATGATGCTAGTATATAACACATTAGGCACCCTCCCCTTAAAAGCTAGCTTTTTAACGATGAGTTCTACCTAATGGGCCGTACCATTTGATGATTTCGCCGAGAACCACTCGACGTAAGTTCGAGCCGTGGGAAGGGGCGATCTATAGACTGAATTAAAATACTGATAGGTGAGTGAAGCCGTCCAAAGAGAAAATGGCTACCATTGGGTCAGTGTCGATAGAGTAGGTCGACGATGACGTTGGAATTTCGAAGAGCAGTGAAATTGTTGGAATATAATTTGAAACGGTCTTTTGTTATTTATGTTTAATGTTGGTTCATGTATTCAAAGCAAAGAGTCGTGTCCGTTCAATAAAGAGACGTGTCCGTTCAATGAAGAGTTGTGTCCATTCAAGTGAAGAGATGTGTCCGTTCCAGTGAAGAGTCATGTCAGTTCAACGAAAAGTCGTGTCCGTTCAGTGAAGAGTCGTGTCCACTCAAAGAGTCGTGTCTATTTGTTGGGTATGTAATTCACTATATATATGTGATCATTTTGTTGTGTTTGTAAGGGAAACTAGAAGGAAGTTAAGGAAGTAAGAAGGCAAGAGAAATACAAAGTGTTCTCCAATTAAATTAAGCACTCTTCCTCTAATTTCTCCTCCTCTAATAGAAATGATATGTTCTATATCATAAAATAAAAGATATGATGCTAGCATATAGCACATTAGGCACCCTCCCCTTACAAGCTAGATTTTAAGGGTGAGTTCTACTTAATGGGCTGTATCATATACTTATGTTTTTGTATCAATTTTCCGAGCTGTTTTTCTTCTGCAGGGAGCATTACTTTTTGTCAGCATTTTTATATTTATTGGATCAGTTGCAGCCCTTGGCACAATAGTGTCTGCAAAGCCTTTAGATGCTTTAGGTTACAAGGGATGGAGTGGCAACGGTCAAGGGTGTTATTCACCTTATATATCATCCGCATACCTTGGATGGGCAATATCTGTTGTAACTGCTTTGCTAGTTACTACTATTCTGCCCATCATTTCGTGGTCTGCAACATACTCTCTCTCTCTCTCTCTCTAAAACCGGGAACATTCTCATTATTCATCAGGTTATATAAATGACAAGTCCATGAGCTATGTAGTTATGTGTTTAAGGCTTTGGGTGATTATGGACCTCGTGTGCAGTGTTTCAAAGAAGGTTTGGTCTTCCGAAATCAGATAAATCGGACGGTATCCACTTGTTCGACCTAACCGGTTAGGTCGATCCCCGCCAGGACTGCGGCGCCCCGGACCCCCGTCGGCGCTGCGCCCAGACCCACTACTCGACTCGTTATATATTTATCAGTGTCAATGTCTGTATAAATTGAAATTGCATATATAATGAGTGAACTAAGTGATGTAGTAAGTAATATTTGTATATGTAAATAATTAATGTTATGTTAAATCATTGAGTTGTAAATAGTTGGAGGCAGAAACTTGTACTATTTTAGTTATTGAAATAAAATATTTTATTTAATAAAACACTGTTTGAATTCAAATTCTGTGCAATAATATTCTATTAAATAAATATTTAATCCCGTTAGATATGAAATATCTATAGCAACATTTTTGGAATGTTGCTACAGACACATAAGGATGTTGCTATAGACCCAAATATGGTTCTATTGCAACAATATTGGTTATGTTGCCTTATACAGTCAAAATATTGTCTTTCAGGTCTGGAGCAACAGTGAAAATTGCATTACAGCAAAAGCGTTGTCGAAGACCTAAGCCAACATTTTTTTTTGTGTTGCAAAAGGTCATTTATGGCGTAGTGTAAGTCTATTTTTTGATGGGTTTTGATCATTTTGTTTTGTAATTATTTGACATTTGTTAGTGGATTTGATCCCTTGATCGTTGGTTGTGGAGTTTGATGGATTAGTTTTGATGTTTTATTTAATGGACATGATTGTTTGTAGGTATGGTTGTGTCGGTTGATGAAATATTTGTGTCGTTTGATGAAAAGTTTATATAAATATTGATATTTGTATTGTATATTTAATTATATGTGATGTGTTTGAGATTATACGGCACACATGCGATAATAGTTGTGAAATTGAGTTTATATATGATGTTAATGAAATGAATGGAGATATTATGTTATTTGTTCAGTTGAATTGCTTAATAGCCGCTGCATTGCAAATTTGAGCTCTCAATTTTACGACGACTGGTGACTCTCATTTAGTTTCTGATTAGCGACGACTAACATCAGCTCTCTAGTTCCAGAACAATGTCGACTTGTGTCGACCAACCCATATCGACCTCCCACAAATTGCTGTGTGTTCAGATTTTTGCCACTAACTGTCGACGAAATCGCCGCTATTGGGCGGGTGACCGGGTTTTTCATTGCAATTTTTAGCGAACGCTGGCAACGGCTGTCGATGGCTATTTGCCATCACTAAAATCAGTCGTTCTTTTATTGTAGTTATTATCGATCTGTATAAGTAATGCATGCACTGTTCATGGACTTCCAGTTGCGATAATAAAAGCCGCTGACTTTAGTGATCTGCATAAGTAATGCATGTCTTTCACTCCCAAAGGTGCCAATCATGCATATAGAAAAATTGCCATATTTAACAAGGATATTTATCCAGACATTTCTAGCTACCGACCTCATTGGCACATTATTGACGGTTTACTCCACAGGATCATGTGTCACCTTTGGGAGTGAAAGAATATTGCAGCAAAATTATGTGTCATTATAGTTATATATATGGACAAATGCCAAATAACAAGAGTATTGACAAATGTTATTCAGACCTAAATCACATAAATTAGAACAGTCCTCTTAGATGAATTAATTTGGGTATAGTTGTGAACCAAAAAAGTTCGTTTAGAAATCTGAATCTTCAGAACAAAGGATTAGAGATAGCCTAAATTTGATGGATTCGAGGGTAACATAATGGATGTGAATATTCAAAAATGTTGGTTTAAAAACCCTAGTAGAACATAGTTTGGGTAACATAATGATGATGTTATAGAAGGAATTGATGGCTTCCACAGTTCCACTGCCTCTCCTGATATGATTTGTTGTTTCATTACTACTGGCATGTCTTTCAGGGCTGTCCGCTCGATCCCTTGAGTTTATTGCTTTCTAGAACCATACGATTGACGCATCAAAGTCCTCAACAAGCTGTTGATTTTTTGTTTTATTTTCACTATGTTAGCCAAGCGTTTCCAAAAAAAAAAAAAAAAAAAAAAACAAAAAAAAAAAAGAATATGACTATGTATGTACTGTTCATGTACAAACATAGCTTGTAAAAAGTAAAGTTAAAGCCCAATCAACACATATTATTCATCTAATGTGATTGTTATGATTAAATATGCAACTGCAATGCATTATCAATTCATTATTATGGATATGTATAAGTAATGCATGCGTTGTTCTTGTTTATAGATATGTATAAAGCGCACTTCATGCATCTGGAAAAATCACCATAATTAACAAATAGGTCTATCCAGACATTTTTAGCTACCAACACAATTGCCACATTATCGATGTTTTATTCCACAGGATGCATGTGTCACTTTGGGAGTGAAAATAATGATGCACCTTTATTTAAATTGTTTTTTAACCAGATCAAGCAAGTTGATCATTCATAACGCTTACATATTTTAAAGCCACAAATGATATTCATAGCTACAAATGTGCTTTATGAGAATATGGATCACCCTGAAACAGCTAGAATTCATTTGATAAATCTCTGCACTCAGGTGGAAGATTTAGAACTCTACATCTTAAAACTCAATGGTCACCAATACTGAGTTTGTTTTCTACATCTATGTATTTACTAAATATTGTGCCTATAGTTATGCTAAGAGTGCCATTGTTTCCATCTTTTCATGGTTAATATTACTAACTAACAAAAAATTAATTGATTGTACTACTTTTAATATCATTTTCCTTTTCTAAAACTTCCTAAATATTATCTAAATATTTAGGATTTACGAACTAAAATTGAAAATAAATTATTCACAGATAATAATCCATATAGTAGACGAAGTTTTGGGTTTAGACTGTGTTTATTTCAAATCCAATTATACATTTATGTATTATCGTTGTAAACTATTTTAGCAAGCACTGTTTCATAGTCGAGATTATTCGAAGCAACGAGCTGCTCTGTGACAAATATAAAGTTATGTCTAAAATTTAAAGCTGCAACTCAAGATTGGATGAATTTAAGAGATTCAGGTCTTCCGGGAGGAGGAGAAGAAATGAATATAATTGCTTATTATCACAATACAAAAGAAATGAATATAATTGCTTATTTGCTTATACATGTCACCCAGAGAGTGTGACAAGATGCTGTAGGCACAGTACACTATTTCTAATTTTCTAATTTCCTTGTTAATCAAACTGGTATGCAAACACAATACGATACATTACAAGAATTCCATGATCATGGTTGTCAAATAAATTGTTGTGAATCATATATTATACAACTAATATTGATGTAATCGAACAAATGCCTATCCATTATTTACTTTAAGCAATATAAACTGTAAATATAAAGTAAGCTAGTTAGCAATTTAGCAAAAACCTAGTATACTCTTTAAGTAAATCCAGACATATTCAATATTTGAAACTTAACTGTAGTTCATAATTATCACTAACACATGAATATACAAGAATGAATGCTAGTAGTTCATGCTAGCAAGTAACATAACAAAGTACAAACTTAAAATACCTGAAGATATTTAGCTCTAACATAAGGACTGTCACCGGATGGAACTTTATGAGTTACATGGAACAGTTCTTTCTTCGTCGTTTTCGCCTCCATTTTTCTCCTGCTTTTATCATGAAACAAAATATTTATTATCAGATGTTGATCGAAACGGTAGAATGAGGGAGAAGAATACGAGTTAAATAAACAATATGACAACTGAATTTGGTCACGAATGCGTCCAGGGACATCTGCCAACACAGGTTGGATTCCTGATGCATTGACTAAACACGTGAGGCACGTGTATTTTCCAGGGTCTGATATAAATAGTACCAGGAACTAACACAGGCTGCTCACAGATTAGAGAAACTCTTCATTCTTTTTTCTTACTTGCCCTTTGACCATGACAATTTGAGCTCGAACAAGTAAATAAAACAACAATTGTTTACATTTTTTGGCATGGACCGCTAAATGGTTTTCAAAATTATGTTTAAAGCTTAAACAGTTTTCTAAATATCATTTAAAATCTAAATGGTTTTCTAAAAGTAGAAATTGGGGAAGTATTCTTAAAATGAAACATAATGAAAAGTGGATTTCTATCAAAGTTTGCATGTAAAGCGGATTTTTTCATTTTGCTTTAGCAATTAAATTTTTTTTTTTTTTTTTTTTTTTTTTTTTTTTTGCTTTTTTGCGCTACTATATAAAAATATTATAAATATTAAAATGGAAGATTTCTATAAAAACAGTTACTGAAACGTCTGCAATTATTGTAAAAAAATCCAGATATAATAGCAAAAATTGCACAGTGTATTGTTGATACAGAAAAAGAAAAATAAGTTGTTGAAATATCTACAATTATTTTGAATAATTGTCAACATATCAATAACTCTTTCATAGTGTATTGTGTAAAAGAAAATAAATTGTTGAAATGTTATTACTTATAGTGAATAAGTGCTGGTATATCTGCAAGAATCTCATAGTGTATTGCAGACATATCAGTGCATCTTAAAACTGCAGACATATCTGTAATTTTCTATATAATTGATATTATTTCTGCAGTTTAGGTGGAAGCGATATATTTTTCATTTGTGATGTTTATCATTTTTTATTTGACGATTTTTCTGCAATATTGTGATGTTTGAACAAGTGTAGATATTGAATTTGAAAGTTTGAAGCAATTAGCACAAACTGCAAAAAAACACGCAATATTTTGATATAATTGCGGTAATGTTTGGAATTATTCGAGAATTTGCAGGATTTCGCTGATTTTTTATTTTATTTTTCTTACATTAATATAAGGTTGATTATGTATTGAATTAAGTTTTGAAGTTTGGTACCTTTTTACATTGATTTTTTAATTTTTTAATGGTTTTCAAAAAACATATACCTAATTTATAAGCTTTAAGATAGAGAGTTTTTCTTTTGTATTTTGAAACTTAAACTGGACCTTAACCAAACTGTTCCTTTCTAAAAACTGTTTAAGCCCTAAACGGCTTTCTAAAAACCGTTTACTAATTATTATTTAGAAGAAGAAAAGGCAACAAAACACACATATGCACTATGGTGCAGATGGAAATTTTTCTCATTTTCTTTTTTCCTCCTCTTATTGATTTTAGCTCCTCAGCTCGGGTGTTCTAAAAATTGGAATTGTGCTATTACTATAGGTATAGTTTCAAAGAACGAGTCGTGACTTGAACGTGCAAGGTGAAAGGATATAGAAATTAACGTTAAAAGTTAACCAACAATAATTGATGCGTTAAAGTTTAAATTTTTTTTGGAACATTTCATAATAAATATTAATTGGATTGCTTTTATAATAATTTTTTAGTTCAAAATTGAAAACTTTATTATTTTTGAAGATTAAAAGTGGTTTAGTTCAACAGTGTTTCCTAAATTTACAAGCAATAACTACATTGATTTTTTGTTAAATTGATTACGTGAAAAATGGACAAGTGAAGCGATGGTTTTTCCTTAAAAATAAAGAACCATGTAGCTTAAAGAGATCAGTGTAAAGATTCTGAGATTAAAACGTCGTTTCATGCACATGCGAGTTTTTGCATTTTAAGAGTCGAGCGTTCAAAGATTGAAGGTTATCTGTAGTTGAACAAGATTGGATCGCGACTTTAAAACCCTGTTAACTATATATAAGGTTTGAAAGAGAAACGAGGTCAAAAATGATTAACAAAGACAAAAAATTAGATTAAAATGAAATTCAAGTGTTCCTGACATTATTTCTCTATATGCCATGAGAGAAGAAATTCATATGGTCAGAAATCGGGACTTTAAGTGCATCTATTTGCCTTTTCATCTTCAGTTAGAAATAAATCATATAAAATGCAGGAAGTTCAATTTTTTGTGTTTCTTAAAATCTTTAAAAGATTCTATTATCAAGTTGAATATGACTTATGAAAAAAAACCAATTAATTTTTTATCTGTGCAAATTCAGAAGGATCATATTAGTTGGAGACTTTTACCACCTAAATGAATTAGAGATTTCCTTACTTCTAAACAAACAAAAAAAAAATCCATCTTCATGTCATCTTTTCATTTCAACAAACTGAAATAGCAAACAAGCACTTTATCCAAATTGGTCAAGGCACTTGAACATAGCAAATGAGGTTGCAGGCTCAATTTTCGTCTTGCGGAATCAAAACGATTTGTCATATAATATACTATATGTTACTTGAAAACTTGTATATTAAGTACCGATTAAAAAAATGAAATGGCTTTTACAAGAATGAAAGTATCAACTTTGGTAGAGTTAATTGATGCTAACAACAATTTTTAATTGATGAAAATGTGAATATCAAAGAATTCACTAGTCAAAACAAAAAATTAACTAAAACCCCAGTCTAGGTTCTGAATAATGTTTATACCGGGTTTGAGTAATACTATTGGTTATTGCTATTACCGATCCAGCCGACCTTCCTTACCGGTACTACTGTTCCCTCGTTATACTCTCCTGTCTTATTTTGAGAAAATTATTTTGCATCTCAAGCATGGCGGGCATGGCAGGGGAAAATAGAAGAGATGAACATACAAAAATACACAATTACATGCACTTTGTTTCATATATTAGAATATGATATCTAGTGAAATTTATTTTAATTAATAACACCTTTAACTTCCAATATTATATAGGGACATATACTTTTTTTATTACCACTATTAACGAAGCTGTATGTGACTTGTAGATGATGAAATCTTATTCTATCCGTATATTTTTGTGGATTGTTAAAGGGATTTCACTTTTAATTAACGGGGGGGGGGGGCAATTTTTTATGAATTGTTAAGGGAAGGACAAAATACATTAGCTTCCTCTTAAACATATAAATAAAAATTCCAAAGTTAACCACTAATCCTCCTTAATGTATACCTTAAAACATAAACCCTAATTAATGAGTAAAAATTAATGATTACAAATTAATGTTGGAGTGATGTAATAAATGGATATAGTTAAGGTAATGGAGACACAGGAAATTTTGTTAGTGATTAGAGGGCATCAGATCTAGTAGATCGTATTGGAATTGGAAGGTGAAATTTGATGTTTTGTACCTTATTGATGAATTTGATCAAATATCTTATTTGATATGAAATAATGATCGCCATATTTGATAGTGAAATATGATCGAATATTTAAAATCATAACTTAGAGGCGTATACTCTAGCATGCTAGAATGATCCAAATTATTTTCGTTTGGATATAGTTGAATGTTGATCGTACTCTTTTTCATTAGCGGCACACTATCTTTTGTACCCTATTGATTAACTGTGTTGTAAAACATGTTATACATCAACAAAGTATTGTAAAAACTAAGTAAAATTGGCAGTATTTAACAGAAAATCAATTTTATCATGTTGTTAAACGGTAGTGGGTGTCGTTGTTAAAATTGGACGATTTAAATCTGTGCCAAATTTATTATGAAGAAGATTTTAACTGATTCTTCTAATCAATTAATTATAAGCAACAAATTAGAAAGATATGAGAAGAAATTATTTGATTTGATAAATCAATCAAATCTAAATATACGTGACAACAAATTTGGATGATATGAGAAATTATATTATTTGATTTGAGGAATCAATTAAATATATGTATACGTGGAAAAAAACACAAATATGCAAAATTTGCATTAAAATCAAATCATCAAAATACATAAAATTTTCTTGTTTATCTTCATGCAAGTTTTCATCTTTACACATATAAACAGGGAGACATTTTCGCATCTTTTTCATAACAAGCCAATAGTGATCTTTTCCATGTATCCTCAATTATATCCCTATTTCTGTATCAATTATAGGGTGATATATATATATATATATATATATATATATATATATATATGGCAAAGCCGACCGGTTTTTAAGGTGACCGCGAACACCTTTTATTATAACTAATAATAAAAAATACAATATGGTATAGGTGATTGTAGTTAACAATCAGCTACATCGGTTTTTAATGTGGATCGTCTTCTGCTTACGAAGTTTATAGTGTTCCGTCCACTCTACCAAACAAGCTTAAATTACTGGAGCTAATCTAATTTAACTAGGCTACAATATTTCCTAACTCACCACGTAGGATGAGGTTGAGTACAAGATATACTTCACAGTGAGAGATTACATTCGAATACAAAGTAAGAAATAGTACAAGACTGTATGCAATAAAGGAAAGTGTACTCAAGCAAGTTGCATGACAACACTGCAGTTGATTAGAGACCAGTGATGTGCGAACAGAGAGCTATAGTTCCAACCAAAAATAGCATGTGAAACGACCCAAACTCCCCCTTACGGGAAAGTACGGATTGAATTGAGAACACGACAAATCAGAATACAACAATACAACAAATTCACTCTATTACAACGGTGGAACACCGTTGTAAAATTATTTTTACAATCGTGGCACCGCCGTCGTGAATTAAGAAGTTGTAATAGACTAAAACTTTTTACAACTTTTAGGCACCGTTGCGACACCGTTGTGACATTTGTATTTTACAACTGTTTTCCACCGTTGTAATAGACTTTATTACAACTGTAATGTTCCACTTTTGTTATAATTCACTTGTTTACAGATTTTTTAAAGGTCTAGCAATTTAATTTTAGCATTCACTTCTTTAAATAGAAATATGACGCCAAGTTCACTAATTAGCCATATGTGCAAAAACAATAGTAGCAAAGAACATATGCATACTGATTAAAAAATAAATAAATAAAGACAATTCAAAACAAAATCAACATTTTTCATTATCAATCTACACTTTCAATCCTTTCTTTCTACACTTTTAATCGACAACTTTCATCTGCATCTTCACCAACCATTAACTACATTTCAATACCTCATATCATCAACTACAACCCATGCCTGCACTAAACATCGTTCCATAGTTTTTGACTTGCAGGCAAAACTGGTTTTCTGAATGTATATCTACAACTTATAAACTGGAGTTAACGAATCTTCTGAAGGCCATTATACATATCAGCAGGGATGTATCAAAAGCCTCTAATTCATAACAGATAAAAGTTGATTGCAGGTGACCTCATATTAGCAACATTAATATATATTCTCAAAATCTTGTTGCATTCCTGTAAAAGAATAACAGATGATTAAAATTACTTGGAAGTTAACAAATCATCCATAATCGCACAAACTGGAAAACATAATCCTCCTCCAGCATCCATCTACAAAAATCATCCGTAAGTCGTACACCATTCATCTGCTAGAACCATCAAACTACAACAAATTACCTTTTTGTTAAATCTACAAATATGAAAACAAGCTGCATTAGGCATTCGTAATGCCACACAGGGTGATTAAATACACTTGATACGCAAAAACACGCCAAAACAATGCATCTGAAATGACTAAAAGTCAAAAACAACTGTACTATACAATAACCTTGCCAACAACGAAGAACATACCATCTATAAGAGAGAATCTCGGCATTAAATGCAGGTAGCACCACCACAGGAAACGATCAATAACATTTCTTTCAAGTATCTAGAGAGGACGAGTTCAGATCTTCCCCCAAACGAACCAGTCATGCGATTTCCTGCAAATTGGGATTTCCTGCAAATTCAGGATAAGCACTTGGAGTAGGGGCGACTTGCTTTAGAGGTGAACCTGGGATAAATGAGCTAGAAAGGAGGAGGGCACAGAAAAGGGGAACTCATGCGATTTTCAACCAGCGACAACGAAGCGAAATGGAGCAAAATCAAGGGTGTTGTTGCAAAAGAGGTATAATAGCAGATGAGGACTCACACGAGAGGGGAGGAGCAACCGCGAGAAAGAAGAGGATGTTACGGGAGAAAAGGAAATTGTGGTTTGAAAGTCGGCGGCGGCGGAAGAAACGAGAAGGAAATTAGAGTTTGGATAGAAGTGATAAGAGGAAACTAAAAATTAAAAGGAAACGAGGGTGGAGGGAAATGAAATTTTCGTGTATAGTAAGCGGGAAACGAAATTACGTTTTTATTGTAAGCTACCCTACGTTTATTACTTAATAATTTAACAAACGATTATACATCTTTGATTATAAACTAACTGGTACCTCTTAAAAAAACATACTTGAACCTCACACGCAAATACATGTGAATTCCAGACAGATAAAGCATTTTTAGTTGAACAAATTAATAAGTATTTGATTAATTATTATTTATTGAAAATTATTATCAATCATTAATTACTTGTATTTAATAGTGAGTTATTTGTAAATTATTAATTAATTAAATTGTTATCAATCATTATTAAATATTAATTATTAGTATTGAAAATTATTATCAATCATTATTTATTGAAAATTATTGAAAACATAAAAATTGTGATTAAATATTAATTATCAATCATTATTAGTATTGAAAATTATTATCAATCATTATTTATTGAAAACTATTGAAAACATATAAGTTGTGAATTATTGAATTACTAGTATTGAAAATTATTATCAATCATTATTTATTGGAAACATACTTCCCAATTGATTATTAAATATTAATTATTAGTTATTAATTATAAATAATCAATATAAATGTATTGATATTAATTATTAGTGGTTAATTATATTAAAATATAGTCATATATTACAATAGTCCAAAAATAAAAGTTGTGATAGGCTTTTATTACAACTGTCAAAATAACACAGTTGTTAAAAATAAGTTTATTACAACTTTTCTGAAAAGAAGTTGTAAAAAACATTTATTATAACGGTGCTTTTACCACCGTCGTAAAATTAAAGTTGTAATATGGTGTTTTTGTTGTAGTGCAAACAGAAGAACATATCATTGCTTATTACAACTATTACACCAAAGTACAAGAATATTTCAAAGTATGAATAAATATTACACATTGGAAATACAATATTAGAGATTTAAAATACATTATAAAGTACATGGCAGCGGAAAATTAATACATAACACAACTTAAAGAAGTACACGGATACAGAGCGTTCCGAATATAGCTCCAGGTGTAAACATGGACCTGTATAAAGAAATATGCAAAAAACCAAAATTACCGACTGCCCGTGTGGAAAATATGAGCACCCAGAGTTTAGGTTAAAACAATAAACTCTGGGTTAGTCCTGAGACTAGAGTGAGAACTCAAAAACAGTTATTAAACTTGAATTTAAAATTAGGTAAACCACGGGACCCCGCCGTATAACACAGAACGGGTTTACTCAACATGAATCTTAGTTTAGAATAAAACAACGCAATGTTTTTTAGAAAAATGAAGCTATTATAAGACTCAGGTTCCATCACACAATGAACGCAGTCGAGGATAGAGTTTTCCCTTATAATAGCCAAATATGCTTGATACGCGAAACTTCATCTTTTATTATTACTATAAGTGAAGAAATCAACTACAAACATAAATGTATCAATCATAGGTGGCGTAGGTACCATTATATTACGTCGCCATATATATATTTACAACAAAAACCGAATATCGCGTTGGGTTTCCATCTCCGAACCGAGGCAAAGGATCTTCCTCACCGATTTCCAGACATTCTAACAAATGCCTCAGGATCACAACTACGGGCAATCCTTGGATCTTCATGGCCGGTCATCCGTCGATGATTAGTTATACCATAAACTATATGTTAGCCGGTTTTATCGAACCTCTAAAATGGGTCAGTACCACTCTAGAGCCACTAGAGACTCAAATCATATCCGAGGCACATCGCTTTCCATCAAATAATAAGGGACTTCCACATAAGTAAACAGTCTGGGCTCCATACCATGACATTACACGTAGCTAGAACTAACATATGTCCATTTCCATGTAGTCACTATCCCTTTTTTGGTTCATACCGGGGTGTGAGGCTCGCGAAGTAACGTTACACAGAGCTATGATAATTAAAGCTGTGTTTTGATCATCAACCACAAGGCTCTACTTTTAAACAAAAGCCTTGATCATTTGCAACTCAGTATGCCACATTGTCAATCCATACCATACCATTGATTTCTACCAATATATAACCTCTAAGCTCGTACGTCTCAGATAAGGGTGTTAAGCAAGAGAATAAATTCTCCGCCACCAAACAGATATATATTTAGCAGAGATCAATGAATACAACATAAAGGAATACAACGTCAGACATACCATCCACTTACAAGTCCATTCTAGGTCAGAACGAAACCAGAGGCACCTAGTTCCTCGTCCCATATGTCCAATATAAGAGAGAGGTCCTCGCATATCCGTCGATCACCAAGTACGTTTGGACGATCACCACTTTTTACCTTGTCTTGGTTGTACGACCCAATCAAGACATCAGTAATCATCCAAACGATGTGAAGATCTCCGATCTTCAACCACCGTCTTCATCTTCGACTCTTGATCATCATATTAATTATTCAGAATGGGTTAACCCGGTCTTTTCGAATAATTCGCGTATTTTATAATCAAGTGCTATAAAAAACACACATCATATGCCTCATTCCAATTCAGAATATTCTTTTAATAAAATATTCACATTATTAGGGAAAGGTTCCAATTAATTTTATCAAAAATAAATTCTTTTAAATTTATTCTTTAATCTTCCTTTCGATATCGATTTCATAATATTTTGTTAACTAATCGGGATTATCGAACCTTACCGAAGTAATCATTTATTTATATTTATTATCCTAATCTCAACCTATTCATCCTATGGAGCAAAACTAGTAGCACGCCATATCTAACACCTACAGTGTTATCGGTAAATTTAATTACCATTTCACATTTAAATCTAATTAAAAAATTAAACTATCGCCTAGAGTAAAACTGGTGGTACTCCATTCTCGATCATTTCAAGAATTCGATAAATTAAATTATCTCATTCCCATTTCAATCTAATTAGATATTTATTAAAACTCCAATTTGGTTTTAATATCAAAAATCATTATTGTATGATTATTCAAATTTAGGAAATTAATCTTTATCTTTAACTGGGTTAAAGAACTAATGTCATTTAAAATACAGTTCACGATAAACCCAAAATCATCTTCCATTAAATATGGAATCTTCATAGAAATCAGGTCAATATATAATCAATATAAATTTTCGTATCAGACTAATAATATTGATGGAATAACGACAAGGCCTTTCAAATTCCATATATAGTAATGGTCTTCTTTTACAGAAGCTTACCTCGATTATTGTTAAATCAAGTTCCCTTCAATTCCAATTTATTCTATTAAATTAGAAAACTATACTTTGGAAAAATTTCCATTTAAATCTTAATAAATGATCTATAAATTCCGTTTAAATATTAATAAATGATTTATAAATTCCATTTTATATTTTCACTGTTAACTGCGTTAAAGAACAAATGTCGTTTAAAACATAGTCCATGATAAACCCACAATCAACTTTCATTTCAATTCTAATTAAACACTAATTAATTAGTAAACTTTTCTAATCTTAACTAAAAGATTTATTCATTACATATGGGGTTTAAGAACAGTGTTATTTAAGACATCATTCACGACAAACCCAAAATCCAGTTTATTTTATTTAATTCCAATTAAATATTAATTAATTGGAAAACTCCATTAAATCTTAATTAAAGATTTATTCTAGTTAATAACTAATTTATTTCAATAAAAATATATTTTTGTCTTTTCAAATATGGACTTTTTCATCCTAGACCTTTCTAGATTATTAATTATGATTTTACATAATTTTTCCATATTTTTAATAATTTTATTAAGGTCTGTATAGTCGATTTCCAATAACGGCCACCGAACTGCATCCATAGCGACCGTTCTCAAATTTGATTTGGACATAACTCCAAATCCATCCATTAGATTTCAAACTTCTTATATTCATTGGAAAGCTCTTTTCGATACGAACCCAACGGCTCCGGTTTTAGGAGAATCCGATGGTCAGATCTCCCGTTACATCAATTTGAAGTTAATGGTCAAAATTCACGAACGGTCGTTGCGCGGCGCGTTCTATTCAGGCCATTAAATATATATAATATATATTACATATATCGTCGATTTCTATTTAAAACGTATTTAATAAATCATTTATAAATTCGTTTTAAAACGATTCCAACTTCATTTTCAATTTTAAATCAAATTTGAATATTCTATATCTTTACCATATTAAAATGATAATATTTTCAAAATATTAAATTTTGAAATCACTTCATTTCAATATTATAAAATGAATAAAACCGGTCGATAAACAAAGGGCGTTTAACTACATAACTATTTTTGTTGTTCAAAATTTTTATTCAACTCATGAATATTTTATATGGTTAATACATTCAATAAAAAAATGATATTTTTATTTTTCAAAAATATCAATCAATACATGAATATTTTATATAGTTTATACATTCAATAAAAATGATATTTTTATTACTCAAAAATATTATTAAATACATGAATATTTTATATGGTTTATACATTCAATAAAAATGATATTTTTATTGTTCAAAAATATTATTCAATACATAAATATTTTATTCACTTCATTAACATGTTAAATATGACATTTTTAATGTTCAAAAATATATTTCAACAAATGATTATTTTATTTTCATTATCATGTTAAAAGGTGACATTTTTAATGTTCAAAAATATAATTCAACAAATGATGATTCTCATTTTCATTAACATGTTAAAAGGTGACATTTTTAATGTTTTAAAATATATGTCAACAAATGATATTTTATTTTCATTATCATGTGAAAAAGGTGGCATTTTAATGTTCAAAAACATATTTCAACAAATGATTATTTTATTTTCATTATCATGTAAAAAAGGTGACATTTTTAATATTCAAACATATATTTCAACAAATGATTATTTTATTTCCATTATCACGTAAAAAAGGTGACATTTTTTATGTTCAAAAATATATTTCAACGAATGATTATTTTATTAGTTTATACATACAGTAAAAATGTGATTTTTATTATTAAAACATTTTGTTTTAAAATATTCTGTATTTTTAATGATTCCTTATTTTAAAAATATTCTTTATTTTAAAAATATTCTTTATTAAAAAATGTTCTTTATTTCTGAATCGGAATGCGACTCAATCAATTACCATATAATTTCAGTTATACGGATTTCATACATCGCATGTATTCAACAATAGTGATAAATAATCATTAAACAATCCATTCACACCCAAAGTGAAATTACAACTGTGTGAGCAATAAAATGAATAAATAACGCTCATTAAAGACTGTCAATCCATCGATTGACATACAAAAAAATATTGGGACTAGTGTATGTCAAATATCATCCTAATACCCGTGTGGGGTTTTCAAACAACAACTGTGAATTTAAATTAATTATTGGTTAACAAAATTTAACCAATTCTAATTCAGTTTGAATTTATTTTTCTACTTAGCCAATTTTCACTGTTTAAATTATAAATAAATATTTACAATTTAATTTCAACTACTACATTAATGTTAACATTATTTTAATATGTTAAACATTTCAACATCACAAACAACACATAATACAGTCAATTTAAATCGTCCATGGTTTGTGGAACAGAAAAGTGATCTAACATGCACCATATACAATTTATAATAATTAAACTGATAAAAATCTACACTGGCAATTCTATATATTTTTCAGTTATAAAATTAAATAAATAACTATATAGAATTTTTAGTGGGGAGTTCTCACCTTTGTTTTCCACTCCGTCAGTTTTTGTTGTGAATTTCTGTTTGCGTTCAAAATTTCCTGAATTTCCAAAGTGTTCCGTTTTGGTCCTGGTCAGTTCTATTGCGAAGCTTTCATTTTTCTGATTCCAACGCAATTGAAATTTCTGAATTTCGATTCAATTTGAATAAGATGCAATCTTTTAAACATTATAATACATTAATTACAAATTAATAATATAATTAAATTAATTATACTGTAAATTACATTTCCACCGTCTTCATCCTCTGGAATAATGAAACAGCGAAACCTAAAAACCTCGACACCAACTATCGCCTGTCGCCGCCACTACATCAGACCAGACGCTAATTAACTCCCCTCCCCTACTGCGCCTTGGCGTCGTCCGTCTTCACCCACGATTTGGGGCTAGCCGATGGCCCCCACGGCAGGAAATCTAAGCCCAAAGTAGGCATCTTTGAGCATAGAATTCGAAAAATCCGCTCAGCGGTTTTTGATTATATCCATATGAGTTTGAAGCCCTAAAAATCCTCTTCGATTTTCGTTTTACATTCCTAATCGAATTTGCAATGTATATGACAGAGATTAAGAAAAGAAAAATTGACAGTTTCAGCCCTTGAGATAACATGGCTTCGGCTTCTGTTCGATATTAGGGTTTCATAACCTAGGTATATATATATAATATTTTATTATTTAATTTTCTAGTTTTGTTAAAAATCCGATAACTCATACTAACTCCAAATCCATCCCAGCGAATGCTGTCCCTAGCCAAATACCCCTATTCCGAACACAATGGACTAGGTCTAATCAACCCATTTGATCGTTTCAGCCCATTTTTCTTTAAATTAAAATATAAAACATTTAATTATTTAATTTGATCATACATTTTAATTTACTAGGGCCACATACTGACTCCAAAAATTCCCCAAAAATAAATCTAGCTATGTTTTGACGATACGATCCTAACAAAACTATTTTAGTCGAATCTGAAGATCGTTTGAAAACGGCCTTTTTCTGGTCGATCCAATTCGACTGAATTTGACAAAACACGTTTTCTTTTGCCACGCTCACATATTAATTCCAAAAATTATGAAATTTGGAATCTAGCAATAATTCGACATTCTGGATCCAACAAAAGTGGTTTCATAGAAAACGGAGGTCGTTTGCAAAATGACTATTTTTAAGGGCCATATACTATATTAAAAATAAATAAATTTTATAATGACCTTTCTTAATTTTAAACTTTACATAACTTTTAATTCCCATTATGAAATCTGGATTTTTCACATTCATAAGAAAGATATAATTAGACAGATTCAAATATTTCTTATTTTACTAAAATCCGATTTATTTTGAATCCTGTACACTCAATTGAATTTTGAAATCGAATTTTCAAACTATCGCGCCATTTCAGGCTCGTTTTATAATTAAAATAAATTTATACGTTCTAAGTTCGATTTAAATAAATTTTCGTTGTTATTATTTAAAATAAATTATTTTAAATATTAAAATCCATTAAAATTGCTAAAATAAAATTTTAAATTGGTTCACAATTTTTGGGTTGTTACAATCTGCCTCACTTAAAATCTTTTCGTCCTCAAAAAGGAACGGAGCTGAAAGTTGTTTAACTGACCAACTTAACTTTCATTCTGGTTTTCATTCTTCAACTTTTTAGTTTCTAAGAATTTTTTATTTTTCAAAAATTTAGCTAACACCCTAATTTTTTGAAAAATTTCGCCATAACCTCCTTTGTACAGGTTGATATTTAAAACCGCAACTTGCCTCATAGGGCCCTCATCAATACAAAAGAAAAAGAAAAGGACAAGCGGCTCATAAAATCATCAAACCCCAATAAATACAGTAAATATGTACTTACTTGTCAGGCAAACAATTTTACTCCCCTTCTTAGCTTCCTTGCTATGACCTGTTCAATGTATATACATGTATATGCATGCAATTTAAATCAATTTTCAACTCGGTTCAATATTTTATTCGATTTGACTAAATTTATCATTCATTCTCATATTGGTTTAATTAATTATAATTCCAATAATTTTATTAGTTAAACTAATAATCAAACATCACAACCAGCAATCAATTAGTTGATTAACTTTTTAAAAATATATAACTTTTTTATATAGTCAAAAATCATATTTTTAGTGCAAATCACATAAATAAATTCTAACTAAGTTTTGGTTCTCACACCAGTCAATTGGAAATATATAGATATCCCACTTTCGAAACTCGAATATAAATGTTGATGATGCTGCAGCGATAATCAGAATCATCTCCGGGCGACTATAGTGTGATTCTATATCTATCCAGTATATTTGAGACTTTGAATATACGTTCATGACGCGTATATGAAAAATCTTTATATACTCGATTGTCCAATATCAATATAAAATAAAATATTCAAATACGTATAATAAGGTTTAAATTTTCAAAACGAAATTTATTTTCATTTTTTTTTAAAAATAACACTCTTTGAAACTCATTCTAGGATACTACTAATCCCATCTCTAATGAGTCATTCTTATTGGATATTACTAATCCAATCTCTGATGAATTCTTTCATTCGGTTCTAATGTGTCTTGTTCTCGAGCTCCGTAAACCATAGCTCTGATACCAAATGAAACGACCCAAACTTCCCCTTATGGGAAAGTACGGATTGAATTGAGAATACGAAAAATCGGAATACAAACAGAAGAACATTTCATTGCTTATTATAACAATTACATCAGGGTACAAGAATATTCCAGAGTATGAATAAATGTTACACATTGGAAATACAATATCAGAGATTTAAATTACATTATAAAGTACAAGGAGGCAGAAAAATAATACATAACACAACCGAAAGAAATACATGGATACAGAGCGTTCCGAATATAGCTCCAGCTATAAACCAGGATCTTCTGAAAAGAAATCTGCAAAAAACCAAAACTACCGACTGCACGTGTGGAAAATATGGGCACCCAGAGTTTAGGTTAAAACAATAAACTCCGAGTCAGTCATGGGGCTGGTGTGAGAACTCAAAAACAGTTATTAAACTTGATTTTAAAGTTAGGTAAACCACGGGACCACGCCGTATAACACGGAAAGGGTTTACTCCACATGAATCTTAGTTTAAAATAAAACAACACAATGCTTTTTAGAAAAATTAAGCTATTATAAGACTCAGATCCCATCACACAACGAACGCAGTTGAGGATAGAGTTATCCCTTATAATAGCCAAATATGCTTGATACACGAAACTTCATCTTTTATTATTAATATAAGTGAAGAAATTAACTTCAAATATAAATGAATCAATCATAGGCGACATTGGTACCATTATACTACGTTGCCATATATATATATTTACAACTAAAACTGAATATCGCGTATTGGAAATTGGGTTTCCATATATGAACCGAGGCAAGGGATCTTCCTCACCGATTTCGAGACATTCTAACAAATGCCTCAGGATCACACCTACGGGTAACCCTTGGATCTTCATAGCCGGTCATCTGTAGATGATTAGTTATACCATAAACAATATGTTAGTTGGTTCTATCGAACCTCTAAAATGGGTCAGTAATGTCGACCACTCTAGAGCCACTAGGGACCCAAATCATATCTGAGGCACATCGCTTTCCATCAAATAATAAGGGACTTCCACATTAGTAAACAGTCTGGGCTCCATACCATGACGTTACTCGTAGCTAGAAATAACATATGTCCATTTCCATGCAGTCACTATTCCCTTTTTGGTTCATACCGAGGTGTGAGGCTCACGAAGTAACGTTACACAAAGTTATGCTAATTAAAGTTGTGATTTGATCATCAAGCACAAGGCTCTGCTTTTCAACAAAAGCCTTGATCATTTGCAACTCAGTATGCCACATTGTCAATCCATACCATACCATTGATTTCTGCCAATATAAAACTTCTGAGCTCATACGTCTCAAAGAAGGGTGTTAAGCAAGAGAATAAATTCTTCGCCATCAAACAGATATATATTTAGTAGAGTTCAATGAATACAGCATAAAGGAATACAACGTCAAACATACCATCCATTTACAAGTCCGTTATGGGTTAGAACGAAACCGGAGGCACCTTATTCCTCGTCCCATATGTCCAATATAGGAGAGAGGTCCTCGCATATCCATCGATCTACAAGTACGTTTGGACGATCATCACTTATTACCTTGTCTTGGGTGTACGGCCCAATCAAGACATTAATAATCATCCAAATGATGTGAAGAACTTTGATCTTCAACCACCGTCTTCATCTTCGACTCTTGGTCGTCGTATTAATTATTCAAAATGGGTTAACCCGGTCTTTTCAAATAATTCACGTATTTTATAATCAAGTGTTATTAAAAAACACATCATATGCCTTATTCCAATTCAGAATATTCTTTTAATAAAATATTCACATTATTGGGGAAAGGTTCCCATTAATTTTTTCAAAGATAAATTCTTTTAAATTTATTCTTTAATATTCCTTTCGATATCGATTTCAAATGATTTTGTTAACTAATCGGGATTATCGAACCTACCGAAGTAATCATTTATTTATATTTATTATCCCAATCCTAACCTATTCATCCCATTGAGAAAAACTAGTAGCACTCCATATCTAACGCCTAAAGCGTTATCGGTAAATTTAATTACCATTTTATGTTTAAATCTAATTAAAGAATTAAACTCTCGCTTGGAGTAAAATTGGTGGTACTCTATTCTCGATCATTTCAAGAATTCGATAAATTAAATTATGTCACTCCCATTTCAATCTAACTAGATATTTATCAAAACTCCAATTTGGTTTTAATATCAAAAATCATTACTTTATGATTATTCAAATTTAGGAAATTAATCTTTATCTTTAACTGGGTTAAAGAACTAATGTCATTTGAAACACAGTTCATGATAAACCCAAAATCATCTTCCACTAAATATGGAATCTTCACAGAAATCAGATCAATATATAATCGATATAAATTTCCGTATCAGACTAATAATATAAGTGGAATGACGGCAGGGCCTTTCAAATTCCATATATAGTAACGGTCTTCTTTTACAGAAGCTTACCTCGATTATTATTAAATCAAATTCTCTTCAATTCCAATTTATTCTATTAAATTGAATAACTTTACTTTGGAAAAATTTCCATTTAAATCTTAATAAAAGATTTATAAATTCCATTTAAATCTTAATAAAAGATTTGTAAATTCCATTTTATATTTTCATTGTTAATTGGGTTAAAGAACAAATGTCGTTTAAAACATAGTTCACGATAAACCCACAATCAACTTTCATTTCAATTCTAATTAAACATTAATTAATTTGTAAACTTTTCTAAATCTTAATTAAAAGATTTATTCTTTACACATGCATGGGGTTTAAGAACAGTGTTATTTAAGACACCATTCACGACAAACCCAAAATCCAGTTTATTTTATTTAATTCCAATTAAATATTAAACTAGAAAACTCCATTAAATCTTAATTAAAGATTTATTCTAGCTAATAACTAGTTTATTTCGATAAAAATATATTTTTATCATTTCAAATATGGAATTTTTCATCCTAAACCTTTCTAGATTATTAATTGTGGTGATACATAATTTTTCCATATTTTTAATAATTTTATTAAGGCCTGTACAGTCTGTTTCCAATAATGGCCACCGAACTGCATCCATAGCGACATTTTTCAAATTTGATTTGGACATAATTTCAAATCCAACCATTAGATTTCAAACTTCTTATATTCATTGGAAAGCTCTTTTCGATATGAACACAACGGTTCCGGTTTTAGAAGAATCCGATGGTCGGATCTCCCGTTACATCAATTTGAAGTTAATGGTCGAAATTCATGAACGGTCGTCGCGCGGCGCGTTCTATTCAGACCATTAAATATATAAAATACATATATTACATATATCATCGATTTCTGTTTAAAACGTACTTAATAAATCATTTATAAATTCGTTTTAAAACGATTCCAACTTCATTTTCAATTTTAAATCAAAATTGAATACTCTATATCTTTATCATATTAAAATGATAATATTTTCAAAATATTAAATTTTGAAATCACTTCATTTCAATATTATAAAATGAATAAAATCGGTCGATAAACAAAGAGCGTTTAACTACATAACTATTTTTATTGTTCAAAAATTTTATTCAACACATGAATATTTTATATGGTTTATACATTCAATAAAATGATATTTTTATTATTCAAAAATATTATTCAATACATGAATATTTTATATTGTTTATACATTCAATAAAAATGATATTTTAAAATATTCTTTATTTTTAAAGATTCCTTATTTTAAAAATATTCTTTATTTTAAAAATATTCTTTATTAAAAAATGTTCATTATTTCTGAATCGGAATGCGACTCAATCAATTACCATATAATTTCAGTTATATGGATTTCATACATCGCATGTCTTCAACAATAATGATAAATAATCATTAAATAGTCCATTCACACCCAGTGTGAAATTTACAACTGTGTGAGCATTAAAATGAATAAATAACGCTCATCACAGACTGTCAATCCATCGATTGACATACAACTAAATATTGGGACTAGTGTATGTCAAATATCATTCCAATTCCCGTGTGGAGTTTTCAAACAAAAACTGTGAATTTAAAAAATTATTGGTTGACAAATTTAACCAATTCTAATTCGGTTTGAATTTGTTTTTTTACTTAGCCAATTTTCACTATTTTAATTATAAATAAATATTTATAATTTAATTTCAACTGCTACATTAATGTTAACATTATTTTTATATGTTAAACATTTCAACATCACAAACAACACACAATACAGTCAATTTAAATCGTCCATGGTTTGTGGATGAGAAAAGTGATCTAACATGCACCGTATAAAATCTATAATAATTAAATTGATAAAAACCTACACTGACAATTCTATATAATTTTAGTTATGAAAATAAATAAATAACTATACAGAATTTTTAGTGGGGAGTTCTCACCTTTGGCTTCCACTCCGTCAGTTTTTATTGTGAATTTCTATTCGTGTTCAAATTTTCCTGAATTTCCAAAGTGTTCCAATTTGGTCCTGGTCAGTACCATTGCGAACTCTCATTTTTCTGATTCCAACGCAATTGAAATTTCTGAATTTCGATTCAATTTGAATAAGATACAATCTTTTAAACGTTATAATACATTAATTACTAATTAATAATATAATTAAATTAATTATACTGTTAATTACATTTCCACCGTCTTCATCCTCTGGAATAATGAAATAGCGAAACCCTAAAACCTCAACACCAACTATCGCCCACAACATCAGACCGGACGTCGATCAACTCCCCTCCCTTGCTGCGCTTTGGCGTCTCTGTCTTCACCCACGATTTGGGGTTACTCGATGGCCCCCACGGCGGGAAATCCAAGCCCGAAGTCGGCATCTTTGAGCATAGAATTCGTGAAATCCGCTTAGCGGTTTTTGATCATATCCATATGAGTTTGAAGGCCTAAAAATCCTCTTTGATTTTCGTTTTACATTCCTGATCGAAATTGCAATGTATATGGAGAGATTAAGAAAAGAAAAATCGACAGTTTTAGCCCTTGAAATAACATGGCGGCGGCTTTTGCTCGATATTTGGGTTTCATAACTTAGGTATATATAATATTTTATTATTTGATTTTCTAGTTTTCATAAAAGCCCGATAACTCATACTAACTCCAAATCCAGCCCAACGAATGTTGCCCCTAGTAAAATACCCCTATTCCGGACACAATGGACTAGTCTCATTAGCCCATTTGATCGTTTCATCCCATTTTTCATTAAATTAAAATGTAAAACATTTAATTATTTAATTTGATCGTACATTTTAATTTACCGGGGCCATATACTGACTCCAAAAATTCCCGAAAAATAAATCTAGCTATGTTTTGATGATATGGTCCTGACAAAATTAATTTCGTCGAATTTGGAAACCGTTTGAAAAATGGACTTTTTCAGGTCGATCCAATTCAACTGAATTTGACAAAACACGTTTTCTTTTGCCACACTCACATTTTAATTCTAAAAATTATCAAAATTGGAATCTAGCAATAATTCGACATTCCGGATCCAACAAAAGTGGTTTCATCGAAAACGGAGGTCGTTTGGAAAATGACTATTTTTAAAGGCCATATATTATATTAAAAATATATATAAATTCTATAGTGACCTTTCTGAATTTTAAACTGGACATAACTTTCAATCCCCGTTATGAAATCTGGATTTTTCACATTCGCTAAAAAGATAAATCAGACAGATTCAACTATTTCTTATTTTACCGAAATCCGATTTATTTTGAATCTTGTACACTCAATTGAAATTTGAAATCGAATTTTCAAACTGTCGTGCCATTTCAGGCTCATTTTATAATAAAAATAAATTTATATGTTCTAACTTCGATTTGAATAAATTTTTCATTATTATTATTTAAAATAAATTATTTTAAATATTAAAATCCATTAAAATTGCTAAAATAAAAAATTTAAATTGGTTCAGAATTTCCGGGTTGTTACAACATGTTAGAGATTTCGAGCTCCACACCATCTGTGCAGCAGTTTCCATGCACAATGTTTCATGTTTATAAGCAGAAATTATGGCTGAAATTCTGGAGCTTGCCTTGAGAGTGGGAGGAGATGAAGTTCACCATGAGGGACCACAAAGTCGAGAGCATGTATGCTTCATCTATTCAGCTAACACTCTGATGATGAATATAGAACCAGCTTGTAAACAAATAGAGCAAACCCCAAAAACCACGGATTTATCAAAGAAGTCTATTACAACGATTCCATACAATCACCACAAGACAGTAGAAGTCAAGTTCTGTTACGCAATACACCACCGTTCATTAACGGGAAAATTCTACGCTGAGGCATTACGTTTATTGCCATTAAAAGAATGAAGATGACCTATCCAGTAGGACGAATACAACAGGGGCGATTGTAGATTACATACGTTACTACAGATCCGAGCTACGACAACATAAATACTCCAGATCTGAAACTATCCACTATCAGAAACAAAACAGTCACTAAGGTACATCCGACAAGACAAAAATCATAGTGTTCATTGAAAACCATAGGGTGGGATATTTTTGTTTGAGTATTTGTATTCTTCTCTTATTGTACTTCCTCTTTAATTGAAGAAGAATAAAAGAAGTTGTTGGGTCTCCGTGGGCGTAGCATATTCATATCCAAACCACATTAAATCTTCTCTATCTTTTATTTCTGCTATTATTTCTATGAGGCTGCATAATTGATTATTTATAAGTTCCAATGGTATCTAAATAGACAATACTAGATCCTGATTAAATAATAAATCTTCTTCTCAAATTAACATAAATATCACTATAGTTTGGTACCAGACTTAGTGTTATTGTTCCTATTTGGATACATTACAACAAAAAACTGATTTTACGATGCCAAAACGGCATCGTTACACCATCGAAAGCCCAATTTTTAATGCCTTCCCAATGCCATTTTTGGCGTCGTCAAAACTAGCATGGAAAAGAAATACCGACGTCTTTCTGACTCCACTCATTAGGTGATTTCTGATGACATTTCAATGCCATTTTTACGACATCTTTTCGACGTCATTCTTTCAATGCCTTTCCCACCCTTATCGACGTCATTTCTAAAATACAATTTTGAATTTTTCTACACCTTTTCGACGTCATTTTTGAAGCAATTTTGCATCATTTTTACTGTGTCTCTAGCCTTCGTCCTAAAAATCAGATACATTCTTTTGGATAATAATCAACATGCAAAAAAACACATACACATACATACACACACACACACACATATATATATATATATTAAACAAAACAATATCAAGTAAAAACATTACACAATAATAAAAAATAGCAATATAATTAATAAAACGTCTACATAACACCCAACGTCTGATACAACTTATACTAGTGTCATAGAAACACAAATTTAAATGAAAATATGTTTACAAAGCCAACAGATTCACAAAGTTTAAAGAGAAATTTTCCTCAATAACATTTCATCGCATTTTTTTGGAAAGCAAAACTTTCTCCACAAATCCTGATAATACAAGTGAGAGATAAACAATATGCAAAAGCGTGTATGATGTAAACAAAAGCATACAGATACACCGCTCATATAAGAAACTCAAGATTGGCAAGCTATTTTTGTTCTTAAAAAATATCGACTATCAGAATTGTAAGCCATGCCATTAGGATACGGACCATGAGGCTGCTGATACCCACGACTCCTGGCTTGATCTCTATATGCAGATTCTAACTCACTGCCTGAAGCAACACTATGTCCACAGCTAATCGACCCACCTCGTATCCATGTCCATGAGATTCAGGAGGTCAGACATTGCTTCGATAACCAAGCATATGTAACAACCCAGAAAATCAGAACCAATTTAAATTTTTTATTTTGGCAATTTTAATGAATTTTGAATATTTAAAATGATTTATTTCAAATAATAACAACTAGAAATTTATTTTGAATGGAATTAGAACGTATAAATTTATTTAAATCGAAATTAGAATGTAAATATTTATTTTAATTATAAAAGGAATTGAAAATGGCGCGGTAGTTTGAAAATTCAATTTCATATTTCAAATGAATGTACAGGATTTAAAATAAACTAGATTTTAGTAAAACTAGAAATATTAGAATCTATTTGAAAATATCTTTACAACAAATCTGAAAAATCCAAATTTCATAGCGGGAATAAAAAGTTATGTTCAGTTGAAAATTCAAAATATTCGCTAAGGAAATATAGCCCTTAAAAATAGCGATTTTGCAAACGACCTCCATTTTCGACGAGACCACTTTTGTTGGATCCGGAATGTCAAATTATTGCTAGATTCCAATTTTCATTATTTTTGGAATCAATATGTAAGCGTGGTAGATTTAAACGTGTTTGGCAATTTTAGTTTGAATTTGAATCAACTGGAAAATGACCGTTTTTCAAATGGTCTCCAAATTCGACGAAATTAGTTTTGTGAGGACCGTATCGACAAAACATAGCCAGATATATTTTTCTGGAATTTTTGAAGTTCGTATGTGGCCCCGGTAAATTAAAATGTGCGTTCAGATTCAATATATATTAATTTATATTTGATTTTGATGAAAACTGATCGAAACAGTCAAATTGGCTTGCGAGACATATCCCATTGTGTTCGGAATGGGGGTATTTGGCTAGAGGCGACAGTCATTGGACTCGATTTGGAGTTTGAATGGAAAATTCACCTTCTGGAAATTAAAATTTTTAAATATATAATTATTTATAAAACCTCACCTCTCTTCTCTCTACGTTCAGATTCAATTCGAGATAAAAAAAGAGATGCCGTCGCAGCCACGACCCATGCTCCCCAGGCCGTTCTCCTGCGCCTCCACCGTCGCACCCCCTCTGACCCCGCCGCTTGTCTCTCCTCCCTCCCATCTCTCTCCAACGTGACAGCAAACCCCCAAACCCGCCAACAAACCCAAACCCACCAACAAACCCTAGCTGCTAGCCCTGGGTTCCACCATCGACCCTCCGATGCCTCCTCCACCCTAGTGCACGTCACCCACGAGCATCGAGCCTTCCCATTCCGTCACCGCGGCTAGCAACCTTAGCCGCCATTGACCTGAGCTCTACCATCAGCTCCGACATGTTTTCTAACTTGCGATGATGGATTCAACACATGTACAGATGAGGATGATGGAGATAATATTAAAAAGGTAATCTTTTTATTTTATTTTATTTAAATTTAAATAACATGGGATAAAAACTTGATAAAAATGAAAAGCTATGATTTTTAATCGTATAAAAATATAATTCATATATATAATAACATTGTAAAAATATGATTTTAATTATATATAGCGTGTTAAAGATGTGATTTTTGCATATATGGGTTGGAATTAAAAATTCGATTTTTAGTGGATAAAAATCTGATTTTTATTATATTGCGTTGAAATAAAAATATGATTTTTATCATATAAGTAGTGGTATAGAAATATGATTTTTATCATATAAAAGAATATATCTTTAGTCGTATAAAAAATTGGATTTTTATATATGAAGTAGCGGTATAAAAATGTGATTTTTATAATATAAACATCATATTAAAAATGTGATTTTTACTATGAACAACGTGAAAAAGACTTGTCGGAATAACAGGCAAATCCAAACCGTTTAGAAACGAAGCACGGAGGAATGGAAACCAAATGTGAGAACTTCTCACTTTAATTTATTTTCTAATTAAAAATATATACTAGGATGCAGACGGTGCTTAATAGCACCAGACACCTTTGTTTGAAACCATGTTTGTTAGGTTGTTTGGTTGATTGGATTATTTGTTCGAATTTGGTGGTTTGGTTGAATGAATTGATTAGAATTTGGTTTGTACATGGCGTGAGCCATTATTAGGCAAGGGATAAGGCTAGGCCTTATTCCGATTCTAGTATCGCACGGTTATGCTGCCAAAATTTTCTAAAAATGTTAGAACAATAAAAGTATCATTTTTATTGTATAAATGAACTGTATAAAATATTCATGAGATGAAATAAATATTTTACATAATTTTTAACGTGTATATGAATAAAATAAATATTCATTTACAAATCGGACGATTTGTTTATGTACACCCATTTGACTGATATTGATTGGGACGATATATTTTACACATCTCCCAACTGTACAAATAATAATCAGCGTTTGTTGTTTGAAAATCCCATACGGGTATTGGGATGATATTGAACATACACTAATCCCAATATTTAGTTGTATGTTAATCTATGGGTTGATAGACTGTTGTAAGCGTTAATTATTCATATTTAACACTTATATAGTTGTGTAATGCACTCTGCATGATGGTTGACTGTGTTTGGTTATTGTTGCGTACATGTATGTATGAAATCCATATAAATAAAATTATATGGTAATTGACTGTGTCTGATTCCAATTCAGAAAAAAATAATATTTTAAATTAAATAATATTTTAAAATGACGAGTAATTAATATCTTAAAATAACTAATATTTTAAAATAATGTTCAGTAACAGATCAAAATATGATTTTGATCTCTGATTTGGGATGAACACGAAAATATTTAAATATATAAAGCCGTGTTGATTAAATTAATGCCATTTTGAGTGAACAATATTTATATTGATTTTATTCATTTTTATAATGAATATTGAAATGGAAGTGATTTCAAATCTATTGTTTTGAAAATATTATCATTTATATATTAATGATATGGAATATTTAATTTTGATTAAAAATTGAATATGAAGTTGAACACGAATTTAAAACGATTTATAAAATACGTTTTAAAAGGTAATCGGTGAAATATATATATATATATATATATATATATATATATATATATATATATATATATATATATATATATATATATAATGGCCTGAAAAGAAAGCGCCGCGCCGCGGTAGTTCGCGAATTTTGACCAATGACTTCGAATTGACATTACGGGAGAATGACCGTCGGATTCTCCTAAAACCAAAACCGTTGGGTTCGTATCGAAAAGTGGTTTCCAACAAATACAAAAGATTTGAAATCTAACGGTTGGATTTGGAATCATGTCCAAATCAAATTTGGAAAAGGTCGTTGTAAGTGCGGTTCGATGACCGTTTATGGAAATCGACTGTACGGGCATTGATAAAATTATAAAAAATATCGATAATTTGTGTAAAATCAAAATAAATGATTTGGAAAGAACTGGGATGAAAAATTCCATATTTGAAAAGATAAAAATGTATTTTTTTCAAAATTAACTAGTTATGAACTAGAATTATAATCTAATATTTTAAATAAATAAATTGGAATTGAAATGGTTTTAAAAATAACCAAAATTTCCAATATATGAATTGGAATGAATTTGCATCGAAATCATCTTCGGAATATTTCGATATTGGATTTCGTGATTATAAGGATATTGTTATGGAAATCTGGAAGATATATTTATATCGTTATTCCCAATATGATATTGGTTGGTTTCGGAATTTGATATTGAATATAAGACGATATAATTTCTACTCAGAACCTTGTATTTAATATCAAATGGGATTTTGGGTTTGTCGTGAATGGTGTCTTAAATAACACTGTTCTTAAAGCTCATGTGAAAACAATGAATCTTTTAATTAAGATAATTAGGATTTCCAGTTAATTAACATTTAATTGGAATAAAATGGGATGCGAATTGGGTTTATTGTGAACTGTGTTTTTAACGACATTTGTTCGTTAACCCGATTTGCAATGAAATGTGATTTCGAATTTATAAATCTTTTTATTAAGATTTAATGGAAATTTTCCAAAGTAAAGTTTTCCAATTTAATATGTTAAATTGGAATTGAATGGAATTCGATTTGATGATAATCAAAATGAGCTTCTGTGGAGGAAGACTGTTAATATTTATGGTATTCAAAAGGCGTTGTCATTGTTCCATTTATATTATTAGTCGAATACGGAAATTGATATCGATTATATATTGATCTGTTTTCCGTGAAGATTCCATAATTAATTGAACGTGATTTGGATTTATCGTGAACTATGTTTTAAATGACATTAGTTCTTTAACCCAGTTAAAGGCAGGATGACATCTCTAACATTGTATTTCGAACTGTATGGTTGATCTCTTCTAAATATACATCTGTTTGGTGGCGGAGAATCTATTCTCTTGCTTAACACCCTTCTCTAAGACGTACGAGCTTAGAGGTTATATATCGGCAGAAATTAGTAGTAGATGTTGATTGTCGATGCGACATGTTAGTGTTTCCAAAGTTAAATAATTATTAATGTTGATTTTTGGGAATATTAAAACTAAGTGGAGTTTTGATGAATCTTTAATTAGATTGAAATGTGAATCGATAATTTAAATTATCAAATTTGGGAAATGATCAAGAGTGGAGTATCACCAGTTTTGTTCCAAGCGATAGTTAAATCTTTAATTAGATTTGAACGGGAAATGGTAATTGAATTTACAGATAACACCGTGGTGTTAGTTATGGGGTAATACCAGTTTTTCTCCATAGGATGAATAGGTTGGGATAGGGAAATAAAATAAAAGGTTACTTCGGTAAGGTGCGTTAATCCCGACTAGTTTGGAAAACCTTAATATGGTTTGAATTGATATCCAAAGGAAGAATAAAGAATATATTTTAAGAATTTATCTTTGATAAAAATATTGGGAACCTTTCCCAAAGGATATGAATATTTAAATAAAATAATATTCATAATTGGAATGAGGCGTATGTTGTGTTTTTATAGCACTTGTTTATTATGTACGTGAGTTATTCAGAAAGGTCGGGTTTATACCCATTCTGAAGAACTGATTCGACGATATGTTGACGATGAAGACGGTGGTTGAAGACCAGAGGCCTTCACATCATTTGGATGACTATTGATGTCTTGATTGGGTTGTAAACCCAAGACAAGGTAATAAGTGGTGATTGTCCAGACGTACTTGGAGATCGACCAGATATGCGAGGATCTCTCTCCTGTATTGGACATATGGGACGAGGAATATGGTGCTTTCGGTTTCGTTCAGACCCAGAACGAACTTGCAAATGGATGTGTGTCTGACATTGGATTTTATTCTGTGTTGATTGATTTCTATTAAATATATATTTGTTTGGCGACGGAGAGTTTATTCTCTTGCTTAACGCCCTTCTCTGAGACGTACGAGCTCAGAGGTTATATATCGATAGATATCATTCGCATGGCATGAATTGCCTATGTGGCATGCAGAGATGCAGTGATCAAGGCTTCTGTTGAAAAGTAGTGTCTTATGGTTGATGATCAAAGCACAGCTTTAATATAGCATAGCTTTGTGTATGGCGTTAATTCGCGAGCCTCACACCTCGGTATGAGTCAAAAACGAGATCGGACCATTGGGAGAACACAGTGTTTCTTTCTAGCTATGGGTGGTGTCAGGGTTTTACAAGCCCTGACATTTTTATGTTTTTACCTATGTGGTTGTTGGATAGCGAGGCGCCTTGGATATATCGGTCTCTACGGAGCCGATGGATATAGGTCCGATAGGACCGGGAAACGTGTGTTTAGGAATAACTAATCCTCAAACGTAAGGGAGGACCGACCCAAGGGTTACCCAGAGTGTGAAGTCCTGAGACATCGGCTAGAGTGTCTCGAAGCGGTAAGGAGCCATCCCAAGCCTCGACTCATGACGGAAATCCAATTTCCGATACGTGACATTTCGGTTTTGATTGTAGAGCCTAGTATTGGCGACATGATAGATGGTACCCATGCCGCCTATGATTGATACATTTATATTTGAAGCTGTTTATAAACTACGCACTTATAATAGTATCAAATGATTTTGTTAAACATACCAAGAATGTTTGGCTATTATAAGGGAAAACCCTATTCTCCGGCTTGCGTTGCATTGTGTAATTATAATAGCTTCATTTTTCTAAAAAGCATTGCGCTGTTTATTTTATGCACTAGTATTCTTGGGAGGAAACCCGTTCCGTGTTATATGGCGTTGTCCCTTGATTTACTCCATTTAATGTTAAGTTTTAATAATTGTTTTAGTTCTCACACCAGTCGCATGATTGCCCTGGAGTTAATTGTTTTAACCTAAACTCTGGGTGCCCCTATTTTCCACATGGGCAACTAGTTGTTTTGGTTTTGCGGATTTATATATACAGGATCCTGGTTTACAGCTGGAATGATATTCGGAAAGCTCTGTATCCGTTAATCTCTTTCAGTTGTGTTTTTGTATTATTCGCCGCTGCATTGTAATTTGTAAATTTTTGATATTTATCAAATGTATAATATTTAATCATACTCTGTATATTCTTGTACTCTGACATAAATTGTTGTAATAAGCAATGAAATGTTCTTCTGTTTGTGTTCTGATTTGTCGTGTTCTCTTTACAATCCGGGCTTTCCTTTACGGGGAAGTTCGGGTCGTTTCAGTTGGTATCAGAGCTTTGGTTTACAGAGCTCGAGAACAAGACATATTAGAACCGAACGAAAGAATTCATTAGAGATTGGATTAGTAATATCCAATGAGAATGACTCGTTGGAGATGGGATCAGTAGTACCCTAGAACGAGTGTGAAGAGTAGTGTTTTTTAAAAAAAATAAAAAAACATTTTTTTTTGAAAATTTAAACCTTTTTATACGTATTTGAATATTTATTTTATACATCATCATCAGATTCTATGTTCGAGTTTCAAAAGTGGGATTTCTATATATTTCCAATTGACCGGTGTGAGAACCAAAACTAGATAGGGTCTATTGTTGTGACTTGGCATCAAAAATGGATTTTTATGTATACAAAATTATGAATTTGAAACTATAATCAACTAATTGATTGTTGGTTGTGTTGTTTGATTATTGGTTTGATTAATTAAAATTTTGAACCGTTAAGCCAAATTGAATCAAATATTGTACTGAGTTGGAAATTATTTAGAAATGCATACATTTATATATACACACTGTTGAACAGGTTATGGATAAACTGCTAAGAAGAGAAATAATATTTTATGCCCGACGAATAGGTACATGTTTACTAATTTTCTTTTTCTTTTAAAAGGTTTATGAGCCTAAGGCTGGCCGCTTGGCAATTTTCTTTTTCTTTTAAAATGTTTATGAGCCTAAGGCTAGCCGCTTAGCAATTTTCTTCTTCTTTTAAAATGTTTATGAGCCTAAGGCTGGCCGCTTGGCAATTTTCTTCTTCTTTTAAAATGTTTATGAGCCTAAGGCTGGCCGCTTGGCATTCTCTTTTTCTTTTGGATTGGTGAGGGCCCTGCGTGGTGGGTTGCGGTTTTAAATGTCTCCCCATACAAAGGAGGTTATGGCGAAATTTTTCGAAAATTTAGGGTATTTGCCAAATTTTTGAAGAATTTCAAAATTCTAAAAACTGAAAAGTTGAAGACTGAAAGCCATAACGAAAGTTGTGTTGATTAGAAAAAACAACTTTCAGCTCCATTCCTTTTCGAGGACGAAAAGATTTTAAGTGGGGGAGATTGTAACAACCCAGAAAATCAGAATCAATTTAAAATTTTTATTTTGGCAATTTTAATGAATTTTGAATATTTAAAATGATTTATTTTAAATAATAACGATTAGAAATTTATTTTGAATGGAATTAGAATGTATAAATTTATTTAAATTGAAATTAGAATATAAATATTTATTTCAATTATAAAAGGAATTGGAAATGGCGCGGTAGTTTGAAATTCGATTTCAAATTTCAAATTAATGTACAGGATTAAAAATAAACTGGATTTTAGTGAAACTATAAATATTAGAATCTATTTGAAAATATCTTTCCAATGAATCTGAAAAATCCAAATTTCATAGCGGGAATAATAAGTTATGTCCAGTTGAAAATTCGGAATAGTCACTATGGAAATATATCCCTTAAAAATAGCGATTTTGCAAATGACCTCCGTTTTCGACGTGACCACTTTAGTTGGATTCGGAATGTCAAATTATTTCTAGATTCCAATTTTCATAATTTTTGGAATCAATATGTAAGCGTGGTGGATTTAAACGTGTTTGGCAATTTCAGTTTAAATTTGAATCGACTGGAAAATGACCGTTTTTTAAACGGTCTCCAAATTCGAAGAAATTAGTTTTGTTATGACCGTATCATCAAAACATAGGAAGATTTATTTTTCTGGAATTTTTGGAGTCCGTATGTGGCCCCGGTAAATTAAAATGTGCGTTCAGATTCAATATATATTAACTTATATTATGGTTTTGATGAAAACTGATCGAAACAGTCGAATGGGCTTGCGGGATATATCTCATTGTGTTCGGAATGGGGTTATTTGGCTAGGGGCGACAGTCATTGGACTCGATTTGGAGTTTGAATGGAAAATTCACTTTTTGGAAAATATATTTTTTAAATATATAACTATTTATAAAACCTCACCCCTCTTCTCTCTCTACGTGCAGATCCATAAAAAAAGAGACGCCGTCGCAGCCACGAATCGCGCTCCCCAGGCCGCCCCCTCCTGCACCTCCACCGCCACACCCCCTCTGACCCCGCCGCCTCTCTCTCCTCCATCCCTTCTCTCTCCCACGTGACAGCAAACCCGCCAGCAAACCCAAACCCGCCAACAAACCCTAGCCGCCAGCCCTGTGTCCCACCGCCGACCCTCCGCCGCCTCCTCCACCCTAGTGCGTGCCACCCACGAGCACCGAGCCTCATAGTCCGTCACCGTGGCTTGCAGCCTTAGCCGCCACTGACCCGAGCTCTGCCATCGGCTCCGGCATGTTTTCTGGCTTGCGATGATGCGTTCAGCACTGTTACAGATGAGGATGATGGAGATAATATTAAAAAGGTAATCTTTATATTTTATTTTATTTAAATTTAAATAACATAGGATAAAAACATGATAAAAAGGAAAAGCTATGATTCTTAATCGTATAAAAATACGATTTATATATATATATAATACGATTGTAAAAATACGATTTTAATTATATATAGCGTGTTAAAGATGTGATTTTTACACATATGGGTTGGAATTAAAAATACGATTTTTAGTGGATAAAAATCTGATTTTTATTATATTGCGTTGAAATAAAAATATGATTTTTATGTATGTTGTTACGAATTAAAATATGATTTTTATCATATAAGTAGTGGTCTAAAAATATGATTTTTATCATATAAAAGATTATATCTTTAGTCGTATAAAAATTGGATTTTTATATATGAAGTAGCGGTATAAAAATGTGATTTTTATAATATAAACGTCATATTAAAAATTTGATTTTTACTATAAACAGCGTGAAAAAGGCTGCGTTGGAATAACGGGCAAATCCAAAACGTTCGGAAACGAAGCATGGAGGAGTGGAAACCAAATGTGAGAACTTCTCACTTTAGTTTTTTTCTAGTTAAAAATATATACTAGGATGCAGATGGTGCTTAGTAGCATCCGACACCTTTGTTTGAAACCATGTTTGTTTGGTTGTTTGGTTGATTGGATTATTTGTTTGAATTTGTTGGTTTGGTTGAATGAATTGATTAGAATTTGGTTTGTACATGGCGCGAGCCATTATTAGGCGAGGGATAATGCTAGACCTTATTCTGGTTTGAGTATCGCGCTGTTATCCTGCCGAAATTTTCTAAAAAAGTTAGAGCAATAATATATCATTTTTATTGTATAAAATATTCAGGAGATTAAATAAATATTTTATAGTTGAAAATATAGTTTTTAACGTGTATATGAAATTCATTTACAATTCGGACAATTTGTTTATGTACACCCATTTGACTGAGATTGATTGGGACGATATATTTTACACATCGCCCAACCGCACTAATAATAATCAGCGTTTGTTGTTTGAAAACCCCACACGGGTATTGGGATGATATTGGACATACACTAATCCCAATATTTAGTTGTATGTCAAAAGATGGGTTGACAGACTTTTGTAAGCGTTAATTATTCATATTTTACGCTTATGCAGTTGTGTAATGCACTTTGGATGATGGTTGACTGTGTTTGATTATTGTTGCGTACATGTGTGTATGAAATCCATATAAATAAAATTATACGGTAATTGACTGTGTCTGATTCCAATTCGGTAAGAACGAATATTTTAAATTAAAGAATATTTTAAAATAACGAGTAATGAATATTTTAAAATAACTAATATTTTAAAATAATATTCAGTAATGGGTCAAAATATGATTTTGATGTCCGATTTGGGATGGACATGAAAATATTTAAATATATAAAGCCGTGTTGATTAAATTAACGCCATTTTCACGTGTAGGATATTTATATCGATTTTATTCATTTTTATGATGAATATCGAAATGGAAGTGACTTCAAATCTAATGTTTTAAAAATATTATCATTTATATATTAATGATATGAAATATTCAATTTTGATTTAAAATTGAATATGAAGTTGAAATCGTTTTGAAAACAAATTTAAAATGATTTATAAAATACGTTTTAAAAGGAAATCGACGAAATATAATATATATATATATACACACACATTTAATGGCCTGAATAGAAAGCGTTGCGCCGCGGTAGTTCGCAAATTTCGACCATTGACTTCGAATTGACATTATGGGAGATCCGACCGTCGGATTCTCCTAAAACTAGAACTGTTGGGTTCGTATCGAAAAGAGATTTCCCAGGAATACAATAGATTTGAAATCAAATGGTTGGATTTGGAATCATGTCCAAATCAAATTTGGAAAAGGTCGCTGTAAGTGTAGTTCGATGACTTTTTATGGAAATCGACTATACGGGCCTTGATCAAATTATTAAAAATATTGATAATTTGTGTAAAATCAAAAATAAATGACTTGGAAAGAATTGGGTTGAAAAATTCCATATTTGAAAAGATAAAAAATGTATTTTTTTCAAAATGAACTTGTTATGAACTAGAATTATAATCCAATATTTTAAATAAATAAATTGGATTTGAAATGGTTTTAAAAATAACCAAAATTTGCAATATATGAATTGGAATGGATTTGAATCGAAATCATCTTCGGAATATTTCAATATTGGATTTCGTGATTATACGGATATTGTTATGGAAATTTGGAAGATGTATTTATATCGTTATTCCCAATACGATATTGGTTGGTTTCGGAATTTGATATTGAATATAAGTCGATATAATTTCTATTCAGAGCCTTGTATTTAATATCAAATGGGATTTTGGGTTTGTCGTGAATGGTATCTTAATTAACACTGTTCTTAAACCCCGTGTGAGAAGAATAAATCTTTTAATTAAGATTATTAGGGTTTCCAGTTAATTAACATTTAACTGGAATAAAATGGGATGTGAATTGGGTTTATTGTGAACTGTGTTTTTAACGACATTCGTTCTTTAACCCGATTTGCAATGAAATGTGATTTGGAAATTATAAATCTTTTTATTAAGATTTAATGAAAATTTTCCAAAGTAAAGTTTTCCAATTTAATATGTTAAATTGGAATTGAATGGAATTCGATTTGATGATAATCGAAATAAGCTTCTGTGGAGGAAGACTGTTAATATATATGGAATTTAAAAGGTGTTGTCGTTATTCCATTTATATTATTATCGGATACGGAAACTGATATCAATTATATATTGATCTATTTTCCGTGAAGATTCCATAATTAATGGAATGTGATTTGGGTTTATCGTGAACTATGTTTTAAATGACATTAGTTCTTTAACCCAGTTGAAGGCAGGATGACATGTCTAACATTGTATTTCGAACTGTACGGTTGATCTCTGCTAAATATATATCTGTTTGTGGTGGAGAATTTATTCTCTTGCTTAACACCCTTCTTTAAGACGTACAAGCTTAGAGGTTATATATCGGCAGAAATCAATAGTACGGTGTAGATTGTCGACGCGACATGTTAGTGTTTCCAAAGTTAAATAATCATTAATATTGATTTTTGGGAAGATTAAAACTAAGTGGAGTTTTGCTGAATCTTTAACTAGATTGAAATGTGAATTGATAATTTAAATTATAAAAATTGGGAAATGATCGAGAGTGGAGTATCACCATTTTGCACCAAGCGATAGTTAAATCTTTAATTAGATTTGAGTAGGAAATGGTAATTGAATTTACCAATAACACCGTGGTTTTAGTTATGGGGTAATACCAGTTTTGCTCTATGGGATGAATAGGTTGGGATTGGGAAATTAAATAAATGGTTACTTGTAACATTCTGTATTTTTGGTAGCCAAATATTTTACTTATTTTATTTGGAATGTCAATGGATTTTAATATTTAATTCGTTATTTAAAACAAAGTTTGAACATTATATATTTATAAATCGAGCTCGAAATGGTGCGGCAGTTCGTAATATGGAGTTTTGAACTTCAATTGAATATACAGATCCGATATAAGTCAGAATTCTGTGAAACGAGAAACGTTGGAACCTTGTTGATTATAATTTTCATATGAAAGAGAAAAAAAATCAGATTTCGTATTATAGATTGTTAGTTATGGCCAAATCAAATTTTGAAATAATCGATATGGAAATCGTTATTTAAAATATAGGCCTTTAAAAATAGCCATTTGGCAAACGACCTCCAATTTCGATGAAACCAATGTCGTATGTGACCACGGTAGCCGTAAACGCCCGTTCATTTTCTATAACGCGTAATTAATTCAATAAAGGGATATTTGGGCACAACTTGAGCAGACGATCAAATTAAGCCATGAAACCAGTTCCGTTGAGTTCGTATCGTCGATTATAGTTAGGGTAGGTATATAGTTTGTTATTTTTGAAGATCGGGTAAATTTTTGCCCAAAATGGCATTGCGGTGCGTATAAAAATAGCCTACCGGGAAAATAGTCTCAGAATGTGATGAAACTAGTGCCGTTGGGTTCGTATTAATTAATTATTGTAGGATTTCAAAGTTTCAAGTTGATAGGATTTATTTAGTGATCGTGTAAAATTTAAATGCATGTTTTTCGCTAGTTTTATAAAGGAAATTTTTACAAACAATGTCGGATTTCGATGAAACTTGTCCCATTGGGTCCGGAATATATTTCTGTGTTAGGATTAGCCGTTTTATCAGAAAACAGAAATCGTTTGTAGTGGTTTTTATCAATTACTTCACGGTGAAGTTTTGTTTATATTAAAATAATATTTAATCACCCTATATAAGCCATCTATCAGTGGAACCCTAATCTTTTGCCCATCCCATGGTCAACAAGGTTTGACTGCCTCCAAGCAAAAATAAATGGATAGGAACTTCCAATCTTTCCCATCCAAAATCTCCTCACCCATGCCTCATTTCGAAATCGTCTTAATAGAAAAATGGTTCGTCTAGAGGTGTTGGATGATCCTTCGATCATCGGACATGGTCGCAGCGGTCAAGTGTTGGGGTTCGAACGAGGTAGCAAGTGCAGAACGCGCACGATGCAGGAGAAAACTAGTGGCCCTGTTATTTGGTACTAAAGCGTGGTCTGTAAAACACAGGAATGAAGAGGAAACGCTGAGGCCTGAGAATACTTACAACGTAATCAGTTACTTTAACATAATTATATTTAAACAAATTATTAATTAAGAAAATCTTTATTAATCATTAAAGAATGTATCATTGCAACAGGTTTTGAACAAGGCAAAAGAGAATGATCGACCAGGGCTTCGGTCTCTGGTTGAAGAACGAACACGAGAATTAATCAGAAGTTTGGAATGGCTGATTGCCTTTAATCACAGAAATTAAAGGTTGTGATTAAAATATAACTGAAACTATAACTAATTAGTATAATTATATATTTATAACAAATCTTAACTGGTGCATGGTATTTTTATCGGAAGCAATAAACGAATGGGAATAAACAGATCTTGAGCAAACCACAGTCAACCTGAGATTGATTTAAAAAGTAATAAGTCAACCTTATAATTTGATTAGGGAAATGATTAGATTAAGTAATTTGTATTAACTTAAATTGATAATAACTTTTTACGATGTTAACAAAAAATAAAGTTACGTTACGATTACAGTGACAAGATCAATATTTTGGAACTGACTTGGACACAACTGGAGATGGCTGAGAGTTTTAATTAAATTAAACGCTCGTTTGATTTAATTAAACCAAATCGCTTCAGCGACAAACAGAAATTAAGGTGAGTTAAGCTCACTCTGTTTCACCCATTTATATTTTATATAAATTGGGTTTTGATTTTGTGTGCTCTGTTTGCTATGGTTGACTGTTCACTAGTTATATATTTATTTATTGATTTAACTGATGAAATTAAACCATCGTTTAATTTTAGTGAAATACCAAATCGTTATTCTAACGATTGGTTCCAATAAAGGTAACTTACCTTGTTGGTCACGTTTATAAAAATAAACGTGTTTAATTGGTTGAATTGTTTGAATTGCTTGTGGTTGGGATTAAATGGTCGTTATTTATTATTATCAGTTAAATGAAATTGAACGATCTGTTTGGAGATAACCATTTGTATACAGGGAAGAACAGGTGGGAGAGATACAACCGGATTCCTCAAATATATTATTTATTTTCATATTATCATATAAACTGTCATGTTTGGGTGATTGAGTTGAGTATTGATCATTGATTGGAAATTCAACCTGTGTTTGGTTTTAACCAATAGGAAGTATTGGTTGAGTAATCGGCAGTAAATGACCTAAAAGTAAATTGTTTTGCTTATACTGATTTACCGTCAGGTGCATTGATAGAACTGAAGTTATGAAATTTATTTTTTGACTAAAGATAGATTTTGAAATATATTATTTGAATAAAGGTTTATAAAAAGGAAATAAATACTTATTTTTATAATTAATTATAAATTGATTTTATAAAGACAATTCTGATGTAAATCAGATTTGTAAATGTGAGAATAAGAAAATTAACCTAACGAATAAATTGGACAATTGTTTTGTTAAGAAACAATTAAATGGAATTATTTTAAATTAATTATAATATTAATTAATTTAAAGGGAAAACAAATTGAAATCGGTTAACGAGATAACCGTGTTTAGAGTTGACTAAATTGACCATTTTTAACTGGAATTTTTATTATTTTAGTTTGTTTGGATTAATCTAATTGTTTAAAGAATAATTGTTAATTTTAATAGGGTTTTAAAAAGGGGATTAATATTCATTTTAGTTAATAAAGAAATTTACTACGGAGGTAGTAAATAATGGAAGTAAATTATTATTTTAATTAATAATAAACTAGAGAATTACTTTTTAATTGAAATTCATTTAAAAGGTAATCGAACTTGAAAAGAAATCTAATGGATTAGTGAAAGAAGTTTATGAGAAGGTTTTATTTTTAAAACCTGAGTTTTTTTAACGAAGTGATAAAGAGTATTTTAAGCGAACATGGCAGCTTAAAACAAATGTTACTTAATTATTTAAATTAAGTGAATAGAAATTAAGAGAAAGTGTTTATTATAAACCAGGATTTTTATAAGTGAGGATTAAGATGTTAAAGCGTTAATTTGACATAAAAGTCGCTTGATAATGGGATTAAGTAAAAGTGGGGAATTGAAATGAGAATCTCAAAGCGAGAGTGGTTGGATGGATTTAAAAGGAAATTGGGAAAAAGTGAATTGGGTAGTAGAAGTAAATCGTGGGATTTGATAACCAAATCCAAATTATAAGCGAGCTTGGTTAAAAAGGTCGAATTAAAAGTGATGCTTATATAGAAGTACTTAATTATTGAATTAAGAGAAAAATGGTTATAGTCGAAAAGAAGTTTCAAAGAGATAAGTAGGTTTTATGAAACCGTAATTGGAATAAAATAAGTTAAATGGAAATTGTGTTGATATTATAGTGAAGTATTGGTTTTCGGATTACAACTAGTATTTGCCTTTAGATATGAACGTTGTTGATCAAGGTTTGAGAGGTAATTAAAATACCCCAACTTGAACAACATCAGGATTATCCGAAGATGATATTAGTGGTAATCGTAAAAGAGGTTAGTGATAATTTATTATTCCCATTAGGGAAATAATAATGCAACATTTGGTGGGAATTTGGAAAATATATAACAAAAAATCCGAAGTAAAGGAAATTAGTAAGAAGGGAAATTATATAAATGAGAATTCCAAAGTAGAAGAAAAAACAAAAAGGGTTTGCGTAAAAATATAACGATATTTTCGGGTTAGGAAGGAAATGTAAAGTTGAATTTTATTCTATACTAATAAAATATTAGTTATTGTTTCAAGAACGAAATAAAAGATATTACGTAATGCTGTTACGAATAATAAGTTTAATGGATTTCCCAAATATAAATAATAAAGAATGATGTAATAAATGTTTTTGAAGGAGAATTAAGGGGAAATTGAATATGGTAATTTTACTAAGTATTATGGAGAATTGGTTTTGAGAACATTAGTATATAAGAATCAAATATCGTATTTTTAAATAATAAAAGAGTTAGAAGTTTTAATTAAGCAGAAGTGAATTAGTTTGTTTTAATTAAAAGGCCAAGTGGTGCTGATTACTAAACCAGTGAACTCATTGGATTATCATGATTGAAACATTGTTTATTTTGATAGTTAAATCACCGACGATCAAATTTGTCTAGATTGGTGGTACGGAAAGACCAGGATCGAATTTATATTTAAAAACCATTCCGACCAACAAATACATGAAGATAACAGAAGATGACTGAGATTGAGCGTTGAAGACCGTGGATCTTCATGAAGCGGAAGAACTACTAATAAATCTATGGTTTAGGGGCCAGAGATAAATTGTGGTTCTGTCGTGGTTGTGATCTACGGGTTGCAAGGACTTCTCGCTACTGATCCATGGGGTGATTCCTATATTGGATGCAGTGGGAGAGTGCCTTCTGTTTATCCTGTTCCTGGATGACTTGTATGGATGGATATCTGACAGAGTATTTCCAAAGAGATTGTGTACGTTGATTTCTTCAAACGTACCATAGTTGGTGAGCTGACAACTAGAGTATTTTTGTGGACGTCAATTAGTGATATCTGGAGGATTTGACGATGTGGCATTCAAAGTGAATGGTGACCAAATAATCCAAAAGGAAATTCAAATCTCACGCCTCACAGCCAGGAAATGCAAAAATCGGGCAGGCAGCATGGCTATGTGGGTCGCTTCCATTAGGGTGTATAATCACCTATCTAGAGAAATTCCTTTTGCTTCTTTAATCTATTTCGATGCTGTCCCTTTTGGGAAACAGTGGTTTGAGCCCAACCGTTGGTGATATACATTCGATATACTCAAGCGAAACGAGTGTCGGTCATGTGAGGGCCGGGTTGCAAGATGTTCTTGTTGAACCAAGTGTATTCGCCTCTAGAGATACACTAGCGGCATGTGGTCCCATACCTTGTCATAGTCGGAATCCAATCTCCAATAAGCGCCCACGTTTTTGTTTGTATCTATATATGTGGAGCGTGAGATGCAAGGTTCCACTAGAGTGATATCTACATGTATTTAGACCCGATTATAATAACAGAAAAGATATTGATTTTGAAAATGTTTTGGGTTATCGTAAGGTAAAAATTGTCGTATTTATGTGTGGATTTAGTCTTACGATTATGCTTTTCTTTCGAAAAGATTTTGACTTTAAAATCAAGTTGTGTGATACCCTTAATACTGTGCCAGTTTTTTTTCACTCTGGTTCACCAGACTGAACCAGTGTTTTGTAAATGCTCGGGTTAGCCCGGGGTGTACAGGATCTGGTTATCGAATGCTGTAAAGAGACTAGCTGGAAGAATCCAGACGTATGATATTATATAGCTATTATTCTGCTGTGTATTGTATATGGGACAGATTTTTATAACTGTCTAGAGATGTTGATGTACTCTGATATTGTAAGTATTTTTAAAAGCTCTCAATAAAGTTTTATTTCTGTATTATATTTTTTTCCGTTGCGATGTGAGACTCTGATTCTATGTTGTATTGGTTCTTCTTCTTCTATTATTATATTTATTTCGTTCTTATGTCACCCTCTAAATTCTTTCTAATAACGTTCTGGTGTTTTCGGTGTTTGGAAGGTTGGCATGAGGTACGGGAAATGTATTCATGTCGATTTTCAAGGCCGAAAATCCTTGGGTCGTTACAGTGGTACCAGAGCTATTGGTTTAGTAATAACCTTGGCTCTGTGGTGTAACTCGATAGGGATTGGGTTAGTAATACCCTAGATCAGGATTGAGTGTGTGTGTGTGTATATATATATATATATATATATGAGAGCGTATTTGTAAATTTTATATACAAATGTTTTGTATTGTGTTTGTTGATCGGTTCAATCGTTGAGAAGCGTTGAACTGGCAATCGATACAGTATTGTTTTGTAAAAAGGGTAAATGAAATAATTTTACCCAAATTATATTCTGTATAGAAAGGAAAGAATTTTATCAAATTATTGAGATAGTAGGGTGCTTGATTGATTTGAATGGAAATCAAGTTGGATTGAAAATTTTGAATTGAAACTTAACCTGGTTAAGTGAAAATTTAATTAACAATGATATTAGAATTAAATGAAATAAATTTAGAATTTGAATAAATGATAATTAAATAGGAATCAGTCGGGTGTTAATCTATTAATGTTCAAATATGTAAAACCAGAATAAAATACTAATGTTGAATTAAGTTTAATTGATTTGGTTGTGTATTGATTATTGATTGTGAATTGTTGTTGTTGGATGATAGTTTGTTTGAATGGAATAATCAACAAATTAGTGGGACTAAGTGAATTATAAATAAAGGAATAATTTCCAGTATAATTAAAACTGGAATGAAACTGCATTTGAATTGGAATTTATGATTTAACCCTGTATTTGATAATGAATTGACGTTATCTATTTGATTTTGGAATAGGTGCAGTTATACATGTTGATTAGTGAAATATTACTTAAGAACTTCATCTGTTTATTACTCATATGTGAGTTGAGTTAAGTACAGGTGCCAGATGGCTAGGCAGATTGATATTGGTTGAGTAAGTCGCATATATGTGAGCAAATATGCCCAATAGCGCTCGTAAAGGTACGCCTACGCGAAAAATATAAATTTTGTGGTTTTGGTTTTTGTATTCCGACCGTGTTGGTCATGGTATATATATTATTTGTTCCTGCGATATCGCAGATGTCACTCCGTGCAGGGGAGATTCTGCCGAATTTTTCCGGGAATTTAAGGTGTTAGAAAATTTTCAGTATTTTTGAAAATATTCAATTATGATTCTAAACTAGTTTTTGATTTAAATTAAACTAGATTTGGAAATTAATGGGTTTGTAACGTTCTTTCCTACCTTAGCAATTTCGAGGACGAAATTATTTTAAGAGGGGAAGAACGTAACATCCCGTATTTTTGGTAGCCAAATATTTTATTTATTATTTTAATTATTTTATTTGGAATGTTAATGGATTTTAATATTTAATTCGTTATTTAAAATGAAGTTTGAGCGCTATATATTTATATAATTACAAATCGAGCTCGAAATGGCGCGGCAGTTCGTAATATGGAGTTTTGAACTTCAATTGAATATACATGATCCGATATAAGTCGGATTTCTGTGAAACGAGAAATGTTGGAACCGTGTTGATTATAATTTTCATATGAAAGAGAAAAATTCAGATTTCTTATTATAGATTGTAAGTTATGGCCAAATCAAATTTTGAAATAATCGCTATGGAAATCGTTATTTAAAATATAGGCCTTTAAAAATAGCCATTTTGCAAATGACCTCAAATTTCGATGAAACCAGTTTCATATGAACCATAACATTAAATTATTATACCGTAATGAATTGCATGGAAAACCGATGTCGTATGTGACCACAGTAGCCGTAAACGCCCGTTCATTTTCTATAATGCGGAATTAATTTAATAAAGGGATATTTGGGCACAACTTGAGCAGACGATCAAATTAAGCCACGAAACCAATTCCGTTGAGTTCGTATTGTCGATTATAGTCAGGATAGGTATATACTTAGTTATTTTTGAAGACCAGTTAATTTGTTGCCCAAAATGGCATTGTGGTGCGTATAAAAATAGCCTACCGGGAAAACAGTCTCGGAATGCGACGAAATTGGTGCCGTTGGGTTCATATAAATTAATTATTGTATGATTTCAAAGTTTCAAGTTGATTGTATTTATTTAGTGATCGTGGAAAATTTAAACACGTGTTTTTCGCTGGTTTTATAAAGGAAATTTTTAGAAACAATGTTGGATTTCGACGAAACTTGTCCCATTGGGTCCGGAATATTTTTCTATGTTAAGATTAGTCTTTTTATCAGAAAATAGAAATCGTTTGTAGTGTTTTTTATCAACTACTTCACGGTGATGTTTTGTTTATATTAAAATAATGTTTAATCACCCCTATATAAGCTGTCTATCAGTAGAACCCTAATCTTTTGCCCATCTCGTGGTCAATGAGGTTTGACCGCCTCCAAACAAAAATAAATGGAAGGGAACTTCCAATCTTTCCCATCCAAAATCCCCTCACCCATGCCTCATTTCGAAATCATCTTAACAAAAAAATGGTTCATCTAATCGAGCTTGTTTATTTGACCGATGATGATCAACGTTGAAGCTGTTAGATGGCCAGAATTTGCCTCGAAAGCAGTGGAGGTTCGAACCGTTTTGCTGGCGATATACGGAGTTGCGTGGTACGGGATTCATGCTGAAGGGAGAGGGCGTTGGGACGCTTCGTCTGGAGGTGTTGGATGATCCTCCGATCGTCGGACATGGTCGCAGTGGTCAAGTGTTGGTGTTCGAACGAGGTAGCAAGTGCAGAATGCACACGATGCAGGAGAAAACTAGCGGCCCTGTTATTTTTGTACTAAAGCGTGGTCTGTGAAACACAGGAATGAAGAGGAAATGCTGAGGCCTTGGAATACTTACAACGTAATTAGTTACTTTAACATAATTATATTTAAATAAATTATTAATTAAGAAAATCTTTATTAATCATTAATGAATGCATCATTGCGACAGGTTTTGAACAAGGCAAAAGAAAAAGATCGGCTTGGGCTTTGGTGTTTGGTTGTAGAACGAAAACAAGGACTATTCAGAAGTTTGGACTTGCCGATTGCCTGTAATCACAAAAATTAAAGGTTGCCATTAAAATATAATTCAAACTATAACTAATTAGTATAATTATATATTTATAACAAATCTTAACTGGTGCAAGGTCTTTTTATCGAAAGCAATAAATGAATGGGAATAAACGGATCTTGAGAAAACCACAGTCAACTTGAGATTGGTTTAAAAAGTAATGAGTCAACCTTATAATTTGATTAGGGAAATGATTAGATTAAGTAATTTATATTAACTTAAATTGATAATAACTTGTTATGATGTTAATAGAAAATCAAGTTACATTAAGCTTACAGTGACAAGATCTATATTTTGGAACTGACTGGGACACAACTGGAGATGGCTGGGAATTTTAATTAAATTAAACGCTCGTTTGATTTAATTAAACCGAATCGCTTCAGCGACAAACGGAAATTAAGGTGAGTTAAACTCACTCAGTTTTACCCATTCATATTTTATATAAATTGGGTTTTGATTTTGTGTGCTCTATTTGCTATGGTTGACTGTTCACTAGTTATATATTTATTTATTGATTTAACTGATGAAATTAAACCGTCGTTTTATTGAAAATTAGGCTCACATCCCTATTTTGAAACTTAATTAGGCTCACATCCCTATTTTGAAACTTAATTAGGCTCACATCCCTCCTATGTTTTATGTACAAACCCGCCCCCTATTTTTCATTTTTCCGCCTTTTCATTTTTTGGCTAAAAAAAGCGTTAGTGAGTAAAAAATATATCTAAAATCTATAAATATTCTCGGAAGTCAACAGAAATTAAAAACAAATAGTTACATACATGTATGCAACTATTACCTATAGTTGCATACATGTGTGCAACTGCTATATAAGCTGTTTTGGCTTGAAAATCTGGACCGTAACTTGCATACATATGTGCAACTAGTTGAAAATTTTGCATGCATGTATGCATGTATTTGCAAAAAGAAAACTTAAGTGAATTTTAGCCTGCGAATTATTTCACACTTTTATGCATGAATTATGCAATACGTGCACAGATGTATGCAAGTAAATCAAACACATATGCATGACTTGAAAACATGCACAGATGTATGTTAGAAAATTCAAATACTTGCATTCCATTATGCATTTTACTGCATTTTCCATTGTTTTGTTACTTTTTGGGTTTATGATGTCTTGTTTGATGGTTTTTATCTGAATTTTTTGTCGAGTGCATGTTTAATTTTAATATGAATTTACGTATTTTTTAGTGAATTTTTGAAAAATAGGGACTAAATTTACAATAAGTTTATGACCGGATGTGAGCCTAATTTAAAACTTTAACAGGGACGTGTAAAAAATGGACCCTAAAAAGTAACGAGTCAACCTTATAATTTGATTAGGGAAATGATTAGATTAAGTAATTTATATTAACTTAGATTGATAATAACTTGCTATGATGTTAACAGAAAATCAAGTTACGTTAAGATTACAGTGACAAGATCAATATTTTGGAACTGATTTGGACACAACTAAAGATGGCTGGGAATTTTAGTTAAATTAAACGCTCGTTTGATTTAATTAAACCGAACTGCTTCAGCGACAAACAGAAATTAAGGTGAGTTAAACTCACTCAGTTTTACCCATTTATATTTTATATAAATTGGGTTTTGATTTTGTGTGCTCGGTTTGCTATGGTTGACTGTTCACTAGTTATATATTTATTTATTGATTTAACTGATGAAATTAAACCGTCATTTAATTTCAGTGAAATACCAAATCGTTATTCTAACGATTGGTTCCAATAAAGGTAACTTACCTTGTTAGTCACATTTGTAAAATAAACTTGTTTAATGGGTTGAATTGTTTGAATTACTTGTGGTTGGGATTAAATGGTCGTTATTTATTATTATCAGTTAAATAAAATTGAACGATCTGTTTGGAGATAACCATTTGTATATAGGAAAAACAGTTTGGAGGGATCCAACTAGATTCCTCAAATATATTATTTATTTTCATATTATCATATGAACTGTCATGTTTGGGTGATTGATTTGAGTATTGATCATTGATTGGAAATTCAACCTGTGTTTGGTTTTAACCAATGGGCAGTATTGGTTGAGTAATCGGCAGTAAATGGCCTAAAAGTAAATTGTTTTGTTTATATTGATTTACCGTCAGGTGGATTGATAGAACTGAAGTTATGAAATTTATTTTCTGACTAAAGATAGATGTTGAAATATATTATTTGAATAAAGGTTTATAAAAAGGAAATAAATACTTATTTTTATAATTAATTATAAATTGATTTTATAAAGACAATTCTGATGTTAATCAAATTTGTAAATGTGAGAATAAGAAAATTAACCTAACGACTAAATTGGATAATTGTTTTGTTAAGAAATAATTAAATGGAATTATTTTAAATTAATTATATTATTAATTAATTTAAAGGGAAAACAAATTGAAATCGGTTAACGAGATAACCATGTTTAGAGTTGACTAAATTGACCATTTTTAACTGGAATTTTTATTATTTTAGTTTGTTTGGATTAATCTAATTGTTTAAAGAATAAATGTTAATTTTAATAGGGTTTTAAAAAGGGGATTAATATTCATTTTAGTTAATAAAGAAATTTACTACGGAGGTAGTAAGTAATGGAAGTAAATTATTATTTTAATTAATAATAAATTAGAGAATTACTTTTTAATTGAAATTCATTTAGAAGGTAATCAAAGTTGAAAAGAAATCCAATGGATTACTGAAAGAAGTTTATGGAAAGGTTTTATTTTTAAAACCTGAGTTTTTTTAATGAAGTGATAAAGAGCATTTTAAGCGAACATGTCAACTTAAAATAAATGTTTCTTAATTATTTAAATTAAGTAAATGGAAGTTAAGAGAAAGGGTTTATTGTAAACCAGGATTTTTATAAGTGAGGATTAAAATGTTATAGCATTAATTTGACATTAAAGTTGCTTGATGATGGGATTAAGTAAAAGTGGGGAATTGAAATGAGAATCTCAAAGCGAGAGATGGTTGGATGGATTTAAAAGGAAATTGGGATAAAGTGAATTAGGCAGTAGAAGTAAATCGTGGGATTTGATAACCAAATCCAAATTATAAGTGAGCTTAGTTAAAAAGGTCGAATTAAAAGTGATGTTTATAAAGAAGTACTTAATTATTGAATTAAGAGAAAAAATGGGTATAGTCGAAAAGAAGTTTCAAAAGAGATAAGCAGGTTTTATGAAACCGTATTTGGAATAAAATAAGTTAAATGGAAATTGTGTTGATATCATAGTGAAGTATTGGTTTTTGGATTACAACTAGTATTTGTCTTTAGATATGAACGTTGTTGATCAAGGTCTGAGAGGTAATTAAAATACCCCAACTTGAACAACATTAGGATTATCTGAAGATGATATTAGTAGTAATCGTTAAAGAGGTTAGTGATAATTTAATATTCCCATTAGGGAAATAATAATGCAACATTTGGTGGGAATTTGGAAAATATACAATGAGAAATCCGAAGTAAAGGAAATTAGTAAGAAGGAAATTATATAAATGAGAATTCCAAGGTAGAAGAAAAAACAAAAAGGGTTTACATGAAAATATAACGATATTTTCGGGTTAGGAAGGAAATGTAAAGTTGAGTTTTATTTTATACTAATAAATATTAGTCATTGTTTCAAGAACGGAATAAAAGATATTACGTAATGCTGTTACGAATAATAAGTTGAATGGATTTCCCAAATGCAAATAATAAAGAATGATGTAATAAAAGTTTTTAAAGGAGAATTAAGTGGAAATTGAATATGGTTATTTTACTAAGTATTATAGAGAATTGGTTTTGAGAATATTAGTATATAAGAATCAAATATCGTATTTTTAAATAATAAAATAGTTAGAAGTTTTAATTAAGTAGAAGTGAATTAGTTTGTTTTAATTAAATGGCCAAGTGGTGCTGAATACTGAACCAATGAACTCATTGGATTATCATGATTAAAACACTGTTTATTTTGATAGTTAAATCACCGACTATCAAATCTGTCCAATACGATTGTTGGTACGGAAAGACTGGGATCGAATTTATATTCGAAAACCATTCTGATCGAGATGGAGCGTTAAAGATCGTGGATCTTCATTAAGCGGAAGAGCTACTAATAAATTTCTGGTTTAGCGGCCAGAGATAGGCTGTGGTTCTGTCGTGGTTGTGATCTATGGGTTGCAAGGACTTCTCGCTACTGATCCATGGGGTGATTCCTATATTGGATGCAGTGGGAGAGTGACTTCGGTTCATCCTGTTCCTAGATTACTTGTAAGGACGGATGTATGACTGTGTATTTCCAAAGGGATCGCGTACGTTGATTTCTTCAAACATACCATAGTTGGTGAGCTGCCAACTAGAGTATTTTTGTGGACGTCAATTAGTTATATCTGGTGGATTTGACAAAGTGGCATTCAAAGTGAATGGTGACCAAATATTCCAAAAGGAAATTCAAACCTCAAGCCTCACAGCTGGGAAATGACAAAAATCGATCAGGTAACTTGGCTATGTGGGTCGCTCCCATTAGGGTGTATAATCATCTATCTAGAGAAATTCCTTTTTCTTCTTTAATCTATTTTGATGCTGTCCCTTTCGGGAAACAGTGGTTTGAGCTCAACCGTTGGTGATATACATTCGATACACTCAAGCGGAATGAGTGGTCGGTCATGTGAGGGTCGGGTTGCAAGACGTTCTTGTAGAACCCAGTGTATTCGCCTCTAGAGATACACTAGCGGCAGGTGGTCCCATACCTTGTCATAGTTGGAATCCAATCTCCAATAAGCGCCCACGGTTTTGTTTGTATATATATATGTGGAGCCTGAGATGCAAGCGTTCCGCTAGATTGATATCTGCTTGTATTTAGACACTATTATAATATCAAAAAAGATATTGATTTCGAAAATGTTTTGGGTTATCGTAAGGTAAAAACCGTCTGTATTTATGTGTGGATTTATTCTTACGATTATCCTTTTCTTTCGAAAGGATTTTCACTTTAAAATCAAGTTGTGTGATACCCTTAATACTGTGTGAGATTTTTTTCACTCTGGTTCACTAGACTGACCCGGTGTTTTGTAAATGCTCGGGTTAGCCCGGGGTGTAGAGGATCAGGTTATCGAAGGTTGTGAAGTGATGAGCTGGAAGAGTCCAGACGTATGATATTATATAGCTACTATTCCGCTGTGTGTTGTATATGAGACAGATTTTTATAACAGTCCGGAGTTGTTAACGTACTCTGATAATGTAAGTATTTTTGAAAGCTCTCAATAAAGTTTTATTTCTGTATTATATTTTATTCCGTCGCGATGTGAGACTCTGATTCTGTGTTGTGTTGGTTCTTCTTCTTCTATTCTTATATTTCTTTCTTTCTTATCTCACCCTCTAAATTCTTTCTAATAACGTTCCAGTGTTTTTGGTGTTTAGAAGGTCGGCATGAGGTACGAGAAATGTATTTATGTTGATTTCTGGGGCCGAAAATCCCTGGGTTTTTACATTACTTCAATAAGGTGCGTTAATCCCGACTATTTTGGAAAACCTTAATATGGTTTGAATTGAAATTCAAAGGAAGATTAAAGAATAAATTTATAGAATTTATCTTTGATAAAATTAATTGGAACCTTTCCCCAAGGATATGAATATTTAAATAAAAGAATATTCAGAATTGGAATGAGGCGTATGTTGTGTTTTATAGCACTGGTTTATTATATACGCGAGTTATTCAGAAAGGCCAAGTTTATACCCATTCTGAATAACTGTTTCGACGATATGTCGACAATGAAGATGGTGGTTGAAGACTGGAGGTCTTAACATCATTTGGATGATTACTGTTGTCTTGATTGGGCTGTACACCCAAGACAAGGTAATAAGTGGTGATCGTCCAGACGTACTTGGAGATCAACTGGATATGCGAGGACCTCTCTCCTATATTGGATATATGGGACAAGGAATAAGGTGCCTCCGGTTTCGTTCAGACCCAGAACGAACTTGTAAATGGATGTGTGTCTGACATTGGATTTTATTCTGTGTTGATTGATTTCTGATATACACGTAAATGTGTATATTTTATCCGCTTATTTATCTAGTTTTCTATTTAAAATAATTAATATTATGTATTTATAGCTGTGTTTTCAGATTGTTGATAAAAAGCTTGGTTTAGAGCATTTGATGGATAAAGCATGAAGAATTTGCTTAAAAAGAGTGAAGATGAAATTACTAAAGCTTGAAGAGTTTAAAGCTTGAAGAACGTTGCCAATAGAGTTCAGTTGGGTAGATTTGGCTCACTAAAGACTCATATTGCGTTCACATTGGCTCATTTGCAGGGCATCTCACTCATTTTGCGTTCACATTAGCTCGTTTGCAAGGCCTTTCACTCTACAGCTGCGTTCACACTAGCTTATGTGTTAGTTGGGCTAATTCTTTAGTCCCACATTATGGAATTTGCCAAGTAGCCTTTGTCATATCAGCTATAAATACACTTTATCTCATTCATTGTAAAACACACTTAGTTTTATTCTGTAATTCTCTTCTTGGAATAAAACTCTTCTTCTCCATTTCTCTTAGTTGTTATTTTATTTTATTTATGTTCATGTTATTTAGTTTCTTTTTATTTTCTTTTCTTTTAGCTATGTCTAGCTAATCCTCTTTAATTAGGGGGTGATGACGCTGATAGATATCATTCAATATGAATCGCATAGCCAAAAGATTTGAACTTCATGAATGTAGATCTAGATATGAACTAAGAGTTAGATCTGAACCTTCATACCCTGTGTCGTTTAAGAGTTGTGCTCCTTCACAGGGTATATCTGATTTCGATCTAACACTTATCAGATTTAGATTTAATATTTAGGGTTTTAGAAATAAAATAGTGAATCTGTCCTGATAGCCTATGGTTGTTTAAGAGCTGAGCTCCTGCATAGGCTTTACTTGTTGTTATTTACATATTTGTTTCTAGAAATCTAATTATCGTCGATTCATGTTTGTGACAGAAACATGAATTAGATCTGTATTTATTCGATTGGCTATTGATGAATATTAATCTAATCTATGTCATTACTCCCTAATTACTTTCTTTATTGTTAAAAACTCGCTTTTTGTTTATTTTCTGTCAATTTGCAATTCAATCAAAATTCTGGAATAACTTGAGTGGATTTATTAATTAAAATATTTTTGGTCCCAGAGTTCGACACCCTCTACAACAATCCTTGTTGTTTAGGAAAACTGAACGTATTTTACAGTTGTTTACAACTGTTTAATTTGTTCGCAAACAAATTTTGGTGCCGTTGCCGGGGACTAAAATAATTTTTGTTTTTAAATCCTTCGGGTTATAATTTTCTTTTTCTTCATATAAAAAAAAGCACAAAAAAATATTTTTATTTTATTTTGTTCCCTTTTGTTTTCTAGCATAGATAAAAAAATCTTATTGGTTGATTTGGTATTTGATTTGTGATACCGTATATATACCTAATAAGAGAAAAAAATTCTTGCCTTTTGTTTTGTTTCCTTTCTTTGTTGCTTTCCTTCTTTCTTGACATCTCTCCATAAATTTTTTCCTTTTTACAATTTGTATAAATTAATAAAAAAACTTTTTGTGATTTTCTTTCCTTCTCTTCTATTTCTCTTCCTCCTTGCAATTGTTTCACAAATTGATTTCTTTCCAAGTTTCTAAAAAATAAAATTTTGCCAATTTTTCTAATTAATATCCATTCAATTTCTTTCCATCTATGTCTATTCTAGTCTTTCATTTACTTCTTTCTGATTTTTCTTCTTTCCTTCTTTGCTCCAGAAAAAAAAATAACTTCTTGCCTTTTGTTTCCATTTCTTCTTTTACAAAATAAAAAAATTGAAAACTTTCTTCTTTTGTCCTTTTCTTCTCTCTTTAATCTCTTGCATTTAAATACCGATCATTGAAAACACCAAATCCTCCTCTTCCATCACGTTCTCAATTTTTCCCTTCTCTGCTATGTATTTTCTTGCCGCATCTGTTGCTCACAATTCCACCGGCAACAATTCACTTTCAATCCTCTCCAAATCCTCGACATAGCATCAACTTCATCTCTAACAACATCCGACATCCCCTTCTGCAAAAGAAAATCTCACTTCTTCACTGCTCCGATACCTTCACAAAAGACCCACTTGATCTCACCACTTCTCTAATCTTTGTCGCCAGATTCAAGATACTTCTTTCAACAATCAATCCCCAGTTCCATCAACATCTACCAAAATCCAAACCATATCACCACGCAGACCTCCATACAACCAACAGTTCACTCAACAATCTTCATAACCTCCTCGTCCAACCATAGTCCACATCAAACACACTCCTCGCTTCTACAATCACTTCATAGCCTCGACGTCCCACCGGAATACACTACCTCTCACAAACAGCCCCTGCCGAACTCCTTTTCACAAGCATCCACCCGCAAGCACCGTCCATTCCACTTCAGTAAGCCCTTAACTACCTACAGCAAAAGTCACCATCCACTCATTCTTGACCAACCAACCCCCTACAACACTGCTCTTCCATCCTCCATATCACCACAAGATTTCCATACCAGTTCCCAATTCAGTTTCTGCCTCTTCACAACGCGAGCCTCAACATCAGCAAACGTTTACACCATCCCAATCCACCAATCAACACCTCTTTCTCGCCGACCAATTCAAAAGCCTCCATCACCATAACACTCTTCAACAACATATCGCGCCAGTTACCCAAAGTCTCCAAACTACTGTAAAATCCGCCTACTACTCAAAGTTCAAATCACCGAAAAACACCTGAATTCGAACAACCCCAAGCTTCTCAACGCTTCAGACATGAAACCTAAACAGTCAACAACGCTCGCGCAGCCGTCCTTCCTCATACCCCCTCTTCCTTCGAGCACGGACCAAAATCGACTACGCCCTAACTTGAACTCCTCATATACGAAGCTGATCCCTCACTTGGAATTTCGGAATTTGATTTTGGAATTGATATTCGATTCAGTCTCTCCATTCGTGCTTCTGAAATTTTGATTTAGTCAAAATAGATTTGTTGGCAATTGAGCATTGAGCAGCGCCCTAATGTTTTGATTATGGTAATATGGTATGTAGGCTTATGGGCCGACCTTGATTCACGATGCTGAGTGCCTTTATTTTGTTCTAAGTTTTTGTTAATTTCCTTGTCAAGTTCATCTCCATTGTTTTTAGTTTTATTTCCTTTTTTTTACTCAGTTTGTTTGAGTTTCATCTTATAATTATTTTGATATTCTCCTAAAAAAAGAAAAAAAAAGAGAACGCGGGTTTCATTTGGCTTTGTTTTCTGGAGAAGAAAAGGTCGTTCCTTGCTTTTAACGGTGCAAAGAGGAACTTAAAAAATAAGGGTTGGCTTGGGATTATATAGTGTGAACGTGGTTTTAGTCTTGGCATATTATTTGGTAAAGTTATTTCCATCATTTCAGCAGTGGATGGTTTGACTTTGTTGAGTCTAGTTGAGCTCTACGGTTTTGTCTACTCAAGTTTTATTTCAAATGAGTCAATTTTTTTTATTTAGTTGAATTGTTTGCTTGTTTTAATTTTTTTTTTATCGAGTCAGTTGTTGTCTTCTTTTAATTTTCGTTTTTGAATTTTTTTTCTTCTTTAGTTTTATCCTTCTTCTAGAAAAAAAAAGAAGGAGATTTTTTTTGAAAGCAGGTACAGTGCAAATTAGAAAAAGGTCTTAAAAAAGGCGACAACAAATAAAAGGCGACAACAACAGAAAGCAGCGGACTATTCAGGGTTCGAGCGGTTGCACACCAAGTGGGGTGTGAACGCGCTAGCGCGACTCAATTGCACTGGACGGACTGCCGATCTAGGTGAGTATTTCTAAACTCTACAGGGACTGCTGCTGCAAATAAAAAAAACAATATATACATTGCTTGTAAAAATCTTCTACAGAGGCAGCGACTTGCTTGTAAAATCTTTTAATTTCTGTGATTATTATTTCCGCATCTGTTTTCATTCTGTTAAGGGCAATACCCCAATTCACATAAGGTGAGGGATTTCATCACCCTTTCCTTAGCCCACAAACTGCATTCATCATAGAATCTGACTAATAATAACGGTTAGACATTGGACCTAAGGGAGTCACGGGCTCATATAGGGCTTAATTGTATTATGATAGTTGATTTATTTGGAACGAATTATTTCTTGGTGTCTAGACTACGGCAGAGAAATAACCGTTTGTAAATATTACGGTGATTCGTAAATATTATATCGGTTGTTACTCTGAAGGTACTTAAACCTTCGGCTGCATTGCTAGGGTGATTCCTGGTGCACCGATAACTCATGTCCGTTAACTGGCTGAGAAATCTTTTGGTCTAAGTAATCAAACGTGTCACTATATAATTTTGAGTTAGGAGCCATCAAGGACAGAAAATTTCATTGTAGCTAATTTCTGTGTGTGATTGGTTTGTGAAAAAAAAAACTCCACAAAAACAAATAAAAATTTGAAAAACAAAAACAAATAAAAAAAATTAACATTTTTTTTTCTTTTAAACCTCTCTAGTCGTACTTTTCCAAAAAAAACTCCCATTTTCAACATTTTTTCTTTCCTTCTCACCTCTTTCCGAACTCCTCCATTGTCTAAATTTCCTTAACAAACTCTCTTTTTCTTCTTTCTAGTGCATGCAAACTTGGACCCGTGACCAAGAATCTCGTCGTTTAGTTAGAATCGAACCACCTACTCTTTCCTCAAAACCCGTTCACTCGAACAACCCTTAGAAATGGCTAATGAGCCTGCACCTCGTACCCTGATGGACAGAATCCTTCCCGATAGAGTTTCTGTCCCTTCTTGCATTCAATTACCCAATCCTGTGGGTAATCACTTTGAAATCCGATCGAGTCAGATAAACATCCTTCCCAAATTTGGAAATTTTTCTCATGATGAACCATATAGTTTCTTAACGAAATTTGAATATGCTTGTGCAACCTTTAAATTACAACAGTTATGTGAGGATGGTATTAAACTTCGTTTGATTCCATTCGCACTAACTGACTCCGCAGAAAAATGGTTTCGCAGCTTACCCCCAAATTCGATTAAAAAATGGGATGAATTTACAGCAATTTTCCTTAAAAAGTTTTACCCCCCAGAAAAAACAGCTAGAGTCAGAAATGAAATCACTAATTTCCACCAAAAAGGGGATGAATCTTTTTGGCAATACTTCGAAAGATTTAAAGAACTACTGTTGAGTTGTCCCCATCATGGTTATGAAACATGGTCGTTATGTCAAACTGTATACGATGGACTTGATAATAGTACTAGGCAAATGTTAGAGTCCACGTGTCAAGGCAATTTTCTAAAACAGACTGACGTAGAAGCTTGGGAATTTCTGGACGAGTTAGCAGAAAAATCGAAACAATGGGAACGAACCAATGAAAAATCTCTCTATTCGTGATCCAGTAATAATTCGGTCGAATCCACTTCTTCTTCTAATACTCTTGTTGATGCCATACTAAATGTTGTTAGAACACACACTCAGTCTAATAACGCTTCCCAAGCCATGTGTCACATCTGTCTTGACTCCAATCACATGGCTGATGATTGTCCCCAGTCCCTTGAGCAAGTAAACGCTTTCAATAGACCTAACAACCACCCAAATCTTTCTTATGGTCCAAATAACCCCTTGATGAACAGACCTTTGAATCGAGCATTTCCAAACAATTCTGTGAACCCTCCTCTTAGGCAAAATCAGTACACTTCGAACCAGGCGCCTTTCCACAATCAAACGATTGCACCCCAATATGAAAAACACCTTTCTACGATTGAGGGGAATTTATCTGAGGTGAGCAACCTATTAGCGCAAATGACTAAGCAAACTATTGAAAATCAAAACAAGCTAGACAACTCCTTGCAATCATATATGCAAAACACGAATCAACAAATGAGTGAACTCCAAAAACAAATGTCTCAGCTTAACGCTAGATTAAGTGAACGGGAAAAGGGTACTTTTCCAAGTCAACCCATTCAAAACCCTAGAGGACAAAATTCAAACGCCAACCAAATTCACATCATTCGGGATTCAAACGTTAGTCAATTGAATGCTGTCACGACTCTTAGATCCGGCAAAAAGATTGACAACCATGTGGTCAACCCTAATGCTTTACCGGACGATCTTCCAAACCGTATCGAAAATTCGACCAACTCAGATCAAAACATTGAGCCAATTTCTTACAAGGACCATCCTCAAACTCAAGTAGACCAACCTACTGAGTTGTCTGCTCGATTTCCTCATAGACTCTGACCTAGGAAAAAGACGGATCAACTAGAAAAGACCCTTGAAATATTTAAGCAAGTTAAAGTGAACATTCCTCTTTTAGATATTATTCAACAAGTTCCACAGTACGCGAAATTTCTGAAAGATTTGTGCACTCAAAAACGTCATACACATGTACCTAAGAAAGTGTTTCTAGCAGCAACTCTAAGCGAGGTCTTGTCCCAATCAATGCCAGTGAAATACAAAGATCCTGGCTGCCCCACAATATCATGTACTATTGGGGAAAGAAAATCGATAGATGCCTGCTAAACTTAGGTGCTAGTGTTAACTTGCTTCCATATTCTGTCTATCGCCAATTAGAGCTAGGAGAACTGAAACCCACCAAGGTTACCCTTTAACTTGCTGACTGGTCAATTAAGAAACCTGTGGGCGAAATTGAGGATGTGTTGATCAAAATAGGCGAATTCATCTTTCCAGTTGATTTCATTGTCCTAGAAACTCAACAGGTAAGCAATCCTGCGAACCAGATCCCTTTGATTTTAGGACGACCCTTCTTAGCAACCTCTAATGCGCTTATCAACTGTAGAAATAGGTCTATGAAACTTTCTTTCGGTAACATGACTGTCGAGCTAAACATCTTCAGAACTGGAAACTCTCCTAACTCTTATGTGGACCAGTTTTCTGAAATTCATGCTGTCCATGATAATGAATATGAGCTCGACCATCTGAGCAACGAAATGGAATCAAATTATGAAACATTATTTCAAGATAGTCCCGAAAATGTCTCTGATTCAATTTCTGTTGAGCCGCTCACAATTGAGCCTATTCCTCAACCAATTTCTTTGGTTGAGTCGTCCCCAAAATCTGAACTCAAAGTGTTGCCCAGTCATCTTAAGTATGCTTACTTAGGAGACAATGAAACTTTTCCTGTCATCATCACTTCTGACCTTACTTTAGAGAAGGAACAATTGCTCCTTCCCATTCTTAAGAAAAATAAGGAAGCAATTGGTTGGTCCATGGCTGATATTAAGGGGATTAGTCCTTCGATTGTCCAACATCGAATCCACCTTATAGATGATGCCAAACCCACTCGTGATCCCCAGCATCGACTAAACCCCATCATGAAAGAAGCAGTTCGTGCTGAAATCCTTAAATGCCTTGACAATGGAATCATCTACCCGATTTCTGATAGTCATTGGGTTAGTCCGATTCATGTCGTACCTAAGAAATCAGGGATTACCGTGATCCAAAATGAAGCTAACGAGTTTATCCCAACCCGCACCCAGATCGGTTGGCGTGTTTGCATTGACTATAGGAAACTTAACGCTGCAACACGTAAGGATCATTTCCCTCTGCCATTTATCGATCAAATGTTAGAACGACTAGCTGGTCATGAGTACTATTGTTTCCTTGATGGGTAATCGGGCTATAATCAAATCCCTATCGCTCTTGAGGACCAAGAGAAAACAACTTTCTCTTGTCCGTTTGGTACATTTGCGTACCGACGTATGCCTTTTGGTCTCTGTAATGCACCTGCAACCTTTCAGAGGTGCATGATTAGCATTTTTTCTGATATGATCGAGCGATTTTTGGAAGTGTTCATGGATGATTTTTCCATATTTGGTGATTCTTACTCTGAGTGTTTACATCATCTTGATCTTGTTCTTAACCGTTGCAAAGATAAATACTTAACTCTTAATTGGGAAAAGTGTCACTTTATGGTCAAACATGGCATTGTTTTAGGACATGCCATCTCTAATAAAGGAATTGAAGTAGACAAAGCTAAAATCGAAGTTATCTCGAATCTTCCCATTCCCAAATCCGTTAAGGACATCCGATCCTTTTTAGGTCATGCTGGTTTTTACCGTCGCTTTATAAAAGATTTTAGCAAAATCACTCGACCTTTGACCAATCTTCTTGGTAAGGATGTTCCTTTCGACTTCAATTCTGATTGCATTTCATATTTTGAGCATCTTAAAAATGAACTTGACTCTGCTCCGATCATCTGCTCTCCCAACTGGAAGCTGCCTTTTGAAATCATGTGTGACGCCTCGAATTTCGCTGTTGGCGCTGCCTTAGTACAACGTATCGATAAGATTCTTTACGTCATTTACTACGCAAGTAAAACTCTGAACGACGCTCAAATCAACTATACTACCACTGAAAAGGAACTCTTGGCAGTCGTTTTCTCTTTAGAAAAATTCAGGCCTTATCTAGTTGGCTCACACATCACTGTTCATACTGATCATTCCCCACTTAGGTATATTTTCTCTAAAAAGGATGCTAAGGCTTGTCTCATTCGTTGGATCCTTCTACTTCAAGAATTTGACCTTACCATTAAGGATAAAAAAGGATCTGACAACGTTATTGCGGACCACTTGTCTCGTCTTCCAAATTCCCCGTCTTCGTCTCTTCCGATCAACGAGAATTTCCCTGATGAACAGCTGTTTTCTCTATCCACTGATCCTTGGTTTGCTAACATTGTCAACTACTTAGTCACCAAGCGGACCCCTTCTTTTTGGTCTAAGCAGGATAAACACAAATTCTTTTCCCAAGTGAAACATTTTTATTGGGACGACCCCTATCTTTTCAAGTATTGTCCCGACCAAATCATTCGAAGGTGTGTTCCCGACACCGAAACTCACAGTGTCCTCTCTTTCTGTCATGACCAAGCCTGTGGTGGTCACTTCCGTCCCAAAAAGACAGCTGAAAAGGTTCTCCAATCGGGTTTCTACTGGCCCAACCTTTTCGAAGACGCGTACGAATTTTGCAAAACTTGCGATCGATGTCAATTCTTAGGGAAAATTTCTAAACGATATGATGCCCCTAAACCCCATTCTAGAGGTCGAAATTTTTGATGTGTGGGGTATAGACTTCATGGGTCCCTTCCCTAATTCTTTTGGAAACATTTACATTCTCTTAACTATTGACTATGTTTCCAAATGGGTCGAAGCTGTTCCATGCAAAACAAACAATAACAAGGTTGTTGTGAGCTTCTTGAAAGAAAATATCTTCTCTAGGTTTGGCACACCTCGCACAATAATCAGTGATAATGGAACACACTTCTGTAATCGTTCTTTTGAAGCTCTCATGAGAAAGTATTCAATAACCCACAAGTTATCCACTCCGTACCATTCTCAAACTTGTGGGCAGGTTGAAGTATCGAATAGGCAGATTAAACAAATCCTTGAGAAAACTGTGAATCGAAATCGTAAAGATTGGTCCCAAAAGTTAACCGATGCTCTTTGGGCTTACCGCACTGCTTTTAAAACAAACTTAGGTATGTCCCCTTATCGGTTGATTTTTGGTAAGCCATGTCACTTGCCAGTTGAACTAGAACATAGGGCATTATGGGCAATAAAAACTTTAAATCTTGATTTAGAGCAAGCAGGTGAGCATAGGAAGCTTCAACTTAATGAACTTGATGAAATTCGAAATGATGCATATGAAAATGAACGAATTTACAAGGACATAACGAAAGTTTTTCATGATAAATCAATTTTACGTAAAACTTTCATGCCAGGACAAAAAGTTCCCTTGTATGACTCAAGATTGCATCTATTTCCGGGTAAGTTAAAATCTAGATGGACAGGACCTTACATTGTGCGGACCGTTTTTCCGTATGGTGCGGTAGAAATTGAGAATCCAACTGATGGATCTTCCTATAAGGTCAATGGTCAACGCCTTAAACCTTACTTGGAACCAATACCAAACCAAGAGGAAGAGCTCATGGTCCTCCATGAGCCACATTACATTCGGTAAGACGCACTAACCCTCTTTTGTACATATGTAAATGGTCTCTTATTTTACTTTTCCTTTCACTAAGATATGTCTGATTAAGACTGTGAGGACACAGTCACACTCAAGTGTGGGGGGGGGGATTTACATTACATCAGCAATCAAATTTTATGAACTAGGTCATTCATTGAACAAGGATTAACTTAAACTCATAAATAACACCTTGGTTCTTGTTTGATAAGTTGAATTTTTGGGTGATGAGAATGAACATTATTTATTCATTGAGTCGTAATGTGTCTTTTTAAGATGCTAGCTTGAGACTGTGCAGACGTTAGTCGTGTTCTGGAGTAAGCGTGTCAACCCTTATTATACATGTTAGAATGTGCAAGTAAAAATGATCAAAAAAAAAAAAGATTTTGCACCTACATTTGTTGGATTTTCTGAGTTCGTTTTCATGCATAATATTTTCTTCAAAATCGTAAGTTCTAAAATCCACTTGGCCCAATTAAGGAGAAATGACTCATTGTAGCATTCTTCTTCGATACCCCACATTATTCAAACCCAAGTTTTAGTCGAATTACATCCATGTTTCGACAAGTTTTTCTTATATTGGTATACTTAAGAACCTTGTACTGATTTATTTTCAAAGGTTCAGAAACGTCACTTTTTATAACAATATTACACTACCCACTCCGTACTTGTTTTAAGGTAGGATAACCATATACCACATCTTATTTTACATGGGTTATCTATCTTAAGAAACTTTGCTTATCATTCCTTTCAGCTTTTTGTATAACATCAATCCAGACTTGTGTGTTGAATTAGAGTTATAGAAGTAGAGGGACTAGGGCACAAAACTTTCCTTTCATGAAGTGTTGGTTATGATTGGTTTAGTAGAGGAGGAATCAAATGAAATAATATGGTGTCACTCCATTCCATTTCCGCTCATCATTCATCATGCAAATATGAAGAAAAAAGTGAAAAAAAAGAAGAAGAAAATGAAATAAAGAGAGAGTCTCTCTGAATAAAATAGTCATTCATCATTCTTAACTACAAAGCATTCATTTCCATTCCATCCACATCCATCATACCGTACTTAGAAGCGAGGATTGTAGTTAAGGAAATGAAAGGAAACAAAACATCCATATGTGCCTTAGTATTACTTTATCTTTTGTAGCTTGAAATTCAACTAATACAGTTTCCCTCTTATCTAGAATATTTTTAGAACTTACAAAAATTTTCCTTCATCTATGCATAACTCATATCCAATACATTACAGTTACATTAGTGCAAAATTATTATAAAAGAACAGGGAGAAGAAGAAGAATAAAGAAATGATTGGGTGCACATTGTCGATGTGTAGAACTTTGGTTGACACCACACTCTTAACCTTCAAGACAATTACAGTGTTATCAAGGAATTACGATTCAGCTTGAAAAATTTTGTTCATTTTTGCACTAATTATGGGATGGACAATTTGGGGCTAAACCGTTATTATTGAAGATAGGTGAAATCCTTGGAATGTGAAAGACCTTAAATATATTGTTTGATTAATCCGCATACATAAGACATTTTGGATTTTGTGGGTAGTATCCGATGAAAACCCTCACGAGACAACAATCGTCCTACTGGGGACACCCAGAGGATTAATGGCTTGCTGCATACGCTAAATGCAATCGTGTTTCCTACGAAAGTGTGACATATCTTAGTTTAGTTTATTCGAGGACGAATAAAAAGGTAAGTGTGGGGGTATTTGATATACACGTAAATGTTATATTTTATCCGCTTATTTATCTAGTTTTCTATTTAAAATAATTAATATTGTGTATTTATAGCTTTGTTTTCAGATTGTTGATAAAAAGCTTGGTTTAGAGCATTTGATGGATAAAGCATGAAGAATTTGCTTAAAAAGAGTGAAGTTGAAATTACTAAAGCTTGAAGAGTTTAAAGCTTGAAGAACGGTTGCAAACAGAGTTCAGTTGGGTAGATTTTGCTCACTAAAGACTCATATTGCATTCACATTGGCTCATTTGCAGGGCATCTCACTCATGTTGCGTTCACATTAGCTCGTTTGCAAGGCCTCTCACTCTACAACTGCGTTCACACTAGCTTATGTGTTATTTGGGCTAATTCTTTAGTCCCACATTATGGAATTTGCCAAGAAGCCTTTGTCATATCAGCTATAAATACACTTTATCTCATTCATTGTAAAACACACTTAGTTTTATTCTGTAATTCTCTTCTTGGAATAAAACTCTTCTTCTCCATTTCTCTTAGTTGTTATTTTATTTTATTTATGTTCATGTTATTTAGTTTCTTTTTATTTTCTTTTCTATTAGCTATGTCTAGCTAATCCTCTTTAATTAGGGGGTGATGACGCTGATAGATATGATTCAATATGAATCGCATAGCCAAAAGATTTGAACTTCATGTATGTATATCTAGATATGAACTAAGAGTTAGATCTGAACCTTCATACCCTGTGTCGTTTAAGAGCTGTGATCCTTCACAGGGTATATTGGATTTCGATCTAACACTTATCAGATTTAGATTTAATATTTAAGGTTTTAGAAATATAATAGTGAATCTGTCCTGATAGCCTATGGTTGTTTAAGAGCTGAGCTCCTGCATAGGCTATACTTGTTGTTATTTACATATTTGTTTCTAGAAATCTAATTATCGTCGATTCATGTTTGTGACAGAAACATGAATTAGATCTGTATTTATTCGATTGGCTATTGATGAATATTAATCTAATCTATGTCATTACTCCCTAATTACTTTCTTTATTGTTAAAAACTCGCTTTTTGTTTATTTTCTGTCAATTTGCAATTCAATCAAAATTCTGGAATAACTTGAGTGGATTTATTAATTAAAATATTTTTGGTCCCAGAGTTCGACACCCTCTACAACAATCCTTGTTGTTTAGGAAAACCGAACGGATTTTACAGTTGTTTACAACTGTTTAATTTGTTTGCAAACAATTTCTATTAAATATATATCTGTTTGGCGGCGGAGAATTTAATCTCTTGCTTAACGCCCTTCTCTGAGACATACGAGCTCAGAGGTTATATATCGATAGATATCAGTCGCATATCATGAATTGCCAGAGTGGCAAGCAGAGATGCAGTGATCAAGGCTTCTGTTGAAAAGGAGAGTCTTGTGGTTAATGATCAAAGCTCGACTTTAATATGTCATAGCTTTGTGTATGGCGTTAATTCGCGAGCCTCACACCTCGGTATGAGTTAAAAACGGGATTAGATCGTCGGGAACATGACGTTTCTTTCTAGTTAGGGGTGGTGTCAGGGTTTTGCAAGCCCTGACATTTTTATATTTTCACCTATGTGGTTGTTGGATTGCGAGGCGCCTCGGATATATTGGTCTCTACGGAGCCGATGGATATAGGTCCGATAGAACCGATGTAACACCCCGTGAATTCTATAATGTTTAAACTTTGCAAATTAAAGTATAATTAATTCTAAATGAAATAATTAAGGGAAACGAGTTACGCCATTGCGTTCGTCTCGGAATTCTGCTTGAGATTGAGTCCGAGTTTGCGTGAATCGAACTCCGTATGAAGGAGTTATGGCCTTCGGAACTTTAAGAATCAAATTTAAACTCAAACAACTCAGTTTTAAATTCAAAATTCGAAATTCAGGTTCAAACTGGGCTGGGCGGCAAAATTCCCGCCCAGAGACCAGGTCGACCATAGGGTCGACCATGGTGTCGACCTGGTCACCCCAGGTCGACCATGGTGTCGACCTGGGTGTCGACCTGGCTGGTTAAGTCTGACTCTGGCTCGAATTTCTGAGGCCCTATGTGTCACTAGGGATGACGTGTCACCTCTTGATTGGCTCTCTGAATTTTGAATGGCCTAGATTCCTCCTATCTTCATCTGACGGCTCAAAACAACTTAAAAATCTATAAATACACCCTAACTCTCAACTGAAAATTCACACAAAAATATGAGAAAGGAGTCGTCATGCTGCTAGGGAGGAATTGAACATAGCCATCAAGGGAAAAGCCTAGAGACGATTCAAACTAAGATGAAGATTTAAAGTTTAAATCAAAAGTTTTCAACGCAACGTTATTCTACCCAAAGGAGCACATTCCTTTATGTATATGTCGAAGGCATTCTAATTTCCGAAGGCCATAACTCATTCATACGGAGTCCGATTCGCGCAAACTCGAACTCTATCTGAAGCAGAATTCCGAGGCGAACGTAATGGCGTAACCCGTTTCCCTTAATTCTTTCATTTAGAATTAATTATACTTTAATTTGCGAAGTTTTAACATTATAGAATTCACGGGGTGTTACATTCTCCCCCCCCCCAAAAGGATTTCGTCCCCGAAATCTTCAAGTTAGGAAGAATGTACATCCTACCATCCAACAGTCCATCTACTCAACCAACAAACACAGACATCCACTGTCCTTAAAAGACTTCTAATGCTTCGTGATCATATGCATAGTGAGTGTATATGTCCTTATCTAATGCATAAATCAGGTGGTCTACTGATTCAGTTGACCTCCTTAATGCGATTTATGTAAGTGTCATGAATCCATTATGTATGCAAATTTTTCCTACTCATAATTCAACATGAGTGCACAACCATTCATACAAATGCGACAATCATATGATAGCGTGTCATGTTTCAACCATATACAAATGAGAATACATATATGCATATGCAATATGAAGTGATTGAGCCGATCTATAACCTAGGGTGTGTGTGTGCATGCATCCATGAGCAACCACTAGCAACCATTTGCAGCCATCATCCATAACATGTTTTCAAATACATGTTTGCATCCATTTGTTTTCTACCTAAAGAGTTAGGAAAAAGGACCGAGAAAATATACCTAAAAAGATAGATAAAGCATAACTTAAGGAAAAAGAGAGATCAAAGATGTACCCTCAAAAAGAAGAGGGTAGGCAGCGCGTATTCTGTCCTCAGTTTCCTAAGTCGCGGCTTCCTCGGTGTCTCTCCACTGAACTTTAACGAGTTTGACTTCGCGGTTGCGTAGCTTTTTAACTTCAGTTCCTAAGATGCGGGTTGGAACTCTCCTCACAGTTGCTTCACGTTCCACTTCGGCTTCTTCTAGAATGCTAGGTTCCACCACTTCTGCTGACTCATGCAAACACTTCCGGAGGTGAGAAACATGAAAGACGTTGTGAACTCCGGCCAGTCTCTCGGGTAGCTCTAATCTGTAGGCCATCTTTCCAACCTTCTCGATGATAGGAAACGGTCCTACAAATCTTGGTGCTAGCTTTCCTGCGGATCCAAAACGAACGACGTTCCTTAAAGGTGATACCTTAAGGAAAACCCTGTCCCCAACCTCAAACTCAAGGTCGGTCCTTCTTTTGTCGGCGTAGGATTTCTGTCTGCCTTGGGCAGTCTTCATTCTCCTACGTATCAAGTCCACTTTCTCAGAAGTCTCTCGAATCATATCTGGTCCAAGTATAAGCTTATCTGTAGACACGTACCAACAAGTTGGTGATTTGCACGGTCTTCCATACAAGGCTTCAAAGGGTGCCATACCGATGGTAGCTTGGTGGCTGTTGTTATAGGCAAATTCCACTAAAGGAAGGTGATCCTCCCAAGTCCCTCCAAAGTCAAGAACGCAAAGTCTTAAAAGATCCTCCAAAACACTATTCACCCTTTCCGTCTGACCATCGGTTTGGGGGTGATAGGCCGTGCTAAAACATAACTGTGTGCCTACAGCTCCTTGCAGACTCCGCCAAAACTCACTTGTGAAGATAGGGTCTTGGTCACTAGCGATGCTGGAGGGTATCCCATTGAGTCGAACTATTTCCTTGAGATAAAGAGTTGCTAGAGATGAGGCATTCCTTCTACTCTTCATAGGTATGAAGTGGGCGCTCTTAGTAAGCCTATCCACTATTACCCAAATGCTAGTGTTGCCTCTTCTCGACCTAGGCATTCCATCAATGAAGTCCATTGAAATGCTATCCCACTTCCACTGTGGGACCTCTAAAGGATGAAGTAGTCCTCCAGGCTTATTTTGTTCCGCCTTGACCTGTTGGCAGGTCATGCACTTAGAAACGAAATCTGCCACGTCTTGTTTCATATCGTTCCAAAAGAAAGTCCTTTTTATGTCCTTATACATCTTATCACCGCCAGGGTGTATGGTCATCTTGGAATGATGTGCTTCTTCAAGAACCTTCTTTGTCAACTCCCTTACTTGTGGGACGCATAATCATCCATCTCGCCTCAGCCAACCCTTATCATCGATGGCGTACCTACTGAGGTGACTAGAAGTCTCACCCCTAATAAGTTTATCAATCACATCAAGAAGCCGAGGGTCTTCACATTGTGCAGCCCCTATTGAGTCCAAGAGAGTAGGGCGTACTTCGAGAGATGCTAGCAAACCTGGTACAAAATCCGAGGAGGGCCTAAAGTTAAAACTGGCTATATACTCCAAGCTTTTCCTTTCCACAAAGAGCGGACTTAAGGTTAGTTTCTTTCGGCTCAGCGCGTCTGCTACTACGTTGCCTTTGCCGGGAGTATAGGAAATTTCAAAGTCATATGAGGCAAGGAACTACATCCATATTTGCTGCCTCAAGTTAAGATCCTTCTGCGAGAAGAGATATTTCAACGATTTATGGTCAGTGTATAATTCAAACTTCTCACCTAGGAGATAATGGCGCCAAGACTTAAGCCCAAAGACGATGGCGGCTAACTCAAGATCATGCGTTGGGTAGTTCTTTTAATGAACTTTTAATTGTCTTCCACCATAAGCTACTACCCTTCCTTCATGCATTAGAACAACGCCTAGTCCCGTTCCACATGCATCCGCGTATACCGTGAACATTTAACTTCCATCTGGAAAAGTCAGAACTGGGGCTGTTGTGAGAGCCCTTTTTAAGCGTCGGAACCCAAACTCTCAGTACAAATCCCAAGTGAACGCCAGATTCTTCTTTGTTAGCCTTGTGAGTGGGGTCGAGATCTTTGCGAAATCCCTAATAAACTTTCGGTAAAAACCGGCTAGCCCAAGAAAGCTTCGAACTTCGGTTGCATTTCTTGGTGTCTTCTAATCTTGTACTGCCACCACTTTTAAGGGGTCCACGGTCAACCCTTCTTTGGACACTATATGCCCCAGAAATCTTACCTCTTTTCTCCAGAAGTGACACTTGGAGAATTTGGCTTTTAGTTGATGAGCTCGAAGAGTTTCTATGATTTCATTCCGATGCTGGGCATGCTCTTCCTCATTCTTTGAGAAGATTAAGATATCATCTACGAAGACAACCACAAATTTGTTGAGGAATTCTCTGAACACCCTGCTCATAAGGTCTACAAAATAAGCGGGTGCATTTGTCAAGCCGAAAGGCATGACAAGCCACTCGAAGAAACCGTCTGGGGTTCTGAACGCCGTTTTATCAATACTATCTTCAGCTACTCTTAGCTGATGGAACCCAGTTGCCAGATCAAGTTGGGAGAAGACCGTTGCACCTACAAGCTGATCAAACAAATCGTCGATTCGGGGAAGAGGGTGCCTATTTTTCTTGGTCAATTTGTTTAACTCCCTATAGTCGACGCAAAGGCGAAGCGAACCATCCGCTTTAGTTGCGAACACCACTAGAGCACCCCATTCCGAAATGCTCCGTCTAGTGAACCCTTTTTCGAGAAGTTCTTTAACCTTCTTACTGAGCTCCTTTCTCTCCCTTGGAGCCATGTGTCTGACAGGTAAAGCTATAGGCTTTGCGTTATCCACAAGATATATGCGGAAGTCTATTTCCCGCCTCGAAGGTAAGCCTTTCACCTCCTCAAAGACATTAGGATATTCCCGGACTACTCTAACCGATTGTAAATTTTCATCAGAAGTATCAAGCGACTCTAGATAACTAAGCATAACAACATTCAAGGGATTACAAGAAATTTCTAGAGTGTTGCCAAGCCGAGTCAAGAGCTTAATTACTCTTTTCTCACAATCAAGGATGGCACTATTACTGGATAACCAGTCCATGCCTAAGATCAAACCATCTCCCGAGAAGCCTAAGACAAAGGCATCACAACTAAACTCAACGCTGAGAATAGATATTTTCAAAACCAAACAAACCATTGAAAAGTAAGCGGAGCTCCCGATTGGATTTGAAACTACTAAGGGATCTTCTATAATACTAGCGTCTAGATGCAGAGATTCTACTAAGTCAGAGGAAATAAAAGAGTGTGATGCGCCAGAGTCAAAAAGTGTACAAACTGGATGATCATAAAGATAGACTACACTTTCTACAGAAATATTACTACCTTGTTCTTGCTGAGGTGCCACTAGCGCATGAACCTGACCCCCAAGTGGATCCAGCTTTCTGTCCCTGCCCTTGTTTCCTTGGCAGTTCCTAACCATGTGTCCAGTCTCACCGCAATGGAAGCAAGTAGCACTCATCTTCCTTTTCTTCTTTCTGCAGTCTCTCTCCAGATGTCCAAGAATACCACAGAAATAACATTTCCTTTTCTCACGTGTCTTGTTATTTTTGTTGTGTTCCTTTCCTCCTTGACTATTATCCGTCTTCTTGTTCGGCGATGCTTCTGCTTGCTGGTTCACGTAGAGGAGGAGGAGGAGTAAAAGCGTCTGTAGCTGGGGAGTAGGAATGTCAGCAGGGCCCGCGTCATTGGCCCTTGCTTCTAAGTACCTCCTAAACCAGCCGGGAATCGGCACTCCTTCCGGGAGGTCAAGGTCTCCATACATGCTGAAACAGAAAGGAAAAATTGACAACGAAGGATAGAGAGAGATAGATGGGGCACATGGCTTTGGGGGATTTTGTCTTTTCATAAATGTAACACTTTTTCTTGAGAAACGCTTCTTTAATTATTTTTTTTGAAAACAATTTCAAAAACTTTTATCTTATCTGGTCTTTTCACATGACCCATCAGTTATGTTAGTATCTCTAAACTGCAAGTTCATGCGCTACACACCCTTATATGTTGCAAAATATTACATGTTCTTGATTTTCCCCTTTTCTTACGCTTATAAAGTTGGGCTGAATTGTGTCAAGCCCAACATTTGTTGTAACGTTGCGAACGTATAAACGGGGGTAATGATGTTGGGTGTAAAACATGAAAACACATGTTGGCATGTTTGGCACATGCCAATGACAATGATAATGACATTTAAGCGGTATAAATTGTTATGCCTAAAAATAAAGATATGAAATTTACATATATATTAATAAAATATGTAAATTTATAAAAACACGATATGCTTTACCTGAGGTTGGATTGAGTTGTGATGTAAACCTGCCCGGAACCACCCGGCTGTCCAGTAGTCACAACAATACCTATCCAATGTGGGTGGTTAAGCATTGAGCCCAATAAAGACCCGAGGTTAGACTGAGCAACGATGTAAACCTTCCCGGAACCGACCGGCATATCCAGTAACCGTAGCAATACCTTTCTAATGTGAGTGGTCTGGTACTCCTAAGAGGCTAAGGACAGGTGGTAGGGTTGAGTCAACTATAACACTTAACCAAATTCAACATATTAACAAGAATTGATGGGTGGGGGTTAGGTAAATACAGACACTTAACCACTTAACATGTTTGACTAGAAAATCCTGGTAACGAGGGACCCGTTTCAGCAGTAACCCAATTTAGGTATCAACGGTACCCTGAAACTAGGTAGGGTGGGGCACGATTACTGGGCTGATTGTAAGCGGTCCAACGACGGCGGTGGGTGCACAGTGCAGGTCTAACGGAGTGCGGGCGTGCACACACTTCGGAGCAAACAACCAGGTCACTGGGGACACCAGTAGTATAAACTATGCCTTCTAGAATTTGTGTTGGGGCCGCCACCATGGGTCTTGATACACCCCATGGTGGGACCACCATAGGTATATATAATTCTTGGGGGCCGTATGACACATGTTAACGCGAGTAGGAGCCGATCTTTAAATAAAGTTGGGGATCACTTCACCCTCACCATGGGGTGCCAGTTAGAATAGACTCAAGTAGATGCAGAGATAACATGGGTGCGATAGTACATTCGACACTCCCTTAGCTTGTGACACCATTCTATTTTCAATATATATCTATCATGCCCTTTTCTTATTCACATACTAAAGAGTTACTAGATTTACTCAGGCTTTATGTCTGACCCGATTTTCTTTTCGTCTTCTTTCCTTTCGTTTCCCCCTCCCCCCAGGTCCACAGGGAGGAAACAACTCAGCTCAGTCAGGCTCTGTTCAAGCTCCAAGAACGTAGATGTATGATTTGGGTCTCTTTTGCTCGGACTATGGCTTTGGATATCACTATGGGGATTTTTGTCATTTTATTTATGTTTTATGCTTCTTTAAAAGTCAAGACAGTTATGTTGTTGTAATGATGGGAGTATTTTGAGACAATTATGGAATGTTATGTTTTGGAACACGAATTGATGAATAAAAGTCTGTTGGTTTCCGCTGTTTAAAATATGTGTATTTGTGTATGTCATGAGTTTATCTGTGGCTTTTACTTATAAACCTCCACCAAAATTAAGGCATTCCCTTTGTGTGTGACCTTAACGGAGGTGGGGTGTTTCACTTGGTATCAGAGCATAGGTTTACCAGATAAGATAAAAGTTTTTGAAATTGTTTTCAAAAAGAAAATTTAAAGAAGCGTTTCTCAAGAAAAAGTGTTATATTTATGAAAAGACCAAATCCCCCAAAGCCATGTGCCCCATCTATCTCTCTCTATCCTTCGTTTTCAATTTTTCCTTTCTGTTTCAGCATGTCTGGAGACCTTAACCTCCCGGAAGGAGTGCCGATTCCTGGCTGGTTTAGGAGGTACTTAGAAGCAAGGGCCAATGACGCGGGCCCTACCGACATTCTTACTCCCCAACTACAGACGCTTTTACTCCTCCTCCTCCTCCTCTACGTGAACCAGCAAGCAGAAGAATCACAGAACAAGAAGACGGATAATAGTCAAGGAGGAAAGGACCACAACAAAAATAACAAGACACGTGAGAAAAGGAAATGTTATTTCTGTGGCATTCTTGGACATCTGGAGAGAGACTGCAGAAAGAAGAAAAGGAAGATGAGTGCTACTTGCTTCCATTGCGGTGAGACTGGACACATGGTTAGGGACTGCCCAAGGAAACGAGGGCAGGGACAGAAAGCTGGATCCACTTCAGGGAGTCAGGTTCATGCGCTTGTGGCACCTCAGCAAGAAAGAGGTAGTAATATTTCTGTAGAAAGTGTAGTCTATCTTTATGATCATCCAGTTCATACACTTTTTGACTCTGGCGTATCACACTCTTTTATTTCCTCTGCCTTAGTAGAATCTCTGCATCTAGACACTAGGATGGTAGAAGATCCCTTAGTAGTTTCAAATCCAATTGGGGGCTCCGCTTACTTGTCAATGGTTTGTTTGGGTTTGAAAATCTCTATTCTCAGCATTGAGTTTATTTGTGATGCCTTTGTCTTAGGCTTCTCGGGATATGGTTTGATCTTAGTCATGGACTGGTTATCTAGTAATAGTGCTATCCTTGATTGTGAGAAAAGAGTAGTTAGGCTCTTGACTCGGCTTGGTAACACTCTAGAAATTTCTTGTAATCCCTTGAATGCTGTTATGCTGAGTTATCTAGAGTCGCTTGATGCTTCTGATGAAAATTTACAATCGGTTAGAGTAGTCCGGGAATATCCGGATGTCTTTGAGGAGGTGAAAGGTTTACCTTCGAGGCGGAAAATAGACTTCCGCATATATCTAGTGGATAACGCAAAGCCTGTAACCTTACATGTCAGACACATGGCTCCAAGGGAGAGAAAGGAGCTCAGTAAGCAGGTTAAAGAACTTCTCGAAAAAGGGTTCATTAGACGGAGCATTTCGGAATGGGTTGCTCCAGTGGTGTTCACAACCAAAGCGGACGGTTCACTTCGCCTTTGCGTCGACTATAGGGAGTTAAACAAATTGACCAAGAAAAATAGGCACCCTCTTCCCCGAATCGACGATTTGTTTGATCAGCTTGTAGGTGCAATGGTCTTCTCCCAACTTGATCTGGCTCCACCAACTAAGAGTAGCTGAAGATAGTGTTGATAAAACGGCGTTCAGAACCCCAGACGGTTTCTTAGAGTGGCTTGTCATGCCTTTCGGCTTGACAAATGCACCCGCTTATTTCGTAGACCTTATGAGCAGGGTGTTCAGAGAATTCCCCAACAAATTTGTGGTTGTCTTCGTAGATGATATCTTAATCTTCTCAAAGAATGAGGAAGAGCATGCCCGGCATCTGAAAGAAATCATGGAAACTCTTCGAGCTCATCAACTAAAAGCCAAATTCTCCAAGTGTCACATCTGGAGAAAAGAGGTAAGATTTCTGGGGCATATAGTGTCCAAAGAAGTGTTAGCCATGGACCCCGCAAAGTGGTGGCAGTGCAAGATTGGAAGACACCAAGAAATCCAACCGAAGTTCGAAGCTTTCTTGGGCTAGCCAGTTTTTACCGAAAGTTTATTAGGGATTTCGCAAAGATCTTGGCCCCACTCACAAGGCTAACAAAGAAGAATCTGGCGTTCACTTGGGATTTGGACTACGAGTTTTCTTTCCAACGCTTAAAAAGGGCTCTCATAACAACCCCAGTTCTGACTTTGCCAGATGGAAGCAAAATGTTCACGGTATACACAGATGCATGTGGAACGGGACTAGGCGCTGTTCTAATGCAAGAAGGAAGGGTAGTAGCTTATGGTGGAAGACAATTAAAAGTTCATGAAAAGAACTACCCAATGCATGATCTTGAGTTAGCCGCCATCGTCTTTGCGCTTAAGTCTTGGCGCCATTATCTCCTAGGTGAGAAGTTTGAATTATACACTGACCATAAATCGTTGAAATATCTCTTCTCGCAGAAGGATCTTAACTTGAGGCAGCAAAGATGGATGGAGTTCCTTGCCTCCTATGACTTTGAAATTTCCTATACTCCCAGTAAAGGCAACGTAGTAGCAGACGCGTTGAGCCAAAAGAAACTAACCTTAAGTCCGCTCTTTGTGGAAAGGCAAAGCCTGGAGTATATAGCCAGTTTTAACTTTAGGTCCTCCTCAGATTTTGTACCAGGTTTGCTAGCATCTCTCGAAGTACGCCCTACTCTCTTGGACTCAATAGGGGTTGCACAACGTGATGACCCTCAGCTTGTCGATGTGATTGATAAACTTATTAAGGGTGAGACTTCCAGTCACCTCAGTAGGTACACCATCGATGATAAGGGTTGGCTGAGGCGAGATGGAAGATTATGTGCCCCACAAGCAAGGGAGTTGACAAAGAAGGTTCTCGAAGAAGCGCATCATTCCAAAATGACTATACACCCTGGCGGTGATAAGATGTACAAGGACATAAAAGGACTTTCTTTTGGAACGGCATGAAACAAGATGTGGCAGATTTCGTTTCTAAGTGCATGACCTGCCAACGGGTCAAGGCGGAACAAAAGAAGCCTGGAGGACTACTTCATCCTTTAGAGGTCCCACAGTGGAAGTGGGAGAGCATTTCAATGGACTTCATTGATGGACTGCCTAGGTCGAGAAGAGGCAACACTAGCATTTGGGTAATAGTGGATAGGCTTACTAAGAGCGCCCACTTCATACCTATCAAGAGTAGAAGGACCGCCGCATCTCTAGCATCTCTTTATCTCAAGGAAATAGTTCGACTCCATGGGATACCCTCCAGCATCGTTAGTGACCGAGACCCTATCTTCATAAGCGAGTTTTGGTGGAGTCTGCAAGAAGCTGTAGGCACACATTTAGGTTTGAGCACGGCCTATCACCCCCAAACCGATGGTCTGACGGAATGGGTGAATAGAGTTTTGGAGGATCTTTTAAGACTTTGTGTTCTTGACTTTAGAGGGACTTGGGAGGATCACCTTCCTTTAGTGGAATTTGCCTATAACAACAGCTACCAAGCTACCATCGGTATGGCACCCTTCGAAGCCTTGTATGGAAGACCGTGCAAATCACCAACTTTTTGGTACGAGTCTACAGATAAGCTTATACTTGGACCAGATATGATTTGAGAGACTTCTGAGAAAGTGGACTTGATACGTAGGAGAATGAAGACTGCCCAAGATAGACAGAAATCCTACGTCGACAAAAGAAGGACCGACCTTGAGTTTGAGGTTGGGGACAGGGTTTTCCTTAAGGTATCACCTTTCAGGAATGTCGTTCGTTTTGGATCCGCAGGAAAGCTAGCACCAAGATTTGTGGGACCATTTCCTATCATCGAGAAGGTTGTAAAGATGGCCTATAGATTAGAGCTACCCGAGAGACTGGCCGGAGTTCACAACGTCTTTCATGTTTCTCACCTCCGGAAGTGTTTGCATGAGTCAGCGGAAGTGGTGGAACCTAGCATTCTAGAAGAAGCCAAAGTGGAACGTGAAGCAACTGTGAGGAGAGTTCCAACCCGCTTCTTAGGAACGGAAGTGAAAAAGCTACGCAACCGCGAAGTCAAACTCGTTAAAGTTCCGTGGAGCGACAACGAGGAAGACGCGACTTGGGAAACAGAGGATAGAATACGCGCTGCCTACCCTCTTCTTTTTTAGGGTACATCTTTGATCTCTCTCTTTTTCCTTAAGTTATGCTTTATCTATCTTTTAGGTATATCTCCTTGGTCCTTTTCCTAACTCCTTAGGTAGAAAACAAATGGATGTAAACATGTATTTGAAAACATGTTATGGTTGATGGCTGCAAATGGTTGCTAGTGGTTGCTCGTGGATGCATGCACACACACACCCTAGGTTATAGATCGGCTCAATCACTTCATATTGCATATGCATATATGTATTCTCATTTGTATATGGTTGAAACTTGACACGCTGTCATATGATTGTCGCATTTGTATGAATGGTTGTGCACTCAGGTAGAATTATGAGTAGGAAAATTTTGCATACATAATGGATTCATGACACTTACATAAATCGCATTAAGGAGGTCAACTGAATCAGTAGACTGCCTGATTTCTGCATTAGATAAGGACATATACACTCACTATGCATATGATCACGAAGCATTAGAAGTCTTTTAAGGACAGTGGATGTATGTGTTTGTTGGTTGAGTAGATAGACTATTGGTTGGTAGGATGTACATTCTTCCTAACTTGAAGATTTCGGGGACGAAATCCTTTGAAGGGGGGAGAATGTAACACCCCGTGAATTCTATAATGTTAAAACTTCGCAAATTAAAGTATAATTAATTCTAAATGAAAGAATTAAGGGAAACGGGTTACGCCATTGCGTTCGTCTCAGAATTCTGCTTGAGATAGAGTCCGAGTTGGCGCGAATCGGACTCCGTATGAAGGAGTTATGGCCTTCAGAAGTTTCAGAATCAAATTTAAACTCAAATAGCTCAGTTTTAAATTCAAAATTCGAAATTCAGGTTCAAACTGGGCTGGGCGGGAAAATTCCCGCCCAGAGACCAGGTCGACCATGGTTTCGACCTGGTCACCCCAGGTCGACCATGGTGTCGACCTGGCTGGTCGACCTGGCTAGCCAGGTCTGACTCTGGCTCGAATTTCTGATGCCCTGTGTGTCACTAGGGCTGACGTGTCACCTCTTGATTGGCTCTCTGAATTTTGAATGGCCTAGATTCCTCCTATCTTCATCTGACGGCTCAAAACAACTTAAAAATCTATAAATACACCCTAACTCACAACTGAAAATTCACACAAAAATATGAGAAAGGAGTCGCCATGCTGCTAGGGAGGAATTGAACATAGCCGTCAAGGGAAAAGCCTAGAGACGATTCAAACTAAGAAGAAGATTTAAAGTTTAAATCAAAAGTTTTCAATGCAACGTTAGTCTACCCAAAGGAGTGCATTCCAATTTCAGAATTCAAAATCCAGATTCCAAGATTCTGCATTCGTTGTAAGTATAGTAACCTTTTAGAATATGAATAAGAATTGCGATGTGATTCGATGTGAATGAAAATAGAATTGTGTTATTGTATTGTATAAAATTCTATGTATTGTTATGGTTCTATCATGACTTATGTATTGATGTTTGTGGCATAAATTTGATTGATGCAAGACTATTGAACAATTGTATATGAAAACAATGACACTTGCAAGTTTGTGGCAAAGATTAGAAATTGATTCCTTTATTTATATGTCGAAGGCTTGGACTATGTATATACTATGTATATTCCTATGACACTTGAAACTGTTTATGCCTACATGACCCAAAACCTATGATATCATTTTCATGTCTATTTGCAAGTATGATTGATCTATGTTAAGCATCGTTTGGGTTTCAAAAACTATGCAAGTTCATGTTGAAATAGGCTGTGATTTAATGTTATAATTGGACCTTTTGGTGAATATACATCATGCTAGTTTTGTGTTTGACATTATGCCAAGTTAAACATATTTAAACACAAGTTGTGTAAGCCTAAACTATGCCATTTCATATGTCACCTACTTAGTTGTACTTTGATATGAATGCAAGTCCACATGACCCATCATTAATGTTAGTATCGCTAAACTGCAAGTTCATGCGCTACACACCCTTATATGTTGCAAAATATTAAACGTTCTTGATTTTCCCCTTTTCTTACGCTTATAAAGTTGGGCTGAATTGTGTCAAGCCCAACATTTGTTGTAACGTTGCGAACGTATAAACGGGGGTAATGACGTTGGGTGTAAAACATGAAAACACATGTTGGCATGTTTGGCACATGCCAATGACAATGACATTTTAGCGGTATAAATTGTTATGCCCAAAAATAAAGTTATGACATTTATATATATTTTAATAAAATATGTATATTTAGAAAAACACGATATGCTTAACCCGAGGTTGGATTGAGTTGTGATGTAAACCTGCCCGGAACCGCCCGGCTGTCCAGTAGTCACAACAATACCTATCCAATGTGGGTGGTTAAGCATTGAGCCCAATAAAGACCTGAGGTTAGACTGAGCTACGGTGTAAACCTGCCCGGAACCGACCGGCATATCCAGTAACCGTAGCAATACCTGTCTAATGTGAGTGGTCTGGTGCTCCTAAGAGGCTAAGGACAGGTGGTAGGGTTGAGTCAACTATAACACTTAACCAAATTCAACATGTTAACAAGAATTGATGTGTGGGGGTTAAGTAAATACGGACACTTAACCACTTAACATGTTTGACTAGAAAATCCGGGTAACGAGGGACCCGTTTCAGCAGTAACCCAATTTAGGTATCAACGGTACCCTGAAACTAGGCAGGGTGGGGCATGATTACTGGGCTGATTGTAAGTGGTCAAACGACGGCGGTGGGTGCACAGTGCAGGTCTAACGGAGTGCGGGCGTGCACACACTTCAGAGCAGACAACCAGGGCACTGGGGACACCAGTAGTATAACCTATGCCTTCTAGAATTTGTGTCGGGGCCGACACCATGGGTCTTGATACACCCCATGGTGGGACCAACATAGGTATCTACAATTCTTGGGGGCCGTATGACACATGTTAACGTGAGTAGGAGCTGATCTTTAAATAAAGTTGGGGATCACTTCACCCTCACCATGGGGTGCCAGTTAGAGTAAACTCAAGTAGATGCAGAGATAATATGGGTGCGATAGTACATTCAACACTCCCTTAGCTTGTGACACCATTCTATTTTCAGTATATATCTATCATGCCCTTTTCTTATTCACATACTAAAGAGTTACTAGATTTACTCAGGCTTTATGTCTGACCCCAGGTCCACAGGGAGGAAACAGCTCAGCTCGGTCAGGCTCTGTTCAAGCTCCAAGAACGTAGATGTATGATTTGGGTCTCTTTTGCTCGGACTATGGCTTTGGATATCACTATGGGGATTTTTGTCATTTTATTTATGTTTTATGCTTCTTTAAAAATCAAGACAGTTATGTTGTTGTAATGATGGGAGTATTTTGAGATAATTATGGAATGTTATGTTTTGGAACACGTATTGATGAATAAAAGTCTGTTGGTTTCCGCTGTTTAAAATATGTGTATTTGTGTCTGTCATGAGTTTATCTGTGGCTTTTACTTATAAACCTCCACCAAAATTAAGGCATTCCCTTTGTGAGTGACCTAAACGGAGGTGGGTGTTTCAACCGAGAAACGTGTGTTTAGGAAAAACTAATCCTCAAACGTAAGGGAGGACCGGCCCAACCGATCCAAGGGTTACCCAGAGTGTGTAGTCCTGATACATTGGCTAGAGTGTCTCGAAGTGGTGAGGAGCCATCCCTGGCCTCGACTCTTGACGGAAATCCAATTTCCAATTCGTGACATTTCTATTTTGATTGTAGAGCCGAGTATTGGCGACATGATAGATGGTACCCATGCCGCCTATGATTGATACATTTATATTTGAAGTTGTTTATACACTATGCACTTATAATAGTATCAAATGATTTGTTTTAAACGTACTAAGCATGTTTGGCTATTATAAGGGATAACCCTATCCTCCGGCTTGCGTTGCATTGTGTGATGAGACCTGGGTCTTATAATAGCTTCATTTTTCCGAAAAGCATTGTGGTGTTTATTCTATGCACTATTATTCTTGGGCGGAAACCCATTCCGTGTTATATGGCGCGGTCCCTTGATTTACTCCATTTTAAAGTAAAGTTTTAATAACTGTTTTAGTTTTCACACCAGTCACATGACTAACCTGGAGTTTATTGTTTTAATCTAAACACCGGGTGCCTCTATTTTCCACATGGGCAGCTAGTAGTTTTGGTTTTGCAGATTTATATTCACAGGATCCTGGTTTACAGCTGGAACGATATTCAGAAAGCTCTGTATCTGTTTATCTCTATCAGTTGTGTTTTTGTATTATTCTCCGTTGCATTGTAATTTGTAAATCTTTGATATTTATAAAATGTATAATATTTAATCATACCTTTTATATTCTTGTATTCTGATGTAAATTGTTGTAATAAGCAATGAAATGTTCTTCTTCTTGTGTTCTAATTTGTCGTGTTCTCATTAGGATCCAGGCTTTCCTTTACGGGGATGTTTGGGTCGTTTCACCATATGTGCCTACTATTGCTGCAGTTGCTCCACTCTTGATCAAAACAAAAAATATTTTATCTAACTCAAGCTTGGGTAACCTCAATTTCAACCCTAATCAGTTGCAATTTCAACCAATCCTTAATCAAATTATTAAAGGACAAATGTTGATTTTTTTTAAGACTTGCACCAGTCATTCAGAAATCCAAGTCAAATACATTAACACGGTCTATGGAAATCTTGAAACAGGTAGAATCCACCCTAAATTGTAGTATGCAGCTATTTTACAATACATAATAATATAGCTAATTGAAACGACAAAATTATTTCATCATTGAGGTTTCATTCTTCATCAGTTATGTTCTTCCGACAAATAGTCAAAGACAAAATATGATCATCACTTTCATAGTGGTATCCAAGCGAGGAACCTCCGCCGGGAGCAACATGCACCTTTGTTATTGATCGATCAATGAGGAAATTTCCAGTGTTCTACCCATGAGCTCAAAAATAGTTGTTTTCAACTGTCCCTTGAATGCATGCAGGAATTTCTTTGAGTTTCTTCATAGGGGGAGAAGCAGTAGAGTTCTTAGCAGGTTTCTCAACTGCAGGTTTTGGAGCTTCGTCAGAACCAAATAAGTAGCCTGAGGAACTTTGACACCCTCCACTGCTCTCTCCTCTATTCATCTTGCTAGGTGGAATTGTTGAAATGTGTGTGATTACCGGAAACCATAAGCTTCACAAGGCAAGATGACAAACTCGTTGATTTATAAGAAATCATAATAGAAATAACCAATTTTACTCGTCTAACTTAAGCTCTGTCAACCTCAGAAAAACTCTAAACCCAATCATGTTCAACCATAACTAGGATGTTGTCGGCCTCATCAAGAAAGTAGCGATAATTATCCGACATCCTCACCTGGTTCTATCACCAGAGCCACTGTACTTCATATCCATATGCCACCAAATCGAAACACCTATTCATCACGCGATATTGCCTATTCTTTGTCTCATACATCGACTGTATGCCTATTCAGATCTGCCTAATACTTCATCGTATGCCTATTTTTGATTGTATGCCTATTCATCAAATCAAAATTTAGATCCATTCGCCTATTCAATGTGACATCCCGAGATTTTTCGATAATTTAAAATATTAAATTTAATGTGATTTTGAGTAAACTTGTTGCAAATACTAAAATTATTTATGTCGTATATTGATAAGGTATGAACTAAAATTGACTTATTGAAAAAGAACCGCAATAGCTATGTATGATATGATAGTGTTTGATGATTTGTTTATAAAGGAATTTGAAATCTACATTAAATTAAGAACATAAAAAGGATTAACTACTTTTGAGAAGTTAGAATTTATTATTAATATGTTTAATGAAATCGATTTGCGAAATTTATAATTGAAATAAAATTTAAACTTGGTAAATAATAAAAATTGAATTCACGGTAAATGAAAGTAAATTTTATAAGTTTATATGAATTCTATTTCGATTTGGAGAGAATTTATAACCTTTGAATTTAATTTAAAGGTGAATAAACGAAAATGAAGTTTTTGTTATATTAATGAACTAGTTAAAATTATCATTTTGTAAACGATCTCGGAACTCGATGAAATTAATTTTATTGGATCTGGAACTGTAAATTATTATAAGATCTAAATTTTCGTAGCCAACGGAGTTATCGTTTGGCCGCAAAAATTTAAAACCTGTAGAAATTTGTGTATATAATTTAATTAAATAATCGAGTTTTGGAAGAAACTGCTAGAGACTTTGGAATTGAGCTTTGAAACCCATTAAATTGTGTTTAGAAGGCATAAAAACCTATTGCTAGGCTGTAAGCAGTACTGATTTGGACTCAGTCCGAATTTTGGCTAAAATACATGCAAAACGATGAATTTAATATTAAAATTATAAATGCGAAACCCTAATAATATTGCAGGTCGCCATCTTCTCCTATTTCAATGGCTAGAAAATTCGATCATTTCTTTCTTTTCCTTCGATCCGCTCAATCGTTTGACAAGCTTCCAAAAAATAATTTGTATAACTAGACAAGATCTTCGAATCCAACGGTCACGATTTCGATCGGCGTTGTGGTTGAGGAGAATTTGACTCACGTTCATGGTAGCGGTGGTCTCAGTTTTCGAGCTAAGGGGGGCGGCCGAAATTGGATTCGTTCAGGCCGAGGATAGAGTTGGAGATGGCGCGCTTTCTGACAATGTTTGATCGTGATTTTGGGGGCGGTTGTCGGGTGCACGTATATGGAAACCGAACTGGACGGGTTTGTTTGGATTGCGTTCTTCCTGGAGCGGCTGTGAACGAAGAAGATGGTGGCCAGCACATTCTGACATGGCGAAATCAGAGTGGTTGAGTTTGTTTTATTTTATTTTATTTCTTTTGATTTAAATTCAGAATGTTTAAACACATATAACTTTTCATACGAGCTCCGATTGACACGCGGTTTGTTACGTTAGAATCGTTTCAACGAACTCTTTGTGATGACACTGATTTGGACAGATTTTGAGACAGTTAAATTTAAGGGCTTTGGATTTCAAAAGTGTTCAGAATCAAGGTGAGTGATTAAACCCACTCACGCCTAACTAAAATATTTGATTGATAGTTAAATTAAATTTATGTTATGATATGATTGTATTGTTTGTTGTTTGATTGTTTAAACCATTTATTTGTGTTAATCGGCATAGATAGTATAATTTAATTTAATTATTGTTGTTATAAATTGTATAGTTAGAATTTAATTTCTAGTTTAAAAACCTCAAACCTGATGACTAGTGATTGATATTATATTGAACTATTTAAATTTGTTTATTTTGATGGATGCCTCATATTTATATATTTAATCTATTGATATGTAATTCATCTTGTTATTGACACTATTTATATATGTTATTGATTTTTGTTGATTAGTCCCAACTATTACTCTAGATGTTACGGGCATCAAATAAACCCGGGATTAATCATTGAAATGAATTAAGAACGTAGGTTGAAATGATAAATACCTATGACCCTAATTTGGAATAAAATTATATATATCCTTTCCCAAAATACTGAAATTAAATTTTAAGTAACACTTGGCCATAGGATAGAAAATTATACGGACGCTTTTTGGTTAAATAGAACTTGTTTTAACTTTGAATCTTGGAGTATTTTTAAAAAATAATATAAGCAATGTTTTATCAATTGATTTCCTTTGAATTTGAACTTTGAGTTTTGAAATATAAAAGCAAAAAGGGAAATAGTTTAATGTGGTAACTGAAGCAAAAAATGAAATTGAATGTGAATCTAATTTATTGAAATTGAATTGTTTATTCCGCCTTTGAAATTTAACTTAAATCAACATTGATTTAAAACGTTATCTGAATTGTGAACTCATTATTTGTTATAAATAGAAACCATTGAAAATGAGAATCTGATTTGTAATTTAACTATTTGAATTAAATTGATTGAATTGAAATGAATGCGAGTTGGAAATTTAATTGATTGAAATATTGAGGTGGAGTTAATTTGATTTGAAATTGGAATATGACTTCAAATCTAACTGAATTTGTGTCGAGACGACTCTAATTCCAACTATATTACTTTAAACCATTTTAGAAACTATTTTAGTTGTTAAATATTTTACTTTACAAAATGTTTTACTTTATAACTACTACTTTTCTTATATATATTAATTTTTTAATAAACTATTTTAATAATCAATTACTTATTTTATAAACTAATTTAATATATTTTATTTTACTATAAATTTAACTAAATTTTATTTTATATACAAACTATTTATTTCAAACCTTTCAAAAACTATATATAAACTATTCCAATATTTTAAATTATTTTAAATAATATTTTTTATATAGACTGGAATCATTTCGAGCTTTTAAATTGGTTTAAATGGAGATTTTTATATGAAATATTCTATCTCGGCTATTGAAACGGGTTTTAAAGCAAAATATGATATTTTGATATAAAGTATGAACATCTTTAAAATGTAAAAGAACTGACCGGTGTGAAAAATGTAAACGTTTGGTTGTTAAAGAGACTGGGATCAGATATTATCATACTCTCTGCTAATACCGAAAACCACTTTGACAACTGTTTACGTGGTGGAGTTCCAGAATAAAGTAGGTTGATTTGGAGGCGATTACTGGATCTGAAGGAAGAGAACAATGATGGATGTCCTTGACCTTCGGGTTATAATTAAAATGACTAAAACAAAGCTGTACCAAACCAAGTGGGGTTAGCTACCTCCATAGGCAACACTTCTTCCTTTATTACTGTAGTCCTTCGCTTTGATTGATTTGATTTGATGTACATCCGTGATTCTGGAGTGTTGTTCGAGGTGGGCGGTAGTCGCGGCTATGCGTTACCACCAGTTCGGGCATGCAACTAGTATATTCCTACTCTGAGCATTCCCCGTCTGTCTTGTCGTATTATCCCGATCGAGCCCCCTACGACTTTGATTTGCACCGTACCTATGGAGTGCCCTCTGATGGCCATTGGATTATGATGGACTTTACGGTATCTATATAGACTACGGTATTATAAACGGTGTAAGGGTAAAAATGTAATCCCTCTTACGCTATTTTAATAAGTTATATTTAAACACAGACACTATTATAATAGCTTATTGTATTATATAGTATCTAGTTTAACAGATCCTTAGAAGATGGAAATAACCATAACATCTCGTAAGTTATTGCTCTCATATTGTCACATGAATTTGATTTAATTGATATGAGAAAAGTTTAGTTCTGATGTGAGTATTTTTGTCTTTTCATTTATGCTGGGGTCGGCCTGAGTTTTCAGTTAATGAAGACACAGTTATGAAGATGTAAATGGAGCCTGACAGACGTATTTATTATTATTATTCCGCTGCAAATATTGGTGCGCTGTATAACAGTTAACTCTGATAATCGTTGTAAGTGTATAATCAAACGTATGTTCTTAACAGCTTCATGAACTATTATTTTTTTTATTATATTTTGTCCTTCCACTGCGAGATTCTGTATTTGTTTTTTTTCTTTATTATTTTTCTTATATTAATCCTAATAACTATTTGTATTTTTGATTTGTTTAAGTCGACATTTGAGGATCATTGTCAATTTGAACGGTCAAAATACGGGTTGTTGCATTTGGTATCAGAGCTTTGGTTTAGCGAAACCTTGGCTCTATTTGGGATTAACTCATTAGACGTAGGATAGTAATACCCTAGAATGAGTTTGAGTATATATGAGAGAGCGTACTTGTAATTTTGATATAAAATGATTTTGTATTGATTTGGTTTGTTCCATTGAGTATTTATGAATGTCGATTTGTACTTGGGATGCCAAGGCATCGATAGGGATATCTAAACACCCGAATAGGGCTTATTGACATAATATTGTTTTGAATTATATTTCTCTATATATAAAGAATTTTTTGAAAATATATGAATTTTTATTTTGTTGATGATAATACTAGATTTTCATCATTTGTTGCTCGATTAATCAATAATTAAAACTTTTTGTTATTGAATGGTTTAAGATAAAAATGAAATATTGAAAATTAATTGGTAATGGAATAAGAAGTTAAATACGAATTTGAGAATTCAATTTCAGTTGGTTTTGCAATATTGATTTAAAAATGATTTTGAAATAATGACATTATATTGTTTCGTATAGAATTTGTTTTCAAATGGATTTCAAAACTAAGTGTATACTCCCCACTTGTCTTTGAGAAATGATTTCGGTGATGAACACACGCATCATCGACGTCTATTTTCAAGATTTGAGTGGGGTGACCACTAAGAACTTTTGTGCTTTGTTTTGCGAAACTTAATTTCATTTAAATCTTTTATATTATAGTTTTATATAAAAGATATAATATATAAAATTTTGAAAGTTGATTTGGAAATGAACCCGAAGTTGAAATTCTTAAGTAATGAACAAATATGAAATTTTATAAAACTTTTAAACTATGAAATAAGAAATGAATCCAAGGGAAATAAATTAAAGCGAGAACTCTTAGAAATGTGAAATAGTGAATTTAATCAAATTAAAATAGTTGAACTTGTGTAATAAATTAAAGAAATAATGAAATATAGATTAATTTAGGAAATGTAAAATGGAATTGATGGTAATTAATTAAAAAATTTGTATGAAATTGAACTATAATCAACTAAGGCTTAAGTGATGAAGTTAATGGAATGCATTAATAAGAATTAGTGTTGAATATAATGGATGTGGTTTAAATGGATGCAAATAAATCAAAAGGTAAATGAGATTTAATAAAATAAGAAAATAACAAATCCATTGAATTGATTTAAAATAGTTAGAAGGGAATAAGCATATATTTAATACAAGTAAAGTGACTCAACTTAAAAGTAAAATGAACTGAATGTAAATTTATATAATTATTGATAAAATGAATGTCAATGAGTGGATGTTAACAATTCGAACTATAACAAAAAGTAATATATCTATATATAATAGGAATACCCTCAAATGAAGCTTTTGAAATGTCTTAAATGACCTTTTAAGTTTCTTCTATAGGATGAGGATAGTAAGGTCATTTGTCCCACGTTCTTACGTGATTGAAACGCGCCTTTGTGCTGATGCATTTCGACCCAAAATCACAATTGTACTTTCCTGTTGCTTTCTCAACAGCGCAAACAAAGCATACTGCCTACAAATCTACAAGAGAGAAGACACCTAGGAAGAAGCTCGCAATGAAAGCCGATAACAAATCTGCTCCGGCCACCAGAAGCATGAGGTAACCCCACCGATTCAGGCTAGGAACGGTCACTCTTCGCAAGATATGTAAGTATTAGAATAGTACCGAACTTTTGACGAGGAAGCTTCCGTTTGAGAGATTGATTCGTCAAATTGCTTTAGGCTTCAAAACCGATTTGAAATTTCGAAGCTCCTTTGTTCCGGCTCTTCAACGATGCTTCAGGTGTGGGTTTAAATTACACACACACACACACACACACACATATATATATATACACACACACACACACAATAGGTGAGGGTTTCACTTTCCCATTACCGATATGATGTTCATCAAAATTGCTAATGTCTGCTTCAAGTTTCTTTGCTAATTTATGCAGCTGAGTGGATATAGAGCTAATTTGCTAATTTTTACTACTGTTTATAAATTGATTTATCTGTTGTTTGTTTGATTTTTTTTAATTCAATTTTTCTATGATTTGTTCTAAGATTATGCATGATTATTTACAATTGTGTAGGACTAATTACTTACCTATGCTTGGTAAGCTATTGATTTTTTTCACCGACATGAGAGAGGTATAAATAATCGTTGTTCTTTTATTTCATTTTACTTCTAAATTTGTGGCATAATACTAACATTTGTTATGAAAAATAATTTCCATATCTACATTAAATTTATCATATTTGTAATAAATATGTATTCTATAATATGAGCACTTTAATTTATTTGGTTCAAGTGCATGTTGCAATGTAAAATAGTTAGTAATGGATTTATATGCATATTATATAACTCCATGCCTGCATGTATTTTCTTCTCACCGTGAAGTGAAATGAGTAATCTTAGGCAATGTGGTTAACATTGTCTACTATAGTAAATTTTCTGATCCATGGAGAATTTTTTTAATCAATGTTGTGAGTTGATGACACATATTTCATCTTACGTTGCAATCAATGGTGGGTTGAAGATGCTATAGTATTCACTTAAATAGATTAGTAGTATAACTTTTTGTCATTAAACTAGAAAAAAATTGGCAAAAACTCCTCCATATTTGGAGAAGAGTACTTTTCGTATAGGTTGTATGATGGTTTCGGTTGAAGATTGATGAGGTACCATATCAAGTTTTCGCTCTCACTATTCAATGGTTCCATTTTTTATTACAATGTTTTGGCTGGCTTGAGGTTATGATTTTATTTCCTACAGCCTTATCACTACACCATATATGCTAATTAGGCTGTGTTTTTAACCGTTTCTAAAGCAGTTAGGCAAGGTAACAAGCCGTATCAAAACATGGTGTGTTAAATTATTAGATACAACTCTAAACCGTATCCCAATGTAATAACAAACGGCTATTGGCTGTATCTAAAGGATCAGTAGATACGACTATAAACTGTATCTTATATATGTATGTGTGTGTGTGTATATATATATATATATATATATATATATATATATATAAGCAGAAACTATAGCCTATATTATTTGTAACACAAAGAATATATAACACAAATTATACACAGGATACACTAATTCAAAATTGTAGCAGTAAACAAAACAATTGTATGAAATATTTCATTACATTACAATATGTAATGATACATGTTATTAGATTACATTACAGTAAATAAGATACATGATGTTTCATTACATTAAATAAGATACATAATGTTACATTACAATAAAGAAGATACGTACCATTTCATAATTACATTACAATAAAGAAGGTAAACTTCTGTGATCAACCACTCTCCGCTTTTAAACTTTGGCGATCGACCACTTCGATCCGCTACTAACGCATTCAACAAGCTGAAGGTGTATTTTTCTAGTTAAGAATTTACTGGGTTATTCTCCAGGTAGATGCCCTTTAGCTTACACACATAGGTTGGGTATTTATCCTAACTTATGCATTTAACTAAGTGCCAAGACTAGCAAAGGGGATAATATATCAAGTGTCATATGCTGCTTCACTAAACCTTAGAAAAAAGCATTTGACACTTGATATTATCCCCTTTGCTAGTCTTGGCGCTTAGTTAAATGAATAAGCTGGGATAAATACCCGAACCGACATCGTGAGCTAAAGTGCAGCCTCCTGTTGAATTACCCAGTAACTCTTAACCAGAGAGTTAAAGCCTTTAGCTTGGTGAGGCTTCACTGGTGGATCACCCTATAAATTCTTAACCAGAATGCACCATCTTCGTCGATACTTGTAACCTAATTTTCATTAGAACAATAATGAGTCAGAACACACATATTTACACATAAAAGAACATATTTTCACAAGACTAAGTACTGACTTGAATGCACAAGATAACAGAAGAATATACAATTACAACACACACTTACTCTGCACAACATCATGAACATACAAGCAAGAAGAACACAGTCAGGTCATGGATGAATCCAACAAATCATTGCACACGCACATGCACATACTTGATGCACATAATTTCATATACATGAGCACAAAACAACTTGGTTCAAGGCAACAAGTTATAATTGGAAAAGCAGTTCAGGTGGAGCCAGGGTAAATGAGCACCAAATTTCTTAGTCCTCCCAATTATTATTTCCTTAAGCAATTCTATAAATCTAGATATCTTAGTTTGCAACACTTTTAGTTTTACGCCTTTACTCACACGCAATGTGACACACATGACACACCAAACAAATTGACTAAATCTCAACCTATAAATGTCATTCTATTTTCATTCATGCATCCATCAATGACATTTCTACTCAATCATACAAAATTCCCAATATCAATTACCAAATATATGCAGCTCAGTCAACAAAACTAGTATGCTTTAGTTCTCAAATCATACCACATGATTTTTTTGGCATAAGCCAGAAATGACATATGCACTTCAGATCAGTAAGGACCAGTGTATGTGGTGCAATAATACAAACAAATGAGCATGGCAGCACAAGTAAAGCGTCTGAATTCAAGGTAAACAAATACTACATAAGTAAATTAATAATAGCAAATACACTGCCGCACTATAAAACTGGGGATAATACACAATTTAAATACAATAGCAGCATGAATTCTAGGTAGACAAGCACATGCAATTATCTATGATTTATATTTTTGAACTAAGGCATGAAAATTCAAATTAAACCCAATTCGAATTCAAATTAAACCCAATTCGAATTCAAATTAAACCCAATTCGAATTCAAATTAAACCCAATTCAAACCCAATTCATATTTAAATTTAAACATAATCTAGTACTTAGATCCAGTGGCGACGAGAAGGATAAACAGCGGTGGACTGAAGCTTCACCGGTAAGCTAAAGGCAGCGTGAGCTGACGATAACCTATGGACTGCGGTAGCTGGCTTATTGACAAAGGAAGTCGGTCAAGTACCAAAACCCTAATTTGGGTATTCGGTGGTCGCCATTGCAAAATAAAAAGAGTGATAATTCGGCCGAAAGTTTTGATGTGTCAAAACTCGATTCTGCCAGAATGGAAGTAGGGAGGGAAAATTTTGATACGCATTTCATACTATCCAAAGACGTATCAAATGAACTGATCCGGGAATTCGTCGATGGACAGTCAGATTAAGGGAGTTTGGGGTGGTGCAGATCGCAAAATGTAGTTTGATATGGATTTGAGCACTATCAAATTTGATACGGCTTATAGATGAATTGTATATCCGCGTCCTTGTGTGCCAAATTCGCTGAAATGGTGTAGTGTATGTTTCCAACAGATATTGATGAAAAATGCTTGGATCTTTATTTTGTTTCCATAAGATATTGGTGGACAAAGCTTAGATAAGATTTTATTAATAGCAATTAGGTGGAGTATGATGGCCGAGCATTTGGGTAAGGTTTCGTCCCTAATTTTCCCATTCCTGTAAATTTCATTTTATATGAGCTAGAATTATGATATATCTATTTGATAGGAAATTGTATTCTATATGTATATTAACTGTTGAAAAAAGGAAAATAATAAAGTTGATTTGTATTCTTGTATTTTATTGAGAGAGGTTTTAATGAGATGTTTCAATGTTGCTATTAATTAGGAAAAGATAATTTTCCATTTATTCCTAGAATATTGAAAATCTAGAATAATCTATTGTATGTTATAAATAAGTGATCTCTCCTCATTTGTATGAATTAAGAAAAAAGAAAAGAGAAAAAAGCAGTTAAGGTTTTCCTCTTTTACAAATATTCCTTTTTTCTCATAAACTATTCCTCTTCCTCCTCAAAAATTCTAACAAAGTGGTATTAGAGCAAGGTTAGTGAAGGTGTGATAAAACGTCAAACAATGAAATGTTTTCCTTCCAGTATCCTCATCTCACAAAAGAAAATTATGAAAAATGGTGTGTTCAAATGAAAGCTTTACTTGGAGGACTAAAAGTATAGGAGATCGTAGACAAAGGCTACGACAAGCCAGAAAATGAAAATGCATTATCTCGAGTGGAGAAGGAAGCCTTAGCAAAGACGAAGGAAAAAGTTCAACTTGCACTTAGCCTCATCCATCAATGTTTGGATGATTCAATGATAGATAAAATATTTGATGCAACCACTTCAAATGAAGTCTGGGAAATTTTGAAAAAATCTTTCCAAGGAGTTGATAAAGTAAAGAAAGTTAAGCTTCAATCACTAAGGAGTGATTTCGAAGCAATAAAGATGAGTGAATCTGAATCGATTTTGGATTACTTTACAAGGGTGAAGGCGAATGTGAATCAATCAAGAGGCTATGGAGAAAAAATTGCAGATGTTCGAGTGGTGGAGAAGACTCTTCATACTTTTACAAAGAAGTTCGATTATATTGTGTGTCATTGAAGAAACGAAGGACCTAGAAGAAATGATAGTAGAAGAATTGGAAGGTTCTTTACGTGCCCAACAATAGAAAATTAAGAGAAGACAAGAAGAACCACAAGAGCAAATTCTTAAAACTAAAGAAACTTTAAAAAATGAAGAAGGAGAAAAGCATTGCTTTAAAGGAAGAGGACGCGGATATTGTAACACCCCGTATTTTCTGAGAATATTAAAATAACAAATTAAAGAATAATTTATTTGAAAAAGAGGAATGAGAAAAGAATGATGTTTAGCATTGTTCTAAGGTTTGTAAGCAAAAAACTTAGTAGCTCATTTGGTTAGAACATGTGACTTGCATACAAGAGGTACAGAGTTCGATCCCCGCCAGCACCATATTTTTGTTTTAGGGGAATGGCTAAAAAGCGGCTTAGTGTGAACGCAGTTCAAAAAGTGGTTTATTGTGAAATGGTTAATTATGAAGAAGTTATTAAACCATGAAGTTTGTACGCATATAAGAGAAATATATATAGATATATATAAAAATTAAATAAATAAATATTCAAAAAAGTTCAAAACAGCGAATCGGGAGGGTGAATAGCCAAAACACACCATTTTTGGAGTCGACCCGAGCCTTGTTGGGTCGACTAGAGGTCAATCCAGGGTGTTTGGCTGCCAACCCGTGGCTCGATTCGCCCTAAGGGCTGATATGGCATCTGAGTGGTCTAGATAAGTTCTAGGGTTAATCCTAAGGAATAAATAACTTCCCACACCTATATATACACCCTAATACCTAACCCTAATTCTGACCCCATTATGCTGTCAAATTCTCTCTTAAACCCTAGTCGCCTCCTCTAAATCAAATCTCAAGTTTTCAACTTCTACTCAAATTAAAGATTAGAGCTTCTACAACAATTCAAGAAGATAAATCAGCAACACCACAACGTTTCTACACCAATTTCAGTGCATAATTCTATTCGTTAACCATGAAAGGTGAGTACGGTGATTTTCACAATATAATGGGATTAAAAGTAACATGGTGAAGTTGTAAAGAGGATTCATATGTATGTATGTAATATAAATCTCATCCAAGTCTTCACCTTTTTGATTCATGTCATCATATGCCTATGTTTCTATGTAAAGTTTATACCTTTATCAGTTTATTCATGTTGAATCTTTCATTATGCCTCTGTGCCAGTTTACATGCCCCTTTATTTCATGATGTTGCATTAATTCCAATTTTCTGTGATTTGATTCTCTCTTCTTATCCCTATTCCTTTTATTTTTGGATCTAGGCTACCTTCGAGCCTATGTTAAAAATACGCGCGAATGCGAATACGTGGGAACGATGGGAATATGTGAAATAAGGAAAATTGGATATTATTGGATATTTTGGATAATTGCATAATATGTGAAATTGGAATATTTGGGTATGAATTACATGAAATTGATGTAATTGCTTATAATTGTAAATTTGTAATCGAGGCTAATTAATATGTAATTAGTGACAATTTGGAATAGGCAATATTATAAACATGATTACATGTTTAATTGGATATACATGACATGAAAATTGGGTATAGGTGAAATACGATTATTAATAAACCTTTGATACGAGGTTAGGCGCAATTGTGGCGTAAGACTACCCGCAACCTCCCAGCAAATCCAGCTGCCACAATTGGACGTCTAATGTGAGAGGTCAAAGGAATGAATTGCAGGCGTAACGGTTAATTACACGAGGTTAGACCCGGTTTGTGGCGTAAGACTGCCCAGAACCGTCCGGCAAATCCAACGGCCACAAAGTGTTCGGTCTAATGTGGGAGGTCATGCACTGTTCGTCATAAGGAATCAATTAAGGAATATTAACCATAATAAGACATGGGTATGGTTAGAGGGTTAAGTGGGGTGACATGTAAATTATGACATATAAATATAGACTTAGCCGGAATAAGATAAGACATGTAAATTATGACATGTAAGTATGGATTTAACCGTAGCATGTGTAAGACATGGACATTTAAATTAAAATGGTTAAGTGGGAGAAAAACCTAGTGGGGACCAAGCATAGGTGGGATGCTTGTGTCAGGTGGGGACCCGTTTCAACTAGTAACCCGTTTGAGTATCTAATTGGGCCCGACACTAGGCCCGGGTTGGGGCATGCTTACTGGACTTGAATGTAAGAGGTCAAAACGTGAATAGCGGTCGCAACGCAAGTCCAACGGGTTCATGTGCGTGCATGGGTCCAGGCTGGTAGGTAAGATGTTGTTGCATCGTGTAGGTATGGCCGTGCATTTTATGTTGGTATCGGGGTTGCCACTTTGGGGAGTGATACACCCCACAGTGGGGCCAGCACGGGTGCCTACGGGGTTTAGGGAGCCGATCAAATGGGTAGGGTAAGGGTGCCTTAGCAGTGGTAGGAGCAAGCCGGCACCTACGATAGTAGCTAGGTACAAGTAACCATCAAGTTTGTCATGTGGGTATAGTTAGTGGGAAGGGATCAACCTTTAGTAAATAGAGACTAGTAGATATGCGGTGTAATTAAGTGATGTGGTGTAACTTAGCAAAAGTGTGGTGTAACGAAGTACATGTTGGTTGAGTTGGATAGTCCTTTGGGTGCTAGTCTGATGTTGACTTCGGTCTTCGGGGTTAGTACTCGGAGGGTTGTTCACTTAGCCAAGGTGTAGGATTGTCTTAGTACTTAGGAACGGAATCATCTTGTCCATCCTTTTTATCTACCTTATCTATGTTACAGCCATATCATGATGCCTATTTATGTCTTTATCATTTACCTTACCTATTATTTGTTAAAATTACTGGACTCGCTAGACTTTATGTCTGACCCGTTTTGTTTCCACCTCTTTTCTTTCCTCCCCCCCCCCCCCCCCTCCCCCCCAGGTTTGGAAGGAGGGAATACTACAGCTTAGTGCCGATTTCTTTTAGTTGCTTGAAGAGAGTAGATTTATTGCTTTGGACTCTCTCATCTTTATGGCTTTGCTTATGCTCAGTAGGGATTTATGCATTTATGTTAATTAAGTATTTACTTCTTTATGTACTTTGAAGTTTTTGGAAAAGACAATTGATCCTGTTGCAATGGTTTTTGGAGACTACTTACGTTAGCTTGTTTTGAAGTTATGATGCTATGAAATAAGTTTTATCTTCCGATGTGTTTTATTTATTTATTCTTGTAATTTATCTGTTCTATACTACTATAACGCTTCATGACATTAATGCATTCCCTTTGTGAGTGACATTAATGGCCATGGGGTGTTACACGTGGTATCAGAGCTATGGTTTCAAGAACAGATAAAAAGTTTTGAAAAGTGTTTTCAAAAGTATTATTTTCCTAGAAAGTATTTTCAAAAACTTGTTTTAAAGAAGCTATTTTCAAGGAAAGTTTACTTTAAAGAGCATAATCCCCGCAAGCCATACATCTCTCTTTCGCTCCCCTTGTTTTGAAACTCTTTCTTTTTCTTTTCAGCATGTCTGGAGCATCTGAGATACCAGAGGGTGTTCATGTACCCGGTTGGTTTCGTCAATATCTCGAGGCTAGGGCCGCTGCCGTAGGACCGACCGACGTTCCTCCTCCTCCTCCCCCAGCTCCAGTCATTCCTCCGTGTGGAGATGCTTTCTCCAAGATATGTAACGACTTTCGTTCGATGGGTGGAAAACCTTTTAGTGGGTCTGAAACGTTCGTTGAAGCTAGAAATTGGTTGAAAGAAGTGAAGGATCTGTATGGCATTTTCGATTTGGACGATTGTAAGAAGGTCCAATTGGCTGCTTGGTTGATAAAGGACAAAGCTTCATTTTGGTGGGAGGTTACTAATGGAGAGCATGCTGTAGAGACGTGGGCAGATTTTAGGGGAAGGTTTGAGTTGAAATTCCTTTCTCAAGCTGAGGAGAGTATGTACATGGAGAGGTTCTTGACATTGAAGCAGAAAAACTTGACCATGAAGGAGTATGTGACTGAATTTAATAAGTTGGCGAGATTTGGGCTAGTGTTGGTGAATATGCCTCACAAGAAGGTCTTGAGGTTTGCAAGGGGCCTAAATGAACCGCTTCACAGTTTGGCTATGTCCCACATTCCAATGGGGGCTACGTATGAAAAGCATGTTGATATGGCATACATGCATGAAGAAGAGAAGGGTGTAAGTACTTTTAGGCTGCAAGATAAGAAGGAGGATCCAAAGAAAGCCCAACAACAAAAGAAAGGTGGTAAAGAAAAGAGGAAGTGTCACAACTGTGGGATACCCGGCCATTTGAAGAAAGACCGTAGGAAGAAGAAGAAGTTCTCTTGTTATCATTGTGGTGATCCAGGTCATGCTATCAAGGACTTTCCTAAGAAGCAAGGGCAGAGGGAAGGTTCTACTTCGGGAGGGCAGGTTCATGCTCTCATGGCTCCGGGGCAGGAATAAGGTAGAAAAATTTCTGTCGAAAGTTTGATTTTCTTGTTTGATCATCCTATCCGTACTTTATTCGAATCTGGCGCATCACATTCGTTTATCTCTGCATCATTAGTTGAAACACTGCACTTAAATACTAGTCTCGTTGTAGATCTCATTATAGTCTCAAATCCTATTGGTGGGTCGGCTCATTTATCCATGGTTTGTGGGTATTTGAGATTGTCTATCTTAGTCGTTTGTTTTGAATGTAATGCTTTTGTGCTTGGTTTCATGGGCTATGGGTTGATTCTAGGGATGGATTGGCTAGCAAGACATGGTGCCATCCTAGATTGTGAACGAAGGGTAGTAAAATTGTCGACTCGTAGTGGAAAGACCCTTGATATTTTTTGTTACCCTAGAGGATCGGTGATGCTTAGTTATCTTGAGTCACTTGATGCATCCAATGATGATTCAAATTCTGTTCGTATAGTCCGTGAATATGTTGATGTCTTTGATGAGGTGAGGGGTCTACCCCCAAAACATGCGATAGACTTTCGTATTTATCTTGTAGATAATGTAAAACCCGTATCTCTGCCAGTACGCCACATGGCTCCTCGTGAGAGGAGGGAGCTCAATAAGCAAGTAGGGGAGTTGCTTGAGAAGGGTTCATAAGACGTAGTATATCGGAGTGGGGTACTGGAGTAGTATTTTCCACGAAGGCGGATGGGTCCCTTAGACTTTGTGTGGACTATAGAGAACTTAATAAGCTTACTAAGAAGAATAGACACCCACTGCCGAGGATTGACGATCTCTTCGATCAGTTAGTTGGCGCCTCAGTGTTTTCGCAGTTGGACTTAGCCACTGGTTTCCATCAGTTGAGAGTGGCTGAGGATAGCATAGACAAGACTTCCTTTAGGACTCCGGACGGTTTCTATGAGTGGCTTGTGATGCCCTTCGGTTTGACAAACACCCCCGCATACTTTGTTGACTTGATGAGTAGGGTGTTTAGGGAGTACCTTAATAAATTCGTGGTGGTCTTGGTGGATGACATCTTGATCTTTTCTAAGAACGAGGAAGAGCATGCCCTACATCTTAGGGAAGTGTTGGAGATCCTTCGAGCGCATAACCTTAAAGTTAAATTTTCTAAATGTCACTTTTGGAGGAAGGAATGCGATTCTTAGGGCACGTGGTTTCCAAAGAAGGGATAGTTGTGGATCCCGCGAAGGTGATGGCCATCTAAGATTGGAAGGTCCCTAAAAATGCTACCGAGGTGAGGAGTTTCTTGGGGTTGGCTGGCTACTATAGGAAGTTTATCAAGGACATCGCAAAGATATCAGCCCCATTGACACGCTTGACAAAGAAGAACCTAGTTTTCATGTGGGACGTAGATTGTGATGATGCGTTCCAACGTTTAAAAAGAGCTTCCATAGCCCCAGTCTTAGTGTTGCCAGATGGGAGTAAGCCATTTACCGTTTATACCGATGCTTGTGGGACAGGACAAGGCATAGTCTTAATGCAAGAGGGGAGGGTAATAGCCTATGGAGGAAGACAGTTGAGAGTGCATGAGAAAAATTACCCCACACATGACCTATAGTTGGCCGCTATTATTTCCGCGCTTAAGTCTTGGCGCCATTATCTACTTGGCGAGAAATTCGAATTGTTTACAGACCACAAATCGTTAAAATACTTGTTCTCTCAGAAGGACTTGAACTTAAGGCAGCAAAGGTGGATGGAATTCTTAGCGTACTACGATTTCGAGATAGCATATACCCCTGGCAAGGGTAATGTGGTAGCAGACGCCTTAAGTAGGAAAAGGTTGTCCTTGAGTCCGTCGTTTGTTGAGCGGCGAAGCTTAGAGTTTATCTCTACGTTTGGCTTTAGACCTTCCATTGACTTTGTACCCGATTTGCTATCATCCTTAGAGGTCAGACCTACTCTTTTAGAACGGATTGCTGAGGCACAACGAGATGACCCACAGTTGGTTGACTTAGTAGAGAAGCTCATAAGAGGGGAGTCATCGAGCCATCTCAGTAGGTATACCCTAGATGATAACGGTTGGTTACGTAGGGACGGTAGACTTTGTGTACCACGAGACGAGAACTTGAGGAAGACCATTCTTGATGATGCACATCGTTCGAAGATGACCAATCATCCTGGAGGGGACAAGATGTACATGGACATGAGACGAGTTTACTTTTGGGCCGGTATGAAGAGGGATGTGGCCGAGTTTGTCGCTAGATGCTTGGTGTGCCAACAAGTAAAAGCAGAGCAAAAGAAGCCTGGTGGGTTGCTTCACCCATTGGAGGTCCCACAATGGAAGTGGGAGAGTGTCTCGATGGACTTTGTTGATGGGTTACCAAGATCAAGGAAGGGTAATACGGGGATTTGGGTCGTGGTAGACAGACTTACTAAGAGCGCCCGTTTCATTTACGTGAAGAATAAGAGGACTGCTCCATGGTTAGCCTCCGTATAAATTCGAGGGATAGTTCGTTTGCACAGTGTTCCTTCTAGCATAGTGAGCGATCGCGATCCTATCTTTACTAGCGAGTTTTGGAAGAGCTGGCTTAGAGAGGTGGAAATAAAGCGTGATGCGACGATTCGACGAGCTCCTACATGCATTCTTGGGTCGGAGATTAAGAAGTTGAGGAAGCGAGAGGTCAAGCTAATCAAGGTGCAATGGGGAGATGATGAGAGCGACGCTACTTGGGAGACGAAAGAGAAGATGCGTTCATTGTACCCTTTTCTTTTCGAGGGTATGTCTTTTAATTTCTCCTTTATCGCTTAGCTTGTACTTGTTCTATCTTTAGTATGTCCTCTCACTAGTATCTTTGACCTTTAGATAGGGTGGTTCTATGGTTGAAACATGTGTTTGAGACATATTATGTATGGTGTATGCATATGGATGCAAGTGTTTGCTCGTGGATGCATATACACACACTTTAGGCACTAGATCGGCTCAGTCACTTTCATATTGCATATTGCATATAAATGGATGTATTTAGTAAAATGAATGTACGTTGAATGTGTGTATCATATGGATGTTGCATTTAAATGAATGGTTGTGCACACATGTAGTAATGATATGTATAGGATTCTTTGCATATATGATGGATACATGGCACTATCATTATTTGCATTAAGGAGGTCGATTGAATCAGTGGACCGCCTGATTTTGCATTAGTATACGTACATACACACACACTATGCATATGTACATGAAAAGCATTAGAAATCTTTTAAGGACCATAGTTGCTAGTGGTTGATGGTTGAGTAGATGGATGATTGGATTGTAGGATACGTTCTTCTTGACTTAGAGATTTCGAGGCCGAAATCCTTTAAGTAGGGGAGAATGTAACACCCCGTATTTTCTAAGAATATTAAAATAACAAATTAAAGAATAATTTATTTGAAAAAGAGAAATGAGAAAAGAATGTTGTTTAGCATTTTTCTAAGGTTTGTAAGCAAAAGACTTAGTAGCTCATTTGGTTAGAACATGTGACTTGCATACAAGAGGTACAGAGTTTGATCCCCGCCAGCGCCATATTTTTGTTTTAGGGGAATGGCTAAAAAGCGGCTTAGTGTGAACACAGTTCAAAAAGTGGTTTAGTGTGAAAATGGTTAATTATGAAGAAGTTATTAATCCATGAAGTTTGTATGCATATGAGAGAAATATATATATATAGATAGATAGATATAAAAATTAAATAAATAAATATTCAAAAGAAGTTCAAAACAGCGAATCGGGAGGGGTAATAGCCGAACCGCACCATTTTTGAAGTCGACCCGAGCCCTGTTGGGTCGACTAGAGGTCAATCCAGGGTGTTTGGCTGCCAACCGTGGCCAGATTCGCCCTAAGGGCTGATATGGCATCTGAGTGGTCCAGATAAGTTCTAGGGTTAATCCTAAGGCCTAAATAACTTCCTACACCTATATATACACCCTAAGACCTAACCCTAATTCATAAATATTATCTGTGACACCATTATGCTGTCGAATTCTCTCTTAAACCCTAGCTGCCGCCTCTAAATCAAATCTCAAGTGTTCAACTTCTACTCAAATTAAAGATTAGAGCTTCTACAACAATTCAAGAAGATAAATCAGCAACACCGCAACATTTCTACACCAATTTCAGTGCATAATTCTATTCTTTAACCACGAAAGGTGAGTACGGTGATTTTCACAATATAATGGGATTAAAAGTAACATGATGAAGTAGTAAAGAGGATTCATATGTATGTATGTAATTTAAATATCATTCAAGTCTTCACCTTTTTTATTCATGTCATCATATGCATATGTTTCTATGTAAAGTTCATACCTTTATCAATTTATTCATGTTGAATCTATCATTATGCCTCTATGCTAGTTTACATGCCCCTTTATTTCATGATGTTGTGTTAATTCCAATTTTCTATGACTTGATTCTCTCTTCTTATCCTTATTCCTTTTATTTTTGGATCTAGGCTACCTTCGAGCCTATGTTAAAAATTCGTGCGAATGCGAATACGTGGGAACGATGGGAATATGTGAAATATGGAAAATTGGATATTATTGGATATTTTGGATAATTGGATAATATGTGAAATTGGCATATTTGGGTATGAATTACATGGAATTGTTGAAATTGCTTATAATTGTAAATTTGTAATTGGGGCTAATTGATATGTAATAAGTGACAATTTGGAATAGGCAATATTGTAAACATGATTACATGTTTAATTGGATATACATGACATGTAAATTGGGTATAGGTGAAATATGATTATTAATAAACCTTCGACACGAGGTTAGGCGCAATTGTGGCATAAGACTGCCCGGAACCACCAGACAAATCCAGCTGCCACAATTGGACGTCTAATGCGAGAGGTCAAAGGAATGAATTGTAGGCGTAATGGTTAATAACACGAGGTTAGACCCGGTTTGTGGCGTAAGACTGCCCGGAACCGCCCGGCAAATCCAGCGGCCACAAAATGTTCGGTCTAATGTGGGAGGTCATGCACCGTTCGTCATAAGGAATGAATTAAGGAATACTAACCATAATAAGACATGGGTATGGTTAGTGGGTTAAGTGGGGTGCATTACAACAAAAGTTACCTATTACAACGTCATATTTACAACGGGCATTGATTGCCCGTTGTAATAGGCTGCAACTACAACGGTCATTTCATGACCGTTGTTATAGATGTCTTGTACAACTCCTTTTTTACAATGGGCAGGTACTGTCCATTGTAGTAGAGTGCTATTACAACGTTTATTTCAGGCATCTTGTAATAGAAGTATATTTTACAACAGTCGCTTAATGTTCGTTGTAAAAGGTGCCAATTTTACAACACGTAATGTCCGTTGTAATAGGTGTCAGTTTTACAATGAGTAGTGCTCATTGTAATAGATGCCAATTTTACAAAAGGCTAAAAATGCCGATTGTAACAGGTGTTAATTTTACAACGGTCATAAAATATTCATTTTAACTGATGTCAGTTTTAGAACGATCATAAAATGCCGGTTGTAATAAATGTCTGTTACTAATTTTCGATAATCAATAATTAATAATTACAATACTTTATTAAAATTAATATTTAATATTACAACGATTAAGATTTGTTAATAATATATACATATTAATTATTAATAATTAACAACAAATTATAATTAACAATACGAAGCATTTAGTAATTAATATTTACTAATTAATTATTACAATTAAATAATTAATTTTCATGATTATTTTCATTAGTCATAAATTTTTCTTTAATTAATAGTTTTTTATGGTACTAATTAATAACTAATAAGTAATATTTAAATAGGAGTACAAACGGTATATCTTGTTTTCAGTTTGAACTTTATTTAAAAAACAAACAAATATGACGACTGAAATATAAAGAAACTTTTACTCAAAGAAATATGTTTGTTCGTTCCAAATACTCATCATCATCAAGAAGTATGTATCATATATGGATCTCATTAGCATAAGTTATTAAATATAAAAAAATCATAAAAATCTAAATTTAATTAGTTTTAACTTTATTAAATAATACATAGATTAGATGCATCAGATGCATTGTATAATTTGCATGTAAGCGACAACTAATTCAATTAAAAATAGCCATGTAATCATATCTATAGACATTGAAAAATTACCGATATAATATCCGATTCTTGGTCAGTATAGCAAAAACCTTCAAAATTATTGATTAATTTCACCAAAAAAATAAAATATTACCTGTAGGAAACTTCGCGAAAAACAGAGCGGCAATCTGAAATTTAAGGCTGCTCCAATTTCTGTTGCCTACCCCTTTTATTTTCGTTATAACCCTAGATCGCAGATCCCCCAAACCCAAAATCAAACCGCTCATTCAAATTCGATTTCAGTGGCGGTGACAGGCTTCTGGCTCCGCGGTGATTGGCTTGTCGGTCCCTAAAATCTTTCTCTCTCCGCTCCACGGTGATTGGCATCCTCTTATCTGCTCCACCACCGATTTTGAAAGGTACACGCTGTTGCCTAGGACGCTGCACGCGGTGGACGATGTGGGTATGTGGGAGTGCATGGACTTCTACCCGGTAACCACCTCCGATGGTGCCACCAACTGAGGACTCGATGGGTCGGTGGAGCAGAGCAGAGTGGTCAAGCACGTGCTCAAGGCTAGCACTTCCGATAACATTAACTGACATGGGTGGTCGAGGAGGCTGTGAACGTTGGGTTTTCTGTTAGCGATGCTACAGAGTGCATTAACTCGCAAATTACTAGCACAAATGGTATTATATATGATCGGTTTATTTGTTAGCTTTTTTATTATTTCAATGAATAGTAGAATAAATAATCTTGGCGATTGGAATTCAACCATCTTTTTTTTATTATTGTTATTATGGATATCACGTAACACATATGCTGCATGTTGTAAAGATAATTTTGGACACTTAAATTGATTAAATTTGAAAGTCAGGTTATTGAGGGAAGGGCTAATAAATGATTGGTGGAAGTTAACAAAAAAAAAAGGTGTGGGTTAGTTTTTGCAATTTAAGGAAATTTGTTCGGCATAAGGCTATTTCAGGCATTAGTGGGTAGTTGCGGCAGTCTGAAGCAATAAATACTTTGATGTCTTCAATTTGTATAATGGCGACAATTTTGAAAAATATTAGTGAGGAGATGCATGTGGAGAAACTACCTTGAGTTTAGTAGAATAAAATTATTAATACAGGCAATAGTGTAGATAAATTGTATTTTATGTTTATTATATTGTCAGTCTAAATTAATGTGCTTTTGGAGTTGTATTGTTCATATGGAAACTAGATGAATATTAAAGGCTTATTCTTGTTTGTGCTAAAACGACAACAGCTATCAGGTGTAGAGTCTTAAACTGTTGTATTGTAATTATGGAAGTTTTATGCTTTATAAATTCCCAGGCCTATCCTGTTTGATGTGAGGACTGGAAATCATTTACTGACATGGCCCGTTGAGGAGGTGAAAGGTTTACATGGAAAAGAGAATAATTTCAGTGGAAGTAAGGTAGGCTCTGAAAGCACTTTTGAGGTCACTGTTGGCCAGGCTGTGCAGTTGGACATAGAGGCCGAATTCAAAATCGATGAAGATTCATTAGTGGCCATGAAAGGCACAGATCCAATATATGAATGTAGAAGAACTGGGGGTGCAGCGCAGAGGGGGTCGCTTGGGCCGTTCGGGTTACTTGTTCTAGCAACCGACAATCCGCAATTTATTATAGTCACTCATTTTTGCCAAGATGAGCTGAGGTCGTCACATTCAGCAGGTTAGTTGTTCTCTTTAATCTCGTGGTTAATGCTTGCTTCTCTGATTATGTGTGTGAAAACCATTATTTTTCTCCGCAGTAAATATTATACAAACTAGTTTCAGAAAATATTGACTGATGTATTATAAAATGAGGAACAATCAGGGTTTTTAACCTAATTGGTCAGAATAAGCCTAGTCACTTTTGAACTTAAAGATAGTTGTAGAATGCGAGAGTTGATTCCAATAGATCTAACTGAACTAGGTCCCTTTGAGTTGAATTAATATGGTGTGGATGGAGTGGAATATTTTGGTATTTGAGTAATCTAAGAAAATAAAAATTTACTCAAATTTTGTTAATTCGTGAAATAAAGGCAATGGTGTATTTTCACATTTTGTGTTCTTCAAACTTACTAATTTAGGCACCATCCAGCTGAATAAATTTTGATTGTATAATGCGAAATAAGTCATAAGCAAAATTTTCTTTCATATATGAAATAAGTCAAATAATTAAGTAGTCTTAACATACTTCGAATGTTATTGGTATGGACACACCGATGATAGCTTTGTGTTTGTTAGTTAATATATACAAATGAATGTGGAAAGGGGACACACATTGATTACCAACACTGATGATAGTTTTGTGTTTATTAGTTAATATGTAAACAGTTAGTTTTGAGTTTATTAGTTAATATATACAAATGAATGTGGACAGATGACACACATTGATTACCAACTCTGGGACTTGCATATGATATAAGGATTTACCAACTTCATTGTTGACAATATTCAAGAGTGACAACTGTAACATCATTGGCATTATGGTTTCAGTTCAGAAACTAAGCACTTAACTCAATAAATTTTCTACACATAAAGAAAACCAAAGTTCAACAAAACAAAATAAATATCTCATAGCAACCAAAAACCAGGAAATGTTGTGTCCGTTCTTATCTTGAATTGTGCAATGAATTTAATTAAATACATTGCTGAGTGAGCAGTACTCGCAGATACGTTGCTCAAATTCCTGGTATTAGTTATCTAGATGCATCTTTTGGGCTCGGAAGTATGATCAATTCGATCTATTTTCCTGTTTGCTCAAAGTTTTTCTAAACCATAATATCAAACTGTTAATGTTAGATTGGGTGTTTAAAGGTTTTTAAAAAGAAAAAAAGAAATGGGTGATGTTTTAAAGAGTTATCCTTTACTGCTTTGTGATTGGGAAAAATCTCTTGATCCATTGCTAGGGTATCATTGAGAATTGAACCTGGTTCCCAACAATTATATCATTACCTTTCTTTTGGCTGGCTGTGCAGTGGAGTCATTGAGGTACGGCGATGTTTATAACTCTATAGTTCATTTTTACTAAACTAGTATGTCATATGATTGCTAATAATAGCCTAATATACACTTTCATAACTTCATTTATGGGTTTTATTTAGACATCTAAAACTTAAAATTCATATGGTTGCATCTTTGTTTATCATTTTGGCTGTCTGAGATTTCTTGTTTTTTGCTTTTAGTTTATCATTTTGTCTTCATCACGGCCTTTGTATTTGCTATTGGGTATATATTTCTTGTAAATAATCATGTCAAATTGGTATGAATAAAACACCATGAACAATAGATTAATGATTGCAAACTCTTTAGATTCCATGTGGAATTTTGGTGGAGGTTTTACTTAATGTGAATTTATCATGTAGTGTCTGTAAATCTTTTTTATGCACATCATTGTTACAAGCAAAAGACAAAAGTTTCTACTTGTTCTGCTTCTAATAATGAAGTACTAATCATGAGTAAAATCCAATTTAGTGCAATGTTGTAAGGTTACAGCATTGCAAGAAAGACTTAAATGTTATATAATAAGTTCTGAATAGTATATAATAATATATTCTCTCTACATTTGGTAACTTTTGTTCTTCTTTTTTTGCAGTCACACCGTGGTAGTAACAATATGCATACTCAAGACCAACAGGCCGTTCGATCTACCGTCGCCTGACACAAAGATTACTTTTCCTTGGTCTAGTGTTGATACTTATGAAACTAGCTATTTAATTTATGTTAGAACTATATCTACGTAAGTTGTCTAACCTTTTGGAATGTGAACTTATCTAGTCTTTTGGAGTATAAACTTATCGAACTATTTGAAATGTGTTGGAATTATATGATTCTTGCTTTAGTCTTTTACTATGTGTTATTATGTGATTTTGATTGTTGCATTACAATATTTATTGCATGTTAAAATATTCAATATTATTATGGATGTATATCACAGTAGTTATATTTAAATTTGCATTTATTTCGCAAGGGGGCAAAATTGTTGTTATATGATAATTTTACAATGGTCCATGGCCTGTTGTAAAATAGGTTTACCAAGTAGTATATTACAACGGTTGACGACCATTGTAATTTACTGTATTACAACAGTCAAAAGCCGCTTGTAATTTATTAGCTATTACAATGGGTTAATAACCATTGTCATAGAGTCATTGCACGTGACAGAGAAAGTTATTACAACGGTCCTTTACAACAGTCATTGCCCATTGTCAAATAGTCAAGAGCGATTACGACGACACATATCAAGAAGGGCATATGCCCGTTGTGAAATGCATATTACAACGGTTTTTGCCCGTTGTAAAAGGACTGTTTTGTTGTAGTGGTGACATGTAAATTATGACATGTAAATATGGACTCAACAGTAATAAGATAAGACATGTAAATTATGACATGTAAGTATGGACTTAACCGTAGCATGTGTAAGACATGGACATTTAAAATGGTTACGTGGGAGAAAAACCTAGTGGGGACCAAGCATAGGTAGGACGCTTGTGTCGGGTGGGGACCCGTTTCAACCAGTAACCCGTTTGAGTATCTAATTGGGCCAGGTACTAGGCCGGGGTTGGGGCACGCTTACTGGACTTGAATGTAAGAGGTCAAAACATGAATAGCGGTGGCAACGCAAGTCCAACGGGTTCATGTGCGTGCATGGGTTCGGGCTCGTAGGTAAGACATTGTTGCATCGTGTAGGTATGGTCGTGCATTTTATGTTGGTATCGGGGTTGCCACTTTGGGGAGTGATACACCCCACTTTGGGGTCAGCACGGGTGCCTACGGGGTTTAGGGAGCCGATCGAATGGGTAGGGTAAGGGTACCTTAGTGGTGGTAGGAGCAAGCCGGCACCTACGATAGCAGCTAGGTACAAGTAACTACCAAGTTTGTCATGTGGGTACAGTTAGTGGGAAGGGATCAACCTTTAGTAAATAGAGACTAGTAGATGTGCGGTGTAATTAAGTGATGTGGTGTAACTTAGCAAAAGTGCAGTGTAATGAAATACATGTTGGTTGAGTTGGATAGTCCTTTGGGTGCTAGTCTGGTGTTGACTTCGGTCTTCGGGGTTAGTACATGGAGGGTTGTTCGCTTAGCCAAGGTGTAGGATTGTCTTAGTACTTAGGGACGGAATAATCTTGTCCATCCTTTTTATCTACCTTATCTATGTTACAGCCATATCATGGTGCCTATTTATGTCTTGATCATTTACCTTACCTATTATTTGTTAAAATTACTGGACTCGCCAGACTTTATGTCTGACCCGTTTTATTTCCACCTCTTTTCCTTCCTTCCCTCCCCCTCAGGTTTGTAAGAGGGAATACTACAGCTTAGTGCCGATTTCTTTCAGTTGCTTGAAGAGAGTAGATGTATTGCTTTGGACTCTCTCATCTTTATGGCTTTGCTTATGCTCAGTGGGGATTTATACATTTATGTTATTTAAGTATTTGCTTCTTTATGTACTCTGAAGGTTTTGGAAAAGACAATTGATCCCGTTGTAATGGTTTTTGGAGACTACTCATGTAAGTTTGTTTTGAAGTTATGATGCTATGAAATAAGTTTTATCCTCCACTGTGTTTTATTTATTTATTCTTGTAATTTATCTGTTCTATACTACTATGACGCTTCATGACATTAATGCATTCCCTTTATGAGTGAAATTAATGGCCATGGGGTGTTACAGATATGGACGAGGAAGAGGACGCGAAAGGCAAAGACGTGAACAAGAAAGAAGCAATGGTGAAAGTTCGAATAACGACGAGAGAAATCCTTCATATTTTAGAGGTCGTTGAAGAAGTCGAGGACGAGGTCGTGGAAATTATCAAAGATCAAATGAAAGAAGGTATGACAAGTCCAAAATTGAATGTTATAAATGTCATAGATTTGGTCATTATTCATGGGAATGTCAAATTGCTAATACTAAAGAAAGAGCCAATCTTGTTAATGATAACCAAGAAGTTGAAAAATCCACCTTGTTGCTAACTGAGAAAAAGGAAGAAAATGAAGTTGAAAGCCCATGGTATTTGGATAATGGCGCGGGAAATCATATGTGCGGATATAAAGAAAAATTTGTGGAGATCAACGACAAGGTGAAAGGTAATGTTTCCTTTGGAGATTCTTCGAAAATTCACATTGAAGGCAAAGGTACAATTCTCATCTCTTCAAAGAATGGTGACCATAAATTGATCTCTGATGTTTATTATGTTCCTAAACTAACAAGCAATATTCTTAGTCTTAGACAATTTGTTGAGAATGGTTATGAAGTTTTGATGAAAGATAATTTTATTTGGCTTAGAGATAGAAACAATAACTTGATTGCAAAGGTGGGCATGTCATGGAACCGAATGTTCAAATTGAATGTCTAAATTGTTGAAGCAAGATGCTTGAAGGTTAGTGCGCACGATGTGGCATGGTGTTGGCACATGAGATTTGGACACTTGAACTTTGGATCATTGAAAGCAATGGGAGAAAAGATGATGGTAAAGGGGATGCCAACAATTGAAAATCCAAATCATTTGTGTGAAGCATGTCTTCTTGGCAAACATGCAAGGAAAAGTTTTCCAAAGAAAGCAACATCTATAGCCTCCAAACCACTTGAATTGGTGCATACGGATATTTGTGGGCGTATCAATCCACCGTCTTTTGGTAAAAGTAAATATTTTATACTCTTTATTGATGATTATACCAGAAAAACATTGGTTTATTTTCTCAAACAGAAATCAGAAGCTTTCACTACATTCAAAAATTTCAAGATGCATGTTGAGAAAGGAAGTGGCTACAATATCAAGGCATTGAGGTCTGACCGAGGAGGCGAGTTCACTTCAAAGCAATTCAATGATTTCTGTGCAGTGCATGGAGTTCATCATCCTCTCACTGTTCCTAGATCACCTCAGCGAAACGGAGTGGCGGAGAGAAAAAATAGATCAATTCTTAATATGGCAAGGTGTATGCTTAAAACAAAAAATATGCCAAGGGAGTTTTGGGCTGAAGCCATTCCTTGTGCGGTGTATTTGTCAAATCGCTCTCCAACTATGAATGTCAAGGACCAAACCCCTTAAGAAGCATGGAATGGAAAAAGGCCAAGTGTGCATCATTTGCGAGTATTTGGAAGCATCGCTTATGCTCAAGTTCCACATCAAGAGTGTTCAAAGATAGATGATCGAAGTGCCAAGTATGTTTTTATTGGATATGATTATCATTCCAAACGTTACATGTTGTATAATCCTAACAATGGCAAAGTGGTGGTAAGTCGTGATGTTGAATTCGATGAAGGTGCAACTTGGGATTGGGTTATGGAAAGCAAGAGAGCACATATAATTTTCTCCCATATTTTGATGATGATCAAGAATCAGAGAATGTTGAAACTATACGAGAACCTTCTTCTCCAGCTTCAGATCTTGAAGGCTCAAATGAAAGACCGCCGAGGATGAAATCCCTTGCTGATATATATGAAAGAACTAAAGAAATTACTCTTAATAATGATGAACTTTATTTTCTTTTTGCAGATAGTGAGCCAATAAATTTTCAAGAAGCCGTGCAAGATAAGAGGTGGAGAAACGCTAAGGATGAAGAAATTAAATCCACTAAAAAGAATGATACATGGGAATTAACTTCTCTTCCCAAAGGTCATGAATACATTGTTGTTAAATGGATATACAAGGTGAAAAGAAATGCAAAAGGAGAGGTGGAGAAATATAAAGCAAGACTTGTGGCGAAGGGCTATAAACAAAAGCATGGAGTTTATTATGATGAAGTGTTCGCTCCAGTTGCACACATGGAGACTATTCGCTTGTTGATTTCTCTCGCTGCTCAAAAGAAATGGAAAATTTACCAAATGGATGTCAAGACAGCTTTTTTTGAATGGATATCTTAAAGAAGAGGTTTATGTTGATCAACCGTTGGGCTACGTAGCTGAAGGGAATGAAAAGAAGGTACTAAAACTTAAGAAATCGTTGTATGGATTGAGACAAGCCCCACAAGCATGGAATAGCCGTATCAACCAATACTTTCAAGATCACGGGTTTGTTCGATGCTTAAATGAGCATGCTTTATATTCTTAGTTTCATAATAATGGAGATGTTATGTTTTTTTGCATTTACGTTGATCTCATTTTCACGTGCAATAATCCCGATTTATTTGATGAACTTAAAAGTTGCATGTCGACAGAATTTGAGATGACAAATTTGGGGCAAATGACATATTATTTAGGATTGGAAGTGAAACAAATGGAGGAAGGTATATTTCTTTCTCAAATAGGTTATGCAAAGGAAGTGTTGTAAAGGTTTAAGATGATCGATTACAATCCTGTGAACACACCCATGGAAGCTGGAATGAAATTGTCCAAGTTTGAAGATGGAGAAAAGGTAAATCCTACTCTTTACAAAAGTCTTGTGGGAATTTTGAGATATTTGACAAGTACAAGGCCCGGCATACTTTATGCCGTTGGAGTGATAGGTCGTTTCATGGAGACTCCTACTTCTGTCTATATGACTGCTGCTAAGCGAATTCTTCGTTACATTAAAGGAACGCTTGATTTTGGAATATTTTATTCCTCATCCAATGATCTTCTATTGCACGGATTTTGCGATAGTGATTTTGCTGGAGACATAGATGATAGAAAGAGTACAACGGGGTATGTATTATTCCTAGGTAATTGTGCTATTTCTTGGTTATTAAAGAAGCAGTCTATTGTCACGTTGTCAACCTGTGAATCTGAATTTGTTGCTGCAAGTTCAAGTACATGTCATGCTTTATGGTTAATAAAGCTATTGAAAGAACTTCATTTGCCACAAAAAGGAGCTACTGAAATACGCATTGATAATAAATCAGCACAAGCACTTGCAAAGAACCCGATATTTCATGATCAAAGCAAACATATCGATACGAGATATCATTTTATTCAGGAATGCATTGCCAACAACGAAGTGGTGCTGAAATATGTGAAAACTCAAGATCAAGTTGCTGATATTTTTACCAAGCCATTGAAGATTGAAGATTTTCGAAGAATGAGAGCTTTGCTTGGAGTCACAATTCAAATTTAAAGGGGGTGTTGAAAAAGGAAAATAATAAACTTGATTTGTATTCTTGCATTTTATTGAGAGAGGTTTTAATGAGAGGTTTTAATGTTACTATTAATTAGGAAAAGATAATTTTCCATTTATTCCTAGAGTATTGCAAATGTAGAATAATCTATTGTATATTATAAATAAGAGATCTCTGCTCATTTGTATGAATTAATTAAGAAAAAAGAAAAGAGAAAAAAGCAATTAAAGTTTTCCTCTTTTACAAATATTCCTTTTTTCTCATAATCTATTCCTCTTCCTCCTCTAAAATTCTAACATTAACCACGTTTGTTACTTTGTTCTCTGTTCCTATGATTCCACCAAACATATTATATGGTTTGTTTTTGTTTTTAAAAAAGTTTTATATATTTCATTCACTAACATATTCTTTTCATGTTTTTGAATATAGTAATTTCAAGTTATACCTTTTGATTTGCACGTGGGTGTGTTGCAGTACCGTAGTTTTCTACCATCTTCCATCCTCTGTTATTTCCATGTAAGCATTTAAGATTTTCAATGTTCGGCTAGAACATTTTATTCCATTGTTCATATTTTGGAACAGACGAAACAACCACAAAATTTCAAAAGCATAGACCTTTTAAAAGTCATTTTAACTTCAATGCTCTCCCTTATTTCACTAGGTTCTTCCAAAAGTGAAAAGATACTTCATGTTCCACTTAGTTAACTACTGTCCAAATTTCAATTTTAGCGCAGGTGCTACTTCAGTTCATTTCTATTAATAATTTGCTTTGTACTGATTATGAACCCATTATTTGTTTTACACATCCACTTTCTGATATGGAATAATATTAATTTTGCTTTTTGTTATTGTTCTTGGTGATTTTACATGAACATTCTGTTTATTATAGAAAACTTTACATTATCAGCTTATGCTTTTACTTTATTCAAACTGACAACTTTGGATTTTCCCAATTTAGATGACTTTAGGGGCATATCTTGAATCTATAAATATTTACACTTTACTATAGTAATTGAAGCGAGGACTGAGATTAGTTAATTCTCACTTTCTTCTTTCAAGATTTTTATGAACGAATATTACTTAGTCGATTATGTTATTGCTCTAGATTCATATTATATTAACTAACAAAATTATTTAGAGGTAACACACAATGCTTGGACTCTGAAACCATTTACCTCACCATATGTTAACTTAGAGTTTGAGATTAAGATAGGCATAAACACTATTGTCGCTAAATTAGCCAGATAAACATAAATCTCTGCATGTGTGTATATGCATGTGTGTGTGTGTATATGTTCATGCAGCTTGGAAGCATCCATAGCCATTTGATTGAGCTTTTAATGTTGGCATTGGATAAAGTACTATGTTTGGGAAGTGATAAAGTTGTATATTCATAAGCATATATAGGACAAGCTATATATAACAAGCATATATATATATATATATATATATATATATATATATATATATATAAGGGGAACATAGGAGAGCAAATATAAATAAAAATATTATTTATCTATATTTTATTTCATATATATATATATATATATATATATATATATATATGAAAATTTTTATCCCTCTTTGTCAATCGACAAAAAGGTGGTAGAGCTTATGACATTATAGTAAACATGATAATTCACAAGCAACGTTTCAGCTCTTTATGTTCTAAATGGGGACTAGGTTCCGTTCCATGCCGCCTACTTTTTTCCTTCTTTTTTGTACTACCATTGTTTGTTCTTCACTATACTCTGTCTCTTCACCACAAAATCCACTCACCTACCTCAGTCTTATCCTAGTTTTCCCCATTAGGGAGTACAGGCTTTTTTGTTCCGAAAATCGAACACCTTGCTTCCTTCGCCACTTAGGTGTGCTCAAATGCTCTTATATACTGTGCCTAACGCGGTGGCACAAATGTTAGAGTGTGAAATCCACTACGTATGCTACTGTGGAGAGTTGGCAACCCTGGTTCATGGTGGGTCTCAAGGTATCTTCTTTCCAGCCCATGGTATGGGATTTTCTCGACAATTGCTGGTTTTTTGTGCTTTTGGTTCTGTCTCCATTTGTCAGTGTTCTATGGTAGAATTTTGATGATTCATTTTTGCGTTTTAGCCACTTTGTGTATTCGCCTTGTTTAACTTGGCAATTTTGAGTTGTCTGGGTATTTTTCACTGATGTTTACTCCCTCGATGTTCGATTTTTTGTGGTTAGGGGTTATGGTGGTTATCTTGTAGCACAACTCCAGTGATCCATGGCTTTCCAGTGAAAGTCTGGTGCTTCGGGGAGGATCATTTCAACAGAGTTTGTTTATTTTCTAAACATGCCTCCTTCGATGTCAGATGTTCAAATTTATATTTTCATGTAATCGTTTAATGGTTACGCCATGTCATTTGGGAAGTAATTACTTTGAAACATGAATCCGTTGTATGTTCTAGCCTGTCTGAGCTTACTGGTTCAGTCACTTGGGTGATGTGAATATTGATGCAGACTGGGTGTCATGGGGATGTGCTTCAGAGACAAGATGTACATTGTGTACACTACTCAAGTGATGTTTTTTGTGTGATTAGCCTTGCTCACTGTCCAAGACAATGATGCTACAGTGTAGTTGAATATTAGTCCAGTACACTAGCTAGCCCTTGTGCTGTAATATAGGATAGATATCGTGGACGACCCACTTTAAATGACGTAGGCGGTGGACGATCCACCTTAAAAACCGAATAGTTGATTGTCAACTAACAATCGCATGTACTATACTGATTCTTTATTATTAGTTATAATAAAAGGTGTTTGTGGTCACCTTAAAAACGAGTCGGTTTTGCCAAAAAAATGATTGTACACAAGCATTGGTCATGTAAGAATGTATTTTTATAGGCATGTATGACTCAATAATTATTAATAGTATATGGATTATGTAAATGTATAGACATTGAATATTGCATAGGCATTTTAAATTAAAATGTAGACTTTTTTCTCCTTAAAATTATTCTCCCTTTATTGATATGACCTTCCCCTGTCGATATGATTGTATTTTAATTCCCCATTCTTCATCAAAAAAAAGGAGATGAATGTCAATAGGAGCAATACAAGGTTTTAACTTGTGATGAATGGAATTGGATTTAACAATGAGATATAAAAATATAAGCTTACTAAATTCCCAATTATTTCTTCATTTTTAGATCTGTTCACAAACATATCAGAGATACTAAAATAACCTCCTCTTCATTTGTTGTGTATCTTCAAAAAAATACGATATATACACTTTGGTACCTACTCCTATGTTAGGGTCCAAGGGTTATATTTTAGGAAGACAAACCCAAATGACTTCGGAATTCCCTTTATAAACATAAATCTTATTTTATGAACTTCATTTATAATTTTTTTATATGCTTATTACTAATCATAAAATTATTAGTTTTAGGAATCCACATTTAGTTGTTTCAGTTTTATAAACCGTCTTTGATTTAACATATTTAATTTTTTTTGTTTATTTGAATATTTATTATTTTTAGAATTAGCTTTTGGAATATTCTTGTATTCTAACCCTTTCTTATTTGAATCTACCTGAGAATTTTTCAAAATATTAGAAAGATTTTCTCTACCTTCATTAAAATTAGAAATTCTTGTAGTAAAATCACTTATTTTATTTTCAAGGCTAGAATTATGTAATTTTAAAACTTTGATGTTCAATTTAGGTTCATGGTTTTCAAATAATAAACTGTCATTCTTTTCTTTCTCGATTTTAATTTCTTGACCGAGCGTACAAAGTTGAGAGGTCGTACTAGAACAAGATTCTTGAGTACTTTCCAGTTCTTCTTCTAATATTTTCTTTTCATCTCTAAGCATATCAACGTCTACTTCAAGTCTATTTATTTTTTCAAGATTTTCTTAATTTTTCCTTTTGATACCTTTTAAATTATCAAACAGTTCTGAATTAATTTCTAAGAAATCATCAAAAGTTAAATCACTTATATGTCTCACTTATAATGTCTTTTGAAGCCATTAAGCAGACGTTTGCTTGTTCTGTGTCACTATCTGATAACGATGAGAATGATTCTGAGTCATCCCAAGTGACATTGAGTTCTTTCTCCTTGAATCTATTCTCCTTGTTTTTATTGTGATATTCTTCTTTATGATCTGGACAATCGTTTTGTATATGACCCTTCTTGTGACAGTTATAGCATTCTAAAATTGACGATGATGTTTTGTTGGAGTTGTTGTGACTGGAGCCCTTTCTCCCATTATTTTTGTTCCCTTTTCTATATTTCAAAAACTTTTTAAAGTTTTTAGCGATAAGTGCTATGTCATCCTCATCTAAATCTGAGTCTTCCTTTTCTACATGAAATGATAGCTTCTTTTTGTCCTGAACTTGTACTCTTTTAGCCTGCAAATTAACTTCATACGACATTAGATTTCCTATAAACTCTTCTGTTTTCATGGTAGAGGGATCATTTGATTCTTCAATAGCTAAGACCTTTCTTTCCCGCTTTTTGTTACGGAGTTTAGGATTTTTGATACAATATCAAAATCAAAATATTTTTCTCTTAGTCCTAATAATGAACGATAAATGTCATGAAATCTGGAATACATATCATTTATGGACTCATCTTTCTTCATTCTAAAATTTTGAATTGACTTTTAAGCATGAATATCTTTCTTTGCTTCCCCTTGTGTGTTCCCCATATTTCATATGCAGTGTTACACATGCTAATATGGTTAAATTCATTTCTATTCAAGGCGCAATGCAACATATTCATAGCTTTATCGCTTACAATAGCATGTAATCTTTGTGTGTTTGACCATGTAGAATATTCTGTAGTAGGACCGTATGTGTGAAATTCCATGAATCAAAACCAATTACTTGCATATATATTCTTATATTTGTAGCCCAATAGTTGTAATCAAGGTTTTAAATCCCGGATATCGTTCGCATTTCAACTTGGTGATTTTAGAGACTTGATCTCATATTGGGGGAGATCTCAGATGAGACTAGTCTAACTCTGGGGTTTGTCTCGAATTTTCATCTCTGGTTTGAAAGCTCATACCGAAACAATCTCGGGGTATATAATATTTTAAAAACTTATATTCTTATACAATAATTTTGAAAGCTCATATTGAAACAATCTCAGGGTATATAATATGTTAAAATTGATATAGAAATAGTAACTTAAACTTGAGTTGCAAAATCACCTCGTCATTCTTAATTTACTAAAGAACATTCATAAATCATAACATGCTTAAAAAAACAATACAATAAAAATATATTAGCGCTTACAACTTATTATCAGTGAACATGAATTGTTAGACAAAACAAAGAATATAAAAACGATACAAAATATAAAACAATTCAACATAAGTAGAACATAAGATATTCAAATTCATAGGTAGCATGCTGGTAAAAAATAACGAATATGAAAATCACATGCATTGTGGAACATATATGAATATATGATATGCTCTTTTGACATGCAAAATATAAAATAGCAGGAGATTAACCTGGCTGAATTTGAGTTTTTTTAATTATTGTTTTGGCTTAGGCACAAGTCTCAATTTTAGTTAGAAAAACCAAGATCTCGGGTGATATCAAAATATCTCGTCTTGGTCGATATATGTTCGATATTGAAATATCTCAGACGATATATTCAAAACGAGATTTATAGTGAGATTTACTATTTCGTTTCGGAAGTAGCCTAAAATGAGATCTCAAAGGAGGTCTCGGGCGATATTTTCGAGATCTAAAACAGTGGTTGTAATTCAAGCCAATGAATAGTGGTGGTAGTATAGTGGATTGACCTTCCATGAAACTAGTATTAGTGCTTGTGTTAATGTTATTTTCCATATTACTTAGAATATCAAAATGAGTATGTCATAGTTATATGATGGCCAAACTCTAATACCAATTGAAAGTCGAGTAGGATCGAGTAATATGGAAATGTACTAACGCGGAAATGTATATGTTAATAATTATAGTAGCGGAGAATATAAAAGCAATAAATTAAAATGAAACTAGAGTTTTTATATTAGTTCGAAGCTTCATCCTACGTCCAGTCACAGACTCCTTTTGGAATTTATACTAAACAACAACCCTTACTTAACTCGGAGGAATAATTAATACAGCACGCAGTAGAACAAGATTTCTCCTCAGCAGCCGAAGAGGACTTTGACGTGCTTGAGTAGTGGAAAAGGACTTTTGTTAGTACAAAAGTTAATTGATTCTTTGTGTTCTTAGTAACACGGATATTTCACTTTGTAGTATAACCTTTTTTTACAAAAAGGAAACTAATATAACAAAAAGGAGAATCTAGCCATCCTCCAACGGCTCACAAAAATGGTTTCAGGATAGCTGAAACCATACACATATAGAATGAATAAAAAAGAAAATACAAAACGAAAGCCCTAACTAACAGCATGCTATGCCAAGAACAAGGAAGGTGTTGTCCCATAGACGCAGAAGCCTCAATGCAAATCGAAGCTTCACAACACAGGCCACCTTCTAGAGGAAATGGACAAGACATCAAGGAAAGCTGCTGACAGAAGAGGGATCAAACAACAAAACATCCGTCAACTGACAAGAAGTCCCGCTCCTTAAGCTCCTGCTAGATACGGTGGGGAGCGAGTCCAAGGAAATACTGATCCGCTACCTGCTCTGCAAAAAAAAAAACCCTCTGCTTTGGTTGCTCTAGAATCCAACCATAAGAGCTCCAGTAAACTCCAACCTAAGAAAATCCAGCACCTAAAATAAAGATCTGCACAAGAAGCATCTAACATTAGTCCGGGAGGGGGGGGGGGAGGGGGCTGGGAGTGAAAAAGGAGAAAATAAGCAACAACAAAGAAAAGGAAAAAACAGAAATCCAAAAATCAGCCAATACCTGCCGTTGTAGTCACAGAAACCGAAAAAAAATTCAAACATAACACTAAACCTCCTAGAGCGGGTACCAATGACACCTCGGAAAGGCCTTCCCTAGAAGCAAGGAAAACATCATTCCTGACTTTCCGGATAAGGGAAGAAGGATTCATCGCCACCTCATCGAAGATCGCCTTATTCCTGGCACACTAAATGTGCCAGCAGATAAGGCAAAGGATCAGACGCTGGAGAATAGAACATAAAGATTTACTGTAGGTGCTGGATGACCAGCGTCTCAATAAATCTTTCGTTGAGATGGCATTTACTCAGCAACCCGTAAGATTCCCGAAGTAACTTCAGACTGCCCGGGCACAAGAACAAGAAACTTACAAATGAAAGGAAGTTTCGGAGCATCCAGTTTGCAGCACCTGCACCCGGACAACAGAGGGATGCCAATACGCTGAAGATTCTCATCAATCGAAAGACCTTCATGTAAGGTTTTCCACATAAAAAGAGAAACCTTTGGCAGAATTCGAGCATCCTATATGGAACTGAAGACGGGCAGACTTGGAGAAAGAGCTCAAATCGAGTTCCATGCCGCCTTAAGTGAGAAAAGGTTATCGTCCCAATTGAGGCCTCCCCCATGGAAATTCATTAAGGCTTTAACATATTGCATCCTTTTCCACGTCTCACTAGCATAGGATGGAATACCGTAGAAATTAACATTAGCAAGGCTATGATACTTGGCATGGAGGAACGTCACCCAAAGGGAGTTGTTCGAACCAAACTGTGTCTATAGCTTACAAGCAAACACATCCTTGGGATTGTGGAGACCAAAGCCTCCCTCACTTTTCGGACGACAAATGGTGTTCCAAGAAATCCAGTGGTGGCACGAATATTTGTACCTACTTCCCCAGAAGAAAGAAGAAGCCAAAGACCGATAGGATGGAAGAAAGAAGCAGTGGGAGTCATAGCTGTAAAGATATGTGATCCCAACGAACCCGGGACTGACTTAATAAGAGCCACTTTACCATCCTAGGAAATGAGGGAAGCATTCCACCGAATTATCTTACCTGTGACTTTGTCAGTCGAGGGGTCAAAAATGGCGTTGAGTCTCCTACCTTGGTATAGAACAATACCCAGGTAGGGCAGAGGCAGAGATGCCTTTGAAAAACCAGAAGTTGACTCGATCCAAAAGGATCTTGTCGCCACCAGATCTTCCGCGGGCACAAAATAAATTTTAGACGAGTTCACGAGTTGCCCCAAGCAACTCTCGTACTGCCTAATAAAAGCAAGAAGGGACCGGATTGAACGACGAGAGCCGTTCGAGAAAATGATGATGTCGTCTGCGAAGGATAAGGAAGAGATAAGGGGTAACCCGACGGGATGTCGAACCTACTAATCTGACCAGATATCGCAAGGGCGTGCAGTCCTCGAATGAATGCCTCAGCAGCAATAACGAAAAGGAAGGGAGACAAGGGGTCTCCCTGATGAAGCTCTCTCCCCGATTTGAAATAGCCTGCAGCTGATCCGTTGATGAGAAAGGAAAACCAGCAGTTGGAGATGAGCCTCCAAACAACATCGATAAGGGGTTCTGGAAACCTAAAAGCCCTTAGAACCTTGATGACGAAGAACCACGACATGCGACCGTAAGCCTTAGCCATGTCGATCTTGATGACCACATTAGAGCCATGAACATTCTTATCAATTTTAGAAATTAGCTCTTGGGCTAGAGGACGTTATCAGTGATCAAACGTCCTTTGATAAACCCAGCCTGCGAAGAAGAAATAAGACGCTCGAGAAATGGTGCTAGCCTAGTGGTTAGATCCTTAGATAAAACTTTGTTAGAGAAATTACACAAACTAATCGGACGGAAGTCCTCACAGTCGCTAGGGTGATCACACTTAGGGATAAGGACCAAGTTGGTCGAAGTCCATCCCCTAGGGAGATCAGCACCAGAAAAGAAGGACTGAATGGCCAGACAAAAATCCGCTTGAATAACTGGCCATACACTCTTGTAAAAAACTCCATTGAAACCGTCTGGCCCACAAGCACTATCCTTGCCAAGAGAAAATACACAGACACGTATTTCTCTCGAGGAAAGGGGTGCGGCCAGGTCGGAGTTATCGGAAGGGAGGATCAGACGAGGGATGTAAGCCAACATGGACGGGTCAGTAGCCGGAAGCGAAGGAGTGCTAAGGAAAGACAGGAAATGGGAAAGAATAGTTTCTTTGACTTCTACCGGAGTTGAAGCCAAAGTATGGTCAGGCCTACTAATCTGGCGAATGGACAAGAGGCTGTTCCTCATATGAATGGTCGAGTGAAAGAACCTAGAGTTCGTATCTCCATCAATAACCCAATTGATCCTAGCTTTCTGAGCAAAAGATCGTGTTCGATACGAAGTTCCGACGAGAAGGCAATCTGGGTCAAGGCCCATGCCTCCTTGTTAGCCACGATTTGATTCTCATCAAAAGAAGCTTCAGCTAGGATAAGAGATTCCTCAGCCGCTCTTACCCGGTCAAAGATATTCTTGAAGACGAGCAAATTCCGTGCCTTAAGACAGGTCTTAAGGTGCTTCAGCTTATAGGAGAAAACAACACAAGGGGGACCCAACAAGGGGGACAACCAAGAATCTTCGATTACTCACAGGAAGGAGTGGTGCGAACGCCACATACTCTGAAACCTAAAGGAAGACGGACTAGAAAAGGAAAAGGGGTACAACTACGGAATAAGGGAGAATGGTCGGAACAAGAACGATGAAGGTAAGAGATGTAGAAGGAAAAGGGGAGGCTAAGCCATCCTTCTGAAGCGAGCAAGCGTTTCAGTCTAGACAGAATCTGGTTAGGGCCTTCTTGGTTGTTACTCTAAGTGTAAGACGATCCAAGAAGGACATTTCTGAGAGGCCCGATCTGAGGATGAAGGAGTTAAAGTCTGACACCGCCAATCGGTTGACAACATCACCTCCCCGCTTTTCTGCTTGACTAGCGACAACATTAAAGTAGCCACCTAGTACAATTTCAGCAAAGCCCAAGTTGGCTAGTGAAAGAATATCGGCCCAAAGGCATAGTCTCTCAATCCGATCACACTTAGCATGCATGGCAGAGAACAAAAAGGACGATGAGAGTGACGGGAGCGAGCAAACCACGGATAAAAGCTAGGACAAATCGAAGACATGGCGGACGACAATGTCTTTGGACCACAAGATCTAAATCTTATCGGACACATTAGCTAAAGCTCCACCAAAGCCTAAAGAAAAAATAGTAGAGGTGATCACGTCTAGTCCCATAAAAGGTTCCAGAAGCGCAATCAGACAGATAGAGTGCTTCCTTATTAAACGTTTTAGACGAGCAACCGACTCGTCATTCCCAATACCCCTGACGTTCCAGAACAGGAAATTTGCCATCAGGACAAACAACAAAGAATAAGATAACACACTAGAGAAAAACCTAAGAAGCAGAGAAGATGACTAGCTCGACTAAAGTATAGAGTATGTCAAGTAGATCTAACGATCTTCTCGGATGCCGCTATAGAGCATGTGCGAATGGTACGGGAGGGTGCGAGGAGCACCACTTCGACTACGGCGAAGTGGGCGAACAGGAGTGATGGTGGAGACCGAACGACAACTAAAGAAAAGCGACCTATCGCGAGAAGCGTAAGAGTTTTTAGTAAGCCTAGATAGCCGATCATTGGTGATCGCTATTTCGGCCTTACTAAGAAAGGGGGGAAAACGCCGATGACACTGAGTCTGAAGGAGGCACCGCGGGGGTCAACGGAGACTCGGCAACAAAAAAACACGATGAAGGTGAAGGGTTTCTCAACTGAGCCAACACCAGATGCTATGTGATCTTTACCGAAGCCGATCTACCATCTACTTGATAGACCCGCACTAGAGGTAAAGATCGAGCAACCATGCATGAAACGCCAACCGACAACCCGAACGAGCATGGGAGGCCACCTCCCCAATAAACCGTATGGTAAACGTTCTCAGTGTCCACTATACGCCTACATAAGGTAAGCCACCCACCCATGTAGTCATGGCAACAAAGAGGAGCAATGAAGGAACATCTCAACAAGAAAAGACAAGCCTATAAGAGCAAGCCACTAACGGCATTGAAAAGACCTCGTAGTGTCTTGTGAACAAGAAGGACCACAACCAGAAAGCAAAAGCCCAAAAGAACCAGTTGAAGCTGATAAGCTCCGACCAGTCTATAGACCACAGAAATAGACCGATACACGCCCTAAGACGGACCAACCAGAAACAAAAAAGTGGATACCATACCAACCAAGAGTAAGTACCACTCGACCACCAGGAAAAGAGCACAGAAAGACCAAAACACAGAAGATTAAGATTGGCCATTGAAAGCCAAACCAATTGTTACCAACAGAGTAGGATAAATTTCCACATACACACCCCAAATTACGCACACATGACAAGACACAGGCGCAAACATAGTTTGTGCAACCATGTCAAGGAGCGAACACATAATAGTGTTAAAGCTCAAACCATCCCACACAAACCTAACCTCCCCACTTACAAGCAAAAAAGAAATCAGATTGAAAACCACTTGGAAACAAAAAGTAAGGCCACGCCTATTTAGTATTAACTCCGGAAAGACGTGCATATGCCAAGACAGAACAAAAAAACCTTTAAAAGATTCGGCCCCCAAACTATTGCCATAGTCAAGCACAAGAGCTAAAGTGGGGGGGGGGGGGGGGGGGGTACCACAGTACTGAGAAAGAGGCCGCAGGGGAAAAGCATAAAGGAAGAAAAACATACCTCTCTGATAATCGGAGCATCCAGAATGATGCTTCTATTACCAACAATCGGCGAGAGCTCCTATCAACCCCAACGATCTCACGCAAGCCAGAAGCAAAATCATCTGCACACACCAAACTAATTGCCTCAACACGTTGTAATGCCTCTTGAAAAGCCTAAGCCTTTTGTTGTAGAAGTGCATACGACCACTGTCTTCTCTTACGACGCAGAAAAAACCAGGCAGCGCCACGGACATGCCATTGTCACCGTGAGTTTGCTGCACAGATACAGAAGAGGTTCAAGTCTCCAAAAGATGCTCCAACACCGAGAATGAATTTGCGAGGTCCAGTTCAGGGGGAGACTGCTTTCTCAACACTGACTGAGCTGAAGTCTTAAAACCGGAGACAGGAGGAGCCTTTCTCCTTAGCCTTGAACGATGCACTCTACGTCTGCGTCGTTTAGAAAAAATCTGCAGACCACCAATGCCTCCAACAACAGGCTCCACAACACCTTCCGGCACATAATTCAAGGGTGGGGTGGTCACATCCCCACTGTTTAACACATCAGCAGAAACAACATTGCCGAACTCGGGCCCGAAAGCACCCCCACAGTTAATAGAGCCAATAAGGAAGCCATGAATTGCTGCTATCGGAGCATCGTTTAAAGTGGGCAGTCACTTCCCGCTTGCCAAGATCAGCCTCAGAAATGCGACTTGCTTCTGAAACCACTTCAGCAACAGAGAGGTTATCAGATCTACGCGGGGTCAAAGAGCTCACCAGCGAGCTTTGGAAGCAAGGCGACAGTTCAAGAAAGCACCCATCTATTTTAATGAATCTGTGGCGAAGAAGTTACTCAAATGTTGACAGGGAGAACAGCCCTATCTCAATCGATGCCTCGCCAACAAACACCACCGAAATTGGGTTGACCGCAATTTCCTGTAAAGCCTTTGCAATAGAGTCAAAACTTGGGCACCTTTTGAGAAAGCAGACTGAAACCACGAATTTTTTTTCCAGAAAATTCCGATTTCATACCCACAGAGAGCGAGCACGATAATTGACTTGCAAAGCTCAGAACCAGTTAGAAAAAGGCAGAGGGAGAAGATCGATCACTGAGAAAGAAAGAATTTAGGGAGACGAGAACGAGAATCAGCAGAGAGTCTCCATTTTTGTTACCGTTGGTAGATAAAATTGTTTAATAACTCAATTATGTGTGTTTCAATCCAAAGCCATTATCCATAACTAGTGATTTTATAGTAGTATAACCTTCCTATAATCTTCTCCCTGTACAATGTTTGGTATATGAAGAAGAAGAAAGTGATTATTTATAATTATATAATACTAAAAATGAGAGCATAAGAGAATATTTATAAAATGCTTTATAGAAACAGAAGACATTAGAATCATGTAAGTTTGGTGAATTGAAACAGCTGGTTCTGGAGTTTATTTGTAAGATATAAAAGGTGGCTTTCATTCGTGAATGGATTTAATCAAAAGATATGGACATAATTCTTTGTTTAAAGAGTTATGTCTCCTTAATAAATCACAACCTTTCAATTTGACCGGCTGAAAATAAATTTCAGTTAGCCAAAAAGGCTAGTTTTTTTTTTTTTTTTTGAAATAATTGTGCACACGAACAAGGCACATGATTTAGCTGGCAGAATGTTCATTAGTTTTTATTATCGTTCAACAATTAGCAGGCTGAATTTATATTTCAGTCGGCTGTTTGCACATGTGTTTGTCTACATGTATACAACCTATTATTTGTAAATAAAAATAGCTTATATCGCTATATATATTTCGTGAGAGATTTTAACAAGAATTCTTACTCTAATACTGACTCAAGTACAACATAAAATATATCAATTAATCATGTCTTCAAATCTACTTGTATTTGAAACATAATCTCTAATATTTCTCCTGCAATAATTATTAGTACATGATATTGTCGATATATAGTTGTCAGAATCAAAATAATATAAAATAGAGGTTCTAACAATCATAAGTAGAGAGGTATCATTTAAGTGCATTGTGAAATGAATAACGAAATTGATATGCATAAATCAAATGACTATTCAATATCAAGCATAGAAAAATATTTAGTCAATTGATGTGTTTGTACCCTTTAAGAGAAATTAAAACAATGAAATAATGTTATCAAATAAAGTAACCATTACTTATAAAATAGAGTATATTAAGAAAATAATAATATTTAAAGCATACGATGCCCAAGGTTCTTATAATTTCCTAAATTTTAGGAAACCATACCCATTTGGGATTGGTTGAGCGTTTATAAATATAATTTTCATTATTACTCATATTATCAAAGTAATCATCAATATATTATATTTTTATATCTAGTGGGAACCCAAATACTTATTTATTTCATATCTTTTGTCAATGATTCATAATTCAAAATTTGTTTTCTATTTCTATGTATATTAACATCTTGATATGAAGTGGTTTTGGGGCTATCTCTAATTTTAGTAATAGTTTTAAAATGTGTATACACATGTATGCATATCTATTTTGGTTTTATTACATTCATAGCGTAAATCACTTCTACCACTTTAATTTTAGCATTTTGTAAGGGACATAAGTCACTGTTTTCCTTATTGACTTTTGTAATTTTTTTATTTAATTCATAAAAATTCCTTGCAGAATAGAATTATTTTCTTTCTCTAAAGATATAATTTAATTTTGCAAAGATTCATTTTCCTTTGAAAGGTTACTATTATCATTGATCAATTTATCATTTTCTTTTATAAGGAAACTATTTTGTAAAACAGGTTTTTTAAGAGAAGTTTCAATTATTTGTTTTACTAAAAACAAATCACTTTCTTCCTTTAATTTATCATATTTTAGCTCACAATATTTTCAATTTATTCAAAGCAACAAATTGATCTTTTGTAATAATTTGAAATCTTTAAGTAAGTTGTCATGTGATGTTAAAATATTATTATAATTAGAATCATTACATACTGATTTAGATCCGAGTTTAGCCATGAAACATTTGCTAGCTTACTCCATTGATTCTTCATTGTTTCTATTCCTCTTTCGATTACCTTGATTATATCACTTTATAGCCATTTACTCTAGGATATAATAATGATCTCTAGAATACCAGGCTCTGATACCAATTGTTAAGTCTATATGGATTGTATTTATAGTATATGAAAAGTATGTATATAATAGTACGAATAACGCAATATAATAAAGTAGATAAAATAAAATAAGAGCAATCGCACCAAAGTTTTTATACTGGTTCGGACCTCCCATCCTATGTCCATTCCCGGGGGAACAGGCTTCAGTACAAGAAAGTTTATTTGATAATATTATGTTCTAAAGAATACGGATTTTGACTAGTAGTACATCAGTCTTCCCATATCTCTCTTGAGTATTATAAACTTAATAGTATATAAGAATATGGAATAATATAAGATTGTAATTACGAGTTATGAGTGCAAGAAGCAATATAGATCGAATAAAGTAGAGAAGTTCAAGAAGTTGGTATTCTCAATCTTGTTTATGGTGTATATATACTTGTTGTAGCGTTGCTTGGAAAGATCGATTCTGTTTTACTTCAATCCTGGAGTAGCTTCCTTCCATTTTTGAAGAGTTTTGATGAAGTGACGAAGAGACACCTTTTCAGAAATGACTGTTGTTTGATTTAGAAAATATCCCAAAGCAGGTTTCAAAATGAACCCATGTTCATCTTATTTTATTTTGCAATATTGATCCTCATTCTTCTATTTCCTGACAATATTTCCATTTTTGCCGTGTTTCACTATGAATGCATGTACTTGTTCAAAAGCAAGTATATTCTATAAGCTCTTCTTTATTGCCTTCAAAATTCAATTCTTTATGTCTCAGTTTCCAACTAGTTTATTTTTACAATACAATATTTTAGTTATTATCCTCAAACAATTCAATAGAAACATTAGTACCATTGTCGTACGGTTGTTATCATCAAAACACCAAAATCATGTTTTCAACATTACTTATTATTCAAAACACTACAAGCATATTTAAAACACTATAGCAATATTAACCCGGTAATATCAACATTATAACACTATAATAAACGTAATTATTTTAGGGTTCTTTTTTTTGCATCAATTGCAAGCATTAAAATTTAGTTTGCTTAATTTGTCCTGGTTAGTTTGATATTCAGTTCAATGGTGCTTGATTCATTTATTATAAAATAAATGATATAGAATTAGAAGTTCCACAATGTGTTGAGTCGATGAAATATAATAATGCATGTAATGTAAAATATAACTTATTTTCAACTATCTGGTTTAACATTTAGTTGATTGAGATGCTAATGTATATCCATTGATTATTGCTGGATTAGTGACCATGTAGCTCTACTACTGCTTATGTTATGCATCAATGAAAACTTATTTATTTGTTTTTCTTAAGAAATATGTAGTTGATATCATGGTTTGAATACTCATGGTTCAATATTTGAAATATGATATCATACCTTTTGCTTTGGCGGTTGCATATTTTTCGAAGATAGAGAATGAGTCCTCATATGATACTCTGTGTTATATGCGCGGTATGAGCATATATAACTACTTATTCATGATAACAAATAACTTTAGTTATTAGCAGTGAATATTAAGTTTCTAGATATGATTATTATTGTATTATTCCATCCATATTTGAATGTGTTTTCTGTGTAATAATTAGTTTCTCGAATATGAATTGTTCAATTCATGCAAATATACAAATCCAACTATATGTTATAGAATTTGTGTCCAGAATCCCACCTGTTTCAAATTCACAAAAGCAAAATAATGGAGACACGTCATCATTATTCAGTAGGTATGTGGATCTTCATCATATTATTTGTTCTATTAATTTCTATTCCTGCAAGGTTTTAATCACATCATCAAAAGTTAAATGTATAAAGAAGTTTATCCTTTTCCATACTCCTTGTTCATTCTGGTTCCTGGACCTTGAATATTTTTAGAGCAGGTTGATTCAAAAAGTGTTCACAAATTCAAAGAAAATTTTAATGTATCCAGCATTGACAACATTATTTAATACTAATTGATCCCGACCAGTTTTAATTCTCTATACAGATACATTGGATCCTATAAGGCAGTGCAATGTGGAGAAGCCGTATTATCCTGGAAAGTAGAAAAACATAAAATTTTCAAGGATTTTTTCTCTCTTTTCCTTGGTCTCTCTCGATTTTTTTTAAGTTTACTTATCACTTTATAGATATCCACTAATTCTCTCATGTTATTTTACCACTTTCGTCATTTTACATTTTGATATGGACATTTTAATGTTTATATAATTATATACATATAACTTATCATTAGCTCTAATATTTTAGATACAAGTCCACGTAATTAAATTAACTGTATAACTTTTTTTAAATAAATATAATAAAATAATATTTCTTATAAATACTAAATAATAACAAAATTTAGTTTTTTTTTACTCCAAATACACGCTTTATATTTTCTATAATTTATTTCAAAGCTTCACTCAATTTTTTTCAACTATTTTATATTTAAGACCATATATTATAACCAACTACATAATATTATATGTTTTGGAATAATTTTAGGAAACTATTATTCATCTATTCATCTAATAAATTACATAAAGATAAACTATATTCGCATCAGCAAAGGTATTAAAAAAATTTATTCTAACATATAAATACATCAATCACATAACATAATTATACACATAAAGAATAATCATATGTTTAAATTTTAGTTCATTTATATTGATATTTTAATCTCGTGTTGCATTGTAACATCAACGTCAAACACCTACATTTCAAATTTTATTTAGTTATTTAATTTACTTATAAAACACTACACAATATCAGTTAGTATTATAATTTAAGTCAATAAATCCAAATTAGTTATGTAATTTTGTATTTAGTAAATAAATTCGATTAACAAATAGTTGTTAATTCATCAAATTAATGCTAAATATGACGTTTTAAAATATATAAGATGTTCATATAAAAAATAGCAACAAATATAATGTTATATAAGTCATGCGATATAAATAATATACGTAAACCATAATAACAAATTAAATAATCTATTCATTTATCTCAATAAATTTATAATACATTGAATAAATAAAATTTCAACTCCAAATACAATTTAATATTAGTTCAAATTTACTGAACCCTCTTAGTTCTTTCAAGATATTTTATATTTGAATATATGTATGTTTAAACTACTCATGAAATCATAAATTCAAATTATTTAAATAATATTAGCGAATATTTAGCTAATTTTCAACATGTCTTAAAAATATACGTTAATTTTACTATATATATTCATATTAAGAAAAATTGTATTTTCTCATTCAACTATGAAAAATATAACTCACATCACACAAATCTTGTAAATCGACAATAATAAAAAAGTTAACTTGTAAGTCAATTTTTATTCATTTATTTCAAGAGTTTATTATATATTATACTACAAAATCTATTTTTAACGTCAATAACCCCACAATAAATTTATACTTCATTTGCAAATTTCTGTTCAGTTCTTCCTACTATAAAGCATATACTAAAATTAATTTTAGCTTTAGGTTTTTGAAACAAATTACATTGAACAATATTTGTTAATTCATCAAATAAAGTATTAAAATACATCAGTTTCAGTATGTATAATACATTCACATTAGCAAAATTTAAAGCACTATATGGTTTCTCGAAATATACACACACATACTGAGCGTGTAAGCTAAAATATAAATTAAACACAGACAATAATAATATTTTTATTTTACAGTTTATACATTTTACACAAAAATTTATCATATGTTGTAACAAGTTTCTCATTTCAACATTAAAATAATATTTCTATTTTAATAATATTATCGTGCGCAATATGTATCATAGTGTGATTGACTGATGTTAATAACATAATTCAGAACATAGCAGAAAACAAATAATAAACTTATATTTATTATCATCAAACAAAAACCAGTGATAGTTTACTCTATAAAATAAACTCAAAATATAAACATAATTGGTAAAATAAAGAATACCCACCATTGGATTGTTTTTTTATTTTCGAATTGGATAAAAAGCTAAATACCATTAAGAAACCGGAGACTCTAGAGGATGACCTTGTTGGTTATTTTCGAATATGGTCGGGCCCTGCTAAATACCAACTCGGCCCTGCTGGTAACCGATGGCATGTTCATTATTGACTAGTTTTTTAGTTCATTTATGTTTCCTAGTTAACCAAAGTTTTTAGTCCTTATATCAAATATCTTCTTAGATATCCAGTACATATCCATCCTCGTTCATAAATAGTTGATCAAAATTTTATCCTTAAAACAATAGTTAATTACAGTTGCTATAGACTTTCATGACAAGCCATAATTGTCAAATTCGAGAATTTCTCTAATTAGAAATATGATTTATTGGTTGGATTTTATATTGATGTGCCTTCGACAACTTAAACCTTGGTATAATACATGAATTGTGGTACTAAAAGCACCGCGATTTATGCTTCGAAGTACCATCGGTATAGCCAAACATTTTTTTTGCTGTGTTTTGTGGTCTACCGCCGACGCCGACTGAACATTGTTCCGGAGGCGATACCGTAGTAAAGCGCGGTCTACATGAATTAATTATTAAGGCCAATCATCAGCAGTATACAATAATTTTAATCGGATAAGCTGGTACACAAAATCTTAGTGCTTAATTTGTTATATAGTTTTCATTTCACAGTCACAGCCATGACATATTTACAGCACACTCTGTGCAGACAACCAGAATGAACGACAAACCTTTTTGCACAGCTTATTCTAAAAGTGGAAGGTGTATAAGAAAAGAATAAGTAAAACGTCTCCTTCAAGTTTCACGACAAGCCTTTTTCATTACAACTTTATTTAGCAATTGGCAAATTATTATACACGATCAGCAAGCCATCTGATCTCCAGAAGAAGAAATCTCTTCGAAAATAGGCAATCTTCTGTTCCTGCTTCTTCCTTTCCCCCACTCATTCAACTCCAACGACCACACATCCAAATTCAAATTCAAAATTTCAAATTCAAACTCCCTCCACTCGCTCTCTCCTCTTATCATCTCCTCCATCTTCCTCATCAACTCCTCAGCCCTCGCAACCGTCTTATCATCCGACTCCAACCCTGGAAACCTCCTTCCAACAACTCCTTCAAGAACTCTTCTGGCTTCTTCGTACTTCCCTCTCTTTACTAAACAAAGCCCTAAATTACACGCCTTAACAGCATTTGGATCAATGAATTGTGCTTTCTTGTACATGAGCTCGGCTGCATCATACTTCTTTTGCTGCATATAAGCCCATCCAAGGTTGCCTAAAACCCTAGCAGTTTCATGATGAATGGAGACCTGAAATTTCTTTCCGTGAGATCTTGCTCTCCTTGTGTTCTTACCATCGAAGGCTTCCCCTATGTAGATGGACTTGAGTTTTTGCTTTAGAAGCTTGATTTGCTCGTCTATTAGGTTGCATTTCTTGTAGAGGTCGATTAAAAGATTGTCAAGGGACTCTTGAGCTTGTTTTGAGCATAAGTGACGGAAGGATTTGATGGCTTCCACTGCCTCTCCTGGTCTGTTTTGTTGCTTCATTACTACGGACATGTCTTTGAGGGCGCTGTCCACTCGGTCTCCTACGTTTATTGCTTTCCAGAACCATACAATTGATGCATCGAAGTCCTTCTCAACAAGCTGTTGTTTTATGAAGTTTTACTATATGTTAGCTAAGGGAGAATAGGAATATGTATGTTATGTGCATGTATAAACATAGCATGGACAAAGTAAGTTGACGGTAAATTAACACATGTTATTCATCTAACGTGATTCTCATGTTTTAAGCATGCAACTGCAATGCATTATCAATTAACACTGCTAGGAATGTTGGCTATAGTGGTGCATATTTGTATCGGCTACCAACTATTAAAGCAAACATCCATCGTAAGACGTTGCTAGCCGATGCAAAGTCTGCATAAACACACAACCCGTAAACCAGAAAACATTTCACAAAAACTCGCACTAAACATACAAAATCAAACCAAAAAAAAATCAAAAAATCTTAGCTCTTTGCGCCGTTCCTCGTCGCCACTGTCACCAGCCATCACCTCTTTGCATTCGCAATCGTAGCCACCTGTCAGCTTTCTATATCTCATTCCTCTATGATGTCAAGGTATAATTAAAATTTGGATTATGAAAATTGATTGATTAAGAGTTAGAAATTGATGTTTATTTGGTGTTATCTGATGATATTAGCTAGTCTATTAGCTGGTTTGGATATATAATAAAACCTTATTTTAAAAAATGGTTGATTATGAGTTTGAAATTGATAATTATTGCATATTAGTTAATGATAAAGTGTACTAGTTGATTTGAGAAAATTATTAACAGTTTGATTGTTATTAAGTTGTACTTAAAAATTAGAGTTGATATAAAATCCGTAAACTACTGTATACTTACTGATTGATATGCTTATTGTTAAGCTTACATGAATATTTGTTATACTTTACAACAACCTTTGCTCTAGTTTAAGCGAAAATTAGTGTATAATTATTGATTAATATATTGCTAGATTGGTACGATCAAGCATAAGTAATAGTTTTCAATTAATAGTACGTTATGATTATAAGTGGTAATGATCAATATATAATAAATTTATCTTAATCTATTATTATAAGTGCTAACTTCTAATTTTAACTTACAAATAGGTAAATCAGAAATTTAAATAGTTAAATAAATCTTAAAATTTCAAATTTAGTTAATAAAATATTCAAATAGTTAAATGAATTACAAAATTTGAAATGAATACAAAAATAAATATTTTGTTGAAATCGATTTCTATAGAAATTAAAAAATGAATATAACAACAATAAATATTCCACTGAAATTGATTTTTTTTTAAAATAAGAAATGAAAATAATACCAACTAATTGTTGTGATTTGTGACATGAAATCACATATGTTGATGGAGATGAGGCATGGATGTGCTTGGCGATAGTAGAGACGGAGCAGGGGCAGAAAGAAGGCAAAGAGGAGCAATTTTATGCTATGTTTCAGCACAGACATCTGGGGGATCTTGGTCAAACGTCTGCCTACAGGGTTTTGAAACTCGAGGGTGTGGACAAACGTCTGACCAATTTGGGTCAGACGTCTGACTTGTCAGGGTTTGGAACTCGAGAGCATGGACAGACGTCTGACATATATTGGTCAGACGTCTGAGCGAGTTTTCTGCGGTTTTGATTTGGTCTTTCTGTGACTTATTCTGCAAGTAATGAAGGGGCAAATTGGGTATTTGCTTAGGCCTTCTATTCTCCTATAAAAGCAGCATCTAGGGTTGGATTAAAAGCATGAGATTAAGACCGAATTAATTAATCCAAGGGTTTGCCGTTGTTCTTCATTGTTCTCCTTCTCCAACAAAAATGTCAGTCATCTAGATATTCTTTCCCTTTTTTAATAAAGTTATTGATTCTTGTAATTTGTTTATTGTTGGTTGTTGAACTAGTGAGTGTAACAAAATTTGTTTTTTGTGAATCAATAAAGAGGGTGGTTGGGTGAAATATCTTGTGTTTGTGCGTGTATTTTCATATCTGTATTTGTTTCCATTGAAATCATCTTTAAGTAATTGGGTGAAGAAGATCCTGGTCGTTTCCGCAAAGGCGTAGTTTTCATAATAGTTGGTATCGGAGCTAGACCATCGCAAAGCTTAGAGTGATTTTGGATTGGAAAAATTGACTTTTTTGATGTCGGATATGATGGCGTTTCCGAAGATGACTGTTTTTGATCGAAGAAATTGGGGAATTTGGAAGCCTAAGATGGAGGATGTGCTTTACCTCAATGATCTTCATGATCCGATTGATGGAGATGGGAAGAAGCCCATAGGTGTGGATGAGGGAAAGTGGAATAAGATGGATAAGAAGGCTATTGCCTTGATTCGGCAGTACCTTGATGATTCGGTATTCCATCATGTGGCTAATTGTGAATCCGCGAAGGATTTATGGGACAAGTTGGTATCTTTGTATGAGTCGAGGAGTGCTACAAGTAAGGTTTTTTTGGTTCGAAAGCTTGTTCAACTGAGATTGGGAGAGGAGAAGTCTATTGCAGAGCACCTGAATGAGTTTCAAGATGTGATCAATCAATTGGCAAATCTGAAGGTCAATTTTGATGATGAGTTGCAAGCTCTTTTGCTGATGAGTTCGCTTTCAGAAAGTTGGAAGACTTTGTTGTTTCATTGAGTAACTCCAATACTGGTGGAGCCATCTCTTTGGAAACTGTTCGAAGCAGCCTTTTGAATAAGGAATTAAGGAGAAAAGGGTCGGGTTTTAAATCAGTTCAAGGTGAGGCCATGGTAGCAAAGGACTCGGGGAAAAATACAAGAAGAAAGAAGAAAGGGGTTAATGGTAAAGTTGCTTGTTATTAGTCACATATGCAAGAATTGTTATGCTTATCAGAGGGATAAGAAGAAGGTTGCGGATGGTGATGGAAGTAATGAGGCATAGGAAGATATTGCTGCAAGTTCCGTTAGCGATAATTCTAGTGATGTCCTGTTTAGCGAAGTTAATCCTTGGAAGATGGATTCAGGAGCCAGTTTTCACATGTTTATGGATGTGAAGTATTTCTCTTCTTATAAGAAGAATGTCGACGTGATTAGAACAACCAATGGAGTAGAAGTACCAGTTTGTGGTATTGGATCTATCTGGTTTCGTATGCATGATGGCGTGGTGAGGGAAGTCTCTAGAGTTAGACATGTACCCGCTAGTTCGCATAACCTCATTTCTCTCGGTCAGTTGGATCGTCGTGGTGCACTTATGATACTCAAGGTGGAGTTTTGAGAGTGAAGAAGGGTGGTCGTATTGTGATGAGAGGTGTCTTGGAGGCGGGAAACCTGTATAGATTGACTGGTTTGTGGTCGATAGTGGAAGGCGAGTGACGGTTGAAGAACCTAGTCCACAACAAAGTGGAGAGGTTAATTTGGTCACTGCTGATGTGTTAGACATGGGTCTTCATGTTGATGATGCTCGAAGGATCCGGGGTGATCAAGGAAGGAGCTCAGATCAAGTGGTAGACGGGTGTCAATGTAGAAAATCCACAAGGTGGAGATCCTTGTGGTATTACAAGCGTTTTTAGACCGTTAGTCTTGCGTGGTGCATCTCGGGGGAAGATGCATCGTTGGCAGACGGTGGGTTGTGTTTCTAATGGTTTAATTGAGAGTATGTATCGTTCAAAGAGCTAGATGACTTGTGTGCTGGAAGATCGTTTGATGTGATGCGATTTCATATCAAGGTGGAGTGTTGTGATTTATAACATAAAAACACATATGTTGATGGAGACGAGGCATGGATGTGCTTAGCGATAGTGGAGATGGTGCAGGGATAGAAAAAAGGCAAGGAGGAGCAGTTTTGTGCTATGTTTCAGCACAAACGTCTGAGGGATCTTGGTCAGACGTCTGTGCCTTTAGGATTTTGAAACCCGAGAGTGTGGACAGACGTCTAACCAATCGGGATCAGACGTCTGACTTGTCAGAGTTTGGAACCCGAGAGCATGGACAGACGTCTGACATATATTAGTCAGACGTCTGAGCGGGTTTTCTGCGGTTTTGACTTGGTCTTTCTGTGACTTATTCTGCAAGTAATGAAGGGGCAAATTGGGTATTTGCTTAGGCCTTCTATTCTCTTATAAAAGCAGCATCTAGGGTTGGATTAAAAGCATGGGATTGAGACCGAATTAATTAATCTAAGGGTTTGCCATCGTTCTTCATTGTTCTCCTTCTCCAACAAAAGTGTCAGTCATCTAGATATTCTTTCTCTTTCTCAATAAGATTATTGATTCTTGTAATTTGTTTATTGTTGGTTGTTGAACCAGTGAGTGTAAACAAAATTTGTTTTTTGTGAATCAATAAAGAGGGTGGTTAGGTGGAATATCTTGTGTTTGTTCATGTGTTTTCATATCTGTGTTTGTTTCCATAAAAATCATCTTTAAGTAATTGGGTGAAGAAGATCCCGGTCGCTTCCGCAAAGGCGCAGTTTTCATAACACTAATATTCGACTAAAATCGATTTCTAAAATGTTAAGAAATAAATATAACAAAACAATATTCCACTGAAATTGATTTTTTTTTAAAATAAGAAATGAAAATAATACCAACTAATATTCTACTAAAATCGATTTCTAAAATGTTAAGAAATAAAAAAAACATATATTCCATAAAAGCCAATTTTCTTAAAAAAATCGGAAATGAATATAACAACAACAAATATTATACTAACATATATTTTCTAAAAAATTTAGAAACGAATATAACAACAACAAGCATTCTACTAAAATTGAATTTTTTAGAATAATTAAGAAATTAATATAACAACTACCAATATTGTACGAAAATTGATTTTCTAAAAAAATCAGGAAATGAATATAATATTTATTTAAAAACAAGCATTTAATATTATTTTAACAGATATAACATCAATAAATTAAAAAAATTAGTTTCAAAAAAACTTCAACTTATTTTAGAAAATACAACAACTGCAGCAATACACCTCTTAGGATGTAATGTTATGTGTATAAGAAAAATAAAATACTATCGAAATTAGACAGAAGTGTGGTCTGTGGTGTATTGAATTTTTAGCCTTAAAAATATTTAATTTATTTATTAGAATACAACGACAACACATCTCTTGAATGCAAAGTTATGTGTAGAAGAGAAATGAAGTAAAGTACAATCGAAATTAAACAAAAGTGTCAGGTATGAAGTCTTTAGTTTCAAAAGTATTTATAGATAGAAGGTAGGTATTGTCAGAATTACTAACAAATATTTTTAAAGGGACGGATTGGCTAAGGTCTCAGTTAAGTTTCAAAATACACAAAACATTCTTGTCAAGAAATATAGTAAATTAAGTCCTTGTTTTTTGAAAATAAAATAAAAAACAACGTAAAAATCTTCCAACCTTCAAAACTTATCACAATTTTAAATCATCTTCGTATTTAAACAAGAAAAGTAAAAAAAATGCATCAAAAAATATGAAAAATTACCCTTCAGCAAAACTTGTAGAAACACAGGTAGTTTTTCAATAAACGGCAGACATACACGCAATTATAACCAATAATTACATACTTTATACAATCTCTGCTAAATGCTTTAAAATTTCTAACTAATTGTCTATGCTTGCTCAACATCACATTATTATAGATAAATCATCAAAAACTTAATGTAAATCACATACAAATGAAAAATGGCTCAATGCCAAAAAATGCAGATAAAAAAACAACTTTTCTAAGTAATTGCAGATATGTCTGCAATTTTCGGTTCACAGAAGACATGTCTACAAGACAGCATTTTTAGATATGTCTGCATTTGTTTATAATAAATGTAGGTGTTTCTGCATTTTTTTCTTTTCTTTTCTAGTAATTTTGTTTTAATATTTCCAATTTTATGAACTTTTAAGCACTAGAGAGAAAAAACATGAAAACAACATTGCTACAGTTCTAGAGATCCGTTTTACAATAAACTTTGAAAAGGAATCCGCCTTGTATGAAGTTTGATTTTAAGGACTCCCCACTAGTTATCACATTTTTAAGTTAGGAACAATGTTCGTCTATTTTATCGAAGATACTTGAATGTAGGAAGTCAGAACTTGCATGAAAAATCCGATGAAAGAACATTCCCACAATGATATATGAAGATTTATTAGATTTATGATATCTAATAATCGAAATAAAGAGGAACATCGTTTTCCTTGTAGTAAGTGCCAACATAAGAAGCATGGGAACCCTGATTCAGTTAAAGTATATTTATATAAATGCCAAATTATTACTTATCAGATCGTCATAGAGAACTTTTTGCATCTACGCTAAATCTATTAGATGATGATTATGTTACGACGAACGCATTAGAAGATATGGTAGAAGATGTAATAAAACCAATGTTCTCTAACACTCAATTTGATGACGAAGACATCAATATTGAGAAAGAACTGAATATGGAAGCGCAAAAAAATTATAGTTTATTGGATGCTACTAAAAGGCTGTTGTGGATGATTATAAAAGTAGAACCAAATTATCATTAATAATTGAGCCATTATGACATCAAAATTCAACTTTACAAAAGCTTGATTTATAGCAGTTGTGAAAGCTGCAAACCGTGTATGTCGTTCGATAATCCGATGTGTTATAGTCATTATAAATAGGCTAACAATTAGAATCGAAAACCGGCCAAAACCCAAAACCCAAACCAAACAGATCTGAACCGAACCCGATGGATCTCGGGTCGGGTTTAGGTGACGAAAAATACAATTAAGACCCGACCCAAATTGACCAAATCCGAAAAAACCAACCAAAAAACAATGAAATATATGTATTTTTAGTGTTATAATCCAACCGAACCTGGACCGAAGCTCGGGTATGGTTGGGTCCAGATTTTTGAAATGTATAGTTCAGACCCGACAAAACCCAACCCTTCTGGAACCGAGACCCACCGGGATAGGTGCGGACCCACCTGATCGGGTCTAATTGCCACTCCTAATTATAAAGTGAAAACACTTATATCGGTTGCCTTTGCTGTTGCCGCACCAAAAGATGGATACATGTATAAAAGTTATATGTAGTATTGAAAATGGAACATCAATCTTAGGAACTGCAAAATATGCAATAAGAAAAGATGTATAGCCAAAAAAAAAAAAAAAAAAAAAAAAACAAGAAGAAGAAGAAGAAGAAAAGAAAAGAAGTTCCATACAAGATAATGCCTTATTTACTCATCACTCCTATACTTCAAAGGTTATATGCGTCTTCAACGACGTCATGTCACATTCGATGGCACAATGTTTAACTCACATTAAAATGAAACTTTGACATATCTATCTACTGTAAAGCATGTAAACGTTTCAATAAGACGCATCCCATATTTGTTGCAAAGAGACTTATTGTCGCACTTAGTTTATATACGAATGGGTTTTCTCTATTTTCTTAATTTGGTAGTTGTAACACCCGCATTTTTAGATTAAATAATAAAATAAAATTCGTAAAATTTTCAGAATTTAGTCACAGAATTAACATCATTGCGTCTGTGGCGATTTTCTAATCAATTTAGACCTATGATTTACAGAAATTGGATCTAAAATGAATAAGATATCATTAAATGAAGTTTTAGAACAAACGTGAAAAAGAAGAAATAAGAGAAACACAAATAGAAACAATAGCTACCAATGTTTTAGTCTTATAAACAAAAAGTTAAGTTAGATGAGTTGGTATAGCATGCACTTCCTTACATGGAGGTTAGGAGTTCAATTCCCACTAACATCATATTTTAAATTTTAAGATAGTCAACTAAAATTATGCATGTTCTAAGAGAGAAAAATATATGTATGTATGTATGTATTTGTATGTATATTTGTATATGTGTACATATATATATTTGAAAATTATGTATGTATGTATGTATGTATATATATATACATATATATATATATAAGTGTATAAATATATTGGCAAAAAATTCAAAAATAACAATCAAGAGAAAAATGTTGGCATAACGCCATTTGAAATTTGAAAATAAATGGTATTGTGTATAAATATATAAACCTAAATTCAGAATTATAATTTAAAGCATAAATTCAAAGCGGAAGGTAATAATGGAATGAATGCGCACATTTATTTACGCGTGTTAAAAGGAATGAAAATAACTAAATAGATTAGGAAAAAAATCGGCAAGGGAATAATGTTAATAATAACATTTATATTGCGCGGCTATTAACGAACAAAAGTTTAGGAAGCTACACTTGAATATATATACGTAAGTTTGAATTTGAAATCTAAAACGTACGTTATAACTGAAAGAAATTAATTTAGGGAAGAATAATAAACAAGAAGATAACGTTGAAAGTAACATTTAAACATAGGCAAATATCACACATAGGAGGACCCATTCGGGCCATATATAATATGAATTTTATATTTTGTCGGCTCTGATTTATTCTTTATAAATCTAACGGATGAGGTTCTTTTGAACACCTATAAATAGACCAACAGGGTCTAGTCTCAAACTCATATTTTCTGAGAGGGTGGCAGAGCTCTGTCATTTCTTTTCTCCTTCAAATTATTCAAAAAATAAATATATTAGTTTTGGGATTTCTGATTTAAGATTTGGAGATAAAGATTATAGATTTAAGTTATAGATTCTCAGATCCTCCATCCAAACAAATCAACAAATCCGAATTAAAAATAAAGCAACGCATATACAAATCAAATTCAAGAATTGTGCGCAGTCAAGTGAGTGGATTAAATTATATTTTTCAATAATAATATTTTTGTATCGTTTGATTCCTGCTAAAATTTACAATATGTTCTTCTTCTTCTTTTCCTCTCTTCTACGTCAAAATATACTATTTTTGCCAAATTTTGGTTATGCATGAAAATTGAATAAAGTTGGGATTATGCGCAAATTGGATAATTGAATTATGGATAGGCGCAAAATTATTGAATTGTAGCTATCTGCAATTTAATTGAAATTATAAACAAAAAGGGGAAATTTTACTGATTTGAAGCTAAAAGAACAATTTGTGTCAGTATTGTTATAAACGAAGGATTTGTAAATTTACATATTATATGAAAAAAAACTCTTTTCAGATTTAATTGGAAATAGTGCAGAAATTGTACGAATTAATAGAAAAAGAAGCGTAAATCAAATTGTGTCAAATTTTATTGTAATCTGCAAAATAAAAAGAAGAAAACAAGTTAGAGATAGTAATTATAAAAGTGTGCTGCTAAAAGCACCCTTAAATGTGCTTCCTAACACCATAACTAAACACCACCATAATTCCTATACACATATGCCTCTGGCCACCAGGAAATAAAAAATAGGCACCCAACCCTAAATTATTCCCATTATTCCTTCATTCGACGCTATTTTCTTCTGCATTCTCGTTCTTTGAATTCAGCATACTCAATGTCTCCTATTACTCACAACAACAAAATTAAGTTCATAACAATAATTTCAATTTTTAAAAAATCAAAAGAAAAAAAAAGACAATAGCATTAGAAACCATACAAAAATAATTTAAGATAAATAACCTCATCTTTTTCATTAGAACATTGGCTGTTCGCGAAATCTTCGTTCGTGTATAAGTTCTCGCCTTTCATTGCTAAGAAACCCAACAGTAATGATTACTAAAATAATTTTTCCTCAAATTACAATAAAATTGAGAATTAGGATTTAAGAGGAATCCATTGGGGAAGAAGTAGATGGCGGATCATGTTAGGAAGCAAATCAGGTCGATGTTTATGTTTATCAATCGAGATAAGATGATAAAAAGAAATAAGGTTTACGTTTGAACTAATGGCGGGTGATGGAATACGTTCGGTGATTAGTGATTGAGTGGAGGAATAAAACCGGTGTTAGGAAGTACATTAATTTAATTAAGAGTGACTAAATTAAGCTTGGTGTTAGGAAGCACATTTCAGGGTGCTTTTAGCTGCACACATTATAAAATTAATCCAATGTGAATGTTCATAGTAGTCTATATTTATTGGTTAGTAAAGAAGGGGTATTTTCATTGTTCGGGTAATTAAAGAAAAATAGGAAACATGATTGTAAACTAAAATTATGAATAAATAAATATTAGTGTGAAATATGGAGTTAACCGTATTATACAATAAATTAATGACCTCAAAAAGAAGAAAATAAATATTTTACAATCATGGGTTCCTATTATAGTAATTACCTGAAACTATGTAAAAGGATTTTATTACTGATTTGGTAAACAATCAATTTGAAATAGGTCTAACTTCCTAAAAAGAATAAATTGTAAAGATGAGAAAGAAGGATAACATAACTTAAAAAGGATATAAAAAGAAAAGGAGATATAAAAGGTTTATTGTGTAAACTTACAAAGACGATAATTAGATTAATGTCATAACCATGTAAATTAATAAGAAACCTGCGAAATATGTAACGGATGGGGAATGTAACATATTATAATAAATTATATCAGACGGGAATGTAATATAATATGCAGACTTGTCATAGGGACAAGTAGAGTAATAACACAAAGATTATGGTTAAAAGATGAAACGAGAATTAAGAGGCTTATTATAATTAACTTAGACAACGGGTAACAAGTTTAGTAAACAAACTCACAATTACAATTGTGGTAATATTATAAGTAATATTATAACACAAGGTTATAATTAAATGGAAAAGAGTAGAGTAGGCTTATTATTAGTAAACTTATAATTGAAAGAAATCATGTTTAATGAATATAATAATAATCGATGGTCGTTCCAATAGTGAGAGCTGATTAGGAAAAATAAGCGACCAACTAGGGCAAATAAACAAATAATTTGAATGCAAAATAAACAACGTAATGATTAAATTTATTAGCAATGTGGTAAGTAAAAAAAAGCGTGAAGTTGAAGATTAGACATAGGGTTTAATAACGTAATGATGAGATGCACGTAGGCCAGTCCGTACATATTTGGGATGAAGAGCTCAACGGGGCAGATCATCGTGGGTATCTGGAGACACAAGAGAAGCACGTCTAACTTATTTGATGGGATTAGAAGGAAGTGCGGGACTTCTACGGGATGTGAGGATACTCCGTATGGCCCCCTGTGGTAGACCTAATGAAGCTGTACCCACAGAGACATGATCTGTACAATTCCATCTGGTGAGTATGCCTTGGCTGCATCTTGGATGATGGACAGCCAAAAGACTGATTAGGATGATTTTACGATGATTCAGTAGCTGTCTCAATGAGGGAGGCTTCATTGTCAGGACACAACAATGATAGCAGGTCGTTGGATATCTGTTATCGTCAGTCCAAGCGTGTGTGGGAAAGACTAAAGCTAAGCCAATAGGCCAATGATCTTCACTATCGGGTCACAGGATGAACGACCACATGTTTGTTTATATTAGATGGTAGGCGGTCATTTAGCTCTTTTGAATAGACTTTCATTAGATTGGGGGTAGGTTGGAGTGGGACCTTAGAGAACCACCAAAGAGACAGACCTAAATTTGGATATCCATACTGTAGGTCTAACGAGGTTGTCCTTTACAGGTATGTGTAAAGCCCCCGACTGAGTTTCATGGGGAAAACTCAGGGATTAGGGCGCCCTTATGGCGCAGCCGCATAGGCTTATTCGCTTTCGCAGCATAGCCTAGTACGCTTTCATGGTGTAACATTGGAGACTTAGTATACCTTCGTAACATAATCTAGTATGCTTTCCTAGCGTGGAGATGAAGGTCAGTACGTTTTTCGTAGTATGATGATGTGGCCCACTCGAGGAGGGTACTTAATGTATTTACAAATATATGAACTAAAGTTAACTGAATGAGTACATTCTTAATTTTGAATTAAAACATATGCAAATATATGTAAATTATTATTTGACTTAATTAAATTTAATAGAATATTAGAGTACCTTTGTTTTTAAAAACTAATTTTACAGTTTTTATAATATATGAATGTCAATTTTTCAACTTACTCCGTTTAAAGAAAATATAGTGGAAATAACGGAATTAACGAGATGTATCGAAAGAAGTGGAATATAATGGGGTTTCAAAAAACTATTTTTTAGCCCATTTGGGGAAATCAGAGCGGTAAAAATACACTAGAGGCTATAGCGGGACATTAGCTTCCTTTACGTCCCTATGTACACGCAATTGTCTACTGTTCAAGGAACTAAAGCGAAGTGATGTCGAAATTTTTTTGAATTGCTTGAATTGAAAATATTTATGTGATTTAATTACGTTATTGTATTTGTAATGGGAGGTAGGATGACCCATCAGCAAAGTGTCAATGATCAATTAATATAACGTTCACCAATAAACTGTTTTAGTAAAATGTCAATGCAAATTTGTATCATACTTTTTAATTATCTACTTAGAGTAAATGGACAATTATTTTACTGATCAGAGCTGGATGTACAAACAACGAAGGGAAACCAGAGGCTCAATAAGCGAACATTTTAATAATGGTGTTCGCATGTTTATTTATTTCGCTTTAAGTGATAACGAAAACGACGAAGAAATTTGTTGTTTATGTAGTAGATGCAAATTGTTAAAGCATTTGATACCGTAAATGGTTAGAGTTTATTTGCGTCGGTACGACTTGGTGCTGAACTATTTGGTTTGGGATCGTCATAGAGAACTGTTAGCATCTACTCCTGTACAAATTGAAGAGGTAGTGAGTAGTGAAATGTCTACGACGACTCTCATAGAACATATGGTTGAAGAAGATGAACGTCCAATGTTTCATGTTCCTTAATTTACTGATGACGATGGTAATGCTGAAGCAGAGCCAAATATTGAGACAAAAACATATATGATTTATTAGATGTCACGAAGTAACCCCTTGGGAATGTTGTACAAGTGGAACTGAATTATCACTAACTGCTAAATGCAATGCGATGAAATCTAAATGCAACCTCACAGAAGCTAGATCTGCAGTTGTTGTACAAGCTATAAAGTGACATATGCCTTCCAATAATTTAATGTGCGAAAATCATTATGAGTTAATAAACTGATGTCGGCTATTGGTTTACCGTATGAAAAAAAAAACACATGTCTAAACGGTTGCATGCTATTTAAAAAGGAATATTTTAACCTTAGAAATTATAAAATATGTAATCAGGAAAGGTACAAACCGAGAAAGTTAAAGGGAAATGAAGTCTCGCATAAACTATGCATTATTTACCTATTACTCCCAGACTTCAAATGTTAAATGCAACTCCTATTACTTGGTTTTCTAATTACTCTTTTGGTACAACAAATTACGAAGGATTGAAATATTTAGTCATGAGACCCAAAAAGAAAGTTAAGATCTATCCAATATTCTTTGTCAATGGATATAAATTTAATACCAAAGAATGCGATGCTGAAAAATTAACTAACAATACTAGTGTATTTGTTAAAAGTAGCGATGATCCAAATGATCGTATAAAGGATTTTTATGTGTGCTAACCTAGGTTTTGCAATTAACATATTTCACATGAACCGCGGAAGAAGAGTTTTTTTATGCAACCGATTCAGCAACGTCTCAGGTTCTGGAATCAACGTGCACCCAAAATATAATATTATTGAAAAAAACATACTTTATGTTATTATAAGTACGATTCTTTTGTATTTGCAAACAAGCTCTTTAAGTTTATTGTGCCCATGTCCATCTCTAAGAAGAGATAAAATTGATTGGTAGGTTGAATTTAAAACAAAAGCAATATTTACATTTGATGGACAGAATATTCCCGACGAATGAGCTTACTAAGTAGATACCGAGAAAAACAGAGGAATAGTAATAACCGATGATTAAAAAGGTTTCAGACCTCTAAACGATGAATCAAATGCATTACTTGAAGCATTTGAGACTATAGAGGAACAAAATATAGAGCATGAAACGGAGTCTGAATCCAAAAGTGACGATGACTGATCAATAATCCTCATTTTCGAGAAGGCAAATTTATATTTTTTTAACATGATATTGTTTCTTTAAAAATGATACTTCATGCTAATATGATAGGTATCACATAGTCTTCTTATGTTATGTTATAATGTATGTTTTGCATAGTCTTTTTACGTTCTGCTATAATATTTGTCTGTAACAGGTACTATAAATATGTCGTCCCCTAGATGTATCTCTTCACACTCGGGGCTCCTTGTACCTCTCTGAGGGACAAATCCTCCAGCAGGTGGTGATGGCGGTGGTCCATCACAGGAGCTAGACCATCTTATGGTGTGGCTACAGGCTAAAACAAATGGAGCGTAAGTATTAAGTTCCAAAATTAATTTTCATTGTACAATATAAATATATGTAGTAGTTATGAAATATTATATGTTTTTTTCCTGTTTAACACAGTGTATATGAGCTAGAGTCGTCCAACATAGTTCTTAGGATATAGCGACAGGCATACATGAGTCACATGACGGTATATCAGCTTTAGTGGACGTTAATTCCAGATAACGTCAAGGAGACTATTAAGCAGGTTTTTTTTTGGTATGTTTGATATATTAATTATTACATTTTGTAGTCATGTTTATAAGGATATGATTAATTCATTTTTATACTATATATAAAAATGTAAAACTCGTATTTTCTCAAACGTTCATGCTTCAGAGGACCTCTAGGATGCTGATATTTCCCTCGTTCAATACCATTGGAACAGTATAAACAATAAACAACATAAAAACAACCGGAAAGAAGCCTACTTAGATGAGCGCTAATGTGTGAGAACAATAAAGCATTTTTTTTCAACTAAAATTTATAGATGGAGTCCTAGAAGAAGTCAACAAATTGGAGTAAGAACCCCGTCACACATCATGGTGGCTTCAAGTCATTTCACCGCGAGGACTTGGTATATTTGTTAGTTAAGATAACAGAAAATAGTGTTAAAGATAAAGCTGAAATTTTACTCTAAAGGACAAAGCATCAAATTTTATGTATCAGTTTTACAGTGTGCATGGTATCAGAATTTGAGTACCAGTTTTTAAGTACCTATTTTAAAGTGTGTACGGTATCAGTTTTCAGTGTATTATCCTTGAGAATTAATTTCTTATGGGTTGTCCTTAAGCTTTAAAAGGTTATGAAGTTTGTCCATCACAATAAAATCCCATTAAGATAAACACTTACAAATTTTGAATTCTAATTTGTTAAAAGATAGATAATATAACAATATAAAATATATATTTATATGTGCATATTTCAGGAGAGACAACGCGGTGCTCCTATATCGTGTTGTGATGTTTTCAAGTATACTGATGCGGTGAGTCAGACAAACGATTCGAGCTCAGTTTCTTACTTCTGAGACCATGATGAGAAAGCACATACTGCATACGTAAGTATATCATAATTAACTAAAATTATAAGTTTTTTTGGCAAAGCCAGCCAGTTTTTATAGTGGACCGTACCACTTTTTCATCATAGCAAATAATGATTACAAAATAAAATAGGAGATAAGCAAACCGCTTACCTGCTACAAACATATTGACTAATTACAACAGAATAACTATAATCAGAGCACCACGCATGGTATGATCAGTTACTATATAGATGCAGTCAGATACATAATACCTAGTAGATCATAAAGGCTATAATATTACTCTCAATGCAGTTGCTTTAAGTCTTATATACTTGCCAATCAACAGTAGAGCAAGTAGAAACAGATCTATTTATATTTACCAAGCCAGTAGCATTAAGAATTACAGACACATACATCAGCAAAAACGGAGGCTGAAAAACCAAGCAGAAACAAGGAAGCAGCTAACACTTCTTGAACATTGCAGAAGATTGAATAGGAGGCAAAAGTTGAAAATAGGTGCTAACAAGGAAGTTGGATGCAGAGTGAAGAATCACAGTATTTCAGAAACTAGTATGCATGGCTATAGGATAACCATATGACATACATCATTTTTTTATACTTCCATTTAGATCCAGAACTACAAGAAGGCAAGTCAAGCTACATCTAAAAACCACACAACACAATCTAAACTCCAAGACGACACACAATAAATAATAACACTGCTCACATACAACCAAGACACAATACCTACAGTTTCAACTCGACAACGAAAACCAACCAAGAAACACAAGCCGATCCCAAACTAGCAAAAAACTAGAGACCTAAAAGCCTCAACGCAGAACAACCACCCAGAAAAAATACGAACTACACAGAAAACGAACATCATAGGCATCCTCGATGTATCTTATCAGACATCTCCACCTCAATACAAACCTGACTTGACATTTGACGAGGAGTATACCATTTTTTAATATATCATGGATCCACCAACCCGCTACAGACGTTACGGATTTGGGAACCAAGCGGTAATTTTAAAATTAAATTTGAAAATAATTATTTTGCTGCATTTTCAAAACTGTTGCACATTGTGATGGATTATAGTAAACATATATTATATCCCCTCTAATAATTTAATGGAAAATGAAATTTACATGAGATGCAATTATAAAACAATGAAAAATTGAAATTATGGTTACGACATCTCAAAAGGCGTGCCATAGGGCTCAGAACGTAGAGAAGATTGCACAACTATGAGCCTAGACCGCCGCGCTTGAGGAAGTAACTGCTGTCGTGAAGAAGAGATGAAACAACTGAACTAGCGTTTGGCGCAGTTCATGGCCCAGTACAGACAATTTCCTTCATCTGATGGACCCAAAGGAGAGTGACTTGAGGTATGATTTGTTACGTTTTATTATTATATGTACATATACACTTTGAGTGGATGAGGATTTGGTTGATACATTGTGATGAATTATATATATTATTGCTTTGGATGATGCTTTGTTGGTTTGGAAGATGGAGTATGTTGGTTTGTTATATTTTGCTGGATGTTGTATATATTGGTTTATGTTGTGTATATTGGATTGTATGTATATGACTTCGGTTTAATATTACGTTTTGGTATACATATGAGTGTTACTGTTAAATATATGCTCCAAATGGATCTTTCATGATATATTTAGATTGTGGGAGCTGAAAGTAAGCAATCTAAAATCTAAAAAAAAATATCTAGATTTTCAGCGGTTGACAACGACTTACAACAGGTCATCCGTTTTCAATGGCTCCTAACAAAAAAATTCAATGATTTATGACGGTTTATAATGGCTATTTGATCAACAATTTCTTCCACTGTCCACAATAGACGTTGGAGGCCACTGGAAAAAACCCCGTTGATGACGTTGGAAAGCGTTGATAGCCGTTGAAATCTATGGCAACGGGGTTTCCACTGTGTTATCAACAGCCGCCAACGGCTACTGGTCGTTGGAAGCCACTGGTTTTCTCGTAGGGTGGACTGAATATATTAATCTCCAAACGGAATTCTTCTTTGGTCACGTCTTTTGCTATATTGTCTTATGGATATGTATTCGGTTCTTTTAAGGAAGCTTGTAATTCAAAAAATAATATAAAATGATTGCCTATAGCATTATTTGATGCATACAAAAATTTTGAGTGTTTATTGGTTGAAAACAAAATATTTTTTCACTTAATCAGTGTAGATTCTTAAGATATACGTTATGTTTTAATCAGTCAAGAGGAGCATATGTAAAGTGTCATATGTAAAAATTTGCTGGTTTCTAGTACATTTAATTAGGATTACACAAACTCTGTAATCAACTCTGTGTTAATTACACAAGAACATGAAGTGATCCAAATAATGAACAACGTTTTACTGGTTTGAATCAGTGGGTCTGCATTGGAGCATCACTCTGTGTTAGGTTGATATATAGATGATCAAATATTGTCAATATAGGCTGTTTATCTTACACTGAAAACTTCCTTTTCTAGACTACATATGTTACCATATAGATTATCAGGTTTATTCTGTTTAAAGTATAATTATTTTTTGATGTGAACTTCTCTTTCATAGTTAAATCAGCTGTATTACATACTTTAAACCGAGCAAGATTTACCGTAGATATGGAGTCATTCCTCAAGAGTGGCATGCTTTACATTTTTCCATCATTTGTAACCTTCCTCACTAATTTCACACTTAGAAAAATACAAAAGCCTGATAATTGTAGTATTTTGCAGGAGTGGGCATAAACCGCACCGCAATGTGAAAACCGCTCGGACCGAACCGCAAAAACGGTGCGAAAAACCGCACCAGATTCTCTCTCTAAATCAAAAACCCGAACCGAACCGACTCGCAACGGTACGGTTCGGTTGCGGTTTAAATATTTACCAAACCATATTAATCCGAACCGAACCGCATATCTACACCGACAACGTTATAATAAAAAAATTAACAAATTTCTAACTAACTTTTAATTTAATGATATATATTCAATTTTCAATGTATGTTGTAGTAATATTAATTAAAGATAACACTATGTGTTTTAATCTTCAGGTGACACAATGTCATACAATTGTAAATTGATGGAAGTAATTTTCTTGTTTCATATTTAGTACAGGTTCAAACCGAACCGAACCAAAACTGGACCGTATTACATCGAAACTGAACCGAAACCGAACCGTTGGAACGGTTAGTATAATGGTTTGTATTTTTGATCAACAATTTGATGCGGCGCGGAAGCGGTTTGAGCTTCAAACCGCACCGAACCGAACCGCGCCCACCCCTAGTATTTTAACACATTGATAAGTTGGGACAATCATAATGCATTTGATTATTTATGGAGTATTTAGCAAGAATTTTCTTCTTGCCTGGTTTATAATCTGCATTGGTAAGAAAATGCAGTGAAAAAAGTAAACTAGAAAATGAGTTAACTAGATTGGTAGATTCTTTTGTTCATTCAGTATTTCACGTCCTTGATAACTGTTTAATTAGGTGTTTCTTCTGTAGCTGGTTAGATATCTAATATGAGAAAATCTACTTCTAATTTAGATTAGTTAAGACAATTTTTATCTAGAACAATTTATTTACAAGATAAAGATATATTCCAGGATATGATGTGAGTTTAATAGAGTAATAAAAACAAAAAACATGGCGTACAGTGGAATAAAGCAACGTGGTATTACTTTTCATACAGTAGATATGTTGTGTAATAACAGTTCACAACTAAGTTGTACAAAAATCAAGGCCTTATCCACCGTTTGGATGTGTAACTTATATTTTTTTATCAAGATGGTCTGTTTATGTATTTGCACTATAAAAATCAAGCGTTCAAATAAGTACTTTATAAATGAAGCTTTATTATAAATGAAATCACCGAAATTCTATTTTTCTAATTCAAAATTGTGTTGTGTCAATTGCTTCTTCAAATGAATCTCCATTCAATAAAGTTAAGAAAGAGGAATTGATATCTAAATTGGAATGAACAAAAGTCATACATTTTATACATCATGCATGCATAACAGTCAAGTTATCATTAGACATGGTTCCATTATATACGTAAGTATTTTGATTAACTTAAATTGGATTTTATCATAAACGCATGAAACTAAGCCAGTTTCATGTTTCAATCGTAATGTTGCTTCATGATTTCCCAGTCTCATTCATATTCAACAAGTTTCAGCCACCATTTTATTTCAGAAAAAGTAGCAAATGCAGCACAGATCATATAATTTGTTAGCACAGAAATGCACAGAATATTTGGTTAGTTTCCATTTAGATAGGAACCATTTCAGCAACACACTAAAGCCAGCTTAGAAAAATCTATGATCTGATGTATTTATAGATTATGTACTATATTGCACCAGAACTTTGTAAGTGTAATTTTATCTAGCTTTTTGAAATATACATTAGAAATTTGTGTATGTAATTTAATTTACCTTTATGGAATGTTTTTTTTTTATACTATTTGTTTTAGTCATTAAATCGTTGAATGCTATTAACTGTTTATTATATATATAAACTGTAAATAATTTTTTTTTTTCATTTTTGCATGTATTTTGCAACAATAAAAAATAGTTGCAAAATATCAAATGACATCCGGAACTTACTGTTGTCAGAAAATCTATTGCAAATATTTTGAACATTCCTAAAAATCATCATTGCAACTGTCACCTACAGCCGGCGTAGAAGGTTGTAAAATATAATCATATACTGCAATTTCACAAATAAAAATTGACGGCTGCCAGTTCCAGTAAGCCTATTGCAAAGCATTTCAGTTACGAAATGAGTAATTTGTTGTAATGTTGATTTTGAAATCAACGTGCACAAAGATTATAAGCTTATTGAAATAAACCTCACTCACATTACTATGACCATACTCCTTTCGTGTTAGGCAAGCAACCATATTACAAGTTTATATTTGATTTATATTCATCCTTAAAAAGAGATAAAGCACATTGGTTAGCTGTTTTTAAAACAAAGGCAAAATTTACATGTGACAAAAATAATATTTCAGACAAAACAACATATCAAGCAAACCTTGAACCAAATAATGAAATAATAAACCTGATGATATTTATGTAAGGTAGTTGAATGATGAACCAAAACACAAAGACTAATAATTTTGAATATTTGTATCACTTGATGTATAAAGAGTATTCTGAGTTTCCGATGTTATTAATAATGATGGCTATGTTGTGAGCTATGTATTATTCTGTTTTATAAATTATATATATATGTACTCACGAGATCTTGTCTCGTTTAAGACTTTTAATGGAAGTTTTATGTGATTAATAATCAAACATTATAATAAATAAGTATGTTTTATCATTACATGAAATGGCATATTTGTGATAAATATGCGTAGGAGACATTTTGAGTTTCCACTGTTACTAATAGTGATAATTATGTTGTGAGATATGTTTTATTCTATTTTTTTATTTAATATATATACTTAGGAGATCTTGCCTAATTTTTGACGTTTTAGTCGAAGTTTTATGTGATGGTTAAGCAAACATGCTTTTTAATAATAAACTGATATGTTTTGCCATTATATGAATTGTTGTTTGTGACTAGGGCCGTCAATTTCTAACACGGCCCCAAACACGACTTGTAACCCGCACGGGAAAAAAACCCGACCTGAACCTTTATAAATGGGTCAATTTTGGATCAAACCGCTCTGACCTGTTTAATAAACGAGTGCGTTTTGAATTGACCCGTGAACCCGTTTTTGACCCGCTATGACCCATTTAATATAAAATATATTTTTATTCATTATATGGCATGTGCAATTATGCATACACGGACCGGGCTGAGACTGTTAAATCTCTTTCTATGATGGTAAAAATGCTTAATTTTTTCTACTTCACATTTAATAAGTTTTTAATTGAATATTATCATGGCAAATTTCCGGTAGTCATCCCAGGAAAGATACGAAATAATGGAGAAAGATCGAGTGATGTAGTCCACTAGCAGTAAGTTGACCTTTGAGGAGTCAAACCATATAGGAGATGCTCTGATTGACCTGCCTTTGCTAAATGGGTTTTACAATAACGGAAATTAGAAGTAATCTGCTCTATTAACTAATATTTAATTTTTATTTAATATTGTGCATAAATTATAACTTGCAATCAACTGATTTACAAGCGATAATGACGTAGACGGTTTATAAGAGATCATGAAACAACAAATGACAGAGTTTAATAACTGGCGAAAGTGTGGAGGATCGACATGACTGCCAGATATGCGGATTGCAGCATATCTAGCAGAGTGCGAGAGAATGTCTGGGAAGGACGGATTTGAAGATGATGACATCGAGTTGATAACACTACGCTATAAATGGCATATTGCAACGAAATTACAAGGTGTTGCTAGATATATACAATGTGACGATAGCTATGTTTTTTTGGTCTATTGCAACATTCACTTCAAGGTGTTAGCACATATATCAATAAGATGTTGCAGTAGCTATAAACATATTCAAATTTAAAAAATAGACCTCAGCAATCCACACCGTCATTTAAAACAAAACCTCAACCATCAATCCACACCTCACCAATTTCTACTCCCGCGTTTATTTTCATTCACCCCCAAATTTCGTCCATGATTATCTCAACCAATTAGTCTAATAAGGATTTCGTGTTCGCAAATTCCCAAATCAAAACAATTTTCTAGAAACAAATCCTCAATTTGCAGATTCATTTTCACTATCAATTCGCAGATTCATTTTCAACCATCAATCCGCAGATTCATTTTCACCATGTCTTCGATCCCGAACAAAGAGGGTACGGCTAGGATTTTGATTTTGTTATTTCTTGATTTCGATTCGCAGTTTTCAATTCGTAGATTCATTTTCATTTTGTTATTTCTTGTTAGGTTTGTCAATCAAAAAAATATTCAGTAGCACAGTCATGTACTTTGTCATATTGTTTTGCCACGCATGGTTTTAACTGATGATTTAACTTTCTGGGTTGTTTTTCTTTTGGTAATTTGGTGTGCTCTGCTGTTTTCCTCTGCTTGTATAATGGCCGCTTCATTGTTTTTGCTTTTATAGATATCAGCCTCCTTTGCCCAAGGACCATGTCAAGCCATTGGTTGAGTTCGATTATGAAGGAGGTAAATTTTGTAAATTCCCACATCCATTACACATAAATTCCCCTCGTACTCAATTGTTATTTGTTGACTGATAATCAGAGGACTCACCTAGAGGCAGAGGTCGTGGTGCTCGAGGATCTCGTGGAAGAGGAAGGGGTAGCGGAGCTACTGCTACTTGTATATAGTTTTACAATTTTAATATATATCCATATATCTTCTTGAGTAATTTTAAAAACATCACTACTATATTATAGGAAATACAAACATGAAATATGGAGATAGGTTGTGATATCTCGTAACGATATAGTGACATGTCTCATTTCATAAAATAAAAGATATGATGCTAGTATATAACACATTAGGCACCCTCCCCTTAAAAGCTAGCTTTTAAGGATGAGTTCTACCTAATGGGCCGTATCATTTGATGCTTTCGCCGAGAACCACTCGACGTAAGTTCGAGCCGTGGGAAGGGGCGATCTATAGGCTGAATTAAAATACTGATAGGTGAGTGTAGCCGCCCTAAGAAAAAATGGCTACCGTTGGGTCAGTGTCGATAGAGTAGGTCGACGAGGACGTTGGAATTTCGAAGAGCGGTGAAATTGTTGGAATATAATTTGAAATGGTCTTTTGCTATTTATGTTTAATGTTGGTTCATGTATTCAAAGCGAAGAGTCATGTCCGTTCAATAAAGAGACGTGTCTGTTCAATGAAAAGTTGTGTCCATTCAAGTGAAGAGATGTGTCCGTTCAAGTGAAGAGTCATGTCAGTTCAACAAAAAGTCGTTTCCGTTCAGTGAAGAGTCGTGTCCATTCAAAGATTCGTGTCTATTTGTAAGGTATGTAATTCACTATATATATATGTGATCATTTAGTTGTGTTTGTAAGGGAAACTAGAAGGAAGTTAAGGAAGTAAGAAGGCAAGAGAAATACAAAGTGTTCTCCAATTAAATTAAGCACTCTTCCTCTAATTTCTCCTCCTCTAATAGAATCGATATGTTCCATATCATAAAATAAAAGATATGATGTTAGTATATAGCACATTAGACACCCTCCCCTTACAAGCTAGCTTTTAAGGGTGAGTTCTATCTAATGGGCCGTATCATATACTTATGTTTTTGTATCAATTTTCGGAGCTGTTTTTCTTCTGCAGGGAGTATTACTATTTGTCAGCATATTTATATTTATTGGATCAGTTGTAGCCCTTGGCACAATAGTGTCTGCAAAGTCATTAGATGCTTTAGGTTACAAGGGATGGAGCGGCAATGGTCAAGGGTGTTATTCACCTTATATATCAGCAGCATACCTTGGATTGGCAATCTCTCTCTCTCTCTCTCTCTCTCTCTTGCTTTTTAGTTTAGTTGTTCTTGTTGGTTTCTTTGGAATGTCATATTGGGAAGTAGTGAATTCTCGAGTGGATCAGGCACCAATGAAAGGGGATTTTCTTGCAGCTTTGCTTCCTTTGGTTTGTATACCTGGAACATTCTCATTATTCATTGGGTTATATAAATGGCAAGTCCATGAGCTATGTAGTTATGTGTTTAAGGCTTTGGGTGATTATGGACTTGGTGTGCAGTGTTTCAAAGAAGGTTTGGTCTTCCGAAATCAGATAAATCGGACGGTGTCCACTTGTTCGACCTAACCGGTTAGGTCGATCCCCGCCAGGACTGCGGCGTCCCGGACACCCGCCGGCGCTGCGCCCAGACCCACTACTCGACTCGTCATATATTTATCAGTGTCAATGTCTGTATAAATTGAAACTGCATATATAATGAGTGAACTAAGTGATGTAGTAAGGAATATTTGTATATGTAAATAATTAATGTTATAGTAAATCATTGAATTGTAAATAGTTGGAGGCAGAAACTTGTACTATTTTAGTTATTGAAATAAAATATTTTATTTAATAAAACACTGTTTGAATTCAAATTCTGTGCAATAATATTCTATTAAATAAATATTTAATCCCGTTAGATATGAAATATCTATAGCAACATTTTTGGAATGTTGCTACAGACACATAGGGATGTTGCTTTAGACCCAAATATGGTTCTATTGCAACAATATTGGTTATGTTGCCTTATATAGTCAAAATATTGTCTTTCAGGTCTGGAGCAACAGTGAAAATTGCATTACAGCAAAAGCGTTGTCGAAGACCTAAGCCAACATTTTTTTTTGTGTTGCAGAAGGTCATTTATGGCGTAGTGTAAGGCTATTTTTTGATGGGTTTTGATCATTTTGTTTTGTAATTATTTGACATTTGTTAGTGGATTTGATCCCTTGATCGTTGGTTGTGGAGTTTGATGGATTTGTTTTGATGTTTTATTTAATGGACATGAGTGTTTGTAGGTATGGTTGTGTCAGTTGATGAAATATTTGTGTCGTTTGATGAAAAGTTTATATAAATATTGATATTTGTATTGTATATTTAATTATATGTGATGTGTTTGAGATTACACGGCACACATGCGATGGTAATAGTTGTGAAATTGAGTTTATATATGATGTTGATGAAACGAATGGAGATATGATGTTATTTGTTCAGTTGAATTGCTTAATAGCCGCTGCATTGCAAATTTGAGCTCTCAATTTTACGACGACTGGCGACTCTCATTTAGTTTTTGATTAGCGACGGCTAACATCGGCTCTCTAGTTCCAGAACAACGACGACTTGTGTCGACCAACCCATCGACCTCCCACAAATTGCTGTGTGCTCAGATTTTTGCCACTAACTCTCGACGATATCGCCGCTATTGGGCGGGTGACTGGGTTTTTCATTGCAATTTTTAGCGAACGCTGGCAGCGGCTGTCGATGGCTATTTGCCATCACTAAAGTCAGTCGTTCTTGTATTGTAGTTATTATCGATCTGTATAAGTAATGCATGCACTGTTCATGGACTTCCAGTTGCGATAATAAAAGCCGCTGACTTTAGTGATCTGCATAATTAAGTAATGCATGTCTTTCACTCCCAAAGGTGCCAATCATGCATATAGAAAAATTGCCATATTTAACAAGGATATTTATCCAGACATTTCTAGCTACCGACGTGATTGGCACATTATTGACGGTTTACTCCACAGGATCATGTGTCACCTTTGGGAGTGAAAGAATACTGCAGCAAAATTATGTGTCATTATAGTTATATATATATGGACAAATGCCAAATAACAAGAGTATTGACAAATGTTATTCCGACCTAAATCACATAAATTAGAACAGTCCTCTTAGATGAACTAATTTGGGTATAGTTGTGAACCAAAAAAGTTCGTTTAGAAATCTGAATCTTCAGAACAAAGGATTAGAGATAGCCTAAATTTGATGGATTCGAGGGTAACATAATGGATGTGAATATTCAAAAATGTTGGTTTAAAAACCCTAGTAGAACATAGTTTGGGTAACATAATGATGATGTTATAGAAGGAATTGATGGCTTCCACAGTTCCACTGCCTCTCCTGATATGATTTGTTGTTTCATTACTACTGGCATGTCTTTCAGGGCTGTCCGCTCGATCCCTTGAGTTTATTGCTTTCTAGAACCATACGATTGACGCATCAAAGTCCTTCTCAACAAGCTGTTGATTTTTTGTTTTATTTTTTAGTTGTATTTTCACTATGTTAGCCTAGCGTTTTAAAAAAAAAAAAGAATATGACTATGTATGTACTGTTCATGTACAAACATAGCTTGTAAAAAGTAAAGTTAAAGCCCAATCAACACATACTATTCATCTAATGTGATTGTTATGATTAAATATGCAACTGCAATGCATTATCAATTCATTATTATGGATATGTATAAGTAATGCATGCGTTGTTCTTGTTCATAGACTTCATGCATCTGGAAAAATCACAGGATGCATGTGTCACTTTGGGAGTGAAAATAATGATGCATATGGAAAAAGGTTCGTTTAGAAATCTGAATCTTCAGGACAAAAGATTAGATAGCTTAGATCAGTCTATGAATATGCTACTTAATGCACCTTTATTTAAATTGTTTTTTAACCAGATCAAGCAAGTTGATCATTCATAACGCTTACATATTTTAAAGCCACAAATGATATTCATAGCTACAAATGTGCTTTATGAGAATATGGATCACCCTTAAACAGCTATAATTCAATTGATAAATCTCTGCGCTTAGGTGGAAGATTTAGAACTCTACATCTTAATTAAAACTCAATGGTCACCAATACTGAGTTTGTTTTCTACATCTATGTATTTAGTATTTACTAGATATTGTGCCTATAGTTATGCTAAGAGTGCCATTGTTTCCATCTTTTAATGGTTAATATTACTAACTAACAAAAAATTAATTGATTGTTCTACTTTTAATATCATTTTCCTTTTCTAAAACTTCCTAAATATTATCCAAATATTTAGGATTTATGAACTAAAATTGAAAATAAATTATTTATCACAATACAAAAGGTATGATATGGAACGACAATGGTATTGCTTATTTGCTTATACACAGAGAGTGTAACAAGATGCTGTAGGCACAGCACACTGTTTCTAATTTTCTAATTTCCTTGTTAATCAAACTGGTATGCAAACACAATACAATACATTACAACAATTCCATGATCATGGTTGTCAAATAAATTGTTGTGAATCATATATTATACAACTAATATTGATGTAATCGAACAAATGCCTATTCATATTTACTTTAAGCAATGTAAATAAAAAGTAAGTTAATTAACAATTTAGCAAAGACCTAGTATACTCTTTAAGTAATTCCAGATATATTCAATATTTGAAACTTAACTGTAGTTCATAATTATCACTAACATATGAATATACGAGAATGAATGCTAGTAGTTCATGCTAGCAAGTAACATAACAAAGTACAAACTTAAAATACCTGAAGATATTTAGCTCTAACATAAGGACTGTCACCGGATGGAACTTTATGAGTTACATGGAATAGTTCTTTCTTCGTCGTTTTTGCCTCCATTTTTCTCCTGTTTTTATCATGAAACAAAATATTTATTATCAGATGATGATCGAAACGGTAGAATGAAGGAGAAGAATACGAGTTAAATAAACAATATGACAACTGAATTTGGTCATGAATGCGTCCAGGGACATCTGCCAACACAGGTTGGATTTCTGATGCATTGACTAAACACGTGAGGCACGTGTATTTCCAGGGTCTGATATAAATAGTACCAGGAACTAACACAGGCTGCTCACAGATTAGAGAAATTCTTCATTCTTTTTTCTTACTTGCGCTTAGACCATGATAATTTGAGCTCGAACAAGCAGATAAAACAACAATTGTTTACATTTTTGGGCATGGACCGGTAAATGGTTTTCAAAATTATGTTTAAAGCTTAAACAGTTTTCTAAATATCGTTTAAAACCTAAATGGTTTTCTAAAAGTAGAAATTGGGGAAGTATTCTTAAAATGAAACATAATGAAAAGCGGATTTCTCTTCAAGTTTGCATGTAAAGCGGATTTTTCCTTTTTGCTATAGCAATAATTTTATTTTATTTTTATCTTTTGCGCTACTATATAAATATATTATAAATATTGAAAAGGAAGATTTCTAAAAAAAAAAAATTACTGAAATGTCTGCAATTATTGTAAAAAAATTCAGATATATCAGAAAAAATTGCACAATGTATTGTTGATACAGAAAAGAAAAATAAGTTGTTGAAATATCTGCAATTATTTTGAATAATTGTCAACATATCAGTAACTCTTTCATAGTGTATTGCGTAAAAGAAAATAAATTGTTGAAATGTTACTACTTATTGTGAGTAAGTGCTGATATATCTGCAAGAACCTCATAGTGTATTGCAGACATATTACTGCATCTTAAAACTGCAGACATATCTGTAATTTTTCTATATAATTGATGTCATTTCTGCAGTTTAGGTGGAAGCGGTATATTTTTCATTTGTGTGCAAAAATTATCATTTTTTCTTTGATGATTTTTCTGCAATATTGTGATGTTTGAATAAGTGTAGATATTGAATTTGAAAGTTTGAAGCAATTAGCATAAACTGCATAAAAACACGTAATATTTTGATATAATTGCGGTAATGTTTGGAATTATTCGAAAATTTGCAGGATTTCGTTGATTTTTTTATTTTGTTTTTCTTACATTAATATAAGGTTGATTATGTATTGAATTAAGTTTTGAAGTTTGGTACCTTTTTACATTGATTTTTTTTTTTTAATGGCTTTCAAAAAACATATACCTAATTTATAAGCTTTAAGATAGAGTTTTTGTTTTGTTTTTTGAAGCTTAAACGGGACCTTAACCAAGCTGTTCCTTTCTAAAAACTGTTTAAGCCCTAAACGACTTTCTAAAAACCGTTTACTAATTATTATTTAGAAGAAGAAAAAGCAACAAAACACACATGCAATATGGTGCAGATGGAAATTTTTCTAATTTTCTTTTTTCCTCCTCTTTTTGATTTTAGCTCCTTAGCTGCGGGTGTTCTAAAAAATGGAATTGTGCTATAGGTATAGTTTCAAAGAACGAGTCGTGACTTGAACGCGCAAGGCGAAAGGTTATAGAAATTAACGTTAAAAATTAACCAACAATAATTGATACATTAAAGTTTAATTTTTTTTTGAACATTTCATAATAAATATTAATTGGATTGCTTTTATAATAATTTTTTAGTTCAAAACATAAAACTTTATTATTTTTGAAGATTAAGGTGGTTCAGTTCAACAGTGTTTCCTAAATTTACAAGCAATAACTACATTGGTTTTTTGTTAAATTGATTACGTGAAAAATCGACGAGTGAAGCGATGGTTTTTCCTTAAAAATAAAGAACCATGTAGCCTAAAGAGATCAGTGTAAAGATTATGAGATTAAAACGTCGTTTCATGCGCATGTGAGTTTTTGCATTTTAAGAGTCGAGCGTTCAAAGATTGAAGGTTATCTGTAGTTGAACGAGATTGGATCGCGACTTTAAAACATTGTTAACTATATATAAGATTTGAAAGAGAAACGAGGTCAAAAATGATTAACAAAGACAAAAAATTAGATTAAAATGAAATTCAAGTGTTCCTGACATTATTTCTCTATATGCCATGAGAGAAGAAATTCATATGGTCAGAAATCGGGACTTTAAGTGCATCTATTTGCCTTTTCATCTTCAGTTAGAAATAAATCATATAAACTGCAGGAAGTTCAATTTTTTTTTGTTTCTTAAAATCTTTAAAAGATTCTATTATCAAGTAGAATATGACTTATGAAAAAAAAAACCAATTAATTTTTTATCTGTGCAAATTCAGTAGGATCATATTAGTTGGAAACTTTTACCCACCTAAATGAATTAGAGATTTCCTTACTTCTAATCAAACAAAAAAAAAATATCCATCTCCATGTTATCTTTTCATTTCAACAAACTGAAATATCAAACAAGCACTTTATCCAAATTGGTCAAGGCACTTGAACATAGCAAATGAGGTTGCAGGCTCAATTTTCGTCTTGAGGAATCGAAACGATTTGTCATATAATATACTATATGTTACTTGAAAACTTGTATATAAATTACCGATTAAAAAAATGAAATGGCTTTTACAAGAATGAAAGTTTCAACTTTGGTAAAGTTAATTGATGCTAACAACAATTTTTAATTGATGAAAATGTGAATATCAAAGAATTCACTTGTCAAAACAAAAAATTACCTAAAAACCTACAATCATAGTTTAAACAAAATCAATTATAGTCTAGGTTATGAATAATGTTTATACTGGGTTTGAGTAATACTATTGGTTATTGCTGTTACCGATCCAGCCGGCCTTCCTTACCGGTATTACTGTTCCCTCGTTATACTCTTCTGTCTTATTTTGAGAAAATTATTTTGCATCTCAAGCATGGCGGGCATGAAAGAGAAAATAGAAGAGATGAACATACAAAAATACACAATTACATGCACTTTGTTTCATATATTAGAATATGATATCTAGTGAAATTTATTTTAATTAATAACACCTTTAACTTCCAATATTATATAGGGACATATACTTTTTTTATTACCACTATTAACGAAGCTGTATGTGACTTGTAGATGATGAAATCTTATTCTATCCGTATATTTTTGTGGATTGTTAAAAGGATTTCACTTTTAGTTAACGGGGGGGAGGGGAGGGAGGAGGGACAATTTTTCAATTTTTTATGAATTGTTAAGGGGAGGACAAAATAAATTAGCTTCCTCTTAAACATATAAATAAAAATTCCAAAGCTAACCACTAATCCTCCTTAATGTATACCTTGAAACATAAACCCTAATTAATGAGTAAAAATTAATGATTACAAACTAATGCTAGAGTGATGCAATAAATGGATATAGTTAAGGTAATGGAGACACAGGAAATTTTGTTAGTGATTAGAGGGCATCAGATCTAGTAGATTGTATTGGAATTGGAAGGTGAAATTTGATGTTTTGTACCTTATTGATGAATTTGATCGAATATCTTATTTGATATCAAATAATGATCGCCATATTTGATCATGAAATATGATCGAATATTTAAAATCGTAACTTAGAGGCGTATATTTTAGCATGCTAGCATGATCCAAATTATTTTCGTTTGGATATAGTTGAATGTGGATCGTGCTCTTTTTCATTAGCAGCACACTGTCTTTTGTACCCTATTGATTAAGTTTGTTGTAAAACATGTTATACATCAACAAAGTATTGTAAAAAATAAGTAAAATTGGTAGTATTTGACCGAAAATCAATTTTATCATGCTGTTAAACGATAGTGGGTGTCATTGTTAAAATTGGACGATTTAAATCTGTGCCAAATTTATTATGAAGAAGATTTTAACTGATTCTTCTAATCAATTAATTATAAGCAACAAATTAGAAAGATATGAGAAGAAATTATTTGATTTGATAAATCAATCAAATCTAAATATACGTGGCAACAAATTTGGATGATATGAGAAATTATATTATTTGATTTGAGGAATCAATTAAATATATGTATACGTGGAAAAAAACACAAATATGCAAAATTTGCACTAAAATCAAATCATCAAAATACATAAATTTTTCGTGTTTATCTTCATGCAAGTTTTCATCTTTACACATATAAATAGAGAGACATTTGCGCATCTTTTTCATCACAAGCCAATAGTGATCTTTTCCATGTATCCTCAATTATATCCCTATTCCTGTATCAATTATAGGATGATATATATATATATATATATATATATATATATATATATATATATATATATATGGCAAAGCCGACCGGTTTTTAAGGTGACCACGAACACCTTTTATTATAACTAATAATAAAAAATACAATATGATACAGGTGATTATAGTTAACAATCAGCTACATCGGTTTTAAGGTGGATCGTCTTCTGCTTACGGAATTTATAGTGTTCCATCCACTCTACCAAACAAGCATAAATTACTAGAGCTAATCTAATTTAACTAGGCTACAATATGTCCTAACTCACCACGTAGGATGAGATTGAGTACAAGATATACTTCACAGTGAGGGATTACATTCGAATACAAAGTAAGAAATAGTACAAGACTGTATGCAATAAAGGAAAGAGTACTCAAGCAAGTTGCATAACAACACTGCAGTTTATTAGAGATCAGTGATGTGCGAACATAGCGCTACAGTTCCAACCAAAAATAGCATGTGAAACGACCCAAACTTCCCCTTACGGGAAAGTACGGATTGAATTGAGAACACGACAAATCAGAATACAACAATACAACAAATTCACTCTATTACAACGGTGGAACACCGTTGTAAAATACTTTTTACAATGGTGGCACCACCGTCGTGTATTAAGTTGTTGTAATAGACTAAAACTTTTTACAACTTTTATGCACCGTTGTGACATTTGTATTTTACTACTGTTTTCCACCGTTGTAATAGACTTTATTACAACTGTAATGTTCCACTGTTGTTATAATTTACTTGTTTACAGATTTTTTTTAAAGGTCTAGCAATTTAATTTTAGCATTCACTTCTTTACAATAGAAACATGACGCCAAGTTCACTATTTAGCCATACGTGCAAAAAAAAATAGTAGCAAAGAACATATGCATACTGAATAAAAAATAAATAAGAAAAACAATTCAAAACAAAATCAACATTTTTCATTATCAGTCTACACTTTCAATCCTTTCTTTCTACACTTTTAATCGACAACTTTCATCTGCATTTTCATCAACCATCAACTACATTTCAATACCTCATATCATCAACTACAACCCATGTCGGCACTAAACACCGTTCCATAATTTTTGACTTGCAAGCAAAACTGGTTTTCTGAATGTATATCTACAACTTATAAACTAGAGTTAACGAATCTTCTGAAGGCCACTATACAAATTAGCAGGGATGCATCAAAAGCCTCTAATTCATAACAAATAAAAGTTGATTCCAGGTGACCTCATATTAGCAACATTAATATATATTCTCAAAATCTTGTTGCATTCCTGTGAAAGAATAACAGATGATTAAAATTACTTGGAAGTTAACAAATCATCCATAATCGCACAAACTGGAAAACATAATCCTCCTCCACCATCCATCTACAAAAATCATCCATAAATCGTACACCACTCATCTTCTAGAACCATCAAACTACAACAAATTACCTTTTTGTCAATGCTACAAATATGAAAACAAGCTGCATTAGGCATTTGTAATGCCACACAGGGTCATTCAACGCACTTGATATGCAAAAACATGCCAAAACGATGCATCTGAAATGACTAAAAGTCAAAAACAACTGTACTATAAAATAACCTAGCCAACAACGAAGAACATACCATCTATAAGAGAGAAGCTCGGCATTAAATGCAGGAAGCACCACCACAGGAAACGATCAATAACATTTCTTTCAAGTATCTAGAGAGGACGAGTTCGGATCTTCCCCCAAACGACCTAGTCATGCGATTTCTTGCAAATTGGGGTTTCCTGCAAATTCAGGGATAAGCACTTGGAGTAGGGGCGACTTTCTTTAGAGGTGAACCTGGGATATATGAGCTAGAAAGGAGGAGGGCACAGAAAAGGGTAACTCATGCGATTTTCAACCAGCGACAACGAAGCGAAATAGAGCAAAATCAAGGATGTTGTTGCAAAAGAGGTAGGATAGCAGATAGGGACTCACACGAGAGGGGAGGAGCAACTGCGAGAAAGAAGAGGATGTTACGGGAGAAAAGGAAATTTGGTTTGAAAGTGGGTGGCGGCGGAAGAAACGAGAAGGAAATTAGGGTTTGGATAGAAGTGATAAGAGGGAACTGAAAATTAAAAGGAAACGAGGGTGGAGGGAAATGAAATTTTCGTGTATAGTAAGCGGGAAATGAAATTACGTTTTTATTATAAGCTACTCTACGTTTATGACTTAATAATTTAACAAACGATTATACATCTTAGATTATCAACTAACTGGTACCTCTTAAAAAAAACATACATGAACCTCACACGCAAATACATGTGAACTCCAGACAGATGAAGCATTTTTAGTTGAACAAATTAATAAGTATTTGATTAATTATTATTTATTGAAAATTATTATCAATCATTAATTACTACTATTTAATAGTGAGTTATTTGTAAATTATTAATTAATTAAATTATTATCAATCATTATTAAATATTAATTATCAATCATTATTAGTATTGAAAATTATTATCAATCATTATTTATTGAAAATTGTTGAAAACATAAAAGTTATGATTAAATATTAATTATCAATCATTATTTGTATTGAAAATTATTAGTATTGAAAATTATTATCAATCATTATTTATTGAAAATTATTGAAAACATAAAAGTTGTGAATTATTGAATTACTCGTATTGAAAATTATTATCAATCATTATTTATTGGAAACATACTTCCCAATTGATTATTAGATATTAATTATTAGTTATTAATTATAAATAATTAATATAAATGTATTGGTATTAATTATTAGTTGCTAATTATATTTAAATATAGTCATATATTACAACAGTCAAAAAATAAAAGTTGTGATATGCTTTTATTACAACTGTCAAAACAACATAGTTGTTAAAAATAAGTTTATTACAACTTTTCTGAAAAAAGTTGTAAAAAACATTTATTACAATGGTGCTTTTACCACCATTGTAAAATTAAAGTTGTAATATGGGGTTTTTGTTGTAGTGCAAACAAAAGAACATTTCATTGCTTATTACAACTATTACATCAGAGTACAAGAATATTTCACAGTATGAATAAATATTACACATTGGAAATACAATATCAGATATTTAAATTACATTATAAAGTACATGGTAGCGGAAAATTAATACATAACACAAAAAAAAGAAATACACGGATACAGAGCGTTCCGAATATAGCTCCAGCTGTAAACCAGGATCCTGTAAAAAGAAATATGCATAAAAACAAAATTACCAACTGCCCGTGTGGAAAATATGAGCACCCAGAGTTTAGGTTAAAACAATAACTCCGGGTCAGTCCTGAGACTGGAGTGAGAACTCAAAACAGTTATTAAACTTGATTTTAAAATTAGGTAAACCACGGGACCACGCCGTATAACACAGAACGGGTTTACTCAACATGAATCTTAGTTTAAAATAAAACAACGCAATACTTTTTAGAAAAATGAAGCTATTATAAGACTCAGGTTCCATCACACAATAAACACAGTCGAGGATAGAGTTTTCCCTTATAATAGCCAAATATGCTTGATACGTGAAACTTCATCTTTTATTATTACTATAAGTGAAGAAATCAACTTCAAATATAAATGTATCAATCATAGGCGACGTAGGTACCATTATATTACGTCGCCATATATATATATATATATATATATATATATATATATATATTTACAACTAAAACCGAATATCGCGTATTAGAAATTGGGTTTCCATCTATGAACTGAGGCAAAGGATCTTCCTCACCGATTTCGAGACATTCTAGCAAATGCCTCAGGATCACACCTACGGGCAACCCTTGGATCTTTATGGCCGGTCATCCGTCGATGATTAGTTATACAATAAACTATATGTTAGTCGGTTTTATCGAACCTCTAAAATGGGTCAGTAATGTCGACCACTCTAGAGCCACTAGTGACTCAAATCATATCCGAGGTACATTGCTTTCCATCAAATAATAAGGGACTTCCACATAAGTAAGCAGTCTGGGATCCATACCATGACATTACACGTATCTAGAACTAACATATGTCCATTTTCATGCAGTCACTATCCCGTTTTTGGTTCATATTGGGGTGTGAGGCTCGCGAATTAACGTTACACAAAGTTATGATAATTAAAGTTGTGCTTTGATCATTAACCACAAGGCTCTGCTTTTCAACAAAAGCCTTGATCATTTGCAACTCAGCATGCCACATTGTCAATCAATACCATACCATTGATTTCTGCCAATATATAACCTCTAAGCTCGTACGTCTCAGAGAAGGGTGTTAAGCAAAAGAATATATTCCCTGCCACCAAACAGATATATATTTAGCAGAGATCAATGAATACAACATAAAGGAATACAACGTCAGACATACCATCCGTTTACAAGTCCGTTCTGGGTCAGAACGAAACCAGAGGCACCTTATTCCTCGTCCCATATGTCCAATACAAGAGAGAGGTCCTCACATATCCGTCGATCTCCAAGTACGTTTGAACGATCACCACTTATTACCTTATCTTGGTTGTACGACCCAATCAAGACATCAGTAATCATCCAAACGATGTGAAGATCTCTGGTCTTCAACCACCGTCTTGATCTTTGACTCTTGGTCGTCGTATTAATTATTCAGAATGGGTTAACCCGGTCTTTCCGAATAATTCGCGTATTTTATAATCAAGTGCTATAAAAAACACACATCATATGCCTCATTCCAATTCATAATATTCTTTTAATAAAATATTCACATTATTAGGGAAAGGTTCCAATTAATTTTATCAAAGATAAATTCTTTTAAATTTATTCTTCAATCTTCCTTTCGATATCGATTTCATAATATTTTGTTAACTAATCGGGATTATCGAACCTTACCGAAGTAATCATTTATTTATGTTTATTATCCTAATCCCAACCTATTCATCCTATGGAGAAAAACTAGTAGCACTCCATATCTAACACCTACAGTGTTATTGGTAAATTTAATTACCATTTCACGTTTAAATCTAATTAAAAAATTAAACTATCCCCTAGAGTAAAACTGGTGGTACTCCGTTCTCGATCATTTCAAGAATTCAATAAATTAAATTATCCCATTCCCATTTCAATCTAATTAGATATTTATTAAAACTCCAATTTGGTTTTAATATCAAAAATCATTACTTTGTGATTATACAAATTTAGGAAATTAATCTTTATCTTTAACTGGGTTAAAGAACTAATGTCATTTAAAACACAGTTACGATAAACCCAAAATCATCTTCCATTAAATATGGAATCTTCACAGAAATCAGATCAATATATAATTGATATAAATTTCCGTATCAGACTAATAATATAGATGGAATAACGACAAGGCCCATATAGTAATGGTCTTCTTTTATAGAAGCTTACCTCGATTATTGTTAAATCAAGTTCCCTTCAATTCCAATTTGTTCTATTAAATTGGAAAACTTTACTTTGGAAAAATTTCCATTTAAATCTTAATAAATGATCTATAAATTCCATTTAAATCTTAATAAAAGATTTATAAATTCCATTTTATATTTTCACTGTTAACTGGGTTAAAGAACAAATGTCGTTTAAAACATAGTTCACGATAAACCCACAATCAACTTTCATTTTAATTCTAGTTAAACATTAATTAATTAGTGAAATTTTCTAATCTTAATTAAAAGATTTATTCTTTACACATGGGGTTTAAGAACAGTGTTATTTAAGACACCATTCACGTCAAACCCAAAATCCAATTTATTTTATTTAATTCCAATTAAATATTAATTAATTGGAAAACTCCATTAAATCTTAAAGATTTATTCTAGTTAATAACTAGTTTATTTCAATAAAAATATATTTTTATCTTTTCAAATATGGAATTTTTCATCCTAAATCTTTCTAGATTATTAATTATGATTTTACATAATTTGTTCCCATATTTTTAATAATTTTATTAAGGTCCATATAGTCGATTTCCAATAACGGCCACCGAACTGCATCCATAGCGAACTTTCTCAAATTTGATTGGACATAATTCCAAATCCATTCGTTAGATTTCAAACTTCTTATATTCATTGGAAAGCTCTTTTCGATACGAGCCCAACGGTTCCGGTTTTAGGAGAATCCGACGGTCGGATCTCCCGTTACATCAATTTGAAGTTAATGGTCGAAATTCATGAAATGCACGGCGCGTTCTATTCGGGCCATCAAATATATATAATACATATATATATTACATATATCGTCGATTTCTTTTTAAAACGCATTTAATAAATCATTTATAAATTCGTTTTAAAACGATTCCAACTTCATTTTCAATTTTAAATCAAAATTGAATATTTTATATCTTTATCATATTAAAACGATAATATTTTCAAAATATTAAATTTTGAAATCACTTTGTTTCAATATTATAAAATGAATAAAATCGGTCGATAAACAAAGGGCGTTTAACTGCATGTAATAACCCTGAAATTCTAAGCCAATTTAAAATTTTTATTTTGGCAATTTTAGTGAATTTTGAATATTTAAAATGAATTATTTTAAATAATGACGACGAGAAATTTATTTTGAATAGAATTCGAACGTATATATTTATATAGATTGTCGTTAGAATATAAATAATTATTTATAATTATAAAAGGAATTGAAAATGGCGCGGTAGTTCGAAAATTCGATTTCAAAGTTCAAATGAATGTACCAGGTGCAAAATAAACCGGATTTTTGCAAAACCAAAAATATTAGAATCTAATTGAAAATATCTTTCCAACGAATCTGAAAAATTAAAATTTCATAGCGGGGATCAAAAGTTACGTCCAGTTGAAAATTCAGAATGGTCGTTGTTGAATTCTGGCCCTTGAAAATGGAAATTTTGCAAACGACCTCCTTTTTCGACGAAACCACTTTTTTTGGATCCGGGATGTCAAATTATTGCTAGATTCCAAAATTCATAATTTTTCGAATCAATATGTGAGCGTGGCGAAGTAAAATGCGTTTGACCAGTTTTAGTTGATTTTAATCGATTGGAAAATGGCCATTTTTCAAACGGTCTCGGAATTTTACGAAATTAGTTTTGTTAGGACCGTACCGTCGATATGAAGCTAGAAAATATTTTTCGGGAATTGTTAGAGTTCGTATGTGGCCCCGGTAAATTGAAATGCGCGTTCAAATTCAATATATAGAATTATGTTTTGATTTTGACGAAAACTAATTGAAACGATCGAATCAGCTTACGATACATATCCCATTTTGTTCGGAATGAGGGTAATTAGCAGTGGACGACAGGCAGTGGGTCTTGTTTGGAGATCAAAATTAAAAGTTGCTTTTTGGAATTAAATAAATAAACAAAATAAAATCTCTCTCTCTCTCCCTATACACTCTCAGCCCCCTCCCCCCGTTTTCAAAGTCAAAATAAAATAAAATAAAATAAAAAAAGAGAAAGGGAAGGATCGACGGGGGGAACCGCCGCTGCCAACCCATCGCGGCCCTCCCTAGGTGGCGCGTCCTCCTCCCCAAGCCCCTCCGCCTTCTCTCTCCACCCTCCGACCCTCCTTCTCCCCTTCCGTCGTTCCTCTCTCCTCCTTCCTCAAATCGACCGCACCCCCAAACCCCCCGATGCCCAAATCAGCCACCGCCGCAGCTCCCCCCTTGTGCTCCACTCTCCTCTTCCCCGCCTACAACCTCCGACGTCGCCATGTCCCTCGTTTCCACAGTAAGATTTAATTATTTATTTACCTTTTTATTTTTCTTCAGTTTTGTTATTAAATGGTAATGAATAAAATCAGTTTTGTTTTAAAGTAAATGATAGCATTATTTTTAAATTTCAGTTCTAAAGAAAGGTCAGATTTTTATATGTGATATTAGCAAAGAAAGGTCGGATTTTTATATGTGATATTAGCAAAGAAAGGTCGGATTTTTATATGTGATATTAGCAAAGAAAGGTCGGATTTTAATATGTGATATTAGCAAAGAAAGGTCGGATTTTTATATATGATGTTAGTGAAAAGGTTGGATTTTTAGTGAAGTAAAGATTTGATTTTTTTTAGCGTAGTAAAAATATAATCTTTATTTGAATAATAGCGATATAAAAATCGATTTTTTATCGATATAGAGCGATATAAAAATAGAATTTTTATCGATATAGAGCGATATAAAAATAGAATTTTTATCGATATTGAGCGATATAAAAATAGAATTTTTATCGATAAAGAGTGATATAAAAATAGAATTTTTATCGATATAGTAGCGGTGTAAAAATAGAATTTTTATCTATATAGTAGCGGGGTAAAAATAGAATTTTTATCTATATAGTAGTGGTATAAAAATAGAATTTTTATCCATATAGAGTAATTATAAAAATGTAATTTTTATATGCATAGCAACAATATAAAAATGTGATTTTTATATATGTAGTGGCTACGGACAATGAAAGTGACAAAAGGCGAGCACGACTAAGATTTCTACATATGAAGAGTCGTGACGTTTGGTTTAGCTAGTCGGTGAGAACTTCTCACTTTAAATCTTGTTTTCTAGTTAAAATTATATACTAGGATGCAGACGGTGCTTAGCAGCACCTGACACCCGTTGTCCACAGACCATGGACGACTTGTATGCTTATTTGATGTGTTGTGATGTTTGTTTGTGATGTTGATGTGAAATAGATAATAAAAATATTCATGTGTTGAAATAAATTAATTATCGTTAAAAATATAATTTTTAACGTGAATTTGAATAAATAAATATACATTTACAAACCGGACGGTTTGTTTATGTACACCTATTTGAAGGATATTGATAAGGACGATAAATTTTACACGTCGCCCAACTGCACAGACAATATTCAATGTTTGTGGATTGAAACCCTATATGGGTGTTGGGATGATATTTGGCGTACATTAATCCCAATTATTTAGTTGTATGTCGATCGATTGGTCGACAGACTGTGTAAGCGTTAATTATTTATATTTAATGCTTATGCAGTTGTGTGGTGCACTTTGGATGATGGTTGATTATTTATCGTTGTTATTTATATACATGTGTTGTATGGAAAGCGTATAATTAACATTATATGGTAATTGATTGGGCCTCATTCCAATCGGGAAAATAAAGAATATTATAAAACATATATTCATGTGTTGAATAGAATAAAGAAGATTCATGTGTTGAATAGAATAAATAGTCATGTGTTGACGATGCTCATGTGTTGAAACTTATCGTGTGTTGAGTAAAATATTTTAACAATAAAATTTACATCTTTATCATATTTAAGATTAGAAACTAACTGGAAACTAGATAAGATGAGTGGTTTCCTGGGTATTGATCTGATGTTGGTTTCGGCCTTCGGGGTTAATACTTAGGGAATCATTCTCTTACTACTTTACGGTTGGAGTCTGATTAAAAATCAAACGATAGATACCATAATTTTATAAAATGTATTAAATAATAGAAATAGTCACGTGTTGACGATACTCATGTGTTGAGAATATTCATGTGTTGAAAGAAATATAGATTCATGTGTAGAATAGAATAAATATTCATTTGTTGAATAGAATAACAAAGTTATTAAAATATATAAAGCCGTGTTGATTAGAGATGCGCCATTTTGACGAGAACGATATTTATATCGATTATATTCGTTTTTATAATGAATATAGAAAAGGGAAGTGATTTCAAAATATAACGTTTTTAAAATATTATCATTTATATAGTAATGATATGAAATATTCAATTTTGATTCGAAATTGAATATGAAGTTGAAATCGTTTCGAAAACGAATTTAAAACGATTTATAAAGTACGTTTTAAAAGGAAATCGACGAAATATATATAATATATATATTATATATATGTAATTGCCTGAATAGAACGCGCCACGCTGCGGCATTTCGTGAATTTCGACCATTGACTTCGAATAGACATTACGGGAGATCCGACCGTCGGATTCTCCTGAAACAGGAACCGTTGGGTTCATATCGAAAAGATCTTTCCAATGAATATTAGAAATTTGAAATCTAACGGTTGGATTTGGAATTATGTCCAAATCAAATTTGGAAAAGGTCGCTTTAAGTGCAGTTCGATGGCCGTTGATGGAAATCAACTGTACGAGCCTTGATAAAATTATTAAAAATAGTGATAATTTGTGTAAAATCATAAGGAATGATTTGTGAAGAATTGGGATGAAAAACTCCACATTTGAAAAGATAAAAATAGATTTTTATCGAAATGAACTAGTTTTGAACTAGAATTAAAATCCAATTATTTTTAAATAAATAAATTGAATTTGAAAGGGGTTTTAAAAGTAACCAGAATTTCCAATAATTGAATTGGAATGGATTTGAATCGAAATTGTCTTCGAAATATTTCGATGTCGGATTTCGTGATTATGCAGAGATGGTTGTGGAAATTTGAAAGGTATATTTATATCGTTATTTCCAATACGATATTTGTTGATTTCAGAATTTGATATTGAATATAAGCCGATATATTTTCTATTCAGAGCCTTGTGTTTAATATCAAATGTGATTTGGGTTTGTCGTGAATGGTGTCTTCAATAACACTGTTCTTGGACCCAGTGTAAAAAAGATTAAATCTATCTATTTAGATTTAATGAAGTGTACCAATTAAATAATATTTAATTGGAATTCGATTTTAATGTGATTTTGAGTTTATCGTGAACCGTGTTTTAGATGACGTTATTTCTTTAACCCAATTAAAAACAGGATATTGATTTTTGAGAAGATTAAAACTAAGTGGTGTTTTAATGAATCTTTAATTAGATTGAAATGTGAATTGATAATTTAAAATATCAAATCTGAAAAGTGATCGAGAATGGAGTACCACCAGTTTTGCTCCAAGCGATTATTAAATCTTTAATTAGATTTGAGCGCAAAATGGTAATTAATATTTACCGATAACACCGTGGTGTTAAATATGGAGTATTACCAGTTTTGCTCCATGGGATGGGGAAATAAAATAAATAATTACTTCGGTGTGGTTCGCTAATCCCGACTAGTTTGGAAAAACCATAATATGGCTTGAAAAGATATCCAAAGGAAGATTAAAGAATAAATTTAGAAGAATTTATCTTTGATAAAATTAATGGGAAACTTTCCATAAGAATGTGAAAATTTGAATAAAATAATATTCTGAATTGGAATGAGGCGTATGTTGGGTTTGTGTAACACTTGTTTATTATATATGCGGGTTAATCGGAAAGGCCGGGTTTATACCCATTCTGAATAACCGATTCGATGATTGTCGAAGATGAAGACGACGGTTGAAGACCGGAAGTCTTCACATCATTTGGATGATTATTTATGATCTTGATTGGGCTGTACACCTAAGAGGAGGGAATCGGTTGATGATCGTCCAGATGTACTTGGAGATCGATGGGTATGCGAGGAAAGTGCCTCCGGTTTCGTTCAGACCCAGAACGAACTTGTAAATGGACTGTGTGTCTGACATTGGATTTTATTCTGTGTTGATTGATCTCTATTAAATATACACCTGTTTGGCGGCGGAGAATTTATTCTCTTGCTTAACGCTCTTCTTTGAGACGTACGAGCTCAGAGGTTGAATATCGATGGACATCTGTCGCATGGAGTGAATTTCTTGTGTGGCATACCTAAATGGCAAATGATCAAGGCTTCTGTTGAAAAGCAAAGTCTTGTGGTTGATGATCAAAGCACAGCCTGTGTGGCATAGCTTTGTGTATAGCGTGAATTCACGAACCTCACACCTCGGTATGAGTCAAAAACGGGATGAGGACCGTTGGGAGAACACGACGTTTCTTTCTAGCTAGTGGTGGTGTCAGTGCTTAAACTGTCTGACATTTATATACTTTTCACCTGTGTGGTTGTTGGAATGCGAGGTGCCTCGGATATAGGTCTGTTAGGACCGGGAAACGTGTGTTCAGGAATTGCCAATCCTCAAAAGTAAGAGAGGACCGGCCCAACCGATTCCAAGGATCGCTGTGTGTGGTCCTGAAACATTTGCTAGAGTGTCTCGAACGGAGAGGAGCTTGTCCCTTGCCTCGACTCATGATGGAATCCAATTCCCAATACGTGACATTGCGGTTTTACTTGTAGAGCCTAATATGGCGACATGATATATGGTACCCATGCCGTCTATGATTGATATTTATGATTGAAATTATTTTGAAACTATACACTTATAATAGTATCAAATGATTTGTTTTAAACGTACCAAGCATGTTTGGCTATTATAAGGGAAAACCCTATCCTCCGGCTTGCGTTGCATTGTGTGATGGGTCCTGGTCTTATAATAGCTTCATTTTTCCAAAAAACATTGCGCTGTTTTGATATATGCACTAGTGTTCTTGGGAGGAAACCCGTTTCGTGTTATATGGCGTGGTCCCTTGAACTCTCTCTTTTAAAATAGAGATTAATAACTGTTTTAGTTTTCACACCAATCACAAGACCGACTGGAGTTTATTGTTTTAACCTAAACTCTGGGTGCCCCTATTTTCCACATGGGCAGCTAGTAGTTGGGTTTTTGCAGATTTATATTCGCAGGATCCTAGTTTACAGCTGGAAATATACTCGGAAAGCTCTGTATCCGTGTATTTCTTTCAGTTGTGCTTTGTATTATTTTTCCGCTGCTATGTATATAAATGTAATTTAAATCTCTGATATCTGTCAAATGTGTAATATTTATTCATACTTTGTATATTCTTGTATTCTGATGGAATTGTTGTAATATACAATGAAATGTTCTTCTGTTTGTGTTCTGATTCGTCTTGTCCTCAACGCAATCCGTGCTTTCCTTCACGGGGAAGTTTGGGTCACTACAGAGTGGTATCAGAGCTTTGGTTTACAGAGCTCGAGAACAAGATACATTAGAACCAAACGAAAGAATTCATCAGAAATTGGATTAGTAATATCCAATTAGAATGACTCGTTAAAGATAGGATCAGTAGTATCCTAGAATGAGTGTGAAGAGTATATTTTTAAAATAAAACCAAATTGTTTTGAGGATATAAACCTTATTCAACGTATTTGAATATTTTATTTATATTGATCTTGGACGATCGAGTATATAAAGATTTTGCATATACGTGTCATGAACGTATATTCGACGTTTTAATATACTGGATAGATATAGAATCACATTCTAGACACCCGGGGATAATTCTGCTGATGTGGCCACATCATTAGTATTTATGTTTGTTAACCCTCTTTTTGGAAAGAGTCTCAACAAACAAAGTCCAAACGCGTAGTCAAATACAAAGCTGCATTTCAGGAAGCCCAACAGCCAATAATGGGTCCAAAACAGTAACACATTTGTCCACGTCCAGATTCAACAAATAACAACTCACTCCAAAAGAATAGGCCTCCCAGTCGACCGAGTTTATCGGAGTGAGTCGACCGATTATTTCGGGCCAGGGTGGAAATCTTCTATAGAGCCAGTCCACCTAATATCCCGACTTCCAAGGAGATAAAGGCGACCAACCGTATGCGGACAAAGCTCTACTTTTGATATACCTCTTCATGGATGCCACGTCAGCCACAACTTCCGAGGATACTATTTATGAACAGTGGAGTTAGTCTTCCAGCCGCAACTTGAGCCAATGGATTGACTCCACGTGTCCGGGCCTTCCCGAAATGGCTGGACTATTTCACAACAGCCCAAGCTGCATTTTACAACTATAAATACCTCTAAGCTTAAAGAGAAAAAAGGAGACTTCTTTTGGCCAGATGACTTCTATAAGCTTTTCATCACTATTCTTCACCAGAATCTCAATCTCTCAAAAGGAAGAAAAGAAGATAATCATTTTCTTTCTTTTCTTCAAACAGGAGAAACATTGTACTTGTAATCAAAGGAGAAAAAAATAATATATAAAGTGGACATAGGCATTGCCTTTGCCGAACCACTATAAAAATTCTGTGTGTGCTCCCCGTTCTTTTACTTTTTTACTGCATTTTTTATCTTTAGTCGTGTGTTGATCACGCGATGGGGGGTTGATCTTCACTAGTGACCAACTTTTGATGTCAACATTTTGGCTCGCCAGGATGGGGAAAAGCGCTCCGACGCCACCATCAAGATCCTGCTTATCTTAGGTCATGGCGAACAAACGAAAGAAAGACGCAACATCCTCTCATCCCGCAAACGCCGATGCAGCTGATATCGATGCTGCAGAAGCAAGCGACAAAGTTTCCTTTCATGATGAGAGGCCTCGATTCCTTACCCGAGGCGACATGGTTAAAATCCTGATCGAACTCAGAGACCATATGACATCTCAGGGTAGAGTCCTCGAACGACAGCAGCAGTTGATGGATCACCTTCTCGGTCAATTGGAAACGAGGTTGAACGCTTCAACATCAATTCCTCCACAAGCCGAGACTGGGGCAGCAGCTGATCTTCAGTTTATGCGAAATCAGGCCACTGATCAGGCTACACCTTTATTTCATCCTGCTTTGGTCCCATCAACCGATCGATCCCAGCCGGGAATATCGCTTCCAGCGACCAGCACAGCTGTGGCCATAGAACCTCAAGAGGGGGGCGATCAAGATCTAGGTCGTCTGACAAATATGCCTCCACTCTTTGGAATATCTCGACCTATTGAATCGGTCGAGCTCCCCCCGGATCCATCAGAATCAATGCCATTCCCATTACAACCCGGAGTCTTACCACAAACCAATCTAACCACTCTTTCCCCTCAACAAAGAGCTGGCACAACCTTCCCTTCGAACAAGGGAAGCCATCCTACTATGCCGATCCTCACTATGGCAGAAGAAAACGCTACCGTAGACCCTCCTAACCTCGCTCCAAACGGGGGCAACCCTGTCCTCCGAACATCACATGCTATGCTGGATCAGCCTAGACCCTTTGCTACGGGTATGGCTCGACCCACGACTCATCAGGTTCCAGAGGGGCCATTCAGCCCAGAACCACCCGCCAGATCTCACCTTCCCTCACAACTTCACCCAAATCTCGGAGGTCGAACCCAGCCAACGGCCACCCTTCTGAGCATGCTCCTGTCGGATCCTCGTGCAGAACCTTCTCAAGAGGCAGAATTAAGTTCATGGCAACGACTCCTCGGAGATGGGAGTCAGCTCGCAAGCATCATTCGATGCTTTACTCGGGGAAATTCTTCGCAGCAAGACATAGACAATGTCAACCGCAGCCCCTTCACCAGAGAAATCAGAAATTCTCGAAATCCTCCGGACTTTAGGTTCCTAGCCATCGAGCCATACAACGGTCGCACTGACCCAACCATTCATCTCATTTGATACATGCGATATATGGAAGTACTTGGTGCATCAACCAATTTCATGGCTAAGTTCCTTCCTCTCTTTCTCACAGATATAGCCGATATGTGGTTTCAGCAGCTAATAAGAGAATCAATCAGTAGTTGGAATACTCTGGTCACCCGCTTCATCGAGCAGTTTCGAGTGCATATCTCTCGACCGAAAAGTGTCATGTTTTTATCTACCATCAAACAGCGATCCGGAGAGACGCTAAGATCCTTCCTCGAAAGGTTCAACGCACCTGTAGCATCTGTCGATCGGTCCGAGCCATCGATGGTGTTGATGGCAGACATTGCGGGAGTTCAGAAGAGATCAGAATTCTCGAACTCCTTAACCAGGGATCCTCCTAAAGATATAGATGATTTTTACTCCGAGGTCGAGAGATTCCTCCGACAAGAGGATGCCAGCCTTGAAATGGAGAGCCCTGTAGTTTTAGTAGCCAAACAACAAGGTCCACTCAATGGCAATGGCCAGAATAAAGGAAGAGGAAAGGTCCCGGAAAAGGGTGAACGTAATGTCTGACCTCGAAATGAAAACAAGTACGATCTGTACACCGAGCTCAATTCCTCTTTGCTCGATATCTATCTCGATAGGCGCGAGTCCTTCCCCACTCCAAGGCCACCTCGACGAGAACCGACCCAGATGGAACTTGATTCTGGCAAGCAATGCATATTCCACAACGTAGCTGGACATAATACAAATGATTGTCGACATCTGCGCGATCTCATCAAAGGACGAGTCAGAAAAGGGGAACTCGCTGAATATGTCAAAGATCGCACCCCGGCCATGCCGCCGCGACCTTCTGCCCAAGATCCTCAGGTTGGTCTGCGAGCTCCTAGAAATGGAAAGGACCCTGAGACTAGCACTCGCGGAATTATGATTAATTAGATTCTTTATCTTTTCTTTCGATGTATTTCTTCCAATAACAAGGAAGCCTTGATGCTCTGTAATCAATCGCTGTCCCCGTAGAATTTCTTTGTAATAGTTTCTTAACAGTAATGGACTTTACTTTTTGTAAAAGTAGATCGTGTTGTAAAATTTCTAAGCCGAGCATGGTTAATTCTCGCCCCCCGTCCTATGTGGTTAGCACGAAAGCCCACCACCACTTCAAACACCTACTCCTTCAAGTGAGTAAGGTCACATTTTCTTAAACACGAGTGTGGATTACGCTCTCTTTCTTTAGACCACGAGCATGCATAACTCGTTAAACTAACTAACCTTACATGAGTCGAGCATGAGAAACACTTGCCTTAAACCGAGTATGGTTAATACTCGCCCTATCTAAGCCGAACCAGATTGGCGTTCGCCACTAAGCCTAGCATGGTTTATGCTCGCCACTAAGCCGAGCATGGTTTATGCTCGCCACCAAGCCGAGCATGGTTTATGCTCGCCACCAAGCCGAGCATAAAAGTCGAGCATGGTTTATGCTCGCCACCCTCTAAAGCCAAGTGGAAAAAAATGCTCGACCCATCGCCTTTCTCCGAACGAGGATGGTTTGTTTTGTATTTGCAGGAACCAATCCTTATGGCAATCGTCATCTCGACCTTAATACGGTTCCCGATGGTTGTCGGTTTTCTGGTCTTAATACAACCTCGGACAGTCGGTTTTCTGGCCTCAATATGGTCCGGCGCGACCATAGCAGCTCGAGCGTTTGTACTTCAGTCCAGATTTCAGAACACACCTCCCTCTGTTGATGAAGATGCATTCTAAGGGGCAAAGTGTTAACCCTCTTTTTGGCAAGAGTCTCAATAAACAAAGTCCAAACGCGCAGTCAAATACAAAGCCGCATTTCAGAAGCCTAACAACCAATAATGGGTCCAAAACAGTCACACATCGGTCCACGTCCAGATTCAACAAATAACAGCTCACTCCGGAAGAATAGGCCTCCTAGTCGACCGAGTATATCGGAGTGAGCCGACCGATTATTTCGGGACAGGGTGGAAATCTTCTACAGAGCCAGTCCACCTAATATCCCGACTTCCAAGGAGATAAAGGCGGTCAACCATATGCGGACAAAGCTCTACTTATGATATATCTCTTCATGGATGCCACATCAGCCACAACTTCCGAGGATACTATTTATGAACAGTGGAGTTAGTCTTACAGCCGCAACTCGAGCCAATGGATTGACTCCACGTATCCGGGCCTTCTCGAAATGGCCGGACCATTTCACAATAGCCCAAGCTGCATTTTACACCTATGAATACCTCCAAGCTTAAAGAGAAAAAAGGAGACTTCTTTTGGCCAGACGGCTTCTATAAGCTTTTCATCTCTACTCTTCTTCAGAATCTCAATCTCTCAAAAGGAAGAAAAGAAGATAATCATTTTCTTTATTTTCTTCAAACAGGAGAAACATTGTACTTGTAATCAAAGGAGAAAGAAATAATATATAAAGTGGACATATGCATTGCCTTTGCCGAACCACTATAAAAATTCTGTGTGTGCTCCCCGTTCTTTTACCATTTTACTGCATTTTTATCTTTAGTCGTGTGTTGATCATGCGATTGGGGGTTGATCGTCACTAGTGACCAACTTTTGAGGACAACAATGTTCGTGTTTCGAAGGTGGGATTTCTATATATTTCCATTAGACTGGTGTGAGAACCAAAACTAGATAGGTTTATTGTTGTGATTTGGCACCAAAAACATGATTTTTTGTATATATATCAAAATTATGAATTTGAAACATTAATTCACTAATTGATTGATGGTTGTGTTGTTTTATTATTGTTTTGATTAATTAAAATTTTGAACCATTATGCCAAATTGAACCGAATATTGAATTGTATTGAAAAATGATTACAATTGCATGCATATACATGTACTTACATTGAACAGGTCATAGCAAGGAGGCTAGAGCAGAGAATAAAATTGTTTGCCCGACAAATAGGTACATGTTTACAAATTTGTTGGGATTTGATAATTTTATGAGCCGATTGGCTGTTTCTTTTTCTTTTTGGATTGATGAGGGCCATAGGAGGCTATTTGAAATATCCCGAAGTCCCCGGTGCAGGGGATGTTATGGCGAAATTTTTCGAAAATTTAGGGTGTTAGGCAAATTTTTGAAAAATTTGAAAAGTTCTTAGAAACAGAAAAGTTGAAAAACTTAAGCCATAATGGAAGTTGAGTTGGTTAGTTAAACAACTTTCGGCTTCGTTCCTTTTCGGGGACGAAAAGTTTTAAGTGGGGGAGATTGTAATAACCCGGAAATTCTGAGCCAATTTAAATTTTTTATTTTGGCAATTTTAGTGAATTTTGAATATTTCAAATGAATTATTTTAAATAATGACGACGAGAAATTTATTTTGAATAGAATTCGAACGTATATATTCATATAGATCGTCGTTAGAATATAAATAATTATTTATAATTATAAAAGGAATTGAAAATGGCGCGGTAGTTCGAAAATTCGATTTCAAATGAATGTACCGGGTGCAAAATAAACCGGATTTTGGCGAAACCAAAGATATTAGAATCTAATTGAGAATATCTTTCCAAAGAATCCGAAAAATTGAAATTTCATAGCGGGGATCAAAAGTTACGTCCAGTTGAAAATTCAGAATGGTCGCTGTGGAATTCTGGCCCTTGAAAATGGAAATTTTGCAAACGACCTCGGTTTTCGACGAAACCACTTTTGTTGGATCTGGGATGTCAAATTATTGCTAGATTCCAAAATTCATAATTTTTTGAATCAATATGTGAGCGTGGCGAAGTAAAATGCGTTTGACCAGTTTCAGTTGATTTTAATCGACTGGAAAATGACCATTTTTCAAATGGTCTCGGAATTTGACGAATATAGTTTTGTTAGGACCGTATCGTCGATATGAAGCTAGAAAATATTTTTTGGGAATTTTTAGAGTTCGTATGTGGCCCCGGTAAATTGAAATGCGCGTTCAAATTCAATATATAAAATTATGTTTTGATTTTGACGAAAACTGATCGAAACGATCGAATCAGCTTACGATACATATCCCATTGTGTTCGGAATGGGGGTAATTATCACTGGACAACAGGCGGTGGGTCTCGTTTGGAGATCAAAATGAAAAGTTGATTTTTGGAATTAAATAAAATAAAATAAAATAAAATCTCTCTCTCCACCCTATACACTCTCAGCTCCCCCCCCCCCCCCCCCGTTTTCAAAGCCAAAAAAAAGAGAAAGGGAAGGATCGACGGGGGGAACCGCCGTTGCCGCCCCATCGCGGCCCCACTAGGTGGCGCGCCCTCCTCCCCAAGCCCCTCCGCCTTCTGTCTCCACCCTCCGACCCTCCTTCTCCCCTTCCGCCGTTCCTCTCTCCTCCTTCCTCAAATCGACCGCACCCCCAAACACCCCGACGCCCAAATCAGCCACCGCCGTAGCTCCCTCCCCCCTCGTGCTCCACTCTCCTCTTCCCTGCCTACAACCTCCGCCGCCGCCATGTCCCTCATTTCCACAGTAAGATTTAATTATTTATTTACCTTTTTATTTTTCTTCGGTTTTTTTATTAAACGGTAATGAATAAAATCAGTTTGTTTTAAAGTAAATGATAACATTGTTTTTAAATTTTAGTTCTAAAGAAAGGTCGTGATGTTAGCAAAGAAAGGTCGGATTTTTATATGTGATATTAGCAAAGAAAGGTCGGATTTTTATATGTGATATTAGCAAAGAAAGGTCGGATTTTTATATGTGATAATAGCAAAGAAAGGTCGGATTTTTATATATGATGTTAGTGAAGAAAGGTTGGATTTTTAATGAAGTAAAGATTTGATTTTTTTAGCGTAGTAAAAATATAATCTTTATTAGAAGAAGAGCGATATAAAAATAGAATTTTTATCGATATAGAGCGATATAAAAATAGAATTTTTATCGATATAGAGCGATATAAAAATAGAATTTTTATCGATATAGTAGCGGTGTAAAAATAGTATTTTTATCTATATAGTAGCGGGGTAAAAATAGAATTTTTATCTATATAGTAGCGGTATAAAAATAGAATTTTTATTCATACAGAGTGATTATAAAAATGTAATTTTTATATGCATAGCAACAATATAAAAATGTGATTTTTATATATGTAGTGGCTACGGACAATGAAAGTGACAAAAGGCGAGCACGACGAAGATTTCTACATATGAAGAGTCGTGGCGATTGGTTTAGCTAGTTGGTGAGAACTTCTCACTTTAAATCTTGTTTTCTAGTTAAAATTATATACTAGGATGCAGACGGTGCTTAGCAGCACCCGACACCCGTCGTCCACAGACCATGGACGACTTGTATGCTTATTTGATGTGTTGTGAAGTTTGTTTGTGATGTTGATGTGAAATAGATAATAAAAATATTCATGTGTTGAAATAAATTAATTATCGTTAAAAATATAATTTTTAACATGAATGTGAATAAATAAATATTCATTTACAAACCAGACGGTTTGTTTATGTACACCTATTTGAAGTATATTGATTGGGACGATAAATTTTACACGTCGCCCAACTGCACATATAATATTCAGTGTTTATGGATTGAAACCCCACACGGGTGTTGGGATGATATTTGGCGTACACAAATCCCAATTATTTAGTTGTATGTTGATCGATTGGTCGACAGACTGTGTAAGCGTAATTATTTATATTTAATGCTTATGTAGTTGTGTGGTGCACTTTGGATGATGGTTGATTATTTATCATTGCTATTTATATATATGTGTTGTATGGAAACCATATAATTAACATTATATGGTAATTGTCTGGGACTCATTCAAATCGGGAAAATAAAGAATATTATAAAATATATATTCATGTGTTGAATAGAATAAAGAAGATTCATGTGTTGAATAGAATAAATAGCCATGTGTTGACGATGCTCATGTGTTGAGAATATTCATGTGTTGAAAACTTATCATGTGTTGAGTAAAATATTTTAACAATAAAATTTACATCTTTATCATATTTAAGATTAGAAACTAACTGGAAACTAGATAAGATGAGTGGTTTCCTGGGTATTGATCTGATGTTGGTTTCGGCCTTCGGGGTTAATACTTAGGGAATCATTCTCTTACTACTTTACGGTTGGAGTCTGATTAAAAATCAAACGATAGATACCATAATTTTATAAAATATATTAAATAATAGAAATAGTCACGTGTTGATGATACTCATATGTTGAGAATATTCATGTGTTGAAAGAAATATAGATTCATGTGTTGAATAGAATAAATATTCATTTGTTGAATAGGATAACAAAGTTATTAAAATATATAAAGCCGTGTTGATTAGAGATGCGCCATTTTGACGCGAACGATATTTATATCGATTATATTCGTTTTTATAATGAATATAGAAAAGGGAAGTGATTTCAAAATATAACATTTTGAAAATATTATCATTTATATAGTAATGATATGAAATATTCAATTTTGATTCGAAATTGAATATGAAGTTGAAATCGTTTCGAAAACGAATTTAAAACGATTTATAAAGTACGTTTTTAAAAGGAAATCGACGAAAAGTATATATTACATATATATTATATATAATGGCCTGAATAGAACGCGCCGCGCTGCGGTAGTTCGTGAATTTCGACCATTGACTTCGAATGGACATTACAGGAGATTCGACCGTCGGATTCTCCTGAAACCGGAACCGTAGGGTTCGTATCGAAAAGAGCTTTCCACTGAATATTAGAAATTTTAAATCTAACGGTTAGATTTGGAATTATGTCCAAATCAAATTTGGAAAAAGTAGGTGTAAGTGCAGTTCGATGGCCGTTGATGGAAATCGACTGCACGTGCCTTGATAAAATTATTAAAAATAGTGATAATTTGTGTAAAATCATAAGGAATGATTTGTGAAGAATTGGGATGAAAAACTCCACATTTGAAAAGATAAAAATAGATTTTTATCGAAATGAGCTAGTTTTGAACTTGTATTAAAATCCAATTATTTTTAAATAAATAAATTGAATTTGAAAAGGGTTTTAAAAGTAACCAGAATTTCCAATAATTGAATTGGAATGGATTTGAATCGAAATTATCTTCGGAATATTTCGATGTCGGATTTCGTGATTATGCAGTGATGGTTGTGGAAATTTGAAAGATATATTTATATCGTTATTTCCAATACGATATTTGTTGATTTCAGAATTTGATATTGAATATAAGCCGATATATTTTCTATTCAGAGCCTTGTGTTTAATATCAAATGTGATTTGGGTTTGTCGTGAATGGTGTCTTCAATAACACTGTTCTTGGACCCAGTGTAGAAAAGATTAAATCTTTCTATTTAGATTTAATGAAGTGTACCAATTAAATAATATTTAATTGGAATTGAATTTGTATGTGATTTTGGGTTTATCGTGAACCATGTTTTAGATGACGTTGGTTCTTTAACCCAGTTAAAAATAGGATATTGATTTTTGAGAAGATTAAAACTAAGTGGTGTTTTAATGAATCTTTAATTAGATTGAAATGTGAATTGATAATTTAAATTATCAAATCTGAAAAGTGATCGAGAATGGAGTACCATCATTTTTGCTCAAAGCGATTATTAAATCTTTAATTAGATTTGAGCGCAAAATGGTAATTAATATTTACCGATAACACCATGGTGTTAAATATGGAGTATTACCAGTTTTGCTCCATGGGATGAATAGGTTGGGATGGGGAATTAAAATGAATAATTACTTCCAGTGTGGTTCGTTAATCCCGACTAGTTTGGAAAAACCATAATATGGTTTGAAAAGGTATCCAAAGTAAGATTAAAGAATAAATTTAGAAGAATTTATCTTTGATAAAATTAATGGGAACCTTTCCATAAGAATGTGAAAATTTAAATAAAATAATATTCTGAATTGGAATGAGGCGTATGTTGGGTTTGTGTAACACTTGTTTATTATATACGCGGGTTATTCGGAAAGGCCGGGTTTATACCCATTCTGAATAACCGATTCGACGATATGTCGAAGATGAAGACGGCGGTTGAAGACCGGAAGTCTTCACATCGTTTGGATGATTATTGGTGATCTTGATTGGGCTGTACACCCAAGAGGAGGAAATCAGTTGACGATCGTCCAGACGTACTTGGAGATCGATGGATATGCGAGGAAAGTGCCTCCGGTTTCGTTCAGACCCAGAACGAACTTGTAAATGGACTGTGTGTCTGACATTGGATTTTATTCTGTGTTGATTGATCTCTATTAAATATACACCAGTTTGGCGGCGGAGAATTTATTCTCTTGCTTAACGCCCTTCTCTGAGACGTACGAGCTCAGAGGTTGTATATTATGGACATCAGTCGCATGGAGTTAATTGCCTGTGAGGAACGCCTAAGTGACAAATGATCAAGGCTTCTGTTGAAAAGCAAAGTCTTGTGGTTGATGGTCAAAGCACAGCCTGTGTGGCATAGCTTTGTGTATAGCGTGAATTCGCGAACCTCACACCTCGGTGTGAGTCAAAAACGGGAAAAGGACCATTGGGAGAACACGACGTTTCTTTCGAGCTAGTGGTGGTGTCAGTGCTTAAACTGGCTGACATTTATATACTTTTCACCTGTGTGGTTGTTGGAATGCGAGGCGCCTCGGATATAGGTCTGTTAGGACCGGGAAACGTGTGTTCAGGAATTGCCAATCCTCAAAAGTAAGAGAGGACCGGCCCAACCGATTCCAAGGATCGCTGTGTGTGGTCCTGAGACATTTGCTAGAGTGTGTCGAACGGAGAGGAGCTTGCCCCTTGCCTCGACTCATGATGGAATCCAATTCCCAATACGTGACATTGCGGTTTTACTTGTAGAGCCTAGTATGGCGACATGATATATGGTATCCATGCCGTCTATGATTGATATTTATGATTGAAATTGTTTTGAAACTATACACTTATAATAGTATCAAATGATTTGTTTTAAACGTACCAAGCATGTTTGGCTATTATAAGGGAAAACCCTATCCTCCGGCTCGCGTTGCATTGTGTGATGGGACCTGGGTCTTATAATAGCTTCATTTTTCCAAAAAGCATTGCGCTGTTTTGATATATGCACTAGTGTTCTTGGGAGGAAACCTGTACCGTGTTATACGGCGTGGTCCCTTGAACTCTCTCTTTTAAAATACAGATTAATAACTGTTTTAGTTCTCAAACCAGTCACAAGATTGACCTGGAGTTTATTGTTTTAACCTAAACTCTGGGTGCCCCTATTTTCCACACGGGCAGCTAGTAGTTGGGTTTTTGCAGATTTATATTCACAGGATCCTGGTTTACAGCTGGAAATATACTCGGAAAGCTCTGTATCCGTGTATTTCTTTCAGTTGTGCTTTGTATTATTTTTCTGCTGTTATGTATTTAAATGTATTTTAATCTCTGATATCTGTCAAATGTGTAATATTTATTCATACTCTGTACATTCTTGTATTCTGATGGAATTGTTGTAATATACAATGAAATGTTGTTCTGTTTGTGTTCTGATTCGTCTTTCCTCAACGCAATCCGTGCTTTCCTTCATGGGGAAGTTCGGGTCGCTACACTACATAACTATTTTTATTGTTCAAAATTTTATTCAACACATAAGTATTTTATATGGTTTATACATTCAATAAAAATGATATTTTTATTTTTCAAATATATCATTCAATACATGAATATTTTATATAGTTTATACATTCAATAAAAATGATATTTTTATTATTCAAAAATATTATTAAATACATGAATATTTTATATGGTTTATGCATTCAATAAAAATGATATTTTTATTGTTCAAAAATATTATTCAATACATAAATATTTTATTCACTTCATTAACATGTTAAAGATGACATTTTTAATGTTCAAAAATATATTTCAACAATGATTATTTTATTTGCATTATCATGTTAAAAGGTGGCATTTTTAATGTTCAAAAATATGATTCAACAAATGATGATTCTCATTTTCATTAACATGATAAAAGGTAACATTTTTAATGTTCAAAAATATGTTTCAACAAATGATATTTTATTTTCATTATCATGTAAAAAAGGTGGCATTTTAATGTTCAAAAATATATTTCAACAAATGATTATTTTATTTTCATTGTCATGTAAAAAAGGTGACATTTTTAATGTTCAAAAATATATTTCAACAAATGATTATTTTATTTTCATTTTCATGTAAAAAAGGTGATATTTTTTATGTTCAAAAATATATTTCAATGAATGATTATTTTATTAGTTTATACATACAATAAAAATGTGATTTTTATTATTAAAACATTTTATTTTAAAATATTCTGTATTTTTAATGATTCCTTATTTTACAAATATTATTTATTTAAAAATATTCTTTATTAAAAAATGTTCTTTATTTCTGAATCGGAATGCGACTCAATCAATTACCATATAATTTCAGTTATACGGATTTCATACATTGCATTATTCAACAATAGTGATAAATAATCATTAAACAGTCCACTCACACCCAGAGTGAAATTACAACTGTGTGAGCAATAAAATGAATAAATAGCGCTCAATAAAGACTGTCAATCCATTGATTGACATACAACCAAATATTGGGACTAGTGTATGTTAAATATCATCCCAATACCCATGTGGAGTTTTCAAACAACAACTATGAATTTAAATAAATTATTGATTGACAAATTTAACCAATTCTAATTTGGTTTGAATTTATTTTTCTACTTAGCCAATTTTCACTGTTTAATTATAAATAAATATTTATAATTTAATTTCAACTACTACATTAATGTTAACATTATTTTAATATGTTAAACATTTCAACATCACAAACAACACACAATACAGTCAATTTAAATCGTCCATTGTTTGTGGACGAGAAAAGTGATCTAACATGCACCATATACAATTTATAATAATTAAACTGATAAAAACCTACACTGACAATTCTATATGTTTTTCAGTTATGAAAATAAATAAATAACTATACAAAATTTTTAGTGGGGAGTTCTCACCTTTGGTTTCCACTCCGTCAGTTTTTATTATGAACTTCTATTTGCGTTCAAATTTTCCTAAATTTCCAAAGTGTTTCATTTTGGTCCTGGTCGGTTCCATTGCGAAGCTCTCATTTTTCTGATTCCAACGCAATTGAAATTTCTGAATTTTGATTCAATTTGAATAAGATACAGTCTTTTAAACATTATAATACATTAATTACTAATTAATAATATAATTAAATTAATTATACCGTTAATTACATTGCCACAGTCTTCATCCTCTGGAATAATGAAACAGGGAAACCCAAAAACCTCGACACCACCTACCGCCGCCACAACATCAGACCGGACGTCGATCAACTCCCCTCCCCTATTGCGCCTTGGCGTCTCCATCTTCACCCACAATTTGGGGCTACTCGGTGGCCCCCACGGTAGGAAATCCAAGCCCGAAGTCGGCATCTTTGAGCATAGAATTCGAGAAATCCACTTAGTGGTTTTTGATCATATCCATATGAGTTTGGTTTTTGATCATATCCATATGAGTTTGAAGCCCAAAAAATACTCTTCGATTTTCGTTTTACATTCCTGATCGAAATTGCAATGTATATAGAGAGATTAAGAAAAGAAAAATTGAAAGTTTCAGCCCTTGAAATAACATGGCGGCGGCTTCTGTTCGATATTTGGGTTTCATAACTTAGGTATATATAATATTTTATTATTTGATTTTCTAGTTTTCATAAAAGCCTGATAACTCATACTAACTCCAAATCCAGCCCAACGATTATTGCCCCTAGCAAAATACCCCTATTCCGAACACAATGGACTAGTATCATCAACCTATTTGATCGTTTCATCCCATTTTTCTTTAAATTAAAATATAAAACATTTAATTATTCAATTTGGTCATACATTTTAATTTACCGGGGCCATACACTGACTCCAAAAATTCCCAAAAAATAATTCTAGCTATGTTTTGATGATATGGTCCTGACAAAAATAATTTCATCAAATTTGGAAACTGTTTGAAAATGGCCTTTTTCTGGTCGATCCAATTCAACTGAATTTGACAAAACACGTTTTCTTTTTCCACGCTCACATATTAATTCTAAAAATTATGAAAATTGGAATCTAGCAATAATTCGACATTTCGGATCCAACAAAAGTGGTTTTATCGAAAACGGAGGTCGTTTGGAAAATGACTATTTTTAAAGGCCATATATTATATTATATATAAATTCTATAGCGACCTTTCTGAATTTTAAACTGGACATAACTTTCAATTCCCATTATGAAATCTGGATTTTTCATATTCGTTAGAAAGATATAATCAGACAGATTCAAATATTTCTTGTTTTACTGAAATCAGATTTATTTTTCATCTGGTACACTCAGTTGAAATTTGAAATTGAATTTTCAAACTATCGCGCCATTTCAGGCTCATTTTATAATTAAAATAAATTTATATGTTCTAACTTCGATTTGAATAAATTTTTCATTGTTATTATTTAAAATAAATTATTTTAAATATTAAAATCCATTAAAATTGCTAAAATATAAATTGGTTTAGAATTTCCGGGTTCTTACAGCATGTCAGAGATTTCGAGCTCCACACCATCTGTGCAGCAATTCCATGCACAATGTTTCATATTTATAAGCAGAAATTATGGCTGAAATTATGGAGCTTGCCTTGAGAGTGGGAGGAGATGAAGTTCACCATGAGGGACAATAATGTCGAGAGCATGTATGCTTCATCTATTCAGCTAACACTCTGATTATGAATATAGAACCAGCTTGCAAACAAATAGAGCATACCCCAAAAACCATGGATTTATCAAAGAAGTCTATTACAACGATTCCATACAATCACCACAAGACAGTAGAAGTCAAGTTCTGTTACGCAATACACCACCGTTCATTAACGGGAAAATTCTATGCTGAGGCATTACGTTTATTACCATTAGAGGAATGAAGATGACCCATCCAGTAGGATGAATACAACAGTGGCTATTGTAGTTTACATACGTTACTATAGATCTGAGCTACGACAACATAAATACTCCAGATCTGAAACTGTCCACTATCGGAAACAAAACAGTCACTAAGGTACTTCCGACAAGATGAAAATCATAGTGTTCATTGAAAATCATAAGGTGGGATATTTTTGTTTGAATGTTTGTATTCTTCTCTTATTGTACTTCCTCTTGAATTGAAGAAGAATAAAAGAAGTTGTTGGGTCTCCGTGGGCATAGCATATTCATATCCAAACCACATTAAATCTTCTCTATCTTTTATTTCTGCTATTATTTCTACGAGGCTGCATAATTGATTATTTATAAGTTCCAATGGTATTTAAATAGACAATACTAGATCCTGATTAAATAGTAAATCTTCTTCTCAAATTAACATAAATATCACTATAGTTTGGTACCGAACTTAGTGTTATTGTTACTATTTGGATACACTACAACAAAAAACTGATTTTACGACGCCAAAATGGCATCGTTATACCATCGAAAACCCGATTTCTAATGCCTTCCCAATGCCATTTTTGGCGTCGTCAAAACTAGCATGGAAAAGAAATACCGACATCTTTCCGACTCCACTCGTTAGGTGTTTTCCGATGACATTTCAATGCCATTTTTATGACGTCTTTTCGACGTCATTCTTTCAACGCCTTTCCCACCATTATCGACGTCATTTCTAAAATACAATTTTGAATTTTTCTACGCCTTTTCGACGTCATTTTTGAAGCAATTTTGCATCATTTTTACTGTGTTTCTAGCCTTCATCCTAGAAATCAGATAGATTCGTTTGGATAATAATCAACATGCAAAATAACACACACATACACACACACACACACACACACATATATATATATATATATATATATATATTAAACAAAACAATATCAAGTAAAAACATTACACAGTAATAAAAAATAGCAATATAATTAATAAAACATCTACATAACACCCAACGTCTGATACAACTTATACTAGTGTCACATAAACACAAATTTAAATGAAAATATGTTTACACAACCAATAGATTCACAAAGTTTAAAGAGAAATTTTCCTCAATAATATTTCATCGCATTTTTTTTGGAAAGCAAAACTTTCTCCACAAATCCTGATAATACAAGTGAGAGACAAACAATATGCAAAAGCATGTATTATGAAAACAAAAGCAAACAGATACACCGCTCATACAAGAAACTCAAGATTGGCAAGCTATTTTTGTTCTTCAAAAATATCGACTATCAGAATTGTAAGCCATGCCATTAGGATACGAACCACGAGGCCGCTGATACCCACGACTCCTGGCTTGATCTCTATATGCAAATTCTAACTCACTGCCTGAAGCAACACTATATCCACTACTAATCGACCCACCTCGTGTCCATGTCCATGAGATTCAGAAGGTCAAACATTGCTTCGATAACCAACCATAAGTAATAACCCGGGAAATCAGAACCAATTTAAATTTTTTATTTTGGCAATTTTAATGAATTTTGAATATTTGAAATGATTTATTTTAAATAATAACGACTAGAAATTTATTTTGAATGGAATTAGAATGTATAAATTTATTTAAATCGAAATTAGAATTTAAATATTTATTTTAATTATAAAAGGAATTGGAAATGGCGCGGTAGTTTGAAAATTCGATTTCAAATTTCAAATGAATGTACAGGATTTAAAATAAACCGGATTTAAGTGAAACCAGAAATATTAGAATCTAGTTGAAAATATCTTTCCAAAAATCTGAAAAATCCAAATTTCATAGCGGGAATAAAAAGTTATGTTCAGTTGAAAATTCAGAATAGTCGCTATGGAAATATAGCCCTTAAGAATAGCGATTTTGCAAACGACCTCCATTTTCGATGAGACCACTTTGGTTGGATCCAGAATGTCAAATTATTGCTAGATTCCAATTTTCATTATTTTTGGAATCAATATGTAAGCGTGGTGGATTTAAACGTGTTTGGCAATTTCAGTTTGAATTTGAATCAACTGGAAAATGACCGTTTTTCAAATGGTCTCCAAATTCGACGAAATTAGTTTTGTTAGGACCGTATCGTCAAAACATAGCCAGATTTATTTTTCTGGAATTTTTGGAGTCCGTATGTGGCCCCGGTAAATTAAAATGTGCGTTCAGATTCAATATCTATTAATTTATATTTGATTTTGATGAAAACTGATCGAAAAAGTCGAATCGGCTTTTGGGACATATCCCATTGTGTTCGGAATGGGGTATTTGGCTAGAGGCGATAGTCATTGGACTCGATTTGGAGTTTGAATGGAAATTCACTTTTTGGAAATTAAATTTTTTAAACATATAATTATTTATAAAACCTCACCCCTTTTCTCCCTCTATGTTCAGATCCAATTCAAGATAAAAAAAAAAGATGCCATCGCAGCTACGACCCGTGCTCCCCAGGCCGTTCTCCCGCGCCTCCACCGCCGCACCCCCTCTGACCCCGCCGCCTCTCTCTCTTCCCTCCTTTCTCTCTACTACGTGACAGCAAACCCCCAAACCCGCCAGCAAACCCAAACCAGCCAAAAAAGCCTAGCCGCCAGCCCTGGGTCCCACCGTCGACCCTTCGATGCCTCCTCGACCCTGGCGTGCGCCACCCGCGAGCATCGAGCCTCCCCAATCCGTCACCGCGGCTTGCAACCTTAGCCGCCACTGGCCCAAGCTCCACCATCAGCTCTGGGATGTTTTCTAGCTTGCGATGATGGGTTCTGCACATGTACAGATGAGGATGATGGAGATAATATTGAAAAGGTAATCTTTTTATTTTATTTTATTTAAATTTAAATAACATAGGATAAAAACATGATAAAAATGAAAAGCTATGATTTTTAATCGTATAAAATACAATTTTTATATATATAATAACATTGTAAAAATATGATTTTAATTATATATAGCGTGTTAAAGATGTGATTTTTGCATATATGGGTTGGAATTAAAAATTCAATTTTTAGTGGATAACAATCTGATTTTTATTATATTGCGTTGAAATAAAAATACGATTTTTATCATATAAGTAGCGGTATAAAAATATGATTTTTATCATATAAAAGAATATATCTTTAGTCGTATAAAAATTGGTTTTTTATATATGAAGTAGCGGTATAAAAATGTGATTTTTATAATATAAACATCATATTAAAAATGTGATTTTTACTATGAACAACGTGAAAAAGACTGTGTCAGAATAACGGGAAAATCCAAACCGTTCAGAAAGAAGAACGGAGGAATGGAAACGAAATGTGAGAACTTCTCACTTTAATTTATTTTCTAGTTAAAAATATATACTAGGATGCAGATGTTGCTTAGTAGCACTGGACGCCTTTGTTTTGAAACCATGTTTGTTAGGTTGTTTGGTTGATTGGATTATTTTTTCGAATCTGGTGGTTTGGTTGAATGAATTGATTAGAATTTGGTTTGTACATGGCGTGAGCCATTATTAGGCGAGGGATAAGGCTAGGCCTTATTCCGATTCTAGTATCGCACCGTTATGCTGCCAAAATTTTCTAAAAATGTTAGAACAATAAAAGTATCATTTTTATTGTATAAATGAGCTGCGTAAAATATTCATGAGATGAAATAAATATTTTATATAATTTTTAACGTGTATATGAATAAAATAAATATTCATTTACAAATCGGACGATTTGTTTATGTACACCCATTTGACTGATATTGATTGGAACGATATATTTTACACATCGCCCAACTGCACAAATAATAATCAGCGTTTGTTGTTTGAAAATCCCACACGGGAATTAGGATGATATTGACCATACACTAATTCCAATATTTAGTTGTTTGTCAATCGATGGGTTGATAGACTGTTGTAAGCATTAATTATTCATATTTAATGCTTATGCAGTTGTGTAATGCACTCTGGATGATGGTTGACTGTGTTTGGTTATTGTTGCGTACAATGTGTATGAAATCCATATAAATAAAATTATATGGTAATTGACTATGTCTGATTCCAATTTGGAAAGAAAGAATATTTTAAATTAAATAATATTTTAAAATGACGAGTAATGAATATTTTAAAATTACTAATATTTTAAAATAATGTTCAGTAACGGATCAAAATATGATTTTGATGTCCGATTTGGGATGGACACAAAAATATTTAAATATATAAAGCCATGTTGATTAAATTAACGCCATTTTGATGTGAACAATATTTATATTGATTTTATTCATTTTTATAATGAATACTGAAATGGAAAAGATTTCAAATCTAATGTTTTGAAAATATTATCATTTATATATTAGTGATATGGAATATTTAATTTTGATTTAAAATTGAATATGAAGTTGAAAACGAATTTAAAATGATATATAAAATACGTTTTAAAAGGAAATCGATGAAATATTATATATATATATGTATATAATGGCCTTAAAAGAAAGCGCCGCGGTAGTTTGCGAATTTTGACCATTGACTGCGAATTGACATTACGGGAGAACTGATCGTCGGATTCTCCTAAAACCGGAACCGTTGGGTTTGTATCGAAAAGAGCTTTCCAACAAATACAAAAGATTTGGAATCCAACGGTTGGATTTGGAATCATGTCCAAATCAAATTTGGAAAAGGTCGTTGTAAGTGCAGTTCAATGACCGTTTATGGTAATCGACTGTACGGGCCTTGATAAAATTATAAAAAATATCGATAATTTGTGTAAGATCAAAATAAATGATTTGGAAAGAATTGGAATGTAAAATTCCATATTTGAAAAGATAAAAATGTATTTTTATCAAAATTAACTAGTTATGAACTAGTATTATAATCTAATATTTTAAATAAATAAATTGGATTTGAAATGGTTTTAAAAATAACCATAATTTCCAATATATGAATTGGAATGAATTTTCATTGAAATCATCTTCAGAATATTTCGATATTGGATTTCGTGATTATAAGGATATTGTTATGGAAATTTGGAAGATATATTTATATCGTTATTCCCAATAGGATATTGGTTGGTTTCGAAATTTGATATTGAATATAAGCCGATATAATTTCTACTCAGAGCCTTGTATTTAATATCAAATGGGATTTTGGGTTTGTTATGAATGGTGTCTTAAATAACATTGTTATTTAAGCTCGTGTGAAAACGATAAATCTTTTAATTAAGATTATTAGGGTTTCCAGTTAACTAACATTTAATTGGAATAAAATGGGATGTGAATTGGGTTTATTGTGGACTGTGTTTTTAACGACATTTGTTCGTTAACCCGATTTGCAATGAAATGTGATTTCGAATTTATAAATCTTTTTATTAAGATTTAATGGAAATTTTCCAAAGTAAAGTTTTCCAATTTAATATGTTAAATTGGAATTGAATGGAATTCGATTTGATGATAATCGAAATGAGCTTCTGTGGAGGAAGACTGTTAATATTTATGGAATTTAAAAGGCGTTGTCATTATTCCATTTATATTATTAGTCGGATACGGAAATTGATATCGATTATATATTGATCTGTTTTCCCTGAAGATTCCGTAATTAATTAAATGTGATTTGGATTTATCGTGAACTATGTTTTAAATAACATTAGTTCTTTAACCCAGTTAAAGGAAGAATGACATCTCTAACATTGTATTTGGAACTGTATGGTTGATCTCTGCTAAATATACATCTGTTTGGTGGCGGAGAATTTATTCTCTTGCTTAACACCCTTCTCTAAGACGTAAGAGCTTAGAGGTTATATATCGGCAGAAATCAAGTAGATGTAGATTGTAGATTGTCGATGCGACATGTTAGTGTTTCCAAAGTTAAATAATTATTAATGTTGATTTTTGGGAATATTAATACTAAGTGGAGTTTGGATGAATCTTTAATTAGATTGAAATGTTAATTGATAATTTAAATTATCAAATTTGGGAAATGATCGAGAGTGGAGTATCACCAGTTTTGCTCCAAGCGATAGTTAAATCTTTAATTAGATTTGAACGGGAAATGGTAATTGAATTTACGGATAACACTGTGGTGTTAGTTATGGGGTAATACCAGTTTTTCTCCATAGGATGAATAGGTTGGGATTGTGAAATTAAATAAATGGTTACTTCGGTAAGGTGCATTAATCTCGACTAGTTTGGAAAACCTTAATATGGTTTGAATTGGTATCCAAAGGAAGATTAAAGAATAAATTTAAAGAATTTATCTTTTATAAAATTATTGGGAACCTTTCCCAAAGGATATGAATATTTAAATAAAAGAATATTCATAATTGGAATGAGGCATATGTTGTGTTTTTATAGCACTTGTTTATTAGATACGTGAGTTATTCAGAAAGGTCGGGTTTATACCCATTCTGAAGAACTGATTCGAGGATATGTCGATGATGAAGATGGTGGTTGAAGAACGGAGGTCTTCACATCGTTTGGATGACTACTGATGCCTTGATTGGGCTGTAAATCCAAGACAAGGTAATAAGTGGTGATTGTCCAAACGTGCTTGGAGATCGACCGGATATGCGAGGACCTCTCTCCTGTATTGGACATATGGGACGAGGAATAAGGTGCCTCCGGTTTCGTTCAGACCCAGAATGAACTTGTAAATGGATGTGTGTCTGACATTGGATTTTATTCTTCGTTGAATGATTTCTATTAAATATATATCTGTTTGGCGACGGAGAATTTATTCTCTTGCTTAACGCCCTTCTCTGAGACGTACGAGCTCAGAGGTTATATATCGATAGATATCAATCGCATGGCATGAATTGCCTGTGTGGCATGCAGAGATGCAGTGATCAAGGCTTCTGTTGAAAAGAAGAGTCTTGTGGTTGATGATCAAAGCACAACTTTAATATAGCATAGCTTTGTGTATGGCGTTAATTCGCGAGCCTCACACCTCGGGTCAAAAAGGGGATCGGACCGTTGGGAGAACACGACGTTTCTTTCTAGCTATGGGTAGTGTCAGGGTTTTGCAAGCCCTGACATTTTATATTTTTACCTATGTGGTTGTTGGATTGCAAGGCGCCTTGGATATATCGGTCTCTACGGAGCCGATGGATATAGGTCTGATAGGACCGGGAAACGTGTTTTCAGGAATAACTAATCCTCAAACGTAAGGGAGGACCGACCCAACCGATCCAAGGGTTACCTAGAGCGTGTAGTCCGGAGACATTGGCTAGAGTGTCTCGAAGCGGTAAGGAGCCATCCCTAGCCTCGACTCATGACGGAAATCCAATTTCCAATACGTGACATTTCGGTTTGGATTGTAGAGCCTAGTATTGGCGACATGATAGATGGTACCCATGCCGCCTATGATTGATACATTTATATTTGAAGTTGTTTATAAACTATGCACTTATAATAGTATCAAATGATTTACTTAAACGTACCAAGCATGTTTGGCTATTATAAGGGAAAACCCTTTCCTCCGGCTTGCGTTGCATTGTGTGATTGGACCTGAGTCTTATAATAGCTTCATTTTTCCAAAAAGCATTGTGCTGTTTATTCTATGCACTAGTATTCTTGGAAGGAAACCCGTTCCGTGTTATACGGCGTGGTCCCTTGATTTACTCCATTTTAAAAGTTTTAATAACTGTTTTAGTTCTCATACCAGTCACACGACTGACCTACAGTTAATTGTTTTAACCTAAACTCTGGGTGCCCCTATTTTCCACACGGGCAGCTAGTAGTTTTGGTTTTGCGGATTTATATTTACAGGATCCTGGTTTACAGCTGGAACGATATTCGGAAAGCTCTATATCCGTTTTTCTCTTTCAGTTGCGTTTTTGTATTATTCTCCACTGCATTGTAATTTGTAAATCTCTGATATTTATCAAATGTATATTATTTAATCATACTCTGTATATTCTTGTACTCTGACATAAATTGTTGTAATAAGCAATGAAATGTTCTTCTGTTTGTGTTCTGATTTGTCGTGTTCTCATTACAATCTGGGCTTTCCTTCACGGGGAAGTTCGGGTCGTTTCAGTTGGTATCAGAGCTTTGGTTTACAGAGCTCGAGAACAAGACATATTAGGATCGAATGAAAGAATTCATCAGAGATTGGATTACAGTGAGAATGACTCGTTAGAGATGGGATCAGTAGCACCCTAGAACGAGTGTGAAGAGTAGTGTTTTTAAAATAAACAAAAAACAAGTTTTGTTTTGAAAATTTAAACCATTTTATACATATTTGAATATTTATTTTATATTGAATTTGGACAATCCAATATATAAAGATTTTTCATATACGCCTTGCAAACATATATTCAAAGTTTTAATATACTGGATAGATATAGAATCACACTCTAGTCGCCCTGAGAGGATTCTGATGATTGATATATCATCATCAGATTCTATGTTCGTGTTTCAAAAGTGGGATTTCTATATATTTCCAATAGACTGGTGTGAGAACCAAAACTAGATTGGGTCTATTGTTGTGACTTGGCATCAAAAATGGATTTTTATATACATAAAATTATGAATTTTAAATGATAATCAACTAATTGATTGTTGGTTGTGTTGTTTGATTATTGGTTTGATTAATTAAAATTTTGAACCATTAAGCAAAATTGAATCAAATATTGTACGTAGTTGGAAACTATTTAGAAATGCATACATTTATATATACACAAGGCTGGCCGCTTGGCAATTTTCTTTTTCTTTTAAAATGTTTATGAGCCTAAGGCCGGCGCTTGGCAATTTTCTTCTTCTTTTAAAATGTTTATGAGCTTAAGGCTGGCCGCTTGGCAATTTTCTTCTTCTTTTAAAATGTTTATGAGCCTAAGGCTCGCCGCTTGGCATTCTCCTTTTCTTTTGGATTGGTGAGGGCCCTGTGTGGTGGGTTGCAGTTTTAAATGTCTCCCTATACAAAGGAGGTTATGGCGAAATTTTTCGAAAATTTAGGGTATTAGCCAAATTTTTGAAGAATTTGAAAATTCTTAGAAATTGAAAAGTTGAAGACTGAAAGCCATAATGAAAGTTGAGTTGATTAGAAAAAACAACTTTCATCTCCATTCCTTTTCGAGGACGAAAAAATTAAGTGGGGGAGATTGTAACAACCCCGAAAATCAGAACCAATTTTAAAATTTTAATTTGGCAATTTTAATGAATTTTAAATATTTAAAATGATTTATTTTAAATAATTAATTACTAGAAATTTATTTTGAATGGAATTAGAATGTATAAATTTATTTAAATTAAAATTAGAATATAAATATTTATTTTAATTATAAAAGGAATTGGAAATGGCGCGGTAGTTTGAAAATTCGATTTCAAATTTCAAATGAATGTACAAAATTTAAAATAAACTGGATTTTAGTGAAACCGTAAATATTATAATCTATTTGATAATATCTTTCCAATGAATCTGAAAAATCCAAATTTCATAGTGGGAATAAAAAGTTATGTCCAGTTGAAAATTCAGAATAGTCACTATGGAAATATAGCCCTTAAAAATAGCGATTTTGTAAACGACCTCCGTTTTCGACGAGACCACTTTAGTTGGATCTAGAATGTCAAATTATTGCTTGATTCCAATTTTCATAATTTTTGGAATCAATATGTAAGCGTGGTGGATTTAAACGTGTTTGGCAATTTCAGTTTGAATTTGAATCGACTGGAAAATAACCGTTTTTCAAATTCGATGAAATTAGTTTTTTTACGACCGTATCATCGAAACATAGGCAGATTTATTTTTCTGGAATTTTTGGAGTCCGTATGTGGCCCCGGTAAATTAAAATGTGCGTTCAGATTCAATATATATTAATTTATATTATGGTTTTGATGAAAATTGATCGAAACAGTCGAATTGGCTTGCGGGACATATCCCATTGTATTCGGAATGGGGGCATTTGGCTAGGGGTGACAGTCATTGGACTCGATTTGGAGTTTGAATGGAAAATTCACTTTTTGGAAATTAAATTTTTTTAAATATATAACTATTTATAAAATCTCACCCCTCTTCTCTCTCTATGTTCAGATCCATAAAAAAAAAGACGTCGTCGCAGCCACGACTCGTGCTCCCCAGGCCGCCCCCTCCTGCGCCTCCACCGCCATACCCCCTCTGACCCCACCACCTCTCTCTCCTCCATCCCTTCACTCTCCTACGTGATAACAAACCTGTCAGCAAACCCAAACCCGCCAACAAACACTAGTGCCAGCCCTGGGTCCCACCGCCGACCCTCCGCTGCCTCCTCCACCCTAGCACGCGCCACCCACGAGCACCGAGCCTCCTAGTCTATCACCGCGGCATGCAACCTTAGCCGCTATTGACCCATGCTCCGCCATCAGCTCCGACATGTTTTTTGGCTTGCGATGATGGGTTCAGCACTGTTACAGATAAGGATGATGGAGATAATATTAAAAAGGTAATCTTTTTATTTTATTTTATTTAAATTTAAATAACATAGGATAAAAAATATGATAAAAATGAAAAGCTATGATTTTTAATTATATAAAAATACTATTTTCATATATATAATAAGATTGTAAAAATACGATTTTAATTATATATATCGTGTTAAAGATGTGATTTTTACACATATGGGTTGGAATTAAAAATATGATTTTTAGTGGATAAAAATCTGATTTTTATTATATTGCGTTGAAATAAAAATATGATTTTTATATATGTTGTAGCGAATTAAAATATGATTTTTATCATATAAGTAGTGGTCTAAAAATATGATTTTTATCATATAAACGAATATATCTTTAGTCGTATAAAAATTGGATTTTTATATATGAAGCAGCGGTATAAAAATGTGATTTTTATACTATAAACATCATATTAAAAATGTGATTTTTACTATGAATAGCGTGAAAAAGGCTGCGTTGGAATAACGGGCGAACCCAAAACGTTCAGAAACGAAGCATAGAGGAGTGGAAACGAAATGTGAGTACTTCTCACTTTAATTTATTTTCTAGTTAAAAATATATACTAGGATGCAGACGGTGCTTAGTAGCACCCGACACCTTTGTTTGAAACCATGTTTGTTTGGTTGTTTGGTTGATTGGATTATTTGTTTGAATTTGTTGGTTTGGTTGAATGAATTGATTAGAATTTGGTTTGTACATGGCGCGAGCCATTATTAGGCGAGGGATAAGGCTAGACCTTATTCTGGTTCGAGTATCGCGCTGTTATCCTGTCGAAATTTTCTAAAAAAGTTAGAGCAATAAAACATCATTTTTATTGTATAAATGAACTGTATAAAATATTCAGGAGATGAAATAAATATTTTATAGTTAAAAATATAATTCTTAACGTGTATATGAAATTCATTTACAAATCGGACAATTTGTTTATGTACACCCATTTGACTGATATTGATTGGGACAATATATTTTACATATCGCCCAACTGCACTAATAATAATCAGCGTTTGTTGTTTGAAAACCCCACACGGGTATTGGGATGATATTAGACATACACAAATCCCAATATTTAGTTGTATGTCAAAAGATGGGTTGACAGACTGTTGTAAGCGTTTATTATTCATATTTCACGCTTATGCAGTTGTGTAATGCACTCTGGATGATGGTTGACTGTGTTTGACTATTGTTGCGTACATGTGTGTATGAAATCCGTATAAATAAAATTATACGGTAATTGACTGTGTTTGATTCCAATTTGGAAAGAAAGAATATTTTAAATTAAAGAATATTTTAAAATAACGAGTAATGAATATTTTAAAATAACTAATATTTTAAAATAGTATTCAGTAGTAGGTCAAAATATGATTTTGATGTCCGATTTGGGATGGACACGAAAATATTTAAATATATAAAGCCATGTTGATTAAATTAACGCCATTTTCACGTGCAGAATATTTATATCAATTTTATTCATTTTTATGATGAATATCGAAATGGAAGTGATTTCGAATCTAATGTTTTAAAAATATTATCATTTATATATTAACGATATGGAATATTCAATTTTGATTTAAAATTGAATATGAAGTTGAAATCGTTTTGAAAACGAATTTAAAATGATTTATAAAATATGTTTTAAAAGGAAATCAAAGAAATATTATATATATACACATCTAATGGCCTGAATAGAAAGCATCGCGCAGTAGCAGTTCGCGAATTTCGACCAATGACTTCGAATTGACATTACGGGAGATCCGACCGTCAAATTCTCGTAAAATCGGAACCGGTGGGTTTGTATAATAAAGAGATTTCCAAAGAATACAATAGATTTGAAATCTAACGGTTGGATTTGGAATCATGTCCAAATCAAATTTGGAAAATGGTCGATGTAAGTGCAGTTCAATGACTATTTATGGAAATCGACTATACGGGCCTTGATAAAGTTATTAAAAATATCGATAATTTGTGTAAAATAAAAATAAATGATTTGGAATGAATTAGGATGAAAATTTTCATATTTGAAAAGATAAAAATGTATTTTTATCGAAATGAACTAGTTATGAACTAAAATTATAATCCAATATTTTAAATAAATAAATTGGAATTGAAATGGTTTTAAAAATAACCAAAATTTCGAATTGGAATGGTTTTGAATCGGAATCATCTTCGGAATATTTCGATATTGGATTTCGTGATTATACGGATATTGTTTTGGAAATTTGGAAGATATTTTATATTGTTATTCCCAATACGATATTGGTTGGTTTCGGAATTTGATATTGAATATAAGCTAATATAATTTCTATTCAGAGCCTTGTATTTAATATCAAATGGGATTTTGGGTTTGTCGTGAATGGTATCTTAATTAACAATGTTCTTAAACCCAGTGTGAGAATAATATATCTTTTAATTAAGATTATTAGGGTTTCCAGTTAATTAACATTTAATTGGAATAAAATGGGATGTGAATTGGGTTTATTGTGAACTGTGTTTTTAACGACGTTCGTTCCTTAACCCGATTTTCCAATTTAATATGTTAAATTGGAATTGAATGGAATTCGATTTGATGATAATCGAAATAAGCTTCTGTGGAGGAAGACTGTTTATATATATGGAATTTAAAAGGTGTTGTCATTATTCCATTTATATTATTAGTCGGATACGGAAATTGATATCGATTATATATTGATCTGTTTTCCGTGAAGATTCCATAATTAATGGAATGTGACTTGGGTTTATCATGAACTATGTTTTAAATGACATTAGTTCTTTAACCTAGTTGAAGGCAGGATGACATGTCTAACATTGTATTTCGAACTGTACAGTCGATCTCTGCTAAATATATATCTATTTCTGGTGGAGAATTTATTCTCTTGCTTAACACCCTTCTTTATGATGTATGAGCTTAGAGGTTATATATCGATAGAAATCAATAGTACAGTGTAGATTACCGATGCGACATGTTAGTGTTTCCAAAGTTAAATAATCATTAATACTGATTTTTGGGAAGATTAAAACGAAGTGGATTTTTGTTGAATCTTTAATTAGACTGAAATGTGAATTGATAATTTAAATTATCAAATTTGGGAAATGACCGAGAGTGGAGTATCACCAATTTGTTCGAAGCAATAGTTAAATCTTTAATTAGATTTGAATAGGAAATGGAAATTGAATTTACCGATAACACCGTGGTGTTATTTATAGGGTAATAACAGTTATGCTCCATGGGATGAATAGGTTAGGATTGGGAAATTAAATAAATGGTTACTTGTAACGTCCCGTATTTTTGGTAGCCAATTTTTTTATTTAATTTATTATTTTATTTGGAATGTTAATGGATTTTAGTATTTAATTCGTTATTTAAAACAAAGTTTGAACATTATATATTTATAAATCGAGCTCGAAATGGTGCGGTAGTTCGTAATATGGAGTTTTGAACTTCAATTGAATATACAGATCCGATATAAGTCAGATTTCTGTGAAACGAGAAACGTTGAAACCTTGTTGATTATAATTTTCATATGAAAGAGAAAAATTCAGATTTCGGATTATAGATTGTTAGTTATGGCCAAATCAAATTTTGAAATTATCGTTATGGAAATATAGGCCTTTAAAAATAGCCATTTTGCAAATGACCTCCGATTTTGATGAAACTAGTTTCATTCGAACTGTAACGTTAAATTATTATGCGGTATTGAATTGCTTGGCAAACCTATGTCGTATGTGGCCATGGTAGCCTTAAACGCCCGTTCATTTTCTATAACGCGGAATTAATTTAATAAAGGGATATTTGGGCACAACTTGGGCAGACGACCAAATTAAGCCACGAAACCAGTTCTGTTAAGTTCATATCATCGATTATAGTTAGGGTAGGTATATAGTTTGATATTTTCGAAGAACGGGTAATTTGGTGCCCAAAATGGCATTGCAGTGCATATAAAAATAGTCTACCGGGAAAACTGTCTCGGAATGTGATGAAACTAGTGTCGTTGGTTTCGTATTAATTAATTATTGTAGGATTTCAAATTTCAGGTTGATTGGATTTATTTAGTGATCGTGGAAAATTTAAACACGTGTTTTTCGCTGGTTTTATAAAGGAATTTTTTACAAACAATGTCGGAGTTCGACGAAACTTGTCCCATTGGGTCCGGAATATTTTTCTATGTTAGGATTAGCCTTTTTATCAGAAAACAGAAATCATTTGTAGTGGTTTTTATCAATTACTTAACGGTGAAGTTTTTTTATATTAAAATAATATTTAATCACCCCTATGTAAGCCGTCTATCAGTGGAACCCTAATCTTTTGCCCATCCCGTGGTCAACGAGGTTTGACCGCCTCTAAGCAAAATAAATGGATGGGAACTTCCAATCTTTCCCATCCAAAATCTCCCTACCCATTCCACATTTCGAAATCATCTTAACAGAAAAATGTTTCAGCTAACCGAGCTTGTTTATTTGACCGGTGATGATCAACGTTGGAGCTGTTAGATGGCCAAAATTTGCCTCAAAAGCAGTGGTGGCTCGAACCGTTTTGCTGCCGATATACGGAGTTGTATGGTACGGGATTCATGCTGAAGGGAGAGGGCATTGGGGCGCTTCGTCTGGAGGTGTTGGGTGATCCTCCGATCATCGGACATGGTCGCAGTGGTCAAGTGTTGGTGTTCGAACGAGGTAGCAAGTGTAGAACGCGCACGATGCAGGAGAAAACTAGCAGCGCTAATATTTGGTACTAAAGTGTGGTATGTGAAATAAAGGAATGAAGAGGAAACGCTAAGGCCTGAGAATACTTACAATGTAATCAGTTACTTTAACATATTAACATAATTATATTTAAACAAATTATTAATAAAGAAAATCTTTATTAATCATTAAAGAATGTATCATTGCGACAGGTTTTGAACAAGGAAAAAGAGAAAGATCGGCCTGGGCTTTGGTCTCTGGTTGAAGAACGAACACGAGGACTAATCAGAAGTTTGGACTGGCTGATTGCCTTTAATCACAGAAATTAAAGGTTGTGATTAAAATATAACTGAAACAATAAATAATTAGTATAATTATATATTTATTACAAATCTTAACTGGTGCAAGGTATTTTTATCGGAAGCAATAAACGAATGGGAATAAACGGATCTTGAGCAAACCACAGTCAACCTGAGATTGGTTTAAAAAGTAATGAGTCAACCTTATAATTTGATTAGGGAAATGATTAGATTAAGTAATTTATATTAACTTAAATTGATAATAACTTGTTATGATGTTAACAGAAAATCAAGTTACGTTAAGATTACAGTTGCAAGATCAGTATTTTGGAACTGACTTGGACACAATTGGAGATGGCTGGGAATTTTAATTAAATTAAACGCTCGTTATATTTAATTAAACCAAATCGCTTCAGCGACAAACGAAAATTAAGGTGAGTTAAACTCACTCAGCTTCACCCATTTATATTTTATATAAATTGGGTTTTGATTTTGTGTGCTCTGTTTTCTATGGTTGACTGTTCACTAGTTATATATTTATTTATTGATTTAACTGATGAGATTAAACCGTCGTTTAATTTCAGTGAAATACCAAATCGTTATTCTAACAATTGATTCCAATAAAGGTAACTCACCTTGTTGGTCACGTTTATAAAAATAAACTTATTTAATTGGTTGAATTGCTTGTGGTGGGATTAAATGGTCATTATTTATTATTATCAGTTAAATGAAATTGAACGATCTGTTTGGAGATAACCATTTGTATATAGGGAAGAACAGGTTGGAGGGATCCAACCGGATTCCTTAAATATATTATTTATTTTCATATTATCATATGAACTGTCATGTTTGGGTGATTGATTTGAGTATTGATCATTGATTGGAAATTCAACATTTGTTTGGTTTTAACCAATGGGCAGTATTGGTTGAGTAATCGGCAGTAAATGGCCTAAAAGTAAATTGTTTTGTTTATATTGATTTACCGTCAGGTGCATTGATAGAACTGAAGTTATGAAATTTATTTTCTGACTAAAGATAGAGTTTGAAATATATTATTTGAATAAAGGTTTATAAAAAGGAAATAAATACTTATTTTTATAATTAATTATAAATTGATTTTTTAAAGACAATTCTGATGTTAATCAGATTTGTAAATGTGAGAATAAGAAAATTAACCTAACGACTAAATTGGATAATTGTTTTGTTAAGAAACAATTAAAAGCAAATATTTTAAATTAATTATATTATTAATTAATTTAAAGGGAAAACAAATTGAAATCAGCTAACGAGATAACCTTGTTTAGAGTTGACTAAATTGGCCATTTTTGACAGGAATTTTTATTATTTTAGTTTGTTTGGATTAATCTAATTGTTTAAAGAATAATTGTTAATTTTAATGGGGTTTTAAAAAGGGGATTAATATTCATTTTTGTTAATAAAGAAATTTACTATGGAGGTAGTAAATTATTATTTTAATTAATAATAAACTAGAGAATTACTTTTTAATTGAAATTCATTTAAAAGGTAATCGAAGTTGAAAAGAAATCCAATGGATTAGTGAATGAAGTTTATGAACAGGTTTTATTTTTAAAACCTGGGTTTTTTTAACGAAATTATAAAGAGCATTTTAAGCGAACATGGAAGCTTAAACTAAATGTTACTTAATTATTTAAATTAAGTGAATAAAAATTAAGAGAAAGGGTTTATTATAAACCAAGATTTTTATAAGTGAGGATTAAGATGTTAAAGCGTTAATTTGGCATTAAAGTTGCTTGATAATGGGATTAATTAAAAGTGGGGAATCGAAATGAGAATCTCAAAGCGAGAGATGGTTGAATGGATTTAAAAGGAAATTGGGAAAAAGTGAATTGGGTAGTAGAAGTAAATCGTGGTATTTGATAACCAAATCCGAATTAAAACTGAGCTTGGTTAAAAAGGTCGAATTAAAAGTGATGTTTATAAAGAAGTACTTAATTATTGAATTAAGAGAAAAATGGGTATAGTCAAAAAGAAGTTTCAAAAGAGATAATTAGGTTTTATGAAACCGTATATGGAATAAAATAAGTTAAATGAAAATTGTGTTGATATTAGAGTGAAATATTGGTTTTTGGATTACAACTAGTATTTGCCTTTAGATATGAACGTTGTTGATCAAAGTTTGAGGGGTAATTAAAATACCCCAACTTGAACAACATCAGGATTATCTGAAGATGATATTAGCGGTAATCGTAAAAGAGGTTAGTGATAATTTATTATTCCCATTAGGAAACAATAATGCAACATTTGGTGGGAATTTGGAAAATATATAACGAGAAATCCGAAGTAAAGGAAATTAGTAAGAAGGGAAATTATATGAATGAGAATTCCAAAATAGAAGAAAAAACAAAAAGGGTTTGTGTGAAAATATAACGACATTTTTGGGTTAGGAAGGAAATGTAAAGTTGAATTTTATTCTATACTAGTAAATATTAGTTATTGTTTCAAGAACGGAATAAAAGATATTACGTAACGTTATTACGAATAATAAGTTGAATGGATTTCCTAATTGTAAATAATAAAGAATGATGTAATAAATGTTTTTAAAGTAGAATTAAGTGGAAATTGAATATGGTTATTTTACTAAGTATTATAGAGAATTTATTTTGAGAACATTAGTATATAAGAATCAAATATCGTATTTTTAAATAATAAAAGAGTTAGAGGTTTTAATTAAGCAGAAGTGAATTAGTTTGTTTTAATTAAAAGGCCAAGTGGTGCTGAATACTGAACCAGTGAACTCATTGGATTATCATGATTGAAACACTGTTTATTTTGATAGTTAAATCACCAACGATCAAATCTGTCCAATACAATTGTTGGTATGGAAAGACCGGGATCGAATTTATATTCAAAAACCATTCCGACCAACAAATGCGTGAAGATAACAGAAGATGATCGAGATTGAGCGTTGAAGACTGTGGATCTTCATTAAGCAGAAGAACTACTAATAAATCTCTAGTTTAGCGGCTAGAGATAAACTGTGGTTCTGTCGTGGTTGTGATCTACGGGTTGCAAGGACTTCTCGCTACTGATCCATGGGGTGATTCCTATATTGGATGTAGTGGGAGAGTGCCTTCTGTTCATCCTGTTCCTGGATGACTTGTATGGACGGATGTCAGACAGAGTATTTCCAAAGGGATTGCATACGTTGATTTCTTTATACGTACCATAGTTGGTGAGCTGCCAACTAGAGTATTTTTGTGGACGTCAATTAGTGATATCTGGCGGACTTGACGATGTGGCATTCAAAGTGAATGGTGACCAAATATTCCAAAAGAAAATTCAAGCCTCACAGCCGGGAAATGACAAAAATCGAGCAGGAAACATGGCAATGTGGGTCGCTCCTATTAGGGTGTATGATCACCTATCTAAAGAAATTCCTTTTGTTTCTTTAATCTATTTTGATGCTGTGCCCAACCGTTGGTGATATACATTCGATACACTCATGCAAAATGAGTGTTGGTCATGTGAGGGCCGGCTTGCAAGACGTTCTTGTTGAACCCAGTGTACTCGCCTCTAGAGATACACTAGCGGCAGGTGGTCCCATACCTTGTCATAGTCGGAATCCAATTTCCAATAAGCGCCCACGGTTTTGTTTGTATATATATATATATATATATATATATATATATATATTTGTGTGGAACGTGAGATGCAAGCATTCCGCTAGATTGATATTTACTTGTATTTAGACACTATTATAATATCAGAAAAGATATTGGTTTCAAAAATGTTTTGGGTTATCATAAGGTAAAAATTGTCGTATTTATGTGTGGATTTAGTATTACGATTATGCTTTTCTTTTGATAAGATTCTGACTTTAAAATCAAGTTGTGTGATACCCTTAATACTGTGCGAGTTTTTTTTCACTCTGGTTCATCAGACTGACCCGCTGTTTTGTAAATTCTCGGGTTAGCCCGAGATGTACAAGATCAGGTTATCGAATGCTGTGAAGAGATGAGCTGGAAGAGTCTAGACGTATGATATTATATAGCTACTATTCCGTTGTGTGTTGTATATGGGACAGATTTTTATAACTGTACAGAGATGTTGATCTACTCCGATATTGTAAGTATTTTTAAATGCTCTCAATAAAGTTTTATTTCTGTGTTATATTTTGTTCCGTTGCGATGTGAGACTCTGATTCTGTGTTGTGTTACTTCTTCTTCTATTCTTATATTTCTTTCTTTCTTATGTCACCCTCTAAATTCTTTCTAATAACGTTCCGATGTTTTTGGTGTTTTGAAGGTCGGCATGAGGTACGAGAAATGTATTTAGGTCAATTTCCAGGGCCAAAAATCCTTGGGTCGTTACAGTGGTATCAGAGCTATTGGTTTAGTAATAACCTTGGCTCTGTGGTGTAACTCGATAGAGATTGGGTTAGTAATACCCTAGATTGGGATTGAGTGTGAGTGTGTATATATATGTGAGCGTATTTGTAAATTTTATATACAAATGTTTCGTATTGTGTTTGTTGACCGGTTCAATCGTTGAGAAGCGTTGAACTGGCAAACGATACAGTATTGTTTTGTAAAAAGGGTAAATGAAATAATTTTACCCAAATTATATTTTGTATAGAAAGGAAATAATTTTGTCAAATTATTAAGATAATAGGGTGCTTGATTGATTTGAATGGAAATCAAATTGGATTGAAAATTTTGAATTGAAACTTAACCTGGTTAAGTGAAAATTTAATTAACAATGATATTGCAATTAAATGAAATAAATTTAGAATTTGAATAAATGATAATGAAATAGGAATCAATCGGGTGTTAATTGATTGATGTTCAAATATGTGAAACCAAAATAAAATATTAATGTTGAATTAAGTTTAATTGATTTGGTTGTGTATTGATTATTGATTGTGAATTGTTGTTGTTGGATGATGGTTTGTTTGAATGTAATAATCAACAAATTAGTGGGGCTAAGTGAATTATAAATAAAGGAATAATTTCTAGTATAATTAAAACTGGAATGAAACTGCATATGAATTGGAATTTATGATTTAACCCTGTATTTGATAATGAATTAACGTTATCTGTTTGATTTTGGAATTGGTGCAGTTATACTTGTTGATTAGTGAAATATTACTTAAAAACTTCATCTGTTTATTACTCATATGTGAATTGAGTTAAGTACAGGTGCCAGATGGCTAGGCAGATTGATATTGGTTGTGTAAATCGCATATATGTGAGCAAATATGCTCAATAGAGCTCGTAAAGGTACGCCTAAGTGAAAAATATAAATTTTGGGGTTTTGTTTTTTGTTTTCTGACCGTGTTGGTCGAGGTATATATATTATTTGTTCCTAGGATATCGCAGATGTCACTCCGTGCAGGGGAGACTCTACCGATTTTTTCCGGGAATTTAAGGTGTTAGAAAATTTTCGATATTTTTGAAAATATTTAATTATGATAATAAACTAGTTTTTGATTTAAATTAAACTGGATTTGGAAATTAATGGGTTTGTAACGTTCTTTCCTACTTTAGCAATTTCGAGGACGAAATTATTTTAAGGGGGGAAGAATGTAACGTCCCATATTTTTGGTAGCCAAATATTTTATATAATTTATTATATTAATTATTTTATGTGGAATTTTAATGGATTTTAATATTTAATTCATTATTTAAAATGAAGTTTGAACACAATATATTTATATAATTATAAATCGAGCTTGAAATGGCGCGGTAGTTCGTAATATGGAGTTTTGAACTTCAATTGAATATACAAGATCCAATATAAGTCGGATTTCTGTGAAACGAAAAACGTTGGAACCGTGTTGATTATAATTTTCATATGAAAGAGAAAATTGTATTATAGATTGTAAGTTATGGCCAAATCAAATTTTGAAAAATCGCTATGGAAATCGTTATTTAAAATATAGGCCTTTAAAAATAGCCATTTTGCAAATGACCTTCGATTTCGATGAAACCTGTTTCATTTGAACCGTAACATTAAATTATTATATGGTATTGAATTGCATGGCAAACCGGTGTCGTATGTGACCCCGGTAGCCGTAAACACCCGTTCATTTTCAATAACGCGGAATTAATTTAATAAAGGGATATTTGGGCACAACTTGGGCAGACGATCAGATTAAGCCACGAAACCAGTTCCATTAAGTTCGTACTGTCGATTATAGTCAGGATATGTATATAGTTTGTTATTTTTGAAGATCGGGTAATTTGGTGCCCAAAATGGCATTGCGGTGCATATAAAAATAGCCTACCGGGAAAAAAGTCTCGGAATGCGACGAAACTGGTGCTGTTGGGTTCGTATTAATTAATTATTGTAGGATTTCAAAGTTTCAAGTTGATTGGATTTATTTAGTGATCGTGGAAAATTTAAACGTGTGTTTTTCGCTAGTTTTATAAAGGAAATTTTTACAAACATTGTCGGATTTCGACGAAACTTGTCCCGTTGGGTCCGGAATATTTTTCTATGTTAGGATTAGCCTTCTTATCAGAAAACAGAAATCGTTTGTAGTTTTTTTTTATCTATTACTTCACGGTGAAGTTTTGTTTATATTAAAATAATACATAATCACCCCTATATAAGCTGTCTATCAGTGGAACCCTAATCTTTTGCCCATCCCGTGGTCAACGAGGTTTGACCGCCTCCAAACAAAAATAAATTGACGGGAACTTCCAGTCTTTCCCATCCAAAATCTCCTCACCCATGCCTTATTTCGAAATCATCTTAACAGAAAAATGGTTCAGCTAATCGAGCTTGTTTATTTGACCGATGATGATCAACGTTGGAGCTGTTATATGGCCAGAATTAGCCTCGAAAGCAGTGGCCGTTCGAACCGTTTTGCTGGCGATATACAGAGTTGTGTGGTATGGGATTCATGCTGAAGGGAGAGGGCGTTGGGGCGCTTCGTATGGAGGTGTTGGATGGTCCTCCGATCATCGAACATGGTCGCAGCGGTCAAGTGTTGGGGTTCGAACGAGGTAGCAAGTGCAGAACGCACATGATGGAGGAGAAAACTAGCGGCCCTGTTATTTTTGGTACTAAAGCGTGGTCTGTGAAACACGGGAATGAAGAGCAAACGCTGAGGCCTGGGAATACTTACAACGTAATCTGTTACTTTAACATAATTATATTTATACAAATTACTAATTAAGAAAATCTTTATTAATCATTAAAGAATGTATTAATGCGACAGGTTTTGAACAAGGCAAAAGAGAAAGGTCGGCCTGGGCTTTGGTCTCTGGTTGAAGAACGAACACGAGGACTAATCAGAAGTTTGGACTGGCCGATTTCCTTTAATCACAGAAATAAAAGGTTGTGATTTAAATATAATTGAAACGATAACTAATAAGTATAATTATATATTTATAACAAATATTAACTAGTGCAGGGTCTTTTTATCGGAAGCAATAAACGAATGGGAATAAACGGATCTTGAGCAAACCACATTCAAACTGAGATTGGTTTAAAAAGTAATGAGTCAACCTTATAATTTGATTAGGGAAATGATTAGATTAAGTAATTTATATTAACTTAAATTGATAATAACTTGTTATGATGTTAACAGAAAATCAAGTGATGTTAAGATTACAGTGACAAGATCTATATTTTGGAACTGACTTGGACACAATTGGAGATGGCTGGGAGTTTTAATTAAATTAAATGCTCGTTTGAATTAATTAAACCGAATCGCTTCAGCAAAACCGAAATTAAGGTGAGTTAAACTCACTCAGTTTTACCCATTTATATTTTATATAAATTGGGTTTTGATTTTGTGTGCTCTGTTTGCTATGGTTGACTGTTCACTAGTTATATTTTTATTTATTGATTTAACCGATGAAATTAAACCGTTGTTTTATTGAAAATTAGGCTCACATCCCTATTTTGAAACTTAATTAGGCTCACATCCCTCCTATGTTTTATATATAAACCCGCCCCCTATTTTACATTTTTTCACCTTTTCAGTTTTTGGCTAAAAAAAGCGCTAGTGAGTAAAAAAATATCTAAAATTTATAAATATTCTCGGAAGTCCACAAAAATTGTAATAACCCGGAGAATGTGAACCGATTTAAAATTTTTAAATTTGGTTATTACCAAAGAATTTGAATAATTGAAATAGCATATTTCAATAAAATAAAGAATTGGGTATAGTAAGGCAGTTTGAAATTTTGAATACAAACTTTGTCTGACTGTACCAGGTGGAAAATATAACGGATTTTAGCGAAACTGAAAATATTTAAATCTGTCTATGAATACCTTTCTAACGAATCTGAAAAATCAAAGTTTCATAATGGGAATCAAAAGTTATGGCCCAATGAATTTTCAGAAAGGTCGCTATATAGCATATATAGCCCCTGAAAATTGATATTTTGCATACGACCTCGGAATTCGACGAAACCACTTTTGGTGGGTCTCGGATGTCAAACTATTGCTAGGTTTCAAATTTCATAATTTTTGAAGCTAGTATGTGAGCGGGGCAAAAGAAAATGTGATTGGTCAATTTCTGTTAAAATGGGTCGACCTAAAAATGACCGTTTTTCAAACGAGCTCAGAATTCGACGAAACTGGTTTTGTTAGGACCGTATCGTCAAAACGAAGCTAGATTTATTTTTTTGGAATTTTTCGATTCAGTTTGTGGCCCTGGCAAATTGAAATGTACGTTCAAATTAAATATTGAATGTTTTATATTTTAATTTGAAAAGTAACTGACTGTAACAGTCGAATTGGCCAACGAAACATATCCCATTGCGTCCGGAATGGGGGTATTTAGCTAGGGGCGATAGACATTGGGTTTGATTTCGAGTTCGTTTGTAAAAACACTATTTAAAATTTCCTACAAAGCCTCGTCCATTAGGATTTTTCCTTTCAAAATAATAATAATAATAAAAATCTCGAGAAACCCTAGCCGCCAGGCGATATCGACGTCCCACGTTGCTCCGACCTTCTCTTCCATTTTCCGACCACCTCCGACGTAGTTAGCCCGCGCCGCCACCCCAGTTCGATGGCCCTTCCTCCCCTCTCCAAATCCGACCAAACCCCACCCTCCACCATCGTCTGTATCGCCTGAACCACCCCCACGAAGTCGACGTCTTTTCGACGCCGCCCAGCCTTCCTCCGGCCACCGAACTGACCCCACTCCTAGGCGCAGGCGCGCCTCTCCAAGCCCGAGGGCGTGGCACTACCTGATCGAAGCAACGATCTACGGATTTCACGAATTTTGCAAACCTAGTTTTGAATCTTCAAATAAAGGCACGGCCTTGTTTTTCTGAGTTGAAAATTACACTTTAAAGTGTTGCAAAATCCGTCTATCTTTGAAAAATCATATCTTTTTCATGTGTTGACGAAATTCGATGAAACAGGAAACATCGTGACCGCAAGGAGGCTCTCTACATTCTAGAAGAGACCTCGGATTTTTCTAAGCTCGTTAGGATTTTTAGCACTGCAAAAACCAATGTGAGGAATCTAAACTAAATTGTGTGAATGGAATCGCGTTGTATAAATTATATAAGCGAAGTGTAAATTATATACGCATTGTATACCTCATGTACATGTGTTGTATAAGTTATATTAGCGATGTATAAATTATACAAGCGTTGAATGAAACATATATGCTTTGAATTGTGATGAAATGCAAGTGAATTATAGAAATAATATATATATATATATATATATATATATATACTCCCCTCGTCCACAGACCATGGACGATATTTATTTCTTGTGATTGACGTGATATGATATGGTATGACGAATGGTTGGAAATAATTGTTTGTGGTTGATGTTGTGGTTGAAAAATACCCTCTTGTGGTTGAAACAATTAGAATAGGATTATGGAATTGAAAATAAAACATGCCGCCTGCGTGCGAACTAGATGCATGATCTCCATTGTCAAAAACCACGAGGTTTTAAGGTAGAGCGAGGAGCCGTACTAGGGACGGTCCCGGTTTTAACTACCCTGCCGTTATGCTGCCGAAATTTTATGAAATATACATGTGTCAGAATAATTTTCATTCTTTGAAATAAATTACATATGTTGAAACCAATATTCATGTGTTGAGTTGACATTCATTCGTTGAGTTGAAATTCATGTGTTGAATATTATTTGAATTCAAACAAATAGCTTTAGCGATAAAAATCACATTTTTATATATATACAAACTACAGAAAATATTCATGTGTTGAATTGAGATTCGCTCGTCGAGTTGAAATTCATGTGTTGAATGTTATCGTATTTTAAAATAAAATGAATAGACAATAAAAACTACATTTTTATTGTGAATACGAAGTGTTAAAACATTCACGTGTTGAATAAATATTTTTGATGATAAAAATATTTCTTTTATCATGTATACGCCTTGATAAAAATACACACGTGTTGAAATAAATAATAGTTCGCTAGAAATATTATTATTAGCTTTGTTCTGCATATATATACATGTGTTGAACAGGAAAAATGGATTAGCTGTAGAGTAAAGAAATTATTTGCGTGCCCGACAAATAGGTAAGACTTGATGAGTTGGCTGCGCAATTTTATTTTTATATCAACTCCTGTGAATGCCATTGGATGCGGAGTGCTGGTTATTCTGTGTGAAATAATAAACATCGCCATAGGATAATAACAATTAATTTTGAACTACACTACATGGCATACTTCTTGACGATAGGCATACTTCATCATATTCCACATAAGCAATTGGAGCTTGTGTGACGAGGTGGAAGATTTACCATACGAGCGAGAGGCTTGTATGGCGATGATTATATACTACAGGTTGAACTGATGCCTGATATGGACTATATAAAATATAACGATAAATGGCCAGATTAATAAAAACCCCACACGGGTCTGGAGTTGACAATAATCACGTCTCTCTAGTTATTAGATACGGCACATGCACTATTTATTTCCACACGGAAACGGGGTGACGAGAATTTATTCTCTGGAGTGATTATCTATACATGCTCCCCCGTAAACACCAGAATATATCACTATAAATATGTGGATGCTTTTTAGGATTTATTGGGTACCTAACACGGCCCAATAAATTTCCAAACCCCTCCCCGTACAAAGGAGGTTATGGCGAAATTTTTCGAAATATTAAGGCGTTAGTGAAATATTTGAAGTGAAAACGAAGTTGAAAATATAGAATGAACTATAATCGGAATTATAGAATGAACTATATATATATATATATATATATATATATATAAAATTAAAAGGCATCGAAGCCGTGCAGTTCGTGTTTCGGAATCGTAATTTGAAACGATTAGTACGAGAAATCCGACCATCGGATTTTCCCGAAACCGCAACCGCTGGGTTCGCCTTGGAAATATCTTCCCAACGGCACCAACCTTGTAAAAATCCAACGGTTGGATTGTCCGGAATGTTTAATTCAAATCTGAAGAAAAACAACGCCAGTGCCACGGCATGACCTGAAACTTCATTTAATTAAATATGGCCATTTTTAAATAAATAAAAATGGCGAAAAATCGTTATAAAATATTATAAGCAACATAGATTGGAAATAAACTAATTTAGCTTGAATTGTTTGATATTTGAGGGTTGTATGTGTTTGACATCAAAATAACACTAAAAGAACAGAAATATGGATGTTGAATAATATAACCATGGAAAGAGTCGATTTAAATTCTAATTACGTGAATTGTTTGAAAAGGCCGAGCTAACCCTCATTTCAAATAATTCATCGAGCGATTCGATTGGAAAATACAAGGACGATTCAAGACCGACGATCTTCGTACCGGTTAGATGGGCGCTGCTGGGGTTCCTGACCGGAGTAGCTACCGTGAAGAGATGGAAGTAGTAGCGGTCTGAACGTATGTGTTGATTGGACGGATATACGAGGAATTTGACGCCTCCGGTTTCGTTCAGACCCAGAACGGACTTGCAAATGGACTGTGTGTCTGACATTGAATTTTGTTCTATACTGATTGATCTCTGTTAAATATATATATGTTTGGCGGCGGAGAATTTATTCTTTTGCTTAACGCCCTTCTCTGAGACGTACGAGCTCAGAGGTTATATATCGATAGAAATCAATCGTATGGAGTGGATTGCCTATGTGGCATGCCAAGATGCTGTGATCAAGGCTTCTGTTGCAAAGAAAAGTCTTGTGGATGATGATCAAAGCACGGACTACGTGGCCTAGCTTTGTGTATTTCGTAGATTCGCGAGCCTCACACCCCTGTATGAGTTAAAAACGGGATACGGACCGCTGGGAGAGCACGACGTTTCTTTCTAGCTATGGTGGTGTCAGTGACTTACCAGCCCTGACATTTATATCTACTTTTCACCTTTGTGGTTGTTGGAATGCGGCGCCTCGATTATAGGTCTGTAAGGACCGGGAAACGTGTGTTCAGGAATAAATAATCCTCAAACGTAAGAGAGGACCGGCCCAGCCGATCTAGGGTTACCCAGAGTGTGTAGTCCTGAGACGTTTGCTAGAATGTCTTGAAGCGGAGAGGAGCTTTCCCCTTGCCTCGACTCATGACGGAAACCCAATTTCCAATACGAAATGACGGACTCGATTGTAGAACTAGTATGGAGACATAGTGGTATAGGGCACATATGTCGTCTATGATTGATATTTAAGATGCTATTCATTTTTGAAACATATATGCACTAGTAATAATATCAAATGATTTTGCTTTACACGTATCAAGCATATTTGGCCATTATAAGGGAAAACTCTATCCTCCAGCTTGCGTTGCATTGTATGATGGGACCTGAGTCTTATAATGGCTTCATTCTTTTCAAAAGCATTGCGTTGTTTTAAAGAATTTACTTTGTTTTAAATTGCACTGGCAATCACTGGAGTAAACCCGTTCCGCGAAAGTGGCGTGGTCCTATGATTTGTTTATTACTGTTGTTTAACTGTTAAATAGATTCCTCATACCAGTCCCCATGACTGACTCGTTGTTTGTTTCACTTTGCAAACGCGGGTGCCCTTATTTTCACACGGGCAGTCTAGTTTACAGGTGACAGGTTGTTTTTGGCTCTGCACTGTTGCATAGAGTGCATTTTGGCTCATGGCGAGGCTGACTTCACAGAGATGACTTTGACTTTTTCCGCCATTATTGTACTTATATTATGATTCCGCCACAGGCGATGCAGATTGCTTTACTTTCAGTATTTATTATCGTATGTATATGTACCGCCTTCGGCGATGTAGACTGATACCCTTATTATGTCTCACTGCATGTATGTATTCGGCCTCTGGCGATGATGACTGATCATTCCTCTTCATTTACTAAGTTATATCCATGTAAAATTATTCCATTTATTGTTTTTTCTATTATCTGTACTCTGCTATGATGATTAATGTGTTATATTCCAATGATTATCCTTAATACCGCCCCTCGGATTTTGGGATCGTCACAGAAATTAAAAAATAGTTGCATACATGTATGGAAGTATTACTTATAGTTGCATACATATGTGCAACTATTATATAAGCTATTTTGGCTTGAAAATCTGGACCGTAACTTGCATACATATGTGCAACTAGTTGAAAACTTTGCACGCATGTATACACGTATTTGCATAAACAAAACTTAAGTGAATTTTAGCCTGCGAATTATTTCACACTTTTATGCATGAATTATGCAATACGTGCATAAATGTATGCAAGTAAATCAAACACATATGCATGACTTGAAAACGTGCATAGAAGTATGTAAGAAAATTCAAATACTTGCATTGCATCATGCATTTTACTGCATTTTTTGTTGTTTTGTTGTTTTTTGGGATTATGATGTCTTGTTTGATGGTTTTTATCTGAATTTTCTATCGAGTGCATGTTTAATTTTAATATGAATTTACGTATTTTTTTAATGAATTTTTGAAAAATAGGGACTAAATTTACAATAAGTTTATGACCGGATGTGAGCCTAATTTAAAATTTTAACAGGGACGTGTAAAAAACACACCCTAAAAAGTAATCAGTCAACCTTATAATTTGATTAGGGAAATGATTAGATTAAGTAATTTAAATTAACTTAAATTGATAATAACTTGTTATGATGTTAACAGAAAATCAAGTTACGTTAAGATTACAATGACAAGATCTATATTTTGGAACTGACTTGGACACAACTGGAGATGGCTGGGAATTTTAATTATATTAAACGCTCGTTTGATTTAAGTAAACCGAATCGCTTCAGTGACAAATGAAAATTAAGATGAGTTAAACTCACTCGGTTTTACCCATTTATATTTTATATAAATTGGGTTTTGATTTTGTGTGCTCTGTTTGCTATGGTTGACTGTTCACTAGTTATATATTTATTTATTGATTTAACTGATGAAATTAAACCGTCATTTAATTTCAGCGAAATACCAAATCGTTATTCTAACGATTGGTTCCAATAAAGGTAACTTACCTTGTTGGTCACGTTTACAAAATAAACGTATTTAATTGGTTGAATTGCTTGTGGTTGGAATTAAATGGTCGTTATTTATTATTATCAGTTAAATGAAATTGAACAATCTGTTTGGAGATAACCATTTGTATACAGGGAAGAACAGGTTGGAGAGATCCAACCAGATTCCTCAAATAAATTATTTATTTTCATATTATCATATGAACTGTCATGTTTGGGTGATTGATTTGAGTATTGATCATTGATTGGAAATTCAACCTGTGTTTGGTTTTAACCAATGGGCAGTATTGGTTGAGTAATCGGCAGTAAATGGCCTAAAAGTAAATTGTTTTGTTTATATTGATTTACCGTCAGGTGCATTGATAGAACCGAAGTTATGAAATTTATTTTTTGACTAAAGATAGATTTTGAAATATATTATTTGAATAAAGGTTTATAAAAAGGAAATAAATAATTATTTTTATAATTAATTATAAATTGATTTTATAAAGACAATTCTGATGTTAATCAGATTTGTAAATGTGAGAATAAGAAAATTAACCTAACGACTAAATTGGATAATTGTTTTGTTAAGAAACAATTAAATGGAATTATTTTAAATTAATTATATTATTAATTAATTTAAAGGGAAAACAAATTGAAATCGGTTAACGAGATAACCATGTTTAGAGTTGACTAAATTGACCATTTTTAACTGGAATTTTTATTATTTTAGTTTGTTTGGATTAATCTAATTGTTTAAAGAATAATTGTTAATTTTAATAGGGTTTTAAAAAGGGAATTAAAATTAATTTTAGTTAATAAAGAAATTTACTACGGAGGTAGTAAATAATGGAAGTAAATTATTATTTTAATAAATAATAATATAGAGAATTACTTTTTAATTGAAATTCATTTAAAAGGTAATCGAAGTTGAAAAGAAATCCAATGGATTAGTGAAAGAAGTTTATGAACAGGTTTTATTTTTAAAACCTGAGTTTTTTTAACGAAGTGATAAAGAGCATTTTAAGTGAACATGGCAGCTCAAAATAAATGTTACTTAATTATTTAAATTAAGTGAATACAAATTAAGAGAAAGGGTTTATTATAAACCAGAATTTTTATAAGTGAGGATTTAGATGTTAAAGCGTTAATTTTACATTAAAGTTGCTTGATAATTGTATTAAGTAAAAGTGGGGAATTGAAATGAGAATCTCAAAGCGAGAGATGGTTTGATGGATTTAAAAGGAAGTTGGGAAAAAGTGAATTGGGTAGTAGAAGTAAATCGTGGGATTTGATAACCAAATCCGAATTATAAGTGAGCTTGGTTAAAAAGGTCGAATTAAAAGTGATGTTTATAAAGTACTTAATTATTGAACTAAGAGAAAAATGGGTATAATCAAAAAGTTTCAAAAGAGATAAGCAGGTTTTATGAAACCTTATTTGGAATAAAATAAGTTAAATGGAAATTATGTTGATATTAGAGTGAAGTATTGGTTTTTGGATTACAACTAGTATTTGCCTTTAGATATGAACGTTGTTGATCAAGGTTTGAGAGGTAATTAAAATACCCCAACTTGAACAACATCAAGATTATCTGAAGATGATATTAGCGGTAATCGTAAAAGAGGTTAGTGATAATTTATTATTCCCATTAGGGAAATAATAATGCAACATTTGGTGGGAATTTGGAAAATATATAACGAGAAATCCGAAGTAAAGGAAAGTAGTAAGAAGGGAAATTATATAAATGAGAATTCCAAGTAGAAGAAAAAACAAAAAGGTTTTCGTGAAAATATAACGATATTTTCGGGATAGGAAGGAAATGTAAAGTTGAATTTTATTCTATACTAATAATTATTAGTTATTGTTTCAAGAACAGAATAAAAGATATTACGAAACCCTGTTACGAATAAAAAGTTGAATGGATTTACCAAATGTAAATAATAAGGAATGATGTATTAAATGTTTTTAAAGGAGAATTAAGTGGAAATTGAATATGGTTATTTTACTGAGTATTATAGAGAATTGGTTTTGAGAACATTAGTATATAAGAATCAAATATCGTATTTTTAAATAATAAAAGAGTTAGAAGTTTTAATTAAGAAGAAGTGAATTAGTTTGTTTTAATTAAAAGGCCAAGTGGTGCTGAATACTAAACCAGTGAACTCATTGGATTATCATGATTGAAACACTGTTTATTTTGATAGTTAAATCATCGACGATCAAATCTGTCCAATACAATTGTTTGTACGGAAAGACCGGGATCGAATTTATATTTGAAAACCATTCCGACCAACAAATACGTGAAGATAATAGAAGATGATCGAGATTGAGCATTGAAGACTGTGGATCTTCATTAAGCGGAAGAAGTACTAATAAATCTCTGGTTTTGTGGCCGGAGATAAACTGTGGTTCTATCGTGGTTGTGATCTACGGGTTGCAAGGACTTCTCGCTACCGATCCATGGGGTGGTTCCTATATTGGATGCAGTGGGAGAGTGACTTCGGTTCATCCTGTTCCTAGATGACTTGTATCGACGGATGTCTGACAGTTTATTTCCAAAGGGATTACGTACGTTGATTTCTTCAAACATACCATAGTTGGTGAGCTTCCAACTAGAGTATTTTTGTGGACGTCAATTAGTGATATCTGGAGGATTTGACGATGTAGCATTCAAAGTGAATGGTGACCAAATATTCCAAAAGGAAATTCAAACCTCAAGCCTCACAGATGGGAAATGACAAAAATCGGTCACGCAGCATGGCTATGTGGGTCGCTCCCATTATGGTGTTTAATCATCTATCTAGATAAATTCCTTTTGCTTCTTTAATCTATTTTAATGTTATCCCTTTCGGGAAACGGTGGTATGAGCCCAACCGTTGGTGATATGCATTCGATACACTCAAGCGAAATGAGTGGTCGGTCATGTAAGGGCCGACTTGCAAGACGTTCTTGTTGAACCCAGTGTATTCGCCTCTAGAGATACACTAGCGGCAGGTGGTCCCATACCTTGTCATAGTTGGAATCCAATCTCCAATAAGCGCCCACGGTTTTGTTTGTATATATATATATGTGGAGCGTGAGATGCAAGCGTTCCACTAGATTGATATCTACTTGTATTTAGACAATATTATAATATCAGAAAAGATATTGATTTCGAAAATGTTTTGGGTTATCGTAAGGTAAAAACCATCCGTATTTATGTGTGGGTTTGGTCTTACGATTATCCTTTTCTTTCGAAAATATTTTGACTTTAAAATCAAGTTGTGTGATACCCGTAATACTGTGCGAGTTTTTTTTCACTCTGGTTTACTAGACTTACCCGGTGTTTTGTAAATGCTCGGGTTGCCTGGATTGTACAGGATCAAGTTATCGAATGCTGTGAAGAGATGAGCTGAAAGAGTCCAGACGTATGATATTATATAGCTACTATCCTGCTGTGTGTTGTATATGGGACAGATTTTTATAACTGTCCAAAGATGTTGATGTACTCTTATATTGTAAGTATTTTTAAAATCTCTCAATAAAGTTTTATTTCTCTATTATATTTTGTTCCGCTGCGATGTGAGACTCTGATTCTGTGTTGTGTTGGTTCTTCTTCTTCTATTCTTCTATTTCTTTTTTTCTTATCTCACCCTCTAAATTTTTCTAATAACGTTCTGATGTTTTCGGTGTTTGGAATGTCGGCATGAGGTATGAGAAATGTATTTATGTAGATTTCCGAGACCGAAAATCCCTGGGTCGTTACATTACTTCAGTAAGGTGCGTTAATCCCGGCTATTTTGGAAAACCTTAATATGGTTTGAATTGATATTCAAAGGAAGATTAAAGAATAAATTTAAAGAATTTATCTTTGATAAAATTAATTGGAACTTTCCCAAAGGATATGAATATTTAAATAAAAGAATATTCAGAATTGGAGTGAGGCGTATGTTGTGTTTTTATAGCACTTGTTTATTATATACGCGAGTTATTCAGAAAGGTCGGGTTTATACCCATTCTGAATAACTAATTCGACAATATGTCGACAATGAAGATGGTGGTTGAAGACCGGAGGTCTTCACATCGTTTGGATGATTACTGATGTCTTGATTGGGCTGTACACCCAAGGCAAGGTAATAAGTGGTGATCGTCCAGACGTACTTGGAGATCGACCGGATATGCGAGGACCTCTCTCCTGTATTGGACATATGGGACGAGGAATAAGGTGCCTCCGGTTTCGTTCAGATCCAGAACGAACTTGTAAATGGATGTGTGTCTGACATTGGATTTTATTCTATGTTGATGGATTTCTATTAAATATATATCTGTTTGGCGGCGGAGAATTTAATCTCTTGCTTAACGCCCTTCTCTGAGACATACGATCTCAGAGGTTATATATCGACAGATATCAGTCGCATGGCATGAATTGCCAGTGTGGCAAGCAGAGATGCAGTGATCAAGGCTTCTGTTGAAAAGGAGGGTCTTGTGGTTGATGATCAAAGCACGACTTTAATACAGCATAGCTTTGTGTATGGCGTTAATTCGCGTGCCTCACACCTCGGTATGAGTTAAAAAGTGGATCAGACCGTTGGGAACATTACGTTTCTTTCTAGCTAGGGGTGGTGTTAGGGTTTTTCAAGCCCTGACATTTTTATATTTTTACCTATGTGGTTGTTGGATTGCGAGGCGCCTCGGATATATCGATCTCTACAGAGCCGATGGATATAGGTCTGATAGGACCCGGAAACGTGTGTTCAGGAAAAACTAATCCTCAAACGTAAGGGAGGACCAGCCCAACCGATCCAAGGGTTACCCAGAGTGTGTAGTCCTGATACATTGGCTAGAGTGTCTCGAAGCGGTGAGTTGCCATCCCTGGCCTCGACTCATGACGGAAATCCAATTTCCAATATGTGGCATTTCGGTTTTGATTATAGAGCCTAGTATTGGCGACATGATAGATGGTACCCATGCCGCCTATGATTGATACATTTATATTTGAAGTCGTTTGTACACTATGCACTTATAATAGTATCAAATGATTTGTTTTAAACGTACGAAGCATGTTTGGCTATTATAAGGGAAAACCCTATCCTCCGGCTTGTGTTGCATTGTGTGATGGGACCTGGATCTTATAATAGCTTCATTTTTCCAAAAAGCATTACGGTGTTTATTCTATGCACTATTATTCTTGGGAGGAAACCCGTTCCATGTTATACGGCGTGGTCCATTGATTAACTCCATTTTAAAGTAAAGTTTTAATAACTGTTTTAGTTCTCACACCAGTCACATGACTGACCTGGAGTTTATCGTTTTAACCTAAACTCCAGGTGCCCCTATTTTCCACACGGGCAGCTAGTAGTTTTGGTTTTGCAGATTTATATTCATAGGATCCCGGTTTACAGCGGAACGATATTTGGAAAGCTTTGTATCCGTTTATCTTTATCAGTTGTGTTTTTGTATTATTCTCCGCTGCATTGTAATTTGTAAATCTCTGATATTTATAATGTGTATAATATTTAATCATACTCTGTATATTCTTGTACTCTGATGTAAATTGTTGTAATAAGCAATGAAATGTTCTTCTGTTTGTGTTCTGATTTGTCGTGTTCTCATTAGGATCCGGGCTTTCCTTTTCGGGGAATTTTGGGTCGTTTCACCATATGTGCCTACTATTGCTGCTGTTGCTCTACTCTTGATCAAAACAAAAAATATTTTATCTAACTCAAGCTTGGGTAACCTCAATTTCAACCCTAATTAGTTGCAATTTCAACCCATCCTTAATCAAATTATTATAGGACAAATGTTGATTTATTTTTAAGGACTTGCACCAATCATTCGGAAATCCAAGTCAAACACATTAACACGGTCTATGGAAATCTTGAAACAGGTAGAATCCACCCTAAATTGTAGTATGCAGCTATTTTACAATACATACTAATATAGCTAATTGAAACGACAAAATTATTTCATCATTGAGGTTTCATTCGTCATCAGTTATGTTCTTCCGACAAATAGTCAAAGACAAAATATGACCATCACTTTCATAGCGGTATCCAAGCGAGGAACCTCCGCCGGGAGCAACATGCACCTTTGTTAATGATCAATCAATGAGAAAATTTCCAGTGTTCTACCCATCAGCTCAAAAATAGTTGTTTCCAACTGTCCCTTGAATGCATGCAAGAATTTCTTTGAGTTTCTCCATAAGGGAAAAGTAGTAGAGTTCTTAGCAGGTTTCTCAACTGTAGGTTGTGGAGCTTCGTCAGAACCAAATAAGTAGCCTAAGGAACTCTGGCACCTTCCACTGCTCCCTCCTCTATTCATCTTGCTAGGTGGAATTGTTGAAATGTGTGTGATTACCGGAAACCCTAAGCTTCACAAGGCAAGATGATAGACTCATTGATTTATAAGAAATCATAATAGAAATAACCAATTTTACTCGTCTAACTTAAGCTCCATCAACCTCAAAAAAACTCTAAACCCAATCATGTTCAACCATAACCAGGATGTTGTCGGCCTCATAAAGAAAGTAGCGATAATTATCCGACTTCCTCACCTGCTTCTATCACTGGAGACACCGTACTTCATATCCATATGCCACCAAATCGAAACACCTATTCATCACGCGATATCACCTATTCTTTGTCTCATACATCGATTGTATGCCTATTCAGATCTACCTGATGCTTCATCGTACGCCTATTTTTTATTGTGCGCCTATTCATCAAATCACAATTTAGATCCATTCGCCTGTTCATCACGCCCAATGTGACATCCCGAGATTTTTCGATAATTTAAAATATTAAATTTAATGTGATTTTGAGTAAACTTGTTGCAAATATTAAAATTAATGATTTATGTCGTATATTGATAAGGTTTGAACTATAATTGACTTATTGAAAATGAACTGCAATAGCTATGTATGATATGACAGTGTTTGATGATTTGTTTATAATGGAATTTGAAATCTACATTAAATTAAGAACGTAAAGAGGATTAACTACTTTTGAGAAGTTGGAATTTATTATTAATATGTTTAATGAAATCGAATTGCGAAATTTATAATTGAAATAAAATATAAACTTGGTAAATGATAAAAATTGAATTCACGGTAAATGAAAGTAAATTTTATAAGTTTATATGAATTCTATTTCGATTTGGAGAGAATTTATAAACCTTCGAATTTAATTTAAAGGTGAATAAACGAAAATGAATTTTTTATTATATTAATGAACTAGTTAAAATTATCATTTTGTAAATGATCTCGGAACTCGATGAAATTAATTTTATTGGATCTGTAACTGTAAATTATTATAAAATCTAAATTTTCGTAGCCAACGGAGTTATCGTTTGGTCGCAATAATTTAAAACATATAGAAATTTGTGTATATAATTTAATTAAATAATCGTGTTTTGGAAGAAACTGCTAGAGACTTTGGAATTGAGCTTTGAAACCCATTCCATTGCGTTTAGAAGGCGTCAAAACCTATTGTTAGGCTGTAAGCAGGACTGGTTTGGACTCAGTCCGAATTTTGGCTAAAATATACGCAAAACGATGAATTTAATATTAAAATAATAAATCTGAAACCCTAATAATATTGCAGGCCGCCGTATTCTCCTATTTCAATGGCTAGAAAATTCGATCGTTTCTTCCTTTTCCTTCGATCCACTCAACTGTTTGACAAGCTTCCAAAAAATAATTGTAGAACTAGACAAGATCTTCGAATCCAACGGTCACGATCTCGATCGACATTGTGGTTGAAGAGCATTTGACTCACGTTCACGGCAGCAGTGGTCTCAGTTTTCGAGCTAAAGGGGGTGGCTGAGTTTGGATTCATTCAGGCCGGGGATAGAGTTGGAGGTGGCGCGCTTTCTGATGATGTTTGATCGTGATTTTAGGGGCGGTTGTCGGGTGCATGTATATGGAAACCGAACGGAATGGGTTTGTTTGGATCGCGTTCTTCCTAGAGCGGCTACGAACGAAGAAGATGGTGGCCAGCACATGCTGACATGGCGAAATAGGAGTGGTTGAGTATGTTTTATTTTATTTCGTTTAATTTAAATTCAGAATGTTTAAACACATATAACTTTTCATACGAGCTCCAATTCGCACGAGGTTAGTTGTATTAGAATCGTATCAACGAGCTCTTCGCGATGGCACTGATTTGGACAGATTCTTAAATAGTTATATTTAAGGGCTTATTTTGGATTTCAAACGCGTTCAGAATCAAGGTGAGTGATTAAACCCACTCACACCTAACTAAAATATTTGATTGTTAGTTAAATTAAATTTACGTTATAATATGATTGTACTGTTTGTTGTTTGATTGTTTAAACCATTTATTTGTGTTAATCGGCATAGATAGTATAATTTAATTTAATTATTATTGTTATAAATTGTACAGTTAGAATTTAATTTCTAGTTTAAAAACCTCATACCTAATGACTAGTGATTGATATTATATTGAACTGTTTAGATTTGTTTATTTTGATGGATGTCTAAAATTTATATATTTAATGTATTGATATGTAATTCATCTTATTGACACTGTTCATATATGTTATTTATTTTTGTTTATTAGTCCCAACTATTACTCTAGATGTTACGGGCATCAAATAAACCCGGGATTAATCATTGAAATGAATTAAGAACGTAGGTTGAAATGATAAATACCTATGACCCTGATTTGGAATGAAATTATATATATCCTTTCCCAAAATACTGAAATTAAATTTTAAGTAACACTTGGCCGTAGGATAGAAATTTATATAAGGACACTGGTTGGTTAAATAGAACTTGTTTTAACTTTGAACCTTGGAGTATTTTCAAAAAATAATATAAGCGATGTTTTATCAATTGATTTCCTTTGAATTTAAACTATGAGTTTTGAAATATAAAAGCAAGAAGGAAAATAGTTTAATGTGGTAACTGAAGCAAAAAATGAAATTGAATGTGAATCTAATTTATTGAAATTGAATTGTTTTTTTCCACCTTTGAAATTTAACTTAAATCAACATTGATTTAAAACGATATCTGAATTGAGAACTCATGTAATGACCGGCATTTGCAGAGGTATTATAATTAATTTATTTAATTATATAAATAGTGTTATAGTGAATTTAATGGTCATGGAATTAAATAGCTGGGAATATTTAATTAAAATAATAAATTAAATTATATATTTAATTCTGAAATAATCAGAATTGGCTGAAATGGCGATATGGTGTGAACTGGATCATCTGTGATATTTAATTCAGTTTAGAATTGGATTAGAATAACGAATATATTATTTGAACGACAGTTTGAACGTATAATTATACTATAATTATATCGAGCTCGAAATGGCGCTGCAGTTCGTAAATTGGTGATTTGAACTTCAACTGAATATACAGAAGCCATTTTAAATCAGATTTCTGTGAAACAAGAAACATTAGGAGCTGGTGGAGTATATCTTTCCAGTGGAAGAGAAAAATCGGGATTTCTTCATGTAGATTTTGAGATATGTCCAAATCAAATTTTAAAATAGTCGTTATAGAATCGTTTATCGACCGTATCGGTTTATTCGATATAACAAGAGATCGAGATTGAATTTAGACAAGGTTCTTTTGGGACATAACGATAATTTAATTTTTAGAATTTTATAGTAAATTTTAATTAATTAAATAAGCAACTTTTTGTTTGGAGTATTTTGCACCCTGTAGTCAACATTTTGGGATTTCAAAATATGAGTTAATCTACCGGTATTATTATGTTTTTGGGATCACGGCACATTACTCGATTTAATGATATTTTCATATCAGTCCATGGACAAATAGAGTTCCATATAATGGGGTACTCGAAAATGGAAAACAAATATCCTCTAAGCCACTTCTTTCTGTGATCAAAATAGAGGCCACACACCCCTATTTTTCATCCACACAAAATCTCCTACTCGTTATATAATCCCGTTCTTAGCCGCCACCAAACAGAAAATTTCAACGGTTAAAAGCAAAGTTCCAAAATAAAAAAAAACAAATACCACAAAAATCTATAAATTCCCAAACTCAAATATTTGTGATCTCCTTGGCCTCCTCTTCGACTCTATACTGATTTGTAGGGGTTCGATCATCTGTTGGCGCCATCATATTTCAACAGCGAGGGTTAGGGTTACATCGTTTGGGGGTTGTGAGCATCAATGGAAGTTCGGATGGGTATTTTTGAGTTTACGAGATAAAACCGAAGTTGTATACAAATTTTAGGAAGGATCGGAGCAAAAACAGGTCGCAATGATTGAACGGGGTCGCCTGTGCTGCTTACGAACGCAACAGGGAAGTGGTCATCGAGTTCGACATCTTAGGGAGCATCTTGAAGAGGACATGATGAGAGGTTGAATGGATATTTTAGTTGTTTTCTTTGTGGAGAGATTGAGGAGGGATGAGAGTTCGAACAACACGAAATGGACGTTGAGCAAGTATACGGGTCCGTGGTTTACCTGATGGAGAGGAAGAGGTACTGTTCATTTGGGTTAGAAGGAGTTGGGCTGGGTTTTGGTAAGTAGTGAGGCCCAAATGCTTAAATAGAATTAGTTAATTTAACTTAAGTGTATATTAACTTCGAATTGACATAACTATCTCATACGTGATCAGAATTTCGAACGTTCAGATCCGTTGGGATCGTACGGACGACATCTACACAATGGAACTGATTGGGAGTGGATTGAAGTCCGTTACAATTTATAGCAAAATAAATTGTCCGTCTGAATCAAGCGATGGTTATCGTTATTAACGATGAACTGCCAAAGTGAGTAAATCTCACTAACTCTGAACAGCTTATAATTTCATGTTTTATTTTTAGAACTGTTAAATATTGGCTGATTGACTATGTGTTGACTGTTTGATTGAACTGCTAGTCAGTTAGTCGAATTTCTGTATTGATTCTGTTTAATAGAATATATCATATGGAACTGAAAGTGATGTTGATTTTATATTGTATAACATCTGTGGATGCAGGGAGACAGGTTGGAGGAATCCAACTGGATTCCTCAACATTTATTTTACTATGATTCATATATTGTAATATATGATGTGATATATAATCTGTTGTCGATTATATGTGTTTGAACGATATTGGTCATCGTGATTTGATGTGCTAAATACCATAACATACCGGAATGTTGAAAAGGGAATTTTCAAAATGAATAATGAAAATAGATTATTTATAAAATCAAAGGATTTTATAAAAGAGATAATATTAGTTAATCAAAGGAGATTTTATAAAAGGAATTATTTATAAATGGAATATTTATAAATAGAAATTAATTTATAAATGGATTATTTATAAATAGAAAATACTTAGAAATGAAACCCTAAAGGTATTATTTGCAAACCATTTGCAAATAGATTAGAATGAGAAAGGTTTGTAAACCATTTACAAATCAATCAGAATAGGGAATATTTGTAAATCCTTTACAAATGAAATCGAAAGAGGAATATTTGTAAAACCTTTACAAATGAAATCGAAAAAGAGATATTTGTTAAACTTTTTACAAATAGAATTAAAAAGGAAATATTTAGAAAATAAATAGAGTTATAAAAAGGAAATTTGTTTATAACCGAACAGGATGTTATAAAAAGGAAAACGTTATAAAAAGGAAAAACGTTACTAAAAAGGAAATCATTTGTAAAGTGAAGAACCGTTACTAAAAGTAAATCTTTATAAATGAATAGTTTATTCAAATGGAGTTAATCGAATTTAGTTATTCGAATAGAGTTAAATCGAATATAGTATTCAAAGGGAGTCAATCGAATAAGGTATTCGAAAGTTAGTAAATCAAATATATTATTCGAAAAGGGGATAGTCGAGTAGAGTTAGATGAATAGAGTTAATCGAATATTTGTTATTCGAATAAGAGTTAACCAGTTAGAGTTAATCAATTAGAGTTAACCAGTTAGAGTTAGTCCAATAGAGTTAACCAGATAGATTTAAATCGAACTAGAGTTATTCAAATAAAGTTATCGAATACTAGTGATTCGAATAAGAGTTAAATAGAGTTATCGAATATTAGTGATTCGAAATAGAGTTAAATGGAGTTAAAGGAGTTAATCGAATTTGGTTTATTCGAATAGAGTTAAAAGAGTTAAATCAAATAGAGTTAAATCAAATAGAGTTAATCCAATAGCGTTAGTCCAATAGAGTAAATTGAATAGAGTTATCGAATATACCTTATTCGAAGAAAAGAATTATCGAATAGAGATGGTTCGAAAGAGAGTTACGTAAGGAAGTTTGTTAAAGAATTAAAAGGTGAACTTTGTCTATTTCAAGTTTAGAAACGTTGTTCAGTTAAGGTCTGAGAGGTAGTATTACCTCAACTTGATTGACTTCATTTTTAACTGAGGAATGGTTAAGGTTCGATAGTGAAGGTGGGTTAAAGGAATTTAGTTAATAAGCGTAATGGTTTGAGATGGCATCACGATGGTTTGTTTAAACATCTGTCTAAGTCCAATAAAGGAGTTTTGGAAATGTTTTCCAAATAAGAACCAGAAATGTTTTCTGATATAGAAAACAATAAATGGAAATGTTTTCCAATGGTAATAACTTATATTTTCTAAATTTAGAAAATAAGGAAGGTTGAATATAGGGAAACAGGAGATGAAAAATGAACTAAGGAGATAAATGTTAAATGATGTTTGATCAATATAATGTCCATCTGGAAATAATATCGTTGTTTGCACACCTGTTTTTCTTTGATGGTTAAATCACAGACTATAGAAGTTTTGACCATTTTAACGTTGTTAATATGGAGAGACCGGTTGGATTATTATCCAAAGAACCACTCTGTATTGGCATAAGCGTTGTGAATCATATATGCCAAGGATAATTGAAGACGTAGCGAAGTGCAAGGGCTATTGTATAAGTCTTAGATAACAGTGCCTAAGATGAATGTACTGAATAGTGCCTTCGGTTCATCCTGCTCCTGGATGACTTGTATGGATGAATGTCTGACAAAGTATTTCCAAAAAGGTCACGTACATTGATTTCTTCAACCATACCAAGAGTGGAAGCGGAGAAGGAAACTTCTTTAGCTAACACATAATGATGTGGCATTCGAAGTGAATCTGGTGTGATGATAAAGCGTAGCTTCTAGCCTCACATCCGGTAAATGACAGAAATCGGGCAGGCAGCATGGCTAAGTCGGTCGCTCCGAAGTAGGGTGTATAATCACCTGATCTAGAGTTTCATTTACTTCTAAAAATATATTGTTGATGTTGTCCCATTCGGGAAACGGTTGCTGATCCCAACCGTTGGTGATATACATTCGATACACTCAAGCGAAATGAGTGGTCAGTCATGTGTGGTCAGGTTGCAAGATGTTCTTTTTGAATCCAGTGTATTCCTCTCTAGAGGTACACTAGCAAAAGGTGGTTCCATACCTTGTCATAGTTGGAAATCAATTACCCAATACGTGCTTGCGATTTTGATTGTATACTATATATGTAGAACATGAGATGAAAGCATTTCTGCTAGATGATGATTATATTGTGGTTCATAGACATTATTATAATATCAAAAGGTTTTTGATATAAAGATAATTTGGATTCTCATAAGGGAAAAACCCATTCCGTTATACAGCGTGGTCTTATGAGATATCGTTTACTTGTTCAAACTGTTTTAAACTGTTTTACTCATACCAGTCCATATTGCGTACTTGGGGCAGGTGTCGCATGACAGGGGGTTCTCTCTTTTCGTTAGGTGGTGAACCGGAGACTCTTACCCCTATATGTCCCGAAAATGAGGGTTGGTTGTGAAGTCGAAAGGCTGGCCATAAAATATGGTGCTGGGGTACCAATGTAAGCCACAGTGGGGGTATTACCTTGCTGCTTTGGGAGGATGTGGATAGGATGGTTGTAAAGCCTACTTGAAACAAATTTCCGGGTCATTATAGTTGGTATCAGAGCAGAAAGTTAAGTGAATTACCTTGGCTCTGTCGCATGACTCAGTAGAGATAGGGTTAGTAATACCCTAGATTGAGTTTGAGTGTATATATACGAGTGAACGTAATTGTAGATGATATAAAAATAATTTTATATTGTGAAGACTTATTGGTTGAGTAGTTTATGAGTACTGGTCGATCAGTTTGATCCACTATATCGGTACGAGTTTATGAACACTCAAATACGATGGGTCGACACGATATGTTTTGAAAAGAGGGTAAATGAAACTCATTTTACCCAAAGTATATTTTGATACATATTGGATATATTGGTTGATATTATAATCGAATAAGATTATAAAAAAGAGAAATGGTTATGTAAATAACCAATCAGAATTCATATAAGTGAAATACTTGAAATCAGATGAGTTAAATCTGAAATTTAAACCAGAGATTGAATTAAAACTCTGGAGAATTGGATAAGAGTTTGTAAATGGATTTGGATTAAAAATAAGGAAAATTTAAGATCCTGGGAGATTCTAAATTGTTTTACAAGCAGTGTGAATTATATTTTGAAATGAATTTAAAAGTGGAAATGTTTAGAAATGGTTTTATAGTATTGAACTCACTTCGATCGCTGGAAAATAGATCCCGATGATGACAACTGCATCATCAGTATTCATTTTCGAGTTGTAGGTGACGAATTACTACTAGAGATACTGTTTCGAATTTGTTTTGGGAAAGACAAGTTGTGTTGAATTTCAAAATGGGATTTATAATATAGTATTTGAATATATAGAATTTGAATATAGAAATTCAAATGGGATTTATAATATAGAATTTGAATATATAGAATTTGAATATAGAAATTCAAATGGGATATATAATATAGAATTTGAATAATAGAATTTGATATATAGATTTTAATAATAGAAGTGATATAAAATTTGAATAGAATTTGAATAGAATTAAATAAGTCGAAGAGGAATTAGTTAATCAAATTTTGAATTTGAAGTTGAACTTTGAAAGGTGAATTGGATTTGTAAATAGATATTCGAATTCAAATATTGAACTTAAATCTGAAATTTGGATTCAAATTAGTTAATAAGCAAGTTAAAATATATTTGAACATGTCATGTTCAAATATAAAAGTGAAATAGACGAAAGAGTTAATTAACAAATTGAGTTAAAACGATCAGGTATAGTTAAAATAGATTGGGCAGGTATAAATATACATGAGATAGGTATGGAAAAGGTATGAAGGTATATAAATAGAATGCTCGACGAAAAGGTATGTATTTAATTCATATATGAGATTTTATGCGCCGTATCGGCTAGCCACTTGGCTTTTTCTTTTTCTTTTGGATTGGTGAGGGCCATGGGAGGCTATTTGAAATATCCCGATGCTCCTGGTACAAAGGAGGTTATGGCGAATTTTTCTGGGAATTTAAGGAGTTAGAATATTTTAAAGATAATTTGATAGTTAGAAATCAACGTATCGATATATATATATATATAGAAGTCGATAAGGAAACGAACTTAGAAACATAATAGTAAAATCAAAAAGGAAGACTAAGAATAAAATCTAGTAAGAATAGAAAGAGGAAGCGTATACGTGTTTAAAAGTGAATAAGTAGTTGTATGGTATTGATTATTCGAGTAAGTAGTCATATCTGTTCTGACGTTATAAATGTTATTCAGTCAAGGTCTGAGAGGTAGTTATACCCCAACTTGATTGATTTCATTATTAACAAATAAATAATAAGATTTCAGGCTCGAAGATCAATGTTGAATGAGAGTTAGTTGAATATAGTATTTGGGTTGTCATAACGATGTTTTACACAACATCCGTTTTAACCCAAATAAGTGTAAGCTTGGAAATATAATAAAGAATATTTCCTAAGTATAGAAATAAACGAGATCAGAAAAGACATAAGTAATTGGAATATTTTCCAATTATAAATAACATATATTTTCTAAAGTTTAGAAAATAAAGGAAGGCGATATTCGGAAATGTTTTCCCAATAACATAAAAGGCCAATATGGTTATTGAAAATATTTGGTTAACAAATATTGATAAAGAAATAGATAAGTGATTTAACTAATGGAATATTATTTAAGGGCTCAGCGACATGTTCAAAAGAAAATTTTGATTTTTGAAAAGAGTAAACTGTTAAAAAAAACTCCCAGGGAAAGACTGTTTGAATTAAAAACAAATTTAACAGAAATTTGTGAAAGCAAATTTGAAATAAAGTAAAGCCAGTAAAGTGGTAACTGAGGTTGAATTAGAATGACATAGAGACAAATTGGATTGTGAGATTCAAATTTGAAGTGTAATGGGATAATCAAGTTAAGAGTTGGGAATCGAGAAGAAACTCGAGTTAAAATGATATTTGGCTCGGATATAAGCGAATGGTGGTGTTGTGGATAAAAGCAGATTGGAATTTGATTGGGATAACATTGGTATATGCTGAGTTGATAGCATATGGAAGTGATAGAGTTTGTAATGACCCGGATCCTTATGGTTTAATTTTAAATATTTAATATGGATTTAAATATTTGGAGGGGATAATATAAATGGAATTTTATATTATGTTATTAGTTTAATAATCAATTTCGATTTAAAATCGAATATATTAAATAACAGAATATGAAAATGGGTTTAGATTGAATTCAAAATTTTGATTTGAATTAAAAACAGTTCAAAATGATTAATTGGAAAATTTATTTAAATTTATAACGATAATAATATTAATTTATTATCGGGGAAATAAATTGTTTCGAATTTAATTCATATTGATTTAAATAAATATCTTCCACAGATTATCGAATTGGACTTCGTGACCTGTCCCGGTGTGTCTGGAATAGTGGTATTACCCTAGAATTGAGACTTGTTTGGTTCAGAAAGGAGTTCGGAGTCAAGGGTTATTTAAATGTTAAGGATACAAATTTTTATTTAAAATAAATTTAAAATAAAAACATCAAAATTGGGTGGACCAAAGCCAAACCCGTGCTTTCCTTTATCACAACAAAAGAACTAAACCCGTGCCTCGTTTAAATTCCACAAACAAAACAAGACCTGTGGCCTTTCTTCCTCCATTACTCTTCTATATTTAATCGCGACCCCTCCTCTGTCTTCTTTTCCCATTTCGTTCTTCTGATATTAATCCAAAAGCTTGGAAAATCAAACAACAAAAATGGTCGTTCTCCTTTTAATAAAATCGAATGTCAGAAGCCAAATCGAAAAGGGAAAACCAAATCAAATCGAGTTCGGCTCTTTTGAAATCGAATTTCTTGAGCTCGCAACAGTACAAGCGTCAAGGTGCGAGCGTGAAGGAGGCAGTCACTGATTAGCTCCGGTGGTGGAGACGAGTTGCGGCAGTAGAGTGAGAGATGATGGCAGAGTGGAGGAATTGATTTCAGGGGGTCGCGATGTCTGTATTGGTGTCGAGTTCGATCTACAGTGAAGGTTGACCTGGAGGAAGCCGAATGGAAGCGCGATTGAGGTGAAGGGATTGGCGTTGGTTCTGGGTACGACTAGAGAGGAGTTCGACATGTTTCTTTTTGTTGAAATGGTGGATGGCGTGAGTGATCAGTCAGTGGGAAATCAGGTTGAGTAGTGAGAGGTGTAGAGATTTGGGAAAGGTGGATCTGCGTTTTCATAGATGGTGGAAGCAAGTTGACTGAAAATAGGCAGTAAGGTAAAAACATTTTACAAAAGTTAATAAGACATAGAATAATTTATTTAATAGTTTAGTTAAATTTTTAAATATTTAAATAAATAAAATAAGGGATTATGTGATTCAACTTGTTAATTATTTATTTAGGTAAATATTTAGTATATAAGGGTTTAATGTTTAAAAATATATATAGATTTATTTATTTAACTGTTAGGCTAATTTAAATTAATAAACGATTAATCATTAAATAAAATTTAATAATCGTAGATGTTGAATGGATTCGGTCGAGACAACTCGTAGCCGTTAAAGTTGGAAGTTACAGGATATTCGACAACGACAAATTTGGTGAGTAAACCGCACTCACCTTTTATTTAGAAATTATTTGTATATAGTTAAAAATAATTGTCTGTGCTTGTTTGAATATTGTTTGGTTGATTTAAATAATATTAGTTATTTAGGACTATTATATATATATATATTGGGTTGATGATTGGTTGGATTCCCGTAGTCTCATTAGCGGATGCCCGCGGTTTCATTAGCGGATGATTACCCTATATGCCCCACGCTATGATTAGTGGATGACCTTCTATACCGCGATATCCTGCCTCGAAGCAGGATGGGTATTACTATGTTGACTAACGTCTGTGGATGCAGGAAAAACAGGTTGGAGGAATCCAACTGGATTCCTCAAAAAAATATATATTCTGTTTGTTTGTTGTTTGTTTGATTTCATATATATATATATATTCATATATGATATGCTAAAAATCAAATGATTGAAAATTGGTTGATTTGATTGTTTAAAATATCAATGGGGCTTGAATATTGATCTATAAAAATATCGTAAAGGGTATTTGAGATTTTAAAAAGGAAATTCTATTTTTATAAATAGAATTTGAATTTTAAATAAAACTATAGAAAATATTAACTTGTTTTGAAGGTATATAAAACAAGTAATCGAACTTATAAACTTTGTTTATAAATGAAAAGATGGGATTTGAATCGAATTTATAAACTCTGTTTATAAATGAAATTATGAGAATTGAATCGAATTTATAAACTCTGTTTATAAATGAAATTATGAGATTTGAATCGAATTTATAAACTCTGTTTATAAATGAAATTATGAGATTTGAATCGAATTTATAAACTCTGTTTATAAATGAAAAGATGGGATTTGAATCGAATTTATAAGCTTTGTTTATAAATGAAAATATGGGATTTGAATTGAATTTATAAACGTTGTTTATAAATGGAAAGGTGGGATTTGAATTGAAGTTATAAACGTTGTTTATAAAAAAATGCCGAGAATTCAAATGGACTTTGAATATAAGGAATTTAAATAGATTTGAATATAGAAATTCAAATGGAATTTAAACTATAGATTTGAATATAGAAATTCAAATGGACTTTAAACTATAGATTTGAATATAGAAATTCAAATGGACTTTAAACTATAGATTTGAATATAGAAATTCAAATGGACTTTAAACTATAGATTTGAATATAGAAATTCAAACGGACTTTAAACTATGGAATTTGAATAATAGAAGCGAATTGGAGTTTGAATATAGAATTCAAATATTAAAAGAGAAATGGACTAAAGAGATAATTAACAAATTGAGTTAAAATGATTTGGTATAGTTAAATAGATTGGGCAGGTATAAATATACAGGAGACAGGTTTGGAATAAAGTATAGAAGTGAAATAAATAGAATGCCCGACAAAAAGGTATGTATTTAATTCATATATGAGATTTTATGCGCCGTATCGGCAAGCCGCTTGGCTTTTTCTTTTTCTTTTTGAGATGAGAAGGACCGGGAAAGCTATTTGAAATTTCCCGATGCTCCCGGTACAAAGGAGGTTATGGCGAATTTTTCCGGGAATTTAAGGAGATAGAATATTTTTAAGATAATTTGATAGTTAGAAATTAACATATCAAAATATATAGAAGTCGATAAGAAAACGAACTTAGAAATAGAATAGTATAATCAAAAAGGAAGACTAGGAATAAAATCTAGTAAGAATAGAAAGAGAAAATGTATATGTGTTTAAAGGTGAATAATCAGTTGTATGGTATTGATTATTCGAGTAAGTAGTCTTGTCTGTTTTGACGTTAAATGTTATTCAGTCAAGGTCTGAGAGGTAATTATACCCCAACTTGGTTGATTTCATGATATACCGATAAGTAGCAAGATTCAGGCTCGAAGATCAATGTGGAATAAGAATTAGTTAAATACTGTATTTGGGTTGCCGTAACGATGTTTTACACAACATCTGTTTTAACCCAAATATGTGCAAAGCTTGGAAATAGAATAATGAATATTTCCTAGTATAGAAAATAAAAGAAGGTGATATTCGGAAATGTTTTCCAAATAACGCAAAAGGGCCAACATGGTTATTGAAAATATTTGGTTAACAAATATTGATAAAGAAGAAGAGAATAGATTTAATTAATGGAATATTAATTAAAGGTTCAGTGATTGTTGGATGTTTGGTTGAACACTTGTTTTATTCGATAGTTAAATCATCGACTATCGAAACACTTGTTTTTATTCGATAGTTAAATCACAGACTATCGAAGTTTTGACCATCGTTGTCAATATGGAGAGACCGGTTGGATTATTATCCGAAGAACCACTCCGTATCGGCAGTAGCGTGCGAATCAGATTATATAAAGATAATCGAAGACGGAGTAGAGTGCAAGGACTTTTTCTATCAATAGAAATAGTGCCTTCAGTTCATCCTGTTCCTGGGTGACTTGTATGGATGAATGTCTGACAGAGTATTTCCAGACGATCACGTATATTGATTTCTCCAACCGTACCAAGAGTGGAGGCGGAGAAGGAAACTTCTTTTAGCTAACACATAATATATTTTTGTAGACGTCAATCGGTGATTTGATGGATTTGACGATGTGGCATTCAAAGTGAATCTGGTATGATAATAAAGCGTAGCTTCTAGCCTCATCATCCGGTAAATGACAGAAATCGGGCAGGCAGCATGGCTAAGTCGGTCGCACCGAAGTAGGGTGTATAATCACCTGATCTAGAGTTTCATTTACTTCTAAAAATCTATTGTTGATGCTGTCCCATTCGGGAAACGGTTGCTGATCCCAACTGTTGGTGATATACATTCGATACACTCAAGCGAAATGAGTGGTCGGTCATGTGTGGCCGGGTTGCAAGATGTTCTTGTTGAACCCAGTGTATTCCTCTCTAGAGGTACATTAGCGAAAGGTGGTTCCATACCTTGTCATAGTTGGAAATCCATTACCCAATACGTGCTTGCGGTTTTGATTGTATACTATATATGTAGAACGTGAGATGAAAGCGTTTCTGCTAGATGATTATATATATACTGTGGTTGATAGACATTATTATAATATCAAAAGGTTTTTGATATAAAGATATTTTGGATTCTCATAAGGGAAAAACCCGTTCCGTAATACGGCGTGGTCTTATGAGATATCGTTTACTTGTTCGAACTGTTTTTAAACTGTTTTAGTCATACCAGTCCCATGACTGACCCGGAGTTTACTTTGTTGTTTTCCCTAAACTCTTGGGTGCCTAAATTTGTACGGGCAGTCAAGTAGTCGGGATTTACAGATATACTGGAAGAGCTTGGAGCAGGAGGCTTCAGGATCATATAGCTATAGTTATTTCCGCTGTGTTGTAAGTGTTGTACTTTGATAATGTATTGTATACATATAATGATTTATTTCAAGGATATGTTATCTATTATATGTTATTCGTTCCGCTGTGAGATTCGTGTTACTCTGATGTTGTGTTCTTCTTCTTCTATTCTAATTTTCTATCTTATCTTTCCTCACCCTTTAATTTCTTTCACTAATTACCAGGATTTTTCGATGTTTTGGTTATCGACATCGAGCTTATGTCGATAACCAAAGTCGCCGAAAATCTGGGTCGTTACAGTTGGTATCAGAGCTTAAGTTAAGAATTACTTGGCTCTGTGGCGTGACTCGGTAGAGATAGGGTTAGTAATACCCTAGATTGAGTTTGAGTGTATATATATACGAGAGAGCGTATTTGTTATTTGATATAAAAACTGTTTTATATTGTGTTGACTAGTCTGTTGAGTGGATTATGAATTTTGGTCGAATCGTGGGACGCCACGATGTCGATAGGAGTTTATAAACACTTGAACAGAAGATTGGACACGATATTGTTTTTAAATAGTTAAGTTGATTGTTAGGATTATAATCAAATTAGATTATAAAACAGAAATAGTTATATATATATAACCAATGGAATTTGTATATGAAATCAAATATACAAATGTGATAAATTGAAATTGAATTCCAACCAGAATTCAGAATTTAAAATCCTGGGAGTTTGGAAAATATTTTTCTAAATGGATTTTGAAAGAAATATAGCACTGGACTCATTCAGTAGCTGGGAAATAATTCTGATGATGGTCGCAACATCATCAGTGTTCATTTTCGAATTTCTAAGTGACGAATTGCTGCCTTAGAAAAGTTTTGATGGAAATTTGTTTGAAAAGAAACAAGTTGTTTGAAAATTCAAATGTTTTGAATTTGGGATATATATATAAATATATGTATATATTTATATTACTTTAGAGGAATTTTGAAATGGGAATTGAAATATAGATTTCAAATAGAAGTGAAATGGGGATTGAAATATAGATTTCAAATAGAAGTAAAATAAAGGAATTTGAATATATATATAATTCAAATAGAAGTGAAATAGAATTTGAATTCAAAGGAATTCAAATGAGTTTGAATAAAGACAAATTCAAATAGAAATTGTATAAGAAAAATTGAAATAGAATTTGAATTAAAAGGAATTCAAATGGATTTGAATAAAGAAAAGTCAAATAGAGATTTGAATATTAGAATTCAAATGGAATTTGGTTAAATAGAATTCCAAAGAGAATATAAAGTGGAGGTTGAATATTAGAATTCAAAGAAAATATAAAGTTTGAAATAGAGTTTAAATTCAAAGGATTTCAAATATAAATTGAACGAAGGAATTTAAATAGAAATTGAATAAAGGATTTGAAATGGATTTGGAATAAAGGATTTCAAATAGGAATTGAAGATAAAGATTTCAAATAGAAATTGAAGATAAGGTATTGAAATGGATTTGAATAGAAGAAAAATCCAAATAGAAATTGAATAGAAGGAAATAATATAGAGTTTGAATAAAGAAATTCAAATGGAATTTGAATATTTTAAATTAAGATATAGGATTTGAATATTTGAAGAGAAATAGATCGGGAATATTATGTTGAAATGGAAAAATGGATTTGATATATATTAAAAATATATCAGAATGGAGTTGGATTTATTATAAACAAAGTTAAAACGTTTATATTTATAAATATAATTAAAACGAGCTCGCCATAGCGCGGCAGTTCGTAAATTGGCGATTCGAACTTCAATTAAGTATACAGAACTCAATTGAAGTCGGAATTCTTTGAAACGAGAATCGTCGGGACTGGTTGAACTATAGTTTTCTAATGAAAGAGAAAAATCTGAATTTCGTCGTATAGATTTTGAGTTATGTCAAAATCAAATTTTTAGAAAAGCAGCGCCAGAACCATTATAAAACCATAACGGTTTAATTAAATAAACAGAAGGATTTTTAGGAAATAAAATCCGAATTGGCATTAGAAAAATCCATACTGGAGATATAAAATGAATATGAACTCCAGTGAAGTAGGTAAAATGATTTTTAAGACAAAAATCATATTTTAATTGGTTAAATAGAATTAACTAAATTAGAGAATAATTAGTTAAAGGAAATTTGAATCGAAATTGGGTTTTTGAATAAGTGAAAGAGATTGAGGATTTATATTCGAAATCGAATATATAACTCGAGTTGAAAATATAATTAGATTAGTTATATTTAAGTTGACATTTATTTGAACAAGTTATATTCAAATAAAAAGGGTGAAATCGGCAAAACGGTTAATTAGCAACTAGTTAATGGGAATTCGAATGATTGAAATTAAATTTAACTTAAGTAAGTTAAATGGATCAAAATGAATAAATTGAGTAAAATCGATGTGAATGAAATATGAATTGGGTGTGAATGAAGGAAAAACCAAAAGAGTTAAAAAGAAAATATATTTGTAAGACAAATAGAAAGGAAAAATATTTGTAACACAAATATAAAGGAAGTTATGTGCAAACAAATAGAAAAGGAAATATTTGTAAAACATTTACAAATAGATTAAATGGAAATATTTATTTATAGAAAATAAATAGAATGTTACAGATGAGATATTTATTTGTTAAATAAATAGAATTTAATCAAAGGAATATTTAGAAGATGAATAGAAAATGGAAATCTGTTTTTAACAGATAAATAGAAAAGATTAATTTATAAATAATAGTTGTAAGTTAAATTAAATATTTATCATTCGATAAATGGAATATATAAGTCTGAACTTATATAGAGAAGAGATATTGGTTTTTAGCACCGATAATTTTAAATAGAAGGGGTATACAACACTTGTATAAGTGAAGTAACGTTATTAAAGAGAACATTTATAAAGTAAACAACCGTTACTAAAAGTAAATCTTTATAAATAAATAAACGTTATCCAATAGGAGTTATTCGAATAGGGGAAGTCGATTAGAGTTAGAAATAATCGATTAGAGTAAGAATTAACCAGTTAGAGTTGATCGGTTAGGGTTAATCCGTAGAGTAAATTGAATATTAGTTATTCAATTAGAATTTATCGAATATTTGTTATTCAAATTAAAAGTTAACCAGATAAAGTTAATTGAACATAGTTAATCGAATTAGGATTTAATTGAATGTTATTTATTCAATTAAAAGTTGATCGAATATAGTTATTGAGATAGAGTTAGTCAAACATAGTTACTCAGGATAAGTTGCCATTTCGTACGACTGCTAGCGTAATTCGCAGGGCTGCAGATAGCCTAGGGCGGTCAGATGTTTCCTGGGGGAATCAGGCGTAACCATTGTGATCGCTGCGATCTAGAGTCAAGCGAATAGAGTTAAAGGAGTAATCGAATATTAGTAAATCGAAGAAGTTATCGATTATTAGTAAATCGAAGGAGTTATCGATTATTAGTAAATCGAAGGAGTTATCGATTATTAGTAAATCGAAGGAGTTATCGATTATTTGTTAATCGAAATGAGCTATCGATTATAGTTTAATCGAAAAGAGTTATCGATTAGTTTAATCGAAGTGAGTTATAGAATATTGGTTATTCGAAGGAGTTATCAAATTTAGTTATTCGATGGAGTTAATCGAAAAGAGTTAAATCCAATAGAGTTAATTGATAAGAGTAAATTGAATAGAGTAAATCGAATATAGTTTATTCGAAGAAAGGTTTTCGAATCTAGTTATTCTAAAGAGAGATTATCGAATATAGTTATTCGAAGGGAGGAGTTATCGAATAGGGATTTATTCGAAAGAGAGTTACGTAAGGAAGTTTGAAATGTTGAGTATCAACATAAATAAGTTTTGAAAAGTAAATGGGTTTGTAGCACTTTTCTTACCTTAGCAATTTCGAGGACGAAATTATTTTAAGTGGGGAAGATTGTAATGACCCGGATCCTTATGGTTTAATTTTAAATATTTAATATGGATTTAAATATTTGGAGCGGATAAAATAAATGGAATTTTATATTATGTTATTAGTTTAATAATCAATTTCGATTTAAAATCGAATATATTAAATAACAGAATACGAAAATGGGTTTAGATTGAATTCAAAATTTTGATTTGAATTAAAAACAGTTCAAAATGATTAATTGGAAAATTTATTTAAATTTATAACGATAATAATATTAATTTATTATCGGGGAAATAAATTGTTTCGAATTTAATTCATATTGATTTAAATAAATATCTTCCACAGATTATCGAATTGGACTTCGTGACCTGTCCCTGTGACAGCCCGCCCCGCACCAGCCTGCTTTTCCTCCGAAAGTGCGCTGTACACATGCCCGACTAGCACAGGACGGATGTCAAGAGAAAGGAAAGAAGAGAATGAACTAATCAAGAAACCTGTAAAATGTCTCACAGCGCATGGAATAAAATATAACAATAACATACTTGACACAAAACAGGCGAGACAGTGCATAAGCTGATAACTAAAATCAACATCAATCATCAAAGCAGCGGAAATCCAAATACAGCTTATTACAATTTTCCAAATTTACTGTCTCTAAGCAAAAGAAAGCTGAAGTAGAAGATACACCAACAATGCCCAAGCAGTGATCTTCAGCAACACAGGGAGAATACTATATATATTACGTGGAAGCCTCCTGCTCGTCTCCGGATCATCTACCCGTGCATCACCAGCTAACCTGTCTCTAGTCTGCTCATGTGAGCACCCAGAGTAATAAGAGGAGACATAAAACTCTGGGTCAGACATAAAGCCTGGTATGAGCGATAAGCATCTAAACAGAGTAATAACAGGTATACTAAACCATACCTGAACCTGGACCTGCAACCAAAGAGTTAGTACCACATACCGTACAACGCTCTAAGGTGCCATAATAAATAGTATAAGAATACGGGGGTGGGGTGTGCATGTCACAATGATAGCAAGCAAATCATCCATAGCAACCATCCTCACATCTCTCATTCAGTGCGTAAAGCATACGACATCTACCACTTTGGAACACTAGACAAACTGAGGTAACGATGAATCCCGACTTGTAGAAACCCTGCTGTGACCAAGCCAAACACTTGGAGTCATGACCAAACATTTCAATGACCCACTTCATTGGTCGTAGCCCTTGGTTCTACCGATGCCATAATGGCCCTGAATCCGCCTTCGTACCTCCTACCATAGTGGTCCAAAGCTATAGACGTCGATAACCCCTTGGCACGCGTCCCGCAGCAAAGCCCAACCATGAAGCGAACTCGTTGATTCCTATCTGAATCTTGAGCTCTAACTTCTCATTTGGACTTCCTTTGCATCTCGGGTTTGGTCGAATTGGAGTTGGTCTTCAGAAGAGTCATCACGAAGTAGTAAAAGTACACGTCCAGTTCCCCATGCTCGGTTCGGTTCGGATACGTTCCCCGGTTCGGTTCGGAGTGCCACCATCCTCTGGGTTCGGGTCCTTCTCCCTCATGCGGTTCGGTTCGGTGCTCTCCCTCATACGGTTCGGTTCGGTGATTCTGAAGCGGTTCGGTTCGGATACCCCATAGCTTGAATGTCTCCGTCTCCGTCTCGTCAGCATCAGTTCAGTTCGGGTATTGCTCTCGGTTCGGTTCGGAATATGGTATCCATGCTCCTCTTTCTTCCACTTCAGTCCTCCTTGTTCCTTCCGATCCCACGCTACGCCCCTCCGATCCGACCAGGCCTTCCTTGTTGCCTCTTCACGTCATGCTCCAGAAAGTACCACGCCCCGGTCCGGTTCGGATATGTCCGATCCGATCCCCTACCCGATCCGATCCGGTTAGATACCCTGCAGTTTTCTGCAACTTTCCAGCAACTTGTTTACGCCGTTCGACGACGTTTTTGACAAATCTAACTATTCTAATCAATCACAATTCATGTCAAATAGCCATAACAACATAGCAAACTAACCACAAACACCAAAACAATGAATTCATATGTCAAAATGGATCAAATGTGCCCAAAACCCCTTATTTTCCCTTAAGCATGTTTAAGTAAAACTAATCATAGGGTTAACAAAACTTAATCAAATCGAACCAAATTTCTAACAGAGGCATAAAATATTATTTACGAATTTCTAAACATTTTTCCAGAATTTATTAGTGTATAAATTCGCTAATCTTCACTAATTACCCATAATTAACCGTAATTAGTGTCAAAATGATGCTATCACTCACCTTGGCCACAACCAAAACCCCAAAACTGAAATATTCTCTGATTTGGCGCTGTTCCCAATCTTACACAGCAGCCCTACCTCGGTTCTCGTGCTAATACTCCTTGATTTGATATTTGCTAAGCCTAATCTTCAATTAGAAAGTGATTTTTGGGTGTTTTAGAGAGATTTAGAGAGTGGAGGCCATGGCTAGGTCAAGAGGAATGAAAGTGGCGGCTGGAAAATATCTAAAGAAATGTTTTCTAATCCTAATCAGCACCTATATCCCCATAAACCCGAAATTCCCCTTGGGCCTAGCTGCTAATCACCCGCTTAAGCCCAATTAAGCTGTTTTTCACCATCTGAAACTTGTTTCAGCCATATCTCCCAAACGGTGAGTCCGTTTGGCTAATGTGACCACTCTACGGAAAGAGAAACCATCATCCGGAGCCAATGGAAGTGGTTTTAGGTCAAAATTCCTTTCCAGTCAAAAGTTATGGCCAAAACAGTGCCAACTAGGGGTAAAATGGTCATTTAAAAATCGGGGAAAAATCATGAACATGGGAAATGACCCCAATAGTCGTCTCCCAAAGTTACATGACCATACGACTTCGTATGTGAAAGAAATAAATATTCTACGATTCTATAATGCGTAGAATGCGGGTCGTTACACTCTCCCCCCCTTAAGAAATTTCGTCCACGAAATTCCTTAACCCAAAACATACAAGGGATCCCGCATGCCTAACAACCATATTCAACAATCAAATATGCAAAACAAGCAAACAAGCCTATCCTAGCATGCGGAAAACTAAATCGAAGTCAAAATCTTACCAGGCAAAGAGTTCTGGGTGTGTCTTCCTAATGTCCTCCTCTGTCTCCCAAGTACAATCACTCTCGTCCTCGCTCCACTGTACCTTGACTAGCTTCACCGCCTTCCTTCGAAGTTGCTTCATGTCGTGCTCGACAATACGGGCCGGCTTGCGGTTCCCAACCGCCTCGGGTTCTACTTCGAAGTCCTCTAACTGATCAGGTGAAATAGTCATATTTGAGTCGTGAACGAACTTCCTTAGTTGGGAAACATGAAATACGTTATGAACTCCCGCCATCTTCTCTGGTAAGTCAATTCTATATGCCAAATTCCCGACTAGTTCAAGAACAGGGAATGAGCCAACAAACCTTGGTGCCAACTTGCCTCTCCTGCCAAATCGTATCACGCTCTTCAACGGAGAAATCTTGACAAACACCAAGTCGCCAACGGAGAATTTTAAGTCTCTTCTCCTCTTATCAGCATAACTCTTCTACCTATCTTGGGCAGCCTTCATTCGTTGTTGAATGATCTTGATCTTATCCGACGTTTCTCTTACCACATCTGGTCCAAGCATAAATTTCTCGTCAGTCTCTATCCAACATGATGGTGAGTTGCACGGTCTTCCATACAAAGCTTCAAATGGAGCCATACCGATACTGGATTGGTAGCTATTATTATATGCAAACTCTACTAGATGCAAATGGTCATCCCATGATCCACCAAAATCCAATATACATGCTCTCAAGAGATCTTCCAAAATACGATTCACCCTTTCCGTCTGACCGTCGGTCTGAGGATGATATGCTGTACTGAGATGTAATCTTGACCCTAGAGCCTCTTGCAAGCTTTTCCAAAACCCACTAGTGAACAACGGGTCTCGGTCACTCACAATGCTTTTAGGTACTCCATGGAATCTCACTACCCACTTCATATACAATTCTGCTAACTTAGCTGCCGTTCTGGTCGATTTGACTGGTATAAACCTTGCACTTTTAGTCAATCGATCTACAATTACCCAAATGCTGTCATATCCCGATCTAGTCCTTGGTAAACCATCGATGAAATCCATCGAGACTTGCTCCCATTTCCATTCGGGAATTTCTAATGGTTGCAACAACCCACTAGGCTTCTTTTGCTCGGCTTTAACTAGCTGGCAATTCATGCATTTGGATATAAACTTCCCAACGTCTCTTTTCATTCCTTCCCAGTAGTAAGTCTGTTTCATGTCTCTATACATTTTATTACCACCGGGATGTATAGTCAGCTTTGAGTGATGACATTCTCTAAGCACTTCATCCCTCAATCCATTGACATTGGGTACAACAAGCTTTCCATTCTTTCTAAGCCACCTATCTCGATCAAGCCCATACTTGTTCATCTCCTCATCGATACCCATCTCTAATTTGGAGATGATTTCCAATAGATTAGGATCGTCCCTCTGACTAGAGCCGATCCGCTCAATCAAAGTGGGTCTGATCGTCAAACTTGCTAACATTTCTGGATCCAATTCGCACTTTGGTCTGAAATCAAACCCCGCGATAAACTCCAGTTGCTTCCATTCAAGGAACATAGCCCCTAAGCTGGCATGCCTTCTACTCAATGCATCAGCCACCGCATTGCCTTTCCCTGGTGTGTATGCGATGTCAAAATCATAGGAAGCTACGAACTCTAACCATCTCTGTTGACGGAGATTTAAATCCTTCTGGGAGAATAGATACTTCAACGACTTATGATCTGTGAACAGCTCAAATTTTTCTCCCAAGAGATAGTGTCTCCACATCTTTAACGCGAACACGATCGCTGCCAATTCTAAATCATGGGTAGGGTATCTTCTCTCGTGCGGTTTCAATTGCCGACTTGCGTAAGCTATAACCCTACCGCCTTGCATCAATACAGCACCCAGTCCGGTACCACAGGCATCCGTGTATACCGTCATCTCTTCATCCCCCTTAGGAATGACTAACACTGGTGCGCTTGTCAACTTGTCCTTTAGACTTTTGAATGCATTCTCGCACCTTTCATCCCAGACAAAAGCTTGATTCTTCTTGGTCAACTGGGTCAATGGTGCTGCTATCTTGGAGAAGCCTTGGATAAACTTACGATAATATCCCGCTAATCCCAAGAAACTTCTTACATTTGTTGCATTCTTGGGCGTAGGCCAATCTTGTACCGTAGCCACCTTTGCCGGGTCCACGGCAATACCATTCTCTGATACAACATGGCCCAAGAACCTCACTTCCCTCTTCCAGAAGTGACACTTAGAAAACTTTGCTTTCAATTGGTGTTTTCTTAACACCTCCATCGCTACTCTTAAATGTTCCTTGTGTTCTTCCTCTGTCCTCGAGTAGACCAAAATATCATCAACAAACACAAGGACAAACTTATTCAACTGATCTCTGAATAACCTATTCATAAGATCCACAAAATATGCTGGGGCATTGGTCAGCCCGAATGGCATGACCAACCAACCACTCATAAAACCCAGACGGCGTCCGAAATGCCGTTTTAGCTATACTCTCAGCTTCCACTCTAAGCTGATGAAAACCTGTCGCGAGATCCAACTGAGAAAATACTCTCGCGCCACTCAACTGATCAAACAAATCATCTATCCGCGGTGGAGGATACTTATTCTTCCTCGTCACTTTATTCAACTCGCGGTAGTCTACACACAAACGAAGGGAACCATCTGCCTTGGTAGCAAACACAACTGGTGCTCCCCATTCAGAAACACTCCTTCTGATAAATCCCTTCTTCAAAAGATCGCTGACTTGCACCTCGAGCTCTCGCTGCTCCCTTGGTGCCATACGACGAAGTGGCATCACTATAGGCCTGGCATCTTTTACCAAATCAATACGGAACTCAATCTCTCGGTGTGGTGGAAGTCCGGTCACTTCTTCGAAAACATCCGGATACTGGCCAACCACGGGCAAACCTGACAACTCACTATGCGGAATGTCGAGGGAGTTTAGAAAACTAGCCAATACCCCCTTACTGGGTAGACCACCAAACACTATCCTCCGCCCATCATCCTCTCTAGCTGTCACCAACAAGCCCTCACAGTCTACCACCACCCCGTATCTTTGGAGCCAATCTACTCCCAAAATAATGCCAAACCCAGTAAAGCCCAAAACAAAGCAATCACAAACAAACATGCATCCATGACTCGATAAGACCACATTACGACAAATCATGCTAAGGCTAGTCGAACCACCAATCGGGTTCGTCACTATTAAAGGTCTATCGACAATTTCGGACTCCAATCCCAACCTATCTACCAGGTCACTAGATACGAAAGAACTGGAAGCTCCGGTATCAAACAAAACTCTAACAGGAACATCATAAACAGAAAGCATACCTTGAATGACGACATTCTTTCCCTTCTCCGCCGCAGTTGGGGCATTCGACGAAGAAGGAATAGCATTAAGGGCATATGCTTTCACCATTTGCTTTTCTTTAGGGGGCTGTTGACACTTGTCCTTGTGATGTCCCATTTGGCCACAGTTGAAGCACTTCCTATCCGCTGGCTTGGCCCGACAATTACTAGCATAATGGCCCTTCTTACCACAGCTGAAGCACTCCACATCTTGCTTATTCTTTTTCTTCTGGCCGTCCTTAGCCTGATTCTGCTTTCTCTTATTCTGAGAACCACCTTTGCCTCCACCACTAGCTTGTGGCTTTGGCTCATCTGCGGATGCAACCTCAGTCTTCGACTTAGGGTAGAGACTTTCCGATCTTAACGCTTTCCCCACAATCGATTCAAACGTCTCATCGATGTGGTTAATAAGTTTTTCCCCCAAGTACTGATCCAAACCAGTTATGAATTTCTCATTCTTTTTCTCGGCAGTATCAATAAGAGATAACCCATATTTTGACAAAGTGTCAAATTCAGCAATATACTCCGAGACAGCTCTGCCATTCTGCTTGAGCTCCAAGAACTTCTTAAACAACATTGACTTCTGAGCAGCTGGAATGAACTTCTCACTAAAGCGAGCCTTAAACTGCTCCCAAGTAATCTGATCTTCGGGAGTAGCTGCCTTTATAGCATTCCACCAATTCATTGCCCGCCCTTGCAGCTGACGGGACGCTAGCTTTCTCTTCATCGCATCCTCGATACCCAAATCCTCGAAGATACGTTCGCAACTATCCAACCAATCCTGAACGTCCGTAGCCGACTCCGTTCCGTGGAATGACTTCCCACCAAGACTAGTATAATCCTTATTCAGCTTGGCGAAGTCGACTCTTGGCGCTTGCACTATTGGACCACCACCATTTCCCCCATTGGGAGCTGCCCTCTGTACATCTCTAAGCATCTCTCTCATGAGGTCAGTAAACATCGTCCTCATGTCAGCAGCATTCCCATTGTTGGCTCCCCTACCAGCACCTCTAGTATATCGGCTCATCGTCAATCTGAAAAAGGAAATGATTAACGACTCCATAGTGGTGCTAGTGCAGTACGACTTCATCCTTATACTACTAATAGTATATATATATAGCTTTTAAAAACCAAAGTAATCACAAATACGCTCTCTCGTGTACGTATATCACCTCTCCCTGATAACTTCCCTAGGTTAACTACGCAACCTGGCTCTGATACCAAGTGTGACAGCCCACCCCGCACCAGCCTGCTTTTCCTCCGAAAGTGCGCTGTACACATGCCCGACTAGCACAGGACGGACGTCAAGAGAAAGGAAAGAAGAGAATGAACTAATCAAGAAACCTGTAGAATGTCTCACAGCGCATGGAATAAAATATAATAATAACATACATGACACAAAACAGGCGAGACAATGCATAAGCTGATAACTAAAATCAACATCAATCATCAAAGCAGCGGAAATCCAAATACAGCTTATTACAATTTTCCAAATTTACTGTCTCTAAGCAAAAGAAAGCTGAAGTAGAAGATACACCAACAATGCCCAAGCAGTGATCTTCAGCAACACAGGGAGAATACTATATATATTACGTGGAAGCCTCCTGCTCGTCTCCGGATCATCTACCCGTGCATCACCAGCTAACCTGTCTCTAGTCTGCTCGTGTGAGCACCCAGAGTAATAAGAGGAGACATAAAACTCTGGGTCAGACATAAAGCCTGGTATGAGCGATAAGCATCTAAACAGAGTAATAACAGGTATACTAAACAATACCTGAACCTGGACCTGCAACCAAAGAGTTAGTACCACATACCGTACAACGCTCTAAGGTGCCATAATAAATAGTATAAGAATACGGGGGTGGGGTGTGCATGTCACAATGATAGCAAGCAAATCATCCATAGCAACCATCCTCACATCTCTCATTCAGTGCGTAAAGCATACGACATCTACCACTTTGGAACACTAGACAAACTGAGGTAAAGACGAATCCCGACTTGTAGAAACCCTGCTGTGACCAAGCCAAACACTTGGAGTCATGACCAAACATTTCAATGACCCACTTCATTGGTCGTAGCCCTTGGTTCTACCGATGCCATAATGGCCCTGAATCCGCCTTCGTACCTCCTACCATAGTGGTCCAAAGCTATAGACGTCGATAACCCCTTGGCACGCGTCCCGCAGCAAAGCCCAACCATGAAGCGAACTCGTTGATTCCCATCTGAATCTTGAGCTCTAACTTCTCATTTGGACTCCCTTTGCATCTCGGGTTTGGTCGAATTGGAGTTGGTCTTAAGAAGAGTCATCACGAAGTAGTAAAAGTACACGTCCAGTTCCCCATGCTCGGTTCGGTTCGGATACGTTCCCCGGTTCGGTTCGGAGTGCCACCATCCTCTGGGTTCGGGTCCTTCTCCCTCATGCGGTTCGGTTCGGTGCTCTCCCTCATACGGTTCGGTTCGGTGATTCTGAAGCGGTTCGGTTCGGATACCCCATAGCTTGAATGTCTCCGTCTCCGTCTCGTCAGCATCAGTTCGGTTCGGGTATTGCTCTCGGTTCGGTTCGGAATATGGTATCCATGCTCCTCTTTCTTCCACTTCAGTCCTCCTTGTTCCTTCCGATCCCACGCTACGCCCCTCCGATCCGACCAGGCCTTCCTTGTTGCCTCTTCACGTCATGCTCCAGAAAGTACCACGCCCCGGTCCGGTTCGGATATGTCCGATCCGATCCCCTACCCGATCCGATCCGGTTAGATACCCTGCAGTTTTCTGCAACTTTCCAGCAACTTGTTTACGTCGTTCGACGACGTTTTTGACAAATTTAACTATTCTAATCAATCACAATTCATGTCAAATAGTCATAACAACATAGCAAACTAACCACAAACACCAAAACAATGAATTCATATGTCAAAATGGATCAAATGTGCCCAAAACCCATTATTTTCCCTTAAGCATGTTTAAGTAAAACTAATCATAGGGTTAACAAAACTTAATCAAATCGAACCAAATTTCTAACAGAGGCATAAAATATTATTTACGAATTTCTAAACATTTTTCCAGAATTTATTAGTGTATAAATTCGCTAATCTTCACTAATTACCCTTAATTAACCGTAATTAGTGTCAAAATGATGCTATCACTCACCTTGGCCACAACCAAAACCCCAAAACTGAAATATTCTCTGATTTGGCGCTGTTCCCAATCTTACACAGCAGCTCTACCTCGATTCTCGTGCTAATACTCCTTGATTTGATATTTGCTAAGCCTAATCTTCAATTAGAAAGTGATTTTTGGGTGTTTAGAGAGATTTAGAGAGTGGAGGCCATGGCTAGGTCAAGAGGAATGAAAGTGGCGGCTGGAAAATGTCTAAAGAAATGTTTTCTAATCCTAATCAGCACCTATATCCCCCTAAACCCGAAATTCCCCTTGGGCCTAGCTGCTAATCACCCGCTTAAGCCCAATTAAGCTGTTTTTCACCATCTGAAACTTGTTTCAGCCATATCTCACAAACGGTGAGTCCTTTTGGCTAATGTGACCACTCTACGGAAAGAGAAACCATCATCCGGAGCCAATGGAAGTGGTTTTAGGTCAAAATTCCTTTCCAGTCAAAAGTTATGGCCAAAACAGTGCCAACTAGGGGTAAAATGGTCATTTAAAAATCGGGGAAAAATCATGAACATGGGAAATGACCCCAATAGTCGTCTCCCAAAGTTACATGACCATACGACTTCGTATGTGAAAGAAATAAATATTCTACGATTCTATAATGCGTAGAATGCGGGTCGTTACAGTCCCGGTGTGTCTGGAATAGTGGTATTACCTGTAAAAACCCGTAACTTCCCCGTAAAGGAAAGCGTCGGATAGTTCGAGAACAAGCCACAACAGAACGCATATACAAGGACGTTTCATTGTATATTACAACAATGCATCAGATTACAAGAATATACAGAGTAAAAATGAATATTACACAGAAATATCAGAGATTTAAATTACATTTAAATACATAGCAGCGGAAAATAATACAATACACAACTAGAAGAGATATACGGATACAAAGCTTTCCGGATATCATTCCAGCTGTAAACCAGGATCCTGTGAATATAAATCTGCAAACCCAAAACTACTAGCTGCCCGTGTCAAAATAAGGGCACCCAGAGTTTAGGTTAAAACAATAAACTCCAGGTCAGTCATGTGACTGGTGTGAGAACTAAAACAGTTATTTATCTTTATTTTAAAAGTTAGGTAAATCAAGGGACCACGCCGTATAACACGGAACGGGTTTCCTCCCAAGAATACCAGTGCATAAAACAAACAGCGCAATGCTAAATAAAGAAAAATGAAGCTGTTATAAGACCCAGGTCCCATCACACAATGCAACGCAAGCCGGAGGATAGGGTTTTTACCTTATAATAGCCAAGAATGCTTGATACGTTTAAAACAAATCGTTTGATACTATTATAAGTGCATAGTGTATAAAACAACTTCAAATCATAAGTACCAATCATAGGCGGCATGAGCGTCCCATGCCACTATGTCGCCATATATAGGTTTACAAATAAAACCGCAAAGTCACGTATTTGGAAATTGGATTTCCGTCTATGAACCGAGGCAAAAGATAGTCCTCAACCGATTCGAGACAATCTAGCACATGTCTCAGGATCAGAACGCATCAACCCTTTAGATCGTCAGGGCCGGTCCACCGATGTGGATTATTATGCCTGAACACTACGTCTCTCCGCCCTATGGGGCGTAAATGAGCCAACAAATGACTCCATCGGACCCGGATCGTCCGATCAAACCGAGGCGCCTCGCAACAGCAACAACCACATAAGTCAAACTCGTCAGGGCGTGTAAAACCACTGACGCCACTTCTAGCTAGAAAGAAACGCAAGTCCTCCCTGATGTCCTCTCCCGTTTTTGGTTCATACCGGGTGTGAAACTCGCGAAGTAAACGTTACACAAAGCTATGCCACACAGGCTGTACTTTGATCATCACCACAAGACTTTGCTTTTCAACAGAAGTCTCGATCAATTGCCACTTAGGCATGCCACACAGGCAATTCACTCCATGCGTTTGATATCCATCAATATATAACCCCTGAGCTCGTACGTCTCAGAGAAGGGCGTTAAGCAAGAGAATAAATTCTCCGCCGCCAAACAGATATATATTTAATAGAGATCAATCACACGGATTAAAATCCAATGTCAGACACACAGTCCATTTACAAGTCCGTTCTGGGTCTGAACGAAACCGGAGGCACCTAGTACCCCGCATATCCATCGATCTCCAAGTACGTCTGGACGATCACCAACTGTTTCCATCTTCTTGGGTGTACAGCCCAATCAAGATCATCAGTAATCACCCAAACAACGTGAAGACTTCCGGTCTTCGACCACCGTCTTCATCTTCGACACCACGTCGAATCAGTTATTCAGAATGGGATAAACCCGGTCTTTCTGAATAACTCGCGTATATATTATAAAAGTGTTACACAAACACAACATACGCCTCATTCCAATTCAGAATATTCTTTTATTCAAATATTCCTATACTTTGGGAAAAGTTCCCATTAATTTTATCCAAGATAAATTCTTTAAATTTATTCTTTAATCTCCTTTGAATATCAATTCAAACTAGTTGGGATTAGCGAACCACACCGAAGTAATCATTTATTTTATTTCCCAATCCCAACCTATTCATCCCATGAAGTAAAACTGGTAATACTTCATATCTAACACCACAGTGTTATCGGTAAATTCAATTACCATTTCACGTTCAAATCTAATTAAAGATTTAACCATCGCCTGGAGCAAAACTGGTGATACTCCATTTACGATCATTTCAATCTAATTAAAGATTCATTAAAACTCCACTTAGTTTTAATCTTTAACTGGGTTAAAGAATCAGTGTCATTTAAAACACGGTTCACGATAAACCCAAAATCACATTCCATTAATTATCGGGTTAAAGAACAAGTGTTATTTAAAACACTGTTCACGATAAACCCAAAAATCAATACCAATTCAATTCCAATTAAATATCGTTTAATTGGTACACTTCATTAAATCTAAATAAAAAGATTTAATTTTTTTTCTCAACTGGGTTCAAGAACAGTGTTAGTGAAGACACCATTCACGACAAACCCAAATCACATTTGATATTCAATACAAGGCTCTGAATAGAAAATATATCGGCTTATATTCAATATCAAATTCTACGACTAACAAATGTCGTATTGGAAATAACGATATAAATATATATCTTTCAAATTTCCATAACAACATCTGTATAATCACGAACTCCAACATCGAAATATTCCGAAGACAATTTCGATTCAAATCCACTCCAATGCAATCATTGGAAATTTGGTTATTTTCAAAACTCTTTTCAAATTCAATTTATTTATTTAAAAATAAATAGAATTATAATTCTAGTTCAAAACTAGTTCATTTCGATAAAAATCTATTTTTATCCTTTCAAATATGGAGTTTTTCATCCCAATCCTTTCTAAATCATTTCTTATGATTTTACACAAATTATTACTATTTTTAATAATTTCACCAAGGCCCGTATAGTCGATTTCCATCAATGGCCATCGAACTGCACTTACAACGACCTTTTTCAAATTTGATTTGGACGTAACTCCAAATCCAACCGTTAGATTTCAAATTTCTAATATTCGTTAGAAATCTCTTTTCGATACAAACCCAACGGTTCCGGTTTTAGGAGAATCCGACGGTCGGATCTCCCGTAATGTCCGTTTGAAATAAATAGTCGAAATTCACGAACTGCCGCGGCGCGGCGCGTTCTATTCAGGCCATTATATTATATATATAATATATATAATATATATCGTCGATTTCTATTTAAAACGAATTATATAAACAGTTTTAAATTCGTTTCAAAAGCAATTTCAACTTCCATTTCAATTCAATTCAAAATTGAATTCTTCTTTATTAATTCGTTTTAAAATTCATTTCTATTCAATTCAAATTTCAATTCAATTTGAATTCATTTCAATTCGCTTTCAATTCAATTTGAATTCGTTTTCAATTCATTTCGAAATCGTTTTCAATTCAATTGATTTCGAAATCGCTTCAATTCAATTCATTTCAAAATCGTTTTCAATTAAATTCATTTCGAAATCGTTTTCAATTCAATTCATTTCGAAATCGTTTTCAATTCAATTCATTTCGAAATCGTTTTCAATTCAATTCATTTCGAAATCGTTTTCAATTCAATTCATTTCAAAATCGTTTTCAATTCAATTCATTTCGAAATCGTTTTCAATTCAATTCATTTCGAAATCGTTTTCAATTCAATTCATTTCGAAATCGTTTTCAATTCAATTCATTTTGAAATATTCGATTTCAAAATTACTTTTTAATATTCGTTTTAAAATGAATAAAATCGATATAAATATCGTTCACGTCAAAATGGCGTCAATCTAATCAACACGGCTTCATATATTGATAGTTTCAAATATTCCATTTCGAATATTTCTATTTCAAATATTTCTATTTTAAAACTGGAATGAGGCCCAATCAATTACCATATAATGTTAATTATATGGATTTTCATACATTACACCCATATAATAGCATTGCAAAATAATCAACCATCAACCAAAGTGCACTACACTGTATAAGCATCAAATATAGATATCTAACGCTTATAACAGCCTGTCAATCCATCGATCGACATATTTAATCAATCAGGATGAGTGAACTTCAAATTTCATCCCAACACCCGTGTGGGGTTTCAAACAAACAAACACAGATTTTATTTGTGCAGTTGGGCGATGTGTAAAATTTATCGACCCAATCAATGTCCTTCAAATAGGTGTACATAAACAAACCGTCCGGTTTGTAAATGAATATTTTATTTCATTTACTTTCACTATATTCATATTCACGTTAAAAATCATATTTTTAACGATACTACCTTTTATTTTAACATATGCATTTCTATTCAGTTCATTCTTTAAATAAAATGATATTTTTATTTTTCTAACATATTTTAGAAAATTTCGGCGGCATAACGACACGATACTAGAAACGGGACAAGGCCTAGCCTTATCCCCGGTCTAGTGAAGGCCCACGCCATTCACACATCAATTAATCCATTCCTTTCCCCAAACAATTCAATTTCACCAAACGATTCAATTTCACCAAACAATTCAATTTCACCAAACGATTCAATTTCACCAAACAATTCAATTTCAAACCAAATCATCTATCTAATCTATGCAACCAAACAAACAAGTCCATGGTCTGTGGACGATTGTGTCGGGTGCTACTAAGCACCGTCTGCATCCTAGTATATATATATATATAACTAGAAAATGAAATTGAAAGGTGAGAAATTCTCACTTATAGCTATCCTAGCTCCACGGCACTTCTAATGCAGGAAATCTTCGCCAACTCGCCTTTTTGTCGCTTTCGCCCGTATTCTCTACATATGTAAAAATCGAATTTTTACGATGCTATTCAATATATAAAAATCTGATTTTTCTTCGACTTTCAATATATAAAATCTGATTTTTCTTCGACTTTCAATATATATAAAAATCTGATTTTTCTTCGACTTTCTATATATAAAAATCTGATTTTTCTTCGACTTTCAATATATAAAAATCTGATTTTTCTTCGACTTTCAATATATAAAAATCTGATTTTTCTTCGACTTTCAATATATAAAAATCTGATTTTTCTTCGACTTTCAATATATAAAAATCTGATTTTTCTTCGACTTTCAATATATAAAAATCGAATTTTTACTACTATGTTATATAGATAAAAATTATTTTTTTATCACGCTATTTTCCATATATAGATTTCGCCTTTTCTAAAATAAAGATTTCGCCTTTTAAATATAAAGTTTATATTTTTCTCGAAGTAAAAATCATATTTTTACTTCACTACTCCTATCAAAATATCGTCTTTTCATATTTAAAATATCGCCTTTCCATATTTAACATTATAAAAATCACATCTTTATTTTGCTACTCATATAAAGATGATATTTTTAATATTTCTATCATGTAAAAATTATATTTTTGATTCTCTACACAAACAAAATTCATATTTTTACATCTTCTATATAGTAAAGATAATATTTTTAATATTTTAAAAATGTAAAGATCTTATTTTTATTACTTTAAAAATAAAAAATCATATTCCTATTATCTATACTATATAAAACTGATTTCTTTCTTCCTTATGTTTAACACATAATAAAAATCAGATCAAATAAATTAAAATTAAAAGTTAAAAATAAAATAAATAAAACGCACCTTAAAGTGTATGGATGTCATTCTCCGACAGGGAGAAGTGGGAGTAGGCGGATTGGTGAAAAAGGGGGACGTGGGGGTGGTGGCATAGCCGGCGGCGGGCCCAGGGGTTTAACGGTGGTGGGTTTAGGGCATGGGGTGGGTCGCGGTTAGGGCTTCAGGGGTTGGGGAAAACGATGGAGGTTGGGGGAGAAGGGCCGATGGTGGCGCGGGGCTCGAGGGGGAAGTATGCGATGGGGAGCGGCTGTAGCGGTGGAAGAAGGGGGATGTCGCAGTCGGAGAAGAAGGAGTGGAGGAGGAGGAGAAGGAAGGAGGCGGCGGAAAGAGGGGGGGTTGCGGTGGTGCTCCGCCTGGGGCGGCCATCGCGCCGTCCATTTTTTTTTCCTGAATTGATTTAAACGGGGGGGGGGGGGGGCAGAGAAAAGTTAAGTTTTTATTTAATTATATATTTAATTTAAATTTTTTTTTATTTCACAAAAAAAGATAACTTTTTATTTCGATTTCGAAACGAGGCCCACCGCCTGCCGTCCCTAGCTAATTACCCCCATTCCGAACACAATGGGATATGTATCGTAGGCTGGTTCGATCATTTTGATTAGTTTCCGCTGAATTTACATTTAAATCACTATATTGAATTTTAAACGTACATTTCAAATTACCGGGGTCACATGCTAACTCTATAAATCGCGGAAAAATATTTTCTAGCTTTGTATTGACGATACGGTCCTAACAAAACTAGTTTCGTCGAATTCTGAGACCGTTTGAAAAATGGCCAATTTCCAGTCGATTAAAATCAACTGAAACTGGTCAAACGCGTTTTCCTTTGCCACGCTCACATATTGATTCGAAAAATTATGAAATTTGAAACCTAGCAATAACTTCACATCCCGGACCCAACAAAACTGGTTTCGTCGAAATCCGAGGTCATTTGCAAAATGTCCATTTTTAAGGGCTTGAATTCCATAGCGACTATTCAGAATTTTCAACTGGACATATCTTTTGATTCCCGCTACGAAATTTTGATCATTCGGATTCGTTGGAAAGATATTATCAATTAGATCCCATTATTTTTGGTTTCACTAAAATCCGGATTGTTTTGCATCCGGTACATTCAATTGAAGTTTGAAATCGAATTATCGAACTACCGCGCCATTTTCAATTCTATTTATAATTATATATAAATATTTATATTCTAACGACGATGCGTATAATATATACGTTCTAAATATATTCAAAATAAATTTCTCGTCGATATTATTTTAAATAATTCATTTTAAATAATCAAAATTCGCTAGAATTGCCAAAATAAAAATTTCAAACTGGCTCGCATTTTACGGGTTGTTACAATCTGCCCCACTTAAAACTTTTCGTCCCCGAAAAGGAACAAAGTCGAAAGTGGTTTGATCAATTAACTCTACGCTCGATCTGGCTTTCATTCTCCAACTCTTTAGTTTCTGAGAATTTTCAAAATTTCAAAAATTTGGCTAACACCTTAAATTTTTGAAAATTTTTGCCATAACCTCCCCTGCACCGGGAGCATCGGGGAATTTCAAATAGCTTCCCCGGTCCTTCAGATCTCAAAAAGAAAAAGAAAAAGCCAAGCGGCTAGCCAATAGGCTCATAAAATCATCATCACCCAAACAAAACAGTAAATTATGTAGTAAACATGTACCTATTTGTCGGGCAAACATTATTCTCTGGCTCTAGCCTCCTTGCTATGACCTGTTCAATGTAAGTACATGTATGCAAGCAAATGCGACCAAATTTCAATACAATTCATTATTCGATCAAATTAGGCATAATGATTCAAAATTATCAAACAAATAAACAAACAACCCAAACATCAATCAATTAGTGAATTAGAGTTTCAAATTCATAATTTTGATATATATACAAAAATCATGTTTTTGATGCCAATTCACAACAATAAGTCCTATCTAATTTTGGTTCTCACACCAGTCAATAGGAAATATATAGAAATCACACCTTCGGAGCACGAACATAAATATTGATGATGTGGCCACATCATCAGAATTATCCCCGGGTGTCTAGAATGTGACTCTATATCTATCCAGTATATTAAAACTTCGAATATACGTTTGCAAGGCGTATATGCAAATTCTTTATATACTGGACTGTCCAAACCAATATCAAATAAATAATCAAATACGGATAATTGATTTTAAATTTTTAAAACAAAATTTGTTTTCATTTTAAAAATATACTCTTCACACTCGTTCTAGGATACTACTGATCCTATCTCTAACGAGTCATTCTAATTGGATATTACTGATCCAATATTTGATGAATTCTTTCGTAAGGTTCTAATGTGCCTTGTTCTCTGCTTTGTAAACCAAAGCTCTGATACCACGTGTAAAAACCCGTAACTTCCCCGTAAAGGAAAGCGTCGGATAGTTCGAGAACAAGCCACAACAGAACGCATATACAAGGACGTTTCATTGTATATTACAACAATGCATCTGTGACGGCAAGGAATCTCGCTCGGTCCGAACCAGTCGCTAAACCGACCCAGACCGTTCGAAACGCCCTATCGTTTGAGAACATGACAAAATAGAACGCATACAGAAGAACATTTCACTGTATATTACAACAATGCATCAGATTACAAGAATATACAGAGTATAAACGAATATTACACAGAAATATCAGAGATTTAAATTACATTTAAATACATCGCAGCGGAAAATAATACAATACACAACTAGAAGAGATATACGGATACAAAGCTTTCCGGATATCGTTCCAGCTGTAAACCAGGATCCTGTGAATATAAATCTGCAAAACCAAAACTACTAGCTGCCCGTGTCAAAATAGGGGCACCCAGAGTTTAGGTTAAAACAATAAACTCCAGGTCAGTCATGGGACTGGTGTGAGAACTAAAACAGTTATTATTCTTTATTTTAAAAGTTAGGTAAATCAAGGGACCACGCCGTATAACACGGAACGGGTTTCCTCCCAAGAATACCAGTGCATAAAACAAACAGCGCAATGCTAAATAAAGAAAAATGAAGCTGTTATAAGACCCAGGTCCTATCACACAATGCAACGCAAGCCGGGGGATAGGGTTTTCCCTTATAACAGCCAAAGAATGCTTGATACGTTTGAAACAAATCATTTGATACTATAATAGGTGCATAGTGTATAAAACAACTTCAAATCATAAGTATCAATCATAGGCGGCATGAGCGCCCCATCCCACTATGTCGCCATACTAGGCTCTACAAATAAAACCGCAAATGTCACGTATTTGGAAGTTGGATTTCCGTCTATGAACCGAGGCAAAAGATAGTCCTCAACCGATTCGAGACTGTCTAGCCCGAGTCTCAGGCACAGCCGCAACTGTACCTTGGATCCTCAGGGCCGGTCCACCGATGTGGATTATAATGCCTGAACAATACGTTTCTCCGCCCTTTGGGGCGTAAATGAGCCAACTAAATGACTCCATCGGTTCGAGAACGACCGATCAATCCGAGGCGCCTCGCAACAGCAACAACCACATAAGTCAAACTCGTCAGGGCGTGTAAAACCACTGACGCCACTTCTAGCTAGAAAGAAAACGCATGTCCCCCCTGACGTCCGTCTCCCGTTTTTGGTTCATACCGGGTGTGAAACACGCGAGGAAAACGTTACACAAAGCTACGCCACAAAGGCCGTGCTTTGATCATCACTACAAGACTTTGCTTTTCAACAGAAGCCTCGATCAATTGCCACTTAGGCATGCCACACAGGCAATTCACTCCATGCATTTGATATCCATCAATATATAACCCCTGAGCTCGTACGTCTCAGAGAAGGGCGTTAAGCAAGAGAATAAATTCTCCGCCGCCAAACAGATATATATTTAATAGAAATCAATCACACAGACTAAAATCCAATGTCAGACACACAGTCCATTTACAAGTCCGTTCTGGGGCTGAACGAAACCGGAGGCACCTAGTACCCCGCATATCCATCGATCTCCAAGTACGTCTGGACGATCACTAACTGTTTCCATCTTCTTGGGTGTACAGCCCAATCAAGATCATCAGTAATTATCCAAACGACGTGAAGACCTCCGGTCTTCGACCATCGTCTTCATCTTCGACTTATCGTCGTATCAGTTATTCAGAATGGGATAAACCCGGTCTTTCCGAATAACTCGCGTATATTTTAAATAAGTGTTACACAAACACAACATACGCCTCATTCCAATTCATCAGTCACTAACCGTAAATTAATCAAGAGAATAATTCCCCAAATATTAACCCCGAAGGCCGAAACCAACATCAGATCAATACCCAGAAAACCATTCTGCTTAGTTAACCGCCAGTTAGTTTCTGATTTCACATTCATAGGGAAAGGTTCCCATTAATTTTATCCAAGATAAATTTCTTGAATTTATTCTTTATTCTATTTTGAATATCAATTCAAAACTAGTCGGGATTAACGAACCTTACCGAAGTAATCATTTGCTTTAATTTCCCAATCCCAACCTATTCATCCCATGAAGTAAAACTGGTAATACTTCATATCTAACACCACAGTGTTATCGGTAAATTCAATTACCATTTCACGTTCAAATCTAATTAAAGATTTAACTATCGCCTGGAGCAAAACTGGTGATACTCCATTTTCGATCATTTCAATCTAATTAAAGATTCATTAAAACTCCACTTAGTTTTAATTATTATCTGGGTTAAAGAATCAGTGTCATTTAAAACACGATTCACGATAAACCCAAAATCACATTCCATTAATTATCGGGTTAAAGAACAAGTGTTATTTAAAACACTGTTCACGATAAACCCAAAAATCAATACCAATTCAATTCCAATTAAATATCATTTAATTGGTACACTTCATTAAATCTAAATAAAAAGATTTAATCTTTTCTCAACTGGGTTCAAGAACAGTGTTAGTGAAAACACCATTCACGACAAACCCAAATCACATTCGATATTCAATACAAGGCTCTGAATAGAAAATATATCGGCTTATATTCAATATCGAATTCTATGACTAACAAATGTCGTATTGGAAATAACGATATAAATATATATCTTTCAAATTTCCATAACAACACCTGTAATATCACGAATTCCAACATCGAAATATTCCGAAGGCAATTTCGATTCAAATCCACTCCAATGCAATCATTGGAAATTTTGGTTATTTTCAAAACCATTTCAAATTCAATTTATTTATTTAAAAATATATAGAATTATAATTCTAGTTCAAAACTAGTTCATTTCGATAAAAATCTATTTTATCTTTTCAAATATGGAGTTTTTCATCCCAAACTTTCACAAATCATTTCTTATGATTTTACACAAATTATTACTATTTTTAATAATTTTATCAAGGCCCGTACAGTCGATTTCCATTAACGGCAATCGAACTGCACTTACAGCGACCTTTTTCGAATTTGATTTGGACGTATCTCCAAATCCAACCGTTAGATTTCAAATTTCTAACATTCATTAGAAAGCTCTTTTCGATACGAACCCAACGGTTCCGGTTTTAGGAGAATCCGACGGTCGGATCTCCCGTAATGTCCGTTCGAAATAAATGGTCGAAATTCGCGAACTGCCGCGACGCGGCGCGTTCTATTCAGGCCATTATATTATATATATAATATATACTTCGTCGATTTCTATTTAAAACGAATTATATAAATAGTTTTGAATTCGTTTCAAAAACATTTTTCAACTTCCATTTCAATTCAAATCAAAATTGAATTCTTCTTTATAAATTCGTTTCAAAATTCATTTCTATTCAATTCAAATTTCAATTCAATTTGAATTCATTTCAATTCGTTTTCAATTCAATTTGAATTCGTTTTCAATTCATTTCGAAATCGTTTTCAATTCAATTCATTTCGAAATCGTTTTCAATTCAATTCATTTCGAAATCGTTTTCAATTCAATTCATTTCGAAATCGTTTTCAATTCAATTCATTTCGAAATCGTTTTCAATTCAATTCATTTCGAAATCGTTCTCAATTCAATTCATTTCGAAATCGTTTTCAATTCAATTCATTTCGAAATCGTTCTCAATTCAATTCATTTCGAAATCGTTTTCAATTCAATTCATTTCGAAATCGTTTTCAATTCAATTCATTTCGAAATCGTTTTCAATTCAATTCATTTCGAAATCGTTCTCAATTCAATTCATTTCGAAATCGTTTTCAATTCAATTCATTTCGAAATCGTTTTCAATTCAATTCATTTCGAAATCGTTTTCAATTCAATTCATTTCGAAATCGTTTTCAATTCAATTCATTTCGAAATCGTTTTCAAATCGATATAAATATCGTTCACGTCAAAATGGCGTCAATCTAATCCTCACGGCTTCACATATTTCTATTTTCAAATATTCTATTTCAAATATTTCTATTTCAAATATTTCTATTTCAAATATTTCTTTTTTTTCGAAACTGGAATGAGGCCCAATCAATTACCATATAATGTTAATTATATGGATTTTCTACAACACATGTATATATCAACAACGATGAATAATCAACCATCAACCAAAGTGCACTACACTGTATAAGCATCAGATATAGACATTTAACGCTTATAGCAGCTTGTCAATCAATCGATCGACATATTTAATCAATCAGGATGAGTGAACTTCAAATTTCATCCTAACACCCGTGTGGGGTTTCAAACAATCAAACACATATTTTATTTGTGCAGTTAGGCGATGTGTAAAATTTATCGACCCAATCAACGTCATTCAAATAGGTGTACATAAACAAACCGTCTGGTTTGTAAATGAATATTTATTTATTCACATTCACGTTAAAAATTATATTTTTAACGATAAAACATTTTATTTCAACCTATGAATTTCTATTCAATTCATTTACACAATAAAATGATATTTTTATTTTCTAACATATTTTAGAAAATTTCGACGGCATAACGGCACGATACTAGAAACGGGACAAGGCCTCGCCTTATTCCCGGTCTAGTGAAGGCCCACGCCATTCACACATCAATCAAACCATTCAATTCATCAAACAATTCAATTTCAAATCAAATCATATAACTAACCTATGCAACCAAACAAACAAGTCCATGGTCTGTGGACGATTGTGTCGGGTGCTACTAAGCACCGTCTGCATCCTAGTATATATATATAATTAGAAAAGAAAACGAAAGGTGAGAAATTCTCACTTATAGCTATCCTAGCTCCACGGCACTTCATTGATAGGAATCTTCATTGCTATCGCATCTTCGTCATCTTCGTTGTCCGCTTTCACTACATATGTAAAAATCAAGTTTTTACTTCGCTATTCAATATATAAAAATCGAATTTTTAGTTCGCTATTCAATATATAAAAATTGAATTTTTAGTTCGCTATTGAATATATAAAAATTGAATTTTTACTTCAAAGTTCAATATATATAAAAATCGAATTTATACTTCAAAGTTCAATATATAAAAATCAAATTTTTAATTCGAAGTTCAATATATAAAAATCGAATTTTTAATTCGAAGTTCAATATATAAAAATTCTATTTTTACTATATATAAAAAAATCAGTTTTCACTTTATATAAAAATCAGTTTTCACTTTATATAAAAATCAGTTTTCACTTTATATAAAAATCAGTTTTCACTTTCTATAAAATTCAGCTTTCATTGTAAAAAAGAAAATCAGTTGGACTCACCGTTGAAAAAGGGGGCGTCACTGTCGTCGGGGAGCTGGAGCTGGTGGGGATCGGACTCGCGGTTGCCAAAGGGGAGCGGTGGTTGCTGGCTTGGAGAGGGCGAGGTCGGCGGCGGCGCGGCTGTCATGGGCGTGGGCGACGATTAGGGCTTCGGGGTTTGGGGAAAACGATGGAGGTTGGGGGAGAAGGGCCGATGGCGGCTGCGACAAGGGGAGGTTGGTTGCATCGACGATGGTGGCGGCGCTCCGCCTGGAGATCGACCGGAGGAGTTTCTTTCTCTTTTTTTTTTTTTTTTATTTCTGTTCGATTTCTGAACTGAGAATAAGGGGGGGGCCTACGGGTTTTTAAGGGGAAGGGTTATATTTTATTTTATTTTATTTTAATTTAATTATTTAATTCAATTTAAAGTTGACTTTCCGTTTTAACTCGAAATCAAGCCCACCGACTGGCGCCCCTAGCTAATTACCCCCATTCCGAACACAATGGGATATGTATCGCAAGCTGATTCGACTGTTTGAATCAGTTTTCGTTGAATTTACATTTAAATCACTATATTGAATTTTAAACGTACATTTCAAATTACCGGGGTCACATACTAACTCTATAAATTCTATAAAAATATTTTCTAGCTTCGTATTGACGATACGGTCCTAACAAAACTAGTTTCGTCGAATTCTGAGACTGTTAGAAAAATGGCCAATTTCCAGTCGATTAAAATCAACTGAAACTGGTCAAACGCGTTTTCCTTTGCCACGCTCACATATTGATTCGAAAAATTATGAAATTTGAAACCTAGCAATAACTTCACATCCCGGACCCAACAAAACTGGTTTCGTCGAAATCTGAGGTCGTTTGCAAAATTGCTATTTTTAAGGGCCTTATATATATAAAAATATATATAAATTCCACAGCGACTATTTCTAATTTTAAACTGGACATATCTTATCATTTCTAAGATGAAATCTCAGTTTGTTAACTTCGTTACAAAGATATAGTTATACAGATTCAAATATTTCTTGTTTCGTTCAATTCTGACTTATATTGAATTCTGTATATTCATTTGAAATTAGAAATCGAATTTTCGAACTACCACGCCATTTTCAATTCCTTTTATAATTATATATAATTATTTATATTCTAACGACGACGCGTATAATATATACGTTCGAATTATATTCAAAATAAATTTCTCGTCGATTTTATTTAAAATAATTCATTTTAAATAAACAAAATTCGATAAAATTGCCAAAACAAAAATTTCAAACTGGCTCGCATTTTACGGGTTGTTACAATCTCCCCCACTTAAAACTTTTCGTCCTCGAAAAGGAACAAAGTCGAAAGTGGTTTGATTAATCAACTCTACGATCGATCTGGCTCCCATTCTCCAACTCTTTAGTTTCTGAGAATTTTCAAAACTTCAAAAATTTGGCTAACACCCTAAATTTTTGAAAAATTTCGCCATAACCTCCCCTGCACCGGGAGCATCGGGGAATTTCAAATAGCTTCCCCGGTCCTTCAGATCTCAAAAAGAAAAAGAAAAAGCCAAGCGGCTAGCCAATAGGCTCATAAAATCATCATCACCCAAACAAAACAGTAAATTATGTAGTAAACATGTACCTATTTGTCGGGCAAACAAATTTTATTCTCTGGCTCTAGCCTCCTTGCTATGACCTGTTCAATGATATACATGTATATGCAAGCAGATGCGACCAAATTCCAATACAATTCAATATTTGGTTGAATTAGGCAAAATGGTTAAAATTTAGCAAACAAATAAACAAACCACACAAACATCAATGCATTAGTGAATTAGAGTTTCAAATCCATAACTTTGATACATACACAAAAAATCATGTTTTTGATGCCAAATCACAACAATAGGCCCTATCTAATTTTGGTTCTCACACCAGTCAATAGGAAATATATAGAAATCTCACTTTCGTCACTCGAATATAAATACTGATAATGTGATCACAATTATCAGCATCATCCCCGGGCGACTAGAGTGTGATTCTATATCTATCCAGTATATTAAAACTTCGAATAGACGCTAGCCAGGCGCATACGAAAAATCTTTATATATTGGACTGTCCTAATCAATATAAATAAATAATCAAATACGATTAAGTGATTTAGATTTGCAAAACAAAATTTGTTTTCATTTTCATTTTAAAAATTTACTCTTCACACTCGTTCTAGGATACTACTAATCCCATCTCTAACGAGTCATTCCCATTGGATGTTACTAATCCAATATCTGATGAATTCTTTCGTATGGTTCTAATGTGCCTTGTTCTCTGCTTTGTAAACCAAAGCTCTGATACCAACTGTGACGGCAAGGAATCTCGCTCGGTCCGAACCAGTCGCTAAACCGACCCAGACCGTTCGAAACGCCCTATCGTTTGAGAACATGACAAAATAGAACGCATACAGAAGAACATTTCACTGTATATTACAACAATGCATCAGATTACAAGAATATACAGAGTATAAACGAATATTACACAGAAATATCAGAGATTTAAATTACATTTAAATACATCGCAGCGGAAAATAATACAATACACAACTAGAAGAGATATACGGATACAAAGCTTTCCGGATATCGTTCCAGCTGTAAACCAGGATCCTGTGAATATAAATCTGCAAAACCAAAACTACTAGCTGCCCGTGTCAAAATAGGGGCACCCAGAGTTTAGGTTAAAACAATAAACTCCAGGTCAGTCATGGGACTGGTGTGAGAACTAAAACAGTTATTATTCTTTATTTTAAAAGTTAGGTAAATCAAGGGACCACGCCGTATAACACGGAACGGGTTTCCTCCCAAGAATACCAGTGCATAAAACAAACAGCGCAATGCTAAATAAAGAAAAATGAAGCTGTTATAAGACCCAGGTCCTATCACACAATGCAACGCAAGCCGGGGGATAGGGTTTTCCCTTATAACAGCCAAAGAATGCTTGATACGTTTGAAACAAATCATTTGATACTATAATAGGTGCATAGTGTATAAAACAACTTCAAATCATAAGTATCAATCATAGGCGGCATGAGCGCCCCATCCCACTATGTCGCCATACTAGGCTCTACAAATAAAACCGCAAATGTCACGTATTTGGAAGTTGGATTTCCGTCTATGAACCGAGGCAAAAGATAGTCCTCAACCGATTCGAGACTGTCTAGCCCGAGTCTCAGGCACAGCCGCAACTGTACCTTGGATCCTCAGGGCCGGTCCACCGATGTGGATTATAATGCCTGAACAATACGTTTCTCCGCCCTTTGGGGCGTAAATGAGTCAACTAAATGACTCCATCGGTTCGAGAACGACCGATCAATCCGAGGCGCCTCGCAACAGCAACAACCACATAAGTCAAACTCGTCAGGGCGTGTAAAACCACTTACGCCACTTCTAGCTAGAAAGAAAACGCATGTCCCCCCTGACGTCCGTCTCCCGTTTTTGGTTCATACCGGGTGTGAAACACGCGAGGAAAACGTTACACAAAGCTACGCCACAAAGGCCGTGCTTTGATCATCACTACAAGACTTTGCTTTTCAACAGAAGCCTCGATCAATTGCCACTTAGGCATGCCACACAGGCAATTCACTCCATGCATTTGATATCCATCAATATATAACCCCTGAGCTCGTACGTCTCAGAGAAGGGCGTTAAGCAAGAGAATAAATTCTCCGCCGCCAAACAGATATATATTTAATAGAAATCAATCACACAGACTAAAATCCAATGTCAGACACACAGTCCATTTACAAGTCCGTTCTGGGGCTGAACGAAACCGGAGGCACCTAGTACCCCGCATATCCATCGATCTCCAAGTACGTCTGGACGATCACTAACTGTTTCCATCTTCTTGGGTGTACAGCCCAATCAAGATCATCAGTAATTATCCAAACGACGTGAAGACCTCCGGTCTTCGACCATCGTCTTCATCTTCGACTTATCGTCGTATCAGTTATTCAGAATGGGATAAACCCGGTCTTTCCGAATAACTCGCGTATATTTTAAATAAGTGTTACACAAACACAACATACGCCTCATTCCAATTCATCAGTCACTAACCGTAAATTAATCAAGAGAATAATTCCCCAAATATTAACCCCGAAGGCCGAAACCAACATCAGATCAATACCCAGAAAACCATTCTGCTTAGTTAACCGCCAGTTAGTTTCTGATTTCACATTCATAGGGAAAGGTTCCCATTAATTTTATCCAAGATAAATTTCTTGAATTTATTCTTTATTCTATTTTGAATATCAATTCAAAACTAGTCGGGATTAACGAACCTTACCGAAGTAATCATTTGCTTTAATTTCCCAATCCCAACCTATTCATCCCATGAAGTAAAACTGGTAATACTTCATATCTAACACCACGGTGTTATCGGTAAATTCAATTACCATTTCACGTTCAAATCTAATTAAAGATTTAACTATCGCCTGGAGCAAAACTGGTGATACTCCATTTTCGATCATTTCAATCTAATTAAAGATTCATTAAAACTCCACTTAGTTTTAATTATTATCTGGGTTAAAGAATCAGTGTCATTTAAAACACGATTCACGATAAACCCAAAATCACATTCCATTAATTATCGGGTTAAAGAACAAGTGTTATTTAAAACACTGTTCACGATAAACCCAAAAATCAATACCAATTCAATTCCAATTAAATATCATTTAATTGGTACACTTCATTAAATCTAAATAAAAAGATTTAATCTTTTCTCAGCTGGGTTCAAGAACAGTGTTAGTGAAAACACCATTCACGACAAACCCAAATCACATTCGATATTCAATACAAGGCTCTGAATAGAAAATATATCGGCTTATATTCAATATCGAATTCTACGACTAACAAATGTCGTATTGGAAATAACGATATAAATATATATCTTTCAAATTTCCATAACAACACCTGTAATATCACGAATTCCAACATCGAAATATTCCGAAGGCAATTTCGATTCAAATCCACTCCAATGCAATCATTGGAAATTTTGGTTATTTTCAAAACCATTTCAAATTCAATTTATTTATTTAAAAATAAATAGAATTATAATTCTAGTTCAAAACTAGTTCATTTCGATAAAAATCTATTTTTATCTTTTCAAATATGGAGTTTTTCATCCCAAACTTTCACAAATCATTTCTTATGATTTTACACAAATTATTACTATTTTTAATAATTTTATCAAGGCCCGTACAGTCGATTTCCATTAACGGCAATCGAACTGCACTTACAGCGACCTTTTTCGAATTTGATTTGGACGTATCTCCAAATCCAACCGTTAGATTTCAAATTTCTAACATTCATTAGAAAGCTCTTTTCGATACGAACCCAACGGTTCCGGTTTTAGGAGAATCCGACGGTCGGATCTCCCGTAATGTCCGTTCGAAATAAATGGTCGAAATTCGCGAACTGCCGCGACGCGGCGCGTTCTATTCAGGCCATTATATTATATATATAATATATATAATATATACTTCGTCGATTTCTATTTAAAACGAATTATATAAATAGTTTTGAATTCGTTTCAAAAACATTTTTCAACTTCCATTTCAATTCAAATCAAAATTGAATTCTTCTTTATAAATTCGTTTCAAAATTCATTTCTATTCAATTCAAATTTCAATTCAATTTGAATTCATTTCAATTCGTTTTCAATTCAATTTGAATTCGTTTTCAATTCATTTCGAAATCGTTTTCAATTCAATTCATTTCGAAATCGTTTTCAATTCAATTCATTTCGAAATCGTTTTCAATTCAATTCATTTCGAAATCGTTTTCAATTCAATTCATTTCGAAATCGTTTTCAATTCAATTCATTTCGAAATCGTTTTCAATTCAATTCATTTCGAAATCGTTTTCAATTCAATTCATTTCGAAATCGTTCTCAATTCAATTCATTTCGAAATCGTTTTCAATTCAATTCATTTCGAAATCGTTCTCAATTCAATTCATTTCGAAATCGTTTTCAATTCAATTCATTTCGAAATCGTTTTCAATTCAATTCATTTCGAAATCGTTTTCAATTCAATTCATTTCGAAATCGTTCTCAATTCAATTCATTTCGAAATCGTTCTCAATTCAATTCATTTCGAAATCGTTTTCAATTCAATTCATTTCGAAATCGTTTTCAATTCAATTCATTTCGAAATCGTTTTCAATTCAATTCATTTCGAAATCGTTTTCAAATCGATATAAATATCGTTCACGTCAAAATGGCGTCAATCTAATCCTCACGGCTTCACATATTTCTATTTTCAAATATTCTATTTCAAATATTTCTATTTCAAATATTTCTATTTCAAATATTTCTTTTTTTTCGAAACTGGAATGAGGCCCAATCAATTACCATATAATGTTAATTATATGGATTTTCTACAACACATGTATATATCAACAACGATGAATAATCAACCATCAACCAAAGTGCACTACACTGTATAAGCATCAGATATAGACATTTAACGCTTATAGCAGCTTGTCAATCAATCGATCGACATATTTAATCAATCAGGATGAGTGAACTTCAAATTTCATCCTAACACCCGTGTGGGGTTTCAAACAATCAAACACATATTTTATTTGTGCAGTTAGGCGATGTGTAAAATTTATCGACCCAATCAACGTCATTCAAATAGGTGTACATAAACAAACCGTCTGGTTTGTAAATGAATATTTATTTATTCACATTCACGTTAAAAATTATATTTTTAACGATAAAACATTTTATTTCAACCTATGAATTTCTATTCAATTCATTTACACAATAAAATGATATTTTTATTTTCTAACATATTTTAGAAAATTTCGACGGCATAACGGCACGATACTAGAAACGGGACAAGGCCTCGCCTTATTCCCGGTCTAGTGAAGGCCCACGCCATTCACACATCAATCAAACCATTCAATTCATCAAACAATTCAATTTCAAATCAAATCATATAACTAACCTATGCAACCAAAAAAACAAGTCCATGGTCTGTGGACGATTGTGTCGGGTGCTACTAAGCACCGTCTGCATCCTAGTATATATATATAATTAGAAAAGAAAACGAAAGGTGAGAAATTCTCACTTATAGCTATCCTAGCTCCACGGCACTTCATTGATAGGAATCTTCATTGCTATCGCATCTTCGTCATCTTCGTTGTCCGCTTTCACTACATATGTAAAAATCAAGTTTTTACTTCGCTATTCAATATATAAAAATCGAATTTTTAGTTCGCTATTCAATATATAAAAATTGAATTTTTAGTTCGCTATTGAATATATAAAAATTGAATTTTTACTTCAAAGTTCAATATATATAAAAATCGAATTTATACTTCAAAGTTCAATATATAAAAATCAAAATTTTAATTCGAAGTTCAATATATAAAAATCGAATTTTTAATTCGAAGTTCAATATATAAAAATTCTATTTTTACTATATATAAAAAAATCAGTTTTCACTTTATATAAAAATCAGTTTTCACTTTATATAAAAATCAGTTTTCACTTTCTATAAAATTCAGCTTTCATTGTAAAAAAGAAAATCAGTTGGACTCACCGTTGAAAAAGGGGGCGTCACTGTCGTCGGGGAGCTGGAGCTGGTGGGGATCGGACTCGCGGTTGCCAAAGGGGAGCGGTGGTTGCTGGCTTGGAGAGGGCGAGGTCGGCGGCGGCGCGGCTGTCATGGGCGTGGGCGACGATTAGGGCTTCGGGGTTTGGGGAAAACGATGGAGGTTGGGGGAGAAGGGCCGATGGCGGCTGCGACAAGGGGAGGTTGGTTGCATCGACGATGGTGGCGGCGCTCCGCCTGGAGATCGACCGGAGGAGTTTCTTTCTCTTTTTTTTTTTTTTTTTTTATTTCTGTTCGATTTCTGAACTGAGAATAAGGGGGGGGCCTACGGGTTTTTAAGGGGAAGGGTTATATTTTATTTTATTTTAATTTAATTATTTAATTCAATTTAAAGTTGACTTTCCGTTTTAACTCGAAATCAAGCCCACCGACTGGCGCCCCTAGCTAATTACCCCCATTCCGAACACAATGGGATATGTATCGCAAGCTGATTCGACTGTTTGAATCAGTTTTCGTTGAATTTACATTTAAATCACTATATTGAATTTTAAACGTACATTTCAAATTACCGGGGTCACATACTAACTCTATAAATTCTATAAAAATATTTTCTAGCTTCGTATTGACGATACGGTCCTAACAAAACTAGTTTCGTCGAATTCTGAGACTGTTAGAAAAATGGCCAATTTCCAGTCGATTAAAATCAACTGAAACTGGTCAAACGCGTTTTCCTTTGCCACGCTCACATATTGATTCGAAAAATTATGAAATTTGAAACCTAGCAATAACTTCACATCCCGGACCCAACAAAACTGGTTTCGTCGAAATCTGAGGTCGTTTGCAAAATTGCTATTTTTAAGGGCCTTATATATATAAAAATATATATAAATTCCACAGCGACTATTTCTAATTTTAAACTGGACATATCTTATCATTTCTAAGATGAAATCTCAGTTTGTTAACTTCGTTACAAAGATATAGTTATACAGATTCAAATATTTCTTGTTTCGTTCAATTCTGACTTATATTGAATTCTGTATATTCATTTGAAATTAGAAATCGAATTTTCGAACTACCGCGCCATTTTCAATTCCTTTTATAATTATATATAATTATTTATATTCTAACGACGACGCGTATAATATATACGTTCGAATTATATTCAAAATAAATTTCTCGTCGATTTTATTTAAAATAATTCATTTTAAATAAACAAAATTCGATAAAATTGCCAAAACAAAAATTTCAAACTGGCTCGCATTTTACGGGTTGTTACAGCATCAGATTACAAGAATATACAGAGTAAAAATGAATATTACACAGAAATATCAGAGATTTAAATTACATTTAAATACATAGCAGCGGAAAATAATACAATACACAACTAGAAGAGATATACGGATACAAAGCTTTCCGGATATCGTTCCAGCTGTAAACCAGGATCCTGTGAATATAAATCTGCAAACCCAAAACTACTAGCTGCCCGTGTCAAAATAAGGGCACCCAGAGTTTAGGTTAAAACAATAAACTCCAGGTCAGTCATGTGACTGGTGTGAGAACTAAAACAGTTATTTATCTTTATTTTAAAAGTTAGGTAAATCAAGGGACCACGCCGTATAACACGGAACGGGTTTCCTCCCAAGAATACCAGTGCATAAAACAAACAGCGCAATGCTAAATAAAGAAAAATGAAGCTGTTATAAGACCCAGGTCCCATCACACAATGCAACGCAAGCCGGAGGATAGGGTTTTTACCTTATAATAGCCAAGAATGCTTGATACGTTTAAAACAAATCGTTTGGTACTATTATAAGTGCATAGTGTATAAAACAACTTCAAATTATAAGTACCAATCATAGGCGGCATGAGCGTCCCATGCCACTATGTCGCCATATATAGGTTTACAAATAAAACCGCAAAGTCACGTATTTGGAAATTGGATTTTCGTCTATGAACCGAGGCAAAAGATAGTCCTCAACCGATTCGAGACAATCTAGCCCATGTCTCAGGATCAGAACGCATCAACCCTTTAGATCGTCAGGGCCGGTCCACCGATGTGGATTATTATGCCTGAACACTACGTCTCTCCGCCCTATGGGGCGTAAATGAGCCAACAAATGACTCCATCGGACCCGGATCGTCCGATCAAACCGAGGCGCCTCGCAACAGCAACAACCACATAAGTCAAACTCGTCAGGGCGTGTAAAACCACTGACGCCACTTCTAGCTAGAAAGAAACGCAAGTCCTCCCTGATGACCTCTCCCGTTTTTGGTTCATACCGGGTGTGAAACTCGCGAAGTAAACGTTACACAAAGCTATGCCACACAGGCTGTGCTTTGATCATCACCACAAGACTTTGCTTTTCAACAGAAGTCTCGATCAATTGCCACTTAGGCATGCCACACAGGCAATTCACTCCATGCGTTTGATATCCATCAATATATAACCCCTGAGCTCGTACGTCTCAGAGAAGGGCGTTAAGCAAGAGAATAAATTCTCCGCCGCCAAACAGATATATATTTAATAGAGATCAATCACACGGATTAAAATCCAATGTCAGACACACAGTCCATTTACAAGTCCGTTCTGGGTCTGAACGAAACCGGAGGCACCTAGTACCCCGCATATCCATCGATCTCCAAGTACGTCTGGACGATCACCAACTGTTTCCATCTTCTTGGGTGTACAGCCCAATCAAGATCATCAGTAATCACCCAAACAACGTGAAGACTTCCGGTCTTCGACCACCGTCTTCATCTTCGACACCACGTCGAATCAGTTATTCAGAATGGGATAAACTCGGTCTTTCTGAATAACTCGCGTATATATTATAAAAGTGTTACACAAACACAACATACGCCTCATTCCAATTCAGAATATTCTTTTATTCAAATATTCCTATACTTTGGGAAAAGTTCCCATTAATTTTATCCAAGATAAATTCTTTAAATTTATTCTTTAATCTCCTTTGAATATCAATTCAAACTAGTCGGGATTAGCGAACCACACCGAAGTAATCATTTATTTTATTTCCCAATCCCAACCTATTCATCCCATGAAGTAAAACTGGTAATACTTCATATCTAACACCACAGTGTTATCGGTAAATTCAATTACCATTTCACGTTCAAATCTAATTAAAGATTTAACCATCGCCTGGAGCAAAACTGGTGATACTCCATTTACGATCATTTCAATCTAATTAAAGATTCATTAAAACTCCACTTAGTTTTAATCTTTAACTGGGTTAAAGAATCAGTGTCATTTAAAACACGGTTCACGATAAACCCAAAATCACATTCCATTAATTATCGGGTTAAAGAACAAGTGTTATTTAAAACACTGTTCACGATAAACCCAAAAATCAATACCAATTCAATTCCAATTAAATATCGTTTAATTGGTACACTTCATTAAATCTAAATAAAAAGATTTAATTTTTTTTCTCAACTGGGTTCAAGAACAGTGTTAGTGAAGACACCATTCATGACAAACCCAAATCACATTTGATATTCAATACAAGGATCTGAATAGAAAATATATCGGCTTATATTCAATATCAAATTCTACGACTAACAAATGTCGTATTGGAAATAACGATATAAATATATGTCTTTCAAATTTCCATAACAACATCTGTATAATCACGAACTCCAACATCGAAATATTCCGAAGACAATTTCGATTCAAATCCACTCCAATGCAATCATTGGAAATTTTGGTTATTTTCAAAACTCTTTTCAAATTCAATTTATTTATTTAAAAATAAATAGAATTATAATTCTAGTTCAAAACTAGTTCATTTCGATAAAAATCTATTTTTATCCTTTCAAATATGGAGTTTTTCATCCCAACCCTTTCTAAATCATTTCTTATGATTTTACACAAATTATTACTATTTTTAATAATTTTACCAAGGCCCGTATAGTCGATTTCCATCAATGGCCATTGAACTGCACTTACAGCGACCTTTTTCAAATTTGATTTGGACGTAACTCCAAATCCAACCGTTAGATTTCAAATTTCTAATATTCGTTAGAAAGCTCTTTTCGATACGAACCCAACGGTTTCGGTTTTAGGAGAATCCGACGGTCGGATCTCCCGTAATGTCCGTTTGAAATAAATAGTCGAAATTCACGAACTGCCGCGGCGCGGCGCGTTCTATTCAGGCCATTATATTATATATATAATATATATAATATATATCGTCGATTTCTATTTAAAACGAATTATATAAACAGTTTTAAATTCGTTTCAAAAGCAATTTCAACTTCCATTTCAATTCAATTCAAAATTGAATTCTTCTTTATAAATTCGTTTTAAAATTCATTTCTATTCAATTCAAATTTCAATTCAATTTGAATTCATTTCAATTCACTTTCAATTCAATTTGAATTCGTTTTCAATTCATTTCGAAATCGTTTTCAATTCAATTCATTTCGAAATCGCTTCAATTCAATTCATTTCGAAATCGTTTTCAATTCAATTCATTTCGAAATCGTTTTCAATTCAATTCATTTCGAAATCGTTTTCAATTCAATTCATTTCGAAATCGTTTTCAATTCAATTCATTTCGAAATCGTTTTCAATTCAATTCATTTCGAAATCGTTTTCAATTCAATTCATTTCGAAATATTCGATTTCAAAATTACTTTTTAATATTCGTTTTAAAATGAATAAAATCGATATAAATATCGTTCACGTCAAAATGGCGTCAATCTAATCAACATGGCTTCATATATTGATATTTTCAAATATTCCATTTCGAATATTTCTATTTCAAATATTTCTATTTTAAAACTGGAATGAGGCCCAATCAATTACCATATAATGTTAATTATATGGATTTTCATACATTACACCCATATAATAGCATTGCAAAATAATCAACCATCAACCAAAGTGCACTACACTGTATAAGCATCAAATATAGATATCTAACGCTTATAACAGCCTGTCAATCCATCGATCGACATATTTAATCAATCAGGATGAGTGAACTTCAAATTTCATCCCAACACCTGTGTGGGGTTTCAAACAAACAAACACAGATTTTATTTGTGCAGTTGGGCGATGTGTAAAATTTATCGACCCAATCAATGTCCTTCAAATAGGTGTACATAAACAAACCGTCCGGTTTGTAAATGAATATTTTATTTCATTTACTTTCACTATATTCATGTTCACGTTAAAAATCATATTTTTAACGATACTACCTTTTATTTTAACATATGCATTTCTATTCAGTTCATTCTTTAAATAAAATGATATTTTTATTTTTCTAACATATTTTAGAAAATTTCGGCGGCATAACGGCACGATACTAGAAACGGGACAAGGCCTAGCCTTATCCCCGGTCTAGTGAAGGCCCACGCCATTCACACATCAATTAATCCATTCCTTTCCCCAAACAATTCAATTTCACCAAACGATTCAATTTCACCAAACAATTCAATTTCACCAAACGATTCAATTTCACCAAACAATTCAATTTCAAATCAAATCATCTATCTAATCTATGCAACCAAACAAACAAGTCCATGGTCTGTGGACGATTGTGTCGGGTGCTACTAAGCACCGTCTGCATCCTAGTATATATATATATATATAACTAGAAAATGAAATTGAAAGGTGAGAAATTCTCACTTATAGCTATCCTAGCTCCACGGCACTTCTAATGCAGGAAATCTTCGCCAACTCGCCTTTTTGTCGCTTTCGCCCGTATTCTCTACATATGTAAAAATCGAATTTTTACGATGCTATTCAATATATAAAAATCTGATTTTTCTTCGACTTTCAATATATAAAATCTGATTTTTCTTCGACTTTCAATATATATAAAAATCTGATTTTTCTTCGACTTTCAATATATAAAAATCTGATTTTTCTTCGACTTTCAATATATAAAAATCTGATTTTTCTTCGACTTTCAATATATAAAAATCTGATTTTTCTTCGACTTTCAATATATAAAAATCTGATTTTTCTTCGACTTTCAATATATAAAAATCTGATTTTTCTTCGACTTTCAATATATAAAAATCGAATTTTTACTACTATGTTATATAGATAAAAATTATTTTTTTATCACGCTATTTTCCATATATAGATTTCGCCTTTTCTAAAATAAAGATTTCGCCTTTTAAATATAAAGTTTATATTTTTCTCGAAGTAAAAATCATATTTTTACTTCACTACTCCTATCAAAATATCGTCTTTTCATATTTAAAATATCGCCTTTCCATATTTAACATTATAAAAATCACATCTTTATTTTGCTACTCATATAAAGATGATATTTTTAATATTTCTATCATGTAAAAATTATATTTTTGATTCTCTACACAAACAAAAATCATATTTTTACATCTTCTATATAGTAAAGATAATATTTTTAATATTTTAAAAATGTAAAGATCGTATTTTTATTACTTTAAAAATATAAAAATCATATTCCTATTATCTATACTATATAAAACTGATTTCTTTCTTCCTTATGTTTAACACATAATAAAAATCAGATCAAATAAAATAAATTAAAAATTAAAAGTTAAAAATAAAATAAATAAAACGCACCTTAAAGTGTATGGATGTCATTCTCCGACAGGGAGAAGTGGGAGTAGGCGGATTGGTGAAAAAGGGGGACGTGGGGGTGGTGGCATAGCCGGCGACGGGCCCAGGGGTTTAACGGTGGTGGGTTTAGGGCATGGGGTGGGTCGCGGTTAGGGCTTCAGGGGTTGGGGAAAACGATGGAGGTTGGGGGAGAAGGGCCGATGGTGGCGCGGGGCTCGAGGGGGAAGTATGCGATGGGGAGCGGCTGTAGCGGTGGAAGAAGGGGGATGTCGCAGTCGGAGAAGAAGGAGTGGAGGAGGAGGAGAAGGAAGGAGGCGGCGGAAAGAGGGGGGGTTGCGGCGGTGCTCCGCCTGGGGCGGCGGCGGCCATCGCGCCCTCCATTTTCTTTTTTTCTTTTTTTTTCCTGAATTGATTTAAACGGGGGGGGGGGGGCAGAGAAAAGTTAAGTTTTTATTTAATTATATATTTAATTTTTTTTTTATTTCACAAAAAAAGATAACTTTTTATTTCGATTTCGAAACGAGGCCCACCGCCTGCCGTTCCTAGCTAATTACCCCCATTCCGAACACAATGGGATATGTATCGTAGGCTGGTTCGATCATTTTGATCAGTTTCCGCTGAATTTACATTTAAATCACTATATTGAATTTTAAACGTACATTTCAAATTACCGGGGTCACATGCTAACTCTATAAATCGCGGAAAAATATTTTCTAGCTTTGTATTGATGATACGGTCCTAACAAAACTAGTTTCATCGAATTCTGAGACCGTTTGAAAAATGGCCAATTTCCAGTCGATTAAAATCAACTGAAACTGGTCAAACGCGTTTTCCTTTGCCACGCTCACATATTGATTCGAAAAATTATGAAATTTGAAACCTAGTAATAACTTCACATCCCGGACCCAACAAAACTGGTTTCGTCGAAATCCGAGGTCATTTGCAAAATGTCCATTTTTAAGGGCCTGAATTCCATAGCGACTATTCAGAATTTTCAACTGGACATATCTTTTGATTCCCGCTACGAAATTTTGATCATTCGGATTCGTTGGAAAGATATTATCAATTAGATCCCATTATTTTTGGTTTCACTAAAATCCGGATTGTTTTGCACCCGGTACATTCAATTGAAGTTTGAAATCGAATTATCGAACTACCGCGCCATTTTCAATTCTATTTATAATTATATATAAATATTTATATTCTAACGACGACGCGTATAATATATACGTTCTAAATATATTCAAAATAAATTTCTCGTCGATATTATTTAAAATAATTCATTTTAAATAATCAAAATTCGCTAGAATTGCCAAAATAAAAATTTCAAACTGGCTCGCATTTTACGGGTTGTTACATTACCCTAGAATTGAGACTTGTTTGGTTCAGAAAGGAGTTCGGAGTCAAGGGTTATTTAAATGTTAAGGATACAAATTTTTATCTAAAATAAATTTAAAATAAAAACATCAAAATTGGGTGGACCAAAGCCAAACCCGTGCTTTCCTTTATCACCACAAAAGAACTAAACCCGTGCCTCGTTTAAATTCCACAAACAAAACAAGACCTGTGGCCTTTCTTCCTCCATTACTCTTCTATATTTAATCGCGACCCCTCCTCTGTCTTCTTTTCCCATTTCGTTCTTCTGATATTAACCCAAAAGCTTGGAAAAACAAACAACAAAAATGGTCGTTCTCCTTTTAATAAAATCGAATGTCAGAAGCCAAATCGAAAAGGGAAAACCAAATCAAATCGAGTTCGGCTCTTTTGAAATCGAATTTCTTGAGCTCGCAACAGTACAAGCGTCCAGGGTTTATCACGAGGTTGAGTTGAATTGGAGGTAGTGGGTCAATGCGAATTGGGGTTCGCGACAACATTTAAGGGTTCAGAAGTGCTCAGCGCGTCAAGGTGCGAGCGTAAAGGAGGCAGTCACTGATTAGCTCCGGTGGTGGAGACGAGTTGCGGCAGTAGAGTGAGAGATGATGGCAGAGTGGAGTAATTGATTTCAGGGGGTCGCGATGTCTGTATTGGTGTCGAGTTCGATCTACAGTGAAGGTTGACCTGGAGGAAGCCGAATGGAAGCGCGATTGAGGTGAAGGGATTGGCGTTGGTTCTGGGTACGACTAGAGAGGAGTTCGACATGTTTCTTTTTGTTGAAATGGTGGATGGCGTGAGTGATCAGTCAGTGGGAAATCAGGTTGAGTAGTGAGAGGTGTAGAGACTTGGGAAAGGTGGATCTGCGTTTTCATATATGGTGGAAGCAAGTTGACTGAAAATAGGCAGTAAGGTAAAAACATTTTACAAAAGTTAAGAAGACATAGAATAATTTATTTAATAGTTTAGTTAAATTTTTAAATATTTAAATAAATAAAATAAGGGATTATGTGATTCAACTTGTTAATTATTTATTTAGGTAAATATTTAGTATATAAGGGTTTAATGTTTAAAAATATATATAGATTTATTTATTTATCTGTTAGGCTAATTTAAATTAATAAACGATTAATCATTAAATAAAATTTAATAATCGTAGATGTTGAATGGATTCGGTCGAGACAACTCGTAGCCGTTAAAGTTGGAAGTTACAGGATATTCGACAACGGCAAATTTGGTGAGTAAACCGCACTCACCTTTTATTTAGAAATTATTTGTATATAGTTAAAAATAATTGTCTGTGCTTGTTTGAATATTGTTTGGTTGATATAAATAATATTAGTTATTTAGGACTATTATATATATATATATATATATATATTGGGTTGATGATTGGTTGGATTCCCGCAGTCTCATTAGCGGATGCCCGCGGTTTCATTAGCGGATGATTACCCTATACGCCCCACGCTATGATTAGTGGATGACCTTCTATACCGCGATATCCTGCCTCGAAGCAGGATGGGTATTACTATGTTGACTAACGTCTGTGGATGCAGGAAAAACAGGTTGGAGGAATCCAACTGGATTCCTCAAAAATATATATATTCTGTTTGTTTGTTGTTTGTTTGATTTCATATATATATATATATATATATATATTCATATATGATATGCTAAAAATCAAATGATTGAAAATTGGTTGATTTGATTGTTTAAAATATCAATGGGGCTTGAATATTGATCTATAAAAATATCGTAAAGGGTATTTGAGATTTTAAAAAGGAAATTCTATTTTTAAAAATAGAATTTGAATTTTAAATAAAACTATAGAAAATATTAACTTGTTTTGAAGGTATATAAAACAAGTAATCGAACTTATAAACTTTGTTTATAAATGAAAAGATGGGATTTGAATCGAATTTATAAACTCTGTTTATAAATGAAATTATGAGATTTGAATCGAATTTATAAACTCTGTTTATAAATGAAATTATGAGATTTGAATCGAATTTATAAACTCTGTTTATAAGTGAAATTATGAGATTTGAATCGAATTTATAAACTCTGTTTATAAATGAAAAGATGGGATTTGAATCGAATTTGTAAACTTTGTTTATAAATGAAAATATGGGATTTGAATTGAATTTATAAACGTTGTTTATAAATGGAAAGGTGGGATTTCAATTGAAGTTTTAAACGTTGTTTATAAAAAAATGCCGAGAATTCAAATGGACTTTGAATATAAGGAATTTAAATAGATTTGAATATAGAAATTCAAATGGAATTTAAACTATAGATTTGAATATAGAAATTCAAATGGACTTTAAACTATAGATTTGAATATAGAAATTCAAATGGACTTTAAACTATAGATTTGAATATAGAAATTCAAATGGACTTTAAACTATAGATTTGTATATAGAAATTCAAACGGACTTTAAACTATGGAATTTGAATAATAGAAGCGAATTGGAGTTTGAATATAGAATTCAAATATTAAAAGAGAAATGGACTAAAGAGATAATTAACAAATTGAGTTAAAACGATTTGGTATAGTTAAATAGATTGGGCAGGTATAAATATACAGGAGACAGGTTTGGAATAAAGTATAGAAGTGAAATAAATAGAATGCCCGACAAAAAGGTATGTATTTAATTCATATATGAGATTTTATGCGCCGTATCGGCAAGCCGCTTGGCTTTTTCTTTTTCTTTTTGAGATGAGAAGGACCGGGAAAGCTATTTGAAATTTCCCGATGCTCCCGGTACAAAGGAGGTTATGGCGAATTTTTCCGGGAATTTAAGGAGATAGAATATTTTTAAGATAATTTGATAGTTAGAAATTAACATATCAAAATATATAGAAGTCGATAAGAAAACGAACTTAGAAATAGAATAGTATAATCAAAAAGGAAGACTAGGAATAAAATCTAGTAAGAATAGAAAGAGAAAATGTATATGTGTTTAAAGGTGAATAATCAGTTGTATGGTATTGATTATTCGAGTAAGTAGTCTTGTCTGTTTTGACGTTAAATGTTATTCAGTCAAGGTCTGAGAGGTAATTATACCCCAACTTGGTTGATTTCATGATATACCGATAAGTAGCAAGATTCAGGCTCGAAGATCAATGTGGAATAAGAATTAGTTAAATACTGTATTTGGGTTGCCGTAACGATGTTTTACACAACATCTGTTTTAACCCAAATATGTGCAAAGCTTGGAAATAGAATAATGAATATTTCCAAGTATAGAAAATAAAAGAAGGTGATATTCGGAAATGTTTTCCAAATAACGCAAAAGGGCCAATATGGTTATTGAAAATATTTGGTTAACAAATATTGATAAAGAAACAGAGAATAGATTTAATTAATGGAATATTAATTAAAGGTTCAGTGATTGTTGGGTGTTTGGTTGAACACTTGTTTTATTCGATAGTTAAATCATCGACTATCGAAACACTTGTTTTTATTCGATAGTTAAATCACAGACTATCGAAGTTTTGACCATCGTTGTCAATATGGAGAGACCGGTTGGATTATTATCCGAAGAACCACTCCGTATCGGCAGTAGCGTGCGAATCAGATTATATAAAGATAATCGAAGACGGAGTAGAGTGCAAGGACTTTTTCTAATAATAGAAATAGTGCCTTCAGTTCATCCTGTTCCTGGGTGACTTGTATGGATGAATGTCTGACAGAGTATTTCCAGACGATCACGTATATTGATTTCTCCAACCGTACCAAGAGTGGAGGCGGAGAAGGAAACTTCTTTTAGCTAACACATAATATATTGTTGTAGACGTCAATCGGTGATTTGATGGATTTGACGATGTGGCATTCAAAGTGAATTTGGTATGATAATAAAGCGTAGCTTCTAGCCTCATCATCCGGTAAATGACAGAAATCGGGTAGGCAGCATGGCTAAGTCGGTCGCACCGAAGTAGGGTGTATAATCACCTGATCTAGAGTTTCATTTACTTCTAAAAATCTATTGTTGATTCTGTCCCATTCGGGAAACGGTTGCTGATCCCAACTGTTGGTGATATACATTCGATACACTCAAGCGAAATGAGTGGTCGGTCATGTGTGGCCGGGTTGCAAGATGTTCTTGTTGAACCCAGTGTATTCCTCTCTAGAGGTACATTAGCGAAAGGTGGTTCCATACCTTGTCATAGTTGGAAATCCATTACCCAATACGTGCTTGCGGTTTTGATTGTATACTATATATGTAGAACGTGAGATGAAAGCGTTTCTGCTAGATGATTATATATATACTGTGGTTGATAGACATTATTATAATATCAAAAGGTTTTTGATATAAAGATATTTTGGATTCTCATAAGGGAAAAACCCGTTCCGTTATGCAGCGTGGTCTTATGAGATATCGTTTACTTGTTCGAACTGTTTTTAAACTGTTTTACTCATACCAGTCCCATGACTGACCCGGAGTTTACTTTGTTGTTTTCCCTAAACTCTTGGGTGCCTAAATTTGTACGGGCAGTCAAGTAGTCGGGATTTACAGATATACTGGAAGAGCTTGGAGCAGGAGGCATCAGGATCATATAGCTATAGTTATTTCCGCTGTGTTGTAAGTGTTGTACTTTGATAATGTATTGTATACATATAATGATTTATTTCAAGGATATGTTATCTATTATATGTTATTCGTTCCGCTGTGAGATTCGTGTTACTCTGATGTTGTGTTCTTCTTCGTCTATTCTAATTTTCTATCTTATCTTTCCTCACCCTCTAATTTCTTTCACTAATTACTAGGATTTTTCGATGTTTTGGTTATCGACATCGAGCTTATGTCGATAACCAAAGTCGCCGAAAATCCGGGTCGTTATAGAGTTGATATGCCGACAAAAGGTACAAGTTTATATTTCTACTGGTTATAAGATTTATGAGCCGAATTGGCAAGCCGCTTGGCTATTTGATTTTCTTTTGGGTTGGAGATGGCCCAGAGAGGCAAGTTGGAGTTTGAGCTATTGACCAATACAAAGGAGGTGCTGGTGAAATTTTCGAAAAATTTTCGAAAAGTTAAGGTGTTAGAAATTTTCAGGATTTTTGAAAATTTTCGTTGATAAGAATTAATTAATATGTTAATTGAAATTAAATTGGTTCAGTAAAAACTGAAGTTAAGAAGTGGACAAATTTGTTCTAACCAGTCGATACGGTCGTTCTCTACCTTAGCAATTTCGAGGACGAAATTATATTAAGTGGGGAAGAATGTAATGACCCGCATTTGCAGAGGTATTATAATTAATTTATTTAATTATATAAATAGTGATATAGTGAATTTAATGATCGTGGAATTAAATAGCTGGGAATATTTAATTAAAATAATAAATTAAATAATATATTTAATTCTGAAATAATCAGAATTGGCTGAAATGACGATATGGTGTGAACTGGATCATCTGTGATATTTAATTCAGTTTAGAATTGGATTAGAATAACGAATATATTATTTGAACGACAGTTTGAACGTATAATTATATTATAATTATAATTGAGCTCGAAATGGCGCTGTAGTTCGTAAACTGGTGATTCGAACTTCAACTGAATATACAGAAGCCGTTTTAAATCGGATTTCTGTGAAACAAGAAACGTTAGGAGCTGGTGGAGTATATCTTTCTAGTGGAAGAGAAAAATCGGGATTTCGTCGTGTAGATTTTGATATATGTCCAAATCAAATTTTAAATAGTCGCTATAGAATCGTTTATCGATCGTATCGGTTTATTCGATATAACTAGAGATCGGGATTGAATTTAGACAAGGTTCATTTGGGACATAACGATAATTTAATTTTTAGAATTTTATAGTAAATTTTAATTAATTAAATAAGCAACTTTTTTGTTTGGAGTTTTTGCACCCTGTAGTCAACATTTTGGGATTTCAAAATATGAGTTAATCTATCGGTATTATTATATTTTTGGGATCACGGCACATTACTCGATTTAATGATATTTTCATATCAGTCCATGGACAAATAGAGTTCCATATAATGGGGTACTCGAAAATAGAAAACAAATATCCTCTAAGCCACTTCTTTCTGTGATCAAAATAGAGGCCACACACCCCTATTTTTCATCCACACAAAATCTCCTACTCGTTATATAATCCCGTTCTTAGCCGCCACCAAACAGAAAATTTCAACGGTTAAAAGCAAAGTTCCAAAATAAAAAAAAACAAATACCACAAAAATCTATAAATTCCCAAACTCAAATATTTGTGATCTCCTTGGCCTCCTCTTCGACTCTATACTGATTTGTAGGGGTTCAATCATCTGTTGGCGTCATCATATTTCAACGTCGAGGGTTAGTGTTACATCATTTGGGGGTTGTGAGCATCAATGGATGTTCGGATGGGTAATTTTGAGTTTACGAGATAAAACCGAAGTTGTATACAAATTTTAGGAAGGATCGGAGCAAAAACAGGTCGCAACGATTGAACGGGGTCGCCTGGGCTGCTTACGAATGCAATAGGGAAATGGTGATCGAGTTCGACATCTTAGGGAGCATCTTGAAGAGGACGCGATGAGAGGTTGAATGGATATTTTAGTTGTTTTCTTTGTGGAGAGATTGAGGAGGGATGAGAGTTCGAATAACACGAAATGGACGTTGAGCAAGTATACGGGTCCGTGATTTACCTGATGGAGAGGAAGAGGTATTGTTCATTTGGGTTAGAAGGAGTTGGGCTGGGTTTTGGTAAGTAGTGAGGCCCAAATGCTTAAATAGAATTAGTTAATTTAACTTAAGTGTATATTAACTTCGAATTAACATAACTATCTCATACGTGATCAGAATTTCGAACGGTTAGATCCGTTGGGATCGTACGGACGACACCTACACAATGGAACTGACTGGGAGTGGATTAGAGTCCGTTACAATTTATATCAAAATAAATTGTCTGTATGAATCAAGCGATGGTTATCGTTATTAATGATGAAATGCCAAAGTGAGTAAATCTCACTAACTCTGAACAACTTATAATTTCATGTTGTATTTTTAGAACTGTTAAATATTGGCTGATTGACTTTGTGTTGACTGTTTAATTGAACTGCTAGTCAGTTAGTTGAATTTCTATATTTATTTTGTTTAACAGAATATATCATATGGAACTGAAAGTGATGTTGATTTTATATTATATAACATCTGTGGATGCAAGGAGACAGGTTGGAGGAATCCAACTGGATTCCTCAACATTTATTTTACTATGATTCATATATTGTAATATATGATGTGATATATAATCTGTTGTTGATTATATGTGTTTGAGCGATATTGGTCATTGTGATTTGATGTGTTAAATACCATAACATACCAGAATGGTGAAAAGGGAATTTTCAAAATGAATGTTGAAAATAGATTATTTATAAAATCAAAGGATATTATAAAAGTGATAATATTAGTTAATCAAAGGAGATTTTACAAAAGGAATTATTTATAAATGGAATATTTATAAATAGAAATTTATTTATAAATGGATTATTTATAAATAGAAAATACTTAGAAATGAAACCCTAAAGGAATTATTTGCAAACCATTTGCAAATAGATTAGAACGAGAAATGTTTGTAAAACATTTACAAATCAATCAGAATAGGGAATATTTGTAAAAACTTTACAAATGAAATCGAAAGAGGAATATTGGTAAAACCTTTATAAATGAAATCGAAAAGGAGATATTTGTTAAACCATTTACAAATAGATTTAAAAAGGAAATATTTAGAAAATAAATAGAGTTATAAAAAGGAAATTTGTTTATAATCGAATAGGTTGTTATAAAAAGGAAAAACGTTACTAAAAAGGAAATCATTTGTAAAGTGAAGAACCGTTACTAAAAGTAAATCTTTATAAATGAATAGTTTATTCAAATGGAGTTAATCGAATTTGGTTATTCGAATAGAGTTAAATCGAATATGGTATTCAAAGGGAGTCAATCGAATAAAGTATTCGAAAGTTAGTAAATCGAATATGTTACTCGAAAAGGGGTTAGTCGAGTCGAGTTAGCTGAATAGAGTTAATCGAATATTTGTTATTCGAATAAGAGTTAACCAGTTAGAGTTAATCAATTAGAGTTAACCAGTTAGAGTTAGTCCAATAGAGTTAACCAGATAGAGTTAAATCGAACTAGAGTTATTCAAATAGAGTTATCGAATATTAGTGATTCGAATAAGAGTTAAATAGAGTTATCGAATATTAGTGATTCGAAATAGAGTTAAATGGAGTTAAAGGAGTTAATCGAATTTGGTTTATTCGAATAGAGTTAAAAAGAGTTAAATCAAATAGAGTTAAATCAAATAGAGTTAATCCAATAGCGTTAGTTCAATAGAGTAAATTGAATAGAGTTATCGAATATACCTTATTCAAAGGAAAGAATTATCGAATAGAGATGATTTGAAAGAGAGTTACGTAAGGAAGTTTGTTAAAGAATTAAAAGGTGAACTTTGTCTATTTCAAGGTTAGAAACATTGTTCAGTTAAGGTCTGAGAGGTAGTATTACCCCAACTTGATTGCCTTCATTTTTAACTAGGGAATGCTTAAGGTTCGATAGTGAAGATGAGTTAAAGGAATTTAGTTAATAAGCGTAATGGTTTGAGTTGGCATCGCGATGGTTTGGTTAAACATCTGTCTAAGTCCAATAAAGGAGTTTTGGAAATGTTTTCCAATTAAGAACCAGAAATGTTTTCTGATATAGAAAACAAGAAACGGAAATGTTTTCCAATGGTAATAACATATATTTTCTAAATTTAGAAAATAAGAAATGTAGAATATAGGGAAACAGGAGATGAAAAATGAACTAAGGAGATAAATGTTAAATGATGTTTGATCGATATAATGTCCATCTAGAAATAATATTGTTGTTTGCACACCTGCTTTTCTTTGATGGTTAAATCACAGACTATCGAAGTTTTGACCATTTTAACGTTGTTAATATGGAGAGACCAGTTGGATTATTATCCAAAGAACCACTCTGTATTGGCATAAGCGTTGCGAATCATATATGTCAAGGATAATTGAAGACGGAGTAAAGTGCAAGGGCTATTGTATAAGTCTTAGATAACAGTGCCTAAGATGAATGTACTGAATTGTGCCTTCGGTTCATCCTGTTCCTGGATATCTTGTATGGATGAATGTCTGACAGATATTTCAAGAAAGGTCACGTACATTGATTTCTTCAACCGTACCAAGAGTGGAAGCGGAGAAGGAAACTTCTTTAGCTAACACGTAATGTACTGTTGTAGACGTCAATCGGCGATTTGATGGATTTGACGATGTGGCATTCGAAGTGAATCTGGTGTGATGATAAAGCGTAGCTTCTAGCCTCACATCCGGTAAATGACAGAAATCGGGTAGGCAGCATGGCTAAGTCGGTCGCTCCGAGGTAGGGTGTATAATCACCTGATCTAGAGTTTCATTTACTTCTAAAAATCTATTGTTGATGCTGTCCCATTCGGGAAACGGTTGCTGATCCCAACCGTTGGTGATATACATTCGATACACTCAAGCGAAATGAGTGGTTGGTAATGTGTGGCCGGGTTGCAAGATGTTCTTGTTGAACCCAGTGTATTCCTATCTAGAGGTACACTAGCGAAAGGTGGTTACATACCTTGTCATAGTTGGAAATCCATTACCCAATATGTGCTTGCGGTTTTGATTGTATACTATATATGTAGAACGTGAGATGAAAGCGTTTCTGCTAGATGATGATTATATTGTGGTTGATAGACATTATTATAATATCAAAAGGTTTTTGATATAAAGATAATTTGGATTCTCATAAGGGAAAAACCCGTTCCGTTATACGGCGTGGTCTTATGAGATATCGTTTACTTGTTCAAATTGTTTTAAACTGTTTTACTCATACCAGTCCCATGACTGACCCGGAGTTTATTTTGTTTTGTTTCCCCTAAACTCTTGGGTGCCCAATTTTGTACGGGCAGTCAAGTAGCCTGGATTTACAGATACTTGAAGAGCTGGAGCAGGAGGCTTCAGGATCATATAGCTATTGTTTATTTCCGCTGTGTTGTAAGTGATGTACTTGATAATGATATGTATATTCAAGTAAAACCTTTATTTCAAGAATATGTTATCTATTATATGTTATTCGTTCCGCTGTGAGGTTCATGTCACTCTGATGTTATGTTCTACTTCTTCTATTCTAAGTTTCTATCTTATCTATCCTCACCCTCTAATTTCTTTCATTAATGACCGGTATTTTCGATCCTTGGATGTTCGATATGTGTTGTATATCGGATAACCAAGATCGCCAAATTTCCGGGTCATTACAACTCATTATTTGTTATAAATAGAAACCATTAAAAATGAGAATCTGGTTTGTAATTTGACTATTTGAATTAAATTGATTGAATTGAAATGAATGTGAATTGGAAATTTAATTGATTGAAATATTGAGATGGAGTTAATTTGATTTGAAATTGGTGTAACGACCCAGAAAATCTGAACCAATTTAAAAAATTTAAATTGGCTAAAATAATGGATTTTAAATATTTAAAATAAATATTTTAAATAATAGGAATGAAAAGTGAGTTTGAATCGACTTTTGAAAATGAATATAATTAATTCTAATTATAAACAAGGCCTAAAAAGGCACTACGGTTTCAAAATTTGAATTCAAACTTTGTCGGACTGTACCGGGTGCAAAACAAAATGGATTTGAGTGAAACCAAAATATTTAAATCTGTTAGTGAATACCTTTCTAACAAATCTGAAAAATCGAATTTTCATTGCAGAAACCAAAAGTTATGGCCAAATGAATTTTCAGAAAGGTCGCTATGGAATTTATATAGCCCGTGAAATTGGCCATTTTGCATACAACCTCGGAATTCGACGAAACAACTTTTGTTGGATCCGGGATGTGAAGTTATTGCTAGGTTTCAAATTTCATAATTTTTGAAGCTAGTATGTGAGCGTGGCAAAGGAAAACGTGTTTTGGTCAATTACAGTTAAAATGGATCGACCAGAAATGGGCCTTTTTGCAAACGTTCTCAGAATTCGACGAAACTAGTTTTGTTGGGACCGTACCGTCAAAACATAGCCAGATTTATTTTTCTGGAATTTTTCGAATCAGTTTGTGGCCCTGGCAAATTGAAATGTATGTTCAAATCAAATATTAAATGTTTTATATTTTAATTTGAAGGAAAACTGACTGAAACAGTCGAATGGGCCTTTGAAACATATCCCATTGTGTTCGGAATGGGGGTAAAACGCTAGGGACGACAGTCGTTGGGTTTGGATTGGGATTCGTGGGCAAAAGGGGTATTTTGGAGATTTTAAAAATTATAAAATAAAATAAAAAAATCTAACTGGCCACTACCCCCATTTTCTCTCTCCCGACAGTCGCGATTGAAGGCAGAAAGCTTTTCAAAGCTTCCAGATCCAATTCCGACCGCCTCCTCCACTTTCAGCCCCTCCGCCAGTTAGGGTTTTTGTCCAGCTCTCCCTCCTCTTCAAATCCGACCTAGTCTCGCCCCTCCTCGTTCAGCCGTCAGCAAGAACCAGCAGCTCGAAGTCGAGCGTTTCAGGCCACCGCCACGAACGCCAGGGTCCACCGAGCTGGCCCAATCGCCCACGCGCGCGAAGCTCTCTCCTAGCCCTTCGACGCTGCGAAGGCCGATCGTCCTCTAGCTTCACGGATTTCGCGAAATTCCCAACCCTAGTTTTGAACAAATCAGAGAGGTATACGGCTATTTTAATATAAACTATATTATAACAGTTCTAAGCGCTACCGTTTAAGATTTCACTGTAAAAATCATATCTTTTTCGTTTCTTAACGAAATTCGATGAAACAGAAAACATCGTGACCGTGTGGACGTCTTCTACATTCTAGAAGAGACCGCATATTTTTCTGAGCCTTCTGCTATTTTTGGTGGAGTGGAACCCAAGGTGAGATTTCTAATTTATAAACGATATGGAAAACAACGATGTATAAATTATATAGTCGATGTATGAGTTATATAAGCGTTGTACACCTCATGTATAAGCATTGTATAAGTTGTATGTTCGATGTATAAGTTATATATACGTTGTAAAAATTATATATGTGTTGAAATAGAAGTGAATTGCTATATATATACACGCCCCTCGTCCACAAACCATAGACGATATTTATTGGTTGTGGTTGGTGTGAAAATTGATTGATAGCGAATGGTTGATTGGAATTGTTTATGGTTGATATTGATTGATTGTGGTTGAAAAATACCCATTTGTGGTTGATAAATATTTGGTTGAAACAACATACGATTAGTTTTTGGAAATGAAATAAATATATACATGCCGCCTGCGTGCGAACTAGATGCATGATTCCCCATTGTCAAAAACCGCGAGGTTTTAAGGTAGAGCGAGGAGCCGTACTAGGGACGGTCCCGGTTTTAACTACCCTGCCGTTATGCTGCAGAAATTTTGAATAATATTCATGTGTTTGAATTATTTTCATTTGCTGAAACTATATTTATTCGTTGAATAAAAAACCTTCATGTGTTGAAACGAAATTCATTCGTTGATTTGAAATTCATGTGTTGAATGGTATTCATATTTTGAAATAAATTGTTTTGTAATAAAAATCCTATTTTTATTACCTATATGAACTATATAAAATAATAGAATTTTGAAATGAATTGTTTTACAATAAAAATCACATTTTTATTATATACATGAATTGTTAAAAATAGTGAAATGTTGAAATAGAAGACAGTTAGATAGAAATATCATTTTTATCAAATGTATGAAAAGAATATACTTTTGAAATCGAAGAATCGATATATATATATATATATATATATATATATATATATATATATATAGAATTAAAATATATCGAATAACGACGCCGCAGTTCGTATTTTGAAACCGTGATTTCAAACGATTATACCGGGAGATCCGACCATCGGATTTTCCTAAAATCGTAACCGTTGGGTTCGCTTTGGAAATATCTTTCCAACGGCACCACTTTGTAAAAATCCAACGGTTGGATTGTCTGGAATGTTTAATTAAATCTGAAGAAAAATAGCGCTAGAATCGATTATATTTATATATATATATAATTATATTTAATCGAATAACGACGCTGTAGTTCGTATTTTGAAATCGAAACTTCAAACGATTATACCGGGAGATCCGACCGTCGGAATTTCCCGTAACTAGAACCGTTGGATTCGTTTTGAAAAGATCTTTCTAATGATGTAAATTTTATGAAGATCCAACGGTTAGATTTTCAGATATGTGTAAATCAAATCTGAAGAAAAACAGCGCCACGACCGCGTTATGGCCCGAAGCGTCGTTTTGAATAAATTGGCTATTTTAAAATAAATAAAAATAGCGATAAATCATTATAAAATATTATAAATGATATGGATGTGAAATATAGAAAATAACTGAAGGTTGGCTAAGTCGAATGGTTTCTCGGGTGTTGATCTGATGTTGGTTTCGGCCTTCGGGGTTAATATTTGGGAAATCGTTCTCTTACTGATTGACAGTTACTGACTAATGAATTGAAATGATGCGTGTGTATGTTAGTGTTGCACATGTTTATTATATACGCGAGTTGCTCAGAAAGACCGGGTTTATCCCATTCTGAATAACTGAATCGACGATAAGAAATCGAAGATGAAGAAGGTGGTCGAAGACCGGAGATCTTCACCTCGTTTGGATGGTAACCGAGGTCCTGATTGGGAGGCATCCCGAAATATGGATAATGAGTGGTGATCGTCCATACGTACGTGGTGATCGATGGGTTTGCGAGGTATATAGTGCCTCCAGTTTCGTTCAGACCCAGAACGGACTTGCAAATGGACAGTGTGTCTGACATTGGAATTTATTCTGTGTGATTGATAGCCATCAGTTGCACGGTGTGAATTGCCTGTGTGGCATGCTAAGTTGCAGTGATCAGGGCTTCTGTTGAAAAGAAAAGTCTTGTGGTGATGATCAAAGCACCGCCGGTGTAGCGACCCGAAACTTCCCCGGTCTCCGAAGAGATGAGAAAGAACGAATTACTGTGAGGTCAAGACAAATCAGAACACAAACAGAAGAACATTTCATTGCTATTACAACAATTCCATCAGATACAAGAATATACAGAGTATAATTGAATAAATTACATTCGATAAATATCAGAGATTACAATAAATTGCATAACAGCGGAAAATAATACAAAGCACAACTGAAGGTGATATACGGATACAGAGCTTTCCGGATATCATTCCAGCTGCAAACCAGGATCCTGTGAATATAAATCTGCAAAACCAAAACTACTAGCTGCCCGTGCGGAAAATAGGGGCACCCAGAGTTTAGGTTAAAACAATAAACTCCAGGTCAGTCATGTGACTGGTGTGAGAACTAAAACAGTTATTTAAAACTTTACTTTAAAGATAGTAATTCAAGGGACCACGCCGTATAACACGGAACGGGTTTCCTCCCAAGAATACCAGTGCATAGAATAAACAACGCAATGCTTTTTCGAACAATGAAGCTATTATAAGACCCAGGTCCCATCACACAATGCAACGCAAGCCGGAGGATAGGGTTTTCCCTTATAATAGCCAAACAAGCTTGGTACGTTTTAAACAAATCATTTGATACTATAATAAGTGTATAGTGTCAAAACAATTTCAATCATAAATATAAATCATAGGCGGCATAGCTACCATCTACTATGTCGCCATACTAGTTCTGCAATTAAAACCGCAATTCACGTATTGGAAATTGGATTTCTGTCATGAGTCGAGGCAAGGGGCAAGCTCCTCTCCGCGTTCGAGACACTCTAGCAAATGCCTCGGGGTTACGCACTCTGGGCAACCCCGGATGCGGCTGTGCCAGTCCTCACTTACGTTAGAGGATTGGCAATTCCTGAACACACGTTTCCCGTTTTTAACTCATACCGAGGTGTGAGGCTCGCGAATCCACGCTATACACAAAGCTGCCATGTAGGCCATGCTTTGATCATCAACCACAAGACTTTGCTTTTCAACAGAAGCCTTGATCCATGCAACTTAGCATGCCACACAGGCAATTCATGCTATGCGATTGATATCTATCGATATATAACCTCTAAGCTCATACGTCTCAGAGAAGGGCGTTAAGTAAAAAAATAAATTCTCTGCCGCCAAACAGATATATATTTAACAGAAATCAATCAACACAGAATAAAATCTAATGTTAGACACACAATCCATTTACAAGTTCGTTCTGGTTCTGAACGAAACCGGAGGCACTTTCCTCGCATATCCATCCATCTCCAAGTACGTCTGGACGACCACCAACTATTTACATCCTCTTGGGTGCACAGCCCAATCAGGATCGTCAGTAATTATCCAAACGATGTGAAGACTTCCGGTCTTCAACCACCGTCTTCATCTCCGACATATCGTCGAATCGGTTATTCAGAATGGGTATAAACCCGGCCTTTCCGAACAACCCGCGTATATTAAAACAAATGTTACACAAACACAACATACGCCTCATTCCAATTCAGAATATTCTTTTATTCATAAAATCACAATTTTAGGGAAAGGTTCCCATTAATTTTATCCAAGATAAATTCTTTAAAATTTATCCTTTAATCTTCCTTTGGATGTCGTTTCAAACCAAATTATGGTTTTCTGAACTAGTCGAGATTAGCGAACCACAACGAAGTAATTATCTATTTTATTTCCCAATCCCAACCTATTTATCCCATGAAGCAAAACTGGTAATACTCCATATCTAATACTATGGTGTTATCGGTAAAATTAATTACCATTTCACGTTCAAATCTAATTAAAGATTTAACTATCGCTTTGGAGCAAAACTGGCGATACTCCATTCTCGCTCATTTCTAAATTTGATAATTTAGATTATAGATTCACATTTCAACCTAATTGCATATTCGTTAAGACTCCTTTTTCTGGGTTAAAGAACTAGGTGTTATTTAAAACACAGTTCACGACAAACCCAAATCACATTCTATTTATTATCGGGTTAAAGAACTAGTGTTATTTAAAACACAGTTCACGATAAACCCACAAATCAATTCTAGTTCAATTTAAATCAAATATATTAGGAATTCCGATTATTTAAAACCCCTTTTTAAATCTAATTTATTTATTTAAAAACAAATCGGGTTTTAAATTTAGTTCAAACTAGTTCATTTCGATAAAAATCCATTTTTATCTTTTCAAATATGGAGTTTTTCATCCCAAATTTTCCCAAATCATTTCTTCTGATTTTACACAAATTATTGATATTTTAAATAATTTTATCAAGGCTCGTACAGTCGATTTCTTTCAACGGCCATCGAACTGCACTTACAGCGACCTTTTTCGAATTTGATTTGGACGTATCTCCAAATCCAACCGTTAGATTTTGAATTTCTAATATTCGTTAGAAAGCTCTTTTCGATACGAACCCAACGGTTCTGGTTTTAGGAGAATCCAACGGTCGGATCTCCCGTAATGTACGTTTGAAATAAATGGTCGAAATTCATGAACTGCCGCGGCGCGACGCGTTCTATTCAGGCCATTATATATATAATATATATATATTATATATACTTCGTCGATTTTTATTTAAAACGAATTTTATGAATCGTTTTTAAATTCTTTTCAAAATTCATTTCAACTTCCATTTCAATTCAAAGCAAAATTGAATTCTTATTTATAAGTTCGTTTTAAAATTCATTTCTATTCAATTCAAATTTCAGTTCAATTTGAATTCGTTTCAATTCGCTTTCAATTAAATTCATTTCGAAATCGCTTTCAATTCAATTCATTTCGAAATCACTTTCAATTCAGCTTATAACGGGAATTCACGAGCCTCACACCCCGGTATGAACCAGAAACGGGAGCAGGACCTCAGGGGGGACGTGCGTTTTCTTTCTAGCTAGAAGTGGTGTCAATGGTTTTACACGCCCTGACGAGTTTGACTTATATGGTTGTTGCTGTTTTGAGGCGCCTCGGTTAGATCGGACGATCCAGGTCCGATGGAGTCATTCGTTGGCTCATTTACGCCCCAAAGGGCGGAGAAATGCATTGCTTAGGCATTATAATCCACTTCGTGTGGACCGGCCCTGACGATCCAAGGTACGGTTGCGGCTGTGCCTAAGGGGCGGGCTAGAGCGTCTCGAGTTCGGTAAGGACTATCTTTTGCCTTGGCTCATGACGGAAATCCAATTTCCAAATACGTGACTGTGCGGTTTTGTTTGTATACCTATATATGGCGACATAGTGGTATGGGGTATTAATGCCGTCTATGATTGATAGTTATGATTTGAAATTGTTTTTAAAACATATAAACACTAGCAATAATATCAAATGCCTTTGTTTTATTCGTATCAAGCATAATTTGGCCATTATAAGGTAAAACTCTATCCTCCGGTTTGCGTTGCATTGTGTGATGGGAACTGGGTCTTATAATGGCTTCATTTTTATAAAAAGCATTGCGATGTTTAAAAGAATGATTTGTTTTAAAGCACTGGCAATCCAATGGAGTAAACCCGTTCCACGAAAGTGGCGTGGTCCTGTGATTAGCCATATCTGAAATGTGTTGAGTAGATTTCTCATACCAGTCCCATGACTGACTCGTAGTTTGTTTCACTTTCAAACTCGGGTGCCTCTTTTTCTACACGGGCAACCTTGTGTTCAGGTTTAGCAGGCTTTATCTGGATAGCTGGAGCTGAAGATGGATTCTATTATTTATCTCTTTTTATGTTGTTCAGCTCCTATTGTACATATTTTATTTGTTTCCGCTGTAGACATTTATGTATAGCTGAACTGTATTTGTACTAAGTAAGATCATGTATACTGTGTAACTCTGATGATTACTTTTATCCAGTATATTCTATTGTTCATTATCTGGTGTATTTAATTAATTCTGTTCTGCTATTATCTGTTTCTCTGTTATATTCCAAATATTACCCTTGTCTCCGTCCGAACGGGAAATGGGGTCGTCACAATTGGAATCAGATCTTTGGTTAAGCTTAGTGATGGAATATAACATATTAACGGACTCGTCAAAAATTGAACCAGTAGTGTTCTAGGACGGGTAACTCTATACAGATAGGATCAGTAATATCCTAGTATGAGTAAAGCAGAATGGAATTACACCTCGATAGACACATTTACATTTGAAGTATGTGTTTCTATATTTTAAATTATCTTTTCTGTGACCTGACACTTGATCTGCTAATTGCAGAAGTACTAGAAAAATGAGTGTCAGAAACAAGAGAAATGTAAAACCCGATCTAGAGGCTCTATTAAAGAGATATCGAAATCTAAACGGAGCACAGTTCTCGGGCAATGAATCTATAATTCAGACTCAAGCTTGGATGAGTTCTGTCGAAAGAATTTTTGAGCGTATCCAGCTGAGAGATGATCAGAAAAGATTAGTAGCCTCTTGGGCGCTCAAAGAAGAAGCTTTAATCTGGTAGGAAACAATCATCAAAGATAATCCCGAAGGTGATATCACCTGGGACAGATTCAAAGGGATCTTCCTAGAAAGATTTACTCCTCCTGAAGCGACGGAGTGATTATGTGATGAATTTTCTTATCTGATACAAGGTGATATGACCATCCCAGAATATCATGAGAAATTCAACGAACTTACTCACTTTGCTCCTCATCTGATTCAAGATCCAAAGAGGAAAAATCTGAGATTTATTCATGGCCTGCAAAGGAGATATCAGAATAGTGTAATGAGGAATGTGAAACTTCCATTCTCTGAAATGATTTATATGGCTTATTAGTACGAAGATCTCCATAAGAAAGGTATGTTGCGCGGCAAAGAAGAATTCAGCTCTAGTAACAAGGAAGAGTCGGAAACTGATGTTGCTGAAGCCAGTACGAGGTATGAGGTCAATAAGAAGTCCAGTGCCAAGAGAAAAATGGCTGAATCTGGGAACGAACGAATAACGACCGCCACGTGCTCAAGCTGCAATAAAAAAGGACATTTGGCGATAAGTTGCAAATCTTGGAACGAACGAAGAAAGAGTGGATCTAAATCCAAGAAGGATTTTCAAGGAAAGAAAAGGTGCAATCAACGCCATCAGTTTGGTCATGTAAAGCAAGATTGCCGGCTGTTAAAAACGACCAAAGGAGCTCAGGTAAATGAAGTAGCAGAAACTTTTGGGCCCTCAGCTAGTCAAGAAAGGGCCAATGTTTTAAAAGGCACGCTTACTGTCAAAGGCATTCCTGTTAAAGCACTGTTTGACACCGGCGTGTCGCGAAGCTTTGTTGCAAAGGATGCAGCTAAGAAGCTGGATTTGAATTTGAAGAAGCTCAAGAAACCAATGACTGTCCAGAATCCGGTTGGGGGTTCCATTGATCTCAGTTGGGTTTGTGGAGTGTCGGTTTCTTTCTCTCGTTATCGGTTTCCTACCATTGCAGTCGTCATGAATTTTAAAGAGTTTGATCTTATCTTGGGGTTAGACTGGTTGACTAAATATGAAGCTGAAGTTAAATGCGCCGACAAAGTCGACTTTATTAAGAAGCGATTACTCGCCGCTCAAAGCCGACAAAAGAGCTACACCGATAGGAGAAGAAGAGATATATCATTTGCTGTTGGCGACTACGTATATTTGAAAGTATCGCCGATGAGAGGGGTGATCCGGTTCGGTAAAACTGGAAAGTTGGCGCCCAAATTCATTGGTCCGTTTCCTATTCTGGAACGGATAGGAACTCTCGCTTACAGGGTTAAATTGCCAGATTGGTTGCCTGGAGTTCATGATGTATTACTTATATCTCAACTTCGAAAGCAAATTCATGATCCAGACTTGATCGTGGAAGAAGCAACTCAACAGGATATTGAAATTACTCCAGAACTAGCTGTGAGACGAGAGCCGCTAAAGATCATCGGCAAAGAAACCAAAGAACTGAGGAACAAGAAGGTTCACTTAGTCAAAGTGCAATGGAGTGGAGATCCGCGAGATTGTACTTGGGAAACTGAGGAAAGCATTCAAAAAGCTTATCCTAGATGCCGAGTGGATATCTCTGATTGACTCCGGTGCAAGGTACATCTACCATACTTTGCATTACCAATTAGTTCTCTACTTTATTGTTATTTTCTTTCCTTGGATGTGCACTTTTAATTCTATAGTCTGAATGATTTTAAAAAAATATAGAAATGGATTTGTATGATTTTGAAAAGTTAAAAACAATTTGATTGTTGTTTGTGTAGTATGATAGTAGATTTGATTAATTAAAATTGTAGAAACAATAGTTAATTTAATCAATAATAGAATGAATGGTAGGATTTATTCATTTATATCACACATTGAACTGATTAGAAAATAGATAAAAATATATACATGTGCATTATATATGTTTGAACAGGTAAATGGATTAGCTGTTGAGTAAAGATTTTATTTGCATGCCCGATAAATAGGTAAACCTTAATGAGTTGGATGCGAAATATTATTATATCAACTCCTGTGAATGCCATTGGATGCGGAGTGCTGGTTATTCTGTGTGTAAAAATAAACGTCGCCATAGGATAGTAACAATTAATTTTGAACTACATTACATGGCATACTTCTGAAGATAGGCATACTTCATCATGTACCACATAAGCATTTGGGGCTTGTGTGACGAGGTGGAAGATTTACCATACGAGCGAGAGGCTTGTATGGCAATGACTATATTTTACAGGTTGAACTGATGACTGATATGGACTATTTAAATTGTTACGATAAAATTGCCAGATTAATAAAAAACCCACACGGGTCTGGAGTTGACAATAATCACGTCTCTCTAGTTATTAGATACGACACATGGACTATTTATTTCCCACACGAGATGAGGTGACGAGGATTTATCCTCTGGAGCATTTAAAATACACACTCCCTCAGGCTTTGACAGGGTGACGAGAATTTATTCTCTGGAGTTATTATCAAAACACGCTCCCCTGTAAACACCAGAATATATCACTATAAATATGTGTATGCTTATTAGGATTTATTGGGAACCTAATACGGCCCAATAAATTTCCAAACCTCTCCCCGTACAAAGGAGGTTATGGCGAAATTTTTCGAAAATTCCGGGTGTTAGCCAAAATTTTGAAGAATTTGAAAATTCTCAGAAACTGAAAAGTTGGAGAATGGAAGCTAGATTGGACGTAGAGTTGATTAATCAAACCACTTTCGACTTTGTTCCTTTTCGGGGACGAAAAGTTTTAAGTGGGGGAGATTGTAACGACCCAGAAATCTGAACCAATTTAAAAAATTTAAATTGGCTAAAATAATGGATTTAAAATATTTAAAATAAATATTTTAAATAATAGCAATGAAAAATGAGTTTGAATTGAAGTTTGAAAATGAATATAATTAATTCTATTGATAAACAAGACCTGAAAAGGCACTGTAGTTTCAAAATTTGAATTCAAAATTTGTCGGACTGTACCGGGTGCAAAACAAAACGGATTTGAGTGAAACCAAAAATATTTAAATCTGCTAGTGAATACCTTTCTAACGAATCTGAAAAATCAAATTTTCATAGCGGAAAGCAAAAGTTATGGCCAAATGAATTTTCAGAAAGGTCGCTATGGAATATATGTAGCCCGTGAAATTGGCCATTTTGCATACGACCTCGGAATTCGACGAAACCACTTTTGTTGGATCCGGAATGTGAAGTTATTGCTAGGTTTCGAATTTCATAATTTTTGAAGCTAGTATGTGAGCGTGGCAAAGGAAAAAGTGTTTTGGTCAATTACTGTTAAATTGGATCGACCAGAAATGGGCCTTTTTGCAAACGGTCTCAGAATTCGACGAAACTAGTTTTGTTGGGACCGTATCGTCAAAACATAGCCAGATTTATTTTTCTGGAATTTTTCGAATCAGTTTGTGGCCCTGGCAAATTGAAATGTATGTTCAAATCAAATATTAAATGTTTTATATTTTAATTTGAAGGAAAACTGACTGAAATAGTCGAATAGGCCTTTGAAACATATCCCAATGTGTTCGGAATGGGGGTAAAACGCTAGGGACGACAGTAGTTGGGTTTGGATTGGGGTTCGTGGGCGAAAGGGGTATTTTGGAGATTTTAAAAATTATAAAATAAAATAAAAAAATCTAATTGGCCACTACCCCCATTTTCTCTCTCCCAACAGTCGCGATTGAAGGCGGAAAGCTTTTCAAAGCTTCCAGCTCTGATTCCGACCGCCTCCTCCACTTTTAGCCCCTCCGCCAGTTAGGGTTTTTGTCCAGCTCTCCCTCCTCTTCAAATCCGACCTAGTCTCGCCCCTCCTCGTTCAGCCGTCAGCAAGAACCAGCAGCTCGAAGTAGAGCGTTTCAGGCCGCCGCCATGAACGCCAGGGTCCACCGAGCTGGCCCACACCGCCATGCGCGCGAAGCTCTCTCCTAGCCCTTCGACGTGCGAAGGCCGATCGTCCTCTAGCTTCACGAATTTCACGAAATTCCCAACCCTAGTTTTGAACAAATCAGAGAGGTATACGGCTATTTTAATATAAACTATATTATAGCAGTTCTAAGCGCTACCGTTTATGATTTCACTGTAAAAATCATATCTTTTTTGTTTCTTGACGAAATTTGATGAAACAGGAAACATTGTGACCGTGTGGACGTCTTATACATTCTAGAAGAGACCGCATATTTTTCTGAGCCTTCTGCTATTTTTGGTGGAGTGGAACCCAAGGTGAGATTTCTAATTTATAAACGATATGGAAAATGACGATGTATAAATTATATAGTCGATGTATGAGTTATATAAGCGTTGTACACCTCATGTATAAGCGTTGTATAAGTTGTATGTTCGATGTATAAGTTATATACACGTTGTAAAAATTATATATGTGTTGAAATAGAAGTGAATTGCTATATATATATATATATATATATACGCCCCTCGTCCACAAACCATGGACAATATTTATTGGTTGTGATTGGTGTGAAAATTGATTGATAGCGAATGGTTGATTGGAATTGTTTGCGGTTGATATTGATTAATTGTGGTTAAAAAATACCCATTTGTGGTTGAGAAATATTTGGTTGAAACCACATAGGATTAGTTTGTGGAAATGAAATAAATATATACATGCCGCCTACGTGCGAACTAGATGCATGATTCCCCATTGTCAAAAACCGCGAGGTTTTAAGGTAGAGCGAGGAGCCGTACAAGGGACGGTCCCGGTTTTAACTACCCTGCCGTTATGCTGCCGAAATTTTGAATAATATTCATGTGTTTGAATTATTTTCATTTGCTGAAACTATATTTATTCGTTGAATAGAAAACCTTCATGTGTTGAATCGAAATTCATTCATTGATTTGAAATTCATGTGTTGAATGGTATTCATATTTTGAAATAAATTGTTTTATAATAAAAATCCTATTTTTATTACCTATATGAACTATATAAAATAATAGAGTTTTGAAATGAATTGTTTTACAATAAAAATCACATTTTTATTATATACATGAATTGTTAAAAATAGTGAAATGTTGAAATAGAAGACAGTTAGATAAAAATATCATTTTTATCAAATGTATGAAAAGAATATAGTTTTGAAATCGAAGAATTGATATATATATATATATATATATAAATAGAATTAAAATATATCGAATAACGACGCTGTAGTTCGTATTTTGAAACCGTGATTTCAAACGATTATACCGGGAGATCCGACCATCGGATTTTCCTAAAATCGCAACCGTTGGGTTCGCTTTGGAAATATCTTTCCAACGACACCCACTTTGTAAAAATCCAACGGTTGGATTGTCTGGAATGTTTAATTCAAATTTGAAGAAAAACAGCGCTAGAATCGATTGTGTGTATATATATATATATATATATATATATATATATATATATATATATATATATATATAATCATATTTAATCGAATAACGACGCTGCAGTTCGTATTTTGAAATCGAAACTTCAAACGATTATACCGGGAGATCCGACCGTCGGAATTTCCCGAAACTGGAACCGTTGGATACGTTTTGAAAAGATCTTTCTAATGATGTAAATTTTATGAAGATCCAACGGTTAGATTTTCAGATATGTGTAAATCAAATCTGAAGAAAAACAGCACCACGACCGCGTTATGGCCTGAAGCGTCGTTTTGAATAAATTGGCTATTTTAAAATAAATAAAAATAGAGATAAATCGTTATAAAATATTATAAACGATATGGATGTGAAATATAGAAAAATAACTGAAGGTTGGCTAAGTCGAATGGTTTCTCGGGTGTTGATCTGATGTTTGTTTCGGCCTTCGGGGTTAATATTTGGGAAATCGTTCTCTTACTGATTGACAGTTAGTGACTAATGAATTGAAATGATGCGTGTGTATGTTAGTGTTGCACTTGTTTATTATATATGCGAGTTGCTCAGAAAGACCGGGCTTATCCCAAATTGGAATAACTGAATCGACGATAAGAAATCGAAGATGAAGAAGGTGGTCGAAGACCGGAGATCTTCACCTCGTTTGGATGGTAACCGAGGTCCTGATTGGGAGGCATCCCGAAATATGGATAATGAGTGGTGATCGTCCAGACGTACGTGGTGATCGATGGGTTTACGAGGTATATAGTGCCTCCGGTTTCATTCAGACCCAGAACGGACTTGCAAATGGACAGTGTGTCTGACGTTGGAATTTATTCTGTGCGATTGATAGCCATCAGTTGCACGGTGTGAATTGCCTGTGTGCCATGCTAAGTTGCAGTGATCAGGGCTTCTGTTGAAAACCAAAGTCTTGTGGTGATGATCAAAGCACTGCCGGTGTGGCGTAGCTTTGTGTATAACGGGAATTCGCGAGCCTCACACCTCGGTATGAACCAGAAACGGGAGCAGGACCTCAGGGGGGACGTGCGTTTTCTTTCTAGCTAGAAGTGGCGTCAGAGGTTTTACACGCCCTGACGAGTTTGACTTATGTGGTTGTTGCTGTTGCGAGGCACCTCGGTTAGATCGGACGATTCGGGTCCGATGGAGTCATTCGTTGGCTCATTTACGCCCCAAAGGGCGGAGAAACGCATTGTTCAGGCATTATAATCCACTTCGTGTGGACCGGCCCTGACGATCCAAGGTACGGTTGCGGCTGTGCCTAAGGGGCGGGCTAGAGCGTCTCGAATTCGGTAAGGACTAACTTTTGCCTTGGTTCATGATGGAAATCCAATTTCCAAATACATGACTGTGCGGTTTTGATTGTATACCTATATATGGCGACATAGTGGTATGGGGCATTAATGCCGTCTATGATTGATAGTTATGATTTGAAATTGTTTTTAAAACATATAAACACTAGCAATAATATCAAATGCCTTTGTTTTATTCGTATCAAGCATATTTTGGCCATTATAAGGTAAAACTCTATCCTCCGGTTTGCGTTGCATTGTGTGATGGGAACTGAGTCTTATAATGGCTTCATTTTTATAAAAAGCATTGCGACGTTTAAAAGAATGATTTGTTTTAAAGCACTGGCAATCCAATGGAGTAAACCCGTTCCACGAAAGTTGCGTGGTCCTGTGATTAGCCATATCTGAAATATGTTGAGTAAATTTCTCATACCAGTCCCATGACTAACTCGTAGTTTGTTTCACTTTCAAACTCGGGTGCCCCTTTTTCTACATGGACAGCCTTGTGTTCAGGTTTAGCAGGCTTAATCTGGATAGCTGGAGCTGAAGATGGATTCTATTATTTATCTCTTTTTATGCTGTTCAGCTGCTATTGTACATATTTTGTTTGTTTCCGTTGTAGACATTTATGTAAAGCTGAACTGTATTTGTACTAAGTAAGATCCTATATACTGTGTAACTCTGATGATTACTTTTATCCAGTATATTCTATTGTTCATTATCTGGTGTATTTAATTAATTCTATTCTGCTATTATCTGTTTCTGTGTTATATTCCAAAGATTACCCTTGTCTCCGTCCGAACGGGAAATGGGGTCGTCACAATTGGAATATGACTTCAAATCTAACTGAAATTTTGTCGAAATGACTCTAATTCCAACTATATTACTTTAAACCATTTTAGAAACTATTTTAGTTGTTAACTATTTTACTTTACAAAATGTTTTACTTTATAACTACTATTTTTCTTATATATATTTTAATTTTTTTAATAAACTATTTTAATAATCTATTACTTATTTTATAAACTAATTTAATATATTTTATTTTACTATAAATTTAACTAAATTTTATTGTATATACAAGCTATTTTTTCAAACTTTTCAATAACTATATATAAACTATTCCAATATTTAAAACTATTTTAAATAATATATTTTTTATATAGATTGGAATCATTTCAAGCTTTTAAATTGGTTTAAATGGAGATTTTAATATGAAATATTCTATCTCGGCTATTGAAACGGGTTTTAAAGCAAAATATGATATTTTGATATAAAGTATGAACATCCTTAAAATGTAAAAGAACTGACCGGTGTGAGAAATGTAAACGTTTGGTTGTTAAAGAGATTGGGATCAGATATTATCATACTCTCTGCTAATACCGAAAATCACTTTAACAACTGTGTACGTGGTGGAGTTCCAGAATGAAGTAGGTTGATTTGGAGGCGATTACTGGATTTAAAGAAAGAGAAAGAGAACAATGATGGATGTCCTTGACCTTCGGGTTATAATGACTAAAATAGAGCTATACCGGACCAAGTGGGGTTAGCTACCTCCATAGGCAACACTTCTTCCTTTATTACTATAGTCCTTCGCTTTGATTGATTTGATTTGATGTACATCCGTGATTTGGGAGTCTTGTTCGAGGTGGGCGGTAGTCGCGACTATGCGTTACCCCCAGTTCGGGCGTGCAACTAGTATATTCCTACTCTGGGCTTTCCCCGTGTGCCTTGCCGTATTATCCTGATCGAGCCGCCTACGACTTTGATTTGCACCATACCTATGGATTGCCCTCTGATGGCCACTGGATTATGGTGGACTTTACGGTATCTGTATAGACTACGGTATTATAAACGATGTAAGGGTAAAAATGTAATCCCTCTTACGCTATTTTAATAAGTTATATTTAACCACAAACACTATTATAATAGCGTATTGTATTATATAATATCTAGTTTAACAGATCCTTAGGAGATGGAAATACCCATAACATATCGTAAGTTATTGTCACATGAATTTGATTTAACTGATATGAGAATATTTTAGTTCTGATGCGAGTATTTTTGTCTTTTCATTTATGCTCGGGTTGGCTTAAGTTTTTAGTTAACGAAGACAAAGTTATGAAGATGTAGATGGAGCCTGACAGACGTATTAATTATTATTATTTCGCTGCAAATATTGGTATGTTGTATAACAGTTAACCCTGGTAATCGTTGTAAGTGTATAATCTAATGTATGTTCTTAACAGCTTCATGAACTGTTATTTTTTTATTACATTTTGTCCTTCCACTGCGAGATTCTGTATTTGTTTTTTTTCTTTCTGAATTTTCTTATATTAATCCTAATAACTATCTGTATTTTTGATTTGTTTAATTCGACATTTGAGGATCATTGTCAATTTGAACAGTCAAAAATACGTACTGTTGCATTTGGTATCAGAGCTTTGGTTTAGCGAAACCTTGGTTCTATTTGAGATTAACTCATTAGAGATAGGGTAGTAATACCCTAGAATGAGTTTGAGTATATATGAGAGAGCGTACTTGTAATTTTGATATAAAATGATTTTGTATTGGTTTGGTTTGTTCCGTTGAGTATTTATGAATGTCGATTTGTACTTGGGATGCCAAGGCATCGATAGGGATATCAAAACACTTGAATAGGGCTTATTGACATAATATTGTTTTGAATTATATTTCTCTATATATAAAGAATTATTTGAAAATATATGAATTTTTATTTTGTTGATGATAATACTAGATTTTCATCATTTGTTACTCGGTTAATCAATAATTAAAACTTTTGGTTATTGAATGGTTTAAGATAAAAATGAAATATTGAAAATTAATTGGTAATGGGATAAGAAGTTAAATATGAATTTGAGAATTCAATTTCGGTTGGTTTTGCAATATTGATTTAAAAATGATTTTGAAATAATGACATTATATTGTTTCGTATAGAAATTGTTTTCAAATGGATTTCAAAACTAAGTGTATACTCCCCACTTGTCTTTGAGAAATGATTTCGGTGATGAATGCACGCATCATCAACGCATATTTTGTAGATTTGAGTGGGATGACCACTAAGAACTTTTATGCTTTGTTTTGCGAAACTTAATTTCATTTGAATATTTTATATTATGGTTTTATATAAAAGATATAATATATAAAATTTTGAAAGTTGATTTGGAAATGAACCCGAAGTTGAAATTCTTAAGTAATGAACAAACTTGAAATTTTATAAAACTTTTGAACTGTGAAATAAGAAATGAATCTAAGGGAAATAAATTAAAGCGGGAACTCTTAGAAATGTGAAATAGTGAATTTGAATCAAATTAAAATAGTTGAACTTGTGTAATAAATTAAAGAAATTATGAAATATAGATTAACTTAGGAAATGTAAAATTGAATTGATGGTAATTAATTAAAAAATTTGTTTGAAATTGAACTATAATCAACTAAGGCTTAAGTGATGAAGTTAATGGAATGCGTTAATAAGAATTAGTGTTCAATATAATGGAAGTGGTTTAAATGGATGCAAATAAATCAAAAGGTAAATGAGATTTAATAAAATAAGAAAATAATGAATCCATTGAATTGATTTGGAATAATTAGAAGGGAATAAGCATATATTTAATACAAGTAAAGTGACCCAACTTAAAAGTAAAATGAACTGAATGTAAATTTATATAATTATTGATAAAATCAATGTCAATGAGTGGATGTAAACAATATGAATTATAAAAAAAAGTAATATATCTATATATAATAGGAATACCCTCAAATGAAGCTTTTGAAATATCTTAAATGACCTTTTAAGTTTTTGCTATAAGATGAGGATAGTAAGGTCATTTGTCCCACGTTCTTACGTGATTGAAACGCGCCTTGTGATGAAGCATTTCGACCCAAAATCACAATTGTACTTTCCTGTTACTTTCTCAACAGCGCAAACAAATCATACTTCCCACAAATCTACAAGAGGGAAAACACCTAGGAAGAAGCTCACTACGAAGGCCGATAATAAATCTACTCTAACCACCAGCGGCGTGAGGCAACCCCACTGATTCAAGCTAGGAATGGTCACTCTTCGCGAGATATGTAAGTATTAGAATATTACCGAACTTTTGATGAGGAAGCTTCCGTTTGAGAGATTGATTCATCAAATTTCTTAAGGCTTCAAAACCGATTTGGGATTTCGAAGCTCCGTTGTTCCGGCTCTTCAAAGATGCTTCAGGTGTGGGTTTAAATTATACACACACACATATACATACACACACACACATACAGACACACACACACAATAGGTGAGGGTTTCACTTTCGCATTACCGATATGATGTTCATCAAAATTGCTAATGTCTGCTTCAAGTTTATTTGATAATTTATGCAGCTGAGTGGATATAGAGCTAATTTGCCAATTTTTACTACTGTTTGTAAATTGATTTATCTGTTGTTTGTTTGATTATTTTTTATTCAATTTTTTTGTGATTTGTTCTAAGATTATGGATGATTATTTAAAATTGTGTAGGACTAATTACTTACCTATGCTTGGTAAGCTGTTGATTTTTTTCACCGACATGGGAGAGGAATAAATAATCTTTGTTCTTTTATTTCATTTTACTTCTAAATTTGTGGCATAATATTAGCATTTGTTATGAAAAATAATTTCCATATCTACATTAAATTTATCATATTTGTAATGAATATGTATTCTATAATATGAGCACTTTAATTTATTTGGTTCAAGTGCATGTTGCAATGTAAAATAGTCGGTAATGGATATATATGCATATTATGTAACTTCATGCCTGCATGTATTTTCTTCTCACCGTGAAGTGAAATGAGTAAGCTTAGGCAATGCGGATGACAATAGTAAATTTTCTGATCCATGGAGAATTTTTTTAAACAATGTTGTGAGTTGATGACACATAGTTCCTCTTATGTTGCAATCAATGGTGGGTTGAAGATGCTAAAGTATTCACTTAAATAGATTAGTAGTATACCTTTTTGTCATTAAACTAGAAAAAAATTGGCAAAAACTCCTCTATATTTGGAGAAGATTACTTTTCGTATAGGTTTATGTTCGTTTCGGTTGAAGATTGATGAGGTACCATATAAAGTTTTCGCTCTCACTGTTCAATGGTTCCATTTTTTATTACAAAGTTTTGGCTGACTTGAGGTTATGATTTTATTTCCTACAGTCTTATCACTACATCGTATATGATAATTAGGCTGTGTTTTTAACTGTTTCTAAAGCAGTTAGGCAAGGTAACAAGCCGTATCAAAACATGGCGCATCAAATTATTAGATACAGCTTTAAACCGTATCCCAATGTAATAACAAACGGCTATTGGCTGTATCTAAAAGATTAGTAGATACAACTATAAATTGTATCATATATATATATATATAAGCAGAAACTATAGCTTATAATATTTGTAACAGAAAGCATATATAACACAATTTATACACAAGATACACTAATTCAAAATTGTAGCAGTAAACAAAACAATTATATGAAATATTTCATTACATTACAATACATAATGATATATGCTATTAGATTACATTACAATAAATAAGATACATGATGTTTCATTACATTAAAGAAGATACATAATGTTACATTACAATAAAGAAGATATGTATTGTTTCATAATTACATTACAATAAAGAAGGTAAACTTCAGCGATCAACCACTCTCCGCTTTTCAACTTTGGCGATCGACCACTTCGATTCACTACTAATGCATTCAACAAGCTGAAGGTGGAATTTTCTGGTTAAGAATTTACTGGGTTATTCACCAGGTGGATGCACTTTAGCTCATGCACCTGGGTGGGGTATTTATCCTAACTTATGCATTTAACTAAGTGCCAAGACTAGGAAAGGGCATAATATATCAAGTGTCATATGTTGCTTCACTAAACCTTAGAAAAAAGCATTTAACACTTGATATTATCCCCTTTGCTAGTCTTGGCGCTTAGTTAAATGAATAAGTTGGGATAAATACCCGAACCGACATCGTGAGCTAAAGTGCAGCCACCTGTTGAATCACCCAGTAACTCTTAACCAGTGTGTTAAAGCCTTTAGCTTGGTAAGGCTTCACTGGTGGATCACCCTGTAAATTCTTTGCCAGAATGCACCATCTTCGTCGATACTTGTAACCTAATTTCATTAGAACAATAATGAGTCAGAACACACATATTTACACATAAAAGAACATATTTTCACAAGACTAAGTACTGACTTGAATGCACAAGATAACAGAAGAATATACAATTACAACACACACTTACTCTGCAAAACAACATCATGAACATACAAGCAAGAAGAACACAGTCAGGTCGTGGATGAATACAACAAATCAGTGCACAAGCACACGCACATACTTGATGCACATAATTTCATATACATGAGCACAAAACAACTTGGTTCAAGGCAGTAAGTCATAATTGGAAAAGCAGTTCAGTTGGAGCCAGGGTAAATGAGCACCAAATTTCTTAGTCCTCGTAATTATTATTTCCTTAAGCAATTCTATAAATCTAGATATCTTAGTTTGTAAGGCTTTTAGTTTTACGCCTTTACTCACACGCAGTGTGACACACATGACACACCAAACAAATTGACTAAATCTCAACCTATAAATGCCATTCTATTTTCATTCATGCATCCATCAACGAGATTTATACTCAATCATACAAAATTACCAATATCAATTACCAAATACATGCAGCTCAGTCAACAAAACTAGTATGCTTTAGTTCTCAAATCATACCACATGGTTTTTTTTGGCACAAGCCCGAAATTACACATGCACTTCAGATCAGTAAGGACCAGTGTATATGGTGCAATAATACACACAAATGAGCATGGCAGCACAAGTAAAGCGTCTGAATTCAAGGTAAACAAATACAGCATAAGTAAATTAATGATAACAAATACACTGCCGCACTATAAAACTGGGGATAATACCCAATTTAAACATAATAGCAGCATGAATTCTAGGTAGACAAGCACATGCAAATATCTATCATTTATATTTTTGAACTAAGGCATGGAAATTCAAATTAAACCAAATTCGAATTCAAATTAAACCCAATTCATATTTAAATTTAAACGTAATCTAGTACTTAGCACCAGTGGCGACGAGAAGGATGGATAGCGATGGACTGAAGCTTCGCCGGTCAGCTGAAGGCAGCGTGAGCTGATGATAACCTATGGACTGCGGTAGATGGTTTATTGACAAAGGAAGTCGGTCGAGTACCAAAACCCTAATTTGGGTATCCGGTGGTCGCCATTGCAAAAAAAAAAGAGGGATAATTTGGCCAAAAGTTTTGATGTGTCAAAACTCGATTGTGCCAGAATGGAAGTAGGGAGGGAAAATTTTGATACGCATTTCATACGATCCAAAGACGTATCAAATGAACTGATCCGGGAATTCGTCGATGGACAGTCAGATTAAGGGAGTTTTAGGTGGTGCGGATCGCAAAATGTAGTTTAATACAGATTTGAGCACCATCAAATTTGATACGGCTTATAGCTGAATTGTATATTCGCGTCCTTATGTGCCAAATTCGTTGAAATGGTGTAGTGTAGTGTATGTTTCAACCAGATATTGATGAATAATGCTTGGATCTTTATTTTGTTTCCATAAGATATTGGTGGACAAAGCTTAGGTAAGTTTTTATTAATAGCAATTAGGTGGAGTATGATGGTCGAGCATTTAGGTAAGGTTTCCTCTCTAATTTTCCCATTCCTGTAAATTTCATTTTATATGAGCTATAATTATGATATATTTATTTGATAGGAAATTGTATTCTATCTGTATATTAACTGTTGAAAAAAGGAAATAATAAACTTGATTTGTATTCTTGCATTTTATTGAGAGAGTTTTTAATGAGAGGTTTTAATGTTGCTATTAATTAGGAAAAGATAATTTTCCATTTATTTCTAGAATATTGTAAATCTATAATAACCTATTTTATGTTATAAATAAGAGATCTCTCCTCATTTGTATGAATTAAGAAAAAAGAAAAGAGAAAAAAGAAGTTAAGGATTTCCTCTTTTACAAATATTCCTTTTTTCTCATAATCTATTCCTCCTCAAAAATTCTAACAAAGTGGTATCAGAGCAAGGTTAGTGAAGGTGTGATAAAATGTCAAACAATGGAATGTTTTCCTTCCAATATCCTCGTCTCACAATAGAAAATTATGAAAAATGGTGTATTCAAATGAAAGCTTTACTTGGAGGACAAAAAGTATGGGAGATCGTAGACAAAGGCTACAACAAGCCAGAAAATGAAAATGCATTATCTCGAGTGGAGAAGGAAGCCTTAGCAAAGACGAAGGAAAAAGATCAACATGCACTTAGCCTCATCCATCAATGTTTGGATGATTCATTGATAGATAAAATATCTGTTGCAACCACTTCAAATGAAGTTTGGGAAATTTTGAAAAAATCTTTCCAAGGAGTTGATATAGTAAAGAAAGTTAAGCTTCAATCACTAAGGAGTGATTTCGAAGCAATGAAGATGAGTGAATCTGAATCGATTTCGGATTACTTTACAAGGGTGAAGGCGAATGTGAATCAATCAAGAGGCCATGGAGAAAAAATTGCAGATGTTTGAGTGGTGGAGAAGATTCTTCGTTTTTTGACAAAGAAGTTCGATTATATTGTGTGTGTCATTGAAGAAACAAAGGACCTCGAAGAAATGACAGTAGAAGAATTGGAAGGTTCTTTACGTGCTCAAGAAGAGAAAATTAAGAGAAGACAAGATGAACCACAGGAGCAAATTCTTAAAACTAAAGCAACTTTAAAAAATGAAGAAGGAGAAAAGCAGTACTTTAGAGGAGGAGGACGCAGATATGGACACGGAAGAGGACGCGAAAGGCAAAGACGTGAACAAGAAAGAAGCAATTCTGAAAGTTCAAATAACGACGAGAAAAATCCTTCATATTTTAGAGGCCGTGGAAGAAGTCGAGGACGAGGTCATGGAAATTATCAAAGATCAAATGAACGAAGGTATGACAAGTCCAAAATTGAATGTTATAAATGTCATAGATTTGGTCATTATTCATGGGAATGTTAAACTACTAACAATGAAGAAAGAGCCAATCTTGTTAATGATAAACAAGAAGTTGAAAATTCCACCTTGTTGCTAACTGAGAAAAAGGAAGAAAATGAAGTTGAAAGATCATGGTATTTGGATAATGGTGCTAGCAATCATATGTGCGGATACAAAGAAAAATTTGTGGAGATCAACGACAAGGTGAAAGGTAATGTTTCCTTTGGAGATTCTTCAAAAATTCACATTGAAGTCAAAGGTACAATTCTCATCTCTTTAAAGAATGGTGTCCATAAATTGATCTCTGATGTTTATTGTGTTCCTAAACTAAGAAGCAATATTCTTAGTCTCGGACAATTTGTTGAGAATGGTTATGAAGTTTTGATGAAAGATAATTATCTTTGGCTTAAAGATAGAAAAAATAACTTAATTGCAAAGGTGGGCATGTCACGGAATCGGATGTTCAAATTGAATGTCCAAACTGTTGAAACAAGATGCTTGAAGGTTAATGTGCAGGATGTGGCATGGTGTTGGCACATGAGATTTGGACACTTGAACTTTCGATCATTGAAAGCAATGGGAGAAAAGATGATGGTAAAGGGGATGCCAACAATTGAAAATCCAAATCATTTGTGTGAAGCATGTCTTCTTGGCAAACATGCAAGGAAAAGTTACCAAAGAAAGCAACATCTATAGCCTCCAAACTACTTGAATTAGTGCATACGGATATTTGCGGGCCTATCATTCCACCGTCTTTTGGTAAAAGTAAATATTTTATACTCTTTATTGATGATTATAGCAGAAAAACGTAGGTTTATTTTCTCAAACAAAAATCAGAAGCTTTCACTACATTAAAAAATTTCAAGATGCATGTTGAGAAAGGAAGTGGCTATAATATCAAGGCATTGAGGTCCGATCGAGGAGGCGAGTTCACTTCAAAGCAATTCAATGATTTCTGTGCAGCGCATGGAGTTCGTCGTCCTCTCACTGTTCCTAGATCACCTCAGCAAAACGGCATGGCGGAGAGAAAAAATAGATCAATTCTAAATATGGCAAGGTGTATGCTTAAAACAAAAAAAATATGCCAAATGAGTTTTGGGCCGAAGCCATTTCTTGTGCGGTGTAGTTGTCAAATCGCTCTCCAACTGTGAATGTCAAGGACTAAACCCCTCAAGAAGCATGGAATGGAAAAAGGCCATGTGTTCATCATTTGTGAGTATTTGGAAGCATCGCTTATGCTAAAGTTCCACATCAAGAGTGTTCAAAGCTAGATGATTGAGACGACCCCAAACCCCGTACTGACGGCGGCAAGGGTAATCCATGGAATATAACACAGAAACAAATAATAGCAGAACAGAAATATATAAATACACCAAATAATGAACAATAGAATATACTGGATAAAAGTAATCATCAGAGTTACACAGTATATAGGATCATACTTTGTACAAACACAGTTCAGCTATACATAAATGTCTACAGCGGAAAACAAACAAAATATGTAAAATAGGAGCTGAACAGCATAAAAAGGGATAAATGATAGAATCCATCTTCAGCTCCAGCTATCCAGAAAGAACCATCTAAACCTGAATACAAGGTTGCCCGTGGAGAAAAAGGGGCACCCGAGTTCGAAAGTGAAACAAACTACGAGTCAGTCATGGGACCGGTATGAGAAATCTACTCAACACATATATAATATGGCCAATCACAGGACCACGCCACTTTCGTGGAACGGGTTTTACTCCATTGGACTTCCAGTGCTTTAAAACAAATCATTCTTTGAAACAACGCTATGCTTTTTTATAAAAAAGAAGCCGTTATAAGACTCAGTTCCCATCACACAATGCAACGCAAACCGGAGGATAGAGTTTTTTCCTTATAACAGCCAAAATATGCTTGATACGAATAAAACAAAGGCATTTGATATTATTGCTAGTGTTTATATGTTTTGAAAACAATTTCAAATCATAACTATCAATCATAGACGACATGAGCGTCCCATGCCACTATATCGCCAAATATATATATACAATCGAAACCGCACAGTCACGTATTTTGAAATTGGATTTCCGTCATGAACCAAGGCAAAAGATAGTCCTTACCGAATTCGAGACTGCCTAGCCCGAGTCTCAGGCAAGCGCGCAGGCAAGCCTTGGATCGTCAGGGCTGGTCGACCGATGTGGATTATTATGCCTGAACACTATGTCTCTCCGCCCTTTGGGGGCGTAAACGAGCCAACGAATGACTCCATCGGACCTGGATCGTCCGATCAAACCGAGGCACCTCGCAACAGCAACAACCACACAGGTGAAAAGTGTATAAATGTCAGGGCTGGTAGGTCACTGACACCACCCTAGCTAGGAAGAAACGCATGCCCTCCCTGAGGTCCTTCTCCCGTTTCTGGTTCATACCGGGGTGTGAGGCTCGCGAATTCACGTTATACACAAAGCTACGCCACACAGGCGGCGCTTTGATCATCCCCACAAGACTTTGCTTTTCAACAGAAGCCCTGTTCATTTTCCACTTAGGCATGCCACACTAGCAATTCATGCCATGCGACTGATGTCCATCGATATACAACCTCTGAGCTCGTGCGTCTCAGAGAAGGGCGTTAAGCAAAAGAATAAATTCTCCGCCGCCAAACAGATGTATATTTAACAGAGATCAATCAACACCGAATAAACTCCAATGTCAGACACACGGTCCATTTACAAGTCTGTTCTTGGTCTGAACGAAACCGGAGGCACTAAATACCTCGCAAACCCATCGATCACCACGTACGTCTGGACGATCACCACTCATTATCCATACTTCGGGATGCCTCCCAATCAGGACCTCGGTTACCATCCAAATGAGGTGAAGATCTCCGGTCTTCGACCACCGTCTTCATCTTCGAATTTCAATCGTCGGTCAATTATTTGCAATGAGAATTAACTCGGCCTTTTCAAATAATTCATTTATATTTAGAATTTCAAATCAATTTATTTCAGTGGTTAAATCATTCGACAACACCCATTTTGTTCTTTAATATAATTTTCACACCAAACACATTCAGCCATCAAATACCACATAAATCGAGCAAATTCAGTTTATTTCCATTTCATATCGTTTATGATATTTTATAACGATTTATCGCTATTTTTATTTATCTTAAAATAGCCAATTTATTCAAAACGACGCTTCGGGCCATAACGCGGCCGTGGCGCTGTTTTTCTTCAGATTTGATTTACACATATCTGAAAATCTAACTGTTGGACCTTCACACAATTTACATCATTAGAAAGGTCTTTTCAAAATGAATCCAATGGTTCCAGTTTCCGGAAAATCTGACGGTCGGATCTCCCGGTACAATCGTTTGAAGTTTCGATTTCAAAATACGAACTGCAGCGTCGTTATTCGATTAAATATAATTATATATATATATATATATAATCGTTTCTGGCGCTATTTTTCTTCAGATTTGAATTAAACATTCCAGACAATTCAACCGTTGGATTTTTACAAAGTTGGTGTCGTTGGAAAGATATTTCCAAGGCGAACCCAACGGTTGCGGTTTCGGGAAAATCCAATGGTCGGATTTCCCGCACTAGTCGTTTGAAATCATGGTTTCAAAACACGAACTGCACGGCCACGTTTCGTTTTAATTTTATTTATATTTATATATTTATATAAATATAGTTCATTCAAAAATTCCTATATTGATTCCACTTCAAATATTTCACTAACGCCTTTAAATTTTGGAAAATTTCGCCATAACCTCCTTTGTACGGGAGGGGCTGGGAAAATTCCCAAATAGCCACACGGGCGTCTCATGTCAAAAAGAAAAAGAAAAAGCCAAGCGGCTATCCAACAGGCTCATAAAATCATCACCCAAACAAAACAGTAAATGTGTACCTATTTCTCGGGCACAAAATTTTATTCCTCTTCTCTAGCCCCTTTGCTATAACCTGTTCAATAAATATGCATGTACATATACACAGTTCTTATCACTTATCATTTTTCCATTCAACTTCATATTTGATTCCATTTGGTTTAAAAACACCATTCATTCTAATGTTGCATGCATAGGTAAAAATCACATCATTAGCTAATTAATGAATATTTCAACTCATGCATATTTATTTGAACGAGTTGCTATTTTTAACACTTCACATTTCAACAATTCATGTATATAATAAAAATGTGATTTTTATTGTAGAACAATTTATTTCAAAACACTATTATTTTATATAGTTTATATAGGTGATAAAATAGGATTTTTATTATAAAACAATTTCTTTTAAAATGAGATTATTTTACATAGTTTATATAGGTGATAAAATAGGATTTTTATTTATGAAACAAATTATTTCAAAATATGAATACCATTCAACACATGAATTTCAATTCAACGAATGAATATCGATTCAACACATGAAGGTTTTCTATAGTTTCTATATATAGATAAAAATGTGATTTTTATATTTAAAACACGAATACCATTCAACACATGAATTTCTAATCAACGAATGAATATCGATTCAACACATGAAGGTTTTCTATTCAATGAATAATTATGGTTTCAGCAAATGAAAATAATTCAAACACATGAATATTATTCAAAATTTCGGCAGCATAACGGCAGGGTAGTTAAAACCGGGACCGTCCCTAGTACGGCTCCTCGCCCTACCTTAAAACCTCGCGGTTTTTGACAATGGGGATTATGCATCTAGTTCGCACGCAGGCGGCATGTATATATTTATTTCATTTCCATAAACTAATCCTATGTGGTTTCAACCAAATATTTCTCAACCACAAATGGGTATTTTTCAACCACAATCAATCAATATCAACCACAAACAATCCCAAACAACCATTCGCTATCAATCAATTTTCACACCAATCACAACCAATAAATATCGTCCATGGTTTGTGGACGAGAGGCGTATATATATATATATATATATATATATATATAGCAATTCACTTCTATTTCAACACATATATAATTTTTACAATGCATATACAACTTATACATCGAACGTACAACTTATACAACGCTTATACATGAGGTGTACAATGCTTATATAACTCATACAACGACTATATAATTTATACATCGTCGTTTTCCATATCGTTTATAAATTCGAAATCTCACATTGGGTTCCACTCCACCAAAATCAGCAGAAGGCTCAGAAAAATATGCGGTCTCTTCTAGAATGCAGAAGACGTGCACACGAGTCCACTATCTCTTGTTTCACTGAATTTCGTCAAGAAATGAAAAAGATATGATTTTTAAAAGGTTTGCAACATTAAAAAGTGTTTAAACAATATAAAGGAATTACCTTTATATGCTGTTCAAAACTAGGTCGGAGAAATTCGCGAAATCCGGGAAGAACTGGGATGATCGGTGGCTGCAGCGTCGTAGAGGGAGGTGAGGGCTGTCGATCGATGGTGGTTTGAGTGGGTACGGTGGTCAGATCTGTCGGCGGCGGCGTCAGGAAGGTCGGAGCTTTGGAAGGCCGTTTCTGGCGATGGAGGCGGAGCTTGTGTCGGATTTGAAGAGGAGAGGGAGGCGGTTCGAATGGATGTGGTGGCGGCGGCTCTGGTGACCTGTAGCGACGGCGGCGGAGGAGAGACGGGGGGAGCCTTTATCACCGTCGATCGAGGGGGGGTCTGAGGATTTTTTTTCTTCCTAAATTCTGATTGGTCAGTAGGTCTTTAAAGGGGTTTTTTGATACGACCACCAATTGAAACCCAACGACTGTCGTCCCTAGCGTTTTACCCCCATTTCGAACACAATGGGATATGTTTCGAAGGCCCATTCGACTGTTTCAGTCAGTTTCCATTCAAATTAAAATATAAAACATTCAATATTTAATTTGAACGTGCATTTCAATTTGCCAGGGCCACAAACTGATTCGAAAAATTCCAGAAAAATAAATCTAGCTATGTTTTGACGATACGGTCCCAACAAAACTAGTTTCGTCGAATTCTGAGACCGTTTGCAAAAAGGCCAATTTCTGGTCGATCCAATTTAACTGTAATTGGACAAAACACGTTTTCCTTTGCCACACTCACATATTAGCTTCAAAATTATGAAATTTGAAACCTAGAAATAACTTCACATCCCGGATCCAACAAAAAGTGGTTTCGTCGAATTCCGAGGTCGTATGCAAAATGGCCAATTTCACGGGCTATATAAATTCCATAGCGACCTTTCTGAAAATTCATTCGGCCATAACTTTTTCTTTCCGCTATGAAAATTCGATTTTTCAGATTCGTTAGAAAGGTATTCACTAACAGATTTAAATATTTTTGGGTTCACTAAAATCCGTTTTGTTTTGCACTCGGTATAGTCCGACAAAGTTTGAATTCAATTTTTGAAACTGCAGCGCCTTTTCAAGCCTTGTTTATAATTAGAATTAATTATTTTCTTTTTCAATTGTCGATTCAAACTCACTTATCATTGCCATTATTTAAAATAATTATTTTAAATATTTAAAATCCATTATTTTATCCAATTTAAAAATTTAAAATTGGTTCAGATTTTCTGGGTCGTTACAATGATCGAAGTGCCAAGTATGTTTTTGTTGGATATGATTATCATTCCAAAGGTTACACGTTGTATAATCCTAACAATGGCAAAGTGGTGGTAAGTCGTGTGAATTCGATGAAGGTGATACCAACTTTGAAAACCCGTAACTTCCCCGTAAAGGAAAGAGCGGATAGTTCGAGAACAAGCCACAGCAGAACACATACAGAAGAACATTTCATTGTATATTACAGCAATGCATCAGATTACAAGAATATACAGAGTATATATGAATAAATATTACATAGAAATATCAGAGATTTAAATTACATTTAAATACATCGCAGCGGAAAATAATACAATACACAACTAGAAGAGATATACGGATACAAAGCTTTCCGGATATTGTTCCAGCTGTAAACCAGGATCCTGTGAATATAAATCTGCAAAACCAAAACTACTAGCTGCCCGTGTCAAAATAAGGGCACCCAGAGTTTAGGTTAAAACAATAAACTCCAGGTCAGTCATGTGACTGGTATGAGAACTAAAACAGTTGTAAATCTTTATTTTAAAGATAGGCAAATCAAGGGACCACGCCGTATAACACGGAACGGGTTTCCTCCCAAGAATACCAGTGCATATAAGTAAACAATGCAATGCTTTTCTAAAAATGAAGCTATTATAAGACCCAGGTCCCATCACACAATGCAACGCAGCCGAGGATAGGGTTTTCCCTTATAATAGCCAAACATGCTTAATACGTTTAAAACAAATCGTTTGATACTACTATAAGTGTATAGTGTCAAAACAATTTCAATCATAAATATCAATCATAGACGGCATGGGTACCATATATCATGTCGCCATACTAGTTCTACAATTAAAACCGCAATACTGGTATTGGAAATTGGGTTATCATTTATGGTATGAACCGAGGCTAGGGGAAAGATCCTCACCGATTCGAGACTGTCTAACCCGAGTCTCAGGATCAGAGCTCGAGTGACCCTTGGAGCGATAGGGCCGGTCCACCGATGTGGATTAAAATGCCTGAACACTGCGTTTCGCCGCCCTTTGGGGCGTAAGTCTGATCCGTCAGCCGACCAGAATGCATCAGCCGAAACCGATATAACCGAGGCGCCTCGCAACAGCAACAACCACATAAGTCAAACTCGTCAGGGCGTGTAAAACCACTGACGCCACTTTTTAGCTAGAAGGAAACGCATACCCTCCCTGAGGTCCGTCTCCCGTTTTTGGTTCATACCGGGTGTGAAACTCGCGAAGTAAACGTTACACAAAGCTACGCCACAAAGGCCGTTCTTTGATCATCACCACAAGACTTTGCTTTTCAACAGGAGCCTCGATCAATTGCCACTTAGGCATGCCACACAGGCAATTTACTCCATGCGTTTGATATCCATCAGTATATAACCCCTGAGCTCGTACGTCTCAGAGAAGGGCGTTAAGCAAGAGAATAAATTCTCCGCCGCCAAACAGATATATATTTAATAGAGATCAATCACACGGACTAAAATCCAATGTCAGACACACAGTCCATTTACAAGTCCGTTCTGGGTCTGAACGAAACCGGAGGCACCTAGTACCCCGCATATCCATCGATCTCCAAGTACGTCTGGACGATCACCAACTGTTTCCATCTTCTTGGGTGTACAGCCCAATCAAGATCATCAGTAATCACCCAAACGACGTGAAGACTTCCGGTCTTCGACCATCGACTTCATCTTCAACTTATCGTCGTATCAGTTATTCAGAATGGGATAAACCCGGTCTTTCCGAATAACTCGCGTATATATTATAAAAGTGTTACACAAACACAACATACGCCTCATTCCAATTCATTAGTCACTAACCGTAAATTAATCAAGAGAATAATTCCCCAACTATTAACCCCGAAGGCCGAAACCAACATCAGATCAATATCCAGAAAACCATTCTGCTTAGCTAACCGACAGTTAGTTTCTGATTTTCACATTCATAGGGAAAGGTTCCCATTAATTTTATCCAAGATAATTTCTTGAATTTATTCTCTAATCTTCCTTTGAATTTCGATTCAACTAGTCGGAATTAGCGAACCTTACCGTAGTAATCATTGGTTTTAATTCCCCAATCCCAACCTATTCATCCCATGAAGTAAAACTGGTAATACTTCATATCTAACACCACGGTGTTATCGGTAAATTCAATTACCATTTCACGTTCAAATCTAATTAAAGATTTAACTATCGCCTGGAGCAAAACTGGTGATACTCCATTCTCGATGATTTCAATCTAATTAAAGATTCATTAAAACTCCACTTAGTTTTAATCTTTCACTGGGTTAAAGAATCAGTGTCATTTAAAACACAGTTCACGATAAACCCAAAATCACATTCCATTAATTATCGGGTTAAAGAACGAGTGTTGTTTAAAACACTGTCCACGATAAACCTAAAAATCAATATCAATTCAATTCCAATTAAATATTATTTAATTGGTACACTTCATTAAATCTAAATAAAAAGATTTAATCTTTTCTCAACTGGGCTTAAGAACAGTTTTAGTGAAGACACCATTCACGACAAACCCAAATCACATTTGATATTCAATACAAGGCTCTGAATAGAAAATATCCCGGCTTATATTCAATATCAAATTCTACGACCAACAAATATCGTATTGGAAATAACGATATATATATCTATCTTTCAAATTTCCATAACAACATCTGTATAGTCACGAAATCCAACATCGAAATATTCCGAAGACAATTTCGATTCAAATCCATTCCAATGCAGTCATTGGAAATTCTTGTTATTTTCAAAACCATTTCAAATCCAATTTATTTATTTAAAAATAAATAGAATTATAATTCTAGTTCAAAACTAGTTCATTTCGATAAAAATCTATTTTTATCTTTACAAATAGGGAGTTTTTCATCCCAATTCCTCCTAAATCATTTCTTATGATTTTACACAAATTATTACTATTTTTAATAATTTTATCAAGGCCCGTACAGTCGATTTCCATCAACGGCCATCGAACTGCACTTACATCGACCTTTTTCGAATTTGATTCGGACGTATCTCCAAATCCAACTGTTAGATTTCAAATTTCTAACATTCATTAGAAAGCTCTTTTCGATACGAACCCAACGGTTCCGGTTTTAGGAGAATCCGACGGTCGGATCTCCCGTAATTTCCGTTTGAAATAAATGGTCGAAATTCACGAACTGCCGCGGCGCGGCGCGTTCTATTCAGGCCATTATATATATATTATATATATTTCGTCGATTTCTATTTAAAACGAATTATATAAATAGTTTAAAATTCGTTTCAAAAGCAACTTCAACTTCCATTTCAATTCAAATCAAAATTGAATTCTTCTTTATAAATTCATTTTAAATTTCATTTCTATTCAATTCAAATTTCAATTCAATTTGAATTCATTTCAATTTGCTTTCAATTAAGTTTGAATTCGTTTTCAATTCATTTCGAAATCGTTTTTAATTCAATTTATTTCGAAATCGTTTTCAATTCAATTTATTTCGAAATCGTTTTCAATTCAATTCATTTCGAAATCGTTTTCAATTCAATTCATTTCGAAATCGTTTTCAATTCAATTCATTTCAAAATCGTTTTCAATTCAATTCATTTCGAAATCGTTTTTAATTCAATTCATTTCAAAATCGTTTTCAATTCAATTCATTTCAAAATCGTTTTCAATTCAATTCATTTCGAAATCGTTTTCAATTCAATTCATTTCGAAATCGTTTTCAATTCAATTCATTTCGAAATCGTTTTCAATTCAATTCATTTCGAAATCGTTTTCAATTCAATTCATTTCGAAATCGTTTTCAATTCAATTCATTTCGAAATCGTTTTCAATTCAATTCATTTCGAAATCGTTTTCAATTCAATTCATTTCGAAATCGTTTTTAATTCAATTCATTTCGAAATCGTTTTCAATTCATTTCGAAATCGTTTTCAATTCAATTCATTTCGAAATCGTTTTTAATTCAATTCATTTCAAAATCGTTTTTAATTCAATTCATTTCGAAATCGTTTTCAATTCAATTCATTTCGAAATCGTTTTTAATTCAATTCATTTCGAAATCGTTTTCAATTCAATTCATTTCGAAATGAATAAAATCGATATAAATATCGTTCACGTCAAAATGGCGTCAATCTAATCAACACGGCTTCACAAATTTCTATTTTCAAATATTCTATTTCGAATATTTCTTTTTCAAAATAGTTGTTATTATCAAAATATTTTGTTCAACACATGACCAATCTCAATGGATGAGTACTGTCAACACATGAACCTTTATTTTATATTGATAAAGATGTAAATTTTATTACTAAAATATTTCGTTCAACACATGACCAATCTCAATGGATGAGTACTGTCAACACATGAACCTTTATTTTATATTGATAAAGATGTAAATTTTATTACTAAAATATTTCGTTCAACACATGACCAATCTCAATGGATGAGTACTGTCAACACATGAACCTTTATTTTATATTGATAAAGATGTAAATTTTATTACTAAAATATTTCGTTCAACACATGACCAATCTCAATGGATGAGTACTGTCAACACATGAACCTTTATTTTATATTGATAAAGATGTAAATTTTATTACTAAAATATTTCGTTCAACGCATGACCAATCTCAATGGATGAGTACTGTCAACACATGAACCTTTATTTTATATTGATAAAGATGCAAATTTTATTACTAAAATATTTCGTTCAACACATGACCAATCTCAATGGATGAGTACTGTCAACACATGAACCTTTATTTTATATTGATAAAGATGTAAATTTTATTACTAAAATATTTCGTTCAACACATGACCAATCTCAAAGGATGAGTACTGTCAACACATGAAACTTTATTTTATATTGATAAAGATGTAAATTTTATTACTAAAATATTTCGTTCAACACATGACCAATCTCAATGGATGAGTACTGTCAACACATGAACCTTTATTTTATATTATTCTTTATTTTCTAAATTGGAATGAGGCCCAATCAATCACCATATAACATTAATTATATGGATTTTCATACATCACACGTATAGAATAGCATTGAAAAATAATCAACCATCAACCAAAGTGCACTACACTGTATAAGCATCAAATATAGATATCTAACGCTTATAACAGCCTGTCAATCAATCGATCGACATATTTAATCAATCAGGATGAGTGAACTTCAAATTTCATCCCAACACCCGTGTGGGGTTTCAAACAATCAAACACATATTTTATTTGTGCAGTTGGGCGATGTGTAAAATTTATCATCCCAATCCATGTCAGTCAAATCAGTGTACATAAACAAACCGTCTGGTTTGTAAATGAATATTTTATTTTATTCACTTCACGTTAAAAACTATATTTTTAACGATAAAACATTTTATTTTTAACATATGAATTTCTATTCAGTTCATTCTTCAAATAAAATGGTATTTTTATTTTTCTAACTTATTTTAGAAAATTTCGGTGGCATAATGGCACGATACTAGAAACGGGACAAGGCCTAGCCTTATCCCCGGTCTAGTGAAGGCCCACGCCATTCACACATCAATCAATCCATTCATTTCACTAAACAATTCAATTTCAAATCAAATCATCTAACTAATCTATGCAATCAAACAAACAAGTCCATGGTCTGTGGACGATTGTGTCGGGTGCTACTAAACACCGTCTGCATCCTAGTATATATATATAGCTAGAAAAGAAATTGAAAGGTGAGAAATTCTCACCTATAGCTATCCAATCATCTTGACTCTTCATTAATAGAAATCTTCATTGATCTGGCCTTTTGTCACTTTCGTTGCCCGTATTCACTACATATGTAAAAATCGAATTTTTACTTCGATGTTCAATATATAAAAATCATATTTTTACTTCGTTGTTCAATATATAAAAATCATATTTTTACTATGCTATTCAATATATAAAAATCGAATTTTTACTTCGTTGTTCAATATATAAAAATCGAATTTTTACTATGCTATTCAATATATAAAAATCGAATTTTTACTTCGTTGTTCAATATATAAAAATCGAATTTTTACTATGCTATTCAATATATAAAAATCGAATTTTTACTTCGTTGTTCAATATATAAAAATCGAATTTTTACTATGCTATTCAATATATAAAAATCGAATTTTTACTTCGTTGTTCAATATATAAAAATCGAATTTTTACTATGCTATTCAATATATAAAAATCGAATTTTTACTTCGTTGTTCAATATATAAAAATCGAATTTTTACTATGCTATTCAATATATAAAAATCGAATTTTTACTATGTTGTTCAATATATAAAAATCGAATTTTTACTATGCTATTCAATATATAAAAATCGAATTTTTACTTCGTTGTTTAATATATAAAAATCGAATTTTTACTATGCTATTCAATATATAAAAATCGAATTTTTACTATGTTGTTCAATATATAAAAATCGAATTTTTACTATGCTATTCAATATATAAAAATCGAATTTTTACTATGTTGTTCAATATATAAAAATCGAATTTTTACTATGCTATTCAATATATAAAAATCGAATTTTTATATCAACAAAAATCGTATTTTTCCATTATGAAAAATCTAACCTTTCTCTAATGAAAGATCATAACTTTCTACTAATAAAAATCTGATCTTTAGCGAATAAAAATATCGTCTTTATTTAACCTGAATCTATAAACAAAATCAGATTTTTATTAACACTAATTTATAAATAAAATTAATTTAAAACTTACAGTGGATGATTGGGGGGAGGAAGATGGGGGTTGCTCGCGTCTTCAGGCGGAGGCGGGGCCCTCCTGGGCGGTGCTGGCCATGGGGCATCGGTCTGGGGTGGGGGGTCTGGGACACTGCGTTCGAATTTGGGGGTGGCTTGGGCTTGAGCGGGGAGGCGGGGGGAAAGCGAGTGATGGCGTCCTCGAGTGGAGGAGGGGCGGCGGCCCTGGCACGACGGTGCCGGCGATTGGGTGGAGTTGCTCCGTCGAGGGCTTCAGCTGATTTTTTTTTGTTTTTTTTTTTCTAAAATGAACGGGGCTGATAAAGGAATGGGGGGGTCTGGAGATAAAGGTTTTTTTTATTTTATTTTATATCATATTTAATTCCCTAGAGTTGACTTTTATTTTGAACTCAAAATCGAGCCCACCGACTGTCGTCCATAGCTAATTACCCCCATCCTGAACACAATGGGATGTGTATCGCAAGCTGATTCGATAGTTACAATCAGTTTTCGTTGAATTTACATTTAAATTATTATATTGAATTTTAAACGTACATTTCAAATTACCGGGGTCGCATACTAACTCTATAAATTCCATAAAAATATTTTCTAGCTTTGTATTGACGATACGGTCCTAACAAAACTAGTTTCGTCGAATTCTGAGACCGTTTGAAAAATGGCCAATTTCCAGTCGATTAAAATCAACTGAAACTGGTCAAACGCGTTTTCCTTTGCCAAGCTCACATATTGATTCTAAAAATTATGAAATTTAAAACCTAGCAATAATTTGACATCACGGACCAACAAAACAGGTTTCGTCGAAATCCGAGGTCGTTTGCAAAATTTCCATTTTTAAGGGCCTGAATTCCATAGCGACTATTCAGGATTTTAAACTGGACATATCTTTTGATTCCCGCTATGAAATTTTGATTTTTTGGATTCGTTGGAAAGATATTATCAATTAGATCCTATCATTTTTGGTTTCACTAAAATCCGGATTGTTTTGCACCCGGTACATTCATTTGAAGTTTGAAATCGAATTATCGAACTACCGCGCCATTTTCAATTCTATTTATAATTATATATAATTATTTATATTCTAAAGACGACGTATATAATATATACGTCGAATTATATTCAAAATAAATTTCTCGTCGATATTATTTAAAATAATTCATTTTAAATAATCAAAATTCGCTAGAATTGCCAAAATAAAAATTTTAAACTGGCCCAGATTTTCGGGTTGTTACAGTGCAACTTGGGATTGGGTTATGGACAGCAAGAGAGCACATATAATTTTCTCCCATATTTTGATGATGATCAAGAATCATAGAATGTTGAAGGTGGAGAAATCCCTTGCTGATATATATGAAAGAACTGAAAAAATTACTCTTAATAATGATGAACTTTATTGTCTTTTTGCAGATAGTGAGCCAATAAATTTTCAAGAAGTCGTGCAAGACAAGAGGTGGAGAAACGCTATGGATGAAGAAATTAAATCCATTGAAAAGAATGACACATGGGAATTAACTTCTCTTCCCAAAGGTAATGAATCCATTGGCGTTAAATGGATATACAAGGTGAAAAGAAATGCAAAAGGAGACGTGGAGAAATATAAAGCAAGACTTGTGGCGAAGGGCTATAAACAAAAGTATGGAGTTGATTATGATGAAGTGTTTGCTCCAGTTGCACGCACGGAGACTATTCGCTTGTTGATTTATCTCACTGCTTAAAAGAAATGGAAAATTTACCAAATTGATGTCAAGACGGCTTTTTTTGAATGGATATCTTAAAGAAGAGGTTTATGTTGATCAACCGTTGGGCTACGTAGCTGAAGGGAATGAAAAGAAGGTACTGAAACTTAAGAAATCGTTGTATGGATTGAGACAGGACCCACAAGCATGCAATAGCCATATCAAACAATACTTTCAAGATCACGGGATTGTTCGATGCTTAAATGAGCATGCTTTATATTCTAAGTTTCACAATAATGGAGATGTTATGTTTGTTTGCATTTACGTTGAGGATCTCATTTTCGAGGGCAATAATCCCAATTTATTTGATGAATTTAAAAGTTACATGTCGATAGAATTTGAGATGACATATTTGGGGCAAATAACATATTATTTGGGATTGGAAGTGTATCAAATGGAGGAAGGTATATTTCTTTCTCAAACAAGTTATGCAAAGGAAGTGTTGAAAAGGTTGAAGATGATCGATTACAATCCTGTGAACACACCCATGGAAGCTGGAATGAAATTGTCCAAGTTTGAAGATGGAGAAAAGGTAAATCCTACTCTTTACAAAAGTCTTGTCGGAAGTTTGAGATATTTGACAAGTACAAGGCCCGACATACTTTATGTCATTGGAGTGATAAGTCGTTTCATGGAGACTCCTACTTCTATCCATATGACTGCTACTAAGCGAATTCTTCGTTACATTAAAGGAACGCTTGATTTTGGAATATTTTATTCCTCATCCAATGATCCTCTGTTGCACGGATTTTGCGATAGTGATTTTGCTGGAGACATAGATGATAGAAAGAGTACAATGGGATATGTATTATTCCTAGGTAATTGTGTTATTTCTTGGTTATCAAAGAAGCAGTCTGTTGTTACGTTGTCAACCTGTGAATCTGAATTTGTTGCCACAAGTTCAAGTACATGTCATGCTTTATGGTTAAGAAAGCTGTTGAAAGAACTTCATTTTCCACAAAAAGGAGCTACTGAAATATGCATTGATAATAAATCAGCACAAGCACTTGCAAAGAACCCGATATTTCATGATCAAAGCAAACATATCGATACGAGATATCATTTTATACGGGAATGCATTGCCAACGACGAAGTGGAGCTGAAATATGTGAAAACTCAAGATCAAGTTGCTAATATTTTTACCAATCCATTGAAGATTAAAGATTTTCAAAGAATGAGAGCTTTACTTGGAGTCACAAATCAAGTTTAAAGGGGGTGTTGAAAAAAGGAAAATAATAAACTTGATTTCTATTCTTGCATTTTATTGAGAGAGGTTTTAATGTTGCTATTAATTAGGAAAAGATAATTTTCCATTTATTCCTAGAGTATTGCAAATCTAGAATAATCTATTATATGTTATAAATAAGAGATCTCTCCTTATTTGTATGAATTAAGAAAAAAGAGAAAAAAATAATTAAAGTTTTCCTCGTTTACAAATATTCCTTTTTTCTCATAATCTATTTCTCTTCCTCCTCTAAAATTCTAACATTAACCATGTTTGTTACTTTGTTCTCTGTTCCTATGATTCCACCAGACATATTATATGGTTTGTTTTTGTTTTTAAAAAAGTTTTATATATTTCATTCACTAATATATGCTTTTCATGTTTTTGAATCTAGTAATTTCAAGTTATACATTTTGATTTGCACGTGGGTGTGTTGCATGTACCGTAGTTTTCTTCTATCTTCCATCCTCTGTTATTTCCATGTAAGCATTTAAGATTTTCAATGTTCGGCTAGAACATTTTATTCCATTGTTCATATTTTGGAACGGACGAAACAACCACAAAATTTCAAAAGCATAGACCTTTCAAAAGTCATTTTAACTTCAATGCTCTTCCTTATTTCAATAGGTTCTTCCAAAAGTGAAAAGATACTTCATGTTCCACTCAGTTAATTACTGTCCAAATTTCAATTTTAGCACAGGTGCTACTTCAGTTCATTTTTGTTAATAATTTGCTTTGTACTGATTATGAACCTATTATTTGTTTTACACATCCACTTTCTGATATGGAATAATATTAGTTTTGCTTTTTGTTATTGTTCTTGGTGATTTTACATGAACATTATATTTATTGTAGAAAATTTTACATTATCAGTTTATGTTTTTACTTTATTCAAACTGACAACTTTGGATTTTCCCAATTTAGATGACTTTAGGGGCATATCTTGAATCTATAAATATATACACTTTGCTGTAGTAATTGAAGCGAGGACTGAGATTAGTTAATTTTGCACTTGCTTCTTTCAAGATTTTTATGAATGAATATTACTTAGCCGATTATGTTATTGCTCTAGATTCATATTATATTAACTAACAAAATTATTTAGAGGTAACACACAATGCTTGGACTCTGAAACCATTTACCTCACCATATGTTAAATTAGAGTTTGAGATTAAGATAGGCATAAACACTATTGTCGCTAAATTAGTGCTTTGCAAAACTAGCCAGATAAACATAAATCTCTGCATGTGTGTATATGCATATGTGTGTGTGTGTATATGTTCATGTAGCTTGGAAGCATCCATAGCCATTTGATTGAGCTTTTAATGTTGGCATGGGATAAAGTACTATGTTTGGGAAGTGATAAAGTTGTATATTCACAAGCATATATACGACAAGCTGTATACAACAAGCGCATATATATATATATATATATATATATATATATATATATATATATATATGAAACAAAATATAGATAAATAATATTTTTATTTCTATTTGCTCTCTTGTGTTCCCCTTATATATATGAAATTTTTTTCTCCCTCTTTGTCAATCGACAAAAAGATGGTAGAGCTTATGACATTATAGTAAACATGATAATTCACAAGCAACGTTTCAGCTCTTTACGTTCTAAATGGGGACAAGGTTCCGTTTCACGCCACCTACTTTTTTCCTTCTTTTTTGTACTACCACTGTTTGTTCTTCACTATACTCTGTCTCTTCACCACAAAATCCACTCACCTACCTCAATCTTATCCTAGTTTTCCCCATTAGGGAGCATAGGCTTTTTTGTTCCAAAAATCAAACACCTTGCTTCCTTCGCCACTTAGGCGTGCTCAAATCCTCTTATATACTGTGCCTAACACGGTGGCACAAATGTTAGAGTGTGAACTCCACTACGTATGCTACTATGGAGAGTTGGCAACCCTGGTTCATGGTGGGTCTCAAGGTATCTTTTTTCTAGCCCATGGTATGGGATTTTCCCGACAATTGCTAGTTTTTTGTGCTTTTGGTTTTATCTCCATTTGTCAGTGTTCTATGGTAGAATTTTGATGATTCGTTTTTACGTTTTAGCACTTTGTGTATTCGACTTGTTTAGCATGGCAATTTTGAGTTGTTTGGGTATTTTTCACTGATGTTTACTCCCTCAATGTTCCATTTTTTGTGGTTAGGGGTTATGGCGGTTATCTTGTAGCACAACTCCAGTGATCTATGGCTTTCCAGTGAAAGCCTGGTGCTTCGGGGAATGTTTGGATCATTTCAACAGAGTTTGTTTATTTTCTAAACATGCCTCCTTCGATGTCAGATGTTCAAATTATATTTTCATGTAATCGTTTAATGGTTACGCCATGGATCGGTAATTTTGGGAGTAATTACTTTGAAACATTAATCCGTTATATGTTTTAGCCTGTCGGAGCTTACTGGTTCAATCACTTGGGTGATGTGAATATTGATGCAGACTGGGTGTTATGTTGATGTGCTTCAGAGACAAGATGTATATTGTGTACACTACTCAAGTGATGTTTGTTGTGTGATTAGCCTTGCTTACTTTCCAAGACAATGATGCTACAGTGTAGTCGGTCTAGTACACTAGCTAGCCCTTGTACTATAATCTAGGATAGATTTCGTGGACGACCCACTTTAAGTGCCGTAAGCGGTGGACGGTCCACCTTAAAAATCGAATAGTTGATTGTCAACTAACAATCGCCTGTACTATTCTGATTCTTTATTATTAGTTATAATAAAAGGTGTTTGCGGTCACCTTAAAAACGAATCGGCTTTGCCAAAAAAATGATTGTACACAAGCATTGGTCATGTAAGAATGTATTTTCATATAGGCAAGTATGACTCAATAATTATTAATAGTATATGGATTATTTTAATGTATAGACATTGAATATTGCATAGGCATTTTAAATTAAAATATATACTTTTTTCTCCTTAAAATTATTCTCCCTTTATTGATATGACCTCCCCCTGTCGATACGACTGTATTTTAACTCCCCATTTTTCATCAAAAAAAGGAGATGAATATCAATAGGAGCAATATAAGGTTTTAACTTATGATGAATGGAATTGGATTTAACAATGAGATATAAAAATATAAGCTTACTAAATTCTCCAATTATTTCTTCATTTTTAGATCCGTTCACAAACATATCAGAGATACTAAAATAACCTCCTCTTCGTTTGTGGTGTATCTTCAAAAAAATACGATATATATACTTTGGTACCTACTCCTATGTTAGGGTCCAAGGGTTATATTTTAGGAAGCCAAACCCAAATGACTTCAGAATTCCCTTTATAAACATAAATTTTATTTTATGAACTTCATTTATAATTTTTTTATATGCTTATTACTAATCATAAATTTATTAGTTTTAGGAATCCACATTTAGTTGTTTCAGTTTTATAAACTGTCTTTGATTTAGCATATTTAATTTTTTTGTTTATTTGAATATTTATTATTTTTAGAATTAGATTTTGGAATATTCTTGTATCCTAACCCTTTCTTATTTGAATCTACCTGAGAATTTTTCAAAATATTAGAAAGATTTTCTCTGCCTTCATTAAAATTAGAAATACTTGTAGTAATATCACCTATTTTATTTTCATGGCTAGAATTATGTAATTTTAAAACTTTGATGTTCAATTTAGGTTCATGGTTTTCAAATACGTTCTTTTCTTTCTCGATTTTAATTTCTTGACCGAGCATAGAAAGTTGAGAGGTCGTACTAGAACAAGATTCTTGAGTACTTTCCGGTTCTTCTTCCAATATTTTCTAATATTTTTCCTTTTGATACCTTTTAAATTATCAAACAGTTCTGAATTAATTTCTAAGAAATCATCAAAAATTAAATCACTTATATTGTCTCACTTATAATGTCTTTTGAAGCCATAAAGCAGACATTTGCTTGTTCTGTGTCACTATCTCATAATGATGAGAATGATTCTGAGTCATCCCAAGTGACATTGAGTTCTTTCTCCTTGAATCTATTCTTCTTGTTTTTATTTTGATATTCTTCCTTATGATCTGGACAATCGTTTTGTATATGACCCTTCTTGTGACAGTTATAGCATTCTAAATTTGATGATGATGTTTTGTTGGAGTTGTTGTGATTGGAGCCCTTTCTTCCATTATTTTTGTTCCCTTTTCTATATTTCAAAATTTTTTTAAAGGTTTTACCGATAAGTGCTATGTCATCCTCATCTGAATCTGAGTCTTCCTTTTCTACATGAAATGATAGCTTCTTTTTGTCCTGAACTTATACTCTTTAGCCTGCAAATTAACTTCATACAACATTAGATTTCCTATAAACTCTTTTGGTTTCATGGTAGAGGGATCATTTGATTCTTCAATAGCTAAGACCTTTCTTTCCCACTTTTCATTAAGGAGTTTAGGATTTTTGATACAATATCAAAATCAAAATATTTTTCTCCTAGCCCTAATAATGAACGACAAATGTCATGAAATTTGGAATAAATCTCATTTATGGACTCATCTTTCTTCATTCTAAAATTTTGAATTGACTTTTAAGCATGGATATCTTTCTTTGCTTCCCCTTGTGTGTTCGCCATATTTCATATGTAGTGTTACACATGCTAATATGGTTAAATTCATTTCTATTCAAGGCACAATGCAACATATTCATAGCTTTATCACTTACAATAGCATATAATCTTTGTGTGTTTGACCATGTAGAATATTCTGTAGTAGGACAGTATGTGTGAAATTCCATGAATCAAAACCAATTGCTTGCATATAGATTCTTATATTTGAAGCCCAATAGTTGTAATCAAGGTTTTAAATCCCGGATATCGTTCTCATTTCATCTCGGTGATTTTAGAGACTTGATCTCATATTGGGGGAGATCTCAGATGAGATTAGTCTAACTCTGGGGTTTGTCTCGGATTTCCATCTCTGGTTTGAAAGTTCATACCGGAACAATCTCCAGGTATATAATATTTTAAAAGCTTATATTCTTATACAATAATTTTGAAAGCTCATATTGAAACAATCTCAGGGTATATACTATGTTAAAATTGATATAGAAATAGTAACTTAAACTTGAGTTGCAAAATCACCTCTTCATTCTTAATTTACTAAAGAACATTCATAAATCATAGCATACTTAAAAAAACAATACAATAAAAATATATTAGCACTTACAACTTATTACCAGTGAACATGAATTGTTAGACAAAACAAAGAACATAAAAAGGATACAAAATATAAAACAATTCAACATAAGTAGAACATAAGATATATAAATTCATAGGTAGCATGCTGGTAAAAAATAGTGGATATGAAAATCATAAGCATTATGTAACATATATGAATATATGATATGCTCTTTTGACATGAAAAATATAAAATAGCAGGAAATTAACCTGGCTGAATTTGAGTTTTTTTAATTATTGTTTTGGCTTAGGCACAAGTCTCAATTTTAGTTAGAAAAACCAAGATCTCGGGTGATATCTCAATATCTCGTCTCGGTTGATATATGTTTGATATTGAAATATCTCAGACGATATATTCAAAATGAGATTTATAATGAGATTTACTATTTCATTTTGGAAGTAGCCTAAAATGAGATCTCAGAGGAGATCTCGGGCGATATTTTCGAGATCTGAAATAGTGGTTGTAATTCAAGCCAATGAATAGTGGTGGTAGTGTAGTGGATTGACCTTCCATGAAACTAGTATTAGTGCTTGTGTTAATGTTATTTTCCATATTACTTAGAATATCAAAATGAGTATGTTATAGTTATATGACGGCCAAACCCTAATACCAAATGAAAGTCGAGTAGGGTCGAGTAATATGGAAATGTACTTATGCGGAAGTGTATATGTTAATAATTATAGCAGCGGAGAATATAAAAGCAATAAATTAAAATGAAACTAGAGTTTTTATATTAGTTTGAAGCTTCGTCCTACGTCCAGTCCCAAACTCCTTTTGGAATTTATACTAAACAGCAACCCTCACTTAACCTGGAGTAATAAGTAATACAGCACACAGTAGAACAAGATTTCGCCTCAGCAGCCGAAGAGGACTTTGACGTGCCTGAGTAGTGGAAAAGGACTTTTGTTAGTACAAAAGTTAATTGATTCTTTGTGTTCTTGGTAACACGGATATGTCACTTTATAGTATAACCTTTTTTACAAAAAGGAAACTAATATAACAAAAAGGAGAATCTAGCCATCCTCCAACGGCTCACAAAAATGGTTTCAGGATAGCTGAAACCATGCACACACAGAATAAATAAAAATGCAAATACAAAACGAAAGCCCTAACTAATAGCATGATATGCCAAGGACAAGAAAGGTGTTGTCCCACAGACGCAGAAGCCTCAATGCAAATCGAAGCTTCACAACACAGGGCACCTTCCAGAGGAAATGGACAAGACATCAAGGAAAGCTGCTGACAGAAGAGGGATCAAAAAACAAAACATCCATCAACTGTCAATAAGTCCTGCTCCTCAAGCTCTCGCTAGATACGGTGGGGAGCGAGTCCAAGGAAATACTGATCTGCTACCTGCTCTACAAAAAAAACCTCTGTTTTGGTCGCTCCAGAATCCAACCATAAGAGCTCCAGTAAACTCCAACCTGAGCAAATCCAGCACCTAAAAATAAAGATCTGCACAAGAAGCATCTAACATTAGTCCGGGAGGGGGGAGGGGAGGGGGGCTGGGAGTGAAAAAGGAGAAAATAAACAACAACAAAGAAAAAGAAAAAACCGAAATCCAAAAATCAGCCAATACCTGCCCTTGTAGTCACAGAAACCGAAAAAATGTCAAATATAACCGCTAACCTCCTAAAGCAGGTACCAATGACACCTCAGAAAGGCCTTCCCTGGAAGCAAGGAATACATTGTTCCTGACTTTCCGGATAATGGAAGGAGGATCCATCGCCACCTCATCGAAGATCGCCTTATTCCTGGCACACCAAATGTGCCAGTAGATAAGACAAGGTATCAGACGTTGGAGAATAGAACATAAAGATTTACTGTAGGTGCTGGATGACCAGCGTCTCAATAAATATTTCGTCGAGACGGCATTTACTCGGCAACCCGTAAGATTTCCGAAGTAACTCCAGACTGCCCGGGCACAAGAACCAGAAACTAACAAATGAAAGGAAGTTTCGGAGCTTCCAGTATTGCAGCACGTGCACCCGGACACCAGAGGGATGCCCATATGCTGAAGATTCTCATCAATCGGAAGACCTTCATGTAAGGTTTTCCACATAAAAAGAGAAACCTTTGGCGGAATTCGAGCATCCCATACGGAACTGAAGACATGCAGACTTGGAGAAAGAGTCCTAATCGAGTTCCACGCCGCCTTAAGTGAGAAAGGGTTGTCGTCCCAATTGAGGCCTCCCCTATGGGAATCCGTTAAGGCTTTAACAGATTGCATCCTTTTCCACATTTCACTGGCATAGGATGGAATACCGAAGAAATTAACATTAGCAAGGCTATGATACTTGGCATGGAGGAACATCACCCAAAGGGAGTTATTCGAACCAAACTGTGTCTATAGCTTACAAGCAAACCCATCCTTGGGATTGTGGAGACCAAAGCCTCCCTCACTTTTCGGACAACAAATGGTGTTCCAAGAAATTTAGTCGTGGCGCGAATAATTGTTCCTACTTCCCCAGAAGAAAGAAGAAGCCAAAGACCGATAGAACGGAAGAAAGAAGCAGTGGGAGTCATAGCTGCAAAGAAATGGGATCCCAACGAATCCAGGACTGACTTAATAAGGGCCACTTTACCAGCCTGGGAAATGAGGGAAGCATTCCACTGAATTATCTTCCCTGTGACTTTGTCAGTCAAGGGATCGAAAATGGCGTTGAGTTTCCTACTTTGGTATAGAACAATACCCAGGTAAGGTAGAGGCAGAGATAATGCCTTTGAAAAACCAGAAGTTGACTCGATCCAAAAGGAATTTGTCGCCACCAGATCTTCCACGTGCACAAAACAACTTTTAGACGAGTTCACGAGTTTCCCCAAGCAACTCTCATACTGCCTAATAAAAACAAGAAGGGACCGGATTGAACAACGAGAGCCGTTCGAGAAAATGATGATGTCATCTGCGAAGGATAAGGAAGAGATAAGGGGTAACCCGACGGGATGCCGAACCTACTAATCTGACCAGATATCGCAAGGGCGTGCAGTCCTCGAATGAATGCCTCGGCAGCAATAACGAAAAGGAAGGGAGACAAGGGGTCTCCCTGATGACGTCCTCTCCCCGATTTGAAATAGCTTGCAGCTGATCCATTAATGAGAAAGGAAAACTATCGGTTGGAGATAAGCCTCCAAACAACAACGATAAGGGGTTCTGGAAACCTAAAAGCCCTTAGAACCTTGATGACAAAGAACCACGACATGAAATCATAAGCCTTAGCCATGTCGAGCTTAATGACCAAATTAGAGCCATGAACATTCTTATCAATTTGAGAAATCGGCTCTTGGGCTAGAGGACGTTATCAGTGATCAAACGTCCTTTGATAAACCCAACCTGCAAAGAAGAAATAGGATGCTCGAGAAACGGTGCTAGCCTAGTGGTTAGAACCTTAAATAAAACTTTGTTAGAGAAATTAGACAAACTAATCGGACGGAAGTCCCCACAGTCGCTAGGGTGATCACACTTAGGGATAAGGACCAAGTTGGTCGAAGTCCATCCCTTAGGGAGATCAGCACCAGAAATGAAGGACTGAATGGCAAGACAAAAATCCGCTTGAATAATTGGCCACATGCTCTTGTAAAAAACCCCATTGAAACCGTCTGGCCCACACACACTATCCTTGCTAAGAGAAAATACACAGGCACGTGTTTCTTCCGAGGAAAGGGGTGCGGCCAGGTCAGAGTTATCAGAAGGGAGGATCAGACGAGGGATGTAAGCCAACATGGACGGGTCAGTAGCCGGAAGCGAAGGGGTGCTAAGGAAAGACTGGAAATGGGAAAGAATAGTTTCTTTGACTTCTACCGGAGTTGAAGCCAAAGTATGGTCAGGCCTACTGATCTGGCGAATGTACAAGAGGCTGTTCTTCTTATGAATGGTCGAGTGAAAGAACCTAGAGTTCGTATCTCCATCAATAACCCAATTGATCCTAGCTTTCTGAGCAAAAGATCGTGTTCGATACAAAGTTCCGACGAGAAGGCAATCTGGGTCAAGGCCCATGCCTCCTTGTTAGCCACGATTGGATTCTCATCAAAAGAAGCTTCGTCTAGGATAAGAGATTCCTTAGCCGCTTTTACCCGGTCAAAGATATTCTTGAAGATGAGCAGATTCCGCGCCTTAAGACAGGTCTTAAGGTGCTTCAGCTTCTGGGAGAAAACAACACAAGGGGGGCCCAAAAAGGGGGACAACCAAGATTCTTCGATTACTCATAGGAAGGAGTGGTGCGAACACCACATACTCTGAAACCTAAAGGAAGACGGACCAGAAAAGGAAAGGGGGTACAACTAAGGAATAAGGGAGCATGGTCGGAACAAGAACGATGAAGGTGAGAGATGGAGAAGGAAAAGGGGAGGCTAAGCCATCCTTCTGAAGAGAACATGCGGTCCAGTCTAGACAGAATCTGGTTAGGGCCTTCTTAGTTGTTACTCTAAGTGTAGGCCGATCCAACGAAGGACACTTATGAGTGGCCCGATCTGAGGATGAAGGAGTTAAAGTCTGACACTGCCAATCAATTGACAGCATCGCCTCCCCGCTTTTCTGCTTGACTAGTGACAACATTAAAGTCGCCACCTAGTACAGATTCAGCAAAGCCCAAGTCGGCTAGTGAAAGAATGTCGGCCCAAAGGCATAGTCTCTCAATCCGATCGCATTTAGCATACACGGTAGAGAACAAAAATGACGAAGAGAGTGACGGGAGCGAGCAAGCCACGGATAAAAGCTAGGACAAATCGAAGACAGGGCGGACGGCAACGTATTTGGACCACAAGATCCAAATCTTGTCGGACACGTTAGCTAAAGCTCCACCAAAGCCTAAAGAAAAAATAGTAGAGGTGATCGCGTCTGGTCCCATAAAAGGTTCCAGAAGCGCAATCAGACAGATAGAGTGCTTCCTTATTAAACGTTTTAGACGAGCAACTGACTCATCATTCCCAATACCCCTGACGTTCCAGAATAGGAAATTCGCCATCAGGACAAACAATAAAGAATAAGGTAACACACTAGAGAAAAACCGAGGAAGTAGAGAAGATGACTAGCTCGACTAAAGTATAGAGTATGTCAAGTAAATCTAACAATATTCTCGGACGTCGCTATAGAGCATGTGCGAATGGTACGAGAGGGTGCGAGGAGCACCACTTCGACTACGGCGAAGTGGGTGAACATGAGTGACGGTGGAGATCGGACGATAACCAAAGAAACCTATCGCGAGAAGCGTAAGAGTTCTTAGTAAGCCCAGATAGCCGATCATTGGTGATCGCTATTTCGGCCTTACTAAGAAAGGGGGTAAAACGCCGATGACACCAAGTCTGAAGGAGGCACCGCGGGGGTCAATGGAGACTCGGCAACAAAAAAACACGACGAAGGTGAAGGGTTTCTCAACTGAGCCAACACCAGATGCTATGTGAGCTTTACCGAAGCTGATTTATCATCTACTTGATAGACCCGCACTAGCGGTAAAGATCGAGCGACCGTGCACGAAACACCAACCGACAACCCGGATGAGCATGGGAGGCCACCTCCCCAATAAACCGTATAGTAATCGTTCTCAGTGTCCACTATACGCGTACATAAGGGAAGCCACCCATCCCATGTAGTCAAGGCAACAAAGAGGAGCAATGAAGGAACATCGCAACAAGAAAAGACAAGCCTATAAGAGCGAGCCACTAACGGCATTGAAAAGACCTCGTAGTGTCTCGCGAACAAGACGGACCATAACCAGAAAGCAAAAGCCCATAAGAACCAGTTGACGCTAATAAGCTTCGACCAGTCGTATAGACCATAGAAATAGCCTGATACACGCCCTAAGACGGACCAACCAGAAACAAAAAAGTGGGTACCAAACCAACCAAAAGTAAGTCCCACTCGACCATCAGGAAAAGAGCATAGAAAGGCCAAAAAACAGAAGATTAAGATTGGCCATTGAAAGCCGAACCAATGGTTACCAACAGAGTAGGATAAATTTCAACATACACACCCCGAATCACGCACACATGACAAGATACAGGCGTAAACACAATTTGCGCAACCATGTCAAGGAGCGAACACATAATAGTGTTAAATCTCAAACCATCCCACACAAACCTAACCTCCCCACTTACAAGCAAAAAAGAAATCAGATCGAAAACCACTTGGAAACAAAAAGTAAGGCCACACACATTTAGTATTAACTCCGGAAAGACGTGCATACACCAAGACAGAACAGAAAAACCTTCAAAAGATTCGGCCCCCAAACTATTGCCACAGTTAAGCACAAGAGCTAAAGTCGGGGGGAAGGGGGGAAACCACAGTACTGACAAAGAGGTCTCAGGGGAAAAGCATAAAGGAAGTAAAACATTCCTCTCTGATAATCGGAGCATCTAGAATGATGCTTCTATTACCAACAATCGTTGAGCTCCTATCAACCCCAACGATCTCACGCATGCCAGAAGAAAAACCATCTGCACACAATAAATAATAGCCCCAACACGCTGTAATGCCTCTTGAAAAGCCTAATCCTTTTGCTGCAGAAGTGCATACGACCACTGTCTTCTCTTACGACACAGAAAAACCAGGCAGCGCCGCGGACATGCCATTGTCACCGAGAGTTTGCTGCACAGATACGAAAGAGGTTAAAGGCTCCAAAAGACGCTCCAACACCGAGAATGAATTTGTGGGGTCCAGTTTAGGGGGAGACTGCTTTCTCAACACTGACTGAGATGAAGTCTTAAAACCGGAGACAGGAGGAGCCTTTCTCCCTAGCGTCAAACGATGCACTCTACGTCTGCTCATTTAGAAAAAATCTGCAGACCACCAATGCCTCCAACAATAGGCTCCACAACACATTCCGGCACATAATTCAAGGGTGGGGTGGTCAAATCCCCACTGTTTAACACATCAGCAGAAACAACATTGCCGAACCCGGGCCCGAAAGCACCCCCATAGGTAACAGAGCCAATAAGGAAGCCATGAACTGTTGCTATCGGGGCATCATCATTGGATATGAAGCACAATCTTGGTTTAAAGTGGGCAGTCACTCCCCGCTTGCCAAGATCAACCTCAAAAACGCGACTTGCTTCTGAAACCACTTCAGCAACAGAGAGGTTATCAGATCTACGCGGGGTCAAAGAGCTCACCAGCGAGCTTTGGAAGCAAGGCGATAGTTCAAGAAAGCACCCATCTATTTTAATGAATCTGTGGCGAAGAAGTTGCTCAAATGCTGATAGGGAGAACAGCCCTATCTCAAACGATGCCTCGCCAGCAAACACCACCGAAATTGGGTTGACGTTTAATTGCCAGTAAAGCCTTTGCAATAGAGTCGAAACTTGGGCACCTTTTGAGAAAGGAGCCTAAAACCACGAATTTTTTTTCTAGAAAATTCTGATTTCATACCCACAGAGAGCGAGCACGATAACTGACTTGCAAAGCTCAGAACCAGTTAAAAAAAGGCAGAGGGAGAAGATCGATCGCTGAGAAAGAAAGAATTTGGGGAGACGAGAACGAGAATTAGTAGAGAGTCTCCATTTTTGTTACTGTTGGTAGATAAAATTGTTTAATAACTCAATTATGTGTGTTTCAATCCAAAGCCATTATCCATAACTAGTGACTTTATAGTATAACCTTCCTTTAATCTTCTCCATGTACAATGTTTGGTATATGAAGAAGAAGAAAGTGATTATTTATAATTATAGAATACTAAAAATGAGAGCATAAGAGAATGTTTATAAAATGCTTTATAGAAACAGAAGACATTAGAATCATGTAAGTTTGGTGAATTGAAACAACTGGTTCTGGAGTTTATTTGTAAGATATAAAAGGTGGCTTTCATTCGTGAATGGATCTAATCAAAAGATATGGACACAATTCTTTGTTTAAAGAGTTATGTCTCCTTAATAAATCGCAACCTTTCAGTTCAACCGGCTAAAAATAATTTTTAGTTAGCCAAAAAGGCTAGTTTTTTTTGTAATAATTGTGCACACGAACAAGACACATGATTTAGCCGGCTGAATGTTCATAAATTTTTATTATCGTTCAACAATTAGTCGGCTAAATTTATAATTCAGTCGGCTGTTTGCACATGTGTTCGTGTACATGTATACAGACTATTATTTGTAAATAAAAATAGCTTACATCGCTATATATATTTCATGAGAGATTTTAACAAGAATTCTTGCTCTAATACTGAATCAAGTACAACATAAAATATATTAATTAATCATGTCTTCAAATCTACTTGTATTTGAAACATAATCTTTAATATTTCTCCTGCAATAATTATTAGTACATGATATTGTCGATATATAGTTGTCAGAATCAAAATAATATAAAATAGAGGTTCTAACAATCATAAGTAGAGAGGTATCACTTAAGTGCAATGTGAAATGAATAATCAAATTGATATGCATAAATCAAATGACCATTCAATATCAAGCATAGAAAAATATTAAATCAATTGATGTGTTTGTACCCTTTAAGAGAAATTAAAATAACGAAACAATTTTATCAAATAAAGTAACCATTACTTATAAAATAGAGTATACTAGGAAAATAATATTATTTAAAGCATACGATGCCCAAGGTTCTTATAATTTTCTAAATTTTAGGAAACCATACCCATTTGGGTATGGTTGAGCATTTATAAATATAATTTTCATTATTACTCACATTATCAAAGTAATCATCAATATATTCTATTTTTCTATCTAGTGGGAACCCAAATACTTAATTATTTCATATCTTTTGTCAATGATTCATAATTCAAGATATGTTTTCTATTTCTAAGTATATTAACATCTTGATATGAAGTGGTTTTGGGGCTATCTCTAATTTTAGTAATAGTTTGAAATGTGTATAGACATGTATGCATATCTATTTTTGTTTTATTGCATTCATAACGTAAATCACTTTTATCACTTTAACTTTAGCATTTTGTAAGGGACATAAGTCACTGTTTTCCTTATCGGCTTTTGTAAATTTTTTTATTTAATTCATAAAAATTCCTTGCAAAATAGAATTATTTTCTTTCTCTAAAGATATAATTTAATTTTGCAAAGATTCATTTTCCTTTGAAAGGTTACTATTATCATTGATCAATTTATTATTTTCTTTTATAAGGAAACTATTTTGTAAAACAAGTTTTTTAAGAGAAGTTTCAATTGTTTGTTTTACTAAAAAAAAAATCACTTTCTTCCTTTAATTTATCATATTTTAGCTCATAATTTTTTCAATTTATTCAAAGCAACAAATTGGTCTTTTGTAATAATTGAGATCTTTAAGTAGGTTGTCATGTGAAGTTAAAATATTATTATAATTAGAATCATTACATACCGATTTAGATCCGAGTTTAGCCATGAAACATTTGCTAGCTTACTCCTTTAATTCTTCTTTGTTTCTATTCCACTTTCGATTACCTTGATTATATCTGTTTATAGCCATTTACTCTAGGATATAATAACGATATCTAGAATACCAGGCTCTGATACCAATTGTTAAGTCTATATGGATTGTATTTATAGTATATGAAAAGTATGTATATAATAGTACGAATAACGCAATATAATAAAGTAGATAAAATAAAATAAGAGCAATCGTACCAGAGTTTTTATATTGGTTCGGACCTCCCATTCTACGTCCATTCCCGGGGGAACAGGCTTCAATACAAGAAAGTTTATTTGATAATATTATGTTCCAACAATACGGATTTTGACTAGTAGTACATCAATCTTCCCATATCTCTCTTGAGTATTATAAACTTAATAGTTTATAAGAATATGGAATAATATAAGATTGTAATTACGAGTTATGAGTGCAAGAAGCAATATAGATCGAATTAATACATTGACAGAATAAAGTAGAGAAGTTCAAGAAGTTGATATTCTCAATCTTGTTTGTGGTGTATATATACTTGTTGTAGCGATGCTTGGAAAGATCGATTCTGTTTTACTTCAATCCTGGGGTAGCTTCCTTCCATTTTTGAAGAGTTTTGATGAAGCGACGAAGAGACACCTTTTCAGAAATGACTGTTGTTTGTTTTAGAAAATATCCCAAAGAAGGTTTCAGATGTCTGGTCCTTAGTCTTAGATGTCCGACCCCTATATATAAAAATTCCAAGGAGTAGGGTCAAATGTCTGGGGCTCTATAGCCACAACAATAAGTTCTTTCAAAATTGACTATTTGTTCCTCTCTTAAAAATATTGCAGAATTGTCTGCAATTGAGTAAATAACTCGGCCAAAATAAGGTGATATCCATAAGGAATTACTAAACAACTTAGTGGAATAGATATAACCGCTATAGAGGGTCCCGCGTTGAACAAATGCATATCTCCTCTAGATGGAAGGAGATCCTCTTTAAAAACTGATTCGGTTCCATCTGCAAAAGCTTAAAAAATTCCCAATATTGTTCTATCCAAAGAGAAACTCTTCTCAAAACCTCAAAAGGTGCTAATTTGGAATCCCATTCATTTTAAGGATTCTTGGGGTTCCGGAGAATCCAATTACATGAGAACCAGGGACAGAGAGCTCTCTCTTTTTAACCTGGTACATAAAAAATTGCATATCCTAAGACCAGGCATCTCACTTTAGATACCAAACATCTAACCTATTGTGTAAAGGGATACATGATTTCATTGGTAGACGTGTTCCCCTTGGATATTGCAAGTGCCAAGTTCGAGTCCCATCTTTGTTACATTTTATGAATTTCGCCTTTTTACCCATGATGATGAAATTTTCTTTCTTTTCAGTACCAATTGTCCTAGTAGCTGGATGGAATTGCATGCCTTTCTTTTCTGAATGAACCCATGTTCATCTTATTTTATTTTGCAATATTGTTTCTCATTCTTCTGTTTCCTGACAATATTCCCATTTTTGCCGTGTTGCACTATAAATGCATGTACTTGTTCAAAAGCAACTATATTCTATAAGCTCTTCTTTATTGCCTTCAAAATTCAATTCTTTATGTCTCAGTTTCCAATTAGTTCATTTTTACAATACAATATTTTAGTTATTATCCTCAAACAATTCAATAGAAACATTAGTAGCATTGTCGTACAGTTGTTATCATCAAAACAACAAAATCGTGTTTTCAACATTACTTATTATTCAAACACTACAAGCATATTTAAAACACTATAGCAATATTAACCCGGTAATATCAACATTATAACACAATAATAAACGTAATTATTTTAGGGTTCTTTTTTTTGCATCAATTGCAAGCATTAAAATTTAGTTTGCTTAATTTGTCGGGGTTAGTTTGATATTCAGTTCAATGGTGCTTGATTCATTTATTATAAAATAAATGATAAGTTCCGCAATGTGTTGAGTCGATGAAATATAATAATGCATGTAATTTAAAATATAACTTATTTTCAACTATCTGGTTTAACATTTAGTTGATTGAGATGCTAATGCATATTCATTGATTACTGCTAGATTAGTGACCATGTTGCTCACTACTGCTTATGTTATGCATCAATGAAAACTTATTTATTTGTTTTTCTTAAGAAATATGTAGTTGATATCATGGTTTGAATACTGATGGTTCAATATTTGAAATATGATATCATACCTTTACTTTGGCGGTTGCATATTTTTCGAAGATAGAGAATGAGTCCTCATATGATACTCTGTGTTATATGCGCGGTATGAGCACATATAATTACTTATTCACGATAACAGATAACTTTAGTTATTAGCAGTGAATATTAAGTTTCTAGATATGATTATTATTGTATTATTCCATCCATATTTAAATGTGTTTTCTGTGTAATAATTGGTTTCTCGAATATGAATTGTTCAATTCATGCAAATCTACAAATCCAACTATATGTTATAGAATTTGTGTCCAGATTCCCACCTATTTCAAATTCACAAATGAAAAATAATGGAGACACATTATTATCATTCAGTATACATGTGAATCTTCATCATATTATTTGTTCTACTAATTTCTATTCCTTCAAGGTTTTAATCACATCATAAAAAGTTAAATGTATATAGAAGTTTATTCTTTTCCATACTCCTTGTTCATTCCGGTTACTGGATCTTGAATATTTTTAGAGTAGGTTGATTCAAAATGTGTTCACAAATTCAAAGAAAATTTTAATGTATCCAGCATTGACAACATTATTTAATACTAATTGATTCCGACCAGTTTTAATTCTCTATACAGATACATTGGATCCTATAAAGAAGTGCAATGTGGAGAAGCCGTATTATCGTAGAAAGTAGGAAAACATAAAAATTTCAAGGATTTTTTCTCTCTTTTCCTTGGTCTCTCTCGATTTTATTTTTAAGTTTACTTGTCACTTTATAGATATCCACTAATTCTCTCATGTTATTTTACCACTTTTGTCATTTTACATTTTGGTATGGACATTTTAATGTTTATATAATTATATACATATAACTTATCATTAGCTCTAATATTTTTGATACAAGTCCACGTAATTAAATTAATTGTATAACCTAAATTTTAATTTTTTTTAAATAAATATAATTAAATAATATTTCTTATAAATACTAAATAATAACAAATTTTAGTTTTTTTACTCCAAATGCACGCTTTATATTTTCTATAATTTATTACAAAGCTTCACTCAATTCTTTTCAAATATTTTATATTTAAGACCATATATTATAACCAACTACATAATATTATATGTTTTGGAATAATTTTAGGAAAGCATCTAATAAATTACATAAAGATAAACCATATTCACATCAACAAAGGTATTAAAAAAATTTATTCTAACATATAAATACATCAATCACATAACATAATTACACACATAAAGAATAATCATACATTTAAATTTTCATTTATATTAATATATCAATCTCGTATTGCATTGTAACATCAACGTCAAACACCTACATTTCAAATTTTATTTAGTTATTTAATTTATTTATAAAACACTACATAATATCAGTTAGTATTATAATTTAAGTCAATAAATCCAAATCAGTTATGTAATTTTCTATTTAGTAAATAAATTCGATTAACAAATAGTTGTTAATTCATCAAATTAATGCTAAATATGACGTTTTAAAATATATAAGATGTTCATATAAAAAATAGCAACAAATATAATGTTATATAAGTCATGCGATATAAATAATATATGTAAACCATGATAACAAATTTAATAAGGGAATTGTTATTGACACTCCAAATATTGTTAAGGGGAGGTCAAATTTTAAAATCACTCCAATCATAAAAATAATGTTAAGGGGTGTCACGTACTTGATTTTTTATGTTCCTCTTTACCCTCGTAATAACGTTTGGTAATAACATCAGTTACCATCCCAAATCCAAATTAATTTCAAATTAAAAAAAACAAATCCCTAAAATATTTGAAAACAAAAAAGCGACTGTTTGAGGAGAAATAATGGTATGAACAAAGAATGTAATACCGTATTAAAAATAATAATTGTTTGATATAAGTGTATCAATTTCCTATCAAAGATATTTTTTCGTCTAATCTGACAAATGAAATAATTAATAATTTGATATAAAAAATTTGATGTAGTTCAACTAATACACCATATAATTTTTTTTTGATTAACAAATAAAAGAGAGATTATTGTAAAGAAGGTTAAGTTGGTAAAATAAACTTTATTTGTTAAGTGGTGCTCTCTCCATTGGTACTCCCCATAACAAATTTTATTTTTAAAAAAAAATTAAACTCCCCTTAACAATATTTGGAGTGTCAATAACAACCCCCTTTAATAATCTATTCATTTATCTCAATAAATTTATAATACAATGAATAAATAAAATTTCAACTCCAAATACAATTTAATATTAGTTCAAATTTACTGAACCCTCTCAGTTCTTTCAAGATATTTTATATTTGAATATATGTATGTTTAAACTACTCGTGAAATCATAAATTCAAATTATTTAAATAATATTAGCGAATATTAAGCTAATTTTTAACATGTCTTAAAAATATACGTTAATTTTACTATATATATTCATATTAAGAAAAATGGTATTTTCTCATTCAACTATGAAAAATATAACTCACATGACACAAATCATGCAAATCGACAATAATAAAAAAGTTAACTTGTAAGTCAATTATTATTCATTTATTTCAAGAGTTTATTATATATTATACTACAAAAACTATTTTTAACGTCAATAACTCCACAATAAATTTATACTTCATTTGCAAATTTCTTTTCAGTTCTTCCTACTATAAAGCTATATACTAAAATTAGTTCTAGCTTTAGCTTATTGAAACAAATTACATTGAACAGTATTTGTTAATTCATCCAATAAAGTATTAACATACATCAGTTTCAGTATGTATAGTACATTCACATTAGCAAAAATTATAGCATTATATGGTTTCTCGAAATATACACACGCATACTGAGCATGTAAGCTAAAATGTAAATCAAATACAAACAATAATAATATTTTTAATTTACAGTTTATACATTTTACACAAAAATTTATCATATGTTGTAACAAGTTTCTCATTTCAACATTAAAATGATATTTCTATTTTAATAATATTATCGTGTACAACATGTATCATAATGTGATTAACTGAGGTTAATAACATATAATTCAAAACATAGCAGAAAACAAATAATAAACATATTTATTATCATCAAACAAAAACCAGTGATTGTTTACTCTATGAAATAAACTCAAAATATAAACAAAATTGGTAAAATAAAGAATAGCCACCATTGGATTATTTTTTGATTTTCGCATTGGATAAAAAGCTAAATACCATTAAGAAACCGGAGACTCTAGAGGATGACCTTGTAGGTTATTTTCGAATATGGTCGGGCCCTGCTAAATACCAAGTCGGCCCTGCTGGTAACCGATGGCATGTTCATTATTGACTTGTTTTTTAGTTCATTTATGTTTCCTAGTTAACCAAAGTTTTTAATCCTTATATCAAATATCTTCTGAGATATCCAGTACATATCCATCCTCGTTCATAAATAGTTGATCAAAATTTTACCCTTAAAACAATAGTTAATTACCATTGCTATAGACTTTCATGACAAGACATAATTGTCAAATTCGAGAATTTCTCTAATTAGAAATATGATTTATTGGTTGGATTTCATATTGATGTGCCTTCGACAACTTAAAACTAGGTATACTACATGAAGTTTATGCTTCGAAGTACCATCGGTACAGCCGAACAATTTTTCTTTGCCGTGTTCAGTGGTCTACCGCCGACCGAACACTGTTCCGGAGGCGTACAGTCATAGCCGAAAGCACGGTCTACATGAATTAATTATTAAGGCCAATCATCAGCAGTATACAATAATTTTAATCTGATAAGCTGGTACACAAAATCTTAGTACTTAATTTGTTATATAGTTTTCATTGCACAATCACAGCCATGACATACTTACAGCACACTCGTTGCAGAGCTTATTCTAAAAGTGGAAGGCGTATAAGAAAAGAATAAGTAAAATGTCTCCTTCAAGTTTCAGCACAAGCCTTTTTCTACACGATCAGCAAGCCATCTGATCTCCATAAGAAGAAATCTCTTTGAAAATAGGCAATCTTCTGTTCCTACTTCTTCCTTTCCCCCACTCATTCAACTCCAACGACCACACATCCAAATTCAAATTCTAAATTTCAAATTCAAACTCCCTCCACTCGCCCTCTCCTCTTATCATCTCCTTCATCTCCCTCATCAACTCCTCAGTCCTCGCAACCGTCTTATCATCCAACTCCAACCCTGGAAACCTCCTTCCAACAACTCCTTCAAGAACTCTTCTGGCTTCTTCGTAATTCCCTCTCTTTACTAAACAAAGCCCTAAATTACACGCCTTAACAGCATTTGGATCAATCAATTGTGCTTTCTTGTACATGAGCTCGGCTGCATCATACTTCTTTTACTGCATATAAGTGAAGAAACTGAGAAGAGGAATTATTTTACTTTAGAAGACGAGGAGGATACACAACAAATTTTTACTTTATTACAATTCAACTTTCTTTACAAAAATTTTCTTGCCTCACTTTTCCCTCTCTTTCTCACTTCATATACCAAATGACCACCCCTATTTATATAGTGGTCTACATGACCTTACAACTCCAATAGACACCCATTTATTAATTGACATAACACTTAACGAACCGATACATCATTAATGGGCATGACTCTTGAAACTAAAAGACACATCACTAATTAACATGGCTTTTGACTCTATATTTCATTTCCCACTAACAATTCATTTAATGTTTACCCAACAAAACTCCCCCGTAAACTTTAAATGCTTCTGTCACCCATAATGCCAATCATTTTATTACATTTGTTGAGAAGTACTTTCAGTAGTGGATTTGTAAAGATATCCGCAGCTTGATCCTGACTTGTCACATGCACCAGTTCCATGCTTCCTTTGTATCTTGCATGTTTTGGCAAAAATAGTAATATGACAACTGCAAGCTTGGTATAAGGCTCGATGAGGTACCAGGCCTTGCCTTTTCTTTCAGGCCACTGAATTTGTACTCGATAACCCTCTGGAACAACAGCTTTGAAGATTCCATACATTAATTTAAGAACCACATCATAAAGAAATAATCTCATACCCTTGCAAAATTTTCAAACCAGCTCCTACTTCTGATACTTGCGAGATCTGTCTCTTTCTTTCTCCGACTTAGCGCTTGATTGACCCTTAATTTTGCTGGCATTCCTTTTGTGCTCCTTTTCCTTTTCACTAAAGGCTTTTTTTCCATCGTCGGAATCCTTCACTTTATCGTCGCTATCATCGTAGTCGTCTCCATCGCTATCATCGCCGCCATTATCCTCAGCATCATTCTCCACTTCATTGTCCACCTCTTCCTTGACATCATCAGGGTCAATGACTTCATTTTCCTTCCCAATCGCTTCCTCCTTGGTCCTCTTCACCTGGAAATTAGTGTCATCAGAAGCTGGCTCGATTTTCGTTCCCTCTTTTTCAACCTCTTTAATATTTTCTTTTTCTTTCACAGCTTTCTTTCTCATTAGCTCTTCTTTGGCTTTTTCGACCTCCTCTCCATCATCTTCTTCAATTACTTCTTCGACCTCTGCCGTCTCAACATCCTCGTTTGCATACACCTCTTTCAACAATTCCCACGAATCTTTTGCCATTTTTTCTCCATTAATATGACACCATGCTTCTTTATCAACGTTCTCACTCAGCACCATAAAAGCTTGAAGATCTTTCCTTCTCAATCTTGTGAATGCCTCACTCTCTTTCTTCGACATGTTTTTAACGACTTTTGGCCACTCATAGCCACTCTCAACAATCTCCCATGGTCCTTTGGAGATTAACTCTTCTTTCTTTCTACTACTCCACTTTTCGAAATTTTCTTTTGTGAGAATGAATGAGAGAAAACTAAAAATACCATAGTTTCAACCTAGCTCCGATACCAATTTGAAGAAATTGAGAAGAGGAATTATTTTACTTTAGAAGAGTTGGAGGACACACAACAAATTTTTACTTTATTACAATTTAACTTTCTTTACAACATTTTTCTTGCCTCACTTTTTCCTCTCTTTCTCACTTCATATACCAAATGACCACCCCTATTTATATATTGGTCAGACGTCTGAGCGGGTTTTCTATGGTTTTGACTTGGTCTTTTTGTGACTTATTCTGCAAGTAATGAAGGGGAAAATTAGGTATTTGCTTAGGCCTTCTATTCACCTATAAAAGCAGCATCTAGTGTTGGATTAAAAGCATGAGATTGAGACCGAATTAATTAATCCAAGGTTTTGCCGTCGTTCTTCATTGTTCTTCTTCTCCAACAAAAGTGTCAGTCATCTAGATATTCTTTCCCTTTCTCAATAAGGTTATTGATTCTTGTAATTTGTTTATTGTTGGTTGTTGAACTAATGAGTGTAAACAATTTTTTTTTTGTGAATCAATGAAGAGGGTGGTTGGGTGGAATATTTTATGTTTGTGCGTGTGTTTTCATATCTGTGTTTGTTTCCATAGAAATCATCTTTAAGCAAATGAGTGAAGAAGAACCTGGACGCTTCCGCAAAGGCGCAGTTTTCATAACAGTTGGTATCGGAGCTAGACCATCGCAAAGCTTAGAGTGATTTTGGATTGGAAAAATTGATTTTTTTGATGTCGGATATGATGGCATTTTCGAAGATGGCTGTTTTGATGGAAGAAATTAGGGGATTTGGAAGCCTAAGATGGAGGATGTGCTTAACCTCAATGATTTTCATGATCTGATTGATGGAGATGGGAAGAAGCCCTCAGGTGTAGATGAGGAAAAGTGGAAGAAGATGCATAAGAAGGCTATTGCCTTGATTCGGCAATACCTTGATGATTCCATCATGTGGCTAATTGTGAATCCGCGAAGGATTTATGGGACATGTTGGTATCTTTGTATGAGTCGAGGAGTGCTACAAGTAAGGCTTTTCCGGTTCGAAAGCTTGTTCAACTGAGATTGGGAAAGGAGAAGTTTGTTGCAGAGCACCTGAATGAGTTTCAAGATGTGATCAATCAATTGGAAAATCTGAAGGCCAATTTTGATGATGAGTTGCAGGCTCTTTTGCTGATGAGTTCGCTTTCAAAAAGTTGGGAGACTTTGGTTGTTTCATTGAGTAACTCCAATACTGTGGAGCCATCTCTTTGGAAACTGTTCGAAGCAGCCTTTTGAATGAGAAACTAAGGAGAAAAGGGTCAGGTTTTAAATCAGTTCAAGGTGAGGCCATGGTAGCAAAGGACTCGGGGAAAGATACAAGAAGAAAGAAGAAAGGGGCTAATGGTAAAGATGCTTGTTATTAGTCACATACGCAAGAATTGTTATGCTTATCAGAGGGATAAGAAGAAGGTTGCAGATGGTGATGGAAGTAATGAGGCATAGGCAGATATTGCTGCAAGTTCCGTTAGCGATACTTCTAGTGATGTCCTGTTTAGCGAAGTTAATCCTTGGAAGATGGATTCAGGAGCCAGTTTTCACATTTGTAAGGATGTGAAGTATTTCTCTTCTTATAAGAAGAATGTCAACGTGATTAGAACAACCAATGGAGTAGAGCTACCAGTTTGTGGTATTGGATCTATCCGGTTCAGTATGCATGATGGCGTGGTGAGGGAAGTCTCTGGGTTAGACATGTACCCGCTAGTTCGCATAACCTCATTTCTCTCGGTCAGTTGGATCGTCATGGTGCACTTATGATACTCGAGGTGGAGTTTCGAGAGTGAAGAAGGGTGGTCGTGTTGTGATGAGAGGTGTCTTGGAGGCGGGAAACCTATATAGATTGATTGGTTTTGTGGTCGATAGTGGAAGGCGAGTGACGGTTGAAGAACCTAGTCCACAGCAAGATGGAGAGGTCAATTTGGTCACTGCTGATGTGTTAGATAGGGTTCTTCATGTTGATGATGCTCGAAGGATCCGGGGTGATCAAGGAAGGAGCTCGGATCAAGTGGTAGATGGGTGTCGATGCAAAAACCCCACAAGGTGAAGATCCTTGTCGTTTACAAGCATTTTTAGACCGTTAGTGTTGCGTGGTGCATCTTGGGGGAAGATGCATCGTTGGTAGACGGTCGGTTGTGTTTGTAATGGTTTAATTGAGGGTAGGTGTCGTTGAAAGAGCTAGAAGACTTGTGTGTTGGAAGATTGTTAGATGTCATGCGATTTCATATCAAGGTGGAGTGTTGTGATTTATGACATGAAATCACATATGTTGATGGAGACGAGGCATGGATGTGCTTGGCGATAGTGGAGATGGAGCAGGGATAGAAAAAAGGCAAGGAGGAGCAGTTTTGTGCTATGTTTCAGCATAAACGTCTGAGGGATCTTGCTCAGACGTCTGTGACTTTAGGATTTTGAAACCCTAGAGTGTGGACAGACATCTGACCAATCTGGGTCAGACGTCTGACTTGTCAGGGTTTGGAACCCGTGAGCATGGACGGACGTCTGACATATATTGGTCAGATGTCTGAGCGGGTTTTCTGCGGTTTTGACTTGGTCTTTCTGTGACTTATTCTGCAAGTAATGAAGGGGAAAATTGGGTATTTGCCTAGGCCTTCTATACTCCTATAAAAGCAGCATCTAGGGTTGGATTAAAACATTGGATTGAGACCGAATTAATTAATCCAAGGGTTTGCCATCGTTCTTCATTGTTCTCCTTCTCCAACAAAAGTGTCAGTCATCTAGATATTCTTTCCCTTTCTCAATAAGGTTATTGATTCTTGTAATTTGTTTATTGTTGGTTGTTGAACCAGTGAGTGTAATCAAAATTTGTTTTTTGTGAATCAATAAAGAGGGTGGTTGGGTGGAATATCTTGTGTTTGTGTGTGTGTTTTCATATCTATGTTTGTTTCCATAGAAATCATCTTTAAGTAATTGGGTGAAGAAGATCCTGGTTGCTTCCACAAAGGCGCAGTTTTCATGACACTAATATTCTACTAAAATCGATTTCTAAAATGTTAAAAAATAAATATAAAAAAAACAAATATTCCACTGAAATTGATTTTTTTTTAAATAAGAAATGAAAATAATACCAACTAATATTCTACTAAAATCGATTTCTAAAATGTTAAGAAATAAATATAAAAAAACATATATTCCATAAAAGCCGATTTTTTATAAAAAAATCGGAAATGAATATAACAACAACAAATATTATACTAACATATATTTTCTATAAAAAATTAGAAACGAATATAACAACAACAAGCATTCTACTCGGGGATTGTTAAAGGGACTCCACTTTTGGTTAAGGGGAGGACAAATTTTAAATTATTGTTCAATTGTTAAGGGGAGGTCCAAAAAAATTAGCCTCCCCTTAAACATTTAATTAAATATTCCAATATTAACCCCATAATCATATTTAATGTAAACTTTAAAACCTAAACCCCTAATTAATGAGCACAATTTAATGAAATAAAAAAGGGATATAATTAACATAATGGAGACACAAGAAATTTGTGTGGGTAATCAAAAGATATCAGATTAAGTAAGTTAATGAATATCATTTTGGAATTCGATGGTTCAATTTAAAATACTTAAATATTCATGAACAAATCTGATTGAATCTGTATAATCGGATCATTAATTGAGATGCGGATGTTTTTGCGTCCTGGAAATGGTAAGAAATTGTATTCGTGCATATGCAAAACAACGCGGAATACAAAAATATGCGGTGGCTCAACACTGTGTTATGTACAAGAAGAGCGTTGAACTGTTACATTAAATTAAACGCAAAATATGGCCGAAATAGGTGTTTTAAAAGGGCATGCATTGGCCGAATTTGAAGATTTCATTGCAAATATATGTACAAAATATTTACTTTACATTACAAACTTGAAATGTAAACGATAAAATTTATCAATTATAAATGGGTATAAAGTAGCTTATAGTTTTCATTAATTTTCCAAAAAAAAAAAAAATTGAATACAAAGTCCTGTTCATGTTTAACAAATCATACAGTCTATGCACTCGTTTAGGGCACATCTCTTTTATATTCTACAAGTAAAAATACACATTGAAGGTGAAAACATGAAAGGAAACGTTTATAGAAATCAACAGCCGTTACTGATTTTATGACATATTTCAAGAGAGCGTCATTTTACTAAATATTGTTGTTCTTAGCTACTGAAGTATCGTTGTTGTCCTCATAATGTTTATGAACCATCTTCTTGTACTTTGAAAACAAGAAAATAAAATATTGTTCTTAATCATGAATTATCGGTTCTTAAGATGTAAACCTTAATTGTATGTTTCGATCAAAAAATAACGATAGTGATTGTATGTTGTGACGAGAGGTAGTTTAGTCCATCTTTTTTCTAAAATTAAATAAACCAAACCCTCCCTTAACAATTTTCTTTTTAAGTGGAGTCCCCATAAAATTGTCCTCCCCTTAACCAAAAGTGGAGTCCCTTTAACAATCCCCTTTTCAATAAACGGCAGACATATACGCAATTATAACCAATAATTACATACTTTATACAATCTCTGCTAAATGCTTTAAAATTTCTAACTAATTGCCTATGCTTGCTCAACATCACATTAGTATAGATAAATCATCAAAAACTTAATGTAAATCACATACAAATGAAAAATGGCTCAATGCCAAAAAAATGCAGATAAAAAAGCAACTTTTCTAAGTAATTGCAGACATGTCTGCAATTTTCGGTTCACAGAAGACATGTCTGCAAGACAGCATTTGTAGATATGTCTGCATTTGTTTATAATAAATGTAGGCATTTCTGCATTTTTTTTCTTTTCTTTTCTAGTAATTTTGTTTTAATATTTCCAATTTTATGAATTTTTAAGCACTGGAGAGAAAAAACATGAAAACAACATTGCTACAGTTCTAGAGATCCGTTTTACAATAAACTTTGAAAAGGAATCCGCCTTGTATGAAGTTTGATTTTAAGGACTCGCCACTAGTTATCACATTTTTAAGTTAGGAACAATGTTTGTTTATTTTATCGACTATACTTGGATGTAGGAAGTTAGAACTTGTATGAAAAATCCGAATGAAAGAACATTCCTACAATGATATATACAGATTTATTAGATTAATGATATCTAATAATTGAAATAAAGAGAAACATCATTTTCCTTGTAGTTAGGGCCAACATAAGAAGCATGGGAACCCTGATGTAGTTAAAGCATATTTATATAAATCTGGTTTGATGCCAAATTATTATTTATCAGATCGTCATAGAGAACTTTTTGCATCTACGCCAAATCTATTAAATGATGATTATGTTACGACGAACGCATTAGAAGATATGGTAGAAGATGTAATAAAACCAATGTTCTCTAACACTCAATTTGATGACCAAGACATCAATACTGAGAAAGAACTGAATATGGAAGCACAAAAAATTATAGTTTATTGGATGCTACTAAAAGGCTGTTGTGGATGATTGTAAAAGTAGAACCAAATTATCAGTAATAATTGAGCCATTATGACATCAAAATTCAACTTTACAAAAGCTTGATTTATAGTAGTTGTGAAAGCTGCAAACCGTGTATGTCGTCCGATAATCCGATGTTTTATAGTCATTATAAATAGGGCTGACAATTATAATCGAAAACCGGCCAAAACCCAAAACCCAAACCAAACAGATCCGAACCGAACCCGATGGGTCTCGGGTCGTGTTTAGGTGACGAAAAATACATTTAAGACCCAACCTAACCCGACCCAAATTGACCAAATCCGAAAAAACCAACCAAAAAACATTGAAATATATGTATTTTTAGTGTTATAATCCAACCGAACCTGAACCGAAGCTCGGGTCTGGTTGGGTCCAGATTTTTGAAATGTATAGTTCAGACCTGACAAAACCCAACCCTTCTGGAACCGAGACCCACCAAGACAGGTGCGGACCCACCTGATCGGGTCTAATTGCCACCCCTAATTATAAACTGAAAACACTTATATCGGTTGGCTTTCCTACTGCCGCACCAAAAGATGGATACATGTATAAAAGTTATGTAGTATTGAAAATGGAGCATCAATCTTAAGTACTGCAAAATATGCAATAAGAAAAATTGTACAGCCAAAAAAAAACAAAAAAAAGGAAAGAAAAGAAAAGAAGAAGAAGAAAAGAAGTTCCACACAAGATAATGCCTTATTTACTCATCACTCCTATACTTCAAAGGTTATATGCGTCTTCAACGACGTCATGTCACATTCGATGGCACAGTGTTTAACTCGCATTAAGATGAAACTTTGACATATCCATCTACTGTAAAGCAGTAAACGTTTCAATAAGACGCATCCCATATTTGTTGCAAAGAGAATTATTGCCGCACTTAGTTTATATACGAATGGGTTTTCTCTATTTTCTTAATTTGGTAGTTGTAACACCCGCATTTTTAGATTAAATAATAAAATAGAATTTGTAAAATTTTCAGAATTTAGTCACAGAATTAACATCATTGCATCTTTGACAATTTTCTAATCAATTTAGACCTATGATTTGCAGAAAACGGATCTAAAATGAACAAGATATCAATTAATGAAATTTTAGAACAAACATGAAAAAGAAGAAATAAGAGAAACACAAATAGAAATAATAGCTACCAATGTTTTAGTCTTATGAACGAACAGTTAAGTTAGTTGAGTTGGTAGAGCATGCACTTCCTAATATGGAGTTTAGGTGTTCAATTCCCACTAACATTATATTTTAAATTTTAAGAGAGTCAACTAAAATTATGCATGTTCTAAGAGAGAAAAATATATATATGTATGTATGTATTTGTATGTATATTTGTATATGTGTACATATATATATATATTTGAAAATTATGTATGTATGTATGTATGCATGTATATATAGGTGTATAAATATATTGGCAAAAATTTCAAAAATAACAATCAAGAGAAAAATGTCGGCATAACGCCATTCGAATTTTGGAATTAAATGGGGTTGTGCATAAATATACAAACCTAAATTCAGAATTATAATTTAAAGCATAAATTCAAAGCGGAAGGTAATAATGGAATGAATGCGCACATTTATTTACGCGTGTTAAAAAGAATGAAAGTAATTAAATAGATTAGAAAAAAATTTGGCAAGGGAATAATGTTAATAATAACATTTATATTACGCGGCTATTAACGAACAAAAGTTTAGGAAGCTACGCATGAATATATATACGTAAGTTTGAATTTGAAATCTAAAACGTACGTTATAACTGAAAGAAATTAATTTAGGGAAGAATAACAAACAAGAAGATAATGTTAAAAGTAACATTTAAACATAGGCAAATATATCACATAGGAGGACCCATTTGGGCCATATATAATATGAATTTTATATTTTGTCGGCTCTGATTTATTCTTTATAAAATTAACGGATGAGGTTCTTTTGAACACCTATAAATTGACCAACAGGGTCTAGTCTCAAACTCATATTTTCTAAGAGGGCGCCAGAGCTCTATCATTTCTTTTCTCCTTCAAATTATTCAAAAAATATATATATTAGTTTTAGGATTTCTGATTTAAGATTTGGAGATAAAGATTATAGATTTAAGTTATAGATGCTCAGATCCTCCATCCAAACAAATCAACAAATCCGAATTAAAAATAAAGCAACGCAAATACAAATCAAATTCAAGAATTGTGCGTAGTCAGGTGAGTGGATTAAATTATATTTTTCAATAACAATATTTTTGTATCGTTTGATTCCTGCTAAAATTTGCAGTATGTTCTTCTTATTCTTTTCCTCTCTTCTATGTCAAAATATACTATTTATATCAAATTTTGGTTATGCACGAAAATTGAATAAAGTTGGGATTACGCGCAAATTGCATAATTGAATTATGGATAGGTGCAAAATTATTGAATTGTAGCTATCTGCAATTTAATCGAAATTATAAACAAAAAGGGGAAAATTTACTGATTTGAAGCTAAAAGAACATATTGTGTCAATATTGTTATAAACGAAGGATTTGTAAATTTACATATTATTTGAAAAACAAATCTCTTTTCGGATTTAATTGGAAATAGTGCAGAAATTGTATAAATTAAAAGAAAAGGAAGTGTAAATCAATTTGTGTCAAATTTTATTGTAATCGTGCAAAATAAAAAGAAGGAAACAAGTTAGAGATAGTAATTATACAAATTAATCCAATATGAAATTTCATAGTAGTCTATATTTATTGGTTAGTAAAGAAGGGGTATTTTCATTGTTCGGGTAATTAAAGAAAAATAGGAAACATGATTGCAAACTAAAATTATAAATAAATAAATATTAGTATGAAATATGGAGTTAACCGTATTACGTAATAAATTAATGACCTCAAAAAGAAGAAAATAAATATTTTACAATCATGGGTTCCTATTATAGTAATTACCTGAAACTATGTAAAAGTATTTTATTACGGATTTGGTAAACAATCAATTTGAAATAGGCCTAACTTTCTAAAAAGAATAAATTGTAAAGATGAGAAAGAAGGATAACATAACTTAAAAAGGATATAAAAAGAAAAAGAGATATAAAAGGTTTATTGTGTAAACTTACAAAGACGGTAAGTAGATTAATGTCATAACCATGTAAATTCAAAGAAACCTGTGAAATATGTAATGGATGGGGCATGTAACATATTATAATAAATTATATCAGACGGGAATGTAATATAATATGTAGACTTGTCATAGGGACAAGTAGAGTAATAACACAAAGGTTATAGTTAAAAGATGAAACGAGAAGTAAGAGGCTTATTATAACTAACTTAGACAACGGGAAACAAGTTTAGTAAACAAACTCACAATTACAATTGTGGTAATATTATAAGTAATATTATAACATGAGGTTATAATTAAATGGAAAAGAGTAGAGTAGGCTTATTATTAGTAAACTTATAATTGAAAGAAATATATAATAATAATCGAGGGTCGTTCCGACAGTGAGAGCTGATTAGGAAAAATAAGCGACCAACTAAGGCTAATAAAAATAATAATTTTAATGCAAAATAAACAATGTAATGTTTAAATTTATTAGCAATGTGGTAAGTGAAAAAAGATTGTAGTTGAAGATTAGACATAGGGTTTAATAACGTAATGATGAGATGCACGTAGGCTAGTCCGTACATATTTGGGATGAAGAGCTCAACGGGGCAGATCATCGTGGGTGTCTGGAGACACGAGGGAAGCACATCTAACTTATTCGATGGGATTGGAAGGAAGTGCGGGACTTCTACGGGATGTGAGGATACTCCGTGATGGCACCGTGGTAGACCTAATGAAGCTGTACCCACAGAGGCATGGTCTGTACAATTCCATCTGGTGAGTATGCCTTGGCTGCATCTTGGATGATAGATAGTCAAAATACTGATTGGGATGATTTTACGATGATTCAGTAGCTTCCTCAATGAGGGAGGCTTCATTGTCAGGACACAACAATGATAGCAGGTCGTCGGATATCTATTATCGTCAGTCTAAGCGTGTGTGGGAATGACTAAAGCTAAGCCAATAGGCCAATGATCTTCATTATCGGGTCACAGGATGAAGGGCCACATATTTGTTTATATTAGATGGTAGGGCAGTCATTTAGCTCTTTTGAATAGTCTTTCATTAGATTGGGGGTAGGTTGGAGTGGGGCCTTAGAGAACAACCAAAGAGACAGACCTAAATTTGGATATCCATACTGTGGGTCTAACGAGGTTGTCCTTTACAGGTATGTGTAAAGCCCCAAACTGAGTTTCATGGAGAAAACTCAAGGATTAGGGCGCCCTTATCACGCAACCGTATAGGCTTATTCGCTTTCGCAGCATAGCCTAGTACGCTTTCGTGGTGCGACGTTGGAGACTTAGTATGCCTTCGTAACATAATCTAGTATGCTTTCGTAGCATGGAGATGAAGGTCAGTACGTTTTTCATAGTATGATGATATGGCCCACTCGAGGAGGGTACTGTGGGAAGTACCTCGATATTGGATATATAGTTACATATATATTATTTATTAGGTTAACCTACTAGGGAGTAGACGAGTACGATTTATACAGAGAAATCAAAAGTGTACTGTGAAATAAACCCGAACAACTTAATAAATATAAATCAGTGATAGAATGATATAAGTAGTGTTATTTGAAGAAAGTATAATTTATCCATTCACCAGAACTTTTGTTCTGATCTCTTCCTCATAACAAACTCGCAGGTTAGACAGGTGATTGAGATTCTGCAGCTTAGAGACACTTGTTGTATAGTATTGTTAAATTGGTGAGTATTTACTTACTATTACATTTTACTCTCTTCAGCTGTGAGATTTCTATTATGAGCTCTGATATATTTATCTTTGACTTTCTTGATACGACCCCAAACCCCGTACTAACGGCGACAAGGGTAATCCTAGGAATATAACATAGAAACAGATAACAGCAGAACAGAATTAAATAAATACACCAGATAATGTACAGTAGAATATACTGGATAAACGTAATCATCAGAGTTACACATTATACAAGATCATACTTAGTACAAATACAGTTCAACTATACATATATGTCTACAGCGGAAATACAAACATAATGTACAATAGGAGCTGAACAGCATAAAAAGAGATAGATGATAGAATCCATCTTCTGTTCCAGCTATCCAGAAAGAACCAGCAAAACCTGAATACAAGGCTGCCCGTGTAGAAAAAGGTGCACCCAAGTTTGAAAGTGAAACAAACTACGAGTCAGTCATGGGACTGGTATGAGAAATCTACTCAACACATTTATAATATGGCTAATCACAGGACCACGCCACTTTCGTGGAACGGGTTTACTCCATTGGATTGCCAGTGCTTTAAAAACAAATCTTTCTTTTAAACATCGCAATGCTTTTTATAAAAATGAAGCCATTATAGGACTCAGTTCCCATCACACAATGCAACGCAAACCGGAGGATAGAGTTTTTACCTTATAACAGCCAAAATATGCTTGATACGAATAAAACAAAGGCATTTGATATTATTGCTAGTGTTTATATGTCTGAAAACAATTTCAAATCATAATTATCAATCATAGATGACATTAATGCCCCACACCACTATGTCGCCATATATAGGTATACAATCAAAATCGCACAGTCACGTATTTGGAAATTGAATTTCCGTCATGAACCAAGGCAAAAGATAGTCCTTACCGAATTCGAGACTGCCTAGCCCGAGTCTCAGGATCAGAATGCATCGACCCTTGGATCGTCGGGGCCGGTCCACACGGAGTGGATTAAAATGCTTGAACACTACGTTTCCCCGCCCTTTGGGGCGTAAGCGAGCCAACAAATGACTCCATCGGACCCGGATCGTCCGATCTAACCGAGGCGCCTCGCAACAACAACAACCACATAAGTCAAACTCGTCAGGGCGTGTAAAACCACTGACGTCACTTCTAGCTAAGAGGAAAAGCAGGTTGAAACACCCCACCTCCATTAGGGTCACTCTCAAAGGGAATGCCCTAATTTTGGTGGAGGTTTATAAGTATAAGTCACAGATATACAAGACAGATATAATAACACATATTTTTGAACAGCGGAAAACAACAACTTTTATTTCTTTAAAATACGTGTTACACAAACCATGCCATAATACTTCCCAAAATCATAAGTGTCTTAATTACATTATTTAAAGAAGCATGAAGAAAACATAAATAAACTGCAAAAGTCCCCTAATTGTTGTCCAAAGCCATAGTCCAAAACGGAAAAGATCCAAGCAATACATTCTTTCTCTTCAAGCTGGATGTGAAAACTGGTCAAGCTGCGGTATTCCCTCCCTGAGAACCTGGGGGAGGGGGGGGGGGAACGGAAGAAAAAGAGGCGAAAGGAAAAGGGTCAGTCATAAAGACTGAGTAAGTTCTAGTGACTTTCAGTGTAGAAACGGTTAAAACAACCTGTCATGTATGGACTGGAACTAAACTTAACAATGGTGTCAAGGTGAACAAGATAGACTAAGGTGATCAGGATAAGTCAAAACAAGTCAAGTAAAGCATCACATGTTCGAGATTCGTTGCATCGACTGTACTATTATACTAAGCCCATATCACAAGTTAATCACGAAATAAATCCCCCAGCCCAATATCATGAAATGACCCTGAAACGGGGTCTGACCCAAGTACGGGGTCCTACGGAGCGATTATCTAGTCGATCGGCTCCCTACAAGTTCTAGCTCGTCAAGTGTCCGTGTCATACGGCTAATCACGAATGTAGTCACCTGTGCTGGGTCCACCTTCGGGTATATCAGCCCTAGGGTGTCAACCCCTGACACGATTCAAGATGCACAGATAAATCTACGGATACCCAGTGTCTGTCCCGGATACGTGCACGATCGTAGTCCACCGAACCTACACTGGCGTACCCCACTGCCGTCGTTCACCTCTTACAATCAGCCCAGTAATCGTGCCCCACCCGGCCTAGCTCCAGGGTACCTTGATACATCTAGAGGGTTACTGCTGAAAGGGGTCGTGTCTAGGGTTTCGCCTAACAGATTAGGTCATGTAATTCGTGACTTAATCCTTTTCCAGTCTAGTCATGTCAAGATGGTTAAGTATGTCATTTCAGTTCACGACTTAACCCGCCTACGTGTCATGTCAAGTTTGCTAAGTGTTGTCGTTTTCAAGTTCATGACTTAGCCCTACAAATCGTGTTCAAGTTGGTTAAGTTGTCTTTTCATGTTCATGACTTAACCCTAATTGGCATTAATTGATTCGTTAATGCACCGAACCACTCACATTGGATCCTATTGTTCGTAGCCACTGGATTTGTCGGGCGGTTCCGGGCAGGTTTACGCTACGAACTCAACCCAGCCTCGGGTTTCAAGCGCGATGTGACCAACTACCCACATTGGATCCTATTGTTTGTAGCAACTGGATTTGTCGGGCGGTTCCGGGCAGATTTACACTACAAACTCAACCCAACCTCGAGTTGGCCACTTTCTTGTTTTCTAAAGTCATGCCCATGTTCTTATCAGATTTTTCTATTTCCACATCATGTTCATATGTCAACTTCGTGCCCAAATAAGGCATGTTTAAAGTCAAGTTATGGCATGTTCAAGTCAAGTTTTCGTGCCATATTTCATGTTCTACTTATGCCAAATTTCACAGTTTATGCTTATAATTAATTCAAGTTTTGCCTATTCTACCCAATCGTATCCCCAACGTATATAAACGTACTTCGTTCACAAGCATAAACAATTCAAGAGATAAAGGGGAATAATACCAAACATGTGATAGGCATATGTGACAATTCCAACATCACTTGCATAATAAACAGGCTATAACATATCACATGGTTTCAATACTAGTATGATGATAACTTGGCATAGTAATGATTCCAACTTAATTTAACATGATGATTTCAACTTTACATCATAGGCATAATAATCATTGCGGGCATAATAATAATTTTATTATAAACATGAAACATTAAAGGCATAGTAATCCTAATAGGCATAGTGGATTCCAATTTAGCATTTTTAACATAATAATTCTCATAGACATAATGATTCCAATTTATCATAATGATTCTCATCTAACATTATAAACATAATGGTTCCAACTTAGGATTTTTTAACATAATGATTCTCAACTAACATTATAGACATAATGATTCCAATTTAGCGTTTTTAACATAATGATTCTCAATTAACATTATAGACATAATGATTCCAATTTAGCATTTTTAACATATCTAACGTTATAAACATAATAATTCCAACTTTTCATCTTAACCTAGCAATACCCAATTTTTTCATTAATCACGATGGGTATATTAACATCACGGGCATAATTCCATCAATAGTCATAGACATGGTTTAATTAGCATCATAGGCATGGTTTAATCAACATAAAGATTTCAATAAACATAGTGATTCCATGGACATGTATTGGTCCAACTTGCCAAACAATTAAGCCTAAGTGATTCATAACAACATCAAAATCATGACAAGTTCAACTTGCAACGTTGCCATAGCAATATCCCCAAATTATAATTCAAAGATAAACAATATAAACAATTGATTAACAATAGTTCCTAAATCCGGTTTCAATTCATGGCATGTCCATATTGTTTTAGCGTTTTTGCCTAAAAAGTAACATAGAACTTACAATATGAAGCAAATAATCCAAATAAAAATCCCAAATCAAATAGTCCCAAATTCATTGTCTAAAGCGTCGTAGTTGTTGTAGCTTCTAGTTGTAGTCGTCCTTCCTCTTCTACAATTTTGTTCTTTGTATTCTTAATTCAGAGCTCTAGGTTTAATGGCGGCGGCCTGAGGCTAAAATGAAATAGTATGATTTAGGCTAGGTCTTAGGTCCTTTTTATAATGTTTGTGAGTTGTTTTAGACCGTCGATGGAGCTTGATTCAGTAATAGCCGTTTGTTTGAAGGAGAGGCCAATCAGGAGCTGACACCTAGCCCTAGTGACAAGGTAAGGCTCAGAAAATCGACCAAACACAGACCAGGCCAGCCAAGACCTGACCAGTCAGCCTGTTCTGACCTAGGCGCACTTGGCAGGTGCGCCAGGCTAAAATGCACTGGCGCACTTCCCAAGTGCACCAGTTCATTTTTGTTCTGGCGCACTTCCCAAGTGCGCCAGTGCATTCTGACCCGTTTTCTGGTTTTTTGCCCAACTTCGTCCGTCCATATCTTCTTCATACGATATCCGTTTTACGCAAACTCGGACTCTATCTCAAGCAGAATTCCGAGACGAACGCAATGGCGTATCCCGTTTCTCTTAATTCTTTGATTTGAAATTAGTTATACTTTAATTTGTGAATCTCATTGTTATAGAATACACGGGGTGTTACACAGGCCCTCCCTGAGGTCCTTTCTCCCGTTTCTGGTTCATACCGGGGTGTGAGGCTCGCGATTTCACGTTATACATAAAGCTACGCCACACAGGTGGTGCTTTGATCATCACCACAAGACTTTGCTTTTCAACAGAAGCCCTAATCACTACATCTTAGCATGCCACACAGGCAATTCACACCGTACAACTGATGGCTATCAATCACACAGAATAAATTCCATTGTCAGACACACTATCCATTTGCAAGTCCGTTCTGGGTCTGAACGAAACCGGAGGCACTAAATACCTCGCAAACTCATCAATCACCACGTACGTCTGGACGATCACCACTCATTATCCATATTTCGGGATGCCTCCCAATCAGGACCTCGGTTACCATCCAAACGAGGTGAAGATCTCCGGTCTTCGACCACCGTCTTCATCTTCGATTTCTTATCGTCGATTCAGATATTCAGAATGGGATCAACCCGGTCTTTCTGAGCAACTCGCGTATATAATAAACAAGTGCAACACTAACATATACACGCATCATTTCAATTCATTAGTCACTAACCGTCAATCAGTAAGAGAACGATTTCCCAAATATTAACCCCGAAGGCCGAAACCTACATCAGATCAACACCCAGGAAACCATTCGACTTAGCCAACCTTCAGTTAATTTCTAAATCACATCCATATCGTTTATAATATTTTATAATTATTTATCGCTAGTTTTATTTATTTTAAAATAGCCAATTTATTCAAAACGACGCTTCGGTCCATAACGCGACCGTGGCGCTGTTTTTCTTCAGATTTGATTTATACATATCTGAAAATCTAACCGTTAGATCTTCACAAAATTTACATCATTAGAAAGATCTTTTCAAAACGAATCCAACGGTTCTAGTTTCGGGAAAATCCGACGGTCGGATCTCCCGGTATAATCGTTTGAAGTTTCGATTTCAAAATACGAACTGCAGCGTCGTTATTCGATTAAATATAATTATATTTATATATATATATATAAATATAATCGATTCTGGCGCTGTTTTTCTTCAGATTTGAATTAAACATTCCAGACAATCCAACCGTTGGATTTTTACAAAGTTGGTGTCGTTGGAAAGATATTTCCAAAGCGAACCTAACGGTTACGATTTCAGGAAAATCCGATGGTCGGATCTCCCGGTATAATCGTTTGAAATCACAGTTTCAAAATACGAACTGCAGCGTCGTTATTCGATATATTTTAATTCAATTTATATATATATATATATCGATTCTTCGATTTCAAAACTATATTCTTTTCATACATTTGATAAAAATGATATTTTTATCTAACTGTCTTCTATTTCAACACTTCACTATATTTAGCAATTCATGTATATAATAAAAATGTGATTTTTATTGTAAAACAATTCATTTCAAAACACTATTATTTTATATAGTTTATATAGGTAATAAAAATAGGATTTTTATTATAAAACAATTTATTTCAAAACAAGATTATTTTATACATTTCATATTGATGTTAAAAATGGGATTTTTATTATAAAACAATTTCTTCCAAAATATGAATACCATTCAACACATGAATTTCAATTCAATGAATGAATATCGATTCAACACATGAAGGTTTTCTATAGTTTCTATAAATAGATAAAATGTGATTTTTATATTTAAAACACGAATACCATTCAACACATGAATTTCAATTCAACGAATGAATATCGATTCAACACATGAAGGTTTTCTATAGTTTCTATACATAGATAAAAATGTGATTTCTATATTTAAAACACGAATACCATTCAACACATGAATTTCAATTCAACGAATGAATATCGATTCAACACATGAAGGTTTTCTATAGTTTCTATATATAGATAAAAATGTGATTTTTATATTTAAAACACGAATACCATTCAACACATGAATTTCAATTCAACGAATGAATATCGACTCAACACATGAAGGTTTTCTATTCAACGAATAAATATAGTTCCAACAAATGAAAATAATTCAAACACATGAATATTATTCAAATTTTCGGCAGCATAACGACAGGGTAGTTAAAACCGAGACCGTCCCTTGTACGGCTCCTCGCTCTACCTTAAAACCTCGCGGTTTTTGACAATGGGGAATCATGCATCTAGTTCGCACGCAGGCGGCATGTACATTTATTTCATTTCCCCAAACTAATCCTATGTCGTTTCAACCAAATATTTCTCGACCAAAAACGGGTATTTTTCAACCACAATCAATCAATATCAACCACAAACAATCCCAATCAACCATTCGCTATCAATCAATTTTCACACCAATCACAACCAATAAATATCGTCCATGGTTTGTGGACGAGGGGCGTATATATATATATATATATATATATATATATATATATATATATATATATAGTAATTCACTTCTATTTCAACACATATATAATTTTTACAACGCATATACAACTTATACATCGAACGTACAACTTATACAACGCTTATACAAGAGGTGTACAACGCTAATATAACTCATACATCGACTATATAATTTATACATCATCGTTTTCCATATTGTTTATAAATTAGAAATCTCACATTGGGTTCCACTCCACCAAAAATAGCAGAAGGCTCAGAAAAATATGCGTTCTCTTCTAGAAGGTAGAAGACGTCCACACGGTTACGATGTCTCTTGTTTCACTGGATTTCGACCACATAGCAAGAAGATATGATTTTTAGAAGTTTTGCAACACTTTTAACTGTGAAAATCACTTTAAACTATTCAAACTTGTACCTTTCCTTTGATGTTCGAAACTAGGTCTTGATCTTTCTTCAACTTGGTGCAACGATATGAGGATCGGCCAACACCACATCACAACCCTCCAAGAGGCGCGCCGAACGATGCTAGGAGGGCCCCACTCGGTGGCATGGTGGCTGAGATATCGGGGACGACGCGGCGGCGCTTCTCGGCATTGAATCTCGAAAAATACACCACTAGAGAAGCTCCAACTGGTATGGATTTGAAGAGCGAGGGAAGGGCTTCAAAATTCTCCAAAGGAGCAGTGGGTTCTGATGCGTGGACGACGAGAAATCGAGGCACGAAGAACTGAAGGGAAGCCGCCGTTGATTTCGAGGGCATCGGGGAAGAGAGAGAGGGTGATGACCAATGAGGGATTTTCTTTATATTTATATTTTTTTAAATTTCGAAAATACCCCCCTTCCCACACGAACGCCAATTCAAACCCAACGACTGTCGTCCCTAGCGTTTTACCCCCATTCCGAACACAATGGGATATGTTTCGTAGGCCCATTCGACTGTTTCAGTCAGTTTCCATTCAAATTAAAATATAAAACATTCAATATTCAATTTGAACGTACATTTCAATTTGCCAGGGCCATAAACTGATTCGAAAAATTCCAGAAAAATAAATCTAGCTATGTTTTGACGATACGGTCCCAACAAAACTAGTTTCGTCGAATTCTGAGACCATTTGCAAAAAGGCCCATTTCTGGTCGATCCAATTTAACTATAATTGATCAAAACACGTTTTCCTTTGCCACGCTCACATACTAGCTTCAAAAATTATGAAATTTGAAATCTAGCAATAACTTCACATCCCGGATCCAACAAAAGTGGTTTCGTCAAATTCCGATGTCGTATGCAAAATGGCCAATTTCACGGGCTATATAAATTCCATAGCGACCTTTCTGAAAATTCATTTGGCCATAACTTTTGCTTTCCGCTATGAAAATTCGATTTTTCAGATTCGTTAGAAAGGTATTCACTAACATATTTAAATATTTTTGGTTTCACTCAAATCCGTTTTGTTTTGCACCCGGTACAGTCCGACAAAGTTTGAATTCAATTTTTTAAACTGCAGCGCCATTTCAGGCCTTGTTTATAATTAGAATTAATTATATTCATTTTCAAACGTCGATTCAAACTTACTTTTCATCGCTATTATTTAAAATATTTATTTTAAATATTTGAAATCCATTATTTTAGCCAATTAAAAAAATTTAAATTGGTTCAGATTTTTTGGGTCGTTACATTTCTGCATGATGGCAAATAAACCAGCTCGGGTTTCGATAGATTTGGATTTTTTTTAAAAATCGATCTATCGAAATTCACGTAGCTACAGTAGTAAATATTCCTCTTAACCTATTACCGTTACTTATTTTCACTTATCTCCGTAGAAGTGTATGAAAACTCCAGATATGTTTCCCACCATTGTTGTCCCCGTACTAATGATCTGGCATAAAGAATTGATGTTTATCTACAAGCATTAATCGAAGAATTGAAAACATTACGACATGAAGGAGTTGAAACACAAGACATTTTGAAAAAAAATAAGAATTTTCATATGTTAGTTCCTTTGTTAAGGATTATTAATAAATTTTCTGCATATGGGATTCTTTCAGATTGAAACTGTGTAGCTAAAGCTTTCGGCGAATTTAATGTGGCAGAGCTGCAAAAAGTTATAGAGGGGATAAAGTGAAAAAAAGTGGACTACTCTAAGATAGCATATAATACTCGTATTTAATGTATTTACAAATATATGAACTAAAGTTAACTGAATTAGTACATTCTTAATTTTGAATTAAAACATATGCAAATATATGTAAATTTTTATTTGACTTTATTAAATTTAATAGAATATTAGAGTACCATTGTTTTTAAAAACTAATTTTATAATATATGAATGTCAGTTTTTCAACTTACTCCGTTTAAAGAAAATATAGTGGAAATAACGGAATTAACGAGATGTATCGAAAGAAGTGGAATATATTGGGGTTTAAAGTCAAAAAACTATTTTTTAGGCTATTTTGGGAAATCAGAGCACTAAAAAAACACTAGAGGCTATAGCGGGACATTAGCTTCCTTTACGTCCCTATGTATAAGGAATTGTGTACTGTTCAAAGAACTAAAGAGAAGTGATGCTGGAATTTTGTTGAATTGCTTGAATTGAAAATATTTACGCGATTTAATTACGTTATTGTATTTGTGATGGGATGTAGGATGACCCATCAGCAAAGTGTCAATGATCAATTAATATAACATTCACCAATAAACTGTTTTAGTAAAATGTCAATGCAAATTTGTATCATACTTTTAATTATCTACTTAGAGTAAATGGACAATTATTTTATTGATCAGAGCTGGATGTACAAACAATGAAGGGAAACCAGAGGCTCAATAAGCGAACATTTTAATAATGGTGTTCGCATGTTTATTTATTTCGCTTTAAGTAATAATGAAAATGACGAAGAAATTTGTTGTTTATGTAGTAGATGCAAATTGTTAAAGCATTTGATACCGTAAATGGTTAGAGTTTATTTGCGTCGGTACGACTTGTTGCTGAACTATTTGGTTTGGGATCGTCATAGAGAACTGTTAGTATCTACTTCTGTACAAATTGAGGAGGTAGTGAGTAATGAAATGTCTACGACGATTCTCATAGAACATATGGTTAAAGAAGATGCACGTTCAATGTTTCATGTCCCTTAATTTACTGATGACGATGGTAATGCTGAAGCAGAGCCAAATATTGAGACAAAAACATATGTGATTTATTAGAGGTCACGAAGTAACCCCTTGGGAAGGCTGTACAAGTGGAACTGAATTATCACTAACTACTAAATGCAATGCGATGAAATCTAAATGCAACCTCACAGAAGCTAGATCTGCAGTTGTTGTACAAGCTATAAAGTGACATATGCCTTCCAATAATTTAATGTGCGAAAATCATTATGAGTTAATAAACTGATGTCGGCTATTGGTTTACCGTATGAAAAAAAACACATGTGTAAACGGTTGCATGCTATTTAAGAAGGAATATTTTAACCTTAGAAATTATAAAATATGTAATCAGGAAAGATAAAAACCGAGAAAGTTAAAGGGAAATGAAGTCTCGCATAAACTATGCATTATTTACCTATTACTCCTAGACTTCAAAGGTTATATGAAATTCCTATTACTTGGTTTTCTAATTACTCTTTTGGTACAACAAATTACGAAGGACTGAAATATTTAGTCATGAGACACAAAAGGAAAGTCAAGATCTATCCAATATTCTTTGTCAATGGATATAAATTTAATACCGAAGAATGCGATGCTGAAAAATTAACTAACAATACTAGTGTATTTTTTAAAAGTAGCGATGATCCAAATGATCATATAAAGGATTTTTATGGTGTGCTAACCTAGGTTTTGCAATTGACATATTTCACATGAACCGCGGAAGAAGAGTTTTTTTTATGCAACCGATTCAGCAACGTCTCAGGTTCTGGAATCAACGTGCACCTAAAATATAATATTATTGAAAAAAACATACTTCACGTTATTATAAGTACGATCCTTTTGTACTTGCAAACAAGCTCTTTAAGTTTATTATGCTCGTGTCCATCTCTAAGAAGAGATAAAATTGATTGGTAGGTTGAATTTAAAACAAAAGCAATATTTACATTTGATGGATGGAATATTCCCGACGAATGAGCTTACTAAGCAGATACCGAGAAAAATAGAGGAATATTAATAACTGATGATTAAAAAGGTTTTAGACCTCTAAACGATGAATCAAATGCATTACTTGAAGCATTTGAGACTGTAGAGGAACAAAATATTGAGCATGAAACAGAGTCTGAATCCGAAAGTGACGATGACTGATCAATAATCCTCATTTTGGAGAAGGTAAATTTATATTTTTTTTAACATGATATTGTTTCATTAAAAATGATACGTTATGCTAATATGATATATATCACATAGTCTTCTTATGTTATGTTATAATATATGTTTTACATAGTCTTTTTACGTTCTGCTATAATATTTTTTTGTAACAGGTACTATAAATATGTCGTCCCCAAGATGTATCCCTCCACACTCGGGCCTCCTTGTACCTCTCAGGGAGGGATAAATCCTCCAGCAGGTGGTGATGGCGGTGGTCCATCACAGGAGCTAACCCGTCTTATGGTGTGGCTACAGGATAAAACAAATGGAGCGTAAGTATTAAGTTCCAAAATTAAATTTCATTGTACAATACAAATATGTATAGTAGTTATGAAATATTAAATGTTTTTTTCCTGTTTAACAAAGTGTATTTGAGCTAGAGCCGTCCAACATAGTTCTTAGGATATCACGACAGGAATACATGAGTCACATGATAGTATATTGGCTTTAGTGGACGTTAATTACAGATAACGTCAAGGAGACTATTTGGCAGGTTTTTTTTGTTATGTTTGATATATTAATTAGTACATTTTGTAGTCATGTTTATAAGGATATGATTAATTCATTTTTATACTATATATAAAAAGGTAAAACTTGTATTTTCTCAAACGTTCATGCTTCAGAGGACCTCTAGGATGCTGATATTTCCCTCGTACAATGCCATTGGAACGGTAGAAACAATAAACAACATAAAAACAACTGGAAAGAAGCCTACTTGGATGAGCGCTAATGTGTGGGATGATTTTGTCACTTGTTGAAGCAACGGGGAATTTCAGGTAAATTTACATTATATTTAATTTAAATTATTCTGCGCAATTAATATATAAATTAGAACAATAAAGCATTTTTTTTCAACTCAAATTTATAGATGGAGTCCTAGAGGAAATCAGCAAATTGGAGCAAGAACCCCATCACACATCATGGTGGCTCCAAGTCATTTCACCGCGAGGACTTGGTATATTTGTTAGTTAAGATAACAGAAAATAGTGTTAAAGATAAAGCTGAAATTTTATCTAAAGGACAAAGCATCAAATTTTAGGTATCAGTTTTACAGTGTGCATGGTATCAGAATTTGAGTGCCAGTTTTTGAGTATCTGTCTTAAAGTGTGTACAGTATCAGTTTTCAGTGTATTGTCCTTGAGAATTAATTGTTTATAGGTTGTCCTTAAGCTTTAAAAGGTTATGAAGTTTGTCCATTACAATAAAATCCCCTTAAGATAAACACTTACAAATTTTGAATTTTAATTTGTTAAAAGATAGATAATATAACAATATATAATATATATTTATATGTGCATATTTCAGGAGAGACAACGCGGTGCTCCTATATCATGTTGTGATGTTTTCAAGTATACTAATGCGGTGAGTCAGACAAACAATTCAGGCTCAGTTTCTTACTTCTGAGACCATAATGAGAAAGCACATACTGCATACGTAAGTATAACATAATTAACTAAAATTATAAGTTTTTTTGGCAATGCCAGCTAGTTTTTATAGTGGACCGTACCACTTTTTCATCATAGCAAATAATGATTACAAAATAAAATAGGAGATAAGCAAACCGCTTACCTGCTACAAACATATTGACTAATTACAACATAATAACTATAATCAGAGCACCACGCATGGTGTGATCAGTTACTATACAAATACAGTCAGATACATAATAACCAATAGATCACAAAGGCTATAATATTACTCTCAATGCAGTTGCTTTAAGTCTTATATACTTTACAATCAGCAGCAGGGCAAGTAGAAACAGATCTATTTATATTTACCAAGCCAGTAACATTAAGAATTGCAGACACATACATCAGCAAAAACGGAGGCTGAAAAACCAAGCAGAAACAAGGAAGCAGCTAACACTTCTTGAACATTGCAGAAGATTGAATAGGAGGTAAAAGTTGAAAATAGGTGCTAACAAGGAAGCTGGATGCAGAGTAAAGAATCACAGTAATTCAGAAACTAGTATGCATGGCCATAGGATAACCATATGACATACATCATTTTTTTATACTTCCATTTAGATCCAGAACTACAAGAAGGCAAGTCGAGCTACATCTAAAAACCACACAACACAATCTAAACTCCAAGACGACACACAATAAATAATAACATTGCTCATATACAACCAAGACACAATACCTACAGTCTCAACTCGACAACGACAACCAACCAAGAAACACAAGCCGATCCTAAACTAGCAAAAAACTAGAGATCTAAAAGCCTCAACGCAGAACAACCACCCAGAAAAAATACGAACTACACAGAAAATGAACATCATAGGCATCCTCGATGTATCTTATTAGACATCTCCACCTCAATACAAACCCGACTTGACATTTGACGAGGAGTATACCATTTTTTAATCTGACATGGATCCACCAACCCGCTACAGATGTTACGGATTTGGGAACCAAGCGATAATTTTAAAATTAAATTTGAAAATAACTATTTTGCTGCATTTTCAAAATTGTTGCACATTGTGATGGATTATAGTAAACATATATTATATCCCCTATAATAATTTAATGGAAACTGAAATTTACATAAGTTGCAATTATAAAACAATGAAAAATTGAAATTATGGTTACGAAATCTCAAAAGGTGTGCCATAGGGCTCAGAACGTAGAGAAGATAGCACAGCTATGAGCCTAGATCGTCGCGCTTGAGGAACGTAACTGCCATCATGAAGAAGAGATGAAACAACTGAACTAGCGTTTGGCGCAGTTCATAGCCCAGTACAGACAGTTTCCTTCATCTGATGGACCCAAAGGGGAGTGATTTGAGGTATGATTTGTTTCATTTTATTATTATATGTACATATACACTTTAAGTGGATGAGAATTTGGTTGATACATTGTGATGAATTACATATATTATTGCTTTGGATGTTGGTTTGGATGATGCTTTGTTGTTTTGGAAGATGGAGTATGTTGGTTTGTTATATTTTGCTGGATGTTGTATATATTGGTTTATGTTGTGTATATTGGATTGTATGTTTATGACTTCGGTTTAATATTATGTTTTGGTACACATATGAGTGTTATTGTTAAATATATGCTCGAAATGGATCTTCCATGATATATTTAGAATGTGGGAGCTGAAAGTAAGCAATCTAAAATCTTAAAAAATATCTAGATTTTCAGAGGTTGACAACGGCTTACAGGTCATCCGTTTTCAATGGCTTCTAACAAAAAAATTCAATGATTTATGACGGTTTCTAATGGCTATTTGATCAACAATTTCTTCCATGTGTCCACAATAGACGTTGGAGGCCACCGGAAAAAACCCCGTTAATGACGTTGGAAAGCGTTGATAGCCGTTGAAGTATATAGCAACGGGGTTTCCAATGTGTTATCAACAGCCGCCAACGGCTGCTGGTCGTTGGAAGCCACTGGTTTTCTTGTAGTGTGGACTGAATATATTAATCTCCAAACGGAATTCTTCTTTGGTCATGTCTTTTGCTATATTTTCTTATGGAAATGTATTCAGTTCTTTTAAGGAAGCTTGTAATTCAAAAAATAATATAAAATGATTGCCTATAGCATTTTTTGATGCATACACAAATTTCAAGTGTTTATTGGTTGAAAATAAAATATTATTTCACTTAATCAGTGTAGATTCTTAAGATATACGTTATGTTTTAATCAGTCAAGAGGAGCATATATAAAGTGTCATATGTAAAAAAATTCTAGTTTCTAGTACATTTAATTAGGATTACACAAACTCGTAATCAACTCTGTGTTAATTACAAAAGAACATGAAGTGATCCAAATAATGAACAACGTTTTACTGGTTTGAATCAATGGGTCTGCATTGGAGCATCACTCTGTGTTAGGTTGATATATAGATGATCAAATATTGTCAATATAGGCTGTTTATCTTACACTGAAAACTTACTTTTCTAGACTACATATGTTACCATATAGGTTATCAGGTTTATTCTGTTTAAAGTATAATTATTTTTTGATGTGAACTTCTCTTTCATAGTTAAATCAACTGTATTACATACTTTAAACCAAGCAAGATTTACTGTAGATATGGAGTCATTCCTCAAGAGTGGTATGCTTTTCATTTTTCCATCATTTGTAACCTTCCTCACTAAAATTTTTTTTGCAAGGCAAGCGGGTTTGAATGGCCCCAACCATCTTTATTAAAAAACAAGAGAATTACAAACACACCAAGACATTACAAATCAAGTACATGAAATAATAGAACGGACCAATATATGTTTAGCAATAGATTCATTGTTAAACACCCTATTGTTCCGTTCCATCCACAAAAGATATAACGACTTCTTCAAAGCTTTCGAAAGTAGACAACCATTAATGTTCTTCCATCTAGTAAATTTAAAAATTAGAAACCATTCCTCGGACGAAGAAGCCGCCGGCGAGTGCAAGCCAAAGTGCAAGAGTACCCGATTCCAGACAAAACCTGTGTATATACATTCAAAGAACAGGTGCTTCAAAGTTTCTGGATGGATACCGCAGAAAATACATGTGTCATTGTCAATGATACCCTTTGCATGCAACTTACTTCTCGTGTTCAGTTCATTCTGTAAAATTCTCCACAACATAAGATTCTCCTTTGGTACACTATTTGTCATCCACACTCTCGAGTGCCATGGAAAATTCAAGTTATTAGACATCAAAACTTTATAAACAGAGCTGATAGAGTGGAATTTACCATTCCATAGAGAAGTGCCGGTGTTGAAATTGAGCTTTGCATTCAAAATCTTTGTCCAAATCGTTTTAATGACTGCAGAACTACAATTAGGTAACGCTAAAGCTCCATTAACAAATAATTGAGCAAGAATTGCATCTTCCCTGATACCAGTAGAGCGTCTAACGATGTAATCAACTTCATCCCCAAGTATAGTCCCCTTATCCACCCATGGATCATACCAGAAAGAGACATGTTCCATCCGCATCAGGCCACTTTGAAACATAGGAAGGAACTTGCTACGATGATTCAATATATTCCGCCATGTCCAACTACAGTCAGTAGGAGTCGCCATTGTCCAGAAATGATCACTTTTGATTAGATAAATTCTACACCAATCAGCCCAAATGTTGGTATTAAAACACTGAAGCTTATCAATTCTTGCGGAGATAGCTGCTCTATTCCACTGTTTTAGATTTATTACTCCAAGACCACCAGACGAATAAGAATAGCAAACTCTCTTCAGGGAAATCGGAGATAATTTTTGGGTATAAGGGTTAACGTGCCAGAGAAAATGGCCAAGAGCATCGGATACCATATTAGCAACTTTAGTAGGGATAATAAATAGTCTTGCATAGTATGTGCACATCACAAACGCTACTGACTTGACAATAATCAATCTGCCCGCCATAGAGAACTTTGATGCCGGTCACATTGATATTTTCGCAATAATGCTCTCAAATAATGGAAGACAGTGGGATGCTCGCAATCTGGACGAGCACAGAGGGGCACCCAAATACTGTTCCTCATCATGCATGGGGGATAGACCAGTAAGGTTATACATTGCAGCTTTCCTTTCATCCGATATCCCACCACATTTCATTTTTGATTTGCTCATATTAATAGATAATCCAGTCAAAATTTTGAATGAACCAAGAATACCCATAATACCATTGACAGATTTTAGGTTTGGTTTAGTAAATAGCAGTACATCATCCACAAACAAAAGAGAGCATATACTTGATTGTTTACAGTTAGGATGGAAATCTATCTTCTTAGAGATGTAAGCGTTATAAGAAAGAATAGAGAATAATTCCATAACACAAACGAATAAGTACGCGGATACGGGGTCTCCCTGCCGTAGACCTTGCTTTGATTTAAAGTACCCAAAAGTATTACCATTCATGCATAGAGAAATCTGCACAGTAGAGATGCATAAATAAATCCAAGAGAGAAAAGGGACCGGGAAGTTCATTTTGAAAAGGATATAGATGATAGTTTCCCATCTAACCGAGTCATATGCTTTTTGTATGTCTAATTTAAGGACACATCTAGGAGATATAGAACTTCGGTTATAACCTCTCATCAATTCAGTGGCCAATAAAATGTTGTCTGCTATATCTCTATTAGGAAGAAACGCACTCTGGTTCGGAGATATGATATTTGAAATAGCATTCTTCATTCGAGTGGTAAGAATTTTAGCAATACACTTGTATATCACATTACAACAAGCTATAGGGTGGAAATTACTGACAGATTGTGGATTATCAACTTGGGGTATTAATGCCAGTCTAGGCGAATTAATGCAACCTAACATTTTGCTGTGTGGGAAAAAATTTTGAATGCCTTTAATAACTTCGGCACCTACCACAGACCAACATTTCTTAAAGAAAAGCGCATTAAAGCCATCCGGGCCAGGAGAGCTAGAATTCTTCATAAAAAAATGGCTTTAACAATTTCTGCTTCCCCAATTTCCACAATTAACTCGTTCTCAATAGCATCAGAAATTGACGGAAGATAGAATGAGAAAAGGATTCTAATTTGATAGAGAAACTTTGATCATTACCCAATGTCGATGAGAAATAATCTAGGAATGCAGATTGAACAGCATCAGGATTTATAGAAGCAGATTGCTGAATCTTCAACGCATTATGAAATGTTGTCGTCTTCTTGTCTCCATGAAGCAACCACCTAGACTTGTTCTTTTGGTTCGCCATTATTGCTTCTTCAGATATTGCTTTAGAGAGATCAACAGTCAGCACCTTTTCATCTTTATAGAGAGATATAATAGCAGAAGAGTCATTACACCTTTGAATATCATTTTGGGTCTGATGCAAAGTATGCCTAATAGATTGAGAAAGAGAAGACTCATTCCCAAAGTTTGCTTTCGACCAGATCTTCAACACGCCCTTCAACCTTTTAAGTTTTTCCTGTACAATAAACATGGGGTTACCTTGCACATGAATGTTCCAACAATTAGAAACAGTGTTTAAAAAATCAGGATGATCTACCCAATTATTAAAAAATGAAAATTAGGATTGTCTTCTAGCAACTTTCTTGCCCCAATCCAACACAAGGGGAGAGTGATCAGAAAGAGAAGGGGGTGGAAAAAGGGTACAAAGGTTATGCCAGGATGAAACAGCCGAGTAATTTTGGTATGATCTATCAAGTTTGCAGGAGGTTCTAGGGCCATTTCTAGCTCGATCATTCCATGTGAATAGTGCACCAGAGGAAGGGATTGGTAGCAGATTAGCATCGAATATAGCGTTGTTCAGCGGTCTTGTTTGTCTAAATGTCGGGGGGCGGCCTCCTCGTTTATCAGAAGAATGTTGCATACAATTCCAATCTCCAATACATATCCAAGGGGTAGAATCATGTTGGAGACATGGGAGGCAGTCTAGAAACGTTTGCCTGTTGGCAACACTGTTCTTAGCATAAATGAAGGTTAAAAGGAAAATATAGTTGGTAGGTATATGATGAATTTTTGTGTGATAATTGCAGTATTTTGACACATTGATAAGTTGGGACAGTCATAATGCATTTGATTATTTATGAAGTATTTAGCAAGAATTTTCTTTTTACCTATTTTTTCATCTGCACATTGGTAAGAAAAGGCAGTGAAAAACGTAAACTATAAAATGAGTTAACTAGATTGGTAGATTCTTTTGTTCATTCAGTATTTCACGTCCTTGATAACTGTTTAATTAGGTGTTTGTTCTGTAGCTGGTTAGATATCTAATATGAGAAAATCTACTTCTAATTTAGATTAGTGAAGACAATTTTTATCTAGAACAATTTATTTACAAGATAAAGATATATTCCAGGATATGATGTGAGTTTAATAGAGTAATAAAAACAAAAAACATGGCGTACAGTGGAATAAAGCAACATGGTATTACTTTTCATACAGTAGATATGTTGTGTAATAACAGTTCACAACTAAGTTGTACAAAAATCAAGGCCTTATCCACCGTTTGGATGTGTAACTTATATTTTTTATCAAGATGATCTGTTTATGTATTTGCACTATAAAAATCAAGCGTTCAAATAAGTACTTTATAAATGAAGCTTTATTATAAATGAAATCACCAAAATTCTATTTTTCTAATTCAAAATTGTGTTGTGTCAATTGCTTCTTCAAATGAATCTCCATTCAATAAAGTTAAGAAAGAGGAATTGATATCTAAATTTGAATGAACAAAAGTCATACATTTTATACATCATGCATATACAGTCAAGTTATCATTAGACATGGTTCCATTATATACGTAAGTATTTTGATTAACTTAAATTGGATTTTATCATAAACGCATGAAACTAAGCAAGTTTCATGTTTCAATCTTCCAGAAAATTTCGTGCTGGCTAATTAGAAAAAATAATAATGTTGCTTCATGATTTCCCAGTCTCATGCATACTCAACAAGTTTCAGCCACCATTTTATTTCAGAAAAAGTAGCAAATGCAGCACAGATCATATAATTTGTTAGTACAGAAATGCACAGAATATTTGGTTAGTTTCCATTAAGATAGGAACCATTTCAGCAACACACTAAGGCCAGCTTAGAAAAATCTATGATCTGATGTATTTATAGATTATGTACTATATTGAAATAAAGCTCACTCGCATTACTATGACCATGCTCCTTTCGTGTTAGGCAAGCAAGCATATTACAAGTTTATATTTGATTTGTATTCATCCTTAAAAAGAGATAAAAACACATTGGTTAGCTGTTTTTAAAACAAAGGCAAAATTTACATGTGACAATAATAATATTTCAGACAAAACAACATATCAAGCAAACCTTGAACCAAATAATGAAATAATAAAACTGATGATATTTATGTATGGTAGTTGAATGATGAACCAAAACACGAAGACTAATAATTTTGAATATTTATATCACTTGATGTATAATGTGTATTCTGAGTTTCCGATGTTGTTAATAATGATGGCTATGTTGTGAGCTATGTATTATTCTGTTTCATAAATTATATATATGTACTCACGAGATCTTGTCTCATTTAAGACATTTTAATGGAAGTTTTATGTGATTAATAATCAAACATTATAATAAATAAGTATGTTTTATCATTACATGAAATGGAATATTTGTGATAAATATGCGTAGGAGACATTTTGAGTTTCCACTGTTATTAATAATGATGATTATGTTGTGAGATATGTTTTATTCTATTTTTTTATTTAATATATATACTTAGGAGATCTTGCCTAATTTTTGACGTTTTAGTGGAAGTTTTATGTGATGGTTAATCAAACATGTTTTTTAATAATAAACTGATATGTTTTGTCATTATATGAAATTGCATGTTTGTGACTAGGGCCGTCAATTTTTAACACGGCCCGAAACATGACTCGTAACCCGCACGGAAAAAAACCCGACTTGAACCTTTATAAATGGGTCAATTTTGGGTCAAACCGCTCTGACCTTTTTAATAAACGAGTGCGTTTCGAATTGACCCGTGAACCCATTTTTGACCCGCTATGACCCGTTTAATATAAAATATATTTTTATTCATTATATGGCATGTGCAATTATGCATACACGGACTGGGCTGAGCCTGTTAAATCTCTTTCTATGATGGTAAAAATGCTTAATTTTTTCAACTTCACATTTGATAAGTTTGTAATTGAATATTATCATGGCAAATTTCCGGTAGTCATCCCAGGAAAGATACAAAATAATGGAGAAAGCTCGAGTAATGCAGTCCACTAGCCGTAAGTTGACCTTTGAGGAGTCGAACCATATAGGAAATGCTCTGCTTGACCCGCCTTTGCTAAATGGGCTTTACAATAACAGAAATTAGAAGTAATCTGCTCCTTTAACTAATATTTAATTTTTATTTAATATTGTGCATAAATTATAACTTCCAATCAACTGATTTACAAGCGATAATGACGTAGATGGTTTATAACAGATCCTGAAACAACAAATGACAGAGTTTAATAACTGGTGAAAGTGTGGAGGATCGACACAACTGCCAGATAAGCGGATTGCAGCATATCTAGCAAAGTGCGAGAGAATGTCTGGGAAGGACGGATTTGAAGATGATGACATTGAGTTGATAACACTACGCCGTAAATGGCATATTGAAATAAAATTACAAGGTGTTGTCGGATACAATGTGACAATAGCTATGTTTTTTTGGTATGTTGCAACATTCACTTCAAGGTGTTATCACATATATCAATAAGATGTTGCAGTGGCTATAAATATATTCAAATTAAAAAAAATACACCTCAGCAATCCACACCATCATTTAAAACAAAACCTCAACCATCAATCCACACCTCACCAATTTCTATTCCCGCTTTTATTTTTATTCACCCCCAAATTTCGTCCATGATTATCTCAGCCAATTAGTCCAATAAGGGTTTCGCGTTCGCAAATTCCCAAATCAAAACATGAGACCAACATTATCATTAATCCAATATCTGCTGTAATTACTTTGCTAGTTACTGCTGTTCTGCCCATCATTTCGTGGTCTGCAACATATCAACTCTCTCTCTCTCTCCCTATATATATATATATATATATATATATATATATATATATATATATATATATATATATATGTATATATGTATATATGCATTACTATATTTTCAGGTAAGCCAAACTATTCCTTTATCGCTTCCTTATTATAATCAAATTTATTTCATTTTTAATCTGTTGGTTTTTAGTTTAGTTGTTCTTGTTTCTTTCTTTGGATTGTCATATTGGGAAGTAGTGAATTCTCGAGTGGATCGAGCACCAATGAAAGTGGATTTTCTTGCAGCTTTGCTTCCTTTGGTTTGTGTACCTGGAACATTCTCATTATTCATCGGGTTATATAAATGGCAAGTCCATGAGCTATGCAGTTATGTGTTTAAGGCTTTGGGTGATTATGGACCTGGTGTGCAGTGTTTCAAAGAAGGTTTGGTCTTCCGAAATCAGATAAATCGGACGGTGTCCACTTGTTCGACCTAACCGGTTAGGTCGACCCCGCCAGGACTACGATGCCCCATACCCCCACCGGCGCTGCGCCCAGACCCGCTACTCGGCTCGCCATATATTTATCAGTGTCAAAGTCTGTATAAATTGAAACTGCATATATAATGAGTGAACTAAGTGATGTAGTGAGGAATATTTGTATATGTAAATAATTAATGTTATAGTAAATCATTGAGTTGTAAATAGTTGGAGGCAGAAACTTGTACTATTTTAGTTATTGTAATAAAAAAATTTATTTAATAAAACACTGTTTGAATTCAAATTCTATGCAGTAATATTCTATTAAATAAATATTTAATCCCATTAGAGATGAAATATCTATAGCAACATTTTTGGAGTGTTGCTACAGACACCTAAGGATGTTGCTATAGACCCAAATATGGTTCTATTGCAACAATATTGTTTATGTTGCCTTATATAGTCAAAATGTTGTCTTTCAGGTTTGGAGCAACGGTGAAAATCGCATTACAGCAAAAAGTGTTGCTGAAGACCTAAGCCAACATTTTTGGGTTTTACCCAACATTTTTTTTGTGTTGCAAAAGGCCGTTTATGGCATAGTGTAAGGCTATTTTTTGATGGGTTGTGATCATTTTGTTTTGTAATTATTTGACATTTGTTAGTGGATTTGATCCTTGATCGTTGGTTGTGGAGTTTGATGGATTTGTTTTGATGTTTAATTTAATGGACATGAGTATTTGTAGGTATGGTTGTGTCGGTTGATAAAATATTTGTGTCGTTTGATGAAAAGTTTATATAAATATTGATATTTGTATTGTATATTTGATTATATGTGATGTGTTTGAGATTATATGGCACACATGCGATGGTAATAGTTGTGAAATTGAGTTTATATATGATGTTAATGAAATGAATAGAGATATGATGTTATTTGTTCAGTTGAATTGCTTAATAGCCGCTGCATTGCAAATTTGAGCTCTCAATTTTACGATGACTGGCGACTCTCATTTAGTTTCTGATTAGCGACGGCTAACATCGGCTCTCTAGTTCCAGAACAACGTCGATTTGTGTCGACCAACCCATCGACCTCCCACAAATTGCTGTGTGTTCATATTTTTGCCACTAACTATCGACGAAATCGCCGCTATTGGGCGGGTGACCGGGTTTTTCATTGTATTTTTTTGCGAATGCTGGTAATGGCTGTCGATGGCTATTTTCCATCACTAAAGTCAGTCGTTCTTGTATTGTAGTTATTATCGATCTGTACAAGTAACGCACGCACTGTTCATGGACTTCCAGTTGCGATAATCAAAGCCGCTGACTTTAGTAATCTGCATAAGTAATGCATGTCTTTCACTCCCAAAGGTGCCAATCATGCATATAGAAAAATTGCCATATTTAACAAGAATATTTATCCAGACATTTCTAGCTACCGACGCGATTGGCGCATTATTGACGTTTTACTCCACAGGATCATGTGTCACCTTTGGGAGTGAAAGAATATTGCAGTAAAATTATGTGTCATTATAGTTATATATATGGACAAATGCCAAATAACAAGAGTATTGACAAATGTTATTCAGACCTAAATCACAGAAATTAGAACAGTCCTCTTAGATGAATTAATTTGGGTATAGTTGTGAACCAAAAAAGTTCGTTTAGAAATCTGAATCTTCAGAACAAAAGATTAGATAGCCTAAATTTGATGGATTCGAGGGTAACATAATGGATGTGAATATTCAAAAATGTTGGTCTAAAAACCCTAGTAGAACATAGTTTGGGTAACAAAATGATAATTTATAGAAGGAATTGATGGCTTCCACTGCCTCTCCTGATATGATTTGTTGCTTCATTACTACTGACATGTCTTTCAGGGCTGTCTGCTCGATCCCTTGAGTTTATTGCTTTCCAGAACCATACGATTGACGCATCAAAGTCCTTCTCAACAAGCTGTTGATTTTTTTGTTTTATTTTTTAGTTGTATTTTCACTATGTTAGTCAAGCGCTCAAAAAAAAAAAAAAGAATATGACTATGTATGTACTGTTCATGTACAAACATAGCTTGTAAAAAGTAAAGTTAAAGCCCAATCAACACATATTATTCATTTAATGTGATTGTTAGAGCATTCCCAACACATAGCGTGAGAATGGATGGGAAGTTGCATCGTTTTACTTTTACCGCTCCAACCTACCCAACAGTAAGTGGGAGCACGCTGGAGGATTTTTTTTTTAATATACGAGCACTAAACGGTTTTTTGAAAACCATTTAGTGACTAAACGGTTTTTATAAAATTGTTTAGTAAACAACATATATATATATATATATATATATATATATATATATATATATATATGTATGTATGTATGTATGTATGTATGACGCAGGTTCAATGGCACCCCAAATAGTGAGCACCCCTTTAGCCTTCCACTTTTCCACCACTCATTTCCCACTAACTCCCCTTCTCTCCCCTTACACTAACTCTCTCACTTCCCACTCACTTTCTTTATTATAAATGAGAGGTGGAAAAAAGGGGTGTTATTGGGGTGCTCACTATTTGGGGTTCTCTTGAACGCTTGCATATATATATATATATATATATATATATATATATATATATATATATATATATATATATATATATATAGGTCACGAGCTATTTTATTTACAGAGGTATTCTTCCTTTGTAAAAAAAACCAGCTCGAAAATGGCTGCAGTCCAAAAAACCCCAATTTATGTCAAAACCCTAAATCTCACTTAAAACCCACCTATTTAGTGTTCAAATTCCAAACCAACCAAATTTCTTTCTCACCACTTTTGTATACTCAATTTATACAATCCCACTGGAAAAAAAATCCCAATTTGCTAATTTTAAGGGGTAGGGCATTGGTGCTATTTTTGAAGATAGGAAAATATAGAAGGGTCTAGCGCTGCGCCTGGCATCCGTAGAAGAAAATCTTCACGAAGGAATCAAAAAACGATTGAACGCGAAGAAGGTGGTTATGGAGTAAGGAAGGACACATTGATCGAGTCGTCATTTCCGTTTAGTTCGATAACAAGTCTAGAAATTGGAACTGAACATATTTTCAACACAGGAAAAGAGATTACGGTATTTGTTTTTTTGTTTTTAAGTGGTAAAACATAAATTATGGTATATGAAAAGATTATTTACACGCTTTAATTTTATAAACAGCATCGTGATAAAATGAGATGCCATGGAGCATTCACGACAATGTTGAAATGGTGGAGGAAATTAAATGTTTATCCTGAAATAAGAGATCCGATTGTGAAAATATTTGGAAGAATTATGGAAATTGAATTGAAAAACTCGGACAACAGATGCATACATGCTATAGTTGAGCGTTGGTGGCCAACTACGCATACCTTTTTATTTCCTAGCACAGAGATTGGATTTACACCTTTAGATTTTACAACGTTGACATCCATACTCGTAGGAATGAATAATGAAATGATACCGTATAATGAGAGTTGGGGTAAATTTGAGAATGCAAGTGAATTATTGCTACTTCTAGTTCAGAAAGATATAAGGGTTGGAAACGTTGCCCTATCACATCTCGTTAGGTATTTTCATGATGATTACATTGCGGCCAATGTTAACAAATCACATATACCTCGAATATTTGTTTTATATATGTTGGGAACTCTTTTTTTTACGACTACGAATAATACCATTAGTCTTGGATATTTGGAAGCCGTATTTGATTTGGACCTAGCTGCACAGTTTGATTGGGGTTCGGCTATAATGGGTTATAAGTATCAGAGTTTGGACCTAGCTGTAACTAAGGGAGGGCACCTTACCGGTTTCATCGAACTATTACAGGTATATGAAGATGTAGTAAACACGAAATATGTAATTATTTGTCAATGTTTATTTTTTCTATTGCTAACTACCTCTTCTTTTTGATTTGCAGTATTGGTTCTTCGAATATATGTCTGTGTGTGGATATATTGTTAAAGAAGAGGTTAAGCAATCTTCTTATCCCAGATTAAGAGAGTGGGAGAGAAAAAATTGACTCGTCACTCATGATACCTCATCTCACTTGTTTTCTAGCACATGGTACCATATTGACCATCGACATGCAAGCCATATAAACTGGAATCCGTGGCATAATTCAATTGCGTTCGCTAATGCTGAGGTTGTTCATGCACGGAACTTATCAATGAAACGGTTGCCACTAATTGTTCCACCATGTATATTTTTTTAGATGTATTTAGGCGAGAGGTGCATGCGTCAGCTTACAGGATGGGCGACGATTCCTATGGATCCTCCATTGCACATGACTCGCAAGATGACATTTTCTACTTATGCGGAGATGCAACAAGCCCTCTACCAAGATGATTGTCAACAATATGTATATAAAGAGCCAGACATGGATTACAACACATATTGGCAGTCAGTGGGAAAAGATGTTGGTCCGTTGCTAGATGCTTCAATGCGTATCGGTAACATGGATTATTTTGGGCCTTCTGCTTTGAAGGCAGGTGTTGAAGCCCCCATCGTAACGTCTTCAGAGGTTAATTATGCATCTCAGTTTTATCGACCACCACAAAAAAGTGATTGGGCAGAGGATCCTGGATGGAATATGCACTGGACAGGACAAGATCCAATACCCATTCCACATATGATGGATATACCGCCAGTTCCGTCCCATTACACCGTTGATAGTTTATGGGAATTGAATATGGCTATGTGGCAACTAGCTCTGCAACAGTCGAAGTATTATGAAGAAGGCCTAGACAGAATTAACACAGTTGCAGATTCATGGGTAAGTTCTTAACTTAGTTTTTTTAATACATATGTACTCTATGTACGAATGGTATTTTATAAGCAAACAATGTGTTTGTTCATGACATTTGCACAGAATATGGAGGTTATTAGGGAACCTGTGTTGCATATGTCCAGTAAGAGGAGTGGACGAACGAAATACAGGAAAAAACGAAAGACTGTTGTACAGATGGAAGAAGAACAAGAAGAAGAAGGTGATGATGAGGAAATAGAGGAAGACGAAGAAGAGGACGAGGGCGATGAGGAAGACGATGATGGTGACGAGGAAGAGGCTGAAGAGGAGGACGATCAAAACGATGATAACGACGAAGATTATGGAGGCGAAGAAAGGGGTGTACGCACTAATAAATATGGTGTTAGATTTAAAGTTGGAAACACGTCATCATATACGCCTGGTACTTCCGAATAAACCATATCTATTATGTTTATGATATAATAACCATCTATCATAATAACCATATCTACGCCTGGTATTAATTTGCTTACGTGTATAATATAAACATACATAGCGCTTTCTTTTTGTCTGCTTTTCTCGGATTGATTCTATTCTATCTTTAAAGTTTCAAACTGATTAACAAGCATGCTTATATATTTTTTTAGTTCAAATATTCTCATTCCAATGCACCGTATATTCACAAAGTTTGGACTAAATATCTTATCTAACTTATACTGCTGATTTTTGTACATTTATAATTCTGTGCATGTCAACCAATTTATGCATCTAACACTTAAATTATTGCTCTAGCCCATGTCAGTGGTTAAACTATCCATTTTTTCATTCTATTCATGTCTGCTACTTTTTATAGGTAGCTCTTGTTTCTTTATGTTCATCATTTAATTATACTGAAATAAGTTATGTCTTCTATGTTACTTATGACCAAACACAACCCTCGAATGAATCAGTCAATGTTACTGTTAAATAACCATATCTATTTTGTTTCTTCAGGTAAGAGCGTGGATAAAGGCAAGAAGAAGAGTAGTGGAATAGTAAGCAAGATGAAATTAATGTTAACGAGAAGAAGTAAGAAGAAAGGAAGTGGGATTACCATTCGAGGAATTGAGGACCTATAGTGTTAATCTAATGTTACCGATATTTGTGTATTGTAATGTAATGTTAATGTTTCATATGTTTTGTGATGGAAGGTTTTTGGGATGTAATGTTAATGTTTTATATGTTATGTAATGTAATGTACTATTTGCAATGTAATGTTATTGTTTTCTATGTTTTTAATGTAATGTGATTGTGTCGTATGTCCAGATTAAGTGCCATGGGAAATATACTTCATAACAACATGATAATCAAGGATCGAACTGCTGTGTTATAGTGATATTGGAACTTGAATTCGAAGTGTAATTGCATACTGTCAAGATATGCAATTATAGTAATGGGATTTTCAAAATCCACTTTACCTCTAAACAGTTTTTAGAAAACCGTTTAGACTCTAAACGGTTTTCTAAAAACCGTTTAGAGGTAAAGGGTTTTTTTAAAAACCGTTTCTTTTTAAATCCGATTATCATGTTGTTTTTTAAACAAAATACATTCCCTTTAAATTTCGTATATACTTTTATAATTTACAGAATATAAATGAGAAGTATATGTGATTTATTTATAATTCAAAACAGAGATGAGGAGAATATGTTTTTTATTTATATATTATATATACTTTTATAATTGGTGTACAGAGGGTAAATTATATAAAAAACATAAAGAAAGGTCCATATATAGCCGTTGCATTATATTTACAGATGAATCATATTTATAGCCGTTAACGAGTATTTTATATATATATATATATATATATATATATATATATATATATATACGTATAGCCGTTAACGAATATAATATATATATACATATAGTCGTTAACGAATAAAATATATATATATATATACACATATAGCCGTTGTAACTTTGGTTTGAAGCAGATATAAAAACAGAGATAGTTTATACACTTGGATTCATCTTACAAAAATGTCTCAAAATGTTTTTAGCGATTATACAAGCTATAAGTCAGATGCGCCGGTTGATGGTCCAGACAACATCAGTCAGAACGATTATGATGATAGCAACTCTGATTCTGACGATGAAGTGTTCGGATGCACAGATTTTCTTCAGCCATCTTCCGACAGCATGACTGATAGTGATGATTTAGAATTGATGATGCAAGCTGTCACCGTTCAACAAATAAAGATTCACAATTACCTATTGGAAGGATTATCTAGTGCTACTCGAGGCGGTAGTGTATTTGGCCGGGTAGACAAAAGAAAGATGTGTGACCATCAAGCAGGTACTGCAAGATTACTTAAGGATTATTTCAACACCCCTAGTACGTATGGTCATGACAACTTTCGTCGTCGATTTCATATGAGCAAGAATATATTTATACGCATTTTCAATGGTGTTGTCGGCCATGATAACAATTTTGTTCAAAAACGTAATAGTGGTGGAACTTTAGGTTGTTCACCGTACCAAAAAATTATAGGCGCATTACATGTTATAGCATACGGGATAGCTCCAGATGCGTTTGATGAGGTTGTCCGGATGGGTGAGAGCATTATTAGTTTAAGTCTCGAATGGTTTTGTGTAGCCATAATTGAATTATATGGTGAGGAGTATTTGCGATCGCCAACGCAAAGTGATGTCAACAAATTGAAGAAGTTAGGCGCCAAAAGGGGGTTTCCGGGAATGGTAGGTAGTCTGGATTGCATGCATTGGGAATGGAAAAATTGTCCTACGGCATGGCACGGTCAGTTTATTGGACATTACTCCAAAGCGACAATGATACTTGAAGTTGTTGCTTCTCTTGATTTATGGTTTTGGCATGCATTTTTTGGATGTCCCGGGTCCATGAACGATATTAACGTGCTACACCAATCCCATTTGTTTAAAAATCTTACACGTGGAAAAGAACCAGCATGTGATTTTAATATTGCAGGAAATACATATGACATGGGTTATTATTTAGCAGATGGCATTTATCCTTCGTGGGGTACCCTCGTCCAAACTATTTCCGCCCCAGACACAGAAAAAGAAAAATATTACGTTAAAAGGCAAGAGGCAGCGCGAAAAGACATTGAACGTGCTTTCGGTGTTTTGCAAGCTCGGATTGCCATTGTTAAAAACCCTATCAAACTGTTTAAGCCCCAAGTTTTGAGCAACATAATGAGAGCATGTATTATAATGCATAACATGATAACTGAAGAAGAATGAGGCAAATTCCCATCTTATTTGAGCTACGATCCAAATAACACCGCAATAGTTGTCGCTGATAGAAATCCTGCTACTATTGAGGTCTTCCTTAGCCGGTTGCGTAAAATAAGATGTAGAGAGATACATCAAAATCTTCAAGATGAGCTGGTTGAACATTTATGGTATCTTAAAGGGAATGCTCAGTTGTAATTTATGTTTTAGTTGATTTAAATTTTGTTGGAGTACTTGCTTATTGTTGCCTAATGTTTATGTATGCTACGTTTATGTTTAAGTTGAATTATAATTTGTTCTCTGTGTTAGTTGATTGTTCTTTCGTACTACCTTTTTTCTTCTACTCCATATTTACGTTTTAAAAGACGACGACCCTACTTTAATAACTCAGTGAAGAGAAACAAACGTAGGTCGGCCTGTCCCACTAAGGCATGACCCTACTTTGATAACCAAACTTTTTTAGACAAGAACAACATACATCATACAAACCGCGTTGGGCTAATTCGTTAAAACATATTAGTACGACCAAGTAAAACATAAATAAGACCGAACATAAATAAGACCCAACATAACTTAGACCCAACAATTAACTAAGACCCAACAATACAACATAACTAAGACCCAACGATACAACATAACCATGACCTAATACAATGTAACTACGACCCATAGTTTTGGAATGAACCGTAGCACCCATGAAGCGTTTCATTATTAATTGCCGCATTCATTCTTTCCAAGAGATTAACCTCAGCTTGCTTCTCAAGTGCGTACTGGACACCTCTCTCTGTTAAAGGTGGATTGTACCATGAAAAATAATTATAGCTCTGCAACCATTGGCGGTTCTGTGCATGAATGTACACTTTGCAACCATAAAAGTGACGACCTGCATTCGTTTGACTTTTAGAAACAAGCACATTACATTCGACGCCGCAATAGCAAAGTACTGAACGACCCGTCATGCTGGAGCTTGACCTATCGGGGTTCTGTTGGGCAAGAACTTCCCTCAATTGAGCATTGAGGGATTTTTGAACCGGACCCATGCGCTGCTCTGCAACGTTTGGTTGCGTTGCACTAAAAAGTTCAGACTCGACCTCTGTAGCATCTACTTGGACTCCCATTGGCGTTTCAGGCATAAATTCGACCTCTTCTGCGGGTTGTTTACCCCGTTCGTAATCATCGTACATTTGAACCATGGTATCATCGTCGTATTCCCAGTTAGCCATTTTGATGGTGAACTACTCTACAAAAAACCTTGCAGTGATGAAGAGAGGAAGATAGGTTGGTTGGTCTTTAATAAGGGAGAGAGGAGGAGAGGCTGGTTTTCAGCATGTGACGACCCATAATTAAAGGAATGACATCTCCACTGTAATCATGATACAGAATCTCCACTGTACACACTATCCAATTGTCACTGCCCATTGTAGCTGTGATGGTCAGTATGGGACTGAAGCATGGCCTGACATGCTGCGAGTTCCTAGGAAATTCGTCAACAATAATGCTCATGTGGATGGGAAAGACCCTATTTTATAACTCCTTTTTTTAGAGAAATGTTTAAATTATATATGGGTGGGGATGATCCTTGTTTGGTTAAGCTATATATACTATTTAAATGGCGTGGCACTTCGTAGTGCAACGTTTACAACTTCATTTGAATAAATGTATCCCACTAGGGGACGACCTGGATTCAAAACAGTCCAACTATTGATAGAATTGACTTCTCATGCCAGTGCTTCTTCTGAAACCTGTATACACCTTTAATTGTTGCCAATATCTCCAATGATTAGTCATGTCAGTGCATCTTTTAATAGTTGGCAGATGAAATTATTATTTGTCTGCCTGAAACTCACATCTTTTAATACTCACCATGCTTAGTCCTATAAATATTAATTGTTTTATTCATTGAATGTTCGGATTTCCAACTATTTATAGAAGCTTGGGTAACTTAGGTTTCATAGTATTAAAACGATGCCGATTTCTCTTCCTACATCATACTCCTACGAAGGTTCCATGGATCATCCAGAAACAGAAAACCCACCGTCACCACAAACTGATATAGACTTCTTAATTGAACTGCAAGATAAACACTATGAAGATATGCGTGAGCATGAACAAGAACAAGAACTCCAAAGATGAAACCAAGCTGAAAGACGACGTGCAGAAAGGCTGTAACGACAGCAAAGACGTGCTACCTTGCGTCGGCAGCAACAAGACACTCAAGTGGGAAACTCACAAGAAGTTGACTCACCACTTGTAATTTGTGAATGTGGGTATGCCGCTGTTGAAGATGTAATTTCAGTGAGGGCTAACATTGGGCATCGGTATCACCGATGTCATGTTTATCCAACTGGGTGTACTTTTGGAAGTGCATTGACGAGTCGTTTCCTAGTTGTGCCGCCGACTATGCAAATGAATTACAATATCAACTAACAACGTTGCAAACTCAATTTGTTGGATGGAAAAATGAAACTAGTAGACTTCAAAACCAGCTTCATGGGCTTAACAATAAGAGGCAAAATTGATGTTCTGTTTCGTCTGCTTTCAACTGTATCTTATTCTCAGTAATCCAGTTTGTTATTTCATGAGAAGTGATTTTTATTTTGATAAATTACTCTACGGGTAACGATGACTCTGAAATATTACGCTACTGATACATTCCATCAATTCGAAAATAAAAACACGAGATACATAATACCGTAAACACACAACATAAAGCTGTTACTCAAACTGAATAATATGGTTGTACCATAACTCGTAAGCTTCGTGACCGACGAAGTCTGAACGGTAGTTGAAATGATAGAGTGAGTCGTACGTCGCGCGTGCCAGTTTGAAAACATCCTCCTTGATCACCTCATCTATAACTTTGCGGTAATTTGCACAATCTCTACTAAACAAGCAGAATGCACTTCTTGTGGCTAAATTTGTTTTCCTCACTCTACACCTAGGAAGACTATTGTGCTTTTCATTTAGGGTTACCCAAAAATCTTGCTCCACTTCTTCTTCCATATGGAGAATATCTGCTTGAATGTAGGCCTGAATCAAAACTACGTAATCCAATGCAGTCCATGTTTCAGATGTCATGTTGGTGTGATTATGGAAAATATAAGTTTTGTACATTATATATCATTGAAAAAGTATGTCACATCTCTCGATAAAGTATGTCACATAAACCGATAAAGTTTGTCACGTAATCCCATGCAGTCCACGTTTCCCTACCCCGTGCGATTTGACTACACACTTCCAATGACTATACACACATCTACCAATAAAGGAACATAGAAAAATAAGGCACACTAAACAATAAAGTATGCTGCAGCTCTGTTTTTTACTATGTCACATATACCAATAACATTTGTCACAGCTATCGATAAAGCTAGTCACGGTAACCGATAAAGTATTCAATACTTACCATTAATGTTTTTCACAACTGTAGATGAAGTAAGCTCATATCACGATAAAGTATGTGACTATACATTGCAGAAGAAAAGTAGGGTTCTTTTGACCAATACACATTGCCTTCTTTGTCTCAATAAATATGGGTTACTGTTTGTCAATTGCTACACACTTCCACTAAAATCAATCCTCTAGAGAGAGTAAAACCCATAAATGGCCGATTCAAATAACAACAATTTCTCTAGCTTCAACGACGATAACCTCACAAATTTTACAAATTTATTATCACAAGCTAAATCCCCATCATTGATTCCATCTCCTTTTCTAACTCCGCAACAAAGTCAATATCTCCAACAAATGAACATCGCACAACAATATGGTACCATGTATAGTCAAGTTCCTCAACACAACACCTACTTTGGTTCACAACCCCTGTTTCCTAGTTCGGTTCCAAACCACACGTCGGCTTCGCCGATCCCTATACCCGACAAAGGAAATAACAAGGTAAAGCGTGTGTACAACAAGAGAAAACCAAAGGAATCGCAAGGTCAATGTGGTGCGGAACCAATTACGGGTGCTAGTAAGATGTGGAAAGCAAATGACTATAAAGTGCTAGCCAGTGCATGGGTAAGAGCATCCGTCGTTCCAGCAAGCCGATCCGACGGAAAGTTTTTCTACAACCGTGTTAATGAGCTATACAATGAAGATCCTGACTGCCTAACAAGAAGAACATTTGAAAGCACAAAGACTGCATGGTACAACCTAAATACCATGTGTACAAGGTACAAAGGGACAATAGCACAACGAGGGGATAGACTGGATAGTGGTCAAACTTTCAGGGACTTGAAAGAAGACTACGAAACCATCTACCGTGCAACTTTTAACTGTGAATTCATTGTGCATGAAGCCTTTGAAATTCTGAAATTGGAACCACATTGGGCCACTCTAGGCGAACCTAATTCTGTAGAATTTGAAGACGCTAAAGGTTCTGATGTGAGAAATGTCGCTTCAAGATTTTCAATAGATTCATCCCCGGGAAATTCAAATGAATCTCTATTGCGTACTGAAGGAGATGGAAACAACAGCAGTCCGTTGACTCCTACTTCGGGTATGTTGTATGATGGCGTTGGTACAAGGCCCAAAGGGATAAAATCAAGCAAGAGATCCTTGTTGAGAAATAAGGAAGCAAACAACCTGGCAGCGTATAGTGATAGGCTAACTTCGCTGTTGAGTAAAATCTCAATTGCATCGGCCTCAAAAAAAGACGAACGTAAAATTCATAAAGATAGGCAGCTACAGATCATGGAGATGCAGCTTCAGCAAGCTGCAGAGAGAACTAAAGCACTCAACAGAAGAGCTGATTATAACAACAAACGTGAAAGATGTTTAATGGAAGAAAAGGAGGAGACGTATCTAGCAAAAGATGTATCTCACCTAACTGGAGAGGCTCTAGAGTACGCTTTAGCCAAAAAATGTAAAATTCTAAGGGATCAGAAGCTGTGATACCAAGAAGAAGAAAGTAGTTCTGGGATGTAGTTGAATTATATGCTGCTATTACAAGCTTCTTGTTTACTAGATTTATTTTTCGGTGTTGGTTGTAACATTTTGTGTGTAATCAAAAACATTATCTATTATTATGAAATTAATATATTATATTTGAGTACGCTTACTTTTTATAACCTAAAAGGAAGTAAAACTAAAAAATTAAAACCATTCGACAAGTGTATATAACTTTAACACACAACAAAAATAAACCAATAAAGAGTAACATTAATTATACATAACAATAAATAAAACATTAATTATACAACAAAAAAACAAGAGTAACATTAATACATAACAATAAATAAAACATTAATTATACAAAAAAATTTAACAAGAATAACCTTAATTAACAATATATAAAACATTAATTATACAAAACATAACATTAATTATACAATAAAACATTAGTTTTACAAAAAAATAAAACCCAACAGAAAAAACCTTTACATTTGTCAACCTAAATTAACCTAAAGGGTAAATAATTAATTATAACCTATAAATAAATAATTAGCAAGAAAACATATTAAGAAAACATATTAAATTGTACAATAAAACATATTAATTATAACCTATAAATAATTAATTAACCTATAACTATATTAAGGGAAAAACCAAAGAACACATGAAAACAAGTAACCTCAAAAAAAAATTAGCAAACTTGATGTGGTGAACTGAAAACCGTCCAGAACCAAAAGGGTTTATTGAATACCGTATATATGCTAAACGGTTTTCAAAAAACCGTTTAGTGTATAAACGGTTTAATGAAAACCGTTTAGTCTATATACGGTATTCAATAAACCGTTTAACTCTCGCCGCTCGAGTTTGCAAACGTCGATAGCTCCCATTTGACAATCCTCCATATGCTCGTCCCACAACTGCTGGAACGCGAGCTCTTCGTTTTCTTCCCATTTAGAGTCATTCCCCACGCTGTTGGGAATGCTCTTATGATTAAATATGCAACTGCAATGCATTATCAATTCATTATTATGGATATGTATAAGTAATGCATGCGTTGTTCTTGTTCATAGACTTCCAATAGTGACAAAGCACACTTCATGCATCTGGAAAATTCACCATATTTAACAAAGGGTTTTTTTCCCTCAAGACAAAAGAAACAAAAAATTATTGCATAAGGACAAACGGACAAAATTTTATCCCAAAGACAAAATTTAGTGAAAATGGAGGAATTCAGGGACCCACTATAATTCCTCTCTTTACACTAACACTTGTCTTTATGGACAAAAGTTTGCCCCCTTGTTCTTATAGAATTTTTTTTTCATCTTGTCCTTCAGGGTATTTTCATGATTAAACAAATAGGTCTATGGAGACATTTTTAGCTACCAACACAATTGCCACATTATCGATGTTTTATTCCACAGGATGCATGTGTCACTTTGGGAGTGACAATAATGATGCATATGGAAAAGGTTCGTTTAGAAATCTGAATCTTCAGGACAAAAGATTAGATAGCTTAGATCAGTCTATGAATATGCTACTTAATGCACCTTTATTTTAATTGTTTTTTAACCAGATCAAGCTAGTTGATCATTCATAACGCTTACATATTTTAAAGCCACAGATGATATTCATAGCTACATATGTGCTTTATGAGAATATGGATCACCCTGAAACAGCTAGAATTCATTTGATAAATCTCTGCACTTGGTTGGAAGATTTAGAACTCTACATCTTAAAACTCAATGGTCACCAATACTGAGTTTGTTTTCTACATCTATGTATTTATTATATATTGTGCCTATAGTTATGCTAAGAGTGCCATTATTTCCGTCTTTTAATGGTTAATATTACTAGCTAAAAAAAAATTAATTGATTGTACTACTTTTAATATCATTTTCCTTTTATAAAACTTCCTAAATATTATATAAATATTTAGGATTTATGAACTAAAATTGAAAATAAATTATTCACAAATAGTAATCCATATAGTAGACAAAGTTTTGGGTTTAGACTGTGTTTATTTTGTTGAATGGTGCTTCAAAGTTGTCCCACATCGGGAAATACTGAACTAAGATCCTGAATATAAACTAAGATATTCTCCATCACATTGCCAATTGGTTTTGTGATAATAAGGGGATTAATAAAAAAAATAAAACTCTAACATGGTATCAGAGCTCAGGATTTCAGTAGAGTTGAAGAGAAAGTGCTTCAACAATTGAAGGTGATGAGAAAGTGCATCACAAAATCGAAGAGAAAGTGCTTCGATCTCAACAACTTTGAAGCAAGGGGGCGTGTTGAATGGTGCTTCAAAGTTGTCCCACATCGGGAAATACTGAACTAAGATCCTGGATATAAACTAAGATGTTCTCCATCACATAGCCAATTGATTTTGTGATAATAGTGGGATAAATAAAAAAAATTCCAACATTGATATCAGAGCTCAGGATTTCAGTAAGAGTTGAAGAGAAAGTGCTTCAACAATTGAAGGTGATGAGAAAGTGCATCACAAAATCGAAGAGAAAGTGCTTCGATCTCAACAACTTTGAAGCAAGGGGGCGTGTTGAATGGTGCTTCAAAATTGTTCCACATCAGGAAATACTGAACTAAGATCCTGGATATAAACTAAGATGTTACTCATCACATAGCCAATTGGTTTTGTGATAATAAAGGGATTAAAAAAACTAACATATTTCAAATCCAATTATACGTTTATATATTATCCTTGTAAACTATTTTAGCAAGCAACGAGCTGCTCTGTGAGTTGTGACAAATATAAAGTTATGTCTAAAATTTAAAGCTGCAACTCAAGATTGGATGAATTTAAGAGATTCAGGTCTTCCAGGAGGAGGAGAAGAAATGAATATAATTGCTTATTATCAACATACATAAGGCATACCATGGAACGTCAATGGTATTTGCTTATTTGCTTATACATGTCACCCAGAGAGTGTAACAAGATGCTGTAGGCACAGCACACTATTTCTAATTTTCTAATTTCCTTGTTAATCAAACTGGTATGCAAACACAATACAATACATTACAACAATTCCATGATCATGGTTGTCAAATAAATTGTTGTGAATCATATATCATACAACTAATATTGGTGTAATCGAACAAATGTGTAACAGCCCGCATTTTACGTATCGGAAGATCGTAAAATATTTTTATTTTATTCCCTGAGGGTTGGATCATTCTCATCTTTTGGTATGTTGCTTATGGGGATGTGTGACATGTCCATAATTTTTACCGATTTTGTTTGTGACCATTTTGCCCCTGTCAGTCTTGTACTGGGCATAACTTTTGACTCAGGTCGAATAAGAGGGTGAGACCTGTGCCATTGGAAAGGAATTGATGATTCCCTTTCCGTAGAGTGGTTACATTAAGGATTTGGTTCAGCGGTTTGGGAGAAATCGCTGTTTTAAGGTTTTTCAGTTGGCTGTTCAGGTTTTGGAAGGCTAATGGGCTGATTTGGAGAAGGCCCATTAGAGGGTGGGTGGAGACTATAAATAGGGGGTAAGGGGTATGGAGAAAGGTTGGCATTTTCCATTCTCTTATGGGGAGGCTTTGATCTCCTTCTTCCTCTAACATCTTTCCACCATTAAAATTCCAAAATCCAAGGAGGGAAATCGAAGATCTACACCATAAGAGGCTAGATCTACATCGTCTCAAGGGCGAATTCATCAGATTGAAGAGTTTGATTCGAAGTGTTCACTGTCCGGATTGCGTTTTCATTGCTTTTGCTTAGATTTGGATAATTGGTGAGTGATTTACATCTCTCATTCGGATTCATGTAAGTATATGGGTTTTAGGATGTTAATTTCATCATTTCCATGTTATTTTCCTTAGATCCACACCATGCTAAGTCCATTTTATATGTGAATCACCTTAGGATCTGATCTAGATAATTTAAATGGTTAATTTTATGATTTTTCTCAAGATTATGCAAGTTAGATCCGTTTTTATGTTCATATGATTCACTTATCATGTTTTGGGAAATTTATGTGTTTTGATGGAAATTGTTAGATTGATGATATTGTTGGTTGCATAACATGTTTGTGATTGCGTTTGGATGAATCGGATAAGCTGGTTTCGTCGGATTCGTCATTTGGCGGAGTTTTGGTCGAAATCAGAATCGAATTGGAGATGTGCAGGTTTCTGGCCGGGTCGGTCGTGAAGAGGTGGTCGGTTTGATGGCTCTGGTCGGTCCAGAAGGGTCTGGAATGAGATGGTCGGTCATATTATGGCTTGGGGAGCAAGTCAGGGAGTTGGCCTGTCGGATGGAGTTGGTCCTGGTCGGTCCGATGGATCTGGTCGGTCTTGATAGGGTCGGTCCAAAGCTGGTTGCTATGGAGGAGCTGGTTGCTCAGGAGGAGTTGGTCGTTCTGGAGCAGGCTAATCGGTTTTAAGCTGGTCGTTCTAGAGCAATCCTGGTCGGTTTTGACTGGGTCTTGGAGCTGGATGGTTTGATCGGTCCAGAAAGCTGAGGAGGGAGCCTGGTCGGCTCGGGGGGGTCCTGGTCGGTCCAGGAGGAGCGAAGGGAGGTCTGGTCGGTCCAGGGGGTCTGATCGGTCCAGAAGTACCAGAGGGGGTCTGGTCGGTTCAGAATGGGTCTGGTCGGCGTTTCTAGTGGAAATTTCTGATCGGACACTTCTAGTGATGACGTAACTTCGATGTGGTTCAAGCAGGAAGGCTCGAAGTGGTGAATGTGTTCATTGATCAAGGTGGAACAACGAATGCGGTGACAACTCAAAGGTTGTGAGTTGGTGGATAATGGCTGCTCGAGAAGCTTGCTTGAGCTGTGAAACATCGTCAAGGTTGGACGATTAGAGATGTGAAGGCCGAGAAGTCATTGTTGTCGTAAGTTCTAGCAGGCTCAAAGCAGGGGTACGATGGGTATCGTTGAAAGGCCCAAAAGACCGGTTGTTGGTCGAGTACCCTGGGTCTTTCCGGTTGGGGAAAGGCCTAGTGTCAAGGTTGGACATTGCCAAGGTTGGGCATATGGAGTTCATGCTAGAACTGGGGTTACCATTAGCCCTTGACATATGGCAAGGTTGGCCGTCATACGATAATGATGGTTTCGAAGCAGGATTGGCGGTGATAGCCAGAGTCTGTCATGTATGCTGGATGTTTTGCATGTGCCATCCCACGTGGGTTATCCAACATCGAAGTAGATGTTCCTTGAGTGCTTGTCTGATATTGGTTTCGGCCTCTGGGGCTTGTATTCAAGGGATGTCGAATTCGACTAGGATGATCTACGTGAGATATATATATAATCTCGATGCCATAATTGCTATTGTTGGTTGTTTCTGTTTTCCATGGATGAATGGTTGTTCTGGTTCCTATGGATTAATGGTTGAAATGCTTGGTGTAAAGGCTATCACTGTCCGATGTGGGGAAGATAAGGTTGAGTTCTTCTCTGGTGATGTGGGTAGATAAGTTGTTCATTTACCCATTCTCATATGCTTTCTTGTTGAAGTTTGTTAGCTGTATTATCGCTCACTAAGACTATTGTCTGACTCAAGGTTTTATGTCTCCTCTTATTACCTTGGGCTGTTCATCCGGTTGTGGATGGGCAGACTAAGTAGCAGGTTACAGGTAATGGAGCTTAGTGATACGAGGAAGCTGAGCGATGACGAGCAGGAGGCTGGCGTACCAGTTTTATTCTATCTAGTATTTCTGTTTCCGCTGTTTGAGTTGCTTGAGAGTTGTAGTGAGGCCTTATGTACAAACTTGGATATCGGTTGGATAATCTTTCTGGATGTTGAAAGAGTTTCAAAAGTTTGCTATATGATACCTCATTACTATTACCTGTTGTATATGTTCTATTATACTTTATCCTTGCGCTGTGAGTTCTACGACAGGTTTCGATGTGTTCACTTACTATGATGATCGTCCATAGCAGCCTGGCACGCCTTTCGGCGCATTATTCCTCTTGTTTAGTGCGGGGGTTATGGGCGGTCGTCACATTTGGTATCAGAGCTCTGGTCAATGATTTTGGCCAAAGTTCGAAGACGTAATTACGTATGAGAGACGTATTTGTAGATTTCAGTTGGATGTTTACTATATATATTAGTATATATAGTAGTCACGGTTGTATCTCTTTAGCAGTTTTCTTGGAAGTGGCTAATTATTCTAAACTGCAGATTTAGAATGAGTAGACGACCATCAAGACACGCTGCTAGGGGAGCTAATACTGGAGGGGGAAATGGTGGTGAACCAGATTACCCGGCCATGTTTGAAGCCATGGCAGAAGCAATTATGCGAAGGGTACCCGCTCCAGTGGCAGCTACGGTAGATGTAGGTGTGCGAGTTCCTAGGGTAGATTTTGCAAAGATGTGCAAGGACTTTACATCTCTAGGAGGGAAACCATTCAAGGGAACTGAGCCAGCTGAAGAGGTTCAGAGGTGGATGGATTCATGTGTTCGAATCTTTGGAGACTTGGGTATTGAAGATGCAATGAAGAGAAAGCTTGCATCAAGGCAGCTTCAGAGCAGGGCCATGGAATGGTGGAATTCTGTCATACTCGAGACTCCGGAAGAGGAGATTTCATGGGAGCAATTCCAAGCTAAGTTTGAAGCAAAATTTATCTCCACTGCTCAGAAGTCCGTTCTCTTCAAGAAGTTCGTAGAGTTGAAGCAGAATGGCAGATCAGTGTTTGACTACATTTCTGATTTTGAGGCTTTGTCTAGATATGCTCGTTCATACATTGATACGGCCTATCAAAAGAACGAGAAGTTTTTCTTGGGTTTGGATGCACATATTGGGAAGCCACTTGTGGAACATCTTGATGATTCATTTGAAAAGATTGTGGAAAAAGCTATTCGCCATGAGTGCTTGTTTCCCAAGGAAGCAAATGTTGTCGCTGCAACCAAGGAAGCTCAGAAACCACAGCAGGGTGGTAATAATAAGAGGAAGCAGCAACAACAGAAAGGAAAGGATGGCCAAAAGAAACCCAAGAGTGAGGTGGTTTGCTTTAACTGCCAACAGAAGGGTCATTATTCAAATGAGTGCAAGAATCCCAAAGCTGAGAAGAAGTGCTTCAAGTGTGGAAAGCCTGGGCATGAGAGGAAAGATTGTCCAGAATCAGCTAAGGGCAAGCAGATTGTGAAGGCATATGCTTTGGACGCTGTTCCATCTTCTTCAAGAGCTCCTACTGCGGAAGAGAAGGGAAAGGGTGTCGTGGTGCAAGGTACTTTTTCCGTTAACGGTGTTTCAGTTCGAGTGTTGTTTGATACTGGAGCATCACATTCATTCATCTGCAATGAGCTTGTGTGTCGCTTGGGTTTGGAACCCGAGATTTGTGATAGACCATTAATCGTGACTAATCCAGTTGGGGGGTTCGTCCAGTTTGTGCATGATTTGCCGTGGTCTAGTATTATCGAGTCATGGTTGCTCTTTTATGTGTGATTGCTTTGTTCTTAACTTCGCTGGGTATGGGATCATCTTGGGCATGGATTGGCTCAAGAGATATGTGGCAAGGGTGAATTGCGAGAAGCTGGAGGTGAGGGTCGGGGATGTGGAAGGGCGAAAGGTGTTGATTAGATGTAAGCGCGAAGACGGGGTCTTCATGAGTTATCTATATTCGCTCGGGATTCCACAGGAAGACCTATCATCAGTGCTGATCGCTAATGAGTATGTAGATGTCTTTGACGAGGTCAAAGGGTTGCCGCCGCATCGCGAGATCGAGTTTAGGATCGATTTGATCGAGGGTGCGAGACCAATTGTTATGCCACTTAGGCGGATGGCGCCTAAGGAACAGCGAGAGTTGGAGGTGCAAGTTTGAGACCTTTTGGGAAAAGGTTTCATTCGGAGGAGTGTTTCCGAGTGGGGTGCACCAGTCGTGTTTGCAACTAAAGCAGATGGCTCGTTAAGGTTGTGTGTGGACTATCGTGAGCTGAACAAGGTGACTAAGAAGAACAAGTATCCGTTGCCAAGGATTGATGACTTATTCGATCAGCTTCACGAAGCCAAAGTGTTTTCTCAGATGGATTTGGCAACGGGATTTCACCAGTTGAGAGTAGCTAAGGATAGTGTGCCAAAGACTGCTTTTAGGACACCGTCCAGATTTTTCGAATGGTTGGTGATGCCATTCGGGTTGACTAACGTGCCAGCGTATTTTGTGGATCTTATGAATAGAGTGTTCAGAGATCAGTTGAATAAGTTCGTGCTTGTGTTCATGGATGATATACTGGTTTACTCCAGAAATGTGGAAGAACATAAGACGCACTTGAGAGTTGTGTTAGAGATCTTGCGAAAGCATCAGCTTAAAGCTAAGTTCTCAAAGTGTCACTTCTGGAAGGATGAAGTGAGGTTCTAAGGTCATGTTGTTTCTGGAAAAGGTATAGCGGTTGACCCCGCTAAAGTTGCAGCAATCCAGGACTGGGATAGACCTAAGAATGCAACAGATGTTCGGAGTTTCCTTGGATTGGTTGGTTATTACCGAAGGTTTATCAAGGATTTCTCTAAGATGGCTGCACCATTAACAGGATTGACGAAGAAGAACCAAGTGTTCGCATGGGATGCGAAGTGTGAACAGGCATTCGAAATCTTGCAGGAGAGATTGACGAGTGCACCTGTGTTGACCATTCCAAGTGGGAATGAAGAGATGGTGGTATATACTGATGCATGTGGTACTGGACTTGGAGCAGTGCTAATGTAGAAGGATAAAGTAGTGGCTTACGCAAGTCGACAGCTAAAGCCACATGAGAGAAACTATCCAACTCATGATTTGGAGTTGGCAGCGATTGTGTTTGCTCTGAAGATGTGGAGACATTACCTGTTGGGAGTACGATTCGAGTTGTTTACGGATCACAAGTCGTTGAAGTATCTTTTCTCCCAAAAGGATTTGAATCTTCGGCGGCAACGATGGTTAGAGTTTCTGGCATCATATGATTTTGGGATAGCCTATGCTCCTGGCAAAGGCAATGCAGTTGCAGATGCATTGAGTTGAAGACACGCAAGTTTGGGAGCGATGTTTTCGGAATGGAAGGGCCTCGAGTATTTGGCAAGGTTCGATTTCAGGCCAAGGTGTGAGTTGGAACCTGAAATATTGGCAAGCTTGTCGATAAGGCCTACTCTTATCGAAAGGATTGGCGAGGGCCAAAAGAAAGATGCGAAGCTTGTCGAGTCCATTCAGAAACTGAAACCAGAGGATAAGGAGTTCGAGGTCGACCGAGAAGGCTGGCTTCGAAAGCAAGGACGATTAGTTGTTCCTGATGTCGACGGATTGAGGGATGAGGTTCTGAGAGAATGTCATCACTCGAAGCTAACGATTCATCCCGGTGGTAATAAAATGTATCAGGACATGAAGCGAGTCTACTACTGGGAAGGGATGAAAAGAGATATTGGAAAATTCATTTCCAAGTGTATGAACTGTCAGTTAGTGAAAGCTGAACAGAAGAAGCCGAGTGGTTTACTTCAGCCATTATAGGTTCCTACGTGGAAGTGGGAGCAGATATCGATGGATTTTATCGACGGACTACCTAGAACTAGAGCAGGGAATGAAGGGATTTGGGTCATTGTGGATCGTTTGACCAAAAGTGCGAGATTTATTCCTGTCAAGACGACTAGAACAGCGTCAAAATTGGCTGAGCTTTATGTGAAATGGATAGTTCGATTCCATGGTGTCCCAAAGAGTATAGTAAGTGACCGGGATCCATTGTTCACGAGTGGATTTTGGAAAAGTTTGCAAGAAGCTTTGGGAACCGAATTGTGCTTAAGTACGGCATATCATCCCCAAACTGATGGTCAGACCGAGAGAGTCAACCGAGTTTTAGAAGATCTCCTGAGGGCTTGTGTGATAGACTTCGGAGGATCATGGGAAGACCATCTGCATCTGGTTGAGTTTGCATATAATAATAGCTACCAGCCGAGTATTGGGATGGCACCATACGAGGCGTTGTATGGAAGGCCGTGCAATTCTCCAGCTTGTTGGTTAGAAACTGGAGATAAGTTGGTACTTGGGCTCGAGATGATTAGAGAAACCTCGGGTTGTATCAAAATTGTTCGGCAACGAATGAAAGCGGCCCAAGATCGTCAAAAGAGTTACGCCGATAAGCGTCGTAAGGATTTAGAATTCGACGTAGGTGATATGGTTTTTGTGAAGATTTCACCGTTAAAGCATATGGTTCGATTCGGAAGTAAAGGGAAGTTGGCTCCTAGGTTTGTTGGACCATTTCCGATAGTCGAGCGAATAGGAAAGCTCGCATATAGGTTGGAGTTACCCGAGAAGATGTCGAGTATGCATAATGTTTTCCATGTGTCGTTTCTACGGAAGTTTTTGCACGACTCGAATGTGGTGGTATCTCCAGAACAGTATGAAGATTTAGAAGTCGAGACCGCAGTTGCGAAACCTCGTTGGCCACTTCGTGTTGTGGGAAATGATACGAAACAGCTTAGGAGGAAGACGGTTAAGATAGTCAAGGTACAATGGAGTGAAGATGGCGACGATTGTACATGGGAGACGGAAGAGAGCATGAGGGCGACTCATCCAGAAATCTTCGTCGGTAGGACCCTTTGATATCGTATCTTCGTTGTGTCGTTGTATCTTGTTGTTGTGTGATAGAATTCCACGTGCTAGGATAAGGCTATGGATGCATGGCTTGATGGTTGCTAGTTTGGATGATAGAATTGGCTTCACATGGATGATAGGCATGCGGAATTGTTGTGCTTGCTTGTGTTTGCTTGGAATTTCGGGGGCGAAATTCTTAAGGGGGGGAGAATGTAACAGCCCGCATTTTACGTATCGGAAGATCGTAAAATATTTTTATTTTATTCCCTGAGGGTTGGATCATTCTCATCTTTTGGTATGTTGCTTATGGGGATGTGTGACATGTTCATAATTTTTACCGATTTTGTTTGTGACCATTTTGCCCCTGTCAGTCTTGTACTGGGCATAACTTTTGACTCAGGTCGAATAAGAGGGTGAGACCTGTGCCATTGGAAAGGAATTGATGATTCCCTTTCCGTAGAGTGGTTACATTAAGGATTTGGTTCAGTGGTTTGGGAGAAATCGTTGTTTTAAGGTTTTTCAGTTGGCTGTTCAGGTTTTGGAAGGCTAATGGGCTGATTTGGAGAAGGCCCATTAGAGGGTGGGTGGAGACTATAAATAGGGTGTAAGGGGTATGGAGAAAGGTTGGCATTTTCCATTCTCTTATGGGGAGGCTTTGATCTCCTTCTTCCTCTAACATCTTTCCACCATTAAAATTCCAAGATCCAAGGAGGAAAATCGAAGATCTACACCATAAGAGGCTAGATCTACATCGTCTTAAGGGCGAATTCATCAGATTGAAGAGTTTGATTCGAAGTGTTCGCTGTCCAGATTGCGTTTTCATTGCTTTTGCTTAGATTTGGATAATTGGTGAGTGATTTACATCTCTCATTCGGATTCATGTAAGTATATGGGTTTTAGGATGTTAATTTCATCATTTCCATGTTATTTTCCTTAGATCCACACCATGCTAAGTCCATTTTATATATGAATCACCTTAGGATCTGATCTAGATAATTTAAATGGTTAATTTTATGATTTTTCTCAAGATTATGCAAGTTAGATCCGTTTTTATGTTCATATGATTCACTTATCATGTTTTGGAAAATTTATGTGTTTTGATGGAAATTGTTAGATTGATGATATTGTTGGTTGCATAACATGTTTGTGATTGCGTTTGGATGAATCGGATAAGCTGGTTTCGTCGGATTCGTTGTTTGGCGGAGTTTTGGTCGAAATCAGAATCGAATTGGAGATGTGCAGGTTTCTGGCCGGGTCGGTCGTGAAGAGGTGGTCGGTTTGATGGCTCTGGTCGGTCCAGAAGGGTCTGGAATGAGATGGTCAGTCATATTATGGCTTGGGGAGCAAGTCAGGGAGTTGGCCTGTCGGATGGAGTTGGTCCTGGTCGGTCCGTTGGATCTGGTCGGTCTTGACAGGGTCGGTCCAAAGCTGGTTGCTATGGAGGAGCTGGTTGCTCAGGAGGAGCTGGTCGTTCTGGAGCAGGCTAGTCGGTTTTAAGCTGGTCGTTCTGGAGCAATGCTGATCGGTTTTGACTGGGTCTTGGAGCTGGATGGTTTGATCGGTCCAGAAAGCTGAGGAGGGAGTCTGGTCGGCTCATGGGGGGTCCTGGTCGGTCCAGGAGGAGCGAAGGGAGGTCTGGTCAGTCCAGGGGGTCTGATCGGTCCAGAAGTACCAGAGGGGGTCTGGTCGGTTCAGAATGGGTCTGGTCGGCGTTTCTAGTGGAAATTTCTGATCGGACACTTCTAGTGATGACGTAACTTCGATGTGGTTCAAGCAGGAAGGCTCGAAGTGGTGAATGTGTTCATTGATCAAGGTGGAACAACGAATGCGGTGACAACTCAAAGGTTGTGAGTTGGTGGATAATGGCTGCTCGAGAAGGTTGCTTGAGCTATGAAACATCGTCAAGGTTGGACGATTAGAGATGCGAAGGCCGAGAAGTCATCGTTGTCGTAAGTTCTAGCAGGCTCAAAGCAGGGGTACGATGGGTATCGTTGAAAGGCCCAAAAGACCGGTTGTTGGTCGAGTACCCTGGGTCTTTCCGGTTGGGGAAAGGCCTAGTGTCAAGGTTGGACATTGCCAAGGTTGGGCATATGGAGTTCATGCTAGAACTGGGGTTACCATTAGCCCTTGACATATGGCAAGGTTGGCCATCATACGATAATGATGGTTTCGAAGCAGGATTGGCGGTGATAGCCAGAGTCTGTCATGTATGCTGGATGTTTTGCATGTGCCATCCCACGTGGGTTATCCAACATCGAAGTAGATGTTCCTTGAGTGCTTGTCTGATATTGGTTTCGGCCTCTGGGGCTTGTATTCAAGGGATGTCGAATTCGACTAGGTTGATTTACGTGAGATATATATATAATCTCGATGCCATAATTGCTATTGTTGGTTGTTTCTGTTTTCCATGGATGAATGGTTGTTCTGGTTCCTATGGATTAATGGTTGAAATGCTTGGTGTAAAGGCTATCACTGTCCGATGTGGGGAATATAAGGATGAGTTCTTCTCTGGTGATGTGGGTAGATAAGTTGTTCATTTACCCATTCTCATATGCTTTCTTGTTGAAGTTTGTTAGCTGTATTATCGCTCACTAAGACTATTGTCCGACTCAAGGTTTTATGTCTCCTCTTATTACCTTGGGCTGTTCATCCGGTTGTGGATGGGCAGACTAAGTAGCAGGTTACAGGTAATGGAGCTTAGTGATACGAGGAAGCTGAGCGATGACGAGCAGGAGGCTGGCGTACCAGTTTTATTCTATCTAGTATTTCTGTTTCCGCTGTTTGAGTTGCTTGAGAGTTGTAGTGAGGCCTTATGTACAAACTTGGATATCAGTTGGATAATCTTTCTGGATGTTGAAAGAGTTTCAAAAGTTTGCTATATGATACCTCATTACTATTACCTGTTGTATATGTTCTATTATACTTTATCCTTGCGCTGTGAGTTCTACGACAGGTTTCGATGTGTTCACTTACTATGATGATCGTCCATAGCAGCCTGGCACGCCTTTCGGCGCATTATTCCTCTTGTTTAGTGCGGGGGTTATGGGCGGTCGTCACATTTGGTATCAGAGCTCTGGTCAATGATTTTGGCCAAAGTTCGAAGACGTAATTACGTATGAGAGACGTATTTGTAGATTTCAGTTGGATGTTTACTATATATATTAGTATATATAGTAGTCACGGTTGTATCTCTTTAGCAGTTTTCTTGGAAGTGGCTAATTATTCTAAACTGCAGATTTAGAATGAGTAGACGACCATCAAGACACGCTGCTAGGGGAGCTAATACTGGAGGGGGAAATGGTGGTGAACCAGATTACCCGGCCATGTTTGAAGCCATGGCAGAAGCAATTATGCGAAGGGTACCCGCTCCAGTGGCGGCTACGGTAGATGTAGGTGTGCGAGTTCCTAGGGTAGATTTTGCAAAGATGTGCAAGGACTTTACATCTCTAGGAGGGAAACCATTCAAGGGAACTGAGCCAGCTGAAGAGGTTCAGAGGTGGATGGATTCTTCATCCGCTCTACCTGAATAATCGCATATTCATGCATTCTATGGTGGTTTCTGTGCTTGTGTATGCCGCATTTGAGCAGTAATCATTTGATTCATCCCAAAATCAGATAATTAATGATCTTATCTACTCATTTTTTCACAAAATAAAGTTGCTTTCTAAATTTTTCAGAAACCCCAAGCTTCAGAGAGGAAGATAATTGGAAAATGCATCACAGTTTCCTGACCAAAAGTGTGAACAACGTAAAACAAAAGTAGTTTAAAAGATATAAATAACCCGTAAGAAAAAAGTCGATATAAGCTAATTTTTATTTTGACTTCAGGAATTATAACGATCCAGAATTTTTAACCAATTTAAAATTGAAATTTTTATTACTTAATTTGAATTTGACATAAATATACATGGTTTAAAATATTTAATAATTTTGATAAGTTATATGATAGATTTTACTTGAATTATAAATGAGAATGATTATTAATAAGTTTGGATTTATTGATACTATTTGTCGTTTGATCGGATTTGTCAAACCATAGCATGAATTAGTAGCGTTAGAACTAAGTGTTATCCTTAGTTTTCATAGCATTTTAAAGGAAATGCTACCAAAAGATCACTTTCCCTCCTTAAGACAAGTGTAAGGACACCTGTATTTTTGCATGCCTCCTTTCATGCATGTTTTATACTTGCCCCTTAAGTGTCATTACCTCCTTAACCCTTCATTCCTATATAAGGAGGCCTTTCCTCCATTTTTTAACCATTCCACTCCATTTTCTTCTTTTCATCTTCTTCTTAAAGCTTATGGCCACGGTTTCCATGGCATAAGTCTTCCTCTTTTCCACCACCACCTTGCCGAAGTTCATAGTCATCCTCTTCCTCCTCTTATAATATAAAGAGAGAGAGAGATTAGTATATATTATATTATATATATTTTTGATGAAGAAGACGGTGCCCTGAAATACTGTCCGACGGTTCACTCAGCTAGGCTCGCCTACCATGAAGATTGTAAAGCTGTTTGGTGAGAACTCTTTAACATGGTTTATATATTTAATTAGTAGTTAGACTAAATTAAATATAGTGATGAATTATTAATGGTCAATGATGATTGATGTTTGTTGTGATGGATGATGGATGCGTAGTTTAGAACACACACACTATTAAGTGTTAATGTTATAACGCTTGTGCACAGTCATGGTTTATTTAATTATGTTGATGATGGTTGCTATGGATGTTTATAATAGGTGTTGATGTTGTTGCGCACACACTATGACACAACAATTATGGCATCACATTGGTGATCGAAAAATCTCCTTCGTAATTAGAAGCAATATTATCATTAAAATTAAAGGTTAATAATTAGAAAAACACATATGTACAAATTCATATATATTGATAAAGTTTCTTAAAATGAATAAACAAATACCGGAACATCCTAGGATGACAGAGAGGATAATGTCTAGGCTTGGGTTTGGAAATAAAGTTTCCTGCTCTCCCTGGCTATGCCTAACTGATCCGACGAATGAGATGATTAATTTGAAGTTATTTGAATTTAGAAATGAATTGGAATTTGATTTATCAAGTAAAAAAAAGTTGAATTTTAGATCCAAAATAATTTGGAAAGTAAATTTAAATGATTTAAAAGGGTTATATAAGGATATAATGATTTTCTAAGATATTTTGAAGTATCGTAGAATAATGGATATTATGGTCAAAATAGAGTTTGCCGCATAACGACAATTTACGTATTTTAGGTGCAAACTTTAAACGCTTATAACTTTTGCAATCAAAATCGAATTCCCATAAAATGAAAAATGTTTGATTTCCATTAACAAGAACTTTCAAATGAGTGAAAGCAGATTTTAATTTCGAGTTACAATTTTCGAGTTATGTTTGAAACCATTTTGGAAAAGTCGATGTAAGAACAATTGTTGACCACTATAAACAGCTATTTTTAAATGTTTTAAAAATTTGAAATCATTACAAATTATGAAAAGATGGTTTGAATTGTAAAGTTTAAGGTTTGGCTAAAATAAACGGTATTTTGATCAAAATAGTTAAGATAACTGTTTTGTAACACTTTTGAAATGCTATTGTAACGCTTCCTTCGAAAACAATCAATTTTGAAGTTTTAACCCGTAAACTATTTTCCGAACTATAAGTAATAATTTGTGGAATGTTTTCAAAGGTTTAAAAATATTAGAAATATTTTATATGGAATTTAAATTGATATTAATACGGGTTTTCAATTTTAAATAGTTGGATACGGTGGGAGATAAATCTTCGGATGTTTGATATTAATTTGGTAGATGATGACTCTTACTATTTGAGGAATTTAAAAGTTAGTTCACTGTTATTCCGCTTATAGTGAGAGTTGGATATGGAGATTAATATTGAGGATAAGTTGATGGTATTTCTATCCAGATTAATGTCAAAGAGTTGGATAAATCTTTTAATGAAGATACGGGTTTCCCAATCGGATTGAGATAAGTTGGACTGAAATAATCTTCAGATATTTGATATGAAATTCAGTGGTGTAAACATATATTATTTGTGGAATTTGGAAGATATTATTATATCGTTATTCCACTTATAGTATTCATTGATTATGAGAATTGATTTTGAATATAAGTAGATACAATTTATGTGTAACTTATGTTCAAAATCGATTGATTTGGGTTTTGTCGTGAATCATATCTTCAACAATATCATTCATGAAACATAATGATATTGAGTTGTGGAAATTCATATCGTAAATTGGGATTTAATCAGATCTTTGATTTGAGAAAATTAAAAATAAGAAATTGGGAACCAAGTATAATCTTTTAGTTAAGATTAAAGAATTGAATGTTGGAAAATCGATTTAATTGGAAACTATGGTTGAAATATGGATTAAAGGATTTTCAAAGGAAACTGGATTTTGATAACGAGTTATCAAATGGAAAATTAATTAAGGATTTGAGGCTAAATTATCTTTGATTTAAGGGATGTGTTGTAAAAGAGAAAGGTTAAATATGGATTTTGTTAAAGATAATTTGAGAATAGGTTTAATGAAATTTAGTTTAACAAAATCCAGGATGGAAGGAAATTTGGTAGAAAGCCTCTGTGTTCCATAATTGTGTTTTTAATTGTGCTTATTATTTGGAAAGACCGGGAACAGAATTATGTATGAAAACCATTCCAAGTAATAATACGACGTTGTGGAGTAATTGAAGACATTTGAGACGACGTTGAAGACCGGGACCCTTCATGTCGTATGGGTGACTTGCTGAATGTCTCAATTGGGTAGCTCCCATTTGCAGATGGATTTTAGGTCAGCTAAGTGGCAAGAAGCCCAAACGTATGTGAAGGAATTTCGGATTGTTGTTTCGTTCAGACCCAGAACGAACATTTATGGATTGTGTGTCTGACATTGTAATTGACTACGTAGTACTGATCTCTATTAAATATATATTTGTTTGGTGGTAGAGAATTTATTCTCTTGCTTAACACCCTTCTCTAAGACGTATGAGCTTAGAAGTTATATATCGATAGAAATCAGTGATGCATTTTGAATGGACATTGTGGCATACTTAAGTTATGTGGTGAGCTTTGGATGATCAAAGCATGGCTTATTTAAGCGTAGCTTTGTGTATATCGGGACCTCGGCAAGCCTCACACCCCGGTAAATGGCCAAAACAGGAAGAAATGCAGTAGGGTTATGGGGTGTTGTCTCCTTCTAGATAAAAGGTGTACTATGGTATGGAGCCCAGGTATTAACCTATGTGGTAAAAGCATCTACTTTTGTGGTTTTTGTTGAAGCACGCTCGGAAAGGTCGGTAACGACTGGGAGATGACATACTCAGGCGTAATCTAAGTTACCCAGTTAAGGGGTAACCCGGCCTTGTGTTGGAATGAGGAGCATCACTGTTGATCCTCAGACATCCCTCTAGAGGTGTTCAAAATTCGGTTCGGAAGGAAGTTCCTTTACCTAGTCATTGTTGGAAACCCAATCTCCGCTACAAGCCTGTACGCTTTCGATTGTATACCATACGTCTGTATAGTATATGGTACACATGCTGGCTAGGATTAATACATTTACTTTCGAAATTGTTTTCGCACTATATTATAGTATTGAAAGAGGAATTTCACGTATCAAGCATTTTTGACTACACAAGAAGAAACCTCGCCCATGTGTGCGTTTGCATTGTGTGTGTGCCGCGAGACCTTATGTTAGTTTCATTTTTCAAAAGATCATTGCGAATTTCTATGCACTGGTATTCACACGGAGTAAACCCGTTCCACATTAGCTGTGTGGTCTTGTGAATTACCTAACTTTAAAATAAACCCTAAAAGCAAATGTTTTGAGTTCTCACACCAGTCCTTGTTTGGCATGAGGCAACGTGATTGGAGGTTCTCGCTCTTGGTTTGGTGGCGAGCGGGAGACTCTTACCTCTACTTGTCCCAAGAGGGGTTGGTAAGGCATGAGGCCGCGGCAATCAAGAAGCTGGTTGTAAAACAAGGTGCTGGGGTACCATTGTAATGCCACGACGGAGTATTAGCCGCTGTCCGATGGTTGAAAAAGACCAGACCATTACAAAGTGGTATCAAAGCTTTGGTTTATACAAAGCAATGGGGTACGACACATTTGAGCAAAAGGAAAGGCCCATCAGAGTTATGTATCTCATTTGAGATAGAGTTAGTAATGCCCTAGAATGAGATTTTGGTGTATTAAATTTGAGAGAGCGTATTTGAAAATATGAATTGAGTTTTGAAAAGTTATATTTTAAGAAAGAAACATATTTGGGAAATGTATGGTCAATTATAACATGGATACTTAATCAAACGATTAAGGTTAAGTTTACATTTTTTGATTATAATTACACATAAAATACTTCTAATGGCATGGTAATTAAGCCCCTTCCGCTGATTAGGAAAATGATCAGAGTACAAATGCCTTTTGGATTTAATTTCACTATTGGGTAACATTTCGAAATATTGATAAGATTATATTATATCAGTTGTTAAGAGATAAACTTGGGTCAAATTTGTTAAGGTAAATTCTCGTCCAAAGAAATTAACCAATATGGTTAGGAACCAAAATATATAATAAGAGTTTGAATTTTTTTATCCGATGTTGAGGTTGGACTATCAAGTATAAGAAGATTTTGTGTATACGTCTGATCAACGTATATGCGAAGTCTTAAGTATACTAGATAGATATATAATCACACTCTATTCGCTTGAAGATGATTTTGTTGATGACTGCAGCATCATCAGTATGTATTTTCGAGTTTCCAAAGTGGGATGACTATATGATTCCCATTAAAACATCAATATATACTTAAACCAATTTAGGTAATCGTTTGAAAATATTAGGTAAATTGATGTGAATTAGAATAAGTAAGTGAGATCTTGAAATTTTGATAAGTTGTAAGAATTATATCAGGTAAACTGTAATAAGGATAAGCCAGTAAAGAGTATATGAGAAAGTGCATTTGTGATATATATATATATATATATATATATATATATATATAAGTTTTGAAAAGATGTATAGTTTGAAAACTCAAATCAAAATTTTGAGTAAGAATTGGCAGTTACTTTGGAATTGATTTTGAAAGAATGTATTTTGAATATAAAGGAAAAAGATCTTTGAAAATATTTGAAAATAAAAAACTTGAGCACAGACATCTTGTGATTGGAATTTCTCAGTTGATTAAAAGACGTCTACGTAAAGTTGTAATTTACATAAGCAATCCAAGTAGTTTGGGAAACGATTTAAAGGCTAAGTTGGAATCAATTAATCAGGATATTTTATAACTAGTCCTCCCCAACTAATTAAATTTAAAATGCAAATATCTTGAGAATTCAATATGATGATATGATATTTAACGATATTTTGGTTAAGGACTACATTGGTTAAAGTTGTTTCTCTAAATTTTGATGGAAATAAGTTTTGTAATTTTTAATTTAGAATAATTAATGAGGATAGCCAAACTTAATCATTATAAGGAATAAAAAAATCTTGAATTATCGGCAATTTTGGACAGTCGATAAGTTATAAAGTACATTGTGGCAATAAAAGGAACTATTTAAGTAAGCATGAATACCTTGTGAATTAAGTTTCACAATTTGATTAAAGGATATTTGGCAAGTGGGAATAGTAAGAAGATATTTAGATAAGCTGAGTTCTGAGATGATCGAGTTTTCCATGTAAAGAATAATAGTAATTTTGGGGAACTGAAAAGGAATAAGTTTCATAACCATTGTATTTGCAAGATAAGATCTAAGAGAATAAATTTATAACTCTGAATTTTCTTGAAGGAGGTAAATGGTTAAGTATAAATTATTGGCCTAGTAAACGATGAATCGAATATAATGGGTGATTGGAAGATATCGTTGAAGGACATGTAAATATGGTTATCCATAAATATGTGTGCTAGAATATTCTACGTGGTATATCCATTATGAGAACCTAGAGCTTTGGTATAAGGAGTTTTAATCTTGTGTCTGAAAATCTACAAGATGTCAAATGAGTAATTGCGATTCCCTTTCCTTTTCGAGGACGGAAAGTTTTAAGGGGGAGGTGAATGTAACGATCCAGAATTTTTAACCAATTTAAAATTGGAATTTTTATTACTTAATTTGAATTTGACATAAATACATATGGTTTAGAATATTTAATAATTTTGATAAGTTATATGATAGATTTTACTTGAATTATAATTGAGAATGATTATTAATAAGTTTGGATTTATTGATACTATTTGTCGTTTGATCAGATTTGTCAAACCATTACATGAATTAATAGCGTTAGAACTAAGTGTTGTCCTTAATTTTCATAGCATTTTAAAGGAAATGCAACCAAAAGATCACTTTCCCTCCTTAAGACAAGTGTAAAGACGCTTGTATTTTTGCATGCCTCCTTTCATGCATGTTTTACACTTTCCCCCTTATGTGTCATTACATCCTTAACCCTCCATTCCTACATAAGGAGGTCTTTCCTCCATTTTTTAACCATTCCACTCCATTTTCTTCTTTTCATCTTCTTCTTAAAGCTTATGGCCATGGTTTCCATGGCATAAGTCCTCTTTTCCCCCACCACCTTGCTGAAGTTCGTAGTCATCCTCCTCCTCCTCTTATAATATAAAGAGAGAGAGAGATTAGTGTATATTATATATATTTTTTGGTGAAGAAGACGGTGTGTCGAAATACTGTCCGACTGTTCACTCAGCTAGGCTCGCCTACCGTGAAGATCGTAAAGCTGTTTGATGAGAAATCTTTAACCACGGTTTATATATTTAATTAGTAGTTAGACTAAATTAAATATAGTGATGAATTATTAAATGATGATTGATGTTTGTTGTGATGGATGATGGATGCGTAGTTTAGAACACACACACTATTAAGCGATAATGTTATAACGCTTGTGCACAGTCATGATTTATTTAATTATGTTGATGATGGTTGCTATGGATGTTTATAATAGTTGTTGTTGTTGCACACACACTATGACACAACAATTATGGTATCACATTGGTGATCGACAAATCTCCTTCGTAATTAGAAGCAATATTATCATTAAAATTAAAGGTTAATAATTAGAAAAGACACATATGTATAGATTCATATATATTGATAAAGTTTCTTGAAATGAATAAGTAAATACCGGAACATTTTAGGATGACAGAGAGGATAGTATCTAGGCTTGGGTTTAGAAATAAAGTTTCATGCTCTCCCTAGCTATCCCTAGCTGATCCGACGAATGGGATGGTTAATTTGTAGTTATTTGAATTTAAAAATGAATTGGAATTTGATTTATCAAGTAAAAAAAAATGAACTTTAGATCCAAAATAATTTGGAAAGTAAATTTAAATGATTTTAAAAGGGTTATATAAGGATGTAATGGTTTTCTAAGATATTTTGAAGTATCGTAGAATAATGGTTATTATTGTCAAAATAGAGCTTGTCGCATAACGACAATTTACATATTTTAGATGCAAACTATAAAAGCTTATAACTTTTGCAATCTAAATCGGATTTCCATAAAATGAAAAACGTTCGATTTTCATTAACAAGAACTTTCAAATGAGTGAAAGCAGATTTTAAATGCAAGTTATAATTTTCAAGTTATGTTTTAAATCGTTTTGGAAAAGATCGATGTAAGAACAATTGTTGACCATAACTATAAAAAGCTTTTTTTAATTGTTTTAAAAATATAGAAAAAAATTGTAAAATCATTACAAATTATGAAAAGGTGTTTTGAATTGTAAAATTTAAGTTTTGGCTAAGATAAACGATATTTTGATCAAAATAGTTAAGATAACTGTTTTGTAACGCTTTTGTAACACTTTTGAAATGCTATTGTCACGCTTCCTTCGAAAACAATCAATTTTGAAGGTTTAACCCGTAAACTATTTTCTGAACTATAAGTAATAATTTGTGGAATGTTTTCAAAGGTTTAAAAGTATTAGAAATATTTTATATGGAATTTAAATTGATATTAATACGGGTTTTCAATTTTAAAAAATTGGATCGGTGGGAGATTATTCTTCGGATGTTTGATATTAATTTGGTAGATGATGACTTTTATTATTTGAGTAAATTAAAAGGTAGTTCACTGTTATTCCGCTTATAGTGAGAGTTGTATACGGAGATTAATATTGAGGATAAGTTGATGGTATTTCTATCCAGATTTAATGTCAAAGAGTTGGATAATTCTTTTAATTAAGATACGGGTTTTCCAATCGGATTAAGATAAGTTGGATAGAAATAATCTTCGGATATATCAGTGGTGTAAACATATATTATTTTTGGAATTTGGAAAATATTATTATATCGTTATTCCACTTATAGTATTCGTTGATTATGAGAATTGATATTGAATATAAGTAGATACAATTTCTGTGTAACTTATGTTCAATATCGACTGATTTGGGTTTTGTCGTGAATCATATCTTCAACAATATCATTCTTGAAACCCAATGAGATTGAGTTGTGGAAATTCATATCGTAAATTGGGATTTAATCAAACCTTTGATTTGAGAAAATTAAAAATAAGGAATTGGGAACCAAGTATAATCTTTTAGTTAAGATTAAAGAATTGAATGTTGGAAAATCGATTTAATTGGAAACTATGAGGATTTTCAAAGGAAACTGAGTTTTGATAACGAGTTATCAAATGGAAAATTAATTAAGGCTTTGAGGCTAAATTATCTTTGATTTAAGGGATGTGTTGCAAAAGAGAAAGGTTAAATATGGATTTTGTTAAAGATAATTTGAGAATGGGTTTAAAGAAATATAATTTATCAAAATCCAGGATGGAAGGAAATTTGGTAGAAAGCCTGTGTGTTCCGTAAATGTGTTTTTAATTACGCTTATTATTTGGAAAGACAGGGAACAGAATTATGTCTGAAAACCATTCCAAGTAATAGTACTACGTTGTGGAGCAATTGAAGACATTGGAGACGGCATTGACGACTGGGACCCTTCATGTCGTAAGGGTGACTTGCTGAATGTCTCAAATGGGTAGCTCCCATTTGCAGATGGATTTTATATCAGCTAAGTAGCAAGAAACCCAAACGTATGTGAAGGATTTTCAGATTGTTGTTTCGTTCAGACCCTGAGCGGACATTTATGGATTGTGTGTCTGACATTGTAATTGACTACGTAGTACTGATCTCTATTAAATATATATTTGTTTGGTGGCAGAGAATTTATTCTCTTGCTTAACACCGTTCTCTAAGACGTATGAGCTTAGAGGTTATATATCAATAGAAATCAGTGATGCATTGTGAATGGACAATGTGGCATACTTAAGTTATGTGGTGAGCTTTGGATGATCAAAGCATGGCTTATTTAAGCGTATCTTTGTGTATATCGGGACCTCGGCAAGCCTCATACCCCGGTATATAGCCAAAACAGGAAGAAATGCAACAGGGTTATGGGGTGTTGTCTCCTTCTAGATAAAAGGTGTACTATGGTATGGAGCCCAGGTATTAATTCATGTGGTAAAAGCATCTGCTTTTGTGGTTGTTGTTGGCGCGAGCTCGGAAAAGTCGGTAATGACCGGGAGATGACATACTCAGGCGTACTCTAAGTTACCCAGTTAAGGGGTAACCCGACCTTGTGTTGGCATGAGGAGCATCACTGTTGATCCTCGGACATCCCTCTAGAGGTGTTCAAAATTCGGTTCGGAAGGAAGTTCCTTTGCCCGGTCATTGTTGGAAACCCAAACTCCGCTACGTGCCCATACACTTTTGATTGTATACCATATGTCAGTATAGTATATGGTACCTATGCTGGCTAGGATTAATACATTTGCTTTCGAAATTGTTTTTGCACTATATTATAGTATTGAAAGAGGAATTTCACGTATCAAGCATTTTTGACTGCATAAGGAGAAACCTCGCCCATGTGTGCATTTGCATTGTGTGTGTGCCGTGAGACCTTATGTTAGTTTCATTTTTCAAAACATCATTGTGAATTTCTATGCACTAATATTCACATGGAGTAAACCCGTTCCGCATTAGCGGCATGGTCCAGTGAATTACCTAACTTTAAAATAAACCCTAAAAACAACTGTTTTGAGTTCTCACACCAGTCCCATGAGTAACCTAGAGTTTATTGTTCCCACACTTAAACTCTGGGTACCCATAATTTTTACACGAGCAACCTAGTAGTTTGGTTCGTAGATTTAGCCTTGGAGTTAGTTGGAGCAGGATTTTGGTTTTAGCTAGAGCTATTATGTCTTGGAGCATTTGCATTCTTCCGGTGAGTTTAGTATCTTTTCCGCTGTGTAACCGATGTACTCTGATGTACCTCTTGTAACTCTGATGTAATATTATTTTAATGATAATGGAAAAGTTCCTTTTATTTTGTGCAAATGTGTAAGTGCCCCTAATAATCCGTCTTTATAAACGGTTTAAGTTGGTTTAATTACAGGCGAAAACCGAGCAAAAAGCCGGACCGTTACAGGAATGCAACATGTACATTAAAATTTGAATGCTTTGAACTATTTGCTCCAATCTTGATCAAAACAAAAATGTTTAATCTAACTCAAGCTTGGGTAACCTCAATTTCAACCCTAATCAGTTGCAATTTCAACCAATCCTTGATCAAATTATTATAGAACAAATATTGATTTTTTTAAGACTTGCACCAATCATTTAGAAATCCAACTCAAACACATTAACACGGTCTATGGAAATCTTGAAACAGGTAGAATCCACCCTAAATTGCAGTATGCAGCTATTTTACAATGCATAATCATATAGATAGTTGAAATGACAAAATTATTTCATCATTGAGGTGTCAATCGTCATCAGTTATGTTCTTCCAGCAAACACTACAACAAAAAAGCCATATTTAAACTACTATTTTACAACAGTCGCAAAACCACAGTTGTAATAAAGGGTTTTACAACTTTTTTCTTAACAAAGTTGTAATATACAAATTTTCAACAACTAATTTATTTTTCCAATTGCAATAGATGTCTATTACAATATTTCTACATTATCTGTTCTAGTATGTGCTTAATTTTGACAACTACTTATCTTGGTAATTAGTAACTATCATTAAATAATAAGAATTGATAACTAGTTTAAGATATGAAATAACTCTATATAATGATTACTTATTAATAAAAATCCACTAAGCTTTCTAATCAAATATTGCTTTGACCGTAAAACCATATTTTTAACCAGATCTAAATATTCACTTGGTTTCAAAATTTTGAATTCCTATTGGCTCCAAAACCAAATTTTTGAGTGCTCATCGAAATTTTCGCTTGGCTCCCGCCTTCCTTTAGCCTAAAATTTTGTTTTCATTGCTCTCGTCGTTAATTTTATTCTTGATTCATACTTGGATATTGTCAGCGAAGTTGCATGAATTGAAAAATTGTCCCTTATTATCGATTTTGCTCTACTCACAATATTTTTCTCCCACGTAAATTCCTAATTCATTATTGACCCTTGTTTTTCTTCCAGATCTAAAAAATGGCGTCTTCGTTTATAGGTGAACGATTTATTCTATAAATAAAATGGCTTTTGCCTAAAATTTTCTTCTTGGTATATAAAAATGGTGTCTTTGTTTACAGGTAAATACCCAACTCATTACTGCTTTGGTAATATTCAGAAATATAATTTTTTAATGGGGTAAGGGTTTCCACCGTCTCTCTCAACTTCTCAGATCTAACCATTTGTCCTCCTATCTCTTACTCTTTCGCAACAAATTCTTCCTTAATCACTACGCTATCTTTCGTTTTCACTGTTAATCCCCTTATTCTTGTTTACTTTGTGTTTCCACTGCTTAAGTCGTGTCTCAATCCCATCTCACGTCTTTTTTCTAGATTATTCTTCCACTATTCAACTTTCATCTATCCATGTTGAGTCCCCATTCCTTTACTCGACTCGTTAGCTCCTTCCATTCTTCTTGATTGTCGTCCCCGACCTATTTTAAGCAAGTGAATCACTCTCCCATCCTTATTTTATAGTTGTTGAAGCCACACGAGTTTTGTATAATGTTCCAAATCAGGTTTTTTCTACGTGTTAGGCTTGGGCTCATAGTTCGTTCTGAGCTTTTTGGAAGTTTATGTGGTGTGTTTTAATTCGGTAATTTCTTGTGTTTCTGGATGGATTTTTATGGCAATGGGATGGACTGCTCGAAATCAGTTGTGGTGTGCTTTTTGATGCTGATCTTGAGTTACCGGTCTTTCCATGAGATCTCTTCCCTACAAGCTTGCCCCTCTTGAGCATGATCCAGCGGGTTCGGATCGGTGGCGAGCCATGCTTTTTCGGTTGTGATGTCAATTTGTTTTGATTTTGGTGTCTTTTATGGTTGCTAGTTACATGTCAGTATGCTGCCTCTTTAAATGTTTTTTAACCTGCTATTTGCTATCACTAGGTAGTCAGATTATCAAGTTTTCTATCCGACTTGTTGTAGCAAAATGTAATGTAGTTATTGGAATGGGACTGCCTATGGCAGCCTGCACTATGTGTGGTGTTATGATATTATGTTATGTGCGAAGTGTAGTGTGATTGCTTACACAACTTGTTGAGTGATTTGTAAGGTGAGTGTTGGTCATGTAGATGTTATGTGATCGGACTACAATAAAAACCTTAATTAGTTGCTAAGTAACTCGCCTTACACCTATTATCATTATAAAAGTGGTAGGCCACGATATATAAAAAAGTCATTACTTCTTTGGTTCCCTGTCTATTCTCTAAATAAAATCAATGTTGCCTCCGAAGTGAAACCATTCTCCTATATTTATTTTTAGGTTAACTGAACTACTCCACACGAATTCGGAGTTGAAATTTTGAGGAATTTTTCTTCGTCTGAGCTCCTATTCTAGTTGTATACCAAACTAAGTCTCTCTACTTATGTCAGTATCTATTCTTTGATCTTCAATTTTTGTTTTAATTTCAATAGACCTGGAAGCAGTGAACTACACCTGGCCTGTCACTCCTCGGCGTATTTCACGACTGGCTCACCTTGGTATGCATCTCAGTTGGTTTATTAAAGCATTCGTAAAGTATAAAATGTATGTTCGTATGTTCTTGTTTTGCATATTGGCTAGAAATAGATTATTAGTACCTTGACCATGCTCTATAGCATCTTCAATAACAGCATCACATTTCCAACAATGAAGGGTGAACAAAAATACTTGCAAGAGGAATTTTTTCGGGATATCTAGACTGAATATTGTTTTGGCTTCGGTCCCTTCCCTTTAATTTGTTGAGTGCGCTTTAGTTTTAGTTTTGTTAGCTTGTAAATTTTAATTTTCTTTGAAATTGAATTTGTTGTTATCATTACATGCCTAAAATCACAAGTCTACTTTCTATGGTGATTAAAAAACTAGATAGAGCTATGGAGGTAATTCACTGTTCAACTTAGTTGGATTGTAAATACGGTTTTGAAATTTTTCTTTAGTTTGTATGCATCAAACATTTAAGTTCATTAGGTTTTCTATTTATATATTGTCTTTGTTCTGCAATCATACAATGGTATCCATGTAAGATATGCTTTGAGTTTCTATGTTTGCATTACCAGTAAGAACCTTAGATTTATTGATATGCTTGCGACCTTAAATTTTGTGGAAAAAAAAAGCTCTTATGAATGAATCTTTTCTTTCTGACTTGAAAAGCTTTAAGGTAAAAACAAAGGATAGTAATAATAACAATTTACATATTGTTAGCATTGAGTTACTTTTAGATGAGTCAGCTCCTTAATCTTTTTTGTTATTTTGCACAAACACGTGTTGTGGTAGGAGAGCTAGTAACTGTAACAACCCGTATTTTTATAACATGTTAAAACAAGAAATCAGGGCAGAATTAAATTTTAAAATAAGAATCAAGGGAAACGGGTTGCGCCATTGCGTTCGTCTCGGAATTCTACATGAAATCGAGTCAGAGTTTTTGAAAATCGGAGTCCGTATGACCAAGTTATGACCCTCCGAAGTTTCAGAAATTTTTAAAGTTCAAAACAGCTTGAATTCAAATTCAAATTTCGAATTCAAAACCCAGAAAAGACTGGGCGGGAAATTTCCCGCCCAGGACCAGATCGACTGGGTGGTCGACCCTTGAGTCAACCTGCCCAGGACCAGGTTGACCATAAAGTCGACCTGGTTGTCGACCTGGTACCCCGAACCCATTTTTGGGTCAGAATTCATTCTGATGTTTCTGGTTCGATTTCTGTTCGGATTCATTGCCCTGACCCTATATAAACAGCTCCTAACCCTAGTCTCTCTACACAAATTATGTCTGGCCTTATGCTGTTGGAATTTTGGTTGAAAAGATATAGAAAAGGGGGCTATTTCTTCTTCGTCAAGACTACGCGTAGAGCTTTGCTAATTGGTGGATTTTTAGAGATTCTACATCGCTTCTTTTATTCTCTAATTCTTAAAAACCACGATATGTAAGCCCCAGTTACTTTTATATCCAAACTCTATACTTAACATGAACATGTAGTAAATTGAAATTGAACGTATGTATCATTGTTATCTTGGATCAATCATTGTATATTTTGGATCTACTTTTGTTCACCTTGGATCTATTATTGTTCATATTGGATCTATTATTGCCCACCTTGAACCTAGTACCGTTCATCTTGAATCTTGACTTTTGGGTAAATTGTTATGAACTTGATTTGGGGCCTATTCATGATATAAACCTAAACCCCTCATGTCTATTATATTAGCATGCCTGTGATGTTGAACCTGTTATTATTCACAAATTGGGTTATTATCTTACGTCAACTATTGCCATGTCCATCACCCTATTTTGCTAGATTTGATATTTGAGACCACTATTTCATATGCCAGTAAAGTTATAATCATATATCTCAAGTTATACCATGATTAACTTGTAATCACCTTTGCCACCTTATGCCCATCTTTTTTATGTTATTCCCTAATTAGATCTATTGTATTGATTCGAATTCACGTGCGTTGAGAATACGATTTGGGTAGATTAGGCAAAACATGAACTGGTTATAAACATGAATCATGAACTTGATAATAGGCATAAGTTGAAACATGAAACTTGACACGAACTTGACATGAAACTTGAACATGGTCATGACATTAGAATGAACTTGAAAATGGCCAACTCGAGGTTGGGTTGAGTTTGCAGTGAATCTGCCCGGAACCGCCCGGAAAATCCAGTTACTGAAAACAATAAGATCCAATGTGGGTAGTTGGTCATATCGCGCTTGAAACCCGAGGTCAGACTGAGTTGTGGTATAAATCTGCCCAGGCCCGGCATATCCAGTGACCACAACAACAGGTCTAATGTGATTGGTTAGGGTGCATTAATGAATTAATTCCACATGATAGGGTTAAGTCATGAACATGAAAGACAACACTTAACCAACTTGAAATATGATTGGTAGGGTTAGGTCATGAACTTGAACGACAACACCTAACCAACTTAACACGTGAATGGTAGGGCTAAGTCACGAAATTAAATTACAACACTTAGCCAACTTGATATGCTAGACTGATGGGGTTAAGTCTCGAATTTAAATGACAACAATTAACCTACTAGACGGAAACCCTAGTTACGCAGTCCATTTCAGCAGTAACCCACTAGATGTATCACGGTACCCTGGAACTAGGCAGGGTGGGGCACGATTACTGGGCTGATTGTAAGTGACCAATACGACGGCTGTGTGGGTGCGCCAGTGTAGGTTCAGGCGGGCTATGGTCGTGCACGTGGTCCGGAGTTGAAAAAGCAGGCATTGGGCATCCGTAGGTTTATCTGTGCATTCTTGATTCGTGTCGGTGGTTGGCACCATAGGGCTTGATACACACTATGGTGGACCTAGCACAGGTGACTACATTCGTGATAGAGCCGTATGACACAGAAACACAACGAGCTAGAACTTGTAGGGAGCCGATCGATTAGTAGATCGTTCCGTTGGACCTAGTTATGGGTCATTTCACGATATTGGGCCAAGGGATCATTTCATGATTAATACTTGACATGGGTTAGGATACTAGTACAGTTAGTGCAGTGAATCTTGGATATGCGATCCTAGACTTTATTTATCTTGTTAGCTTAGTTATCATGCCAGACTTATCATCATCCCTATGTTTACTTTCGGTTTATTCATGTCTTGTTAATTTTACTAGTTTTTATACTGAAAGTCACTAGGGCTTACCAGTCTTTATGACTGACCCTTTTTCTTTCGCCTCTTTTTCTTTCATTTTCCCCCCCAGGTTCTCAGGGAGGAAACTGTAGCTCTTAGCTTGGACTTAGCTTGATTTCTATCAGCTCATGTATGGTTTGGTCTTGAGCTATGATATGGCTGCACTTCTGCTATTTTGGGGAATAGTTTACTTTTGCTATTTTAAACTTATGCTTCTTTATTTAGAACTTGATGTAATGGAGAAATGACAATTGTTATTTTGATGTAGGTGGTTTTAACTCTATCTTTGAAATAATGAAATTTGGTTTTTAATTTCTACCGCTGCTTTATTTATGTTCTGTCTTGAGTTATCTCTGTGTATGTTTACCTAGATAATGCTCCACCAAAACTAGTGCATTCCCTTTGTGAGTGACCCTAGCGGAGGTGGGGTGTTACAGTAACCTTTTCTTTTTATGTGTTTACAACCTACAAGTTTAAACCTGAAGATCACAATTGTTATTGATGATGAGGAGGCAGCTTCTGAAGCTTTGATTTTCAGCTTTGAAGCTAGATGATGAGGATAGTCGTAATTTTGTACATTTTTATGTAGTATATGATTTATAATTTGTATTCTGGATATAAAGTTGTGATTTTTATCAATGAATGGATCATAATGCCTTTAAATTTTCATCTATTTCTTATGTAATTTATCTATTTATTGTTGCATATATAATATATATAGATTTGTATGCATATATTTTGTGGATATATTACAACTGCAATATAATAATTGTAATAAAATATATCACAACGGTTATAAACAGTTGTAAAAATTATAACAACAATGTTGCATAACAGTTGTAATAAAGTTTATTACAACGATGGAAAAAAGTTGTAAAATATACATATCACAACGGTGTTGCAACAATGCAAAAAAGTTGTAAAAGATTTTAGTTTGTTACAACTTCTTAATACATGACGGTTGCCCCACCGTTGTAAAATGTATTTTACAACGGTTTTCCACCGTTGTAATAGGGCCTTTTTGTTGTAGTGAAATAGTCTAAGACAAAATATGATCATCACTTTCAAAGAGGTATCCGAGCGAGGAACCTCCACCGGGAGCAGCATGCACCTTTGTTGATGATCGATCAATGAGAAAATTTCTAGTGTTCTACCCATCAGCTAAAAAATAGTTGTTTCCAACTATCCCTTGAATTCATGCAGGTATTTCTTTGAGTTTCTCCATAGGGGGAGAAGCAGTAGAGTTCTCAGCAGGTTTCTCGATTGTACTTGTGGAGCTTCGTCAGAACCAAATAAGTAGCCTAAGGAACTCTGACCCCCTCCACTACTCCCTCCTCTATTCATCTTGCTAGGTGGAATTGTTAAAATGTATGTGATCACCGGAAACCCTAAGCTTCACAAGGGAAGATGACAGACTCATTGATTTATAAGAAATCATAATAGAAACAACCAATTTTACTCATCTAACTTAAGCACCAGCAACCTAAAAAAAAACTCTAAACCCAATCATGTTCAACCCTAACCAGGACGTTGTCGGCCTCATCAAGAAAGCAGCGATAATTATCCGACCTTCCTCACCTGCTTCTATCACCGGAGCCACCGTACTTCATATCCATATGCCACCAAATCAAAACACATATTCATCGTGCGATATCGCCTATTCTTCATGTCTAATACATCGATTGTACGCCTATTCAGGTCTGCCTAATACTTCATCATAGGCCTATTTTTGATTATATGCCTATTCATCAAATCACAATTCAGATCCGTTCGCCTATTCATCACGCCTAATGTAACATCCCGAGATTTTGCGATAATTTAAAATATTAAATTTAATGTGATTTTGAGCAAACTTGTTGTAAATATTAAAATTAATGATTTATGTCGTATATTGATAAGGTATGAACTAAAATTGACTTGTTGAAAATGAACTGCAATAGCTATGTATAATATGATAGTGTTTGATGATTTGTTTGTAATGGAATTTGAAATCTATATTAAATTAACAACATAAAAAGGATTAACTAATTTTGAGAAGTTGGAATTTATTATTAATATATTTAATGAAATCGATTTACGAAATTTATAATTGAAATAAAATTTAAACTTGGTAAATAATAAAAATTGAATTCACGGTAAATGATAGTAAAGTTTATAAGTTTATATGAATTCTATTTTGATTTGGAGAGAATTTATAAACCTTTGAATCTAATTTAAAGGTGAATAAATGAAAATGAATATTTTATTATATTCATGAACTAGTTAAAATTTTCATTTTGTAAATGATTTCAGAATTCATTGAAATTAATTTTATTGGATCTGAAATTGTAAAATATTGTAAGATCTAAATTTTCGTAGCCAACGGAGTCATCGCTTGATCGCAATAATTTAAAACGTGTAAAAATTTGTGTATATAATTTAATTAAATAATCGAGTTTTCGAAGAAACTGCTAGAGACTTTGGAATTGGGCTTTAAAACCTATTCTGTTGCGTTCATAAGGCATCAAAACCTATTGTTAGGATGTAAGCAGGACTGATTTGGACTCAGTTCGAATTTTGGCTTAAATACACGCAAAACGATGAATTTAATATTAAAAAAATAAATCGAAACCCTAATAATATTGCAGGCCGCCGTCGTCTCCTATTTCAATGGCCAAAAAAATCGATCATTTCTTCCTTTTCCTTCGATCCGCTCAACCATTTGACAAGCTTCCAAAACAAAATTTGTAGAACTAGACAAGATCTTTGAATCCAACAGTAACGATCTCGATTGGCGTTGTGGTTGAGGAGCATTTGACTCACGTTCACGGCAGCGGTGGTCTCGGTTTTCGAGCTAAAGGGGGAAGTCGAGTTTGGATTCGTTCAGGTCGGGGATGGAGTCCGAGGTGGTGCGCTTTCTGATGATGTTTGATCGTGATTTTGGGGGCGGTTGTCGGGTGCGTGTATATGGGAACCGAATGGGATGGGTTTGTTTGGATCGCGTTCTTCCTGGAGCGGCTATGAATGAAGAAAGTGGCAGCCATCACATGCTGACGTGGCGAGTAAGGAGTAAGTGAGTTTGTTTTATTTTATTTCGTTTAATTTAAATTCAGAATGTTTAAACACACATAACTTTTCATACGAGCTCTAATTGATACGCGGTTTGTTGCGTTAGAATCGTATCAACGAGCACTTCACGATGGACTGATTTGGACAGATTCTACACGTTAAATTTTGGGGCTTATTTTGTATTTCAAACGCGTTTAGAATCAAGGTGAGTGATTAAAGCCACTCACACCTAATTAAAATATTTGATTGTTAGTTAAATTAAATTTATGTTATGATATGATTGTATTGTTTGTTGTTTGATTGTTTAAACTGCTTGTTTGTGTTAATCGGCATAGACAATATAATTTAATTTAATTATTGTTGTTATAAATTGTACAGTTAGAATTTAATTTCTAGTTTAAAAACCTCATACCTGATGACTAGTAATTGATATTATATTGAACTATTTAGATTTGTTTATTTTGATGGATGCCTAAAATTTATATTATTAATGTATTGATATGTAATTCATCTTGTTATCAACGCTGTTTATATATGTTATTGATTTTTGTTGATTAATCCCAGCTATTATCCTAGATGTTACGGGCATCAAATAAACCCGGGATTAATCATTGAAATGAATTAAGAACGTAGGTTGAAATGATAAATACCTATAGCCCTAATTTGGAACGAAATTATATATAATTTCCCAAATACCGAAATTAAATTTAAAATAACACTTGGCCATAGGATATAAAATTATATACGGACACCAGATGGTTAAATAAAATTTGTTTTAACTTTGAACCTTGGAGTATCGTTTAAAAATAATACAAACGATGTTTTATCAGTCGATTTCCTTTGAATTTGAACTTTGAGTTTTGAAATATAAAAGCAAAAAGGGAAATAGTTTAATGTGGTAACTGAAGCTAAAAATGAAATTGTATGTGAATCTAATTTATTGAAATTGAATTATTTTATACACCTTTGAAATTTAATTTAAATCAACATTGATTTAAAATGTTATCTGAATTGAGAACTAATTATTTGTTATAAATAGAAACCATTGAAAATGAGAATCTGATTTGTAATTTGACTATTTGAATTAAATTGATTGAATTGAAATGAATGTGAATTGGAAATTTAATTGATTGAAATATTGAGATGGAGTTGATTTAATTTGAAATTGGAATATGACTTCAAGTCTAACTAAAATTTTGTCGAAACGATTCTAATTCCAACTATATTATTTTAAACCATTTTAGAAACTATTTTAGTTGTTAACTATTTTACTTTACAAAATGTTTTACTTTATAACTACTATTTTTCTTATATATATTAATTTTTTTAATAAACTATTTTAATAGTCAATTACTTATTTTATAAATTAATTTAATATATTTTATTTTACTACAAATTTACTAAATTTTGATAAATTTTATTTTATATACAAGCTATTTATTTCAAACTTTTCAAAAACCTATATATAAACTATTCCAATATATTTTAAACTATTTTAAATAACATTTTTTTATATAGATTGGAATCGTTGCAAGCTTTTAAATTGGTTCAAATGGAGATTTTAATATGAAATATTCTATCTTTGCAATTGAAACGGGTTTTAAAGCAAAATATGATATTTTGATATGAAGTATGAACATCTTTGAAATGTAAAAGAACTGACCGGTGTGAAAAATGTAAACGATTAGTTGTCAAAGAGACCGGGATCAGATATTTTCATACTCTCTGCTAATACCGAAAACCACTTTAACAACTGTGTACGCGGTGGAGTTCCAGAATGAAGTAGGTTGATTTGGAGGCGATTACTGGATTTGAAGAAAGAGAACGATGATGGATGTCCTTGACCCTCGGGTCATAATTAAAATGACTAAAACAGAGCTATGCCGGACCAAGTGGAGTTAGATTCCTCCATCGGCAACACTTCTTCCTTTATTACTGTAGTCCCTCGATTTGATTGATTTGATTTGATCTGCATCCATGATTTGGGAGTGTTGTTCGAGGTGGGCGGTAGTCGCGGCTATGTGTTACCACCAGTCCGGGCGTGCAACTAGTATATTCCTACTCTAGTCATTCCTCGTGTGCCTTGTCGTATTATCCTGATCGAGCCCCCTACGACTTTGATTTGTACCGTACCTATGGAGTGCCCTCTGATGGCCACGGGATTATGGTGGACTTTACGGTATTTCTATAGACTACGGTATTATGAACGGTGTAAGGGTAAAAATGTAATCCCTCTTACGCTATTTTAATATGTTATATTTAACCACAGACACTATTATAATAGCATATTATGTTATATAGTATCTAGTTTAACAGATCCTCAGGAGATGGAAATACCCATAACATCTCTTAAGTTATTGCTCTCATATTGTCACATGAATTTGATTTAACTGATATGAGAATATTTTAGTTCTGATCCAAGTATTTTTGTCTTTTCATTTATGCTTGGGTCATCCTGATTTTTCAGTTAACGAAGACACGGTTATGAAGATGAAGATGGAGTCTGACAGACGTATTTATTATTATTATTCTGCTGTAAATATTGGTATGTTGTATAACAGTTACCTCTGATAATCGTTGTAAGTGTATAATCAAGTGTATGTTTTTAACAACTTCATGAACTGCTATTTATTTATTAAATTTTGTCCTTCTGCTGCGAGATTCTGTATTTCTTATTTTTCTTATATTAATCCCAATAACTATATGTATTTTTGATTTTTTTAAGTCGACATTTGAGGATTATTGTCAATTTGAACGGTCAAAAATACAGGCTGTTACATTTGGTGTCAGAGCTTCGGTTGCGGCGAAAACTTTGGCTCTATTTGGGATTAACTCATTAGAGATAGGGTAGTAATACCCTAGAATGAGTTTGAGTATATATGAGAGAACGTACTTGTAAATTTGCTATAAAATGATTTTGTATTGTATTGGTTTGTTCCGTTGGGTATTTATGAATGTCGATTTGTACTTGGGACGCCAAGGCATCGATAGGGATTTCTGAACACTCGAATAAGGCTTATTGACATAATATTGTTTTGAATTATATTTTTCTATATATAAAGAATTATTTGAAAATATATGAATTTTTATTTTGTTGATGATAATACTAGATTTTCATCATTTGTTACTCGATTAATCAATAATTAAAACTATTGGTTATTGAATGGTTTAAGAAAAAAATGAAATATTAAAAATTAATTGGTAATGGAATATATAAGAAGTTAAATACGAATTTGAGAATTCAATTTCGGGTGGTTTTGCAATATTGATTTAAAAATGATTTTGAAATATTGACGTTATATTGTTTCGTATAGAAATTGTTTTCAAATGGATTTCAAAACTAAGTGTATACTCCCCACTTGTCTTTGAGAAATGATTTCGGTTATGAGTGCACGCATCATCGACGTCTATTTTCAAGATTTGAGTGCGGTGACCACTTAGAACTTTTATATTATAATGATCCAGAATGTTGAACCAATTTGAAATTGGAATTATTGATACTTAATTTGAATTTTCTGAACATAAAATAAATTTGAGAACATTTAATAATTTTGATAGGTTAAACAATGGGTTTTATTTGAATTATAACATTTATAAATGGAAATGATTATTAATAAGTTTGGATTTACTGATATTATTTGTCGTTCGATCGGATTTGTCAAAAGATAACATAAATTAATAGCATTAGTATTATGCGTTGCTCTTTGTTTTCATAACATTTAAGGTAAATGCTACCATAAACACATTCCTTCTCCTTTTTACAAGTGTTAAGAAACTTGTAATTTTGCATGCAACATTCCATGCATAAAATACACATGTCCTATGATGTGTCACTCTCTCCTTACTCCTCTTTTCCTATAAATACCACCCTTTCCTTCCACTTTTTCATTCATTCTCACTTTTTTTCTTTCTCTCTTCTTCATAAAACTTATGGCCATGGTTTCCATAGCATAAGTCTTCCTCTTTTCCACCACCACCTTGCCAAAGTTCGTCATTCTCCTCCTCCTCCTCTTATAATATAAAGAGAGATTAGTGTATATTATATTATATATGTTTTTTTGGTGAAGAAGAAGTTGCACTGAAATACTGCCCGACGATTCGCTTAGCTAGGTCTACCGTGAAGATTTGGAAAGCTGTTAGGTGAGAACTCTTTAACCACGGTTTATATATTTAATTAGTAGCTAGACTAATTTAAATATAGTGATGAATTATTATTGGTTAATGATGATTGATATTTATTGTGATGGATGATGGATGCGAAGTTTATAACACACTATTAAGTGTTAGTGTTATAACGCTTGTGCACAATTATGATTTACTGAATCATGTTGATGATGGTAGCTATGGATGTTTAAATGGTTGTTGATGTTGTTTCGCACACTATGACACAACGATTATGGTATCACATTGGTGATCGAAAAATCTCCTTCATAATTAAAAGCAATATCATTATTGAAATTGATGGTTAATGATTGGAAAAGACCATATGTATGAATTCCTATATATTGTTAAAGTCTTTTAAATGAATAAATAAATCCCAGAACATTCTAGGATGACAAAGAGGATAGTGTCTAGGCTTGGGTTTGGAAATGAAGTTTCCTGCTCTCCCTGACTGATTCGACGAATGGGAAGGTTAATTTGAAGTTATTTGAATTTAGAAATGAACTGGAATTTATGAAAGTTGAATTTTAGATCCAAAATAATTTGGAAAGTAAATTTAAATGATTTTAAAAGGGTTATATAAGGATATAACGGTTTTCTAAGATATTTTGAAGTATCGTAGAATAATGGTTATTATGGTCAAATAGAGCTTGTCGCATAACGGCAATTTACGTATTTTAGATGCAAACTTTAAACGCTTATAACTTTTGCCATCTAAATCGGATTTCCATAAAATGAAAAATGTTTGATTTCCATTAACAAGAAGTTTCAAATGAGTGAAAGCAGATTTTAAATTCGAGTTATAATTTTCAAGTTATGTTTGAAACCGTTTTGGAAAAGATCGATGTAAGAACAATTGTTGACCATAACTATAAACAGCTATTTTTAAATATTTTAAAAATATGGAAAAAAAATTGTAAAATCATTACAAAATATGAAAAGGTGTTTTGAATTGTAAAGTTTAAATTTTGGCTAAGATAAACGATATTTTGATCAAAATAGATAAGATAACTGTTTTGTAACACTTTTGAAGCACTATTGAAACGCTTTCTTTGAAAACAACCTATTTTGAAGTATTTAAACCACGAAATATTTTTCGAACTATAAGTAATCATTTGTAAATGATTTGTTGAATGTTTTCAAAGGTTTAAAAGTATTGAAAATAATTTGTTTGGAATTTAAATTGATTTATTTAATAATTAAAATGTGTTTTTCAATTTTAAATAATTGGACATGGTTGGGGATAAATCTTCGGATGGTTGATATTAATTCGGTAGATAACGATTCTTACTATTTGAGGAATTTAAAAGGTAGTTCACCATTATTCTGCTTATAGTGTGAGTTGGATATCGAGATTAATATTAAGTATAAGTTGATGGTATTTCTATCCAGATCTAATGTCAAAGAGTTGAATAAATCTTTTAATCAAGATACGAGTTTCCTAAGTTGACTGGGATAAGTTGGATAGAAATAATCTCTTGATATTTGATATGAAATTTTGTTGTGTAAATTTATACTATTTGAGGAATTTGGAAGATATTATTATATCGTTATTCCACTTATAGTATTCGTTGATTATGAGAATTGATATCGAATATAAGTAGATACAATTTCTGTGTAACTTATGTTCAATATCAATTGATTTGGGTTTTGCCGTGAATCATATCTTCAATAATATCATTCTTGAAACCCCATGAGATTGAATTATGGAAATTCATATCGTAATTTGAGGATTTAATCAGATCTTTGATTTGAGGAAATTAAAAGTGAGGAATTGGAAAGAAAGTACAATCTTTTAGTTAATATTAAAGAATGGAATGTTGGAAAGTCAATTTAATTGGAAACTATGGTTGAAATGTGGATTAAGGATTTTCAAAGGAAACTGGATTTTGATAACGAGTTATCAAACGGAAAATTAATTAAGGCTTTAAGGCTAAATCATCTTTGATTTAAGGGATGTGTTTTAAAAGAGAAAGGTTAAATATGGATTTTGTAATAATTTGAGAATGAGTTTAAAGAAGTTTAATTTTGACAAAATCCAAGATGGAAGGAGATTGGTAGAAAGCATGTGTGTTCTATAATTGTGTTTTTTTTAACTGCGCCTATTATTTGGAAAGACCGGGATCGGATGTATGTCTGAAAATCATTCCAAGTAATAATACGACGTTGTGGAGCAACTGAAGACAATGGAGATGACATTGAAGACCGGGACCCATCATGTCGTAAGGACGACTTGTTGAATGTCTCGAATGGGTCGCTCCCATTTGCAGATGGATTTTATATCAGTTAAGTGGCAAGAAGCCCAAACGTATGTTAAGGAATTTCGCATTGTGGTTTCGTTCAGACCCAGAACAGACTTGTATGGATTGTGTGTCTGACATTGTAATTGACTGCGTAGCACTGATCTTTGTTAAATATATATCTGCTTGGTGGCGGAGAATTAATTCTCTTGCTTAACACCCTTCTCTAAGACGTATGAGCTTAGAGGTTATATATGGATGGAAATCAGTGACGCATAGTGAATGGACAATGTGGCATACTTAAGTTATGAGATGAGCTATGGACGATCAAAGCATGGCTTATTTAAGTGTAGCTTTGTGTATATCGTGACCTCGACGAACCTCACACCCCGGATTGGTGGTAAACTAGTGGTCAGATTTTTATGTTCGTTTCATATGTTCGGTGCACCGGGATGTGATGATGAAAGGGTACTGCGAAGTCCCCAGTCTGGGACACTATTTGTTGGGTACTCTGATTTATGTATGGTGGGTTAGTATAACGGAGTCCGAGTCTGGGCGTTATCCGCGAGTACTGGGATGATGCGTGCAAGAAAGTTTGTGGGCCCACGAATGATTTTTCATACCAGGAACCATCATGTTCGAAACCCAATCTCCACTACGAGCCCGTACGGTTTTGATTGTATAGCCTGCTGGTTACTAGTAGGATTGTCAGTATAATGGGATGGGGCATTATGCTGGCAAGGATTAATACATTTATTTGCGAAAAGGTTTTTCACACTATATATAATAGAAAAAGAGGATTTTCACGTATGAATGAATTTTTGGTTATCATAAGGCAAAACTCGCCCATATGGTGTGCGCTTGCATTGTGTGATGTGGGACGAGCTTATGATAGCTTCATTTTTCAAAAAGTCATTGCGGATTTCTATGCATTAGTATCCACATGGAGCAAACCCGTTCCACATTAGCGACGTGGTCCAGTGAATTACCTAACTTTAAAATAAACCATAAAAACAACTGTTTTGAGTTCTCACACCAGTCCCATGACTGACCTGGAGTTTATTGTTCCCACACCTAAACTCTGGGTGCCCACAATTTTACTTGGACGGCCTAGTAGTTTGGTTCGCAGATATAGCCTTGGAGTTAGTTGGAGCAGGATTCTGGTTTTAGCTGAAGCTATTATGCCTTGGAGCATTCGCATTCTTCCGCTGAGTTTAGTATCTTTTCCGCTGTGTAATCGATGTACTCTGATGTACCTCTTGTTACTCTGATGTAATATTATTTTAATGATAATGGAAAAGTTGTTTTTATTTTGTACAAATGTGTAAGTGCCCCTAACAATCCGTCTTTATGAAAGGTTTAAGTTGGTTTAATTACCAGCGAAAACCGAGCAAAATGCCGGGTCGTTACATTTTTGGTATCAGAGCTTTGGTTTATACAAAGCAATGGGGTACGACACATTTGAACAAAAGGAAAGACCTATCAGAGCTATTTATCTCATTAGAGATAGAGTTAGTTATGCCCTAGAATGAGATTTTGGAGTATTATATTTGAGAGAGCGTATTTGAAAATATGAAATGAGTTTTGAAAAGTTATATTTTAAGAAAGAAACATATTTTGGAAATATATGGTTAATTATAACCTGGATATTTAATCAAATGATTAAGGTTAAGTTTACATTTTGTGATTATAATTACACATAAAATAATTCTTATGGCATGGTAATTAAGCCCCTTCCACTGATCAGGAAAATGATCCAAGTACAAATGCCTTTTGGATTTAATTTCATTATTCGGTAACATTTCAAAATATCAATAAACTTGGGTCAAATTTGTTAAGGTAACTAATCAATATGGTTAGAAATTAAAAATTAGAATTTGAGTATTTTATTTGATGTTGAGGTTGGACTATCGAGTATAAGAAGATTTTGCATATACGTCTGATCAACGTATATACGAAGTCTTAAGTATACTAGATAGATATAGAATCACACTCTAGTCGCTTGAAGATGATTCTGTTGATGGTTGCATCGTCATCAGTATGTATTTTCGAGTTTCGAAAGTGGGATGACTATATGATTCCGATTAAAATATCAATATATACGTAAACCAGTTTAGGTAAGTGTTTGAAAATATTGGATAAATTGATGTGGATTAGAATAAGTAAGCGAGATCTTGAAAATTTGATAAGTTGTAAGAATTATATCAGGTAAACCTGTAATAAGGATAAGCCAGTAAAGAGTATATGAGAAAGTGCATTTGTGATATATATATATATATAAGGTTTTGAAAAGATGTATAATTTGAAAACTCAAATCAAAATTTTGAGTAAGAATTGGCAGTTACTTTGGAATTGATTTTGAAAGAATATATTTTGAATATAATGGAAAACAATCTTTGAAAATATTTGAAAATTAAAAACTTGAGCACGGACATCTTGTGTTTGGAATTTCTCAGTTGATTAAAAGACGTCTACGTAAAGTTGTAATTTACATAAGCAATTCAAATAGTTTGGGAAACGATTTAAAGGCTAAGTTGGAATTAATTAATCAGGATATTTTATAATTAGTCCTCCCCAACTAATTAAATTTAAAATACAAATATCTTGAGAATTCAATATGATGATATGATATTTTGGTTAAGGACTACATTGGTTAAAGCTGTTTCTCTAAAGTTTGAAGGAAATAAGTTTTGTAATCTTGAATTTAGAATAACTAATGAGGATAGCCAAACTTAAACAATATAAGGAATTAAAATCTGGAATTATCGGCAAATTTGGACAGTCGATAAGTTTTAAAGTATATTGTGACAACAAAAGGAACTGTTTAAGTGAGCATGAATACCTTGTGAGTTAAGTTTCACAATTTGATGAAAGGATATCTGGAAAGTGGGAATATTAAGAAGATATTACCTAAACTAAAACGTTTAGATAAGATGAGTTCTGAGATGATCGAGTTTTCCATGTAAAGAATAATAGTAATTTTGGGGAACTGAAAAGGAATAAGTTTCATAACCTTTGTATTTGCAAGATAAGATCTAAGAGAATAAATTTATAACTCTGATTTTTTTGAAAGAAGTAAATGGTTGAGTATAAGCAATTGGCCCAGTAAATGATGAATCAAATATAATGGGTAACTGGAGGTTATCATCGGAGGACATGTAGATATGGTTGTCCGTAAATATGTGTGTTATAATATTTTACCTGGTATATCCATTATAAGAACAGGGAGCTTTGGTATAAAGAATCTTAATCTTGAATTTGTTGAATGAGTAGTTACAATTCCCTTTCCTTTTCAAGGATGAAAAGTTTTAAGGGGTGGGAGGAGGGGGTGAATGTAATGATCTAGAATTTTGAACCAATTTTAAATTGGAATTTTTAATACTTAATTTGAATTTTCTGAACATAAAATAAATTTGAGAACATTTAATAATTTTGATAGGTTAAACAGTAGGTTTTTTTGAATTATAACATTTATAAATGGAAATGATTATTAATAAATTTGGAATTTACTGATATTATTTGTCGTTCGATCAGATTTGTCAAAAGATAACATAAATTAATAGCATTAGTATTATGCGTTTCTCTTTGTTTTCATAACGTTTAAGGTAAACGCTACCAAAAACACATTCCTTCTCCATTTTACAAGTGTTAAGACACTTGTAATATTGCATGCAACATTCCATGCATAAAATACACATGTCCTGTGATGTGTCACTCTCTCCTTACTCCTCTTTTCCTATAAATACCACCCTTTCCTTTTTCATTCATTCTCACTTCTTTTCTTTCTTTCTTCTTCTTAAAACTTATGGCCATGGTTTCCATGGCATAAGTCTTCCTCTTTTCCATCACCACCTTGCCAAAGTTCGTCATTCTCCTCCTCCTCCTCTTATAATATAAAGAGAGATTAGTGTATATTATACTATATATATATATATTCTTGGTGAAGAAGACGTTGCGCTGAAATACTGCTCGATGATTTGCTTAGCTAGGCTCGCCTACCGTGAAGATTTGGAAAGCTGTTAGGTGAGAAATCTTTAACCATGGTTTATATATTTAATTAGTAACTAGACTAATTTAAATAAAGTGATGAATTATTATTGGTTAATGATGATTGATATTTGTTGTGATGGATGATGGATGCGAAGTTTAGAACACACACTATTAAGCGTTAGTGTTATAACGCTTGTGCACAATTATGATTTATTGAATCATGTTGATGATGGTTGCTATGGATGTTTAAATGGTTGTTAATGTTGTTTTGCACACACTATGACACAACAATTATGGTATCACATTGGTGATCGAAAAATCTCCTTCATAATTAAAAGCAATATCATTATTGAAATTGATGGTTAATGATTGGAAAAGACCATATGTATGAATTCCTATATATTGTTAAAGTCTTTTAAATGAATAAATAAATCCCGGAACATTCTAGGATGACAAAGAGGATAGTGTCTAGGCTTGGGTTTGGAAATGAAGTTTCCTGCTCTCCCTGGCTATCCCTAACTGATCCGACGAATGGGAAGGTTAATTTGAAGTTATTTGAATTTAGAAATGAATTGGAATTTATGAAAGTTGAATTTTAGATCCAAAATAATTTGGAAAGTAAATTTAAATGATTTTAAAAGGTTATTTAAGGATATAATGGTTTTCTAATATATTTTGAAGTATCGTAGAATAATGGTTATTATGGTCAAATAGAGCTTGTCGCATAACGACAATTTACGTATTTTAGATGCAAACTTTAAACGCTTATAACTTTTGCAATCTAAATCGGATTTCCATAAAATGAAATACATTTGTTTTCCATTAACAAGAACTTTCAAATGAGTGAAAGCAGATTTTAAATTCGAGTTATAATTTTCAAGTTATGTTTGAAACCGTTTTGGAAAAGATCGATGTAAGAACAATTGTTGACCATAACTATAAACAACTATTTTTAAATATTTTAAAAATATGGGAAAAAATTGTAAAATCATTACAAATTATGAAAAGGTGTTTTGAATTGTAAAGTTTAAGTTTTGGCTAAGATAAATGATATTTTGATCAAAATAGTTAAGATAACTGTTTTGTAACGCTTTTGTAGCACTTTTGAAGCACTATTGTAACGCTTTCTTTGAAAACAACCTATTTTGAAGTATTTAAACCGCGAAATGTTTTCCGAACTATAAGTAATCATTTGTAAATGATTTTTTAAATGATTTCAAAGGTTTAAAAGTATTGAAAATAATTTGTTTGGAATTTAAACTGATTTATTTAATAATTAAAATGTGTTTTTCAATTTTAAATAATTGGATATGGTTGGAGATAAATCTTCGGATGGTTGATATTGATTCGGTAGATGATGATTCTTACTGTTTGAGGAATTTAAATGGTAGTTCACCATTATTCCGCTTATAGTGTGTAACACCCCACGTCCATTAATGTCACTCACAAAGGGAACGCATTAACTTCCATGGAGGTTAAAAGTGAATATAGAACAGAAAAATTACAACAAGACAGATAATAAGTAGTACTTGGAAATCTAAAACTTCATTTTATTGCAGCGGAAACATGTTTATTACATCACAAAAACCATAAATCAGAGTCAAGTACAATATCCATCTTGATCAAATAAAATACATAATCCCATTACATAAATAGCCATAAAAAAAAGAGATAACAAGCTGGACTTTACTTCAACGGTCCAAGCTTTCCAAAGAGATGAAGCAATCCAATCAAACTCCACTAGAGCTGGGTCCAACCTGAGGACCTGGAGGGGGAAAAAGGATAGAAATAGAGGGGGTCAGACATAAAGTCTGGCGAGTATGATAATTCTAACAATCTAACTTGCATATGTGACTTGTCATATAGATCAACATAACCCAAACATGATGATTTAATTAATATGAACTAACTAGCATAGATGGTAACATCATGGCCTTTTTAACATGTATGATTCATCACAACTTAGCATAGAAACTTTCAACATACATAACATCGTCATAACATGATTTACAACATATAAGATATCATCATCACATAACATTGGATTTACAATATACATGATAGCAAAAGGGGTTAACAACAACATATATGATAATTCACATCATCTACTCATAATCCATTCATAACTCAACCTAATTAAAATGATAATAATCTTGTTAAGATCATCATACTCACAATTTAGAGAAGAAAAGAGAGAGTTTTGCTTTGCTTTAGGGTTGAGAGAATTAGAATTGAATTTGCTTTTCTTCTTTCTTAGTTGGCGGTGGCTCCATTGATTTCCATGGCGACGGTAACTATTCTATTTTAATTAGGTTTAGGGTTAGCATTAGGATGTATTTATAGGTGTAGGAAGTTATTTAGGACCATTAGATTAACCCTGAACCATGAGAACCAATCAAATGCAAAATATGCATTTGAGCGAATCGGGCCACGGGTTGATAGCCAAACACCTTGGATTAACCCCTAGTCGACCCAGCAAGGCTCGGGTCGACCTCAAAAATGGGCCGGTTCGGTTATTTCCTCTCCCAATTCGTTGTTTTGAACTTTTTCGCATATTTATTTATTTATATATATCAATATATATATATATATATTTCTCTACGCAACCCATTTCACTTAATTCTTTTCTAAAAATTAAGTATACTTTAATTTGTGAATTTTAATGTTATAAAATTACGGGGTGTTACATAGTGTGAGTTGGATATCGAGATTAATATTAAGTACAAGTTGATGGTATTTCTATCCAGATCTAATGTCAAAGAGTTGGATAAATCTTTTAATTAAGATACGAGTTTCCTAAGTTGACTGGGATAAGTTGGATAGAAATAATCTTCAAATATTTGATATGAAATCTTGTGGTGTAAATGTATACTATTTGAGGAATTTGGAAGATATTATTATATCGTTATTCTACTTATAGTATTCGTTGATTTTGAGAATTGATATCGAATATAAGTAGATACAATTTCTGTGTAACTTATGTTCAATATCAATTGATTTGGGTTTTGTCATGAATCATGTCTTCAATAATATCATTCTTGAAACCCCATGAGATTGAGTTATGGAAATTCATATCGTAATTTGAGGATTTAATCAGATCTTTGATTTGAGGAAATTAAAAGTGAGTAATTGGAAAGAAAGTATAATCTTTTAGTTAAGATTAAAGAATGGAATGTTGGAAAATCAATTTAATTGGAAACTATGGTTGAAATGTGGATTAAGGATTTTCAAAGCAAACTGGATTTTGATAACGAGTTATCAAATGGAAAATTAATTAAGGCTTTAAGGCTAAATCATCTTTGATTTAAGGGATGTGTTTTAAAAGAGAAAGGTTAAATATGGATTTTGTAATAATTTTAGAATGGGTTTAAAGAAGTTTAATTTTGACAAAATCCAAGATGGAAGGAGATTGGTAGAAAGCCTTTGTGTTCTATAGTTGTGTTTTTTTAGTTGCGCCTATGATTTAGAAAGACTGGGATCGGATGTATGTCTGAAAACCATTCTAAGTAATAATACGACATTGTGGAGCAATTGAAGACATCGAAGGCCGGGACTCTTCATGTCGTAAGGACGACTTGCTGAATGTCTCGAATGGGTCGCTCCCATTTGCAGATGAACTTTATATCAGTTAAGTGGCAAGAAGCCCGAACGTATGTGAAGGAATTCCGGATTGTGGTTTCGTTCAGATCCAGAACGGACTTGTATGGATTGTGTGTCTAACATTGTAATTGACTGCGTAGCACTGATCTTTGTTAAATATATATCTGCTTGGTGGCAGAGAATTTATTCTCTTGCTTAACACTCTTCTCTAAGAAGTATAAGCTTAGAGGTTATATATTGATGGAAATCAGTGATGCGTAGTGAATGGATAATGTGGCATACTTAAGTTATGAGATGAGCTATGGATGATCAAAGCATGGCTTATTTAAGCGTAGCATTGTGTATATCGTGACCTCGACTAACCTCACACCCCGGATTAATGGTAAACTGGTGGTCAGATTTTTATGTTCGTTTCGCATGTTCGGTGCACCGGGATGTGATGATGAAAGGGTACTGCGAAGTCCCCAGTCTAGGACGCTATTTATTGGGTACTCCGATTCATGTATGGTGGGTTAGTATAACAGAGTCCGAGTCTGGGCGTTATCCGCGAGTACTGGGATGATGCATGCAAGAAAGTTTGTGAGCCCATGAATGATCTTTCGTACCAGAAACGATCATGTTCAAAACCCAATCTCCACTACGAGCCCGTACGGTTTTGATTGTATAGCCTGCTGGTAACCAGTAGGATTGTTAGCATAATGGGATGGGGCGTTATGCTGGCTAGGATTAATACATTTATTTGCGAAAAGGTTTTTCACACTATATATAATAGTAAAAGAGGATTTTCACATATGAATGCATTTTTGGTTATCATAAGGCAAAACTCGCCCATCTGGTGTGCGTTTGCATTGTGTGATGTGGGACGAGCTTATGATAGCTTCATTTTTCATAAAGTCATTATGAATTTCTATGCACTGGTATCTACATGGAGTAAACCCATTCCGCATTAGCGGCGTGGTCCGGTGAATTACCTAGCTTTAAAATAAACCCTTAAACAACTGTTTTACGTTCTCACACCAGTCCCATGACTGACTTGGAGTTTATTGTTCCCACACATAAACTCTGGGTGCCCATAATTTTACATGGGCAGCCTAGTTGTTTGGTTCGCAGATTTAGCCTTGGAGTTAGTTAGAGCAGGATTCTGGTTTTAGCGGAAGCTATTATGCCTTGGAGCATTCGCATTCTTCCGCTGAGTTTATTATCTTTTCCGCTGTGTAATCGATTTACTCTGATGTACCTCTTATTACTCTGATATAATATTATTTTAATGATAATGGAAAAGTTGTTTTTATTTTGTGCAAATGCGTAAGTGCCCCTAACATTCCGTCTTTATGAACGGTTAAAGTTGGTTTATTTACCGGCGAAAACTGAGCAAAAAGTCGGGTCATTACATATACTTTGTTTTGCGAAACTTAATTTCATTTAAATCTTTTATATTATGGTTTTATATAAAAGATATAATATATAATATTTTGAAAGTTGATTTGGAAATGAACCCGAAGTTGAAATACTTAAGGAATGAACAAACATTAAATTTTATAAAACTTTTGAACTGTGAGAAAAGAAATGAATCTAAGAGGAATAAATTAAAGCAGTAACTCTTAGAAATGTGAAATAGTGAATTTGAATCAAAATTAAAACTATTGAACTTGTGTAATAAATAAGATAAATAATGAAATATATATTAACTTAGGAAATGAAAAATGGAATTGATGGTAATTAATTAAAAATTTTGTATGAAATTGAACTATAATCAACTAAGGCTTAAGTGATGAAGTTATGGAATACGCTAATAAGAGTTAGTGTTGAATATAATGGATGTGGTTTAAATGGATGCAAATAAATCAAAAGGTAAATGAGATTTAATAAAATAAGAAAATAATGAATCCATTGAATTGATTTAGAACAATTAGAAGTGAATAAGCATACATTTAATGCAAGTAAAGTGACTCAACTTAAAAGTAAAATGAATTGAATGTGAATTTATATAATTATTGATAAAATGAATGTCAAAGTGGATGTAAATAATTTGAGCTATAACAGAAATTAATATATCTATATATAATAGGAATACCCTCAAATGAAGCTTTTGAAATGTCTTAAATGACCTTTTAAGTTTCTGCTATAGGATTAGGATAGTACGGTCATTTGCCTCGCGTTCTTACGTGATTGAAACGCGCCTTCATGCTGAAGCATTTCGACCCAAAATCACAATTGTAATTTCCTATTGCTTTCTCAACAGCACGAACAAAGCATACCGCCCACAAATCTATAGGAGGGAAGACACCTAGGAAGAAGCTCGCAACGAAAGCCGATAACAAATCTGCTCCGGCCACCGGCGGCATGAGGTAACCCCACCGATTCAGGCTAGGAACAATCGCTCTTCGCGAGATCTGTAAGTATTAGAATAGTACAGAACTTTCAATGAGGAAGCTTCCGTTTGAGAGATTGATTCGTCAAATTGCTCAAGGCTTCAAAACCGATCTGAGATTTCGAAGCTCCGTTGTTCCTGCTCTTGAACGATGCTTCAGGTGTGGGTTTAAATTTTATTTATATATATATATATATATATATACACACACACATACATACACACACACACACACACAATAGGTGAGGGTTTCACTTTCCCACTACCGATATGATGTTTATCAAAATTGCTTATGTTTGCTTCAAGTTTCTTTGCGAATTTATGCAGCTGAGTGGATATAGAGCTAATTTGCTATTTTTTTACTGATGTTTGTAAATTGATTTATCTGTTGTCTGTCTGATTATTTTTAATTCACTTTTCTATGATTTATTCTAAGATTATGCATGATTATTTACAATTGTGTAGGACTAATTACTTACCTATGCTTGGGAAGCTGTTGATTTTGTTCACCGACATGAGAGAGGTACAAATAATCTTTGCTCTTTTATTTCATTTTACTGCTAAATTGGTGGCACAATACTACCATTTGTTACGAAAAATAATTTCCATATCTACATTAAATTTATCATATCTGTAATGAATATGTATTCTAAAATATGAACACTTTAATTTATTTGGTTCAAGTACATGTTGCAATGTAAAATAGTTGGTAATGGATCTATATGCATATTATATAACTCCATGCCTGCATGTATTTGCTTCTCACCGTGAAGTGAAAAGAGTAAGCTTAGGCAATGTGGTTAACATTGTCTACTATAGTAAATTTTCTAATCCATGGATAATGTTTTTAAACAATGTTGTGAGTTGATGACACATAGTTCATCTTACGTTGCAATCAGATGGTGGGTTGAAGATGCTGTAGTATTCACTTAAATAGATTAGTAGTGTACCCATTTTTCATTAAACTAGAAAAAATTTGGCAAAAACTCCTCCATATTTAGAGAAGAGTACTTTTCGTATAGGTTATATGATGGTTTCGGTTGAAGATTGATGAGGTACCAGATAAAGTTTTCGCTCTCATTGTTCAATGGTTCCATTTTTTGTTACAAAGTTTTGGCTGACTTGAGGTTATGATTTTATTTCCTACAGCCTTATCACTACATCATATATGCTAATTAGGCTGTGTTTTTAACTGTATCTAAAGCAGTTAGGCAAGGTAACAAGCCTTATCAAAACATGATGCATTAAATTATCAGATACGGCTCTAAACTGTATCCCAATGTAATAACATACGGCTATTGGCTGTATCTAAAGGATTAGTGGATACAGCTATAAACTGTATCTTATATATGTATGTGTGTCTATATATATATGTGTATATATATATATAAGTAGAAACTACAACACATATTATTTGTAACACAAAGCATATATAACACAATTTATACACAGGATACACTAATTCAAAATTGTAATAGTAAACGAAACAATTGTATAAATTATTTCATTACGGTACAATATATAATGATACATGCTATTTGATTACATTACAATAAATAAGATATATGCTGTTTCATTACATTAAAGAAGATACATAATGTTACATTACAATAAAGAAGATACATACCATTTCATAATTACATTACAATAAAGAAGGTAAACTTCAGTGATCAACCACTCTACGCTTTTCAACTTTAGCGATCGACCACTTCGATCCTCTATTAATGCATTCACCAGGTTGAACGCGTAACTTTCTGGTTAAGAATTTACTGGGTGATTCACCAGGAGGATGCACTTTAGCTCACGCACATGTGTCGGGTATTTATCCCAACTTCTGCATTTAACTAAGCGCCAAGACTAGCAAAGGGGATAATATATCAAGTGTCATATGCTGCTCCACCAAACCTTAGGAAAAAGAATTTGACACTTGATATTATCCCCTTTTCCAGTCTTGGCGCTTAGTTAAATGAATAAGCTGGGACAAATACCCAAACTGGCGTTGTGAGCTAAAGTGCAGCCACCTGTTGAATCACCCAGTAATTTTTAACCAGAGAATTAAAGCCTTTAGCTTGGTGAGGCTTCACAGGTGGATCACTCAGTAAATTCTTAACTAGAATGCATCATCTTCGTCTATACATGTAACCTAATTTGCATTAGAACAATAATGAGTCAGAACACACATATTTATACATAAAAGAACATATTTTCACAAGACTAAGTACTGACTTGAATGCACAAGATAACAGAAGAATATACAATTACAACACACACACTTACTCTGCACAACAACATAATGAACATATAAGCAAGAAGAACACAGTCAGGTCATGGATGAATACAACAAATCAGTGCACAAGCACATGCACATACTTGATGCAAATAATTTCATATACAAGAGTAACACCCCGTAATTTTAAAACGGGACATAAGAGATAATTAAAGAAGAATTAATTATTAAAAGAAGAACTAGATGAAACGGGTTACGCCATTGCGTTCGTCTTGGAATTCAGCTTGAGATAGAGTCCAAGTTCTCATAAAACGGATACCGTATGAAGAAGATATGGACGAACGAAGTTTGGCAGAAAAACCGGAAGTCGACCAGAATGCACTGACGCACTTCACAAGTGCGCTGTACAAAAATGCATTGGCGCACCTGCCAAGTGCGCCTATACCGATCCAGCATAGAATTTTGGAGTGTTCTGTGATGACGTGTCTTCTTTTGAGTGACCGGATGATGTGTATTTGAGCTGGGTGGTTCTGATGGTCTCCTAGTTCATCTAAGGGCTCTAAAACACTCTCTACACCTATAAATACATAGTAAGACCTAACCCTAATTCATTAACAAAGAGGAATGGCGCCTCCATGCTCCTAAAACCTAAAGTGACCTAGCCTCCACCCTAATCAATCAATTCAAAAGAGAAGATAAAGATAACAAATCAACGCCTACATCAACGGAAAGCTAAATCAACTCCTGAAATCAGATCCCAGAATCGTTCTTCTCTTTCTTAAACCACGATATGTGAGTACAGTTATTTTCAGATATGAAAATTAATTATGATTTTGGCATGGTTATAAATCTGAATTAGATACTATGTATCAGATCTGTTTTTCTGTGTAGATCTATCTTATTCCTGTTTATCGGATCCATTTTACTGTGTAGATCTATCTTATTAATATTATTGTAACTATTCTGTATCTCTTCCTTCCTTCTGTTCTATAGCCAGGCTACCACGAGCCTGAGCCAAATCTCATAAGAGATTGACGCACGAACGCTAAATTTGGGGAAAATATTGAATGATGCATAATTGGACATAACTGATTTGTGCCTAAATTGAGAACACAACGAATGTTGTAATTTAAGATCTAAATATAGGCATACTATATATGATGGTTTATGATTTGGAAGAAGGAGAATTATTGTATGACAACATATGACTTGTAATTTGGGGACATAATGCATGTTATAATTCAAGATCTAATTTTGAGGACATAATATATGTTTGTAATTTAAGATCTAGATTTGGGGCATATTTTACATGACGATCTATGACTTGGAAGAAAAAGGATATGTGACTTAGGCCTGAAAAACCTATATTAAAATAGGTATAACTATTAATGTGAATACACCTAATTCGGATTTTTGGATATTTGACATACGCAGTAATCAACAGCTATAATTTGGCATAATTTATATTGTGCATAATGATTTGGGGTTTTTAGAGAATGTTCTGTACGATGCAAATTTAATTTAGGACATATGTTATATTTTGAATTATAACCATAATTTGGACATGTAAAGATTAGGCTTAATTTTATGATTAAGCGAGGTATGTCAATGGAATTTTAAGGGATGATTAAATCTGTTAAATTGCCTAATCTGCTAAATCTGTTGAAACTGAATACGGTAATTTGGGGTATGAAAATCTGTAGGCTCGATCTAAAATTAAGCAAGACATGTTAATAGAACTTTGGATAATCTGCTGTAACTTGTAAAGAAGTTTAATTTGTTAAATTAGCATAATTAGTCTAATATTGGCATAATCTGTGAATGAATATTTTAGCTAAAATAAGAGTGCTGAGACACGAGGTTAGACTCTGTTTGCTGTAGAAGCCTGCCCGGACCCAACCGGCTTAACCAGCAACCGCAAACTGACAGTCTAATGTAAGAGGTCATAGACATAAAGATGCTTAGACACAAGGTTAGGTCTGGCTTGTGGCAGAAGTCTGTCCGGAACCGCCCGGCACATCCAGCGGCCACAAGCTACCGACCTAATGTAAGAGGTCTTTGCATTAATATTTAATTAATGCAAATCTAAGATAAATGTGATACCTAAAACGTGTTGGGTGGATAGGGTTAAAACAACTGGACTAATGAATCTAATAAACCCGTTTCGTAAACCTGTAGGCCCAATACAAGGTTAGGTGAAACAATCTGTAAGTCTGTTGATCAGTATATCTGATCCGTTAGTCTGAAAACTTGTTAATCTGTATATCTGATCCGTTAGTCTGAAAACTTGTAAATCTGTATATCTGGTCCGTTAGTCTGAAAACTTGTTAACCTGTATGTCTGATATGAGAACTAGTTAATCTGGATTTTGTACATCTGAAATCTATAAACAAGTTAATCTGAAATCTGTTAGTCTGAGGACACAAGGTTAGGAGGGGTAATTACTTGTGTCATCTGTTGTTTGGGACCCATATTAGTCAGTAACCCTTTCTGGTATCAATATTATGACCCAACACTAGGTAGGGGTCCAGGGCATGCTTACTGAACTAATTATAAGAGGTTCACTCTTATAATGGCGAGGGTTGTAGATGGCGCATTCCAACCGGGTCATGTGCGTGCATGGATCCGGTCTGCTCTGAGGTTGTAAGACACCGTGATATCTGTAAATAGGTCTGTGTTTATAGATTGCCACTTTAGGGAATGATACACCCTTCTGTGGGGCTGGCACAGGGTATTTATGTATTAAGGAGCCGATATCTTGGGGTAGAATTTAGGATACACTTAGTTCTGTCTATTTCTACTGGGGTACCGTCTGTTTCTGTTGGGGTGGTAACACTTGTCTGGTTCAGTGTGGTACCGTCTGTTGGGGTGGTAAAGGTCCATTACTAGTGTACACCTAATTCAAATATTCTGTTTCCGTAGGGATTATTCTGTTTCCGTCTCTGATTCTGTTCCTGCTTCTGTACGTCTGTCTCTGTTGGGGTGGTAAAGGCCCATTAGCTGGGGTGGTAAAGGCCCATTATTAGCATTCTGTTTCTGTACTGTCTGTCTCTGTTCGAGTGGTAAAGGCCCATTACTAACGTCGTGTTTCTATAGAGATTGTTCTGATTCCGTTTCTGTTTCAGTTTAGACATTAGGGTAACACCTAATCCTGTTATACTAGTATTAGTGTAGAGAAGTAAGATATAGTACAAAGCATAACTTGGTCTATATCATTTTGTTTCTTCTGTTAACCTGCTACTCCTGTTACGGCTATCTCTCATCCAGTTTTATTTACATGTCATGATACTATTAACTGTTTATATGCTGAAAGTCACTGGACTCACCAGACGTATGCCTGACCTAGTTTGTTTCGCCTCTTTTCTTCCGTCCCCCCCTCAGGTACACTTAGGTTGGGAACGTGGGAGCTTGATTTAGTTTTCTCTCTGCTTGAAGTGCTAGAAGTGCTTGAAGTATTGCTTGGCTTTGATTCTACCTATTTTTGGCAGTTTCTGTTGGGGATTATGGCTTTAAAATTACGTACTCTGAAGGCTTTTGTACAAGACTGATATTTATGTACTTGAATTCTGGTATTGTGGTTTTGAAAGATGTAACCAAACTTACTTCTGTTTCTGCTGTAATAAAGTTATAAATTTTTCAAGTACTACTTTATATGTCTTGTAATATTCTGTTCTGCTTACTTATAATACTTCATGGAAGTTAATGCATTCCCTTTGTGAGTGACATTAACGGACATGGGGTGTTACACTTGGTATCAGAGCAGAAGGTTACCGGATTTGACAAAAAAAAATTTTAGAACTATTTTCAAAGAGGATTTAAAAAGGAAAGTTTATTTTGAAAAAAAAATCCCCAAAGCCATATATCTATCTTTTGATTTTCTGCTTAATCCTTATTTCATTCTTTTCTGAGTCTCCGGGGCTCCTGGCTTTCCGGGAGGTAGCCTCATCGCGACATGGTTCCGTAGGCATGATGAGACTACGACGTCTGTTGAAGGGCAAAGAAGTGCCTAACTTCCATCTGTAACCGCAGTAATTTCCCCTACGGCTAATCCTCTTCCGAGCTTCGTAGGGTTTTCCGCGCGATGGGGCAACTTTAAAGAAAGACTTTTTAACATGTAAGAAGACTAGTTGTTTTCAGTGCGGTGAGACAGGACATCTGATCAAGGATTGCCCCAGAAGGCAAGGGCAAAGGGCAGAACCTTCTGGAAGATAGGTAAATGCTCTCGTGGTTGGTGGACAGGATAGAGGTGGAAAATTTTCCATAGAAAGTTTAACTTCCTTATCTGATCATTTTGGCATTTTAATTATGTAGTTGGGTCTCTGCACTTTAATACCAGTCTTGTTTCTGATCCCGCTATAGCCTCAAACCCCATAAGGATTACGACTCATCTGTTGGTGATAGGTTGGGGTTTGAGGGTATCTGTGTTGGGGTGTTAAGTTGACTACGACACATGCATTCTGGGTTTTGTGGGATATGGTGGGGTTTTATCATGCTTAGTTTCCTAAGAATCATTTGATAATCTGGTCTGTACCAGTAGTCTGTAAGTATCTGAATACTTCTGAAAAGGATAGGGTTTTTTACTCGAAGCGTGAAGTAGATTTCCAGTTTGACATTTTTTTAATGGGAGTAATTCTCTAAATGTCAATCTGATGTTGATTTCGGTCTTCGGGGTTGATACTTAGGGAGTTATTCTCTTAAACCGATGTCTAATGGGAACAAAGCTTTTGTTTTAATTGTACTTGCTTCTATCACTCGGTTGTATCCTATCGATCGAGTCTTCAACCTTTAGGTAGAAACTAATGGGTGTAAACATGTGTTTGAGACATGTTATGTTTGATGGTTGCAAGTGGTTGCTAGTGGTTACTCGTGGATGCATATACGCACACTAGGCACTAGAACGGCTCAAAAACACTCTCATACTGCATATGGATGAGTGTGCATTTTTCAATTTTTGTGGATGCAAAATGATTGACTCATCACATGGATGTTGCATTTGGATGAATGGTTATTCACTCATATAAAAATGTTGTGTATCAAATAGGATTTCTTGCATACATAATTGGACTCATGGCACTAACATAACTCGCATTAAGGAGGTCAACTGAATCAGTAGACCGCCTGATCTTTGCATTAGATAAGAGACATATACACACACTTTTGCATATGTACATACAACATTAGAAGTTTTCTAAGGACAATGGATGCTTGTGGATGATGGTTGAGTAGATGGGCGATTTGATGGTTGGACACATTCTTCTTAACTTGAAGATTTCGGGGACGAAATCCTTTAAGTTTGGGGGAATGTAACATCCCGTAATTTTAAAATGGGACATAAGAGATAATTAAAGAATATTATTAAAAGAAGAACTAGATGAAACGGATTACGCCATTGCGTTCGTCTCGGAATTCTGCTTGAGATAGAGTCCAAGTTTGTGTAAAACGGATACCGTATGAAGAAGATATGGACGAAAGTAGTTTGGCAGAAAAACCGGAAGTCGACCAGAATGCACTGGCGCACTTCACAAGTGCGCCAGTACAAAAATGCATGGCGCACCTGCCAAGTGCACCCATTCCGATCCAGCACAGAATTTTGGAGTGTTCTGTGATGATGTGTCTTCTTCTGAGTAGCCGGATGATGTGTATTTGAGCTGGGTGGTTCTGATGGTCTCCTAGTTCAACTAAGGGCTCTAACACACTCTCTACACCTATAAATACATAATAAAACCCAACCCTAATTCATTAACAAAGAGGAATGGCGCCTCCATGCTCCTAAATCCTAAAGTGACCTAGCCTCCACCCTAATCAATCAATTCAAAAGAGAATATAAATATAACAAATCAACGCCTACATCAACGGAAAGCTAAATCAACTCCTGAAATCAGATCCCAAAATCGTTCTTCTCTTCCTTAAACCACGATTTGTTAGTACAGTTATTTTCAGATATGAAAATTAATTATGATGTTGGCATGGTTATAAATCTGAATTGGAGATTATGTATCAGATCTGTTTTTCTGTGTAGATCTATCTTATTCCTGTTTATCAGATCCCTTTTTTTGTGTAGATCTATCTTATTAATATCATTGTAACTATTCTGTATCTCTTCCTTCCTTCTATTCTATAGCCAGGCTATCACGAGCCTGAGCCAAATCTCATAAGAGATTGATGCGCGAACGCTAAATTTAGGGAAAATATTGAATGATGCAAAATTGGACATAACTGATTTGTGGCTAAATTGAGAACACAACATATGTTGTAATTTAAGATCTAGATCTAGGCATACTATATATGACGGTTTATGATTCGGAAGAAGGAGAATTATTGTATGACAACATATGACTTGTAATTTGGGGACATAATGCATGTTATAATTCAAGATCTGATTTTGAGGACATAATACATGTTGTAATTTAAGATCTAGATTTGGGGCATATTTTACATGACGATCTATGACCTGGAAGAAAAAGGAAATGTGACTTAGGCCTGAAAACCCTATATTAAAACAGGTATAACTATTAATGTGAATATGCCTAATTCGGATTTTTGGATATTTGACATACGCAGTAATCAACGGCTATAATTTGGCATAATTTATATTGTGCATCATGATTTGGGGTTTTTAGAGAATGTTCTGTACGGTGCAAATTTAATTTGGGACATATGTTATATTTTGAATTATGACCATAATTTGGGCATGCAAAGATTAGGCTTAATTTTATGATTAAGCGAGGTATGTCAATGGAATTTTAAGGGATGATTAAATCTGTTAAATTGCCTAATCTGCTAAATCTGTTGAAACTTAATACGGTAATTTGGGGTATGACAATCTGTAGGCTCGATCTAAAATTGAGCAAGACATGTTAATAGAACTTTGGATAATCTGCTGTAATTTGTAAAGAAGTTTAATTTTTTAAATTGGCATAATTAGTCTGATATTGGCATAATCTGTGAATGAATACTTTAGCTAAAATAAGTGTGCTGAGACACAAGGTTAGACTCTCTTTGCGGTAGAAGCCTGTCCCGACCCAACCGGCTTAACCAGCAACCGCAAATTGTCAGTCTAATGTGAGAGGTCATAGGCATAAAGATGCTTAGACATGAGGTTAGGTCTGGCTTGTGGCAGAAGTCTGTCTGGAACCGCCCGGCACATCCAGCGGCCACAAGCTACCGACCTAATGTGAGAAGTCTATGCATTAATATTTAATTAATGCAAATCTAAGATAAATGTGATACTTAAAACGTGTTGGGTGGATAGGGTTAAAACAACTGGACTAATGAATCTAATAAACCCATTTCGTAAATCTGTAGGCCCAATACAAGGGTAGGTGAAACAATCTGTAAGTCTGTTGATCTGTATATCTGATCCGTTAGTCTGAAAACTTGTTAATCTGTATATCTGATCTGTTAGTCTGAAAACTTGTAAATCTGTATATCTGGTCCGTTAGTCTGAAAACTTGTTAACCTGTATGTCTGATCTGAGAACTAGTTAATCTGGACTTTGTACATCTGAAATCTATAAACAAGTTAATCTGAAATCTGTTAGTCTGGGGACACAAGGTTAGGAGGGGTAATTACTTATGCCATCTGTTGTTTGGGAACCGTATTAGTCAGTAACCCTTTTTGGTATCAAAATTATGACCCAACACTAGGTAGGGGTCCAGGGCACGCTTACTGAACTAATTATAAGAGGTTCACTCTGATAATGGCGAGGGGTGTTGATGGCGCATTCCAACCGGGTCACGTGCGTGCATGGATCCGGTCCGCTCTGAGGATACACTTAGTTCTGTAGAGATTGTTCTGTGGGGCCGACACATGATATTTATGTATTAGGGAGTCGATCGCTTGGGGTAGAATTTAGGGTACACTTAGTTCTGCCTGTTTATGCTGGGGTACCGTCTGTTTCTGTTGGGGTGGTAACACCTGTCTGGTTCTGTGTGGTACCGTCTGTTGGGGTGGTAAAGGCCCATTACTAGTGTACACCTAATTCAAATATTTTGTTTCCGTAGGGATTATTCTGTTTTCGTCTCTGATTTCGTTCCTGCTTCTGTTTTTGTACGTCTGTCTCTGTTGGGGTGGTAAAGGCCCATTAGCTGGGGTGGTAAATGCCCATTATTAGCATTCTGTTTTTGTACTGTCTGTCTCTGTTCGGGTGGTAAAGGCCCATTACTAACGTCGTGTTTCTGTAGAGATTGTTCTGTTTCCGTTTCAGTTTCAGTTTAGACATTAGAATAACACCTAATCCTGTTATATTAGTATTAGTGCAGAGAAGTAAGATATAGTAAGAAGCATAACTTAGTCTATATCATTCTGCTTCTTCTGTTAACCCGCCACTCCTGTTATGGCTATCTCTCATCCAGTTTTATTTACATGTCATGATACTGTTATCTGTTTATATGTTGAAAGTCACTGGACTCACCAGACGTATGTCTGACCTAGTTTGTTTCGCCTCTTTTCTTCCATCCCCCCCCCCCCCGGTACTCAGGTTGGGAACGTAGGAGCTTGATTTAGTTTTCTCTCTGCTTGAAGTGCTAGAAGTGCTTGAAGTATTGCTTAGCTTTGATTCTACCTATTTATGGCAGTTTCTGTTGGGGATTATGGCTTTAAAATTACGTACTCTGAAGGCTTTTGTACAAGACTGATATTTATGTACTTGAATTCCGATATTGTGGTTTTGAAAGATGTAACCAAACTTACTTCTATTTCTGCTGTAATAAAGTTGTAAATTTTTCAAGTACTACTTTATCTGTTTTGTAATATTCTGTTCTGCTTACTTATAATACTTCATGGAAGTTAATGCATTCCCTTTGTGAGTGACATTAACGGACATGGGGTGTTACAACAAAGCAACTTGGTTCAAGGCAGCAAGTCATAATTGGAAAAGCAGTTCAGGTAGAGCCAGGGCGAATGAGCACCAGATTTCTCAATCCTCCTAATTATTATTTCCTTAAGCAATTCTATAAATCTAGATAACTTAGTTTGCAAGGCATTTAGTTTTACGCCTTTACTCACACGCAGTATGACACACACGACATGCCAAACAAATTGACTAAATCTCAACCTATAAATGCCATTCTATTTTCATTCATGCATCCATCACCGACATTTCTATTTAATCATACAAATTTCCCAATATCAATTACCAAATACATGCAGCTCAGTCAACAAAACTAGTATGCTTTAGTTCTCAAATCATACCACATGTTTTTTTTTTTGGCACAAGCCAAAAATTTCACATGCACTTCGGATCAGTAAGGATCGGTGTATATGGTACAGTAATACACACAAATGAGCATGGCAGCACAAGTAAAGTGTTTTAATTCAAGGTAGACAAATACAGAATAAGTAAATGATAGCAAATACACTGCCGCACTATAAAACTGGGGATAATACCCAATTTAAACACAATAGCAGCATGAATTCTAGGTAGACAAGCACATGCGAATATCTATCATTCATATTTTTGAACTAAGGCATGAAAATTCAAATTAAACCCAATTGGAATTCAAATTAAACCCAATTCAAATCCAATTCATATTTAAATTTAACCATGATCTAGTACTCACCTCCAGTGGCGACGAGAAGGATGGACGACGGTAGACTGAAGCTTAGCTAGTTAGCTGAAGGCAACGCGAGCTGACGATAACTCATGGACTGCAGTGGATGGCTTATTGACAAAGGAAGTTGGTCGACTACCAAAACCCTAATTTGGGTATTTGGTGGTCACCATTGCAAAATAAAAAGAGGGATAATTCGGCCGAAAGTTTTGATGTGTCAAAACTCGATTGTGCCAAAATGAAAGTAGGGAGGGAAAAATCTGATACGCATTTCATACGGTCCAAAGACGTATCAAATGAACTGATCCAGGGCTTCTCGATGGACGGTTAGATTAAGGGTGTTTGAGGTGGTGCGGATCGCAAAATGTAGTTTGATACGGATTTGAGCACTATCAAATTTGATACGGCTTATAGCCGAATTGTATATCCGCATCCTCGTGCGCCAAATTCGCTGATATGGTGTAGTGTATGTTTCCAACAGACAATGATGAAGAATGCTTGGATCTTTCTTTTGTTTCCATAAGATATTGGTGGACAAAGCTTAGATAAGTTTAGCAATTAGGTGGAGTATGATGGTCAAGCATTTGGGTAAGGTTTCCTCCCTAATTTTCCCATTCTTGTAAATTTCATTTTATATGAGTTATAATTATGATATATTTATTTGATAGGAAACTGTATTCTATCTGTATATTAACCAAGTTTGTTACTTTGTTCTGTGTTCTTATGATTCCACGAGACATTTTATATGGTTTGTTTTTGTTTTTAAAAAAGTTTTATACATTTCATTCCCTAATATATGCTTTTCATGTTTTTGAATATAGTAATTTCAAGTTATACCTTTTGATTTGCACGTGGGTGTGTTGCATGTCAGTAGTTTTCTACTATCTTCGATCCTCTGTTATTTCCATGTAAGCATTTAAGATTTTCAATGTTTGGCTAGAACATTTTATTCCATTGTTCATTTTTTGGAACGGACGAAACAACCACAAAATTTCAAAAGCATAGACCTTTCAAAGGTCATTTTAACATCATTGCTCTCCCTTATTTCACTAGATTCTTCCAAAAGTGAAAAGATATTTCATGTTCCACTCAGTTAACTACTGTCCAAATTTCAATTTTAGCACAGGTACTACTTCAGTTCATTTTTGTTAATAATTTGCTTTGTACCAATTATAAACCCATTATTTGTTTTACACTTCCACTTTCTGATATGGAATAATTTTAATTTTGCTTTTTGTTAATGTTCTTCGTGATTTTACATGAACATTCTGTTTATTATAGAAAACTTTACATTATCAGCTTATGCTTTTACTTTATTCAAACTGAAAACTTTGGATTTTCCCAATTTAGATGACTTTAGGGGCATATCTTGAATCTATAAATATTTACACTTTGCTGCAGTAATTGAAGCGAGGACTAAGATTAGTCAATTCTGCACTTGCTGCTTCCAAGATTTTTATGAATGAATATTACTTAGTCGATTATGTTATTGCTCTAGATTCATATTATATTAACTAATAAAATTATTTAGAGGTAACACATATTGCTTGGACTCTGAAACCATTTACCTCACCATATGTTAACTTAGAGTTTGAGATTAAGATAGGCATAGACATTATTGTCGCTAAATTAGTGCTTTGCAAGACTAGCCAGATAAACATAAATCTCTGCATGTGTGTATGTGTGTGTGTGTGTGTATGTATATGTTCATGTAGCATGGAAGCATCCATAGCCATTTGATTGAGCTTTTAATGTTGGCATGGGATAAAGTACCATGTTTGGGAAGTGATAAAGTTGCATATTCACAAGCATATATATGATAAGCTATATACGACAAGCATACATACATACATACATACATACATACATACATACATATATATATATACATACATATATATATATATATATATATATATATATATATATATGGGGAGGGTTCCGCTACACCCCTTATATTGCACGTGAACTCTCCCCCTTAATCTCCACTACCCATTTCCCCACTCATTCTCTCTCTTCCCACTAAGAAATAATGGGTGGTGGAGATTAAGGAGGAGAGTTTACGTGCAATATAAGAGGTGTAGCGGAACCCTCCCCTATATATATGTATGTATGTATGAATGAATGAAATAAAATATAGATAAATAACATTTTTATTTCTATTTGCTCTCCTGTGTTCCCCTTATATATATGCAATTTTTTCTCCCTCTTTGTCAATCGACAAAAATGAGGTAGAGTATGACATGATAATTCACAAGCAACGTTTCAGCTCTTTACGTTCGTAAATGGGGACTAGGTTCCGTTTCACGCCGCCTACTTTTTTTCTTCTTCACCACAAAATCCACTCACCTAACTCAATCTTATCCTAGTTTTCTCCATTAGGGAGTATAGGATGTTTTGTTCCAAAAATCAAACACCTTGCTTCCTTCGCCACTCAGGTGTGCTCAAATCCACTTACTTACTGTGCCTAACGTGGTGGCATAAATGTTAGAGTGTGAACTCCACTACGTATGCTACTGTGGAGCGTTGGCAACCTTGCTCCATGGTGGGTCTCAAGGTATCTTCTTTCCAGCCCATGGTATGGGCTTTACCCGACAATTGCTTTTTTTTTTTTTTTTTTTGCTTTTGGTTCTGTCTCCATTTGTCAGTGTTCTATGGTAGAATTTTGATGATTCGTTTTTGCATTTTATCCACTTTGTGTATTCGACTTGTTTAGCTTGGCAATTTGAGTTTTTTTGGGTATTTTTCATTGATGTTTACTCCCTCGATGTTCGATTTTTGGTGGTTTGGGGGTTATGGTGGTTATTTTTGTAACACAACTCTAGTGATCTCTGGCTTTCCAGTGAAAGCCTTGTGCTTCAGGGAATTTTTGGATCATTTCAACAGAGTTTGTTTATTTTCTAAACATGCCTCCTTTAATGTCAGAAGTTCAAGTTATATTTTCAAGTAATCGTTTAATGGTTATGCGATGGATCTGTAATTTTGGAAGTAATTACTTTGAAACATGAATCCGTTGTATGTTCTAGCATGTCGGAGCTTACTGGTTCAGCCACTTGGGTGATGCGAATATTGATGCAGACTGGGTGTCATGGGAATGTGCGTGTTTTCAGAGATGAGATGTACCTTGTGTACACAACTCAAGTGACATTTGATGTGTGTTGAGCCTTGCTCACTGTCCAAGACATTGATGCTACAATGTAGCCGAATAGTAGTCTAGTACACTAGCTAGCCCTTGTACTGTAATCTAGGATAGATATCATGGACGACCCACTTTAAATGTCGTAGGCGGTGGAAGGTCCATCTTAAAAACCGAATAGTTGATTGTCAACTAACAATCGCCTGTACTACACTAATTTTTTATTATTAGTTATAATAAAAGGTGTTTGCAGTCACCTTAAAAACGGGTCGGCTTTGCCAAAAAAATGATTATATTAACGATATTAAAGTACACAAGCATTGGTCATGTAAGAATGTATTTTCATATAGGCATGTATGACTCAATTATTATTAATAGTATATGGATTATTTAAACATATAGACATTGAATATTGCATAGGCATTTTAAATTAAAATATAGACTTTCTTCTCCCTAAAATTATACTCCCTTTATTGATACGACCTCCCCCTATCGATATGATTGTATTTTAACTTCCCCTTTTTCATCAAAAGAAGGAGATGAATATCAATAGGAGCAATATAAGGTTTTAACTTGTGGTGAATGGAATTGAATTTAACAATGAGATATAAAAATATAAGCTTACTAGATTCTCCAATTATTTCTTCATTTTTAGATCTGTTCACAAACATATCAGAGATACTGAAATAACCTCCCCTTCGTTTATGGTGTACCTTCAAAAAAATACGATATATATACTTTAGTACCTTCTCCTATGTTAGGGTCCAGGGGTTAGATTTTAAGAAGCCAAACCCAAACGGCTTCGGAATTCCCTTTATAAACATAAATCTTATTTTATGAACTTCGTTTATAAATTTTTTATATACTTATTACGAATCATAAAATTATTAGTTTTAGGAATCCACATTTAATTGCTTTGGTTTTATAAACCATCTTTGATTTAGCATATTTAATTTTTTTGTTTATTTGAATATTTATTATTTTTAGAATTAGCTTTTGAAATATTCTTGTATCCTAACCCTTTCTTATTTGAAACTACCTGAGAATTTTTCAAAATATTAGAAAGATTTTCTCTTCCTTTATTAAAATTAGAAATACTTGTAGTAATATCACTTATTTTGTTTTCAAGGCTAGAGATATGTAATGTTAAAATTTTGATGTTCTATTTAGGTTCATGGTTTTCAAATAATAAAGTGTCATTCTTTTCTTTTTGGGTTTTAATTTCCTGACTGAGCGTAGAAAGTTGAGAGGTCATATTAGAACAAGATTCTTGAGTACTTTCCAGTTCTTCTTCTAATATTTTCTTTTCATTTCTAAGCATATCAACGTCTATTTCAAGTATATTTATTTCTACAAGATTTTCTTTAATTTTTCTTCTGATACCTTTTAAGTTATAAAATAGTTCTGAATAATCTCTAAGAAATCATCAAAAGTTAAATCACTTATATTGTCTCACTTATAATGTCTTTTGAAGCCATTAAGCAGACGTTTGCTTGTTCTGTGTCACTATCTGATAACGATGAGAATGATTCTGAGTCATCCTTAGTGACATCGAGTGCTTTCTTCTTGAATATATTCTTCTTGTTTTTATTGTGATATTCTTCCTCACAATCTGGACAAGCTTTTTGTATATGACCCTTCTTGTGACAGTTATAGCATTCTAAAATTGACGATGATTTTTTGTTGGAGTTGTTGTGACTGGAGCCCTTTCTCCCATTATTTTTGTTTCCTTTTCTATATTTCAAAAACTTTTTAAAGCTTTTAGCGATAAGTGCTATGTCATCCTCATCTGAATCCGAGTCTTCCTTTTCTACATGAAATGCTAGATTCTTTTTGTTCTGAACTTGTACTCTTTTAGCCTACAAATTAACTTCATACGACATTAGATTCCCTATTAACTCTTATGGTTTCATGGTAGAGGGATCATTTGATTCTTCAATAGCTAAGACCTTTCTTTCCCACTTTTCGTTAAGGAGTTTAGGATTTTTGATACAATATCAAAATCAAAATATTTTTCTCCTAGTCCTAATAATGAACGATAAATGTCATGAAATCTGGAATACATATCATTTATGGAATCATCTTGCTTCATTATAAAATTTTGAATTGACTTTTAAGCATGGATATCTTTCTTTGCTTCCCCTTGTGTGCTCGTCATATTTCATATGCAGTGTTGCACATGCTGATATGGTTCAAGGCGCAATGCAACATATTCATAGCTTTATCACTTACAATAGCATCTAATCTTTGTGTGTTTAACCATGTAGAATATTCTTTAGTAGGACAGTATGTGTGAAATCCATGAATCAAAACCATTTGCTCGCATATAGATTCTTATATTTGTAGCCCAATAGTTGTAATCAAGGTTTTAAATCTCGGATATCGGTTGTGTTTCGTCTCGGCGATTTTAGAGACTTGATCTCGTATTGGGGGAGATCTCAGATGAGACGAGTCTAACTCTGGGATTTGTTTCGGATTTCCATCTCCGGTCTAAAAGCTTATATCGGAACAATCTGAGGGTATATAATATGTTAAAAACTTATATTCTTATACAATAATTTTGAAAGCTCATATTGAAACAATCTCAGGGTATATAGTATGTTAAAATTGATACTCTTATACAATAATTTTGACGAATGCCATCACATAAACAGTAACTTAAACTAGAGTTGCAAAATCACCTTATCATTCTTAATTTACTAAAGAACATTCATAAATCATAACATGCTTAAAAAACAATACAATAAAAATATATTAACACTTACAACTTATTATTAGTGAACATGAATTGTTAGACAAAGAACATAAAAAGGATCCAAAATATAAAACAATTCAACATAAGTAGAACATAAGATATATAAATTCATAGGTAGCATGCTGGTAAAAAATAATGAATATGAAAATCACAAGCATTGTGGAACATATATGAATATATGATATGCTCTTTTGACATACGAAATATAAAATAGTAGGAGATTAACGTGGCTGAATTTGATTTTTTTTTTTAATTATTGTTTTGGCTTAGGCACAAGTCTCAATTTTAATTAGAAAAACAAGATCTCGAGTGGTATCTCGGTATCTCGTCTCGGTCGATATATGTTCGATATTGCAATATCTCGAATGATATATTCAAAACGAGATTTAGAGTGAGATTTACTATTTCATTTCGGAAGTAGCCTAAAATGAGATCTCAGAGGAGATCTCGGGCGATATTTCCGAGATATGAAACAGTGGTTGTAATTCTTGCCAATGAATAGTTGTGGTAGTGTAGTGGATTGACCTTCCATGAAACTAGTGTTAGTGCTTGTGTTAATGTTATTTTCCATTTTACTTAGAATATCAGAATAACTATGTTATAGTTATATGATGGCCAAGCTCTGATACCAAATGAAAGTCGAGTAGGATCGAGTAATATGGAAATGTACTAATGCGAAAGTGTATATGTTAATAATAATAGTAGCGGAGAATATAAAAGCAATAAATTAAAATGACACTAGAGTTTTTATATTAGTTTGGAGCTTCGTCCTACGTTCAGCCCCCGACTCCTTTTGGAATTTTTACTAAACATCAACCCTCACTTAACCTGGAGGAATAAGTATTACAGCACCTAAGCAGCAGAACAGGACCTGAGCAGTAAACAAAGATTTCGCCTCAGCAACCGAAGAGGACTTTGACATGCCTGAGTAGTGGAACAGGATTTTTGTTAATACAAAAGTTAATTGATTCTTTGTGTTCTTAATAACATGGATATGTCACTTTATAGTATAACCTTCCTATAATCTTCTCCCTGATGATATACAATGTTTGGTATATGAAGAAGAAGAAGAAAGTGATTATTTATAATTATAGAATATTGAAAATGAGAGCACAAGAGAATATTTATAAAATGCTTTATTTAAATAGAAGAAATTAGAATCATGTAAGTTTGGTGAATTGAAACAACTGGTTCTGTAGTTTATTTGTAAGATATAAAAGGTGTCTTTCACTCGTGAATGGATTTAATCAAAAGATATGGACATAATTCTTTGTTTAAAGAGTTATGTCTCCTTGAAAAATCGCAACCTTTCAGTTCAACCGGTTGAAAATAAATTTTAGTTAGCTAAAAAGGCTAGTTTTTTGAAATAATTGTGCACATGCACAAGACACATGATTTAGCCGGCTGAATGTTCATAAGTTTTTATTATCGTTCAACAATTAGCCGGCTGAATTTATAATTCAGTCGGTTGTTTGCACATGTTTTTGTGTACATGTATACAGCCTATTATTTGTAAATAAAAATACCTTATATCGCCATATATATTTCGTGAGAGATTTTAACAAGAATTCTAACTCTAATACTGACTCAAATACAACATAAAATATATCAATTAATCAAGTCTTCGAATCTTCTTGTATTTGAAACATAATCTCTAATATTTCTCCTGCAATAACTGTTAGTACATGATATTATCGATATATAGTTGTCATAATCAAAATAACATAAAATAGAGGTTCTAACCAACATAAGTAGAGAGGTATCACTTAAGTGCATAGTGAAATGAATAACCAAATTGATATGCATAAATCAAATGACCATTCAATATCGAACATAGAAAAACGTTTAATCAATTGATGTGTTTGTACCCTTTAAGAGAAATCAAAATAATGAAACAACTTTATCAAATAAAGTAACCATTACTTATAAACTAGGGTATTAGAAAGATAATAATATTTAAATCATACGATGCCTAAGGTTCTTATAATTTCCTAAATTTTAGGAAACCATACCCATTTGGGTATGGCTGAACGTTTATGAATATAATTTTCATTATTATTCACATTATCAAAGTAATCATCAGTATATTTTTCTATATTTTTCTATCTAGTGGGAACCAAATACTTATATAATTCATATCTCTTGTCAATGATTCATAATTCAAGATATGTTTTCTATTTCTATGTATATTAACATCTTGGTATGAAGTGATTTGGGGCTATCTCTAATTTTAGTAATAGTTTTAAAATGTGTATACACATGTATGCATATATATTTTTTTATTTTTATTGCATTTATAGCGTAAATCACTTTTATCACTTTAAATTTAGCATTTTGTAAGGGACATAAGTCATTTTTTTCCTTATTGACTTTTGTAATTTTTTTATTTAATTCATTAAAATTCCCTTCCAAGTTCTAAAAATTATTTTGCAAAATAGAATTATTTTCTTTCTCTAAAGATATAATTTAATTTTGCAAAGATTCATTTTCCTTTGAAAGGTTACTATTATCATTGACCAATTTATCATTTTCTTTTATAAGGAAACTATTTTGTAAAACAAGTTTTTTAAGTGAAGTTTCAATTATTTGTTTTACTAAAAAAATTATTTTCTGCCTTTAATTTATCATATTTTAGCTCACATTTTTTTAATTTATTCAAAGCAGCACATTGATCTTTTGTAATAATTTGAAATCATTAAGTAAGTTCTCATGTGATGTTAAAAGATTATTATAATTAGAATCATTACATACCGATTTAGATCTGAGTTTAACCATGAAACATTTGCTAGATTACTCCTTTGATTCTTCTTTGTTTCTATTTGTAACGGCTGGAAATTTTCGACTCCTCGAGAGTCGGAAATTCCGAGACGTTAGTGAAAGAATTTAGAAGGTGAGAAAGAAAAGATAGAACTAATAGAATAGAAGAAGAAGAACATCAGAATCATCAGAGTAACACGAATCTCACAGTGGAACGAATAACATATAATATATAACATAACTTTGAAGTAAACAGTTATATATATACAATAGCACTTATCAGAGTACAACACTTACAACACAGCGGAAATAACTATAGCTATAGGATCTTGAAGTCTCCTGCTCCAAGCTCTCCAAGTATATCTGTAAATCCCGACTACTTGACTGCCCGTACAAATTTAGGCACCCAAGAGTTTAGGGAAAACAACAAAGTAAACTCCGGGTCAGTCATGGGACTGGTATGAGTAAAATAGTTTAAAACAGGTATAGGATATCTCATAAGACCACGCCGTGAATACGGAACGGGTTTTTCCCTTATGAATATCTAAACAACTTTGACAAGCAATATCATGGTGATATTATAATAATGTCTAAGTACAAATAGGTATCAATCTAGCAGAAACGCTTGCATCTCACGTTCTACATACATAGTATAAAATCATAAACCGCAGGGCGCTTATTGAAGATTGGATTCCAACAGACAAGGTATGGGAGCACCTTCTGAATAGTGTACTCTAGAAGTGATACACTCAGGGTTCAACAAGAACGTCTTGCAACCCGGCCAAACATGACCGCTCACTCATTTAGCTTGAGTGTCGCGAATATATTGCCACCACGGTTATAGGCCATCAAACCGTCATCCGAAGATACAGAATCAAAAAGAAGTATAAATATGGATATTCCCTAGATCGGTGACAATACACCCTGCTTGGGGATGACCCAACTAGCCATGCTGCCTAGCCCAACTTTTGTTTCTTCCTGGTGTGAGGCTAGAAGCTACGTCTATCTTCAGAACATCTGATCATCATTCACTTTGAATGCCACATTGTCATACCCGCCAAATCACAAATTGACTTATCCAAAAATAACACGGGTATATAGCTAAGAGAAACGAATTCCTCTGCCACCAAACGTGAATATGTTTGGACAGATCAACTTACGCGATCCATTGGATATACTCTGTCAGACCTTCTTCCATATATGTTGTCCTGGGACTGGACAAACCGAAGGCACTATTCAGTATATCCATCTTAGTCACTGTTATCTAAGACTTATACAACAGCCCTTGCACTTTACTCCGTCTTCAATTTATCTTTGGCAGATATTGCTCGCAACGCTTATGCCGATACAGAGTGGTTCTTTGGATAATAATCCAACCGGTCTCTCCATATTAACAACGTTAAAATGGTAAAAACTTTGATAGTCTGTGATTCAACTATCAAATGAAAACATGTCGGTGTACAAACAACGATCTTATTTCCAAATGGAAATTCGATCGATCAATCATCATATACATATATATGTTCATATTTCCTTATTTCATATATTTAGAAAATATATGATATTAATCATTGGAAAACATTTCCATAGCTTATTTTCACATCACTATTATTTCGCAACTATCAGTCCCTAACTGTAACTAGTATGAGAACAATTCTCTAAGTATCAATACGGAAGGTCGAAACCCACATCAGATCGTCACTTAGAAAACCGTTCAACTTACCCTCTCCAGTTAGTTTCTGAATTTGCTTAACTCTATTTCTTAAATTCTTATCATGAAAACATTTCATTTTCTATGTTTAGAAAACATATCTGACTATATTTGGAAAACGTTTCCAAAACTCATTTACGGATTTCCAATGAACGTTGTATAAAACATCGTTTCGCTTAATCCATTTATCGCTTATTCCTTAACTTTATTCCTAATCAACCTTTTAGATCGAACCACAACTATTCCTTTGTCAATTCTGAAGTCAATCAAGTTGGGGTATAATTACCTCGCAGACCTTAATTGAACAACGTCCTTTACTGTGAAATAGATGAAGCTCATCGCTCACTTTTTACAATCATCTGTTTACGCAAATTCTCGGATTCAGATTACGAATCCACTTCTTATATGACAACGTTTGATTATAACTATAACGTTATAATTCCTACCCCTATATATTTTATTTCCTAACTCGAATAATTTAACAGACACCTAACTTCTAAATCAATAACTAAATCTTGATTTAAACCCTGGAAAGTAAATAGTTCTTTCCCGAATTCGCTATAATCGAATTCGACGTATAACTCTCTTTCGAGAAATCTCTATTCGATTAACTCTCCCTTTTTAATAACTGATATTCGATAAACTCTATTTCGATTAACTCCTATCGAATAAACTATATTCGATATCTCCTCCAACAATATTCGAATAACTATATTCGATTAACTTCTCTAACTCTACTCGAATAAATTATCTTCGATTAACTCTATTAACTTTACTCGAATAAATTATCTTCGATTAACTCTTTTAACTTTACTTGAATAAACTATATTCGATTAACACTTTCTTTCGAATAACTATATTCGATTAACTCTTCGTCTAACTCCTTTGGATTAACTCTTCGACTAACTCCTTCGGATTAACTCTTCGATTAACTCCTTCGGATTAACTAACTTCGAATAACTCCTTTGGATTAACTAACTTCGAATAACTCCTTTGGATTAACTAACTTCGATTAACTCCTTCGGATTAACTAACTTCGAATAACTCCTTTGGATTAACTAACTTCGAATAGCTCCTTTGGATTAACTAACTTCGAATAGCTCCTTTGGATTAACTAACTTCGAATAACCAATATTCGATAACTACTCTTCGAATAAATAATATTCGATAACTCTTCCCAAATGAATCACATTTGATTTCTCCACTCGAATAAACTATATTCGATTACTCTTCTCAAATGAATAACATTTGATTTCTCCACTCGAATAAACTATATTCGATTACTCTTCTCAAATGAATAACATTTGATTTCTCCACTCGAATAAACTATATTCGATTACTCTTCTCAAATGAATAACATTTGATTTCTCCACTCGAATAAACTATATTCGATTACTCTTCTCAAATGAATAACATTTGATTTCTCCACTCGAATAAACTATATTCGATTAACTTCTCTAACTCTACTTCGAATAAGTGATATTCGGCAACTCTACTCGATTAACTCCACTTGGATAACTCTAACCGGTCAACTCAACTGGTTTAACCTAACTGGTTAACTCTGACTGGTTAACTTTAACTGGTCAATTCTAACTGGTCAATTCTAACTGATTAACTCAAATGGTTTAACCTAACTGGTTAACTCGTCTTGATTAACTGAACTAATCCACTTAGTTTAACTTAGCTAATTCACGTTGATTAACTCTAACCGATTCACTTAGTTTAACTCAACTAATTTACTTCGATTAACCACTTAGTTAACTTAACTAATTCACTTCGATTAACCAATTAGTTTAACTTGACTAATTCACTTAGTTTGACGCAACTAATTCGCTTTGATTTACAAATTAGTTTAACTTAACTAAGTCACTTAGTTTGACGCAACTAATTCACTTTGATTTACCAATTAGCTTAACTTAACTAATTCACTTTGGTTAACTTAACCCATTACTTTGATTAACTTGACTAACTTGCTTTGGTTAACCTAACAAATTACTTTGTTTAACTCTATTCGAACAAGTACTTCGAATCACTCTAATGTGTTTAACTCTATTCAAATATCTAATTCGAATAACTCATTTCGAATAACTAAATTCGATTAACTCCTTTTATTAACGTTTATTCATTTCAAAAGATTTCCTTTTTACAACGTTTATCCATTGATAAAGATTTACTTTTTACAACGTTTATCTATTTATAAAGATTTACTTTTAGTAACGGTTCTTCACTTTATAAATATCCTTTTAATAACGTTTCTACTTCTCTATATAAGTCCAGATTTATATATATCCCATTTATCAACGATAAATAATTTATTTAATTTATAAAACATTAGTTATAAATTAATCTACTTCAATTTATCTGTTTAAAACAGATTTCCTATTTAATATCTCATTTAAATCTATATCGTGTTATACCGTGTGCGAAGCACGTGTTTAAATCTATCCTTGTATAATTCTATTTATTTTCCGAACAAGTGTTCCTTTATTTATTCCCTAAATAAATATTCCTTTATTCCATTTATTTATAATCTAAATAAATGTTCTTTTATTTATTTCCTAAATAAATAAATGTTTTCATTTTATAAAATCCTATCGATTTTATAAATAAGATTTATTTTCAATATAAACATTGAAAATTCCCTTTTTACATTTTAGTATCACCTACGGTGTTTAACGTGTCGTATATCAATGATCGGTATCATTCAAACATATGAAATCAATAACAGATTTCATAACACATCATATATCACAGTATATGAAAAACGGTAAAATAAATGTTGAGGAATCCAGTCGGATTCCTCCAACCTGTTTCCCTGCATCCACAGATGTTAGACAATATAGATAACATCACTTTCAGTTCCATATGATATATTCTGCTAAACAGAATCAATATAGAAATTTAACTAACTGACTAGCAGTTAAATCAAACAATCAACACACAGTCAAACAGACAATATTTTAACAGTTCTAAGAATACAACGTGAAAATAAAACTGTTTAGAGTTTTGTGAGATTTACTCACATTTGCGCGTTAATCGTTTAATAACGGTTTGCATTTATTTGACTTCGACGGACAATTTATTTCTCCATAACTTGTAACGAGCTCGGATTCACTCCCAGTCAGTTCCATGGTGTAGTGTCCGTCCCTACGATCCTGTCGGATCTTGTTTCGCTGAATTTCGATAATATATGAGGAAGTTATCGCATTTACAAGATGGAATACATTTATCGATTAAATAAAACATGGATTATATATTATTAGTGGGCTCACCCTTTGGCACAAGGCCCAAACCCGTTCATCACTCATATCCTCACGATACCTTCTTCCCCAATACCGAAATTCGATCTCCAGGCAAATGTAAACACCAAGCCGACTTCCTTACATCCCAACTCCTCCTTCTGTCCATTACAAATCACCAGAAAATCACCACAATTCACATCTTCCCGTCCTCTTTCACCTTACCTACCTACTGTCGAACTCGGGTTAGCTATCTTCAGTGCGTCGCCTGACCTTCAAGTACACGCAGCGAAGCAATTTGGGGTTTGAACATCCTCAAAATACATGCACAGCTCCTATTTGATGCTCTCAACCCAAATACAAACCTCAAATACCCACAACAATCACCATTACCGAACTGATTTCGAACCCTGGGTATTTCGTGAAAACCCAATAGTAAAGAATGATATCGGACTCAAGAAAACAACCATCAACGAGAAGTGCAGCTCACCAGGAAGCTAAATAACTTGCTTTGGATTTTGACAAGTTTTTCTTTGACTTTAAAATGAATTTAGTAGATCGGTCTCTTTTGTTTGAGAATGAAAACAATCGGCGACTTCATTGTTCTGGTGTTTATACTAGAGGTTGTTAAGGTTTGTGGCTGCATAGACAAATGCGTGTACAAATTTTGATCGAGGAACATTAAGTTGCTTGTTTTATTATACTGGAAGAAAAGAGGCCACGGCTACCTGCTTGCGTGGGATTATATAGATGGAAGGCTTGTATAAATTTAATTAGAAAATATATAGGATTTTATTAGATTTTTATGTGATCTAGTCTGAAATTCTCATGAAACTTGTGCATGAACCAACATGCAAAATTACCCCATACGAGTTGCTATGGTCAAAATTAAAAATACCATTGTGACGAGCAATGTCCCACGATCCCAAAAATATAATAATACCGGTAGGTTTACTCATATTGTGAAACCCCAAAATGTTGATTACAGGGTGCAAAATACCCCAAACAAAAAGTTGCTTATTTAATTAATTAAAAATTACCATAAAATTCTAAAAATTAAATTATCGTTATGTCCCAAAAGAACCTTGTCTAAATTCACACATGATATCTAGTTATTTTGAAATAACCGTTATGGCCACGAACGAATATACCGCTGTTTTCCTGAATATTTGATTTGGACATAAATCAAAATCTACAAGACGAAATCCCGATTTTTCTCTTCCACTAGAAAGATATACTCCACCAGCTCCACATGTTTCTTGTTTCACAGAAATCCGATTTAAAACGAACTCTGTACATTCAGTTGAAGTTCAAATCGTCAAATTGCGAACTACCGCGACGTTTCAAGTTCGTTTTAATTATAATTATAAATTATAAGTTCAAACGTTGTATTTTAAGTTATCGATATCGCCACATCGATATATAAATCATTAAATAAATTAATTATTCGACAGCTAACAAAACGCGCCATTACAGACTTCCCCCCTTAAAATAATTTCGTCCTCGAAATTGCTAAGCTAGGAAAATGCTACCAACTTTACTAACTAGATTCAAATATCTTTTAGTTTGCTTCTCAACTCCAGTTTCAACTGAACCATTAAATTTTCAATTAAATTATTAATTCATTTTGGCTAACTGAATTTCATTAAATCATGAGAATGTTCTACCGCCTGGAATTTTCGAAAAATTTCGCCATAACTTCCTTTGTATTGGTCAATATGACAAACCACCCTCGCCTCTCTAGGCCTTCTCCAACCCAAAAGGAAATCAAAATAGCCAAGCGGCTTGCCAATTCGGCTCATAAAATCCAAACTCATATATGATATAAACTTGTACCTTTTTGTCGGGAATTTAACTCTATCCCTTTCATCTGCTACCGCTTCAACATATACCAATGTTATCCATTCCAATTGATCTCCAATCAGTTCATATCCTCAAATCCAAATCGAATTTCATTCGAACTCTAATATCAAATTCCAAATTATTGACTTATCAATTTGGTTCCATTCTAGATTATCTCTAATCCGATTCAATTTTATTTAACTCGGTTCAAGTTAAATTTCAATTTATTTTTACCATCTCGTTTTATTTAACTTCATTAGTTAAATTTTAATTCCAGAACTTAAGTTCCTGGGTTTCTTTCAAATCAATTTGAAATCATAATGCCAATTCAAAACCTTTGAATTTCTAAACAACTTGTTTTCTCAAAACAATTCAAAAACAAAACCTTTGGTAGTAATCCGTCACTTAGAACTCGAAAATGAACACTGATGATGTCTAGATTCATCATCAGAATCTATTTTCCAGCTATTGACGTGAGTTCAATACTATATCATTTTCAATTTGAAAACATTTTCAAAATCTCCCCGGAACTTAAAATTTCCTTATTTTAATTCCAAATCTGATTTAAATTCATATTTAATTCGAACTATTTCATATATTACATTCATATGAATTCTGATTGGCCATTTATAACCATTTCACCCTTTTATAATCTTATTCGATTATAATAACAACCAACACAATCAATATACTATAATAATTTCAAGATATATATTTCTTCTATAAACAAATATATTTTGGGGAAAAATTATTTCATTTACCCACTTTCAAAACATACCATGACGGTTCATCGTATTCGAGTGTTTAGTAACCCTTATCGATACAGTGAATCAAACTGATCGACCAGAATTCATAAGCCACTCAACCAATGAGTCTCCACAATATAAAACCATTTTATATTGAATAACAATTACGCGCTCATATATATACACTCAAACTCAATCTAGGATATTACTAATCCCATCTCTACTGAGTTATGCCACAGAGCCAAGGTAATCACTTAACTTAAGCTCTGATACCAACTGTAACGGCTGGAAATTTTCGACTCCTCGAGAGTCGGAAATTCCGAGACGTTAGTGAAAGAATTTAGAAGGTGAGAAAGAAAAGATAGAACTAATAGAATAGAAGAAGAAGAAGAACATCAGAATCATCAGAGTAACACGAATCTCACAGTGGAACGAATAACATATAATATATAACATAACTTTGAAGTAAACAGTTATATATATACAATAGCACTTATCAGAGTACAACACTTACAACACAGCGGAAATAACTATAGCTATAGGATCTTGAAGTCTCCTGCTCCAAGCTCTCCAAGTATATCTGTAAATCCCGACTACTTGACTGCCCGTACAAATTTAGGCACCCAAGAGTTTAGGGAAAACAACAAAGTAAACTCCGGGTCAGTCATGGGACTGGTATGAGTAAAATAGTTTAAAACAGGTATAGGATATCTCATAAGACCACGCCGTGAATACGGAACGGGTTTTTCCCTTATGAATATCTGAACAACTTTGACAAGCAATATCATGGTGATATTATAATAATGTCTAAGTACAAATAGGTATCAATCTAGCAGAAACGCTTGCATCTCACGTTCTACATACATAGTATAAAATCATCAACCGCAGGGTGCTTATTGAAGATTGGATTCCAACAGACAAGGTATGGGAGCACCTTCTGAATAGTGTACTCTAGAAGTGATACACTCAGGGTTCAACAAGAACGTCTTGCAACCCGGCCACACATGACCGCTCACTCATTTAGCTTGAGTGTCGCGAATATATTGCCACCACGGTTATAGGCCATCAAACCATCATCCGAAGATACAGAATCAAAAAGAAGTATAAATATGGATATTCCCTAGATCGGTGACAATACACCCTGCTTGGGGATGACCCAACTAGCCATGCTGCCTAGCCCAACTTTTGTTACTTCCTGGTGTGAGGCTAGAAGCTACGTCTATCTTCAGAACATCTGATCATCATTCACTTTGAATGCCATATTGTCATACCCGCCAAATCACAAATTGACTTATCCAAAAATAACACGGGTATATAGCTAAGAGAAACGAATTCCTCTGCCACCAAACGTGAATACGTTTGGACAGATCAACTTACGCGATCCATTGGATATACTCTGTCAGACCTTCTTCCATATATGTTGTCCTGGGACTGGACAAACCGAAGGCACTATTCAGTATATCCATCTTAGTCACTGTTATCTAAGACTTATACAACAGCCCTTGCACTTTACTCCGTCTTCAATTTATCTTTGGCAGATATTGCTCGCAACGCTTATGCCGATACAGAGTGGTTCTTTGGATAATAATCCAACCGGTCTCTCCATATTAACAACGTTAAAATGGTAAAAACTTTGATAGTCTGTGATTCAACTATCAAATGAAAACATGTCGGTGTACAAACAACGACCTTATTTCCAAATGGAAATTCGATCGATCAATCATCATATACATATATATGTTCATATTTCCTTATTTCATATATTTAGAAAATATATGATATTAATCATTGGAAAACATTTCCATAGCTTATTTTCACATCACTATTATTTCGCAACTATCAGTCCCTAACTGTAACTAGTATGAGAACAATTCTCTAAGTATCAATACGGAAGGTCGAAACCCACATCAGATCGTCACTTAGAAAACCGTTCAACTTACCCTCTCCAGTTAGTTTCTGAATTTGCTTAACTCTATTTCTTAAATTCTTATCATGAAAACATTTCATTTTCTATGTTTAGAAAACATATCTGACTATATTTGGAAAATGTTTCCAAAACTCATTTACGGATTTCCAATGAACGTTGTATAAAACATCGTTTCGCTTAATCCATTTATCGCTTATTCCTTAACTTTATTCCTAATCAACCTTTTAGATCGAACCACAACTATTCCTTTGTCAATTCTGAAGTCAATCAAGTTGGGGTATAATTACCTCGCAGACCTTAATTGAACAACGCCCTTTACTGTGAAATAGATGAAGCTCATCGCTCACTTTTTACAATCATCTGTTTACGCAAATTCTCGGATTCAGATTACGAATCCACTTCTTATATGACAACGTTTGATTATAACTATAACGTTATAATTCCTACCCCTATATATTTTATTTCCTAACTCGAATAATTTAACAGACACCTAACTTCTAAATCAATAACTAAATCTTGATTTAAACCCTGGAAAGTAAATAGTTCTTTCCCGAATTCGCCATAATCGAATTCGACGTATAACTCTCTTTCGAGAAATCTCTATTCGATTAACTCTCCCTTTTTAATAACTGATATTCGATAAACTCTATTTCGATTAACTCCTATCGAATAAACTATATTCGATATCTCCTCCAACACTATTCGAATAACTATATTCGATTAACTTTTCTAACTCTACTCGAATAAATTATCTTCGATTAACTCTTTTAACTTTACTCGAATAAATTATCTTCGATTAACTCTTTTAACTTTACGCGAATAAACTATATTCGATTAACACTTTCTTTCGAATAACTATATTCGATTAACTCTTCGTCTAACTCCTTTGGATTAACTCTTCGACTAACTCCTTCGGATTGACTCTTCGATTAACTCCTTCGGATTAACTAACTTCGAATAACTCCTTTGGATTAACTAACTTCGAATAACTCCTTTGGATTAACTAACTTCGATTAACTCCTTCGGATTAACTAACTTCGAATAACTCCTTTGGATTAACTAACTTCGAATAGCTCCTTTGGATTAACTAACTTCGAATAGCTCCTTTGTATTAACTAACTTCGAATAACCAATATTCGATAACTACTCTTCGAATAAATAATATTCGATAACTCTTCCCAAATGAATCACATTTGATTTCTCCACTCGAATAAACTATATTCGATAACTCTTCTCAAATGAATAACATTTGATTTCTCCACTCGAATAAACTATATTCGATTACTCTTCTCAAATGAATAACATTTGATTTCTCCACTCGAATAAACTATATTCGATTACTCTTCTCAAATGAATAACATTTGATTTCTCCACTTGAATAAACTATATTCGATTACTCTTCTCAAATGAATAACATTTGATTTCTCCACTCGAATAAACTATATTCGATTACTCTTCTCAAATGAATAACATTTGATTTCTCCACTCGAATAAACTATATTCGATTAACTTCTCTAACTCTACTTCGAATAAGTGATATTCGGCAACTCTACTCGATTAACTCCACTTGGATAACTCTAACCGGTCAACTCAACTGGTTTAACCTAACTGGTTAACTCTGACTGGTTAACTTTAACTGGTCAATTCTAACTGGTCAATTCTAACTGATTAACTCAAATGGTTTAACCTAACTGGTTAACTCGTCTCGATTAACTGAACTAATCCACTTAGTTTAACTTAGCTAATTCACGTTGATTAACTCTAACCGATTCACTTAGTTTAACTCAACTAATTTACTTCGATTAACCACTTAGTTAACTTAACTAATTCACTTCGATTAACCAATTAGTTTAACTTGACTAATTCACTTAGTTTGACGCAACTAATTCGCTTTGATTTACAAATTAGTTTAACTTAACTAAGTCACTTAGTTTGACGCAACTAATTCACTTTGATTTACCAATTAGCTTAACTTAACTAATTCACTTTGGTTAACTTAACCCATTACTTTGATTAACTCAACTAACTTGCTTTGGTTAACCTAACAAATTACTTTGTTTAACTCTGTTCGAATAAGTACTTCGAATCACTCTAATGTGTTTAACTCTATTCAAATATCTAATTCGAATAACTCATTTCGAATAACTAAATTCGATTAACTCCTTTTATTAACGTTTATTCATTTCAAAAGATTTCCTTTTTACAACGTTTATCCATTGATAAAGATTTACTTTTTACAACGTTTATCTATTTATAAAGATTTACTTTTAGTAACGGTTCTTCACTTTATAAATATCCTTTTAATAACGTTTCTACTTCTCTATATAAGTCCAGATTTATATATATCCCATTTATCAACGATAAATAATTTATTTAATTTATAAAACATTAGTTATAAATTAATCTACTTCAATTTATCTGTTTAAAACAGATTTCCTATTTAATATCTCATTTAAATCTATATCGTGTTATACCGTGTGCGAAGCACGTGTTTAAATCTATCCTTGTATAATTCTATTTATTTTCCGAACAAGTGTTCCTTTATTTATTCCCTAAATAAATATTCCTTTATTCCGTTTATTTATAATCTAAATAAATGTTCTTTTATTTATTTCCTAAATAAATAAATGTTTTCATTTTATAAAATCCTATCGATTTTATAAATAAGATTTATTTTCAATATAAACATTGAAAATTCCCTTTTTACATTTTAGTATCACCTACGGTGTTTAACGTGTCGTATATCAATGATCGGTATCATTCAAACATATGAAATCAATAACAGATTTCATAACACATCATATATCACAGTATATGAAAAACGGTAAAATAAATGTTGAGGAATCCAGTCGGATTCCTCCAACCTGTTTCCCTGCATCCACAGATGTTAGACAATATAGATAACATCACTTTCAGTTCCATATGATATATTCTGCTAAACAGAATCAATATAGAAATTTAACTAACTGACTAGCAGTTAAATCAAACAATCAACACACAGTCAAACAGACAATATTTTAACAGTTCTAAGAATACAACGTGAAAATAAAACTGTTTAGAGTTTTGTGAGATTTACTCACATTTGCGCGTTAATCGTTTAATAACGGTTTGCGTTTATTTGACTTCGACGGACAATTTATTTCTCCATAACTTGTAACGAGCTCGGATTCACTCCCAGTCAGTTCCATGGTGTAGTGTCCGTCCCTACGATCCTGTCGGATCTTGTTTCGCTGAATTTCGATAATATATGAGGAAGTTATCGCATTTACAAGATGGAATACATTTATCGATTAAATAAAACATGGATTATATATTATTAGTGGGCTCACCCTTTGGCACAAGGCCCAAACCCGTTCATCACTCATATCCTCACGATACCTTCTTCCCCAATACCGAAATTCGATCTCCAGGCAAATGTAAACACCAAGCCGACTTCCTTACATCCCAACTCCTCCTTCTGTCCATTACAAATCACCAGAAAATCACCACAATTCACATCTTCCCGTCCTCTTTCACCTTACCTACCTACTGTCGAACTCGGGTTAGCTATCTTCAGTGCGTCGCCTGACCTTCAAGTACACGCAGCGAAGCAATTTGGGGTTCGAACATCCTCAAAATACATGCACAGCTCCTATTTGATGCTCTCAACCCAAATACAAACCTCAAATACCCACAACAATCACCATTACCGAACTGATTTCGAACCCTGGGTATTTTGTGAAAACCCAATACGTAAAGAATGATATCGGACTCAAGAAAACAACCATCAACGAGAAGTGCAGCTCACCAGGAAGCTAAATAACTTGCTTTGGATTTTGACAAGTTTTTCTTTGATTTTAAAATGAATTTAGTAGATCGGTCTCTTTTGTTTGAGAATGAAAACAATCGGCGGCTTCATTGTTCTGGTGTTTATACTAGAGGTTGTTAAGGTTTGTGGCTGCATAGACAAATGCGTGTACAAATTTTGATCGAGGAACATTAAGTTGCTTGTTTTATTATACTGGAAGAAAAGAGGCCACGGCTACCTGCTTGCGTGGGATTATATAGATGGAAGGCTTGTATAAATTTAATTAGAAAATATATAGGATTTTATTAGATTTTTATGTGATCTAGTCTGAAATTCTCATGAAACTTGTGCATGAACCAACACGCAAAATTACCCCATACGAGTTGCTATGGTCAAAATTAAAAATACCATTGTGACGAGCAATGTCCCACGATCCCAAAAATATAATAATACCGGTAGGTTTACTCATATTGTGAAACCCCAAAATGTTGATTACAGGGTGCAAAATACCCCAAACAAAAAGTTGCTTATTTAATTAATTAAAAATTACCATAAAATTCTAAAAATTAAATTATCGTTATGTCCCAAAAGAACCTTGTCTAAATTCACACATGATATCTAGTTATTTTGAAATAACCGTTATGGCCACGAACGAATATACCGCTGTTTTCCTGAATATTTGATTTGGACATAAATCAAAATCTACACGACGAAATCCCGATTTTTCTCTTCCACTAGAAAGATATACTCCACCAGCTCCACACGTTTCTTGTTTCACATAAATCCGATTTAAAACGAACTCTGTACACTCAGTTGAAGTTCAAATCGTCAATTTGCGAACTGCCGCGACGTTTCAAGTTCGTTTTAATTATAATTATAAATTATAAGTTCAAACGTTGTATTTTAAGTTATCGATATCGCCACATCAATATATAAATCATTAAATAAATTAATTATTCGACAGCTAACAAAACGCGCCATTACACTATTCCTCTTTAGATTACCTTGACTATATCTCTTTACAGCCATTTATTCTAGGATATAGTAACGATCTCTAGATTACCAGGCTTTGATACCAATTGTTAAGTCTATATGGATTGTATTTATAGTATATGAAAAGTATGTATATAACAATACGAATAATGCAATATAATAAAGTAGATAAAATAAAATAAGAGCAATCGCACCAAAGTTTTTATATTGGTTCGGACCTCCCATCCTACGTCCATTCCCGGGGGAACAGGCTTCAATACAAGAAAGTTATTTGATAATATTATGTTCTAAACAACACGGATTTTGACTAGTAGTATATCGATCTTCCTATATCTCTCTTGAGTATTATAAACTTAATATTATATAAGAATATGGAATAATATAAGATTGTGATTATATGAGTGCAAGAAGCAATATAGATCGAATACATATATAGAATAAAGTAGAGAAGTTCAAGAAGTTGATATTCCCAATCTTGTTTGTGGTGTATATATACTTGTTGTAGCGTTGCTTGGAAAGATCGATTCTGTTTTACTTCAATCCTGGAGTTGTTTCCTTCCATTTTTGAAGAGTTTGATGAAGCGACGAAGAGACACCTTTTCAGAAATGACTGTTGTTTATTTTAGAAAACACCCCAAAGCAAGTTTCAGATGTCTGGCCATTAGTCTTAGACGTTTGACCCCTATATATAAAAATTCCAAAGAGTAGGGTCAGATGTCTGGGGCTTTATAGCCACGAAGATAAGTTCTTTCAAAATTGAATATTCATTCCTCTCTTAAAAATATTGCAGAATTGTCTGCAATCGAGTAAATAGCTCGGCCAAAATAAGGTGATATCCAAAAGGAATTACTAAATAACTTAGTGGAACAGATATAACCGCTATAGAGGGTTCCGCGCTGAACAGACGAATATCTCCTCTAGATGGAAGGAGATCCTCTTTAAAAACTGATTCGGTTTCATCTGCTATAGCTTAAAAAATTCCTAATATTGTTCCATCGAAAGAGAAACTCATCTCAAAATCTCAATAGGTGCTAAGTTGGAATCCCATTCATTCTAAGGGTTCTTGTGGTTCCGGAGAATCCAATTACATGAGAACTAGGAACAGAGAGCTCTCTCCTTCTAACCTGGTATAAAAAAAATTGCATATCCTAAGACCAGGAATCTCACTTTAGGTACTAAACATCTAACCTATTGTATGAAGGGGTACATGGTTTCATTAGTAGATGTGTTCCCCTTGGATATAGCAAGTGCCAAGTTCGAGTCCCATCTTTGTTACATTTTATGAATTTCACCTTTTTACCCATGATGATGAAATTTGCTATGTTTTCAATACCAATTATCCCAGTAGCTGGATGGAATTGCATGCCTTTCTTTTTTGAATGAACCCATGTTCATCTTATTTTATTTTGCAATATTGATCCTCATTCTTCTGTTTCCTGACAATATTCCCGTTTTTGCCGTGTTACACTATGAATGCATGTACTTGTTTAAAAGCTAGTATATTGTATAAGCTCTTCTTCATTGCCTTCAAAATTCAATTCTTCATGTTTCATTTTCCAACCAATTTATTTTTACAATACAATATTTTAGTTATTATTCTGAAACAATTCAATAAAACATTAGTACCATTGTCGTATGGTTGTCATCGTCAAAACACCAAAATCGTGTTTTCAACATTACTTATTATTCAAACACTACAGGCATATATAAAACACTATAGCAATATTAACCCGGTAATATCAACACTATAACACTATAATACACGTAATTATTTTAGGTTTTTTTTTGCATTAATTGCAAACATTAAATTTTAGTTTGCTGAATTTGTGGGGATTAGTTTGATATTCAGTTCAATGGTCCTTGATTCGTTTATTATAAAATAAATGATATAGAATTAGATGTTCCGCAATGCGTTGAGTCGATGAAATATAATAATGCATGTAATTTAAAATAGAACTTATTTTCAACTATCTAGTTTAACGTTTAAGTGATTGAGATGCTAATGCATATTTTGATACATTGATTACTACTGGATTAGTGACCATGTTGCTCCACTAATGTTTATGTTATGCATCAATGAAAACTTATTTATTTGTTTTTCTTAAAAAATATGTAGTTGATATCATGGTTTGAATACTCATGGTTCAATATTTGAAATATGATATCATACTTTTACTTTGGCGGTTGCATATTTTTCGAAGATAGAGAGTGAGTCCTCATATGATACTCTGTGTTATATGCACGGTATAAGCATATATAATTACTTATTCATGATATCAAATAATTTTAGTTATTAGTAGTGAATATTAAGTTTCTAGATATGATTATTCTTGTATTATTCCATCCATATTTGAATACGTAGCATATGTTTTCTGTGTAATAATTGGTTCCTCGTATATGAATTGTTCGGTTCACGCAAATCTACAAATCTAACTATATGTTGTAGAATTTGTGTCCAGATTCCCACCTATTTCAAATTCATAAACGCAAAATAATGGAGACATGTCATCATCATTCAGTAGGCATGTGGATCCTCATCATATTAGTTGTTCTATTAATTTCTGTTCCTGTAAGGTCCTAATCAAATCATAAAAAGTTAAATGTATATAGAAGTTTATTCTTTTCCATACTCCTTGTTCATTCCGGTTACGGGATCTTGAATATTTTTATAGTAGGTTGATTCAAAAAGTGTTCACAAATTCAAAGAAAATTTTAATGTATTCAACATTGACAACATTATTTAATACTAATTGATCCCAACCAGTTTTAATTTTCTATACAGATACATTGGAACCTATGAGGAAGTGCAATGTAGAGAAGCCGTAGTATCCTAGAAAGTAGACAAATATAAAAATTTCAAGGATTTTTCTCTCTTTTCCTTGGTCTCTCTCGATGTTTTATTTTCAACTTTACTTATCACATTATAGATATCTACTAATTCTCTCATGTTATTTTACCACTTTCGCCATTTTACATTTTGGTATGGACATTTTAATGTTTATATAATTATATACATATAACTTATCATTAGCTCCTAATATTTTAGATACAAGTCCAAGAAATTAAATCAATTGCATAACCCAAATTTTAAGTTTTTTAAATAAATATAATTAACTAATATTTCTTATAAATACTAAATAATAAGAAAATTTAGTTTTTTTTTTACTCCAAATACACACTTTATATTTTCTATAATTTATTACAAAGCTTCACTCAATTCTTTTCAAATATTTTATATTTAAGACCATATATTATAATCAACTACATAATATTATATGTTTTGGAATAATTTTAGGAAACTATTATTCATCTGATCATCTAATAAATTACATAAAGATAAACCATATTCACATCAACAAAGGTATTAAAAAAATTATTCAAACATATAAATACATCAATCACATAACATAATTATACACATAAAGAATAATCATATGTTTTAATTTTAGTTCATTTATATTGATATATTAGTCTCGTATTGCATTGTAACATCAACGTCAAACACCTACATTTCAAATTTATTTAGTTATTTATTTATAAAACACTCCACAATATTAGTTAGTATTATAATTTAAGTCAATAAATCCAAATTAATTATGTAATTTTGTATTTAGTAAATAAATTCAATTAACAAATAGTTGTTAATTCATCAAATTAATGCTAAATATGACGTTTTGAAATATATAACATGTTTATATAAAAAATAACAACAAATATAATGTTATATAAGTCACGCAATACAAATAATATACGTAAACCATGATAACAAATTTAATAATCTATTCATTTATCTCAATAAATTTATAATACACTGAATAAATAAAATTTCAATTCCAAATACCTACAATTTAGTATTAGTTCAAATTTTACTGAACCCTCTCAGTTCTTTCAAGATATTTTATATTTGAATATATGTATGTTTAAACTACTCATGAAATCATAAATTCAAATTATTTAAATAATATTAGTGAATATTTAGCTAATTTTTAACATGTCTTAAAAATATATGTCAATTTTACTATATATATTCATACTAAGAAAAATGGTATTTTCTCATTCAACTATTAAAAATATAACTCACATGACACAAATCATGTAAATCAACAATAATAAAAAGTTAAATTGTAAATTAAATATTATTCATTTATTTCAAGGGTTTATTATATATTATACTAAAAATCTATTTTTAACGTCAATAACCCCACAATAAATTTATACTTCATTTGCATATTTCTTTTCAGTTCTTCCTAATATAAAGCTATATACTAAAATTAATTCTAGCTTTAGCTTATTGAAACAAAATCCATTGAACAATATTTGTTAATTCATCCAATAAAGTATTAACATTCATCAGTTTCAATATGTATAGTACATTCACATTAGCAAAAATTATAACATTATATGGTTTCTCGAAATATACACACACATACTGAGCGTGTAAGCTAAATTGTAAATTAAACACAGACAATAATAATATTTTTAATTTACAGTTTACACATTTTACACAAAAATTTATCATATGTTGTAACAAGTTTCTCATTTCAACATTAAAATAATATTTCTATTTTATTAATATTATCGTGCGCAACATGTATCATAATGTGATTGGTTGAGGTCAATAACATATAATTCAGAACATAGAAGAAAACAAATAATAAACTTATATTTATTATCATCGAACAAAAACCAGTGATTTTTTACTCTATAAAATAAACTCAAAATATAAACATAATTGGTAAAATAAAGAATAGCCACCACTGGATTGTTTTTTATTTTCGCATTGGATAAAAAGCTAAATACCAATAAGAAACTGGAGACTCTAGAGGATGACCTAGTAGGTTATTTTCAAATATGGCTGGGCCCTGCTAAATATACCTAGTCGGCCCTGCTAATAACCGACGACATGTTCATTGTTGACTTGTTTTTTTAGTTCTTTTATGTTTCCTAGTTAACCAAAGTTTTTAATCCTTATATCAAATATCTTCTTAGATATACCCGACACTCCTAGCTCAGTTGGTCAGAGGTGGGCGAATTGGGATGAGACATAGGTCTCAGGTTCGAGGGCCACCTCTGCCAATTTCTAGGGGTGACTACCTAGGTAGTGTGAAGGCGTTGAAAAATCGGGGTATATCACTACCCGTAGGGTTTACTTAGACCGACAAGCAATGGCTTGAGTGAAGTCTTAGGTTCCACACGTAAATTAAAAATATCTTCTTAGATATGCAGTACATATCCATCCTCGTTCATAAATAGTTGATCAAAATTTTATCCTAAAAACAATAGTTAATTACTGTTGTTATAGACTTTCATGACAAGCCATAATTGTCAAATTTAATTAGAAATATGATTTATTGGTTAGATTTTATATTGATGTGCCTTCGACAACTTAAACCTAGGTATAATACATGTGTGGTACTAAAAGCACCGTGATTTATGCTTCGAAGTACCATCGGTACAACCGAACAATTTTTCTTTGCCGTGTTGTGTGGTCTACCGCCGACCGAACACTATTTCGGAGGCGATACCGTAGTACAGGTATAGCAGAAAGCGCAGTCTACATGAATTAATTATTAAGGCCAATCATTAGCAATATACAATAATTTTAATCGGATAAGCTGGTACACAAAATCTTAGTGCTTAATTTTGTTACATAGTTTTCATTGCACAATAACAACCATGACATATTTACAGCACACTCTGTGCATACAAACAGAATGAACGACAAACCTTTTTATCGTTGCACAGCTTATTCTCAAAGGTGTATAAAAAAGAATAAGTAAAACGTCTCCTTCAAGTTTCAGCACATGCCTTTTTCATTACAACTTTATTTATCAATTGGCAAATTATACACGATCAATAAGCCATCTGATCTCCAGAAGAAGAAATCTCTTCGAAAATAGGCAATCTTCTGTTCCTGCTTCTTCCTTTCCCCCACTCATTCAACTCCAACGACCACACATCCAAATTCAAATTCAAAATTTCGAATTCAAACTCCCTCCACTCACTCTCTCCTCTTATCATCTCCTCCATCTCCCTCATCAACTCCTCTGCCCTCACAACCGTTTTATCATCCAACTTCAACCCTGGAAACCTCCTTCCAATAACTTCATCAAGAACTCTTCTGGCTTCTTCGTACTTCCCTCTCTTTAGTAAACAAAGCCCTAAATTACATGCCTTCATAGCATCTGGATCAATCGATTGTGCTTTCTTGTACATGAGCTCGGCTGCATCATACTTCTTTTGCTGCATATAAGCCCATCCAAAATTTCCTAAAACCCTAGCAGTTTCATGATGAATGGAGACCAGAAATTTCTTTCGATGAGACCTTGCTCTCCTTGTGGTCTTACCATTGAAGGCTTCTCCTATGTAGATGGACTTGAGCTTTTGCCTTAGGAGCTTGATTTGCTCGTCTATTAGGTTGCATTTCTTGTAAAGGTCGATTAAAAGATTCTCCAGGGATTCTTGAGCTTGTTTTGAGCACTAGTGGTGGAAGGATTTGATGGCTTCCACTGCCTCTCCTGGTCTGTTTTGTTGCTTCATTACTACTGACATATCTTTGAGGGCGCGGTCCACTCGATCTCCTACGTTTACTGCTTTCCAGAACCATACAATTGATGCATCAAAGTCCTTCTCAACAAGCTGATGTTTTATGAATTTTTACTATATTAGCTAATGGAGAATAGGAATATGTATGTTATGTGCATGTATAAAGTATAAACATAGCATGCACAAAGTAACGTTGACGATAAATTAACACATGTTATTCATCTAGTTTGATTCTCATGTTTTAATCATGTAACTGCAATGCATTATCAATTAACAATGCAAGGAATGGTGGCCATAGCGGCACATGTTTGTATCGGCTACCGACGGTTAAAGAAAATATTCACAGTAAGACGCTGCATAAAAACAACCGCCGAACCAGAAAACATTTCACAAAATCTCGCACAAAAAAGTAATAATAATAACAAGCTAGAGCTCTATGTGTCGCTCTTCATCACCACTCTCTTCGGTCACCACCCCTTCGCAGTCGCAATCGTAGCCAGCCGCCACTTGTCAGGTTTCTTGTATCTCATTCCTCTCTGATTTCAAGGTATGATTAAAACCTTAATTATGAAAATTGATTGATTATGTATTAGAAATTGATGATTATTTGGTATTATCTAATGATACTAGCTAGCGTATAGTTGATTAGAAGATATAGTAAACCCTAATTTAGAAAATTGGTTGATTATGGATTTGAAATTGATAATTATTGCATATTAGTTGATGATAATAGTGTATTAGTAGATTTGAAAATATTAATTATTAGTTTGATTGTTATTAAATTACAAATAAAAATTAGAGTTTATAAAAATTTCGGAAACTAGTGTATAATTACTAATTAATATGTTTTTCATTGAGTTTACACGTATGCTTGTAATAGTTCAAAACAACATTTGTTATAGTTTATGTGAAAATCTATTTTTAACGTTAATAACCCCACAATAAATTTATACTTCATTAGCAAATTTCTTTTCAGTTCTTCCTACTATAAAGCTGTATACTAAAATTAATTCTAGCTTTAGCTTATTGAAACAAATTACATTGAACAATATTTGTTAATTCATTCAATAAAGTATTAACATACGTTAGTTTCAATATGTATAGCACATTCACATTAGCAAAAATTATAACATTATATGGTTTCTCGAAATATACACACACATATTGAGCGTGTAAGCTAAAATGTAAATTAAACACAGACAATAATAATATTTTTAATTTACAGTTTATACATTTTACACAAAAAATAATCATATGTTGTAACAAGTTTATCATTTCAACATTAAAATAATATTTCTATATTAATAATATTATCATGCGCAGCATGTATCATAATGTGATTGGTTGAGGTTAATAACATATAATTCATAACATAGCAGAAAACAAATAATAAACTTATATTTATTATCATCGAACAAAAGCCAATGATTATTTACTCTATAAAATAAACTCAAAATATAAACATAAATGGTAAAATAAAGAATAGCCACCATTGGATTGTTTTTTGATTTTCAGGCTGGATAAAAAGCTAAATACCATTAAGAAACTGGAGACTCTAGAGGATGACCTTATAGGTTATTTTCGAATTTTGTCGGGCCCTGCTAAATATGCCAAGGCGACCCTGCTAATAACTGACGACATGTTCATTGTTGACTTGTTTTTCAGTAAATTTATGTTTCCTAGTTAACCAAAGATTTTAATCCTTATATCAAATATCTTCTTAGATATGCACTACATATCCATCCTCGTTCATAAATAGTTGATCAAAATTTTATCCTTAAAACAATAGTTAATTACCGTTGTTATAGACTTTCATGACAAGCCATAATTGTAAAATTTAATTAGAAATATGATTTATTGGTTAGATTTTATATTGATGTGCCTTCGACAACTTAAAACTTGGTATAATACATGAAGTGTGGTACTAAAAGCACCGCGATTTATGCTTCGAAGTACCATCGATACCGCCGAACAATTTTTCTTTACTTTGTTCTGTGGTCTACAGCCGACCGAACACTGTTCCGGAGGCGATACAGTAGTACCGCTATAGCAGAAAGCACGGTCTACATGCATTAATTATTAAGGCCAATCATCAGCAATATACAATAATTTTAATCGGATAAGCTGGTACACAAAATCTTAGTGCTTAATTTGTTATATAGTTTTCATTGCACAATCACAGCCATGACATATTTACAGCACACTCTGTGCATACAACCAGAATGAACGACAAACCTTTTTATCGTTGCACATCTTATTCTAAAAGTGGAAGGTGTACATATTTACAACACAAGCCTTTTTCATTACAACTTTATTTAGCAATTGGCAATTATACACGATCAGCAAGCCATCTGATCTCCAGAAGAAGAAATCTCTTCGAAAATAGGCAATCTTGTTGAGTTTCGGCAATCTTTGCGTACCGTATGCGCTTTACTGTGTCTATCGGAGTCAACGGTCGAAGTCTCTCATGCCGGCGTCCCGACTGAACATCCCCCATCACCTCCCATCGAGCATATAATTTGGTGTTGGCAATAACTTATTGTAACAAAAGTAATCCCCAATGTTACATGCCACCAATACCATATATATACCACGATTTTCCTTAATATCTTGCGATGTGGGACAGTTTGCTCGTTCAATCCACGCACCCACTCCATTCCAATGCGAGCCACACACCTAACAATCTCCACCTTGGCGAGCATTTTCTAGTGGGGGAGACAGACTGCTTATAACCGTATCTCCACCTTGACGAGCATCCCATGCTTAAGCCCCTTTGGTGTCATGCTTCATTCATGCTACACATACTGGTCCCATCGAACCATGGAGCTCTAATACCATGTTGAGTTTCAGCATTCCCTGCGTACCGTACGTGCTTCACCGTGTCTATCGGAGTCAACGGTCGAAGTCTCTCATGTCGGCGTCCCGATTGAACATCCCCCATCGCCTCCCATCGACCATATAATTTGGTGTTGGCAAGCACTTATTGTAACAAAAGGAATCCCCATTGTTACATGCCACCAATACCATATATATACCACGATTTTCCTTAATATCTTGTAATGTGGGACAATTTGCTCGTTCAATCCACACACCCACTCCATTCCAATGCGTGCCACACACCTAACAAATCTTTTGTTCCTGCTTCTTCCTTTCCCCCACTCATTCAACTCCAACGACCACACATCCAAATTCAAATTCAAAATTTCAAATTCAAACTCCCTCCACTCGCTCTCTCCTCTTATCATCTCCTCCATCTCCCTCATCAACTCCTCCGCCCTCGCAACCATCTTATCATCAAACTCCAACCCTGGAAACCTCCTTCCAGCAACTTCTTCAAGAACTCTTCTAGCTTCTTCATACTTCCCTCTCTTTACTAAACAAAGCCCTAAATTACACGCCTTCATAGCATCTGGATCAATCGATTGTGCTTTCTTGTACATGAGCTCGGCTGCATCATACTTCTTTTGTTGCATATAAGCCCATCCAAGGTTGCCTAAAACCCTAGTAGTTTCATGATGAATGGAGACCTGAAATTTCTTTTCATGAGACCTTGCTCTCCTTGTGGTCTTACCATCGAAGGCTTATCCTATGTAGATGGACTTGAGTTTTTTCTTTAGGAGCTTGATTTGCTCGTCTAATAGGTTGCATTTCTTGTAGAGGTCGATTAAAAGATTGTCAAGGGATTCTTGAGCTTTTTTTTAGCACAAGTGCCGGAAGGATTTGATGGCTTCCACTACCTCTCCTGGTCTGTTTTGTTGCTTCATTACTACTGACATGTCTTTGAGGGCGCTGTCCACTCGGTCTCCTACGTTCATTGCTTTCCAGAACCATACAATTGATGCGTCAAAGTCCTTCTCAACAAGCTGATGTTTTATGAAGTTTTACTATATTAGCTAATGGAGAATAGGATTATGTATGTTATGTGCATGTATAAAGTATAAACATAGCATGCACAAAGTAACGTTGACGATAAATTAACACATGTTATTCATCTAGTTTGATTCTCATGTTTTAATCATGCAACTGCAATGCATTATCAATTAACAATGCAAGGAATGGTGGCCATAGCGGCACATGTTTGTATCGGCTACCGACGGTTAAAGAAAATATTCACAGTAAGACGCTGCATAAACACAACCGCCGAACCAGAAAACATTTCACAAAATCTCGCACAAAAAAGTAATAATAATAACAAGCTAGAGCTCTATGTGCCGCTCTTCATCACCACTCTCTTCGGTCACCACCCCTTCGCAGTCGCAATCGTTGCCAGCCGCCACTTGTCAGGTTTCTTGTATCTCATTCCTCTCTGATTTCAAGGTATGATTAAAACCTTAATTATGAAAATTGATTGATTATGTATTAGAAATTGACGATTATTTGGTATTCTCTAATGATACTAGCTAGCGTATAGTTGATTAGAAGATATAATAAAACCCTAATTTACAAAATTGGTTGATTATGGATTTGAAATTGATAATTATTGCATATTAGTTGATGATAATACTGTATTAGTAGATTTGAAAATATTAATTATTAGTTTGATTGTTATTAAATTACAAATAAAAATTAGAGTTTATATAAATTTCGGAAACTGGTGTGTAATTACTAATTAATATGTTTGTCATTGAGTTTACGCGTATGCTTGTAATAGTTCAAAACAACATTTGTTATAGTTTATGTGAAAATCTATTTTTAACGTTAATAACCCCACAATAAATTTATACTTCATTTGCAAATTTCTTTTCAGTTCTTCCTACTATAAAGCTGTATACTAAAATTAATTCTAGCTTTAGCTTATTGAAACAAATTACATTGAACTATATTTGTTAATTCATTCAATAAAGTATTAACATACGTTAGTTTCAATATGTATAGCACATTCACATTAGCAAAAATTATAACATTATATGGTTTCTCGAAATACACACACACATACTGAGCGTGTAAGCTAAAATGTAAATTAAACACAGACAATAATAATATTTTTAATTTACAGTTTATACATTTTACACAAAAAATAATCATATGTTGTAACAAGTTTATCATTTCAACATTAAAATATTATTTCTATATTAATAATATTATCATGCGCAGCATGTATCATAATGTGATTGGTTGAGGTTAATAACATATAATTCATAACATAGCAGAAAACAAATAATAAACTTATATTTATTATCATCAAACAAAAGCCAACGATTATTTACTCTATAAAATAAACTCAAAATATAAACATAACTGGTAAAATAAAGAATAGCCACCATTGGATTGTTTTTTGATTTTCGGGCTGGATAAAAAGCTAAATACCATTAAGAAACTGGAGACTCTAGAGGATGACCTTATAGGTTATTTTCGAATATTGTCGGGCCCTGCTAAATATGCCAAGGTGGCCCTGCTAATAACCGACGACATGTTCATTGTTGACTTGTTTTTCAGTAAATTTATGTTTCCTAGTTAACCAAAGTTTTTAATCCTTATATCAAATATCTTCTTAGATATGCACTACATATCCATCCTCGTTCATAAATAGTTGATCAAAATTTTATCCTTAAAACAATAGTTAATTACCATTTTTATAGACTTTCATGACAAGCCATAATTGTAAAATTTAATTAGAAATATGATTTATTGGTTAGATTTTATATTGATGTGCCTTCGACAACTTAAACCTTGGTATAATACATGAAGTGTGGTACTAAAAGCACCGCGATTTATGCTTCGAAGTAACATCGATACCGCCGAACAATTTTTCTTTACTTTGTTCTGTGGTCTAAAGCCGACCGAACACTGTTCCGGAGGCGATACAGTAGTACCGCTATAGTAGAAAGCACGGTCTACATGCATTAATTATTAAGGCCAATCATCGGCAATATACAATAATTTTAATCGGATAAGCTGGTACACAAAATCTTAGTGCTTAATTTGTTATATAGTTTTCATTGCACAATCACAGCCATGACATATTTACAGCACACTCTGTGCATACAACCAGAATGAACGACAAACCTTTTTATCGTTGCACATCTTATTCTAAAAGTGGAAGGTGTACATATTTACAACACAAGCCTTTTTCATTACAACTTTATTTAGCAATTGGCAATTATACACGATCAGCAAGCCATCTGATCTCCAGAAGAAGAAATCTCTTCGAAAATAGGCAATCTTGTTGAGTTTCGGCATTCCTTGCGTACCGTACGCGCTTTACTGTGTCTATCGGAGTCAACGGTCGAAGTCTCTCATGCCGGCGTCCCGATTGAACATCCCCCATCGCCTCCCATCGAGCATATAATTTGGTGTTGGCAAGCACTTATTGTAACAAAAGGAATCCCCAATGTTACATGCCACCAATACCATATATATACCACGATTTTACTTAATGTCTTGCGATGTGGGAAAATTTGCTCGTTCAATCCACGCACCCACTCCATTCCAATGCGAGCCACACACCTAACAATCTCCACCTTGGCGAGCATTTGCTAGTGGGGGAGACAGACTGCTTATAACCGTATCTCCACCTTGACGAGCATCCCATGCTTAAGCCCCTTTGGTGTCATGCTTCATTCATGCTACACATACTGGTCCCATCGAACCATGGAGCTCTGATTCCATGTTGAGTTTCGGCATTCCCTGCGTACCGTACGCGCTTCACCGTGTCTATCGGAGTCAACGGTCGAAGTCTCTCATGTCGGCGTCCCGATTGAACATCCCCCATCGCCTCCCATCGACCATATAATTTGGTGTTGGCAAGCACTTATTGTAACCAAAGGAATCCCCATTGTTACATGCCACCAATACCATATATATACCACGATTTTCCTTAATATCTTGTAATATGGGACAATTTGCTCGTTCAATCCACACATCCACTCCATTCCAATGCGTGCCACACACCTAACAAATCTTTTGTTCCTGCTTCTTCCTTTCCCCCACTCATTCAACTCCAACGACCACACATCCAAATTCAAATTCAAAATTTCAAATTCAAACTCCCTCCACTCGCTCTCTCCTCTTATCATCTCCTCCATCTCCCTCATCAACTCCTCCGCCCTCGCAACCATCTTATCATCAAACTCCAACCCTGGAAACCTCCTTCCAGCAACTTCTTCAAGAACTCTTCTAGCTTCTTTGTACTTCCCTCTCTTTACTAAACAAAGCCCTAAATTACACGCCTTCATAGCATCTGGATCAATCCATTGTGCTTTCTTGTACATGAGCCCGGCTGCATCATACTTCTTTTGTTGCATATAAGCCCATCCAAGGTTGCCTAATACCCTAGCAGTTTCATGATGAATGGAGACCTGAAACTTCTTTTCATGAGACCTTGCTCTCCTAGGGGTCTTACCATCGAAGGCTTATCCTATGTAGATGGACTTGAGTTTTTTCTTTAGGAGCTTGATTTGCTCGTCTAATAGGTTGCATTTCTTGTAGAGGTCGATTAAAATATTGTCAAGGGATTCTTGAGCTTGTTTTGAGCACAAGTGCCGGAAGGATTTGATGGCTTCCACTGCCTCTCCTGGTCTGTTTTGTTTCTTCATTACTACTGACATGTCTTTGAGGGCGCTGTCCACTCGGTCTCCTACGTTTATTGCTTTCCAGAACCATACAATTGATGCATCAAAGTCCTTCTCAACAAGCTGATGTTTTATGAAGTTTTACTATATTAGCTAATGGAGAATAGGAATATGTATGTTATGTGCATGTATAAAGTATAAACATAGCATGCACAAAGTAGCGTTGACGATAAATTAACACATGTTATTCATCTAGTTTGATTCTCATGTTTTAATCATGCAACTGCAATGCATTATCAATTAACAATGCAAGGAATGGTGGCCATAGCGGCACATGTTTGTATCGGCTACCGACGGTTAAAGAAAATATTCACAGTAAGACGCTGCATAAACACAACCGCCGAACCAGAAAACATTTCACAAAATCTCGCACAAAAAAGGTAATAATAATAACAAGCTAGAGCTCTATGTGCTGCTCTTCATCACCACTCTCTTCGGTCACCACCCCTTCGCAGTCGCAATCGTAGCCAGCCGCCACTTGTCAGGTTTCTTGTATCTCATTCCTCTCTGATTTCAAGGTATGATTAAAACCTTAATTATGAAAATTGATTGATTATGTATTAGAAATTGATGATTATTTGGTATTATCTAATGATACTAGCTAGCGTATAGTTGATTAGAAGATATAATAAAACCCTAATTTAGAAAATTGGTTGATTATGGATTTGAAATTGATAATTATTGCATATTAGTTGATGATAATAGTGTATTAGTAGATTTGAAAATATTAATTATTAGTTTGATTGTTATTAAATTACAAATAAAAATTAGAGTTTATATAAATTTCGGAAACTAGTGTATAATTACTAATTAATATGTTTGTCGTTGAGTTTACACATATGCTTGTAATAGTTCAAAACAACATTTGTTATAGTTTATGCGAAAATCTATTTTTAACGTTAATAACCCCACAATAAATTTATACTTCATTTGAAAATTTCTTTTCAGTTCTTCTTACTATAAAAGCTGTATACTAAAATTAATTCTAGCTTTAGCTTATTGAAACAAATTACATTGAACAATATTTGTTAATTCATTCAATAAAGTATTAACATACGTTAGTTTCAATATGTATAGCACATTCACATTAGCAAAAGTTATAACATTATATGGTTTCTCGAAATATACACACACATACTGAGCGTGTAAGCTAAAATGTAAATTAAACACAGAAAATAATAATATTTTTAATTTACAGTCTATACATTTTACACAAAAAATAATCATATGTTGTAACAAGTTTATCATTTCAACATTAAAATAATATTTCTATATTAATAATATTATCATGCGCAGCATGTATCATAATGTGATTGGTTGAGGTTAATAACATATAATTCATAACATAGCAGAAAACAAATAATAAACTTATATTTATTATCATCAAACAAAAGCCAATGATTATTTACTCTATAAAATAAACTCAAAATATAAACATAACTGGTAAAATAAAGAATAGCCACCATTGGATTATTTTTTGATTTTCGGGCTGGATAAAAAGCTAAATACCATTAAGAAACTGGAGACTCTAGAGGATGACCTTATAGGTTATTTTCGAATATTGTCGGGCCCTGCTAAATATGCCAACGCGGCCCTGCTAATAACCGACAACATGTTCATTGTTGACTTGTTTTTCAGTAAATTTATGTTTCCTAGTTAACCAAAGTTTTTAATCCTTATATCAAATATCTTCTTAGATATGCACTACATATCCATCCTCGTTCATAAATAGTTGATCAAAATTTTATCCTTAAAACAATAGTTAATTACCGTTGTTATAGACTTTCATGACAAGCCATAATTGTAAAATTTAATTAGAAATATGATTTATTGATTAGATTTTATATTGATGTGCCTTCGACAACTTAAACCTTGGTATAATACATGAAGTGTGGTACTAAAAGCACCGCGATTTATGCTTCGAAGTACCATCGATACCGCCGAACAATTTTTCTTTACTTTGTTCTGTGGTCTACAGCCGACCGAACACTATTCCGGAGGCGATACAGTAGTACCGCTATAGCAGAAAGCACGGTCTACATGCATTAATTATTAAGGCCAATCATCAGCAATATACAATAATTTTAATCGGATAAGCTGGTACACAAAATCTTAGTGCTTAATTTGTTATATAGTTTTCATTGCACAATCACAGCTATGACATATTTACAGCACACTCTGTGCATACAACCAGAATGAACGACAAACCTTTTTATCGTTGCACATCTTATTCTAAAAGTGGAAGGTGTACATATTTACAACACAAGCCTTTTTCATTACAACTTTATTTAGCAATTGGCAATTATACACGATCAGCAGGCCATCTGATCTCCAGAAGAAGAAATCTCTTCGAAAATAGGCAATCTTGTTGAGTATCGGCATTCCTTGCGTACCGTACGCGCTTTACTGTGTCTATCGGAGTCAACGGTCGAAGTCTCTCATGCCGGCGTCCCGATTGAACATCCCCCATCGCCTCCCATCAAGCATATAATTTGGTGTTGGGAAGCACTTATTGTAACAAAAGGAATCCCCAATGTTACATGCCACCAATACCATATATATACCACGATTTTCATTAATATCTTGCGATGTGGGACAATTTGCTCGTTCAATCCACGCACCCACTCCATTCCAATGCGAGCCACACACCTAACAATCTCCACCTTAGCGAGCATTTGCTAGTGGGGGAGACAGACTGCTTATAACCGTGTCTCCACCTTGACGAGCATCCCATGCTTAAGCCCCTTTGGTGTCATGCTTCATTCATGCTACACATACTGGTCCCATCGAACCATGGAGCTCTGATACCATGTTGAGTTTCGGCATTCCCTGCGTACCGTACGCGCTTCACCGTGTCTATCGGAGTCAACGGTCGAAGTCTCTCATGTCGGCGTCCCGATTGAACATCCCCCATCGCCTCCCATCGACCATATAATTTGGTGTTGGCAAGCACTTATTGTAACAAAAGGAATCCCCATTGTTACATGCCACCAATACCATATATATACCACGATTTTCCTTAATATCTTGTAACGTGGGACAATTTGCTCGTTCAATCCACACACCCACTCCATTCCAATGTGTGCCACACACCTAACAAATCTTTTGTTCCTGCTTCTTCCTTTCCCCCACTCATTCAACTCCAATGACCACACATCCAAATTCAAATTTAAAATTTCAAATTCAAACTCCCTCCACTCGCTCTCTCCTCTTATCATCTCCTCCATCTCCCTCATCAACTCCTCCGCCCTCGCAACCATCTTATCATCAAACTCCAACCCTGGAAACCTCCTTCCAGCAACTTCTTCAAGAACTCTTCTAGCTTCTTCGTACTTCCCTCTCTTTACTAAACAAAGCCCTAAATTACACGCCTTCATAGCATCTGGATCAATCGATTGTGCTTTCTTGTACATGAGCTCGGCTGCATCATACTTCTTTTGTTGCATATAAGCCTATCCAAGGTTGCCTAAAACCCTAGCAGTTTCATGATGAATGGAGACCTGAAACTTCTTTTCATGAGATCTTGCTCTCCTTGTGGTCTTACCATCGAAGGCTTATCCTATGTAGATGGACTTGAGTTTTTTCTTTAGGAGCTTGATTTGCTCGTCTAATAGGTTGCATTTCTTGTAGAGGTCGATTAAAAGATTGTCAAGGGATTCTTGAGCTTGTTTTGAGCACAAGTGCCGGGAGGATTTGATGGCTTCCACTGCCTCTCCTGGTCTGTTTTGTTGCTTCATTACTACTGACATGTCTTTGAGGATGCTGTCCACTCGGTCTCCTACGTTTATTGCTTTCCAGAACCATACAATTGATGCATCAAAGTCCTTCTCAACAAGCTGATGTTTTATGAAGCTTTATTATATTAGCTAATGGAGAATAGGAATATGTATGTTATGTGCATGTATAAAGTATAAACATAGCATGCACAAAGTAACGTTGACGATAAATTAACACGTGTTATTCATCTAGTTTGATTCTCATGTTTTAATCATGCAACTGCAATGCATTATCAATTAACAATGCAAGGAATGGTGGCCATAGCGGCACATGTTTGTATCGGCTACCGACGGTTGCAGAAAATATTCACAGTAAGACGCTGCATAAACACAACCACCGAACCAGAAAACATTTCTTAAAATCTCGCACAGAAAAGAAATAATAATAACAAGCTAGAGCTCTTTGTGTCGCTCTTCATCGCCACTGTCTTCGTCACCACTCCTTCGCAGTCGCAATCGTAGCCAGCCGCCACTCGTCAAGTTTCTTGTATCTCATTCCTCTCTGATTTCAAGGTACGATTAAAACCTTAATTATGAAAATTGATTGATTATGTATTAGAAATTGATGATTATTTGGTATTATCTGATGATACTAGCTAGCGTATAGTTGATTAGGGGATATAATAAAACCCTAATTTAGAAAATTTGTTGATTACGGATTTGAAATAAATAATTATTGCATATTAGTTGATGATAATAGTGTATTAGGAGATTTGAGAATATTGGTTATTAGTTTGATTGTTATTAAATTACAAATAAAAATTAGAGTATATATAAATTACGAAAACTAGTGTATAATTACTGACTAATATGTTTGTCATTGAGTTTACACATATGCTTGTAATAGTTCAAAACAACGTTTGTTATAGTTTATATGAAAATTAGTATATAATTGTTGATTAATGTGCTGCTAGATTGGTACAGTTAAGCATAAGTAATATTTTATAATTAATAGTGTGTGTTAATTCCAAGTGTTAGTGGTTAGTATAAAATAAATTTAATTTACTATTATAAGTGCTAACCTCTAATTTTAACTTACAAATTCAATAAATTAAAATTTTAAAATACGTTTTAAAATTTCAAATTTAGTTAATAAAATATTCAATAGTTAAATGAATTACAAAAGTGGAATGAATATAATAATAAATATTCTATTGAAATCGATTTTCTATGGAAATTAAGAAATGAATATAGCAACAATAAATATTCTACTGAAATTGATTTTTTTTAAATAAGAAATGAATATAATACAACCAAATATTCTACTAAAATTGATTTTTTAAATGTTAAGAAATGAATATAAACAAAAAAAATCTACTAAAATCAATTTTCAAAAAAAAATTCAGAAATGAATATAACAACAACAAATATTATAACTAACATGAATTTTCTTAAAAAATATTAAGAAATGGATATAACAACAATAAACATTATACCAAAATCTATTTTTTAGGGTAATTAACACTACAAGAAAAGCAGTAATAGCTGCAGATTTTAGTAGCGGAAAACTCCGTCCCTAAATTAGCGACGAATTTTTGTGGACCTTGTAAGAGATAATATTTTGGATTTTATATATCAACTTATTTTAAATTATTACTGTCGAATCTTATTTTCTGTCACTAAATCATTGGAAATTGAGGCACTTTACCGTTATAAAAAATTTAACACTAATTTTCATTGCAAAGAGAGGTTGTTTACCGTCATAAGCATTTTGAACCTATTTTGAAGCAGTTTTTCAAGAGATTTGCAAAGGACTTTTATATTTATTATTTATAAAATGTTTTACATTTGTATTTTTACTTAGTAATTATATAAGTAAATATAGATTTTAAATAACTAATGTTAATAATATATTAATAATAAATAATTACTGTTAAAAGTAATTAATAATAGAATTAGGTTAAAGGGATTATTTGTTCAGGATAATAAGTTTTAAGGACAGCACTTCTAAAAAATTAGTTTTAAGGACAATTCTGCACGAAAAAGATAAAAGCGATTATCTCTTTAAGTTATACAGGAAAAAGATAAAAGCGGTTTTCTTTTTAAGTCATACAGGAAAAAGATAAAAGCAGTTCTCTTTATTTCTGTATAACATAAAAAGATAACCGTTTTTATTTTTTTCGTGCAGAATTGTCCTTAAAACTTATTTTTCTGAACTGTTGTCCTTAAAACTTATTACTCTGAACAAATAAGCACTTTAAGTGAAAATAAGCAGTTCTCTTTACTTCTGTATAACGTAAAAGGATAACCACTTTTATCTTTTTCGTGCAGAGTTGTCCTTAAAACTAATTTTTCAGAAGTGTTGTCCTTAAAACTTATTACTCTGAACAAATAAGTTGTTTAAGTGAAAATCCCCTAAATAATATTCAGTAGTTAGTATTGATAAATTATTAATTACTATAAAATATAAATAAGATGTAATAATAATTAATAAATAAACTAATAATTGATGTTTAATTAAATTTATTTTGATAACCAATAATCAATAAGTAATCATTAATACGACTAAAGAAATTACTATTGAGAAATTATTAATAAATAATTACTTTTAAGAAATTAATTAGTATGTATTAACTAATAAATTATTAGTAATTAAGAAAAACAAAATGTTCAAAGTTTAAAAATAAGAAATTGAATAAATATTAAAGAATTTCGAAATTCAAAAAATTCAAACATTACCATACAAGTTATTATTTTCGTGCATATGAATGTACTATTAAATAATTAATAATTGATATGTGATAGTTAATATTAAATATATAATAGTTAATAATTAATATCTACTATTAATAATTAGTTATTGGTAATCTATTATTAATAATAAATATTTAATAAGTGATGAATTACAACTAAGCAAAAGTTATTGGTAAAATAACACTAATAATTTGTCTATTATCCCGCTTGCAAAATATAAGCAAAAGTTAATAGTTTGTGGTGCTTGCAAAATAACATTGCCGACAAAATTACCCCGCTTCATTTTTATTTTCTTTACCCCGACTGCTAGTCTATTATCCCGCCTTTTCACACTTAGAACCATATTCATTTTTTATATCTCCTCGCTTTTATTACACCTCCCTTTCAAACAAAACCCACGTCGCTCTTCATCGCGCTGCCCTGTTCGACAATCGTTCGGCCCTAACCACCCATACAGCCGGTACAGGTTTGGGCTAAAATGGAATATCTTCTAAAAAATGATGAAGGCGTTCTTGTTCTTCGTCTGCTTTATCTAAAGCGATGAACTCTGATTCCACAGTGGATCGAGCTATGCATGTCTATTTAGTAGATTTCCATGACACTGCTTCCCCTTCTGAGGTGAATATTTAACCACTAGTAGATTGTGATTCCTTTGAATCATCAAGCCAGTTTGCATCACTATATCCTTCTAAGATAGCATGATATTTTCCATAATGTTAGGAATAGTTTGTGGTATTGTTTGTGTGCCATTGTTTTGGTGCTTGTTTTAGTCCATATAACGACTTTACTAATTTATAGACTTTGTTTTTATTCCCTTTGGAAATAAAACTTTCAAGCTGCTCCATGTAGATCTCCTAATCGAGATCTCCATTTAAGAATGTTGTTTTTACATCCGTTTGATGAATTTATAATTTATAGATGGATGTTATTTTTATCAACATTCTTACACAGGTTATTCATATTACCAATGAATATGTATCAAAGAAGTCTACTCCTTCCTTTTGACGATATCCTTTGACTACTAATCTGGCTTTATACTTATCGATAGAGCCATCTGGCTTCATTTTCTTCTTGAAAATTTATTTGCAACCAATTGGTTTAATTCTATATGGAATATCAAAAATAAAAACTCGCCTTTACTTCTTCGTTTTCAATGTGGAAGGATTTCAAAAAAACCTAGGAAGCCACTGTCACGTCTTTCACGATGAAGGAGGGCACTCGGAGAAGAGGGGGATGCGGTGCTGCAAATCAAAATGGAGAGAGGGGGGTCTCGCTGATGGTTCGAAAGGGGAAAGGAGGGTGGAGATGAGGGGGCGCGATCGTCGGCCAGAGGAGGGGGTGTGGTGGAGCTGGGGTTGTGAGGCGGCGGTCGCAGTAGAGATCCTGAGGCGCGGTGGTGGGTTGCGGTCTTCGTGGGGTGTTGCAGACGAAGCAGGGTGGTGAACGATGGAGGGCTGAGTGACGCGATGGAGAAGTTGAGGCGACTTGCGGTGGTGCGAAGGAGGAAGCGGAGGGGTTCAACATCGGTGGTCAACAGTGAAGGAAACTGCCCGATTTTATTTTCTGGAGGCGGGATTTTGATTGGAGAAAAATGAATTAGGTTTTAAGGTTATAACATTATGAATATATATATATATATAATAATATAATTTTATTTTATTTCAAAAAGGTGAATTTTTATTCGAAATCCAAACGAGACCCAATGACTTTCGCCCCTAGCTAAATACCCCCATTCCGAACACAATGGGATATGCCCGATAAGCCAATTCTATTATTTCGATCAGTTTTCATTAAAATTACAATATAAATTAATATAACGTTCAAAATTGATTTTAACGTACATTTTAATTTACCAGGGCCACATACTAACTGCAAAAATTCCAGAAAAATAAATCTAGCTATGTTTTGACGATATGGTCCTAGCAAAACTAATTTCATCTAATTTGGAGACCGTTTGAAAAATGGTCATTTTTCAGTCGATTAAATTCAAACTGAAAGTATCAAACACGTTTAAATTACCACGCTCACATGTTAATTCCAAAAATTATGAAAATTGGAATCTAGCAATAATTTGACATTCCGGATCCAACAAAAGTGGTTTTGTCAAAAACGGAAGTCGTTTGCAGAATGGCTATTTTTAAGGGCTTATATTATATAATATATATAAATTCCGTAGCGACTATTCTGAATTTTAAACTGGACATAACTTTTTATTCCCGTTATGAAATCTGGATTTTTCACATTCGTTAGAAAGATATAATTTAACATATTCAAATATTTCTTGTTTTACCAAAATCTAATTTATTTTGGACCCTGTACATTCATTTGAAATTTAAATTCGAATTTTCAAACTGCCGCGCCATTTCAGGCTCGTTATATAATTAAAATTAATTTATATGTTCTAACCTCGATTAAAATAAATTTTTAGTCGTTATTATTTAAAATAAATCATTTTAAATATTCAAAACCCATTAAAATAGCTAAAATAAAAATTTTAAATTGGTTCTGAAAATCCGGGTTGTTATAATCTCCCCCACTTAAAATCTTTTCGTCATCGAAAAGGAATGAAGCTGAAAGTTGTTTAGCTAACCAACTCAACTTTCATTCTGGCATTCATTCTTCAACTTTTCAGTTTCTAAAAATTCTAATTTCTCAAAAATTTGGCTAACACCCTAAATTTTCGAAAAATTTCGCCATAACCTCCTTTGTACGGGGAGACCTATAAAACCGCAACTAGCCTCACAGGGCCCTCATCAATCCAAAAGAAAAGGAAAAAGCCAATCGACTCATAAAATCATCAAACCCAAGAAATTAGTAAACATGTGCCTATTTGTCGGGCATACAATTTTATTCCTCTTCTTAGCTTCAATGCTATGACCTGTTCACACATATATATGTACATGTATACAATTTCAAACAATTTTCAATTCAGTTCAATATTTTATTCGATTTGGCTAAATTTACCATTCATTCACATATTGGTTAAATTAATTATCATTCCAATATTTTTATTAGTTAAACTAATAATCAAACATCACAACTAGCAATCAATTAATTGATTAGCTTTTAAAATATATGATTTTATATATACTCAAAAATCATATTTCTAGTGCCAAATCACAACAATAAATTCCAACTATGTTTTGGTTCTCACACCAGTTAATTGGAAATATATAGATATCCCACTTTCGAAACTCGAACATAAATATTGGTGATAGTATACTTCATCATCAGAATCATGGTCGGGTGACTAGAGTGAGATTCTATATCTATCCAGTATATTTGAGACTTCGAATATCCGTTCATAATGTGTATATGCAAAATCTTTATATACTCGATCGTCCAAATTCAATATAAAATAAAATATTCAAATACGTATAATAGGGTTTAAATTTTCAAAACAAAATTTGTTTTCACTTTTATTTTAAAAATAACACTCTTCACACTCGTTCTAGGATACTACTGATCCTATCTCTAACGAGTCATTCTCATTGGATATTACTAATCAAATCTCCAATGAATTCTTTCGTTCGATTCTAATGTGTCTTGTTCTTGAGCTCTATAAACCAAAGCTCCGATACCACGATGAAACGACCCAAACTCGCCCTTTCGGGAAAGCCCGGATTGAGTTGAGAACTCGACAAATTAGAACACTAGCAAGAGAACATTTCATTGCTTATTACAACAATTTACATCAGAGTACAAGAATATAATAGAATAGAGTATGAATAAATATTACACATTGGAAAATATCAGAGATTAAAATACATTACATAGCAGCAGAAAATAATACACAACACAACTGAAAGAGATAAACAGATACAGAACTTTCCGAAAATAGCTCCAGTTGTAAAACCAGGATCCTGTGAAATAGAAATCTGCAAAACCAAAACTACTAGCTTCCCGTATGGAAAATAGGGGCACACAGAGTTTAGGTTAAAACAATAAACTCCAGGTCAGTCATGTGACTGGTGTGAGAAATAAACAGTTACTAAAACTTTACTTTAAAATAAAGTAATCAAGGGACCACGCCGTATAACTCAGAACGAGTTTCCTCCCAAGAATACCAGTGCAAAAACAGTTCATAAACCGCGCAATGCTTTTAGGAAAAAATGAAGCTATTATAAGACCCAGGTCCCATCACACAATGCAACGCAAGCCGGAGGATTGAGTTTTCCCTTATAATAGTCAAACATGCTTGGTATGTTAAAACAAATCATTTGATACTATAATAATTATATAGTGTCAAAAACAGCTTCAAATATAAATGTATCAATCATAGACAACATGGGTACCATATATCATGTCGCCATATTAGGCTCTTCAATCAAAACCGAAATGTCACGTATTGGAAATTGGATTTCCGTCATGAGTCGAGGCAAGGGATCATCTCCTCGCCGGCTTCAAGACACTAGCAAATGTCTCAGGGAACACACTCTCGTGAACCCCATAATTCTTCAGGGCCGATCCTCTCTTACTTTTGAAGATTAGTAATTCCTGAACACACGTTTCCCGGTCCTATTGGACCTATCCATCAGCTCCGTAGTAAACCGATATATCCGAGGCGCCTTGCAATTCATCATCCACATAGGTAAAAAATAAAATGTCTAGGCTCCATACCATGACACCACCCATAGCTAGAATGAAACGTCGTGCACTCCCTGCAGTCACGATCCCGTTTTTGACTCATACTGACGTGTGAGGATCGCGAATTAACGCTATACACAAAGCTATGCCATTTAAGGCCGTGCTTTGATCATCAACCACAAGACTCTTCTTTTCAACAGTAGCCTTGATAATTTGCATCTCAGCATGCCACAAAGGTAATTCACATCATGCAACTGATGTCTATCGATATATAACTTCTTAGCTCGTACGTCTCAGAGAAGGGTGTTAAGCAAGAAAATAAATTCTCCGCCACCAAACAGATATATATTTAATAGAGATCAATCAACATAGAATAAAATCCAATGTCAGACACACATCCATTTACTAGTTCGTTCTGGGTCTGAGCGAAACCGGAGGCACCTTATTCCTCGTCACATATGTCCAATACAGGAGAGAGGTCCTCGCATATCCGGTCAATCTCCAAGTACGTTTGGACGATCATCACTTATTACCTTGTCTTGGGCGTACAGCCCAATCAAGACATCAGTAATCATCCAAACGATGTAAAGACCTGCGGTCTTCAACCACCGCCTTTATCGTCGACATATCGTCGAATCAGTTATTCAGAATGGGTATAAACCCGGCCTTTCCGAATAACCCGCATATATTATAATCAAGTGATATAAACACACAACATACGCCTCATTCCAATTCCAAAATATTCTTTTAGCCAAATATTATTTCATAATTTAAACCAAATTTAGGCTTTCCAAACTAGTCGGGATTAGCGAACCTCACCAAATATTATTTCATTGCTTATTACAACAATTTCATCATAATACAAGAATATGCAGAGTATACATGAATAATATACAAAAGAAAAATATCAGAGATTTAAATTACTTTTAAATACATAGTAGCGGAAAAATAATACAAAACACCACTGAAAGGAATATACGGATACAGAGCTTTCCGAATATCATTCCAGCTGTAAACTAGGATCCTATGAATATAAATCTGCAAAACCAAAACTACTAGCTGCCCGTGTGGAAAATAGGGGCACCTAGAGTTTAGGTTAAAACAATAAACTCCAGGTCAGTCATGTGACTGGTGTGAGAACTAAAACATCTATTTAAAACTTTACTTTAAAACCGGATATATCAAGGGACCATGCCGTATAACACGGAACGGGTTTCCTCCCAAGAATACTATGGTATATAACAAAACAGCGCAATGCTTTTTGGAAAAATGAAGCTATTATAAGACCCAGGTCCCATCACATAATGCAACGCAAGCCGGAGGATAGGGTTTTCCCTTATAATAGCCAAACATGCTTGGTACGTTAAAACAAATCATTTGACAATATTATAAGTGCATAGTGAATAAAACAACTTTAAATATAAATGTATCAATCCCAGACGTCATGGTTACCATATATCATGTCGCCAATACTAGGCTCTATAATCAAAACCGAAATGTCACGTATTGGAAGTTGGATTTCCATCTGTGAACCAAGGCAAGGGATCATCCTTACTACTTCGAGACTTTCTAGCCCGAGCCTCAGGTAAGTACTATGTCAAGCCTTTGGATCGTCAGGGCTGGTCCACTCGATGTGAATTAAACTGCCTGAACACCGTTTCCCCGCCCTATGGGGCGTAAATCTGGTATGTATAAAGACCATCCATCGGCTCCGCAGAGACCGAAATAACCGAGGCGCCTCGCTATCCCTCATCCACATAAGTAAAACGTCAGGGATTGCAAAACGCTGACACCACTCCTAGCTAGAAGGAAACGCATGTCCTCCCTGAAGTCCTCTCCCGTTTTTGGTTCACACCAGGGTGTGAGGCTCGCGAATTAACGCTACACAAAGCTAAGCTATATTAAAGCCGTGTTTTGATCATCAACCACAAGACTCTGCTTTTCAACATAAGCCTTGATCATTTGCATCTCATCATGCCACACAGGCAATTCACGCTATGCAACCGATGTCTATCAATCACAGAGAATGAAATCTGATGTCAGACACACATCCATTTACAAGTTCGTTCTGGGTCTGAAAAAACCGAAGGCACCTTATTCCTCGTCCCGTATGTCCAATACAGGAGAGAGGCCCTCGCATATCCGGTCGATCTCCAAGTACGTCTGGAACGATCACCACTTATTACCTCGCCTTGGGTGTACAGCCCAATCAAGACATCAGTAATCATCCAAACGATGTGAAGACCTCCGGTCTTCAACCACCGTCTTCATCATCAACTTATCGTCGAATCAGTTATTCAGAATGGGATAAACCCGGCCTTTCTGAATAACTCGCGTATATAATAAACAAGTGCTATAAAAACACAACATACTCCTCGTTCCAATCTAGAATATTCCTTTATTCAAATATTCTTATACTTTGGGAAAGGTTCCCATAAATTTTATCAAAGATAAATTCTTTAAATTTATTCTTAAAACTTCCTTTGGATATCAATTCAAACCAAATTATGGTTTAACCAAACTATCGGGATTAGCGAACCTTACCGAAGTAATCATTTGTTTAATTTCCCAATCCCAACTTATTTATCCCATGAAGTAAAACTGGTAATACACCATATCTAATACCACGGTGTTATCGGTAAAATTAATTAGGATTTGACTCTCAAATCTAATTAAAGATTTAACTATCGCTTGGAGCATAACTGGTGATACTCCATTCTCGATCATTTCTTGAATTTGATAATTTTAGTTATCATATTTACCTTTCAATCTATTCAAAGATTCATTAAAACTCTAATTCAGTTTTAATTTCCAATAATCATTACTTAATGATTATTCAAAGTTAAGAAATTAATCTTATCCTTAACTGGGTTAAAGAACTAATGTCATTTATAACACAGCTCACGATAAACCCAAAATCTCATTCCATTAACAATGGAATTTTCATGGAAAACAAATCGATATATATAATCGATATAAACTTCCATATCCAAAGGATAATATAAATGGAATAACGGCAAAGCCTTTTAAATTCCATATATATTAACTGTCTTCCTCTACAGAAGCTCACTTCGATTATTACCGAATCGCATTCCATTCAATTCCAATTAAATATATTAAATTGGAAAACTTTACTTTGGAAAATCTCCTTTAAATCTTAACAAAAGACTTATAAATTCCAAATCACATTTCATTGTAAATCGGGTTAAAGAACGAATGTCGTTAGAAACATAGTTCATAATAAACCCAATTCACATTCCATTTCAAATCCAATTAAATGTTAATTAATTGGTAATTCTTCTCTACATCTCAATTAAAAGATTTATTCTTTTCACACGGGATTTAAAACAGTGTTACTGAAGACCCCATCCCATCAGTCTCTAACTGTAAATTAGTAAGAGAACAATTCCCTAAGTATTAATCCCGAAGGTCGAAACCAACATCAGATCAATACCTAGGAAACCATTCAACTTAGCTAACCTCTAGTTAGTTTCTAATTTCCTTAACTCCATTGGGTTAAAGAACAGTGTTAGTGAAGATACCATTCACGACAAACCCAAAATCCCATTTGATATTAAATACAAGGCTCTGAATAAAAAATATATCGGCTTATATTCAATATCAAATTCTGAACTCAACAAACATCGTATTGGAATAACGATATATATATCTTCCAAATTCCTTCACAATGCCTGTATAATCACGGAACCTACTATCAAAATATTTCAAAGATAATTTCGGTTTAAATCCATTCCAATTCATATATTGGAAATTCTTGTTATTTTTAAAACCATCTTAAATCCAATTCATTTATTTAAAAATATTTGGATTATAATTCTAGTTCAAAACTAGTTCATTTCGATAAAAATCTATTTTTATCTTTTCAAATATGGAATTTTTCATCCCATCTCTTTCCAAATCATTTCTTATGATTTAACACCAATTAGTGATATTTATAATAATTTTATCAAGGCCCGTACAATTGGTTTCCATAAACGGCCATCGAACTGCATTTACAACGACTTTTTCCAAAATTTATTTGGACATAATTCCAAATCCAACCGTTAGACTTCAAATCTCTAATATTCCTTAGAAATCTCTTTTCGATACGAACCCAACGGTTCTGGTTTTAGGAGAATCCGACGGTCGGATCTCCCGTAATGTCCATTCGAAGTCAATGGTCGAAATTCGCGAACTACCGCAGCGCGACGCGTTCTATTCAGACCATTATATTATATATATAATATATATTTCATCGATTTCCATTTAAAACGTATTTTATAAATCGTTTTAAATTCGTTTTCAAAACGATTTCAACTTCATATTCAATTTCAAATCAAAATTGAATATTCCATATCATTAACATATAAATGATAATATTTTCAAAACATTAGATTTTGAAATCACTTCATTTTCGATATTCATTATAAAAATGAATAAAATCAATATAAATATCGTTCACGTCAAAATGGCGTTAACCTAATCAATGCGGCTTTATATATATTTAAATATATTCGTGTCCATCCCAAATCGGATATCAAAATCAGATTTTGATCTTTTACTGAATATTATTTTAAAGTATTCATTATTTTATAATATTCGTTATTTTAAAATATTCATTCTTTCTGAACTGGAATCAGACACAGTCAATTACCATATAATGTTATTTTTATGGATTTCATACAACACATGTATATCACAACAATGATAAATAATCAACCATCCAGAGTGCACCACACAACTATATAAGCGATAAATATAAATAATTAATGCATGTAACAGTCCGTCAACCAATCGAATGACATACAAATAAACAATTGGGATTAGTGTACATCAAATATCATCCCAATATCCGTGTGGGGTTTCAACCAACAAATAATGAATTTTATTTGTGCAGTTGGGCGAAGTGTAAAATTTATCGTCCCAATCAATATCTGTCAAATCAGTGTACATAAACAAATCGTCCGATTTATAAATGAATATTTATATTCATTCATATATCCGTTAAAAATTATATTTTTAACGATAAATTATTTATTTCAACACATGAATATTTTATTTAGTTCATTTACACAATTAAAATGATATTTTTATTATTCAAATATTTTATTCAATGCATGAATATTTATACAGTCCATTTCACATCACAATCAATTTTCACAATACAATACAATCAAACAAACAAGTCGTCCATGGTTTGTGGACGACGGGGAGCAATTCATATATTCAGTTATTAAATAAATAACTGTACAAAAATAATTTTAGTGAGAAGTTCTCACCTTGGGTTTCCACTCCTCAATTCTTTAATTTAACGGTTTGGATTCTGTTCGCTGTCCGTCAGTTCCATCCCATCTGTTTCACGCGGTATATATATTAAAAACCATATTTTTAATATGATGCTATATACAATTAGAAATCACATTTTTATTTAAGACATTTCTTTATAATATTATATTTTTCTAACAACGTCATTATATTAAAAATTCACATTTTAAACATTGCTTTATATTTTAAAAAATCATATTTTTAAAACCATGTTATTTTATATTTTCAGAAACAATGAAAAACAATGCTCTTTTTATATTTTCCAAAAATAATGCTCTTTTCATATTTTTAAAACAATGTATAATTTCAAATAATGTATACTTTATTTTTTTCAAACAATGTATACTTTTATATTTTCAAACAATGTATACTTTTATTTTTATAATTTCAAACAATGGATATTTTTATAGTTTCAAACAATAGATACTTTTATATTTTCAAACAATAGATACTTTTATATTTTCAAACAATGTATACTTTTATTAAAAAAACAATGTAAATAATAAAAAAATAAACCACCTTCTTCCCTCATAAACTGTTTCTTCATCGTTTGTCTCAGCAGGCTGACAAGTTCGAACCAACCATCCACCGATTTGCAAAACCCCTTTCCGCCGCTTGTAGGGGAGACCGGACCATCATCAAACATGTCCACGTGGAGCGCCTCAGTGTGGCGCACCCCCACCCCCCGTTCAGGCGAGCTCGACGCCAGGTAGAAGTCGGAAAACCCTAATGAACGCCGCAACTTTGAACAAGAGATTCGCCCTCCTCAGGTGACGAGAAACCATCAACCCAGTCTTGAATCGAAGATCGAAAGAAATATTTTAATTTTTGCTTTGGAATTTTCGAAAATCGCTTGTTGGATTTGGAGAAAAATCAGATTGAAGTTTTGAACAACCCTGGCCCTCGATTTCTGACGGCGGCTTCCAAGGGTTCTTGGATTTTAATAGATAATAAATTATATTTAATATTATTTAATTTCTAAAAATACTAGTTTTTGCATTCGAACTCCATTTCAAACCCAACGACTGTCGCCGTTAGCTAGTTACCCCCATTCCGAACACAATGGGATATGTTTCGTAAGCCAGTTTGGCTATTATGATCTGCTTTCGCTGAAATTAAAATATAAATCAATATATATTGAATTTAACGTACATTTTAATTTACTGGACTCACATACTGACTCCAAAAATTCCGGAAAAATAAATCTAGTTATGTTTTCATGATACGGTCCTAACAAAACTAATTTCGTCAAATTTGAAGACCGTTTGAAAAATGGCCATTTTCTTGTGATCCAAATTGACTAGAACTGTTAAAACACATTTTCTTTTGCCATGCTCATATATTTATTTAAAAAATTATGAAAATTGGAATCTAGCAATAATTTGACATTCCGGATCCAACAAAAGTGGTTTCATCTAAAACGGAGGTCGTTTGCAAAATGACTATTTTTAAGGGCTATATTTCCATAGCGACTTTTCTGAGTTTTGAACTGGGCATAACTTTTTATTCCCTCTATGAAATTTCAATTTTTCGAATTCGTTGGAAAGATATTTTCAAATAGATTCAAATATTTCTGGTTTCACTAAAATTTGGTTTATTTTGAATCCTGTACATTCATTTGAAATTTGAAATCGAATTTTCAAACTACCCCGCCATTTCCAATTCCTTTTATAATTAAAATAAATATTTATATTCTAATCTCGATTCATATAAACATATACGTTCTAATTCTATTCAAAATAAATTTCTCATCGTTATTATTTAAAATAAATCATTTTAAATAATCAAAATTCATTAAAATTGCCAAAATAAAAATTTTAAATTGGTTCCAATTTTCCGGGTTGTTACAATCTCCCCCACTTAAAATCTTTTCGTCCTCGAAAAGGAACGGAGCTGAAAGTTGTTTAACTAACCAACTCAACTTTCATTCTTCAACTTTTCAGTTTCTAAGAATTTTCAAATTTTTCAAAAATTTGGCTAACACCCTAAATTTTCGAAAAATTTCGCCATAACCTCCTTTGTACGGGGAGGGATTTGGAAATTTATTGGGCCGTATTAGGCACCAAATAAATCCTAAAAAGCATACACATATTTATAGTGATATATTTTGGTGTCCACAGGGGAGTGTGTATAGATCATAACTCCAGAGAATAAATTCTCGTCACCCTATAAATAGTTTTTGTGCCTTAATGACTAGAGAGATGTGATTATTGTCAATTCCAGACCGGTGTGGGGTTTTTGTTAATCTGGCAATTTACCATTACATTTTATATAGTCCATATCAGTCTTCGGTTCAACACCGCCATACAAGCCTCCCGCTTGTATGGTAAATCTTCAACCTTGTCACACAAGCTCCAAATGCTTATGTGGTATATGATAGAGTATGCTATCTTCACGCAGTATGCAATGTAGTGTAGTTCAAAATTAATTGTTACTATCCTATGGCGACGTTTATAATCTCACATAGAACAACCAGCACTCTGCATCTATTGGCATTCACAGGAGTTTATATAATAATAAAATTGTACATCCAACTCATTAAGGTTTACCTATTTGTCCGGCACGTAAATAAATTCTTTACTCAACAGCAAATCCATTTACCTGTTTAACAATGTGCATATATATGCACATCTAAGCTAAAAATAATATTTTTAGCGAACAAACATCTATTTCACCACACAGCTATTTTTTACACTTCATATACATGATAAAAATGTTAATTTTATCATTATGATAATTTGATTAGTCAAATTAATTATCACACAACACAACCAGCAATCAATTAGTTGATTATCGTTTCAAATTCATAATTTTGATACATATACAGAAAATCATGTTTTTGATGCTAATTCACAACAATGTATTCTAACAATATTTTGGTTCTCACATCAGTCTAATGGAAATATATAAATATCCCACCTTCGAAACTCGAACATAAACTCTGATGATGGTATACCGATCATCAGAATCATCTCCGGGCGACTAGAGTGTGATTCTATATCTACCCAGTATATTAAAACTTCGAATATACGTTCATGACGCGTATATGCAAAATCTCGTATACTCGATTGTCCAAATTCAATATAAAATAAATAATCAAATACGTATAATTGGATTTAATTCTCAAAACAAGATTTGTTTTTTTTACTTATATTTTAAGAACAACACTCTTCCAACTCGTTCTAGGATGCTACTGATCCTATCTTTAACGAGTCATTCTCATTGGATATTACTAATCCAATCTCTGATGAATTCTTTCCTTTGGTTCTAACGTGTCTTGTTCTCTGAGCTCTGTAAACCAAAGCTCAGGTACCAAAATGAAATGACCCGAACTTCCTCGTAAAGGAAAGCCCGGATTGAATTGAGAACATGACAAATCAGAACATAAACAGAAGAACATTTCATTGCTTATTACAACAATTTCATCAGAATACAAGAATATACAGAGTATACATGAATAATATACAGAAGAAAAATATCAGAGATTTAAATTACATTTAAATACATAGCAGCGGAAAAATAATACAAAACACCACTGAAAGGAATATACGGATACAGAGCTTTCGGAATATCATTCCAGCTGTAAACCAGGATCCTGTGAATATAAATCTTCAAAACCAAAACTACTAGCTGCCCATGTGGAAAATAGGGGCACCCAGAGTTTAGGTCAAATCAATAAACTCCAGGTCAGTCATGTGACTGGTGTGAGAACTAAATCAGTTATTTAAAACTTTACTTTAAAATCAGATATATCAAGGGACCAGGCTGTATAACACAGAACGGGATTCCTCCCAAGAATACCAGTGCATATAACAAAACAACGCACTGCTTTTTGGAAAATGAAGCTATTATAAGACTCAGGTCCCATCACACAATGCAACGCAAGCCATAGGATAGGGTTTTCCCATGTAATAGCCAAAAATGCTTGGTACGTTAAAACAAATCATTTGATACTATTATAAGTGCATAGTGTATAAAAAACATCAGATATAAATGTATCAATCCTAGACGGCATGGGTACCATATATCATGTTGCCAATACTAGGCTCTACAATCAAAACTAAAATGTCACGTATTGGAAGTTGGATTTCCATCTGTGAACCAAGGCAAGGGACCGTCCTTACCGCTATGAGATTGTCTAGCCCGAGCCTTAGGCAAGTACTCTGTCAAGCCTTTGGATCGTCAGGGCCAGTCCACTCGATGTGGATTAAAATGCCTGAACACTATGTTTCCCCGCCCTATTGGGCGTAAATCTGGTCTGTATAAAGACCATCCATTGGCTCCGCAGAGACCGAAATAATCGAGGCGCCACGCTATCCATCATAGTGTTAAAACGCTGACACCACTCCTAGCTAGAAGGAAACACATGTCCTCCCTGAAGTCCTCTCCCGTTTCTGGTTCACATCGGGGTGTGAGGCTGACGAATTAACGCTACGCAAAGCTATGCTATAATAAATTCGTGCTTTGATCATCAACCACAAGACTCTGCTTTTCAACAGAAGCCTTGATCATTTGCATCTCAGCATGCCACATAGGAAATTCATGCTATGCAACCGAAGTCTATCAATCACAGAGAATGAAATCCGATGTCAGACACACATCCATTTACAAGTTCGTTCTGGGTATGAACGAAACTGGAGGCACCTTATTACTCGTCCCGTATGTCCAATACAAGAGAGAGGCCCTCGCATATTCGGTCGATCTCCAAGTACGTTTGGAACGATCACCACTTATTACCTCGCCTTGGGTGTACAGGCCAATCAAAACATCAGTAATCATCCAAACGATGTGAAGACCTCCGGTCTTCAACCACTGTCTTCATCGTCGACTTATCGTCGAATCAGTTATTCAGAATGGGATAAACCCGGTCTTTCTGAATAACTCGCGTATATAGTAAACATGTGCTATAAAAACACAACATACGCCTCATTCCAATCTAGAATATTCCTTTATTCAATTATTCTTATACTTTGGGAAAGGTTCCCATAAATTTTATCAAAGATAATTTCTTTATATTTATTCTTTAATCTTCCTTTGGATATCAATTCAAATCAAATTATGGTTTAACCAAACTAATCGGGATTAGCGAACCTTACCGAAGTAATCATTTGTTTAATTTCCCAATCCCAACCAATTCATCCCTTGAAGTAAAACTGGTAATACTCCATATCTAACACCACGGCGTTATCAGTAAAATTAATTAGCATTTCACGTTCAAATCTAATTAAAGATTTAACTATCGCTTGGAGCAAAACTGGTGATGCTCCATTCTCGATCATTATTGAATTTGATAATTTTAGTTATCAAATTTACCTTTCAATCTATTCTAAGATTCATTAAAACTCTAATTCATTTATAATTTCCAAAAATCATTACTTAGTGATTATTCAAAGTTAAGAAATTAATCTTATCCTAAACTGGGTTAAAGAACTAATGTCATTTATAACACAGCTCACGATAAACCCAAAATCTCATTCCATTAACAATGGAATTTTCATGGAAAACAAATCGATATATATAATTGATATAAACTTCCATATACAACCGGTAATATAAATGGAATAACGACAAAGCCTTTTAAATTCCATATATATTAACAGTCTTCCTCTACAGAAGCTCACTTCGATTATTACCAAATTGCATTCCATTCAATTCCAATTTAATATATTAAATTGGAAAAATTTACTTTGGTAAATCTCCTTTAATTCTTAACAAAAGACTTATAAATTCCAAATCACATTTCACTGTAAATCGGGTTAAAGAACGAATGTCGTTAGAAACACAGTTCACAATAAACCTAATTCAAATTCCATTTCAAATCCAATTAAATGTTAATTAATTGGTAATTCTTCTCTACATCTCAATTAAAAGATTTATTCTTTTCACACGGGGTTTAAAACGGTGTTACTGAAGACCCCATCCCATCAGTCTCTAACCGTAAATTAGTAAGAGAACAATTCCCTAAGTATTAATCCCGAAGGCCGAAACCAACATCAAATCAATACCCAGGAAACAATTCAACTTAGCTAACCTCCAGTTAGTTTATAATTTCCTTAACTCCATTGGGTTTAAGAACAGTGTTAGTGAAGACATCATTCACGACAAACCCAAAATCCCATTTGATATTAAATACAAGGATATGAATAGAAAATATATCGGCTTATATTCAATATCAAATTCTGAACTCAACAAACATCGTATTGGAATAATGATATATATATCTTCCAAATTCCTTCATAATGCATGTATAATCACGGAACCCATTATTGAAATATTCCGAAGATAATTTCGATTTAAATCCATTCCAATTCATATATTGGAAATTTTGGTTATTTTTAAAACCATCTTAAATCCAATTCATTTATTTAAAAATATTTGGATTATAATTCTAGTTCAAAACTAGTTCATTTCGATAAAAATCTATTTTTATTTTTTCAAATATGGAATTTTTCATCCCAAATCTTTCCAAATCATTTCTTATGATTCTACACTAATTATTGATATTTTTAATAATTTTATCAAGGCCCGTACAGTCGATTTCCATAAACGGCCATCGAACTGCACACAGCGACCTTTTACAAATTTGATTTGGACATAATTCCAAATCCAATCGTTAGATTTCAATTCTCTAATATTCGTTAGAAAGTTCTTTTCGATACGAACCCAACGGTTCTGGTTTTAGGGGAATCGGATGGTCGGATCTCCCGTAATGTCCATTCGAAGTCAATGGTCAAAATTCGCGATCTACCGCAGGGTGGCGCGTTCTATTCAGGCCATTATATTATATATATATATATATATATATATATATACATATATATATATATATTTCGTCGATTTCCTTTAAAACGTATTTTATAAATCATTTTAAATTCGTTTTTAAAACGATTTCAACTTCATATTCAATTTCAAATCAAATTTGAATGTTCCATATCATTAACATATAAATGATAATATTTTCAAAACGTTAGATTTTGAAATCACTTTATTTTTTATATTCATTATAAAAATGAATAAAATCGATATAAATATCGTTCACGTCAAAATGGTGTTAATCTAATCAACACGGCTTTATATATACTTAAATATATTCGTGTCCATCCCAAATCGGACATCAAAATCAGATTTTGATCTTTTACAGAATATTATTTTAAAGTATTCACTATTTTAAAATATTCGTTATTTTAAATTATTCTTTCTTTCTGAACTGGAATCAGACACAGTCAATTACCATATAATGTTATTTATATGGATTTCATACAACACATGTATATCACAATAATGATAAATAATCAACCATCATCCAGAGTGCACCACACAACTGTATAAGCGATAAATATAAATAATTAACGCATATAATAGTCCGTCAACCAATCAATTGATATGCAACTAAACAATTGGGATTAGTGTACGTCAAATATCATCCGAAGACCCGTGTAGGGTTTTAACCAACAAATAATGAATTTTATTTGTGCAGTTGGGCGATGTGTAAAATTTATCGTCCCAATCAATATCAGTCAAATCAGTGTACATAAACAAATCGTCCGATTTGTAAATGAATATTTATTTTTATTCATATATCCGTTAAAAATTATATTTTTAACGATAAATTATTTATTTCAACACATGAATATTTTATTCAGTTCATTTACACAATAAAAATGATATTTTTATTATTCAAATATTTTTTTCAACGCATGAATATTTATACAGTCCATTTCACATCACAATCAATTTTCACAATACAATACAATCAAACAAACAAGTCGTCCATGGTCTGTGGACGACGGGAAGCAGTTCATATATGCAGTTATAAAATAAATATCTGTACAAAAATAATTTTAGTGAGAAGTTCTCACCTTGGGTTCCACTCCTCCATTCTATAATTTAACGGTTTGGATTCTGTTCGTTGTCCGTCAGTTCCATCCCATTTGTTTCACGCGGTATATATATTAAAAATCATATTTTTAATACGATGCTATATATAATTAGAAATCACATTTTTATTTAAGACATTTCTTTATAATATTATATTTTTCAAACAACGTCATTATATTGAAAATTCACATTTTAAACATTGCTTTATATTTTAAAAAATCATATTTTTAAAACCATGTTATTTTACATTTTCAGAAACAATGAAAAACAATGTTCTTTTTATATTTTCCAAAAACAATGATCTTTTCATATTTTTAAAACAATGTATAATGTAACGACCCGCATTCTACGCATCGAAGGATCGTAGAATATTTATTTCTTTCACATACAAAGTCGTATGGTCATGTAACTTTGGGAGACGACTATTAGGATCATTTCCCATGTTCATGATTTTTCCCGATTTTTAAATGATCGTTTTGCCCCTAGCTGATCTTGTTTTGGCCATAACTTTTTATTGGAAAGGCGTTTTGACCTAAAACCACTTCCATTGGCTTCGGATGATGGTTTAGAATTCCGTAGAGTGGTCATATTAGCCAAACGGACTCACCGTTTGGGAGATATGGCTGAAACCATTTTCAGATAGTGAAAAACAGCTTAATTGGGCTTAACCGGGTGATTAACAACTAGGCCCAATGGGGGATTTCGGGATTTGGAGTATTTAAGGGTTGTTAGGGTTAGGGATTTCAGTTTTTCTCATTTCCCAGCCGCCACATACATCTTAGGAAACCCTAATAATGGCCTCCAACATCTAAATACACCTCTAATCACCTCTTAATCAAGTTTTGGCTTAAACTACATTAAATCAAGGCGGATTAGCATGAGAATCGAGGTAGAGCTGCTGTGTAAGATTGGGAACAACGCCAAATCGAAGAATATTTCAGTTTTGGGGTTTTATTTGTGGCTAAGGTGAGTGATATTGCATAGTTTTGCACTAATTACGGTTAATTAAGGGTAATTAGTGAAGATTAGCGAATTTGTACATTGATAAAATTCTGGAAAAATCTTTATAAAATTCGAAATAATGTTTTAGGCCTCTGTTAGAAAATTTGGTTAGTTTGGTTAAGTTTTTCTAATCATACCATTAGATTTGTTTAAACATGCTTAAGGGAAAATATGGGATTTTGGCTATTTTTGGTCCGTTTAACCTTGTCATATTGTTGTTTTGGAGTTTGTTGTCACTTCTGTTTGTTGCTATGACTGTATGGTATGCTTTTTGATCGATTAGAAGAGTTAGATTGGTCGAAAACGCCGTCGTATGGCGTAAAACAGTCGCTGGAAAAGTTGCAAGAAGCAGTGCAGGGTTTCGGATCGGATCGGGTTAGGGGGCTTGGGTCGGATTGGAGAACTGAGCAGAGAACCGAACCGGATCGGAACCTAGTACAAGAATGAGGGCTTGGCAAGAAGGAAGGCCACGTGCAAAGGGTTGGAGTTGGGTTGAGGATCAGATCGGATCGGAATCGAACGTGGGATCGGATCGGAGTAAATAAGCTGGAGCAAGAGGAACCAAGGAGCAAAGCACGAACCGAACCGCATGGAGGAGGTGGACCCGAACCGAACCACATGGACGAGGTGGACCCGAACCGAACACATGGAGGAGGTGGACCCGAACCGAACCGCATGGAGGAGGTGGACCCGAACAGAACGCATGGAGGAGGTGGACCCGAACCGAAGCGAAGGAGGGGAAAATGAGCTGAACCGAACGGGAAGCCTGAGCACCATAGATCGAACCGAACCGAGTTCGAACCTCTACCTCTACTACGCGATGACTCTTCTTAAGACCAAATCCAATTCAACCAAAACCCGAGATGCAAAAGTAGTCCAAATGAGAAGTTGTGACTCAGGATCCAGATGGGAACCAAGGAGTAAACTTCATGAGTTGGGCATTGCTACGGGATGTGTGCTAAGGGGTTGTCGATGTCTGTAACTTTGAATCACTATGTGTAGGGATTGCGTGAACAGATTCAGGGCCATAGTGGCCTAGGTACGACTAAAGAGCTATAGACCAATGAGGTGGGGTCATTTGTAAAGATTTGGTCATGACTCCATGAGGTAAGCTTGGTGGTAGCAGTAGTTGTACAAGTCGAACTCCGTCACTACTTCGATGGGTCTAGTGATTGACAGTGGTGAACATCGTATGCTTTATGCACTGAGTGAGAGATGTGAGGATGGTTGTTATGTTTGATTTGTTTGTTATCATTATGACATGCACACCCCCACCCTCGTATCCTTTACACCATATGTTAGTGGCACCTTAGAGTATTATACGGTATGTAGTGCTAACTCTTTGGTTGTAGGTCCAGGTTCAGGTATGGTTTAGTATACCTGTTATTGTTCTGTTTAGCAGCTTATCGCTCATACCAGATTTTTGGTCTGACCCAGAGTTTTATGTCTCTTCTTATTACTCTGGGTGCTCTCACGAGCAGACTAGAGACAGGTTAGGTGGTATGCACGAGTAGTTGTACCGGAGACGAGTAGGAGGCTTCCACGTATGATACATATAGATATTCTCCCTGTGTTGTTGAAGATCACTGCTTGGGCATTAGTAGTGCATCTTCTACTTAAGCTTTCTTTTGCTTTAGAGACAGTTAAAGTTGTAATAATGATGTTGGATCATAAGCTGTATTTGGATTTCCGCTGCTATGCTGGTTTAGTTTTTGGCTTATGCACTGTCTCGCCTGTTTTATGTCAAGATTGTGTTATTAATATATTTTGTTCCATGCACTGTGAGACATTCTCCAGGTTCCTTGTCAGCTCATTCTCTTCTTTCCTTTCTTTGGCGACCGTTCCGTGCTAGTCGGGCATGTGTACAGCGCACTTTCGGAGGAAATGTCGGCTGGTGCGGGGCGGGCCGTCACACTTGGTATCAGAGCTCTAGGTTGCGTAGTTAACCTAGGGAAGAACATCAGGGAGAGATAATACGTATATGAGAGTGCATATTTGTGATTATTTTGGTTTTCAAGAGCTATATATATATATATGTGTATATATATATATATATATATTATTAGTATAGCTAAGGATGAAGTTGCACTGCACTAACACCAAAAAGAGGATGGTTAATCATTTTCTCTGTGCAGATTGAACGATGAGCCGATACGCAAGGGGCACCGGTAGAGAAGCCAATATTGGGAATGCTGCAGACGTGAGGACGATGTTTACTGACCTCATGAGAGAGATGCTTAAAGATGTTCAGAGGGCAGCTCCCAATGCTAGTAATGGTGGTGGTCCAGTAGTGCAGGCGCCTAGGGCCGATTTCGCCAAGCTTAATAAAGATTATACTAGTCTTGGTGGGAAGCCGTTCCACGGAACGGAGTCGGCTACGGATGTTCAGGATTGGTCAGATAGCTGCGAGCGTATCTTCGAAGACTTGGGTATCGAGGATGTGATGAAGAGAAGGCTAGCATCCCGTCAGCTGCAAGGACGGGCTTTGAATTGGTGGAATGCTATAAAGGCAGCTACCCCAGAGGATCAGATTACTTGGGATCAGTTTAAGGTTCGCTTTAGCGATAAGTTCATTCCAGCTGCTCAAAAGTCAGTGTTGTTTAAGAGATTCTTGGAACTCAAGCAGAATGGCAGAGCTGTCTCGGAGTATATTGCCGAATTCGACACTTTGTCGAAATATTGGTTATCCCTAATAGATACTGCCGAGAAGAAGAATGAGAAATTCATAACTGGCTTGGATGGATACTTGGGGGAAAGGCTTATTAACCACATCGATGAGACGTTTGAATCGATTGTGGGGAAAGCTTTATGATCAGAAAGTCTTTACCCTAAGCTGAAAACTGAGGCTGCATCTGTAGAGGAGCCAAAGCCGCAAGCCTGCGGTGGAGGCAAGAATGGTTCTCAGAATAAGAGAAAGCAGAATCAGACTAAGGATGGACAGAAGGAAAAGAATAAGAATGATGTTGAGTGCTTCAGCTGTGGTAAGAAAGGCCATTATGTTAGTAATTGTCGAGCAAAGCCAGCAGACAGGAAGTGCTTCAACTGTGGCCAAGTGGGACATCACAAGGACAAGTGTCTGCAACCCCCTAAAGAAAAGCAGATGGTGAAAGCATATGCCCTTAATGTCCTTCTTCGTCGAATGCCCCAACTGCGGTGGAGAAGGGAAAGAATGTCGTTATTCAAGGTATGCTTTCTGTTTATGATGTTCCTGTTAGAGTTTTGTTTGATACCGGAGCTTCCAGTTCTTTCATATCTAGTGACCTGGTAGATAGGTTGGGATTGGAGCCCGAGATTGTCGATAGACCTTTAGTAGTGACGAACCCGATTGGTGGTTCGACTAACCTTAGCATGATTTGTTGTAATGTGGTCTTATCGAGTCATGGATGCATGTTTGTTTGTGATTGCTTTGTTTTGGGCTTTACTGGGTTTGGCATTATTTTGAGAGTCGATTGGCTCCAAAGATACGGGGTGGTGGTAGACTGTGAGGGCTTTTTGGTGACAGCTAGAGCGGATGATGGGCAGAGGGTAGTGTTTGGTGGTCTACCTAGTGATGGGGTAATGGCTAGTTTTCTAAATTCCCTCGACATCCCGCATGGTGAGTTGTCAGGCTTGCCCGTGGTTGGCCAGTATCCGGACGTCTTCGAGGAAGTGACCGGGCTTCCACCACACCGAGAGATTGAGTTCCGTATTGATTTGGTAAAAGATGCCAGAACTATAGTGATGCCACTTCGTCGTATGGCACCAAGGGAGCAGCGAGAGCTCGGGGTGCAAAGTCAGCGATCTTTTGAAGAAGGGATTTATCAGAAGGAGTGTTTCTGAATGGGGAGCACCAGTTGTGTTTGCTACCAAGGCAGATGGTTCCCTTCGATTGTGTGTAGACTACCGCAAATTGAATAAAGTGACGAGGAAGAATAGGTATCCTCTACTGTGGATAGATGATTTGTTTGATCAGTTGAGTGGCACGAGAGTATTCTCCCAGTTGGATCTCGCTACAGGATTTCATCAGCTTAGAGTGGAAGCTGAGAGTATAGCTAAAACGGCCTTTCGGACGCCGTCTGGATTTTATGAGTGGTTGGTCATACCATTCGGGCTGACCAATGCACCAGCATATTTCGTGGATCTTATGAATAAGGTATTCAGAGATCAGTTGAATAAGTTTGTTCTTGTGTTCGTGGACGACATACTTGTTTATTCGAGGATAGAGGAAGAACATAAGGAACACTTGAGGATAGTGACGGAGGTGTTGAGAAAACACCAATTGAAAGCAAGGTTTTCTAAGTGTCACTTCTGGAGGAGGGAAGTGAGGTTCTTGGGCCATGTCGTTTCAGAGAATGGTATTGCCGTAGATCCTGCGAAGGTGGCTACGGTACAGGATTGGTCTACACCCAAGAATGCAACGGACATAAGAAGTTTCTTGGGATTAGCTGGATATTATCATAAGTTTATCCAAGATTTCTCCAAGATAGCTATACCATTGACTCAGTTGACCAAGAAGAATCAAGTTTTCGTCTGGGACGAAAAGTGCGAGGATGCATTCAAGAGTCTAAAGGAAAAGTTGACGCATGCACCAGTGTTAGTCATTCCCAAGGGGAATGAAGAGATGACAGTATATACGGATGCATGTGGCACATGGCTAGGTGATGTATTGATGCAAGGAGGTAGGGTTGTAGCTTATGCAAGTCGGCAATTAAAACCGCACGAGAAAAGATACCCTACCCATGATTTGGAATTAGCAGCGATCGTGTTCGCGTTGAAGATGTGGAAACATTATCTCTTGGGAGAAAGGTTTGAGGTGTTTACCGATCATAAATCGTTAAAGTATCTCTTCCCTCAAAAGGATCTAAATCTCCGACAGTAAAGATGGTTGGAATTCTTAGCTTCCTATGATTTCGATGTCACATATACACCAGGAAAGGGCAATGCGGTAGCTGATGCATTGAGTAGAAGACATGCCAGTTTAGGGGCTATGTTTCTGGAATGGAAGCAACTGGAGTACATCGCGGGGTATGATTTCAGACCAAAGTGCGAATTGGATCCAGAAATGTTTGCAAGTTTGACGATCAGGCCCACTTTGATTGAGCGGATTGGTTCCAGTCAGAGGAACGATCCTAATCTATTGGAAATCATATCAAAGTTAGAGATGGGAATTGACGGAGAGATGAACAAGTATGGGCTTGATCGAGATAGATGGCTTAGAAATAATGGAAGACTAGTTGTACCCAATGTCAATGGATTGAGAGATGAAGTGCTTAGACAATGTCATCACTCAAAACTGACTATACATCCCGGTGGTAACAAGATGTATCGAGACATGAAGCAGACCTACTACTGGGAAGGGATGAAAAGAGACGTTGGGAAGTTTATATCCACATGCATGAATTGCCAGCTAGTTAAAGTTGAGCAAAAGAAGCCTAGTGGTTTGTTACAACCATTAGAAGTTCCAGAATGGAAATGGGAACAAGTCTCAATGGATTTCATTGATTGGTTACCAAGGACTAGGTCGGGCCATGATAGCATTTGGGTGATTGTGGACCGATTAACCAGGAGTGCAAGATTTATACCCGTCAAGTCGAATAGAACGACAGCTAAGTTAGCTGAGCTATATGTGAAATAGGTAGTGAGATTTCATGGAATACCCAACGACATTGTGAGTGACCGAGATCCGTTGTTCAATAGTGGATTTTGGAAGAGATTACAAGAGGCGTTAGGATCAGAATTACATCTCAGTACCGCATATCATCCTCAAACCGACGGTCAAACGGAGAGGATGAATCGTATATTAGAAGGCCTCTTGAGAGCCTGTGTATTGGATTTTGGTGGATCATGGGATGACCATTTGCATCTAGTAGAGTTTGCATATAATAATAGTTATCAGTCCAGTATTGGTATGGCTCCATTTGAAGCTTTGTACGGAAGACCGTGCAACTCACCGTCATGTTGGTTAGAGACCGGTGAGAAATATGTGCTTGGACCAGAGGTAATAAGAGAAACATCAGACAAGATTAAAGTTATTCAACAGCGAACAAAGGCTGCCCAAGATAGGCAGAAAAGTTATGCTGATAAGAGGAGAAGAGAATTAAAGTTCTCCATTGGTGACTTGGTGTTTGTCAAGATTTCTCCGTTGAAGAGTGTGATACGATTTGGCAGGAGAGGCAAATTAGCACCAAGATTTGTTGGTCCATTCCCAGTTCTTGAGCAAATCAGGAATTTGGCATATAAAGATGAATTACCAGACAAGATGGCAGGAGTTCATAACGTGTTTCATGTTTCCCAGTTAAGGAAGTTCGTACACGACCCAGATGTGACTATTTCACCTGATCAGTTGGATGATATCGAAGTTAAACCTGAGGCGGTTGGGAACCGCAAGCCTATGCGTATCGTTGGGAACGATATGAAGCAACTTCGAAGGAAAGCGGTGAATCTAGTCAAAGTTCAGTGGGGCGAGAATGAGAATGACTGTACTTGGGAGATAGAGGAGAGCATTAGGAAAACGTATCCAGAACTCTTCGCCTGGTAAGAATTCAGTTTCGATTTAATCTTTCCGCATGTTAGGATAGGTTTATTTTGTTTGTTTTGCATGTTTGATTGTTGTATATGGCTGATAGGCATGCGGAATCCTTTGTATGTTTTGGGTTAAGGAATTTCGGGGATGAAATTTCTTAAGGGGGGGAGAGTGTAACGACCCGCATTATATGCATCGAAGGATCGTAGAATATTTATTTCTTTCACATATGAAGTCGTATGGTCTTGAAACTTTGGGAGACGACTATTGGGGTCTTTCCCATGTTCATGATTTTTCCCGATTTTTAAATGACCGTTTTGCCCCTAACTGATCTTGTTTTGGCCATAACTTTTGATTGGAAAGGAGTTTTGACTTGAAATCATTTCCATTGGCTCCGGATGATGGTTTACAATTCCGTAGAGTGGTCACATTAGCCAAACGGACTCACCGTTTGGGAGATATGGCTGAAACAAGTTTCAGATAGTGAAAAACAACTTAATTGGGCTTAACCGGGTGATTAACAGCTAGACCCAACGGGGGATTTTGGGATTTGGAGTATTTAAGGGCTGTTAGGGTTGGGGATTTCGGTTTTTCTCATTTCCCAACCGCCACATACATCTTAAGAAACCCTAACAATGGCCTCCAACATCTAAATACACCTCTAATCACCTCTTAATCAGTTTTGGCTTAAACTACATCAAATCAAGGCGGATTAGCACGAGAATCGAGGTAGAGCTGCTGTGTAAGATTGGGAACAACGCCAAATCGAAGAATATTTCAGTTTTGAGGTTTTATTTGTGGCTAAGGTGAGTGATATTGCATAGTTTTGCACTAAATACGGTTAATTAAGGGTAATTAGTGAAGATTAGCGAATTTATACATTGATAAAATTCTGGAAAAATCTTTATAAAATTCGAAATAATGTTTTAGGCCTCTGTTAGAAAATTTGGTTAGTTTGGTTAAGTTTTGCTAATCATACCATTAGTTTTGCTTAAACATGCTTAAGGGAATATATGGGATTTTGGCTATTTTTGACCCGTTTAACCTTGTCATATTGTTGTTTTGGTGTTTTTGGTCACTTCTATTTGTTGCTACGACTGTATGGTATGCTTTGTGATCGATTAGAAGAGTTAGATTGGTCGAAAACGTTGTCGTATGGCGTAAAACAGTCGCTGGAAAAGTTGCAGGAAGCAGTGCAGGGTTTCAGATCGGATCGGGTTAGGGGGCTCGGGTCGGATTGGAGAACTGAGCAGAGAACCGAACCGGATCGGAACCTGTAACACCCTGGACTTTTGAATAATCGAATTAACTAAATTCAAGAATAATTAATCTTAGACTTGAGAATTAAGGGGAACGGGTTGCGCCATTGTGTTCGTCTCGGAATTCTGGTTGAGATAGAGTCCTAGTTTGCGTAAAACGGATACCGGATAAAGGAGATATGGACGAACAAAGTCAGGCAGAAAAACCAGAAGAGGAAGAGAAGAAAAAAAATTGCACTGTCGCACTTCCCAAGTGCGCCCAGGCCGAGGAGAAAGCCTGCACAGCTTTCTGGTGCAGTCTGATCCATGTTGTGACTCATTGCTGAGTCCCATCCGACTCCTTGCTGAGTCATTAGGGCTGAGGTGTCACCCTATCCCGACTGAATGGTTTTGATTAACCCTAAGATCAACTGACGGCTATAATCAAATTAAAATTCTATATAAACATGGGTAGACTCAAACCCTAAATCAGAATAAAAACTGAAACTATGGCCGTCATCTTGTAACCTAGAGTAGCCGCCACCAACTAGAGGGAAATCAAAGCTAATCAATTCAGTTCTATTCAATCCTAATCTAAACATCAACGAATCTACTACAAAGGCGAGCTTAATCAGTTTAAGAACTCAGATTTCAGAACGCAAGACCTTCTTTTTGTGAGTTCGATTTCATTAATAAAATAATTAGCAATTTAATTGGATTGAGTTATGATGTGGATTATATTGATATGTTGTGAATTATTGACCGCATGTTATTATTTATGTTGTAAAATTGTGATGTTATCATTTATGTTGTAAATTCTATGATGTTATCATTTATATTGTAAAGTTGTGATGTTATCATCTATGTTGTAATATTATGATTGGCTTATGTATAATCAAATCATCATGTTGTTCATATGCTAGTTTGGTTTTGATGTTGGAACTAATTCATATGATAAATCATATGTATTTATGCAAGTTAGGATGTAAACTGATGCATAGATCATATGCAATTTAGTGAAAATTTTATGTATAACCTTACATGTTTCATGACATCTATTTTAGATCTAAAGTTAGGCTATAACATGTGTGAGTTATATGTTAAATTCTACATGCTAGTTTACATGTTTAGATGTAAGTTCACACTTTTAGATGTAGATCTATGACATATATGATTTATGCAAGTTGTGACCATTACCTAGACAAGTTTACACCTTTAGATTTGGATCTATGACATATGTAGTTTTATGCAAGTTGTAACTTTGGCCTATGCAAATTTTAGATGTAGAACATCATTCACACATGCAAGTTCACCCCTTATGTTTAGATCTAGTTTTAATTGTATGTATGTTGTGATGTTTTCTCTTTATTCCATGAGTTAAACTATTCGAGTCTAACGTATATTTTACGTTAAATGAACGAACGTACAACGTGGGGTAAAGGGATAATATTAAAAGATTTAATTGGCATAAATGCCTTAAAAGGCATAGAATAAATTTGTGATGAAAATTGGTATGATTTTACATACCATAAATAGATGGACATAATTGAGTCAATTATGGCCATAGTTAAATTTGGAATTGATTGATAATTTGAATAGGGAAATTAATTCAAATTGGGGAATGATTAATTAGGTGTAATTAATCGTCTAAGACACGAGGTTAGGCTCGTTTGTGGTGTAAGACTGCCCGGTACCGCCCAGCAAATCCAGCTGCCACAAATGCCAGTCTAATGTGAGAGGTCTTAGGCATAAATTAAATGCGTAACAGTTGTAAAGACACGAGGTTAGACTCATTTGTGGTGTACGACTGCCCATACCCGCACGGCAAATCCAGCTGCCACAAATGACAGTCTAATGTGGGAGGTCTTTATAAGGTTACGGTCTTAATGAATTAAGAAACACTTAACCAGATAAACATGTAGTGGGACATGAGGGGGTTAAGTGGGTGCCTTGGGTGGCATGTGAAATTAAGAGGGTGCCTTGGGTGGCATGTGAAATACGATTAGGTGTCTCAATAATTAATTAATGTTGATTAAAGACAAATATGCACGACAAACAAAAGTTTGGTTGAGTGAGTGATTCTCTGAGTAACGATCTGATGTTGATCTCGGTCTTCGGGGTTGGTACTTAGGGAGTTATTCTCCTAACCAATGTATATGTGGACTAAGAGGTACCTAATCATAAACTAAGTGAAAGGGTTATGTCCAGCTTATCCAATAAAATGATAAGTAGGTAGGGTTAAGACAAACTTAACCGATAATATACATTGATCTGGTAGGGTTAAGACAAACTTAACCAATAGTTTGATAAGTGGATAGGGTTAAGACAAGCTTAACCAATACCACATGTTGATTTGTTGAGTAAGTAACATGGGTGACATGTGGGATATAATTATAAACACTTAACCAAGTTGAAACATGTAAGAAGACATGAACAAGAGGGGTTAAGTGGGATGTACTAGAGGGGACCAAGCTTAGGTGGATAGCTTGTGTCAAGTAATGGGGGCCCGTTTCAACCAGTAACCCATACGTATCTTTATGGGCTTGACCCAAGTCGAGGACGGGACACACATACTGGGCTTGACTGTAAGAGGCCAAAACGGGGTAACGGTGGCAACGCAAGTCCAATGGGTTCATATGCGTGTGTGGGCCTGGGCTGGTAGATAAGACGTTGTTGCATCGTGTAGGTATAAGCCGTGCATTCTTGGTGGTATCGGGTTGCCACTTTGGGGAGTGATACACCCCACTGTGGGGCCAGCATGGGTATCTACGAGTTAGGGAGCCGATCGAATGGGGAGGGTAGTGGGTACACCTAGTGGAGATAGGAGCAGACGGCACCTATGAATACAGCTAGGAGTATAACTACCATATTATGAATAAATATTAGAATGGGGAGGGTAGTGGGTACACCTAGTGGAGATAGGAGCAGATGACACCTATGAAGACAGCTAGGAGTATAACTACCACATTATGAATAAATATTAGAATGGGGAGGGTAGTGGGTACACCTAGTGGAGATAGGGGCAGACGTCACCTATGAAGGCAGCTAGGGGTACACGAACTGCCATTATCATTATTAAGTTATGTAGGCGGGATCAACCTTTAGGGCAACTAGTGGTGGTGCAGTATAGTAATTATCTTATAATGGTTTAGGTGCGCCTTTAACGTTATCTTTGTTCATCTTATTTCCTTGTTTACTCTGTGATACCCAATTGTTCACGGTCATTTCCTTATTTTCCAACTTATGCCTTAGTCTAGTTATTTTGGTTATTATATTGTTAAAGTTATCGCACTCGCCAGACTTTATGTCTGACCCCCTTTGTTTCCACCACTTTTCTTCCTTCCTCCCCCCCCCCCCAGGTTTGCAAGGAGGGAATACTACAGCTTAGTGCCGATTTCTTTTAGTTGCTTGAAGAGAGTAGATGTATCGCTTGGGACTCTCTCGTCTTTATGGCTTTGCTTATGCTCAGTGGGGATTTTATGCATTTATGTTATTTTAGTATTTGCTTCTTTATGTACTTTGAAGTTTTTGAAAAAGACTACTGATCTTGTTGTAAGGGCTTTGGAAACTACTTATGTAAACTCATTTTGAGTTATGATGAAATAAAATAAGTTTTATCTTCCACTGTGTTGTTTTATTTATTTATTCTTGTAATTTATCTGTTCTATACAAACAATAACGATTCATGGACATTGATGCATTCCCTTTGTGAGTGACATTAATGGATGTGGGGTGTTACACGTGGTATCAGAGCTAAGGTTACAAGAACAGATAAAAAGTTTTGAAAAGTGTTTTCAAAAGTATTATTTTCCTAGAAAGTAATTTCAAAAACTTGTTTTAAAGAAGCTATTTTCAAGTAAAGTTTACTTTAAAGAGCATAATCCCCGCAAGCCATACATCTCTCTTTCGCTTCCCTTGTTTTGAAACTCTTTCTTTTTCTTTTCAACATGTCTGGAGCATCTGAGATACCAGAGGGTGTTCATGTACCTGGTTGGTTTCGTTAATATCTCGAAGCTAGGGTCGCTACTGCGGGTCCGGCCAACGTTCCCCCTCCTCCTTCCCCAGCTCCAGTCATTCCTCCACATGGAGATACTTTCTCCAAGATATGTAAAGACTTTCGTTCGATGGGTGGAAAATCTTTTAGTGGGACTGAAACGTTCATTGAAGCTAGAAATTGGTTGAAAGAAGTGGAGGATCTGTTTGGCATTTTCGATTTGGACGATTGTAAGAAGGTCCAATTGGCTGCTTGGTTGATGAAGGACGAAGCTTCGTTTTGGTAGGAAGTCACTAATGGAGAGCGCCCAGTTGATACATGGCCAAATTTCAGGCGGAGGTTTGAAGCAAAGTTTCTCTCACGGGCTGAAGATAATTTATATATGGAAAGGTTTTTGGCATTGAAGCAAGGGAATCTGTCAGTGAAAGAATACGTCAAGAAGTTCAAACAGTTGGCGAGATTTGTCTTGGACTTGGTGAACACACCCGAAAAGAAGGCCCTGAGATTTGTTAAGGGCTTGAACGAGCCACTACATGGGTTAGCTATGACCCACATCCCTATGGGGGCCACCTTTGAGAGACTAGTTGATATGACGTTTATGCATGAAGAGGAGAAAGGCGCCAATGCTAATAAAGCACCCAAGAAGAAAGGGGATCAAAAATCGCAACAGCAGAACAAGAAGGGTGGTAAAGACAACAATGGCAAGGGAAAGAAGCAGTGCTTTAATTGTGGGACACCAGGCCATCTGAGTAAAGAGTGTAGGAAAAAGAAGAAGACCAGATGTTTCCACTGTGGAGAGGCAGGTCATCTAGTTAAGGACTGCCTAAGGAAACTGGGACAAGGGTCACCTCGGGAGGGCAGCTTCAGGCTCTTATGGCACCGGGGCAGGCAAGAGGGCAGGTCCAGGCTCTCATGGCCTTACCGCTGCAAGAACGAGGTAGAACAATTTCGGTTGAAAGTTTAGTTTTTCTGTTTGATCATTCTGTTCGTACTTTGTTTGACTCGGGTATATCACACTCGTTTGTATCTACTTAGATAGTTGAAACACTGCACCTAAATACTAGTCTAGTTTCGGATCCCATAGTAGTCTCAAATCCTATTGGTGGTTCGGCTCATCTTTCCATGATTTGTCGGGATTTGAGAGTGTCTATCTTGGGCGTTGGGTTTGAATGCAACGCCTTTGTTCTTGGCTTCATGGGCTACGACTTGATTCTAGGTATGGATTGGCTAACTAGATATGGTACCATCCTAGATTGCGAGAGAAGGGTAGTTAGATTTTTTTGACTCGTTGTGGAAAGACCCTTGATATTTCTTGTGACCCTAGAGGTCCAGTAATGCTTAGTTACCTAGAATCTCTTGACGTATCCAATGATGATTTGAAATCTGTTCGTGTGGTCCGTGAATATAGTAACGTCTTCAAAGAAGTTCGAGGTTTACCCCCGAGGCGTGAGATAGACTTTCGTATTTATCTTGTAGACAATACAAAACCAGTATCTCTACCAGTACGCCACATGGCTCCTCGTGAGAAGAGGGAGCTCAATAAGAAAGTAGGGGAGTTGCTTGAGAAGGGGTTCATAAGACGTAGTATATCGGAGTGGGGTGCTCAATTGTTTGGTTGCTTTGCTAGTATCATCTCACGTAGATTGTCCGAATTCGGAGGAGATATTCCTTAGGTGCTTGTCTGATATTGGTTTAGGCCTTTGGGGCTTGTGCTTGGGGAATGTCGAGTTCGACTAGAATGGTTTGTGTGAGATAAATAGATGTGGCGATTTTCATTGCATGATATCTTGGTTTTCTCGAGAAATGATGTGCAGCCGTGACGTGATAAGACTATTCGATGGTATGGGCTGCCCCGAGTTAGATTCAATAGGGTTATGAGATGACTCGAGTGGGATGTGAAGTAATGGATTGTTTTGGACCCTATGTTAATGCCAATTTTTTTGAGGAAGAAGGCAGGATTCTTGGGACACATGGCCTCTAAGGAAGGGATAACTGTGGATCCCGCGAAGGTGGCGGCAGTCCAAGAATTGAAGGTTCCAAGAAAAGCAACGGAAATAAGAAGTTTTCTAGGAGAAGACTGGACAGATGGCGTATAGAGTAGAGTTGCCCGAGGGACTCTGTGGTGTACACGACGTATTCCATTTGAGGAAGTGCTTGCATGAGACCGCGGGAGTGGTAGAGCCGAGCTTGCTTAGAAAGGTGGAGATAAAGCGTGATGCGATGATTCGACGAGCTCCTACATGCATTCTTGGGTCGGAGATTAAGAAGTTGAGGAATCGAGAGGTCAAGCTAGTCAAAGAGCAATGGGGAGATGATGGGAACGACGCTACTTGGGAGACGGAAGAGAAGATGCGTTCATCGTACCCTTTTCTTTTCGAGGGTATGTCTTTTAATTTCTCCTTTGTCGCCTAGCTTGTGCTTATTCTATCTTTAGTAAGTCCTCTCGCTAGTATCTTTGACCTTTAGATAGGGTAGTCCTAAGGTTGAAACATGTGTTTGAGACATGTTATGTATGATGGATGCATGTGGATGCAAGTGTTTGCTAGTGGTTGCTCGTGGATGCATATACACACACTTTAGGCACTAGATCGGCTCAGTCACTTTCATAATGCATATTGCATATAAATGGATGTATTTAGTAAAATGAGTGTGCATTGAATGTGTATCATATGGATGTTGCATTTGAATGAATGGTTGTGCACACATGTAGCAATGATATGTGTAGGGTTCCTTGCATACATGTTGGATACATGGCACTATCATTATTTGCATTAAGGAGGTCGACTGAATCAGTGGACCGCCTGATTTAGCATTAATATATGGACATATACACACACTATGCATATGTACATGTAAAACATTAGAAATATTTTAAGGACCATGGTTGCTAGTGGTTGATGGTTGAGTAGATGGATGATTGGATGGTAGGATACGTTCTTCTTGACTTAGAGATTTCGAGGACGAAATCCTTTAAGTAGGGGAGAATATAACACCCCAGATTTTCGAATAATCGAATTAACTAAATTCAAGAATAATTAATCTCAAACATGAGAATTAAGGGGAACGGGTTGCGCCATTGTGTTCGTCTCAGAATTCTGGTTGAGATAGAGTCCGAGTTTGCGTAAAACGTATACCGGATGAAGGAGATATGGACGAACGAAGTCAGGCGGAAAAACCAGAAGAGGAAGAGAAGAAAAAAAATTGCACTAGCGCACTTCCCAAGTGCGCCCCAGGCCGAGGAGAAAGCCTGCACAGCTTTCTGGTGCAGTCTGATACATGTTGTGACTCATTGCTGAGTCCTTTCTGACTCCTTGCTGAGTCATTAGGGCTGAGGTGTCACCCTATCCCAACTGAATGGTTTTGATTAACCCTAAGATCATCCGACGGCTATAATCAAATTAAAATTCTACAAAAACATGGGTGGACTCAAACCCTAAATCAGAATAAAAACTGAAATTATGGCCGTCATGCTGTCATCTTGTAACCTAGAGTAGCCGCCACCAACTAGAGGGAAATCAAACCTAATCAATTCAGTTCTATTCAACCCTAATCTAAACAACAACGAATCTACTACAAAGGCGAGCTTAATCAATTTCAGAACTCAGATTTCAGAACGCAAGACCTTCTTTTTGTGAGTTCGATTTCTTTAATAAAATAATTAGCAATTTAATTGGATTGAGTTATGATGTGGATTATATGGATATGTTGTGAATTATTGACCGCATGTTATTATTTATGTTGTAAAATTGTGATGTTATCATTTATGTTGTAAACTCTATGATGTTATCATTTATATTGTAAAGTTGTGATGTTATCATCTATGTTGTAATTTTATGATTGGCTTATGTATAATCAAATCATCATGTTGTTCATATGCTAGTTTGGTTTTGATGTTGGAACTAATTCATATGATAAATCATATGTATTTATGCAAGTTAGGATGTAAATTGATGCATAGATCATATGCAATTTAGTAAAAAAATTATGTATAACCTTACATGTTTCATGACATCTATTTTAGATCTAAAGTTAGGCTATAACATGTGTGAGTTATATGTTAAATTCTACATGCTAGATTACATGTTTAGATGTAAGTTTACACCTTTAGATGTAGATCTATGACATACATGATTTATGCAAGTTGTGACCATTACCTAGACAAGTTTACACCTTTAGATTTGGATCTATGACATATGTAGTTTTATGCAAATTGTAACTTTGGCCTATGCAAGTTTTAGATGTAGAACATCATTCACACATGCAAGATCACCCCTTATGTTTAGATCTAGTTTTAATTGTATGTATGTTGTGATGTTTTCTCTTTATTCCATGAGTTAAACTATTCGAGTCTAACGTATATTTTACGTTAAATGAACGAACGTACAACGTGGGGTAATGGGATAATATTAAAAGATTTAATTGGCATAAATGCCTTAAAAGGCATAGAATAAATTTGTGATGAAAATTGGTATGATTTTACATACCATAAATAGATGGACATAATTGAACCAATTATAGCCATAGTTAAATTTGGAATTGATTGATAATTTGAATAGGGAAATTAATTCAAATTGGGGAATGATTAATTAGGTGTAATTAATCGTCTAAGACACGAGGTTAGGCTCGTTTGTGGTGTAAGACTGTCCGGACCCGCTCGGCAAATCCAGCTGCCACAAATACCAGTCCAATGTGAGAGGTCTTAGGCATAAATTAAATGCGTAACAGTTGTAAAGACACGAGGTTAGACTCGTTTGTGGTGTAAGACTGTCCGGACCCGCCCGGCAAATCCAGCTGCCACAAACGCCAGTCTAATGTGGGAGGTCTTTATAAGGTTACGGTCTTAATGAATTAAGAAACACTTAACCAGATAAACATGTAGTGGGACATGAGGGGGTTAAGTGGGTGCCTTGGGTGGCATGTGAAATTAAGTGGGTGCCTTTGGTGGCATGTGAAATACGATTAGGTGTCTCAATAATTAATTAATGCTGATTAAAGAAAAATATGGATGACAAACAGAAGTTTGGTTGAGTGAGTGATTCTTTGAGTAACGATCTGATGTTGATCTCGGTCTTCGGGGTTGGTACTTAGGGAGTTATTCTCTTAACCAATGTATCTGTGGACTAAGAGGTACCTAATCATAAACTAAGTGAAAGGGTTAAGACCAGCTTAACCAATAAAATGATAAGTGGGTAGGGTTAAGACAAACTTAACCAATAATATACATTGATCTGGTAGGGTTAAGACAAACTTAACCAATAGTTTGATAAGTGGATAGGGTTAAGACAAGCTTAACCAATAACACATGTTGATTTGCTGAGTAAGTAACATGGGTGACATGTGGGATATAATTATAAACACTTAACCAAGTTGAAACATGTAAGAAGACATGAATAAGAGGGGTTATGTGGGATATATTAGAGGGGACCAAGCTTAGGTGGATAGCTAGTGTCAAGTAATGGGGGCCCGTTCAACCAGTAACCCATACGTATCTTTGTGGGCTCGACCCAAGTCGAGGACGGGACACGCATACTGGGCTTGATTGTAAGAGGCCAAAACGGGTTAACGGTGGCAACGCAAGTCCAACGGGTTCATATGCGTGTGTGGGCCCGGGCTGGTAGGTAAGACGTTGTTGCACCGTGTAGGTATAAGCCGTGCATTCTTGGTGGTATCGGGTTGCCACTTTGGGGAGTGATACACCCCACTGTGGGGCCAGCACGGGTATCTACGAGTTAGGGAGCCGATCGAATGGGAAGGGTAGTGGGTACACCTAGTGTAGATAGGAGCAGACGGCACCTATGAAGACAGCTAGGAGTATAACTACCATATTATGAATAAATATTAGAATGGGGAGGGTAGTGGGTACACCTAGTGGAGATAGGAGCAGACGACACCTATGAAGACAGCTAGGAGTATAACTACCATATTATGAATAAATATTAGAATGGGGAGGGTAGTGGGTACACCTAGTGGAGATAGGGGCAGACGGTACCTATGAAGGCAGCTAGGGGTACACGAACTGCCATTATCATTATTAAGTTCTGTAGGCGGGATCAACCTTTAGGGTGATTAGTGGTGGTGCAGTATAGTAATTATCTTATAATGGTTTAGGTGCGCCTTTAACGTTATCTTTGTTCATCTTATTTCCTTGTTTACTCTGTCATACCCAATTGTTCACAGTTATTTCCTTATTTTCCAACTTATGCCTTAGCCTAGTTATTTTGGTGATTATATTGTTAAAGTTATCGCACTCGCCAGACTTTATGTCTGACTCCCTTTGTTTTCACCTCTTTTCTTCCTCCCCCCCCCCCCCTCAGGTTTACAAGGAGGGAATACTATAGCTTAGTGCTGATTTCTTTCAGTTGCTTGAAGAGAGTAGATGTATCGCTTGGGACTCTCTCATTTTTATGGCTTTGCTTATGCTCAGTGGGGATTATATGCATTTAAGTTATTTAAGTATTTGCTTCTTTATGTACTTTGAAGTTTTTGAAAAAGACTACTGATCCTGTTGTAAGGGCTTTGGAAACTACTTATGTAAACTCATTTTGAGTTATGATGAAATAAAATAAGTTTTATCTTCCGCTGTGTTGTTTTATTTATTTATTCTTGTAATTTATCTGTTCTATACAAACAATAACGCTTCATGGACATTGATGCATTCCCTTTGTGAGTGACATTAATGGACGTGGGGTGTTACAGAACCTAGTACAAGAATGAGGGCTTGGCAAGAAGGAAGGCCACGTGCAAAGGGTTGGAGTTGGATTGAGGATCGGATCGGATCGGAATCGAACGTGGGATCGGATCGGAGTAAATAAGCTAGAGCAAGAGGAACCAAGGAGCAAAGCACCGAACTGAACCGCATGGAGGAGGTGGACCCGAACCGAACCGCATGGAGGAGGTGGACCCGAAACGAACCGCATGGAGGAGGTGGACCCGAACCAAACGCATGGAGGAGGTGGACCCGAACCGAAGCGAAGGAGGGGAAAATGAGTTGAACCGAACGAGAAGCCTGAGCACCATAGATCGAACCGAACCGAGTTTGGACCTCTACCTCTACTACGCGACGACTCTTCTGAAGACCAACTCCAATTCAACCAAAACCCGAGATGCAAAAGTAGTCCAAATGAGAAGTTTTGACTTAGGATCCAGATGGGAACCAAGGAGTAAACTTCATGAGTTGGGCTTTTGCTGCGGGACGTGTGCTAAGGGTTTGTCGATGTCTGTAACTTTGAATCACTATGAGTGGGGAGTACATGAGCGGATTCAGGGCCACAGTGGCCTAGGTACGACTAAAGAGCTATAGAGCAATGAGGTGGGGTCATTTGTAAAGATTTGATCATGACTCCATGAGGTAAGCTTGGTGGTATCAGTAGTTGTACAAGTCGAACTCCGTCACTACTTCGATGGGTCTAGTGATTGACAGTTGTGGACATCGTATGCTTTACGCACTGAGTGAGAGATGTGAGGATGGTTGCTATGTTTGATTTGTTTGTTATCATTATGACATGCACACCCCCACCCTCGTATCCTTTACACCATATGTTAGTGGCACCTTAGAGTATTGTACGGTATGTAGTGCTAACTCTTTGGTTGTAGGTCCAGATTCAGTTATGGTTTAGTATACCTATTACTGTTCTGTTTAGCTGCTTATCGCTCATACCAGACTTTTTGTCTGACCCATAGTTTTTTGTCTCTTCTTATTACTCTGGGTGCTCTCACGAGCAGACTAGAGACAGGTTAGGTGGTATGCACGAGTAGCTGTACCGGAGACGAGCAGGAGGCTTCCACGTATGATACATATAGATATTCTCCCTGTGTTGTTGAAGATCACTGCTTGGGCATTAGTAGTGCATCTTCTACTTTAGCTTTCTTTATCTTTAGAGACAGTTAAAGTTGTAATAATGATGTTGGATCATAAGCTGTATTTGGATTTCCACTGCTATGTTGGTTTAGTTTTCAGCTTATGCACTGTCTCGCCTGTTTTATGTCAAGATTGTGTTGTTATTATTATATTTTGTTCCATGCGCTGTGAGATATTCTACAGGTTCCTTGTTAGCTCATTCTCTTCTTTCCTTTCTTTGGCGACCGTTCCGTGCTAGTCGGGCATGTGTACAACGCACTTTCGGAGGAAATGTCGGCTGCTGCGGGGCGGGCCGTCACATATAATTTCAAACAGTGTATACTTTTATATTTTCAAACAATGTATACTTTTATTTTTATAATTTCAAACAATGGATATTTTTATAATTTCAAACAATGTATATTTTTATAATTTCAAACATATTTTATATTTTCAAACAATGTATACTTTTATCTTTTCAAACAATGTATACTTTTATTTAAAAAAAACAATGTAAATAAATGTAAATAATAAAAAAAAACCACCTTCTTCCCTCATAAACTGTTTCTTCATCGTTTGTCTTAGCAGGCCGACAAGTTCGAACCCACCATCCACCGATTTGCAAAACCCCTTTCCGCCGCCTATAAGGGAGACCGGACCATCATCAGACATGTCCACGTGGAGCGCCTCAGTGCGGCGCACCCCCACCCCCCGTTCAGGCGAGCTCGACACCAGGTAGAAGTCGGAAAACCCTGATGAATGCTGCAACTTTGAACAAGAGATTCGCCCTCCTCAGTGACGAGAAACCATCAACCCGGTCCTGAATCGAAGATCGAAAGAAATATTTTAACTTTTGCTTTGGAATTTTCGAAAATCGCTTGTTGGATTTGGAGAAAAATCGGATTGAAGTTTTGAACAACCCTGGCCCTCGATTTCTGACGGCGGCTTCCAAGGGTTCTAGGGTTTTAATAGATAATAAATTATATTTAATATTATTTAATTTCTAAAAATACTAGTTTTTGCGTTCGAACTCCATTTCAAACCCAACAACTGTCGCCCCTAGCTAATTACCCTCATTCCAAACACAATGGGATATGTTTCGTAAGCCAGTTCGGCTATTACGATCTGCTTTTGCTAAAATTAAAATATAAATCAATATATATTGAATTTAACGTACATTTTAATTTACTGGACTCACATACTGACTCCAAAAATTCCAGAAAAATAAATCTAGCTATGTTTTGACGATACGGTCCTAACAAAACTAATTTCATCAAATTTGAAGATCGTTTGAAAAATGGCCATTTTCTGGTCGATCCAAACTGACTAAAACTGTTAAATCACATTTTCTTTTGCCACGCTCACATATTGATTTCAAAAATTATGAAAATTGGAATCTAGCAATAATTTGACATTCCAGATCCAATAAAAGTGGTTTCGTTGAAAACGGAGGTCGTTTGCAAAATGGCTATTTTTAAGGGCTATATTTCCATAGCGACTATTCTAAGTTTTCAACTGGGCATAACTTTTTATTCCCGCAATGAAATTTCATTTTTTCGGATTCGTTGGAAAAATATTTTCATATAGATTCAAATATTTCTAGTTTCACTAAAATCCGGTTTATTTTGAATCCTGTACATTCATTTGAAATTTGAAATCGAATTTTCAAACTACCGCGCCATTTCCAATTCCTTTTATAATTAAAATAAATATTTATATTCTATATAAATATATACATTCTAATTCTATTCAAAATAAATTTCTCGTTGTTATTATTTAAAATAAATCACTTTAAATATTCAAAATTCATTAAAATTGCCAAAATAAAATTTTAAATTGGTTCTGATTTTCCGGGTTGTTACAAGAACTCCACTTAGTTTTAATCTTCCTAAAAATCAATATTAATGATTATTTAACTTGGGAAATCAAACATGCCGCATCGACAATCTACACTGTATTATTGATTTCTGCCTATATATAACCTCTAAGCTCATACGTCTTAGAGATTGGTGTTAAGCAAGAGAATAAATTCTCCGCCACCAAACAAATATATATTTAGCATAGATCAACCATACAGTTTGAAATACAATGATAGACATGTAATCCTGTCTTTAACTGGGTTAAAGAACCAATGTCATTTAAAACTCAGTTCACGATAAACCCAAAATCACATTCCATTAATTATGGAATCTTCATGGAAAAACAGATCAATATATAATCGGTAACAATTTTCGTATCCGACTAATAATATAAATGGAATAACGACAAAGCCTTTTAAATTCCATATATATTAATAGTCTTCCTCCGCAGAAGCTCATTTCGATTATTACCAAATCGAATTCCATTCCATTTATTAAATTGGAGAACTTTACTTTGGAAAAATTTCCATTAAATCTTAATAAAAAGATTTATAAATTCCAAATCACATTTCACTGTTAATCGGGTTAAAGAACGAATGTCGTTAAAAACACAGTTCATAATAAACCCAATTCACATTCCATTTTATTCCAATTATTAAATATAATTAGAAACTCTAATAATCTTAATTAAAAGATTTATTCTTTCCTCAACTGGGTTTAAGAACGGTGTTATTGAAGACACCATTTACGACAAACCCAAAATCTAATTTGATATTAAATACAAGGATCTAAATAGAAATTATATCGGCTTATATTCAATACCAATTTCTGAAACTAACGGATATCATTTCGGGAATAACGATATCTTTATCTTATAAATTCCCATAATAATATCTGTATAATCACAGAATCCAAACTATTTCCATTCCAAACCATTCCAATTTATTTATTGATAAATTCTGGTTATTTTAAACTCATTTCAAATCCAATTTATTTACTTAAATATATTGGATTATTATTCTAGTTAATAACTAGTTCATTTTGATAAAAATATATTTTTATCTTTACAAACGTGGAATTTTTCATCCCATTTCTTTCCAAATCATTTATTATGATTTTACATAAATTATTAATATTTTTAATAATTTTACTAAGGCACCTTTCAGTCGATTTCCATAAACGGTCATTGAACAGCATTTACAACCACCTTTTCCAAATTTGATTGGGACATAATTCCAAATCCAACCGTTAGATTTCAAATCTCTTATTTTCTTTGGAAAGCTCTTTTCGATACGAACCCAACGGTTCCGGTTTTACGAGAATCCGATGGTCGGATCTCCCGTAATGTCAATTCGAAGTCAATGGTCGAAATTCGCGAAAGGTCGCGGCGTGGCGCATTCTATTCAGGCCATTAAATATATATATATATATATATATATATATATATATATTACATATATTTCGCTCAAAACGTATTTTATAAATAGTTTTAAAAACAATTTCAACTTCATTTTCAATTTTAAATCAAAGTTGAATATTCCTTATCATTATAATATTTAAATGATAATATTTTCAAAATATCAGATTTTGAAATCATTTCCTTTTCGATATTCATTATAAAAATGAAAAAAATTGATATAAATATCATTTGCATTAAAATGGCGCAAATGTAATCAATATGGCTTCACACATTTCAATATTTTCGTGTCCATCCAAAATCGGACATCAAATCATATTTTAATCCTTTACAGAATATTATTTTAAAACATCCGTCATTTTAAAATAATCGTTATTTTAAAATATTCGTTCTTTCTTAATTGGAATCAAACACAGTCAATTACTATATAATTTTATTTATATGGATTTCTTACAACACATGTATACAACAACAATGATAACCAATCAACCATCATCCAGAGTGCATCACACAACTGCATAAGCATTAAATATAAATAATTAACGCTTACAACAGTCTGTCAACCAATCAATTGACATATAACAAAATAATTGGGATTAAAGTACGCCAAATATCATCTCAATACCCGTGTGAGGTTACAACCATCAAATAATTATTATTATTTGTGCACTTGGGCGATGTGTAAAAATTATTGTCCCAATCCATATCACAAAAATAGGCGATCATAAACAAGCAGTTCGACTTGTAAATGGATGTGTAAACTTATTTTTAACTATCCAATAATTTTTTTATTTATCGCAGTTATAAGCTAAAAATAATATTTTCAACAAACTAAAGTTTCTAACACTTTTTAGAAAATTTCGGCAGCATAATGGCACGATACTAGAACCGGAATAAGGTCTAGCCTTATCCCTCGCCTAACACTGGCTCACGCCATACACATACCAATTCCAATCAATTCAATTAACATTCCAAATAAAATTCAACCAATTTCTTAATAGGGTTACCAAACCCTATTAAATAACAATAAATAAAATAAAGAAAACAACCAAACATCAATGGTTTCAATCAAAGGTGTCGGGTGCTACTAAGCACCATCTGCATCCTAGTATATATTTAACTATAAACAAAATTAGAGTGAGAAGGAGTTCTCACCTTTGGTTTCCACTCCGTCATTCTTTAGTTGAACGGGTTGGATTTGGATTTGCTTCTGGTGTGTAGTGTACTTCACCGTGATTCCAACGTAATCTGTTTCACGCGATTTATATTAAAAATCATATTATTAACAACGCTATATATATATATATATATATATGTGTGTATATATATATATATATATCACATTTTTATCTTGCTATATATAATTAAAAATCACATTCTCATAACGTTACTATATATATATATATCAAATTTTTATAATGCTATTATATATATATAATCAAATTGCTATTCTAAAATGATATATATAAAAATCGTATTTTTATATAACTAAAAACCATATTTTTATTTCACTACTATATATATAAAAATTAAGTTTTTATATCGCTACCATATATAAAAAAATCGTATTTTTATATTGCTTATATATATATATATATAAATCATATTTTTATATCGTTATTCATATAATAAAAATCAAAATTTTATATCGCTATTTATACAATAAAAATCAAATTTTTATATCGCTATTCATACAGTAAAAATCAAATTTTTATTTCGCTATTCATATAATAAAATTCAAAATTTATATATCGCTATATATAAAAAAAACCGATTTTTAACAATGATGCTATAAAAAAACTGATTTTTATATTTTTCTAAAGCTAATTACATTAAATTAAAATCAAAATAAAAACTCACTTTTTCTCCTTCGTTTTTGATTTGGAAGGATTTCAAAAACCCTAGGAAGTCGCTCCATGTTTTTCGCGATGGAGGAGGGTGCTTGGAGAAGAAGGGGGGTGCGGTGCTGCGAATCAAAATGGAGAGAGGGGGAGGGGTCTCGCTGGTGGTTCGAAAGGGGAAAGGAGGGTGGAGCTGAGGGGGTGTGATCATCGGCCAGAGGAGGGGGTGCGATGGAGCGCGGGGTGTGAGGCGGCGGTCGCGGAGGAGCTCCGGAGGCGCGGTGGTGGGCTGCGGTCTTCGTGGGATGTTGCAGACGAAGCGGAGTGGTGAACGACGGAGGGCTGAGCGACGCGATGGAGAAGGGGGGCGGCTTGCGGTGGTGCGAAGGAGGAAGCGGAAGGGTTCGACGTCGATGGTCAATGGTGAACGAAATCGCCCGATTTTATTTTATGGAGGTGGGATTTTGATTGGAGAAAAATGAATTAGGTTTTTAGGTTATAACGTTATGAATATATATATATAATATTATTTTATTTCAAAAAGGTGAATTTTATTCGAACTCCAAACGAGACCTAACGACTGTCGCCCCTAGCTAAATACCCCCATTCTGAACACATTGGGATATGCCTAGTAAGCCAATTCTATCGTTCGATCAGTTTTCATTAAAATTACAATATAAATTAATATAATGTTCAAAATTGATTTTAACATACATTTTAATTTACCGGGGCCACATAATGACTCCAAAAATTTCAGAAAAATAAATCTAACTATGTTTTGATGATACGGTCCTAACAAAACTAATTTCGTCGAATTTGGAAACCGTTTGAAAAACGGTCATTTTCCAGTCGATTAAATTCAAATTGAAAGTACCAAACACGTTTAAATTTACCACGCTCACATGTTAATTCCAAAAATTATGAAAATTGGAATCTAGTAATAATTTGACATTCCAAATCCAACAAAAGTGGTTTCGTCGAAAACAGAGGTCGTTTGCAAAATGGCACAAACTGGCTATTTTTAAGGGCTTATATTATATAATATATATATATATATATTCCATAGCGACTATTCTGAATTTTAAACTGGACGTAACTTTTATTCCCATTATGAAATCTAGATTTTTCACATTTGTTAGAAAGATATAATTTAACAGGTTAGAATATTTCTTGTTTTACTAAAATCTGATTTATTTTGAATCCTGTACATTCATTTGAAATTTAAAATCGAATTTTCAAACTACCACGCCATTTCAGGCTCGTTATATAATTAAAATAAATTTATATGTTCTAACCTCAATCAAAATAAAATTTTAGTCGTTATTATTTAAAATAAATCATTTTAAATATTCAAAACCCATTAAAATTGCTAAAATAAAAAATTTAAATTGGTTTTGAAAATCCGGGTTGTTACATACACACTTAGTCAATAATAATAGTAGGTACTATAAAATCAAAAGATGGTGACGAATAACATAAATATTCGAGGCAACACTATATAAAAAATATTTTTATTTCCAGTTCGAGTTATATTTTATTTTCCAAATTATAGCTTTTGAATTATATATTACAACTAGTGCTGAAGAGTGGATAGCTGGATACAAGCTAGAAGACCGAGTCAAATCTAATGTATATGTCAGAGTGTTTGTGAGAGTGTATGTAACAAATATGATGTAAATATGAAAAGTATATGTATATGAATATATATGTGTGTACACATAATTGAAACAGAAATGAATACTATTCATGTAACAAATATTTGTTTGAATAAGATATTTATTTTATTGTTCATATTCTTATTAAATATATCATATTTGCACAAATAATTATTCAAAAGAATATTATTATTAAATATATGTGTGTACAAAGTGTTTTCATTGGATGGTAAAAGTTTACATAGATAGTGAATATGGGCCCCATAAAGTAAAATTAGTATCCGTGGCAGCAAGAGAACCAATGTTATCCTAGGATCGCAAAAATATTGGCTTTAACCTAGGGAATTGTTGAAAAATGCAACACTAAAAAAATATTGCATTTGACCATTTTGTGCCTACAACAACATTTTTTTTTGGCACTTGCTGCAACACACATTGGGGTCGCAATAGGCCACTTATGGCACAATGGTAAGACCATAAAATAATTATATTGAATTCATACTGGGTTATATCACTTAAATATTTTAGGATATGGACGTTAATAGTGTTTTACACATACACCGTTTTTCTCTACGTGAATAATAACCTTTGTTACTCATTGTTAACTTCTAAAATCTCCTACATAATCTAATGGCACAAATATGGAAGCAACAACAATATTCCAAGAGAAGAAAGAGATTAACAAACATAAATGAGCAAAAAGTAAGAGAACACCAATTTTAGAGTGGTTCGATCAATCTAGGTCTACGTTAACTTGATTAGTCATCTTATTTTGATTCATGCTTTTACACTTTCAAATCATCATCTCTATTACAAATTGATCTCTAACTTGAAATTGGAGAAAGAACTTCCATTGAGAGATGTTGATCGGTCATGGATGATTTGAAAGGAAGAAGGAGAGCTAGGATTCAATTCGGTATGACTTCATTGTTGAAGAATCCGATCCCTTTCTAAGTGAACCCCATGGTCTATTTATAGGTGGAAAGAGGGGTAGATGAGGTCAAATGCCTTGAAGGTAGCGTGTACTTGTATGTAGTGAGGTGCACGTTGAAGAGACCCAGATTTTGGCTAAGTCATAGGTCGGCTACGACCTATAAACTCTTCGACTCTTCTATAGCTCGCCATCATACATTATAGGTCGGCAAGATGCTCCATTAGGTCGCCACACATCCAGGATCATGCATGAACACTGACTGACCTATAACATTGCAGTGACTCCGTAGATCGTCTACGACCTATGGCTTTTAGGAAAAATGATAGCTCGACATTGGTCCTTATAGGTCGGCAAGTAGTTTCTCTAGGTCTCCTTAAGGTCAGGAAGAGGCTGAAGTGTTGAGCGATCTATACGGGCGAAGGTCATCCATAGGTCAGCGCCGACCTATGGGTCATGATGCATGAAGATAGCTCGATATGAAGTCTGTTAGATTGGTGATGACATGGCCTAGGGTGCAAGAACATTAGGAAGCTGTTAGCAAGGTGTCCGAGCTATATCATGGAGGTAGACTTCATAGCTCGTAGCCGACCTATGGAGCCGATGATAGCTCGGCTATGAGCTATAGCTCTTTTCCCCATAGTTAGCTCTCCTTTGACCTTTATGATTCGTACTTGTTGGATATAGGTCGCTAGGTCTTCAGGAAGATCATGGTCATCTCGGCGAGCTATAAGGAGGAGGTGTTATCCATTGGTCGGCGACGACCAGTGGGCTTGTCCCACTTTTTACAGCTCAACTATTGCTTTCTTTGGCTCGCAAGGTGTTTGGAGCTTAGTTCTGAGTAGTTTCATAGGTTTTTGACACTGTTGTTGTATCACTCATACTTCTGTCCAATCGGGTCAAAAACAAAGTTAACACTCATATAGATCTTATTTCGACCATAATTTCTGTTACAGGATGAATTAGATGCTCTAACTTGTTTCATTGCGACATGATTATAGCTTTACATTCCGCAGGATGGTTAGATTAAAAATCGGACAAATGGTCTGCTCTAAAGATATATTGAGTTGCTAGTGAACCGATTTTAGGCCTAGTTAACCCATTTCATGATAATAGTTATGTAGGGGATGAAGGAGGTTACCCAACTCATTTCCTCATCGTTTAATCAGATCTAAACCTCTATTAAATCCTATCACACCTAAAAACACATTTTCCTCCACCAAACATCATCAAATCATCTTTGATCAATCCCTAATCACAAGTATAGGGATTAAAGCACTCAAATTTGTCGTTCTCCTTGTAGTCTAGATTTGTTTCACATATTTAAAGGCGGTTCTTGGATCAAATGTAAGTAGTTATGGTCTCTTTAGTCTATGTTGATTTATATGTTAATATATGTTGTTTGTCATTACATTCTTCGCTTAAAACCTCTCAAATGGTTAGAATTAGGATATTTCAGATTTAGTAAACTTAGGATACCTAAAATAACATATAAATCAATTTTAGATAATAGGCTAGTATATATATATATATATATATATATATATATGTGTGTGTGTGTGTGTGTGTGGTTAGGATAGCAAAGTTGGATGATTTTGGATAATAGGCCAGTATATATATATATATATATATATATATATATATATATATATATATATATATATATATATATATGTATGTATATGTATATACGGTACCATGCCATGGAAGTTACTCCAAATGGAATTAAACTTCTTGGTGGATATAGGGCACAGGGTTTACAGGGTTCCATGTAGTTGCAATGAGTAGATAGACAATAGGTTCGAAGTTGGGATATAAGTTATATGAGCTCGAGACGTTGGGAGTGTTCAAGGAAAACCAAGATGGGTCGGCAAGCATGAGTCGATGGAATAAGACCTAGAGGAAATATGCTAGAGGCTGTAAGAGACAAGAAGCCAAAATTTGGCTATCTCATGGCGTGGTACCATGCCATGGCCCGTGGCATGGTACCATGCCATGGAATTATGGAATTAGTAGTTGGGCTTCTAGAAGGAGGCACTACAGGTATTGGTGATCATGCTGGAGGAGGCTGTGAGTTGATAGCTGCTACGCCAGTAGTTAGAGCATGATGAAGTGTAACTCTTAAGCAACGAGTAGAGAGGAGTTAGGTTGGTGTCTCAAGGAGGGAAGCTATAGAATAATAGATAAAGTGAATGGCAAGGAGGGATGTTCATAGGTATAAAGAAGCCTAGGTGAATGCTAGTGTTAAAGAATGGTAGAATCATCTGGTAACTCAGAGCGTTCGAGTGTTCTTGAAGAAAAGATAAACGAAGTATTACTGTTAGCCTAAGTATGTCTTGGATGGTCCCACAGGGAGAGATTCTAGGTCATGGTGATGTAGAGGTTCCACAAGTGACAACCATTGAAGAGGCCTTGGTAGGCAATTGAAGTTGGATTCTCCATTAGTCCCTAGCAAGCGAGGATGAGACCGTACGAGTTATCGATGTTTTCAAGAGGGCAGAAGATGATAGCGTATGTTTGGTTTATGTTTGTTATGTTTGTCATGGTTGTTATTTCGTAGATTATCATCTTAGGATACTAAAAAGGGGAATGGGGAATAGGGATAGAAAGAGGCTGTATAGATTTCTTATTCGTTATAGCTCAGTATCATATAGTAGTGATAGTAGTAGTCGAGTTGCATATTATAGTTATTATAACATGCTAACTCATTGGTTGTAGGGACAAGTTAGGTATGACTTTTGTACCTATCTTTTACATATTTATCAATTTAGCCTTTGATAGTCATTTACCGCTCAGACCGTACTTTTCATCTGACCCTCGACTTTATGTTTCCTCTTATTGTCTTGGCTCTCCTGATTAGAGCAGACTAGATGGCAGGTTTGGACGAGGTAGCTAGAAAAGATGAATAAAGAAGAAGTAGGGCATATTACCCTATTTGCTTTACCTTCCACTGGTTGTCATTTTATATACACTCTGAGGGATGTAGTGTGGCACTGAGATATTTACTCTCAGTTGTACCCTAGACTCTTGATATTCCAATCTATAGCACTTTATTTGCTCAAAATATTTTGTTGCATATTTACTATATTATACTTTATTCTTGCGCTATGAGATATGCACCAAGTTTAGTTCGTTAGTTTCAACCATTAACAACTCTTTCATTTCTGCCTAGCACCAACATAGTGCATATTTTCACTATTAGGGATGAGGGTGGCACGGGAGGGTTGTTACACTTGATATCAGATCTTTGATTTGTAGTTAACCACAACAATACATGAGTATACGCTATATGAGAGACGTACTTGTATTTGAAATATATATATATATAATAGTTATATATAGTTACTGCTATTTAGATGCACTTGAGTTCCATTGCAGTTTTTCTTAGTAAGTGGCTATTCGTTATTATGTAGATAAAGAATGAATATGAATACAAGAAATGCGAATAGAAACACTTCAGCTTTAGGAGTAGAAGAGGGAGCAGGATCGAGGACTACTACTACCTCGACTTTCAAGCCATGTTTGATACTGTGATGGCTTCGCTCATGAGAAGGACCCAAGCCAGTCTTGTACTGAAGTAGAAGGTGGTGCTCTTGTGCAAGTGCCTAGAATAGAATTTGCTAAGCCACATAAGGATTATTCCATCCTTGGGGGTTAGCCATTCTTGGAAACTGACTCAGCTATAGAGGTTCAAAATTGGTTGGAAAAAGTGAGAGGATCTTTGGCGACATAGGGATTGAGGATGCCATGAAGAGGAAGCTTGCGTCTAGATAGCTTTAGGGGAGAGCTATGAATTGGTGGAGTGATGTGATTGTTTCTACTCTGAAGGAACGGATGACATGAGATCGGTTCAAATTAAGGTTTGAGGAGAAGTTTATCCCGTTTTCTCAAAAAATAATATTTTTTAATAAGTTTGTTGAGTTAAAGCAAGAGGTTCAATCTGTTTCAGAGTATGCAGTGGAGTTTGATGCTTTATCCTGCTTTGGAAGGTCCTTCATCGAGACACCCTTGATGAAGAATGAAAAGTTTATTACTAGTTTGGATGATTACCTAGGTGAGAAGCTTGTTCACTATATTAAAGATTCTTTCAAGAAGCTTGTGGAGAAGGCTCCTAAGCACAAGATTTTATATCCTAAGAGTAAGGGTCTTATTTATCTTCAATGGAGAAGGAAGAGCCGAAACCATAATAAGGCGGCGGAGGCAAGAAAAAATGGAACAGTAAAAGGAAGCAGCAACAACAACAGAAATGTAAGGGTGCTTAGAAGAAAGGAAAGAGAGATGGGTCTTGTTATAATTGTGGAGAGATAGACTATCTCTATAAGGAATGCAAATCCAGAAGGAAGTGCTACAATTACAATAAGGTCGATCACGTGAAGAAGGATTACCCTAAACCTATCAAAGGTCGGTAGATAGTAAAAACTTTGTGGTGAGTTGGTTAGCAGGTAAATATTAAAACCTGAGATAGTAGACAGACCTTTGACCATAACTAACCTTGTTGGTGCTTCTACTAGTCTCTATATGCTTTTTCGTGGTCTAATTGTGTCAGGTCGTGTATGTTCTTTTGTTTGTGATTGTTTTGTTCTGAACTTCTCTGGGTTCGAAATTATCATGGGTATGGACTGGTTGAAGAGGTATTCGACTATAGTGGATTTTGAGAAGCTTGAAGTGATAATAGGGAATGTGGAATGGAGAATGATAGTGATACATTGTTAGCTAGAGGACGGAGTCCTAATTAGCTTTCTTTATTCATTGGATATTCCGCATGATTGATTGCCCTTTGTGCTAGTCGCTAAAGAATTTCCAGATGTTTATAAGGAGATACTGGACAACCATCACACCAAGAGATCAAGTTTCTTGTCGACTTAGTGGAGGGTAAATCGTCCGATAGTTATGTCTTTGAGGCGTATGACACCAAGAGAGCAAAGAAAGTTGGAGGTCAAGTTGATGGTCTTGTGAAGAAAGGATTTATTCAGAGAAGTAAGTGCGAATAAGGTGCACCAGTTGTTTTTGCAACCAAAGTGGATGGTTCTTTGATATTGTGTATGGATTACCTTGAGCTGAACAAAGTGACTAGGAAGAATAAATATCTGCTTCCATGGATTAATGATTCATTTGATCAAGTGCATGGCACTATAGTGTTTCCTTAGATGGGTTTGGATACTGGATTTCATCAGTTGAGAGTGGCTAGTGATAGTGTTCCTGTCACTACATTTAGGACGCCCTTAGGTTTCTATTAGTGGTTGGTTATGCCATTTGGATTGACCAACATTCTGACATATATTATGGATCTTATGACTAGAGTCTTCTGAGATCAGTAGAACAAGTGCATGCTTGCATTTGTGGATGATATTCTGATTTATTCTCGAGATGAAGAGGATTACGAGAAGCATTTGAGAATCGTGCTAAAGGTCTTGAGGAAGCACAATTTCTACAGGCTAAGTTTTCTAGGTGTCATGTGATGACCCACACCTTTTAAGGGGTGCAAGTTGCCCTTTGGAATATAACACATAACAAATAACAGCAGAATAAGAACTTATCATAAATCAGAGCCGATAAGTTACAGTCATAATATCCCAAAGATCATAAATATTACAACAGTACACAGCGGAATAAAAAGTCATATATATATATATAGGTGACCGAAATACATATGAGATAACAAGTCGGAGTCTCCCCGAAGCGGATCCAGAACAATCCTAACCATGCTCCAGCTCCTATCCAAAATAGCTCCTATAGTGATCTCCAAAATATCCGATAGAAAACCTGCCTATTGGCCTGCCCGTGTGGAAATGAGGGCACCCGCAATTTGCAAAGGAAACAAACTACAAGTCAGTCATGGGACTGGTATAAGAAAACTATAACTACAGTCATACTTAAAGTAAAGTATATCATGGGACCATGCCGCATGTCACGGAATGGGTTTTCTCCACATGAATACATGTGCACAACCATAAATAAGATTTTTATAAAATTCATGCTTTTGAAAAATATGAAGCTATTATAAGACTCAGAGCTTATCACACAATGCAACGCAAACCAGAGGGTAAAATTTTACCTTATAATAGCCAAGTATGCTTGATATGATTGATATTATTTTAACGTCTAAGATGTGTAAACTTCTTTCGAACATAAACATATAAATCATAGATCGCATTAATGTGCCATACCACTATGCTGGCTAATGAATTACAACTAAAATCGATATATCGTATTGGAAATTTGGTTTCCGTCAATAAGTGAAGGCTAAGGATATTTCCTTATCCGATTCGGGTACCCCCAGGAAGGTCTCAGGATCACAAATCTCCTTTCAACGCAGTAGAGTCGGTCCACTTTCACGTGTGGATTATTACCCTCAATTGGATGTTCCCTGAACGTATTGTCACTTGATTCGGGTTTATTAACTCTATCAAATTCGAGGCGCCTCTCCAACAACAACATAAGTAAAATGCTAGGACTCTATACCATAGCACTACCATCAACTAGCCGAGTACGATAGTCCCCTCTGGCGGCCATAATCCTGTTTCAGCTCATTTCTGGGTGTGATGCCCTAGAGTTCATGTTACACAAAGTTTATGCATTTAAGCTACTTTGATCATCTACCACAAAGTTCTACTTTTCAACAAGAAACTTTGATCATTGCCTCTTATCATGCCACATTGTCAATTCATATTTATACCAACTAGTAATCACTAACCATATAACATTTGAGCTCGTATGTCTCAAAGAAGGGTGCTAAGCTAAGGAAATAAATTATCTGCACCAATAGAAATATGCTTAGTAAGAATCAGTCAGAACAAATATAAAATATGACGTCAGAGACAACATCCATTTACAAGTCCATTTCGGGAATAGGAACAAATCTGAAGGTACTTGATTCCACGACCCTCATCAGGCTGTGCAAGTCCTTGCTAGCCAATACGCTTCAAGCATGGTTTGATTTGCCGCTGCTTTTACCTCATGATGGATAATTACTCCATCTGAGACATCAACAGGCTATTCATCTGATGTGAAGAATACTGGTTCTTGACCGTATTAATCTACCATCTTCTACACATCGTATAATTATTCGACATGGGTAAAAACCCGGTCTTTACGAATAATTAGCGTCAATTCAAAATTCATTTGGATTCCTACTTTCAAATTGAGTCTCCAAAAAGTTGGATTCATTTCTAAATTTATAACCATATTTGGTTATTTACTTTGTTTCCAAAACTACCTATTTTTTCACAAAATAACATTTTCTTTATTTAAAACTTGGTATACCAATCCTCTTACAAATCATCTATTATGATTTCTAATAAATTTTATTTGAACTTTTATAAAAAATCCGAAAACGGCACTTAAACGGCCAAAACTGGATTTTTCCAAAAACTGTTTTAGACTTAGTTTAAGATCTAACCGTTGAAAAATCTTGATCTTTATCACGTTCGAAAACTATTAACATTTGGAACAAAACATTTTCAGTTTCGAGAAAATCCGACGGGCGGATCTCTTGGTACATCGATTTCAACTTACAGGTCGAAATTCGCGAACTACCGCAGCGCGAAAAGTCCTATTCGGGCCTGATTTCTGTTTTCTTTCGGATTTGAACCGAATCACTTCTAAACCACTTTATAACATATTAGAAACATGTTTAAATATTTTTGAACTCAAAACTAAATATTTTATTTTATTTCCAAAGTATTTATTATTATAATATTTAGATATTTATTAAAAATATTATTAAATTCTTTTAATGGGTGGAGACCCAATTATCGAACTGATAATCCACTTATTGATTCTTAATAACTATGGCATATAACTATTTTAAATTCTGAAAAAAATCGCCATAACCTCCTTTATACGGGGAGATAGGCACAACTCAAACTAGCCATACAAGGCTCATGCTATGACCATGGTGTTCATAACCATATCATTTACTCAAGTCAAATAGAATGGTGTTCATAACCAAATGATATATAGCCACAATGGCACTCACTACAGATAATAAATGAGTAGAACATCAATCATATATAAACATATGTCACTGGGCACTTGGTTTTCTATATACACATAGGTTTTCTATATACACATAGGTTTTCTATATACATAAAGATCACATCTTTATGCTTTCAACTCACTTCATAATGTGTTCACCACTTAATAAAGTCCAATACTAACATTCAATGTCATTATTAACTTGATTAACACTTGCTATAATCATCACATGTCATTAACAACTTGTTTAACATACCATACTAACATATAAACGTTATCAGCTTACTAACTTTTAATAAAGGTTGTGTCTTTATGACTTTAACCTCTTATATATCCATGCAACAAATACTAACAACTAGTTATACCATCAAACAACATCATTAATAAGTGTAACATGCTTGATTTGCAAAACATTTTCATTTGCTTACTTTATCGCATGGAAAACAAGGTAAACGTTTTTCGATTCGATTCATACTTTAGGATTAGCCTTATTATACTCTAACTAAGCAAACCCAGAAGGGGTTTTAGCTAACTTAATTATTCCTAACTTGGAATTTTAACAAACACTTGGTGTTCTTGAGTTAAACTAAGTTTTAAACAATACTAGATTTCTCACCAAGCTAAGCCGTTGTTACCACTAGCTTTAGGATGATGTTAGCTTGCTTTTTATCAACTTTTATCTTCCTAAATTAAAGAGAAGGGGGAGAACAAGTTTGGGCCATGAGTATTAAGGCTTGGGAGGAGGAGTTTGAGTAGAGAAGAAGGTGGCTTTTTAGTTTAGGAATTAAAGTGGATAAAGGTGTAAAGAAAGGGGTATTTATAAGGTTAGGGTTTAAGGATGGAAGGCTTGGATTCATTCCACTTTATGGATGGATGGTTGATATTGATTATAGAAGTTTAGATATTTTTGTGAATAGTGTTTTAGTCACATCAATGAATATTGTAGTCACATCGATGAATAGTGTTGAAGAGGATGTGGCTCATTCCTAGCCAAGTAGTGAATGTGTGGTCCAAAATCGTTTTGAAACTAGGTTAACTATTTATATCAGTTCACCATCTTCTGACAACTTCTACAACTACTTGTTGGTCGCAATGTGGAAATATTTTACAGCCACATTCACCAGTTTTCCATGCTCTTCCATAATTTGTAAACAATTCTGAATTCTGAATTCGTTTGGATTTTCAAATGATATAAACGAGTTTCGTTTTACCAATTTGACATATGAGAATTTATTCCTAGATTCTCAAAATTGGCACTACTTGTTGGTCGCAATGTGGAAATGTTTTACAACCACATTCACCAGTTTTCCGTGCTCTTCAATAATGTGTAAACAAATCTCAATTCCGAATTCGTTTGGATTTTCAAATGATATAAACGAGTTTCGTTTTGCCAATTTGACATATGAGAATTTATTCCTAGATTCTCAAAATTGGCAGTTAACTAATTAATCCCATTTTGGATTTATTGGAATTGGCCTCGCATTTCGATTCCATCATCTTCACTATTCAATTTCAAAAACGGACCATTTTTAATGCAATTTTTAGCCTCTTTATTTTTCTTTATTATTTAATAGATTCCGTTTTATACGGAACTTCCCTGGTTACTATGCTTTGGTATTCCAGATCCTATGAAACTGATTTCGTCGAATTCCGAGATCGTTTGTGGAAAAAGTTCAAATTCACTAAGGAATTTGCTAGATAATTGAATTCCAAAAAATTTAAATTGGTTCAGTATTTACGGGTCGTTACATGTCACTTTTGGAAGGAAAAAGTAAGATTTTTGGGTCATATAGTATCATCTCATGGGTTGGAGGTGGATCCAGCTAAGGTAGCAGCGATTCGGGATTGAAACCAACCCAAGAGGCAATGGAAGTATGAAGTTTCCTTGGATTAGTTGGTTACTATCGATGCTTCATTAAGGATTTCTTGAAGATTGCTACACCATTGACGAATCCAAGCAAGAAGAATCAGACTTTCGCATTAGATGCGACTTGTGAGCATGTGTTTGTCAGTCTGAAGAAAATATTAACAAGTGCACAAAGCTATAACGAACAATTCAATCGAGCAGTGGCAAATATTTATGGTGTTGGATAGATTGGAGAATTCAAAATCCAACATAAATATGATAATCTCAGAAGAAATTGAGTTAAATGTGTAACGACCTGGTTTTTGTCGACTTTGGTTATCGCCATAAACTCAATGATGACTAACAAAACATCGAAAAATACCGGAAAGTTAATGAAAGAAATTAGAGGGTGAGAATTGATAAGATAGAAACTTAGAATAGAAGAAGAAGAAGAAGAACACAACATCAGAGTAACACGAACCTCACAGCGGAACGAATAACATATAATAGATAACATATCCTTGAAATAAATCAGTATATGTATAAAAAAAACATTTTCAAAGTACAACACTTACAACACAGTGGAAATAACTATAGCTATATGATTCTGAAGCCTCCTGCTCCATGTGACGGCCCGCCCCGCACCAGCCTGCATTTCCTCCGAAAGTGCGCTGTACACATGCCCAACTAGCACGGGACGGTCGTCAGGAGAAAGGAAAGAAGGGAATGAACTAATCAAGGAACCTGTAGAATGTCTCACAGCGCATCGAACAAAATATAATAATAACATACTTGACATAAAACAGGAGAGACAGTGCATAAGCTGAAAACCAAAACTAAACATCATAGCAGCGGAGAATTCAGAATACAGCTTATTACAACTTTCAAACTGTCTCAAAGCAAAAGAAAGCTAAAATGAAAGATACACCACCAATGCCCAAGCAGTGATCTTCAACAACACAGGGAGAATACTATATATGTATATTACGTGGAAGCCTCCTGCTCGTCTCCGGATCATCTACCCGTGCATCACCAGCTAACCTGTCTCTAGTCTGCTCGTGTGAGCACCCAGAGTAATAAGAGGAGACATAAAACTCTGGGTCAGACATAAAGCCTGGTACGAGCGATAAACATCTAAACAGAATAATAACAGGTATACTAAACCATACCTGAACCTGGACCTGCAACCAAAGAGTTAGTACCACATACCGTACAATACTCTAAGGTGCCATACTAAATAGTGTAAAGATACGGGGGTGGGGTGTGCATGTCACAATGATAGCAAACAAATCATCCATAGCAACCATCCTCACATCTCTCACTCAGTGTGTAAAGCATACGATATCTACCACTTTGGAACACTAGACAAACTGAGGCAACGACGAATCCCGACTTGTAGAAACCCTGCTATGACCAAGCTAAACATATGGAGTCATGACCAAACATTTCAATGACCCACTTCATTGGTTGTAGCCCTTGGTTCTACCGATGCCATAATGGCCCTGAATCCGCCTTCATACCTCCTACCATAGTGGTCCAAAGCTATAGACATCGATAACTCCTTGGCACGCGTCCCACAGCAAAGCCCAACCATGAAGCGAACTCGTTGATTCTCATCTGAATCTTGAACTCTAACTTCTCTTTTGGACTTCCTTTGCATCTCGGGTTTGGTCGAATTGGAGTTGGTCTTCAAAAAGAGTCATCGCGTAATCGCAGCTCCAATCCGGTTCGGTGCTCCTTCGGTTCGGGTCCTCCACTCGGTTCGGTTCGGGTCACAGTACTCCATCCGGTTCGGTGCTCCTTCGGTTCGGGTTCTCCACTCGGTTCGGTTCGGGTGTCTTGCTCCTGCCGCCGTTTCTTCAACTACTTCCGAGTCCTTCAGAGTCGCGGTCCGGGTCTCCCTTGTTATCCCTGAAGTTCCACGCTACTGGAGATGCCACCACCTTGGTTCAGTTCGGCTACCCGACCCGATCCCCTTATCCGATCCGATCCCACTCTTTAGCTTACTCCGATCCGATCCGATCCTGCTCCATAGCTCCGATCCGATCCTCTGTCCAACTCCAACCCTAAGTAAACGGCCTTCCTTCTCGCCAAGCCTCCTCCAGTGACAAGTTCCAATCCAGTTCGAATTTCCTTCGCCAGTTCACAAATCCGATCCGACCCCTTTCTCCGATCCGAACCGGTTCAGAACCTGCACACTTCTGCAACTTTCCAGCGAGCTTTCTACGCCATTCAACGACGTTTTCGACCAATTTAACTATTCTAATCAATCATGAAACATACCATAGAGTCATAGCAACATGTAACATCAATTGCAAACACCATAACAACAATTTGATAGATTTAAAATGGATCAAACATAGCTAGAACCCCTCATTTTCCCCTAATCACTCTTAATCATGTTCAAGCATACAATTAGCAAAACACATCGAAATTAACCCAAATTTCTAACAGAGCCTTAAAACATTATTTTAGAATTTTAAGAATTTTTCCAGAATTTATTTACGTATAAATTCGCTAATCTTCACTAATTACCCTTAATCACCGTAATTAGTGCAAAAACTATGCAAATCACTCACCTTGGCCACAAATGAAACACCAAATCTGAAATACTCTCTGTTTAGGTCGAATTCCTATGTATAGCAGCAGCTCCAACCTTGCTTTGTTGCTATTTGGCCTTGTTTTGATGTAGTTTAGGCTTAATCTTCGCTAAAAATGTGTTTTGGGGTGATTTTAGAGGATGGAAGCCAATACCAAGGTCTCAAGAAGGTTTGTGGCGGCTCAAAACTGAAATGAAAGTGATAACCTAACCCTAATCAGTCCTCCTATACCTCTAAACCCGAAATTCCCCTGTGGGCCTAGCTGCTAATCACCCGGTTAAGCCCAATTAAGCTGTTTTTCACCGTCTGAAACTTGTTTCAGCCATATCTCCCAAACGGTAAGTCCGTTTGGCTAATGTGACCACTCTACGGAAAGAGAAACCATCATCCGAAGCCAATGGAAGTGGTTTCAAGTCAAAATTCCTTTCCAGTCAAAAGTTATGGCAAAAACAGTGCCAACTAGGGGTAAAATGGTCATTTAAAAATCGGGAAAAATCATGAACATGGGAAATGACCCCAATAGTCGTCTCCCAAAGTTACACGACCATACGACTTCGTATGTGACAGAAATAAATATTCTACGATCCTATGATGCGTAGAATGCGGGTCGTTACACTCCAGCTCTTCCAGTATCTGTAAATCCTGACTACTTGACTGCCCGTACAAAATTGGGAACCCAAGAGTTTAGGGAAAACAAGCAAAATAAACTCCGGGTCAGTCATGGGACTGGTGTGAGTAAAACAGTTTAAAACAGTGTGAACAAGTAAACGATATCTCATAAGACCACGCCGTATAACGGAACGGGTTTTTCCCTTATGAGAATCCAAAATATCTTTATATCAAAAACCTTTTGATATTATAATAATGTCTATCAACCACAATATAATATTCATCTAGCAGAAACGCTTTCATCTCACGTTCTACATATATAGTATACAATCAAAACCGCAAACACGTATTGGGTAATGGATTTTCAACTACGACAAGGTATGGAACCACCTTTCGCTAGTGTACCTCTAGAGAGGAATACACTGGGTTCAACAAGAACATCTTGTAACCCGGCCACACATGACCGACCACTCATTTCGCTTGAGTGTATCGAATGTATATCACCAATGGTTGGGATCAGCAACTGTTTCCCGAATGGGACAGCATCAACAATAGATTTTTAGAAGTAAATGAAACTCTAAATCAGGTTATTATACACCCTAATAGGTGCGACCTACATAGCCATGCTGCCTGCCCGATTTTTGTCATTTCCCGGTTGTTGAGGCCAGAGGCTACGATTTCTTTCCATTCATAGATAACACGATCACTTTGAATGCCACATTATCAGATCCGTTAATCACTAATTGGTTTGCACAAATATTTTGGATGTTATGCTAAGGGAATAAATCCGTTGCAACCATATATATTTATACAGACCAACATATTCGATCATAGGAAATACTCTGTCAGACACTCGTCCATATACGTTCGTTCTAGGACTGAACGAAACCGAAGGCACTATTCAGTACATCCATCCTAGGCAATCTCTACATAGGACTTATACAACAGCCCTTGCACTTTTCTCCGTCTTCAATTTCTTTGGCATATATGATTCGCAACGCTTATGCCAATACGGAGTGGTTCTTTGGATAAGAATCCAACCGGACTCTCCATATTAACAACTTTAAAATGGTCAAAACTTTGATAGTCGGTGATTTAACTATCAAATGAAAACATGTCTGTGTACACACAATGATCTTATTTCCAAATGGAATTATCGATCCAATCATCAAACATATATATATATATCCTCATTTTCTATGTTTAGAAAATATACGTTATTAACACTGGAAAACATTTCCATGGCTTAATTACATATCCCTATTCTTCCACATCTATCAGACTCTTACTATAAACTAACAAGAGAACAACTTCCTAAGTATAAACCCCGAAGGCCGAAACCAACATCAGATCGATACTCAGGAAACCATTCAACTTATTAATCTCTAGTCAGTTTCTAATTTTTGTTTAACTCCATTTTGATTAACTATGTTCGATTAACTCCTTTCGATTCATTATAATCGATTAACTCGACTTAACTTGATTCGATTAACTAACTTGTCTTAACTAATTCGATTAACTAACTTGTCTTAACAAATTCGATTAACTAACTTGTCTTAACAAATTTGATTAATCCTTATTATATATCATCAATTTCCTTTTTATACTTCTATTTAAATAAATATTTCCTTTATAACTTTATTTATTTCCTAAATAAATATTCCTTTATTAACTCTATTTATTTAACAAATAAATATCTCTTTATAAATTCTATTTACTTTCTAAGTAAATATCTTTCTTTATACTTCTATTTACTTACTAAGTAAATAATTGTTTTACACTTCTATTTCAATACACAGTTTGAAATTCCCCTTTTTCATTCCAATATTTCTCTTGGTATTCAACAGTACCAAATAATAGGACCAGTGTCGTTTTAATCATATCACATATTATACATTACATCATATAACACAATATATGAAAACAAACAGTATTATAAATATTGAGGAATCCTGTTGGATTCCTCTAACCTGTTTCCCTGCATCACAGATGTTAAACAATACGAATATAAAATATTCGGTTAAACAGAATCAATATTCGATTAACAATTTATATATATATATATATATATATATATATATCGTTATCTATGATTTCAATCAATACACAAACAGTTCAACCAAACAGTTAACATACAACCATCAGTTATCATTTATCAGTTCTAAATATACGTTATAAAAATAGAACTGTTTAGAGTTGGTGAGTTTTACTCACATTGGCAGTTCATCGTTAAAAACGATTAACTATCTTTGATTCAGATGGACAATTTATTTTGCAATAAATTGTAACGAGCTTCGATTCACTCCCCGTCTGTTCCATTGTGACGCTCCCGTCCCTACGATCCCAACGCAACTTACGGTTCGTCAATCTGATATTGTATGAGATTGTTATGACATTTACAAGTTTACATACATTTAAATTAATTAAAAACTTGGATTTAATATTAACCGGGCTCACCATTTTCTTAAGGCCCATACCCTTTTTATTAAAATAACCACCAAGCCCGCTGACCCGTTCTAATCCATCTTCCACCCTGAATTAACACGCGAGCTCCAGGAATACACAATGGCCATTACGGCGGCTTCCTCCACCATTCCTCCACCGAACCAAAAACTAAACACACCACAACTCTTGTCGTGATCTCCTCTTCAACCTCATATCAACAAGATCAACTCGCACCTCCCTTTGAAAGTGCGTCGCTCGGCAATTTCCACCGTACCCTGTACAGGGTGCGACCCTTTTTGGCATCTAATACCACCAAAATTCCAACGCAAGAGCCATTCAATCTCCTCATTCCAAAACTCAACTCGAATTCAAGATTAAACGTCTGCATTTGCCAATACGTTGAACCCTAGGCATCGCTGCTAACCCTCGACCTCCCATAACATGCATCGAACTCAAATAATTTCATATGAAACTGAAGAGAATCAGCCCAGGGATTCATATATACATGTATTGTGATTTAAAGAAATTTGTTTGATTTGTTTGAGATTTTCGAATGCCCTCTTTTCACTGTTTGTATTTGCTGATGGATGCGGCGCCTTCATCTGTTGACTTTGGGATGTTAGAATTAGGTTTAGGATGTTAAGACATTATATAGGATAGTTTTATTATTTTTTTATTCGAATATTTTATTTATTTTTAAGCAAACGCTAATTGTATTTGTCCTCTAAAATTCCTGTGATCACACACGATCTTCAAAAATCGCGAAAATGGTCATGTAGCTACAGTTTGACATTACGATCCCAACGGAACTGGTTTCGTCGAATTCCGACTCCGTTTGCTCACACAGCGTATTTTTAAAGGTCAAATTATCGACTGTATTTCACATTAAAAATCCTTACGGCCACATACTGACTTCAAAAATCACGGAAATTGAAATCTAGTAACAATTTAACATTGCGGATCCAACAAAATTAGTTTCGTCGAATTCTGAGGTCGTTTGCAAAACTGGCTATTTTTAAAGCCCCAAATAAACCTTTTAAATATATAAATATATTTAAAAACAATTAAATTTAATATTTAAAAATAAATATTTACGTATATATTCACACTAGAATATCATACAGCTCTAGAATACTCCTATATGAATTTCTAACTCGATATTTCAAATCCCGATATAAATCGATATTCGATTTATAATGAAATTCCTTTTATTTTATAATTAAATCGTTATAAATTATAATGGAATTCCACAACGACATTTCTAAAATTTGATTTGGACATAAATCAAAATCTACACGACGAAATCCCGATTTTTCTCTTCCACTAGAAAAATATACTTCTCCTAACGTTTCTTGTTTCACAGAAATCCGATTTAAAACGACTTCTGTATATTCAGTTGAAGTTTGAATCGCCAAATAGCGAACTGCTGCGCCATTTCGAGCTTGATTATAATTGTAATATAATTATACGTTCAAACTGTCGTTTATATAATATATTCGTGAATATAATTCAACTCTAAACTGAATTATATATTTTAAATAATCCAATTCACACAATATTGTGAATTCCACTATTTTTGATTATTTCTGAAGTAAATAAATTATTCTATTATTTAAATTAATTAAATAATCCATATAATTTAATTAAACGGCCATTTAAATTTCTAATTCACTATTTAAATAATTAAATAGATTAATTATTACCCATAAAAATACGGGTCGTTACATTCTTCCCCACTTAATATAATTTCGTCCTCGAAATTGCTAAGGTAGAAACAAACTCTATCAACTGGGTTAAAAATTTATTCGTTCACTTCTTAACTTCAGTTTTCAACTGAACCAATTTAAATTTAATTAAATATTCATTTGTTCTTATCAACGAAAATTTCCAAAAATCCTGAAAATTTTCTAACGCCTTAACTTTTCGAAAAATTTCGCCATAACCTCCATTGTACGGCTCAATCGGTACAACCCCAACTCGCCTCTCTGGGCCATCCCCAACCCAAAAGAAAACCAAACAGCCAAGCGGCTTGCCAAATCGGCTCATAAATTCCAAACTCATATAAAATATAAACTTGTACCTTTTTGTCGGGCATATCACTATATCCCTTCCATCTGTGAACAACTTAGTATATACCATTGTCATCTCAATCAAACTCCAATCAATTCTTGATTCCAAATACTGAACTTATCAATTCAATTCCGTTCCAGATTATATTTAACTTTGTCTAAGTTAAATTCAAATTTATTTATTCACTTTCACCTTCTTAATCTATTTAACTTCATTAGCTAAATTTAAATTCCAGAATTTTAAATTCTCGGGTTTATTTCAAATCAATTTGAAATCGTAATACCAATTCAAAGCCTTTGAATTTCTAAACAACTTGTTTTCTCAAAACAATTCCAAAACAAAATCTTTGGTAGTAATCCGTCACTTAGGAACTCGAAAATCACACTGACGATGTATCGATCTATCCTCGGAATTATTTTCCAGTCATCAAGGTGAGTTCAATACTATATCAATTTCAAATTGAAAAACATTTTCAAAATCTCCCAGGAACTTAAAATTTCCTTACTCTTAATTCAAATTCTGATTTAAATTCAGATTTAATTCATCTTATTTCATATATACTTTACTTATGTGAATCCTGATTGGTTATTTATAACCATTTCACCTTTTTATAGTCTCATTCGATTATACTAACAACCAACACTTCCGATTATACTATAATAATTTCAAGGCATATATTTCCTTTATAACAAAATATATTTCGGGTAAAATTTATTCCATTTACCCTCTTACAAAACATACCATGTCGGTTCATCGTATACAAGTGTTTATAAAACTCCTACCGATTCAGTGGATCAAACTGATCGTCCAGAATTCATAAGCCACTCAAACAATAAATCTCCACAATAAAAATCCATTTTATATTAAATAACATATACGCGCTCATATATATACACTCAACTCAATCTAGGATATTACTAATCCCATCTCTACCGAGTCAGGCCACAGAGCCAAGGTAATAACTTAACCTTACGCTCTGATACCAACTGTAATGACCCGGTTTTTGTCGACTTTGGTTATCGCCATAAACTCAATGATGACTAACAAAACATCGAAGAATACCAGAAAGTTAATGAAAGAAATTAGAGGGTGAAAATAGATATGATAGAAAATTAGAATAGAGGAAGAAGAAGAACACAACATCAGAGTAACACGAACCTCACAGCGGAACGAATAACATATAATAGATAACATCAGTATATGTATACAATAACATTTTCAAAGTACAACACTTACAATACAGCGGAAATAACTATAGCTATATATTTCTGAAGCCTCCTGCTCCTGCTCTTCCAGTATCTGTAAATCCTGACTACTTGACTGCCCGTACAAAATTGGGCACCCAAGAGTCTAGGGAAAACAAACAAAATAAACTCTGGGTCAGTCATGGGACTAGTGTGAGTAAAACAGTTTAAAACAGTGTGAACAAGTAAACGATATCTCATAAGACCACGCCGTATAACGGAACGGGGTTTTTCCCTTATGAGAATCCAAAATATCTTTATATCAAAAACCTTTTGATATTATAATAATGTCTATCAACCACAATATAACAATCATCTAGCAGAAACGCTTTCATCTCACGTTCTACATATATAGTATACAATCAAAACCGCCAGCACGTATTGGGTAATGGATTTCCAATTATGACAAGGTATGGAACCACCTTTCGCTAGTGTACCTCTAGAGAGGAATACACTGGGTTCAACAAGAACATCTTGCAACCCGGCCACACATGACCGACCACTCATTTCGCTTGAGTGTATCGAATGTATATCACCAACGGTTGGGATCAGCAACCGTTTCCCGAATGGGACAACATCAACAATAGATTTTTAGAAGTAAATGAAACTCTAAATCAGGTGATTATACACCCTAATAGGTGCGACCTACATAGCCATGCTGCCTGCCCGATTTTTGTCATTTCCCGGTTGTTGAGGCCAGAGGCTACGATTTCTTTCCATTCATAGATAACACGATCACTTTGAATGCCACATTATCAGATCCGTTAATCACTAATTGGTTTGCACAAATATTCTGGATGTTATGCTAAGGGAATAAATCCATTGCAACCATATATATTTATACAGACCAACATATTCGATCATTGGAAATACTCTATCAGACACTCGTCCATATACGTTCGTTCTAGGACTAAACGAAACCGAAGGCACTATTCAGTACATCCATCCTAGGCAATCTCTACCTAGGACTTATACAACAGCCCTTGCACTTTTCTCCGTCTTCAATTTCTTTGGCATATATGATTCGCAACGCTTATGCCAATACGGAGTGGTTCTTTGGATAAGAATCCAACCGGTCTCTCCATATTAACAATGTTAAAATGGTCAAAACTTTGATAGTCGGTGATTTAACTATCAAATGAAAACATGTATGTGTACACACAACGATCTTATTTCCAAATGGAATTATCGATCCAATCATCAAACATATATATATATATATATTTCCTTATTTTCTATGTTTAGAAAATATACGGTATTAACACTGGAAAACATTTCCATGGCTTAATTACATATCCCTATTCTTCCACATCTATCAGACTCTAACTATAAACTAACAAGAGAACAACTTCCTAAGTATAAACCCCGAAGGCCGAAACCAACATCAGATCGATACTCAGGAAACCATTCAACTTATTAATCTCTAGTCAGTTTCTAATTTTTGTTTAACTCCATTTTGATTAACTATGTTCGATTAACTCCTTTCGATTAATTATAATCGATTAACTCGACTTAACTTGATTCGATTAACTAATTTGTCTTAACTAATTCGATTAACTAACTTGTCTTAACAAATTCGATTAACTAACTTGTCTTAACAAATTTGATTAACCCTTATTATATCTCATCAATTTCCTTTTTATACTTCTATTTAAATAAATATTTCCTTTATAACTCTATTTATTTCCTAAATAAATATTCCTTTATTAACTCTATTTATTTAACAAATAAATATCTCTTTATAAATTCTATTTACTTTCTAAGTAAATATCTTTCTTTATACTTCTATTTACTTACTAAGTAAATAATCGTTTTACACTTCTATTTTCAATACACAGTTTGAAATTCCCTTTTTTCATTCCAATATTTCTCTTGGAATTCAACAGTACCAAATAATAGGACCAGTGTCATTTTAATCAAATCACAGATTATACGCTACATCATATAACACAATATATGAAAACAAACAGTATTATAAATGTTGAGGAATCCTGTTGGATCCCTCCAACCTGTTTCCCTGCATCACAGATGTTAAACAACACGAATACAAAATATTTTGTTAAATAGAATCAATATTCGATTAACGATTTATATATATATATATCGTTTACTATGATTTCAATCAATACACAAACAGTTCAACCAAACAGTTAACACACAACCATCAGTTATCATTTATCAGTTCTAAATATACGTTATAAAAATAGAACTGTTCAGAGTTGGTGAGTTTTACTCACATTGGCAGTTCATCATTAAAAACGATTAACTGTCTTTGATTCAGATGGACAATTTATTTTGCAATAAATTGTAACAAATTTCGATTCACTCCCCCGTCTATTCCATTGTGACGCTCCCGTCCCTACGATCCCAACGCAACTTACGGTTCGTCAATCTGATATTGTATGAGATTGTTATGACATTTACAAGTTTACATACATTTAAATTAATTAAAAACTTGGATTTAGTATTAACCGGGCTCACCATTTTCTTAAGGCCCATACCCTTTTTATTAAAATAACCACCAGGCCCGCTGACCCGTTATAATCCATCTTCCACCCTGAATTAATACGCGAGCTCCAGGAATACACAATGGCCATTACGGCGGCTTCCTCCACCCTTATCTCCACCATTCCTCCACCGAACCAAAAACTAAACACACCACAACTCTTGTCGTGATCTCCTCTTCAACCTCATATCAACAAGATCAACTCGCACCTCCCTTTGAAAGTGCGTCGCTCGGCAATTTCCACCGTACCCTGTACAGGGTGCGACCCTTTTTGGCACCTAATACCACCAAAATGCCAACGCAAGAGCCATTCAATCTCCTCATTCCAAAACTCAACTCGAATTCGAGATTAAACATCTGCATTTTCCAATACCTTGAACCCTAGGCGTCGCTGCTAACCCTCGACCTCCCAGAACATGCATCAAACTCAAAGATTTTCATATAAAACTGAAGAGAATCAGCCCAGGGATTCATATATACATGTATTGTGATTTAAAGAAATTTGTTTGATTTGTTTGAGATTTTTGAACTCCCTCTTTTCACTGTTTGTATTTGCTGAAGGATGCGGCCCCTTCATCTGTTGACTTTGGGATGTTAGAATTAGGTTTAGGATGTTAAGACATTATATAGGATAGTTTTATTATTATTTTATTCGAATATTTTATTTATTTTTAAGCAAATGCTGATTGTATTCGTCCTCTAAAATTCCTGTGATCACACACGATCTTCAAAAATCGCGAAAATGGTCATGTTGCTACAGTTTGATATTACGGTCCCAACGAAACTGGTTTCGTCGAATTCCGACTCCGTTTGCTCACACAACGTATTTTTAAAGGTCAAATTATCGACTGCATTTCACATTAAAAATCCGTACGGCCACATACTGACTTCAAAAATCACGGAAATTGTAGTAATAATTTAACATTGCGGATCCAGCAAAATTAGTTTCGTCGAATTCTGAGGTCGTTTGCAAAACTGGCTATTTTTAAAGCCCCAAATAAACCTTTTAAATATATAAATATATTTAAAAACAATTAAGTTTAATATTTAAAAATAAATATTTACGTATATATTCACACTATAATATCATACAGCTCTAGAATATTCCTATATGAATTTCTAACTCGATATTTCAAATCCCGATATAAATCGATATTCAATTTATAATGAAATTCCTTTTATTATATAATTAAATCGTTATAAATTATAAAGGAATTCGACAGTGACTTTTCTAAAATTTGATTTGGACATAAATCAAAATCTACACGATGAAATCCCGATTTTTCTCTTCCACTAGAAAAATATACGTCACCAGCTCCTAACGTTTCTTGTTTCACATAAATCCGATTTAAAACGGCTTCTGTATATTCAGTTGAAGTTCGAATCGCAAATAGCGAACTGTCGCGCCATTTCGAGCTCGATTATAATTATAATATAATTATACGTTCAAACTATCGTTTATATAATATATTCGTGAATATAATTCAACTCTAAACTGAATTATATATTTTAAATAATCCAATTCACACAATATTGTGAATTCCACTATTTTTGATTATTTCTGAAGTAAATAAATTATTCTATTATTTAAATTAATTAAATAATCCATATAAGTTAATTAAACGGTTATTTAAATTTCTGATTCAGTATTTAAATAATTAAATAGATTAATTATTACCCGTAAAAATACGGGTCCTTACAAAATGAGAAAGCTTATATATGTAATAAAATTAGTGCTGACTAGGATCATCATAAACAAACTATTAGTAGGCTTCAAGGAGAGGTGAAGCGATTGAATAAAGATATTTTTCATACATGTAACTTTTCGTTTGTAATTTTTTTTACTTACTGAAATTCAAAACGATTTTGTAATTATTAATATTTTTAGTTGTAAGCATTTAAAACGATTTTGTAATCATTAAACTATTTACTTGCAGGAATTTAAAACAATTTTTTTACTTGTAAGAATTTAAAACAATTGCTCAAAAACATAGAAAAGCACAACATGAAAATGTGGAGCTAATGCAACAATTATTTCATGGGGCGAATGCAACATGGTGAAGATTGAATACACCTACTTCTACACAAGAACAACCGCATCAATTTACTCATCCTTCAGTGCATACCTCCACTGGTTGAAAATGAGCTTTTGAGGGTCTTTTATCCAATTGGATGAAACACATGGAAAACAAAGTTTAAAATTGAAGTCATCAGCCATCCTTCATCATAACAAACTCCAATGCAACAAGCTCGAGATATTGGTTCATCTTACAGTGCACGTAGTAGTTCAAGAAGACGTTCATGGAGAAACTGATGAGATGATGTATGACATCATTGACACGAGAGGCGAATAGAAAAATTCTCATACGACCTCAAATAGTCTTAACACAAACAACATAGACTCAACAAGAAATTCTATAAACTCCACGGATATAATTGCTCGATTTTAATGTTTTGAAGCAAGCGGAGAATTTACTTATGCTCAGCAATGATATTTATTATGCAGTTCAATATTAAAGATTATTCAATGTTTTTTACAACGACTTAGCAATGGATTGATTTAGGGTTGCACACAACCCATACCCGACCCGACCCAACCCACCAAGCCAACCCAACCCAACCCACCAACCCAACCCAACCTAGTTCGGGTCGGATATGGGTTACGATTTGTAACACATACTATATACGAGTCGGATGTGATATTTTTTCGACCCAACCTCGTTTTAACTCAATCCTACATTAAAAATATTCAATATATGTCTATATAAAACTTGAAAGTTAAAATCTATAGTAAAGTTTATGTATTTTCGAATGAATATACTAAAATTTATATTATATGTTAGTCTAAGTAAAATTATAGTGATCATAACACATGATTGATTGATTAAAAGATATTAAGTAATATTCTAACAGTATTTAATGTAGAATTGAAACTTTTAATTTAGTATATATAGTGAATCAATTCTATGTGATAACTTTTATAATAAAATTCTAATAAAAATATGTTTTGTAGTAAATCAGTTATATATAAGAAATTATGCTAATTAAATATGCTATTTTAATTTGAATATGTTAATACTTTGTTTTCATGTTTTTCTTCAAATTTTCATTTATGTGTAAGGTTATATAACCCGACCCAACCCATCCCATACTTCAACCCAACCCATATTTAACCTCATATGGCGTCGGGTACGGATTGACTTTTTCTAACCCATACTTATACGGGTTGGGTGAAGTATTTTGTCCAACCCGATCCAATCCACACTTTGTGCAGTTCTAGATTGATTGACATTGTTAAACCCCAACATTTTTAAAAACAATAAAAAATATGCGGTCATTTCACTTTAATTAAACACATATTATAAAAAAAATAAAAAATAAAAAAATAATTAGCTTCAAATAACTTTTTATTGTTTGTGTTGTAGCAGTCGCACCAGAGTCACGTTGATATAGAGCTCGGAAATTTCTAAATCAGTAAAGGCACGCTCTACCATCACAAAAGTCTTATAAGGTATTTATTATTAGGATTTTTTTCTTCAATTTGGCCACCTTTTATAAACTTATAACACATTTAGCCTAGTTTTAAAACTTATTATGTTCGTAGCCAAGTTTATGTCACATCAGCCAAAAACGTTATTTATTGCTAGCGGCATTTCGGATGACGCACGCTGCGTCATTTAAGAAGCCAATCAAATCATGCATATTTTCAAATCTGAGCGGCATTCCAAAAACCGCTCGTTGCGTCATCCGAAATGACGCTACGTTTTTGACTGATGTGACTGAAATCAGGCTACAACCGTAATTAGTTTTAAAACTAGGCTAAATGTGTTATAAGTTTTTGAAAGACGACCAAATTGAAAAAAAATCTTCTTATTATTATGACCTTTGCACAAAATCATTGACCTTTACACCAGTGTTTTAAATATCCAACCCATCCTCGGTTCGACCACGGTTAACCTCCGACCTTGGAGCGTCACAGTTCTGAAAATGAAATAACCTTGCGTGTTCACAGACCTGCGGTTTAACCTCAAAACCCTATAAAACCTCTGGTCGGACCTCTTTGAACCTCACGGTTCTTCAACTTTATGAAAAAAATAATTGATTCACTCTTTATTTTTTACTATAACAAATAATTTCATAGTCATTATCATTTAGCTTTGAATGATATACTTCATTTTTATGTACATTTTACGATCTATAATTGAACTTATCCTTTTTTCACAATGAAAAATTAGTAAATTTACAACTATGTTACGATAAGTTGTTATACATTTATTTCAATTAGGTAGTTTGGATACGGTTGCTTGTCATAATTGATTAAATTTTATCTATATTTAAAATAACGTTACGTTTAAATCAATCAGAAAAATAGACATAAACTATCAGCGCGGTTCTCACAATCTAACAGTCTAACCGGTTGAACCACGAAAACCTTGGATCTTTCACTACCACGGTTTGACCTAGGGCCAGGTTTTCACAACTATGCTTTGTACTCGTTCATCTTCCCTAGCAGACCAACGTCTCCCAGCGTCATTGCGTGGAAAGAGAAATTTCTTGGAACGAGCTCGGCAATTTCTAAATCAGTCAAGGCTCGCTCTACCGTCACAAAAGTCTGATAAGGCACACAAAATCGTTAATCTTTACACGCACTCGTCTTCCCTAACATACCAACTACCAGCGTCTACAAAAGTGCTACGCACTGCCCATTGCAGCTGTGCCGCCAGTTGTTTAACTTCACACAGTGATCTACAATAGTCAGGTATGAACCCTAGCCTTCACTTTGTTTTCCCTATTTCAATTTTCTTATCCCTACTTTCTAGTGTTGATGCCTGAGTTCTTTGGTTCCTTAATTATACCATGCAAAGTAACCATTAGTATTTTTGTTTCTGCTTTTTCAAGCTACCTTCAACCTCTGGGCTTTATGAGATTAGATGTTAGATGTGATTTTTAAGATCGGATATATTGATGTCCTAAGGTTATCAAAATTCTATGAGCTCAAGGTATTAATGTCTACTGTTACAGATGTTAGTTCTGAGTACTATTATTCCTTTTTATCTTAATTTCATAATGATTTTTCTATATTGTGAACATTTGCTATAATATATATGTTTCAGATTTTCTTTTGTTTAGTTTTTAACAGCCATACTTATATCTTTGTTAATACTCGAAAAATGTTAATTGGTAGGTGAATTTATAAGTTATTGATATACATACTTATGGTTGTTGACGTTGTTCTCGGAAATTTATTTTCATCATTGTTCATTTTACATTTATTTTTATCAACTACTTCAACTTGGATCTTGATTCTCAAGTCGAAATTAAAATGGATTTGTTGATCTTATTCCACAGTTTTTATTAAATAATGTTACTCGTATTTTAATTAATTATTTAATTTCTTCAAACTTACTGATATTTTCATTGATACCTGTCTAATTAAATTCATAAATGAAGCGACATTACTTATTTACAGGCAATTTAATTTAAATGGTCATGTAAGTAACTGAATATGAATAAACTAAGTACTGCATTGTATTCCTTACACGATAGAATAAGGAGACCAACATTTGAATTTGTACTCTTCATATGATATTTAGTGAATTAAGAAAAGACAATATATATAAGGAATCAGCGAAAAAGATAAATTTTTAGAAAAAAATTAAGCCTAGGGGCATTAAGTTTTTTTTGTTAGATTGAAGAATAATACAAATTATAATAAACATTATTTTTAGTTTTTACAATATACAAAATGCTAGTTATAACTAGTATTATTTTTGTTTTACACTGTAAAAAATGCTATTTATATTTAGCATTTTTCTTCAGTCTAAAGTTTGTACTCCAGTCCAAAAATGAAACTTAATGTCCTACCACTTAATTTTTTTTCTAAAGTTTGTCTTTGTACCTATTTCCCTCTAATGAGTGATCAAAATGTTTTATGTTCTTATTTATTATTATCCCCTACTTCAATATGTACCTTTGCTCTCAAATCAAAATTAAACATGTATTTTTTGATCTTTAAACTTTGGTATTGCTAGGTGCTATTATTTGTGTTCTAATTATTTATTTAATTTCTTTGAACTTACTAATATTGTCATTCTTACTTGACTAATAAAATTCTAACATGAAGCAACCTTACTTATTTGCCCGTAGCTAATTTTGAATTATCATTCAAGTAACTAAATTTGAATAAATCAAGTTATTGCACTTTAGTCCTTGCGTGATAAAATAATGAAACCAATATTTGAGTTTACACCCTTCAGGAAATTAAACATGGAATATTAATGTGATGCTGCTTAATATTCACATTTGTTATTCCTTCAATTGGTAAGAAAGTTCTAAAAATTAAAATTAATCTTGGATTTGTTGACATTTATTCCATGGTATTACTAAATATTGTTTATTTGTGCTCTAATTAATTATTTACTTTCTTCAGTAATACTACAATTGACATTAGATTTCGGTTTTGGTCTCAGTTTTAATCTTTTGCGTTTTTTGAAATTTCAATCTTAATCGTAAATTTCGGTTTCAGATTTGGTTTTGTAATGTTACTTATGTTGGTTTAATTTGTTGACACAAAATGTAAAATTTATCAAAAATAAGGCACAGATGAAAAGTATCGGTTATATACTGAAAAATGTTAATCCATTACTTCATTTTTAACATTTTATACTTACATCATATATTCTTTTTTCTTTCAAAAATTACATTTTATATATACACACACACACACACACACACACACACTGTAACGGCGCGATTTTCGATGCCTCGAAAGTCGTGTCATTATTGAAAGAATTTAGAAGATGAGATAGAAAAGATAGAAAAGATAGAACTAATATAATAGAAGAATAAGAAGACATCAGAATCTCACAGCGGAATTTCACAAATACATAATATATTACATCATAGAGTCTGATACATCATAGTACATATCATAATACATCATCATCAGGTACACAGCATAATTATACATTACCATACTACAACAACATAGATACTTAAACTGGGTAATAAAATAGGTATGCTACTAGGGTCTTGAACTTGTACTGCATCAGGTTCCGCTTTCTAGCGTGCTGGTTAAAGTACCACATGTTGAAATTACCATGTTGCGCATGCGAAACTGCCTCCAAACACCACGGTCCAGGCCCGTGCCAATTTCCTATCCAAAGTACTATGTTACCAAAGTACCACATTATCGGAAGTACCAGATTATCGGAAGTACCAAAGTACCACCTCTTCTGCTACGCCTCACACAGCTCCCCGATGAGCAGTTTCCAATTTTACTGACCCAAACTCCAGTATTTAATTTTTATACTCAAATTTATAAAATGGAAGTATCTCGATATATAGGCTATTATAAATCTAGATTTCTGACTTGAAATTCATCATTTCCACCCTTGAATCCCTTCGTATACCTGCTCTTTCAATTCGTGAGGATCGAATTTTCCAGTTGATCACTTTCTTAATGTATTTTGCCTGTGTATGCTAATCTAGACATTATTCAAAGGTGAAGTTATTTTTAGAGTAACTTCAGACAAATTTTGAACTACTTACAGTATTGGATCTCATTTCTAAATTCCTTAGAATTTTAGTTAATTGTTTTGTAAACTAAGTGGTATTTCTTAAGTACAGGAAACAGAGATCCTGCATTTGTCTTCATACTTGTTATATGCTTCCTACAGGTTCATTTCACTTCATGTTCATAAATTTCCAGATCTAATAGACACATTCACATACACACACAGAGAGGAGCGGCTATTAGGACATTAAATAAAATACAAAAGTTTATACAGAAAGTAATGCCCGTTTGATCATGTTGTCTTTACATGCATGGAGAAAATTATTGAAAGATCAATGGTCAAGATCATCGGAAGTTCAATGGTCAAGATCAATGATCAATGGTTAAAATCTTTCTTATATCAATTTCTTTTCCTGCTGAACAAATTTTCCTACTCTTGAATAAAGTCTTTTTTAGTTAGAACCTTGTATGTTGGACAAGCTGACGAATGACGATGACCTAATGTTTCTCACGATAATGTAATATCATTATTGGCGTTGTAGTTGCATGTCATTTGTGATGTATTATTGGCGTTGTACCAAGCTTGTGTATGCAGCCATTTGTGATGCATCCCAAAATATTGCAAATGAGTAGTGTTTACGACACGCTAGAAAATGTCGCATGTGCTATGGGGAGTGAATACTTGCAATAAATTAGCCTTATTACTTAAAGCTGACTGCAGCCATAATTTATAGCAGCCTCAATTGAGCTGCAAGCAACGAGCTTGGTAATGAGACAGGAATAAATGGAAGCTACAAGCAACGAACTTGGAAACTGGATTATTGAAATTAAGGAAATGGTGACGAACGTGCAACCACAAGAGATGCAGCGGAAAGAACCCTCAATTTTTAAGGTAGTTCACCACTCACTTTTGTATGTCTGTAAATTTTATTGAAGTACATTAAATTTTTAGTGTCTTTTTTTATTTCTGTTTGTTTGCAATTGTGTGTTTGTAGTTGGTCTTGTTTAACCGACAAGTTAAGTTCTTGGTTTTCCGCAGTAGTTGGTAAAATATTTAGAATAAACTGGTATTAGAGCTAATTGTCTTGGGTAAAGAAATGCTTCACTGACAGATTATGGGGAGAATGTTAGTGGCCCTAGGCCCCTAATAGCATTTCTGTGGTAAATTTGATGAAAACGAAGTTTTGGGAACTTGACAGGTGAAAATGTAGGTAGTGTTTGTAAAAAGAGAAAACATATAAGACAGTTCTCGATCTGAATAAATTTTGAAGGGTCTAAAAGATATGTCGTTAGAATGTTGGGGACTGTAGGGTGCTAGGGTTCGATAAACTATATGTTGGTCGAAGTGGAGCGGAGCACTAGGAGCTAACAATAACTTTTAGAGTCCAAGCAGAGTCCAGTGGACGAAAATAAGTGCTTGCTGCATAATTTGGTACAAATTAATTTTCATTCAGTAGTAATAAAACAGTAAAAACATATAACTAGAAACTCAGTTTGTGTTGATTAGATCATCACTATTTATTACTGTAACATGAGTGATACGCACACATGCACAAAATTGAAGTTTATCGTCAATAAACTAAAAAAAGAACAAAAACCTATTATACTATACGACAGTTATAAAACTTATGCAAAATAAAGCTTACATATAATGAAATTGTGCCATAATTATAACTGAATGTTAGTGTTATAACAATGTTAATGTGCTTGATAATCATGGCTTCAAATATCACAATAACGAATACAACAACAACAAAGCCATATATCCCAAACAAGTTGGGGTTGGCTAGATATGGAAACCAAATTAAAATAAAATAAAATTAATAATGATGATAATATATATATATATATATATATATATATATATATATATATAAAGGGTTTAAAATAACCAAATAGATAAAAAGTCGTCTGATAAAGGGTTTTTCTTAAATAAAAATAATAATAAGTAAAAAGGTTCAATAAACGTGAAATAAAATCTAAAATAGTAACAAAAAGTAAAAAGGTTCAATAAACATGAAATAAATATCACAATAACGAATAATTTGATTTTTTTTTTAATTTTAGTATAATATATACTTATACTCCAAAAATATTTAAATGGAACTTAAAAAATAACCGAATAAGAAAAGGGAAAGGCTATCATAGTCATGTTTCAAAAAAGTGAAAATTAATGAGTAACAGATATTTTAGTTGATTGATATGATATTGTTATGTTACGGATTAAACAATTGAAAAGTAAAATCCTGTATATTACCAATTTGAAACATCATCTTTGGCCAGTTTGGTACTACCTTTAAATCATACTCAAGGGGATTGATTTTTGTCTCTTCAAACGTACACTGTTTATTTTCATTGATCAATAAATTTCCATATCTAGAAAACATTCAACTAAAATTACTTCTATTTGAAAAATCTTTGATTATGATAAATGAATGTGAAGATTGAAAGAATTTGAAATGGAAAAGAAATTGGTTTTTTTTTTGTCTAAGTACAAGGATGAAGAGAGTGAATCCAAGTAAATCAATATAATTTTTTTTTTTCGTTAAATCAATACAGGTTTCAGAAACCAATATTTTTAAGCGCATATATATGTTTCAAGGCTATTATTATTAATCCCTTTTATTTTGTTTGCTGGCCTCCCTGAATCCCATGCCTTCTTTAGGTATTTTGAAGCACTTACATTAGAAGAACGATAACCAAGCTTGTGTAAGCAGCAATATATAACATTAAGATTTGATTTTTTTTTATGTAATTTGATACATGTTGAATATATTATATTGTAAAATTTTGCGCACTATTTAATTTTTTACTCAGTAGGTTATACCAGGATTCAGATTGTAGTTACATTTGGTGTTCAAATTTATATTACCTGTGTGCTCGGTGGATAAATAAGGTATGATGAGTTATTGAATTTACCTGGATTTATTCTAGTCAATTCTTGTTTATAGGTACCTCATTTCATGAGAGAACATAATCCTAGAGCATTCACACCTGTATTCATATCGTTTGGTCCATTCCACCACGATGATGCAAAACTAAAGGAAATGAAGTGTCACAAACAGAGGGCGTTGGTTCGTTTTCTACGAAAGGCAAATCAGATATTTGAAAAAGTTGTGGAAGAAGTCGGGAAACACATCTCTGAATTACGGGATGCTTATAGCAGCCTTGATGAGAAGTGGATGACTAATGATTTTGAGTTTGTAAAAATGATGGTTGAAGATGGCTGTTACATGCTTGAAATGCTTCAGTTTTCAATTGACCATGGAAAAGGCTACTCGGAGATAGATCCTCATTTTAGTATGCCTGCTGTTCGGCATAACTGGCCTATGATAAGAAGGGATATGCTGCTTATTGAAAATCAACTGCCTATGTCGATGCTAAAAACTCTTGTTACTTTTCAAGCCATGAAGGCCGAGGATGAACAAAACATTGACCGGTTTATCAACAACCTAATTCTGAAGTTTGTATGTGGATGTAAGGACCTTATGATAGATGCAATGTTGGGTCGGGCGCATGTGCTAGCCCTGTATCGCAGATATTTACTCAGTCCTTTTGTAGAAGCAGCAGAGAGTCAATTAGAAAGAGGCATTGGTATTAGGAGTACAAAGATACCAATTGGTTGCGTCAAAGAACTCTATGAAGCAGGAGTCCAGTTTGAAATAAGCAACCTAGGATACCCGAACGACTTCAGTTTCAATCCGACAACTGGGAAGTTCAAACTCCCCCTTATGGTGTGGGAGGACGCAACGGAATGCACAATCCTGAATATTATGGCATTCGAGCAGTTGCATGCCCGTGTTGATTTCCAATTCACAAGCTATTTCTCCATAATGGGTGATATTGTTGGTTCCGCCAATGATGTCAAGTTGTTGTCCGATAAAGGTTTCATTTGGCACTCATGGGGAAGTGCTGGTGAACAGGCGGAAATGTTCAATAGGATTGCCAAGGTGGTTCAGTTTGATCCGTACGATCGGAATTTAACTCAAATGAAGCGTGATATCTGGAAGTATTGCAGGAGGAGACGGAATAGATGGCTAGCCAATTTGATGCAGACCTACTTTAAAAATCCTTGGTCTGCAATTTCCCTTGCTGCTGCTCTTTTCATTATTATGCTTACCATGCTGCAGACTTTTTACACCGTATTTCCATATTATCATCCAGCCTCCTAATTTACCTCTTCTTATTACAGTTTCATGAGTTCTACTATTCTACCAAGCCGACCCTGGAAACATATTGTGGTTGAAGTTAACGTTACCTGTTCTTATTGCAATTTCCATATTAATTGGTTATTATCTATATTTGCCTTGGTACACAAGTTTCTTACTGCAATGTATAATATGATAATGCAATGCTTTTACCTGAAAACAACAGCTGCTTTTAATCTTGGTATATGGTAGGAATTCTGTACATGCCTCTTAGGTCTTCCAATATTTTCGAATCCAGATCCGAGTGCAAAAGTTTAGGTTTGGTTGTTTCTTTATGTTCACCATTGAGTTTCCACTGTATACAATTTATGGGCGTCTTCTTCTTAGCAGTAAAACTTGGTCTTAATTGCAAATTACGTGCTGAATTGGATATTTTCACCATGATTTTCAATTTTATAAATGTTCAGATTATTCCAAACTTTGAGAGTTCTGGATTCGTGCTGACTGCTTTTGCTTGTACTGGGATTTACAGTAAAACCAAATACCATATCATGTCATTTTGAATTCAATGAAGATCCATTACATTACTTGATCCGTTAGCCACTGAAGACCAAGCCATCCAACCGATCTTTTTTAATATGTTCATAATTTCCTATTCAAATTTGAAGATGCTATTTAACTTTGGATTTCGGTTTGATATTTTTGGATGATGATTTAGTTTTTTTTATGTGCTCCAATGTTGAATTCCTTGGATTGCTTAGATTAGTTTGGTGATTTTGGTCTCACTTCCTTATTCATGCTGTGTTTGGCTCTCTCCGTCAATTCAATGTTTCAAATTCCAAGCTAAAGATGGAATTGTCTATCTGGTGCTGAATACATGTTAACCACTTGCCATGGAGTTTCCATTGGGCTTGCATGATTCTGAAATGGCTATTTGCATTTAACTGGAAACTATATGGCAACAGAACTTTGGATCCTTATTTCTTGATAATGGACTACACTTGGTGCTATAATTTAAGATTGGTCTTGAAGTCTGAATGTTGATGTTAACGTGCTGTTTCAACCATCATATGTATGTGATTTGGACATCATCTTCCACCTTTAGATTGATGGGCATTCACTCTCGAGCTTGAATCCCAAAATTATCATGAATTTCTCATAGCAGGAGCTGAACCAGGTTTGAAGGCGAAGGGAGAAACATGCAGCGGTGGAAATGGTGCAAGGTGTGGGAAAGAAATCAGGCGTAGTGGGGGAGAGCTACCGGTTGGTGAAAGTGAAACGTGAAGCACTGGAGGTGAGAGCAAAACGCGGAGAGGGAAAACACGCAGGTAGGGAGCAAGATAATGCGATCCAGGTGCATGTGGAAAGCAGGTTTTGTTCCTATATATATATATATATATATATATATATATATATATATATATATATATATATATATATATATATAGGCGAGCGTTCAATGACACCTCAAACAGTGCAGCACCTCTAAATGCCTCATGATTTCCACTACACATTCCGTTTCTCTCTTCCTCCACTACTTCTCTCTCCTTCCACTTAATTTATATTAAATGAAAGAATGAGAGAGGGGGGCAAATGGGGTGCTCATTATTTGGGATGCCATTGAACGCTCCTCGTATATATATATATATACATACATACATATATATATATATATAGGAGCATTCAATGACACCTCAACTAGTGAGCACCCCATTAGCCTTCCACTTTTACACCACTTATTTCCCACTAACTTCCCTTCTCTCTCCATCCACTAACTCTCTCACTTCACATTCACTTTCTTTAATATAAACGAGAGGTGGAAAACAGAGGTGCTATTGGGATGCTAAATTTTTGGGATTTTCTTGAACGCTCGCCATATATATATATATATATATATATATATATATATATATATATATATATATATATATATATATATATATATATATGGGATGACTATTGGGACACAAAATAAAACACAAATGGTGATAGACAAAATCTAGACCGTTAGATCTTTTTCTTTTTCTTTTTCTTTTAGTGGACATGTGTAATTTATGCGGCAATCCAATAGTTAAGATCTATTTGTGTCACCATTTTGTGTTCAAATAGACAATCCCATATATATATATATATATATATATATATATATATATATATATATATATATAATTTGTTTATTACGGAACTAATTTTTTTTCTTCCTGAAGCAACCAAATGCAAACTGAAGAGAAGAACAGAGGAGAGGAGAGAAAGTGGAGAAGAGAGAAAAAGAGTCGGGCTGATATAAATAAAGGAGATACAGTAGTTTAATTATGATTATGCTCTCGAATCAGTAGCAACCACAAACAAACCAGTATACCAAAAGCAGTATCATTTTGAAGATATTATTACTGAACACTCTCTGTTTTGCTTTAAATGTTCTGAAAGTAAGATATCTCCAGGATCCAATGTTTATTTAAACACATAGCAGGAGCTGAACCAAGTTTATTTCCTGATTTTTATTTATAAATAACAATAAAGAAACATAAGAATTGCTTTAAGAATGACTTGTTAAAGCAGCAAAATATAGCTGGCTAATTATAACTTGTTAAAGCAGCAAAATATATTCAAGAATGACTACTCTATAAATATAATGAACTCCTGCCCATTGCAGCTGTGCTGCCAGTTGTTGACTTCACACAGTGATCTACAATAGTCAGGTATGAACCCTAGCCTTCACTTTGTTTTCCCTTTTTCAATTTTCTTATCCCTACTTTCTTCTGTTGATGTCTGAGTTCTTTGGTTCCTTAATTATACCATGCAAAGTAACAAAATTTAACTAGGAGGGTTCTAACATGTCAATACTCTGTGCTTCTGGTTTCAATTAGTATTTTTGTTTCTGCTTTTTCAAGCTACCTCCAACCTCTGGGCTTTATGAGATTACATGTTAGATGTGGTTTTTAAGGTTTGATATTTTGATGTCCTAAGGTTGTACTTCTAATTTGTGCATGTCTGTTTCTAAGATTGAGTTTTCAGGTTGACTGGGTGAATTAACAAAAGGGATTGATATACTACTGTTTAATATCTATTGTTGCTTCTATTCAAAATTCCATAAACTTGTGCTTTTGCCACTGCCACAAAACCTTAGACAACTATTGTTATTTAGGTTCTATTGTTTTTTTTTTTTTTTTTTTTTTTTTTTTTTTTTTTTTTGGGGGCAAAGCATGTACTATTGTTATTTATGTTTAACACTTCATGTGCTCATGGTATTAACTTGTGTACTCATTCTACCGTCAGTTCCATTTTTTTTGTCTTTATTTCATACTGTTTATTTTATGATGTTAACAATTATTGCAATTCATGTTTCAAGCTTTTTTATTTGTTTGATTTTTTACAAAACTCTTTCATTGCTGAATGAAAAATGTTAATAATTTGTTAGTGAACTTTTTAAGTTCTTGATATTAATATTAATGGCCGTTTACGTTGTTCTTGGATATTCATGTCCATCGTTATTCATTTTACGTTAATACTTATCAACTACTTCAACCTGGACTTTGGTTCTCAAATCTCGAAATAAAACATGGATTTGTTGATCTTACTCCAGGTTTTACTAAATAATGTTGCTTATGTTCTAATTAATTATTTTATTTCTTCTTACTTACTAATAATGTCAGTACTACCTGCCTATAAAATTCGCAAATGAAGCAAACTTACTTATTTACACCTACTTATATTTGAATCGTCATATCTGTAACTGAATTTGAACAAACTAAGTACTGCATTTTATTTCTTGCATGATAAAATAATAAGACCAATATTTGAATTTACACAGTTCATAAAAATTGAGTGAATTAACAAAAGGTATTAGTATAATACTATTTCATATTTGCATCCACTACTTCAATGTTCAAAACTATATGAGCAAACGTCTACTGTTACAGATGTTAGTTCTGAATATTATTATTTCTTTTTATCTTAATTTCGTAATGTTTTTTCTATGTTGTGAACATTTGATATAATACATATGTTTCAATTTTTCATTTTTTAGTTTTTAACAGCCATACTTATATCTTCGTTAATACTCAAAAAATGTTAATTTGTTAGTGAATTTATAAATTCTTGATATATGTGCTTGTGGTTGTTGACGTTGTGCTCGGAAATTTATTTTCATCGTTGTTCATTTTACATTTATTTTTAATCAACTACTTCAACTTAGATCTTGATTCTCAAATCGAAGATTTGCTGATCTTATTCCACGGTTTTTATTAAATAATGTTTCTTGTATTATAATTAATTATTTAATTTCTTCAAACTCTAATTAAATTCACAAATGAAGCGACATTCCTTATTTACAGGCAGTTAAATTTAAATGGTCATGTAAGTAACTGAATATGAATAAACTAAGTACTGCACTGTATTCCTTACATGATAGAATAAGGATACCAACATTTGAATTTGTACTCTTCATACGAAATTTAGTGAATTAAGAAAAGACAATAATATATATAAGGAATCAACGAAAAAGATAAACTTGTAGAAAAAAATTAGACCTAAGGGCATTAAGTTTTATTTTTAGATTGAAGAATAATACAAATTATAATTAACATTATTTTTATTTTTTACAGTATACGAAATGCTAGTTATAACCAGTACTATTTCTGTTTTATACTGTAAAAAATGCTATTTATATTTAGCATTTTTCTTCAGTCTAAAGATTGTACTCTAGTCCAAAAATGAAAGTTAATGTCATGCCACTTAATTGTTTTTCTGAAGTTTGTCTTTGTACCTATTTCCCTCTAACGAGAGATCAAAATGTTTTATATTTCTATTTATTATTATCCACTACTTCAATATGAACCTTTGCTCTGAAATCAAAATTAAACATGTATTTGTTGATCTTTAAACCTTGGTATTGCTAGGTGCTATTATTTGTGTTCTAATTTATTATTTAATTTCTCTGAACTTAGTAATATTGTCGTTCTTCCATGACTAATAAAATTCAAACATGAAGCAACCTTACTTATATGCCCGTAGCTAATTTTGAATGATAATACAAGGTAACATAATTTGAATAAATCAAATTATTGCACTTTACTCCTTGCGTGATAAAATAATGAAACCAATATTTGAGTTTACGCACCCTTCAGGAAATTAAACGTGGAATATTAATGTAATACTACTTAATATTCACCTTTGATATTCCTTCAATTTCTAAGAAAGTTCTAAAATCAAAATTAAACTTGGATGTGTTGTCGTTTATTCCGTGGTATTACTAAATATTGTTTATTTGTGTTCTAATTAATTATTTACTTTCTTTAGCAATTCTACAATTGACATTAGATTTCGGTTTTGGTCTCGGTTTTAGTCTTTTGCGATTTTTGAAATTTCAATCTTAATCGTAAATTTCAGTTTCAGGTTTGGTTTTGTAATGCTAGACTTATGTTGGTTTAATTTATTGACACAAAATGTAAAATTTATCCAAAATAAGGTATAGATGAAAAGTATTAGTTATATACTGAAAAATGTTTATCCATTACTTTATTTTTAACATTTTATTTTTATACATACATCATATATTCTTTTTTTCTTTCAAAAATTACATTATAAATATGTATGTGAGAAGTTTTCAAATACATACACACACATATACATACGAAAAGTCTTTTTAAACACAAAACAGTAACACAAATTTAGACATAAGCAATCTCAACCTTTAGATCTTTCCCTGAACTCCATTTTCCATATAAAGACAAATAAATCTAATTGTTCATTATCTATGTTTGATTTGTATCCGAATAGCCCTTCAGTGTGTGTGTGTTTGTATGCACACACACATGCACATAGTAGAGCAACTACAAGGATACAAAACATAAAAATTTATACACAAAGTAATCCCCATTGGATCCTTTTGTCGTTATATTCATGGAGGAAATCTTTGAGAGGTCAATGGAATTTCGGTTTTCAGCTTCGGTTTTGTAATGTTAGGCTTATATTGGTTTAATTTATTGACACAAAATGTAAAATTTATCAAAAGTAAGGTATAAGTGAAAAGTATCAATTAGTCATAACCATGTAATATTGAAAAAATGTTTATTCATTAATTCAGTTTTAACTTTTTTTTTATATTTACATTATATATATATATATATATATGTGTGTGTGTGTGTGTGTGTGTGTGTGTGTGTGTGTATGTGTGTGTGCGCGCGCGCGAAGCTTTCAATAATACGCACACGCGCCGCAGACACACACACTGGAGTGGCTATTCGGTCAGAAAATAAAATACAAAAGTTTATACACAAAGTAATGCCCATTTGATCATTTTGTCTTTACATGCATGGAGAAAATCATTGAAAGATCAATGGTCAAGATCTCGTGTCCTATTTTGTGTCATTGCTGTGTTCAAATGAACTTTTCGTGTGTATATATATATATATATATATATATATATATATATATATATATATATATACACACACACACACACACACACACATACATATATACATATACATATACCCTAATCCTAAAACAAAATCGCCGTCGTTCAAAAATCAAAGGCAGAAACTATTCGAAAATAAATCGCCAAATTTATCCCAAATCCTCACAAATTAAAATGATTTCTAAAACATAAAGTGGAGATTTAGATGAGCTTCGAGATTATACGGTTGAGATCTGTTTTAATTTCACAGATAAGGAAGAATCTCGCCTCAAAGTCGCAGCTTTCGCGACCATTTTCTGGTCGTCGTGGTCAGGCGAGTTCGCCAGAACTCGTGGCGGAGGTGGAGCGGATGTAGGTAGTTGGAGGGGCGCAACCTGATGGTGGTCCGGTCAACACTTTTGGCGGCGACGGTGGACTGTTCTGGGCGAGCTCAAGTTTATCGGTTACAGGCTAAATCGCGTTGGGGAAGAAAAGATTAGCGTGGGTAATTAGATTAGGCTAAATTAATAATTAATTATATTAATAAATGATCGTGTAATTGTTTAAATCTTGTAAAATTAATATCTAGGCCATACGATGTCGGAATTCAGCAAACTTGGATCCATTGGAACCGAAAAATCAAGATCTACAATATGGACCAGAACTGAAACGGAGGTTGTTTGGATTTTTGATAAAATTAATCATCTGTTTAATTTTATTTAAAACAATCGTTATTAAAACGATTTCGAATCAGTCAAGGTGAGAACTCTCTCACTAAAATACTTTTACAGTTATTTATTTCATAACTGCTTATATCGATTGTCAATGTTATTTTTATCTGTTTTAATTATCGTAAAATGTGGTACGGTGCCTGTTAGTTCACATTCATTGTTGTTTAAAAACCATGGATGATTTCATTGACTGTATTGTGTTGTGATTGTAATGTTTAATATATTAAAAATAGAATTTGCCATTAGGAATAATGTTAACGTTAATGTGGTAGTTGAAATTAAATTATAAATATCCATTTATAATTTACACAGTGAGATCTCTAATTTAAAATAAATTTAATTGTGATTGCTATGTGAAATTTATATATATATTCGCTATTATAAAATTCATATATGTGTCGTATGAAATTGAAATGGATTGATTGTGGTTGCGATGAATTGATTGGATTGAATTGTATACGAAAATTTCTTTATACAATAAAAATCATATTTTTATTGTATATATGAAAATAAAAATGTTCATGTTTGATTAAAATCATATTTTTCCAACGATATTAAATTTGTTAAGATCTAACGGTTAGATTTCGAGAAATGTGTAATTCAAATTTGGATAAAAATAGCGCCAGGGTCGCGTAACGACCTGAAATGTCGTTCGAATTAAATGGGTTATTTTTATATAAATAAAAATAGCGATAAATCGTTATAAAATATTATTAATGATATGAAATGATTTGAATTATTTATATTTGAAAATCATTTGAAAAGGCTGAGTTAAATCTCATTTCAAATAATTATATGACGGTTTAAAGTCGAAGACATTGAAGATGGTGGTTGAAAACCAGCGATCTTCACATCGAATGGACGACTACTGATGCCGTGAATTAGGTAGCTCCCAGTAAAGGAGTAAAGTGGTAGTTGTCCGGACGTACTTGTTGATTGTCCGGATATGCGAGAGCCTCTCTTCCGTATTGGACATACGAAACGAGGAATAAGGTGTCTCCGGTTTCGTTCAGACCCAGAACGGACTTGTAAATGGACGTGTGTCTGACATTGGACTTCGTTCTATGTGAATTGATTTCTATTAAATATATATCTGTTTGGTGGCGGAGAATTTATTCTCTTGCTTAACACCTTTCTCTGAGACGTACGAGCTTAGAGGTTATATATTGATAGACATCAGTCACATGGCATGAATTGTCAATGTGGCATGCCAAGATGCAAATGATCAAGGCTTTTGTTGAAAAGCAGAGCCTTATGGTTGATGATCAAAGCACAACTTTATTTAGCATAGTTTTGTGTATAGTGTTACTTCGCGAGCCTCACACCCCGGTATGAGTCAAAAACGAAATGAGGACAACAGAGAGTGCATGCGTTTCTTTCTAGCTAGAAGTGGTGTCATGGTATGGAGCTCAGAAATTTTTACTATGTGGATGATGGATTGTGAGAGCCCTCGGATATTAGTCGCCACTGGCCAAGTGATAAGTCCGATAGGACCGGGAAACGTGTGTTCAGGAATAACTAATCCACTAAAGTATGTGTGGACCAGCCCTGCTGCTAAGCAGGGCTTGTCAGCGTCTGAGTCCTAAGGCATTTGCTAGAGTGTTTCGAAATCGGTGATGATGATTCCTAGCCTCGACTAATGATGGAAACCCAATTTCCAATACGGCATTACGAATTTGATTGTAAACCTATATATGACGACATAGTAGGATGGCGTGTTATGCCGTTTAGGATTGATACATTTACTTTGAAAATGTTTTAAACTGACTAGACACTAGTAATAATATTAAATGATTATTGTTTTATGCGTACCAAGCATATTTAGCCATTATAAGGTAAAACTCTATCCTCCGGTTTGTGTTATATTGTGTGATGAGACTTGAGTCTTATAATGACTTCAATTTTCTAAAATGCATTTCTTTGTTTAAAAGATTTACTTATTTTATGCACTGGCAATCCAATGGAGTATACCCGTTCCGCGTTAGCGGCGTGGTCTTGCGATTAGCCTTATTCTTAGATAAGTTAGGTAAAATTTCTCATACCAGTCACATGGCTGACTCGTAGTTTGTTTCACTTGCAAACTCGGGTGCCTCTATTTCCACACGGGTAGTTGAGTGGTTTGTTTTGCAAATATTTATTGATTGAGCAGGATTCTGGATTGAAGCTTAAAGCTGCTACCAAAGCATTGATAGGCTTCCGCCGTGTTAGTTTATTGTTTCCGCTGCACTGTAAATTAATCTTCCGCTGTATTATTATTTTTCGATGTACTCTGATATATTCTGTACTCTGATGTAACATTATTATGATGTTTTTAAAAGTCTTATGTTATTTGTTCTGATGTGTTGCATGCCCAGATTTAGCGTATGCGAAATTCGAACGGTCTTGGTCGATTTAGCGATCGATTAGGTCCGAGCTAAATCGTTATCGTTACAGCTGGTATCAGAGCTTCGGTTAACTCAAATCTTTGGGGTACAACTTGTTAGAACTGAACAAAAGACTCATCAGAGGTAGGATTAGAAATACCCTACAAAAGAATACTCATTAGAGATAGGATCAGTAGTATCCTAGAATGAGAAAACTCGTTAGAGATGGGGTTAGAAATCCCCTATAATGGGTTGAGAGTGACAAATTTATAATTAACGTATTTGTGATTATATATATAATCCGATTTTAGAAAATATGATCTTTGAATATATAAAAGCTATATATATTTGAAAAGCTAATCAAATAAATAATTGATGATTGTGTTGTGTGATTATTAGTTCAACTAATAAAATTATTGAAACCAATAAAAGATTGAATGTTGAGTTGGTTAGTTAAACAACTTTAAGCTCCTTTCTTTTCGAGGACGAAAATTTTTTAAGTGGGGGAGATTATAACAACCCGGAAATTCTGAACCAATTTAAAATTTTTATTTTAGCAATTTTAATGGATTTTGAATATTTAAAATGATTCATTTTAAAGAATAATGACTAATAATTTATTTTAAATCGAAGTTAGAACGTAATAATTTAATTTAATTACAAAAGGAGTTTGAAATGGCGCGGCAATTTGAAAATTTGATTTTAAATTTCAAATGAATGTATGTGATTCAAAATAAATTGGATTTTAGTAAAACCAGAAATATTAGAATCTGTTTAACAATATATTTCTAACGAATGTGAAAAATCCAGATTTCATAACAGGAATAAAAAGTTATGCCCAGTTTAAAACTTAGAATAGTCGCTATGAATATATATATATTTTATATAATATATAGCCCTTAAGTATAGCCATTTTGCAAACGACCTCCATTTTCGACGAAACCACTTTTGTTGGATCCGGAATGTCAAATTATTACTAGATTTAAAATTTCATAATTTTTGGAATTAATATGCGAGCGTGGTAAATTAAAACGCGTTTGGTAATTTCTATTGAATTGGATCGACCATTAAAAAAGTCATTTTTCAAACGGTCTCCAAATTCAACGAAATTAATTTTGTTATGACCGTATCGTCAAAACATAGCTAGATTTATTTTTCGGGAATTTTTGGAGTCAGTATGTGGCCCCGGTATATTAAAATGTACGTTTAAATTTAATATTAAATGTTTTATATTTTAATTTAAAGAAAAATAGGCTGAAACGGTCAAATGGGCTTACGAAACATAATCCATTGTGTCCGGAATGGGGGTATTTGGCTGGGGGCGACAATTGCTGGGCTTGATTAGGTGTTAGGATGGATTAACGGGCATTTTAGTGTTAAAGAATTAAATAATATAATATTATAAATACCTAGGAATTGACAAACCCTAATCCTAAAACAAAACCGCCGTCGTTCAAAAATCAAAGGCGGAAACTGTTCGAAAATAAATTGCCAAATTTATCCTAAATCCTCACGAATTAAAATGATTTCTAAAACATAAATTGAAGAGATTCAAATGAGCTTCGAGATTATACAATTGAGATCTGTTTTAACCTCACGGATAAGGAGGAATCTCGCCTCAAAGTCGCAGCTTTCGCAACCATTTTCTAGTCCCCGTGGTCAGGCGAGTTCGCCAGAACTCGTGGCGGAGGTGGAGCAGATGTAGGCGGTTGAAGCGGTGCAACCTGATGGTGGTCCGGTCAACACTTTTGGTGGCGACGGTGGACTGTTCTGGGCAAGCTCAAGTTTATCGGTTATAGGATAAATCGCGTTGGGGAAGAAATAGATTAGCGTGGGTAATTAGATTAGGCTAAATTAATAATTAATTATATTAATTAATGATCATGTAATTGTTTAAATCTTGTAAAATTAATATCTAGGTCATACGATGTCGGAATTCAGCAAACTCAGATCCACTAGAATTGAAAATCAAGATCTACAATATGGACCAGAACTGAAACAGAGGACGTTTGGATTTTTGATAAAATTAAACATCTATTTAATTTTATTTAAAACAATAGTTATTTAAACGATTTCGAACCAGTCAAGGTGAGAACTCTCTCACTAAAATATTTTTACAGTTATTTATTTCATAACTGCTTATATCGATTGTCAATGTTGATTTTTATCTGTTTTAATTATCATAAAATGTGGTACGGTGCCTGTTAGTTCACATTCACTGTTGTTAAAAAACCATGGATGATTTCATTGATTGTGTTGTGATTGTAATGTTTAACATATTAAAAATAGAATTTGCCATTAAGAATAATGTTAACATTAATGTGGTAGTTGAAATTAAATTATAAATATCCATTTATAATTTACACAGTGAGATCTCTAATTTAAAATAAATTTAATTGTGATTGCGATGTGAAATTTATATATATTCGCTATAATAAAATTCATATATGTGTCGTATGAAATTGAAATGGATTGATTATGGTTGCGATGAATTGATTGGATTGAATTGTATTTGAAAATTTGTTTATACAATAAAAATCATATTTTTATTGTATATATGAAAATAAAAATGCTCATGTTTGATTAAAATTTGTTTATACAATAAAAATCATATTTTTATTGTATATATGAAAATAAAAATGTTCATGTTTGATTAAAATTTGTTTATACAATAAAAATATGATTTTTATTGTATATATGAAAATAAAAATGTTCATGTTTGATAAAAATTTGTTTATACAATAAAATCATATTTTTATTGTGTATATGAAAATAATAATGTTCATGTTTGATTAGAATTTGTTTATACAATAAAAATCATATTTTTATTGTATATATGATAATAAAAATGTTCATGTTTGATTAGAATTTATTTATACAATAAAATTCATATTTTTATTGTATATATGAAAATAAAAATGTTCATGTTTAAAAGGAAATTGTTTATACAATAAAAATCATATTTTTATTGTACATATGAATCAACAAAATGTTCATGTTTGAAAGGAAATTGTTTATACAATAAAAATCATATTTTTATTGTACATATGAATCAATGAAATGTTCATGGTTGAAAGGAAATTGTTTATACAATAAAAATCATATTTTTATTGTACATATGAATCAATGAAATGTTCATGTTTGAAAAGAAATTTGTTTATACAATAAAAATCTTATTTTTATTGTATGTATGTAGATAAAATATTCATGCTGAACAAAATTTGTTTATACATTAAAAATCATATTTTTATTGTATATATGTAGATAAAATATTCATGTTGAATAAAATTTGTTTATACAATAAAAATTATATTTTTATTATATATATGTAGATAAAATGTTCATGTTGAATAAAATTTGTTTATTCAATATAAAAAACATATTTTTAATTGTATGTATGAATAAACAAAATATTCATCGTTTGAAAAGAAAATGTTTATACAATAAAAATCACCTTTTATTGTATGTATGAATAAACAAAATATTCATCGTTTGAAGAGAAAATGATTATACAATAAAAATCACATTTTTTGTTGTATGTATAAATAAACAATATATTCATTGTTTTTAATAAAATATGTTAACATTAAAAATTACATCTTTATTGTATTATTGATTCATTAAAAATGATCTTAGGTTAAAGTAGGATTTTTCATTAAAAATGTAACTTTTTACATGTTAATGTAGATTAAAAGAATTGCATATGTTAAAAATGATTTGTTCATTAAAAATGTTTAGATATTAAAAATGACATTTTTAATGTCTGTTAGATTCATTAAAAAGAAACATGCGTTAGAGAGAATGTTTAGATATTAAAAATAACATTTTTAATGTATGTTTGATTCAATATTAAAAAAGAATCATGTTTTAGAGAAAATGGTTAAACATTAAAAATAAACATTTTTAATGTATATTTGATTCAATATAAAAAAGAATCATGTTATAGAGAAAATGGTTAAACAATAAAAATAACATTTTTAATGTATGTTTGATTCAATATAAAAAAGAATCATGTTTTAGAGAAAATGGTTAAACATTAAAAATAAACATTTTTAATGTATATTTGATTCAATATATAAAAAGAATCATGTTTTATAAAAAATGGTTAAACATTAAAAATAAAATTTTTAATATATGTTTGATCCATAAAAAAGAATCATGTTTATATTTTTATTGTGTGCTTGGTTCATTAAAGAAATTTTGTTAATCAAAATGTTATTTGCATGTTTTGTCATTTAAAAGGACATTTTAATATGTTAGAGTAGAATAAAAAGAATTACATGTTAATCATGTTTTGTCATTTAAAAGGACATTTTAATATGTTAGGGTAGACTAAAAAGAATTACATGTTAATCATGTTTTTTCATTTAAAAGGACATTTTAATATGTTAGAGTAGAAATAAAAAGAATTACATGTTAGTCATGTTTTGTCATTTAAAAGGACATTTTAATATGTTAAGAGTAGAATAAAAGGAATTACATGTTAATCATGTTTTGTAATTTAAAAAGACATTTTAATATGTTAGAGTAGAATAAAAAGAATTACATGTTAATCATGTTTTGTCATTTAAAAGGACATTTTAATATATTAGATTAGAATAAAAAGGATTTTATGTAAAACATGTTATGTTATTAGAAAAGGACATTTTAATATGTTAGAGTAGAATAAGATGAATTACATATTAATCATGTTTTGTCATTTAAAAGGACATTTTAATATGTTAGATTAGAATAAAAAAGGATTTTATGTAAAACATGTTATGTTATTAGAAAATGACATTTTAATATGTTAGAGTAGAATAAAAAGAATTACATGTTAGTCATGTTTTGTCATTTAAAAGGACATTTTAATATGATAGATTAAAATAAAAAAGATTTTATGTAAAACATGTTATGTTATTAGAAAAGAACATTTTAATATGTTAGAGTAGAATAAAAAGAATTACATGTTAATCATGTTTTGTCATTTAAAAGGACATTTTAATATGTTAGAGTAGAATAAAAAGAATTACATGTTAATCATGTTTTTTCATTTAAAAGGACATTTTAATATGTTAGATTAGAATAAAAAGGATTTTATGTAAAACATGTTATGTTATTAGAAAATGACAATTTAATATGTTAGATTAGAATAAAAAGAAAAACATATTAAACTTGTTTTGTTATTAGAATTGACATTTTATCATGTTAGTTAGAAAAAAAAAATTATCATGTAATGTCATTTAAAATGACATTTTTATCATGTAAGTTAGAATAAGAAGAATGATATGTTAAACATGTTTTGTCATTAAAAATGACATTTTTATCATGTTACATTAGAATAAAAGAATCATATGCTAGAATATGATCTTGTTTGATTAAAACATTATTTTTAACATGTTAGTTAAAATCGTCGAACGAATTATATTTATATATATAATATATAAATATAAATAAAAATAAAACGAATCGCGCACGGTAGTTCGCGTTTCAGAATCGTAACTTTAAATGATTATACTGAAAGATCCGACCGTCAGATTTTCCCAAAATTGGAACCGTTGGGTTCGCTTTGGAAAGATCTTTCCAACGATATTAAATTTGTTAAGATCCAACGGTTAGATTTCGAGAAATGTGTAATTCAAAATTGGATAAAAACAACGCTAGGGTCGCGTAAAGACCTGAAACGTCGTTCGGATTAAATGGGCTATTTTTATATAAATAAAAATAGCGATAAATCGTTATAAAATATTATTAATGATATGAAATGATTTGAATTATTTATATTCGTAAATTATTTGAAAAGGCCGAGTTAAATCTCATTTCAAATAATTATACGACGGTTTAAAGTCGAAGACATTGAAGACGGTGGTTGAAGACCGGCGATCTTCACATCAAATGGACGACTACTAATGCCATGAATTAGGTAGCTCCCAGTAAAGGGTTAAAGTGGTAGTTGTCCGGACGTACTTGTTGATTGTCCGGATATGCGAGAACCTCTCTTCCGTATTTGACATACGGAACGGGGAATAAGGTGTCTCCGGTTTCGTTCAGACCCAGAACGGACTTGTAAATGGATGTGTGTCTGACATTAGACTTCGTTCTGTGTGAATTGATTTCTATTAAATATATATCTACTTGGTGGCGGAGAATTTATTCTCTTGCTTAACACTCTTCTCTAATACGTACGATCTTAGAGGTTATATATTGATAGACATCGGTCGCATGGCGTGAATTGTCAATGTGGCATGCCAATATGCAAATGATCAAGGCTTTTGTTGAAAAGCAGAGCCTTGTGGTTGATGATCAAAGCACAGCTTTATTTAGCATAGCTTTGTGTATAGCGTTACTTCGCGAGCCTTACACCCTGGTATGAGTAAAAAACGGAATGAGGACGGCAGGGAGTGCATGTGTTTCTTTCTAGCTAGAAGTGGTGTCATGGTATGGAGCTCAGACATTTTTACTATGTGGATGATGGATTGTGAGGGCCCTCGGATATTGGTCGCTACTGGCCAAGTGATAGGTCTGATAGGACCGGGAAACGTGTGTTTAGGAATAACTAATCCACTAAAGTATGTATGGACCGACACTGCTGCTAACCAAGACTCACCAGCGTCCAAGTCCTGAGGCATTTGCTAGAGTGTCTCAAAATCGGTGAGGATGATTCCTAACCTCGACTCATGATGGAAACTCAATCCAATACGACATTACGAATTTGATTGTAAACCTATATATGGAGACATAGTAGGATGGGATACTATGCCGTCTAGGATTGATACATTTACTTTGAAAATGTTTTAAACTGACTAGACACTAGTAATAATATTAAATGATTATTGTTTTATGCGTACCAAGCATTTTTAGCCATTATAAGGTAAAACTCTATCCTCCGGTTTGCGTTGCATTGTGTGATGGGACTTAAGTCTTATAAGCTGACTCGTAGTTTGTTTCACTTGCAAACTCGGGTGCCCCTATTTCCACACGGGCAGTCAAATGGTTTTTTTTGTAGATATTTATTTATTGAGCAGGATTCTGGACTGAAGGTTAAAAATGCGTCTAGAGCATTGATAGGCTCCCGCTGTGTTAGTTTATTGTTTCCGCTGTATTGTAAATTAATCTTCCACTGTATTATTATTTTTCGATGTACTCTGATGTAACATTATTATGATGTTTATAAAAGTCTTTTGTTATTTGTTCTGATGTGTTGTATGCCCAGAGTTAGCGTATGCGGGATTCGAACGGTCTTGGTCGATTTAGCGATCGATTAGGTCCGAGCGAAATCGTTATCGTTACAACAATACAAGTGTGGACTAAGCAATTTAATATACCACTCTTTGCATGGTCTCATATAGGCATGAATTGGTTAGCTAATAGAGTGGGCAAGTTATTGTGTTTAGATGAGCCTACCGAGAAGTTAGAGAGTATTTCTTGTAACATTTTGCATTTTCAATGATAGAATATTCGAATATATCGTCGTATTCAATGAATAGTTCAAAAAGGTCACTTTTTATAAACGATCGAATTGTGACTAGGGACCACTTCTATTGAGTTTGGAACGTCATTTACAGCTTCATTGAGTATAAACATCGATATATTTAGGATTGGGTAGAATTAGCGTTTCTTAGTTGGGTTAAGTCGAACCATGGCTCCATGGTCGAACCCATTTCCCTTGCCAAAACACCTTCAACCAGCCCACTCCCTAATTCTCTCCTTCCCTTCAAAAAAAATGGTAGAGGGAATGGGAAATTAAAATTCTTAAATTAGGTTTTGTAAGTTGGAGCTCAAATCAAGTTCAAATCTGAATCCAAGACTTAGGTAAGCTCTCTCTTCTCCTTCTCCATCTCTTTAGCTCTCCAATTTTGGATTTTTATGAAACCCTAATCTAGATAATCTTTTCCTCAATGTGTATTGATGATTCTAGAGGAGATTTGGAAGAGATATTGGTTCTTAGCAAGTGTTTGTGCTTGTTCTTCTCCGATTGAAGCTAAAGATGAGTTCTTGTTGAACTCACATCTATTATATAACGCCTTTGTGCTTGGCAAGTGTAACTTAGTGTTTATATTATTGTGTATATGTTACTGAATTGGTTAGGATAGTATATACCTTCTGATTCTTGAGTTTTGATTTTATTTAATTGAAATTCTAGTTTGGATCGTACATGTGATCTAATGCACATGCTACATGTCGATTCCGTGATCTTTTGAGGCTCCATTGTCACCTCGACAAAGCCTAAAGGCTACAGCGATCGTCCAAGATCGATTGATATTGACCTATTTGGAAAATGTGCAAAATCTGCATTTTTCATGCAATTCAATCAACTGAACATTTACACTCGATTGACCGAAATTGATAGAAACTTTCAGGATGGAATCCCAGTCTTTTTCAGTCGATTGAACCTTTAATTCAGTCAACTGAATGATAAATCACTCGACTGAATTGGAGGGCCAATTGACTGAATTCTGCCTAATGCACTATTTGAATTATTTGCTATAGGTCAGTCAACTGATTTCTATGGTTCAGTCGAATTAAACCTGTTGTTGACTAATGGAGACCACAGACAATAGTTTAAGTCCATATAGGCTTTTTCTGGTCGAGTTTCGTTCCATTTTTCCTTTTCTGTGACTCTTCGGATTCTCTTATTCACAGATTTCTACAGCTTGATTATATTGATTTTTGATAATCTTTAGATTCATCGAATATCGATTTCGTTGATCTATTCACCTTATTTAAACGTGAACTCTATTTTCACTCCTTCCTTCGAATGAGAAATCTAATTAAATGCCTTAGGAACAACAAGGACTATGAATCCTTATCTTTGCTTCGATGGATCATTGTTGGATTTTCTCAAGTGATAACCATGATAATATCATATTGCATCTATGAGTGGAATTAAACAATTTGCTCATAAATTACATAATATAGTCAGTGGTTATGGGACCTTTTTCTAAGCTCATTCATTTGCTAGCTTATTGTATATTACACTTCTACTTCCATGATCATTAGATGTGCGGTATGCTTCTCTTTTGAGTTTCATCTCATTATATGAAACTTAGCAGATCATTATCTCTTATTTTATTCTCGTAGTTGGTTTCTCGGGCATGTCGCTTGGGTACATCGTTATTCTAGATCATTGCTGCTTCATGATCCTTTGCGATTAGTTAGCGATTCGGACTTTCCATTGCTAATATCTTTTGCTGATTCTTCGATTGTTTGACTGAATGCATTGTATGTTGCCTCATACTTCGTATATGATAATGATCCTTTGCTTTTCTTAGTAAATTTTACAATTTTCTCGTAAATACCTGAGCCTGGTCGGTGGTTATTGGACATTTGGCTAAGTTCTTCTATTTACTATCTTATTGTATTTTACACTTACTTTGCCTCATATTTCTAACGGTTTGAGCGGCATCACTCCATGTGCATCGAGGATCCAATTGATATGGGCTTATCTTCGTTGAAAGGCATGAGTCGCTTTGTCCTTCTCTTTGGACTAAAGCAAGTCTATTGGAAGTTGTTACATCCATACGTCTCGAATCGACCTGAGTCGTCTTATCCTTCTCTTTGTACTAAAGAAACTCTATTGGATGTTACGACATCCATACCTCTCGATCGGCATGGATCACAAAGCTCTTATCCTTATGCTAAAACAACTCACAGAGTTAACACATAATTATAATAATGCATGCTACTCTAAGGTATATACACTATATATATATATATATATATGTATGTATGTATATGCACACACATGTGTGTGTCACTGGTGCGAATGGAAGTGTGCGTGTCAAACAATATCAAACATCCAAACATAGCAATCACCCTCACAAACTCTCACAGATTTGAGTATATGGTACTTGCTTCCTTTGAACATCCAATTAGTCATGAGCCTACGGTGTGGCAAAACACCCTTGGCTCCACCTTCCTTACCGTGGAAAAACACCCTTGCCTCCAGCTATTTGGATGTGGCAAAACACCCTTGCCTCCAACCTCTCAGATTGCCCCCTACTTCCTCATGGACATTCGTAAGATACAAGTACCAATGACTCCTATGCACTCGTAATACCCACATGAAGCTCATCTTAGGAATCACCACTGTGGTCCCCAAATTGGAACCTATGTGATCGCCTTCCACCAGATTCACTTCATAGCTAGGGTAGAAATATATGCACTAAGTATAATCTCTGGAATCATCACTGCAGCCTCCAAATGAGACCTGTGAGATCGCCTTCCTAAGACTTACTTAGCACCGAGGATCAAATCAGTCGTATTGGAGTTGGTCTTCAAAAGGGCGGAATCGTCATCTCGGGAACCGTCCTATCGGGCCTTAGGCCTGTCAGCGGGTCCGGGCGCAGCGCCGGTGGGTGTCCGGGGCCTCACTGTCCCAGTGGCGATCGACCCTACCTGTTAGGTTAAATAAATGGCATTTCCAGTTCATTCGATTTTTGAAGATCAAGCCTATTCTGAAATCACGTCGTAGAGTCAGATCGATGCAGATTTGGGTTCGGTTCAACACGTTCAGATTTGGGTTCGGTTCGGTATAACTTTGGTTTCGGTTCGGCAACGTCATTTGGGTTCGCTTCGGTCCACAGTTGGGATCAACCCGGAGTCATCATGTGAAGTGCACTTGGGTTCGGCTCGGTGTAACCATCGCTTGGCTTCGTTTCGAATCGGCATGCATCGTCTCTGGGATCGGTTCGGCCTGCCTATTTGGGTTCGTCTCGGCATGGTAGTTCCCACTCTTGGGATCGGCGTTGCTTCGTTTGGTTTCGGTTCATCATCACCTTGGGTTCGCTTCGGTGTGGCAACTTCCACACTTGGTTTTGGTTCGGCCTGAGTACTATTGGATTTGTTTCGGCCTCAGTACTTAGACAATTCTGGGGTCGGTTCGGCCTGGTTTCCCACTCTTCTTGTCCATCTTCAAATGACCATAACTTGATATCTACAACTCAAATGACTTGAAATTTGAACTATAGGCTCATGGGACCTTCCTTATCGTCCCCGTATAGTTTCATGCAATTTGAATGGGTTTCAACAACCTATTTCGCCATCCGACGGTGTTTGCAACCATTCTAAAGTCCTTGGGCAATATCTCAAAACAAACACAAGCATTCAAAGCAATAAAACATGATAAAATCAACCAAAGTCATGTTTTCTATAGATCTTGTGTTTAACCTATACCAAAATCAATTTATATCATGATAAATGTCATAGGGAGATGAATAATGAATTAAAATCATGCCCACATGTTCATATAAATCTACACTAATATACCTAATTAGTGAATAAAATTGCAGCCACTCACCTCAATAACCAATGAGAATGATAAATCTGGAGATAAGAATGCTAGATCTGAAAATAGAAGGCATTTGATTCGGATCTCTACGATTTTCCACAGCTCCTATGTAGATCTGATGTAGATTCGGGTAGATCTTCACTTGGATTATTAAATTTTGAATTAGAGAGAGATTTAGTGGAAGACTTGAGATGTTGAAGCCATTAAAGAGTTAGGGTGAAGAGCTCGAAGAAAGTGAGAGAATGAAGCAAAGGCCTCTCTCCAAGACCCCTACCCCTCCTTATATAGACCTCGGCCCATGAGCTGTCTAAAATCCTCTAAAACTTATTTTAGCCATATCTCCCAAACCGTTAGTCCAATTTCTTAATGTAATCACTCTACGGGAAGGGAAAACATCATCCGGACCCAATAAAGGTGGTTTTAGGTCCAGATTCAATACCCATCAAAAGTTTTGGACGAAACAAAATCAGCAAGGGAAAAACGATCATTTTCCACACAGGAAAAATGGTGAAAGTAGATAATGGTCTCAAAAGATATTTCCCAAAGTTATATGATTGTACGACCTCATATGAAAATAATACAGACATTTTATGATCCTATGACACATAAAATGCGGGTCGTTACATTCTCCCCCCTTAAGAAATTTCTCCCTCGAAATTCCTTAAATAATAGGTAAAATTATTCTGCATGCCTAACAATCATGCATAAACAATCAAAAACACATGCAACCAAACTGAATTGCTAGACACCTAGAAAATGATTTCCTAAATATAAACCCCGAAGGCCTAAACCAACATCAGATAAACATTCACAAAACCACTAACTAAATACCAAGCAACTCATATGAAATCAATTGATATAAAGATACCTATCTTAACATGCAGAATACTAAGAAAGAAGACTGATGATATCGTAATGGAACATAAGAGTACTGAAATAAAACCTTACCAAGTAAAGAGCTCTGAATTTGATGTCCTCATGCTCTCCTCGATTTCCCAAGAACAGCCACTCTCATTCTCACTCCATTGGACTTTAACAAGCTTCACTGCTTTTCTTCTAAGATGTTTTGTTTCGTGTGCAACAATATGAATAGGTTTACGGACCATAGCAGCTTTAGGCTCCACTTCGATATCATCCAACTGATCCGGTGTGATAGTCGAGTTAGAATCATGCACAAACTCCCTCAGATGAGAAACATGGAATATGTTATGTACTCCCGCCATCTTCTGGGGTAGCTCCACTCTATATGCTAGTTTCTCAACCTGCTCAATGATTGGGAATGGACTAACAAATCGTGGTGCTAATTTCCCTTTTCTACCAAATCGAATCACATTCTTCAAGGGAGAAATCTTCACAATAACCAGATGACTCACGGATAACTCCAAATCTCTTCACCCTTTATCGGCACAATCCTATTGTCTATCTTGGGCGGCCTTCATTATTTGGCGAATAACTCCAATCTTCTTAGAAGTTTCTCTGATCATATCTGGTCCAAGTACCGGTCCATCACCTTCTTCTAACCAACACGATAGAGAATTACATGGTCGTCCATATAAAGCCTCATATGGTGCCATAACAATACTTGACTGGTAGCTATTTTTGTAAGCAAACTCAACCAGATGCAAATGATCATCCCATGACCCTCCAAAATCCAAAACAAAAGCTCTCAACAGATCTTCTAAAACTCGATTCACCCTCTCACTCTGGCCATCTATCTGTGGATGGTAAGCAGAACTGAGACATAATTCAGATCCTAATGCTTATTGTAAGCTCTTCCAAAATCCACTAGTGAACAATGGATCGCGGTCACTAGCAACTCTTTTTGACACCCCATGGAATCTCACTACCCACTTTACATACAACTCTGCTAACTTGGCTGTCGTTCTATTTGACTTGACATGTATAAACCTTGCACTCTTGGTCAAGCGACCCACGATGTCCCAAATACTATCATATCCCACCCTTGTCCTTGGCAACCCATCTATAAATCCATAGAAATATGCTCCCATTTCCAAGTGGGAACCTCAAATGGTTGCAGTAAGGCGCTAGGCTTCTTCTGCTCTGCTTTGACCAACTAGCAATTCATGCATTTGGAGATGAATCTCCCAATATCTTCCTTCATTCCTTCCTAGTAGTAAGTCTGCTTCATATCCTTGTACATCTTATTACCACCAGAATGAATTGTCAACTTGGAGTGATGACACTCCCTAAGAACTTCCTCTCTCAATCCATCAACGTCAGGCACGACTAACCTTCCTTTCTTACGAAGCCAACCTTCACGATCAAGTTCGTACTTAGTCTCATTCCCATCATTATCCACACTCTCCTCTTTGGAGATAATCTCCAATAACTTAGGATCCTTCCTCTAACTAGAACCAATCCTTTCGATCAATGTCGGTCGGATCGATAAACTTTCCAACATGGCCGGATCCAACCCATATCTCGGTCTGAAGTCATATCCAGCAATGTACTCTAGATTCTTCCACTCCATGAACATAGCTCTCAAACTACCATGCCTTCTATTTAAAGCATCTGCAACTGCATTACCCTTTCCTGGGGTGTGTGCGATATTGAAATCATAGGAAGCTAAGAACTCAGCCACCTCTGCTGGCGTAGATTCTGATCTTTCTGGGAAAATAGATACTCCAACGATTTATGATAAGTATGTAGCTCAAATATTTCTCCCAATAGGTAGTGCCTCCACATCTTCAACATGAACACTACTGCATCCAACTCAAGATCATGGGTGGGGTATCTCGTCTCATGTGGTTTTAGTTTTCGGCTCGCGTAAGCAACAACTTTACCTCCTTACATCAAAACCGCACTCAATCCAGTACCATAAGCATCACTGTATACCGTCATCTCCTCACTCCCCTTCGGAATAACTAAAACTGGTGCACACATCAATCTTTTCTACAAAGTAACAAATGCATGCTCACATCTTGCATCCCATGCAAAAGTATGATTCTTCTTGGTTAGCTGACTTAGTAGCGCAGCTATCTTGGAGAAATCTTTAATAAACTTGCGGTATTACCCAGCTAATCCTAGAAAACTCCTCACATCGGTCGCATTCTTATGTCTAGTCCAATCATGTACTGCTACTACCTATGCAGGTCAACTGCAATACCATTCTCTGATACAATATGACCCAAGAATCTTACTTCTTTTCTCCAGAAATGACACTTCGAAAATTTCGCCTTCAACTGGTGCTTTCTTAACACATCCATTACAATCCTCAAACGTAACTTGTATTCTTCTTTCATCCAAGAATAGACGAGAATGTCATCGACGAACACAATACAAACTTATTCAACTGATCCCTGAAAACGCAGTTCACGAGATCCACAAAATAGGCTGGTGCATTGGTTAGCTCGAAAGACATAACTAACCACTCATAGAATCCTGATGGTGTACGGAACACAGTCTTAGGCACACTCTCTGCCGCTACCCGTAGTTTACGAAATCTCGTTGCAAGGTCCAACAGGGAAAAGACCTTGGCTCCATTCAACTGATCAAACAAATCATCTATACGAGGAATATGATAGTTATTCTTCTTCGTCACCTTATTCAGCTCACGGTAGTCGACACACAAACGAAGGGAACCATATGCTTTAATAGTAAGTACTACTGGTGCTCCCCATTTAGATATACTCCTGCGAATAAATCCTTTCCTCAAAAGATCATTAACTTGCACCTCAAGCTCATGTTTCTCTCTTGTGCCATCCTTCGTAGAGGCATTACTATAGGCCTAGCATCCTTCATTAAGTTGATTCGAAACTCAATCTCACGATGTGGTGGTAATCCGATCACCTCATCAAAAACGTCCGGATACTCACTAGCAATAGGCACACCCAATAACTCACTGTGCGGTATGTCGAGGGAAAATAGAAAACTAGCCATAACCTCATCTCTTGGTAGGCAACTCACAACAACCCTCCGCCCATCATCCACACAAATGGTCACCAAAGACCCCTCACAGTCCACCACTGCCTTGTATCTCTATAGCCAATCGACTCCGAGTATGATGCCAAACCCAGTAAAATCCAAAATAAAACAATCACAAAAAAACATGCAATCATGATGCATCAAGACCAAACCACGGCAAATCATACTAAGGCTTGTCGAACCTCCAATGGGGTTTGAGACTTCTAGTGGTTGGTCAACAATTTCGGGTTCCAACCCTAACTTATCTACAGGTCACTAGATATGAAAGAGCGAGAAGCTCCAACATAAAAAAGAACACGAATAGGAATATCAAAAATGGAAAGCATACCTTGAATGAAAACACCCTTTGCCTTCTCCATCTCTACTGGGGAATTAGACGTAGTTGGAACAACGTTGAGAACATATGCCTTCACCAGCTATTTATCCTTCCGGGGTTCTAGGAACTTATCCTTAATGTGTCCTTCCTTACCGCAGTTACATCACGTTTTCTCCCCCGACATTTCCTTACACTCATTGGAATAATGGCATTTATTCCAAAATCAAAGCAATCAATTTCTGATTTGGGCTTCTTCTTCTTCCCATCCTTGCCTTGAGATGGCTTCCTCTTTCCATGGAACTTCTTCTTGCCTCCACCGCCTGCTTACGGCTTTGGCTCTTCCTTCTTTACAACGGCATCTTCAGATTTGAACTTGGGGTAGAGACTCTCGGATCTCAAAGCTTTTCCCACGATAGAATCAAAAGTCTCATCAATGTGAAAGATGAGTTTCTCCCCCAAGTGCTCATCGAGACCAAAAATAAACTTCTCATTCTTTCTTTAGGGAGTATAAATAAAAGACATTCTGTACTTCGATAAAGCATCAAATTCAGCAACATAATCTGCAACAGACCTCCCATTCTGCTTCAGCTCAGCAAACTTCCTAAACAACTCCGACCTTTGGGCAGCCGAAATAAACTTCTCACTAAAATGAGCTTTAAACTGTTCCCAAGTGAACTGGTCCTCGTCGAGAGTAGCATCTTTCACAACATTCCACCAATTCTTGGCTCATCCTTGGAGTTGACGTGAACCCAATCTCCTTTTCATGGCATCTTCGAGTCCGAGGTCCTCAAAGATGCGCTCACAAGTGTCGAGCCAGTCTTGAACTTCCATAGTCGATTCCATTTGTTGGAACTGTTTACCACCCAAGCTGGTAAAGTCCTTGCACAACTTGGCAAAATCGGCTTTGGGTGCTTGCACTACCGCACCACCTCCTCCTTCTGGTACATTATGAGCAGCTCCTTGAGCATTCCTTAGCATCTCTCTTATAAATGCAGTGAATATGGTTTGCATATCAGGAGTATCAGCATTTTCTTCTGAGGCTGCTCCTCCTTTTACTGCGGAAGCAGAGTTTCTTTGTGTATTCCTCTGATGGCGACTCATCGTTCAATCTGTGGGGAAGACAATTTGTCACTCCTCGAGGAATTCAACTTAGTGGTGTGTGTGTAGTGCGACTTTAAACTTATATAAAAATAATATATATATAGTTTTAAAAACCAAAATATAATACAAATATGCGCTCTCATTATAATATATCCCCCCCCCCAAGTATGTTAAACTTAGGTTAACTATGCAACATACGCTCCGATACCAATGTAACGACCCACCGTACACCATCGGTATACGACGGTCGTTGAGAGAAAGAAGCAGAAGAATAGAAGTGAAAGAAGGAAATGGAAAAGAAGAAAAGAGAAGAAAACATAAACCCAACCACAGAACCTGTCGTATATCTCACAACGTGTGGAATAAATTATAATAATAAAATAAGTGATATAAAATAAGTGATATAAAACAGGCGAGACAGTGTAAAGCTGTAAATGAACTGGAAATATCAGAGTCACAAGTTCACAAACAGCATCATCCCAGAGAGAGTCATAAATAGGTACAAAACTCTAATACTGTCTCTAAAATAAAATACGCTACTCATGCCCAAAGTAGTGCATCACAAAGCAACTAAAATAAAGATAATCATATGTAATCAGCGAGAGCCCCCTGCTCCTCCAGAACAGCAAACGCGCACACCAAACCTAGCTATGGTATACTCATTTAAGAGCACCCACAATAATAAGAAGTAAAGCATAAAACTGAGGGTTAGACAGAGTCTGGTGTGAGCGAGAAGTAGCAATAATCACTAAGAGGTAAACAACAAATGGTATGAGAAATCATACCTGACCTGTCCCTGCATCCAAAGAGTTAGCACATAATAATAATAATGCATGCTACTCTAAGGTATATACACTATATATATATATATATGTGTGTGTGTGTGTGTGTGTGTGTGTGTGTCACAGGTGCGAACGGAAGTCTGCGTGTCAAACAATAGCAAACATCCAAACATAGCAATCATTCTCACAAATTCTCACTGGTGCTTTGAGTATATGGTACTTGCTTCCTTTGAACATCCAATCAGTCATGAGCTTAAGGTGTGGTAAAACACCATTGCCTCCACCTTCCTTGCCGTGGCAAAACACCCTTGCCTCCATCCTCTTAGATTTCCCCTACTTCCTCATGGACATTCACAAGATACAAGTACCAACGACTCCTTCACACTCGTAATACCCACATGAAGCTCATCATAGGAATCACCACTGTGGTCCTCAAATTGGAACCAATGTGATCGCCTTCCACCAGATTCACTTCACACCTAGGGTAGAAATATCTGCACTAAGTATAATCTCTGGAATCATCACTGCGACCTCCAAATGAAACCTGTGTGATTGCCTTCCTAAGACTTACTTAGCACCTAGGATCAAATCAGTTGTATTGTAGTCGGTCTTCAAAAGGGCGGAATCGTCATCTCGGGAACCGTCCTATCGGGCTGTAGGCCCATCAGCGGGTCCGAGCGCAGCGCCGGTAGGGGTCCGGGGCCCCACTGTCCCGTTAGCAATCAACCTAGACAGTTAGGTCAAATAAGTGGCATCGCCGGTTCATTCGATTGTTGAAGATCAAGCCTATTCTGAAATCATGTCACAAAGTCAGATCGATGCAGATTTGGATTCGGTTCAGCACGTTCAAATTTGGGTTCAGTTCGACATCATCATTTGGGTTCGCTTTGGCCTATAGTTGGGATCGGCTCGGCGTCATCATGTGAAGTGCACTTGGGTTCGAATCAGTGTAACCATCGCTTGGCTTCGCTTCGGATCGGCATGCATCATTTTTGGGATCGGTTCGGCCTGCCTATTTGGGTTCGTCTCGATATGGTTATTCCCACGTTTGGGATCGGCGTCGCTTCGTTTGGTTTCGGTTCGTCATCACCTTGGGTTCGCTTCGGTGTGGCAACTTCCACACTTGGTTTTGGTTCGACCTGAGCACTACTGGGTTTGTTTCGGCTTCAGTAATTAAACAATTCTAGGGTCAGTTCGACCTAGTTTCCAGCTCTTCTTGTCTATCTTCAAACGACCATAACTCGTTATTTATAACTCCAAACGACTTGAAATTTAAACTATAGGCTCATGGGACCTTCCTTATTGTCCCTATATAGTTTCATGCAATTTGAATGGGTTTCAACCACATATTTCGCCATTCGACGGCGTTTGCAACCATTCTAAAGTCCCTAGGCAATATCTCAAAACAAGCACAAGCATTCAAAGCAATAAAACATGATAAAAATCAACCAAAGTCATGTTTTCTATAGATTTAATGTTTAACCTATACCAAAATCAATTTATATCCTGATTAATGTAATAGGGAGGTGAATAATGAATTAAAATCATGCCCACATGTTCATATTGATCTACACTAATATAACTAATTAGTGAATAAAATTGCAGCCACTCACCTCAATAACCAATGATAATGATAGATCTGGAGATAAGAATGCTAGACCTGAAACTAGAAGGTGTTTGATTTGGATGTCTACGATTTTCCATAGCTCCTGCGTATATCCTATGTAGATTCAGGTAGATCTTCACTTGGATTATTAAATTTTGAATTAGAGAGAGATTTAGTGGAAGATTTGAGACATCGAAGCCATTAAAGATTTTGGGGGAAGAGCTTGGAGAAAGTGAGAGAATGAAGCAAAGGCCTCTCTCTAAGACTGTTTGCAAACGGATTTTCTATCGAATTAGAAAACTGTCGATAAAATATCGTAATAATAACCGCAAGTGCACAACATACAATCATAGTATGTAGCGAATACGGGTCGATCCACAGGGAAAGAATTTATTCTAAAATTACTCAATCAAATTAAACCGAAAGTGAGTGAGAATGTTAACTAACTAGCTAAAAATTAGCAAAATCTAACAAACTATTAACTACAAACGTTGGTTGAAAAATAAGAGATTAAATGACAACTTAGGAACAAATTCGCTCTCAAGATCACATGAATCTATATAAAATGAAACCATGATCTCTCTTTTTGGTCAATGGTTAATTTAATTGATGTGACTATTCTAAGCATGACCTATTTGTGCTAGTGATTAGCCCAACATAAGCCATCAAATTTTGTCATACCTCTTAATTAACTTTACTAATTTTATGAAAAATGATAATAAGTTGAAATTGAATCGTACTTTAAGCACGGCCTATCCCCTATTAATAAGGAGTATAAACCATCAAATTTAGATTTCAATCTCCACTTAATTACCATGATCATATGTAGATAAAGAGGTAATTAGTGAGCATATAAACAAGCATAGCCTATATAGTGTCAACACTATAGGCTATCAAACTCAATAATGAACACAAAAACCATAACCATCAACATGAATTAAAGCACAAAAAGAGATGATGCATAAACAAGTATATTGAAACTACATGAATAAAGAGAGCTTCATTATCCCTAAGTTGTAGGGATTTAGCCTCTCATGTTTGTTATTTTAACAGCAAACGTAGTTTGCAACATGAAAGAAATAAAAGAAAATGCAGGCTAAATAACTAAAACTGCAACTAATCTACTTGCATAAAAGAAAATAAAATGTAAGTAAAAGACAACAAATTAAGGTTGCATTAAAACGAGATATTACAAAAACAAATGGCTAAGAAGCCATGGAAGAAAAATAGAGGTTAATCCAAGATAATCCCCTTTACATTATCATACATGGGTTATTTATACATGAGAGAAAACCCTAAATTAACTTTTTGCGTGCTACCAAGAATGCCCCTTCTTTAAGCTTCATTTTGTCTTTTAGCAATAATAATTCATGAAGCCCTAATTTTTTGTCTCCACTAAAGAAGGAAGGAGAGTGAATATGGTCCACCATTAATTCTCTATTTGGATTGATTCCCTCTTTCATCTTTTTTGGCAAGGCATTGATTTCCTCCTTTTTGAATTGATTCTCTTTCCATTGATTGATTTCCTTTTTCTTGTATGCATATATGTCTTTATGAAGTCCTCTTTTACAGACATCTAATTTCTGCAAAAATATGAAAAATGTCCAAGTAAACATTCTCAAAATAATACAAGCACAAAAATGACCATTTTCCTCCTATATGATGATAAATGCATGATGTTCTGAAATCAATTCAATTATTGTTTAAACATGATAAAATACCCATATATGACATTTATTAGCACTAAACAAGAATAAATATGTGAATATAAAGTGCATTTTTACATGCACATCAAATACCCCCACACTTATCTTTTTATTTGTCCTCGAATAAACTGAAAAACTAAGCTAAATCCATTTTCGTAGGGAACACGATTGCATTGAGCGTATGCAACAAGCCGTTAAACCTCTGGGTGTCCCCAGTAGGACGAGTGTTGTCTCGTGAGGGTTTTCAGCGGATACTACCCACAAAATCCAAAAGTTAAATGCAAAAAATATTTACAAAATACAAGATTAGAAAATATTTACAATATGAATGCAAGTTTTTAAAGAAATATTTACAAATGGATAATTTACTTTTAAATATTACACGAATGAGTCAACACAAATTTGGGTCGTCATTATGAAATTTAAGTCCATTACTAATCAAAACTTCAAACAAAAGTCATGTTATCAGCACAAACTCCTCCAGCTTGGCCAATTGTTTTGGTAGAAACATAGTGCAAATATGAAATGAATTCTATAATCGATATCAACAATCGAAAAACGACATCTCAACTTCCTTTTTGTTAACAAGTTAGGTCGAGTAAGTGAAGAGTGTGCTTGGTTTTCAAGTGCTTACTCTCTCTTTATTTTGAAAATTATTTACATTATTACTATTTACAATCACCTAACCAAAAAGACCAAGGTATACCACCCATGCACTGCCTCGCGGACTGACGTGAGAGTTTGGGACAGAGCTTGGCGGATTGTGCAGACCAACGCTGAATTTGCCAACAAGATGTTGGTAATCCTTAGGTGTCCAACTCATAAAATGAGACCAAGATATACCGATGCTGACTTTGTCAACAATGTGTCAGAAAGAGCTTGGCGGGTTTGCACACCAACGCCAGATGTACCAGCAAATCAGCAATGTTGGATACCCTTGGATAATTATATATATATATATATATATATATATTTCATTTTCTTTTTTTGCATAAGAGAGAGAGTTAAGCGAGAATATCTTAGCACAACTTCACTTAAAAGATCTAAAATGTTATCACAGGTAGTCAAAATCAACCATTCATTTAATCAGATTACAATTCAGAAAATATTTCATACTCATCACCTATGAATTTCCTAATATACCAGTTACACCAAATTTGCTCACAATTCAAACTTTCCTTTCGTTATCCGCTAAGAGAAGTAAATTTCCAAATATTTAAATCGAATGACCAAAATTATATGCTAACTCCATCATGTCTTATTTAGAAGTAAATAGAAGTGCGAAACTTTTACTTTTTTTTTGAGAAAAAGAAAAAAAATGCAAAAATAGAAAGGAAAGAAAATGCTAACTTAAACTCCCCCCACACTTGTTTTCGACTGTGTCCCCACAGTCAGGCCAAATGGAAATAAAATGAAAATTTTGAAAATATGACTAATATTGACAAGAGATTTTTTTTTACAGTATATCAGAAAATATATTGATAAGAAATAAATGAAACGGTCTTCTAAAGACCGATTCATTTGTCTCTTCAAGTATGAGAGACACGACTTAAGCACAAAAAACCAAATCATGAAGGTTCGTATATTACACGTCAGATTTGGAAAAACAAATTTTGTTTTTTCAAAATTTTGAGTTGCTAATTTTAAAATTTTGAGCTTACAATTGATCCTAAAATCAAATTGAATTTCTTTAGCAACTAAAGAGAGGTCATCGAGTCGGGGTTAAGTAAATATTTCAAAAACAAAGTTTGATTTATTCAGATGATATATAAATTGAGAGACGTAAGCTTCACTCTCACCCCCACACTTGTTTTGAGAAATATTGTTTGATTTTGCTTTGATATTTGAAATTTTATTAACTAAAGGTTCATTCGTAAACCTAAAGTCAAAACCAAACAAATGAATTTTCAGTAAATTTCGAAATTGTGATTTCTCAAAAACAGTGTTATTCCTGAAAGAGTTCATATACTGCATAAATTTATCATTGAAAAATAAGTGATCATAGTGAGGTTCAGTTGAAATGATCAAGTTGCAAGGAGTTTCAACAGTTTCAGAAAATCGTTATTGGGCATAAGATCACATTCAGCAGTTTCGTTGTTTTCAACCTCAAGAATTTCAAAGCTTTCAAATGTTTCATTTTCAATTTCAGCCCTGCCAACATTATTGTCGATCAATTTAAGAAATTTTCTCTCATCAAAGTCGTCCTCACTTAAACAATTGTTAATAGCTCCATTTTTGTCAGGTTGACAATCTAAAGTTGCTAAATTTTCTAAATTTTCAGAATCTAAGAGAGGAAGATCAAATTAAAGATTGACATCTTTGTTTTCACGAGAATTTAATTTCAAATCAATTATAGAGCTTTCAACAACTTTATTTAGATTTTCATCAATTTCAAAAGTTGTTAGTCGAAGATCGTCGATTTTGGTAAAAATGGATTATCATACGATTCGTCACACGTTTGGTTTCGCTTATTTTGTTTTTCACGAAAATTCAAGTAGTCCTGCAACAACAAATTCATGCGATTATCGTGAATTTCATTCATTTGCTCAACAAAGTCAAATTTATAATTATTAACATGAGAATTTTCAATTTGAAATTGTTGAGAACCAGAACCGTTAATTGCACCATCAATGAAATTATTCCCATTGTCAAAATCATTTGTAAAGTGATTCACATTTCCATTTTGAATTTGAAATTCATTTTGGAGCTCGAAATTGAATTGTCAAGGATTATCATCAAAATCGTTTGAATTTGGAAGTGAATTCGAATTTTGATTATTTTGAAAATTTTGACCTGAATTATTGCACATTAATTCAATTAATCTTTGACTTGATTCGTTAAATCTTTGACTTTCTTCGAGTAGAGCTTGAACACTTATTTCAAGACTTGAGAGTTGATCGTTATTTTGAAAATTCTGTGGTGCAAAATCAGGATTATTTTGAAAATTTTGAGAAGTTGGTAGTGTAAAATCCACATTGTTTGTACAATAGTTGTTATTAAAATATCCATATGAATTTGGTGTAAAATTATATGGATTATATTGATTTTCACAACTATCATAAAATTCGTAGGAATAGGGAATTGGGACATTCTCAAGAAAGTTTTTTTTTTAAGATTTTTTTATATGCATGAACCTAATGCAACTATATGAATGCAAACTAATTATTTACAGATTTTCTAAAATTATATAATGACGGTTTGATTAATTTCAACAAAAGATTTCTCAGCTAGTTTACGGACAGAAGTTATCGGTGCATCAGGAATCACCCTAGCAATGCAGAAGGTTTAATTACCTTTAGAGGAACAACCGATATAATATCTACGAATCACCGTAATATTTATAAGCGGTTATTACTCTGCCGTAGTCTAGACACCGAGAAATAAATCGTTAGAAATAAATCAAATTGTCAAAATATAACAATGTCCTCAGAAAATAAAAATAAAATGAGATGAATGCAAAACAGAAATTAAACATGATATTAAAAATGCAACTACAAATGAATTTTTGTTTTGTTTAATGCAAATGCAAGCAAACAACAATGCAATTAAATAAAAACAAGGGAGAAGAGAACAATACCAGAGGGTCTGAATTTATTAGCAATTTTCATTTAAAGCAGCGATTTTTTTTAAGCGAGCAAAGCAAAGCAAAGCGGCGCAATTTTTGGCAAGCAATTCCAATCCTTTTTCTCAAGCAACAATGTTCAAACTGACTCAAGCTTTCAGCTAAAAGGAGCAAACCTGTAAAACAAGTAACAAATCACACGTAAAAGGAGCTAGCCATTTTTAAACCAACAAACATTCACCTAGCCAAACTACAGAACCAAAGCCACGCAATAAATCACGCCCCTTATTTCCTTTATTTTCTCAAACACAGTAAAAAATAATCCAAGCAAAATTCCCTTTTCCCTTGTTCCCGAAACCAAAGCTCAATTAAAAAAAACGCAGCCTTTTTTCTGAAGACTAAATAAGGTAACAAACCAAGGATGTGGGTTTATACAAGTGAATCTGAATTTGTGAATTGGTCTAAGAGGAGAGAGTGGCACACTTGGGAATTTCGGGTATGGAGAGGGACTTGTGAATGTGGTGGTTTGGATTTTTTTTTTTGTGCGAGGATGACGTGAGTGCAGCAAATTGGAGATGAGATGCTTGTTTGGAATTTTGGTTTCTGGTGGATGGACGTGAACGTGGTATGGCAGTTGTAGAATTGTGGTATGTAGTTTGTGACAGAGTGGGTGATGTATGGATTATGTATGGAGGAGGATGCTGTTGTGAGTGGTTTGGATAATGGATTGATGGATGGGATTTGATGATGTTTAGAAAATGGTGTAAGAAATGGTAGAGAGAATAGAATGTTAAGTGGAGGTTGGTTTATAAAGGATTGTGAATTGTGAATATAATAAGGTAGAGAAGGGAAGAAAATTATAGAGGAAGTACAAGAAAAAGGAAAGAAATAAGTGAGAGAAGGAGAAAGGGAAAGAAGTAAAAAAAATGGAATGATATAATTTTAATTAATTACTGGAAAGAAAAAGAAGGAAGGCAGTCAAGAAATAAATGAAAGAAGGGAAAGGAAATTAAAAAGGGAGTAAAAGGAAAACACTAATTTTTTCAAATGGATATGAAATTAAAAAGGGAGTAAATGGAAAACACTAATTTTTTTTTTAAATGGATATGCAAGAATTGTAAAACGGAGAGGGATAAATGAGAGAGAGATAAAGAGAAAGAAATAAAGGAAATTGAAAACACAAAAAATGGGAAAGAGACTGAACAAAAGGCAAGTGTTTATTTTGGTTTTTTTAAAAAAAAAAGAATATACAAGAATAAATATGGCAATGCCAACAGGGATGGAAAAACAAAGCACAAATTCAAATGCAAGGTGGAATGATCAGTGCAAAATTGATGGTAGGAATGATAAAATATACAAAATGCAACTTTTCTTATTCTTCTTGTTTTTTTCTTTTTTTTCTTAAACAAAAGAAGATAGCACAAATAAAGAAAAACAAGCACACAAATCGATAAGAAATGCAAAAAAAAAATTGTTTGTTTTTTTTAAGAAAGAAAAACAACAAAGAAAATTAATTCGAAGAATAAAATCACAATTAAATTCTTTCCCCGACAACGGCGCTAAAAACTTGTTTGCAAACGGATTTTCTATCGAATTAGAAAATTGTCGACAAAATGTCGTAATAATAACCGCAAGCGCACGTCGTACAATCGTAGTACGTGGCCAATACGGGTCGATCCACAGGGAAAGAATTTATTCTAAAATTACTCAATCAAATTAAATCAAAAGCGAGTGAGAATGTTAACTAACTAGCTAAAAATTAGCAAAATCTAACAAACTATTAACTACAAACGTTGGTTGAAAAATAAGAGATTAAATGACAACTTAGGAACAAATTCGCTCTCAAGATCACATGAATCAATATAAAATGAAACCATGTTCTCTCTTTTTGGTCAATAGTTAATTTAATTGATGTGACTACTCTAAGCTTGACCTATTTGTGCTAGTGATTAGCCCAATATAAGCCATCAAATTTTGTCACACCTCTTAAATAACTTTACTAATTTTATGAAAAATGATTATAAGTTGAAATTAAATCGTACTTTAAGCATGGCATATCCCCTATTAATAAGGAGTATAAACCATCAAATTTAGATTTCAATCTCGACTTAATTACCATAATCATATGTAGATAAAGAGGTAATTAGTGAGCATATAAACAAGAATAGCCTATATAGTGTCAACACTATAGGCTATCAAACTCAATAATGAACACAAAAATCATAACCATCAACATGAATTAAAGCACAAACAGAGATGATGCATAAACAAGTATATTGAAACTACATGAATAAAGAGAGCTTCATTATCCCTAAGTTGTAGGGATTTAGCCTCTCATGTTTGTTATTTTAACAGCAAATGTAGTTTGCAACATGAAAGAAATAAAAGAAAATGCAGGCTAAATAACTAAAACTACAACTAATCTACTTGCATAAAAGAAAATAAAATGTAAATAAAAGACGACAAATTAAGGTTGCATTAAAACGATAGATTACAAAAACAAATGGCTAAGAAGCCATGAAAAAAAATAGAGGTTAATCCAAGATAATCCCTTTCACATTATCATACATGGGTTATTTATACATGAGAGAAAACCCTAAATTAACTTTTTGCATGCTACCAAGAATGCCCCTTCTTTAAGCTTCATTTTGTCTTTTAGCAATAATGATTCATGAAGCCCTAATTTTGTGTCTCCACTAAAGAAGGAAGGAGAGTGAATAGGGTCCACCATTAGTTATCTATTTGAATTGATTCCCTCTTTCATCTTTTTTGTCAAGGCATTGATTTCCTCCTTTTGAATTGGTTCCCTTTCCATTGATTGATTTCCTTTTTTTATGCATATATGTCTTTATGAAGTCCTCTTCTACATGCATCCAATTTCTGCAAAAATATGAAAAATGTCCAAGTAAACATTCTCAAAATAATATAAGCACAAAAATGACCATTTTCCTCCTATATGATGATAAATGCATGATGTTCTGAAATCAACTCAATTATTGTTTAAACATGATAAAATACCCATATATGACATTTATTAGCACTAAACAAGAATAAATATGTGAATATAAATGTGCATTTTTACATGCACATCACAGACCCCTGCACCTCCTTATATAGACTTCGGCCCATGAGCTGTCTAAAACCCTCTAAAACTTATTTCAGCCATATCTCCCAGACTGTAAGTCCAATTTCTTAACGTAACCACCCTACAGAAAGGGAAAACATCATCCAAATGCAATAGAGGTGGTTTTAACCCATCAAAAGTTATGGACGAAACAAAACAAACAAGAACAAAACGGTCATTTTCTACCCCAGGAAAAATTGTGAAAGTAGAAAATGGTCTCAAAAGATATCTCCCAAAGTTATACGATTGTACGACCTCATATGAAAATAATATAGATATTTTATGATCTTATGATAAATAAAATGCAGGTCGTTACAACCCTACCTTCGGGTTAAAACACCTCACCACGACTCTTGATTCAGTGTTTTTCCATCTTGAGTTCTCTATGGACGATTCGTCGTCTATCTCTTTATCGGTGTGAGATCACCTTTCCTTGGGATAAAACAACTCGCGTGGGTGCATCATCGCCTATTACATACTAGATCACGTAGATTAGTAATATGACACATTATTAGAGACATTTTTGCATTATTCTTATTGCATTCACTTATTGTATATCTATCTCTATCTTGTTTCTTTATTTATTTTCGTTACTTATGACAATTTCAGTTAAACCGTTTTGTTTATTGTTTATCTTTATATAAATAATACTTGGGTCATACCGAGTATTACAGGTACTCCTTATTATCTAAAACAGGGATTAGCTTCTACTCTTAGCCATCCACTTTCGCTTATTAGTTTTGCTAGTTTGTGTACTATCGTCGCTGACTCTTTATGTACATATTCATTTATGTAGAACATGTACTTTTTCTTTTGGATTTTTGGGATCTCTTTTGACTGCTAATATTATGTACACTTCAATGTATCATATTCATATCTGTTAACGCCAAATATAGCTCTAACATCTCTTTTGAATGTGTCATGGTTAGCTAAAAGAAAAAAAAGAATCATCATTATGAGGATTATGTACAAAACAAAATGAATATATTCTTCGCCAACCTTTGTTGAAAGGAAGTCGGATGATCATAAAGTTATGTACCCTTTCCCTCGGGAGTAGGCTATAATTCCAAGATCCATGTTATAAGAGATTTCCTCGTACAAGAGAAGGACAGTAGATTCTGAGAGATTAGATCCACCCTCTCAAATTGATTTTTAATCCTCACGGTCTTCCCGGCTAGATGATGAACCAGCAAGGTCCAGAGATTTATTTCGATAAGAGTTGGGATGGGGATCCTGGCTTTACCATAAATATCACGGGAAAATAAATCCCCAGAGGATATCACCCTAAAGGGTCCTTTATCAATCCATCCCCGCAAAAGTTAATATAAGTGTGGATTCTGTGGAGAGAATCTTTCATCTTTGTGTCTCTGAAAAGTTAGCTCCGACAAGAGAAAAGCACATCAAGCATAAAATCACTATATATTAGCGATGAATATTATCTCCTTTACAATATATTAGGAGATAATGTTACAAACAATTAAAGATTGCTCTTCTTCTATGAGTATAAGGAAATCTGATTTAGGGATTTAGAGTTCCGCTATTGAAATTTCTTTTCATGGCTTGTAAACTGAAAGGAGTTTGATACCTTTCTTGGACCTTTAGGGGTCTATTTACAGATGCATATGCATGTATTCTTGTCGTTACTACCCCCTCCTTTGCTGATTTTTTCGTTGGATTTACAGAATAGCGGCCATGAACGGGAGTGTCATTTGTGCTTGGCCACAAGTTTTCCTCTCGGCTTTATCTCGCTGTTGCTCCTTGACGGTTGTCATCCTTTCTTTGATTTCTTGTTTCTTCTTCCGAAAGGTGCTTTTGTATGTTGCAGGGGAGCTTTGTAACCTTAGTTATCTCTTTTATAATTCTCTATGCTCCAAAATTATTATGGTTAACATTTTCCCCCTTTAGTATGAAAGAGTCTTTCTTTCTTTAGGACCAAGAAGAACTTCTTTCTTGAGACTCTACTCGTCTATCAGAACAAAATTGAAGTTGTTTGAACTTGTGCTTCCTAAAATCCTTTTCTTGCAAGAAAATTCAAAAAACAACTAATTATATGAATTTAATAACGTGATCTGAAGCATCCAAGAGTATACCGTCGAATCGTTGTATTGTTGGCTCATAGTTTCTTATGAACCTTAGTGGTTCCTTGTTTGAATTGGTGAGGTTTCTTCGCGGAATAGGTGGTCTAAGGTTCTGGCGAAATTAATGTTGTCTATCTTCTTGATCGAGCAAAGATATTGTTTGTTTCCCCTTTAGAGATCAGGGAATTAATGTTCTGACGCATCGATGCGAGACTATATAGGCTCTTAATTTGAGTAATGTTTGCTTATCCCCCTCTAGGGGTTGTTTCAACCTGGCCCTAAAGGACGGTGCTGAAGGCTTTACTCAAAACTTAGTCCAATCATTTTTCGAGCGACGTCCTAAGGACTTATCCATCCTCCCTCTAAGAGGTGCTTAGGTATGGCCCCTGGGGGTGGTGGAAAGGCTTTGTTCAGGTCCTACACTCTCCCAAGAGCTTACCCATCCTCCCTCTAGGAGGCGCCATAACCTGGATATGTAGACTCAGTTATGGGCTTGCAGATGCTCTAGCCTAGCCCAGGTTCGTGGTCAAAAGCTTCTTTTGACCTTCCTCTAAGAGATGCCTCAACTATCCCGGGGGTGTAGACAAGGGCTTACGGGATGCTATGACCTGGCCCGGAGGTGTTACCAAAGGCTTAATGAACACCCCTCGTGGAGGTACTACCTTACCCTGACCTCAGGGGCGCGGATAAGGGCTTTACAACATCGAGCTAACGGATCAGTCAGAATTATTTAGCATTTTCGAAATGTAATTTATTCATTTAAGTGCGGAAAATAAGATTTTAGAAGCTCCCCATTCAATATTAGCGGTACCAAGTTACCATCAAGTTTGCATAATCGGTATGCTACGTGAGGAATGACAGTTTCAACGATCAAAGGTCCTTCCCAACTTGGGCTTAAGGATCTATCTGCTGGATCTTTTGTGTTGGCTAGGACTCTTCAGAATAAGAGTTCTCCTACCAGAAAGGGTCGGGTCTTAACCTTCGAGTTTAGCATCTAGAAATTTGTCGTTTATATTCAGCTGTTCATAGAGCGGCTTCATCGCGTAGTTCTGGTAGTAGATCTGTGGATTCTTTTCGTAATTCTTGGTTTGGATCAAAGGTGTAAGCAACCCGCCACTGTGATAGGACCTTGGTTTTTACCAGGGCATGGCTTCATAGCCATAGGTTAGTGAATAAAGGGTATGCCTTGTAATAGTTTTAGCTAATGTCCGATAGTCACAGAGGACAAAGGGAAGTTTGTCCACCCAATTTCCTTTGGCTTTGTTTAACCGTTTCTTCAGAATGGTTTTTATTGTTTTGTTGGCTACTTCAACAACCCCATCACCTCTCGGATGGGAAACTGAAGAGAAGCTTTTTAGGATCTTATTTTCTCAGCAATAGGTGGTGAATTATGCGCTTTCAAACTGGGTACCATTGTCAGAGACAATCTTGTATGTTATCCCAAACCGGGTGACAATATTCTTGATTACGAATCTTAGTGCCTTCCTTGAGGTGATTTTTGGTAGGGGTTCTACTTCCACCCATTTGGTAAAATAGTCAATTGCAACAACGGTGATTTGGCTCCTCCCTTGGAGATAGGGACGGGTCCTATTAGATCAATTTCCCAAACATCGAAGGGTCATGAACTTTGGATCGATGTGAGTCGGCTAGACAGCTGTTGGAGTATTTTCGCATATCTTTGGCAACCTTCGCACGTTTTCACATATTCGATCGCATGATTGGTCATTTGAGGCCAGCGGAAGTCTTTTCTTACGATCTTTTTCGCCAATTTTATCCCATTGGAATGATCTCTACAAGATTCAGAGTGAGCTTCCTACAATAATCTTAGTCCGACCGTGGGAGTTACGCACCTTAGATAAGGTTGTGCGTACCCCTTCTTATAAAGTATGCCATTTTTAATAGTAACAGTTGTAGACTAATGCCTTACCTTTCATGCTTTAGTTTTGTCATTTGGCAGGGTGCAATTAAGTATATATTCCAGGATTGGGGCCATCCATGTGTCGGAAATGTTATTTTCGGTCTTGTTTTAGGTTTGTTCTTCCTCAAGGATCTCGGGGTCATCCACCCCTTCCTGCAATCGCGCTCGAGACCGGGTCATAACCATTTCCTCCGAATCAAGTTCTGAGACCTATTCTTCTATACTTAGCTTTTCCTGGAACCCTACTATGACTATCCGTGTTTCAGGGGCTCCCCTCGAACTTGCTAATTTTTCTAATGAGCCAGCTTGAGAATTCTCTCCCCTGGGCACTTGGTGTTCCAGGAAGTTTTAGAACTGCTCATGTAATTTGTTTACCTTTTTAGGTATAGTATCAGCCTTGTGTCTTTATTTTGGTAAATTTGCTTGACTTGGTTCACCATTAGTTGAGAATTAGTTGAGAATCACTAAAGATCCAAATATGGGGGATCTTGAGTTGTAATGCCAAAGTCAAGCCAGCAATCATGGACTCATACTCTACTACGTTATCGGTTGTCAGAAACCCTAACTTTATGGCATAGTGCAGTTGGTTACCGTCGGGTGTAATATTTATTTACAACTCCCTGCTCATTGGAGGTACATCAACATAAAATTGCCATTTTGGCTTCTGGTCATTCTTTTTCTAAGATTGTTCATTGATAAAACTGGTACATTCATTGATGAAGTCAGCCAACGCTTGTCCCTTGATGGTGGCTCTCGGTTGGAATTCTATCAAGTATTGACTCAATTCGATTCCCCACTTTTCCTACCCCCAGAAGTCTCGGGTCTTCCGGAAATCTATTTGAGAGGAAAGTTTGATAAGACCTTTATCGAGTGTGCATGCAAGCATTTCCTTAGTTTCCTGGCCATGAGCAACAAACAATAAGCCAATTTCTTAATTACTAGGTTTCCATCACTTTTAAACGACGACTCACATAATATGCTGGAAATTGTACCCTTTTTTTTCTCTGGCTAGGACGCAGCTAATAACATGTTTCGACACTGCTATGTAAAGGAATAGTTCTTCTCCATTTTTTGGGCTAGAGAGTATGGGTGGCTTTTTTAAACGGTCCTTCAGCTCTTGGAAAGTCCTGGTGCATTCTTTGTTCCACTTGAAGGTCTTCTTCTTCTTTATGATGTCAAAGAATTTAAGACATTTATCTGTGGCTTTAGAGATGATTCTGCTGAGGACAAACACCTTCCCATTGAGACTCATAGTGTCTTTAATAGTTTTAAGTTCTTCCATCTTTCGAATGGCTTCAATTTGTTCGGGGCTTGCCTCTATGCCTCGCTCGCTTACAATGCAACCCAGGAACTTTCTCAAATGGACTCCAAAGCTGCACTTTAGAAGGTTGAATTTCATTTGATATTGTTTGAGGGTCTTAAACATTTCCATCAAGTCACCTAAGTGATTTTATTTTTCCCATGATTTAACTAGCATATCATTGACACATACTTCCATGTTCCATCCAATTTTCCCTTCAAATATATTATTGACCAGGCGTTGGTAAGTGGCTCCCACGTTTTTTAAACCGAAAGGCATCATTTTATAGCAATATGTTCCCCAATCCATGATAAAACTGGTATGCTCTTCATCCGGTTGGTTCATGGGGATTTGATTATATCCAGAGTAAGCGTCCACTATCAAGAGCAACTTATGTCCGCTAGTAGAGTCACTAGTTGGTCTATCCGGGAAAGAGAGTAGCAATCTTTCGGGCAAGACATATTCAAGTCGGTATAGTCGACACATGTTCTCCACTTTCCATTAGACTTTTATTTTACCAGGACTGGGTTAGCTAACTAGCGGGGGTAGTATACCTCCTGAATGAATCCGTCGTTCAATAGTCATTTCACTTCATCCCTCATAGCTTTCGATCGGGCCATATCTAATTGCCTCTTCTTATGTCGTGCCAGTGTGAATTTATGATCAATGTTTAAGGCATGAATCATGGTAGAGGGGTTGATGTCAACCATGTTCGAGTGGATCCATGCAAATACGTGATTATTTTCTTTGAGTGATAAAATAAGTTTTTGTTTTAAGTTGGGATTTAGGCCTTTTCCCACTTTGAAAACTTTGGTGAAATCAGTGAAGTCCATGCACACCTCTTCTGTTTCTTCCATCATGGTGATTCCTTCAATATCCCCCTAACGGTCCAGCTCTGTGACTATCGTTTTTTTCTATCGAGAGGAGATGAGCCATTTTCCTTTTCCTTCTGGCGGACCTACACTTTTTAGTTACATGGTTACTATATCTTTTATATGTCTTAGGTTCTGTCTCGAATGTCGGATGAGGAAGTCTGTCATCCAAGGGCTGTAATTCAACAGAAGAATCGAAATACGTAGAATACTCACTTTTGTATTGATCAATAGTAGCGAAATACAATTCTCAAGAGCTGAACTGCTCACCTTTGATAGTCCCAAGCCACGCTTTGTCAGAAACTTCACCATCAAGTATTTGGAGGAGACGAAAGCATCTACTTCATCCAGAGTAGGCCGTCCAAAGAATGTGTTGTAGTAAGATGGCTAGTTCGTGATCACAAAGTGAGTTTTAAATGCCCTACTACAAGGCTGTATTCCCATGTGCACGTTAACCAGATCTGTCCGATGGGGATGGAACCCATGTTCTTGAACCTAAAGATTGGTTCCATGGTTGGTTCTAGCTCACTCTTGGGAATGCACGTTTGATCAAATGCGTGCTTAAAGATGACATGAACTGCAGTCCCCATGTCAACAAGTATCATTGAAATAGTGAACGACCTTATTTGAGCTGTGATCATCCGGGATCATTATGAGGATGTTAAATGTCCCTCTTAAGCTTTTTAGGGGTGATCACAAAAGTATGCATAGGGATGTTAGACTGTTGATTCTTTTGCGATGGTTCCTCCTGAATCGAGAATATGCCTTCATAAGATTCTTTGAGGTACTTGTTACGCGAAGCCCTGTCATCACCTGTCGGATGTGGGCCTCCATGAATGATGTCGATCCTATTCATGGGAGGTTTAGACCCAACATTTCCTCTCCATCCACCATATTGACCACCGGTTCAGTGATATGTCGAGGTTCGTTTTCTATCCTAATACCTCCCCTATTACCGTGGACAAACTCCTTGAGATGTTCCTCTCGGATCAACTTCTGAATGATACCAATCAATGTCTGACACTCATCCATCTTGTATCTGTTAGCTTCATGAAATTGACAATCATCTCCTCCTCTCCTGGGTTCTGAATTGTTTTGAGCTTTTTGTGAAACAGGGAAATTAAACTTGATTTTTGCCATCGTATAAATATGAGAAATGGGCATGTTCAAAGGTAATGGGTTGGTGTTGTCATCCTCCCACTCGCTCTGCTTAAATATTTTGTCGTACGCTGGCCTCTTGTTGTCTTTCCTTGAATTCATCTTCTTATTATTATGATAGGATCGGTCCAAGCGGATGTACTTATTGGCCTGGAAGTGGAAGTCTTGCTAACTTGTGCATCCATTGTGGAATAGTTGTTTCTAGAACGGCGTGTTAGGCATCAAGCCATTGTAGATCATTATCATCTTATCTCGATCACTCATTCCCTTAGCTTTTAAGGCTTCAAGATTGAACCATTTAAGATAGTCACATAAGGGATCATCGGGTCTCTGTCTAATGTTGTCGAGTACAGTGCAGGTGATGGTAGGATCTTTACAAATGCAGAATGGAGCACATAATTCATAAGTGAATTATTTCCAAGAGTAAACGGGCTTTTCCCTATACTTTTGGTACTATTTAGTGGTCGCCCCTTGGAGGGTGATAGGGAAGAGGCAATGTCTGGTTACCCTGGAGGCATCATATAGGTCCCTTTGGCTGTTAAAAGCCACCAAATAGTCATCATGGTCAGTCGTCCATTGGTATTTTACTATCGGCACCTTAACATGAGATGGGATTGGAATTTCCATAATGTCATTGGTGAAAGGAGACACTCTCTCACCTCTATTAGTGTGACGACCCACACCCGCCACATGGCGTAGATAGCCATTCGGGATATAACACATAATAATAATAGCAGAACTAAACATAATATATTTCACATCAGAGTTTTACAACATAATATACATCAGAGTAAATATCCCAAGGATCATATATTTCTACACAACGGTACAATGGAATAAAAAAAACATAATTATACATGTCAGATAAAGAGATAAAGTAGGTCCAAAACAGCGGAGTCTTCAAGAGCATATCCAGAACAATCCTAATCCACTTCAGCTCAAAGTCCAAAATAGCTCCAACAGCGAGCTCCAATTAAACCTGCTAATCAGCATGCCCATGTGGAAATTGTGGGCACCCGAGGTTACAAAGGGAAAACAACATCGAGTCAGTCATAGGACAGGTGTGAGAAAACTTTTATTAACTAGTTATACTTAACCTAAATTTGAACAAGGTATTGCAGTCCTCCCCTCACTAGGAGGGGCATTGTCTTTGGTCAATCCAGGGTCTCCTAAGAAACATTCTTTCCGTTCAGTCATATAGCAGGATCGTGCAGTGGCTTGATCTCCTCGAACTATTCCCACTCCTCCATCCGTGGGAAACTTCATCAACAGACACCATAGGGCTAAGCATGCTTTGAATTCCTCCATCATAGGTCGTGCGAGGAATGTGTTGTATGGTCTATCAATGTCCATGACTAAGAAGGAGAGAACTCGTTTTCTTGTGCGATCTCCTTCACCTAACATTACGGGAAGGTTGATTATTCCGTGCGGAGCATTGGAGGTCCTGTTGAACCCTCGTATTCTTCCAGTACATGGCTTCAAATCATCCTCTTCATATCCCTTTTGATCAAAGGCTCTTTTAAACAAGATATTCGTAGAGCATCCAGTGTCCAAGAGGATCCTTTTAATTGCAGCGTCCTCGAATTTAGCTGTGATGGTCATTGGGTCTATGATTGGAGTATCGATTCCGTATGCATCCCTTCTCCTGAAGACACATCATCGGAAAGTGTCCTTCTTTGTTTAGGTGGAAGCTCCTCATTAGGGGTACTGCATTCCCCGACCTCCATGTTTCTAGCCCTCATAACGTATTTTTCCATTGATTTGACGCTGTGTCCTACTGGATGTGGTCCTGCCACAATAGCATTGATCACTATTCCTCGGTTCTTCGGGGAAGCTGAGGAGGGAGGTCTATCTTGATCTGGCTTTCCATCGGGGGCTTTCAGTTTACCATCCCTTTGGGTAGCTTTATACTCATCCAATTTCCCTTCATGTATCAATTTCTCAATTACTTCCCTCAAATGACGACATTCGTTTGTCGTGTGACCATAACGTTCGTGGAACCTGCAGTATTTGTTGGTTTTATTTACTTCCTCAGTGCTCACTCTGGCTTGAGGTATCTTGTAAGGCATCACGTTGCAGGTGTCCATGAAAATGTTTTCCAAGATGTCATTGAGTGGAGTATAGGTATAAAAGCTCTGAAATCGTGGACGTTTCATGTCGTTGTTACGATCCATTCCTCTATTGCCCCCTTTTTGACTTCCGTCGTCTTTCTTATTCTTGTTCCCAGCACTCGCCTCTCCTCTCTGGGAGTCATTATTGGCTTGCTTAGGGGTTTCTTTGCCTTGCACTGTTGGGTCCTCTGTCATCCTTTTCTTTCTGCTTTTTGTCGCTTCTTCCTTCCTTAGATATATAGCTGCTTTCTCATGAAATTCTTCCATGTTACGGTGAGGTTCTCTTCCATGTTACGGTGAGGTTCTCCAATTAGATAGTCTCCAAATGGTGAGTCAGGGTCCACACCTTCTGCCAAGGCCATCAAGACTGTTTGTGGATGTGGATCTTCAACTTGTGCCAGAGCTAGGTGGAAACGTTCCAAATAAGATTTCAATGGTTCGTCCTGGCTTTGAGTTATGCGGCAAAGAGACAAAATATTCTTAGCCTAAGGGGCATGGAGACAAAATTGATTCAGGAATTTCTTTGCCAAGTCCGCAAAGCAGGATATGGATTTTGGAAGTAATCGAGTAGACCACAAAGTCGCAACATCTTCCAAGTGGATGAGGAACACTCTGCACTTAATGGCATTCGATACCCCAACTGCATCCATCAACCAATTATAGCATGCCAAGTGCTGATTTGGATTTTTTCACCCATTATAATTGTTCATTTAGGGAATCTTATTTTTTGTTGGAAATAGGGCAGCCCTGATGTCATCAGTGAAGGGGGTGTGGCTACAGTCCAGCCCCAAATCCTCATTAGTTTGTTTCCCGCTGTCATGCATTATCTGCTTGATCATTGCCTCTACTTCCAGACTTGTCATAGGTCTTTGTCCTTCAGTAACTTCAGACCAAGGGGGCCCATCCAGATCTTCCCCTGCCGCTGCTTGTGTGCCACCCGTAGCTGCTCATTGGCGCCTCCTCCAATTCGATTGTTATTTCGACGTGCAAGAGGTGGGGGAGGTGGTGCCTCAAATTCATCTTGTCTTCGATCTTGAACATTCTGACCCGGAGAATTTGGTTCCACTTATGTTGCCTGTCCGTCGGGGGCTTGATGTGCTCTAGCTTGGTTATTTTACCCCCTTGAAGCTTGGTTGGGCTCAGCATGATGAGTTTGCCTTTGTCTCCTATTCTGACCATTAGCTCCTCGCATGGCTCGATACCTGTCCTCCGGGGATAATAAGCCAAACACAATGTCTTCAGCATTCTCTGGTCTTTGATATGGACGGCGTGGTGGTCTCACCATCTCATCAGAAGAGTCTGTACCCTCTGCGATCTCTTGACTATGGAGAGATAGAGATCTAGGCTTCATGAAATCTTCAGTTTGCTTGGAAATACGATCCATTTCCTATCGCAAAGAAGCACCTTCCTCCTTTTGTACCTGGAGTGCAGTAGCAGCTTCATTCAAGCAATTAATCATCAACATGAAGTTTTCTTGAGTCATGGGTCCAGCATTAGGGGTTGGATCTGGAGTAGAAGTGGAAGCAACATTAGTTCAATGAACTTGATTTGCAGTAGCGCGATTCCTGTTTGCAGCGCGTGAATCTCTAAAATTTTCTTGCTGGCTAGTTGATGTCATCCTAGTTCTAACCATTTCCTTGTAAGATCTTTAACGGGGTTCCTAGTTCTGAGAAATAGATCTAGTATAAAAAATTTGAGAAGTGTTCACTTCTCAGTGAAAGCACCAAAATGTTGACATGGATTTGTGGCAACACCCAAAGAAAGGGATTTGTATAGAGATAAATATAAAGAAATAGTAAAACTAAAAAGAGAAAGAGAAAGCACATACAAATTTATAGTGGTTCGGTTTTTGAAAGCCTACATCCACTTTAATCTTTGTTATTATCCTCTTTGATCTTAGTTACAAAGCCTGAGAGAGATATCTTGAACCTCAAATACTGAGCTTGTACAAAAGAAAGCAAAGGAAACAAAGATGTAGATCTGGATCTGCTTGCTATGAGGAGAGCTTCTGGCCAAAAGTCCTTTTTCCATGACCCTTGGGGGTCTATTTATAGTTGTAAAGCTGGGTCGAGTTTCTTTGGGCCTTGCAAATTAGATCCATGTAGTTCTGAAAGCAGCCGAATCTTCTAAGTATTGGATGACATGGTGCCGAACCGAAGCCAAACTTAGGCTCAGTTCGGTGGTTTTGTGCTTGCATGGAATGATTCGACACGGAGTGAGACTGAACTGAAGCCACCTTTGGTTTCGTCTTGTTGTACTTGAGCTTAGTGGAGTGCTTCAATGCTAAAGGTGGGGAGGCCGATACCAATGAGAATGAGACCACTGAAGGCCGAAACCAAGTGCAGGCGAGACGAAGCGAAGCACATCTGATCTTGTTATTGGGCCGAGACCAATATGTGTCGAAATAGATCTAAGGCCGAGATAAATCATGAGCGAACCTAAGCTATGCCAAAACGAAGTGTGGCCGAGACCAAGAGACGTGCTTTGACAAAGTGCTTGGACGAATACCAATATGAAAGCCGAAACCAAATGGGCCGAAGCCAAGCTTGACCGAGACGAATGCATGAGAGCTCGTGTCCAAGTTGATACCAATGTGGGCCGAAGCCAATATGAGGCTGAAACCAGTCAAGGATGAAACCAATACTTGTAATTCTCGTGCTTTATTCTTTTGTCATGTGAGCAGGCTTTGACCAAAAAGCTGGTCAACACCGTGTTTTGTGTGACCATTTTACCCTCGGAGGATATGAGGTCCAGATTCCAGATCACTTCCATTGGGTCTGTAAGGTGTCTTCCATTTCCGTAGTGTGGTCACATTAAGGATATAGACTTATAAGTAGTGAGATATCACTAGGATGAGTTTGGAGTTGGAAGGGGAGAATTGGCCAGGGATGGGGGTCGGTTAGGCCGATCGTTTGGAAACCGACCCGACCGTTGATCGATCAGTTGGCCTGGGTAGACAACCTATATGGGCTGAGGACTTAGGAGGATGGAGGCATCTTCTTCATTTGCTTCTTCCACCAAGCTTTTTCAAAGAAACCCATTAATGGCGACCACAATCTTCCACTAAATTCTTTCCTCCAAATCAACTCCAAATCCATCAAGAATCAATCCTAAGCTAGAGGAGGCTTAGATCAACACTAAACAACAACAAAATGAGCAAGATCTTCACCAAATCATTGGAATGGTTCCACCTTTCCTCCTCTATTTTCGAATTTCGTGGGCATAAGGTGAGTGGTTGACTTCTATTCACTAATTAGGTTGTATTATTGTTGTTTAATACCATTTATCCATGTTATATTGACTATATATGCTTATTGGTTGGTATTATGACATTTTGGTGATATTTAGGGCGTTTTTGACCAATTGATTGGTGTTTTTGTTGTTGCACTTGTTTGTTATATTTATGGCATTACTAGGAAGCATTAGAATGGACTCAAACGCCGTCGAATGGCAATACGAGTAAAAAGATTCAATCTTGGAATTCTGTCTCGTAACTCTCGTACAGGGAAGTTCAGCCAAGACGATCGTAAAGGGCAGCAAGGAAGGCCCATAGCAAAGTCAAGTGGAGTATGGGTCCAATGAAGTGTCGGGTCGGGTCGGCTCTGGATGATTGGCTCGGCATGATAATGGATCCAGGAAGCAGAAGATGTATAATGGAGGCACGGTTGGATCGGTTCAATGACCAATCCTGGGTAAACGATCGGATCGGTGAGGAAATCAGGACGAGAATAAATATGTAGAGCTAGGCACACTCCTAGGGGTCGGCTCGGCAAAGTCGACCCAACCTAGCAACGAATGGAATGGAGTTTTGGGATGAAGAGGACCGACTCGTGATGGTCTTGCCGACCGTGGTGGACCGATCCCCACCAAGCTTTGAGTTGGAACATGTTGCCTAGTCGACCCCAGTCACACCGACCTTCAATCGTTGGAAGCATAAAAGGTGTCTTAGCTCCATCCAAGGCACACTGATCCCAACCTCCACCGACTCCAAACGTAGACCGACCCTAGTTACGTCGATCGATTGTTGTAGCTTGACATTTGAAGATAACTCCATCTCGACTGGTTCGATCCTAGGTACGAAGGGGTGTCTTGAGGAGGCGACTATATATGCTCCATATAGGAGCAACCTTAGTGATTCTTGAGATGGGATCACACGTGTGCGAAGGGCTTGTGGTGCTTACAAATTTAGTGCATCAGTCTAGACTCAGGTACGGTATTTCAACCTTCACCCTTTTGGGGTTTGGCTGTTTGCATAGGTTGGACAAGTTAAGGTTTTTAAAGCCTCGGGCTGTGCAGTTAGTAGGAAACCTGGATCTCTCACCCTTTGGGGTTTGGCTGTTTGCAGGAGATCCACGGATAATACCTAAGTAGGATTGGGTGCCTAGAGATGTACATAACACAAGTTAAAAGCATTGAGTGAGAGTTATTGAGGTTGACTTTTTGTATGATGGTTGCTATTAGTTTATACACTTCACTATATGTGGTATATATGATTGGACCCTTGAGTAGTAGTACATGTTATATGTGCTAATCTCTTTGGTTGCAGGTGCAGGTTAGGTATGAGTTTTCATACCATTTATATTATACATATATTAGTTGTTTGATATTTACTGCTTACACCAGACTTTGTCTGACCCTCAATTTTATGTCTCTTCTTATTAATCAGGGGTGCTCTTTAATGAGCAGACCATAGACAGGTTTAATGAGTGCGTGTAGCTCTTCTGGAGGAGCAGGAGGCTCTCGTATCAGATATATTTACTTCCATATGCTTTCATTTGTTGCACTACTTGCGGACATTTAGTAGTGTATTTTGTTAGAGACAGATTTGGGTTATTACGTATGTTTAACTCATTTTGGGATATGCTATATTATGAACGTGTTACTCTGATATGATGTTCATTTTTAGCTTTTTACTGTCTCGCCTGTTTTATACTAGTATGTTTTATTATATTTTATTCCATGCGCTGTGAGGTATACCACAGGTTTAGTTGATTGAAAATTTCGTATTCTTTAGCCACTAACAACCAGCTCATATTAGTTAGGCATGTTGCAGAGCAATATGACCGGAAGTGCCAACTAATACGGGCGGGTCATTACATTGGTATCAGAGCTTGGATTGCATAGTTAACCTAAGTTAGGCATTACCTGGGGAGGGAAATATAGATAGCGAGAGTGCGTATTTGTGGATATTTTGGTTTTCAAAGCTATATAAGTATGTATATAGTATACCTTATTTTAGGAGTCGCACTGTGCATACACCACTATAAGAATTTGGGAAAGTGCCTGATCGTTTTCTTTACAGATAAGCGATGAGTCGAGGAAGAGGGAATTCTAGGAATTCCAAAAATTCTGGTTCCTAAGTGGGAGGAGGAGGGGTAGTCCCAGAACCTAAGGTTCCAGATATGTAAACCATGTTCGCTGCCTTTATGCAGAACATGTGGAGGGATGCTCAGGGGGCTGCCCCAGGTCGTGATGGTGGTATTGTGCAGGCACCCGGGGCCGATTTTGCGAAGTTGAGCAAAGATTTTACCAGTCTTGGTGGTAAACCGGCCATGGAAGTTCAAAATTGGCTCGATTCTTGTGTGCGCATCTTTGAGGATTTGGAATTGGCTGATGTTATGAAGAGGAGATTGGCCTCACACCAACTGTAGGGGTGGGAAATGAAGTGGTGGATAGCATAAGAGCTGCTACTCTCGAGAATCAAATTACATGGAACCAGTTCAAAACTCATTTCATGGAGAAGTTTATTCCATCCACTCTAAAGGCTGAGTTGTTCAGGAAGTTTATTGATCTGAAGCAGAATGGGAGACCTGTTTTAGAGTATGTTGTTGAGTTCGACTCTTTGTCGAAGTATGTGAGGTCTTTTGTCGATACTCCGGAAGGAAAGAATGAGAAGTTTATCTCAAGATTGATGCTCATTCGAGGAGAAGCTCATCTTCCATATTAATGAGACCTTTGAGGAGGAAAGCCTTGAGATCGGAAAGCCTTTTTCTTAAATTGAGTGTAGTCACTACTGCTGTTTCTAAGGAGGCGTCTAAGTTGCCGGGGAGCGGAACTGGTCAGAAAATGTTTTAGGGGAAGAGAAATTCGCCTCAGTCTCAGGGTAGCCAGAAGAAGTCCAAGGTGGACATTGTGTGTTACCGATGCGGCCAGAAGGGTTACTATTCTAAGGGCTGTAGAGATCCTCCGGGGATGAAAGGGAAGAAGTGTTATAACAGCGGTAAAGAGAGGCACTTCATCAATGTCCATAACCCCCGAAGGACAAGTAGCCGGTGAAACCATATGCTCTTAATGCAAACCCAACTTCGTTAAATGCCCCAATAGCGACAGAGAAGGGAAAAGGTGTCGTTGCGCAAGGTATGCTTTCCATTAATCATATTCCTATTCGTGTTCTTTTTGATACTGGGGCTTCACACCCTTTTATATCTAGTGACCTGGTAGATAGATTAGAGTTAGACCCTGAAGTAGTCAGTAGACCCTTAGTGGTAACGAACCCCATAGGTGGTTCGACCAGCCTTAGCATGATTTGTCGCGGGTTGGTATTATCGAGTCATGGATGCATGTTTGATTGTGATTGTTTTGTTTTGGGCTTTACTAGGTTTGGCCTCATTCTGGGAGTCGATTGGCTCTAGAAGTTTAACATGGTGGTGGACTGTGAGAGGCCTTCAGTGGCCATTTGTGTTGCTGATGATTGGAGGGTGGTTTTAAGTGGCCTGCCTGGTGACGAGGTTTTGGCTAGTTCCATGTTTTCCCTTGACATCCTACACAGTGAGTTATTGGGAGTGCCCGTTGCTAGTGAGTATCCGGATATCTTTAGGGAGGTGACCAGACTTCCACCCCACAAGGAAATTGATTTTCTTATTGACTTAGTGAAAGATGCCCGACCTATAGTAATGCCATTGCGGAGGATGGCGCCGAGAGAGCAGTTAGAGCTCGAGGGGCAAATAAGCGATCTTCTAAGGAAGGGATTCATTAGGAGAGGTATCTCAGAGTGGGGCAAGTCAGTTGTGTTCGCCACTAAAGCGGATGGTTCCCTTCGGTTATGTATAGACTACCGAGAGCTGAATAAAGTGACAAAGAAGAATAAGTATCCACTTCCTCGTATTGATGATCTGTTCGATCAGTTGAATGGGGCAAGGGTGTTTTCTCAGTTGGACCTTGCCACGGGTTTTCATCAGCTTCGAGTAGTGGCAGAAAGTGTGCCAAGGACTTTCGTACGCCGTCAGGATTTATTGAATGGTTGGTTATGTCGTTCGGGCTAACCAATGCACCAGCTTATTTTGTGGATCTCATGAATCGTGTCTTCAGGGATCAGTTGAATGGATTTGTGCTCGTGTTTGTTGACGACATTCTCGTTTACTCTTGGATAGATGAAGAGCACAAATCCATCTCAGGGTTGTGATGGAGGTGTTGAGGAAGAACCAGTTAAGGGAGAAATTTTCTAAGTGTCACTTCTGGAAGGAGGAAGTGAGGTTCTTGGGTCACGTTGTTTCAGGGAATGGTATTGCCGTTGATCCTGCGAAAGTAGAGACAATACAAGATTGGATTACATCCAAGAATGCAACGGATGTGATAACCCCAAACTTCCACGGAATGAAAGTAAGGAATAATCATTTGGAATACAACATAAATACAACAATACAGATCACAAATACAACCTAGCATAGGAAAACTATAGAATAACAACATCATAGCAGCGGAAATATGAATGTCATCAACCACAGAATTCCACAGTCACAGAGTCCTAAATTATTACATCAAGTTTCAGCAAAAGGAAATAAGTTTCAAACTCTAAATAGTACAACTTGACATAAAATAAGTTTGGATGTCTCAAAGTCTAAAGATAAAATGCAAACAAAAGATAAATGATAGATAGTCTTCATAGCTCCAAATCATCACCTTAACTAAGCAACACCACGAAAGCTCCAAAGATAGCAACTCCAAAGAAAGTGAAACCTGTTACTTGGCTGCCCGTGTGGAAAAGAGGGCACCCGAGTTTGCAAAGGTGAAAACAAACTATGAGTCAGTCATGGGACTGGTGTGAGAATTCTTAACTAATTTAACTAATAGTAATAAGGCAAATCCAAATACCACGCCGCTAACGCAGAACGGGTTTACTCCAATGGATTGCCGTGCATAAGTTTAAAGTGATAGAACAAACAATAAGTAAATCGTAAAACAACGCTATGCTTTTGGAAAAATGGAATCACCATAAGACTCAAGTCCCATCACACAATGCAACACAAACCAGAGGATAGAGTTTTACCTTATGGTGATTAAACATGCTCGGTACGATAAAAACGAATCTAATATTATCATTAGTGTATGTAAAAACATTTCAAAATAAATGTATCAATCCTAGGAAGCATAGTACCCCATACTACTATGCCTCCATACTAGTAATACAATCAAATCCGTAGGGTCGTATTTGGAATTTGGTTTCCATCATGAGTCAAGGCTAGGGAGGAGCTCCTTACCGATTCGAGACACTCTAGCTAATGTCTCAGGATCCCCCGCAGTGAACCCTTGGATCCTGCAGGGCCGGTCCACACACACAACTTTGTGGATTGGCAATTCCTGAACACACGTTTCCCGATCCTATAGGACCTATCATCCGAGGCGCCTCATTCCATCATCCACATAAGTAAAATATCAGCCAGTTTACGCACTGACACTACTTCTAGCTAGAAAGAAACGTGCTGCTCTCGCTGCGTTCCCTTCTCCCGTTTTAGACTCCACCGGGTTGTGAGGCTCGTGAAGCTACGTAATACACAAAGCTATGCTTATTCAAGCTGTGCTTTGATCGTCACCACAAGGTTCTGCTTTTCAACAAGAAACCTTGATCATTGCATCTTGGTATGCCACACTGTCAATCCATATCATACTATTAATCTTTTGCCAAATATACAAAAGGGTGTTAAGCAAGAGAATAAATTCTCTGCCACCAAACATTCATATATTCGGAAGAAAATCAATAAATACAATATAAAGGAGTACAATGTCGGACACACATTCCATTTATAAGCCCGTTCTGGGTCTGAACGAAACTGGAGATACCCTCGTCCCGTATGTCCATTACGGAAAGGAGATACCCGCATATCCGTGAAATCAACACGTACGTTTGGGCAATTACCCCGACCCTTGAATTGGGAGCAAGTCAATTCAGGATCTTGATCATTGTCCATTCGAGGGAAGATTTACGGTCTTCATTCGCCGTCTTCAAACTTCAATTCTTAACGTCGCCGGATTACTTGGAATGAGATTAAATTCGGACTTCCCAAATAATCCTCGTATATATATAATGAAAATCCTTCCTTATCGTTAATATTATTTTTAATGATTAATCCCTATTTTAATTATTTAAAATAATCAAATCCTTATTTAACGACGCCACGGGTCAGTGGGCGACCCTGGCGCTGCTTTCAACCAACTTTGATTTTTACATTTCTCGAAATCTAACCGTTGGATTTTAACTTAGTTTATATCGTTAGAAAGATCTTCCCAAGGTGGTCCTAACGGTTCCAGTTTTGGTAAAATCCGATGGTCGGATCTTTTGGTATAGTCGTTTAAAGGTACGATTTCAAAATGCGAACTACCGCACTCGATTCGTTTAATTTTAATTATATATATAATATATATAAATATAAACTGTTTAACCATAATAACGTCGTTTGATTTAACAACGAGCTAAACAACTACCGATCTCTATTCAATTTTAATTCATTTAAAATGAAGACAATATTTCAACATTTTAAATACATTCTTTTATTTCTTTATTTACATTAAAATGTAAATTATAATTCAAAATCCAATTTCTCCCTTATTCTTTAGTTCTTATATTTACATAGGAATGTAAATTATATTACAATGTTGAATTCTATTCTTTATTCTTTTATTTACATTAAAAATGTAAATTCCATTCTTTCAATTACACTGTAAGGTCCTCTCTGTAATTACATTAAAAATGTAGGTAACATTCCATGTTAAATTTTCTATCTTTTAATTTGTCTCTTAATTTACAATATAAAATCATACTTTTTAATTTCATTAAAAATGTAATTAATATTACACGTCAAATCTTGTCTTTTAATTTGCAATGTAAATTTCTATACCTTAATTACATATAAAAATGAATTTTATATGCTATGCAATTTCTTACTCTTTCATTACATATAAAAATGAAATTTTGTTTTACATGTAAACGATAAATCTTTAATTACATATAGAAATGTCCTTTCTAATTTACAACATAAATTCAATTCTTTAATTACATAGTAAAAATGTGTTTTTAATTTACGATGGAAATTCTCATCTTTATTTACATAACAAAAATGTCTTTTTAAATTGCAATGAAAATTCTCATCTTTATTTACATAACAAAAATGTCTTTTTAATTTGCAATGTAAATTCTCATCTTTATTTACATAACAAAAATGCCTTTTTAATTTGCAATGTAAATTCTCATCTTTATTTACATAATTAAAAAAATATAAATTTATTTACAGTGCAAAAATCCCATCTTTTAATTTACATAGCAAAAATCTCATCTTTTAATTTACATTGCAAAAATCTCATCTTTTAATCTACAATGTAAAAATATCATCTTTTTATTTAAAATGTAAAGATATCATCTTTTTATTTACAATGTAAAAATATCATCTTTTTATTTACAATGTAAAGATATCATCTTTTTATTTTATTCTATGTTATATTTGTGTTTGAGAACACAAATAAAAGACATGTTTATTTTTCTACGTAATGTTTGTGCTTGAGAATACAAATAAGAATCATTCATTTTTCTATTCCAATTCAATCATGTATACAAAGTTGACAATATTTAATTGACAATCCAATAAGGTGACAAAATGATATTGTACATTGGACTGACAAAATAATGCCTTTCATTTAAATTGACAATTTAAATCAATTCAACACAAATGATTCATGTTTTTATATTGAATTGATAAGCTAAATCAATTCAAATAAAGTGACAAAATATGAATTAATTAACTAGATGAATCCCATAAAAGTGACAAACTACAAATTTTGATATTGAATCAATGATCTGAATCAACTCAATAAAATAAAAGGATGAATAATAATATTTGTCTAAGGCATATAGATCTATAATTATCCATTATATATTGTTCTTGAATTGATAACCTAAATCAATTTAATAAAATAAAGGGATGAATAATCATATTTGTTTAACACACATGAATCTTATAATTATCCATCACAACCAACAGAACAATCATCATACAATATCAGCACAAACAGATCTGAAATATATAACTAAAAATAAAAAAATTATAAATGAATTGATTAATTATTTTAAAACGAAAGAAATCTCACCTTGCTTTTCAGTCAGATCTAGAATTCAAAAAGGTCCAGAAATTTGTTCCAATCAGCTCTAAGTCGAAGTATTTGCTGTCACGATTCACACAGATCTGAAATTTTTGGATTCGGAGATCGTATGAATTAATTATCAATTTTTAATTAACAATTACTTTTCACAACTGCTACTATAACAGATAAAAGCGTCGCAAAATCTGAAATGTTCATACCTTTCTTTTTCAGTTTTGTTCAAAACTTAGATTCGAATTTTCGGGAGATGTATGCAGTAATTCTCGGAGGGGTTTGCGTGACGTTGGAGGGGTTTGCGTGACGTCGGAGAGCTGGGAGAGGGGAATGTTCGCCAGAAAGGGGGGAGGGTGCGGCGGCGTGTGGTGGGCCCGGCGGTGGACGGACGGCGGCGGCTTTGGGGCTTGCGTGCGGCGGTTTCAGGCGACGAGGGGTGGTGATTTCGGTGTAGAATCGAAGAGCACGAAAATCTCTTCGAAAAGTTGTACTATAGCGAAGGATTTCGTTGAGAAACGAAGGAGGAATCGAAGGAAGAAGATTTGAAGTGTTATGAGGTTCGGCGGTGTGAACGAGAGGAAGAAGACGCTACTGTTCACCCCGTATTTATACATGTATTTTAGGGTATTTTCTATTTTTAATTTATTTAATTAAATACAAAATTAGGGTTTTTCCATCTGATCTCCAAACGGAGCCCAACGACTGTCGAACAATATGTTTTGACGCCTTCTGAACGCAATGGCGCTAGTGCCATAGTCCAATTCTAAAGTTTACAACATGTTTCTTTATTTTAAAATAAATCTTTAATATTTAATTCGAACGTACTTTCTAATTTTACCGGGGCCATATACGAACTCAGAAAAATCCAGAAAAAATTATTTCTAGCTTTGTTTTGATGATACGATCCCAACAAAACAAATTTCGTTGAATTCCAAGACCGTTTGAAAAATAGCCATTTTCAAGTCGATTAAAATTGACCGAAATTGACCAAACTGAAATCTTTTTGCCACGATCACAAATTAATTCTAAAAATTATGAAAAATTAAACTTAACAATAATTTGATATCCCGAATTCAACAAAAGTGGTTTCGTCGAAAACAGAGGTCATTTGAAAAATGACTATTTTCAATATTAAAATATATACAGAAATTCTACACCGACTATTCTGAAATTTCAACTGGCCATAACTTTTAATTCCCGCTATGAAATTTCGATTTTTCGGATTCGTTGGAAAGATATTTTTAAATAAATTCTAATATTTTTGGTTTCACCAAAATCCGATTTATTCTGCATCCAGTACAGTCAGTCAAAGTTCAGATTTGACTTTTCAAACTACCATGCTATTTCTAATTCCTTTTATAATCAAATTAAATATATTCATATTAAATTCGATTAAAATAAATTTCTAGTCGTTATTATTTAAAATAATTTATTTCAAATATTTAAAAACCCTTAAAATCTCTAAAATTAAAATTTTAAATTGGCCCCAAATTCCGGGTTGTTACAATCTACCCCGCTTAATAACTTTCCGTCCTCGAAAAGGAAAAAGGAAAATAGAAGAGTAGGAACCAACACAGAGAATGTAAAATATTTTAAGCGTACCTCAAAACAAAACCTAATCGGGGATATCCACTTTGCAATTTGGATAGGCTTGTTTGATACTCTCCTCAGTTTCCCAAGTGCAGTCTCTAGGATCACTGCTCCATTGCACCTTGACTAGGTGGATTCTTTTATTTCTCAGCTCTCTAGTCTCCTTGCCAATAATTTTCAGTGGTTCCCTTCTCACTGCAAGGCTTGGGGTAATCTCCAAATCTTGTTGTGCAGCTTCTTCCACAACCAAATCTGGATCATGAATATGCTTCCGAAGTTGCGATACATGGAATACGTCGTGCACCCCAGGCAACCAGTCGGGCATCTGAATTCTGTAAGCTAGGGTACCAATCTTTTCAAGAATAGGAAAGGGGCCGATGAATTTAGGTGCTAATTTTCCTATCTTTCCAAAACGGATTACACCTCGCATTGGAGCAACTTTCAAATAGACATAGTCACCCACTTCAAAAGCCAACTCTCTTCTTCTTACATATGCATAGCTCTTTTGTCTACTTTGGGCAGCCAATAATCGCTTCTTAATATAATCGACTTTGTCTGAAACTTCTCGGACCATGTCTGGACCCAATACTAGACGATTTCCTTTTTCAACCCAACATGCTGGCGATCTACATGGCCTACCACATAAGGCTTCAAATGGAGACATTTTCAAACTTGCTTGATAGCTATTGTTATAAGAGAATTCAACTAAATGCAAGTGATCCTCCCAAGAACCTCCAAAATCGAGTATGCAAGCTCGCAATAGATCCTCAAGAATGCGATTCACCCTCTCAGTTTGGCCATCTGTCTAAGGGTGATATGCGGTACTAAGATTTAACTTCGTTCCCAACTCATTTTGGAATGTTTCCCAAAATTTGCTAGCAAAGATAGGATCACGGTCGCTAACGATGCTACTAGGAACCCTGTTTAAACAAAAGATTATTCTTTTATTATTCAATTAGAAAAATGAAAATTTTCATTTCGATAATGATGGAAAGGAAAGATCTAGTTTTATTACCCATGTAGCCTGACGATTTCTTTGTAATAAATTTGCGCCAGACTTTGAGCAGTTCGAGTGGACTTGACAGGTATGAAATAAGCGGTCTTAGTGAAGCGATCCACGATCACCTATATGCTATCATTTCCTTTCCTAGTACGAGGCAAACCATCTATAAAATCCATGGAGATTTGATCCCACTTCCAACCTGGAACCTCCAATGGTTGCAACAATCCCGCAAGCTTTTGTTAATCGCTCTTTACTTGTTGGCATGTAGGGCATCTATTCACATAAATGGATATATCTCTCTTCATAGCTTTCCACCAAAACGTGCGCTTACGATCTTGATACATCTTGCTCACGCTTGGATGGATGCTAAGCTTTGATTTGTGACCTTCATCTAAAACTTCCCTTATGAGCTCTGGGATACTTGGGACACAAATCCGCCCTTGCAATCTAAGAACTCCCTTTCCATCTATTTGAAAGTTCGTGTTTTCATCTTCTTGAATTCTTTCAATCATTTTTCGAATAAAAACATCATTTTTCTGAAGAGAAGAAATTTTATCAATCAAAGAAGGGGTAATGATGAGGCTTGCGACAATGACATTCTTTCTACTAAGTGCGTCCGCCACAACATTGGCTTTTCCCGGCGTGTATAAGATGTCGAGATCGTATGCCACCAGAAATTCTAGCCATTGTTGCTGCCTTAAATTCAAATCCTTTTGATCGAAGAGATATTTCAAAGATTGATGGTCTGTGAATAATTCAATTTTTTTTCCCAAAAGATAATGTCTCCAAATTTTTAAAGCAAAGACTACGGCCAACAACTCCAAGTCATTGACACAATAATTTTTCTCATGTGGATTTAATTGACGACTTGCATAAGCAACAACTTTGCCTCTTTGCATCAGTACCACGCCAAGACCACCACTTTGAGAAGCATCGGTGTAGACTTTTAAATCTTGGTTGCCATCGATGATGGTTCGTACGGGAGCAGTGGTCAAACTCACTTTTAGCTTTTGGAAGGCCTCCTCACAATTCGATGTCCAATTGAACTTGGTATGCTTCTTGGTGAGCTTTGTTAACGGGCCAGACAATTTGGAGAAGTCTTTGACGAATTTCCTATAATATCCAGCCAATCCTAGGAAGCTTCTTACTTCAGTGGGTGTATTGGGCTGCTTCCAATCTCGAATGGCGGCAATTTTACTTGGGTCAACAGCAATTCCTTCTTTTGACACAACATGGCCCAAGAATTTTACCTCCTCTTGCCAAAATGTGCATTTGGAAAATTATGCTTTTAAAACATTTCTTTGCAGAATTTCCAACACTTCCCTTAAATGCCCTTCATGCTCCTCCTTATTTTAGAATAGATTAGAATATCATCAATGAAGACTAGGACGAATTTGTTTAGGACATCTCGGAAGACCCTATTCATCAAGTCAACAAAGTAGGTCGAAGCATTGCATAAACCGAACGGCATCACCAGCCATTCGTAGAATATGTCAGGACCTTTGAAGGCTGTCAAAGGTATGCATTCTTCGGCTATGCGAAGTTGATGGAAACCTGTGGCTAGGTCCATCTTAGAAAACACCTTGGCTCCATTTAATTGGTCCATTAAATCATCTATGCGAGGCAAGGGGTATTTGTTCTTTAATGTTTGCTTATTAAGGTCACGGTAATCCACACAGAGCCTTAGAGTACCGTCAGATTTGGGGACAAACACCACAGCTGCACCCCAATTGGAAAAACTAGGCCGGATGAGTCCCTTCCATAAGAGCTGCTTAGTTTGGGCTTTCAACTCTTATTTTTCTTTAGCGGATAGCATAAACTACAGGCCTTGCATTTGGGACAAGATCAATTCTGAAATCAATTTCCCTTCGCGGGGGTATGTTGTCTACTTCTTGAAATACGTCCGCATAATTTTTGACCACGGGGATCTTTTCTAAAGAAATAGGAGTGACTTCAAGGGAAGACCAAAATGATTTCCTATCTGTCTTTGAACCATGGCAAGGCATCGAAATAACATCCCCAAAATTTGTTTTGATTTCAACTATTCTATCCGCACATCTAACCTCATCCTCAAATTTTGTTAGCCAATCAAGACCAAGGATGATATCAAACTCGGAAAAATTCATGATAGTCAAGTCAAAAGGAAACTGAAAGTAAGAGTAGGAACTAGGCACCCTACAGTATAAATCAAGAACGATAGAACCTCCTACAGGATTATGAATATTAATTGGCTCTTTAAGGCTTCTTTGTTTTAATTTCAATTTCTTGACCGTGTTCCTAGAAATAAAGCTCCTTGAGGCACCCGTATCAAACAAAGCAGTAACAGGAATGTTTTTAACAGAAATAGTACCACCTAAAACATCAGGCTTACCTGCTCCTTCAGAAAAAGTAGGTGCGGAAGAAGGTGGTGCACTTGCCCCATCGTACACATGTGCAATCTGAGCTCCTCTCAACAGTGGACAATTAGGCTTGATATGACCCTTCTTGTGGCAGTTATAGCATTCTTTAGTGTCATCACTTCTGGCCTTCTTTGGATTTCTACAGTCCTTGCTATAGTGTCCAAACTTCTGGCAGTTGTAGCATTGCACCTATGCATTATCATGGGTTTTAGCAGCTCCAGAACCGCTTGCTTCATTCTTCTTTTCGGCTTGCTTCCTCTTATTATTATTGTTGGCCAAGCTCCTTTCTCTATCTTGTTGTGAAACCCTTTTGTCGTTCTCCTCCTAGCGACAAGCAAACTTAATCAACTTATTGAAAGAAAGGTCAATGTGAGCAGTAACCCTGTCAGTGTACTTCCTTGGAAGTCCGTTAATAAACCTCTTGTTCTTTTGAAAATCATCCTAAATCAATTCTGGGGCATAGCGAGAGAGGTCTTCAAATCTTCTTACATACTCCGAGATAGTTTTGTCGCCTTGTTTCAAGTTGGCGAACTCGTCATGCAGCCTTTCCACTTCTTGCCTTGGAATGTACTTTTCATTGAATAGCTCTTTAAACCTGGTCCAAGTCACATTTTCTTCATCGCCTCCTATATTGACCAATTCCCACCAATTCTGTGCTTCGCCTTGGAGCAGCCCTGAAGCCGTAAATCTCTTTCTTTGATCATCTAGCCCTATCCCTCCAAATATCTTCTCACATTTCTTAAGCCATGCCTTAGCCTGCGTCACGTTCTCCGTACCAGTGAATGGAACTCCACCTAAATTCTTGAACTTCTTCGCTACCTTGTCCAAGTCAAAGGGCTGCGGTGGTGGTGGTGGTGGCTGTTGAACTGTGGCCTCCTCAGTTTCAGCAACATTTTGCCTCCTTGCTCTAGCGGCAGCAGTACTCATTTTTAGTTAGTTCTGTACGATCTAGGAAAGAGTCAGAACAACTGTAATGGTGATTTTAAGAAATGATATAGATAAAAGGATGAAAAAAAAAGGACAGCAATAAATGACTGACTATTATGTATTCTCATGAAATGTTCGCTATAGAATATTGTGATTCTATGTAAACGAATTATTATAAATATGTTATATTCCAAAGCTAAGTTTAACCAAAGCTCTGATACCAACTGTGATAACCCCAAACTTCAATGGAATGAAGTAAGGAATAATCATTTGGAATACAACATAAATACAACAATACAGATCATAGATACAACATAGCACAGGAAAACTATAGAATAACAACATCATAGCAGCGGAAGTATGAATGTCATCAACCATAGAATTCCACAGTCACAGAGTCCTAAATTATTACATCAAGTTTTAGCAAAAGGAAATAAGTATCAAATTCTAAATAGTGCAACCCGACATAAAATAAGTTTGGATGTCTCAAAGTCTAAAGATAAAATGCAAACAAAAGATAAATGATAGATAGTCTTCATAGCTCCAAATCATCACCTCAACTAAGCAACACCACGAAATCTCCAAAGATAGCAACTCCAAAGAAAGTGAAATCTGTTACTTGGCTGTCCGTGTGGAATAGAGGGCACCCGAGTTTGCAAAGGTGAAAACAAACTACGAGTCAATCATGGGACTGGTGTGAGAATTCTTAACTAATTTAACTAATAGTAATGAGGCAAATCCAAAGACCACGCCGCCAACGCGGAACGGGTTTACTCCAATGGATTGTCGTGCATAAGTTTAAAGTGACAGAACAAACAATAAGTAAATTGTAAAACAACGCTATGCTTTTGAAAAAATGGAATCACCATAAGACTCAAGTCCCATCACATAATGCAACGCAAACCAGAGGATAGAGTTTTATCTTATGGTGATTAAACATGCTTGGTACGATAAAAACGAATCTAATATTATCATTAGTGTATATAAAAACATTTCAAAATAAATGTATCATTCCTAGGAAGCATAGTACCCCATACTACTATTCCTCCATACTAGTAATACAATCAAATCCGTAGGGTCGTATTTGGAATTTGGTTTCCATCATGAGTCAAGGCTAGGGAGGAGCTACTTACCGATTCGAGACACTCTTGCTAATGTCTCAGGATCCCCCGCAGTGAACCCTTGGATCCTGCAGGGTCGGTCCACAAATACAGCTTTGTGGATTGCCAATTCCTGAACACACGTTTCCCGATCCTATAGGACCTATCATCCGAGGCGCCTCATTCCATCATCCACATAAGTAAAATATCAGCCAGTTTAAGCACTGACACTACTACTAGCTAGAAAGAAACGTGCTGCTCTCCCTGTTTCCCTTCTCCCGTTTTAGACTCCACCGGGTTGTGAGGCTCGTGAAGCTACGTAATACACAAAGCTATGCTTATTCAAGCTGTGCTTTGATCGTCACCACAAGGTTCTGCTTTTCAACAAGAAACCTTGATCATTGCATCTTGGTATGCCACACTGTCAATCCATATCATACTATTAATCTTTTGCCAAATATAAAAAAGGGTGTTAAGCAAGAGAATAAATTCACTGCCACCAAACATTCATACATTCGGAAGAAAATCAATAAATACAATATAAAGAAGTACAATGTCGGACACACATTCCATTTATAAGCCCGTTCTGGGTTTGAACGAAACTGGAGATACCCTCGACCCGTATGTCCATTACGGAAAGGAGATACCCGCATATCCGTGAAATCAACACGTACGTTTGGGCAATTACCCCGACCCTTGAATTGGGAGCAAGTCAATTCAGGATCTTGATCATTGTCCATTCGAGGGAAGATTTACGGTCTTCATTCGCCGTCTTCAAACTTCAATTCTTAATGTCGCCGGATTACTTGGAATGAGATTAAACTCGGACTTCCCAAATAATCCTCGTATATATATATAATGAAAATCCTTCCTTATCGTTAATATTATTGTTAACGATTAATCCCTATTTTAATTATTTAAAAAAAATCCTTATTTAACGACGCCACGGATCAGTGGGCGGCCCTGGCGCTGCTTTCAACCAACTTTGATTTTTACATTTATCGAAATCTGACCGTTGGATTTTAACGTAGTGTATATCGTTAGAAAGATCTTCCCAAGACGGTCCTAACGGTTCCAGTTTTGGGAAAATCCGACGGTCGGATCTTTTGGTATAGTCGTTTAAAGGTACAATTTCAAAATGCAAACTACCGCGCTCGATTCGTTCAATTTTAATTATATTTATATAAAAAATATATAAATATAAACCGTTTAACCATAATAACGTCGTTTGATTTAACAACGAGCTAAACAACAATCGATCTCCATTCAATTTTAATTCATTTAAAATGAAGACAATATTTCAACATTTTAAATACATTCTTTTATTTCTTTATTTACATTAAAATGTAAATTATAATTCAAAATCCAATTTCTCCCTTATTCTTTAGTTCTTATATTTACGTAGGAATGTAAATTATAGTACAATGTTGAATTCTATTCTTTATTCTTTTATTTACATTAAAAATGTAAATTCCATTCTTTCAATTACACTGTAAGGTCCTCTCTGTAATTACATTAAAAATGTAATTAACATTCCATGTTAAATTTTCTATCTTTTAATTTGTCTCTTAATTTACAATATAAAATCATACTTTTTAATTTCATTAAAAATGTAATTAATATTACATGTCAAATCTTGTCTTTTAATTTGCAATGTAAATTTCTATACCTTAATTACATATAAAAATAAATTTTATATGCTTTGCAATTTCTTACTCTTTCATTACATATAAAAATGAAATTTTGTTTTACATGTAAACTATAAATCTTTAATTACATATAGAAATGTCCTTTCTAATTTACATCGTAAATTCAATTCTTTAATTACATAGTAAAAATGTGTTTTTAATTTACAATGGAAATTCTCATCTTTATTTACATAACAAAAATGTCTTTTTAATTTGCAATGTAAATTCTCATCTTTATTTACATAACAAAAATGTCTTTTTAATTTGCAATGTAAATTCTCATCTTTATTTACATAACAAAAATGTCTTTTTAATTTGCAATGTAAATTCTCATCTTTATTTACATAATTAAAATTTCTTTTTAATTTGCAATGTAAATTCTCATCTTTAATTAATTAATAAAAAAAAAAGTAATTTTATTTACACGACAAAAATCCCATCTTTTAATCTACAATGTAAAAATATCAACTTTTTATTTACAATGTAAAGATATCATCTTTTTATTTACAATGTAAAAATATCATCTTTTTATTTACAATGTAAAAATATCATCTTTTTATTTACAATGTAAAGATATCATCTTTTTATTTACAATGTAAAGATATCATCTTTTTATTTACAATGTAAAGATATCATCTTTTTATTTTATTCTACGTTATATTTGTGTTTGAGAACACAAATAAAAGACATGTTTATTTTTCTATGTAATGTTTGTGCTTGAGAACACAAATAAGAATCATTCATTTTTCTATTCCAATTCAATCATGTATACAAAGTTGACAATATTTAATTGACAATCCAATAAGGTGACAAAATGATATTATACATTGGATTGACAAAATAATGCCTTTCATTTAAATTGACAATTTAAATCAATTCAACACAAATGATTCATGTTTTTATATTGAATTGATAAGCTAAACCAATTCAAATAAAGTGACAAAATATGAATTGATTAACTAGATCAATCCCATAAAAGTGAAAAGCTACAAATTTTGATATTGAATCAATGATCTAAATCAACTCAATAAAATAAAAAGGATGAATAATAATATTTGTCTAAGGCATATAGATCTGTAATTATCCATTATATATTGATCTTCAATTGATAACCTAAATCAATTCAATAAAATAAAGGGATGAATAATCATATTTGTTTAACACACATGAATCTTATAATTATCCATCACAACCAACAGAACAATCATCATACAATATCAGCACAAACAGATCTGAAATATATAACTAAAAATAAAAAAATATAAATGAATTGATTAATTATTTTAAAACGAAAGAAATCTCACCTTGCTTTTCAGTCAGATCTAAAGTTCAAAAAGGTCAAGAAATTTGATCCAATCAGTTCTAAGTTGAAGTATTTGCTGTCACGATTCACACGGATGTGAAATTTTTGGATTCGGAGATCGTATGAATTAATTATCAATTTTTAATTAACAATTACTTTTCACAACTGCTGCTGTAACAGATAAAAGCGTCGCAAAATCTGAAATGTTCATACCTTTCTTTTTCAGTTTTGTTCAAAATTTAGATTCGAATTTTCGGGAGATGTACGCAGTAATTCTCGGAGGGGTTTGCGCGACGTCGGAGAGCTTGGAGAGGGGAATGTTCACCGGAAAGGGGGAGAGTGCGGCGGCGTGTGGTAGGCCCGGCGGTAGGCGAATGGCGGCGGCTTTGGGGCTTGGGTGCGGCGGTTTCAGGCGACGAGGGGTGGTGATTTCGGTGTAGAATCGAAGAGCACGAAAATCTCTTCGAAAAGTTGTACTATGGCAAAGGATTTCGTTGAGAAACGAAGGAGGAATCGAAGGAAGAAGATTTGAAGTGTTATGGATTTCGGCGGCGTGAACGGGAGGAAGAAGACGCTACTGTTCACCCCGTATTTATACATGTATTTTAGGGTATTTTCTATTTTTAATTTATTTAATTAAATCCAAAATTAGGGTTTTTCCATCCGATCTCCAAACGGAGCCCAACGACTGTCGAACAATATGTTTTGACGCCTTCTGAACGCAAAGGCGCTAGTGCCGTAGTCCAATTCTGAAGTTTACAGCATGTTTCCTTTATTTTAAAATAAATCTTTAATATTTAATTTGAACGTACTTTCTAATTTTACCGGGGCCATATTCGAACTCAGAAAAATCAAGAAAAAATTATTTCTGGCTTTGTTTTGATGATACAATCCCAACAAAACAAATTTCGTCGAATTCTAAGTCCATTTGAAAAATGGCCATTTTCAAGTCAATTAAAATTGACCGAAATTGACCAAACTGAAATCTTTTTGCCACTATCACAAATTAATTCTAAAAATTATGAAAAATTAAACTTAACAATAATTTGACATTCCGAATCCAACAAAAGTGGTTTCGTCAAAAACAGAGGTCATTTGAAAAATGACTATTTTTAATATTAAAATATATACAGAAATTCTATAGCGACTATTCTGAAATTTCAACTGGCCATAACTTTTAATTCCCGCTATGAAATTTCGATTTTTCGGATTCGTTGGAAAGATATTTTTAATTAAATTCTAATATTTTTGGTTTCACCAAAATCCGATTTATTCTGCATCCGGTACAGTCAGTCAAAGTTCAGATTTGACTTTTCAAACTACCATGCTATTTCTAATTCCTTTTATAATCAAATTAAATATATTCGTATTAAATTCGATTAAAATAAATTTCTAGTCGTTATTATTTAAAATAATTTATTTCAAATATTTAAAAACCCTTAAAATCTCTAAAATGAAAATTTTAAATTGGCCCCAAATTCCGGGCTGTTACAACGGATGTGAGGAGTTTCCTTTGTTTTGCTGGATATTACCGTAAGTTTATCCAGGACTTCTCCAAGATAGCTGCACCGTTGATGAACCTGACTAAGAAAAATCAGACCTTCTCGTGGGATGCGAGATGTGAACATGCGTTTGTCACATTCAAGGAAAGGTTGACTAGTGCACCGGTTTTGGTTATTCTGAGTGGGAATGAGGAGATGATGGTATACACTGATGCATGTGATACCTGGTTGGGTGTCGTGCTTATGCAAGTGGGTAAGGTGGTTGCTTATGTAGTCGATAGTTGTAACCACATGAAAAGAAATACCCCACGCATGATATGGAATTGGTAGCGATTGTGTTCGCTTTGAAGATATGGAGACATTATCTTTTGGGAGAAAGGTTTGAGTTGTTCACGAATCATAAGTCATTAAAGTACCTCTTCTCTCAGAACGATCTCAATCTCCGTCAGTGGAGATGGCTATAGTTCTTAGCTTCTTATGATTTTGAGATAGCATACACCCTTGGAAAGGGTAATGCGGTGGCAAACGTTCTGAGTAGGAGACACGCTAGTCTAGGGGAGATGTTCTTAAAAAGGAAACAACTGGAGATTATAGCTAGTTATGACTTCAGACCTAGGTGTGAGTTAGCACCAGAGCTATTTGCCAGTTTGTTGATCAGGCCGTCCCTAATCGAAAGGACGGTTCCAAGCAAGAATGAGACCCGAACTTGATGAAGATCATCTCTATATTGTGGATTCGGGATGATAACGGGAAGATGACCTTGTATGAACTCGACCGGAATGGTTGGCTTCGTAAGAAAGGGAGATTGGTAGTACCTAACGTCGATGGTTTGAGGGATGAAGTACTTAGAGAAAGTCATCACTCAAGGTTGACAATCCATCCTGGTGGTATCAAAATGTATCAAGACATGAAACGGGTTTACTACTGGGAAGGTATGAAAAGAGACGTCGCGGAGTTTATCTCCAAGTGTATGAACTGTCAAACTATTAAGGCAGAGCAGAAGAAGCCTAGTGGTTTGCTTCAACCGCTGGATATTCCATTGTGGAAGTGGGAACAAGTTTCTATGGATTTTATAGATGGGTTGCCTAGGACTAGGATAGGACATGATGGAATTTGGCTCATCGTAGATCGGTTGACTAAGAGTGCGAGGTTTATACCTATCAAGTCAAGTCGAACGGCCGCCAAGCTAGCTGAGTTGTATGTGTGAAATGGGTAATACGGTTCCATGGAGTACCGAAAGGCGTAATTAGTGATGGGGATCCCTTGTTTACCAGTGGGTTTTGGAAAAGTCTACAAGAGGCCTTAGGTTTAGAGTTACATCTCAGTATAGCTTATCATCCGCAGACCGACGGTCGGACTGAGAGGGTGAATCATATTTTAGAGGATCTCTTGAGAGCTTTCATTATGGACTTTGGAGGTTCTTGGGATGATCGTCTACATTTGGTAGAGTACACATACAACAATAGTTACCAATCTAGTATTGGTATGGCACCGTTTGAGGCTTTGTATGGGAGGCCGTGTAATTCTCCTTCGTGTTGGTTGGAGACTGGTGAAAGGTTTGTACTTGGGTCAAAAATTGTTCGAGAGACTACGGAGAAGATAGAAATTGTTCGACAACGAATGAATGCTGCTCAAGATAAGAAGAAGAATTATGCCGATAAGGATCAGAGGGATCTAGAGCTCTCCATTGGTGATCTAGTTTTTGTGAAGATTTCTCCTCTTAAGAATGTGATTCGGTTCGGCAGGAAGGGAAAGTTAGCCCCAAGATTTGTTGGTCCATTTCCAGTTTTGGAACGAACTGGAAGTGTAGCTTACAGGTTTAACTTACCCCAGGAGATGGTAGGAGTGCATAATGTGTTCCCTGTTTCCCATCTGAAGGAATTCAAGCATGACTCCAATGCGGATGTCGTGCCTAATCCGCTAGATGATATCGAGGTAGAGCCAGCAGCAGCCGAAGCATGTAAACCTGTTCGTATCATTGGACATGATACAAAGCATCTTAGAAGGAAGGCTGTGAAGCTATTTAAAATTTTGTGGGGCAAAGATGAGGGTGATTACACTTGGAAAACCGAGGAGAGCATGAGGACACTTTATCCAGAGCTCTTTACTTGGTAAGTCTTGTATGTTTTGCCCTTGTTTTTTGCTTTAGATATCGTCTATTTTCTATATTTTGTGTTCTGTATGCTATGGTAGATACGTTATTGGGATTTGATTGCATTGTTTAACGTCTTATTAAGTAACTTTATGGGTGTTTATCTGATGTTGGTTTAGGTGTTCGGGGTTTGCGCTTGGATCATTATTCTTAGACATCATACAATTCAGTCAGTCTCAACTGGTATAGTCCATGGCATATGGGGTAGTTAGTTTTGCTTAAGGAATTTCGGGGGCGAAATTTCTTAAGCGGGGAAGAGTGTGACGACCCTTATTTTTGTGTGACCATTTTACCCTTGGAGGATATGAGGTCCGGATTCCAGATCACTTCCATTGGGTCCGGAGGGTGTCTTCCATTTCCGTAGTTTGGTCACATTAAGGATACAGACTTACAAGTAGTGAGATATCACTAGGATGAGTTTGGAGTTGGAAGGGGGAATTGGCCAGGGATGGGGTCGGCTAGGCCAATCGTTTGGAAACCGACCCGACCGCTGATCAATCGGTCGGTGTGGGAAAACATCCAATATAGGCCGAGGACTTGGGAGGATTGAGGCATCTTCTTTAGTTTCTTCTTCCTCCAAGCTTTTTCAAAGAAACTTATTAATGGCGGCCACAATCTTCCACTAAAATATTTTCTCCAAATCAACTCCAAATCCATCAAGAATCAATCCTAAGCTAGAGGACGCTTAGATCAACACTAAACAACAACAAAACAAGCGAGATCTTCACCAAATCATTGGAAAGATTCCACCTTTCCTCCTCTATTTTCAGATTTCGTGGGTATAAGGTGGGTGTTTGACTTCTATTCACTAATAAGGTTGTATTGTTGTTGTTTAATACCATTTATCCATGCTATATTGATTATATATGCTTACTGGTTGGTATTATGATATTTTGGTAATATTTGGGGCGTTTTTGACCAATTGATTGGTTTTTTTGTTGTTGCACTTGTCTGGTATATTTATGGCATTACTAGGAAGCATTAGAATGGACTCAAACGCCGTCGAATGGCAATACGAGTTGAAAGATTCAATCTTGGAATTCTATCTCGTAACTCTCGTACAGGGAAGGTCAGCCAAGACCGATCGTAAGGGGCAGCAAGGAAGGCCCATAGCCTCGAGTGGAGTCTAGGTCCAGTAAAGGAATGGTTGGATCGGTTCAATGACCAATCTTGGGTGAATGATCAGATCAGTGAGGAAATCAGAACGAGAATAAATATGTAGAGCTAGGCACACTCCTAGTGGTCGGCTCGGCATAGTCGACCCAACCTAGCAACGAACAGAGTGGAGTTTTGGGATGAAGAGGACCAGCTCGTGATGGTCTTGCCGACCGTGGTGGACTGATCCCCACCAAGCTTTGAGTTGGAACGTGTTGCCTGTCGACCCCAGTCACACCGACCTTCAATCCTTGGAAGCATAAAAGTTGTCTTGGCTCCATCCAAGGCACCCCGATCCCAATCTCCACCAACCCTAGTTACGTCGATCGATTGCTGTAGCTTGACATTTAAAGATAACTCCATCTCGACTGGTTCGATCCTAGGTACGAAGGGGTGTCTTGAGGAGGCAACTATATATGCTCCATTATGGGAGCAGCCTTAGTGATTCTTGAAATGGGACCTCATGTGGATCACACGTGTGCGAAGGGCTTGTGGTGCTTACAACTTTAGTGCATCAATCTAGACTCAGGTACGGTAGTCCAACCTTTACCCTTTTGGGGTTTGGCTATTTGCAGAGGTTGGACAGGTTAAGGTTTCTGAAGCCTCGGGCCGTGCAGTTAGCAGGAAACCTGTATCTCTTACCCTTTGGGGTTTGGCTATTTGCAGGAGATCCATGGATAATACCTGAGTAGGATTGGATGCCTAGAGATGTACGTAACACAGGTTAAAAGCATTGAGTGAGAGTTAGTGAGATTGACTGTTTGTATGATGATTGCTATTAGTTTATACACTTCACTATACGTGGTATATATGATTGGACCCTTGAGTAGTAGTACAGGTTATATGTGCTAATCTCTTTGGTTGCAGGTGCAGGTCATGTATGAGTTTTCATACCATTTATATTACCTATATTAGTGATTTGATATTTACCGCTTACACCAGACTTTGTCTGACCCTCAGTTTTATGTCTCTTCTTATTATTCGAGGGTGCTCTTAAACGAGCAGACCAGAGACAGGTCCAGTGAGTGCGTATAGCTATTCTGGAGAAGCGGGAGGCTCTCGTATCAGATATATTTACTTCTGTATGCTTTTTTTTATTGAACTACTTGCGGGCATTTAGTAGTGTATTTTGCTAGAGACAGATTTGGGTTATTATGTATGTTTAAATCATTTTGGGATATGCTGTATTATGAACATGTTACTCTGATATGATGTTCATTTTCATCTTATTACTATCTCGCCTATTTTATACTAGTGTGTTTTATTATATTTTATTCCATGCGCTGTGAGGTATGCCACAGGTTTAGTTGATTGGGAATTTCGTATTCTTCAGCCACTAACAACCAGCTCATATTAGTTAGGCATGTGGTAGTACAATATGACTGGAAGTGCCAACTAATACAGGCGGGTCTTTACAATTTCAGTCGACTGAATCCTTCCTGAGAGTTTCAGTCGACTGATTTCAGTCAACTAAAACAGTCAATTTCAGTCGACTGAATTCTGTTAATTCAGTCCTCTTTGCTATTTTGCGACCTTTGATCCAATATTCATGCGTTTGAAGCTATATAATGATTTTTACTTATTAATAATGAGTACAATATGATATTTATAACATGTAACCATTGTTTAACATGTTATTTATTCTGATGGGGAAGAGTTGTGCTCATTTGATTTATCCGTCGTTTATTCAATACGAGCTGTAGCCGGGCTCCACAGCTTCTTCTCTCCTTCATTTTCCATGTATTTACGAATTCTGACTACGAGATGTCGAATGAATGTACAAATCACATGGTGGTGGTTCATATACATTGTGCTTGTTTGATCCACAAAATTTCATAGCAAATTATTCCAAGAAACTCAATCTTCGAGCAATAACTTTTTTGCTTGTAGTATAGTTCTCTCTGAAGTTCAGTCTGATTTGATAATGAAGAATCACATCAATTTTATCCTTTGTCGATGGAGAAATGAAAAAAAGCTTTCTTTGATCGTTTTCCTTTTAAAGTATATCCAGACTTACATACAACACATTGATGTTTACTAACTGGTGTCAGTGTAAGTCGGTCAGATTCATATGTAGAGCTTGAGGTCGAAATGGTTATTTGAGAATTGTCAGAATTTTTGTTGAATGACATGATGATTTTTAAGCTTGATGATAATTCTTATACAAATTGATTAAAAAAGAAAAGCCATGGTATAAGAATTTATAAGGGAAAGCTAATATACGTAAATAGATGGAATGAACTAATTGAAAATGACCATAGACTAAAAATAAATAGTATAAAAAACAAACTATGATCAGGATATTGTATGTTATAAATAGCAAAGAGTAATGAAATGTGAAGTCATGTCTCTAGTTCCTTTCTATAGATCAAGCTGAGCTCTCTACATAGACGTATGAAATTATTTTCGAGTAGAGGCTTTTTGAAAATATCAGCTAGTTGATTTTCTGTGCTGCAAACTCAAGATTGATAAATCCTTTTTCAATGTTGTCACGTAGAAAATGATGATGGATGTCAATATGTTTTGTACGTGAATGATTGACCGGACTTTTAGATAGTTGATAGCGCTTGTGTTATCACAGTATATGATGGAGTTTGATAATTTGATATACCAAAATCTCTAAGTGTCTGTTGCATATATATGACCTGTTCACATGGCAAAGCAGTTGAGATATACTCGGCTTCACATGTAGAGAGTGAGACATAATTTTGTTTCTTGCTAAACCAAGAGGCAAGTGATTTTCCAATAAAATGGCAAGTACCACTTGTACTTTTTTTTCCGTTCGAGAACCTCTGAAATCGGCATCACTATATGAAACTAATTCGAATGGACACTCTTTAGAGTAGAAAATACCGAAGTCCCTGGTGTTGCTAAGATATCGCGTTATTTGTTTCACTACTCGTAAATGTGATTCTTTTGGATCTGCTTGGAAACTTGCACACAAACAAACACTCATCATAATATTTGGACGACTACCTATAAGATATAGTAAAGAACCTATCATACTACGATATAATTTTTGGTCAACACTCTTTCCATTATCATGTTATTCTAGATGCGTTATTGTACTCATAGGAGTTGGTTTGGCGGAGGTGTTTTCTAGACCAAAACATTTGATAAGATTAGCACAGTATTTTTTTGGTTTATGAAAATACCGTCTGGTAGTTGTTTGATTTGAAGACCAAGAAAATACGATAGTTCTCCCATATGTGACATTTCAAATTCTTTGGTCATTATAGTAGCAAACTCTTTACAGAGTTTCTTGTTTGTCAAACCAAAGTGTTTACACCAAAAATGGTCTAAACACCCAAGGTACTAAAATGTACTTCACCAATTCGGTAAGAAATAAGTGGAACCGTGTTTAATCGGTAATTGAAATAAAAAAATGCGAGAAAAGTAAAGTAGAGACAAAATTTAGAGTGGTTCAGCTGTTAACGAGGCCTACATCCACTATGAAGGTGATTTCCTGTCTTATAATGAGGATTACAAAATACATCAACTCTCTCTTTTCATACATCTCTATATCCACTCAATATACCCTCATTTGTATATTTTAATCTAAGGAATTATACAAGAGAATGGTAGAATTTGAGGAGAAGAAGGATGGATGAATGATTGAGAAGGAGGATGTCTTCGTTTTCCTTCACCATAAGATTGTACTTGACGCCATGGTCGAATCTATAGTTGGGGATGGAATTTAGCAGCACTTCGTGGTTTCAAAGATCTGATCCCCCTTATGTTGGTAGTCATGGTGTAGTTATAAGTGAACCCCCTCTGGGGAATGACCTGAGATCCGTTTATGTAGGCTACAGATTACTCATTCTATTAATTACAATCATTCCATTGGCCAGATGTAGCCAACTGTCCGTGGCTGTAACCAATTATCATGTGCGGACGACTCGTCGGGGCGAGTGTCTTGTATAGCTGAGTGGGTCCATACAAGTAGGCGTTCCTGTGAAAGTGAATGTTTCGGGTGATGTCTGCAAGAGTGGAATGTAGAGCTGGAGTCGACTCTCTTTCGTTCCTTGCGCGACCGTCCTTCTTGGTTCAAGGGCGCTCGTCCTCTTGTCGCCTTTATATGGCGCTGTTTATCTTTACGGCTATGTTATGAGGTTGCCCCCGCTTATATGGAATGGGCGACTTGCTTTATTTCGGTGTTCGAGTGGTTCGCAGGATGTACGACCTTTATTTTTATCGGGTCGCACTGGTTGACTTGACCTGCCTTGGGTTCGATATCTGACCGCTTAAATGCCTGTGCACGACCTACCCTAGTGATGTCCGCCTCGTATCCAATGTGCGTATGGATTTTTAGGGATTAACACTTGCCCCTCGAAGTCCGTGATTTCTTTTTAGTAAGGAATTACTGGCTTCGATATATTTGATCGCACATTGTTTGGCGGGCTTGTCCTGACTTGTTGAAGGGTTGTTCGTCCAAGGATCAAGGTTGCTTCATTGTTGTTGATTGGTATTGTCTTTTCCTGTGAGTAAGAGGTTTGACGTATCTTTTTATAATTGTGTGAATAGCTGAATTTTGGGATGCCAGTTGGGACTTGATGAGACACTTTTGTGTAATCAAGCACTTATTCTGAAGTGGAGAGGGTACTCTAGATATACGCCTTTTAATCTTCCTCCTTTTCCTCTTATTTGTTTTCTTTTGATTGGTTTTCCCACGCATACCTATATGCGCTTGTTGTGGATAATCCCTCACTTGTTCGAATGCTGGGCCCATTGATTTGATCATTAGGCTGTTGAGCGACCGAATGAAAATACTATTTTGGTTTGTTAGCCCTTTCATCTATCTTTTATATATTATTTCGCTATCTTCTTCTTTTCCAAAAGAAAGCTTTAATGGCGGCGTTGTTCTAAGCAGTCTTCTTTACCATTTGGATCCCTTTTGCAACTCCTGAATATCATAGTTCTTTTGTTGTTCCAATTTGCATTCGCATGCGGCACCGTCATCGAAGCTTCTGCAATCTTGAGATCGGTTTGGCCAGATTGTTTGCCTAGATTTGAGACTGTTCGCTCGTCTATAAGTGAATTTCTCCCTTGATTTTATCTTAATCCAATTTTGGAGCATGAATTTGATTGTGCGACTTTGGGGTTTTTAAGTAGGGTTTTCCTTTTTCTAAAATTTCATAATTCCAGGAACCTATCTATGTCGGACCAGGTCGGAAGGTTGGATCGAGCAGAAAGCTCTGACTAAGTTACGTCTATGCCCTATGTTGTTTCTTCAATGGGTGCTGCCCAGGAATTCGCATAACCTCGTGTACTTTCTGAAGTGCCCAACGAGAGGCACCCGACGGAGCTTCCTCCCAGCTCGTTCCATCAACTGTGCAAACAACTTGGTATTTCGAAAAAAAAAGAGGCCAGGTTGCCTGTGGGAAAAGAGTTTGCAGATATCCCTCCAAAAGGATATGTTGCTGTTACTCGTGGCATGTTGAAAAGTGGAGCGGTTCCTCCCTTTAATCCCTATATAGAGATGATTCTACGGAACTTGGCCATTGCCCCGTATCAGTTAAATCCTAATGGTTATGCGATTTTGACAAGCCTTTAGGTCCTTTTTATGAGGGAGAAACACCGGGATCCTTCATTTAAGGGTATATGCTCACTGTATGCTTTCAGGACAAGAAACCAGCGTCCCTCATTTATCTTTGTGGAAAGCCGGGGTTCGAAAATAATCACTGGTTTAGTGGACAGCGTGTGAGGATTTCCCAATCAATACTTCTTCGTCCGATGTCCCGATAATTTCTGTGGTCTTTGGATGGAATTCGGTGAGTATCCTTACTCCTTAAACTCAATCTTATCCGCTCTTCCCCCCCTTTTTAAAATCTTTTGGACATGTTGCAGCGCTTCCCGATCAAAGTATGCCCTTTGACTAAGATCTATGCAACTCATTATTAGCCGTTGACGAGGGCCAGAGGAATAGGAAATTCTTGATCAACGAAGGGTTCCTAAGGCAATACAATTTGCTTTCATCTCTGCGTACCTTTCCGGTGGGTACCTCCGGCAAAAAGAAAGCTATCAGCCAATCCCCTGTCAAGAAATCCTTGGAAAAAGGATGTTCCAGCGTCATAGGGAGCAGTGAGGCATCTTTCAGTAGCAAAGCGACCCCTTCCAAAAAGGTAGCATCCAAGCATCCAAAGCACAAAGGTTCTAAGACTTCAGTGGGTTTGCGCGAAGTAGATGTGTCTTTCTTAGAGGGAGCTACCAGAGGAGATGAGAACGTGACCTCTTCGAAGGTTGCCTCGGACCAAGTTCAGGAAGCGGAGCGGCTTGATGAAATTGTAGTAACTTTTGTAGAAAACCCGGGAGGCGGAGAGAATTCTTCTAAAGAAGTCCAAGAGGAAGATGGTTCGGAGGCTTTTAAAGGACTTGATCCCCCTGACTTGGCTGGAGACCTCGTTCAGGGTAAGATTGCTACTTGAACATTTATATTTCAAAAACCTTTTAATTGTGAGAACGTTACGGAAAAACCCCTTGTTTTTGGGTCAAAGCCATATCTCATAAAGCTTTTAACCACTTTAGCCTCGTTGTTTTCATGTTTTTTTTATGTATCCTTTTTCCTGACTTTCTTTCTCATCTTTCTTCCACTAAGGTGCTTAGATCTTCTTTTTCTTCTTAGATTCAGGAATGGAATCATCTTTATCGGAAAGTTTCTCTCAGCAATTTGCTCTCGTCGATCCACGGAATATTTTACAATCTAGTCTTTCCCGTTGTGTCAAGCGTTCCCGTCCATCTTCAGACCTTCTAACCCAAGATGCTCTTGAAGCACCATTGGCGAGTTTGCTAAAGAAGAAGAAGCATAATCATTCTCGGGTATCTGGAGGAGAAAACCAGGATACCGAGAAGAGAGGAGGTAGTGATAAACAAGACGGGCTCGATGGGTCTTCTGAATTGGCTGAACTTTCATGCCCCGGTTCTTCGGTCCCCGTTAAGCCGTTGACTAGATCCTCTATTCCTGATGCACCTGCTCTTTATCAGATTCAAGCGATTCTTGATAGACCTCCCTACAGAGTTGCCCATGGTAATCCTAAGTTGAAGGACAGGTTCGGAGACTGAGACTTAAGGGAGATGGGCCTTGATTTAGACTTGTCTCTATACGATGACCAGAGTGCCGTCGAGGAGTTGGGTGCCATGAAAAACTATGTGACCTCCCAGCTTGCCACTGTCGTGGGTCAGCTTGAAGTTCAGTTAGATAAGGCCAAAGATACTTCCAAAAAGCGATTTGAGTCTTGGGATGGATTCTGCTTTGAATTCCAGAAGTTGAATACTTAGCATTTTGAACGTATTGGACTTCTGGAGAACGATAAGATTAAACTAAACCGTGTAATTGAAGGTCAAGTGGCCGAAATTGCATTATTTAAGGATGGGAACAGCAGGATGAGCAGCTTGGAAGCCGACAATAAAAGATTTTAGGAAGAGATTGAAGCCACCAAGAAATAACTTGATGAAGCTCAAACTGGCCGTAATTTTGCTGAATCTCAATTAATTTCCGTACAACAGGCTGTGGTTTCTTGTCAGCGGGACAAAGCAATGCTCGAAGGTAAACTCGCTTCCCAGAGTAAGGCTCTTGAAACACTAGAAGGAGATAAAGTGAGGTTAACCGGCAATCTTGAGCGAGCCCGAATTAGAACTAAAGAGACCCTGTTCCGATTTTACACCCTCAGCGTTATGACCCGCGGAAGCTTGAGCTATTTGAACAATGATATTCCCCGTACATTAGCCCTCGTATGGGAGGAGGTGCTCAGTTACTCCAAAGATAAGGAAGATAGTGCTCTGCAAGAAGCCCTCCTTGAGGCGAAAGATCGTGAAGCTTTGGAAAAAGGAAGGAGAATATTGGCTAGTGAACGAGCTCGATCCCTTGGAAAAGAAGTCCAGAATGTTGTTCCTGTTCATGCCCCCAGTCTTGTAGGGGATGAAGTTTTGGGATCTCGAATTTTTCTGATAGAACCTTCTGTTGCTAATGAAGGTACTTCTGAGGTTCATTTGGTTGACTGCCATGATGTCCCTGAAAAAATTGCCACATGATATGTTGTTGTTTTGTATTTTGTAGTACCAACTTTACGACTATGTATCTTTATGATGGATTTGTATTTTGTTATCATGCATTAGCGTTGAAATGCTATAACTTAGCGCAATTTTATTTGTTTGCATCGTATTACGCTTTTATGGGTCGTGCGACTGTTATGTTCTTATGTCATTCGTTGTTTAATATCGTTGGCTTGCTTTGAATTTAGGACATTATATTTCCACTTTTGCCCCTTCTTTGAGGGGTTTAGTTCTTATTATGCTTATATTCGCATTTTTATTCGGTCTGGTAATTCAAACCTTTAGAGTTCATTTTTGGATGAGTACTCTTATAAGGCGCAGATATCTTGTTGTACATTTAATCTTGTTCCTCATCAATTTGGCGTCCCAAGTCCTTCGAAAACACGATTAAATGTATTTCCGCATGTTCAATTTGTGTTTTCTATTTTATGTACCCAATCCCATATCTCACTAACTCAGTGACCTGAGCCCTTCGGAGACTGGTTTTGGATACGTGCCCCCATGGGAGGACTTGGGTTACAATTTTCGACCCAATTTCGATCTTATTTGACCCGACTATTATGATCAAATAGAGACCTAAATTGGATACCCCCATACGGCTAGGATTTCTTTTACCCCCTTTCGGCTAGGATTTTTGCTTTTGTAATCCAACCTTGGCTTTGTTTGACTTGGTTAACAACAAAGAACAAGGATGGCCACCATCTTTCGGTCAGGGTTTTTTTTTGTGCTGGTCTTTCCAGCATGTATATGGGACCTTCTGATCCTACGGATGGTGTTATCCAGCCTAGTTTTTTTTTTGAAAAGAAAGCAAAGAGCGCTGCCTTCGGATTTTGGTGTGCTCTTCACGAATTGCTTTGGAATGGTCCTTTCCTTTTGAGTTATGCGGGATGATGGGTTTGGTTATCCTGCCTATTTTGACCAATGCTCTTGATGCGCGATGCACGACTTGCCCTACATCAAAGACCAATTTTAGCATTAGTTTGCAAATAATTTTTGCCTTTTATGAGATTATAATCCGTGAGCGAATATCTTTCATCATGTAGAGTTTTTACTTAACACAATAAAGGTGGATCATAGATCACTTCATGGAAATACAATTGAAAAAGATAGACTACAAAAGTAGTGAAATAAAGAGAATGGGGGTCGCGCATTTCCAGTTCTGGATATTGGATTGCTCCCAATGGTCATTAGTCAATGATCGGTCGTAAGTCTTCGGGCGCTCGGGTTATCTCGTGCCACCCGGCCTGATCGGAAACCTTACCTTTCCTCTGACTTTCTGATGCGTCTTGATGATTCTTAACATATTGCTGCAGTTGATTTTTTTGGATAAGCTCCTCAATCAAATTTCTCAAGCGTCGACATTCATTTGTGTTGTGTCCTGGTTGATTATGAAATCGACAGAACTTTCCAGAATTTGCCTGCTGTTCTGTGATTCTTTGCGGTTTTACCTGAGGAAACATGCCTGAGTCCTTCGTGGCAGAGTAGATTTTATCTGGGGTTTCATTTAGGGGAGTCAATTCTGTGTGCTTAAAGAATTTTGACTTCTTGTGTACTCCACTGTCTCTTCCATCAAACCCTCTCTTATGCCCAGAATTATCCTTCTGAGAAGATTCGTTGCTCTTCTCTTCCTTAATAGTGCTATTCCTTGCGTCCTTCTGAGAATTCAGGGTATCGGTTTCCACGCTCATGTATTCTTCGGCTTTCTTGTAGAACTTCTTTAGAGTCTTTGGTTTCTTCATCTTGATCCATTTTCCGAATTATGACTTCTTATCGATAGCTCCTTTCAAGGCTGCTAACAAGTACCAAGGCTCCAGTTCTATAACCTCAGCTACTGCAGCATGGAAGCGTTTAAGGAAAGCTTTGATGGTTTCTCCAGGCATTTTTCCATCTCACTGAGTGACATCACGTCCCTTGCCTTGGTGGCCTGTAATCGGAATTGATCCTGAAATCTCCTTGCCAGATCAGCAAACTAGTCAATACACCTAGGTGGGAGTCTGGTGAACCATAGTGAGGCCACACCTTCCATGCACACGGGAAAGTATAAGAACTTGATTTCATTAGTGGCCCTAGCTCCATTCATGTGCTGGTCGTATTTGAACAGAAAAATGGTTGGATCTCCGACACCGCTATAAGGTGCTATTGTTGGGGGGATAAATTTCCTTAGAAACTTCGCTTGACGGATTTCCTCTGTGAATGGATTTTTGTTGGGGGAAAACTCCCATTCTTTCTCCTCATCTTCTCGATTCGTCTTCCCCTTCATTACTCGCTGCATAATGTCCGTGATGCGCCTTTCGTCACTTGCTTGTTCATCGGGATTGGTACCGGTGTTCTTATCAGTGCGACCATGGTTTAAGCTTCAGCGCCCTGCATCCTACTTGAGGGAGGTTATGTTGGTGCGACTCGTTGCACGTTCTTCTTTGTGCGGTGGATATCTGGCCTTAGGGTCCTCAATGTCAGCCTCTCCCCTATCTCTTACTGGGCTGTGAGGTCGTCTAAGGTCTGAGGCTGATGAGTCTTCTTTTTCACTAGTACTAACCATAGTGTTTGGCGGTAACAAATTGGATTGAACATTGGTCAGGACATCAAACCTTTCCATTATCATCTTCTCTGTATTATCCATTTTCTCGTTCAAGCCGGTTACAATCACATTCAATTCATCTCGCGTTATAGATGGCTTAGGGATTTCCCCAGCCCCTTGATTCAAGATTTGAGGTGTCGCTTCGTCAGCATTATCACCCTCATTAATCGTGGAAACTTTAGTAGATTTGCCGCTTTTCTTCGATCCGACCAAAGGAGAAAACGATTTTGGGATATATTTTTTGAATTATAAAAGGAATTTATGAACACGGCCCCATGGTGGGCGCCAAAATGTTTACACCAAAAATGATCTAAACACCCAAGGTACTAAAATATACTTCATCAATTTGGTAAGAAATAAGTGGAACCGTGTTTAATCAGTAATTGAAAGTAAAAAATGCGAGAAAAGTAAAGTAGAGACGAAATTTAGAGTGGTTTAGCCGTTAACGAGGCCTACGTCCGTTATGAAGGTGATTTCCTGTCTTATAATGAGGATTACAAAATACATCAACTCTCTCTTTTCATACATCTCTATATCCACTCAATATACCCTCATTTATATATTTCAATCCAAGGAATTATACAAGAGAATGGTAGAATTTGAGGAGAAGAAGGATGGATGGATGAATGATTGAGAAGGAGGATGTCTTCGTTTTCCTTCACCATAAGATTGTACTTGACGCCATGGCCGAATCTGTAGTTGTGGATGGAATTTAGCAGCACTTCGTGGTTTCAAAGATCTGATCCCCCTTATGTTGGTAGTCATGGCGTATTTATAGGTGAACCCCCTCTGGGGAATGACCTGAGATCCGTTTATGCAGGCTATAGATCGCTCATTCTATTAAATACAATCATGCCATTGGCTAGCTGTAGTCAGCTGTCCGTGGCTGTATCCAATTATCATGTGTGGACGACTCATCAGGGCGAGTGTCTTGTATAGCTGAGCGGGTCCATACAAGCAGGCGTTCCTGTGAAAGTGAATGTTTCGGGAGATGTCTGCAAGAGCGGAATGCAGAGCTGGAGTCGACTCTCCTTCATTCCTTGCGCGACCGTCCTTCTTGGTTCAAGGGCGCTCGTCCTCTTGCCGTCTTTGTATGGCGGTGTTTATCTTTACGGCTATGTAATGTGGTTGCCCCCGCTTATGTGGAATGGGCGACTTGCTTTATTTCGGTGTTCGAGCGATTCGCAGGATATACGACCTTTATTTTTATCGGGTCGCACTGGTTGACTTGACTTTCCTTGGGTTCGATATCTGACCGCTTAAATGCCTCGGGCAACATTGTGCACGACCGATCCTAGTGATATCCGCCTCGTATCCATTGTGTGTATGGATTTTTAGGGATTAACACAAAGATAATGCCATCCGCATATATCTGGATATCTATAATGTTATCTTGAGAATGTTTGATGAAAAGAGTTTGATCAACCTTTCCTATTTGAAATCCTGAGTCTATAAGATAGCTCTTGAGTCGTTCGTACCAAGCACGAGGTGCTTGTTTCAATCCATACAGAGCTTTCTTAAGTTTGTAAACAAGATCAGGATATTTCTCATGAACAAATAGAGGTCGTTGTTCAACGTACATATTTTCTTTAATGGAACCATTAAGAAATGCGCTCCTAACATCCATTTGATAAAGCTTGAAATTATGGTGACAAGCGAAAGATTAAAGATTTCGAATAGATTCTAACCTTGTGATGGGTGCAAAAGTCTCTTCATAGTCAATTACTTCTTCCTGGTTGTATCCTTGAGCTACTAATCTTGCTTTGGTCCTGGTAATATTTCCTTGTTCATCAGCTTAATTTTTATATACCCCTTTGGTCCCTATGATTGATTAGTTAGTCGGCCTTGGAACAAGTTCCCAAACGTCATTGTGCTCAAATTGATTAAGCTCTTCTTGAATTGCAATGATCCAGTAGTCATCAATAGCAGCTTCTTTTTGATTCATTAGCTCAATGTTAGAAAGAAATGCGACGTGTCCCATCTGGTTTAGTTGACTCCTAGTACGAACTTGAGAATTGACCTCTCCAATTATATTTTGAACTGAGTGGTCTCTTAATATTCTTGGAGGTGATCGTAATTCACAAGTATGTTGTTAAGAAAAATTTTGCTCAACATTCTCAATATCAGAATCAGAATTTGTGATATTTGTATCAGAATTTGTGATAACTTCATCATCGCATATAGGACTTGATATAGGCTGGATATGTTCATCAAAAGATACATGCATGGATTCTTCAATAGTTTTTGTTCTTTTGTTAAATACTCGATAAGCTTTGCCACGTTCTGAATAATCAACAAAAATTCCTACATCGGCCTTTAGATCGAACTTACCAAGCTGATCTTTTATATTCAATATAGAAGACTTTAAACCAAATACTTTGAAGTAAGATATGTTTGTCTTTCATTTGTTAAATAATTCATAAGATGTGTTCTTAGTGAGAGGTCGTATGGATACACAATTCAAAACATAACAAGCAGTTGCGATAGCCTCTACGCAGAAATGTTTTGGTAAAGTGCTTCCATTTAATAAAGTTCTTGCACATTCTTTCAAGGTTATATTTTTTCATTCTACAACTCCGTTTTGTTGAGGAGTTCTAGTGAACGAAAAATTGTGGTTAATCCCTTTCTTTTTGCTAAAATGATCAAAAGCTTCATTCTCGAATTCTCCTCCATGATCACTTCTTATGTTTTTAACTTTCAGCTCTTTAGAATTCTGAATTCTTTTGACAAAAGTTTTAGAGTTGTAAAAAGTATCACTTTTTTTCAAGGATATGGTCCAAGTATATCAGGAATAGTCATCAACTATTACAAACTCATATCTGTTATGGTTTATGGATTATACTTGAGTAGGTCCAAATAAATCCATATGCAGTAATTCCAGTGGTTGTAATGTTGAAATGACCTTTTTGGATTTGAATGATGACTTAGTTAATTTAACTAATTGGCAATCCTCACAAATATGATCAAACTTGAAACTGAATTTGGGGAGTCCTCTAACTAGTTCGTTTTTAGCTTACTTGTCTATTGTTTTGAAGTTTATATGACAGAATCGATTGTGCCATAACCAAGGATCATTATCTTTGGCTATGAGACACATGTTTGAATTATGATTCATATTCATATTCAATATATATATATATATATATATATCTATATCCTTCAAAAACAAGATTCTGGTCTTTATCTAAAATGATAAACTTGTATTCAGAAAAGGAGATCTTAAATACCTTATCACATAGTTAGCTGATACTGAGTAGGTTATGTTTTAGATTCTTAACTAGCATAACATTAGCAATGAGAGGTATGTTAGGTGTACCATAATTTCTCATATCGCCTTTTCCAATGATATATCCTTTTGAATTATCTCTAAAAGGGATGGAGCCACCATCTGAGTATATGATATTTGTCAATAAGCTCTTGTCTCTTATCATGTGTTTTGAGCAACCACTGTCTATTATCCACTTTCCTCTTTTCTTAAGTGGGTCCTGTAAAAAATAGGAATAAATACATTGGTACCCACTTTGTATATGTTCCTAAGAGTTAGGTCTTAGGAGTCCAAACCCATATGGGTTCGGTATCCCCTTTGTATAAATAAGTCTTATTATGATGCATAGTATCCATAAAATTCTTTATATATTTGTTCCTAATCAAATTGTTATTTGTTTTAGGAACCCATATTTTTATGGTCTAGGCATTTTTCTTGCTTTAAGATTTCACATTTGATTTTGGATTGGAATATATTAAACTAAGATTTTTCTTAGCTTCAGTTTTTTTATTTAAAACCAATATTTTTCTTAGCTTTTGTAAAAGTAAAATTTCTCTTGGCTTTCGGTTTCTTATATACCAAACCTTGTTTACTTGAAGCAGGTTGTGAATTCTCAGTAATTTTTGATAGATTTTCTCGACCTTTATTGAAATTAGATACATTTTATGTAATGCTATCTAATTTGGTTCTAGGACTAGTGTTCTCTAGGTCTATTATTTTGATTTTGGCCTTAAGTTCATGATTCTCAGCAGTAAAAGCATCATTTTTCTCTTTTTGAGTTTCAATTTCTTGACTCAAAAGAGATAATTGAGAATTTATATTAGACGACGACTCTTGAAGTTTTCCAAGTTTTCTTCTAATATTTTCTTCTCATCTTTTAGCATATCTAATTCAAATTCTGCTCTACTTTAATTTTCTTGAGCTTCTTTGCATTTTTGTTTCGTGTCTTTATATTTAGCCAAAAGTTCAGCATTAATATCAATCATATCATTGAAAGTTGGAATTTGTACCTCATCTTGGGTAGCCATGAAACAGACATTTGCTTGTTCTTTTTCATTGTCACTATCACTATCTGATGAAGACGAGTTTGAATCATCCCGTGATTTTTTATTAGACTTATCCTTCTTGTGTTTGACTTTGTTATTGTCTGAATTCTTCTTTTGCTCGGGACAACCCTTGTGCATATGTCCTTTCTTGTGGCAGTTGAAGCATTCTATTGAGGATGACGATGGTTTATTTGATCCATCATTCTTTTTGTTATTCTGGTTTCCTTTCCTGTGTTTCAGAAATTTCTTGAAACCTTTTGCAATGAAAGCTAAATCTTCATCTTCAGAATTGGATTCATCTTGATCAGACTGCAATGCTACGCTCTTTTTATCTTGCACTATTTAAATTTGCTTCATAAGACATAAGATTACCAATCAACTCTTTTGGCTTCATGGTAGACAGGTCATTGGCTTCTTTTATAGCCAAAACCATAGACTCCCATTCACTAATCAAAGAGTTGAGTACTTTTGAAATAACATCAAAATCTGAATATGTTTGGCCTAGTCTAATAAGTGCATGATGAATATCTTGAAACCGTGAATGCATGTCATTGATTGTCTCGTTTGGTTAAATTTTGAAATTCTAAAACTGATTTTTCAGCATGGATATCTTGGTTTGTTTAACCTTGTTAGTACCTTCATGAATAGTTCTAAGAGTTTCCCAAATTCGATATGTAGTGGTACAGATACTAGCATGATTAAATTCATTTCGATCTAATGCATAAGGTGACATGTTCACAGCTTTAGCATTTGTTGTTGCTTCATTTTTTGTGCAGTAGTCCATTCTGAATAATTAGTTGTCAGTGTGACAAATTCTTTATATGTGGCATTCCAATCTTCATAACTAAAAGATTGCATAAAGAAACGCATTCGCATTAGAATGCGTTGCCCTATAATTGTAGTTTAGGCTATTAAATAGTGGAGGTCTTTGTGTAGATTGACCTTCAATAAAACTTGAGTTGTGAGTGACAGTGCTAGAGTCAACATTATTTTCCATATTACTAGAATATATCAAATAACGGTGTTACGGCTATATGATGTCCTTGCTCTGATACCAAATGAAAGTGTGTGTACTATGCTAATACACAAGGATCATGTAATATGGAATAAGATATGTATAATAGCTTCGCAAGTAAATATTTAGTAAACTAAATATTAATCAGTCATAGGTACGCAATACAAAATGCAGTAAAATAGAAAAATCACACCAAGGATTTTTATACTAGTTCGGAGCACCGTCCTATGTCCAGCTGCAGACTCCATTCTGGAATTTCACTAACAACGCCCTCGCTTCACCAGGAGGAACAGGTTTAAAACATATCTGAAACGCCTAATGGGATTTCTTGCCTCAACAACGGAAGAGGACTTCAAAACTTCCAAATACAATTGATAGTTGTAGACTCAACATGTTCTTGTCAACACATAATAGTCAATTGAATTACACCCTTCCTATAATCTTCTCCTCAAGTATGTGAGTGATGTGCGTGAAGACAATGAAGGTATAAATCACCTTGAATCAAAGAATACTAAATAGAACGGAGATTCAAGTGATTTAAAATGAGTATGTAAACTTTTGAGCGCAAGAGAATAACGATCTTAATAGAATAAGAAAGAATTATAATCAAGAGAATCGGTGATGTTGCGAATGAAGAAAACATGTATTTATAGATGTTGAACAGTTGCAACCCTTCGTAGAGAGTCACCATGAAGAGATGCAGACAATACTCTTGGTGGAAGAGATACAACTCCTCAGGAAAGGAAATGTCTATTCAAAACAAACTTCCCCGTTTGAATTCAGTCGACTGAAACAAGTCATTTCAGTTGACTGAATTCTATGATATTCATGCATGTGCACAAGTTTTTAGTCGGTTGAAATGTCCTATTTCAGTCGACTAAATTACGATAGAATTACACAGCAAACAACCTTTCTAAATACAAAAATCAATATATGATGTGCATATTTGTATGAACTACTTGAGGATAGATCTTGACATAAATTATATACTTTAAGGCACAAAATCACAAGAATATAACGATACGTGACTTGATTTTGTAGTCTTCATCCTTTGTAGTTCATGTATGTAGACTCCTTTCTTGATATCACCTTTTTATCATTATAGCTCGTTGTCATGAATCAAAACTCATGACTCAACAGACACTTCAAGATTTTAACATTAACTTATCTAAATCAACAATTTATTATGGTAGTTCAAGTGCGATAAATCTATCTTAGAATCCCATCAACCACTCATGGATAGAACATGTTGACATCCATCATCATTTTCTCCATGATTATATTGAGAAAGGATTAATTAGCTTAGATTTTGTTACATCAAAAAACTAACTGGTTGATATATTTACAAAACTGCTACATAAGAGTACTTTTATTCAACTTAAATGAGAACTTGGTATTATGTCTTCAAAAGACCTATAATATTACCATAGTTTCTTTGTGTAAATAGTCACTCTATGTACTCGATATATATACGGTTATTAGTTTTCTTTTTCATCTTAGACATTTGCTTTCTTCATCCTCATTATATATATGTATGATACATATTTTTTATTTAGTGTGTACATGCTATAATAAACATATGAATTATTACATATCTCATAATATATATGGTTTATATGTGTTCATGTTCTCCATTATTTGCTCATCGCATTGATGAGATATTGTTAAACATACTTTATGTTATCACCTGATAATATATTATCTGATTATGTGTTGTTTATTTATCTATTTTTAAGTATCTCCTTTATGCTGATGACAAAGAGGGAGAAATAGACATATGCTAACAATTATATGCAAGTTATAACATAGATTCTAGGGGAGTATGTCGATAATTGCTCATACATCAAAAGGTGTTGTTATCCATCAATGTAACGAACTTCCAAATTCTGATCCTGATTATCGACACAAGTACCATGTCGACTAACCAAGTACAAAAAAGTACTAGATCATTAATAGAAAGAAGTTAGAGTGTGAGAAATAGGAAAAAAGAGAAGTTAGAATAGAAAAAAAGAAAAAACAATATCAGAGTAAACTCAAATCTCATAGCGGAACGAATAAAATATAGTATATAACATAACTTTTGAAATATATATTTGAAACTATATTCATATACCATTTATCAGAGCACAACACATAGAATATAATGGAAATAAATATTAGCTGTCAAATGTTGAAGCCTCCTACTCCAAGCACCTCCAAGTGTATCTGTAAAATCCCAACCACTTGACTACTCGTACAAATTTGGGCAAGTAAGAGTTTAGGGTTAAAAAACAAAATAAACTTTAGGTCAGTCATGGGACTGGTGTGAGTAAACTTCAACTACTTGATTTACTTTTTTTTTTTTTTTTGAAAAGAAAGGATAATTATAAGATTGATCCACACATAAACATGGATGGTTTTAACCCTACGCTAACCCATACCATTTTTTGTATCAAAACTATTCTGCTATTATAATAGTATCTAAATCAAATATATAACTATATAGTAGAACGCTTGCATCTCATGCTCCGCATACATAATATAAAATCAAAAACAACGGGCGCTTATTGGAGAACAGATTTTCAACTATGAGAAGGTATGGAACCACCTTATGATAGTGTATCTCCTAAAGGGAATACACTTGGTTCAACAAGAACATCTTGCAACCTGGCCACACAAGACCGAAAAATCATTCTGCTTGAGTGTACCAAATGTATTATCATCAATTGTTGGGATCAGCAACCATTACCGAAGCATACATCAGTGATAGATTAAAAAAGTAAGTGAATTTTTCTCTAGATAGGTAACAATACACCATAATGAGAGAAACCTACATAGCCATACTGCCTGCCTGATTTTTGTCATTTCCTAATTGCGAAGATGGAGGCCAAATTTATTTTTTGTGACACATCACATCTTCATTCACTTTGAATACCAAATTGTCAAACCAGTCAAACCACAAATTAATTTTCCCAAAACAGCGGGCATAAAGCTAAGAGAAACGAATTCCTCCACCACTGAACATAGTTTGAAGAGATCAATATACATGGTCTACTAGGCATACTCTGTTATACATTCATCCATACAAATTTTCCTAGGACTGGATAAATCGAAAGCACTATTCCGCAAATCCATCTCAGGAAACTATTACCTTGGATTAACAGAACAACCCTTGCATATTAGTCCATCTTAAATCATTTTGAGCACAATTTGATTCGCAATGTTTAAGCCTACATGGAGTGGTTTCCAGATAATAAACTTGAACCCAGACTCTATTGACAACAGAAATACAAATTGCCAAAACTTCGATTGTCGGTTTATTTAACTATCAAAGTAAACATCCATACAACCAAAGATCTTATTTCCTAATGGAAATTCTATCGATCAATCATCAAACATCACTAAGCCCTTTAAATTAATTTCTTATTGATTTATCATTTCTCAATTTTTCATATCTTTACCCAGTTTTTCTCAAAACTCGTTTTGCTAACCAATTTTCACTATCGAACCTTAAACATTCCTTAGTCAACAATGAAGTTCATCAAGTTGGGGGTATAATTATCCCTCAGACCTTAATTCAACAACATTCTTAACTTCGAAATGGATAAAGTTCACAGTTTCAAATACCAACAAAATGTCGCATATGAGACTCTCGGATTCAAATTAAGAATTTGCTTCTTTTTCAGAAATCTTTGATTATACCAATAGTATTATAATCCATGCTCCGAGACATTAACTTTGACTTTTAGTCATTCATTTTAATAAATAATAATTGAATAAAAAATAATTAGTTAAATAAATCTGTATTAAAATAGAAAGTAAATAGTATTTTCCTAAATTCGACATTGTTGAATTCCAATGAATAACTCTCTTTCGAATAATCTTTATTCGACTAACGTTCTGACCTGAATCATATACTTTTACGGATCTAGTGACCTCTTGCCACACACTGTAAAATAGTACAACTCTAATGTGTCAATTACTATTCCAATTTTGACAAAAGGAATTTAACTTGGGCGTACCATATTACCCAATTGAGTTCCAATATTCGCTAATAAACTAGTAAGTTCCACTCTAACATTCTATTTACTAAATAGTACCATATTCAACAAAATTATTTACAAGATCATTTAAAAAATTGGAACATTGAGCCAAACATTGACTCTTTTCAGTTTATAGAATTAAGATTCTCAGATTGCTTTTATATTTTAAAACAATGTTGCCTATTCAAATAAATTTATAAACTTCAATTAATAATTCTATTACGTAATTCTTTGTCCATAATCAAATAGAATTATTAATTACTAATCATAGGATGTCCTTTTATATTAAATAAAAGTCACATTAGTCCTTTAAATGTCAAATCGTCCTTTATGTGTCGAATAGTCCTTTATGATGTCACATCATCCTTTATGATGTCACATCATACTTTATGATGTCATATCATACTTTATGATGTCACATCATACCTTTAAATGCCACCTTGTACTTTTAAATGTCACATCGAGGTCACATCAGTTCTTTATATTATATAAAGGTCACATCAAGATACATCGCTGCTTAATAAAGGTCACGACAGGTCAACTCAGTACTTTATAACAAAATAAGGGTCAAATTAGTCCTTTAATAATCTAAATGTCAAATCAGTACATTATGTGTCAAATTAGGGTCACATCGCATTAATTTCATCCCATGTGTCATATTGCATAAATTTTGTTCTCTCGAAAAACTTACTTGATCTTAGTCAAATATCTAACTTTTCTTTTCGGTTTTTCCCACCGTTCGCTTGGTAGGAAATTTTTGGTTAGATTTCACAAGTGGTACTAGACTGTACTATTAGGAATCATCGCATACTTATTTTGTTTATTTCCTTTAGTTACTGCTAAGGTAAACTTTAAATTAATCTTGACTCCATGGTTAATTATAAATTATAAGTTCAAAACCAAATATAGACTATCTTTCCACATTCCGACTTATATGGTATATAATTTCTACAAATAAAATATGTTAAACATAATAGGTCATCAAGGATAAGCATGGAAGAAGAGAGACGTAGCACTAAGAAGAAGGAACAAGACTGAAGAATGTGGAAGACTTTCATTGGTCCACATGATCTTTCAGCAAGACTCGACTTCCAAGACAGAAGTAAGTTTCTTAAAAGAAAAGGAAGAAGGCAATCCTACAGGTACCGGGGAAGCCATATTTACAACTTCAAAATAGTTGTCATTCATTCAGAGAGCGTTATAAAATTAAGGAATTGCTTTTAATGACTCTACTTCCGGGCGAGTTCAAACATGCCTTTTGGTAAAGGCCTATAAAAGCCATAACAATTAAGAAGATCAAGAGCTTAAGAAGTCATGAAAAGGATTGAGCAGTAGCGCATTAAAGCCAGCGAATGCAAATGAGGAAGACTAAATCATGAGCCTTCCGGCCTTGTATGGTCGAAGCAGCCCTTCAGTGATACACGATGATAAGAAATCAAAAGATACACAGCCGAAGGGTCATATGTAGGTAGTTGCGCCACAAATGAACCCCATAATAGCTGAAAGGAAAGATGAAGCAACCCGCATCTATAAATAAGACCACAGTGGTCTATATTTGGGAATTGGATTCCTAAAATCCAAAATCTACTGTCCATATTTTTCTCCAGAGAACCCTAAACCAATTTGGGATTTTTTTTTGATCTCCAACTCTTATAACCTTATTTGTATTTAATTATCTAAGAAGATCCATAGTAGTTTGTTCATACCCTTGAGTCTCTTTATGCATATTTATATCAAAGGGATATTTATACAATTTTCTGGCTTATTACCTTGTCACTACTTTTAATTTGTATTTTATCTATTTTTTCTCAATTACTTAACGAAAGGGATAATTTACCGAAAGGAAGCCTACCAAGGATTAAGGGTACAAACCTTTAGTTCTAGGAGAGCATGACCACATACCCTACCACTTTAGATGAAATTTGCCTTTTTTCTATTTTGCTAAAAGCATTCCAGACCCAATGAGATTTCTCCTTTCGTCTTCGCCCGTCTACCCTTTTTTTGATGTAAGATATTGTACACACGACACCCAATCATGGGATCCCCATTTTATTTTACCAATGACTTTTGGGATGTTAACCATTTTTATAGCTAACGTTTATAGCGCTATAGAGAAGGGTTGAACCTCCGATCTTGCAGTTAATCACCACACTAATTTGTAAAACTATCCTATAGAAACTATGGCATGAGGGCAATCGAGGCTATCCTATATCGCTGAACGAAACGAGCAGAATGATCAACTCAATACAACAGAGAGGAATAAGCCCCTTGCTTGTAATGGAGGGGCGGCAGAATCAAGGCAAACTTTGGAGGTGGAAGTCCAATCTGTCAAACTACAACATTTGGAAGCTGAAACAGCGCAAATGAAAGAATTGCTGACAACTTCCCTTGATGGAATGGCCCTGCAAAATGTAAAGCCTACGGAAAAGGATGAAGGTGAGTCTCTATGAATAAGGGCAAAGCATGATTCTCAGACCGAGAAAAGAAGGACTGGCCATACTACCACAACAAAAAGTAGGCGAAAAGGGCCTAACGTAAATCTCCAGGGAAGAGTGAGGAATAAAATGGAAAAACATTCCACTAGCTCTAAAAACAAAAGTTATACACAACCAAAGGAAAACTACTCAGACACTGTAGCTTACATGAAAGATATGGTGGAGAAGGCCATGAAAGACTTGATAAATCTGAAAGGAAAAAGAGTCTTGGACGAGAGAATTAACAAACCTGAGCGCAACTCGCCTTCCATTGATAAGATAATGTCGGCAAAAATTCCTTCACAAATTAATGTCCCAACAATGAAGTATCAAGGGACCACTGATTCAGATAATCATTTAATGGAATTTGACAGTTATATGGACGTGTATGATGCTTTAGATTCTATCAGGTGCCGACTAATTCCAGTAACGTTGCAGGGCGCTACTGCCAAATGGTACCGACAGTATCGTGATAGAATAATCTATTATTGGAAACAATTTTCTTATGAATTCTCTGCATAGTTCTGTATTTTCAAGGAACATATAATATATTACAATGTTCTCACTAATATGAAGCAAAGGCAGGGTGAGTCCTTGGGTGAGTACCTTAAAAGGTTCAATACTGAAGCCCTAAAGGAAAATAACATGAATGACAGGGATAAGTTGATTGTTGTGCATGCGAGGCTATTAGAAAACATCCCTTTTTGGAAGGAACTGTACTTGCATGGTTGTGACGATTTACAGGATTTTCACTTTTAAGTAGACAAGTTCACCCGCATGGATGAGCACTATCAAGCAAAAAATCGAGCACGTCAGGGAAAATCTCTAGAAAGCCCGGGTTCGACAGGGATACAAGAAGCCAAGGTGGGAAGAAACCAATGCTAATCTCGTTGCTTTAAACAGGTCTCTCTCCCACATATACACGACATCTAAGGATAAGGTTCACTTTCCCATTACCAATAAATCACAATACAATCCAAAGCCAAAAGGGAACGACAATTATTGTGCATATCATAGGGTTAATTTCCATAAAACTGATAAATGTATGGCCCTTGTTAGAATCATACAGAAGCTGATTCAGGAGGGGCATCTAAAGGAATTCATCTAAAATAACTCCGAAGCTCCAAGGGCCAATGCAAACCCTTCGGATAGTGTGAACAACTTGGAGGAGGACGAGTATATGAGTCTTGACCCACCGAGGAATCAGATTGACTAAAATGTCCATTCTCACGACTTCAGAGGATAACATCAAAAACAGTTATCGAAGTTCCATAATGAGAGTCCGTAGTTACAGTTAAGACTGTTACTTTGTTTTCTCTGATGCCTTAAAAAGTTGAGATAATGATGTATCTTACTTACATTAGGAGAAGTATAAAAGTTGTTATATTCATTATGTCTTCCAAACTCGCATTAACAAAGTTTTGCAGGAAAGCCGCATCTAAAAAAATAATAACATTTCCCTAGGATAATCGCAATGTAAGCACCATATATTCCGATAACAACCAAGGAGAAAAGGATAAAATCCAAGTATGATGCATAACCGATATGGTGAGTTTCGACTTCTAGCTTATTTGAAGTACCCAGAAAAGACCATACATCCGGATGAAATCTGAAGCATATATTTTAACTAACAATCCTTCATAAGAGAAGGGGAAAGTATTCTAACTTAGAATCAATTAAGAACTAAGTATTAGTTCCTTTCTTTGTTCAAGTCATAGGGAAGTTGGTAGCTCTTAACCCGGAGGAAGGAAAAAGATAGAGTGGTGATTAAAATAGAATGAGATCCCAGAACCAACGAGGGATCAAACCAGCATCATTCAAGAAATTAATTTGGTCATCTGAAAAAGGTGTTGTACGCAGGGATAGTACCCCGATAAATGGCAGAAGGCGAAATTCGTCACCGGACGATGTGTGCATTTCATCCGGCAGAGGGTAACCAAATAAATATGATGGAAGAATGCACAACCACCTCAGATCAGTGTCTAAAAAGAAAAGACCCTTGGTCAGATGCTTTTGGAAGCAAATTAAAAACGCCCATTTCAAAATCATCAAAGGGGGGTCAACTTGCATAATATAGACCTACACCCGAACCAAGAATTTTTCCTTAGAACAAAAATGTTCATCCACCCATAAGGAGATAGAAATCATTGCAGTCTATCAAAGCAAATCTAAATCCGCCAGTACTCGACACCTGAAAATGATGCAAGTTCCAAACTGTTTTGAATATCAGAGCCAGCAACCAGTTTAGAGCATCCTTAAACCCTTAGTTTCACCTCCATGGCCTGGCTAAGGCACCTCCTAGAGGGAGGATGGGTAAACCCATCTAGTCTTGACTGTTTCAAGTCGGCTAACTAGGCACAAAAACCCCTTGGTCTCGCATCATGGCCTGGCCAAGGCGCCTCCTAGAGGAATGATGGGTAAGCCCATCTAGTCCTGACTTTTTCAATCCAGCTAGTTAGGTACCAAAAAGCCCTTCATCCCACCATCACTGCCCTTTGTCCCACCATCACTGCAGAGCCAAGGCGCCCCTCAGAGGGGTAAGCCCATAACCGTGTTATAGCCCCGACTGAATTCTCACTTCTACCATCATGGCTCAACAAAATCGCTTCCCCGAGAGGAAAAAAACCAATCCTGATCTCTGTATTGGGCTCCAAACACAAAACACTCAGTGGTCTCGCTAACTTTATATTCCGTTAAATCTTGGGAATAACATCACGACCTTCAAGAGTCAGGATCTGCAGGATTTGGACTTCCAAAAGAGTTACTTTAAGTTATCTAATGAAGATAAGAGAAATCTATCTTCCCTTTGAAAACTTATTACCCGAATCTGGGTTTATATGTAAAAATCCCGAAGACACTGACGCGGTTAATTTTCTCTTCTCATGACTAATACCTTAATCTGGGTCTAATGCTTCCTTCTTTCTACAAAGAACATCTTATTGCTTCTGATGATAGGAATTCGTAGTCATCTGATATTTATTCCAAATATTTTATTAAGTAATGGATAAAGAAATTGATATATCTATATCAGAATCCGAGCTTCATGAGCCTTACTATTAGATAACACTAAAAAGTGGATGGCTCTTATCGGCCCCGATCAAAAAAATTGAATCACCTTAATTATGTTCTTAAAAGTAATCCAAGAAATAAAAAAAATCCCAACTAACTAGGCCAGATTTGGAATCTATGGACGATCTGGGAAGTTCAACATCATGCCTTCGGAGTGTAAACCTAAGGACCGAAGCCTTTATTGGGAAGATGTTATCCCATTTATTAAACTAATTTATCAAAGACCTCGGAAGAAATCAAACCTAAAACCAACCATCATTATTTGAAGAGCTTAAAAGTCTGAACCAAAAAATTGAGAGGCTATGTTCTGAAGACCTATGACATAAGATTAAGGATTATTTAATAGTAAGAAGTTGTGCAATAAATGAAACATCAATTTTATAGAAATTAAGAAAGAATGAACAAGGAAGTTCGAAGAGGCTATCCTAAAAGAACAAAATATTTCTTCTATATGGGGAGGGGGGTTAAATGTTAACCATAATATGCCATCAAAGATAAGCATGGAAGAAAAGAGACGTGGCGCTAAGAAGAAGGAACAAGACTGACGAATGCGAAAGACATCCATTGATCCACAAGAGCTTTCGGTAAGACTTGACTTTCGAGATAATAGTAAGGTTCTTAAGGGAAAAGGAAGAAGGTAATCCTAAGTAGCAGGTACCAGCGAAGCCATCTACAACTTCAAAAAAACTATCATTAAGAAATTTAACCATTCAGAGAGCATCATGAAATTAAGGAACTGCTTCAAATGACTGCATTACCTTTCGGGCGAGTTTAAATATGCCTTCGGATAAAGGCTTATTAAAGCCATAACAGTTATGAAGATTGAGAGCTTTAGAAGAATTGAAAAGAATTGAGCAGTAGCTTTTTAAAGCCAACATATGTAATGAGGAAGGCGGAATCATGATCCTTCCGACCCTATATGGTCGAAAGCAGCCCTTCAGATATACATGACAATAAGCAATTAGAGGATCCAGAGCCAAAGGGTCATGTCTGGGCAATCGCGCCATGAACGAACCCCATAATAACCAAAGGAAAAGAGGCTGCAACCCGCATCTATAAATAAGATGCTAGGGGTCCATATTTTGGGATCAGATTCTTGAGATCTACAATATGTTGTCATTTAGCTCTTGAGAACCCTAAATCGATTTGAGATTTATTCTTTTCAGATCTCCAACTCTTGTAATCTTATTTATATTTAATTATCTAAGAAGATCCATAGAAGTTTGTTCATACCTTTGAGTCTCTTTATGCATATTTATTTCAAGGGGAGATTTGTATAATTTTCTAGCTTATTATCTTGTCACTACTTTTAAGTTACTCTTTCATATTTTATCTCTTTCGATCAATTACTTAACGAAAGGGATCATTTACCAAAAGGAAGCCTACTGAGGATTAAGGGTACAAACCTTTAGTTCTAGGGGAGCATAATCACATACCTTACAAGTTTAGATGAATGTTGCCTTTTGTTTGTTTTGCTAAAAGCATTTCAGACCCAAAGGATATTTTCCTTTGTCTTCACCCGTAGATACCTACTTTTTTTGCAATGCAAGATATTGTATCCACGACACAAAATCTTTGGATCTCCATTTTATTTTACCAATGACTTTTGGGGTGTTAACCATTTGTATGGCTAACAAAATATTTTTATAAAATTCAACATACTTGAATTTCAATCATAAATCCTTATGGATTTATTTTGATTACATTCACATTCAGAATATCATAATAAATTCCATCATTTCCTTTTGAATGATTTTAATTCCCCTTTTTATTTGCCCTTGAATTTACATTCCCAATTATCCAAAAATAATTATTTCACTTCACTTGTAAATTTTGTTTATTAATTGAACTGCTCGTTTTTTTTACTGAAACTAGTTATTGTATTTTCCAAGCCCATTCGAAATTCAAGTTATAATTTAGGAAAAATAGATTTTTCATTTAAAACCCTAATTCTTTGTTTTTTTCGAATATGTTTTTACAGTATTTAAATACCAGTATTCAGGCTCAGTGCTATTCGAGCATCCCAAAACACATAACAATCCAGTCAATTTATTCGACATGTCACAGATATATATAAATAAGTAAACAACCAATAATAAATTTGAGGAATCTAGTTGGATCCCTCCAACCTGTTTTCTTGCGTCCACAAATTTTAGTTAGCATTGATAATACCAATTCTGCTCCGACAAGGATTTAACGTGGTAACATTTTCATCCTTTATTATACAAGGTTCATAGGTCTCATCCGCTAAAATGTGCGGAATTATCCAATTATTAACCTTAAATATGACTTATACATATACAATAGAAACAATTGACAATAATACAATTCAACCAAACAGTCGCAACACAATATTCAGTCATCGTTATCAACTTTAAAATACGTTTATGATATTATAAAACTAGACAGAGTTAGTGAGTTTACTCGTCTTGGTCATTTATTGTTGAGTAATGATAAACCATTGATTAATTTGCTCAGACATTTTAATTTTGCCATAAATTGTAACGAGCTCCAAATCACTCCAAACCAATTCAATTGTATAGTATTCTTCAATACGATTCCAATTGATCTTCTTTCGTAGAATTATGATAACAAATGAGCTAGTTATTGATATCAAATGTTATCAATTAAATTAATATAATTAATTTTATCAACAATATCATTATCAATCTTAATCACTTTGGTTTAGCCCTAATACTACATTAACAACCTGCTCACACCTCTAGGTACACATGCGATGTAGCTCTCCCTCCAACAAAGCTCCTTCACATTTCGAATTTCATGACAACCAAGTTCACCGATGATCTACTACGATCACCCAACAAACTCGTTGTGCTTTTCCCCAACACGCGCCGCCTTTTCCCTCCTGCTTTCCTGCTGCCAAGAAGGCACTAGTCGAGCCCAGTTGGTAGTGAATGCAGGACCACAGCTCCCACCACCTTGCTCTGATCAATGCAACGTTGATATGGATTTGAAGATCTCAAATCCCTTTACATATTGATGTATTGAATTTCTACTAATAATTGATGGATTTAGAGAGATTAAAGCATGAAATTCGAAAGTTTTTAGCCACTGAATTTGGACTTGTGGATAGAGCTGTTATTCTAGGGTTAGGTTAGGTTTTTGTGAGGGGTGGATCCTATATTTACAAATGATCTTTTCATTATCCAACCATGGTATTATTTTACATTTTTAACCTTTTGAACTCCAAATGAAGGGCGACAACTGTCGTTTCTAAGGTTATAACGCTATTCCAGATATAGTGGAATAGGTTTCGAGGTTCGATAGTACGCACGAGATTCCTTTAGAAACTAACTATTTAAATTGAATTAAATTTAATAATTTCTGCGCGTTTTTAACTCCCATGGACAAACCGTAACTCCAAATGCTAGGAAACTTGAAACCCTATAATAATACACTGTTACAGATCCGATGGCGCTACTTTCATCCAATTCTGAGACTGCGCCCCAAAATGCTTTTTAAAGTGAATAAATTAATATTAAACTATCCAATTTCAACCTATTCACATTTAAATAGATTTTAAAATTCCAATAACATTATTTTAGTCCCAATAGAATATAAATCAACTTTAAAACTTGTTTTCAATCACATGAAGTTGCATACTCAATATTTTAGCTAATTTCACTATTAATTTATAGTTATAAATTGAAATTTAAACTATTCAATACTTTAACTCAATTATTTAATATTTAAATTCAATTAAATATTCAAATTTCAACTGTCTAAAATTCTAGGTCATTATATTCTTCCCCTCTCAAAAGAATTTCATCCCCGAAATTACTAAGCAAGAAAGTTGTTATAGCTCTTCCAACTTCTCTCTATCCACTTGGTTGAAACTCTACACTTCATATCACCTTAACTCATTTCTTACACAGAACCTTTAATTCCCATGCCCAATCATTTGCTTATACCCAAGTCAAAATTCATCCTCTACTCAAGTTCCATTATCATTCTAATCTCTTAACTCACTAATTTAATCTACTTAACCAAGTTAAGTCCCATCCAAACTTCTTACACCTAATTAATTTCTCTAATTTGTTATCTTTATCTCCGAAATTCAAAATCTGAATTTTATATCAAAAAATAATCTAATTTTAGTCACATGAGTTCATTTTTAGTTTATACTTTAAGATCCAAATTTTAATTCAATTAAAATTGTTTTGTTTATTAATTGAATCATTGTGGTTTATAAACTATTGTACTGCAATTTTTATGAAAATTATATTTTGACATAACTCAAAATCTGTCAGATGAAATCACAATTTTCATCATCCATTAGGAAACTATAATCCAATAGAATTAAAATATTCTTGTTTCAAAGAATTCTGACTTATATTGGATCTATATATTCAGTTGAAGTTCAAAACGTCAAATTACGAACTACCGCATTGTGGCGGGCTCGTTTTTATTTAATTTAATTAATACATTTAAAATTCATTTAAATATCCTACTTCAACAACAATCTCTTATATTTAAATATAAACTAAGCCAATTTTTCAATTTCAACTGTCCAAAATCCTCAAATAATTCATCCACTTCAATTCAATTCCCATTTGCTTTCAACAATTCCTATTAGATTTTTTTTTTAATTCGAACAATATCTTCCTGAGAGTTTTTAAACATCTTCTGTTTTCTAAAAGCAAACTATCCCTTTTAGGATCAAAACAACTTGTTTTTTCAAAACAATTCAAAACCAAAATCTTTTGTAATAATCTGTCACTTAGAAACTCAAAAATGAAAACTGATGATGCGACTGTCATCATCAAGATTATTTCCTAGCGAATGAAGTGAGTTCAATACTATATCACTTCCAAAATCCACTTTAAAACACTTCCATTTGGAAGTTACTTCAAAATATCCTTCAAAATGATTGGAAAACATTCCCAAAGCTTCCAAGATCTTAAAAATTCCTATTTTGGTTCGAACTCAATCTTAGTTCATCTCATTTCTACGCATTATCCATATATAATTTTTATTGGGTTATATATAACCATCTCAAATTCATTTGATTGTAATAACAATCAACACATCCATATACTACAATAATTCTAGAAAATTATTTCTTTTGATATCAAATATAATTTTGGATAAAATTATTTCATTTACCCACTTGAAAAAATATTGTAACAAAGTGCTTTGTTCAAGAGCTTAGAAATACCTAACGATACAGTCGCGCTTTCTCTACTGACCAGAGTTCATAAACCACTATAATATAAAATACTTCTATAATCACTAACAAATACATGCTCAAATATATATACACTCAAACACAATCTAGGTTATTAATAACCCCTTCTCTATTGAGTTATGCCACAGAGCCATGGTTATCACTCAACCTTAAGCTCTGATACCAACTATAACGAACTACCAAATTCCGATCCTGATTATCGACATAAATACCATGGCGACTAACCAAGCATCAGAAATTATCCGACCATTAATAGAAAGAAGTTAGAGGGTGAGAAGTAGGAAGAAAGAAAAGTTAGAACAGAAAAAAGAGCACAATATCAAAGTAAACATGAATCTCACAACGGAACAAGTAAAATAAAGTATATAACACAACCTTTGAAATACCTATTTCAAACTGTATTCACATACCATTTATCAGAGCACAACACATATAACACAGTGGAAATAAACATTAGCTATCAAATGATGAAGCCTCCTGCTCCAAGCACCTCTATGAGTATTTGTAAAATCTCGACTACTTGACTGCCCATACAAATTTGGGCACCCAAGAGTTTAGGGTAAATCAAAAATAAAATAAAATCTGGGTCAATCATAAGACAGGTGTGAGTAAACTCCAACCACTTGATTTACTTTTGAAAATTCTTTTTAGAAGAAAGAATAATCGTAAGACTGATCTGTACATAATCATGGATGGTTTTTACCTTACAATAGCCTAAACCATTCTTTTTATCAAAACTATTCTGATTATATAATGGTGTCTAAATCAAATAAATTATCATCTAGTAGAACACTTGCATCTCACGCTCCACATACACAATATACAATCAAAAACCGAGGAAGCTTATTTAAGAATGGATTTCCAACTATGAAAAGGTACAGAACCACCTTTAGATAGTGTATCTCTATAGGGGAATACGCTCGGTTCAACAAGAATACCATCGTCCACACATGACCGACCACTCATTCCGCTTGAGTGTACCGAATGTATTATCATCAACGGTTGGGATCAACAACTGTTACCGAAGCATATAGCAGTGATAAAATAAAGAAGCAAGTGAATTTTTTTCTAAATAGGTGACAATACACCCTAATGGGAGCGACCCACATAGCCATGCTGCCTGCCCGATTTTTGTTATTTCCCGGTTAAGAAGCTTGAGGCTAAACTTTCTTTTTTGACATATCACATCTTCATTCCCTGTGAATTCCACATCGTCAAACCCGTTGAATCACTAATTGATTTCCCCAAACCCACAGGTATAAAGCTAAGAGAAATGAATTCCTCTACCACCAAATGTAGTTTGGAGATGTCAATGTACATGGTCTGTTAGGCAACCTCTGTCAGATGTTCATCCATACAAGTTGTCATGGGACAAGATAAACCAAATACATTATTATGTAAATCCATCTTAGGCAATTGTTACCTAGGATTGACAGAACATCCCTTACACTTTACTTTAACTTCAATCATTTTCAACATAATTTGATTCGCAATGTTTATGCCTATACGGAGTGGTTTTCTGATAACAAACCTAATCCCGATCTCTCCGTATTGACAATGGAAATATAAAATAGCCAAAGCTTTGATAGTCGGTTATTTAACTATCAAAGTAAACATCCGTACAACCAACGATACTATTTCCAAATGGAAATTCTACCGATCAATCATCAAAAATCACTGAGCCCTTTAAATTAATTTCTTAATAATTTATCATTTCCAAATTATGGTTTTCCCATTTTCTACATCTTTACCCAGATATTTCTCAAAACCTGTTTCTCTAATCAATCCTCACTACCGAACCTTTAATAATCCTTAGTCAACAATGAAGTCAATCAAGTTGGGGTATAATTACTTCTCGGACCTTAATTGAACAACATTCTTAACTTAAAAGTGAACTAAGTTCACAGTTTCGAATATCAACTAAATATCGCTTATGCGACTCTCAGATTCAAATTAAGAATACATTTTTTCCGAAAACCATTGACTATAACAATAGTATTATAATCCATGCTCCGAAATATTAACTTTGAAATATACTTTTATTCATTAATTTAAATAAATAAATAAATAAATCTTTATTGAAACAGAAAGTAAATAGTATTTTCCTGAATTTGACATAGTTGAATTTCAGTGTATAACTCTCTTTCGAATGATACCTATTTGGTTAACTTTCTGAATTTCAGAATAAATTTACCATTTCATGTTAACTCAATTTATATTTCGATTCAAATATTGGGAACCAGAATAAAATTCTGTTAGTACATAAAATCAGACGGGTGAAGAGTCGGTGAAGCGATGCATAACTGAAACTGAATGTCATGTTTACCGGAACCACATTCTCCCGCGAGGCCAACCAAGTAGCCTCCGTAGAAGCCAGAGTCACGTTCCGTTCAGGAATACGGGAGGCGACAGCTATCGCCTCAATGTAATTCCACCCGCCAGGAAAATAGCCAATACCCTCTTCAGCAGAAAGCGAGCACCTCGCGTCTATCCCGGCATCTCAAATCCAGGCCCACTAACGAGCCCATGAGAAGCACCTGAATGCGGTCAGCAGCCAATCAATACCTATAAATAAGACCCATGGCTCATATTTTGAGAAGAGTTTGGAGTAACCCTAAATTACTCATGTTGTAATCTATTCCTCTCAATTGGGAAAGTTATATACTTATTCCAGTTCATAATAGTAGCACGTCCTCATTACTTTAATAATATATTACTTCGTAGCTAAGAGTTTGTACTTATTCTATCCTGTATTTGAGCTCCCCTACCAAAGTGAAACCTATCAGATCGATACCCTACCAGAACTCCATATCCGGTACTCTGAAACTTGACCAAAATATTGGTTAGCATTTTGCACTAGAAGGAGGGCTCGAACATCCGATCTTATAATCGACAGTGCTCATAAGCTCTAACTTAGATGGAAATCCCTGAAAATCCAAACCTTGTAATCAAACTGTCTGACCTCCCGGATGAGCAAGGGACGGTGGAAGAACTAATGAAACGGCTAAGTTCAATGCACCTCACGGTCAATCAACGAATAATAGTGCCCTATAACCCAATGAAATTGAGCTTAAACCCATTGGATATGGGATTGGCACCAATCTTTGCTTTAGGTGGTTAAAGTCCAACAAACGAAAGCCAATTCCTGAATGTGAGAAATACTATTAAAGCTAGCCTATGAGGAGCAATGTTCCGTAAATAAATGATACACAAACGAGATCACCTGTGTCCACCACTGGCCTACACCGACGGAACTATACCCTTACCACATGACCGAGTTTCTGTCAACAAGAGAAAGCTCAACCCACAAGACGAAATTGGGACACCAATTCGCAAAAAGATGCGAATAACTACCAAGAAAACAGTTGACCTGAAGGCACTGCTAAACGACTTTGGACTTACTGACACCATGGAAAATATCTATCTTCTCACTCAGAACATTCTCAACTATTGGCCAGGGAAAAAGAAGGGACCGAAGTCTGAAAAGAAGACAGGAGAAAACTATTGCCTCTATCATTTGGCTAACGGCCACGAGTCTAACTCTTGTAATGCCCTCGGGGGTAAGATCATCTATTTCATAAAACAACGGAAGCTTGACAACTTTGTATCACGATCATTGTAGTAATGGTAAGGTTCATCAATCAAATCATCGGGGTCACGGTCTATGAACAACCAACGCGTTATGAAAGCCATTGCCCGCGCCTCCAGAGGCCAGGGTAAGGCAGCATCCCCAACCGATGGGTCCAGTGTCAGCCTTTGGCACCGCCCTGCGAGGCCTTGGTGAAGCTACGCCTCTGGGCCGAGTTGAGGTGTCTCTTAGAGGGAGACCAGGGGAAGCCTTTAACCGTGCCTTCGGGCTAGGTTCGAGTGCCTGCAAGCCCGTAACCGCACCTATATGGCCAGGTTGTGGCGCCTCCTAGCGGGAGGACAGGTAAGCCCTCGGGACAAGCCAGACACCAAACCAGCCTTACACACCGCTCTCCAGGGCCTCTATGAGCGCTTCCTAAAGGGAGGACGGATAAACCCCAGGGATAAGCGAGGTGCTGAAACAAGACTTTTGCACCGCCCCCCGAGACCTTACTTGAGCACCTGATCGACAGACCACGATATAGACCCAAGCAGAGTGTACTAGAATTCAAACAACAGGATCATAAAAAGGCATTTGTACATAATGATCGATGGTCTCACGGTACAAAAGTGAAACACAATATCTTGCATCCTCGGTCAAGGGTACGGGTCACCCCCTATCAGGTAACATTCTTCAGATTTTATCAATAGTTAAGATTGTAAGCAATTACACAACAAAAGGTTGACACAAAGGTCTCAAGCGAAATTAACCAGTCAAGCAAAGTTACCAAAGGAAAAGGCCAAACATCCAAACTGTACCACAATCACAAAAATACACCAGAAATATCGAATTCTTCCACTTCCTCAACAATCTCCCTAATAGAAGATTGGTCTCGCACATGTCGAACTAAGACAAGTACCATATTCTTAAACATTAGTATTTTCCTTTCGCCCAAGATTAAGTCACTGGTCCCTTCAAATTGAATCTCTGAAGCATTCTGAAGGGCTCTATTTGTATGCCAAAGGGATTTGTTCACTCTCTTTAATTTCTAAAGTCATGTCTGAAAAACCAACCTTTCGTATAACAATTGATGGATCTTGAAAACATATTTGTTTGTGAGACGCTGAGCCCTATCCATATATGAAGTTTCATAGTATCTCTTTAACTCTACCTTTGCCGATTCGCACCACTCCTTCACTACCGAATTATCCACAAAAGACGGAGGGTTTGTAAGGTGTCGAAACTTCTGAGAAGACAAGGGGCATAACCTCAAAGACTCACGAAAGGGCGAGGCTCTAGGAATAGCGACAACCAAATCCGAAATCGTATCTCCATTTCAAAATCCCACGCCTCACAACTGGAATCTCACTTCTCTAATTCAGTTCTCAACTCAATATTCCACCGAATTACTGTTGCCATATCCTTATCCAAATCAGGAAAGGAGTCCACATGTGTATCACTTTCCAACTCAATAGTCGTTCGAAGATCCAAAGAAAATTGCTCTGACGCCTCTTTCATTACCTTCATTAACCGAATGATCGTTGTTTGTTATTCCAGAAGATATTTCCTCTAATCCGACTCCGGGAACTCCTCTGAGAAAGGAAATTCATGATTGCAACCCTACGCAAAACTTGATTCCTTCCGGCCCTTTCCGGATGATGTCTGGGAATTTTATGACCTCCAAAGACAGAGTGCCTTACTGTTCTTCCGAGTCAACTTTTCTTCCTCTTCCTCCTCATGACTACCATTTTCTTCCTCGGTTCCCTCTTGGGAGGATTCTCCTTGTTGCCCTTTCCAGAAGAATCTTTGTTCCCACCTTTATCTGACGTATCCTTATGACCATCTGCTTTTGAACTAGCATCTGAAGGCCCGTCATCACCCTCGTCGTTTGAGCCTCCATTACCATCATCTTTCCCATCATCACTCCACGATACTTCCTCATCCTCTTCATCCTCATTCTCAAACTCTTCATCAGAATCCAACTCCACTCCTGGAATCTCCTCGACATATAATAACTATTTCGGGTCAACGGTGGCCTCTTCAGAAGAACCGTTGATTCCCTTCTCCTTCCACTCCTCCACTTTGGCCAACACCACTTCCAAAAGTTCCGGGTGCTAGGAAGAAAGGTGTAACTCGGAACCTTTTCCCGAATTAACAGCATAAACCAAGGCAATAGCCTTCACATAAGTCTCGATGTTCATTTTGTCAACCGAGTTCTTCAGAAACAATCATACTTTTCGCCTTGCTCCCTTGGACCACTGAATCACTTGAGAACATGTATCCCTCTCATTTCGTAGTTGACCCTCAGAATTGGAGCTCTTCTCCTTTTCCTCAATAATAACCTTCCTACTCTCCTCAAAGGATGTCCGCAAGGAAAGAATCACCCCCTCTAGTTCCTCCCTCCATCATTTCTTTGTGGTTAAAGATTCATTCAAACCATGATTTTCTGCTATTACCGACTCACAAGCAATCGAGATTTTGATAACTACTGCCTCAAAGAAGTTATTTCCTATTTATCATGAATAGACCCTTCGGTAATCTTGGTAACGTGGGTGTAAAGCCAAAACCCCTCTTCTACCAGTCAGAGAAGCTTCTATAGAAAAATTATGTACTCGCTAGCCCTTCCTCCGCCTGCGGGTCCTCAGAGCGGGTCCCTTTCGCATCTAACCACAGCCGTAAGGCAGCACTGAATCCCTCAAACGGTCACGACGTAGTCGAGGTGGACTTAGTTTGGGCGGCCCCCTGATCTTGAGTATCCTCCCTAACCTCCTCTGCGCCATAAGAAGACGGTAGGTCCCCCTGGTTTACTTCAACGAAATTCTCCCGTGCACCATCCAGAACCCTTTGGGATAAGGTGCATGTATCAGATGAGGAAACGGTGTCAGAATCTACTTCAACAATTGCAGAGGGCCCCTGCGGAGTGACCGCGTGCCGAGACAAAGATACTTTGAGCCTTTTTACTTCACTAGAGCCAACTGACTCCTTAGAAACCCTCTTCCTAGCTACCGCCTCCGACTAAACAATGGCTGCAACCAATTTACTAGCTTTCGCACCACCTCTAGCCTTGACCATGTTAGGAATGTCTCCTGCAAAAAGAAGTCAATATCGACTAGTGAATGTTCCGTGAATTAATTAAAACAAAACTGAGGAGGTCAAGGTCGGTTGTTCTTACACGAATCTCGCGGGGATGTGAGTCGAATGATTAAAATTATTAAAGTCAGTCCGATGAAACAGTAGCCTACCGGTAGCGTTGGCAGAAACATGGGTTAATTTCCCTAGTATACGATGGCTGTGAGGAATTAGTGAGTGCTTTCATAAGATTTCTGAATTCAATATCTCATCCCGACCCTTTGGATCTTTACAAATCTTTGTTAGTTGATCCACAATCGATGTCTCCTCCATAGAAAGATCACTAAGGGCCGAAGCTTAAATAAATACAAGTATAAGTCAACATTAAAGTATGAATAAAGTTATCACTTATCGACATATTAGAAAACATACATACTGAAGAAAAACTCCCAATCAATCCAAAAAAGTCTTTACAAAGAAGAATTGATCGCTCTAGGATCAACTCTTGTCTACCATATCTGTAGCTACGCATAATTGAGAGTTAACCCAATGCACCTGATTATTTGACCCTTTAAGTGGAGCCAAATTTGCCAAGTGGTGCACCAATCGAGGACTTAGAGATCCCAAACTAGCCACTCTTGATATGACCTCAACACACAGCAGATAGGTATAAGCGTTAGGTGCCAGTTGGATAGGAGCAATCCGCACATGCAACAGATAGCCACCCAAAATGGAATAAGTGGAAAGAAGCCCCTGTGACATATGTGTACAGGGCTAAAGGAAAAATACCCTTCAGGAGGATTATCTATAGTCTGTTCCAGATTGGATGGAATAGCTTCAACACTAATAATTCCAAAGTCCGCCAAGATAGTGCCATCCTCCTTCTGTGACCCAATCATAGATGGTTTGAAAATGCCGGAACCTTTTTCTTTAGGCGTATCCTCGCCAGAAGTCTTCCTTGGTGGAGGCGCACTTCCGGACGTAGAAGCAACAAAACTCTTAGAAGCTCTCTTTTTCCATCACGCCTGGCCAGAGATAAAAAAAAATTAGGGCTTGAATTAAAGGAGAACGAAACTTAACAAGAGCTCATGTTTTGAAAGGTATCAAACAAGAAATATCAGAGCTGACTCAGGTAAGGATCGGTAGTAAGAGAAACACAACTCTCCCTCCGCCTCATCACCAATAACGTAATCAAGAATCCTCACCACAGAGGAGCAAATTGAGCGAAGCACGACTTTTGATCTCCCAGCCGAGATCGGGGAAGACGCAGTCATCCATCACATACCATATCGCGCTTCGTTCAAATTGCCCCAAGGCGGTTGATTACAGTATTAAGTAATTTTACTGAATAATTGAAAGAATTGACTAACCTTGATCGAAAGAAAGAGTAATTTGCAGGGAAGAAGAGCGAATTACGAATTCTCGATGTAAAGACTAGTAGTTCAGGAACTCGAATTTAAAAGAGAAAAAGAGAAGAAGAAGAGGCTCTGCAATTCATGTGCCAGCAAAGAACGAGTCAAATCAGCACGAAAAGACAGCAATACCCTGACCAAAAGACGGGTCGAGCGGGAAGAAAAGCGGGCTGATAATGGGCTATGGATAAACGAAGAGTGGGCTTGAAAAACCCAGGCACGTCCCTTTACAGGAGGGGGAAGTGTTGGTACTTAAAATCAGACGGATGAAGAGTTGGTGAAGCAACGCAGAACTAAAACCAAATGACATGTTTACCGGAAACACATTCTCCAGCGAGGCTATCCAAGCAGCCTCCGTAGAAGCTAGTTTCATGTTCCGTTCAAGAAGATGGGAGGCGGCAGCTATCGCCTTAATGTAATTCCACTCGCTCGGAAAACAGCCGATACCCTCTTTATGATGAAAGCAAGCACCTCGCGCCTATCCCGACATCTCAAATCTAGGCCCATTAACGAGCACATGATCGTCACCTGAATGCGGTCGGTAGCCAACCCGCACCTATAATTAAGACCCCAAGGCTCATATTTTGAGGAGAGTTCGGAGTAACCCTAAATTACTCATGCTGTAATCTATTCCCCTCAATTGGGAAAGTTATGTACTTATTCCAGTTCATAATAAAAGCACGTCCTCATTGCTTTAATAGTATACTACTTCGTAGCTAAGGTTTGTACTTATTCTATCCTATATTTGAGCTCCCCTATCGGAGCTAAACCTACCTGATCGATACCTACCGAAATTCCATATTCGATACTCCGAAACGTTGACCAAAATATTGGTTAACAAATTCTTTTATGGAACTAGTGACCTCTTTCCACACACTGTAAAATAATACAACTTTAAAGTGTCAATTACTATTCCAATTTCGACTAATGGAATATAAGTTGGGCGTACCATATTACCCGGTTAAGTTTCAATATTCGCTAATGAGCTAGCAAGTTCCACTACAACATTATATTTACTGAATAATACCATATTCAATAAAATGTTTCACAAGAGCATTTGAACAATTAGAACATTGAATCAAACATCGGCTCTTTTCAGTTTATAGAAATAATATTCTCAGATTGCTTTCATATTTTAAAACAATGGTTCCTACTCAAATAAATTTATAAACTTCAATTAGTGAAGTCACTCTTTTACATAATTCTTTATCCATAATCAAATAGAATTATCAATTACTAGTCACATCAGTCCTTTTATATTAAATGAAGGTCACATCGGTCCTTTAAATGTCGCATCGTCCTTTATTGTGTGAAATCATCCTTTATGATGTCATTTCATCCTTTATGATGTCAAATAGTCCTTTGTGATGTCACGTCATCCATTATGATGTCACGTCATCCTTTATGATGTCACGTCATACCTTTAAATGTCATCTTGTGCTTTTACATGTCACATCGAGGTCACATTAGTCATTTATATTAAGGTCACATCAGTACTTTATAATAAATAAAGGTCACTTCATGTCACCTTAGTACTTTATAATTAAATAAGGGTCAAATAAGTCCATTAATATTAACTAAATATCAAATTAGTACTTCATGTGTCAAATTAGGGTCACATCGCATTAATTTCCTTCCATGTGTCAAATCACATAAATACCGATCTCCCAAAAAATATTATTCGATCTTAGTGAAATATTCGACTTTTCTTTTTGGTTTTTCCCACCCCTCGCCTAACAGGAAATTTCTGGTTAGATCTTAAAGGTGATGCTAGACCGTAATCTTAGGAATCATTGTATACTTCTTTACTTTATTTACTTTAGTTGTCGCTAAGGTAATCTCGACTTCATAGTCGATTATAAATTATAGGTTCGAAACCAAATATAGATTATCTTGCTACGTTCCAACTTATATAATGTATAATTTCTAGAAATAAAATATTTTTCACTAAATTTGACATATTCGAATTTCAATCATAAATCCTTATAGATTTATTTCGATTCCATCCACATTTTGAATATCAGAATAAATTCTATCATTTCCTTTTGAGATGATTTCCCATTTTCACTTTATTTTCCCTTGAATCTACATTCCCAATTATCTAACATTAACTATTTCGCTTCATTTATAAATTAAACTACTCATTTTTATTACTAAAACAAATTTTTATATTTTCTCGCCCATTCGGAATTCAAGTTCTAATTTAGGAAAAATAGTTTTTTCCTTTAAAACCCTAATTCTTTGTTCTTTTTATTCGAATATATTTTTACGATATTTAAATATCAATATCCAGGCTCGGTGCTATTTAAGCATCCTAAATCACACAATAATCCATTCACTTTACTCGACATTGTAATAATCCGAAAATTTGAGCCAATTAAAATTTTTTATTTTGGCAATTTTGATGAATTTTGAATATTTAAAATGATTTATTTTAAATAATAACGACGAGAAATTTGTTTTGAATAGAATTAGAATGAATATATTTATATAGATCGCCGTCAGAATATAAATATTTATTTTTATTTATAAAAGGAATTGAAAATGGCGCGGTAGTTCGAAATTTCGATTTCAAATTTCAAATGAATGTACAGGATTCAAAATAAACCGGATTTTAGTAAAACAAAAAATATTTGAATCTATTTGAGAATATCTTTCCAATGAATCTGAAAAATAAAAATTTCATAGCGGGAATCAAAAGATACGTCCATTTGAAAATTCAGAATAGTCGCTATGGAATTCTGGCCCTTAAAAATGGAAATTTTGCAAACGACCTCGTTTTTCGACGAAACCACTTTTGTTGGGTCCAGGATGTCAAGTTATTGATAGATTCCAAAATTCGTAATTTTTCGAATCAATATATGAGCGTGGAGAAATAAAACGTGTTTTGACAGTTTTTGTCAATTTTGATCGACCAGAAAATAGCCGTTTTTCAAACGGTCTCAGAATTTGACGAAATAAGTTTTGTTAGGACCGTATCGTCAATACGAAGCTAGAAATATTTTTTCGAGAATTTTTAGAGTCAGTATGTGGCCCCGGTAAATTAAAATATGCATTAAGAATTCAATATATTAATTTATATTTTAATTTTGATGGAAACTGATCGTAACAGTCGAATTAGGTTACGAAACATATCCCATTGTGTTCGAAATGGGGGTAATTAGCTAGAGGCGACAGTCGCTGGGTCTCGTTTGGAGGTCGAATAAAAAAGGTTGACTTTTTGGGAAAAAGAAAATTTAAAATAATTATTTATTTAAACACCCTCCCCACCCCCTCTTCTCTTTCCCTCTCCCCGACACTTCTGAATAAAAATAAATAAATAAAATCCTAAGACCTAAAACCGCGTCGCCCTCCATACCAGAGCCGCCGCCGCCTCCCTCCGGCACCGCCCGCCTGCTCCGCCACCCCCCCTCTATCCTCCTTCCTCTTTCCCCCTTTTCGAACCCACCGTTAAACCCCCCCCCCTTTAGCCAATTGCGCCCTAGCCCACCCCTTGAGACCGACGGCCACTGTTCCGCCCTCCCCGATGCGCAACACTTCCCCCAGCCTTATTCCGCCGCCTCAGGCCCTTCTGCGCCATCCCCCAATCCCTAGAAAAAACCCTGTAAGTTTTCTAGTTATTTACTTTTATATGTTTAGTGTAATTAATTTTAAAAAGGGTTTCAAAATCAGTTTTTTTAGACTATAACATTAAGGAAAAATTGGATTTTTATTTTTAATGTATATGACCATGTTGTGTTGTTTAAAATCTGAAATTTAAATATAATAAAATTGTCTAAAAAAATTTGATTTAACTTTTATTTACTTAAATAAAGTCTTGATATTTATTTATGTAAAATGATGATTTTTATTTATTTAGAAAGATGATATTTTTATATAGTAAAAAGGTTTAATTTTTATATAGAGTAAAGATTTGATTTTTATGTTCACAAAGATTTGATTTTTAATATGTAGAAAGTAGGAATTTTTATATAAATAGAAAAGGTTAGATTTTAAAAACATACAAAGGTTTGAATTGTCATGGGATAAAGATATGATTTTTATTATTATAAAAATATGATTTTTATTCATGTAGCGAAAGAAAAATACGATTTTTACGTATAGAGATTTGAAATAAAAATATAATTTTTATTTATATGAAGTGGCGATAAAAATATGATTTTTAAATGTATAAACATCAGATTAAAAATGTGATTTTTAATATGAACAGCGTAGAGAAGACTGCGATAGAATGTCAGGCGAATCCCGACTATTCTGAAATTCAGAAACTAACTGGAGGAGTGGATCCCAAAGGTGAGAACTTCTCACTTTTAATTTATTTTCTTGTTGAAATATATACTAGGATGCAGATGGTGCTTAGCAGCACACGACACCCATCATCCACAGACCATGGATGACTTGGTTGTTTGATTGATGTGTTGTGAAAATTGATTGTGTGATGTGGATTGAATAAATATTTTATAGTTAAAAATATAATTTTTAACGTGCATATAAAATAAATATTTATAAACAAATCGGACGATTTGTTTATGTACACCCATTTGACTGATATTGATTGAGACGATAAATTTTACACATCGCCTAACTGCATAAATAAAAATCTGTGTTTGTTGATTTGAATCCCCACACGGGTGTTGGGATGATATTTGGCGTACACTAATCCCAATTATTTAGCTGAATGTCGATCGATTGGTTAATAGACTGTGTGAGCGTTAATTATTTATATTTAATGCTTAGGCAGTTGTGTGGTGCACTCTGGATGATGGTTGATTATTTATCGTTGCTATTATATGCATGTATTGTATGGAATCCATATAATTAACATTATATGGTAATTGATTGGGCCTCATTCCAATTTGGAAAATAAAGAATATTCATGTGTTGAATAAAAGAAAATTCATGTGTTGAATAAAATATATATATATTCATGTGTTGAATAAAAGAAAATTCATGTGTTGAATAAAATATATATTCATGTGTTGAATAAAAGAAAATTCATGTGTTGAATAAAATATATATTCATTTGTTGAATAAAAGAAAATTCATGTGTTGAAGAAAATATTCATTCGTTGGATAGAATAACGAAGTTATTGAAAGATATAAAGCCGTGTGATTAGATTTGCGCCATTTTGACGCGAACGATATTTATATCGATTTTATTCATTTTTGTAATGAATATCGAAAAGGAATTGATTTCAAAATCTAATGTTTTGAAAATATTATTATTTATATATCAATGATAAGGAATACTCAATTTTGATTAGAAATTGAATATGAAGTTGAAATCATTTTGAAAACGAATTTAAAACGATTTATAAAATACGTTTTAAAAGGGAATCGACGAAATATATATAATATATATTATATATATAATGGCCTGAATAGAACGCGCCGCACAGTGGTAGTTCGCGAATTTCGACCATTGACTTCGAACGGACATTACGGGAGATCCGACCGTCGGATTCTCCTAAAACTGGAACCTTTGGGCTCATATCGAAAAGAGCTTTATAACGAATGTAAGAAATTAGAAATCTAACAGTTGGATTTGGAATTATGTCCAAATCAAATTTGGAAAAGGTCACTATAAGTGCAGTTCGATGGCCGTTGATGGAAATCGACTGTACGGGCCTTGATAAAATTATTAAAAATATCAATAATTAGTGTAAAATCATAAGAAATGATTTGGAAAGAATTGGGATGAAAAATTCCATATTTGAAAAGATAAAAATAGATTTTTATCGAAATGAACTAGTTTTGAACTAGAATTATAATCCATTTATTTTTGAAATAAATAAATTGGACTTGAAATGGTTTTAAAAATAACCAGAATTTCCAATATATAAATTGGAATGGATTTGAATCGAAATTGTCTCTAGAATATTTCGATGTTGGATTTCGTGATTATACAGATATTGTTATGGAAATTTGAAAGATATATTTATATCGTTATTTCCAATACGATATTTGTTGGTTGCAGGATTTGATATTGAATATAAGCTGATATATTTTCTATTCAGAGCCTTGTATTTAATATCAAATGGGATTTGGGTTTGTCGTGAATGGTGTCTTCATTAACACTGTTCTTAAACCCAGTTGAGAAAAAGATTAAATCCTTTTATTTAGATTTAATGAAATGTGCCAATTAAATGATATTTAATTGGAATTGAATTTGAACTGATTTTTGGGTTTATCGTGAACGGTGTTTTAAATAACACCTATTCTTTAACCCGATAATTAATGGAATGTGAATTGGGTTTGTTGTGAACTGTGTTTTAACGACATTCGTTCTTTAACCCGATTTACATTGAAATGTGATTTGGAATTTATAAATCTTTTGTTAAGATTTAAAGGAAATTTTCCAAAGTAAAGTTTTCCAATTTAATAAAATAAATTGGAATGGAATGGAATTCGATTTGGTGATAATCGAAGTGAATTTTTGTGGATGAGGACTGCTAATATATATGGAATTTAAAAGGCTTTGCCGTTATTCCATTTATATTATTAGTCGGATATGGAAGTTCATATCGGTTATATATATTGATCTGTTTTTCGTGAAGATTCCATAATTAATGGAATGTGATTTTGGGTTTATCGTGAGCTGTGTTTTAAATGACATTACTTCTTTAACCCAGTTAAAGACAGGATTTATTTCCTGGATTTGAATAATCATTAAGTAATGATTTTTGGAAATTAAAACTGAATTAGAGTTTTAATGAATCTTTAAAAAGATTGAAAGGTGAATTTGCGAACTAAAATTATCAAATTCAAAGAATGATCGAGAATGGAGTATCGCCAGTTTTGCTCCAAGCAATAGTTAAATCTTTAATTAAATTTGAACGTGAAATGGTAAATTGAATTTACTGATAACACTGTGGTGTTAGATATGAAGTATTACCAGTTTTACTTCATGGGATGAATAGGTTGGGATTGGGAAATTTAAAACAAATGATTACTTCGTTAAGGTTCGTTAATCTCGACTAGTTTGGGTAAACCATAATTTGGTTTGAATTGAAATCCAAAGGAAGATTAAAGAATAAATTTAAAAGAATTTATCTTTGATAAAATTAATGGGAACCTTTCCCTAAAGATGTGAATATTTGAATAAAAGAATATTCTGAATTGGAATGAGGGATATGTCGTGTTTGTGTAACACTTGTTTATTATATACGTGAGTTATTCGGAAAGACCGGGTTTATCTCATTCTGAATAACTGATTCGACGAGGTGTCGGGGATGAAGACGGTGGTCGAAGACCGGAGGTCTTCACATCGTTTGGATAATTACTGACGATCTTTATTGGGTTGTACACCCAAGAGGAGGGAATCAGTTGGTGATCGTCCAGACGTACTTGGAGATCGATGGATATGCGAGGTACAAGGTGCCTCCGGTTTCGTTCAGACCCAGAACGGAGTTGTAAATGGACTATGTGTCTGACATCGGATTTCATTCTGTGTGATTGATATTGGTTGCATAGCGTGAATTGCCTATGTGGCATGCTGAAATGCAAATGAACAAGGCTCTGTTGAAAAGCAGAGTATTGTGGTGGATGATCTAAGCACCGCCTGTGTGGCATAGCTTTGTGTAGCGTTAATTCGCGAGCCTCACACCCCGGTTGTGAACCAGAAACGGGAGAAGACTTCAGGGAGGACATGCGTCTCTTTCTAGCTAGGGTGGTATCAGTGACCTACCAGCCCTGACATTTATATTATTTTCACTTGTGTGGTTGTAGGAATGTGAGGCGCCTCGGATATGGAGTCATTTGGCTCATTTACGCCCCATAGGGTGGGGAGACGTAGTGTCCAGGGTTTAAGTTTATTCCACATCGAGTGGACCGGCCCTGTTGCTCCAAGGGCTCACCTGTGTCTGGGTCCTGAGACATGGTAGGCTAGATTGTCTCGAAGCGGTGAGGACGATCACTTGCCTCGGTTCACAGATGGAAATCCAACTTCCAATACGTGACATTTGCAGTTTTGATTGTAGAGCCTAGTGTTGGCGACATGATATATGGTACCCATGCCGTCTATGATTGATACTTATGATTGAAATTGTTTTGACACTATACACTTATAGTAATAATAAAAGATGAAATTTAGCGTATCAAGTATTCTTTGGCTATTATAAGGTAAAACCCTATCCTTCGGCTTGTGTTGCATTGTGTGATGGGACCTGGGTCTTATAATAGCTTCATTGTTCTTTATTTAGCATTGCGCTGTTGTTTTCTGCACTGGTATTATTGGGAGGAAACCCGTTCCGTGTTTTACGGCGTGGTCCCTGGATTTACATAACTTTAAAGTAAAGATTAATAACTATTTTAGTTCTCACACCAGTCACATGACTGACCTGGAGTTTATTGTTTTAACCTAAACTCGGGGTGCCCTTATTTTCCACACTGGCAGCTAGTACTTTTGGTTTAGTAGATTTATATTCACAGGATCCTGATTTACAGCTGAAGCGATATTCGGAAAGCTCTGTATCCGTATATCTCCTTTAGTTGTGTTTTGTGTTGTTTTCCGCTGCTATGTAATGTATTGTAAATCTCTGATATTTGATGTTTGTCAAATGTGTAATATTGATTTATACTCTGTATATTCTTGTATTCTTATGGAATTGTTGTAATTAACAATGAAATGTTCTTCTGTTTGTGTTCTGATTTATCGTGTTCTCAAAGCAATCCGTGCTTTCCTTCACGGGGAAGTTACGGGTCTTTACATTTGGCATCAGAGCTTTGGTTTACAGAGCTCGGAGAACAGGACACATTAGAACCGAACGAAAGAATTCTTCAGAGATTGGATTAGTAATATCCAATGAGAATGGCTCGTTAGAGATGGGATCAGCTGTATCCTAGAATGAGTCGGAAGAGTATATTTTTAAATTGGAAACAAATTTTGTTTTGAAAAATTCAATTCAATTATTCGTATTTGAATATTTATTTGTATTGATTTGGACAATCAAGTATACAGAGATTTTAGTATACGTCTGATCCACGTGTATTGAAGCCTCAAATATATTCGATAGATATAGAATCACACTGTAGTCGCCCGGAGACGATCTTGATGATTACTATAGTATCATCAGTATTTTTGTTCGAGTTTCGAAAGTGGGATATTTATATATTTCCAATTGACTGGTGTGAGAACCAAAACTAGATATGGCTCATTGTTGTGATTTGGCATCAAAAATCTGATTTTTGGACTATGTATCAAAGTTATGAATTTGAAAAGCTAATCAACTAATTGATTGCTGATTGTGTTGTTTGATTAATGGTTGATTAATTAAAATTTGAACCATTTAGCCAAATTGTATCAAATATTGGACTGTATTGAAAATTGTTTGAAATTGCATGCATATACATGTGTATCCATTGAACAGGTCATTGCAAAGAGGCTAGAGCAGAAGAATAAAATTGTTTGCCCGACAAATAGGTACATGTTTACAAATTTATTGGGTTTGGATGGTTTTATGAGCTGATTGGCTGTTTCTTTTTCTTTTTGGATTGATGAGGGCCATGGGAGGCTGTTTGAAATATCCCGAAGCTCCCGGTGCAGGGGAGGTTATGGCGAAATTTTTCGAAAATTTAGGGTGTTAGCCAAATTTTTGAAAAATTTGAAAAGTTCTTAGAAACTGAAAAGTTGAAGAACTTAAACCATAATGAGAAGAATGAAAGTTGAGTTGGTTCGTAAAACAACTTTCGGATCCGTTCCTTTTCGGGGACGAAAAGTTTTAAGTGGGGGAGATTGTAATAACCTGGAAATCTGAGCCAATTTAAAAATTTTATTTTGGCAATTTTGATGAATTTTGAATTTTTTAAATGATTTATTTTAAATAATAACGACGAGAAATTTGTTTTGAATAGAATTAGAATGAATATATTTATATAGATCGTCGTTAGAATATAAATATTTATTTTTATTTATAAAAGGAATTGAAAATGGCGCGGTAGTTCGAAATTTCGATTTCAAATATCAAATGAATGTACAGGATTCAAAATAAACCGGATTTTAGTGAAACCAAAAATATTTGAATCTATTTGAGAATATCTTTCCAACGAATCCGAAAAATCAAAATTTCATAGCGGGAATCAAAAGATACGTCTAGTTGAAAATTAAGAATAGTCGCTATGGAATTCTGGCCCTTAAAAATGGAAATTTTGCAAACGACCTCGGTTTTCGACGAAATCACTTTTGTTGGGTCCGGAATGTCAAGTTATTGCTAGATTCCAAAATTTGTAATTTTTAGAATCAATATGTGAGCGTGGCGAAGTAAAATGTGTTTTGATAGTTTATGTCAATTTTGATCGACCAGAAAATGGCCGTTTTTCAAACGGTCTCAGAATTTGACGAAATTAGTTTTTTTTAGGACCGTATCATCAATACGAAGCTACAAATATTTTTTTGAGAATTTTTAGATTCAGTACGTGGCCCCGGTAAATTAAAATGTGCATTTAGAACTCAATATATTAATTTATATTTTAATTTTGATGGAAACTGATCGTAACAGTCGAATTAGGTTACGAAACATATCCCATTGTGTTTGGAATGGGGGTAATTAGCTAGAGCCGACAATCGCTGGGTCTCGTTTGGAGGTCGAATAAAAAAGGTTGACTTTTTGGGAAAAAGAATATTTAAAATAATTATTTATTTAAACACCCTCCCCACCCCCTCTTCTCTTTCTCTCTCCCCAACACTTCTGAATAAAATAAAAAATAAAAAAAATCCTAAGACCTAAAATCACGTCGCCCTCCATACCAGAGCCGCCGCCACCTCCCTCCGGCGCTGCCCGCCTTCTCCCCCCTACTTCGTCGGACCCCCCCTCTATCCTCTTTCCCCCTTCTTGAACCCACCGTTAAACCTCCCCTTTAGCCAATCAATCCCTAGCCCACCCCTTGAGACCGACGGCCACTGTGCCACCCTCCTTGACGTGCAGCACTTCCCCCAGCCCTATTCCGCCGCATCAGGCCCTTCTGCGCCATCCCCCATTCCCTAAAAACCCATGTAAGTTTTCTTGTTATTTATTTTTATATGTTTAGTGTAATTGATTTTAAAAAGGGTTTCAAAATCTAGTTTTTTTAGACTATAACATTAAGGAAAATTTGTATTTTTATTTTTATTTTTAATGTATATGACCATGTTGTGTTGTTTAAAATGTGAAATTTAAATATAATAAAATTGTCTAAAAAAAATTTGATTTAACTTTTATTTACTTAAATAAAGACTTGATATTTATTTATATAAAATGATGATTTTTATTTATTTAGAAAGATGATATTTTTATATAGTAAAAAGGTTTAATTTTTATATAGAGTAAAGATTTGATTTTTATATTCACAAAGATTTGATTTTTAATATGTAGAAAGTAGGAATTTTTATATAAACCGAAAAGGTTTGATTTTAAAAAAATACAAAGGTTTGAATTGTCGTGGGATAAAGATATGATTTTTATGATTATAAAAATATGATTTTTATTCATGTAGCGAAAGAAAAATACGATTTTTACGTATAGAGATTTGAAATAAAAATATAATTTTTATTTATATGAAGTGGCGATAAAAATATGATTTTTAAATGTATAAACATCAGATTAAAAATGTGATTTTTAATATGAACAGCATAGAGAAGACTGCGTTAGAATGTCAAGTGAATCCCGACTATTCTGAAAATCAGAAACTAACTGGAGGAGTGGATCCCAAATGTGAGAACTTCTCACTTTTAATTTATTTTCTAGTCGAAATATATACTAGGATGCAGACGGTGCTTAGGAGCACCCGACACCCATCGTCCACAGACCATGGATGACTTGGTTGTTTGATTGATGTGTTGTGAAAATTGATTGTGTGATGTGGATTGAATAAATATTTTATAGTTAAAAATATAATTTTTAACGTGCATATAAAATAAATATTTATGAACAAATCGGACGATTTGTTTATGTACACCCATTTGACTGATATTGATTGGGGCGATAAATTTTACACATCGCCCAACTGCACAAATAAAAATCCGTGTTTGTTGATTTGAAACCCCACACGGGTGTTGGGATGATATTTGGCGTACACTAATCCCAATTATTTAGCTGAATGTCGATCGATTGGTTGACAGACTGTGTGAGCATTAATTATTTATATTTAATGCTTAGGCAGTTGTGTGGTGCACTCTGGATGATGGTTGATTATTTATCGTTGCTATTATATGCATGTATTATATGGAATCCATATAATTAACATTATATGGTAATTGATTGGGCCTCATTCCAATTTGAAAAATAAAGAATATTCATGTGTTGAATAAAAGAAAATTCATGTGTTGAATAAAATATATATTCATCTGTTGAATAAAAGAAAATTCATGTGTTGAATAAAATAAATATTCATGTGTTGAATAAAAGAAAAGTCATGGGTTGAATAAAATATATATTCATGTGTTGAATAAAAGAAAATTCATTGTGTTGAAGAAAATATTCATTCGTTGGATAGAATAACGAAGTTATTGAAAGATATAAAGTCGTGTGATTAGATTTGCGCCATTTTGACGTGAACGATATTTATATCGATTTTATTCATTTTTATAATGAATATCGAAAAGGAATTGATTTCAAAATCTAATGTTTTGAAAATATTATCAGTTATATATCGATGATATGAAATATTCAATTTTGATTAGAAATTGAATATGAAGTTGAAATCATTTTGAAAACGAATTTAAAACAATTTATAAAATACGTTTTAAAAGGGACTCGACGAAATATATATAATATATATTTTATATATATATATATATATATATATATATATATATAATGGCCTGAATAGAACGCGCCGCGCAGCGGTAGTTCGCGAATTTCGACCATTGACTTCGAACGGACATTACGGGAGATCCTACCGTCGGATTCTCCTAAAACCGGAACCGTTGGGTTCGTATCGAAAAGAACTTTCTAACGAATGCAAGAAATTAGAAATCTAATGGTTGGATTTGGATATATGTCCAGATCAAATTTGGAAAAGGTCGTTGTAAGTGCAGTTCGATGGCCGTTGATGGATATCGATGGTCCGGGCCTTGATAAAATTATTAAAAATATCAATAATTAGTGTAAAATCATAAGAAATGATTTGGAAAGAATTGAGATGAAAAATTCCATATTTGAAAAGATAAAAATAGATTTTTATCGAAATGAACTAGATTTGAACTAGAATTATAATCCATTTATTTTTGAAATAAATAAATTGGACTTGAAATGGTTTTAAAAAGAACCAGAATTTCCAATATATAAATTGGAATGGATTTGAGTCGAAATTATCTCTAGAATATTTCGATGTTGGATTTCGTGATTATACAGATATTGTTATTGAAATTTGAAAGATATATTTATATCGTTATTTCCAATACGATATTTGTTGGTTGCAAAATTTGATATTGAATATAAGCCGATATATTTTCTATTCAGAGCCTTGTATTTAATATCAAATGGGATTTGGTTTGTAGTGAATGGTGTCTTCATTAACACTGTTCTTAAACCCAGTTGAGAAAAAGATTAAATCCCTTTATTTAGATTTAATGAAATGTGCCAATTAAATGATATTTAATTGGAATTGAATTTGAATTGATTTTTGGGTTTATCGTGAATGGTGTTTTAAATAACACTTATTCTTTAACCCGATAATTAATGGAATGTGAATTGGGTTTGTTGTGAACTGTGTTTTGAAGACATTCATTCTTTAACCCGATTTACAGTGAAATGGGATTTGGAATTTATAAATCTTTTGTTAAGATTTAAAGGAAATTTTCCAAAGTAAATTTTCCAATTTAATAAAATAAATTGGAATGGAATGGAATTCGATTTGGTGATAATCGAAGTGAATTTTTGTGGATGAGGACTGCTAATATATATGGAATTTAAAAGGCTTTGCCATTATTCTATTTATATTATTAGTCGGATATGGAAGTTCATATCAGTTATATATATTGATCTGTTTTCCGTGAAGATTCCATAATTAATGGAATGTGATTTTGGGTTTATCGTGAGCTGTGTTTTAAATGACATTAGTTCTTTAACCCAGTTAAAGACAGGATTTACTTCCTGAATTTGAATAATCATTAAGTAATGATTTTTGGAAATTAAAACTGAATTAGAGTTTTAATGAATCTTTAAAAAGATTGAAAGGTGAATTTGAGAACTAAAATGATCAAATTCAAAGAATGATCGAGAATGGAGTATCGCAAGTTTTGCTCCAAGCGATAGTTAAATCTTTAATTAGATTTGAACGTGAAATGGTAAATTGAATTTACCGATAACACCGTGGTGTTAGATATGAAGTATTATCAGTTTTACTTCATGGGATGAATAGGTTGGGATTGGGAAATTTAAAACAAATGATTACTTCGGTAAGGTTCTTTAATCCCGACTAGTTTGGGTAAACCATAATTTGGTTTGAATTGAAATCCAAAGGAAGATTAAAGAATAAATTTAAAAGAATTAATCTTTCATAAAATTAATGGGAACCTTTCCCTAAAGATATGAATATTTGAATAAAAGAATATTCTGAATTGGAATGAGGCGTATGTTGTTTGTGTAACACTTTTTTGTTATATACGCGAGTTATTCGGAAAGACCGGGTTTATCCCATTCTGAATAACTGATTCAACGAGGTGTCGAGGATGAAGACGGTGGTCGAAGACCGGAGGTCTTCACATCATTTGGATAATTACTGATGATCTTGATTGGGCTGTACACCCAAGAGGAGGGAATCAGTTGGTGATCGTCCAGACGTACTTGGAGATCGATGGATATGCGAGGTACAAGGTGCCTCCGGTTTCGTTCAGACTCATAGCGGACTTGTAAATGGACTGTGTGTCTGACATCGGATTTCATTCTGTGTGATTGATATCGGTTGCATAGCGTGAATTGCCTATGTGGCGTGCTGAGATACAAATGATCAAGGCTCTGTTGAAAAGCAAAGTCTTGTGGTGGATGATAAAGCACCGCCTGTGTGGCATAGCTTTGTGTAGCGTTAATTCGCGAGCCTCGCACCCCGGTTGTGAACCAGAAACGGGAGAGGACTTCAGGGAGGACATGCGTCTCTTTCTAGCTAGGGTGGTGTCAATGACCTACCAGCCCTGACATTTATATTATTTTCACATATGTGGTTGTTGGAATGCGAGGCGCCTCGGATATGGAGTCATTTGGCTCATTTACGCCCCGTAGGGTGGGGAGACGTAGTGTCCAAGGTTTAAGTTTAATCCACATCGAGTGGACCGGCCCTGTTGCTCTAAGGGCTCACCTGTGTCTGGGTCCTGAGACATGGTAGGCTAGATTGTCTCGAAGCGGTGAGGACGATCCCTTGCTTCGGTTCACAGATGGAAATCCAACTTCCAATACGTGACATTTGCGGTTATGATTGTAGAGCCTAGTATTGGCGACATGATATATGGTACCCATGTCGTCTATGATTGATACTTATGATTGAAATTGTTTTGACACTATACACTTATAGTAATAATAAAAGATGAAATTTAGCGTATCAAGCATTCTTGGGCTATTATAAGGTAAAACCCTATCCTCCGGCTTGTGTTGCATTGTGTGATGGGACCTGGGTCTTATAATAGCTTCATTGTTATTTATTTAGCATTGCGCTGTTGTTTTATGCACTGGTATTCTTGGGAGGAAACCCATTCCGTGTTATATGGCGTGGTCCCTGGATTTACCTAACTTTAAAGTAAATATTAATAACTATTTTAGTTCTCACGCCAGTCACATGACTGACCTGGAGTTTATTGTTTTAACCTAAACTCTGGGTGCCCCTGTTTTCCACATGGGCAGCTAGTAGTTTTGGTTTTGCAGATTTATATTCACAGGATCCTGAATTACAGCTGAAGCGATATTCAGAAAGCTCTGTATCCGTATATCTCCTTTAGTAGTGTTTTGTATTGTTTTCCGCTGCTATGTAATGTATTGTAAATCTCTGATATTTAATGTTTGTCAAATTTGTAATATTGATTTATACTCTGTATATTCTTGTATTCCGATGGAATTGTTGTAATTAACAATGAAATGTTCTTCTGTTTGTGTTCTGATTTATCGTGTTCTCAAAGCAATCCGTGCTTTCCTTCACGGGGAAGTTACGGGTCTTTACAATGTTCATATATATAAATATGTAGACAAACCATAATTAATTTGAGGAATCCGTTTGGATCCCTCCAACTTATTTTTCCTGCATCTATAGATGTTAGTTAATAGAGATAATACCAATTCCGCTTCAATTTATAATTATAACTGTAATAGAGTCATTCGCTATTATATGGAGTGCATAGGGTCTCATCCGCTAAAATGTGCACGAATATCTAATTATCAACCTTAAATATAACAAATATATATACAATAGCAACAATTGATAATAATATGTCAATTCAACCAAACAGTCATAACATAACATCCAATCATCATTATCAACTTTAAATACATTCATAATATTAAAAACTGGACAGAGTTAACGAGTTTACTCACCTTGGTCTTTTATCGTTGAATAACGTTAAACCTTTAATTAATCTTATCAGGCGTAAATTTTTTATGTGAACTGCAATGAGCACCAAGTTGCTCCAAACCAGTTCCATTGTATAGTATTCTACGATACGATTCCAATGGATCTTGTTTCGTTGAATTTTGAAAAATAAATGAGCAAGTTGATAATATTACAAGTTATCAATTAAATTAATATAATTAATTTTATCAACAACGTCATTAGCAACCTTAATCTCTTTAGCCCTAATACCGCGTTAACTTCCCTCTCTCACCTCCAGGTACGCATGTGATACAACTCCTGCCTCTAAAAAAGCTCTTTCGCGTTTCTGATTTCATGGCAACAAAGTTCACCGTTGACCTACACTGATCACCTAATAACCTCGCCATGGTTTTCCCCAACACCCGCTGCCATATCCTCCTGCTCCTGCACTGCCAAGAAGGCACCAACTGAGCCTAGTTGGCAGTCAAAGTGGGCCCATAGCTCCCACCACCGTACTCCATTCAGTGCAATGTTGGTATAGATTATAAGATCTCAAATCCCTCTATAATATTGATGACTTAAGTTTCTACTAATAATCAATGGATTTAGAGAGATTAAAGCCTGAAATTCAGAAGTTTTTGGCCATTGATTTTTTCTGGAGGTTGGACCTTTTAGTATAGGGCTAGGATTTGGTTTTTGTGAGGCATGGATCCTATTTTTGCAAATGTGCTTTTCACTATTCATCCATGGTATTATTTTACATTTTTAATGTTCCAAACTCCAAAAAACGCAACAACTGTAGTTTCTTGGGTTATAATGTCATTCCAGACACAATGGAATATGTTACGATATCTAATTCGAAAGTATCCACAAGATTCCTTTAGAAACCAACTATTTAAATTAACGATTTTTGCGCTTTTTTTACTCGCACGGATAAGCCGTAACTTCGAACGTTGCGAAACTTGAAACCCTATAATAAAACACTATTATGGATTTGATGATGTTGGTTTCATCCAATTTTGGGACTGTGCCTCTGATCGTTATTTTAACACGAATGGATTAATATTAAATTATCCAATTTCGACCTATTCACTTTTAATTCGATTTTAAAATTCAAATAACATTTTTCTTAATCCTAATATAATATAAGTCAACTTTAGAACTCATTTCAATCGTATTGGGTCAGGTATTCAATATTTTGGCTAAGTCCGCTATTAATTTACAATTATGAATTGAAATGTAAACTATTCAATGTTTTAACTCATCTATTTAATATTTAAATACAATTAAATATTCTAATTTTAATTGTCTGAAATTCTAGGTTGTTACAGTCAAAAGGGGGAGAATTTCGAAACACAAGATTCTGATCAATGACAAAATGATATTTCACAATGACAAACTTGCAATTAATCATGATGAAAAAAGATTGTGTCACAAGACTCAAGAGTATGGGCATCAACTTTTATGTTTATAGAGTCTTAGAATATGTTGTTAAAATCTCTCCTTGAATTTTTATTTTTATTTGATCTCATTTCATACTTCATATATAGTGAACATTGAAGTCGGCACATATTCATTCGATTGGATAAACCCAATTAATCGGTTGATATGTGTACACGCACAAAGAATACATGTGTACTTATATTAAGTAGACTGACCAATCATCAACAATCGAATAAACAAGTGAACTATTATTTTATTAACCAATTACATATCCAATCGACTGAATAGAATTCACCAGTCGACTAAATGCAGTTATAACGGCCATATATACCCGATGCTACCTCATAGTCATAGACTATCCTCGCCTTCACCCTCTCCCAAGACTACTGGAAATTCTACCATCCTAATTGGCGCAGTAGTCATACTAATGAAGCCGCATATCCATCCTTTGCATGGCTTCAGGTCTTCTTCGTCTAAGCCCATCTGCTCATAGGCTTTCTTAAACAAAATGTAGACGGAACATCCAATATCCACCTGGATTTTCTGTACAAGCAGGCCGATCATGGCCAAAATAATCATCGGGTCTATACTTGGGGCATCCACCACCTATGCATCTCTCCTTTTGAAAACAATATCATTCGCTATTGTCCTCTGTTGTTTCACGGGTATGTCTTCATTAGAGATCCTACCATTACCTATCTCCAAATGCTTTTTATTATTTACATACTATTCCATCATCTTGGCACTTGGTCCTATAGGGTGTGACCCTCCGACTATGGTATTAATTACTATTCCCTTGTTCTTTTGCTAAGTAGCAGCTTTAGGTGCTACCTAACCTTGTATGTACTGATTGGGATTTGACATTCCGTACCCCCTCCTCCGTCATATTCATCCAGGTTTCCTTCTCTAATCATTTTCTTGATAATATCCCTCAGATGTTGAAACTCATTCGTTGTGTGACTGTAACATTCATGAAATATGCAATACTTGTTCATCTGATTTTTTTCTCTCAGTACTTTCTTTGGCATGTGGTTTCTTGTAAGGCATCACATTACTAGTATCTACATAAATGTTCTTTGTTGTGTCATTCAGGGGAATATAAACTTGGAAGCTCTGAAACCTCTGAAGCAATCTAACACCAAATCAATACCAATAAACCATCCATGCCCCACTCGATCAAATTAATTTAATTTATGCTCAATTCAATATTTTACTTTGGTTTCACATATTTGAACATCAATCGGTTAATACCCGATTTATTTCTATCTGACTAATTCAAATTTCAAATTTAATTAATTTAATTGAATTTGACCAAGTTAAGTTTCAATTTAAATTTCAATCAAATTTGAATTTCATTCACATCAATCAAACACACAAACTAATATCTCGATAATTTGATAAATTATTTCTTTTCTATACAAAAGTATAATTTGGGTAAAATTATTTCATTTACCCTCTTTTCAAAACCATATCGTATCCGTGGACAGTCCAATGCTTCTCAACACTTGAACTGACTAACGAACACAATACAAAACATTTGTATATAAAATTTACAAATACGCTCTCATATGTATATAACCTCGATCTAGGGTATTACTAACCCAATTTCTATCGAGTTACACAACAGAGCCAAGGTTATTACTAAACCAATAGCTCTGATACCACTATAACGACCCAGGGTTTTGCGGCCCCGAAAATCGACATAAATACCTTTATAGTAACTCATGCCGACCTTCCAAACACCGAAAACACTGGACGTTAATAGAAAGAAATTAGAGGGTGAGATAAGAAAGAAAGAAATATTAGAATAGAAGAAGAAGGAGAAACATCAAAACTCAGAATCAGAGTCTCACATCGCAGCGGAACAAAATATAATATAGAAATAAATCTTTATTGAGAGCTTTAAAATACTTACAATCATCGGAGTACATCACATATCTGGACAGTTATAATAACCTATCCTCAGATACAACAAACAGCGGAATAGTAGCTATATAACATCACACTTCTGGACTCTTCCAGCTCGTCTTTTCACATCATTCGATAACCTGAACCTGTACACCCCGGACTAACCCGAGCATTTACAAAACACCGGGTCAGTCTGGTGAACCAGATTGAGAAAAACTCGCACAGTATTTAGGGTATCACACAACTTGATTTTAAAGTTAGAATCTTTTCAAAGAAAGGATAATCGTAAGACCAAATCCACACATAAATACGGACGGTTTTTATCCTACGATAACCCAAACCATTTTTGAAACCAATATCTTTTATGATATTATAATAATGTCTAAATACAAGTAAATATCAATCTAGTAGAACGCTTGCATCCCACGCTCTACGTATATATATATATACAAACAAAACCACGAGCGCTTATTGGAGATTGGATTCCGACCTCGACAATGTATGGGACCACCTGCCGATTTGTGTATCTCTAGAGACGAATACACTGGGGTCGACAAGAACCTCTTGCAACCCGGCCCTCACATGACCGACCACTCATTTCGCTTGAGTGTATCGAATGTATATCACCAACGGTTGGACTCAAACCACCGTTTCCCGAAAAGGGACAGCATCGAACATAGATTAAAGAAGCAAATAGGAATTTCTCTAGATAGGTGATTATACACCCTAATGGGAGCGACCCACATAGCCATGCTGCCTGCCCGATTTTTGTCATTTCCCGGTTGATGAGGCTTGAGGTCAGAACACATCCGGTCATCATACACTTTGAATGCCACATCATCAAATCCATCAAATCACTAATTGACGTCCACAAATATACTCCGGGTTTTAAAGAAGGGCCATTCTTCGCCACCAACTTGGTATATTTGTAAAAATCAATGTACGTGGTTTTAAGGAATTACTCCGTCAGACATTCGTCCATACAAGTCATCCAGGAATAGGATGAACCGAAGGTACTCTCCTACTGCATCTCATATAGGAATCACCCCCTGGATCAGTAGCGAGAAGTCCTTGCAACTCGTAGATTCCAACCACGATAGAACCACAGTACATCTCTGGCTGCAGACCAAAGATTATTAGCAATCCTTCCGCTTATGAAGATCCACGGTCTTCAATGCTCCATCTCGACCGTCTTCTGATATCTTCACGTATTTGTTGGTCGGAATGGTTTTCGAATATAAATTCGATCCCGGTCTTTCCGTACCAACAATCGTATTGGATAGATTTTATAGTCGGTGATTTAGCTACAAAAATAAACAGTGTTTCGATCATGACAACCTAATGAGTTCACTGGTTCAGTATTCGGCATCACTTGGCCTTTTTATTAAAACAAAATGTAAATTTAAAACTCTCGATATTTTAAATATAATTTCTCGCTTCTTTATTTATCATAAGATTATACTTTAACCAAATTCATTTTAATACTTAGTAAAATCATATCCAGTTTTCGATATTTTCCTTCGAAACAACTCGTAAACAACATTACGAAATATCTTTTATTTATTACGTAACAGTACCCAGTGCTTATTCCTGTTGGATAAAAACCCAGCCCTTTACAATACTATTTCACTAATGGAAATAAATAATCACTAATCCCTTCTGCCATTACAACTAATATCATCCTTAGATAGTCCTGATGTCGTTCAAGTTGGGTATTTTAATTACCTCTCAGACCTTGATCGACAACGTTCATATCCAAAGATAAATACGAGTTGTAATATAAAACCAATATCTCATCCTAATCCCAACACAAATTCCAATTTACTATTTAATTCAATATAAGGTTTAATAAACCTTATCATCACTTTGAAAATCTCTTTCTTTAATATACCATTTTTATTTAATTCAATTAAGTAACTTCTCTATAACACCCCACTTTTAATCTCATTAATATAACCTTGGTTTATAATAAACCCTTTATCCCAATTTCCCTTTCTACTTAATTTAAATAATTAAGTAACATTATTTTAAGCTATAATATCTGCTTAATATCTTCTTTTATAACTTTGTTATAAACTCAGGTTTTAAACAAACCTGTTCATAAACTCCTTTCACCATTCAACAAGATTTAGTTTCAACTTTGATTACCTTTGAAACAGATTCAATTAAAAAGTCATTTCCCAAATTACTATAAATCGGAATAATACCTTATCTAAATCTTTAACTACTGTAAAGGTAGTTAATTCCTTTATTTACTAACATAAATAGTGAATCCCCTTTTTGAAACTTCATTAAAATTAAACAATATTAATTTAACTAATTTATTTAGACACACTAATTTAATAATCAATCTCAATTAAAACGGTCGATTTAATCAACTTAAACAAGTTGTCTTGGTAATCGATTCCAATTTATTTTCTCTTTAAATCAATTTAAATAAATTCCATTCGATTGTTTCTAAGTAAATAACTATCCAAATCTGGTCAATTGGTTAAATTCCTTTTCTTATAAATTTGACTATCATCGGAATTTACTTGGATTAATAAATAAATTTTAAACTTAAATAATAAAAGGAATCTTTATTCTCTTTAAACAAACTTTTATTCAAATATATTTCAAAATCTATATCTAGTTATAAAATAAATTTTATAACTTCATTCCTGTCGATTTGCCTGACGGTAACTCAACATCTATAAAACGATTGATTTTCTAGGCCATGTGTTGCCAAATACCCAATCAATACCGCCCATTGGTTTAAACTACACAGGTGTTGAAATTCCAGTCAACAACCAATACTCAAATCAATCAACCCATCGGATTAGTTCATATATGATAATAAATCATCAATCAATAAATAAAACGATTTAACCAGTTTAAACAATTCGACCCATTCAACATGTTTATTTTATAAACGTGACCAACAAGGTAAGTTACCTTTATTGGAACCAATCGAAAAAATAACGATTCGGTATTTTACTGAAATTAAATGACAGTTTAATTCCATCAGTTAAATCAACAAATAAATATTTAACTAGCAAACAGTCAACCATTGGCAAGCAGAGCACACAAAATAAAAACCCAATTTATATAAAATATAAATGGGAAGAAACTGAGTGAGTTTAACTCACCTTGATTTGATCTGATTCTGTTGATAATCAGTTCGTTTCAGTTAAAGTAACAGGCATTTCGTTCAACTGAAAAATCCAGCTGCTCCTAGTCCTATCTGGTTCTTTTCCATCTCGTAGTATTCGTTGACGTGGTTCCGACACTTTTGGTTTCACCTAATTCTGATTGCGTATGAATTCGAAATCAACAATCTAAGTTTATATGAACATTTAAAATAACCTTAATTTAATTTAAACCTTAGACCTTACCCAATTTTCTAGTTCGGCCCATTAGAAAAAGCCCACCCGCATCCCTTTTGATAAAACCCTAAATCGGATCCGTTTTCCCTCATATCCCTTCCGCCGCCTCAAAGATTTGTTCCCATGGCCGAAATCAGATCGTTCAACCCCTTCCTTTCTTCCATGAAATCGAACGCTTCTCCTTCTTTATTCCCTTCTCCGTCTGCTCATGTTGCTTCGCCGAATCCTAACTCCTCTATCCCCTTCAGCCAACTATCGTGCAACTCAGAGCTTCGCTGATCGATTTGAAATGAAGAGGCTTCTTACCCGTACCCACTACAACCCTTAGACAGTACAGACCGAGACCCTACTTTCCCAACCACTTTCCCACTCCGCCGAGCCTTAGTCTTGCGGCTTCAACACTTATCAAGAAATCTATCGAAAGGCACACAAGGTTGAAGATCTGAATTCGCGGGATTCAGCTAATTGTATTTTGCGTATTTTAATCTCTGTACTATAATTTTTCTTTCTTTCATTGTGGTTCGAAATGGGTCCTCGCTACTGGTTTGTTTCATTTTTAGGGCTTTACAACACAATGCGTAGGTATATATACCCGTGGATGGATAGAATTGATGTCGAAATCAAACTGAAATCCCTTAGTTTTAGATCTTAGTTGTGCCATATCTTCTGATTTGTATTTGTTCTTGATTCGAAATGAAATGGTGCAAAAATCTTGTTTCAAACCATAGGCGTAGTGAATGGTCACACTGTATGTGTACAAAGATATGATTTTGTATAGATTCTGATCTAGGTTGGCATTGTATTAGTTGGATATACGTACAAAGATATGATCTGTTCCCATGTGAATTTGGTACATCTATGCATTGTCAAATCAAATCGTCTTCTGTTCTGCGTACAGTTAAATTGTTTATTCCATTTCAAAGATTTGAACTGTGTCATTCATATGGCATAACAGTTTGTGGTTTGTATATGAATTTACTTTGTATATGTATATAGGTATTAACTGTTTTAGCTATTTGTATAGTTGTTTCATTCTCTTCTGTAGACTAGATGTATCAATACCTTTAGCTATTTCAATCTTGTCCGTACAGGTTTGAGATATATATATATATATATATATATATATATATATATATATATATTGGATTTCTTCTTAGCTGTTCATTTACTTAGATGTTATTTTCCTTTCATTTCAGCTGTTATGTACGTGATCTAGCTGGATGATTTGGACTTGGTGGATGAGTGATACTTTGCAGAGAAATTTTGAAGATTTTGGGGAAGATTTCATATTGAATTTCCTGTATTGTCGTTCACTGTGATGTGTACATGGAGTAGGGTGCACAAGATTAGTTCAGGCTATATTGATTTGTCTGTTCAATTTACAGATTCGAAATTGTATATTTTAATTTGTATATGACTACATTGAGCTGTCCATTGTACACATATCAGTTTCCTTTGCTGTTCATGATGTGTATATGTTGGAAAAATTGTGTTCTATCACTTCAGAATGTGATGAATTTAATAAATTCTAATTATTTTCTTCTCTCTTTTTTTCTTTCTTTCCTTTCTTCTTTCTGATTTTAGTTCAACTTCCCCATATTTTGATCACTGATTTTGCCATTCTCGGGTTTTTAAACCCTCTTGTAAAAAGCTACTATTATAGAGATTAAACCATTTAAATCACTTAATTATTTGAATCATAAATGATAAATACGTAACACACGTATAGTTTGAATAAACTAAAGATAGATGTACACAGCAAAGAGATTTGGGGTTGTTTACTTACAAATGTTGCTGCTAATATTTCTCTCTATTCTTTGCCAATGTTCACTATCCATTTAAAATTTAAAGTAAACCATTATTCAAACATATTAAAACCCCTGTATAAATTATTAAATAAACGTCATCGTTTATGATCGAAATCCATAGTGAATATTTTAAAATTTGATGTAGCCGTAACTGACAAATTATAATACGAAATCTGGAATTTTCTCTTTCATATGAAAATTATAATCAATATGTTTCCAACGTTTCTCGTTTCACAGAAATCCGACTTATATCGGATCTTGTATATTCAGTTAAAGTTCAAATCGGAAATTTCGAACTACCGCGACGTTTCGAGCTCGTTTTAAATAACGATTTAAATATAAAAATCCGTTTATATTCCCAATATAATATTTAAAATAATAAATTAAATATTTGACGGCCAAAAATACGGGATGTTACAAGAGGTGAAGAAAAGCTTTGAGTGACTCCCCTAGAGCCTGGATAATCCAGGAAAGAGACATTATGTTCATTGTTGGGGGAGCGTGAAGGAGGAATTGATTTATGGACCTCATAGCCATGTCCGCAAAGGAAGGAACTAATCTACATAAAAAATGAGTGAACCATATAGTAGCAATTCCTTTTGGAAACACAAAGAAAGCTGTACATTCAATGGCATTTGTGGTGGCTCTAACCGTGTACATCAACCAAGTATACCTAGCCAGATGCTGATTTGGGTCAACCTACCCAGAATAGCTGTTCATCTGCAGTAGGTTGAACCTTGTAGAGAATTGGTTTATAAGAATATCTTAAGTGAATGGGGTGTGGAAACAATTAAGCCCTTAGTCCGAGTTAGTCTGCTTCTAGCTGTAATTCATAATTTGTCAAATCATCGCCACGATTTTGACATTCGTCATTGCTCGTGCAAGTACTGTGACTCCGGCTTGAACATTCCTACTGACTCCTATTTGCTGAACTCTACCAGTTTGTGCACCAGATCTCGTCGCTTGGGCCCTTATCTGAGTGGCACCTGAGTGTCCTCTGCTCGCCTAGTCATTCTCTGGATGCACCGAATTTCATGGAGGTTGCTGATTTGACTAGGCATCACGAAGTAAGTTAGGCTCGGCATGGTCTCTTTCAGTGTGACCAGACTCGATGCGTCCATGCTGAGTGTGATTCCCGGCATTCAGTAGGAGAGAGCCGAACACAAGATCTTTGGCATTTTGCACTCTTTCAGAAGGGCAACCTTCTGGTATAGGGCGTTTCTACCTTCTGAAGATCTTGATCCTTCTGTATCTTCATCGCAATGTGGAGGTGGAGTCCTTTGCCTCCTGAGATCTTCTAGATGCCTAGCCATTCGGTTCATGTCTAGCATCATGGTGGCGCTCTCTTCCCTTTAGACATTCAATGTCGTAGTGGTCTCTGTCAAACGAGTCATCATCAGCATGAAATTCTCCTGAGTCATGCACGCCATATTAAGAGACTAATCCATTTGAGCAAAGGTTGTAGCTTGAGTCATGAAATTCTCCTGAGTCTAGCACTCGAGCATCGACTGGTGCATCATGTGGAGCACTTGTTTGAGCGGTGTTCTTATCCTGAGCTATTTTTCAAAGTTATTAATTGTTGTAGGATCTTCATTCTGATTTGAAAACATAGAAAGTAGTTCCAATCCTATCTCCTGGGAATTCGATTCTCCTTAAAAGCACCAAAGTGTTGACACCCAAAAGAGGCAACAAACAAAGAAATGGTGTTTGTAGAGATAAAAATGAAGAAAAGTAAATGAAAATAGAAATAAAGCAAGTGCATACAAAATTTACTATGGTTCGGTATTAACGAGCCTACGTCCACTTTCTAATCCTTGTTATTACTCTTTCAGTTACAAGTACATAGCAATGAGATAATTTAATCTCAAATTACAATAATTATAACAAATAAAATTGAAGAAACTATAGTGGTAGAGTTCAGATATGGTGTGTCTAAAGAGTGAGAATTCAACTCATAGCTAAAAGTCCCTTTTTTATGGCCTTGCACGTGTATTTATAAGCATAGAAGGTTTACGGTTTTTGGTGCATACGTGGAGTAAGATCCTCGAAAATAAGGGTTGATATACGAGGTAAATAAGGAGGTGTAGAGCAGGTCATTTGGTCGGGTGGAAAGGTCGGACTTGGAGTAAGTCCACACCGAAATGCTCTTCATGCCGACACCGAATGACTGCTAGAGTTTACATATACAAGAACCGAATGCTAGTGTAATAGTTCGCCTTTATAGGCACTTTCGTCCAATATATTCCAAAGGAATGTCGTAGGCCAAAGCGGAGAATAAGGTCTGTGAAAACTGACCATCTATAAAATGTGTTAAACGAGTACTGAATATGTCGAATATTACGACCAAACCTTTTCTTTTGCAAGAGAATGTCTGACATATTCATTACATGCCTAAACCAATCACATAGTGGCTATCTATAATCTAGAAAGTAGCGTAAAATAGACAGAACAAAAATAATAATCGCAGCCAAAGATAAGCATTCACATCACAAAGGCAGAATAGATATGAATATAATACATAGAAGTGTACAACAAAATTAGTGGTCACAAGAGATCCACTAATCCAAAATAATAAATACACGTTATACATAAACGAATATGTGCAAAAGAGTCTGAAATAATAGTACATAAACAAGTGCAAATACTAAGCATAAACAAATGTCCCAAGGTAGAAGATAATCCCTACTGCAGACGATAATGAGTACTTGTAATACTCGGTCCGACCGAGCATTATTTATATAAATAAACAATAAACGGATAAGTCTAACTGAAATTGTCATAAACAATGGTAGTAGATACTAAGAAAATGCAATAAACGAGTGAATGCAATTGAAATAATGAAAAATATCTCAAAAAGGTGTTAAGTTACTAATCTACCAAATAAGTCTAAAATATGTGACACAACACTCATAAGGGTTGATTTATCCCGTAGGAAAGGTGGTCTCACACCAATCGGTAAATTGATGACCGATCATCCATAATATAAACAAGGTGCAAGTGCACCAAAGTAAATAACAAAGTGAGATGATTTAACACGAAGGTATGGAAATTTCAAACCAAGCTATGAATACGGATGCAACGAAATCCAAATGAGTTAGGTTCATCTATACAACGTATGGGTTAGGAAACTCTATTCTCATTTCCAAAATAGACTCTACGGCATCCAATTGAGTTGGTTTATCCATACTACGTACAGACTAGGCGACTCATCCTCATCCAGGTCAAGCCCATCTTACTTAGATCTATGGTGCACATGAAGTGATGCAACTAGATCCATTAGAGATAGGAATAAAAGTAGCTTAAAATACACGAAGCTAGTGAATAGAAGAGCTTAGACAAATGTACCATAATCACCGGCTAAACTCAGGTATTTACAAGCAAAGTGCAGAATACACTAGAGTAGGCAAAGAAATATTATCGTACATGAAGTATGAAATATTATCGTACATGAAGTATGTAGTGACATACAATGCATTTGGTCTTGAGAAATCAACCTAAATGAACAAGTCGAGGCAAGTCCGGGTTGCTAAGTGATCACAAAGGGTCACGAAGTGGCGATGAGCTGGAATAACGACGTATCGTATCGATGCGCTCGATAGAATAGCTCCATAAATGGACCAAGAGACACGATCTGCTAAGTCCTATAAAATTAAATGAAACTATAGAGGAACTAAGCGTGTCACGTGTCTAATGATCTTGGAAGTAAGAGTGTAATGTACAACTAACTAGTGAATAAACGAGCCTAGTTCAGTGTCTCATAAACACCGGTTGTGCTCAAGTATTTACGAGCTAATTATTGAATTCCACTCAAATATGCAATATAATCGTCGTTACGGTTTTTCACTTAAACAAGTCCAATCATATCCATCGAGGTAAAGGAAAGGGTTTATAGTCCTCGATGTTACCAAAACGTTTAATTAAATTTCCCATTTGGAGGAAATAGGTGCAATAACTCTCAACGACGTAAAATCAACGAATAACTAAGAATGATCCATATCTGTGATGAAATATCTCGGGCCGATATATTAATCGAATCAGAATACCAAAACTAAAACCCAAAGGTCCTAAACTCTAAGGAAATTAACTTGAAGGAAATCGAGTAGATAATTCACGTTTGAGAAATGAAAACGATAACCAAACTAATATCGATTGTTAAACTCTGATAGAGAATAAAATCGACATACGAAATAGGGTACATGGGCCCCAGAATAAAAACTTATTCAATTCACATTTAAACAATGTGAATAAAGTCAATAAAAACCAATATACGATGAATCAAATGATAATCAAAGTCAATAAATCGAATGCTAAAATATGTGAATTCATATAATCGAAAAGTCATAGAAAAAGCTAAATGGTCCGGGCTACCACTGGAAAAGAGCCTGGATGAATGCATACTGTGGACCGAGGTCCATCTGGTCCACAGCCAAAACCAATCGCCTAGTTGATTTTGACCAATCGACTGGTCCAGACCTGAGCTGTTGCCAAAGAAAAAACCAATCAACTGGTTGAAGGGGACCTGTCGACTGGTCTGGGGCAGCAGGCCCAAATAAGAAAAGGAACTTTCCGAATGGAGAGTTCCGGCACCTCTGGACGATTCGTGATATTTTGTGGTGTTTAAGGAAATCATGTGCACACTTTAACACAAATATATAACACACACTAACACATATACACTTGAATGCATTGATTTTGATTTCACGCTTGAAAATGAGTAATTCTCAAATCAAGTCAACCAAATGCAATCCGACCAAGCCTATGAGGTTATGACATTTTAGAGGAGAGTTATAATGGCTTGTGTGCACACAGGAACATCTTCTATGACATGCACACACACAAAATCATAAAATACAACCTAATCTCCTTAACGTGAAAGCATTGAAATAAACAACTAAGTAATTACTAAATGCATACACAATATATACATAATATAAATGCACTAAATTACACTTTACAAGCATAAGGCTTGAGGTAAGTAGATGTGAGTTCTAAAAGAACTCGCCTTTGGCTTCAATCGTTAAAAGAGAAGCACTTGCAAAAGAATGATCTCTCCTTAAAATCTCCTCTAGAAACACCTCATACATACACATGCAAACATATATATGTTAGGGCACAATAAAAATCTGAAATTGATAAGAGGGAAAGAAGGAGGAGGAGAAGAGAGAGCTTACCCAAGTTTTAGAATCAGATTTGCACTTTAATTGAGCTTGAATTTGCAAAAGCTGGCTTAGGAATTTTAATTTCCAATTCCCTCTCCCCATTTTTGTCTATATATGAACAATGGAAGGGAATGACAGGGTTTGGGCTGATGGGTAAGGGCTAGGCCGGCTAAATGGGGTTCAAGTGGGCTAGTTTAGCTTGTTTCAAAGCACACGTCCAAAACCAGAAATTTTCGTAGCCCCAAACATATTGATGTTTATACTCAAAATGACTAGAAACGACATTCTGGACTTAATGGAAGTGATCCCGGGTCCTAATTCGATCATTTATAAAAACACCTTTTTGAAAGATACATCAAATACTATAATATAAATAAATAAAATATTTAAAATAATTATTGTCAAAAATGCGATCTACTACAGACTTCCTCCTTTAAAGATTTTGCATCCTTGCAATTACTTAAGAAGTAAACCAAGTAGTAATAGATCGATGGTAGTATCACGATATGAATACCCAAGGCCAAGCTAAAGCAAGAATCTTGCCCAAAAGAGGGCCGATATCTCAATTTTCCCAAACAATAAAATTCGTAAGAATCGACAAACCACTAAGGAGTGTTTGTTGACAATTATGACCTGCGGAATGATTCACAATTAAAGTGTCTTGGTTTATTAATTTTGTAAATCTCCAACCATTTAGAGAATTATTCTCTTGCAATCAAAAGTGGTCATACTACGTCTAATCTGAATATGTGAAACCCACGGATTTGTGACTCGAATCTTTTATTTAACAAAGGAAAATTGTTGAGCTTTGAGCAGCCAACGCAAAACCTATCAATGCCACAGGATTGAATGATAAAGAATGCAATGAAATCCATGACCCTAAGGAAAATTTAGAATTGTTAAGAATGATAGGATTCTATGTAGGGTCTACAAAGTGTGATATCTAGACATAGATAAGAATCCATCATACGTAAAGCGCCTAAAGCTCCGAGATGAGCAACGCGATAATTATGTGTCCCAAGCACGCATAGAGTGAAAAGGGTCAAAAAGTGGAATACGACAATTGCTCACCATCCGCATATGTAATGACATACGACTTATAAGAACCTCCAACGAAATATAATGATTGTTGACCAGCTTAAAGGCCCAAGTCAATGAGTTTTGGTGCACATTTTACTAAGAGGAACACACGGTTAAGATTGCGTACGGTCAAGAGGGGATACGGCGAGAACTTTGCAAACATGAAGTAAAAAAATTTACGGCAGGAAACAAGCCCCTGAAAGACATACAGAAATAATAGAGTAAATGTAACATACGACATAAAGGAACATGCAACAAGAATTCAAACACACATGAGAAAGGGCATGTGGCATGCGGTGTATAGGGACATGCAGTAGAAGATTTTGCCGACACCCCCTTGCGAACCACAAAAATGCCAATTGCTCCATTGCCACACAAAATAGCCGAATGACCTGGTCAATTCAGATCCTATTTTACCGGTTCCTCTCACTCCTACTTTTATGGATCAAGTGCCACCTATTTTTGGCTAAATGACCCCCTGCCTACATTTATAAATAGATGTACAGGGCTACAGAAAAGGACTTTTATCTCACGAATGAACTGACTAACTTCATAGCTTTAATTCATCCTTCTCGAGACAATATCTTCTCTATTTTCTTTCTAATTTAAGTTTCGTACTCAGGATAGACTTTTCCCAAAACATTGTAATTATAATCATCGAAAGAATAGTGATTATAAAGTGGACGTAGGCTCATTAACGCCGAACCACTATAAATTCTTGTGTGTGATTGCATTTATATTCTTATTTTCATTTATCTTTCTTCACTTGAACCCCTAGGAATCTACTATTTGGGAGATAGAATTGGATCAAATCTTATAGGAATCTATTGTAATGTGTGTGATTGCTTTCACTGTGAATCGAATTCTCAGGAGATAGAACTGGACCTACTGTTTGGGAGATAAAACCAAAGTGAAGGTCCTAGTAAAACCAATTTTCATCTATGGCTTGAAAGAAGAATCTATATTCTAGCACTCAGCATGGATGATGTTTCTGTTCAGCAACATAAAGAAAATCAAGGAGGTCCCTTCACTTAGCCGAATCAAAATCTAGATCCAACTATTGTCACTCAAGTTAATTTTATGGTGATGATGACGTGGCTCAAGGAGGTTACTACAACTCTCGTCGCTCAGAGAGAAGAAGGAATAGCTATGAAATGAGATATCACGTGCCTATCCATACAATTGGAGGATGCGAGAAGGCCTAGGACACTACTACCGCGAAGGGACAGAGACAATGAGGATTCAGCATCTTCGGATAAATTAAACGAGCAAAGGCATCAACTTGAATGATTACAAGAGGGAGATGGCGCTGCAGCAAATGAGAGACTCACGACAGATGGCAGTCGGCAAAATGCCAAAAGGAGGAATTGAAAAAATGTCGGAAGAGGTAGTCAGCGAAATTTAGATAGTGTACAAAGGGATGGAGAGGGTAATGCCGACAGAGAGCATCCAATAGTGAGCATGCGGCAAGAAATAATGCCGATAGAGACTTGATGAGGAGATATTTTATCGACAGAGGCTAAGATGATTATGATGCGAATTTAGATCATACTCGCATGCAACGTGATATCAATCGAGCTACGAGAGATTACATGGAGGATTTGCATAATGAAAATATACAACCTCGGCGTGCACTGACAAATATTGAGGTAGAAACTATGATATGACAATCTCAATCAACACTTGGCTCGTTACACCTAGCTAATGGAAGCAGCGGGTGCAATGGAAGATATCAAGTGTCGGTCATTTCCTAACTTCTTGGATGATGCTGTAACTTTGTGGTTCTCTAAACTGCCACCTAAGTCCATCTCATCCTTTGACGAAATCACTAGAAAATTCGTGAATCAGTTCCACCTCTACGCTCCACAGACAAGGAACATTCTTACTCTCTTCCGCATAGTCCAAGGTTCCAAAGAGACATTGAAGTCATATTTTGACCGCTTATACACGGCTCTTGCCCAAGTAGATGATCCCTACGAACAATCTGTATTGATGGCAGTTGTCAACGGTGTGGATCCAGATTCACAATTCAAGGCACAACTTGATGGACAACCTCCTCGGAGTATGGATGATTTCTAGGAAGTGGCTAGAATTTTTCTGAGAAGGGAAGAGTGGCTAGGAATCGGAAGAGGGGGATTGTGGAGCCGATAGAACCTAAGAAGCTTTTTGTTCAAAGTAATGTGGTTGTTAAACAATCGGGAGACAGTATAGGTAAGGTGGAAGTAAATGTTGGGAACAAGAATGGTCAAGGTGGAATCCATAAGAAGAACGACAATGGAAAAGGCCGTAATGGCGGTGGTGGAAATGGAAAGAAGCATCAAAAGTTTTAGAGCTTCGAAACTTATACTCCGCTTAATGACACACTTGAGAATATCTTCCTGGATATGAACCAGGTGATGATTTATAAGAATTCGCCCTCCAGAGAGAGTAGGTAGGAAGATAAAGTGACTGGAAAGTATTATAGGTTAAATGAACATTATGGCCACACAACCAACGAATGCCGCCATCTGAAGGAAATAATTGAGAAACTCATATGTGATGGGAAGTTGCAGGAATATAAGGTTTCCAAGAGAGATAGTAAGCAGAGATGCTCTACCTCAATACAAAACAAGCAAGCTCAAACAACATCTCAGCCCGCTGCAAAGCCTAGGAATAAGGCATAATGATTAATATTATGGTCGAACAACCGCATCAGGCGGGTCATAGTGCCAAAACTATGGAAAGATAAGTGATGAAGGGAAGAATTTTGATGAAATTCACCATCAAAAAAGGAGTTAGAGTAGTTCGTGGGGACCAAGCAACTGCCCGATCTTGCTATTTAATAGAGTGGAAAGAGCCCCGCCTGGGAAAAGGAGGAGATTCTATAGGAGACGATCTTCCAAATGAGGGGGCGTCCGCATAGCAATTACAACATAACTCCCGGCTAGAATCCTCAAATTCCCCTTTTGAGGATATCGATCCAAGAGAAGAAGAAGAGCCAGGAAGAAGAAGGGTATTACCGAATGAGACGACAGTCAATGTGCCGATCAGCGACAGTTGTTGACCCGCCTTTTTGGCAAAGGCAGCCACCCAACAGATTTCAAGGACATTAGCTCCAGAGAGTTAGTATTCGCTTACAAAAGCTAGAAAGTTGAAGAATGCACGAAGCGATCATTGTTTCAACTTAAGTCATCAGGGTAAGAAGGCCGAACCCAAGTCGTCATTGGGTTTGGTTCGGCCACATTAGTTTAGGCCGAAACCAAGCTGCATCGATCCTGAGTTCAAAGGCGCTAAACTTCAACTCGAAGCCAAACCGAAGTCGTTATCTCACTTCGGTCTTCATCCAACCTTCCACCATGTTTTGCTTCAGCCTGCTTGCCAACTTCGATCCTAAGCCCATGCCGAGACCAACTCACATCAACCTTGTTTTGCTTCGGCCAAAGCTCTACATCAAAACAAATCCATAGCCGAAATGAAACCACGCCGATACCAAACCCGACCGAACCTACTCCATGCCGATCCTATTTTGCTTTGCTTCGGCCCGGAGAGCAATTTCGAAACAAACTCTATCACTTGGCTTCGACCACACCACCACGGCGAGACGAAGCTAAGTCAATACACATGCTCACCGAACCGAGACTAAGCATGGGTTCGGTTCAGCCCCTATTACGCAACACTTAGAGACTTCTGCGCACTCCATATCTACATGGATTCAACTTAGCTCAGCCCATGAAGACTCACCTCAGCATCTATAAATAGGATCCTAGGGTTCTTGAAAAAAGGATTTGATCTCCTGGCTTTGGAATAGCTTGAAGACTAGAGTGCTTCAAGAAGATCTCTTCCAAGGCTCAAACTATATTTCTTATCTCTTCTTTCTTAGATCTAAAATAACCGTAACTTGTAATCTTACAGTATAATCAAAGAAGATTACTACAAGTGGATGTAGACCTTCGAAGGCTAAACCACTATAAATCTTGTGTGCTCCCTTTTTATTTTCTGCACTTTACTTCTAGATCTACTGTTCTGTGTCTGGATTTATTCATACTTGCATATTTTGGGGTTGATTGGTGAAGATCCACTTTTTACCATCAACACTTTGGCGTGCCAAGAAGGGGAGTACACAGATCTCAGATCCCAGCTATAGAGAAATTTCTCCTTCAAATCTAGCAACAAATCTAGTATCTTCTTCAGATCTGGAGATGGCAGCAAAGAAGAAGAAAGATGCAACATCCTCTCATGCTGATGATGCAGACATTGAAGTCACCAGGAATGAAGGAAATCAAGAAGTTTCCTCTCATGAAAATCCTTCCACCCAGCTCACCAGAGAGGAGATCAATTCCGACCGTTTTGTGCCAGTAATCAAACCAACCTAGAACGTTCAGAATCGAATTTCGCTTAGGAAAATAATACATTAAACAGATAACAGTACACAGCAATAGAAAATTAAATATCGTTTCATTAATATACTTCATGATACATCAGAGTACATAAAGGAAACAGCGGAAATAACGAATACATCGGAGTACTGCAGCAGAATCAACTTCAGTATTAGAGTGTCTTCAGAGAATGTCCAGAATGTTCAACTTCAGTTCCATCCAAAGTCAGCTTCTGAACCTAGCTATAACCTCAGAACAAACTGCAAGATTTCCCGTGTCGAAAGTGAGGGCACCCGCAGTTTGCAAGGGAAAAACAACCTACGAGTCAGTCATGGAACTGGTGTGAGATAAACTTCAACTACTAATCTGATATTTAACCTTAATATAAAGTATCAAGTGACCACGCCGCAAGTAACGGAATGGGTATTCTCCTAAGTATACGTGCACAACCATTTTCAAACATCAAGACCATGAAGACATGTCTTTTTGAAAACAATGAGACTAGTGTAAGACTCTGCCCCACCACACAATGCAAGCGCACACCAGAGGACAGAGGTTTTCCTTACAATCACCAAACATGCTTTATATAGTTTTTAAATCATTTCATATTATGATAATGTCTAAGGTGTGGAAAACCTTTCGAAAATAAACTTATTAATCTTAGGTCGCATACTGTCCCATACCACTATGTTTCCTATATTAGGTTACAAAAGGAAAAACCGTACGGGTTCGTATTGGAGATTGGATTCCATCATGACCGGGTAAAGGATCTTCCATATCCGTATCCATTGGGTACACCTCTCGAGGGATGTACCGGGAGTTAATACACTCCCATGCTAACAAAGCCAGTTCGCCTTTGTACCGGTGAAGTTCGATTACTCCTAGTGGCAACGTTTCCCAGTCGTAACCGATCTTTATTCCTAGGATCCTCCATTTGCAACAACAACATAAGTCAAACTCGCTTGGACTCTATACCATGGCGCCACTTTTTATATCTAGAAGGAAACGAAGTGACTCTAACTTTGCCGCACACTATCCTGTTTTGGTCATATTCCAAGTTGTGAGGCTTGTGGAGGCTCGTTATACAAAGCTACTCATTTAATCTAAGCTTTGATCATCAACTACAAAGTTTGCTTTACCAATAGAACTTTGATCCATTCCCAATCCTTAGTATGCCATGCAGTCATTCCATAAAACACAAGTCGATAATTACTAAACTACCATTCGGTTTCCAGCTAAAGGATTAAATTCCCACATCCACCGAAGTTCGTTTAATAACAATCAATTCATATTTTACAAAATACTGCGTCAGACATACAATCCATCAATAAGTCCATTTCGGGTATATAAATGGAACCGAAGGAAATTGATTCCACGTCCCTGCTTCGGGAGTGCAAGTCCTTGCAATTCGATACATCTCAAGTACGGTCAGATTATGCCGTCACTTTAACCTCATATGGGTGGCCACCCAAGGCATCAATAGGTTATCCATCCGATGTGAGAAATACCGGTCTTTGACCGTCTTGGCTTGATTTCTTCAATATGTCGTTTAGTTATCCAAAATGGGTGACGATCCGGCCTTTTCGGAATAACTATCATTTTTGAAAATACCATTGAATTATTTCCTCAATAGTTGAGTCTCCATAAAATAGACGAACCTAACTCGATAGCTGAACCTAAATCTGATAATTGAATCTAACTTGATAATGGACCTGAATTGGATAATGGAACCTAATTTGATTATGATTTGGACTTAGCCTAAGTACTTGAATCTTTTCTTGACTATTGACCTTTATAATCTGAATAACTCTTTTCTGAAAATATTTATCTGATCTTTGTAGAATATTCGATGATTCCTTTCAGTCTAGCCACTCCTCGCCCAACTGGATAAGTATCCAAGTTAGATCTCATAAATGGAGTTCAACCTACTCTTAGGTAATTACTGAATATCCCTTAAGGTTGTTTATTGTAATTGTTGCTAAGGTTGATTAATTAAAGCTATTGAAATGACACGTTTCAATGCCATTCATTACAATTCCCCAAATACGATATATTTGGGTTAAAACACTTTTAAAACATTAAACACGACTCATTAATATCTTTCTAACATTTACAAAATCATTTGAAAACTTGTTTCCGGAAAGATCCTGTTTCTGTAGTCAAACTGCAATTTCTGGATTATCGGGTGGAACTAATTTAAACTTATAGAAAGATCTAATCGTTGAAACTTTGATTATTTTCCTCTGTTAGAAAGCTATTCCGATTCCAGATGGAATGCTTTTAGTTTCAGGAGAATCCAACGGTCGGATCTCCTGTTATTCATATTTTAATTTTAGGTTCGATAAACACGAAGTGTCGCTCCGTGAACGGTCCGGTTTGAGTTAAAATAAAAATCAATTCCATATTTGATCTGAAATGTTTTTAAATCATTTTATAAACCATTTCTAATCATACTAATGATAGACTCATCGATTAACTAGTCGATGGATTGATTTCTAAACATGGAATGAAACATTCTCAAATTGGTCAGAGACTCAACAATTGAGTTTATATCCCAACATATTACAATTAATCGACAATGGTATATATATCTTCAACTATGTTGGGTCAATAACAAACCAACCACCATATCAAATAGGTGTCACATATGTCTATCGAGTTTCAATAACTCGATGTTTACTGACATACGATGTCGGGGTATCATTTATAAATCAACAATCAACAACTGTAGTTAATTGAAGGTAGAATACTATTCATTATCAACTATTAATCACTAGCAATTTATAGTTCATGGACTAAATAACATCATGATCCGAACCACCAACATGGAGCATTCATACAAGAACAACTAGCAGATATTGATGAACTAATTATCCATTTCCATTTGGTTTCAAACTATATACTGGATTCAATTGTTTATCAAACAATTATCAATCAACCATCAAGTGAGTGTCAAATGATTTGTGGATTATCTAACAGGTCGACTACATGTCAATAAAAATTTAGGATCCTAATTTAGATGTCGGATTCGGGGGAAAAATCCGGCAGCATTTCCTTTAGATTTATAACAATCAAATCAACGGTATAAGCTACCGGATTCACCAATTCAACTATAACTTCACCCAAATCACTATAACTACTTATTAAACCAAAATCTATCCAATATAACTCAGATCTATCATTTTAAACCACATATATTCAGATTTGAACTTGACTAACAAAATCAGAAAACTAGCTAACAAAACCCCTTCTAAATCAAATTTATCTCACCTAGAATTACCGGAATCGAACTAGACTTGTATACGAAACTTCCTTCAAGCTTTGCTATCTTTTTCTCCCACCTTAGGCTTGATATTGGAGTCAGCAATGGGGGTACCAGGTCTGGCCGTGACTTGCAATTGGAGAGGAGGAGTTTTGTGTAGCTTAGTTTAGGTGGAAATGTAAATGAATGAAATGGGAGAGGTGTGATCTATTTATACATGGGAATGGAGGCATGCAAGGTGACAAGTGGTAGACACATGGAGTGTGGTGGCTTTCTTTCTTTCCTAGAGTGACACATGAGGGAGGCGACGTGTACGGTAAGGAGGCAAGGGCGGTTTGGTTAACATGACTAAAGGGGGATGTAGGTGCACACATGTATGTCCAGATACATCCTATTCTTCCGGGTTTTATAACTAGTAATCTACAATACTATTTTAAACAACCAAATAGTCATCTTGACCAATTTTCTGAGCTCTACAATGTTATGGAATTAGATCATTGATCTGAGGTTGTTTACTATCTCTATTTATTTATTTTTGATTTGCTTCTTTAATAACCTCTATAAATTAACATCTTAAAATTCCGAATCCGACAATCAACTAAATTATTCTAAATTGGATTTTTCTGAATATATTTCTACTTCCATATTATCTACTAGATAGTTATTTCTCAACAACATTTATCAAGCTTTTATTTTATCCAGATAACTGATAATAAATTACTATCGCTATTTTAATTTCAAAACTAGTTTGGGTTTTCGGGAAATTTGAAAATTTCAAACTGGGTCCAAATTTCAAGGTCGTTATAGATGCAGAGTCCATTCACCGCCAATATCCAAAATGCAAGACCTCCACCTGATTTCAAACTACCGACACTCATGCCCTATTCAGGAAGGACTGATCCTATAGTTTATCTCACACGATATATCTGGCACATGGAAGTGCTGGGGGCATCACTAGAGTACATGGCAAGATGTTTCTCGTTATTTCTTGTAGACTTAGCTACACTATGGTTTAGGCAGTGAAATATCAATTCCATTAGCACTTGGAGTGGTCTAGTGGATCAATTCATGGGACAGTTCAGAATTCATATAGCCCGTCCCAGAAACGTCATGAAACTAACTACAGTGACTCAAGGACCGAAGGAGACGCTGAGGAGTTACCTTGAGAGATTCAATGCAGTAGCAACTTCTGTGGATAAGCTGGAACCATCAATGGTCTTGATGGAAGCTGTAGGAGGAGTTTCCCTCAAGACTGAATTCAAAGCTAGTTTGCAACGAGATCCCCCAAGGAATCTCGATGAGTTTTATTTTGAAGCTGAAAGGTACCTACGCCAAGAGGATGCGCAGGCACAATGCAAAATCGAATCCAATGTTCTAGATCACGAAGATGTGCTTGAAGCTGGAATCAAGCGCAATCCTGGAAAGAGAAAGATCGAAGATGAGCAAGATAACTCAAAAAAAAAGAAGGGGCAAAGATTCGACTCCTATACCAAATTGAACAAATCTCTGGCAGAGGTCTTCGAGCAGACAAAAGGGCTTGTTTCGTACCACAGGCCTCCCTGTAGGGAACCTTCAGAAAAGGAGAAAAAGTCCGGGAAATACGCATGTTTCACGAACTGAATGGACATGATACCTCGGATTACAGACACCTCCGAGATGAAGTTGAACAACATGTCAGGGACGAGATGCTTCCCGAATATGTTGCAGCAGGGACAAATGTGCTAGTGCGCAGACAACAACCCACCGTGAATCAAGATCGAGGAGATGCTCGATCCAGCCAAGGACTAATCATTCCATGATCGGGATGATGACAATGAAGAAAGTGCCTCCTTAAGCGGATGCCAAGCCATGAGATCCTGAACAGTCTCATCTACCCTGGTTTTCCATGTTTTCTCTCTCGGTTCATCATGATAGACAACCGACTATACAACGTATAATGTCTCTACTTCACCCGGGGAGATGAAGTTAAATATCATAATTACGAACTCCTTTCACTTGCTCGTGATTGGATGAGTTTGTAATCCAAAGAACGTTAGCTCCTTTCTCGAATTTTGGGATTGGTTGAGCCAGTGGACAATGATCTTAATTACAAACGCCTTTCACCTGATAGTGACTGGATAGGTTTGTACAACGATAACACTAGTCCATTTCCTATGCTTAGGATTGGATGGGATAGAGCACCAAGATAGTAAATGCAGACTCCTTTCACCTTATAGTGATCGGATGAGTTCGTATGTCATGATTACTAATCTCTTTTCCTAGTTTGGAACTGGATAGATCAGTAAATCAGAGATATTGGCTACAATCTCCTTTCACTCGAATGTGAACGGATGAGTTTGGCTGACGAAAATTGTTAGCCCCTTTCCCTTGATATGGATTGGATGGATTGATAACATGGATTCCTTTTGCTGACGAGTAAATGGATGAATCCTCTGATATAGCAGATTCCGTTATCAGAGAGTATAGGATGGACCTGTAAGAGTTGAATCCCAATTGCCAGAGAGTATAGTGTTGGATCCTCAACTAGGAACTGCAGGCTACGTTAACTGGTGAGTGATAGGATGAGTCTGTTGAGGTTAGGAGTTTCGTAACTTGAATGTGAATGGATAAATTCTTAACGAACCACTGTAAATCCCAATGCCAAAGAGTGTAAGGATGGATTTATATGTTACTAGTCCCTTTGCTAGTGGCAATGAGATGGACTTACATCAAAGATTTATGTGCGCCATTCCAAGGTAGTGATGGAATGGACCAGTACCACAGAACTATGGATCCCGTTAGTATAGGGCAGCGTGATGGATTCATATCAAAAGCAAAGCTACGAATTTTGAGATCCTGATTTCTCAAGCTAAATGATCTAGCGCGGTCGTTGCACTCCTGGAATCTGACATGGGATTTCTATTTCAATTTTTTAGGGATTACTCAAAACACATCTTCCATAGAAAGATATGATTTGGGGGGTAGAGTGTTGACCCGCCTTTTTGGCAAAGGCAGTCACCCTACAGATTTCAGGGACATTAACTCCAGAGAGTTAGTATTAGCTTACAAAAGCTAGAAAGTTGAAGAATGCACGAAGTGATCATTGTTTCAACTTAAGTCATCAGAGTAAGAAGGTCGAACCCAAGTCGTCATTGGGTTCGCTTCGGCCACATTAGCTTAGGCCGAAACCAAGCTGCATCGATCCTGAGTTCAAAGGCGTTAAACTTCATCTCGAAGCCATCGTCTCGCTTCGCTCTTCATCCAAGCTTCCACCATGTTTCTCTTCGGCCTGCTAGCCAACTTCGATCCCAAGCCCAGGCCGAGACAAACTCACATCATCCTTGTTTCGCTTCGGCCAAAGCCCTACACCGAAACCAATCCATCGCCGATACCAAACCCGACCGAACCCACTCCACGCCGATCCCATTTTGCTTTGCTTCAGCCTGGACAACAATTTCGAAACAAACTCTACCACTTGGCTTCGACCACACCACCATGGCGAGACGAAGCTAAGTCAATACACATGTCCACTGAACCGAGACCAAGCATGGGTCCGGTTTGGCCCCTATTACGCAACACTTGGAGAATTCTGTGCACTCCAGATATGCATGGATTCAACTTATCTCAGCCCATGAAGACTAACCTCAGCATCCATAAATAGGATCCCAGGGCTCCTGAAAAAAGGATTTGATCTCCTGGCTTTGGAATAGCTTGAAGACTAGAGTGCTTCTAGAAGATCTCTTTCAAGGCTCAAACTATATTTCTTATCTCTTCTTTCTTAGATCTAAAATAACTGTAACTTGTAATCTTACAGTATAATCAAAGAAGATTACTACAAGTGAACGTAGGCCTTCAAAGGATGAATCACTATAAATCTTGTGTGCTACCTTTTATTTTCTGCACTTACTTCTAGATCTACTGTTCTGTTTCTGGATTTATTCATACTTGCATACTTTTGGGTTGATTGGTGAAGATCCACTTTTTACCATCAACAACAATGGCCCGACGAAAGTCCTGAAGATCGAATCTCATTTGGACCCCCTCAGAATGAGTGAATTGAAAAACTTTCTTTGTGCCAACTCTTTGAACATACATCTGAGATATTTTCCAATAAAGCAGAAACAAAGACCCTATGATCCTGAAAATGTTGTGGCTTTAAAAGAGGAAGCAGTGATACCGAAGGAGAATGGTTTTATACAAGAGTCAATGTATCCCGACAGGATTGCAAATCCTGTGTTAGTGAAGAAGTCAAATGGGAAGTGGCGGACATGTATAGACTTTTCAGATTTGAACAAGGCATGCCTGAAGGACAGCTTTCCACTTCCCAGAATTGATCAACTTGTAGATTCAACTGCCGGCGGCCATGAGATGCTCTCTTTTATGGATGCTTATTCCAACTACATTCAAATTCCGATGCATATACATGATCAAGAAAACACGAGCTTTATCATTGATCTGGGGTTATACTGCTATGTAGTAATCCCCTTTTGATTGAAGAATGCTGGAGCAACATACTAGAGACTGTTTAATCGAATGTTCCACCACCAGATTGGCAATTCAATGGAAGTGCATGTGGATGGTATGCTTGTGAAATCGAAGAAATCTGCTGATCATCTGAGGGATTTGGATGAGGTTTTCGACATCCTTCATCGATATGGGATGAAACTTAACCCCCTTAAATGTTCTTTCGGTGTGGCTTCGGGAAAATTCGTAGGCTTCGTCGTTATTTCACGCAGAATCGAAGTTAATCCTGACCAGATAACGTCTATCAAGGGAATTCGGGAACCGCAAAAGATTAAAGATCTCCAAAGTATAGCTAGAAGAGTTGCTGCTTTAGGAAGATTCGTGTCCAGAGCGACAGACAAATGCGTCTCTTTCTTTGAGCTCATAAAGAGGGGAAGAAGAACTTTGGATGGACACCAGACCGTGTCAAATCTTTTCAAGATTTACTAGACCATCTTGAGTGGCCTCTGATTCTTTCAAAGCCGGTAGATCATGAAGATTTATTTGTCAGTCTCATCGCATGTGATCAGCTCAGTAGTTGTCTGTGAAGAGGATCGATTGCAACGACCGGTATACTATGTAAGCGAAAAAGTTGACGGGTGCAGAGCAAAATTATCCAAAGATCGAGAAACTTGCTTATAGCATATTGATCACATCTAGGAAACTTTGTTAGTACTTTCAAGTGCATATGATCAAAGTTTACACTGATAAACAGCTACGACAAGTCTTATAGAGGTCGGAGGCATCCGGAAGGTTGATCAAATGGAATATCGAGCTGAGTCAGTTCGACATAGCTTTCATTCCCCCAACGGGCAATCTCGGGGCAATCATTCGCATATTTAATTGCAGAATTTACTACCCCTGAAGATGAAGATTCTCAAATGAGTCCAAAAAAGATCTTGTGGAAGCTCTACACTGACGTTGCAAGGAACGATCATTGTTCCGGTGTAGGAATTATTTTAATAATGCCAGAGAGGCCATCGATATGCTACGCCTTGAGATTAAAATTCAAAGCAACAAACAATGAGGCAGAGTATGAGGCATTGATCGCAGGACTGAAATTCACGAAAAAACTGGGAGTGAAGTCCATAAGCATCACCTACGACTCATAGATTATGGTTCGACAGGTGACCATGGAATATCAAGCCAAGGAAGATCGATTGGCAAGTTACTTGAAAAGGGTGGAGAAGCTTCTCAACGACTTTGAGCATTACCCCATAACTTACGTTTTGAGGAAAGGTAACAAGCACGCAGACTCATTAGCGAAGCTTTCAAGTTCAGACAATCCATAATTAACAGAATCTATTCCGATAGAAAGATCTTCGACTCCACGCATTGATCAGATGGAATTTGATTATGTGATGGAGACCGAACATGAAAAAGTCACGGATGACTCCTATAAGGAGATTCCTAACAGACGGCATTCTCCCAGTGGAAAGGAAGGAGAGACGAGCCGTTTTCTGGACAGTGGCAAGGTACATTACTCAAGATGGAGTTTTGTACCTTAGAGGATTCTCTATGTCGTTGCTCCGGTGCATCGCCCATGACAACAATAGGCACGTGCTGCATGAAGTTCATGAAGGAGGGTGCGGAGATCACTCCAGAGGTAACACCCAAGCAAAAACGATATTGATATATGGCTACTTTTGGCCAATAATAAGTAAAGATGTGACAACTCACGCAAAACACTGTGACACGTGCCAGATGTTTTCCAAGATACTAAAAGCTCCCCCGAGTGAACTCAATCCAATGGTTGTGCCATGGCCATTCGATATTTGGGGAATTGATATTATTGGATCACTTCTAATATCTAAGGAAGGTGTGAAGTATGTAAATGTGGTGGTAGACTATTTCATAGAATGGGCGAAGCCGAGCCGTTAACCATGATCACAACGAAACGGGTAATCAATTTTGTCACCAGAAATATAATTTGCAGATTTGGGCTCCCGAGGACTATCATCACCGACAATGGAACCCAATTCGATAGTGTTGAATCTAGAGATTTCTGCGAACAGTACAAAGTCGAGAAGAAATATACTTCAGTCGCTTACCCGTAGGCCAATGGACAAGTGGAGGCCGTGAATAAAATTATCAAGCATATATTAAAGAAACGGCTAAAACAAGATAAAGAAAAATAGGTGGATGAAATCCCGATAGAATTATGGGCATATCGGACTACCCACAGGCCTGCTACTGAGCATACTCCATTCATACTCTCTTACGGGACGGAGGCAGTAATCCCAATTGAGCAAGGAGTTCATACCCACAGAGTAATGTATTACAAACCACTCTCGAATAAAGCTCTTCGACTTGAGTCACTTGGTATGATTGATGAGAAGCGGGACAAAGCTAACATATGGGCCACAGCACATAGACACTGAGTTACCAAATCTATAACACAAAGGTTCCGACTAGAACCTTCGAGGAAGGCAACCTCGTCTTGAAACGAATTTTCTACGACCTGTGCATCTGTGTCCGAAGTGGGAAGGACCGTACATCATTCAACGAAAGCTTAGAGATGGAATATTCATGTTAACAACCGTTATAGGCAAAAGACTTGAAAGGACATGGAATTCCCAAAAGTTGCGGCGCTATTTGTCCTATAAATTTTGATTATGAAGTTGATTGTAATGGTTATTCACAAAGGAATGACTTAGCGCCTATATTACGATAGCCAAAAACTATAAAGGAGCTAGTGGAATCTCTTAAAGTGGACGACGGCTTGAATGGCCGAACCACCATAAAAATATGTGTCTCTTTAATTCTTGTGTTTTTATTATCTTGCAATTAAAACACACAGTGCTCACAAACTATCGAGCAAAAACTAATCCACAACTAGTCGTAACTTAAACATTTTTGAGCTTGATGGAACTAAGCTCAAAACGGAGGCTCCCACTTAGTGGAATCAAGTGCGAGGATGACACCATAACTCTAACTCTCGTAGATAGAGAATTGAGTATAAATAATCCCATACACTTGGGAATTCAGGATGATGTAGTAGTAAACCCAAACTTAGGGACTACTACACACGTTAACTCTAACTCGTTTGAACTAGAAGGGAATATAAATGAATAAAACTTTACCTCACCGAAGCTGGGGTTATAGGTCTAAAACTTACTTGGATAACTTCGAATGCAAACCGGATGCGGTTTAAGACTTAAAGTTAACTGGGACATACACCATACCCAACACTTGAAGCTGAATACTTAAAAAACTCTCAAGTACCTAGAACTTAGTCCCGAAGTGTATGGCGCATACAGTTACATTTTATGCATCTATAACCTATGAATACTACTTAGAAATATATGGAAATATGCAAACATTAACAGCACAAAAAATGTCCATTTTCATTCGTGAGTTTTATGTAGGAATACAAAGTATATACAGGTATAGTTCTGGCCAATATACAAAAGGAAGTACATAAAGGAAGAGCAAGGAATAAGAAGAGCCTATTTGGTCTTTGGGTCTACACTCATCTTGTGCTTCCTTCTTTTCTCAATTTCCGCTTATAACTTTAGCCGCTTCTTACCCTTTTAGGATTCGGAAGAGCCTTACAATGCTCCTCCCTTATGAGGCTTTTTTTCCTTATGCTTCCTCTTTCTCCTATCAATAAGAGGATTCTCATTAGAATCTGGAGACTGAATATCATTGGGAGGAGGTATTTTTGAAGAAGGGTGAAGAGTCAAAGTAAATTCACCCACCTCAAGCTTAACCTTTTTAAGAGCCTCCTGATGGGCTAAATCTCCAGCCATGGATCTCCCATCCTTTCCGCTGGTCTCTTTCACAAAAGTATCATCCTCCTCAACAGTAGAGCCTTGATCTGCGCTTTAATCTTTTTCTCACCCTTATGGAGAGCTACATGGGGGGAAACAGTTTGAGATGGACCGATAAGAGTGGATTTGGATGGAAGCTTAATCTTAATTTTATTTTCTTCCCCAGCAGCCACGATTTTCTCCTTCAAGAGTTTTTCTTCCTCTTTGGTGATTATCAAGTTGGTACTAGTGGGGTGTCTCATATCATTATCAGTGGTGAAATTCAAACAATTCCTCCTATTGTATCATCTGTACCCACTGAGTCTACTGTCATACCTAGTAGCGGAGCTCAAGCACCTCACTCTATAGCTTTGCCTAAGCCTACGAATTCTATCGTTGTTACTTCCACTTCTGGGCCTTAGACCGCTGCTAGCTGCAAGGACCTATTTTGTTTCCAAGGAGGAGATAAGGGAGCTTTGCCGGAGCAGAAGAAGGGATAAAACCCGGATCGAAGGGTACCGGCATGCTGCTAGGGGACACATAAACCTTTTCAAGTGAGGGAGACGTAGTGGAAATACGCTTGGCTGATCCTACCTTGGAAGCCTTGGGAGATTCATGTATACCCGACATAATAAGTTGCATCAGCTTCAGGCCCGGCTGCATTGGATCATAATGTTCTTCACTTGCGGCAGTAGATATAGAATCGGGTCCACTCTCAGCATGATATTTGCCTTTCCTCCTCAATGGCCTCATAGAGCTGCTTACCTTCCTCAAGAACTAGGCGCTCCTTTGCACTTAAATATTTTTTCATTAAGCCTTCGATGTCCACAATGCCATCAACGGAGTTCCCTTGCTCCTCAGTGACGAGCCCATCCCAAGCATCAGCAAGAGCGACTAGATAATTATCCATAAGAGAGATGTCCTGATGACGCAATACTTTGACGAAAAACTATATCATCGAGAACTCGAAAAAATTGACTTTATTCTTTTCCTTATTTAGCTGGTTTCTCAAGTCATAAAAGGTTTCAAGCACGATGTGGTGTTCTCTTGGGCAGTTTTCTAGGCTTGTTCCACAGTAGCAAGACAAGAGCGCAATTCAATATTTTCTTTATCAGAAGCTTCTTTCTTCTGCCTGAGACAGGCAACTTCAGCCTCAAGTCTTTCTTTATCAGAATGCAGCTCTGTGGACTCCTTGATAGCCAATTCCTTGCCTTGATTCAGCTGTGTGACTTGAGTCTCAAGTTCTGCTTTTTCATGACCAATTCTCTGGTAATCTTTGAGGATAGAGTTATATAAATTGGACTGGGTGGCGAGCTACTCTTTAAATCTATTTCTCTCTTCTTCAAGTAATTCTTCGACCTCCCTCCGCAGCTTAGTTGCCTCTTTCCACTTGAGTTCTAATTTAGCATACTCCTTTTTCCACACTTCGAGGTTGTCCTTCTCCATGTTGCATTCTTCAAGCACGCATTTCAGATCATGCTCAAGACTCCTCACTACATCAAATAATTTCCTGGCAAATTTGAACATCTCTTGATACTGAGTTCTGTAGATTTGAGAATCGAAGACGTACTATTGATGCTTATCGAGAGGAATAGGAGTAATGTTCGAAACGAATGTTATTCCGGAGAAATAAAACTGAAGGAAAGCAGCCTTAATCTCTTCAAGTCTTTCAGAGGGAATAACACTTCTAGAGGAGGGGATGGTGACCTGCATTGTCTTCTCAGTACCACTGGCAGATGGACTCGGTCTTTGTTCTTTAGAAGTATTCGGTCTTTGCGTTTTTTCAGAATCTATTGGAGCGAGGCTCAGAGGCTTGGACTTAGTAGTTTGTTGGGTCGGCTGAGATGAACCTTTCTCAGGATAGGGCTCTTTAGAGAAATAATCTTTCGTGTTCTTTCCTCGCTTACCATCATCATGTCTTTTAATCGGAGGGTCTTGTTTGGAAGGGTGGTCAGAGCGTTTATCACCCTTATGTTCATAACGTCTTCTGTACCTGTCGGGGCTATGACATTGAGGAGGAGAATCGGAATATCTCGTCAATGATAGTCCTTGTCATACTTATCTTTCCCATTTCTATCCCTATCTCGATCCGGAGCGTATCAATGGGGCCTCTTTGAGGGAATGTTTTCATCATATTCTCGAAAGCATACTTCTTTCCCATCATACTGCCTGCAAATATAGATGAAAAAGAGTTAAAATAAGAAAATCATATGGCTATTGAAGTGTTGTAGAGTGCAATGCAAGTGTCGTGTATGTGCAGGTGTCCCCCTCGACAAACCATGTAATTTAGCTTTATAGGTTGGAGCATTTCCAACTGAGCTTGATAAAGATAATATCTTCTCAGGAATGACTAGGAGAGTGTCGAAATCGAGACCAAGAGAAGGAAAGTTTCTTGTGACCAGAAGTGTAATGACCCAGATTCCCGTAACATCAGAGCTGACTATATACATCATACGTCCAACCCAAATATCACGAAAATACGGAACATTTTTTTTAGAAGAAAAAGGTAGATGAAGAACAGAAACGACAACACAAAATATCACATCACAGCGGAACAAAATATAATATATCATATCTTTGAAATACAAAAGCTCAACTGTATAACATATACTTATCAGAGTACAACACTTACAACACAACGGAACAACACTATAACTAGATAACGTGAAGCCTCCTACTCCAAGCTCCTTTAGATAGATCTGTAAAATCCTGAACTACTTGACTGCCCGTACAAATTTAGGCACCCAAGAGTTTAGGTAGAACAAAACAAATAAACTCTGGGTCAGTCATGGGACTGGTATGAGTAAACAGTTTAAAACAGTTTCAGAAAACTAAATGATATCTCATAAGACCACGCCGTATAACACGGAACGGGTTTTTCCCTTATGAGAATCCAAACACTTGATTTATCTTTATATCAAAACTCTTTTGATATTATAATAATGTCTAAATCAAGTAGATAACAATCTAGTGGAATGTTTGCATCTCACGTTCCACATATATAATATACAATCAAAACCGCAAGCACGTATTGGGTAATGGATTTCCAACTATGACAAGGTATGGAAACACCTTCCGCTGGTATATCTCTAGAGGAGAATATACCGAGTTCAACAAGAACATCTTGCAACTCAGCCACACATGACCGACCACTCATTTCGCTTGAGTGTATCGAATGTATATCACCAACGGTTGGGATCAGCAACCGTTTCCCGAATGGGACAGCATCGACAATAGATTTTTAGAAGTAAATGAAACTCTAGATCAGGTGATTATACACCCTAATAGGTGCGACCTACATAGCCATGTTGCCTGCCCGATTTCTGTCATTTACCGGATGTTGAGGCTTGAAGCTACGCTTTATCATCACATTAGATTCACTTCGAATGTCACATCGTCAGATCCATCGAAAATCACTAATTGATGTCTACAACAGTACATTACATGTCAGCTAAAAGAAGTTTCCTTCTCCGCTTCCACTCTTGGTACGGTTGAAGAAATCAATGTACGTGACCTTTCTGGAAATACTCTGTCAGACATCCATCCATACAAGTCACCCAGGAACAGGATGAATTGAAGGCACTATTTCTATTAATAGAAAAAGTTCTTGCACTCTACTCCGTCTTCGATTATCTTTATATAAATCTGATTCGTAACACTACTGCCAATACGGAGTGGTTCTTTGGATAATAATCCAACCGGTCTCTCCATATTGACAACGATGGTCAAAACTTCGATAATCTGTGATTTAACTATCGAATAAAAACAAGTGTTTCGATAGTCGATGATTTAACTATCGAAGAAAACAAGTGTTCATTCAACATACCAACAATCACTGAGCCTTTAATTAATATTCCATTAATTAAATCACTTCTCTATTTCTTTATCAATATTTGTTAACCAAATATTTTCAATAACCATATTGGCCTTTTACGTTATTTGGAAAACATTTCTGAATATCGCCTTCCTTTATTTTCTAAACTGTTAGAAAATATATGCCATTTATAATTGGAAAATATTCCAATTACTTATCTCTTTTTCGATCTCGTTTATTTCTATACTTAGGAAATATTTAACATCTATTTCCCAGCTTACATTTATTTGGGTTAAAACGGATGTTGTGTAAAACATCGTTACGACAACCCAAATACTATATTCGACTATCTCTTATCCAACATTGATCTTCGAGCCCGAAATCTTACTGTTCATTTGTTAATAATGCAATCAATCAAGTTGGGGTATAACTACCTCTCAGACCTTGACTGAATAACATGTATAACGTCAAAACAGATAAGACTACTTACTCGAACAATCAATACCATACAACTACTGATTTACCTTTAAACACGTATACACTTCCCCTTTCTATTCTTACTAGATTTTATTCTTATACTTCCTTTTTGATTATACAATTCTATTTCTAAGTTCGTTTTCTTGTCGACTTCTATATATTTTGATATGTTGATTTCTAACTATCAAATATCTTAAAAATATTCTATCTCCTTAAATTTCCGGAAAATTCGCCATAACCTCCTTTGTACCGGGAGCATCGGGAAAATCCCCAAACTGCCACATAGGCCTTCTCCAATCAAAAAGAAAAAGAAAAGCCAAGCGGCTAGCCGATACGACGCATAAAATCTCATATATGAATTAAATACGTACCTTTTTGTCGGGCATTCTATTTATATATCTTCTAACACTTTATTCCAAACATGTTTCCTGTATATTTATACCTGTCCAATCTATTTTAACTATACCAATCGTTTTAACTAAATTTGTTAATTAACTCTTTAGTCTATTTCACTTCTATATTTGAACATGACATGTTCAAATATATTTTAACTCGCTTATTAACTACTTTGAATTCTATATTCAAAGTCTATTTGAATTCTCTTTTCAAATTCTATATTATAAATCCCATTTGAATTTCTATATTCAAATTCATTTTAACTCTATTTTCAAATCCTATTTCAATACTACATTTAAATCCTATTTCAAGTTCTATTTGAATTCTCTTTTCAAATTCTATTGTTTAATTCCATTTGAATACTATATTCAAATTTATTTGAATTCTCTTTTCAAATTCTATATTCAAATCTATTTGAATATCTCTGCATTATTTATAAACAACGTTTATAACTTTACTTAAATTCCCCCATTATATATTTATAAACAAAGTTTATAAATTCAATTCAAATCCCACCTTTTCATTTATAAACAGAGTTTATAAATTCCATTCACATCCCACCTTTTCATTTATAAACAGAGTTTATAAATTCCATTCAAATCCCACCTTTTCATTTATAAACAGAGTTTATAAATTCCAAACTTGTTTTATATATTCAAACAAGTTAATAATTTCCCTAGTTCATTAAAAATTCAAATTCTATTTATAAAAATAGAATTCCCTTTTTAAAATCTCAAATACCCTTTTAGGGTATTTTATAAATCAATATTCCAAGCCCCAGTGATATTTTAAACAATTCAATCAATCAATTTTCAATCATTTGATTTCTAACACATCATATATGAATATATATGAAATCAAACAAACAACAAACAGATAATATATTTTTGAGGAATCCAGTTGGATTCCTCCAACCTGTTTTCCCTGCATCCACAGACGTTAGTCAACATAGTAATACCCATCCTGCTTTGAGGCAGGATATCGCGGTATAGAAGGTCATCCACTAATCATAGCGTGGGGCGTATAGGGTAATCATCCGCTATGAAACTGCGGGCATCCGCTAATGGTACTGCGGGAATCCAACCAATCATCAACCCAATATATATATATATAATATATCCTAAATAACTAATATATATTTTAAAACAATCAGACAGCATTCAAACAAGCAACAAACAATTATTTTTAATGATATGAAAATAATTCTAACTAAATGGTGAGTGAGATTTACTCACCGTGATTTATTTTTCTGAATACCCACTTAAAATTAAATCGAATAGCCTTCGATTTAAATTAAATCCCAGTCAGCTGTGATTAACTCCAATTAACTTCATGATTTCCGACCCTTGTATGAATTAAATATATCGCATTAAGATTTTAAATTGATTTAAATTAAACTAAATTAACCGATGAAATTTAGTTAATATTGCTTACCAATTATTTTTGTGCTAATAAGATCACGATTTCACCCTCACTTTGTACACCAGATTCGAACTGAAATTTGTAAGAAGTAGATATAAATTACATAGGATTTCAAATAATTAAATTAATAATTTATTTACCTAAATCCATGATTAGCTTACACAAATCTCTCCCATTACAATTTCAGCTCACTGCTGTCGTTCGCATACCAGCAATACATCACTTCACCATTGCGTATCCTTCTCATCACCAAAACTGCTATTGCCCGACCTTTTCCCCATACACAGCAAAGCCCAGGTTGAATCCTGCTACTTTTCATTCAAACCGCAGATCGCCCGCCTTTTCCAGAAGCCTGCCGTCTTCCGATGCTTAGAACCTCCTCCATCGCACTGCCTGTAACCGCCTCGTCGATACTCTCAGATAAGATCGCGATACCCAAATCCACCTCTAAAACTTTGAATAGACGCCACGAAATCCCACTCGACGTCGCCCTTCCATCTGAAGTCGTGACAACCTGTTTTGTGCGCATCTTTGGTCTCGCGAAATCTTGCTTTCGAATTCGAGTTCGATTATTGATTTGGATGGAGGAATCGAGTTTCAGTCTGAGGATTTACGAAGAGAAAATAAATAAAAAATAGAGAAGAGGGCGTTCGTTGTTTAAGTGAAGGAAAGGGGTGGAAGAAAAGGAGGCCACGCGGTTTTTCCCATTTGTGGAGGAGAAAGGAACACTTAAGTGTTTTATTTGGTTAACGGTGGAATAAAGAAGGCCACACAATATTTTATTTAATTAAAAACCTGTTTCCTTATAATTAAAATGCACCTTGATTCCGAACTCCTTTCTGAACCCAACAACTATCAATTCTAAGGTAATACCACTATTCCGGACACACTGGGACAGGCTACAAAGTCCAATTCAATCATCTGTTGAAGATATTAATTTAAATTGATATAATTTAAATTTCAAACTATTTATTCTCCTTGATAATATTCAAATATTATTACCGTTAACATTTCATATTAATTATTTGAACTGTTTTCAATTCAAATTAAAATTTGAATTCAACTAAATCCATTTTCTTATTCTGATAATTTAATATTTTCAATATTAAATTGAAATTGATTTTTAAATCGATAACCCCCTATAAAAATTGATTTATTTACTTAACTCAATATTTAAATCCATATTACATATTTTAAAATTAACCCATAAATATCCGGGTCATTACAAGAAGGTCACACAAAGTATCAAAAATACTTTCCATAAGAGATATTCCTAAACCGACAGCTGCTGCGACTTGGCCCAAGAATAGTGGAGTATGTTCACAGGTTGGTTCCATGGGATTATGAATCAAGCCCCTCTCCTGGGATCCTCCTTTAGGGGGCAGGAGAGTGGGTCCTTCTATATCAACTACATCTTCTTGTACCAACTTGATCGGTTGGTGTAGAGAGTCTTCTCTTTCATTAATTTTCTCTAGAGATATCTCTTTTTCTTTATCTCCCGAAGGCCCCTTACTAGACTCGGCCTTGGATGCCTTCTTCATCGCAGTCTTCTTTCAACGTTTGACCTTTGGCTCTCTAGCATCAAGTCCCTCAGCTGGGGTCAAAATCACGTGCCCCTACAGTGGTTGGGGGCACTTTAGTGGGCTTCCCAATGACTGGAAGCACCCATAAACCTTCTGGAGCTCCAAGAATAAAATCCTTGGTCTAGCAGATTGACCGGGCTGAAGCAAACCGTAAGGATGAAAATAAGTGTCGGTTATTAGAGACTCGACTATGCGCAACTTTGCTGGAATCAAAGAAAGCGTAGTCAATTGATTTGTGAATTCTCCGCCAGAAGGTCTTCCTGGATCTCTTCCCGCATAAAATCACTCACGGTTATATAATTTAAAGAAATTTATCTAAGTAATGAAGTTTAAGTGACTCTTACCACGTGCGATCCTTCTTCCTGTGCACCTCGTTTGATGAGGATAATAGAACAATCCTTCTTAATAGCTGGAAGTTTATCAAAACCCCCGAGGAGGATCTTCCTATCTTTCAGAGCTTCAGAATCAAGAAAGGATGGAGAATCTGTACATCCCTTAAATTGTAAGAAGTATTGGATGTCGTCATATGATGGCATTATTCTGAAGCGTTCACAATTAAGAATACAAAGCGATGCAAGTAAAGAATAAGCTGTAGGAGCCACCTACATTGGCACTAGTTTGTAATGTCTAAAGAAGTCCATGAAGAATGAACTGAAAGGTGGAATGCACCCAACCATACACATAGCCCATGTGATGGCCATGAATCTAGCTGGTAGGTTATGTGGACGATCTTCTTCCCTTGGGACTCGAGCTCCCGCGCAGGAGAGTCTGTGAACCTCGCATAGCTTCTTAATAGGATTGCTCTTTGTATTGGATTGGAAGGATTCTACTGCATCAATTATAAGATCGACACCGAGAGCATTATCTGGGGAACCAACTATTGTAACCATTGTGATTAATCCGATTCAAGAGCACTCGAATCTGATATCTAAACCACAATGCGCTAACGGAAGACTAGACCGTTGTTAGACTTGCAAAAACAACCAAAGCAAAAACTCTAGCCACAAACAAAGATCAACCAATCACGAACAATCCAAATCTTAATCACAAGCAAAGAACTAATGACTAAAGTAGCAAAAATAAATAACACAAGGATTTATAGTGGTTCCATTAACATCTTGTTAGTGTTCATCCACTTTGGAGAGTGTATTTTATTACCACGATGCAAGGAATACAAGAGATTGATCCAATGATCACTATATTTCAATATAGAAAGAGTTTGCGGAGAATAGAATTGAAGAATTTGGAATTAGGTTATAAACCCTAATTCACCCTTGGGAATAAACCCTTGATCCCACCCTAATTCACCCTTGGGAATAAACCCTTGATCCCAAATCAAGTTTCCAAGCTCTTCCCTAATTCACATCAGAAAATAGCTTATATAGAGGTTTGGCCAATTACCCAAATTGCCTCCGAATTAGTCACAAATCTGCTTGCTAATTTCCAGCCTGAAATAGCCCAAAGACACGATCAGACGTCTATCGCATCGCCTGACAGACGTATGTCATCTTCCAGAGATTAATTGGGCATATGCACTCAGCACAGACGTTTGTACCTCATGTGTCAGACATCTGTCTGAACTCTCGGGAAATCAATTCCCTGCAGTCAGACGTCTATCACCCCTATGACAGACGTATGTCCATGTTCCTAGTTGACAGCAAACATCTTCCAACTCATAACTCATACATACGAGCTCCGATTTGCGAACGGTCGCCTCCGACTCGAAGCTATCTTCGACCTCTTCAATCCAACATATAATATCGCATACTTCAACACCAACCCATTCATCAACTGCATCATGTTCCCCTTAAGGAATCCCTTCTTGTACTTATTGTTCCATAGGAAGTTGATTATGCTCTTTATATTCCGTTGTAGAGCCAGATGCTCTTACTGGATTTTGTCCTTCTTATATCTCTTGAATTCGAGATGAGCAAAGTGAATCATGCCTTGCCATAAGTTAATAAATTATCTATGAAATGCAGCAAATTAGTACATAAAACATATATACCCTAGAGTGTGTGTATGTGCGAAATGCTAAATAAGGAAATAAAGTACAATACATGATGGAAAAAGTACAAAGTTGTCTCTGGATTGCTCAATTGTTTGAATATGCACTAGCCTAACTGTCCAGGGATTGATTGGATCGATCTTAGTTCTTTTATTTCAAATCAAGGCGAAGATTGGGGGCTCTCGATCAATGTCATCCGGTATTAAATTTGAGTTACAAAGCTATTGGTTAATTTGTTTGTACCATTCGGCAAGTTTGGAAATATATAAAATTGTCTAAGTTTGAGTGGCGACAATCAACATTCGGTAGAAAGCTATCGGTGATAGGCATTCGGTCAATAATTTTGAACAGCACTCTACATTTACGCATCCGATAAGAATTAGTTGAAGATGAGTCGGTAAGAATCTCCAGTAGAGGGACATTCGTTTAAAATACTTGCTGACCTCTATTTTTAACCGACTCCTACTTTCACCAAATTCCTTATTCTTGTCGACTCCATTTTGACCAAATCCTCATATTTTCCAAACCAAATCCCGTCGACACTTAATTTTGCCGACTCCTCCTTTCTCCAGTTCACAAAAGATAACTTCACAACGATGCCATCTTTGTCGATTCAACCAACAAATTTGATATCGGCCCCCCTCATGCCAAAACTCTCCGACACACACTCCATTGAAACTCCTTTATCCAAACTCCCAGTTTACACCTTACCATACTCACCACTTAATCCAACATCGCACACCGCATAAGCAATTTCATCCCCAAATTAGTCAAACTGATGAAAATCTGCACACCGACCTATTTCCAGAGTGACTTCACCATCAGAAATTTAGTTGATGTCATCGATCTTAATTTTCGCATTAATTGATGAATGTGGTGGCGTGGGGTGAAGGCGGTGATGAATCAAAGGATAAATCGAAATAAAATAGTAAATTTAAGGTGTGTAATAATAAAAGGATGTTAACTGTTTAAATCCATACTTACGCTAATTAGATTTAAGATGTGAAAGGGAGAAGATTGAAGATTCACAAAAAGCTAAGGTTTTGTTGCGGGCTGTTGGCAAAGAGAAATAAAGAAGAAAAAGAAAAGTGATTGAAAGGTATAGTATTTATAAAGAGAGGCAATGACCATTTTTCTTCTATTGAAAAGACACCACTATAGAGAAAACATGCCAGAAGCGAAATTGGACGACTCCTATACTTAAATCCAACCGACATCAATTCTCACCGAGTCCTTCAATCAAAATTGAAAGACAGTGTTATCTGCCGACTCCCCCTTATCGGACCACTTCCAGAATGATTTTCAGTTTGATTCTACGAAGCACGCTTCATTGATAATGAATTGTACTTCGAGGGCCAAAGTGTTGACCAACTTAAAGGCTCAAGCAAACAAGATTTAATGCACAATATACTAAGAGGAACACATGGCTAAGACAGCATATGGTCAAGAGGGGATACGGCAAGAACTTTGCAAGCATGAAGTAAAATTACTTACGGCAGGAAACAAGCCCTAGAAAGACATGCTGTAAGAATAGAGTAAATGTAGCATATGGCATAAAGGAATAGGCGGCAAGAATTCAAACACACATAAGAAAAGGCTGGCAACATGCGGTGTACAGGGACATACGGTAGAAGACTTTGCCGACAACCCCTTACGAACTACAAAAATGATGATTGCTCTATTTCTACACAATATAGCCAAATGACTTGGTCAGTTCAAATCCTATTTTATCGCGTCCTCTCACTTCCAACTCGAGACAATATCTTCTCTATTTTCTTTCTAATTTAAGTTTTTGTACTTGGGGTAGACCTTCTCTAGAGCTTTGTAACTGTAATCATCGAAAGAAATAGTGATTATAAAGTGGACATAGGCTCATTAACGTCAAACCACTATAAATTTTTGTGTGTGATTGCATGTGTATTCTCATTTTCATTTACTTTCTTCACTCGAATATCTACAAATCTAAATCTATCGAGTGTTGCCACTTTTTTGTGTCAACAACAACATATAACTCAAGAGATTTCATTCGAATTGGTGTATGTATAATAATATACAACCCGAAAGAATCCTAATGATGGACATGAAAGTGCATCCCAAGATCTAAAGCTAAAAGTTAGGATGTCAATGTTTTCCAAGTTACATTTTCGAACCAAATGCCAAAGATCGATCGTAGGCGTACATAGAAATATACGATAATGCAACTTTTCACCGGTGTATTTAACAAAGTACAACGCGTGAGTTCACACGTTGATGTACACAAAAACATACAACATACGAGACTAACAAAGGAAAGAAATGATCCAATTCCCGTGGATGCAAACAATGATTCATAAACATGAGATTCCCATCGATGCATCTCGGGATGCACATCGCATGAGTTTCAAAAAGGATCTAGACTCATTGATGTCCATGAGAATGCACATCACATAAGATTTTCATAGGCGTACATATAAGCATACACGTATGAACCAACTAATAAGTAAATGATCTAACCCGCATTGATGTACATGAAGACGTAAAACACATGAGATTTTCGATGATGTACATGAAGATGTACACTTGCAAACTAAGAATGGATCTAACACTCACCGGCGTACACAAATAAATGAAACATATTCAAGATATATGGAGAGAAACACATGTACTTATCGATGGTGAGTATACCAAGTAAAGGATTCGAAAATCCGCCAAACACGGAAATAGCCAACAAGGAAAAATAGCCAAATCACACTCGAAAATTCACCAAGTTGAATAACTTTAAATATGGTTAATGTATAAGTAGTTTCATCTATCATGACAAGGTGGCGAGTCACCTAACATAGAAGTTTCATCTTGCACGAAAAGTTGGTTAGACACCTATTGTAGCAATTTCATCTCATATGGAAAGGTGGCTAGACACCCAAGGTAGTTGTTTCGTCATACACGAGAAGGTGGCTGGACACCCAGTTAATCAATTTGTTTTCCAACCAAGGTTGACGAAAATACTGACGCTTAAGTCGGTAGAAATACTAACAAGGTAAGAACTTCACACAGATAAGTAATTGCCTTGAGATAAGCAAAAGAGGTAGTAACCACCTTAACTGGTAATCAGTCATAATGACAACCGATAACCAAATTAGCAATTTGTTCTAAGACAAGATTGCCAAGAGCTTAATTACCATTCCGTCCAAAAACAAGGTAGCTTTAGACCTAGCATTTCGCCCCTTGCACCACAACAAATATACCATATTACAATGGTGCAAAAACATTGTAAAAAGTTTTTACAACGGTGGAGCCACCGTCGTCTATTAAGAAGTTGTAATAGACTAAAATCTTTTACAACTTTTTTGCACAGTTGCGGCACCGTTGTGAAATGTATATTTTACAACTTTTCTCCACCGTTGTAATATCTTTTATTACAACTGTTATGCACCGTTATTGTTATAATTTTTACAACTTTTTATAACTGTTTTCATATATTATAATTATTATTTTACAATTGTAATATATCCACAAATTATATAGATATTACTAACAAAGGAATTCATTTCAGAACATATTATCTTCAAAACTTAAGATATCAAACAAACTTAAAACATGAACCAAAAAAATTTATTAATATTTTCAAACTCTCATCATTTTTTTTACATAATATGCTTACAAAACACAATACATACAGTCCACCACTTCAACAGGGTACACAAGATCAATGGCATCAATCAAAGATGATTTTTGACTGCCAACAGCTCTTTATTCCAATCGTCAAATTCTGGTTTTCTTGCACACGTTCCAAGCAAGCATTTCACAGAGTGACCAAATTCTCCTGATTTTTGTATTGCCCGATAAACAGGAACTCCTTCAGATTTCAGAATTGATAGTGATAGCTGTGTAACCTGATAATTATGAACAAAAGTATACACCAACAAACAAATCATGTGATGAATTGCTAATGAAGAAGAATATGACTAGTTCTATTTCTAACATAAACAATCAATAACAAGAAGGGGAGTGCAAAAAAATTCTAACCAAGTCATGCAGTAAAGTAGGCTTCTCTTTAAAAGTCCGGGTAGATGCTTTCTCATGACTTGCTCGAATTACAAGCATAACTGCCTGGAACTCCATACCAGATAAGTTAGACTTACATTACTAGATAAGTTAGATTTACAAACAAATCATACCAGAAAACTTGAATATTACAATGAATACATTAAGTATTAGATTAACAGTCCGGGTGATTAAGTAGATCATAAAGAGTATGGTGTTAAGTTGTAAGCCAATTACAACTATCTAAATGTGTATGTGTGTGTGTGTGTGTATATATATATATATATATATGTGCAGCAAAAGATTATTGTGAAAGTAGGAATGGAGGATGCAAGAAAAAAACCTCAAGCTTTTGTTGTTGCTGTTGGATTTGAAGGTATGATATCGACGCTTCTCCTTTATATTTCTTGCTCTCTTCACTGTGTTGTTCCATTTTGATTCTCCAAATTATCAGAACTCTGTTAAGAAAAACAAACCATGAACAACTTCAAAGCTGTGTAGATGCTTATAATCAAGACCTGTCAAGAACAAAAGATAAAAGATATTACCACTTTTCAGAAGTGCTACTAAAAAAATGATAAATGAAATGATGTGTTGGAAAAATATTACTTTGAACTGAGAAAACCTTTCAGGCAAAAATCCAAAATGATATCTGATTGTGACCATATTAAATTGAAGTTATACATACATGTATTTGTATATTTCAGGATTCATATCTACAGAAATAAGTGGAGAAACACTGGTGGTCGTCGTAGAAGGAATGGACGCAATAGAGCTAACGCGAAAGCTTAGAAATAAGATGGGGTTTGCAGAGTTGAGCGGCGTCACAACAGTAGAGGAGAAGAAAGAGGATAAGAAAGAAGAGAAGAAAGAAGATAAAATTACACCACAAGAATTTTGGACGTATCAAACGCAATATGGAATGACACCTCAACCCTTCTTTATAGAACAATACTGCGATCCTGTTACGTGAATCATTCATGTTGTATCATGTAACTCGAACGTTTCAGGTACAACCTAAACGAAGACAAGGCCTAATTAGTGCGATTGTAAAAGAACCGAAAGAGAATAACGAGTAATTTTAAAGAATTGTCTTTTTAGAAGCTTGTTTTACTAAACACTTTTGGGAATACATTTCTAATTTCTGTAGTATCTTGTAAATCTTGTCAGAAAGTCATTCCTTAAGTAAGAGAAATCACATTCAATCCAGTAAGGAATTCAATCCAGTAAATCTTGTCATAACCTGCTTGATCAAATAGCACCGCATTGTTCACCCTCTCCTTTTGCTTTCGTTTTCTCCACTTGTGCTTGTTTTTAACAGCCACAAAATTAATCAGTTCACAAAATGGATCGACATAATAGTCAGACGAAATCCACGATTATGCTCCAAAAATTAGATCATTACCTTCTTCTGCTTTCCACCTCCGGATTTTGCGAGTTTTGACGGAGGAGGAGCTTTCGAGTCTTTTTTGGGTGCCTGTTAAAATAACAATAACAAAAGGGTAGGAATCGAAATCAACAAGAAGATAAATCAGATTTGTGTGGATAATTACAATTAAACTTACCATGGCTACGAATACGAGAAGAAAAGGTGGAACAAGGGCTGCTGCGTAAGTGATAGAAGCACTGCAATTTATATGCTTAGGGTTTGGTTCAAGTTTATAACGGGCCGGTTTATTTAGAGAAGTTAAAAAAGCTAGGCTTTAAATGGGCTAACATATGTTTTCCTATGTATTACCAACAAATATGTTTTTTTAATGCTGAAAAAAGAAAATAAATTAGATCAGACTGATTTCGCTATATGCATCTACATGAACTGATTTCCCAGATAAAAGAACTGATTATACAATGCTCGGATTTTGTATGCAAGCATAGATTTTACTGTTCATAAAAGAATTTGTATGAATATATTTTTACTATCAATGTAGAGATTTTGAGATGAGATCACTTAATCATGTTCAATTATATAAAAATATAAATAAAATTAAAAAATGTCATAAAGCCTTTCATAATATCTCAACTTTGAACTTTTCATTTCAATTTCACTTGCTAAGACGACCGTGTTCGTCCATTAAAACATTATCAAACGATCAAATCTCTAAATACCACCATTTATTTTTCATTTGCAATTGCTACCTCCAAAATTGACGAGTTTACAACCAATTTTTCATTTGCAATTATTGAATATTTAATAGAAATTATTATTATTATACTGATTACTAATTATAAAATGTTAATTGTTAAAACTGTCAATTATTACAACTAGTAAGAGTGAAAAGTTGTAAAAAGTATTTATTACAACTGTCACAAAAGAAAAGTTGTAAGAAATATGTTTATTGCAACTTTTAGGAAATCACAGTTGTTAAAAACATGTTTATTACAACTTTCGGAAAATGACAATTGTAAAAAACATTTATTACAACAGTGCTTTTACCACCGTTAAATTAAACTTGTAATATGGTGTTTTTGTTGTAGTGTTGGCAAGATTGATTCATACCTCAATCAGCATTTCGTCACCTGGCAAGGTTGCTAAAAATCTCAAAAGTGATGAGAATTTTTCCTATAAATAATTATCCTATAACTAATTAAGGAAACGGTCACGCGTTCACTATATTGGCATTGGGCTAATCGATAAATTAACCAATAGCCAATTACATGACTTTAATATCACTCGACAAGGCAGAGAACACCTCATTCAGCACTTTTGTCTCACATGACTAGTTAGTTAATCACCTCATTCGGCACTTTCATCTCACACGGCTAGGTAGCTAATCACCTCATTCAGCACTTTCGCCTCACACGACTAGGTAGCTAATCACCTCAATCGACACTTTCGTCTCACATGATAAGGTAGCTAATCACCTCATTCAAAATTATTTTGAAGATCAAAATGGATCAGAAATTGAGCATATAAACTCAAAGAGTACTACCACCACAGAAGTCCATAGCGCCAAATGATTCCCAAATGATCAGAGTGGGAAGTGTTCATACTGAGGCGTATGTAACGACAATATGATGCATGGAGCTAATGAATAAAAATCCCCTAAAGAGATGAGCAAGATGCATATCTCAACTACCAAGTTATCGTAAGTGATCCAAAGTGTAACAACCCGCATTTTTCATGTATCGAAGGGTCATGAAATATTCATTTAAAATTCATATTGGGTTGTTATGCTATGATATTTCGGGGTTTGGATGAAGGTGATGTTTTGCACATGCCCAAATTTTCCTAAAGTGAAAAACGACTGTTTTTCCCTAAGGGATTGTATTTCGTCTATAACTTCTACTATAGCTCGAATCAGATGCTCTAACCTGTGCCTTTGCTTCGGAATCAATGTTTGCAATCCCGTAGAGTGGTTACATTAAGGATTTGGACAAGCGGTCTAGGAGATATCGCAGTTTTAAGATTCCAGAATTGCTAGGCAGACTTACATGGGCTGGGCTTTGCCTAGGGGTCTTGGTTCAGATTTGGCTATAAATAGGGGTTGCTATGAGTTAGAGAACTCATTTGCTACTTCTCCAAATCAGATCCAAACAACCATAGAGGTCTTCCACCATTAGAGATCACACCTTTCAACACATATGTTCATCCAATCACCTTGGATCATCCTCTAATCTTCAATTAGAGATCAAACTGCTACTCCTAGCCGTCGCGAATTCCATTTCAGATCTGAGTCGAGATTCTCAAGCCAGATTTCGGATCTAAAGTGAGTGGTGATGATCTATTTCTAGTCTATGTTGATTTATGTGTTATTTTAGGTCGTTTCATGTTGGATCTATTGTCTAAAACCACTAAAATGCTTATATCTAATCTAATTCAGATTTAGTAAACCTAGAACACCTAATTTAACATATAACGGTTTAGTTAATCATAGGCTAGTAGATAAAGCATGGGAGATGAGGGCTTTCTCATGATTCGGATATTGGATTCTTATGATTTGATTGTGAATCTATGATTGTATGGATTGAATGGATTCATTGTATGATTATGGATGATAATTAGTTGAATTCGTTGAATGAATGCTATGTTTGATCTTGTTTTCAAGTGTTGTGCTTATTAGGTTACAGATTAGAGTTCCAGGGCCGGAATTGGACCGTGGATGATCGGAATCCGGTGAAACTTAGGAGACAAGTCCTGGAGGAGGAGGCGAGTCAACATCATAGCTCGCGAGTACTAGCCATTGGTTGGCTATGACCTACGACACCCATAGCTCGACTATGATCTATGGGGTGTTTGTGAGTTGTGTTGCTGGTTTTGCTAAGGAGGTGCACGCGAGCTAGGGAGCTTTCAAGCCATAGAGTCAGAAGTGATAGGCCATTGGGTAGAAGCTAGTCCGCTCAAGCCTTGGGTAGATACAAGCTTGGAGTGGTTAGTCAGATTTCAGAGTCCAGGATAGTTCAGATGTGCTAGGAAAGGCCTCAGAATCCTAGAGAAGAGTTAGTAGTTCAGATGTTCAGAAGTCAGAAGTGCATAACGTCTATCCATACCATAGCTCGGCTACGAGCTTTAGGATAAAGTGCAAGCTTATAGCTCGGTAGTGAGCTAGGAAGATTCTGAATCATGTCAGGAGTTTCCAGATGTGATGGCGAGCTAGCAGGAGAAGTGGCGAGCTATAATAAGGAAGTGTAAGTCATAGCTCAGCTATGAGCTATGAGATGAAGTGATAGCTCGGCCACGACCTATGGAGTGAAGTGATATGTTATAGGTCGGTCATGATGTTAGATAGGTTGCATGTGTATGGCGAGCTATAATGTTGTAGTTGAATTCATAGGTCGGCTACAACCTATGGGGAGAAGTGATAGCTCGGCGCCGACCTATAGGATGAAGTTGGATATTATAGGTCGGCAATGCATGTTCTTAGGTCGCTAGGTATAAGCGAGCTAAGGGGAGTGGGTAGTGAGCTATAAGGGGGTATAGCGAGCTATAGAGGCCATATCTCGGTAGTGAGCTAGTGGTGAGCAGGTGTGCTTGAGTTTAGAGATCTAGGTAGTTGATTCATGATGTTGTGGTGTTCATGCTAGAGAAGTTCTAAAGTTTTAGATACTGCAGGTAAGCAGTTGGCGCATGATGAAGCGTAATTCACACAAGGTAGTGTGGTGGGTTAGCTTGATAGTGAGGAGCTATCGTATTAGCGGGGGACTACCAGAAATGGAGCAGTTGGACGGTAGGTAGAGCTGTTCAGGAGTAGAGAAGTTTAGAGGAGCTTGAGTTGCATGGGATGCAAAAGGTGGAATCTTCGCTAACTCAGACCGCTCAAGTGTGCTCAAAGCAGAGATCCTTATTGATCTTGGATGGTCCCACACGAGAGGGAATCTAGGTCATGTGGAAGTAGCCACTTGACAACCAAGGAGGTAGACCTTGGTGAGCGCATCGAGGTAGAACTTCTCCATTGGTCTTGGGTAAAGCGAGGAGCTAGACCATCTGAATTAGCGATGTATTAAAGGTTTAGAAGATGATAGCATAGGTTCTGGATGATTGTTGCTATGCTTGTTAGTTAGGTAAGGGTAGGCTATCATTTAGGATACTGGAGAGGGATGGGAATTGGGCCGGGTAGTGGCTATAGATTCCTATGCAGCAAGTCCGGTATCAGGTATAGTTGTGAGTTGCATATATTATTATTATATTTGCTAACTCTTTGTTTTCAGGGACAGGTCAGGTATGAAGTTATGTATGTCTTGTGCATATTTATCTGCATAGCTTTTGATAGCCATTTGCCGCTCACACCAGACTTTATGTCTGACCCTCCACTTTATGTTTCCCTCTTATCTTCTTAGGTACTCCTGATGGGGGTAGACCAAGCACCAGGTAGGACATGATGATTCTCGAAGACACTGGAGAGAGCTGGGCGTATATTCTATCTTCTATTTTCCTCTGATTGTATTTCCTCATATATGGGGGACATGTAGTGAGGCGGTCATGTATTCAGAGATTCGGATTTGATGTATAACTCCTTGTATTGGATATTTCAGTTCTACTAGTTGGATTTTCCTCTTTATATACTATTGTATATCTTCCTATTATATTTTTACCATGCGTTGTGTGATGTACGACAGGTTTGTTCGTTAGTTTGTACCACCTTAGCAGCTCTTCTTAACCAACTTGCACCAATACAGCGCATATACCACTAGTTAGGTGCAGGTGGCGCGGGAGGGTTGTTACACTTAGTATCATAGCTTTGGTTAGTCTTCAGCCAAAGTATAACGCAAGTATACGCCGTAGATATACGTACTTGTATTTGAAGTATATACTATATATAGAGGTATATATAGTTATTACTAGTTGGGGTAACTAGTTAGATGCCCTTGAGTGCTAATTCATTTTCTTAGTGATTATTCATTCTTAAGTAGATAAAGAATGAGTAAGAACACAAGGAATGTTAGGATGAACACTTCGGTAGCGGGAGTTGATGGAAGTGAGGGATCGGGAGGTGCTATTCCCGATTATCAAGCCTTGTTCGACGGGATGATAGCTTCTCTCATGAGCAGAACTCAAGCAACTTTTGCACTGAATGCGGAAACTGGTACTCAAGGGAAAGCGCTTAGTGTTGATTTTGCTAAGCTTTGTACGGATTACTCAACTCTTGGGGGTAAGCCATTTCTAGGTTCTGAGTCTGCTATAGAGGTTCAGAATTGGCTAGATGCTTGTGAGAGGATCTTTGGTGATATGGGTATCAAGGATGCTATGAAGAGGAAATTAGCATCAAGGCAACTTCAAGGGAGAGCTATGAATTGGTGGAATGCCATGATCATTTCTAATCCAGAGAATCAGATGACATGAAACCAATTCAAGGACAGATTCAAAGAGAAGTTCATTTCATCCGCTCAGAAGTCCTTTCTCTTCAAGAAGTTTGCTGAGTTGAAGCAGTGTGGAAGATTTGTTTCTAAGTATGTAGCTGAGTTTGATGCTTTGTCTCATTATGGGAGATCCTTCGTTGAGACTCCGATGCAGAAGAATGAGAAGTTCATCACCGGTTTGGATCAGTGCTTGGGAGAAAAGCTTATCAACCATATTGAGGAAACCTTTGAGAAGGTAGTGGAAAAGGCTTCGAGGCATGAGATCTTGTATCCCAAATTTGTAGCTCCTGTTGTTGCTAAAGGAAAGGAAGAGCCGAAACCGCTGTAGGGTGGTGGAGGCAAGAAGAAATGGAATGGTAAACGAAAGCAACAACAGAAGGGTGATGGTGCTCAGAAGAAGACCAAAGGAGTTGGTTCTTGTTTCAACTGTGGTGATAAAGGACATCTTGTTAAGGATTGCAAGGCAGCTGGTAAGTGCTTCAATTGCAATAAGGTTGGTCATATGAAGAAAGATTGTCCTGATCCGATTAAGGATCGTTAGATTGTCAAGGCTTATGCGTTGAATGATGTTCTGACTTTTTCGAGAGCTCCTGCTGAGGACAAAGGGAAGTCAGTGGTAGCCCAAGGTATACTTTCTATCAGAGGTGTTTCTGTTAGAGTTCTTTCTGATACTGGGGTATCTTATTCTTTTATCTGTGGACAGTTAGTTAGCAGGTTAGGGATAGAACCTGAGATTGTTGATAGACCCTTAGTCGTGACTAACCCGATGGGTGATTCGACTAGCCTTTGCATGTTGTGTCGTGGTTTAGTTGTTTCAGGTCATGGATGCTCTTTTGTTTGTGATTGCTTTGTTCTGAACTTTGCGGGGTTCAGAATTATCTTGGGTATGTATTGGTTGAGGAAGTATGTGGCCAGAGTAGATTGCGAGAAGCTACAGGTGACGATAGAGAATGTGCAAGGGACAGTGATAGCGATGCAGTGCTTGCCAGATGACAGGGTTCTCGTGAGTTATCTCTATTCGTTAGAACTTCTACATGAAGGATTGTCACTTGTGCCGATCGCTAGAGAGTTTCCGGATGTCTTTGAGGAAGTCACTGGATTGCCGTCGCATAGGGAGATTGAATTCCGTATTGATTTGGTTGAGGGTGCTCGATCAATATTCTTGCCTTTGAGGGGCATGGCACCTAGAGAGCAGAAGGAGCTGGAGGTGCAAGTTGATGGTCTTCTGAAGAAGTGGTTTGTTCGGAGTAGCAAATCTGAGTGGGGCGCACCGGTTGTGTTTGCAACCAAAGTCAGTGGTTCTCTGAGACTTTGTGTGGATTACCGTGAGCTGAATAAGGTGACTAAGAAGAACAAGTATCAGCTTCCACGGATTGATGATTTGTTCGATCAACTGCATGGTGCTAAAGTGTTTTCTCAGATGGATTTAGCTACTGGATTTCATCATTTGAGAGTGGCTAGTGATAGTGTGCATGTTACTGCTTTCAGGATGCCTTCTGGGTTCTTTGAGTGGTTGGTTATGCCATTTGGATTGACCAATGCTCTGGCATTTTTTGTGGATCTTATGAATAGCGTCTTCAGTGATCAGCTGAATAAATTCGTGTTCGTTTTTGTGGATGACATTTTGATCTATTCTCGGGATGAGGAAGAGCACGAGAGGCATTTGAGGATTGTGTTAGAGATTCTGAGAAAGCACAATTTGAAGGCCAAGTTTTCGAAGTGCCGCTTCTGGAAGAAAGAAGTGAGATTCTTGGGTCATGTTGTTTCATCTCATGGAATAGCGGTGGATCCCTTTAAGGTTGCAGCGGTGTAAGATTGGAACCAACCTAAGAGTGTTATGGATGTGAGAAGTTTCCTTGGATTAGCTGGTTACTATAGATGTTTCATTAAAGACTTCTCTAAGATTGCAGCACCATTGACAACATTGACCAAGAAGAATCAGCCTTTCGCATGGGATGCATAGTGTGAGCATGCAGTCGTCACTCTGACGGAAAGATTAACTAGTGCACCAGTTCTTATTATCCCAGGAGGGAATGATGAGATGACGGTATTCACTGATGCTTGTGGTACTGGTCTTGGAGCTGTGTTAATGCAAAGAGGAAGGGTTGTCTCTTATGTCAGTCGACAGCTGAAGCCGCATGAAAGGAATTATCTGACTCATGATATGGAGCTAGTGGCTATTATCTTTGCTTTGAAGATGTGGAGGCATTATCTTTTGGGAGAAAGGTTTGAGTTGTTTACGGATCATATGTCCTTGATGTATCTTTTCTCTCAGAAGGATCTTAATCTCAGGCAGTAGAGATGGTTAGAGTTCTTAGCCTTTTTTTATTTTGGTATCTCTTATACTCCAAGGAAAGGCAATGCAGTTGCTGATGCTTGAATAAGAAACATGCTTCATTAGGATTGATGCTCGAGGAGCGGAAGCATATGGAGTATATCGCTGGATTTGATTTCCGACCTCGTTGTGAGCTTGAGCCAGAGATGCTAGTTAGTTTGTCTCTTCGACTGACCCTTTTGGAAAGGATTGGTGATGCGCAGCTTAAAGATGCTAAGATGGTTGGAATCATGGGTAAGATCAGATCAGGTTGTGAGTCTGAGGATTTGAAGCATTACGAGATCGATAGGTATGGTTGGCTTCGTAAGGATTCGAGGATTATTGTTCCTGAGATCAATGGATTGAGGAATGAAGTTTTGAGTGAATGTCATCACTCTAATTTCACTATTCATCTCAGTGGAGATAAGATGTATCGCGACATGAAGAGATCATTCTACTGGGATGGGATGAAGAGTGACGTGGGTAAGTTCATCTGTAAGTGCATGACTTGCCAGTTGGTGAAAGCCGAACTTGGTAAGCCTAGTGGATTGCTTCAGTCGTTAGAGATTCCTGAGTGGAAATGGAACCAGATATCCATGGATTTTACTGATGTATTGCCAAGGACTCGAGCAGGATATGATAGTATATGGGTTATGATCAATTGTTTGACCAAGAGTGTGAGGTTCATTCCTGCCAAGTCTACCAGAACTGCTCCAAAGTTGGCAGAATTGTTCATGAGATGGATCGTTCGTTTTCATGGAGTTCCTAAGAAGATTGTTAGTGATAGAGATCTTTTGTTCACCAGTGCTTATTGGAAGAAGTTCCATGAGAGTATGGGTACTGAGTTGCATTTTAGTACTGCATATCATCTGCAGATTGATGGCCAAACTGAGAGAGTCAACTGGATTTTGGAAGATCTTCTTAGAGCCTACATTATTGACTTTGGAGGATCATGGGATGATCATTTGCATTTAGTGGAATTTTCCTATAACAACAGTTACCAGGCTACTATTGGTATGGCTCCATACGAGGCGTTGTATGGAAGACCTTGTTTGTCTACTGTTTGTTGGTGGGAAGCTGGTGAGAAGTCATTATTTGGAGCCAACGATATGGAAGAGACTTCTCAGAAGCTTGTGATGGTTCGTCGTCGCATGAAGGCTGCCTAAGATCGTCAGAAGAGTTATGCCGATAAGGGAAAGAAAGATATGGATTTATCAGTGGGAGATAAGGTGTCCATTAGAGTTTCTCCTCTAAGGAATGTGATTCAATTCGGAAAGAAGGGTAAGTTGGCACCAAGGTTCGTTGGTCTGTTTTTTATCATTGAGAGGATTGGTCGTTTGGCTTATAGATTGGATTTACCTTCTAAGATGGCAGGGGTGCACAATTTTTTTCATGTCTGTTATCTATGAAAGTTTGTGTACGACCCTGAGACAGTGGATATTGAAGGTCAGCTTGAAGATTTGGAGATCATTCATGAAGCTTCGAGGGTTAGAAGGCCGCTTCGTGTCGTTGGTTTTGAGTCGAAGCAGCATAGAAATAAGGTCATTAAGCTCGTTAAGGTACAATGGGGCGAGGATGACAATGACTGTACGTGGGAAACAGAAGAGAGTATGTGTGAGGCCTAACCAGAAATCTTCAGAGGTGAGTCTCAGTAGTCATGTTTTCCTGCTTCATTATATCTTATAGTCTAGATTTCCTGCACGCTAGGTTAGGCATGGATGTTAATTTGCATGCTCATGGTTATAACATGTCGCATCGTGGGTGATAGGCGTGCGGGATATGTGTATGCTAGTATTTGCTTTGGGTATTTCGGGGGCGAAATTCCTACGGGGGAGGGGGGGAGTGTAACAACCCGCATTTTTCATGTATTGGAGGGTCATGAAATATTCATTTAAAATTCATATTGGGTTGTTATGCTATGATATTTTGGGGTTTGGATGATGGTGATGTTTTGCACAAGCACAAATTTTCCTGAAGTGGAAAATGACCATTTTTCCCATGAAGATCGTATTTCGGCTATAACTTCTACTATATGTCAAATCAAATTCTCTAACCTGTGCCATTGCTTTAGAATCGATGTTTGCAATTCCATAGAATGGTTACATTAAGTATTTGGACAAGCGGTCTAGGAGATATAACAGTTTTAAGATTTTAGAATTGCTAAGCAGACTTACATGGGCTGGGCTTTGCCTAGGGGTCTTGGTTCAGGTTTGGCTATAAATAGGGGTTGCTATGAGTTAGAGAACTCATTTGCTACTTCTCCAAATCATATCCAAACATCCAAGGAGGCCTTCCGCCATTAGAGATCACACCTTTCAACACATATGTACATCCAATCACCTCGGATCATCCTCTGATCTTCAATTAGAGATCGGATTGCTACTCCTTGCCATCTCGAATTCCATTTCAGATCTAAGCCGAGATTCTCAAGCCAGATTTTGGATCTAAGGTGAGTGGTGATGATCTATTTCTAGTCTATATTGATTTATATGTTATTTTAGGTCGTTTCATGTTAGACCTATTGTCTCAAACCACTAAAATGCTTAGATCTAGTCTAATTCAGATTTAGTAACCCTAGAACACCTAATTTAACATATAACGGTTTAGTTAATCATAGGCTAGTAGACTAAGCATAGGAGACGAGGGCATTTCTCATGATTAGGATATTGGATTCTTATGATTTGATCGTGAATCTATGATTGTATGGATTGAATGGATTCATTATATGATTATGGATGATAATTAGTTGAATTCGTTGAATGGATGCGATGTTTGATCTTGTTTTCTATTGTTGTGTTTGTTAGGTTGCATATTGAAGTTCCGGGGCCATAATCGGACCGTAGATGATCGAAATTCGGTGAAACTTGAGAGACAAGTCCTGGAGGAGGAGGCGAGTCGACATCATAGCTCATGGATACCAGCCATAGGTCGGCTATGACCTATGACACCCATAGCTCGGCTACAAGCTATGGGATAAAGTGCAAGCTTATTGCTCGGTAGTGAGCTAGGATGGTTCATAATCATGTCAGGAGTTTCCAGATGTGATGGCGAGCTAGCAGGAGAAGTGGCGAGCTATAATAAGGAAGTGGAAGTCATAGCTCGGCTACGAGTTATGAGATGAAGTGATAGCTCGGCTACGACCTATGGAGTGAAGTGATATGTTATAGGTCGGTCATGATGTTGGATAGGTCGCATGTGTGTGGCGAGCTAGTAGGATGAGTGGCGAGCTGTAATGCTGGAGTTGAAGTCATAGGTCCGCTACGACCTATGGGGAGAAGTGATAGCTCGGCACGGACCTATAGGATGAAGTTGGAGATTATAGGTCGGCAATGCATGTTCTTGGGTCGCTAAAAATAGGCGAGCTAAGGGGAGTGGGTAGCGAGCTATAAGGGGGTATAGCGAGCTATAGACGCCATAGCTCGATGGTGAGCTAGTGGTGAGCAGGTGTGCTTGAGTTCAGAGATCTAGGTAGTTGATTCCTGATGTTGTGGTGTTCATGCTAGAGAAGTTCTAAAGTGTTAGACACTACAGGTAGGCAATTGATGCATGATGAAGCGTAACTCACACAAGGTAGTGTGGTGGGTTAGCTTGATAGCGGGGAACTACCAGAAATAGAGCGGTTGGATAGCGGGTAGAGCTGTTCACGAGTAGAGATGTTCAGAGGAGCTTGAGTTGCATGGGATGCAAAAGGTGGAATCTTCGCTAACTTGGACCGCTCGAGTGTGCTCAAAGTAGAGATCCTTGTTGATATTGGATGGTCCCACACGGGAAGGAATCTAGGTCATGTGGAAGTAGCCACTTGAAAATCAAGGAGGTAGACCTTGGTGAACGCATCGAAGAAAGACTTCTCCATTAGTCCTGGGTAAAGAGAGGAGCTACACCATCCAAATTAGCGATGTATTCAAGGTATAGAAGATGATAGCACAGGTTTTGGATGATTGTTGCTATGCTTGTTAGTTAGGTAAGGGTAGGCTATCATCTTAGGATACTGGAGAGGGGTGGGAATTGGGACGGGTAGTGGCTGTAGGTTCCTATTAAGCAGTTCTGGTATCGAGTATAGTTGTGAATTGCATATATTATTATTATATGTGCTAACTCTTTGTTTTCAGAGATAGGTCAGTTATGAAGTTATATCTGTCTTATGCATATTTATCTGCATAGATTTTGATAGTCATTTACCGCTCACACCAGACTTTATGTCTGACCCTCGACTTTATGTTTCCCTCTTATCGTCTTGGGTACTCCTGGTGGGAGTAGACCAAGCAGCAGGTAGGACATGATGATTCTCAAAGACACTAGAGAGAGCTAGGCATATATTCTATCTTCTATTTTCCACTGATTGTATTTCCTGATATATGAGAGATATGTAGTGAGGCGATCATGTATTCAAAGATTCAGATTTGATGTATAACTCCTTGTATTGGATATTTCAGTTCTACTAGTTGGATTTACCTCTCTCTATATACTGTTGTATATCTTCCTATTATATTTTATCCATGCGCTGTGAGATGTATGACAAGTTTGTTGGTTAGTTTGTACCACCTTAACGACTCTTCTTAACCAGCTTGCACCAATACAACGCATATACCACTAGTGGGATGCAGGTGGCGCGGGAGGGTTGTTACACAAAGACTTCATCTTCAAATGAAGTAAAATTTCAATTGTCTAAGTACAAAAATTATCTGCCAAAGCAAGCGCAAAAGTGTCAACCGTCTTGTTTTTACCAAGATGATTAATTAAAGTCCTTATTCAATTGAAAATGTAAAATTTACTTCCGCGAAATGAGTAACTAAATGATGCCAACAAGATTTCTAAATCATCACCCAAAGAAAGCTAAAGACGTCTCGATAGTAATAAATATCGGCAATGAATTAAATTATAGCATCGACAAATAATGAGTAGGAATAACTAATGAAACAAAATATGTTCCTAAATGCACCTACTCACCTTATGATATCTACGGAAAACTATCCAATAATTCTCTTGATCAATGTAGAAAAATTCAAATCAAAAGACACCAAAAGATAATCACAATAGTGCAAACTAAACTAAAAAGAGAAGCAAGTTCCTTAATTAAGAAGGATTAATTCTCCATCTTTTTCTAAAGCTCAAGGTACATTGAAATGTGATGGTCCGAACTTTATCAATAGAAGCAAGAGACAAGTCCAGAAAAATTACTAATAAAATTATCCCTAGAACCATAAGTATAGAAAGACCCATAACTAAAAGTACTTCAATTTCGAAGTTGTTTGCTTCTTATTAGAACTCTTATTGCTACACAAGCGCACAAACCTAAAGTAAGGATAGGTCGTGTAATGACCCGTGGATTTGGACCCGATTTAAATTTAAATAGTAATTTTCTAAAGGAATTATTAGCTAATGATCTCATATTTTGATGAAATCACTTTCATATAATCCGAAATATCGAATTGGTTAACTTGGTAAATTTGGTTAAAAACGGAATCCGCTTGATAATGCTTACAATTCTAAGCTCAAAAGAAAATTAACTAAAAACGGACAATTTTCAGTGTATCTAGTAAACGGTATATTTTCAAATCCCAAAACAGGTTCCATTTGATCTGAAATAGGGGATATTGGTCTAGTATGAGTTTTGGGAGAATTTGGCATCAGTTATATATGTCAAATTCACAAAAGACCGAAAAATTGAACTAAAATCGGACAATTTTGAAGATATCTGATGATGACGAAAGTCCCAAATCCCGAGACCATTTCCGTTGGATCCAAAATATGAAATTTTAGTACTCAGGCGAGTTTCACCTAAAATAGCATCCGTATGTGGACAAGGAAAAATAAAATCCAAAATTTGAACTGAATTTAGACGGTTACTGGAATTTGTTAGTCGTGACGGAAGTTATTAACAAAACGAAACTAAATTAAATTATTTGAAAATCCTAACGAATTAGAATTCAGATATTTTTACATAATATTGAAGTACGTTAAAAACCGGATAATGTGACCAGAAAACATTTTAGAAAATGAGCACGGAATGAAGTCAGAAAGTTGTTAAACAAACACATTGTAGATAAGGTTGAATTTTGGCTACACATTCTCTCCTACCATAGGAATTCAACACCTCACCGCCCATAAACCCTAAAATGACCGTACAAATAACCTTTAACTCCTTTCTTCTTTCACGTTCTCATTTCCAAACTCCCCCCTCCTCTAAAGCAACCTTCCATAGAAGCTCCTTCAAAGAAAAAAGAAAATAAAAGTAATGGAAAGAAGAAAGAAAAAAAAAGAAAAAGGGAAGAACTCCGCTTCCCGCCGCCACCTCGGCCTCCTAGCATCTCAAAACCACCACAACCATCACCATGCAGCCCAGGTCGATCCGGCCAATCACCCCCTCCAGCAAAAATGTTGGTCCTATCATAGATCCGGACCCCGATCGTCCGTTAATCCTTTCCATTTCCCTCCCCGGCTGAAATCTGCACACGTTGCGCTTTGAACAGCCATAACTTACTCGTACGGAGTCGAAATCGCACATTCTTGGAGGCGTTGAAATTGTAGGGATGAGTGCTTCAATTTATAATAAGATTTAGTAGCTAGAGAGCCATGGAAAATTCCAAATTTGAGAAAGAGTTTCGGATTTTCAGAGAAAGAAAAGAAAAGAAAAGAAAAGAAAAGCTAGGAGGTAGATTTGGAAGTTGGAAGCGCATGTGCGAGAGCTAGGACGTCACGGGGTGAGGAAATTTGATTTTAAAGGGCTAGATGAATTATTATACACCAAATTCATGTTAAAATAACTAAAATAAAAATAGTTATTTGATTGATGTTTGCAGTATTTGATATCGTTTGTTGTTGTGAACCCGTTGGGTAATTGGTTGTTATGTGACTATGATTGTGATTGGTTATCCAAATGATTATGAACACCATTTGTGTTTTAGTATATCTATGAACACCATTTGGTTAGATTAAAGTTAGGAAAGGTCTAGAAGGGCAAGTTTGTAGTAGTACTGATGAACCCATGTTGGGAAGGTTATGGCGGAATTTTTTGGAAAATAAATATGTACAAAAAGAACAATTAGGATGACGAGATCTGAATCTCATTTTTAGTAACTGGAACTATGAACATATTGTAAATATTTTATATGTTTACTGGTTTGCTTTTGATGCATGTTGATTGTTGGCTGTTATGATTGATTATTATCAAACCCCGAAATTTGACACCGGCACAGGATATTAACGAATTAACGAGTTTGGATGCAACTCGTTAAACGCATGAAATCTTTCATGTATGTTGAAATGATAGTGATGAATTAATGGATTCAGATATATTTGCATGTTTGGATATACCCAAATTATCGGTTATACGGTGATTAAATAAATTTCATTCTAGATACGGAATCTAACGAATATTTTAATAATACACTAAAATATGGAATTGGAAATAGATTTAAATATTGGAATTTATTTTCAAAAAGGTGTTTTATAAGTATTTAATAACTTATAAAGAGTAGGGATTCAGATCAAATCAGAATAGAATTATTAAAACATGCTCGAATGGGACGCGTCGCATAACGACTGTTCGCGAATTTCGACCTGTAACTTTGAATTGAAGTTCTGGAAGATCCGCCTATCGGATTTCTCTGAATCTGAAAACGTTTTATCCAGAATTATAATAGTTTTCCAATGAAATAAAAACAAAGTGATTTCAACAGTTAGATTTTGAAATAAGTCCAAATCTATTTGGTCAGAAAAATCTAGTTTTAGCAGTTCAAGCGCCAAATTTGGATTCTCCGTAAAAAGGTTTTTTTTTAATATTTAAAAATATGGAAAATTTGTGAAAAATCATAACAAATGATTTAAAAGTATTTTGGATCAAGTATACCAAGTTTGGTAGCATAAAAATAAATCGTGTGAAATCCCAACTATTTAGCAATTAAAGTAAATAACCGTAAGGAGTATGCAATGAATCCTAAGAGTACGGTCTAGTACCACCTCTGAGATCTAACTGAGAATTTTTCCATTAGGCGAGGGGTGGGAACAACTGAAAGGAAAAGCCAGATATTCGGCAAAGATCAGATAAAGATTTTCTGAAGATAGAAGAAATTGATTTATTAATAATTGATTTGATTATCAATAAAGGTTATTTAGAAACCAGATTTTCCAATTAATAAATTAATTTGGAATTGGATGGAAATCGAATGGGTGAATGACTATGAAAGTCTCTATGAATGGTGACTTAGGCTATTCGTCGAATTTAAAAGGCGATGGCTGATATTCCACTTATAGTGTTGGTTTGATTCGAGGATTTATATAAATTATAAACTAGTATGATTTCCATGAAGATTATATTTTAAATGGAAATACGATTTTGGATTTGTTGTGAATAATGCCTTTGGTAACATTGTTCTTTAACTCGGTGAAAGGAAAGGAGGATTCTCCAAGTTAAGCAAGAATGAAATCTTTATTTGTAAAGATTATGGAACCACGTTTTCACTAAAGAGAGGATGAATAATCAATAAGGATTATTTAAGAGATTCAACCTTCGGGTTAAAAGTGAAGAAATCGTTCAATATGATTTTGGAGATTAAAACATAGAAATATATGTGCTATGTCTTTGGTTGTAGGGACAGGTTCAGGTATGGTTCTCTATACCCTAGATTCATATTTCAAAGCGTAAAACTAAATACAACACTAATGAACGATTGTGACATGATAAAGCTTTAATGATCGATTTTTAAAGATCAAAACTAAATATAGTTTTAATGAATGGTTTTGAAGGATTGAAATTGAATATAGTTTTAATGAATGGATTAAGTAGATTTAAACTGAATATAGTTTAAATAAATGGATCAAGTAGATTAAAACTGAATAAAGTTTTAATGAATGATTTAAACAAAAGAATATTCCATAAATAGAATGGGACTCATGAGATCCGGTATATCCATCATTTTAAAAATACGTTGATTATTCGGGAAGACCGGGTGTAAAATAACGAGATGATGTTATCAAGATCTCGAGGACGATATTGGAAGACCCAAATTTCTTCACATCGGAAGGATTTTCTGTGATGTTACCATATGGGTGACGGTTCATATCGAGTTTTTAAGTAGCGGCAAATCTGACCGTACTTGAAGCGATTTGGTTTGCAAGGACCTTCACACCTAGGCGGGGTCGTGGAATCAAGTGTCTTCGGATTCGTTCCTATGGAACGGACTTGTGGATGGATTGTATGTCTGACATGGAATGACTATGTGGCATGCTAAGTGCCGAGCAATGATCAGAGCTTTTGTTGAAAAGCAGGGCTCTGTGGTGGTGATCAAAGCATGGCTTAAATGCACAACTTTGAGTAACGTGACTTCGCATGCCTCACATCCCAAAATAGGATTATAGCCGTAGAGGGGAAAACATTCCATCTAGCAAAGGGTAGTACTACGGTATGGAGCCCAAGTATTTTACTAATGTGTTTGTTGGTTATGAGGTGTCATGGATAAACGGTCGATATCACTGACCGTGGAACAATAGATTCAGGAAACATCCTAGCTGAAAGATACTAGGATACTAATCAGGGTATAAGAACTGGGTCAACTCTGCCTTGCTGAAACGAGCAATTTATTGATCCTAGGGCCTTGCTAGGGGTGCCAGAATTGGATTAGGAAGATCCTTAGCCTTGGCTCATTGATGAAAACTCAACTTCCAATACAAACCCTCATGTTTTCAGTTGTAAAACTATATTGCCAACATAGTGGTATAGGACATTATGTGAGCTAAGATTTATAAGTTTATTTTCGAAAGCATTTTTATGTACCCTATGCATTATTATAATATTAAATTATTTGTTTTAAAAACATATCAAGCATGTTTGGCTATTGTTAGGTAAACCCCTATCCTCCGGTTTGCACTTGCATTGTGTGATGGGACCTGAGGCTTATAATAGCTTCATTTTCTGATAAGTATGATTTTCAAAGATCTAATTGTTTGATAATTATTTTTTTATTTGATATGGGTGTGCACGTATCTACGTGGAATAAACCCGTTCGACGACATGCGGCATGGTCCCGTGATACCTTATTTAAATTAAGGCTAAGAATAATTGTAGTTAAAGTTTTCTCACACCAGTCCCATGAGTGACTCATAGTTTGTTTTCCCCTTGCAAATAGCAAGTGCCCATAATTTCCACACGGACAGTCTTGTAGTTTATTTTTCAATTATCGATGGCAGGAGCAAAGCTTGAAGACTTGAAGTTTCCAGGGAGAGCTGGAAATCATCAATTGAAGGCTGGGCGTATTGTACTTTCTCTATATGGTATTAAATCTGTATAATGTTAGTCATGATCTATGTATGTTTATTAAGATTATTAAATAATTGTTTCTGCTGTAAAAAGTTTTCCCGCAGCTATAATGTATTCATTATTATATTTTATCTGTTCCACTATGAGTTATGTTTTCCGCTGTGTTTACTCTAATAAAACCCGAATGGACCGGGTTTGCGATCTTTGGTTTTGCGGTACACGAACACCATGGATGTGTTATGTATCAATTTCCGGAGGTCAGAATTTTCGGGTCGTCATAGGTCGGCGCTATAGCGGTGACAATCGCTTGAGCATTAGTCATATGGTCGAAAATTTGCTAATTGGTTATTTATACTCTACCTTGTGGAGAATCGAAAGAGAGTTGGGCTCCCCAACGAGTATTAAACATTCTTCTTCTCTTTACAAGATAAAGAAAAAGGTTAGATTCAAATGAATTTCTAACAAACTTGAATGAAAACAAATGGAATACTAAAGATAAGATAGGATATGATGGGTCTTAAGACTCGAAATAGACCTAAAGCACGATTCTTAGAAGAGGCTTAAGACAATAATCATTGTTATACTATCTTATACTTTTCCAAATCTCACTCTGATACCAACTGTAATAGTTCGCCTTTATACCCACTTTCGTCCAGTTCATTCCAAAAGAATTTCGTAGGCCAAAGTGGAGAATAAGGTTTGTGAGAACTGACCATATATATAAATGTGTTAAACAAGTACCGAATATGTTGAATAATATAACCAAACTTTTTCTTTTACAAGAGAAAGTATGACATATTCAGTACATGCCTAAACCAATCACACAATGGCTATGTATAATCCAGAAAGTAGTGTAAAATAGACAGAATAATAATAATCACAACCAGAGATAAACATTCATATCACAAAGGAGGAATAGACTTGAATGTAATACATAGAACTATACAACATAACCACTAATCCAAAATAATAAATACACGTTCTACTTAAACTAATATGTACAAAAGAGTCTAAAACAATGGTACATATAAACAAGTGCAAGTACTAAGCATAAATAAATGTCCCAAGGTAGAAGATAATCCTTGGTGCTGACGATAATAAGTACTATAATAGTCAGTCTGACCTAAGTATTATTTATATAAATAAACAATAAACAAATCAGTCTAACTGAAATTACCACTAGCAATGATAATAGATACTAAGATAGAATAAAGACGTAATAAACAAGTGAATGCAACTGAAACAATGCAAAATATCTCTAAAAGGTGTCAAGTTACTAATCTACCAAATAAGTCAAAAATAGGTGACACAACGCCTATAAGAGTTGATTTATCCCGTAGGTAAGGTGGTCTTACACTAACCAGCAAATAGACGACGGATTGTCCATAATATAAACAAGGTGCAATTGCACAAGTAAATGACAAAGTGAGATGATTTAACTCAAAAGTATGGAAATTTCATACCAAGCTACGAATACGGATGCTATGACATCCAAATGAGTTAGTTTCATCCATACAACATATGGACTAGCCAACTCAAGCCTTATTTTTGAAAAAGACGCTACAACGTCCAATTGAGTTGGTTTCGTCCATACTACATATGGACAAGGTGACCATGCCTCATCTAAGTCAAGCCCATCTCACTTGGATCCATGGCGCACATGAAGTGACACAACTCATTCCGTTAGAAATAGGAATAAAAGTAGCGTAAAATACACAAAGCTAATGAATAGAAGATCTTAAACAGATGTCCCGTAACCACCATCTAAACTCAGGTATTTACGAGCAAAGTGCAGGATACACTAGAGTAAGCATAGGAATATTACCGTACACGAAGTATGTAGTGACATACAATGCAGTTGGTCCAATGGTTGAGAAATCAACCCAATAGAACAAGCCGAGGCAAGTCCGAGTTGCTAAGTGATCACAAAGGGTCATGAAGTGGCATTGAGTTGGAATAACAACGTATCTTATTCATGCGCTCGATAAACCAACTCCATAAATAGACCAAGAGACAAAAATCCACTAAGTCCTATAAAATTAGATGAATCTCAAGAGGAATTAAGCGAGTCGCATGTCTAATGATTTAGGAAGTAAGAGTGTAATGTACAACTAACTATTGAATAAACGAGCCGAGGTCAATGTTCCATAACCATTGGCTAGACTCAAGTATTTATGAGCTAATTGTTGAATTCCACTCAAATATTCAATATGATTGTCGTTACGGTATTTCACTCGAACAAGTCCAATAATTATCTATCGGGGTAAAGGAAAGGGTTCATAGTCCTCACCATTACCAAAACGTTTAATTAAATTTCTCATTTGGAGGAAATAGTTGCAACAACTTTGAAAGGCGCAAAATCAACGAATAACCAAGAACGATCCATATCCGAGATGGAATAACTCGGATCGATAAATCGATGGAATCGGAATCCTAAAACTAACATCCAAAGGTCCTAAATCTAAGGAAATTAACTCGAAGGAAATCGAGTAGATAATTCACGTTTGAGAAATGTAAACTATAACTAAACAAATGTTGATTGTTAAACTCGAATAGAGAATACAATCAATATACGAAATAGGGCGCACATGCCCAAGAATAAAAACTTATTCAATTCACATTTTAAAAATGTGAATAAAGTCAATAACAATCAAAATTCGATGAATCAAATGACAATCAAAGTCGATAAATCTAACTGCTAAATCTGTGAATTCATAGAACCGAAAAGTCACCCAAAAAGGCCAAATGGTTTGGGCTTCGACCTGGAAAGAGCTTGGATGAATGTATACTGTGGACCGAGGTCCCTCCGATCCACAGCCAAAACCACTTAACTGGTTGATTTCAACTAGACGACTGGTCCGAACCTGAGTTGTTGCCAGAGAGAAAACCAATCGTCTGGTTGAAGGGGACGAGTCGATTGGTCTGGGGTAGCAGGCCCAAATAAGAAAAGGAACTCTCCGAACTGAGAGTTCTGGTACCTCCGGATGATTCGTGATATATTCTGGTTTTTAGGGGGATCATGTGCACACTCTAATACACATATGTAACACACAAACCTATATACACTTGAATATATTGATTTTTATTACACGCTTGAAAATGAGTAAATTCTCAAATCAAATCAACCAAATGCAATCCGAGCAAGCCTATGAGGGTTTGACATGTTAGAGGAGAGTTATAAGGGCTTGTGTGCACACAAAAACATCTCTTATGACATGCACACACATAAAATCATAGGATACAACCTAATCTCCTTAACATGAAAGCAAGGAATCAAAAACTAAGTAATTACTAAATGCATGCACAATATGTACACAATATAAATGCACTAAATTGCACTTTACAAGTACAAGGCTTGAGGCAAATAGATGTGAGTTCTAAAATAACTCACCTTTGGCTTCAATTGTTGAAAGAGAAGCCCAAGCACTTACAAAAGAATGATCTCTCCTCAAAATCACCTCTAGAATCACCTCACACATACACCTGCAAACATATTTATGTTAGGGCACAATAAAAATCCAAAATTAATTAGGGGAAAAGAAGGAGGAGGAGAAGAGAGAGCTTACCCGAGTATTAGAATCGAATTTGCATTTGAATTGATCTTGAATTAGCAAACCCTAAGCTTCGGAATTTTAATTTCCAATCCACTCTCCCTATTTTTGTCTAAGTATGAAGAGAGGAAGAGAATGAGGGGGTTTGGGAGGATGGGGAAGGGCTTGGTCTACTAAATAGGGTTAAAGTGGGATCGTTTAGCCCGTTCCAAGCACACGTCCAAAACCCCAAATTTCTGTAGCTTTAAACTTATCGATGTTTATACTCAAAATGACTAGAAACGACATTCCGAACTCAATGGAAGTAGTCCCAAGTCCTAATTCGATCGTTTGTAAAAAGCAACCTTTTTGAGCGATATATCAGATACGACGATATAATTAAATAGAATATTTAAAATAATTATCGTAGAAAATGCGATATATTACATCTAGCACACCGAACGCTTCCAATAGCCTCGACCGAACGCACCAAATCGTGGTTCCTTTGATCATATTCGTGTTTGTGACTTGTGACCGTGGAGGACTTGGCAAAAAGGCAGGTCTACATTTATCAAATGTTTCGAGCATTAATGTATGTTAATTTATTTATGAACAGACACATAAACACATCTCTAAAGACCTACATTTGAATTTTATTTCAAAATTAAAATAATACGTATTTTACCCAACAAAATTATTTATTATTCTTTATATATAACTTAGAAGCATACACATATATTATGTTATAGTTATTTTGGTCTTTTTTAATAATACATGGATTTTTTTTTTGAAATATCAATATGTGTGTGTACGTGGTTTTAAAATTCATATATATATATATACACACACACACATGTACATACATATGTGTGTGTATATTCAAATAACTACACATCTATAATGATATAATAAAATATGTTGAAAATATATTTAAAATATGAATAAACTTGTCATCTATGTTGTTAATAGTGCAATATATCATTGATAATTCGCCAATATAGCTCATATCTCTACTTTGCTTATTTTTTTTAAATATCATTTAAATTACCATTGCCGATATATCTTCCAATAGTTCTTAATATATCGCTCTGGTATTCTGTGTAATATTCCAGATACTTTTTAAGAATACATTTTACCATGGTATGCCTCAGAGCAAAATAAAATTTCCAGTAAACAGCTTCACATTCTCAATTTTTTTTTTAATATATGATGAAAGAAAATACACAAAAAAACCCGAATTCACTACTTTTTTAATTTCAACTATAATTTTTTTTATTTTCCTTTCAACAAAAAAACCTTTATTTATCCAATTTTTTTAATTTCCTGTGAAGACTTTACCAATAAAATTAGATCGTTTGGGGCCTACTTTTCTTTCTAGTTTTATTTATGTTCACCATTTCCAATTGGTATATTTAGTTATGAAAATTGACTTTATTGCATATTTCCATACACCAAAAACTAAAACTTCAAAGTGCAATGAAGTTATATATCTAAAAACGATAAAGAATGGGCTAGAAATTGTAATCAATGGTAAATCAGCATTACTTAGTTGAAAAATCAAATGAAAATGAAAATGAGCAAGCAATAAATATGGAAAGAAATTGCAAATTAATATAAATGATTAAGTGGCTTAAAAATAAATATAGTGTAAAATGAATAAATCTATACAATGCACATTATGGAAATTTTCCGACTTTTATAAGCTTATTCTATGAGTTACGATTAATGTAATATCTCATTCTCAATAAACATATTATAAGTTGTAAATTATATGAAGTCATATTTTAATAGTAATTTGACAATACCAATTTAAAGATTTTAAAACAAAATCTTATTATAGAATTATAAAATGGTATAAAATACTATATACAACATATTACACTTGTCTAATATATCGCCACTATTATTTGATATATCGCTGATTTTTTAAAATATCTCATGTCTGCACTTGAACGATACATACCTGATACTGATGTTAATTACTTAGCTTGTTATCGAAAAAACAGTGAGCACGAGCCTTAGGTAATAAATAATGTAGCACAAAATATTATGGGTCCGACAATTCAAATTGCACGCTATGCAGGATTCTACCTTATAACTTCATGGATCAAATTCAAGGCTCCTAATCATTGTGACTGTGGTGTTGTGTGTGTTTATATAAACACACATGTATCTATTACTATATATGTATATAGATGTGTGTATGTATGGACATATGTATTTATTTATGTTTAGATTTATTGTGACATGAATATGAGAAAAAATAAATAAATAAAATTGAAATGCTTTTAACTTATTTATCCTTGATACATAAAATAGGTTACACGTTGTATTATGAATTATTTTTCATCGGAGTCTTTCTCTTATCTTCATTTAGCTTGACATATATGAGTAATTTAATGTTTTTCTTAAGAAATTTATACTTGAATGTATATATTTAATGTTTTGGATCATGGATTATATCATAATGTAACAATACAATATGGAATAAAAAAAGTACTTTTATGTGGATAAGATTCATTTACAAAGTTTAAGTTAAACAATGAGCCATATATTTACCTTTAGGGCATACTCTTAACATTAATTATAAAGATGTTGGATTATATGTAATAACCCGCAAAATTTCCAATTATTTACTTAAATATCATATCGAGTTCCGATCGAGATCCATGAAATATTAAATGTCGTATTGATTAAGGATCGACATCGTGAAATATCAAATTTCTTATCGATTTCAGAGCGACATCCACGAAATGTTAAATATTTTATTTATTTTGGATCGACATTAGTGAAATGTCAAATACTGTATGGAGTTTGGATAGCCATCTGTGAAATTCCAAATATCATATAGGTTTCGGATCAACATCCATGAAATGTCAAATATCTTATTGATTTCGAATCGATCCATAAAATGTCAATATTGTATTGAGTTCGGATCGACATCCGTGAAATGTCAAATACCGAACTAAGTCTAGATCAACATCCGTGAAATGTCAAATATCATATTGAGTCAAATCGACATTTTTGGAATGTCAAATATCGAATCAAGTCTGGATTGACTTTCGAGAAACATCAAACATTGTATCGAGTTTGAATTGACACCCGTGAAATGTCACTATCTATAGACGATCAAATTAGGACTCGAGACCACTTCCATCAAGGTTGGAACGTCGTTTACAGTTGTTTTGAGTATAAAAATCGATATGTTTGAAGTTGGTATGAATTGGCGTTTTCTTGTTGGGCTAAGTGGAACCATTTGCTCAATGATTGATCCCAACCATTTGCCAAATACCTCTCTAAAAACACACCCTTCTTCCCACTCTCTTCTAACACTTAAAGAAAGAAAAACTGGGGATGGGAATGGTCTTCCAAAAGCTAGGGTTTTCTTTCTAGAGTTCCAATCAAGTCCAAATCTGAATCAGAGACTTAGGTAAGCACCCTCTACTTCTTCTCCCTCTTTATGGCTTCTCAATTTGGGATTTTTATCTAACTCTAACAAATGAATGACTCTAACAAATGTATGTTTGCTTGTGCATATATTGGGTATTTTAAGAGGAGCTATAAGAAGAAAGAGATGTTCTTTGCTTTTGTGTGCGTGCTTATTCTTCATTAAATTGAGCTAAAGGTGAGTTCTTGTTGAACTCACATCTATGAATCAAGCCTGTAGGCTTGGCAAGTGCAACTTTGTATTTATATGAGTTTGCATATGTTAATGAATTGGTTAGGTTGGTATAACTTTCCCAATTTTATATGTTCCAATTTCATTGAATTAAAATTCTTGTATAGATCGTATGAATGATCCAACTCATATTTCACGAGTCATTATCATGAACTTGTGAAGCTTCATTGTCGCCCAGCAAAGCTTCTAAGCCTTCATCGATCATTTGGAATCAACTATGGTTGGATTATAGCCGAATGTTTGGGAAAAGTAGTAATTGCCCCGCCTTTAAACCCACTGTTTCCAAGTTCATTTCAAAGAAGTATCATCGACCAAATCAGGGAATAAGGTTTTGTGAAGGGCGACCATTTGTATAACTGTGTTGAACGAGTATCGAACATGGCAGACATTATGGTCCAACATTTTCTTTTGCAAGTGAAAGTCCGACATATGCGGTACATGCCCAAACTAGTCACATGGTAGCTATACATAATCTGGAAAGTAGTATAAAATAGACAAAACAATAATATAGTCACAACCAGAGATAAAAATTCATATCACAAAAAGTCGAAAATAGATATGAATACCATACATAGAAGTGTACATCATAATTATTGGTCACAAGAGATCCACTAATCCAAAATAATAAATACATGTTCTACATAAAAGAATATGTACATAAAGACGCAGAGATAATGGTACATAAGCTAGTACAAATACTAAGCATAAATAAATGTCCTAAGGCACAAGCCAATCCCTACTACAGACGATATAAAGTACCTGTGATACTAGGTCTAACACCGAATATCATTTACATACAAATAAACAATAAATGGATCAGTCCAACTAAAATTATCATAAATAATGATAATGGACACAATGAAAAGATAGAGAAATAAATGCATAATATCTCTAAAGGGTGTCAAGTTACCAATCTATGTAATATAATCTAAAATAGATGACGCGACATCGATGTGGGTTGCTTTATCTTTTTGGAAAAGTGATCTCACACCAACCGATACATAAACGACGGATCGTCCGTAATAGAGATAAGGTGCTAATGTATTGATTCAAGTGACATAGTGAGGTGTTTTAACCCGAAGGTAAGGTGATCTCACACCAGGCTATAAATAAATGAAGAATCATCTATGGGAGTGGTTTTAGCTCTAAGCTAAAAGCAAGGCGACTTGTGTCAACTAAGCAATATGGATGCTACAACATCCTAATGAGTTGGTTTCATCCATATGAATATAGATAGGACAACTGAAGCTTGTCAAATGAAATGGATGTTGTGACAGCCCAATGAGTTGGTTTCATCGATGACTCAATCATATTTTCAAAAATAGATGCTACGACATCCAATTTAGTTGGTTTCATCCATGGACTAAATGACATAAGCATGTCAAACGAAATGAATTTAACAACGTCCATTGAACTGCTTTAGTCCATAGTGATGGACAAGGTGACTCAAGCCAATCTATATGAGATATGCCCGTCTCACTTTGATCTTTGGCGCAAATGAAGCAATGCTGCTCGAACCATTAGAGATAGGAGGCAAAGTAAGTGTAAAATACACGAAGCAAGTGAATATAAGAGCTTAGTCAAATGTTCTATAACCGTGACTAAACTCTGCTTTTACGAGCAAAGTGTAGACTCCACTAGGATAACCAAAGGAATATTACTGTATACGAAGTACGTAGGAACATACAATGCATTTGGTCCAAAAGTTGAAGAATCAACCCAAAAGGGGTAGCCGAGACAAGTCCAAATTGTTAAGGGATTACAAAGGGTCACAAATCGAAAATGAGTAGGAATAATGATGTATCGTATAGATGCACCCGATAAACCAACTCCACATATAGGCCAAAAGACTCGGATCCACCAAGTCCCATACAATGAGGTGAAACTCAAAAGAGTTAAGCTTATCACATGTCTAATGATCTAAGAAGTAGAAGTGTAACATATAATAAGCTAGTGAACAAATGAGCTTAGACTAATGTCCATAACCACCAACAAAACTCAGGAATTACAATCTAATTTTGGATTCCACTCGTATGTGAGATATGATTGTCGTCACGGTTATCACTTGAACAAGTCCAATATTTATTCATCGAAGCGTAGACAAGAGTTTATAGTCCTTTTTGTTGCTAAGAGCAACTCAAACAAAGTATTGGATATCCAAAATATTGAAATCCATACTCAAAAACTCGTCCAACAGAGTATAGATTATCCGATCAGCTCGGAAATCTGGGTAACGAGTTCCGGGATCTCCAAATTGCCCACGCGGTTGTTCAACAAACGCGCAAACACATGCGCTTGTTAAACAAGCGTGTGGGTATCAACGGATATATTTTGTGCGCACCTGTTGAACAGACGCGGGGAGGCCAACGACTTGAATTTGCAACGGCTTGATTTCAAACACTACAAATACACAACCCCTCATCTACTTTCCTCCACAACAACTCTTCTTCTACCACATTCAAACTAACTACAAAAATGGTTACTGATTTTGATGTCGACGCCGCAAGAATTGAGTTTGAAACTTTCGATGTACAAGACCAAAGTCAAACGTTTGGTGGAATGCTAACTACTTCAAGTTGGAGTGCTAATGAAGACTACGATCTTTGCTACATATATTGCTCACTTTCGCTAGATCCTGTCTGTGGTGCCGATCAAAGTGGTGAAACATTTTGGGGTAGAATCACTAATGCATACAATAGGAAGAACATGGATCGGAATAGAAGTGTAGCTTCCATCAAAGGATGTTATTGTAAAATTAATCGTCAAACTCAATGTTTTGATTCACAGATGTTCAAGCTGAAGCGGAGTAACCTAAGCGGATTTGGAAGTGATACTCATATGGTAATAATTGTTTACTTTTTTTTTGTACTTTAAATCCTAACGTTGTAGTAAAAGCTTCGTATTATTGATGCATAGAATTGCTGCAAACAAGTTATTCAAACAAATATATAAACCAGATAGTAAACAAGGACCTCATTTCTACCAGTTCATGCATGTGTATGACCTACTGGTTAATCATGTGAAATGGAAATCTTCACTTCAGAAAACAGTCCAAGACGTCCAATCAAGCTGTAGTCGTGGGAAAACTTCAAGATTTGGAGACAGTTGTAGTCCCAGAGATTCGCAGGACAGTGAAACTATGGGTTTAAAAGAAGATGTTCACCTTACTACTGAACGATATGATAGGCCCGAAAGATCCAGGCTGTAAAGAAAAAACAAGTGGCAGGAGCGAATGAAGGCGAAATTAGAAAACTGTTAAAGGAGTCTAACGATATGTTTATGAGCGCACTCCAGAGCAGAAGCATTCACCACCAAGAAAGGCTTGACGCAATTCATCAACTTGTTGACACAAAACACCGAAGGACGAAGATGCACTCATGTTTATGGATATTTCGCAAATGGATGATGTGCAACGCGAGTATACGGAGTATCGGAGATTTGAGATATTGAGGCGAAGAAGAGAAGGAATGTAGTTTATGTAGCTAACTTGGATGTAAACTTTAATTGGCTTTGTATGCGCTAGTTTGGTGTTAGTTGCATTTTGTTTATGTAGCGTAGGAATGTAGTTTGAAATTTAATATGGAGTTTGCAATGGAGTTTGAAATGGTGTTTGAAATTTAAAATGGAGTTTGAGATTGTTAATGGAGTTTGAAATGGAGTTTGAAATTTAAAATGGAGTTTGAAATTTAAAAAGGAGTTTGAAATTTAAAATGGAGTTTGAAATTTAAAATGGAGATTGAAATATAAAATGGAGTTTGAAATTTAAAAAGGAGTTTGAAATTGAAAATAGAGTTTGAAATGTAATTTGAAATTTTAAATGGAGTTTGAAATTGTTAATGGAGTTTGAAATTTAAAATGCAGTTTAAAATTTAAAATGGAGTTTGAAATGGAATTTGAAATTTAAAATGGAGTTTGAAATTGTTAATGGAGTTTGAAATTTAAAATGGAGTTTGAAATTTGAAAAGGAGTTTGAAATTCAAAATGGAGTTTGAAATTTAAAATGGAGATTGAAATATAAAATGGAGTTCGAAATTTAAAATGGAGTTTTAATTTTAAAAAGGAGTTTGAAATTGAAAATGGAGTTTGAAATTTAAAATGGAGATTGAAATATAAAATGGAGTTTGAAATTTAAAATGGAGTTTGAATTTTAGAAAGGAGTTTGAAATTGAAAATGGAGTTTGAAATGGAATTTGAAATTTAAAATGGAGTTTGAAATTGTTAATGGAGTTTGAAATTTAAAATGGAGTTTAAAATTTAAAAAGGAGTTTGAAATGGAATTTGAAATTTAAAATGGAGTTTGAAATTGTTAATGGAGTTTGAAATTTAAAATGGAGTTTGAAATTTAAAAAGGAGTTTGAAATTTAAAATGGAGTTTGAAATTTAAAATGGAGATTGAAATATAAAATGGAGTTTGAAATTTAAAATGGAGTTTGAATTTTAAAAAGGAGTTTGAAATTGAAAATGGAGTTTGAAATTTAAAATGGAGAATGAAATATAAAATGGAGTTTGAAATTTGAAATGGAGATTGAATTTTAAAAAGGAGTTTGAAATTGAAAATGGAGTTTGAAATTTAAAATGGAGATTGAAATATAAAATGGAGTTTGAAATTTAAAATGGAGTTTGAATTTTAAAAAGGAGTTTGGAATTGAAAATGGAGTTTGAAATGGAATTTGAAATTTAAAATAGAGTTTGAAATTGTTAATGGAGTTTGAAATTTAAAATGGAGTTTAAAATTTAAAAAGGAGATTGAAATTTGAAATGGAGTTTGAAATATGAAATGGAGATTGAATTTTAAAACGGAGTTTGAAATTTAAAATGGAGTTTGAAATGGAATTTGAAATTTAAAATGGAGTTTGAAATTGTTAATGGAGTTTGAAATTTAAAATGGAGTTTAAAATTTAAAAAGGAGTTTGAAATTTAAAATGGAGTTTGAAATTTAAAATGGAGATTGAATTTTAAAATTGTTTATGTAGCTATACGGCGTAGAGATCCAAAGACACATACAAATAGCCTAATATCGTCGTACCCCAGTCAAACGAATGTAGCTGCTCTATGTCTACAAGGCTAGCCAAAGAACCAAGTCTAATAGTCCCCCTGTTGTTGCTAAAAAAGGCGGAACCAAAAAGGTGTAATAAAAAGGCCCTGATAACGGGAGTGTGCATAGCCTGAGTGCCCTGATGTGCAGTGACATAGCTATACAGAGTAGGTAAGCTAACGGCTCCTGAAGAAACGGAATGAGGCTCTAAACCCGGTAACTGCTCTGAATAGCAATCAAACTCCTCAAATGATACATCAAAGGGAATGGGGTGACGACCTGGACGACCAACCTCCATGCCCGTGAGGACGTAAAAATCCAAAGGAGTAAGCCCTAACTCAAAATCAGGGAAGTGAAATGTGTGTGTAGTAGGCCACCATCGCTCACTGATAGCCTCTACAAGGCATCAGTCAACATGAGCAAATCTAGGTAACTCTAAAAAGGATCCAAATGGTGAATCTAAAAGTCTAACTATTATAGGCTCGGGTAACTGCTGAAAAAGTGACGTACTACGTGACCAACTACCTCGCATAGCAATATGTCGAACCTAAACGTATGTAAATTTGTTGTAAACATATAATATTAAACAGCATTCGTGTATATTAAGAATGTTGTATGTAACAGAGTTATAAAATTATACCTGAGGCATCGCAACAGCAACATGCACTCGGTGTACAAATGTCGCAGGCAGATCGTGCAATACTCTAAGGCTCTCGGCAGTCACGGTGGCATCAGGTGGGGCATGGACTGGTCCAACAGTAAGATCTGTCGAAGGATGGCTGACTCGTCTACCAGACTTAACTTGACGTGGCGGCATTTCGTCGTAGAAACTAATTAAAAAAATTAAAAAGAGGAATTTTTGTTTTTACAAATGGAAAACTGGCCATTTGCGCCTGTTATGGGCGGAAATATCCACGCACCTGTTGAACAAACGCGTAGGCTCTACGCGTTTGTTCAACAGGTAGGCTCTACGCGTTTGGTCAACAGGCGCGTGCTTTTTTTATTGTCCAGCCGATTTTAAAAAATCCACGCGCCTGTTGAACAACCGCGTATGTCCACGCGTTTGTTCAACAAGCGCGTGGACTTAAAACTGTTGCGATTCCCCATTTTCCGGAGTGTAGATTATCAGTTTTCGAAAATCCACACTTCGGATTTGTTGGAGTTGCTCTAAGGCGTATAATTAGATTTCTTATTTGAAGGAAGTAGGTTTGGTAACTCTCTAAGGCATAGAATCAACGAATAACTAAAAATGATCCATATCCATACTGGAATGAATCAGAATGATAAAATCGATGCACGTTGAACCTTAGTGGAATCGGTAATTCCTAAACACGGCAACATGTCATCGACATGCCCAAAGGTCATCAAAGAAATCTCGAGTTGAAAAGAGTCATGCATAGGAGAAGAAAAGGCCAAATGATAATCATAAATTGATATAATCGAGCTGCTGAAATCTATAAATTTATGAAACTAAATAGTCATAGAAAAAGCCCAAACGGTCAGGGGCTCATCCAGGGAAGAGCCTGGATGGACCTAAACTGTTAATTGTGGTCTCCATCGGTCAATAGCAGAAATATAGGTTCAGTCAACTAAATTTCCTATTTAGTCGACTAAATTAGAAACATAAAGTTTTCTACTGTGTATTCTGTCATCTAAACAGGAAATTAAAGTTGTTTGACCTGCTGCAAATTGCACAGTGAAGAAAGAAATTCCTCACTTGAAGGGTTCAGGCAACTCCAGACGATCCCCGATGATTCCAAATGTTTAGGGAGGTCATGTACACTATCTAATGCACACGAATGACATGTACGTACAAGTGTTTATGAGATTGTAATGGTTTTGATTATAAGCTCTAAAATGAAATAATTCTCAACAAAAGAAATCGAAAATGATTCAAGAAATTTGTGAAGAATTGGAACTTTTTCGGGGCGACAACGGAGCTTGACAAGATTTAAGAATCAACTTGTAGCATATGCATTCGATCAAGTGTATAATCCATATAATAATTTTAATGAAATGAAATCAAAACTAACGAATCAGAAAGTATATAATATCCTAACCAAATCATACACATATGCACATAAACATAAAGCTTGACTTACACTTTCCATGGCAATATGCTTGATTCATAAATGTGTGTTCAACAAGAACCTTTAGCTTGAATGGTTGAAGAAGAATCACACCCACAAGCTAAAGAGCGGTCTCTTTTAAAAATCTTCTCCATAATCACCTCAAAGACATACATGCGAAAATACGTATGTTAGGGCATAAGAAAAATCCAAAATTGATGAGCTAGGAAGATGGAGAAGGAGAAGAGAGAACTTACCCAAGATTTAGATTTGGATTTGGACTTGATTTGGGCTCTAGAATGGAGGTCGTAGCTTAGTAATTTTGATTTCCTATTCTTTACCCCAATTTTGCTTTATTTTGGAAGAGAGGGAGTGAAAGGAGAAGAGAAGGCTGGTGTTGGGGCTTTAGAGGAGAGTTTGGGTTCAGCCAATGAGATCAAATGGTTCGCTAAACCCGATTAGAAAACACCAATTCTCACATGCTCCAAACATAATGATGTTTCTACTTAAAAATATTGTAAACAATGTTTCAGACTCAATGGAAGTGGTACTAAGTCACGAATCAATCGTTTATGAAAAGCAACCTTTTTGAGTCATACATCGAACATGACAACATATAATTTAAACAAAATATTCAGATATATTATAGTAAATAATGTGAGCTATTAGAAAAGTCCTCATTTTGCACTTTTCTAAGCACTCAGCTAGTTGAATTGACAATCCAGTCGATTGAATTGAGTTGGAATTATACTTGTTTTGTGCAGCAAAGGATACGTTCATTTGCGCCACAATTCAGTTGGCTGAATATTTAATTCAGTCGGCTGAATTGGCCCTAAAATGAGAAATTCTACTAGTTACAAATTCAACTGGCTGAATTTTTATTTCAACCATCTGAATCTATAGTCGACTGATGGAAACATGGTAGACTATTTAGTACCTTCCATGCTCTTTCTTGGTCGAGATTCAACCCATTTGGCCTTTTCTGTGACTTTTTATTTTACTAATTTACAAATAGCAGCTCGACTGTATCGACTATAATAATCATTTGATTCATCAAATGTTGATTTTTGTTAACTTTAATCACGTTGTTTATATGTGAATTATATGAGTAACCGTTCTAGAGCCATGTATGCTCTATTTTTTAGCATCGATTTTTATGCTTTAGTCGAGTTTAATAATCGATGCTCTTTTAAATAACCTTACATTATTACAACGTGAATATTCAACTCGTTCTCATTCGAGTTGATTTCTTTAGTGCTTGGAACCTTTGCGTTCTAACTTAGGAATATGATTCATTTGCTTTATCAATATTCTAGAGCTTTTAATTTATGTTAATATAACGTGAATTATAAGTCATCGACTTCCCAGAGATCATGTTTATGAATATCCTCACTCCTACCCCATTTGTATGAGAAATTAAATAAAATGCCCTAGTAGAGACAAGGACTATGGACCCTTGTGTTTGCTTTGATGGATAATTATTAGATTTGTGCATTTGAAAATTGTGACATTATTCATATTGTATATGAGTGGAATTTAACAATTAGCTCGTAAATTCTTGAATTAAGTTATTGGTATAGGACATTCGGCTAAATTCATTTATTTACTAGTTTATTGTACATTACACTTATCTTGTTTGGTCTTTAAGTCCTTGCTTTGCATGTCATTACATATGGAGCATATACTATTGATCGTTATTTGGGTTTACGAGTGGACAATTTCCTAGTTTTGCTTTTTTTTTTGTTTGATCTTTAGTGTCCTTACTTCATATGTCATTACATACTTCGCATATACCACCAATAGTTTGATAGGCATGGTGAGACCCTGCCTATGGACTAAACTAACTAACATCGTTTGATAGGTATGATGAGACATTGCCTTCAGACTAAAATTATAGCGACCCAGGTATTTCAAACCTCGAACTAAACACTAATTACTCACATGTAACTAACTTAAGACCCAAATACATATGCTATAAGAAAGAAATTAGAGGGTGAGAAGAGGAAAGAAAGAAAATCAGAATAAAAGAAGGATATAACACATGACCTCACATCGTACGGGAATAATATATATAATATCAATGATATTTAAAAACAGAAACTCTATGCCATATATTTGTCAGAGTACTTCAACAACTTCTAATTAAACACTGGAATAGTTATAATTACATGTTTCCATATATAGATACCATGCACAATAGAAAATATAATTACCAATAGCTAATGATGAAGCCACCTGCTCCATGCTCTTTCAACTGCACCCGCAATACCTAAACAAATTGACTGCTCGTACAAATTTGGGGAACCCAAGAGTGTTTAGGGAAATAAACTCCAGGTCAGTCATGAGACTGGATCGAGTAAACTCCAAACAACTTAATTTACCTGTGAAAAGTCTTTTAAAAATTGTTAACTCCAAAAATGGTATTAGTAACTAAAATGCATAAAAGTAACATAAATTCATTGATCGAAATTCAGTAACACAGAACAGTGGTATAAGAAAATGTAAAGTGCAAAAAAGTAATCGACACACAGTTTATAGTGGTTCGATAAGAAAACAACCTACGTCCACTCTCTATATTATTCCAGATTCTAGTTATTACAAGTACGAGATTAAAATTGAAATAAAATAAATCTGTGGATTGATTACAAGTATTGATCAATCCATTCTCTAACTTTAGAGGATAGAAGTAACTTCCATGGAGAGTTGGAGATGATCACTCATGGAAGCCATTAGAAGAGATAGGAGTTGAAGATAGATTTTGGTAGAACTTCATTGCTAGAAAATCTAGATCCTTTTTCAAGTAGCTTTCGTAGTCTATTTATAGGAGTGGAGAAAGGGCAGGGCCTCAAGTGTGAATAAAGGGTATATTGGCAATCCTTTATGAAGCAGAATAGGAGAAACGAGCTAAAACTTGCCTAAGTGTTAGCCTGGTACCGAGCTAAAGTCCTTAGCTCGGTACCGAGCTATAAAACTTAAAAAAGATTTATAGCTCGTTTTCCACGTGGACGAAATTGCCTTAGTTTCATTAGCTTATATTCAAGGTTCGGTAGTATTTGGCAGGTTTACGTGGTGGTACGAGTTAAAATAGTAGTCAGGCTTTGCTTTAATAGCACACTGAGTTGACTCTTGCACTTGGGTGGTTGAAATGACCTCATTATGAGTTGCTTAACTCGCAAGTATGTTATGATGAGAATGAGGGATGTTGCGACCTATAACATTGTTGTTCTTTCCTTAGCACGGTACCGAGCTAATGAATGAACCTTTGTATTATAGCTCGCGACTTGTTGGGTAAACACCTTAGATGTTGTGAAAGATATTTGTGGAGTTTGGTGAGGTTTCAACTTCATTTATATAGCTAAGTTGATAGCCAATCTTGCACACTGAGCTGTATGAGATCATTGAATTGCACCTTAAGTTTGGGTGATCATAATGTCACTAGACTTAGTGGATGGCATGGTATAAAGGTTGGGCGTGTTTGGGTAAGAGCACTAAGCTATAAAACAAGGAATGTATTCATAGCTCGGTATCGAGCTATAACTATAATCTTAGCTCGGTACCGAGTTATGGATTTACATCCATCATCATAGCTTGGTGGCTTCTCATATTAGTTCTCATGGTGTTTAAGGTCTTGTTTTTGAAGTTTTGAAAGATTATGACTTTGACTATGTGCACTTGTTTTGAAATCGATCAACTAGGTCAAAAACTAGTATAAAAATTGCCCTCTAGAGTATGTCTTCTTTGTAAACAAGGCATGCTTTGGAAACAAACAAGTTTTTGAGCTTGTCTACCAATGCTAAAAATTACTGAGATTCTTTTTGTTTGGAAACTATCTAAATGTCACTCTAAACTGTCATTTGGGGATGTATATGCCAAGTTAGGAACCAAAAGCCATTTGTTGACATCAAAAATGGGATCTTTGACTATCAACCCCAAATTATGCAAGTATGAATAAATCCAGACACAAAGTAGTAGATCTAGATATACAGTACAGAAATAAAAGGAGAACACACAAGATTTATAGTGGTTTAGCTGTAAAAGGCTACATACATTTGTGGTGATCGATTTATTATACTCTATGATTACAAAGTACAATTGATTTGTTATGTAAGAAAGTTGAGAAAGAAATGATTTGTTGTTATCAATGTCCTTGCTAATTCTCTCTTAAAACCTAGAAGAGATTTGATCGAGAATTCCCTTTTCCTTGACACCTGAAGGTCTATTTACAGATGTGAAGCTGGGCTAAGTCTTCATGGGTTGTGTAGTGCTAAGTCCACGAAACCATATCTGAAGTGTATGTAGGGAAACCCAAGTTGGGTTCCATGGAGAACCCAAGTTGGGTTCTCCAGAAGAACCCAAGTGTTGGTGAAGCGAAGCTTGCAAAGCGAGTCCTTGATGTGAAGTACTTAGGCTGATATGAACCCAAGTTAGGTTGGTAGGCTTAAGCGAAGCCAAAGCTTGATGGTTCCAGATCGATGTGGCATGCTTGACTGATCCCAAAGTCTTGATGCAGTTGGTTTCGGCACGACATAGGAGGCCGATCCCAGGGAGTTGCAGAGGTTGGTCTCAGCATGGGAAGAGTAGGCCGACCCCAGGAGATAGTGTGGTTGCGTTCGACATGGTGTGGAGGTTGATCCCAAAGTGGTGAAGAGCTTGGGTTCGGCTTGGTGATGAGGCCAATCCCACGGAGTTGAAGCAGTTGGGTTCGGTGCTGAGAAGGTAGGCCGAGACAGGGCCAAGTTTGGGTTTGGGTCGGTGTGGTGTTTTAATATTTCCCGTCTGCTCTTATTCGAACTGACCGAATTCGATCCCTCAAAGATGGATGAAAAATATAAACTGCTATTTCCCTTTTCTCGATGCCCTCTTTAAGGATTGACTTTCCGTTCGTGATTCGGAGACTCTGGTAATAGTGATCTCAAAAAAGGTGCTTAATCTGTGCTACTGAGTATAAGGTTATTCTCCCGTGCGCGTGTGCGAGTCCAGAACATCTTGAATGCTAGAAATTCAGCGGGTGACAGCCTTTGCCCAAAAGGTTGGTCAACACTTTTCCCCCCAAAACATATCTTTTGGTGGAAGATGTGTTTTGAATAATCTGTAAGTTGTAGAAATACAGAATAGAAGTCCGTAATGCCACGAACTCACTGGATCGTATTAGTATAAGACAGAAGACTACGATCTCGCCGGATCATATTAATAATAACCTAGACAACCATGGTCATGCCGGACCATATTTTGGAAAGGGAATGATATCACCGGATCATATTATGGAAGAATAAGAATTCCAGAAGACCAAAGTCCAGAGACTTCTGACAATCAATTTAGATCGTATTATAAAAGAGGTCTGTAGTGAGTATGAGTCAAACCCGGGGCTCACCGGCCCTGCAGGCATAAACTACTAAGGATAGATCATACCCGGAGCGCACTGGCCTAGCAGGTATGAACTATTAAGGGTGAGCATAAACCATCTTGAGGCACTCCGGCCTTGGAGGAGAGAGCATAAACATACTCGGAAATAAGAGTGAGCATAAAACATACCCGGGGCATAAACCATACCATTTGGGTGTAAACCATACCCGGAAATAAGAGTAAGCATAAAACATACTCAAAGCATAAACCATGCCCTTCGGGTATAAGCCATAGCCAGAAATAAGAGTGATCATAAACCATACTCAGGGCATAAACCATATCCTTTGGCCATAAACCTTACCCGGAAATAAGAGTGATCATAAACCATACTCAGGGCATAAACCATACCCTTCAGGCATAAGCCATACCCGAAAATTGAGGGTAGATCATTCCCGAGGCTCACCGGCCCTGCGGGCATGACCTAAGCATTTGGAAAATATTTTCCAGGGCACGCCGACCCTAATGAGTATAGACTATATCCGGAGCTCACTGGCCCTAAAGACATCATCTATATTCTAAGAATTTTTTTTACATTACATAGTGAGTCTAAAGCCCGGAGTTATATAAAAAAGAAAGGGAAAAAGATAGAAGGATAGAATAAGCCAATCGCTTATCCTATCAGGTCCTAACTCCATCCGAGCTAGGCTAGTCGATGATTAGTCCTCTTGAGTGCACTCCGGGCTCGTTCCCTCTCCGGGGAGCAGGTTGTGATGGTGTCATACTAGGTGATGTTTGGTGTTTGACATACTTTGTTAGCTCTCCTTATCTGATCTTTTCCTCGATTATGCCACACAAGTGTTTGCATTCTTCTGTATTGTGCCCATTCATGTCACGAAAAAGACAGTGCTTTCCGATATCTTATTCCTTCTGAGATGGCTCCTGCCTTGGAGGCTTAGGGAAAGGGATCGTATCTTCATAATCCAAGTAAATATCCTGAATAGAGGAATTGAGTTCCATGTATTTTTCGAATTTCGGTCCTCTCTGGGTCCGTGCATTTTGGTTGTTCCCAATTGGAGCTTTTCCTTTATCTTTTCCAGATCCGGATGGTCCTCTATCATTAGCTGCATTGACCTAGCGAACTCCTTTTCCAACAAGAGCATCTTCCTCACGTAAGAATCTGTCAGCTTCGAAGTAAAATTCACCAAGGTTTCCTGGCGGATCTCACTTTAAGGATCTTCTCAATTTTGATTTTTCCAAAACGCCAGATACGGCTGCCATCAAAACCATGGATGGTTATGGTCGATCTACAGATGCGACTGCCGCATTGAATCTTTTTAAGAAAGAGCACAGAGGTTCTCCAGTCCTCTGCTTAATAGTAGTGAGAGACATGACGTCCTTGGGTCTATTGATGTGGACCCTGAATTGTTCAGTGAATCTGGAGACTAGCATGCTCCAGCTATTGATTGACTCGCTTTCCAACAGTCGAAACCATATAGAAGCAATGTCCGTCAAGTATAGAGGGAAGCACTTAGCCATGACATTATTCGATGCAGATAGAACTTTCATATGCCGCTTGTAGCGCATCAAGTGTGCGGTTGGGTCCTTCCTTCCATCATAGGCATCCAAAGTTGGTAACTTGATCGGGAGGATTAAAAGAATTCCTTATATGGCTTGTGAAGGGACTTCGGTTGACAATATACACATCATCTAGGGAAGTCCTACTGCTAGTGTATCTTCAAATCAGATCTGCAATTCGGCTTTCATCTCCGAAACATTGCTGCCAATTATTTGTTCCAAAGTTGTTGCCCTTAGTCTGTAGATCTACAGGGGCTCGAAGAGTAGTAGGGGCTGATGAGTGTGGGCCATGCCCCCATCACTGAGGTTGGTGTAATCTGATGGCATTGGGTCGGCCTGATGTGAGTCGATCCAAAATCCAAGCAGTGCCATGCCTCACCCTCCTTGAACTGTTCCACCTCTTGTGCACGTTGGCTCGATGCCTCATGTTCTTCCACTTAGAGTATCATGTAGAGGCATGTTGTGATACAAGTTGTCTTCAGTGGGGTGATTGCCCCCTTCATTAGGATCAGGATTGGTGGGTGGAGTTGGTTCAGCCTGATGATGTAGTTGGTCCAAGTTCACCAATACCCCCTGCTCTAGGTTTCCTGCTCGGGTTGCAGCTGCATTGCTAGTTTAGCTCCAGTGAGAGATTCGGGTCCTCTAGGTCCCGCGTTTCCATCCATCCTTACGAGGAAGCTTTCTATCATTTGTTGTAGCTTGCAGAGAAGCTCATTCTGCTATTCTATTTTTTGTTTCACATATGAGATGATATTGTCCATCTCCTCTCTAGTATGATGATTGAAAGGATCTCCATTAGAGGAAGCTTCTTGGCTCCCTTCGTTCCATGTGCCATCAGTAGTTGCATCTCCTGCACGAGAGGTGGTTGCATCTCTCTTTCTTTTTGTTGCCATTGCCAGATCTGGAACTATATTTGAATAAGCAATTAGATCTGGTGCTAGATCTGAAGAATAGACTAGATTTGGTACTAGATCTGAAGAAAAGATAGATCTGGTGCTAGATCTGAAAGAGAGACTTCCTTGTAGCTGGGATCTGAGATCTGTGTGCCCCCCACCAGGCGCGCCAAAGTGTTGACGTCAAAAATGGGATCTTTGACTACCAACCCCAAATTATGCAATTATAAATAAATCCAGACACAGAGTACCAGATCTAGATATAGAGTACAGAAAATAAAAGGAGAGCACACAAGATTTATAGTGGTTCAGCTGTAAAAAGCCTGCGTCCACTTATGGTGATCGATTTATTATACTCTATGATTACAGAGTACAATTGATTTGTTATGTAAGAAAGTAGAGAAAGAAATGAGTTATTGTTAGCAATGTCCTTGCTAATTCTCTCCTAAAGCCTAGAAGAGATCTGATCGAGAAGTCCCTTTTCCTTAACCCTCGGGGGTCTATTTATAGATGTGAATTTGGGCTGAGTCTTCATGGGCTGTGTAGTGCTAAGTCCACGAAACCAGATCTGAAGTGTATGTTGGGAGAACCCAAGTTGGGTTCTCCGAGAGAACCTAAGTGCTGTTGAAGCAAAGCTTGCAAAGCGAGTCTTTAATGTGAAGTACTTAGGCCGAGACAAACCCAAGTTGGGTTGGTAGGTTAAAGCGAAGCAAAAGCTTGATGGTTCCAGATCGGTGTGGCATGCTTGACCGATCCCAAAGTCTTGATGTAGTTGGTCTCGGCGCGATGTAGGAGGCCGATCCCAGGGAGTTGCAGAGGTTGGTCTCGGCATGGGAAGAGAAGGCCGACCTCAGGAGATAGTGTGGTTGGGTACGGCATGGATTGGAGGTCGATCCCAAAGTGGTGAAGAGCTTGGGTTCGGCTAGGTGATGAGGTCGATCCCATGGAGTTGAAGCAATTGGGTTCGATTCGGTGCTGAGAAGGAAGTTGAGACGAGGCCAAGTCTGGGTTCGAGTCGGCATGGTGTTTTAATATTTCATGTCCGCTCTTATTCGAATTGACCCAATCCGATCCCTCAAGGATGAACGAAAAATATAAACTGCTATTTCCCTTTTCTTGATTCCCTCTTCAAGGATTGACTGTTCGTTCGTAATTCAGAGACTCCGGTAATAGGGATGTCAAAAATGGTGCATAATCTGTGCTACTGAGTATAAGGTTATTCACCCGTGCGCGTGTGCAAGTCCAGAACATCTTGAATGCTAGAAATTCAACAGATGACAGCCTTTGCTGGTCAACACCATTCATATTTGAAACCCTGAGGATTGTTCAGTCTTGAAGAGATGAACTTTGCCAGAAAAGTTTGGAGAAAATGTAACTAGAGTCATAGCTCGTTAACAAGCTTTAATGGGGCATAACTCGTACCGAGCTATGCCTTTGCCTATTATTTTTTAAAAGCTAAAACCACCTCCTCGATTTTTCACTTTAATTCATTTCCACCTGGAGCTGTTGTCGATTCTCTCTTGCAGACCCTAGGCGGTCCGACACCTTGAGCTCCTTCCACTCACTATCGATTAGCTTGGAGCTTCCACCATCACCAAGTGCTACCGAACCCATGCCCTAACCTCAGATACGTGACTGATCTAAAGCCGCAAGCAATTCAAAGCTCCAACATTGCTTTAAGCTGTCCGATTAAGAGCAATTTGTGCAACAATTAAACTAAGGTGAGGATCTGGATCCAAAATTTAGCGATTTAGTCACAATTTTGGAGATTTATCACTTGGCTAGGGTTAGGGGTTTTCCATGACTAGGTATTCAAGGGGGATGAATTGAAGATGAAATTTCTTTGATAGCACGCAATTATGGTAGAAAGTTGAGAGATTTTGAATTGAGCAAGTTGTGTAAAACTAGGGTTCACCTTAGCTCGGTACCGAGTCAAGGCAGTAGATAGGGTTAACTGAAGTTATATTGTCATGTAACATTGAGTGATTATACTTGAAACTAATGAGAGTTTGATTCATGTCTATTTTTTCTCATTTGTAATTGCTAGATGTTGACATTGTTCTTTGAATACACAACTAATGCTTATTTTGATGTGACCTTGGAACTGCTTACTTTAACTGGATCATTACCTTGTAAATAAGACAACTTCTTTCCGTTTCGCTTTGGACAGTGGATCCATTATCGATTTCATTCGGGGTAAGTTTTGAATGACAAAGTAACATAGAGAGTATGTTTGTTACACAAGGATATAATCTATGAGAAGTGAGCAGTTTAAAGAGTATACTGAACACTCGATTATGCATGGACATAGAGCACACACATTGCGCTTGCCCCTGTCCACATTCATATCTCAATGATTTGTCGCATATCGAAGATTCTGGAGCCGGAATGGCGAGGACAGCCCTTGGATGGCCGAAGCGATAGAGGTGTCAGCTCGATGAAGTATTCAACTGAGTCTCTATGACGTATTCGGCCGAAAATAACCATAAAAAATTTGCTTTTCGACAAAGTGCTAAAAATTGGTCGGGAAAATATCCCCCTACGGGGGAATTCCACATTCTGGGTTATAAGTTTTAATTTGGAAGTGGCAACGAGAGTTTATACCTGACTGCATTAACCGCAAGTTTTACTGTGTAAAAGAATGACTCGAATAACTAGACGCAGCTCTCTGGGAAGTGCAATTCCTTCCTTAGATGTAGGACCGTCAAGGATGAGTGCATCCCCAGAGATAGTCCCAACTAGTCTAGTAATTGAATACATGACTCGGTCTTTGGACATAAGACAATCTCATCTGACTTGGAGTCAGATGCACGAAATCTGTGCCATTCATGGAATTCCTCCAGGGGACGTACACTTTCCCGCAAAAAGGGATTTTCCTCACAGACCTCCCGCTAGATACGTTGCTTTAATCAATACATGTTTACTTACAGTGCAATTCCTCCATTAAGAAAATTCTTAAAAGAGACTATATGAACTCTCTGCTTGTGCCCATTTCAGTTGATGCTGAATAGCTATGTTATACTGAATAGTTTATATATTATGTTTATGCGAGAATTGAACCAGGCTCTAGCCCTCAAAAGTTAGAGTATCTTTTTAAATTTAAAAGAAAAGGGGATTGTTAAAGGGACTCCATTTTTTGTTAAGGGAGGGACAAGCTTTTAATTTTTGATGAATTGTTAAGGGGAGGACAAAATAAGTTAGCCCCCCTTAACAATATAATTAAAAAATCCAATACTATCCATATGATCCTCTTATACCTTAAAACCTAAATTTTAATTAATGAATATATGAAATAATAAACCCTACCTACTCGCTCACCGTCTGAACAAATTTGAAATCTTCCTGAAACTATACGTCCCTTCGTTGCCGTTTTTGTCGTGAAATCAATGGTGCTTTGTTACCGCTTTAATATGCTTATGTCATTTATATTACAGAAGAACATTTTGATATGCAAACATGAAATTATGCAAAAAAAACTTGAAAAACCAATAATGAGATGGTAGAACTGGACCTTGATTTTGTCTAGTACAAAGATGGCTAAAGCTATCTGAGCAGATATGCATTCAAACCACGATTCACCATATCAATAATCAGGTGCGATGAAACCTTGTTTCTTCAATTTAACATCCAAATGCTTTGCAAAATCACTTGAATCAGGGAGTTCATTAATTTTTTGACAAATTCCCATTTCGCTTTGACACACTACTTTATACTAAGATTTAGAACGAAATGAAATGATGCATATATAAACTGTGCATGCTAATTGAGAAAACATGCATAGTTTTATTTAGAAACCAGAAATTGAAGCTGCATAGAACAAAACTTGACCGTAGAGACTGAATATGTGGCATGTTGCATGAAAACATAATGTAAAATTAATGAGACCATTATAAATCATACAGTTAAGCATCGGGAAAAAAACTTGACACAACAAGGAATTTGGTTTTGGTTTTTTTTTCTAATAAATAACAAGGTATGTTTCGATAAAATAGAAGAGAACGACAATGAAGAGGGAGAATATGTCGTTGTTACGAGGGACAATTAAGTCCATGCTTATTTTAAAATAAAAAAAAACCAAACACTACCTTAACAATTTTATTTTAAAGTGGAGTCCCCTTAAAAATGTTCTCCTTTTAACAAAAAATGGAGTCCCTTTAACAATCCTGAAAGAAAATATGATTTCTCATCTTTTTACTACAGTGAACGGAGACGGAACCAAAAGTTGATCATTGGTTTTCCTAATAAGACACCCTATCTTTGTACTTTTTTGTGAGATGCTCAAAAGGATTCCACACTCAATTTGTTGTTGGCAGTAAGTCATGTCACTGTTGTTCTTAATTGATTCTTTAACTCTAAAAATCAAAAATAAATATTATTTATCTCTCTAGGAATGCCTGAAATGTCGCAAAGTTCTGTTGGGACTTGGGAGAGAGGCTTTCGAACATCTGAGTGGAGTTTCCTTATAATGCATAAGCATCACATTTCTTTTAACATGGAATGATTTCAGCTTCTTATCCCAGGAAGAAGATCAATTTTTGCCACCATTGTCGATGAATAACCTCATGTGCAAGCACCTGGTGGCGAGGGTGCTGCTAAAGGAGAAGTGGCGAAAAGCCAGGAAATAACAAAGGAACAATAGCTGCAACCTGGCAACGAAGGTGATGTTGTGGAAGATGTTCCTGAAGAAGAAACTGAAGAGTATAAACGTACCCAATTCGAAGGGGAAGATATTGAAGAGAATTCTTCTGATGAGAGCTACGAGATAGATATATCTCAAAGGAGTTCCTTTTCTTCACAAAAATTTTCTGAGGAGAAAAAGAAGAAGAAAAAAAAACAGGATTCTGTGATCATGAAGCAACTACCTCTCCTTTGGTAAGTCCCAGAACTAAAGAACAATCTCCCACTCGCCGAGAAGGAAAAGAGTCAGCACATGAAGAACCTGGGAAGTTTGATTCTGGTACTAAAGATAAAAGACCTTCGTCTCCTAGCAGTTCACCAGTAAGGGACATGTCTCTGGTTGACTGGTCTGATGAGGAGGGTGAGATAAAGGAAGGAGCTGTCAAAGAAAAAGAACCAATAGAGAAAATTGACAGTCCTGAATGGAAAGAGATGATGTCACACGGATCTCCACTCTTAACCAGCAACATTGTAACTTTAGAAGAGCTCTTAACATATACTATTGATGTAAATGCTAGTGATCCATCCACTATTATAGAGATGGCTAACATCCTGGACCTTCCATTATCCTCTAAAACGACATCACAAGTTGTTTCTACCCTAGAGAGATCACTTGTAGTTACAACTGAAGGAATTCTTAGCACTGAAGTATGGTCGTACCATTACACGCGCCTTAGAACCTTTTATACTATGCACTTAGGATCACATACATTATGCAACTTTATTTAGATAAAATTCTTTGTATGCTTTTCAGGGTGTAACGCTCTTTCTCTTAGGCAGAGGGGCCAACAGGAATGGTGTTTGACAAGCTGTCAAAGAGTATGAACAAAGGAAAAGCTAAGCAGCTCGAGAATTTTCCTACAAACTCCAACGACGACTAGAAAAAGAGGCTTGAGATTCCCGTTATAGAGAAAGGGAGAGGAAAGAATCTGAGGAACGCCATATAGAGGCTGAGAGAGATAGACAATACCGAGAAGATGAAGATGCAGAACGCAATAGGCATGATGACAAAGCTAAGAGAGATGCTGAAAAACAACATGGAGCTGAAAAGCAGAAGTTCAAAGAGGATAAATAGCAAACTAAAGCCCAAAAACATCTAATAAAAAAAAAGACCACTTTGATGAGAGCATCCAACCTAAAAGACTGAGAGGTGGAGATGAAGATGGTTCATCTCAAGAAATTTCTCCCAAGACCTCCGGAGCCACTGCTCCAGCAATAGAACCTCCAGCCATCTTTAAGAATTCCGAGTGCCATGTCTGCATTATCGCGCAACTTCCCAAACCTATATTCCAAAGGCTTCAAGTTTGATCATGAGAATTTGCGGTCTATAAGGAGCTTCAACTTTGATCTGAACATTGATGTTATTAAATTCTTGAAAGATCAAGGTGCGGATTGGGAGAAACTGTGCTACCAGTTGGCAGAAGTTAACAGAGCAATAGATACCCTACTCGACTCTGTTGGAAAATTTGTGTTGCTCTGATACCACTTTGTTAAAAATTTATGTGGAGGAAGAGAAACAAATTAGAAGAAAGTAGAATATTTTAAGGGAGGAGAAAAAAATATTTTATTGCTTGATTCTTTTTTTCTTGATTGATCATTGATTGATTGATTGGTACAACATATGAGAGAGTATCTATATATAACATGACAGTGTTCTACACTCTTCTCTCTCTAGATAATTCTATTGATTATTTTGATAGACCAAAATTTATTATCATTTATTTGATTTTGGCCTTTCCTAAAACAAGAATAGAATTTATTACATAATTGTCATTTACTTATAGAACCAAATTTATTTGTTTCCATTTAAAACCAAGTTTACTTTTCAACATCCCCCCGTAAACTTGGTTTTATTACTCCAAGCAAATCTCTCAACCTGATAAAATCTTCATACTTTAGCGGCTTGGTGAAAATATCAGCAATTTGATCATTGGACTTCACGTACTCTAGCTGCACTTCCTTTCTAGTGATGCACTCTCTAATGTAGTGATAGCGTGTGTCAATATGCTTGCTTCGATCATGAAAAACTGGATTTTTGGCCAAAGCAATTGCTGATTTGTTATCCACGAAAATCTTGGTTGGCTCCTTTTGTTGCAAATCTAATTCTTTTAGCAAGTTCCTTAACCAAATTGCATGGCAAACACATGAAGTAGCCGCTACATACTCCGTTTCGCATGTAGAGAGCGTGACAATTGGTTGTTTTTTCGATATCCATGTGAAAGCTGTGTCTCCCATGTAGAACACAAAACCACTTGTGCTTTTCCGGTCGTCTATATCTCCACTCCAATCGCTATCACTATATCCAACAAGATCATAATTATCAGAAACAGAGTAGTACAAACCAAAGTTTGTTGTCCCTTTAACATAGCGAAGAATCCTCTTTGCTGCTTTCAAATGTGTTGTAGTTGGATTCTCCATGTATCGGCTTACAACTCCAACCGCATATAGAATGTCGGGCCTTGTGCACGTTAAATATCTTAAGCTGCCAACCAAGCTCTTAAAAAGTGTAGAGTCTACCTTTTCTCCTTCTTCGTGTCTTGATAATTTGATTCCACTTTCAATTGGCGTGCAAACTGGATTAGAGTCTTCCATCTTGAACTTTCTCAATATTTCCTTAGCATAGCCTTCTTGAGTGATTAGAATGCCTTCATCTTCTTGTTTTACTTCAATGCCAAGATAATAAGACATGAGCCCAATATCAGTCATCTCAAACTCCTTCGTCATCTCTTTCTTAAACTCTTTAAACATGCTTGCATTGCTACCTGTGAAAATCAAGTCATCTACATACAAACATACAATCGATGTATCACCATTTTGGATTTTAATATAGAGTGCATGCTCATATGGACATTTAATGAAGTTTCTCTCTTTCGAATACTTATCAATTCGAGCATTCCAAGCTCTTGGAGCTTGTTTCAATCCATAAAGTGCCTTCTTTAGTTTCAAAACTTTGTCTTCTTCTCCCTTGACTTCGTAGCCTTGTGGCTGCTCGATATAAACTTCTTCTTCAAGGACTCCATTTAGGAAGGCAGACTTCACATCCATTTGATGTATCTTCCAATTGTTTTGAGCTGCTAAAGAAATTATCAATCTTACAGTTTCTAATCGAGCAACTGGAGCAAATACCTCTTCATAGTCAATGCCAGCTCTTTGAATATAGCCTTTTGCTACCAATCTTGCTTTATATCTCTCAACTTCTCCTTTGGCATTTTTCTTTACCTTGTACACCCACTTGACACCAATCGCCTTGTGTCCTTTTGGAAGTGAAGCTAGCTCTCATGTGTCATTTTTCTTGATCGCCTTAATTTCTTCGTCCATAGCATCTCTCCAACTCTTCTTTTGCAAAGCTTCTTGAAAATTTATGGGCTCACAATCTGCAAAAAGACAAAAAAGAGTAATATTGTCTTGGTTTTCTGTTACATCATAAATTTCTTGAAGGCTTCTAAAACGAGGAACCCTTTCACTTGAGCTCCCATCTTCTTGACAATTTGTTGCTGGTGAGGCTAGTGGGGAAGTAGGATCTTCACTTGATTGCTCGATCCTTGGTTGTTGCATCTCATCTTCTTCAAAATATGGAAAGAAGTTGTAATTCTCATCATACGATCTCCAATCCCATTCTCCTTCTTCATCGAATACAACATCTCGACTAATTATTATTTTCTTCGTATCAGGATTATAAAGTTTATAACCTTTTGAATTTGTGTCATAACCAATAAAAATATATTTTTCACTTTTATCATCCAATTTGCTTCGCTTTTCATTCGGTACATGTACATGAGCTATGCTTCCAAAAACTCTTAGATGAGAAATGCCAGGCTTCCTTCCGCTCCATGCTTCTTGTGGTGTCTTCCCCCACACACTTCTTGTTGGAGATCGGTTTGATAGATAAACAGCGCATGCCACAGCTTCCGCCCAAAATTCCTTTGGTAGTCTCTTACTTTTGAGCATGCTCCTTGCCATTTCAACAATTGTCCTGTTCTTCCTTTCTGCTACTCCGTTTTGCTGAGGAGATCTAGGCACTGTTAGTTGGCGTCGAATTCCATTATCTTCACAAAACTTCTGAAATTCTCTTGATGTGAATTCTCCTCCACGGTCAGATCTCATGGCTTTTATCATAAGTCCACTTTCCTTCTCAACATGAGCTTTGAACTTCTTGAAGTTCTCAAATACTTCTGATTTCTCCTTCAAAAAATACACCCACGTTTTTCTTGAAAAATCATCAATAAAAAGAAGGAAATAATTACTTTTACCTAGCGATCTTGGCTTGATTGGTCCACACACATCTGTATGTATGAGTTCTAATGGTTTCTTGGCCCTTGAGTATGACTCCTTCGGAAAGCCCATTTTGACTTGCTTCCCAAGTAAACATCCTTCGCACAGTTGATTGGGATGATTTATGCAAGGCAATCCTCTCACCATTTCTTTCTTAAAGAGCAATTCTAATCCTTTGAAGTTAAGATGTTCAAAACGAAGATGCCAAAGCCATGAGACATCTTGGTAGCACGCCTTAAGACATTGGGCGACACCATGTTGAATGTTAAGCACAAACATTCTATTTTTTGACATTGGTACTTTAGTAATGAGATTGCTTGCACTGTCTCTTATGGAAAGGCTTTTATCCTTTAATTGAATATCATAACCTTTCTCTAAGAGTTGTCCTAAGCTCAAGATGTTACTTTTCATGTTTGGCACATAGTAAACATTAGAAATAAATTGATGCTCTCCATTCTTCAATTTAATAAGAACATTACCTTTGCCTTTCACTGCTACCTTTGATTCATCTCCAAACGCCACATTGCCCTTTATTGTTTCATCAAGCTCCACAAACATATTTTTTCTTCCGCACATATGGTTGCTTGCGCCGCTATCTAGATACCATTGATTGTCCTCCCCTTTTTCATTTTCTTTATGGGCCAATAATAATGTGCCATCTTCTACAATTTTTTCTTCAGCATAATTGGTCTTTTCTTCAACTTTATTGTTTCTTGGAGCTCTACATTCAGAAGCATAGTGTCCAAATTTGTTGCAATTATAGCATTTGATCCGTGACTTGTCACTCCTTGAATTTGAGTTGCCTCTCCCACGACCTCTAGTTGTGCTTTCTCCTCTTTGATTATTGAAGCTGTGGTTATTGTCATGGTTGGGCCTCCAACCTCGTCCATATCCATAGCCACGTCCTCTTCCTCGTTCTTGACCACGGCCCCATCTTTGTTGGCTTTGATTACTTTCTTCCTTTTTTGAATCAATTCGTGTCTTAAGAACATGCTCTACGGTCTCTTCCTTCTTCTTTTTCTTTTCTTCATAAGCCTGCAATGAGCCTAAAAGCTCCTCTATAGCCATGGCCTCCAGGTTTTTTGTTTCTTCAATGATGGCGACAATATGTTCAAACTTTGAATCTAATGATCTAAGAATCTTCTCCATGATTCTGACATCATCTATTTTTCACCATTTCTTTTCAAGTTATTAGTAACAACTAAAACTCTTGAAAAATAATCAGAAACAAGTTCACCTTCTTTCATATGTAGAGATTCAAATTCTCCTCTTAATATTTGAAGACGCACCTTTTTGACTTGATCTGCCCCCTTGTACGATACCTGAAGCCTTTCCCATGCTTCTTTTGCTAATTTTGCTTCCGAAATCTTTTCAAAATTGTCATCATCCAATGCTTGATAAATTAGACTAAGAGCCTTCTTGTCTCTTGTCCTCAAGTTTTCCAATTCATCCTTTTGGGTTTGGGATAAGCTATCTTCGTCTTCTGGTTCAGTATAGCCTTTCTCAACTATCTGCCATACACGATTTGCTCCAAGGAGGGCCTTCATTCTTAAGCTCCAATTATCATAGTTGGTCTTGGTAAGCATTGGAACTGGAACGGGAACGTTGTTATTCGCCATTTCTTAGGATCTTCAGGCTCTGATACCACTTTGTTGGAAAATTTGTGTTGCTCTGATACCACTTTGTTAAAAATTTATGTGGAGAAAGAGAAACAAATTAGAAGAAGGTAGAATATTTTAAGGGATGAGAAAAAAATATTTTATTGCTTGATTCTTTTTTTCTTGATTGATCATTGATTGATTGATTGGTACAACATATGAGAGAGTATCTATATATAACATGACAGTGTTCTACACTCTTCTCTCTCTAGATAATTCTATTGCTTATTTTGATAGACCAAAATTTATTATCATTTATTTGATTTTGGCCTTTCCTAAAACAAGAATAGAATTTATTACATAATTGTCATTTACTTGTAGAACCAAATTTATTTGTTTTCATTTAAAACCAAGTTTACTTTTCAACAGACTCCTGTGATATTGAGAAAGATGACTTCGAGAGAATAATTAAGTCTCGGGATGACGAGCTAGCTCTGGTAAAAAAAAAGAAATGAAGCTCTGGAACAATCTCATAGGATGAATTCTTTATACACAGAGCTTGTAAGAGGCAACGAAAGATCTGCAATCGTCCACAAAGATCAAATTAGAAACAAGATTTCTAAGGAGGAAAAGCCGAAGAAGGAACTGGAGTAAGTTTGGAAAAGAAAAAGTGAGCTAGAGGGAACCGTTTCTCGGCTAAATTCCAATCTTGAAAAGAGTACGTCAAGGAACTCTTCTGCTGCAAGAAATTGATATCCTTAAAAGGGATGAATTTAAGTCTCAAACTATCCAAGAAAGGTGCAATTGAAGAGTGGGAGAAAATCGATAAAGTCTTAAGGAAGCTTACTCAGAAAATTGACTAGACCATCATTGATTTTTACATTTCAGTTCTAATGACCGGTGGGACTTTGAGCTTTCTGAAGGAACACTATAAAGAAACATTAGCTTGCATCTTCTTAGAAATCAAAGCTCGTAATCTTGACGACTCTGAAGAAGAACTAATAAACACCTGCATCAGGCCCGATGATCGAGAGGCACTATAGATTGGCTGCAAGATCTTAGCGGAAAAAGCAAAATTCGACGTGCAGCTTGCCTTAGAGGCAAGAGAGTCTTCAAATGTACATGACACTACAACTGCCACACACCAGTCTCCCACTAACTCTCCAGCGAAAGAAGGTGAAAAAAAAACAAATTGGCTCAGAACTGACCCGAACTGATGCACAACCCGCCTTAGGTGAAAACTTTCATTCCTTAATTATTGAAGGATTCAAATTTGAATTTGAGTTTGCTGAGCTAGAAGGTATTGAAGTTTTACATGGAGACTTATTTGACTTGTTCTCTATAACATGTAATCCCTAAAAACCATCAACATCTGAAACTGCATTTGTCGCTACATCTTCAACAACTGTAGCGGTACCTAAGCCTCCTTTTGCAATCCCATCTTCTGAACCACACACAGACCAACTAGCTGGGAAGAAACTAGACCCTGAGATCTTTGCAAGTTTAGAACTTGGTTCTGATGCAAAAATGGTTAGCACTCTGAAATTTGATGTTGCAGCCTCTCTAGAAGAGATTACCACAGTTGTCCAAGTTACTCGTGTAGTTGTATCTGAGTAACCCGACCGTAAGGCAGATGAAGTCACCTCCGGAGGCTCTGGGGTAGAGAAGGCTGGCGAGGAACGAACCAAATTCATGTGGGACTCGGTCAGATAGAAAGGGCATAAGAAGAGCATCTCCAAACAGAAAACTAAGGGAGGAAAAGGCGGTGGCCGAACTTCTTATGGCTTCCGCGGTGATTTTTTATGTTCCGGTCGTGTTTTGTATGAGCGTAGAGTCTATGCTTCTTTTGTGTGTCATGTATTGACTTCATGCCACGATTTGTGTTTTCCTTTTCTTGGTCGCAGTTTGTGTACGTAGCAGCCCCTGCTGTTTTTCTACAAGTGATGCTTTCATGATAAAAAGAGATGATATAAAAAAATTCCTTTTACCTTCACATCTTTGAGTTTTTGACTATTTCTATAGCCCTCGCTTTTGTATAGTGCTACTTTGTTTCCTTTCGACTTACTGTCTTATGAAGCTGAGCCGCAAAGTAGCTAATAGGCTTATATGCTTGAATGGCTCTAGGTGTATGCCCTTGCTTCGTGGGACTGCTGCATTAAGAGCCTAAAATTGAATTATGAGATACCTAAAATTGAATCCGTGCTTAAGGGTTGTGAGGAAGGCAGCATTATACATATGCTATAACGTTCTTTGCTCCGCTCTTGGAAATGCCTAAATGCCTAAACAAACCCGAAATGCCTAAATTCAAACCCGAAATTCAAACCCGAAATGCCTAAACAACCATCAAAATAACACTTGGAACAATAAAACACATTTTCCACATCTTTTTGAAGGCTTGACTTTTGTACGTAAGTCCAACGCTTGCTTATCCAGGTTGGTGCAATGGAACATGGGGTTCCCAACCCTTCGAAGACTTGACCGTTTGCACGCTCGTCCAAATGCTTGCTTTGGTTCCTTGCTATGCGTAAGTGTTAGGATTTTTCGGAGAAACTTCATAGCCCACCCCTGAAGGCTTGACCTTACACGTAGGTCCAACGGTTTGCTTCAAAATCTCTGTGCGCGTGGGACAAATCATCCGGGTCCCAAGATTGGGAACTTTTTGATTGCTCCAAACGAGGCCTTCTGCCTAGGGATATGCATTCGATCCCCAACCTCGGGAATACTTGACCATTGTACGCTGGCCCACCGCTTTTTCTCCTAATGTCATGGTCTGCCTCCCAGAGACTAGTTACGGTTCGCGAAACTAGGGGAGTAGTGCAGTGTTTTTATGATCATGTTGCGCTGATTCAGGCAGCCCCGAGCTTTACTACCTTTTGTTGTTGAACGTTCTCAAATTAGCATGAAAGGGAGACATACTGATTATATTATTCTACTCCATGAGTGACTGGTGATAAAATTGGAATTTGAATTTGCTTCTAAGCCCTCATCGAGACTTGAAAATTCAGCCGCCAACTTATCGCTCTAAGTTCTCACAAACTCATGAACTCTGTTGGTCAATAGTACAGCCAACCGGAGAGGGATTATTTCATCTCTCAGGAAGATTTTGTTACTGGGTTACCATCATTTATTGTTTGTTCCGTTTGAGCTCCAATGGATTGGATTCTCTGGGGACATCGCAAACCCAAGGATCAGCCATCTACTACTCCATCAAGAATTATAGCCAGAGCGTTGTCCTAATATGTAGACCAAAGTTCTACTCTCCCTTTTACAAAAATGATTGTTCCTTATGGTTGTTGACATCCCATAACTCTATTTCTATAAAACAAAGTACAGCTTATTTGATAGAGCAATCACATTTTACTAATTACAAAAGATTGTTCATAACAGATATGTACACGTGCTTTCGAAATAAAGGGCTTTCATTACTTGAAAAGAAACACTACAAGTATGACAGTTATAGAAAAAAGGAAATCTCATTACTAGACAAAATATGGACGGAGTGACTCGTTGTTCCATGCCTTGGGGATTTGAACTCCATCCACAATTGACAGTTTGAATGTTCCCTCACCAAGCTTTTATCCAATAACATAAGGGCCTTCCTAGTTAGGCTAAAGTACTCTATGAGATGGATATATGCGCTTGAGGACAAAGTCGCCCAATTCAAATATTCGGATCAGGACTTTTGAATTAAAGTACCTTCCAACTTTTTAATGATATGCTTTATTACTGAGTGTGATTTCTTCCTTCCTTTCGTCGATGATCGAGCGATTCTAGCAGGAGCTACTTATTTTGGGCTTAATCAAAATGTTTTCTTTGATGGAAAGGAACTTCTAACTCCACTGGAATCATAACCTATGAACCATAAGCAAGAGAAAGTGGGAAGTGAACTGTCGCATGTTTGTGTGTCGTCTTGTAAGACCATAGTGCACGCGGAAGCTCATCAATCCAGTTTCCCTTTGCCTTCATTAGATGCTTCTTGATGGTTGACTTGATCACTTTATTAATTGCTTCTACTTTCCTGTTTGCGTTAGGATGTGCGACTACTGAGAAATGTTTCTTAATTTGGCTCTTTGCCTTCGAATTGTGTTCCATTATCTATCACAATCCTCTTTGGCACATCAAACCTGCAAATAATGTTTTTAGTGACAAAATTGATAACTCTCTTAGCTTTGATCGTGTCCAGTGGCATTGCCTTAGCCTATTTCGTGAAATAATCAACAACTAGGATTGCATATTTTGCTCCTCCTTTTGCTATTAGCAGAGTGCCAATAAGATCAATACCCCCACACCGCAAATGGCCATAGACTGACCATTTGGGTTAGCTCTGCTGAAGGAGTTCTTTTAGTACTTGAGAAGTGTTGGCACTGATCACATCATTTGACGATGTCTGAGGCATCGCGATTGGCATTAGGACAAAAATAACTATAATGTAGAATTCTTTTGGCTGAGGTTTGTCTGCCATAATGTCTGCCACAGGCGCCTTCATAGATCTCCTGGAGGACCCTTTTGACCTCGTTTCCCAATATACGACTAAGCATAGTGTATAAAAACCCATGCGGTAGAGAACCAAGTCTTTAATTATAAATCTGGCAACCTTCCATAGAAGCTTTTTTCGGTCATTTCGATCTCAAGAAAGGTCCCATCTTGAATGTAGGATATAATGGGGGTCATCCACGAATCTGATTCAATCCTTGTTTCATGTACTTCATCGATTTCCATCTCAGAGATGCTTGGAGATGTTAGGACCTCAACTGGAACTAGACCCATGGAGGGATTGTCATCTAAACTTGCTAGCTTGGATGGGTAGTTGGCTCTTGAATTTCCTTCCCATGGGATGTGTGTGATCGTGCAATGCTCTATAGTGTTGAGCAACTCTTGGACCTTGGTAAGATAAGATTCCAGATGTGGGTTGTGAACTTGATACAGTCCTTTAACCTGACACACCACCAACCGAGATTCACTGAAGATGTGAATCACTTTTATTCGAAGATCTTTGACAATCCTCATATTGGCTAATAATTTTCATATCCAGCTTTGTCGTTGGCAGCTTTAAACCCCAGATGCAAAGCATAACATACAGACCGTCCCTCAGGTGTTTCCAAGATGATACATGACCTAGAACGAGCGACGTTCGAAGCCCCATCTACAAACAACTTCTACGGAATATTTTGTGGCTTTTCGTTCGGCTCTTCATCACTTTTCTATGTAAACTCTGCAATGAAGTCGTCAAGAGCTTTCCCTTTTATTTCCTTCCGAGGGTGATAGGAGATATCGTACAAACTCAATTATTATCCATTTAAGTAACCTGCCTGAAGTTTCTGGGAGAAAAAGGGCTCGCTTTAAAGGCTGATCAGTCATAACTCGCATATGATGGGCTTGGAAATAAGGTCGAAATTTCCTCGAAGCAATGAGCAAGCAATAGGCCATCTTCTTTATTGTTGGGTGATTCCTCTCAGCACCAATGAAACATTTATTGACGAAATAAACTAGATGTTGGACCCTTTGCTCTTCTCAAATTAGCATTGCACTAAGGGCGTGCAGGGATATAGCTAGATAAATGTAGAGATCTTCTCCTTCTACTAGTTTGAACAAGATTGGTGGAGATTCCATATGCCTCAATAATTCATCAAAGGCCTTTTGGCACTCAGCTGTCCACTCAAATTTCTTCTTTTCCTTCTTCAGGGCATCGAAGAACGGGATGATTTGTCTGTTGCCTTCGAAGTGAATCGACTTAATGTAGCGACCTTCCATTCAAGCTTTGAAGATTGATTTTGGTCCAGGGAGAAACGACTTTGCGAAGAGCATCAATTTGAGATGGGTTGGCTTCTATCTCAAGCGCTAACCATGAACCCAAGTAATTTTTCAGAAGCTACTCCAAAGTGGCACTTAGTTGGATTTAGTTTCATACCAAACTTTCGAAGCACTCCAAACATTTCGGCCAGATGATCTAAGTGATGATCTGTAGACTTTAATTTAACCAACATGACATTTACATAAACTTCTATCGTCTTGCCTATCTTCTGTTTGAATATCTTATTCACAAGGTGCTGATAATTAGCACCAGCATTTTTTAGGCCAAAAGGCATGACTTTATAACAGCACAAGTTGAGGCCTGTTATGAATCTGGTGTTCTCTTGATCTGCAATATGCATCATTATTTGATTATATCCTGAATAAGCGTCCATAAAAGAAAGAAGTTCATCCCCGCAGTTCCATCAACTAGCTGATTAATCTGAGGCAGAGGAAAGCTATCCTTTGGGCAAGATTTATTCAGATCAGAGTAATCAACACACGTCCGCCACTTCCTATTGGATTTCTTTACTAGAACAAGATTGGATACCCAATCCGGGAAAGTCGATTCTTGCGTTAATCCACTATCCAAAAGTTTATCCACCTCTTCCTTTAATGCCCTAGAACATTCCTGATTCGGACTACGCCTCTTCTACTTAACTGGAGGAAACTTTGGGTTGACATTGAGATGGTGGAGATCCATTTCTGGAGGAATTCCGCAAATGTATGAATGCGTCTAGGCAAAAACATCTAAGTTATCATGGAGGGATCTGGTTAACTCAAATCTCAATTTGCTTCCAAGTTGGAATCCAACACTACGCCATAAGTGGCTAGATTCTACGCTTTTTGTGAGTGCTACAAGAAAAGTGTGGCGAAAGGTATGCTTTCTTACGGTCTTCTGCAATAATGCTCAAAAGTTGTTGCATTAGACATGGATATCCTGTTGTGGTGGAAATTCTAGTGTTGTGACGTGCAACACCAGTTAAATTCGTTGCATTACATATAGACAATCCAGCTAGATGATAGCGAGTCAGCAATCCCCGTCAACACAGAAGAGCAAATATGAACCATCCATCCATCCAGCAATCCGCGTCAATATAGAAGAGAAAATCTGGACCATTCATCCATTCAGCAATCCGCGTCAAACTAATTTGCTGCCTAAATTTAATTTTCCCTCTTTAATTTCGTTCTTCCTCCAAGTGATTTCCTTTTCCCCCTAGAATTTCCATTTTTCGTTTTCCATTTTTCAAAGGAAAAATCCATTACTCTAAAAAAACATCAACAGGGAATAGACTATAAATAATAATGGCAGTCTAATAAGGGCGATCCAGGGTTCGTCCTCTTTAATCCTGTCAATTTCATTTTCGTAATTCCTTATTTTTGTCTATTTAGAATCGCTACTTCTATCGTACGTTTTTCTTATCTTTTGTATTTTGTTCAGATCTTATCTTTTGCTTGATTTGAGTGTGCTCTTTTTTGGCGCTGCATTTTTATTCAAACAAAAATGTGTGGATATGAGTGTAACAACTGGAAAGTATTTATGTGCAATGCGAGTACGTACAAGTTTTGTTATACTGGTGTAATGATGTGCAAAGTAAGTATGGACTGTATATTAGTAATATACAACTAATTTTTAGAGATTCACTGATAGGGATGTAGCTAATTAAACATGAGTAGAAAATACTATATCAGCCATGCAAATAACCAAGACAAATTAGAAGCTTCCACTATTATCTTTTATTATGTGAATTATATAGTCAGTTATAGTTTTTAACTGCTCCCCGATTGTAATGGCATATGGTAAAATCTGGACCAATCAATTGTAACAATCTTTCTATATAGAGAGGCATCTTGTACGAAGCAAGCAGACAGAAATTAATGAAATGCTTCTTTCTTTTACTGTTTCTAATACTATGTCTTCTTCCTCCTCTACTCTAATTCTTATTCTCTAATTCCTCAAATCCTCTCCTCTCTAAATTAGCTCTCTATCATTTACCCAGGCTATAGCCCAGGGCGCCTTTGCCATAGATCCACCCTCGGGTGGCATATAATCTCATTCACACGTTAGTAAACATTTAGATGGAAAATGGCCCAATTGAGCTTATGTTGCCCAACCAACCAAATGAGCTAGAGTTGATTACATAACAACAACATATGTAGTTCTTTATATTTCCAAAATGTATTTGTCATGCTCCTTACACCATCAATCATGGCTGACCTCCTGAGGTTTCTTAATGTTGTTTGTTTGACATTGTAATGTACAGGTTTCAACTTTTCAGGTTTGTTTATGTATGACTTTGTTTATATAACATGGATGAGAAATTTTCAATTGGCCATAGACAGAAACTGCATATTGGGCACATTTGCAAAATCAGGTTCAGGTATCTAGCATACATGTTTTTATTGTACATGCATAGTTGCACACACAAATATAACATACATACAGGTTTAGGTATGTAGCATATACTGGATTAGGCTTTCACAATCCAACATTGTCAAGCTCTAAAGCTTTCTAGATATTATGAACATCTAAGCAGGTTGCAGGGAAGTTGTGTGTGGTAGATGTATGTGCATGGAATGATTGGTATATGCATGTGGTATGGAATTAGCAGTGGTAGTGTGATGGTCTATGTCGTTGAGGTGAAGTAGGCTGAAGTTAACTCTACACAATGGTAGGGTAATGTGTGTGTCACTGAAGTTGACTCTACCAAGTAAAACTCTACTTTTTAGAGAGGAACCCAAAACTAGAAAAAAAAAAAAAGGCAAAATTATAAGGTGATTTTTTTCTTCAAAAAACACCAAACTAGTGTATTTTTGGTTAAACTACAAACATTTTTTTGCACATTGTTTATATCTTAAATACTATAATTCAATGATAGCATGTGTGCTGATGTTGTACATGAACGAACATGTTAATAGTTTACCAAAAATAAACTGAATAGTTTGCGTAACTACCTATGCTAATGCATTGCTTGCTGTACGAACCTGCTTCTTGCATGACTTGCATGTAGACTTATAATGTTTATGTTATGTCTTTTGTTTAATTCTTTTCCAGGTTGGACTCATTGGAGCTAGTATTGCCAAGCAGGCTTTGAGTTATCCATTTAAACCATAAGGACTTGATGGCTAGGGCTGTATATCGGACATGACAGTCCGTTGTCCGGCTCGGTCCGAAGCTATAAGGTGCTCGGTCCGTGTACGTCCAATTATCTTATAGGACAGAACTTGGACACACTAGTGTTCGGTTCGATCTAAAATGTTCGATGTTTTTCTATTATCCAAGGCTATATCAGATAAGACAGTCCGTTGTCCGGCTCAGTCCGAAGCTATATGATGTACGGTCCGTGCCCGTCCGAATTCCTATAGGACAGAGCCTGGACACACCTCCGTCCGGTCTGGTCCGACCCGTTTACACCTCTATTGATGGCTGCTAGCATTGAAGAGCACTACATCAAGTGAAGACGCATTTTGATTTTCAGGCCCTACTTAAGAATAATGCAGCGTGTAGTACTACATTAAATGAGACACATTTTGACTTTCAGGCCCTAATAGAGGTACTTAGTCATTTTGTACTTTTAAATTATGTACTTCATTGTATTTATTTGAAGAATTGGTATGGTTTGTAGGATTGTATGGGTTTCTTCTATGTACAAAATAGTATTGCAAATATTTTAATTAAACTGTTGTATTTGCCTTCTTTTACTGTTGCATTTATTTTTTCTGTTGTTGCATTTCAAGATAATGGCGTTGCATTAGATAATGGTGTGGCAGGTGGGCCCCATGACTGACGTGGTAGGTGGGATCCACGGCTATCGTGATAGCTCAATGGATCCGTTGTTTATCACGACACGTGGCTACTGATGTGGAAAGCTGACATGGCCGTCTAGGTATCCACACTGCTGATGTGGCATGTTAGGTAGTCAGGCTCTAACTTATTCATAAGGCAACGCTAAATGTGTTGCATTTAGCTGCTAATAGTGTTGCATTACAGTCATAATGCAATATTTTCTCTCTTTAGCATTAGAAGGCCAAAAGTGTTGCATTAGGGCGAAAATGCAACGCGCGCGCGGATGCAACGGCCATTTGGTGTTGCATATTTCAAAAAATGGGCTAATGCTACACTATTTTGGCCTAAGGCTACATTAAAAAAGCATAGAATCTGGCCACTTATGGCTAGTGCAATATTCCAAACTCGAAAGCGATCGTTCTTATCGACATGCACAGGCATAGTTAATTCGGCCGGCTCTGTGTGATCTTTCCTGGAACACTGCTTCCTAGGATCCATAACATCTTCGAAAAACTATGCTCCCTAGGTCCTAGGGAGATCCTTAGATGCTATGTTGTTGATCTTACAATACGGAGAGGTGTCACCATGCTAGAGTCCTTTCTTGTGCTTTTTCTTTTGAGCATTGCGCAACTCTAAAAAATAACAATCTCTCGACATGCACTGGTCGCATTAATCGTCCCAATCCCGTATGTAGTGGGGAACTTCAAGAAAAGGCACCATGGTGCAAAAGCCACTCGAAAATCTACGAGTGGGGGTCTTCTAAGAAAAGCATTATAGGCTGATCCGGCATCAATGATCATAAAAGTTTGATTCATAACCACACACCAATCTCCATCCCCCAATTCAACAAGTAAATCGATGGTTCCTATGGGTTGCTTTCCTTCACCCATGAAACCATAAATCAGAGTTGTGCATGCTGAGATGTCTTTCAGTGTCAATTTCATTTTCTTGAAAATATTTAGAAACAAGATATTGGCAGAACTTATGGTGTCCACAAACACTCATCGAACTAAAGCGTGGCCTATCCCGCAAGAATGACTAACGGGTCGACCGTTGGAGCCTCAATTCCAATAGAATCTTGAGCACGGAACACAATATCATCATGCAGTGCCTCATTCTGAATCGCTGGTAGCACTTCATCAATATCAATTACCTTCTCCCTAGGCACATGCTTTAGGGATGACACATAGCTTTCCATTTCTCCTTGAGAAGGAGGCGGCCTTCCAAAGATGGATGTAATCAAAAGTCTCCTTTTGTTGCGCACTTCAGCCAATTTGCTAGTTTATGTCGTCTCTTTGGGAGTATTGATAGTTGGAGTAGGTTTAACCTCCTTAGGAGCTGCATCACGCTTGACAAATTTCTACAATCTGTTTGCTTGGCTCAATTTCTCAATCAATTCTTTTAAATGCCGACAATCATTGGTGGTCGTGACCAGTTGACTGGTGAAACTTGCAATACTTTCCACTTTTTACTTTCTTTTTAGTAGGAAATTTTTTCTTCGGTTTAGGATATTCTTCAGTATTCACGATTGACATAAAAATGTTTTCTGGAGTTTTGTTCAAAGGGATGTACACCTTTGGGCCTTGCCTCTTGAAATGTTTCCCACCACCTCCGTTCCTCTGGTCCTTCCTTTTTGGAGCTCCACCAAAAGGAACATTATTGCGAGCCTGAACTGAGGATGTTGAAGAATGAACTAAAACTATTACGTGACTATCTCCATGACCGGTAGACGCTTGAGCATTTTCCGACTTAGTCTCATTGTCATTCGACTCCTCTAATCGAAGATATGGTTAGCTCTTTTGTTCAATTCTTTCTCAGTAAACGGGCCCTTTATCTTAATCCATCGCCTTAAATCCGTAGCAGAATGAATGCCTCCTACCATAGCGAAAAACACTATACTTCGGTCGGGATTAATAACCTAGGTGGCTCTCGTTGCCCTGAAATCGAGGTTGGTTTTAATTGAGAGAATATTTTTTGGTCTTGGTTGTGTTGAGATTACTTTGGAATCTGCCTTTTTTTTATTTTGGATATTTGCAACATTTTGTTGGCGGGCGGGGACGTAGTCTGAGCTCGTTAACAATTATGCGATGGGGGGTGGCTTTGCTAGAACCCATTTGGTAAATATTCAAATTTTGGTATATCTCGTTGTGAAATTTTGATTGAAGGTGGAGTTCTGTTGAAGAGTTTTATGATGAGAAGAGAATTTGACTCAAGGTGGGGTGCTGAAGATATGTGATTTAGCATCAAGGTGGAGTGTTAAATTTGGTGATAAAAAATCACAAGTTGATTGGAACAAATTTGCAAAGAATGGAAAGTAAATATTTTTATAATGGAAATGCATTGATTGCATTTGATGAGGTGGTAGAGAAATAAATGAAGGGATTAATTTCTTCCATCTATGCTAATGAAACGGGTTGATTTACTTCCTATGTTTTCACATTTGTTGTTATGGTAATTTGCCTCCATTATATTATTACCATATGTTGGTAATTTAATTGATGACTCACATAGATTTGCACTGGCTATATATTGAGGGGTAGACTTTAGTGTAAACTCATCCTGGTCTAGAGTCAGTGATCCCCAATGGTGTCTCTTCTTATTAAACCTGATTGAGGTTTGGATATGTAAACTCTTATTTTGTAATCTCTTGTAATTCTCTCATGTGGAATAAAATCTCTCTCTGTTGGACTGGACGTACACTATCTCGAGGATAGTGGAACCGAGTATCTTCATTTAAAGGCATGCCTTTGTTATTCACAACATGTTTCAAAACAGATGCTTTTGATTTTCAGGACGATGCCGTGATTATTCAAACACCGATCGGATTTTCAACAAGAATAAAGATTTTGAGAAGCGCGAGTTATCATATGAATGGGAGAAGAAGCGTGTTTATGTAGAACATAAAAGCGGATCAAAATATCAAAGAGAATAAATGGGTAAGATATAAGATAAACGAAGGGTCGAGTGAATCAAAATATTAAAGAGTGTAAAAAGGCAAGATAAAAAAAAACCTCTGAGCAGATAGACGCAAAAAGTTGCATATTATTTTGGCTTCTGATCGCTATTTTGTTTCGGCCAGTAGAAGCAGGCAAACCTTCCTAATGGTCGGTTTGACGAGTTTGACAAAAGGATGCCCATTTTGTTCTGTGCACATGTGGGAATTTTTTTTAGGAATAAGTTTTGTATATACACACAGGCTCACCTTGTTTTTATTTACTAAAGTGTACAAATACCAAAGGGGAACAAAGAGTACGAGTGCTGAATATATAGAAATATTGAGATGGATATAAAAATATAAAGAAATATTGCATACTACAAACTACAAAGGCACTAGAAACGTAACATGATCAGTCCCAGATAAGAGCACATGAATTGTTTGAAAAAGAAATAAAAACATTAAACAAATAAGATATTAATTTGTAGGAGTATAAATTTATAGGAGTAGGAACTTACAGGAGAAGGAAGTTGAATTTTTTCAGAGGTACATTTGCATCAATTCAACTGTTGAAGCCAGACTTTGCTTCAATAATATTAGCCTGAAATATGACATAAAATATAATTTGCCATCTTCAGAGAGTTAACACAGCCAGTTTTGGACATGTAACACAATTTGTAAGTTAATGCGTATCCCTTATAATTAGTAACAACGTAATTTCAAGCTTCGAGTTTTCACGTGAAATGTTCATATGTATGGAATATATTCTTGTTTATCGTTGCTTTTGATTTGAGATGCCGGATGCATTCTTACCAACAACATTTATTATTTACTGCTTACACATGATAAAAGAACAACTCCAATGGAAATTTTGGATAAACTGGTTTACAAAAAAAGTTTTGGTACTTGTATTATCATTGATTGAGATAGATAGTAAAACACTCCACCTCCATTAAGGTCACTCACAAAGGGAATGCCTTAACTTTAGTGGAGGTTTATAGGTAAAAGTCACAGATAAAACACAAGACAGATGTAAACACATATATGTAAACAGCGGAAAACAAACAAACTTTCATTTCATAAATTCGTGTTCATACAAAACATTTCCATAATTATCTTACAATAACTTCCAAAAACATTACAACAACATTTCTGTCTTGATTATTGAATAAAGAAGCATAAAACATGATAAAAGCTGCATAAATCCCCATAGAAAGTGTCCAAAAACCATAGCAAAAGGAAGAGAGTCCAAACCATACATCTACTGTCTTGAAGCTTGCAAAGAGTCTGACTAAGCTGAGTTGTTTCCTCCTTGCGGACCTTGGGGGAGGGGAACGGAAGGAAAGAAGACGAAAGAAAAATAGAGTCAGACATAAAGCCTGGTAAATCTAGTGACTCTTTGTAACGACCCGGAAAATCAGAACCAATTTAAAAATTTTAAATTGGCTAAAATAGTGGATTTTAAATATTTAAAATAAATATTTTAAATAATAGCAATGAAAAATGAGTTTGAATCGACGTTTGAAAATGAATATAATTAATTCTAATTATAAACAAGGCCTGAAATGGCGCGGTAGTTTCAAAATTTGAGTTCAAACTTTGACTGACTGTACCGGGTGCAAAACAAAACGGATTTGAGTGAAACCAAAAATATTTAAATCTGTTAGTGAATAGCTTTCTAACGAATATGAAAAATCGAAGTTTCATAGCGGAAAGCAAAAGTTATGGCCAAATGAATTTTCAGAAAGGTCGCTATGGAATTTATATAGCCCGTGAAAATGGCCATTTTGCATACGACCTCGGAATTCGACGAAACCAATTTTGTTGGATCCGGGAAGTGAAGTTATTGCTAGGTTTCAAATTTCATAATTTTTGAAGCTAGTATGTGAGCGTGGCAAAGGAAAACGTGTTTTGGTCAATTACAGTTAAATTGGATTGATCAGAAATGGACCTTTTTGCAAACGGTCTCAGAATTCGACGAAACTAGTTTTGTTGGGACCGTATCGTCAAAACATAGCTAGATTTATTTTTCTGGAATTTTTCGAATCAGTTTGTGGCCCTGGCAAATTGAAATGTACGTTCAAATTAAATATTGAATGTTTTATATTTTAATTTGAAGGAATACTGACTGAAACAGTCGAATGGGCCTTCGAAACATATCCCATTGTGTTCTGAAAGGGGGTAAAACGCTGGGGATGATAGTCGTTGGGTTTGGATTGGAGGTCGTGTCAGAAAACCCCTTTTAAAACCCACCGGCCAATCAGATTTTTTATAAAAAAAAAAGGAAAAACCCTTTTTCTCTCTCCCCGATTAAACGCGAACGACGGCGAAAACCCATTCAAACTTTCCCCCTCATTTTCCGATCAATCCACGAAAAATTAGCCCCTCCTCCAGTTGAAGATTTTGTAGAGCTCCTCGAGATCTTCAAATCCATATATAGTTTGGAATTTTTCGTGGCCTGTGGAGTGCGAATCGACGCCAGGAAGTCGACGTCTTCAAGCCGCCGCCGCCATCACCTGCCGCCGCCGAGTTCAACCCCCTCCCTGGCGCACGTGCGCCTCTCCAAGCCCTTCCACGTGGCAGTGGCCGATCGTCGTATCGAGCAACGGATTTCATGAAAAATCAAAACCTAGTTTTGAACCTCCTCTGAAAGGTACGGCTGATTTTGTTTGAACTGATTTTAACACCTTTAAACCGTTGCAAACTTTGAAAAATCATATCTTTTTCGTTTCTTGATGAAATTCAGTGAAACAAGAGACAGTGGACTCGTGTGGAGGTCTTCTACATTTTAGAAGAGACCGCATATTTTTCTGAGCCTTCTGCTATTTTTGGTGGAGTGGAACCCAATGTGATATTTCTAATTTATAAACGATGGAAAACGACGATGTATAAATTATATAGTCGATGTATGAGTTATATAAGCGTTGTACACCTCTTGTATAAGCATTGTATAAGTTGTACGTTCGATGTATAAGTTATATATGCGTTGTAAAAATGATACATGTGTTGAATTGAAATTCATTCGTTGAATTGCAATTCATGTGTTGAATGGTACTCGTGTTTTAAATATAAAAATCACATTTTTATCTATTTATATAAACTATAGAAAACCTTCATGTGTTGAATCGAAATTCATTCGTTGAATTAAAATTCATGTGTTGAATGGTATTCGTGTTTTAAATATAAAAATCACATTTTTATCTATTTATATAAACTATAGAAAACCTTCATGTGTTGAATCGAAATTCATTCGTTGAATTGCAATTCATGTGTTGAATGGTATTCGTGTTTTAAATATAAAAATCACATTTTTATCTATTTATATAAACTATAGAAAACCTTCATGTATTGAATCGAAATTCATTAGTTGAATTAAAATTCATGTGTTGAATGGTATTCGTGTTTTAAATATAAAAATCAAATTTTTATCTATTTATATAAACTATAGAAAACCTTCATGTGTTGAATCGAAATTCATTCGTTGAATTGCAATTCATGTGTTGAATGGTATTCGTGTTTTAAATATAAAAATCACATTTTTATCTATTTATATAAACTATAGAAAACCTTCATGTGTTGAATCGAAATTCATTCGTTGAATTGCAATTCATGTGTTGAATGGTATTCGTGTTTTAAATATAAAAATCACATTTTTATCTATTTATATAAACTATAAAAAACCTTCATGTGTTGAATCGAAATTCATGTGTTGAATGGTATTCATGTTTTGAAAGAAACTGTTTTATAATAAAAATCCCATTTTTATCATCAATATGAAATATATAAAATAATCTGGTTTTGAAGTAAATTGTTTTATAGTAAAAATCCTATTTTTGTCACCTATATTAACTATATAAAATGGTCGTGTTTTGAAATAAATTGTTTTACATTAAAAATCACATTTTTATTATATACATGAATTGTTAAAAATAGTGAAGTGTTGAAATAGAAGACAGTTAGATAAAAATATCATTTTTATCAAATGTATGAAAATCATATAGTTTTGAAATCGAAGAATCGATATATATATAAAAATAGAATTGAAATATATCGAATAACGAAGCTGCAGTTCTTATTTTGAAACCGTGATTTCAAACGATCAGTGCGGGAGATCCGACCATCGGATTTTCCCGAAACCGCAACCTTTGGGTTCGCTTTGGAAATATCTTTCCAACGGCACCAACTTTGTAAAAATCCAACGGTTGGATTGTCTGGAATGTTTAATTCAAATCCGAAGAAGAACAGCGCCAGAATCGATTAAATTTATATATATATATATACATATAAATGTAATTATATTAAATCGAATAACGACGCTGTAGTTCGTATTTTGAAATCGAAACTTCAAACGATTATACCGGGAGATCCGACCGTCGGATTTTCCCGAAACTGGAACCGTTGGATTCGTTTTGAAAAGATCTTTCTAATGATGTAAATTTTGTGAAATCCAACGGTTAGATTTTCAGATATGTGTATATCAAATCTGAAGAAAAACAGCGCCACGGCCGCGTTATGGCCCGAAGCGTCGTTTTGAATAAATTGGCTATTTTAAAATAAATAAAAATAGCGATAAATCGTTATAAAATATTATAAACGATATGGATGTGAAATTTGGAAACTAACTGAAGGTCGGCTAAGTCGAATGGTTTCTTGGGTATTGATCTGATGTTGGTTTCGGCCTTCGGGGTTAATATTTGGGAAATCGTTCTCTTACTGATTGACGGTTAGTGACTAATGAATTGAAATGATGCGTAGTAGTGTTTGTGTAGCACTTGTTTATTATATACGCGAGTTGCTCAGAAAGACCAGGTTTATCCCATTCTGAATAACTGAATCGACGATAAGAAATCGAAGATGAAGACGGTGGTCGAAGACCGGAGATCTTCACCTCGTTTGGATGGTAACCGAGGTCCTGATTGGGAGGCATCCCGAAATATGGATAATGAGTGGTGATCGTCCAGACGTACGTGGTGATCGATGGGTTTGCGAGGTATATAGTGCCTCCGGTTTCGTTCAGACCCAGAACGGACTTGCAAATGGACAGTGTGTCTGACATTGGAATTTATTCTGTGTGATTGATAGCCATCAGTTGCACGGTGTGAATTGCCTGTGTGGCATGCTAAGATGCAGTGATCAGGGCTTCTGTTGAAAAGCAAAGTCTTGTGGTGATGATCAAAGCCTTGCCTGTGTGGCGTAGCTTTGTGATTAACGTGAATTCGCGAACCTCACACCCCGGTATGAACCAGAAACGGGAGAGGACATCAGGGAGGGCATGCGTTTCCTTCTAGTTAGAAGTGGCGTCAGTGGTTTTACATGCCCTGACGAGTTTGACTTATGTGGTTGTTGCTGTTGCGAGGCGCCTCGGTTATATCGGTCGATCCGGGACCGATGGAGTCATTCATTGGCTCATTTACGCCCCAAAGGGCGGGGAAACGCATTGTTCAGGCATTTTAATCCACATCGGTGGACCGGCCCTGACGATCCAAGGGTCGATGCGCTCTGACCCTGAGACATGGGCTAGATTGTCTCGAAGTCGGTAAGGACTATCTTTTGTCTTGGTTCATGACGGAAACCCAATTTCCAAATACGTGACTGTGCGGTTTTGATTGTGTATATATATATGGCGACATGATATATGGTACCCATGCCGTCTATGATTGATAGTTATGATGGAAATTGTTTTTGAAACACATAAATACTAGTAATAATATCAAATGCTTTTTGTTTTATTCGTATCAATCATATTTTGGCCATTATAAGGTAAAACTCTATCCTCCGGTTTGCATTGCATTGTGTGATGGGAACTGAGTCTTATAATGGCTTCATTTTTATAAAAAGCATTGCGATATTTAAAAGAATTATTTGTTTTAAAGCACTGGCGATCCAATGGAGTAAACCTGTTCCACGAAAGTGGCGTGGTCATGTGATTAGCCATATTTTAAATGTGTTGAGTAGATTTCTCATACCAGTCCCATGACTGACTCGTAGTTTGTTTCACTTTCAAACTCGGGTGCCCCTTTTTCTACACGGGCAGCCTTGTATTCAGGTTTTAGCTGGCTTTATTCGGATAGCTGGAGATGAAGATGGATTCTATCATTTATCTATTTTATGTTGTTCAGCTCCTATTGTACATATTTTGTTTGTTTTCCGCTGTAGACATTTATGTATAGCTGAACTGTATTTGTACTAAGTATGATCCTGTATACTGTGTAACTTTGATGATTTCATTTATCCAGTATATTCTATTGTGCATTATCTGGTGTATTTATTTATTTCTGTTCTGCTGTTATCTGTTTATGCGTTATATTCCAAAGATTACCCTTGCCGCCGTCAGTATGGGGTTTGGGGTCGTCACACGTGGTATCGGAGCTTTGGTTAAGCTTAGTTCTAGAATATAACATATTAATGAACTCGTAAGAAATAGAACCAGTAGTGTTCTAGGACGAGTAACTCATTACAGATAGGATCAGTAATATCCTAGTATGAGTAAAGCAGAACGAAATGCACCCAATAGACACATTTACATTTGAAGTATATGTTTCTATGTTTTGGAATATCTTTTCTGTGACCTGACACTTGATCTGCTATTTGCAGAAGTACCAGAAAAATGAGTGTCAGAAACTGGAGAAATGCAGAACCCGATCTAGAGGCTCTATTAAAGAGATATCGTAATCTGAACGGAGCTCAGTTCTCGGGCAATGAATCTATAATTCAGACTCAAGCTTGGATGAGTTCTGTCGAAAGAATTTTTGAGCGTATCCAGTTGAGAGATGATCAGAAAAGATTAGTAGCATCTTAGGAGCTTAAAGAAGAAGCTTTAATCTGGTGGGAAACAATCATCAAAGATAATCCAGAAGGTGATATCACCTCGGATAGATTTAAAGAGATTTTCCTAGAGAGATTTACTCCCCCTGAAGTGACGGAGCGATTATGTGATGAATTCTCTTATCTGATACAAGGAGATATGACCATTCCAGAATATCATAAGAGATTCAACGAACTTTCTCACTTTGCTCCTCATCTGATTCAAGATCCAAAGAGGAAGAATCTGAGAATCATTCATGGCCTGCAAAGAAAATACCAGAATAGTGTAATGAAGAATGTGAAGCTTCCTTTTTCAGAAATGATTTATATGGCTTATCAATATGAAGATCTCTATAAGAAAGGTATGTTGCAGGACGAAGAGGAAGTCAGTTCTAGTAACAAAGTGGAGTCTATGATTGATAGTCCTGAGGTCAGCAAGAAGCCCAAAGCAAATCAGAAAAGGGCTGAATCTGAGAAAGGACAAGTAACGACTGCCATATGCAGTAACTGTAAGAAGCCAGGGCATTTGGCGATATACTGCGGACCCTTGAAGAAGCGATTAAAAGGTGGGCTTCAATCCAAGAAGGGATTTCAAGAGAATAGAAAGTGCAATCAATGACATCAGTTGGGTCATGTAAAGCAAGATTGCCGGCTGTTAAAAACGACCAAAGAAGCTCAGGTAAATGAAGTAGCAGAAACTTCCGAGCCCTCAGCTAGTCAAGAAAGGGCTGATGTTTTGGAAGGCACGCTTAATGTCAAAAATATTCCAGTTAAAGTACTGTTTGATACAGGCGCGTCGCGAAGCTTTATTGCAAAGAATGCAGTTAAGAAACTGGATTTGAAATTGAGGAAGCTCAAAGAACCAATGACTGTCCAAAATTCAGTTGGGGGTTCCATCGATCTCAGTTGGGTTTGTGGGGTGTCTGTCTCTTTTTCCTGCTATAAATTCCCTACTATCTCTATCGTCATGAATTTTTCTGAATTCGATCTTATTCTGGGATTGGATTGGCTAACCAGATATGAGGCAGAGGTTAGATGCGCCGAGAGAGTTGTTAAGGCAAAGGCCTAATCAGGGAATTATATAACCATACCATGTGAAGGCCCGAATTCAAATAGAAATGACTTCTGGGCAGCTTTGGATGTTTCTCCAGCTCAAATAGAAAATATCCCTGAAGTCACAGAGAATATTCCCGACCTAATGAAAGATATTCCTGTCGTCAAAAATTATGTGGATGTGTTTGAAGAAGTTGTTCGATTACCTCCGCAGAGAGAAATAGATTTCAAGATTGCTTTGATTCTGAATGCAAGGCCGGTAGTTCACGCTATTCGAAGAATGTCCTTGAAAGAGAAAGAAGAACTTGACAATCAAACACGACAGCTAGTATGGAAGGGTCTGATCAGGCCTAGTTTCACTGATTGGGGAGTAGCAGTGGTGTTTGTCCCAAAATCTGACGGTACTCTACGGCTATGTGTGGATTATCGTGATTTGAACAAGCAGACAATAAAGAACAAATATCCATTGCCGCGAATCAATGATTTGTTGGATCGTCTGAATGGAGCACAAGTATTTTCAAGGATGGACCTAGCTACAGGCTTCCATCAGCTTCGAATTGCCGAAGAGTGTGTTCCTATGACAACATTCAGGGGCCCAGACTTATTCTACGAATGGTTAGTAATGTCGTTCGGCTTATGTAACGCTCCAGCTTACTTCGTCGATCTGATGAATAGAGTGTTCAGAGGGGTTTTGAATAAATTTGTTCTGGTTTTTATTGACGATATTCTAATCTTCTCTAAATCAAAAACCGACAAAAGAGCTATGCCGATAGGAGAAGAAGAGATATATCATTTGCTGTGGGCGACTATGTATATCTGAAAGTATCGCCGATGAGAGGAGTTATCCGGTTCGGTAAAACTGGGAAGTTGGCGCCCAAATTCATTGGTCCATTTCCTATTCTTGAACGGATTGGAACTCTCGCTTATAGGGTTAAATTGCCTGATTGGTTTCCTGGAGTTCATGATGTATTTCACATATCTCAACTTCGAAAGAACGTTCATGATCCAGACTTGATCGTGGAAGAAGCAGCTCAACAAGATATTGAAATCACTCCAGAATTAGCTGTGACAAGAGAGCCGCTCAAGATTATCGGCAAAGAAACCAAAGAGCTGAGGAACAAGAAGGTTCACTTAGTCAAAGTGCAATGGAGTGGAGATCCGCGAGATTGTACTTGGGAAACTGAGGAGAGCATTCAGAAAGCCTATCCTAGATGTCGAGTAGATATCTCTGATTGACTCCGGTGCAAGGTACATTTACCATACTTTGCATTACCAATTAGTTCTCTACTCTGTTGTTATTTTCTTTCCATGGATGTGCACTTTTAATTCTATAGTCTGAATGATTTTAAAAGAGTATAGAAATTGATTAGTATATTTTTGAAGAGTTAGAAACAAATTGCTTGTTGTTTGCATTGTGTGATAGTAAATTGGATTAATTAAATTATTGAAATGATAGTTAATTTAATTAATAAGAGAATGAATGGTAGAATTTATACATTTAAATCACACATTGAACTGATTAGAAAATAGATAGAAATATATACATGTGCATTATATATGTTTGAACAGGTAAATGGATAGCTGTTGAGTAAAGATTTTATTTGCGTGCCTGACAAATAGATAAACCTTAATGAGTTGGATGCGAAATATTATTATATCAACTCCTGTGAATGTCATTGGATGCGGAGTGCTGGTTATTCTGTGTGTAATAATAAACGTCGCCATAGGATAGTAACAATTAATTTTGAACTACATTACATGGCATACTTCTGAAGATAGGCATACTTCATCATATACCACATAAGCATTTGGAGCTTGTGTGACGAGGTGGAAGATTTACCATACGAGCGAGAGGCTTGTATGGCGATGACTATATTTTACAGGTTGAACAGATGACTGATATGGACTATTTAAATTTGTAACGATAAATTGCCAGATTAATAAAAAACCCACACGGGTCTGGAGTTGACAATAATCACGTCTCTCTAGTCATTAGATACGGCACATGGACTATTTATTTCCCACACGGGACGAGGTGACGAGGATTTATCCTCTAGAGCAATTAAAATACACACTCCCTCAGGCTTTGACAGGGTGACGAGAATTTATTCTCTGGAGTTATTATCTATATACGCTCCCCTGTAAACACCAGAATATATCACTATAAATACGTGTATGCTTATTAGGATTTATTGGGTACCTAATACGGCCCAATAAATTTCCAAACCTCTCCCCGTACAAAGGAGGTTATGGCGAAATTTTTCGAAAATTCCGGGTGTTAGCCAAATTTTTGAAGAATTTGAAAATTCTCAAAAACTGAAAAGTTGGAGAATGGAAGCCAGATTGAACGTAAGGTCAATTAATCAAACCACTTTCGACTTTGTTCCTTTTCGGGGGCGAAAAGTTTTAAGTGGGGGAGATTGTAACGACCAGGAAAATCAGAACCAATTTAAAATTTTTAAATTGGCTAAAATAGTGGATTTTAAATATTTAAAATAAATATTTTAAATAATAGCAATGAAAAATGAGTTTGAATCGACATTTGAAAACGAATATAATTAATTCTAATTATAAACAAGGCCTGAAATGGCGCGGTAGTTTCAAAATTTGAGTTCAAACTTTGACTGACTGTACCGGGCGCAAAACAAAACGGATTTGAGTGAAACCAAAAATATTTAAATCTGTTAGTGAATACCTTTCTAACAAATCTGAAAAATCGAAGGTTCATAGCGGAAAGCAAAAGTTATGCCCAAATGAATTTTCAGAAAGGTCGCTATGGAATTTATATAGCCCGTGAAAATGGCCATTTTGCATACGACCTCGGAATTCGACGAAACCACTTTAGTTGGATCCGGGATGTGAATTTATTGCTAGGTTTCAAATTTCATAATTTTTGAAGCTAGTATGTGAGCGTGGCAAAGGAAAACGTGTTTTGGTCAATTACAATTAAATTGGATCGACCAGAAATGAGCCTTTTTGCAAACGGTCTTAGAATTCGACGATACTAGTTTTGTTGGGACCGTATCGTCAAAACATAGCTAGATTTATTTTTTGGAATTTTTCAAATCAGTTTATGGCCCTGGCAAATTGAAATGTACGTTCAAATTAAATATTGAATGTTTTATATTTTAATTTGAAGGAAAACTGACTGAAACAGTCGAATGGGCCTTCGAAACATATCCCATTGTGTTCGGAATGGGGGTAAAACACTAGGGACGACAGTCGTTGGGTTTGGATTGGAGGTTGTGTCAGAAAACCCCTTTTAAAACCCACCGGCCAATCAGAATTTTTATAAAAAAAAGGAAAAACCCTTTTTCTCTCTCCTCGATTAAACGCGAAAGATGGCGGAAACCCGTTCAAACTTTCCCCCTCATTTTCCGATCAATCCACGAAAAATTAGCCCCTCCTCCAGTTGAAGATTTTGTAGAGCTCCTCGAGATCTTCAAATCCATATATAGTTTGGAATTTTTCGTGGCCTGTGGAGTGCGAATCGACGCCAGGAAGTCGACGTCTTCAAGCCGCCGCCGCCATCACCTGCAGCCGCCGAGTTCAACCCCCTCCCTGGCGCACGTGCGCCTCTCCAAGCCCTTCCACGTGGCAATGGCCGATCGTCGTATCGAGCAACGGATTTCACGAAAAATCAAAACCTAGTTTTGAACCTCCTCTGAAAGGTACGGCTGATTTTGTTTGAACTGATTTTAACACCTTTAAACCGTTGCAAACTTTGAAAAATCATATCTTTTTCGTTTCTTGATGAAATTCAGTGAAACAAGAGACAGTGGACCCGTGTGGACGTCTTCTACATTTTAGAAGAGACCGCATATTTTTCTGAGCCCCGCTATTTTTGGTGGAGTGGAACTCAATGTGAGATTTCTAATTTATAAACGATGGAAAACGACGATGTATAAATTATATAGTCGATGTATGAGTTATATAAGCGTTGCACACCTCTTGTATAAGCGTTGTATAAGTTGTACGTTCGATGTATAAGTTATATATGCGTTGTAAAAATGATACATGTGTTGAATTGAAATTCATTCGTTGAATTGCAATTCATGTGTTGAATGGTATTCGTGTTTTAAATATAAAAATCACATTTTTATCTATTTATCTAAACTATAGAAAACCTTCATGTGTTGAATCGAAATTCATTCGTTGAATTAAAATTCATGTGTTGAATGGTATTCGTGTTTTAAATATAAAAATCACATTTTTATCTATTTATATAAACTATAGAAAACCTTCAAGTGTTGAATCGAAATTCATTCGTTGAATTGCAATTCATGTGTTGAATGGTATTCGTGTTTTAAATATAAAAATCACATTTTTATCTATTTATATAAACTATAGAAAACCTTCATGTGTTGAATTGAAATTCATTCGTTGAATTAAAATTCATGTGTTGAATGGTATTCGTGTTTTAAATATAAAAATTACATTTTTATCTATTTATATAAACTATAGAAAACCTTCATGTGTTGAATCGAAATTCATTCGTTGAATTGCAATTCATGTGTTGAATGGTATTCGTGTTTTAAATATAAAAATCACATTTTTATCTATTTATATAAACTATAGAAAACCTTCATGTGTTGAATCGAAATTCATTCGTTGAATTGCAATTCATGTGTTGAATGGTATTCATGTTTTAAATATAAAAATCACATTTTTATCTATTTATATAAACTATAGATTACCTTCATGTGTTGAATCGAAATTCATTCGTTGAATTGCAATTCATGTGTTGAATGTTATTCGTGTTTTAAATATAAAAATCACATTTTTATCTATTTATATAAACTATAGAAAACCTTCATGTGTTGAATCGAAATTCATTCGTTGAATTAAAATTCATGTGTTGAATGGTATTCGTATTTTGAAAGAAATTGTTTTATAATAAAAATCCTATTTTTATCATCAATATGAACTATATGAAATAATATGGTTTTGAAGTAAATTGTTTTATAGTAAAAATCCTATTTTTATCACCTATATTAACTATATAAAATGGTCGTGTTTTGAAATAAATTATTTTACATTAAAAATCACATTTTTATTATATACATGAATTGTTAAAAATAGTGAAGTGTTGAAATAGAAGACAGTTAGATAAAAATATCATTTTTATCAAATGTATGAAAATCATATAGTTTTGAAATCGAAGAATCGATATATATATATATATATATAAATAGAATTGAAATATATCGAATAACGAAGCTGCAGTTCGTATTTTGAAACCGTGATTTCAAACGATTAGTGCGGGAGATCCAACCATCGGATTTTCCCGAAACCGCAACCGTTGGGTTCGCTTTGAAAATATCTTTCCAACGGCACCAACTTTGTAAAAATCCAACAGTTGGATTGTCAGGAATGTTTAATTCAAATCTGAAGAAGAACAGCGCCGGAATCGATTATATATATATAATTATATTAAATCGAATAACGACGCTGCAGTTCGTATTTTGAAATCGTAACTTCAAACGATTATACCGGGAGATCCGACCGTCGAATTTTCCCGAAACTGGAACCGTTGGATTCGTTTTGAAAAGATCTTTCTAATGATGTAAATTTTGTGAAGATCCAACGGTTAGATTTTCAGATATGTAAATCAAATCTGAAGAAAAACAGCGCCACGGGCCCGTTATGGCCCGAAGCGTCGTTTTGAATAAATTGGCTATTTTAAAATAAATAAAAATAATGATAAATCGTTATAAAATATTATAAACGATATGGATGTGAAATTTGGAAACTAACTGAAGGTTGGCTAAGTCGAATGGTTTCTTGGGTTTTGATCTGATGTTAGTTTCGGCCTTCGGGGTTAATATTTGGGAAATCGTTCTCTTACTGATTGACGGTTAGTGACTAATGAATTGAAATGATGCGTAGTAGTTTTTGTGTAGCACTTGTTTATTATATACGCGAGTTGCTCAGAAAGATCGGGTTTATCCCATTCTGAATAACTGAATCGACGATAAGAAATCGAAGATGAAGACGGTGGTCGAAGACCGGAGATCTTCACCTCGTTTGGATGGTAACCGAGGTCCTGATTGGGAGGCATCCCGAAATATGGATAATGAGTGGTGATCGTCCAGACGTACGTGGTGATCGATGGGTTTGCGAGGTATATAGTGCCTCCGGTTTCGTTCAGACCCATAACGGACTTGCAAATGGACAGTGTGTCTGACATTGGAATTTATTCTGTATGATTGATAGCCATCAGTTGCACGGTGTGAATTGCCTGTGTGGCATGCGAAGATGCAGTGATCAGGGCTTCTGTTGAAAAGCAAAGTCTTGTGGTGATGATCAAAGCCCCGTCTGTGTGGCGTAGCTTTGTGATTAACGTGAATTCGCGAACCTCACACCCCGGTATGAACCAGAAACGGGAGAGGACATCAAGGAGGGCATGCGTTTCCTTCTAGTTAGAAGTGGCGTCAGTGGTTTTACACGCCCTGACGAGTTTGACTTATGTGGTTGTTGCTGTTGCGAGGCGCCTCGGTTATATCGGTCGATCCGGGACCGATGGAGTCATTCGTTGGCTCATTTACGCCCCAAAGGGCGGGGAAACGCATTGTTCAGGCGTTTTAATCCACATCGGTGGACCGGCCCTGACGATCCAAGGGTCAATGCGCTCTGACCCTGAGACATGGGCTATATTGTCTCGAAGTCGGTAAGGACTATCTTTGCCTTGGTTCATGACGGAAACCCAATTTCCAAATACGTGACTGTGCGGTTTTGATTGTATATATATATGGCGACATGATATATGGTACCCATGCTGTTAGCCCACTTTGTGAACTGGGCAACACAAAGTCAAGATATGAAATATTGAAGAACTCGAAAAACTCTGAAGCGGGTCGGATCGGTGCAGGATAGCGTTTCGGATCGGATAAAGTTTTCTGTTCGGATCGGTGAACTATTGCTGAGGAAATTAGAAAGGCACAGCTGTTCGGATCGGAGGGCAATATAATCTCAATTGGATCGGAAATCCACTTGGTTGCTACGGAGATAGATCGGAGCGGAGCGGAGCAGACTAAAGAGGAGAGAGCGTTGTTTCCAAGCCAATCCGGGTCGGATCGGATATCCCGATCCGAACCCCTTGTACACGTCCCTCCGACCCGAACCCATTTTCCATATCATTCTCCTGCATAAGCGCCTGGATATCCGGATCGGCTATGACCAGTTCCTTCCCATAACGTCCATTATTCTGATGCGTTGTCAACATAGAAATCCATCCGAACCCGATGCTGATGGGATGGGTGACACGTGGCTCCGATCCGGATCGGGCTCTGAGCAAATTCACACCTATAAATACCCCGTCTGGAGACAAAGAAAAGGATCTTTTTCTGGCACTTGGAGAGTTCAACCACCTTCATAGCCCGAATTCCAGCAATCCCGGAGAATCCAAATCTTCTTTCATTATTTGTTTTCTATAATTGAGTGATTATAAGTGAGTTGTGAGAGAAATCAAGTGAATATTTCATTGTATTTGCAACTGAATCATTGAAAATAGTGAAAGATAAGTGGACGTAGGCATTTCTTCGCCGAACCACTATAAATCCTGTGTGTTCATTTTCATTTTTATCTCATTTCATTCGCTTTTAATCAATTTGGGTGTTAGAACCACTTTTTGGTCTAACATTTTGGTGCTTTCACTGAGAACTCATCTGAATCCTTTGTTTTTCGGGATTATCGTTCTACTTTTTGAACCGTTGAGTTCAAAGAAGTTAATCCTCAAATCTCAACGCCCTGGGATATTTGTTGAAGTGATTGTCGAAGAATTATGGCCAAAGGAAAAGGCAAAGAAATTCAATCTGTTCGAGGAAATGGAGCTGGCGAAGATCAGCAAAATACGGTTGTGACAAGGTCTCGTGGGCAGAGTTCAACAGCAGGACGAACCGATGCTGGAAACCCGAACCGCCATCATGGGGAGAGCTCCGATCCGATCCGGGTAGGAGATTATGAAGCAGTGCATTCCCCCAACCTGAACCGACCCGAGCAGCTTGCCATGTACCGACCCGACCAGACTCCCCAGCTCCGATCCGACCCGACCTCCCATTTCCGATCCGATCCGACTCTTGGTGATGTTGGAACTTCTACTCGAGTCCCTACAAATGCTCCGATTCCAACCGCCAGGGTCAGTGATCAGGTCAACCCATCTGCGCCCATTACTCAAGGAGATTTCTCGCGCCTACTTGATATGCTTGAAAGTACAAGGGAGGCCATGAAAGTCCACGAGCGCACTAATCTCATGATGCAGGAGAATATGAGGCTCATGAGTAGGGAGATTAGCGAACTCCGTCGACAGAGAACTCCATCACCGGTTCGTCACACACCAGTGGATCAGTCTTCATCTTCCGAGGAAGAGCGGCCCCGTGAACGAAGGCCGCTCGAACGACCTCAGAATGTGGAGCAGTTGACATTTGGACCTTTGGGATCTCGTGAGGATATTGCACGAGCGCTAGGAAACAATGACCCCACTCGGGGGCAAAGACTCCAGTCCCCTCCTCCCGAGATCGACCGGGAGCGCAGGGAACGGAATAGAGCAGAAGCGGCTCGAAGAAGAAGGGCATCTCCTGAACAAGAGCCCAGAAGGAACTCGGATACTAGGGCCAGGGAACCTGAGCGGCCCCTAACTAATGATGATGTACATGCAATGGTTCGCCAGATCATGTCCGAGAGCCGGAACTATACAAATGAAGATTATGGCATTGAGCGAAGCCATACTCCTTTCACCGACGATATCCTCGACTTCCAATTTCCCCGGCGCTTTAATTTGCCACAGATGGACAAGTACAACGGAAGGACTGATCCGGGACAGCATTTGATGCGATACTCGTGGCTCATGAATGCTGCTGCTGCCCCTGATGAAGTGAAGTGCAAAGCATTCCCAATCTATTTAGAGGATGTGGCGCTGTTCTGGTTTACCCGACTTCCTCCTCGTTCGATTTCAAATTACAGGGAACTGAGCGAACGTTTTATGAACCAGTTCCGACTCCATGCCCGAAAGTCCAAAAGTGTTATTGAATTGTCGAGAATCAAGCAGGCACCAGGAGAGTCTTTGAGGGCATATCTTGACCGTTTTAACCTAGATGTGACTGAAGTTAGTGACCCGCATGAGCCCACCATCCTGATGGCATTAAAGGAAGGAGTCGATCCTGAATCTGAGTTCGGGGATTACCTTTCTGGAAAGACACCCTCCACGAGAGAGATATTCTATGAAAAAGCCGATATTTATTTAAGGCGAGAGGAGGCCAGGGCAAACCGAAAGAGAAAGTCTGAGGCGGCTTCAAAAGAAAATGTGCAGAGTAATATCGCCGTGAAGCAATCTGGGGAAAGTTCCGGCAAGGTTGAAGTAAATGTGGGAAACAAGGGTGGAAACAACAATGCTGGAAGCGGGGGTAACGACAACAATCACCGTAATCCGAACGGTAACAGAAGAAACAGAAATAGGGGAAGCGATCCTAACAAAAGACCCCGATTCCAGACCTACGAGAATTATACACCATTGAACGACACCCTGGAGAATATTTACCTGGATACGTACAATGTTTTGCAGTACAAAAGACCGCCACCTCGTGATTCGACCGAGAAAGAAATGGCGACATGGAAATTTTGTTTGTTTCATGGAACTCATGGGCATTCAACCAATGAATGTCGGCATTTGAGGGATGTGATTGAGAAGCTGCTGCGTGAAGGGAAGTTGGATGAATACAAGGTTGCCCCGAGGGACAGGGGGCAAGGAGAGCAGGCTCCAAAACAAATTCTACCTGCTCCCAAGCCCACAGCGCAGCAGAAAGGTAAAGGAATTGTTATCAACTCCATAGTGGGCGGACCTCACCCAGCAATCTGAAGTTTCAGATCAATGGATCAATATGTAAATGCTGCCAAGCACATAGATGTGAATGAAGGGGATGATTTGGAAGATGTCACCCCCATAAAACAACAGAAGACCATGTTTGACGACGTGGTGTTCCGCAGCAGAGATAATACTGGGATCCAATCACCCACTGATGATCCGTTGGTTATTACTACCATCATTGGGCCGGCCTTGGTTCATAAGGTATTAGTAGACAACGGAAGTTCCGTTAATATTTTGTTTAAAAATTCATTTGATCAGATGAAGCTTGAGTCTGAAGATTTGAAGCCATGTGAAGGATGGATAAGAGGCTTCAATGGGGCGTCAACAGCTCCCATGGGATATATAGAATTGCCCGTGACCTTGGGGCAAGGAGAACGCAGAAGAGTGCGGATGCTTCAGTTCGTAGTATTGGACGTAGATTCGCCTTATAATGCATTTTTGGGGAGGCCTGCCCTTGCTGAATTCAGAGTTTGCATCGCCCCCTGGTGTTTATTGCTTAAGTTCCCAACCGAAGCTGGAACTGGAGTAATGAGAGGGGATCAAGTTTCCAAACGGGCCTGCTATGTGGCCGAACTAAAGATGTTGATGAAAGGACTTAACATCGGAAGTGAAGATGCCTCGCCTCCCCCAAAGGGGGGCTCAGCGTAGCAATTAGAGAAATCGGCCCTGAAGGAGTTGCTAAAAGGAACGCCTGAAGACCTGGATCCCAGAAAAGACGAGGAACCAGAGACTAAGAATGCAACTCCTAATGAAGCGACAGTGGAAATTCCCATTGATGACGCTGATCCGACAAGAGTCTTGAAGATTGGTTCTCAATTGGATCCACGTCGAGCCAAAGAACTAACGGACTTCTTGAAGGCAAACTTGGACGTGTTTGCCTGGACCCACGCTGACATGTGTGGGATATCGCCATCCATTATAAGTCACAAATTGAATGTAAACCCGAAACATCCTCCTGTGAAGCAAAAGAGACGCATGCTGGGCCCAGAGAGGTCGGCTGCTCTCAAAGAGGAAGTGGAGAAGTTGAAGCAGAATGGATTTATTCGAGATTCGACATATCCTGACTGGATATCGAATCCCGTCTTGGTAAAGAAGCCGAATGGAAAGTGGCGGACTTGCATTGATTTTTCAGATTTGAACAAAGCTTGCCCAAAAGATAGTTTCGCACTTCCCAGGATTGACCAGCTTGTAGATTCGACAGCAGGTCATGAACTTCTCTCTTTCATGGACGCATACTCTGAGTACAACCAAATTCCTATGCACGTGCCAGACCAAGAACATACGAGCTTCATTACGAATTTGGGATTATATTGTTATGTTGTAATGCCATTCGGATTGAAAAACGCTGGAGCCACTTATCAGCGCTTGGTGAACAGAATGTTTTATAATCAAATAGGAAAAACTATGGAAGTTTATGTGGATGATATGCTTGTCAAATCGAAACAGTCCTCCAGCCATACGCAAGACTTGGCGGAAATGTTTGGTATCCTGCGAAAGTATCGGATGAAATTGAATCCTCTGAAATGCTCATTTGGAGTGGCATCGGGAAAGTTCCTTGGCTTCATTGTGAGCTCCCGAGGAATTGAAATCAACCCTAGCCAGATAGCAGCGATTAGAAATATTGAAGAGCCAAGGAGAATTAAAGACGTCCAAAGTCTTGTAGGGAAAGTAGCGGCGCTGAGTAGATTCATCTCCAAAGCCACAGACAAATGCGTTCCATTTTTTGATCTAATCAAAAGGGGAAAGAAAAACTTTGAGTGGACTCCGGACTGTGTTGAGGCCTTTCGAAATTTATTGGAACTGCTAGAGAAACCGCCGATTTTGTCAAAGCCAGTGGATCACGAAGAATTGTTTGTTTACTTGGCAGTCTCGGCTCACGCCGTTAGCACAGCCCTTGTTCGAGAAGAAGACAAAGTACAAAGGCCAGTGTATTATGTAAGCAAGAAATTAGCAGCGGCAGAGCGCAACTATCCAAAGATTGAGAAGCTCGCTTACAGCCTCCTAATCGCATCCCGAAAACTTCGTCACTATTTCCAAGCTCATCCAATAACCATATACACCGACTAGCCCTTGAGGCAGGTGCTGCAGAGACCCGAAGCGTCGGGAAGGTTGATCAAATGGAATATAGAATTAAGTCAATTTGATTTGAATTTTCAACCACGAAAGTCGATCAGGGGGCAAGCTCTGGCAGACTTTATTGCGGAGTTCACCATCCCAGAGGAGGAAGTAATCGATGACAGAGTGGTTAAGTCCGAGGATGAGTTAAAGATGGATCCGTGGAAACTATACACAGATGGAGCCAAGAACGACCGAAGGTCCGGAGCTGGAATCGTCTTAGTCACTCCTGAAGGACGGTCGTTATATTACGCTCTACGATTAGAATTTTCGGCTACTAACAATGACTCTGAATATGAAGCCCTGATTGCCGGGCTGAAGCTTGCTAAAGACCTTGGAATAAAAATATTGGACATATACTATGACTCTAAAATCGTTGTTTGCCAAGTGCGAGAGGAATTTATGGCTCGGGGACCTCGACTTATCGCCTACCTCAGGAAAGTGAGAGAGCTATTGAGTAGCTTGGAGAGGTACGATATAACACACATCCCAAGAGCCGAAAACCAGGAGGCGGATAAGTTGGCAAAGCTGGCTAGTTCCGACAATCCAGAAGAGATTGAAATAATCCCAATTGAAACGTTGGAATCGCCAAGCTTTGAGTCGATGGAAGTTGAGTTCGCTTTCGAAGCAGAACCGGAGAAGGAGTCGTGGATGACTCCAATTAAGAATTTCCTTAAGAATGGGACACTCCCATCAAAGAAGAGTGAGAAAAGGGCTGTAGTTCTCAAGGCTACCAGATATGTCATACAAGATGACACTCTTTATAGGCAAGGATTTTCTATGCCCCTGTTACGATGTATAGCACACTACGACATCAAGCGTGTACTAAGAGAAGTACACGAAGGTGAGTGTGGAGATCATACAGGAGGTCAGACTTTAGCAAAGAAGATATTGCGATACGGATACTTCTGGCCTACAATTAATAAAGATGCAGCTGATTATTCACGACGCTGCGATAAGTGCCAGAGATTCGCCAAAATCCCCAGAGCACCGTCGACCCAACTTAAATCAATGGTGAGTCCTTGGCCATTTGCCACATGGGGAATTAATATCATTGGAGTTCTACCGATTGCTAAAGGAGGAGCTAAATATGCAATAGTGGTCGCGGACTATTTTACGAAGTGGGTGGAAACTGAGCCCTTGACCAAGATCACGGCAAGAAAGGTGATAAGTTTTGTGGTCAGAAATATTATATGCCGATTCGGGATTCCAAGGACGATTATAACTGACAACGGAACCCAATTTGATAGTACTGAATTCAGAAATTTCTGCCAGAAGTATAAGATTGACAAGCGATATACTGCAGTTGCCTATCCGCAGTCGAGCGGGCAAGTAGAGGCAATAAACAAAGTAATAAAATCCATCCTCAAGAAACGGTTAGAGCGTGCAAAGGCAAAATGGGTTGACGAATTGCCCCTAGCTTTGTGGGCATATCGAACAACATTTAAGATGGCCACCGGTCACACCCCTTACTCTCTCTCCTTTGGTTCAGAAGCAGTAATTCCAGTTGAACTGGAAGTTCCTTCCCACAGGGTGACATATTATGACCCGATGACGAATCGGGCGCTCTTACTTGAGTCTCTTGATGAGGTCGAAGAAAAAAGGGACGAAGCAGATTTGCGTGCAGCAAGACATCGACGTCAGATGGCACGCTATTACAACAAAAAAGTTCGCCTCAGGACTTTTGAACCAGGAGATTTGGTGCTAAAGAGAGTCTTTCCATCCCTTCCTCACCTCGGTCCAAAGTGGGAAGGACCCTTTGTCATCCAACGGAAACTTGAAAAAGGAACCTTCAAGTTAACGACCGTAGATGGCGAAGAAGTCCCTAGAGCATGGAATGCCCAACACTTAATGCGATATTTGGATTAGAAATGCTGTACTCTTTGTTATTTTTCTTATGAACTCTGTAATAAGGCACGACTTGCCTTGGGAAAATATGACGATATGAATAAAGGACTATAAAGTGGATGTAGGCTACGACTTAGCCGAACCACTATAAAAATATTGTGTGTTATTTACTTTTATGCATTACATATATACATTCATCAATTATTCTGTTGTGATTATGGAATACAGGATGATTCAAAACCTGAAAAGGTTAAAGACAGTTTAAACATAAGAAAAAGCACAGCGACTACTTGTGCGATAAGACATAAAAGAATGAGAAAACGACATTCTTAACTCTAACTCTCCAGAGAGAGAGAGAGAGAGTATAAAAGCGTCTCCGACTGAGCGCTGAAAAAGAAATTCTTCCCTTAACTATAACTCTCTAGAGAGAGAGAGAGAGAGTATAAAAGCGTCTCCGACTGAGCGCTGAAAAAGAAACTCTTCCCTTAACTCTAGCTCTCCAGAGAGAGAGAGTATAAAAGAAATGCCAGAAAAACGACAGGTCTTAATGACACAGGAAATGCTATCCCGTCAGAGAATCGGGAGCATTCAGATTGCTTGATTAAGCATTAATAATTTATTAGAATTAACTGGGGGCATATATGTATACACATATTCTCTCGCTCCGTGACTTCATTTCGTAACTATAGCAAGACATGCATTTTTACATAAGTGCAGAAGTGCTGACAAACAGACATTGCAGAAAATGAGTTATTTTTTATTTACAAATGAATGAATTTGTACAGGAAAATAGCTAAAAAAGAAAGTGCAGGAGCCACACTTGTAGCAGCAATTATTGGTTCGTTAAATGCTAAAACCATACAAGGCAATCCACTATTTAGATTTCGGATGAGCTTTGGACTTCTTGGCGGCTTTCTCCGCATCCTTTGCTTCTTTCTCAGCCTCTGTCAAGATTCGTTTTGATTTTTTCTATCCTGAAGATGCAGTGCTGGAGCCAGTAGACTTCTTCCCGGAGGGCGGAGCGCTGGAATCAAGAGAAGATTTTTTAGCAAGTTCCTCTGTAATAGATCTAGTTGAGAGCTTAACAACTAACCTTGATCCCGCATCCACAACTGCAAGGGGCTTGAGGGCTTCGGGGTCTAGTTCTTCGGCTTTTAATTGCAAGCGTTTGTCTTGATCAGCTTTCATTGCAGCCAAGGTAACATCATCAGCATTTTTTGACTCCCCGACTACAGCAACTTCTGGTTCCTCTTCATGCCCCCCGTCACCGCCATCGTCCTTTAAAGCTGCTATCATTTCTTCATCATGGGGAGTGGCGACCTTAGTTGGCTCACTTCCTTCTCCCAAGTCTATAGGAGAAGCCTTATCCTCCCCTCTTTTGGCCTTTTCTGCGGGCTTTGCCCTGGCGGTGGCTCCCTGAGTCACATCTGTCTTTTCGGATGGCTCAACACCTACAGAATGAGAAGCAACAATTATCAACTCAGGCGAAAACAATGGGTTTTTCATCGATTGCTCAATCACGTGGCGAAAGGTAGAAATAGCCTTGACAAATTGAGGAGAAAAGGTAGGGATACCTTCTGAAGACTTCTCGGCAGGGGTGACTACTACCTCTGATGCTGTTTCAGGAATAGGGGATAGCAGAGTTGTTCGAGCAATTCCCGGATTTTCAGGATCATACCCCTCTACTTCAGAAGTCGCAGGGGCAGAAGAAGAGGAACCAGCTTCGAGAACATTCTTCTGTTTAGACTTTCGTCTCTCTTCTTCCATGGCCTCAGCAATGAGGCGGCGCCCTTCGGCTAGGCGCTCCGGTTCATCGTCTCTCAAGTATTTCTCCATTAGCTTATCTTCAGCGATGGAATCGACCTTAAGTTCCTCTTTTTCCCACTCAATGATCTGATTCCATACTTGAACCAGAGTGGATGGATAATCCTTGATCCAAGAAATGTTTCGGCGATGGATGATATGTGCGAAGAATTCAATCATTAATTCGCCGAAACCCTGAATATCAGCCTCCGCCTCAGATAATTGTTTGCGGGCTTCCTCCGCAGATTTGATAGCACACTCAACATTGCCCTCAGCCAGGGCAGCTCTGTTCTCCGCCTCCAATAGCTTTGAAGCCAAGTCAGCATTCTTCTTTTCTAGTTCAGCACTCCTCTTTGCTAACTCGGCATTTTTCCGTTCAAGCTCAGCATAAGCAAGGCGTGTCTTAGCAGCTTCTGACTTAGCCTCATCAGCTTGCTTTTTTAATTCAGAACGCTCTTGAGTGTGAGATTCAAGCAAGTCATGATAACGTTTTTGCATGTCCTCAAATTGTTGTTTGAAGTTAGAAGCGTCCCTTTGAGCGACAGCTAGCTGAGCTTGAGTGTCTTCCAAATCTTTTCCTAGAGCTTTTAAAGCTTTGGCATCCTCCTCCGCGGTCTTTTGCATTGAATCAGTATTCGTGATTAGAGTGCGGATAATTCTGGAAAGATTGCGTGAATATTTAAACATCTCAGTATATTGTTTTTCAACCGCATCTATCTTTGCTTCGGCCTCATCTGCCCACTTAGAAGAAACAGGTTCAAGGGCAGGTAAAAAAGTCAAAGTCTCGAAGTAGTATTCGGGAAATTGCTCCTCCAAATATGCCCGCTTTATTGCAGTTTCCGCATCTAGTGGGAGAGGAGCGGGGATTGTCAATTCGGTGTCCCTGTGTGAGGAGGATTCGGTAGTTTCTTTGTCTGTCCCAGGTCGTTTGGTAGCAGGGACTTTGTGCTTACTCCGAGACCCGGTTTCTTTCGGAGGACTTCTCTCTCTACTGCGCTTTTCATGGGAAGAAGTGGAGTCTTTAGATTGTGGTTTGTCCTCTTCCCTTCGGCTTTGATAACCCTTGTATTTCTCTTGTTCCGGCCGAACTGGTAAGCGAGAACGTGAGGGTCGAGAACGATAGGGATCATAAGGCCTTCTCTCATCCCTGCCCCGATCATCACGACGATCATACTCGACATCCTGGGGAGGATTGGACATGCTGCGGCGAAGCTTCCTGATATCATAATAGGATCGAGACATCATACCTGCACAATAAGACAAACGAAATTTAGAATTAATGGATTCACGGAGAAAGAGGTGCAATGAATGCTAATGCTGTTGTATAAAGTGTGTCCTAAGTGGTGTGTTTCCCCCCAACCAACCCGAATCTGAAGCTAGACTAGTACGGGCAGGCTCTTTAGCCTTAGCAGGAGTGGTCTCTTCAGAAGAGGTAAAGACTAAAGGATCCTTCCTGAAATCCTCTGAGGTGTATATAGTTTCAGGCAAGGGGAGATCCCCCAAACCCTGAAATATTTGGTCATCAGTACTAGGGATATTCCCCTCGGAAGCATTAAGTGGCGACTCTTGGGAGGATGTTGACTTTTCCGGAGAAGTAGCCTCCTCGGGGGCAATATATCCTTCACGATGCTTTTCGGCCAGGTTAGCCAATTCGTCATCCTGGGTAGAAGATGGAGAAGGTGAAGTTCGAAGAGGCACTGTAGGAACTCCTGAGCCTTCTCCTATCTCTGGGACTACCTCCACTGGAGGAATATATGCGTATGGAGCCGTCCCATGACCAATGCTACGAAAAACGGATAACAGCCCATGGAAGTGAAGATATTCGTCCTTAAGGACTTCATCGATGGTCAAGAATTTTTGATCGCCATTAAGAAGTTGGTGCATCCGGTCAAAGAACACCTGATCTGATATTTTTTTTGGATTGTCAACTGCAAACAAAGAGGAAACAAGTTAAGGTAATGATTCAAGTGTATAGAGCCCGGATTTAGAGAATCAGTGCTTTACTTGATTTTGTCCACCTCTTGGCGCATCCAGGCTGTCGCTTCACGTAGAACCATTCTAGTCTGGAATCTCCAGCTTTACTGCTGAATGGTGCTGAGATTATCTTCCTTTTTGGAACTGACTCGAAGTAACAGAAAGATGGAGTCTCTCGAGTCCGATGCTTGAAATTATAGAAGAAGTGAACGTCATCGAACGTGAGCTCTATGCCTAAGATTTCACGATATGCTATGTACAAAGTGTGCAAGTAGGCATACGAATTGGGATGCAGCTGCATGGGGGCAATCCGCATTTGTCTTAAGAAGTCAACGATGAAGGGAGAGAATGAAGGAATAGCGCCAACCATGCACATCAATCGAGTGACCGCCATATATCCTTCTGGAGGGTTGTGGGGACGGTCAGAGCTTGAAGGCACTAGAGTGTCCCTTTTCATTATCCCATACTTTAAGCAAATTCGGATAAGTCGATCGTTGTCGATTGTTGATTCAACGGAATCTGGAGGTGATTCCAATACAATGGCCAATTCAAATTCATCGGGGGCTCGATCGTCGCCAATCCCTCCTTCCTCCTCAAAACCCAGAGAAACTTCATTTTCTGAAGACACCTCGTTGCTTTCCCGATTTCCAACCCCGTAGTCTGGACCCTCATTATCCCAATCTGGATCTGACGGAGAAGATATGTCCTCGAGATTGATTTTGTTAGAGGTTTCTGGGGCTTCTTTCCTCTCAGCTAGTCTGGAAGAGCGTCTGGGTCTCATGGTCGTAGAACTATTGAAGAAGCAATAGCACGAATTAGAGTAAATTAGCCCGTACCCCCCTGTGCATGTGCGTGAACTAAAATATGTGCAGTGAATGTGAGAAATGCAAAGTAAAGATGTAACAATGTAAGGCGAAACTTTGAAGAGGAAGTGATGGTCAGAGTAGTTCTTAATGTTCATTTATGTCCGCAAGGCACTATCCTAACAGTTCATGAAGTTGGAAGTAATATCTAGCATTGTTTTAAATAGTTGGACAAAATTTTGTGCTTTAGATTGAGTGGTTCTCGGTTCGGTTCGGGCAGGCATCATAGGATCGGACTGAAGAAAAGTTGTGCACTGGATGAAAGGTTATGTTCAACCGGATCGGCTCGGAGACATGTAATAGGAACGGATCGGATGAGTTTGAATACCGACGCCCCCTATTTAACTGTTTTCACCCTCTGATCCGATCCGATAGGCTATCCCTTGTTTTCCATTTTCACTCTTCCGACCCGAACCGGAAAGATAAAACTTTGCTCTCCTCCTCCATCTTCCATGTTTCCTCGCCCGAACCGATTTTTCATGTTTTTCATCTTCTTCTTCTTCCTCAATCACCTCCGAACCCAATCCCATATCAACAGCTCCAATTAGGAGCAAGCGTACGCCTTCTTCAACTTATCAACTCCTCGAGGTGGTAGCAGAGATATCAGCGACGGTGGTAGAGGAGGGGATGGCCGTGTCATTGAGATTGAACCGTAAATATGCTCAAATCATTCATATTAAACCGCAAATTACAACTGAAATCAATTAAAGAGAAGCTTAATTAAAGTTATGACCTACCAATACAATTGATTTAAGGATGCGAAAAGGAGTTTTGATTTTCTTTTTGGGAAGTTAGGGTTTTCGTTTTTCCTTTGGAGTAATTCCTGGAAGAAAAGCGAAAATAAAAGAAGAAGAAGAAGAAGAAGAAAGAAAGAAGGAGATGGGGGCAGAGGATATATACAGGAGGGAGGTGGCTACTCGTATTCCCCTCCTATTTTTCCGCTCGGTCCGGAGTACGAGCCCAACAGCCCACACCTTCTGGCCCGTTGATGCAGTACAAAGCAAAACAGGAAGAAGAGGCACCCAGGTCGCACTCCGAACCGAAGTAGGATTCACGTGTTGACTTGGCATCTAAATCAAATAGAATTCAAATGAAAAATAAAAGAAGAGTATACCTGAGAGAAACACTGTATGTCGAGAAGAACTTCTGGATTTGACTCAAAAACAAAGAAAGTTGTTCGCAAATTCTACGACCTATATATAAGCAACAAAAGACATGATTTTATGAAGCAATGCGTCTCTACAAACGAACAGAAGTGATTTTCTGACTATTCAGATTCAAGAACCAATATTCGGGCAACATCAAAGCACGCTCCGTCTCCAACAGAAGCATCCTTTGAGGGGGCAAAATGTTAGCCCACTTTGTGAACTGGGCAACACAAAGTCAAGATATGAAATATTGAAGAACTCGAAAAACTCTGAAGCGGGTCGGATCGGTGCAGGATAGCGTTTCGGATCGGATAAAGTTTTCTGTTCGGATCGGTGAACTATTGCTGAGGAAATTAGAAAGGCACAGCTGTTCGGATCGGAGGGCAATATAATCTCAATTGGATCGGAAAGCCACTTGGTTGCTACGGAGATAGATCGGAGCGGAGCGGAGCAGACTAAAGAGGAGAGAGCGTTGTTTCCAAGCCAATCCGGGTCGGATCGGATATCCCGATCCGAACCCCTTGTACACATCCCTCCGACCCGAACCCATTTTCCATATCATTCTCCTGCATAAGCGCCTGGATATCCGGATCGGCTATGACCAGTTCCTGCCCATAACGTCCATTATTCTGATGCGTTGTCAACATAGAAATCCATCCGAACCCGATGCTAATGGGATGGGTGACACGTTGCTCCGATCTGGATCGGGCTCTGAGCAAATTCACACCTATAAATACCCCGTCTGGAGACAAAGAAAAGGATCTTTTTCTGGCACTTGGAGAGTTCAACCACCTTCATAGCCCGAATTCCAGCAATCCCGGAGAATCCAAATCTTCTTTCATTATTTGTTTTCTATAATTGAGTGATTATAAGTGAGTTGTGAGAGAAATCAAGTGAATATTTCATTGTATTTGCAATTGAATCATTGAAAATAGTGAAAGATAAGTGGACGTAGGCATTTCTTCGCCGAACCACTATAAATCCTGTGTGTTCATTTTCATTTTTATCTCATTTCATTCGCTTTTAATCAATTTGGGTGTTAGAACCACTTTTTGGTCTAACACATGCCGTCTATGATTGATAGTTATGATGGAAATTGTTTTCGAAACATATAAACACTAGTAATAATATCAAATGCTTTTTTTTTATTAGTATCAATCATATTTTGGCCATTATAAGGTAAAACTCTATCCTCCGGTTTGCGTTGCATTGTGTGATGGGAACTGAGTCTTATAATGGCTTCATTTTTATAAAAAGCATTGCGATATTTAAAAGAATTATTTGTTTTAAAGCACTGGCGATCCAATGGAGTAAACCCGTTCCACGAAAGTGGCGTGGTCCTGTGATTAGCCATATTTTAAATGTGTTGAGTAGATTTCTCATACCAGTCTCATGACTGACTCGTAGTTTGTTTCACTTTCAAACTCGGGTGCCCCTTTTTCTACACGGGCAGCCTTGTATTCAGGTTTTAGCTGGCTTTATCCGGATAGCTGGAGCTGAAGATGGATTCTATCATTTATCTATTTTATGTTGTTCAGCTCCTATTGTACATATTTTGTTTGTTTTCCGCTGTAGACATTTATGTATAGCTGAACTATATTTGTACTAAGTATGATCCTGTATACTGTGTAACTCTGATGATTTCGTTTATCCAGTATATTCTATTGTGCATTATCTGGTGTATTTATTTATTTCTGTTCTGCTGTTATCTGTTTATGCGTTATATTCCAAAGATTACCCTTGCCGCCGTCAGTGTGGCGTTTGGGGTCGTCACACTCTTCAGTATGAGAATAAGAATAAGGGCATGATAGGTATAAACTGGAAATAGGAAATTATCATAAACTAAGATAAAGTAGTTTAGAACCGAATATACTATCACACCCCACACTATATCTCTGCACCTACTTGGGTTTATTCCGACTGGCACCCCATGCTGAGGGTGAAGTGATCCCCTTTCTAAAGATCGGCTCCTACTCGCATAAACGTATGTGTCATACAACCCCCAATGATTATAGACACCTATGCTGGTCCCACCATTGGGTGTATCAAGACCCATGATGGCGACCCGACACAATTCTAGAATACATAGGTTATACTACTGGTGCCCCCAGTGCCCTGTTTGTCTGCTCCGAAGTGTGTGCACGCCCGCACTCCGTTAGAACCCACAATGTTGCACCCACCGCCGTCGCTTTTGACCGCTTACAATCAGCCCAGTAATCGTGCCCCACCCTGCCTAGTTTCAGGGTACCATGATACCTAATTTGGGTTACTGCTGAAACGGGTCCGTCGTTACTAGGGTTTTCTAGTCAAACATGTTAAGTGGTTAAGTGTCTGTATTTACCCAACCCCACCCATTAGTTTAATTAACATGTTGAATTGGTTAAGTGTTTTAGTTAACTTAACCCTACCATCCTGACTTGTCTGTCCTTAGCCTTTTAAAGCACCGACCACTCACATTAGACAGATATTGTTACGGTTACTGGATGTGCCGGTCGGTTTCGGGCAGGTTTACACCGTTACTCAGTCTAACCTCGGGTCCTTATTGGGCTCAATGCCTTAACCTCCCACATTGGATAGGTATTGTTGTGATTACTGGACAGCCGGGCGGGTCCGAGCAGGTTTACATCACAACTCAATCCAACCTCGGGTTAAGCATACTCGTATTTTCTAAATTTACATATTTGTCTTTATTACTTATTATATGTAAATTTAATGTTATGGCCCACTTTCCAAGTTTAACATTTTTGGTATAAGAATTTATACCGTTTAAGTGCCACCAATTTTTCCCAACGTTACCCCGTCTAAATATTAGGCTAACAATCTTAGCCTAATTTTCCGCTCGCATGATTTTTGACATATAATATTAGGCTAAAAACTTAGCCTAATTTAGCGTACAAAATTTGCTTAAAGGAATCCATTAACATAAAACATGTCATAGGTGTAAACTTGGCCTTTTTGGCATAGTCAACATAAACATAATAGGGGTGAACTTGCAAAATAATCATCATGAATATCATAGGTGTGAACTTGGCATTTTGGCATAGTCATTATGAACATAATAGGGGTGAACTTGCCAAATAGTCATCATAAATGTCATAGGTTTAATATGTACACCTAAACATGTAGAACTAGCATTTGGTCACATATGTGATAGGATTTTACAACCTAGAACTTGCATAAACATAAGCCTAAACATATTTAGATCTAGGCATAACATCGAACATAACTAGCATATGGCAAGAATATGACATGTCCATAAAGCATGTATAATTTTATCACATTAGATCAAATCATATGTCCAATTATAACATGAAACATGTATTAAAGTGGATCTTGGCATGGATCCAATTATGAACTAGCAACTTTTGTGTGAACATATGAACATAACCATTTAGGCGTAAAGGTTCTATTGTACAACATATAACTTGTCATAATCACCTAAACATATAAGCATAGATATGAGCCAAATAACTTGTATGTGAATTTGAATAGATCCAACATCAACTAGATTAATCCACAAACATTCTAATGGATTCAACAACAAGTCAATTATACCACAAACATCACAATATCATTACATCACATAGATATGAATTTACATCGTCGTTATAGCACAATTTCCATTTCCAATTTACATCGAATCAAATCCTAACTTTTATTCACATCGGAAAAATCACTATACTTACAATAAACGACGAACTTGAATTCTGAATTCTGAGTTCTGAATTTGCAATGCTTTCCTTTGGGTAGACTAACGTTGTTTTGATTCTTGTTTTAACTTTAATTTTGGCTTGTCTCTAAGCTTTCTCTAATTGATGGCCACTCCTAGTTTCTTTCCAGCAGCATGACGGCTCTAGTTCTATATTATTTGTGTGAATTTAGATTGAGAGTTGAGTTGTATTTATAGAATTTCAAACTAATTAGAGCCGTTGATGAAGCTAGAGTTAATCAAGGTCATCCATCTCAAGAGAAGCCAATCAGAAAGCGACAAGTAAGCCCTAGTGACACAGCCAAGCCCCAAAAATCGACCAGAAACCCAACCAGGCCAGTCAAGGCCAAACCAGGTCGACTGGGCAGGTCGACCCCCAGGTCGACTTGGTCACCCAGGTCGACCCCCTGGTCAACCTGGTGCCTGGGCGGGAATTTTCCCGCCCAGCCCAGTTTGGGTCTGATTTTTGAATTTCGAACTTTATTTGAACTGGTTGAATTTTAAATTGAATTCTGAAACTTCCGGAGGTCATAACTCCTTCATACGGAGTCCGATTCATGCAAACTCGGACTCTATCTCAGGCAGAATTCCGAGACGAGCGCAATGGCATAACCTGTTTCCCTTAATTCTTTCATTTCGAATTAATTATACTTTAATTTGTTAATTTACAGTTAACAGAAAATTCGAGGTGTTACAGATAGTGATAATTGCCAACTAAGAAAGTTGTATTCATGTATTGTATCATGCATTGCCAGTGAAAGTTCAAGTATGATATGAACCTATCAAACATCTTTTAGGTCGGATGTATATTTAAAAAAAAATACTAAATGTGCAAGCTTTTGGAAAATTGTTCAATGTGATCTATGCACTTACAGTTTCATCCGAAATAACTGTGTATCGGTCAGATGATGAGACCCAAATTCTTTTTAAAACCGTAGATACAACAGTTAGCTCCCAGTATAAATGTATATGTTTGTGTTAGACAAACACACATACACATACAAAAATAACTGAATTGGAAAATATAGATAATAGGTATATACAAAAACCCGATGAGGGTAGAACAGATGAAGATTGCAAGTACTTACAGCTAAATCCATCTTTGCTCAAGTCCTTAACAAATGTAGGAATATTTCTAAAAAGGCAGAATAATGAAACACCATCATTAATGAACAATAATATAGAAAACTAATGCTAGAAAGCTAAGAGTGTGTTTGGGATTCAAAATATAAGTATACACACAAACTTATTCTCAATGTTTTAAACATTCTTAAAAAATATGTTCTTCAATATAGAAATCAATTAGCTAATGCTAATTTTTTGTTCATGCCTAAATAATAGAAATGTTAACCATATATGATACACGAATTTTTCTTCGTATAATTTCATTACTAAATTACAAAACGAACCCAATGTTTTAAAAAAAAATACACTTTTTAATGATGCCTAAATTAGAAAATGTTAACAATATATGATACATGAATATTTTCCTCTGTTTAATTTCATGCCTAAATTACAAAATATACCCAATATCACTCAAAATGATCATAACAACAATGGAAAATTATGTTCATAGTGTCAATTTGTTTTCACTGTTTCGTTTAGAACATTACTCAACATTAGCTGCTTTATAACAATGCCCTTCATTCACTACCCAGGATTAGTGTACTGAAATCATTCGGAAAAAACTTAAATTAAATGAACTGTATTCCATGCCTAATCATTTCCTTGCTTGCTCTTCTTTCTTACAAACCCGTTTCTATGTGATATATGCGAATTGAAAAAACTTAAATTAAATGAACTGTATTAATCTTATTGATATTACCTGATCTAGCAGGAAGCGGTTCAGCAACAAAAGTACGAATCTCCCATTACCGTTTTGGATGAACCTGTAGATAATGGTGCGATTTGGGCAGGAGGAGCAAAATCTGAGGAGTTTGATGAGGTTCAGATGGCGGATCTTAGCTAGGGTTTCGAATAGGGGTGGCAATTAGACCCGACCCAATGGACCCGGACCCGACCCGTCGGGTCTCGGTTCTAGGCGGGTCAGGTTTTTTGGGGTCTAAACTATACATTTTAAAAATATGGACCCGACCCGATCTTCGGTTCGGGTCAAAGCTCGGGTCGGGTCAAAGCTCGGGTCGGTTCGGGTCCGGTTGAATAACAACACTAAAAATACATATATTTCAATACTTTTGTTCGGGTCTATGCGGGTCGGGTTTGATCGGGTCTTGATGACATTTTTTATCACCCAGACCCGACCCAAGACCCATCGGGTTCGGTTCGGGTTCGGTTCGGGTTCGGGTCTTTTCGGGTCGGTTCGGTTCGGGTTTTCGGTTCTCGGTTCTAATTGCTAGCCCTAGTTTCGAATTCGGTGCGGAACTCGTAGAAGATACCATGGTTGAAGGCGAGTTTAGTGAATTTGAATTAGATTTACAGAAGGAGAATTATATGCGAGAAAGGAGGAGTTCAATATGAAATTTGAATTGAGAATTGAACGGGAGAGAAATTTGAAAGGAAAAATAATCAGGAGAGAAAATCGCATCGAGGAAGATGAAAACACGGAACTTGTTCATAGGCTTCAGAGAATTTCGTTTGGTTTGATTATAAGATCCATGTGGGCTTAACATCTTCTGCTTTTTAAAATCAAAAAAGCATCTTATTTCTGGATATCCAAACGGTCCCTAAATCCTTATATCAAAAATTCACCGTGTACACATGCACAGTTGTAATGGAGCATGCACACTGGCATCTGCAGATTAATCCATCCGCCTTAACCACTATTTTGGATATCCATTGATTTCGACAGCATCCTAACACGAGACCAATTCTTCTGTACCCAATTCCCCTATCCCCCATGTCCCCTCCAATCAAATCTTCCTGTTTCGGTTTTTTTGCATTTTAGTCTCCGGACAATTAAAGGGTTTAACTGCAAAAGGCGGAAATCAGGAGGCTGTGATTGGTTGGGGACACGGGGCACACCGAATTTGGGCATAGGAGAATTGGTGCGTCCTAACACCTTCCAGCAGCCTCTCCGATGAACATAGGCCATTCTCCGGGGAACTGGGCTTCTCCTGTCTTTCTCTTCCATTTTCAGGTTGTAGAGATGTACAAGAGTCCTTCTTCTCAATCTCTTGGCTACCATAATAAGGATGTTACAGTATGTTATCGAGTGAGTTTTTTTTTTAATTATATCTTCCATACTAAGCTTATAAGCAATATCAATTCCCGTAATCCATACATTTACGGTTGTGGGACCATATATGATATATGTTACTTTATATATTACTGAAAAGGTAGACGTTATTAGCTTATATAAAATCTTACTTTGATTACTGTATATATTACTGATGGCTATATATATACAACCTACAGTTGCTCAGCCTCCACCTCAAAAACTCATCCTTTTTAGATCTCTATTTTATTTGATGGTATTTTCCATTGGAATAACATATAAAAAAAATACTACAGCTACTCCAAAACATATTGAGTATTAAAGTAAATGCATGAAGACACGTAACACTGAAGTATTTGGTAACTCAAATTGCAACGTAACACTGGCATGTATTACTTTTAGCAAGCTAAATTAGTATGATAGTATCATAATCAAATCAGGTCTCATATATACCACCTTATATATGTGCGATGGTCCAGCTGCATTAATCACTACCCAATTCTCAGTTTAGTTCCACAAACAGACAATCTATCTTTTATTTTCCATTTCATTTTCGGATATATATATATATAGGCACGCTCTATGGCACCCCTAATTCCAAGCACCCCTATTGCCCCTCATTTATATCCACTCATTAATAATTAAATAAGTTAGTGGGGGGAGAGAGAGTTAGTGAGAGGAGAGAGAAACGGGAATGTGTGGTGGAAATTAGGGGTGCTACACTTTTTTGGGTGTTGTCGATCCTATATATATACATACATATATATATATATATATATAGAGAGAGAGAGAGAGAGAGAGAAGCTGGTTCAATGGTACCCGAAATAGTGGAGCACCCCTTTGGCCTTCCAATTTTCCATCACACATTTCTTCCCTCTCTCCTTCTACTCATTCTCCCACCTTCCACTCACTTCTTTAATATAAATGAGAGGTGCAAATCAAAGGGCATTTAGGGTGCTCCATTTTTGAGGTGCAACCGAACGCTTGCCAGAGCCGGTCTTGAGACTTATGATGTCCGGTACGGTAATGCTAAATGATGCCCCCAAGGTTAAAAAAATCCACAACGATATTAAATAATTTTCTTATTGTAAGCCACTAATATTAGAAATTTCAATACTGCTATTATGGGTTAATAATGCATGAATTAAAAATAAAAATAACGTGGCCACAATGCAAAAAATCATAAATAATAAGTCTAAATATGAAGAAAGTTTACATATAAGACTTGAGCTATTTCGAATACTATATAAATCAATATTTGTAGTAAGAAAAAAAAAATTGTTTTTAACAACAATTTTGTTCATCAAACTTATAGATCAAAATTATCAATTAGGAGTAGTTAGCTATGATCATGATTTAATTTACTCATTTCTTTTTTATTTTGTGGTGTTATAATCATGAATTTGGTAGCTAAATTAAAAAACAACTTTAATTTAAATCGAGGATATTGTCTGTTGTGATGTAATTGCCTAATTGGTTAATATAACGATAAATACGTTAAATGAAAAACATCAACTATTTAAACCAGTTTCATAAATAAGTTAAAGTAATTGGAAGAAATCAACAAGCGGTATATCAATTAGAGATTGTATACCTCAAATTAGGGATCTCTAATTACTAATTATTGTAAAAAATCGGTATATCAATTAGGGATTATATGCCTCAAATCAGGGATCCTTAATTACTAATTAATGTAAACAATTGATATATCAATTAGGGATTGTATACCTCAAATCAAGGATCCCTAATTACTAATTACCGTAAATAATCGGTAAATCACAACAACCAATTTCAATCAGTTTCATAACAACAATTTCAAATACTATAAACAATCATTAATTAGGGATTGCGATTTACCAGAACTTGGCCCTATTTCCACTGAAGATTGATGTTTGATGAGATTTTGTCTTGTGCCCCTCCACTTCTACTTTCTTCCAGTCGCATTTTTTTGTTCCGTTGAAGCTTACCATTTTTCCTGTCGCGTTTTTGTTTTCTTTCTTCTTCTTTTTTTCTTTCGGCTGTATAGCGGTTAAAATTTGATGCCCTTGATGGGCTTGCTGCCCAGTGCTCATGCACTGTTCGCACAGCCTCAGGGCCGGCTGTGACGCTTGCCATATATGTATATATATGTATGTATGTATGTGTATATATATATGTATATATATATATGTATGTACATTCATACATACATATATACATACATGATTTTTTCTCCTCGATCTATATGCTATAACAGTGTTGCCTACTGAAAAATTCTTATAACATGGTTTGTCTTCCATTTTGTAAATTCATTTGACCATGTGCAGTACACTACTTACTAGCTAAATAAATTTATAAATCAGTGTAAGCAATATTTCTGCATGCATTCAAGCCATAGTTTTCATGACCGGACCGTAGATCGAACCGTAATGACTTACGGTTTAAGGCTTTGAGGGTCGGACCAGTTGAACCGTTAGAACCGTGTTTTTTTTCAAATTATTTATACATTAGAATTTTATTATTTTTTATTTAAAAAGATGCACTGCAGGCCAAACTGGAGAAGAAATGAAGACAAAAGTTGACTTGATTTCTCCCACATCCTAAGCTTCAGTTGTAAAGCAAATGTTTCTACTCTATATAATAATTAGGATAGGCTGAATTGCAACTATGCGGAAGACCTGTAGGGTCTGCAACCAATGGGCTGGGCCTTAAATTTAAGTTTGAAGGTTGAATATATATAAATTCGAAATTTTAGTTTCGGATTTCAATGTAAAATCGTGGTTTTGATGGTTTTCAAACGGTTTTTGGCAATTTTGGTTTTCACTGATTCCAGGCCGTGAAACCTGGTGGTCTGTGGTTAACTGCGGTTGGGCCATCGGCCCAGTTCGGCCATTAAAACACTGATTCAAACCAACATAGGTACAATTGTTCCCTCCATCTTTGCATCTCAACTGAAAAGCAATCAACTTTAAATTGATTTATCTTATTAACCACCTCACCTTATATTAGACAGTAAGTTCATACGAAAAAAACTGTTTCCTTCATTTTTCTAGGTTAAACAAGTTACAATTTCTAATTAACAGTAGTATTTTATTTCGTTTGGAGGCAGTAGTTATGTAACTTCATTTGGAGGCGGTGGTTATGTGAGAAGTTACAGCATCGTCCACTCTTATAAATACAATACAATACTTGATGGCCTACTTCATCATTTCACATCAAAACTTCCTCTATCCTGTTCCTACTTTTTACCTTCCAAGTAAAAATCCATAGGCGAAATTTATCAGCCACTTGTCAGCATTAATACATGGCACAAATTGGGTTTACATCAAAGTTCGAGTTGGTCGCCTTTGGCATTCAGTCAAGCAGGAAAACAAAGAAACATACTGTCTCCACTTACAACTTTTGGATGCTCAAGATTTAATTTTCCTCCACTTTATGCTAGCATTTCTTTCATTTGCAGACCTAATCACCTATACATAATTGCTACGTTGACATAGTACAGGGAAACCAAAAGCTAGCTTTGGTTCCAAACCATTAATGTAAAAATATGGGCAAATCTTCAATGAACACCATTTGTATGAAATAGAAAGGTTCAACGTCATCAACTCGGATATCAACTACCTTGCAGTGGACGAAGACTTAACTGTGTTCATCCTCTCTAATACAGTTGCCAGGAAAATAGAATAACCTGATGCTTCAATTCTAGGACACAAATTCGCTATAGTCAATGAAGATATACTAGCAACTAGAGTTGGTGAAACAAGTCCTCTTACCGGTATGCAATAAAAAAACTCAATATAATGTACATACAGTAAATTATTATCTCCTATTTTTAATCACTCCTTCTTGATCTGATCTTAGATATATCGGGTATTCTTCGAGGTATCTCAAGTATAACTCATTTGACTACTAATAAAGGTTTTCCTACCGTCAAAAGAGATTTGCAAATACTTAGTGAGAGGTAATGTAACAACCCGTATTTTCAATAACCTGTTATAACATAAATCGAGGCAGAATTTAATTTATAAATCTGAATCAAGGGAAACGGGCTATGCCATTGCGTTCGTCTCGGAAAAATACGTGAAATAGAGTCCGAGTTTTCGAAAATCGGAGTCCGTATGACCCGATTAAGGCCCAATGAAGTTTTCAGAAAATTTCAAGTTCAAAACAGATTTCGAATTTCGGGTTCAAAATTCGAAAAACGGTCAGATTGGGCTAGGCGGGAAAATTCCCGCCAGAGCACCCAAGTCGACAGCCCTGTCGACTTGGGAGTCGACTTGGTTGGACCCAAGTCGACAGCCCTGTCGACTTGGCTGTCGACTTGGTTCAGCCGGGCAGTTTTGCCTGGTGCACCATTTTGGGGTCTTGGTTAGGTTTTGGGGCCAGATTCGGTTTTGAGGGCTGAGATTGGAACTAGGGTTTAATCCTAAGGCTAAAACTAATCCTAATCTCTATAAATAAGACCCTAACCTAACCCTAAATCATCATTATTCATTCATACAACTAAACTATGGCAAAATCATTCCTCTCATGGCCTCCACTCTCTTCATAAAATTCCTAAATGAATTTCTATGAGAGATTTTCCATGCATACAAGTGTTTTCAAGCTTGTATGAGCATCATTAGCTTGCATTCAAGTCAAGTTTCCATATTTACATCATAAAGCAAGGGTTTTTATTGATTTGGAGCTTTCATATTGGGTTTATTTGATTTCATAAGGGCTTGTCTCAATCTATTAATATATTTGTGTCTTCATAAGAATTTGTAAGCCCTTTTACCTTCTTTTTAAACTCTAAAGTTAATGAATGATGCAAGTTGTGTTTGATCATTATGATATGCAAGTTTATCATGTTATGTTATGCAAGTATGCCATGTTATGATATGCAAGTTTACCATGTTATGCTATGCAAGTTTGCCATGTTATGATATGCAAGTTTATCATGTTATGTTATGCAAGTTTGCCATGTTATGATATGCAAGTTTATCATGTTATGTTATGCAAGTTTGCCATGTTATGATATGCAAGTTTATCATGTTATGTTATGCAAGTTTGCTATGTTATGATATGCAAGTTTGCCATATGATATGCAAGTTATGTTATGCAAGTTTGGGTTGATCATTTTGCTCATGTTATCATGTTATGCAAGCTTATCTTGGGTTTATGAGCTTCAAGCTTCAAGCTTTATGCTAAAGGTTGCATTTTGGCAACATGTAAGTTATCATATCCGTTATGATAACTTGCATGTGAGGCTAAATGCGAACTTATGGCAACTTCTACATGTCATTTATCACCAAGTATCACTTATATGCTAAGTTTGGTTTTATGCATACTTTTGAGGCCTAATGATGCAATATGCAAGTATATGAACATATGTACATTTCATATGCCACCATGTTAAACTTGTGGCTTCAACACCATTTGTCATCTTTATGCCAAGTTCCCTCTTTCTATCCTTTATGCGCTATTGCGATTATGTAAGCGATGGGATTGCGTTTGGGGTTGGGTAAACTTAAAAGACATGAAAACATAAGATTGGGAATTTACCTATTAAGTTAGGTCTACCCAAATTCTTGAAAACTTGTAATATGTTTTGGAAACATGATGGACATGACACTTAGAAAATATAAGTGTGACCAACTCGAGGTTGGGTTGAGTTTGTAGCGTAAAACTACCCGGAACCGACCGACTTAACTAGTTGCTACAAACAATAGGACCCAATGTGAGAAGTTGGTCATGTTGTACCTTAAACCCGAGGTTAGACCAAGTTGTGGTGTAAAGCTACCCGGACCCGCCCGGCTTAACTAGTAACCACAACAAGGTCTAATGTGAGAGGTTAAGGCACATTAAATTAGTTAATGCCTCATGATTAGGGTTAAGTCATGGTCCACTTAATACTTAACCAATTTGGGCTTGGTGGATTAATCGGGGTTAAGTCGTGAACCCATCGTTACACTTAACCAAGTTAATCCATGATTAGTAAAAGGGTTAAACCGTACTTAACCCACTAGAAAATCCTAGCAATGGGGGTCCACTCCAGCAGTAATCCCAAGTTTGTATCATTAAGACCCTAGGGACTAGGCTAGGGTGGGGCACGATTACTGGACTGGTATAAGTGACCAAAACGACGGTCGAGTGGTACGCCGATGTAGTTCCGGACGGACTATGGTCGTGCATGTAGTCCGTATTTGGAGAAGTCAAGCATGGGTACCATTAGATCGAGACTGTGCACTTATGTTTATGGTGTCCAGGGGTTTACACCCTAGGGCTTGATACACCCGAAGGTGGACCCGGCACAGTCCGACTACAATTATGTTTGGGCCGTATTGACACCAACACGTGACGAGTTAGGCTTATAGGGAGCCGATCGACTAGACCGTTTGGTTGGACCTCGTATTAGGGTCATTTCATGTTATTGGACCTCGTATTAGGGTCACTTCATGTTATTGGACCTCGTATTAGGGTCACTTCATGTTATTGGACCTCGTATTAGGGTCACTTCATGTTATTGGGCCAAAGCTTGGGCCAAGGGATCAATACTTGTTTATTCAAGTCATGTTAGTTTGCTAGTACACCTGTGGTGCAAAACCTTAAACCTGATTATGCGATGACACCTTTTATCTATCATGCCAGTATGTAGTTATCCTTATGTTCATCTCAGTTTTCATCATGCCAGTTAACTTTATTAGTTTATAGACTGATGGTAGTAGGGCTTACTCAGTCTTTTTGACTGACCTGTTTTCTTTCGCCTCTTTTCTTCCATTCCCCCCCCCCCCCCAGGTTCTCAGGGTGGGAACGTTGGAGCTTAGCTTGGATTTCTGATTGCTTGCTTGTGGGATTTCAGCTCATGTACGGTTTCGACATGAAGCTAGCTATGGTTATCACTTATTTTGGGGATAGTACTTATGTATTTCAGTTTTTCAGTTGATGTTGTTTTTATCTAGACTTGTTTATTTGGAAAGTTATGTTGTACCAGACTTGTTTTGAAATAGTTTGAAATCTTCCGCTGTTTTACTTATCTTATTTACTATGTTTACATATATACATATGTTCTTGTTCTGCCTTGATATATCATTATGCATGTTTACCTGATTCAAACACCCCTCCAAAGTCAGAGTGCTTGCAAGAGCCACCCTGGCGGAGGCGGGGTGTTACATTTGGTATCAGAGCAATTGGTTTACGAGAAGGAACAAAAAGGTTTTTGAAACTTTTGGAAAACTATTTTTAAAACCAAGTATAAAGTATTTTCCAAAGAAAAGTCTAGTTTATTTTAAAGGCTATTCCCCAAAAAGCCATTAGCAAAAATTCCTTCGTTTTTCTCCATTCTGAATCTATCTTTTTCTTCGTTTTCAGTATGGCCGATAACTTTGCTATTCCGGAGGGAGTACACGTACCTGTTTGGTATAGGAGACTTTTGGAGGCTAGGGCGACCGAAGCCGGCCCCGCAAATGTTACTCCTCCTCCGGTGGCTAATGTTTCTCCTCCTCCTCCCATAGCTGATGTTCCTCCTCCCCCTCAACCTCAACAAGCGGATTTTTCGGAAACTTGTAAGAACTTTAAGACGATGGGTGGCAAGAATTTCATTGGAACCGAGACTTATGTAGAGGCAAGGAATTGGTTGAAAGAAACCGAAGATCTTTTCGCCTTCTTTGATATAGATGACCGTAGGAAGGTTTTATTGGCAGTGTGGTTGCTAAAGGAAGAAGCTGCACGTTGGTGGGTGGTCACCACCGCTACTAGGCCAATTGAGACTTGGGATGACTTTAGGGGAAAGTTTGGACTAAGGTTCCTATCACTGAAGCAAGGGGACATGACTATTAGGGAATACATAGATAAGTTTAATCAACTGGCTCGGGTCGGTTTAGACTTGGTTAACACAGCTCAGAAGAAGGCCCTATACTTTGCTCTAGGATTAAACGAGCCATTACATGGTTTAGCCATGCCTCATATTCCCTTGGGGGCAACTTTCGAGAGTTTGGTGAATATGGCTCTACTCAATGAAGAGAATAGGAGTGACAAGAAGGAGGTCAAGATGAATGAGTCTCAAAACAAGGAAACAGAGCCCAAAAAGGAAATGAAAAAGAAGGAGGGGAAGTCTGAAGATAAGAAGGAAAAGAAGTGCTTTACTTGTGGAAGCTTGACTCATCTAAACAAGGATTGCAGAAAGAGGAAGGGCACTTGCTTTGACTGTGGAGAAATGGGACACTTCACTAGGGACTGCCCGAAGAAGGGAGGGCCTACGTCGGAAGGAACGGTGAATTCCGGGAAGCAAGGCAAGAACTCCAAAAACCGCAAGAACAAGAACAAGAGTCAAGGCAACAAGGGGAACAATAGCAAGGGCAATAACGACAAGAGGAAGTGCCATTATTGCGGTTCAGTTGGGCATCTTATTAAGGATTGTAGGAAGAGAAAAAGGAAGAGTGGTGAATGCTTTCATTGTGGTGAGTTTGGACATTTCAGCAAAGATTGCCCGAAGAAGCAAGGGCAAGGTCAGACTCAGTGTGCAAGACCATCTGGAGGGCGAATTCATCCCCTCAACATCGTTCTTCCAGCTCATGATCGAGGTAGTGTTTCTGTTAAAAGTCCTGTTTACATTTCTGATTTTCCTGTTTGTACTTTGTTTGATTCTGGCACATCGCATAGTTTATTTCATCTGATCTAGTTGAAAGTTTGCACCTAAGTACTAGTCTAGTTAATGATCCCGTGTGTGTTCCAAATCCAATTGGGGTTTCCGCCCATTTGTCTATTATCTACGTGGATTTGAAAATCTCTATCTTTAGTGTAGAGTTCTCGTGTGATGCTTATATTCTCGGTTTCATGGGGTATGGGTTGATTTTGGGCATGGATCGATTGTCCAGTTTTGGAGCCATCCTTGATTTTTGAGCATAGGGTTGTGAGGCTCATGACTCGCCTCGGTAATACCCTAAAAATTTCTAGTAACCCTATGAGTCCCGTCATGTTGTGTTATCTTGAATCCCTCAACTCGTCTATCGATAGTTTGCAATCGGTGAGGGTGGTCCGAGAATATCCTGATATCTTGGGTGAAGTGAAGGGGGTTACCCCTAAACGAGAGATAGATTTCCGCATTTATCTGGTTAATAATGCCAAGATAGTTACGTGGCCGGTTAGGCACATGGTCCCGCAAGATGAGAGTTAAGAAAGCAAGTCAAGGAGTTGCTTGAGAAGAACTTCATACAATGAAGCATTTCCGAGGAGGGTGCTCTAGTAGTATTCGCTAGTAATGTGGACAGTTCGCTTCGCCCGTATGTTAATTATCGTGAGTAAAACAAGAAGAATAGACAACCATTACCAAGGATCGATGATTTGTTTGATCAGCTTGTAGGAACATCTGTTTTCTCTTGATCTTGCTACTGGATTCCATCATCTCAGAGTAGCTGAGGATAGTATAGACAAAACTGCGTTCAGAACTCCAGATGGATTCTTAGAATGGCTAGTCATGCCATTCGGTTTGACTAATGCACCCGCCTACTTCGTGGACTTGATGTGTAGGGTGTCTAGGGAGTTCCTGAACGAGTTTGTGGTAGTCTTTGTAGACGATATCCTGACTTTCTTAAAGAACGAGGAAGAACATGCTAGACATCTCAAGGAGGTGATGGATACGCTTAGAGCGCATCAGTTGAAAGCCAAGTCCTCCAAATGTCATTTTGGAGAAAAAGGAGTTAGATTTCTTGGGCACATAGTTTCTAAACAAGGCTTAGCGGTGGATCCCGCTAAAGTGGTCGCGGTTCAAGACCAGAAAGCCCCGACGAGGACAATTGAAGTAAGAAGCTTTCTCAGTTTAATTAGTTAGTTAGCGTCCCTTGAGCTTAGACCTACCCTTATGGATCAAGTAGGGACTTCGCAGAAAGAAGACCCGCAGTTAGTCGAGATCATGGACAAGTTGATTAGAGGCAGGATGTTAAGTCACCTCGCCATAGATAACAAGGGATGGCTAAGACGCGATGAGAGAAAGAAGGTTCTTGAAGATGCACATCATCCGAGGAGGTGGCCGAGTTTGTCCCAAGGTGCATGTTGTGCCAGCAAGTTAAGGCCGAGTCGAAGAAGCCCGGTGGGCTATTATATCCATTGGAGGTCCCCGCAATGGAAGAGGGAAAAGCGTCACGAAGGATTTCGTGGATGGACTACCTAGATCAAGAAAGGGAATAAGAGCATGTGGGTCATAGTAGGTAGACTCACGAAGAGTGCTCATTTCACTCCGGTAAAGAGCGAAAGGACTGCATCATAACTAGCGATAGTTTACTTTCAAGAAATAAAGCGGTTGCACGGGGTTCCCTAAAGGATAGTTAGTAACCATGACTCAATTTTCACTAGCCAGTTTTGGAATAGTCTACGGGAAGTCATGGGCAAGCGACTGAATCTAAGTACGGCCTATCATTCGCAGGCGGATGGTTCATTTCGTTCAAGCATGAGTTATAGAAAATCACGTTAGTAAGAGCAATTGGCAACGAGGGTTGGTATTTTCAAGAAAAGTTCTGCTGCGTAGAATACTTTATAGTAAGTAAACGAGATCCAGGATTCACTAGTGAATTTTGGAGAGCTTGCATGAAACCATGAGGTCATAGTTATGTTTAAGCCAAGAATGATAGAAGAGTAAGTGAAAGAGGAAGACGAGAGGCGACAATGAAATGGGTTCCAACTCATATTTGGAAATAAGAGTTAAGAAGCCAAGGAATCATGAAGTAAAAGACGGTCAAAGCACAGTGGAGTTAAACTCAAGGAAACATGACTTAGAAGACTGAAGGCGAGATACGTGCATCATATCTCTTTTTAAGAGCATATCCTTAATCCTTGTTTTCCTGTGGAACTTACTCGCATGTTATCTTTTTACGTATATCCTCTCGGTCCCATTCTCGGTCCTATTTCTGTCGGGAGGTATGACTTATTGGCTAGTAATACATGTCAGGGTTTGAAGGGGTCCGTTAGGTTGACTAAACCTTTTGGGCTTTTATAGAATATGGGTTGGGTTAGGAAGGGATTTCTTGTAATCCAAAAGGAGTATATCTTGCTTATCTTCCCGATCTCTTTGTAGCATATCTTTCTTTTGCTATCCATGTTTGTCTTGTTTATCTTGTTATTCCGTTAATCTTGTCATGAGAACCTTAGGTAGAAACCCTTTAGATGAAACATGTGTTTGAAACATGTTATGCTTGATGTTTGCAAGTGGTTGCAAGTGTTTGCAAGTGGTTACTCGTGGATGCATTATACACATTAGGCACTAGATCGGCTCACACACTCCTCATATTGCATATGCATGAGTGTTTACGCTTATTCATGGATGAAAATTTTTGTGTTATCACATGGATGTTGCATATGGATGTATGTTATGTGCACACATATAGATGTTATACATTATGTTAGGAATTGCATACATATGGATTCATTTCACTAACATAATTTGCATTGATGATATTTGCATTAGATAAGTACATATACACACACCTTTGCATATGTTCATACAACATTTAGAGTCTTGTAAGGACAATGATTGCTCGTGGATGATGTTTTGAGTAGATGGATGTTGGATGGTAGGATACGTTCTTCATAACTTGAAGATTTCGGGGACGAAATCCTTTAAGGAGGGGAGAATGTAACAACCCGTATTTTCAATAACCTGTTATAACATAAATCGAGGCAGAATTTAATTTATAAATCTGAATCAAGGGAAACGGGCTATGCCATTGCGTTCGTCTCGGAAAAATACGCGAAATAGAGTCCGAGTTTTCGAAAATCGGAGTCCGTATGACCCGATTAAGGCCCAATGAAGTTTTCAGAAAATTTCAAGTTCAAAACAGATTTCGAATTTCGGGTTCAAAATTCGAAAAACGGTCAGATTGGGCTAGGCGGGAAAATTCCCGCCAGAGCACCCAAGTCGACAACCCTGTCGACTTGGGAGTCGAGTTGGTTGGACCCAAGTCGACAGCCCTGTCGACTTGGCTGTCGACTTGGTTCAGCCGGGCAGTTTTGCCTGGTGCACCATTTTGGGGTCTTGGTTAGGTTTTGGGGCCAGATTCGGTTTTGAGGGCTGAGATTGGAACTAGGGTTTAATCCTAAGGCTAAAACTAATTCTAATCTCTATAAATAAGACCCTAACCTAACCCTAAATCATCATTATTCATTCATACAACTAAACTATGGCAAAATCATTCCTCTCATGGCCTCCACTCTCTTCATAAAATTCCTAAATAAATTTCTATGAGAGATTTTCCATGCATACAAGTGTTTTCAAGCTTGTATGAGCATCATTAGCTTGCATTCAAGTCAAGTTTCCATATTTACATCATAAAGCAAGGGTTTTTATTGATTTGGAGCTTTCATATTGGGTTTATTTGATTTCATAAGGGCTTGTCTCAATCTATTAATATATTTGTGTCTTCATAAGAATTTGTAAGCCCTTTTACCTTCTTTTTAAACTCTAAAGTTAATGAATGATGCAAGTTGTGTTTGATCATTATGATATGCAAGTTTATCATGTTATGTTATGCAAGTATGCCATGTTATGATATGCAAGTTTACCATGTTATGCTATGCAAGTTTGCCATGTTATGATATGCAAGTTTATCATGTTATGTTATGCAAGTTTGCCATGTTATGATATGCAAGTTTATCATGTTATGTTATGCAAGTTTGCCATGTTATGATATGCAAGTTTATCATGTTATGTTATGCAAGTTTGCTATGTTATGATATGCAAGTTTGCCATATGATATGCAAGTTATGTTATGCAAGTTTGGGTTGATCATTTTGCTCATGTTATCATGTTATGCAAGATTATCTTGGGTTTATGAGCTTCAAGCTTCAAGCTTTATGCTAAAGGTTGCATTTTGGCAACATGTAAGTTATCATATCCGTTATGATAACTTGCATGTGAGGCTAAATGCGAACTTATGGCAACTTCTACATGTCATTTATCACCAAGTATCACTTATATGCTAAGTTTGGTTTTATGCATACTTTTGAGGCCTAATGATGCAATATGCAAGTATATGAACATATGTACATTTCATATGCCACCATTTTAAACTTGTGGCTTCAACACCATTTGTCATCTTTATGCCAAGTTCCCTCTTTCTATCCTTTATGCGCTATTGCGATTATGTAAGCGATGGGATTGCGTTTGGGGTTGGGTAAACTTAAAAGACATGAAAACATAAGATTGGGAATTTACCTATTAAGTTAGGTCTACCCAAATTCTTGAAAACTTGTAATATGTTTTGGAAACATGATGGACATGACACTTAGAAAATATAAGTGTGACCAACTCGAAGTTGGGTTGAGTTTGTAGCGTAAAACTACCCGGAACCGACTGGCTTAACTAGTTGCTACAAACAATAGGACCCAATGTGAGAAGTTGGTCATGTTGTACCTTGAACCCGAGGTTAGACCAAGTTGTGGTGTAAAGCTACCCGGACCCGCCCGGCTTAACTAGTAACCACAACAAGATCTAATGTGAGAGGTTAAGGCACATTAAATTAGTTAATGCCTCATGATTAGGGTTAAGTCATGGTCCACTTAATACTTAACCAATTTGGGCTTGGTGGATTAATCGGGGTTAAGTCGTGAACCCATCGTTACACTTAACCAAGTTAATCCATGATTAGTAAAAGGGTTAAACCGTACTTAACCCACTAGAAAATCCTAGCAATGGGGGTCCACTCCAGCAGTAATCCCAAGTTTGTATCATTAAGACCCTAGGGACTAGGCTAGGGTGGGGCACGATTACTGGACTGGTATAAGTGACCAAAACGACGGTCGAGTGGTACGCCGATGTAGTTCCGGACGGACTATGGTCGTGCACGTAGTCCGTATTTGGAGAAGTCAAGCATGGGTACCAGTAGATCGAGACTGTGCACTTATGTTTATGGTGTCCAGGGGTTTACACCCTAGGGCTTGATACACCCGAAGGTGGACCCGGCACAGTCCGACTACAATTATGTTTGGGCCGTATTGACACCAACACGTGACGAGTTAGGCTTATAGGGAGCCGATCGACTAGACCGTTTGGTTGGACCTCGTATTAGGGTCACTTCATGTTATTGGACCTCGTATTAGGGTCACTTCATGTTATTGGACCTCGTATTAGGGTCACTTCATGTTATTGGACCTCGTATTAGGGTCACTTCATGTTATTGGGCCAAAGCTTGGGCCAAGGGATCAATACTTGTTTATTCAAGTCATGTTAGTTTGCTAGTACACCTGTGGTGCAAAACCTTAAACCTGATTATGCGATGACACATTTTATCTATCATGTCAGTATGTAGTTATCCTTATGTTCATCTCAGTTTTCATCATGCCAGTTAACTTTATTAGTTTATAGACTGATGGTAGTAGGGCTTACTCAGTATTTTTGACTGACCTGTTTTCTTTCGCCTCTTTTCTTTCGTTCCCCCCCCCCCCAGGTTCTCAGGGTGGGAACGTTGGAGCTTAGCTTGGATTTCTGATTGCTTGCTTGTGGGATTTCAGCTCATGTACGGTTTCGACATGAAGCTAGCTATGGTTATCACTTATTTTGGGGATAGTACTTATGTATTTCAGTTTTTCAGTTGATGTTGTTTTTATCTAGACTTGTTTATTTGGAAAGTTATGTTGTACCAGACTTGTTTTGAAATAGTTTGAAATCTTCCGCTGTTTTACTTATCTTATTTACTCTGTTTACATATATACATATGTTCTTGTTCTGCCTTGATATATCATTATGCATGTTTACCTGATTCAAACACCCCTCCAAAGTCAGAGTGCTTGCAAGAGCCACCCTGGCGGAGGCGGGGTGTTACAGGTAATCTTACTTTATTGTACATTACGCTACTCTACCCATCTCTAACCCAAACTTGTGCATCTTTGCTGGACAGGGGAAGTTGATTGTCGCAACTTTATGGTCAGATAAAGCTAAATTAATAGATGAATCTGTAATCGACATAAAGGGCCAACCTGTTACCTTAATGGTTACATAACCTGTCATTAAATTATACCAAGGTATCACGTTTGCCATATAATTACTGCTTACATCCTTAATCTTAACTATGACGTTTTTTTTCTTCTGCAGGTGAGTTCTCATTCAACTCGAATAATGGTAAAAAGGTTTACATTAACATTGATGATCCACAAAGTTAGGAGATACTCACATGATAGTACTTTTCTTTATTATATCCTCACTATTGCAACTTTGTAACATATCCTCATCACAAATAAATTTTTTTGCAGGAAACTCACCTCTCAACTGCAGGATAACAATGTGCAATGCATTTCTTCTTCTTCATCTATTGTTCCTGCCTGCCAAACCATATCAGAAGTTCTTCATGCCATAAAAAACTTAACCTCATCCGTATATAACTTATTATATTTGCATACTATTTCATTATTTATTTTCCGTTTCCTAATTTATCATTTAATTACTAGGGTGCAAGATATTCATTTGCAGCAACAATAATGAATGTAAATATCACAGCGGGATGGTTCTATCTTTCATGTCCAAACTGCAAGAAAACACTAAAGGATGCAGATAAGCATTTTTTCTGCCCAAAATGTTGTAAAACATTAAATTCTCCTACTAATCATTTTCGATTAGCAACGGACGTTTTCGATAGCACTACTTCAACAACTGCTGTTGCTTTCAACAAAGAGGCTGAAGGGTTGGTTAACCAGTCGGTTAACTACATAGTGGGACTGTTGCATCAATCTAATGGTGACATACAGGTTGATAAAATCTTCGATTCACTATGCGGTGCACAAACTGTGATAGAAAAAAGAACAACCGATTATTGACATTTCTAATAAAAAGGGAAACTTAACTACTGCAAAGATTGTGTTGCTGAAACAAGAAAGCTCAGAAATGACGGTTCAAATAAAATATAGGAAGACATCAGCAATGACACTCCTTCTACTACTGCGGATCACAAGATATCCGCGACGAGAAAGGTAAAAAAATTGCTACCGATGAAGACATTGACATAGAAGTCAAACTACTGGAGAAAAACAACAAGTGGGGAAGAAGGAAAAAAAACTAACGGCATTCTTATCAACGAACTAGATGACTCTGAAAACAATATTTCAAAAGCTATTGAATTCAAAATCGGTCGTAAAAGGAGAAGTAACGCATGAATTCAGCCTCGATACATGCTCAAATTTGCCTTCTTTTAACATGTTCCCTCCTCTATGTCACATCTTTTCATTTTATTCAAGTACTTTGTGTTCTGACACCGTTTTCTTCTTACGTTACCTTTCTGCTGTGAATATGTACTATTTTGTTTGTTCGTAATCACTGTATGGTTATATGTTATATGCTTCTTCCGTTTGATATCTTTTAAGCACTTTCCGGATTTATGTTAGGTATTTTACCTTCCTGCGCATTTGTTGAATTGTTCTTACATTTACTCCTCATAATCAGGTTGTGCTCCTTTTTCATAACAGTTGTAACAGGTTACATAAACATTACAAATGACACTTTTGACCAAAGTAGTTGAGTGCAATTTACCAAAGTTTAGACGGTATAACTCACATTGACTTGGATGTATGTACAAAAAAATTAATAAAAAATATTTTAACAAAACATTTTAAACTTAAGATCACTTACTAAATAATTTGGAACCAAATTAACTAATAAAATTTAAAGTGTTGTAACTAATGGATTTTCTTTCGAATTCTATTACAACACTTTAAATTCATAGACACTTTAAAAAGAAAAAGAGGAAAATTAGACTGGAATGAATTTGTCAGAACAGAGCTTAATGATGGACTGAACTACACACTTCTAGAATTGCATAGACTAAAGATAAAGTTCGGAATATCGTCCACTATGCCCTCCTGAAGTGAGTTTCATGCTGTCAATTAGCACTACAAGAAAAATACCATTTTACAACTCTAATTTTACAACTGTCACAAAATGCCAGTTATAGTAAATGTATTTTACAATTGTCATTTATTGAGAGTTGTAATAAACTTATTTTTAACAACTTTTTTTCTACCAGTTGTAACAGATGCCTATTACAACCTGTCTTTTTGCCAGTTGTGATAGATGCCCATTTTTAACAAGTAGTAAATGTTTCTACTATTTATTAATTAATATTAATAATTAGTATAAATTATTATTATTATTATTAAATAATTAATAATTTAATTTTAACGATTAATAGTTAAGGTGTAATCATTAAGATTAATAATTATGAAGTAATTATCAAGAAGTAATATTTAATATTTAATAATTAACTTTTGAAAATTAATAATTAAAACATTTTTACTAGAAAGCTGTATAAATTTATCTTCAACAATTATTCTTTATACTAGTTGCTATAGAGGCGTACTAAATATTATTAATAGTTAATATTTAACAATGAAAAATATTAATATTTAAGAATAATCAATAATTACTACTAATAATTAATACTTAACAAATAATAATTATCTTTTAAAAAAATCTGTTAACTGTGTAATAATTAATAACTAGTAACATATACATAATAAATTTTAATATTTAATTATAACTAAAATGAAATAAGTAATTATTAATAATAATAATAATTAGTAAGTAAAATTTAATATTTTAATACAAATTAACTCTTAAGAAATCCATTTACATTTAATATAAATTTTCACCTATTAGTTCTAACTTTTAATTTTATACATTTTGGTGAATTTTGGTCAAGATCAATGAAAAGTTGGCTATCATGAAAAGTTGGCGCACCAGGATGATATTTAGAAGGGAACGTGAAAATTTGGCTCCAAAGTAAATAACGCCTTCTATTTCTAGTACCTCACGCGGGACAACTTCTTCCCTACTCTTCCTTAAATATAGATCGATCCACTAATATAGCGATTCGAAGACGATGGAGCCGAACCACGTTTTGATTTGCTTTCGCCTACCTATAGCCATTGACTATTACTGCTTTGGAGCACTCTGCTTAGTTTTAATTTTTGCTGATATAGGACGATTTGAATGTGGTGATGATATGAGTTGTCTTTGGCTGAGTTGCTTCAATGGAGACGCTGCTCGAGATGAATGAAGTTGATGTCGAGATGCTAATCATCATAGTAATTAATTAGTGATTACTAATTAATCAATAATTAATAATCAATAAATAATTTATAAATAATGAATATTTATGTATTAATTGGTAAATAATATTACTTAATAAGCAATTTAAAATAATAATTGATTAAAACTAGATTACATAATCTTCAAAAGTTTAAAATTAATATTAAATAAAAATAAAAATAATAAATACTCTATAAAAAATAATATAAATAAGTGATGCATATGTAGGGATGGAAATGGGGCGGATAATATGCGGGGAATACATCCCCCGCCTCCATCCCCACTACCCATTATGTCCTCCGTACCCACCACGTCCCCGCTTAATACCCAATGGATTCGTGTAGGGGAATACCCAATGGTTATGGAGGACCCGTCGGGTAACCAATAACCATTAACTCAAGTGTATAACAATACACTTAAATGCTAAAGAAATGGTCTAGACAATGTCATTGTCATGTCAACAACTTAGAAAAAATGGTAAAAAGATGTATATTTATGTCATGCATGCATGTATGTTTATCCCTGTTCGTGTGTTATAAAAAAGTAAAAAGCAGAAAAAGTAGCGTTTTATTACTTTTGTTACCGTGCAAGTTTCCAAGCATGTATAATTATGCCATGCATGCATGTATATTTGTCCATATTCCTGTGTTTGTCAAAAAATAAAAAGAAGAAAAAGTATAGTGTTTTGTTACATGCGTATGTCATGTATATTTATGCCTGCATATTTGAAATGAATGGTTTACAATTTTGCATATATCGGGTCGGATATGGGGCAAATAGTATTGGCTCCGTCTATTAACACCACAATGTTTGCTCCTCACACCCCGATTAAATTTTTAAAACTTTAATACCAATTATACCCTTCAATAATTTTTAAATAGCTTGTTTAATGTGTCTATTCAGCTTTCATTTTCTTCTTACATCTTTATTTATTCAAATTGACATGATGATGGAAGTAGTGAATCAACTACTCACTTTACAGATGACGTACGATAAAATCAGGAATGTTAATCTCTCATGGCTAGACTTATACTAGGAATTAGCATAATCATGATGCCATTGCCACTTGGAATTGCTTAAAACATAGTTCATTATATACAACAAGAAAAAGAATTTCTATTTTACCATGGCATTTCTTGGGTCTATTTTCTCCTCATTTTGGTTGCCTCTTCCCATTCTCTTTGTTTTGTTGCTCGCGTCTAGGGTTTTTGTCTAGTGTTTTTGCTTGCAATTTAGGATTTTGGAAAATTAGAAGAGGGAACATATTTTTTTTCCATTGATGAAAAAACAGGGTTAGTTTGGGTATGAACGGGGTGAGAAGAGTAAAAAATTGGAGGATAATTTTTTTTCTAAGTTACCGGGGTGGGAAGAGCAAATATTGGGGTGTGAATAGACGGAGCCAATGGTACTACCTCTGTACCCGCCCCGTACCCGCTTTGGGTATTGAAATCATCCTCCACCCCCGCCCAATTACCCGCTATATCGGGGAATCCCCTCCCGATTTGGTGCGGGTCTCCGCGGGTACCCATCCTCATGGATTAAATTTCCATCTCTATGCCTATGTAATAATAATCAAATATTAATCAAACCGACCGTGAGGCATAATAATTCGGGCCCGGCTATTGCCACTCCGTTATTTGCTCTTAACCCCCAATTACAATTTTAAACTTTTATTTCCAGTTATACCCTCTAATAATAAAATAAATAATTTGCTCAATGTTATGTGACGATTAATAAAATAATAAAATCAACCATATATAATGTTTGAGGTTAAATTGAAAATAATACTTAAAATGAAAAAAATCTGCGGTGTACGTGATTTAAAAAATAAAAGTAAAAATATGAATTACAAACAATAATTAAAATTTTAAAAATTGTAAAGTCAGCGGTGTATATAATTATGTATTTTAAGACCGAGTATATCGACAATATACAATAATTGCAAATGCATGAATAACAAATAACTAAACATCGCTGTAAGAGGTGTTAACTTAAATAAATTAACGCTCAGATAGAGTGTTAATTAAACAAGTTAACGCTCAAATACAGTGTTAATTTCCATAATCAACGCTAGAAATTAATGACATCGTCTACAAATATTAATTCATTCAATCAAGATGTTAAAGAGAGAGCCGCACAAACAAACTGCAAGTTTGAAATAAGAAGTAAAGGAAAAAAACAATGAGAATAAAATTATAGTAAGGGCATTTTTGGAATAAGTGGGGTGGAAAGAGAAAAAGTTGGGGTGTGTATTTTATTTTCTATAGAGCGGGGGGTGAAGAGCAAATATCGGGTGTCAATAGATGGACCCTAATAATTTGGTCACAACATCTGGACTTCGCGACAAACAAAATAACATGCCGCCGTCTCTCCTCGTTTCTCCTTTGTTTTCTCTTCCAGTCTCGTTACTTTTCTCCCCAAAAATCTCGTTTTTTCACTCAGTCTTCTACACTCGTTCTCCCCCAATCTCGCCTGCTTCTTCTCTCCCCAAGATCGATTTAATCAATTCATTTTTTGATCGTTTGATTTTAATTTCTAATGTAAGAGATTTGGCATATATCAACAAGACTGGTTAATTTCCGTTGCTACGGATATCCAAACTTCTCAATTTCGATTAATTTTGAAATGCACAGAATTCAACTCGTCTTCCCGAGGCTAGAGCTTCAATCAATTTGATTTTCAAGTAAGCATTTGGTTTTATTTTGCATTTGAAGATGATATTGGATTTGTTCTCACGTTGTTTGATTTTGTTCCAGTTGTTTGAAAGCCCATTGTGATTTATTTAGTAAATAAAACCCAGAAAGAAAATACGATGTTCGTTAATAGAAACTGGCAAAAGTTGTGTTTTATTTAGTTTTAGAACGTTAGTTGAAATTTATCTTGGTTTTGTTGTTATGATGTAACTGTTTTTTAGTTGTCAGGTCATCCATGCATCATTTATAGAGACAAAGTCCTCCAACATTGTGTTAGATGTATTGTTGCTGCCAAAACTGATCTATGTGAGGATTCTACTTCTACAGATTTACAAGACACCCAGAGATTCAGCCTTTTTGGTATATTTTAGTGTTATTTTGCTTTTATTAATCACATCTTATAACTGTTTTCCAATTAATGATGTACTTAAGTTAACAGTTACAATATTGTGAAGTTATACTTCCTTATGTCTACTTCTATGCAATATATACTTAATATGAATAGAAAGAAAATACTATGGGCTTTTCAATCTGGATCAAATTAATGTCTCTGTTAGCATGCTTCTCTAGTTTGTCATTTATATTGAATATATATGTGAATGAGATCTTTCACTTTGACTGCCATCGGTAGGCCCTTTGTTAAGTTGATCATAGAGAGGAAAATTGCAATTTTTGAATATGAAGAACCATATTTCTTTTATCTCTCGGTTTTTAGCTATGCAATTAAGGTTGTTGATACAGTGCTATTTTTATATCTATTTACTTTTTCTTTCTTTCAGTTACGTGCTGTTTGACATCAACTCTTCCTCTTTCTTGTTTCTTCATCTGTTCATTCTTTTAACAAACCATGGTATCACTCACTTATATGCAGGATCTGGTGTCACAACAGATATCCAAACTAGCTATGCTGCAAGGATCATGGCTTTATCTGTTCATCCCTTTGTGATAGTGCAGCTAACACGAGTTTTCAAATTTCCATCAGGACAGTGCCTAATGGTGTTGATTGCTTTTATTGCTTCAGTTTTACTATTCATATCTACTGTTTGTACCAGGTAACTACCGAGCGGTCACACACTCGACATTTTGTATTTTGTTAGCATGAATGTGTTTCCTGAAATAAATAAAGATTGTTTATGGCTTAACGTAGCTGAAGATGTCACTCATATTATTGGAAAGACTCCCATGGTATATTTAAATAGTATTGTGAAGGGTTGCGTTGCAAACATTGCTACCAAGCTCAAGAGCATGAAGACATGCTCTAGTGTTAAAGATAGGATAGGATATAGTATGATATCAGATGTTGAACAAAAGAGGCTTATAACTCCTGGGAAGAGCATATTGGTGGAACCTACAAGTGGAAATACTGGCATTGCTCTTGCATTTGCTGCTGCTTCGAAAGGATATAAACTAATCCTGACAATGCCTGCATAAATGAGCATTGAAAGAAAAGTTTTGTTTACAGCTTTTGGTGCAGAACTTGTACTTACTAATGCTGCAAAGGGCATGAATGGAGCAATTCAAAAGGCCTAAGATATTGTAAAGAAGACGCCAAATGGTTACATGCTTCAACACTTTGACAATCTTGCTAATCCAAAGATACACTTTGATGGACTAGAAAATTGGGAAGATACAAATGGGAAGATTGATATTTTGTTGTGGGAATTGGAACTGGTGGAACCATCAAGAGGCTACAAATGGGAAGATTGATAATTTTGTTCATAATTTTTCAATTGCAACAAAAATACCTTCTTTTTTCATATCTTGAACTCCTGATACTGAAGGTCAAGTATCGTCACTACTTGAATTCCTGATACTGAAAAGGCTTATCTATATATTTCTAATCTAACTTCCTATAACACGAAATTTTGTATACCTTGGTATCCGGACATCAACATATTTCATAAATTGCAACTTTCTTATTGTTTCGGCAATTAATATAATTATTTTATGCTTTTTATATCTTCCAAAAGGAGTAGCCAAAATTTATAATGTATTTCATTAATAAGCAGGTAGCTAAAGCAGTCTTCTTTTCAATCTCGGAGTAATTGGGTTTCTAGGTGGTGTTTTGGTTTGTTGCTATTTGAAAATAAAACCCATACTAATCCATGTTATATAATTATTACATTTGATGCATAATGAACAAAAGACTAGTACATTCAATACACAACTGAGCTAAAAATATGCACATCGTAGTATATTCAGAACCAAAGCAACACATTTAATTTATAAAGGGTTGTCATGCATGTTTGAATAGGTATTTTTACTTGCTTTGAACGGTTTGGTTTTGGTAGTAGTAGCAATGATATTGTAAAATGTAATTAGCAGTTTTATTTTTTGAATTGTTTAGTTGTTTTTGAGTCAGTCTTATACTGTACATCTTCGAGGAGCCAGCTGTTATCTAATTTAAATGATTTAGTTTTGATAGACAATTGCTAAATTTTGTTCCTTGTATATTCCGTAGAATATAAAATCAAGTTGTACACCCTTTGAAAATCATAGAAGCTCAAAGAGAAGAGTGCATTGCGTATAGAATGGTCCTAGTGTCAACAGTAAGCCATGGTTTGCTGTATTTTTGGAAGTGCGTAGGCAAAGTTTACATATGCTCATAAGTTATAACAAAATAATACTTCTGAATACAGTCATTTAGCATTATGCATGTGCAGCTAGATTACTGATTACCGTGCTATTTCTTTTTTGGAAGAACTCTACAGTTGTGCCCTTTAATAGGTACATTTGGGATATTATTTTTTCCAGCTATCATTTCTAAGCGTCTTCATCTATGATGATTGGCTGTGAATCCCATGTTTTCAATTTTTCAAAGCACCACTTTTTAATTTTAAGAAACCGATCAAACCTACTTATTATTTTAACCCATTGAATCAATGTTTGATCAGGTCTATAGTCCCACTTAAAATTCTCAAAGTTCAGGTTAGGAAGGCAGGATCTATAGTGGTTGATGCAGAGACTTATGGTGCTATATGGACATGGATTTTTTTTGATGAAGATATATGTTCTTTGTATCATTTGATTTAAGATATTGTGTTTGTTTACACTCAAGAGTTCTATGTGACATTAATTTGATGAAATGACAAATAAACTTTAGTTTGGTTCCTCTGTAATGTAGTACATGAGTATTGTCTTATGATTTTCTTGGTTTTATAAATCTAGGTGAATGTGAAGCAACATTAGTTAAAGTCTTTAGGGAATAGCTAGTTTAAGTAGTTTTTGTTTTGGTCAGTATATAATTCATTATACACTCGTGCTTACCAAATTGACTTTCCTAATTTCTTGGATTATTTTTGTTTGTGCAGTATATCGCGCAAGCTATATCATGAGATTTACACTGACAGATAATCTTCTTGGCCAGCCAACATTCTTTGTTCCTATAAGTACTCTGTAGTCAAGGGTAGTTAATCTACTAATGCTTTTGATTTACTTACTACTCCTACGATAACAACTTCATCTGGAGACATTAAAATTTGGATTTCAAATTCAAAGATTAATCTATGGAAGATAACTCAATTCGGAATTTGTTTACTAGTTGTATTGAGATAAATATTTAAATTTTCGAGATTGGTTTTTTATCCATTCTTTTTACTTTAGCCTTTTGCAGTTTTACTGTTTTTATTTTTGTTGTTTTTCTTAGTTTCTATCTTTATTCAGTGCGATTGTAATTTTACTGTTACTTACATAATAATCGACCGATAAAATCTAAGCATGCATTATCTGCTAATTAGTTACGCATAATTAGCATATTTGTCTGCAAGCACAAATTACTATTTATTGTCTGCTAATTAGGTATGCATGATTAAAGTTTTACCTTGCTAGAATTTAATGTCAAATTTCTGAAGTTTCTAATGTTAGGTTTGGAGATGTTGTTCGTCCTTTTTAGAAATTGGTTGCACTATTGCCTTAGGTGCTTTGTTATTTTGATCAACTGAAGTTTTTAGCATCATATCTTGAGATGACAGGTGCTGACGATGATGCATTGTTGTCAAACTTATGAAACAAAAATAAGTATGTCTTGAAATGCCCATTTTCTATTTTTCAGATGCTTGATTTTGGTGTGAAAAAATCGTTTTTGAATTGATAATCTAATATTGAACAAAACAAAATATTACCTGGTGAGGTACCGGTATTTGGTGAGGGTGATGAGTGGTTTTGGTTGTTTGTAGATGATGACTGGAAGGATATTAAGATATTGTGAATCTGTGATGGCATGGAGATAGGTTGAATGTCTGGTGTTTAGTAATATTGTGAGATGCTGCTTGATATGGTGTAGTTTGTTTTGACAATGATTTGAGACAAGCCTAAGTTGTTGAAGAGAAAAACAATAACTTGTATGCAAAGTTCTTATCATACTATATAATATAGGCTTGAATATCTCACTGTTAGGGTTTTGATAATTAGAGTTTGACCATTTTCCTCTTTTCCTTTTTTTTTTAAAAAAATTCGAAACGATCTTTGTATACAGTTCAGGGTACTTGTTTGGATGTGATTCATGTGAATGAGATGTGCCAACTTTTTTGGATGTAAATGAACTACCTGTACATTTTATGTATGAATTGTTGTGCACTACTACTTTCAAAATAGTTCGTGTTTTTATTTTTATTATGTATAATTAGTTGTTTTTATAGATTTAACCTAAATACATGGTCATATTCAGCTAATTATGTTAAATTATTTTATGCTTTTTGTTTCTAATTTCTTCCTTAGTAGGCAGCATTGCCTCAAGGTATAGTACTCATAAAGTGTTATTTGCAGTGCTGATGATCTTTGTAACATTAAAAATGAAGTGAGGATGTATATGAACAAAAATTGAAGGAGTTGCTATCAATTTCTCGTCTTTTCAAAATTGACTTTGTACAAATCGACTACATAAACGAGAAAAAACAAAAAGATCACTGCTATGTTTCAGTCAATTATTAATTATTCAGTTGAATCAATTTTTTTTTTTTTTGAAAGAAATATCAAGAATGAAAGATTCTTCAGTTTAGTTTTTTTTTTCTTCTGCAATGTTAGTTTATCATCTCAGGATTTTAGTTTTCGAAATTAACAATGCTACTTTTAGGTATTTATTTTAATAATGTAGTTCATTGATATTTGATTTATTTGCTACACTTCTTATTGCATTATTTATCTTCTTCAATTGGCAATTCACACATATAATGGTGTGTTATAAGCTAACATTTGTTTGGTTTCTAACTTCATTTTATTAAATCGGTAATGATTCATAATATATTAATTAATAGAATTTACATATTTGCACTTATTTTCATTTATTTAAATAACATTGTGAATTTTTCATTAATTTCTTATTTAAGAATACAGTTAATAGAATATTTTATATTTGATAGCCGATATTGTAAGAGCATCCCCAACGCAATGGGTTGGGGAATGTCTCATCCATCATATCAGCAAAGCAACTCACCCCAATGCGGGGGAGTTTCTTGATTACTTTATCCAGCTATTTTTAAGCTGGATAAAGTAATCACATGGATCGCAATCCCCAATCGTTGGATTGTGATCCGTGGTGTAGTGTGGAATTAAATCCACACCACACAATTATTCGGCTTTGTTAAAGCCGGATAAGGTGAAAACTTTTCCACCTTATCCGGCTTATTTAAAACTGGATTCCCTTATCCGGCTGCTTTACAAAGCAACCGATCGGGTTGCTTTGGCAACCTTCGGGGTTGCCAAAACAACCCGAACACAACGCGGTGACCCCCAATTGGGGGTGGGTTGCTACATGACCCACCCTCGCGTTGGGGATGGTTTAACGATCGGTTTTCCTACCGTTGTGCGATAATACTAGTATATAATAACTAGTAATTACTACTGAATAATAGAACTTAATAATTAGTATGAAAAATGAAATAATTCCTATTAGCAATTAGCAATTGTTGTGTTAAATGTCCTATAGGACAACTTTTTTTCAACGAAAAGGAGGCCCATCTTTAATAATTAGTAATTAATAATCAATTAATTGTTACAAGCCATGAGCTCTGCCTTACATAACATGTTCTAGGTTGAAGACATAAATTACGTTGGCTCCAAACCCTGATTTTTCGTTGGCTCCAAACCAAATTTTCGCATATAATTATCGCTTTTCTTCCCTTTCCTGATAAATTTAATCTCTAATCTACCAGCGCTCTTCCTCTGGACCTAGCCAAACCCGATGAGAGACCTCCCAACGTTCTTTCTCCAAATCCCGACTAAAATCCGATGAGAGAGCTGCTAACATCTTCCAAATCCAAACCTAGTAGCATAGATCTTACCTCTATCATGATTTTTTCTGAAGAGGAGATGTTATTTCTTGTTGAGGTTCGAAGGTAAATCCCTTATCGGGTCCGCGGTCTAACTCCAGCTCGATGTAGCTGGATGTAGGCAACTTGCTCGGGGATTCAGACGGCGAGCTCAGCATCCCTCCTGCGGATTACGCCCTGTTGGTTGCCGATTTTCTTCTGGTATTTCCCCCTTTTCTTTTTTCTATATGGTTTTATTTGTGTTCAATTTTGTGATTTTATTCTATTTGCTTCAAAAAATATATGAACTTATTGATCTTCAAACATACTTTTATATCACATGAACCAAAGATGGTCATTAACAATCCATTGTATACTACATTTTGCTAAAATTTCAATGTTCATTCAGATTTTAATCAAACGAATTGGTTTTTGAAGAAAACCAAAAAGAAAAAAAATATGTTCAATTGAATGGGGTTCGGTTATTAGTGTTTACTGTTTATTTTTTATTTTTTTACAATTCAACAAAATTGCCAGAAAGCACGACTATAAAAATATGATATAGACTATCAAAAACTCAGCTCAATCTGCATACTGTATTTGTATCAGGCAGTCTAACTGTGATTGCTCATAGTAAAAATTGTTTAGTCGCATGAATATTCGCTGGAAACACTCAAATTGCTGGCATGAATTCCTCTTCTTGTTTGCGTGAATCATTATTCCTAAATCCATTTGTCCAATGATTGGACTCCAATCACTCATCTCAGGTAAAAGACAAAGTAAAAGATGATTCCATTAAATTTCATAGGTTAGTTACGACTTGCAACACATTAGTGTCTGCACCAATATTTAAGTACAATATGTTTTCAGCTAATGATATTAAAGGTCAATGAAGAAAATGTACAAATGATTGAGATGGGTATTGTATCACTAAGTCGTTAAATTGGAATGTCAACTATTGTGTAAAGTATAAACACAAACTTACCAGGCCACTGTTACTTAAATTTGAAGACAGGATCTGAGAATACTTGTTGGTTATCTCTAGTATCATAGAACTCCTATTAAATTATGAAATAAACCACTGTCCAAATAAAATTAGTAGCACCAAAGGTCATATCTTGTAGTTAATAAGGGATCGCTTTTACCAGATCCAGTAAACCGGATATTTTACACGAAAAATAATGAATGACATTGAGATAAAGATATATTCCCATAAATATAATTTCCACCACTTACCAACCTATTCAAGCTTTAGTCCGTACAAACTATCGATATGAACTAATTTGTTTAATCTAATTAGCTTTATTGACTAACATGTTTCATTCCATACAGAGTACATTTACTAGTCTAATTGGATTCATATCCATTCAAGCTTCAAGTGTGGACTGAAGTTCAATAAGCTCATCCATAACTAACGTTCATACAAGCTCAACCATACTATTCAAGTATGGACTAACTAGTTTTTATGGTTGGACTGAAGTTTGGTAGTCAGTTATTAGTCCACACAAATTTCAGTTATTCAATCATTACAAACTTTAGTCATTAGCTTTGTTGATTAATAGGCATGTTATTTGAGTGCTAGTATAGACTAATGAGTCTAAACAAACTTTAGTTATTAGTCCACACAAACTTCAGTTATTCAATCATTATAAAAATTTTATTAGCTGTGTTGATTAATAGGCATGTTATTAATAGGTCATTGGGTGGAAGGGATTTTGATGAGGTTCTATTTAATTATTTTGCAGAGAATTTTAAATCTGAGTATAAAATTGATGTGGAGTCTAATGCTAGGCATCGCTGAGGCGGCGACTAGGATGCGAGAATTTGAAGAAATTGTTGAGGGCAAACCCAGGTTGCAAGCAGGCTGCGAAGATAAAGCGAGAAGTTGAAGAAATTGTTGAGCGATTACAGGTCGTTTAAATCAGCATAGCCAGGTTCATTTTTTTCTATTTTAAGTAATAGATTTCATACATATAGGTTATTGCTGCAACAAAAATGAGTTGATGGTTTTACATGTTTAATTATCATTAACCTACATAAAGCATAACTTATAGTATGATTTGTAGGAAGCTCACACAAAAGTATTCATAGGTGTAGTCTTGCTATCAAAGTTGTGTATTTTTGTTTGTTTGCAGTGACACTTCAATACCTTGAAACTGATCTTCGACTTTTCATTTAGCAGGAAGCTCACACAAATTTTGCTGCTCAAAGAACTAATAATGGTAGTTTGATCTTAAAGTGAGAAAAACAAATAGACCTGAACTAATAATGGATTATAATGACACAGGAGAAAAAATTTATAAGCATTTGAATTCTCATTTTGTATTTTTTTTAACCGGGTTTGTATGTCTGGGATCTACTGAAGTTACTCAACCTAAGAAACCTGGACCTGATTAGTATGTAGCTGCAAGTTTTGAGTATGTGGACAAATTTTTTTCTCAGATGTATTTTATGTGTTGTATCGATGTAAATATTCTGGAAAGGTTATGTTTATTTGTAAGGTTTAGTTGGTGATGTGAATGACAACTTTAGATTGTTTTGTTGGATATGTACGTATTGTGTTTTGTCAGCGTATTATGTAAAAAAATGATGAGAGTTTGAAAATTCTGAAATATTGTTTTGGTTCATGTTTTAAGTTTATTTGATATCTTCAGTTTTGTAGATAATACGTCCTGAAATAAATTCTTTTATTAGTAATATGTATATAATTTGTTCGTATATTACAACTATAAAATAATACTTGTAATAAAATGTATTACAACGGTTATAAACAGTTGTAATAAAATTTATTACAACGGTGAAAAGCAGTTGTAAAATATACATTTCACAACGGTGCCACAACGGTGCAAAACTGTTGTAAAAGATTTCAGTCTATTACAACTTCTTAATACACGACGGTTGCCCCATCATTGTAAAAGTCTTTTACAACTGTTTTCCGTCGTTGTAATATGGTAAATTTGTTGTAGTGTAGCGGCTTGAAGTAGTATTTTCAAATTGAATTTTTAATGCATGAATGCTTGGTTTGAAAATCCACTGGTACCTTAAATGAGGAGGATGCGTTTTCGATACCTAATGCGGTAAAATGGCAGTTGTTGATGAAAGAAAGATTGTTAGTTTCTCTAGGTAAATCAGCCAATTGCTGAATTTCAACAGCCCCATGAAACTGCTCACGTTAATATGGATGGCGCCAATTTTAGTTCAAACGTATTTATGATCCATCCTACTTTATCTGGAGATTCTCTTTATGATTGCCTGGATGTAGTATAGAATATATACTAGCATTGGATATAATGCATGCTTATAAGCCTTATATATAGGATATTGACTTATGTTAATGAATTAAAACTACACGATGATAATAGGAAGAATGTATTGGCATAGGATTTGAAACCATGTCATTAATCAAATATTTGCTGTATAGGTACATCAACCAAAAATAATGGAATATGAGACTACTCGTGTGCGTAGCACGGACCTAAATGCAACAATTGGATACGTCACCTCCCGTCTTCGGCTTCATTGCAATTTTTCTGGATGAACACATAAAAAGTACATAAATTTTTTTATAACAAGCATTGGCTTATTTCACCATATAGCTACATTCATCACTCATAAAAAATCATGATTTTTTTCTCTATTTCCATCCACCACAATACTCCTACCTCCTCTCTTTTCCCTTCCCAATCCCTTAACTTCAACGTATCCATAATTTTCCGTGTGCGTGGCACGGGTTACAACCTCTTAACTATAACGACCCGCATTCTACGTATCGAAGGATCGTAGAATATTTATTTCTTTTTCATATGAGGTCATATAGTCATGTAACTTTGGAAGATGACTATTGGGGTCATTTCCCATGTTCATGATTTTTGCCAATTTTTTAAATGACCATTTTGTCCCTAGCTGATCTTGTTTTGGTCATAACTTTTGATTGGTAAGGAGTTTTTACCTAAAACTACTTCCATTAGATCCAGATGATGGTTTAAAATTCCGTAGAATGGTCACATTTGCCAAACAGACTGATTATTTGGGAGATATGGCTGAAACAAGGTTTAGAAGGTGAAAAACAGCTTAACCGGCCTAATTAGGGTGATTAGCAAGAAGGCCCATAACCCATTTCGGGATTAGGGTTATGGGGAGGCTAAGAACAGTTAGAAAACGATTTTTATTTCATTTTTCAGCCGCCAAAAACATTTCCCTAACCCTAGCAATGGCCTCCAACAACCAAATCACCTTCTAATCACCAATTAATCAAGTTTTAACCTAATCTACATCTAATCAAAGAAAATTAGCATCAATTTGGGAATAGAGCTGCTGTGTTGCATAGAGATTCAACCCAAATCAGAGATATTTTTAGATCTAAGATTTATTTGTGGCTAAGGTGAGTGATTTGCATTGTTTTTCACTAATTACGGCTAATTAGGGGTGATTAGTGATAATTAGCGAAATTATTACTCAGAAAAATTTGTAAAATTCTAAAATATTATTTTAGGGCTCTAATAGAAATTTGGGTTAATTTGGATAAGTTTTGCTAATCCTATCATTAGTTATGCTTAAACATGATTAAGGGGAAAACATGGGCTTTTGGGTATGTTTGATTCATTTTAACACATTAGATTATTGTTTTGGTGTTTATAGTTGATTCCCTATGTTGCTATGACTGTATGGTATGCTTTGTGATTGATTAGAAAAGTTAGAATGGTCGAAAACGCCGTCGTATGGCGTAAAACAGTCGCTGGAAAAGTTGCAGGAAATGTGCAGGGTTTCGGATCGGATCAGATATAGGGCACGGATCGGATAAGAGAACTGGGCAAGGGGATTCGATCCGAATCGGAACTTGACACAAGAGGCCTGACAAGAAGGAAGGCCATTTGCATAAGAGTTGGAGTTGGGTTCGGATTGGAAGCAAGGGCGTGGAGATCGGATCGGACTGAAGCTAGGGAGCGGATCAGATCAACGTGAGAGAACCTGGAAAGGAGGGACGAACGGAACCAAGAAGCAAAGCACCGAACCGAACCGCATGGAGAAGGTGAACCCGAACCGAACTGAAGGAGGGGAATTAAACTGAATCGAATGGGGGGCCTGAGCACCACATACCGAACCGAACTGGATAGACCGAACCGAAACGAGTTTGGACCTCTACCTCTACTACGCGACGACTCTTTTGAAGACCAACTCCAATTCAACCAAAACCCGAGATGCAAAGGTAGTCCTAAGGAGAAGTTTGTACTCAGGATCCAGATGGGAACCAACGAGTCAACTTCATGATTGGGCTTTGCTGCGGGACGTGTGCTAAGGGGTTATCGACGTCCATAACTTTGATTCACCACCAAGACGGATGTTAGGCTATGGATCAGTGCAGTGGGGTAGTTATTACTCCATGGGGCAGAGTGATCGTAGCATGGCTATGAGCCAGTGCAGTGGAGTCGTCATGACTTCATGGGGCAGAGTGGACATAGCAAGGACTAGTGGCTATGGATCAGTGCAGTGGTGTCATTATGACTCCATGGGGCAGAGTGATCATAGCAAGGATTTGGGTGATCAAAGCGGTTGATATCGTATGCTTTACGCACTGAGTGAGAGATGTGAGGATGGTTGCTATGCTTAATTGTTTGACATCATTATGACATGCACACCCCACCCCTGTATCTTTATACAATATGTTAGTGTCACCTTAGAGTATTGTACAACTTGTGTGTTAACTCTTTGGTTGCAGGTTCAGGTATGGTTTAGTATACCTGTTATTGTTCTGTTTTGCTACTTATTGCTCATACCAGACTTTTGTCTGACCCAGAGTTTTATGTCTCTTCTTATTACTCTGGGTGCTCTTAAATGGGCAGACTAGAGACAGGTTAGGTGGTATGCACGAGTAGCTGTACCGGAGACGAGCAGGAGGCTTCCACGTATGATATATACATATATTCTCCCTGTGTCGCTGCTGGTCACTACTTTGGGCATTAGTAGTGTATCTTTCCTTTCTTTTGCTTTAGAGACAGTTTTAAAGTTGTAATAATGATGAAGTGGAACATAAGCTGTATTTGGATTTTCCGCTGCTACGATGTTTAGTTTTCAGCTTATGCACTGTCTCACCTATTTTATATCAAAGTATGTTATTATTATATTTTATTCCATGCGCTGTGAGATATGCTACAAATTCCTTGTATTGATTCATCGCTTTAAACCCCTTTCCTTTTCTTTTGGCGACCGTCCCGTGCTGGTTGGGCTTCGATACATCGCATTTCAGGAAATGTTGGCTGGTATGGGGCGGGCCGTCACATTTGGTATCAGAGCTCTAGGTTGCGTAGTTAACCTAGGGAAAGACACTAGGGAGAGATAGTACGTATATGAGAGCGTGTATTTGTGATATTTTGGTTTTCAAAAGATATATATATACATACTATTAGTACGTTTAAGGTTGAAGTCGCACTGCACTGGCACCACTGAAGAGATGGTTAATCGTTTTCTCCTTACAGATTGAACGATGAGCCGATATACGAGGGGTACTGGTAGAGGAGCAAATAATGGGGAATGCTCCTCGTATGAGGACGATGTTCACTGACTTCATGAGAGAAATGCTTAGGGATGTTCAGAGGGAAGCTCCTAATGCTGCAAATGGTGGTGGTGCAGCGGTGCAGGCGCCAAGGGCCGATTTCGTCAAGCTCTGTAAGGACTACACTAGTCTTGGTGAGAAGCCATTCCACGGAATGGAATCATCTGCAGAAGTTCAGGATTGGATCGATAGTTGTGAGCGCATCTTCGAGGACTTAGGGATCGATGATGCAATGAAGAGGAAGCTAGCATCCCGTCAGCTGCAAGGACGGGAAATGAATTGGTGGAGTGCTATAAAGGCAGCTACTCCTAAGGATCAAGTTACTTGGGATCAGTTCATGGCCCGATTCAGTGATAAGTTCATCCCAGCTGCTCAGAAATTAGAATTGTTTAGGAAGTTCTTGGAGCTTAAGTAGAATGGTAGAGCAGTCTCGGAGTATATTGCTGAGTTCGATACATTATCGAAGTATGGGTTATCCCTTATTGACACTCCCGAGAAGAAGAATGAGAAGTTCATAACAGGCTTAGATCAGTACTTGGGGGAAAGGCTTATCAACCATATTAATGAGAGTTTTGAATCGATCGTTGGAAAAGCATTGAGATCAGAGAGCCTTTATCCTAAACCCAAGACTGAAGTCGCTGTTACATCTGCAGAGGGGCCAAAGCCACAAGCAAGCGGTGGAGGCAAGAATAATTCTCAGAACCAAAGGAAACAGAGTCAGACCAAGGATGGTCAGAAGAAGAGTAAGAAAGATGTTGAGTGCTTTAGTTGTGGCAAGAAGGGCCATTATGCTAAAGAATGTCGAGCAAGGCCAGCGGACAGGAAGTGCTTCAATTGCGGCCAAGTAGGACATCACAAGGATAAATGTCTACAACCCCGTGAAGAAAAGCAGATTGTGAAAGCATATGCTATTAATGTTGTTCCTTTTTCATCGAATGCCCCAACTGCGGCGGAGAAGGGAAAGAATGTTGTCATTCAAGGTATGCTTTCTATTTATGACGTTCCTGTTCGAGTATTTTTTGATACTGGGGCTTCCCGTTCCTTCATATCTAGTGACCTGGTAGATAGGTTGGGATTGGAACCCAAGATAGTCGATAAACCTTTAGCGGTGACGAACCCGATTGGTGGTTCGACTAGCCTTAGTATAATTTGTTGTAATGTGGTCTTATCGAGTCATGGATGCATGTTTGCTTGTGATTGCTTTGTTTTGGGATTTACTGGGTTTGGCATTATTTTGGGAGCCGATTGGCTCCAAAAGTACGGGGTGGTGGTAGACTGTGAGGGCTTTTTGGTGACAGTTAGAGCGGATGATGGGCGGAGGGTAGTGTTTGGTGGTCTACCTAGTGATGGGGTAATGGCTAGTTTTTTAAATTCCCTCGACATCCCACATGATGAGTTGTCAGATGTGCCCGTGGCTGGCCAGTATCCGGACGTCTTCGAGGAAGTGACCGGACTTCCACCACACCGAGAGATTGAGTTTCAGATTGATTTAGTGAAAGATATCAGACCTGTAGTGATGCCACTTTGTCGTATGGCACCAAGGGAGCAGCGAGAGCTCGGGATGCAAGTAAGCGATCTTTTGAAGAGGAGATTTATCAGAAGAAGTGTTTCTGAGTGGGGAGCACCAGTTGTGTTTGCTACCAAGGCCAATGGTTCCCTTCGATTGTGTGTGGACTACCGCGAGTTGAATAAAGTGACGAGGAAGAATAAATATCCTCTTCCACGAATAGATGATTTATTTGATCAGTTGAGATGAGCAAGTGTGTTCTCCCAATTGGATCTCGCGACAGGTTTTCATCAGCTTAGAGTGAAAGCTGAGAGTATAGCTAAAACAACCTTTCAGATGCTGTCCGGATTCTATGAGTGGTTGGTCATGCCATTCGGATTGACCAATGCACCAGCATATTTTGTTGATCTTATAAATAGGATATTCAGAGATCAATTGAATAAGTTTGTTCTTGTGTTCATGGACGATATCTTGGTTTATTCGAGGATAAAGGAAGAACAAAAGGAACATTTGAGGATAGTGATGGAGGTGTTGAGAAAACACCAATTGAAAGCAAAGTTTTCTAAGTGTCACTTTTGGAGGAGGGAAGTGAGATTTTTGGGCCATGTTGTTTCAGAAAATGGTATTGTCGTGGATCCTGCGAAGGTAGCTACGGTACAGGATTGGTCTACGCCCAAGAATGCAACAGACGTAAGAAGTTTCTTGGGATTAGCTGGATATTATCGTAAGTTTATCCAAGACTTCTCCAAGATAGCAGCACTGTTGACTCAGTTGACCAAGAAGAATCAAGCTTTTGTTTGGAATGAAAGGTGCGAGAATGCATTCAAAAGTCTAAAGGAAAAGTTGACGCGTGCGCCAGTGTTAGTCATTCCTACAGGGAATGAAGAGATGACAGTATACACGGACGCGTGTGGTACCGGACTAGGTGCTGTATTGATGCAAGGAGGTAGGGTTGTAGCTTATGCTAGTCGACAGCTGAAACCGCATGAGAAAAGATATCCTACCCATGATTTGGAATTGGCAGCTATCGTGTTCGCGTTGAAGATGTGGAGACATTATCTCTTGGGAGAAAGATTCGAGTTGTTTACTGATCATAAGTCATTAAAGTATCTTTTATCTCAGAAGGATCTAAATCTCCGTCAGCAAAGATGGTTAGAATTTTTGGCTTCCTATGATTTCGATATCGCATATACAGTAGGAAAGGGCAATGCGGTGGCTGATGCATTGAGTAGAAGGCATGCCAGTTTAGGGGATATGTTTCTTGAATGGAAGCAACTAGAGTATGAATTAGATCCAGCAATGTTAGCAAGTTTGACGATCAGACCCACTTTGATTGAGCGGATTGGTTCTAGTCAGAGGGCCGATCCTAACCTATTGGAAATCATCTCCAAGTTAGAGATGGGTATCGATGAGGAGATGAACAAGTATGGGTTTGATCGAGATGGATGGCTTAGAAAGAATGAGAGACTAGTTGTACCTAATGTCAATGGATTAAGAGATGAAGTGCTTAGAGAATGTCATCACTCAAAACTAACCATATATCCCGGTGGTAACAAAATGTACCGAGACATGAAGCAGACCTACTATTGGGAAGAGAAGGAAAGAAATGTTGGTAAGTTTATATCCAAATGCATGAATTGCCAGCTAGTTAAAGCCGAGAAAAAGAAGCCTAGTGGTTTGTTGCAACCATTAGAAATTCCAGAATGAAAATAGGAACAAGTCTCAATGGATTTCATTGATGGGTTACCAAGGACTAGATCGGGCCATGATAGCATTTGGGTGATTGTGGAACGATTGACCAAGAGTGCAAGGTTTATACCTATCAAGTCGAATAGAACGGCAGCTAAGTTAGCGGAACTGTATATGAACTGGGTAGTGAGATTTCATGGAATACCCAAAGGCATTGTGAGCGACCAAGATCCGTTGTTTACTAGTGGATTTTGGAGGAGCTTACAAGAGGCGTTAGGATCTGAATTACATCTCAGTACCGCGTACCATCCTCAAACCAACGGTTAGACAGAGAGGGTGAATCGAGTATTAGAAGATCTCTTGAGAGCTTGCATATTAGATTTTGGTGGATCATGGGATGACCATTTGCATCTAGTGGAGTTCGCATATAATAATAGTTATCAGTCCAGTATTGGTATGGCTCCATGTGAAGCTTTGTACAGAAGACCGTGCAACTCACCATCTTGTTGGTTGGAAACCGGTGAGAAATTTGTGCTTGGGCCAGATGTGATAAAGGAAACCTCAGATAAGATTAAGGTTATCTGACAATGAATGAAGGCTGCCCAAGATAGGCAGAAGAGTTATGCTGATAAGAGGAGAAGGGATTTAAAATTCTCCATTGGCGATTGGTGTTTCTCAAGATTTCTCCATTAAAGAGCGTGATACGATTTGGTAGGAGAGGCAAGTTAACACCAAGATTTGTTGGTCTGTTCCCAGTTCTTGAGCAAGTTGGGAATTTGGCGTATAAAGTTGAATTACCAGACAAGATGGCGGGAGTTCACAGCGTATTTCATGTTTCCCAGTTAAGGAAATTCGTGCACGACCCCGATGTGACTATTTCACCTGATCAGTTGGATGATGTCGAAGTATAACCCAAGGCGGTTGGGAACCGCAAGCCGATTCGTATTGTCGAGCACGATACAAAGCAACTTCGAAGGAAAGCGGTGGATCTAGTCAAAGCTCAGTGGGGTGAGAATGAGAATGACTGTACCTGGGAGACAGAGGAGAGCATTAGGAAGACGTATCCCGAACCCTTTGCTTGGTAAGATTCTAATTGCGATTTAGTTTTCCGCATGCTAGGGTAGACTTGTTTGTTTGGTATGTTTGATAGTTGTTGATGGTTGATAGGCATGCAGGATTCTTTGCTTGTTTCTTAGTTAAGGAATTTCGAGGGCGAAATTTCTTAAGGGGAGAAGAATGTAACGCCCGCATTCTACGTATCGAAGGATCATAGAATATTTATTCCTTTTTCATATGAGGTCGTATAGCCATGTAACTATGGGAGACGACTATTGGGGTCATTTCCCATGTTCATGATTTTTGCCAATTTTTAAATGACCATTTTGCCCCTAGCTGATATTGTTTTGGCCATAACTTTTGATTGGTAAGGAGTTTTGACTTGAATCCACTTCCATTAGATCCGGATGATGGTTTACAATTCCGTAGAGTGGTCATATTAGCCAAACGGACTCACCGTTAGGGAAATAAGGATGAAACAATGTTTAGAAGGTGAAAAACAGCTTAACCGGGCCTAATTAGGGTGATTAGCAAGAAGGCCCATAACCCATTTCGGGATTGGGGTTACGGGGAGGCTGAGAACAGTTAGAAAACGATTTTTATTTCATTTTTCAGCCGCCAAAAACATTTCCCTAACCCTAGCAATGGCCTCCAACACCCAAATCACCTTCTAATCACCAATTAATCAAGTTTTAGCCTAATCTACATCTAATCAAAGCAAATTTGCATCAATTTGGGAATAGAGCTGCTGTGTTGCATAGAGATTCAATCCAAACCAGAGATATTTTTAGATCTAAGATTTATTTGTGGCTAAGGTGAGTGATTTGCATTGTTTTTCACTAATTACGGCTAATTAAGGGTGATTAGTGATAATTAGCGAAATTATAACTCAGAAAAATATGAAAAAAATTGTTCTAAAATATTATTTTAGGGCTCTGATAGAAATTTGGGTTAATTTGGATGAGCTTTGCTAATCCTATCATTAGTTATGCTTAAACATGATTAAGGGGAAAACATGGGCTTTTGGGTATGTTTGATCCATTTTAACACATTAGATTGTTGTTTTGGTGTTTACAGTTGATTCTCTATGTTGCTATGACTCTATGGTATGCTTTGTGATTGATTAGAAAAGTTAGAATGGTCGAAAACGCCATTGTATGGCATAAACCAGTCGCTGGAAAAGTTGCAAGAAATGTGCAAGGTTTCGGATCAGATCGGATATAGGGCTCGGATCGGATAAAAGAACTAGGCAAGGGGATTCGATCCCGATCGGAACTTGGCACAAGAGGTTTGGCAAGAAGGAAGGCCATTTGCATAAGAGTTGGAGTTGGGTTCGGATCGGAAGCAAGGGCATGGAGATCGTATCGGACTGAAGCTAGGGAGCGGATCAGATCAGCGTGAGGGAACCTGGAAAGGAGTGACGAACGGAACCAAGAAGCAAAGCACCGAACCGAACCGCATGGAGGAGGTGAACCTGAACCGAACAGTAGGTGGGGAATTAAGCTGAACCGAATGGGGAGCCTAAGCACCACATACCGAACCGAACTGGATAGACCGAACCGAAACGAGTTTGGACCTCTACCTCTACTACGTGACGACTCTTCTGAAGACCAACTCCAATTCGACCAAAACCCGAGAAGCAAAGGTAGTCCAAAGGAGAAGTTTGTACTCAGGATCTAGATGGGAACCAACGAGTCAATTTCATGATTGGGGTTTGCGGCGGGACGTGTGCTAAGGGGTTATCGACGTCCATAACTTTGATTCACCACCAAGATTGATGTTAGGCTATGGATCAGTGCAGTGGGGTAGTTATTACTCCATGGAGCAAAGTGATCGTAACATTGCTATGTGCCAGTGCAGTGGAGTCGTCATGACTTCATGGGGGCAGAGTGGACATAGCAAGGACTAGTGGCTATGGATCAGTGCAGTGGTGTCATTACGACTCCATGAGGCAGAGTGATCATAGCAAGGATTTGGGTGATCAAAGCGGTGGATATCGTATGCTTTACGCACTGAGTGAGAGATGTGAGGATGGTTGCTATGCTTGATTGTTTGACATCATTATGACATGCACACCCCAACCCTGTATCTCTATACAATATGTTAGTGTCACCTTAGAGTATTGTACATCTTGTGTGTTAACCCTTTGGTTGCAGGTCCAGGTTCAGGTATGGTTTAGTATACCTGTTATTGTTCTGTTTTGCTGCTTATTGCTCATACCAGACTTTTGTCTGACCCAGAGTTTTATGTCTCTTCTTATTACTCTGGGTGCTCTTAAATGGGCAGACTAGAGACATGTTAGGTGGTATGCACGAGTAGCTGTACCGGAGACGAGCAGGAGGCTTCCACGTATGATATATACATATATTCTCCCTGTGTCGCTGCTGGTCACTACTTTGGGCATTAGTAGTGTATCTTTCCTTTCTTTTGCTTTAGAGACAGTTTTAAAGTTGTAATAATGATGAAGTGGAACATAAGCTGTATTTGGATTTTCCGCTGCTACGATGTTTAGTTTTCAGCTTATGCACTGTCTCACCTGTTTTATGTCAAAGTATGTTATTATTATATTTTATTCCATGCGCTGTGAGTTATGCTACAAATTCCTTGTATTGATTCATCGCTTTAAACCCTTTTCCTTTCCTTTTCTTTTGGCGACCGTCCCGTGCTGGTTAGGCATCGGTACAGCGCATTTCAGGGGAATGTCGGCTGGTATGGGGTGGGCTGTCACATTAACTAATTCATATTATCCCACATACGCATTTTCATCTAACATTTTGTCTATGTTTACATAATGCACTTAAATCTCATGTTTAACTATACCACAAACGTTGGGCACACACGCACCCCACACCACTTTAACGGTTCACCACTTTACCAACCTCCCCTTCCACATAGGTATATAACTACATATTTCTAGCAACTTCCAAATTGATAACCAAGACCAAATACTTTTTAGTCTTTGTTGCAAAAAACTAATTTTGTCATTACATATATCGATACCTTCCGTACACCACCTACTATAACCTATGCTTACATGACTAATCCAATAGTCAACTCATTTCATGTCAAACCAAACACTACAACAAACAACAAAGTCCAACTTCGTTTCCTTTTGCTTCACTTCTACTATTCATTACCTGCCCGTGTGCGAAGCACGGGTTTACAACTAGTAAAGTCATATAGAAGAAAATTCCTCTCTTACGGAAAAGGAATAAGTAAAGCCCAAATCAACAAATATTACATGAGATAATTACAACTAAATAGTATATATGATCTTATGAACAACAAATGAAAACAAGTGAAAGTTTACTTCCATCAAAGGCTGCAAAGCATCAAAGCGAAGCATAAAGATAAAATCTCCAAAACATTGAAGAACAAAAAACAACTCCATCAAATGTCAACATGTAACACTCATATAAGAGTTTATTTAACTTACAAACGATCACTATATATAAATAAGTTTCAGAATAGCTCTTAGGCTATAAGAGAATTCCAACATCAATAAACCATCATAAGTTGGATCCAAAGCATCGAATAACAACTAAGTCAACAAAACATCATAAAGTAGGTCTAAAACATCAAATTTCACGTGCATCAAAATAAATTGCCAAAGACTACTTATTACTTTTATATTGAGAGACCCATCATCCGTCAATCGTGACCCATCGGCCCAACAACATTTATTGAGAGACTCAATAGCTCTCTATCGAAATCCAATGGCTCAATAATTTAATAAAAGATTTGATATCTCTTATTCTGACCCAACAACCTTATTAAAACACCAAACAACTTTATATGTATACTAAAATACATATAGGACCCAACATCCCTATGTATTGGTACAACAAAAAATGTGTCATGAACTTCTAAATAGTAACTCGAAAAGTGAAGGTAATACATCTCATACCACATGTTTCACTAATCCATTCACTACAAGTAAGCCTACTTCACATCGAAAAGAGACGGGTGTAGAGTCATGCTCACTGTCATGATGTTTTAAAGTTAAGGTTAGAGCATGCTTTCTTAAATTATTGAATGTGGCAACTTCATATATAGCAGAAACTTTAATAGGGTTCCTATAGAATAAGAAAATAAATACTAGCACTTCCCAACTAATGATTCTACAGATGTATAAACACTTTTACTACTAATATACAACTTAATTTTGAAATATATTTTCTCAAATTATCAACGGAACAATATTAAATATTATTTTTTGTAGCTCATATTTCATAAAAACTGAGATTCAATGTATGGTATGGCAATTAATTTTAGGCTACTTCAGTCAAAGTAAATCGAAGAACTCACAGCATCCACAACTGTCTTCTATTACAATGAACTGGACTGAATTGTGACAAATATTTAAACCTTTGTACGAGTTCAAATATTAAATAGCAAAAGCATGGTAAACTCATGTGAACCCACTATTGCTGCACCAGGGATATCAAAATAAATGTTAGGCACCTTGATAGACTTTATGCTGAATTTCAGTAGAAATAGGAAGAAAAAGAAAAAAAACTTAGAACATTCTACTGACTGGAAACAGATATAAAACAATAACGACCCAACTAGTCATGTTGACTTTTGAATATGGTTTACTAGCCAAAACATTCTTGAGATTCAAGTAGAGACTTCTGGCCAGATGCTTTGTTTCCTAAAATATAAAGTAACATTACATTTTGAATGTCATCTGCAATTTTTTCTTAAAATGGCTATTTAAATTACCATCTGTATACAGACGTTCGTATAATTTATGTCACTTAAACAGATATCCCATAATCCTTTGTCGAATATGGCATGTTCTCTTTCCACATCTAGTCAAAAAATGTCGATTTAAATTATATAAAAGTGACAAACTAATTAGCATATTAGATGCATGACATAATAGGTTTTGAAACCATTACGTCACAGCTAGGTGATCCATTCTAGAATGTAGAAGCTAAAACTTCACTACTAGATCTATAGTATATTCCCATGGGCTATTTCCAAAGGCTAGAAACGACCCGTTGGTTTCATTTTGAAATTGGTTTTTAATAAACAAGTCGCTTGAATCCGTTGGAAACCGTTGGAATTATGACCATTTTCAGCGGTTGGAAATTTCCTGAATACTCTCCAGAACCCGTGACCTGCTGCCTCATTCTCCTCTTCCATTCAAAAATGAAATTAAACCCTCCAACTCCATTTCTCTAACTTCCCCAATGCTTCCACCACTTCAACCACCGTCCAAATGACCTCCGGTGCCACCTACTATGTGCTGCATCCCTTCTCCACCCTCCACATTTGCAAAATCAGGTTATTTCCCTAATCCCTATTATTTAGGTTTTTTGATTTAGGACTAATTTGCATTATGATTGATTTCTAATTGCTAGTGTATGTTTATTACATCATATTACAAGGTAATTGCTACTACTATCGTTATAATGGTCAAATTACTATTAATCGTAACATTCGCTAATTTAGGCGTATATTGTGTATGTATGATAGGGTTTGCAAATAGTACAATTATGCAAAAATGAAGCATATATTATGTTAGGATTGATCATAGTTTATAATAATTTATGCAAATACGATTTATGTGCTTATGAGAATTTGTGAATTGATTTGGAGTATAATAAGTTTTGGATGACTTCAAATGATTTTAGTAGGAATCATCGTAGTTAGAATTTATTTAATAGTATAATTTAGTTATATAAACAAATTATGTATTTAATTTAGTATAATAATGTAGTATATAAGAAAAAACAAGTTATATATTATGCAAAATAGTAAAAATATATAATTTATTACATATGTAACAAAACGGTAAAATATAACCAATTTATATATTTAAATGTAATATAAACAAATATTAAATCCCTTTAGATATTATATGGCCGTCTGACATGTCTTGTATGTGATTGTTATATGGATATTCATTGTTATTACAAAACATACATCCATATTCATTTGACACAACATTTGTTAGATTTCTCCCTGTATTAGACATGTTACAAACACTATAAAGTAATTATGTTTCGTAAATCATATCACTTTAAACAGCTCACAAAATTTCGATGGAATTTCTTTTTCGTTCCTTGTGTACACACATTTGAGTATGATACAAGGGGCACGGGGGATGTGTTGCCGAAATTTAAGGAAATAGTTTTAAATGACATGATTTATGAAATGTAATTACTATTGTATTTGTATTGGGAAGTAGGATGTCTGACCATCATAGAAAGCGCATAAATGTCAATGAACCAATAGATATTTATTTAAAATAAAGTTTTTAAAAATCTTATTTAATTTAGTATATGTTTATAAACCAGTAATTAAAATATAAACAATATATAAAACGAACGATTAATAATTTTTTACTTTTCATCATAGGTTTCAAAGTAGGAAAATTGTAAATTATTTTATTGATTGGAGTTAGATGTATCAAAGAATGGAAATTAGTTGTGCAATAAGTGAACATTTTTTAACGGCGTACATGTGTTCATCGAATTTGCTTTAAGTAATATTGGAATCGATGTAGAAATTCGTTGTTCATGTAGTGGTGCAAATTGTTGAACTATTTAATACCGAATACGGTTAAGGTTCATTTGAGTCAATATGGTTTCGTACCCAATTATTTAGTGTGGGATCGTCATGGAGAAATTATAGGCCCTAATCAAGAACAGTCAGTGGAGGTCATTGGTAATGAAGTTAGTACGACGAATCTCATATAAACAAATGGTTAAAGATGCAGCATGATCAATGTTCCCTATTGTTGAAATTGATAACGACGATGTTAACGTCGAAAATGAACCAAATGTTGGAGCTAAAAAATATATAATTTATTGGATACTGCTAAAAAACCCCTTGGAATGGATATACAAGCAGCACTCAATTATCAGTAACTATAGAATACATTGTAATGAAATCAAAATACTACCTTACGAAAGCTGAATTTATTGTTGTTGTTCAAGCTGTTAAACATCATATTCCATCTGACAATTTAATGTGCAAAAATTATTATGAAGTGAAAAAACTTATGTCATCTTTCAATTTTCCATATAAAAAAATAGATAAATATTTAAATGGTTGCATGTTGTATTGGAAAGAAAACATCAATCTTAGAAATTGTAAAATATGTAATTAAGAAAGATACAAACCATGGAAAAAGAAGGGAAAAGATGTTCCATACAAGCATATGCATTATTTACTTATCACTCCAAGATTTCAAAGGTTATTTGCATCATCTGTAACAGCGCATCATATGAGATGTGTAACACCCCATATTTTATATATATAATAACTGAAAATATCAATAATTTATGATTTCAGAATTTTTCCCCAAAACATATACCATTGTGTTCGTGGAAATTTTCTGATTCGTTTTGTTATATGATATGTCAAGCGGAGCTTGTATGGGAAAGTTATCAATGAAATAAAAAAATCAAAAGATTGTATGCATACATATATGCAAAGATTCGAAATTCAAACTTAAACATAATTTATAACTAGAAAATTATAATTCACATGGGTTATATAAAGAAATAAATTAAACGTTATTAATTTACGTTAATCAGAATTTAAGTGGAGCATAAATACACGTTCAGACCCGAAGATGGATCGACCTAGTCTTTACACGGGTCGACCCATGTGTCGACCTAGGGGTCGACTCAACCGGATTCAGATCTGCATGGCTGGTGATGTGTTTTTCTTATTTATATGGATCAGCTTTAATGTTATCAAATCCGACGGATCAGGATTTCCTGTACACCTATAAATAAGCCAGTAGAGCCTGGCTTTAAACTTGAGACACTGCCAAGGCTCTGCCATTTTGTTTCCTCTCCAAATCTTCCAGAAATTTGAAAATTAGATTTAGGATATTTCGATTAAAGATTTGAAGATAAAGAACGTAAATCTACAACATAGGTGTTCAAATTTCTGATCAGTATGTGGTAAGTCTAGTGAATCTGATTTATTTTCGTTTCTTTCCTTCTTTCCTCTTCTTTTAGTATCAGATTTGTAAATCAGTGGTTGTTTTAATACTAGATTCAATTAGGAAGACCACAAAATCATATATCTGAATCAGATTTAATGGTTGGAAATCTGCCAGATGAGTGGATTTAGAATTATACCTCTTGCAAAATGGTATATTTACCGTTAACTTTCCTTGTTATTCTTAACATATTAAATAACTATAAATTGTGGTAATTGCGATATAATTTATTTTCAGTTATGTTAAGAATATTACTGCTGTACATATCTATTCTATGAATCTGCTAATTGGATTAAGAACTAGTGTAATACCAAAAATTGTGGAATTTACAATAAATGTGAATATGTTACTGAGAATGTTGTTAATGGCAAATTGGATATTATAAATCTAATTATAGTGAAATTGGAGGTAATGGAAAAAGAACAGGTATGCCTAATTTGTATGGAAAATTTACAGTCATTTGAAAATGGTAAATAACATCTAACACAGAAAATAAAAAGGGAAAATTTATAGTGGGCCGAGTTAGATGGATTTGGAAAAAAAAATTGATACAGTTCCATAATGGTAAAATGACTAAGAACGTACTTGCAAGAAAAGAAAGGAAAAGGGATTAGTGTAAAATAGGGATTCTTTTACCATATGGCATACTAATCAAATAAGAAGATAACTTTATGGCCACGACAAAAAATAAAAGAAATAGCTTACAACTATGGATTTTGATTTACGTACATCATGGAAATGGATCTTTATATCTTTCCACTAATCGATCTAATGAGGTGTGTGAATTTTTTTCCTGAAATAATGAAAATATACAAGATGGTAAATAAATTGAAACAGTAAAAGTTGGGTTAATGTTAAAGAACTAAGGAAAATGCGATGAACGACGAATATAACCTATTATAATTAACTTTATGAATGAGAATGTAATATAATAGGTAGCCTTGTCCTATAGATAAGAGGAATTATAACATGAGTTATAATAAATGAAAAAGAAAACTTATTAATAAACCTTAGTTAAGAGAACTAAGTTAATAAGTAAACAACAACAGGTTGTGATGACAGTGTAGACAAGGTTACGATTAAATAAGAAAGGATAAAAGTAGACTTATGAAATGAAATAAGTTGTACTTAATTGAATAATAAGTAGACATGTCATCAGAAAACATGAGAACTGGGAAAAGATATACTTAATTATATGTTAAGTAAAACATATTATTGAACTTGTAAACATGTAATTGGATAGCAAATGACATGTTAATAATGTAAAAGGATTGTAGACTACTTTCGTTAATTATAATGTAGGGAATGACATGTTATGGGATTATTAATGAACTTAAAACATGATTAAGTTAATCTTGTACAATTAATAAACGAGTAGGCTCCGTTCCTCAGTGATATAAGGGGCTCGGTAAAACCTTTTAACTTGAATAAAAAGGGAATGTTTGAGTAATCAGGTTAATTAGTAATCTGATAAGATAAAGCAAGTGCGAGGGTAAGAGATTTGACATAGGGTCTAATAACACGATTGTGTGATGCGCTTGGACCAGTCCGCACGTACGAAGGTGAAGAACCCAATGGGATAGATCATCGAGGTGTCTTAAGACATGGGAGGAGCATGTCCTCTGAGTATTCCGCTTGGTTATTCTGCTTTCTTGCTCTAAGGGATTGGAGGGAAGAGCGAGTCTTCCGAGGGACGTCGTAGGGTACTCTGTGGTGGTTCTCTATTGTGGTGCATACTCAGGATGTACTCGCAGAGGTTTGGTCTGCGCGGTACCACTTGGTGAGTATACCTTGACTACAACTATAGCTTGACACTCAGAAGGTTATGGCGGGTTGCCTCAGGAAAGGTTGGTCAAGACAAAATTAAGGATGGTAATCATCAGGTACTTGTCATCGACAGTCCGTGGGACGCGGAAAGATTAGAGCTAAACCAAGAGACCATCGATCTTTCATCATCAAGATGTTGGTTAAGGGACATGCCAAATTAGATGATAGATTGTTTGCTAAGGGCACGTCACTTAGCTCTTGATGTAGTCTTTCACTAGTTGAAGAAAGGGCTTGGGTGGGGCTATAGCCACCGTGAAAATGCAGACTATACTTGGATATCTGTATTGTAGTCCTTTGAGCGGACCTGTACATATATGGAAAGATCCTGACCGAGTTCCGTGCATTGGGTGCAGCCCTATTACGGGGCTTAGGGTACAGTAGACAGTACGTACGTGTAAGGGTCTAGATACACGCATTGGGTGGTGTATCGTACACGTTAGGGCATTACTCCGTGTTAAGGCTTGATTCGGCCAAGGAGTTTGGATATGACGACTTGTACGCTTGCGTGGCATAGGGATGATCGTTCCGTGTGGTAATGTGACCTAATGATTTGGATTTCCGTACGTCATTCGGCGTAGGATACACTTCTATGACACAACGGTGGGGACCGTGTGAGGAGCATACTATGGCGAGTACCTTGATATGTTGGGGGTAGCTACATATGTACTATATTTGGTAAATTTACTGGGAAGTAGATGGGTATGACGTGAGTATAGAGCCTTGAGTGCTGTTAACCCAAACAACCTAATAAATACGAAAACATAACTGAACAGTATATGTAGGGTTATTTTAAAATGTATAATTTGTCCAGTCACCAGAACTTTGTATTCTAACCCTCTCCTTATAACACACTCGCAGGTTAGGTCTGTGGCAGAGATATAATAGCTTTGGATATTCGCTAGACAGTATATTACTTCGGTAAGGCTATATTTGATTATATTATATTTTATCCATTCCTCTATGAGATGTTTTCTGAGCTCTGATATATTTATTATCTCTTTCTTTTCTGCATGATACCATACAAGTCGATTCGAGTTTTGATAGATCAGGATTTTTGAAAAAAAAAAGTCGATCTATAAAAATTCGGGTTGTTACATCTGGTATCAGAGCTTAGGTTTAAGATTCATGTATAGATAGTGAGTGAATGTAATTTTATTTTTAAAATATAAATATATTGTATATATATACACACATTTATATCCATAAAAGTACCCACTGAGTAGGAAAAGTGACATATGAAAAGAATTGGGATATCAGTTATGTACACTAAAGGAATGATTATGGATATTTTAGACCCTTAGGTGGCTTGGGCGAAAAGTGTACAATGTGTTTTGTAAAGGAGAAAGATGGATCCTATACATTAGTATCTGAAATGCTAGTATTTTGGACTAGTGGGTTTGGCTGTAGAGCCTGATAAATTAATAAAGAAAAAAAAGGATTAGGAGTATATATGTTTGAGAGAAATGACTTTGTGGGGGATATTTAGAGCGGTCTAAATAATATAGAAACCCACTTTGAGTCTTGCCCCATTTTAAACTTTTAAGAACTTGAAATTTTAAAAGCTTTTAGGAGGTAGCTTACAGTGTTTTCAAGTTTTGATCTTAAAAGTTTAAAATTGTAAAATATGTACTATCTAAATTGTGTAGAAACAATTTCTAAGACAAAAAGAGGTGTTTTTGATGTTTGGAAAAAAAATGGAGGAAACGTGTTTGGAAAGTACATATTGGATTTTGGGGAAAATGGGGTATATTTTGGAAACGGTGATTTCTTATGAAATTTTCATCAAAATGAATTCTTTTAGAAAAATGTGTACATCATAGAACATGTATAGATCAATAGTTTTTAAGCTATAAAGTATGAAAGAATTAAATAACCAAATATAGAAAAAGTTGCATTTTGTCAAAAACTAAAATTTTTGCTAAGGAAAATTTTGAAAATCTTTATTCTTTTGACAATAATTTTTGATAATTGTTTTAACATAAACTTTGGTGGGTGGACATAATAAGTTGTAAAAATATAGAATAGAGTAGATGTTCGGGATAAGTTTAAAAATTTACACCTTGTTGTAAGTAAGTAAACTGGCATAGTAAAAATGAGCCGTTGTGAAATTAATTGAGAAATAGTTGTCCTTGTCTACTTTAGTATTTATGACTTGAAAAAAAACGTTTTCCTTTATTTATGAGATGTTATTTTTTTATGGTTTGGCAAAAATAATTTTATTTTTGGCAAAGCCGACCGGTTTTTAAGGTGACCACAAACACCTTTTATTATAACTAATAACAAAATACAGAAAAGTACAGGTGATTGTTAGATAAAATCAGCTATATACGAATTTTAAGGTGGGTCATCCACTACGTACGACATTTATAGTGGGCCATCCACTAATCTATTCTAAATAACATAAAACTAGCATTGCACAGTTACAACCACTATTATAACATGAGATACATAACATTTTGGTTGTATTGTTAACTTTCATCTGGCCAAAATCACCATAGCTAGCAACTTCCATTCATAAAGCAACTATCCATTGTTTAGTTGATTTCTCAACAAACCCTTTTTCATGCTTCGTGTGAATGGATTCATAGGCCTCGCTTTTTCTCCAGAAGAGGAAATAGCACAGGGAGACTTAGTCACAATATTAGGTGGTTGCAACATATCACATCACTTTGAACATTCCCACTTGAATATATTTCGAAGCTAGAGTCATCACTGAACCAAAATAACATCAAATAATGGTCCATCATAGTCAGGTCGTCCCCCTTAGGTCGCAACCGACCTACGACCCGACCCACTGGTCATCCCCTTAATTCCATGACCCAACTCCCTAGGTCGTATAATGGCCTAATAGCCTGACATCAGGTCGCTAACGACCTACCTTTCACCGACCCAGATCCACCCGCCTTTCACTGAGTAGAACGACCCGGTGCTTCTCCACGACATGACCTTGCCAAGGACGACCTGATGCTTTCGAAGTTTTCAACCTAAACTCCAACGACTAGAAGCTTCTCCAACGATGTGACCTCCATTTTTTGGAGAACAAGCTACACGACCCGACCTATGGAAAAACGACCCGACTCCAAATCTGACCAAAATAGCTCCAATCTTGACCAAATCATCACCAAACGACAACATCGATTCAAACAACTCATCCAATCATCCAATTCAACAATCAACACTTGTTGAAACCATCAAAATGACAATTATTCATCAAAAATCATATAAAATTCACCAAATCATGAGAAGTCAATGAATAAGCTAAAACAATGGATCTAACTTGTATAAACATATAAATTAATGTAAGAATCTTACTGATTTAAGTTGCTAGATTAGATTCTATGGTGATTCAAATGAAATTATACTTACCATAATGCAGTTCTTCGTGAAAACGACTTAGAATGATGAAATTATGATCAAACAACACATATACTTGATTGAATCCGTGCGAGAGATGCTTATCACTTACCAAATCTCCAAATAAGCTTAAAAACGATGAATCACAAATTCCATCAGCGAAGAACAACCTTCAAACCTCTCGATTTGATGAAATCTTCCTTCATTTGACATAGATCTAGCTTTGCTTGATGTAGATATTCAATCTTCTTCCTTAGATCTGGATTTTAATGGTGGAAAGATGCATTTTATTGAGCAAGGAGGATCACGAGCTCAACCAAATGAGAGAATGAAGAAAGTAAACTGTTCTCTATGCCTCTAACCCCCTATTTATAGCCTCCCACCATCCCACTAATGGGCCACCGCAAATCAGCCCATCAATGGCACAAAACCTATACAAAAAATAGTACAGCACTAAAACAGTGATTCCTCCCAAATTGGTGAACCAAATCTTTAGTGTGACCACTCTATGGAATTGGCAACACCATTTCCTTTCCAACGAAATTGATCTCAACACCTGATTCGATCCCAGTCAAAACTTATTCCCTGTACAAAATTAACATGGGAAAAATGGTCACAAACAAAATTGGTAAAAATTATGGACATATCTCACATCCCCATAAATAACATATCAAAATATGAGAATGATCCAACCCTTAGGGAATAAAATAAAAATATTTTACGATCCTCCGATACGTAAAATGCGGGATGTTACATAGTATGTACACTTGGAAAAAACTATTTCTTTATTAAATTTGACAATTGTAAAATATTCCCTTAAAGGGGTGACACTTGTACTAAAATTTCTAAATTTTAAAAAAACACTTGTCCTTATTTTTTTGGTTTTTCTCCACGTCTATTTTTTTCACTTTCTTCATTTTTCCTTTCCTCACCAACCGAAATCCCTTTTCCCTCAAATCGAAGTTATGGCCACCAAAATTGTTCCTTTCTCCCACCAAATCGCCACCGCCTCCGCCCTTGTCTTTGCCGCCCTCATCATTCTCCACCGAGTTACTCCACTCCACCACAAAATCCAAATCGCCACCTTCTCCCTCAAATTGAAAATAGCCGCCTCCAAAGTCGCCACGTCCTCCTTCACTATTCAAAACCAGCACCGTCGCCTGTTCAATTAAGTGTCATGGTTGCAGCCCCTGCTATTTCTTCATTGGCCCCTCCCCGCTGTTGCCACTACTTTCGGCTCCTAATCGTCATTGCTACAAATAGGTAACTATATCTCACGATTCACTTTATTCATGTTTGCATCATAAAATTTAATATTGAAATAGGATAATAATTGTTTGGCTAGTGAATTACCATTGTTTGCGTTTCTTATTGTTGTGAATTTGTTGTTTTACACTGCTTTCTTGTTACTTTCCATTAAATGCAATGTTGCTTGATATATTTATTTACATCTCCTCTTGTTCTTGACTGCATTGACTTTCATGACTTGCAATGGCACCACCATTTTCCATAGTATTGTTGCCATGATCACTGGCCTTTTATTCACTTAGCTGTTGTGCCATTTGCATTGTTTGTGTATTATTTTGGGAATTTCCTGTAGTATATGGAAAACTCCTTTTTGGTTTTATGTATGGCCATGCCTTCAAATAACTGTGCATGTTTCCCATATGTTTATGGTATTTGAATTCACACTGATCATTCTCTAACTTTATATACTTGACCTTGCTGCATATTAGTTTTTTGTCATTGTGTACTTGCTAAAGCAACCCCATTTGTCGTTTCTTTGTTTCACTGTCTTGGTTTGTTTCCTTGTTACCATACCAACTGCTACATGCATGCTACTATTAGGGCATCTCCAGTCGGTCAAATTAAGGGTGCAATATTCAGGCATTTCTCTTCAGTGGCTCGGTTAAGGCTGAATATTCAGCCTAATCTTCGGGATCCGGTTCAGGATCCTAAAGGCCTCCCAGCGCCTAGTTTTTAGGCGCCAGGTTCTAGCGCCCAGTTATTAGGCACCAGGTTCTGGCGCCTAAAAACTAGGCGCCAGGATGGCTCCTCCCCCCCCCTCACGTGCTCTGCCTTTAACCCCTCCTTTACCTTTTTCTCTCTTCAAACGGCTATAAACAATCAAATATTTGAACTAACAACGGCTATAAACGGTCATATAGAAGTTTCAATGGCCATAAACAGTCATATTTTTTATTTTTCTATATATATTGGTATGAGTGGCTCATTGTAAAACACAAAAACTTCTTCATTCAAATCCACCATACTCTTTATCTTGCAGTAAACAATGTCATATCCATTCCAATTCAACAACGAAGCGATGAATACGAATAGTTGGGATTTCGATTCTCAACCAGTCGAAGATCTTACCCCTCATTCTGCTCCAGCACTCTCCTTTCATTCTTCTGCGCCATGGACCAAGGACGAAGACAAAGATCTCTGTTTAATGTACTGCCACTTTTCAAATGATTCGGTCAAGGGAAATGATCAAAGTGGGGAGGCATTCTGGTCAACAGTTATGTCTGCTTACAACAAAAAGCACGTAGAAAGAACAAGATCAGTGTCTGCACTTTCCGATCAATTTGGGAAGATTAATCGACAAACCCAATTCTATGAGTCTCAAGTTCACAAAATTAGAACCGCAAATCCTAGCGGAATGGGTGGAGAAGCCGAATTGGTAATAATTTGTAACTCTCTAATTCGCTTGTTGATATATTATTTACCTACCACGAAAGCATACCAATATTCATTATTTTATTGTTTGTAGAAGCGGATGGCGAACGACCAATTCCTGAAATTATTTCCTAGAGAAAATTGTGCGAAAAAACCGCATTACTACCAGTTCGCTAATTGCTATGAATTGCTCGTTAGTCATCCGAAATGGAGTTCTAGTGTAATGACCCGGGTTTTTGACGACTTTGGTTATCAACAAAATCTCAATGACGACTAACCAAACATCGAAAAATACCAGTCATAAATGGAAGAAATTAGAGGGTGAGGAAAGATAATATAGAAACTTAGAATAGAAGAAGAAGAAGAAGAAGAACACAACATCAGAGTAACACAAACCTCACATCGGAACAAATAACATATAATATATATAACATAACTTGAAATATACATCTGTACTTGAATATACATCTGTACTTGAATATACATCATTTTCAAAGTACAACACTTATAACACAGCGGAAATAACTATAGCTATATGAGCCTGAAGCCTCCTGCTCCAGCTCTTCAGGAATATCTGTAAAATCCCGACTACTTGACTGCCCATACAAATTTAGGCACCCAAGAGTTTAGGGAAACAAACAAATAAACTCCGGGTCAGTCATGGGACTAGTATGAGTAAAACAGTTAAAACAGTTCGAACAAGTAAACGATATCTCATAAGACCATGCCGTATAACGGAACGGGTTTTTCCCTTATGAGAATCCAAAATATCTTTATATCAAAAACCTTTTGACATTATAACAATGTGTATCAACCACAATATAATAATCATCTAGCAGAAACGCTTTCATCTCATGTTTTACGTATATAGTATAATCAAAACCGCAAGCACGTATTGGGTAATGGATTTCCAACTACGACAAGGTATGGAACCACCTTTCGCTAGTGTACTTCTAGAGAGGAATACACTGGGTTCCACAAGAATATCTTGCAACCCAGCCACACATGACCGACCACTCATTTCGCTTGAGTGTATCGAATGTATATCACAAACGGTTGGGATCAGCAACCGTTTCCCGAATGGGACAGTATCGACAATAGATTTTTAGAAATAAATGAAAACTCTAGATTAGGTGATTATACACCCTACTTCGGAGCGACCGACTTAGCCATGCTGCCTGCCCGATTTTTGTCATTTACCGGTTGATAAGGCTTGAGGTTACGCTTCATCATCACATCAGATTCACTTCAAATGCCACATCGTCAAATCCATCAAATCACCGATTGATGTCCTCAACAATACATTATGTGTTAGCTAAAAGAAGTTTCCTTCTCCGTATCCATTCTTGGTACGGTTGGAGAAATCAATATACGTGATCGTCTGGAAATACTCTGTCAGACCTTCATCCATACAAGTCATCCAGGAACAGGATGAACCGAAGGTACTATTCAGTATATCCATCTTAGGCACTGTTTATCTAAGACTTATACAATAGCCCTTGCACTTTACTCCGTCTTCAATTTTCTTTGGCATATATGATTTGCAATGCTTATGCCAATACAGAGTGGTTCTTTGGATAATAATCCAACCGGTCTGTAACACCCCGAATTTTAGTCAATACTAAAATTCACTAATTACAGGATAAATAATCTCAGATGTGGGAATTGGGGGTAACGGGCTGCGTTATTGCGTTCGTCTCGGAAAAATACGCGAAATAGAGTCCGAGTTTTCGAGAATCGGAGTCCGTATGGCCCGGTTATGGCCCAATGAAGTTTGCAGAAAAATTATAGCTTAAAACAGATTTAGAAATTTAAATTAGGATTTGAAAATAGAACCAGCGGGGTCAGGCGGGAAAGTTCCCGCCTAACCATGTCGACAGGGCTGTCGACAGGCCTGTCGACAGGGGTGTCGACTTGCCTGTCGACTTGCCTGCGACAGGGGTGCAGCGTCCAGAGAGCCTGGGTGCACCAGGTTGGGTTTTAGGCTGGCTTGGAGGGCTGGGTTCTAGAGGTTTCCTAAATCTGACGGACCTAAATTAATCTAGGGTTAATCTAAGGGCCTAAAACACTACCTAATCCTATAAATAAGACCCTAACCCTACCCTAATTCATTCATAATTAAATCTTGTAACTAAACTATGGCAAAATGAAACTTGGTCATGGCCTCCACAAATCAATGAAGAGAGTTGCAAGCTAATCAACCCCTAATCATCTTCTTCTTCATATTTGGCAACTAGTTTTACTTCATAAGTTTGCTAATCTTAGTTTTGGTGAGTTCCTATGGTTCTAATAATCAATTGTTAAATTGATTATGGTAGGATGTGATAAGACATGGCTATGTTTGTGGATAAATGTGTTTATGCAAGTTTGAATGATATGTGATTTGCAAGTTTTATGTTAAGTGCAAGTTTAAGGCCATGTTTTATGATGCAAACACTATGTTAAACATTTATGCATATGTAACAAGTTATGCATGTGATTTTATGCATGCTAAGTAGTTGGTGTTATGCATGTTAAGTATTTGATGTTATGCATGCTAAGTATTTGATGTTATGCATGCTAAGTATTTGATGTTATGCATGCTAAGTATTTGATTGTATGCATACTAAGTATTGGGTTTTATGCATGTTAAGTGTTTGGGTTTATGCAAGTTAAGTGGTGGGTTTATGCATAATAAGTATTTGATTTCATGCATGATAAGTAAGTGGTTTTATGCATGCTAAGTGTTTGGTATTATGCATAAATCATGACATGCAAGTTTACCCTTTTAAATATGGTGTATACATATGCTAGATGACACCTTTATATGCTATGCATGTTTACCCTCCTTTAAGATGCAAGTCATATATGCAAGTTCGACATATTATGCAAGTTATGCTTACATGCAAGCTCAACATATTATGCAAGTTATGTGCACGATGTTATGCAAGTTATGTGCATGTTGTTATGCAAGTTCATATGCAAGTTATGTGTATGAGGTTATGCAAGTTATGTGCATGGTGTTATGAAAGTTAAGTTTATGAGATTATGCAAGTTATGTGCATGATGTTATGCAAGTTATATGCTTAAATGCGAGCTTAATGTGATATGCAAGTATGTGAATGCTTATGCAAGTATATGAATGCCCATGCAAGTATGTGAATGCTTATGCAAGTTATGTGTAGGCTTGAATGCATGTTTAACATGTTATGCAAGTTATGAGAATGCTTATATGCAAGATCATCATGTTATGCGAGACATGTGTATGATAATGTGCAAGTTTGGGTTAAATGTGGTTGGGTTAATATATGCTCATATATGCAAGTTGACATCCTCTTAACCCATGACAAAGTTGTATGCTAAACCCATGATATTTGTGATGATCTTCCCCTTTGTTATTTCATGAAATGAGAACGATTTACGTGGGGAAACGATGGGGTTGGTAAATATGTTAGTTAAAGTATGGTTGGGTATGATTAAGCATACCATAAAAATAAATTACCATAAGTGGGAATTTACCTATTGAGTTAGGTCTACCCCATGGGAATTTACCTATTGAGTTAGGTCTACCCATGTTATGGAAAACTTGATATTAATTAGGGATAATTAATATGGGGGTGATTAATTAGGTGTAATTAATCGACTAAGACACGAGGTTGGACTCATTTGTAGTGTAAAACTGCCCGGACCCGACCGGCTTAACCAGTTGCTACAAATGTTAGCCCAATGTGGGAGGTCTTAGCCATAAATTAAATATGTGATTAAGGTAAAGACACGAGGTTAGACTCTGTTATGACGTAAGACTGCCCGGACTCTACCGGCTTAACCAGGCGGTCATAACAGCCAGTCTAATGTGGGAGGTCTTTATGGGAGATCACGGTCTTAATTAATTAAGAAACACTTAACCATATTAGCATGTAGTGGGACATGAGGGGTTAAGTGGGTGCCTTGGGTGGCATGTAGTAACTAGTGGGGGTGCCTTGGGTGGCATGAGGAAACTAGTGGGTTGCCTTGGGTGGCAATAGAAAATACGATTAGAATACTTAACCAAAGTGGAACATGTAATTAAACATGATTAAAGGGTTAAGTAAGTGCCTTGGGTGGCATGTGGGAATTAAGTAAGTGCCTTGGGTGGCATGTGGAAATCTAGTGGGTGCCTTAAGGGGCAATTGAAATATAATTAGATGACTTAACCAAACCTTAACATGTAAGGGGGCATGATTATAAAAAGGGGTTAAGTGGGATGCACTGGGTTAAACGACAAGCTTAAGTAGTAGCTTGTGGGGGCCTATTTCAACCAATATCCCAAACGTATCTTTGTGGGCTCGACCCATGTCGAGTGACGGGACACGCATATTGGGCTTGATTATAAGAGGCCAAAACGGGGTAGCGGTGGCAACGCAAGTCCAACGGGTTTCATATGCGTGTGTGGGCCCGGGCTGGTAGATAAGCCGTTGTTGCATCGTGTAGATATAAAGCCGTGCACCGTTGATATTATCAGGTGGCCACTTTAGGGGAGTGATACACCCCACTGTGGGACCAGCACGGGTATCTACGTTAGGGAGCCGATCGCTTGGGAGTAGTGGGTACACCTAGTAAAGATAGGGGCAGACGGCACCTATGTAGGGGTACACGAAACTACTGGGTAAGATTACTAGGTACACCTAGTGGAGGTAGGGGCAGACGGCACCTACGTGGTCAGTTATACACCTAGTGGAGGTAGGGGCAAACGGCACCTACGTGGTCAGCTAGAAGTACAAGAAACTACTAGTTATATTTTCTAAGTCTTTAAATGGGATCAACCTTTAAGTAGGAATTACTCTTGGTGGGTAGAACTGGTGTGGTGCAGTGTAGGAATTACCCTTGGGTGGGTAGGTCTGGGGTGGTGTAAGCTAGTAATTATCCTTGGGTGGATAAATACGTTGTTGCGGTTATCGTAGTACATCCTGTGTTTTGTGGGCTACTTAATGTAGTCATTATCCCCAGAGGTACCGTATCTTGTTTATATCATACCCTAATTACTTTAATGATTGTATTGTTAGGGTTATAGGACTCACTCAGACTTATGTCTGACCCCGTTGTTGTTTATCTTTTTCCAACCCTCAGGTTATCAGAGTGGGCCTAGCACTAATGGGCTTGGACCAGACCGCTATATCTATCTTTTGGGGCTTGGACCGTAGAAGTAAAGCTCGGTTTATCTTTTCTATTTTGGCTATTATCTATGTAAAGGGATTATGTACTTCTATTTTATCAGGATGGATATTATGTACTTGACTCTTGTTATGGTTTTGTGATGTAACCAAAAATGTTTTGTTAATAGAAATGATGTTTTAAATTTTCAAGTATGACTTATATCTGTCCTGTTGTAATTTTTCTGTTCTATACTCACTAAAAATACTCCACCAAAACTAAGGCATTCCCTTTGTGAGTGACCTTAGCGGGTGTGGGGTGTTACACGTGGTATCAGAGCTTAAGGTTACCAGAACAGATAATTTTTTTTAGAAAAACTATTTTCTAAGAATATTTTTGGAAAGGAGTATTTTCAAAAACATGTCTTTTAAGAGAAAAGCTTTTGAAAGAAAAGCATAATCCCCAATAGCCATATCTATATCTTTCGAATTCTCCATTTTGAATCTCTTCCTTTCTCTCATTTTGAGTTTCCCCTCCGCGTATAGATGATCTTTCTAAGATAGATAAGGATGGAAAACCACTTCAAGGGACTTAGACATTAGTCGGTTTAGAAGTTGGTTCAAGAAGGAGGAGGACTGGTAGGTATCTATTGGATAGACGATGGGAGGAAGGCTCAAATAGTTGTTTGGTTAATGAAAGATGAAACCTCATTGGTGGGAGGTTATGAGTGGAGAATAGGGAAGAAGAAGGCTGGTAGTTATCCTTTTTGAAGGGATAGGACACCTTATTAGGATTGTCCAAAGAAACAAAGGCCAGGTATGGAGGGTAGTGGTATTCCCTCACGGCTAGGGTACCAGATGGGGATAGGACCGTCTAGGTTGGAATTTGGATTTCTATGATATCCGGTTCAAACTTTATTTGATGCATCGAGTTCGTTTATCTCATCATTGTTAGTTGAGTCACTGCACTTAGACACCAGTTTGGTAGATGATCCCTTAGTTGTTTCAAACCCAATTGGGGCTCCATGATGTGTTTGGGTTTGAAAGTCTCTATACTTAGCATTGAGTTTAGAGGTGATGCTTGTTGGGCTTCACGGGCTATGGGTTAGTTTTGGGGCATGGACTGGTTATCCAGTAGAGGTGCCGTTTTTGATTTTGAAGGGAGAGTTGTTAGGCTTATGACCCGTTTGGGTAACACTCTCGAGATCTCTTGTAATCCCATAGAATCTGTTATGCTAAGTTATCTAGAATCGCTTGACATGTCGGTCTAGAGTTTGTTATCTGTTAGAGCGGTCCGGGAATACCCGGATGTGTATAAGGAGGTGAAGGGCTTACCTCCGGAGCGGGAAATTGACTTCCAAATATATCTGGTGGGTAAGGCTAAACCAGTACCTTGGCCAGTGTGCCACGTGGCTCCTCGTGAGAGGAGGGAACTCCATAAGTAAGTAGGCAATTTGCTTGAGAAGGGGTTCATAAGACGAAGTATATCGGAGTGGGGCGCTCCAGTAGTTTTTGTTACGAAGGCGGATGGGTCCCTCAGACTTTGTGTAGGCTAAAGAGGATTAAATAAACTCACAAAGAAGAATAGATACCCATTGCCGAGGATTGATGATCTGTTTGAACAGTTAGCTGGCGCCTCAGTATTTTTATAGTAGGACTCAGCCACGGGATTTCATCAGTTGAGAGTGGCTGAGGATAGTACAGAGAAGACTGCCTTTAGGACTCCGGATGATTTTTTAGAGTGGCTGGTGATGCCATTGGGTTTGACGAACGCCCCCGTATACTTTGATGATTTGATAAGAAGGGTGTTCAAGGAGTACCTAAATAAGTTGTGATGGTCTTTGTGGATGACATCTTGGTCTTTTCTAGGAGCAAAGCCAGTTAGGGAAAAACGGTGGTTTTGGAGTTAGACTGGCGAGGACATCCAGGGTTGGACAAGGAGCTTAATTATTTGGCCGTTTTTTTTACTAGTATCATCTCACGTAGGTCGTCTGAATTCGAAGGAGGTATCCCTTGGGTGTTTGTCTGATATTGGTTTAGGCCTTTGGGGCTTGCATTTGGGGGAATGCCGAGTTCGACTAGGGTGGTCTGCGTGAGGGATGGATAGTGTGATGATTTTGGATGATATCCTGATGGAGAAGAGCATGCCCTACATCCTAGGGAAGTGTTGGAGGCTCTTCGAGCACATAATATTAGGCCAGTAAAAGTGGATGGGATTCTTAGCATCCTATGGGTTTGAGATAGCGTATACCCCTGGCAAGGGTAACATGGTAGCGGACACCTTAAGTAGAAAAAGGGTGGTCCTCAAGTTTGTGGTTCGTTGAACGACGGAGCCTAGAGTTTATTTCTATGTTGGATTTCAGACCTTCCGTCGATTATGTACCCGGTTTGCTAGCTTCCTTGGAAGTTAGACCTACTCTTTTGGGGCAAATTATAGAAGCACAGAGGGACGACCCACAGTTGGTTGAGTTGGTGGAGAATCTCATAAGGGGGAAGTCGTCCAGCCATTTGAGTAGGTACACCCTAGACGATAGGGGGTGCTTGCGTAGAGACGATAGACCTTGTGTACCGCAAGACGAGGGTTTGAGGAAGGTTATTCCTGATAATGCACACCGTTCTAGGATGACCATTCATCCCGGTGGGGACGAGATGTACCAAGACATGAAAAGGACTTTCTTCTGGGCCGGTATGAAGAAAGATGTGGCCGAGCATGTCGCTCGATGCTGGGTATGCCAACGAGTGAAGACGGAGCGAAAGAAACCAGGTGGGTTGCTTCACCCATTGGAGGTTCCGCAATGGAAGGGGGACAGCGTCTCGATGGATTTTATTGACGGGTTACCCAGATCGAGAAAGAGTAATACAGGAATTTGGGTGGTGGTAGACAGACTTACTAAGAACACCCATTTCATACCTGTGAAGAGTAAGTGGACTGCTCCATGGCTAGCTTCTGTATATCTTCGAGAGATAGTTCGATTGCATCGGGTACCCTCTAGCATAGTGAGTGATCGAGATCCTATCTTCACTAGAGAGTTTTTGAAGAATTTGCAAGAGGCGGTAGGGACTCAGTTGTGTATGAGTACCGCATACCATCCTCAGACGGACAGCCAGACCGAGAGGGTGAATCATGTTTTAGAAGACCTTTTGAGGCTATGTATCTTGGATTTTGGAGGTACATGGGAAGAGCATCTTCCATTGGCGGAGTTGCCCGACAGACTTAGTGGTGTACATGATGTATTCCATGGGAGGAAGTGCCTACATGAGACCGCAGAGGTGGTAGAGCCGAGTTTGCGTAGAGAAGTGGAAGCAGAGCGTGATGCGACGAGCTCCTACTTGCATCCTTGGGTCAGAGATTTGGAAGCTGAGAAACAGAGAGGTCCAACTAGTCAAAGTACGAAGGGGAGATGAAGAGAGTGACGCTACCTGGGAGACGGAAGCGAAGATGCGTTCGAGGTACCCTTTTCTTTCGGAGGGTATGTCCTTTTGCTTCTCCTTCATCGCATATCTTGTGCTTATCTTATTCTTAGTATGTCCTCTCGTTAGTACCTTTGACCTTTAGATAGGGTAAACCTATGGTTGAAACATGTGTTTGAGACATGTTATGGTTGATGGATGCAAGTGGATGCAAGTGTTTGTTAGTGGTTGCTCGTGGATGCATATACACACACTCTAGGCACTAGATCGGCTCAGTCACTTCATATTGCATATTGCATAAAATTGTGTGTAGAAAAATATATTTATGGATGTATAATGGTTGTGTTATCACATGGATGATGCATTATGGTGAATGATTGTGCACTCATGTAGATATTGTATGTGTCGATAGGGTTTTCTCGCATACATAATGGATGCATGGCACTATCATGGTTTGCATATGTTCATACATTAGATAGGGAACATATACACACACTATTTGCATATGCTTATACATCATTAGAAACTGTTTAAGGACAATGGATGCCCGTGGTTGATGATTTGAGTAGATGGTTGTTTGGATGGTAGGATATGCATTCTCCTTAGCTTAGAGATTTCGGGGACGAAATCCTTTAAGGAGGGGAGAATGTAACACCCCGAATTTTAGTCAATACTAAAATTCACTAATTACAGGATAAATAATCTCAGATGTGGGAATTGGGGGTAACGGGCTGCGTTATTGCGTTCGTCTCGGAAAAATACGCGAAATAGAGTCCGAGTTTTCGAGAATCGGAGTCCGTATGGCCCGGTTATGGCCCAATGAAGTTTGCAGAAAAATTAAAGCTTAAAACAGATTTAGAAATTTAAATTAGGATTTGAAAATAGAACCAGCGGGGTCAGGCGGGAAAGTTCCCGCCTAACCATGTCGACAGGGCTGTCGACAGGCCTGTCGACAGGGGTGTCGACTTGCCTGTCGACTTGCCTGTCGACAGGGGTGCAGCGTCCAGAGAGCCTGGGTGCACCAGGTTGGGTTTTAGGCTGGCTTGGAGGGCTGGGTTCTAGAGGTTTCCTAAATCTGACGGACCTAAATTAATCTAGGGTTAATCTAAGGGCCTAAAACACTACCTAATCCTATAAATAAGACCCTAACCCTACCCTAATTCATTCATAATTAAATCTTGTAACTAAACTATGGCAAAATGAAACTTGGTCATGGCCTCCACAAATCAATGAAGAGAGTTGCAAGCTAATCAACCCCTAATCATCTTCTTCTTCATATTTGGCAACTAGTTTTACTTCATAAGTTTGCTAATCTTAGTTTTGGTGAGTTCCTATGGTTCTAATAATCAATTGTTAAATTGATTATGGTAGGATGTGATAAGACATGGCTATGTTTGTGGATAAATGTGTTTATGCAAGTTTGAATGATATGTGATTTGCAAGTTTTATGTTAAGTGCAAGTTTAAGGCCATGTTTTATGATGCAAACACTATGTTAAACATTTATGCATATGTAACAAGTTATGCATGTGATTTTATGCATGCTAAGTAGTTGGTGTTATGCATGTTAAGTATTTGATGTTATGCATGCTAAGTATTTGATGTTATGCATGCTAAGTATTTGATGTTATGCATGCTAAGTATTTGATTGTATGCATACTAAGTATTGGGTTTTATGCATGTTAAGTGTTTGGGTTTATGCAAGTTAAGTGGTGGGTTTATGCATAATAAGTATTTGATTTCATGCATGATAAGTAAGTGGTTTTATGCATGCTAAGTGTTTGGTATTATGCATAAATCATGACATGCAAGTTTACCCTTTTAAATATGGTGTATACATATGCTAGATGACACCTTTATATGCTATGCATGTTTACCCTCCTTTAAGATGCAAGTCATATATGCAAGTTCGACATATTATGCAAGTTATGCTTACATGCAAGCTCAACATATTATGCAAGTTATGTGCACGATGTTATGCAAGTTATGTGCATGTTGTTATGCAAGTTCATATGCAAGTTATGTGTATGAGGTTATGCAAGTTATGTGCATGGTGTTATGAAAGTTAAGTTTATGAGATTATGCAAGTTATGTGCATGATGTTATGCAAGTTATATGCTTAAATGCGAGCTTAATGTGATATGCAAGTATGTGAATGCTTATGCAAGTATATGAATGCCCATGCAAGTATGTGAATGCTTATGCAAGTTATGTGTAGGCTTGAATGCATGTTTAACATGTTATGCAAGTTATGAGAATGCTTATATGCAAGATCATCATGTTATGCGAGACATGTGTATGATAATGTGCAAGTTTGGGTTAAATGTGGTTGGGTTAATATATGCTCATATATGCAAGTTGACATCCTCTTAACCCATGACAAAGTTGTATGCTAAACCCATGATATTTGTGATGATCTTCCCCTTTGTTATTTCATGAAATGAGAACGATTTACGTGGGGAAACGATGGGGTTGGTAAATATGTTAGTTAAAGTATGGTTGGGTATGATTAAGCATACCATAAAAATAAATTACCATAAGTGGGAATTTACCTATTGAGTTAGGTCTACCCCATGGGAATTTACCTATTGAGTTAGGTCTACCCATGTTATGGAAAACTTGATATTAATTAGGGATAATTAATATGGGGGTGATTAATTAGGTGTAATTAATCGACTAAGACACGAGGTTGGACTCATTTGTAGTGTAAAACTGCCCGGACCCGACCGGCTTAACCAGTTGCTACAAATGTTAGCCCAATGTGGGAGGTCTTAGCCATAAATTAAATACGTGATTAAGGTAAAGACACGAGGTTAGACTCTGTTATGACGTAAGACTGCCCGGACTCTACCGGCTTAACCAGGCGGTCATAACAGCCAGTCTAATGTGGGAGGTCTTTATGGGAGATCACGGTCTTAATTAATTAAGAAACACTTAACCATATTAGCATGTAGTGGGACATGAGGGGTTAAGTGGGTGCCTTGGGTGGCATGTAGTAACTAGTGGGGGTGCCTTGGGTGGCATGAGGAAACTAGTGGGTTGCCTTGGGTGGCAATAGAAAATACGATTAGAATACTTAACCAAAGTGGAACATGTAATTAAACATGATTAAAGGGTTAAGTAAGTGCCTTGGGTGGCATGTGGGAATTAAGTAAGTGCCTTGGGTGGCATGTGGAAATCTAGTGGGTGCCTTAAGGGGCAATTGAAATATAATTAGATGACTTAACCAAACCTTAACATGTAAGGGGGCATGATTATAAAAAGGGGTTAAGTGGGATGCACTGGGTTAAACGACAAGCTTAAGTAGTAGCTTGTGGGGGCCCATTTCAACCAATATCCCAAACGTATCTTTGTGGGCTCGACCCATGTCGAGTGACGGGACACGCATATTGGGCTTGATTATAAGAGGCCAAAACGGGGTAGCGGTGGCAACGCAAGTCCAACGGGTTTCATATGCATGTGTGGGCCCGGGCTGGTAGATAAGCCGTTGTTGCATCGTGTAGATATAAAGCCGTGCACCGTTGATATTATCAGGTGGCCACTTTAGGGGAGTGATACACCCCACGGTGGGACCAGCACGGGTATCTACGTTAGGGAGCCGATCGCTTGGGAGTAGTGGGTACACCTAGTAAAGATAGGGGCAGACGGCACCTATGTAGGGTTACACGAAACTACTGGGTAAGATTACTAGGTACACCTAGTGGAGGTAGGGGCAGACGGCACCTACGTGGTCAGTTATACACCTAGTGGAGGTAGGGGCAGACGGCACCTACGTGGTCAGCTAGAAGTACCAGAAACTACTAGTTATATTTTCTAAGTCTTTAGATGGGATCAACCTTTAAGTAGGAATTACTCTTGGTGGGTAGAACTGGTGTGGTGCAGTGTAGGAATTACCCTTGGGTGGGTAGGTCTGGGGTGGTGTAAGCTAGTAATTATCCTTGGGTGGATAAATACGTTGTTGCGGTTATCGTAGTACATCCTGTGTTTTGTGGGCTACTTAATGTAGTCATTATCCCCAGAGGTACCGTATCTTGTTTATATCATACCCTAATTACTTTAATGATTGTATTGTTAGGGTTATAGGACTCACTCAGACTTATGTCTGACCCCGTTGTTGTTTATCTTTTTCCAACCCTCAGGTTATCAGAGTGGGCCTAGCACTAATGGGCTTGGACCAGACCGCTATATCTATCTTTTGGGGCTTGGACCGTAGAAGTAAAGCTCGGTTTATCTTTTCTATTTTGGCTATTATCTATGTAAAGGGATTATGTACTTCTATTTTATCAGGATGGATATTATGTACTTGACTCTTGTTATGGTTTTGTGATGTAACCAAAAATGTTTTGTTAATAGAAATGATGTTTTAAATTTTCAAGTATGACTTATATCTGTCCTGTTGTAATTTTTCTGTTCTATACTCACTAAAAATACTCCACCAAAACTAAGGCATTCCCTTTGTGAGTGACCTTAGCGGGTGTGGGGTGTTACACGGTCTCTCCATATTAACAACGTTAAAATGGTCAAAACTTCGATAGTCTGTGAGTTAACTATCAAAGAAAAACACGTGTGCAAACAACGATATTATTTCCAAATGGAAATTCTATCAATCAATCATCAATCATATATATATATCTATATATATATATATTCATATTTCCTTATTTCAGTATTTGATTACATTTCTGATTCTATTTGGAAAATATTTCCAAATCTTCTTTACTTGGATTTAAGCAGATGTTTAAATCAACATTGCGACGACAACTCAAACCACTATACTTATTTGCTAAATTCAATTAACCACTTTCACTCTCGAACCTTAACCATTTCTAAATTAAAAATAAAGTCAATCAAGTTGGGGTATAACTACCTCTCTGACCTTAACTGAACAACATTTCAAATCTCGAAATAGGGTAAGTTCATCTTTTAACCCTTTAACACTTCCTTACGTAACTCTCGTTCGAATAAATCTCTATTTGATAACTCCTCCCTTCGAATAACTATATTTGATAATCTCTCTTACAAATAACTAAATTTGAAAACCTTTCTTCGAATAAACTAAATTTGATTAACTCTATTTATTTAACCCTAATCGATTAACTCTTTTTACTTAACTCCTTACTAAACTCCTTTCGAATAACTAATTCGATAACTCCTTTCGAATAACAAATTCGATAACTCCTTTCGATTAAACTATAATCGATAACTCCTTTCGATTAAACTATAATCGATAACTCCTTTCGAATGACTAATTCGATAACTCCTTTCGATTAAACTATAATCGATAACTCCTTTCGAATGACTAATTCGATAACTCCTTTCGATTAACTAATTCAATAACTCTTATGTGTTTAACTCTATTCGAATAACTAATTCAAATAACTCTTATGTGTTTAACTCTATTCGAATAACTAATTCAAATTACTCTTATTTATTTAACTCTATTCGAATAACTGATTCAAATAACTTTTATTTATTTAACTCTATTAGAATAACTGATTCAAATAACTCTTGTTTATTTAACTCTATTCGAATAACTGATTCAAATAACTCTTAATTATTCAACTCTATTCGAATAACTAATATTTGATCACTGTATTTAACTTTATTCGAATCACTAATATTCGATAACTCTATTTAATTAACCCTATCGATTTAACTCTAACTGGTTAACTCTAACTCATTTACTCTCTTCGATTAACTCTAATCGAATAACTAATATTCGATTAACTCATTTGAATTAACTCCTTTTATTTATCCCTTTCTATTTGTTTACTTAAAAAATAACTATTCCCTTCTCAATTCTATTTACTTAACAAATAAATATTTCTTTTACCTTTCCTATTTATTTAACAAATAAATATTTCCTTTTAACTTTATTTATTTATTAACAAACAAATATTCCTTTTTCTTTTCTATTTATTCCCTAAATAAATAAATAATCCCATTTAATCTATTTGTAATTGTTTTAAGTAAAGAACTTAAGCTATAATAAAAATAACGAAAGTTGAGTTGATTAGTAAACAACTTTCGGCTTCGTTCCTTTTCGAGGACGAAAAGTTTTAAGTGGAGGAGATTGTAACAACCCGGAAATTCTGAGTCAATTTAAATTTTTTATTTTGGAAATTTTAATGAATTTTGAATATTTAAAATGATTTATTTTAAATAATATAGACGAGAAATTTGTTTGGAGTAGAATTAGAACGTATATATTTATATAGATCGCCGTTAGAATATAAATATTTATTTATAATTATAAAAGGAATTGAAAATGGCGCGGTAGTTCGATAATTCGATTTCAAAGTTCAAATGAATGTACAGGATTCAAAGTAAATCGGATTTTAGTGAAACCAAAAATATTAGAATCTAATTGAGAATATCTTTCAAATGAATCCGAAAAATCAAAATTTCATAGCGGGAATCAAAAGATATGCCCAGTTGAAAATTCAGAATAGTCGCTATGGAATTCTGGCCCTTAAAAATGGAAATTTTGCAAATGACCTCGGATTTTGACGAAACCTCTTTTGTTGGGTCTGTGATGTCAAATTATTGATAGATTCCAAATTCGTAATTTTTTGAATCAATATGTGAGCGTGGCAAAGGAAAACGCATTTGACCAGTTTCAGTTGATTTTAATCGACTGGAAAATGGCCATTTTTCAGACGGTCTCGGTATTTGACGAAATTTGTTTTTTTAGAACCGTATCGTCAATACGAAGCTAGAAAATATTTTTCGGGAATTTTTCTAGTTAGTATGTGGCCCCGGTAAATTGAAATGTGCCTTCAAATTCAATATATAGATTTATATTTTGATTTTGACGGAAACTGACCGAGACGGCCGAACTGGCTTACAATACATATCCCATTGTGTTCAGAATGGGGTAATTAGCTATGGACGACAGGCGGTGGGCTCGATTTCGAGCTTGAAATAAAAAGTTGCTTTTTGAAATCAATTAAATAAAATAATATATATTATTATATATTCCCTCTTATCTCTCCCTCCCCTTTTCCATTCCTCAGCCCCCCCGATTCATTTCATTCGAAGAAAGGAAAAAAAAGAAGAAAAAAATGACCGCCGCCCCCTCCGATTCACCTCCGCACCGCCTCCTCCCCCTCCCCCATCTGGATCGAAGTCTGACCCCCCCTGTCGATCGAATCGCGAGTAGCTCCCCCTCCCCCCTCTGGATCGAAGTCCGACCCCCCCCCCCTCTCGATCTCGCGAGTAGCTCCCCCTTCCCCCTCTGGATCGAAGTCCGACCCCCCCTCTCGATCGAATCGCGAGTAGCTCCCCCTCCCCCCTCTGGATCGAAGATCGAACCGCAGCCCCCTACCTCGAGTGCGCCACCGCGAGCAGTTCATTCCCCCCTCTGGCGCAGCCAATTCCCTTTCCCCCTTCCACTGTAAGCTTTTTATTTATTTAAATTCTCTTTTCAGAATTGATTATTTGATTTTTATAGAATTGAAAGTTTTAATTTTTAACACATGAAAGTTTTGATTTTTATCATAGATAAAAATTATATTTTTAATGAAGATAAAATTTAGATTCTTAAAGAAGAAGAGACTAGATTTTTGATCGTAGAAAAATGAAATTTTTATATTATAGGACGGTTAAAAATATAATTTTAATATTATAGAAAGGTTAAAATTATAATTTTTATATGTGTAGTAAAGTAAAAATTCGATTTTTATATATAAAGTGAAAGTAAAATTCGATTTTTATATAGGTAGCGGATTGAAAATAGAATTTTTATATAACAGAGAATATAAAAATATAATTTTTATTTATGTAGCAAAATAAAATTCTGATTTTTATTATATATATAGTGAAATGAAAGTGTGATTTTTATTTATATATGAACAGCGTGAAAGGAAGTGAGATGGAACAGATTGAATATCAAAAAGGAATCCAGACAGTTCTGAAATTTCAGATATATAGAATGGCGGAGTGGAACCCTCGGTGAGAACTCCTCACTTTTATTTTAATTTCTAGTTGAAATATATACTAGGATGCAGATGGTGCTTAGCAGCACCCGACACCCGTCATCCACAGACCATGGATGACTTGTTTGTTTGATTGCTGTGTTGTGAAATTTGATTGTGCGATGCGGAATGAAATAAAATATTTTATAGTGGAAAATATTTTATAGTTAAAAATATAATTTTTAACGTGTATATAAAATAAATATTTATAAACAAATCGGACGATTTGTTTATATACACTGCTTTGACTGATATAGATTGGGACGATAAATTTTACACATCGCCCAACTGCACAAATAAATCCTATGTTTGATTGTTTAAAACCCTACACGGGTATGGGATGATATTGGACATACACTAATCCCAATAATTAGTTGTATGTTGATTGATTGATTGACTGGCTGTTATAAGCGTTAAATATATATATTTGATGCTTATACAGTGTATAATGCACTCTGGATGATGGATTGTTGTTTTAATTGTTGTTATACACATTTGTTGTGTGAAATCCATATAAATCACATTATATGGTAATTGACCGTGTCTGATTCCAGTTCAGAATTATCGAATATTTTAAAATATTTGAAAAGAAATGTTTGAAAAGAAATATTTGAAAAGAAATATTTGAAATAGAAATATTTGAATAAAAATATTGGAAATAGAAATATAAAGTCATGTCGATTAGATTGACGCCATTTTGACGTGAACGATATTTATATCGATTTTATTCATTTTTATAATGAATATCGAAAAGTAATTGATTTCAAAATATAATATTTTGAAAATATTATCATTTATATACCGATGATATGGAATATTCAATTTTGATTTGAAATTGAATATGAAGTTGAAATCATTTTGAAAATGAATTTAAAACAATTTATAAAATACGTTTTAAATGGAAATCAACGAAATATATATTATATATATAATATAATGGCCTGAATAGAACGCGCCGCACTGCGGCAGTTCGCGAATTTCGACCATTGACTTCGAACGGACATTACGGGAGATCCGACCGTCGGATTCTCCTAAAACTGGAACCGTTGGGTTCGTATCGAAAGGAGATTTCTTACGAATACAAGAAATTAGAAATCTAATGGTTGGATTTGGAATTATGTCTAAATCAAATTTGGAAAAGGTCGCTGTAAGTGCAGTTCGATGGTCGTTGATGGAAATCGACTGTACGGGCCTTGATAAAATTATTAAAAATAGTAATAATTTGTGTAAAATCATAAGAAATGATTTGGAAAGAATTGAGATGAAAAATTCCATATTTGAAAAGATAAAAATAGATTTTTTATCAAAATGAACTAGTTTTGAACTAGAATTATAATTCATTTATTTTTGAAATAAATAAATTGGATTTGAAAGGGTTTTAAAAGTAACCAGAATTTCCAATAATTGAATTGGAATGGATTTGAATCGAAATTGTCTTTGGAATATTTCGATGTTGGATTTCGTGATTATACAGATATTGTTATGGAAATTTGAAAGATATTTATATCGTTATTTCTAATACGATATTTGTTGGTCGTAGAATTTGATATTGAATATAAGCCGATATATTTTTTATTCAGAGCCTTGTATTTAATATCAAATGGGAAATGGGTTTATCGTGAACTGTGTTTTAACGACATTCGTTCTTTAACCCGATTTACAGTGAAATGTGATTTGGAATTTATAAATCTTTTGTTAAGATTTAAAGAAGATTTTCCAAAGTAAAGTTTTCCAATTTAATAAAATAAATTCGAATGGAATGGAATTCGATTTGGAGATAATCGAAGTGAATTTCTGTGGATGAGGACTGCTAATATATATGGAATTTAAAAGGCTTTGCCGTTATTCCATTTATATTGTTAGTCGGATATGGAAGTTTATATCAATTATATATATATCGATTTGTTTTCCATGAAGATTCCATAGTTAATGGAAAGTGATTTGGGTTGTCGTAAATGGTATCTTTAAGAATACTGTTCTTAGACCCAACGGAGTTAAGAAAATCAGAAACTAACTGGAGATTAGTTAAGTTGAATGGTTTCTTGGGTATTGATCTGATGTTGGTTTCGGCCTTCGGGGTTAATACTTAGGGAATTGTTCACTTGCTAATTTACGGTTAAATGCTGATGGAATAGAATGTGATTTTGGGTTTATAGTGAACCGTTTTTTAAATGACATTGGTTCTTTAACCCAGTTAAAGATAGGATATAATTTCCCAAGTTAAATAATCATTAATATTGATTTTTGGGAAGATTAAAACCAAGTGGTGTTTTAATGAATCTTTAATTAGATTGAAATGATTGAAAATGGAGTGTCGCCAGTTTTGCTCCAGGCGATAGTTAAATCTTTAATTAGATTTGAACGTGAAATGGTAATTGAATTTACCAATTACACCGTGGTGTTAGATATGAAGTATGACCAGTTTTACTTCATGGGATGAATAGGTTGGGATTGGGAAATAAAATAAATGATTACTTCGGTGTGGTTTGCTAATCCCGACTAGTTTGAATTGATATTCAAAAGAAGATTAAAGTATAAATTTAAAGAATTTATCTTTGATAAAATTAATGGGAACCTTTCCCAAAGTATAAGAATATTTGAATAAAAGGATATTCTGAATTGGAATGAGGCGTATGTTGTGTTTGTGTAACACTTGTTTATTATATACGCGAGTTATTCAGAAAGACCGGGTTTATCCCATTCTGAATAACTGATTCGACGTTGTATCGAGAATGAAGACGGTGGTCGAAGACCGGAGGTCTTCACATCGTTTCGGTGATTACTGATGATCTTGATTGGGCTGTACACCCAAGAGGAGGGAATCAGTTGGTGATCGTCCAGACGTACTTGAAGATCGATGGATATGCAAGGAACAAGGTGCCTCCGGTTTCGTTCAGACCCAGAACGGACTTGTAAATGGACTGTGTGTCCGATATTGGAAATCATTCTGTGTGATTGATGGATATCGGTTGCATGGAGTGGTTTGCCTGTGTGGCATGCTAAGATGCAAATGATCAAGGCTTCTGTTGAAAAGCAGAGTCTTGTGGTTGATGATCAAAGCACGGCCTGTGTGGTATAGCTTTGTGTAGCGTTAATTCGCGAGCCTCACACCCCGGTTGTGAACCAGAAACGGGAGAGGACATTAGGGAGGGCATGCGTTTCTTTCTAGCTAGGGTGGTGTCAGTGACCTACCAGCCCTGACATTTATATTATTTTCACCTGTGTGGTTGTTGCTGTGGCGAGGCGCATCGGTTAGATCGGACGATCCGGGTCCGATGGAGTCATTCGTTGGCTCATTTACGCCCCATAGAGTGGGGAAACGTAGTGCTCAGGGTTTAAGTTTAATCCACATTGAGTGGACCGGCCTTGACGATCCAAGGGTCACTCGAATTCTGATCCTGAGACATGGTATGCTCGATTGTCTTGAATCGGTAGAGGACGATCCCTGGCCTCGGTTCACAGATGGAAATCCAACTTCCAATACGTGACTTTGCGGTTTTGATTGTAAACCTATATATGGCGACATGATATATGGTACCCATGCCGTCTATGATTGATACTTATGATTGAAATTGTTTTGACACTATACACTTATAGTAATAATAAAAGATGAAATTTAGCGTATCAAGCATTCTTTGGCTATTATAAGGTAAAACCCTATCCTCCGGCTTGTGTTGCATTGTGTGATGGGACCTGGGTCTTATAATAGCTTCATTGTTCTTAATTTAGCATTGCTCTAATGTTTTATGAACTGGTATTCTTAGGGGGAACCTGTTCCGTGTTATACGGCGTGGTCCCTTGATTTATTCAACTTTAAAATAAAGATTAATAACTGTTTTAGTTCTCACACCAGTCACATGACTGACCTGGAGTTTATTATTTTAACCTAAACTATGGGTGCCCTTATTTTCGACATGGGCAGCTAGTAGTTACGGTTTTGCAGATTTATATTCACCGGATCCTGGTTTACAACTGGAACAATATCCGGAAAGCTTTGTATCCGTATATCTCCTTCAGTTGTGTTTTGTATTATTTTCCGCTGCTATGTAATTTATCGTAACCTCTGATATTTCTCGGATGTATAATATTCATTTATACTTTGTATATTCTTGTATCTGATGGAATTTTTGTAATTAACAATGAAATGTTCTTCTGTTTGGGTTCCGATGTGGCTTGTTCTCAACTCAATCCGTGATTTCCCGAAAGGGGGATTTCGGGTCGTTTCAAACAACGTACCAAAATCCCTTAAACTCAAACCCTAGTATCACGCTGGAAATATCACAGTGGAAAAAGGCGAAGTCGAACCCAGCAAAAACTATACGAAAATGATAACAAAGATTCCAGCAACTCATCTACACCCATATATCGTTTTATAGATTTTACTTTGGGTTTTGTTTGATTTTCTAAAGCTTTGGTGAATATTTGAAGTGGCGATGGATTTTACATCCGATCTGAGAAAGTAGAATTAGGTTAAGGGATTGATAAAGGGGGTATATATAGGGTTAGAAATTAGATATTTTTATTATAATTATAATCGAACGCTGTTTGTACTTATCTTCTAAAAATTCCTGTGACCACATACGATACCCAAAAATCACGAAAATTGGCATGTAGCTACAGTTCGATATTACGGTCCCATCGAAACTGGTTTCGTCGAATTTTGACTTCGTATGCTCACACAGCGTATTTTTAACCGTCAAAATACTAACTGTTTTTCACTTTAAAAATCCGTACGGCTACTTACAGACTTCAAAAATCACGGAATTGGAAATCTAATAACTATTTGACATTGCGAATCCAACAAAATTAGTTTCGTCGAATTCCGACTTCGTTTGCAAAACCGGCTATTTTTAAAGCTCTAAATGACCCATTTAAATATATAAATATATTTAAATATAATTAAATTAAATAGAAATAAATTTATATTATCGTATATATTCACAGTGGAATACCATACAGCTCTACTGGGATTTATAACTCGATATTTCACCTCCCGATTAAATCAATATTCGTTTATAATGAAATTCCTTTTTAAAATATAAATAATTCCTTTATAAATTATAAAGGAATTCCATAGCGACTTTTCTAAAATTTGATTTGGACGTAAATCAAAATCTACATGACGAAATCCCTATTTTTCTCTTCCACTAGAAAGATATACTCCACCAGCTCCGCACGTTTCTTGTTTCACAGAGATCCGGCTTAAAACGAATCCTGTTCATTCAGTTGAAGTTCAGATCGCCAATTTACGAACTGCAGCGCCATTTCGAGCTCGATTTTAATTATATTATAACTCTACGTTCAAACTGTCATTTATATAATATATTCGATATTCTAATTCAATTCTAAACTGAATTAAATATCATAGATGACCCAGTTCACACATATCGCCATTTCAACCAATTTTGGTTCTTTCCGAATTAAATATATTATTTAATTACTATTTTGATTAAATATTCACCATTATTTAATTAAACCACCATTTAATTCACTATATCTTATTTATATAATTAAATAAATTAATTATAATACCTCTGCAAATGCGGGTCATTACATTCTTCCCCACTTAAAATAATTTCGTCCTCGAAATTGCTAAGGTAGAAAACAAACCCTATTAACTGGTTAGAACTTATTTGTTCACTTCTTAACTTCAGTTTTCAACTGAACCAATTTAAATTTCAATTAAAATATTAATCAATTCTTATCAACGAAAATTTTCAAAAATCTTGAAAATTTTCTAACACGTTAACTTTTTGAAAAATTTCGCCAGCACCTCCTTTGTACTGGTCAATACATCAAACCACCACTCGCCTCTCTGGGCCATCTTCATTCCAAAAGAAAATCAAACAACCAAGCGGCTTGCCAATTCGGCTCATAAATCTTATATCCAATAGAAATATAAACTTGTACCTTTTGTCGGCATATCATTATATCCTTTCCACCTGTTATCAATTCAGCAGATACAAGGGTCATCCCAATCAAATTCCAATCTGCTTTTATCCACAACAAAACCATTCGCTTATATTCGAGCCAAATATCATTTCAAATCTAGTTTCTTCTCGATTCCCAACTCTTAACTTGATTACCACATTACACTTCAAATTTGAATCTCACAATCCGATTTGTCTTGATATCATTCTAGTTCAATCTCAGTTACCACTTTACTGGCTTTACTTTAATTCAAATTTGCTTTAACAAATTTCTGTTAAATTTTCTTTTTTAATTCAAACAGTCTTTCCCTGGGAGTTTTTTAAATAGTTTACTCTTTTCAAAAATCAAATGTTCTTTTTTGAAATTCAACACAACTTGTCTTTCCCAAAACAAATTCAAAACAGTATCTTTGGTAGTAATTCGTCACTTACAACTCGAAAATGAATACTGATGATGTAGCTGTCATCATCAGAATCTATTTTCCAGCGATCGAAGTGAGTTCAATACTATAAAACCATTTCTAAACATTTCCACTTTGAAATTCATTTCAAACTATAATTCACACTGCTTGTAAAACAATTTAAAATCTCCCACGATCTTAAACTTTCCTTATTTTTAATCCAAATCCATTTACAAACACTTATCCAATTTTCCAAAATTTTAATTCAATTTCTAGTTTAAATTTCAGATTTAACTCATCTGATTTTACGTATTTCACTTATATGAATTCTGATTGGTTATTTACATAACCATTTAATTTATAATCTTACTCGATTATAATAACAACCAATATATCGAATATATATATTTATTCCAATATATATATCTCTTTTTTTAATATCAAAATATAATTTGGGTAAAATTATTCTGTTTACCCTCTTTTCAAAACATACCGTGTCGACCCATCGTATTCGAGTGTTTACAAAATCCCTACCGATACAGTGGATCAAACTGATCTACCAGAACTCATAAACTACTCAACCAATAAATCTTCACAATATAAAATTATTTTTATATCATCTACAAATACGTTCACTCGTATATATACACTCAAACTCAATCTAGGGTATTACTAACCCTATCTCTACCGAGTCACGCCACAAAGCCAAGGTAATTCACTTAACTTAAGCTCTGATACCAACTGTAATGACCTGGGTTTTTGATGACTTTGGTTATCGACATAATCTCAATGACGACTAACCAAACATCACAAAGTACCGGTCATTAATGGAAGAAATTAGAGGGTGAGGAAAGATAAGATAGAAACTTAGAATAGAAGAAGAAGAAGAACACAACATCAGAGTAACACGAACCTCACATCGGAACAAATAACATATAATATATATAACATAACTTGAAATATACATCTGTACTTGAATATACATCATTTTCAAAGTACAACACTTACAACGCAGCGGAAATAACTATAGCTATATGATCCTGAAGCCTCATGCTCCAGCTCTTTAGGTATATCTGTAAAATCCCGACTACTTGACTTCCCGTACAAATTTAGGCACCCAAGAGTTTAGGGAAACAAACAAATAAGCTCCGGGTCAGTCATGGGACTGGTATGTGTAAAACAGTTAGAACAGTTCGAACAAGTAAACGATATCTCATAAGATCACGCCGTATAACGGAACGGCTTTTTCCCTTATGAGAATCCAAAATATCTTTATATCAAAAACCTTTTGATATTATAATAATGTGCATCAACCACAATATAATAATCATCTAGCAGAAACGCTTTCATCTCATGTTCTACGTATATAGTATAATCAAAACCGCAAGCACGTATTGGGTAATGGATTTCCAACTATGACAAGGTATGGAACCACCTTTCGCTAGTGTACCTCTAGAGAGGAATCACTGGGTTCAACAAGAACATCTTGAAACCCAGCCACACATGACCGACCACTCATTTCGCTTGAGTGTATCGAATGTATATCACCAACGGTTGGGATCAACAACCGTTTCCCGAATGGGACGGTATCGACAATAGATTTTTAGAAATAAATGAAAACTCTAGATCAGGTGATTATACACCCTACTTCGGAGCGACCGACTTAGCCATGTTGCCTGCCCGATTTTTGTCATTTACCGGTTGATGAGGCTTGAGGTTACGCTTCATCATCACATCAGATTCACTTCGAATGTCACATCGTCAAATCCATCAAATCACTGATTGACGTCCTCAACAATACATTATGTGTTAGCTAAAAGAAGTTTCCTTCTCCGCTTCCACTCCTAGTACGGTTGGAGAAATCAATATACGTGATCGTCTGGAAATACTCTATCAGACATTCATCCATACAAGTCATCCAGGAATAGGATGAACCGAAGGTACTATTCAGTATATCCATCTTAGGCACTGTTTATCTAAGACTTATACAATAGCCCTTGCACTTTACTCTGTCTTCAATTTTCTTTGGCATATATGATTCGCAACGCTTATGCCAATACAGAGTGGTTCTTTGGATAATAATCCAACCGGTCTCTCCATATTAACAACGTTAAAATGGCCAAAACTTCGATAGTCTGTGAGTTAACTATTAAAGAAAAACACGTGTGCAAACAACGATATTATTTCCAAATGGAAATTCTATCAATCAATCATCAATCATATATATATATATATATATATTCGTATTTCCTTATTTCAGTATTTGATTACGTTTCTGATTCTATTTGGAAAATATTTCCATATCTTCTTTACTTGGATTTAAGTAGATGTTTAAATCAACATCGCGACGACAACTCAAACCACTATACTTATTTGCTAAATTCACTTAACCACTTTCACTCTCGGACCTTAACCATTTCTAAATTAAAAACGAAGTCAATCAAGTTGGGGTATAACTACCTCTCAGACCTTAACTGAACAACATTTCAAATCTCGAAATAGGGTAAGTTCATCTTTTAACCCTTTAACACTTCCTTACGTAACTCTCGTTCGAATAAATCTCTATTCGATAACTCCTCCCTTCGAATAACTATATTTGATCATCTCTCTTACGAATAACTAAATTCGAAAACCTTTCTTCGAATAAACTAAATTTGATTAACTCTATTTATTTAACCCTAATTGATTAACTCTTTTTACTTAACTCCTTACTTAACTCCTTTCGAATAACTAATTCGATAACTCCTTTCGAATAAATAATTCGATAACTCCTTTCGATTAAACTATAATCGATAACTCCTTTCGATTAAACTATAATCGATAACTCATTTCGAATGACTAATTCGATAACTCCTTTCTATTAAACTATAATCGATAACTCCTTTTGAATGACTAATTCGATTACTCCTTTCGATTAACTAATTCAATAACTCTTATGTGTTTAATTCTATTCGAATAACTAATTCAAATAACTCTTATGTGTTTAACTCTATTCGAATAACTAATTCAAATAACTCTTATTTATTTAACTCTATTCGAATAACTGATTCAAATAACTCTTATTTATTTAACTATATTCGAATAACTGATTCAAATAACTCTTATTTATTTAACTCTATTCGAATAACTGATTCAAATAAATCTTATTTATTTAACTCTATTCGAATAACTAATAATTGATCACTGTATTTAACTTTATTCGAATCACTAATATTCGATAACTCTATTTAATTAACCCTATCGATTTAACTCTAACTGGTTGACTCTAACTGGTTAACTCTAACTGGTTAACTCTAACTCATTTACTCTCTTCGATTAACTCTAATCGAATAACTAATATTCGATTAACTCATTTGAATTAACTCCTTTTATTTATCCCTTTCGATTTGTTTACTTAACAAATAACTATTCTCTTCTCAATTCTATTTACTTAACAAATAAATATTTCTTTTACCTTTCCTATTTATTTAACAGATAAATATTTCCTTTTAACTTTATCTATTTATTAACAAATAAATATTCCTTTTTCTTTTCTATTTATTCCCTAAATAAATAAATAATCCCATTTAATCTATTTGTAACTGTTTTACAAATATCTCCTTTTAAATCCTATTTGTAAATGTTTTAGAATATTCTTTTTATCTCTATTCTATTTGTAAATGGTTTACAAATATTTTTCTTTCTATTTGTTTGACAAATATTTTCCTTTATATTTGTTGTACAAATATATTTCCCTTTACATTTGGTTTTCAAATATATTTCATATTTATAAATATTCAAATTTATAAATATTTCTTCAATTCTATTTAACGAATAAATAATTTCTTCTATTCTATTTATTTAACAAATAAATACTTTCTTTATTATAACTTATCCTTCGATTTTATAATTATTTTCTTTTATAAAAACCCTTTTTCCTTTTCTATATAAAATCCATCGATTTTATATAAATAATTCATTTCCAAAATATACTTTGAAAATCCCATTTCCCACATCCAGTATTTCTTATGGTATTTAACATACCATATAACAACGATAAATATCGTCCAAACACACATAATCAACAACAGATTATATATCGCATCATATATCACATCATATATCACAATATATGAATCACAGTAAAAATAAATGTTGAGGAATCTAGTTGGATTCCTCCAACCTGTTTCCCTGCAACACAGATGTTAAATAATATAGATAACATCACTTTCAGTTCCATATGATATCTTCTGTTAAACAGAATCAATATAGAAAATCAACTAACTAACTAGCAGTTCAATCAAACAGTCAACACACAGTCGATCAGCCAATATTTAACAGTTCTAAAAATACAACATGAAATTATGAACTGTTCAGAGTTAGTGAGATTTACTCACATTTGCGCGTTAGCCGTTAAATAACGGTTTGCGTTATTTGATTCAGTTGGACAATTTATTTCGCCATAAATTCATATGAGCCCCAATCCACTTCTAGTCAGCTTCATCGTGAAACTCTCGTCCATACGGTCCCAACGCAACTTACAGTTTTTGATTTTGATGTCATATGAATAGGTTATTTGCATTATAAGTTTATACTAAATTAAATTAAATAAACTTTAAATCTCCCTTTTAAATTCCGTGCCTTAGCTTACCATTTCAGCCCAACTCTTCTCATACAAGGCCTGCCCCTACTGACCCTTCTTCCTCCTTACTTCCACAAAGCCGTGCTCCAGACTTTTGTTCTCCACCATAATCGACATTTCGTTCCACTACCTCTCCTTCATCACTTCTCATTAAAATCAAATAAAACCACCACAAATCCTATCTTTCTTTCCCCTTCCTCCTCATACACCAAAAGCCGAACTCGAGCCTGCCATCACACCTGCGTCGACGAAGCTCTCCGCGTCTCCAGTAAATTTGATCGACATCTTTCATGTCGAAATTTCACTACGTTAGCACACATGGTGTGGTTTTCAACGCTGAACAAAAATCCAACATTCAATTCGATCAACAACGTACCAAAATCCCTTAAACTCAAACCCTAGTATCACGTTGGAAATATCACAGTGGAAAAAGGCGAAGTCGAACCCAACAAAAACTATACGAAAATGATAACAAAGCTTCCAGCAACTCATCTACACCCATATATCGATTTATAGATTTTACTTTGGATTTTGTTTGATTTTCAAAAGCTTTGGTGAATATTTGAAGTGGCGGCGGATTTTACATCCGATCTGAGAAAGAAGAATCATGTTAAGGGATTGATAAAGGGGGTATATATAGGGTTAGAAATTAGATATTTTTATTATAAATATTCAATTATAATCGAACGCTATTTGTACTTATCTTATAAAAATTCCTATGACCACATACGATACCCAAAAATCACGAAAATTGGCATGTAGCTACAGTTCGATATTACGGTCCCAACGAAACTAGTTTCGTCGAATTTCGACTTCGTATGCTCACACAGCGTATTTTTAACCGTCAAAATGCTGACTTTTTTTCACTTTAAAAATCCGTACGGCCACATACTGACTTCAAAAATCACGAAAATGGAAATCTAACAACTATTTGACATTGCGGATCCAACAAAATTAGTTTCGTTGAATTCCGACTTCGTTTGCAAAACCGGCTATTTTTAAAGCTCTGAATGACCCATTTAAATATATAAATATATTTAAATATAATTAAATTAAATAGAAATAAATTTATATTATCGTATATATTCACAGTGGAATACCATACATCTCTACTGGGATTTATAACTCGATATTTCACCTCCCGATTAAATCGATATTCGTTTATAATGAAATTCCTTTTTAAAATATAAATAATTCCTTTATAAATTATAAAGGAATTCCACAGCGACTTTTCTAAAATTTGATTTGGACGTAAATCAAAATCTACACGACGAAATCCCTATTTTTCTCTTCCACTAGAAAGATATACTCCACCAGCTCCACACATTTCTTATTTCATAGAAATCCGGCTTAAAACGAATCTTGTACATTCAGTTGAAGTTTAAATCGCCAATTTACGAACTAAAGTGCCATTTCGAGCTCGATTTTAATTATATTATAACTCTACGTTCAAACTGTCGTTTATATAATATATTCGTTATTCTAATTCAATTCTAAACTGAATTAAATATCACAGATGACCCAGTTCACACCATATCGCCATTTCAGCCAATTTTGGTTATTTCCGAATTAAATATATTATTTAATTATTATTTTATGTAAATATTCACCATTATTTAATTAAACCACCATTTAATTCACTATATCCTATTTATATAATTAAATAAATTAATTATAATACCTCTGCAAATGCAGGTCATTACATCTAGCAACGCAAAGAGCTTAATAGATGTTCAGACGAAGGCAAAAGCAAAGAAAAAAGCAAGCCAAAATTCGTATACGTCAAGTCCAGGAGAATCTTCGCAGAGAGATTCTAATACCGGTGAAGAGGCAACTCATGAATTTGATGAAGATGCAAGACGTATAGGCCAGCGTGCTGCGAAGAAGAAAAATGATGTTCAAACCCAATTTGATTCTCGGTGGGCGCAGATGCACGAGAAGCATGCCAGAGAAAATGAAGAACGTAAAAAACATAGTGCAGAAAAACTTGAGGTCTTAAAATAGTTATTCGAGATTGAACGTGGTAGGTTTGAGTTAGAGCGGCAACAGCAAGAGACTTTAGTAATGCAAATGGATGTCACTGGAATGGACCAACTATCGACGCAGTACTGGATGGATTATAAATAGTGTATTGTTGATAGTCGTGCTGGATCTAGGCGTATGTAGTTTTATTATGTAGTGTAGTACTGCCTTAATTGTTTTTATCTATGTATGGTTTTCTAGTTTGAATTAACCAATGGTAACTTATTTTCTTTAAGACAGTGTGTATGTATCGAATAATTTAAAATAATTCAACGTATTACGTATGACAAAGCTATCACACTTCAATTCAAACACACTTAATAAAACAAAGGTTCTGAAATACAAATCGAAACAAGCGTAATAAAACATAGCCTCTAAAATATAATCTACTGGTTGTCGTAAGCGCTCCAGATGTGATCCATGAGATCTTTTTGAAGCCGATTATGCAGTGCTGAATTCCGATATATTTCATGTTGATCCACGTGGAACATATCGAATTGTCCTTCAATTTCATTAACCGAAGGTCGGTAAATTTGTGGGGGTTGTCTGGATCCTTCGTACTCGTAATCTGGTTGCACGACGTCGCGTTCATCTTCGATTTTCATGTTATGAAGAATTATGCAACAGAACATAATTTTTGCCATTTTCGACCTTTTCCATATCCTACATGGACTACTAACCATTGCGAATCTTGATTGAAGAACTCCGAATGCTCTCTCCACATCTTTTCGCTGACCCTCCTGCATAGAAGCAAATCTTTTCTGTTTGGGGGTAAGCGGGTTCGCAAAGGTCTTTACAATCGTGCTCCATTTCGGATAAATTCCATCCCCCAAATAGTACCCGTGATCGTATGTGTTATGTCCAATCGTAAACGATACAGGGACAGATTTACCCTGCGCCAAATTGCTAAACAAATGTGATCATTCTAGAACATTTAAGTCGTTAAGGGAACTAGGCATACCAAAAAAGCATGCCATATCCAAAGATCATTAGACGCAACTGCTTCTAAGATGATGGTTGGCCTTTTTTCTTTACCATTGTACGCTCCATGATGAGCTTTAGGACAATTCTTCCACTCCCGGTGCATGCAATCTAGACTCCCTAACATCCCAGGCCACCCTCTACTTTCATGCATTTCACGCAACCTAGCTACGTCAGCCTCGTTTGGAGAGCGAAGATATTCATCCCCGTATACGTCGACCACTGATTGGCAGAATTCATCTATGTTTTCCAAAGCAGTACTCTCTACAATACGATAAGCGTCATCCAGAGCGTTGGCTGGTGCACCATATGCCAAAATTCGCAAAGCCGCGGTCATCTTCTGATGTCCAGTCAGACCTTGTTTTTTGGTAGCATCCTGCTTGTAAACAGTATTTATTAGTCACCTGAATACTTTTAAGGATTCTTAAGAATAATGGCCGACTCATTATAAAGCGTTTGCAAAAAATCGTAGGACCATAAGTCGGATTAGAAATGAAATAATCGTTCATCAGTGTTTTATGAAATGCTGCATGATCCCGGTGGAAGTATCTTCGTCCCATTGTTGAACCACCGTGTTGTCCACTGGATGAACCGTAAGTTTAACGATAGACCTCCATAAGTTCCTCTTCTTCTTGTTGGTGTGCTTTTGCAATGGCTTCATCCTCAGAATAACTAACGCACAACATAATTGCTTTGAGCAGATGGCCAGACATTTTTATTGTTAAGTTGTAGTTTATTTTTGAATTGTGGAGTTGAAGTATGATATGCACGTCCTTATATGGTTGGGAAAAGTTTTGGCACTGAAATCAATGTTAGGTCAATTCAAACAGGCACTATAGCCATGTTTGATAAAGCAGACACTGTAGCCATGTTGGATAAAGCAGGCACTATAGCCATGTTTGATAAATCGTGCACGGTATCCTCACTTTTGATCTCCTCAGTGATGGGTCAATTCAAGCACAGTAACCTTCCTGTTTTGTATTCAGTGACCCGTCTAATCATGTCTAGACCCATGTGAATGGTACGTTATGAATGCATGTGACTCGTAACAATTGTAGTAGGCTTGTTAGTGTCTCATTGTACCACAGTGTGTAGTCAATGTCTCAGTGTGTCAGTGTGTAGTTAGTGTCTCAGTGTGTAGTAAGTGTCTCAGTTGTGGTTAAGTCTTTAAGTTAACATGGGAGCTATTATGTTTCCATTCTACATTTATTACGAAATAGGACTCTATGGCGAGTCATTTCAATGACTGTAGTAGGATTTGACGACAATATTTTACACGTATGAGTTAAAAAATGTGGGTCGTTCACGTATGCATTAACCATTATTTCGTGACAGATAGCTCTAAAACTCTCCCTAAACACTCATAACTTAAGACACACAAAACAGGTAGTTTTCCTACTCCTCTTACCATTGTCACAACAATGCCTTCGTGGCCTTTAGCTACCGACTCTGAGGAAGAGGCATACGAAGCGATTAGACTTCAAGAGATGGAAGACGAATTAGAGTTTCTGAACGACCCGCACTTTCAAGTACCACCAGAAGCTCAAGTGCCCCATGTTCGACCTTCACACGAACAGTCGGTACCTCAACCACCCCAAGAAGTAGAGGTGTATCGAGTACCACCTTCTCAATAGGGAGTTTACTCGTATCCAGTATTTTGCTATTACGGTCATGCTGTTGAAGTCGTTGTTCGAGCCGAGGGAAACAATATAGGCCGCCGCATACTGAAATGTCCATTGTATGCTAATGGATGCGATTACATGGAATGGATAGACGAGCCTCTTTGCCCAAGGGTAATAGCCTATGCAAACAAACTTGAACAAGAGATAAGATGTCTCGAAAATCAAATTGAGCAGTTGCGATTTAACATAATGAGACTCCCTTGAGTTTCAACGTAATGTGACCTCATCATCAATCAAAATATTTCCTACGTTTCCTTATTTGATGTTTTAGTTGGCATCTTGTCTCTGTAAGGCATGTATCTTTAGGATTTGTTGCGGCTGTATGTTTAATATTAATTGTATCTTTAATGTTTAGTGTTAATTGTATCGTCACACATGAGACAGGGAATCTCTGCAACCTGTCATGTTTGTCAAGTAGACAACACTAGTACGTATGAGACATGGAATCTCTGCTACATGTCCATCAATCTTACAAACCGCGCCATAGAGAAATACAAGTGATTTGACTAGTCACCCCCAATTAATGCTTTAATATATTGGGAAGTGGACTTGCGTTATTAAATAGGACCCTCCATCTTCTTCCTGTCTTCATTATTTCTAACGCTCCAATAATTTTCTGCTTTCCACATTTTCTCTAAATACAATGTCTAGTTGGGAATACGATGATGAAACGATGGTACAACTGTACGATTCGTATGAAAGGAATAAGCAACAAATCGAAGATGTAGAGATTGTGCCAGAAACACAAGCGAATGTCCAAGTCGAGCCTGGAGAAGTGGAGTCTGAAATTTTTAGTGTCACACAACCAAACGTTGTTGTCCCAAGAATTGGACCAATGCAGAAAACTCATCATGCTCAATTAATGGAAGTAATTGCTCGCCAGAACACCGATAGGTCGAGCTCTAACATTACGGGTCGGACTGTTCTTTGCTATTGTGGAGTGGAATGCAACGTGGTTGTTTCTAAGAGTCAAACCAATGTTGGTCGTCAATTTTATGGGTGCAAGACATACATTGCTGCACAGAACCGACAAGGGTTGCAACGTTGTAATTTTTTCTCGTGGTACGATCCATCTTTAACTGCGAGGGGTGTCCAGTATGCGCTGGAGATGCAAGCAGAGGTCGGTCGCTTGGAAATATTGAACGTTGCAACAAAAGCAGAAATGTTGTATGGGTGGAGCAGTTCTTCGCGAAACTAAGACTACTAGTAATCTGGATTGTTCGGTCGTTCTACCGTATTGTATCGTAGTTGTATGTTATACGTTGGTTCAAATGCAGAATGTATCTTGTATCTTAAATTTGGCTGTAATGATGTCGTATGCTGTACATTGTATGTTTCTTGTATCATGTATCTTGTATCCATAATCGTAGTTGTATGTTGTACGTTGGGTTGAATGCACCACTAGGGTAACGTGTATCCTGTATCTTGTACTACACTCTGCACCACTAGGGTAATGTATTATAGGTTGTCCAACGAACAGAAACAACATGACTTGACAACTCGTACTGATTAAAGATGACTTGACCACTGCTTTAATAAAGCATAGCCAGAAACAAGGGGACTTGTCGACCTTTAATGAAGCAAACCCGGAAAATAAAAATCACACGAACTACAATTATACAAACTACAAGAACAAGCATACGAACTACAACAACAACAACAACTTAGAAGCTTACGAACAAACCAGAATCATACAAACTACAACAACTAACATCAAATTTAAAGAAAAATAAAAATTAAACATCTAGTAAACAAATACATCTACCGCGGTCTTGGAAAAGGTCCAGCTCTAGCTTTATCGGCAACAATCTTGTTCAAACGTCTTATTTCGGCTTGTGCTTCTAGTGCATACTGACGGCCACGTTCTCCCATGGGAGGGTCAATCCACTGCTTAAAGTTACAACAATCAATTTCAGCAGGAAAAACCTTGTGGTCCTTGTAGGCTTCACAAGCGAAAAATCGACGACCGGCATTTTCTCCATATTGGCAACAACCACGACCGATTCTTGTCCACAATGGCAGATAAGGTTGGATCCAATCGTACGTAGCGGCTCGGAAACCTTCCCATCAAGTACAATTTCTTTTCCAAGGCATTGATTACTGGAAGCCTCATCGTCATTTTCCCTATTGTTCATAGCTCAAAATTTGAATGCGTGGTAATTTAATTTTGAGTTTACAGAGCATAAAACTGGCCATATAAATACATCTTCGAAGTCAATTATATATTGGTGCTATAGTGTTCGTGAGGGGACTGGTCAAGTCTTGCACATTTCATGGAAGAGTGGAGTCATGTCACTCTTTTTCGAATACAACAGTATTCCCTACAGGGTCGTCCTCAATATACGTTATCAATCAAAAGCAGATTCCCTACAGTATTCCATACAGTGGTATCAGCGTTTAGTTTTAAAGAATCACTATAGGAGACATTTTCTAAACTGAGGCCACTGACTTGTCATATCACCTTAGTTGAAACGGTCATTAATAATACATCAGTACGTTAATATTACATCAGTACTACTGCATACGAATACAACATTACATTAATATTACATTTTCTGAACTGGGATTGGATTTCACAAATTTGGATATTCAATCTTTTGTTGGAGTTTCCCTAATACATATAAACCACAAATGGAATACCAAAGTGCAGAGAAGACAAATTACAATAGTAAGTTCATAATACATCAGTACCACTACATAGGAATACAACATTACGCTAGTATGAAGTCATAATACAATAGTCCCCTTAATAATACATATAAACCACAAAAGTGCAGAAAAGACAAACTACAACAGTCCGCTAATAATACATCAATATCACTACATAGGAATGCCTCCATCATCATCGCTCCCATCTTTGTCACTCCCATCATCATTTCCGTCGTGATCATCAACATCGTCAGCCGCTTCGTCGTCCTCATTAGACTCAGCAACATCATCGTCGTCATCATCATCAACATCGTGGTCCTGAGCAACAACGTCATACTCATCGGCAGCATGGCTCGGCAAGTCATCGAGACCAATGTCCTCACCGACGTCTCTGGTCCTAGATCCACTGGTCTGAACATCTGCAAATGGCTCATACACGGCAAGTCTGGCTGATAAATGATCAATCCGAGACTTCAACATCTGTGTATGACTAATGTACATATCATGCATGGTCTGCGTGTGTGCAAGAGTCATATCACAATAACGGGCAATGGTAGCTCGTGACTGGTCCAACCAATGGGCGTACTACAAAGACATGTGATGTGTGTTATGTAAAGTACCATAAATAAGAACTGTACATAAATAGACAAATGTATTAAAGATACCTGGTATGGAGGGTACAAGCCAGCTGAGGGTACTCTAGGAAGGTCGAGGGGATCTAGAAACACTACGGGCTGCTCAATAAGGATAACGCTCTGAAACTACAATCCGGCTCTATTTGCATGGGAGGCTGTGAAAACTGGGATGGAATAGGATCAAATGAAACTTGAGGTACCTGAACTCTACCAGCTGCCAAATGAGGTCCCAAATGATCGGAGTTAACCCCCGGGCATAATCAGGACATCTAAATCTACGTGGAGCGACTCTAGCCCAATAAGAATCATAATGTCCAACAATGAAGAATGGGCCATTGTCAACCCAACTAGCCTCTCGTAGGGCCTGTATGTACTGCACCCCAATCAACCTGCCTCTACCAAACATGTCCTCGCAAGATCGAGGATCTCCCGGTATACGTAAATCGTGGCTGATCTGATACACACACCTCTCACCCAAATACCAAATAGGGATATATGTCGCCGTGTGTAAAGCCACCCTACGAGTAGAGAGTGTATACGCAATCCCCATCGGGTGGTCGTCGACCATAACACCAGCCTCTGTCAAATGAACCAAATGTGAATTCCAAGGAGTGCGTATGAGATTGGCCCGACTCCGCATGTCAACCTGTGCTCTAGACTCCATTAAATCGTGACGTACACCCAGTGGAGCATGACGTACATATTGAATACGCTCCCACCGTCTCATCCGCGGAAAGAACTGCTCACCTACCTGAGCAGCCATGTCTACCATGCGTGGATGCATGTTAGCCATGAATTCATAATACCAAATGGGCAAAATGTACCAAAAGACGTGCATCTCTCTGATGTCACCCAACACAAATGAATCTAAAGCGGTGTACAGTGCACCTTGTATAGTTGTGCCCCAATCTATCGTACCAAGCCGATCCAACATAGTAAGCCCATCCAGATAACCCAAGCGAACGATACTTATGTGGTTCGAAAAAAATGTCGAACCAAACAAGTACAGTAAAAATGCCCTAGTCACCCCATCTATAATCTCCGGTCGCATCGAATAAGAAGTGATGTACTGCTGCAGGTAGCATCAAAATGGGGTAAGAACACGGAAAACCCGTTGGGTGACTCATATAACTCATCAAAGGGAACCGGTCTGCGATCAAGATGACCAATCTCTATACCAGTCAGCATATACAAATCGACAGGAGTGACACCAAGCTCAAAGCCAGAAAAATGGAAAGTATGTGTGGTCGACCACCACCACTCACATAGTGCATGTACCAAGGGTTTGTCGAATGACTTAATAGGTCTAATAGATAGAAACTGACCAAAGGGACTAAGCTGCAGCCTATCCCTAATAGGAGTGGGAAGGTCGTCATAAAATGTAATGCATTTCGGCCAACTTCCTCTACAATGAACGTACTTGTCCTATATATAACGAAATAAGCAATGTTTTTCAATTCAATAACACCTATTGAACTCGTACGAATATATAGCTCGCGTAGTAGTAGAAATCAAAAACGTTTAAATTATACCTGTATCGTGGACAAATCAGTATCAGCTCTGTGCTCGTAGCCCTCTGGAAGATCATGAAGGACACGAAGCTCATCAGCTGTTACACCAGGGGCCGGAGGTGTGTGCAATGGACCCATTTGCTCGTCTGACAGCCTGGGAGCAACTCTCCTTCCAACTTTAATGCTTCGCGGTGGCATTTCGACTCAATTTTCTATTAAAAACAAATTAAAAACGAAGCTTTCAAGAGGAATGAAATGGAAAAAAATGGCGGGGAAGGGGTTTTGTAGGCGCCAGAATTCTGGCGTGTACTTTTTAGGCGCTAGGGTTCTGGCGCCTAGAAAGTAGGCGCCAGGTTCTAGCGCCTAAAAAGTAGGCGCCATAGCCACTGGTGCCTACAGCCCGATTAAGGGCTGAATATTCAGGTGCCTGAATATTCAGCCCTTAATCGACTGGAGATGCCCTTATGCCAACTTTAGCTCTAGTCCACTTGTATACTTCCACTTTATTATTATCCTGAATGTCTCTCCTTAAATGATCACACACTTGCCCCATTTGTATGTGCCAAAACTAATACACACTGTCATAGGCCTGGCTTTGGACAAATCGTATGAAATCAACACTAGAATTCAAATGGTTTAAATGAAATGATTGATACTTATTCTATTGTGTGTGTGTGTAACTAGTTGTGGTACCGTCTAAGCTTGAATTTACTTGCTATCTTATGTGTTTTGTTACATCGTACCAGGGATGAATGTTCATAAATTTACTTGTTGCCATGTGTTGTTTTGTTATACTAACACTAACCTGTAGGAAACAACAATATAAATTCATCCTCTCTTTTCGCTACATGTTTGAGATATTTTCGTGCCACCTTATGATACTGCCTATTTATGTTGGAACCGAATATACATGTGCTGCATATTCATATGTATGTTGCCTGATTCACTCTATCCCTAGTTGCTTTGCTTTTGTCCAAATATATTTCGGTAGCTTCACGTGAGTTTGACATACTCGAATTTAATAACTTTTAAGATTAAGTATTTATTTCATTATTTTATTGATGTTGACATACTTGAATAAAATTAATCATAAACCGAGTGTTTTGTGTTTTTCATGAAATGCTTGGGTCAGAATGAGTGTTGCAGATTCAAAGACTTCAGCTATTGAAGTTAGAAATTTGTGAAGACGCTTGCCTTGGGTTCATCATCTATAATTTTATTTTATTTTGAAATCTATGTATTTAAGTTCCACTGTATTAAATATTGTATAACTCTGATTTTTGTATAAAATGCTTCCGTTGTGAGATTTTATTGTTTATTCTATGTTGTGATTCGGTGATCTGATTCTGTAAACCCTATAAGCTAAATAACAATCTGTCTTTTTGAATGGTTCGAGTTCGTTTAGTTACCAACTTGAAGCGGTCAGAAAGGCAGGTTGTCATATCATAATAACAATATCGATAGTTCCATGAGCATATCAAGATAACTGCTCGAACTTAATATCATAATCCACCACTGGAATTTCCCTTTGCTCTAGTTCAGCAACTTCAGACAAAAATCAATCCCTAAGCATCCTTTGAAAATCAGTCCAAGTGGTCTTGTCTTCTGGTACTCTGACGGTAACTCCATTCAACCAGTTAAAGTAGTTTCCTACAAATGCCTTGTAGCCAATCTCCTCTTAAGCTAATCACACAAGCTAATATCATCAAAGATCCTTTCACTATGCAACAAACGATTCACCAATCCCATAGCATCCTCCATTCCAAGAAAAGTTTTTCCTCAAAGGCTAATATAATCTTGACTCAGTTTGGCATAGTTGTTTCCAACTTGTGCTACGTGTCTAGTTTCTCTTCCAAATCCAACAACATCTCCATCTTGCATCAACTGAGCAAATAACTGATACATGATCCCCATATCTATAGGTGGGGTTGAAACACCTTCATTTTCATTAGCTTAGTGAACTTTGTTCCCTCGAACATTGGGTTGAGTACTCCTAATAGTTGTGGTGCTTCTGCCATCTAGATTCACTCTTCCGCTCCTTCTCCCTATATCGTACTTCTTTTATCTACATACAAACCTTTGCAAGATACTGAAAGACAATCTAAGGGAGTGGGGGTAAATGCACACTTATATTATACAAATGCATGCATGCCATAATATTGTTATCTCATACCCTAATATATTACTTTGATCTTTAGGTTTTAGTTTGAAACTCCTTTTAAGAAAATCCTTTTTAGTTTTGTATAAAAATATGATCTTGATATACACGTAAATGTGTATAATTTATCCGCATATTTATCTTATTTTATCTTTTAAATAATTGATATTGTGCATTTATAGTTATGTTTACATATTATTTTTGATGAATGGATTAGCACACTTAATTGTTGAAAAGCTTGAAGAATTTGTGCGAGAAGAGTGTTGAATTTTAAAGCTGGATTAAAGCTTGAAGACCCGAAGAAAAGTTGCTATTTAATCGCCTTCTGCTGCATATTTCAAAGACAAGATTCAAAGCTTTTCCATAATGATCACTTGGAGTTGTTATTCATTCTCAAGTCAATTGGAGTTGAAGCGATAATGACAGGAAAAGTTTCATTATCTTCTAAGTAAGTGTACTTAAGATGACTGGGCAACACTTTGAGGTCAGATTTTGGGGACGACTCAACCGAAGAAATTGGATGAGGAATAGGCTCAATTGTGAGCGGCTCAACAGGAATTGAATCACAGACATTTTCGGGAATATCTTGAAATAATGTTTCATAATTTGATTCAATTTCATTGTTCAGATGATCGAGCTCAGGGTCATTGTCATGGACCGCATGGATTTCAGAAAATTGATCCACATACGAGTTAGGAGAGTTTTCGGTTCTAAAGATGTTTAGCTCGACGGTCATGTTACCGAAAGAAAGTTTCATAGACCCATTTCTATAGTTGATGAGAGCATTAAAGGTTGCTAAGAAGGGTCGTCCTAGAATCAAAGGGATTTGGTTTGCAGGATTGCTAACCTGTTGAGTTTCTAAGACAATAAAATCAACTGGAAAGATGAATTCGCCTATTTTGATCAACACATCCTCGATTTCGCCCATAGGTTTCTTAATTGAACGGTCAGCAAGCTGAAGGGTAACCTTGGTGGGTTTCAGTTCTCCTAGCCCTAATTGGCGATAGACGGAATATGGAAGCAAGTTAACACTAGCACCTAAGTCTAGCAGGCATCTATCAATTTTCTTGTCCCCAATAGTACATGATATTGTGGGGCAACCAGGATCTTTGTATTTCACTGGCATTGATTGGGGCAAGACCTCGCTTAGAGTTGCCGCTAGAAAAACTTTCTTAGGTACTTGTGTATGACGTTTTTGAGTGCACAAATCTTTTAGAAATTTTGCGTACTGTGGAACTTGTTGTATAATATCTAAAAGAGGAATTTTCACTTTAACTTGCTTAAATATTTCAAGGGTCTTTTCTAGCTGATCCTTCTTTTTCCTAGGTCGGAGTCTATGAGGAAATGGAGCAGACAACTAAGTGGGTTGGGCTACTTGAGTTTGAGGATGGTCCTTTTCAGAAATTGGCTCAATGTTCATATCCGAGTTGGTCGAATTATCGGTGGGGTTTGGAAGATCGTCCGGTAAAGCATTTGGGTTGGCCACATGGTTATCAATCTTTTTGCCAGATCTAAGAGTCGTGACAGCATTCAATTGACTAACGTTTGAATCCTGAATGATGTGAATTTGGTTGGGGTTTGAATTTTGTCCTCTAGGGTTTTGAATGGGTTGACTTGGAAAAGTACCTTTTTCCCGTTCACTTGATCTAGCATTAAGTTGAGACATTTGTTTTTGGAGTTCACTCATTTGTTGATTCGTGTTTTGCATATATGATTGCAAGGAGTTGTCTAGCTTGTTTTGATTTTCAACACTTTGCTTAGTCATTTGCGCTAATAGGTTGCTCACCTCAGATAAATTCCCCTCAATCGTAAAAAGGCGTTTTTCATATTAGGGAGCAACCGTTTGATTGTGGAAAGGAGCCTGGTTCGAAGTGTACTGATTTTGCCTAAGAGGAGGGTTCACAACATTGTTCGGAAATGCTCGATTCAAAGGTCTATTCATCAGAGGGTTATTCGGACCATTAGAAAGATTTGGGTGGTTATTGGGTCTGTTGAAAGCGTTTACTTGCTCAAGGGACTGGGAACAGTCATCAGCCATGTGATTGGAGTCAAGACAGATGTGACACATGGCTTGGGAAGCGTTATTAGACTGAGTGTGTGTTCTAACAACGTTCAGTATAGCATCAACAAGAGTATTAGAAGAAGAAGAGGATTCAACAGAATTACTACTGGATCTCGAATAGAGAGATTTTTCATTGGTTCGTTCCCATTGTTTCGATTTTTCTGCTAACTCGTCCAGAAATTCCCAAGCTTCTATGTCAGTCTGTTTTAGAAAATTGCCCTGACACATGGACTCTAAAATTTGCCTAGTACTATTATCAAGTCCATCGTATACAGTTTGACATAACGACCATGTTTCATAACCATGATGGGGACAACTCAATAGTAGTTCTTTAAATCTTTCGAAGTATTGCCAAAAAGATTCACCCCCTTTTTGGTGGAAATTGGTGATTTCATTTCTGACTCTAGCTGTCTTTTCTGGGGGGGTAAAACTTTTTTAGGAAAACCGCTATAAATTCATCCCATTTTTTAATCGAATTTGAGGGCAAGCTGTGAAACCATTTTTCTGCAGAGTCAGTTAGTGCGAACGGAATCAAACGAAGTTTAATACCATCCTCACATAATTGTTGTAATTTAAAGGTTGCACAAGCATATTCAAATTTCGTTAAGAAACTATATGGTTCGTCATGAGAAAAATTACCAAATTTGGGAAGGAAGTTTATCTGACTCGATTGAATTTCAAAGTGATTACCCACGGGATTGGGTAACTGAATGCAAGAAGGGACAGAAACTCTATCGGGAAGGATTCTGTCCATCAGGGTACAAGGTGCATGTTCGTTACCCATTTCTAAAGGTTGTTCGGGAAAATTGGTTTTTGAGGAAAGAGAAGGTGGTTCGATTCTAACTAAACAACGAGATTCTTGGTCACGGGTCCAAGTTTGCATGCACTAGAAAGAAGAAAAAGAGAGTTTGTCAAGGAAATTTAGACAATGGAGAAGTTCAAAAAGAGGTGAAAAGGAAAAAGGTTTTGAAAATGGGAGTTTTTTTTTGAAAAGTACGACCTACAGACTAGCGAGATTTAAAAGAGAGGAAAAAATTTTTATTTGTTTTTGAGGAATTTTGAAATTTTTTTTATACACAAAACAATCACACACAGAAATTAACTACAATGAAATTTTCTGTCTTTGATAGCTCCTAACTCAAAATTATATAGTGACACGTTTGATTACCTAGACCAAAAGATTTCTCAGCCAGTTAACGGACAGGAGTTATCGGTGCACCAGGAATCACCCTAGCAATACAGCCGAAGGTTTAAGTACCTTCAGAGTAACAATCGATATAATATTTACGAATCACCGTAATATTTATAAATGGTTATTTCTCTGCCGTAGTCTAGACACCAAGAAATAATTCATTCCCAATAAATCAACTATCACAATACAATTAAGCCCTATATGAGCCCGTGACTCCCTTAGGTCCAATATCTAACCGTTATTATTAGTCAGATTCTATGATGAATGCAGTTTGTGGGCTAAGGAAAGGGTGATGAAATCCCTCACCTTATGTGAATTGGGGTATTGCCCTTAACAGAATGAACACAGATGCAGAAATAAGAATTGCAGAAATTAAAAGATTGTACAAGCAAGCTGCTGCCCCTGCAGAAGATTTTTACAAGCAATGTCTATATTTTTTTTATTTGCAGTAGCAGTCCCTGTAGAGTTTAGTAAAGTCTCACCTCGATCGGCAGTCCATCCAGTGCAGTTGAGTAGCGCTAGCACGTTCACACCCCACTTGGTGTGCAACCGCTCCAATCAAATCTGTTTGCAAATCACTTGGCTGAACTCTTCACTTCTCGTTGGCCTTTGAATTGATTTCTTTGCTTGACTTCGATTCCTTGATTTGTTTGCTTGAGCCTTGAATTCTTTCTGCTTTGGCCTTTGTTTGAGTTCTGTCTTTCTCTTTTTTGACTTTTTTTCTTCTTCTCATAGTTTATAGTTCTCCCTGTTCCCTTTAAAAAAAATCCTTTTCTCTTCTTTGAATTTTGTAAGTTGGTTCTAGCTTTCTTTTCCCAAATCCCTTTTTTTTTTAAATTTGTTTTCCCGCAACCTATTTTCCATGACATCTGCATGCATTCACATTGGTCTAGTTGCTAATTGGGCTAAGTTATTTGTCCCATATCATGTAATTTGCAAGGCTTCTCATTCATGCGCTGCACGCGTTCACACTAAGCTACTTGATTAATGTGTTATTTTGAAAAAGGGATTTTTGTCCCACACTGTGGAATTTGCCAAGTAGCCTTGGCCAATACAACTATAAATACCTTGTATCTTATTCATATAAAGACACACTTAGTTTTATTTTGTAATCCTTTGCTCGGAATAAAACTCTTCTTTCTCTCTTCTATTTAGTTTTTATTTGCATTTTATTTATGTTCATGTCTGTTATTTCTTTTTATTTTCTTTTCTTTTAGCTATGTCTAGCTAATCCTCTTTGATTAGGGGGTGACGACGCTAATAGATATGATTCAATATGAATCACATAGCTAAAAGATTAGAACTTCATGTATGTAGATCTAGATTTGAACTAAGGGTTAGATCTGAACCTTCATACCCTGTGTCGTTTAAGGGCTGTGCTCCTTCACATGGTATATTCGAGTTCGATCTAACACTTATCAGATTTAGATTTAATATTTAGGCTTTTAGAAATAAAATAGTGAATCTGTCCTGATAGCTTATGGTTGTTTAAGAGCTGAGCTCCTGCATAGGCTATACTTGTTGTTATTTACATATTTGTTTCTAGAAACCTAATTATAGTTGATTCATGTTTGTGACAGAAACATGAATTAGATCTGTATTTATTCGATTGGCTATTGATGAATATTAATCTAATCTATGTCATTATCCCCTAATTGCTTTCTCTTATTGTTAAAACTCTCTTTTTGTTTATTTTCTGTGTTTGCAACCAATCAAAATTCTGAATAACTTGATTGGATTTATTAATTAAAATATTTTTGGTTCCAGAGTTCGACACCCTCTACAACAATCCTTGTTGTTTAGGAAAGCCGAATGGATTTTACAGTTGTGTACAATTGTTTAATTTGTTCGCAAACAAATTTTGGCGTCGTTGCCAGGGATAACCGTGATCCAAAATGAAGCTAACGAGCTTATCCCAACCCACACCCAGACCGGTTGGCGTGTTTGCATTGACTACAGGAAACTTAACGCTGCAACACGAAAGGATCATTTCCCTCTTCCATTTATCGATCAAATGTTAGAACGACTAGCGGGTCATGAGTACTATTGTTTCCTTGATGGGTATTCGGGCTATAATCAAATCCCTATCGCTCTTGAGGACCAAGAGAAAACCACTTTCACTTGTCCTTTTGGTACATTTGCGTACCGTAGTATGCCTTTTGGTCTCTGTAATGCACCGACAACCTTTCAGAGGTGCATGATTAGCATTTTTTTATATGATCGAGCGATTTTTGGAAGTTTTCATGGATGATTTTTCTATCTTCGGGGATTCTTACACTGAGTGTTTACATCATCTCGATCTTGTTCTTAATCGCTGTAAAGATAAACACTTAACGCTTAATTTGGAAAAGTGTCACTTCATGGTCAAACATGGCATTGTCCTAGGACATGTCATTTCTAGTAAAGGAATTGAAGTAGACAAAGCCAAAATTGAGGTTATTTCAAATCTTCCCATTCCCAAATCAGTTAAGGACATCCGATCCTTTTTAGGTCATGCTGGTTTTTACCGTCGCTTTATAAAAGATTTTAGCAAAATCACTCGACCTTTGACGAATCTTCTTGGTAAGGATGTCCCTTTCGACTTCAATTATGATTGCATTTCATCTTTTGAGCATCTTAAGAATGAACTTGTCTCTGCCCCAATCATCTTCTCTCCCAACTGGAAGCTGCCTTTTGAAATCATGTGTGATGCCTCGAATTTCGATGTTGGCGCTGTCCTAGGACAACGTATCGATAAAATTCTTCATGTCATTTACTACGCGAGTAAGACTCTGAACGACGCTCAAATCAATTATACGACCACTGAAAAGGAACTCTTGGCAGTCGTTTTCGCTTTAGAAAAATTCAGACCTTATCTAGTTGGCTCACACATCACTGTTCATACTGATCATTCCGCACTTAGGTACCTTTTCTCTAAAAAGGATGCTAAGGCTCGTCTCATTCGTTGGATCCTTTTACTTCAAGAATTTGACCTTACCATTAAGGATAAAAAAGGATCTGACAACGTTATTGCGGACCACTTGTCTCGTCTTCCAAATGCCCCGTCTTCTTCTCTTCTGATCAATGAGAATTTCCCTGACGAACAGCTATTTTCTCTATCCACTGATCCTTGGTTCGCTGACATTGTTAACTACTTAGTCACCAAGCAGACCCCTTCTTTTTTGTCTAAGCAGGATAAACACAAATTCTTTTCCTAAGTGAAACATTTTTATTGGGACGACCCCTATCTTTTCAAGTATTGTCCCGACCAAATCATTCGAAGGTGTGTTCCCGACACTGAAACTCACAATGTCCTCTCTTTCTGTCATGACCAAGCCTGTGGTGGTCACTTCAGTCCCAAAAAGACAGCTGAAAAGGTTCTCCAATCGGGTTTCTACTGGCCCAACCTTTTCAAAGACGCGTACGAATTTTTCAAAACTTGTGATCGATGTCAATTCTTAGGGAAAATTTCTAAACGGAATATGATGCCCCTAAACCCCATTCTAGAAGTCGAAATTTTTGATGTGTGGGGTATAGACTTCATGGGTCCCTTCCCTAATTCTTTTGGGAACCTTTACGTTCTCCTAGCTGTTGACTATGTTTCCAAATGGGTCGAAGCAGTTCCATGCAAAACAAACGATAACAAGGTTGTTGTGCGCTTCTTGAAAGAAAATATCTTATCTAGGTTTGGCACACCTCGCACAATGATCAGTGATAATGCAACACACTTCTGTAATTGTTCTTTTGAAGCTCTCATGAGAAATTATTCGATAACCCACAAATTATCCACTCCTTACCATCCTCAAACTTGTGGGCAAGTTGAAGTATCGAATAGGCAGATTAAACAAATCCTTGAGAAAACTGTGAATCGAAATTGCAAAGACTGGTCCCAAAAGTTAACCGATGCTCTTTGGGCTTACCGCACTGCTTTTAAAACAAACTTAGGTATGTCCCCTTATCGGTTGATTTTTGGTAAGCCATGTCACTTACCCGTTGAACCAGAACATAAGGCGTTATAGGCAATAAAAACTTTGAATCTTGATTTAGAGCAAGCAGGTGAACATCGGAAGCTTCAACTTAATGAACTTGATGAAATTCGAAATGATGCTTATGAAAATGAACGAATTTACAAGGACGAAACGAAAGTTTTTCATGATAAATCCATTTTACGCAAAACTTTCATGCCAGGTCAAAAAGTTCTGTTGTATGACTCAAGATTGCTTTTATTTCCGGGTAAGTTAAAATCTATATGGACAGGACCTTACACTGTGCGGACTGTTTTTCTGTATGGTGCAGTAGAAATTGAGAATCCAACCGACGGATCGTCCTATAAGGTCAATGGTCAACGCCTTAAACCTTACTTGGAACCAATACCCAACTAAGAGGAAGAGCTCATGGTCCTCCATGAGCCACATTACATTCGCTAAGACGCACTAACCCTCTTTTGTACATATGTTAATATTCTCTTAATTGTTTTTCCCTTTCACTAAGATATGTCTGATTAAGACTGTGAGGACACAGTCACACTCAAGTGGGGGGGGGGGATTTACATTACATCAACAATCAAATTTTATGAACTAGGTCATTCATTAAACAAGGATTAACTTAAACTCATAAATAACACCTTGGTTCTTGTTTGATAAGTTGAATTTTTGGGTGATGAAAATGAACATTATTTATTCATTGACTTGTAATGTGTCTTTTTAAGATGCTAGCTCGAGACTGTGCAGATGTTAGTCGTGTTCTGGAGTAAGCGTGTCAACCCTTGTTACACGTGTTAGAATGTGCAAGTAAAAAAATCAAAAAAAAAAAAAATCAAGAAATAAAAATGAGTTTGCACCTACATATGTTGGATTTTCTGAGTTCGATTTCATGCATAATATTTTTCTCACTCAAATTTTCACACTTGTAAGTTCTAAATTCCACTTGGCCCAATTAAGGAGAAATGACTCATTGTAGCGTTCTTCTTCGATACCCCACATTATTCAAACCCAAGTTTTAGTCGATTTACATCCATGTTTCGATAAATTTTTCTTATATTGGTATATTCAAGAACCTTTTCACTAATTTATTTTCAAAGGTTAAATACGTCACTTTATATACCAATATTACACTACCCATTCTGTACTTGTTTTAAGGAAGGATAACCATATACCACATCTTATTTTATATGGGTTAACTATCTTACGAAACTTTGTTTATCATTCCTTTCAGCTTTTAGTATAACATCAATCTAGACTTGTGTGTTGAATTAAGGTTATAAAAATAGAGTAACTAGGGCACAAAACTTTCCTTTCATGAAGTGTTGGTTTAGTAGAGGAGGAATCAAATGAAATAATGTACGGTATCATTCCATTCCATCTCCACTCATCATTCATCATGCAAAAAAAATGAAAAAAAATGAAAAGAAAGGGAAAAGAAAAGAAAAAAAAGAAGGAAAGAAAAAAAAGAGGAAAAAAATGAAATAAAGAGAGACTCTCTTTGAATAAAATAGTCATTCATCATTCTTGACTCTAAAAGCATTCAATTCCATTCCATCCACATCCATTCTACTGTACTTGGAAGTGAGGATTATAGTAGACAAGATGAAAGGAAATAAAAATGTTCATATGTGCCTTAGTATTACTTTATCTTTTGTAGCTTGAAATTCAACTAATACACTTGCCCTCTTATCTAGAATATTTTTAGAACTTACAAAAAATTTCCTTCATCTATGCATAACTCATATCCAATACATTACAGTTACATTGGTGCAAAATTATTCAAAAAAAAAGGGAATAAAGAATAAAGAAATGATTGGGTGCACATTGTCGATGTGTAGAACTTTGGTTGACACCACGCTCTTAACCTTCAAGACAATTACAGTGTTATCAAGGAATTACGATTCAGCTTGAATTTTTTTATTCATTTTTGCACTAATTATAGGATGGATAATTTGGGGCTAAACCATTATTATTGAAGCTAGGTGAAATCCTTGGAATGTGAAAGACCTTAAATATATTATTTGATTAATCCACAAGGCGCTTTGGATTTTGTGGGTAGTATCCGCTGAAAACCCTCATGAGACAACACTCGTCCTACTAGGGACACCTAGGGGTTTAACGGCTTGTTGCATATGCTAAATGCAATCGTGTTTCCTACGAAAATGTGACATATCTTAGTTTAGTTTATTCGAGGACGAATAAAAAGATAAGTGTGGGGGAATTTGATATACACGTAAATGTGTATATTTTATCCGCATATTTATCTTATTTGATCTTTTAAATAATTGATATTGTGCATTTATAGTTGTGTTTACAGATTATTTTTTATGAATGGATTAACACACTTAATTGTTGAAAAGCTTGAAGAATTTGTGCGAGAAGAGTGTTGAATTTTAAAGCTGGATTAAAGCTTGAAGACCTGAAGAAAAGTTGCTATTCAATCGCCTTCTGCTGCATATTTCAAAGACAAGATTCAATGCTTTTCCATAACGATCACTTGGAGTTGTTATTCATTCTCAAGTCAATTGGAGTGGAAGCCCGCAACCTATTTTCCATGACATCTGCATGCATTCACATTGGTCTAGTTGCTAATTGGGCTAAGTTATTTGTCCCATATCATGTAATTTGCAAGGCTTCTCATTCATGCGCTGCACGGGTTCACACTAAGCTACTTGATTAATGTGTTATTTTGAAAAAGGGATTTTTGTCCCACACTGTGGAATTTTCCAAGTAGCCTTGGCCAATACAACTATAAATACCTTGTATCTTATTCATGTAAAAACACACTTAGTTTTATTCTGTAATCCTTTGCTCGGAATAAAACTCTTCTTTCTCTCTTCTATTTAGTTTTTATTTGCATTTTATTTATGTTCATGTCTGTTATTTTCTTTTTATTTTCTTTTCTTTTAGCTATGTCTAGCTAATCCTCTTTGATTAGGGGGTGACGACGCTAATAGATATGATTCAATATGAATCACATAGCCAAAAGATTAGAACTTCATGTATGTAGATCTAGATTTGAACCAAGGGTTAGATCTGAACCTTCCTACCCTATGTCATTTAAGAGCTGTGCTCCTTCACAGGGTATATTCGAGTTCGATCTAACACTTATCAGATTTAGATTTAATATTTAGGGTTTTAGAAATAAAATAGTGAATCTGTCCTGATGGTCTATGGCTGTTTAAGAGCTGAGCTCCTGCATAGACTATACTTGTTGTTATTTACATATTTGTTTCTAGAAACCTAATTATAGTTGATTCATGTTTGTGACAGAAACATGAATTAGATCTGTATTTATTCGATTGGCTATTGATGAATATTAATCTAATATATGTCATTATCCCCTAATTGCTTTCTCTTATTGTTAAAACTCTCTTTTTGTTTATTTTCTGTGTTTGCAACTAATCAAAATTCTGAATAACTTGATTAGATTTATTAATTAAAATATTTTTGGTCCCAGAGTTCGACACCCTCTACAACAATCCTTGTTGTTTAGGAAAGCCGAACGGATTTTACAGTTGTATACAATTGTTTAATTTGTTCGCAAACAGATCTAATACCAAATTTTAACATCCCATTTCCTAAGGTTCAAAGCAAAGTGCTTCATATATTGCAGTCATCTATGGTATTAACTTTTGGTGGTAGAAAACAAATATGTTAATAAAACCTAACATTAGAGAATATGAGAATATGAAAATTTTACAAAATACATTCATTAATAATACTTCATTACATTTTCATTGAAAAACCCTCATTTAGATCAAGATATAACTACTACAAAATATAATCCAAGAGAAACATATGAAGATGATTCCTTGATTGATTAGAGTCTAATATAAGGAATAAGCAACTTTACCTTTGCGTATGTCCTAAAAAATAAAATGTATAGTGGAAATATTTCTAAAATAGTAATTGCCTTCTGCATGTCTTGGAAGCTTATTTGCAGAAGGAAAACATGAAAATCACTAACTTTAAATCTACTCAAATGAGTACCCGAAAGTTAACGGGGAAAGCAAAAAACTTTGGATTAGTCAATGGACTGGTCTGAATAATTATTTTTCCCCAAAACCAAAGGATATCTAGTGAGATTACACCGCTTAGCGGAACCGGTTTCCCTCTCACTAGTATATAACATAAATTACCAATCATGTGCACTTGCACTCTCAATGGTTAGAACAATAATAATAATAATAATAGTAATATAAAATGTGCATCATAAAGTGGATTCCTTATCCTCATTGTCCTTACTAGCTATCTTGATAGTTAATAATCAAATAATTAATATACAAGTTATCCACTTATTTAAGCATAAGTGATTCCTCATCATATTCAAAAGATTACCCATCTTTTATTAACTAGAATACCCATCCGTTATAATATAGGTTACAAATCCTCTTGATGTAAAGGTGGATTACCCATCACACATTCCATAGTTTTTATCCATTTGATGACCATGAACTTTCCAAATAAATAATGTGGACTATCCATTACAAACTTAGCATAGTTTTGTCCATAAGATGACTAGGAACTTGTCAATCCATTTTAAATCTCATTCCTCAAGAGTTTTTAAATATATTAATATCCTCCGGTTTACCTATAATATTAAACTCCTATTGGTATACCTAATACATGCAAAAAAACAAGCAACAATGTTTAACCATGGTACACCCAATTAACTTTATAACTAAAATATGGTTATTTACCATTTTTAAAGATAAGTGTCAAGCTTATCAAGTAAGTCGATATGCCATAGAAGTGGTATAAGTTGTTCCCTACCGATAACAAACAAAAATCAATATGTATGACACCCTTATCGACCCTATCCCTTCGTCGGCCTTTTTCTAGGTGTCGAAGTTATTAAATGTACTAATGCGATAGACAAGAGACTACCGGCCATAAACATTGGTTAGCTACCTATATGGAACAAAACAAGCCAAACGGGCCTTGTTGACATGATTGATTGGCACAAGCTATAGAGGTGATAGCCTCGTAATAAGTTCGAAATTTTCTCCATATTTATATCAACGACATCAACAAGTGATAAGTGTGATAGCCTCAACAAAATTCTAAATGTTAGTTAAGAATTTACCTTGTCAACCACAACTGTGGCTACAAGAAATTAAGGTGCTACCCTTGAAATATTTTTAGAAAACCATTTAACACAAGGTTTGTCGAAAAGACGATGAAGATAAGGGCTTAGTGGCGATAAGACTCAAAGCTTTTGGAAAACAAGTATGAAAATCACCTTATCAACCACAACAATGATGACAAGGATTAAGGTGATAAGCCCAGGTATTTAAAAAACAAGGCTTAGAAAATAAGTTAAACATATATTAAGATCACAACTAGGACGATAAGGATAAAGGCCATAAGCTTCAATCACTTTGAGAATAATTTTGAAAATCATCCTTGCCGATCACTTCGATGACGACGCGGACAGGGGCGATAAGCCTTTATCTTTGAAAAACAAGGTTTAGAAAATAAGCATTGTCGACCTAGACGACAACGCATAGAAGCAGTAAGCTTTCTTCTTTAGAAAACATGGTTACAGAAAATATGACTTGTTGACATAGTCGACAAAATATAGAAGCTATAAGCTTCAACTCTTTTAAAGAATAAGTCATATAGACTACAACTATAGCGATAAGGTCTAGAAGCGATAAGGTCTAAAAGTGATAAGCTTCCTGCTTTTAAATAAAATAGTCCTGTCAACTAAGTACATCGACGATAAACCCCTGTATAAAGGCAATAAGGTAAACACTTGTAGTTTATCTTAAAAGGCGGGTGACAAGGACCAAGTCGATAAGAAAAGGGGCGATAAGCCAGGATGCTTCCTATACCATAGCATGATATTCTAAGCATCAAGTGTTTTACTAGCAGAGGCGACATGGTATTACGACCAAGTCGATAAGGAAAGGGGTAATATGCCTAAATGATTCTTACATAGCATAAAATTCCAAGCATTACATGCTTTATCAATGGAGGCGACACGGTCTTATCAACTAAGTCGATAAGGCTCCATCCAAATCGATGGCCTTGACAGTAAATATATGAAAAACTTCTTCTTCTTCTTTTTAAGTAAAACTTTTCACCTACTATGCTATATTTGTCAAAACATTATTGGATAATGAAAAGTTTTACTGAGTAACAGCTCAAACTTTTTAGATTTAATCTCTTAAAATGTTAAGATATCATTAAGTTCCCCAATTAATATCTTAATTACCCCCAGCCTATCCAACTTAGAAAATTCATAATAAGTTATAAAAATATGGGAATAATCCAAAAAATTCAAACAAACCAGAGAATATCCTTCTCTACAAATTTCAAGTCCAAGTTCATTTTATTAATTATTTAAATCATGTAATTAACATGTGCCCTTCCTTGTGAAATTCATAGAAAATTCCTAAGTGCTTAAAAACATATGAAACTAAAAAACCAATTTCCAAAAGCATGTTATAAACAATGGATAAAATTTTCAAATCATTTGGAGATGCAAAACTATAAGTCTTGATCTAAAACCTAACCAAATTCATGTAGAACAGACAGGCATACGTAATCAAATCCAAACATTGTTTAACCTAAATAATACAATAGCATTAATGTAAACATGGAAACAATCATGTCAACATATAAACAATTCAGATATGTTCTATAGCTGAATCAAACATAGGTCAAAAGTAATTATTCACATTACTTTTCGATAGATGTGTAGAGATTTGTTGACGATAAATCCCAAGCTCTTTTCTTTCTAAGTTTTCTCTTCTATTCTTAGTTGTAAGATCATCTCCAATAAATCGGGTGTAGAAATCTAAATTTTTACACTCCGAAAAATCGAAATAGCGAAATATCCCAACAGTTTGAAAACCACACGGTTGTTTAACAAACGCATAGATTTATGCGCTTGTTAGGAAAACGTGTAGGTTTACGCGCTTGTTAGACAAACGCGTAAATCCACGCATTTGTCAAACAACCGCGTGGTTTCTTTTCTTCCAATTTTATATATTATACGGGTTTAATATTTCAAAATATGTTTAACAAACTATTTTTAACTAAAGAATATGTATATGTTTAAATACTGCTTCATATTTTTAATATATTGTATGTAATTATTTTGGGCATTCAACAAGCACTAAGAAAAACTAAGCATCAAATAATTGAACGATTCAACAAGCACTAAGCAAAGCTAGAAACAAGGTTGCTTACAAGAGATCGTAACATAGAAATAAGTACTAAAACTTAATGCAGCATATACTAACACAGAAATAGATAATATAACGATGGATAATAAAACTTCGTTCATGTTTATTGGCATTTTAAGTCGCCTAATCATTACGGTTAAACCGCAAATTCGAAATAACGTTTTGGAGACGTCTAATCTCGTGTTCAAGTTCTGTAATTCTCCTTGGGCACAGAGGTGCGTCTATCCATTCTGCGTAATTGCATCCATTCGGATAGGATGGACATTGTTGAATGCAACGGTCAATATTGTTTCCATCTGCACGAACCACAACTTCAACTGGACAACCACAATAGCAACAAATTTGATAAGAATCACCTTCCTGTTCATAAGGAGTTGGAACATGTGGTACTTGATAAGAATCAACTTCATGCCGTGGTAGAACGACGGACTGTTCATGCGTGTGTTGAACGTTTGGTACTTGGGCTTGATGTGGAGGTTGGACGGTCAGTTGTTCGGACGGTGGTTCAACCCGAGGTCTCAGTTGGTTTAGAAACTCAAGTTCATCTGCAAGCTCCTGAAGTCGCATCTGTTCATATGCATGTTCATCAGAGTTTGGAGATGATGGCCAAGAAGGCATAGTCGTGGTAAAGCACAGAGTAGTTGAAAACAAAATTGTTGGAGTGAGGTAAGTTGTGAGTAATTCGACAAAGATATATAGCTGCATAGGGTACTAGTGAATAAAGGGTAAAACAAACAAATGACGTGAACAGTCACTGGTACACCTTTCTTTTTCGGTTGTCCATATCAGTGTATCATAAGGGGACAATTTCTGAACTAGCATACTGAGTAGTCATATAAGCTTTAAACCTGTTACTGTTACACAATATTCGAGATTCACTTTCAATTTTCTCTTTTACCATGTGCACTACTTTTACCTTGCACTGACTAGTCTTATAAAGAAAGATCAATACATTCTTAGTTTATGGGGTCGTCACGTGTAAAGTTAAATGGGATTGATCTGATCATTTACTAGACGATGCATTGCTCTTTTTTCATAAATAACTCCGTAGGTTAAATGGGAGATTGGTATATAAGTGACGAACAAATGGAGCAAATGTTCGATGAGTGGGAACAAACCAAAGATCACCAAAATGAGGTAGGATTCGTGCTAGAAACTCAAATAAACGAGGTGCCTGAAGAGGTTCCTGCACTCAAATATGAGCTACAATGCCAAGACCTCCTAGAAGCATATAAGCTCAACCAAATCGTGCTAACAATAGAGCCTCATCTTCCTTAGGTTCAACTAACGAATATTCCGTAGATGAATTATACATCCTCGTGAAAGCGTATATTGAAGTTGAACGTCGAGATACGTTATTGATTAAAGGAGGTGGAGGTTTAAGCCATGAAGAGTTTTGGGGAATGATCGATAGATTACATAACAGCCACCGTAGGTGTACCGCTAGAAGATCAACAGTTGAAACCCATTTAGCTCACCGTCATTTTGTAGAAGCTTACGATCGCTACCATACGATTGTCCAGACAGTGGAAGATGAAGACACACTTCAAGAATCTCAATCAACTTTTGATACTCGTTACCTGGCTGAACATGGAACGGATTTTGTGGGTCACAAAGCTTACAAGCTTCACTATAGTTGGCTAACCCGATCCCGGGATGAGTAGGTTTATAATTCAAAAATTTTGAATTATTGAGTATAATAGTTGATTTTTGTTTGATGATAACAAACATATATATATATATTTTATAAATGTGTTTGTATATAGTACTATTCTAGATTTCACATCACACACAGAAACAAATATTTATTTGAATATAATACTATCACACAGAATCAAATATTCAAATAGTATTTTCTATTTAAATAAATATTTTATTTCAGCATTTGAAATAGTGCATATACATCACTCTACCGTTTACCATTCAAATAGTTCTGAATATTTCCGACATGACACATCACACATGAAACTGTAATACTGAGGGAATTCAAATAAAAATAGACAAATTGAATTGAACACAATAAAATAATATTTTATTTCAATCAAATTTGTTTATTACAAATAATAGTACAATTCTATTCAGTCGTGTCTACAATCACTCTCATATACAGAAATTCCTCACTTATACAATCACTTTTATACACCGACTCATCACTGCATCAATCTTCATCTTCTGTCTTCACAGCTCTTTAAACAGTTCAGTAATCATCATCTTCATACCTGTCACATAAAGAAGAACACACATAGTAGATTACAACAAAAACAAAAATAAATAAAAACAAATAAAAATTTATTTTAAAATTTTATTTGCCTCAGAATTACGGTGTGTTTCTCATCATTTTTCTAGACTTGGTCTAATATGCAGGGACAAGAAAAATTATCTAGTTGGATGCATATACACACATGTATATACACGTGTGCACTGCCTCGCCAATACGATGATCAACTGAGGAGTAGTCATAAGGACCATCTCAACCCAGTGCACAAGGCTGGAACAAATACATGGGTTCAAGAATGATGAAATTCACATACAAATACAAGTCCAGCATTAACACAGGACAAGCAGTTCAATATCAAGCATAGGCACAAGAAAAGTGAACAAAAATTATGGGTCCAAACTATGTAGCAAAGAACCAGCACAAGTAATCAAGTACCAGAGCATTAGCAAGTTCAAGTATGGTGCCAAAAAGCGAAGTGGTGCAATCATGGAACAACATATACATGAACAAGTCACAAGAACAAATGACAGCAAATCTACAGTATGGTGACAAATGGTCGAGACATATACATAAGCAATAAACACATGCAGTTTTCATTTGGAAGTTCAAATGTTAAGATAAATGTCAAGTTACTAACATACATAGCCAATAGGATCCACAAACATGTGTGCATGGTACTGCAATGAACAACTACTAAAGGAACATGCAAACTAATGGGTGTTCAAAATATAACAGTCAAGAGAAGTGTAAAACAATGGATGGTTCAAGCAATACAAACTGCTTTCTTAATGTGCCAACTACACAACACAAAGGTACAGACGAGGTAAGATAAACTAGCAACAAAGCAAAAGATGCATACTCAACCTAGAGTATCTCTTAAGAAAGGCAATGACAAGTAAAGCTCCTGTTCTTATCAGTTCAAATAAATAGAAGATTTCAAAGTGAAGTATTAAGTGTTGTGGTGAAACCAATACAAGCAAGTAATGACCAAAGTTCAAATGGTAGGTCTCAAGTGCAGTGGTGCATATACAAGTCATGATACAAGTTTCAGGTTCGAGCATGAAGTAAACAGAAGTGATTCAGTCAAAACTAAAGTGGCCAGGACCAAGACCAATGACACAACAAGGATATTTCAAATGGGGAGTACAAGTGCAGCAACAACATGCAAAGCAGTATTAACATGAAACATTTCAAGTTAGATCAGCAAAGTAAGAAAAGCAATGTAAGTATACTAAGATCAAAATGACACTAAAGTTACAAACAAATCAGGGTCAAGTATTAAAGAATAATGGGCCAAACAATTTGGGAAGGTCGACACAAAGCCAAAGTGCCAAAGTACATGAATTATGACTACAACATGGTTGAAACAAGTCATTATATGAAAAACAGGAAATGATTCAAGTTCATACTAGTAGGTTCAACTTATGCAACATGCAAATGAAGATATCGAGACACACTATAATGCATGATGATCAAGTCCAGCTTTGCTTAGTTAAAAATGTTGGCAATAAAAGTCAGAGAAGCAACTGTTCTTATCAGTTTTAAAAATGATCAAGTGTTTAATCTGTTCAAAGGAAATTGGGCCACATATTATTCGTTTTTTTAGGAATTAAGTTATGCTGTCGGCCACAAACAAGCAATGGCAAGTATGAAGTATATAAACACAAGAGCAAGTCAGCAAGAGTTTAATTTCATAAAGATCCAGAAAATCGAAATTCCAGAAAAATATATGCGGATTTTTCTTGGACCAATTCAAAGAAAACCTCGTGCAAGTTTCCAGAACAAGTTTGAAGATTTCAAGCCAAAAATCACGCAAATTCAAAGCCAAAAACTCATCTGAAATCAAGCCCAATATTACTCAAATATCAGACCAAATCTATTAACGAAATCAGAGATAATTTCGGACTTGAAATCCTATTTAACACCTACATCATCAGCAGCATGAAATCCTATCCAAGTTAAAGCACAGTCGAAAAGAATTTCGAATTAAAAATCATACTAGAAAACAAGAGTAACTTGGATCCAAATCGAAGCATCTGAAAGCAACATAGAAGTCGAGCATCAGAGAATCGCACTCCATCACTCAAGCTTAGAGATTTGGGATTAAAGAAAAACCCTAGCTTTCATCCAAGCCGCCATTTTTTATTTCCAGAGAGAAATCAAAGAGACCGAGCAAAAGTGAAGGGTGAAGCACAGTTGCAAGATGGCCGACCAAGTGTTAAACAAAAGGGGATAACCCTTATCTTTAAATCCTAGGTTTTTTTTCTATTTTACATTTGTTTTTGTTTAATTCGTAAAAACAAACGAACAGTTTCTAGATCTGTAAAATCTAGGAAAGACAAATTACGGGATTTGTAATTCGGGGAAATCTGGTTTTGGGGATAAAAACCAGTGCAGGATTTTGAGCGTAGGGTTAATAACAGTTGGGAGCGAGTGTCGCGAGTTTACAGAGGATTGTAAGCGAATAGGTTGTTTTAACTCCTAGTAGAAACCTTGGGGAATGCAGCAGTAGGCAGGGTTTTGCCGAAGCTGGGTATATCTGTGTGTTATTTATTTTCCGCATTTATTCTGATTATTATCTGTGCTATTATTATTTAATTACTCTGTGAAAATCTGCGATAAACCCTATTCACCCCCCTCCAGGGTTAATTAGATCCTACAAGTGGTATCAGAGCAGGTATTTTTTTATTTTATTTTAACTCTAGAGTCATGAATTTGTCTAATAACGCTTTTTCTGAGGGTCAGTCCATAGCTAGGCCACCAATGTTTAATGGAACTGATTATGCATATTGGAAATCTAGGATGAAAATTTATTTGAGTTCAGTCGATTATGATGTATGGGATATTATTGAAACGGGTTATAGATCTCCCACTGTTATTGTTAGTGGTGTGAAATTCCTAAATCAAAAGACAGGTGGGATGCTAATGATAAAAAATTATTTTTAACTAATGCCAAAGCAATGAATGCTTTAATCTGTGCTCTTGATAAAACTGAATTTAATCGAATTTCTCATTGTGAAACTGCGCAGGAAATATGGCATACGTTGGAGGTCACACACGAAGGAACATCTCAAGTGAAGGAATCTCGTCTCACTCTTCTCAGCAACGAATATGAAATTTTCTCTATGCAACGAGATGAAGATATAAAAGAGATGTATGGACGCTTCTCGTCACTAGTCTACAATGCAAAAGCTCTTGGCAAAACCTATACCGAAGTGGAATGGATCAAAAAATATTGAGAGTGCTACCGATGAATTTTGAAGCAAAGGTGAGGGCGATTCAAGAATCAAAAGATCTGAATAAAGTAAGCATGGAAGAGTTGATCGGAAATCTGATTACTTACAAGATGGAGTTAAAAGCAAGAGAAGAACGAAAGGATTCCGAATCAAAGAAAAAGATGATCGCTCTAAATAATTATGTTGAAAGTAATGATGATGATCCCGTTGAAGAGCTAGCCATGGTTTTGAGAAAGTGGGCCAAAGGAAAATACAAGTTACAGAAGAAGAATTCAAAAATGAACAAGTCAGAAAGTTCAGACGATGAAGTGTTTTGCTACAATTGCAAGAAACCCGGACATATCAAACCGAACTACTCACAGCTGAAAAATGAAAAGAAGAAGAAGTTCAGAAGAAAGAAGAAGGCTTTTGCTGCTACATAGGATGACGAGGAAGGAGAAGAAGTTTCTGAAAGTGATGAAGAGGAAGCTAACTTGTGTCTTATGGCTTAATCTGATTCGGAAAGTAGTGAAGAGGATTCAAGTGAGGCATCGAATTTCACTTATAAAGATTTAATTTTAATGTGTCACGATCTCACAAAAACCGTTGATTCTCTTGAACTAAAAGTTAAGGAATTGAAATCTGATAGGTCAAAACTAGTTCAAGAAAATAACAGTTTAGAAAGAAAACTTGAAAAAGTTAAGAATTCACCGTTTTCAGAATGCGAAAAATGTCAATTTTTTAGTAACGATTCTTTGAAATTCAAAACTGATTTTGAGTTACTTAAAAGTGAAAACGTGAATTTGAAAAACGAAAATCATGATTTTGAAAAGGAAATTGAAAAGTTTAGAGTATCTGAAAAACTTGATTTTGAAAAGCGAAAACAATTTGAAATTGAAATTTCTAAGTCCAATGCTAAAATCAAAGCACTTGAAAACGAAAATTTGATTTTAAAACAAACTAATGTTGCAAAGAGGAAAATCGCTATTAATCGTTGTTCAAATTTAATGAAAGAAAATAGCGATCTTAAATTTAAAATTCAACGACTTGAGTCAGCTCTGACTAAATTTTCTAAAGGAGAGAAATCGTTGAATATGTTGTTAAAAAATCAATTTTTTGTCCAGAATAAAAAGGGACTTGGTTTTGGATTTGATCTAGTTGAAAAACGAAATCCTAATGATTTTAAAAATCCTTTAAATGGCTTTGAAATTGATCAAATTGAAATTTTGAACTCTAATAATTTCAAAGGTTTTTTAAATCATGAACAATATAAAAACTCGTTTAGAAACAATTCAGTTAAACGAATTTGGATTCCAAAAAATAATATAATGAATTTGAATAAATCTAAATGAATTTGGGTTCCAAAGGGAACGCTAGTAAATAGTAATGGATTGTTATATAAACGGGTTTGGGTACCAATACGTGTAAACAAAGATAAGAGTGGTATAACAATTTTTGTTAGACCACTCGATTCTATAAACATTTAGGTACCGGGGAAAGGCTAAGGAACAATTGTGTTTAAGAGATAAAAATTCAAATTGTTCCATTTTATTGAATTGGCTGAAGTTCCTTAGCCATAGATTCAGAGTTGGAGATTCATTGGTTCACATTGATTATGGTAAGTCAGGTATGATCTCTAAAGTCGTATTTTTATTTTATTTCCTTTTTAGTTTATTTTTTTAGCTTAGTTTTTATTTCTTTTATTTTCTTTATTTTTTTACTCGGCTGATTTTGAAATCATTGGTTATAAACTGTTGAATTTCTTGGATTATATAAAAAAAATTGATTTTTTTCTCTCAATTGATTTCAAATAATTACCTTCAAATTTGATTGTTGAATGTTTCTTGTGCTTATCTAAAAATTCTCTGAAAAGTTCACTTGTGATTCTTGCTCCGAAAATGATCTTATGCTGCTCTGATAAGAAAATTGATTTAATTCGTTTTGAATATCTTGGTGACTAGACGACGAGTTGAAAAATCAGTAATTAAATATCTTTAAATTCCATAGACAATTTGAATTAAATATATAAGTTTTTTTTAAATTGTCTAGGAACTGTCAGTATTATAAATATTAGAAAATTCCATATTCTACTGATTGATTTTTGAAACTGATTTTCAACTTGCATTGATATTTTCAAAAACTCCTCTTGAAATTGATATTTTCAATTTTACAATTATTTTTTATTATTTATTCAAAAATTGAAATTATTGATTAATTTGAACTGTTTTGTGACTCATCAAAATTATTAATAGATTTATGAAATTGTGATGAGTTGTGACTATGATATAATTCATAACTAGAGGAGATGTTATTTTAAATCTCATGATGATTGGACAGATTTTATAATATATTCGAATTAGAGCTTATTTCACGACCATCTTCTATATCTACCATATTTCTGTCATTCATCATGGTTTTATTTAATTTGGGGAGTTCTAATCATTCTTGGAATTAAAAATAAAATAATAAATAAATAAATAATTTATCCTTGGTATTCACTTCCATTTAAAAGTCCTTGCAGTTATGCATGGGTGAATTACCTTAATCTCTATTTGCTTCCATTCTCACTTGAAAAACCTTTGGGCTATGCATGGATGGAACTCATTATAGAGGATAAAGTTAAGTTACTACTAACCCCATTTAAAAGACCTTTGGTCTATGCGTGGTTAGGAAGTGCTTAACACATTTTTTGAGCATATTTAAAATCTTTAAAATTCATATTCAAATATTCAATTTTTATTGAACTCTCCTCATTCTATAAAATCCATCATAAATCCATTCATTATGAAAGTGAAATTTGCTTCTGATTTAAAGATTATTATGATTTTTGTTTGTTTAGATGGGATTTGCGATATATATTCTCTCTCTGATTTTGAATTTATATTTATAGTCTAAATTTGTCACTATTTCGATCTCTATTATCCTTTTGATGATAACAAAAGGGGGAGAATGGTCAAGATTTTGATTGATGGGTACATAGTTCAAAAATATTTTAAGATTGGAAATTAAATATCTAGAAGCAGAATTGATCAATTGAATTTCATTGTTTATACCTTCCATATATATAGGGGGAGTTCAGTTGAAGGGGGAGTAAATAAATAGGGGGAGTAATATATTTCACGTTCAAACATATTTAAAACATTCAAAATCTTGTATATGTTTGTCATCATCAAAAGGGGGAGATTGTTGAGTATAACAGTTGATTTTTGTTTGATGATAACAAACTTATATATATATATATATTTTATAAATGTGTTTGTAAACAGTACTATTCTAGATTTCACATCACACACAGAAACAAATATTTATTTGAATAGAATACTATCACACAGAATTAAATATTCAAATAGTATTTTCTACTTAAATAAATATTTTATTTCAGCATTTGAAATAGTGCATATACATCACTCCACTGTTTACAATTCAAATAGCTTTGAATATTTCCGACATGACACATCACACATGAAACTGTAATACTGAAGGAATTCAAATAAAAATAGACAAATTGAATTGAACACAATAAAATAATATTTTATTTCAATCAAATTTGTTTATTACAAATAATAGTACAATTTTATTCAGTCGTGACTACAATCACTCTCATATACTGAAATTCCTCACTTATACAATCACTTTTATACACTGACTCATCACTGCATCAATCTTCATCTTCTGTCTTCACAACTCTTTAACTAGTCCAGTAAACATCATCTTCATACCTGTCACATACAGAAGAACACACACAGTAGACTACAACAAAAATAAAATAAAATAAAAACAAATAAAAATTTATTTTAAAATTTTATTTGCCTCAGAATTACGGTGTGTTTCTCATCATTTTTCTAGACTTAGTCTGATATGCAGGGACAAGAAAAATTATCTAGTTGGTTGCATATACACACATGTATATACACGTGTGCACTGCCTCGCCAATACGATGAGCAACTGAGGAGTAGTCACAAGGACCATCTCAACCCAGTGCACAAGGCTGGAACAAATACATAGGCTCAAGAATGATGAAATTCACATACAAATACAAGTCCATCCTTAACATATGACAAGCAGTTCAATATCAAGCATGGGCACAAGAAAAGTGAACAAAAATTAAAGTACCAAAAATTATGGGTCCAAACTATGTAGCAAAGAACCAGCACAAGTAATCAAGTACCAGTGCATTAGAAAGTTCAAGTATGGTGCCAAAAAGTGAAGTGGTGCAATCATGGAACAACATATACATGAACAAGTCACAAGAACAAATGACAGCAAATCTACAGCAAGGTGACAAGTGGTCGAGACATATACATAAGCAATAAACACATGCATTTTTCATTTGGAAGTTCAAATGTTAAGATAAATGTCAAGTTACTAACATACATAGCCAGTAGGATCCACAAACATGTGTGCATGGTACTGCAATGAACAACTACTAAAGGAACATGCAAACTAATGGGTGTTCAAAATATAACAGTAAAGAGAAGTGTAAAACAATGGATGGTTCAAGCAATACAAACTGCTTTCTTAATGTGCCAACTACACAACACAAAGGTACAGACGTGGTAAGATAAACTAGCAACAAAGCAAAAGATGCAGACTCAACCTAAAGTATCTCTTAAGAAAGGCAACGACAAGTAAAGCTCATGTTCTTATCAGTTCAAATAAACAGAAGATTTCAAAGTGAAGTATTAAGTGTAGTGATGAAACCAACACAAGCAAGTAATGACCAAAGTTCAAATGGCAGGACTCAAGTGTGGTGGGGCATATACAGGTCATGATACAAGTTTCAGTTTCGAGCATGAAGTAAACAGAATTGATTCAGTCAAACTAAAGTGGCCAGGACCAAGGCCAATGACACAACAAGGATATTTCAAATGGGGAGTACAAGTGCAGCAACAATATGCAAAGCAGTATTAACATGAAACATTTCAAGTAAGAAAAGCAATGTAAGTATACAAAGATCAAAATGACACTAAAGTTACAGTCAAATCAGGGTCGTATTAAAGAGTAAAGGGCCAAACAATTTGGGAAGGTCGACACAAAGCCAAAGTGCCAAAGTACATGAATTATGACTACAACATGGTTGAAACAAGTCATTATATGAAAAACAGGAAATGATTCAAGTTCATACTAGTAGGTTCAACTTATGCAACAGGCAAATGAAGATATCGAGACACACTATAATGCATGATGATCAAGTCCAGCTTTGTTTAGTTACAAATGTTGGCAATAAAAGTCAGAGAAGCAACTGTTCTTATCAGTTTTAAAAATGATCAAGTGTTTAATCAATTCAAAGGAAATTGGGCCACATATTATTCATTTTTTTTAGGAATTAAGTCATGCTGTCGACCACAAACAAGCAATGACAAGTATGAAGTATATAAACACAAGAGCAAGTCAGCAAGAGTTTAATTTCATAAAGATCCAGAAAATCGAAATTCCAGAAAAATATATACGTCTTGGACCAATTCAAAGAAAACCTCACGCAAGTTTCCAGAACAAGTTTGAAGATTTCAAGCCAAAAATCACGCAAATTCAAAGCCAAAAACTCATCTGAAATCAAGCCCAAAATTACTCAAATATCAGACCAAATCTATTAACGAAATCAGAGATAATTTCGGACTTGAAACCCTATTTAACCCCTACATCATCATCTGCATGAAATCCTATCCAAGTTAAAGCACAGTCGAAGAGAATTTCGAATTAAAAATCATACCAGAAAACAAGAGTAACTTGGATCCAAATCGAAGCATCTGAAAGCAACATCGAAGTCAAGCATCATAGAATCGCACTCCATCACTCAAGCTTAGAGATTTGGGATTAAAGAAAAACCCTAGCTTTGGTAAAGGTAATTTTAAGAAATATAAGGAAAGCACATTTTCTCCAAGCCGCCATTTTTTATTTACAGAGAGAAATCAAAGAGACCGAGCAAAAGTAAAGGGTGAAGCACAGTTGCAAGATGGCCGACCAAGTGTTAAACAAAAGGGGATAACCCTTATCTTTAAATCCTAGGTTTTTTTTTCTATTTTACATTTGTTTTTGTTTAATTCGTAAAAACAAACGAACAGTTTCTAGATCTGTAAAATCTAGGAAAGACGAATTACGGGATTTGTAATTCGTGGAAATCTGGTTTCGGGGATAGAAACCAGTGTCGGGTTTTGAGCGTAGGGTTAAGAACAGTTGAGAGTGAGTGTCGCGAGTTTACAGGGGATTATAAGCGTAGAGATTGTTTTAACTCCTAGTAGAAACCTTGGGGAATGCAGCAGTAGGCAGGGTTTTGCTGAAGCTGGGTATATCTGTGTGTTATTTATTTTCCGCATTTATTCTGATTATTATCTGTGCTGTTATTATTTAATTACTCTGTGAAAATCTGCGATAAACCGTATTCACCCCCTCTCTAGGGTTAATTTAGATCCTACAGGTTTATATTGTATGTTTACTAAATTTCATGCTTTTAATTAAGTCTGTCATATTTTTAATTCTGGTTAGGAATTTCTATGTTGATATTTCTACCTTATTGTATCCTAGTTTAAATTTCTATGTTGCTATTTCTAGAATGTTGTAAACTAATTTCCGTGCTGGTTGTAATGTTTTGTGGGTCATAAATCAAATTTAATTAGTTTTGTCCACTACAACTGTTTTATATCAGAACTACAGCAAGTGTTGCTTTATGTCAGCAATAAAGTAAATATTGCTGAATAAAGTCATTATTGCTTTATGTCAACAATAAAGTAATTATTGCTTTATGCCATTTTTGCTTTATATTAGCAAAAACGTGTAGAAATCATGTTAGTGATACAACCACTGTAGCTTTATTTCAAACATTTGAATGGATATGCATGACAAAATGCGGTATCCAATGACAATCATACTGCAGTAACCAATGCATTCCACATTTTGGTATCCAATGAAGACCAGAACAGTAGAAAAACTATGTTATATAAGGAGGAAAATTTCCATCATTCAGTACTTAAACACAGTTCAATATTTTTAGTATATACACTCAAAAACTCAAAAGACCACAATGGCCACCGAAGAGTGTTTGTTGTTCGATGATACTGACGAAGAATTTGATATTATGGTGGATGATCATTTTTGTCGACAAAGACAGCTAATAGCTGCATTAGGAGATGGAGAATCTAGCAAAAAACATGGGGGTTCTGTTGTAGGCCGTCGATATAAAAATCGACATCATGCATGGCACAACAAGAGACTAATGGAAGATTTTTTTTTTCAAATTCGAGGTATACACCTAAAGAGTTTAGAAGGAGATTCCGAATGAGACGTCCTTTGTTTCTTCGAATCCTAGACTATATTAAACAACACGATTCCTACTTTATCTACAAATACAATGCGTTTATGACAATGGGGCTTACCGGAATTCAAAAGATGACAGCTGCACTGCGTATGCTAGCCTATGGAGGTCCTGCTGACGCTCAAGACGAAAATTTGAAAATGGCAGAAAGCACAGTACTAGAACGCGTGGAACATTTCTGCCAAGCTATCGTTGACGTTTATGGTAATCAATAGCTGCACGGTAGCAGATGATAACCTGGGATGTTTGGATCTTTAGACCGCATGCATTGGGAGTGGAAGAATTGTCCAAAAGCATATGCTGAAGCTTATCAGGGTAAGTCTCATACGTCAACTATTATACTTGAAGCTGTAGCATCGTACGACTTGTGGATATGACATGCTTTTTTCGAAATGCCGGGTTCGAACAATGATTTGAACGTTGTTTAACGATTTGGCGAATGGTAGATCAGTTCCATATCATTTTACTTTAGAGGGTCACGTGTATGACCATGGATATTATCTAGGCGATGGTATATACCCACAATGGAGTACCATTGTCAAGACAATACCGAACCCACAAAACAATAAATAAGCAAGGTTTGCAGCAATGCAAGAAGGACAAAGAAAGGATGTAGAAAGAGCATTTGGCGTTCTACAATCCAGATTTACCATAGTCAGTAATCCATGCAGGCTTTGGTCTCCAAATAAAATGACTAGGATAATGTATACTTGTGTTATTTTACATAACATGATTATAGAGGACGAAAGAGACATGGATGATGATTTCAATTACGATTGCACTGTTCCTCCACCTGAGATTTGGCGCGAAAATATGATTGAAAGCGAACTAAAGCTTGAGTTTCACGTCGAAAGCCAGATGTCCTACCGTAATGATCAAATTCATCGAAGACTCCAGAAAGATTTAACAAATCATCTATGGAACTTTGTTGGAAGTCAGTAAAACTATTTACCCTTAGTTGTTGTGTTTTCGTCGCATTAGTAGGTCTAATTGTGTACTGTAACCTTTAATCAGTATCTGAAACTATGCATCCGTTAATTGTTAGTGAAATAATGTATCTTAAGCTTTTGTAAACGTCGATCGTTTTTGTTTAATTACATCTTCGTGCCTAAATTTATAAATCAGTGGAAGTAACATAAATAACACACAACTTCATCATAAACGAATATTCTAAATTATTACTAATCATGCGTTTGATAAACATACGTCTGCATACATGCGTTTGTTTAACAAACATGGTAATCCTTGCGCTTGTTAAACAAACGCGTGTATCCACGCGTCTGTTCAACAACCGCACCACGAGTTCGCACTTTCCGAAACTTTCACCTCAGATTTCCGAACTCTTTGATGTTTCTATACTCTGTTGAAGCTCAAAATGAGTGTAGATTTCACAAAAACTGATACATACTCTTTTGTTGGAGTTGCCCTAATAGTCAACCATCTAATATTCTTTTAGGTTAAAATATTGATGAGTTGTGAAATGAAGATACGAGAATAAAAAGACCGAGGACTATGTTTATATATAAGGCTGTGTGTTTCACACTTCTCCCCTCTGATAAACCTCTCTTATGCCTTATTAAATCCAGTTAATCACTAAGGCAATACCATTATTATTAATTACAAATCTCATCTCATAAACCCACTATATCATTCCTACTATATTTATCCAGTTAAATTCCTGGATGATGATTACTGAAAATTAGAGATGTTACAATTCAACAACGGAGCCATAGCAGGGCATGAGATAGGTGAGGGAGATAGGATTATTGAAGTAATGGCAATACACGAAGGACAAGCCTAAGATTTCACCTGCCAACATCTAAACGAAGCTTTTGGAAGGAAAATCTTGAGGGAAGCTTATAAGCTGTCAACATCTAAAGGGAGCTGTCTAAAGTGATTTATTGCGATAACAGCCTTAGCAAAAGCGAAGAAATTTCTACTCTCGATGAATATGTCAAAGCAAATAAACTGGCCAATATAATCGAAGAGAAGATTAATTCCTTTCAGTGGTTGGAGGACCGAGGGGATATTAGAGACACAGCCCCAAATGGGAATTGGAAGAACTTTTCCTTGGCTAGATCCGTGTAAGGATTACAGTGAGTGGTGATAGAAGCTATCTGATTAATGATACAAAGGTCTTCCAGGATTCATGATCTTTTAGAAGGGGTAGAGAGAATCTAAAGAAATACATTGACTTGTCGCACCTCACCGAAACTGGACCCCTTAGTTTCCAATACTAATGGATTTTTTTCACAGCGAAATAGGGAGGGGTCTTATCAATGATACAAAGGTCCTCCAGGATTCATGATCTTTTAGAAGGGTTAGAGAGAATCTTGCTGCTGTTTCTAAGGCCTGCAACTCTGCAAGTTTGAATTATTGTTCTCTATGTGTTGCTTTATGTTGGGTGCTTTCTTCTTCCTCTCTGGAGAAGTGGACTTCAGTCTTTTTGTGGTGTTTTGGATGTAGTAGTGCTTCTCTTTGCGATCTGCCTGCATGTTGGTTTGCTTGGGCTTGTTTCGGGAGTAAGGCTTGTGTTTCCTGTTTGCCAGTTTGTTCTTTGTGTTGTTTGTGGGATAAATATTGTAAAGCTGATTTTCCAGCGTGGTTTACTGTTAGTAGTAGGATTGAGCTGGTTTAGTGTGTGTGTTGTATAGTATTAGTTTGTTTGTTGTTTTTATTTTGTTCCAGCTCTCTCCTTTATTTCTTATTTTGTTCATGTAATATAAGTACCCTTCTCAGTTAAAAAAAAATTAGGGAGGGGTCATATCTAAGAAAAATCCAAATGAGAAGACCTTCCAGAAGGAAAACACAGCAAAAATAATATTCCTAGGAGGCAGAACAAGTTTGTCCTTAAACACAACAACAACATATTGATTTCAAACAAAAAAATTCAACATTCTCGGGTTTATTCTTGAACAAGGCATCCAATTACTAGTTGCATCAGGTTGTTCACAAGCACCATCAACGTTAACAACATTAATTGAGGATAAAGCATAAGGTTTTGCATTATTAGGATATGCGGTCTGTTGTTGGGTCGTGGAAGGAGTTGAGCACTTCCGAACAACCCAGTACAGACCGAGCCCCTATGAAAGGAGACACAACAATGGCAGCATGCCTATGAGTCAACATAGATGCATAGCTCGGACCAGCCTTCGCTAGAGAAGATAATAGCCCAACATCCGAGATTTCATGCTAAACAATAGGCAAAAGCCTCCCCGGAGACAAATGGACTACAATTTGTCATGGACATATAAAGGAGACCAACAATAAAGTAGCTTGTAAATTTGGAAGTTATGACAAATGAAATTGGAGAGAGACGTCCGGGTCGGACAAGCAAGGATGCTGAATTGCGTGAGGAGTTAAGCACATGAGGAGCAATTTAAGGCCTACTAGGAAAATTGAGAAGGAAGATCGTATTAAATAATTACTGCTAAATAATCAATAATTACCCATTAAGAATAATATTTAATTACCAATAATTATTAAGTAATTAAGAAGTAATATTACTTGGTATTTGAAATTTCATATTATGTTTAACGTCCTTGAAATTGACGATCAGTCCAATAATTTCCCTAACACCCCACCCTCGATTTTCATTTCTTGCTTCATCACCTTACACTAAACCTAATTCCCGCTGTAAAATCCCAAAACAAAATCTATTTCCCTTTCTCCACCATAATACCTTAATCGCAATTTCAGTCCACCCATAAACCCCGCGCAAAATACCATTTCTTCACCATCTAAATATTTAACCGCAATTGCTTTCCAAGCCGCATACTGAATCGCTATTAAGGTGGCTTAAAGTGCGAGCTGGATATTGAGTTCTTGATGTGAGCTTCGTTGGGTCCATTGAGAGCTTCAAGGATAAATTATACAAGCTTATAACATATTTAGTAAGACTTTCGCGTACAAATCTACCTTTTTTTTTTGTAACTTAGTGCATGTATGCAGCTTTAGGATTAAAGTTACAATTTCGCGCTTTGTAGTAAATGTAATGCATTAGAATGGTTTGACTGTAGGTACTTCTACTACAGTTAGATCATTACCAACAATCTGTTTAATTTAGTTTTTCTATCTCATCGTTTTCAACCGAACGAATGGGCGGAACAACCAGCAACAACAAACAACCACTGCTCAAGGTTTAAACAACATACTTTTTACCATTCTAAATATATAACGGCAAAATGTTTGACGTTATAAATTCTTCCTTTAACCCTCCCAGCCGCCCCTCTCCCCCTTCACTCTACCTCCGTTCTCCTTTTCTAACCAAAACCCAAAAAGAAAACCACTATTTCCCCCTAAAAAGCTTCAAAATTCATTAGTTTTTAACCAAATTAAATATTATTTCGAGAAATACACTCGAGAAGATGTCTATAATGCTAAGAAATTTTGCAAAAATGTTCATGCACGGAGAAGGCAGTAGCAGCGGCGTAGGGGGAAGCAGTGTAGGCGGAAGCGGCGAGGAACGGGGGATTGCACCATATATGCACGAGCATGGTATAAAAGAACTTTTACAAGCCATTAAAAATTTAGAAAATCAAGGCGGAGGAGCAAAAGAAGGCGATCGAGCTGGCAGGACGCGTATTAACGCGGCAAAATTGCCTGTGCTATCCAATTTTCATGCGCTTCCAGAAGGCGATGTACATGTTAGCACGAAAACGAAGTTAGTTGTAAGTATTTTTTATTAATGATTAAATTAACTAAAATAGGTTGTTAGATGACTAATTAGTAGTATGATGTTGCACTTAACTTTAACAGTCGCGTAATATCCGTTACTGTTGCTCTTTAGCGACCAAATTAGATATTTCCATGGACATTTGGCGGACAATGATAGAGTCATAACATTATTACTTAGCCTAAGATTCCATTATTTCTTAGGTATTTTATGACCATTTTACCATAATTATTAGTTAATTTATCACTGCCTTGTTTACCTTATTCCGTACTATACAATGTTTAGACTCAATCATGTTATACACGGTGATGTGCAACTTTGCGCTGCTATTGCTTTACGGTGATATAAAACCACCCACACGTTCCACTTTCCATGCGGTGAACTAGGAATTACACTTCTTGATTTCTCCATGCTTACTGGCATTAGCATAGGAGTAGCCAGACATTCATCACTCCCTTTCAATGATGCTCAATGGCGTGATCATGAGCTTGTTCATGATCTACTGCCTCATCTAGACATTTCTGATGCATCATATTAGGTCGAAATGGCTAATAGAGTTAGTGCTATTCGTGTGACCATGGATAACATACTTAGTCAGTAATCTTCTGATGATGATCTAGAGCTTGCATGATTATATGTTTTATACCTCATTGGTGACCTTTTCTTCAGCACGGCGGGCAGTAGTATGGCTGTTGGATTTTTTGAGCTGGTATCTGAGTTGGATTTTAGTAGTGCTATTTTATATAACTGGGGTACGCCTATTCTTGCTTACTTATACAGATGCCTTGATATATAGTGCACCATTTCAGACTCATATATTTTATTCTTTCGTTTCTAGGAGTTTTTACAGTACTGTTATTTTGAGTATTCCAAAAAAAAAAAAAATCGCTACTTGGACTTTTGACGTGTCTACTTTTTTCCCTCGTCTTTCATTTTGAACCACGAACAACAAAGGTCCCAAGGATAATGAATCTCGTCACATTTACTCGGCAATTTGAGGATGTACAGGCCCCAGATTATATGGCATCCATTTCATGATAGTAGATCTTTTAGGATTGATTTTATAGAGATTGCTAGGATGCTTGCCGAGAAGAGATTCCCACTCATATCATCTCCTTCGACATTAGGTGCTTATTGGTATCTTAATGAGAGATACTAGAGATAGTTATACGACTTTAATGTTATTCCTCATGATACACATCCTCATACTTATCGTTGTATGATTTACCTATCAAATCAGCTTGATCTAACCAGGTTGGTAGATGGTTGAATGCTTTGTTATTACTGGTCAGTGATACGTTGACTTCTAGCGTAAAATTTTCACTAGCTCCACTGATACAATTGCCTATGCAACTTCGATAGATTTAGTCGGTCCTTCTTCTATATGATACAACATACATACCCCTATTATTGGGGATATTACACAGCCCAGCTAGGTTTATCATGCACCAGATCGCATAGAGGTTGCGTCTCACTTTGGATGGACCATGCCAGTCCCTACTCTCGGACCAGACCATTGTGCTGACGTGTTTCACTCTTTGGTGCATGATTATTATCCAGATCCAACCCAGATATCATATTTTGATCTCTATGAAATGTAGATGGAGATCAAACGCACATGATACGTAGAGCATAGGCGTAGCCTAGACTACTACGATAGTGAACTACATCGCCAGGAAAAGGAAGCCGCCTTACTGTATGCGCAGCTGGTGGAAGAGCGCGAGAGATTTGTTGATATGCAGATGTACTACGAGCATTTTTCTGGTCCCAGCGGTAGCGAAGATGATGAGGATAAGAGGCGCCATTGCCATACGCCGCGTCCACGTCCACGTAGAGATTGATAACCATTTGTATTGTAGTTCATTTGTTGTGATGTATTTATTATTTTTCTTAGATGTATTACAGACATATTGCATTTGGTATGTGGACTGATATTAGTATTGTTCCTTCGTTGTGCTATATGTCATTATTGTTCATGTCATGTGATTTTCTGTGTAGATGTAATTATTCTTCGTATGATGTACTGTTTTTCATTATTGATCATGTCATATCATTCCAGTGTCGATATCATGTTATGTCACTTCGAAGAATATATATTTTTTATATTCATTATTGTTCTTGAACGTATTTGTCATCGAACTAAACTTTTTAAGTCAATAGTTCATCATGTCGAATTACATTTTATTTGGGCATATTTACGAAATAGGTACTAAAACTTAGGATACAATGGATGTTAACTAGAAAAATACTTAAGTAAGAAAACTACATGTTGTGTTCAATTTAAAAGGATTCTAAAGCAGTTTTAAGATCCCTTATCTCTTGTTCTAACTCATTGAAATGCCCCTTGCACATAAATGGTCGTCGATCCATTCAGAGTACCTGTAATCGTTCGGCCATTATGGACATAATTGGATCCTACGACCAATATTTTCTCCATCTACCCTTACCGATATCTCCACTGCATACCCATAGTGGCAACAAATGGGATATGAGTTAATATCTTGATTGTATGGAGGTTGAATAACTAAAGTTGTTCGCACCTCTTGTTCATATAGAGGTTGAACAATTGAAAATTGTTCTGTCACTTGTTGAGTTGGGGGTTGGGAAGCTAAAACCTAATGACATTGTAACAACCCAGAAAATCAGAACCAATTTAAAATTTTTATTTTGGCAATTTTAATGAATTTTGAATATTTAAAATGATTTATTTTAAATAATAATGACTGAAAATTTATTTTGAATAGAATTAGAACGGAAATATTTATATAAATCGAAGTTAGAATATAAATTTTTATTTTAATTATAAAAGGAATTGGAAATGGCGCGGTAATTTAAAAATTCGATTTCAAATTTCAAATGAGTGTACAGGATTCAAAATAAACCAGATTTTAGAGAAGCCAAAAATATTTGAATCTATTTGAAGATATCTTTCCAACGAACCCGAAAAATCAAAATTTCATAGTGGGAATAAAAAGTTATGCCCAGTTGAAAATTCAGAATAGTCGCTATGGAAATATAACCCTTAAAAATAGTCATTTTGCAAACGACCTCCGTTTTCGATGAAACCAATTTTATTGGATCCGAGATATCGAATTATTGCTAGATTCCAAAATTCATAATTTTTGAAGTCAATATGTGAGCGTGGTAAAAGAAAACGTGTTTTGTCAGTTTCAGTCAATTTGGATCGACCAGAAAATGGCCATTTTTCAAACGGTCTTCAAATTTGACGAAATCGTCAATACGAAGTTAGAAATAATTTTTCGGGAATTTTTAGAGTCAGTATGTGACCCCGGTAATTTTAAATGTGCGTTCAAATTCAATATATATTGATTTATATTTTAATTTAAAGAAAAATGATCGTATTAGCCGAACTGGCTTACGATACATATCCCATTGCGTTCGAATGAGGGTATTTGGCTAGGAGCGATGTTCGTTGGGTTTAATTTGGAGTTAAGACGAGCAAATTTCATATTTAAGAAATAAAAGGACAAAAAAAATTATTAAAATATTTTTATAAAAGCCCTTATTTCCTTGGAACCCTAGCCCTCCCATTTTCAACGCAGCCGACACTTCAGAATGAACGGCCAAAATCAACAGAAATTTAACCCCAATATTCACAAAACCCGAATTGAATTAAACCATGAATTCTGAACGAAAATCGAAGATCTTTCAATGGGCTTTCGATCTGTACCCGGGTGATCATGTATGGTGGAGCGTTGTTCTCGAATTTCCTCCTCGATGTCAGGCCGTTCATCGCGATTCTCGCAGCACCTGGAGCCGTCGAGTGTAGCGCCGGTCACGGCGTGAGGGGAATGAGGTGCGGAGGTCGTCGTGGAAGAGTCGGATGGTGGTCCGACCACCTGTAGTGTTGCCAGCGAGTGCTTGGAGGAGGAGAGCTTTTTCCGTCGAACGATTTCCAGATGGTAGAAAGGAATGGTAACGGTTATTAACACTATTTTTAAATGTTGTAAAATTAGTTAATTAAAATTTAAACGTAAATTTTATTATATATAAAAAATATAAAAGTATGATTTTTATTATATGTATAACATTGTTTTTAAATTTATACAAAGCATTGTTTTTTAAAATGTAATTATTTTAAAAAGAGAATTTTTACATATATATCATTGTTTGATGAAATAGAATCTTTAATGGAATATCATGTGTTAAAAATGTGTTTTCATTTATTTAATGTAATTAGTTATAACAAGATAAAATTTTGATTTTTATATATATTACATGAGGATAAAAATATAAATAGAGTTTGTTTTAAAAATATAAATAGAGTTTGTTTAGAAAATATAAATAGAGTTTGTTTTAAAAATATGATTTTTAGTATAGATAGCACTGTATTAAAAATGAGATTTTTAATATGAATAGCGTAGAAAAGACTGTGTTGGGATTCGGGGCAAATCCAAACGGTTCAGAAATTCAGAAATAAAACTGGAGGAGTGGATCCCAAAGGTGAGAACTTCTCACTTTAATTTTATTTTCTAGTTAAAATATATACTAGAATGCAGACGGTGCTTAGCAGCACCCGACACCCGTCGTCCACATACCATGGACGACTTGTTTGTTTGATTATGTTGTGAAAATTGTTTGTGATGTGGAATGGACTGTATGAAATATTCATGTGTTGAAATATAATATTTTATCGTTAAAAATATATTTTTTAACGTGTAATAAACAGAATAAATATCCATTTACAAGTCAGACGATTTGTTTATATACACTTATTTGACTGATATTGATTGGGACGACAAATTTTACACATCGCCCAACTGCACAAATAATATTCAGTATTTGTTGTTTGAAACCCCACACGGGTATTGGGATGATATTTGACATACACTAATCCCAATCGTTTAGTTGTGTGTCGATCGATTGGTTGACAGACTGTTGTAAGCGTTAATTATTTATATTTAACGCTTATGCAGTGTAGAATGCACTCTGGATGATGGTTGACTATGTTTGATTATTATTGTATACATGTGTGTATGAAATCCATATAATCAACATTATATGGTAATTGACTATGTCTGATTACAGTTCAAAAAAAGGAATATTTTAAAATAAGGAATATCTGTACTATAATATTAAAGCTGGGTTGGTTTTAGATGCTCGCAAGCCTCCCCATGTTTTTATTTGGACAGAACGTGAGTGTGACACGTGTAATGTGCACTCATCCGTCTTTCCCTTCTACGCGTCTATCGTTCTCCATTGGATTTTCCCCCACCGCGTTTTCATTCTCATCCATCTAATCCCTCCCCTGCTAGCCTTCCCCTTCCCCTTCCCCTTCGCCTTATTCCTTGCTATCATGTTTGCGATATTTTCCCCAGCATCTGCCTTCTCCATTCGCTCTCCCCTTCCTCTCTAGTGCCCCACTGGATTTCTATTCTAAACCCTAATTTAAGTTGGGCCTACTAGGTTTCCGCCTACACCCTTGATCAACAGGCATGCTTGCGCTCGGCAGTTTCTTCCTTTGCATTTCTTCCACCTCTCCGCCTGATCTACCTATCGAAATATCATCAGGTAATGGCCGTTTTCTCTTTGTTTCGTCCTTTCTTTTCCTGCCTGGTTTGTTACAAACTGGGAATATCGAGATTATTTACTTTATATTTGGGGAATATGAAGTATTTTGCATCTCACACACGTTATACTTCAAATCTGAAATTTGTAGTACACACTGTCATTTGTGTTGTCCTTTTTGCTGTACAACTTGCAAGTTATGCTTATCCATTAATTGTTGAAGGAAGTTACACTATTTATTTGCTTATGTTCGTTCTTTTTGTTTGTTTATGCCGTCGACAACCCTGATTTTTGCTACGGTGGTGTTTGCTGCATTGTTGTTACAGATGTAGGCTTTGTTACCAATATAGACTTTGTTATTCGCTTACTGCATCATTCTGTCGTTCACGGCACAGAGAGGTAGTGAATATAGGTGCTTGCTTTGTGTTTTCTAAATTTCATAGGTCCTCTGGAATCAAGGTGGAACTAAACATCAGTAACTGGTATTACTTCATGAATTCACTGGGCAAGTACATTGTTCCTCTATCGAAAAGTTCAACTGTTTTGTCTAAGTTTTTTTTTCTTTGTACATTCAGTTAATACTTCACTTCCACTGTTACTATCAATGATTGGTTGTTCATGACGTTTGATATAGATAGCGTGCTGCTATATTATACGCAAGAGGGCCAGAGATGCGCGCACACACACTTATTTGTGTGTATCTGTGTATATATATACGTGTACATGTATATATGTGTGTGCATATGTATATATTAGAAACAAAGGGAATTTTAGATATAATTACTCAAAACTTAAAAATTAATTCCGTACCTGTTCAAATTGAAGTTCTCCTGATCTATCTTCTGTGTATCATAGTTTTTTTCCCTGTTCGTTAAATAAGTAGTTGTAATTCAGAAATTAGGATAATCATTCTAGATACCATTTGCTATTTTATACAAGCAAAAATCATAATTATTTTACAACATTTGAATACTTACGTCATGCTAGGTTTACATATGCATAAAATATAGTAATTACGTGCCAAAGTTTGATCGTGATCCTGCAAATAAATTGGGTTTCTATGTTTCATATAATGCAATAAACCAATAACCTGAGTTATTTGTTTACCAATTTCATATGCTTTTTATAAACTGCTAAACGAGAAGAGTTTGGTGTTAATGATGCATAGGCGGAATTATCAACTGTAGACAATGTTAGGTTTAATGAGAAAATTTATGTTGCAAATCAAATAAAGGGTGTAATGTTTTGGTATATTTATTGTTGGAACTAAGACTTCAACTCTTGATAATGTATAACAATTTCACCTTTACACTTATTGCCAAACATAAACATACCATGATCATTCAATTAGAACAGAGTCGCGAACAATAGGAGTATATATTCCATGTCATAAAAATATTAAATATATGATAGAAATAGATTTCCTAGAACTAATATTTTTTTGTGTCTTCAAAACAAAAATATGTATTTTCATTACTTCCTTATAAATAACTCGATTAAACTTGGATTTGAATTATGTGAAAGAATTTGTAAACATAATGGATTCATTGTTAAATTAGCATACTTATGTTTCATAACAAGGTTCAACAATGTCCCTGTAAATTTACTTGCATGTGTGTTTATTTACTATACAACGCGATGCAATGTTTGGAGAGCATGTAATACACACGAAAATAGAAAATTGTTTTCGACTTGCTAACTCATATGAACTTATTGATAAATAATACTGCAAAATATGAATGAATTAAAAAGGATCCCAAAGAAAATGCTACCAAATAGCAAGCTCTATTGGGACGTGCATTATTAAACTAAGAGGAATTGATTGCCACATATTATGTGCATGCCTGGTACAAGGTCTGCACAAATTGAGTAATTGTACTTCGATCAAATTCATTTTGTTTTGTTAGGAAACAATAATTTTCCGCTTCTACTCTTAATGCTATACGGTTGAATGTTACTAACTGCAATACATACTTTGCGAACTCGATTCAGTTTTAAGCAATACATTTTTTTTTCATGTGTATATTATTGTTTCAAAACCATGTGGGATATGGTCATACTTATTTCATTAATATAGGTCACTATTTTATTTATGCCATAATGTAAAATATATGTGAACAAAGTCTCATTGCATCTAGGTCATAAAAACCAAAGTACTGTCTTCTAAAATATCTGTTTGTGAGAGAATTCTCCTTTGGCACATACATAAATATTCATCGTTGTTGATTTTATGCTAAATTGGTATGTTGAATTTTATTCATATAAGAGATAAATGGTTCATATCTATTTTGGCCGAGTATAATGTCTTCAATGCTTTTTCTCTAATTAATTTTGGTGCGGTATATCCGTTTTCATCCATTATCAGGTTTATTTTTCCACTTTGTGCATTACAGTTTGCCGTGGTTTATATGTGATCATGGATTATTTTACAACTGTTTACAAAAGCCAAAATTTCTATTGCTTATTTATTGCTTCGAGTACGGATAGTCTTCCTGATGGTAAACGAACTTATGATGGATAATTTATGGTTTGAAGTTTTCATTGTCCAGTTTCAACATTATATTGTTTTGCACAGATTGACATTATCATATTATTTTAAATAAATTGGTTACTCCACACTGTATGCGGATCTTAAATGTATTAATGAGTAGGAAATACTGTGCTCTCAACGGCTCATTATAAGAACATTTTCGATGTATATTTAAATAACAGTGTTGATTTATTTTACAGTTGGACATGGGGTTAAATGTATATTTAGCAAATCATAATAATAAATTAGTAATTGAATTTCTTATTAATTAACCGAGTTATCCATTCACGTGAAGTGTGAACCACAATTAATAACTGGGAATATACAGTCCATTTTACGTGGACAGACTTCTACCTGCTTTTCCTGCATTATTTGCTAAAAATTTTGCACATTAAATTGCATAATTATGTTTAGTATCCCACCTCCCATTTTTTGCATGTAACAATTTATTTCACAAAGATGTAAATACATTGTCACCTTTTTCTCCTATTTGGTAAGATTTTTGAAGATGATTTTCCACCTGTTCTATAACTCAGGAAAAAAAAATTGTCTCAAACAAACATGTTGAGTATTCTTAGTAATATAATTTTATTGTTGTATGGTGATCATACAAAGAAATTTAGTACACTCTTTATGTATATCCATTGAATCTTTAATGCTCTTCATTTGTTCCCGCTGTAGTTTTTTTTTTCTTTATAAATTTGCTTATGTTTTCAATTGATATTGCAACAATATTTGATTGTTTACGATTATTTGGACTAATTCATATATGCGTTCATTGTTTATATATGTTTTGATAAAGCATTAAGCCAATAATAGTGCATTTGGACTTTGTATTGATATTTGTTTAGTTATTGAGAAACCCAAATTTTTACTATTCAATGGGAGGACAATCCTAATTAATGATTCTAATGGTTTTATTTATATTTTTTTTACTTGAAAATAACTATATAAAAAATCAATTTGGTGGCATTTGAACATATACATGTATTATTAATGGTGAATCATTCGTTACTATTAGATATGTCAGTATTTAGTTAGATTTGTAAATAATCTTACTCCAAATCCAATTTATACCCTTAGAATTCATTTCTTTCCTGTTAACCACCATGAGAAGTAACAAGTTAATTTGAGTGAGCATTAATCAAAATATTCATTAAATGATATTGATTTAACTTTAAATCGCCACCATTCAATAGCATTATTTTGAATGTTTAAAGACACTTTACTTAATCGATATATTTTATTGTAAACTGAAATTTTAGTGGAGACATGTACTGTACATGCACTTTGTGTCTATTGTTATTACAACGTGGTTTTTGATTTTCATGTAATATGTAATAAATTCTCAGGTGTACGATGACCTTCTGCACAATTTGAAAAGTTATTACTGAAATACACGATAATTTAAGGATATGACAGTTTACTAATTAAGGGAATTGAGTAACACATTAATTATCAGGATTGTTTAAAGAGGCAGAAACTAATGATGTAGTTATGTATGCATGAAATACAAGCAAATGCAGTCATAAGCATTCTAAATTTTGTTTGTTGGCCAGTGAACACCTTCCTCTTCCTTTTTCGTTAGGTGGAAAGTTCATGTGTTAAAACTACATCAAAAGTCATTGGATAATTAATGTGTTTAATTGCAAAAAGGAAGAATCAAATTAGTATTGATTTTCAAAATGGTATTAATTTTCAAAACTAGCCTTTATTAACTTAATAGGATACTATGAATATTTTAAGTTAATTTTCAAAATGGTATTAATTTTCAAAACTAGCATTTATTAACTTAATAGGATACTATGAATATTTTAAGTTAATAAAAATAAGTACTAAATCAGTTCTTATATCTAATAGGATAATTGAAGTCAAATCAGTTAATAGGATAATTAATGATATTCAAATCAGTATTATTTTTTCCTAAGAGTAACGCTAAGCACACTCTCCCTTAGGGAGAGTGAGCTTATACTTCCACCTGATTGGTGGAAATGGGTGAGCATCAATCATTAGCTATGTATGATGTAATAAATGTCAACCCATTTCCACCAATCAGATGGCAAGTATAAGCTCACTCTCCCTAAAGGAGAGTGTGCTTAGCATTTCTCTTTTCCTAATTCAGCTATTGGATATCCAAAATTAAAATAGCTTGATTGAACTTTCATTAAACCGATTAAAGCATGATCTGTTAAAGCAGTATTAAATCAGTTCCATCCGTTAAATCAGGGATGTGTGGTATTAACACATGAACTGTTGGATACCTATCAGTAGATGTACGTTGCTAAATAAGTCAGCTTACTCGATTGAAATAGTATTAAATCAGTTTGATAGGGTAAATTAATGATAATCATATCATAATTACTGCTATACTTCAATTAAGATGTTGGATATCTTGAGTTAAAAAAGCTTAATTGGTGAAAATTTCTCTTCCTTTGTTGCTAAATAAAACAAGGATACTATATACATCAGCTATCTATCTGTATTAAATGAAACAAGGATTTTGTTTACACCTTTTACTAATTGGTGAAAATTTTCTTTGCTTTCTCGCTAAATAAAACAAGAACATTGTATACATTAATCGCTTTATGACTTAATCAGTATTAAATCATTTTAATAAGGTATTGTATGCATCAGCGGATGTATGTTGCTAAATAAAACAGTCTAAATAGGTATTGGTATTAAATCGATTTAATACGGTAATTGATGATAATCAAATCAGTACTGATCTTCTACTTCAGTTAAGCTGTTGGATATCAGGAGTGAAAACAACTTAATTAGTGAAAATTTCCCTCGCTTTATGTTGGACTATAAACATTTTAAGTTAATTCAAGCAAATTGTAAGAAAATTAGCGAGAATTGGATTACAGAAGTAGTAATAATGATTTGATTAGGAATGGCAATGGGGCGGGTTGGGGTGGGTTTCTCATGCCCCAGACCCGACCCGGACTTTTTAAACCCCGCCCCAGACCCGCCCCGTAGACCCGATGCGGGTCTAGAATTTCGCCCCGTACCCGAAACCCGTACGGGTCAGGGTAGACCCGACCCGCCCCATGATCCGGTGATATTATGTTCTAGTGTACACAAATTTATATATTTATATTTTTTATCACTAAATGATAAATTATATGCAAATTATAATATGTTCACAATGGCAAGAGAATATTATAAAATGAGTTGTAAGATAATAGTTCAAAATGTATGCATTTGTTATTGTATGATTATCATTGATGCAACTTAATACGATGAAAATTTTATAGTTTTCAATTGAAAGAATATAATATTCAAGTTATAACCATGTAAATCTAAGAAGATTAACAAGTAATAGTTATAGTTATAAAGAGTTTGAATGATGTTTCGATCATGCGGGTCGGGTTGGGGCGGGTTAGCCATGCCCCAGACCCGACCCTAGACCCGGACCTCCAAAAGCGGGTCGCGGGTCTACCCGACCCGAAGACCCTATGGGTCGGGTCTAAATGGGTCAAAACAGAGGCGGGTCAAGCGGGTTTGGACCCTAGACCCGCCCCGTTGCCATCCCTAGATTTGATTATCATGTTTGTTTAATTTAATTTGTGTTTAATTTTATTTTCTTGCAATGACCGACTGGATCTGAAACATGCTAAGCCTACAAATATTGTCGAAAATGTGGATTTGGATAACCGAAACAGTACATACTTTAAGTTCAAGTGTTGTTACAAGCAATGCCAGCTAATTGAAAGAACATAATTTAAGCTCTTCGTGGATTAGCCACATCGATTGTTTTTTGAAGACTACCATTCTATGTAAATGGATTCTGTGTAGATGGTGATTCTAAATATCTTACCATTGTCTTTGTTCATTTTTTTTTACTTGCACCATTCCATGCAAATTTCAGCGTTTACATATTTTTATAAGTTATGCATATGTATGAAAAGATAAGCCATTTACAAAAGAGAATAATCAATAGTTGAGGTAGTATATAGATTGTTTTATTTTATTTATTGCATCTTTTTTTGGGTTGTGAAGTAATAAATTTATTATTATTTAGTAACAAATTAGCTTTCAGTTTTTTTTACTTCTTTGCTAGATCATTTGAATATTTTCACCAATGGACATGGATGAATTTCTTTTGCACCATATGTAGATTTTATGACTGAACATGTTTAACACCATTTCTGCTACATGTTCCCTATTTGTCATAACTGCACGTGATCTATTACTGATTTTGCGTTTACATAGTGGATCTATGATTATAATTGAAAAAGATTCTGCATGCTATGTTGAAACAATGTTTGCTATATCGAAACTTCTTTGGCATGGTGTGAATTAAACATTGTATAAACAACATTGTGCTTTTATATTTTTCCAGCGAAAATAATAAATTTGTTAGATACTTAAAATTTACTCCAAACGTCCCCTCTGTTTTTGCTGAGTGTGTGCCTAGAACAAATATTATATCACTCACCATCATTAATAATTGTAATTATTCAGAAATCTGTCAAAATTTAAATTGTGAATAGTGTTACTTCCTGATCACTTGAATGAAAGCAAGTTTAAATAGTTAAACAAAACCTAATGTTGACATAAAGATCATAATATAAACCTATATTGCTTTTATGTATACTTTCTATTTTTCTCTCTTTGAAAGTTCGACTATTATTCTCATATGCATATCTAATTTTAGCTCAACATAATAAATTAATGCCACAAAATCCTGTTTCAAAGTATGAGAATAAGAATAGACTTTTCTTTAAACTTCCTCTCTATTTTTTTTTTTTTTTTTTTTTTTTAACTTCCTCTCTAAGTTGCAAAAGAAGAAGGACAAATTAGAAGTTAATGTAGTTTACTGTCTACAATCTCAAAGGGCGTCATGTATATCAAAAAAGCTTTCATACTTTAACTTTTTGGTTTCTTTGGTATTATTGTATGCATGCACATATTCTGGTTACATTAATAATTTCATTGGTACTTTTTGTAATCATTTGTTTTTCTATTTCCCTATTTGTAATTTTATGGTTCAGGTATGAAATCGAATAAGATATACTTTCTTCTGCATTTATATATGGTAGATACACAAGTATGTTCATTTTTATTCATTCTGACAATAATCTTATGGGCCATTTTAGGATTCACTGGTGTTATATAAAGAAACTATCCAATTAATTCATCAAGAATAGTATGGCTGACATCAGCTTTGCTGATTCGGGAAAGGTACAGTTGTTTGCATATTTAACCACTGTTCTTATTTTAACAACGAAGCATGCTGCACAAAAAATTCAAAGCATTGTGGCTGCAATTGTAATTATACACATCTGTTTGAACTTGCATCTGTTTGAACATATACCATCAGTTACATTGGGGATGAATATAAAGTTAAGTATAAACTATTGCGCTCATTAATTTTCTACGCTCAAGCAATATTATTCATATATTCATTTTTTTAATTATGTGCTTTAAGTCCATGATCACTAACATTTTGCCAAAGATCATAATAGATACCATTTATTGACCAATTTTTTGTCCTAGCCTTTTCTATTCAATTTTTTGCATTTTTTACTTCTTTACCCACTCTTTTAAGTGGTTTTACATATACTAAAAGTATTTATGATCCACATAAATGTACACTATATTTAACTGTTTATGATTTTGCAAGGGTTGAATTCTATGCATACGATTTTTGTGTCCTTGATATATCCTGAATTTGCAGTATCTTTTAACTATTTGATTTTTGTAACTTATTCTCCCATCTACTCCATTATTTTTAATATTTTTAAGACTTTAAAGTTGGCGTTACCGGTATGTACCAATTTTCATATGTATTCTCAAGATTTATTATGATAATATTGCATTGAGTAACATCCATAATTAGCCATGAAATTCTTTTAAAGTTTAACTGCTAGAAAGACAATTGTTGGTTTTTCAAAGTTGTGTAAATGTTGCTTACTGTACTGTTATTTTTTCTGCCAAAACTACATTTATGATCTGTACTAATACTATTTATATGGGCCAAGAACTATATGTAGATTTTCTTATTCATAATATTTGTGTATTTATATTATTTTAATATATAATTTTTAATTCACATTATTACTACTATATTTTAAATTCAAGAACTACATATGATTGTAACCTCACACTATTTTAATATATATATATATATATAATATATGCGTTTGATTTTTGCTATTCCATCGCTGGCAACATTTGTATTAGCCATATAGCAAAGCAGTGGTTGACAACCCTAACTTCCTATTTTATAGTCTATATTGTATGTTTAATTTCGGCTATAACTCTTTCCCCTTTTATATATTTTCTTACATGATAGAACATGTTATCTTCCATGTAGAACCCATAAGTTTGTTAGCAGTCGAACATGAGATCTTTGAATTCCTTCGACATAATTTTCTTTTCCCTAAAATTCAGATTAGATTTCATTTTCAAGCTATTGTAGTGCTACTGATTGTTGTGAGATATCATAACTACTAGGTTGGCTTTTTTTGCCAGGGTATCACAAGTATTAAGCTGTTTTTTTTTTTTTTTTTTTTTTTTTTTGGTGATTGAAAATATACATGTATAATTAGTGGAAGTTATATATTTTTAATGTAGTTTTTAAGTTGTGATTTACTTATAACAATTGTAAGCAAATATTTAGTTAAACTTGCTGTAAAAATAAAGATTTAAGTAGATGGTGTTATGTGGTACGAATGTTCAAATTCATGTTTAATTATAGAGTTATTTTTCATAGAAATTTTATATGTTTTTGAATATGGTAAACACGACAAACAGTCTAATCATTTGCGGATGGTGAGTTGATGTTGAATTGTTTCTTGGTCGAAAAATTGCAATAATATTATGATTTATTCCGTCATATTCAGGATTACATGCTAGCATATGTTGCGGGTTTATGAAACCTTCTATTTGTAACAATGAGATGGTGCTTTAGTTTCTCAAACATAAGATTCTCATGTGTTGTAAGTTTCACCTGCTTATATACATTAATTTAAGATATCTGTGCCACATTTTTATCATAATTAAAACATAGGAAACCTACTTAGAAAGCCTAAGATAACAACTAGAGTTTTATTTTTCTTGATTTCTGCCTTTTCTTATTTCATTTGATCAAGTTGTAACAAAAAGCCGAGCTTTCGGGTCAACTTATATTCAGTTAGAACAAACGATGGCAGTTTAGGTGTTCAGTTTTAAAACCAGATCATATCGTGGAGATGTACTAGATCATATCCTGAAGATGTATATTAAATTGGGAAGATAATTGTATAATATATAACTGCCAAGTAAATCATAATTAGACTATTAACAGTATGTAATTGCTATCATTAGTTTATTTGATAGCTTCTTCTAATGTTTTTATTTACTATACAGGTTTTGAAGGATGCAACAATGAGAATCAAACAAATCATTTCAGACTATACATGGTGAGACATTGATTTATGGTTCACTTTCTCTAAATGATTTGTTTTTAGATATGATATTTTGCACTTCCATAAATGAATGATTGCTTAACCTATGGGTAATGAATTTGTTAAATCCATCTTCTAACAATGAAATTTTTGCAATTTCATATTGCATATTTTTTAGTTGAAAGCTCATACGAGTTAACAAGTAGAAAAATGTATTTCTCGATTTTTTTGTTGCTGTTCGTAAGCTTTAGATGTAAATGACTTGCATTTTATTGTATGACTCATCTAAATAAATATATGTAGGCATCACTGTTGCCTAACGATGGTTAAATTCTGCTGGATTAGTTAAGAAATTACAATTTAATGCTTATATGACTCCATTCCAAACATGTGAACAATGGCCTATTTTACCTTTTCAGATATGTTTTGTTACACACTTCCCGTCGTTTTCAAAATTCATTTCCATCTATCTGAAAAATATGTTTATAAAAAATCACTATATTTTTTTCAGTACAAATGTGTTGTTTACATGGAGAACGCTTGCAACTTACCTTTCATCTACTTATTTTATAAAAAAATGTTGTCCGAACATAGTTTTTTTCCTCTAATCATTCGTAGATTATCACATATGGATCTTCACTCATTACAGTCAATACATGTGTGTCTAATTTTTCCTCTACAGTTCATTATTTGATACAGCTAAATTTTGAATGTCTACTTACTGATATTTGTCTGCTTTGGCATTGTGATGATATATCTCAATGTAAATCTTATTAAACAGTGTATATCATTGCTAATTTGAAGATAAGTTCTTCTTTCGTTAGTTCAGAGGCACTGCTGTTTTTTCTTCCTTTTCCTTATAATATATATTATGTCATTATTTCACTATGTTATAACTTATAAGTAGCATCAATAATGCTCCAATATTTTCTGTCATATGCTGTTGCAAGCATCAGTAACTGGTATGAACAACCAAGCATTTATATTTTCCATAAAACCATATTTGCAGCTGTTCATATTTATTTATGATATCCTTTTCCACATAAACAGAAAATAATACATTTTTTAGTGCAAATATTGTCGATTAACATTGATCCTTCTGATGAAACCTGAATCTTATCATCAAATATTGACATGTGTCGTGTTGATGTCATATAATTTTCTTTATGTATATTACTACCAAAGCTTTTTAATTGAGGATTGAACGATTAACAGATGTATTTTAGGATTAAAAAAATTGATTTAGCTTATGTGAATTGCAGCGGTTGGTTTGTTCCAATTTTTGTTGAACTGAAAATCAACATTCCAATTTATATCATGTTAGTTTTAACTGAAAATTCTATTCATTCCTACTCATTTACCTACTATGTAAAGTTATGCCTTCCGTTTTATACATTCATTCTGATAATTGTTGTACATATTTTTGGTTAGATTTCCACATTATTCGATTAATCTTCTACACATAGAGTAATGTGTAGACTTTTTCCCTAATCGAGGAATATAAATCACAACATTCAAGGTAATATATACTTAATACATGATAATACTTTATAGTTAACCATTTTTTTAGACCAGCTGTGTCATAAAATAATCAAACGCCTATCTGCCAATCAGGTTGCATGTATTTTTTGTATGATAATTACTATATTCATATCATTTAAATACTTATCATAAATTTTGTTTCTGCGTAATAAAGTAGACTAAACTTTACCGATTAAGGTGTCATCATCACCATATAGGTTTCATAATAATGGTGTACATCAAAATGAAATGGTCATGTTCTGCTCATTTCCTTTAAAGTTTTGAAATTTATTTTCCACTTTATTGTTGATGTTCTTGCTTATTTTGGCCTATTTACTGAGCAATGAGACCATTTTATTTTTCAATCCAACCATCGCTTTCACTATCCTTAAATGGGCATCTGTCAAAACTTTTCTTTCCAATTAACCACCCTAACCTACTATCATTCGTTATGCAGCTTCATTTTCTTCCCCAGTTTGAATAATTTATTCATTTACATGTTCATTAATTTAATTTTTTTACCCCTTAATTTTCTCGACTTATTTTTAAAAGTCTTTCCTTTTCCCATATTTAAGATGCTCCTTATTTTTAGTCATTTTCGATACTTTTCTTCTTTGTGTTTTGAAGGATCTTTAAAGACAAAATTAGTTGTCTACATGCAAATAATATTTACTTATACCTTATAATTATGATAATGATTATAGTTGATATCTTGCATATTTTAATATAATCCTTTAACTATAACCAATTATGTGTGTCATCGTATTTACCGTAACTCATTTTGGTACAATCTTTTAAAATAATAATTTAGTATTTGATATTTTGTTCTGTTGGATGCATTTATTTTGTCCTACATAAGTGATATGGTTTGTCTTTGAGTTGTGATTAGATATTATCATCTATATTACTAACTATTCCACACAATCCCACTGATTATATTTTTGTTTCTGCATCTTTTCAGATTCTTAATTATTACAAGCTGCGAAAAGAGTAAAGCATCGATCCAATCTGGATTCGATGGTGTAGATTGAATAGAAGGGTGGTTGAAGTAGGATGAGTCAAATTCAAGAGAGTTGTAGACTGGAGAAATGTTGAGTACTGTATTGTGCGCAGGTAGGCTAACCTGGTGTTGATGATTTGCATAGCAAATTTTTGACCATGAAGAAATAACCAAGCTTCTATTGTATTACTATATACAGTCGGACACTCTTTTGGCATACAGTACCCAAATCCTTTATCGTGTGAATATAATAATAAACATTACCAAGTATCAATGCATTAGATATATCAAGGTTTAGGAGTGCGTTGTATGTACTTGATTATACGGACTAGCCTATTGTATTTGTGTGTAAATAATCATCCGCATTCAGTAACTTAGATATAGTGTTTGATAATCTGTGTTGCTACCTGTTATACGAATCTATGGGAATTTCATGTACATTATTATTTGTGTGTAAAATATGACGTTAGCTTGGTTAAATTTCATGTACATTACCAAATTTTCCATTAGATATAGTGTTTGATAATCTGTGTTGCTACCTGTTATACGAATCTATGGGAAGGCCTCCGACAAATATCCGCACTGTATTAGAGCAAACAAGTTTTGCACACCATTATTTCAAGCGTGTATAACTGTAATGGAAAATTTGGTAATGTACATGAATCAAAAGTAACCATTATAACCTCCACTATAACCAGATGAATAAAATATGACGTTAGCTTGGTTAAATTTCATGCCAAACTAGGTTAGATTTGGGAAATAAGTGGGATTTTTGTTTCTAGAAAGGCAGAACACGTAATTTGTCCATAAAAATAAGTGCGGGCATTGGTTTTTGACGACTTTGTCATATTAACTTAAAATGTGATGTTAGCTTGGTTAGATTTGACGCTAAACGTTGAGAAACAGGTGGGATTTTCGTTTCCAGAGAGTCAAAACACGTAATTTTTCCATATATTATATATTAGTGCGAGCATTAGTTTTCGACGACCTTGTGATATTAACTCGATTGTATGGAGTAGAAATTGTATTGCTATTTGTTGATGGTTGGTTATTGTTTTCAATTTTTGAAAATACAATAACCAAATCAATATCATTTTACTACTAATTGTTTTTCACTCTACTTTTAAGGTTTAAATTTTAAACTACCCGTGTGCGAAGCATGGGTTCACACTAGTTTTAAAATAATATTCAATAAATGATCAAGATCTGATTTTGGATGGACACGAAAATATTTAAACATATGAAGCCGTGTTGATTAGATTAACGCCATTTTGATGTGAACAATATTTATATCGATTTTATTCACTTTTATAATGAATATCGAAAAGGAAATGATTTCGAAATATAATATTTTGAAGATATTATCATTTATATATCGACAATATGGAATATTCAATTTTGATTTGAAAATGAATATGAAGTTGAAATCGAATATAAAGTTGAAATCATTTTGAAAACGAATTTAAAACAATTTATAAAATACGTTTTAAATGGAAATCAATGAAATATATATTATATATATAATATAATGGCCTGAATAGAACGCGCCGCGCGATGGCAGTTCGCGAATTTCGATCATTGACTCCGAATGGACATTACAGGAGATCCGACCGTCGAATTCTCCTAAAAACGGAACCGTTGGGTTCGTATTGAAAAGAGCTTTCTAACGAATATTAGGTATTTGAAATCTAACTGTTGGATTTAGAATTATGTCTAAATCAAATTTGGAAAAGGTCGATGTAAGTGCAGTTCGATGGCCGTTTATGGAAATCGACTGTACGGGCCTTGATAAAATTATAAAATTATCAATAATTAGTGTAAAATCATAAGAAATGATTTGGAAAGAATTGGGATAAAAATTTCCATATTTGAAAAGATAAAAATAGATTTTTATCGAAATGAACTAGTTTTGAACTAGAATTATAATCTAATTATTTTTAAATAAATAAATTGGATTTGAAATGATTTTAAAAATAACCAAAATTTCCAATACATGAATTGGAATGGATTTGAATCGAAATTATCTTCAGAATATTTCGATATTGTATTCCGTGATTATACGGGCATTGTGGAGGAATTTGGAAGATATATATATCATTATTCCAATACGATGTTTGTTGTGTTCAAAATTTGATATTGAATATAAGTCGATATATTTTCTATTCAAAGCCTTGTATTTAATATAAATTGGGATTTTGGGTTTGTCGTGAACGGTGTCTTCACTAACACTGTTCCTAAACCCAATGGAGTTAAAGAAATTAGAAACTAACTGGAGGTTAGCTAAGTTGAATGGTTTCATGGGTATTGATCTGATGTTGGTTTTGACCTTCGGGATTAATACTTAGGGAATTGTTCTCTTACTAATTTACGGTTAGAGACTGATGGAATGGTGTCTTCATTAACACTATTCTGAAACCCCGTGTGAAAAAAATAAGTCTTTTAACTAAGATTTAAAGATGAATTACCAATTAATGAACATTTAATTGGAATTGAAATGGAATGTAAATCGGGTTTGTTGTGAACTGTGTTTTAACGACATTCGTTCTTTAACCCGATTTGCAGTGAAATGTGATTTGGAATTTATAAATCTTTATTCTAAGATTTAATGGAATTTCCAAAGTAAAGTTTTCCAACTTAATAAAATAAGTTGGAATGGAATGGGATTCGATTTGATAATAATCGAAATGAACTTATGTGGAGGAAGACTGATAATATATATGGAATTTAAAAGGCTTTGCCGTTATTCCATTTATAGTTTTAGTCGGATACAGAAATTTGATATCGATTATATATTGGTTTGTTTTTCCGTGAAAATTCCATAATTAATGGAATATGATTTTGGGTTTATCGTGAATTGTGTTTTAAATGACATTAGTTCTTTAACCCAGTTAAAGACAGGATTTATTTCCTGAATTGGAAAAATCATTAAGTAATGATTGTTGGAAATTAAAACTGAATTAGAGTTTTAATGAATCTTTAAATAAATTGAAAGGTGTATTTGATAACTAAAATTATCAAATCCAAGAAATGGTCGAGAATGGAGTATCACCAGTTTTGATCCAAGCGTTAGTTAAATCTTTAATTAGAATTAGATTTGAACGCGAAATGGTAATTAATTTTACCGATAACACCGTGGTGTTAGGTTTGAAGTATTACCAGTTTTACTTCATGAGATGAATAGGTTGGGATTGGGAAATTAAAACAAATGATTACTTCGGTAAGGTTCACTAATCCCGACTAGTTTGGATAAACCATAATTTGGTTTGAATTGATATCCAAAAGAAGGTTAAAGAATAAATTTAAAGAATTTATTTTTGATAAAATTAATGGGAACCTTTCCCAAAGGATATGAATATTTAAATAAAAGAATATTCAGAATTGGAATGAGGCGTATGTTGTGTTTTTATAGCACTTGTTTATTATATACGCGAGTTATTCAGAAAGACCGGGTTTATCTCACTCTGAATAACTGAATCGGCGATGAGTCGACGATGAAGACGGTGGTTGAAGACCGGAGGTCTTCACATCGTTTGGATAATTACTGATGTCTTGATTGGGCTGTACACCCAAGACGAGGTAATAAGTGGTGATCATTCCAGACGTACTTGGAGATCGACTGGATATGCGAGGGCCTCTCTCCTGTATTGGACATACGGGACGAGGAATAAGGTGCCTCCGCTTTCATTCAGACCCAGAACGAACTTGTAAATGGATGTGTGTTTGACATCAGATTTCATTCTGTGTGGTTGATAGACATCGGTTGCATAGCGTGAATTGCCTGTGTGGCATGCTGAGATGCAAATGATCAAGGCTTCTGTTGAAAAGCCGAGTCTTATGGTTGATGATCAAAGCACGGATTTAATATAGCATAGCTTTGTGTAGCATTAATTCGCAAGCCTCATGCCCTGGTGTAAACTAGAAACGGGAGAGGACATCAGGGAGAGTCATGCGTTTCCTTCTAGCTAGGAGTGGTCTCTGGGTTTTGCACGCCCAGGCGTTTTACTTACATGGATGATGGATAGCGAGGCGCCTCGGTTATATCGGCACTGCGGGGCCGATTGATGATATGGTCTTTATACAGACCAGATTTACGCCCCATAGGGCGGGGAAACGCGTGTTCAGGCATTTTAATTCACCCTTTGCCCTTCGGGTGGACCGGCCCCTGACGATCCAAGGGCCCACCTGAGTCTGGGTCCTGAGACGTGGGCTAGATTGTCTCGAAGCGGTAAGGACGATCCCTTGCCTTGGTTCACAGACGTAAATCCAACTTCCAATACGTGACATTGCGGTTTTGATTGTAGAGCCTAGTATTGGCGACATGATATATGATACCCATGTCGTCTAGGATTGATACATTTATATTTGAAGTTGGTTTATACACTTTACACTATAATAGTATCCAAATGATTTGTTTTAAACCTACCAAGCATGTTTGGCTATTATAAGGGAAAATCCTATCCTTCGGCTTGCGTTGCATTGTGTGATGGGACCTGGGTCTTATAATAGCTTCATTTTTCCAAAAAGCATTGCGCTGTTTTGTTATACACACTGGTATTCTTGGGAGGAAACCCGTTCCGTGTTATACGACGCGGTCCCTTAATATATCTGATTATGAAGTAAAGTTTTAAATAACTGTTTCAGTTCTCACACCAGTCACATGACTGACCTGGAGTTTATTGTTTTAACCTAAACTCTGGGTGGCCCTATTTCCCGCACTGGCAGCTAGTAGTTTTGGTTTTGTAGATTTATATTCACAGAATCCTGGTTTACAGCTAGAATGATATTCGGAAAGCTCTGTATCCGTGTATCTCTTTCAGTTGTGTTTGTATTAATTTTCCGCTACATTATAATTTGTAAATCTCTGATATTTATCGAATGTATATTATTTATTCATACTCTGTATATTCTTGTACCCTGATGTATATTGTTGTAATAAGCAATGAAATGTTCTTCTGTTTGTGTTCTGATTTGTCATGTTCTCAATTCAATCCAGGCTTTCCTTCACGGGGAAGTTTGGGTCATCTCATTTGGTATCAGAGCTTTGGTTTACGGAGCTCGAGAACAAGACACATTAGAACCAAACGAAAGAATTCATCAGAGATTGGATTAGTAACATCCAGTGAGAATGACTCGTTAGAGATGGGATCAGTAGTATCCTAGAATGAGTCGGAAGAGTGTTATTTTAAAAATAAAAATGAAAACTAATTTTGTTTAGAAAATTTAAACCCTATTATATGTATTTGAATATTTTATTTTAAATTGATTTGGACTAACGGGTATATAGAGATTTTAATATACGTCTGATCCACATGTATTGAATCCTCAAATATACGGGATGGATATAGGATCACACTCTAGTCGCTCGGGTCTGATTCTGTTATGGCGCGCCATCATCAGTGTTTATATTCGAGTGCCGAAAGTGGGATGTCTATATATTTCCAATTGACTGGTGTGAGAACCGAAACTAGATAAGGTGTATTGTTGTGATTTGGCATCAAAAATGGATTTTTATATATATAAAAATTATGAATTTGAAACGATAATCAACTAATTGATTGCTGGTTGTGTTATATGATTATTTGTTAACCAATAAAAACATTATGTGAATGAACGGTAATTATAACCAAATTGTGTCGAATGTTGAACTAGATTGAAAATTATTTGAAATAACATGCATATACATGTGTATACATTGAATAGGCCATAACAAGGAGGCTAAAGAAGTGGAATAAAATTGTATGCCCGACAAATAGGTATATGTTTATTATATTTCTTGGGTTTTGGATGATTTTATGAGCCGATTGGTTTTTTTTTTTTTGAGATGAGAGGGCCTGTGTGGCGGTTTGGGGATTTTCCCGGTGCTCCCGTACACAAGAGGTTATGGCGAAAATTTAGGGTGTTAGCCAAATTTTTGAAGAATTGGAAAATTTTTAGAAATTGAAAAGTTGAAGAATGAAAGTTGAGTTGGTTAGTTAAACAACTTTCAACTCCGTTCCTTTTTGAGAACGAAAAGATTTTAAGTGGAGGAGATTGTAATAACCCGTAAAATCAGAACCAATTTAAATTTTTTATTTTGGCAACTTTAATGAATTTTGAATATTTAAAATGATATATTTTAAATAATAACGTCTGGAAATTTATTTTGAATAGAATTAGAACGGAAATATTTATAAATCGAAGTTAGAATATAAATATTTATTTTAATTATAAAAGGAATTGGAAATGGCGCGGTAGTTTGAGAATTCGATTTCAAATTTCAAATGAGTGTGCAGGATTCAAAATAAACCGGATTTTAGCAAAACCAAAAATATTTGAATCTATTTGAAGATATCTTTCCAACGAATCCGAAAAATCAAAATTTCATAGCGGGAATAAAAAGTTATACCCAGTTGAAAATTCAGAATAGTCGCTTTGAAATATAGCCCTTAAAAATAGCCATTTTGCAAACGACCTCTGTTTTCAATGAAACCACTTTTGTTGGATCCGGGATGTTGAATTATTGCTATATTTCAAAATTCATAATTTTTGAAGTCAACATGCGAGCATGGCAAAAGAAAACGTGTTTTGTCAGTTTCAGTCAATTTGGATCAACCAGAAAATGACCATTTTTCAAACTGTCTTCAAATTTGATGAAATTAGTTTGTTAGGACCGCATCGTCAATACGAAGCTTGAAATAATTTTTCGGGAATTTTTAGAGTTAGTATGTGACCCCGGTAATTTTAAATGTGCGTTCAAATTCAATATATATTGATTTATATTTTAATTTAAAGAAAAACTGATCGTATTAGCCGAATTGGTTTACGATACATATCCCATTGCATTCGGAATGGGGGTATTTGGCTAGGGGCGACGTTCATTGGGTTTAATTTGGAGTTAAGACGAGCAAATTTCAAATTTAAGAAATAAAAGGATAAAAAATTATTAAAATATTTTATAAAAGCCCTTATTTCCTTGGTTCCCTAGCCCTCCCATTTTCAACGCGGCCGACACTTCAGAACGAACGGCCAAAATAAATAGAAATTTAACCCCAAAATTCACGAAACCCAGATCGAATTAAACCTTGAATTTTGAACGAAAATCAAAGATCTTTCAATGGGCTTTCGATTTGTACCCGGGTGATCATGTATGGTGGAGCGTTGTTCTCGAATTTCCTCCTCGATGTCAGGCTGTTCATCGCGGTTCTCGCGGCACCTGGAGCCGTCGAGTATAGCGCCGGTCATGGCGTGGGGGGATTGAGGTGCGAAGGTCGTCGTGGAAGAGTCGGATGGTGGTCCGGCCACCTGTAGCGTCGCCAGCGAGTGCTTGGAGGAGGAGAGCTTTTTCCGTCGAATGATTTCCAGATGGTAGAAAGGAATGGTAACAGTTATTAACACTATTTTTAAATGTTGTAAAATTAGTTAATTAAAATTTAAACGTGAATTTTATTATATATATAAAATATAAAAGTATGATTTTTATTATATGTATAACATTGTTTTTAAATTTATACAAAGCATTGTTTTTTAAAATGTAATTGTTTTAAAAAGAGATTTTTTACATATATATCATTGTTTGATGAAATAGAATTTTTAATGGAATATCATGTGTTAAAAATGTGTTTTCATTTATTTAATGTAATTAGTTATAGCAAGATAAAATTTTGATTTTTACATAGATTACATGAGGATAAAAATATAAATAGAGTTTGTTTTAAAAATATAAATAGAGTTTGTTTTAAAAATATAAATAGAGTTTTAAAAATATAAATATAATTTGTTTTAAAAATATAAATAGAGTTTGTATTAAAAATATAAATAGAGCTTGTTTTAAAAATATAAGTAGAGCTTGTTTTAAAAATATAAATAGAGTTTGTTTTAAAAATATAAATAGAGTTTGTTTTAAAACTATAAATAGAGTTTGTTTTAAAAATATAAATAGAGTTTGTTTTGAAAATATAAATAGAGTTTGTTTTAAAAATATGGTTTTTAGTATAGATAGCACTGTATTAAAAATGAGATTTTTAATATGAATAGCATAGAAAAGACTGCATTGGGATTCGGGGCAAATTCAGACGGTTCAGAAATTCAGAAATAAAACTGGAGGAGTGGATCCCAAAGGTGAGAACTTCTCACTTTAATTTTATTTTCTAATTAAAATATATACTAGGATGCAGACGGTGCTTAGCAGCACCTGACACCCGTCGTCCACATACCATGGACGACTTGTTTGTTTGACTGTGTTGTGAAAATTTACAACGATCTGAACTTCCCCATGAAGGAAAGCTCGGATTGATTTGAGAACACGAAAAATCAGAACACAAACAGAAGAACATTTCATTTCTTATTACAACCATTTCATCAAAATACAAGAATATACAGAGTATGAATAAATCATATACATTTTGTAAATATCATAGATTTAAATTACATAAAAACATAGAAGCGGAAAAATATTACAAAACACAAATGAAAGAAATACACGAATACAGAGCTTTCCAAATATCCTTCCAGCTGTAAACCAGGGTCCTGTGAATATACTACTAGCTGCCCATGTGGAAAATAAGGGCACCCAGAGTTTAGGTTAAAACAATAAACTCCAGGTCAGTCATGCGACTGGAGTGGGAACTCTAATAGTTATTCTTTTGATTTTAAAGTTAGGTAAATCAAGGGACCATGCCGTATAACACAGAACGGGTTTCCTTCCAAGAATACCAGTGCATAAAACAAACAGCGCAATTCTAAATAAAGAACAATGAAACTATTATAAGACTCAGGTCCCATCACACAATGCAACGCAAGCCGGAGGATAGAGTTTTTACCTTATAATAGCCAAAAATGCTTGGTACGTGAAATTTCATATTTTATTATTGCTATAAGTGTATAGTGTCAAAACAATCTCAATCATAAGTATCAATCATAGACGGCATAAGTGCCCCATCCCACCATGTCGCCATATATAGGATTACAACTACAACCGAAATGTCGTATTGGAAGTTGGATTCCATCTGTGAATCAAGGCAAGGGATCGTCCTTACCGCTTCGAGACGCTCTAACCCATGTCTCAGGACCCAGACTCAGGTGGGCCCTTGGATCGTCAGGGCCGGTCCACACAGAGTGGATTAAAATGCCTGAACACTGCGTTTCCCCGCCCTATGGGGGCGTAAACTAGTCATATCCTGATCAAACCATCGGCCCCGGAACGACCGATATAACCGAGGCGCCTCGCTATCCATCATTCACATAAGTAAAACGTCAGGGCTTGCAAAACGCTGACACCACTCCTAGCTAGAAGGAAACACATTCCCTCCCTGAGGTCCTTTCCCGTTTCTGGTTCACACCGGTGTGTGAGGCTCGCGAATCAACGCTACACAAAGCTATGCTATATCAAAGCCGTGCTATGACCATCAACCACAAGACTCTGCTTTTCAACAGAAGCCTTGATCATTTGCATCTCAGCATGCCACACAGGCAATTCACGCTATGCAACCGATGTCAATCAATCACACAGAATGAAATCTGATGTCAGACACACATCCATTTACAAGTTCGTTCTGGGTCTGAACGAAACCGGAGGCACCTTATTCCTCGTCCCGTATGTCCAATACAGGAGAGAGGTCCTCGCATATCCGGTCGATCTCCAAGTACGTCTGGACGATCACCACTTATTACCTTGTCTTGGGTGTATAGCCCAACCAAGACATCAGTAATCATCCAAACGATGTGAAGACCTCTGGTCTTCAACCACCGTCTTCATCCTCGACACATTGTCGAATAAGTTATTCAGAATGGGATAAACCCGGTATTTATGAATAACTCGCGTATATAGTAAATAAGTGCTATAAAAACATAGCATACGCCTCATTCCATTCCAGAATATTCCTTTATTCAAATATTCTTATACTTTGGGAAAGGTTCCCATTAATTTTATCAAAGATGAATTCTTTAAATTTATTCTTTAATCTTCCTTTAGATTCCATTTCAAACCAAATTATGGTTTATCCAAACTAGTCGGGATTAGCGCACCTTACCGAAGTAATCATTTGTTTAATTCCCAATCCCAACCTATTTATCCCATGAAGCAAAACGGGTAATACTTCATATCTAACACCACGGTGTTATCGGTAAATTCAATTACCATTTCACGTTTAAATCTAATTAAAGATTTAACTATAGCCTGGAGTAAAACTGGTGGTACTCCATTCTCGATCATTTCTTGAATTTGATAATTTTAGTTATCAAATTCACTTTCAATCTAATCAAAGATTCATTAAAACCCCATTTAGTTTTAAACTTCCCAAAAATCAATATCAATGATTATTCAAAGCTAAGAAATTAATCTTATCTTTAACTGGGTTAAAGAACCAATGTCATTTAAAACACGGTTCACGATAAACCCAAAATCACATTCCATCAGTCTCCAACCGTAAATTAGTAAGAGAACAATTCCCTAAGTATTAATCCGGAAGGCCGAAGCCAACATCAGATCAATACCCAGGAAACCATTCACCTTAGCTAATCTCTAGTTAGTTTCTAATTTTCTTAAATCCATTGGGTTTAAGAACAGTATTATTAAAGATACCATTCACGATAAGCCCAAAATCTTATTCCATTGTTAATCGGGTTAAAGAACAAGTGTTATTTAAAACACCGTTCACGATAAACCCAAAAATCCAATTCAACTCCATTCCAATTAAATATTAATTAACTGGTAAATTTCATTAAATCTTAATAAAAGATTTAGTCTTTTCTCAACTGGGTTTAAGAACAGAATTAGTGAAGACACCGTTCACGACAAACCCAACATCTCATTTGATATTAAATACAAGACTCTGAATAGAAAATATATCGACTTATATTCAATATCAAATTCTGACATCAACGAATATCGTATTGGAATAACGATATATATATCTTCCAAATTCCTCCAGAATGGATGTATAATCACGGAATCCAATATCGAAATATTCCGAAGATAATTTCGATTCAAATCCATTCCAATTCATATATTGGAAATTTCGGTTATTTTTAAAACCATTTCAAATCCAATTTATTTATTTAAAAATATTGGATTACAATTCTAGTTCATAACTAGTTTATTTCGATAAAAAATTATTTTTATCCTTTCAAATATGGAATTTTTCATCCCAATTCTTTCCAAATCATTTCTTATGATTTTACACTAATTACTGATATTTTTAATAATTTTATCAAGGCCCGTACAGTTGATTTCCATAAACGGTCATCGAACTGCACTTACAACGACCTTTTCCAAATTTAATTTGGACATAATTCCAAATCCAACTGTTAGATTTCAAATCTCTAATATTTTTTGGAAAGCTCTTTTCGATACGAACCCAACGATACCCGTTTTAGGAGGATCCGATGGTCGGATCTCCCGTAATGTCCGTTTGAAGTCAATGGTCGAAATTCGCGAACTGCCGCGGCACGTTCTATTTAGGCCATTATATATATAATATATATATTATATATATTTCGTCGATTTCCATTTAAAACGTATTTTATAAATCGTTTTAAATTCGTTTTCAAAATGATTTCAACTTCATATTCAATTTCAAATCAAAATTAAATATTCCATATTATCGATATATAAATGATAGTATTTTCAAAATATTATATTTCAAAATCATTTCCTTTTCGATATTCATTATAAAAATGAATAAAATCGATATAACTATCGTTCACGTCAAAATGGCGTTAATCTAATCAACACGGCTTTATATATTTAAATATTTTCGTGTCCATCCCAAATCGGACATCAAAATCAGATTTTTATCTTTTACTGAATATTATTTTAAAATATTCGTTATTTTAAAATATTCGTTATTTCAAAATATTCATTCTTCCTGAACTGGAATTACCATATAATTTGATTTATATGGATTTCATACAATACATGTACACAAAAACAATGATACACAATCAACCATCATCCATAGTGCATTCTACACTGCATAAGCATTAAATATAAATATTCAATGCTTACAACAGCCTGTCAATCAATCGATCGACGTACAGCTAATTATTGAGACTAGTGTATGTTATACGTCATCCCAATACCCTTGTGGGGTTTCAATCAACAAATAATGAATTTTATTTGTGCAGTTGTGCGATGTGTAAAATTTATCATCCTAATCAATATCAGTCAAATGTGTGTACATAAACAAATCGTCCGATTTGTTTATGAATATTAGCCTTATCCCCAGTCTAATAATGGCCTGCGCCATACACATCCCAATCTAATCAATTCCATTTCATTCCCCAAACCAAATTCAACCAAATAATCCAATCAACCAAACTAAACAATCACACAAGTCGTCCATGGTCTGTGGACGATGAGGAACAATTCATATATGCAGTTATAAAACAAATAACTGTATAAGAAAATATGGTGAGGAGTTCTCACCTTTGGGTTCCACTCCTCCATTCTATTCCGAATTTCTGAACCGTTTGGATTTGTCTGCAATGCCAACGCAATCTTCTCTACGCTGTTCATATTAAAAATCAAATTTTTAACAACGCTACAATATATATAAAAATCACATTTTTATTTCAACGCTAGATATATAATAAAAAAAAAATCAGATTTTCATTTCGCTAACTTCATAATAAAAACCGTATTTTTATTTCCTTTCATACATATAAAAATCCTATTTTTACTTCGTTTCCTAAGTAATAAAAATCATATTTTTATTATCTCTATAATATAAAAATCATATTTTTATTATCTCTATAATATAAAAATCATATTTTTTTATCTCTATAATATAAAAATCATATTTTTATTGTCTCTATAATATAAAAATCATATTTTTATTGTCTCTATAATATAAAAATCGTATTTTTATTATGTCTATAATATAAAAATCATATTTTTTTTATCTCTATAATATAAAAATCATATTTTTATTATCTCTATAATATAAAAATCATATTTCTATTATGTTAAAAATCCAATCTTTCTTGTTTAAACAAAATCTAAAGTGTTCTTGTTTAAAAATCTAAACTTTTCTTGTTTTATTACATATATATAAAACTGATTTTATATGTATATACTTAACCCATTATATTGAATAAAAATAAGTAAAAACTCACCTTCTTACCAAAAATCGAATCATCGATGAAGAGGGGGGGGGGGGGGGTCACACGGCGGCGCCGGGTTGGTGGGAGGTTGGGGAAGTGGCTTCGTGACCTACGGTGGGCCCACAGGTGGCAGATTGGGGTATGGATGGCCGGCGCGAGGGTTTTGGGGCTAGGGGTTTTCAGGGGAACAAGGAGAGAGACGGGGGAGCAAGAAGGGGCGAGGGTGGTGGGCGATGGCCGGAGGGGCTCGACGGCGGGTTGGGGATGGGGGTGCTCCGGTGGCGGTCGCGTAAGGGGGGGCGTCGCGATTTTGGTTTATTTTTTTTTCTCTGTAATGAAATCGATCGTGGAAAAAAAGGGGAGGGAGGGGTTTGACCGTGAGTTAGAGAAAAGGAGGAGGGTCTTAAGTGCAAAGTTTATATATATAATATTTATTTATTTTCCACTTATTTTCCAAAAGGTCATCTTTTCATTTGAACTCTAAACGAGGCCCAACGACTGTCGCCCCTAGCTAATTACCCCCATTCCGAACACAACGGGATATGTCCGGTAAGCTGATTCGACTGTTTCGATCAGTTTCCGTCAAAATCAAAATATAAATCTATATATTGAATTTGAACACACAGTTCAATTTACCGGTGTAACAACTCGGAAACTCCAAACCAATTAATTTTTTTTATTTTGGCAATTTTATTGAATTTTGAATATTTAAAATGATTTATTTTAAATAATAATGACGAGAAATTTATATTGAATGGAATTGGAATGTATAAATTTATTTGAATCAACGTTAGAATATAAATATTTATTTTTAATTATAAAAGGATTTGGAAATGACGCGGTAGATTGAAAATTCGATTTCAAATTTCAAATGAATGGACAGGATTCAAAATAAATCGGATTTTAGCAAAACCAAAAATATTTGAATCTATTTGAGAATATCTTTCCAACGAATCCGAAAAATTAAAATTTCATAGCGGGAATAAAAAGTTATGCCCAGTTGAAAATTCAGAATAGTCGTTATGGAATTTTGGCCCTTAAAAATGGAAATTTTGCATACGACCTCCGTTTTCGACGAAACCACTTTTGTTGAATCCAGGATGTCAAGTTATTGCTAGATTCCAAAATTTGTAATTTTCTGAATCAATATGTGAGCGTGGCAAAGTAAAACGTGTTTGACAGTTTCAGTCAATTTGGATCGACCAGAAAATGGCCATTTTTCAAAAGGTCTCCAAATTTGACGAAATTAGTTTTGTTAGGACCGTATCGTCAATACGAAGCTAGAAAATATTTTTCGGGAATTTTTAAAGTCCGTATGTGGCCCCAGTAAATTGAAATGCACGTTTAAATTAAATATGTATTGATTTATATTGTAATTTAAATGAAAATTGATTGAAACAGCCGAACTGGCTTATGATACATATCCCATTGCATTCGGAGTGGGGGTAATTAGCTAGGGACGACAGTGGTAGGCTCAATTTGGTGTTCGAATTCAAAAAGAAACTTTTTGATGACAAATAAGAAAAAAATCAATATTAATTATACTCCCCCCTTACCTTTCTCTTCCCCCCCTGAAACGATCAGCTGAAGATAAAAAAGAAAAAAAAAACGAAAAGGGGGAACCCGTCGCAGTTCTCACCGTTGCCCCCCCAATCGTCGCCGCATCCATCACCACCAACCCCATACCGCCGCGCCTCCTCTCTCCTCTTCTCCTCCGATTTGCGAGCCCATACCTCCCCATCGCGGAGCCAGTCGATCCATGAGACCCCCAAACCCTAACGCCCAAAACCGCTCCGCCTCAGGCCGCATTCCACCTAGGCTGGCCAACCCTCCTCCTCCGACGCACCTCAGCTCCTCCTCCTCCCTCCAAACAAAAAAAAACCCGCTGTAAGTATGTATATATTTATATATATTTTTTTATTTTTATTTCCTAAAAGGTAGTTAGTTTTATAAAGTAAAATTAAGGTTTTATATTATAGATAATATAGAAGATTGAATTTTGATAATATAGAAGATTGATTTTTGATAATATAGAAGATTGAATTTTTATAATGTAGAAGATTGAATTTTTATAATGTAGAAGATTGGAATTTTTTTATGTAAAGATCGAGATAAAAATATGATTTTTATATATGTAGCGTATTAAAAATAGGATCTTTATATTGTTTATATGGAAATAAAAATTAGATTTTTATTTATATATGATAATAAAAATATGATTTTTATATTACAGGGATAATAAAAATATGATTTTTATAATGTTTTCATTATGATAAAGAAGATATGATCTTTATATGGATATCATTAAGATAAAAATTTGATTTTAATTATATATGAAGCAAAATAAAAATTCGATCTTTATATAAGAAGTAGAAATATAAAAATACAATTTTTATATAAAGAGAAGTGTTGTAAAAATATATGATTTTTATCTATGAAATGCCATTGTAAAAATGTGATTTTTAAAATAAAACATCATATTAAAAATATGATTTTTACTATGAACAACGTGAAAAGGAGTGCGATGGAACGGACAGAAATCAAATCCAAATCTGAACCGTTCAGAATTAAAGAACGGTGGAGTGGAACCCAAAGGTGAGAGCTTCTCACTTTTATTTTATTTTTCTAGTTAAAATATATATACTAGGATGCAGACGACGCTTAGCAGCACCGGACACCCATCGTCCACAGACCATGGACGACTTGTTTGTTTGTTTGATTTTGTTGTGAAAGTTGACTGTGTGATGTGGAATGGAATAAAATATTTTATAGTTAAAAATATAATTTTTAACGTGTATATGAATAAAATAAATATTCATAAACAAATTAGACGAATTGTTTATGTACACACATTTGACTGATATTGATTGGGACGATAAATTTTACACATCGCCCAACTATACAAATAATATTCATTATTTGTTGATTGTAACCCCACACGAGTATTGGGATGATATATGACATACACTAGTCCCAATAATGAGCTGTATGTCGATCGATTGATTGACAGGCTGTTATAAGCGTTGAAATTTATATTTGTTGCTTATGCAGTGTAGAATGCACTTTAGATGATGGTTGACTGTGATTGATTGTTGTTGTATACATGTGTGTATGAAATCCATATAATCACATTATATGGTAATTGACCGTGTCTGATTCCAATTTAGAAAGAATAAATATTTTAAAATAACGATTATTTTAAAATATTATTCTGTAAAAGAATCAAAAATATGATTTTGATGTCCGATTTGGGATGGACACGAAAATATTTGAATATATAAAGCCGTGTTGATTAGATTAACGCCATTTTGATGTGAGCGATATTTATATCGATTTTATTCGTTTTTATAATGAATATAAAAAAGGAAATGATTTAGAAATCTAATGTTTTGAAAACACTATCATTTATATATCGATGATATGGAATATTCAATTTTGATTTGAAATTGAATATGAAGTTGAAATTGTTTTGAAAATGAATTTAAAACGATTTATAAAATACGTTATAAATGGGAATCGATGAAATATATATAATATATTATATATATATATATAATGGCCTGAATAGAACGCGCAGCGCCGCGGCAGTTCGCGAATTTCGACCATTGACTTCGAACGGACATTTCGGAAGATCCGACCATCGGATTCTCCTAAAACCGAAACCGTTGGGTTCGTATCGAAAAGAGCTTTCCAACGAATATTAAGGATTTGAAATCTAACGGTTGGATTAGGAATCAGGTCCAAATCAAATTTGAAAAAGGTCGCTATAAGTGCAGTTCGATGGCTGTTTATGGAAATCGACTATACGGGCCTTGATAAAATTATTAAAAATATCAATAATTTGTCTAAAATCATAATAAATGATTTGTAAAGAATCGAGATGAAAAATTCCATATTTGAAAAGATAAAAATATATTTTTATCGAAATGAACTAGTTTTGAAATAGAATAATAAATCCAATATTTTTAAAATAAATAAACTGGATTTGAAATGGTTTTTAAAATAACCAGGATTTCCAATATATGAATTTGAATAGATTTGAATCGAAATTATCTTTGGAAAATTTCGATATTGGATTCCGTGATTATCCGGATATTGTGGAGGAATTTGGACGATATATATATATCGTTATTCCAGTACGATATTTATTGATTTCAGAATTTAATATTGAATATAATCCGATATATTTTCTATTTAGAGCCTTGTATTTAATATCAAATTTGATTTTTGGTTTGTCGTGAATGGTGTCTTTAATAATACTGTTCTTAAACCCAATAGAGTCAAGAAAATTAGAATCTGACTGGAGATTAGCTAAGTTGAATGGTTTCCCGGGTATTGATATGATGTTGGTTCCGGCCTTCGGGGTTAATACTTAGGGAATTGTTCTCTTACTAATTTATGGTTAGAAATTGATGAGATTTTGGGTTTGTCGTGAATGGTGTCTTCATCAACACTGTTCTTGAACCCAGTTGGGAAAAGATTAAATCTTTTTATTTAGATTTAATGAAGTATACCAATTAATTAATATTTAATCGGAATTGAATTGAAATATGTCTTTGGGTTTATCATGAACGGTCTTTTAAATAACACTTGTTCTTTAACCCGATTAACAATGAAATGAGATTTTGGGTTGACGTGAATGGTATCTTTAATAATACTATTCTTAGGCCCAATGGAGTTAAGAAAATTAGAAACTAACTGGAGATTGGTTAAGTTGATTGGTTTCCTTGGTATTGATCTGATGTTGGTTTCGGCCTTCGGGGTTAATACTTAAGGAATTGTTCACTTGCTAATTTATGGTTAGATGCTGATGGAATGTGATTTTGGATTTATCGTGAACCGTGTTTTAAATGACCTTGGTTCTTTATCCCAGTTAAAGACAGGATATGGTTTCCCAAGTTAAATAATCACTAATATTGATTTTTGGGAAGATTAAAACCAAGTGGAGTTTTAATGTTAGATTGAAAGGATCGAGAATGGAGTATCGCCAGTTTTGCTCCTAGCGATAGTTGAATCTTTAATTAGATTTGAACTGGAAATGGTAAATAAATTTACCGATAACATTTTGGTGTTAGTTATGGAGTAATACCAGTTTTGCTTCATGGGATGAATAGGTTGGGATTGAGAAATTAAATAAATAATTACTTCGGTGTGGTTTGCTAATCCCAACTAGTTTGGAAAACCGTAATATGGTTTGAATTGAAATCCAAAGGAAGATTAAAGAATAAATTTCAAAGAATTTATCTTTGATAAAATTAATGGGAACAAATCCCTAAAGATGTGAATATTTGAATAAAAGAATATTCAGAATTGGAATGAGGCGTATGATGTGTTTTTATAGCACTTGTTTATTATATACGCGAGTTATTCGGAAAGGCTGGGTTTATACCCATTTTGAATAACTGATTCGACGATAAGTCGACGATGAAGACGGTGGTTGAAGACCGAAGGTCTTCACATCGTTTGGATGATTACTGATGTCTTGATTTGGCTGTACACCCAAGATGTGGTAATAAGTGGTGATCGTCCAGACGTACTTGGAGATCGACAGATATGCGAGGTTCCTCCCCTGTATTGGACATATGGGGAGGAATAAGGTGCCTCCGGTTTCGTTCAGACCCAGAACGAACTTGTAAATGGTTTGTGTGACTGATATTGGATTTTATTCTGTGCTGATTGATTTCTATTAAATGTATATCTGTTTTGCGGCGGAGAATTTATTCTCTTGCTTAACGCCCTTCTCTGAGATGTACGAGCTCAGAGGTTATATATCGATAGATATCAGTCGCATGGCATGAATTGCCCGTGTGGCATGCTGAGATACAGTGATCATGGCTTTTGCTGAAAAGCAGAGTCTTGTGGTTGATAATCAAAGCACGGCTTTAATACAGCGTAGTTTTGGGTATGACGTTAATTCGCGAGCCTCACACCTCGGTATGAGTCAAAAACGGGATAAGGGAACGCAGTGAGTGCGTGACGTTTCTTTCTGGCTATAGGTGGTGTCAGTGTTTTATCAAGGCCTGGCATTTTATATTTTTACTGTTGTGGATGTTGGATTGCGCGGCGCCTCGGTTATATCAGTCTCAACGGAGCCGATGGATAGGTCCGATAGGGCCGGGAAACGTGTGTTCAGAAATTGCCAATCCTCAAACGTAACGGAGGACCGACACTGCAGGATCCAGGGGTTACCAGAGTGTGTAGTCCCAAGGCATTTGCTAGAGTGTCTCGAAGCGGTTGGGGGTACATCCCTTGCCCAGACTCATGACGGAAATCCAATTTCCAATAAGTGACATTCAGTTTTGATTGTAGAGCCTAGTATTGGCGACATAGTAGCATGGGATACTATGCCGTCTATGATTGATACATTTATATTTGAAATTGTTTTCATACACTTTATACTATAATAGTATCAAAATGATTTGTTTTAAACGTACCAAGCATGTTTGGCTATTATAAGGTAAAACCCTACCCTCCGGCTTGCGTTGCATTGTGTGATGGGACCTGGGTCTTATAATAGCTTCATTTTTCCAAAAAGCATTGCGTTGTTTATTCTATGCACTAGTATTCTTGGAAGGAAACCCGTTCCGTGTTATACGGCGTGGTCCCTTGAATTAATCTCTTTTAAAGTAAAGTTTTAAATAACTATTTTAGTTCTCACACCAGTCACATGACTGACCTGGAGTTTATTGTTTTAACCTAAACTCTGGGTGCCCCTATTTCTATACGGGCAGCTAGTAGTTTCGGTTTTGCAGATTTATATTCACAGGATCCTGGTTTACGGCTGGTATGATATTCGGAAAGCTCTAGATCCGTGTATCTCTTTCAGTTGTGTATTGTATTATTTTTCCGCTGCTATGTAATGTATTGTAATCTCTGATATTTTATGATGTGTAATATTTATTCATACTCTGTATATTCTTGTATTCTGATGGAATTGTTGTAATTAGCAATGAAATGTTCTGTTTGTGTTCTGATTTATCTTGTTCTCAAAGCAATTCGTTCTTTCCTTTACGGGGAAGTTTGGGTCATTACATTTGGTACCAGAGCTCTGGTTTATAGAGCTCGAGAACAAGACACGTTAGAACCGAACGAAAGAATTCATCAGAGATTGAATTAGTAATATCCAATAAGAATGACTCGTTAGAGATGGGACCAGTAGTATCCTAGAACGAGTGTGAAGAGTATATTTTTAAAATGAAAACAAAGTATTGTTTTGAAAATTTAAATCTTATTCGACATATTTGAATATTTATTTGTATTGAATTTGGATATTCCAATATATAATTTTTTTGCATATACGCCTTGCAAACGTGTATTCGAAGTTTAATATACTGGATAGATATAGAATCACACTCTAGTCGCCCGGAGATGATTCTGATGATGCCGCGACATCATCAGCACTTGTGTTCGAGTTTCAAAAATGGGATATCTATATGATTCCAATTGACTGGTGTGAGAACCAAAACTTACATAGGATTATTTGTTGTGATTTAGCATCAAAAACATGATTTTTGAATATGTATTAAAATTATGAATTTGCAACGTTAATTCACTAATTGATTGATGGTTGTGTTGTATGATTATTTGTTATCTAATAAAACCATTATGTGAAAGAATGGTACATATAACCAAATTGTATCAAATATTGGACTGTATTGAATTTTTTTTGGAAATGCATGCATGTACATATATATGTGTGAACAGGTCATTGCAAAGAGGCTAGAGCAGAGGAATATAATTGTTTGCCCGACAAATAGGTACATGTTTATTGTATTTCTTGGGGTTTTTGATGATTTTATGAGCCGATTGGCTAGCCGCTTGGCTGTTTCTTTTTCTTTTTGGATTGGAGAGGCCTGTATGGCGATTTCGGGATTTTCCCAGTGCTCCCGTACAGGGGAGTTTATGGCGAAATTTTTCGAAAATTTAGGGTGTTAGCCAAATTTTTGAAAAATTTGAAAAGTTCTTAGAAACTGAAAAGTTGAAGAACTTAAGCCATAATGAAAATAATGAAAGTTGAGTTGGTTTGTAAAACAACTTTCAGCTCCGTTCCTTTTCGAGGACGAAAATATTTTAAGTGGGGGAGATTGTAACAACCCGGAAAATCCGAACCAATTTAAATATTTTATTTTGGCAATTTTATTGAATTTTGAATATTTAAAATGATTGATTTTAAATAATAACGACGAGAAATTTATATTGAATGGAATTGGAATGTATAAATTTATTTGAATCGAGGTTAGAATATAAAAATTTATTTTTAATTATAAAAGGAATTGGAAATGGGATGGTAGTTTGAAAATTCGATTTCAAATTTCAAATGAATGGACAGGATTCAAAATAAACCGGATTTTAGGGAAACCAAAAATATTTGAATCTATTTGAGAATATCTTTCCAATGAATCCAAAAAATCAAAGTTTCATAGCGGGAATAAAAAGTTATGCCCAGTTGAAAATTCAGAATAGTCGCTATAGAATTTTAGCCCTTAAAATGGAAATTTTGCAAACGACCTCCGTTTTCGACGAAACCACTTTTTTTGGATCTGGGATGTCAAGTTATTACTAGATTCCAAAATTCGTAAATTTATGAATCAATATGTGAGCGTGGCAAAGTAAAATGTGTTTTGACAATTTAAGTCAATTTGGATCGACCAGAAAATGGCCATTTTTCAAACGGTCTCCAAATTTGACAAAATTAGTTTTGTTAGGACCGTATCGTCAATACGAAGCTAGAAAATATTTTTCAGGAATTTTTAAAGTCCGTATGTGGCCCCAGTAAATTGAAATGTACGTTTAAATTAAATATATATTGTTTTATATTGTAAATTAAATTAAAACTGATTGAAACAGCCGAACTGGCTTACGATACATATCCCATTGCGTTCAGAATGGGGGTAATTAGCTAGGGGCGACAGTCGGTAGGCTCAATTTGGTGTTTGAATTCAAAAAGAGAAATAAGAAAATAAAAAATTAATTAATTATATTTCCCCCCTTACCTTTCTCTCTCCCCCGTTGAACCGATCGGTTGAAGATAAAAAAAGAAAGAAAAAAAAACAAAAAGGGGGAACCCGTCGCAGTTCTCGTCGTTGCCCCCTCTAACCGCCGCCGCATCCATCACCACCAACCCCATACCGCCGCGCCTCCTCTCTCCTCTTCTCCTCCGATTCACGAGCCTAAACCTCCCCATCGCGGCGCCAGTCGATCCACGAGACCCCCCAAACTCTAACGCCCAAAACTACCCCGCCTCAGGTCGCGTGCCGCCTAGGCTGGCCAACCCTCCTCCTCCGACGCACCTCAGCTCCTCCTCCTCCCTCCAAACGAAAAAAACCCGCTGTAAGTATTTATATATATATATATATATATATATTTGTTTAGTTAGTTTTATAAAGTAAAAATAAGGTTTTATATTATAGATAATATAGAAGATTGAATTTTTATAATATAGAAGATTGAATTTTGATAATATAGAAGATTGAATTTTTATAATATAGAAGATTGAATGTTTATAATATAGAAGATTGAAGTTTTATAATGTAGAAGATTGAATTTTTATAATGTAGAAGATTAATTTTTTTTTAATGTAAAGATCAAGATAAAAATATGATTTTTATATATGTAGCGTATTAAAAATAGGATCTTTATATTGTTTACATCGAAATAAAAATATGATTTTTATTTATGTATGATAATAAAAATATGATTTTTATATTACAGGGATAATAAAAATATGATTTTTATTATGTTTTCATTATGATAAAAAAGATATGATCGTTATATGGATATGATTAAGATAAAAATTCGATTTTATTATATATGAAGCGAAATAAAAATTCGATCTTTATATAAGAAGTAGAAATATAAAAACATAATTTTTATATAAAGAGAAGAGTTGTAAAAATATATGATTTTTATCTATGAAATGCCATTGTAAAAATGTGATTTTTAAAATAAAACATCATATTAAAAATATGATTTTTACTATGAACAACGTGAAAAGGAGTGCGATGGAACGAACATAAATCAAATCCAAATCTGAACCGTTCAGAATTAAAGAACGGTGGAGTGGAACCCAAAGGTGAGAGCTTCTCACTTTTATTTTATTTTTCTAGTTAAAATATATACTAGGATGCAGACGGTGCTTTGCAGCACTCGACACCCATCGTCCACAGACCATGGACGACTTGTTTGTTTGTCTGATTTTGTTGTGAAAGTTGACTGTGTGATGTGGAATGGAATAAAATATTTTATAGTTAAAAATATCATTTTTAACATGTATATGAATAAAATAAATATTCATAAACAAATCGGATGATTTGTTTATGTACACACATTTGACTGATATTGATTGGGACGATAAATTTTACACATCGCCCAACTGCACAAATAATATTCATTATTTGTTGATTGAAACCCCACACGGCCATTTGGATGATATATGACATACACTAGTCCCAATAATGAGCTGTATGTCGATCGGTTGATTGACAGGCTGTTATAAGCGTTGAATATTTATATTTGATGCTTATGTAGTGTAGAATGCACTTTGGATGATGGTTGACCGTGATTGATTGTTGTTGTATACATGTGTGTATGAAATCCATATAATCACGTTATATGGTAATTGACTGTGTCTGATTCCAGTTCAGAAAGAATAAATATTTTAAAATAACAATTATTTTAAAATAACGAATATTCTAAAATAATATTCTGTGAAAGAATCAAAAATCTGATTTTGATGTCCGATTTGGGATGGACACGAAAATATTTGAATATATAAAGCCGTGTTGTTTAGATTAACGCCATTTTGACGTGAACGATAAGACTTTTTAGCGTAGAAAGAAATTTCAATAGGAAGAACCCTATATCTAAATCTAGCATTTCAAAATCATGCTCAAACTTTGAAAGGCGCTAAGAAATACGAAGTGGGATGATTTCCGCCGAATAGAATGGATGCTTAAGTGATTGCAAGTAAATATCCTGCCCCAATTAATATAATGGTCTTAATAGCTAATTAGTAGCAACTTCGGAAGAAGTGTCGCTTTTGGAAACATGGGTATTGAAAATCTTAAATACATGTAGGTTCCCAATTTTAAAGGAATTCCTGCCAAGATGACGGATCCAGCCGTTGGTGCCTCTACATGGGCTTTGGGTAACCAGAAGTTGATATAATCAAAATCATGGTCTGAAGTGAACATAAGGCCCGTAATGTGGGATGAATCAATTCCTTAGGATAACTCCACCCCAGCTTTGTCGCAGAGGACGTCCAGCTTCTGCTCGAAGCGTAGCTCGACGCAGGAAGAAGAAGTAAACTCCGTTTAAAGAAGCAAGCAACAAGTCTGGAAGGTGCGTAGCGACATAAACCTCTTTTCGAACCGGCCCAGGTACGAGAGGGATAAGAACTTGTGTTTGGGTAGCGTAGCTCTAACAAGGGAGGGAGCCCTGGCCCTAGATCAGACAGATAGAAAGCAGCCAAGTGAACAACTATTGGTTGCGGAGTCTGATAATGAATATACTGGCCGAACGAAAGGAAGTAAATGATCTAGTCCGTAATCCTAGTGAGGGGACCGATCCATTCTATCATCGCTAGTTTGTTGACCCTTTCGTTCTAGCCCTAGTAAGTGAGAGAATGATGTTCAAAATGAATCAAAGTATGAATAAGAATCAGCTTCTGAAAGAATTCGAAGAATTTCTTGGGAATCCTACAAAATCAATTCATTCTTTTTTCTCTGATAGATGGTCAGAACTTCATCTGGGTTCGAATCCTACTGAGAGGTCCACTAGAGATCAGAATTTTTTGAAGAAAAAACAAGATGTTTCTTTTATCCCTTCCAGGCGATTGGAAAATAAAGAAATGGTTGATATATTCAAGATAATTATGTATTTACAAAATACCGTCTCAATTCATCCTATTTCATCAGATCCGGGATGTGATATGATTCTGAAGGATGAACCAGATATGGACCGTTCCAATAAGATTTCATTCTTGAAAAAAAAATCCATTTTTGGATTTATTTCATCTACTCCATAACCAGAACAAAGGGGGATACACGTTACACCACGATTTTGAATCAGAAGAGAGATTTCAAGAAATGGCATATCTATTCACTCTATCAATAACGAGCCGGATCTGGTGTATCATAGGGGATTTGCCTTTTCTATTGATTCCTACGAGTTGGATCAAAAAAAATATCTTGAATAAGGTATTCAACTCCAGAGATGAATCAAAAAAGAAATCTGGTTCTACCCCCACTTTTTTATGAGGAGAATTAATCTTTTTATCGAAGGATCCCCTCTGGTGAATAAATAGGACCTGGGGTATAGCTTTTAATACTTCGCTACGAAAATAAGACTCCCCCTTCTCGCTACCAAAATGAAAAAGCAGGTGGCAGCCAGTATATCTAGGCAGAAAAGAGAATCCATAGAGTCTAGTTTATTAAAAGAATCCACCGGCTCAATAAGGCAACCCGTGGACAACCCTGATCTGTGCGTCTTCGAGTCAAGAACAAGCAAGAGGTATATTCATTGGGGACCGATCCATTCTATTGACCGAAGGAAGGGCCCAGGTACGCTCTGAATCTCTGCGATAATGGATTCCACGGTGGTTGTTAGGGAAAAAGCCCCGGAATGTGGCCCATGAAATCCAGTATAAACAAAGCACCTTTGACTTATATGTGTTACGCGTAACGGGGATAGGCAAATAGAATGGATCGGTCTCCACCCCCCAATTAATATACTGGAGATTCCCTTAGGCATACGGGGGCATCAAGAAGTGGATAGAGGATGGATTGTCTTGGATACCTGTCAGGCTGAATAGACGGAAGTAAGAAGGGCCGAAGCTTTCTTAAGACTTTACCATAGTGAAAATTCCCCCAGATGATCTATCTCCAAATAGAGGCGATGGGATTATATGTAGCTAGAAGACAGTGCTTTGGACGCAGAAAAGCCGTCCTAGCCACAACAGAAATGAGACATTGGAAGAATCTTTTTGGTCTTCCAATATCAATAGATTGATTGTTTCGCTCCTGTATCTTCCAAAAGAGAAAAAGATTTCTGAGAGTTGTTTCATGGATCCGTAGGAGAGTACTTGGGTTCTCCCAATAAATAAAAAGTGTATCATGCCTGAATCGAACCGGGGTTCGCAGTGGTGGAGGAACCGGATCGGAAAAAAGAGGGATTCTAGTTGTAAGATAGCTAATGAAACTGTAGCTGGAATTGAGATCTCATTCAAAGAGAAAGATAGAAAATATCTGGAGTTTCTTTTTTTATCCTATATGGATGATCCGATCCGCAAGGACCATGATTGGGAATTATTTGATCGTCTTTCTCCGAGGAAGAAGCGAAACATAATCAACTTGAATTCGGGACAGCTATTCGAAATCTTAGGGAAAGACTTGATTTGTTATCTCATGTCCGCTTTTCGTGAAAAAAGACCAATATCAGGAGAGGGTTTCTTCAAACAACAAGGAGCTGAGGCAACTATTTAGTCAAATGATATTGAGCACGTTTCCCATCTCTTCCCGAGAAACAAGTGGGGTATTTCTTTGCAAAATTTTCAATTTCATATGTGGCAATTCCGCCATATAGGAAAGAGTATATTACCACATCACTCATTCGTGAATTTCTAATGATCGTCGTGTCCTGCATGCTGGATCCTCTACTATTCTATGTTCTTCCCGAAAGTGTGCCAATCCCTATGTTATGCCAGAGGATTCCTTTCATTTTCATGGTTGTATTCATAGTGAAAGGATTCAGATTATTCGACTTTAGATTAGATGCTTCGGACGCTTCCTCGGCCGTGCAGTACGTACTTCTGCTTATTTCTCTCGCGCTTGCTTGCGCGAAGGCGTCAGGTTAGAGTCCTTTTCACTAGGTCCAAAAGCTTTAGTCAAAGCGAAAGATCTGGTCCAACAAGAATCCCGCATATTGAGCGCAGATGATATGTGGCTACTAGGCGCTATCATATCATGCCATAAATGTTATATATATGGCCCAAAACTGTGAAAACAAATATACATGCCCATTTTAGGTGTGATATGATTGCATCGCGGTGCGACACGATCTAATAGATCAATCGAGTAGTTGGATCGTAGTATCTTACCATAAAAATGGCTGCATGTGCAGCAACACCAACTATAAGAAAACCACCGATCCACATGTGATGTGTAAACAACGAAAGTTGTGTACCATAGTCAGTAACTAGATATGGATAGGGGGCATGGAATACATGTGGTGAGAATCATAGTTAAAGAACCTAACAAAACCCTCAACAGATAGGCTAAGGCCCAATGAGAATGAATGGCCAAAACAGAGCGATCACCTCTAACTGGTCGTTACGTCAATCCTACCTTCACCGATACATGAGTCGGGGAGGATTGGATCAACTACTGAAATTGGAGCATTCCGGTAATCGCTACGCACCTCGGGTTAAGAATGGGATAGAACCTGTGTTTCCATCATAGTCAGCGCAATCATAGAACAATAGCTGCAGTTATCTTACTTAGTGGAATTTCTACCAGTTCTCGACATACCTTGAAGAGTTAACGGAGTGCATCCGATGGCCCTTGTCGTTAGATTAGCTAAAGTGAGCCATGCTGCTGGTGATAGACCCAAATAGACCTTAGGAATAGGCAAATACTCCGGATAGATAGGCAAGAACTATTCCTTATCCATAGTTAAATACAGCTTATGCATAGTTTACTACATCTCCGAAAGAGAACAGAGATAACTACTTAGACTGGCGTTATCAACTACTTGAACTCCGGCCCTTGCCGCCTTCCTTAACAAGCCCTCGAGCCTCCTTTGCGCCGCCTTCCTCATAGAAGCCGCCGCCCCGAAGGCCGAATTCTATGGTGGAGAAGGCTTTCATAAGAATTTGGCCATGAGAGACCTTATTAAGTATTGCAAAAGAAGGGGCCTGCCAAAGTCTTGGAAATAATAATATCTACATGATTGGGGGTACGATCTCCCTAAGCATTTGGAACAACCCAAAACAGGCGAAGCTATCATAAATGGATAAAAACCCTTGTCACCTCCGAGTTGGCCAGGGTAAGGTATGGTGTGTAAGCCTTTCTCCACGCCCAAATCAGAAAGGGCCAGGTTAATTCATTCCCAATCGGCTCGAACACCAGATCGCTCATGCCGCCCAAACTACGATCATGCTTTCCCTAAATGGAATGGCTCTCTTAGTTACGCTGTGCCCCGACCCGAGTCCCCACGTCCTCTTTTATCCGCCCGCAACCCTCTTTGCCAACACAACTTTAGGGTCGTCCCCTTCATTGATGATGAAGGAAAATACAGGCCTGATATAAGCTCAGATTGTATACCCCCAGTAGGGGATATAACGTATGTATTACAGAATCTAATTTTAATGGAGATATTCGATAGTGAGTTTATTAAAAGGTATAAAGGTATAGTCTTTTATAGATGTTTCAAAGAGGTATTCATTTCTACTTCATCAAATGATGTAATCACTTTCGACAAGAAAGCTGGATATGCACTATTGGAAGAACTCAATCTGACAGGTAATGATTTTATTCGTTTTTATAATGAATATCGAAAAGGAAATGATTTCGAAATCTAATGTTTTGAAAACACAGTCATTTATATATCGATGATATGGGATATTCAATTTTGATTTGAAATTGAATATGAAGTTGAAATCGTTTTGAAAATGAATTTAAAACGATTTATAAAAATATGTTATAAATGGGAATCAACGAAATATAATATATATATATATACATATATATAATGCCTGAATAGAACGCACCACGCCGCGGCAGTTCGCGAATTTTGACCATTGACTTCGAACGGACATTTCGAGAGATCCGACCATCGGTTCTCCTAAAACCGGAACCGTTGGGTTTGGATCGAAAAGAGCTTTCCAAAGAATATTAAGGATTTGAAATCTAACAGTTGGATTTGGAATTATGTCCAAATCAAATTTGGAAAAGGTCGTTGTAAGTGCAGTTCGATGGTCGTTTATGGAAATCGACTGTACGGGCCTTGATAAAATTATTAAAAATATCAATAATTTGTTTAAAATCATAACAAATGATTTAGAAAGAATTGGGATGAAAAATTCCGTATTTGAAAAGATAAAAATATATTTTTATCGAAATGAACTAGTTTTGAAATAGAATAATAAATCCAATATTTTTAAAATAAATAAATTGGATTTGAAATGGTTTTAAAAATAACCAGGATTTCCAATATATGAATTGGAATGGATTTAAATCGAAATTATCTTCGTAAAATTTCGATATTGGATTCCGTGATTATACGGATATTGTGTAGGAATTTGGAAGTTATATATATCGTTATTCCAATACGATATTTATTGATTTTATAATTTGATACTGAATATAAGACGATATATTTCTATTCAGATCCTTGTATTTAATATCAAATTGGATTTTGGGTTTGTCGTGATTGATATCTTTAATAATATTATTTTTAAACCCAATAGAGTTATGAAAATTAGAATCTGACTGGAGATTAGCTAAGTTGAATGGTTTCCTGGGTATTGATCTGATGTTGGTTTCGGCCTTCGGGGTAAATACTTAGGGAATTGTTCTCTTACTAATTTACAGTTAGAAATTGATGAGATTTTGGGTTTGTCGCGAATGGTGTCTTCATCAACACTGTTCTTGAACCCAGTTGAGAAAAGATTAAATCTTTTTATTTAGATTTAATGTAGTATACCAATTAATTAATATTTAATTAGAATTGAATTGAAATTGGTCTTTGGGTTTATCGTGAACGGTGTTTTAAATAACACTTGTTCTTTAACCCGATTAACAATGAAATGAGATTTTGGGTTGAAGTGAATGGTATCTTTAATAATACAATTCTTAGGCCCAATGGAGTTAAGAAAATCAGAAACTAAAGGGAGATTGGTTAAGTAAAATGGTTTCTTGGGTATTGATCTGATGTTGGTTTCGGCCTTCGGGGTTAATACTTAGGTAATTGTTCACTTGCTAATTTACGGTTAGATGCTAATGGAATGGAATGTGATTTTGGGTTTATCGTGAACCGTGTTTGAAATGACATTGGTTCTTTAACCTAGTTAAAAATAGGATATGGTTTCCCAAGTTAAATAATCACTGATATTGATTTTTGGGAAGATTAAAACCAAGTGGAGTTTTAATGAATCTTTAATTAGATTGAAAGGATCGAGAATGGAGTTTCGCCAGTTTTGCTCCTAACGATAGTTGAATCTTTAATTAGATTTGAATGGGAAATGGTATTTAAATTTACCGGTAACACTGTGGTGTTAGTTGTGGAGTAATACCAGTTTTACCTCATGGGATGAATAGGTTGGGATTGAGAAATTAAATAAATAATTACTTCGGTGTGGTTCGCTAACCCCGACTAGTTTGGAAAACCGTAATATGGTTTGAATTGAAATCCAAAGGAAGATTAAAGAATAAATTTTAAAGAATTTATCTTTGATAAAATTAATGGGAAAAATCCCTAAAGATGTGAATATTTTAATAAAAGAATATTCAGAATTGGAATGAGGCGTATGTTGTGTTTTTATAGCACTTGTTTATTATATACGCGAGTTATTCGGAAAGGTCGGGTTTATACCCATTCTGAATAACTGATTCGACGATAAGTCGACGATGAAGACAGTGGTTGAAGACCGGAGGTCTTCACATTGTTTGGATGATTACTGATGTCTTGATTGGGCTGTACACCCAAGACGAGGTAATAAGTGGTGATCGTCCAGACGTACTTGGAGATCGACGGATATGCGAGGACCTCTCACCTGTATTGGACATATGAGGGAGGAATAAGGTGCCTCCGGTTTTGTTCAGACCCAAAACGAACTTCTAAATAGATTGTGTGTCTGACATTGGATTTTATTCTGTGCTGATTGATTTCTATTAAATATATATCTGTTTGGCGGCGGAGAATTTATTCTCTTGCTTAACGCCCTTCTCTGAGACGTACGAGCTCAGAGGTTATATATCGATTGATATCAGTCGCATGGCGTGAATTATCTGTGTGGCATGCTGAGATGCAGTGATCAAGGCTTTTGTTGAAAAGAAGAGTCTTGTGGTTGATGATCAAAGCACGGCTTTAATACAACGTAGCTTTGGGTATGGCGTTAATTCGTGAGCCTCACACCTCAGTATGAGTCAAAAATGGGATAAGGGAACGCAGTGAGTGCATGACATTTCTTTCTAGCTATAGGTGGTGTCAGTGTTTTATCAAGGCATGGCATTTTATATTTTTACCTTTGTGGATGTTGGATTGCGAGGCGCCTCGGTTACATCGGTCTCTACAGTGCCGATGGATAAGTCAGATAGGACCGGGAAACGTGTATTCAGGAATTGCCAATCCTCAAACGTAACGGAGGACCGACACTACAGGATCCAGGGGTTACCCAGAGTGTGTAGTCCCGAGGCATTTGCTGGAGTGTCTCAAAGCGGTTAGGGGTACATCCCTTGCCCAGACTCAAGACGGAAATCCAATTTCCAATAAGTGACTTTCAGTTTTGATTGTAGAGCCTAGTATTGGCGACATAGTAGCATGGGATACTATGCCGTCTATGATTGATACATTTATATTTGAAGTTGTATTCATACACTTTATACTATAATAGTATCAAAATGATTTGTTTTAAACGTACCAAGCATGTTTGGCTATTATAAGGTAAAACCCTATCCTCCGGCTTGCGTTGCATTGTGTGATGGGACCTGGGTCTTATAATTGCTTCATTTTTCCAAAAAACATTGCGTTGTTTATTCTATGCACTAGTATTCTTGGGAGGAAACTCGTTCCGTGTTATACAGCGTGGTCCCTTGAATTACTCTCTTTTAAAGTAAAGTTTTAAATAACTATTTTAGTTCTCACACCAGTCACATGACTGACCTGGAGTTTATTGTTTTAACCTAAACTCTGGGTGCCCCTATTTCTACACGGGCAGCTAGTAGTTTTGGTTTTGCAGATTTATATTCATAGGATCCTGGTTTACACCTAGAATGATATTCGGAAAGCTCTGTATCCATGTATCTCTTTCAGTTGTGTATTGTATTATTTTTCCGCTGCTATGTATTGTATTGTAATCTCTGATATTTTATGATGTGTAATATTTATTCATACTCTGTATATTCTTGTATTCTGATGGAATTGTTGTAATAAGCAACGAAATGTTCTATTCGTGTTCTGATTCGTCTTGTTCTCAAAGCAATTAGTTCTTTCCTTTACGGGGAAGTTCAGGTCGTTACAACTGAGGCATATACGGACTCTAAAAATTCCAAAAAAATTATTTCTAGCTTTGTATTGACGATATGGTCCGAACAAAACTAATTTCCTCAAATTTGAAGACCGTTTGAAAAATGGCCATTTTCTGGTCGATCCAAATTGACGAAACTGTCGAAACACGTTTTCTTTTGCCACACTCACATATCAATTCCAAAAATTGTGAATTTTAGAACCTAGCAATAATTTGACATCCCAGATACAACAAAAGTGGTTTCGTCGAAAACTGATGAGACGACCCGATATAACCAAGGCGCCTCGCAATCCATCATCCACATGAGTAAAATGTCAAGGCTTGTAAAACTCTGATACCACTCCTAGCTAGAAGGAAACGCATGCCCTCCCTGCAGTCCTCTCCCGTTTCTAGTTCACACTGGGTTGTGAGGCTCGCGAATTAACGCCACACAAAGCTACGGTATATTAAAGCCGTGCTTTGATCATCTACCACAAGGCTCTGCTTTTCACCAGAAGCCTTGATTATTTGCGTCTCAGCATGCCACACAGGCAATTCACGCTATGCAACCGATGTCTATCAATCACACAGAATGAAATCCAATGTCAGACACACATCCATTTACAAGTTCGTTCTGTGTCTGAACGAAACCGGAGGCACCTTATTCCTCCCCCATAAGTCCAATACATGGGAGAGGCCCTCGCATATCCGGTCAATCTCCAAGTACGTCTGGACGATCACCACTTATTACCTTGTCTTGGGTGTACAACCCAATCAAGACATCAGTAATCATCCAAACGATGTGAAGACCTCCGGTCTTCAACCACCGTCTTCATCCTCGACATATCGTCGAATCAGTTATTCATAATGGGATAAAACCGGTCTTTCCGAATAACTCGCGTATATAATAAACAAGTGCTATAAAAACACAACATACGCCTCATTCCAATCCAGAATATTCCTTTATTCAAATATGCTTATACTTTAGGGAAGGTTCCCATTAATTTTATCAAAGATAAATTCTTTAAATTTATTCTTTAATCTTCCTTTGGATATCATTTCAATCCAATTAAAGATACATTAAAACTCCACTTGGTTTTAATCTTCCCAAAAATCAATATTAACGATTGTTTAACTTGGGAAATCATATCCTGTCCTTAACTGGGTTAAAGAACCAATGTCATTCAAAACACGGTTCACTATAAACCCAAAATCACATTCCATTCCATCAGCCTTTAACCGTAAATTAACAAGTGAACAATTCCCTAAGTATTAACCCCGAAGGCCGAAACCAACATCAGATCAATACCCACGAAACAATTCATCTTAACTAATCTCCAGTTAGTTTCTGATTTTCTTAACTCCATTGGGCCTAAGAACAGTATTATTAAAGATACTATTCACGACAACCCAAAATCTTATTCCTGTCTTTAACTGGGTTAAAGAACTAATGTCCTTTAAAACACGGTTCACAATAAACCCAAAATCACATTCCATTCCATCAGCCTTTAACCGTAAATTAGCAAGTAAACAATTCCCTAAGTATTAACCCCGAAGGCCGAAACCAACATCAGATCAATACCCAGGAAACCATTCAACTTATATCCAGTTAGTTTCTGATTTTCTTAACTCCATTGGGTCTAAGAACAATATTATTAAAGATACCATTCACGACAAACCAAAATCCAATTTGATATTAAATACAAGGCTCTGAATAGAAAATATATCGGCTTATATTCAATATCAAATTCTGAAATCAACCAATATCGTATTGGAATAACGATATGTATATATATATATATATATATATATATATATATCTTCCAAATTCCTCCACAATGTCCGTATAATCACGGAATCCAATATCGAGATATTCCGAAGATAATTTCGATTCAAATCCATTCCAATTCATATATTGGAAATTCCGGTTATTTTTAAAACCATTTCAAATCCAATTTATTTATTTCTAAAAATATTGGATTATAATTCTAGTTCATAACTAGTTCATTTTGATAAAAATTATTTTTATCTTTTCAAATGTGAATTTTTTCAGCCCAATTCTTTCCAAATCATTTATTATGTTTTTACACAATTTATTGATATTTTTAATAATTTTATCATGGCCCGTACATCCGATTTCCATAAACAGCCATCGAACTACATTTACAGCGACCTTTTCCAAATTTGATCTGGGCATAATTCCAAATCCAACCGTTAGATTTCAAATCTCTAGTATTCGTTAGAAAGCTCTTTTCGATACGAACCCAACGGTTCCTGTTTTAGGAGAATCCGACGGTCGGACCTCCCGTAATGTCCGTTCGAAGTCAATGGTCGAAATTCGCGAACTACCGCGGCACGGCGCATTCTATTCAGGCCATTATATATATAATATATATATATATATATATATATATAATATATTCCATCGATTTCCATTCAATATGTATTTTATAAATCGTTTTAAATTCGTTTTCAAAACAATTTCAACTTCATATTCAATTTCTAATAAAAATTGAATATTCCATATCATCGATATATAAATGATAGCATTTTCAAAACATTAGATTTTGAAATCATTTCCTTTTCGATATTCATTATAGAAATGAATAAAATCGATATAAATATCGTTTACGTCAAAATGGCGTTAATCTAATCAACATGGCTTTATATATTTAAATATATTCGTGTCCATCCCAAATCGGACATCAAAATCCAATTTTGATCTTTTACTGAATATTATTTTAAAATATTCATCATTTTAAAATATTCGTTATTTTAAAATTATTTATTCTTTCTGAACTGGAATCAGACACTGTCCATTACCATATAATTTGATTTATATGGATTTCATACAACACATGTACACAACAGCAATCAAACACAGTCAATCATCGTCCAAAGTGCATTCTACACTTCATATGCATGAAATATAAATATTCAACGCTCACATAGCTTGTCAACCAATCGATTGACATACAGCTAATTATTAGGATTAGTGTATGTCCAATATCATCCCAATACCCGTGTGGGGTTTCGATCAAAAATAATGAATTTTATTTGTGAAGTTGGGCGATGTGTAATATTTATCGTCCTAATCAATATCAGTCAAATCAGTGTACATAAACAAATCGTCTGATTTGTTTATGAATATTTATTTTATATACACGTTACAAATTATATTTTTAATTATAAATTATTTATTTCCATCCCACATCACACACTCAATTTTCACAACAAAATCAAATACACAAACAAGCCGTCCATGGTCTGTGGACGACGAGTGTCGGGTGCTGCTAAGCATCGTCTGCATTCTAGTATATATTTTAACTAGGAAATAAAATAAAAGTGAGAAGTTCTCACATTTGGGATCCACTCCTCCATTCTCTATTTCTGAACGGTTCAGATTTGCCTTAAATTCCAATGCTATCTTTTCCCGCTGTTCATAGTATAATATGATGTTTATTTCAAAAATCACATTTTTATAATGGCACTTCATATATAAAAATCATATATTTTTACAATGATTCTTTCTATATAAAAATTATATTTTTTATATCTCTACTTCTTATATAAAGATCGAATTTTTATCGCTACTTCATATATTTAAAAATTGAATTTTTATCGCTACTTCATATATATTAAAATCGAATTTTTATCGCTACTTCATATATATAAAAATCGAATTTTTATACTCTCCTCTTCATGATAAAAATCATATTTTTATATTCTACTTATATAAAAATTATATTTTTATCCTACTAAAAATAATATTTTTACATAACAAAAATCGTATTTTAACTTCTATTCCAGTTGCATAAAAGTCACATTTTTATTCTCCACATACATGAATAAAAATCACAATTTTAATTTCACAACATCATTATGAAATTCAGATCTTTATATTCACTATTTTATCATCATAAAAATCTAAACTTTCCTCGTTTAAAAATCTAAACTTTCCTCGTTTAAAAATCTAAACTTTCTTCATTTAACAAGATCAGATATTAAATTAATTTAACTAAATAAAATCAAATAATAAAAAGAAGAAACTCACAGTATTTGATCGAGAGGGGGGGGGGCTGTCGAATCTTGCGCGGCGCAGTAGAGGGGGAGTGGTCTGGTGGTGCGCTGATGGTGGCACGGCGAGGGTGCAGGCGGAGGCGCAGGTGGCTCGCCGGGGTGTGGTTGGACGGTGGCTCGATGGAAAGGGAGGATGCACGGCTTTCTGGTTCTCGAAAGAGGGCGTCGAGGTTTTGGCGAGCAAGCGGAGGATAGGAGAAGAGGGAGGGTGGCGCGATGCTGATAGGGTGGGCGGTGGCGGCTCGCTGTTGACGGAGGGAGGTTACGGTGGGGCGATAGCGAGAGGAGGTCGCCATTTTTCCCATCGGGGGTTTTAACTGATTTGGGGGAAATAGAAAACGAGGGGGGGGGGTTGTTTATGTAAAGAAAATGATTTTATATATTTTATTTTTCTTTCAAAAAGGTTGACATTGTATACTAACTCCAAACGAGAGCTAACGAGTGTCGTCCCTAGCTAATTACCCCCATTTCGAACACAATGAGATATGTCTCGCATGCCAATTCGATTGTTACGATCAGTTTTCGCTGAAATTAAAATATAAATCATTATATTGAATTTTAAACGTACATTTCAATTTACTAAGGTCACATACGGACCCAAAAAATTCCAGAAAAATTATTTCTAGCTTCGTATGGACGATACGGTCCTAACATAACTAATTTCGTCAAATTTGTAGAACGTTTGAAAAATGTCTATTTTCTGGTCGATCCAAATTGACTGAAACTGTCAAAACACGTTTTACTTCGCCACGCTCACATATTAATCCCAAAAATTATGAATTTTGGAATCTAGCAATATCTTGACATCCAGATCCAACAAAAGTGGTTTCGTCGAAAACGGAGGTCGTTTGCAAAATTTCCATTTTTAAGGGATATATTTTCCATATCAACTATTCTGAATTTTCAACTGGGCATAACTTTTTATTCCCGCTATGAAATTTCAATTTTTCAGATTCGTTGGAAAGATATTTTCAAATAGAATCTAATATTTTTGGTTTTGTTAAAATCCGGTTTATTTTGAATCCTGTACAATCATTTGAAATTGAATTTTCAAACTACCGCGCCATTTTCAATTCCTTTTATTATTAAAAATAAATATTTATATTCTAACGTCATTTCAAATAAATACATACCTCTAATTCAATTCAAAATAAATTTCTCATCGTTATTATTTAAAATAATTCATTTTGAATATCCAAAATTCATCAAAATTGCCAAAATAAAAATTTTAAATTGGTTCGATTTTTCCGCGTTGTTACAATCTCCCCCACTTAAAATCTTTCCGTCCTCGAAAAGGAGCGAAGCTGAAAGTTGTTTTGCAAACCAACTCAGCTTTCAGTTTGGCTTTCAATCTTCAACTTTTCGGTTTCTAAGAATTTTCCAATTCTTCATAAATTTGGCTAACACCCTAAATTTTTGAATTTTTTTGCCATAACCTCCTTTGTACGGGAGCACCGGGAAAATCCCAAAATCGTCATACATGCCTCTCCGATCCAATAAGAAAAAGAAAAAGAAACAGCCAAGCGGCTCATAAAATCATCAAAAACCCCAAGAAATACAATAAACATGTACCTATTTGTCGGGCAAACAATTTTATTCTTCTGCTCTAGCCTTTTTGCAATGACCTGTTCAATGGATACACATGTATATGCATGCAATTTCAAACAATTTTCAATACAGTTCAATATTTGGTACAATCTGGTTATATGTACCGTTCTTTCACATAATGGTTTTATTAGATAACAAATAATCATACAACACAACCATCAATCAATTAATGAATTAACGTTTCAAATTCATAATTTTGATACATATTCCAAAAATCATATTTTTGATGCCAAATCACAACAATAAGCCCTATCTAGTTTTGGTTCTCACACCAATCAATTGGAATCATATAGAAATCCCATTTTCGAACCTCGAACACAATTACTGATGATGGGTACCCATCATCAGAATCATTCCCAAATGACTATAGTGTGATTCTATATCTATCCAGCATATTAAAACTTCGAATATACGTTTGCAAGGCGTATATGCAAAATCTTTATATACTCGATTGTCCAAATTCAATACAAATAAATATTCAAATACGTTGAATAAGGTTTAAATTTTCAAAATAATATTTGTTTTCATCTTAAAAATATACTCTACACACTCGTTCTAGGATACTACTGATCCTATCTCTAACGAGTCATTCCTATTGCATATTACTAATCCAATCCCTGATGAATTTTGTCGTTTGGTTCTAACGTGTCTTGTTCTCCGAGCTCTGTAAACCAAAGCTCTGATACCAACTGAGACGACCCGATATAACCGAGGTGCCTCGCAATCCATCATCCACATAAGTAAAATGTCAGGGCTTGTAAAACGCTAACACCACTCCTAGCTAGAAGGAAACGCATGCCCTCCCTGAATTCCTCTCCCGTTTCTGGTTCACACCGGGCTGTGAGGCTCGCGAATTAACGTTACACAAATTTACGCTATATTAAAGCCGTGCTTTGATCATCAACCGCAAGACTCTGCTTTTCAACAGAAGCCTTGATCATTTGCATCTCAGCATGCCACACAGGCAATTCACGCTATGCAACTGATGTCTATCAATCACATAGAATGAAATCCGATGTCAGACACACATCCATTTGCAAGTTCGTTCTGGGTCAGAACGAAACTGGAGGCACCTTATTCCTCCCCCGTATGTCCAATACAGGGGAGAGGCCATCGCATATCCGGTCAATCTCCAAGTACGTCTGGACGATCACCACTTATTACCTTGTCTTGGGTGTACAGCCCAATCAAGACATCGGTAATCATCCAAACAATGTGAAGACCTCTGGCCTTCAACCACCATCTTCATCCTCGACATATCGTTGAATCAGTTATTCATAATGGGATAAAACCGGTCTTTCCGAATAACTCGCGTATATAATAAACAAGTGCTATAAAAACACAATAAATGCCTCATTCCAATCCAGAATATTCCTTTATTCAAATATTCTTATACTTTGTGGAAGGTTCCCATTAATTTTATCAAAGATAAATTCTTTAAATTTATTCTTTAATCTTCCTTTGGATATCATTTCAATCCAATTAAAGATGCATTAAAACTCCACTTGGTTTTAATCTTCCCAAAAATCAATATTAACGATTGTTTAACTTGGGAAATCATATACTATCCTAAACTGGGTTAAAGAACCAATGTCATTTAAAACACGGTTCACTATAAACCCAAAATCACATTCCATTCCATCAGCCTTTAACCGTAAATTAGCAAGTGAACAATTTAAAACACAGTTCACTATAAACCTAAAATCACATTCCATTCCACCAGCCTTTAACCATAAATTAGCAAGTGAACAATTCCATAAGTATTAACCCCAAAGGTCGAAACCAACATCAGATCAATACCCAGGAAACCATTCAACTTAACTAATCTCCAGTTAGTTTCTGATTTTCTTAACTCCATTGGGCCTAAGAACAATATTATTAAAGATACCATTCTCGACAACCCAAAATCTTATTCCTGTCTTTAACTGGGTTAAAGAACCAATGTCCTTTAAAACACGGTTCACAATAAACCCAAAATCAAATTCCATTCCATCAGCCTTTAACCGTAAATTAGCAAGTGAACAATTCCCTAAGTATTAACCCCGAAGGCCGAAACCAACATCAGATGAATACCCAGGAAACCATTCAACTTAACTAATCTCCAGTTAGTTTCTGATTTTCTTAACTCCATTGGGTCTAAGAACAGTATTATTAAAGATACCATTCACGACAACCCATAATCCAATTTGATATTAAATACAAGGCTCTGAATAGAAAATATATCCGCTTATATTCAATATCAAATTCTGAAATCAACCAATATTGTATTGGAATAACGATGTGTGTGTGTATATATATATATATCTTCCAAATTCCTCCACAATGTCCGTATAATCACGGAATCCAATATCGAGATATTCCGAAGATAATTTCGATTCAAATCCATTCTAATTCATATATTGGAAATTCTGGTTATTTTTAAAACCATTTCGAATCCAATTTATTTATTTCTACAAATATTGGATTATAATTCTAGTTCATAACTAGTTCATTTTGATAAAAATATATTTTTATCTTTTCAAATGTGAATTTTTTTAGCCTAATTCTTTCCAAATCATTTATTATGATTTTACACAATTTATTGATATTTTTAATAATTTTATCAAGGCCCGTACAATCGATTTCCATAAACAGCCATCGAACTGTACTTACAGCGACCTTTTCCAAATTTTGATTTGGACATAATTCCAAATCCAACCGTTAGATTTCAAATCTCTAATATTCGTTAGTAAGCTCTTTTCGATACGAACCCAACGGTTCCAGTTTTAGGAGAATCCGACGGTCGGCCCCCCATAATGTTCGTTCGAAGTCAATGGTCGAAATTCGCGAACTACCGCGGCGCGGCGCGTTCTATTCAGGCCATTATATATATAATATATATATATTATATATATTTCGTCGATTTCCATTCAAAACGTATTTTATAAATCATTTTAAATTCGTTTTCAAAACAGTTTCAACTTCATATTCAATTTCTAATCAAAATTGAATATTCCATATCATCGATATATAAATGATAGCATTTTCAAAACATTAAATTTCGAAATAATTTCCTTTTCGATATTCATTATAGAAATGAATAAAATCGATATAAACATCGTTCACGTCAAAATGGAGTTAATCTAATCAACATGGCTTTATATATTTAAATATATTCGTGTCCATCCCAAATAGGACATCAAAATCCAATTTTGATCTTTTACTGAATATTATTTTAAAATATTTGTTATTTTAAAATTATTTATTCTTTTTGAACTGGAATCAAACACAGTCAATTACCATATAATTTGATTTTTATGGATTTCATACAACACATGTACACAACAACAATCAAACACAGTCAATCATCGTCCAAAGTGCATTCTACACTGCATAAGCATCAAATATAAATACTCAACGCTCACACAGCTTGTTAACCAATCGATTGACATACAACTAATTATTGGGATTAGTGTGTGTCCAATATCATCCTAATACCCTTGTGGGGTTTCAATCAACAAGCAATGAATTTTATTTGTGCAGTTGGGCGATGTGTAAAATTTATCGTCCCAATCAATATCAGTCAAATCATTGTACATAAACAAATCGTCTGATTTGTTTATGAATATTTATTTTATATACATGTTAAAAATTATATTTTTAACTATAAATTATTTATTTCCATTCCACATCACACACTCAATTTTCACAACAAAATCAAACGCACAAACAAGTCGTCCATGGTCTGTGGACGATGGGTGTCGGGTGCTGCTAAGCACCGTCTGCATCCTAGTATATATTTTAACTAGAAAGTAAAATAAAAGTGAGAAGTTCTCACATTTGGGATCCACTTCTCCATTCTCTATTTTTGAACAGTTCGGATTTGCCCAAAGTTCCAATGCGATATTTACCCGCTGTTCATAGTAAAAATCTCATTTTTAATATGATGTTTATTTTTAAAATCACATTTTTATAATAGCACTTCATATATAAAAATCATATATTTTTACAACGCTTCTTTCTATATAAAAATTATATTTTTATATCTATACTTCTTATATAAAGATCGAATTTCTTTCGCTACTTCATATATATAAAAATCGAATTTTTATCGCTACTTCATATATATAAAAATCGAATTTTTATATTCTCCTCTTCATGATAAAAATCATATTTTTATATTCTACTTATATAAAAATTATATTTTTATCCTACTAAAGTAATATTTTTACATAACAAAAATCGTATTTTAACTTCTATTCCATTTGCATAAAAGTCACATTTTTATTCTCCACATACATGAATAAAAATCATAATTTTATTTTCACTACATCATTATAAAAATCAGATCTTTATATTCACTATTTCATTATCATAAAAATATAAACTTTCCTCGTTTAAAAATATAAACTTTCCTCGTTTAACAAGATCAGATTTTAAATTAATTTAACTAAATAAAATCAAATAATAATAATAAAAAGAAACTCACAGTATTTGATCGAGAGGGGGGGATGTCGAAGCTTGCGCGACACAGTAGAGGGGGAGTGGTCTTGTGGTGCGCTGATGGTGGCACAGCGAGGGTGCAGGCGGAGGCGCAGGTGGCTCGCCGGTGGCTCGATGGGAAGGGGGTGCGCGGCTTTCTGGTTCTCGAAAGAGGGCGTCGAGGTTTTGGTGAGCAAGCGGAGGATAGGAGAAGAGGGAGGGTGGCGCGATGCTGATGGGGTGGGCGGTGGTGGCTCGCTGCTGACGGAGGGAGGTGACAATGGGGCGATAGCGAGAGGAGGCCGCCATTTTTCCCATCGAGTGTTTTAACTGATTTGAGGAAAATAGAAAACGGGGGAGGTGGGTTGTTTATGTAAAGAAAATGATTTTATATATTTTATTTTTCTTTTAAAAAGGTTGACTTTGTATACTAACTCCAAACAAGAGCCAACGACTGTTGTCCCTAGCTAATCACCCCCATTCCAAACACAATGGGATAAGTTTCGCAAGACAATTCGATTGTTACGATCAGTTTTTGCTGAAATTAAAATATAAATCATTATATTGAATTTTAAACGTACATTTCAATTTACTAAGGTCACATTCGGACCCCAAAAATTCCAGGAAAATTATTTCTTGCTTCGTATGGACGATACGGTCCTAACAAAACTAATTTCATCAAATTTGGAGATCCTTTGAAAAAATGGCTATTTTCTGGTCGATCCAAATTGATTGAAACTGTCAAAACACGTTTTACTTCGCCACGCTCACATATTAATCCCAAAAATTATGAATTTTGGAATCTAGAAATATCCTAACATCCCGGATCCAAGAAAAGTGGTTTCATCGAAAACGGAAGTCGTTTACAAAATTTTCATTTTTAAGGGCTATATTTTCCATAGCGACTATTCTGAATTTTCAACTGGGCATAACTTTTTATTCCTGCTATAAAATTTCAATTTTTCGGATTCGTTGGAAAGATATTTTCAAATAGATTCTAATATTTTTGGTTTCGCTAAAATCTGGTTTATTTTGAATCCTGTACATTCATTTGAAATTTGAAATTGAATTTTCAAACTACCGCGCCATTTTCAATTCCTTTTATAATTAAAAATAAATATTTATATTCTAACGTCGATTGAAATAAATATATACCTCTAATTCCATTCAAAATAAATTTCTCGTTGTTATTATTTAAAATAATTCATTTTAAATATCCAAAATTCATCAAAATTACCAAAATAAATTTTTTAAATTGGTTCGAATTTTCCGGGTTGTTACAACGGAGGTTGTTTGCAAAATTTCCATTTTTTTAAGGGCTAAAATTCCATAGCGACTTTTCTGAATTTTCAACTAGGCATAACTTTTTATTCCCGCTACGAAATTTTGATTTTTCGGATTCGTTGGAAAGATATTTTCAAATAGATTCTAATATTTTTGGTTTCACAAAAATCCGGTTTATTTTGAATCTTGTACATTCATTTGAAATTTGAAATCGAATTTTCGAACTACCACGCCATTTCCAATTTATTTTATAATTAAAATAAATATTTATATTCTAATTTCGATTTAAATAAATATATACATTCTAATTCTTTTCAAAATAAATTTCTAGTCGTTATTATTTAAAATATATCATTTTAAATATTCAAAATTCATCAAAATTGCCAAAATAAAAAATTTAAATTGGTTCAGATTTTCTGGGTTGTTACAAAATTGTTTGTGATGTGGAATGGACTGTATGAAATATTCATGTGTTGAAATATAATATTTTATCGTTAAAAATATAATTTTGAACGTGTAATAAACAGAATAAATATTCATTTACAAATCGGGCGATTTGTTTATGTACACTTATTTGACTGATATTGATTGGGACGATAAATTTTACACATCGCCCAACTGTAGAAATAATATTCAGTATTTGTTTTTTGAAACCCCACACGGGTATTGGAATGATATTTGATGTACACTAATCCCAATCGTTTAGTTGTGTGTTGATCGATTGGTTGACAGGCTATTGTAAGCGTTAATTATTTATATTTAACGCTTATGCAGTGTAGAATGCACTCTGGAAGATGTTTGACTGTGTTTGATTATTGTTGTGTACATGTGTGTATGAAATCCATACAATCAACATTATATGGTAATTGACTGTGTCTGATTCCAGTTCAGAAAGAAGGAATATTTTAAAATAACGAATGTTTTAAAATAAGAAATATTTTAAAATAATATTCAGTAAATGATCAAGATCTGATTTTGATGTCCGATTTTGGATGGACACGAAAATATTTAAACATATGAAGCCATGTTGATTAGATTAACTCCATTTTGACGTGAATGATATTTATATCGATTTTATTCATTTTTATAATGAATATCGAAAAGGAAATGATTTCGAAATATAATATTTTGAAAACGTTATATTTATATATCGACGATATAGAATATTCAATTTTGATTTGAAATTGAATATGAAGTTGAAATAGTTTTGAAAACGAATTATAAAATACGTTTTAAATGGAAATCGACGAAATATATATTATATATATAATATAATGGCCTGAATAGAACGCGCCGCGCAGCGGTAATTCGCGAATTTCGACATTAACTCCAAATAGACATTACGGGAGATCCGACCATCGGATTCTCCTAAAACCAGAACCGTTGGGTTCGTATCGAAAAGAGTTTTCTAACAAATATTAGAGATTTGAAATCTAACGGTTGGATTTGGAATTATGTCCAAATAAAATTTGTAAAAGGTCGTTGTAAGTGCAGTTCGATGGCCGTTTATGGAAATCGACTGTACGGGCCTTGATAAATTATTAAACATATCAATAATTAGAGTAAAATCATAAGAAATGATTTCGAAAGAATTGGGATGAAAAAAATCCATATTTGAAACGATTGAAATAGATTTTTATCGAAATGAACTAGTTTTGAACTAGAATTATAATCCAATTGTTTTTAAATAAATAAATTGGATTTGAAATGGTTTTAAAAATAACCAAAATTTCCAATATATGAATTGGAATGGATTTGAATCGAAATTATCTTCGGAATATTTCGATATTGGATTCCGTGATTATACGGGCACTGTGGAGGAATTTGGAAGATATATATATATATATACATATATATATATCGTTTTTCCAATACGATGTTTGTTGAGTTCAGAATTTGATATTGAATAAGCCGATATATTTTCTATTCAGAGCCTTGTATTTAATATCAAATGGGATTTTGGGTTTTTCGTGAATGGTGTCTTCACTAACACTTTTCTTAAACCCAATGGAGTTAAGGAAATTGGAAACTAACTTGAGGTTAGCTAAGTTGAATGGTTTCCTAGGTATTGATCTTGTAATGACCCGGGATTTTGACGATCTTGGTTATCCGATATACCACACATATCGAACATCAAAGGATCAGAAATATCGGTCATAAATGAAAGAAATTAGAGGGTGAGAATAGATAAGGTAGAAACTTAGAATAGAAGAATTATAAGAACACAACATCAGAGTAACACGAACCTCACAGTGGAACGAATAACATATAATAGATAACATATCTTTGAAATATACATCTGTACTTGAATATACATCATTATCAAAGTACAACACAGCGGAAATAAACTATAGCTATATGATCCTGAAGCCTCCTGCTCCAGCTCTTCAAGTGTATCTGTAAAATCCCGACTACTTGACTGCCCATACAAATTTAGGCACCTAAGAGTTTAGGGAAACAAACAAATAAACTCCGGGTCACTCATGGGACTGGTATGAGTAAAATAGTTAAAATAGTTCGAATAAGTAAACGATATCTCATAAGACCACGTCGTATAACGGAACGGGTTTTTCCCTTATGAGAATCCAAAATATCTTATATCAAAAACCTTTTAATATTATAATAATTTCTATCAACCACAATATAATAATCATCTAGCAGAAACGCTTTTATCTCACGTTCTACATATATAGTATACAATCAAAACCGCAAGCACGTATTGGGTAATGGATTTCCAACTATGACAAGGTATGGAACCACCTTTCGCTAGTGTACCTCTAGAAAGGAATATACTGGGTTCAACAAGAACATCTTGCAACTCGGCCACACATGACCGACCACTCATTTCGCTTGAGAGTATCGAATGTATATCACCAACAGTTGGGATCAACAACCGTTTCCCGAATGGGACAACATCAACAATAGATTTTTAGAAGTAAATGAAACTCTAGATCAGGTGATTATACACCCTAATAGGTGCGACCTACATAGCCATGCTGCCTGCACGATTTCTGTCATTTACCGGTTGATGAGGCTTAAGGTTACGCTTTATCATTACATCAGATTCACTTTGAATACCACATTGTCAGATCCATCGAAAATCACTAATCGACGTCTACAATAGTACATTATGTGTTAGCTAAAGAAGTTTCCTTCTCCGCTTCCACTCTTGGTACGGTTAAAGAAATCAATGTACATGACCTTTCTGGAAATACTCTGTCAGACATTCCTCCATACAAGTAATCCAGGAACAGGATGAACCGAAGGCACTATTCAGTACATCCATCTTAGGCACTGTTATCTAAGACTTATACCATAGCCCTTGCACTTTACTCCGTCTTCAAATATCCTTGGCATATATGATTCGCAACGCTTATGCCAATACAGAGTGGTTCTTTGGATAATAATCCAACCGGTCTCTCCGTACTAACAGCGTTAAAGTGGTCAAAACTTCGATAGTCTGTGAGTTAACTATCAAAGAAAAACAAGTGTGCAAACAACGATATTATTTCCAAATGGAAATTTTATCAATCAATCATCAATCATATACATATATATATATATATATATATTCATATTCCCTATTTCAATATTTGATTACGTTTCTGATTCCTATTTGGAAAACATTTCCAAATCTTCTTTACTTGGATTTAAACAGATGTTTAAATCAACATCGCTACGACAACTCAAACCACTATACTTATTCACTAAATACATTTAACCGCTTTCACTCTCGAACCTTAACCATTCCTTAGTTAAAAATGAAGTCAATCAAGTTGGGGTAATACTACCTCTCAGACCTTAACTGAACAACGTTTCTAACCTTGAAACAGACAAAGTTCACCTATTAATTCTTTAATAAACTTCCTTACGTAACTCTCTTTCGAATCATCTCTATTCGATAATTCTTTCCTTCGAATAAGGTATATTCGATAACTCTATTCAATTTACTCTATTCGATTAACCCTTATCAATTAACTCTATCGGACTAACGCTATTGGATTAACTCTATTTGATTTAACTCTAGTCGATAACTCCTTTAACTCTATTCGAATAAACCAAATTCGATTAACTTCTTTAATTCCATTCGAATAAACTATATTCGATTTATTCCTTTAACTCTATTCGAATAAACTATATTCGATTAACTCTATTTAACTCTTATTCGAATAACTAATATTCGATAACTCCTTTATTTTAACTCTAATCGATTAACTAATATTCTATAACTCCATTTGAATAACTCTAGTTCAATTTACTCTAACTGATTAACTCTAACTGGTTTACTGGTTAACTCTAATTGATTTACTCTAACTGGTTAAATCTTATTCGAATAACAAATATTCGATTAACTCTTATTCAGCTAACTCGACTCGGCTAACCCCTTTTCGAATAACATATTCGATTTACTAACTTTCGAATACCTTATTCGATTGACTCCCTTCGAAAACCATATTCGATTTGACTCTTATTCGAATAACTAAATTCGATTAACTCCATTTGAATAAACTATTCATTTATAAAGATTTACTTTTAGTAATGGTTCTTCACTTTACAAATGATTTCCTTTTTAGTAACGTTTTCCTTTTTATAACATCCTATTCGGTTATAAACAAATTTCCTTTTTATAAATCTATTCATTTTCTAAATATTTCCTTTTTAATTCTATTTGTACATGGTTTTACAAATATCTCCTTTTCGATTTCATTCGTAAAGGTTTTACAAATATTCCCTATCCAATCTCATTTGTAAATGGTTTACAAATATTCTCGTTCTAATCTATTTGCAAATGGTTTGCAAATAATTCCTTTAGGGTTTCATTTCTAAGCATTTTATATTTATAAATAATCCATTTATAAATAAATTTCTATTTATAAATATTCCATTTATAAATAATTCCTTTTTATAAAAACTCCTTTGATTGTAAATATTATCTCTTTTATAAAATCCTTTGATTTTATAAATAATCTATTTTCAATATTCATTTTGAAAATTCCCTTCCCACCATTCTGGTATGTTATGGTATTTAACACATCAAATCACGATGACCAATATCGTTCAAACACATATAATCGACAACAGATTATATCTCACATCATATATCACAATATATGAAAACAATAAAATAACTGTTGAGGAATCCAGTCGGATTCCTCCAACCTGTTTCCCTGCATCCACAGATGTTACACAATAAAATCAACATCACTTTCAGTTCCATATGATATATTCTGTTAAACAGAATCAATATAGAAATTCAAATAACTGTCTAGCAGTTCAATCAACAGTCAACACACAGTCAATCAGCCAATATTTAACAGTTCTACAAATACAACATGAAATTATAAACTGTTCAGAGTTAGTGAGATTTACTCACATTGGACTATCATCGTTAAATAACGATAATTGTCGCTTGATTCAGACGGACAATTTATTTTGCTATAAATTGTAACGAGCTTGGATTCACTCTCAGTCAGTTCCATGGTGTAGACCTTGTCCCTATGATCCCAATGTGACAAACGGTTCGCGATTCTGACCTCATATGACCAAGTTACACACTTTTAAAGTTTGAATACGATTTAAATTAATTAAACTCAAATAAAAATATTACGGGCCTCACCCCTCTTTAATGCCGGCCCATTTACCCTTGAAAACCCAAGCCCAAAATCCTTCTCTTCCTCTTCGATGCCTGCTGTTACTTGCGCACCTTGGAGCTCCTCACAAACCATTTCCGTCTATTTTCAAACCCACTGACCTCCCTAACCACTTCATGATTTTCCAAACCGAGATCGCCATTGTTCATCACTTCTGAATCTCAACCACTTCCTCACCAATTTGTGTAACTCGCGCCGGCTATGTGGGTGCCGACAGTCCATGTCGAGGTACGGACATCGACCCTTTTTGCCATCATTCTCCACGAAATTATCCATGCTGGTGCGGTTTTCAACTCTAAATCCAAATCCAATACTCACTTCACCAATTGATGCACCATCACCTCGAATCACTCAAACTTGTAAACCCTAGAACTTCGCTGTGATTACTTCCATCGGAAAAATGGAAGTCGAACACTGTAAAACTCTCATAGCCTTGAAGAGGAACTTATCCGGAATCCAAACATAAGCCTAGTTCAATTTAAAGATTTACTTTGGATTTGATTTCTGATTTTTGAACTTGAGATTTTCACTGTTGAAATTCTTTTGGTGGCGGCGCATTTTTAATCGACCTGAGAAAAATAGAATTAGGGTTTAGGAAAACTTAGAGAGGGTATTTATAGAGGATTTAAATATTTTTATATTTATTATTATATTCGTTTTTAATCAAACGCTATCTGCAATCATCCTCTAAAATTCGTATGACTACATACGATACCCAAAAATCACGAAACTGGACATGTAGCTAGAGTTCGACATTACGGTCCCAACGAAACTGGTTTCTTCGAATTCCGACTTCGTATGCTCACACAGCGTATTTTTAACCATCGAAATACTGACTGTTTCTCACTCTAAAAATCCGTACGGCCAACAGTGACTCTAAAAATCACGAAACTGAAAATCTAGCAACTATTTGACATTGCGGATCCAACAAAATTAGTTTCATCGAATTCCGTCTTCGTTTGCAAAAGTGGCTATTTTTAAAGCTCTGGATGACCCATTTAAATATATAAATATATTTAAATAAAAATAAATAAATTATTAATAAATTAATATTATCGTATATATTCAAAGTGGAATACCATACAGCTCTAGAATATCCCTATATGAATTTCTAACTTGATATTTCAATCTGGGTCAACCCTATATTCGATTTATATTGAAATTCCTTTTTAAAATATTAATAATTCCTTTATAAATTATAAAGGAATTCCATAGCGACTTTTCTAAAATTTGATTTGGACATAAATCAAAATCTACACGACGAAATCCTGATTTTTCTCTTGCACTAGAAAGATATACTCCACCAGCTCCACACGTTTCTTGTTTCATAGAAATCCGGTTTAAAACGAATCCTGTACATTCAGTTGAAGTTCGAATCGCCAATTCACGAACTGCAGCGCCATTTCGAGCTCGATTTTAATTATATCATAATTATACGTTCAAACTGTCATTCAAATAATATATTTGTTATTCTAATTCAATTTTAAACTGAATTAAATATCACAGATGATCCAGTTCACACCATATCGCCATTTCAGCCAATTCTGATTATTTCAGAATTTAATATATTATTTTAATTAAATATTCACCATTATTTGATTAAACCACCATTAAATCCTTTTAATCACCCTTTAAATAATTAAATTAATTAATTATAATACCTCTGCCAATGCAGGTCATTACAATCTTTCCCACTTAAAATAATTTCGTCCTCGAAATTGCTAAAAGGTAGGGGACGACCCTATCGACTGGTTAGAACATATTTGTTCACTTCTTAACTTCAGTTTCAACTAAACCAATTTAATTTCAATTAAATTATTAATTAATTCTTATCAACGAAAATTTTCAAAAATCCTGAAGTTTTTCTAACACCTTAACTTTTTGAAAAAGTTTCGCCAGCACCTCCTTTGTACTGGTTAATAGCTCAAACTCCAACTTGCCTCTCTGGGCCACCTCCATCCCTAACGAAAATCAAACAGCCAAGCGGCTTGCCAATTCGGCTCATAAATCTTATATCCAATAGAAATATAAACTTGTACCTTTTGTCGGCATATCATTATATCCTTTCCACCTGTTATCAATTCAGCGGATACAAGGGTCATCCCAATCAAATTCCAATCGGCTTTTATCCACAACACATCCATTCGCTTATATCCGAGCCAAATATTATTTCAGCTCGAGTTTCTTCTCGATTCCCAACTCTTAACTTGATTATCACATTACACTTCAAATTTGAATCTAACAATCCAATTTGTCTTGATATCATTCTAATTCAATCTCAGTTACCACTTTACTGGCTTTACTTTAATTCAAATTTGCTTTCACAAATTTCTGTTAAATTTGTTTTTAATTCAAATAGTCTTTCCCTGGGAGTTTTCAAATAGTTTACTCTTTTCAAAAATCAAAATTTCCTTTTGAACATGTCACTGAGCCCTTAATTAATATTCCATTAGTTAAATCACTTCTCTATTTCTTTATCAATATTTGTTAACCAAATATTTTCAATAACCATATTGGCCTTTTATGTTATTTGGAAAACATTTCCGAATATCGCCTTCCTTTATTTTCTAAACTTTAGAAAATATATGCTATTTATAATTGGAAAATATTCCAATTACTTATCTCTTTTCCGATCTCGTTTATTTCTATACTTAGGAAATATTCTTTATTATATTTCCAAGCTTACACTTATTTGTGTTAAAACGGATGTTGTGTAAAACATCGTTACGACAACCCAAATACTATATTCAACTAACTCTTATTTAACATTGATCTTCGAGCCTGAAATCTTACTATTTATTTGTTAATAATGAAATCAATCAAGTTGGGGTATAACTACCTCTCAGACCTTGACTGAATACATTTATAACGTCAAAACAGATATGACTACTTACTCGAATAATCGATACCATACAACTACTTATTCACTTTTAAACACGTATACACTTTCTCTTTCTATTCTTACTAGATTTTATTTTTAGTCTTCCTTTCTGATTTTACTATTCTATTTCTAAGTTCGTTTCCTTATCGACTTCTATATATATATATATATATATATATATATATATATATATATATATATATATATCGATACGTTGATTTCTAACTATCAAATTATCTTAAAAATATTCTAACTCCTTAAATTCCCGGAAAAATTCGCCATAACCTCCTTTGTACCAGGAGCATCGGGATATTTCAAATAGCCTCCCATGGCCCTCACCAATCCAAAAAGAAAAAGAAAAAGCCAAGAGGCTAGCCGATACGGCGCATAAAATCTCATATATACAAATTAAATACATACCTTTTCATCGAGCCTTCTATTTATATACCTTCATACCTTATCCATACCTATCTCATGTATATTTATACCTGCCCAATCTATTTTAACTATACCTGATCGTTTTAACTCAATTCATTAATTAATTTGTTAATTAACTCTTTAGTCTATTTCACTTTTATATTTGAACATGACACGTTCAAATATATCTTAACTTGCTTATTAACTAATTTGAATCCAAATTTCAAATTTAAGTTCTATATTCGATTTCGAATATCCATTTACAAATCCAATTCACCTTTCAAAGTTCAACTTCAAATTCAAAACTAGATTAACTAATTCCTCTTCCATTTAGTTAATTCTATTCAATTTCTATTCAAATTTTATATCACTTCTATTATTCAAATCTATATATCAAATTCTATATTATAAATCCCATTTTGAAATTCAACACAACTTGTCTTTCCCAAAACAAATTCAAAACAGTATCTCTGGTAGTAATTCGTCACTTACAACTCGAAAATGAGTACTGATGATGCAACTGTCATCATCGGAATCTATTTTCCAGCGATCGAAGTGAGTTTAATACTATAAAACCATTTCTAAACATTTCCACTTTGAAATTCATTTCAAAATATAATTCACACTGCTTGTAAAACAATTTCAAATCTCCCAGGATCTTAAATTTTCCTTATTTTTAATCCCAATCCATTTACAAACACTTATCCAATTGTAATGACCCGCATCCAGGGGTATAATTAATTTATTTAATTATATAAATAGTGATGTAGTGAATTAAATAGAGGTTTAATTAAATAATATGGAATAATTAATTTAATTAAATAACTAAATAATATGTTTAATTCAGAAATAATCAAAAATATTGGAAATCACAATATTCTGTGAACGGGGTCGTCCCTTATATTTAATTCAGCTTAGAGTTGAATTATATTGACGAATATATTCAATCGACGATAGTTTGAACGTATAATTATAATATAATTAAAATCGAGCTTGAAATGGCGCTGCAGTTCGTAAATTGGCGATTCGAACTTCAACTGAATGTATAGGATTCGTTTTAAGCTGGATTTCTGTGAAACAAGAAACGTGTGGAGCTGGTGAAGTATATATTTCTAGTGGAAGAGAAAGATCAAGATTTCGTCGTGTAGATTTTGAGATATGTCCAAATCAAATTTTAGAAAAGTCGTTGTGGAATTCCTTTATAATTTATAAAGGAATTATTTATATTTTTAAAAGGGATTTCAATATAAATCGAATATCGGGTTGACCCAGATTGGAAATATCAAGTTATAAATCCCAGTAGAGCTGTATGGTATTCCACTGTGAATATAGACGTTAATATTTAATTTTAAATATTTAATGTAATTTTATTTAAATATATTTATATATTTAAATAGGCTATTTAGAGCTTTAAAAATAGCCACTTTTGCAAACGAAGTCGAAATTCGACGAAACTAATTTTGTTGGATCCGCAATGTCAAATAGTTGTTAGATTCCAAGTTTGGTGATTTTTAGAGTCACTGGCCGTACGGATTTTTAGAGTGAGAAACAGTCAGTATTTAGACAGTTAAAAATACGTTGTGTGAGCATACGGAGTCGGAATTCAACGAAACCAGTTTCATTGGGACCGAAATGTCGAGTTGTAGCTACATGACCATTTCCGTGATTTTTGAACATCGTGTGTGATCACAGGGATTTTTAGAAGGAAAAACGAATTAACAAAAAAGGGAATATACCGGGAATATTCCTTCTTAAAAAAAATCTAGATATTTATCTTGGTTATAAATACCCCCCCTTAACAAGATCCTTAAGACCTAATTCACTTTTATCCGCCGTTCTTTTTCTGTCTTCAATGAAAAACAAATCTCATCTTCATAAATAGAAATCAATTCAAGATAAATCCTATAAATCATAATCCATGTATATTTAGCATCCTTAGACGGTCCTCTTCATTTCTATATACTTGTTGTTGAGTTCGACGTCCACTTTGTCAGCTGCGAAATTGAACAGTGGTTGCTAGGGTTCCACTGTACTGCAAATTGGAGCATCGAGGAGCGAAATGGAGTTCACTTTGGGATTCAGAGGATCAAAGAGAGCCTATGTGCTCGATTTGGTAGGATCCAACGGGTTTTTCTATCGCTCGAAGTGCTGAAACACGAGCAGGATACTGTTCGTCGCGATGCAGGGTGTGAGTTCGAGCTTCAAAGGGAGGGGATAGGAGATGGAGCGGGATTTGGGAAGGAGGTCGGTGGTTCCGGTTTGGTGAATCGATGGGTGATGAAGGTGTTGGGAGGGCTTGAATGTTTGGTAATGGACTGTAAATGTTCTGGAGCGTGAATTGGTGATTGGGGAAGAGAGAGAGAGCGTGAATTGGTGTTGGGAGGTGGGTCTTTTGATGGGAGGCTGGACCGTTAGTTAAAGGGTAAGGCCCTTTATATAAAAACAAAATCTTTGTTTTATTTATTTAATAAGCGTTCAAACTTTGAAATGTTTTAACTTGAGCATACGATAACGAAATTCAGAAAATCAAGATCCGCTGGGATTGTATGGACGAGAGCTCCACAATGGAACTGATTGGGAGCGAATCGGGACTTGTTACAATTTATAGCAAAATAAATTGTTCGATCTGAATTGACGGACGAATATCGTTATTTAACAATAACCAATCAAAGTGAGTAAATCTCACCAACTCTGAACAGTTTATAATTTCATGTTGTATTTTTAGAACTGTTAGAAATTGGCTGATTGACCGTGTGTTGATTGTTTGATTGAACTGCTAGTCAGTTAGTGAAAATTATATATATATATATATATATATATATATATATATATATATATATGTAATTATATATATATAAACCGTTAAATATTTATATATTGATTCTGCTATCAGAATAATTTATATTGAACTGAAAGTGATGATAATCATATTGTGTAACATCGGTGGATGCAGGGAGACAGGTTGGAGGAATCCGTCTGGATTCCTCAACAGTTATTTTATTGTTTTTCATATATTGTTATATGATGTGATATAAAATCTGTGGGCGATTATATGTGCTTGGACGATATTGAACATCGTGATTTGATATGATTGAATACCATAACATACCGAAATGTTGATAAAGGGATTTTCAAAGTGAAATTAAAAATAGAATATTTATAAAATGGGATATTTATAAATAAGAGATATTTATAAAGTGGAATATTTATAAATAAGAAATGTTTATAAATTGGAATATTTATAAATAGGAGATATTCAAAAAGGAAATAATTACAAACCATTTTCATTTTGAATGGAAAGGCCTGTGTGGCGGGTTTGGGGATTTTCCCGATGCTCCCGTTACAAAGGAGGTTATGGCGAATTTTTTAGAGAATTTAAGGAGTTAGAATATTTCAAGAATAAATTTGAAAAGGAAATATTTGTAAACCATTTACAAATAGAATTGAAAAGGGAACGTTATAAAAAGGAAATCATTTTTAAAGTGTAGAACCATTATTTAAAAGTAAATCTTTTCAAATGAATAAAACGTTGTTAAAAAGGAAATCTTTATAAAGTGAATAAAGTAAATCGAATATGGTATTCGAAAGGAGTTAAATCGAATATGGTATTCGAAGGGAGTAAATCAAATATGGTATTCGAAAGTTAGTAAAACGAATATGCTATTCGAAAGGGGTTAGTCGATTCGAGTTAGTTGAATAGAGTTAACTAGTTCAGTAGAGTTAACCAGTTCAGTAGAGTTAACCAGTTCAGTAGAGTTAACCAGTTCAGTAGAGTTCACCAGTGAGTTAAGTAAGTCAAGTTAACCAGTGAGTTAAGTAAGTCAAGTTAACCAGTGAGTTAAGTAAGTCAAGTTAACCAGTTGAGTTAAGTAAGTCGAGTTAAGAAAGTCGAGTTGATCGAGTTAGAGTTACTCAGTTAGAGTTAATCGATTAGAGTTAAAACGAACTAGAGTTAATCAAATATAGTTATTTGAGACAGAGTTAGTCAGACATAGTATTCAGGGTAAGTTGCCATCTCGTACGACTGCTAGCGTAATTCGCAAGGCTGTAAATAGCCTAAGGCGGTCGGATGTTGCCTAAGGGAATCAGGCGTAACCATTGTGATCGTTGCGATCTAGAGTCAAGCGAATGGAGTTAAATCGAATCTAGTCATTCGATAGGAGTTAATCAAGTTAAGTTAAATAAGTTAATCGAATCTAGTTATTCGAGAGGAGATTATCGAATATAGTTTATTCAAAGGAGTTATCAATTATTAGTTATTCGAAGTGAGTAGTCGAATATTGGTTATTCGAAGTGAGTTAATCGAATATTGGTTATTCGAAAAGGGGAGTTATCAAATCGAATAGATTAAAGGAGTTAAACGAATATAGTTTATTCCAGTAGAGTTAGAGGAGTTATCGAATATGGTTTATTCGACAGGAGTTAAGTGAATAGTTAGATTAATCAAAGTGAATTAGTTAAGTTAAACTAAGTGAATTAGTTAAGTGAATTGGTTAAGTTAACCAAAGTGAATTTGTCGAGTTAATCAAAGTGATTAGTTCAGTTAATCGAGTTGAATTTGTCAGTCGAGTTAATAAATGGAGTTAGTCAAACCAAGTAAAACCAGTTAGAGTTAATTAATTAAGGTTGACCAGTTAGAGTTAATCAATCAGAGTTAATCAAATAGAGTTAAGTAAAATTAGAACTGACTAGAGATTAGTAAATTGAATTGTTTTCTAAGTGTCTATCTAATGTTGGTTTCGGCCTTCGGGAATTATACTTAGGGAATTGTTCTCATACTAGTTCACAGTCAGGGACTGATAGTTGGGGAAGAATAGTGATTTGTAAATAAGCAAATGGAAAACGTTTTCCAGTGTTAATAACATATATTTTCTAAACATGGAAAATAAGGCAATGTGAATATATATATATATATACATATATAGATAGATATATGTTGATGATTTACCGATATAATTTCCATCTGGAAAAAATATCGTTGTTTGCACACTTGTTTTTCTTTGATGGTTAAATCACAGACTATCAAAGTTTTGACCATTTTAACGTTGTTAATATGGAGAGACCGGTTGGATTATTATTCGAAGAACCACTCTGTATTGGCATAAGCGTTGCGAATCATATATGCCAAATATAATTGAAGACGGAGTAAAATGCAAGGGTTGTTGTATAAGTCTTAGATAACAATGACTAAGATGGATATACTGAATAGTGCCTTCGGTTTGTCCAGTCCCAGGACAACTTGTATGGACGAAGGTCTGACAGAGTATATCCAATGGATCGCGTAAGTTGATCTGTTCAAACGTATTCACGTTTGGTGGTAGAGGAATTCGTTTCTCTAAGCTGTATACCCGTGTTATTTTTGGATAAATCAATTTGTGGTTTGGCGGGTATGACGATGTGACACTCTAAGTGAATGAGGATGACTTGTGTTGATGAATGTCTGACAGAGTATTTCCAGAAAGGTCACGTACATTGATTTCTTCAACTATACCGAGAGTGGAAGCGGAGAAGGAAACTTCTTTAGCTAACACGTAACGTACTGTTGTAGACGCCAATTAGTGATTTTCGATGGATCTGACAATGTGGCATTCGAAGTGAATCTGATGTAATGATAAAGCGTAGCTTCTAGCCTCATCAACCGGTAAATGACAGAAATCGGGTAGGCAGCATGGCTAAGTCGGTCGCACCGAAGTAGGGTGTATAATCACTTATCTAGAGAATATTCATTTGTTTCTTAAATCTATCAATGCTGTCCCATATATATATGGGAACGGTTGCTGATCCCAACCGTTGGTGATATACATTCGATACACTCAAGCAAAATGAGTGGTCGGTCATGTGTGGCCGAGTTTCAAGATGTTCTTGTTGAACTCCAGTGTATCGTTCCTAGAGTACACTGATTGGAAGGTGGTTCCATACCTTGTCATAATTGGAAATCCATTATCCAATACGTGCTTGCGATTTTGATTGTATACTATATATGTAGAACGTGAGATGAAAGCGTTTCTGCTAGTTGATATCTATTTGTACATAGACATTATTATAATATCAAAAGGTTTTTGATATAAAGATATTTTGGATTCTACAAGGGAAAAACCCGTTCCGTTCTGCGGCGTGGTCTTATGAGATATCGTTTACTTGTTCATATACCTGTTTAAACTGTTTTACTCATACCAGTCCCATGACTGACTCGGAGTTTACTTTGTTGTTTTCCCTAAACTCTTGGGTGTCCAATTTTGTACGGGCAATCAAGTAGTCAAGATTTTACAGATATACTTGGAGAGCTTGGAGCAGGAGGCTTCAAGATCATATAGCTATAGTTATTTCCGCTGTGTTGTAAGTGTTGTACTCTGATAAGTGCTATTGTATACATAACTGTTATATTTCAAAGTTGTGTTATCTATTATATGTTATTCGTTCCACTGTGAGGTTCGTGTTACTCTGATGTTGTGTTCTTCTTCTTCTTCTTCTATTCTAAGTTTCTATCTTATCTATTCTCACCTTCTAATTTCTTTCATTAATTACTGGGATTTTTCGATGTTTTGGTTATCGACATCGAGCTTATGTCGATAACCAAAGTCGCTAAAAATCCGGGTCGTTACGCCAATTCTCCAGAATTTTAACCAAATTTCTGGTTTAAATTTCAGATTCAACTCATCTGATTTCACGTATTTCACTTATACGAATTCTGATTGGTTATTTACATAACATTTAATTTATAATCTTACTCGATTATAATAACAACCAATATATCCACTATATTATAATTTTGATATATATATATATCTTCTCTATATCAAGATATACCTTGGGTAAACTTATTTTAATTTACCCCTTTTCAAAACATATCGTGTCGACCCATCATATTCGAGTGTTTATAAACTCCTACCGATACAGTGGATTAAACTGATCGACCCGAACTCATAAACTACTCAACCAATAAATCACGACAATATAAAATTATTTTTATATCAAATAACAAATATGTTCACTCGTATATATACACTCAAACTCAAACTAGGGTATTACTAACCCTATCTCTACTGAGTCACGCCACAGAGCCAAGGTAATTCTTAACTTAAGCTCTAATACCAACTGTAATGACCCGGGATTTTGACGATCTTGGTTATCCGATATACCACACATATCGAACATCCAAGGATCGGAAATACCAGTCATCAGAGTAACATGAACCTCACAGTGGAACGAATAACATATAATAGATAACATATCTTTGAAATATACATCTGTACTTGAATATACATCATTATCAAAGTACAACACTTACAACACAGCGGAAATAAACTATAGCTATATGATCCTGAAGCCTCCTGCTCCATCTCTTCAAGTGCATCTGTAAAATCCCGACTACTTAACAACCTGTACAAATTTAGGCACCCAAGAGTTTAGGGAAACAAACAAATAAACTCCGGGTCAGTCATGGGACTGGTATGAGTAAAACAGTTAAAATAGTTCGAAGAAGTAAAAGATATCTCATAAGACCACGCCGTATAATAGAACGTGTTTTTCCCTTATGAGAATCCAAAATATCTTATATCAAAAACCTTTTGATATTATAATAATGTCTATCAACCACAATATAATAATCATCTAGCAGAAACGCTTTCATCTCACGTTCTACATATATAGTATACAATCAAAACCGCAAGCACGTATTGGGTAATGGATTTCCAACTATGACAAGGTATGGAACCACCTTTTGCTAGTGTACCTCTAGAAAAGAATACACTGGGTTCAACAAGAACATCTTGCAACCCGGCTACACATGACCGACCACTCATTTCGCTTGAGAGTATCGAATGTATATCAACAACAGTTGGGATTATCAACCGTTTCCCGAATGGGACAACATCAACAATAGATTTTTAGAAGTAAATGAAATTCTAGATCAGGTGATTATACACCCTAATAGGTGCGACCTACATAGCCATGCTGCCTGCCCGATTTCTGTCATTTACCGGTTGATGAGGCTTAAGGTTACGCTTTATCATTACATCAGATTCACTTTGAATACCACATTGTCAGATCCATCAAAAATCACTAATTGACGTCTACAACAGTACATTATGTGTTAGCTAAAGAAGTTTCCTTCTCCGCTTCCACTCTTGGTATGGTTGAAGAAATCAATGTACATGACTGTGACGGCCGGGAATTTCGCTCGATCTGAATCAGTCGTTAAACCGATCTAGACCGTTCGAAACCCCTGAACGTTGAGAACAGGACAAATCAGAACACAAACAGAAGAACATTTCATTGTATATTACAACAATGCATCAGATTACAAGAATATACAGAGTATAAATGAATAAATATTACACAGAAATATCAGAGATTTAAATTACATTTAAATACATAGCAGCGGAAAAATAATATAAAGCACAACTGAAGGTGATATACGGATACAGAGCTTTCCGGATATCATTCCAGCTGTAAACCAGGATCCTGTGAATATAAATCTGCAAAACCAAAACTACTAGCTGCCCGTGCGGAAAATAAGGGCACCCAGAGTTTAGGTTCAAACAATAAACTCCAGGTCAGTCATGTGACTGGTGTGAGAACTAAAACAGTTATTTAAAACTTTACTTTTAAAAGAGAGTAATTCAAGGGACCACGCCGTATAACACGGAACGGGTTTCCTCCCAAGAATACCAGTGCATAGAATAAACAACGCAATGCTTTTTCGAAAAATGAAGCTATTATAAGACCCAGGTCCTATCATACAATGCAACGCAAGCCGGGGGATAGGGTTTTCCCTTATAATAGCCAAACATGCTTGGTACGTTAAAACAAATCATTTGATACTATAATAAGTGTATAGTGTCAAAACAGTTTCAATCATAAATATAAATCATAGACGGCATGGGTACCATATATCATGTCGCCATACTAGTTCTACAATTAAAGCCGCGATACACGTATTGGAAATTGGATTTCCGTCATGAGTCGAGGCAAGGGGCAAGCTCCTCTCCGCGTTCGAGACACTCTAGCAAATGTCCCTGGGATTACGCACACTGGGTAACCCCTGGATCTTCAGGGCCGGTCCTCACTTACGTTAGAGGATTAATTATGCCTGAACACACGTTTCCCGGTCCTTACAGACCTATAATCGAGGCGCCTCATCCAACAACCACAAAGGTGAAAAGTATATAAATGTCAGGGCTGGTAAGTCACTGACACCACCAAAGCTAGAAAGAAACGTGCGCTCTCCCTGCAGTCCGTATCCCGTTTTTAACTCATACCGAGGTGTGAGGCTCGCGAATACACGCTATACACAAAGCTACCACGAAGGTTATGCTTTGATCATCAACCACAAGACTTTGCTTTTCAACAGAAGCCTTGATCCATGCAACTCAGCATGCCACACAGGCAATTCATGCCATGCGATTGATATCTATCGATATATAACCTCTGAGCTCGTACGTCTCAGAGAAGGGCGTTAAGCAAGAGAATAAATTCTCCGCCGCCAAGCAGATATATATTTAATAGAAATCAATCAACACAGAATAAAATCCAATGTCAGACACACAATCCATTTACAAGTCCGTTCTGGGTCTGAACGAAACCGGAGGCACTTTCCTCGCATATCCATCCATCTCCAGGTACGTCTGGACGACCACCAACTATTTCCATCCTCTTGGGTGTACAGCCCAATCAGGATCGTCAGTAATTATCCCTACGATGTGAAGACTTCCGGTCTTCGACCACCGTCTTCATCTTCGACTTATCGTCGAATCGGTTATTCAGAATGGGTGTAAACCCGGTCTTTCCGAATAACCCGCGTATATTGAAAACAAATGTTACACAAACACAACATACGCCTCATTCCAATTCATTAGTCACTAACCGCAAATTAGCAAGAGAACAATTTCCTAAACATTAACCCCGAAGGCCGAAACCAACATCAGATCAATACCCAGGAAACCATTCTTCTTAGCCAACCTACAACTAGTTTCTAAATTTCACATTCTTAGGGAAATGTTCCCATTAATTTTATCCAAGATAAATTCTTTAAAATTTATCCTGTAATCTTCCTTTGGATGTCATTTAAAACCAAATTATGGTTTTCCAACTAGTCGAGATTAGCGAACCACAACGAAGTAATTATTTATTTTATTTCCCAATCCCAACCTATTCATCCCATGAAGCAAAACTGGTAATACTCCATATCTAACACCGTGGTGTTATCGGTAAAATTAATTACCATTTCCCGTTCAAATCTAATTAAAGATTTAACTATCGCTTTGGAGCAAAACTGGCGGTACCCCATTCTCGCTCATTTCTAAATTTGGTAATTTAGATTATCAATTCGAATTTCAATCTAATTGCAGATTCAATAAAACTCCTTTTACTGGGTTAAAGAACTAGGTGTTATTTAAAACACAGTTCACGACAAACCCAAATCACATTCTATTCGTTATCGGGTTAAAGAACTAGTGTTATTTAAAACACTGTTCACGATAAACCCATTTCAAATTTAATCAAATATATTAGAAATTCGATGATTTAAAACCCCTTTTTAAATCTAATTCATTTATTTAAAAATGATTGGGTTTTAAATTAGTTCAAAACTAGTTCATTTCGATAAAAATCTATTTTTATCTTTTCAAATATGGAGTTTTTCACCCCAATTTTTCCCAAATCATTTCTTATGATTTTACACAAATTATTGATATTTTTAATAATTTTATCAAGGCCCGTACAGTCGATTTCCAACAATGGCCATCGAACTGCACTTACAGCGACCTTTTTCGAATTTGATTTGGACGTATCTCCAAATCCAACCGTTAGATTTTGAATTTCTAATATTCGTTAGAAAGCTCTTTTCGATACGAACCCAACGGTTCCGGTTTTAGGAGAATCCGACGGTCGGATCTCCCGTAATGTCCGTTTGAAATAAATGGTCGAAATTTACGAACTGCCGCGGCGCGGCGCGTTCTATTCAGGCCATTATATTATATATATAATATATATAATATATATTTCGTCGATTTCTATTTAAAACGAATTATATAAATAGTTTTAAATTCGTTTCAAGAACCATTTCAACTTCTATTTCAATTCAAATCAAAATTGAATTCTTCTTTAAAAATTCGTTTTAAAATTCATTTCTATTCAATTCAAATTTCAATTAAATTTGAATTTATTTCACTTCATTTTAAATTCAATTCGAATTCGTTTTTCAATTCAATTCAATTCAATTCAATTCAAATTGGTTTTTTTTTTTTTTATTCGATTCAAATTCATTTTCTATTCAAATTAAATTCGTTTCGTTTTCTATTTGAATCAAGTTCATTATATATTCGATTTGAAATCAAATTGGTTTTCTATTCCATTCAATTCGAAATCGTTTTATATTCAATTCATTTCGAAATCGTTATATATTCAATTCATTTCGAAATCGTTATATATTCAATTCATTTCGAAATCGTTATATATTCGATTCATTTCGAAATCATTTTATATTCGATTCATTTCGAAATCATTTTATATTCAATTCATTTCGAAATCGTTTTCAATTCAATTTGAATTCGTTAAATATTCAATTCATTTCGAAATCGTTATATATTCAATTCATTTCGAAATCGTTATATATTCAATTCATTTCGAAATCGTTTTCAATTCATTTTATTTCGAAATCGTTTTATATTCAATTCATTTCGAAATCGTTTTATATTCAATTCATTTCGAAATCGTTTTATATTCAATTCATTTCGAAATCGTTTTATATTCAATTCATTTCGAAATCGTTTTATATTCAATTCATTTCGAAATCGTTAAAATCGATATAAATATCGTTCGCGTCAAAATGGCGCATCACTATTCAACACGGCTTTATATATTCTATTTCAAATATTTCTTTTTGTCAACACACGACTAATCTCAACGAATGAGTACCGTCCATGTGTGACTATTTTTGTTAAATTATTTCGTTCAACACATGACTAATCTCAACGAATGAGTACCGTCAACACATGAACCTTTATTTTATATTGATAAAGATGTAAATTTTATTATAAAAATAATTCGTTCAACACATGACTAATATCAACGGATGAATATAGTCAACACATGAACCTTTATTTTATATTGATAAAGATGTAAATTTTATTATAAAAATAATTCGTTCAACACATGACTAATATCAACGGATGAATATAGTCAACACATGAACCTTTATTTTATATTGATAAAGATGTAAATTTTATTATAAAAATAATTCGTTCAACACATGACTAATATCAACGGATGAATATAGTCAACACATGAACCTTTATTTTATATTGTTTATTTTTCAAATTGGAATGAGGCCCAATCAATCACCATATAACGTTAATTATATGGATTTTCATACAACACATGTATTTAATAGCATTGAAAATAATCAACCATCAACCAAAGTGCACTACACTGTATAAGCATCAAATATAGATATCTAACGCTTATAACAGCCTGTCAATCAATCGATCGACATATTTATCAGTCAGGATGAGTGAACTTTTAAATTTCATCCCAACACCCGTGTAGGGTTTCAAACAATCAAACATAGATTTTATTCGTGCAGTTGGGCGATGTGTAAAATTTATCGACCCAATCAATGTCATTCAAATAGGTGTACATAAACAAACCATCTGGCTTGTAAATGAATATTTATTTTATTCACTTTCACTATATTCATATTCACGTTAAAAATTATATTTTTAACGATAAAATATTTTATTTCGACATATGAATATCTATTTAGTTCATTCTTTAAATAAAATGTTATTTTTATTTTTCTAACATGTTTTAGAAAATTTCGGCGGCATAACGGCACGATACTAGAAACGGGACAAGGCCTAGCCTTATCCCCGGTCTAGTGAAGGCCCGCGCCATTCACACATCAATCAAATCCACTTTCGTTATGCAAACCACAAAATTTGGAGTAAGGGTCTAACCTAGCCTTACTCCTTCGCCTTATAACGGCGCACGTCTAATCCTAATCAATTTATCGATTCGATTATTCACACCACAACCCACATTCAAACCAATATCGCAATCAATCACCAAACAGTCAAACAAACAAGTCCATGGTCTGTGGACGATTGTGTCGGGTGCTACTAAGCACCGTCTGCATCCTAGTATATATATAACTAGAAAAATTAAATTGAAAGGTGAGAAGTTCTCACTTATAGCTATCCTAGCTCCACGGCACTTCATTTGCAGAAGTCTTCCTCGTTATCGCCTCTTCGTCATCTTCGTTGCCCGTAGTCACTATATATATAAAAATCGAATTTTTACTTCAAAGTTCAATATATAAAAATCGAATTTTTATGCCGAAGTTCAATATTTAAAAATCATATTTTTATGCCGAAGTTCAATATATAAAAATCATATTTTTACTTCGCTATTGAATATAAAGATTATATTTTTGTTATTCTTATGATGTAAAAATTATATTTTAATTGCTTTAAAAAATATAAGAATCATACCTTACTTTTTCTACCTAACAAAAATTCCATCTTTATATTTTTAAAGATATGTTCTTTATTTTTGCACGTTCTAATCTTTTTCTTTTAAAAGATTAAAACCTTTTTCTATTTTAAAATTTAAAATAAAATCAGTTTTCTTTTCCTTTAAAATCAGTTTTTATTTTTCATTTTTAAAACAGTTTTAAAATCATAATAATAAAGAAAAAAAAAACAGTTTATATATTCTGTAAAACAAAACAAAAATCAAAAATAAAAATAAAATCAATTAAACGCTCACCTAGCTCGGCCGTGGCTCGTGGCGTCGGTGGTTCAGGGGTTCGACGAGGTCGAGGGTTTCTGCTTCGATGCGTCGTTCGGTTCGTCGGTGGGAGGAGGATGCGAGGGTGGCTCAATCGTCAGGCGGTGGCTTCGTCGGCGGCTCGAGCTCAGGGGAGGCGGCGCGATATGGCTTCGAAGTCTGAGGGCGGCGGCTTCAGGTATTTAGGGTTTCGTCTCCTTTTTTTTTTATTTGCTTTGTGAATAACTGAATCGGGGGGGGCCATCGAGGAAGAAAAGGGGGGGGGGAAGTTTAATTTTTTTATTATTTTATTTTATTTTTTTATTACTTAAATTTGCACTAGGGTTGACTTTTACATATGACCTCGAAATGAGGTCCACCGCCTGTCGTCCATAGCGTTTTACCCCCATTCCGAACACAATGGGATATGTATCGCAAGCTGGTTTGATCGTTACAATCAGTTTCCGTTGAATTTACAATTTAAATCCTTATATTGAATTTTAAACGTACATTTCAAATTACCGGGGTCACATACTAACTAGAAAAATTCCAGAAAAATATTTTCTAGTTTCGTATTGACGATACGGTCCTAACAAAACTAGTTTCGTCGAATTCTGAGGCCGTTTGAAAAATGGCCAATTTCCAGTCGATTAAAATCAACTGAAACCGGTCAAACGCGTTTTCCTTTGCCACGCTCACATATTGATTCGAAAAATTATGAAATTTGGAATCTAGCAATAACTTGACACTGCGGACCCAACAAAACTGGTTTCGTCGAAATCCGAGGTCATTTGCAAAATGGCTATTTTTAAGGGCTATATATTATATTAAAATATATATAAATTCCACAGCGACTATTTCTAATTTTCAACTGGACATATCTCATCATTTATAAAGTGAAATCTTAGTTTGTTAACTTCGTTACAAAGATATAGTTATACAGATTCAAATATTTCTTGTTTCGTTCAATTCTGACTTATATTGAATTCTGTATATTCATTTGAAATTAGAAATCGAATTTTCGAACTACCGCGCCATTTTCAATTCCTTTTATAATTATATATAATTATTTATATTCTAACGACGACGTATATAATATATACGTCGAATTATATTCAAAATAAATTTTCTCGTCGATATTATTTAAAATACTCTATTTTAAATATTCAAAATTCGCCAATATTGCCAAAATAAAATTTTTAAACTGGCCCAGATTTTCCGGGTTATTACAATCTCCCCCACTTAAAACTTTTCGTCCCCGAAAAGGAACAAAGTCGAAAGTGGTTTGATTATTCGACCCTACGTTCGATCTGGCTTCCATTCTCCAACTCTTTAGTTTCTGAGAATTTCCAAAATTTCAAAAATTTGGCTAACACCCTAAATTTTCGAAAAATTTCGCCATAACCTCCCCTGCACCGGGAGCATCGGGGAATTTCAAATAGCTTCCCCGGTCCTTCAGATCTCAAAAAGAAAAAGAAAAAGCCAAGCGGCTAGCCAATAGGCTCACAAAATCATCATCACCCAAACAAAACAGGAAATTATGTAGTAAACATGTACCTATTTGTCGGGCAAACAAATTTTATTCTCTGGCTCTAGCCTCCTTGCTATGACCTGTTCAATATAAGTATATATATATGCAAGCAAATGCGACCAATTTTCAATACGATTCAATTATTAGTTTACTTAGGCATAAATGGTTAAAATTAGCAAACAATTAAACAAACAACACAAACATCAATCAATTAGTGGATTAGAGTTTCAAATTCATAATTTTTGATATATATACAGAAAATCTTGTTTTTGATGCCAATTCACAACAAAGTGTTCTATCTATATTAGTTTTGGTTCTCACACCAGTCTAATGGAAATATATAGATAATCACACCTTCGTTACTCGAACATGAATACTAATGACGACTAGTCAATCATCAGAATCATCTTCGGGCCACTAGAGTATGATTCTATATCTATCTAATATATTAAAACTTCGAATATACGTTCATGACGCGTATATGCAAAATCTTTATATACTCGATTGTCCATATTCAAAATAAATAAATATTCAAATACGTTTAAAACGGTTTATAATTTTTAAAACAAAATTGTTTTCATTTGAAAAATATACTCTTCACACTCGTTCTAGGATACTACTGATCCTATCTCTAACGAGTCATTCTAATTGGATATTACTAATCCAATATCTGATGAATTCTTTCGTATGGTTCTAATGTGTCTTGTTCTCAAGCTCTGTAAACCAAAGCTCTGATACCAAATGTGACGGCCGGGAATTTCGCTCGATCTGAATCAGTCGTTAAACCGATCTAGACCGTTCGAAACCCCTGAACGTTGAGAACAGGACAAATCAGAACACAAACAGAAGAACATTTCATTGTATATTACAACAATGCATCAGATTACAAGAATATACAGAGTATAAATGAATAAATATTACACAGAAATATCAGAGATTTAAATTACATTTAAATACATAGCAGCGGAAAAATAATATAAAGCACAACTGAAGGTGATATACGGATACAGAGCTTTCCGGATATCATTCCAGCTGTAAACCAGGATCCTGTGAATATAAATCTGCAAAACCAAAACTACTAGCTGCCCGTGCGGAAAATAAGGGCACCCAGAGTTTAGGTTCAAACAATAAACTCCAGGTCAGTCATGTGACTGGTGTGAGAACTAAAACAGTTATTTAAAACTTTACTTTTAAAAGAGAGTAATTCAAGGGACCACGCCGTATAACACGGAACGGGTTTCCTCCCAAGAATACCAGTGCATAGAATAAACAACGCAATGCTTTTTCGAAAAATGAAGCTATTATAAGACCCAGGTCCTATCATACAATGCAACGCAAGCCGGGGGATAGGGTTTTCCCTTATAATAGCCAAACATGCTTGGTACGTTAAAACAAATCATTTGATACTATAATAAGTGTATAGTGTCAAAACAGTTTCAATCATAAATATAAATCATAGACGGCATGGGTACCATATATCATGTCGCCATACTAGTTCTACAATTAAAGCCGCGATACACGTATTGGAAATTGGATTTCCGTCATGAGTCGAGGCAAGGGGCAAGCTCCTCTCCGCGTTCGAGACACTCTAGCAAATGTCCCTGGGATTACGCACACTGGGTAACCCCTGGATCTTCAGGGCCGGTCCTCACTTACGTTAGAGGATTAATTATGCCTGAACACACGTTTCCCGGTCCTTACAGACCTATAATCGAGGCGCCTCATCCAACAACCACAAAGGTGAAAAGTATATAAATGTCAGGGCTGGTAAGTCACTGACACCACCAAAGCTAGAAAGAAACGTGCGCTCTCCCTGCAGTCCGTATCCCGTTTTTAACTCATACCGAGGTGTGAGGCTCGCGAATACACGCTATACACAAAGCTACCACGAAGGTTATGCTTTGATCATCAACCACAAGACTTTGCTTTTCAACAGAAGCCTTGATCCATGCAACTCAGCATGCCACACAGGCAATTCATGCCATGCGATTGATATCTATCGATATATAACCTCTGAGCTCGTACGTCTCAGAGAAGGGCGTTAAGCAAGAGAATAAATTCTCCGCCGCCAAGCAGATATATATTTAATAGAAATCAATCAACACAGAATAAAATCCAATGTCAGACACACAATCCATTTACAAGTCCGTTCTGGGTCTGAACGAAACCGGAGGCACTTTCCTCGCATATCCATCCATCTCCAGGTACGTCTGGACGACCACCAACTATTTCCATCCTCTTGGGTGTACAGCCCAATCAGGATCGTCAGTAATTATCCCTACGATGTGAAGACTTCCGGTCTTCGACCACCGTCTTCATCTTCGACTTATCGTCGAATCGGTTATTCAGAATGGGTGTAAACCCGGTCTTTCCGAATAACCCGCGTATATTGAAAACAAATGTTACACAAACACAACATACGCCTCATTCCAATTCATTAGTCACTAACCGCAAATTAGCAAGAGAACAATTTCCTAAACATTAACCCCGAAGGCCGAAACCAACATCAGATCAATACCCAGGAAACCATTCTTCTTAGCCAACCTACAACTAGTTTCTAAATTTCACATTCTTAGGGAAATGTTCCCATTAATTTTATCCAAGATAAATTCTTTAAAATTTATCCTGTAATCTTCCTTTGGATGTCATTTAAAACCAAATTATGGTTTTCCAACTAGTCGAGATTAGCGAACCACAACGAAGTAATTATTTATTTTATTTCCCAATCCCAACCTATTCATCCCATGAAGCAAAACTGGTAATACTCCATATCTAACACCGTGGTGTTATCGGTAAAATTAATTACCATTTCCCGTTCAAATCTAATTAAAGATTTAACTATCGCTTTGGAGCAAAACTGGCGGTACCCCATTCTCGCTCATTTCTAAATTTGGTAATTTAGATTATCAATTCGAATTTCAATCTAATTGCAGATTCAATAAAACTCCTTTTACTGGGTTAAAGAACTAGGTGTTATTTAAAACACAGTTCACGACAAACCCAAATCACATTCTATTCGTTATCGGGTTAAAGAACTAGTGTTATTTAAAACACTGTTCACGATAAACCCATTTCAAATTTAATCAAATATATTAGAAATTCGATGATTTAAAACCCCTTTTTAAATCTAATTCATTTATTTAAAAATGATTGGGTTTTAAATTAGTTCAAAACTAGTTCATTTCGATAAAAATCTATTTTTATCTTTTCAAATATGGAGTTTTTCACCCCAATTTTTCCCAAATCATTTCTTATGATTTTACACAAATTATTGATATTTTTAATAATTTTATCAAGGCCCGTACAGTCGATTTCCAACAATGGCCATCGAACTGCACTTACAGCGACCTTTTTCGAATTTGATTTGGACGTATCTCCAAATCCAACCGTTAGATTTTGAATTTCTAATATTCGTTAGAAAGCTCTTTTCGATACGAACCCAACGGTTCCGGTTTTAGGAGAATCCGACGGTCGGATCTCCCGTAATGTCCGTTTGAAATAAATGGTCGAAATTTACGAACTGCCGCGGCGCGGCGCGTTCTATTCAGGCCATTATATTATATATATAATATATATAATATATATTTCGTCGATTTCTATTTAAAACGAATTATATAAATAGTTTTAAATTCGTTTCAAGAACCATTTCAACTTCTATTTCAATTCAAATCAAAATTGAATTCTTCTTTAAAAATTCGTTTTAAAATTCATTTCTATTCAATTCAAATTTCAATTAAATTTGAATTTATTTCACTTCATTTTAAATTCAATTCGAATTCGTTTTTCAATTCAATTCAATTCAATTCAATTCAAATTGGTTTTTTTTTTTTTTATTCGATTCAAATTCATTTTCTATTCAAATTAAATTCGTTTCGTTTTCTATTTGAATCAAGTTCATTATATATTCGATTTGAAATCAAATTGGTTTTCTATTCCATTCAATTCGAAATCGTTTTATATTCAATTCATTTCGAAATCGTTATATATTCAATTCATTTCGAAATCGTTATATATTCAATTCATTTCGAAATCGTTATATATTCGATTCATTTCGAAATCATTTTATATTCGATTCATTTCGAAATCATTTTATATTCAATTCATTTCGAAATCGTTTTCAATTCAATTTGAATTCGTTAAATATTCAATTCATTTCGAAATCGTTATATATTCAATTCATTTCGAAATCGTTATATATTCAATTCATTTCGAAATCGTTTTCAATTCATTTTATTTCGAAATCGTTTTATATTCAATTCATTTCGAAATCGTTTTATATTCAATTCATTTCGAAATCGTTTTATATTCAATTCATTTCGAAATCGTTTTATATTCAATTCATTTCGAAATCGTTTTATATTCAATTCATTTCGAAATCGTTAAAATCGATATAAATATCGTTCGCGTCAAAATGGCGCATCACTATTCAACACGGCTTTATATATTCTATTTCAAATATTTCTTTTTGTCAACACACGACTAATCTCAACGAATGAGTACCGTCCATGTGTGACTATTTTTGTTAAATTATTTCGTTCAACACATGACTAATCTCAACGAATGAGTACCGTCAACACATGAACCTTTATTTTATATTGATAAAGATGTAAATTTTATTATAAAAATAATTCGTTCAACACATGACTAATATCAACGGATGAATATAGTCAACACATGAACCTTTATTTTATATTGATAAAGATGTAAATTTTATTATAAAAATAATTCGTTCAACACATGACTAATATCAACGGATGAATATAGTCAACACATGAACCTTTATTTTATATTGATAAAGATGTAAATTTTATTATAAAAATAATTCGTTCAACACATGACTAATATCAACGGATGAATATAGTCAACACATGAACCTTTATTTTATATTGTTTATTTTTCAAATTGGAATGAGGCCCAATCAATCACCATATAACGTTAATTATATGGATTTTCATACAACACATGTATTTAATAGCATTGAAAATAATCAACCATCAACCAAAGTGCACTACACTGTATAAGCATCAAATATAGATATCTAACGCTTATAACAGCCTGTCAATCAATCGATCGACATATTTATCAGTCAGGATGAGTGAACTTTTAAATTTCATCCCAACACCCGTGTAGGGTTTCAAACAATCAAACATAGATTTTATTCGTGCAGTTGGGCGATGTGTAAAATTTATCGACCCAATCAATGTCATTCAAATAGGTGTACATAAACAAACCATCTGGCTTGTAAATGAATATTTATTTTATTCACTTTCACTATATTCATATTCACGTTAAAAATTATATTTTTAACGATAAAATATTTTATTTCGACATATGAATATCTATTTAGTTCATTCTTTAAATAAAATGTTATTTTTATTTTTCTAACATGTTTTAGAAAATTTCGGCGGCATAACGGCACGATACTAGAAACGGGACAAGGCCTAGCCTTATCCCCGGTCTAGTGAAGGCCCGCGCCATTCACACATCAATCAAATCCACTTTCGTTATGCAAACCACAAAATTTGGAGTAAGGGTCTAACCTAGCCTTACTCCTTCGCCTTATAACGGCGCACGTCTAATCCTAATCAATTTATCGATTCGATTATTCACACCACAACCCACATTCAAACCAATATCGCAATCAATCACCAAACAGTCAAACAAACAAGTCCATGGTCTGTGGACGATTGTGTCGGGTGCTACTAAGCACCGTCTGCATCCTAGTATATATATAACTAGAAAAATTAAATTGAAAGGTGAGAAGTTCTCACTTATAGCTATCCTAGCTCCACGGCACTTCATTTGCAGAAGTCTTCCTCGTTATCGCCTCTTCGTCATCTTCGTTGCCCGTAGTCACTATATATATAAAAATCGAATTTTTACTTCAAAGTTCAATATATAAAAATCGAATTTTTATGCCGAAGTTCAATATTTAAAAATCATATTTTTATGCCGAAGTTCAATATATAAAAATCATATTTTTACTTCGCTATTGAATATAAAGATTATATTTTTGTTATTCTTATGATGTAAAAATTATATTTTAATTGCTTTAAAAAATATAAGAATCATACCTTACTTTTTCTACCTAACAAAAATTCCATCTTTATATTTTTAAAGATATGTTCTTTATTTTTGCACGTTCTAATCTTTTTCTTTTAAAAGATTAAAACCTTTTTCTATTTTAAAATTTAAAATAAAATCAGTTTTCTTTTCCTTTAAAATCAGTTTTTATTTTTCATTTTTAAAACAGTTTTAAAATCATAATAATAAAGAAAAAAAAAAACAGTTTATATATTCTGTAAAACAAAACAAAAATCAAAAATAAAAATAAAATCAATTAAACGCTCACCTAGCTCGGCCGTGGCTCGTGGCGTCGGTGGTTCAGGGGTTCGACGAGGTCGAGGGTTTCTGCTTCGATGCGTCGTTCGGTTCGTCGGTGGGAGGAGGATGCGAGGGTGGCTCAATCGTCAGGCGGTGGCTTCGTCGGCGGCTCGAGCTCAGGGGAGGCGGCGCGATATGGCTTCGAAGTCTGAGGGCGGCGGCTTCAGGTATTTAGGGTTTCGTCTCCTTTTTTTTTTATTTGCTTTGTGAATAACTGAATCGGGGGGGGCCATCGAGGAAGAAAAGGGGGGGGGGAAGTTTAATTTTTTTATTATTTTATTTTATTTTTTTATTACTTAAATTTGCACTAGGGTTGACTTTTACATATGACCTCGAAATGAGGTCCACCGCCTGTCGTCCATAGCGTTTTACCCCCATTCCGAACACAATGGGATATGTATCGCAAGCTGGTTTGATCGTTACAATCAGTTTCCGTTGAATTTACAATTTAAATCCTTATATTGAATTTTAAACGTACATTTCAAATTACCGGGGTCACATACTAACTAGAAAAATTCCAGAAAAATATTTTCTAGTTTCGTATTGACGATACGGTCCTAACAAAACTAGTTTCGTCGAATTCTGAGGCCGTTTGAAAAATGGCCAATTTCCAGTCGATTAAAATCAACTGAAACCGGTCAAACGCGTTTTCCTTTGCCACGCTCACATATTGATTCGAAAAATTATGAAATTTGGAATCTAGCAATAACTTGACACTGCGGACCCAACAAAACTGGTTTCGTCGAAATCCGAGGTCATTTGCAAAATGGCTATTTTTAAGGGCTATATATTATATTAAAATATATATAAATTCCACAGCGACTATTTCTAATTTTCAACTGGACATATCTCATCATTTATAAAGTGAAATCTTAGTTTGTTAACTTCGTTACAAAGATATAGTTATACAGATTCAAATATTTCTTGTTTCGTTCAATTCTGACTTATATTGAATTCTGTATATTCATTTGAAATTAGAAATCGAATTTTCGAACTACCGCGCCATTTTCAATTCCTTTTATAATTATATATAATTATTTATATTCTAACGACGACGTATATAATATATACGTCGAATTATATTCAAAATAAATTTTCTCGTCGATATTATTTAAAATACTCTATTTTAAATATTCAAAATTCGCCAATATTGCCAAAATAAAATTTTTAAACTGGCCCAGATTTTCCGGGTTATTACAATGACCTTTCTGGAAATACTCTATCAGACAATCCTTCCATACAAGTTATCCAGGAACAGGATGAACCGAAGGCACTATTCAGTACATCTATCTTAGGCACTTTTATCTACGACTTATACAATAGCCCTTGCAATTTAATCCGTCTTCAATTATCCTTGGCATATATGATTCGCAACGCTTATGCCAATACAGAGTGGTTCTTTGGATAATAATCCAACCGGTCTCTCCATATTAACAACGTTAAAGTGGTCAAAACTTCGATAGTCTGTGAGTTAATTGTCAAAGAAAAACAAGTGTGCAAACAACGATATTATTTCCAGATGGAAATTTTATCAATCAATCATCAATTATATACATATCTATATATATATATATATATATATATATTCATATTTCCTATTTCAATATTTGATTACGTTTCTGATTCCTATATGGAAAACATTTCCAAATCTTCTTTACTTGGATTTAAACAGATGTTTAAATCAACATCGCTACGACAACTCAAACCACTATACTTATTCACTAAATACACTTAACCGCTTTCACTCTCGAACCTTAACCATTCCTTAGTTAAAAATAAAGGCAATCAAGTTGGGGTAATACTACCTCTCAGACCTTAACTGAACAACGTTTCTAACCTTGAAATAGACAAAGTGCACCTTTTAATTCTTTAACAAACTTCCTTACGTAACTCTCTTTCGAATCATCTCTATTCGATAATTCTTTCCTTCAAACAAGGTATATTCGATAACTCTATTCAATTTACTCTATTCGATTAACCCTTATCAATTAACTCTATTGGTCTAACGCTATTGGATTAGCTCTATTTGATTTAACTCTAGTCGATAACTCCTTTAACTCTATTCGAATAAACCAAATTCGATTAACTTCTTTAATTCCATTCGAATAAACTATATTCGATTTATTCCTTTAACTCTATTCGAATAAACTATATTCGATTAACTTTATTTAACTCTTATTCGAATAACTAATATTCGATAACTCCTTTATTTTAACTCTAATCGATTAACTAATATTCTATAACTCCATTTGAATAACTCTAGTTCAATTTACTCTAACTGATTAACTATAACTCGTTTAACTCTAACTGGTTAACTCTAATTGATTTACTCTAACTGGTAACTCTTATTCGAATAACAAATATTCGATTAACTCTTATTCAGCTAACTCGACTCGGCTAACCCCTTTTCGAATAACATATTCGATTTACTAACTTTCGAATACCTTATTCGATTGACTCCCTTCGAAAACCATATTCGATTTAACTCTTATTCGAATAACTAAATTCGATTAACTCCATTTGAATAAACTATTCATTTATAAAGATTTACTTTTAGTAACGGTTCTTCACTTTACAAATGATTTCCTTTTTAGTAACGTTTTCCTTTTTATAACATCCTATTCAGTTATAAATAAATTTCCTTTTTATAACTCTATTTTTTTCTAAATATTTCCTTTTTAATTCTATTTGTACATGGTTTTACAAATATCTCCTTTTCGATTTCATTCGTAAAGGTTTTACAAATATTCCCTATCCAATCTCATTTGTAAATGGTTAACAAATATTCTCGTTCTAATCTATTTGCAAATGGTTTGCAAATAATTCCTTTAGGGTTTCATTTCTAAGCATTTTCTATTTATAAATAATCCGTTTATAAATAAATTTCTATTTATAAATAATTCCTTTTTATAAAAACTCCTTTGATTGTTATAAATATTATCTCTTTTATAAAATCCTTTGATTTTATAAATAATCTATTTTCAATATTCATTTTGAAAATTCCCTTCCCACCATTCAGGGATGTTATGGTATTTAACACATCAAATCACGATGACCAATATCGTTCAAACACATATAATCGACAATAGATTATATCTCACATCATATATCACAATATATGAAAACAATAAAATAACTGTTGAGGAATCCAGTCGGATTCCGCCAACCTGTTTCCCTGCATCCACAGATGTTACACAATAAAATCAACATCACTTTCAGTTCCATATGATATATTCTGTTAAACAGAATCAATATAGAAATTCAACTAACTGTCTAGCAGTTCAATCAATAGTCAACACACAGTCAATCAGCCAATATTTAACAGTTCTAAAAATACAACATGAAATTATAAACTTTTCAGAGTTAGTGAGATTTACTCACATTGGACTATCATCGTTAAATAACGATAATTGTCGCTTGATTCAGACGGACAATTTATTTTGCTATAAATTGTAACAAGCTCAGATTCACTCTCAGTCAATTCCATGGTGTAGACCTCGTCCCTATGATCCCAACGTGACAAACGGTTCGCGATTCTGACCTCGTATGACCAAGTTACACACTTTTAAAGTTTGAATACGATTTAAATTAATTAAACTCAAATAAAAATATAACAGGCCTCAACCCGCTTTAATGCCGGCCCATTTACCCTTGAAAACCCAAGCCCAAAATCCTTCTCTTCCTCTCTGATGCCTGCTGTTGCTTGCGCACCCTGGAGCTCCTCACAAACCATTTCCGTCTGTTTTCAAACCCACCGACCTCCGTAACCACTTCATGATTTTCCAAACCAAGATCGCCATTGTTCATCACTTCTGAATCTCAACCACTTCCTCACCAATTTGTGTAACTCGCGCCGGCTATGTGGGTGCCGACAGTCCACGTCGAGGTACGGACATCGACCCTTTTTGTCATCGTTCTCCACAAAATTATCCATGCTGGTGCGGTTTTCAACTCTAAATCCAAATCCAATACTCACTTCACCAATTGATGCACCATCACCTCGAATCACTCAAACTTGTAAACCATAGAACTTCGCTGTGCTTACTTCCAGTGGAAAAATGGAAGTCGAACACTGTAAAACTCTCATAGCCTTGAAGAGGAACTCATCCGGAATCCAAACATAAGCCTAGTCCAATTTAAAGATTTACTTTGGATTTGATTTCTGATTTTTGAACTTGAGATTTTCACTGCTAAAATTCTTTTGGTGAAGGAGCATTTTTAATCGACCTGAGAAAAATAGAATTAGGGTTTAGGAAAACTTAGAGAGGGTATTTATAGAGGATTTAAATATTTATTATTATATTCGTTTTTAATCAAATGCTATCTGCAATCATCCTCTAAAATTCCTGTGACTACATACGATACCTAAAAATCACGAAACTGGACATGTAGCTAGAGTTCGACATTATTGTAACGACCCAGATTTCTGTAACATCGGAGTTGACTATATACATCATACGTCAAACCCAAATATCACGAAAATACAGAACATTTTTTTTAGAAGAAAGAGATAGAAGAAGAACAGAAATAACAACACAGAATCTCACATCGCAGCGGAACAAAATATAATATATCATAACCTTTGAAATACAAAATCTTAACTATATAACATACACTTATCAGAGTACAACACTTACAACACAACGGAACAACATTATAACTAGATAACGCTGAAGCCTCCTGCTCCAAGCTCCTTTAGATATAACTGAAAAATCCTAATCTACTTGACTGCCCGTACAAATTTAGGCACCCAAGAGTTTAGGTAAAACAAAACAAATACACTCCGGGTCAGTCATGGGACTGGTATGAGTAAACAGTTTAAAACAGTTCAGAAAACTAAATGATATCTCATAAGACCACGCCGTATAACACGGAACGGGTTTTTCCCTTATGAGAATCCAAACGCTTGATTTATCTTTATATCAAAACTCTTTTGATATTATAATAATGTCTAAATCAAGTAGATAACAATCTAGTGGAACGTTTGCATCTCACGTTCCACATATATAATATACAATCATAAACCGCAAGCACGTATTGGGTATTTGATTTCCAACTATGACAAGGTATGGAACCACCTTCCGCTGGTATCTCTCTAGAGGAGAATACACCGAGTTCAACAAGAACATCTTGCAACTCAGCCACACATGACCGACCACTCATTTCGCTTGAGTGTATCGAATGCATATCACCAACGATTGGGATCAACAACCGTTTCCCGAATGGGACAACATCGACAATAGATTTTTAGAAGTAAATGAAACTCTAGATCAGGTGATTATACAACCTAATAGGTGCGACCTACATAGCCATGCTGCCTGCCCGATTTCTGTCATTTACCGGTTGATGAGGCTTGAAGCTACGCTTTATCATCACACCAGATTCACTTCGAAAGTCACATCGTCAGATCCATCGAAAATCACCAATTGACGTCTACAACAGTACATTACGTGTCAGCTAAAAGAAGTTTCCTCCTCCGCTTCCACTCTTGGTACAGTTGAAGAAATCAATGTACGTGACCTTTATGGAAATACTCTGTCAGACATTCATCCATACAAGTCACCCAGGAACAGGATGAACTGAAGGCACTATTTCGATTAATAGAAAAAGTCCTTGCACTCTAATCCGTCTTCGACTATCTTTATATAACCTGATTCGCACGCTACTGCCGATATGGAGTGGTTCTTCGGATAAAAATCCAACCGGTCTCTCCATATTGACAACGATGGTCAAAACTTCGATAGTCTGTGATTTAACTATCGAATAAAACAAGTGTTTCGATAGTCGATGATTTAACTATCGAATAAAACAAGTGTTCATCCAAACATCCAACAATCAGTGAGCCTTTAATTAATATTTCATTAATTAAATCACTCCTCTATTTCTTTATCAATATTTGTTAACCAAATATTTTCAGTAACCATGTTGGCCTTTTACGTTATTTGGAAAACATTTCCATATATCGCCTTCTTTAATTTTCTAAACTTTAGAAAATATATGTTATTTATAATTGGAAAATATTCCAATTACTTATCTCTTTTCCAATCTCGTTTATTCCTATACTTACGAAATATTTATTATTCTATTTCCAAGTTACACTCATTTGGGTTAAAACGGATGTTGTGTAAAACATCGCAACGACAACCCAAATACTATATTCAACTAACTTTTATCCAACATTGATCTTCGAGCCTGGAATCTTACTATTTATTTGCTAATAATGAAATCAATCAAGTTGGGGTATAACTACCTCTCAGACCTTGACTGAATAACATTTATAACGTCAAAACAGATAAAACTACTTACTCGAATAATCAATACCATACAACTACTGATTCACTTTTAAACACATATAAACTTTCTCTTCTATTCTTTCGAGATTTTATTCCTAGTCTTCCTTTTTTATTATACTATTCTATTTCTAAGTTCATTTCCTTATCGACTTCTATATATATCGATACGTTGATTTCTAACTATCAAATTATCTTAAAAATATTCTATCTCCTTAAATTCCCGGAAAAATTCGCCATAACCTCCTTTGTACCGGGAGCATCGGGAAAATCCCCAAACTGCCACATAGGCCTCTCTAATCAAAATGAAAAAGGAAAAGCCAAGCGGCTTGCCGATACGGCGCATAAAATCTCATATATGAATTAACTACGTACCTTTTTGTCGGGCAATCTATATATATACCTTCTAACACTTTATTCCAAACCTGTCTCCTGTATCTATACCTGCTCAATCTATTTAACTATACCAAATCGTTTTAACTCAATTTGTTAAATAAATTTGTTACTTAACTCTTCAGTCTATTTCACCTTCATATTTGAACATGACATGTTCAAATATTTTTTAACTGCATATTAACAAATTCTAATTATACTCATACTCTCGTTCCCTTATCGACTTCTTATTCAAATTCCAATTCAATTCTATTTGAATTCTTTTTATTTAAACTTCATTTGAATTCTATTTTCAAATTCTATAGTTTAAAGTACATTTGAATTCTATATTCAAATTCTATAGTTTAAAGTCCATTTGAATTCTATATTCAAATTCTATTTGAATTCTCTTCATTATTTATAAACAACGTTTATAACTTTACTTAAAATCCCCCATTATATATTTATAAACAAAGTTTATAAATTCAATTCAAATCCCATCTTTTCATTTATAAACAAAGTTTATAAATTCAATTCAAATTCCATCTTTTCATTTATAAACAAAGTTTATAAATTCAATTCAAATTCCATCTTTTCATTTATAAACAAAGTTTATAAATTCAATTACTTGTTTTATATACCTTCAAACAAGTTAATATTTTCTATAGTCTTATTTAAAATTCAAATTCTATTTATAAAAACAGAATTTCCTTTTTAAAATCTCAAATACCCTTTTCGATATTTTTATAGATCAATATTTAAGCCCCATTGATATTTTAAACAATCAAATCAACCAATTTTCAGTCATTTGATTTTTAACACATCATATATGAATATATATGAAATCAAACAAACAACAGATAATATATATTTTTGAGGAATCCAGTTGGATTCCTCCAACCTATTTTTCCTGCATCCACAGACGTTAGTCAACATAGTAATACCCATCCTTCTTCGAGGCAGGATATCGCGGTATGAAGGTCATCCACTAATCATAGCGTGGGGCGTATAGGGTAATCATCCGCTATGAAACTGCGGGCATCCGCTAATGAACTGCGGGAATCCAACCAATCATCAACCCAATATATATATATATATCCTAAATAACTAATGTATATTTTAAAACAATCAGACAGCATTCAAACAAGCATAGACAATTATTTTTAACTATATAAAAATAATTCTAAATAAAAGGTGAGATTTACTCACCAGATTCTAAAGTGTTGAATATCCATCTAATTTCCAAATCGTCCCAACTACGAATTTTCTCGAGTTGATTACCTTGCACCTACGTTTATGTATTTTAATTTATCGATTACATTCTATAAACCAAATTAAATAAATTATCTTATGGATAAATTTTCTAAAAGAAAATGTATACCTTACTTTGCAAGCCATTCGACTAATCCATGAACAACCTCAACACTCACCGATCAGCTTTGCTGCAAATCAGCCCCAACAAAACTGCCACTATTCATTCTGGCATTTCATCGAACGATTGATGTTCATCGCTGGTGCTTCTTCATTTAAGCATCTGGACCCATACTGACCAATTCAGACTACTGCTTCCATCACTGACAGCCCAAAACCCAACATACATCGCACCGCTCCTTCTTGATCACGACTCCTTTCATCAGAAAAGATCCCGATCTGTTTTTCCTACGTCGCCAGTACCAAACGCGATCAAAACTCTAGTTCGAAGTCTAGCATCAGGGAGCCAGCGGTCTATCATTTCGATTTGCGTCTGAATCCCAAATCGCGAGTGCTTCATCGCGTCTTCGAGCGTCAGGAAACTCAAGATCCTCGATTTCGATACCAATTTTGTGTCTTCAAATCACAAGTTTCAGACTTCAAGCTTCCTATGGATCTCGTGCCGACATCGCGATGCCTGATCCCATCCTAAATCGCGAACTCCTCAAGGTCTGAATCCTTCTGACAACCCATCCCCAATTCGACAGTAACAACAATCCTAGATTACAGTGTCTTCGTTCGAACGGTTTCAGCGAGTATCGCATATGAGTTAAACGGTATAACATTGAAGTATTTGAAGGGAATGAAGCAATCGTTTATTAAAGCTTTGATTTTTCCTGAGTAAAAGAGAAGGGGATGGCACGGCTTTGTATAGAAGGGAGGGGGTACGAATTTGTGGAGGGAGGATAAGGCACAGTTTAATGATTTTGGTCTAAGCTTTTGTGTGGTGGAAAAAGAAACACCAATGCCAAAATATTATATTTTAATTAATTTAAAACCCGTATTCTTTAATTAAAATACACCCTAATTCTGACTCTTTTCTGAACCCAACAACTGACAATTTTAGGGTAATACCCTTATTCCGCACACACTGGGATAGGTCACGAAGTCTGATTTGATCGTCTGTGGAAGATATTAATTTAAATTGATATAACTTAAATTTCAAACTATTTATTCTACTTGATAATAAATAAATATTATTACCATTAAAATTTCATATTAATTATTTGAACTGTTTTCAGTTCAAATTAAAATTTGAATTCAACAAAAATCCATTTTCGTATCCTGATATTTTAATATATTCGATATTAAATCGAAATTTATTATTAAATCGATAACTCAAATATAAAAATTCACTTATATTACCAAACCAATATTTAAATTAAATATTAAATATTCAAAAATTAACCCATAAGAATCCGGGTCATTACATTATGGTCCCAACGAAACTGGTTTCGTCGAATTCCGACTTCGTATGCTCACACTGCGTATTTTTAACCATCGAAATACTGACTGTTTCTCACTCTAAAAATTCTTACGACCACACAGTGACTCTAAAAATCACAAAACTGGAAATCTAAAAACTATTTGACATTGCGGATCCAACAAAATTAGTTTCATCGAATTCCGTCTTCGTTTGCAAAAGTGGCTATTTTTAAAGCTCTGGATGACCCATTTAAATATATAAATATATTTAAATAAAATTAAATAAATTATTAATAAATTAATATTATCGTATATATTCACAGTGGAATACCATACAGCTCTAGAATATCCCTATATGAATTTCTAACTTGATATTTCAATCTGAGTCAACCCGACATTCGATTTATATTGAAATTCCTTTTTAAAATATAAATAATTCCTTTATAAGTTATAAAGGAATTCCACGGCGACTTTTCTAAAATTTGATTTGGACATAAATCAAAATCTACACGACGAAATACCAATTTTTCTCTTCCACTAGAAAGATATACTCCACCAGCTCCACACGTTTCTTGTTTCACAGAAATCCGGCTTAAAACGAATCCTGTACATTCAGTTGAAGTTTGAATCACCAATTTATGAACTGCAGTGCCATTTCGAGCTCAATTTTAATTATATTATAATTATACGTTCAAACTGTCGTTCAAATAATATATTCGTTATTCTAATTCAATTCTAAACTGAATTAAATATCACAGATGATCCAGTTCCCTCCATATCGCCATTTCAGCCAATTCTGATTATTTCAGAATTTAATATATTATTTAATTTATTATTTTAATTAAATATTCACCATTATTTAATTAAACCACCATTAAATCCTTTTAATCACACTTTAAATAATTAAATAAATTAATTATAATACATCTGCCAATGCGGGTCATTACAGATCTGATGTTGGTTTCGGCCTTCGGGATTAATACTTAGGGAATTGTTCTCTTACTAAATTACAGTTAGAGACTGATGGAATGGTGTCTTCATTAACACTATTCTGAAACCTCGTGTGAAAAGAATAAGTCTTTTAACTAAGTTTTAATGAAGAATTACCAATTAACGAACATTTAATTGGAATTGAAAAGGAATGTAAATCGGGTTTGTTGTGAACTGTGTTTTAACGACATTCGTTCTTTAACCCGATTTGCAGTGAAATGTGATTTTGAATTTATAAATCTTTATTCTAAGATTTAATGGAATTTCCAAAGTAAACTTTTTCAATTTAATAAAATAAATTGGAATGGAATGAGATTCGATTTGATAATAATCGAAATGAACTTCTGTGGAGGAAGAATGATAATATATATGGAATTTAAAAGGCTTTGCCGTTATTCCATTTATATTTTTAGTCGAATACGGAAATTGATATCGATTATATATTGGTTTGTTTTTCCATGAAAATTCCATAATTAATGGAATGTGATTTTGGGTTTATCGTGAACTGTGTTCTAAATGACATTAGTTCTTTAACCTAGTAAAAGACACGATTTATTTCCTGAATTGGAAAAATCATTACGTAATGATTATTGGAAATTAAAACTGAATTAGAGTTTTAATGAATCTTTAAATAGATTGAAAGGTGAATTTGATAACTAAAATTATCAAATCCAAGAAATGATCGAGAATGGAGTATCACCAGTTTTTCTCCAAGCGTTAGTTAAATCTTTAATTAGATTTGAACGTGAAATGGTAATTAATTTTATCGATAACACCGTGGTGTTAGGTATGAAGTATTGCCAGTTTTACTTCATGGGATGAATAGGTTGGGATTGAGAAATTAAAACAAATGATTACTTCGGTAAGGTTCGCTAATCCCGACTAGTTTGGATAAACCATAATTTGGTTTGAATTAATATCCAAAGGAAGATTAAAGAATAAATTTAAAGAATTTATCTTTGATAAAATTAATGGGAACCTTTCCCAAAGGATATGAATATTTAAATAAAAGAATATTCAGAATTGGAATGAGGCATATGTTGTGTTTTTATAACACTTGTTTATTATATACGTGAATTATTCATGAATACCGGGTTTATCCCATTCTGAATGACTAAATCGGCGACGAGTCGACGATGAAGACAGTGGTTGAAGACCGGAGGTCTTCACATCGTTTTGTATGATTACTGATGTCTTGATTGGGCTGTACACCCAAGACGAGGTAATAAGTAGTGATCATTCTAGATGTACTTGGAGATCGACCGGATATGCGAGGGCCTCTCTCCTGTATTGGACATACAGGACGAGGAATAAGGTGCCTCCGGTTTCGTTCAGGCTCAGAACGAACTTGTAAATGGATGTGTGTCTGACATCGGATTTCATTCTGTGTGGTTGATAGACATCGGTTGCATAGCGTGAATTGCCTATGTGGCATGCTGAGATGCAAATGATCAAGGCTTCTGTTGAAAAGCAGAGTCTTGTGGTTGATGATCAAAGCACGGCTTTAATATAGTATAGCTTTGTGTAGCATTAATTCGCGAGCCTCACGCCCTGGTGTGAACCAGAAACTAGAGAGGACATCAGGGAGGGCATGCGTTTCCTTCTAGCTAGGAGTGGTGTCGGGGTTTTGCATGCCAAGGCGTTTTACTTATGTGGATGATGGATAGCAAGGCGCCTTGGTTATATGGCACTGCGGGCCCGATGAATGATATGGTCTTTATACAGACACAACTTACACCTCGTAGGGCGGGGAAACGCGTGTTCAGGCATTTTAATTCACCCTTTGCACTTCGGGTGGACCGGCCCTGACGATCCAAGGGCCCACCCGAGTCTAGGTCCTGAGACATAGGCTAGATTGTCTCGAAGCGGTAAGGACGATCCCTTGCCTTAGTTCACAGACGGAAATCCAAGTTCCAATACGTGACATTGCAGTTTTGATTGTAGAGCCTAGTATTGGCGACATGATATATGGTACCTATGCCGTATAGGATTGATACATTTATATTTGAAGTTGGTTTATAGACTTTACACTATAATAGTATCCAAATGATTTGTTTTAAACGTACCAAGAATGTTTGGCTATTATAAGGGAAAACCCTATCCTCTGGTTTGCGTTGCATTGTGTGATGAGACCTGGGTCTTATAATAGCTTCATTTTTCCAAAAAGCATTGTGTTGTTTTGTTATACGCACTGGTATTCTTGGGAGGAAACTCGTTTGGTGTTATACGGCGTAGTCCCTTGATATATCTGATTTTGAAGTAAAGTTTTAAATAACTGTTTTAGTTCTCACACCAGTCACATGACTAATCTGGAGTTTATTGTTTTAACCTAAACTCTGGGTGCCCTTATTTCCCACACGGGCAGCTAGTAGTTTTGGTTTTGCAGATTTATATTCACAAGATCCTGGTTTACAGCTGGAATGATATTCATAAAGCTCTGTATCCGTGTATCTCTTTCAATTGTGTTTGTGTTAATTTTCTGCTGCATTGTAATTTGTAAATCTCTGATATTTATCGAATGTATATTATTTATTCATATTCTGTATATTCTTGTACCATGATGTATATTGTTGTAATAAGCAATGAAATGTTCTTCTTTTTGTGTTCTGATTTGTCGTGTTCTCAATTCAATCCGGGCTTTCCTTCACGGGGAAATTCGGATCGTCTCAGACATCATGTTTGTAAGGAGATTCAACGGGTTACTAAAGTCTAAGTTAACTCAGATCTGGGTACTCACGACGCGCATCCTCTTTACATCAGTTCTTGGACTATCTGAACGATCGTGGGATGGCTACCAGTCAAAATCAACAGATGAGGGCCATGAAGGCATAACTTTGGGTATTTAAGTCGTGGGGAACAAAGAGCTTGTTTGAGTGAAGAATTATAATCAAGACACAAATAATAGTTCATTCTTATAACCACGTTGTATCGGGTGAAGAAAACAGATGAACATGATGTTGATAACACCTTTAGATATATACACTATAGCCATTTTGTATCGAGTGAAGAAAAAATACAAAGATGATGTTGACAACGCGCTGATATTCGCACTATAGTCATGCTGTGTTGATTAAAGAAAACAAATAAAGATGATGTTGATAACACCCTACTATATACATTGTAGCCACGTTATTATCGAGTAAAGTAAACAAACAAAGATGATGTTGACAACATGTTGCTATTTACAATGTAGCCACACTATATTGATTAAAATAATAATAATACAAAGACGATGTTGACAACACCCGACTATATACGTTGTAGCCATGTTGTTATCGATTGAAAAAAACAGACAAAGATGATGTTAACAACATGCTGTTATTCAAACTGTAGCCACAGTGTGTTGATTAAAGAAAACAGACAAAGATGATGTTAACAACATGATGCTATTCACAGTTTAATGATTAAACAAAACAAATAAAGATGATGTTGACAATGCCTTGCTATATACATTGTAGCCACATTGTTATCGAGTGAATAAAACAGACAAAGATAATGTTGACAATGCGCTGCTATTCACACTTAGCCATGCTGTTACCGAGCTTGTCGCATAGCAGTAGTCAGTAATTTTCAGGTTTGAGTTTCAACCTGAAATATCGAGTTGCGTATACGTCGGAAATCTTTGAAACATGAATCTCATGGGTCTACAACACTAGGGTTTTCGAATAAAGAGAGAAATCAAGATTTTGTCTTCTATATTTTTAGATATATCCAAATTAAAATTTATTAAAAATCGTGGTATGGTTATTAAAGAGATCGTAGTTGGATGAGATTCCATAATAGCTTCTGGATGAGTTAGAATACTCGGGTCATCCTCTATTTAAAAAGCATGAACTAATAAACTGAATATAGTTAAAACAATCTTGTCGTAGAGTGGTATAGGTATTTATTCAACATAAGTTTCAAATTAGTACCATTCTTAAAATGCCGAAATTCTTTTGAACAAGACTCCATGATACTTCTTAAAATGTAAACAAAAGATGATGTTATATAATGCAAAAACAAACAACATAAAGTACCACAATATCAAATGCTAAACACAATAAGTATAATAAAGGTCTTCTGCAACGACAATGCTTGTTCGGAGCCATATCGGGTAAGCCAACTATAGTGAAGTTCATAAGGTTTGTGTCCTATGATTTCCCTTCCATATTCGAATAAGTGACGCGAATCAAAAGTAGTATGTTTTGCTTGGAATACATTTTCTTCTTCAATAATCTCGACAATGTCTTAGTAACGATTACAAGCTTCTGCAAAATCCCTATGTGATTTATGCATTTCTGAACACAAGCGTCTCGCGGGGCAGTCAAGATGGTTATTGTAAGTTTCTATCACCATGTTCCATAGCATTTCATGGTTTAGACCCCCACCATTGCACAACATAATACCATGGATGTGACCAACTTCAAGATAGGCTTTCACAAGAACAAGTAAATCCAAAAAAGACCAATTAATGGTGGACATTTTAGTTTATCAAATTATATAGAAATTAGTGGAAAAATGAACATTTATATGCATTAAGAGTGTCAAGTTTAAAAACTATCATATGACAGACATAACATTATAGTTTCTACAGAAACGATGCACGTTTTTTCAAACGATTGAGTGTTGTATCCACTAAGTGAAAAGGCAGTTCACTGTTGGAATGATAGTTCATTGTTGAAATGATTACAGACTGCACACAACTAAATTTATTGAAATTATTAATATTGTCTGTGGAAAAATAGCTATTATTCGTACATTAACGACAATTGTAGCAACACTCAAGTGATCGTAGTTGGGAGAGATTTCAAAAACGCTTCTGAATGAATTAGACCAGCCGGTTCGTCCTCTGTTTAAATCAAGTCAGTGATGTTGACAACACATATATACGTTATAGCCATGTTGTATTAAGTGAAGAAAACATACAAAGATGATATTGGCACATCCAATTATTCACACTGTAGCCAGGTCGTGTTAATTCAAGCTTGACGCGTAGTGGTAGTTCATAATTTTCATGTATGAATTTGGAACTCAAATATGGAATCGAGTATACGTTGAAAATCTTCAAAACAGAAATCCTCTTGGTAAACCAAACTACAATTTTCTACTGAAAGAGAAAAAACAAGATTTCATCTTATATTTTCTAAGATATGTCCAAATTAAAATTCTATAAAAATCACGGTAAGGTTATTAAAAATAAAATAATGAAATACTTAAAATTAATTAACTCAAGCTTGTCGCGTAGCGGCAGCTCATAATTTTCAAATACGAATTTGAAACTGAAACATGGAATCGAGTAGACGTAGGAAATATTTAAAACAAGAATCCTCCTGGTTAACCAACTACGGTTTTCTACTGAAAGAGAAAAAACATGACTTTATCTTATAGTTTCTGAGATATGTCCATATTAAAATTCTATAAAAATCGTGGTAAGTTTACTAAAGATAAAATAATGAAATATTTATAATTAATTAACTCGAGCTTGTTGCATAGCGATAGTTCGTAATTTTCAAGTATGAATTTGAAACTGAGATATGGAATTGAGTGTACATCGAAAATCTTTGAAACAAGAACCCTCCTTGTTAACCAAACTGCATTTTTTACTGAAAGAGAGAAAACAAGATTTCATCTTATAGTTTCTGAGATATGTCCACATTAAAATTCTATAAAAATTGTGATAAGGTTGTTAAAGATAAAATAATGCAATATTTATAATTAATTAACTCGAGCTTCCGCGTAGTGGCAATTCGTAATTTTCAAGTATGAATTTGAAACTGAAATATGGAATCAAGTATACGTCGGAAATCTTCGAGACAAGAATCCTCCTGGTTAACCAAACTACAGTTTCTATTGGAATCGCATAGCGGTAGTTCGTTTATTGTTTCGTCCCATCATAATTTTGTAGTTGTACCTGTAGTCATGTGGTTGAGGACAACCTTTACCGATAGCCCAGAGGAGTAAATACAAAAACTACATTCAAATATCAACTGGTTTAAACTGAGCATACATCCATTCTATCTATTTCATTGCTCTTTACTTCAAACTCGAACCAAAACCTAAATTTTGTGCAAATTCGTTTAACCAAGTCGTAAAGGTAAGAAATTAATTCACTTCTCTGATCAAATGAGAGACTGGGAAATAGATGATGAAGTTGTGGCTAAAATGTTTGATGAGTTCGAATGGAACAAGAATGAAGATGAAGAAGTTGGATTTGGATTTGTTCCAAACACTCAAATACAAAAGCGGATAAAGAGGTTCAGAATAAACTCGTTTGTGCTGCGCCACACAATATCGAAGTAGAGAATCCACAGTTAGTTCCACAGTTATACCATGCTAGGTTACTAAGTGTGATTGCCCGTCAAAGCCCCGATAGATCAAGCGCGAGTATGATGGGTCGTTCGGTACTATTTTTATTGTAGAGTCAAATGTAACGTTATTGTTTCTAAAAGTAAGACGAATGCGGGGCATCGCTTTAACGACTGTAAAGCGTTTATTGATGCAAAGACACGCCAAGGACTATAAAGTTGCAAATTTTTTGCTTGGATCGATTCACCGCTCACGGGAAGAAGGGCCCAATATGTACTTGAAATGCAAGCTGAAAATGATCCCCTAAAAAGGATGAATGTTTCCATAAAAATGAAATGCTTGTTGGATGCTACCGTTTACCATGCAATTGATTGATTGCAATGTTTAATTCATGTGTGTTAAGAATGAAAATGTTCTAGCATATAATTTATGTTTGTTATCTATGTACAAAATAAGATTTACGAACGTTGAAATTCAATAGACTTGTAATTTCTTCGTATTACTTTATATTAATGAAATTTATGCGTGTTAGCTATGTATAAACTGAGAATTATGTAGCCACTAGGTGATAAAGGCAAAGTTGTTTCTTTAGCCACGTTGCATATTTTTTCAAAGAAGTCATTGATGTAGCCACTTGTTGATAAAGACAAAGTAGTTTCGGTAGCCATTAGGTGATAAAAGACAAAGTGGTTCCTGTAGCCACTTGTTCACTGCAAGAAAAATGATTTTTTGTTGCAAAAATCAGTGGCGTTTATTCGCAAATGCAGACAAAGGTGTTTTCATCTACAATATAATCGCAGTAAAAAATATTTCACTTTCCCGCTTAAGAAAAAAATAGCTCGCTCGATCCAGAATAAACGTAACCACTTATTTTCTATTTCTCTCGCGCTAATACTTGGAATTTTCTAACCCTCCTTCCCTTTCCCCAAATATTAGGGCATCAATTCATCGTTTCCGATACAGAGCTGATGAAAACAAATCAATGCGATTCTCAAGTGTCAAGCGAATCTCCATCTATATGGCGGCCCAAATAGCGAATCTCGCTCTCAACTTTAGAAGCTAGGGAACAATAACAAAAGCAAATTGTTATAGTTACGAATGCAGAGCCACTCAGCCACAAAAGCATAAGTCCGATTTAACTTTTCCGTTGATTCTTCATTTCGCTGAAGGTGAAGGTACGAATTTCGAAATTTACGTTTTTACTAGAATAAATATTTGTTGAGGTTGTTTACTTGCTAAGTTGTTTACAGTGTAAATTTACTACTGTAATTTGCCTTTGGTGTAGTCTGTACACTCATAATCTCAAAATCTGAATTGGAAATGAATTTAGAGCAGCATCTGTGCTATTCAGCATCACATTCACTTGTGAACTAATTATTACTCAGGATTATTGTAATACTACAAAATTAATTTCTAGGATTAATTGTGCAGTGGACTTTGAATATGACATGTGAACTAATTTCAGCCTTGAAGTCCTCTTTTAGTATTGGAAACGGTAACTGGTTACTAATGCCACATCCTGTAAAAGCTTTCTTACTGTTATTAACAGTTGGATTGATTGCAGCAAACGATGCTTATATGTCAGTTGAATCCGTAGAGACTGTAGATTTAAAAAGCATGCATTCGAAAGGAAAATGAAGTCTCTATCTACTACTAGGATTCTTAAAGTGTGAAAGAATCTGTTGTATGTACCATTGATGATGATGATACTCTACTTGTGGCAACACAAAAATTAAAATCCTCTTCTGGTGAAACAGTTCTAGGTAAGTTGATTTCTGGAAAATAAGTTGTAAGATGTTCATAAAATTTTAGAGTTGAATATTAGATTACTGCAAGGCACTTTAATTCTTTGAGATTCCTAATATTATAAATCAAATTATTATAAGAATAATAATTATATTATTATTGGGTTAATTTTCTTATATTATTATAAATTAAATTATTATAAGAATAATAATTATATTATTATTGGGTTAATTATGGAGAATATCAAGGACTATAGGTTCTATTATGAAGCGACCCGAAATTCCCCAGTCTCCGAAGAGAAGAGAAAGAACGAATTACTGTGAGGACAAGACGAATCGGAACACAGACATAAGAACATTTCATTGCTTATTACAACAATTCCATCAGAATATAAGAATATACAGAGTATGAATCAATATTACACATTATAAACTATCAGAGATTACAATACATTACATAGCAGCGGAAAATAATATAAAACACAACTGAAGGAGATATACGGATACAAAGCTTTCCGAATATCATTCCAGCTGTAAACCAGGGTCCTGTGAATATAAATCTACAAAACCAAAACTACTAGCTGCCTGTGCAAAATAGGGGCACCCAGAGTTTAGGTTGAAACAATAAACTCCAGGTCAGTCATGTGACTGGTGTGAGAACTAAAACAATAATTTAAAACTTTACTTTAAATCAGATATATCAAGGGACCACGCCTTATAACACGGAACGGGTTTCCGCCCAAAAATACCAGTGCATATAACGAAACAGCGCAATGCTTTTTGGAAAAATGAAGCTATTATAAGACCCAGGTCCTATCACACAATGCAACGCAAGCCGGGGGATAGGGTTTTCCCTTATAATAGCCAAACATGCTTGGTATGTTTAAAACAAATCATTTGATACTATTGTAAGTGCATAGTGTATAAAACAACTTCAAATCATAAGTATCAATCATAGACGACATAAGTGCTCCATACCACTATGTTGCCATATATAGGTTCTACAATTAAAACCGCAAAGTCACGTAGTGGAAGTTGGATTTCCATCTGTGAACCGAGGCAAAAGATAGTCCTCACCGAATTCGAGACTGTCTAGCCCGAGTCTCAGGCAAGTACTCTGTCAAGCCTTTGGATCATCAGGGCCGGTCCACCGATGTGGATTAAAATGCCTGAACACTTCGTTTCCCCGTCCTTTGGGGAGTAAATGAGTTCTATGACTCCATCGGCTCCACATAGTCACCGATATATCCGAGGCGCCTCGCAACAGCAACAACCACATAGGTGAAAATAATATAAATGTCAGGGCTGGTAGGTCACTGACACCAACCCTAGCTAGATGGAAACGCATGCCCTCCCTGATGTCCTCTCCCGTTTCTGGTTCACAACCAGGGTGTGAGGCTCGCGAATCAATGCTACACAAAGCTATGCCACACAGGTCGTGCTTTGATCTCCAACCACAAGACTTTGCTTTTCAACAGAAGCCTTGATCAATTGCCACTTAGGCATGCCACACAGGCAATTCACACCATGCAACTGATGTCAATCGATATACACCCTCTGATCCCATACGTCTCAGAGAAGGGTGAAGTAAGGGAATAAATTCCCCTTCACAAGGCAGATGTATATTTAATAGAGATCAATCAACATAGAGCAAAATGCAATGTCAGACACACAGTCCAAACAAGTCCGTTCTAGGTCTGAACGAAACCGGAGGCACCTTATACCTCGCATATCCATTGATCTCCAAGTACGTCTGGATGATCACCAACTGATTCCCTCCTCTTGGGTGTACAACCCAATCAAGATCATTCAGTAATCACCCAAATGATGTGAAGACCTCCGGTCTTCGACCACCGTCTTCATCCTCGACACCACGTCAAATCAGTTATTCAGAATGGGATAAACCCGGTCTTTCTGAATAACTCGCGTATATAATAACAAGTGTTAAACAAACACAACATACGCCTCATTCCAATTCAGAATATTCTTTGATTCAAATATACTTATACTTTGGGAAAGGTTTCCATTGTTTTTATCAAAGATAAATTCTTTAAATTTATTCTTTAATCTTCTTTTGAATCTCAATTCAAACTAGTCTGGATTAGCAAACCACACCAAAGTAATCATTTATTTTATTTTCCAATCCCAACCTATTCATCCCATGAAGTAAAACTGGTCACACTTCATATCTAACACCACGGTGTTATCGGTAAATTTAATTACCATTTCACGTTCAAATCTAATTAAAGATTTAACTATCGCCTGGAGCAAAACTGGTGATACTCCATTCTCAATCATTTCAATCTAATTAAAGATTCATTAAAACTCCACTTAGTTTTAATCTTCCCAAAAATCAATATTGATGATTATTTAACTTGGGAAATCATAACCTGTCTTTATCTGGGTTAAAGAACCAATGTCACTTAAAACACGGTTCACTATAAACCCAAAATCACATTCTAATTCAATTCCAATTAAATATCATTTAATTAGTATACTTCATTAAATCTAAATGAAAAGATTTAATCTTTTTCTCAACTGGGTTTAAGAACAATGTTTATGAAGACACCATCCACGACAAACCCAAATCCTATTTGTTGTTAAATACAAGGCTCTGAATAGAAAATATATCGGCTTATATTCAATATCAAATTCTACGACCAACAAATATCGTATTGGAAATAACGATATAAATATATCTTTCAAATTCCCATAACAATATCTGTACAATCACGAAATCCCACATCGAAATATTCCGAAGACAATTTCGAATCAAATCCATTCCCTCGATAATTGGAAATTATGCTTACTTTTAAAACCCTTTCAAATCCAATTTATTTATTTCAAAAATAAATAGATTATAATTCTAGTTCAAAACTAGTTCATTTCGATAAAAATATATTTTTATCTTTTCAAATTTGGAAATTTTCATCCCAATTCTTCCCAAACCATTTCTTATGATTTTACACAAATTATTAATATTTTTAATAATTTTATCAATGCCTATACAGTCGATTTCCATCATCGAACTGCACTTACAGCGACCTTTTCCAAATTTGATTTGGACATAATTCCAAATCCATCCGTTAGATTTCTAATTTATAATATTCATCAGAAAGCTCTTTTCGATACGAACCCAACGGTTCCGGTTTTAGGAGAATCCGACGGTCGGATCTCCCGCAACGTCAATTCGAAGTCAATGGTCGAAATTCATGAATTGCCGCAGTGCGGCGCGTTCTATTCAGGCCATTATATATATAATATAAATACATTATATATATATCATCGATTTCAATTCAAAACATATTTTATAAATCGTTTTAACTTCGTTTTAAAAACGATTTCAACTTCATATTCAGTTTCAAAGCAAAATTGAATATTCCATATCATCGATATATAAATGATAATATTTTCAAAACGTTATATTTTGAAATCACTTACTTTTCTATATTCATTATAAAAACGAATATAATTGATATAAATATCGTTTGCGTCAAAATGGCGCATTCAGCTTTATATTTTTCAATTACTTCATTATATTATTCAACACATGAATATTTTCTTCAACACATGAATTTTCTTTTATTCAACACATGAATATTCTCAACACATGAGTATTGTCAACACATGACTATTTTGTTTATTCAACACATGAATATAATTTATTTTCTAAATTGGAATGATACCCAATCAATTACCATATAATATTATTTATATGGATTCTATACAACACATGTATATAATAGCAACGATAAATAATCAACCATCATCCAGAGTGCATTTACAGTGTATAAGCATCAAATATAAATATTCAACGCTTATAACAGCTTGTCAATCAATCGATCGACATACAGCTAATTATTGGGATTAGTGTACGTCAAATTTCATCCCAACACCCGTGTGGGGTTTCAAACAATCAAACACAGATTTTATTTGTGCAGTTGGGCGATGTGTAAAATTTATCGTCCCATTCAATATCAGTCAAATCGGTGTACATAAACAAATCGTTCGATTTGTAAATGAATATTTATTTTATTTCAGCACAAGAATATATATTTTATTTCAACACATGAATAAATATTTTATTTCAACACATGAATATATATTTTATTTCAACACATGAATATATATTTTATTTCAACACATGAATATATATTTTATTTCAACAAATGAATCAAACAGACAAGCCGTCCATGGTCTGTGGACGACGGGTGTCAGGTGCTGCTAAGCATCGTCTGCATCCTAGTATATATTTCAACTAGAAATTAAAATAAAAGCGAGGAGTTCTCACAGAGGGTTCCACTCCTCCATTGTATTTCTGAAATTCAGAACATCTGGATCTGGCCGTACTTCCAACGCAGTGTTCTCCACGCTGTTCATATTAAAATCACCTTTTTAATATGATGTTTTGTACATTAAAAAACATATTTTTATTGTTTCTATAATATAAAAATCATATTTTTATTGTTTCTATAATATAAAAATCATATTTTTATGACCTTACCTAAATCAAAATCAGTTTTTGTACTTAAATAAAATCAGTTTTTATACTTAAATAAAATCAGTTTTTATACTTAAATAAAATTAGTTTTTAAAGCTCACCTTTGTTCGAGTTGGAGGGGGGAAGGCTTCATCGTCGGCGCTGTAGAGGGGGGAGGGGGTCGAAGCGTCGCGGAGCAGTTGGAGGCGCGGTCATGCGGGTGTGAGGCCACGACGGTGGCTGTGGTGGCGGGCTCGCGAGGATTTGGAGGTCTTCGTGCTTTGAAGGGGAGAGAGGAGGAGCTGAAGGGGGGTGATGGTCTGAGGATGACTGGGGTTGCCAAAGATCAGCGGCTGGTGGCGGGTTGGCCGTGCGTGGGGTCTGGAGGTCAAGCGAGGGAGGGGGGCGACGGGGGTTTCAACATTTTTTTCTCTTTTTTTCTTCTAAAATCGATTTCTGTTTAAATGAAAGAGGGGGGCGTTGACCAAATTAAAGGGTAAAGGAGGGGGGTAATATAAAATTAATTTATTTTATTTCCAAAAAGGTAACTTTTAAATTCGAATTCCAAACGAGACCCACCACCTATCGTCGATAATTAATTACCTCCATTCCGAACACAACAGGATATGTATCGTAAGCTGATTCGATCGTTTCGATCAGTTTCCATCAAAATCAAAATATAAATCTATATATTGAATTTGAACGCACATTTCAACTTACCGGGGCCACATACGGACTCTAAAAATTCCCGAAAAATATTTTCTAGCTGTATATTGACGATACGATCCTAATAAAAATAATTTCATCAAATTTTGAGACCGTTTGAAAAATGACCATTTTCTGGTCGATCGAAATTGACTGAAATTGACAAAACACGTTTTACTTCGCTACGCTCACATATTGGTTCGAAAAATTATGAACTTTGGGATCTAGCAATAACTCGACATCACGGATCCAACAAAAGTGGTTTCGTCGAAAACCGAGGTCGTTTGCAAAATTTCCATTTTTAAGGTCCAGAATTCCACAACGACTATTCTGAATTTTCAACAGGGCATAACTTTTTTATTCCCGCTATGAAATTTTGATTTTTTAGATTCGTTGGAAAGATATTCTCAAATAGATTCTAATATTTTTGGTTTCGCTAAAATCCGGTTTACTTTGAATCCTACACATTCATTTGAACTTTGAAATCGAATTTTCAAACTACCGCGCCATTTTCAATTTCTTTTATAATTAAAAATAAATATTTATATTCTAACGACGATCTATATAAATATATACGTTCTAATTCTATTAAAAATAAATTTCTCGTCGTTATTATTTAAAATAATTCATTTTAAATATTCAAAATTCACTAAAATTGTCAAAATAAAATTTTTAAATTGGCTCAGATTTTCCGGGTTGTTACAATCTCCCCCACTTAAAACTTTTCGTCCCCGAAAAGAAACGAAGCCGAAAGTTGTTTAACTAATCAACTCAACTTTCATTATTTTCATTACGGCTTAAGCTCTTCCACTTTTCAATTTCTAAGAACTTTTCAATTTTTTTCAAAAATTTGGCTAACACCCTAAATTTTCGAAATTTTTTGCCATAACCTCCCCTACATCGGGAGCTTCGAGATATTTCAAATAGCCTCCCATGGCCCTCACCAATCCAGAAAGAAAAAGAAACAGCTAAGCGGCTAGCCAATCGGCTCATAAAATCATCAAAAACCCAATAAATTTGTAAACATGTACCTATTTGTCGGGCAAACAATTTTATTCTTCTGCTCTAGCCTCTTTGCTATGACCTGTTCTATGTAAGTACATGTATATGCATGCAAATGCGACTAATTTTAAATACAACTCACTATTTGGTACAATTTGGCTAAATGGTTCAAATTTTAATTAATCTACCAATAATCAAACAACACAACCAGCAATCAATTTGTTGATTAACTTTTCAAATTCATAATTTTGATATATAGTCAAAAATCACATTTTTGGTGCTAAATCACAACAATAAGCCCTATCTAGTTTTGGTTCTCACACCAGTCTATTGGAAATATATAGAAATCCCACTTTCGTCACTCGAAAATAAATACTGGTGATGGTATACATCATCATCAGGACCATATACGGGCGACTAGAGTGTGATTCTATATCTACCCAGTATATTAAAACTTTAAATACACGCGGATCAGACGTATACGCAAAATCTTTATATACCGGATTGTCCAAATTCAGTACAAATAAATATTCAAATACGAATAATTGATTTAAATTTTCAAAAAAAACTTGTTTTAAATTTATTTTAAAAACATCACTCTTCACACTCGTTCTAGGATAATACTGATCTCATCTCTAACGAATCATTCTCATTGGATATTACTAATCTAATCTCTGATGAATTCTTTTGTATGGTTCTAATGTGTCTTGTTCTCCGAGCTCTGTAAACCAGAGCTCTGATACCAACTGAAGCGACCCGAACTTCCCCGGTCTCCGAAGAGAAGAGAACGAACGAATTAATGTGAGGACAAGACGAATCGGAACACAAACAGAAGAACATTTCATTGCTTATTACAACAATTCCATCAGAATACAAGAATATACAGTGTATGAATCAATATTACACATTATAAACTATCAGAGTTTACAATACATTACATAGCAACGGAAAATAATATAAAACACAACTGAAGGAGATATACGGATACAAAGCTTTCCAAATATCATTCCAGCTGTAAACTAGGGTCCTGTGAATATAAATCGGCAAAACCAAAACAACTAGCTGCCCATGCAAAATAGGGGCACCCAGAGTTTAGGTTGAAACAATAAACTCCAGGTCAGTCATGTGACTGGTGTGAGAACTAAAACAGTTATTTAAAACTTTACTTTAAATCAGATATATCAAGGGACCACGCCTTATAACACAGAAAAGGTTTCCTCCCAAGAATACCAGTGCATATAATGAAACAGCGCAATGCTTTTTGAAAAAATGAAGCTATTATAAGACCCAGGTCCTATCACACAATGCAACGCAAGCCGAGGGATAGGGTTTTCCCTTATAATAGCTAAACATGCTTGGTACGTTTAAAACAAATCATTTGATACTATTATAAGTGCATAGTGTATAAAACAACTTCAAATCATAAGTATCAATCATAGACGACATAAGTGCCCCATACCACTATGTCGCCATATATAGGTTCTACAATTAAAACCACAAAGTCACGTACTGGAAGCTGGATTTCCATATGTGAACCGAGGCAAAAGATAGTCCTCACCGAATTCGAGACTGTCTAGCCCGAGTCTCAGGCTAGTACTCTGTCAAGCCTTTGGATCGTCAAGGCCGGTCCACCGATGTGGATTAAAATGCCTGAACACTTCGTTTCCCCGCTCTTTGGGGCGTAAATGAGTCCTATGACTCCATCGGCTCCACATAGTCACCGATATATCCGAGGCGCCTCGCAACAAAAACAACCACACAGGTGAAAATAATATAAATGTCAAGGCTGGTAGGTCACTGACACCAACCTAGCTAGAAGGAAACGCATGCCCTCCCTGATGTCCTCTCCCGTTTCTGGTTCACAACCGGGGAGTGAGGCTCGCGAATCAACGCTACACAAAGCTATGCTAGACAGGCCGTGCTTTGATCACTAACCACAAGACTTTTCTTTTCAACAGAAGCCTTGATCAATTGCCACTTAGGCATGCCACACAGGCAATTCACACCATGCAACTAATGTCTATCGATATACACCCTCTGATCCCGTATGTCTCAGAGAAGGGTGAACTAAGGGAATAAATTCCCCTTCACCAGGCAGATGTATATTTAATAGAGATCAATCAACACAGAGCAAAATCCAATGTCAGACACACAGTCCATACAAGTCCGTTCTAGGTCTGAACGAAACCGGAGGCACCTTGTACCTCGCATATCCATCGATCTCCAAGTACGTCTGGACGATCACCAACTGATTCCCTCCTCTTGGATGTACATCCCAATCAAGATCATTCAGTAATCACCCAAACGATGTAAAGACCTCCGGTCTTCGACCACCGTCTTCATCCTCGACACCACGTCGAATCAGTTATTCAGAATGGGATAAACCCAGTCTTTCTGAATAACTCGCGTATATAATAAACAAGTGTTACACAAACACAACATACGCCTCATTCCAATTCAGAATATTCTTTTATTCAAATATTCTTATAATTTGGGAAAGGTTTCCATTAATTTTATCAAAGATAAATTCTTTAAATTTATTCTTTAATCTTCTTTTGAATCTCAATTCAAACTAGTCGGGATTAGCGAACCACACCGAAGTAATCATTTATTTTATTTCCCAATCCCAGCCTATTCATCCCATGAAGTAAAACTGGTCATACTTCATATCTAACACCACGGTGTTATCGGTAAATCTAATTACCATTTCACGTTCAAATCTAATTAAAGATTTAACTATCGCCTGGAGCAAAACTGGTGATACTCCATTCTCGATCATTTCAATCTAATTAAAGATTCATTAAAACTCCACTTAGTTTTGACCTTCCCAAAAATTAATATTGATGATTATTTAACTTGGGAAATCATAACCTGTCTTTATCTGGGTTAAAGAACCAATATCACTTAAAAACGGTTCACTATAAACCCAAAATCACATTCTAATTCAATTCCAATTAAATATCATTTAATTAGTATACTTCATTAAATCTAAATGAAAAGATTTAATCTTTTTCTCAACTGGGTTTAAGAACATTGTTTATGAAGACACCATCCATGACAAACCCAAATCCCATTTGATATTAAATACAAGGCTCTGAAAAGAAAATATATCGGCTTATATTCAATATCAAATTCTACGACCAACAAATATCGTATTGGAAATAACGATATAAATATATCTTTCAAATTCCCATAACAATATATGTATAATCACGAAATCCCACATCGAAATATTCCGAAGACAATTTCGATTCAAATCCATTCCAATTCGATTATTGGAAATTCTGGTTACTTTTAAAACCCTTTCAAATCCAATTTATTTATTTAAAAAATAAATGGATTATAATTCTAGTTCAAAACTAGTTCATTTCGATAAAAATCTATTTTTATCTTTTCAAATTTGGAATTTTTCATCCTAATTCTTCCCAAACCATTTTTTATGATTTTACACAAATTATTAATATTTTTAATAATTTTATCAAGGCCCACACTGTCAATTTCCTTCAACGGCCATTGAACTGCACTTACAACGACCTTTTCCAAATTTGATTTGGACATAATTCCAAATCCAGCCGTTAGATTTCTAATTTCTAATATTCGTTAGAAAGCTCTTTTCGATACGAACCCAACGGTTCCGGTTTTAGGAGAATCCGACGGTCTGATCTCCCGCAACGTCAATTCGAAGTCAATGGTCGAAATTCGCGAACTGCCGCAGTGCGGCGCGTTCTATTCAGGCCATTATATATATAATATAAATATATTATATATATTTCGTTGATTTCAATTCAAAACGTATTTTATAGATCGTTTTAACTTCGTTTTAAAAACGATTTCAACTTCATATTAAATTTCAAATCAAAATTGAATATTCCATATCATCGATATATAAATGATAATATTTTCAGAACGTTATATTTTGAAATCACTTTCTTTTTTATATTCATAATAAAAACGAATATAATCGATATAAATATCGTTCGCGTCAAAATGGCGCATATCTAATCAATACGGCTTTATATTTTTCAATTACTACATTATTCTATTCAACACAAGAATATTTTCTTCAACACATGAATTTTCTTTTATTCAACACATGAATATTCTCAACACATGAGTATTGTCAACACATGACTATTTTGTTTATTCAACACATGAATATAATTTATTATCTAAATTGGAATGAGACCTACTCAATTACCATATAATAATATTTATATGGATTCTATATAACACATGTATATAATAGCAACGATAAATAATCAACCATCATCTAGAGTGCATTTTACACTGTATAAGCATCAAATATAAATATTCAATGCTTATAACAGCCTGTCAATCAATCGATCGACATACAGCTAATTATTGGGATTAGTGTATGTCAAATATCATCCCAACACCCGTGTAGGGTTTCAAACAATCAAACACAGATTTTATTTGTGTAGTTGGGCGATGTGTAAAATTTATCGTCTCAATCAATATCAGTCAAGTCGGTGTACATAAACAAATCGTTCGATTTGTAAATGAATATTTATTTTATTTCAACACATGAATATATATTTTATTTCAACACATGAATATATATTTTATTTCAACACACGAATATAAATTTTATTTCAACACATCAATCAAACAAACAAGCCGTCCATGGTCTGTGGACGACGGGTGTCAGGTGCTGCTAAGCACCGTCTACATCCTAGTATATATTTCAACTATAAATTAAAATAAAAGTGAGGAGTTCTCACCGAGGGTTCCACTCCTCCATTGTATTTCTGAAATTCAGAACATTTGGATCTGGCCGTACTTCCAACGCAGTGTTCTCCACGCTGTTCATATTAAAATCACATTTTTAATATGATGTTCTGTACATTAAAAATCATATTTTTATTGTTTCTATAATATAAAAATCATTTTTTTATTGTTTCTATAATATAAAAATCATATTTTTATGACCTCATCTAAATCAAAATCAGTTTTTGTACTTAAATAAAATCAGTTTTTATACTTAAATAAAATCAGTTTTTATACTTAAATAAAATCAATTTTTATGCTTAAATAAAATCAATTTTTATACTTAAATAAAATCAGTTTTTATGCTTAAATAAAATCAGTTTTTAAAACTCACCTTTGTTCGAGTTGGAGGGGGAAGGCTTCATCGTCGGCGCTGTAGAGGGGGGAGGGGGTCGGAGCAGTCGGAGGCGTGGTCAGGCGGGTGTGAGGCCACAGCGGGGGCTGTGGTGGTGGGCTCGCGAGGATTTGGGGGTCTTCGTGCTTTGAAGGGGAGAGAGGAGGAGCTGAAGGGGGGGATGGTCTGAGGAGGACTGGGGTTGCCGGAGATCAGCGGCTGGTGGCGGGTTGGCCGTGCGTGGGGTTCGGAGTTCAAGCGAGGGGGGCGACGGGGGTTTCATCATTTTTTTTCTCTTTTTTTTCTAAAATCGATTTCTGTTTAAATCAAAGAGGGGGGCGTTGACCAAAGTAAAGGGTAAAGGAGGGGGGTATTATAAAATTAATTTAATTTATTTTATTTCCAAAAAGGTAACTTTTAAATTCGAACTCCAAACGAGACCCACCACCTGTCGTCCATAACTAATTACCCCCATTCGGAACTCAATGGAATATGTATCGTAAGCTGATTCGATCGTTTCAATCAGTTTCCATCAAAATCAAAATATAAATCTATATATTGAAATTGAACGCATATTTCAACTTACCGGGGCCACATACGGACTCTAAAAATTTCCAAAAAATATTTTCTAGCTTTGTATTGACGATGCGATCCTAATAAAACTAATTTCGTCAAATTCTGAGACCGTTTGAAAAATGGCCATTTTCTGGTCGATCGAAATTGACTAAAACTGACAAAACACGTTTTACTTCGCCACGCTCACATATTGATTCGAAAAATTATGAACTTTGGAATCTAGTAATAACTTGACATCACGGATCCAACAAAAGTGGTTTCGTAAAAAACCGAGGTCGTTTGCAAAATCTCCATTTTTAAGGGCCAAAATTCCACAGCGACTATTCTGAATTTTCAACTGGGCATAACTTTTTATTCCTGCTATGAAAATTTGATTTTTTAGATTCGTTGGAAAGATATTTTCAAATAGATTCTAATATTTTTGGTTTGGCTAAAATCTGGTTTATTTTGAATCCTGCACATTCATTTGAACTTTGAAATCGAATTTTCAAACTACCGCGCCATTTTCAATTTCTTTTATAATTAAAAATAAATATTTATATCCTAACGATGATCTATATAAATATATACGTTCTAATTCTATTAAAAATAAATTTCTCATCGTTATTATTTAAAATGATTCATTTTAAATATTCAAAATTCACTAAAATTGCCAAAATAAAAATTTTAAATTGGCTCAGATTTTCCAGGTTGTTACATATTAGGTTAATTTGCTTGGTTTTTCTGTTTCTTCCGATTGCAAGAGGCTTAATTCTTCTTGCCTGATAGACATTCCATTTGAGCATGCCACCAGATATCGTGTTTGGCTTGGACATCTTACTATGGTTCTATTCAAAGTACATGGTTCCTCTTTTGCTGTTGCATGGGCCTCAAAAGGCAAACTCCTTCAAAAAGTGAGTCTATGAGCGTATTGTATCTTCGTTTCTATTTATTTATTGCACAATTGTTTTACAACCCAAAAATTATCCCAAAAAAGTAGGTATTCACACTCCAAACTTTAACGAATGTCGCGACATTCAGACTCTGACACAGTCCTTTAGTATAGACTGATTCCCTAAAACATGTGGTGTTATCATGCTCCAGTATACAGTATAAATTCTGTGTTTAATCCAGTCAACTTCATTTGTCAAATCTGCTATTAATCTAACCAAAATGTGCTATTTTAATCCAGTTGTGTTGAATGTGCATTGTAACCATGTCACACGACAAGACATATACCTTGTGTTATAATATCCACGTTAGTATTTGTGTTAATAAGTTGAGAGAAGTAACAAGTTTCATGAAACTCTTTCTCAGAAGTTTGCTTTATTTTTGTACTTTTGATTATTGCAAATGGTACTTTGTCATTTTCTTACACATACTAATATACAACTACTTGAATGGCAAGCTATCGGTGTTGCTAACCTGCCAGGTGTAATTAGTCTAATAGCTGGTTGCTCGTGTGGGCGACCTCATTTCATACAGTTAGGAAAAATTATTTCGAGATTTTTTCTGCACCCATCAACTGTATGTTATATTCATTGTGTTCTTATCTTTCCATGTTGGAGATTTTGTGTTCAGTATAGCAGTAGGAGCAATGTTTCTTTTCATGCTCGACCAATTTCTAAGATTTTGTCAATCACAAAATGAAGTAGATGTAATTTCAACAGCTTGTTGACCATGTGGAACCGTAGAACTGATTCTATCGAAGCCTTCAAGTATGTATTTTCTTTTCTCATACATCTAGACCTCATATATCATAATAGGGACTGTAACGGTAAAACTTCAATGTGGTGAATCCATTTATACTTCCAAAATTTTATTTGTTTTGAATTAGAATTTATCTCTAATGATTGTTCTTCTCATTTTGCATAACATAATGTGATTATCATGTAGCTACAAATAATATCATTGTAATGACCCGCATTGTCAGAGGTATTATAATTTATTAATTTAATTATTTAAATAGTGATTTAGGGAATTAAATTGCCGTTTAATTAAATAAAGTGAATATTTAATTAATTTAAATAATAGATAATATATTTAATTTAGAAATAATCAAAAATATTGGAAATCACAATATTCTGTGAACTGGCTCGTCCCTAGGATTTAATTCATCTTAGAGTTGAAGTATATTGACGAATATATCCAATCGACGTCAGTTTGAACGTAGAATTTTAATATAATTAAAATAGAGCTTGAAATGGCGTGACAGTTCGCTATTTGGGGATTTGAACTTCAACTGGATATACAGGGTACGTTTTAAATCAGATTTCTATGAAACAAGAAACGTGTGGAGCTGGTGGAGTATATCTTTCTAGTAGAAGAGAAAAATCGGGATTTCGTCGTGTAGATTTTGAGTTACGTCCAAATCAAATTATCAGAAATGCAGCGCCCTGACCATAACGATTTAATTATATTTTATATAAGGATTTAAATAGAAATCGAACATCGATATAATTCTGACGATGTAATATCAAGTTGTAAATCCATATAGGAATATTCTGGAGCTATATGGTATGCCACTGTGAATATAGACGATAATATTTATTTTTAATTATTAAATTAAATTATGTTTAAATATATTTATATATTTAAATAGGTTATTTATAGCGTTAAAAGTAGCCACTTTTGTAAATGAAGTCGGAATTCGACGAAACCAGTTTTGTTGGATCCACAATATCAAATAGTTGTTATATTTCCAATTTCGTGATTTTTAGATTCACTGTGTGGCCATACAGATTTTTAGAGTAAAAAACAGTCAGTATTTCGACAGTTAAAAATACGCTGTGTGAGCATACGGAGTCGGAATTCGACGAAACCACTTTCGTTGGGACTGTAATGTCGAACTCTAGCTACATGTCCAGTTTGGTGATTTTTAGGTATCGTGTGTGATCAAACGAATTTTTAGAAGCAAAAATAAATAATAAATATAATATCTATATATAATGTGTGGATAATTAAGTGCCACATCCTTCATGTTTTCAACCACATAGCACATCTCACCCCCGTATAAAGTCAAACTCTCAGGCCGCCACTTTACTTTCAGAAAACCGAAACATAAAAGAATTCCTCCAAAGAAAAATCGAAAACAATACAAGGAAAATTACTTAAATCATGTAATACTTATATTTGAGAACCTTGTGGGATTCTCTACAAACTGGTATAGTTTCTACTGAACTCAACATCAGTTGAGTTCACTGAATTTTTCCAGCGTGTATTCGAAATCCATTGGGTTGGAAAATTTGGGTGATTTGAGCATCGATTCTAGGTTTGAGTGTTGGTTTTGGGGTCAGGAATGAAAACCGCACTCGTAGGAATAACTTGGGGTGGTTCGGTGATGGGTGAGTTCGCTGATGCCTAGGCAGAACGCGATGGAAAAGGGGAGCTCGAGGTCGGAAATTTGGGGTCCTTTGTGATGAGATCTTGAAGAGGAGTAAGATGGTGTATTTGGTTTTGAATTTAGAGAAGGATGGAGGAAGAAAGATGAGCAGGAAGTGGCGTTAATGGTATGTAATTAAGAGGAGCAGGTGCGGGTTTTAGAAAGAGGGAGAAGAAGGTTTTGGACGCGGGTGTTTGGGCTTGGGAAGCTGATGGGCTGAGGACATGGGCCGAGAGATTTAAATGTGAGGCCCATTTAAGGTTAATTCGTAGTTTAAATTCAGTTTAAATTATATCAACTTGTAATTGTTATATCTCGACCATATGATATCGGAATTACGAACCGTCAGTCACATTGGGATCATATGGACGGACACTACATAATGAGACTGACCACGAGTCAATTGGAGCCCGTTACAATTTAGTTCGAAATAAATTGTCCGACTCAAACAAAGAACGCTAGCCGATTATTTAACGGTTAACGCACAACTGTGAGTAAAACTCACCAACTCTGAACAGTTTACATTTTCATGTTGTATTTTTAGAACTGTTAAAAATTGTCTGATTGACTGTGTGTTGACTGTTTGATTGAACTGCTAGTCAGTTAGTGGAAATTATACATATATATATTGATTCTGCGATCAGAATATTTCATATCGAACTGAAAGTGATGTTGATTTTACTGTGTAACATCTGTGATGCAGGGAAATATGTCGGAGGAATCCAACTGGATTCCTCAACATTTATTTTACTGTGATTTATATATTGTAATATATGATGTGATATATAATCTAACATTGATTATGTGTGTTTGAAAGATATTTATCGTTGTTATATGGTGTGTTAAATACCATAAGAAATACCAGAATGTGGAAAAGGGATTTTCAAAGTATATTTTGAAAATAATTTATTTATATAAAATCAATGGATTTTATATTATAAAAGAAAAAGGATTTTGAAATAAAGGAATTATATTTGTAAATCAAATATAAGGGAATTATATTTGTAAATCAAATATAAGGGAAAGAATTTGTTAAACAGATATAGAGGGAAATATTTGTAAAACAATATAAAAGGAAATATTTGTCAAACAAATAAGAAGAGAAATATTTGTAAACCATTTACAAATAAAGATAGAATTATAAAGGAAATATTTGTAGAACATTTTCAAATAGATTAAAAGGGATTATTTATTTATTTAGGGAATAAATAGAATTAGAATAAAGGAATATTTATTTGAGAAAATAAATAGAATAAAGGAAATATTTATCTAGAAAATAAATACGATATTATAAAAGAAGTTAGAATTAATCAGTTAGAGTTAAAGGAGTTAATCGAATATAATTTATTCGAATAGAGTTAAAGGAGTAAATCGAATATAGTTTATTTGAAAGGAATTAATCAGTCAGAGTTAACCAGTTAGAGGTAATCAAATAGAGTTAATCGATTAGAGTTAAAAACGAACTAGAGTTAATCAAATAGAGTTAAAAATATAGAGTTAGGCAAAATTAGAAACTGACTAGAATTAGTAATTTGAATGGGTTCCTGAGTATCGATCTGATGTTGGTTTCGGCCTTCGGGGTTTATACATAGGAAGTTATTCTCTTGTTAGTTTATAGTTAGAGTCTGATAGATGTGGAAGAATCGTGATACATAATTTAGCCATGAAAATGTTTTCCAGTGTTAATAACGTATATTTTCTAAACATAGAAAATGAGGAAATATATACATATATATATATGTATATATATATGTGTGTGTGTTGGATGATTGATCGATATGATTTCCATCTGGAAATAGTATCGTTGTTTGCACACTTGTTTTTCTTTGATAGTTAACTCATAGACTATCAAAGTTTTGACCATTTTAACGTTGTTAATATGGAGAGACCGGTTGGATTATTTTCCAAAGAACCACTCTGTATTGGCATAAGCGTTGCGAATCATATATGCCAAAGATAATTGAAGATGGAATAAAGTGCAAGGGCTATTGTATAAGTCTTAGATAACAGTGCCTAAGATGGATATACTGAATAGTGCCTTCGGTTTGTCCAGTCCCAGTACAACTTGTGTGGACGAAGGTCTGATAGAGTATATCTGGTAGATCACGTAAGTTGATCATTTCAAATGTATTTACATTGGTGGCGGAGGAATTCGTTTCTCTTAGCTTTATACCCATGGTATTTTTGGGAAAATCAATTTGTGATTTAGAGGGTATGGCGATGTGACATTCTAAGTGAATGAAGATGTCGTATGTGAAAAGATAAGCGTAGCTTCTAGCCTCACATCTGGTAAATGACAGAAATCGGGCAGGCATCATGGCTAAGTCGGTCGCACCGAAGTAGGGTGTATAATCACCTATCTAGAGAATATTCATTTGCTTCTTTAATCTATCAATGCTGTCCGATATATATATATATATATATATATATATATATATATATATATATATATATATATATATATATACGGGAACGGTTGCTGATCCCAACCGTTGGTGATGTACATTCGATACACTTAAGCGAAATGAGTGGTCGATCATGTGTGGCTGAGTTGCAAGATGTTCTTGTTGAACTCCAGTGTATCGTTCCTAGAGTACACTGATCGGAAGGTGGTTCCATACCTTGTCATAGTTGGAAATCCATTACCCAATACGTGCTTGCGGTTTTGATTGTATACTATATGTATAACGTGAGATGAAAGCATTTATGCTAGATTGATATCTATTTGTACATAGACATTATTATAATATCAAAAGGTTTTTGATATAAAGATATTTTGGATTCTCATAAGGAAAAAAACCCGTTCCGTATTCACGGCGTGGTCTTATGAGTTATCATATACATGTTCAACTGTTTTACTCATACCAGTCCCATGACTGACCCGAAGTTTATTGTGTTGTTTTCCCTAAACTCTTGGGTGCCCAATTTTGTATGGGCAGTCAAGTAGTCAGGATTTACAGATATATCTGAAGAGCTAGAGCAGGAGGCTTCAGGATCATATAGTTATAGTTTATTTCCGCTGTGTTGTAAGTGTTGTACTTTGATAATAATGATTTTCAAATACAGATGTATATTTCAAGTTATGTTATATATATTATATGTTATTCGTTCCTCTGTGAGGTTCCTGTTCTGATGTTGTGTTCTTCTTCTTCTGTTCTAAGTTTCTATCTTATCTTTCCTCACCCTCTATCTTCTTTCTATTAATTTCCTGATTTCCAGTGCAAATTTGGGGTTGGACTTTTGTTATTTAGTCAGCTCAAATTGGTCCGAATTTTCGGGTCATTACAGTTGGTATCAGAGCTTAAGTTAAGTAATTACCTTGGCTCTGTGGCGTGACTCAGTAGAGATAGGGTTAGTAATACCCTAGATTGAGTTTGAGTGTATATATACGAGTGCGTATTTGTATTTGATATAAAATGGTTTTATATTGGGGAGATTCATTGGTTGAGTAGTTTATGAATTCTGGTCGATTAGTTTGATCCACTGTATCGGTAGGGGTTTATAAACACTTGAATACGATGGACCGACACAGTATAGATATGTGATATATTATCATATATAGGTTCTGATTATCATCAGATAAGATTATAAAATGTGAAATGGTTATATATAACCAATCAGAATTTATACAAGTGAATTATATGAAATTGAAATGAATTAAATCTGAATTTAAATCAGAATTGGAGTTAAAATCCCAGAAATTTGGAAAGTGTTTGTAAAGGAATCTGGATTAAATATAAGGAAATTTTAAGATCCTGGGAGATTTTAAATTGTTTACAAGCCTTGTGAAGGATATTTTGAAAGTGATTTCAAAAATGAAAGTATTTAGAAATGGATTTGAAAGTGATATCGTATTGAACTCACTTCGATAGCTGGAAAATAGATTCCGATGTTGATCATGACATCATCGGTGTACATTTTTGAGTATGTAAGTGACAGATTACTACCAAGGATTTTGTTTTGAATTTGTTTTGGGAAAACAAGTTGTGTTGAATTTCAAAAAGGAAAATTTGATTTTTGAAAGAGGTAAACTGTTCAAAAACTTCCAGGGAGAAAAGGTTGTTTGAATTTAAACAAATTAAAGTGGAATTTGTAAAATCCAATAGAATTGAGATTGAATTAAAAGCCAGTAAGTGAAAATCATTTGAAATAGATTATTGTCAAGTAGAATTAGACTTGATTAGAGATAATCTGGAATTATATTGGACTGGTGAGTTATGGATTTGAAATCAAGAATAGTGCTTGAGTTTGAAATGAAATTCGACTTAGGTACAAGCGAATGGGTGGGTTAAAGATAAATTGATTTGGGATCAAGTTGGAATTGCATTGGTATATGTTGAATTGATGACAAGTGAAGTGATAGAGTTGATATGCCCGACAAAAAGGTACAAGTTTATATCTGATATAAGCATGAGATTTATGAGCCGAATTGACAAGCCGCTTGGCTGTTTGATTTTCTTTTGGGTTGGAGAAGGCCTAGAGAGGCGAGTTGTGGTTTTACCGATAGGGCTGTACAAAGGAGGTTATTACGAATTTTTCCGAAAATTTAAAGTGTCAGATAATTTTCAGAATTTTTGAAAATTTTAGTTAGTCGGAATGGATAAATATTTTAGTTGATATTAATTGGTTCAGTTGAAATCAAAAATAAGGGGTAAACAAATCTTAGGAATTCCAATAGATAGGGTCGTCCTCTACCTTAGCAATTTCGAGGACGAAAGTATTTTAAGTGGGGAAGATTGTAATGACCCGCATTGTCAGAGGTATTATAATTTATTAATTTAATTATTTAAATAGTGATTTAGGGAATTAAATCGTCGTTTAATTAAATAAAGTGAATATTTAATTAATTTAAATAATAGAGTAATATATTTAATTCAGAAATAATCAAAAATATTGGAAATCACAATATTCTGTGAACTGGGTCGTCCCTAGGATTTAATTCATCTTAGAGTTGAATTATATTGACGAATATATCCAATCGACATCAGTTTGAACGTAGAATTTTAAGATAATTAAAATAGAGCTTGAAATGGCTCCGCAGTTCGCTATTTGGCGATTTGAACTTCAACTGAATATATAGGGTTCGTTTTAAATCATATTTCTATGAAACAAGAAACGTGTGGAGCTGGTGGAGTATATCTTTCTAGTAGAAGAGAAAAATCGGGATTTCGTTGTGTAGATTTTGAGTTACGTCCAAATCAAATTCACAAAAATGCAGCACCCTGACCATAACGATTTAATTATATTTTATATAAGGATTTAAATAGAAATCGAACATTGATATAACACTGACGATGTAATATCGAGTTGTAAATCCATATAGGAATATTCTGGAGCTGTATGGTATGCCACTGTGAATATAGACGACAATATTTATTTTTAAATATTAAATTAAGTAATATTTAAATTTATTCATATATTTAAATAGGTTATTTAGAGCGTTAAAAATAGCCACTTTTGCAAACGAAGTCAGAATTCGACGAAACCAGTTTTGTTGGATCCGCAATATCAAATAGTTGTTATATTTCCAGTTTCGTGATTTTTAAAGTCACTGTGTGGCCATACGGATTTTTATAGTGAAAAACAAACAGTATTTCGACAGTTAAAAATACGCTGTGTGAGCATACGGAGTCAGAATTCGACGAAACCACTTTCGTTGGGACCTTAATGTCGAACTCTAGCTTCATGTCCAGTTTGGTGATTTTTGGGTATTGTGTGTGATCGCACGAATTTTTAGAAGCAAAAATCAATAATAAAAATAATATCTAAATAAAATGTGTGGATATATAAGTGCCACATCCTTCATGTTTTCAACCACACAGCACATCTCACCGCCGTATAAAGTCAAACTCTCAGGCCGCCACTTTACTTTCAGAAAACCGAAACATAAAAGAATTCCTCTAAAGAAAAATCGAAAACAATACAAGGAAAATTACTTAAATCATGTAATACTTATATTTGAGAACCTTGTGGGATTCTTTACAAACTGGTATAGTTTCTACTGAATTCGACATCAGTTGAGTTCGCTGAATTTTTCCAGCGTGTATTCGAAATCCATAGGGTTGGAAGATTCGGGTGATTTGAGCATCAATTCTAGGTTTGAGTGTTGGTTTTGGGGTCAGGAATGAAAACCGCACCCGTAGGAATAACTTGGGGTTGTTCAGTGATGGGTGAGTTCGCTGATGCCTATGCAGAATGCGACGGAAAGGGGGAGCTCGAGGTCGGAAATTTGGGGTCCTTTGTGATGAGATCTTGAAGAGGAGTAAGATGGTGTATTTGGTTTTGAATTTAGAGAAGGATGGAGGAAGAAAGATGAGCAGGAAGTGGCGTTAATGGTGTGTAATTAACAGGAGCAGGTGCGGGTTTTAGAAAGAGGGAGAAGAAGGTTTTGGACGCGGGTGTTTGGGCTTGGGAAGCTGATGGGCTGAGGACATGGGCCGAGAGATTTAAATGTGAGGCCCGTTTAAGGTTAATTCGTAGTTTAAATTCAATTTAAATTATATCAACTTGTAATTTTTATATCTCGACCATATGATATCAGAATTACGAACCGTTAGTCACGTTGGGATCGTATGGACAGACACTACACAATGAGACTAACCGCGAGTCAATTGGAGCCCGTTACAATTTATGGTGAAATAAATTGTCCGACTCAAACAAAGAACGCAAACCGATTATTTAACGGTTAACGCACAACTGTGAGTAAAACTCACCAACTCTGAACAATTTATATTTTCATGTTGTATTTTTAGAACTGTTAAAAATTGTCCGATTGACTGTGTGTTGACTGTTTGATTGAACTACTAGTCAGTTAGTGGAAATTATATATATATTGATTCTGCTATCAGAATATTTCATATCGAACTGAAAGTGATGTTGATTTTACTGTGTAACATCTGTGATGCAGGGAAACTGGTCGGAGGAATCCAACTGGATTCCTCAACATTTATTTTACTATGATTTATATATTGTAATATATGATGTGATATATAATCTGACATTGATTATGTGTGTTTGAACGATATTTATCGTTGTTATATGGTGTGTTAAATACCATAAGAAATACCAGAATGTGGAAAAGGGATTTTCAAAGTATATTTTGAAAATAATTTATTTATATAAAATCAATGGATTTTATATTATAAAAGAAAAAGGATTTTGAAATAAAGGAACTATATTGGTAAATCAAATATAAGGGAATTATATTTGTAAATCAAATATAAAGGAAAGAATTTGTTAAACATATATAGAGGCAAATATTTGTAAAACAAATATAAATGGAAATATTTGTCAAACAAATAAGAAGAGAAATATTTGTAAACCATTTACAAATAAAGATAGAATTATAAAGGAAATATTTGTAGAACATTTTCAAATAGATTAAAAGGGATTATTTATTTATTTAGGGAACAAATAGAATTAGAATAAAGGAATATTTATTTGAGAAAATAAATAGAATAAAGGAAATATTTATTTAGAAAATAAATATGATATTATAAAAGAAGTTAGAATTAATCAGTTAGAGTTAAAGGAGTTAATCGAATATAATTTATTCGAATAGAGTTAAAGGAGTAAATCGAATATAGTTTATTTGAAGGGAATTAATCAGTTAGAGTTAACCAGTTAGAGGTAATCAAATAGAGTTAATCGATTAGAGTTAAAAACGAACTAGAGTTAATCAAATAGAGTTAAACAAAATTAGAAACTGACTAGAATTAGTAAGTTGAATGGGTTCCTGAGTATCGATCTGATGTTGGTTTCGGCCTTCGGGGTTCATACTTAGGAAGTTATTCTCTTGTTAGTTTATAATTAGAGTTTGATAGGTGTGGAAGAATAGTGATACATAATTAAGCCATGAAAATGTTTTCCAGTGTTAATAACGTATATTTTCTAAACATAGAAAATGAGGATATATATATATATATATATGTTGGATGATTGATCGATATGATTTCCATCTGGAAATAGTATCGTTGTTTGCACACTTGTTTTTCTTTGATAGTTAACTCACAGACTATCGAAGTTTTGACCATTTTAACGTTGTTAATATGGAGAGACCGGTTGGATTATTATCCAAAGAACCACTCTGTATTGGCATAAGCGTTGCGAATCATATATGCCAAAGATAATTGAAGATGGAATAAAGTGCAAGGGCTATTGTATAAGTCTTAAATAATAGTGCCTAAGATGGATATACTGAATAGTGCCTTCGGTTTGTCCAGTCCCAGGACAACTTGTATGGACGAAGGTCTGACAGAGTATATCTGGTAGATCACGAAAGTTGATCGTTTCAAACGTATTTACGTTGGTGGTGGAGGAATTCGTTTCTCTTAGCTTTATACCCGTGGTATTTTTGGGAAAATCAATTTGTGATTTAGAGGGTATGGTGATGTGACATTCTAAGTGAATGAAGATGTCGTATGTGAAAAGATAAGCGTAGGTTCTAGCCTCCCATCCGGTAAATGACAGAAATCCGGCAGGCAGCATGGCTAAGTCGGTCGCATCGAAGTAGGGTGTATAATCACCTATCTAGAGAATATTCATTTGCTTCTTTAATCTATCAATGTTGTCCCATATATATATATATATATATATATATATATATACACGGGAATGGTTGCTGATCCCAACCGTTGGTGATGTACATTCGATACACTCAAGCGAAATGAGTGGTCGGTCATGTGTGGCTGAGATGCAAGATGTTCTTGTTGAACTCCAATGTATCGTTCCTTGAGTACACTGATCAGAAGGTGGTTCCATACCTTTTCATAGTTGGAAATCCATTACCCAATACGTGCTTGCGGTTTCGATTGTATACTATATGTAGAACGTGAGATGAAAGCGTTTCTGCTAGATTGATATCTATTTGTACATATACATTATTATAATATCAAAAGGTTTTTGATATAAAGATATTTTGGATTCTCATAAGGAAAAAAACCCGTTCCGTGTTCACGGCGTGGTCTTATGAGATATCATATACATGTTCAACTGTTTTAAACTGTTTTACTCATACCAGTCCCATGACTGACCCAGAGTTTATTCTGTTGTTTTCCCTAAACTCTTGGGTGCCCAATTTTGTACGGGCAGTTAAGTAGTCAGGATTTACAGATATATCTGAAGAGCTGGAGTAGGAGGCTTCAGGATCATATAGCTATAGTTTATTTCCGTTGTGTTGTAAGTGTTGTACTTTGATAATGATGTATATTCAAATACAGATGTATATTTCAAGTTATGTTATATATATTATATGTTATTCGTTCCGCTATGAGATTCCTGTTACTCTGATGTTGTGTTCTTCTTCTTCTGTTCTAAGTTTCTATCTTATCTTTCCTCACCCTCTATCTTCTTTCTATTAATTTCCTGATTTCCAGTGCAAATTTGGGGTTGGACTTGTGTTATTTAGTCAGCTCAAATTGGTCCGGATTTTCGGTCATTACAATCATTGTGTGATAACCCAAACTTTTATAGCTTTAAAATGTGGAACCGTAGATGTTGGGTTAGAAATGAGTTGGCTAACCAATGTGAACTGATAAAAATGCTTACATTCATTTAGGTTATGGCCGATATGAATTGCAGTGTAGTGATTGAGAACATATGAATACATGTGTAGAGTACACATAAACTGTTATGAGATGAGTATAAACATAAACACAGATCTCTGAAATGAAAATTGTAGTTGGGATATATATATATACATACATACATACATATATATATATATGTGTGTGTGTGTGTGTGTGTGTGTGTGTGTGTGTGTATCTATTAGAAGACAATTTACTCAGCTAAACATGGAGTTAATTAAATAACATGATCATGTATACTAATGTTTGGATGTATTCATGCCATGATTATTTTGTATGAGAGTTGCTGTCAATTATAATTGGATGAATATATGTAAGCTGCTACGTATAACCTTCTCTACTCGCATATATCCATTTAAATATATATGTTCAGTTGTATAAAGGTATATAATCAATTTTGTGCTTTGTAAAACTGGTGAGCACTAAAACTGATGTATTTAGACTGTTTTGCCTGTCGCATGGTGTATAATATGTTTATTCCTATGATTACCCGATGGGCATGGCATGCAAATTGATGCATGTATGTGTCAACCTTGCCTCACAGTGTGATTACAGTAAAAAGTATGGATGTGCATCTAGACAGATGCAACGGTTTTATTAAAATTTTGAATTCAAACTAAATTTGCTTCCCTAGTCTCGAAATACAAAAAAGTCCTTATTTACTGAGTGTTTGAAACAAGTGATATTTCTAGAACAGGCCGCTTCATGCCTGAGTACCTGGAATGTAGATATACCCACTACCAGTGCTTTATGACAATGTAAGATTCAAATATTACTGTTTACTTAAAATGATTATGATATTTTCAAGCTATCTATTTTGATTAAATGATTTAATATAGATAAAACAAGTTACTTTATCTTGTTTATGCTGTGTAGAAATACAGATTTTGTATAACTTATATACTCCCAGGCAAATAAACTATTAATGCTAATAGTTTGTTGGAAAACCTAATGTGCATATTTTGAGCCTCAAATGTCATGATACGTAAGCAGCGGAAGGGAAGAAAAAAATCTCAGTAAAATCTTGTAATAACCCGGAAAATCTGGGCCAGTTTAAAATTTTTATTTTGGCAATTTTAGCGAATTTTGAATATTTAAAATGAATTATTTTAAATAATATCGACGAAAAATTTATTTTGAATAGAATTCGATCGTATATATTATACGCGTCGTCGTTAGAATATAAATATTTATATATAATTATAAATAGGAATTGAGATGGCGCGGTAGTTCGATAATTCGATTTCAAACTTCAATTGAACATACCGGGTGCAAAACAATCCGGATTTTAGTGAGACCAAAAACATTAGGATCCATTCGTGAATATCTTTCCAACGAATCCGAAAAATCAAGATTTCATAGCGAGAATCAAAAGATATGTCCAGTTGAAAATTCTGAATAGTCGCTATGGAATTCAGGCCCTTAAAACTAGAAATTTTGCAAACGGCCTCGGATTTCGACGAAACCAGTTTTGTTGGGTCCGCAGTGTCAAATTATTGCTAGGTTTTAAATTTCATAATTTTTCGAATCAATATGTGAGCGTGGCAAAAGAAAACGCGTTTGACCAGTTTCAGTTGATTTTAATCGATTGGAAATTGGCCATTTTTCTAACGGTCTCAGAATTCGACGAAACTAGTTTTGTTAGGACCGTATCGTCAATACGAAGCTAGAAAATATTTTTCGGGAATTTTTCTAGTTAGTATGTGACCCCGGTAATTTGAAATGTACGTTTAAAATTCAATATAGTGGTTTAAATGTGAATTTTGATGGAAACCGATCGAAACAGCCAAACTGGCTTACGATATATATCCCATTGTGTTCAGAATGGGGGTAATTAGCTTGGGGCGACAGTCGTTGGGTTTGAATTAGAGTTCTGAACGATAAACCAGAAAAAAATGAAATAAATAGTAATTAAATATTATATGATTACACCTTTTGTGCCCTAGCCCTAAACACTATCTCAGGAGCGCCGCCATATTCAATTCGATGGCCAAAAACAGAGCGATTTTTCTTCGATTAAAATCTCCCAAATGGTTTAGAATTAAAACCCAAATCCAAAGAGAAAATTTAAGAGATTCCTGCGTCCTTTGATTTCATAGAGGTGTGATGATTTCTCTTGGGGTATGCTGCTTGATTTCATCGCTCCAAGGCATGGCGTTCACAGCCGATTTTTGGCCACCGTGGAGCAGCGAGTTCGCCGCTACTCCGGGCAGAGAAAGGTGGCGCGACGGCGCACCAAGGAGGGGGGTTAGACCGTGATCCGACGTCTTCAATCTCCGGCGAAGTGGAACCCTAATTCTGGCGAGTTGGGTACAGCGTGTTCGGTGATTGTACAGTGAGTCTTTATATATTTTTTTTCTTTTTTTTTCCTTATTTTAGTTTAACTTGTTTAGAAAAATATACATAGATTTTGTTTAGAAAAATATACATAGATTTTGTTTAGAAAAATATACATAGATTTTGTTTAGAAAAATATACATAGATTTTGTTTAGAAAAATATACATAGATTTTGTTTAGAAAAATATACATAGATTTTGAATAGAAAAATATACATAGATTTTGTTTAGAAAAATATACATAGATTTTGTTTAGAAAAATATACATAGATTTTGTTTAGAAAAATATACATAGATTTTGTTTAGAAAAATATACATAGATTTTGTTTAGAAAAATATACATAGATTTTGTATAGAAAAATATACATAGATTTTGTTTAGAAAAATATACATAGATTTTGTTTAGAAAAATATACATAGATTTTGTTTAGAAAAATAAACATAGATTTTGTTTAGAAAAATATACATAGATTTTGTATAGAAAAATATACATAGATTTTGAATAGAAAAATATACATATACTTTGTTTAGAAAATATAAAATAGGACTTGATTTTGAAAATATAAAATAGCAAGAACTAAGAAAATATTTTTATAAGTAAAAATATGATTTTTAGCTTATATATGATAATTATAAAATAGTCATACAGAGAATAATTATTAATGGGTTAAAAATATGATTTTTAACGTAGGTATGCGAATAGATCGACAATCAGAGAAAGGAGGAGTGATACCCCAATGTGAGAATTTCCCACCTTTCAATTTCTTTTTCTAGTTATATATATATACTAGGATGCAGACGGTGCTTAGTAGCACCCAACACAATCGTCCACAGACCATGGACTTGTTTGTTTGATTGCAAAAATTAGTTAGATTATTTGATTGAAATTGAATTGTGTGGTGAAATGAATTGATTTGATTGATGTGTGAATGGCGTGGGCCTTCACTAGACCGGGGATAAGGCTAGGCCTCGTCCCGTTTCTAGTATCGTGCCGTTATGCCGCCGGAATTTTCTAAAATAAGTTAGAAAAATAAAAATATCATTTTATCGAAGAAATGAATTGAATAGAAATTCATATGTTGAAATAAAATGTTTTACCGTTAAAAATATAATTTTTAACGTGAATGTGAATAAATAAATATTCATTTACAAACCAGACGGTTTGTTTATGTACACCTATTTGAAGGACATTGATTGGGACGATAAATTTTACACATCGCCCAACTGCACAACTAAATCTGTGTTTGATTGTTTGAAACCCCACACGGGTGTTAGGATGAAATTTGAAATTCACTCATCCTGATTGATTGAATATGTCGATCGATTGATTGACAGGCTGTTATAAGCGTTAGATATCTATATTTGATGCTTATACAGTGTAGTGCACTTTGGTTGATGGTTGATTATTTTTCAATGCTATTATATACGTGTGATGTATGAAGATCCATATAATTAACATTATATGGTGATTGATTGGGCCTCATTCCAATTTAGAAAATAAAGAATATTATAAAATAAAGGTTCATGTGTTGACAGTACTCATCCATTGAGATTGGTCATGTGTTGAACGAAATATTTTGATAATAACAACTATTTTGAAAATAGAAATTTATGAAGCCGTGTTGATTAGATTGACGCCATTTTGACGTGAACGATATTTATATCGATTTTATTCATTTCGAAATGAATTGAATTGAAAACGATTTCGAAATGAATTGAATTGAAAACGATTTCGAAATGAATTGAATTGAAAACGATTTCGAAATGAATTGAAAACGATTTAAAATTGAATTGAAAGTGAATTGAAATGAATTCAAATTGAATCGAATTTTGACTTGAATAGAAATGAATTTTAAAACGAATTTATAAAGAAGAATTCAATTTTGATTTGAATTGAAATAGAAGTTGAAATTGCTTTTGAAACGAATTTTAAAACTATTTATATAATTCGTTTTAAATAGAAATCGACGAAATATATATTATATATATAATATAATGGCCAGAATAGAACGCGCCGCGCCGCGGCAGTTCGCGAATTTCGACCATTTATTTCAAACGGACATTACGGGAGATCCGACCGTCGGATTCTCCTAAAACCGGAACCGTTGGGTTCGTATCGAAAAGAGCTTTCTAACGAATATTAGAAATTTGAAATCTAACGGTTGGATTTGGAATTATGCCCAAATCAAATTTGAAAAAGGTCGCTATAAGTGCAGTTCGATGGCCGTTGATGGAAATCGACTGTACGGGCCTTGATAAAATTATTAAAAATAGTAATAATTTGTGTAAAATCATAAGAAATTATTTGGGAAAAATTGGGATGAAAAACTCCATATTTGAAAAGATAAAAATAGATTTTTATCGAAATGAACTAGTTTTGAACTAGAAATATAATTTTATTTATTTTTAAATAAATAAATTGAATTTGAAAAAGGGTTTTAAAAATAACCAGAATTTCCAATGATTGCATTGGAGTGGATTTGAATCGAAATTGTCTTCGGAATATTTCGATGTTGGAATTCGTGATTATACAGATGTTGTTATGGAAATTTGAAAGATATATATTTATATCGTTATTTCCAATACGACATTTGTTAATCGTAGAATTTGATATTGAATATAAGCCGATATATTTTCTATTCAGAGCCTTATATTTAATATCAAATGTGATTTGGGTTTGTCGTGAATGGTGTCTTCACTAACACTGTTCTTGAACCCAGTTGAGAAAAGATTAAATCTTTTATTTAGATTTAATGAAGTGTACCAGTTAAATGATATTTAATTGGAATTGAATTGGTATTGATTTTTGGGTTTATCGTGAACAGTGTTTTAAATAACACTCGTTCTTTAACCCGATAATTAATGAATGTGATTTTGGGTTTATCGTGAACTGTGTTTTAAATGACACTGATTCTTTAACCCAGTTAAAGATTAAAACTAAGTGGAGTTTTAATGAATCTTTAATTAGATTGAAAAGATCGAAAATGGAGTACCACCAGTTTTGCTCCAGGCGATAGTTAAATCTTTAATTAGATTTGAACGTGAAATGGTAATTGAATTTACCGATAACACTGTGGTGTTAGATATGAAGTATTACCAGTTTTACTTCATGGGATGAATAGGTTGGGATTGGGAAATTAAAACAAATGATTACTTCGGTAAAGTTCGTTAATCCCGACTAGTTTGAATTGATATTCAAAAATAGATTAAAGAATAAATTCAAGGAATTTATCTTGGATAAAATTAATGGGGACCTCTCCCTATGAATGTGAAATTTAGAAACTAACTGTCGGTTAGCCAAGAAGAATGGTTTTTTGGATATTGATCTGATGTTGGTTTCGGCCTTCTGGGTTAATATTTGGGGAATTATTCTCTTGATTAATTTACGATTAGTGACTGATGAATTGGAATGAGGTATATGTTGTGTTTGTGTAACACTTATTTAAAATATACGCGAGTTATTCGGGAAGACCGGGTTTATCCCATTCTGAATAACTGATACGACGATAAGTCGAAGATGAAGACGGTGGTCGAAGACCGGAAGTCTTCACGTCGTTTGGGTAATTACTGATGATCTTGATTGGGCTGTACACCCAAGAAGATGGAAACAGTTGGTGATCGTCCAGACGTACTTGGAGATCGATGGATATGCGGGGTACTAGGTGCCTCCGGTTTCGTTCAGACCCAGGACGGACTTGTAAATGGACTGTGTGTCTGACATTGGATTTTAGTCCGTGTGATTGATCTCTATTAAATATATATCTGTTTGGCGGCGGAGAATTTATTCTCTTGCTTAACGCCCTTCTCTGAGACGTACGAGCTCAGGGGTTATATATTGATGGATATCAAACGCATGGAGTGAATTGCCTGTGTGGCATGCCTAAGTGGCAATTGATCGAGGCTTCTGTTGGAAAGCAAAGTCTTGTGGTGATGATCAAAGCAAGGCCTTTGTGGCGTAGCTTTGTGTAACGTTTACTTCGCGTGTTTCACACCCGGTATGAACCAAAAACGGGAGGGGACGTCAGGGAGGGCATGCGTTTCTTTCTAGCTAGAAGTGGCGTCAGTGGTTTTACACGCCCTGACGAGTTTGACTTATGTGGTTGTTGCTGTTGCGAGGCGCCTCGGATTGATCGGTCGTTCTCGAACCGATGGAGTCATTTAGTTGGCTCACCTACGCCCCATAGGGCGGAGAAACGCATGTTCAGGGTTTAAGTTTAATCCACATCGGTGGACTGGCCCTGAGGATCCAAGGGCCCACCTGAGTCTGGGTCCTGTGGCTCGGGCTAGAGAGTCACGAATCGGTTGAGGACTATCTTTTGCCTCGGTTCATAGATGGAAACCCAATTTCCAAATACGTGACTTTGCAGTTTTGATTGTAAACCTATATGTGGTGACATAGTGGCATGGGACGCTCATGTCGCCTATGATTGATACTTATGATTTGAAGTTGTTCTATACACTATGCACTTATAATAGTATCAAATGATTTGTTTTAAACGTATCAAGCATTCTTGGCTGTTATAAGGGAAAACCCTATCCTCGGCTGCGTTGCATTGTGTGATGGGACCTGGGTCTTATAACAGCTTCATTTTTCTTTATTTAGCATTGCGCTGTTTGTTTTATGCACTAGTATTCTTGGGAGGAAACCCGTTCCGTGTTATACGGCGTGGTCCCTTGATTTACCGAACATTAAAAATAAAGATTAATAACTGTTTTAGTTCTCACACCAGTCCCATGACTGACCTGGAGTTTATCGTTTTGACCTAAACTCTGGGTGCCCCTATTTTGACACGGGCAGCTAGTAGTTTTGGTTTTGCAGATTTATATTCACAGGATCCTGGTTTACAGCTGGAACGATATCTGGAAAGCTTTGTATCCGTATATCTACTTCTCGTTGTGTATTGTATTATCTTCCGCTGCTATGTATTTAAATGTAATTTAAATCTCTGATATTTCTGTGTAATATTCATTTATACTCTGTATATTCTTGTAATCTGATGCATTGTTGTAATGTGCAATGAAATGTTCCTCTGTATGTGTTCTGTTGTGGCTTGTTCTCGAACTATCCGACGCTTTCCTTTACGGGGAAGTTACGGGTCTTCACAAATCTTTATCAATCTATTGCAGATTTGAGATACAATGCTCTTAGTTTTATCTTTCTCCAAATACGAGAATTATCCTGGCTATAGTGGCATCTGTTTAGTTTAACTTCAAGTCCTCTAGATGGTACTCACCATATATCAGTTCTTATTAAAGTACTTGGTGGATAGACCAAAAATATAAGAAACATCAATTCCACAAATCCGGATAGTGAAAATCAGCTATTAAAAACCGAAAGGAAGATAATTGCTTATGTTGAAGGACCATATGGGCATGACTCTCCATATTATTTGATGTAAGATACATCACATTGCAATGTTAATACCATTTATTTATATTGCAGGAATGTCCCTGGTGCTTAAATGATTCTTTCAGGTATGAAAATCTTATTCTGGTAGCTGGAGGCATTGGCATATCATCTTTCTTGGCTATATTAAGTGATATTTTACTGCAGCAAAACTTCTCCGTCTCAAAGTAGCAATACAAAGTGGGAAAAAGGGATGATCCAACAAGCCCAGAATATCTCTCTCGGTCTACACCCTAAGTAGCTTCACAAGAAACCACAGTCAGCCCAATCAAATGCAGCAGGTATTCACCTTTTATTATGAAGATAATGTGTCTACTTGTCTTTTTATGCCAACTCTCCATTCTATATTAGCAATTATTTCTGTTTTTATTGCAAGTTCCACGTCTAAATCGCCAAATCAAAAATAGAATGATCATTAACATGACTTTGCACTAATGAAAACTTTAACAAACAAAATGACTTGATTCGATATCTTTATTGACTTATTCCAACTTGCTTATACTAATGAAATCTTTAACAAAATGACGGAGAAGTTCTACTACCTTGTGTAAGCAAGCAAGTTTCAGTAAGCAAGCTTGCTGAAGTAAGCATGCTTGCACCTGCAAGCTTGCACAAGCAAAACGCACCTATTTTGTCTATTATGATTTCCATTCAAACAAAGAAATTTCCATTCAAACTCCTATCTTCTTCTCTTGGGTACCTTTTTAGCACCTCTTATTGTATTTTGAGTTTACGATATTCTAAATGCTACAAGACTGTGGATATCTTGACCTCATATTTAAGATCATCCTTATAAAAATTGGGCTAATATGAATAACATCTAACATTGTAAACTTGTTATCTCAAATTGGCTGGTAGTGTGCATGTTTTAACTGTTAACATTTATTTATTATATAAGTTAGAAATTTCAAAATGACCTTATATCCATGGAGATGATATTCATATTGTAGATTACACATCTGAAAACTTTTGTAATGTTTAAGGTTGTGCTACTCAGAATTTAAAACAAGTACTAAAGTGGTTGTGTGTGCTTGTATATAGATAGATAGATAGAAACACACATGTATGCTTGTTAAAGGTCCTTTAATGAATTAATGTGTATACATAGCAGTGCCTATAACCAGCCATCTTGTTAATATTCAAATAAAAGGCTAAAATTGGTAGGTATAGGGAGGCAATCCCGCAAAATTGTTAAGAAAACTAATGGAAGAGGTGATAGCTTTCATATCCCAATCTACAATCAACTACTCGAATTTAGCCCAAGCACATGTAACTGAGAATGCAAAACAATTAGCGCATGCAGCTGAGAGCCTATGCCCATAGTTGCAAAAAACGATGGAGGTCTAAGGACAAAAACAAGTTATGTAGTTAGATCAAGCATTAATTATTAGCAACTATAACTGTATGGAGCAAATAATTATTTCTTGCATGTTACCTGCTTGGTTACTGATGTTTTGTTACATAAATATGGATCTCATTTTGTTGCAGTTTCCAAAAGGTGACATACCTGAATGGGTGTGTAATACCATGGAGGTTGCTGGTGTTGATATTTCTTCACGTTGTGCTTCATTCTCAAGTGCTAAAGGAAAAGCTATAGCCATGGTACCTTGGTTATTTCAGTGTTTAATATACTTTGGATGCATGCAGTTTGGTTATGACATTGTTACTAGTAGTTTGGATGTGTCATATGTACGACTAACTTTTTTAATGTGTATGTATGTTTAAATTGTATTTTGCGGTTGTTTAATATGTATTTTGTGGTTGTTTAATATGTATTTTGTGGTTGTTTAATGTTGTAGAAACAAAATAAACTATTAACAGGAAATAATTGCATGAAAAATTATAGCAAATTAATCAATAATTTTTAGTAGCGTTTTAAAAACGCTACAGAAATACATGTAGTGGCGTTGAATAAACGCAACTGTAAATAAGGGGTAAAATTGGAAATTTTATTAGTAACATCAAAAGCTTTTTATGGCGTTTTTAAAGTGCTACAGAAATATTTATGGTGGCGTTTGAAAAACGTTACCAAAAAAAGTATTTACAGTGGCGTTTGTTAAAAGTGCAACAAATATTTCGATTTTTAGTGGCATGTTTTCTTGTAAGGATTATCGAAACGCCACCAAAAATACTTAGTAGCATTTTTTGAGCGCTACAAAGAATCATTTTTCTTGTAGTGGTTGATAAAGAAAAAGTGGTTCCTGTAGCCACTAAGTGATAAAAGGCAAAGTGTTTCCAATAGCCACTAGGTGATAAAAGGCAAAGTGGATCCTGTAGCCACTAGGTAATAAAGGCAAAGTGGTTCCTGTAGCCATGATGCATGTTTTTCCGAACAATTGTTATAGCCACTAGGTGATAAAGGCATAGTGGTTCCTGCAACCACTAGGTTGTCTTTCTCCATTATACATACATGTACCACCATTATACAAAGCTACAACAAAATATAACTCAAACTCCTACAATCAAGTATTTCAACCTCCTTAAAAAATCATGGATCTGAGCCTCTTTTACTAGTACAACGAAGGCATGAACCAGACCTACCACAACGAACCAGAACTAGGCAAAGAGGAGGTAAAGCTGCAAAATCAACATATGTCGATGGGATATTCTTACTTTCTTTGTGAAGTATCAACGAGGAACCGTCGTGGTAGTATACCTAGATGCATTGACAAACGATACAAGAGGAACTATAAGGATGGACATGAAAGGCTGATGAAAGACTACTTCATTGACAATCCAACCTACGATATTACTTTGTTCCATCGCCAATTTCAGATGGGTCCGGATATTTCCTCTAAACTCTATCTCAAACTTCACCACGCTAACCCATATTTCAGGCATGAAGTAAATGAAGCAGGAGAACCTGTGACCCCCCATGTCCGTTAATGTCACTCATTAAGAGAATGCATTAAGTTTCGTGAAGCGTTATAAGTAAACAGAAACATTACAAGATAGATATAAAAATAACAGCGTAATAAAAACTAATTTTATTGATCATAAAGCATTGTGGTTCAAAACATCATATGTCTGCATTACAAAAAAACCAGTACATCATAAATACTTCTATCTTACTTTTAAACATCAAAGTACAAAATGAAAGAAGCAAAATCCCCAAATAAAACATAGCCATAGTATCAAAGATAGGAGCCTGAGCCATACATCAAAGCAGCTCCAGCAAAACGATAGCAGAATCCTGGTCAAGCTAGAGTATTCCCACCCTGAGAACCTGAGGGGGAGGGGGGAACGGAAGAAAGAAAACGAAACAAAAAGGATTAGACATGAAGCCTGCCGAGTTCAGTTACTTTTAGCAAGAAAATAAGTAAAAGTAGCATGATAGGCATATAAAGTGGATAAGAAAGATAACACCATAAAAGGCAGGTATGACAAGGTAAACATGATAGAGTGTATATGCTTCTCTAATGATTACTCTTATTCTCTGCACTAACACTAGTGTAACAGAATGAGATGATCCCAACAACTTTAAGATGGTAGACTTAGGCGTACTTCTCGTGAGAGGTTTTAAACCCATAAAATCCATAGGCAGCTCAATCCTAACAGGGTCCTAAACTTTACCAGAGTCTAGATGTATCCTAACCACTACCATAATCGATCGTCTTCCTACTCCGTAGATACCCTGTGCCGTCCCCACAGTAAGAGGTATCACTTCCTAAAGTGGCAACCCTTCATGATGTGTACAACCATATCTACTGGTGTCACCTTCGTCTTATCCCCTTCTGCCTGGACATGCACACACATGTTCCGGTCGGTTTGCGTCGCCCACACCGTCCTCCACGTTTGGATCTCTTACAATCAGCCCAGTAAGCGTGTCCCGACTCCGACCTAGGGTGGAGTACTTGTTCGGTACCGTTATATGGGTTACTGACTGAAACGGGGCCTACACACAATATGATACAAGCTCTACCCCTTGTCTTGTATCCCCACTAGGATTTCTTCAGGTTATGTATACGTATTGGTGTCTTTAATTACATAACCCCCTTGGGTTAAGTTTGTGGGCCTATATATAAATATTACCCACCCCCTCAGATTTACTTAACCCACCCACTATTCCAACAAGTTTATTTAACCCCTATTCAAGTTCATGTTCATACAATCCGTATGGATTCAACTAGGTTAAGTATTCCAATTCCTTACCATGTCCATTTATGGTTATAATGTTCTAGACCTCCCACATTATACCTACAACTTGCGATGCGGGTTATGCCGGGCGGCTCCGGGAAGGTTTCTTCCACAAGTTGGGTTTAACCTCGAGTCATAGCACATCTCGTATTTGTGCACCTAGATCCCTCACATTAGATTCACCACTTGTGGTCGCTGGATATGCCGGGCGGTTCCGGGAAGGCTTCCTCCATAAGTGTAATCTACCTCGTGTCTAGGCGCATATACAGTTTCTAATTAATGTAATCCTAGGCATTTCTTTATTAACCAAATTTTACCTATGTCGTTATTGGTTTCATGCCCCTTTTTCCCAATTATGTTCATAATGAATTATATGCCCTAAATTCATATACATCAACATTATTCAAGTTATGCCAAATTCCTCATTTACAAGTTATGCCCAATTTCAATGTTTTCCCTTGTTCCTCGTTTTATGCGTTCATATATTTCAATGGCATGCCTAGGCTCGAAAGTAGCCTGGCTATGTAAAATAAAAGGGAAAGATAAAGGGAAGATGACAGAGATGATTATACTAATAAAGTTGAAATAAACATATAGTGGCATGGTGACAAGATGGGGATATGAGAACAGATCTGGTGAGTATAGGATAATAGAACTGTTTATAACATAGCAGGGATGTCATAATAGGCATGATACGATATAAATAATAATTTAGATGTCCAACTAATAATTGATCCAACTTAACCACAAACATGATAGGCACAAGGTGATCTAAATAGCAAATTAGATCTATAATCAAAGGTAGATCTAACATGATAAAGGTTAGGATCCAAGTCATAGATATGTCAGAATATCATAGATTTAAAAGTTATTACAGATCTGACATGATTCAAGCAGTTACAGGCATAAATCCAAATTACAGCCATATCATGTTTTACTTTTTAATTATTTAAATCCAAAAGCAACTTGAATCTCACAGCATTTGGATCTAGAAAGATAGAAGAAGAATAGCAAAGGTTGAATCACAGATCTACACTTGAATCTCTAAACTTGATTGCAGAAGAAGAAAAAGATTTGATTCAGTCCAGCACCGACAGCATTTAGGCCTCCATTGATTTTAGTGTGAGAAAGCTAGAGAAATGAGGTCGTATATATAGCTGCCATCCCCTAGAATCGACCTTCCACGTCAGCCCTGGTTGGGGGGGGGGGGGGGATCTAGGGTTCGACACCCACCTTAAGGGGTTGACTCCCCTGGGCGGGATTTTTCCCGCTCACCCAAATTTCTGCGATTTGAACGATTTTGAATTGAATTTTGATTTCTGGACCTTATATATATATATATATATATATATATATATTCTTGCACGTATATAAACTTCAAACCTTCATAACTTCTTCATACTGTGTCTGTTTTATGCAAACCAAACGTCTATCTTGAACAGAATTTCGAGACAGCCATGTTGGTGCAGTCTGTTTCCCTTAATTCTGAATATGAAATTAATTATTATTTAATTTGTACTCTTTATTTTTATTAAAATTACGGGGTGTTACATTCTTCCCTACTCAAAGGATTTCGTCCCCGAAATCTACAAGTTAAGAAGAAATGTATATCCTACCATCCACATCCATCTACTCACCCACCAATCACTGACATCCATTGTCCTTAAAAGATTTCTAATGTTTATATAAACATTTGCAAAGGTGTGTATATTTTTCCCAATACTAATGCGAAGATCAGGCTGTCTACTGATATAGTCGACCTCCTTAATGCAATGTATGTTAGTTTCATGAATCCAACATGTATACAACAATCCTATTATAACATGTAAGTTCTATATGTGTGTACAATCATCAGTTCAAATGCAAGATCCTTATGATGATACACTCAATTTCATCCATCCATAAGCAGTATGAGAGTGATTGAACCGATCTAGTGCCTAATGTGTGTGCATATGCATCCACAAGCAACCACTAGCAAACACTTGCATCCAACAAACATAACATGTCTCAAACACATGTTTAAGTCCATGCAATTCCTACCTAAAGTTCGAAGATTCGATCGATAGGGTATACTTAAATGATAGAAACAAGCATAAATAAAAGCTTTGGAAATGAAGTTAAGAACATACCCTCGAAAAGAAAAGGGTACAAAGCACGAATCTTGTCTTCAGTCTCCCAAGTCGCATCCTCTGGGTTCTCTCCCCACTGAACCTTTATCAACTTGACTTCTCTATTGCGTAGCTTCTGATCCAAGAATACGGGAAGGAACTCGTTTGACTGTCGCCTCCTATTCCACCTCTACTTCCTCCAATATACCCGGCTCAACTACTTCTCTTATATCATGCAAGCACTTCCGCAAATGAGAAATGTGGAAAACATCATGAACTCTGGATTGTCTCTCTGGTAGCTTTACTTTATAGGACATTTGGCTAATCCTTTCTGTTATGGCAAATGGCCCTACAAATATTGGTGCCAATTTCCCTACAGATCCGAAGCGAACCACATTCCTCGAAGTTGACACTTTAATGAAAACCATATCTCCTACTTCAAATTCAATGTCAGTCCTTCTCTTGTCAGCATAGGATTTATGCCTATCTTGAGCGGTCTTCATTCGTCGTCGGATAAGATCAATCTTCTCGGACGTTTCCCTAACCATATCTGGTCCAAGTATTAGCCTTTCTATAGATTCCCACCAAAAAGTTGGTGATCTACAGGGTCATCTGTATAATGCTTCGAAGGGTGCCACGCCAATGCTAGCTTGATAACTATTGTTGGAGGCGAACTCTACTAAAGGAAGATGTTCTTCCCAAGTCCCTCTGAAGTCTAGGATACACAGCCTCAAAAGATCCTCTGGAACTCTGATCACCATCTCCGTTTGCCCATCAGTCTAAGGATGTTAAGCGGTGCTCAAACATAACTGTGTACCTAATGCTTCTTGCAAGATCCTCCAAAATTCACTAGTGAAAATGGGGTCGAGATTTCTTACAATACTAGAAGGTACCCCATGAAGACGGACAATCTCTCGAACATAAACTGCTTCCAACCATGCTGCCGTCCTCTTTCTCTTAACTAGAATGAAATGGGCGCTCTTAGTAAGTCTATCTACCACAACCCAAATACTGGTGTTGCCTTTCTTTGATCTAGGCAAACCATCTATGAAATCCATAGAGACGCTCTGCCACTTCCATTGTGGAACCTCCAAAGGAGAAGTAAACCACCGAGCTTCTTTTGCTCAGCTTTGACTTCCCGACAAACCAAACATTGAGAAACAAACTCTACCACATCTTTCTTCATCCCAGCCCAAAAGAAAACCCTCTTCATATCCCTATACAACTTATCACCTCCTGGATGAATATTCATCTTAGAATGGTGGGCTTCTTCTAGGACCGTCCTTATCAAAATTCCAGTTTAAGGAACACAAAACCTTACATCTCGTCGCAACCACCCATTTTCGTCTATGGAATATCTATTGAGGTGACTAGAAGTCTCCGCTTTACTAAGCCTATCCAAGGTGTCTGAAATCTGTGGATCATCTCGCTGCGAAGCTCCTATCTGATCCATAAGAGTAGGTCGTATCTCTAGCGATGCAAACAAACCAGGCAAAAACTTGATGGAGGGATTAAATTCAAAAGTCGATATGAACTCCAAGCTTTTCCTTTCCATAAACAGAGGACTTAAGGCCATGCTCTGCCTACTCAGTGCGACTGCCACCACAGTACCCTTGCCAGGGGTATAAGCATTCTCGAAATCATAAAAAAGCTAGGAACTCCATCCAGCGCTGCCTTAGATTAAGATCCTTCTGCGAGAACAAGAACTTGAGAGATTTATGATCGGTGTACAACTTGAACGTCTCTCCAAGAAAATAATGACGCCACGTCTTGAGTGCGAACACTATGATAGCTAGCTCAAATCATGGGTAGGGTAGTTCTTCTCATGAACCCTTAGCTGTCTTCCTCCATAACATACTACCCTCCTCTCTTGCATCAGAACCGCACCAAGCCCTGTACAACATGCATCGGTGTATACTGTAAATACTTTGTTTCCATCGGGCAAGTTCAAGACTGGTGCCGTTGTCAGAGCCCTCTTCAATCGTTGGAAAGCAACATCACAATCTATATCCCATGAGAACGCTAAATTCTTCTTCGTCAGCCTGGTGAGTGGGGCTGATGTCTTCGTGAAGTTCTTAATGAACTTTTGATAATAACCTGCCAACCCCAGAAAGCTTCTCACCTCCATTGCATTCTTTAGAATCTGCCAATCTTGAACTGCAACCACTTTTGCGGGATCTACTGCTATTCCTTCTTCAGAGACCACATGCCCTAGAAATCTCATCTCTTTTCTCCAAAAATGACACTTGGAGAATTTTTCCTTAAGCTGATGCACACGGACTCTCAAATGTTGGGCATTCTCTTCTTCGCTCTTTGAGAAGATCAAGATATCATCGACAAAGACTACGACAAATTTATTTAGAAACTCCCGAAACACCCTATTCATCAGATCAACAAAATAAGCGGGCGCATTAGTCAACCCAAAAGGCATAACTAAACATTCAAATAAACCATCTAGAGTCCAAAAAGTAGTCTTGTCTATAATGTCCTCAGCCACTCTCAACTGATGAAACCCCATGGTTAGGTCTAATTGAGGGAATACCGATGCACCAACAAGCTGGCCAAACAAGTCATCTATCCTTGGAAGTGGGTGCCTTTTCTTCTTAGTGAGTTTATTCAACTCCCTATAATCTGCACACAAGCGAAGTGAACCAATCGTTTTAGTCGCAAATACAACAGGAGCACCCCATTCAGATATGCTTCGCCTAATAAATCATTTCTCAAGTAGCTTCCCTACTTGTTTGCTAAGCTCCCTCCTTTCACTTGGAGCCATATGGCGCATAAGTAATGCAATTGGATTTGCATTGTCCACCAAATATATACGAAAATGGATCTTGCGCCTCGGAGGTAAGCCCCGTACCTCATCAAAAACATCAGGATAGTCCCAGACTACTTGAACAGATTGCAGATCATCGATAGATGCATCAAGAGACTGTAGGAAACTAAGCATAACAGATCCTTGTGGGTCACAAGAAATCTCGAGGGTCCTCTCACGACAAGTCAGAAGCCTAACCACCCTCTTCTCACAATCCAGAATGGCATCATACATGGCTAGCCAATCCATCCCTAGAATCAATCCGTAGCCCATAAAATCGAGTACATACACATTGCACTCAAACTCGACGCCTAAGACAGATATTCTCAAACCCCGACAAATCATGGATAAATGAGCCGAACCACCAATGGGGCTTGAGACAATAATGGGATCCACTACCATACTAGTATTTAAGTGCAGAGATTCAACCACAGAACAAGATATAAATGAATGTGAAGCGCTGTAATAAAAAAGAGTTATAATAGGATGATTGGAAAGAGAAATCAAACCTTCCACGGAAACTTTCCTACCTCTATCTAGAGCACTGGTCGCAAGAGCTTGCACTTGCCCTCTAGAAGCTCCTGGCCTTTGACCTTGTCCTTGCTTCTTTGGGTACTCCCTGGCAAAGTGTCTGACCTCTCCACAATTGAAGCAAGAATTCTTCCTTCTTTTGCAGTCCTTCACCAAGTGACCCTCTTTTCCATAATTGTTACACTTCCTCTTATCCTTAACCTTGTCATTCTTTCCTCCTTTCTTTTGTTATTGTTGTTGTTGTCCTTTCTTGGGCCATACCTTCTTGTTTTGTATTGTTTCCTCATCCTTAACTTCCTTCTTTTATCCCTTTTCTTCCTCATGCATCAAGGCCATATCAACAAGCCTTTCAAAGTAGCTCCCATTGGAATGTGGGATATAGTTAACCCATGAAGGGGTTCATTCAGCCCTTTAGCAAACCGCAAAGCTTTCTTATGCGGAGTATCCACTAGTTCCAATCCAAACCTTGCTAGGTGGTTGAGTTTCTTCACATATTCTTTAACAGTCATGCTTCCTTGCTTAAGTGACAGAAACCTCTCTATTTGCATGCTTTTCTCAGCTTGAGATAGAAACTTCATTTCAAACCTTTGCCGAAAATCAACTAAGTCTCGACTGGATGCCCTGCTTGCGTCACTTCCCACCAGAATGAAACTTCATCTTTCAGTAGCCAGGCGGCTAACTGAACCTTCCTATGATCATCAACTTCGAAAATTCCAAACAAGTCCTCCGTTTCTTTCAGCCAATTTCTTGCCTCCACGAAAGTCTCAGTTCCATTGAATGACTTTCCGCCCATGGCCCCGAAGTCTTTACATATCTTAGAGAAATTATCAGCACGCGGAGAAGGAGGAACGACTGGTGCAGCTGGGGGAGGAACGTTTCCTTGGCCTTCGGCAGGCGTCGTGGCCTCAAGGTACTTACGGAACCAGCCAGGTATCTGAATGCCCTCAGGAATATTAAGTTCCCCAGACATGCAGAAAAGAAAAGGAAAGAGGTTCAGACAAAGGATCGAAAGATATTACATACGGCTTTGGGGATTTTTTTTTTTAAAATAGACTTTTACTTTTGAGAATGCTTTCTTTCAAAACCTTTTTGAAAATAATTTTCAAAATCTTTTATCCAATCTGGTAACCTTCAGCTTTGATACCAAGTGTGACACCACACGTCCGTTAATGTCACTCATTAAGAGAATGCATTAAGTTTTGTGAAGCGTTATAGGTAAACAGAAATAGAAATATTACAAGACAGATATAAAAATAGCAACGGAATAAAAACTAACTTTATTAATCATAAAGCATCGTGGTTCAAAACATCTTATGTCTGCATTACATAAAAACCAGTACATCATAAAAACTTCTATCTTGATTTTAAACATCAGAGTACAAAATGAAAGAAGCAAAATCCCCAAATAAAACATAGCCATAGTATCAAAGATAGGAGCCTGAGCCATAAATCAAAGCAGCTCCAGCAAAATGATAGTAGAATCCTGGTCAAGCTAGAGTATTCCCACCCTGAGAACCTAGGGGTGGGGGGTGGGCGGAATGAAAGAAAGAAAAGGAAACAAAAAGGGTCGGAAATAATGTCTGGCGAGTCCTGTTACTTTTAGCAAGAAAATAAGTAAAAGTAGCATGACAGGTATATAAAGTGGATAAGAAAGATAACACCGTAAAAGGCAGGTATGACAAGGTAAACATGATACAGTGTATACGCTTCTCTAACGATTGCTCTTATTCTCTGCACTAATACTAGTATAACCGGAATGAGATGATCCCAACAACTATATGATGGTAGACTTAGGCGTACTTATGCTGAGAGGTTTTAACCCCATATAATCCATAGGCAGCCCAATCATAACAGACTCCTAAACTTTAACAGAGTCTAGATGTACCCTAACCACTACCCTAATCGATCGGCTCCCGACTCCGTAGATACCCTGTGCCGGCCCCATAGTAGGAGGTATCAATTCCTAAAGTTACAACCCTTCGTGATGTGCACAACCATATCTACTGGTGTCACGGTCGTCTTATCCCCTTTTTCCCGGACATGCACGCACATGTTCCGATCGGTTTGCACTGCCCACACCATCCTCCACGTTTGGATCTCTTACAATCAGCCCAGTAAGCGTGTCCCGACTCCGACCTAAGGGGAGTACTTGTTCGATACCGTTATATGGGTTACTGACTGAAACGGGTCCCACACACAAGATTATACAAGCTCTCCCCTTGTCTTGTATCCCCACTAGGATTTCCTCAGGTTATGTAGACCTATTAGTGTCTTTAATTACATAACCCCCTTGGGTTAAGTTTGTGGGCCTGTATATAAATATTTCCCACCCCCTCGGATTTACTTAACCCACCCACTATTCCAACAAGTTTGCTTAACCCCTATTCAAGTTCATGTTCATACAATCCCTATGAATTCAACTAGGCTAAGTATTACAATTCCTTACCACGTCCATTTATTGTTGTAATGTGTTAGACCTCCCACCTTAAACCTATAACTTGCAGATGCGGGTTATGCTGGACGGCTCTGGGCAAGCTTCTTCCACAAGTTGGGTTTAACCTCGTGTCATAGCACGTCTCATATTTGTGCACCTTGACCCCTCACATTAGATTCACCACTTGTGGTCGCTGGATATGTCGGGTGGTTCCGAGCAGGCTTCCACCACAAGTGTAATCTAACCTCGTGTCTAGGCACAGTTACAGTTTCTAATTACTGTAATCCTAGGGATTTCTTTATTAACCAAATTTTACCTATGTTGTTAGAGGTTTCATGCCCCTTTTTCCCAATTATGTTCATAATGAATTATATGCCTTAAATTCATATACATCAACATTATTCAAGTTATGCCAAATTCCCTATTTATAAGTTATGCCTAATTTCAATGTTTTCCGTCATTCCCTGTTTGACGTGTTCGCATATTTTAGCAGCATGCCTAGGCCCTAAAGTATCCTGGCTATATAAAATAAAAGGGAAAGATAAAGGGAAGATGACAGAGATGATTATACTAACAAAGTTGACATAAACATATAGTGGCATAGTGACAAGATGGGCATATGAGAACATATCTGGTGAATATAAGATAACAGAACTGTTTATAACATAGTAGGGATGTCATAATAGGCATGATACGATCTAAATAATAATTTAAATGTCCAACTAATAACTGGTCTAATTTAACCACAAATATGATGGGTGCAAGGTGATCTAAATAGCAAAAGATCTATAATCAAAGGTAGATCTGACATGATAAAGGTTAGGGTCCAAGTCATAGATATGTCAGAATATCATAGGTTCACAAATTATTACAGATCTGACATGATTCAAGGAGTTGCAGGCATATATCCAAATTACAGGCATATCATGTTTTACTTTTTAATTATTTAAATCTAAACGCAACTTGAAACTCACAGGTTTGGATCTAGAAAGATAGAAGAAGAATAGCAAAGGTTGAATCATAGATCTACACTTGAATCTCTAAATTAGATTACGGAAGAAGAAAAAGATTTGATCCAGTACAAGCACCAACAGCATTTAGGCCTTCATTGATTTTAGTGTGAGAAAACTAGAGAAATGAGGCCGTATATATAGCTGCCAGCCCCTAGAACTGACCTGCCACGTCAGCTCTAGGGGGTCGACCCACCCCTTAGTGGGTCGACCCATGGGTCGAAACCACCCTTTAGGGGTCGACTCCCCCAGGCGGGATTTTTCCCGCTCACCCGAATTTCTGTGATTTGAACGATTTTGAACAGAAATTTGATTTCTGGACATATATATATATATATATATATTCTTGCGTGTATACAAACTTCAAACCTTCATAACTTCTTCATACGGTGTCTGTTTTACGCAAACCAAATGTCTACCTTGACCAGAATTTCGAGACGGATGCAATGGTGCAGTTAGTTTCCCTTAGTTCTAAATATTAAATTAATTATTCTTTAATTTGTCCTCTTTAGTGTTATTAAAATTACGGGGTGTTCTAGAACTGGGACATTCCCCCACATCAAAATCTCAACGTTATTTCGTATGTTAAGCTACAGAACATGCGGTGATTCTATGGATGAATATTTAAGAGTCGCATCATCAATGATAATAGAGTGTCTGAAGGAATTATATAAAACAATTATTAAACGGTTCGACGAGAAATACCTACGAACATCGGGACATAATGATATAATCAGGATACAAGCTAGAGGAGAAGTAAGAGGTTTTCCAGGAATGCTTGGGAGTTTAGGTTGCATCATTGGGCTTGGAAAATTTATCCAACTGGGTGGAAAGGAATTTCACAAGAAACAAAAAAGTTACTATAATAATTCTTAAAGCAGTTGCAAGAGATGATTTGTGGATTTGGCATGCTTTCTTTGGAGTGCTAAGTTCGTTAAACGATATAAATATTTTAAAACAATCGTACATATTTTCTAAAATTTCATATGGAGTTTCAACAAAAGTTATGTATGAAGTTGGTAATGTTGTGAATCAAAGTGGGTATTACCTGGTGGATAGAATCTACCCAAAGTAGAGAATTTTAACATAGGGATTCAGAGTAACAAAAAACGACAAAGAGACCTTCTTTACTAAAAATTTGAGTAGCTGTAGAAAGGATATCGAATGAACATACGGTGTCTTACAGGCACAGTTTCAAATTTTACTAAAATCCTGCTCGGTTTCATGATCCCAGAGTTCAATCTAAGATCCTGTATGCTTCTAAAATAATTCACAATATGATTGTAGAGTCCGAAAGAGGTGGGTACAAAAATTAGAAAACAAATTACTCGGTTATGTTTAAGGGTTCTAACAAAAGACCAAATAGGGACATAAACTCAATAGAGGAATACATTACCATGGTTCAACATATTGAAGATCAAACCATGCGCTTCCATTTGCGTGACCAGTTGGTTAACAATTTGTGGGCACATATAGAAAGGAATAACATGAATCCGTAGGGATGGTTTGTAACACTAGTTTATGTTTGCAAGTTTGATTCTAGTATTTTGTTACTAAGGTTTAAAGTCTCCTACTTTATTGATTATATTGTGTAATAAGATTTTTATGTTGTTAATCAAGTAACATTATTATGGAACTTATCTACTAAATTGAAATCCACGATATCATAATAAAAATACATCAATTACAAAAATAGTACACACTTAAAACTTAAGTCAATTGGAGAAACATAAACAGTCCACACATTAAGACTTAACCAATGGAAATTCAAGCAAATTACATTGCATCACACATCCACATCTCGTCCCTATACGAACCACATTGCTTTCTGAAATCCACGATATCATAATAAAAATATATCAATTACAAAAATAGTACACACTTAAAACTTAAGTCAAATGGAGAAACATAAACAATCCACGATATCACTGCTTCTTACTTTCTTATAGGTTTCCAACTGCTCGATTACTAATTCATGTTGTAAAGGAGATAGCTTACTGAAGTCACAAGTCATCAATTCAATATAATTCTTCTCCCGCATCGTAGCTTGTTGCTCCTCGTGAACTCATCTTCTGAACTCTCGGCCCTCCATCACTGCTTTCTGAAATTCAGCATAGCTACGGGTTTGTTGAGCTGAAAAATTGGCTTATGCTCTCTTGTTTCCCTAGAAGAAGTCTCTAAACTTTCCATAATTTTACAACACTCTGTACTTTGTTGCTTCAACCGAATTGACATGTTTCTACCAATAGGTCATCCATCATTCCTGTGAACTTGGATTGCTTCTTAGACCTGAATCGGAGTAATTCATTTTTTTTTTTTTTGTTGCTCGAACATGAAGTTGTTTGGATTCTTCAACTTTGGTAAACTAGATAGTAGCTCATTGCATTCCTGAAATTTGAATGGTTGTCCGTACAGTAGTTGGTACACCTTACGCGATTCTTCGATCTTTAAGAAAAATAAAAAAAAGTATCGACATATAAAACCACTAAAACACAATATTGTATGAAAAAAATTCATATTAAAAAATACTTAAACATCAAAAGGAGCAGCCCTGCTTTGTTGCTTATTTTCAACCTGGAAAGTATTGCCAAATAGTTTTGGCATGCAGCATTCATAACCCGATATCCTCCTCTTAACAATCCCCATGTCCTATTCATCGGTTCCAAATTATTGTAAAACTCTACGACTAATTCCTAAAATTCCTGACCTTTTATATTATTTCCAGAAATACTGTCTTGTGAACTGCATGCTCATGCTTTATCAAGAGACACACAACACTTAGAAGTAAACTTACATTGCTTTTTTCTGCTGTTAGCTGGTGTGTCTTCCTCTTCGATATTTTCTTCCTCGATGTCCTCTACGCTAATTTCAGTCCCCATTACATCTGCATTTATATGTCATTTATTAAAGACGGTATTCAAGGATTTCCACTTCTTTTTCTTCTTTTGGTTATATTCCAGGATAGGAGGTGTAGTAAATTCAGCATCTCCTTCAACATTGCCTTCCTCTTCGAACTCCTCTTCCTCTGAGCTATCAATGGTTTCTTCATAAACTGGAGAATTGTGTGTATAAGAAAATTGTCTTTGGATATTTTTCATTGCTTCACAGTCACGAAGCTCCGTCTGTTGCATATTAGGGTAATGATGTTGATTTTGATCGTTCTGCATCATCATTAACATATACGACGAATGGTCGTCGTATGCACCTACCACAAAACGATAATGATAATGTTGTTATGAGGTAGTATTATGAACAGAAAGAAAGTTAAGAGAAGCGAGTAGTTGGTACAGATGACTATATGGAAAACCTGAATACGGGGAGTATCCGTACTCAAGCAATAGCCATGCTGGTTGTTGTTTGTAGGACGTTGGTTGGTAAATCCAAAGGAAAGCGATTTGGACATTGGTTTTTTAGCCATAATTTTCTTGCTAGATTATTTGGATGAAGAAGATAATTTATAGAAGTTGAAGTTGAACAAAATATTGATAAGTTTTGTGGAGGGAGAAGATGTTGGGTTAGTGAAGATATAGGGAGGGAAAATAGAGGCGTTGAAGTAGCCTTTTGGACTAATGGTTCTATAGAGTGTAACGACAAAGACTTTGTGGTTGTACACATATAATGGCAAAGTATTTGCCATTATACTCCCTCAGTCCATGTTCAGTGAACCAGCCACCGAACTGCTTCCAACCAGTCACGAACTAACCACGAAGGACTAAATAAGTCACACCCGAATGCTCCATGGCTTGTTTAGTAAATGAACAAGCCATTATTGGTTGTGCTCTTAGCAAAAATGTTATTACTTTTATTTGTGATGACAGCTTGCTGGATGATGATGTGAATTCAAATTTCAGCATTATGATCTAGTGTTGATTCTTCAGTTAATATGTCATGGACCATGTGTGCAATTGCTAGGTTGATTTCATTTTTTAGTTTAAGAAACTATTGTGTTGCTAGTCTATTAAGTGCTCAATCTTGACGTAACGTTAATACTGCTTATCTACTGTATAAGAATAATATCTTTGATTACACATTATTTTTCTATCAGATACACGAGTTCTAGCATCACTAAAGCCATTTCATTATATATCGAGACTTCTTTAGAAGTTATAGAATCAAATGATGTAATCATTGCTATGTTTTATTTAGTTGTTCGCCTCCTACTGAATGACCAAAGACAAAATCCTTAAGTTTGTTATCTTTTTTATTGTAGGTTCTTCATTAGATTTTATGGTATGAACTTCATTTTACTTTTGTGGAGGTGTTCCAAGTGTAGAATAAGGAACACTTACTTTTATGGTTTGAGCCTCATTCATTTTAGATTTAGTAGATAAATAAGGCAAAGTGATTCTTGTTGAAAAGGGGAAGCAGAAGAAGCTTAATCAGATAGCATTAAGGTAGTTTGTCTTCAATTTCTTAGAGCATCTCCAATAGTGGAGAGTTCGAATATTACATTTTATACATTATAAAAATCCCAACTTGGGGTTTCCCAACAGCTTTATGGCTAGACTTCTGTTGAACAAATGCCTGATGCCAAGGGCTTTGTTCAAGAGGTGCTTGAGAATTAAAAAATATATTATTAATATTAGGAATCTATTGAATAGACGTCAACGCCTGAACCTCAAACGTCTGTTCAATAGACGCCCTACAATTTATCAACGTGAGGTGCTTGTTGAACAAGTACCTGAACCACATGCGTTTGTTCAACAAGCACCCACAACCATCTTGGATCACCGAACTTTGCCTCTCCAAATCCATACTATCGAAATATGTACAATCTACTAGAATGTGATTGGGTGCAAATATTACATTTTGTCATTTTGGATTGTTTGTTGGAGATGCTCTTATTTGAAATATGCTCCAAGTCCAAAAGTAAATATATTCAAATATTGACTTATGCTATGATTGTCGAAACTACCCTTGGTTCAAGTAGTATGTATAAAGAGCGATATAAACATGTCTCTCTCTATATACATGAAACAACAAATCTCCTTTATGTCTATGGTTTTAATTTATATAGCATAGACACTTTATTAAGTGTGGTCATTTTTATGCATAATTTTCTTTATCCAATTTCATAAGGCAGCAACTGTGTCATGTTGTGTATAGGTTGGTTGGCCTGAGAAGTCGTATGAAGCAGCAAAACTTTTGTACTAAGCCATGAGGTGTTAGAAAACAATGGCTGAGTCGTATACTAGGTCATTTTCTTGAAAACATTTCGGCGGTTTGCTCAGAGGTGCAAAGCAGTTTTCAAAATTTCATCGCTGCCTCTGGGATAAAATAACATTTCTAATCAAAAAAATATTGACCTTGTTTGCACTAACAAAGTCAATTCTAATTTGCATTCTGAAATACAACTCAAGTTGAAAGAAGAAGACCAAACAAGAAGAAATATGTTATACTTTTTTTTGAAGAAGAAATAAAAGAAGTGTTCGTTATTTTTTTGAAGGAAGAAGAAAAGAATAATGTATGGTGTTCTTATCATTTCTTTTCTGCCTATCTATCATTTAAATAGCCAGAATGAAAATTGTATACATCGCAAAATTGATGGAATGCTAATGGATTTTAATTTATTATAAAACGATATTGTAATACCATTAGCTTTTGTAACGACTCAATTATAATGCCATATAAAAATATTAATAGCTCAACTATAATAACTCATAAATATATTACCGTTGTGTAAGTATAATGGCTCAATTATAATCATGATTCGTAATATATTACCATTATAAACTTGCAACAGCTCAATTACAATAATGGTTCATAAATAAATTACCATTAACATGTTTTTTTAATAAATTCACTTCATATACAAAACATTTTCCAACAATCCCCCACTTAATTTTTTTTAAATATTTTCCAAGTAGTTTCTAAAAACATAAGATTAGGCATAAACAAAGGTGTCTTCCGCCTTGAACCTTTACATAGTGGATAAGACTCAGTTCCACTAGAGTGACACATGATCTTGAACTATATTTTTGACATCAAACCACACACAACCTTCATAGAGTGCAATCAAATAAACCTATGCATTTATTGCCATGTACATCTATCCCAATGAATGCTCTAGGAATATTTGCCTAAAACCGTCATAGGAAACAACCCCATTTCAACATTGACATAGATGAGTCTATTAAGAGTACTCGTTAAGGTAGCTACTCCACTCCAAATAAATTATGGATATCATTAAGAGTTAATTAACTCGTACTTTAATCACTTCATTAATACATGCTTCTTAATATAAATATAGCATGTTCAACTAATATCACTTCACAACTTGTTTTTACCTATTGAACATAGTTTTTTAGATCACCAGTTATTAGATCGGATTTCCATTGTGCGTGACTCAACAATCTAAGGGGAATCATCCCATTCTCTTAGAAGTATTAAGGGATTTCTCTCTGGCAAGTCCTTTAGTCAAAGAATCTGTCAAATTATCGTCACTACATATGTGGTCCACTCTAACAGTACTTGAGAGAATAACTATCTATTAGTATTATGCTTATGATGTATTTGTCGTCTCTTACCGTAGTAATAATGGTTGTGTACTTTTGTAATAGCACGGTACTATCGCAATGGATCAATACAGCTGGTATCGATTTTTTCCATAAAGAAATCTCAGCTAGCAGCTAGCAGATTTGTTAAGTACTTTGCTTCTTCACTAGATGTGACTAGTGTTGTCATCTTAGACTCCATAGTAGACTGAGCCAAAATAGTATATTTCTTTGATTTCGAAGAAACAACTTCCCCAACAATGCTAAAGATATAACCATTGGTTGCTTTTGAATCATCATATAAAGTATTTTATTCTGCATCGGAGTAACCTTCTACAGCAGCTGGAAACTTTACATAATGTAACCCTAGGTACATGGTTCGTTTAGGTATCTCATGACCCTCTCAATAGCGTGCCAATGCTCTATAGTAGATCTACTAGTAAACTTGCTTAATATTCCCATGACATAGGCAATGTCGAATCTAGTACAATAAGTGGCATACTGAAAGCTGCTAATGATACTCCCTTAATTAGACTGTCTTACACCTTCAGTAGTGTTCTTAAATAAATTTACATTAGGATCATATATGGTTCATGCAGGTTTACAGTTAAAGTAATTGTATTTCTTTAGAATCTTATCAATATAGCGAGACTGATCCAATGAAAGTCCCTTTTCGAATCTAATAATCTTAATACAAAGGATCACACTCATCTCACCAACATGTTTCATTGAAATTGGAACTTAGCAAGGATTTAACAGTATTTATGGCACGAATGTTTAACCCAAAAATAAGTAGTTCATTTACATTTAGGCATATGATAGTATAAATGTCATTCTCATATTTATAACAAATGCATTTTTCACTTTCATTAGCTTTAAAACCATGTGAGATTATTAGATTGTCAAAATTTTCATGTCATTGCTTAGGTGCTTGTTTTAAAACATATTATGATTTATCAAATTTGCAAACTTTATATTCTTGTTCATAAGCTACAAATCCTTTCGGCTGCTCCATATGAATATCCTTTTCTAATTCACCATTTACAAAGGAAGTGTTGACATTCATTTGGTGTATTATTAAGTTATAAATAGATGTAAGTGGAATTAGTACTGGAATGAATGTAATTCTAGTTAGCTACTAAATGGACTTTATATTTATCAACCGTGCCATCAGGTTTTAATTTCTTTTTAAGTACCCATTTACAACCTGGAGACTTTCAGCCAAGTGGTTCATCCACTAAGTGCCAAGACCTATTGGATTCCAGGGAATCCAACTCATCGTTTATATCCTCTTACTAAAAATGTGGGCAATTAAGGAAGATAAGGCCTCTTGATGGTTTAAGGGATCCTCCTCTATAGTAAAAGCACAAAAGTCTAAATCAAAATCCTCCGATGTTCTTATTCTTTTACTTCTCCTAGGTTCATTTTAAAAATATTCATTAAGTTTTGTTCTAATAGGCATAGAATTACTTGTGTGCCCCCACTATTCCTTAGTTTAAAAGGAACTTTTGATTCATAAAAATCAACATCATTAGATACAATTATATTGTGTGTATTGAGGTCAAAAAATCTGTATACTTTGTTATTAATAGTGTAGCCAATAAATACACATTCATAGGCTCTACTTGCTAATTTTATTATCTTAGGGTCTGGAATATGTATGTATGCCAAACATCCTCAAGTTCTAAAATAAGACACATTTGGCTTAACTAAAGATTTCAAATTCGTACAATATTTATTTTAGGAACATAAAGGTGAAATATTTTTCTCCCAGAATTAGAAATTCTATTTATTCAGGAGGTTAAAAAAATTCATGTCAATATCCTACATTACAAATGTCATTCTATATTCAATTAGTGTCATTTTTAATTAATGACATTTTCAAATGTATGCATTGTCTATTCAATCAATGTTTTCACTTATGCATTCAGGCAATGTTATTTGTTTTCAAAAAGAAAACTCTTTTATTATTAAATGTACGTCATTTGAGTAATGTCATTTCTTATTAAAGATATTTTCTAATTTTGCATTTAATTGATGTCAAATTTTATTAGTGACATTCTCCAAACTTATACATTTAATTAATGTTAATTTATTGTAATGTAAAAGCTTATTGAATCAATTAAGGTTATTTAATAATGACATTTTTCAAGAATATTATGCATGCAATTAATGTTCGTTTATAATAAAGGCGTTCTCAAATTTTGTATTCAATTAATGTCAATTTTAGTGATATTTTCAAAAAACCTACATGCACTTAATTCTTTTTGTCCATAAGAATTACATATGTGACATCAGAACAATCATCAATAAATGCAATAGAGTAGCGATTATTTTTACACAATATTTTAAGTGGTTCACTGAATTAATTCTGAAGGTTCAAATTCTTTAATAACAAAAGTCACATTTTCAAATAGTAACATTAGGTCAAAAATAAACATAACGTTTAAAGTTTATTATAACATTAAATCCTCTATCAACATTACTATAATATTTATGACCCACTAAATTTAACTACTAAACCATTTAACATTTCATTAATTATATTTACTAACATTTATCATGCTATTAGATGTTTAGTTACAAACATTTATCTCTTAATTAAATGTTATCAAATCTAGAAAGTCAACATTTGAATATTTAAATATTTTCTTTCACACTAACACTTCTTTTTGCAAAATTTATAGACTAGTAAATTATTAACATATACCTCAATAAGTTATTGTAAAATTAAATTTTAAACGCTTCATGGTTCTCTAAAGCAATTGTTTTAAGTTACTAATTGAACTAGAGATAACATTGTTATCTCTAGTTGATGACGTGAATATGTAATTATACTTATATTATTTGATTAATCTTAAACATGCTTAAATCAACCGTATTTCATTCAAAATTAATTTCAAGGCCTACTGTCTTTTCCAGTGGTCTCTTAATTGATTTTGACTAGAAAGCTGTAACATGAATGATGCAACAACGTCATCCAGATTTGCATTAAAAGCCATTATTTTCTGTAGATTGTCTTTAAATTGTTAGAAAACAACAGCTGAGTCGTGTACTTGGTCACTTTCTTGAAGTCATTATTTGCATTAAAACCAGTTCTCAAAATTCCTTTACCGCCTCTGAGATAAAACAACCTCTCTAATCTAAAAATTATTGACTTTGTTTGCACTAACAAAGCCAAATATGAGTTGCACTCTGAAATACTGCTCAAGATGTTTTTTGTTTTGTTGAAGGAAGAAGAATAGAGAAAAAGAAATATGTTATACTTTTTTGAAGAAGAAAGAAAAGAAAAGTGTTATTCATTTTAAAGGAAGAAGAAAAATCAATGTTATTCTTATCATTTATCTTTTGTCTATCTATCATTTAAGAAGGCATAACGAAAATTGTATACATTGCTGAACTAATGTAATACTAATGGGTTTTAATTTATTCTTATTTAAAAAAATATTGTAATACCGTTAGCTTTTGTAACGGCTCAATAATAATGCCACATAAAATTATTATCATTGTACAAGTGTAACAACTCAATTATAATAATGATTCATAAATATATTATCATTGTGCAAGTGTAATGACTCAATTATAATAGTGATTCATAAATTTATTACCATTATAAACTTACGGCTGCTCAATACAATAGTGGTTCATAAATAAATTACCATTAACGTGTTTTTTTAATAAATTAACTTCATAAATAAAACATTTTCCAACAATCCACTGATTAACTTTTTTTAAACATTTTTTCAAGAAGTTTCTAAAAACATAAGATTATGCATAAACAAAGGTGTCTTCTGACCTGAGCCTTTGCATAGTGGATAAGATTCAGTTTTCACTAGAGTGGCGCGTGGTTTTGAACTTCGTTCTTGATGTTAGACCACACATGACCTTTCTAGAGTGCAATCAAATAAGCACGTACATTTATGGCCATGAATGTTATCCCAGTTTACTGAATGTTCTAGGAATTTTTGCCCAAAACCTCCATAGGAAACGGTCCAACTTCCACATGCACATAAGTGAGTCTATCATGAGTACTTCTGAAGGTAGTTACTCCTCTCCAAATAGAGTATAGATATTATTAAGAGTTTCTATTAACTCATCTTCTAATCATTTAAGGAAAACATGATTCTTAATATAAAAATAGCATGTTCAACTAGTATCACTTCACAACTTGTTTTTACACATTGACCTAGTTTTTGGGATCCTCGGTCATTTTGTCTAGTTACCATTGTGTGTGACTCAATAATCCAAGGGCAATAGTCCCATTCTCTTAGAAGTATTAAGGACTTTCTCTCTGTCCGGTCCTTTCATCAAAGGATTTACCAAATTATCATCACTACGTATGCGGTACATTGGAACAATACCTAAAGATAGTAACTCTCTAATAGTACCGTGTTTCCGATATATCTGTCGTCTCTTACTGTTGTAATAACAGTTCTGTATTGTTTTCAATAGTCGTAGTACTATCGCAATAGATCAATATAGTAGAAATTGGTTTTTCCATAAAGGATTCTTAACCAGAAGATTCTTATGTACTCCGCTTCTTCACTAGCTGTGCTAGTGCTACCATCTCAGACTCAATAGTAGATTGAGTAAAAATAATCTATTTCTTGGATTTCTAGGAAACATCTTACCCAGTAATGCTAAAGATATAGCAATTGGTTGCTTTTGACTCATTAGATCAATATTCTAGTCTACATCGGAGTAACCTTCAAGAATAGCTGGAAACTTTTCATAATGTAATCCAAGGTTCATGGTTCTTTTAGTTATTTCACGACCCTCTCAATAGTGTGCCAATGCTTTATACTAGGTTTATTGATAAACATGCGTAATAATCCCACGACATAGGCAATGTTGGGTCTAGTACAATCAGTTGCATATTGAATGCTGCCAATGATGCACGCATAATCAAACTGTTTTACACCTTCTCTAGTGTTCTTAAATAGCTTTACACTAGGATCATATGGTGTGCATACAGATTTACAGTCAAAATAACTGTATTTCTTTAAAATCTTCTCAATATAATAAGATTAATCTGAAAAAAGTTCCTTTTTGGACCTAGTAACCTTAATACCAAGGGTTAACTCGCCTCACCTAGATCTTTCATATCAAAATTGTCACTTAGCAAGATTTTAACAGTATTTGTAGCATGAATGTTTGACCCTAAATTAAGTAACTCATCTACATACAAACATATGATAGTACAAATTCCATTCTCTGATTTATAATAAATGCATTTATCACTTTCATTAACTTCAAAACCATGTGAGATTATTAAGTTATCAAAATTTTCAAGTCATTTCTTAGGTGTTGTTTTAAATCATATAATGGTTTATCTAATTTGCAAACTTTAGGTTCTTGACCATGAGCTACAAATCCTTTCAGTTGGTCCTTACAAATTTCTTCTTCTGATTAACAACTTAAAAATGCAGTTTTAATATCCAATTGTTGTATTATTAAGTTATGAATAGATGCAAGTGAATTTAGTACTCGAATGGATGTAATTCTAGTTATAGGTGAAAAAGTGTCCAAAAGTTTACATTTTCTCTCTTCTAAAATCCTTTAGCTACTAAACGGGCTTCATATTTATAAACCATGTCATTATGTTTTAATTTCCTTTTAAGTACTCATTTACAGCTTATAGTCTAACAACGAGGTTGTTTGTCCATTAAGTGCTAAGTTTTATTGGATTCTAAAGAATCCATCTCATCATTTATAGCCTCTTGCCAAAAAATCAGAATCTAAGGAACATAAGGTCTCTTGTGGGTTAAAGGGATCCTCTTTTGTAGCAAAGGCACAAAATATGAACCAAAATCTTTTGATGTTCTTATGCTTTTACTCCTTCTAGGTTCATTTTCATAATATTCATTAAGTTTGGTTCTAATAGGCATAGAATTACTTGATGTTCCCCCAGTATTCGTTTATTTAAAAGGAAATTTTGATTCATAAAAATCAAAATCGTTAGATTCAATTATACAATGTGTTTTGGGGTCATAAAATCTGTACGATTTGTTATTAATGGCATAGCCAATAAATACACATTCATAGGCTCTACTTGCTAATTTTATTTCCTTACGGACTGGAATATGTACATATGCCAAACATTCTCAAGTTCTAAAATAAGACACATTTGACTTATAATTTCTTAAGATTTTGAAATCATACAATATTTATTTTAGGAACACAGAAATGAAATATTTTTCTTTTAGAATTAGAAATTCTATTTATTCAAAAGGTTAAAAAAATTCATGTCAATATCCTACATTACAAATGTCATTTTATATTCAATTAGTTTCACATTTTTTTAATGATATTTTCAAATGTATTGATTATTCAATCAGTGTTTTTCAGTTATGCATTCAATCGATGTTATTCATTTAAAAAAATAACTCATTGATTAATAAATCTACATCATTTGAGTACTTTCATTTCTTATTAAAGATATTTTTTGAATTTGCATTTGATTAATGTCAAATTTTATTAGTGATATTTTTCAAACTTAGGCATTTAATTAATGTTAAGTTATTTTAATACAAAAGCTTATTAATCAATTAATGTCATTTCTTAATGACATTTTTCAAAAACATTATGTACGAAAATAATGTCTATTTATAATCAAAGTGTTTACAAATTTTACATTCAATTAATGTTAATTTTAGTGACATTTTTAAAAAACCTTCTTGCACTTAATTCTTATTGTCCATGAGATGTACGGCAGTGACATTGGAACAATCATCAATAAATGTAATAGAGTAGCGGTTATTTTTAGGGTATTGTTATTGACACTCCAAATATTGTTAAGGGAAGTCAAATTTTTAAAAAAACTCCAATCATAAAAAGAATGTTAGGGGGTCACGTACTTAATTTTTTACATTCCCATTTTACCCTGGTAATAACATCAGTTACCATTCCAAATCCCAATCAATTTCAAATGCAAAAAAAAAAAATCCTAAATTATTTGCAAACAAAAAAGCGATCATTTGGGGAAATGAGGTGTATCGAAAAATTCGGCGGTGGGATACCATATAAAAAAAATTGTTCAATATATGCATGTTAATTTCCTATAAATAATATATTTTCATCTGATCAGATGCATATCAACAAATGAGATTACTGATAATTTGGCATAAAAATATGATGCAGTTCGACTATTTTAACGTATAATTTTTTTAATTGCCAACTAAAAAAAACATTATTGTAAAGAAGACTAATATGGAAAAATAATTTTTATTTGTTAAGGGGGCACTCTCTGCATTGATGCTCCCCTTAACAAATTCTATTTTCTTTTTTAATTAATCCCCCCATTAACAATACTTGAAGTGTCAATAACAATCCCCTATTTTTACACACTACTTTAGGTGCTTCACATAAATTAATTCGAAGGTTTAAATTCTCCAATAATAAATGTCACATTTTAAAAATAGTAAGTTTAGGCCAAAAGTAAATGTAACATTTAAAGTTTATTACAACATTAAATTCTCTATCAAAATTACTATAAGATTTATGACTTACTGAATGTAACTACTATACCATTTTAAATCTTATTTACTAACATTTATCATACTATTATTGCAAATATTTCTCTCTTGACTAAATGTTCTCAAAACTAGAAAGTCGACATTTGAATAATTAAATATTTACTTTCACACTAATACTACTTTTGCAAAAAATTAGGATTAGTAAATTATTAATATGTACCTCAATAATCTGTTGCAAAATTAAATTCAAATGCTTTCGTTTTTAATTAAGTGTGGTTCTCTAAAGAAACTATTTAACTTACTATCTGTACAAGTGATAACATTTTTATCTCTAATCGATGACATGAATATGTAATTGTATTTATATTATTTGCTTAATATTAACCATACTTAAATCAACTTTATTTCATTCAAAGCTAATATCAAGGCTTACAGTCATTTCCAAAAGTCTCTTAACTGATTTTGATTAAAAAGCTGTTACACGGAATGGGGCAGCGTCGTCCAGATTTGCATTCGAAGCCATCGTTTTGTGCAGAATATCTTCAAATTGTTGGAAAACAATGGTTAAATCATGTACTACTAACTTTCTTGAAGAAACTTCAGCGATCTACTCGGAAGTGCAAAGCAGTTCTCTAAATTTTGCCATCGTATCTAGGATAAAAAATTCTCTCTAATCTAAAAAATACTGGCCTTTTTTACATTGACAAATTCAATTCTGACTTGTACTCTGAAATACTTCTCATGATGTTTTTAGTTTTGTTGAAGGAAGAAGAACAGAAAAAAAAGAAATATTTTATACTTTTTTTGAAAAAGAAAGAAAAGATAAGTGTTTGTTGTTATTTTTTGAATGAAGAAGAAAAGAATAATGTATGTTGTTCTTATCATTTCTCTTCTGTTCATCTATCATTTAAATAGGCAGAATGAAAACTGATAAGTTGTTAAACTAGTGGAATGCTAATGGATTTTAATTTATTATTATTTAAAACAATATTGTAATATCATTAGCATTTGTAACGGCTCAATAATAGTACCATATATGCTAAATTATAATAATGATTCAAACATATATTACCTTATAAACTTGCAACGGCTCAATTACAATAACGATTCAATAATTATTCAAAAATATATTACCATTATAAGCATGCAACGGCTCAATTAGAATAATTGTTCATAAATAAATTACCATTAATGTGTTTTTTTTAAGTAAATTCATTTCAGAAACAAAACATTTTCCAATATAGGGAAATACTCGATCTACTATGGTGATTCTAGAAATGGTGTTGTAAGTCTTCTTCAATCCTGTTTACTAGATCCTTTTGTCTAGCTTCATGGTTTTAGCTTAGAAAAATGAAAGCCATCATTTCTTTAAGACCACGCATCTTCCTCTTCCCAAATTATTAGTATTGAAATTATACATGCAATGTCTTTTTTCTTGAAAATATTCATTCAAAGTTATAATCAAAACAATCGTAAAGTCATAGTCATAGACTATTTAGGAATGGGAATTTTGGTAGGTTCAAGATGAATATGATTTAATGCTACAACAATAATTTTGGATCAATCTTCTCCTAGAGTTATCTCTTTATGCTATAACAAGGGCAATTCTACACCTTTGGTTTGTCTAAACTAAAGAGGGATTTATGTCGAAATGGATTTACCGAAACATAAATAATGAAAGTTGTTAAATTTTGTATTAATTTGGCGATGGCAGTAAGCATTCTTATGGTTTATGAAGTTTTAGCTCTTGGTTAAAAGATGGCCGGTATTACATCTACCATTCTAACGAAAGTTTTTAATTCGTCGAGTCTTGGGTATTCGAGTAGGTATATGTTGGAAATGTTTTATAAACATTAGGTGAATTATTAAAAATGTTGAATAAGTGTATGAATGGCTCCTATATGGGAATAGTCCCACATAATGGGATTATATGGAAGAAGCAAGTATTTATACTTGTTTCTAAGAAGTCATGTTGGGGCCTTGGGGCTCCCAATACATGCATTGTTGTGAGGAGGGAGACCATGCATCATGACCACCACACATGCGCGTGCGACCGACCAACTCGACTCGACCCGAGCCGGCCCGGTCCGGCTCGGTTCGGTTTGGGCTTGGTCTTGGACCTTGGCTTTGTGGTGTAGACACTTATATTTTTGGACCAGAAAACATTGCTTTTTCGAACCTTTTTTTATGCAATGGTAATGTTTCGCAACGGTAAACTTTGTTCCGTAATTTCAGCAGATCTTACTTTTTTTCCCAAACCCTAATTCTCGTTCTATATATAATCTTCAGTTATAGACGAGAAAAATAACGAATTACACATTACCTTCTACCTCCGCCATCATTAAAACCTTCTTTCAGAAATTTTCGAGCAGTAATCTTGTTTTTTCGAAAGTGCAAATCTGCACTGATTTGTTGTGCAAGAAAATCAGTTATTGTGTTTTAGAGGCTGCTTTATCCTAGAGGCGACGACAAAAGTACAAACTGGTTTGCATCTTTGACCAGATCGCTGAATCGTCTTCAAAATTGTTGGGAAACAATGGCATCATGGACTGAACAGTCAAAGCAACTGCAGACCTGGACTGAACAAGATTACCTATGCAAGAATTTTATTCTGAATGGACTGAGTGATTACCAGTATGATATAGAGGAGGCATGGGCAAAGAAATATGCTGTAAGCCGCTACCTAAAATACCAAATGACATATGACAGGTCAGTAGAGATGCAATCTCATGAGCTTCAGAAAATAGCTCATGAGATCATCTACGAAGGTATGGCTTCCAACTCAACCCTAGATATGATTCCTAAAATGACAGAATCTGAACTTGATAAATGTGAATTCTGTACACAAGCAAAAATCTAAAAGAAACCTCATATATCTGTTGATAGAGTTTCTGAACCCTTAGACTTGATTTATTCTGACATATGTGAACTTGATGGTACTTTGACTAGACATGGACATCGTTATTTTATCACTTTTATTGATGAATGTTCTGATTTCACATATGTATACCATATGAAAAATAAAAGTGAAGCATTTGACATATTTAAAACATTCAAAACTGAAATTGAGAATCAAGAAAATAGGAAAATTAAGAGACTTCATAGTGATAGAGGAACAGAATATGAATCTACTTCAATTCTGGATTTCTGTAAATTACATGGTATAGTACATGAGAGAACTGCACCCTATTCTCTTGAAACGAACGGTAAAGCTGAAAGGAAAAATAGGACCTTTACCGAACTAGTAGTTGCCATATTATTAAATTCTGGTGCAGTAAAACATTGGTGGGGGAAATTTTATTGACTGTATGCTATATTCTGAATAGGATCCCCAAATCTAAGAATAAAATTTCACGTTATGAAATTTTAAAGAATCATAAACCCAATGTCTCATACTTTAGAACTTGGGGTTGTTTAGCATATGTTCTCATTCCAGACCCTAAGAGAATAAAATTGGCAAATAAAGCATATGAATGTGTATTTATAGGCTACGCTATTAATAGCAAAGCATACAAATTCTATGACATAAATGCACATAATATAATTGAATCAAATGATGCCGATTTTTATGAAACAAAATTTCCTTTTAAAATAAGGAATAATGTGGGCACTTCATGTATGCCTATTAGAACAGAACTTAATGAAAATTCTAAAAATGAACCTAGAAGAAGTAAAAGTGCAAGAACCATAAAAGATTTTGGTTCAGATTTCTGCGCTTTTACTATTGAGGAGGATCCCATGAACCTCCAAGAGGCCTTATCTTCTTTAGATGCCGATTTTTGGCAAGAGGCTAAAAATGATGAGATGGATTCTTTGTAATCCAATAAGACTTGGTATTTGGTAGATTTACCCCCTGGTTGTAAATCTATAGGCTGTAAATGGGTACTTAAAAAGAAATTAAAACCTGATGGTACTATTGATAAATATAAAGCACGACTAGTAGCTAAAGGTTTTAAACAAAAAGAAAATATAGATTTCTTCGACACTTTTTCACCTGTTACTGGAATCAGATCCATTCAGGTATAATCTCACTTGCCTCTATTCATAATTTATTAAAACACCAAATGGATGTGAAAACCGCATTTTTGAACGGTTGACTAAACGAAGAAATTTATATGGACCAGCCTGAAGGATTTGTAGTACACGGTCAAGAACATAAAGTATGCAAATTAGATAAATCGTTATACGGTTTAAAACAAGCACCGAAACAATGACATGAGAAATTTGATAACTTAATCATTTCACATGGTTTTAAAGTTAATGAAAGTGACAAATGCATTTATTAAAAATCTGAGAATGACATTTGCACTATTATATGCCTTTATGTAGATGACCTACTCATTTTTAGGTCAAACATTCATGCCATAAACTCAGTCAAATCCTTATTAAGTGCCAATTTTGATATGAAAGATCTAGGGGAGGAGAGTGTAATCCTTGGTATTAAAATTACTAGGTCAGAAAAGGGACTTTCTTTAGATCAATCTCATTACATTGAGAAGATACTAAAAAAATACAATTACTTTGACTGTAAACCTGCAAGTACACCATATGATCACAGTGTAAAGTTATTTAAGAACACTGGTGAAGGCGTAAGATAGTCTGATTATGCAAGCATCATTGGCAGCTTTTGGTATGCCACTGATTGTACTAGACCCGACATTGCCTATGTCGTGGGATTATTGTACAGGTTTACCAGTAGACCAAGTATAGAGCACTGGCATGCTATTGAAAGGGTCATGAGATACCTTAAACGAACCATGAACCTTGGATTACATTATGAAAGGTTTCCAGCTGTACTTGAAGGATATTTCGATACAGACTGGAATACTTTATCTGATGATTCTAAAGTGACCAATAGCTAAATATTTAGCATCGCTGGAGGAGCTTTTTCTTGGAAATCTAAGAAACAGACTATTTTGGCTCAGTCTACAATGGATCTTGAGATGATAGCACTAGCTACAACTAGTGAAGAGGTAGAGTATTTGAGAAATCTGCTAGCTGAGATTCCCTTATGGGAAAAACCGATACCAACTGTGTTGATACATTGCGATAGTATTGCGGCTATTGCAAAAGTTCAGAACCGTTATTATAACGGTAAGAGACGACAAATACGTCGTAAGCACAACACTGTTAGAGAACTACTTTCCACATGTACCGTTAGAGTGGATTACGTATGTAGTGATGAAACTTTGGCAGATCCTTTGACGAAAGGATTGTCAAGAGAGGAAGTCTTTAATTCTTCTAAAAGAATGAGATTATTGCCCTTAGATTGTTGAGTCACGCACAATGGTAACCTGACCTAAATGACTGGAGATCCCAAAAACTAGGTTCAATGGGTAAAAACAAGTTGTGTAGTGATAGGAGTTGAACATGCTATTTAATAAACCAAGAAGCATGTATTCTTGAAGTGAATAAAGTCTTAATGAGATCTATACTCTATTTGGAGTGGAGTACCTACCTTCAGGAGTGCTCTTGATAGACTCACCTTTGTGAATGTGGAAATGTGACCGTTTCCTATGGAGTTTTGGGCAAAACTTCTAGAGCGTTCACTAAACTAGGATAGACGTGCATGGCCATAAATGCACGGGCTTATTTGATTGCACTACAGAAAAGGTTATGTGTGGTTTGATGTCAGGAATAGAGTTCAAGACTACGTGTCACTCTAGTAAAAACTGAATCTTACCCACTATGCAAAGGTTCAAGTCAGATGACAACTTTGTTTATGCACAACCTTATGTTTTTAGAATCTGCTCGAAAATATATTTAAAAATTCAAGTGGGGGATTGTTGGAAATGTTTTATAAACATTAGGTGAATTATTAAAAATGTTGAATAAGTGTATAGATGGCTCCTATATGGGAATAGTCCCACATCATGGGATTATATGGAAGAAGCAAGTATTTATACTTGTTTCTAAGAAGTCATGTTGGGTCATTGGGGCTCCCAATACATGAATTGTTGTGAGGAGGGAGACCATGCATCATGACCACCACATACACGCGCGCGACCGACTGACTCGACTCGACACGACCCGGCCTGGCCCGATCAGGTTCGGTTTGGGCTTGGGCTTGGGCCTTGACTTTGTGGTGTAGACACTTATATTTGTGGACCAGAAAACATTGCTTTTTCTAACCGTTTTTTTTATAGAATTTTTTTTATGCAACGGTAATGTTTTGCAACGGTAAACTTTGTTCCATAATTTCAGCAAATCCGACTTTTTCTTCCAAACCCTAATTCTCGTTCTATATATACTCTTCAGCTATAGACGGGAAAAATACCAAATTACACATTATCTTCTACCTCCGCTGTCATTAAAACTTTCTTTCAGAAATTTTCGAGCAGTGATCTTGTTTTTTCGAAAGTGCAAATCTTCACTGATTTGTTGTACAAGCAAATAAGTTATTGTGTTTTAGTGGCTGTTTAATCCTAGAGGCGGCGGCGAAAGTACGAACTGGTTTGCACCTCTGATCAGATCACCGAATCGTCTCCAAGAAAGCGACCTAGTCTGCGACTCAGTCATTGTTTCCCAACAGTATATGCTTCATTTTACATGGACCAATAGCTTTGTGTTAATGCATATTGTAGGATTTGTAATCAATCAAAAATAAAATAAAAACAGTTATTTTAATCGTTTAATGTTTAACCACATTAACAGTGAGAGCTATAATTTAGTTCCTGGAGTGATGTATGGGGATTTCTTCAAAAAAAATGTTGGTGGGTTACTTTTAAACTTATCATAATGGTGACTACCAGTTAGAATCTTTGTTTTTAATTTCATATTTTCTTATGCATACAAATGTGTTTGTAGTAGTGGCTTCTACTTTCTTTGCTCTATGCTTTAATTCTTCGTGGCTGGAGCTTGCTGCTAGCTTATGATTTTTAAAGCTAATTGTGGAGTTTTTTTTTGAAGTGCTCTGTGTGTTGATGTTCTGTACGTAGTCTTATGTTTTGGCTCTATGTTCGTTTGTAGTGTGTCTGGTTGATGTGTTGCATTTAATTTAGTTTGAGTTGGCTTCTTCTTTTGTAAAATATTCGTTATATGTGTGTGTTGTAATTTTTGCCAACTCAAAATTTTTTTGTAACTCTTTCTTATGTAATTAAGTACCCCTTTTTGTTCAAAAAAATATGCTTGCATTATGCATGGATTTGCTTACATTTAATTTTAATTATGATCGCGCTTCAGGCTAAAGATTTCAGACTAGCGATTGAACTAGCAATGGAGGTTGATGTCAAATGTCCATTTCTAAAGCACTCCTTATGTACGCTAAATTTTTCGCTTAAGAATATTGAATGTAATGGAGACTACCAATTCTGACAGCAAAGCTTTAGGAAATAAGCTACTAAATCAAGAATGGTCCACAATGTCAGATCTGATGAAGCGTGTTTTGAATTCCAAACTATGTCACACCTAATGTGATTATAAATTCTGCTTGGAATTTAATGGTTTTTCATCTCAATGAGAGAAAAAAATGAAAAGTTTTAAAAAAGGGGTTCATTTCTTCTGCAGGTGCAAGTGTTCCAAACAACTATTAAGGGGATCTGCGGTGTTTTGCTTGGCTATTCTTATGTTCTTCATGTTTTATGTTTTTAGGATGGACTTTTAGTCTTGGATATCTTGATTTATACCTTTAGGTAGTACAATGAAAGTCAGTACGATTGAGTTTTTGGTTGAGTGTTGTTGTTCATTTATTTTGATTTTGTACAACTGAAGGTGTAATCTGTATATATATGTGTGTCTATATATATATGAGCATTCGACAGCACCCAAAAAATGGATCATTACAATAGCTTTCATATTTCCACCACTCATTTATAGTAAAATAAGTTAGTGGAAGGAGAGAGAAATCAGGATGCGTGGTGGAAATCGGGGGTTTTAAAGGGGTGTTGCACTGTTTGGAGGTGCTCTTGATCTTATCTCATATATATATAGGGGTTATATGGCACTCTTTTTGCACCACAGCAATAGCCATGCATTTATAATTAAATAAGTTAGTGGAGGCAGAGAGAAATAGTGAGAAGAGAGAGAAATGGGAATGTGTGGTGGAAATCAATAAGGCTATAGCGGTGCTGCACTTTTTGGGGGTACTCTTGATCCTATCTCATATATATATATATATATATATAAAGAAAGAAATAGGCACAAAGATAAATTTTGGAAACAAATTAGGTTGAATGGCACCAAGTTCAGTTTTAGACTGAAGGGAAAATTAAAAAAAAATAAACTTAACAACAATGCTAAATATAACTAGCATTATATTCAATGTTGACATATAAAAAAATGCTAGTTATAAGTAACATTATTATCAAATTTACATTGTACGAAATGCTGGTTTTGTTTAGCATTTCCTTCAGTTTAATTTTTTTGTAAAGTTTCTCCTTTAGTCTAACAACGAAACTTGTTGTTCTTCAGTCTAATATTTCTCAAAGTTTGTCCATCTTCCTAATTACCTCTTTTCTGAAAAAAGCCTATGGTTTAAAGAGTTTCTCTTACGCTTTTCTACCTTTAATATTGTGGTGATGATGAGAACCGTAAGAAGTAAAGTAATATGCAAAAGAAAGCATGGAGGACTTGGTCACATTTACGCTACTCTAGTGCAACAAGTTGTTATATTGGGCATGCTATTGTTATTACTTTTGTGTAAATCATTATAGATTAAATGTAGAATTTTGATATGAATGTTTCTCTGGTATTAACATAAATATTATTTATGTTAATAAATTCTGACTTATTTGAATGAAAGCAATTTGAACTTGTGTTTCTCATAGTTTGTGTTCTTGAAATTTATGCATTGAAATTGCTGTTTTTGAAAATGGTAAACAACATAGTTAAGTAGAGGCCTATCCCACTTAAAAGGTAGTAAAAGAAAACAAAACCGGGTCCAAACCCGACAAAGCAAAATGCAAGCAAACCCCAATCGACATAAAACATAAAAAATCTCGAAGGCTACGAAACCCTAAAATAAAGACGGAACTCAGAAAGAATTGAGAGACGATCTAAAATGACAATATCAATGCACTTCATGTGTGTTACCAACCCGAGAACCTAACGATCTTTGTCTTTTTTGCTTCTATCAGTGGAGTCGAATCGAAAATGGTTAGCTATGTCTGAATTATCTTCGAGTTCATGCTTGCTAGGGTTTCGAGGAGTGTTGCCTTACCGTTTACACCAAACAAGTAAGTAAAAGTTGTTGTTGGTCATCTTATTGAAGTAGTGATTAGCTCCGATTCTTTGAAATTCAATTTCTTTGAGAATTTCATCGTCTTGAATCGGACTAGATCTATCACTAGGAACACAACTGGAGTTGTACTTGAATCTTCTGCACAAATCAGTTGAGTAAGTAAAGGAAAACTTAATTGATAAATTATTATCATCACAAATTTTACTAATAATAAGCTCCTACCTTCCCTGTTTTGGGTTCGTATTGATTTGGCAATTAGGTGGATGACCTCCAAGAAGGGAGCCTGGTGCATAATTCAGGCTATTAGCAGTAGCTACCGATGACTAGGTAGAGCCTCTACATTGATCGACGAGGCTGCATTTGGCTCCAGAAATTTCCAAAACCAACTTATTGTTTTGCAAGTAAGCTTCTTTTCTTTCTTCATTATTATCGATACCAGAAGTGTTGTGGCTGTGGTTTTCGGGATTATGATTTCTGGAGGTTTTATGTGATTTAAGCAATAATATATTTCTTTCTCCTTTTATACTTTTCCAAAGATGAATGCTGTCAGTTTCTTTATTATTGTGAAGTCTGCTATTTCTTTCTTTCCAAATTGAGTAAATAGCTATTGTCAGAACTATGCAAGCTTTATTGAATTCTTCCTTATTGTTTCTGCAATTTTCCATGATGTATCGTATGTTTTCTCTAAAATGTTGAAGAGGAATTCTTTGGTTGAATTTGAGCTTGTTTTTAGCAATGAAACAAATGTGCTTTGAGCAAATACATTCAAAGAATAAATTAAATATATTTTCTAGTTAAGTTTTCCAAAGTAAACATTTAGTTTTATCTTTGTTGCTCCAATTTGAACATTTATCGCCAGCAGGCATTCTGTTCAATATTGCAAAATAGGAGCAAAAAGCAATTTTGTAATAGTTTTCTTTATTACAAGTAACTTTATACAACTAACTTCATTTACATTACCTTTCATGTAATCCCAAGCATTATAAAATGAAAATTTTACTTTTGAAGTTAGCTTCCAATAGCAGGTGTCTTCCTTGAGATTTCAATTTCAATTTTTTTGATGGCTGATTTAAAAATTGGGGTAGTTGGATTTAAATTTGTTTCCCAAAGTGAGTTTTTATGATACAAGAAAATTATCTTTTGCTCTACCAAATAGATATAAGTTGAAACACCCTACAACCCATACCCCTTAACTTCCCCAAAAATAGGGTTATTTCAAGAAATGTGAAGCATTATAGGTATGAAGAAATAAATATACATCACAGAGACTAAGATTCACAAGACATAAATAATTAAACATAGCGAAAAATATCTTAAACTTAAAAAAGTGACATTACATTTATTTAAAACCAAATGTCTCCAATTGATAATACCATATGTCTCATGAAAAGAAAATAAATCTCAATCATCAGAGTATAACAAGAAATATCACTAAATAAATCATCAGTACAACCAAACCATGGAATAAGATAAAATAGCAACGAGAATTCATCTGCTACTAGATAAGCTGCCAAGAGAAATCTGATGAAAAATCCACACTAAGCACTTCCACCCTACGAGCCTGAGGGGAAGAAAAGAGAAAGAAGAAAAGGAAAGTGGGTCAGACATAAAGTCTAGTGAACTATATAATTACTAGTACAATTGTTAAGTAAAGGAAAAAGACAAAATATTAGTTCTAGTGTCAGATAGGGTAAGTGTCTGTGCCCAACTAATATGTAAGCATATAGGAAAGATGAAAAGGATTACAAGTAAGGTTAATTGTCATCTCATTTGATAGAATCCGATTGTTTTCACTTCTATAATTTCCGAACATAATATAATTAGGACAATTTTCCTAATACTAACCTTTGATCAGATGCTAATAACCTAGAGTGATAACAATGCCTATTATGGACCTTAGGCTTATCTGGCCTGACCCACCAGCAAAAGACATAGCAATAACATAGGCATCTCAGTATCTTATCTTCCCTAATCGGTTCAATGCACACACATTTTATCGTCGAAACGCTCTCGCACCTACCTCTATTTGGACCATCTTACTACCTAGCACAACATAAGTGTGCCCTAGCCTCTTCCCTAGTGTGAGACTATCAATGATAAAGGGTATGTTGCCTCGTATGGATTCTCAACAAGCAAATCTTACTTGGCCTAAATCCCCTTTGGTCAGGCCCCCCATAGATTTACCATAGAAACCATAGCCATAGAATAATCATAGAATCAGGCTTGTCACTTAACATTAATTTAAGTTTAGTTTTATATAAGCCTATCTGTTTGTTTATTTACCATAGAATGCCTAATCATAACACCGCCATAGAACAATAGAATGCCTAATCACAAGGCCACCATATAACCAAATAATAACTATATATTTAGGCTTATAAATTTAACGTCATTTTAAGTTTAATTTTTTATTAGGCTTATTTGTCCATTTATTATAACCCCATGTAATAATTATATTTGCATCTAAACCACATTTGTTTATTATGATTCTTTGTGTTTGTACAATACACCATGTTTATGCAAATATGTTACAGTCCATTTTCTGTCATAATTTCTACTATAGTCACTTGTCATATCTTATCAAGTTTGCATATTTTCAGTCCAAATTCCCTTTTTATTACAATTCAACATTTTATATTAATTTTATCCCCTAATTATCAAATCCTCCTTTTCCATAATTCTAATTGAATCAAATTTCCCTATGTGCGCAAAATTAAAATGATTAATCAATTGCATAAAATTAGACGTACAAATCAGCGCCTAAATCAGTCGTATATGCATGCCAATATTGTAAATTTAGGCATAATTTCTACATAACCACAATAAACTACAAATTCGGATGCAAAAAATGAGAAAGAAGACTGTTACAGTATTTTAAATATCATGTAAATAAAAACTGTAATAAAAATACAGAAAATAACTTAAAGAAAGGTGTAACACCCCGCATTTCTATTTACACTAAAGTGAAAAATTAAAGAATAACTAATCTCAGACGTGATAATTAAGGGAAAGGGTTGCTCCATTGTGTTCGTCTCGGAATTCTGGTTGAGATAGAGTCCGAGTTTGCATGAATTGGACTTCGTACGAGGAAGTTATGGCGATCGAAAGTTTCAGAAAATTCAAAACAGATTTCGAAAATTCAAATTTCAGAGTCAGAATGGGCTAGGCGGGAAATTTCCCGCCAGGGACAGGTGGACCATAGGGTCGACCTACCCAAACCAGGTCGACCATAGGGTCGACCTGGGGGTCGACCTGCCCCCTCCCTCCCCGGGCAGATTTGATTAATGACCTGTTTATGACTGTATGCTGACTCATTAGGGTTTCTGATCTACTCTGATTGGCTGGGATTAATTCTGGGTTGATCGGACGGCCTAAACTAATCCTAAACTCTATAAAAAGACATGTAGACTCAAACCCTAAAATCAAATTAAAATTAGATTCATGGCCTCCATGCCGTCACCTAACAACCTAGAATAGCCGTCGCCAATTAGAGAGGAATAAAAGCTAATCTAATTCTATTCTATTCAACTCTAACAACGAATCTACTACAAAGGAAAGCTAATTCAACTTCAGAACTCAGATTTCAGAATTCAAGACCTTCTTTGAGTTGTGAGTTCGATTTATTTAATAAAATAATTAACAATTTAATTGGATTGAGTTATGATGCGGATCATATGGTTATGTTGTGAATTATTGACCGCATGTTATCATCTATGTTGTAAAATTGTGATGTTATTATTTATGCTGTAAATTTTATGATGTTCTCATCTATGTTGTAAAGTTGTGATGTTATCATTTATGTTGTAATTCTATGATTGGCTTATGTATAATCAATTCATAATGATGTTTCATACGCTAGTTTGGTTATGTTGATTCATATGATAAATCATATGTATGAATGCAAGTTTAGATGTTGATTTAGACATGAATCATATGCAAGTTAGTGAAAGTTTTATACAACCTTACATGTTTCGTGACATCTAATTTATGTGTAAATGGGATCTAAAGTTAGGCTATGACATGTATGAGTTATATGCTAGTATACAGAAACTCTACATGCTAGTTTACATGTAAGTTTACACCATCGTTTATGTTGCATAAATCACATATGCAAGTATATACATGTACGTTGTTTTGGAGTATGAATCATGCCTATGCATGTTTACACCTTATGATTAGATTTATGACATACATGGTTTATGCAAGTTGGTGACTATTACCTAAACAAGTTCACACCTTTGGATTTAGATCTATGACATATGTTGTTTTATTCAAGTTTGTGACTTTTGCCTATGCAAGTTGTAGATGGAGAACCTCATTCGCACATGCAAGTTCACCCCTTATGTTTAGATCTAGTTTTATTTCTACGTATGTTGTGATGTTTTCTCTTTATTCCATAAGTTAGACTATTCGAGTCTAACGCGTATTTTACGTCAAACGAACGAACGTACAACATGGGGTAATGGGATAATATTAAAATATTTAATATTGAGAATTGGCATAAATGCCTTAAAAGGCATAGAATTAATTTATGGTGATAATTGGTATGATTTTGCATTCCATAAATAGATGGACATAATTGAGTCAATTATGGCCATAGTTAAATTTTGAATTGATTGATAATTTGAATAGGGAAATTAATTCAAATTGGGGAATGATTAATTAGGTGTAATTAATCGTCTAAGACACGAGGTTAGGCTCTTTTGTGGTGTAAGACAGCCCGGACCTACCCGGCAAATCCAGCTGCCACAAATGCCAGTCTAATGTGGGAGGTCTTAGGCATAAATTAAATGCATAACAGTTGTAAAGACACGAGGTTAGACTCGTTTGTGGTGTAAGACTGCCCGGACCTGCCCGGCAAATCCAGCTGCCACAAATGCCGGTTTAATGTGGGAGGTCTTTATAATATTACAGTCTTAATGAATAAAGAAACACTTAACCAGATAAACATGTAGTGGGACATGAGGGGGTTAAGTGGGTGCCTTGGGTGGCATGTGGAATTAAGCGGGTGCCTTGGGTGGCATTTGAAATACGATTAGAAACACTTAACCAAAATTTGAAAACATGTAAGTGAACATGAATAAGGAAAGGGTTAAGTGGGATGTACTAGAAAGGACCAAGCTTAGGTGGATAGCTTGTGTCGAGTAATGGGGGCCCGTTTCAACCAGTAACCCATGAGTATCTTTGTGGGCATGACCCAAGTCGAGGACGGGACACGCATACTGGGCTTGACTGTAAGAGGCCAAAACGGGTTAGCGGTGGCAACGCAAGTCCAACGGGTTCATATGCGTGTTTGGGCCCGGGCTGGTAGGTAAGACGTTGTTGCATCGTGTAGGTATAAGCCGTGCATTGTTGGTGTTATCGGGTTGCCACTTTGGGGAGTGATACACCCCACTGTGGGGCCAGCACGGGTATCTACGAGTTAGGGAGCCGATCGAATGGGGAGGATAGTGGATACGCCAAGTGGAGGTAGGAGCAGACGACACCTATGAAGACAGCTAGGAGTATAACTACCATATTATGAATAAATATTGTAATTAGAATGCGGAGGCTAGTGGGTACACCTAGTGGAGGTAGGGGCAGACGGCACCTATGAAGGTAGCTAAGGGTACACTAAACTACCATTATCATTATTAAGTTCTGTAGGCGGGATCAACCGTTAGGGTGACTAGTGGTGGTGCAGTATAGTAATTATCTTATAGTGGTTTAGGTGCGCCTTTAACGTTATCTTGGTTCATCTTATTATCTCGTTTTACTCCGTCATACCCAACTGTTCACAGTCATTTCCTTATTTTCCAACTAATGCCTTAGCCTAGTTATTTTGGTAATTATATTGTTAAAGTTATCGCACTCGCCAGACTTTATGTCTGACCCCCTTTGTTTCCACCTCTTTTCTTCCTTTCCCCCCTAGGTGCTCAGCTTGGAACTATTACCAGTGGAGCTTGATTTTGGACAGCTATATCTTTTGCTTTTAGAAGTTGCTTGGATCGCTGAAGTAAAAGTTCAGCCTATCTTATTTATGACTATTTTGTATTGGGGTTATGTCTTTCAATTTATGTACTCTGATCTATTCAAGATGGATATTATGTACTTTGACTCTGGTTTTTGAGGATGTAATCAAACCTATGTGTTTACGGCTGCAATGAATAAAATTTTAAATTTTTAAAGTTCTTTTTATATCTGTCTTGTTGTTTAGTTTCTGTTCTATACACACTTAAAATGCTCCATAGAAGTTAATGCATTCCCTTTGTGAGTGACATTAATGGACGTGGGGTGTTACACGTGGTATCAGAGCTGAAGGTTACCAGAACCAATATGAATTTTGAAAAACTATTTTTCAAAAGCACTTTTATAAAGAAATACTTTCAAAAATACGTTTTAAGGAAAGTATTTTCAAGAGAAAAGTTTATTTTGAAAAACATAACCCCCAAGAGCCATATATCTTTCCTTCACTTCTCCGTTTTTGAATCTCTTCCTCTTTCCTTTTTGAATTTCTTCCTCCATGTATAGACGCTTTTTCTAGGATATGTAAGAACTTCAGTACGATGGGCAGAAAACCACTTCATGGGACTGGGACATCTGTCAAAGTTAGAAGGAAGCAGAGGACTTGTTAGTACCTTTAAGGTAGGCGGTGGGAGGAAAGTTCAATTAGCTGCTTGGTTAATGAAGAACGAAACCTCATTTGGTAGGAGGTCAAGAACAGAGAATGTGTAGGAGAGGCATGGAAAGGACACATGACAAAGTAAATCTAAAGAAAGGCAATAAGGATAACAAGGGGCCAAGAGAAAAGGAAGGGCCACACTTGTTATCGTCACGGGACATCTTATTAGGATTGTCCAAAGAAGCAAAAGGCAAAGGTAAGGACAAGGTACAGGATCTTCTGGAGGGCAGACGCGTTCCCCTACGACTAGCATACGTGATAGAGGTAGAAATATATCTTGGGTGGAAATTTGGTTTTTCCTTTTTGATCATCCTGTTCGAACCTTGTTTGAATTCTGGCGCTTCACACTCGTTTGTATCTGCTTCATTAATTGAAACACTGCACCTAAATACTAGTCTAGTTACGGATCCCATAATAGTCTCAAATCCTATTGGTGGGTCGGCTCATCTTTCTATGGTTTGTCGGGATTTGAGAGTGTTTATCTTGGGCGTTGGGTTTGAATGCAACGTCTTTATTCTTGGCTTCATGGGCTACCGCTTGATTCTAGGTATGTATTGGATAGATACGGTGCCATCCTAAATTGTGAGAGAAGGGTAGTTAGATTTTTGATTCGTTGTTGAAAGACCCTTGATATTTCTTGTGACCCTAGAAGGTCCGGTAATGCTTAGTTACCTAGAATCTCTTGACGTATCCAATGATGATTTGAAATCTGTTCGTGTGGTCCGTGAATATAGTAACGTCTTCAAAGAGGTTCGAGGATTACCCCCGAGGCATGAGATAGACTTTCATATTTATCTTGTAGACAATGCAAAACCAGTATCTCTGCCAGTACGCCACATGACTCCTCGTAATAGGAGGGAGCTCAATAAGCAAGTAGGGGAGTTGCTTGAGAAGGGGTTCATAAGACGCAGTATATCGGAGTGGGGTGCTCAATTGTTTGGTTGCTTTGCTAGTATCATCTCACGTAGATTGTACGAATTCGGAGGAGATATTCCTTGGGTGCTTGTCTGATAATGGTTTAGGCCTTTGGGGCTTATGCTTAGGGAATGTCGAGTTCGACTAGGATGGTTTGTGTGAGATAAATAGCTGTGGCAATTTTCGTTGCATGATATCTTGGTTTTCTCGAGAAGTGATGTGCAGCCGTGACATGATAAGACTATTCGATGGTATGGGCTGCCCCGAGTTAGATTTAATAGGGTTATGAGATGACTCAAGTGGGATGTGAAGTAATGGATTATTTAGAACCCTATGTTGATGCCATTTTTAGAGGAAGAAGGCAGGATTCTTAGGGCACGCGGTCTCTAAGGAAGGGGTAGCTGTGGATCCCACGAAGGTGGCGGCATTCCAAGAATTGAAGGTTCCAAGAAAAGCGACTGAAATAAGAAGTTTTCTAGGAGAAGATTGGACAGATGGCGTATAGAGTAGAGTTGCCCGAGAGACTCAGTGGTGTACATGATGTATTCCATGCATTACAATTGAGGAAATGCTTGCACGAGATCGCGGAAGTGGTAGAGCCGAGCTCGCTTGGAGAGGTGGAGATAAAGCGTGATGCGATGATTCGACGTACTCCTACATCCATTCTTGGGTCGGAGATTAAGAAGTTGAGGAATCGAGAGGTCAAGCTAGACAAAGTGCAATGGGGAGATGATGAGAACGACGCTACTTGGAAGACGGAAGAGAAGATGCGTTCATTGTACCCTTTTCTTATCGAGGGTATGTCTTTTAATTTCTCCTTTATCTCTTAGCTTGTACTTATTTTATCTTTAGTATGTCCTCCCGCTAGTATCTTTGACCTTTAGATAGGGAAGTCCTATGGTTGAAACATGTGTTTGAGACATGTTAAGTATGATGGATGCATGTGGATGCAAGTGGTTGCTAGTGGTTGCTCGTGGATGCATATACACACACTTTAGGCACTAGATCGGCTCAGTCACTTCATATTGCATATTGCATATAAATGTGTGTACATATTTAAGTAATGGATGTATAATGGTTGTACTATTATATGGATGTTTCACTTTGGTGAATGGTTGTGCACACATGTAGAAATAATATGTATCGATAGGATTCTTTCGCATACATAATGGACGCATGGCACTATCATGGTTTGCATTAAGGAGGTCAACTAAATCAGTAGACCGCCTGATTTTTCATTAGATAGAGAGCATATACATACACTTCTTGCATATGTTCATACAACATTAGGAATTTTACAAGTACAATGGATGCCTGTGTTTGATGGTTGAGTAGATGGTTGATTGGATGTTAGGATATGCATTCTCCTTAACTTGGAGATTTCGGGGGCGAAATCCTTTAAGGAGGGGAGAATGTAACACCCTGCATTTCTGTTAACACTAAACTGACAAATTAAAGAATAACTAATCTCAGATGTGAGAATTAAGGGAAACGGGTTGCGCCATTGTGTTCGTCTCAGAATTCTGGTTGAGATAGAGTCTGAGTTTGCGTGAATTGGACTTCGTATGAGGAAGTTATGGCGATCGGAAGTTTCAGAAAATTCAAAACAGATTTCGAAAATTCAAATTTCAGAGTCAGAATGGGCTATGCGGGAAATTTCTTGCCAGGGCCAGGTCGACCATAGGGTCAACCTGCCCCCCCCCCCCCCCCCCCCCCCCGGGCAGATTTGATTAATGACCTGTTTATGACTGTATGCTGACTCATTAGGGTTTCTGATCTACTCTGATTGGCTGGGATTAATTCTGGGTTGATCGGACGACCTAAACTAATCCTAAACTCTATAAAAAGACATGTAGACTCAAACCCTAAAATCAAATTAAAATTAGATTCATGGCCTCCATGCCGTTACCTAACAACCTATAATAGCCGCCGCCAATTAGAGAGGATGAAAAGCTAATCAAATTCAATTCTATTCAACTCTGACAACGAATCTACTACAAAGGAAAGCTAATTCAACTTCAGAACTCAGATTTCAGAACTCGAGACCTTCTTTGAGTTGTGAGTTCGATTTCTTTAATAAAATAATTAACAATTTAATTGGATTGAGTTATGATGCGGATTATATGGTTATGTTGTGAATTATTGACCACATATTATCATCTATGTTGTAAAATTGTGATGCTATTATTTATGTTGTAAATTCTATGATGTTCTCATCTATGTTGTAAAGTCGTGATGTTATCATCTATGTTGTAATTCTATGATTGGCTTATGTATAATCAATTCATAATGATGTTTCATATGCTAGTTTGGTTATGTTTATTCATATGATAAATCATATGTATGTATGCAAGTTTAGATGTTGATTTAGACATGAATCATATGCAAGTTAGTGAAAGTTTTATACAACCTTACATGTTTCATGACATCTAATTTATGTGTAAATGGGATCTAAAGTTAGTCTATGACATGTGTGAGTTATTTGCTAGTATACAGAAATTCTACATGCTAGTTTACATGTAAGTTTACACCATCGTTTATGTTGCGTAAATCACATATGGAAGTATATACATGTATGTTGTTTTGGAGTATGAATCATGCCTATGCAAGTTTACACCTTGTGATTAGATTTATGACATACATGGTTTATGAAAGTTAGTGACTATTACCTAAACAAGTTCACACCTTTGGATTTAGATCTATGACGTATGTAGTTTTATGCAAGTTTGTGACTTTTGCCTATGCAAGTTTTAGATGGAGAACCTCATTCACACATGCAAGTTCACCCCTTATGTTTAGATCTAGTTTTATTTCTATGTATGTTGTGATGTTTTCTCTTTATTCCATAAGTTAGACTATTCGAGTCTAACGCGTATTTTACGTCAAACGAATGAACGTACAACGTGGGGTAATGGGATAATATTAAAAGATTTAATATTGAGATTTGGCATAAATGCCTTAAAAGGAATAGAATTAATTTATGGTGATAATTGGTATGATTTTGCATACCATAAATAGATGGACATAATTGAGTCAATTATGGCCATAGTTAAATTTGGAATTGATTGATAATTTGAATAGGGAAATTAATTCAAATTGCGGAATGATCAATTAGGTGTAATTAATCGTCTAAGACACGAGGTTAGGCTCTTTTGTGGTGTAAGACAGCCCAGACCTACCCGCCAAATCCAGCTGCCACAAATGCCAGTCTAATGTGGGAGGTCTTAAGCATAAATTAAATGCGTAACAGTTGTAAAGACACGAGGTTAGACTCGTCCTTGGTGTAAGACTGCCCGGACCCGCCCGGCAAATCCAGTTGCCATAAATGACAGTTTAATGTGGGAGGTCTTTATAAGGTTACAGTCTTAATGAATTAAGAAACACTTAACCAGATAAACATGTAGTGGGACATGAGGGGGTTAATTGGGTGCCTTGGGTGGCATGTGGAATTAAGTGGGTGCCTTGGGTGGCATTTGAAATACGATTAGAAACACTTAAACAAAATTTGAAAACATGTAAGTGAACATGAATAAGTAAAGGGTTAAGTGGGATGTACTAGAGGGGACCAAGCTTAGGTGGATAGCTTGTGTCGAGTAATGGGGGCAGGTTTTAACCAGTAACCCATGAGTATCTTTGTGGGCTCGACCCAAGTCGAGGATGGGACACACGTACTGGGCTTGACTATAAGAGGCCAAAACGGGTTAGCGGTGGCAACGCAAGTCCATCAGGTTCATATGCGTGTGTGGGCCCGGGCTGGTAGGTAAGACGTTGTTGCATCAAGTAGGTATAAGTCGTGCATTGTTGGTGGTATCGGGTTGCCACTTTGGGGAGTGATACACCCCACTATGGGGCCAGCACGGGTATCTACGAGTTAGGGAGCCGATCGAATGGGGAGGGTAGTGGATACGCCTAGTGGAGATAGGAGCAGACGGCACCTATGAAGACAACTAGGAGTATAATTACCATATTATGAATAAATATTGTAATTAGAATAGGGTGGGTAGTGGGTACACCTAGTGGAGGTAAGGGCAGACGGCACCTATGAAGGTAGCTAGGGGTACACTAAACTACCATTATCATTATTAAGTTCTGTAGGCGGGATCATCCGTTAGGGTGACTAGTGGTGGTGCAGTATAGTAATTATCGTATAGTGGTTTAGGTGCGCTTTGAACGTTATTTTGGTTCATCTTATTTCCTCGTTTTACTCTGTCATTCCCAATTGTTCATAGTCATTTCCTTATTTTCCAACTTATGCCTTAGCCTAGTTATTTTGGTAATTATATTGTTAAAGTTATCGCACTCGCCAGACTTTATGTTTGACCCCCTTTGTTTCCACCTCTTTTCTTCCTCCCCCCCCCCCCCCCAGGTGCTCAGGTTGGAACTAGCACCAGTGGAGCTTGATTTTGGACAGCTGTATCTCTTGCTTTTAGAAGTTGCTTGAATCGCTGAAGTAAAAGTTCAGCCTATCTTATTTATGGCTATTTTGTATTGGGTTTATGTCTTTCAATTTATGTACTCTGATCTATTCAAGATGGATATTATGTACTTTGACTCTGGTTTTTGAGGATGTAATCAAACCTATGTGTTTACCGCTGCAATAAATAAAATTTTAAAATTTTAAAGTACTGTTTATATCTGTCTTGTTGTTAAGTTTCTGTTCTATACACACTTAAAATGCTCCATAGAAGTTAATGCATTCCCTTTGTGAGTGACATTAATGGACATGGGGTGTTACAAAAGGATATTTACAAAAAAAATATAGCTTTCAAAAATGAACAAAAACTGTATGAACTGTGAATTAACAACTACAACTACTATTAGGCCTATTTATTGAAACATAACAAAAATCTAAATAATTATAAAACCCACCAGAAAAGCCTCCCTCGTTTCCCCGGTAGAACACCTCTAGAATATAAATATACATGAGAAAATATTTTATTTAACAAATCTCAGTTCCCCTAAAATTTAATTTAGGTTGGCCTATCTTCAAAATAAAAAACTAGCCTATGCAGGGAATAAATTTGTGTTGTGAAGAATGATGTGGGGATTGGAGGTTTATTTATAGGTGGGATAAAAGATCCTAGGCCGTCAGATTTAGAGATTTAATACGAAAAAACCATGTGCTTGGATCAGTCGGGGGTTGCTACGTCAGCCCTTGTTTTTGAAATAAGGCAACCAGAAATTTACATGTCAACAAAACACATTGGAGAATTAATCTCCATTTATTACGATTTCATGACAGGTACGTAATTGTGCATGGCACGCGATGGGTTGGCCCATCAGTTCCCGGGTCGACCCATGGGTCGACCCACTCATAGATCGAGTCGACCCATGGGTCGACCTGGGTGTTTGGTGGGTCGTCTCATCCAACGTTTATATTTTTTTCAGTTGTGACTATAGTATATTTCAACAAGAGGAAATTTTTTGTTAGGTGTTGGGTGTTGGGTGGGTCGTCCCATAGATCTTTTAGAATCCCTCTTATAAATGATATTTTCAATTTTACAATCATTTTTGGTTATTTATTCAAAAATTGAAATCTTTGACCAAATTGAACTACATTTGGAACTCATTAAGGTTCTTATTAGATTTATGAATCTATGATGAGTTGTGACTATAGTATATTTCAACATGAGGAAATTTTATTTAAATTCTCATAATGATTGAATATTTTTTATAATGTCTTTGAATTGATGCTTATTTCACGAACATCTTCTTTTCTTATCATCCTTCTGTCATCTATCATTGTTTTATTTAATGTGGAGAGTTTATTTTTTTTTAAAGCATTAAAAGAATATATAGCTTCAAAATTTGTGATGGAAATGCGACTATATTATTTTTTAGAAAAAGTGATAATTGAATTTTTTTTTCAAAAATTTTGGTACAGTTGAGCATATTTCATAATATGATTAATTTAGAAATTTATTTCACAACCATCTCTACACTTACAATATTTCTATCTTCCATTTTAATGTTATGCTGGGGAGATTTTGTATATGATAATTGTTTCTCTAATCTCTTTTAATAAACCTAGATATGATCATGCATGGTTAGAGATTACTTATAATTAATGTTGCGACTAATCCCATTTAAACGTCCTAATAGGCTATGCATGGTTAGTATGCTATTAAAATAAAACGAAAATAATTAAAAATTTATATATATGAAAATCCTCCCTGCTATGTAAAAACTAAACTATCAATTCATTTTTTGTTTTGTGAGATGTGTTACTATTTTATGATGTATTATGATTTTTTTGTTAATAGTTTTTAGGATTTGCGATTATTTGATTTTGTCTCTTGATTTGAATATATATATATATATATTCCAAATTCATTGCTATTTTGTGCTCATTTTTTAAAACTTTATTTGAAAATAATTGGAATTCATATGTTTTAAATCTCTCTCCATTTTATAAAAATTCATCGTAAATCTATCGTTCTACAATGTGAAATTTGCCACTCGTTTGAAGAATATCAAGACTTCTTTTGATTGAATGTGATTTATGATGTATATCTCTCTCTTGATCTAATTTTATATTTTTAGTCTACTTTTATCACTATTTTGATTTCTATATCCTTTTAATGATAACAAAAGGGGGAGTATGGTAAAGTTTTTGATTAATGAGTGATTACTTCATGAATATTTTAACATTGGAATTTCAATTCATTTATTATTTTCACTCATACATACATATTCAGGGGGAGTTCTATTGTAGGCGAGCATACATATAGGGGGAGTTCTACACTTCATTGTCAAACACATTTATTGTATTCAAAATCTTATTATATGTTTGTCATCATCAAATGGGGAAGATTGTTGTATATAACAATATTTTTGTTTGATGATAACAAACATATATATATATATATATATTATAAATGTGTTTGCAATTATACTATTCTATTACATCCCATACAGAAATATATACATTTATTTTGAATAAGATGCTATTGCGCAAGAATTTAAATATTCGAACAGTGTTTATTCAAATAAATACTTTATTTCAATATTTGAAATAGTACAAATCTCTAACTTCACTATTGTACATCTCAATGTCATATAACACAACTATACAAATTTCATTTATTACATTTTCCCCTCAGTACAACACTCAGGATTCACTCTGTCACTCAGTTTCATATACAGACTCACTCATACACACTAACACTCGCTTTTATCTTTGGTCTGCCTCAGAGTCAGTCCAGTCACATGTATACGTGTCATAGAAACACACACAATAAACTGGAACAAAATATATTTAAATTCTAGCAGATATAAATCTATTTTAAATTTTATTTTCCTTAGAATTTTGGTACGTTTCTCATCATCTTTCTTGACTTGGTATGATATGTATATATATCTATCAATCTCTAGACTACTTGTGATATTCACAGTGATTCACTGTAAATACCACAAGTTTGACTGTATCTCTAGTGCTCACATATCTGCCCCGACACATCTGTACTGGTTTGTTGATTAGAACCAACATTTGAACTTTGTTGTTTCTGAACAACCACAACTCAGATATAGTGGTCTGTTGATACAAAATTCATGTCTGTCATTCAAACATCTTACATATATAATTGCACGTGCACGGTGCATGTATAAACATACATGTGTATGTATACAAATATATATAATATGCAGGGGCAATATGAACAAACATTAGTGAGCACACAGTTCAAGTCAAACTGTGAAACAACCCAAACTTCCCCTTACGGGAAAGCCCGGATTGAGTTGAGAACACAACAATGCAAACAACAGAACATTTCATTGCTGTTACAACAATTTACATCAGAGTATAAGAATATAACAGAGTATAAAAAAAATATACATCAAAAAAATACAAAGATTAAAATAATTCATATACAGCGGAAAAATAATACATAACGCAACTGAAAGAGATACACGGATACAAATCTTTCCGAATATTGCTCCAGCTGTAAATCCAGGATCCTATGAATATAATATCTGCAAAACCAAAACTACTAGCTGCCCATATGGAAAATATGGGCACCCAGAGTTTAGGTTAAAACAATAAACTCCAGGTCAGTCATGGGACTGGTGTGAGAACTAAAACAGTTATTTAAAACTTTACTTTAGAAATAAAATAAATCAAGGGACCATGCCATATAACATGGAACGAGTTTTATCCCAAGAATACTAGTGCATAAACAGTTTATAAACAATCCAATGCTTTTAGAAAAATGAAGCTATTATAAGACTCAGGTCCCATGACACAATGCAACGCAAGTCGTAGGATAGAGTTTTACCTTATAATAGCCAAACAATGCTTGGTACGCGAAATTTCATCTTTTATTATTACTATAAGTGAAGAAATCAACTTCAAATATAAATGTATCAATCATAGACGGCATGGGTACCATATATTATGTCGCCATACTAGTTCTACAATTAAAACCTCACGATGTCATATTGGAAATTAGATTTCAATCATGAACCAAGGCAAGAGATCGTCCATACCGAATTCTAGACTCTCTAGCCCGAGCCTCAGGATACAGCCGCAACTGCACCTAGGAGCAGCAAGGCCTGTCAACCCTTACATTTGTGGATTAGTAATTCCTGAACAATATGTTTCCCCGCTCTATGGGGCGTAAATCAAGAGCCGCTAGGGACTCAAATCTAAGGTACCTCGCTTTCCATCATAACCGTAAGTAAAATGTTTGGGCTCCATACCATGACACCACTCTTAGCTAGAAAGAAACGCATGTCCTCGCTATCATCCTCTCCCGTTTCTGGTTCACACCGAGGTGTGAGGCTGACGAATTAGTGCTATACACAAAGCTATGCTATTTAAAGTTGTGCTTTGATCATCAAACACATGGCCCTGCTTTTCAACAAAAGCCTTGATCATTTGCATCTCAGCATGCCACCCTAGAAATTCACGCCATACAACTGATGTCTATCGATATATAACATTTAAGCACATACGTCTCAGAGAAGGGTGTTAAGCAAGAGAATAAATTCTCCACAACTAAACAGATATATATCTAATAGAGCTCAATCAATACAGAACAAAATCCAATGTGAGACACACATCCAATTACAAGTCCGTTCTGGGTCTGAACGAAACCGGAGGCACCTTATTCCTCGCTCCATATGTCCAATACAGGAGAGAGGTCCCCACATATCCAGTCGATCTCCAAGCACGCCTTGACGATCACCACTTATTACCTTGTCTTTGGCGTACAACCCAATCAAGACATCAGTAATCATCCAAACGATATGGAGATCTCTGGTCTTCAACCATTGTCTTTCCGAATAGGACAAACCCGGTCTTTTTGAATAACTCGTGTATTTTATAGTCAATAATCAGGTGCTATAAAAACACATCATAAGCCTCATTCCAATTCAGAATATTCTTTTATTCAAATATTCACATCATTAGGGAAAGGTTCCCATTAATTTTATCAAAGATAAATTCTTTATATTTATTCTTTAATCTTCCTTTGGATATCAATTTCAAAAGATTCCATTTTATCTTTTCACAATTCTAAACCAAATTAAGGTTTATCAACTAGTCGGGATTATCGAGCTTTACCGAAGTAATCATTTATTTATTAATCCCAATCCCAACCTATTCATCCCATGGAGAAAAACTGGTAGTACCCCATATCTAAAACCACGGTGTTATCGGTAAATTTAATTACCATTTCACGTTCAAATCTAATTAAAGATTTAACTATCTCTAAGAGTAAAATTGGTTGTACACCATTCTCGATCGTTTCCCAAATTTGATAATTTTAGTTATCACATTCTCATTTCAATTTAATTAAAGGTTCATTAAAACTACAATTAGTTTTATTCTTCCAACAATCATTATTTAATGATTATTTAACTTTGTAAATCTAAACATGCCACATTGACAATCTACACCGTACCACTGATTTCTGCCAATATATAACCTCTAAGCTCATACGTCTCAGAGAAGGGTGTTAAGCAAGAGAACAAATTCTCCGCTACAAACAGATATATATTTAGCAGAGATCAACATTACAGTTCGAAATACAATGTTAGACATGTAATCCTATCTTTAACTGGGTTAAAGAACCAACGTCATTTAAAACATAGTTCACGATATACCCAAAATCACATTCCGTTAACCATGGAATCTTCACGGAAAACTGATCAATATATATAATCGATACCAATATCCGTATCCGACTAATAATATAAATGGAATAACGGCAAAGCCTTTTAAATTCCATACATAGTAGCAGTCTTCCTCCACAGAAGCTCACTTCGATTATTACTAAATCAAATTATTTACTACCAAATTATTATATTAAATTGAAAAATTTTACTTTGGAAAATTCACTTTAAATCTTAATAAAAAAATTATACATTCCAAATCACATTTCACTGTTAATCGGGTTAAAGAAAGAATGTCGTTAAAAACACAGTTCACAATAAACCCAATTCACATTCCATTTTATTCCAATTACTAAATATAATTGAAAACTCTAATAATCTAAATTAAAAGATTTATTCTTTTAACACGGGGTATAAGAACAGTGTTATTTAAGACACCATTCACGACAAACCCAAAATCCAATTTGATATTAAATATAAGGCTCTAAACAGAAATTATATCGGCTTACATTCAATATCAAATTCTGAAACCAACAAATATCGTATTAGCAATAACGATATATATATATATATCTTTCCAATTGCTCCACAATATCCGTATAGTCACAGAATCCAATATCGAAATATTCCGGAGATTATTTCTATTCAAATCCATTCCAATTCATACATTGGAAAATTCTGATTAGATTAAAACCATTCACAAATCCAATTTATTTATTTAAAAACATTGGATTATCTTCTTAGTTATTAACTAGTTCATTTTAATAAAAATATAATTTTATCTTCACAAATGTGGAATTTGTCATCCAAATTCTTTCCAAATCATTTATTATTATTTTACACAAATTATTAATATTTTTAGTAATTTTATTAAGGCTCGTGCAGTCGTTTTCCAATAACGGTCACCGAATTGCATTCATAGCGACCTTTTTTGAAATTGATTTAGACATAATTCCAAATCCAACCATTTTATTTCAAATCTCTTATATTCATTGGAAAGATCTTTTCGATACGAACCCAACGGTTCCGATTTTAGGAGAATCTAACAGTTGGATCTCCCGTTACATCAATTTGAAGTCAATGGTTGAAATTCGTGAACGATCGCTGCGCGGTGCGTTCTATCCTGGCCATTTAATATATATAATATATATTATATATATTCCATCGATTTCCATTTAAAACATATTTTATAAATTCGTTTTAAAAACGATTCCAACTTCATTTTCAATTTTAAATCAAAATTGAATATTCCATATATAGTTAAAAATTATATTTTTAACCATCCAATAATTATTCCAATACATGACTATTTTATTCATCGCATATATATGATAAAATTATATTTTTATCGATCTAATAATTATTTCATTTCATGACCATTTTATATATCCCGTATATACTAAAAATAATATTCTTAGCCAACCGATAATTATTTAAATCCGTGACAATTTTATACAGTCTATATACATGTTAAAATTTATATTTTTAACGAATAAATAATTAATTCAATCCATGACAATTTTATATATATTGCATATATAATTTTATACAACGCATATATATAATTTCACAATGCATTTATATTTTAATACAATGCATATATAATTTTCACATCGCATATATATAATTTCACAACGCATATATATATATTTCACATCGCATATATATTTTATTCACATCACATATTTATATTTTATTCGCATCGCATATATATATTTTATTCGCATCGTATATATATTTTATTCGCATCGCATATATATTTTATTCACATCACAAATATATATTTTATTCGCATCGCATATATATATTTTATTCACATCGCATATATATATTTTATTCACATCACATATATATATTTTATTCGCATCGCATATATATATATTTTATTCACATCGCATATATATATTTTATTCGCATCGCATATATATATTTTATTCGCATCGCATATATATATTTTATTCACATCACATATATATATTTTATTCGCATCGCATATATATATATTTTATTTACATCACATATAAATATTTTATTCACATCACACACACACACATATATATATTATTTCACTTCACATCACAATCACAACACAATACAGTTAGTTAAATCGTCCATGGTCTGTGGACGAGGGAGGTGAGCCAACATGCACCGTATAACATTTATGATAATTAAAAATTGATAAAAATCAATACTAGCAGTTCATATATGTAGTTATAAAATAAATAACTATACAAAAAATATAATGAGAAGTTCTCACTTTGATTGGTTTTGAAATCGTTATGAAACGATTATTTTAATTAAATTAAACCCAACGTTTAATTTGGTCAAAATTTGCAAATGCTTCCGTTTCTGTCCCAGTCAGTCCTATAATGTAGTGCTCGCTGTCACAATTCTAACGCGCCTGAATTCATTCAATTGCGTTTTCATTTGCATTCAAAATAAAACAACAAAAAAGGGGTTTAATGACTATTTTCCCCTAATCACTTCATTAGTTTTAATCGCAAAACTTAGGCCGCTAATCTCTTCCTCTTTCCTTCGTGATACTCCAGACCGTCGAACCCAAAGCTCGGCCAAAATCCCCACCTGCGCATCGAAATTGGAGCCACTAGAGCAAGATCAAACACCACCGTCGTGAAAAGCGTCGCGCCTCCTCCGTGTGGCCAGAATCGGGTGCAGCTCGCACCCCTCAGGTGCCCGATAAACGAGCCCGATCGTGAGTACTTTGAGATTCAAATTCGCGAAATGCTTTCAACTAAAATACATCATAGTCGTATAGATTTGTAGAGGGGGAAGTGTTCTACAATTCTGGTGTTGAAATTTCTTTGAATTGATTTAGGGATTTCGAATTAAAAGGGAAAAAATCGGTCGTTCTTGGCCCTTGATATGAAACTGACGGCAACCCAAAATGTTTAGGTTTTGGCTGATTTCAAAGGGTATTTATAGCATGTTTAAATAATATTTAATTCCTTTATTTGTGAAAATTGAAGTTTAACTTTCCGAACTCCAAATGAATCCAAGCGACTGTCGCCCCTAACCAAATACCCCTATTACGGACACAATGGGTTTTGTTACGTAAACCAATTCGACTGTTTCGATCAGTTTTTGTCAAAATTAAAATATAAATCACTATATATTGAATTTGAACGTACATTTGAATTTACCGGGGCCACATACTGACTCCAAAAATTCCAGAAAATAAATCTAGCTACGTTTTGATGATACAGTCCTAATAAAACTTATTTCATCGAATTTGGAGGTTGTTTGAAAAATGGTCAATTTCCAGTCGATTAAATTCAAACTGAAATTACCAAACGCGTTTAGATTCACCACACCCACATATTAATTCCAAAAATTATGAAAATTGGAATATAGCAATAATTTGACATTCCGGATCCAATAAAAGTGGTTTCGTCGAAAACGGAGTTCGTTTGCAAAATGGATATCTTTAAGGGCTATATATTATATTAAAATATATATAAATTCCATAACGACTATTCTGAATTTTAAACTGGACATAACTTTCAATTTATATTATGAAATCTCAATTTTGCACATTCGTTAGAAAGATATAATTAAATAGATTTCAACATTTCTAGTTTTACTGAAATCCGGTCTATTTTGAATCCTGTACATTTATTTGAAATTTAAAATCGAATTTTCAAACTGCCACAACATTTCAGGCTCGTTTTATAATTAAAATAAATTTATACATTCTAACTACATTTAAAATAAATTTTTAGTCGTTATTATTTAAAATAAATCATTTTAAATATTCAAAATCCATTAAAATTGCTAAAATAAAAATTTTAAATTGGTTCTGAAAATCCGGGTTGTTACAATCTCCCCCACTTAAAATCTTTTCGTCCTCGAAAAGGAACGGAGCTGAAAGTTGTTTAACTAACTAACTCAACTTTCATTCTGCCTTTCATTCTTCAACTTTTCAGTTTCTAAGAATTTTCTAATTTCTCAAAAATTAGGCTAACACCCGAAAATTTCTAAAAATTTCCCCATAACCTCCTTTGTTCGGGGAGACCTTTAAAACCTCAACTTGCCTCTCAGGGCCCTCATCAATCCAAAAGAAAAAGAAAAAGCCAAGCGGCTTATAAAATTATCAAAACCCAAGAAAATAGTAAACATGTACCTATTTGTCGAGCATACAATTTTATTCCTCTTCTTAGGTTCCCTGCTATGACCTGTTCAATATATATACATGTACATGTATGCAATTCCAATCAATTTTCAATTTAGTTCAATATTTGATTTAATTTGGCTAAATTTTACCTTTCCATTATCATATTGGTTTTATTAGTGGAATTAATAATCATCCATCACAACCAGCAATCAATTAGTGGATTAACTTTTCAATCATATATCTTTAATATATATACTCAAAAATCCTATTTCAAGACCAAATCACAAACAATAATTCTAACTAAGTTTTGGTTCTCACACCAGTCAATTGGAAATATATAGACATCCCACTTTCGAGACTCGAACATAAATACTGATGATGGCGGGCCACCATCAGAATTACGCCTGGGTGACTAGAGTGTGATTCTATATATATCCAGTATATTAGAGGCTTCGAATATACGTTTATGACGCGTATATGCAAAATCTTTATATACTCGATTGTCCAAATTCAATATAAAATAAAATACTCAAATACGTATAATAGGGTTTAAATTTTCAAAACAAAATTTGTTTTCGCTTTTATTTTAAAAATAACACTCTTTCAAACTCATTCTAGGATACTACTAATCCCATCTCTAACGAGTTATTCTCATTAGATATTACTAATCCAATCTCTGATGAATTCTTTCGTACGGTTCTAATGTGTCTTGTTCTCGAGCTCTGTAAACCAGAGCTCTGATACCACATTGAAATGACCCGAACTTCCCCTTACGGGAAAGCCCAGATTGATTTGAGAACACCACAAATAAGAACGCAAACAACAAAACATTTCATTGTTGTTACAACAATTTACATCAGAGAACAAGAATATAACATAGTATGAATAAACAATATGCATCAGAAAAATATCAGAGATTAAAATAATTCACATAGTAGCGGAAAAATAATACATAACATAATTGAAAGAGATACATAGATACAAAAATTTCCTAGTATAGATCCAGTTATAAATCCAGCATCCTATGAATATAATATCTACAAAACCAAAACAACTAGTTGCCCGTGTGGAAAATATGGTCACCCAGAGTTTAGGTTAAGACAATAAACTCCAGGTCAGTCATTGGACTAGTGTGAGAACTAAAACAGTTATTTAAAACTTTACTTTAGAAATAAAGTAAATCAAGGGACCACGCCGTATAACACGGAACAGGTTTTCTCCTAAGAATACCAATGCATAAACAGTTTATAAACAGTGCAATGCTTTTCGAAAAATGAAGCTATTATAAGACTCAGGTCCATTACATAATTCAACGCAAGCCGGAGGATAGAGTTTTACCTTATAATAGCCAAATAATGCTTGGTACGCAAAATTTCATCTTTTATTATTACTAAAAGTGAAGAAATCAACTTCAAATATAAATGTATCAATCATAGACGGCATGAGTACCATATATCATGTCGCCATACTAGTTCTACGATTAAAACCGCACAATGTCGTATTGGAAATTGGATTTCCATCATGAACCAAGGCAAGGGATCGTCCTTACCGAATTCTAGATTCTTTAGCCCGAGCCTCAGGATACAGCCGCAACTGCACCTAGGAGCAGCAAGGCCGGTCCACCCTTACATTTATGGATTAGTTATTCCTGAACAATACGTTTTCCTGCCCTATGGGGTGTAAATTAAGGGCCACTAGGGACTCAAATCCGAGGTACCTCGCTTTCCATCATCAACATAAGTAATATGTCTGGGCTCCATACCATGACACCACTCCTAGCTAGAAAGAAACGCATGTCCTCCCTGCTATCCTCTCCCGTTGTTGGTTCATACCGGGGTGTGACGCTTGCTAATTAGCGCTATACACAAATCTATTCTATCTAAAGCTGTGCTTTGATCATCAACCACAAGGCTCTGTTTTCAACAAAAGCCTTGATCATTTGCATCTCAGCATGCCACACTGACAATTCATGCCATACAACTGATGTCTATCGATATATAACCTCTAAGCTCGTACATTTCAGAGAAGGGTGTTAAGCAAGAGAATAAATTCTCCGCCACCAAACAGATATATATTTAATAGAGTTCAATCAATACAGAACAAAATCCAATGTCAAACACACATCCATTTACAAGCCCTTTCTGGGTCTGAACAAAACCGGAGGCCCATTATTCCTTGTCCCATATGTCCAATACAGGAGAGAGGTCCCCCATATCCGGTCGATCTCCAAGTACGTCTGGACGATCACCACTTATTACCTTGTCTTGGGTGTACAGCCCAATCACGACATCAGTAATCATCCAAACAATGTGAAGATCTCCAGTCTTCAACCACCGTCTTCATCGTCGACTTTTAGTCGCCGTATTAATTATTCAGAATGGGATAAACCCGGTCTTTCTGAATAACTCGCGTATTTTATAATCAATAATCAGGTGCTATGAAAACACATCATACGCCTCATTCCAATTTAGAATATTCTTTTATTCAATTATTCACATCATTAGGGAAAGGTTCCCATTAATTTTATCAAAGATAAATTCTTTATATTTATTCTTTAATCTTCCTTTGAATATCTGTTTCAAAAGATTCCATTTTGTCTTTCACAATTCAAAACGAAATTAAGGTTTATCAACTAGTTGGGATTATCGAGCCTTACCGAAGTAATCATTTATTTGTCAATCCCAACCTATTCATCCTATGGAGCAAAACTGTTAGTACCCCATATCTAACACCACAATGTTATCGGTAAATTTAATTACCATTTCACGTTCAAATCTAATTAAAGATTTAACTATCGCCTGGAGTAAAACTGGTGGTACTCCATTCTCGATCATTTCCCAAACTTGATAATTTAAAATTATCACATTCTCATTTCAATTTAATTAAAGGTTCATTAAAACTCCAATTAGTTTTATTCTTCCAACAATCATTATTTAATGATTATTTAACTTTGGAAACCCAAACATGCCACATCGACAATCTACACCGTACCACTGATTTCTGCCAATATATATCCTTTAAGCTCATACATCTCAGAGAAGGGTGTTAAGTAAGAGAATAAATCATCTGTGTAATGCCCCGCCTCTATACCCGCCAAAGTCAAGTTCATTTCATGTGAAATGTCGTCAGCCGTAGCGGGGAATAAGGTTGGTTAGGAGCGACTGTTAATATGTTTACCCTTGCTTAGAAAGTAACATCGAATGGCACGACCGTACCAAAAATTTTCGACATGACCATTCCGGGCGAAGGGAATCAACACAATGGCATAATAGCCTCGGAACACATACAAAATAATATAACACAAACAGTCACAGATATTCACATCATAAGCAAATAAACTGATATGAATATAACACCATAAGTGCTTACATCAACTGGAGGTCATACACGACACTCTAACCCCATCATAATAGATGCATGTACTGAATCCCATACTAATAATGATACAAGACATAATGGTAGACAGCTACATATAATCCAAAAAGACTGCAACTATAAGCAGTCAAGCCAAAAGTCCTCATAAGTTCCCAGCAGGAATGTCACCTAAGCACCTGTAACACTTGGGTCTGACCCGAGTATTATTTAAGAAAATAAACAATAAATGGATCAGTCAAACCATTCTCATTCATAACATGAGGCAATATTAAGAAATATAACATAAATGACATGATAGGAATAAGCAAGATGATTCATAAATAATATGGAATTCATGATGTTAACATATATAAAGTCTCAATAAATCTCATGACAAGAGAAGAGCATACAACAATAAAAATTGGAAAATGAGAACATAAATCAAATTGACGCACATCACATCAAAGTAATCAAAAATCCATAAATCACTAGAAATCTAGAAAACATCACAAAAAGTGGTACTCCCTAGATGAGATACGATCTCTAGGTAGAGAACCCATATGTTTGAGCCGAAGCTCCCCACGGAGCCGGGTCGTGACCCCAGAAAAGGAAAACATCATATAACGTGAAGGTTGGACCGAAGTCCCATAGATGAAGGCCATCGATCGTAAATTCCCACTCGGGCGATCGCGAACCAAACAAATATGTCATGGAGCAGATACCATCGACCCGGGTGAATAGAAATTACTCTGAGCTGGTGAATATAAGAAAATAGCAACATGTCCCATAACCACATGCTATTCTCGAATATTTACGAACCCGTAATTGGTTTCTATTCAAAACAGAGAAAATCACCACTTATGTTCAAACGAATGAGTCCGGTAGTTATTCGCCAAAATAAACATATAAGGGGTCATAGTCCTCAGTTTTATTAAGGTGAATAAACTAAATTTCTCGTCTGATCGATAGGATAAGGAATCGTATATAAATCAATAGTATCAGAACCAGATTTAGAAATTAAATTTATTTTGAAAGTGTTTGTATTTAAAAATTGATTTAAACGTTGGTTCGATTCCCATTGACAATATTGAATCCCCAATCCACTGTGGTTCAATATTCATAAAAACCCACCGCTGTAGCGAATGGGACACAAAGAAATCATAGAACACAAATCCACATTTCATGGTTTTAAAACGAATTGAAATCCATACAAGACGGTGCGACAACGACGATCCGAACGAGCTCGAGATCGCCGCGATACGCACGGGGGAGAGTCGAAGGAGGAGGTCGGGAGAACACGGGGTCGTGCACCTCGGCGTGCGACCAAAAATAAAGAAGGGGGATGACCAGACCTAGGCTCACGCCTAGGTCTGTCACCGGTCGACCGGTCCCGGGGGGCCGTTCGACCACTTTGGGGCAGACCCAGAAACGGTCGACCGGCCACTTTGGGCCGGTCGACCGGCTTGTGCCTGGGCGTGAGCCCAGGCACAAGTGACGAGGGAAAATTTCCCCGTCGCGACCACTCCTTCTCATCACTCCTCTCCAGCTTTGAAACTATCTTTTTTGGTGCATGTACACCCTCCATTCAAGCCGGAGACGAGTGCGATTCATTACATATGCACATGAAGATTTTCAAACTCAATTTCAACCAAAAACTTGAAATCAACATATATTTATGAATCAACCATGAACCAAACTAATTCAAACAAACATGAACATCATGAATAGCCTATAATTACACTTGTACAAGCTTAAAGCTTGCGGCATTGATGTGAGTTCACAAAGAACTCACCTTGGTGTTAATGGAGCAATCAACAAGAAGGAATCCAAGCTAAAGGTGCTATCCTCTCACAAGAATCAACAAAGACCACCCTACACATATCAAACCCAATATACCTATGCATTAGGGACATAGAAATTCTCAAGTAGCATAGAGGAGATGATTGAGAAGATATAAATCAACTTACCTAAGCTAGGAGATGAGGAAACACAACAAAGATTGGATTTTTCTGAGATTCTAGGGCTTAGGAATTTAGAGGGAGAGTGAATGAAGAAGTAAATGAGAGAGGGAGGTGGTTGGGTTCCCATTTGTGCTGTCTAAATAGGTTTGAGTGCACAAATTTGCACTTTAGCCCCTCCTAACGACTTTAATCACCCCGAATCTGAAATACATCGATGTTTATACTCAAAAAGACTGTAAATGACATTACAAAACCAATGGAAATGGTCCCAAGTCATAATTCAATCTTGTACACAAATTCACCTTTTTGGGCACAAAACTAATATATTGATTCGATATTTAAATATTCGTTTAATTTATTTGTCGTGAATTTTATGGGTTGTTACAGACTTTCTTCCTTAAAGAAATTGCGTCCTCACAATTATTCAAAATAAACTACTAGAGTAACAACCATAAAATTACAAATTCCCAACCAGAATAAAAAAACGGAAAATTCACCTTATTAGAATAGGTCCGAATGAGAACACTCGATGGACTCCTTAGTTTCTCATGAGCAATCCTTCGGATTAGCAGATCATTGGACTTTAACAAGGGTAATTTCTTTATTACGAAGGCGTTTTACTTCCGTGGCAACAATTCGAAGGGGTTGTTGCTCATAGGTAAGATTCAGTGAAATTTCTATTTCTTCAAGAACATGAGGCTCGATAGCAATATGAGATTTCCCCAATTTCCTCCGTAGTTGAGAAACATGGAATACATTATGAATGGAAGAAAAATGATTTAGTAGCTTCACGCGATATGAAACAACCCCAACACACTCGGTGACAGGAAATGGACCGATAAATCTTGGCGCTAATTTTCCCGACTTGCTAAATCGCATAACACCCTTCATGGGTGATACACGAATAAAAACCAAGTCCCCTACGGAAAATTCTAACTTTCTTTTCTTGCTATCGACATAGGACTTTTGCCGACTTTGAGCTTCTTTCATACGGCGACTTATAAGCTCAACTTTCTTCGTGGCATCTTGAACAAGATCGGGGCCTATAATCAATTTTTCTCCGGTTTCGAGCCAACAAGAAGGAGATCGACATAGCCTTCCGTAAAGGGCTTTAAAAGGTGCCATGCCAATACTCGATTGATAACTATTATTGTACGATAATTCCACAAGGGGTATGTGGTCTTCCCAAATTCCTCTAAATTCAAGTATGCAAGCGCGGAGGAGATCCTCAAGAATTTGATTTACCCGCTCTGTTTGTCCATCGGTTTGCGAATGATAGGCGGTACTAAGATCAAGCCTTGTTTCCAGGGATCCTTGGAGACTCTTCCAAAATCCGATAGTAAACAACGGATCACGATCACTTACAATGGAAAGAAGGGATTCCATGTAGTCGAATGATTTCTTTAACATAAAGCTTAGCTAAAAGTGGAGCGGTGCGATTAGACCGAATGGGTAAAAAGTGTGCGGATTTGGTGAGACGGTCCACAATTACCCATATACTATCATGGCCTTGACGAGAATGGGGCAATCCATCAATAAAATCCATAGAAACATTTTCCTACTTCCATATGGGAATTTCTAAAGGTCGCAAAAACCTGCCGGGCCTTTGATGTTCGGCTTTCACAAGTTGGCAAGTCGTGCAGCAACTAACAAAGTCAGCCACATCTCGTTTCATCCCCTCCCAATAATACCGTTGCTTCATGTCCGCGTACATTTTTGCTACTCCCGGGATGGATAGAAAATTTAGAATGATGAGAATCCTCCAAAACGGCCTTGCGCAAATCATCTTGATTTGGCACAATAAGTCGTCCGAATTTTCGAATGGCTCCTCTTGAATCAAGACTATAGTCACCATTTTCTTTAACACAAGATTTATTTCTAAGATTGTGACCGATACAGGCCAATTCAGGATCTTGCATTTGTGCTTCATTGATACGGTCAAAAAGGGATGGGCGAGCCACAAGGCTACATATTATGGGAGTGGAACCCGGGCTGGAGTGATGACTCCGAATCTCGCACGAATATAATAATCCAAGATCCTTCCACTTCGATAACATCATAGAAAAGACCGCATGTTGCTTCCGCCTAAGTGCATCAGTGATGCAATTTCCTTTACTAGGCGTGTAAAGAATATCTAGATCATAAGAAGCAAGAAACTCCATCCATTGTTATTGTCGTAAATTGAGTTCCTTTTGAGAAAATAAATATTTGAGCGGCTTATGATCCATGTAAAGCACAAATTTCTCCCCTAAAAGATAATGGTGCCAAATTCGGAGAGTGTTAACAACCGCGGCGAGCTCTAAATCATGAGTTGCATACCGAGTCTCGGCCGGTTTTAATTGCCTAGACGCATAGGAAATGACACGCTCCCATTGCATGAGAATGGCTCCTAATCCAACGTGGCTAGCATCCGTATAAACAACAAGATATTGATTCCCCTCGTGGATAACAAGAATGGGAGCATTAGAAAGAAGTTCTTTAAGCATTTGAAATGCGACTTCACACTTGTCCGACCAAGTGTATTTTACTTCCTTCTTTGTCAAATGAGTGAGTGGGACAACGATTTTAGAAAAATCTTTAATGAACCGATGGTAATAACCCGCCAATCCAAGGAAGCTACGAATTTCCGTCACACTCTCCGGCCTCTTCCAATTTTGAATGGCTTTAATCTTAGATGGATCGACTGAAATTCCGGATTCGGAAATAATATGCCCCAAAAATTTCACGCTTGCTCGCAAAAAATGGCATTTGGAAAACTTAGCTTTTGATTTGTGGTTTCTAAGTGTTTCCAAAACGGCAGGAAGGTGGTTCTCATGTTCTTCCTCTGTTTTAGAATAAACAAGGATGTCATCAATAAATACAAGCACGAACCGATCAAGAAATCCCTAAAAACACAGTTCATGAGAACAACAAAATAAGCCGAGGCATTTGTTAATCCAAATGGCATTACTGGCCATTCATAAGAACCAAAACGGGTCTGAAAAGAAGTCAATGTAATGCTATCCTCTGCGATGCGCAATTGGTGAAATCCGGTAGCTAAGTCCAATTAGGAAAAGACTTTAGCACCACTAAGTTAATCAAAAAGATCATCTATGCGCGGAAGAGGATATTTATTTTTGATGGTAAGATCATTGAGCTTGCGGTAGTCCACGCAAAGCCTAAGAATTCCATCCAACTTTTTGACAAAGATTACTGAGGCTCACCAAGGCGAGGAACTTGAGCGTATAAATTGTTTCTTCTCTAATTCGGATGATTGCTTGCGCATTTCTTTATTTTCCTTGTTAGATAATCGATAAGCGGGACGCATTACAGGAAGGGATCCGGGAATTATATTAATCCGAAATTCAATAGCTCAATTAGAAGGGAGACCCAACACGGGCTCAAATATATCGGGAAATTCTCGAACAACCGCAATTCGAGATATATTATATCCTCCTCATCATCGTTATCCATATCCCTAGAATTGGGAGCAAATTACAAGGCCATAAATCCCATGTTTGGATTTGGAAGTACTAGTACTACACGGTCTTTGGATTGAAGACGTTGAAGATAAATTGTCCATTCCGGACATAATATGTGGGCTTCATAACGGAGGAGTCAATTCATTCCCAAAATAATTCCAAAACCCAAATAGCGCATAACATGCAAGTCCTCTAGGAAAGGGTAACGACTCAAAAAAAATTCAACATCGCAACATAATAAACTAAGAGTAGTTGATCCCCCTATGGGATTAGTAACCGATAAAGAAGTCATTAAACAAATAGTATTCAAAGAATTAGCATGCACAAGTTCTTATGAAATAAAAGAATGATGTAACGACCCGTGTTTTCGCGACCTTGGTTATCGACATAAACTCAATGTCGACTATCCAAGCATCGAAAATACCGGATAGTTAATGAAAGAAGTTAGAGGGTGAGAATAGATAAGATAGAAAATTAGAATAGAAGAAGAAGAAGAACATACAACAAAATTAGAGTAACATGAATCTCACAGCGGAACGAACAACATATAATAGATAACAGATCTTTGAAAGAAAATCAGTATATGTATGCAGTAACATTATCAGAGTACAACACTTACAATACAGCGGAATAAACAATAGCTATATAATCCTAAAGCCTCTTGCTCCAAGCTCTCCAAATATATCAGTAAAACCTGACTACTTGACTACCCGTACAAATTTGGGCATCCAAGAGTTTAGGGTAAAACAAAGCAAAATAAACTCCGAGTCAGTCATGGGACTGGTGTGAGTAAAACAATTTCAAATAGTTTGATAAAATAAACGATATCTCATAAGACCACGCTGTATAACGGAACGGGTTTTCCCTTATGAGAATCCAAAACACTTGGTCCAACATTCAAAAACCTTTTGAAAGGAATGATAATCTTTATATCAAACTCATTTGATATTATAATAATGTCTATCAACCATAATATAATAATCATGTAGCAGAACGCTTTCATCTCACGCTCCACATACATACTATATAATCGAAAACCGCGAGCGCTTATTGGGTAATGAATTCCAACTGGCAAGGTAAGGGACCACCTTCCGACAGTGTATCTCTAGAGAGGAATACAACGGGTACAACAAGAACATCTTGTAACCCAAGCTAAACTTGACTAGTCACTCATTTCACTTGAGTGTACCGAATGTATTATCACCAACGGTTGGGATCAGCAACCGTTTCCCGAAAGGGACAACATCGAAATAGATTATAGAAGTAAAATGGAATTTCTCTAGACCAGGTGACAATACACCCTAATTGGCAGCTAACCACTTAGCCATGTGACCTAACCGATTTTATACCATTTCCTAGTTGTGAGGCTAGAGGCCACGTTTATCTATGACAGATCACACATTTATTCACTTTGAATGTCACATCGTCATACCTACCAAATTACAAGTTGATTTCCCCAAAAATACCATGGGTATACAACTAAGAGAAACAAATTCCTCCGCCACCAACTTAAATACGTTTGAAGAGATCAACTTACGCGATCTATTAAATATACTCTGTCAGACATTCTTCCATACAGGTCGTCCTGGGACTGGACAGACTGTTGACGTCAAAAGTTGGTCACTAGTGACAATCAACCCCTAATCGTGCGATCAACTCACGAGTAAAGATTATAAAATGTAGTTAAAACAAAAAGAATGGGGAGCACACACAGAATTTTTATAGTGGTTCGGCAAAGACGGTGCCTACGTCCACTTTATATATTATTTCTCTTTTTTGATTACAAGTACAATGCCTTTTCTGTTTGAAGAAGAAAGAGAAGATGGCTATTTTCCCTTTTTCTTTTTGAGAGAGGTTAAGAGGAATGAACTTCAGAATCAAAGTGCAAAAGAAGTTTACGGAAGAGAAGAGTCCCTTTTCCTCTTCTAGCTTGGGGGTATTTATAGGAGGAAAGTGCAGCTTGGACATGTGGAACTCCTTAGTTATTTTGAATAGCGGCTGGGGACTGTTTCCACTGTTCATAAATAGTATCCTCGGAAGTTGCGCCTGACGGAGCCTCCAGGGAGAGGTATATCAAAAGTAGAGCTTTGCCCAGATGTGGTTTGACCGCTTTTATTGCCTTGGAAATCGGGATATACGGTGGAATGGCTCTGTAGAAGATTTCCACGCTGGCCCGAGATAATCGGTCGATGCGCCTTTCGCGGAAGCGAGATACTCGGTCGACTGGGAAAGAAATTCTTCTGGAGTGAGCCGTCGATTGACTAGGCTGGACTTGGGCCGATATGTGACTGCTTCGCACCTTGCGTCTGCTGGGCTTCTTGAAGTGCGTGTTATATCCATTTGCACGTTTGGGCTTTGGTCTGGCTCGTTGAGACTCTTGCCAAAAAAAGGGTTAACACTTTGCCCCTCAGAATGCATCTTCATCGGTAGAGGGAGGTGTGTTCTGAAATTTGAACCGAAGCACAAACGCTCGAGCAGCTATGGTCACGCCGGACCATATTAAGGCCAGAAAACCGACGGTTCCGATGTTGTATTAAGGCCAGAAAACCGACAACCATACTAGGTCGTATTAAGGCCGGAAAAACGACAACGGTCGGAAACCGTATTAAGGCCGAGATGACGATGGCTATTTATATGAGAGTTAATTCCTGTAAATACAAAATAAACCATTCCCGTTTTGGAGAAGGCTAATAGGTCGAGCATTTTATTTCATTTGTCTTTTAAGGGTGGCGAGCATTAACCATGCTCGGCTTAGTGGCAAATATTAACCATGCTAGGCTTAATGGCGAACGCTTAACCAGGTTCGGCTTAGTGGCGAACGCTAACCAGGTTCGGCTTAGTGGCGAGCATTAACCATGCTCGGCTTAGAGAGGAGGTGAGTATTAATCATACTTGGCTTAGGGAAAGTGTGTTTTAATGCTCACTCATGTTAAGTTAGTTTGTCCAGCGAGCTATGAATGCTCGTGGTGTAAAAAGAAAAGTGGGAGTGTAATCTATACTTCGTATTTAGAAAACATAGCCTCACTCGGTTAAGCGTGTAGGCGTTTAGAAGAAAAGAAAGGGTGGTGGGCCTTCGCGCTGACCACATAAAACAAGGCGCGAGCGTTATTCATGCTCGGCTTTAGAGGTTTCCAAACATGATCTCTATTAGGAAAAAAAATTCATAACTGTTAAACAACTATTACAAAGAAAATAAATTCTAAGGGGACATCAGTTGATCTCAGAGCATGCCTAGAAGCTAAATCCTAACCCCATACATGGGTACATCAAGGTGTCCTTATTATTGAAAGGAATACATCAAAAGAAAAGAAATCTAATTAATGATAATGCCGCGAGTGCTAGTCTCGGGGTCATTTCCATTTCTAGGAGCTTGAGGACCGACCTGAGGAGCTTGGGCAGAAGGTCGCGGCGGCATGGCCATGGCGCGATCTTTGACATATTCGGGGAGCTCTCCTTTTCTGGCTCGCCCTTCGATGAGATCGCGCAGATGTCGACATTCATTTGTATTATGTCCAGCTATGTTGTGGAATATACAATGTTTGCTTGAATCGAGTTCCATCTGGGTCGGCTCTCGTCGAGGTGGTCTTGGAGTTGGTAAGGACTCGCGTATGTCGAGATAGATATCGAGCAAAGAGGAATTGAGCTCGGTGTACTGATTGTATTTATTTTCATTTTGAGGTTGCACATTGCGCTCGGTTTTCTTCGAGGCCTTTCCTCTTCCTTTATTCTGGTCGTTACCATTGAATGGACCTTGTTGTTCGGCTACTAAAACCTCGAGGCTCTCCATTTCAAGGCTGGCATCCTCTTGTCGGAGGAATCTTTCAGCCTCGGAGTAAAAGTCGTCTATATCCTTAGGAGGATCTCTGGTTAAAGAGATTGAGAATTCTGATCGATTTTGAACTCCTGCGATGACGGCCATGAGTACCATCGATGGCTCGGGCCGATCGATAGATGCTACGGCCGCGTAGAATCTTTCAAGGAAGGACCTGAGCGTCCCTCCGGGTCGCTGTTTGATGGTAGACAAGAACATAACACTTTTTGGTCAGGAGATATGCACTCGGAATTGTTCGATGAAGCGGGTGACCAAAGTGTTCCAACTGCTGATCGACTCCGTTGTTAGCTGCCAAAACCACATGCCGGCTACATCTGTGAGAAAGAGGGGAAAGCACTTAGCCATGACGTTGGTCGATGCACCAAGTACTTCCCTATGTCACATGTATCGCATGAGGTGAATAGTCGGGCCAGTGCGACCATTGTACGGCTCGATAGCTTGGAACTTGAAGTCCGGAGGGTTTCGAGAATTTCTGATTTCCCTGGTGAAGGGGTTGCGATTGACATTGTCTATGTATTGCTGCGAAGAGTTGCCCCAAGTGAAGCGTCGAATAATGCTTGCAAACTGGCTCCCATCTCCGAGGAGTCGTTGCCATGAATTTAACTCTGCATTTGGAAGAGCTTTTGTGCGGGGATCTGGCAAAAGCATGCTCGGAAGGGCGGCCGTTGGTGGGGCTCGGCTTCCGAGAGTTGAGTGAAGGTATGAGGGAAGGTGAGCCATAGTAGGTGGTTCAGGGTAGAATGGCCCCTCTAGAACCTGATGAGTTTTTGGTCGAGCCATGCCTGTAACAAAGGGTCTAGGCTGATCCAGCATAGCATGTGATGTTTGGGGCTCGGGGTTGCCCCCGTTTGAAGTGAGGTTAGGAGGGTCTACGATAGCGTTTTCTTCCGCCACGGTGAGGACCGGTATAGTAGGGTGGCCTCCCTCATTCGAGGGGAAGGTTGCACCAACTCTTCGTTGAAGGTGAAGAGTGGTTAGACTGGTCTGTGGTAAGATTCCGGATTGTAATGGGAATGGCGTTGATTCTGAGGGACCCGGGGGTAGCTCGACTAGTCCGATAGGTCGACTTGCTCCCAAGAGTGGGGGCAAATTTGCCAGACGACCTAGATCTCGATCGCTTGCCTCCTAAGCTTCTGCTACTGCACCTGCACTGGTTGCTGGAAGTGATACTCCTGGTTGTGAAGGATTGGTTGGTGGGACCAAACCAGGATGAAATAAAGGTGTATTTTGATCAGTGGCCTGATTCTGTGCAGACCGAAGATCAGTTGTTGTCCCCGTCTCGGCCGGTGGAGGAATTGATTTTGAAGCATTCAATCCTGTCTCCAATCGACCAAGAAGGTGATCCATCAACTACTGCTGTCGTTCGTGGAGTTCATCCTGAGATGCCATTTGTTCTCTAAATTCGACCATGATTTTATCCATGTCATCCTGGGTAAGGAATCGAGACATATCGTCATGAGATGAAACTACGTGACTTGCTTCCGCAGCATCTGTATCGGCCGCATCAGTGTTTGAGGGACGAGAGGATGTTGCATTTTTCTTTCGTTTATTTTCCATGGCCTGAGATAAACAGAAGCTCGATGGCGATGTCGATGCGCTACCTCCTACCTGGCACGCCAAAAGTGTTGACGTCAAAAGTTGGTCACTAGTGACAATAAACTCCCCAATCGTGCGATCAACTCACGAGTAAAGATTATAAAATGCAGTTAAAACAAAAAGAATGGGGAGCACACATAGAATTTTTATAGTGGTTCGGCAAAGACGGTGCCTACGTCCACTTTATATATTATTTCTCTTTTTTATTACAAGTACAATACTTTTTCTGTTTGAAGAAGAAAGAGAAGATGGCTATTTTCCCTTTTTCTTTTTGAGAGAGGTTAAGAGGAATGAACTTCAGAATCGAAGTGCAATAGAATTTGGTGGAAGAGAAGAGTCCCTTTTCCTCTTCTAGCTTGGGGGTATTTATAGGAGGAAAGTGCAGCTTGGGCTGTAGAAATATGGTCCGGCCATTCAGAGAAAGCCTGGACACGTGGAACTCCTTAGTTGGTTTGAATAGTGGCTGGGGACTGATTCCGCTGTTCATAAATAGTATCCTCGGAAGTTGCGGCTGACGTGGCCTCCACGGAGAGGTATATCAAAAGTAGAGCTTTGTCCAGATGTGGTTTGACCGCTTTTATTGCCTTGGAAATCGGGATATACGGTGGAATGGCTCTGTAGAAGACTTCCACGCTAGCCCGAGATAATCGGTCGACGTGCCTTTTGCAGAAGCGAGATACTCGGTCGACTGGGAGAGCGATTCTTCCGGAGTGGGCTGTCTATTGACTAGGCTGGACTTGGGCCGATATGTGACTGCTTCAGACCGTGCGTTTGCTGGGCTTCTTGAAGCGCGGCTTATATCCATTTGCATGTTTGGGCTTTGTTCTGGCTCGTTGAAACTCTTTCCAAAAAGAGGGTTAACACAAACCGAAGGTAATATTATGTAAATCCATCTAAGGCAATTTCTACCTAGGATTTACTGAACAACCCTTGCATAACTCCATCTTCAATTATCTTCATCATATTTGATTCGCAACGTTAATGCCATACGGAGTGGTTTTCTGATAATATATCTGATCCCGGTCTCTCCGTATTGACAACGGAAATGGTCAAAATCTTTGATAGTCGGTGATTTAACTATCAGAGGAAAACATGTGTACAAACAACGGTCGTATTTCCAAATGGAAACCTTACCGATCAATCATCATTTCATTTCCCAATTTCCCATTTATCGCTTCCATATATTCATAAATTCCTTATTTTCTAAAATTAGAAAATATACGTCATTAACTTTGGAAAATGTTTGCATTTTTGATTCACGCATCAATATCTTCCCACCTCTATCAGTCTCTAACTGTAAACTAGTAAGAGAACAACTTCCCAAGCATAAACCCCGAAGGACGAAACCAACATCAGATCGATACACAGAAAGCCATTCAACTCAACTAATTTCCAGTCAGTTTCTAATTTCAGTAATTCCATTTAAATTCCTAATTCAAACCCCAAATTCCTTACAATAATTTATTTGCAAAATACTTATTTAAATCCTTTATTCACATTAAATGCGAATAATATTTCTTCTTTGCAATCAAAACAATTTGATTTCGTATTTAAAAACAATATCCCAAATCCAATTTCTATTTATATTTTTATTTGTAGAATTATTCATACAAATCTCTTTTTATTTCTAACACTTAAATCTCATTTATAATTCACTTTATATAATTCTATTTATTCTATATAAATCCTTTTATATAATTCTATTCATTTATATAAATCCTTTTATATAATTCTATTCATTTTATATAAATCCTATTATATAATTCTATTCATTTTATATAAATACTTTTATATAATTCTATTTATTTTATATAAATCCTTTTATATAATTCTATTCATTTTATATATAAATATTTCATTTTCAATATTTACTAAGAAATTTTCCTTTTTACATTCCAGTATTTCATATGGTATTTAAAATACCAAATAGCATGACCAGTGTCATCATAATCAATCACAGATTATATATCACATCATATATCACAATATATGAAAAACAAACATTATTATAAATATTGAGGAATCCAGTTGGACCCCTCCAACCTGTTTCCCTGCATCCACAGATGTTAAACAATATAAATAACATCGATTTCATTTCAATATGAAATATTCTGATAAACAGAATCAATATTTGATTAACGATTTATGTATATCATTATCTATAATTTCAACCAATAAATTAGCAATTCAATACTAGATTATATTTATAAAAATAAAACTGAGGAGAGTTAGTGAGATTTATTCAAACATCCGTAAACACCTGAACTCAAACATCACCGCACTCTCCCAAAAGTTGCACATGCATGCCATTAGAAGCCACTAACACCTTCCTTAACTCAAGATTTCAAATCGACGAGCCTACTTCAGAAAATATGGAACCCTAGCCTTGTTGGTGCCAAACTGAGTACTGCTAGGTGCGTGCGCACCATATAATAATCACACCCAAGTGAAGCTTACACTAAGCCAATCTCACACAATTAGTTTTAAGATTTTAGAATTTTTATACCCTTTGCTTTGAATTTATGAAGCACGATTTTTTCTGTGGAGGAGTACTAGCGGCATGAAATGAGATTGACCACAGAAAATTATTTTTAGGGTTAGGGTGTTGTTAGGTATTTATAGACTAATTTGTATATATATTTATTCTATTATAAATTCATTTTTAACCAATCGCTATCCCCGTTTGTGGTTTAAAAATTCCTCTGATCACATAACTTATCCAAATTCAACGAAAATGGACATACAACTATATTACGATATTATGGACCCAACAAAACTTGTTTCGTTGAATTCCGAATCCGTTTGCTCACACAGCGTATTTTTAAAGTCAAATTATCGACTGTTTTTCACATTAAAATCTCGTACGGCCACATACTGACTCTAAAAATCACGAAAATTGAAATCTAGCAATAATTTAATATTCCGGATCCAACAAAATTAGTTTCGTCAAAAACGGAGGTCGTTTGCAAAACTGGCTATTTTTAAAGCTCTAAATAAACCCATTTAAATATTTATATATTTAAAAATAATTAAATTTAATATTAATAAATTAATTTTATCGTATATATTCATAGTAAAATATCATACAGCTCCAAAATATTCCTATTTAAATTTATAACTCGATATTTCAAATCCAGAATAAATCAATACTCAATTTATATTAAAAATCCATTTATAATATAAATAAATCGTTATAAATTATAAAGGAATTCCATAGCGACTATTTTAAAATTTGATCTGGACATATTTCAAAATCTACACGATGAAATCTCGATTTTTCTCTTCCATTAGAAAAATATACTTCACCAGCTCCGAACGTTTCTTGTTTCACAGAAATCCGACTTAAAACGGATTCTGTATATTCGTTTAAAGTTCGAACCGCCAAATTATTAACTGCTACGCCATTTCGAGCTTGATTATAATTATAATATAAATTATACGTTCAAACTTCGTTTAAATAATAAATTCGTTATTATAATTCAATTCTAAATTGAATTAAATCTTATAAATAATCCAATTCACACAATATTGTGAATTCAACTTAATTCTGATTATTTCGGAATTAAATTTATTATAATATTATTTATATTAATTAAATATTCAATATTATTTAATTAAACAACCATTTAAATCTCTAAATCACTTTTTAAATAATTAAATAAGTTAATTATTATATCGTAGAAATACGGGACGGTACAAATGAGATGCGCTCGTATCAAAAAGAACTCGTGTAAGGTGTCCTTGGAAATCAATTATACCATCGAGAATAGAATTTAATGTACCTGGGGCCGAAGTAGCATTGGGAGGAGTTTGTATGACGTTGAGCTTTCCACTCCTATTAGGAGGACAAGTGGATATGTGTTTATCAAGTGGCCTTGCTTCTTGCGATAACCGCAAGTAAGAGGCATAGTGCACGCAGAGGCGATATGACCCTTTTCTCCGCAATTGAAGCATTCGCCATTGCGGAACCTAGATGTCCCGGCCTCAGAGGCCACTTGTTTCGCCTTCTTATTGGGATGGATCCAAGGCTTCTTCCAGGTCCTCCCTTGTTGTTGGCGTTGCCATTGTTTTAAGAACCCCCGGCTTCGCCATTGTTGGGTCATTTCTGGACCACTTCAAGTTGTAATGCGATATTCACCAATTCATCGAATGTTTCAGAGAGCTTAAGGGTCAGTGGCTTCTCAAGACATTTCTTGAGCCCATGAATAATGCGCAAGTTCCTCTTCTTCGGGGTGCTAATATACTCGAGTCCGTACTTGGATAGCGAGTCAAAAGAAACGGCATACTCTGCCATAGTAGATGTGCCTTGAACAAGGTCTTGAAAGCGAAGTGATATTGCTATTTTCTCTCCGTCCAGTATGAAGTTAGTCTTGAACCTTTCCTTAAATAGGTTCCAAGTAAGGTTCGCTTCGGGAGTATCAATGGTGAGCAATTAATACCAGATCAACGCTCGCTCTTGGAGCATGCTAGAAATTACTTGTACCTTGTGCAAATCACTAAGATCCATGTGAGTAAAGATGCGCTCACATGTTCTGAGCCAATTCTGGACTTCGATTACACCTTCGGAGCCCTTAAACGGTTTTCCACCTAGCTTTGAGAAATCGCTACATAAAGTCGCAAACCCAGAAAATCGCGACAAATGAATGTCAAACATAAATCAAATTGACGCACATCGCATCAAAGCAATCGAGAATCCAGAAATCACTAGAAATCCAGAAAACATCATAAAAATCGGTACTCCCCAGATGAGATACGATCTCTAGGTAGCGAACCCATATGTTTGAGCTGAAGCTCCCCACGGAGCCGGGTTGTGACCCCGGAAGAGGAAAACATCATAAAACATGAAGGTTGGACCAAAGTCCCATAGATGAAGGCCATCGATCGTAAATTCCCACTCGGGCAATCGCGAACCAAACAAATATGTCATTGAGCGGATACCAACGATCCTGGTGAATAGAAATTACTCCGAACTAGTGAATATAAGAAAATAGCAACATGTCCCATAAATACATGTTATTCTCGAATATTTATGAACTTGTAATTGGTTTCTATTCAAAATAGAGAAAATCACCACATATTTTCAAACGAACGAGTCCGGTAGTTATTCGCTAAAATAAACATATAAGGGGTCATATTCCTCAGTTTTATTAAGGTGAATAAACTAAATTTCTCGTCCGATCGATAGGATAAGGAATCGTATATAAATAAATAGTATCAGAATCGGATTTAGAATCAAATTTATTTTGAAAGGGTTTGTATTTAAAAACTAATTTAAACGTTGGTTTGATTCCCATTGACAATATAGAACCCCCTAATCCACTATGGTTCAGTATTCATAAAAACCCATCACCGTAGCGAATGGGACACAAAGAAATCATAGAACACAAATCCACATTTCATGGTTTTAAAACGAATTGAAAGCCATACAAGACGGCACGACAATGACGATCCGAACGAGCCCAAGATCGCCGCGATACGCATAGGGAGAGTCGAAGGAGGAGGTCGGGAGAACATGGGATCGCGTGCCTTGGCGCACGACCAAAAATAAAGAAGGGGATGACCAGAACTGGGCTCATGCCCAGTTCTGTCACCAGTTGACCGGTCCAGTGGGGTCGGTCAACTGCTTTGTGATAGACCCAGAAATGATCGACCGACCACACTGGGCCGGTCGACTGGCTTGTACTTGGGCGTGAGCCCAGGCACAAGTGACGGAGGAAAATTTCCCCGTCGCGACCACTCCTTCTCGTCACTCCTCTCCGGCTTTGAAACGATCTTTTTCGGTGCATGTACACCCTCCATTCAAGCCGGAGACGAGTCCGATTCATTGCATATGCACATGAAAATTTTCAAACTCAATTTCAACCAAAAACTTGAAATCAACATATATTCAAGAATCAACCATGAACCAAACTAATTCAAACAAACATGAACATTATAAATAGCCTACAATTACACTTGTATAAGCTTAAAGCTTGTGCATTGATGTGAGTTCACAAAGAACTCACCTTGGTGTCGATGGAGCAATCAACAAGAAGGAATCCAAGCTAAAGGTGCTATCCTCTCACAAGAATCAACAAAGACTACCCTACACATATCAAGCCCAATAGCCCTATGCATTACGGAAATAGAAATTCTCAAGTAGCATAGAGGAGATGATGGAAAAGATATAAATCAACTTACCTAAGCTAGAAGATGAGGAAACACAACAAAGATTGGATTTTTCTGAGATTCTTGGGCTTGGGATTTTAATTTCCCATTCTCTAAGCTTAGGAATTTAAAGGCAGAGTGAATGAAGAAGTAAATGAGAGAGGGAGGTGGTTAGGTTCCCATTTGTGCTGTCTAAATAGGTTAGGGTGCACAAATTTGCACTTTAGCCCCTCTAAACGACTTCAATCACCCCGAATCCGAAATACATCGATGTTTATACTCAAAAAGACTGTAAAGGGCATTTCGGAACCAATGGAAATGGTCCTGGGTCATAATTCAACCGTTTACAAAAACTCACCTTTTTGGGCATAAAACTAACATATCGATTCGATATTTAAATATTCATTTAATTTATTTGTCGTGAATTTTACGGGTCGTTACAATCTGCCACCAAACATATATATATATATATATATATATATATATATATATATATATATATATATATATATATATAGCAGAGACCAACAACAAAGTTCGAAATACAATGTTAGACATGTAATCCTGTCTGTAACTGGGTTAAAGAACCAACGTCATTTAAAACACAGTTCACGATAAACCCAAAATCACATTCCATTAACCATGGAATCTTCACGGAAAACAGATCAATATATATAATCTATATCAATTTCCGTATCTGACTAATGATATAAATGGAATAACGGCAAAGCCTTTTAAATTCCATATATAGTAACAGTCTTCCTCCACATAAGCTCACTTCGATTATTACCAAATCGAATTCCATTTAAATACAATTTATTATATTAAATTGGAAAATTTTACTACGGAAAATTCAATTTAAATCTTAATAAAAGATTTATATATTCCAAATCACATTTCACTGTTAATCGGGTTAAAGAACAAATGTCATTAAAAACACAGTTCAAAATAAACCCAATTCACATTCCATTTTATTCCAATTACTAAATATAATTGGAAACTCTAATAATATTAATTAAAATATTTATTCTTTTCAAACGGGGTTTAAGAACAGTGTTATTTAAGACACCTTTCACGAAAACCCAAAATCCAATTTGATATTAAATATAAGGCTCTAAACAGAAATTATATCGGCTTACATTCAATATCAAATTCTGAAACCAACAAATATCGTATTGGGAATAACGATATGTATATCTTCCAAATTCCTCCACAATATCCATATAGTCACAGAATCTAATATCGAAATATTCCGGAGATTATTTCTACTCAAATTCATTCCAATTCATACATTGGAAAATTCTGTTTAAATTAAAACTATTCACAAATCCAATTTATTTATTTAAAAACGTTGGATTATCTTCCTAGTTAATAACTAGTTAATTTTGATAAAAAATATATTTTTATCTTCATAAACGTGGAGTTTTTCTTCCAAATTCTTTCCAAATCATTTAATATGATTTTACACAAATTACTAATCTTTTTAATAATTTTATCAAGGCTCGTACAGTCGGTTTCCAATAACGGCCACCGAACTGCATTCAAAGCGACCTATTCTGAAATTGATTTGGACATAATTCCAAATCCAACCATTTGATTTCAAATCTCTTATATTCTTTGGAGAGCTCTTTTCGATACGAACCCAACGGTTTAGGTTTTAGGAGAATCCAATGGTTATATCTCCTGTTACGTCAATTTGAAATCGATGGTTGAAATTCCGAACGGTCGCTGCGCGGCGCGTTCTATTCAGGCCATTTAATATATATATTATATATTATATGTATTATGTCTACTTCCATTTAAAACGTAGTTTATAAATTCTTTTTAAAAACGATTCCAACTTCATTTTCAATTTTAAATCAAAATTGAATATTCCATATATAGTTAAAAATCATATTTTTAACCATCCAATAATTATTCTAATTCATGACTATTTTATTCATCGCATATATATGATAAAAAATATATTTTTATCAATCTAATAATTATTTCATTTCGTGACTATTTTACATAACCCGTATATACTAAAAATAATATTTTTAGCCAACCGATAATTATTTCAAGCCATGACAATTTTATACAGTCCATATACATGTTAAAAAATATATTTTTAACGAATAAATAATTATTTCAATCCATGACAATTAAATATATATATATTGCATATATAATTTTAAATAATGCATATGTATATTTTACTTCATAATGCATATATATAATTTCACAATGCATTTATATTTTAATACAACACATATATAATTTTCACATCGCATATATATAATTTCACAACGCAGATATATATTTTTCACATCGCATATATATTTTATTCACATCAAATATATATATTTTATTCACATCGCATATATATAAATATATATATATATTTTATTCACATCGCATATATATATTTTATTCGCATTGCATATATATATATATATATATTATTCACATCACATATATATATATATTTTATTCGCATCGCATATATATATTTTATTCACATCGCGTATATATTTTATTCACATCACATATATATATATATATATATATATATATATATATATATATATATATTATTCGCATCGCATATATATATATTATTTACATCACTTATATATATATTTTATTTACATCACATATATATATTATTTCACTTCACATCACAATAACAACACAATACAGTCAATTAAATCATCCATGGTCTGTGGGCAAGGGAGGTGAGCTAACATGCACCGTATAACATTTGTGATAATTAGAAACTGATGAAAATCAATACTGGCAATTCATATATGCAGTTATGAAATAAATAACTATAAAAAATATAGTGAGAACTTCTCACTTTGATTGGTTTTGAAATCGTTATGAAACGATTATTTTAATTAAATTAAACCCAATGTTTAATTTAATCAAAATTTGCAACTGCTCCCGTTTCTGTACCAGTCAGTCCAATAATGTAGTGCTCGCTGTCATGATTCTAACACACCTGAAATCATTCGATTCCGTTTTCATTTGCATAAGGTACAGGGGTTTCAATTTGAATTCAAAATAAAACAACAAAAAGGGGTTTAATGACCAATTTCCCCTAATCAACTTATTAGTTTTAATCACAAAACTTAGGCCGCTAATCTCTTCCTCTTTCCTTCGTGATACTCCAGACCGTCGAACCCAAAGCTCGACCAAAATCCCCACCTGTGCATCGAAATTGGAGCTGCTAGAGTAAGATCAAACACCACCGTCGTGAAGAGCGCCGCGACTCCTCCTTGTGGCCGGAATTGGGTGTGGCTCACACCCCTTAGGCGCTCGATAAATGAGCCCGACAGTGAGTACTTTGGGACTCAAATTCGCGAAATGCTTTCAACTAATATACGTCATAGCTGTATAGATCTGTAGAGGAGGAAGAGTTCTACAATTCTGGTGTTTAAATTTCCTTGAATTGATTTACGGATTTCGAATTAAGATGGAAATAATCGGTCGTTCCTGGCCCTTGATATGAAACTGACGGCGGCCCAAAATGTTTAGTGTTTGGATGATTTCAAAGGGTATTTATAGCATGTTTAAATAATATTTAATTCCTTTATTTGTGAAAATTGAAGTTTAACTTTTCGAACTCCAAATGAATCCCAACGACTGTCGCCTTCAACCAAATACCCCCATTCCGGACACAATGGGATATGTTTTGTAAGCCAATTCGACTGTTTTGATCAGTTTTTATAAAAGTTAAAATAGAAATCACTATATATTGAATTTTAATGCACATTTTAATTTACTGGGCCATATACTGACTCCAAAAACTCATGAAAAATAAATCTAGCTATGTTTTGACGATACGGTCCTAATAAAACTAGTTTAATCGAATTTGGAGGCCGTTTAAAAAATGGCCAATTTCCAGTCGATTAAATTCAAACTGAAATTACCAAACGCATTTAAATTCACCACGCTCACATATTAATTCCAAAAATTATAAAAATTGGAATATATCAATAATTTGACATTCTGAATCCAACAAAAGTGGTTTCGTTGAAAACGGAGGCGTCTGCAAAATGTCTATCTTTAAGGGCTATATTTTATATTAAAATATAAATAAGTTCCATAGCGACTATTCTGAATTTTAAACAGGACATAACTTTCAATTTATGTTATGAAATCTCAATTTTTCACATTCGTTAGAAAGATATAATTAAATAGATTCCAACTTTTCTGGTTTTACTGAAATCTGTTCTATTTTGAATCCTGTATATTTTTTTGAAATTCAATATCGAATTTTCAAACTGCCGCGCCAACATGATCGCTTTATAATTAAAATAAATTTATACGTTCTAACTACGTTCATAATAATTTTTTAGTCGTTATTATTAAAATAAATCATTTTAAATATTCAAAATCCATTAAAATTGCTAAAATAAAAGTTTTAAATTGGTTCTGAAAATCCGGGTTGTTATAAACTGGGTCTGGCTAAATTGAGTAATGCACAAAGTACCACAAACATGTGAGCAACATGCACATGGAACTGTGCATATTGTAGTAAAACACATACACAAAGCAAGGAATTGTAGAATAGATATTCAAACAAAAATATGTACATGCCAATATCAAATGCACAAGCCCAAGGCTCAATGATATGTTTCATTTGAATAGATTTAATTGAACAAGAACCAATGGCTCAGCAAATATGAAGCAATACAAGTGCACATGACAAGTTCAGTATGGTAGCAGTATCAAGAAGCAAACAAGTGGCCAGTGTTTTCAACATGAACAGGGGAGGTTCATATGCATGGATATATATATATATGGCATTGTAGCAGTACAATTTAACACACATATATATACATGTATGTGTGTATATATATATATGCATGGAGTTCAACATGACACAAAAATGTACAACAAAAAGTGTGCACAAGATACACAAGCACAAGGCAGCATATACAAGAAATGGCACACATGTATGGTTTAGGAAGAACAAGTCAACATGAACCATGACTGTATCGTCTTCCAGAATCAAATGCACAATGATAGGTACTACAATAGGGTACATGAAGCAATGCATCATCTCACTAATGCCAAGTCAGATCTGCCCAAAAGACCAAACCAAACCAAATACATAAATGCAATACATGTGTAGCATGTAACTAATATGGTCAAGTATGTACAAACATGTGAATCTAGGTTTAAACAAACATAAGTGCTACAACATATGTATATGCAACATGGTCATGGCAACAAGATGATGTAGGATCAATAACATGGTGCAAATGTGATCAAATATACACGTGTACAAAGTGTACAATGTAGCATGGTGTAGACATGTATGCAAGAAATGGCTCGAGTACATGGTGATATGCACAAAAACTAGCTCAATGAAAAACATGGTCTAATTGAATGGTGCAAGATCAATATGTACAAGTCCAAGGTTCAAATGCAACTTAGAAGATGACATGCAAATCAAATTGGTCAAAAGTAAAAGACTGGGTGCATTTGGAAGACCAAAGACAGGTTAAGGGTCAAAGAAAAACTAGAAATGGCATGCACAGTGGCATCATATGTCTCAACCATATGCACAGTTCACCATGGCCATGCATGCATACAGGAATGGGTAAAATATGAAGATGCAATAGTTTAGCAAGGATCACATGTAAACACTTCAGTGATGAACACAAGTGAAAAGGGGAATTAAAGTTTTTAATATATGCAGAAAATTGATTTCAAATCTATTCGTTACAGTAAAAGGCATGAAAGGTTTTTTGGCAAGATTTTTTTTTCAATCAAAGGCATATTTGGAAAATGTATATTCGGCCAAAAAATGAATGTACAATTTATTCTCCAAATTCACATTGGGTCAAAAACCTAGCAAGATACATCCAAAAAATTCACAGGTGAATATGCTTCCAAAATTGAATGAGAAATTTAGGACAAGTCATCAATGTCGAGGAAGTCAATTAGAAAATCACGCAACTATCAAGACCAAGCCATTCTCATGAAATCAGAGAATCAAAAGGGTTTGTAATCCCTATATATACCACATCATCACATGCAAATAAATCATCGAAACCATAAGCAAAACAACAGAAAAACAAAGTTCAAATTACTAACAACGATTTAGGGTTTCGATCTCAAAGCAACACCAAAGTGCCGACTAGTGGATAAGCATCAAAAATCATCGAAGGATCAATTTCAATCTGAGAGCAACTACCTTCGCGATTTAGGAAGAAGGCACAAAACCGTAAATTCATTTTTGGGTCGTCGTCGTTTTGAAGCCAAAAATATTTCAAGAGAAATAAGGGGGCGACTATTCTATTTTACTAAGAGGTTTTTTGAGTTGTTTTATTTTTAAATTGTTTTTGTTTTTCTTTTGTAACTAATCCATCAGTTTTCTAGTTTTCTGTAAACTAAGGTATGCTAGCTATAGTATTTATAGTTACGGTTAACGGGTTTGTATTTCGGGGAAATCTGATCTTGGGGATAAAGATTAGTCTAGGGTTTTGAGCGTAGGATTAGAGCAGTAGCAGGGTCTGTAAGTTTACAGATTTTTGTATGTAGGAATATGTTTTAATACGTAGTAGAAATCTTGAGAATGCAGCAGTAGGCAGGGGTTTGTCGAAACTGGGTAAAAATCTATTATTTATTTTTTGCATTCATTTTTTCTATTGCAATATGTGATGTGATAATTTTAATATCTCGTAGAATTCCAATAAATCCTATTCACCGTCCTTTAGGGTTAATCTAGGTCCTACTAGTTGTATTAGAGCAAGTATTTATCATTAACTCTAGAGTCATGGATTCCTCTAGTTGTCAGTCTAGCGAGTGTTAGTCCTGTAATAATCCAACTATTTTCAATGGAACGGATTTTTTAATTTGGAAATCAAAAATTGGTTTCTATTTAAAATATGTTAATTCTGAATATTGGAATATTATTGAAAATGTGGGTGATATGCTTGATAAGAATAATAAACTTACCAATGCTCATGCTATGCATATTATTGATTCTCATCTTAGTAATAATCAGCTTGATCATATCTCCTACTGTTTAACTGCACAAGAAATCTGGGAAACTCTCGATGCATTGTACGGAAGAAAGGACAACAATACAACTCAGGTTCAAATTTGTGCTTAAAAGGTTTCATAGATGAAAATTCAGATGGATCGGATGATGGAGACTCAACAGACAATGAGACAGGAGATTTCTTGTTTGAAGATTTAGTTTATCTTTGTACTGATTTAACAAAAACTATTGATAGTCTCAAATCTAAAAATAAAAACATGAAAATCTTCAGTTGACCAACAAAACAAGTATGTTGTAATTAAAACTTAAAAACTCCGACCGTAAAAATTGTATAAATTTCCAAAATCTTGAAAATAAAATTATGGGTTTAAAATAAAAAGAGTATGATCTAATCTGTAAAAAAAATCTTTGCAAAAGGAGTTGGATAAGATTAATTCCAAACATAAATTTTTTGAAAAGGAGAATTTGCCGAAAATCGAATCGCTTCTGAATTAACTTAAAATTAGAATTGAGAGAATCAGAAATATCAAATGCATTAAGTGCGCGTCTTTTCATAATGATTTAATTGAATTAAAAGAGAATTTCAAATTCCTTCAAAAGAAAACATATTTTAAAAAAACAACAAGATTGTTAAAACAAATCATAATTTGGAAAAAGAAATTGAAAATTTCAATAAATTTGAAAAAATTGATTTTGAAAAGCGTAATCAATTTGAAATTGAGATTTCTGAGTCTAAAGGTAAAATTGAGAAGCTTCTAAATGAGAATAATTTTTTGAAATCTAAATCAATAGTCTTGAGTTAAGTTTGAGGAGATTTTCAACCAGAGAAAAATCGTTAAATATGTTGTTGAAAAAACAATTGTCTATTAGAAATAAGTGTGGACTCGGTTTTGATAAATTTGATAAAGTTGAAAAATATAATTCCAATAATTTTAAAAATTCTTCAAATAGCTTTGAAAAAGATCGATTTGAAATTCGAACTCTGATTATTTCAAAGGATTTTCAAATCATAAACGAGATGAGAACTGGTTCTGTAACAATCCATTCAAAAGATTTTGGATCCCAAAACGAAATAAAACGGGTTTGATCAAATTTAAACAGTTTTGGGTTCCTAAAGGTACTTGCATAAATACTAACGGAATGTTATATAAACGGGTTTACCAAAACATTTGAGCAAAGTTAAGAGTAGTTTTACGAATTTTGTTAGACCACTCGATCCACTAAATACCTAGGTACCGGAGGTTGGCAAAGGAATGACTTTATAGAAGAATAAAAGATCATTTCAATTTTGAAGCTATCTGACATATGTTCCTTAGCCGTGTTTTTGAGTCAGAGATCTACATCATCAATGTTAAATCAGGTATGATCTCTAAACTCACGTTTTTTTGTTTGATTTCTTCTTTTTATTCTTCATCTTGTTTTTCTTTTTATTCTTTCTGTTTATACTGATTTGCATTGACGTTACCACTTTTTTTACATTTCTTATGCTTTCTTAACTTCAAACTACAAAACTCTTGATTTTCTGGAAATTAGATTCATTTATCTAAATGTAACATCCCGAATTTTACGTATCGGACAATTGTAAAATATTTTATTTTATTCCCTAAGAGTAGGATCATTCTCATATTTTAATATGTTGTTTATGGGGATGTGAAACATGTCCATTATTTTAACCAATTTTGTTTATGACCATTTTGCCCCTGTCAGTCTTGTATAGAGCAAAAATTTTGACTCCGATCGAATCAGTTCTTGAGACCTATGTCATTGGAAAGGAAATGATGATTCCCTTTTCGTAGAGTGGTCACAATAAAGATTTGTTTCAGCGATTTGGGTGGAATCCCTATTTTAAGGTATTACAGTTGGTTGTTCAGATTTTTAGACCAATGTTGGGCTAATTTGGGGAGGCCTAGTCGTGGGCTGGTTAAAGGCTATAAATAGGGGGTGAGGGGTATGGAGAATAGTTTTCTTTCTCCATACCCTCATTTGGAAGAGCTTGTGATCTTCTCTGGCTCTATCTTCTACACCTTTCCACCATTAAAATTCGAGATTAAAGCTTAGAGAATCGTAGATCTACATCGTTTGAAGCTAGATCTACATCATTCCAAGGGAGAGATCATCAAATTGAAGAGTTTGGATCAAATTCTTCGCTATCCAGAATCATATTTCAATCATTTTGAGTTGTTTTATAGAATTGGTGAGTGTTATGCATCTCTCACATGGATTCAAGCAAGTATATGAGTTGTATGCACGTATTTTCATCATTTTCAAGTTGTTTTCCTTAGATAACTGGTAATTTTCATGTTATTTCATATGTTTATGCATGTTTGATCCATCGTTTTGTTCATATGTTCATTTATCATTACTTTGCTGAAATTCACATAACTTTGGTGAGAATCGTCATATTCATTTTGTTAGTGATTTCATAACATGCTTATGGTTGTATTGGATAAGTTAGATGATTAGATTTCGTCGATCTCGTCGATTAGCGAAGTTTTGGTCGAAATTGGACTTAGATTGGAGATGTACAGGCCATGGGTCGAGCGTCCAATATAAAGTGTACTACAAGGGGTAGTACAAGTCTCTGGTCGGTCGAGCATGGAGATAGGGTCGATCAAGCAGCCTTCTGGTCGGGTCGAGCATGATGGTTGAGTCGAGCAAGAAGTGGTCGGTCATGGTGGTAAGGAGTTCGAGTCGGTTGGTTGGCCAAGATGAAGGCAAGAAATGGTCGGATCAAGTACTGTTGGGTTTGGTCAAGATGAATGGGGTCGGTCAGGGTGGTCTAGTCATGCGTACATAGGGTTGAGCATGGTCAAGTACATGTGGAGTGGCTCAAGCAGGATATTGTCGGTCACTATGACAAGTCGGTCGCACTATGGTGGGTCGACCATGCGTATTGTGGTCAGTCACCAGGGTCGGTCTCACACTGGGGTTTGGTCACAAGGTGGGGTCGTTCTTGAAGCTTTGGGTCAGTCGGTAGTGACGGAAGATTGGACATACAATTCATGGAGCGGTCAGTCGGTCCTTAAGTGGTCGGTCGGTCACTTCTCTGGAGGATTGTTTGGCATAACATGGAGTGGGAGGTGATGGGTCGGCCTAGTTTAGATGGGTCGGTCGGCTCTGAAGCGATGGGTCAGTCTCACGGCAGAGGTCGGTCGGTCAGGCTCCTGGTCAAGCGAGCAAGCTAAGGTCAGTCGATCAGCTGGTATATGGAAGAAATTTTGGCAACACTTTTAAACGCTGTGGTGAATGGCATGGGTGTTGTGGTTTATTTCTTTAGCAAATGTGTGTAAATGCTATAGACTATATTGAATCTTATATTGAAGTTGTTTGGTTCGATGGTGATGGTGGCTTCAACGAGAGTCCAGATGAGGATGTTTGAAGCGATGTGATGTGTTCGTTGTTCGTCATATGCAACGAATGTGAGAATGACTCAAGGACATATTGAGTTCATGTGAAAGGACAATTCAAGGATGTATTGAGCTCGTGTGAAGTAATGGTTGCTCAAAGTGTTTTGAGCTTATGGATAGTTGCAAATAATGATGACTAGAGATGTAAAGGCCGATGAATTATCATTGTCGTAGGTTCTAGTGGGCTCAAAGAAAGGGTATAATAGGGGCACCTAAAAGACCAGATGTAGGTCGAGTACCCTGGGTATCGGTGAAAAGGCCTAGATACGTATCGGTGAAAAGGCGTATGGAGTTGTGCTAGAACCGGGGATGCCATTAACCCTTGATGGATGGCAGTATGATATGGCCAGTCATATGATTAACGGCGGTTTCGAAGTAGGATTGGCAGTGATAGTCAGAGTCTGTCTTGTATGACTGTTTTTTTGCTTGTACCATCCATGTAGATTGTATGACATCGAAGGAGATGTTTCTTTGGTGCCTGTCTGATATTGGTTTGGTTCTTTGGGGCTTGTGCTTGAGGGATGTTGAACTAGATTAAGATGGTTTATGTGAGATATATAATCAGTATGTTATGAGTGTTATTATGGATTGGATTACCTTGGTTGTATGATTAAAATGTTTGTCGTAAAGGCTATCACTGTCCAATGTGGGGAAGATGGGAGTCGTGTTCTTCTCTAGTGTTGTGGGTAGATTAGTTCGTTTATTTACCCCTTTCTCATATACTCTATTGATGAAGTTCGTTAGCTGTTTATTACTCACTAAGACTGTTGTCTAGCTCAAGGTTTTATGTTTCCCTCTTATTACCTTGGGCTGTTCATCCAATTTTGGACGGGAAGACTGCGTAGCAGGTAATAGGTGATCGCTTAGCAAAGACAATTTGATAGTTCGGAGGCGAACAAGTGGCTGGCGTACTATCTCTCTTATTATATAGTATTTGGACTTCCACTATATGTTATTCTACTCTGAGTGTTGTAGTAAGGAAAATTTGTATAAATACTAGTGTTGTAATCCAAGTATATGGATATTACTTTCTAGTTGTCATGAAAGTTTAGTGTTTTCTGCCTCACTAATAATACATATTGTATATGTTCTATTATATTTTATCCTAGCGCTGTGAGATTTACGACAGGTTCCGATGTTGTTATTTAACTATAATGATCGTCCACAGCTGCCTGGCACTCCTTCGACGCATTATCCCTCTTGTTTAGTGCGGGGGCTGTGGGCGGTCGTTACATTTGGTATCATAGCTCTGGTTATCGATTTTAGCCAAAGCTCGAAGACATAATCACATAAGAGAGATGTATTTGTAGATTTCAGTGGGATATATATGATACTATATAGTATAGTAGTCGTTGCACTTCTTTAGTTGTTTATCTTGTATGTGGACTAATTATTCCATTTTAGATTTAGAATGAGTCGTCAAACATCTACGAGTGAGCCTGAGTCTGGAAGAGTAGGAGATGGAAGAAGATGATTGGGAGCTTTAGCTATGCACTGGAATATCTGGTTATGCACGGGGCGGCCATGATGGTCGCAGTAATGTTAATGATGCATGTTCTAGAAGCGTCAGTAGAGCATGGTGTTCCTGTGCAAGTCCCTAGAAGGGATTCTGCTAAGTGACAGAGGGACTATTCTCCTACGGATGAAGAAACATTTATTGGCCCCAATGCTACAAAGAAGCAGAATAAGAAGAAGATAATTAAGAAGAATGATCTCTGCTTCAACTGTCAGTTAGAGGGCCATTATGCTAAGGATTGTGAGAATCCAAGAGCTGAAAGGAAGTGCTTTGTATGTAGTAAACCGGGTCATAAGAAGAAAGACTACCCGGATTTTCTAAAGAATAAGAAACTGGAGGAAGCGTCTATTCTGGAAACTATTCTGATTTCCTATTGCCTTCCTGATGATAATTAGAAGTTGTTGTTAGTTTTGATATATGCTTTCTGCCAATGGAGTTGTTGAGTTCTATTTGGTACTAGAACATCGGTTTCTTTTACTTATAATAAGATTGCATGCCGAATAGGTTTGGAACTTGAAGTTGTAATAGATATTTAGTTGTAATTAATCTAGTATGGTTTCATCTTCTCTTTTCATAATTTGCGGTGATCCAATATTGTTGATCATGGATGCTCATATATGGGTGGTTGCTTAGTTGTAACTTTCGCTGGGTTTAAAATCATCTTGGGTATGGATTGGCCCAAGAGGTGTGCGACAAAAGTGAGTTGCGAAAAGCTAGAGGTGAGAGTCAGTGATATGGAAGGGCGAAAGGTGTTGATTCGGGGTAACCCGAAGATGGTGTTCACGTGAGTTGTTATATTCGCTTGGAATTCCACAAGAAGACTTGTTATCCTGGATAACCGCAAATAAGTTTAAGGATGTCTTTGGAGAAGCCAAAGAGTTGTCGCCGCATCATGAGATTGAGTTTTGAATCAATTTGGTCGAAGGGGCTAGACCTATCGTTATGCCTCTTAGGTGGAATGGCGCCTAAGGAATAGCGAGAGTAAGAGGTGCAGATTCATGACTTTTGGGAAAGGATTCATTCAAAGGAATGTTTTTGAATGGGGTGCACAAGTTATGTTTGCAACCAAGGCTAGGGGGCTTGAAGAGATTTTGTGAGGACTACCGTAAGCTGAAAAAATGACCAAGAAGAAAAGGTAACCTTTATCGAGGATCGAGGACTTGTTCGATCAACTTTACGACGCCAAAGTGTAATCACTGACTATTCTATTGCCATGAATAGAGTTTTCAGAGATCAATGAATGAGTTCGTGCTTGAGTTCTTGGATGATATCCTTGTTTACTCTCAGAATGAGGAAGAGCATAAGACTCGTTGAGAGTTGGTTTGGAAGTCATGTGAAATCAACAAAGGGAGGATAATTTTCCAAAGTACCACTCCTGGAGAAAGGTAACACAAAAATATGTGTTGAACCGAAGTCTTGCGAGTTTGGGAGCGATGTTTACGGAATGGAAGAGCCACGAGTATTTGGCAAGGTTTGATTTCAGGCCATGATGCGAGTTGGAAACTGAAGTATTGGCAAGCTTATCGATAAGACCTACCCTTATTGAAAGGATTGGAGAAAGCCAAAAGCGAGATACAAAGCTTGTCGAGTTTATCCAGAAACTGAACTAGATGTAGTGTCCCGAAATTCCGGTACAATTTGAGATGACCAAATAACACAAGTCCAACCCACATTGCACTGAAACCAGAAAACTAACAGAAAGAAAACAGAGGGTGAGAATAGATAAGATAGAAACTTAGAATAGAAGAAGAAGAAGAACATACAACATCAGAGTAAATACGAATCTCACAACGGAACAAACAACATATAATAGATACATAACTTTGAAATAAAATCAGTATACGTATACAGTAAGATTATCAGAGTATAACACTTACAACACAGCGGAAATAACTATAGCTATAAAATCCTGAAGCCTCCTGCTCCAAGCTTTCCAAGTATATTTGAAAAATACTGACTACTTGACTATCCGTGCAAAAATTGGGCACCCAAGAGTTTAGGGAAAATAAAACAAAACAAACTCTAGGTCAGTCATGGGACTGGTGTGAGTAAAACAATTTAAAACTGTTTGAGCAATGAAAACGATATCTCATAAGACCACACCGTATAACGGAACTGGTTTTTCCCTTATGAGAATCCAAAACATTTGATTTAACTTTCAAAAATCCTTTTGAAAGAAACGATAAACTTCATATCAAAACTCTTTTGATATTATAATAATGTCTATCAACCACAACTAAATAATCATCTAGCAGAAACGCTTTCATCTCACATTCTACATATTATACAATCAAAACCGCGAGAACTTATTGGATAATGGATTTCCAACTATGACAAGGTATGGAACCACCTTCCGATAGTGTACCTCTAGAGAGGAATACACTGGGTTCAACAAGAATATCTTGCAACCCGGCCACACATGACCGACCACTCATTTCGCTTGAGTGTATCGAATGTATATCACCAACGGTTGGGATCAGCAACCGTTTCCCGAATGGGACAGCATCGAATAGATTAAAGAATGAAATGAATATCTATAGATAGGTGATAATACACCCTACTTGGCAGCCAACCATTTAGCCATGCTGCCCACCCGATTTTTGTCATTTTCCGGTTGTGAGGCTAGAAGCCACGCTTATCTCTTGACAGATCACACAATTATTCACTTTGAATGTCACATCATCATACCCGCCAAATCACAAATTGATTTCCCCAAATATACAATAGGTATACAGCTAAGAGAAACAAATTCCTCCACCACCAAATGTAATTACGTTTGAAGAGATCAACGTATGCGATCTGTTAAATATACTCTTTCAGACATTCTTCCATATAGGTCGTCCTAGGACTGGACAAACCGAAGACACTATTCTGTAAACAAGACAGCCCATGCATAACTCCGTCTTCAATTATCTTCATCATATTTGATTCGCAACGCTAACGCCCATAAAGAGTGGTTTTCAGATAATGAATCTGATCCCGGTCTCTCCGTATTGACAACGGAAAAATGGTCAAAAACTTCGATAGTCGGTGATTTAACTATAAAAGAACAACACGTGTGCAAACAACGATATTATTTCCATATGGAAATTCTATCGATCAATCATCAATCAACATTAATTCATTTCCCCATTTCTCGTTTCCATATATTCATCAAATCCTTATTTTCTAATTTTAGAAAATATATGTTATTAACTTTGGAAAATGTTTCCATTTCTTATTTTCTATATTAAAAAATATTCCTGATTCTTATTTGGAAAAACTTTTCCAAAACTTCTACATTTGGATTTAAACAGATGTTTCAATAAAACATCGCTATGCCAACTCAAAACATTACACTGATTAACTAATTTCACTTAACCAACCTTCATTGTCGAACCTTAACCATTCCTTAGTTAAAAACGAAGCCAATTAGGTTGGGGTATAACTACCTCTCAGACCTTAACTGAACAACAGTTCTAACTTCGAAATAGACAAAGTTCACCTTCTAAATCTTTAACAAACTTCCTTACATAAGTCCAGGATTCTATTTACGAATCCACTTCTTTTACAGAAATCATTTGATTATAACAATAGTGTTATAATCCCATGCTTCCGAAATATAATAACTTAAGTATAACTTTTATTTATTAATTTGGATAAATAAACAAACAACTAATTTATTTATAAATAAATAAATCTTGATTAAAAACGGAAAGTGATTAGTACTTTCCCGAATTCGATATAATCGAATTCAACATATAATTCTCTTTCGAATAAACTATATTCGATAACTCCTTTCCAATAAACTATATTCGATTAACTCCTTTCGAATAAACTATATTCGATTAACTCCTTTCAAATAAACTATTCAATTAACTTCTTTCGAATAAACTATATTCGATTAACTCCTTTCGAATAAACTATATTCGATTAACTCCTTTAACTCTATTCGAACAAACTATATTCGATTAACTCCTTTAACTCAATTCGAATAAACTATAATTGATAAATCCTTTCGAATAACTAATATTCGATAACTCCTTTCGAATAACTAATATTCGATAACTCCTTTCGAATAACTAATATTCGATAACTCCTTTCGAATAACTAATATTCGATAATATCTCTTCGAATAACTAATATTCGATAACCTCTTTTCGTATAAACTATATTCGATTAATTCTCTTCTTCGAATAACCTTATTTGATAACTCTCTTCGAATAACTAATATTCGATAACCTCTTTTCGAATAAACTATATTCGATTAATTCTCTTCTTTGAATAACCTTATTCGATAACTCTTTCTTCGAATAAACTATATTCGAATAACTGTAATCCGACTAACTCTAATTCAATTAACTCTAATTGATTAACTCTAATTCGATTAACTCTAATCGATTTACTCCATTAAGTTTGACTTCGTATTTCAAAATAGTATCCCATTTCCAAATTCTATTTATACTTGTATTTATAGAATTATTCATAAGAAATCTCCTTTTTATTTCTAACACTTAAATCTCATTTAAAATTTCCTTTTATAACTCTATTTATTTCAAAATTAAATAATTCCTTTTATAACTCTATTTATTTTTCTAAATATTATACAAATATTTCCTTTTCTATTCTATTTGTAAATGTTATACAAATATTTCCTTTTCAATTCTATTTGTAAATGTTATACAAATATTTCCTTTTCATTTCTATTTGTAAATGTTACACAAATATTTCCATTTTATAAAATCCTTTGATTTTATAAATATCTCTTTGTTTCACAAATATTTTCCTTTTATACTTTTCTTTGATTTTATAATTTTCTTTATAAAATTCTTTTCCCTTTTATATATAAAATCCATTGATTTTATATAAATAATTCATTTTCAAAATACACTTTGAAAATCCCCTTTTCTACATCCCAGTATTTCTTATAGTATTTAAAATACCAAATAACAATGATTGATATCATTCAAACACACATAATTTACACAAATTATATATCACATCATATATTACAATATATGAAAACAACGGTATTATAAATATTGAGGAATCCAGTTGGATCCCTCCAACCTATTTCCCTGCATCACAGATGTTAAACAATATCATTAACATCAATTTCGTTTCAACATGAAATATTCAGATAAGTAGAATCAATATATAATTAACGATATATATATATATATATATCTCGTTATCTATAATTTCAACCAATAAATCAACAGTTTAACCAAACAGTCAACACACAACAATCAATCATCATTTATCAGTTCTAAAAATATGAACTAATAGAGTTGGTGAGTTTTACTCACTTTGTCAGTTCATCGTTGAATAACGATTAACTACCTTTGATTCAAACAGACAATTTATTTTGCAATAAATTGTAATGAGCTCTAATTCACTCCTAGTCAGTTCCATGGTGTAGCCACTGTCCATACGATCCCAATGGATCTCGTTTCGTCTGATTCTGATATTGTATGAGATAATTACACATTTTATAAGTTACACTAGTATTTAAATTTAAATTAAACTTAAAACAAACTAAAATCCGGGCCTCGCCCTGTACCTAAGGCCCAAGCCCATTTCAATTCAATAGACCCGCTCCTATTCCTTCCTCCTTTTCCCCGATTGAACTCGCGACTCCAGTATTTCCCAAACATGCGCACCTTCTTCCATCTTAAACCCCTTATCCACTCCATGAAAACCCAAATAAAATTCACCAATGAAATCTCCTGTAAAACCTCTACACCTTCCTCTCCATCACATAGAACTCGAATCCCCAAACTTCCATGCGTATTCTCCGGTTTCGAACCGCATTACAGATGAAGATCGACACTTAATTTGTTCGAATCCAACAAAACTTCGCACTCAGGTGTGGAATCACCTCTAAATCCCATAAAAAACTCAAAATGATTTACAACTCCTTCAAATTCACGAAATATTGAACCCTAGGTCAAAAAGAAAATCGCTTCCAATTTCCAGCGATACACAATGATGATCGAACCATGTAAAATGCATACGATATCGAAGAGAACTAGCATACGGATCCAAATATATATATTTTAGGATTTATAGGAATTGATTTGATTTTCTAGAATTTTTTTGAAGTTGAAGTCTTTTTTCCTTGGAAGATAGAACAGCGGTGCAGAAGTGTTTGACCAAGAAATGAAAATTTTAGGTTAAAGGAGAAAGGCAGGGTATTTATAGAAGTAAATTTGGCTTGTTATAGAAGCTTCATGATTTTTTTTTATATTAGTTTATATCTGTTTTTGCCTTCGAAAAATCCATATGATCACACATGATACCCAAAAATCATGAAAATGGGCATGCAGCTAGAATTTGACATTACGGACCCAACGAAACTAGTTTCGTCGAATTCCGACTTTTTTTCTTACACAGCTATTTTTAACCGTTAAAATACTGACTGTTTTTCACATTAAAAATCCGTACGGCCACACACTGACTCCAAAAATCACGAAACTTGAAATCTAACAATAATTTAATATTACGGATCCAACAAAATTAGTTTCATCGAAAACGGAGGTCATTTGCAAAACTGGCTATTTTTAAAGCTCTAATATATAAATATATTTAAAAACAATTAAATTAAATATAAATAAATATATATTATCGTATATACATTCGCACATAATATCGTATAGCTCCAATTGGATTTATAACTCGATATTCAAATGCCGGTTGAATCGATATTCAATTTATATTGAAAAATCCTTTTATAATATAAATAAATCGCTATAATTTATAAAGGAATTCCATAGCGACTTTTCAAAAATTTTATTTGGACATAAATAAAAATCTACACGATGAAATCCCGATTTTTCTCTTCCATTAGAAATATATACTTCACCAGCTCTGAACGTTTCTTGTTTCACAGAAATCCGGCTTAAAGCGGACTTTGTATATTCAGTTGAAGTTCAAATCGCCAAATAACGAACTATCGTGCCATTTCGAGCTCGATTATAATTATAATATAGTTATACGTTCAAACTTCGTTTAAATAATATATTTGTTATTCTAATTCAATTCTAAACTGAATTAAATATTTTGAATTTCCCAATTCACACAATATTGTGAATTCTACTATTTTCGATTATTTCAGAAATTAAATATATTATTCTATTATTTATATTAATTAAATATTTAATATTATTTAATTAAACGACCATATAAATCTCTAAACCATTATTTAAATAATTAAATAAATTAATTATTTAACCATAAAAATGCGGGACATTACACTAGAGGATAAAGAGTTTGAAGTCGATCGGGAAGGTTGACTTCGAAAGCAAGGATGACTGGTTGTTTCTGATATTGATGGATCGAGAGATGAGGTTCTGAAGGAATGTCATCACTCGAAGTTGATGATTCATCCTGGTGGCAATAAGATATATCAGGACATGAAGCGAGTTAACTACTAGGAAGGGATGAAAAGAGATATTGGAAAGTTCGTTTCCAAATATATGAACTGTCAGTTGACGGAAGCTAAACAGAAGAAGCCATGTGGTTTGCTTCAGCCATTGGAAGTTCCTACGAGGAAGTGGGAACAGATATCGATGGACTTTATCGATGGACTACCTAGAAAAAGGGCAGGAAACGAAGGAATTTGGGGCATAATAAATTACTTGACTAAAAGTGAAAGGTTTATTCCTGTCAAATCAACTAGGATGACATCAAAGTTGACTGAGATGGATAGATCGATTCCATGGTATCCCGAAGAGTATAGAGAGTAATCGAGATCCATTGCTCATAAGTGGATTTTGTAAAAGTTTGTAAGAGGCTTTGGGAACCAAGTTGTGTTTGAGTACGGTTTATCATTCGCAGACTGATGGTCAAACCAAGAGAGTCGACCGAGTTTTGGAAGATCTACTGAGGACTTGTGTGTTAGACTTTGGAGGATCATGGGAAGACCATGTACATCTAGTTGAGTTTGCTTATAATAATAATAGCTACCGATCGAGCATTGGGATGGCACCACACAAGGCGTTGTATAGTGGACCATGTAATTCTCAAGCATGTTGGTTAGAAACTAGAGATAACTTGATACTTGGGCCAGAGACTATTAGAGAGATATCGGATTGTATCAAGATCGTTCAGCAACGAATGAGGGCAACCCAAGATTGACAGAAGAGTTGTTTTCACCAGAAAATGACCCAAACACGAAGTGTACGAGAAACGTACTTCACCAACATGGTTAGAAAGTTAATGGGGCCGCACTCAACAAAAGTTGATAGTAAAAATGAAAGGAAAGTAAAATAGAGACAAGGTTTTAGAGTGGTTCAGCCCTAAGCTAGGCCTACGTCCACTATGAAGGTAGTTTGCATTAGCATGATGGTTGCAAAACATGTAAATTCTCTTTGTTCATACATCTTCTCATTCTCTCAACTCTCAACATATTCTCACTCTTACATACAAATCTCGCTTGAATTCACGGAACTCAATGGAGGAATGGTGGACACTATGGAGGAGAAGGACGGATGAGTGACGGGGAAGGAGGATGTCTTTGACCTTTTTTCACCTATAAGATCTTAATGGATGCCATGGCCAAATGGATGAAGATCCTTCCAGTGGAGATGATGATGATGATTGAGAATGTTTAAGGAATTGTGGAGGAAAGACTTTAGCAGCACTTCATGGTTGCAAGGTCTCCCCCCTTTATGGTGGAAGCCATGGACTATTTATAGGTAGTCTCCTCTGAAGAAATGAGCTGAAATCTGTATATGCAGGTTAGGGGTCGTTCGTCTTATTAATTACGAAAATGCCATAGCCTAGCTGTAGCAAACTGTTGATAGTTGTATTCAGCTGTCCCGAAACGACTTCATGGGTGCGAGCGGTTTCATAGGAGCGAGCGACTGCATAGGTCTTAGCACATTGAATAGGCGGACAGGCGATGAGTGTACAGGCGACTTGTAAAAGCTTCTTAGTTAGTATAAGAACGACCGACCAGATCATCATGTTAAGATTTTTTATAATTAACTGGCAGATATTATCTGGTTGAATCATCATCAACTGATTACCGATGAACGGGCGACCAACCGAGGCTTGTAGAGCAGATATAATTGCGATTACGCTGGAGTTGGAATCTGTTGGACCACTAGGTAGGATATGATTGAAGTGTTAGTGACTACTTAAGGAATGAGCGAGTGACTAGAGTTGCAGTCTGTGAGCGAACATGGGATGCATGTGTGAACTCCGGCATCTTTGTGTTCCCTGTTATATACGATTGATCAGGGTAGTATGAACGGACGACTGCAGAGTGGAACGTGTGGCCGGAACCAATTATTTTCCTTGTCTTGTACATATGACCTTTCACCATGGTCGATGTAACACCCTGAATTTTCTGAGAATTTTAAAATTAACAAATTCAAGAACACTTAATTTTTAGAAGAAGAATTAAGTGAAATGGGTTGCGCTATTACGTTCGTCTCAAAATTTTGGTCAAGATAGACATTTGGTTTGCATAAAACATATACCTTATGAAGAAGCTATTAAGCCTTGAAGTTTGTATGCATATGCGAAAAATATATATATAGATATATATAAAAATTAAATAAATAAATATGCAAAAAAGTTCAAAACAGCGAATCGGGAGGGGGAATAACCGAACCAGCCCATTTTTGAGGTCGACCCAAGCCCCGCTGGGTCGACTAGGGGTTGACTCAGGGTGTTTGGCTGCCCACTCGTGGGCCGATTCGCTCTAAGGCAGATGTGGCATCTGATTGGTTCTGATGGACTCCTTGCTGAGTCATTAGAGCTGATGTGGCTATTCTATCTTGTCTGAATGGCTTTGATTTGCTCTAGGTTAATCTGACGGTTCCTATTAAATCAAACTTCTATATAAGCAACCTAATACCTAAACCCTAAATCATATTAAAAATCAAACCAAGAGCCGCCATGCTGCCATTGGACAACCTCGAGTAGCCGCCGTTCAACTTGAAGCAAATTAAAAGAGACAAACCAAATCAAATCAAAATTAAACTAAAACAACGATTGTCTACATCAAAGGCGAGCATTTCAACTTCAGAATACAGATTCCAGAAATCAATATTGTCTTTTGTAAGTGTAGTTATCTTTTAGATGTAAATAAATTTAAGACGTGATTTGATATAAAGTGAAAAATAGAATTATACCATGTTGTATAATATTGACGATGCTAAATCATGTTTGTTTCTTGTGATGATTTTATCATGAATTGTCTTGGAATGTTTGTGGCTTATTGGACTTGGTGTTGGATCTATTAATGATTGAGAATGAAACTATCAATATCATATGCAAGTTATGTGTTTCATGTTAAGATATACATATATATGTTTACATGATTAATGCAAGTTGTATGTATTATGTTAGATCCAAGTCAAGATCTACATATATATATTCATATGCTTTATGTTAGATCCATATGCATATATATATATATATATATATGTTAATATGTTCATATGCAAGTTACAAATTTTATGTTGGATCCATGTCAAGATCTATCCAGGTTCATATGATTAATGCAAGTTATATGTTTTATGATAGATCCAAGTCACGATCTAATTATACATATGTTCATATGCAAGTTACATGTTAGATCCAAAACTAGATCTATATTTATATGCATGTTTGTAAAGTGGATTTATGCAAGTTCAACTTGTTAGATCTAGTTCACACCTATATGTTAATGTTAAAATTATACATGCTTTGGAATTGGACATGTCATGATTATGTTATATGCTAATTTATAATTGAGGTTATGCTCACACATGCCTTGATCTACATATTAACATGTTTTAGGCTTATGATTATTTAAGTCCAAATTATGTGCAAGTTCATGTGACGTGTTAAATTATATGAATAAATTTTTATGCAAAATTTACATGTTTGGTTGAATATATATTATGCATGTTCCCTTCTTTACCTCTTGTTTATAAATTGGGCTAATATGCGGGCCCAATGACTTTATGTGATTAATACGAATGAACAAACGGGGGTAACGTTGGGATAGTTATTAAATCAAAACATGTTAATAATGTAGGTGGGCCCAAAACCATGTAAATGGTTAAGGCCATGAATGGTATAATTTATACCATTAGTCTTGAACATAATTAAAACATGTGATATGAAACACTTGTAGAAAATTTACATATATAAAATGTAAAAGATGAATATGCCTAACCCGAGGTTAGATTGAGTTATGGTGTTAACCTGCCCGGAACCGACCGGCACATCCAGTAACCACAACAATGCATGTCTAATGTGAGAGGTTAGTGCATCAAGCCCAGAAAGACCCGAGGTTAGACTGAGTTGTGGTGTAAAACTGCCCGGAACCGACCGGCACATCCAGTAACCTCAACAATACCTGTCTAATGTGAGTGGTTGGTGCTTTAATTAATTAATTAATTAAAGCTCATGAACAATAAAGCTAGAAATGGTGAGGTTAAGTAATTAAGGAAACACTTAACCAACTTAACATGTCAACAAGACAAGATTGGTGGGGTTAAGTAATTGAGAAAACACTTAGCCAATTCAACATGTTAACTAGACAAGATTGATAGAGGTTAAGTCAAACCAAGGATAATTAACCAATTTAGCATGTTGACTAGAAAAACCCTAGTGACGGGGACCCGTTTCAGCAGTAACCCACAAGGATGTATCAAGGTACCCTGAACTAGGCAGGGTGGGGCACGATTACTGGGCTGAATATAAGCGATCAAAAAGGGCGGCGGTTAGGTGCGTCAGTGTAGGTTCCGACGGAGTACGGGCGTGCACGGGCTCCGGAGTGGAAAAAGCAGGCACTGGGCACCAGGCGTACACTTGTGCATCTTTGAATCGTGTCAGGGTTGCCATTATAGGACTTGATACACCGTATACTAGAACCAGCACAAGTACTTAAAAATCACGTGGGGCCGCATGACACCGGGAATACATGAATGCGAGTAGGAGCCGATCAATACATGAATGGGATCACTTTACCATGAACATCAATTGCTAGTTAAACAGCTCTTAGTGGGTGCAGAGAAGTAAAAGTGGGTGCGATAGCCAAATCTAGTTAAATCTTACTTTACCTCGTTTTGGGACTACCCTATCCTTGTGGTATCATTCTAAGTTCAGTTTATTCATGTCATAGTCTTTTACTTGTTTACATGCTATTAAATAACTGGGCTTACCAGACTTATGTCTGACCCATTTTCCTTTCGCTTCTTTTCTTCCGTCCCCTCCCCCCTAGGTCCGCAGGGAGGAAATACTTCTGCTTAGTCCAGATTAGTCAAAGCTTGAAGACCGTAGATGTAAGGCTTGGACTTTCATTTTTGAGATATGGCTATGATCAAGAACTTGTTGGGGATTTATGTCATTTTATTTTCAGTATTGCTTCTTTATGTTTTCAAGACAGATGAAAAGTTGTAATAATTTAAAAGGTTGAAACATTTGTTGAATTGTTGTGTTGAACAAGTATTTATGAAATAATATTTATCCTTTTTCCGCTGCTTAAATTTTCTGTCTTGTAATTTATTAGTATCTTGCACCTTAAAACGCTCCACCGAAGTTAAGGCATTCCCTTTGAGAGTGACCTTAACGGAGGTGGGGTGTTACAGTCGAGCTAATCTGTTATGTTCGACCCATTTTGATGAGCGGTCAAACTAACCGTTCTTGTTAAGTCTACCTTATATCATAGCATTCTCTCAGATCGTTTGAGTCGTGTCGCACTCAGGTTTCCCGATGTTCGAACGCCTTTTCTCGTCATAAAGTTGAATAACTTTTCCTGATATGAGGGACCGACCTCTTCGGATATGAATGGTCGTTCCCTTGAGTTGTGCTCGTTTTTCAGTTTATGCTGTATTCCTGGTTATGTGCAAATGACCCTTTGATATTGGAACGGGCAAATCTTATGTCAAATACGTGTCTTCCAAGCTCTCCTGTGCCACATTGTCTCTTTGTATGGTCAAACCATGCTGTACAATTGGCATGTGACCCATCAGTTTTGATGTATGTGTCCTTTCTTGCCGTGCTCAAACTTTATTGGTGTGTTTGGCCTTGGTTATGTGGGGCTGCCTTTTACCTTGTACGAACAACCCGAATGTCCTGGACCGTGCATGCACATCTAAGCCCTGTAGCGGTCATCCCGTAGTTCTTATAAAGATTTAATACACCAATTATATACATGCTTTTTAGGGATAAACATTTGCCCCTCGAAGTTCATAATTTTCTTGTTCTATAGAAGATTACAGGCTTCGAAATAATCGAACATAATGTAATTTGGTGAATTCAATCTTCGTTTTCCAAGAGGTAATCACTCATGGTTTTCGGTTGTTCTGGGCTGAACAAGACTAAAGTCGCCCTAAGTCACTCATACTGTCAGGCATATTATGGAGGTTCAAGTTAGTTGGTTTTGGTGGGTAATCATACTTGTTCAGCTAGGCAAGTTTGAAGTTGACTAGCTGACGTGGCAAGAACATTCTAGTCTTTTTTTTAAAAAAAAAAATCCCTTCTTCCTTCCTTATTTCACCTCTTTTTCTCAAAGAACTCTTTTGATGGTGGTAATGTTCTAGAGAACCTTACAAGGTAATCATATCCTTTAATTTTCGCCTAGACTTTTCTTTAAAATTCTCAGTTTTCTCATCTCACTATTCTGTCTGACGCTTCTAGCAATACTTGACTGATTAGGGCAACTTCTCTTTGGACCTGAAGCACCATGATTGTTTTGGGTAAGGTTTTACTTTTTACTCTGCCTTGTTTTGTTTGAGCAGCTGCCGATGTCGTAGATAGCTTCGAACTAGGACGTTTTAAGTGTGGTTTGATTGATTTGATATGCATTAGGATTTTGGCAACAATTAAGTCTGTTTGATGACAATGTTGTTTCTGTATTCATTTGATGAATCTGAATCACGTGGAACCTTTCGAAATTTCGATTTCGATATTGCCTATAAGTTGTTTCTTGGAATGCCCCAGGCATTACTGGCTTAAATCAAATGTGGCTTCTGTTCATGCCTAAATCTGGTTGGGTTGTTTTTGGTCGTGCACGATCTCTACTCATGCCCAGATTGACTTGCTTTGATCAATATTCAAACTTCAGACTAAAACAACCCTTCGGTGTTCAACACATACTGAATTATCTTTTTGTCTTTTCCTTAGGTCCAAGGACGAAATTCCTTATGTTAAGGAGACTAAAGAAGAATGAGATGAAGAAGATTGGCAGGAAAAGCAGGCTGAAGAGTAAAAAGAATTTGGGTAAAAGTGGCCCTCAAAGATGTCGTACACTGGACGAACCTCTCGTCCCAAATATTCAGACTACTTCTGACCAACTATCTTTAGCTTCTCCGTCTATCATTTAAAATTCTGCTAATCTTCAAACGATACAGAAACCTATTTATGTTTCTAATCCATGCCACCCTACACTTGCTGGATGATTCGAGGGTTGGTGTCTAGAAGGTATGTGCTTTGACTTAGACATTAACCCGTATGACAAATGGATTGTCGCTGGTAAGATGGATGCTATGAAAGAGTGCATACTGAATTTGATCAGTTGGAGGCACGTCCAAGTTTGGTTGAAGACCTTATTGTGAAAGTCAGGGATTATATTGTGAGGCAATTGGGTGGCTGGCATACTTTTGCTGGTGATCTCCAGAGGTTGAATAGAGAGAAAATCGATCGAATCCATGCTTTGGAGAAAGACATGATTGAGGTTATCAAGGACCTTGAATCTCGGGATAAGGTCAATGCCTTTCATACTAGAAGGCTATGATTGGCTAGCTTCACCTTTCATTATTTCCGTTGTTCCTTTTAACGTGCTATGTTTAGACTGGTTTGTATATGCGGGTGCCAGCCCCCGCTTATTACCATATGTTTATGTTGGCGACTTTATGACTAATTTGCGGCCGGCTATATTGTACTGCAGCTTTTTATTCACCTTGGCTACCTTCTTGCTGGTGCGCCGCATGTTACACCTTTATCACAATTCATTTATATCGCTAAACATTTTGTTAATTGTACGATTGTGACCGACTTACGGTGTGTAAAGTTAGTATTATTGGTTCGCTTTACGCTACGGTTAGACCCTCGTATCAAATTTCATTGTAATCTTAGAATCTCACTCTTATTACTCCCCCTCAAGGGGTTTAATTTTTACCACGCATTTACTTGTGTTTTCAATGACTTGCTAATTCAAGCCCCTCGAAGTTTATGTTTGAATGCCCCCTATAATACATTTAATCGTGTTTCTCACTAACCTGGCGTCCCAAGCCCTTCATAGACTTGATTAAATGCATATTCGTGTATATATACACACACACACATTGTTGTTTTTTATTAGAATGCATTCGACCTCATATCTCACTAGCTCTGTGACCCAAGCCCTTTTGAGACTGGTTTTGAGTACGTGCCGCCAGGGGAGGACTTGGGTTTCAACTTTTCGATCCAATCTTGGTCCTGTTTGATCTGGTTTATCGTAATAAAAAATAGACCTAAATTGGATACCCCCTTCCGGCTAGGATTTCTGTTACCCCCTTTTGGCTAGGATTTCTGTTTGCATTGGTCCTTCCAGCATGTTTGCCTGTCCTTTCGATTTTATACTTCATCCTGGGTGGACACTATTTCCTCGTATCGAGTTTTAACTCGATTCAAAGAATTCGTGTCCTGCACCTAACAAGGTGCCACTTTTGGGACTGACAATCTTTTAATTGGGACAAGTTGGTTTGCTTTATCCCTTGTATCATTCTCAAGGCTTGGTATCAATCAAATACTTTTGCTGGATGCTTTGCCAAGGGTTCGGTGTTCATCTGCTGTGCTTTTCACCATTTGATTCAAAGTAGCTCATCCTTTTGAGATCTGCAAGGTTGTGTGTTTTAATCATCTTGCTTAGTTTGCATGATGCTTTCGGCATTTAGCGCTCAAGTTGTTCCAATTGGGGTATGCTTAGGAAGCTTCCAGCTATGGTTGGATTCTAAAAGAGTGGTTGTTCCTGTTTTGCCTATATGAAGAAGTCAACTTTTAACAAAGGTTTGCGAATACGCGATTCGCACGAGCAAGCAAGGTTTTTTATGCACATAGTTTTAATGTAAGTTTGCAAAAATCTACAACTTTTTCAATAAATTTAAACAATGCATTATAGGAAGTAACGATGGATGCATTTGCTACTCCAAGCTTGAGGAAACTGGGTTCCTTCTGCTAATTCCACGAGTAAGTCAACTATACCGATGAGTTGTGTAAGTCGCCTAGTAAATCCATGGATTTTGTTTGAATAGGTTCACACTTCTACCATAAAGAGGTTCACTTTCAAAAATGTATTTATGAACACCACATTAACGGATGTCCCCATGTCAACTAAGACTCTTTTCACGATTGCAGGGCCAAGACCAATTGTGATCCTTATGGCATCAACAGTCGGCATAAGTAATCCGTCAGAATCTCTATCTCTGAATACCATATCATTGGCTGAAGCTCTAGGCATCTTCTTTGGGGGTTCGTTGCTTGAAATACCTTTTAGTTTGCTAGCATATCTTTCCATATCGACCCAACTTCCTCCAGCTAGGTATGGCCCTCCAAAAATCATGTTGATTACTGGTCTCGGATCGAGAATTGCTTGAGCCTTTTCTCCTAAGCCGGACTGATCAGTAGTGTTGGCTTGCCCCTGGGCAGTTGGAACGTTTTGAGGATTTTTCACATATTGTTGAAGTTTATTATTTCTTATGAGTTCTTCAATCAAACTTTTTAGGTATCGACATTCGTCACTGCTATGTCCCGGTTGGTTATGAAATCAGCGGAATTTGCCAGAGTCGGCTAGTTGCTCTGTAATACTCTGCGGCTTAACCTGAGGAAAAATGTTTGAATCCTTTGTAGCATAGTAAATCCTCTCTGGGGTTTCTCTTAGGAGAGCCAACTTTGAATGCTTGCAGAGTCGTGTCTTCTTATGGGTTTTGCTATTCTTTCCTACATTTCCCCTTTTCTTTCCAGAATCGTCCTTTTGCTTGATTTGAACCTCACTATCTTCTATAACACTCCGAGCAATGGGTGGATCATCTTCCATGCACATATTCCCTTCAATTTTCTTGTAGAGCTTCCTTAGAGTTTTGTCTGTCTTTTCTGTGGATGGGTTCTTACTAGGTGGAAACTCCCATTCCTTTTCGTCGTCCCAATGGGCTGTGTTCTTCTTCATTACTCGTTGGATCATATCCAAAACGTACTTCCCATTACTAGCTTGTTCCACAGGACATACATCGGTCCTTTTACTGATACGATTTCGGTTCAAGTTCCAAGGCCTTGTACCTTGTGTCCCTTTGATGGGACTTGTGGTGCCTCGAGTTGCACGTTTCTCATCCTGCCGCGATATTTTGACTTTAGAGCCTTGAACGCCGGCCCCCTTATTTTTCCACTGGGAAGAGGGACCGACTAGGGTCTGAGGCAAAGGGTCCTCTTTTCCATCAACATAGTTCATGATATTTGGAGTCAGGGGACTAGCTCGAACATTTAAGCAAAGCACCAAACTTGTCCATCAACACTTGCATCGTAGCATCCATTTCTTTATTCAAGCCGGTTACAACCACATTCAGCACATCTCGAGTTATAGATGGACTGGAAGAGTCTCCAACTTCTCGGTTCAAAATTTGTGGTATAGCTTTATTATTATGAGCATCCTCGATATTCGTAGTGGCTCTAATAGACTTATCATTTTTCTTCAAACTGGTCGTGACCTCGAGGAAGGAGGCGGATTAGGACTTCAACAGTGGGATATTGAAATTAGAGGGGGGTGTTAAGGAAGAAAGCACGAATAGGGCCTCACGGTGGGCGCCAAATATTTTCACCAAAAAATGACTCAAACACCACGGGTACGAGAAATGTACTTCACCAACATGGTTAGAAAGTAAATGGGGCCGCACTCAACAAAAGTTGAAAGTAAAAATGAAAGGAAAGTAAAATAGAGACAAGGTTTTAGAGTGGTTCAGCCTTAAGCTAGGCCTACGTCCACTACGAAGGTAGTTTGCATTATCATGGTGGTTACAAAACATGTAAATTCTCTTTGTTCATACATCTTCTCATTCTCTTAACTCCCAACATATTCTCACTTTTACATATAAATCTCGCTTGAATTCACGGAACACATTGAAGGAATGGTGGAAGCTATGGCGGAGAAGGACGGATGAGCGACGAGGAAGGAGGATGTCTTTGACCTTTTTTCACCTATAAGATTTTAATGGATGCCATGGCCAAATGGACGAAGATCCTTCCAGTGGAAATGATGATTATGGTTAAGAATGTTTAAGGATTGGTGGAGGAAAGACTTTAGTAGCACTTCGTGGTTGCAAGGTCTCCCCCCCCCACTTTATGGTGGAAGCCATGGCCTATTTATAGGTGGTCTCCTCGGAAGAAATGAGCTGAAATCCATATATGCTGGTTAGGGATCATTCGTCTTATTAATTACGAAAATTCCATAGCCTAGCTGTAGCCAATTGTCGATAGTTGTATTCAACTGTCTGGAACGACTTCATGGGAGCGAGCGGTTTCATAGGAGCGAGCGACTGCATAGGTCTGAGCACATTGAATGGGCAGACATGCGATGAGTGTACATGCGACTTGTCAAAGCTTCTTAGTTAGTATAAGAACGACTGACTGGATCATCATGTTAAGCTTTTTTATAATTGACTGGCAGATATTATCTCGTTGAAGTATCAGCAACTGATTGCCGATGAACGGGCGACCAGCCGAGGCTTGTAGAGCAGATATAATTGCGATTACCCTGGAGTTGGCATCTGTTGGACCGGTAGGTAGGATACGGTTGAAGTGTTAGTGACTGATTGAGGAATGGGCAAGCGACTGGAGTTGCAGTCTGTGAGCGAACATAGGATGCATGTGTGAACTCTGGCATCTTTGTGTTGATTAATCAGGGTAGTATGAACGGACGACTGCATAGTGGAATGTGTGGCAAGAACAAATTCTTTTCCTTGTCTTGTACGTATGACCTTTCCCTATGGTCGAGCTAATCTGTTATGTTCGACCCATTTTGATGAGCGGTCGAACTAACCGTTCTTGTTAAGTCTTCCTTATACCCGGGCATTCTCTCAGATCGTTTGAGTTGTGTCGCGCCCGAGTTTCCCGACGTTCGAACGCCTTTTCTTGTCATAGAGGTGAATAAATTTTCCTGATATGAGCGACCAATCTCTTCAGATATGCACGGCCGGTCCCTTGAGCTGTGCTCATTTTTCAGTTTATGCTATATTCCTGGTTATGTGCAAACGACCCTTTGATATTGGAACGGGCGACTCTTATGTAAAATACGAGTCTTCCAACACTACAAGAAAAACCGAGATTAGCGACAGATTTTTAGCAGCGGAAAATTCCGTCGCTAATTAGCGGCGGATTTCCTTTGGCTTTGTAAGAGAAAATATTTTGGGTTTTGTATGTCAACTTATTATAAATTATTACTGTCGAATAATAATTTTGTCGCTAAATCAATGGAAATTGCAGCTCTTTACCGTCATATAATATTTGACGCTAAATTCCGTTGCTAATAGAGTCGGATTACCGTCGCCATAATTTTGAAGCTATTTTCCTATAGTTTTCCAAGAGATTTGAAACAAACTTTTATATTTTTTATTTATTAAATGTTTTAAATTTGCGTTATTACTTAGTAATTAATTAGTAAATTTAAATTTTAAATAATTAATGTTAATAATACATTAGTAATTAATAATAAATAATAACTATTAGAAGTAAATAAAATTCAATAGTTAATGATGATGATGATTATTATTATTTTTGAAAATTAATGCTGATTAATTATTAATTACTATATAATATAAATAAGAGGTAATAGTAATTAATCAAATTCATTGTTGTTCGATGTTGATTAAATTTGTTTTGATAATCAATGATTATTTAATAGTCTTTAATATGGTCAATTAAATTAATATCAAGAAATTATTAATACATATTTGCTTTTAAAAAATTGATTGGTACGTATTATTTGATAAATAATTAGTAATTAAGAAAAATAAAATGGTCAAAGTTTAAAAATAAGAAGTTAAATAAATATTAAAGAATTTCGAAATTCAAAAAATTCAAACATTACCATACAAGTTATTATTTTCATGCATATTAATAATAAATATTTAATTAGTGATTAATTACAGCTGAGCATAAGATTTAAGTAGTGCACTTATCTCTAATATATTGTGAGACAACACATTTTCAGTTTATGAAGATCGGAATTTAAACTGTAAGATTACATATACATATATAATATCATGTTCTTTTATAATGGTGTATAATGTGATTTCAGTATGCATGTTTCCTAAATTCAATAAGTATTGCAATTATCTCTAATATAATATGAGACAACACATCCTCAGTTTATACAATTCAAAGTTATATTTATATATATAATGTATGTATATATATACACATACATAATATATATATATACATACATATATATGTATATATGTGTTTTTTATTTATTTATGAATTTTCAGAATTCGTTACTTGGTCATATAAGATAATTCTTTACTTGGTCATATAAGTATATAATGGTTATTATAAATTAATATCCACTATTAATAATTAGTTCTTGGTAATCTATAATTAATAATAAAAATTTAATTAGTGATTAATTACAGCTGAGCATAAGATTTAAGTAGTGCACTTATCTCTAATATATTGTGAGACAACACATTTTCAGTTTATAAAGATCAGAATTTAAACTGTAAGATTATATATACATATATAATATCATGTTCTTTTATAATGGTGTATAATGTGATTTCAGTATACATGTTTCCTAAATTCAATAAGTATTGCAATTATCTCTAATATAACATGAGACAACACATCCTCAGTTTATACAATTCATAGTTATATATATATATATATATATATATAGTATGTATATATATACACATACATAATATATATACACATTATATATATACATATATATGTGGGTTTTTTATGAATTTTTAGAATTCTTTACTTGGTCATAAAAGATAATTCTTTACTTCGTCATATAAGTATATAATAGTTATTATAATATATTTTTTATGAATTTTCAGAAATCTTTACTTGGTCATATAAGATAATTCTTTACTTGGTCATATAAGTATATAATAGTTATTATAAATTAATATCTACTATTAATAATTATAATCTATAATTAATAATAAATATTTAATTAGTGATTAATTACCGCTGAGCATAAGTTATGGGCAAAATATAACATTAATAATATGTTAACGTTAAGTTATGGGCAAAATATAACATTAATAATATGTTAACATTAATAATATGTATAATACGATTAAAATATAACATCAGTTAACGTTAATGCCATTCGCACATCAGTTAACGTTAATACCATCCGCAACAGGTCTATTATCCACCTCTTCGAACTTAGAACTAAACATTTTTTTTCATTTCCTTATGCCTTTCTTACCACACCGCTTATCTTTTCATCGCTCCTCCGCTTTCATCGCGCTGCCTTCGTCGTCGCGCCGTCCTCTTTGCCATGCTACCCTCTTTGTCGCACCGCCGCTCTACAGGTAGTGAAGTTTTTCCGAGTTTAATTATTTTCGTGGATTTTGTTAATTCTAGGGTTTTAGGTCTAAATCAGGGTTTTATCATGTTGTAGATCTAACGATTTTACTGCCTAGTTCAATTACTGCCCCTGCTTGTAATGTTTTAGGTTTAAATCAGGGTTTTAGGTCTAACGATTTTGTCATGTTGTAGGTCTGAATCTAGGGTTTTAGGTATCCTTCATGTCTTTTATAAACAGTAACTGCCTAGTTCAATTACTGCCCCTGCTTGTAATGTTAAGAATAGATTGGTTTGATGCTTCATGTCTTTTATAAACAGTATTGGGAATGAAGGATTCACACAGTATTTACTGATATACTTCATGTCTTGCATCCTTCATATACCTATGTTTGGACCAGAATGCCTTGCATCCGTCATGTCTTTTATAAACAGTATTTACTGATATACTTCATATAAGACACACAGTTAAAACACTTGGTATAACCTTACTATTAAATTTTTTCCTATTATGTATTGATCACATGCAGGGGCGAAGCCCCATTGCAAATGGGGTAGGCATGTGCCTACCCCAGCATTTTCCTCAATATACAAACGGGGTAGTATTTTCCCCAATACATGTATCCATTGCAAATGGACTTGCTGTTTTATATTGGATAGTGCTGGTTTGTTAAATGAGCTGGATTTAGCCTGTGTGGTTTGTTAAATGCAAATGGACTTGCTTTTTTATACTAGACAGGGCTGGTTTGTTATATGTTTTTCTACATAGAAAGCGGCATCTAGTCTGTATAGCTTGGTACTGGTAAAACATGCAGAATACATACATCAATGAAGATCATAAACCATATTGGTTGTTTTGGCTGTAGTTGTTATTTGTGTCCACTTAGTGCCTACCCCAACATTACATGCTAGCTACACCACGGATCACATGCATTATGTAGTTTTTTCCTATTATGTATTTTCTGTGCTTATGTTTTTTCGTATTATGTATTAATCACTAATGCCTTGCATCCGTGCTTATGTTTTTTCCTATTATGTATTGATCACATGCATTAATTTTTTTTCTTGTAAAGATCACATGTAGTTTTGAAATTTATACATTAGTGCAGTATTAAAAGTTGAAATGATTATATGAGGAATCGTACTTGGATGTATAAGCGGAAAGATGGACGCGGTGTAATGTCAGAGGATTTTTTCAAGGGTATAGATGTATTTGTTGATTTTGCATCTAGAGAGTTTGGAAATCAAGAAATTCAATGCCCTTGTCAAAAATGTAAAAATGAAGCTCTTAGGGATGGTGATACCATTAAATTCCATTTGTGCAAATATGGATTTGTGCTTGGTTATGAGTTATGGAGATTTCATGGAGAAGTTAATGGTGCTACTAGCAATAACGATGATGGAAATAGTAATTGGGATAATGATGATAATTATTTCCAAGAGAATAGGATGGAAGCCATGGTTTATGATGCTGGAGGTTCACTCCTTCACAACATGTCTGAGAGAGATTCAAATGTGGAGGAACCTCCTAATGCAGAGGCGAAGAAATTTTTTGATTTATTACATGCTACGAAGCGACCTTTATGGGATGGTTGTGAAACCCATACAGAGTTATCTGCAATTGCTAGATATAACGCAATCAAAGCAAAATATAATAGTTCCAGAAATGAATTTGATGAGTATCTTAAAATCAGTAAGGAAATGTTGCCTCCTGATAATGTCTTGGGTGATAGTTTTTACAAGATGAAGAAGTTGGTGACTGCATTTGGTTTGCCGTATCAAAAAATAGATGCATGTCGAAATGGTTGTATATTATTCTGGAAAGATGACAATGAGCTTAGGACTTGCAAATATTGTTCCGCTGAAAGATACAAAGCAAAGAAAAATAAAACAAAAGACGTCCCATACTCAAGGTTGCACTACATGCCGCTTATTCCTAGGTTACAAAGGATGTATGCGTCTATGGCAACTACATCGCACATGAGATGGCATGCTACTCGGAATTATAGTGATGGATTGTTGTGTCATCCTTCATACGGAGAAGCATGGAAGCATTTTGATAGAACATATCCTGACTTTGCGAAAGAGACACGTAATGTTTGATTAGGCATGTGCACGGATGGATTTGCGCCATTTGACCAATTTGGTAAACAATATTCTTCTTGGCCGGTTATTTTGACGCCTTATAATTTGCCACCATGGATGTGCATGAAAAATCCTTATATGTTCTTAACTCTTATAATTCCTGGGCCTAGAGATCCTAAACAAGGAATAGACGTATATTTGAAACCACTAATTGATGAGTTTGAATCTCCTTCGGAATGGAGTTCTTACGTATGATGTGTCAATGAAGAATAATTTTATCATGCGTGCATCTTTTTTATGGACCATTAGTGACTTCCCAGCTTATGGTATGCTCTCTGGTTGGAGTACGTCTGGTAGATTAGAATGTCCGTATTGCATGGAGTGGACATCGTCATTTCATTTGGCTAATGGAAGCAAAATGACTTGGTTCGATTGTCATCATTGTTTTTTTAGATTTCGATCATCCATGTAGACAAAACAAGAAAGATTTTCAACGAAACAGAGTCGTTACCGATCCAGCACCGCCGATGTTGTCTAGTGAAGAAATTTAAGAACGCGTGCAATATTTTCCTAAAATATATAATAATCCAAATGGGTTAAATTTCAACATTGAAGGCAAAGGTTTGAGTCATAATTGGTGTAAACAAAGCATATTATGGGAATTGCCATATTGGAAAAATCTATTAATTCATCATAATATTAATGTCATGCATAATGAAAAAAATGTTTTTGAGAATGTGATCAATACAATTCTCAACGTCAAAGGTAAAACTAAGGACGATTTGAGATCAAGACGTGATATACGACTTTACTGCAAACGTCCCGAACTTGAGCTTGGTGAAGATGATAGTAACTTTTAACCTAAAGCATGTTATGAGCTAAGTCAGGATAGTTGCAAAATTCTATTGAAGTGGGTGGAGAATCTACGATTACCGGATGGTATTGCTTCAAATTTACGTAGATGTGTTGATTTGAATAGCTTGAGAATGAACGGTGGTTTGCTTTAACTACCAACATAAGGGTCATTTTGCTAATGAGTGCAAGAATCCAAAGTTTGAAAGGTAGTGCCACAAATATGGAAAGTCCAAGCATCTCAAGTAGGACTATCCATAACCGGCTAAGAGTAAGCAGATTGTGAAGGCTTTTACTTTGGAAGTTGTGTTGTCTTCTTCACGAGCTCCTACTGGCAGAGGAGAAAGGAAAGGGTGTCGTTGTCCAAGGTACTCTTTCATTTAATGGTGTTTTAGTTCGTGTGTTGTTTGATACTGGAGCATCGCATTCTTTCATTTGTAATGAGCTTGTGTGCCGCTTGGGTTGGAACCCGAGATTTGTGATAGACCTTTGGTTGTGACTAATCCAGTTAGGGGTTCGTCTAGCCTTTGTATGCTTTGTTGTGGTCTTGTGTTGTCGAATCATGGTTGCTCATTTGTGTGTGATTGCTTTGTTTCGAACTTCGCTAGGTTTGGGATAATCTTGGCATGATTGGCTCAAGAGGTATGCGGCAAGAGTTAATTGCGAGAAGATAGAGGTGAGAATCAAGAATGTGGAAAGGGGAAATATTTTGATTCGATGTATGCCCGAAGATGATGTCTTCGTGAGCTTTTTATATTCGCTTGGGATTCCACAGGAAGACTTGTCATCTGTGCTGATCGCTAATGAGTTTGAGGATGTATTTGATGAGGTCAAAGGGTTAGCGTCGCATCGTGAGATCGAGTTTAAAATTGATTTGGTCGAGGAAGCTAGACCTATTGTTACTCCTCTTAGGCGGATGACGCCTAAGGAACAGAAAGAGTTAGAGGTACAAGTTCAAGACCTTTTGGGAAAAGGATTCATTCGGAGAAGTGTATCCGAATGGGGTGCACCAATGGTGTTTGTAACCAAGGCAGATGGCTCGTTGAGATTGTGTGTGAACTATCGTGAGTTGAATAAGGTAACCAAGAAGAACAAGTATCCGTTGACAAGGATAAATGAATTATTCGATCAACTTCACGAGGCCAAAGTGTTTTCTCAGATGGATTTGGCAATGGGATTTCACCAGTTGAGAGTGGCGAAGGATAGTGTGATGAAGACTGCTTTTAGGACACCGTCCAGTTTCTTTGAATGGTTGGTGATGCCATTCGGGTTGACTAACGCGCTAGCGTATTTTGTGGATCTTATGAATAGAGTTTTCAGAGATCAGTTGAGCAAGTTCGTGCTTGTGTTCGTGGATGATATTCTGGTTTATTCCCGGAACGAGGAAGAACATAAGACACACTTGCGAGTTGTCTTGGAAATCTTGCGAAAGCATCAGCTGAAGCCTAAGTTTTCGAAGTGTCACCTCTAGAAGAGTGAAGTGAGGTTCTTAGGCCATGTTGTTTCTGGAAATGGAATAGAAGTTAACCCGGCTAAAGTGGCAGCAATATAGGACTGGGATAGACCTAAGAATGCAAAAGAAGTGAGAAGTTTCCTTGGGTTGGCTAGTTATTACCGAAGGTTTATCAAGGATTTCTCCAAGATAGCTGCACTGTTAACAGGATTGACGAAGAAGAACCAAGTGTTCACATGGGATGCAAAGTACGAGCAAGCTTTTGGAATCCTGAAGGAGAGACTGATGAGTGCTCCTGTGTTGACCATTCCGAGTGGGAATGAAGAGATGGTGGTATACAGTGATGCATGTGGTACTGGACTTGGAGTTGTGCCGATGTAGAAAGATAGAGTTGTGGCCCACGTAAGTGGACAGATGAAGCCGCACGAAATGAATTATCCAACTCATGATTTGGAGTTGAGGGAAATCTTGTTTGCTCTGAAGATGTGGAGACATTATCGGTTGGGAGTTCGATTCGAGTTATTTACCAATCACAAGTCGTTGAAGTATCTTTTCTCCCAAAAGGATTTGAATCTTCAGCAGCAATGTTGGTTAGAGTTTCTGGCATCATATGGTTTTGGTATAGCTTATACTCATGGAAAAGGCAACGCAGTTGCAGATGCGTTGAGTCGAAGACATGCAAGTTTAGGAGAAATGATTTCGGAATGGAAAAGCCTCGATTTCTTAGCTAGGTTTGATTTCAGGCCACGGTGTGAGTTAAAGCCTGAGATGATGGCAACCTTATCGATAAGACCCACTCTCATCGAAAGGATTGGCGAAATCCAAAAATGTGATGGAAAATTTGTTGAGATCATCCAGAAGTTGGAACCTGAAGATAAAGATTTCGAGGTCGATCGAGAGGGTTAGCTTCGAAAGCAAGGACGATTGGTTGTTTCCGATAACGATGACTGATGGATGAGGTTCTGAGAGAATGTCATCACTCTAAATTGATGATTCATCCTGGTGGTAATAAGATGTATCAGGACATGAAGCGAGTCTACTAATGGGAAAGGATGGAAAGAGATATTGGAAAGTTCATTTCCAAGTGCATGAACTGTCAGTTGGTGAAAGATGAACAGAAGAAGCCGAGTGGATTACTTCAGCCGTTGGAAGTTCCTACATGGAAGTGGGAGCAGGTATCGATGGATTTTATCAATAGACTACCTAGAACAAGGGTAGGAAACGAAGGGATTTGGGTCATCGTGGATCGCTTGACCAGAAGTGCAAGGTTTATTCCTGTCAGATTGACTAGGACAACATCAAAGTTGGCTGAGCTATATATAAAATGGATAGTTATATTCCGTGGTATCCTGAAGAGTATAATTAGTGATCGACATCCATTATTCACAAGTGGGTTTTGGAAGAGTTTGCAAGAAGCTTTGGGAACCGAGTGGTGTTTGAGTACGGCTTGTCATCCCCAAACTGATGGTCAGACTGAGAGGGTTAACCGAGTTTTGGAAAATCTCCTAAAATATTATGTGTTGGATTTCGGGGGATCGTGGGAAGACCATCTACATCTAGTTGAGTTTGCATATAATAATAGATACCAGTCGAGCGCTGGGATGGCACCATACGAGGCATTGTATGGTCGACCATGTAATTCTCTAGCATGTTAGTTAGAAACTGGAGATAAGTTGGTACTTAGGCCAAAGATGATAAGAGAAACCTCAGTTGTATAGAGATCGTTTGGCAACGATTGAAGGCAACCCAAGATCGTCAAAAGATCTATGTTGATAGATGTCAAAAAGATTTGGAATTCGACGTTGGCGATATGGTTTTCGTGAAGGTTTCGTCGTTGAAGCACGTAGTTCGGTTCGGAAGTAAAGGAAAGCTAGCTCCAAGGTTCGTTGGACCGTTTCCAATAGTCGAGCGGATTGGAAAGCTCACATATAAATTGGAGTTACCCGAGAAGATGTCAAGTCGGCATAATGTTTTCCATGTGTCGTTTCTACGGAAGCGTGTACATAATTCAAATGTGGTGGTATCTCCATAGAAGTATAAAGACCTAGAAGTAGAGACCGTAGTAACAAGACCTCGTAAGCTGCTTCGTGTGGTGTGGAATGACATGAAACATCTTAGGATGAGGACGGTTAAGCTAGTCAAGATATAATGGAGTGAGGATGGCAACGCTTGTATGTGGGAGGCGGAAGAGAGTATGATGACGACCCATCCGGAAATCTTCTTCAGTATGACCCATTGATATCGTGTCATCATTACATCATTATAACTTGGGTTGTTGTTATTAGAATTCTGCGTGCTAGGATAAGGCTATGGATGTATGGATTTATGGCTGTTAGTTTGGATGACAGAATTGGCTGCTCATGGATGATAGGCATGCGAAATTGTTTTGGTTGCTTGTGTTTGTTTGGAATTTCGGGGGCGAAATTACTAATGGGGGGAGAATGTAACAGCCAGCATTTTTACATATCATAGGATCATGAAATATTCTTATTTTGTTCTCTAAGGGTTAAATCATTCTCATATTTTAATATGTTATTTATGGGGATGTTAATTTTTACAAATTGTACTTGTGACCATTTTACCCCTGTCATTTTTGTGTAAGGCAAAACTTTTGACTGGGATCGAATCAGGTGTTAAGATTGATTTCATTGAAATGGAAATGGTGTGCCAATTCCGCAAAGTGGTCACATTAAAGATTTGGTTCAGCGGTTTGGGAGGAATCGCTGTTTTAGTGTTACACAATTTGTTGTTCAGGTTTTGTGAAGCAATTGATGGTCAGATTTGAGGTGGCCCATTAGTAGGCTAGTGGGAGGCTATAAATAGGGGTTAGAGGTATGGAGAATAGTTTACTTTCTTCATTCTCTCATTTGGTTGAGCTCGTGATCCTCCTTACTCAATCAAATACACCTTTACACAATTAAAATCTAAATCTAAGGAAGAAGATTGAAGATTTACATCTATCAAAGCAAGATCTACATCAATTGAAGAGAGATTTCATCAAATAAAAGAGTTTAAAGAGTGTTCTTCGCTGTTCGGATCGAGAATTCGGTGATTTTGTGTTGTTTTGAAGAATTGGTGAGTGATAATCATCTCTCACATGGATTCAATCAAGTATATGGGTTGTTTGATCATAATTTTGTCATTTTCAAGTTGTTTTCACCTAGATCTATATCACGGTAAGTATATTTCATTTGAATCACCATAGGATCTAATCTAGCAACTTAAAACTGGTAATTCTTATGTTATGTTAATGCAAGTTAGATCCATTATTCTAGTTTATTCATTCATTTATCATGATTTTGGTGAGTTTTATATGATTATCGATGATAATTATCATTTTGATGTTGTTAACGGTTTCATAACATGTTTATGGTTAAATTGGATGAATTGGATGAGTTGATATCGGAAGATTTGGTCGAGTTTGGAGCTGTTTTGGTCAGATATTGGAGTCAGGTTGTTTTTCATAGGTCAGGTCGCTGACTTGTTGCTACAGAAATGCATTCAGGTCATTTCGGATGCTTCAGGTCATTCAGTTATAGATCAGACCGTTGGGAAGAGCCAGTTCATAGGTCATGGTGCTGACGAGGCATGGTTGGATCGTGGCTTGAAGCTTGCGAAATGGCTTCGGGTCTGTTAGCATGTATGGAAAAGGAGGGCCGTTCAGGTGAATCAGGTTGTTAGGGATATAGTGAGGTTGGCTCGTGAATAGTTGATGGGTCGGCCACTTCTGGTGTTATGTGGTTGAACGTAAGAGGTCGTTATACGACCTAGGACGTTAGATCGTGGGTAACACCTAGGAAGGTTATGTCATTAAAACGACCTAAGGGAAGTCACAACGTTTGTAAACGCCGTGGATGAAGATAGAAGTGTTGTCATTTGTTTTTCATAGCGGGAAGTCTGGAAATGCTATGAAATGAAATATCGACCAAACGAAGTACATTTTCGGATCAATGATGAGTGTGGCTTCGAATTATGTTCAAGGGGAAAATTGAAGTGATGTGATGTGTTCGTTGATCATCGTAATACAACGGATATGAAGACGACTCAAGTATGTTTTGAGCTCGTGGATAATGGTTGCTCATGTATGGCCTGAGCTTATGGAGAGTCGCTGGTGATGGCGACTAGAGTTATGAAGGCTGAAAATTATTATTGTCGTAGGTTCTAGCAGACTCAAAGCAGGGTATCATGGCGATGCCCTTAAGGATTTGATTCAATAAAGATCATATACCCCAGGCAGTCATGATGGGTCTAGTTGTAGAGAATGGAAAAGACAAACATACGAGTCATGAAGGCGTATGGAGTTTTTGCTAGAACTGGGGTTTACCATTAGCCCTTGACATATGGCAGGAGGCTGTCATACGATTAACGGGGGTTTCAAAGCGGATTGGCGGTGATAGCCAGAGTCATGGATGATGATTGTGTTGCTTGTATTGTCTTGTATGGATTATTCGACGTCGTAGGAGATATCTCTTGGTGCTTGTGTGATGTTGGTTTAGGCCTTCGGGGCTTGCGCTTGGGAGATGTCGACATCGATTAGGATGGTCTATGCCTGATAACTGGTTGTTATGGATGTATTGTTCTTTCCAAATGCTTGTTTTTTAAAGGTTATCACTGTCGTATGTGGTGAAGACAGGCTTTGGGTTTCTTCTCTGATGTTTTGGGTAGGTTGACTGACTAATCTACCTATTCTTATATACTTTGTTGATGAAGTTAGATAGTTGTTTATCGCTCATTAAGAGTATTGTCTGACTCAAGGTTTTATGTTTTCTCTTATTACCATGTGTTTTTCATCCGATTTTGGATGGGCAGACTAAGTAGCAGGTGACAGCTGATAGATCTTGATGAGGACGATGTTACTGTGTGGCGACGAGCAGGAGGCTGGCGTATTATTTTCTAATATCTAGTATATGTTGTTCCCGTTGTTGGATGTTTCTCTGAGTGCTTGTAATGAGGCTTATTGTACATACTCTTACAGTACTTTTCCAAGGTTGTAATGGAAGTTTCAATCTAGTCATGAAAAGGTTTAAGATTCTGCTCAATTCTGCTTCACTATTATTACCTGTTGTATATGTTCAATTATATTTTATCCTTGAGCTGTGAGTTATACGACAGGACTAGCTAGTATTTATCTTCTTTGATGATCATCCATAGCTGCCTGGCACACCTTTCAGCACATTATTCCTCTTGTTTAGTGCATGAGTTATGGGTGGTTGTCGCACTACTGATCCTATTTAGAAGTCCTAATAGGCTATGCTTGGTTATTGTGCTCTTAAAATAAAAAGAAAATAAATAATATATATATATATATTGTATTATATATATATATATATATGACATCCTCCTTGCTATGTAAAAACCAACCTATCAATCAATTTTCTGATTTATGAAATGTGTTACTATTTTATGATGTATTATGATTTTTCGGTTGATAGTTTTTAGGATTTGCGATTATTAAATTTTGTCTCTTGATATGAATGTATATATATATATTCCAAATTCATCGCTATTTTATGCTCATTTTTTTAAAACTTTATTTGAAAATAATTGGAATTCATATGTTTTAAAATTCTCTCCATTTTATAAAAATTAATTGTAAATATATCATTCTACAATGTGAAATTTGCCGCTCATTTCAAGAGTATTATGATTTTTGTTTTATTGAATAAAATTTATGATCTACATTCTCTCTCTTGATCTGATTTTATATTTTTACTCTATTTTTTTAACACTATTTCAATTTCTATATCCTTTTAATGATAACAAAAAAGAGAGAATGGTTTAGTTTCTGATTGGTAAGTGAATATTTCATGAATATATTCATATTGGAATTTCAATTCATTTATTCTTCCCACTCATATGCATATATTTAGGGGGAGCATACATATAGGGGGAGTTCTACACTTTATTGTCAAACACAATACCTCTATTCAAAATATTATTATATATTTGTCATCATCAAAAGGGGAGATTGTTGTATATAACAAAATAATTTTTGTTTGATGATAACCAATATATATATATATATATATATATAAATGTGTTTGCAATTGTACTATTCTACTACATCACATACATAAATATATATATATATTATTTTGAATAAGATGCCATTGCATAAGATTTTGAATATTCAAACAGTGTTTATTCAAATAAATATTTTATTTCAACATTTGGAATAGTACAAATCTCTAACGCCACTATTGTACATCCCACTATCATATAACACAACTGTACAAATTTCATTTATTACATTTTGTCCTCATTACAACACCTAAGATTCACACTGTCACTCAGATTTATATATAGACTCACTCACATGCACTGACACTCACTTTTGTCTTCAGTCTGCCTTGGAGTCAGTCCAGTCGCCTGCATACCTATCACAGAAACACACATATAGTAAACTAGAACAAAATAAATTTGATGGCGTAGTCGATTAGTCCATTTGATTCCCCCTGCTAATGGCATCCTCGTCATCGTCCCCTTCTTCTTCTTCTTCCACTTTCGCATCTGCTTCCTTTCCGCCTCATCCTTTTTCTCCTCTTCATTCATCTGTTCCAAAACCACTGACCCTCCTTATCCACCTCCATTAGTCGAACCTTCTTCTAACAATGCTTCAATTTCTAATATTCTACATACTCACAATGTCAATGTTAATCTGAATCCAAAAATTGGGAATGTTCCTAATTCCTCTAATTCCAATGTCCAACTACTAGATCTGAATTCTGTTCATAGCAATGCTACCTTCATTTCATCAAAAACTCCTTTCATTTCGTCAAACATTGCTAATCCCAATCCTATCAACATCAAATTTGATTTCGCTTCTCTTTTTAAGCAGCTCCCTCGAAATGCAGGTGTGTTCAAACCACATCACTTTGAAGTTGCTAGAGATGGAATTCTAAAAGATCTTCCACATCTACTTAGGATTGAGGGTGTTAAATATTGGAGTAATCACTTGGTTGGTTTCTTCCTGGATGGGACATTATCATATATTATAGTGGTAAATTTCTTAACTAAATTTTGGAAATTAGATGGTGAGGTGAATATTAAATCGGATGACATCAATATCTTTTTTAATTTTTCAAGCGATGTAGATAGAGATAGAATTCTTAAATCTGACCCGATTTTTATAATGTGGAGAATATTCAAAATTACTAAATGGGATCCATCTATTGGAAGTTCACAAGCACAGTTTAAAATAGTTCTTGTACGAATACATTTTCATAGAATACCTTTGATTCTTTGGACTCTAATAGGAATAAATTGATTGGCTTGTCATGTTGGGAAACTAATCTTCTTTGATGGTAGTACAAAGAAAATGCAATGGTTTAAATACGCTAAATCTCTTGCTGAAGTTTCTCCAGATTTCAAACTGCCTGATTCGTTTGATATCGCTGGTTTAGGAGATAATTATCCACCATTGAAGCTTTCTTATGATTGGAAGCCATATATATGTACATTTTGTAGAATTTTTTGTCATGAAACTTCTAACTATGAGTTGAAATTTAAAGTTGAGTTAGATCAGAATGTGCAGAATAATGATGATCAAAATCAAGACTATTATGAGGATGTGCATGTGAATCACAGAGAGAATGTTAGGCAATTTAAGGGTAAGGCTCAAGTAAATGAAAATGAGTGAGGTTGGAAAAATGTAGCTTCAGAGAAAAATAAAGTTTTGAGAAAGATAAGTGAAGGTGTCATGAAGGAGGATATTGTTAATGAGGATTCAAATGGTAATAATGTAAGAAAGGGTGGAAATGTGGGTGTTGGTGATAAAACTAATAACATAGATGTAACGACCTAGATTTTTAGCGATTGAATAATTAATTAATTTAATTATTTAAATGGTGGTGGCAATTTAAATGACTTGAATTAAATTATTTTGAATATTTAATCAATATAAATAGTGGGATGATAAATATAATTCTGAAATAGTTGGAAATTGTTGAATTTGTAATATTACATGTATTGGATAATTTAAAAGGTTTACTTTAGTTTAGAATTGAATTATAATAATGAATTCATTTGTAAATGGCATTTGAATGTAAAATTTATAATATAATTAAAAACGAGCTCGTAATGTCATGGTAGTTTGTAGTTTTACGTTTTGATCTTCAACTGAATATACATGATTCATTATAAGTCGAATTTCTTTAAAATAAGAAAAGTTCGAATCTATTGAATGATAATTTTCTAATGAAAGAGAAAAATCGAGATTATGTTTTAAATAATTTGAGTTATGTTCAAATTAAATTTTTATAAACTCGCTATGAAATCAGTTATAAATTATAACGATTTATTTAATAATATAAAAGGATTTTTATTAAATCGAATATTGATTTATCTTGGATTTAAAAATATCGAGTTATAAATCCAAATATATTTATTTTAGAGTTGTATGATATTCTATTTGGATATATACGATAATATGGGTTTATTATTGTTAAATTTAATTTCTTTTGAATTTATTAATATTTTATTGATTTTAATTGAGCCTTAAAAATAGCCATTTTGCAAACGACCACCTTTATTTATGAAACGAATTTTATTAAATCTGTAATGATTAGTTATTGCTAGATTTCAAGTTTCATGCCAATTGGAGTTGTTTCGTGACCGTGCGTATTTTAATTGTAAATCAATCGATAATTTGACTTCAAAATAACGTAGTTTGAGAAAACCTGCTTGAAATTCAACGAAACAAGTTTTATTATGTCCGTAATGATGAACCATGATTGCATGTCCATTTTCATCGAAAACAAGATTCTTATGTGATCATATAAATTTTTAAGCGTCGAACGAATGTACCCATTTAATAAATATGAGTACAAAAGTCAAATAAAAAAATTATATATACTATCTCTATAAATAACTCTTACATCCTCTAACCTTAAACCTCATTCTCTACATCCCGTAGTCAACATAAATGTACGCCGCCACCATTATTTTTGATCGTGAGTTCTAAAAATTCATAGAAAATAAAGTAAAATATTATAAATCCAAAATCATACATATTTGAGATCCTGGAATGTCTCTCTCCATTCTGGTGTAAATTTTGATGCCTTTGAGCCCTTTCTTTTTCATTGCATTGTACAGTTCGAGGCCTAGGGTTTATGTAACTGAGTTATGGAAGCTTCGATTGGAGAAATGATCATTGTATTCGGGTTCGTGGCTTCGATTAGCATCTATAGGCAGTTGGAAGTTTTCATGTTCAAAGAGTTTGTGGGTTTCTGTAGTGCCACGAAGGAGCTGCTGCGATGCGGATTTTTGAAAGAATGCGAGTTAGAGAAGAATGGTATGAGAAGACAAAGTTGTAAATGGAGAGTTTAACGGTGTTATTTCTTTTAGGATTTATGGAGTAGAATGATAGGATGAATCAAAGAAGAACAAGACATGGCCATTTTGTGAGAAATTGCATTGGAACTGGGTTATGAGGGAGAAATAGATGAGAAGCGGTATTAAGTGATAATCCTGATTAAGATGTTTATTAAATATTAATTTATATAGTAAATAGATGTTATTTGTATTCGAACTTGTAAAATCCATAATATGCTATCAGAATCTAACAAAACAAGATCCATTGGGATCGTGTGGACGAAGGCTACACAATGGAACTAGCTTGGAGCGATTTGGAGCTCATTACAATTTATGGCAAAATAAAACGTCTGATCGAATCAATCGATAGTTTTTCATCATTTAACGATTAACGACCAAGGTGAGTAAACTAACTAACTCTGTCCAGTTTCATAATATTATAAATGTATTTTAAAGTTGATATATGATGGTTGAATGTTGTGTGATGGTTGTTTGGATGAATTGCAAATATATTAGTTGAAATTATAGATATAGTTATATATATAAATCATTGGTTAAATATTGATTCTATTTGCTATGATATTTTATATTGATATGTAATTGGTATTATTGATGTTCATTAACATCTGTGAATGCAGGAAAACATGTTAGAGGGATTCAACTAGATTCCTCAAAATTATTACTGTTTATTTTCATATATTGTGATATATGATGTGCAAATTGTTCTATGTTAGATTTTGTTGTATTGGTTGTTTGGATAGCACTAGCCCTAGAATAATTGGTATTTAAATATCGTAAAAATGTATTTTAAATAAAAAAAATGAATTTGTGTTTGAAAAGGAAAAACTATTTTTCTGATATAGAAATTTGATTTCAAATGGGCTAGAATATTTCAAATTGTTTTTAATTATATAAAAACAAGTAGTTTGATTTATAAACGATGTTTATAAATGAGAGAAATAATTATCATTGGATAATTTAGGAATGTTAATTCAATAGAGATTTAAAAGAGAAATTAGAAATTGTTTAAAAAGAAAACAATCAAATTTATTCCGACATTCGGAATGTGAATATAATTAAAAATAATTCCATAAGGATTTATAATTAGAATTCGACTGCGTCGAATGTTATAAAAATAATTTATTTTCAAAAATCATATTTTATATAGTTTGAAATATGACACGTTAATTAATATTCGGTTATAAAAATGAATTTAGAAATTGAGTTGACCTGAAACGGTGAATTTATTCCGATGCTCGGAATGTTAATTGAATATAGATTATTCAAAATAGAGTTATACGTTGAAATTCGATTATATCAAATTTAGGAAGGTACTATTTAGTTTCCATTTTTAATTCAGATGTATTTAATTAATTAAATATTATTTATTCAATCTAAATAAAGAATCAAAGTAATATTTTAATTTAAATATTTCGGAAGTAGGTATTACAACGCTATAGTTATAATCAATGTTTTATGCAACGTTCATTTAAATCTATATAAACGGATTTGGAAAAGTTTTCCAAATATAATCAGAAATGTTTTCTAAGCATAGGAAATGAAATGATTTTGTTCATAAAAATTTAAAAAAATGAAGTTAAGGAAATTAGAAACTGACTGGAGATTAGTTAAGTTAAATTGCTTCCTGGTGTCGATCTGATGTTGATTTCGGCCTTCGGGATTGATACTTATGGAATTGTTCTCTTACTAGTTTACGGTTAGGGATTGATGATTGTGGAAGAATAGAGATGCATGAATAAGAAATGGAAATGTTTTCCGATGTTAATAAGAAATATTTTCTATAATATAGAAAATAAGTAGTTTATGATATATGGAAATGTTTTCCAAAAATCGCTAGAGGCTAAACTGGTTTTGAGAAATATCTGGGGATAGATATGGAAAGCATGACACGAGAAGTTAGGAAATGATAATTTAATAAGAAATTAATTTAAAGAGCTCAGTATTGTTTGATGCTTGATCGATAGAATTTCTATTTGAAAATAAGATCGTTGGTCGTATGGATGTTTCCTTTAATAGTTAAATAATTGGCTATCAAAGTTTTTTGCCCATTTTATATTTCCATTGTCAATACGGAGAGACCGGGATTAGGTTTATTATCTGAAAACCACTCCATATGGGCATAAGCGTTGTGAATCAAATATGCTGAAGATAATTGAAGACATAGTAAAGGCAAGGGCTGTTCTGTTAATCATAGGTAGAAATTACCTAAGATGGATTGATGGGATAGTGCCTTCGGTTTGTCAAGTCCCAGGACAACTTATATGGATGAATATCTGACAGCGTATGCCTAATAAATCATATACGTTGATCTCTTCAAACATATTACGTTTGGTGGCGGAGGAATTCATTTCTCTTAGCTTTATACCCATGATATTTTTGGGGAAATTGATAAATGGTTTGGCTGGTTTGATGACGTGGCATTCAAAGTGAATGAAGATGTGATATGCCGAAAAGGTAAATATGGCCTCTAGCTTGACAACCAGGAAATGACAAAAAAAAGGCAGGCATCATGGCTAAGTGGATCGCTCCCAATTAGGGTGTTTTATCACCTATCTAGAGAAAATTCATTTACTTCTTTAATCTATCAATGTTTTCCCTTTCGGGAAACAGTTGCTGATCCCAACCATTGTTGATATAAAATCGATACACTCAAGTGAAATGAGTGGTCGGTCACGTGTGGCCTGGTTGCAAGATGTTCCTATTGAACCCAATGTATTCCCCTCTAGAGATACACTATCGGAAGGTGGTTCCACACCTTGTCATAGTTGGAAATCCATTACCCAATAAGCGCCCCACGGTTTTTTATTATATACTATGTATGTAGAGCATGAGATGCAAGTGTTCTGCTAGATTGTTATTTACTTGATTTAGACACTATTATTACATCAGAATAGCATTGATTTTAAAGAATGTTTTGGGTTGTCGTAAGGTAAAAAACATATGTATTTATGTGTGGATCAGTCTTATGATTATCTTTTCTTTTAAAAGGTTTTTTAAAGTTAAACTAAATGGTTGAAGCTTACTCTTGACCTAGTGTTTATTTTGTTTTTTTTTCCTTAAACTCTTGGGTGCCTAAATTTTTACGGGCAGTCAAGTAGTTGGGATTTTACAGATATACTTGTAAGAGCTTGGAGCATGAGGCTTCAACATTTTATAGCTATCGATTATTTTCTTTGTGTTGTAAGTGTTGTACTTTGATAAATGTTATGTATCTACAAGAGGATTTGTATTTCAAAAGTTATGTTATATAATATATTTTATTCGTTTCGCTGTAAGATTCGTGTTTACTCTTGATGTCATTGTGTTTATGCTCTTCTTATATTCTATCTTTCTTTTTTTCTATTCTCACCTTCTAACTTCTTTCTATTAACGATCTGGTAATTTTCTAGTGGTTGGCTAGTCGATATGGTATTTACGTTGATTTTCGGGGTTGAAAATCTCTTGGGTCGTTACAATAGGAAATTCTTCTGGAGCTAAATAATCAGTTGTTTCTCAAAAAAGCAATGACAATGTTGGAGTGGATACAAATACTGGAAATCATTTGTCTAAGAATTGTGATAAGAATGGTCATCTTTCTTCTTTGAACAAAAGGAAACATGTTATTATTGAAAATTATCAAGTTGATGAGGAGTTTTATGTAAATAATACATTCTCCATTTTGGAAAATCTGTATGCATTGGAAGATTCAAACTGTGCTACTACATCTATCTTTTCATCTGATTGTTCTTCTAATTCATCTACCTTTTCATGTATTCACACTATGTCTTGTGCTTCATCTTTCAGCTTTCAGGTTCCTTCTAATTCTTCTTTTGGTTACAAGCTTAACTCCTCTGCTCCATCATCTTCACCTTATTCTCACTTATCTACTCCACCTCACATTATCCTTTCACTACCTATGTCCTCTTCTGATAATAATTCATCTTCTCATTCAGTAGGAAATTCATCATCACAAGGAAGTAATAAAAAGAAAAAAGGTAAAAAGAAAAAAGCTCAAAAGTCTTCTTCTAGTGATTATGGAGATTTAAATGATGGTATTGAGTTCACCCCAAGTGATGTCATGCCTATGAGCAGTCAAAAAATTCCTTCAAAAAGACATACCAGGAAATATCCTAACCCTCTTATTGACCCTCCTTTGAATTAATGATTCAAAACATAGCTTTTTGGAATATTAGAGGCATGCATTTGGCCTCAAAGAAGGGTGATATTAAAGTTTTGATAAGAGACAGTAATGTACAACTTATTTGTTTATCTGAAACCAAGTTGGATTTATGCTTAACAATGAAAACCGCTTCTTTCATTTCTCCGAGTTAGAACTTTGAACATAATCTTGCTGATGTGAGTTTTGGTAGATTATCGACACTTTGGAATCCATTTTACTTCAAGTTGATCAATTTTTTTTTCTTTGTATTAGATTATTCACTTCAAGTGTGAGCACTTGCCTTCGAATTCTTGTTTTTTTTTAACTTTTGTTTATGCTCATAGTGTTATATCTTTGAAGCAATTTTTTCTTGATAATTTGAACAATATTCATTCATCATCGGATCGTTGGATTATTGGGGGTGACCTCAATTATATGTTTTATTGTCTTCATAAATCAGGTGGTTGTTCAAATTCTATAAAAAGCATTGCATATTTGAATCAAGCTTTAATCAAGTCAAGTCTTATTCTTGTAAGTAGTTTCGGTTTTGATTTTACATGGTCTAACAGGAGTAAAACTAGCAATCCAACTCATCATAAACTTGATCATATCTTTGAAAATATCCAATTCCTTAACCTCTAGCCTAAATCCTTCTATCAAATCCTTCCTTCATCTTTATTAGATAACACTCCTTTGCTTTTTCATTGGGGAAGTGATGACGCTATTGGTAGGGGTAAATCCTCATTTAAATTTTTGGGTTAAACATGCAGATTTTTCTAACATTTTATTGTAGGTTTGTTCAGCTCAGAATAATTTTAATCCATTGTTATCACTATTAAACATGTTGAAGGCTCTTAAATTTTAACTTAAGATTTGATCATCTTGAGAGTTTGGTAAAATATCCAAGCAGTCTTTTTTAATCAGGAATGAGCTTATGAAGCTTTAATTTTTTATTCATAGAGATCCTATAGACATTAATCTGAGTAGAGTAGAGTCTGAATTGCGGAAAAAATTGGAGTATGCGTTGGATGTGGAGCTTTATGCAATAAGACAGCAGGCTTTCTTTCATAGGGAGGTTGACGCAGATTGGAATACTAAATTTTATCATAACTCCTTAATGATCAAAAGATCTAGGGATATAGTGTTCATGACAAGGGACATGAATGGTGATCTTAAGTCTACTGAAATTGGTATTAATGATGCATTTGTTAAGTATTTCTTCTCAATTTAGCTTCTTCCAGTTCTTTCAAAGCTGATGTGTATCCACTCTTTGGTATTAATCTGCCAATTTTGTCATCACAATAATCAGACAAACTAATTAAACTTATATCCAGAGATGAGATAAGGACAACAGTGTTTAGTTTGGATGCATCAGGCTGTGGAGGTCCAGATGGATTTAATGCTTTTTTCTTGCAGCAAAGTTGGTCTACTATTGGTAAAGAGGTTATTGATGCCATTTAATATATATTTTCATGCATAATGAATTGCCTTCAGCTCTCTCTGCCATAACTATTGCTTTATTTCGAAAAGTTGAAAACCCCACTTCAGTTTCTGAATTCAGGCCCTTTTCTTGTTGTACTATTGTATATAAGGTGATCTTATAGATATTAGCTATCATGTTGCAAGAGGTTGTGCCTTCAACTATCTCTGAAAATCAAGCTGCATATATTAATGGCAGATCTATAAGTGGTAATATTTTAATCACTCACAAGTTACTACATGGTTACAATAGGAAGAATATTTCTCCTAGGTGTATGATTAAATTAGATATTAGGAAAGCTTTTGATTCAGTTTCATGGAGTGCTATCACTGCTATTATGTCCAGAATGAATTTTCCACTGCCTTTTTGGCATGGATATATACTTGCATTTCATCTCCTTACTATTCTATCTCAAGGAATAGTGGACTGCATGGGTACTTTAAAGGTAGTCAAGGTGATCCAATCTCGGCGTATCTTTTTATAATTGTAATGGAGCTTCTTAATTTATTGCTTGTTGATCAAGCTCAAAAGAGGAAGCTTGAACTTCATCCTAGATGTAAGAATCCTATGATTACTCATCTTATTATTGCTAATGGTCTTATTATTTTTACAAAGCCAACTTTATCCAATATTCAATGTATCATGTCTACACTTCACACGCTCTACAACATCACTGGGCATCAGATTAATATAAGCAAATCCTCAATTATGATTGTCGGTCTTCATGATGACAAGAAAAATGAAATCATTAAACTTTCTGGAGTTATGGAACTACCTATAAATGCTACCTATCTTGGCTTGCCACTATATGCTCTAGAATAACAAATGATATGTGTGCTCCACTTTTTGAGAAAATCATTTGTAAACTTCAACATTGGCCCAGTTGTAAACTATATTAGGCTGGCAGATTAACAATTGTGTAATCAGTTGCTACTGCTATGACAACATATTAGTCAAGACACTATATCTTGCCTGTAAAGCTTATCAAGATGATCACCAGTGCTTTCAATAGATTTCTTTGGCATGGGGATACTTATTCTAAAAAGATAATATACATTTCTTATTATAAGTTCTATGATGATAAGAAATTTGGAGGTATGGGTATCGTTAATCTTCATCTCTGGAATAAAGTAGTTGTATCAGTTTATTTTAATAAACTATTTAGTAGTGATAATGGATTATGGTCACGTTGGGTGCATCATAATCTAATTGGAAGTAAGGCTTTTTTGGACAATGTAGATTCCTCAAAATTGTAGTTGGAGATGCATATTAAAGTTAAGGGACACATTCTTACCTTTTATTCAGTTCAATTGCAGTAAAATGAAGGGTGTCTCTTTCCGGCATTCTCCTTGGTCCATGCAAGGATTGATACTAAGTAAGATAGTAGATTATAATGTTAGAATGAATTCTGGTATTCCAGATTCAGCTTTGGTTGAGGATTATATTCATGATGGAGAACTAATATTGCCTTATTCTAGTTCTATATCTTTGAGACATCTTTGGAGTGAGGTAGCTAATTCGGTGTTGTCGAATGGTGATAATTCATTATTTTGGAATGGAAAGTATTATTCTATCAAAAATATATATGGTCTATTGTATAAGGATAAACAATGTTTTTCTTGATCATCAAGAATCTGGAATTTAGGAAGCTTGGCTAAAAAGAATTTTTTGCTTTAGAAAGTGATCGCTAATGGACCGAATACAAAGGAGAAGCTGCATTCATTTAGTTTGTTTACCGATAGTAAATGTTTTCTATGTAATGTTGATGATAAACTAATGTACACTTGTTTTGTGAGTGTGCGTATGTTTTTCATATTTGAAGAATTCTTGCAAATGGAGGCTTTTACATGCCATCTAATATCAGCTATATAGAATGGTTCAGTATATTCAAGGCTACAAGGTGGAAGAATAAAAGAACTAAAGCATTGTTGAAGATACTGAAATGTTTTATACATGAAGTATGGACTGAAAGAAATAACAAGGTTTTCTGTGTTAGTAATTTAAATGCAAAGCAGTCGTTTTCCTTGATTCACAAAAATGTTGTAGGATCTTGAAGTTTAATTCTTTTTTGTGGCTCTGTCTCTTTGCAATGCTTATGTTTCTATTTGATTAGATTTTTCTGATATGTTATAGTCGCTTTCTTTTGTTTTGTATTTGTAGTTTGGTTTTTTATTTGTGATTATGTTGATAGTGATGTTTTGTTATGTGGTGTTCGTAGAGAGAGTTGTATAGTTGTTGACACTTGTATTGTTTTTTCTAAGTAAAAAAAAATATGGTTGCTTTTCAAAAAAAATAGATTTTATTAGCCTCAGAATTTTGGTGTGTTTCTCATCAACTTTCTTAACTTGGCCTGATATGTATATACATCTATCTGTGTCTAGACTGCTTATGATATTCATAGTGATACACTTAAATACCACATGGTAGACTGTATCTCTAGTGCTCATAGATCAGCGTCGACACATCCATACTGGTTTGCTGATCAGAACCAACATTTAAAATTTGTTGTTTCTGAATAGCCACAACTCTGATATAGTGGTATAATGATAGAAAATATATCTGATATTCAAATAGCTCACATATATAATTTGCACACTCACGATACATTGTATACACATACATGTGTATGTATATACACATATATATAATATGCAAGGGCAATATGGACAAATATCAGTGAATGCATAGTTCAAGTCAAACCAAGCCTGGCTAAGTAATGCACAAAGTACCACAAACAAATGAGCAACATGCACATGGAACAGTGCATATGGCAATAAAACACATGCACAAGGCAAAGAAGTGTAGAATAGAGATTCAGATAAAAATATGTACATGCCAATGTCAAATGCACAAGCCCAAGGCTTGAAGACAGTTTTCATTTGAATTGATGCAACTGAACAAGAACCAATGGCTCAACAAATATGAAGCAATACAAGTGTACATGACAAGTTCAGTATAGTAGCAGTACTAAGAAGCAAACAAGTGGTCAGTGCTTTTACCATGAACAGGAGAGGTTCATATGCACGAATATATATATATATATACATATACATATATATATATATATATATGACAGTGCGGCAGTTCAAGTTCTCTCTCTCTCACACACACACATACACAATACACACACACATGCATATATATATATATATATGTATGTATGTATGTATGTATGCATGGAATTTAACATGACACAAAAATATACAACAAAAAGTGTGCACAAGATACACAAGCATAAGGCAACATAAACAAGAAATGGCACATATGTATGGTTCAGGAAAAACAAGTCAACATGAACCATGACTGTATCATTTTCCAGTATCAAATGCATAATGACAGGTACAACAATATGGTACATGAAGCAATGCATGATCTCACTTATGCAAGGTCAGATCTGCCCTAAAGAACAAACCAAACAATATACACAAATGCAACAAAATGTAACACCCCATAATTTTAAAATATTAAAACTGAAAATTTTAAGAATACTTAATTTTTAGAAGAATTAAGTGAAAAGGGTTACGCCATTGCGTTCACCTCGAAATTCTGCTTGAGATAGAGTCCGAGTTTGCGTAAAATGGACATCGTATGAAGAAGTTATGAAGCTCGGAAGATTCAAAGTTTAAAGTTGTAAAACAAGTTGACCGCCCATTTTCACCATTCGACCGTTTACAAGTCGACCGCCCAATTATTACCAGTCGACCGTTTTCAAGCAGAAGTGAAAATTGTCGACCGGGGTCGACCGGTTGAAATTGGCCAGTCGACTGGTTGATTCTGGGCAGTTTCCTGATGATGTGTTTTTCTAATTTGAGTGGTTCGGATGGTTCCTAATTAAATCTAAAGGTCCTAATTCACCTAATACATCTATAAATAAATACCTAACCCTAATCTCTTCAATCCTAATCCATGGCGCCTCCATGCTGCTGCTCCAACTCAAATTAATTTAGATTTTATTCTTCAACAATCAAAGAAGAGGTTATTCAAGATCAGATTGCTACAACAACAACAACTAATTCTCTTTTCTAAGAATCATATCGCTGTTAGTTTATGTTACTTTCACATATAATTAAATTAAAAAGTAATTATGATAGGATTGCAAATTGGATATGTCTGTAAATAAGTTGAATCGTATCAAGTTTTGTAATTTGTTATCCTTCATATTCATACCCAATTGCTATTATCATATGCATGTCTGATCTTTCTTATCGTTATTCATTTCACATGCCTATTTATATGTTTACGCCAATTTTGATGTTTGATTCTCTTCCCTTCTTCTTTCCCCTTTTCCTTTTGAGATTAGGCTAACTTCGAGCCTAAGCATATTACGCTGAGATTTACGTACGAATAACGTTGGGATGATTGGGAAAAGTTTGGGAAATATGTAATAAAATGAGATTTGGCATAAATTGTTGATAACTATGAAATTGACTTGGGCACAATTTGGTACAACTTGTATACATGGAATTATAGGCATAACTTGAATTAGCATTATAAGCATAATCGGAAATTATGGGCAATTGGAATACATTAATTAAAGACTTGAAATTGGGCATGAATAAAAAGGAAAAGATAATGAATGCCTAAGACACCAGGTCAGATTGGGTTGCGGTAGAAGTCTGCTCGGAACCGCCCGACATATCCAGTAACCGCAAATGGCAATCTAATGTGAGAGGTCAAAGGTAGAAATTAGAAGCGTAATAGTGCTAAGATATGAGGTTAGATTCGGATTGCGGTAGAAGTCTTCCCGGAATCTCCCGGCATATCCAACAACCGCAAACGGTAATCTAATGTGGGAGGTCTTGCACAATTATGGATATAATGAATTAATGGACAATTAACCAAGATAAGACATGTGGTACGACATGGGAATAGAAAAGGGGTTAAGTGGGGTGACACGGGTAGCATGTGAAACATAATTAAGAGCACTTAACCATAATGAGACATGTGGTAAGACATGGGAGTAATAAAAGGGGTTAAGTGGGAAATCCTAGTAGGGACCAAGCCTAGGAGGGGAGCTTGTGTCAAGTGTGGGGACCCTTTTCAACCAGTAACCCATTTTTAGTATCTATATGAGGTCGAACTAGGTCGAGGACGGGACACAATTACTGGGGTTGATTGTAAGATGTCAAAAGAGTAAAGAGCGATGGCAACACAAGTCCAACGTAGTCATGTGTGTGCGTGGGTCCGGTCTGGCAGGTAAGACGTTGTTGCATCATGTAGGTATAAGCCGTGCATTTTAGTAGTATTGGGTTGTCACTTTAGGGAGTGATACAACTTATTGTGGGGCCAACACGGGTATCTACGAATTAGGAAGCCGATCGAATGAGGAGGATAGTGGGTACAACTAGTGGGGGTAGGAGCAAGTGGGCACCAACGAGAGCAGCTAGGAGTACACGAAGCTACCATTATTATGATTAGCAGGGAGGGATCACATTTTAGTATGAATCTAGTATTGGTGCGGTGCAGGAAACATCTTATAGTGGTTAGAAGCGCAATCGATGTTAAAACTTATTCATCTTGTTTACCTTGTCATACTTGCTTATGTTACAGTCATTTCTTATATCCAGTTTATGTTCTTATCCTGTTACTTAACTAATTATATTGTTAAAGTCATTGGACTCGCTAGACGTTATGTCCGAACCTTTTTGTTTCGCCTCTTTTCTTTCCTTCCCCCCCCCGGTTCTTAGGGTGGGACTAGCGAGGCTTGATTTGGATTTCTCTCTCTTTCTCTCTATTGGAAGTGCTGAAAGTAATGCTCAGCTTTGTTTCTCTTTCATATGGCATTTTGGAATGGGATTATGGTTTTTCTTTTATGTACTCTGATAATAATTTTGTTCAAGATGGATATTTGTGTACTTGGCTTTAGTATGTGGTTTTGATTTTGTAACCAGACATTTTTCGCTTTTCCGCTGTAGTAAATAAATTTTGAATTTTTAAGTACCATTTTATATATCTGTCTTGTAATGTTCCGTTCTATACTCTTATAACGCTCCATGAAACTTAATGCATTCCCTTAGTGAGTGACACTAATGGACGCGGGGTGTTACAACCAATATGGTCAAGTATGTACAAACATACAAATCATGGTCTAAGCAAACATAAGTGCTGCAGTGTATGTATATGCAACATAGTCAAGGAAACAAGATGAAGCAGGAGCAATAACATGGTGTAAACGTGATCAAATATGCACTTGTACAAAGTGTACACTACAGCATGGTGCAAACATGTATGCAAGACATGGCTCGAGTACATGGAAATGCACAAAAACTAGCTCAGTGAAAAACATGCTCAAATTGAATGGTTCAAGACCAATATGTACAAGTCCAGGATTTAAATGCAACTCAGAAGATCATGCAAATCAAATTGGTCACAAGTACAGGACCGGGTGCATATGGCAGAGCACAGACAGCTTAAGGCTCAAAGCAAAACCAGAAATGGCATGCATAGTGGCATCATATGTTTCAACCATATACACAGTTCATCGTGGCCATGCATGCACACAGCAATGGGTGCAATATGAAGATGCAACAGTTCAGGAAGGATCACATGTAAACACTTCATTGATGAACACAAGTGAAAAGGGAAATCAAAGTTTTTAATAGATGCAGAAAATTGATTTCAAATATATTTGTAGCTGTAAAAGGCATGCTAGATTTTTAGGCAATATTTTTTTCAATCAAAGGCATATTTGGAAAATGTATTGTTTGCAAACAAAATGAACAACTATAAACAATTGCTAAATTCATTCCGCTTTCCTAAACAACAAGTGTTGTTATAAATGGTGTCGAACTCTAGGATCAAAATCATTTTACTAATAAATCCAATCAGATTATTCCAAAAGTTTGATTGTTTGTAAACAATAGAAAATAAGTAAAAAGAGAGTTTTTTTATAGTAAATGAAAGCAATTAGGGAGTAATGACATAAACTTGATTAATAATCATCAATAGCCAAATAGATTAATATAGATCTAACTCATATTTCTGTCACAAATATGAATTGACGATAACTAGGTTTTTAGAAACAAACATGTAAATAACGACAAACATAGCCTATGCAGGAGCTAAGCTCTTAAACAACCATAGGCTATCAGGACATATTCACTACTTTAGTTCTAAAACCCTAAAAATTAGATCTAAAACTGAAAAAGTGTTAGATCGACACGAATATACTCTGTGAAGGAGCACAGCTCTTAAACGACATAAAGTATGAAGGTTCATATCTAACCCTTGGTTCAAATCTAGATCTATATGCATAAATTCCTCATCTTTTTGGCTATGAGATTCATATTGAATCTATTCTATAAGCGTCATCACCTCCTAATTAAAGGGGATTAGCTAGACATAGGTAAATGAGAAGAAGGGAAGAAGAAAAGAAATTACATAAATAAAATAAAACAAAAACTAAAGAGAACTGGAAGAAGAATTGTTTTGTTCCAAGAGAAGAGTTACAGAATAAAACCCAATGTAATTCTAAATGAAAGAAATACAGTGTATTTATAGCTGCCATGACTAAGACTAATTGGCCAATTAAAAAACGTGGGACTAATGACTTAGCCCAAATAACAAATAAACCAATGTGAACGCGTGTGAATGGACATGCAAATGACATAGCTTGCGGGCATCAAACGGATCAACTTCAATCGTTTTGAGCATAACTAATAGCTCCATAACATCTGAGACAAGTGATCTTTATGAAAGGGCATTGAATCTTGACTTTAAACATGCGACAGAAGGTGGTTGAACAACATTTCTTCAGGTCTTCAAGCTTTTATCCAGCTCTAAAAATCAACACTCTTCTTGCACCAATTCTTCAAGCTTTTCAACAATTAAGTGCATCAATCTATTCATCTTAAATAATCTAAAAACACAACTATAAATACACAGTATCAATTATTTTAAAGAGAAAACAAGATAAATAAGAGGATAAACTATACCCATTTACGTGTATATCAAATACCCCGACACTTATCTTTTTATTCATCCTCGAATAAACTAAATAAAGATATGTCACATTTTCGTAGGAAACATGATTGCATTTAGCGTATGCAACAAGCCATTAAACCCCAAGGTGTCCCTAGTAGAACGAGTGTTGTCTCGTGAAGGTTTTCAATAGATACTACCCACAAAATCCAAAGCGTCTTATGTACGGGGATTTATCAAATAATATATTTAAGGTCTTTCAAATCCCAAGAAATTTACTTAATTTCAATAACAACGATTTAGTCCTAAATTGTCCATCTCATTATTGGTGCAAAAATGAATAAAAAAAATTCAAGTTGAATCATAATTCCTTGATAACACTGTAATTGCCTTGAAGGTTAAGATCATGGTGTCAACCAAAGTTCTACACATCGACAATGTGCACCCAATCATTTATTTATTCTCTCTCTCTCTCTCTTTTAAACAATTTTGCACCAGTGTAATTATAATGTATTAGATGTGAGTTATGCATAGATGAAGGAAAATTTTGTAAGTTCTAAAAATATTATAGATAAGTGGGCAAGTGTATTAGTTAAACTTCAAGCTACAAAAGATAAAGTAATACTATGGCACATACAAATGTTTTGTTTCTTTTCATCTCCTCTACTACAATCCTCGCTTCTAAGTATGGTATGATGGATGTGGATGAAATGGAAATGAATAATTTATAGTCAAGAATGATGAATGACTATTTTATTCTTAGATATTTTGTAATAACCCGGAAATCTGAGCCAATTTAAATTTTTTATTTTGGCAATTTTAATGAATTTTGAATATTTAAAATGAATTATTTTAAATAATAATGACGAGAAATTTATTTTGAATAGAATTAGAACGTATATATTTGTTTGGATCGTCGTTAGAATATAAATATTATATTTTAATTATAAAAGGAATTGAAAATGGCGCGGTAGTTTGAAAATTCGATTTCAAAGTTCAAATGAATGTACAGGATTCAAAATAAACCGGATTTTAGCGAAACCAAAAATATTAGAATCTATTTGAAAATATCTTTCCATCGAATCTGAAAAATCAAAATTTCATAGCGGGAATCAAAAGTTATGTCTAATTGAAAATTCAGAATAGTCGCTATGGAATTCTGGCCCTTAAAAAATGGAAATTTTGCAAACAACCTCTGTTTTCGACGAAACCCCTTTTGTTGGATCCGTGATGTCAAGTTATTGCTAGGTTCCAAAATTCATAATTTTCTAAATCAATATGTGAGCGTGGCAAAAGAAAACGTGTTTTGACAGTTTCAGTCAATTTCGATCGACCAGAAATTGGCCATTTTTCAAACGGTCTTCAAATGTGACGAAATTTGTTTTGTTAGGACCGTATTGTCAATACGAAGCTAGAAATAATTTTTCTGGAATTTTTGAAGTTCGTATGTGGCCCCGGTAAATTGAAATGTGCGTTCAAATTCAATATATTGATTTATATTTTGATTTTGACGGAAACTGATTGAAACGGTCGAATTGGCTGATGTGACAAATCCCATTGTTTTCGGAATGGGGGTAATTAGCTAGGGGCGATAGTCGTTGGTCTTGTTTGGAGATCGAATGAAAAAGCTACTTTATGGAATTAATTAAATAAAATATTATATATATATACGTTGACCACTCCCTCCACTTACCATTCTCTCTCCCTCGTCGTATTTTTCAAAGGAAAAAAAATCGAAAATCGTGCCCCCCATACAGCATCCGCCGCCGTTCACCGAGATTCCCCGCCCCCTCCAATCTGGTGCCGCACCCCCTCTCCTCCTCCCTTCTCTCTTCTTCCCCCTTCCCTCTTCGATTTAGGCCGTAGCCCCCCTCTGCAAAACCGCATGAACCGCCGCCACCTAGCCCCCCCTGAGACCACCGCACCGAACTGAAGACACCCCCTCCCGCCGTTAACAGCTCCGACGCCGATCCTCCGGCCTAGCATCCCTCCTCCAACCGATTTACTGTGAATTCTTCCCCTTCCCTTTTGTTTATTTATTTATTTATTAAAACTGAAATTTATTTAAATTAAAACTTGATTATTATATGAAAAGCATGGAAAAGGAGAGATTTTTAATATCATAAAGTGTTGATTTTTACATATGAATAACTAGAATAAAGTTTTGAATTTTACATGAGATTTTTATTTAATATAGATGATAAGATTTTTATTGTTTATAAAGTTAAGATTTCTAATTTTCTAAAGTTAAGATTTTTAATTAGTTAAAGGCGAGATTTTTATCGTATGAAAGATGAGGTTTTTATATGAAGTAGCGATAGAATTTTGATTTTTATATTATAGAAAGGATAAAAATTCAATTTTTATATTATAGAAAGAATAAAAATACGATTTTTATATTATAGAAAGAATAAAAATATGATTTCTATATAGTAGGGATTATAAAAATATGATTTTTATAAGACAGAGAATATAAAAATACGATTTTTATATATGTTGTAGCAAAATAAAAATTCGATTTTTATATGAGTAGCAGATTGAAAATAGAATTTTTATATAATAGAGAATATAAATATATAATTTTAATATATGTAGCGAAATAAAAATCTAATTTTTATTATATATAGTGAGATAAAAATGTGATTTTTATATGTGAACAACGAGAAAATGAAGTTGGAATGTTGGGTGAATCCAAACCGTTCGAAAACAAAGCACGGCGGAGTGGAACCCAAAGGTGAGAACTCCCCACTTTTAATTTGTTTTCTAGTTGAAATATATAATAGGATGCAGACGGTGCTTAGCAGCACCTGACACCCGTCGTCCACAGACCATGGACGGCTTGTTTGTTTGATTGATGTGTTGTGAAAATTGATTGTGTGATTGGAATTGAAATCAAATATATATTCATGTGTTGAAATAAAATATATATTCATGTGTTGAAATCAAATATATATATATATATTCATGTGTTGAAATAAAATATATATTCATGTGTTGAAATCAAATATATATTCATGTGTTGAAATAAAATATATATTCATGTGTTGAAATCAAATATATATTCATGTGTTGAAATCAAATAAATATCCATTTACAAATCGAACGATTTGTTTATGTGCACCGATTTGACTGATATTGATTGGGACGATAAATTTTACACATCGCCCAACTGCACAAATAAAATCTGTGTTTGATTGTTTGAAACCCCACACGGGTGTTGGGATGAAATTGGACATACATTAATCCCAATAATTAGCTGTATGTCGATCGATTGATTGACAGGCTGTTATAAGCGTTGAATATTTATATTTGATGCTTATACAGTGTAGAATGCACTCTGGATGATGGTTGATTATTTATCGTTGTTGTTATATACATGTGTTGCATGGAATCCATATAATTAACATTATATGGTAATTGATTGGGCCTCATTCCAATTTGGAAAATAAAGAATATTATAAAGTGAAAATTCATGTGTTGAATGAAAGAAAATTCATGTGTTGAATAGAATAAATAGTCATGTGTTGACGATACTCATGTGTTGAAAGAAATATAGATTCATGTGTTGAGTAGAGAAAATATTCATTTGTTGAATAGAATAACGAAGTTATTGAAATATATAAAGCCGTGTTGATTAGATATGTACCATTTTGAAGCGAACGATATTTATATCGATTATATTCATTTTTATAATGATTATAGAAAACGAAGTGATTTCAAAATATAACGTTTTGAAAATATTATCATTTGTATATCGATGATGTGGAATATTCAATTTTGATTCAAAATTGAATATGAAGTTGAAATCATTTTGTAAACGAATTTAAAACAATTTATAAAATACGTTTTAAAAGGAAATCGACGAAATATATATAATATATTTATATTATATATATAATGGCCTGAATAGGACGTGCCGCGCTACGGCAGTTCGCGAATTTTGACCATTGACTTCGAATTGACGTTGCGGGAGATCCGACTGTCGGATTCTCCTAAAACTGGAACCGTTGGGTTCGTATCGAAAAGAGCTTTCTAATGAATATTAGAAATTAGAAATCTAATGGTTGGATTTGGAATTATGTCCAAATCAAATTTGGAAAAGGTCGCTGTAAGTGCAGTTCGATGGCCGTTGATGGAAATCGACTGTACGGGCCTTGATAAAATTATTAAAAATAGTGATAATTTGTGTAAAATCATAAGAAATAATTTGCGAAGAATTGGGATGAAAAATTCCATATTTGAAAAGATAAAAATAGTTTTTTAACGAAATGAACTAGTTTTGAACAAGAATTATAATTCATTTATTTTTAAATAAATAAATTGGAATTGAAATGGTTTTAAAAGTAACCAGAATTTCCAATAATTGAATTGGAATGGATTTGAATTGAAATTGTCTTTGGAATATTTCGATGTTGGATTTCGTGATTATACAGGTATGGTTATGAAAATTTGAAAGATATATTTATTTCGTTATTTCCAATACGATATTTGTTGGTCGTAGAATATGATATTGAATATAAGCCGATATATTTTCTATTTAGAGCCTTGTATTCAATATCAAATGGGATTTGGGTTTGTCGTGAAAGGTGTCTTGATTAACACTGTTCTTTAACCCAGTTGAGAAAAGATTAAATCTTTTTATTTAGATTTAATGAAGGATACCAATTAAATAATATTTAATTGCAATTGAAATAGAATGTGATTTTGAGTTTATAGTGAACCGTGTTTTAAATGACATTGGTTCTTTAACCCAGTTAAAGAGAGGATATGATTTCCCAAGTTAAATAATCATTAATAGTGATTTTTGGGAAGATTAAAACCAAGTGGAGTTTTAATGAATCTTTAATTAGATTGAAATGATCGAGAATGGAGTATCACCAGTTTTGCTCCAGACGATAGTTAAATCTTTAATTAGATTTGAACGTGAAATGGTAATTGAATTTACCGATAACACCGTGGTGTTAGATATGAAGTATGTCCAGATTTACTTCATGGGATGAATAGGCTGGGATTGGGAAATAAAATAAATGATTACTTCGGTGTGGTTCGCTAATCCCGACTAGTTTGAATTGATATTCAAAAGAAGATTAAAGAATAAATTTAAAAAATTTATCTTTGATAAAATTAATGGGAACCTTTCCCAAAGTATAATAAATATTTGAATAAAAGAATATTCTGAATTGGAATGAGGCGTATGTTGTGTTTGTGTAACACTTGTTTATTATATACGCGAGTTATTCAGAAAGACCCGGTTTATCCCATTCTGAATAACTGAATCGACGAGAAGTCGAAGATGAAGACGGTGGTCGAAGACCAGAGGTCTTCACATCGTTTGGATAATTACTGATGATCTTGATTGGGATGTACACCCAAGAGGAGGGAATTAGTTGGTGATCGTCCAAACATACTTGGAGATCGATGGATATGCGAGGTACAAGGTGACTCCGGTTTCGTTTAGACCCAGAACGGACTTGTAAATGGACTGTGTGTCTGACATTGGATACCATTCTGTGTGATTGATGGATATCGGTTGCATGGAGTGGTTTTCCTGTGTGGCATGCTAAGATGCAAATGATCAAGGCTTATGTTGAAAAGCAGAGTCTTGTAGTGGATGATCAAAGCATGGCCTGTGTGGTATAGCTTTGTGTAGCGTTAATTCGCGAGCCTCACATCCCGGTGTGAACCAGAAATGGGAGAAGGACTTCAGGGAGGGCATGCGTTTCTTTCTAGCTAGGGTGGTGTCAGTGACCTACCAGCCCTGACATTTATATTATTTTCACCTATGCGGTTGTTGCTGTTGCGATGCGCCTCAGATATATCGGTGACTATGTGGAGCTGATGGAGTCATTTGGCTCATTGACGCCCCAAAGGGCGGGGAAACGTAGTGTCCAGGGTTTAATTTTAATCCACATCGAGTGGACCGGCCCTGACGATCCAAGGGACGATGCATTCAGTTCCTAAGGGGCGGGCTAGAGTGTCTCGAATTTGGTGAGGACTATCCCTTTCCTCGATTCACAGATGGAAATCCAATTTCCAAATACGTGATTTTGAGGTTTTAATTGTAGAACTAGTATGGCGACATGATATATGGTACCCATGCCGCCTATGATTGATACATTTATATTTGAAGTTGTTTTCTTCACTTATAGTAATAATAAAAGATGAAATTTCACGTATCAAGCATTCATTGGCTATTATAAGGTAAAACCTTATCCTTCGGCTTATGTTGCATTGTGTGATGGGACCTGGGTCTTATAATAGCTTCATTGTTCTTTATTTAGCATTGCGCTATTTTTTTATGCACTGGTATTCTTGTGAGGAAACCCGTTCCGTGTTATAAGGCATGGTCCCTTGATTTACCTTACTTTAAAATAAAGATTAATAACTGTTTTAGTTCTCACACCAGTCACATGACTGACCTGGAGTTTATTGTTTAACCTAAACTCTGGGTGCCCCTATTTTGCACGGGCTGCTAGTAGTTTTGGTTTTGCAGATTTATATTCACAGGATCCTGATTTGCAGCTGGAACGATATCCGAAAAGCTCTGTATCCGTTTATCTCTTTCAGTTGTGTTTTGTATTATTTTCCACTTCTATGAAATGTATTGTAATCTCTGATATTTAGTGAATATTTAATATTGATTTATACTCTGTATATTCTTGTATTCTGATGGAATTGTTGTAATTAGCAATGAAATGTTCTTCTGTTTGTGTTCTGATTTGTCTTGTCCTCAAAGCAATCCGCTCTTTCCTTCACGGGGAAGTTATGGGTCACTACAATTGGTATCAGAGCTTTGGTTTACAGAGCTCGGAGAACAAGACACATTAGAACCATACGAAAGAATTCATCAGAGATTGGATTAGTAATATCCAATGAGGATGACTCTTTAGAGATAGGATCAGTAGTATCCTAGAACGAGTGGGAAGAGTGATGTTTTTTTTTAAAAAACAAATTTTGTTTTGAAAATTTAAATTTTATTATTCGTATATGAATATTTATTTTAAATTGATTTGGACAATCAAGTATATAAAGATTTTGCGTATGCGTCTGATCTGCGTGTACTTGAATTTTTAATATACTGGATAGATATAGAATCACACTCTAGTCGCCTGGAGACGATTCTGATGATAGTCTAGACATCATCTGCATTTGTATTCGAGTTTTGAAAGTAGGATGTTTATATATTTCCATTAGACTGGTGTGAGAACCAAAACTAGATAGGGCTTATTGTTGTGATTTGGCATCAAAAATCTGATTTTTGGACTATGTATCAAAGTTATGAATTTGAAAAGCTAATCAACTAATTGATTGCTGGTTGTGTTGTTGATTATTGTTTGATTAATTAAATATTGAACCTTTAGCCAAATTGAACCAAATAGTGAATTGTATTGAAAATTAGTCGCATTTGCATGCATATACATGTACTTACATTGAACAGGTCATAGCAAGGAGGCTAGAGAAGAGGAATAAAATTGTTTGCCTGACAAATAGGTACATGTTTATTGTATTTCTTGGGTTTTTGATGATTTTATGAGCCGATTGGCTAGCCGCTTGTCTGTTTCTTTTCTTTTTGGATTGGTGAGGGCCATGGGAGGCTATTTGAAATATCCCGAAGCTCCCGGTGCAGGGGATGTTATGGCGAAATTTTTCGAAAATTTAGGGTGTTAGCCAAATTTTTGAAAATTTTGAAAAATTCTTAGAAACTGAAAAGTTGAAGAACATAAGCCGTAAAGAAAATAATGAAAGTTGAGTTGATTTGTTAAACAACTTTCGGCTTCGTTCCTTTTTTGGGACGAAAAGTTTTAAGTGGGGGAGATTGTAATAACCCAGAAATCTGAGCCAATTTAAAATTTTTATTTTGGCAATTTTAATGAATTTTGAATATTTAAAATGAATTATTTTAAATAATAATGCCGAGAAATTTATTTTGAATAGAATTAGAACGTATATATATGTTTGAATCGTCGTTAGAATATAAATATTTTATTTTAATTATAAAAGGAATTGAAAATGGCGCGGTAGTTTGAAAATTCGATTTCAAAGTTCAAATGAATGTACAGGATTCAAAATAAACCGGATTTTAGCGAAACCAAAAATTTTAGAATCTATTTGAAAATATCTTTCCATCGAATCCGAAAAATCAAAATTTCATAATGGGAATCGAAAGTTATGTCCAATTGAAAATTCAGAATAGTCGCTATGGAATTCTGGCCCTTAAAAAATGGAAATTTTGCAAACGACCTCGGTTTTCGACGAAACCACTTCATGATGTCAAGTTATTGCTAGGTTCCAAAATTCATAATTTTCTGAATCAATATGTGAGCATGGAAAAAGAAAACATGTTTTGACAGTTTTAGTCAATTTCGATCAACCAGAAATTGGCCATTTTTCAAATGGTCTTCAAATCTGACGAAATTAGTTTTGTTAGGACCGTATCGTTAATACGAAGCTAGAAATAATTTTTCTGGAATTTTTGAAGTCCGTATGTGGCCCCGGTAAATTGAAATGTGCGTTCAAATTCAATATATAGATTTATATTTTGATTTTGACGGAAACTGATTGAAACGGTCGAATTGGCTGATGTGAAAAATCCCATTGTGTTCGGAATAGGGGTAATTAGCTGAGGGCGACAGTCGTTGGGTCTCGTTTGGAGATCGAATGAAAAAGCTACTTTATGGAATTAATTAAATAAATAAAATATTATATATATACGTTAACCACTCCCTCCACTTACCATTCTCTCTCCCCGTCGTATTTTTCAAAGGAAAAAAAAAAGAAAATCGAAAATCGTGTCGCCCCCCCTACAGCATCCGCCGTCGTTCACCGAGATTCCCTCCCCCCTCCGATCAGGCGCCGCACCCACTCTCCTCCGCCCTTCCCCTTCTCTCTTCTTCCCCCGTCCCTCTTCGATTTTAGCCGTAGCCCCCCCTTTGCAAAACCGCCTGAACCGTTGCCACCTAGCCCCCCCTGAGACCACCGCGCCGACCTGAAGACACCCCCTCCCGCCGTTAACAGCTCCGACGCCGATCCTCCGGCCTAGCATCCCTCCTCCAACCGATTTACTGTGAGTTCTTCCCCTTCCCTTTTATTTATTTATTTATTTATTAAAGCTGAAATTTATTTAAATTAAAACTGAATTATTATATGAAAAGCATGGAAAAGGAGAGATTTTTAATATCATAAAGTGTTGATTTTTACATATGAATAACTAGGATAAAGTTTTGATTTTTACATGAGATTTTTATTTAATATAGAAGATAAGATTTTCATTGTTTATAAAGTTAAGATTTCTAATTTGCTAAAGTTAAGATTTTTAATTAGTTAAAGGCGAGATTTTTATCGTATGAATGATGAGGTTTTTATATATATGAAGTAGCGATAGAAATTCGATTTTTGTATTATAGAAAGGATAAAAATTCGATTTTTATATTATAGAAAGAATAAAAATACGATTTTTATGTTATAGAAAGAATAAAAATATGATTTATATATAATAGGGATTATAAAAATATGATTTTTATAAGATAGAGAATATAAAAATACGATTTTTATATATGTTGTAGCGAAATAAAAATTCGATTTTTATACGAGTAGCGGATTGAAAATAGAATTTTTATATAATAGAGAATATAAATATATAATTTTTATATATGTAGCGAAATAAAAATCTGATTTTTATTATATATAGTGAGATAAAAATGTGATTTTTGTATGTGAACAGTGAGAAAATGAAGTTGGAATGTTGGGCGAATCCAAATAGTTCGAAAACAAAGCACGGCGGAGTGGAACCCAAAGGAGAGAACTCCTCACTTTTAATTTGTTTTCTAGTTGAAATATATACTAGGATGCAGACGGTGCTTAGCAGCACCTGACACCCGTTGTCCAAAAACCATGGACGGCTTGTTTGTTTGATTGATGTGTTGTGAAAATTGATCGTGTGATTGGAATTGAAATAAAATATATATTCATGTGTTGAAATCAAATATATATTCAAGTGTTGAAATCAAATATATATTCATGTGTTGAAATAAAATATATATTCATGTGCTGAAATCAAATATATATTCATGTGTTGAAATCAAATATATGTTCATGTGTTGAAATCAAATAAATATCCATTTACAAATCAAACGATTTGTTTATGTACACCGATTTGACTAATATTGATTGGGACGATAAATTTTACACATTGCCCAACTACACAAATAAAATCTATGTTTGATTGTTTGAAACCCCACACAGGTGTTGGGATGAAATTGGACATACACTAATCCCAATAATTAGCTGTATGTCGATCGATTGATTGACATGCTGTTATAAGCATTGAATATTTATATTTGATGCTTATACAGTGTAGAATGCACTCTGGATGATGGTTGTTTATTTATCATTGCTGTTATATACATGTGTTGTATGGAACCCATATAATTAACATTATATGGTAATTGATTGGGCCTCATTCCAATTTGGAAAATAAAGAATATTATAAAGTGAAAATTCATGTGTTGAATGAAAGAAAATTCATGTGTTGAATAGAATAAATAGTCATGTGTTAACGATACTCATGTGTTGAAAGAAATATAGATTCATGTGTTAAATAGAGAAAATTTTCATTTGTTGAATAGAATAACGAAGTTATTGAAATATATAATGCCGTGTTGATTAGATATGCGCCATTTTGACGCAATCGATATTTATATCGATTATATTCATTTTTATAATGAATATAGAAAACGAAGTGATTTCAAAATACAACGTTTTGAAAATATTATCATTTGTATATCGATGATGTGGAATATTCAATTTTGATTTGAAATTGAATACGAAGTTGAAATCGTTTTGAAAACGAATTCAAAACGATTTATAAAATACGTTTTAAAAGGAAATAGACGAAATATATATAGTATATTTATATTATATATATAATGGCCTGAATAGGACGTGCCGCGCTGCGGCAGTTCGCGAATTTCAACCATTGACTTCGAATTGATGTTGCGGGAGATCCGACTGTCGGATTCTCCTAAAACCAGAACCGTTGGGTTCGTATCGAAAAGAGCTTTCTAATGAATATTAGAAATTAGAAATCTAACGGTTGGATTTGGAATTATGTCCAAATCAAATTTGGAAAAGGTCGCTGTAAGTGCAGTTCAATGGCCGTTGATGGAAATCGACTGTACGGGCCTTGATAAAATTATTAAAAATAGTGATAATTTGTGTAAAATCATAAGAAATGATTTGGGAAGAATTAGGCTAAAAAATTCCATATTTGAAAAGATAAAAATAGATTTTTATCGAAATGAACTAGTTTTGAACTAGAATTATAATTCATATATTTTTAAATAAATAAATTAATTGAAATAGTTTTAAAAGTAACCAGAATTTCCAATAAATGAATTGGAATGGATTTGAGTCGAAATTGTCTTTGGATAATTTCGATGTTGAATTTCGTGATTATACAGGTATTATTATGGAAATTTGAAAGATATATTAATATTGTTATTTCCAATACGATATTTGTTGGTCGTAGAATTTGATATTGAATATAAGCCGAATTATTTTCTATTCAGAGCCTTGTATTTAATATCAAATAGGATTTGGGTTTTTCGTGAATGGTGTCTTGATTAACACTGTTCTTTAACCCAGTTGAGAAAAGATTGAATCTTTTTATTTAGATTTAATGAAGGATACCAATTAAATAATACTTAATTGGAATTGAAATAGAATGTGATTTTGAGTTTATAGTGAACCGTGTTTTAAATGACATTGGTTCTTTAACCCAGTTAAAGAGAGGATATGATTTCCCAAGTTTAATAATCATTAATACTGATTTTTGGGAAGATTAAAACCAAGTGGAGTTTTAATGAATCTTTAATTAGATTGAAATGATCGAGAATGGAGTATCACCAGTTTTGCTCCAGGCGATAGTTAAATCTTTAATTAGATTTGAATGTGAAATGGTAATTGAATTTACCGATAACACCGTGGTGTTAGATATGAAGTATGGCCAGTTTTACTTCATGGGATGAATAAGTTGGGATTGGGAAATAAAATAAATGATTACTTCGGTGTGGTTCGCTAATCCCGGCTAGTTTGAATTGATATTCAAAAGAAGATTAAAGAATAAATTTAAAGAATTTATCTTTGATAAAATCAACCGGAACCTTTCCCAAAGTATAAGAATATTTGAATAAAAGAATATTCTGAATTGGAATGAGGCGTATGTTGTGTTTGTGTAACACTTGTTTATTATATACGCAAGTTATTCAGAAAGACCGGGTTTATCCCATTCTGAATAACTGAATCGACGAGAAGTCGAAGATGAAGACGGTGGTCGAAGACCGGCGGTCTTCACGTCGTTTGGGTGATTACTGATGATCTTGATTGGGTTGTACACCCAAGAGGAGGGAATCAGTTGGTGATCGTCCAGACGTACTTGGAGATTGATGGATATGCAAGGAACAAGGTGCCTCCGGTTTCGTTCAGACCCAGAACGGACTTGTAAATGGACTGTGTGTCTGACATTGGATATCATTCTGTGTGATTGATGGATATCGGTTGCATGGAGTGGTTTGCCTATGTGGCATGCTAAGATGCAAATGATCAAGGCTTCTGTTGAAAAGAAGAGTCTTGTGGTGGATGATCAAAGCACGGCCTGTGTGGCATAGCTTTGTGTAGAATTAAATTGCGAGCCTCACATCCTGGTGTGAACCAGAAACGGGAGAAGGACTTCAGGGAGGGCATGCGTTTCTTTCTAGCTAGGGTGGCGTCAGTGACCTACCAGCCCTAACATTTATATTATTTTCACCTGTGTGGTTGTTATTGTTGCGAGGCGCCTCAGATATATCGGTGACTATGTGGAGCCGATGGAGTCATTTGGCTCATTGACGCCCCAAAGGGCGGGGAAACGCAGTGTCTAGGGTTTAAGTTTAATCCACATCGAGTGGACCGACCCTGACGATCTAAGGGACGATGCGTTCAGTTCCTGAGTGGCGGGCTAGAGCGTCTTGAATTCGGTGAGGACGATCCCTTGCCTCGGTTCACATATGGAAATTCAATTTCCAAATACGTGATTTTGCGGTTTTAATTGTAGAACTAGTATGGCGACACGATATATGGTACCCATGCCGCCTATGATTGATACATTTATATTTGAAGTTGTTTTCTTCACTTATAGTAATAATAAAAGAAGAAATGTCACGTATCAAGAATTCTTTGGCTATTATAAGGTAAAACCCTATCCTCCGGCTTGTGTTGCATTGTGTGATGGGACCTGGGTCTTATAATAGCTTCACTGTTCTTTATTTAGCATTGCACTGTTGTTTTATGCACTGGTATTCTTGGGAGGAAACCCGTTCCATGTTATACGGCGTTGTCCCTTGATTTACCTAACTTTAAAATAAAGATTAATAACTGTTTTAATTCTCACACCAGTCACATGACTGACCTTGAGTTTATTGTTTAACCTAAACTCTGGGTGCCCCTATTTTGCACGGGCAGCTAGTAGTTTTGGTTTTACAGATTTATATTAACAGGATCCCGATTTACAGCTAGAACGATATCCGGAAAGCTCTGTATCCGTTTATCTCTTTCTGTTGTGCTTTGTATTATTTTCCGCTGCTATGAAATGTATTATAATCTCTGATATTTAGTGAATGTGTAATATTGATTTATACTCTGCATATTCTTGTATTCTGATGGAATTGTTGTAATAAATAATGAAATGTTCTTCTGTTTGTGTTCTGATCTGTCTTGTCCTCAAAGCAATCCACTCTTTCCTTCACGGGGAAGTTACGGGTCACAACATATTTTCTCTTCATTGCCTTTTTTTATAACTGCACGATGAATGATGCGCGGAGATGGAATGGAATGATACTGTATATTATTTCATTTGATTCCATCTCTACTAAGCGAATCATAACCAACACTTCCTGAAAGGAAAGTTTTGTGCCCTAGTTACTCTTCTTCTATAACCATAATTCAACACACAAGTCTAGATTGATGTTATGTAAAAAGATGAAAGGAAAGATAAGCAAAGTTCCATAAGATAGATAACCCATATAAAGTAAGATGTGGTATATGGTTGTCCTACATTAAAACAAGTACGGAGAGGGAAGTGTAACATTGGTACAAAAAGCGACGTTTTTTAACCTTTGAGAATAAATCAGTGAAAAGGTTCTTAAGTATACCAATATAAGAAAAACTTGTCGAAACATGAATGTAAATCGACTAAAACTTGGGTTTAAATAATGTGGGGCATCGAAGAAGAACACTACAATGGGTCATTTCTCCTTAAGTGGGCCAAGTGGAATTTAGAACTTACAAATTTGAAAATTTAAGTGAGAAAAATATTATGCATAAAAACGAACTTAGAAAACCCAACAAATGTAGGTGCAAAACCATTTTTATTTGATTTTTTTAATGAATTTTTTTTTTACTTTCACATTTTAACATGTATAACAAGGGTTGACACGCTTACTCCAGAACAAGACTGACGTCTGCACAGTCTCAAGCTAGCATCTTAAAAAGACACATTATGACTCAATGAATAATTAATGTTCATTCCAATCACTCAACAATTCAACTTATCAATAAAGAACCAAGGTGTTATTTATGAATTTTATGTTAGTCCTTGTTCAATGAATGACCTAGTTCACAAAATTTGATTGTTGATGTAATGTAAACTCCCCCCACACTTGAGTGTGACAGTGCCCTCACAGTTGTTAATCAGACATATCCTAGTGAAAGGAAATTATTTAACAAGAGAATATTTACATATGTACAAAAGAGGGTTAGTGTGTATTACCGAATGTAATACGGCTCGTGGAGGACCTTGAGCTCTTCCTCTTGGTTTGGTACTAGTTCCAAGTAAGGTTTAAGGCATTGACCATTGAGCTTATAAGATGATCCATAGGTTGGATTCTCAATTTCTACTGCACCATACGGAAAAATGGTCCGTATAGTGTAAGGTCATGTCCATCTAGATTTTAACTTACCCGATAATAAATGCAATTTCGAGTCATACAAAAGAACTTTTTGACCTATCATGAAAGTTTTACGTAAAATTGATTTATCATGAAAAACTTTCATTTTGTCCTTATAAATTCGTTCATTTTCAAAGGCATTATTTCGAATTTCATCAAGTTCATTAAGATGAAGCTTCCTAAGTTCAACCTGCTTACTCTAAGTCAAGATTTAAAGTTTTTGTTGACCATAACGCCCCATGTTCTAGTTCAACTAGCAAGTGACATGGCTTACCAAAAATCAGCCGATAAAGGGACATACCAAAGTCTGTTTTGAAAGCGGTGCGGTAAGCCCAAAGAGCGTAGGTTAACTTATGGGACCAATCTTTATGATTTTGATTCACAGTTTTCTTAAGGATTTGTTTAATCTTCCAATTTGATACTTCAACTAGCCCACAGGTTTGAGGATGGTAAGGATTGGATAATTTGTGGGTTATCAAATGAACGATTACAGAAGTATGTTCCGTTGTCACTGATTATTGTGCGAGGTGTGCCAAATCTAGAAAAGATGTTTTCTTTTAAGAAGCGCACAACAACCTTGTTATCGTTTGTTTTGCATGGAACAGCTTTGACCCATTTAGAAACATAATCAACAACTAAGGGAATATAAAGGTTCCCAAAAGAATTAGGGAAGGGTCCCATGAAGTCTATAGCCCAAATGTCAAAAATTTCGACTTCTTGAATGGGGTTTAGGGGCTTCATATTTCGTTTACCAATCTTCCCTAAGAATTGAAATCGATCACAAGTTTTGCAAAATTCGTAAGCGTCTTTGAAAAGGTTGGGCCAGTAGAAACCCGATTGGAGAACCTTTTTGGCTGTCGTTTTGGGACCAAAGTGACCACCACAGGCTTGGTCGTGACAGAAAGAGAGGACACTGCGAGTTTCAATGTCGGGAACACACCTTCAGATGATTTGATCAGGACAGTACTTGAAAAGATAAGGGTCGTCCTAATAAAAATGTTCACTTAGGATAAGAATTTTAGTTTGTCCTGCTTGGACCAAAAAGAAGGGTTCTGCTTGGTGACTATGTAGTTGACAATGTCAGTGAACCAAGGATCAGTGGATAAAGAAAAGAGCTGTTCATCCGGAAAATTCTCGTTGATCAGAAGAGAAAAATGCTGGGCATTTGGAAGACGAGACATGTGGTCCGCAATAACATTGTCAGATCCTTTTTTATCCTTAACGGTTATGTCAAAATTTTGAAGTAGAAGGATCCAACGAATGAGACGAGCCTTAGCATCCATTTTAGAGAAAAGGTACCTAAGTGCGGAATGATCGGTATGAACAGTGATGTGTGAGCCAACTAGATAAGGTCTGAAATTTTCTAGAGCAAAAACGACTACTAAAAGTTCTTTTTCAGTTGTCGTATAATTGATTTGAGTTGCGTTCAAAGTCTTACTTGCGTAGTAATGACAGAAGAATTTTATCGACACGTTATCTGAAGACAGGACCTACACCGAAATTCGAGGCATCACACATGACTTCAAAAGGTAGCTTCCAGTTGGGAGAGCAGATGATAGGCGCAGAGACAAGTTCATTTTTGAGATGCTCAAAAGATGAAATACATAGTTGAATTCGAAAGGAACATCCTTACCAAGAAGATTAGTCATAGTTCGAGTGATTTTTCTAAAATCCTTTATAAAGCCATGGTAGAAGCCAGCATGACCTAAAAAGGATCGGATGTCCTTAACAGATTTTGGAATGGGAAGATTAGAAATAACTTTTATTTTGGCTTTGTCTACTTCAATTCCTTTATTAGAGATGACATGTACTTAAACAATGCCATGTTTGACCATGAAGTGACATTTTTCCCAATTAAGAGTTAAGTGTTTATTTTTGCAACGGTTAAGAACAAGATAAAGGTGATGTAAACACTCCATGTACGAGTCCCTAAATATGGAAAAATCATCCATGAAAACTTCAAAATATTTCTCGATCATATCAAAAAATGCTGACCTTGCACCCCTGGAAGGTTGCATGTGCATTACAAAGACTAAAAGGCATGCGACGGTATGCAAATTTTCTGAAAGGACAAGTGAAAGTGGTCTTCTCTTGGTCCTCAAGAGCGATAGGGATTTGACTATACCCAAGTACCCATTAAGGAAACAGTAGTACTCGTGACCGGCTAGTCGTTCTAACATTTGATCAATAAATTGGAGAGGGAAATGATCCTTACGTGTTGCAGCGTTAAGTTTCCTATAATCAATGCAAACACGCCAACCCGTCTGCGTGCTTGTTGGGATAAGATCATTAGCTTCATTTTGGATCACGGTTATCCCTAATTTCTTAGGTACGACATGAATCGGACTAACCCATTGACTATCGAAAATCGTGTAGATGATTCCATTGTCAAGACAATTTAGGGTTTCATCATGAACTGCTTCTTTCATAATGGGGTTTAGTCGACGCTGGGGATCACGACTGGGCTTGGCATCATCTATAATGTGGATTCGATGTTGGACTATCAAAGGACTAATACCTTTAATATCAGTCATGGACCAACCAATTGCTTCCTTATTTTTCTTAAGGATGGGAAGGAGCAATTGCTCATGCTATATAGTAAGGTCAGAAGCGATAATGATAGGAAGATTTTCATTGTCTCCTACGTAAGCGTACTTAAGATGAATAGGAAGCATTTTGAGTTCGGATTTGGGAGACGACTCAACCGAAGAAATTGGTTGAGGGATAGACTCAGTTGTGAGCAGCTCGACAGGTATTTACTCTAAGACATTTTTGGGGATAGCTTGAAACAAAGTTTCATAATTCGATTCAATTTCGTTGTTCAGATGGTCAAGCTCAGGTTCATTGTCGTGGACAACATGGATTTCAGAAAACTGGTCCACATAAGAGTTAAGAGAGTTTTCTGTTCTAAAGATGTTTAGTTCGATGGTCATGTTACCAAAAGAAAGTTTCATAGACCCATTTCTACAGTTTATAAGCGCATTAGAGTTTCGTAAAAAGGGTCGTCCTAAAATCAAAGGAATATGGTTCGCAGGATTGCTTACCTTTTGAGTTCCTGGGGCAATGAAGCCAACTGGAAAGATGAATTCGCCTACTTTTATCAATATGTCCTCGACGTCACACATAGGTTTCTTAATTGAATGATCAATAAGCTGAAGGGTAACCTTGGTGGGTTTCAGTTCTCCTAGTCCTAATTGGCAGTATACGGAATATGGAAGCAAGTTAACACTAGCACCCAAGTCTAGCAAGCATCTATCGATTTTTTTTGTCCCCAATAGTACATGATATTGTGGGGTAGCTCGAATCTTTGTATTTCAATGGAATTGATTGGGACAAGACCTTGCTAAGTCCGGCGGCTAAGAAAACTTTCTTGGGTACATGAGTGTGTCGTTTTTGGATACACAAGTCCTTGAGGAATTTTGCGTAGGTTGGGACTTGTTAAAGGATGTCGAGAAGAGGAATGTTAACTTTCACTTGTTTGAAATTTCCAAAATCTTTTCCATTTGGTCGGAATGTTTCTTTGGTTTAAGATGATGAGGAAATGGAATGCGAAACTCAGTAGGTCGGTCTACTTGAGTTGGAGAAGAATTAGATTCGGTTTTTGGATCAAGATCATTCGTGGTTTTAGAAAAGTCGAGAGGAACATTTGGTAAGTTATTTGGATTTTCAACTTGATTATGGATTTTCTTACCGAATCGTAAAGTCGTGATAGCATTCAATTGAGTTAGATTGCTATCCTGGATGACGTGAGATTGCTATCTTGGATGACGTGAGCTTGGTTTGGATTTTGACTCTTGGGGTTTGGAATGGGTTGACTCGAGAAAGTGCCTCTTTCCCGTTCACTTACGGAAGTGGCTAACTAACTCATTTGCATTTCAAGTTTAGTGATTGACTAAATCGTGTTTTGCATATACGAAGTCAATAAATTTTGCTGATTGCTATTTTATTGGAGATTTTTAGTCGTTTGTTTATTCAGAATTTTGAGACTTTTCTTAAGTGACGTCAATCGTTTATTGTCTTAGGGAACAAAAGATTGTTGCACTTGATTTTGAAAAGGTGGCGCAAGATTTTGGAATAGATTTTTTTGAAAAGGAGGATTCGAAGGATTATTCAAAAATGGTTGAAAAGGGGGTCGAACCAAATTCGAATTTGCATATTGGGCCCAATAGAAGTTATGATGGTTTCTCCAACCTGGATTATACATTGGGGAGAATAGGTCGTTTCTAACTTTATTAAATGCGTTGAGTTGTTCTAACGAATGTGGGCATTGATCGAAAATGTGATTAGGATCGTTACATTTGTAACATGAGGGCTGAGACGCTTGAGCTTGATTTATTTGAGTTGATGAAAGGACATTATCGAATTTGGTTAACATCACGTCTATTTTCGCTTCTAAGGCCATTGAAAATCCTACCGAATGAGCGTTTGATTGGGAATAAATCGATTTCTCATTAGTTCTTTCCTATTGAGCTGATTTTTTGGCCAAATTTTAGAGAAATTAACAAGCGGCATCGTGATTTTGGGCTAGAAAGTTTCCTTGGCACATCGATTCGAGCATGGCTCGAGAGTTATTTTCGAGTCCATCGTATAAAATTCGACAAAGAGTACATTTTTCGAAATTGTGATATGGACATTTGACTAGAAGTTGTCTAAATCTTTCGAAATATTTTGCAAAGGATTCACCCCTAAATTGACGAAAATTAACGATTTCATTTCGAATTTTGGATGTTTTTTCTAAGAGGTAAAATTTCTTCAGAAAACTTTCACAAATTCATCCTACATTCCAATCGTATTTGAGGCAAGCTAAATAACCATTTTACGGCATAATCGGTAAGTGAAAATGGTATTAACCAAAGTTTGATTCCATCGTCACTTAGTTGTTGAAATTTCATGGTTGCACAAACTTGTTCAAATTTGGTTACGAAAATGTAAGGATCATCACGTTCAAAATTGCCGAATTTTGGAAGAGTGTTTATGTAATCCAAATGAATTTCAAAGTGCTTACCCGTTGGGGCAGGGAATATGATGCAAGAAGGAATAGAAACTCGATCGGGGAAGATTCTATCCATAAGAGTTCAAGGGGTATTTTCTTCGGCCATGGTTGAAGGAATGTTTGTTCGAACTAAACGATTAGTACAAGGATCACGAGTCCAACTGCACATGCACTAGTGGGAAGAATAAGGGAAGACGAGAAAAACAAATTTGAGAAGAGAATAGAAGCGATTTTTTTTACAAAACGAGAATTGTTTTGAAATTCTTTTTTTTAAGAGAAAGAAACGTTAAATTTTTACAAAAAGGAAAATATTTTTGGTTTTTTCTTTTTTTTAGAAGAAGAAAAAGAAGTTAAAATTTTCTAAAAAAAATGTTTTTAATGAAATTCTTTTTGGCTTTTTTATATTATTGTAATTCACAAAACAATCAGAGACACAGAAATTAGCTACAATAATTTTTTTACTCCTTAATAGCTCCTAACTGAAAATTTTTAAATCTAATAATTTACAACTGCACAAGTAACAAGTCTCAGACAGATCGAGTCAGAATTTATCAGTGCACCATGAAATACCATAGCAATGCAGCTGAAGTTTTATGAACCTGATTGAGTTCGAAACTCCACCCTTTCTTAGACATTTGGAGAGTTAGCTAGTATAGTCCTAGTTATTAAGAAAATAAATTTTACCCTAATTGAGCTCGTGTCGCCCTTAAGACCAGAGTCTACAATTTTTATTTATTAATGCAGCATTTTCCTTTTATGAATGCAATTTTCTGGGCCAAGGGAGCGTAATGACTTCCCCACCTTATGTGAATTGGGTTGTGCCCTTAACAGAATGAATAAAGATGCAGAAATAATAATCACAGAAATTAAAAGATTTTACAAGAAAGCCACTGCCCCTGCATAAGATTTTTACAAGCAATTTTTATATATTTCTCAAGCAGCAGCAGACCCTGTGGAGTTTAGAAAATTCTCACTTAGATCGGCAGTCCGTCCAGTGCAACTGAGTAGCGCTTGCGCGTTCACACCCCACTTGGTGTGCAATCGCTCTCACCAAATCCGTTTGCAAATCGTTTGACTCTTGTATTTCCTGTTTTACAGCTTGAACTCTTTCTTGCTTTTTTTTTCTTTTTTTCTTTTTTTTGGAAAAGAAAAGAAAACTTAAACAAAAAAAAATAAGGAAATGAGTAGACGAAATAAAAGAACCGAACTAAAAGAAAACTAAGCCTAACAAAAAAAACAACAATAAGGATCAAGTGCTAAATGCACTAAATAAAGAATTGCTCCTAGAAAGCCAATACCCAATCAAAAACTCACGCACCCAATTCACTAATCACATGCACCGGTATAATACGCAATAACCAAAGAAAACTCACGCCCCCAAACAAAACAGGGATGACAACCACAAAAGAAAGTAAGCATGAATCCAGTAAAAACTTCCCCTATTTATTTATTTATTTATTTCGTGATTGGAATTCACGATGAACCCAAAAAATCTCACGTCCCCTTTATCTTCTTTTGTTTGAACTGCAATTGTTCGATTTGGGATATGCTGAGCCTATTTGGATTGTTCGATTGGGTGTTTGTAATTGCGGCGAATCAGGGTTTTGGTTGTGGGAGGAGCGATCGAACTAGGTCTTGGTGACACTATTTGGTGACATTGATTTGTAGCTATTTGACTGAGGGTTGAAAGTGGCTTGTATATGGCGTCGCGTTGTATGAGAATTGTGGTAAGTGGCGAACGATCGCTGGATAAAGTTGTGGTGATTGAGAAGATGGACGATGGTTGGCAGATGAGTCTTTCGAACTGTGTAGGGTGCGATGTTGGGTCTGGAGTGATGGACGGTAGAACTGATGGTGTTTTGGTTTGTGAAACTTGAGGAGGAAGAGAACGGTGGTGTTGTGAATTAGGGGGAGGATGCGGCTTGTAGTGAAGGTGATGAGTTATGGGTGATGAATCTCGGTTGATCGGAGAGGGTAGGTTGTGACTTTGCTTTGGGTGAAAGATCAACTTTTTTTGTGTGTTGAAGGGTGCGCGGTGGAAGATGGGTAGTTGTGAAGTATGGCATCTGCGTGAGTTTGATGTAAGAACTGGGTGACGGAAATTGTGATCTATAAATAAGGTAGAGAAGGGAAAGAAAATTACAGAGGAAGGAAAAAAAGGTAAGCAATAAATTGGGAGAGATAAATGCAGAAGAAATATAGAGCAAGGATAAGAAAATTTGGAAAGAATTATTATTTTTTATATTTTTTTATTTGTTTTACTTGTAAGAATTGTGTAAAGGAAAGAAATTTGTTGAAAATTGGAAAGAAACAAATGAAAGAAAAGGAGAAAATTGTATTGAAAACAGGAAAGAAATTGAAAACAAAAGGCAAGTGCTTTTTTTCTTCTTTTTTCCTTGAGATTATGGTATTAATCAATATACCAAATCAATTAAACAACATTTTTCTTCTATACATGAAAGAAAACAAAAGCAAAAAAATAAAATAAAAATGTTTTTTTGTTTTTTTAATGGAAAAACATGAAAATAAAATATAACCCAAAGGATTTACTAATAAAAATTATTTTGGTCCCCGGCAACGGCGCCATAATTTGTCTGAGAACAAATTGAACAACAGTAAACAATTGCTAAATTTGTTCGGCTTTCCTAAACAACAAGGGTTGTTGTAAAGGGTGTCGAACTCTAAGACCAAAATTATTTTACTAATAAATCCAATCATATTATTCCAAAAGTTTGATTGTTTGTAAACAACAGAAAATAAACAAAAAGAGAGTTTTTTATAATAAATGAAAGCAATTAGGGAGTAATGACATAAACTGGATTAATAATCATCAATAGTGAAACATATTAATATAGATCTAACTCATATTTCTGTCACAAATATGAATCAACGATAACTAGGTTTATAGAAACAAACATGTGGATAACGACAAGCATAGCCTATGCAGGAGCTAAGCTCTTAAACAACCACAAGCTATCGTGACAGATTCACTGCTTTATTTCTAAAACCCTAAAAATTAGAACTAAATCTGAAAAGTGTTAGATTGAACACGAATATACTCTGTGAAGGAGCACAGCTCTTAAACGACATAGAATATGAAGATTTGGATCTAACCCTTGGTTCAAATCTAGATCTATATGCATAAATTCCTCATCTTTTTGGTTATGTGATTCATATTAAATCTAGTCTATAGCGCCATTACCCCTTATTAAAGGGGATTAGCTAGACATAGGTAAATGAGAAGAAGGGAAGAAGAAATGAAAATACATAAATAAAATAAAACAAAAACTAAAGAGAACAGGGAGAAGAATAGGTTTATTCCAAGAGAAGAGTTACAGAATAAAACCCAATATAATTCTAAATGAAAGAAATACAATGTATTTATAGTTGCCATGACCAAGACTAATTGGCTAATAACAAAATGTAGGACTAAAGACTTAGCCCAAATAACAAATAAGCCAATGTGAATGCATGTGAATGGACATGCAACTGACATAGCTTGCGGGCATCAAACGACATCAACTTCAATCGTTTTGAGCATAAATAATAACTCCATAACATCTGAGACAAGCGATCTTTATGAAAAGGCATTGACTCTTGACTTTAAACATGCGGCAAAAGGTGGTTAATAGACAACATTTCTTCAGATCTTCAAGCTTTTATCCAGCTCTAAAAATCAACACTCTTCTTGCACCAATTCTTCAAGCTTTTCAACAATTAAGTGCATCAATCTATTCATCTTGAATAATACGAAAACACAACTATAAGTACCTAGTATCAATTATTTTAAAGTGAAAACAAGATAAATAAGAGGATAAGATATACACATTTAGGTGTATATCATGTATAATCGGCCAAAAATTGGATGTACAATTTATTCTCTAAATTCACAGTGGGTCAAAAACCTGGCAAGATACATCCAAGAAAATCACGCGTGAATATGTTTCCAAAATCAAATGAGAAAATTAGGGCAAGTCATCAATGCCGAGGAAATCATTAGAAAATCACGCAACTATCAAGACCAAGCCATTCTCATGAAATCGGAGAATCAAAAGGGTTTGTAATCCCTATATATACCACATTATCACAAGAAAAAAAATCATCGAAACCATAAGCAAAACTACAGAGAAACAAAGTTCAGATTTCTCACAACGATTTAGGGTTTCAATCTCAAAGCAACCCCAAATCGCCGACTAGTGGACAAGCATCAGAAATCATTGAAGAGTCAATTTCAATCAGAGAGCAACATGCATCGCGATTTAGGCAAAAGGCACACACCTCAAAATCATTTTCAGTCGCCATCATTTTGAAGCCAAAAATATTTCAAGAGAAATAATGGGAGGCCGACTATTCTATTTTACATAAGAGGGATTTTAGGTTTTTTTTTTATTTAAAACTGTCTTTGTTTTTCTTTTATTATCAATCCATCAGTTTTCTAGTTTTCTGTAAACAAGGGTATACTAGCTATAGGATTTATAGTTAGGGGTTACAAGTTACAGGTTTGTAATTCGAGGAAATCTGATCTTGGGGATAAAGACCAGTCCAGGATTTTGAGTGTAGGATTGGAGCAGTAGCATGGTTTGCGAGTTTACAGGGTTTTGTAAGTGGTAATCTGTTTTAGTACCTAGTAGAAATCTTAGGCATGCAGCAGTAGGCAGGGGTTTGCCGAAGCTGGGTAAAAATCTGTGTCATTTATTTTTTGCATTCATTTTTTCTATTGCAATCTGTGCTATGATAATATAATATCACGTAAAATTTCAATAAACCTTATTTACCTCCCTGTAGGGTTAATCTAGATCCGACAATTATATGCAAATTCCACTGAGGGTAGATGTTTCTCTCATGTCCCTCAGAAATATAGGGTACATAACCATAACAAATCCTCTAAAACCCTGTTCACCCTCTCAATTTGTCTAGTAGTCTGAGGGTGATAAGTTGTACACAATCGGAGCTGTGTCACTAATGCCTCCTATAAATTCCTCCAGAAATGGCTTGTAAAAATAAGATCTCTATTGATCACTATGTTGTTAGGAACACAAATAGAGACAGACTATCTCTTTTACATAAACTGAAGCTAACCATAAAACTTCCACCTTAGTCTTAATCGGAATAAAGTGGGAAATCTTATAATCGGTCTACAATAACCCAGACTAATGTTGCCCTTCCTTAATCTAGGCAACCCATCACTAAAGTCCATAAATATGCTCTCCCACTTTCAAAGCGGCACATTCAATGGTTGGGGCAATCAACCAGGCTTCTTTTGCTCTACCTTTACTCTCTGACATGTCATACACTTTGCCACAAACTCGACTACATCCTTTTTCATGCCCTTCCAGTAGAAAACCCTCTTCATGTTTCGATACATCTTATCACCTTCCGGATGGATACTCATACAAGAGTGATGAGCCTCAACTAAAATCGCACTCATCAAATCTCCCGTGGGTGGAACATAAAGCCTTACATCTTGGCACAACCATCCTCTACTATTAATAGAATATCGGAGAAGCTATCAAGAAGTATCTCCTTTACCAAGTTTACCTAAGATATCCTCTAGCTCAATATCCTCTTTCTTCCTCAACCCAATCTGCTCCAATAAAGTAGGTTAATCCTCCTAGGAGGCCAACAATCCAGGGGTATAATTCGTAGATAGTCTAAAGTCAAATGTGGAAATAAACTCCAAGCTCTTCCATTCTATGAAAAGGGACTCAACGACACCCTCTGCCTACTCAAGACATCTGCAACTACATTACCTTTACCAATTGTATAAGCAATCTCAAAGTCATATGATGCTAAGAACTTCATCCATAAATACTGCCTAAGATTAAGGTCCCTGTGCCGGAACAAATACTTCAAGACTTATGATCCATAGAAAGCTTGAATTCTCGCCTCACACATAATGCTTCCATAACATGAGTGTAAAACTATCACGGCCAATTCTAAGTCTTGAGTAGGGTAATTCTTCTCATGAATGATCAATTGTCTTCTCCCGTAGCACACAACCCTACCCTCCTACATCAAAACCGCACCTAAGAAAGTCCCATGTGCATCGGTGTACATAGTAAATGTCTTAGAACCATTAAAAAGTGTCAACATCGATGAACTAGTAAGAGCCTTATTCAATCTCAAGAAATAATCCACACAATCAACATCTCATGAGAACACCAAATTCTTCTTAGTTGGATGGAAAAGCAGTATCGAAATCCATATAAAGTCCTTAACAAACTTTCTATAGTAACTCGCTAAACCTAGAAAGCTCCTCACTTCTATTGCATTCTTGGGGAGTCCATCAATCTTGTACAACCACCACCTTGGCAGTATCCACAGCTAATCCATCTTGAGAAACCGTATGCCTTAAGAAATGCACTTCCTTCCACCAAAAATGACATTGGGAAAACTTTGCCTTAAGCTGATGTGCATGGAGAGTATGGAGAACCTCTCATAAACGTAAGGCACTCTCATCCTCGCTCCTCGAGAATACCAAGATATCATCCATAACGACAATAACAAATTTATTAAGAACATCCCTGAACTGTTGGCTCATCAAATCCATAAAATATGTTGGTGTATTAGTTAGCCCAAATGGCATAGCCAACCACTCGAAGAATCCATCAGGAGCCCTAAAAGATGTTTTGTCTATATTATCCTCTGCTACATGAAGTTGAAGAAACCCAGTGGCTAAATCCAATTGAGAAAACACCGTTGCGACAACCAACTGATCAAACAAATAATCAATCCGAGGAAGTAGGTAGCGATTTTTCTTCGTGAATTTATTCAACTCTCTATAGTCCATACAAAGTCGGAGAGAACTGTCCGCCTTGGTAGCAAAGACGACCAGTGTTCCTTACTCGGAGGTACTTTGTCAAATAAATCATTTCTCCAAAAGCCCACCTACTTTCTTACTAAGCTCTATCTGTTCCCTCGTAGCCATATGACGAACTAGCAATGCTACAGGCTTCGCATTCTGATAGAGATAAATCCAGAAATCAATCTCTCACTTGGGAGGTAGTCCCCTCACCTCCTCAAATACGTCTGGATACTCACTCACAATGGGTATAGAATTAATGTCATCGATATAAGACTATAGGGAATATAGAAAATTCAGCATTACTGACCCTATGGGTCACAAGAAATCTAGAGGGTTCTACTACAACAAGTCATTAAATGAACGATTCTCCTCTCGCATTCAAGAATAGCCCCGTACATGGCTAATGAGTCCATCCCCAAGATCATACCATACCCATAGAATCCCAATACGTAGGCATCATAGTCAAACTCAACGCCTAATATTAAACCCCTACAAACCATAGACAAGTGCACCGAACCACCTATGGGGTTTGAAACAACTATGGGATCAGTAATAAGAGAGATATCTAGGTGCAAACAATCAAACAACATGCCAGAAATAAATGAATGAGATGCTCCAAAATCAAAAAGAGCACGAATGGGAAAGTTAGATATAGAAATCAAACCTTCTACGACCACTTTCGTACATCAATACGGACCACTGCTAGTCAGAGTTGTCTCTAACACATGAACCTAACTGCCGATGTACCAGTCCCCTCTCTTGCCTTATGCGAACATGCCTTGCTAAGATTCCCAAGCTATTCGCAGTTAGAGCACTTCCCTCTCATTGCGATCCTTTTGCAATCTTTAATGAAATGTTTCATCATTCCACAACTGGAGCATTTGACCTTTGCCTAGATCCGTCCTCTATATGATCCACCAACTTGTTTCTTCTTGCCATTCTTGTTTTCCAACCTTTCCTTCTTTTGGCTAACAGATTTAGGAACTTCTCCTTTAATATCTCCAACCTTTCCTTTTTGTCCTAGTGCATCAAAACCATCTCTACTAGCGCCTCAAAAGTAGATCCCATTGGAATATGAGTCATAGCTCATCCTTGAAAAGGCTGATTCAGTCCTCTCATAAATCTAACAACTTTCTTATTAGTTATATTGACCTAGTCCATCCCAAACCTTGATAGCTCATTAAACTGATTATAATATTCCTTGATGGAAAGATTTCCTTGCTTCAACCCATGAAACCACCCTAGCTACACACCTTCCTCTGTTTGCATTAGAAATTTCACCTCAAATCTGCATCGAAACCTAACCCAATTCAAGTCTCTACCCTCAGCCTCAACAATCTCCCACCAAAATAATGCTTCCTCTTTTAGTTTCCAAGCGGCCAACTGAACCTTCTGTCGATCTCCAAGCTCTATAAACCAAAAATCCACTCTGTATTTCTGATCCAAGTATGAGCATCCACAAAAGTCTTAATTTCTCGAGAAAGTCTTGCAACTCAGATTCGCAAATTCCTTACAAAGCTTAGAGAAGTCGATAACTGCTGGTGGATTAGAAGGAACTACCGCAGCAGGTGTAGGTACCTATGTAGACTCTCATCCTTTAGATGGTGTTATAACTTCTAAGTACCTAGAAAACGAACCAGTAATCAGGAGACCCTCAACAAGATTGGGAGTCCCTAAACATGTTGTGCAGAAGAGAAAAGACATATTTTAGAATTCTAAAGAGTCAAAGGAAGGTTATAACTAACTCGATGGGATATATTTTTATTTTTGAAAACAACTTTTGGTTCTAGAAATATTTTTTCTTTTAAAAAGTATATCCTTTTTAAAACAAAATTTTAGTGATCATGTAACCTTATTCTCATATACTAAATGAGACACCCCATACCCTTAACATCCCTCGAAATAGGGTTATATCAAGAAATGTAAAGCATTATAGGTATGAAAACATTAATATACATCACATAGACTAAGATTCACAAGACATAAATAATTCAACATGATGAAAAATATCTTAAGTTTAAAAAAGTGACATTACATTTAATCAAAAGCAACTGCCTCCAAATGATACTACCATATGTCTCATGAAAAGAAAATAAATCTCAGTCAACAGAAAACAACTAGAAATATCCCTCAATAAACTGTCAGTATAACCATACCGTGGAATAAGATAAAACTGCAATGAAAGTACATCTTCTACAAAGACAAGCTGCCAAAAGAAATCTGCTGAAAAATCAACATTAAGCATTTCGACCTTGCAATCCTAGGGGTGATCAAAGAGAAACAAGAAAAGTGGAGTGGGCAGACATAAAGTCTGGTGAGCTATATAATTACTTGCATGATTGCTAAGTAAAGGAAAAAGATAGAATAATAGTTTTAGTGTGAGATAGGGTAAGTGTCTGTGCACAACTAATATGTGAGCACATAGGAAAGCCGCGCAAGGATTACAAGTAAGTTCGATTGTCATCTCATTCAACATAATCCGATTTTATTCGCTTCTACAATTTCAGAACATAATATAATTAAGACTATTTTCGTAATACTACCCTTCGATTGACTGCTAATAACCATAAAGTGATAATTATGCCCACTATAGGCCTTGGGCTTATCATTCTCGACCCATCAGCAAAAGACATAGCATTAACATAGGTGTTGCAGTGTCTTATCTTCACTAACCAGTTTAATGCACGCATATTGTACCACCGAAACACACCTGCGCCCATCTCTGTTTGGACCATCTTACTACCTACCTGTTATGACCCGAATTCGCTAGCCTCCGAGGAGGCTACAAAACACGGATTGTAATGAGAACACGACAAATTAGAACGCCAATAGAAGAACATTTCATTGCTATTGCAACAAGTACATCAGAGTATAAGGATATAATAGAGTATGATTAATTAATATACATCAGAAAAATACTAGAGATTAAAATTACAAAGCAGCGGAAAAATAATACATAACACAACTGAAAGAAATACACGGATACAGAGCTTTCCGAATATAACTTCAGCTGTAATCCAGGATCCTGGGAAAAGAAATAATCTGCAAAACCAAAAATACTAGTTGCCCATGTAGAAAATAGGGGCACCCAAAGTTTAGGTTAAAACAATAAACTTCAGGTCAGTCATGGGACTAGTGTGAGAACTAAAACAGTTATTTAAAACTTTACTTTGAAGTTAGGTATCAAGGGACCACGCCGTATAACACGGAATGAGTTTACCCCCATGAATACTAGTGCATAAAAATAAACAACGCAATGCTTTTTGAAAAATGAAGATATTATAAGACTCAGGTCCCATCACACAATGCAACGCAAGCCGGAGGATAGAGTTTTCCCTTATTATAGCCAAACTTGCTTGGTACGTTTAAAACAAATCATCTGATACTATTATATGTTCATAGTGTTTAAATCAACTTCAAATTCAAATGTATCAATCATAGACATCATGGGTACCATATATCATGTCGCCATACTAGTTCTATAATTAAAACTACACAGTGTCGTATTGGAAGTTGGATTTCCATCATGAACCAAGGCAAGGGATCGTCCTTACCGATTTTGAAAAAATCTAGCCTACCATGTCTCAGGACTCGTACTCAGTCAAGACCTTTGAGCGTCAGGGCCGGTCCACACTTACGTTAGTGGGTTATAATTCCTGAACAATATGTTTCCCCGCCTTATGGGGCGCAAATATGGTCAGTATACCGACCATACCATCCATCGGCCCCGTAATGACCGATATATCCGAGGAGCCTCGCTATACATCAAATAATATGCAACATCCACATGAGTAAAATGTCTGGGCTTCATACGATGACACCACTCCTAGCTAGAACGAAATGAATGTCCTCCCTGAGGTCCTCTCCCGTTTCTGGTTCATACCGGGGTGTGAGGCTCGTGAATTAACGCTATACACAAAGCTATGCTATTTAAAGTCGTGCTTTGTTCATCAACCACAAGACTCTGCTTTTCAACAAAAGTCTTGATCATTTGCATCTCAGCATGCCACACTGACAATTCACGCCGTGCGACTGATGTCTATCGATATATAACCTCTAAGCTCGTACGTCTAACAGAAGGGTATTAAGCAAGAGAATAAATTCTCCGCCACCAAACAGATATATATTTAATAGATATCAATCAACATAGAACAAAATTCAATGTCAGACAAACATCCATTTACAAATCCTTTCTAGGTCTGAACGAAACCGGAGGCACCATATTTCTCGTCCCATATGTCCAATATAGGAGAAAGGTCCTCGCATATCTGGTCGATCTCCAAGTACGTCTGGACGATCACCACATATTACCTTGTCTTCGGTGTACAGCCCAATCAAGACATCAGTAATCATCCAAACGATGTGAAGACCTCCGGTTTTCAACCATCGTTATCATCGTCGAATTATCGTCATATTTATTATTCAAAATGGGTTAAACCCGGTCTTTCCGGATAACTCGCGTATTTTATAATCAAGTGCTATAAAAACACATCATACGTCATTCCAATTCAGAATATTCTTTTATTCAAATATTCTCATCTTTAGGGAAAGGTTCCCATTAATTTTATCAAAGATAAATTCTTTTAAATTTATTCTTTAATCTTCCTTTGGATATCAATTTCCACAAGATTCATTTATCTTTTCACAATTCTAAACCAAATTAAGGTTTTCCAACCTAGTCGGGATTAGCGAACCTTATCGAAGTAATCATTTGTTTTATTTCCCAATCCCAACGTACTCATCCCATGGAGAAAAACTGGTAATACTCCATATCTAACACCACGGTATCATCGGTAAAATTAATTACCATTTCACGTTCAAATCAAATTAAAGATTTAACTATCGCTTGGAGCAAAACTGGTGATACTCCATTCTCGATCATTTCCCAAATTTGATAATTTAAATTATCACATTCTCGTTTCAATCTAATTAAAGATTCATTAAAAATCTAATTCAGTTTTAATCTCAAAAATCATTACTTAATGGTTATTCAAATTTAAGAAATTAATCTTATCTTTAACTGGGTTAAAGAACTAACGTCATTTAAAATACAGTTCACAATAAACCCAAATCATCTTCCATAAAAATGGAATCTTCACGTAAAACAGATCAATATATAATCAATATAAATTTCCATATCAGACTAATAATATAAATGGAATAACGGCAAAGCCTTTTAAATTCCATATATAATAACGGTCTTCCTTTACAGAAGCTCATCTTGATTATTACCAAATCGAATTCCATTTAATTCCAATTTAATTAATTAAATTGGAAAACTTTACTTTGGAAAATCCCATTAATCTTATTTAAAAGATTATATATTCCAAATCATATCTACACTGTTAATTGGGTTAAAGAACAAATGTTATTTAAAACATTGCACGATAAACCCAAAAATCCAATTTCAATTCAATTCCAATTAAATATTAATTAATTGGTAAACTTCATTAAATCTTAATTAAAAGATTTATTCTTTTCTCAACTGGGTTTAAGAACAGTATTAATAAAGACACCATTCACAACAAACCCAAAATCCACTTTGATACTAAATATAAGGCTCTAAACAGAAATTATATCGGCTTATATTCAATATTAAATTCTATAACCAAAACATATCATAAGGGGAATAACGATATATATCTATCTTCCAAATTCCTCCACAATATCCGTATAGTCACGGAATCCAATATCGAAATATCCCAAAGATGATTCTATTCAAATCCAGCCCAATTCATACATTGGAATATCCTGGTTATTTTAAAACCCATTTTATTCCAATTTATTTATTTAAAAACATTGGATTATTTTTCAAGTTAATAACTAGTTCATTTTGATAAAAATATACTTTTATCTTTAGAAACTTGGAATTTTTCATCCAAATTCTTTCGAAATCATTTATTATGATTTTACACAAATTATTAATATTTTTAATAATTTTATCAAGGCCTATACAGTCGGTTTCCAATAACGGCCACCGAACTGCATCCTGGACATAAATCCAAATCCAACTGTTAGATTTCAAATCTCTTATATTCGTTGGAAAGCTTTTCGATTCGAACCCAATGGTTTCAGTTATAGGGGAATCCGACGGTCGGATCTCCCATAATGTCAATTTGAAGTTAATGGTCGAAATTCGCAAATTGTCGCTGCGCGGTGCGTTCTATTCAGGCCATTAATATATATATATATATATTTCGTCGATTTCCAGTTAAAACGTATTTTATAAATCTTTTATAAATTCGTTTTAAAATGGTTCCCACTTTCATTTTCAATTTTAAATCAAAATTGAATACTCCTTATCATTATAATATTTAAATGATAATATTTTCAAAATACCATATTTTGAAATCATTTCCTTTTCGATATTCATCATAAAAGTGAATAAAATCGATATAAATATCGTTCGCATTAAAATCGCGCAAATCTAATCAACACGGCTTCATATATTTCAATATTTTCGTGTCCATCCCAAATCAGACATTAAAATCACATTTTAATCCTTTACTGAATGTTATTTTAAAATATTCGTTATTTTTGAATATTCGTTCTTTCTGAATTGGAATCATACCCAATCAATTACCATATAATTTATTTATATGGATTTCATACAACACATGAATACAGCAACAATGATAAACAATCAACCATCATCTAGATTGCACTACACAACTGCATAAGCATTAAATATAAATAATTAACGCTTACAATAGTCTATCAACCAATCGATTGACATACAACTAAACAATTGGGATTAGTGTACGCCAAATATCATCCCAATACCCGTGTGGGGTTTCAACCAACAAATACAGAATATTACTTGAGCAGTTGGGCGATGTGTAAAATTTATCATCCCAATCAACATCCGATAAATAGGCGTACATAAACAAATCATCTGATTTGTACATGAATATTTATTTTCATTTCAGGAGAATTTTACGCCATCCACATATACGTTAAAAATTATATTTTTAACAATAAAAATATATTTTTAACAATAAAATATTTATTTCAACACTTCACTATTTTATATAGTTCATGTATTCAATAAAAATTATATTTTTATTGTTAAAAACATTTTATTCAACACATGAATATTTTTAATAGTCCATACATTCAATAAAAATGGTATTTTTATTGTTCAAACATTTTATTCAACATATGAATATGTTTAATAGTCCATACATTCAATAAAAATGGTATTTTTATTGTTCAAACATTTTATTCAACACATGAATATTTTATATAGTTCATTTACACATTAAAAATTATATTTTAATGAACAAATATTTATTTCAGAAAATGTCGGCATTATAACAGCACGAATTAAAACCGAAGTAATGTCTAGCACTACCCCTCTCCTGAAACTGGCTCGCGCCATACATAAAAATCAGTCTAATCAACCAAACACCAATACAATCAATTTTCAACACAACCAAATTTCCACCATTTTCTGGTCAATTCAATTCAAACGAAATTGACAAACACATTTAAATCCACCATGCTCACGTATTAATTCCAAAAATTATGAAAATTGGAATCTAGGAATAATTTAACATTCTGGATCCAACAAAAGTGGTTTCGTCGAAAATATAGGTGGTTTGCAAAATAGCTATTTTTAAGGGCTATTTATATATTAAAATATATATAAATTCCATAGTGACTATTCTGAATTTCAAACTGGACATATCTTTCAATTTATATTATGAAATCCAACTCTACACATTCGTTAGAAAGATATAATTAAATAGATTCGAATATTTCTGGTTTTACTGAAATCCGATTTATTTTGAATTTTGTACATTCATTTGAAATTTAAAATCGAATTTTCAAACTACCGCGCCATTTCAGGCTCGTTTTATAATTAAAATAAATTTATACGTTCTAACTTCGATTAAAAATAAATTATTAGTTGTCATTATTTAAAATAAATCATTTTAAATATTTAAATCCATTAAAATTTCTAAAATAAACATTTTAAATTGGTTTTGATAATCCGGGTTGTTACAATCTCCCCCACTTAAAATCTTTTCTTCCTCAAAAAGGAACGGAGCTGAAAGTTGTTTAACTAACCAACTCAACTTTCATTCTGGCTTTCATTCTTCAACTTTTCAATTTCTAAGAATTTTCTGATTTTTCAAAAATTTGGCTAACACCCTAAATTTTCGAAAAATTTCTCCACAACCTCCTTTGTACGGGGAGACCTTTAAAACCGCAACTTGCTTCACAGGGCCCTCACCAATCCAAAAGAAATAGAAAAAGGCAAGTGGCTAGTCAATCGGCTGATAAAATCATCAAAACCCAAGAAAATGGTAAACATGTTCATATTTGTCGGGCATACAATTTTATTCCTCTTCTTAACTTCCCTGTTATGCCATGTTCAATGTATATACATGTACATATATGCAGTTTCAATCAATTTTCAATTCCGTGCAATATTTTGATTCAACTTGGCTAAATTACCGTTTTTTTTCTCTTATTGGCTTTATGAATAATCACACAACACAATCAGCAATCAATTAGTTGATTAAAGTTTCAAATATATATCTTTTAATATACCCAAAATTCATATTTTGTGCGTCAAATCACAAACAATAGATTCTAGCTAGTTTTGGTTCTCACACCTGTACATGTCGTCGGCTCTGAGGGGCTGGGTATGCATGATAAGGGGTTCTCGCCATGTGGTATGGTGGCGAACAGTGGGCTCTTACCCCTACATGTCCCTTTCGAGGGTTGGTTGAGCAGTCGAGAGGTTGGCCGTAAAACAAGGTGACTGGGGGATGACTAGTGTGCCACGGTGGGTTTTACCTGCTGCTTTGGGGTATGAAGGGATGGTTACAAAGCCTACCGGATTTCGTCTGACTAACATTTCTGGTATTAGAGATTTGGTTTACAGAGCTCGAGAACAAGACACATTAGAACTGAATGAAAGAATTCATCAAAGATTGGATTAGTAATACCCAATAAGAATGACTCGTTAGAGATAGGATCAGTAGTATCCTAGAATGAGTTAGAAGAGTATTATTTATAAAAAACAAATTTAGTTTGGAAAATTTATATCTTATTATACGTATTTGAGTATATTATTTTATTTTATTTTGGACAATCGAGTATATGAAGATTTTGCATATACGCGTCATGAACGTATATTCAAAGTCTTAAATATACTGGATAGATATAGAATCACACTCTAGTCGCCCCAGAACGAACTTGTAAATGGATGTGTGTCTGACATTGAATTTTATTTTGTGCTGATTGATCTCTATTAAATATATATCTGTTTGGTGGCGGAGAATTTATTCTCTTGCTTTACAATCTTCTCTGAAACGTACGAGCTTAGAGGTTATATATCGATAGACATCAGTCGAACGGCGTGAATTGTCAGTGTGGTTTGCTGAGATGCAAATGATCAAGACTTTTGTTGAAAAGAAAAGTCTTGTGGTTGATGATCAAAGCACGACTTTAAATAGCATAGCTTTGTGTATAGCGTTAATTCACGAGCCTCACACCCCGGTGTAAACCAGAAACGGGAGAGGACCTTAAGGAGGACATGCATTTATTTCAAGCCAGTTCATATAGCTACTAAATAAATTTTACATCAGAGAGTTTTTATATTGCTCTATATTTGTGTCTGTGATCTATGATTCTGTGATTTATTCCATTTACCTCAGAAGCTAATAACAATCTGTTGTTTTGGACGTTTCGAGTTGACATGTTTTGTTGATTCGGCACGGTCAAAATGACAGGTCGAGTGGTATCATGGTATGGAGACCAGACATTTTACTGATGTGGATGTTGCATATTATTTGATGGATAGCGAGGCGCCTCGGATATATCGGTCACTATGGGGCCGATGGATGGTATGGTCGATATACTGACCAGATTTACGCACCAGAGGGTGGGGAAACGTATTGTTCAGGAATTATAATCCAGTAACGTAAGTGTGGACCGGCCCTGACGCTCCAAGGGCTTTACTGAGTACGAGTCCAGAGACAGGGTAGGCTAGATTGTCTCGAATTCGGTAAGGATGATCCCTTGCCTTGGTTCATGATGGAAATCCAACTTCCAATACGACATTGTGTTGTTTTAATTGTAGAACTAGTATGGTGACATGATATATGGTACCCATGCCATCTATGATTGATACATTTATATTTGAAGTTGTTTTAAACACTATGCACTTATAATAGTATCAAATGATTTGTTTTAACCATACCAAGCATGTTTGGCTATTATAAGGGATAACTGTATCCTCCGGCTTGCGTTGCATTGTGTGATGGGACCTAAGTCTTATAATAGCTTCATTTTTCAAAAAGCATTGCGTTGTTTTTTTTTATGCACTGTTATTCATAGGGGTAAACGCGTTCTGTGTTATACAACGTAGTCCCTTAATATACCTAACTTCAAAGTAAAGTTTTAAATAACTGTTTTAGTTCTCACACCAGTCCCATGACTGACCTGGAGTTTATTGTTTTAACATAAACTCTGGGTGCCCTTATTTTCCACACGGGAAGCTAGTAGTTTTAGTTTTGCAGATTATTTCTTTTCCCAGGATCTGGATTACAGCTGAAGCTATACTCAGAAAGCTCTGTATCCGTGTATTTCTTCCAGTTGTGTTATGTATTATTTTTCCGCTGCTTTGTAATTTTAATCTCTGGTATTTTTCTGATGTATATTAATTATTCATACTCAGTTATATTCTTGTACTCCGATGTACTTGTTGTAATAGCAATGAAATGTTCTTTTATTGGCGTTCTAATTTGTCGTGTTCTCATTACAATCTATGTTTTCTGGTCTCCTCGGAGACTTGCGAATTCAGGACGTAACATTTGTGGTATCAGAGCCAGGTTTCGTTCCTAGGACCTATGGGTTATGGGCCCACGGTGGCTGCAGCTAGTATTTGGGGGTTTGGAGCTCAATTGGAAGAAGGGGAGGGTTGTGGTGGCCAGCGACGAGAATGGGAGCTCCGGCGGAGGGGTTGGCTAGCATCCACCGGCATGGCCTGGAAGGGCGCGGTAGAGCTGGAGATTTGGGGCAGCGGGGATCCCAGAAAAAGGAGGCGGGTTTCTTTATTTGACCGAGGGTTAGAGGGTTTGGCCCATTCTAGGGTTTATATAATTTATATTTAATATTATTAAATTTGAAAAAAAGGTGATTTCTCATTCGAACTCCCAATCCAACCCAACGACTGTTGCCCTTAGCTAAATACCCCAATTCCAAACACAAGGGGATATGTTTCGAAAGCCAATTTTACTGTTCTATTCAGTTTTTTTAAATTAAAATATAAATCAATGTATATTGAATTCAAATGTTCATTTTAATTTATTGGGGCCACATACTAACTCCAAAAATTCCATAAAAATAACCTAGCTATGTTTTTATGATACGGTCCTAACAAACTAATTTCGTCGAATTTGGAGACCGTTTGAAAAATGGCCATTTTCTAGTCGATCCAATTCAACTGAAATTGACAAACACATTTAAATCCACCACGCTCACATTTAATTCCAAAAATTATGAAAATTGGAATTTAGTAATAATTTGACATTCCGGATCCAATAAAAGTGGTTTTATCGAAAACCGAGGTCGTCTGCAAAATAGCTATTTTAAGGGCTATTTATATATTAAAAAATATATAAATTCCATAGCGACTATTCTGAATTTTAAACTGGACATATCTTTCAATTTATATTATGAAATCTCAATTCTTCACATTCGTTAGAAAGATATAATTAAACAGATTCAAATATTTCTAGTTTTACTAAAATCCGATTTATTTTGAATCTTGTACATTCGATTGAAATTTAAAATCGAATTTTCAAATCACCACGCCATTTCAGGCACGTTTTATAATTAAAATAAATTTATACATTCTAACTTCGATTAAAATAAATTTTAGTCATAGTTATTTAAAATAAATCATTTTAAATATTCAAAATCCATTAAAATTGCTAAAATAAAAAATTTAAATTGGTTCTGAAAATCCGGGTTGTTACACTACCACAACATGAGCGTGCCCTAAACTCATCCCTAGCGTGAGACTATCAGCTATAAAGGGTAAGCAACCTGGTATGGATCCCCAACAAACAAATCTTACTTGGCCCAAATCCCCTTTGATTGGGACTCCCATAAATTTACCATAGAAACTATAGTTATAGAATCACCGTAGAATTAGACTTATAACTTAACATTATTTAAGTTCAGTTTTATATTAAGTCTATTTGTTTGCTTATTTACCATAAAATGCTTAATCACATAGCCACCATAGAACCATAGAATGCTTTTCCAAGTGTTATAGTGATGAATTTCCATTGGTAGATTCCTTTTTTTATTTTTAACGAACTTCTCTTTCATCCACCTTACCTATAAAGGTTTTCCTTAAACAACTTTCCAAAACACTTTGAGATTGCAAGCTTCATTCAAGTCTTTGTAATTTTCAAGCCTATTCCTCCATATTTTGTTGGCTTTGTAATGGAACTTCAAGCAATTTTATGATATTTACCATTATAAATGAAGTTAGCACAAGTTTTTTTATTTTTCCAATTGCTTTGATGGGAATATTATGAGATTGCATCCAGTATAGAACAATGGCTGTGATAATAGTGTGTGTGAGTTCTATCCTACCCGCAATGGATAAAAACTTACTAGACTGGTTATCTATATTAATCTAAATGGTTTCTTGAAGTTTTGCATTGTTTATGTCTTTAATCTGACTTAGACTAAGAGAAAACTAATATATTTTACAAGCAAATTTCCTTCTTGAAAATTTAAGCACTTGAGAATTTCCTTTTTTTGCTACAGTTTTTAGTAAAGTAAATGTTGCAACTTTCATTGATTTAAAACCCAGCATAAGATTTGAAATTTTCAAAAAAAATCCAATAGGCAAAGCATTTTTCATATCTTCACAGATCATCAGCATATAGAAGATGAGTAATACATAAAGTGATTCTATTAATAGGCTTTATATTTTTCGCTATTAACTTCATGTTCAACTAAATAGAAAAATATTCCATAGCTAATGAAAATAAATATAAAGAAAAGGGATACACTTATCCAATAACCTTATTAATTTTAATAAAATCACATGGAGAACCATTTATAAGAATATAAAAAGTAACATTGTTAATGCATTTATTAACAAGATCGTAGAATTTTTCATTAAAATCCAAATGTTTTATTATTGTTGTAATATATAAAAGTGAATATGTGTAACAACCCAGATTTTGGACATTAAATTCAGAACATTTTAATTATATTAAATATTAAAATGGAATAATATAATGATTATAATAATGAATTTAATTATTAAACAAATGGTGTACATATTAAATTTTAATTAAATTTAAAACGAGCTCGAAATAGTTGCGGTAGTTCGTAATTTACGATTTAAAATTCAACTGAATATACAGAATCCAATATAAGTCGAATTTCATTGAAACAAGTAACGTTCGGATCTATTTGATTATATTTTTCTATTGAAAGTGAAAAATCGCGATTTCGTCTTATAGATTGTGAGTTATGTTCAAATCAAATTTTCAGATAGTCGTTGTGGAGTCATGTATAAGCCATTATGGATTATTTGATATAATTAATTATTGGTTTCGAATTTGGATACGATTTTTGAGACGTAGTCATAATTTAATTTATAGAATTTTTTCTGTAATTTTTATTTTGAAAATGTAAGGACCCGTAACTTCCCCGGTATAGGAAAGCCCGGATACTTCGAGAATAAGCCACAAAAGTACGCAGACAGAAGAACATTTCATTGTATATTACAACAATTCCATCAGAATACAAGAATATACAGAGTGTAAATGAATAAATATCACACAGAAAATATCAGAGATTACATAACAATGGAAAATAATACAATACACAAATAGAAGTAATACACGGATACAAAGCTTTCCGAGTATCGTTCCAGCTGTAAATCAGGATCCTGTGAATATAAATCTGCAAAACCAAATCTAATAGCTGCCCGTGTCAAAATAAGGGCACCCAGAGTTTAGGTTAAAACAATAAACTCCAGGTCAGTCATGGGACTGGTGTAAGAACTAAAACAGTTATTAATCTTTATTTTAAAGTTAGGTAAATCAAAGGACCACGCCGTATAACTCGGAACGGGTTTCCTTCCAAGAATACCAGTGCATAAAACAACAGCGCAATGCTAAATAAAGAACAATGAAGCTGTTATAAGACCTAGGTCCCATCACACAATGCAACACAAACCGGAGGATAGGGTTTTACCTTATAACAACCAAAGAATGCTTAATACGCTAAATTTCATTTGATACTATTGTAAGCGCATAGTGTATAAAACAACTTCAAATCATAAGTATCAATAATAGATGGAATAAGCGCCCCATCCCAGTATGTCGCCATACTAGGCTCTACAAATAAAACCGAATTATCACGTATGGGAAATTGGATTTCCGTCTGTGAACCGAGGCCAGGGATCGTCCTCTACCGATTCGAGACAATCTAGCCTACCATGTCTCAGGACCCAGACTCAGGTGGGCCCTTGGATCGTCAGGGCCGGTCCACCGATGTGATTAAAATGCCTGAACACTGCATTTCCCGACCCTATGGGGCATAAATGAGCCAACAAATGACTCCATCGGCTTCACATAGTCATCGATAAATCCGAGGCGCCTCGCAACAGCAACAACCACATAAGTCAAACTCGTCAGGGCGTGTAAAACCAATGACGCCACTTCTAGCTAGAAAGAAACGCATGTCCTCCCTGATGTCCTCTCCCGTTTTTGGTTCACAACCGAGGTGTAAGGCTCGCGAATTAACGTTACACAAAGCTATGCCACACAGGCGGTGCTTTGATCATCACCACAAGACTTTGCTTTTCAACAGAAGCCTTGATCAATTGCCACTTAGGCGTGCCACACAGGCAATTCACTCCATGCGTTTGATATCCATCGATATATAACCTCTGAGCTCGTACGTCTCAGAGAAGGGCGTTAAGCAAGAGAATAAATTCTCCGCCGCCAAACAGATATATATTTAATAGAAATCAATCACACAGAATAAAATCCAATGTCAGACACACAGTCCATTTACAAGTTCGTTCTGGGTCTGAACGAAACCGGAGGCACCTTGTACCCCGCATATCCATCGATCTCCAAGTACGTTTGGACGACCACTAACTGATTCCCTCCTCTTGGGTGTACGGCCCAATCAAGATCAACAGTAATTATCCAAACGATGTTGAAGACCTCCGGTCTTCGACCACCGTCTTCATCCTCGACACCACGTCGAATCAGTTATTCAGAATGGGATAAACCCGGTCTTTATGAATAATTCGCGTATATAATAAACAAGTGTTACACAAACGCAACATACGCCTCATTCCAATTTAGAATATTCTTTTATTCAAATATTCTTATACTTTGAGAAAAGTTCCCATTAATTTTGTCAAAGATAAATTCTTTAAATTTATTCTTTAATCTTCTTTGAACATCAATTCAAACTAGTCGGGATTAGCGAACCACACCGAAGTAATCATTTATTTTATTTCCCAATCCCAACCTATTCATCCCATGAAGTAAAACTGGTCGTACTTCATATCTAACACCACGGTGTTATCGGTAAATTCAATTACCATTTCACGTTCAAATCTAATTAAAGATTTAACTATCGCCTATTGAAAAACTGGTGATACTCCATTCTCGATCATTTCAATCTAATTAAAGATTCATTAAAACTCCACTTAGTTTTAATCTTTACAGAAATCAATATCCTGTCTTTAACTGGGTTGAAGAACCAATGTCATTTAAAACACGGTTCACTATAAACCCAAAATCACATTCAATTCATTATCGGGTTAAAGAACAAGTGTTATTTAAAACACCGTTCACGATAAACCCAAAAATCAATTGAAATTCATTTCCAATTAAATACCATTTAATTGGTACACTTCATTAAATCTAAATAAAAAGATTTTATCTTTTTCCCAACTGCGTTTAAGAACAGTGTTAATGAAGACACCATTCACGACTAACCCAAATCACATTTGATATTAAATACAAGGCTCTGAATAGAAAATATATCGGTTATATTCAATATCGAATTCTACGACCAACAAATATCGTATTGGAAATAACGATATATATATCTTTCAAATTTTCATAACAACATCTGTATAATCACGAAATCCAACATCGAAATATTCCGAAGATAATTTCGATTCAAATCCATTCCAATGCAATTATTGGAAATTCTAGTTATTTTCAAAACCATTTCAAATCCAATTTATTTATTTTAAAAATAAATAAATTACTATTCTAGTTCAAAACTAGTTCATTTCGATAAAAAACTATTTTTATCTTTTCAAATATGGAGTTTTTCATCCCAATTCTTCATAAATCATTTCTTATGATTTTACACAAATTATTGATATTTTTAATAATTTTGTCAAGGCCCGTACAGTCGATTTCCATCAACGGCCATCGAACTGCACTTACATCGACCTTTTCCAAATTTGATTTGGACATAATTCCAAATCCAACTGTTAGATTTCTAACTTCTTATATTCGTTAGAAAGCTCTTTTCGATACGAACCCAACGGTTCTAGTTTTAGGAGAATCCGACGGTCGGATCTCTCGCAATATCCATTCGAAGTCAATGGTCGAAATTCGCGAACTACCGCGGCGCGGCGCGTTCTATTCAGGCCAGTATATTATATATATATATATATTTATATATTTATATTTATATATATAATATATATATATATATATATATATTATACTTCGTCGATTTCCTCTAAAAACGGATTTTAAAAACCATTTAAATTCGTTTTCGAAACGATTTCTACTTCATTTCAAATTCAAATCAAAATTGAATTTTTCAATATAATCCGTTTTAATTTCATTTCAAATCGATTCCAATTCAATTTCAATTTAATTCGAATTCCAATTCATTTCAATTTTAATTCGAATTTCAAATCTATTCAATTTAATTCGAATTCATTTTCTATTCAATTCAATTTTAATTCGATTTGAATTCCTATTCAATTCAATTTCAATTCAATTTCAATTCGATTTGAATTCCTATTCAATGCAATTTCAACTCGATTTGAATTCCTATTCAATTTTAATTCGATTTGAATTCTATTCTATTCAATTTTATTTCGATTTGAATTCTATTCAATTCAATTTCTAAAATATTCGATTATTGAAATCACTTTTCAATATTCATTTAAAAATGAATAAAATCGATATAAACATCGTTTACGTCAAAATGGCGTCAATCTAATCAACACGGCTTCATATATTTCTATTTTCAAATATTTCTATTTCGAATATTTCTTTTCAAATATTTCTATTCAGATATTCTATTTCAAAACCGGAATGAGGCCCAATCAATTACCATATAATGTTAATTATATGGATTTTGTACAACACATGTATAAACTAACAACGTTAAATAATCAACAATCATCCAGAGTGCACCACACAACTGCATAAGCATTAAATATAAATAATTACGCTTACACAGTCTGTCGACCAATCGATCGACATACAGCTAAATAATTGGGAATAGTGTATGCCAAATATCATCCCAATACCCGTGTGGGTTTTCAAATAATCAAACTCAGATTTTATTTGTGCAGTTGGGCGATGTGTAAAATTTATCGTCCCAATCAATGTCAATCAAATCAGTGTATATAAAAAAATCTCCGATTTGTTTATAAATATTTATTTTATATACACGTTAAAAATTTCTGTTTTTAACTATAAAATATTTTCTTCTATATAAATATTTTATTTCCTTTCACATCACATCACACAATCAACTACACATCAAAATCAAACAAACAAGCATACAAGCCGTCCATGGTATGTGGACGACGGGTGTCGGGTGCTACTAAACACCGTCTGCATCCTAGTATATATTTTAACTAGAAAATTAAATTAAAAGTGAGAAATTTTCATAGAGGGTTCCACTCCGCCGTGCTTTGCTTTTGAACTGCTGAACCGTCTGAATTCCTTTTTGATTTTAATCCGTTCCATCTCACTTCTTTTCACGCTGTTCATAGTAAAAATCATATTTTCAATATGATGTTCATTTTAAAAATCCCATTTTTATAATGTAATTTTATATATAAATATTATATATTTTCACAACGCTTCTTCTCATATAAAAATTGTATTTTTATTACCTATACTATATAAAAATCATATTTTTATCATCTACATTATATAAAAATCATTTTTTTTTATCTTCCTAGTTATATAAAAATTATATTTTTATAATCTCTACTTTATAAAAATCATATTTTTATTATCTTAAAACTGAAAACAAAGCAATGTAAATTAATATATAAAAATCACCTTTCACCGTTAAAAAATATCGCCTTTCCTATATTAAAAATATAATCTTTTCCTATAAGAAAAACCCGATCTTTTACCTTATAAAAATTCAGTTTTATACCTTATAAAAATTCAGTTTTTAAATCGAAGAAAAATAAATAAATCCGAAATTAAAACTTACATTGTATTTTCAGAGGAGGGGGGCGCTGCGTGGCATTGTCGGAGGTAGGGCTGGGCTGCAGGTGGTGGCGGTGCTCCTTTGGTCGGCGGTGGAGCTAACATGGCGGCGCTGGCGGGTTCTAGGGTGCGGGTGTTTCAGGAGGAAGAGGGAGAGGGGAAAGGAGGCGTAGCAGGAGAAGAGGGGGCGGGGTGGTGCACGGGGTGGCAGGCGGAGGAGCGTCGGTGGAGGATGGAGGGGGTGCGACGGCTTCCAGATCCGACCGGGGGGGGGGGGGGTTTCTAAATCGAGGAGAGAGAGTTAGTGAGGGTATATTATATAATTTAATATTTTATTCTTTTTTAATTTTCAAAAGGTTGACTTTTTATTCGATCTCAAAACGAGGCCCACCGCCTGTCGTCCATAGCTAATTACCCCCATTCCGAACAAAATGGGATATGTATCATGAGCTGATTTGGCCATTTCGATCATTTTTCGTCAAAATCAACATATAACTTTATATATTGAATTTGAATGCACATTCAATTTACCGGGGCCACATACTAGCTCTAAAAATTCCCGAAAAATATTTTCTAGATTCGTATTGACGATACGGTCCTAACAAAACTAGTTTCATCTAATTCTGAGACCGTTTGAAAAATGGCCATTTTCCAATCGATTAAAATCAACTAAAACTGGTCAAACGCGTTTTCCTTTGCCACGTTCACATATTGAATCGAAAAATTACGAAATTTGAAACCTAGTAATAATTTGACATCGCGGATCCAACAAAAGTGGTTTCGTCGAAATCCGAGGTCGTTTGCATAGTGGCCATTTTCTATGGGCCGAAATTCCATAGCGACTATTCTGAAATTTCAACAGTACATAACTTTTTATCCCCGCTATGAAATTTCAATTTTTCTGATTCGTTGGAAAGATATTCTCAATTAGATTCAAATATTTTTGGTTTCGCTAAAATCCGGTTTATTTTAAATCCTGTACATTCATTTGAATTTTGAAATCGAATTATCGAACTACCTCACCATTTTCAATTCCTTTTATATATATAAATAAATATTTATATTCTAACGACGATCTATATAAATATATACGTTCGAATTATATTCAAAATAAATTTCTCGTCGTTATTATTTAAAATAATTCATTTTAAATAATCAAAATTCACTAAAATTGTCAAAATAAAATTTTTAAATTGGCTCTGATTTCCGGGTTATTACAATCTCCCCCACTTAAAACTTTTCGTCCTCGAAAAGGAACGAAGCCGAAAATTGTTTAACAAATCAACTCAACTTCCAGTATTTCCATTACGGCTTAAGTTCTTCAATTTTTTAGTTTCTAAGAACTTTTCAAATTTTTCAAAAATTTGGCTAACACCCTAAATTTTCGAAAAATTTCGCCATAACTTTCCTTGCACCAGGGACTTCAGGATATTTCATATAGCCTCCCATGGCCTTCTTCAATCCAAAAGAAAAAGAAAAAGCCAAGCGGCTAGCCAATTGGCTCATAAAATCATCATCACCCAAACAAACAGTAAATTATGGTAAACATGTACCTATTTGTCGGGCAAACAATTTTATTCTTCTGCTCTAGCCTCCTTGCTATGACCTGTTCAGTGTAAGTACATGTACATGCAAGCATTTTCAAACAATTTTCAATATAGTTCAATATTTGGTTCAATTTAGCCTAAATGGTTAAAATATATCAAACCAATAATCAAACAACACAACCATCAATCAATTAGTGAATTTAACGTTTCAAATCCATAAGTTTGATACATAGTCAAAAATCACATTTTTTATGCCAAATCACAACAATAGGCCCTATATAATTTTGGTTCTCACACCAGTCAAATAGGAAATATATAGAGATCCCACTTTCGTCACTCGAACATGAATACTGATGACGACTAGTCAATCATCAGAATCAACTCCGGGCTACTAGAGCGTGATTCTATATCTATCCAGTACATTAAAACTTCGAATACACGTGGATCAGACGTATACGCAACATCTTTATATACTGGATTGTCCAAATTCAATATATAATAAATGATCAAATACGAATAATTGATTTAAATTTTCAAAACAAAATTTGTTTTCACTTTTATTTCAAAAACACTACTCTTCACTCTCGTTCTAGGATACTACTGATCCCATCTCTAACGAGCCATTCCCGTTGGATATTACTAATCCAATTTCTGAAGAATTCTTTCGTTCGGTTCTAATGTGTCTTGTTCTCTGAGCTTTGTAAACCAAAGCTCTGATACCAAATGTAAGGACCCGTAACTTCCCCGGTATAGGAAAGCCCGGATACTTCGAGAACAAGCCACAAAAGAACGCAGACAGAAGAACATTTCATTGTATATTACAACAATTCCATCAGAATACAAGAATATACAGAGTATAAATGAATAAATATCACACAGAAAATATCAGAGATTACAATACATTACATAGCAGCGGAAAATAATATAATACACAACTAGAAGTAATACGCGGATACAAAGCTTTCCGAGTATCGTTCGAGCTGTAAATCAGGATCCTGGGAATATAAATCTGCAAAACCAAAACTACTAGCTGCCCGTGTCAAAATAAGGGCACCCAGAGTTTAGGTTAAAACAATAAACTCCAGGTCAGTCATGGGACTGGTGTGAGAACTAAAACAGTTATTAATCTTTATTTTAAAGTTAGGTAAATCAAAGGACCACGCCGTATAACACGTAACGGGTTTCCTCCCAAGAATCCCAGTGCATAAAATAACAGCGCAATGCTAAATAAAGAACAATGAAGCTGTTATAAGACCCAGGTCCCATCACACAATGCAACACAAACCGGAGGATAGGGTTTTAACCTTATAACAACCAAAGAATGCTTGATACGCTAAATTTCATTTGATACTATTATAAGCGCATAGTGTATAAAACAACTTCAAATCACAAGTATCAATCATAGACGACATAAGCGCCCCATCCCAGTATGTCGCCATACTAGGCTCTACAAATAAAACCGAATTATCACGTATGGGAAATTGGATTTCCGTCTGTGAACCGAGGCCAGGGATCATCCTCTACCGATTCGAGACAATCTAGCCTACCATGTCTCAGGACCCAGACTCAGGTGAGCCCTTGGATCGTCAGGGCCGGTTCACCGATGTGGATTAAAATGCCAAAACACTGCGTTTCCCCACCCTATGGGGCGTAAATGAGCCAACGAATGACTCCATCGGCTTCACATAGTCACCGATAAATCAGAGGCACCTCGCAACAGCAACAACCACATAAGTCAAACTCATCAGGGCGTGTAAAACCACGGATGCCACTTCTAGCTAGAAAGAAACGCATGTCCTCCCTGATGTCCTCTCCCGTTTTTGGTTCACAACCGAGGTGTGAGGCTCGCGAATTAATGTTACACAAAGCTATGCCACACAGGCGGTGCTTTGATCATCACCACAAGACTTTGCTTTTCAACAGAAGCCTTGATCAATTGCCATATAGGCGTGCCACACATGCAATTCACTCCATGCGTTTGATATCCATCGATATATAACCTCGGAGCTCGTACGTCTCAGAGAAGAGCGTTAAGCAAGAGAATAAATTATCCGTTGCCAAACAGATATATATTTAATAGAAATCAATCACACAAAATAAAATCCAATGTCAGACACATAGTCCATTTACAAATTCGTTCTGGGTCTGAACGAAACCGGAGGCACCTAGTACCCCGCATATCCGTCGATCTCCAAGTACGACTGGACGACCACTAACTGATTCCCTCCTCTTGGGTGTATGACCCAATCAAGATCATCAGTAATTATCCAAACAATTTTGAAGACCTCCGGTCTTCGACCACCGTCTTCATCCTCGACACCACGTCGAATCAGTTATTCAGAATGGGATAAACCCGGTCTTTCTGAATAACTCGCGTATATAATAAACAAGTGTTACGCAAACACAACATACGCCTCATTCCAATTCAGAATATTCTTTTATTCAAATATTCTTATACTTTGGGAAAAGTTCCTATTAATTTTGTTAAAGATAAATTCTTTAAATTTATTATTTAATCTTCTTTGAACATCAATTCAAACTATTCGAGATTAGCGAACCACACCGAAGTAATCATTTATTTTATTTCCCAATCCCAACCTATTCATCCCATGAAGTAAAACTGGTCATACTTCATATCTAATACCACGGTGTTATCGGTAAATTCAATTACCATTTCACGGTCAAATCTAATTAAAGATTTAACTATCGCCTGGAGCAAAACTGGTGATACTCCATTCTTGATCATTTCAATCTAATTGAAGATTCATTAAAACTCCACTTAGTTTTAACCTTTACAGAAATCAATATCCTGCCTTTAACTGGGTTGAAGAACCAATGTTATTTAAAACACGGTTCACTATAAACCCAAAATCACATTCAATTCATTATCGGGTTAAAGAACAAGTGTTATTTAAAACACCGTTCACGATAAACCCAAAAATCAATTCAAATTCAATTCCAATTAAATACCATTTAATTGGTACACTTCATTAAATCTAAATAAAATGATTTTATCTTTTTCTCAACTGGGTTTAAGAACAGTGTTAATGAAGACACCATTCACGACTAACCCAAATCACATTTGATATTAAATACAAGGCTCTGAATAGAAAATATATCGGCTTATATTCAATATCGAATTCTACGAACAACAAATATCGTATTGGAAATATCGATATATATATATATATATATATATATATATATATATATATATATATATATATCTTTCAAATTTCCATAACAACATCTGTATAATCACGAAATCCAACATCGAAATATTCCGAAGACAATTTCGATTCAAATCCATTCCAATGCAATTATTGGAAATTCTAGTTATTTTCAAAACCATTTCAAATCCAATTTAATTATTTTAAAAATAAATAAATTACTATTCTAGTTCAAAACTAGTTCATTTCGATAAAAATCTATTTTTTTCTTTTCAAATATGGAGTTTTTCATCCAATTCTTCACAAATCATTTCTTAAGATTTTACACAAATTATTGATATTTTTAATAATTTTGTCAAGGCACGTACAGTCGATTTCCATCAACGGCCATCGAACTGCACTTACAGCGACCTTTTCCAAATTTGATTTGGACATAATTCCAAATCCAACCGTTAGATTTCTAATTTCTAATATTCGTTAGAAAGCTCTTTTCGATACGAACCCAACGGTTCCGGTTTTAGGAGAATCTGACAGTCGGATCTCCCGCAATATCCATTCGAAGTCAGTGGTCGAAATTCCCGAACTACCGCGGCGCGGCGCATTCTATTCAGGCCATTATATAATATATATATATAATATATATAATATATACTTCGTCGATTTCCTTTCAAAACGAATTTTAAAAACCGTTTAAATTCGTTTTCGAAACGATTTCTACTTCATTTCAAATTCAAATCAAAATTGAATTTTTCAATATAATCCGTTTTAATTTCATTTCAATTCAATTTGATTTGAATTTCAATTCATTTCAATTTTAATTCGAATTTCAAATCTATTCAATTTAATTCGAATTCATTTTCTATTCAATTCAATTTTAATTCGATTTGAATTCCTATTCAATTCAATTTCAATTCGATTTGAATTCCTATTCAATTCAATTTCAACTCGATTTGAATTCTTATTCAATTCAATTTTAATTCAATTTGAATTCTATTCAATTCAATTTTAATTCGACTTGAATTCTATTCAATTCAATTTTAATTCGATTCGAATTCTATTCAATTCAGTTTCTAAAATATTCGATTATTGAAATCACTTTTCAATATTCATTTAAAAATGAATAAAATCGATATAAATACCGTTCACGTCAAAATGGCGTCAATCTAATCAACATGGCTTCATATATTTCTATTTTCAAATATTTCTATTTCAAATATTTCTTTTCAAATATTTCTTTTCAAATATTTCTATTCAGATATTCTATTTCAAAACCGGAATGAGGCCCAATCAATTACCATATAATGTTAAGTATATGGATTTTCTACAACACATGTATAAACTAACAACGATAAATAATCAACCACAATTCAGAGTGCACCACACAACTGCATAAGCATTAAATATAAATAATTAACGCTTACACAGTCTGTCGACCAATCGATCGACATACAGCTAAATAATTGGGATTAGTGTACGCCAAATATCATCCCAATACCCGTGTGGGGTTTCAAACAATCAAACATAGATTTTATTTATGCAGTTGGGCGATGTGTAAAATTTATCGTCCCAATCAATATCAATCAAATTAGTGTATATAAACAATTCTCCGATTTGTTTAGAAATATTTATTTTATATATACATTAAAAATTTCTATTTTTAACTATAAAATATTTTCTTCTATATAAATATTTTATTTTCTTTCACATCACATCACACATTCAACTACACATCAAAATCAAACAAACAAGCATACAAGCCGTCTATGATCTGTGGACGACGGGTGTCGGGTGCTACTAAACACCGTCTGCATCCTAGTATATATTTTAACTAGAAAATTAAATTAAAAGTGAGAAGTTTTCATAGAGGGTTCCACTCCGCCGTGCTTTTCTTTTGAACTGCTGAACCGTCTGAATTCCTTTTTGATTTTAATCCGTTCCATCTCACTTCTTTTCACGCTGTTCATAGTAAAAATCATATTTTCAATATGATGTTCATTTTAAAAATCCCATTTTTATAATGGCATTTTATATATAAATATTATATATTTTCACAACGCTTCTTCTCATATAAAAATTGTATTTTTATTACCTATACTATATAAAAATCATATTTTTATCATCTACATTATATAAAAATCATTTTTTTTCTTCCTAGTTATATAAAAATTATATTTTTATAATCTCTACTTTATAAAAATCATATTTTTATTATCTTAAAACTGAAAACAAAGCAATGTAAATTAATATATAAAAATCACCTTTCACCGTTAAAAAATATCGCCTTTCCTATCTTAAAAATATAATCTTTTCCTATAAGAAAAACCCGATCTTTTACCTTATAAAAATTCAGTTTTATACCTTATAAAAATTCAGTTTTATACCTTATAAAAATTCTGTTTTTAAATTGAATAAAAATAAATAAATTCGAAATTAAAACTTACATTGTATTTTCAGAGGAGGGGGGCGCTGCGTGGCTTCGTCGGAGGTAGGGTTGGGCTGCAGGTGGTGGCGGTGCTCCTTTGGTCGGCGGTGGAACTAACATGGCGGCGCTGGCAGGTTCTAGGGTGTGGGTGTTTCAGGAGGAAGAGGGAGAGGGGAAAGGAGGCGTAGCAGGAGAAGAGGGGGCGGGGTGGTGCACGGGGTGGCAGGCGGAGGATGGAGGGGGTGCGACGGCTTCCAGATCCGACGGGGGGGGGGGGGGGGTTCTAAATCGAGGAGAGAGAGAGAAAAGTGAGGGAGAGAGAGTTAGTGAGGGTATATTATATAATTTAATATTCTATTCTATTTTAATTTTCAAAAGGTTGACTTTTTATTAGATCTCAAAATGAGTCCCACCGCCCGTCGTCCATAGCTAATTACCACCATTCCGAACACAATGGGATATGTATCATGAGCTGATTTGGCCGTTTCGATCAGTTTTTGTCAAAATCAACATATAACTTTATATATTGAATTGGAACGCACATTTCAATTTACCGGGCCACATACTAGCTCTAAAAATTCCCGAAAAATATTTTCTAGCTTCATATTGACGATACGGTCCTAACAAAACTAGTTTCATTGAATTCTGAGACCGTTTGAAAAATGGCCATTTTCCAGTCTATTAAAATCAACTGAAACTGGTCAAACGCGTTTTCCTTTGCCACGCTCACATATTGAATCGAAAAATTAAGAAATTTGAAACCTAGCAATAATTTGACATCACGGATCCAACAAAAGTGGTTTCGTCGAAATCCGAGGTCGTTTGCATAATGGCCATTTTCTATAGGCCGAAATTCCATAGCGACTATTCTGAAATTTCAACTGGACATAACTTTTTATCCCCGCTATGAAATTTCAATTTTTCTGATTTGTTGGAAAGATATTCTCAATTAGATTCAAATATTTTTGGTTTTGCCAAAATCCGGTTTATTTTGAATCCTGTACATTCATTTGAATTTTGAAATCGAATTATCGAACTACCTCGCCATTTTCAATTCCTTTTATATATATAAATATTTATATTCTAACGGCAATCTATATAAATATATACATTCGAATTATATTCAAAATAAATTTATCGTGGTTATTATTTAAAATAATTCATTTTAAATAATCAAAATTCACTAAAATTGTCAAAATAAAAATTTTAAATTGGCTCGGATTTCCGGGTTATTACAGAAAAATAAGCAACTTTTTATTCGAAGTATTTTACACCCTATATCAGCGTTTTGGGATATCACAATATAAGTTTACTTGTCTATATTATTATATTTTTGGGATCATTGCACATCACTTCACAAGATAGCATTTTTATATTGGTTTATAGCAGTCCGTAAGTGAATAAAATTCTATGTAGCGGGGTATGTTAATCTTTAAATAATAATTAAATTGAAGCTTCTATTTGAAGCCAAGCCGTTCCTTCCGGTTGAAGCCACACTGAATCTTTTGTGCGAATCCAATCTCTTCTTTTATATATTCCTTAAATTCCCCAATTCTCTTTCATGTTTTCCATTTTAGTTGAGATTCAATTTCTTCCAAAACAAGAACAATCGCCACTTAAAATTTAAAACCAATTCCAACAAAATCTTCATAACCCCTCCTTCTGCCACAATCCCAAACCATCCCTCTCATTCATTTCGATTTCAGCGGCCACTCCAAAATTCCAACGTAAAATCTAAAACAAATTAAAACCCAAATGAAATCGTAAATTGTTTTATCTGCTTACATCGAATTTTTGAGAGCTTTAAGCCATGCGAGTCTTTCTGGAGTTCGACGCCTGCAGCAACACCCTAGGGCTCATTTTCTTTAAAAGGTGAGGAATTAGGATTCTTAAAGCTCGATTTTGGTTTCACCATGTAGTTTGGCATCAGATAAAAACTTTTGGGTGGGATTTTGGTTTGATTTCAGTCGCTACTTCCCTGTAGCAGTGAAGAGCGCTTGGGGGACGCGACGATGAAGAGGAAGCCTGATTTGTTCCGGTGAGTTGCAGAAGATAGGGTGCGAAATGAGGAGTTTAAAGAGGGGACTAGAGGAGGGTAACTGCGTTGAAAGGAATAGTTATTTTGAAGGAATATATAGCAGGGAACGCGAGTTTTATTATGACTGAGAGTTGTGCATGCTAATTTGTTTTGTGAAGCATGTGTTCTAATAGCATGGAAAGGAATCAAGTATGGGTAGTATGGGAAGGAATGCTTGTGTCAGCAAGAAACAACAATGGTTTACTTACAGTAAGTGTAGAGATCTAAAGAAAAGCTTTGCATTTCATTAAAACAAGTTCCCTGGGTCCATAGAGATTTGGGTATGATGAGAAGTTGTTAATGAAGTGTGCTTTCTGTCATGACTTGGAAAGAATTATAAGTCTATGGTGGGTTTTGATTTGGAGAATTGTTGGGAAATGAGTATGTTAAGTGGAACAAAGCACGGCAAATGGTGGGTTCGAACTGGTGAAATAAGGTGTAGCACGTATTCGATTTGAAGTAGCGATTTTGAAACAGTAGCAGGAGAAGGAATATCGGTCGTGACTTATAAAAGCAATTAGGTTAAATTTAATTTAATTAGATAATTAATTATCTTAAATTAAATCGTATCACTTGTAATGTTTATAACTGATCATATGTTAACAGATTCAGAAGAAACCGATAACGTTGAAACCGTAATGATGGGATTTACGTGTGGAACTAATTTTGTTGTGAATAGAGCCATTGGAATTTCGTGATAAAATCAAACGCATGTTTGATTATAAATGAAATAAAGGCAGAACCGTCAACTACAAAACAAGGTGAGTAAACTCACTAACTCTATATTTTTATTTAAATGAGTTTTAAATTTATTTATAGTGATTTTATACCGTGTGATGGTTGTTTGGATGCATAGTTGATAAAATTGGTTGAAATGGATGATTTAGTTATATATATAAATCTTTGATTGATTACTAATTCTTTTTACCATATTAATGTGAAAATAATATTATTGATGTTGATTAACATCTGTCGATGCAGGGAAATAGATTAGAGGGATCTAACTGGATTCCTCAACATTTATATTACTATTTTTCATTGATTGTGATATATGATATGGCATATAATCAGTGATTTATTAGGTTGTGTTTGAATCACCCTGGCCCTAGAATTTTGGTGTTAAATACCATAAAATATTTTTGAATGTAGAAAATTAATTTGGGATTTAAAAAGGAATTTTATTCCCAAAAATATAAATTTAATTTCAAATAGAGTTGAAAATAGAAACCCGTTCAAATGGATAAATCAAGAAGTTGTTTATAAACAAGAGTATAAATCAAGTGAATTATTTATCATTGGATAAATTGAAATATAAATTCAAATTTGGATTTATATGAAAAAGTGGAAAACAGTTTTGAAACCAATATTTGAAATGAGATTTGAACTTAGCAAATTTATATGGAAATTATAAACGAGATTTTAAATGATTGCAATACAAATGAGATTGGTATGGAAAAATATGAATATAAGTTATAAATAGAATTTGGGTTTAAGATATTATTTTAAGTAAGAAATCAAACTGATTTGATTGTATATATAAAAGAAATATATTCACGATTTAAGTGAATGGTTTAAAGAAAACATTTTGCAAATGAAATATCTCTAAAGGAACTTTAGACTTGAAATATGAATCCAAATTGGAAATTGAATGAAAAGGGAAATGGGCAATCGTTTTAAAAGAAACGATGAGTTTTAGTTCAAAATTCAGAATATAAAATAAAGAGTGATAACGTTTTGTAGAATGGAATGGTTACAAAGGAATTTGGTAATGATTTGGAAAGGATAAATTCAATAGTGAATTTGGATTTTGAATTAACCTGAAATGGTTTCAGAGTTCGGAATATAAATCGAATATAGATTATTCGAGAGAAAGTTATTTATTGGAATTCGATTATATTGAATTTCGTGTAGTTATTTTTACTTTCTGTTTTGAATCAAATATAATTATTTAATTATTTACTTATTAATTAAAATTAATAGGTACTAGTTATATTTTTATATACCAAATATATGGAAACAGCATTATAACACTACTGTTATAATAAATGTTTTGTAAACCAAAACAGCGATAATAACACTACTGTTATAATAAATGTTTTGTAAATCTAAAACGGCGATTTTAACAATATTGTTATAACAAATGTTCGATAAATCTAAATAGCGGTTGTAATGCTATCATCAAAATAAATGTTTTATAAATCAAATATTTGGAAACAGCAATTATAATGCTACCGTTATAATCAATGTTTTTTTCGTAAAAGAAGTTTATTCTTAGATTGAATCTGAGAATCGCATAAGCAATGATTTGTTTGAAATTGTGAACTTTGACTATTTCAAAGTTGAGAATGTTGTTAATTAAGGTCAGAGAGGTAATTATACCCCAACTTGATTGACTTCATGATTGATGGAGGAATAATTAAGGTTCGACGGTGAAGATTGGTTAGCAATATGGTTAGTTAATAAAGGATTATTGGTTTGAGTTATAATAACGATGTTTTATAACATCGCGTTAATTTAAAGGATTTTTAAATGTTTTTCACAAATAAAATGAGAGATATTTTCTATGTGTAACACCCCACCTCCGCTAGGGTCACTCACAAAGGAAATGCACTAGGTTTGGTGAAGCATTATCGAGGTAAACATGCACAGAAATATTACAAGATAGAACATATATAAAACAGCGGAAGTAAAACAAATTTCATTACCTTATAAAATAAGGTCTAAAGCCTTTTACATCAGAATACATCAAAACCTGTCTTGCAATAGTAAAGAAGCATAAAACCTTTTCTTAAATTATTCCCCAAAATAAAGCGATGAAACAGCCATAGCCAATAGAAGACTGAGCTATACATGATGACCTTCAAGCATAAGAGGTCCGAACTAAACAACATCATTTCCTCCCTGAAAACCTGGTGGGGGGGGGGGGAAACGGAAGACAAAGAGGCGAAACAAAACGGGGACAGCCATAAAGACTGGTAAGTCCTATCTACTTCTAGTATAAAAACTGGTAAAGGTAACATGACATGCATAAACTGAAAGTAAACATAAGGATGCCGATAAGATAGATAAACTAAACCAAGATAACTGGATGAACTACTGTAACAAGATAAACTAAGGTATCATGATAAACTTACGGCATCAAGACGAATCAAGGTATCACATCGTCAGGTTTCTATCAAGTATACTATCCCAAGGTATCTATCATGTATAACATCCCACGGTATTTATCATGTATATTTGCTCTGCACCTCTCATACTAGTATCCCAACCCGCGTCATGTGTTAACTATGAATGTCCCTTGCCTAATGTCATGTAATGGTCCATGTCAACCTAATATATAGCATATGTAGGTTTTCCCAACTCGTATGTTTCTTTCCATGTATAAGTTCAGTCCTTTGCCGTAGGACGTACGGGCTTTCCCATGTAAATCTATACCACCTCAACGTAGTACCATTTTATCCTTGAAGTTGTTTTGGACTGCTACCCTTGATCTAGTTATGTTTTCTTACCATGAACTATCGCGTGTTCACTTAGGATTTATGCCACCTAGGACCACTAGGGATTATGCTACCTAATGAACGTTTCCGTGTCTCGGTTTGGGTTAAAGCCACCTAGGGCCACTAGGGATTATGCCACCCGTCAACCACGCCCTTTATCCCACGTGTGTATCGTGAATCGTTTTCCATGTCTAGCCGCACATGTATCTCAATGTGCCATCCGAGTTCCGTGCCAGGGAAAATCAAGAAATACGGAACTCGGTCGGGAGCTTTAAGTCGTCTGCTGATGCAGATATCAAGGTCTGTTTTTGTATCCGTGACTATGGTCCCACGTGACCCCTCCCTCAACTACTGAAAGGCAATCCAAGAAAAATCATGTATGAGAACTACATCCCGACCCCACTATAGCCCCACTTTCCTATCGGCCAACCTCACCCATGACTCGATAGCAAGAACATGGTCTGTTGGGAGTTCTCTGCCTTTCCGTTCGTACACGATTGACTAAAATGGTATGTAGTCGGCGACGTGCTATCCAGGGCAAAAACAAGTATCGTCGACTCCACGCTAATCCATCCCAGTCTTTAGGTCGCTCGCATAGCAACCAAGGCATACTCTTGGCTCTTCTACCGTAGACCTTAACCTCTGTGAGGCCGGGTTTCATGGACCACCTGCCACCTCACAGAGGGATACCAAGAGTACCCTCACATTCCCCGAAGCTACCGCTTCGTCACCCAGTTCGCTGGAGCCCTTTTATCCAAGTCAGGTAAGTTGCTCCTCCTCGTATACTAAGCGATGACCTACAGTATCAGGTTACTCATTTATTTATGAACTAGTCCCATGTCCTTTGCTAAGAATTATTACTTAGTTATACTTAACGAAGGTTTACCACTTAGCTTCTCTTCCCACTATCCTTGTTAACTACGATTTTCAACCTAGTCCCCTGAGCTAGGGTTTTGTCTAATGGGTTAATTGTTGTCATTCATGTTCATGACTTAACCCGCCCACGAATCATGTTAAGATTGGCTAAGTACTCAAGTTCAAGGCTTAGCGCTACAAGTTGGTTAAGTGTATGAAGAAGCTCATAACTTAACCCTATCAAGTTAAATTGGTTAAGTATTTATTTGTCTTAACCCTGTCAGATTATCGTGTTAGATTGATTAAGCATAGATTATCTTAATCCCATCAGATTATCGAGTCGGATTGGTTAAGTATGGGTTAGCTTAACCCCATCCACTAATAGTATTACAATGGTTAAGCCTAATTTAAAAGGTCTTGTGACTTAACCCTATCAAGTCCGCATATTAGATTGGTTAAGTATAGGTTACTTAACCTCATCAAATCATCATGTTTAATTGGTTAAGTATAAGTTACTTAACCCCATTATATTATCATGTTAAGTTGGTTAAGTATTTGTTACTTAACCTCGTTGAATTACCGAGTTTAGATTGGTTAAGTGTTTAACAAAACCCCATCGAATTACCGTGCTTAGATTAGTTAAGTGAAGGTTACTTAACCCCATCTAATTACCGTGTTTAGATTAGTTAAGTCTAAGTTACTTAACCCCATCTAATTACCAAGTCGGATTAGTTAAGTGTGAATTACTTAACCCCATCGAATTTACCATGTTAGATTAGTTAAGTATGGATTACTTAACCCCATCTAATTACCGTGTTTAGATTAGTTAAGTGTAGGTTACTTAACCCCATCTAATTACCAAGTCGGATTAGTTAAGTGTAAATTACTTAACCCCACCCCTTAATTGTCTTATATGGTTAAGTGTCATTAAGGAACCAAGTCCGGTTTAACTTAACCTACCCATTCGCGTCATATCGGTTAAGTGTCATTAATCAAAATTACTTAACCTTTTCCTGTGGCATTAATTAGATTAATGCACCTCAACCTCTCACATTAGACTTTGTTGTGGTTACTAGTTAAGCCGGGCGGGTCCGGGTAGATTTACACCACAACCTAGTCTAACCTCGGGTTTTAAGTGCTATACGATCAACTACCCACATTGGGTCCTATTGTTTGTAGCCACTAGTTAAGCCGGGCGGGTCCGGGTAGATTTATGCTACAAACTCAACCCAACCTTGAGTTGGCCACTTTCATGTTTGGTCTAGTGTCTTATTACACTTACAAACCACCCATGTCTAGTTCGAGTTCCAAGTTTTCCCACGTGTCATGACCATATTTAAATGTATCATGAATGTCATGTTCTCATGTAAACCCCATGTCAAGATTTTTCATGTCATACCCACGTTTTTCCTAAACTACCCAAATGTATTTCCAACCCAAGTGGAAGCGAGTCACATAGTAGGGTATTATGCCAACATATTGGCCACAAACATGCATAGTATCATAAGGGAATTTGGCCACAAACATGCATAGTATCATAAGGGAATTTGGCCACAAGCATGCATAGTTTCATAAGGGAATTTGGCCACAAACATGCATAGTATTATAAGTGAATTTGGCCACAAGCATGCATAGTTTCATAAGGGAATTTGGCCAAAACATGCATAGTATCATAAGGGAATTTGGCCACAAACATGCATAGTATCATAAGTGAATTTGGCCACAAACATGCATGATACATAAGGGGTTTGGGTTCATTTACATGCATAAGCCCCAAAGTCAAGTCTTTGCCCATGTTTCACAAGTCAAGTAGTTCCCAAAGGTTCGTACATACATTCCATAGATAAAGATTCAAACTTGCAAGATATACTAGGTTAAACATAGCATGGGTGGCATGATTAAGTCGCTACAACTTAGCCTAAGGTCCTAGATCATAGAAAAGGGGCAAAATTAGGTTCTCATAAGCTAGCACACTTATGTTTCATCGCATTTTATCCCATGTCACATTAGAACCACCGTTAGAATCTACAAGTAGCTAGAACTTACATAGCAAGGCTTAGGGAAGGATCATGCATCGTCTTAATGAAGAAAGGTGGCTCCTTTGTTGAAGAATCATCATGAAATTGGCCTAGCAACGTTGATCCACTCCCTTGATTTGAAGTAGCAAGCTAGCTCCTTTGATTCGGATCCGATTTGAATGCATAAGCCCTTGGAGTTGGAGATGGAGGCCATGATCAAGATTGATTTTGGCGGCACTTCGTGGCATGAGTGATTTGTGAGGGTTTAGGGTAGGCTTATGGGTGTTTTTATAGAGATTAGGAGTAGTTTAGGCCCTTAGATTAACCCTAGGATAGATCTGAACCCTCAAAATCCGTCACAAACCTCCAAACATGTCTTGAGAAACAAGTCAGGTGCACCCAGGCCAAACTGGCCGACCACCCAAGTCGACAGGGGTGTCGACTGGGCAGTCGACACCACCTGGGGTGTGTCGACTCCCAAGTCGACTCCCCAGTCGACTTGGGGGTGGCGGGATTTTTTCCCGCCTTCCCTGCTTGGCTGAATTCAAATTCTGAATTCAAATTTGAACTGTTTTTGAACTTGAATTTTTCTGAAAACTTTGACGGGCCATAACTTGGTCATACGGACTCCGATTTTCGAAAACTCGGACTCTATTTCGCATATTTTTCCGAGACGAACGCAATGGCCCAGCCCGTTTCTCCTGATTCAGATTTTATATTTTAGTTCTGCCTTGATTCTTGTTTTTAACACGTTGTTAAATTCCGGGTTGTTACATTCTCCCCTCCTTTAAGGATTTCGTCCCCGAAATCTTCAAGTTAGGAAGAACGTATCCTACCATCCATCATCCATCTACTCAAAACATCATCCACAGGCAACCATGGTCCTTAGATGATTTCTAATGCCGTATGAACATATGCAAAACGTGTGTGTATATGCTCCTTAGCTAATGCTAATGATCAGGCCTGAATGATCTTTCTAATGCAAAATATGTTTAGTGCCATGAGTCCAACATGTATGCAAATAGTCCTAGTCATATAAACACTATATGTGTGCACAAACATTCATTCATATGCAACATCCGCATGACAAAACATTGATTTTCAAACAAGTATAAATACTCGTGCATATGCAATGCAAAATGTGAGTGTGTCGATCTAGTATCTAACGTGTATTCGCGCATCCACGAGCAACCTCTTGCAACCATTTGCAACCATAACATAACATGTTTCAAATACATGTTTACATCCATAGAGTTCTATCTAAGGTTCCCAAGATAAGATCGAGGAGATAAACAAGACAAACTCCTTACGGGGTTTGCAACAGAAACAGGACCGAGAAGATATCCACCAAGCGATAACATGCAGGTAAGCTCTACAGGTGAACCAAGGATCAAAGATATACTCTTAAAAAGAGACATGATGCGCGCGTCTAAGCCGCGTTTCCATGAGCTTGATTCCATTGTGCCTTGAACGCCTTTGACTTCATGATTTCGTAGCTCCTTGATTCCCATTTCCAAGGTATGAGTTGGAACTCATTTCACTGTCGCCACTCGTTTCACTTTCACTTATTCTTTCCCTAATATACTTGGCTCAACCATATCTGCGCACTCATGCAAGCTCTCTTAAATTCACTAGTGAATTCTGGATCTCGTTTACCGATGCCAATCCATGTTACCACGTGCACTTACTAGGGTGATTCCTATAACTCATGCTCAAGCGGAATAAACCATCCATCTTATTGGCGAACGTTACTCGATCGGATCAGAGATTTCCGATAAATGCATCAAGAGATTCTAGGTAACTAACCATGAAAGAACCCAAAGGTTACACGAGACTTCGAGGTTATTACCAAGGCAAGTTAAGAGTTTAACTACCCTCCTTTCAAAACCGAGAATGGCTTCCCTTTACTGGATAACCACTTCATCCCTAGAATCCATCCATAGCTCAACAATAGAAGCATTGCTTCTAATCTCAACACTTGGCATAGACGTTCTCAAATCCAAACAAGTCATGAATAAATGGACCGACTCTCCAACCAGATTTTGGGACTTAAAGTGGGATCCTCTACCATGTTAGTACTAAGGTGCAGAGACTTAACTATCGAGGCAGACTTACATGATGCTATGATCAATACAAAATCTGGACAGGATGACAGAAAAGAAAGGCTAAGCCTTTAACAGAAACGGTACCATTTCTCTTAGGTACGCTAGAAATGAGAGCATACAATTGCCCTCTCGCTGATCTTGTCCTTATCTTCCTTTGTGGATCAACCCATACCAACAAGTTACTTATCCTTACGTCCGTGTCCTTTATCCTTGCTCTGATTACCCTTCCTTATAACACGGTAATAGGCCTCTCGAGAACTTCCTCCATCGCACGGGAAAACACTTACGTAGCTAGACAAGGATTAGTCGCAGTTTAAAACTACTGTGACTACAGATGGAGGAAAGAAAGGGAAAGAGATTCAATCAAGAAAACAAAGGATAGTGCTAATGGCTTTTGGGGAATAGCCTTTAAAAACATTTCTTGAAAAATGCTTCTTTGTAAACGGTTTCTCAAATAGTTTTCAGAAGGTTTTAAAAACTTTTGCCCAGTCTGGTAACCTTCTGCTCTGATACCAAATGTAACACCCCACCTCCGCTAGGGTCACTCACAAAGGGAATGCACTAGGTTTGGTGAAGCATTATCGAGGTAAACATGCACAGAAATATTACAAGACAGAACATATATAAAACAGCGGAAGTAAAACAAATTTCATTACCTTATAAAATAAGGTCTAAAGCCTTTTACATCAGAATACATCAAAACCTGTCTTGCAATAGTAAAGAAGCATAAAACCTTTTCATAAATTATTCCCCAAAATAAAGCGGTGAAGCAGCCATAGCCAATAGAAGACCGAGCTATACATGATGACCTTCAAGCATAAGAGGTCCGAACTAAACAACATCATTTCCTCCCTGAAAACCTGGTAGGGGGGAAACGGAAGACAAAGAGGCGAAACAAAACGGGGTCAGACATAAAGACTGGTAAGTCCTATCTACTTCTAGTATAAAAACTGGTAAAGGTAACATGACATGCATAAACTGAAAGTAAACATAAGGATGCCGACAAGATAGATAAACTAAACCAAGATAACTGGATGAACTACTGTAACAAGATAAACTAAGGTATCATGATAAACTTATGGCATCAAGACGAATCAAGGTATCACATCGTCAGGTTTCTATCAAGTATACTATCCCAAGGTATCTATCATGTATAACATCCCATGGTATTTATCATGTATATTTGCTCTGCACCTATCGTACTAGTATCCCAACCCGCGTCATGTGTTAACTATGAATGTCCCTTGCCCAATGTCATGTAATGGTCCATTCCAACCTAATATATAGCATATGTAGGTTTTCCCAACTCGTATGTTTCTTTCCATGTATAAGTTCAGTCCTTTGCCGTAGGCCGTACGGGCTTTCCCATGTAAATCTATACCACCTCAACGTAGTACCATTTTATCCTTGAAGTTGTTTTGGACTGCTACCCTTGATCTAGTTATGTTTTCTTACCATGAACTATCGCGTGTTCACTTAGGATTTATGCCACCTAGGACCACTAGGGATTATGCTACCTAATGAACGTTTCCGTGTCTCGGCTTGGGTTCAAGCCACTTAGGGCCACTAGGGATTATGCCACCCGTCAACCACGCCCTTTATCCCACGTGTGTATCGTGAATCGTTTTCCATGTCTAGCCGCATATGTATCTCAATGTGCCATCCGAGTTCCGTGCCAGGGAAAATCAAGAAATACGGAACTCGGTCGGGAGCTTTAAGTCGTCTGCTGATGCAGATATCAAGGTCTGTTTTTGTATCCGTGGCTATGGTCCCACGTGACCCCTCCCTCAACTACTGAAAGGCAATCCAAGAAAAATCATGTATGAGAACTACATCCCGACCCCACTATAGCCCCACTTTCCTATGGGCCAACCTCACCCATGACTCGATAGCAAGAACATGGTTTGTTGGGAGTTATCTGCCTTTCCGTTCGTACACGATTGACTAAAGATGGTAGGTAGTCGGCGACGTGCTATCCAGGGCAAAAACAAGTATCGTCGAATCCACGCTAATCCATCCCAGTCTTTAGGTCGCTCGCATAGCAACCAAGGCATACTCTTGGCTCTTCTACCGCAGACCTTAACCTCTGTGAGGCCGGGTTTCATGGACCACCTGCCACCTCACAGAGGGATACCAAGAGTACCCTCACATTCCCCGAAGCTACCGCATTGTCACCCAGTTCGCTGGAGCCCTGTTATCCAAGTCAGATAAGTTGCTCCTCCTCGTATACTAAGCGATGACCTACCGTATCAGGTTACTCATCTATTTATGAACTAGTCCCATGTCCTTTGCTAAGAATTATTACTTAGTTATCCTTAACGAAGGTTTACCACTTAGCTTCTCTTCCCACTATCCTTGTTAACTACGATTTTCAACCTAGTCCCCTGAGCTAGGGTTTTGTCTAATGGGTTAAGTGTTGTCATTCAAGTTCATGACTTAACCCGCCCAAGAATCATGTCAAGATTGGCTAAGTACTCAAGTTCAAGGCTTAGCGCTACAAGTTAGTTAAGTGTACCAAGAAGCTCATGACTTAACCCTATCATGTCAAATTGGTTAAGTATTTATTTGTCTTAACCCTGTCAGATTATCGTGTTAGATTGATTAAGCATAGATTATCTTAATCCCATCAGATTATCGAGTCGGATTGGTCAAGTATGGGTTAGCTTAACCCCATCCACTAATAGTATTACAATGGTTAAGCCTAATTTAAAAGGTCTTGTGACTTAACCCTATCAAGTCCGCATATTAGATTGGTTAAGTATAGGTTACTTAACCTCATCAAATCATCATGTATAATTGGTTAAGTATAAGTTATTTAACCCCATTAAATTATCATGTTAAGTTGGTTAAGTATTTGTTACTTAACCTCATTGAATTACCGAGTTTAGATTGGTTAAGTGTTTAACTTAACCCCATCGAATTACCGTGCTTAGATTAGTTAAGTGAAGGTTACTTAACCCCATCTAATTACCATGTTTAGATTAGTTAAGTCTAAGTTACTTAACCCCATCTAATTACCAAGTCGGATTAGTTAAGTGTGAATTACTTAACCCCATCGAATTTACCATGTTAGATAAGTTAAGTATGGATTACTTAACCCCATCTAATTACCGTGTTTAGATTAGTTAAGTGTAGGTTACTTAACCCCATCTAATTACCAAGTCGGATTAGTTAAGTGTAAATTACTTAACCCCATCCCTTAATTGTATTATATGGATAAGTGTCATTAAGGAACCAAGTCCGGTTTAACTTAACCTACCCATTCGCGTCATATCGGTTAAGTGTCATTAATCAAAATTACTTAACCTTTTCCTGTGGCATTAATTAGATTAATGCACCCCAACCTCTCACATTAGACTTTGTTGTGGTTACTAGTTAAGCCGGGCGGGTCCGGGTAGATTTACACCACAACCTAGTCTAACCTCGGGTTTTAAGTGCTATATGACCAACTACCCACATTGGGTCCTATTGTTTGTAGCCACTAGTTAAGCCGGGCGGGTCCGGGTAGATTTATGCTACAAACTCAACCCAACCTCGAGTTGGCCACTTTCATGTTTGGTCTAGTGTCTTATTACACTTACAACCCACCCATGTCTAGTTCGAGTTCCATGTTTTTCCACGTGTCATGACCATATTTAAATGTATCATGAATGTCATGTTCTCATGTAAACCCCATGTCAAGTTTTTTCATGTCATACCCACGTTTTTCCTAAACTACCCAAATGTATTTCCAACCCAAGTGGAAGCGAGTTACATAGTAGGGTATTATGCCAATATATTAGCCACAAACATGCATAGTATCATAAGGGAATTTGGCCACAAACATGCATAGTATCATAACGGAATTTGGCCACAAGCATGCATAGTTTCATAAGGGAATTTGGCCACAAACATGCATAGTATTACAAGTGAATTTGGCCACAAGCATGCATAGTTTCATAAGGGAATTTGGCCACAAACATGCATAGTATCATAAGGGAATTTGGCCACAAACATGCATAGTATCATAAGTGAATTTGGCCACAAACATGCATGATACATAAGGGGTTTGGGTTCATTTACATGCATAAGCCCCAAAGTCAAGTCTTTGCCCATGTTTCACAAGTCAAGTGGTTCCCAAAGGTTCATGCTAACATTCCATAGATAAAGATTCAAACTTGCAAGATATACTAGGTTAAACATAGCATGGGTGGCATGATTAAGTCGCTACAACTTAGCCCAAGGTCATAGATCATAGAAAAGGGGCAAAATTAGGTTCTCATAAGCTAGCATACTTATGTTTCATCGCATTTTATCCCATGTCACATTAGAACCACCGTTAGAATCTACAAGTAGCTAGAACTTACATAGCAAGGCTTAAGGAAGGATCATGCATCGTCTTAACGAAGAAAGGTGGCTCCTTTGTTGGAGAATCATCATGAAATTGGCCTAGCAACGTTGATCCACTCCCTTGATTTGATGTAGCAAGCTAGCACCTTTGATTCAGATCCGATTTGAATGCATAAGCCCTTGGAGATGGAGATGGAGGCCATGATCAAGATTGATTTTGGCGGCACTTCGTGGCATGAGTGATTTGTGAGGGTTTAGGGTAGGCTTAGGGGTGTTTTTATAGAGATTAGGAGTAGTTTAGGCCCTTAGATTAACCCTAGGATAGATCTGAACCCTCAAAATCCGTCACAAACCTCCAAACATGTCTTGAGAAACAAGTCAGGTGCACCCAGACCAAACTGGCCGACCACCCAAGTCGACAGGGGTGTCGACTGGGCAGTCGACACCACCTGGGGTGTGTCGACTCCCAAGTCGACTCCCCAGTCGACTTGGGGGTGGCGGGAATTTTTCCCGCCTTCCCTGCTTGGCTGAATTCGAATTCTGAATTCAAATTTGAACTGTTTTTGAACATTAATTTTTCTGAAAACTTTGACGGGCCATAACTTGGTCATACGGACTCCGATTTTCGAAAACTCGGACTCTATTTCGCGTATTTTTTCAAGACAAACGCAATGGCACAGCCCGTTTCTCCTGATTCAGATTTTATATTTTAGTTCTGCCTTGGTTCTTGTTTTTAACACGTTGTTAAATTCCGGGTTGTTACACTATGCATAGAAAATGAAATGAACTGGCAGCGAGGAATTAATGAATGGAATATGGAAATATTTTCCGATATTAATAAGGTATATTTTCTGAATATAGAAAATGAGGATTCGTGAATATTTAGAAATGTTTTCTAACTGGAATAAGAGATATTTTCTCTAATAAAGAAATTATGGTATTTGAAAAAACAATTGGATTTTGAAAAGATCTGGAAGAAGGGAGATGGGAATTTGGAATTGATATATAATAAGAAATTGATAAGGGGCCAGTGTTGTTTGATGCTTGATCGGTAGAATTTCCATTTGGAAATAGGACTGTTGTTTGTATGGATGTTCCTTTGATAGTTAAATCACCAACTATCAAAGTTTTGGTTTATGTTATACCTCCGTCGTCAATACGGAGAGGCCGGGATCAGATTTAATATCTGAAAAACCACTCCGTATTAGCATATGCGTTACGAATCCACTTATGCTGAAGATAATTGAAGACGGAGTAAAATACAAGGGCTGTTCTATTAACCCTAGGTAGAAATTGCCTAAGATGGATTGATGGGATAGTGCCTTCGGTTTGTCCAATCCCAGGACAAGGTATATGGGCGAATGTCTGACGATGTGACATTCCAAGTAAAAGATGATAAGATGTTCTGACAGATAATCGTGACCTCAAGCCTCATCACCCAGGAAATGACAGAAATCGGGCAGGCAGCATGGCCAAGTGGCTCATTCCCATTAGGGGTATTATCACCTGATCTAAAGAAATTTCATTTGCTTCTTATTTTATTCGCTACTATATGCTTTTGGTAACGGTTGCTGATCACAACCGTTGGTGATAATATGCTCAATACACTCAAGTTAAATGAGTGGCCAGCCATGTGTGGGTCGAGTTACAAGACATTCTTTTTGAATCCAGTGTATTCCCTTCTAGAGATACACTATCGGAAGGTGGTTCCATTCCTTGTCACGTTGGAAATCCAATCTCCAATAAGCGCCCTACGGTTTTCGATTTTATATCATATGTGGAGCATGAGATGCAAGCGTTCCGCTAGATTCTATTTATTTGACGTAGGCATTATTATAATATCATTGGATTTGATATCAAAAATATTTTTGGTTATCGTAAGGTAAAAACCATCCATGTTTATGCGTGGTTCGGTCTTATGATTATCATTTCTCTCGAAAGGATTTTGGAAGTTAAAAAAATGGTTGGAGTTTACTCACACCTGTGACGGCCCGCCCCGCACCAAATGATATTTCCACTGAATGTGCGTTGTGCCGATGTCCAACCAGCACGGGACGATCGCCAAAGAAAGGGAAGGAAAGGAAACTTAACAGTGGACTAACAAATAACCTGTAGAATGTCTCACAGTGCATGGAATAATTTATAATAATAACATACTTGACATAAAATAGGTGAGACAGTGCACAAGCTGAAAACTAAACCATAATCATCACAGCAGCGGAAATTCAAAATACAGCTTATTACAACTCCAACATACTGTCTCTAAAGCAAAGATAAAGGTACACTACTAATGCCCAAAGTAGTGACCAACAGCGACACAGGGAAAATATCTATATATATCATACGTGGAAGCCTCCTGCTCTTCTCCGGTACAGCTACTCGTGCATAATCACCTGACCTGTCTCTAGTCTGCCCGATTAAGAGCATCCAGAGTAATAAGAAGAGACATAAAACTCTAGGTCAGACAAAAGTCTGGTATGAGCGATAAGCAACAAAACATAACAATAATAGGTATATTAAACCATACCTGAACCTGGACCTGCAACCAAAGAGTTATCCCAACAAGATGTACAATACTCTAAGGTGACACTAACATATGGTGTAAAGATACGTGGGTGGGGGTGTGCATGTCATAATGATGGAAAACAATCAAGCATAGTATTCATCCTCACATCTCTCACTCAGTGCATAAAGCATACGATATCTACCACTTTGATCACTAGACCCATCGAGGTAGTGACGGAGTCCGACTTGTATAACTATTGTTACCACCAAGCTTGCCCCATGGAGTCATGACTAAATCCTTACGAATGACCCCACTTCATTGGTCCATAGACAATAGTCCTACCTAGGCCACTGTGGCCCTGAATCCGTCCATATTCCCCCTGCTCCATAGTGATCTAAAGTTATAGACATCGATAACCCCTTAGCACACGTCCCACAGCAAAGTCCAACTCATGAAGTTAACTCATTGGTTCCCATCTGGATCATGAGCTACAACCTCTCATTTGGACTACTTTTGCACACCGGTTTTGGTCATCATCTCCGTATCGGTTCGTTTCTTCACTTCGCTCTACCTCGGATCGTGCTCCTCGATTCGTGACTAATGCTACTCATCGGTTCGGTTCGTGGTCACTCCTTCGATTCGGATCGGCTCGTCTTCTTCCTAGTCGGATCGGTTCATGACAAGCACCCCAGTTCGGTCCTCCTCTCCAAGCACCCCAGGTCGGGTCGAGTCCCTCAAGTCCATCCATGGTGCATCGGTTCGGTTCGTGGAAGGGGTTCGGGTCGAGTGACGTGGTTCGGATCAGGCTCCTTCTCTCAAGCGGGTCGAGTCGTGGTGCCAACTCTAGAGCATCAGGTCATGACTTGCTTCTCCAGGCGGTTCGTGGTTCTCAAGCTGGAGCGGTTCGGATCAGTCTCCATCACCACGAGCGGGTCGGGTCAGAGAGGGCAGGGACGATCCGATCCGGTTCCTGCATATTTTTCCTGCTACTTCCATCGACTGTTTTTACGCCACACGACAGTGTTTTCGACCATTCTAACTGTTCTAAACAATTACAAAACATTCCAAATAGTCATAGCAACATATAGAACTGACCACAAACACCAAAACAATAATTTGATGGGTTAAAATGGATCAAACATAGCCAAAATCCCATATTTTCCCTTAAGCATGTTTAAGCAAAACTAATGATAGGATTAGCAAAACTTAACCAAATTAACCAAATTTTCTAACAGAGGCCTAAAACAATATTTCGAAATTTATAAATATTTTTCTAGAATTTAATCATGTTTATATTCGCTAATCAACACTAGTTACCCTTAATTAACCATAATTAGTGAGGAACTATGCAAATCACTCACCTTTGCCACAAATAAACTGTAGATCTGAAATGATTCACTGTTTGGCATGAATACTGATGTCTAACAACAATTCTATCCTTGCTTTGGTGCTATTTATCTTTAATTTGATGTATCTAGCCAAATCTTCAATTAGAAAGTGGTTTAGAGGTGTTTTAGATGTTGGAGGCCATTACTAGGGTTCCAAGAATGAAAGTGGCGGCTGAAAAAGTGTCTAAAGAAATGTTTTCTAACCCTAATCAGCCCCTATATACCCCTAATACTGAAATCCTCTAATGGGCCTAGCTATTAACTACCCAATTAAGCCCAGTTAAGTAGTTTTCCATCTTCTAAGCATTGTTTTAGCCATATCTCCCAAACGGTGAGTCCGTTTGGCTAATGTGACCACTCTACGAAAAGGTAAACCATCATCCGAACCTAATGGAAGTGGATTCAAGTCAAAACTCCTTTCCAATAGAAAGTTATGGCCAAAACTAGATCTGCTAAGGGCAAAACGTTCATTTAAAAAAATCGGCAAAAATCATGAACATGGGAAATGACCCCAGTAGTCGTTCCCCAAAAGTAAATGACCATTCGACTTCGTATGTGAAAGAAATAAATATTCTACGATCCTTCGATGCGTAGAATGCGGGTCATTACAACACCAGTCCCATGACTGACCCAGAGTTTATTTCGTTTTCCCTAGACTCTTGGGTGCCCAAAATTTGTACGGGCAGTCAAGTAGTCAGGATTTTACATATTCACTTAGAGGAGTTTGAAGTAGGAGGCTTCACCAGTTAGCTATACTCTCATATTTTTATGTTGTGCATTATGTTCATATCTTGAAACAGGCGTTTATAACTGTTCCAGAAATTGTTGCTGTACTCTAATAATGGTATGTATATGCAAAACAGATTTGTATTTCAAAAGTTATGTTATATAATATATTTTATTCATTCCGCTGTGAGATTTGTGTTCTTCGTTTTCTTCTATTCTAATTCTCTTTCTTTCTATTTCTCATCCTCTAACTTCTTTCTACTAATTATTCGTATTTCTGTGCAATTTGGTTTGGACGTGTAGTGTTATTAGTCAACTCAAAGGGTACGGAAATTCGGGTCATTACGATATGCTTTTGTATTTAGTCCCACATCACGGGGATAAGTTTAACATCTGCTCCAAAGCCTATATATAAAGGAGTCAATGTTATAGAAAGGGAGTACACTTGAATCAATAGAAATAAAAGTCTCTCCCCTATCTCTTCTGCTCTCCATAATGGCTTCTCTTTTATTATACGTTCTGTTTTATTTTATAACGCATTATCAGCATGATTTGATTACAGATCTAATTATAGATCTCAAAACGATAGGTTATTTTTCTGATCCGATTGATTTGATTTTTCAAATCTCCATTTTTGTTAGACCTCGACTCATTCTAGCTTTAAATCTATTATGTTATCGTCTAGATTTTTGTCAAGTCTTATAATTTTAGAACTCATATAGATTTACACTTTGAGATCTGATTCTTATTTTGTTAATCATATTTCAGATCTCACTCTATTATAGATCTGATTTTTTATGTAATCATACTATTGATCTCAAAATTATACTCAGATTATATATATTTGAGATCTCTACATGATTTAAAAATGAGATGTTGATTGCAGGTGATTTTTTTTTTTGGATTCGACAAATTTTTGTTCTTCTCTATTCAAATAAATTCATTGAATTTAATTTGATTTTGTTACATAATTCATAATTCTGGAGATTTCTTAGAGAAACAAATGTAAATATAATACATATCTGGAAGATCATATTAATTTCAGATCTAATATTGTTCTATCACCAAAAATGAATTATGGAAAATAAACAAATGAAAAATAATAAAGCATACTAATTCTTTGGATTCTGAAATAATATGAACCTGAATTCGTATGTTGAAGAAGAAAAAGAAAAGCTTTCATTTATTGAAGTTATTTTTGATTTATCACCTCAAGTAAATGAAAATACTAATGAAAGCATACATGACAAAATTAATTTTTAGTATTTGAAATAAAAGTGAGAACTTGTATTTCCTTTATCATCAAAAGTTTGAGTTTCCATGAATTATTGAATGCATCTGTTATTTGAGATAGAAATATTTTATGAAATATATCTCATTTGCTAAAATTACATATGTAATATTTGTTGCATCTTGAAGATGTTATTATATTTGTAATGAAATCATTTTAATGTGACAATAGTTATATCCGAGGCCATATAAATATTGATTGTAGTTATTATTATCATAAATGCATTGGTTATTGTAAATTAAATGTTATATTTTCGTGCTTAGAATATGGATATAGGTATGATTTTTTTTAATGTATTTATTCGGCAAGTAATATATGATATAATGGAAGAAATATGTTCAACAACCTGAAGTTGTGTGAAGAAATTATTTTAATAAGGAGTTGTATAACTCAAAACCCAAGACCTGAAGTCTTGGATTATGAAAAAAAATAGAAACCCAAAGGGAAACCTTAAAAGTTTTGACATAAAAAGATTTTACTTCTAAAAGAAGTTAAAAGAAACACACACATCATAATATTTGACAATAACATTGGATTCAATAGAAATTCTCTAAACGGGTTTCATCTAACTGACATCTTTCATGTACAATTTATAGTAACTGAATATCCTGAAGATATAGTATGCATATTAATCTCTTGAAGAGATAGAGATTTAATTTTATATAGAAAATCCAACATCCTAGAAGAGATGTTAGAGATTTTTTTTATTGCATTGCAATTACATAAATAAAAAATATGTTCCGGAAGGAATATCATACACTCCAGAAGTAATGATATTTTTTCTCTCCTGAATCTTATTTTTATTTAACGCATCTAATTTTGTTACTGCATTTAAGGTTTGATATGTATTTCTGTGTATTGATATGACATTTCAATAGTTTGTACTTATTTATCTCTGGAGGAGATAAGTTCATCCCAGAAGCGGTGATAACAAAATATCTTTAAGAGGATATTTGTATATCTGGAAATGGAAAAATATCTCTAGAAGATATCTGTTTATTTGAAAATAATAAAATATCTCCAGAAGAGATTTCTACAATTAAAAGTGATAAAATATTTGTAGAAATACTTCAAAAAAAATTCCTAAAAGAGAAAATATGTATTAAAACTCCATAAATGGTGTTTATGGAATATCCCAGAAGCGATATTATATTTTGATATATCTATAAAAGAATTTTTATTGAAATATTTTCAAATATCAAAGATGATGATTCAAATTTAATGATTATAGAAAATACAATGCAGTGATGAATGAGATGTCTAATCTAATTAGTTAAAAGCTTCTAAATTAGAGCTATGTTAAAAGATTGAGAACCAGAAGTTCATCATAAATTTATAAACTTGATATAATATGTATGTGTGTGTATATGCGTAGGAACTTGAAGTTCCTTAATCATTGAACTTGAAATACTTCATAATTTAAAAGCCTGAAACTTTATTGAAACTGCGTGAAATAATAACATTGTACTTCTTAAAGAAGTTACATCATATGCGGTAATGATAATGCATCCAAAAATTTCACAATTTTCGAAATGAGTTGTATCTTACTTATATATTTATATTTACATATTGTACCGAAGAATAAATTTTAACAACTAGAAGTCTTTTTATATTTTTTATTTGAACAAGAAGTTCAATACAATTGACCCAGAATTCGATACAATTTAACAACTTGAAGTTGTTTATATATTTATTTGAACCAGAAGTTCAATACAATTTAACAACTTGAAGTTGTTTATATATTTACTTGAACCAGAAGTTCAATACAGTTTAACAACTTGAAGTTGTTTATATATTTTATTTGGACCAGAAGTTCAATATCGATCAACAACTTGAAGTTGTTTATATATTTTATTTGAACCAGAAGTTCAATGCAGTTCCAAATCAGATGTTTTGGATATTATGATACGATCATTAAGATTTGCATTGACATTGCTTGATAAGAAAAAGATAATGGTTGGAACCTTAAACAATTTGGTCTAGAGTCGATAACTCGAATGAGAAAGAATATGCAAATCAATAACATACGTAATACGTGGACGCAAGTATATACACATATATACATATATTTAATTAACAACCTGAAGTTGTTATGAGCTCATATTATAAATTATGCATATACCATGTAGCAATTCAAAAAGTCGATTGACATCAATATTGAATGACCTGAAGTCATGTGCATATTCAAATGATAGAAAATTCCTCCAAGTTACCAGATCAATGAAAGGGAATAAGCAATACAATATGAATGCATCTTATCAACTAATAAGAGCATTATCCTCCTACAATTGAAATACATCTAATGTATTTGCTAGCTATAATGCGATATTGGATCAAAAATGAGAATCCAAAGAAAGATTATTATTTAATGTGACAATGTTTGTCAAAATTGAGGGGGAGGATAAAGGGATCATTGGTGTTAAATATTTGCTAACATATAGAATTGTGCAAAGTATTAAGTAACTTGCATAAATTATCAATTATGTCCCTAATAGACTTTCTCCAATGTAGATTTGAATCCCTGAAGGATCAAAAGTGTAAATCACAGTTGAAAATGTGGTATAAAAGTCAGTTCAAAATATCTTTGGAGTAAGTCATAAAGATGCTAAAGGAGTGAGTGTTCCCGAAGAAACATTTAAGGGTGCTTTGAATGAAACCCACATGACATGATTGTCAAAACAACCCCAGAAGTGGTTTAGGTACCAAAAGCATGATAAGTTTTGAGATCTCAATAAATCATATATAGAACTAACAAGAAATAATCATCGGTGATAAATTAATAAATAATAAAGTTCTTATTTATAAATGGAATAAAAATCCCATATTAGAGAAAAACATGATTGGCCATCATGAAATTCTCCTAAATAAGATATATGCACCTGTAGTTCATAAGATAAAAATAGAAATATATATAATGAGAAAAGCAAACTAAAGTTACCGAAGCACAACATATTATGTGTAATGACCCGTATTTTTCTGCGATATATATATAATTAACTTATTTATCTATATAAATAGTGATATAGAGAATTAAATGGTTATTTAATTAAATTTTATGGATTATTTAATTAATTTAAGAAGCACTTTTTATTTAGAGTATATTGCACCCTATATCAATATAAAGGGGTTTCACAATATGAGTTAACCTACCGATATTTTTATAGTTTTGGGATTGTGGCACATTGTCTATCTCAACGGTATGTTTATTTTTGTCAATAGCGGTCCTTAAAGATAAAAATTTGTGTAGTACGATACCCATTACTTCATTCGGATCTCACAATATCTTTTGTATTTGTCCTAACTAACATCTTCATTCATCACTAGGGATTTCTTCTAATTACTTGAAACACTTACCGTCCACCATCTTGAAAGTTTAATGAGTATCATATGTTATCATACATTGTGTAGCCCTCCTACTAGTCGTTGCCAAAGACAGTTATTCTATAGTGACAGCCATGTTTCTTGATTACCTACTAAAACTTTCATGCAATTTATTTGAGTATGACTTATTGTTTCCATCTAAACGACAAGTTTACCTTTGCTATTTGCAACTTAATTTTTGTACTGTGGGTTCCTTATTGCATTCCAATTGAGACTTGATCTATATCGTATAGAAGTTGTCCACGCATGTCACTTCTTTTCAATGACTGGCAGTTTCCAATATGAATGGACCATATTTTTCCACTAAGCACATGTATGCATTAATGCATATACCCTTCTTTCCCGTGAACCATATTTTGCCAGCTTCGAATGATCAAATCAAACTTGTCCTTTACAGCAGAAATATATTAGGATAAATATTAAATAGATGACCTACATACTTCACTGCTAAGTATCCATCTACTATATAATCACCTCAAATTCTTAAAAACCAAAATAATTTCCACAGCTCAATTGATTTCCGCCGCCATCTCTTTCTCTTCTGGTAACAAATCGCCAATTCTAAAATCATTAGAAATTCAAATCGAGGAAACCCCCTGTCAACGGACTTCTGCACTTCCCATCCTTCAAGATTCTTCAGTGGAATCGGACTGTGCAAACACCATGACTACCATTGTTGAAAGCGACGTTGCTGGAGGTTCGAGATGTTACCGCAAGGGATCTCCTTTGAGAATCTGACATAAATGACTCGCGTGACAAAATTTTGGAATGCTCTGGGATCTTGATGGAGTGGTTTTAATATGTGTGAGGAAGGAGTGGAGTTGTATGTATATTGAATGGAGTTATATATATATATATATATATATATATATATATATATTGAACGGGAAGAATAGGGAGTTCGATGTGGTGAAGCTTGTTTGTGGTATTCGGTAGTGGGAAAGGAGCAGTCGGTGATAAGGAGAGGCCGTTCATCGCGACCAGAAAGTGAGGGTCAAGTTGTACTTGAATGAGATGTGCATAACAGGAGTGGGCGGTGTAAATCAAGTAGAGAAGGGGTGCATTTGTTTTACTAGGAACAAAAGAATGGGTTTAAAATACTGTAGTAGATGTTGCTGTTCAAATGTGAGTGTGATCAAAGAATGGGCTACTGGTAATGGTTTGGCGTTTGGAAGCATTTGGGAAGGAAGGTTGAGTGGTACTCCTAATGAAGAAGCGCAGGAAGAAAACTGATAAATCGGTCTGTGTAATTTTCTTTAAACCAACGTATTACTTTAAGGGTACGACTAATAACTACATAAGCTTATTCAATAACGTATATTGGTAGGTGATTTAATAGAATGGAAGCAGCAGTACACAAATTTGAACAGTAGATAAATAGTGAGGTTGAAGACGTGAGAAATGAAGTGCGGTAGTTGGGTAAAAGAGATGGTGAATGGCTGTCGAGAAGCTGAGTGGTATTTATCTTGTGGATTTTAATGAAGAGGAATAGGAGATGGGAGAGGTAGAGAATGTGCGGCATTTGGATGGAAAAGGGCAAGCAGGTTACGGCATTTTCTTTTTGGGAAAAAAAGCTACAAGGAAGCGGTGGAAAGGCTATGATGGGCCGACGAAGTAAAGCCCACATATAAAAGAAGAAATAGAAAAAGGGAATCTAAATAAAGAAGGTAGCAGGCCGAATTGTTCAAACCAAGAAAATGGAAAGAGAAGGGTACGGGTCTGAATAGTAATGGGCCAGAAAAGATAAGTAAGCCCAAAAGTAAATAAATTCATGTTTATTTAATTCTAAATAGTGTTCTAACTTGTGAATGGTATAACTTGTACATACGTATCAGAATTCTGAACGGTCAGATCCGTTGGGATCGTATGGACGGACATTACACGATGGAATTGACTGGAAGTCCATCAGAGCTCGTTACAATTTATCGCAAAATAAATTGTCAGTCTGAATCAAGTGATGGTTATCGTTATTAATGATGATCGTCCAATGTGAGTAAAACTCACCAACTCTGAACAGTTATATCATTATAACGAACTTTTAGAACTGTTAGATATTGATTGACTGTTTTGTGTAGATTGGTTGATTGAACTGCTAGTAAGTTAGTTGAAATTATATATATATAAATATATATATATACCATTAAATATTGATGTTGTTTATCAGAACATTTCATTTTGAAATGAAATTGATGTATATTATACTGTGTAACAACTGTGGATAGAGGGATACAGGTTGGAGGGATCCGACTGGATTCCTCAACATTTATTTTACTGTTTTCTTATTTTGTGATATATGATGTGATGTATATCTGTTATGGGTTATGTGTGTTAGAATGATATTTATCATTTGTTATTCGATATTTTAAATATCATAAGAAACCCTGGGATATAAAAAGGAATATTTCAATGTATATTGAAATAAAGGAATTTTATAAAATCAACCGATTTTATAAACGGAAATAAATTTGAAAATAAAGCATTTATAAAATCATAGGATTTTATAAAAGGAATATTTATTTAGAAAATAAATAGAATTGATAAAAAGGAAAAATATTTCTAACAGATTAGGATGTTATAAAAAAGGAAAATCATTTCTAACGGAATAAGATGTACAAAAAGGAAATCTTTATAAATGGATAAACGTTATTAAAAGGAGTTAATCGAATATTAGTTATTCGAATAGGAGTTAATCAAATAGAGTTAAAACAATATTAGAAACTAACTAGAGATTAGTTAAGTCGAATGGTTTTCTAAGTGTGGATCTGATGTTGGTTTCGGCCTTCGGGGTTTATACTTAGAGAATTGTTCTTTTACTAGTTTACGGTTAGGGACTAATAGTTGTGGAATGGTAGTGATGCGTGAATGAGGATTGGAAATGTTTTCAAATGTTAATAACGTATATTTTCAGATCATAGAAAATAAGGAAATATGAGTATATATATATATATATATATATATATGGTTGATGATTGGATCGATAATTCCATTTGGAATTAAGATCGTTGTGTGAACACCGACATGTTTTCATTTGATAGTTAAATCACAGACTATCAAAGTTTTGACCATTTTAACGTTGTTAATATGGAGAGACCGGTTGGATTCTTATCCAGAGAACCACTCTGTATTGGCATAAGCGTTGCGAATATGCCGAAGAAAATGGAAGACGGAGTAAAGTGCAAGGGCTGTTGTATAAATCTTAGATAATAATGGACTAAAATGGATGTACTGAGTAGTGCCTTCGGTTTCGTTCAGTCCTAGAACGAACGTATATGGACGAGTGTCTGACAGAGTATTTCCAATGATCGAATATGATTGGACTATACAAATATATATGGTGGCAACGGATTTATTCCCTTAGCATAATATCCAGAATATTTGTGCAAATCAATTAGTGATTAACGGATCTGACAATGTGGCATTCAAAGCGATCGTGTTATCAATGAAATGGAAAGTAGTCGTAGCCTCTGGCCTCAACAACTGGTAAATGACAAAAATCGGGCAGGCATCATGGCTAAGTCGGTCGCACCGAAGTAGGGTGTATAATCACCTATCTAGAGAATATTCATTTGCTTCTTTAATCTATCAATGTTGTCCCATATGTGTGTGTGTGTGTGTATATATATATATATATATATATATATATATATATATATATATACGGGAAACGGTTGTTGATCCCAACCGTTGGTGATGTACATTCGATACACTCAAGCGAAATGAGTGGTCGGTCATGTGTGGCTGAGTTGCAAGATGTTCTTGTTGAACTCCAATGTATCGTTCCTAGAGTACACTGATCGGAAGGTGGTTCCATACCTTGTCATAGTTGGAAATCCATTTCCCAATACGTGCTTGCGGTTTTGATTGTATACTATATATGTAGAACGTGAGATGAAAGAGTTTCTGCTAGATGATTATTGTAACGACCCGGATTTTGAGCGACTTTGGTTATCGACATAAGCACGATGTCGATAACCAAAACATCGAAAAATCTGGTAATTAGTGAAAGAAATTAGAGGGTGAGGAAAGATAAGATAGAAAATTAGAATAGAAGAAGAAGAAGAACACAACATCAGAGTAACACGAATCTCACAGCGGAACGAATAACATATAATATATGTAACATAACTTTGAAATATACATCTGTATTTGAATATACATCATTATCAAAGTACAGCACTTACAACACAGCGGAAATAACTATAGCTATATGATCCTGAAGCCTCCTGCTCCAAGCTCTTCAAGTGTATCTGTAAGATCCCGACTACTTGACTGCCCGTACAAATTTAGGCACCCAAGAGTTTAGGGAAAACAACAAAATAAACTCCGGGTCAGTCATGGGACTGGTGTGAGTAAAACAGTTTAAAACAGTTATATAGGTATATGATATCTCATAAGACCACGCCGCATAACGGAACGGGTTTTTCCCCTATGAGAATCCAAAATCTCTTTATATCAAAAACCTTTTGATATTATAATAATGTCTATCAACCACAGTATATATATAATCATCTAGCAGAAACGCTTTCATCTCACGTTCTACATATATAGTATACAATCAAAACCGCAAGCACGTATTGGGTAATGGATTTCCAACTATGACAAGGTATGGAACCGCCTTTCGCTCGTGTACCTCTAGAGAGGAATACACTGGGTTCAACAAGAACATCTTGCAACCCGTCCACACATGACCGACCACTCATTTCGCTTGAGTGTATCGAATGTATATCACCAACAGTTGGGATCAACAACCGTTTCCCGAATGGGACAGCATCAACAATAGATTTTTAGAAGTAAATGAAACTCTAGATCAGGTGATTATACACCCTACTTCGGTACGACCGACTTAGCCATGCTGCCTGCCCGATTTCTGTCATTTACCGGATGATGAGGCTAGAAGCTACGCTTTATCATCAAACCAGATTCACTTTGAATGCCACCTCGTCAAATCCATCAAATCACCGATTGACGTCTACAACAATACATTATGTGTTAGCTAAAAGAAGTTTCCTCCTCCGCTTCCACTCTTGGTACGGTTGGAGAAATCAATATACGTGATCGTCTGGAATTACTCTGTCAAACATCCGTCCATACAAGTCATCCAGGAACATGATGAACCGAAGGCACTATTCTGTAACAGGATAGCCCTTGCATTACTCCGTCTTCAATTTCCTTTGGCATATATGATTCGCAACGCTTATGCCAATACAGAGTGGTTCTTTGGATAATAATCCAACCGGTCTCTCCATATTAACAACGTTAAAATGGTCAAAACTTCGATAGTCTGTGATTTAACTATCGAATAAAAACAAGTGTGCAAACAACGATAATATTTCCAAATGGAAATTATATCGATCAAACATCATTTAACATTCATCTCTTTATTTCATTAATTTACTTATTTCCTGTTTCCCTACGTTCAATATTCCTTATTTTCTAAATTGGGAAAATATACGTTATTAACAATGGAAAACATTTCCATTTCTCGTTTTCTTTATTAGAAAACATTTTTGGTTTCTTATTTGGAAAACATTTCCAAAACTTCTTCATTGGACTTAGACATATGTTTAAACAAACCATCGCGATGCCAACTCAAACCATTTCCTTTTTCTGCCGAACATTAACTATTCCTTAGTTAAAACGAAGCCAATTAAGTTGGGGTAGAACTACCTCTCAGACCTTAACTGAACAACATTTCTAACTTTGAAATAGACAAAGTTCACTTTGTATTCCATTTACTAACTTCCTTACTTAACCCTCCTTCGAATAACTATATTCGATTGACTCTTATCGATTAACTCTATTTGACTAACGCTATTGATTAACTATATTTGACTAACGATATTGATTTACTCATTTCACTTAACTCCTTTCGAATAACTATATTCGATAATTCCTTTGACTTTCTTCGAATAAACTATATTCGATTAACTCCTTTTACTTTCTATTTGAATAACTATATTCGATTAACTCACATCGATTAACTCCTTTGCTTTAACACTAATCGATTAACTAACATCGATTAACTCTTTTTAACTTTTATTCTCTAATCGATTAACTAACATCGATTAACTCCTTTGCTTTAACACTAATCGATTAACTAACATCGATTAACTCTTTTTAACTTTTATTCTCTAATCGATTAACTAACATCGATTAACTCCTTTGCTTTAACACTAATCGATTAACTAACATCGATTAACTCTTTTTAACTTTTATTCTCTAATCGATTCACTAACATCGATTAACTTCTTTTTATAAACTACGTTTTCCGTTACAACTATTTCCTTTTTATAACGTTTACTTACCGTTACAAATATATCCTATTTATAACTTCTATTTACCGTTACAAATATTTCCTATTTATAACTTCTATTTACCGTTACAAATATTTCCTATTTATAACTTCTATTTATTTTCTAAATAAATATTCCTTTTCTATTTCTATTTATTTTCTAAATAAATATTCCTTTTATAAAACCGTGTTCGTTTTATAAATAATTCCTTTTATAAAATCCTGTGATTTTATAAAATTCCTTTATTTCAATATACATTGAAATACTTCTTTTTACATCCCAGGGTCTTTTATGATATTTACAATATCGAATAACAATGATCAACATCATTCCAACACACATAATCCATAACAGATTATATAACACATCATATATCACAATATATGAAAACAGTAAAATAAATGTTGAGGAATCCAGTCGGATTCCTCCAACCTGTTTCCCTGCATCACAGATGTTAAACAATATAGATAACATCACTTTTCAGTTCTATATGATATATTCTGTTAAACAGAATCAAATATAGAAAATTTAACTAACTGACTAGCAGTTCAATCAAACAGTCAACATACAGTAAATCAACCAATATCTAACAGTTCTAAAAATACAACATGAAATTATAAACTGTTCAGAGTTAGTGAGATTTACTCACATTGGCGCGTTAACCGTTTAATAACGGTTTGCGTTATTTGATTCAGTTCGACAATTTATTTCGCCATAAATTCACACGAGCCCCAATCCACTTCCAGTCAGTCCCAGTGCATAGCCACCGTCCATATGATCCCATCGGATCCTGTTTCGTCTGATTCTTTTTCTCAAGCCCAACATCCATCTGGTAAAGAGCCAACCCGTTCAATCATTTTCCCCCAAATACATAGAATTCACGGTAGGCTTCCTCATTGCTCATTACTGCGATTTCAACTCCCACCGCACCCTTCCTTCTTTAAGTTTTTATTCATATATATGTTTTTTTTTTCTATTCTCTGTATTGGCCTTCACCATTTTGAGCGCCCCATTCATTTCATACTACACTGACCCATTAGAAAAGCTGACCCGCACCGTTAAATCATTTGGACCCAACAATGCATCTTCTTCCCTATTTTCGATTCCTAAAACCCAAATTCTTTCTTTCCCCTTGAAACGCTGCAACTACCATACTGGAGCTTCAAACTTGCTGCTCAAGCCTACACCAGAAATTACACGCTACCCAAGACCCAACATTAATCATCCTTCCACCAGAACATAATACTCCATGCAAATCTCGTCCGCCTATGATACCCTGCTCCGGTACAAACGCATCAGCCACTAAACATCCTTATGCTACGTACAGACATCGAATTCCAAAATCAGAACCAACATCGGTCTCAACTTCCGGAGCTCGTCAGCCTCATCCCTCACATAGAGCTCGCGCGTCTCCCTCTCCAGGTGTTCTTCGCCTCCTTCACGCTGAACAGTACAGCGTCGCCATCATCACTACAAGTCCATCGCCAGCCCTGTCACCTTACCTCCTTCTCCCTGCGACATTGATGAACTCGCCAACCTCCGTTTCGCCGACAAACCCCTACGAACCTCAGCCCTAAACTGACTGACCCAAACCCGTGAAATAAATCGCGACAGTAAATGTCGAGCAACACAAAATATAAAGGAACGGGATTTTAAACACAAGGATCTGAAGCCCTATATTATGTGAGGCCAAAGGATAAATCGTTATGAGTTTTACTTAGTAATGGAGGAGATTAAATTTTGTTGAGGATATAAAGATGGCGGCCAATTTGCTTTGACCGTGGTGAGAAAAATTAGGTTAGAAAATAGTTTAAGGGTTATTTATAAACATATACTTTTAATTGGTAGCTGGGTTTTCTCCACGTAGGGTGTTCACGTGGCTGAATGGTCAATGTATATTTCGGATGGAATACTTAGGCCATAAGGGTTTCATATTTTAATTGTTTTAAGCTATGAATGTTCATATACCCTGCTACGTAAAATTATATCCATGTACGAGCGCTGCCGACTGAAATAAATATACCGTTGTGATCAGCTCAGTGCCACGATCCCAAAAATATAATAATATCGGTGGATGGACTCATATTTTGAAACTTCAAAATGTTGATTTCAGGGTGCGAAATACTTCAAATAAAAAAGTTGCTTATTAAATTAATTAAAAATTACATTAAAATTCTAAAAATTAAATTATCACTATGTCCCAAAAGAACCTTGTTTAAATTCAAACCCGATCTCTAGTTATATCGAATAAACTGATATGGTCGATAACGATTCTATAACGACTATTTTAAAATTTGATTTGGACATATCTCAAAATCTATACGACGAAATCCTGATTTTTCTCTTCCACTAGAAAGATAAACTCCACCAGCTCCACACGTTTCTTGTTTCACAGAAATCCGATTTAAAACGAACTCTGTACATTCAGTTGAAGTTCGAATCGCCAATTTACGAACTGCAGCGCCATTTCGAACTCGTTTATAATTATATTATAAACTATACGTTCAACTGTCGACGATTGAATATATTCGTTATTCAAATTCAATTCCAAGCTGAATTAAATATCACAGATGATCCGGTTCACACCATATCGCCATTTCAGCCAATTCTGATTATTCCAGAATTAAATATATTATTAAATTTATTATTTTAATTAAATATTCACCATTATTTTATTCAACGACCATAAATTCACTAACCCACCATTTATACAATTAAATAAATTAATCATAATACCCCTGCCAATGCGGGTCATTACAATCTTCCCCACTTAAAATAATTTCGTCCCCGAAATTGCTAAAAGGTAGAGGACGACCCTATCGACTGGTTAGAACATATTTGTTCACTTCTTAACTTCAGTTTAAACTGAACCAATTTAATTTCAATTAAATATTAATTAATTCTTATCAACGAAAATTTTCAAAAATCCTGAAAATTTTCTAACGCCTTAACTCTTCGAAAAATTTCGCCAGCACCTCCTTTGTACTGGTCAATCGGTCAAACTCCTACTCGCCTCTCTGGGCCATCTCCATCCCAAAAGAAAATCAAATAGCCAAGCGGCTTGCCAATTCGGCTCATAAATCTTATATCAAATAGGAATATAAACTAGTACCTTTTTGTCGGGCATTCTACTCTGTCACTTCCATATGCTATCAACTCAGCATATACAAGAGTTACCCCAATCAAATCCAATCTGCTTTTATCCACGACACAACCATTCGCTTATATCCAAGCCAAATCCCATTTCAACTCAAGTTCAATTCTTGATTTTCAATTCCTTAACTCCTCAATCCAATACCATTTTGGATTCTAATTTCACAAATCCAATCTAATTCGATTTCAATTCAACTTCAGTTACCACTTAACTGAATTTACTTTAATTCAAATCTGTTTTCACAAATTTCTGTTAAATTTGTTTTAATTCAAACAGTCTTTCCCTGGGAGTTTTTAAATAGTTTACTCTTTTCAAAAATCTAAATTTCCTTTTTGAACATCTCACTGAGCCCTTAACTAATATTCCATTAGTTAAATCACTTCTCTATTTCTTCATCAATATTTGTTAACCAAATATTTTCAATAACCATATTGGCCTTTTATGTTATTTGGAAAACATTTCCGAATATCGCCTTCCTTTATTTTCTAAACTTTAGAAAATATATGCTATTTATAATTGGAAAATATTCCAACTACTTATCTCTTTTCTGATCTCGTTTATTTCTATACTTAGGAAATATTTATTATTCTATTTCCAAGCTTACACTTATTTGGGTTAAAACGGATGTTGTGTAAAACATTGTTATGACAACCCAAATACTATATTCAACTAACTCTTATTCAACATTGATCTTCGAGCTTGAAATCTTACTATTTATTTGTTAATAATGAAATCAATCAAGTTGGGGTATAACTACCTCTCAGACCTTGACTGAATAACATTTATAACGTCAAAACAGATATGACTACTTACTCGAATAATCAATACCATACAACTACTTATTCACTTTTAAACACGTATACACTTTCTCTTTCTATTCTTACGAGATTTTATTCTTACACTTCCTTTTTGATTTTACTATTCTATTTCTAAGTTCAATTCCTTATCGACTTCTATATATATCGATACGTTGATTTCTAACTATCACATTATCTTAAAAATATTCTAACTCCTTAAATTCCCGGAAAAATTCGCCATAACCTCCTTTGTACTAGGAGCATCGGGAAAATCCCCAAACTGCCACACAGGCCTTCTCCAATCAAAAAGAAAAAGAAAAGCCAAGCGGCTAGCCGATACGGCGCATAAAATCTCATATGTGAATTAAATACATACCTTTCCGTCGAGCAATCTATTTATATACCTTCATACCTTATTCATACATATCTCATGTATATTTATACACTTCTAATTCATTTCAACTTAATCCAATCATTTTAACTTATTCCGTTAAGTGATTTTCAAATTACTGGTTTTCCTATTTCACCTTCATATTTGAGTATAACATGTTCAAATATATTTTAACTTGTTTATCAACTAATTGAATTCCTTTTCAATTCTATTTGAATTTCCTATATTCAAATTCCATTTCAATTCTCTTATTCAAATTCTATATTTGAATTTCATTTCAATTCCCTTTGAATCTTCTATATTCAAATTTCAAATTCAATTCTATTTGAATCTTCTTTATTCAAATTTCATTTCACTTTCGATATTCAAATCCTATATTTGAAATCTTTTATATTTCTATATCCAAACGCCATTTGAATTTCTATATTCAAACTCTATATCAATTCCATTGAATTTCATATATTCAAACTCCTATTGAATTTCTATATTCAATTTCTATTTCAACTCTATTTGAATTCTATATTCAATTTTCCCATGATTTAAATCTTCTTTATTCAAATCTCATTTGAATTTCTAAATTCAAATCCCCTTTTGAATTTTCTATATTCAAATCCTCTTTGAATTTTCTTATTCAAATTCTATGTTTGAACTTCCTTTATTCAAATTCCTTTAAATAAGTCCCGATTTCGATTCCTTTTGAAATCGATATTTCTACCTTTGGAAAATAGATTTCCCTTTCAATTTCACACTTGTATTTTATTTCTGAATTATCCAATGATAATTCTTTTCACTTCATTTATAAACTTCATTCATAAAAGAACTATTTATAAACTTCGTTTATAAAAGAACTTCTCGTTTTATTTCCTTTAAACAAGTTAATATTTCAAATCTATTTAAAAGTTCAAATTCTATTTTTCAAATCCCATTTTGAAATTCAACACAACTTGTCTTTCCCAAAACAAATTCAAAACAGTATCTCTGGTAGTAATTCGTCACTTACAACTCGAAAATGAATACTGATGATGCAACTGTCATCATCAGAATCTATTTTCCAGCGATCGAAGTGAGTTTAATACTATAAAACCATTTCTAAACATTTCCACTTTGAAATTCATTTCAAAATATAATTCACACTGCTTGTAAAACAATTTAAAATCTCCCAGGATCTTAAATTTTCCTTATTTTTAATCCCAATCCATTTACAAACACTTATCCAATTCTCCAGAGTTTTAATTCAGTTTCTAGTTTTAATTTCAGATTTAACTTATCTGAATTCACGTATTTCACTTATATGAATTCTGATTGGTTATTTACATAACCATTTAATTTATAATCTTACTCGATTATAATAACAACCAATATATCCAATATATTATAATTTTGATATATATATCTTCTCTATATCAAGATATACCTTGGGTAAACTATTTCGTTTACCCTCTTTCAAAACATACCATGATGGTTCATCGTATTCAAGTGTTTAGTAACTCCTACCGATACAGTGGATCAAACTGATCGACCAGAATCCATAAACAACTCAACCAATGAATCTCCACAATATAAAACAATTTTTATATCAATAACAAATACGCTCACTCGTATATATACACTCAATCTCAGTCTAGGGTATTACTAACCCTATCTCTACCGAGTCACGCCACAGAGCCAAGTAATTCTTAACTTAAGCTCTGATACCAACAGTAACGACCCGGATTTTGAGCGACTTTGGTTATCGACATAAGCACGATGTCGATAACCAAAACATCGAAAAATCCTGGTAATTAGTGAAAGAAATTAGAGGGTGAGGAAAGATAAGATAGAAAATTAGAATAGAAGAAGAAGAAGAACACAACATCAGAGTAACACGAATCTCACAGCGGAACGAATAACATATAATATATGTAACATAACTTTGAAATATACATCTGTATTTGAATATACATCATTATCAAAGTACAGCACTTACAACACAGCGGAAATAACTATAGCTATATGATCCTGAAGCCTCCTGCTCCAAGCTCTTCAAGTGTATCTGTAAGATCCCGACTACTTGACTGCCCGTACAAATTTAGGCACCCAAGAGTTTAGGGAAAACAACAAAATAAACTCCGGGTCAGTCATGGGACTGGTGTGAGTAAAACAGTTTAAAACAGTTATACAGGTATATGATATCTCATAAGACCACGCCGCATAACGGAACGGGTTTTTCCCCTATGAGAATCCAAAATCTCTTTATATCAAAAACCTTTTGATATTATAATAATGTCTATCAACCACAGTATATATATAATCATCTAGCAGAAACGCTTTCATCTCACGTTCTACATATATAGTATACAATCAAAACCGCAAGCACGTATTGGGTAATGGATTTCCAACTATGACAAGGTATGGAACCACCTTTCGCTCGTGTACCTCTAGAGAGGAATACACTGGGTTCAACAAGAACATCTTGCAACCCGGCCACACATGACCGACCACTCATTTCGCTTGAGTGTATCGAATGTATATCACCAACAGTTGGGATCAACAACCGTTTCCCGAATGGGACAGCATCAACAATAGATTTTTAGAAGTAAATGAAACTCTAGATCAGGTGATTATACACCCTACTTCGGTGCGACCGACTTAGCCATGCTGCCTGCCCGATTTCTGTCATTTACCGGATGATGAGGCTAGAAGCTACGCTTTATCATCAAACCAGATTCACTTTGAATGCCACCTCGTCAAATCCATCAAATCACCGATTGACGTCTATAACAATACATTATGTGTTAGTTAAAAGAAGTTTCCTCCTCCGCTTCCACTCTTGGTACGGTTGGAGAAATCAATATACGTGATCGTCTGGAATTACTCTGTCAAACATCCGTCCATACAAGTCATCCAGGAACAGGATGAACCGAAGGCACTATTCTGTAAACAGGATAGCCCTTGCATTACTCCGTCTTCAATTTCCTTTGGCATATATGATTCGCAACGCTTATGCCAATACAGAGTGGTTCTTTGGATAATAATCCAACCGGTCTCTCCATATTAACAACGTTAAAATGGTCAAAACTTCGATAGTCTGTGATTTAACTATCGAATAAAAACAAGTGTGCAAACAATGATAATATTTCCAAATGGAAATTATATCGATCAAACATCATTTAACATTCATCTCTTTATTTCATTAATTTACTTATTTCCTGTTTCCCTACGTTCAATATTCCTTATTTTCTAAATTGGGAAAATATACGTTATTAACAATGGAAAACATTTCCATTTCTCGTTTTCTTTATTAGAAAACATTTTTGGTTTCTTATTTGGAAAACATTTCCAAAACTTCTTCATTGGACTTAGACATATGTTTAAACAAATCATCGCGATGCCAACTCAAACAATTTCCTTTTTCTGCCGAACATTAACTATTCCTTAGTTAAAACGAAGCCAATTAAGTTGGGGTAGAACTACCTCTCAGACCTTAACTGAACAACATTTCTAACTTTGAAATAGACAAAGTTCACTTTGTATTCCATTTACTAACTTCCTTACTTAACCCTCCTTCGAATAGCTATATTCGATTGACTCTTATCAATTAACTCTATTTGACTAACGCTATTGATTAACTATATTTGACTAACGATATTGATTTACTCATTTCACTTAACTCCTTTCGAATAACTATATTCGATAATTCCTTTGACTTTCTTCGAATAAACTATATTCGATTAACTCCTTTTACTTTCTATTTGAATAACTATATTCGATTAACTCACATCGATTAACTCCTTTGCTTTAACACTAATCGATTAACTAACATCGATTAACTCTTTTTAACTTTTATTCTCTAATCGATTAACTAACATCGATTAACTCCTTTGCTTTAACACTAATCGATTAACTAACATCGATTAACTCTTTTTAACTTTTATTCTCTAATCGATTAACTAACATCGATTAACTAACATCGATTAACTCCTTTGCTTTAACACTAATCGATTAACTAACATCGATTAACTCTTTTTAACTTTTATTCTCTAATCGATTCACTAACATCGATTAACTTCTTTTTATAAACTACGTTTTCCGTTACAACTATTTCCTTTTTATAACGTTTACTTACCGTTACAAATATATCCTATTTATAACTTCTATTTACCGTTACAAATATTTCCTATTTATAACTTCTATTTACCGTTACAAATATTTCCTATTTATAACTTCTATTTATTTTCTAAATAAATATTCCTTTTCTATTTCTATTTATTTTCTAAATAAATATTCCTTTTATAAAACCGTGTTCGTTTTATAAATAATTCCTTTTATAAAATCCTGTGATTTTATAAAATTCCTTTATTTCAATATACATTGAAATACTTCTTTTTACATCCCAGGGTCTTTTATGATATTTACAATATCGAATAACAATGATCAACATCATTCCAACACACATAATCCATAACAGATTATATAACACATCATATATCACAATATATGAAAACAGTAAAATAAATGTTGAGGAATCCAGTCGGATTCCTCAAACCTGTTTCCCTGCATCACAGATGTTAAACAATATAGATAACATCACTTTTCAGTTCTATATGATATATTCTGTTAAACAGAATCAAATATAGAAAATTTAACTAACTGACTAGCAGTTCAATCAAACAGTCAACATACAGTAAATCAACCAATATCTAACAGTTCTAAAAATACAACATGAAATTATAAACTGTTCAGAGTTAGTGAGATTTACTCACATTGGCGCGTTAACCGTTTAATAACGGTTTGCGTTATTTGATTCAGTTCGACAATTTATTTCGCCATAAATTCACACGAGCCCCAATCCACTTCCAGTCAGTCCCAGTGCATAGCCACCGTCCATATGATCCCATCGGATCCTGTTTCGTCTGATTCTTTTTCTCAAGCCCAACATCCATCTGGTAAAGAGCCAACCCGTTCAATCATTTTCCCCCAAATACATAGAATTCACGGTAGGCTTCCTCATTGCTCATTACTGCGATTTCAACTCCCACTGCACCCTTCCTTCTTTAAGTTTTTATTCATATATATGTTTTTTTTTTCTTCTTTCTATTCTCTGTATTGGCCTTCACCATTTTGAGCGGCCCATTCATTTCATACTACACTGACCCATTAGAAAAGCTGACCCGCACCGTTAAATCATTTGGACCCAACAATGCATCTTCTTCCCTATTTTCGATTCATAAAACCCAAATTCTTTCTTTCCCCTTGAAACGCTGCAACTACCATACTGGAGCTTCAAACTTGCTGCTCAAGCCTACACCAGAAACTACACGCTACCCAAGACCCAACATTAATCATCCTTCCACCAGAACATAATACTCCATGCAAATCTCGTCCTCCTATGATACCCTGCTCCGGTACAAACGCATCAGCCACTAAACATCCTTATGCTACGTACAGACATCGAATTCCAAAATCAGAACCAACATCGGTCTCAACTTCCGGAGCTCGTCAGCCTCATCCCTCACATAGAGCTCGCGCGTCTCCCTCTCCAGGTGTTCTTCGCCTCCTTCACGCTGAACAGTACAGCGTCGCCATCATCACTACAAGTCCGTCGCCAGCCCTGTCACCTTACCTCCTTCTCCCTACGACATTGATGAACTCGCCAACCTCCGTTTCGCCGACAAACCCCTACGAACCTCAGCCCTAAACTGACTGACCCAAACCCGTGAAATAAATCGCGACAGTAAATGTCGAGCAACACAAAATATAAAGGAACGGGATTTTAAACACAAGGATCTGAAGCCCTATATTATGTGAGGCCAAAGGATAAATCGTTATGAGTTTTACTTAGTAATGGAGGAGATTAAATTTTGTTGAGGATATAAAGATGGCGGCCAATTTTCTTTGACCGTGGTGAGAAAAATTAGGTTAGAAAATAGTTTAAGGGTTATTTATAAACATATACTTTTAATTGGTAGCTGGGTTTTCTCCACGTAGGGTGTTCACGTGGCTGAATGGTCAATGTATATTTCGGATGGAATACTTAGGCCATAAGGGTTTCATATTTTAATTGTTTTAAGCTATGAATGTTCATATACCCTGCTACGTAAAATTATATCCATGTACGAGCGATGCCGACTGAAATAAATATACCGTTGTGATCAGCTCAGTGCCACGATCGCAAAAATATAATAATATCGGTAGATGGACTCATATTTTGAAACTTCAAAATGTTGATTTCAGGGTGCGAAATACTTCAAATAAAAAAGTTGCTTATTAAATTAATTAAAAATTACATTAAAATTCTAAAAATTAAATTATCACTATGTCCCAAAAGAACCTTGTTTAAATTCAAACCCGATCTCTAGTTATATCGAATAAACTGATATGGTCGATAACGATTCTATAACGACTATTTTAAAATTTGATTTGGACATATCTCAAAATCTATACGACGAAATCCTGATTTTTCTCTTCCACTAGAAAGATAAACTCCACCAGCTCCACACGTTTCTTGTTTCACAGAAATCCGATTTAAAACGAACTCTGTACATTCAGTTGAAGTTTGAATCGCCAATTTACGAACTGCAGCGCCATTTCGAACTCGTTTATAATTATATTATAAACTATACGTTCAACTATCGACGATTGAATATATTCGTTATTCAAATTCAATTCCAAGCTGAATTAAATATCACAGATGATCCGGTTCACACCATATCGCCATTTCAGCCAATTCTGATTATTCCAGAATTAAATATATTATTAAATTTATTATTTTAATTAAATATTCACCATTATTTTATTCAACGACCATAAATTCACTAACCCACCATTTATACAATTAAATAAATTAATCATAATACCCCTGCCAATGCGGGTCATTACAATTATTATATTGCGGTTGATAGACATTATTATAATATCAAAAGATTTTTGATATAAAGATATTTTGGATTTTCATAAGGGAAAAACCTGTTCTGTTATACGGCGTGGTCTTATGAGATATCGTTTACTTGTTCAAACTGTTTTAAACTGTTTTACTCATACCAGTCCCATGACTGACCCAGAGTTTACTTTGTTTTGTTCTACCTAAACTCTTGGGTGCCTAAATTTGTATGGGCAGTCAAGTAGTTCAGGATTTTGCAGATACACTTGGAGAGCTTGGAGCAGGAGGCTTCCAGATTCTATAGCTATTATTATTTTCACTGTTGTTGTAAGTGTTGTACTCTGAAATGTTATTGTATACATACTGTTTGTATTTCAAAAGTTATGTTATATTTTATACGATCCGCTGTGAGATTCGTGGTTGCTCTGATGATGATGTTCTTCTTCTTCTTCTATTCTAATAGTTCTATCTTATCTATCCTTACCCTTTATCTTCTTTCTATTAATTTCTTGAATTTCCAGTGCAATTTGGGGCTGGACTTGTGTTATTTGGTCAGCTCAAATTGGACCGGATTTTTGGGTCATTATAGTTGGTATCAGAGCTTAAGGTTAAGTGAATTACCTTGGCTCTGTGGCGTGACTCTGTAGAGATGGAGTTAGTAATACCCTAGATTGAGTTTGAGTGTATATATACGAGTGAACGTATTTGTTATTTGATATAAAAATTTGTTTTATATTATGGAGCTTTATTGGTTGAGTGGCTTATAAATTCTGGTCGATAGTGGGGCACCACGATATCGATAGGGGTTTCTAAACACTCGAATACGATAAACCAACATGATATGTTTTGAAATTAACATAGTATAATTGGTTGTATTGGTCGTTAGTATAATCGAATGAGATTATAAAAAGGTGAAATGGTTATAAATAACCAATTAGGATTTATATAAGTAAAGCATATGAAATAAGGTGAATTAAATCTGAATTTAAGTCAGGATTAGGAATTAAAATAAGGAAATTTTAAGTTCCTGGGAGATTTTGGAAATGTTTTCAAATTGTAAGTGTTATAGTATTGAACTCACTTCGATAAACTGGGAAATAACCCTGAGGAGTGTGGCCACATCATCAGTGTCATTTTCGAGTTGCTAAGTGACGGATTACTACCAAAGATTTTGTTTTTGAATTGTTTTGTGGAAAGCAAGTTGTTTTGAACCCTGAAAAGGGATATCCGGTTTTAGAAAGGCTAAGCTGTTTAAAATTCCCAGAAACAGATTATTTGAATTAAAAAAAATTAAATTAGAATTTGTAAAAGCAAAGAGAAATAGAAATTGAATTAGATTATAATGATATCGAGTAAGTTGGATTGATGTCGTAAGAATTGGAATCAAGAATGGAACTTGAGTTTGAAATTTGATTTGGCTTAGATAAGAGAATGGTTGTGTTGGAGATAAAAGTGATTTGAGTTGATTGGAATGACATTTATATATGTTAAATTGGTAGCTGAAGGAAAGGATATAACGATATGACCGACAAAAAAAGGTATAAGTTTATATTTCATATGAGTTTGAGATTTTGGATTAGCCGAATTGGCAAACCTTTGGTTGATTGATTTTATTTTGGGTTGGGGAAGGCCTAGAGAGGCGAGTTGTGGTTTTACCGATAGGGTTGTACAAAGGAGGTTATGGCGAAATTTTCCGAAAAATTTAGGCATTAGAAAATTTTCAGAATTTTTGAAAATTTTATTAGTCGGAATAAATTTATATTTTAGTCGATATTAATTGGTTCAGTTGAAACTGAAGTTAAGGGGTAAACCAATAAATATTTACCCAGTAGTTAGGGTCGTCCTCTACCTTAGCAATTTCGAGGATGAAATTATTTTAAGTGGGGAAGAATGTAATGACCCGTATTTTTCTGCGATATATATATAATTAACTTATTTAATTATATAAATAGTGATATAGAGAATTAAATGGTTATTTAATTAAATTTTATGGATTACTTAATTAATTTAAGAAGCACTTTTTATTTAGAGTATATTGCACCCTATATCAATATAAAGGGGTTTCACAATATGAGTTAACCTACCGATATTTTTATAGTTTTGGGATTGTGGCACATTGTCTATCTCAACGGTATGTTTATTTTTGTCAATAGCGGTCCTTAAAGATAAAATTTTGTGTAGTACGGTACCCATTACTTCATTCGGATCTCACAATATCTTTTGTATTTGTCCTAACTAACGTCTTCATTCATCACTAGGGATTTCTTCTGATTACTTGAAACACTTACCGTCCACCATCTTGAAAGTTTAATGAGTATCATATGTTATCATACACTGTGTAGCCCTCCTACTAGTCGTTGCCAAAGACAGTTATTCTATAGTGACAACCATGTTTCTTGATTACCTCCTAAAACTTTCATGCAATTTATTTAAGTATGACTTATTATTTCCATCTAAACGACAAGTTTACCTTCGCTATTTGCAACTTAATTTTTGTACTGTGGGTTCCTTATTGCATTCCAATTGGGGCGTTGATCTATATCGTATAGAAGTTGTCCATGCATGTCACTTCTTTTCAATGACTGGAAGTTTCCAATATGAATGGACCATATTTTTCCACTAAGCACATGTATGCATTAATGCATATACCCTTCTTTCCCATGAACCATATTTTGCCATCTTCGAATGATCAAATCAAACTTGTCCTTTACAGCAGACCTATATTAGGATAAATATTAAATAGATGACCTACATACTTCACTGCTAAGTATCCATCTACTATATAATCACCTCAAATTCTTAAAAACCTAACTAATTTCCTCAGCTCAATTGATTTCCGCCGCCATCTCTTTCTCTTCTGGTAACAAATCGCCAATTCTAAAATCATTAGAAATTCAAATCGAGGAAACCCCCTGTCAACGGACTTCCGCACTTCCCATCCTTCAAGATTCTTCAGTGGAATCGGACTATGCAAACACCATGACTACCGTTGTTGAAAGCGATGCTGTTGGAGGTTCGAGATGTTACCGCAAGTGTAACAACCCGCAAATTTTGAACCAATTTAAAATTTTATTTTAGAAATTTTAATGAATTTTGAGGTTATAATATAATTTATTATAAATAATAATGGCTAGAATTTATTTTAATCGAAGTTAAAACGAATAAATTTAATTTAAATATAAATGGAATTAGAAATAACGCGGTAGTTTGAAAAGTCAAACTTGAACTTTGACTGACCGTACAGTATGCAAAATTTAACGGATTTTAGTGAAACCAAAAATATTAGAATCTATTTAAAAATATCTTTCTAACGAATCTGAAAAATTGAAATTTCATAGCGGAAATCAAATGTTATGGCCAATTTAATTTTTAGAAAGGTCGCTGTAGAATTTATAGGGCCCGAAAGGCTACTTTTCACATATGAAGGAATTTCGACTCGAAACCACTTCCATTGAGTTCGGAATGACGTTTCTGCATTGAAAAACAGTAAACACTTATATATTTTGAGTTTTGAAAATTATTTGTTTAAATATGTATTTTTAATATTAAATATATTGGCCTTGAAAATAGTTATTTTTCAAACGACCTCCATTTTCGACGAAACCACTTTTTTTGGAACCGGAATGTCAAATTATTGCTAGGTTTCAATTTTCAGAATTTTTCGAATTAATATGTGAGCGTGGCGGAGGAAAATGTGTTTTGACTATTTACAGTTAAATTTAAATGCCTTAAAAATAGCCATTTTTCAAACAGTCTCAGAATTCGACGAAAATAATTTTGTTGGATTCGTATCGTCATAAGAAAGCTAAAACTATTTTTTTTAGAATTTTCTGAGGTCGTATGTGGCCCCGGCATATTTAAATGCACGGTAGAAATTAAATTATTTATTTAATATTGTATTTTTAAATTAAAACCGAAAAAAAATGTACAGACATTAGAATTGGAGCCCGGGACATAGCCCATCGCGTTCAGATGGCCTCAAAACGTTAAGATCGACAGTAAGCAGGCCCAAATCCGAGAAAGTCCAAAAATCTACTTTATTCCACGAAATTCGAAATTAAACATTAAAATATTATTAAAAAAATTCGGCCGAAACCCTAATAAGTCATGGCAGCCGCCACCCAACCGAAGGCCGAAATTCACCCAATTTCAAATGCTTAGATCTCTCAATCCGCTTGACGAAAATTGACGTATGACCTACCAAATCGAAGAGAATTCAGAGAGCTACAAATCTATACGGTTAAGATCGGATTTTGGTGCACGGATTTCGCGAATTTCGTCCGAGAAGGGGCTGCGGTTTTTATTGGTTTGCGGGTCCTAGGGGAGGCCGAGCTTCAGGCGGTGGGTGGTGTAGGCGGCTCTTGGCATGGTGGTTCGTGTGGTGGTGTCTGATCGGCGAACGGGGTGCCGTGGGGTGGTGCGCACGGAAGGATGGACGGTGAAGGTATGGGTTCGGCGGTTTCACGTTCAATGAAGAAGAAAGGTTCGCTTCTTTTTTATTATTATTTTATTATTTAATTATTTAATTTGTCCGATCTTTAAAAATACATAACTCTTTCATATGACGTCCGTTTTACAAACCGTAAGTTGCGTTGGATTCGTCTTTCCGAGAGCTTCGCGATGGCGCAGACTGGAACTGATTCTGAGACAGTCAAATTTTCAGCAAAAATCAATGTGAGAATTCAAATTCTATTATTTAATTAATTATTAATTAATTTTCTCGTGTTAAAAATTATTGTATTATTGTGTTGATTCAGATCTAAAATGTTTAGGTTGGATAGATGATTGATTGTTGCTTGTGGTATGATTTGTTGTTTGTGACATGTTAGATCCGCATTGAAATTGCTATATTATTGAATTCTATTTTGGATTAGAAAATTAAATCTAAATTTAGATTTAAATCATATATTTGTATTGAAAATAAAAAGATGAAAATTTTACGATGTAAATAAAAAGATAATTTTTTTTGTTTTGTATTGATAAAAAAGAAAAGAAGAAGAAAAAGATCATATTTTTAAATGGAAATAAAAAGATAAATTTTTACGGTGTAAATAGAAAGGTGATAAATTTTTACATTGTAAAATATTAAAAGGTGATATTTTACGATTAAATATTAAAAGATGATGTTTTACATTAAAATATAAAAGTTGATATTTTTACACCGCAAAATATAAAGGTTGATATTTTTACATTATAAAAATAAAAAAAGTTGATAGCTTTACATTGTAAACATAAAAGTGAATATTTTTATATTGTAAGTAAAAGAATGAAATTTTATGATGTAAAATAAATTACATTTTTATTATGTAATTTATGAATGAATTTACACCGTATGAAATAAATTACATTTTATTATGTAATTTATGAATGAATTTACTCCGCATGAATGAAATTTCATTTATTTTGTAATGTATATGAAATGAATATATGAACTTGCTTTGTAAATTAAAAATTACATTTTTATAGGTAATTAAAATGTGAATTTACACTGTATGATAAAAATTACATTTTTAGATGTAATTTAGATATGAATTTATGTCGTATGTTAGAAATTACATTTTTCTATGTAATTAAAATATGAATTTCCATCGCATGATGAAAATTACATTTTTCTATGTAACTTAAAATTGAACTTGTACCGCATGATAAGAATTACATTTTCCAATGTAATTTAGACGTGAATTAGAACGATAAAAAAAAATGATGACTTTTTTTTTCTATGTAATTTATATATGAGTTATATTGGTAAGATAAAAATTACATTTTTCAATGTAATTAGAATATGAATTGGTATTGCATTATAACAATTACATTTCTTTATGTAGTTGGGACATGAATTTACAATGTGAAATAAAAATTACATTTTTATATGTAATTAGAAATGGGATTTGCAAATAAAATTAAAACTTACATTTTTATATGTAATTTAGGATGATATATATAATGTAAAATAAAGTTTACATTTTTATATGTAGTAAGAAATTGAAAATTCGCATTGATATTAAAATAACACTTTTGTAAAGATATTGCATTAGAATAAAAAGATAATTTTTGTTGCTTTTTCTTTTTAGAATTAAAAACATATTTTGTCACCTTTTCTTTTTAACATGAAAAGGGTCATTTTTGTCGCTTCTTCTTTTTAACATTAAAAGAACATTTTTATGTCATGTTTCTTTTTAGCATTAAAAGAAGCATTTTTGTTGTTTTTCCTTTTAGTAATAAAAAGAACATTTTACTTTCATTTCTTATGATAATATTTTATCGTCATTTTGAATGCGGTAAAAATAGAATTGTTAATGTTGAATATTTTATCGTCATTTTGAATGCGGTAAAAATAGAATTGTTAATGTTGAATATTTTATCGTCATTTTGAATGCGGTGAAAATAGAATGGTTAATGTTTTCAGTTTTATCGACATTTTTGGTGCGATAAAAATAGACAATGTTAGTGATTCATTTTTATCGACATTTTTGGTGCGATAAAAATAGACAATGTTAGTGATTCATTTTTATTGACATTTTTGGTGCGATAAAAATAGACAATGTTAGTGATAAAAATAGACAATGTTAGTGATTCATTTTTATCGACATTTTTGGTGCGATAAAAATAGACAATGTTAGTGATTCAATTTTATCGACATTTTGGTGCGATAAAAATAGACAATGTTAGTGATTCATTTTTATCGACATTTTTGGTGCGATAAAAATAGACAATGTTAGTGATTCATTTTTATCGATATTTTTGGTGCGATAAAAATAGACAATGTTAGTGATTCATTTTTATCGACATTTTTGGTGCGATAAAAATAGACAATGTTAGTGATTCATTTTTATCGACATTCTTGGTGCGATAAAAATAGACAATGTAAGTGATTCATTTTTATCATCATTTTAGATGCGATAAAAAGAATATATTTTTTTGTTACATTTTATTGTCTTTCTAGAGACAATAAAAAGAATAAAATTAAAGAATTACAATTTTATGTAAAATTGCTTTCATTGAAAAGAATAAATATAGAAGACGAGATTTTTGTTGTTAATAATAAACAATGAAAAAGGGAACATTAACATTTTGATGTAAATAAACAATAAAAAGAAAAATTACATTCAAAATGTAAGTTAGAATAAAAAGGACATTTTGTTAAAAAATGTAAATTACAATAAAAAGTATAGAAATAAAGATCACATTTTTATTAACCGTTTATAGGCAATAAAAGGAATATAAATAAAAGAGACATTTTTATCATTGTGTTATATATTGTGTAATACACTTCCATAAAAAAGTTACCCGACTTGTGTATGTGATTGGGACGATAATTTTCACACATCGCCCAAGTACACAAATTAGTTTATCATTTGCTTGATTGGTTGAAAACCCCACACGGGTGTTGGGATGAAAATTCACATACACTAATCCCAATATTTAGTTGTATGTTGATCATTAGATCGACAGGCTGTGATGAGCGTTATTATTTAATTTTTTAACGCTTACACAGTGGAAATTACACTTTGGATGTAATGGATGACTTGATGATTATACTGTTATTATCATATGTATGATGTGTGTGAAATCCATATAATCCAAATTATATGGTAAATGTTTGAGTCGCATTTCGATTCAAGTGTTCTTTTAAATAAGACTATTTTTACGTTAGAAATCCTTTTTATATAAAGTGCATATATTTTCATAATATATTTTTAATCAACTATATGTTAAAACAAGGAATATTTGTAGAAGATAAAGATTTGTAAAATAAAGAATACTTCTCATTTAGAATCTTTTACATAAAGAATATTTTTATGATTATTTTAAAATGTGTTTTTAAAGGGTTACTAGCATTTGCAATTATATTTGGTGATATGAAATAAAGTGAGATGTGAAGTGGATTTACCGTGGACGATGTTTTAAACGACATTTGTCCTTTAATCCAATTTACATTGAAATTGTTATTTGGAACTTATGAATCTATTTTATAGATTTGAAAAAGGCATTTTCTAATATCAAAGTCTTCCAATTTAATATATTAAATAGGAATTAAGTGGAAATTCGATTGGTAATAATCGAAATAGGCTTCTGTAAAAGAAGACTGATATTATATATGGAATTTAAGAGGCTTTGCCGTTATTCCATTTATATTATTAGTCTGATACAGAAATTTATATCGATTATGTATTGATTGGATTTCTGTGGAATTCCATATTTTGGAAATTGATTTATAAATTTTATTTTAAATGTTTATCTTTGATAAAATTAATGAGAATCTTTTAAATTGAATATCTTATTAAAAGAATATTCCGAGAAGGAATGTGGCGAAATGTGTGATTTTCCAATATTTGTTTTTAATCCCAAATTACGCAAGTTATTCAGAAAGACCGGGTTTAACCCATTCTGAATAATCATCACGACGATCAAGAGTCGAAGATGAAGACGGTGATTGAAGACCGAAAGTTTTCACATCGTTGGGATGATGATGACTGGTATCTTGAATTGGGATTGGCCTTCAAAGGCAAGGTATTTGGTAATGATCGTCCAAACGCATTTGGAGATCGACGGACATGATGTTTCGCTCAGACCCAGAGCGGACTTGTAAATGGATTGCGTGTCTGACATTGTATTCCTTTCTACTGTATTTGTTGAACGCTACCGATTATATATTTCTGTTGGTGGTGAAGAATTTATTCTTTACTTATCACCCTTCTCTAAGACGTATGAGCTTAGAGGTTATATATATATTGGTAGATGCTCAATAATATGGTAGGGTCTGACAATGTGGCACGCCAAGATGCAAATTGATCAAGGCTTTTATTGAAAAGCAGGGCCTTGTGGTTGATGATCAAAGCATAGCCTATTACGGCATAGCTTTGTGTATATCGTGACTTCGCGAGCCTCACACCCCGGTATGAGTCAAAAACGGGATATGGACCGTAGGGAGTGCACACGTTTCTTTCTAGCTAGAGTGGTGTCAGTGACCTACCAGCCCTGACGTTTTACTTATATGGATGATGGATTTTGAGGCGCCTCGGATTTTTATAGGCCGATAGTGGTCATATTATAGGTTCAAAGGAACCGGGAAGCGTGTGTTCAGGCATAACCAATCCGCTGCCGATAGGCGGGGACCAGCCCTACCGCATCCAAGGGTTCACTGCGGGGGATCCTGAGGCATTTGCTAGAGTGTCTCGAATCGGAGAGGAGCTTGCCCCTAGCCTCGACTCATGATGGAAACCCAATTCCCAATACGCCCTTGCGGTTTTGATTGTAAACTTATATACGGCGACATAGTATATGGTACCTATGCCGTCTAGGATTGATATTATATTTGAATGTTTTTAAATATATATATATATACACACTAATAATAATATCGTTTTTACGTATCAAGCATCTTTTGACCATTATAAGGTAAAACCCTATCCTCTGGTGTGCGTTGCATTGTGTGATGGGACCTGGGTCTTATAATGGTTTCATTTTTCAAAAAAAAAGCATTGCGATATTAGACGATTTACTTTATTTATGCACTGGCAATCCAATGGAGTAAACCCGTTCCGCGTTAGCGGCGTGGTCCTGTGATTAGCCTACTATTTAGATAAGTTAAGTTAAGAATTCTCACACCAGTCCCACGACTGACCTGTAGTTTGTTTCACCTTGCAAACTCGGGTGCCCTCTTTCCACACGGGCAGTTGAGTAGCTTTTTGCAGATATAGTTAAACAAGATCCTGGATTGAAGACTGAAGCTGGGTCCAGTTACTGATGGCCTTCCGCTGAGATTAGTTCCGCTGCAATGTATTTAATTTATTGTAAATGTATCTTCCGCTGTATTATTTATTGATATACTCTGATATATTCTGTACTCTGATGTAACAATTATTATTGATGTTATAAAAGTCTGTGTTTTTGTTCTGATGTGTTGTATGCCCAAAGTTAACGTACACGAGTTTTGAACGGTTTTAATCGAACTTGCGATCGATTGGGGTCGGGCGAAATTCGTGGTCGTTATAGCAAGGGATCTCCTCCGAGAATCTGACACAAATGACTCACGTGGCAAAATTTTGGATTGCTCTGGGATCTTGATGGAGTGGTTTTAATATGTGTGAGGAAGGAGTGGAGTTGTATGTATATTGAATGGAGTTATACATATATTGAACGGGAAGAATAGGGAGTTCGATGTGGTGAAGCTTGTTTGTGGTATTCGGTAGTGGGAAAGGAGCAGTCGGTGATAAGGAGAGGCCATTCATCGCGACCAGAAAGTGAGGGTCAAGTTGTACTTGAATGAGATGAGCATAACAGGAGTGGGCAGTGTAAATCAAGTAGAGAAGGGGTGCATTTGTTTTACTAGGAACAAAAGAATGGGTTTAAAATATTGTAGTAGATGTTGCTGTTCAAATGTGAGTGTGATCAAAGAATGGGCTACTGGTAATGGTTTGGCATTTGGAAGCATTTGGGAAGGAAGGTTGAGTGGTACTCCTAATGAAGGAGCGCAGGAAGCAAACTGACAAATCGGTCTGTGTAATTTTCTTTAAACCAACGTATTACTTTAAGGGTACGACTAATAACTACATAAGCTTATTCAATAATGTATATTGGTAGGTGATTTAATAGAATGGAAGCAGCAGTACACAAATTTGAACAGTAGATAAATAGTGAGGTTGAAGACGTGAGAAATGAAGTGCGGTGGTTGGGTAAAAGAGATGGTGAATGGCTGTCGAGAAGCTGAGTGGTATTTTTCTTGTGGTTTTTAATGAAGAGGAATAGGAGATGGGAGAGGTAGAGAATGTGCGGCATTTGGATGGAAGAGGGCAAGCAGGTTACATCATTTTCTTTTTGGGAAGAAAAGCTACAGGGACGCGGTGGAAAGGCTATGATGGGCCGACGAAGTAAAGCCCACATATAAAAGAAGAAATAGAAAAAGGGAATCTAAATAAAGAAGGTAGCAGGCCGAATTGTTCAAACCAAGAAAATGGAAAGAGAAGGGTACGGGTCTGAATAGTAATGGGCCAGAAAAGATAAGTAAGCCCAAAAGTAAATAAATTCATTTTTATTTAATTCTAAATAGTGTTCTAACTTGTGAATGGTATAACTTGTACGTACGTTATCAGAATTCTGAACGGTCAGATCCGTTGGGATCGTATGGACGGACATTGCACGATGGAACTGACTGGAAGTCCATCAGAGCTCATTACAATTTATCACAAAATAAATTGTCAGTCTGAATCAAGTGATGGTTATCGTTATTAACAATGATCGTCCAATGTGAGTAAAACTCACCAACTCTGAACAGTTATATCTTTATAACGTACTTTTAGAACTATTAGATATTTATTGACTGTTGTGTGTAGATTGGTTGATTGAACTGCTAGTCAGTTAGTTGAAATTATATATATATATATATATATACCATTAAATATTGATGTTGTTTATCAGAACATTTCATTTTGAAATGAAATTGATGTATATTATACTGTGTAACATCTGTGGATACAGGGATACAGGTTGGAGGGATCCGACTGGATTCCTCAACATTTATTTTACTGTTTTCATATATTGTGATATATGATGTGATGTATATCTGTTATGGGTTATGTGTGTTAGAATGATATTTATCATTTGTTATTCGATATTTTAAATATCATAAGAAACCCTGGGATATAAAAAGGAATATTTCAATGTATATTGAAATAAAGGAATTTTATAAAATCAACCGATTTTATAAAAGGAAATAAATTTGAAAATAAAGCATTTATAAAATCATAGGATTTTATAAAAGGAATATTTATTTAGAAAATAAATAGAATTGATAAAAAGGAAAATATTACTAACAGATTAGGATGTTATAAAAAAGGAAAATCATTTCTAACGGAATAAGATGTACAAAAAGGAAATCTTTATAAATGGATAAATGTTATTAAAAGGAGTTAATCGAATATTAGTTATTCGAATAGGAGTTAATCAAATAGAGTTAAAACAATATTAGAAACTGACTAGAGATTAGTTAAGTCGAATGGTTTTCTGAGTGTGGATCTGATGTTGATTTCGGCCTTCGGGGTTTATACTTAGAGAATTGTTCTTTTACTAGTTTACGGTTAGGGACTAATAGTTGTGGAATGGTAGTGATGTGTGAATGAGGATTGGAAATGTTTTCAGATGTTAATAACGTATATTTTCAGATCATAGAAAATAAGGAAATATGAGTATATATATGTATATATATATATATGGTTGAAGATTGGATCGATAATTCCATTTGGAATTAAGATCATTGTGTGAACACCGACATGTTTTCATTTGATAGTTAAATCACAGACTATCAAAGTTTTGACCATTTTAACGTTGTTAATATGGAGAGACCGATTGGATTCTTATCCAAAGAACCACTCTGTATTGGCATAAGCGTTGCGAATATGCCGAAGAAAATGGAAGACGGAGTAAAGTGCAAGGGCTGTTGTATAAATCTTAGATAATAATGGACTAAGATGGATGTACTGAGTAGTGCCTTCGGTTTCGTTCAGTCCCAGAACGAACGTATATGGACGAGTGTCTGACAGAGTATTTCCAATGATCGAATATGATTGGATTGTACAAATATATATGGTGGCAACGGATTTATTCCCTTAGCATAATATCCAGAATATTTGTGCAAATCAATTAGAGATTAACGGATCTGACAATGTGGCATTCAAAGTGATCGTGTTATCAATGAAATGGAAAGTAGTCGTAGCCTCTGGCCTCAACAACCGGTAAATGACAAAAATCGGGCAGGCATCATGGCTAAGTCGGTCGCACCGAAGTAGGGTGTATAATCACCTATCTAGAGAATATTCATTTGCTTCTTTAATCTATCAATGTTGTCCCATATATATATATATATATATATATATATATATATATATATATATATATATATATATATATATATATATACACGGGAAACGGTTGTTGATCCCAACCGTTGGTGATGTACATTCGATACACTCAAGCGAAATGAGTGGTCGGTCATGTGTGGCTGAGTTGCAAGATGTTCTTGTTGAACTCCAGTGTATCGTTCCTAGAGTACACTGATCGGAAGGTGGTTCCATACCTTGTCATAGTTGGAAATCCATTTCCCAATACGTGCTTGCGGTTTTGATTGTATACTATATGTGTAGAACGTGAGATGAAAGAGTTTCTGCTAGATGATTATTATATTGCGGTTGATAGACATTATTATAATATCAAAAGGTTTTTGATATAAAGATATTTTGGATTTTCATAAGGGAAAAACCCGTTCCGTTATACGGCGTGGTCTTATGAGATATCGTTTACTTGTTCAAACTGTTTAAACTGTTTTACTCATACCAGTCCCATGACTGACCCGGAGTTTACTTTGTTTTGTTCTACCTAAACTCTTGGGTGCCTAAATTTGTGCGGGCAGTCAAGTATAAGTTCAGGATTTTACAGATACACTTGGAGAGCTTGGAGCAGGAGGCTTCAAGATTCTATAGCTATTATTATTTCCGCTGTTGCTGTAAGTGTTGTACTCTGAAATGTTATTGTATACATACTGTTTGTATTTCAAAAGTTATGTTATATTTTATTTGTTCCGCTGTGAGATTCGTGGTTACTCTGATGATGATGTTCTTCTTCTTCTTCTATTCTAATAGTTCTATCTTATCTATCCTCACCCTCTATCTTCTTTCTATTAATTTCTTGAATTTCCAGTGCAATTTGGGGTTGGACTTGTGTTATTTGGTCAGCTCAAATTGGACCGAATTTTTGGGTCATTACATTATGTGCCATGAGCATCGTACTTTCATTGATAATTGAATTGATTAAAATAGCGAAAGTATTTAAAATGCTTACAATACCCTGAAGGTATAAATGATGAAAGTATACAAATTCCAGAAGAATTTAAATAACTTTGGTAGTGATAAATAATGCAAAAAGCAAGAAATGTAGATTACAACATTCTTTTAAGTATTGTTGTGATGAAAATCTTGAAATAATTCATGATGAGTAGATCACTTCCTTCTTTCAAGAATTATTGTAATGAAACTCTTAATATCCATGGAAGTGGTAGTTGCGATATGCAAAACTTATTATAGTATATAAGTTCTTAAAGAACATAAATAACATTTGTTATTATAAAGAATACAAAGAACATGGAAGATAGATTATAGCATTCTTCTAAGTATTGTTGTAATGAAAATCTTGATATACTTCAAGACGAGTAGATTACTTCCTGCTTAGTGTTGTTGTAATGAAAGTTGTCTTATTCATCAAATGTGTATTGCAATATGCAAGCCCGACTGGAACACGAAATTACAAGCAAATGAAGTGTATTCATAAATGAATATTAGTAGCATACAAATCACAAAAAGAAGGCATTTTAAATAAGAAAACATGCCTGAAGCATGGAAATGCGCATGAAGTTTTTAAAGAAAATCTTCATTAAGAAGTATTTGTAAGCAATTTGAGTTATTGAAAGAAGAATACAAATTCAAAGGAAATTATTAAATCAGGGGGAGCATCCATAAGTATGTTATAATGCACTCTTTTTCCTTAACTAAGTTTTTCCCCGCTGGGTTTTCTTAGTAAGGATTTAATGAGGCATTGTTATGATCCAGAAGTATCAACCCAAAAGTAACATACAAAAATAAGTTATAATGTACTCTTTTTCCTTATTTAAGATTTTTCCCATTGGGTTTTTCTTATTAAGGTTTTAACAAGGCATTACATTATTCCAGAAGTATTGTACTCCTTTTGACATAGTAAATATGATATTTGGTATTGTACTCTTTTTCCTTCACTAAGATTTTTCCCATCGGGTTTTTCTTAGTAAGATTTTGACGATGCAACATTTCGATCCAGAAGTATCAAACATCTTTTGATGCCGAAACTATTATTTATGAAGACAAGGCAGTTTGCATGGCTCAGATTCAAGTGAATTTGATAGGACGGAGCACATTTCTTCAAAATTTCTCTTCACACATGAATGAAATGATAACAAGAAAAAGGAGAAACAAATTCAGTTTCAAGAAAACGGGTAGATCTGTTCTTAAAGACAATTTCCAAATCAACATTCCAGAAGATGATGTATAAAATTGGCATGCGTCGACTGCATCAATAGACTAATTGAATAATGAGTTATAAATAAGGGGGAGCATATAAAATTATGCTATAATGTACTCTTTTACTTCACTAATATTTTTCCCACTAGGTTTTTTTAGTAAGGTTTTTGATGTGGCATTGTTTTGATCCCGAAGCATCAAACTCTTTTAAGGAATATCATTTTAATATGATATCCAGAATGTCAAATGTTGTGTACTCTTTTTCTCGTTCAAGGTTTTCCCCATTGGGTTTTGCTGATAGAGTTTTAAAGGCAACAAACAATAGTTGTATCGATTGAATGGATATATTCAAGATAATAATAAGGGAGAGCAATCACCATATATGTTATAAAAGAGATAACTCAAGTTAGCAGAGCATTCATGATTTTAAAGACGCATATTGTGATGACCCGTAACTTCCCCGGTAGGGAAAGCCCGGATTACCTTGAGAACACGACAAAATAGAACCCAAACAGAAGAACATTTCATTGTTTATTACAACAATTCCATCAGATACAAGAGTATACAGAGTATGAATAAATATTACACATTTGACAAATATCAGAGTTTACAATAAACTACATAGCAGCGGAAAATAATACAAAACACAACTGAAAGTAATATACAGATACAGAGCTTTCCGGATATCATTCCAGCTGTAAACCAGGATCCTGTGAATATAAATCTGCAAAACCAAAACTACTAGCTGCCCGTGTCGAAAATAAGGGCACCCAGAGTTTAGGTTAAAACAATAAACTTCAGGTCAGTCATGTGACTGGTGTGAGAACTAAAACAGTTATTTAAAACTTTACTTTAAAAGAGAGTAATTCAAGGGACCACGCCGTATAACACGGAACGGGTTTCCTCCCAAGAATACCAGTGCATAGAAAAAACAACGCAATGCTTTTTCGAAAAATGAAGCTATTATAAGACCCAGGTCCCATCACACAATGCAACGCAAGCCGGAGGATAGGGTTTTCCCTTATAATAGACAAATAATGCTTGATACGTTTAAAAACAAATCATTTGATACTATTATAGGTGTATAGTGTCAAAACAATTTCAATCATAAATATCAATCATAGACGGCATGGGTACCATATATCATGTCGCCATACTAGTTCTACAATTAAAACCGCAATATCACGTATTGGAAATTGAATTTCCGTCATGAGTCGAGGCAAGGGGCAAGCTCCTCTCCGCTTCGAGACACTCTAGCAAATGTCCCAGGACTACACACTCTGGGCAGCCAGTTGGATCGGTTGGGTCGGTCCTCTCTTACGTTTGAGGATTGGCAATTTCTGAACACACGTTTCCCAGTCCTATCAGACCTAATATCGAGGCACCTCATTCCAACAACCACATAGGTGAAAAATATATAAATTTCAGGGTTGGTAAGTCACTGACACCACCAAAGCTAGAACGAAACGTCGTGCTCTCCCAACGGTCTGTATCCCGTTTTTGACTCATACCGAGGTGTGAGGCTCGCGAATTCACGAAATACACAAAGCTACACCACGTAGGTCGTGCTTTGATCATCAACCACAAGACTTTGCTTTTCAACAGAAGCCTTGATCAATTTCCAGTTAGGCGTGCCACACAGGCAATTCATGCCATGCGACTGATGTCCATCGATATACAACCTCTGAGCTCGTACGTCTTAGAGAAGGGCCTTAAGCAAGAGAATAAATTCTCCGCCGCCAAACAGATGTATATTTAATGGAGATCAATCAACACAGAATAAAATCCAATGTCAGACACACAATCCATTTACAAGTTCGTTCTGGGTCTGAACGAAACCGGAGGCACTCTCCTAGCATATCCATCGATCTCCAAGTACGTCTGGACGACCACCAACTGATTCTCTCATCTTGGGTGTACAACCCAATCAAGATCATCAGTAATCACCCAAACAATGTGAAGACTTCCGGTCTTCAACCACCGTCTTCATCTTCGACATATCGTCGAATCGGTTATTCAGAATGGGTATAAACCCAGCCTTTCCGAACAACCCGCGTATATAATAAACAAATGTTACACAAACACAACATACGCCTCATTCCAATTCATTAGTCACTAACCGTAAATTAGCAAGAGAACAATTCCCCAAATATTAACCCCGAAGGCCGAAACCAACATCATATCAATACCCAGGAAACCATTCTTCTTAACTAACCTACAGCTAGTTTCTAAATTTCATATTCTTAGGGAAAGGTTCCCATTAATTTTATCAAAGATAAATTCTTTAAAATTTATCCTTTAATCTTCCTTTGGATATCATTTCAAACCAGATTATGGTTTTCCAAACTAGTTGAGATTAGCGAACCACACCGAAGTAATTATTTATTTTATTTACCAATCCCAACATATTCATCCCATGAAGAAAAACAGGTAATACTCCATATCTAACACCACAGTGTTATCGGTAAAATTAATTACCATTTCACGTTCAAATCTAATTAAAGATTTAACTATCGCTTTGGAGCAAAACTGGTAATACTCCATTCTCGCTCACTTTCCAAATTTGATAATTTAAATTATCAATTCACATTTCAATTTAATTGCAGATTCATTAAAACTCCTTTTACTGGGTTAAAGAACTAATGTCATTTAAAACACAGTTCACGATAAACCCAAATCACAATCTATTTATTATCGGGTTAAAGAACAAGTGTTATTTAAAACACCCTTCACGATAAACCCACAAATCAATTCTATTTAAAACCCATTTCAAATCCAATTTATTTATTTAAAAATAAACGGGTTTTAATTTTAGTTCAAAACTAGTTCATTTCAATAAAAATCTATTTTTATCTTTCCAAATATGGATTTTTCATCCCAATTTTTTCCATATCATTTCTTATGATTTTACACAAATTATTGATATTTTTGATAATTTTATCAGGGCCCGTACAGTCGATTTCCAACAACGGCCATCGAACTGCAATTACAGCGACCTTTTCTGAATTTGATTTGGAAGTATCTCCAAATCCAACCGTTAGATTTCAAATTTCTAATATTCGTTGGAAAGCTCTTTTCGATACGAACCCAACGGTTCCGGTTTTAGGAGAATCCGACAGTCGGATCTCCCGTAATGTCCGTTCGAAGTCAATGGTCGAAATTTACGAACTGCCGTGGTGCGGCGCTTTCTATTCAGGCCACTATATTATATATATAATATATATAATATATATTTTGTCGATTACTATTTAAAACGAATTTTATAAATAGTTTCAAATTTGTTTCTAAAACAATTTCAACCTTCATTTCAAATTCAAATCAAAATTGAATTTTCCCTTATAAATTCATTATAAATTTATTTCAATTCGAATTCATTTTCTATTCAATTCAAATTCGTTTTCTATTCAATTCAAATCAAATTCGTTTTCTATTCAATTCAAATCAAATTCGTTTTCTATTCAATTCAAATCAAATTCGTTTTCTATTCAATTCAATTCGAATTCATTTTCTTTTCAATTTTCATTATAAAAACAAATATAATCGATATAAATATCGTTCGCGTCAAAATAGCGCATCTCTAATCAACATGGCTTTATATTTTTCAATAATTCCGTTATTCTATCCAACAAATGAATATTTATCCTATTCAACACATGAATCTATATTTTTGTCAACACATGACTAATCTCAACGAATGAGTACTGTCCACGTGTTACTGTTTTTGTTATCCAATATATTTTATAAAATTATGATATCTATAGTTTGATTTCAAATCAGACTCCAACCGTAAATTAGTAAGATAACGATTACCTAAATATTAACCCCGAAGGCCGAAACCAACATCAGATCAATATCCAAGAGACCACTCATCTTATCTATTTTCCAATTAGTTTCTAATTTTATATATGATAAAGATGTAAATTTTATTGTTAAAATATTTCGTTCAACACATGACTAATCTCAACGGATGAGTACGTTCAACACATGAAACTTTATTTTATAATGATAAAGATGTAAATTTTATTGTTAAAATATTTCGTTCAACACATGACTAATCTCAACGGATGAGTACTATCAACACATGAACCTTTATTTTATAATATTCTTTATTTTCTAAATTGGAATGCGGCCCAATCAATTACCATATAAGGTTAATTATATGGATTGCATACAACACATGTATATAATAGCAACGATAAATAATCAACCATCATCCAAAGTGCACTACACTGTATAAGCATCAAATATAGATATCTAACGCTTATAACAGCCTGTCGAGCCATCGATCGACATACAACTAATTATTGGGATTAGTGTATGCCGTATTTTATCCCAATACCCGTGTGGGGTTTCCAACAATCAAACACAGATTTTATTTGTGCAGTTGGGCGATGTGTAAAATTTACCGTCCCAATCAATGTCCTTCAATTGGGTGTACATAAACAAACCGTCCAATTTGTAAATGAATATTTATTTATTCACATTCACGTTAAAAATTATATTTTTAACGACCAAATTATTTTATTCAACCTATGAATATTCTATTCGGTTCTTTTAATAAATAAAATGATATCTTTATTTTTCTAACTTATTTTAGAAAATTTCGGTGGCATAACGGCACGATACTAGAAACGGGACAAGGCCTAGCCTTATCCCCGGTCTAATAATGACCCATGCCATACACATATCAATCAAATCCATTCCATTTCACCAAACAATCAAACTCAAATCAAATAATCTAACCAACTACACAACCAAACAAACAAGTCCATGGTCTGTGGACGATGGTGTCGTGTGCTACTAAACACCGTCTGCATCCTAGTATATATTTATATAACTAAAAAGAAAAGTTAAAGTGAGAAGTTCTCACAGAGGGTTCCACTCCGTCGTGCTTTGCTGTTGAACTGCTGAACCGTCTGGATCTGCTTGAAATTCCAATGCAGTTCTTTTCACGTTGTTCAAATAAAAATTATATTTTTATTGCTTCATTTTAATAAATAAAAATCATATTTTTATCCTTACTTTATATTTTTTTTACAACGCTTCTTTCTATATAAAAATTATATTTTTATATGTCTACTTCTTATATAAAGATTGAATATTTATTTCATCGCAATAAAAATCACATTTTTATTTCAACATAGATATAATAAAAATCATATTTTTAATACTTACTTTATATATTTTTTACAACGCTTCTTTCTATATAAAAATTATATTTTTATATGTCTACTTCTTATACAAAGATTGAATATTTATTTCATCGCAATAAAAATCACATTTTTATTTCAACATAGATATAATAAAAATCATATTTTTAATACTTCTACTTTATAAAAATCATATTTTTATATTTCACATATGATAAAAATCATAGGTTTATATTTCACATATGATAAAAATCATAGGTTTATATTTCACATATGATAAAAATCATATTTTTATTATTTTTATAATATAAAAATCATATCTTTCCAACTTTAACTTTTCGTAAATAAAAATCCTATCTTTATAATGCCACTTATATGATAAAACCCTATTTGTAAATCAGATCCATATACATACAAACCGCATTTTAATTCCATGATATCTCATATCATTAAAACCCAAATTTTGTTTATATTAATAAAAAATCAGATTTTCATATTAATTAACTAGATAAAACAAAATAAAGACTCACATTTCTTTCCCAGAGGGGTGGAAGAACTTGCTGGTGATCGATTCAGGAGGTGTAAGGGGCGGTTTGGGTTCGGAAAAAGGGAGAGGGTGGAGGTTAGCGGGCTATGGCGGCGCAGGGGAAGGCTGGGGAGTCGCAATCGCCGGAGGAGGCACCGGTGGTCGGGGCGGCTCACGGCAGTGGGTGAAAAAAAGGGTTTTGGGTTAGGGTTTAGGCCACGTCATTTCAGGAGGTGAGAGGGAGAACGTCGGAGGGGGATGTGAGGAGGCCAGCGCCCGAGGTGGCGCGCCTGATGGCGCGCGGCGCTCCGATGGGAGGAGCGACGGCGGCTCCTCCCCCTTCTTCCTCTTTTTTTTATTAAATCGATTTGTAAATGAGAGTAGAGAGAGAGACAGTGCTGAATGATAATATATATTTAATTATTATTTTAGTTTTAAAAAGCAACTTTTTAATTCGAACTCGAAACGAGACCCACCGCCTATCCTCCATAACTAATTACCCCCATTCTGAACACAATGGGATATGTATCGTAGGATAATTCGATCGTTTCGATCAGTTTTCGTCAAAATTAACATATAACTCTATATATTGAATTTGAACGCGCATTTCAATCTACCGGGGTCACATACTAACTCGAAAAATTCCAAAAAAATATTTTCTAGCTTCGTATTGACGATACGGTCCTAACAAAACTAATCTCGTCAAATTCTGAGACCGTTTGAAAAATGGCCATTTTCCAGTTGATTAAAATCAACTGAAACTGGTCAAACACGTTTTCCTTTGCCACACTCACATATTGATTCGAAAAATTATGAAAATTGGAATCTATCAATAACTTTACATCACGGATCCAACAAAAGTGGTTTCGTCGAAATCCGAGGTCGTTTGCAAAATTCCCATTTTTAAGGGCCTGAATTCCATAGTGACTATTCAGAATTTTCAACTGGACATATTTTTTGTTTCCCGCTATGAAATTTCGATTTTTCGGATTCGTTGGAAAGATATCATCAAATAGGTTCTATTATTTTTGGTTTCGCTGAAATCCGGTGTATTTTGCACTCGGTATGTTCAATTGAAATTTGAAATCGAATTATCGAACTACCGCGCCATTTTCAATTCCTTTTATAATTATAAATAATTATTTATATTCTAACGACGACGTATATAAAATATATACGTTCTATTTCTATTCAAAATAAATTTCTCGTCGATATTATTTAAAATAATTCATTTTAAATATTCAAAATTCGCTAAAATTGCCAAAATAAAAATTTTAAACTGGCTCGCATTTCCGGGTTATTACACATATTCAAGGGGGAGTGTTGTAATATATAAAAGTGAATATGCTTTTGTAATATTTTGTTTAGTCCCACATCATGGGGATAAGTTTAACATCTGCTCCAAACCTATATATAAAGGAGCCAATGTAATAGAAAGGGAGTACATTTGAATCAATAGAAATAAAAATCTCTCCACTATCTCTTCTGTTCCCTCTAATGGCTTTTCTTTTATTATACATTCTGTTTTATTTTATAACAATTATATGAATAATAAAGTATATATTAATTTTATGGTAGGCTTTATGAAGGTCAATTTTAATACATAATTTATTTTCGGCTTCTTGATTAAAATTGCTAAGCATTTCATGAGCTAAAAGTGTATTTTCACCAATCAATCTTTCAGGAAAAAGTACTTTGATTTTCAAAGATTAAATATTTTAAAAATATTTATTCCTATTGCTTAAAATAGTTGCAGTGACTTTGTAAGAAAAGTTAGAACAAGTAACAGGTCTATAATCTCCAAGATGGTTAGGAATTTTTTTGTTTTGGGAACTAAAGTAATAAAATTATGATTTATATTTTTAAGTACTTTCTGAGAAACAAAATATTCATTAATTGCTTCGTATATTAAATATTTAAGATCACCCTAGTGAGTTTTGTAAAATTTATCATCAAACCCATATGGATGTGAGCTTTTATCATCATTTGCATTAAAAATGATTTTTTTAGTATAATGCGTATTGATTTGAGCAAAATCGTTACGTTAAGATTTATTGTTGGACTTAATTGTCTTTGACCAATTGCAACTCTCGATAGAATATTGTATTGATATAAAATAACTTTAGGTATGTATCCCCTTGTTGCCAAATCATCTATGAGTAATGCCCTAACTAATATTTGAAGAGCATTATGTACTTTGTTCTTAAAAAATTTATCGATGTCATTTCTTAAAAATCCTATCTAAAAAAGTTTATGACAAAATTTTGATATACTATTATTGCAACACTATTTGCAACTACAATCACTTGACATTGAATATAAGGATTTTCTTATTGATATAATATAAATAATTAATTACATAATAATATAGCAAAGTATATAAAAGATAACAAAATACAAATCAATTTTATTGTGAACAAAATTTATAATAGAGTTAGAAATATATAACAAACCACACAATTTTTCATACCTTATATAACTCTGTCAATCACTAGCAATGTGCATGCCAATTTCAAATCGTATTAACTTAAATACAATTAGTCTCTATTTGATAAAAAAAGATAATGCAATTATTCGGTATTACGGTTTTCATATGAAATCAACATATAATCATGATAAGGTTTTAACTTACTCACCCATTACTAGTGGATCACACCTAACGCAGAGAATTTGTCTCTATCTTCAACTCGAAAAAAATAAAGAATCTAATCCACAGTTAATTGTGATGATTTCTATATGTTTCCTTTAACATTATGCCTTAATTTCTCTTTTTAGTGACTTGTTCTAGGTACAAATGTTTGCTTTTGATTAAGGTATACTAACAGAGATTTTAGGGTTAAAAGATAATGGAAAAAATGAATTGTGATGCTAGTTATGAATCTCGAAATTAAGTATAATTGGTTTTGGGCTATAACTGCCTAAATTGCCTTACTACACAATATTTCGTATTTGGATCATATCCCTAATACCACTTATTCATTTCATTCCTATAGCCACTTTACTAACATTTACAAAAATAATATACACTTAGAAAAATGAGACGACACCAAGTTTACCTTCAATAGGAAAACAAGAAATTAGGGAGAAGGGTGAACTTTGAAGAAGAAAAATTAGATTAAATGACATCCAGTTTTATTTTTAGGCTGAAAGTCAAGTTTTTTTTAAAAATAGATTAAAGGAAATGCTAAATATAATTATATTCATTTATACCATACAAAAATGCAAGTTACAACTAGCATTATATTCAGATTTACACCGCACAAAATGTTAATTATATTTAGCATGGTCATCTTGCCTTTTTTTCCAAATTTTATTCATCGACCTAAAAATGAAACTTGGTATCCATCAACCTAATTTTTTTTTCAAACCTTTTCCTTGTGCCTATTTTCCATCAGAAATAAATAATACATGATTTCATTATTAGAAGTCACACACAACTTAAGTCAAATTATGTGTCCTTATACACTATTGGAAGTTTAAAATCATATTAAATTAAATTTCTCAAGATAACATATACTGACAAACAGACCAAATATTTGTAATCGTGGAGCTTTCTAAGTTCATTTCTTTCATTTCCCTTGTAACGCCAGTTAGGCTTGAGATGCAAAATAATTTTCTCAAAATAAATATTCAGGACTTGGACTATAAATGATTTTGTTTAAACTATGATTATGTGGTTTTAATCAATTTTTTCTATTTTGATTACTGGTGGAAAATAAGAAACGCTAGTTAATTGTTTGAAATTCATATTTTCACTAATTGAAAATTGTTGTTAGCTTAACGCTAGAAAAAAATTAATATTAATACAAGAACTTTATCCAAACTGGTTAAGGCACTTGGACATGGTGCAAGAGGTCATGAGTTCTATTTTCGTCCCGTGAGGACAACTCACTTGCGAAGGGTTCGATTCCTACTTTGTAAAGTCTAACCCACTTGCATGTAATAAGTTCCATACTGCCTAAACCATATAAGTAGATTACAAATTTAAAAAAATATATTATTGTAACCGAATTTGACAAACCGTTATTATAAGAGATATTTCAATTTTTTAAAATAAAAAGATAATGTAGAGTGTTGCCATTGGATTATGGTTAATTAAATGTGAACATCCAATTTGTATGCAAATCAGAATATAATCACAACGCGTTAATAGATCACAACACAGTCGTAAGACCATAATAGAAACAAATAAAGGAGATACAAATTTTTATAGTGGTTCGGCAAACATTGGCTTACGTCCACTTGAGCTAATTGACTGATTATACTATTGATTACAAGTATGGTCAATGTCATATAAATGAAGATAGAAGTGTTTGAAGTTGTCTCCAATGTTCGGTAGAGTTTCCATGCGGAGAACAGAATGCACCTTTTTGAGTGTCCTTATAGTGTATTTAAAGGCACGAAAACAGGCTGGACTGACAGAAAATTTAAAAGTGGGGCCCACTAAAGGGATACGAACCGACCTATAAAGTGGGGCTAAGGTCGCACTATACCTTAGGGATCGTATCGGACCCCTCATTAGGGATCGTAAAAATCTCTAGGGATTGCACCCAAATGGGTGAGATCTGTATGATGGGTCCCTTTTTCTATAGCTTTCACCTCCAATTAACGGTTCATCATTCTTATACACTAAGCTCAAGTTATTGATGAAATACTGATCATAATCAAGTTCTAAAGTTTTGAATATTGGATATGTACCGATCCTATACTTATCCATATTTCCTATAATGCCACTTTTTTGGAGTGGAATTAGAAGTCCCACATCGCAGAATTTGGTATTAAGTGGTAACTTATACGGTAAATCTCTACGTCCTAATAGCGCCGAGGCTTAATGATTGGAAAACCCCACACCCTAGAGGGGGAGAAGCAAGGACAATATCAGCATTGTATCAGGAGGTGGACTGTGTTAGATACCATATGTCAGTATCTATCATGTATTATCAATCTCATATCTTTGACGAGGCTTTTTGAGGAACAAAACCCCACTTATATACGAGGGCTAAATTCGGGATAATATCTTGCGTGAACGGAGGTGTGGATTGTTACAATTGTATCAGAGCCAATACCCAGCCGGAATCGTGGTTCGCACGTCGAATACAATGCCTGCGTGGAGAGAGAAGATGATCCAACGAGGATGTTGGGCTCTAAAATAGGGAATATTATAATGACCCTTTGTTTGGAGTGGAATTATAAGTCACACGTCGTGGAATTTGGGTATGAAGTGGGAACTTAAATAGTAAGCTCCACCCGCTAATAACGCAGAGGCCTAGTGATTGGAAAACACACACCCTAGAGGTGGATAAGTAGGGACAATATCGGCGTTGTGTGAGGAGGTGGACAATGTTAGATACCATGTGCAAATATCAGCCTGTGTTGGCACTCTCATATCTTAGCCGATACCTTTTGAGGAACAAAACCCCACTCCTATATGTGGGCTAAGTTGGGAACAATATCTTACGCGAACGAAGGTGCAGATTATTACATTTCCAACCGAGTCCTGCTTCAGAGTCTTTCCAATCTCTAATCAGAGTCTTACCGATCTCGTACTTAGTCAAATTCTAAGCATTTTCAAAACTTGTTTCAAACGATATTACATTGGATCCAAATGACTGTGGGTTCATGTGATCAACCATACCCGATCTGAGCATTCCAGATGTCCAAGATTAAAATGTAATGGCCATTCCCTCCAAAACATATCTTTATTTGAAGAATGTCTTTTGTGTAAGTCCTGTATATGCAATCTCTTTGGATTGATCCCGAGTTCCATGGCCATTTTGAGCCATAGTTGATATCCATGATCTCGCTGGATCATTTGTATACCTAATAGCCTCTAGAGCTAGTATTGATAGCATTGTCAAGCCTTTTCCAAATCATGCCACCTCTTTGAGTTGATGTTTAGTGTTCGCGACCACATCAGGTTGACTCCATGCCAAATGTTATCCGCAATTGACGATTCAAGTCTTGTCTTTGCTAACTGTAATCCATAATTGGTGATATGAGCCTTTCTAGGCTTTGGTTAAGCATAAGCCATACTCATTGCTTTATCACCTCGCCAGCTTCTTATCGAGCACTACTACGTACGATATCCCAAGTTCTATGCATTTAGCGATCCATAATTTTACTAGATTCTCGCCGATCACGACGGTGGTTGATGGTACCAACTTCTATATGCTGAGTGCAACGACACTTAATGATCCTAGCCTCGCCAAGCTCTTACCACTTATGATGGTAATGGACGATCCCGATTACATCATCTCGGTTTCAAGATAATCTGAACCGTGCCAAGCACGGCGGCGCTTAATAATCCCAGCCTTTTCAGGCTCTAATCGACCAGAATGGTGATTGGCGATCTTGATTAAACGAACTCGCATCCAAATCCATCCTACCCTTGCCAGGCATTGATCACTGTCGACGATCCTCACCAAACCACCCTGTTTGAGAGTTACGTGATCCTTGCCAATTACATGGTGTTTGACAATCCTATTCGAACCATTCCGTTGCCAAAATGATCCGACCCTTTCCAAGCACGATGGTACTTGATGATCTTGTCTAACCATCCTGATGAGGAACAACTTTTCTCTTTCTAAATACGACTGTGTTTGTTGATCCTCATTTAACCATCCTGTTGCCAGAATGATCCGACCCATTCCAAGCACGACGACCCTTGACGATCCATTAATTTGGCTTTAAGTTTAAAAATCAATGACAGATTCATATCAAATAAGCATAAGCAATACTAGCCAAATAGTTTTATTAAAGTTTTTAAAGCAAAGTTCATTACAATCAAAAGTGCATGGTTTATCACTATCTCAGAGCTTACGTAGCGATCTCATCGGTTCCCAAACAAAAAGTAAGCGGCTTAGCCATTTTATTGTAAATTGAATTAAAGTGAAAGAAAGACGGTTATCGCCAACCAAGAGCATGCCTAATGATCGAATCATGATCCCGTACATGGGTAATCTCACTTAGTCATTATTTTCCAATTTTCATGCCATCAGTTGATGACGATCCTATTATGAAACTAGGTCCGCCACTGTTCTATGCAGCTGACGATTGCTCTTGTTCCGTCGCTGCAATTCTTCCCAGGACATATTACAGTAGTTTCCTTTTCCTGACTATCTCTTTAATTTAATCTTTCATATGTTTTTATTCGTTAGTGTCTTGCCCATTGATTTTAAGGAATATGCAGTGTTTTAGGGAAGTCCTCTCCTATTCTGAAGGTTCCTAGATGGTTTATTGTAGGAAAGACGGTTCTTAGTCTCTCGGTAAATCCTCTCCTAAGGAGCATTCAAGTCAATATACGAAGAGGCATGTAGCCCCTTTTGCATGTTTTTGTTCCAACCACTTTTATCATTGTTCTTCCTTCCTTTTCCTTTTGTCCATTATAAGATTAGATGGTCTTTCACCCTTATCAACATTGACCTTGAGAGCTTCACGGTCTTCCCTTGCATCTTTTTGTCATAAAAACCTATCAACTTTGAAATAGAATTCACTGAGATCCTGTGGGGGATCCTGTTCCAAAGATATCTTGAACTCAGAGTTGTCCAAGGTTTCAATTACTATAGCCATCAGAACCATCAATGGATAAGGCCTATCCACTAAAGCTACTGTTGCGTTAAATCGTTTCAGAATTCTTTGCAGGGTCTCTCCGGTCTTCTAATTGATTGTTTTTAAAGTCAATACGATTTTTGGCCTTGTGACGTGGACCCGAAATTGTTCAACAAAATTTTCCACCATGTTGCACCATCTTTCAATTGAACCCAGTTTCAGCTACCAAAACCACATTGCAGCTATATCTGAGAGAAAGAGAGGGAAGCACTTGGCCATGACATGATCGGATTCCCCTAGCACTTTCATTGGGTGAATGTATCGCATGATAAGGATGGTAGGATCCTTTCTACTTTCTTAAGATTCTACGATCAATAACTTGAAGTGAATAGATTGTTATAATTCTTGATAGCATCGGAGAATGGACTTGGATTTATGCAATCCAAGTCCAGGTCAAGATAATTTTCTTCTTAAAGCCTTTCTGATTATATCCATGATCTGATTATCGCCATTTAGCAGTTGATGCCAATCTATAAGTCCAACACCTGCAACTCAAGTGTTTAGAGCATCCATTCCAAAATTTAAGCCTGAGCGCGCCTCATTCCCATGTCCTTCTCCTAGATTCTGAGCTCTAAGGAGATTGGAAGCCAATCCAGCATAACCGGGTGGTTGCCCTTGCATTTACGGGATTGGTACTGTCTCTGAGGTAGGGTTAGTACTGACTCCTCTAGCTTTGTGGGCAGTCGCCCCCAGTTCCGGGTTGAGTTAATAATGGTCGTTGGGTTCGACTCTAGTTGTTGGTTCTGAATTCCTGGTTGTCTAAGCTGTCCAACCAGATTGAGGAATTTCGTCATCTTCTCTTGTCACTTAAGCAAGATTTCCAGATGTTTAAGGCGGTTTTGCAAGTTGTTTACCACCTAGTCCTTCCCCCTGTCACTTATAAGAAATGATTCCCTTCGGAAGAAGCCTCCTGACTCTCTCTCCTTTCATAGTTTCATCTTCTGGTTGTTTGTCAGTGTCCTTCTCCCTTATCATGATTTCCTCAGCAGAGAAATTCCTTTTGGTTCAAGTAGTAGCCCCTTCCTGACATGCCAAAATGTTAACATTGGATTATAGTCAATTAGATGCCAACAACTAATTCGTGCAAATCAGAATATAATCACAATGTAGTCACAGACTATAGCTAAATGAGACACAAGTATTTATAGTGGTTCAAAAAATATTGGCTTACGTCCATGTAAAGAAATCAATTGATTATACCATTGATTACAAGTACAGCTGGTTGTTATGTGAATGAAGAGAGAAGAGACTAAAGTTGTCTCTAAGGTTCAGCGGATTTTGCATGTGAGGAAGACCTTTTATGAATGCCTCTGATGGTGTATTTATGGGCATGAGAAGAGGTCGGATCGACAAAACATCAAACAGGGAGCCACCAAGAGGGTACGAACCGACCCACAAAGTTGGCTAAGATTGCACCCTACCTTAAGGATCAGATTTGATCCCTCATTAGGGGTTGGTACTGATCTCTTGAGATTGCCCCAAAGGGGGTGTAATTCCTATAGTAGGTCCCTTTTTGTGTTAGTTTTCACCTCCAACTTAAGGTTCGTCATACTGATACTCTAAGTTCAAGTATTGACGAAATACTGATCAGTTGTCGAGTTCTGTAGTTCTGAATATCGGATACGTACTGATCCCATGCTTAGCCATATTTCCGATCTAGTCCCGCTTCGGAGTCTTTTCATTCCCTCATTGGGGATCTTACCGATCTCGTAATTAGTCAAATTCTGAGTGTTTTTCCAACTTATTTCAAAGCGATATTCCGATGAACCCAAATGACTAGAGTTCTGTGTGATCATCCCTACTCGATTCTTAGTACTCCAGATGTAACACCCCATATTTTTAAGATAATAAAATAAGGATAACTTAATTAAATATTCAGAATTAAGTAAAACAGACTGTGCCATTGCGTCAGTCTCGAAATTCTGGTAAAAATCGACACCTAGTTTGCGTAAATCAGACGCCGTATGAAGAAGTTATTAAGGTTCGAAGTTTGTATACGTGTAAGGAGAATATATATATATATATACATATACATATACATATATACATATACATGTACATACATACATACATACATACATACATACATACATATATATTAGGTACATAAATTCAAAAATGGGTCCAGAAATTCGAAAATCGATTCAAAATTCAATATTTCAGAAGGCGGCAGATTTCCCGCCCAGGTGGGTCGACCCCCTCAAGGGTGGGTCGACACCAGGGTCGACCCCCCTCAAGGTTGGGTCTACCCACCTGCAGCAGATTTTGGTAGATTAGGGTTTTGTGATATTTTGACGATTCAGATGGCTTTTAGGCAAATCTGAGGGTCCTGGTTGCTCCATACTCCTATAAATAAGACCCTAGACCTAACCCTAAATCTTATAATTCAGTATCTACGCCGGAGCTCAGCCATTACACACACACACTCTCTCTCTCTCTCTTCTCAAATCTATTCTGAAAATTAAAATAGTAGCATAGGAAAATTATGAACTCAGATCTGGAAAAGAGAATCAACATCAATAAAAAGATTATTGAATCATGAAAGCAAGGTAAACTTCTTGATCTAATCTATTCAATTCTTCCTATTTCTTTCCCTTCTCTTTTAATGAAAATAGCTGATCTACGTTATTAGGTTTCAAATCAATTTAAAGGGGAAAGGAAAACCATGGATGATAAAACGGATCAGATCCAAAATTTGGGAAAAGCATGAAAGGTGAGTGGGTTTAAAATATACTTTTTTCATAATAGTACCTCTATCGTTTAGCATTCACCTTTTAATAAATTGTGAAATTGCCGATTTAATTATAAATTGTTGTTATAACAAGTTGAAACTTTAATATGAATCGATCAGGAAACTCATATCTTGAATCTATTAAATTAGGGGAATAATTAGCATGATATAACTCAAATTGTTAACATGAATAATTCATATATTGAATTAGTTGAAATGTTGGAATGTTTACAAGTTATAATATTAATTTGAACATGTGGGAAAACTCATATATTGGATTTGTTGGAGTGTTAAAAAGTTTACATGTAAATTTGTCCCAATTATATACAAGGAATAATTGGAGTAAGTATATGATTATATGGATTAATGTTAACATAGAATCGAATAAATATGGGTTTGGGCATCGACCAAATTATGTTTAAAGATCTTAAATTGGATCATAAGTACAAAAAAAAAATGATTTGGGCGCAAATGGGATCATATGTAAAATATGAATTGGCATAATTCGAATAATATGAATTTAGACATATAATCCATCATGAATATAATTGGGTAAATGGGCACTAACACCTATAAAGGCATAGGTTTAAATAATTGATTAATAATGAATGCCTAGGATTACAATTAGAAATTGTAATTGCACTTACGACACGAGGTTAGGTTGCATTAGTGGTGGAAGTCTGTCCGGACCCGACCGACATATCCAACAGCCACTAGTGTTGAACCTAATGTGAGAGGTCTAAGTGCGCAAATACGAGAAGGGCTATGACACGATGTTCGGCCCAACATGTGGAAGAAGTCGGCCCGGACTTGACCAGCATATCCAGCATCCAAAAGTTGTAGGCCTAATGTGGGAGGTCTAGCCCATTATAAACCATAAATAGACATGGTAATGAATTGGACTACTTAACCTAATCTAATCCATAGGGATTGTATGAATATGAACTAAAGTTAGGGATAAATAAAAATTGGTTGCATAGTGGGTGGGCTAGGAAAATCTAAGGGGGTGGGTAATATTTACATATAGGCCCGCATACTTAGACTGATAAGGTTATGTAATTAATGACACCTAGTGGTATACATAACCGGTAGAAATAATAAAGTTATGTAATTAAAGACACCTTTTAGGGTAAGCATAACTTGTGGTGGGCTTATTAATAAACTTAAATGGGTTAAGTTATATGACTGAAATTAATAAGCAGGAGAAACTTGGTAATTTGAATAAGAATTCAATATGAATGGGAATAACCAAGTAAATGGAAACCTTATGAGGTGAGACAAGCGCGCAAAAGAATGTTTAGACATAGGGTCTACCAACATGCTAAAGTAAGGCGCTTAGACCAGTCTGTACTGTTGACGGTGAATAACCCAACGGGGTAGATCATCGAGTTGCTATAAGGCACGAGGGGAGCGCACATTCATCTGATTGTTCTGACGGCTCCAAAGGACTAGAAGGAGAAGCACGCGGCTTCTTGAGTTACGTAAGGTGCTCCTAGTAGTCCTCTGTGCGGTGACATATGTCTTAGGCTGGCTCGTAGAGGTTGGGTCTGTGCGTAACTACTAGGTGGGTAAGCCTTGACTACAGATGTAGCTATGCAGTCAGAATGATGTGACGTGGTGACACCAAGGTGATTCGGCGGTTGCCTCACGGGGAGGCGGAGGTTCACGACCAACAAAGAGAGTGGATTGTCGGATACTCGTCATCGGCAGCCAGAGGGTTGCGAAAAGACTAGAGCTAAACCCAAGATACCATTCACCTTTTGCTATCGGGGTAAGGGGTTGAGGGTAGACGCCAAATGGATGTTTAGATTGTTTGTTGTTAGGGGAGTCACTTAGCTCTTGTAGTCTATACTGGTTGAGGAAGGGGCCGAGGTGGGGCCATAGCCACCGTAAAAACAGACCTTAGGGATATCTGCATTTGGAGGCTCTTAAAGGCGGGCCTGTACAGGTATGGAAAAGCTCCCGACCGAGTTCTGTGTTTCTTGTATCGCCCAACCATGGAACTCGGTGTACATTAGAGGACGTGCGATTGAGGCATCGATCTACAATTGAAGATACGTATGGTGGACAGTCTAGATACATGCATGTCGGCTCTGGGTGGTGTATTGTTGACTTGGGGGCATTATTCCGGTATGAATTCTGATTCAAACAAAGGTGGCAGTCCGTACGTTTGCAAAGCATAGTAATGACAGATATATGTGAAACGTATTATTGTTACCCGTACGTCACTACGGTCTAGGATGAGGGACTACATATATTTCAATGGTGTTACAGTGGAGACCGTACGAGTGGTGTACCATGGGGTGTACCTCGATATTGGGGGTAGCTATATATATACTATATTAGGTTAATCCACTGGGAAGTAAATGGGTACGACGTGTGTGTAAGCCTTGAGTGCTGATAACCCAAGTAACCTAATAAATAAGAAAATATGATTGAACAGTATATCTAGGATTATCCAAAGTGCATATTTTAAATCTAGTCACCAGAACTTGTGTTCTGACCCCCTCCTCATAACATACTCGCAGGTTAGATTTGTGGCAGAGACATGAGATATTATAGCTTTGGATATTGGTTAGGCAGTGTTATTAATACGGTAAGGCTATACTTTAATTTATATTATATTTTATCCATTCCGCTATGAGATATTTTCTGAGCTTTGACATATTTTATGTCTCTGTCTTTTCTATAGGATACTAGAGCAAACAATTCCTAGTTTCGATAGATTGGAATTTATAAAAAAAATCGGTCTGTCGAAATTGGGGTTGTCACCTCTAGTATCAAAGCTTGGGTTTAGAATTCCTGTATAAATAGTTGAGAGAATTGACCTTGGGGAGTGTCTAGGAAAGCCTAGAAAATTGGAAACCCGCTTTGAGTCTAACCCCATTGTTAACTTTTAAGAACTTGAAATTATAAAAGTTTTGGGAAAATGGTTTATGGTGTTTTCAAGTTTTAATCTTAAAAGTTATAGTTTTAAAATATGTAAAGAAGTACATATTGATTTTTAAAGTAAAATTCTCTCAGTAAAAGATGCATATTATAAGAGCATGCATAGCTCGCTAGTTTTCTTGTTATATTTCATAACAAGAAGTTTTATAAAAGAAAGATTTTAAATCTCTATTCTTATGACAACCCTTTTTAATAAATTATTTTAAGTTAATTTTGTGGGTGGACAAAATAAGTTGTAGAAAATAAGAATAGAGTGGATGTTGGCACCTTGTAGTAAGAGACTAAACCGACCTCATAGGTAAGAACAGGTTATAAACCCGACTGAGAAAATAGTTGTCTATATCTACTCCAGTTTTTGTTATTTGAAAAAAAAATGATGATTTACATTTTTTAAGATGACATGTTTTTATAGTTTGGCAAAAGAAAGTTTTCATGAGGAAAATAATGTTTTGACAGTTTCAAATTTTTGGAAGGAAATTTAAATGAAAAAGGGCCAAACCATGTTTTAAAAGTATGAAGTAGGTAAGGATTAATGCCTAGGGAAGACGGGAAAAGTTTTGAGGCTATGAAGTAGATAGCGAGAAATATCTTGGAATAATAGTGAGTTCCCGTAGAATGCGTAAGCATTGAAAGCCTAGGATGTTGCTTGAAATAATTATTGGTACACAGCTCGGACTAGTGGCGACTACTAGATAGAAAAAAAGGGCAAGTAAGTGTTTAGAACCTAACTCATTACTAAATTTTTGTTGGGATCGTTCCATTATTTTGTTTTTGTGGGGTAGTTAGGGTAACACCTAAACCTATCGTAGGTCCCATAGTTTGGACTTTTCTGACTGAGGGGGATATACTCCCAAGATTCTTGGCCCTTAGTAGTAGTTGTGTAGGGTGTCTGTTCTCCTGTTTTAGTTAGAAAACTAGAAGCTTATTTAAATTTAAACTAAGATCAGATAATTAAATAAGCCAAGAAATGAAAAGGTACAACTGAAAAGGAAACAAAAAATACAATAAAGCAACAAACATGATAAATTATGAGAAAAGACGGAACTTAAAAATTTCCAAGATAAGATGAAAAAGAAAATCAGTGAAAAAAGGAAAATTTTCTTATGTGGGCTGTGCTTGGATAGGAAAATAGGGAATCTTTATAAATAATTGCATAAAAATCCAAGTATGGTTAGAAAAAGGTTGAAAAAGAAAAGCGGGAGATGATCGAATTTAGAAAATAAGATTTTTCTGAAATTCGAAAAATAAAGTTGGTTGGTAGGATTATGGATGCAACAATTGGATGAACTATGCTCTTACTCAGAGGAGTGTGGGAAAATTTGGATGAAAAGCTTTTTGATTTTCAAAATATTGCATTCATATAGAACTGCCAGCATATTAAGGATGTGAGCATCATATTTTAAAAGGATTTTTGAAAATTTGCATACACATAGGAGGTACCACTTAGGCATACATGCATTACTATGTTGTACTTCACTTTGCACAAGTGCACAATGTTTGCAAGAATTGGATGCACACATGATGGATGTATATTAAGCGAGGGGTTAATCAATTTTACACTTATTAAATTTCGGGGACGAAATTTCCTAAGGGTGGGAGAATGTAACACCCCATATTTTTAAGATAATATAATAAGGATAACTTAATAAATATTTAGAATTAAGTAAAATGGACAGCGCCATTGCGTCCGTCTCGAAATTATGGTCAAAATCGACACCTGGTTTGCGTAAATCGGACACCGTATAAAGAAGTTATTAAGGTTCAAAGTTTGTATACGCACAAGAAGAATATATATATATATATATATATATATATATATATATATATATATTAGGTTAAGCAATTCGAAAACGGGTCCAGAAATTCGAAAATCGATTCAAATTTCAAATGGCGGCAGATTTCCCACCCAGGTGGGTCGACCCCCTCAAGGATGGGTCGACACCAGGGTTGACCCCCTTAAGGGTGGGTCTACCCACCTGCAACAGGTTTTGGCAGATTAGGGTTTTGTGATATTTTGACGATTCAGATGGCTTTTGGGCATCCTGGTTGCTCCATACTCCTATAAATAAGACCCTAGACCTAACTCTAAATCTCATAATTGGGTATGTACACCAGAGCTCTGCCATTACACACACACACACACTCTCTCTCTCTCTCTCTCTCTCTCTCTTCTCAATCTATTCAGAAAATTAAAATACTAGCCTAGGAAAATTATGAATTCGGATCTAGAAGAGAGAATCTACATCAATAAAAAAATTATTGAATCATGAAAGCAAGGTAACCTTCTTGATCCAATCTATTCAATTCTTCCTATTTCTTTCCCTTCTCTTTTAATGAAAATAGTCAATCCACGTTATTATGTTTCAAATCAAATTAAAGGGAAAAGGAAAACCATGGATGATAGAACGGATCAGATCCAAAATGTGGGAAAAGCATGAAAGGTGAGTGGGTTTAAAATAAACTTTTTGAATAATAGTACCTCTATCATTTAGCATTCCCCTTTTAATAAGTTGTACAATTGCCAGTTTAATTATAAATTGCTGTTATAACAAGTTGAGACGTTAATATGAATAGATCAGGAAATTCATATGTTGAATCTATTAAATTGGGGGAATGATTAGCATGATATAACGTCAAATTGTTAATATGAGTAATTCATATATTGAATCAGTTGAAATGTTGGAATGTTTACATGTTATAATATTAATTTGAACATGTGGGAAAAATTCATATATTGGATTTGTTGGAGTGCTAAAAAGTTTACATGTAAATTTGTCCTAATTATATACAGGTTATAATTGGAGTAAGCATATGATTATATGGATTAATGTTAACATAGAATCGAATAAATATGGGTTTGGGCATCGACCAAATTATGTTTAAAGCTCTTAAATTGGATCATAAGTATAGGAAAAAATGATTTGGGTGCAAATGGGACCATATGTAAAATATGAATTGGCATAATTCGAATAATATAAATTTATACATATAATCAATCATGAATATAATTGGATAAATGGGCATTAACACCTATAAAGGCATAGGTTTAAATAATTGATTAATAATGAATGCCTATGATTATAATTAGAAATTTAATTGCACTTACGACACGAGGTTAGGTTGCATTAGTGGTGGAAGTCTGCCCGGACCTGACCGACATATCCAGCAGCCACTAATGTTGAACCTAATGTTAGAGGTCTAAGTGCGCAAATAAGAGAAAGGCTATGACACGAGGTTAGGCCCAACTTGTGGAAGAAGTCTTCCTGGACCCGACCGAAATATCTAGCATCTACAAGTTGTAGGCCTAATGTGGGAGGTCTAGCCCATTATAAACCATAAATGGACATGGTAATGAATTGGACTACTTAACCTAATCTAATCCATAGGGATGGTATGACTATGAACTTATGTTAGGGTTAAGTAAAAAGTGGTTGGACAGTGGGTGGGCTAGGCAAATCTAAGGGGGTGGGTAATATTTACATATAGGTCCGCAAACTTAGCCCAATAAGGTTATGTAATTAAAGACACCTAGTGGTATACATAACCGGTAGAAATAATAAAGTTATGTAATTAAAGACACCTTTTAGGGTAAGCATAACTTGTAGAAATGATAATCACCTATTATGAATAAATAACTTTAATGAAAATGTTGTATAATAGGTAGATTTGTCCTAGGGACAAGTGAAGGTTATAACTTAGGTTATAATAAACTAGTAAGGGAATGGGATAACTGGTGAATTGAGTTAAGGGACACTTAATTATAAATTAAGTAATCAGTAAAGGGGAAAACTTGAAACCAGTTAAGAAAAGGGGGGAAATATATCGTACTTAATTATAAATTAAGTAATCTGTAAGCTTGGAAGTCTAAAACCCGTTGATAAGAATGTTTAGGCTTGTCCTAGGGACAAGAGGAAATTATAACATAGGTTATAATAAACGGATAGAGAACTTATTAATGGGCATTAGTTAATAGCACTAAGTTAATAAGTAAACAACGATAAGTTGTATTGACAATGTAAAATGGAATTATGATTAAATGGGAAAGAATGAGGAAAACTTATGAAATGAAATAAGTTATATTTAATCATAAATGGTAAGTTACGTGTTAATTAGAAAACATGTGAATTGGATGTACTTAATTACATATTAAGTAAAACATGTTATTGTAATGATGAAATCAACAAGAATATAAAAAGGGATTGTGGATTACAGACCTTGGGCCATAATCGAGAGAATAACATGTGGTGGGCTTATTAATAAACTTAAATGGGTTAAGTTATATGACTGAAATTAATAAGCAAGAGAAACTTGGTAATTTGAATAAGAATTCAATATGAATGGGAATAACCATGTAACTGGAAACCTGATGAGGTGAGACAAGCGCGTCAAAGAATGTTTAGACAATGGGTCTACCAACATGCTAAAGTAAGGCGCTTAGACTAGTCCGTACGGTTGAGGATGATTAACCCAATGGGGTAGATCATCGAGGTGATATAAGGCACGAGGGGAGAGCACATTCATTTGATTGTTCTGATGGCTCCAAAGGACTGGAAGGGGAAGCACACGACTTCCTAATGTACGTAAGGTGCTCCTAGTAGTCCTCTGTGTGGTGACAGATGTCTTAGGCTGGCTCTAAGAGGTTGGGTCTGCGCGTAACTACGAGGTGGGTGGGCCTTGATTGCAGATGTAGCTAGGCAGTCAGAATGCTGTGACGTGGTGACACCAGGGTGATTCAGCGGTTGCCTCACGGGGAAGTGGAGATTCACGACTAACAAAGATACTGGATCGTCGGATACTCATCATCGGCAGCCAGAGGGATGCGATGCGAAAATACTAGAGCTAAACCTAAGATACCATTCACCTTTTGCTATCGGGGTAAGGGGTTGAGGGGAGACGCCAAATGGATGTTTAGATTGTTTGTTGTTAGGAGCGTCGCTTAGCTCTTATAGTCTTTACTAGTTAAGGGAGGGGCCGAGGTGGGGCCATAACCACCGTGAAAACAGACCCTGGGAATATCTGTATTTGGAGGCTCTTAATGGCGGGCCTTTACAGGTATGGAAATGCTCCCGACCGAGTTCCGTGTTTCTTGTATCGCCCTGCCATGGAACTCGGTGCACATTAGAGGACGTGCGATTGAGGCATCGAGCAACAATTGAAGATACGTATGGTGGACAGTCTAGATACATGCATGTCGGCTCTGGGTGTGGATCGTAGACTTGAGGGCATTACTCTGGCATGAATTCTGATTCGAACAAAGGTGGCACTCCGTACGTTTGCGTAGCATAATAATGACAGATATATGTGAAACGTAATATTGTTACCCGTACGTCACTACGGTGTAGGATGAGGGACTGCGTATATTTCGATGGTGTTACGGTGGAGACCGTGCGAGTGGAGTACCATGGGGTGTACCTCGATATTAGCGGTAGCTACATATATATTGTATTAGGATAATGCACTGGGAAGTAAATGGGCACGATGTGTGTGTAAGCCTTGAGTGCTGATATCCCAAGTAACCTTATGATTGAACAATATATGTAGGATTATCCAAAGTGTATAGTTTAAATCCAGTCACCAGAACTTGTGTTCTGACCCCCTTCTCATAACATACTCATAGGTTTGATTTGTGGCAGAGACATGAGACATTATAGCTTTGGATACTGGTTAGGCAGTATTATTAATACGGTAAGGCTATACTTTGATTTATATTATATTTTATCCATTCAGCTGTGAGATATTTTCTGAGCTCTAACATATTTTATGTCTTTGTCTTTTCTGCAGGATACCAGAGCAAACCAATCCTAGTTTCAATAGATTGTAATTTATAAAAAAAATCGGTCTGTCGAAATTGGGGTTGTCACATCTGGTATCAGAGCTTAGGTTTAGGATTCCTGTGTAAATAGTGAGTGAACATATTTTTATTTTTAAAAATATAAATATATTATATATATACCTAGATCCATAGAGAAACCCACTAAATAGAAAGAGTATAACATGGTAAGAAACGGGATGTTTGTTTTGTACACTAAAGGAATGAATAAGGAAGTCTAAGACCCTTATGTAATTTGGGTAGAGAGTGTACAATGTGCTTTGTATGGAAGGAAAGTGAATTTCATATGATTAGTATTTTGGGTTAGTGGGCTTCAAAACCTTATAAATTGGAAAAGGTTGAGAAGAGAAAATGGATTAGCAATATATATAGTTGAGAGAATTGACCTTGGGGAGTGTCTAGGAAAGCCTAGAAAATTGGAAACCCGCTTTGAGTCTAACCCCATTGTTAACTTTTAAGAACTTGAAATTATAAATGTTTTGGGAAAATGGTTTATGGTATTTTCAAGTTTTAATCTTAAAAGTTATAGTTTTTAAATATGTAAAGAAGTACATATTGATTTTTAAAGTAAAATTCTCTCAGTAAAAGATGCATATTATAAGAGCATGCATAGCTCGCTAGTTTTCTTGTTATATTTCATAACAAGAAGTTTTATAAAAGAAAGATTTTAACTCTCTATTCTTATGACAACCCTTTTTGATAAATTATTTTAGGATAATTTTGTGGGTGGACAAAATAAGTTGTAGAAAATAAGAATAGAGTGGATGTTGGCACCTTGTAGTAAGAGACTAAACCGACCTCATAGGTAAGAAAAAGTTATAAACCCGATTGAGAAAATAGTTATCTGTATCTACTCCAGTTTTTGTGATTTGAAAAAAAAAATGATGATTTACATTTTTTTTAAAATGACATGTTTTTATAGTTTGGCAAAAGAAAGTTTTCATGAGGAAAATAATGTTTTGACAGTTTCAAATTTTGGAAGGAAATTTAAATGAAAAAGGGCCAAACCATGTTATAAAAGTATGGAGTAGGTAAGGATTAATGCCTAGGGATGACGGGAAATTTTTTGAGGCTATGAAGCAGATAGCGAGAATTATCTTGGAATAAGAGTGAATTCCCGTAGAATGCGTAAGCATTGAAAGCCTAGGATGTTGCTTGAAATAATTATTGGTATACAGCTAGGACTAGTGGCGACTACTAGATAGAAAAAAAAGGGTGCAAGTAAGTGTTTAGATCCTGTTGCTAATTTCCATGTTAAGGGTAAAACCCGTTACTAAATTTCTGTTGGGATCGTTCCATTGTTTTGTTTTTGTGGCGTAGTTAGGTAACACCTAAACCTATCGTAGATCCCACATTTTATACTTTTTTGACTGAGGGGGATATAGTCCCAAGATTCTTGTCCCTTAATAGTAGCTGTGTTGGGTGTCTATTCTCCTGTTTTAGTTGGAAGAATAGAATCTTATTTAAATTTAAACAAAGATCAGATAATTAAATAAGCCAAGAAAAGAAAAAGTACAACTGAAAAGGAAACCGAAAATACAGTAAAGCAACAAACATGATAAATTATGAGAAAAGACGGATAAAGATAAAATTTTCCAAGATAAGATGAAAAAGAAAATCAGTGAAAAAAGGAAAATTTTCTTATGTGGGCTGTGCTTGGATAGGAAAATAGGGAATCTTTATAAATAATTGAATAAAAATCCAAGTACGGTTAGAAAAAGTTTGAAAAAGAAAAGCGGGAGATGCAGAATTTTCCATTTTCCACCTTTTTGTAACATAAGAGATCGAATTTAGAAAATAAGATTTTTCTGAAATTCGAAAAATAATGTTGGTTGGTAGGATTATGGATGCAACAATTGGATGAACTATGCTCTTACTCAGTGTAGGAAAATTTGGAAGAAAAAGATTTTTGATTTTCGAAATATTGCATTCATATAGGAGGTACCGCTTAGGCATACACGCATTATTATGTTGTACTTCACTTTGCACAAGTGCACAATGTTTGCAATAATTGGATGCACACATGATGGATGTATATTATGCGAGCAGTTAATTGATTTTATCCTTATCAAATTTCGAGGACGAAATTTCATAAGGGTGAGAGAATGTAACACCCCGTGTTTATAAGATAATAAAATAAGGATAACTTAATTAAATATTTAGAATAAAGTAAAACGGACTGCGCCATTGCGTCCGTCTCGAAATTCTGGTCAAAATCGACACCTGGTTTGTGTAAATCGGACACCATATGAAGAAGTTATTAAGGTTTGAAGTTTGTATACACACAAGAAGGATATATATATATATATATATATATATATATTCGGTTTAAAAATTGAAAATTGGGTCCAGAAATTCGAAAATCGATTCAAAATTTCAGAAGGAGGCAGATTTCCCGTCCAGGTGGGTCGACCCCCTCAAGGGTGGGCCGGCACCAGGGTCGACCCCATCAAGCCCTCAAGGGTGGGTCGACACCAGGGTCGACCCCATCAAGGGTGGGTCTATCCACCTATGGCAGATTTTGGCAGATTAGGGTTTTGTGATATTTTGACGATTCAGATGGCTTTTGGGCAAATCTGAGGGTCTTGGTTACTCCATACTCCTATAAATAAGACCCTAGACCTAACCCTAAATCTCATAATTCAGTATCTAAGCCAGAGCTCTGCCATTACACTCTCTCTTCTCAAATCTATTCCGAAAATTAAAATACTAGCCTACGAAAATTACGAATTCAGATCTGGAAGAGAGAATCAACATCAATAAAATGATTATTGAATCATGAAAGAAAGGTAAACTTCTTGATCCAATATATTCAATTCTTCCTATTTCTTTCCCTTCTCTTTTAGTGAAAATAGTCGATCCACGTTATTAGGTTTCAAATCAAATTAAAGGGGAAAGGAAAACCATGGATGATAGAACGGATCAGATCCAAAATTTGGGAAAAGCATGAAAGGTAAGTGGGTTTAAAATATACTTTTTGAATAATAGTACCTCTATCGTTTAGCATTCCTCTTTTAATAAATTGTGAAATTGCCAGTTTAATTATAAATTGCTGTTATAACAATTTGAAACGTTAATATGAATAGATCAGGAAATTCATATGTTGAATCTATTAAATTGGGGGAATGATTAGCATTATATAACGTCAAATTTTTAATATGAATAATTCATATATTGAATCAGTTGCAATGTTGGAATGTTTACATGTTATAATATTAATTTGAACATGCGGGGAATAATTGGAGTAAGTATATGATTATATGGATTCATGTTAACATAGAATCGAATAAATATGGGTTTGGGCATCGACCAAATTATGTTTAAAGTGTTGTATATAACAGTGTTGTATACATAATTATATGATTTTTGTTAGATGATAACAACAAAATATATTTTATTATTAAATGTGTTTTTTATTGTGCTGTTATATTACATCATAGACAGGAATATAATATTAATATTTGAATAGAATACAATTGTACAGAAATTCAAATATTCACACAGTATTTTATTTAAATATAATATTTTTATTTCGATATTCGTACAGTACAATATTTACAACTCCACTCCATTGATACACTTTATTTCATAACAATTTCATTTACACAACATGTTCTCTCTACAACACTCATACACTGTCACTCTGTTTTACAGTTACACTCAACACTCAATATACAGCCATTTTTACATACAATTGACATATTTACATATTGACATTTATATACGGTCTTTTGTCTTTTGTCTTCACAGTTCAGTCAGTCCAGTCTTCATCTACACCTGTCATATACAGAAACACACACAATATCTAAAATAGAAATAATTTCATAATCTAGCAGATATAATTTTTATTTTAAAAAATTTATTTGCCTCAGTTTTCTGGTGTGTTTTCTCATCATTTTTCTGACTCGATCTGATTTATCATTTTATCCGACTGTGTCTAGACAGCTTGTGATATTCACAGTGATACACTGTAAATACCACAAGGCAGTCAGTGTATATACAAAATATTTCAGTGTAGGGACAAGAATAATTTTCTGAATGGCTGCAATACACATGTGTATATATATACACGTGTGCACTGCCTCGCCAATCCAGTGTGCAACTGAGGAGTAGCCACGTGGACCATCTCGACTCAGTGCAACAATAATTAATATGGTCAAGGCAACCGAAAATCAAGCAGTGGAGACATCAGCATAGTCGAGTAGCAAATGGAACAGCGAGCAACACAGATTTGGTCTGCAAAGTTTTTTTGATAGAGCAATGCAAACTTGATCAAGTTAACATGTACACAAGTATACATGGCGAAGAAGTACAAGCACAACAGCAAAGGTTCAATGTACACACAGCCTGGAGAAACATGATCCACAAGTGAACAACACAGCAAAGCATGGTGATCAAATATAGCAACAAGGAGTTGCTGCATATAACTTTATGGTACAACTACAATTATATGGCAACAAGATGGTTAAGCATGCGACAGAATTGATCAATGCAGATCATGCGTGCATAGTGGTGTATAACATGGTAGGTGATAAGTTCAAGTACATTGTGACTACCATGAACATGTTCAAATGGACATATTTAAGGCAGATCTGCACACCCAAATGACATGATTCAATATAGCAAAACATGATCACATTCATAACTACATATCAAGTGATAGCATGGCATGATTAACAAGACCGCATGATGTATCAAGGAATTCAGCATGGACGGTGCAGTAGTTTACTCGAGCCAGTGGATCAAAATATGGCAAAGACAAATTTACAGTGTATACTGGACAATGCAGCATTACATGGATGTTCAAGTGCATTTTTTTATTATATACATTGAAGAAAAGCAGTCCAAGCAATGACATAGACAATAGAATATTCAGTGCAAAAGTGTCCAAGTGTGTAAAATAATAAGTACAAGTGTTTGGCATGAACAACATGTTCAAAAGCAGTTTCCAGTTCAAACGACAAGTTGCAGAAGTCGCAATGCTCATTTTGGGTAAGGAATAAATCCACAAACCAAAAAATGTTTCAAGGTATGCAAGTGCGTGCGATATCCAGAAAATCAGCAAATTGAAGAATCCAGATTTGTCAAAGGTTTTGGAAAATCTGCAACAATACTTTCCAGTCCTCGAATGGCTATTTTTGGCAACAAAATATTTTTATTTCCAGAAAAGAAATTCAAGTGGTTAAATGCATTGATTTGTGGCAATGCCATTTCAAGTCCTCAAATGTTTCCAACTTTCAAATACACAATTTTTGGCAAGTGGTCAAACAATTTTTTCTAGTTTTCGTTGAGTCATACAAAGGCATTCAAATCCAAGGGAAATCACACAAATCAATCAAAAGAGGAAATACTAGATTTCTAATGGGATTAAATCAACATTCAGTTTTTAAATCAATTCCAGAAAAACTGTTTTGGCATGAAATCATTTTTGGGAAGAATTCATTTTTGCCAAGCATTTTATTATATGCTGAAATCAGAAGGAAAAATCAATGGCATGCTCAAGAAATCAGTTTCCTGTTTTTGGAAAAACAGTTTATTTGTTTCCAGAAATTGTCATGTTAATTTTGGCAAGTGCAACCTGGTTTATTCGACAATATATTCAAGTTGACGTGGAAACATGATTTCAGGATTCACGTTTTTGTTTTTGGCAAAAAGAAAATTTTCAAATACAGTGGAACTAAAACAGGCCAGTGAATATATCACGCAAAGTATCAATCAAGCAAATGGGCAAGACGATTTGAATTTGCGAAACTCTTTCAAAGTCGAAAAACCGTACAAAGGAAATTCATACATCAATCAGCCCAACAATTACGCAATCAGATCAAGCCACTAATACGAAATCAGAGAGTTATTTTAGGGTTCTATTTACCTTATATAAACTACACCACATCATCACAGGCAAGAGTGAAAATCGAAAACACAAGCCACAAATTAAAAGAGCAGAATTAAATCAATTCAGGAGCACTCACAAATTTCAGGAGTTTTTGATCGCACCCCAAGTCGGTGTAATCAAAGAAGGAGAATCAACTAATTCGAGCTTCAAGAGAATTTCCAGAACATCTTTTTAATCATGAATCGATTTGGGGGGATTCAAGAGAAACGCTAATTTACTTCAGGGCATCGGCCGACATTTTTTTTGGGAACAAAGCAATATCAAAGGAGTTAAAACAAATGGGCTAGGCTATATTTTACTAAAGGGGTTTTCTTTTTAGTGTGTCTATTTTGTTTATTGTTTTGTATTTTGTTTTTGAAAATCGTCTAATCAGTTTCTAGGTTCTGTAAAATCTAGGGGAACCAGTTAGTGTGTTAACTTGCAGTTTACTAGAGTCTGTAAAATCTAGGGTTACTGGTTACAGGGCTATAATCAAGGGAAATCTGATCTAGGGGATTAGATCAGTCTCGGGTTTTGAGCATAGGGTTAGAATAAGAGCGAGGGGTTCGCGAGTTTACATGGTCTTGTAAGCGGGATCTCTTCTATCACCTAGTAGAAACCTTAGGAATGCAGCAGTAGGCAGGGTTTTGCCGAAGCTGGGTATCTCTGTGTGTTATTTACTTTCTGCATTTCTATTTCTACTATATTCTGTGATTTGTGAATATTTTAATATCTCGCTAAAATTCAATAAACCCTATTCATCCCCCTTCTAGGGTTAATCTAGATCCAACAAGTGGTATCGGAGAAGATTATTTCATTAACTCTAGAGTAATGGGTCATCCTAGTTGTCAACCTTCTAAGAGTCAGTCCAGTCGTATTCCAGTTATTTTTAATGGTACAGATTTTTTAATTTGGAAATCAGAAATGAAATCCTATTTAAAATCTGTTAATTTAGAATATTGGAATATTATTGAAAATTTGGGAGATATGTTAGATAAGAGGAATAAGGTTTTTAATGCTCATGATATGCATGTTATTTATTCCTATCTTGGCAATGATCAATTAAAATTTATCTCTCATTGTTTAACTGCGCAGGATATCTGGAAAACTCTCAACACGCTGTATGGAAATGACACCTTTTAGGGTAAGCATAACTTGTAGAAATGATAATCACCTATTATAAATAAATAACATTAATGAAAATGTTGTATAATAGGTAGACTTGTCCTAGGGACAAGTGAAGGTTATAACTTAGGTTATAATAAACTAGTAAGGGAATGGGATAACTGGTGAATTGAGTTAAGGGACACTTAATTATAAATTAAGTAATCAATAAAGGGGAAAACTTGAAACCAGTTAAGAAAAGGGGGAAAAATATATTGTACTTAATTATAAATTAAGTAATTTGTAAGCTTGGAAGTCTGAACCCGTTGATAAGAATGTTTAGGCTTGTCCTAGGGACAAGAGGAAATTATAACATAGGTTATAATAAACGGGTAGAGAACATATTAATGGGCCTTAGTTAATAGAACTAAGTTAATAAGTAAACAACAATAAGTTGTATTGGCAATGTAAAATGGAACTATGATTGAATGGGAAAGAATGAGGAAAACTTATGAAAAGAAATAAGTTATATTTAATCATAAATGGTAAGTTACATGTTAATTAGAAAACCTGTGAATTAGATGTACTTAATTAAATATTAAGTAAAACATGTTATTGTAATGATGAAATCAACAAGAATATAAAAAGGGATTGTGGATTACAGACCTTGGGCCACAATCTAGAGAATAACATGTGGTGAGCTTATTAATAAACTTAAATGAGTTAAGTTATATGACTGAAATTAATAAGCAAGAAAAACTTGGTAATTTGAATAAGAATTCAATATGAATGAGAATAACCAAGTAACTGGAAACCTTATGAGGTGAGACAAGCGCGTAAAAGAATGTTTAGACATAGGGTCTACCAATATGCTAAAGTAAGGCGCTTAGACCAGTCCGTACGGTTGAGGGTGAATAACCCAACGGGTAGATCATCGAGGTGCTATAAGGCATGAGGGGAGCACACATTCATTTGATTGTTCTGATGGTTCCAAATGACCGGAAGGGGAAGCACGCGGCTTCCTGAGGTACGTAAGGTGCTCCTAGTAGTCCTCTGTGCGGTGACAGATGTCTTAGACTGACTTGCAGAGGTTGAGTCTGCGCGTAACTACTAGGTGGGTGAGCCTTGACTGCAAATGTAGTTATGCAGTCAGAATGCTATGACGTGGTGACACCAGGGTGATTCGGCGGTTGCCTCACGGGAAGGCGGAAGGCCACAACCAACAAAGATAGTGGATCGTCGGATACTTGTCATCGGCAGCAAGAGGGATGCGAAAAGACTAGAGCTAAACCGAAGATACCATTCACCTTTTGCTATCGGGGTAAGGGGTTGAGGGGAGACGCCAAATGGATGTTTTGATTGTTTGTTGTTAAGGGCGTCGCTTAGCTCTTGTAGTCTTTACTAGTTGAGGGAGGGGCCGAGATGGGGCCATAGCCACTGTGAAAACAGACCCTAGGGATATCTGTATTTGGAGGCTCTTAAAGGCGGGTCTGTACAAGTATGGAAAAGCTCCCGACCGAGTTCTGTGTTTCTTGTATCGCCTTGCAATGGAACTCGGTGCACATTAGAGGACGTGTGATTGAGGCATCTAGCTACAATTGAAAATATGTATAGTGAACAGTCTAGATACATGCATGTCGGCTCTGGGTGGTGTATCGTAGACTTGAGGACATTACTCCGGTATGAATTCTGATTCGAACAAAGGTGGCGGTCCGTACGTTTGCATAGCATAGTAATGACAGATATATGCGAAACGTAATATTGTTACCCGTACGTCACTACGGTGTAGGATGAGGGACTGCGTATATCTTGATGGTGTTACGGTGGAGACCGTGCGAGTGGGATACCACGGGGTGTACCTCGATATTGGGAGTAGCTACATATATGTTGTATTAGGTTAATCCACTCGGAAGTAAATGGGTACGACGTGTGTGTAAGCCTTGAGTGCTGATAACCCAAGTAACCTAATATATAAGAAAATATGATTGAGTGGTATATGTAGAATTATCCAAAGTGTACAGTTTAAATCCAGTCACCAGAACTTATATTCTGACCCTCTCCTCAAAATATACTCGCAGGTTAGATTTGTGGCAGAGACATGAGACATTATAGCTTTGGATACTGATTAGGCAGTGTTATTAATACAGTAAGGCTATACTTTGATTTATATTATATTTTATCCATTCCGCTGTGTGATATTTTCTGAGCTTTGACGTATTTTATGTCTGACTTTTCTGTAGGATACCAGAGCAAACCAATCCTAGTTTCGATAGATTGGAATTTATAAAAAAAATCGATTTGTCAAAATTGGAGTTATCACACCATATGTCCAAGACCAAAGCACAACGGTCTTATTAAAAGGCAGCTTGCATGGAGAATATAATTTTTTCTGTATGATCAGAGTTATCTAATTCCATTCAAGTGGTTAAAAGTATCCAACTAATACGATACTACTGAATTTTCATGGATAAAAGGTTAATAGATTTTTTTCCAAAAGTCATATTTAGGTAGATAATATATTCTTGTAAAGATTTTTAGAAAGAATAAAAAAGAAGACGGGAGCTTCTGCATTTTGTATGATTTATTTGAAACTGAAGATGAGAAGGCAAATATGTACACTCAAAGTGCCTATTTCTGACCACCTGAGTTTCCTTTCACGGGGCATATAGAAAAATAATGTTAGGACCACCTGAACTTCTTTTTAGTCTAACTTTTCTCTATTTATCATTCCTTGCCTCTTTTCTCTTTCAGACCGTTGGTGTTTTAAAGTTCCAATCCAATCTCGGTTCGACCATAGTTAACCTTTAATCTTCGAATATTACGACTCTGAAAATGGAAATCCCATATGCGTACATTAAACTGCTATCTGACATCAAGACCTTTACATTGACCTCTTTAAATCGTATGGTTCTTTGAATTTGAAGAAAACTATCACTTCACTTTCCAAGATTTATAAATCGATTTAACAAATAATCAATATATAAATTTATGAATCATTGTTGAACTGGACCTCATTCAACTTCGAAAATTATAAAATTTACAATTTGGAGTAAAAAAAATTATTATAAAATTAATCAAACTGGTATTGTTTTGAAATGTTCAAAAGAATTTAAACTTTAATGTATCAATTATAATTGGTTAAAATTTAATATTAATTGAAACAATTTTATATTTAAATTAGAAAGATAGAAAATAATGATCAACATGGTTCTCATGACCTGGCTGGTTCAATATAGAACCTTTCACCTTGCACCTTCAACTCGCGACTTGGTCTTTAAAACCTAAAACAATGTTTCTAACACAGTTCCATTTTCTTTGAGCATCTATAGCAGAGGAGCTGAAATAAACAAGGGGAGGAAGAAGTAAAATGAGAAAAATTTCCATTTTTCGTAAGTGAATGTTTGTTGCTTTTTTACTTTTCAATAACGTATTTTAAAAGCAACATTTTAAGTTATAAACGGTGTTTAGAAAGTTGTTTATGCTCATGCTCTAAACATCTTATGACAACCGTTGATCCATACTGAAAAAATTGGAAATAATTGTTGTTTTATCATTTGTCATGGATGGGAGCGCGTGTAAGAAAATAAAAGGAGAAATTCTCCTATCCACGACCGGTCCAGATGCTCTTACTTCCTTGTACTATTTATATCAAACCCTGTAAATACACGTGGCCTCACGTGTTTAGTCAATGCATCCGAAACCCAACCTGTGTTGGCCAATGTCCCTGGACGCATTCGTGACCAAATTCAGTTGTCATCCCTTTGTTAAACTCCTGTTCTTCTCCCACCTTCTACTGTTTCAATTGTCATCTGATGATAAATATTTATTTTCTTGATAAGCAGGAGAAAAAATGGAGGCAAAAACGATGAAGAAGGAAGAACTATTTCATGTTACTCATAAAATTCCATCTGGTGATAGTCCGTATGTTAGCGCTAAACATCTTCAGGTATTTTATTTTTCAATATCTTGTTGGGATCTGGTTACCTGCTAGCATGAACTGTTAGCATTCTTGTATGTTCGTATTTTAGTGATAATTATGAACTACAGTTAAGTTTTAAATATAGACAATGATTTTGATTACTTGAGTATGTCTGAAATTACATAAAATGTATACTAGGGTTTTGCTAAATTGCGAACTAGCTCACTTTTTATTTACAATTTACATTGCTTAAAGTAAATAATTGATCGGGGTTTATTTAATTACATCAGTATTAGCTGAATAATATATGATGTACATCAATTTATTTGACAACTATTTACATCAATATTAGTTGATAGCCCATATGTAACTAGAATTTAGGATTTTTAGTCGCGGTAAATAATCATGGAATGGTGTCATAATAGTTGATTAACAAGGAAATTAGAAATAGTGTGCTGCCTACAGCTTCTTGTTTTACTTGCTCGGGGACATGTAAAAGCAATACCATTGACGTTCCATAGCATACCTTTTGTATTGTGATAATAAGCAATTATATTCATTGCTTCTCCTCCTCCTAGAACCCTAAATCTCTTAAATCCATCCAATCTTGAGTTGCAACTTTAAATTTTAGACATAACTCTATAGTTGTTACAGAGCACCGCATTCCTTTGAATAATCTCGATTATGAAGCATTGCATGCTAAAATGGTTTACCAGAGAAATGTATAAATATATAATTGGATTTAAAAGAAACATAGTCTAAACACAAAACATCGTTTATTATATGGATTATTATTTATGTGAATATTTTATTTTCTATTTTAGTTCATAATCCAAATATTTAGATATCATTTAGGAAGTTTTAAAAAAAGGAAAATGATATCAAAAGTAGTACAATTAATTAATTTTTTGTTAGTTAGGACTATTAAGTATTAACCATTAAGAAGTAGAAATAACGGCACTCTTATCATAACTATAGAAACAATATATAATAAATACATACATGTATAGAAACCAAACTCAGTTTCGGTGATCATTGAGTTCTTAGATATAGAGTTCTAAATCTTCCACCTAAATTAGTGGAGATTTATCAAATGATTTCTAGTTATAATTTCAGGGTGATTTGTTCTCATAAACACGTAATTTATAGCTACGAATATTATCTGTGGCTTCAAAATATATAAGCGTTATGAATGATCAACTTGCTTGATCTGGTTAGAAAACAAAGTTAAATAAAGTTGCTCGTAACATATAGATTGAGCTAGGCTATCTAATCTTTTGTTCTGAAGATCCAGATTTTTAAACAAACTTTTTTTGGTTTGCAACAAAACATTATGTTATCCCAATTCATCTTAGAGGACTGCTCTAATTTATGCGATTTAATTCTGAATAACATTAGTTATGATTGAAAAGTTAGTACTCTTGTTATTTGGCATTTGTCTGTATACATATAACTTCACTGCAACATTTCTTTTACTTCCAAAGTGACATGATTCAAAGGAGTAAAACGTCAGTAATGCGCCAATTGTGTTAGTAGCTAAAAATGTCTAGAACTCTTTGTTAATTATGGTGATTTTTTCTACATGCATGAAGTATGCTTGATCGCTATGGGAAGTCCATGAATAATGCGTGCATTAATTATACATGTGCATTATAATTAATTTATAATGCATTGCGGTTGCAAGTTTAAATCATAACAACCACGTTAGATGAATAACATGCATGTTTTAATTGGACTGTAACATTATTTTTTACGCGCTATGTTTTTACATTCACATTCCTTACATATTCATATATATTCTTTTCTTTTCTTTTTAAAGGCTTAACTAACGTAGTGAAAATATAACTTCTTTTCTTTTTTTACAAAAGAAAAAAGAAACAACAACACCTTGTTGAGAAGGAGTTTGATGCGTCGTATGGTTCTGGAAAGCAATAAAACTTAGGAGATCGAGTGAACAGCGCCCTGAAAGACATGTCAGTAGTAATGACGCAACAAAACAGATCAGGAGGAATGTGATTTTGTTGACATCTTTTTTGAAGATGTCAACAAAACACTCCATCCTGATTGGTGGAAATCAGAGGGACCCATATGGACCCCCCTGATTTCCACCAATCAGGACCGAGTGTTTTGTTGACATCCCTTAAAAGATGTCAACAAAATCGCACTCGATCAGGAGAGGGCAGTGGAAGCCATCAAATCCATCTATAACATCATGTTACCCAAATTATGTTCTGCTTGGGTTTTAATTTTTTTTTTCTTTGAATATTCAGATCCATCAAACCCATTATGTTACCCCATCGAATCCATCAAATCTAGACTATCTAATCTTTTGTTCTGAAGATTCAGATTTCTAAACGAAATCGTTTGGTTCACATATCATGACATTACGTTACCCAAATTCTTCTAGGAGGACTGATCTAATTTATGTGATTTAAGTCTGAATAACATTTGTTATGATTGATATGTTAATACTCTTGTTATTTGGCATTTGTCCATAAGTCATTCCAATTTTATCGGATGTCCCCGAAGGAACAGCATTTGTCCATATATATTACAACATAGAACATATATACAATTTTGCTGCAACATTATTTCACTCCCAAAGTGACACATGGTCCTATGAAATAATAAAACATCAATAATGTTCAAATCATGTCGGTAGCTAGAAGTGTCTCAATAGATCTCCTTGTTAAATATGGTGATTTTTCTATATCCATGACCTATGCTTACAGCTACTGGAAGTCTATGAATATTTCATGCATTACTTATACATGTCGATACAACCCATTGACAGAGCCGGTTCTGAGGTTTATGATGTCCAGTGTGTATTTTCTAAATGTCATTTGTTGTTTAAATTGCTCAAAGATATTGAATAAAAGACTTATCTATAGATCTCTTACATTTTCCTATTTGGAAATATGATTCATGTGAAATAAAATCTACATTTATGATAATATTAAATTAAAAAGTTTGCTAAACCATAATTTGAATTAAAATATAACTTATTTACTTAAAAACAATCATTTCCAAAATGTGATTTGCACAAAATTGTAGCTGAGACAATAATTTCAAAATTTGGGTTAACATATCGATTATGACAGCTAAATGACTTATCATTAGTCATGACAGAAGCAATTTGCTAATAGGGTTTATTACATAAAAACGCATCCGCTCAAATCAAAATCCTTAATTTGTTCAATATCTATTACTGAGAAGCATGTTTCAATTTTAAGGACTTAAGATACTTAATCAAAATGATACAAAGGGTTATTATTATTTCCTATATCCTTTTTCTCTACAAACATTTTGTTTCTATCAATACCCCAAATTATGTGAAATATATAGATTATAGCTTAAAAGGTTGGATTATATGTGGTCATCAATATGGAACATGTAATAAATTGTAAAGTATAGCTTAAATGAATCAGTAAAAGCCAACTGGGCTAACTGTACTTGCTAAATTAAGTCATCAGTCAAACCGTCTATTTCCTCCCCAAAACATAGACCTGCTAGTATGATTGCCAAGCCGTCCTTCACTTAAGAGTTATCTTTTGGCACCGGAAAAAATCTATTGGCACTGAAAAAAGGGTTTTTGTGCAAACTAGTCAATTTAGGGTTTAGGGTTAGGGTTGTTAGCTTGTGCTCTTCGCTGTTTACGTGTGTTGTCCACTTCTATCGTGAATTACGCCGCCTTTGAAGTGTTATACTGCTGCTTGCGATTTTCATTTTCTTTCCTAACATTCTTTTTTACATCTTTCTCTTTGCTGGCTCTGGTAGAAAAGCTGCTGCCTTTTTCTTTTCTTTCTTCGTTTTTTTTTTTCCTTATGATGCCCCATTTTTTCTGATGCCCCGTGCTTAGGCACGGCTTGCCCTGGGTCAAAACCGGCCCTGCCAATTGTTAATGCATTGCAGTTGCATGCTTAAAAGGTAAGAATCATTAGATGAATAACATACGTTACTTTTTACATGCTATGTTTATACATGCACATCATACATATTCCTCTTCTCCATTAGCTAACATAGTGAAACTTCAAAAAACAACAGCTCATTGAGAAGGACTTTGACGCATCAATTGTATGGTTTTGGAAAGCAATAAACGTAGGCGATCGAGTGGACAGCGCCCTCAAAGATATGGCAGTAGTAATGAAGCAACAAAACAGGCCAGGAGAGGCAGTGGAAGCTATCAAATCCTTCCGCCACTTATGCTCAAAACAAGCTCAAGAGTCCCTTGACAATCTTTTAATCGACCTCTACAAGAAATGCAACCTAATGGACGAGCAAATCAAGCTCCTAAAGCAAAAACTCAAGTCCATCTACGTAGGAGAAACCTTCAACGGTAAGACCACAAGGAAAGCAAGATCTCGTGGAAAGAAGTTTCAAGTCTCCATTCATCAAGAAACTGCTAGGATTTTAGGCAACCTTGGATGGGCTTACATGCAGAAAAAGAATTACGATTCAGCTGAGCTTGTGTACAGAAAGGCACAGGCAATTGACCCTGATGCTAATAAGGCGTGTAATTTAGGGCATTGTTTGGTTAAGAAAGGGAAGTACGAAGAAGCTAAAAGAATCCTTGAAGATGTTGTTGGAGGGAGGTTTTTAGGGTTGGAGTTCGATAATAAGACGGTTGTGAGGGCGGAGGAGTTGATGAGGGAGATGGAGGAGATGAGGAGTGGGGAGAGCGAGTACTGGAGGGAGTTTGAATCTGAAATACTGAATATAAATTTGGATGGGGGGTCGTTGGAGTTGAAGGAGTGGGGAAAAGGAAAGAGTAGGAGAAGGAGCAGGAGGTTGCCTATATTTGAAGAGATTTCTTCTTCCAGAGATCAAGTGGCTTGTTGATCTTGTTGTATAATTGGTGAATAATACAAGTTGTTTGTGCATACGTAGATTCTTGTGCAATGCTCGTAAGGGTAATGAAAAAGGTTTGTCGTTCATTCTGGTTGTATATGCAAAGAGAGTATTGTAAACGTGTAATAGCTGTGATTGTGCAATGAAAAGCTATATAAAAAATTACACACTAAGATTTTGTACACCCAACTTAGCCTATTAATTAATTCATGTACGTAGATATAAAATACGAATCAATAAATCAAATTACCAATTAGTGTTGGCTGGCATAGGAAGAAACTCTTGGAACTTTTAACAATTATAGTTTGTCATAAAAGTTTATAACAACACTAATTACCTATTGTTTCAAGGATAATTTTTCTACCAAGTATTAATGGACAAGGATGGGTAAGTACTGGATATTTAAGAAGATAGTCGATACGAGGATTAAAAACTTTGGTTGATTAGAAGAAATAAATGAAATAAACAACAAATCAAAAGGAAGAACGGACATGCCATACCCTAGACCAAAGCCGGCAAGGTCATCACCTCGGGCCATCGATTTTTGAAGAAACAAAAAATAAAAAATTATTTATACATAATGGTATTTATCTTTTTATTTATATAAACCAAAAATTCAAAAGGCGATGCAATGGAGATGACTCTTTGTGTCATCAAATTTGTTTATATTTTAAGTTTATTTTGACATAATATATATAAAATATACACAAATGATGATGCAAAAAACCTTCACAATTGTATTGCTTCAACTATCGAGATTTTATGTGTGTGTGTGTGTCTATATATATATATATATATATATATATATATATATATATATATATATATATATATATATATGAGGCAGGTTCAATGGCACCCCTATTTTCTAGCCTCCCATTTGCACCTCATTCCTAGCCACTCGTTTATATTAGAATAATGTAGTGGAGGGAGAGAGAATGAGTGGAAGGAGAGAGAGGGGGAAACTTGTGGTGGAAATCAGGGGGCTTTTGTGGTGCTGCACTATTTGGAGTGCCGTTGAACGCTCGCATATATATATATATATATATATATATATATATATATATATATATATATATATTGTTGAAATCGGAATTGGATCACAACATCAAAGTTGCACTTCACCAAACGGTTAGAATTAGAAAATGGAGCCACGAAAAATAAAAGTAAGTAAAAAACACAAGAATTTTAGAGGTTCGATCTAGAATAGATATACGTCCACTTTGGAAGTGATTTCATTATCATATATCACTACAAGAAAAACTGTATATTCCGACGCTCTTAAACGTTGGTATTTCGTCGGGAACAGCGATCCCCGACGGAATTATCGACGAAATAAAAACCTCGCTATATTTAGCATCATTAAATTTTTCCGACGAAATTTCCGATGATTTATTTTTGGAAACGTCAAAGTGTGTCGACGATTTTACGATGTTTTTTCATAGCTTACTAATGATTTTACCGACGATTTTACGATGTTTTTTCATAGCTTACCAATGATTTTACCGACGACTTTACGATGTTTTTTTCATAGCTTACCAATGATTTTACCGACGGATATTTTTTTCATAGCTTACCAATGATTTTACCGACAGTTTTACTATGTTTTTCTTTTTGATTACCGACGATTTTATGATGTTTTTTCCATAGCTTACCAATGATTTTACCGACGGTTTTACTATGTTTTTGTTTTTGACTACCGACGATTTTATGATGTTTTTTTTTTCACTCACCGACAATTTTACGAATTTTTTTTATCACTTACCGATGATTTGACAATGTTATTTTAATATGTAAATTACCGACGATTTTACGATGTTTTTTTAATATGTAAATTATCGACGATTTTACGATGTTTTTTCTTCCATTCCTTACCAACGATTTTACGATGTTTTTTTTTTCTATTTCTTACCGACGACTTTACTATGTTTTTTGACATGTAAAATATATCATATTAATTGTCTGATTTCTTACTTCTTTTCGAAAACAACATACACTAAAGTGTTTTTTCGTGCAGCAATATTTGTATCAAGTTGAAAGGGTACAACCCAAGATAAGGCTTAAAACATCAAGAGAAATAAGAGAGTTAGTCTCCAGCCAAAATTGGATAAGTTGTGTTTAATTCAAACAATATGACTTAGTATACTCTCTAGAAATATCCTCTTGGAATGCAGATCAGCTATGTAAGGTGACCTTAAACTTAATTCAAACAATAAACTCTAAAAAGGTAATATGACCTTAAAATATGTAAACCAAATAAACCAATGCCAAGAACCTTTTCAGCAAACCATATGTATGCTACCAATGTCTTAAATATGGAAGATCACTAAAATGAGGAGAAATGCTCATGACTCTAAGCAAAACTCTTAATTATGGGGTTTTTAAAGCTGTTTTCTCAGAAGATCTTAAAGTTTTAACACAAGATATTTGATCCACAGGATAAATTTCTTATAGTTCTCTACAGGCTTATTTACTTATCCATTGTTTTTCTATATTCTAGCAATCGAGTCAGAGATTCAGTTTGCCTTATTATAGAAAGAAAGAACTGCAGTTGCAAGAACAGTAGATGGAACTGTCACATGTGATTAAAAAGAACTGTCATTTCAACACAATCTTCTCTATCATTTGCTATATTTGGTCACATGTAATTAAAAAAACTGCCATTTCAACACAATCTTCTCTATCATTTTCAATTTGATCACATGTAAAAAAACTATCACACAACCACTAGGCTAGAACAAACAAAAGCTAATTCATGTACAATTTTGATTTAATTGGAATCAGACTGCCTACCGACAAAAGCAATCATCATACGAGACATCTCTGATTGCATCTTAGACTGAGAAAGAATTTGTGCTTGCATAAGCTCATGCATTTCGTTCACCTTCACCCGCTCCATATGCAATTGCTCCTCAAACTCGGCTCGTAGTCGCTCATCTCTCTCTATCTGTTCATGCCTAAGTCTTTCAATCTCCTCCTATCTAGATTTAAGTTGTTCACATGTTTGAACTTGTTCACGTTTCATCTCTTCTTGTAGCTCTTTGACAATCTTCTCATTTTGCTCTAACATTTTCTTCATGTGAATTGCTTCCTCATCATCCACCATAATCGAAGATGAAGATATAAGTGCCTAAATAAATTAACAAATAATATGAGTTTTAGTGTCATGTGACAGAAAACAGATCATGCTCGTATCAGTATAAAAGGAACAAGTGCAGACAGATTCTGTAACCATCATGCTCATATCAGTATTAAAGTCAAAAATCCAATCACAATATATATATATATATATATATATATATATATATATATGCACAAGGCAAAAATCCAATCATAGAAAGTTTATGGGAGACAAAATGTTGTCTTTTTTTCTGAATGTAACAGTTGAAGTGGAAGTATGACCAAAAAGATCAGACCATAATAATGGCATCTCTCCCAAAAAAAAAAGGACGCCCGCACATGTTATTTGCGCCCGCCCACACACAGATGAAATCGGTCCATGCCAGGTGTCCACCATGCATGTTATATATACACCTATACTTGTTAATAGGCTGTGTTCGATCAGGGTATCATAAAGCCTGAGCCCGAGTTCGATTAAAATAATTGAAACCCGAGCCTATTTCGAGCCCACAGGTTATTTCAAACTAATAGCTGAATCCGATCCATTAGGCTTTTAATTTTAAGAACGTTGGGAAATACACGTGCAGGTAATGCGTAATATATATGTTAAAGCTATAATTTTAAATTGCAGCTTTGATAAAATTTGCATAGAAACGGTATTAACATTATAAATTAGATGGTGATGTACAAATTCATAACAAAGTATGCAGCGACAACTGCATGAAAACAAACAAAATGGTAAGAGTGCTAACAAATAACATACTCTAGTGTTCTGTTACGTAGAAAATAAACAGTCGGGTCGGACCTTAGTTGGTCTGGATTTTGTAAAAATCATACCCAATCCGAATAGTGATTGGGTCGGCTTGGGTAGCAAAAGGAAAAACCCATACTCGCATTAATAGGGCAGATTTGGGCTAAAACTTGTGCCATTGACCGACCTACGACTATACCTACAAGTGCATATACATAGTATTACACACACTTAAAAGCATGTGTGTATGTATGTAAATATCTACATACATATTTACTAACACACACACACACACACTCGTGTACATGATTGGAAATACATAATTTAGCTTCATGCATATGTCAAAATCATTTAGTTGGCACATTTCATTTACCAGCATAATACTAATTAGGGACAATTGCTCAAAACACAGTGTCCTTTAATTCTCCTAAAGAAAATTAAGTAGGTGAACTAGTGATTTGATGAAAAGCATGTTTCACAACTCCCCTATAACTAGTCAGAATTACTTACAACCGACTTATTCCAATTAAACTGAAACGTAGAAAAACAGAACACATGACAATTTTAGTGTTCGGCCATTCAAAGGTCTACATCCACTTGATCTTTGTTTCTCTTTTCCGAGTTGTACAGAACTGATCTTATGGATCGGTGATTAGGGATATGTGATGATCCGTGGCGGTTTGAGAACTTCTCATAAGTAATTTGAGAGGCAACCCGTTGTCGCTTATGACCATAAACTTATAGACAATTTTGATCAAATGTTTTTTCTTTAAAGCCAAACTTCATTCAATCACTTTAACATATAAGTTGCTAACTTATTTACTATTTAAAACTACATAGAAATAAAATGGTTTCAGTGTAAATTGTTGTCAGATTCTCAACATGATATCATGCTAGCAAAAATTTGTTTTTTTTTTAATTGATACAAGTTGCAAACTAGGATAAGCGTCATGTTGGTGCATTAATACGATGAATAGAATGCACATGTTGTATAATTAAGCACATAAATGATTAATGACACCCATTACTAACTAGGATTGCAGGAAGGCTAATTTACAGTTACACTAATTATATCTTTTTATCATGAACTTAGTATTGTCTTTGATTTCAGGTCTGTTAATTTCAAGTTTGTTCCTGAAGAGATAGCTACTTGAAATAATATCGACAAATGCTTTTTGTATCAAAGTTTCGAAACAGAAGCGTGTGCGGATATACAAATTCATGGCAGGTGTTATTAGATTCCCCACTAATTGTGTGAAATGTTTGATTAATTTTTATTCTATTGCCTATTGTTTTCTGCAATTTTCTTCTGTTAATATAAAATATATTTAAAATGAGTTGCTCTGTTACTTTCAGTATGGTTCGTCACATTTATTTTATTATTATGGTACTTTCAGTATGGTTCCTTTTTAGTATAGTTTGCAATATCCATTTCATTGTATGTAACGGAAATTAAAAATAAGAGTAACAGTTGCATTGAATGATATACGTCGCAGCAGAATTGGTTACAACTGCCCATTCAAACTAGAAATAAAATAATGGTTTTATGTTCAGAGCCACAACAAATTAAATATGGTGAAATGCGGTTAAACTATGCTCGAATATTAACTGAAATTAACATTAAGTTAACATATCCATATCATACTCAAGGTGTAAATTCAGATGGGCAAAAATTGAGATTCATGTAGACCCAAACCATGTGAAAACTGTATGGCGTTTGGACATAATACAAGAAAATGTAATATGACCACTAAGAAGGCATGGCATCCCAAACCCCTACTCAACAAATTCAACCGAAACATTACAAATACAGGTTACCAAAACTAATTTTGTTTCGCTGAATTCAGGTTCATCTGTCCTAGTGCGACCTCCTCGACATGTTAGTATGCTATCGACTTCCAATGTTCTTTCTAATTGATATGGACTATACCTCAATTACCTATGTGCTTTATAATTCTTAATGAAAGCATAGAATAGGGGAAAATGAGGATTGGATATTATTCGACGAACCGCTAACAGACATAGAACTGAGAAGTGGCAACAAGACTTAACCATAGTGAATGAAGTCATTGGCAATTTTTGTATCAAGTATACCCATTCTTGACACAAACTGTGATCAATAATGTTGGATAAGATGAGGGCCATAACTACTCCAATGAGAATGGAAAAATGAGACCATATGACCGCATATGATCATAGACAAAATATTATCACTCTGTTTAAGGATACTCCACCTCAACCAACTGACATCATACGAGATAACCATTTTATAATATATATATATATATATATACTGTTTGTTCCATCTGGTCTACAAACTGGGGTGTCTACAAACTCCAGTGCTTTAATTTAATAATGCCATGTCATTCAAGATTCAATGGCGATTGAATCTACTAAAAAGCCATAGGAATTAATTTCTTTAGTTAAAGTCTGCCATAGGTAATGGTTAAAGGATCCATTTATCATATTGATAAGTTTTAGTAGAGCAGTGAAAATTCTGAAGTAATTAGAGCATATAGCAAAACCTACATTTTTGACGACAATTAATCTACTAGCTTGAGAGATAATTTTGTTTGGCATATAATTCGACCTCGGGATAATCTTTTCAAAGAGTGGATGATAGTGCACCATAGAAATTTTTGAATAACACAAGGAGCCCTAAGATATATAGCACGATCATCAAGAGGGAGAAGGCCAGATAAATTGTAAATATCATGTTTATCTACCTTAAACAAACAATCCCAGTATGAGATTCTTTTTTTAATCTCAAGATATACTTACATTTTGCTGAAACTTACCATAAACATTGCAATCATCCATGCTTAAAATATGTATATTGGTATCAACCTTTAAAATAATTAGTTCAACATATCCAAGTATAGTGTATCAGTATTATATTTTTGATCAAGAATGCACTGTTAGTGCATGCTCTTGTTATGACTCTGTACTCTGGAAAAGTATATTATTGAATTTTGCATCTTTGGTATTTTAAGGCAAACTATTTAGATTACTGAAATTAAATTTTCTTTTTCTTCATTTTGCAGCATACTACTATCAAAAGGGATAATATAATATGATGCAAGTACATGAGATGGATTTTGGATGCTGCTCGCAAGATCGCCGTATCAGAAATGGTAGCGCACATGCTTCTACTTGCAAGTAGTTAGCACATTTTATAATTAAACATGAAGTCATTAATTAAATCCAATTGAAGAAAAGTTTTGACTGCTCAACTTACCGGTTGATTTCCAAAACCATAATATCTACTTTGGGTTTTGTTAAGTCGATGAAATATGAAATCTTCTTGCTCCAGTGTCGTTTCAGCATCCCCAAATTCCACTCTCATCCTCACGTAATCATCATGTTGACATACACATGTAGAATACATAAATACCCAACCTGAACTCAACATTATATATTGCATAAGTACTTACAAAAAAATCCGTAGATCTCTGATCCACCCACTCATATGTTACATTTCCATCATCATCCTCTACCTTGACCCTATGAACCCGTAAGTACACCTCCATATAAGTCGGTTCTCATCCTAACTCCTCACGCTAAAATAAAATCAATGCAATGCAAAGCTAAGCTACTTTTAAATAACATATCTAACTGTAAATTAATGCGATATATATCTAACTGTAATTTGAAAACTTACCAAACCTCGTCGATGTTACATATATGACTTTGATCCACCTTTGTGTAATGTGACATTTTTCTGTCAATTTCTAGTGTTAATCTCAGACAATTTCTTCACCGCAGGCTTCTTCCAATATTCCTCGAACTTATTTAAAATCGTTGCACTAAGAAAATGTGGTTTCTTGCCTTGTTTTCATGGTCGAAACAAAGTCTCTATAATAGCGTCCTGCCACACGCTTCCATGTGCGCCTAACCATTACGAAATCTGTTCCTGCTGGCCACATAAACTGATCCTGCATATTTAAATAAATATTTGGACTTAGTTTAAAATATATTATAACGTTCCTTGGGCGCTAAAACCCTCACATACACCATCAACCCCTGCATCTTAATCCCTCAATTCAATTCATGGTTCAGGCTAACCAGTACCTTACATCACTATATTTTGCTAATGAAACTTTCAAACAATATGAATGGGGAGTTACATGGTTAACAAATACAGTTGAGAGTTTATTGATTCTAAAACTAGATAGCAGTACAAGTCATAAAGACTAAATCGGTAGACGGACCTTAACATACTTGTATGATTTGTATCATATTTTCACAAAAAAAAATCCAGGATTTTTCAAAATGCAGAGCCACCACCCTTGGCTTTTCCAAGTAATATATCATAAACAAGAATTAGAAGAACGTAGAATGTAAATTATGTAATTTATGGATTGGAAAGTGATTAAATTCACCAATCTAAAAGTACTAAAGATTAGTGTGCATACTAACATATTTTGCAACAAATAATACTGAAAACCTAAGTACCATCCACTTCCCCCTCACTCATCCCATTTTCTAGGGTTTTACCTCTTCTCGTCAGCCGAACCCCTCACAAAATCCCCTAAAATCTCAGTTTTGATCTAGTCACATTTCCTAGTAGTCATGGATCGTAACCAGAGAGTGGAGCGTCCCAAATCGGAATCCGCGATCAGCGAAAACGAGATAAGAATCACTATTCAAGGTCTCATCCGCAACTATCTCAGCTATGCCACTAGCCTGCTTGAGGAAAGAAACTTAAACCACATCGTCTTGTAGGCGATGGAACAAGAAATCAACAAGACTGTGGCAATTGCTGAGATCTTGAAGAGAAGGATTCCTGGTTTATATCAAGATGTCTATCTTAGTTCTACCAACATTACTGATGTATGGGAACCTATCGAAGAGGGTCTTGTAACTTAAGAGACAACTCGTCGTGTCTCAATGATCTCAGTCACACTTTCATTCAATGATCCGAACAAAAATTTGCCTGGGTACCAAGCACCATATTTTTTTGAATAGCCAAAGAAACTGTACGGGCAACTTCCGCCCCAACAGCAGCCCCCTAGGCGAACACAAAATTTGGATTATGGAGAATCATATATGCGTGGCTGAGGAAGAAGTCGAGGAAGGGGTTATGGAGGCAGGGGAAGATATGAAAACTATGGGAATAGTCTAGGGTATGATAACAGTAGAGGGTATCAAGGCTATGGAAATAGCCAAGGATATTCACAAGGGTATGTGAACAATTGGGGATATAGCAATCAAGGATACAATCATGGTTATGGGTACAATCAGGGATACAGTAAAGGCTATGGGAACAATCAACCATATTATCAAGGCTATGATAATAATAAAGGATACCAAGAGAATGGTGGGTATTCAAACTACGGTAGAGGCGGTAGGGGCGGTCGCGATAGAGATGGCGGGAACTATGAAAATGGTGGATATTCAAACTACGGCAGAGGCGGTGGACTGGGTAGAGATGAAGGGAACTATCATGGTGGAAGAGGGAGAGGAGGCTATGCTCGTGAGTGTGGAAGGATGGGCGGACGTGGGCAGAGTGTCCAAGTGGAGTGAACTTCTGGTGCCGTGATTTATATCCAGGATTTTTATCTTTAATGCATGCTTTATTTGTTTTTCTTATCAAGTAAGGGAAACTGGAATATACTATTTATCCAAGGATTTGTCAAGGTATTATGAGACGGCAAGGTTCATCGTCTCTTTAGGGGTTCATATATTTGCTGCTGTCTTTGTGAACATTTTTTAAACCTATGCGTCCTTGGCTTCTCTGTCACTCTGTTTGCTTTCTTACTGTTGCTTATTCTCAGCAACATATAAGCATGCAATACTTGTTGGAAAAAAGAAAAATACTGAAAACCTAAGAATAATATATAGGTTAATATAGGTCAAAATCTAAGAATAATACATAATTACTAAAAATTAGTCTGAAATCATGTAACTTGGTTTAAAAAATATAGGTTATGGTTAATTACCTTAAAATCAAAGAATAATATATTCATTGTGTCAGGAGGAATATCGCTCATCCTAGGCCAGAAGTCTGTCATACGTCGTTCGAAGCAACATCTAATAGTACTTGAGGCTAAATACGAGTTACTAAACTCCCATTTCCTGTATTAACCACACATATTTGATCATGTAAGAGTTTAATATTATTAAAATAAAGACTGAATATGCTAAACTACTCACATTTTATTTTGGTGATATATAGACATGGTGGGTGTGCCAAAGCGGTCTACATTAGATGTTTGAGTTGATGGTCCTCCTGATGCACCAATTTCTGTATCATCTGGCTCATCGTGAGAGGATAATATATCACTAGTCGTACAAGGTGTCACTCTCACACGTCGTAATGCGGTCGAGTTGTAGCACGAATACCATGATTGGTCTGAGCTTCTCGACCATGACCTGGCATAGCAGTTGTCTCACGCTCAGCATGAGTCGATGATGCATCTATGGTAGGATGTGATATCACTCTTGCACTGTGACGGTGTGATTTGAATGTTCGAACAATGCGATTGGATTAAGCTCCTCGACTACGACCACAAACATTTTCTGTAGTATCCATACTGCTAATATCACCACCTCTTCCTTGACAATGAGCTGACATATTTTGATCAACCTAAAGAAAAATAAGCAGCCAGTTCAACCACGTATATCTCACTTGTTATATGTTGATGATGTTACGTTATTTGCTATGGTAGACAAAGGTGTACAATGCAATAATAGCATAACCCAGAGATTCGGAAGAAATGCAGGTTTGAGCATAATTCAAATAAAAACCAAATCATACTTCAGTAGCAGCTAATAGAATAAAAATGAATTACTGGAAATTTTGCAAGCACAAGGATCATCTTTGCTAGTAAATATTTAAGGGTTCCTTGATTCAGTGATTATCTATATTATTCAAATTGCACGTGTTCATTTTAGAGAGAAATTGATATATTTGATAATTGGTATAGTTAACTACTCTTTATGGCAAACAGAGCAGAGTTAATTCAATTTGTGACAATGCCTATAGGGTTGAAGTGGTTACTTATGGATCATATGCCTGTTGCTGCATTTTTAAAACTAGATAGTCTATGTGCTATTTTTTGAAGGTAGGAAGAATCACAAAATTACATAGACTAAACTGTGACCATAGATGGGCGGAGGTAGAAGCCTCAAAAGTTTTAAAGGACTTAGAATTGAAACAACTTCATGTTTAAAGCTAATCTGGCGACTGCACTTCATAATCAACATATGTTCATCAGGGATTCAAACAAGTACTGTAAAAACTCAAATTTCTAGCAGCCATGATTTTACGACATGTCATATATAATGAAAAACATGATTAGATATGGAGATGAGAGTCCAAGATGCATCTGAAATGTAATTGTTAATGATACTGATACTTTACTATAAACAGAACCATGGATAAACAAAAAGGTCTTGTAGATATTCTAAGTCAAGGAGAGATATCATATCATTGAAAATAAAATTATCTACGTTTTATGTATTAATCAAGATAGCCAGTAAATATGTCATTGGATAAACATTTCATTTTGGCTTACAAAACAAAATGTTGAAGAAATAATGGTATTCATTTTTTTATTCAAATGCAGCTTATGAATCCAAAGCATTTCATTGGATAAACGATATTCTCATCTCTTAAATAGAAAGTTATCAGACATCCACTTATCTTACCAAATGAATTATAGTGGATCCATGCTCTTTTGGACATTACCACTTACTGTAAATCTTAAAGATAAATCATATGAAAAATTACATGTACTACTAGATAATAATCCTGAAACAGATGATTAAATTAATGAATCATCTTTCTTTGTTTTAATTTCATGGGGAACATAAGTAGTGAAATTTGAGAACCTAACTTGCACAAATTATTACATTATTACAAAAGTTTGAGAACTTAAATTTATGTAATTTAGCAAATCCCATGCATATTATTTACGACAAACTCAAAAATATACCTAAGCAAATGAATTTTAATAGGTTATTTTATTGTTGAGCTATTTTATAACCTGATATTCATCTCTATTCATGTTAAATTTGTTCCACGTTAATTTGCAGGTTGTTGATCAAAATATGGTCCATCAACAATGAAGCACAAATGTTTGTATTATTAACTTCTATATATAATGCATTACATTCATGCCCAAACCTCATTTCAAGTCTGAATATTGCAAAACTGATATTATAAAACCGTTCAAAGAGGATATGAATGAAATAAAGGAACTTACACTGACTGCAGTCTTGTTAAATTTTCAGTTCCTGGAGAGTTCTTGTAGTGACCCGGATTTTGAGCGACTTTGGTTATCGACGTAAGCCCGACTTCGATAACTAAAACATCGAAAAATCCCGGTAATTAATGAAAGAAATTAGAAGGTGAGGATAGATAAGATAGAAACTTAGAATAGAAGAAGAAGAAGAACATCATCATCAGAGTAAACACGAATCTCACAGCGGAACGAATAAAATATAACATAACATATCTTTGAAATAACATCAGTATATGTATACAATAGCACTTATCAGAGTACAACACTTACAACAACAGCGGAAATAATAATAGCTATAGAATCCTGAAGCCTCCTGCTCCAAGCTCTCCAAGTGTATCTGTAAAATCCCGACTACTTGACTGCCCGTACAAATTTAGGCACCCAAGAGTTTAGGGAAAACAACAAAATAAACTCCGGGTCAGTCATGGGACTGGTGTGAATAAACTCAAATCATTTAAACAGGTATATGATATCTCATAAGACCACGCCGTGAATACGGAACGGGTTTTTCCCTTATGAGAATCCAAATAACTTTTCAAAGCAATATCATTCTGATATTATAATAATGTCTAAGTACAAATAAATATCCATCTAGCAGAAACGCTTGCATCTCACGTTACTACATATATAGCATACAATCAAAATCGCAAGCACGTATTGGATGATTGGATTTCCAACTATGACAAGGTATGGAACCACCTTCCGATCAGTGTACTCTAGGAACGATACACTGGAGTTCAACAAGAACATCTTGTAACTCAGCCACACATGACCGACCACTCATTTCGCTTGAGTGTATCGAATGTACATCACCAATGGTTGGGATCAGCAACCGTTCCCGTATATATATGGGACAACATTGATAGATTTAAGAAACAAATGAATATTCACTAGATAGGTGATTATACACCCTACTTCGGTGCGACCGACTTAGCCATGCTGCCTGCCCGATTTCTGTCATTTACCGGTTGATGAGGCTAGAAGCTACGCTTTATCATCACATCAGATTCACTTTGAATGCCACATTGTCAGATCCATCGAAAATCACTAATTGACGTCTACAACAATACATTACGTGTCAGCTAAAAGAAGTTTCCTTCTCCGCTTCCACTCTTGGTATAGTTGAAGAAATCAATGTACGTGATCGTCTGGAAATACTATGTCAGACATCCATCTTCATTCACTTAGAAATGTCACATCGTCACACCCGCCAAATCACAAATTGACTTATCCAAAAATAACACGGGTATACAGCTAAGAGAAACGAATTCCTCCGCCACCAAACGTGAATACATTTGAACAGATCAACTTACGCGATCCATTGGATATACTCTGTCAGACCTTCGTCCATACAAGTTGTCCTGGGACTGGACAAACCGAAGGCACTATTCTGTAAACAGGATAGCCCTTGCATTTTACTCTGTCTTCAATTATCTTTGGCATATATGATTCGCGACGCTTATGCCAATACAGAGTGGTTCTTTGGATAATAATCCAACCGGTCTCTCCACATTAACAACATTAAAATGGTCAAAACTTCGATAGTCGGTGAGTTAACTATCAAAGAAAAATAAGTGTGCAAACAACGATATTATTTCCAAATGGAAATTTTATCGAACAAACATCATTTAACATAAATCTCTTTAGTTCATTTATTTACTTATCTCCTGTTTCCCTATATTCTAAATTCTTATTTTCTTTTATCAGAAAACATTTCTGATTCTCGTTTGGAAAACATTTCCAAAACTCCTTTACGATCAAACCTTACCATTTCTTAGTTAAGAAGGAAGTCACTCAAGTTGGGGTATAATTACCTCTCAGACCTTAACTGAACAACGTTATAACTTCGAAATGGTCAAAGTTTATCTTTTAAATCTTTAACAACTTCCTTACGCCTTTCTCGGATTCAATTTTACTAGTCCGCTTCTATATTTAAAACATTGGTTATAACGATAATGTTATAATCCCTACTTTCGAATTATCTAATCTTTAATTATAACTTCTATTCTTATTAGTGAATAATTAACCTAACACTTATTTATTTATAAATAAATCTCTATTTAGACACTGGAAAGTATAAGTACTTTCCCGAATTCGATATAGTCGAATTTGCCGATTTACTCTCTTCGAGAAATCTCTATTTGATTAACTCTTCTTCGAATAACCTATATTCGATTAACTTCTTCCTTTTCAAATATCTCATATTTGAAAATCTTACTTTCGAATAAACTATATTCGATAATCTCTCTTCGAATAACTAATATTCAATAACTCTTCCTTTTCAAATCTCATATTTGAAAATCTCACTTCGATTAAACTATAATCGATGACTCCCTTCGATGAAACTAACATCGATAACTCCTTTCGATGAAACGAACATCGATAACTCCTTTCGATGAAACTAACATCGATTTATTTAACTCGACGAACTTAACTCGACTAACTTAACTTGACTCGACTAACTCGACTTACTTGGTTCAACCAATTCGATTCGATTAACTAGGCTCGACTAACTTGACTAACTTAACTCGACTTACTTGGTTCGACCAATTCGATTCGATTAACTAGGCTCGACTAACTTAACTAACTTAACTCGACTTACTTGGTTCGACCAATTCGATTCGATTAACTAGGCTCGACTAACTTGGTCGAACCACCCGATCAACTCAACCTTTTTAACTTTAACTGGTTTTACTTGGTTTGACTAACTCAATTTATTAACTCGACTGACTAATTCAACTCGATTAACCTAACTTGATTTACTTATCTCGATTAACTGAACTAATCCCTTTGATTAACTCGACTAATTCACTTAACTCCTATCGAATAAACTATATTCGATTAACTCCTTTACTCTATTCGAATAAACTGTATTCGATTAACTCTAACTGATTAGCTCTAATTGGTTAACTCTAACTGATTAACTCTAATTGGTTAACTCTAACTGATTAACTCTAATTGGTTAACTCTAACTGATTAATCCATTTCGAATAACATATTCGATTAACTAACTTCGAATACCATATTCGATTAACTAACTTCGAATACCATATTCGAGTTCTCCTTTCGAATGTCTATATTCGATTAACTAACTTTGAATACCATATTCGATTAACTTCTTCGAATGTCTATATTCGATTAACTTCTTCGAATGTCTATATTCGATTAACTAACTTCGAATACCATATTCGATTAACTTCTTCGAATGTCTATATTCGATTAACTAACTTCGAATACCATATTCGATTTCTCTAACTTCGAATACCATATTCGATTTCTCTAACTTCGAATACCATATTCGATTTACTTTATTCACTTTATAAAGATTTCCTTTTTAACAACGTTTTATTCATTGGAAAGGATTTACTTTTAAATAACGGTTCTACCCTTTAAAAATGATTTCCCTTTTTATAATGTTTCCTTTCCAATTCTATTTGTAAATGGTTTACAATTATTTCCTTTTCAAATTTATTCTCGAAATATTCTAACTCCTTAAATTCCCGGGAAAATTCGCCATAACCTCCTTTGTATCGGGAGCATCGGGAAAGTCCCCAAACTCGCCACACAGGCCTTTTCATTCAAAAAGAAAATGGTTTGAAATTATTTCCTTTTTATAACTTCTATTTACCGTTACAAATATTTCTTATTTATAACTTCTATTTACTGTTACAAATATTTCTTATTTATAACTTCTATTTATTTTCTAAATACATATTCTCCTTTTCAATTCTATTTGTTTTCTAAATAAAAATCCCTTTATAATCCTATTTGTTTACTAACAAATATTTCCTTTTATAAAACCGTGTTTGTTTTATAAATACTCTATTTTCAAATTGTTTCCTTTTATATAATCGGTTGATTTTATAAAACTCCTTTATTTCGATATACATTGAAATATTCCTTCTTACAACTCAGGGTTTCTTATGATATTTAAAATATCAAACAATGATGATCAATATCGTTCTAACATCCATAATCAATAACAGATTATAAATCACATCATATAACACTATATATGAAAACAGTAAAATAATTGTTGAGGAATCCAGTCGGATTCCTCCAACCTATCTCCCTGCATCCACAGACGTTACCCAATATAATATATATCATATTTCATTTTGAAATGAAATATCCTGTTATATGGAACCATGTTTGATTAACAGTACATAGATTAACTATAACTACGTTTTCAATCAAATCTATTTAACAGTCCAGTTTAACAATCAATATACAACAATCAATAAATAAAGGACAATTTATATTAAAATATAAATTGAGGAGAGTTAGTGAGTTTTACTCACATTGGCGCGTTAATCGTTAAATAACGGTTTGCGTTAATTTGACTGCGACGGACAATTTATTTCTCCATAAATTGTAACGAGCTCGGATTCACTCCCGGTCAGTCTCATTGTGTTGCTCCCGTCCATACGATCCCAACGGATCCTGTTTTGTGAAATTCTGTTTACGTATGACCGAGTTAAAATACTTTGAAGTTTATAAACATTTATTTTAAAACAAAACTAATTAAAACTCCTCGCGGGCCTTACCCCTTTGTAAAAACTGGCCCATCATCTCCTGCTAATACCCAACCTGTCCTCACTCTTCTTCCCAAATTGACTGTCATGGCTCCAGACCTCACCACTCCGTTGATTCCCACGACAACCCACCTTCATTCTTACGTCGACGGCTACCAGGAAGCCACCATCTTCTTGCTCTCCTGGAGACCGTCCTCCCCATCACCTTCAAGCCAAACTCGATCACCCTTTTCTGTCGCGTCGCAACAGTACTGCCTCGACCAGAAAGTCCACCGTATCCATCCCGACTTCCACCAAGGCTGCTCCTTCATCTCCCGAACCCAAATCCATCATTAGATTTTTACATCGAAGCTTCTAACCGCGGATTTCACTAACCCTAGATCCACTGCGATACTTTGGAGCACCTGGAGATGGCGTCGCACCTCACAAAACCGGTACCTGATCGAAGAGAATACAATGAGGATTGCAAATAAAATGGCTTTGGGATTTATAGAATTTTCTTTGTATTTGTTTGAGATTTTTCAAAGTGATGGTTTACTGTATAATTTCATTTGGGGTTGCGGCGCCCAGTTTGATCAGATAAAAAAAATGAAATTAGGGTTTAGTGAAATGTTGGGGTTATTTATAGGGTATTTAGATATTTTTAGATATTATAGGATATTTTATTTTAATCATTTTATGTCCGTTCTTGTTTTCTAAAAATCCGTGTGATCACACACGATACACAAAAATCACTAAACTGGACATGTAGCTACAGCTCGACATTACGATCCCAACGAAACTGGTTTCGTTGAATTCCGACTTCGTATGCTCACACAGCGTATTTTTAACCGTTATAATATCGACTGTTTCTCACTCTAAAAATCCGTACGGCCACACGGTGACTCTAAAAATCACGAAACTGGAAATCTAACAATAATTTGATGTTGCGGATCCAACAAAATTAGTTTCGTCGAATTCCAAGGTCGTATGAAAAACTGGCTATTTTTCAAGCGCTGAACTGACCTTTTTAAATATATAAATATATTTAAATATTATTAAATTAAATATTAATAAATTAATATTCTCGTATATATCCACAGATGATGTCGTACGGCTCCAGAATATCCTGCCAGAATTTATGACTTGATTTCCAGAATTCTGATTTGATCGATATTCAATTCGTATCGAAAAATCGATTTATAACGTATATAAAGCGTCGCAAATTATAAAGGAAATCCATAGCGACTTTTCTAAAATTTGATTTGGACGTGAATCAAAATCTACACGACGAAATCCCGATTTTTCTCTTCCACTAGAAAGATATACTCCACCAGCTCCACACGTTTCTTGTTTCACAGAAACCCGGCTTAAAACGAATCCTGTATATTCAGTTGAAGTTCAAATCGCCAAATAGCGAACTGCAGCGCCATTTCGAGCTAATTTATAAATATATTATAAATTATACGTTCAACTGTCGTCAATTGAATATATTCATTATTTAAATTTCGATATAACTGAATTATATATTTTCAACTGTCCAGTTTACACAATATTTTCAATTCCACTATTTCTGACAAATTCAGAAATAAATATATTTTATCCTATTATTTAAATTAATTAAATAATCATTTTTATTTAATTCAGGTCGTCGATATCGCCAAAACGATATTTAAATAATTAAATAATTTAATTATTCGGCAGCTAAAAATGTGGGTTACTACAATCTTCCCCCCTTAATAAAATTTCGTCCTCGAAATTGCTAAGGTAGAGGACGACCCTATCTATTGGAATTCCTAAGATTTGTTTACCCCTTATTTCTGATTTCAACTGAACCAATCAATATCGACTAAAATATTAATTCCTTCCGACTAACTAAAATTTTCAAAAATTCTGAAAATTTTCTAACACTTTATATTTTCGGAAAATTTGGCCATAACCTCCTTTGTACAGCCCTATCGGTAAACCACAACTCGCCTCTCTAGGCCATCTCCAATCCAAAAGAAAATCAAACAGCCAAGCGGCTTGCCAACTCGGCTCATAAATCTCATGCTTATATCAAATATAAACTTGTACCTTTTTGTCGGGTATATTAACCTTATCACTTTCACATGTTATCAATCCAACATATACCACTATCAATCCAATCAACTCTGATCAAATTTATCCTCAACACAACCATTCGCTTATACCTAAGTCGATTTCAATTTCAAATCAAATTTCCATTCTTGATTTCAAATTCTTAACTTACCAGTCCAATATGATTCCAGATTATTTCTAATCAAGTCCAATTCCACTTGACACCAATCTAGTTCGATATGATTTTCACTTAACTGGCTTTTAAATTCAATCTCAATTTCTATTGGCTTTTACAAATTCTACTTTAATTTGTTTTACTTCACACAATCTGTTTCTGGGAGGTTTTTTTTAAACAGCTTAGCCTTTTCCAAAAATAAGAATATTCATTTTGGAATTTCAAAACAGCTTGTTTTCTCAAAACAATTCAAAAACAAAACCTTTGGTAGTAATCCGTCACTTACAACTCGAAAATGAACACCGATGATGTCATGATCAACATCGGAATCTATTTTCCAGCTATCGAAGTGAGTTCAATACTATATCACTTTCAGTTTGAAAAACATTTTCAAAATCTCCCAGGAACTTAAAATTTCCTTATTTTAATTCCAATCTGATTTAAATTCAGATTTACTTCATCTTACTTCATATATTTTCCTTATATGAATTCTGATTAGTTATTTATAACTATTTCACCTTTTTATAATCTTACTCGATTATAATAACAACCAACACAACCAATATACTATACCAAATATATTCGGGTAAAATTATTCCATTTACCCTCTTTTCAAAACATACCATGTTGGTTCATCGTATTCAAGTGTTTATAAAACTCTTCCCGATACAGTGGATCAAACTGATCGTCCAAAATCCATAAGCCACTCAACCAATGAGTTTCCACAATATAAAACTTTATATTAACTAACAAATACGCACTCGTATATATACACTCAAAATCAGTCTAGGATATTACTAATCCCATCTCTACTGAATTACGCCACAGAGCCAAGGTAATAACTAAACCTATGCTCTGATACCAACTGTAGTGACCCGGATTTTGAGCGACTTTGGTTATCGACGTAAGCCCGACGTCGATAACCAAAACATCGAAAAATCCCGGTAATTAATGAAAGAAATTAGAAGGTGAGGATATATAAGATAGAAACTTAGAATAGAAGAAGAAGAAGAACATCATCATCAGAGTAAACACGAATCTCACAGCGGAACGAATAAAATATAACATAACATATCTTTGAAATAACATCAGTATATGTATACAATAGCACTTATCAGAGTACAACACTTACAACAACAGCGGAAATAATAATAGCTATAGAATCCTGAAGCCTCCTGCTCCAAGCTCTCCAAGTGTATCTGTAAAATCCCGACTACTTGACTGCCCGTACAAATTTAGGCACCCAAGAGTTTAGGGAAAACAACAAAATAAACTCCGGGTCAGTCATGGGACTGGTGTGAATAAACTCAAATCATTTAAACAGATATATGATATCTCATAAGACCACGCCGTGAATACGGAACGGGTTTTTCCCTTATGAGAATCCAAATAACTTTTCAAAGCAATATCATTCTGATATTATAATAATGTCTAAGTACAAATAAATATCCATCTAGCAGAAACGCTTGCATCTCACGTTACTACATATATAGTATACAATCAAAATCGCAAGCACGTATTGGATGATTGGATTTCCAACTATGACAAGGTATGGAACCACCTTCCGATCAGTGTACTCTAGGAACGATACACTGGAGTTCAACAAGAACATCTTGTAACTCAGCCACACATGACCGACCACTCATTTCGCTTGAGTGTATCGAATGTACATCACCAACGGTTGGGATCAGCAACCGTTCCCGTATATATATGGGACATCATTGATAGATTTAAGAAACAAATGAATATTCACTAGATAGGTGATTATACACCCTACTTCGGTGCGACCGACTTAGCCATGCTGCCTGCCCGATTTCTGTCATTTACCGGTTGATGAGGCTAGAAGCTACGCTTTATCATCACATCAGATTCACTTCGAATGCCACATTGTCAGATCAATCGAAAATCACTAATTGACGTCTACAACAATACATTACGTGTCAGCTAAAAGAAGTTTCCTTCTCCGCTTCCACTCTTGGTATAGTTGAAGAAATCAATGTACGTGATCGTCTGGAAATACTATGTCAGACATCCATCTTCATTCACTTAGAAATGTCACATCGTCACACCCGCCAAATCACAAATTGACTTATCCAAAAATAACACGGGTATACAGCTAAGAGAAACGAATTCCTCCGCCACCAAACATGAATACGTTTGAACAGATCAACTTACGCGATCCATTGGATATACTCTGTCAGACCTTCGTCCATACAAGTTGTCCTGGGACTGGACAAACCGAAGGCACTATTCTGTAAACAGGATAGCCCTTGCATTTTACTCTGTCTTCAATTATCTTTGGCATATATGATTCGCGACGCTTATGCCAATTCAGAGTGGTTCTTTGGATAATAATCCAACCGGTCTCTCCATATTAACAACGTTAAAATGGTCAAAACTGCAATAGTCGGTGAGTTAACTATCAAAGAAAAATAAGTGTGCAAACAACGATATTATTTCCAAATGGAAATTTTATCGAACAAACATCATTTAACATAAATCTCTTTAGTTCATTTATTTACTTATCTCCTGTTTCCCTATATTCTAAATTCTTATTTTCTTTTATCAGAAAACATTTCTGATTCTCGTTTGGAAAACATTTCCAAAACTCCTATACGATCAAACCTTACCATTTCTTAGTTAAGAAGGAAGTCACTCAAGTTGGGGTATAATTACCTCTCAGACCTTAACTGAACAACGTTATAACTTCGAAATGGTCAAAGTTTATCTTTTAAATCTTTAACAACTTCCTTACGCCTTTCTCGGATTCAATTTTACTAGTCCGCTTCTATATTTAAAACATTGGTTATAACGATAATGTTATAATCCCTACTTTCGAATTATCTAATCTTTAATTATAACTTCTATTCTTATTAGTGAATAATTAACCTAACACTTATTTATTTATAAATAAATCTCTATTTAGACACTGGAAAGTATAAGCACTTTCCCGAATTCGATATAATCGAATTTGCCGATTTACTCTCTTCGAGAAATCTCTATTTGATTAACTCTTCTTCGAATAACCTATATTCGTTTAACTTCTTCCTTTTCAAATATCTCATATTTGAAAATCTTACTTTCGAATAAACTATATTCGATAATCTCTCTTCGAATAACTAATATTCAATAACTCTTCCTTTTCATATCTCATATTTGAAAATCTCACTTCAATTAAACTATAATCGATGACTCCCTTCGATGAAACTAACATCGATAACTCCTTTCGATGAAACGATCATCGATAACTCCTTTCGATGAAACTAACATCGATTTATTTAACTCGACGAACTTAACTCGGCTAACTTAACTTGACTCGACTAACTCGACTTACTTGGTTCAACCTATTCGATCCGATTAACTAGGCTCGACTAACTTGACTAACTTAACTCGACTTACTTGGTTCGACCAATTCGATTCGATTAACTAGGCTCGACTAACTTGACTAACTTAACTCGACTTACTTGGTTCGACCAATTCGATTCGATTAACTAGGCTCGACTAACTTGGTCGAACCACCCGATCAACTCAACCTTTTTAACTTTAACTGGTTTTACTTGGTTTGACTAACTCAATTTATTAACTCGACTGACTAATTCAACTCGATTAACCTAACTTGATTTACTTATCTCGATTAACTGAACTAATCCCTTTGATTAACTCGACTAATTCACTTAACTCCTATCGAATAAACTATATTCGATTAACTCCTTTACTCTATTAGAATAAACTGTATTCGATTAACTCTAACTGATTAGCTCTAATTGGTTAACTCTAACTGATTAACTCTAATTGGTTAACTCTAACTGGTTAATCCCTTTCGAATAACATATTCGATTAACTAACTTCGAATACCATATTCGATTAACTAACTTCGAATACCATATTCGAGTTCTCCTTTCGAATGTCTATATTCGATTAACTAACTTCGAATACCATATTCGATTAAATTCTTCGAATGTCTATATTCGATTAACTTCTTCGAATGTCTATATTCGATTAACTAACTTCGAATACCATATTCGATTAACTTCTTCGAATGTCTATATTCGATTAACTAACTTCGAATACCATATTCGATTTCTCTAACTTCGAATACCATATTCGATTTCTCTAACTTCGAATACCATATTCGATTTACTTTATTCACTTTATAAAGATTTCCTTTTTAACAACGTTTTATTCATTGTAAAGGATTTACTTTTAAATAACGGTTCTACCCTTTAAAAATGATTTCCCTTTTTATAATGTTTCCTTTCCAATTCTATTTGTAAATGGTTTACAATTATTTCCTTTTCAAATTTATTCTCGAAATATTCTAACTCCTTAAATTCCCGGGAAAATTCGCCATAACCTCCTTTGTATCGGGAGCATCGGGAAAGTCCCCAAACTCGCCACACAGGCCTTTTCATTCAAAAAGAAAATGGTTTGAAATTATTTCCTTTTTATAACTTCTATTTACCGTTACAAATATTTCTTATTTATAACTTCTATTTATTTTCTAAATACATATTCTCCTTTTCAATTCTATTTGTTTTCTAACTAAAAATCCCTTTATAATCCTATTTGTTTACTAACAAATATTTCCTTTTATAAAACCGTGTTCGTTTTATAAATACTCTATTTTCAAATTGTTTCCTTTTATATAATCGGTTGATTTTATAAAACTCCTTTATTTCGATATACATTGAAATATTCCTTCTTACAACTCAGGGTTTCTTATGATATTTAAAATATCAAACAATGATGATCAATATCGTTCTAACATCCATAATCAATAACAGATTATAAATCACATCATATAACACTATATATGAAAACAGTAAAATAATTGTTGAGGAATCCAGTCGGATTCCTCCAACCTGTCTCCCTGCATCCACAGACGTTACCCAATATAATATATATCATATTTCATTTTGAAATGAAATATCCTGTTATACAGAACCATGTTTGATTAACAGTACATAGATTAACTATAACTACGTTTTCAATCAAATCTATTTAACAGTCCAGTTTAACAATCAATATACAGCAATCAATAAATAAAGGACAATTTATATTAAAATATAAATTGAGGAGAGTTAGTGAGTTTTACTCACATTGGCGCGTTAATCGTTAAATAACGGTTTGCGTTAATTTGACTGCGACGGACAATTTATTTCTCCATAAATTGTAACGAGCTCGGATTCACTCCCGGTCAGTCTCATTGTGTTGCTCCCGTCCATACTATCCCAACGGATCTTGTTCTGTGAAATTCTGTTTACGTATGACCGAGTTAAAATACTTCGAAGTTTATAAACATTTATTTTAAAACAAAACTAATTAAAACTCCTCGCGGGCCTTAGCCCTTTGTAAAAACTGGCCCATCATCTCCTGCTAATACCCAACCCGTCCTCACTCTTCTTCCCAAATTGACTGTCGTGGCTCCAGACCTCACCACTCCGTTGATTCCCACGACAACCCACCTTCATTCTTACGTCGACGGCTACCAGGAAGCCACCATCTTCTTGCTCTCCTGGAGACCGTCCTCCCCATCACCTTCAAGCCAAACTCGATCACCCTTTTCTGTCGCGTCGCAACAGTACTGCCTCGACCAGAAAGTCCACCGTATCCATCCCGACTTCCACCAAGGCTGCTCCTTCATCTCCCGAACCCAAATCCATCATTAGATTTTTACATCGAAGCTTCTAACCACGGATTTCACTAACCCTAGATCCACTGCGATACTTTGGAGCACCTGGAGATGGCGTCGCACCTCACAAAACCGGTACCAGATCGAAGAGAATACAATGAGGATTGCAAATAAAATGGCTTTGGGATTTATAGAATTTTCTTTGTATTTGTTTGAGATTTTTCAAAGTGATGGTTTACTGTATAATTTCATTTGGGGTTGCGGCGCCCAGTTTGATCAGATAAAAAAATGAAATTAGGGTTTAGTGAAATGTTGGGGTTATTTATAGGGTATTTAGATATTTTTAGATATTATAGGATATTTTATTTTAATCATTTTATGTCCGTTCTTGCTTTCTAAAAATCCGTGTGATCACACACGATACTCAAAAATCACTAAACTGGACATGTAGCTACAGCTCGACATTACAATCCCAACGAAACTGGTTTCGTTGAATTCCGACTTCGTATGCTCACACAGCGTATTTTTAACCGTTATAATATCGACTGTTTCTCACTCTAAAAATCCGTACGGCCACACGGTGACTCTAAAAATCACGAAACTGGAAATCTAACAATAATTTGATGTTGCGGATCCAACAAAATTAGTTTCGTCGAATTCCGAGGTCGTATGAAAAACTGGCTATTTTTCAAGCGCTGAACTGACCTTTTTAAATATATAAATATATTTAAATATTATTAAATTAAATATTAATAAATTAATATTCTCGTATATATCCACAGATGATGTCGTACGGCTCCAGAATATCCTGCCAGAATTTATGACTTGATTTCCAGAATTCTGATTTGATCGATATTCAATTCGTATCGAAAAATCGATTTATAACGTATATAAAGCATCGCAAATTATAAAGGAAATCCATAGCGACTTTTCTAAAATTTGATTTGGACGTGAATCAAAATCTACACGACGAAATCCCGATTTTTCTCTTCCACTAGAAAGATATACTCCACCAGCTCCACACGTTTCTTGTTTCACAGAAACCCGGCTTAAAACGAATCCTGTATATTCAGTTGAAGTTCAAATCGCCAAATAGCGAACTGCAGCGCCATTTCGAGCTAATTTATAAATATATTATAAATTATACGTTCAACTGTCGTCGATTGAATATATTCGTTATTTAAATTTCGATATAACTGAATTATATATTTTCAACTGTCCAGTTTACACAATATTGTCAATTCCACTATTTCTGACAAATTCAGAAATAAATATATTTTATCCTATTATTTAAATTAATTAAATAATCATTTTTATTTATTTCAGGTCGTCAATATCGCCAAAACGATATTTAAATAATTAAATAATTTAATTATTCGGCAGCTAAAAATGTGGGTTACTACAGTTCTAGATAATCTCTAGCTTGGTAAACCTCTACAATGATAGAAGAAAATTTAATGAGGTTAGAGAAGGAGACTGGGAATTAATATTATCACACTCTATAATACTCTTAAAAAATTAATCACATTTCAAACTGTTTACTTGATCGAACACTTCTGGAACCAGATTATTAATTTTACAATGTATGCAGAAAAAGGTAACCATGTAAGTAGTTTCAATGGTTTGGATCTCTGTTTCATTTTTGGTGCCATCATCTTTGACAATCAACAATGCCTTTTGATTGCTTCATGAATTTTGTTTATTGAAAGGAACTTGTAACCGCGGCAATTCAAACATCTGCATTAATGATTTAAAATCGCATTTATTTGAAATTTGATTTTACTGCATACAGGTTTAATTGGTTCAAGGGAAGATGCACAACTTTTTGATAAAATGGGAGTCATTGACCGATCGCACACGTAACTGAAATAAAAAATGTAAATAATTTTCCCTGTTTATAATATATGCTGTATAATAGTTTCTGGATATCAGGGTGTTTGGTATACAGGATGAGCTGCGAATTACGGGCTTTTGTTTAATATTACTAGTTTCTTTAATTCATTCAATATATTATCATTTATTCTTCATACTAATTTGCATAATATGTCTAAGGAGATATGCTAGAAAGCCCGAATTTTTTTTTTGTTAAAAAGTAAGAAATAAGGGTAATTCCGGAATTCATGGGTGGTAAGAATTGAATTCAGGGGGGTATTTATGTAATTCAAGGGGTGGGCCTCCTATTTTTTTGTCTCGGGTGTACTTTTTGACAAAAACCTTTTTTGTCATAGTAGCATTTTTGTATGTCTAAGGGCACTAATCTGGTGGTAAAACCATAGAGTGAATGCACAGGCCTTGGGTTCAATTCCCGGATATTAATTATCAAACTTCAAGAAAAAAATAGAATTAATATTTTGCTGAAATATAGGAATACATATCATCACATAATTTGGTTTTTGATAGAATTTGACATGTCTGATCCACATGTTAACAAAACTTGCAAATCAGTATGGCTAAGGAAACAAAATAACTAAAAAGACTTAAAACATGATTCAAGCTACCACAACAATTGGCATAACATATAAGAGTTGGTTCACCATGTTAAAATGAATATCATACTACCACAACAACATTTACCATGCTAAAACAAACAATAGTTGGTTTACCAAAAATGGCTTACAAAATGCAGGAATACAAGAATAAAATGATTCAGACCTAGTAATTACAACTAAAAACATATAAGAATTGCATACTATGCTCAAAACCTATTTGGCATGGGCTTTCGGCACATATTTAAAACTTTCTGAACTCTACCAATCTTCATCGGTATCATCTTCTAATTCAATATCGGTATCAAATTCATGCTTGACCTCTGTATCTTCTTCTTCATCATCATCATCTTCATTTTCGAAGAGTTCCACAACAACATTTGATTCATCATTAAGAGGTCCAACATCATCATCATGTTCTACTATATTTAATTGTTCACTTGCTTCAAAATCAGCTTGGTAAGCATGGACATTTAGAATATTGGTATCAAAAGATATCGTGCTTTTGTTTTACAAACAGCCCACCATTCCGACTTACTTGTGTTGATGGATGGATAAGGTGTGTAGTATACTTGAATCGCTTGTCTTGCCAAAACAAATGGATCATACTCTGAATATTTGAGAGTATGATTTACTTCAATAAGGGGATAATCTTTATGCACGCGAATGCCAACATTTGGTGTGTTGTTAAACTAATCACATTTGAACAAAACAACCTTTTGTTCTAGCTTAAGTGAATATGTTAATTCAATAATCTCTTTCAACACACCGTAGTAATCATCGATATGAGCATTCAGATCATCGCTACCTTTTACACACACACACACACTGCTATTGAATGTCGATTTATGAGCTCCATATTCTTGTGTGTTAAACTTAAACCCGTTGACGAAGTATGTTGGAAATTTTCTAACTTTGAGTTGTGGCCCAAGTGCAAGATATTTCAAGCCAATATCGACGATATTATGTGCATGTAACTATCAATTATTATACAATATGTTAATAATATAATGTACGAGTAATATATTAAATTTTCAATAATTAATGATAATAATAATTTTAGTTACATAACATACTTACATAATTCAAAAACCAATCGACAAATTTCTTGCCGAGCTCGAGAGTTGATTGTTCTTCTTCAAAAATTCTATTTCGTCACATATCAATGTAAGCAAAAACTTTATACAAGTATCTAGGTAAGTCATTCGATATATAACTAGAAAAAAATTACCTAATAAAAGGGTCTACTTCGGTACAATTGAGTAGTACGTAATTTCTGATAGTATGAAGATCTTTATCATTCAACCAACATTCTTTACATTTACCAAAGGATCTTCCATGTTTTCTAAACATGGATATAAGATTCTCAAATGAATCATCCACGGTATCTTCAACGTTACAAGGAACACTATTAAGCATTGATTTAACATGCTCCTCGAAGTAATGGTCAAAAAATGTAGATGCTTCTTCCACAATGTATGACCTACAAATTGACCCCTCCACACGTGCTTTTTGTTTTATTTTTTTTCTTCAAATGACCCAAGTACCTATACATGAGTACTTTATGTGATACATAATACAACATATTTAATTATAAGGGTTGTTAGTTTTTTAATTACCTTTCAAAAGGATACATCCATCCATACTGAACTGGTCCTCGAATCAATGCTTCACTAGGTAGATGTATGAGAAGATGTTCCATAACATTAGATAAGCCTGGAGGGAATATTTGTTCCATCTTACAAAGTAATATTGGTATGACTTCTTTAAGTTTTTTCAAGTGTTCTATTTTCAATGAAGTCGAACACAGATCTTTGTAAAACATGCTAAGTTCAGTGATGACTTTCCAAACTTTAGCTGGTAATAATTCTTTAAAAGCTATTGGAAAAAGTGTCTCAATAAAAACATGGCAATCGTGACTCTTCATTCCTGACATTTTCCTAGATTTTAAATCAACACATCTTCTTATATTTGAAGAAATACCATCTGGGAATTTTTAAGTACTGATCCATTACAATAATTTCTTACAACTATCATGATCTAACTCGTAACAGGCTAAAGGTTTAACATTCTGATGAGTTGGGTCGAGTTCAAGTTCAGGTCACTTACAATACAATGCAATATCTCGTCTTGATTTCAAGTCATCTTTTGTCTTTCCACTCACATTCAACACCGTGTTAAAGACATTGTCAAACATATTTTTTTCATTGTGTATTACGTTGATATTGTGTCGAAGCAACAAATGTTTCCAATATGGCAATTCCCAAAATATGCTTTGCTTGCACCAATTATGAGTTTTTCCTTTACCAAAATTTTTTTCTTCTTTCCCAACTTCATGAATCTTTGGATAATCTTTAATGATTTCGTAAATTTCTTCACTAGATAAATTTGGTGGCGATGATCTTCTTTCAACCTTGTTCGCTTTAAAATTCTTCTTATTATATCTATAACGGTCATCAATATGCAAAAAACAACGATGACAATCAAATCATGATTGTTTTCCACCATTTTGTAGTCGAAATGCTTATGTATGTTCCATACAATATGGGCAAGACAGTCGACCACTTGTACTCCAACTAGAAAGCATTCCATAAGCAGGAAAATCACTTATGGTCCACAATAAAGAAGCATATATTCTAAAATTATTGTTTCTAGATATATCATAGGTAACGATTCCCTCATCCCATAATTTCCTCTTCTATTCGATTAAAGGCTGCAAATACACGTCAATTCTTTTTGTATTTCATGGTCCGGGAACAATAAGAGTCAGAAACATATACGAGTTTTTCATACACATCCAAGGTGGTAAATTATACAGTGTCAAAATAACAGGCCACGATGAATATTTACTTCCATACTGACTAAACGATGCAAACTCATTTGTACATAAGCCAAGTCTGATATTGCATGATTCATTTGCAAAGTTCGGATAAGCATTGTCAAAATGCTTCCAAGCTTCACCATCTGATGGATGACATAAAACTTATTCCTCGTGAGTTCTTTCTTTATGCCATCTCATATGAAATGCAGTTGTTGGAGATGCATACAACCTTTGTAGTCTAAGTGTAATGGGAAGATAATGCATTCGACTGTAAGGAACATCTTTGGCTTTATTTTTCTTCATTATGTATCGTCAACAATTACAAAATTTGCAATTAGCTAGATCTATATCATCTTTCCAATATAACATGCATCCATTTTTACATGTATCTATCTTTTGATATGGCAAGCCAAATGCAGAAATTTGTTTTTTCATCTTATATAAGCTTTCTGCTAACACATTATCAGGCGGTAACATTTCTTTGCTTGCTTGGAGAAATGCATCAAATTCATTTTCTGTAGTATTATATTTAGCTTTTATTGCTATAAACCTAGCCGTCGCTGATAACTCCGTGTGTGTTTCACAACCATTCCACAATGGTCTGTTTGCAGCTTGCAACAATTCATAATTTTTTTTGCTTTTGGGTTAGGATCTTCCTCCCATTACGCTCTTCATCATGATAATCATGTAGCGTTGGACCTGCAACATCATAAACCATTTCCAACATTCTATTTTCTGAGATGGTTGCTTCAGAGTAATTTGTGGTTTCATTTTCACCAACATTCATTCTTTCAGATCTTCTCTCCATTTCTCCGCGATATTTCCATATATAGTAATCAAGTATGAACCCTTTAGACAATAAATGCTCTCTTACGTTATCATTCTTTTGCAATTTCCTATTATCACATTTAATGAAAGGGCAACAGATTACATCTTCAGTGCCATTGTTAGTTGCAAAATTCATGAATACGTCCAAACCATCCAAAAAAGATTTCTTTATCCATCCTTTCTCCCTTTTTCTATTATACATCCATCTACACTCACTTGAGTAGTTCATTGAAACTGCAACAAGAAAGGATCATATATTCAGTCATGGTTGATCAATTAAATTGCTAATGTAATTTACATGGATAGTACCACGTTACCATATTATAACCAAATTGTGCCTCTTACATCAATTTATTTTCAGTCGGTCATTCTTTTCCTTTCTATATTAAAACAATAATTATTTAGCAGCTACAATTGTCGGATTTCATCACATTTGTACAAAGTAGGAAAATACAAATGCCATCTAAAATAGCTTAAAAAATCATTTATTTATTATGTAAAGAAAAGAAAGAAATAAAGTATGAGAATTGAGCATTCTGCAGCTCACTAATATCAGGATTCAAGACGTCGAGTTCAAATTAAGCACATTATGATCCTTTTATTCACGGCATCAACGATGCCAACTCAACATGATGCAACTTCGGATTTTCTATGATTTCGATTCACTACAACGCTACTTCGAATTTTCTTTGGTTTTGTATCAACTTTCATTTTAATAATTGATTTTTTTCCTAAATTTAATTTGTTTGTTTATGCTTGAACACGTTACTATATAGATTTTTTTTAGTAAATGCATTATGCCTAAATGTTACAGTCTAAAGGACAAATTAAGCACATCTTTTTTAGAAACGAATTTAATCGAAGATGTTTGAATAAGATTGCACAGATGCTTTTGAAATTAAGAGTAGCCATGTAAAGGTTCCGAAATTCATTATTCATATAAGTAATTTACTTACAAAATTTCATTTTATACGGTTCTTGTTTCATATTTAAAAAAAATCCCAATTTTTGTTTGTGCATTGCATTTCTTTGAATATAAACAAATAGAAAAATTAGAAACACACCAATATTTTTATTCTGAAATAACTTTTAAGTGTTCTAGCTCTACAACGCTTATATTTTGTTTCTATGGACAAGTGTTTCCGTACTTATTTTATTTTTTAAAATTCCTTATCTTTTTTACTATAAAAAGGCTAAACAACCCAATAACTAAAAGCTAAATGCACAAACCATTATGGCATTATCATAAACCAATATCATTCCTCGGTTGTCAACTCAAATATCAATGCACAGATGCAAGCAACTATCATTATAGTAGTTGAATCAGTGATGTTCTCTGTTATTAAACAAAGAAAGCAATCGACATTGGGAACTAAAGTAAGCTGTAATGTTTTTTTCTTTCATGTATTTATTAAGCCATGTTTCAAATTTTAATTCGAAAATCAATACAGCGTAGCTGCCACGTATTTGCAAAAGTTTATGAAAATTAGTACGACGATCTTAAACAATGATTGCAATACCGTTGGTGTCACAATTTGATGTAACTGTGAACTTCACAAACAGATATATAATGTCACGAAATCAAATTTTACTTTTAAAGTAGTATCTCCTTTTGTAACAGCCCGCATTTTACGTATCAGAAGATCGTAAAATATTTTTATTTTATTCCCTAAGTGTTGGATCGTTCTCATCTTTTGATATGTTGCTTATGGGGATGTGTGACATGTCCATAATTTTTACCGATTTTGTTTGTGACCATTTTGCCCCTGTCAGTCTTGTACAGGGCATAACTTTTGACTCAGGTCGAATCAGAGGGTGAGACCTGTGTCATTGGAAAGGAATTGATGATTCTCTTTCCGTAGAGTGGTTACATGAAAGATTTGGCTCAGCGGTTTGGGAGAAATCACTGTTTTAAGGTTTTTCAGTTGGCTGTTCAGGTTTTGGAAGGCTAATGGGCTGATTTGGAGAAAGCCCATTAGAAAGTAGGTGGAGACTATAAATAGGGGGTAAGGGATATGGAGAAAGGTTGGCATTTTCCATTCTCTTATGGGAGGCCTTGATCTCCTTCTTCCTCTAACATCTTTCCACCATTAAAATTCCAAAATCCAAGGAGGGAAATCGAAGATCTACACCATAAGAGGCTAGATCTATATTGTTTCAAGGGCGAATTCATCGGATTGAGGAGTTTGATTCGAAGTGTTCGCTGTCCGGATTGCTTTTTCATTCTTTTTGCATCGATTTGGAGGATTGGTGAGTGATTTACATCTCTCATTCGGATGCATGCAAGTATATGAGTTTTATGTTGTTAATTTCATCATTTCCATGTTATTTTCCTTAGATCTATACCATGCTAAGTTTATTCTACATATGAATCATTCTAGGATCTGATCTAGATAATTTAAAAGGTAAGTTTTGTGTTATTTCTTGAGTTTATGCAAGTTAGACCAATATTTGAGTTCATATGTTCATTTATCATGATTTTGGGAAATTTATGTGTTTTGATGGAAATTGTTAGATTGATGATATTTTTGGTTGCATAACATGTTTGTGGTTGCGTTTGGATGAATTGGATGAGTTGGTTTCGTCGTTTGGCGAAGTTTTGGTCGAAATCGAAGTCGAAATGGAGTTGTGCAGGTTTCTGGTCGGTTTTGAAGGACCAGAGAAGGTTCTGGTCTATCCAGAAGGAACAGAAGAGATTCTGGTCTATCCAGAAGGAGCAGAAGAGATTCTGGTCTATCCAGAAGGAGCAGAAGAGATTCTGGTCGGTCCAGAAGGAGATTCTGGTCGGTCCAGAAGGACCAGAGAAGGTTCTGGTCGGTCCAGAAGGACCAGAGAAGGTTCTGGTCTATCCAGAAGGAGCAGAAGAGATTCTGGTCTATCCAGAAGGAGCAGAAGAGATTCTGGTCTATCCAGAAGGAGAAGAAGAGATTCTGGTCGGTCCAGAAGGACCAGAGAAGGTTCTAGTCTATCCAGAAGGAGCAGAAGAGATTCTGGTCTATCCAGAAGGAGTAGAAGAGATTCTGGTCGGTCCAGAAGGACCAGAGAAGGTTCTGGTCGGTCCAGAAGGACCAGAGAAGGTTCTGGTCTATCCAGAAGGAGCAGAGAAAGTTCTGGTCGGTCCAGAAGGAGCAGGGAAGGTTCTGGTCTGTCTAGAAGGAGCAGAGAAGGTTCTGGTCGGTTTTGGATCTTCCCAGGAAGAGCAGGTTTTGGGATCTTCCCAGGAAGACCAGGTTTTGGATCTTCCCAGGAAGAGCAGGTTTTGGGATCTTCCCAGGAAGACCAGGTTTTGGATCTTCCCAGGAAGAGCGGGTTTTGGGATCTTCCCAGGAAGACCAGGTTTTGGATCTTCCCAGGAAGAGCGGGTTTTGGGATCTTCCCAGGAAGACCGGGTTTTGGATCTTCCCAGGAAGACCAGGTTTTGGGTCTTCCAAAGAGAGCTCGGTGATGATGTAGCTTCGAGATGGTTCAAGTAGGAAGGCTCGAAGTGATGAATGTGTTCGGTGGCAACTCTAAAGTGTCCTGAGTTGGGTGATGATGATTGCTCTAAGGTGTTCTGAGCATGGCAACTCTAAAGTGTCCTGAGTTAGTGAATAGTCGTGATTGATAGCGACTAGAGATGCGAAGGCTGAGAGGTCATCGTTGTCATAGGTTCTAGCGGGCTCAAAGCAAGGGTTATATGATTTCGTTGTATGGTCGAATACCCTGGGTTTCGTGGTATGGCCTAGAATACGTTTCGTTGTATGACGTATGGAGTTTTGCTAGAACCGGGGTTTCGAGTATGGCCCTTGACGGATGGCAATATGGGCCAGTCATATGATAACAATGGTTTCAAAGCAGGATTGGCGGTGATAGCCAGAGTCAGTCATGGATTATTGGTTGTTTTGTTTGTACTATCTCACATGGATTGTCCAAAGTCGAGGGAGATGTTCTTTGAGTGCTTAAGTGATATTGGTCTAGGCCTCTGGCAAGAGTATTTGAGGGATGTTAAACTCGATTAGGAACTGCCTGTGTGAGACTTATGTAATCTGGATGTTATGTGTGTTCTCTATGATTGAATGGTTGTTCTGGTTCCATGGATTAATGGTTGAAATGCTTGGTCTAAAGGCTATCACTGTCCGATGTGGGGAAGATAAGGTTGAGTTCTTCTCTGGTGTTGTGGGTAGATAATTTGTTCATTTACCCATTCTCATATACTTTCTTGTTGAAGTTTGTTAGCTGTTTTATCGCTCACTAAGACTATTGTCTGACTCAAGGTTTTATGTCTCCTCTTATTACCTTGGGTTGTTCATCCGGTTGTGGGTGGGCAGACTAAGTAGCAGGTTACAGGTAATGGAGCTTAGTGATACGGAGGAGCTAAGCGATGACGAGCAGGAGGCTGGCGTACCAGTTTTATTACTATCTAGTATTTCTATTTCCACTGTTTGAGTTGCTTGAGTGTTGTGGTGAGTCCTTATGTACAAACTTTGATATCAGTTGGATAATCTTTCTGGATGTTGAGAAAGTTTCAAAAGTTTGTTATATGATACCTCATTACTATTACCTGTTGTATATGTTCTATTATATTTTATCCTTGCGTTGTGAATTCTACGACAGGTTTCGATGTGTTTACCTACTCTGATGATCGTCCATAGCAGCCAGGCACACCTTTCAGCGCATTATTTCTCTTGTTTAGTGCGGGGGTTATGGGCGGTCGTCACATTTGGTATCAGAGCTCTGGTCAACGATTTTGGCCAAAGTTCAAAGACGTAAATTACGTATGAGAGACGTATTTGTAGATTTCAGTTGGATGTTTACTATATATATTAGCATATATAGTAGTAACGGTTGTATCCCTTTAGCAGTTTATCTTGTAAGTGGACTAATTATTCTAAATTGCAGATTTAGAATGAGTAGACGAGAAACAAGACGCGCTGCTAGTGGAGCCAATACTGGAGGGGGAAATGGAGGTGAACCTAATTACCCGGCCATGTTCGAAGCCATGGCAGAAGAAATTATGCGAAGGGTACCCGCTCCAGTGGCGGCAACGGTAGATGTAGGTGTGCGAGTTCCTAGAGTAGATTTTGCAAAGATGTGCAAGGACTTTATATCTCTAGGAGGGAAACCATTCAAGGGAACTGAACCAGCTGAAGAGGTTCAGAGGTGGATGGATTCATGTGTTCGAATCTTTGGAGACTTGGGTATTGAAGATGCAATGAAGAGAAAGCTTGCATCAAGGCAGCTTCAGAGCAGGGCCATGGAATGGTGGAATTCTGTCATACTCGAGACTCCGGAAGAGGAGATTTCATGGGAGCAATTCCAAGCTAAGTTTGAAGCAAAGTTTATCTCCACTGCTCAGAAGTCCGTTCTCTTCAAGAAGTTCGTAGAGTTGAAGTAGAATGGCAGATCAGTTCTTGACTACATTTCTGATTTTGAAGCTTTGTCTAGATATGCTCGTTCATACATTGATACACCCTATCAGAAGAACGAGAAGTTTGTCTTGGGTTTGGATGCTCATATTGGAAAACCGCTTGTGGACCATCTTGATGATTCATTTGAGAAGATTGTGGAAAAAGCTATTCGTCATGAGAGCTTGTTTCCCAAGGAAGCAAATGTTGTCGCTGCAACCAAGGATGCTCAGAAACCACAGCAGGGTGGTAATAACAATAAGAAGAAGAGGCAGCAACAACAGGAAGGGGAAAGTGGACAGAAGAAGCAAAAGGGTGAAGTGACTTGCTATAACTGCTGGCAGAAAGGCCATTTTGCTAACGAGTGCAAGAATCCCAAGGCTGAGAAGAAGTGCTTCAAGTGTGGAAAGTCTGGACATGAGAAGAAGGATTGTCCGGAAGCAGCTAAGGGAAACCAGATCGTGAAGGCTTATGCTTTGGAAGCCGTGCCGTCTTCTTCGAGGGGTCTGACTGTTGAGGAGAAGGGAAAGGGTGTCGTGGTGCAAGGTACTCTTTCCGTTAAAGGTGTTTCAGTTCGAGTGTTGTTCGACACTGCAGCTTTGCGCTCGTTTGTTCGTTATGAGCATGTGCGTCGCTTGGGTTTGAAACCCGAGATGCGTGATAGACTAATCCAGTTGAGGGTTCGTCTAGTTTGTGTATGTTTGGCATGATCTTGCTTTGTCGAGTCATGGTTGTTCTTTTTGGTTTTTGCGATGATCTCCGCTGGGTTTGGGATCATCTTGGGCATAGTTTGGCTCAAGAGATATGCGGCAAGGGTATATTGCGAGAAGATAGAGGTGAGAGTCGGTGATGTGGAAGAGCGAAAGGTGTTGGTTGGATGTAAGCTCGAAGAAGGTATCTTCGTAAGTTTTTCGCTTGGGATTCCACAAGAAGACTTGTCATCTGTGCTAGTCGCAAAAGAGTTTGAGAATGCCTTTGAAGAAGGGTGTTGCCGCATCGTGAGATGAGTGTAGGATCGTTTTGATCGAGGGGGCTAGGTCTATCGTTTTACCTCTTAGGCAGATGGTGCCTAAGGAACAGCAAGAGTTGGAGGTGCGAATTCGCGATCTTTTGGAGAAAGGATTCATTCGGAGGAGTATTTCCGAATGGGGTGGTTTCTCCAGGGCAGTATGAAACCTAGAAGTTGAGTCCGTAGTTACGAGACCTCGTAAGCTGCTTCGTGTTTGAGGGGAACAACACGAAATAGCTTTGGAGGTATAAGGTCATGTTGTTGTAGAATTCCGCGTGCTAGGATAAGGCTATGGATGCATGGCTTGATGGTTGCTAGTTTGGATGATAGGATTGGCTTCACATGGATGATAGGCATGCGGAATTGTTGTGGTTGCTTGGAATTTCGGGGGCGAAATTCTTAAGGGGGGGGGGGGGGGGGTAGAATGTAACAGCCCGCATTTTACGTCTCGGAAGATCGTAAAATATTTTTATTTTATTCCCTAAGTGTTGGATCGTTCTCATCTTTTGATATGTTGCTTATGGGGATGTGTGACATGTCCATAATTTTTACCGATTTTGTTTGTGACCATTTTGCCCCTGTCAGTCTTGTACAGGGCATAACTTTTGACTCAGGTCGAATCAGAGGGTGAGACCTATGCCATTGGAAAGGAATTGATGATTCTCTTTCCGTAGAGTGGTTACATGAAAGATTTGGCTCAGCGGTTTGGGAGAAATCACTGTTTTAAGGTTTTTCAGTTGGCTGTTCAGGTTTTGGAAGGCTAATGGGCTGATTTGGAGAAAGCCCATTAGAGGGTAGGTGGAGACTATAAATAGGGGGTAAGGGATATGGAGAAAGGTTGGCATTTTCCATTCTCTTATGGGAGGCCTTGATCTCCTTCTTCCTCTAACATCTTTCCACCATTAAAATTCCAAAATCCAAGGAGGGAAATCGAAGATCTACACCATAAGAGGCTAGATCTATATTGTTTCAAGGGCGAATTCATCGGATTGAGGAGTTTGATTCGAAGTGTTCGCTGTCCGGATTGCTTTTTCATTGTTTTTGCATCGATTTGGAGGATTGGTGAGTGATTTACATCTCTCATTCGGATGCATGCAAGTATATGAGTTTTAAGTTGTTAATTTCATCATTTCCATGTTATTTTCCTTAGATCTATACCATGCTAAGTTTATTCTACATATGAATCATTCTAGGATCTGATCTAGATAATTTAAAAGGTAAATTTTGTGTTATTTCTTGAGTTTATGCAAGTTAGACCTATATTTGAGTTCATATGTTCATTTATCATGTTTTTGGGAGATTTATGTGTTTTGATGGAAATTGTTAGATTGATGATATTTTTGGTTGCATAACATGTTTGTGGTTGCGTTTGGATGAATTGGATGAGTTGGTTTCGTCGGATTCGTCGTTTGGCGAAGTTTTGGTCGAAATCGAAGTCGAAATGGAGTTGTGCAGGTTTCTGGTTGGTTTTGAAGGACCAGAGAAGGTTCTGGTCTATCCAGAAGGAGCAGAAGAGATTCTGGTCTATCCAGAAGGAGCAGAAGAGATTCTGGTCTATCCAGAAGGAGCAGAAGAGATTCTGGTCTATCCAGAAGGAGCAGAAGAGATTCTGGTCTATCCAGAAGGAGCAGAAGAGATTCTGGTCGGTCCAGAAGGACCAGAGAAGGTTCTGGTCGGTCCAGAAGGACCAGAGAAGGTTCTGGTCTATCCAGAAGGAGCAGAAGAGATTTTGGTCTATCCAGAAGGAGCAGAAGAGATTCTGGTCTATCCAGAAGGAGAAGAAGAGATTCTGGTCGATCCATAAGGACCAGAGAAGGTTCTAGTCTATCCAGAAGGAGCAGAAGAGATTCTGGTCTATCCAGAAGGAGTAGAAGAGATTCTGGTCGGTCCAGAAGGACCAGAGAAGGTTCTGGTCGGTCCAGAAGGACCAGAGAAGGTTCTGGTCTATCCAGAAGGAGCAGAAGAGATTCTGGTCGGTCCAGAAGGACTAGAGAAGGTTCTGGTCGGTCCAGAAGGAGCAGAGAAAGTTCTGGTCGGTCCAGAAGGAGAAGGGAAGGTTCTGGTCTGTCTAGAAGGAGCAGAGAAGGTTCTGGTCGGTTTTGGATCTTCCCAGGAAGAGCAGGTTTTGGGATCTTCCCAGGAAGACCAGGTTTTGGATCTTCCCAGGAAGAGCAGGTTTTGGGATCTTCCCAGGAAGACCAGGTTTTGGATCTTCCCAGGAAGAGCGGGTTTTGGGATCTTCCCAGGAAGACCAGGTTTTGGATCTTCCCAGTAAGAGCGGGTTTTGGGATCTTCCCAGGAAGACCAGGTTTTGGATCTTCCCAGGAAGACCAGGTTTTGGGTCTTCCAAAGAGAGCTCGGTGATGATGTAGCTTCGAGATGGTTCAAGTAGGAAGGCTCGAAGTGATGAATGTGTTCGGTGGCAACTCTAAAGTGTCCTGAGTTGGGTGATGATAATTGCTCTAAGGTGTTCTGAGCATGGCAACTCTAAAGTGTCCTGAGTTGGTGAATAGTCGTGATTGATAGCGACTAGAGATGCGAAGGCTGAGAGGTCATCGTTGTCATAGGTTCTAGCGGGCTCAAAGCAAGGGTTATATGATTTCGTTGTATGGTCGAATACCCTGGGTTTCGTGGTATGGCCTAGAATACATTTCGTTGTATGACGTATGGAGTTTTGCTAGAACCGGGGTTTCGAGTATGGCCCTTGACGGATGACAATATGGGCCAGTCATATGATAACAATGGTTTCAAAGCAGGATTGGCGGTGATAGCCAGAGTCAGTCATGGATTATTGGTTGTTTTGTTTGCACTATCTCACATGGATTGTCCAAAGTCGAGGGAGATGTTCTTTGAGTGCTTAAGTGATATTGGTCTAGGCCTCTGGCGAGAGTATTTGAGGGATGTTAAACTCGATTAGGAATTGTCTGTGTGAGACTTATGTAATCTGGATGTTATGTGTGTTCTCTATGATTGAATGGTTGTTCTGGTTCCATGGATTAATGGTTGAAATGCTTGGTGTAAAGGCTATCACTGTCCGATGTGGGGAAGATAAGGTTGAGTTCTTCTCTGGTGTTGTGGGTAGATAAGTTGTTCATTTACCCATTCTCATATACTTTCTTGTTGAAGTTTGTTAGCTGTTTTATCGCTCACTAAGACTATTGTCTGACTCAAGGTTTTATGTCTCCTCTTATTACCTTGGGCTGTTCATCCGGTTGTGGATGGGCAGACTAAGTAGCAGGTTACAGGTAATGGAGCTTAGTGATACGGAGGAGCTGAGCGATGACGAGCAGGAGGCTGGCGTACCAGTTTTATTACTATCTAGTATTTCTGTTTCCGCTGTTTGAGTTGCTTGAATGTTGTGGTGAGGCCTTATGTACAAACTTTGATATCAGTTGGATAATCTTTCTGGATGTTGAGAAAGTTTCAAAAGTTTGTTATATGATACCTCGTTACTATTACCTGTTGTATATGTTCTATTATATTTTATCCTTGCGTTGTGAGTTCTACGACAGGTTTCGATGTGTTTACCTAGTCTGATGATCGTCCATAGCAGCCTGGCACACCTTTCAGCGCATTATTTCTCTTGTTTAGTGCGGGGGTTATGGGCGGTCGTCACACCTTTTTATCAAAAAAATTAGTGAATAAATAATTTCGTGGATTCAAATCCCATCTCTGACAATAGCTATATATAATACATAAATATGCATGTGTTTTTTTATCATTATACTTTTTGCAATTCTCTTTTATATTCACATTATCATCAGATAGCCCTCTTCTAAAATATTCATTCCTCCTGGATAATTTAACATCATACAATTAACACTCTACCCATTTAACTCTCAGTTTTCATGAACAACCATTCTCTTAGTAAAAAAAACTTATAGTTAACTAGTCATGTTATTAAAAAGAAGATACCCCCCTCCCCCAACGCACGCACTCACATAAAAAAAAACCACATGTGTATATGCATGATCAGATACGGTGACTAAATCATTGATCACTGGAATCGATACTTCTTCGTATTTGCATGCAAGAAGCAAGGCAGTACTCCTACTAACTGAAGCTTCTTCCTAACAACTGCTTGCCTCAAAATCTATCTATTATGTTCACGGTAAGGTACAGTGTTTCCTCCATTAGCTCAAACTTGTAGTGTACCTCTACGAGCCATTCAATCAGAATAGAACCCATTTTGTTGTTGATGTCGAATTGCTTGGACATGTAATCAAGATGAACACAACTGCTAGCATATCATCACCAAAATCCACAACTGCCAGTGGATTTCCTACATCGCATATATCAATATTTTGTGCATTTTCAGTGACAATATCTTCCATCACAATTTCATCAGTGAGCTCATAATCCTGTCTCTTCTTATTCTTCATCCATCGGCACATCCTCATCAACAATAATGGGATTGTGCCTCTCATTCCCACTAACTTGGCCATGTTTACTACTAGTCTACTCATGACTTTGCAGTAAGTAGAAGCAAATTGCCTTGTTATTGATCTTTGATGTATAACACTATCATTACTGCCACAAACGACTTCTTTTAATTGTCTCTTATTAGCGGCCAAGGATAAGAAGGCGCATCAACAAAGTTCTTAATGGCCAAGGATAAGAAGGTGCATACATCTTGGCATATGGACATGGATATACTCGTATGATGCTACACGAGGGTCACACAACTAAAAATTAGGCTACATGTATGCCTTGGAGATGTTGATAATTTTGTGATTCTTTTAGAGCGATTTAGCATTTTACAAAAAATTTACAAATCAATAAAAAATATTCTCGTAATTACTCATAATTAACCATAATGAATACGAGCAAAATTTTCTTGTAAAATCAATTGTTCATCTTCCATGAAATATTAATCTTTCTTCCAAAACATATCATCGAAAAAGTCCAAACGTTCTCTAATATTTTTTTAGTTTTAATAAAATATCTTAAATATAATCAAATGTTTTGGTGCAAGTATCCTTAAATATCTAGCTGATATGTATGCAAATCTTAAGAATGTGCCAAATGTTTATCCAAATGTGAACAACATACATTATAATGATTTGCATATCCAGTACTTGTATTCCTGCATGTATCCATGCTGCTCGTCATTACATAGATATAGTAATGGATGGTAGTAAATCAACAGACACCATTTAGGCTAAAATAATGAGGGGATGTTCATTTGAAGAATACACATGAAAACTATATGAAATCATTTTTATTTTTATTTTTTTGGGAAATCAAGTATATATATTTTTGATGTATGTATATATTGAGATTTTTATGCCCTATAAATTTATGTAATTTATACATCTAGTATCATATAAAGTAAAACATTCAAGGCCACACAGTCATCCATTAAAAGCTTATGTAATTGTTTACATGCCTAAAGATCCATATATATAGGAAACTTTACTTTTTCAATAGCGCAATGTATATGAGACTGGAACAATGCAGTCATGGAGTTGCATTATGCATTTCCGTAACCCTGGAACATTTAGAAGCCGGTATATGTTCACATGCCAAGTCATTGCATGTTCAAGCCTTAAGCTGAAAGATCATTTATATAGCAAAAACACTATTCAAAAATAAGGTAGTAGGTTATCATCATTCACTTTGTTAAGTACTCTAAAAAAAAAAAGGAAGTGGCTGTTTAAACACAAATTTGATATAAATCAAGAGAAACAAATCTCATTCATTGAATCAATTTGTCCTTATATGAAAGGTGAAAATCAGGAGGAAATCCAATAGTTAAACTTTATGTTCTGTTAAAATTTTGTGTTTATGCAGACTCTCTCATAAATAAATAAGAATGTTGTGCAGTTATTCTGCTAAATGAAAACAGATGTCGGAGACAATATTAATATTTTTCAAGCTAGCATTTACACAAATATTTACAATGGTAGTAGTTCTGTTACAACTAGGAAATCATTAAATATTAATTTTACGATTTACTTATTGGTCTAAAATTAGTAAAATATAAATATAATGCAAAAGTAAAATAAAAAACAATAAAAATTTAGGGTTGGACTGTTTTTATTTTAGTGTCGATATTTTTTTTTTTTTTTGAATGCACAACCATTGTAGAGAACAAACCTCCCTGGAAGTCAGCAGATAAAACAAATTAGATTTGTAAATATACATTTGATTATAATTAATGAATCGTTTAAAGCTTGTAGAGGCATGTATATTTTATCAAAATATTTTCATGATGAGAAGATTATGGACTATGTCGTCAACCAATTTTCCTAAAGGTCCATATATTATATATATTTTATCAAAATATAGGAAAAACCCTTGCGCACTAAGTTATTAAATGTTTACAGGAAAAACACTCTTAAGCTAAAAGATGAGAATGTTGTGCAAAAATTGCACAAATGCGGAAGCGATGCAAAAATAGGATCTAGCTTGTCGATTAATTATCAACCACTAACTCAATAAAAATATCACCAAACAAAAGAACAAAAATAGAAGAGGGGAATAAGACATAAAAGATTTAACGTGGTTCGGATATGAATATCCTACGTCTACGGAGACCCAACAACTTCTTTATTTCTTTACTTCAAGAGGAGGTTACAAAAATGAGAAGAATTACAATAAAAACTCAATACTAATTCTCACGCTATAATAGATACATAAAATAGGGATCTGTTAAGGAATAATATGGTGAGATACCTTTTCTTATGGTGATGCAAAAGTGAGCAAATGGCTTCATATATATAGGAAGAATAGAGAATTCTAGAAGATAAGGATGAAGATGTTTAGGAATTTCCTTGATTTGATTCACCATAAATCTTGCGCATTAATTTGGTTTCCACCTATATAAATTCTTGATTGATTCTCCAAATCAATTAATTGTTTCTCATATTTGGCTTGATTATGGGAGCAATTAATGCCTCTCTCACCCCACCAATTCTTGATTGATTCTTTAAATCAATTGCCTACTCCATATTAATTTGTTTCCCATAATTGACTTGATTATGGAAACAAATAATGCCTTCTCATTAATATATTTTAATCGCCAAAATTTAACACTCCACCTCGATTAAATATATTCATCAGTCACCAAAAATCAACAAAATTGTTGGGTCTATGCCATCAAGCTCAATGTGAACTACTTTGGGCAATATTGCCCAAATAGTGCTTCCAAATCTTTCCCAAGCATAAGAAAGATAATATGCACATCAACAAGCAAAATGCATATGAACAAATATCAAAATTCTTCAGAAAATCCGATGAAGGAGACAAACTTGTAGATACAGAAATTTGAGAGACCATTGGAGACATCATAGCGCGCTTCACCTTCTCCATCCTACATTGAGTGAGGACATACTCAATATTATGTACTTCAACCTCCTTTTCAAGAATTTTACTCGACTTCACCAAGTCTACCTTATCAAAATCAACACCAAGCTCTGCATCATTCAAAGCATAAGATGAATAATCATCATTACAAATATGCTTACCAATAGGGCCAACTGAACTAAAAGGCCTTAACTACGACCGAGCTCCACCTAGAGTCTGAACCTTTGAAATCTTCTCATCAACCTTGGTACCATCAGAAATACCACTTTCTCTCTGAATATGGAAACAATCTGATGACTCCAAATGTGTTTGGGAATTTTGTGTCCTCCTAATGTCATCACTTGATAGAGGCTCCACCTTCAATAAAGACCTCTCATCAAATATTGCACGCTTGCTAGTCACAATTCTCTTGGTTGTTTTGCACCACAGCCTATACTTCTTCATTCCTTCTCCATAGCCTAACAAAATGTGCTTGCTTCCTCTAGGCTTCAACTTATCAAGTCTCTCATCTTTTAAATAAGATGAACAATCAAACACTTTACGGAATGAATAATCAACAGGCTCTCTTTTCCATACTTCTTCTGGGATCTTCATATCTATGGCAATAGAAGGTGTACAGTTGATAAGAAATGTTGTCATAGATATCACTTCTGCCCAAAATCCCTCTTCTAGACCAGCAGTCAGTCTCAAGCTCGTAGCTCTTTCCCACAATATCCGACATATTCTCTCCGCCACTTCAAATGAATGTGACTTCGTAGAAAAATCTCTAAGTACATGCTCGGACACACAATAGTTAGTGAATTCTTGTGACGCAAATTGACTACTATTGCCAACTCTAAGAACTTGCAGTCGCTTTCCTGACTTCTTTTCAACTAAGGTCTTCCACTTCTGAAATTGGGCAAATATTTCGGATCTAGTCTTCATGAAATAGACCAAAGCATACGCGAGAAATCATCCACAAATATGAAGAAGAAACTGGCTCCACCTAAAGATGCAATTGGGGTGGGTCCCCAAACATATGAATGAACATACTCTAGAAACTCTGTAGCTCTAGGTCTTCCAACATCAAATGTGACATGCTTCTTCTTTCCAAAAGAACAATCTTCACAAGAGCTAGGCTTTAATTGAGAATCAACAACAATTAACCTACGCTTCTTCAATACTTCCAGGCTCTCCTCATCAACATGACCTAAACGAAGGTGCCATAATTGAGTAGAATCTGGAACACTACAATCAGTAGAAACTACTGAATCTCCTAAGACTGTCTCTCCACAAAGCACGTAAATATCATCAAATCGCACCCCTTTCATCACTACCAAGGAACCCTTCGTCACTCTTAAATTATCTCCATCTATTATTATCTTCATGCCAAGCCTACTCAAAGCTCCAACTGACAACAAACTCTTTTGCAGCATCGGAACATATCGAACATCCGTGATAGTCCTAATAACACCATCGTGCATCTTAAACCTCACACTACCAACACCCACAACATGACAAGGTGTGTCATTCTCCAAATGAACTGCTCCACCATCAATTTTCTCATAACCGACAAAACAGCTCTTATCTGGTGTCATATGAAAAGAGGCTCCAAAATCAATCACCCAACTTGTAGTCTCTAAAGGTGAAATGTTGACTGAGAATAATGAAGTATCACTATCACATCTATCTGCATCTGATCTAACCGTTGCCTGAATTGAAGCTTTCTCTTTCTTCTCTTTCTTCTTTCTCAGGGCTGAACAATTTCGTATGAAATGTCCCTTCTTCTTACAATAATAGCAAGCACCTCTTCTAGAACCCAAGAAGTGGGATCTATGCATATCTCCTCTAAGGCGCTGCTGCAACTTATCTCTTCCTCTAAGTAAATGAAGTTGTTGCTGAAGAACACCGTCATTGGTCTTCACTTTGACCTTCCATATCCCAAAAACTTCTCCTATAAAAAATTTGGTGATGCCATAATTTTTCATATAACTACTAGAAGAATTAGCCATTGGTAACTAATCTAGAACAAGACAGCTAGCTCTGATACCAAATTGTTGTGCAAAAATTGCATAAATGCGGACGATGCAAAAATAAGATCTTGCTTGTCGATTAATTATCAACCACTAACTCAATAAAAATATCACCAAACAAAAGAACAAAAATAGAAGAGGAGAAGAAGACATAAAAGATTTAACGTGGTTTAGATATGAATATCCTACGTCCACGGAGACCCAACAACTTCTTTATTTCTTTACTTCAAGAGGAGGTTACAAAAATGAGAAGAATTACAACAAAAACTCAATACTAATTCTCACCCTATAATAGATACATAAAATAGGGACCAGTTAAGGAATAATATGGTGAGATACCTTTTCTTATGGTGATGCAAAAGTGAGCAAATGGCTTCATATATATAGGAAGAATAGAGAATTCTAGAAGATAAGGATGAAGATGTTTAGGAATTTCCTTGATTTGATTCACCATAAATCTTGCGCATTAATTTGGTTTCCACCTATATAAATTCTTGATTGATTCTCCAAATCAATTAATTGTTTCTCATATTTGGCTTGATTATGGGAGCAATTAATGCCTCTCTCACCCCACCAATTCTTGATTGATTCTTTAAATCAATTGCCTACTCCATATTAATTTGTTTCCCATAATTGACTTGATTATGGAAACAAATAATGCCTTCTCATTAATATATTTTAATCGCCAAAATTTAATAGAGAAGATCCATGATCTTGAAGAAGTGGTAAAAAGAGTTTGAATGATAGTTTTGAGTAGAGGAACAATCACTTCTTAACTTTGAATGTTGTTTTGCAGATAAGGGATTTTACAGTATTTCTCGAGGCTCAGAAAGTTATTAGTAATGTAGGCAATTGCAATGCAAGGTGGAACTATGTATTGCCAGCACCATCACCTCCACCTCCATCAACCAGATCTAAGAGGTCTTGAAAATCTAAAAGAAAGAGGAACTAATCCTTCCCTTCCATTTTATTACCAGAAAGGGAAAATAATGTATTGGCACCATTGTTACACCTGGTTGTGGCTTTGTGCATAATAATGGTGGTTATGTTACTAGCAGAGAATTTTTAAAGGGATGAATTAATCTTTTTGCAAAGTTTTATAAATGGAGACCAGATAGAATATATGAACGGAACCCGATTCAGGCAGATGACGAGACAGGTAATCGTATTTATACTATGGTACTCGTTCAGGTTACTATTGGGATCTGCGGCTACTACAGTAAGAAAAAAGATGAAATGCCGCAAGTGCACGCAATAAAACAAACAATCAATGTAGAAAAACTTCAAAACACATGAAATGAAAATCAAACAGTATTTCTTAGTTGGAATCACAAAAATAATATGATTATATGAGACTGTCATAGGTGCATGCCTTCCAACATCAAATTTCATGGATCTTGAAATAATATAGTAGAAAGTTTTCAAAATTGGAAAAAAGAAAACGTCAGGTCTAGGACCATTTAGAAATTATATATTTATTCCCATATATGTATGTTTACTATAAAATGTCCATAGAGTTGTTTTCTTATGTACTGGCTTATGAAAATGCAAAAGATAAACACCAAAAAACTGTAGCTGAAGTTAAGTATAAAAATATCCAAATAAATCAATCAACCAAGAATAATATAAAGTAACATACCTGAAATCAATACGAAGAGAATTAATTCAATGATCTGAAATGAAAATGCGAAAATCAGTACAAATAAATAAAGAAACCAAATCAAGCAAACAATAATAATACAGATAAAAACTAATAGCATACCTCAAATTACAGAGATATTTTCCTAGATCTAAAAGAAATAAATGAAGTTCAAATAACATATAAAGAAAAACAAATTGATTAATCAATGAAAAAATAATTAGTACCATGCCCTAGTTCGCCTATGCGCCAGTCGCTCTTAGCAAATTGTTACTGGATATAGGAAAATTCCGGCTAGGGTTTGGTTGAGAATGAGAACTGAAGATTGTCTTAGCAGTTCTTGAATGAGAATTGAATAAGATCGAAAAATTAGAATGGAAGAAAGGAGGAATTGCTGAAAACCGATGTTATTCTACGACTCCAACAGGGTACGGTCGAATAGATGGAGTCCGTTAATCATTTGTAGCCTTTCTAATATCAACCATTAGCTAATGTGTTCCTCTTTGAAATGGATGGTCTATCTTAATTATATAGTTTTGATTTTGATATCTTAATTATGTAGTTTTGATTTTGATAGGATTCGTTATCGGTAAATGGTAAATAATTTTATCACCGAGTAAATAACATATAATTTTAACTGATAACTTGAAATTCAGTCAAAATGGTAGTTAATTAATAAACATAATTTTGAATACAATTACATTTAGATCATGACAAAAAAAATCACATTTCATTTCAACTATTTTTGAGTTGCATCAAATATGACATTGCAAAATAAATTGTTTAATTTTCCAAAAAAATCTATACATTTAAGCAATAAATTTTGAATTACAATAATTATTTCATTCAAATTGCATCAAAATTATTAACTAGTATAACCCATTGAAGATATATTTAAAATATCGTAAAACAGTCGGCATATACATTAGTTTGCATGTTCGACAAGATGAAATTTTGAAAGACAAAATAGTTTATACTTTAGTTTTATTATACTATACTAATAATCGGTGGGGAAAAATGTCACGATACCAACAATTTTCACCATGTTTTTTGTCAATTAAGTTGGGTGGTAGCAACAATCGCTAATGCGTCGGTGTTGCGATTTCCAATGTTTTTTCGTCGGCTTTTAGGCCTCGCTATTGACGATGTTTCTTATAGTCAGTCGGTAAAAACGTCATGATACCAAAATTTTCGCGATGTTTTTTCTCAATTTATTTGGATGGTATTAACCATCACTAATGCATCGGTGTTGCATTGCGATTTCCGATGTTTTTTACGTTCGCGTTTAGGCGTCGCTATTGACGATGTTTCTTATAGTTAGTCGGGAAAAATGTCAAGATACCAACAGTTTTTGCGATGTTTTTTCTTAGTTTATTTGGATGGTATTAACCATCGCTATTGCATCGGGATTGCGTTGCGATTTCCGATGCTTTTTTTTCGTCGGTGTTTAGGCATCCCTATTGACAATGTTTCTTGTAGTGTATGATATTACAAGGTACATTTCTCTTCCATTTTTGCTCATTCTCTCTTTACACTCTAGATTTCACTTGAATTTGTGAAGGAATCGTTGAGATCTCTTGTCTTGTGATGGTGAATGTGCGGATCTTCAATCATTTCAACAATTTGACAATCTTCATGGATTCCATGACAATTTAGCGTTAGATCTAGACTTGAGAGATGATTAATAACGGTTGGAGAGAACTTGAATGGAGCTTGAATGGATTTCTATCGGAGATTGGAGAAGATTTGATCAACTTGGCATTGGAGAAAGATGGAGCAAGCTTGGGAAGCCATTAGTGGAGCTTGGAGTGCTTGAGAGAGGTGGAAAACCGAAAATGACAGCCCTTCGAGGTGGCAAAAATCAGTCCCTTGAATGTTGGAAAAGTGCGCTATTTATAGGTGAAGTTTGGAGGTAGTGGCAAAGCTGTAATTATGTTGTACAGGATAGGGGTCGTGCATAAACGTATTTACGGAACTTCCACTAGACAGCTGGAGCCAGTTGTACACAGCTGTCATGCTTGATCTCAAAAGGTATGTGCGACCGACCTGGAAAATTCCATGCACGAGCGAGTGAACTCCCTTTAAGAATGCATGAGCGAGCTCTTGCTTTAGTGTGTTGTTGCTAGCTGGAATCACGTGCGTGCACCACCTTTTTCAACACCTTCGCCATTTTGTCTTTTGTGAATATGGGAACAACATTACATGTTTTCCATTATATTATGGCATTCTGCTCAACCATTTAATATATGAACACCGCTCGACGTTTCTTCTCAGATGTTGTTCAACCCACATAGCAGAGCGTTGTTCGACCAGAAAGATTGTGCTTGCTGCTCGACGAGGACTTCCGTGCTCACTGCTCAACCAGTCTAAGCTAATGATACTCGGTTCATCCAGGCGGATGGTGCTTGGTCCGCTTAGGCGAGAGCTGCTCGACCCATGGACTTCATGGTGCTTAACCGAGTTGTAGTGCACGAGTAGGAGTTACTTGACCATGCAATTGTGAAGATGTTCGACCCTTAGCTCACACTGCTCGATCGTGGCAAGTTGCACGACCGAGCTGCATGGTCTTGCTCGACCAGAGATGATGGAGATGAAGCTCTGCTCGCTCCTTGGTCAGCTGTATGGAAATCTAGATGAGCGCACTTGTACTGTTCAACAGAATGCTCGAATGAGTTTTTACTCTTTGCTGGTCCATGTAAGTTTATGATGAGATTCATATGTGTTTCTTTCGATGATCTTGCATGTCCACACATATTTTAGGCCACGTTTATAACGGTGTTAACATTTTCCCCTCGAAGCTTGTATTTTTATATAAAATACGGGCTTCAAAATTCAATGGGCCCTTGTATTGACTTGTATTCTTTCATTGGAATTGACAATAGCTCGAGTCTGGATTGTTCATGTCTTAATGTAACCAGACACTTGAATGCTTCGAATTCTGAATTTATTGCGCGTTGACATTCAATCATAGCTTTTTGTTTGCTATGGCAAATCATGCTTTGATCCTTTGACTCGTTTATTCCAAATGATTCAAGCGCAGGATTTGTTGGTTTAATTCATATGCTTCATGCCGCCTGTTCTGTGATTAAAACAAGCACTTGCACGATTTTGGACTTATATTTTGTTATTGATCGTCCACATCAATAACAGATTAGTTAATCATTTAAAAATGAATTATAGTGAGTTTTGTGACTGGGATTGAATAATGTACTTATATAGAACTATTTTGTTTGACTGTTTATAATTTGTTTAACATTGTCCGCATAAATAAGATACTCTAATCTGAATCCACGACGACACTTGAGTTCTGCTGATCAATATATATATCGAATACAGATTCCAAGCCTCACTCTTCTAATGACTTATATGATCTTTGTATAACGGTTTACGTTTTATGAAACATGTACCTGTTCAAATTGGAGCTCCGATTTGAGTTCCTAAGGCTAGAGCGACTGCAGTTTTTGAATTGTAAGAGGATCAGTCTTTAATATTTTTTGTCCTCTTGACAATATGCCGGAAACATGCCATTCTGTGCTAACTCAGTATATTTTTAATCAAGCATACACTTATTTTGGCATTCCCGAATTTTTCGCAAGTTTATCAGAGAAAGGAGAGTTTGCTGACTGTCTATTTTTAGACCTGTTGAATTAGCTCAGTTAGATTTAGAATTTTGAATTTGCTTTGATACCATGGATCATCCTGGGATACATTAAATTCTGAATATCCGATTCACGACGACTTGCCCCAATGCATAATTATTGCTCAATCTCTTTTTTATATCTCATGTTGAAATGTGAGATATTTATGGTTGAAGCTTTGCAGATGAGGAAACCTTTGTGTTACGAGATTCTAATTGGGTTTCCCAGGTTGATCCTTATTGGTGCAGTGAGTTTTATCGATATATCGAGCATATTGATTTTGCCGAGTCTTTAAAATGCCCCATTTTGAAGGCAAGATCAAGACCTGTTTATTGCCTTTTTGATGAGAGTAAATTGGTTTTGACTTATTGCGGTATCGTGATGGAACCACTGTATTTTCTGGGCATTATTCAACTCTTATGGGTTGTGTTGCCTCAGTATCATGGGTCGTCACGAGTCACAAAAGCTCTCTATGATCAATTTCTCGGGCTTCCTTAATCGCATTTGACGTGCTAGAAGCTTCAACTTCGTTGGCTAAAGCTATTTGAGCTTGCCAATATGCGTAGAGCCCCTGAGCTTTGTCAAATTCAAACTTTAATGGCTGGTTTGGTGTTTCTACTTGGAGAAGTTTTTATATCCTTGTGCCCCCGCTAAGGGAGGACCTATATTTGGTGCCTCCGTCAGGAGAGGATTTTTTGTTTGGATTTTAGTGCCCCCGCTCAGGGAGGTCTTTGACTTTCGCTAGGGAAAGCCGCTCCACCTGGGAAGCATTTGGCCTCGCTTGGGAGGAGTTTTACCTTTACTTGGGAAGATCGCTTCACTTGGGAAGTGTTTGCCTCACTCGGGAGGACTTTAACTTTCACTAGGGAAAGCTGCTCCGCTTGGGAAGACTTTTGCCTCACTCGGGAGGACTTTAGGTTTCACTGGGGAAAGCTGCTTCGCTTGGGAAGACTTTCGCCTCGCTCGGGAGGACTTTAGCTTTCATTAGGGAAAGCTGCGTCGCTTGGGGAGACTTTCGCCTCGCTTGAGAGGACTTTTAGCTTTCACTAGGGAAAGCTGCTTCGCTTGGGAAAACTTTCGCCTCGCTCGGGAGAACTTTATTAGTATATCGTTTCATAGGTCAAACGCAGTTCCTCCATTAGATGCTTGACTTGGTAAGCTATCTTAGTTAAGGAACTAGGGCCTTGGGCCTTTTATTCGTGGAAATGTCCCTTTGGTGAAACTTAAAACTCTTGAGTTTGTCTATAGCGGCACTTGTTCATTGTTTGACTCTTCGTGACTCCTCCCATCCACTTTTCAAAGCGGTGCTTTTTGTTTCTACATTTGTGTATATTGAGGTTTATAATACTCGGCGCTTGGACTAGTGTTGTTGGGGGTGGTGATGTATTGTCGATTTTTAATGGAACATGCGCTCGTCGGATGTCCTACAATATAAAACCACTTTTAAGCACATTTTGATTTGACAAAATTTTTGCAAGTTAGAGATTTATCCAAGCAGGTATGTTATAAAGCTAATGTTCAGAACTTTGTAAAATATTACAGACTTATTTACAAGAATTTTGAATATAGCAGTAAGTAAAGCATGAAGTAAAATAATGGCGATAGTGATTGCTTATTCTGAGCCATTGAGATTAGTGCACCACTGGTTATCAATAGATGATTGGCTTTGGATTCGTTTGAGTGGGAGCTTTGTTGCTTGGAACAGACTGGCTGTTTGATTCCCCTTGCCCCTGGGGAGTTGCAGGAGTGTTTGAGGGTTATGAACCCTTCACATAATGTTGTAGTATGTTCTTCCAAATCAACTCCTCAATCAGGCTTTTGAGATGTCTACATTCATTTGTATTGTGACCTGGTTGATTATGGAATTGATAGAACTTTCCAGAGTTCACAGCCTTCTTTGAGACTTTCTGCATTGGTGGTTCTGGATAGTGTTCTGTATCTTTCATGGAAGACAAAATGTTCTCCGGGGTGTCATTCATAGGCATCAACTCTGATGAGTTGAAAAAGCGAGACTTCTTGTTAGCCTTGTTGTCTTTTCCATCACTGGCTCGCTTCTGCCCCTGATTATTCTTCTGATTATATTGGGTAGCAACATTTTTGGGATCTTCGAGAAGCGGGTTAGCATCAATAATCTGAAGAGGTATAGGATTATTGTCCACTCTCATGTACTCCTCTGTTTTTTTATAGAATTTCGCAAGCGCGTTTGGTTCTTTCATATTAATCCATACTAAATTCACTCTTCTCATCAGTGGCATTGATTAAAGACATCAAGATCATGCGGGGTTCGGGATTCCCCACTTCAGAAAAGCAGTATGGAATCTCTTGAGGAAAGCTTTAATAGACTCTCCCAGATTCTGCTTCATTGATGTAAGAGAAATAACGCCTTTAGTCTTCGTAGCTTGCAGCCTAAACTGCTCTTTGAATTTCAGAGTCAAATCGTCAAATCGATCGATGGATTTGGGCGGGAGCCTTGTGAGCCATAATGATGCCACACTTTCTAGATAGAGAGGGAAGCACATGCACTTGATCTCATATGTTGCTTTGGCTGCATTCATGTGCCATTCATATCTGTATAAGAAGTGATTTGGATTAGAAGTCCCATTGTATGGAGGCAGAGTAGGTTGAGTGAACTTTTTGGGGAATTTTGCTTTGTGGATCCTCTTTGTGAACGGATTTTTGCTAAGGGAGAAGTCCCATTCCCTTTCACTATACTTGCGGGCCATGTTATATTCCATGATTTTCTTTACCATATCCGCGATATATTCCTTCGAGTTGGGTTGTTCCGAAGAGTGGACTTCAATCTCTTTCCCAGATGCTCATCGTGGCGAACGATCGCGATTAGAGGATCTAGCTCTTTAACCTCCACTATGGGAAGATGCCCATGTAACGGGACTTACAACTCGTCAGGTATTTCGATCGGAATGATTTTTAGCTTTAAGCTTTGAGTCTTCAATATTAGCGTCACCTTTGTCAACAAGTTCTTCCACGTTGCCATTATGATGATGATCGGAGGCTGATGAATTTGCATTCTCTTCAAGGTTGACATGGATTTTTGGAGGAGGAGCGGGATTTGCTTGAGCGTTTAGAAGAGAATTCATCTTCTCCATTAATGCATCATTAGCATCCATCAAAGCTTTATTTGAAGCTTCCATGCGTTGATTTAAACTGGCAACAATGGCATCTAGTTTAGCTCTAGCTACTCCGGCTCCACCTATTGAGTTTTCCCCAACTTCAAAGCGATTGGTAAGTGGTGTAGCTTCGTCATTAGCAACGTTGTGGGTTTCTCCAATGGTTTTACTTGCATTTTTCTTAGATTTTTCCATTATTTTGGACAAGGCTTTGGATTTCAGAGAGAATATGCAATTGGCCCGGATCTTAGATTTGGAGAATCTATAGTGGAAACGGGCTTCGCACTTCAATATAATCACAAATCAATTAACCTTGAGAGAGTGAACGTGGCCCCATGATGCACACTAAGTGTTGAAATCGAAATTGGATCACAACACCAAAGGTGCACTTAGTGCACTTCACCAAATGGTTAGTATTAGAAAATGGAGCTACGAAAAATAAAAGACAGTAAAAAAACACAAGAATTTTATAGTGGTTCGAACTAGAATAGATCTAGGTCCACTTTGGAAGTGATTTCATTAGCATATGTGATATTTCAAGGTACATTTCTCTTCCATTTTTGCTCATTCTCTCTTTATACTCTAGATTTCACTTGAATTTGCGAAGGAATAATTGAGATCTCTTGTCTTGTGATGGTGAATGAGCGGATCTTCAATCACTTCAACAATTAGACAATCTTCATGGATTCCATGGCAATTTAGTGTTAGATCTAGTCTTGAGAGATGATTAATGACGGTTGGAGAGAACTTGAATGGAGCTTGAATGGATTTCTACTGGAGATTGGAGAAGGTTTGATCAACTTGGCGTTGGAGGAAGATGGAGCAAGCTTGAGAAGCCATTAATGGAGCTTGGAGTGCTTGAGAGAGATGGAAAACCGAAAATGACAGCCCTTCGGGGTGGAAAAATTGGTCCCTTAAATGGTGGAGAAGTGGGCTATTTATAGGTGAAGTTTGGAGGTAGTGGCAAAGCTGTAATTATGGTGTACAGGGTAGGGGTTGTGCATAGACGTATTTACGGAACTGCCGCTGGACAGTTGGAGCCAGCTGTACACATTTGGTAACAGCTGCAATGCTTGACCTCAAAAGGTATGTGGACCGACCTGGAAAAATCCATGCACGAGCGAGCGATCTCCCTTTAAGAATGCACGAGCGAGCTCCGTTTAAGAATGCATGAGTGAGCTCTTGTTTTAGTGTATTGTTGCCAGCTGGAATCACGTGCGTGTACCACCTTTTTCAATACCTTTTCCATTTTGTCTTTTGTGAATATGGGAACAACATTTACATGTTTGCCATTATATTATGGTATTCTGCTCAACCACTTAATATATGAACACCGCTCGACCTTTTGTAACGACCCGGGTGTTTGGAGACCTTGGTTATCCGATATACAACACATATCGAACATCCAAGGGTCGAAAATACCGGTCGTAAATGAAAGAAATTAGAGGGTGAGGATAGATCAGATAGAAACTTAGAATAGAAGAAGAAAAGAACACAACATCAGCGTAATAAGAACCTCACAGCGGAACGAGTAACATATAATAGATAATATATCCTTGAAATAAATCATTATATGTATACAATACATTATCAGAGTACAACACTTACAACACAGCGGAAATAAACTATAGCTATATGATCCTGAAGCCTCTTGCTCCAGCTCTTCAAGTATCTGTAAATCCCGACTACTTGACTGCCCATACAAAATTGGGCACCCAAGAGTTTAGGGAAAACAAAACAAAATAAACTCTGGGTCAGTCATGGGACTGGTATGAGTAAAACAGTTTAAAACAGTTCGAATAAGTAAACGATATCTCATAAGACCACGCCGTATAACGGAACGGGTTTTTCCCTTATGAGAATCCAAAATATCTTTATATCAAAAACCTTTTGATATTATGATAATGTCTATCAACCACAATATATTAATCATCTAGCAGAAACTCTTTCATCTCACGTTCTACATATATAGTATACAATCAAAACCGCAAGCACGTATTGGGTAATGGATTTCCAACTATGACAAGGTTGGAACCACCTTTTGCTAGTGTACCTCTAGAGAGGAATACACTGGGTTCAACAAGAACATCTTGCAACCCGGCCACACATGACCGACCACTCATTTCGCTTGAGTGTATCGAATGCATATCACCAACGGTTGGGATCAGCAACCGTTTCCCGAATGGGACAGTATCGACAATAGATTTTTAGAAATAAATAAAACTCTAAATCAGGTGATTTATACACCCTACTTCGGAGAGACCGACTTAGCCATGCTGGCTGCCCGATTTCTGTCATTTACCGGTTGATGAGGCTAGAAGGTACGCTTTATCATCACACCAGATTCACTTCGAATGTCACATCATCAAATCCATCAAATCACCTATTGACGTCTACAATAATACGTTATGTGTTAGCTAAAAGAAGTTTCCTTCTCCGCTTCCACTCTTGGTACGGTTGGAGAAATCAATATACGTGATCGTCTGGAAATACTCAGTCAGACATCCCTCCATACAAGTCATCCAGGAACAGGATGAACCGAAGGCACTATTCAGTATATCCATCTTAGGCACTATTATCTAAGATTTATACAACAGCCCTTGTACTTTACTCCGTCTTCAATTTTTCTTTGGCATATATGATTCGCAACGCTTATGCCAATACAGAGTCGTTCTTTGGATAATAATCCAACCGGTCTCTCCATATTAACAACGTTAAAATGGTCAAAACTTCGATAGTCTGTGATTTAACTATCGAAGGAAAATACGTGTGCAAACAACGATATCATTTCCAATTGGAAATTCTATCAATCAATCATCAATCATATATATATTTATATATATATATTCATATTTCCTTATTTTTTATGTTTAGAAAATATACGTTATTAACACTGGAAAACATTTCCATTGTTATTTACATATTACTATCATTTCACAACTATCAGTCCCTGACTGTAAACTAGTAGGAGAACAATTCTCTAAGTATAAACCTCGAACGCCAAAACCAACATCAGATCGACACCTAGAAGACCATTCAATTTACTAATCTCTAGTCAGTTTCTAATCTTGTTTAACTCTATATAATTTTTTTAACTCTATTTGATTAACTCATTGGTTAACTCTAATTGATTAACTCTAACTGATTTACTCTTTTAACTCTATTTGATTAAACTATATTCGAATAACTCCCCTTTAACTCTACTTATTTAACAAATAAATAACTCCTTTTAATTCTACTTATTTATACAAATACATATCTCCTTATCTCATCCTATTTATTTAACAAATAAATATCTCCTTTATTTTATTCTATTTATTCTAACAAATAAATATCTCCTTTATTTTATTCTATTTATTCTAACAAATAAATATCTCCTTTATTTTATTCTATTTATTCTAACAAATAAATATCTCCTTTATTTTATTCTATTTATTCTAACAAATAAATACCTCCTTTTAAAATATCCTATTTATTTCCTAAATCAATAACCTTTATAATTCTATTTATTTATTTCTAAATAAATATCTCCTTTTATAAAATCCTTTTCCTTTTCTATATAAAATCTGTCAATTTTATATAAATAATTCATTTTCAAAATACACTTTTAAAATCCCCTTTCCCACATCCAGTATTTCTTATGGTATTTAACATACCATATAACAACGATAAATATTGTCCAAACACACACAATCAACAACAGATTATATATCACATCATATATCACAATATATGAATCACAGTAAAATAAATGTTGAGGAATCCAGTTGGATTCCTCCAACCTGTTTCCCTGCATCACAGATGTTAAACAATATAGATAACATCACTTTCAGTTCCATATGATATATTCTGTTAAACAGAATCAATATAGAAATTCAACTAACTGACTAGCAGTTCAATCAAACAGTCAATCAGCCAATATTTAACAGTTCTAAAAATACAACATGAAATTATAACTGTTCAGAGTTAGTGAGATTAACTCACATTTGCAGTTCATCGTTAAAGAACGATAAACTGTTGTTTGATTTGAATCAAACAGTTTATTTCGCCATAAATTCAAACGAGCTCCAATGGACTTCCAGTCAGTTCCAGCGTGTAGCTCCCGTTCATACGATCCTGTCGGATCTTGTTTCGCTGAATTCCATTAACATATGAATAAGTTATTTAATTTACAAGTTGCATCCATTATTTAAATTTAAAACTAAAACTATTTTAATTAACTTGGGCTTAACCTTAACAATCTGACCCAGTAATCCAAGCCTACCCGCAACTTCTTCAATCAAAAGGAAACATTGCTCCTTTATTTCCTTGTGTTGATTCTCCTTTACGGTTACATGGACACTAATACAAATCCTTCTTCCCATTTTACCATTTTTATTTTTATTTTTCTTTTGGGCTTTTAACCCCTTTTATCGCAGCCCATCTTCATATACCAATACCCAAACCCGTACCCCGATCCTTCTTCCCAAACTCCTTATCGCGACCTAGATCTTTCAAAAGCCACTACCGCATCCTTCTTCCAACCTTAACCCCTTCTTTACTCCACCGAATCAGCCGAGACAACAACCAATGTCATCTCCTTCGCAACCTCTTTCTCATCCACCACCCCATGACCAACTCGCGCACTCTTTGGTGACTGCGACTTCAGGGTCTCGGCGATCACTTACAGAGATCGAACGATCTCTTTCAGCCCCAAAAACTCCAAAAAATCATCGCTCGTTGCCAAACAAGATGCTAAAACCCAATATAGCACTCAAAGCCTAATCGATGCACCAAAATCGAATAAAACCCAAACCCTAGGATTTTCTGAAAAATGGCAGTGCACGGGATGACATCGAACTGGGAAAAACCAACATAGAAATGAAGCTCTCCCCTTGTCGGATCCACATACACAACTCATTTGATTTTAGACATTTTTTTCTGATTTTCTTTTGAGGATTCTTGGCTGTGTCCGGCTTTTATACAGTATATATATGTTTATTTTGGGTTGGTAGCACTTGTGGCTGAAAAATGGTGAGGCGTGGCCTTGTTCATGGACATAGAAAATGGTGGGATATTTTTTTATTGGATTTTTATATTTTATTTTCTCTTTTATATGTTTGTCTCTCGTCTTTAAAAATCCCTGCGACCACACACAATCTCCTAAAATCACAAAAATTGACATGCCACTAGAGTTTGACATTACGGTCCCAACGAAACTAGTTTCGTCGAATTCCGACTTCGTATGCTCACACAGCGTATTTTTAACCATCAAAATACTGACTATTTCACACTCTAAAAATCCGTACGACCACACAATGACTTTAAAAATCACGAAACTGGAAATCTAACAACTATTTGACATTGCGGATCCAACAAAATTAGTTTCGTCGAATTCCGACTTCGTTTGCAAAAGTGGCTATTTTTAACGCTTTAAATGACCCATTTAAATATATAAATATATTTAAATATGATTCAATTACATATTTATAAATAAATATTATCGTATATATTCACAGTGGAATACCATACAACTCTAGAATATTCCTATATGAATTTCTAACTCGATATTTCAATCTGGGTCAACCCGATATTCGATTTATATTGAAATCCCTTTTAAAAATATAAATAATTCCTTTATAAATTATAAAGGAATTCCACAGCGACTTTTCTAAAATTTGATTTGGACATATCTCAAAATCTACATGACGAAATCCCGATTTTTCTCTTCCACTAGAAAGATATACTCCACCAGATCCACACGTTTCTTGTTTCACAGAAATCCGGCTTGAAACGAATCCTGTACATTCAGTTGAAGTTCAAATCGCCAAACTACGAACTGTTGCGCCATTACAAGCTCGATTTTAATTATAATATAATTATACGTTCAAACTGTCGTTCAAATAATATATTCGTTGTTCTAATTCAAATTCTAAACTGAATTAAATATCAATGATGATCCAGTTCACACCATATCGCCATTTTAGCCAATTCTGATTATTTCAAAATTAAATATATTATTTAATTTATTATTTAAAATTAAATATTCACCATTATTTAATTCCACGACCATTAAATCCTTTTAGTCACCTTTTAAATAATTAAATAAATTAATTATTATATCGCTGAAAGTGTGGGTCATTACATTCTTCCCCACTTAAAATAATTTCATCCTCGAAATTGCTAAGTTAGAAGACGACCCTATCGACTGGTTAGAACATATTTGTTCACTTCTTAATTTCTGTTTCCAACTGGACCAATTTAATTTCAATTAAATATTAATTAATTCTTATCAACGAAAATTTTCAAAAATCCTGAAAATTTTCTAATGCCTTAACTATTTTTTGAAAAATTTCGCTAGCACCTCCTTTGTACTGGTCAATAGGTCAAACTCCAACTCGCCTCTCTGGGCCATCTCCATCCCAAAAGAAAATCAAACAGCCAAGCGGTTTGCCAATTCGGCTCATAAAATCTCATACCCATATGAAATATAAACTTGTACCTTTTTGTTGGCATATCATGATATCCTTTCCACCTGTTATCAATTCAGCGGATACAAGGGTCATCCTAATCGAATTCCAATCTGCTTTTATCCACAACACAACCATTCGCTTATATCCGAGCCAAATATCATTTCAACTCGAGTTTCTTCTGGACTCCCAACTCTTAAATTGATTATCACATTACACTTCAAATTTGAATCTCACAATCCAATTTGTCTTGATATCATTCTAATTCAATCTCAGTTACCACTTTACTGGCTTTACTTTAATTCAATTTTGCTTTCACAAATTTCTGTTAAATTTGTTTTTAATTCAAACAGTCTTTCCCTGGGAGTTTTTAAACAGTTTACTCTTTTCAAAAATCAAAATTTCCTTTTTGAAATTCAACACAACTTGTCTTTTCCAAAATAAATTCAAAACAGTATCTCTGGTAGTAATTCGTCACTTACAACTTGAAAATGAATACTGATGATGCGGCTATCATCATCAGAATCTATTTTCCAGCGATCGAAGTGAGTTCAATACTATAAAACCATTCCTAAACATTTCCACTTTGAAATTCATTTCAAAATATAATTCACACCGCTTGTTAAACAATTTAAAATCTCCCAGGATCTTAAATTTTCCTTATTTTTAATCCAAATCCATTTTCAAACACTTATCCAATTTTCCTGGATTTTAATTCAATTTCTGATTTAAATTTCAGATTTAACTCATCTGATTTCACGTATTCCACTTATATGAATTCTGATTGGTTATTTACATAACCATTTCACTTATAATCTTACTCGATTATAATAACAACCAGTATATCCTATATTTTATAATCATTTCCATATAAATCTTTTTATATCAAAATATAATTTGGGTAAAATTATATCATTTACCCTCTTTCCAAAACATACCATGGCGGTTCATCGTATTCGATTGTTTACAAAATCCCTACCGATACAGTGGATCAAACTGATCAACCAGAATTCACAAACTACTCAACCAATAAATCTCCACAATATAAAACAATTTTTTTATATCAATAACAAACACGTTCACTCGTATATATACACTCAACTCAATCTAGGGTATTGCTAACCCTATCTCTACCGAGTCACGCCACAGAGCCAAGGTAATAACTTAACCTTAAGCTCTGATACCAACTGTAACGACCCGGGTTTTTGGAGACCTTGGTTATCTGATATACAACACATATCGAACATCCAAGGGTCGAAAATACCGGTCGTAAATGAAAGAAATTAGAGGGTGAGGATAGATAAGATAGAAACTTAGAATAGAAGAAGAAAAGAACACAACATCAGAGTAACACGAACCTCACAGCGGAACGAATAACATATAATAGATAATATATCCTTGAAATAAATCATTATATGTATACAATACATTATCAGAGTACAACACTTACAACACAGCGGAAATAAACTATAGCTATATGATCCTGAAGCCTCCTACCCCAGCTCTTCAAGTATCTGTAAATCCCGGCAACTTGACTACCCGTACAAAATTGGGCACCCAAGAGTTTAGGGAAAACAAAACAAAATAAACTCCGGGTCAGTCATGGGACTGGTATGAGTAAAATAGTTTAAAACAGTTCGAACAAGTAAACGATATCTCATAAGACCACGCCGTATAACGGAACGGGTTTTTCCCTTATGAGAATCCAAAATATCTTTATATCAAAAACCTTTTGATATTATGATAATGTCTATCAACCACAATATATTAATCATCTAGCAGAAACGCTTTCATCTCACGTTCTACATATATAGTATACAATCAAAACCGCAAGCACGTATTGGGTAATGGATTTCCAATTATGACAAGGTATGGAACCACCTTTTGCTAGTGTACCTCTAGAGAGGAATACACTGGGTTCAACAAGAACATCTTGCAACCCGGCCACACATGACCGACCACTCATTTCGCTTGAGTGTATCGAATGCATATCACCAACGGTTGGGATCAGCAACCGTTTCCCGAATGGGACAGTATCGACAATAGATTTTTAGAAATAAATGAAACTCTAGATCAGGTAATTTATACACCCTACTTCGGAGTGACCGACTTAGCCATGCTGCCTGCCTGATTTCTATCATTTACCGGTTGATGAGGCTAGAAGCTACGCTTTATCATCACACCAGATTCACTTCGAATGTCACATCGTCAAATCCATCAAATCACTTATTGACGTCTACAACAATATGTTATGTGTTAGCTAAAATAAGTTTCCTTCTCCGCTTCCACTGTTGGTGCGGTTGGAGAAATCAATATACGTGATCGTCTGGAAATACTCTGTCAGACATCCCTCCATACAAGTCATCCAGGAACAGGATGAATCGAAGGCACTATTCAGTATATCCATCTTAGGCACTGTTATCTAAGATTTATACAACAGCCCTTGTACTTTACTCCGTCTTCAATTTTTCTTTGGCATATATGATTCGCAACGATTATGGCAATACAGAGTGGTTCTTTGGATAATAATCCAACCGGTCTCTCCATATTAACAACGTTAAAATGGTCAAAACCTCGATAGTCTGTGATTTAACTATCGAAGGAAAATACGTGTGCAAACAACGATATCATTTCCAATTGGAAATTCTATCAATCAATCATCAATAATATATGTATTTATATATATTCATATTTCCTTATTTTCTATGTTTAGAAAATATACGTTATTAACACTGGAAAACATTTCCATTGTTATTTACATATCACTATCATTTCACAACTATCAGTCCCTGACTGTAAACTAGTAGTAGAACAATTCTCTAAGTATAAACCCCGAAGGCAGAAACCAACATCAGATCGACACTTAGAAAACCATTCAATTTACTAATCTCTAGTCAGTTTCTAATCTTGTTTAACTCTATATAATTTTTTTAACTCTATTTGATTAACTCACTGGTTAACTCTAATTGATTAACTCTTACTGATTTACTCTTTTAACTCTATTTGATTAAACTATATTCGAAAACTCCCCTTTAACTCTACTAATTTAACAAATAAATATCTCCTTTTAATTCTACTTATTTATACAAATACATATCTCCTTATCTCATCCTATTTATTTAACAAATAAATAACTCCTTTATTTTATTCTATTTATTCTAACAAATAAATATCTCCTTTATTTTATTCTATTTATTCTAACAAATAAATATCTCCTTTATTTTATTCTATTTATTCTAACAAATAAATACCTCCTTTATTTTATTCTATTTATTCTAACAAATAAATATCTCCTTTATTTTATTCTATTTATTCTAACAAATAAATACCTCCCTTTAAAATATCCTATTTATTTCCTAAATCAATAACCTTTATAATCCTATTTATTTATTTCTAAATAAATATCTCCTTTTATAAAATCCTTTTCTATATAAAATCCATCGATTTTATATAAATAATTCATTTTCAAAATACACTTTGAAAATCCCTTTTCCCACATCCAGTATTTCTTATGGTATTTAACATACCATATAACAATGATAAATATCATCCAAACACACACAATCAACAACAGATTATATATCACATCATATATTACAATATATGAATCACATTAAAATAAATGTTGAGGAATCCAGTTGGATTCCTCCAACCTGTTTCCCTGCATCACAGATGTTAAACAATATAGATAACATCACTTTCAGTTCCATATGATATATTCTGTTAAACAGAATCAATATAGAAATTCAACTAACTGACTAGCAGTTCAATCAAACAGTCAATCAGCCAATATTTAACAGTTCTAAAAATACAACATGAAATTATAACTGTTCAGAGTTAGTGAGATTTACTCACATTTGCAGTTCATCGTCAAAGAACGATAAACTGTTGTTTGATTTGAATCAAACAGTTTATTTCGCCATAAATTCAAATGAGCTCCAATGGACTTCCAGTCAGTTCCAGCGTGTAGCTCCCGTTCATACGATCCTGTCGGATCTTGTTTCGCTGAATTCCATTAACATATGAATAAATTATTGAATTTACAAGTTGCATCCATTATTTAAATTTAAAACTAAAACTATTTTAATTAACTAGGGCTTAACCTTAACAATCCGACCCAGTAATCCAAGCCTACCCGCAACTCCTTCAATCAAAAGGAAACATAGCTCCTTTATTTCCTTGTGCTGATTCTCCTTCACGGTTAAATGGACACCAATACAAATCCTTCTTCCCATTTTACCATTTTTATTTTGCTTTTACTTTTGGGCTTTTAACCCCTTTTATCGCAGCCCATCTTTATATACCAATACCCAAACCCGTACCCCGATCCTTCTTCCCAAAATCCTTATCGCGACCTGGAGCTTTCGAAAGCCACTACCGCATGCTTCTTCCAACCTTAACCCCTTCTTTACTCCACCGAATCAGCCGAGACAACCACCAAAATCAAATAAAACCCAAACCCTAGGATTTTCTGAAAAATGGCAGTGCACGGGATGACATTGAACTGGGAAAAACCAACATAGAAATGAAGCTCTCCACTTGTCGGATCGACATACACAACTCATTTGATTTTAGGCATTTTTTTTCTTCTAATTTTCTTTTAAGGATTCTTGGCTGTGTCCGGCTTTTATACGGTATATATATGTTTCTTTTGGGTTGGTAGCACTTGTGGCTGAGAAATGGTGAGGCGTGGCCTTGTTCATGAACATAGAAAATGGTGGGATATTTTTTTATTGGATTTTTATATTTTATTTTCTCTTTTATATGCTTGTCTCTCGTCTTTAAAAATCCCTGCGACTACACACGATCTCCTAAAATCACGAAAATTGACATGCCACTAGAGTTTGACATTACGGTCCCAATGAAACTGGTTTCGTCGAATTCCGACTTCGTATGCCCACACAGCGTATTTTTAACCATCAAAATACTGACTGTTTCACACTCTAAAAATCCGTAAGACCACACAGTGACTCTAAAAATCACGAAACTGGAAATCTAACAATTATTTGACATTGCGGATCCAACAAAATTAGTTTCGTCGAATTCCAACTTCGTTTGCAAAAGTGGCTATTTTTAACGCTCTAAATGACCCATTTAAATATATAAATATATTTAAATATAATTAAATTAAATATTTATAAATAAATATTACCGTATATATTCACAGTGGAATACCATACAGCTCTAGAATATTCCTATATGAATTTCTAACTCGATATTTCAATCTGGGTCAACCCGATATTCGATTTATATTGAAATCCCTTTTAAAAATATAAATAATTCCTTTATAAATTATAAAGGAATTCCACAGCGATTTTTCTAAAATTTGATTTGGACATATCTCAAAATCTACACGATGAAATCCCGATTTTTCTCTTCCACTAGAAAGATATACTCCACCAGCTTCACACGTTTCTTGTTTCACAGAAATCCGGCTTAAAACGAATCATGTACATTCAGTTGAAGTTCAAATCGCCAAACTATGAATTGCAGCGCCATTTCAAGCTCAATTTTAATTATGATATAATTATACGTTCAAACTGTCGTTCAAATAATATATTCGTTATTCTAATTCAAATTTTAAACAGAATTAAATATCATAGATGGTCCATTTCACAACATATCGCCATTTCAGCCAATTATGATTATTTCAGAATTAAATATATTATTTAATTTATTATTTAAAATTAAATATTCACCATTATTTAATTCCACGACCATTAAATCCTTTTAATCACCTTTTAAATAATTAAATTAATTAATTATTATACCGTTGAAAGTGCAGGTCATTACACCTTTTTTGTCAGATGTTGTTCAACCCACATAGTGGAGCGTTGTTCGACCAGAAAGATTGTGCTCGCTGCTCGACCAGGACTGTCTGCTCACTGCTCGACCAGTCCAAGCTGATGATACTCGATTCGTCCAGGCTGATGGTGCTTGGTCCCCTCATGCGAGAGCTGCTCGACTCATGGACTTCATGGTGCTCGACCGAGTTGTAGTGCACGAGTAGGAGTTACTCGACCATGCAATTGTGAAGTTGTTCGACCTCCAGCTTGCACCGCTTGACCATGGAAGGTTGCACGAATGAGCTGCATGGTCTTGCTCGACCTGAGATGATGGAGGTGAAGCTCTGCTTACTCCTTGGTAAGCTGTTGGGAAGTCAAGATGAGTGCACTTGTACTATTCGACAGAATGCTCGAATGGTTTTTTACTCTTTACTGGTCCATGTAAGTTTATGCTGAGATTCATATGTGTTGCTTTCGATGATCTTGCATGTCCACACTTAACGGTGTTAACATACACACACATACACGCATATATATGTGTATATATATATATATGTATATATATAAACTAATATATTTATATTTAGCGTGATGGTAAAATAATATGCTTTATTCTAAGACATCAAATTTCAAATTTTTGGTAGTGCAATTTTTTGCTTGATTGTAAAATTTCATTTATCTTTAAATGTTATTTATGTTTTACTTTGGATCTTTTGGCCTTAGGCCCCAACAAGCTAGGATCGGTCCTAGTCATTAGCACAAAGGTCTCTTACTTTGTTAATCGCAAACTAAGGAGCAACAATCGCTAGTAATAGGAATCGGAGACAAGTGACAAACAAGCCAAATCGAGAACACTTTAAAGGGTTATCAAACGAAGAAAGAACCTTCAACTAGTGAACGAAACACATACCACCAACTGTCTTAAACCCCCAGCCCCCAAACCACCGCTACACGCACCCCCACAATTTTCACGCCGCGTTGATAATAGTTGCTACCAACTTAGTATACTCACAACCTAAGGAGTCGAGGGTTGATAGTAGTAACTTGGGGAGAACTCGAAGAGAAGACGAGTTAAGGTAAGTAAGTAGTTGGCTTTGATTACTATAATTCCTTTATATGAAAATTGATTATATTTTGAATGTTTCTGAACATGGTCAGGTTATAGCGAGTAAAATGAGAAGATTAAAAAAACTTCCATATTTGAAGCATAGTGAATTTATAAAGTCTGTTGTTTAGTATTAAATCTAATCTAGTTGCTAATAAAATCATATTTTAATTTGAACATATTACTTTATCTAATTAACCTTATTAATGTATTGTACTAAATCCAATCTATTGTTAATAAAATCAGATTTTAATTTGATTATATTGCTTTATCTAATTAACCTTATTAACGTATTTAATGCGAGTTAAACTTAATTAGATAAAAGGGATTATTAAAAAGACTCCACATGTAACAACCCGCATTTTATGTATCGGAGGTTCGAAAAATATTTTTATTTTATTACTTGAGGGTTGGATCATTCTCATATTTTAATATGTTGGTAATGGGGATGTGAGACATGTCCATAATTTTTACTAATTTTGTTTATGACGATTTTACCCCTATTAGTCTTGTACAGTGCATGACTTTTGACTCGGATCGAATCAGGTGCTGAGATCGGTCTCATTGGAAAGGAAATGATGTTTCCCATTCCGTAGAGTGGTCACATTAAAAATTTGGCTCAGCGGTTTGGGAGGAATCGATTTTTTAGTGTTTTACAGTTTGTTGTTCAGGTTTTTAGAGCCATAATGGGCTGATTTGGAAAGGCCCATTAGTGGGCTAGTGGGAGACTATAAATAGGGGGTTGGGGGCATGGAGAATAGGTTACTTTATTCATTCTCTCATTTGGTTGAGCTCGTGATCCTCCTTAATCAAATACACCTTTCCACCATTAAAATTCTTGATCTATATAAGAGAATCGAAGATCTACATCATTTGAAGCTTGATCTACATCAATCGAAGAGAGATTTCATCAAATCCAAGGGTATGAAGCTAATTCTTCGCTGTCCGGATTTAGATCTAAGTGTTTTTGTGTTGTTTTGAAGACTTGGTGAGTGATATGCATATCTCACACGGATTCAATCAAGTATATGAGTTGTTTGATCATTATTTCATCATTTTCAAGTTGTTTCACCTAGATCTACGTCATGATAAGTTTATTTTCATTAGAATCACCATAGGATCTAACCTAGCAACTTATAAATGGTAATTTCATGTGTTAATTCCATGTTTAGATCCATATATTTTGATTTAATCATTTGTTGAGCCGTTGTTTTGATGTTGATGATTTGTTGATGAAATTGATTGATTTTGAGTTGAGATGGATTGGAGAATTTGGGGGTGTTTGGCAAGTTGAAAAATCATGGTTCGTCAAGAAAAATCAAGCGGGTCGGGTAAATTTTCCAGAATCGGGCAATAATCAAGTTCTGGAAATTTACAGCATTTGACAGCGTTGGAAAAACGTTGCATAAAGTCACGAATCGAACACGACCTAAGGGCTTAGGTCGTAGGTCGTGTGAGGTTTGACAGCATCTGAAAAACGCTGTGGAAAGTCCTGGACCAAGAACGATCTAAAGGCATAGCTCTTAGGTCGCGCCTGAACTACGAGAGCGCTTCTGAAACGCTGTGAAAGGTATATTGATGGACCAAAAGGCATAATGATCGAAAGGAAGCATTGATAGCACTTTTGAATTGCTGTAAAAAGGTAGAAACGCTGTGAAATCCAGTTTTGATGTTTTGTTTTGTTTTTCACACCAGATTAATGCAGAATTGAAACAGGGAATATAATAGCATTTCAAAAACGCGGTAAAAGGTTGTTTTGACATTATGGCCAGCTTTTCATAGCGAAAGAGCAGGAAATGCTATGAAATGCATTATCGACCAAACGAACTTGTTTTAGGAGTTAGGTCATTTTCTTCTTCTCCAAGAAATGGCTTTCAATCGTTGGTGAAGCTTCTGGTCGTTGGGGAGAGTCAGATTGTAGATCGTTCTGGAATCTTGGGTCATGGTGCATCCCTAGGTCGTTGTGTGCAAAGAAGAGATGGGCTGATCTGCTGGTGAAAAGCAGGTCGTATCAGTATTTTTGTTAGGTCGTGGAAACAACTTGGGAAAGGTGTTAGGTCGTGAACTGGTGGGTTGACTCAGTGGGTCAGGTCGTAGGAGCGGGGTCCATTACGACCTAAAGAGGAACGACCTGTTTATGGCGAGCTTTATATTGATGTTGTTTGGTTTGATGATGTTTGTGACTTCGACGTATATCTAGGTGGCAATGTTCGAAGTGACGTGATGTGTTCGTTGATCAACGTGAAGCAATGAATGTGAAGACATCCCAAGGGTGTTAAGCTGTGGATAATGGTTGCTCGAGGTGGTTACTTGAGCTAAGAATGGTCATCAGATTCAATGACTAGAGATATTGAAGGCTGAGAGATTATCGTTGACGTAGGTTCTAGCGGGCTCAAAGGAGGGGTACAATAGAGACGTCTAAAAGACCGGTTGTATGGTCGAGTGTATGTTTGAGTACCTTGGGTATCGTTGAAAGGCCTAGATACGTATCGTTGAAAGGCGTATGGAGATTTTGCTAGAAATGGGGTTACGATTAGCCCTTGACGGATGGTAGGATGATATGGCCAGTCATACGATTAGTGATGGTTTCAAAGAAGGACTAGCGGCAATAGCCAAAGTCAGTCATGAATATTGTTTGTTTTCTTGTACCATCTCACGTAGATTGTCTGACGTCGAAGGAGATGTTTCTTGGGTGCTTGTCTGATATTGGTTTAGGTCTTTGGGATTGTGCTTGAGGGATGTTGAGCTCGATTCGGATGGTTTACGTGAGATATATAATTGGTTGTTGATTGACATTGTTGGATACTTCTGATTGTCATGAATGAATGATTGTCTGGTTGCCATGGATGTATGGTTGAAATACTTGTTTTGTAAAGGTTATAAGGTTAAGTTTCTTCTCTAGTGAAGTAGGTAGATTAGTTTTTTCATCTACCTTTTCTCATATACTTTATTGATGATGTTAGTTAGTTGTTTTATTGCTCATTAAGACTATTGTCTGACTCAAGGTTTTATGTTTCCCTCTTATTTCCTTGGGCTGTTCATCTGATTTTTGGATGAGCAGACTAAGTAGCAGGTAACAGGTGATAGCTTGGTGAGGACGATGCTGTATTACAGAGACTAGCAGGAGGCTGGCGTATTATCTTTTCTACTATATAGTATTTTTTTTTCCGCTATTTGATGATTTACTTTGAGTGTTGTAGTAAGGGTTTATGTATAGACTTTGATGTTGTATTCAGTTGATATATGGAAAATCTTTCAGGTTGTTATGAAAGTTTAAAAGTTTGATATATGATGCTTCACTATTATTGCATATTTTATATGTTCTATTATATTTTATCCTTGCATTGTGAGTTACGATAGATTTCACTTGTGTTATTTAACTTTGATGATCGTCCATAGCTGCTTGGCACGTCTTTCAGCGCATTATTTCCCTTGTTAAGGGCAGGAGTTATGGACGGTCATCACATGTGGTACCAGAGCTCTGGTTATCGATTTTAGCCAAAGTTCGAAGGCATAATCAGGTATGAGAGACGTATTTGTAGATTTCTGATGGATGTATACTATATAGTAGTCTATGGTATAATAATGGGTTAACTTTATTATAGTTATTTCATATGTGGACTAATCATTCTATTTTTAGAAAGTAAGCGCCCTTATTTTAAAGCAAGAACTCTCCTCTCGGGTTTCGCGACACCCTTACCCCCTCGCTTTTCTAGAAAGGCTTTTCTTTCGGATACTTGCACACGCCCTTCATTCGCCAGTCGTTCGCTCCTCTTTACCTTTGTTTACTTTCTGGGTCAGACTTCTACCCTGTCCTAAAAAGATTCCAATTCGATTTGTTTTGAGTACTTATTTGCAATTGAGGCATATCTATGGTATGGAGGCTCTTCTACTAGCCCGGGTGGATTCCCTGGTTAAACCGATGTCTTTCCTATTTTAGCTTCTACCTTCACTTCAGACTTTCTTTCTTGCCCACCTTAAACAAACATAAGAAACAAAGGTAGAACTCCTAATAAGGCCCGGGAACTCCCAATGTTTCAAAAAAGAAAACGAACCTGGGAAAAAAGAATAATGATCAAGTAAGGCATAAATGTTGGATCCTTCTATTAGAACGAGTCGTCAAATTACGGGAAACACTACTAGGGATGAGCCTGCGACTGGAAGGGTAGGCGATTGTAACCAGCTGGGAGCTTCAGCTGTTATCCGGAATGTCTGGTTATGTTCGAGGCCATGATGGTAGCAGTCCAACTAAGGATGCCCATTCCAGAAGCGGCAGTAGAGCGTGGCGTTCCTGTGCAAGTACCTAGGGATGATTCCGCTAAGCGACAGAGGGATTATACTCCTACAGATGAAGAATATGAGTTGAGAAGAAGTAGAGCTTTTGAGAAACTTCGACGTCGAGTTAAGGGGCGAGAACAAAGATCAGTGCTTCTTGGGACAAGGCTTTTAGAAGCAAGAAAGAGCCTTACGAAGAAACTTTTATTGGCCTCAGTACAACAAAGAAGATGAATAAGAAAAAGAAGAAACCTAAGAAGAATGATATTTGCTTCAACTGTCAGCTAAAGGGTCATTATTCCAGGGATTGTAGGAAGCCAAGAGTCGAAAGCAAGTGCTTTAAATGCGGCAGGCCTGGACATAAGAAAAAAGACTTCCTTAGATTTTTTGAAAAATAAGCAGCTAGAGGAAGCGTGTGTTATGGAAGTTATTCTGATTTCCTATTACATTCCTAATGAGAATTAGGAGAAGTTGTTGTTAGTTTAGATATGCTTTCTGCCGGTGGAGTTTGTTTGAGTTCTATTTAGTACTAGAGAATCGTCTTCTTTTACCTATAATAAGATTGTATGCCGAAGGGGTTCAGAAATGGAAGTTGTAATAGACCTTTGATTGTAACTGATCCGGTGTGGGGTTTATCCACTCTTTGTAGGATTTGTCATGGTCTACTTTATTTAGTCATGGTTGCTCTTGTATGAATGATTGTTTTGATGTGACTTTCGCTGGGTTTGGGATTGTTTTGGGACATGGATTGGCTCAAGGAGTATGCGGAAAAAGTGAACTATGTGAAGATGTAGGTGACAGTTGGGAATGTGGAAGGGCGAATGGTTGTGATTCAATATATGTCGAAGATGGTGACTTTGTAAGTTATTTTCATACACTTTCAATTCCACGGGAAGACTTGTCATTGGTGCTGATCGCAAGTGAGTTCGATGATGTTTTTGTAGAAGTTAAAGGTTTGTCGTCGCATCGCGAGATTGAGTTTAGAATCGGTATGGTCGAGGTTGCTAGACCTATCGTTATGTCTCTTAGGCGGATGGCGCCTAAGGAACATCGAGAGTTACAGGTTCAAGTTAGTGACCTTTTAAGAAAAGGATTCATTTGGAGAAATCTATCCGAATGGGGTACACCAGTTGTTTTTGCAACCAAGGCTGATGGCTTGTTGAGGTTGTGTGTGGATTATCGTTGCCGAGGATAAACGACTTGTTTGACCAGCTTCACGAAGCTAAAGTGTTTTCTTAGAGGGATTTTGCAATGGGATTTCACCAGTTGAGGGTGACAAAGGATAATGTGCCGAAAATTGCTTTAAGATACCATCCGGTTTCTTCGAATGGTTGGTAATGCCATTTGGATTGACTAACGCGCCAGCGTACTTCGTGGATCTTATGAATAGGGTTTTCAGAGATTAGATGAACAAGTTTGTGCTTGTGTTCGCGGATGATATTCTGGTTTACTCCGCGAACGAGGAATAACGCGCTGGCGAGTTATTTTGGAAATCTTGCAAAAGCTTCAGCTGAAGGTTAAGTTTTCAAAGTGTTACTTCTGGGAGAGCGAAGTGAGATTCTTAGGCCACGTAGTTTCTAGAATTTGAATAGCGGTTGACCCCGCTAAGGTGGCAACAATCCAGGACTGGGATAGACCTAAGAATGCGATGGATATTCGGAGTTTCCTTGGGTTGGAGGGTTATTATTATTGTCGGTTTATAAAGGATATCTCTAAGATAGTTGCACCATTAAAAGGATTAACGAAGAAGAACCAAGTGCTCACATGGGATGCAAAGCGTGATGCGAAGCTTGTCAAGAATATCTAGAAGTTGGAACCAGAGGATAAAGAGTTTGTGGTCGATCGAGAAGGTTGGCTTTAAAAGAAAGGACGATCGGTTGTTCCTGATATCGACGGATTGAGAGATGAGGTTCTGAGGGAATGTCATCACTCAAAGTTGACGATTCATCCCGGTGGTAATAAGATGTATCAAGACATGAAGCGAGTCTACTGCTGGGAAGGGATGAAAAGAGATATTGGAAAGTTCATTTCCAAGTGCATGAACTGTCAGTTAGTGAAAGCTAAACAGAAAAAGGCGAGTGGATTGCTTTAGCCATTGGAAGTTCTACGTGGAAGTGGGAGCAGTTATCGATGGATTTTATCGATAAACCACCTAGAAAGTAGGGCAGGAAACGAAGGAATTTGGGTCATCGTGGATCGCTTGACCAAAAGTGTAAGGTTTATTCCTGTCAAATCGACTAGGACAACATCAAAGTTGGCTGAGGTTTATATAAAATAGATAGTTTGATTCCATGGTATCAAAAAGAGCATAATCAGTGATCAAGATTCATTACTCGCAAGTGGATTTTGTAAGAGTTTGCAAAAGACTTTAGGAACCGAGTTGTGTTTGAGTATGGCTTATCATCCCCAAACCGATGGTCAAACCGAGAGGGTTAACCAAGTTTTGGAAGATCTCCTAAGAGCTTGTGTATTAGACTTCGGAGGATCATGGGAGAATCAACTACATCTAGTCGAGTTTGCATAAAATAATAACTACTAGTCGAGCATTGGGATGGCACCATACGAGGCGTCGTATGGAATACCTTGTAATTCTTCGGCATGTTGGTCAGAAAATGGAGATAAGTTGATACTTGGGCCAGAGATAATTAGAGAGACATCGGATTATATCGAGATCGTTCGACATTGAATGAAGGCAACCCAAGATCGTCAGAAGAGTTATGCCAATAAGTGTTGAAAGGATTCATAATTCGACGTAGGCGATATGGTTTTCATGAAGATTTCGCCGTTGAAACATGTTGTTCCGTTCAGAAGCAAAGGAAAATTGGCTCCAAGATTCGTTGGACCGTTTCCGATAATCGAGCGTATTAGAAAGCTCGCATATAGATTGGAGTTAGTGGAGAAGATGTCAAGTGTGCATAATGTTTTCCATGTGTCGTTTCAAAGGAAGTGCGTACATTATTCTCTCCCAACCACCATGATTTGTGTCTCGGCCTTCTTTGTCTAGTAAATAGCTTCTCTCCCAATGTATTGTGTTCATCACTTTTCGATGGGCTATTGCTTGTGGTGTCGGCTTCAACAACCATTGGAATGTTTATGTTGGCCTTATTGTGGTGTGGAGGTTTTCATTGCACTCTAGGATGTCGTCGTGTTCAATGCAACTTGAGGTTTGAACTTTGATTATGGAGTTTTTGGGTTTTGTTGTGTGTTGGGTTGTCTTCTTTGTAGTTTGGATTTTGCTATTTTGGCTTTGGTTAGATTGGGATCATTTCTTATTTGCTTTGTTATTTGCACTGGGTTTGTTTCCTTCGCTTGGATCTTTGTTGGGTTGAAAAACTTGTGTTGGCTAGTTGCATCAGATTATTGGAGAATGGAGTTTTGATGACAACAACCTTATTTCAATTATCATTGATTATAAAATATATACTAACACTTTTTGTATAGAATATATATATATATATATGCAGGAATTATATACAGGAAATATTACTGAAGACTGTACAGTTTTAAAGATGATGGAGATTCAAAGATCAGAGAAATTTTAAGACTCCTGAGTACTAAAGATTTCAAGAATTCTAGAGTTCAAGATTAATATAATTATAGAGTCTAGATTGTGTGAGACTCTAAATAGCACTCCAAGTTCCAATTCAAATTTTAATTTTCAATTCTATCCTCAATCCTCTCTATTTTATTTTCTATCTTTTCTATTTTTTCCTTTCCTATTCTTCTTTGATTTTCACACTTAAATATTTATATTCTTATATAATCTTATAATTTTATAAATATGTTTATATAATTTAAATTTATGTATTCATATGATTTTCTACTTTATAATATTAATTTACAATACTATATTTTGATTCAAAAATTTGCAGAATTATATTAATATCAAAACACTTGAAAAATGCTTTAAAATTCAAAAATACACTAGGGTATGTCGACATACCAAAAACACCATGTTGACATATAACTGTCACTTTTTCAATTTGAAAGGAAGTGTATTTTCACTATTTGAAACGATTCAAAAACGTTGCAACCTTTCGCACACTATAAAAAGGGGTTAAAACCGAATTTTTAAACATATCTTCTTCTCCACTTTCATCATCTTTCATTATATAATCATTCTTAATCATTTTTATGATTTCTACACTTATACTATGCCGAATTCAATTCTGTTTTGGTCGAACTTCTTCTCCCTACACTCTCTTCTCATCTCTCTCTGAATCAAGTGCTATTGAAGAGTTATAGGGCTGTTTGTAATTGTTTGGGTTGAGTAAAGTAATCGGTGGTATCCCTTGTAGCCGTGAAATCAAGGACGGGTGATCGGTGGTATCCCTTGTAGCCATGAAATCAAGGAGGTTGGAATCGGTGGTACCCCTTGTAGCCGTGAAATCAAGGAGGTTGTAATTGTATTTTGACATAGTAATAAAACTTTGTGAAATCCAGCGTTGTGTGGGACTGGACGTAGGAGCTGTAACACCCCGAATTTGTACTGACACTAAAAGAGGATAAATTAAATAATAATTAATTTAATATTCATAATTAGAGGAAACAGACTGCACCATTGCGTCCGTCTCGAAGTTTTGGTCAAGATAGACATTTGGTTTGCGTTAAACGGACACCGTATGAGGAAGTTATGAGGGTTTTAAATTTGTATACGCGCACGAAATTATATACATATGTATGAGTCAGAGATGAGTCATAATTTTATCCAGAAAGATTCAAATTCGAAAAATTCCTCAGAGCGCCAAAATTCCCGCTCTAGGGGGTCGACCCCCCTAGAGGGGTGTCGACCTAGGGGTCGACCCACACACAGGGGTGTCGACACCCCTAGGGCTGAGGTGGCAGTCGGTTTCAGAGGGCTCTGCAGCTATAAATATGTGGCTATTTCTCATATTTTCTTCATTGGAGGTTATGGCAGCCAAACTCTGCCGAAGTCTTAACTGAACTAGGGTCTCTCATCTTATTCTATCAACTAAAGCATATCGAATTCTGAGATTTAAGCATAGACTCAGCACCAACCTCTTTTCTATCATCTTAGCACTCCAATCACAGTGAGTTTTAGTTGCTTTTAGGTTTAGATAAATAAAAGTAAATTATGAAAGACTGTGATTTGGATATGTGTAAACCATGAATCTATGCTATTATCATATCTGATGTTATGTCATGATAGATCTATTTCTTTAGATCCAATTCAATTGTAATTATTCTACTATGTCATGATAGATCTATTTCTCTAGATCCAATTAAATTGAGATTGTTCTACTATGTTATTATTGTGAATCTCGGTTTGTAATTACAATGTAGTTAATATAGATCTGTTAATTTGGACAGTTATATCATTGGATAGATCTAATCATTTATGTAAATCATGAACATATGCCACCTTGAATTGGTTAGGATTGGATCTAAATCTTTTTCTAAATTGTAACTTCTACGGCATGCTATGATGAGAATTTGTGTAGATCTATTTCTAAACTAGTAGATCTAATTTATGTGCACATTGAAACTGTTAGTCAGACCCAGATTATCGCCTTGTGTTAACATGTTAGATCTATTTTATGTGATCTAATTTATCACCTTGTGTTATCATGTTAGATCTATTCTAAACTCTAGATCTGAATCATGTGATCTAATCTATCACCATGTGTTATCATGTTAAATCTAAACAAATTGGACATCTAAACTATTGATTTAGATCTTACTATGCTTGTTGAGACATCATGTTATGTTCACTAGTTTTATGTTCATCTTTTTATGATGATAATTACATGTCCATGCCAGTATGTATATTCGCATTATCATGCTAAGTTTATGTTTATTCCAACATGGTCACTTTCGTTACATTCCCATTATTTTCCTATTATCGTTTATGACTAGGTTATCGGCTAGCCTAAGCATGTTGCCAATTTTGTGAGGGCGCTAGCTAAGGAACGGGGGGAAAAGGGTTAAAAATGGCATAATTTGAATATGAACATTTTTGGACATGTAATTCAAATTATTGGGCAAAATAGGTATTTACACCTATAAAAGGAAAGGATTAATTAATTGGTAAATTAATTAAAAATGGAATGTCTTGTAATTACAATTAGTAATTGTAATTGTACTTATGACACAAGGTTAGGTTGTAATTAGTGGTGGAAGTCTGCCCGAACCCGACTGGCATATTCAGCAGCCACAAATTTTGAACCAAATTTGGGATGTCTAAGCACGCAAATACGAACCAGGCAAAGACACGAGGTTAGTACCAATTGTGGAATAAGGTTTCCTGGACCCGACCGGCATATCTAGCATCCACACGTTGTAGGCCTAATGTGCGAGGTCTAGCCCATTATAAACCATAAATGGACATGGTAATGAATTGGACTACTTAACCAAATCTAATCCATAGGGATTGTATGATATGGAACTGAAGTTAGGGTTAAGTAAAATGGATTGGATCAGTGGGAGGTTAAGTAAATCTTGTGTAGGTGGATAATATTAGTATATATAGGCCCACAACTTAACCATTAAACAAACATACTTGGATTAGTAGGAGGGTTAAGGAAATCTTAGTTAGGTGGGTAATATTAGTATATATAGGCCCACAAACTTAACCCGATAAGGTTATGTAATTAAAGACACCTAGTGGTATACATAATCGGTGGAAATAATATAGTTATGTAATTAAAAGACACCTTTTAGGGTTAACATAACTTGTAGAAACGATAGGGTTATGTATTAAAGACACCTATAGGTAAGCATAACTGGTAGAAAGATTGGAGTAATTAAAGACACCCCTTTAGGGTAAGCATAACTAGTGTAGGGCTATGTAATTAAAGACACCTAAGGGTATACATAGTCAGTGGAAAACCTAGTGGGGATACAAGACAAGGGGGAGAGCTTGTATCATATTGTGTGGGACCCATTTCAGTCAGTAACCCAGAGTTGGTATTAAGTAAATAACTCCGTACTAGGCGGAGAAGGGGCACACTTACTGATTGATTGTAAGAGATCCAAACGAGACGGATGGTGTGGGCGGTGCAAACCGACCGGGGACGTGTGCGTGCATGGGCCGAGCAGAGGGGGCTAAGACGACCGTGACACCAGTAGATATGGTTGTGCACATCTTGGGTTGCCACTTTAGGAAGTGATACCTCCTACTGTGGGGACAACACAGGATATCTACGGAGTAGGGAGCCGATCGATTAGGGCAGGGGTTAGGGTTTACTTGGATGTATGACCTAAGCCTACCAACTTATAGTGGAAGGGATCATCTCATCTCATTTATACTAGTAATAGTGCAGAGTAATCTTTAGTGAGGCACATACACCTTATCTTGCTTACCTTGTCACACATGCCATTTATGTAGTAATCTCTCTCTTATCCACTTTATATGCCTATCATGTTGCTTTTATTTATCTACTGGCTAAAAGTAACCTGACTTGCCAGACTTTTTATCTGACCCTGTTGTTTATCCTTCTTTCTTCCGTTCCCCCAGGTTCTCAAGGGAGGGAATTCTCAGGCTTAGTCAAGATTCTGCTATCGTCTTGCTTGGAGCTTCTAAATGTATGGCTCAAGCTTCTATCTTTGCTAATGTGGCTTATGATTTGGGGATTTTGCTTTCTTTGTTATTGCACTCTGATATTTAAAGTATAAGACAGAAGTTTTAATGATGTACTGAGTTTATTTTCAGACATATGGTGTAACCGTGCTTTATGATTAATAAAAATTTAAATTTCCGCTGCTATCTTATTTATATTTGTCTTGTCATTATTCTGTGTCTATTAACCTACAGCGCTTCACGAAACTTAATGCATTCCCTTAGTGAGTGACATTGACAGACGTGGGGTGTTACACTTGGTATCAGGGCTGAGGGTTACCAGATTGGATAAAGTTTTTGAAAGTTATTTTCAAAAAGGTTTTAAAAGAAAGCATTTTCAAAAATAAAAATCTATTTTGAAAACATATTCCCTAAAGCCATAGGAAATATCTCTCGATTCTCCGCTTGATTCCTTTTCCTTTTTGTCTAGGGAACCGATTCTTCCTGAAAGGTGTCCCCATTCTGGCACAATGTCGCAGGCATGTTTAAACTGTGGCACATGTTGAAGGGCAATGAAGTGCCTAACCCCCATCTGTAGCTGCAGTAGTATCACCTATGGCTAATTTTCTCGAGCTTCGTAAGGATATCTGTGTGATGGAGGCAACTTTCAAGAGACTTGTTAGCTATGTACACAAGGATGGTAAAAAGGAGAACAAGGGAGTTAGGGCTAAGGAGCACAACCCAAGGATAAGAAAAAGGTATGGCCAAAGAAAGGACAGCAACAACAACAAAAGAAGGGCGGAAAGAATGACAAGGCTAAGTGTAAGAGGAAGTGCCATAGTTATGGGCGAGAGGGTCACTTGGCCCAGGACTACAGGAAAAGGAAGAATGCTTGCTTAGTTGTGATGAGGTTGGACACCATTCTAGGGAGTTCCAAGAAAGCAAGGGCATGGAAAAGGACAGGAACCTCTGGAGGCCTAGCGAATGCTCTCGTGGCTAGTGCACCAGATAGAGGTAGGAAGTTTCCATGGAAAGTTTGATTTCTCTTTCCAATCTTCCTATAAGAACTCTTTTTAATTCTAGTGCTTCGCATTCGTTTATATCTAGTTTTGTAGTTGAATCTCTGCACTTAAAAACTAGTATGGTAGTAGATCCCGTTGTTGTCTCAAACCCTACTGGTGGTTCGGCTCATTTATCTATGATTTATCGGGGTTTGAGAATATCTGTGTTAGGCATCGAGTTTGAGGGCGACGCATATGTGCTCGGGTTTATGGGCTATGGGTTGATTCTAGGAAAGGATTGGTTTACCATGTATGATGCCATTCTAGATTGTGAGAGGAGGGTTGTTAGGCTTCTGACTTGTCATGGGAAGACCCTTGAAGTTTCTTGTGACCCCCAAGGGTTTGTTATGCTTAGTTTCCTAGAGTCTCATGATGCATCTGTCAATTATTTGCAATGTGTTCCAGTGGTTCGAGATTATTCTAACGATTTTGATGAGGTACGGGACTTACCTCCGAGGCGCGAGATCGATTTTCGCATACATCTGGTAGACAATGCAAAGCCAGTTGCATTACTAGTGCGCCATATGGCTCCAAGGTAAAGAAGGGAGCTGAGTAAGCAAGTAGGGGAGCTACTTGAGAAAGGGTTTTCTTTTGGGATGGGATGAAGAAAGATGTAGCAGCGTTGTTTCTCAATGTTTAGTTTGCCAACAAGTCAAAGCTGAGAAAAAGAGGCCTGGTGGATTACTTCATCCGTTTGAAGTTCCGCAGTGGAAATGGGAGAGCGTCTCTATGAATTTCACAGATGGGTTGCCAAGATCGAAGAAAGGTAACACCGGTACTTAGGTGGTTGTGGATAGACTCACTAAGAGCGCTCACTTTATTCCAGTAAAGAGTAAGAGGACGACATCATGGTTGGCAGCAATTTATGTTCGCGAGATAGTTCGCCTTCATGGAGTACCTTCCAGCATCGTGAGCGATCGCGACCCCATCTTTACCAGCGAATTTTGGAGGAGCTTGCAATATGCATTAGGTACACAGTTGTGTTTGAGCACCGCTTATCATCCTTAGACCGACGGACAGACAGAGAGGGTGAACAGGATTCTTGAAGATCTTTTAAGGCTGTGTATCCTAGACTTCAGAGGGACTTGGGAAGAGCATCTTCCTTTAGTAGAGTTTGCCTATGATAATAGCTAGCAGGCCAGCATCGGCGTGGCACCCTTCGAAGCATTGTACAGAAAGATTATTACTTGGGCCAGATATGGTTAGGGAAACATCCGAAAAGATTAACCTTATTCGACGGCGGATGAAGACAGCTCAAGATAAGAAGAAGTCCTATGCAGACATGAGAAGGAATGACATCGAATTTGAAGTGGGAGACTTGGTTTTTATCAAAGCATTGCCTTTAAGGAATGTGGTTCGCTTCGGATTTGTAGGGAAGTTAGCACCTCGGTTTATAGGACCATTTCCCATAACCGAGAGGATAGGCCAAATGGCCTACCAAGTAAAGCTCCTGGAAAATCTATCCGGCTTTCATGACGTTTTCCACGTCTCTCAAATGCGGAAGTGCCTGCATGGCATCGCAGAAGCTATTGAGCCGTGCATGTTGGAAGAAGTCGAAGTGGAACGGGTGGCGACAGTCAGACGAGTCCCTACCCGTATTCTTGGGTCAAAAGTTAAGATGATGCGCAATAAGGAGATCAAGTTGCTAAAGGTTCAATGGGAGGATAACCCAGAAGATGTGACTTGGGAGACCGAAGACAATATTCGTGCTTCGTACCCTTTTCTTTTCGAGGGTATGTTCTTAACTCGTTTTCCTAAGTTTTATCAGTGCTTGTTTCTGTCAATAGAATATATCTTATCCATCGTATTTTCAACCTTTAGTTATGAATCCAATGGATGTAAACATGTGTTTGAGACATGTTATGTTTGACGGATGCAAGTGTTTGCTAATGGTTGCCTGCGAACGCATACACACACACACATTAAGCACTAAGATCGGCTCAATCAATCTCATACTGGATATGGATGTGTGCGCATTTTCTTTTCTTTTATGAATGGAAATGGATGAGTTAGCATACGGATGTTGCATTTAGACAAATGAATGTGCACACATATAGAATTTATATGATATGATAGGTTGATTTGCAAACATATTGGGTTCATGGCACTAACATACATTGCATTAAGGAGGTCAACTGAATCAGTAGACTGCCTGATCTTTGCATTAGTATTGGGACATATACACACACCTCCGCATATATTCATATAAGCATTAGAAATCTTTAAGGACAATGGATGCCAGTGATTGGTGGATGAGTAGAGGGATGATGGATGATAGGATATGTATTCTTCTCAACTTAGAGATTTCAGGATGAAATCCTTTGAGTAGGGGAGAATGTAACACCCCGAATTTGTACCGACACTAAAAGGGAATAAATTAAATAATAATTAATTTAATATTCAGAATTAGAGGAAATAGACTGCACCATTGCGTCCGTCCTGAAATTTTGGTTAAGATAGACATTTGGTTTACGTAAAACAGACACCGTATGAGGAAGATATGAGGTTTTAAGTTTGTATACGCATACGAAATTATATGCTTACGTATGAGTCAGGGATGAGTCAGACCTAAGTCAGAATTTTATCCAGAAAGATTCAAATTCGAAAAATTCCTCAGAGCGCCAAAATTCCCACTCTAGGGGGTCGACCCCCCTAGAGGTGTGTCGACCTAGGGGTCGACCCCCCTGAAGGGGTGTCGACCTAGGGGTCGACCCACCCACAGGGATGTCGACAGCCCTAGGGCTGAGGTGGTAGTCAGTTTTAGAGGGTTCTACAGCTATAAATATGTGGCTATTTCTCATATTTTCTTCATTGGAGGTTATGGCGGCCAGACTCTGCCAGAGTCCGAACTGAACTAGGGTCTCTCATCTTATTATATCAACTAAAGCATATCAAATTCTGAGATTCAAGCACTGACTCGGGACCAACCTCTTTTCTATCATCTTAGCAATCCAATCACAGTGAGTTTTAGTTGCTTTTAGGTTTAGATAAGTAAAAGTAAATTATGAAAGACTGTGACTTGGATATGTGTAAATCATGAATCTATGCTATTATCATATCTGATGCTATGTCATGATAGATCTATTTCTTTAGATCCAATTCAATTGTAATTATTCTACTATGTCATGATAGATCTATTTCTCTATATCCAATTCAATTGAGATTGTTCTACTATGTTATTATTATGAATCTCGGTTTGTAACTACATTGCGGTTAATATACTGTTAATTTGGACAGTTATATCATTGGATAGATCTAATCATTTATGTAAATCATGAACATATGCCACTTTGAATTGGTTAGGATTGGATCTAAATTGTAACTTCTACGGCATGCTATGATTTGGATTTGTGTAGATCTTTTTCTAAACTAGTAGATCTAATTTATGTGGACACTGAAACTGTTAGTCAGATCTAGATTATCACCTTGTGTTATCATGTTAGATCTATTTTATGTGATCTAATTTATCACCTTGTGTTATCATGTTAGATCTATTTTAAACTCTAGATCTGAATCATGTGATCTAATCTATCACCATGTGTTATCATGTTAGATCTAAACAAATTGGACATCTAAACTGCTGATTTAGATCTTACTATGCTTATTCAAACATCATGTTATGTTCACTAGTTTTATGTTCATCATGTTATGATGATAATTACATGTTCGTGCCAGTATGTATGTTCACATTATCATGCTAAGTTTATGTTTATGCCAAGATGGTCACTTTTGTTACATTCCCATTATTTTCCTATTATCGTTTATGACTAGGCTATTCGCTTGCCTAGGCATGTTGCCAATTTTGTGAGGGCGCTAGTTAAGGAACGGGGGAAAAAGGGTTAAAAATGGCATAATTTGAATATGAACATTTTTGGACATGTAATTCAAATTATTGGGCAAAGTAGGTATTGACACCTATAGAAAGAAAGGATTAATTAATTGGTAAATTAATTAAAAATGGAATGTCTAGTAATTACAATTAGGAATTGTAATTGTACTTATGACACGAGATTAGGTTGCATTAGTAGTGGGAGTCTGCCCGGACCCGGCCGGCATATCCAGTAGCCACTAATGTTGAACCTAATGTGAGAGGTCTAAGTATGCAAATGCGAACCAGGTTAAGACACGAGGTTAGGCCCAACTGTGGAATAAGACTGCCCAGACCCGACCGGCATATCGAGCATCCACACGTTGTAGGCCTAATGTTGGAGGTCTAGCCCACTATAAACCATAAATGGACATGGTAATGAATTGGCCTACTTAACCAAATCTAATCCATAGGGATTGTATGATATAGAGATGAAGTTAGGGTTAAGTAAAATGGATTGGATCAGTGAGAGGTTAAGTAAATCTTGGGTAGGCGGGTAATATTAGTATATATAGGCCCGCAACTAAACCATTAAACAAACATGCTTGGATTATTGGGAGGGTTAAGGAAATCTTGGGTAGGTGGGTAATATTAGTATATATAGGCCCACAAACTTAACCCGATAAGGTTATGTAATTAAAGACACCTAGTGGTATACATAATCGGTGGAAATAATAAAGTTATGCAATTAAAAGACACCTTTTAGGGTTAACATAACTTGTAGAAATGATAGGGTTATGTATTAAAGACACCTATAAGTAAGCATAACCGGTAGAAAGATTGGATTTATGTAATTAAAGACACCCCTTTAGGGTAAGCATAACTGGTATAGGGCTATGTAATTAAAGACACCTAAGGGTATACATAGTCAGTGGAAAACCTAGTGGGGATACAAGACAAGGGGAGAGCTTGTATCATGTTTTGTGGGTCCCATTTCAGTCAGTAACCTGGAGTTGGTATCTAGTAAAGAACTCCGTACTAGGCGGAGAAGGGGCACGCTTACTAATTGATTGTAAGAGATCCAAACGAGATGTATGGTGTGGGCGGTGCAAACAGACCGGGGAATGTGCGTGCATGGGCCGGGCAGAGGTGGCTAAGACGAACGTGACACCAGTAGATATGGTTGTGCACATCTTAGGTTGCCACTTTAGGAAGTGATACCTCCTTCTGTGGGGACAACAAAAGATATATACGGAGTAGGAAGCCGATCGATTAGGGTAAGGGTTAGGGTATACTTGGACGTATGACCTAAGCCTACCAACTTATAGTGGAAGGGATCATCTCATTTCAGTTATACTATTAATAGTGCAGAGTAATCATTAGTGAGGCACATACAACTTATCTTGATTACCTTGTCACACCTTCCATTTGTGTAGTAATCTCTCTCTTATCCACTTTATATGCTATCATGTTGCTTTTATTTATCTACTGGCTAAAAGTAACTAGACTCGCCAGACTTTATGTCTGACCCTGTTGTTTCTCCTTCTTTCTTCCGTTTCCCCCCAAGGTTCTCAAGGGAGGGAATTCTTAGGCTTAGTCAGGATTTTGCTATCGTCTTGCTTGGAGCTTCTAAATGTATGGATCAGGCTTCTATCTTTGCTACTATGGCTTATGATTTGGGGATTTTGCTTTCTTCGTTATTGTACTCTGATATTTAAAGTACATGACAAAAGTTTTAATGATGTACTGAGTTTATTTTCAGACATATGGTGTAACCGTGCTTTATGATTAATAAAAATTTAAATTTTCGCTGCTACCTTATTTATATCTGTCTTGTAATTATTCTGTGTCTGTTTACCTATAGCGCTACATGAAACTTAATGCATTCCCTTAGTGAGTGACATTAACGGACGTGGGGTGCTACACTTGGTATCAGAGCTGAGGGTTACCAGACTGGATAAAGTTTTTTAAGTTATTTTCAAAAAGGTTTTAAAAGAAAGCATTTTCAAAAAGAAAATTCTATTTTGAAAAACATATTCCCTAAAGCCATAGGAAATATCTCTTGATTCTCCGCTTGATTCCTTTTTCTTTATGTCTGGGGAACCAATTCTTCCTGAAAGGTGTCCCCATTCCGGCACAATGTCATAGGCATGTTTAAATTGTGGCACATGTCGAAGGGCAATGAAGTGCCTAACCCCCATCTGTAGTTGTAGTAGTATCACCTACGGCTAATTTTCTCGAGCTTCGTAAGGATATTTGTGCAATGGAGGCAACTTTCGAGAGACTTGTTAGCTTTTACACAAGGATGGTAAAAAGGAGAACAAGGGAGTTAGGGCTAAGGAGCACAACCCAAGGATAAGAAAAAGGTATGGCCCAAGAAAAGACAAAAACAAAAGAAGGGCGAAAAGAATGACAAGGCTAAGGGTAAGAGGAAGTGCCAAAGTTGTGGGCGAGAGGGTCACTTGGCCCAGGACTGCAGGAAAAGGAAGAATGCTTGCTTCATTGTGAAGAGGTTGGACACCATTCTAGGGAGTCCCCAAGGAAGCAAGGGCAAGGTCAAAGGACAGGAACCTCTGGAGCGCAAGCTAATGCTCTCGTGGCTAATGCACCAGATAGAGGTAGGAAGTTTCCATGGAAGGTTTGATTTTTCTTTCCAATCTTCCTATAAGAACTCTTCTTGATTCTAGCGCTTCGCATTCGTTTATATCTAGTTCTGTAGTTGAATCTCTGCACTTAAATACTAGTATGGTAGTAGATCCCGTTGTTGTCTCAAACCCCATTGGTGGTTCGGCTCATTTATCTATGATTTATCGGGGTTTGAGAATATCTGCGTTAGGCGTCGAGTTTGAGGGCGACGCATATGTGCTAGGTTTTATGGGCTATGGGTTGATTCTAGGAAAGGATTGGCTTACCACATATGGGGCCATTCTGGATTGTGAGAGGAGGGTTGTTAGACTTCTGATTTGTCATAGGAAGACCCTCGAAGTTTCTTGTGACCCCAAGGGTCTGTTATGCTTAGTTTCCAAGAGTCTCCATATGCATTTGTCAATGATTTGCAATCTGTTCCAATGGTTCGAGATTATTCTGATGTTTTTGATGAGGTACGGGACTTACCTCCGAGGCGCAAGATCGATTTTCGCATACATTTGGTGGACAATGAAAAGCCAGTTGCATTACCAGTGTGCCATATGGCTCCAAGGGAAAGAAGGGAGCTGAGTAAGCAAGTAGAGGAGCTACTTGAGAAAGGGCTTTCTTTTAGGATGGGATAAAGAAAGATGTAGCAGCGTTGTTTATCAATGTTTAGTTTGCCAGCAAGTCAAAGCTGAGCAAAAGAAGCCCGGTGGATTACTTCATCTGTTGGAAGTTCCGCGGTGGAAATGGGAGAGCGTCTCTATGCATTTCATAGATGGGTTGCCTAGATCGAAGAAAGGTAACGCCAGTATTTGGGTGGTAGTGGATAGACTCACTAAGAGCGCTCACTTTATTCCAGTTAAGAGTAAGAGGACGGCATCATGGTTAGCAGCAATTTATGTTCGCGAGATAGTTCGCCTTCATGGAGTACCTTCCAGCATCGTGAGCGATCGCGACCCCATCTTTACCAGCGAATTTTGGAGGAGCTTGCAAGAAACATTAGGTACACGGTTGTGTTTGAGCACCGCTTATCATCCTCAGACCGACAGACAGACAGAGAGGGTGAACAGGATTCTTGAGGATCTTTTAAGGCTATGTATCCTAGACTTCGGAGGGACTTGGGAAGAGCATATTCCTTTAGTAGAGTTTGCCTATAGTAACAGCTATCAGGCTAGCATCGGCATGGCACCCTTCGAAGCATTGTACAGACGACCCTGTAGATCGCCAGCTTGTTGGTGAGAATCTACAGAAAGATTATTACTTGGGCCAGATATGGTTAGGCAAACTTCCGAAAAGATTGACCTTATTCGATGACGGATGAAGACAGCTCAAGATCAGCAGAAGTCCTATGCAGACAAGAGAAGGACTGACATCAAATTCGAAGTGGAAGACTTGGCTTTTATCAAAGCATCGCCTTTAAGGAATGTGATTCTCTTCGGATTAGTAGGGAAGTTGGCACCTAGGTTTGTGGGACCATTTCCCAAAACCGAGAGGATTGGCCCAATGGCCTGCCGAGTAAAGCTCCCAGAAAATCTATCTGGCGTTTATGACGTTTTCCATGTCTCTCATCTGCGGAAGTGCCTCCATGACACCGCAGAAGTTGTTGAGCGAGCATGTTGGAAGAAGTCGAAGTGTAACGGGAGGCGACAGTCAGACGAGTCCCTACCCGTGATCTTGGATCAGAAGTTAAGAAGCTATACAATAAGGAGATCAAGTTGTTAAAGGTTCAATGGAGGGATAACCCAGAACCTGCAACTTGGGAGACCGAAGACAATATTTGTGCTTCGTACCCTTTTCTTTTCGAGGGTATGTTCTTAACTCCTTTTCCTAAGTTTTATCTGTGCTTGTTTTTGTCAATAGAATATATCTTATCCATCGTATTTTCGACCTTTAGACAGGAATCCTATGGATGTAAACATGTGTTTGAAACATGTTATGTTTGATGGATGCAAGTGGATGCAAGTTTTTGCTAGCGGTTGCCTGCGGACGCATATACACACACATTAAGCACTCAGATTGGCTCAATCACTCTCATACTGCATATGGATGTGTGTGCATTTTCTTTCTTTTATGAATGGAAATGGATGAGTTAGCATATGGATGTTGCATTTGGACAAATGAATGTGCACACATATAGAACTTATATGATATGATAGGTTTATTTGCATACATATCGGATTCATGGCACTAACATACATTGCATTAAGGAGGTCAACTGAATTAGTACACCGCCTGATCTTCGCATTAGTGTTGGGACATATACACACACCTCCACATATAATCATATAAGCATTAGAAATCTTTAAGGACAATGGATGCCAGTGATTGGTGGATGAGTAGATGGAGGATGGATGATAGGATATGCATTCTTCTCAACTTAGAGATTTCGGGACGAAATCCTTTGAGTAGGGGAGAATGTAACACCCCGAATTTGTATCGACACTAAAAGAGGATAGATTAAATAATAATTAATTTAATATTTAGACTTAGAGGAAACGGACAGCACCATGCGTCCGTCTCGAAATTTATGTCAAGATAGACATTTGGTTTACGTAAAACGGACACCGTATGAGGAAGTTATGAGGGTATTAAGTTTGTATACGTGTAGGAAATTATATACATACGTATGAGTCAGAGATGAGTCAGAATTTTATCCAGAAAGATTCAAATTCGAAAAATTCCTCAGAGCGCCAAAATTCCCGCTCTAAGTGGTCGACCCCCCTAGAGGGGTGTCGACCTAGGGATCGATCCACCCACAGGGGTGTCGACACCCCTAGGGCTGAGGTGACAATCGGTTTCAGAGGGCTCTAAAGCTATAAATATGTGGCTATTTCTCATATTTTCTTCATTGGAGGTTATGGCGGCCAAACTCTGTCGGAGTCTGAACTGAACTAGGGTCTCTCATCTTATTCTATCAACTAAAGCATATCAAATTCTGAGATTTAAGCACAGACTCAGCACCAACCTCTTTTCTATCATCTTAGCAATCCAGTCACAGTGAGTTTTAGTTGCTTTTAGGTTAAGATAAATAAAAGTAAATTATGAAAGACTGTGATTTGGATATGCGTAAACCATGAATCTATGCTATTATCACATCTAATGCTATGTCATGATAGATCTATTTCTTTAGATCCAATTCAATTGTAATTATTCTACTATGTCATGATAGATCTATTTCTCTAGATCTAATTCAATTTAGATTGTTCTACTATGTTATTATTGTGAATCTCGGTTAGTAACTACATTGCGGTTAATATAAGTCTGTTAATTTGGACAGTTATATCATTCGATAGATCTAATCATTTATGTAAATCATGAACATATGCCACCTTGAATTGGTTAGGATTGGATCTAAATCATTATCTAAATTGTAACTTCTACGGCATGCTATGATGTGGATTTGTGTAGATCTTTTTCTAAACTAGTAGATATAATTTATGTGGACACTGAAACTGTTAGTCAGATCTAGATTATCACCTTGTGTTATCATGTTAGATCTATTTTATGTGATCTAATTTATCACCTTGTGTTATCATGTTAGATCTATTTTAAACTCTAGATTTGAATCATATGATCTAATCTATCACCATGTGTTATCATGTTAGATCTAAACAAATTGGACATCTAAACTGCTGATTTAGATCTTACTATGCTTATTCAGACATCATGTTATGCTCACTAGTTTTATGTTCAACTTGTTATGATGATAATTACATGTTCGTGCCAGTATGTATGTTCATATTATCATGCTAATTTTATGTGTATGCCAAGATGGTCACTTTTGTTACATTCCCATTATTTTCCTATTATCTTTTATGACTAGGTTATTGGCTTGCCTAGGCATGCTGCCAATTTTGTGAGGTTGCTAGTTAAGGAACGGGAGAAAAAGGGTTAAAAATGGCATAATTTGAATATGAACATTTTTGGACATGTAATTCAAGTTATTGGAAAAAATAGGTATTAACACCTATAAAAGGAAAGGATTAATTAATTGGTAAATTAATTAAAAATGGAATGTCTAGTAATTACAACTAGGAATTGTAATTGTACTTATGACACGAGGTTAGGTTGCATTAGTGGTGGGAGTCTTCCCGGACCCGACCGGCATATCCAGCAGCCACTAATGTTGAACCTAATGTGGGAGGTCTAAGTATGCAAATATGAACCGGGCTAAGACAAGAGGTTAGGCCCAACTGTGGAATAAGACCGCCCGGACCCAACCAGCATATCCAACATCCACACGTTGTAGGCCTAATGTGGGAGGTCTAGCGCATTATAAACCATAAATGGACATGGTAATGAGTTGGACTACTTAACCAAATCTAATCCACAGGGATTGTATGATATAGAACTGTAGTTAGGGTTAAGTAAAATGGATTGGACCAGTGGGAGGTTAAGTAAATCTTGGGTAGGTGGGTAATATTAGTATATATATAGGCCCACAACTTAACCATTAAACAAACATGCTTAGATTATTGGGAGTGTTAAGGAAATTTTGGGTAGATGGGTAATATTAGTATATATATAGGCCCACAAACTTAACCCAATAAGGTTATGTAATTAAAGACACCTAGTGGTATGCATAATTGGTGGAAATAATAAAGTTATGTAATTAAAAGACACCTTTTAGGTTTAATATAACTTGTAGAAATGATAGGGTTATGTATTAAAGACAGCTATAGTTAAGCATAACCGGCAGAAAGATTGGAGTTAGGTAATTAAGGACACCCCTTTAGGGTAAGCATAACTGGTATAGGAATATGTAATTAAAGACACCTAAGGGTATACATAGTCAGTGGAAAACCTAGTGGGGATACAAGACAAGGGAGAGAGCTTGTATCTTATTGTGTGGGACCCATTTCAGTCAGTAACCCAGAGTTTGTATCAAGTAAAGAACTCCGTACTAGGCGGAGAAGGGGCATGCTTACTAATTGATTGTAAGAGATCCAAACGAAACGGATGGTGTGGGCGGCGCAAACCGACCGGGGACATGTGTTCGCATGGGCCAAGCAGAGGGGGCTAAGACGACCGTAACACCAGTAGATATGGTTGTGCATATCTTTGGTTGCCACTTTAGGAAGTGATACCTCCTATTGTGGTGCCAACACAGGATATCTACGGAGTAGGGAGCCAATCGATCACGGTAGGGGTTAAGGTATACTTTGACGTATGACCTAAGCCTACCAACTTATAGTGGATGGGATCATCTCATTTCAGTTATACTAGTAATGGTGCATAGTAATCATTACTGGGGCACATACACCTTATCTTGCTTACCTTGTCACACCTGCCATTTATGTAGTAATCTCTCTCTATCCACTTTATATGCGTATCATGTTGCTTTTATTTATCTACTGGCTAAAAGTAACTAGACTCGCCAGACTTTATGTTTGACCTTGTTGTTTCTCCTTCTTTCTTCCGTTCCCCCCCCCCCCCCCCCCCAAGGTTCTTAAGGGAGGGAAATCTCAGGCTTAGTCAGGATTCTGCTATTGTCTTGCTCGGAGCTTCTAGATGTATGGCTCAAGCTTCTATCTTTTGTACTATGGCTTATGATTTAGGGATTTTGCTTTCTTTGTTAATGCACTCTGATATTTAAAGTACAAGACAGAAGTTTTAATGATGTACTGAGTTTATTTTCAGACATATGGTGTAACCGTGTTTTTTGATTAATAAAAATTTAAATTTCCGCTGCTATCTTATTTATATCTGTCTTGTAATTATTCTGTGTCTGTTTACTTATAGCGCTCCACGAAACTTAATGCATTCCCTTAGTGAGTGACATTAACGTACATGGGGTGTTACAGGAGCAATCCGAACCAGTATAACATCCGGTGTGTTCTTTCCTTTTCTGCATCTTTATTTTTGATTATTTTGTATTTATGTTTGAATATGTGTCTGTGATTATGTTTGTGGTGTTAGATTCATCTCGTAGTTCACATAAGTTTTAGATTTTGTTTAAATTCTCATAAACACTATTCACCCCCCTCTAGTGTTTGTTTTTCCTTAACGATCCATTCCGCATTCCCTAACACACCAGACTGCTTTCGTTGCTAAAGAGTAACATGTTAATCTGATGAAGTGGTTGGCACATGCTTATGGGTTGTTCTTGTTTGTTCTGCTGGTTGTTGCTGTTATTCCTATGCTTAGTTTTTGGATTGGATGAGCGTTTTTTTCCTTTTGCTACATTCCTTTTCTCTGAGCTTTGTTTTATTTTTTGGACCTTTCGGCTTGCATATTCTCTTCGATTATTTAGTATTGTATTTCTTTTTTTCTGTTATAGGACCTGTAATAGTTTTTTTTATATGAATGGAAAACCCTTAAAAAAAGTGCGTACATGATTTGAATGTGGTGGTATCTCTAGAACAGTACGAAGACCTAGAAGTAGAAACCATAGTTTGAGACCTCGTAAGCCGCTTTATGTTATGGGGAATGATACGAAACAACTTAGGAGGAAGATGGTTAAGCTAGTCAAGGTACAATGGAGTGAGGATGGTGACAATTGTACGTGGGATACGGAAGGGAGCGTGAAAGTGACCCATCTTGAACTCTTCGTTAATATGACTCATTAATGTTGTGTCATTCTCCCCCCGATGTAACTTGTACTATTGTGATTGTTTTTGTTGTTGTGGTTGTTAGAATTCCACGTGTTAGGATAAGGCTATGAATGCATGGTTTGATGGCTGCTACTTTGGATGATAGAATTGGATGCTCATGGATGATAGGCATGCAGAATTTTTTTGATCGTTTTATTTGCTTATGGTTGTTGGGATTTCGGGGGCGAAATTCCAAAAGGGGGCGGCGGAGAATGTAACAGCCCACATTTTACGTATCAGAGGATCATAAAATATTTTTATTTATTCCCTAAGGGTTGGATCATTCTCATATTTTAATATGTTGGTTATGGGAATGTGAGACATGTCCATAATTTTTACCAATTTTGTTTGTGACTAAATTTTCCCCTGTTAGTCTTGTACAGGGAATAACTTTCGACTCGGATCGAATCAGGTAATGGGATCGGTCTCAATGGAAAGGAAATGATGTTTCCCATTCCATAGATTGGTCACATTAAAGATTTGGCTCAGCAGTTTGGGAGGAATCATTGTTTTAGTGTTTTACAGTTTATTGTTCAGGTTTTTAGAGCCATAATGGGCTGATTTGGAAAGGCCCATTAGTGGGCTGGTGGGAGGCTATAAATAGGGGGTTGGGGGCATGGAGAATAGGTTACTTTCTTCATTCTTTCATTTAGTTGAGCTCGTGATCCTCTTTGCTCAATCAAATACACCTTTCCATCATTAAAATTTTAGATCTATATAAGAGAATCGAAGATCTACATCGTTTGAAGCTAGATCTACATCAATCGAAGAGAGATTTAACCAAATGGAAGAGTTTGAAGCTAATTCTTCATTGTTTGGATTTAGATCCAAGTGTTTTTGTGTTGTTTTGAAGATTTGATTTGTGATATGCATCTCTCACATGGATTCAATCTAGTATATGAGTTGTTTGACCATTTTTTCTTCATTTTCAAGTTGTTTCACCTAAATCTACATCATGGTATTTCATTTGAATCATCATAGGATCTAATCTATCAACTTGTAAATGGTAATTTCTTAAGTTAATTCTATGTTTAGATCCATATATATTGATTTAATCATTTGTTGAATCGTTGTTGTGATGCTGATGATTTTGTTGATGAAATTGATTGATTTTGAGTTGAGATGGATTGGAGAGTTTGGGAGTGTTTGGCAACATGTTTGGCAAGTTGAAAAATCATGGTTCGTCAAGAAAAATCAAGCGGATTGGGTGAATTTTTAAGAATCGGGGAAAAAATCAAGTTACGGAAATTTACAGCATTTGACAGCTTTGGAAAGTCTCGAATCGAAACGACCTAAGCGCTTAGGTCGCACATGGCTTTGGTCGCATATAGCTTAGGTCGTAGGTCGTATGTGATTTGACAGCGTTTGAAAAACGATGTGGAAAGTCCTGGACCAAGAATGATCTAAAGGCATAGCTCGTAGTTCGCATATAGCTAAGGTCACACCTGAGCTATGACAGCGTTTTTGAAACACTGTAAAAGGCAGAAATGCTGTGAAAGGTATATTGATGGACCGGAAGGCATAATTATGGACATGAAGCATTGACAGCAGTTCTAAAACACTATAAAATGCAGAAACGCTGTGAAAGCCAGTTTTGTTTAGTTTTTCACACCAGATTGATGCAGAATTGAACCAAGGGATATAATAGCATTTCAGAAATGTTGTAAAAGGTTGTTTTGACATTGTGGCTAGTTTTTCATAGCCAAAGAGCTGGAAATGCTACGAAATGCAGTATCGACCAAACGAAGCTTGTTTTAGGAGTTAGGGCATTTTCTTCTTCTCTAAGAAATGGCTTCAGGACGTTGGTGAAGCTTCAGGTCATTGGGAGAGTCAGATCGTAGGTCATTTAGAGGAAGCTTGGGTCGTGGTGCATCCCTAGGTCGTTGTGTGCAAAGAAGAGACAGGCCAATCTGCTAGTGAAAAGAAGGTCGTTTGAGTATTTTTGCTAGTTCGTGGAAATGACTTGGGAAAGGTATTGAGTCGTGAATTAGTGGGTTGACTCAATGGGTCAGGTTGTAGGACATAGGTCGGATACGACCTAAAGAGGAGCGACCTGTCTATGCCGAGCCTTATATTGATGTTGTTTGGTTCAATAATGTTTGTGACTTCAACGTATATCTAGGTGGGAATATTCGAAGTGATGTGATGTGTTCGTTGATCGATGTGATGCAACGAATGTGAAGACATCCCAAGGTTATTTAGTTGTGGATAATGGTTGCTCAAGGGGGTTACTTGAGCTACACTACAACAAAAAGGGGATTTCAAAGCGTTTTATAAACGCTATTATATCCAACCATAGCGTTCCAGAGATCGCTATATAACGACATGCTATGTTAGACCTTCAACTTTAAATAGCATTAGCAAAAACGCTGTGAAAAATCAAAGTTTATAGCGTTTTATCTTTGTTATTAAACAAAACGCTATATGACATCATAACCAACCGCTACCTATTATAACGTTTTATGCTTATTTATAGCGTTTATTCCGCTTATATTATAGCGTTTCTTATTATTTCTATAGCGTTTGTTATCTGTTTCTAATAGCATTTGCTCGCATAATTTAATAGCATTTATAAAACGCTATAATCACACATATAATTTCTTCACCATTTTAGTTCTTTCGTTGCTCTTATATATACATACAAATCGTTGAAACAACGTTCATATATACCATTATCTATTTCTCAAACGTATATAAACATGACACATTTTCACAAACAACAAATATGTAAATTACAATGTAATATTTCATATCATTCAAACAACATTCATACATATAATTCAAACTACTTTTCATATATCCAAACTTAACAATTCACACAACTCTTCCATGTCCATAATATGTCACACATACTTGCATCAACAAGTTACTTACAAAGTAGTCGAATGCTTAATTTGATCTTGCTTTACTTTTGATACTTACTCCAGAACATGAGCAAGTTGGTCCTGTTACAACAAAAATAAGCAATTTGAATTCAAAATATTTGAACTTGTATATATACATACACAAGTCTGCGGAGGGTTCCCTATAGGTACAAATCACAGAAAATATATAACTAAGTGGATCCACAGATAAGGATATCGAAAAACAATTTCATATACAAACGCAAATAAGGCACTATCTTGCATATTTCGTAGAAATCCCTTTTGGCAGTTACCCTTAAATTTTAGGATGATGTGACCAATGTCTTCCACATTTTTTGGAACTTACATCCAAGAATATCATGCATGTTGCCAACACCAACACCATATATAGATAATGCATTCAAGAGTTAAAGCAAAAAGCATACAAGGAGGAATTTAAGGTGTGCATATTCAGCATACCAATTGCAAGCGACTTTGGAGAGAGACCATACTTCCAGCTCAACATAATCCTGCAAGGAGATTTGGACAAACTTGAGTCAATGACCAACCATAGAAGCAAATGCTAATTCCGAACACAACTTTTTTTTTTCAAGAGAAATCAATCCAGCTTAAGGGTCTGAAGATAGGCAGATTACTCGTACTCCAATCTAAGCTATGCAGAATGCTTATGACATAAAAGCTGTAAACTAGAAGCACAATGGAAATCTAAACTTATATACCTGAAATGGATAAAATCTGGCAATGCACCATATGACCTAGACATGCCGGATTATGCACAATGGCGTGCAGCAGCTATAGCCTGCATAGACAACCCCTAAGAGTCAAAGGAGGATGAAGGATCAAACTAATCCAAAACACCCATGCCAGCAAAACAACCATCCACTAAAAACATAAAAGAAAAAAAATCCACTTCCAGGAATATGCGTGGTACAATAATATAAGTACAATTCAATGTACTTGACATGAATAACAGATATCTAAATGCCCAGATGAGCTTTGCTATTCTTGTGATGCAATAAATCAAAAGGCCAAAAACTTGGTTATATTTTTATAAAACCTTGCTAACTTAAACTAGTTTAATTTCTACAGAACTTTATCAAATAATTTAACATTTTATGATCCTTAACTATTATATGATAACCATTTTTATGTGCTACAACTATATTTTATATTTACAAAGTGACATTTTTGTTGGTTTTTTTTAATGCCGTGATGTAAGGAATTACCATTTTTTGTCCAATAAAATATATGAATGTACAATATTATACTGACGAAATCGTGGAAGGTAATAAGACAAAAACAGAAGAAAATAAACTTAGTAGAATATAATTCCAAAGTGAAAACAAAAGTATTACTCTAACATGTCATACCTTGAGAATAAAATTTGTTCAAACCTTAGCAACATTGTTTCTGATGCAAATAAGAATAGTGGTCTTGAAGAAGCACCTGCTTCTGACAATGCTCCAGTAATAATCCCAATAACCACACATCTACACAAGAACCCCTCACAGACCACCTGAGCAAAGCCAATCAAACCACTGTCAATCCACAGGCAATCGGTAGCCCAACAACAATCAAAAACCCAAATGACCATCTAGAAGAAGTTGCTTCACAGACCGCCTGGGAAATGCTGGCACAGCTAGTAGGCAATATACCATACAGCATGGGCAGTTCAGTACTTCAGTCACATTTTTCCAGCAGTGTCTATAGTCTTAACTAACACTGGGTTCGATTTTTATAATTTTTATGCACCCATACAGCAAGATTTCCTCTTGTATAATAACTGATAGCGACCTAATATCCATCATACAATAGCTGCTAACCAAACTTGCAGATTACATCTAACTCAAATAAAACATTTCAATTAAACCCAAAACAATCAAACAGAATGCACGAATCACACACCAGATCCACAGATCAACCAAAATAACTTCAGAAAGAAAAAACCATCAAAAGGATTACTTTAGGCAGAGTCTTCTTATTATGACTAGCAGCAATCGCCTTAAGATCCTTCTCTTTACTCGGATATGTCAAAAAACAACAACCGACATTATTTATTACAAAGTCAAGATCTCCAGCTCGAAATGAAACATAATTCAAAACCAAATATCGAATACGAACCTCAATGACTTCATCAACCCTAGCGAATTCATCAAACATCAAAATCAGTTCAGATTTTGCCAACTGCTTTAGAATCTGATCAACGAACACCTTAACGCTCTCATTTTTGTGTTCACTCTTAGTTTCAGATTCAGACACTGTTTTCATCTTCCCATATTACTAAGAAATCGAGATTAGATGGTTCCATTGCCTCATTATCCAATATGTTTAGCTGTCGTGTAACTATATGGTAGGATTATTGTCTCTTACAACTTAAAAGACAAAGAAATTTGGGTTCTCAATAAAAAGTGTGCATCAGTCTATAACATAAGCGCATTCAAAGGAAATTACTGTAAGCAGTTTGATCAGTACATATCTCAATAAAGTTTAAGTTTTTCTATTTCTCGATTTCAGTTATTTTACTTCATTTCATAATTACAAAATAAGATACCAAATATAGCTAGGATATCATTGTTCTCATCCATCGTCATAGCTCCCATCTATCGTCATAGATATGAGAAGCCCAGGATATTACTGTTCTCATCTATCGTGTGTAGATATGGAGATTTGTTTGAGTTGCATAGTAAAACAATGAAATGAGAAGCCTAGGATATCATTGTTCTCATATATCGTCAAAGCTCCCAAAATATTCCCATTTAACTACAAATACCTCATGCAATATTTGCTACCGTTTCATTCGAAAATTCCACTCCCTTTATTTGTCATGATGTGCAAGCTTGTATGAATACCCACTCAAAACAGTCTAAACTTCAACAACAATATCTTTCTAAAGTTTTAGCATAAAATCAGCATAGCCATGCAATGCAGCCTGCAAACAACTAACTATGCATTAAAATGATGGCTGAACAGTAGCAGTCACTGATAATACATGAAGTTAGGACGCTAACGGTGTAGAAGCAGGGTGGTAAGGTAAGATAAAGACTAACGATGCTAAGCCAAAATTGGAATCGAACGAAGCATGCGAAGTCAATTAAACAGGATTGAACAAAAGTTGTGTTAGTGGCTGGAATTAAAGACAAAGCTAAGGTTGATGAGCCAGCTACAGGCACACAGAACTGATGTGCCAAACGTTTTCTTTCATATTTTTTTTTGGGGTTTTCAAGGTGTTAAGAAGACAGCCCTCCTAACTGATAATTGCTTTGGATGTATTTTTGGCAACTTTGAAAAAAAAACCATAAGTTTGTTACGCACATGTTTTAAACTTTACATATCAAATTAAATTATATCCTTTTAATACAAACTAATCGCCTTAAAATGTATGTGAATAACACATTAATAATACCCACATAAACTAATGAACAATCATGGTGGTTTAGATAAGATACTATTCTTCTGGTGGCAGTTGATAAACATAAAGCAGAAACATAAAAAAATCATACACTAATTAACAAGTGATAAAGAAGAGCACTTACTTGGTCAATAATGTGCACAATTTGTCTCTTTTGTTTCCTTGTTCCCTAACCGGATAGAAAGTTCAGCCTACAAAAAGAATAATCATATACTAGTTTGAAATATTTAATACTCTAAAAAGTGTTTGGGTAATCCAATAATTATTTCTACATGAGTGCAACATTATTTATCAATTCTCTTTTTTTATATATGATAAGCTAGCATAATTATTTAGCAAATCCTAGCCACTTAAATTCCTTATTCAGTCCTAATAATTCCTTATGGAAATCCTAGTGTATAACCATTATTGGTGTAAAGGACTTCTGGATCTTAGAGTTCAAGCGAAAATAGCTGGATTTGGAGAAGCGTGTTGAAGACAAAAGGCAAGTTGAAGCAAGACTGTCAACTTAGCATTGGCGTAAACTCTACTGTACATCATGCAGTTCAAACATGTGTTGTATGGCATCATGCATGCTAAGACTCCTTGCTGTTACTTTCTTAAAACTTCATATTTGTACTATCCTAAGAAACTGGGTATCATTTGACATATTTAACAGCTAGAAGAAAATGGATGCTCGATTCTATTAAACATGTTGATGAATCAAAACAACGTAAAAGTAGAATAAATTAAAACTTTCAATTTTTTTACAGATCTACAGAAAACTGTTATATGCCCATGTGACGTTTCACCCATTCTTCCTTTGACAATGATATACAAATAATGGAAGCCTAGAGTCATTTAATCCTAGAAAATTATAATCCAATTCAAATACTCAAATGCAGTAAACAAGAAATCAGAAAAACATAGAAATAAAAACAAAAATGCACACCTGTAGACAAAATCAATTACTCATAGTCACCTTCAATAACGCACGGGTCTCACCACAATCTCCTACCTGCCTGAGCTTCAGGTTGGTTGCAGCATCAAGTCAGATTGCACCATTCTTCCAATTGGATGCAAGAACCGACTATCAGACAACCACCCTACCTGTCTCGATCACTGTTGAGTCGTATTCCTTGATCGCGACAAACTGCAGATCGCAATACAGTAATCTAACTCATTTAAATGATACAAATCTAAGTTCTAAGTAAATTTATAAAAAAAAAATATAGTAATATGGTTGCAGTTATCGTATACTAATTTACAGCAATCATTTAATTCAGTAAACCTTCACTTTCTCACCATCTTTTGGTTTGAAATTTATGGTTTTAACATACTCTGTATGTTGGTTCTCTACATATCATAAGAAGTTTCAAACCTTCCTTTCTGAGAAATTTAAGTAAAGAAAAATACAACTTCAGCCAAAAAATGAACACATAGACAGATAACATGACTAGAAAGCATTATCACTATTGGCTTATTCATAAGCACTTTTTTTTTACAGCTATTAAAACAAGAGGTAATTTAAAAAAATTCGTCCATGTCTAAGCACAATGCAATGCGAATAATGTTTAGACTCCACTCCTAAACTTGATTTTAGCAAAATAATTGGGGAAGACACTGCTGATTTTTTAAGCTTTTTCCGATGAAGGTGTTTAATTTTTTTCATGAGTCCTGATGTTTGATAAATTTATAGGATACAAAGAATACGAAATGGGACAAGAGCATAAAAAATATTGCCATGCTTATGGTCCCCTTTTCTACATAAATGCTTTCGTCTTCTTTAGCTAAATTCCAGTTTTTTGTTACCCAGAAACAAGGCATGGAGCAGGCTAACAGTTATTTAATTAGTATTTTGACAATGATTAATGCATTTTAAAACCTACCTTTTAGAGGTGTTGGGCCGGATACAAACAGCCTGCTCAACTGCATGTCCCATATAGATATATAAAGCTTTTTTTTTCTTTTTAACCTGTAAGATATTCAGTGTTTACTAAAAAAACTTCTATTTCTGAGTGAAGAAACATATTATCAAAAGATTGGATATGGTACGCTTTGATGGTTCATCTTTAGGAATCCAATATTTAAGGACAAACAGTTGGATTTCAATCGTTTCATGTGGGCAACATCATTAGACAACATAAATTTGAAAATGATATGATGAAAATTAAAGATAACGGAAGGCCTTTCTTCTAGTCCAGATTTAGAACCAACCAATAATTTGTTTAAGATTTAGTTTCAGGATTTTAAAACCTAAAAATAGTACTACCATTGTATCGTGCAAACCGTAGATTTATTTATGTCATTTCAGAGTTTGTTTAAAAAAACTATTATTAATTCGCTTTAAAAAAACAAAAAGATATTTACTTCTTCAATGTGGAAATATAAACAGAAGAATTAGGACGACTACAATCAACTGCATGAAACAAACAATCGAAAAATTATTATATACTTTGTACATGGATCATGAAATGGTTTGTGATCAATCTGGTAAACAAAACAGATATCTTAATGTATGAGGAAATTCTACAAGTATGAAAGCGGGATCTACACTCGTTTTGACAAATAAAAATTGTATTGAGTTTTGATGATTAATTAAATCCGTTGCTGTAACAGAGCAATGCCAATGAAGAAATAAGGATTAAAAAAAAAAACCTTGTCGAGTTAAGCAAAAGAACAGCAGCAACAGCAGGAGAAGGAACACCCAAAACAGCAATATCTTTTCCAATCTTCCTCTTTTTCCTCCTCTGAATTAACTCTTCAAACGCCTTCGATTCAGAAATCTCTGCATATACCAAAAAAGAGAACAGTTAGATAACACATTGCAACAAATCCTAACCCATCAAATCAAAACATGATTTATAATGAACACAAAAACATTGAAAAGAATTTAGCAAATAACAGCTTACCAAAACAACAGGGTTAGCAGGGATTTTAAAGGCCAATTAAGCATCCAAGCAGATGTTTTTCATAATTATAATATTCGTAAAACGTCTCAATTAAGAAAAGAGCGAACAAGTCAGTTTCACAAGGATTTAATGGATGTCGGTTTAGCTACAACAGTATTGCACTAGTACTGCTGGAGAAACAGTAAGGTGCTTCAGAACAAAGGTTTGAATATTAGACTTGAGAGTTGGTTAATCATGGACATGCGTTATGCTAACCAGTAAATCAAAAGCCTTGTATATATTATTTGCATCCCTCATGCATATGTATCCGCTGTACGTAAACATTAAATATGACTGGAAACAGGGGCGGAGGCAGTGTTAGCCCAGCCGGGGCCTCCGCCCCACCTTGAAATTAGGGACCAGGCACAAAAACCAGAGCAGCAAGGTAGCTGCCCTGGCTGAAATCCAAGTTCCGCCCTAGTTCGGGCACACTAACAGCCTTCATTCTCATACAGCAGTACATATTATTGAACTGCATGGCTTAAAAGGGGTTATATATATATATATATATATATATATATATATATATATATATATATATATATACAAAACAGAATTTCGAATTTTTTGTGATGTGGAACTAAATTTTTGTTTAGTTTTGGCCCTATCTCACCTTAGTGGCTGGCTCCACCACTGACTGGAAATCATCAATATGCGCTAACTGTAGGATATGTGATAATTGTAACATAGAGTGTCCAGCCATGACATGGAAAACTATTATGCTAGCATAATTGATAGTAGTCTGCATCATAAGCAACAAGAACATGCACACATCAGCAAAAATGAAACAGAAAATCCAGTTAAAATTATGCTACACGACAAACCAGCTATTAAAACACAGCAGGTATGGAAAGAAAAAAAAAACAAATTCTTGCGCAACAACATGAAGCTATTACCCCTCAAAACAAAATCGAAGAAATCACAAATAAGCAACATCATGATGTGACAAGTCAACCATATATTTCATAATTTCATTAATACACATATTAAAAAGTTAAAAACAAATTTACAAATAAAATTAAAATCTAACCAGCTTGCTTCTTTATAGGCATTCGTTTTTTCTATATAAATTCATGTTACGGTTTAATGGAATAATTAAATAGCAATCATGTTCTAGAGAGTGAAGCAAAGAGTTAATTGAATAGAAGTACTGTAAAATCACTTTGCACACTTTTTTTTGACCTATATGCAAATGAGCAATCATTTTGCTACACTTTGATTCCATACAGCGTGGCTACTACACAAAGTGGACTTAATGGTGGAAGGAGACATATCAGGGTGCACTCATATCATGACCTCACTCCCTCTAATCACCTGTCATTGAATGGACTGTTCAAAATATTGCATTCGAATTTATATATGGGGGTGCTTTCATGTCATACAACTAGATACGATAAGATGAACTTTTCTTGTGAATTGTGATATTTCAGCCTTCGCTTTTCATTTTTGTTACAATAACGGTATTGCTTATTTGAAATTTCGACGTCTAAAAATGTTTAGTCATGTTTAAAAATGGATAATCAATTTTGGTCCTAATTTGAATTTTTCTTAAAATGAGGCATGCTCATTTAATCATAACTTTGAACCGTATATCCGAATTCAAATTTTCTGCTCATTTCGGATGCTAAGAACCTTATCAACAACTTTTAGTTTAAGTGTTTTGCAAAAATTTTAAGGTTTATTATGCCAAAATTGCAGTTGAATATCGCTGACCTGTTGTGCTTTCTGAAAAATCTGAGATGAATTTTTCTTCAGAACCTTCATAACAGTTTTTATACTACTAGCAAAAGGGAAAAAAATGCAAGAATCAACATATTAGCAGGAGCAGAAATAGTGGTTTACGGGGTACAAACGTAGGCATTTACAGGGCTTTCTTTTGTTGCACCGTAGGGGCTTCACTAAATTAGATAAGCCAATAAAAGTAAACAGCGTTCTATTGGAAACTCTCTTAATTGGAACCACAACATCAGACAAAGTAGTTGGTTATATTACAGGCCAACTTGCATAATTACCAGGATGACATTTTTACAGAAGCCAAAAAAAATTCAATGTTTACAAAATTATTGACATTAGAAATAAACCAATAACACCAACAAGCTTTGAAGAAACTCTAGAACTGGGCGGACAAGATCTACTAAACTCGAGCTACTTCAGTTTAAAAAAGGAAAATTTGGCGTTACTTCTTTAGTAACTGTAAAGAAAATACATAGACACTTCATCAATATCCTGGTGTATACAGGCAATTAGCAAGGGAATATTTCACAGAAATACAGCCTTAAAATGCATTCTGTAGGAAGATTACAGTTATTATATTTTGTATTGTTTTAAACATTTCAAGGGTACGTCAGCCAGACTATATAACCCACCCCCAACTTTAGACGTTTGAAACCAGCCATAGCATTTTTCAATTCCAATTTGCCTACAAAGATTACATTTTACCAACTAATATTCAAATCTATCTCAAATTGAAAGATCAGTCGTCACCTCATCATCATTTAGCTACAATAAATTAACATATATGCTACTGATTTTTCAATAATTTTATAATCCCATTTTATAATAATTTTGTATTTTAGTAGGTTAACCATATCTATGAACAATGCATAAAGAATCTCTACGGTTGGCCCAATATATATACACATACGCGCGCACACACACACACACACACACATATATATATATATATATATATATGTGTGTGTGTGTGTGTATGTATATGATGCAAACATGACTTATCAAATAATAGTTCAAAAGGAACAAGTTATCGAAATAATATGTAAAATATGGTGAGTTCTAGCATGAACTCTTGCATGTAGAAGCTGTGTATATAAAATAAACATATACTCTTGGAATTTCAAATGCTTATTAGTTATTACTTGCTTTACGTACAAAAATATTAGGGTGTGTTCTTTGCAAGCGGACAACGGAGTATTTCAGCGGAGTATTATAGCGGAGAATGCGTTTGGCGCGTTAAGTGGACTATTTGAGCGGAGAATGTTAACAGTGTGTTAGTAGAATAGAAAAAATATAAATTACTCCAATTCAGTTCTAACCAACTCCATTACGTAGAGCACTTCAATATGATCATAACGCAAAAAACCGCGTCTCAATCGGAGCTCATTTGCACAAGTTATTAAATTTTAAAATCTGTAAAACACAAAATTTAATATTAAAACTTCATTAATTACCTTAATTAATGCAAACGAATCCGTTCAGAAGCTAACGGACCAAAATCGAACCGTAGAGAAATGGTCCGTTTCCGCTTTGACGCGTCCGACGCGTCAAAGAGGAAACGGAGCATTTCTCTCTCCGTTTCCTCAAAAGAACAGGCCCTTAGAACAGAAACAAAAATTCGATTAAAGCAATTCTTATATAACAATTTCTTACAATTCATTTCCATGATATTCAAAACTGCATATGGGGAGCTTTGCTGTCTCAAGGTTAATACAAGTTTGGCCATGCTTTAAACATACCTTATATGTTAATTATTTTTTTGTCAACTCGGTAAAACTGAACTATTTTTGCTAATGTTATTTTGAATGGCTTGGGTACAATTTTCAATTTTTTTGCTTTGCAAACAATATCTCCAGTGTTATTTCGAATGGCTTGGGTACAATTTTTAATTTTTATGCTTTGCAAACAATAGCTCCAGTGCTTTGCAAACGATACTACATGTTAGATTTATATGTGAAGCACGTATTAAAAATTAGTAATAAAAAATTTCAAGAATCATAATAGTCAGCAGTAAAAAAAATCCATGATAAAGCTTGTAATACCTGTAGCGTTCTTCGCAATTTTGAAATCCCTATTCGCGATCGTGGCTTCAGTGAAGGATGAGAGTAGCGATTTGGGGGAGACGCGGGATCGTGGATCGGCTATCGGTTAAGAGCGACTTGAAAAAACACGAGCTAAGTTGAGTACACGAGGTGGAGGCGATGCGCTTTCCTCTGGAGCCGGAGGCGATGCGTGAGGAGGAGGCGACGAAGGTTATTTGCCACACAATGAAATTTTGGGAAGGATTTGAAAAGATGTTTTGGGAAGGTAAAGGGAAATTTTAGGAAGGAAAAGGGAAAAAGCATTTATTTTACTTCCCGCACAATAAATTTGTTTTGCCGCCACTCTGTTCAATACCTTTGGGCATACGATATTTCTTTTCAAATAGCGTTTAAGCCCTAGAATTTTGAAGCGGGAACCGATCAAATGAGGGAACGCTGTGTGATTTTGCTATATTATCCCCATTTTGTTGTAGTGCTAAGAATGGTCAACAGATTGGATGACTAGAGATATTGAAGGCTGAGAGATTATCATTGTCGTAGGTTCTAGTGGGCTCAAAGAAAGGGTACAATAGATACGTCTAAAAGACCGGTTGTATGGTCTAGTACCTTGGTTATCGTTGAAAGACCTAGATACGTATCATTGGAAGGTGTATGAAGTTTTTGCTAGAACCGGAGTTACCATTAGCCCTTGACGGATGGCAGGATGATATGGATAGTCATACGATTAACGATGGTTTCAAAGAAGGATTGGCGGTGATAGCCAGAGTCAGTCATGAGTATTGTTTGTTTGCTTGTACTGTCTCACGTAGATTGCCTGACGTCGAAGGGGATGTTTCTTGGGTTCTTGTCTGATATTGGTTTAGGCCTCTGGTGCTTGTGCTTGAGGGTTGTTGAGGTTGATTAGGATGGTTTACGTGAGATATATAATTGGTTGTTATGATTGATATTGTTGGTTACTTATGATTGCCATGAATGAATGATTGTCTGGTTGCCATGGATGTTTGGTTGAAATGCTTGTTTTTTAAAGGCTATCACTATCCGATGTGGGGAAGATGAGGTTGAGTTTCTTCTCTAGTGAAGTAGGTAGATTAGTTTGGTTATCTACCTATTCTCATATACTTTATTGATGATGTTAGTTAGTTTTTTTATCGCTCACTAAGACTATTGTCTGACTCAAGGTTTTATGTTTCCCTCTTTTTACCATGGGATGTTTAATCAATTTTTGGATGGGCAGACTAGGTAGCAGGTAACGTGTGATAGCTTGGTGAGGACGATGTTGCAGTACAGAGGCGAGCAGAAGGCTGGCGTATTATCTTTCTGCTATATAGTATATGTTTTTCCTTTCTTTGATGATTTACTCGAGTGTTGTAGTAAGGCTTTATGTACAGACATTGATGTTGTATCCAGTTGATACATGGAAAATCTTTCAGGATGTTATGGAAGTTTAAAAGTCTAATATATGATGCTTCAGTATTATTGCCTGTTGTATATGTTCTATTATATTTTATCCTTGCGGTGTGAGTTACGACAAGTTTCGCTTGTGTTATTCAACTCTGATGATCGTCCATAGCTGCCTGGAACGTCTTTCAGCGCATTATTTCCCTTGTTAAGTGCATGAGTTATGGACGATCATCACACCACATTTGGTTACGGGGGGTTACAATTTTAATTTATCGTATAATTGTTATGGGGAAGACAAAATAATTTAGTCTCCTTTTAAACCTATAAATTATAATTCCAATATCAACCATATAATCCTCCTCAATATAAACATTAGAACATGGCAACCATCAACCATATTCATTTTCTTCATCAAAACCTTCGATTCCATAAACGAAAAAATAAAATAGAAAAATAAAATGGTTAAACTAACATTTACAACATTTGCGCCATTACATTGGGATTTGATTGCTTTCTCTTTGTTGCCTCCGTTCGAACCATGTTAACGAACTAGGTTTTCGGTTTGCGATTTTTATTTATTTTTAGGAGCGTGTGGTCTATTTAATCAAACTGCAGCGAATTCAAAACATTAGGGTTTTATTAGAACACGTGTGGTAAGTGATGAGCCATGGGTAGTTTAGTCTCTATTTTTTCTTATTTTTTAAATCCAACCCCCTCCTTAATAAATAAAAATTAAGGTTGTGTCCCCATAAAATTGTCCACCTTTTACCCAAATATGGAGTCCCTTTAACAGTCCCCTAAATAAATATGGGATTAGGCTTTATTTTATTTAAGGAAAGAATTCTTTCATTGCTTCTTGAAAACTTCATTATCAGTGAAAGATTATAATTTATATAGAAAGATAGACCATTCATTCCATTCGTAGTAAATAATTTGGTCAGCTAATTTCAGTTAACTAAATTTGAAATTCAAATGTGAATAAACACATCAAATACATTCATATTTAGAAGGCATGGCAATTGTCTAAAGATTATACTGAATGAAGTAATAGGTGATTTATATACATTATTGACTATACACATGCCATATATGTGCATATCATTGCCTCAACATTAAATTGTTTAATAAAAATGAATATGAAGATTTTTTTACATATTTTAACTATAAAATGAACATAACATTTTTGTTATTCATATAGTAAAGGAGCAATGACAAAGTCAAAATGAATTACCATTTATATATACATATATACATACTTACATACATACATAACCATCTATTAGAAAAAATAGCGGAATCGGTTACACATAACAGCCATCATCCTCCACGTCCCCAACCACCAGAACCACCACCAATCGCAACTGCTCCACCATCCGCTTCAGCGCCAACACCTTCCCGATCATATGCAGAAGCAGTACGATCATCAACCCCCTCGCAGTTGCCAAGCCAAACTTTGCATTACACCCCGCCTTCAGAAAACCACATCTTCATACCAGAAACGATAATCAACAAACCAGAGGAAATCTAGATGAATGCTATCATTCTTCATCCGGTTGATTTTCGCATTTCATATGTTAAATTAAAGGAGTACATTGGCAATGTTTGGAAACCAGATGGCCTATTTCAGATTCATATAAATCGCTCTTATCACTTTGCGGTTCAATTTGAACTATCATCTGATTTCAACAAAGTATGTGAGTGCTCTACTTATTCATATTATGGAAAACTGTTGATTATTGACAAATGGTATCTTAGGTATGATTTCTCTACGTTTAACACTTCTGAAATTCAAATTTAGGTGAAATTATACAGTCTACAGATGGAAATGTGAAGCACATATGCACTCTCCCTTATTGCCAGTTTTTTGGGCAAACCATGAATAAAATAAGGAGTAGTACTCCTTATATGATGACATGTTGTATGCCAAAAACAATCTGCAGATGAAAAACAACATCAAAATTTGGAGCTTAAAGCAAGAAAGTAAGGTGTCATGGCTTCAACAAGGCGATATGAATTCAAATTTGTTCATAACAAGATGACATCTAGAAGATTTCACAACAACATAAAAGATCTCATTAATTCTCAGGGCGAATTACTTTATAAACCAGATCTCATTGAACAAGAAGTTATATCCTATTTTACAACTCTATTCAATGGTGATATCATATCGCAGTTCCCACATTTTCAACCCATTTCTTTTATTAACACCCAAGGGAAGAGATACTTATTGCAGGACATTAGCTTAGTTGAGGTAAAGCAGACCGTATTTTCAGTGAACGACGACTCAAGCCCCAGTCCAGATGGTTTCAACGCTAAATTCATGAAACTACATTGGGATCTTATTCAACATGACTTGCTGGAAGCAATGTAGGATATCTTCGTTTAGGGAAATTGCCAAAGGGTTCGAACCACATTTTCATTACTCTAATACCAAATTTCGTGTTGTAATATGTTCTATAAAGTTTTCTCTAAGATTTTATGTAATAGACTCAAGCATTTTTTGCCTCACCTCATCTCAAATAATCAGTGTGCCTTTATTAAAGGTCATTATGTTGGTGACAACATTCTTCTAGCACATGAAATGTTGGAGAGATTTCAAAATGAAAGGAGTTTCCAGATTTTGTGTCAAAGTAGATTTGAAGAAGGCTTATGATATGATCAGTCGAGAAGCTATATGTTACTTTGTGTCATGCACGGGGTTCCCCACTCATTTCACTAACCTTGTATATGAATGTATATCCATTCCTACCTTTTCCATCTTGTTTCAGGGTATACCCAAGGGTTTGATCTCGTCTGCAGTGGCATACGTAAAGGCGACCCATTATCACCTTATCTCTTCACTATAGCAATGCAATTCTTCTCCTATCTTATGCAGGAAGCAACTGAACTTAGTGTCTTCAATCCAATATTCAGTTTTGACCCTTTAATAACACATTTGTTATATGCTGATGATCTCCTCATTTTTAGTCGAGCTACTATATCTTCTTAATTGACTTTGAAAGGAATTTTCCATAAATTACATCTCTTTATAGGTCTCACCGTTAATGATGACAAAACCAAGGTCTTTTTCAGCCATTCTGTTCCTAATACTGATGATATAAAAGTGATTTTGGGCTTCGATGAAAGAGTACTACAAATTAAATATCTTGGCGTCCCGCTTTCGTCAAACTACTTACATTACTCTGAGTGCTAGTGGTGATTCATCGAATTCAAACGAAAATACAGGGGTAGTAGTCTACATACCTTAGTTATGCAGGTAGAGCTTAGCTCATTAATTCGGTAATTACTCCAATTGTTCTTTATTGGTTATTTGTATACCAAATTCTAGAGTACACTTTAGACAAGATCCAATCAATGTGCTCTGATTTCTTTTTCGGAGGATCACAACACAAAATTTCTTGGATTTCTTTATGCAAACCAAAACATAAGGGAGGGATTGGGCTTCGACTTTTTTCAGATCTAAAAAAAGCTTGATGTTTAAAGCTTCTCTGTAACTTTCATACGAAGAACAGTCTTTGGTCTTCATGGATGAAAAGAAGATACTATGGGGGCAAATTTTTCTGGTCAATGGTAGTGGATAAAAATGCATCTAGCACTTGGAAAAGCATGTTGAAAGAACAACGGGAAGGCAATATATGAATAAAGCTATAGTAGATAGGCAGAAAACCTCCCTATGGTTTGAACCTTGGATAAACTGTAAATTCCTTGTTGATTTGCTCGGCATTAATAAGTCTCAAGCGATAGGGAATGATAAAGACACTGTTGACATTATTATTCGATCTAACACACGTCAGCCCTCGTTGCATCCTGTAACTCGAGAGGTGGTAGAGGAAATTCACGAAGTTTCAATTACATCGGTCGGATTATCAGATCACTACCAATTGTGTGATGGTAAGGATTTAACACTATTAAAAGCATGGGATCAAGTCAGGGATAAGGGCCATTGCAGACCCATATATTCGTTTATTTGGCACAATAAGAACAATCGTCGAATGACAATCATTTCCTACTTAGTGGCTTGTGAGCGCTTGAACACCAGGGAAAGGTTATCTCATTATGGAATTATTGTAGACACATTATACCTACTATGTGAACGAGAAGTCGAAACCACTTGTTTTTTAACTGTAAGTACTCCTCTTTTATATGGTGTTTGATGAAATTAAAGCTTCATATTTCATCAAATACTTTATTACTGCTCGATGGGGAAGCAAATCAATTACTATCGCGATTCAGAAAGAAAGACCAAATTAGGGATTTGGCATTTGTCGCTTTCACTACTTCTATCTATTTAATTTGGCATGAAAGAAACGAAAGGATTTTCTCAAATCAACGAACACATTACACGATTAAAGCTAAGCAAATTAAGAACGAAATTTCTTATCTAGTGCGCAACAATGGATCGACCTTTGAAGCTTAAGCGGGAAATTTGAATTTACTTCGGGAATGAGGGCTTGAGCTGCGTGATTGTGGTTAACACAGTGTGCATTTGAGAGAAATGAAATGTTTGGGCCTTGGGCCTACGAGTGGGTTTATGATTTAATTGTATCTATAAACTATGTATTTGTTTGCTTTTGAATGGAAAGATGGTACCCATTTTCAAAAATAAAAATATATATACACATATGTACACACACACATGTGAGATTTTAATTTTTTAAATCAAACAATATAACACTAGAGTTACATGCCTCAAATCTAATAAGATATCAATAATTTATTTAATTTCGATGTTGACTGAAAATTCAAATAGAAAAAACTAAACTCTAAACTATTAGTCATGTTTAGCATACTAATACAAATAGTGGAACCTCTATGTTTCCTCTAACTCAAACGTTCTTGATTAATTCCACTATTAATTCTAAATGTATGTAAGTGTCACTGTTGGTTTTTTCTTCTTTACCTCTGGTTTGTTCCGTCTTGCTCGCTTTTTCCACTGCAAATGCCTCCCTGATTTGTTGGTGTCCATCGGTTGTTGTTCGTTGTGGTTGGCAGGTTGGTATGCTTTTCGTCGGTTTTGGTCGTTGGTGTTTTCGGGCTTTGGTTTTGATTGTTGCCGCATAACGATCACTTTTGTTGATAGCCATACAGTCTCAGGGTCATCAATTTTTTTAGATCGGTTGCTCCCGGTTTATGTGGGTGCTGTTGGTTTTACACCATGACTCATTGCCTATCGGTTTGCGGGTAACGTCATCTTTAGAATGCTCTCGTCAGTGTAGGATTTTCAGTCTATTGATATTTCTGCCCTCAAAGGGTCCACACAATGTGGTGTAACACAGGTTCTCGGCGTTACTACATGTTAGCTTCCCCCTTCTTCGCCATTGTCTTCGTCTCTTGTCTCTTCTCATTCTGTAGGTTCTTCGTCTCATTTCTCGCACTCGATTCCCCTTCTTAGTAAGGTAGAGACTTCGATCATTAACGATCGACTATCTGTCCTTGCTAAGAACTCTCACGCAGCTAGATTAGAAGCATTGGCTTCTATCCCTTTTAGCTCTCCGTCAGACTCGTCCTCTTTGGTTTTTGCTCATTGGCATTCGTCTTCTCACTCGGTAGAAGCCAGATTTCGTCAATTGCATAAGAGCTTGAGGTTTGGGCCTTGAACCGCCCGCACTATTCGCATCTCGTTTCTTGTTGGTTCTCTGCTTCCGGGTTCTCCTTTTCATTTCTCTTTTTTTTCTTTTCTTTTTTGTTTCTATTTCGATCTTTGTTTGGATGGAAAATTTTGTTTGTTTTGGAACATCCAGGCATTGGCAACGATGCTTCCTTAGCGGGCCTTAAACGTGTTGTTAGGAAACATTCCATCTGTCTATTAACACTTGAAGAGCCTTTTGTGGGCTATGAGGTGTTATACAACATTGTTTTTTCTATTGGGTTGGGGGGAGGTGTTTCAAACGTATCCTATAAGATTTGGATACTTTGGGCTAAAGACGTCTCTGTTAAACCTGTCTTCGACTCGTCTCAACTTCTTTCTGTTGTTTGTTCGATCTCCTCTTTTTCCTTCTATTTTGTATTTTTTGTGGTATATGCAAGATGTTATTGTATCGAGTGTTTATCCCTTTGAAATGACATTTTTGTCTTTGGCTGATCTAGGCTTCATTGCTTCGGGCATTAGAGGAGATTTTAATGTCGTCTCAAGCCAAACAGAAAAGAAGGGAGGTTCCTCTATAAACCGTGCTACAGTAGAGGATTTCAACTCTTTCATTGCTGAATCAGGCATGATGGAAGTGTCTTTTGTTGGCTTGGCCTTTACTTGGTGCAAGACGAACCAAATTGGATCCTATCCCGTCTTGATCGGGTTTTTGATTTGGAAGGTTGGTTCAACCCTTCCTTTCTCCTTCCCTGTCTCTCATCTCCATCGCATTAACTCGGATCAAGCTCCAATGATATGCATTCCCCAATCTCTCCTTAACGGGCCAGTCATCGTTCCATTTTCAATCCATGTGGGGATCCCATAACACTTTCCATCAGACGGTGGAGGATTCTTGGTCTGTCAAAGCTATATGAAGTCCTATCGTTTTGTTCTTGCTTAAGCTTAAGTGCCTTAAATGTTGTCTTAAGAATTTGAATTCTTTGGTGTTTAGGAACATCTTTGATAGAGTTCGATCGGCAGAAGAGATTTTTATCCTAGAGGAATTTTCTTACGACGATGATCCCTTTGCCTATAACTAGGCGAACTGGGTACAGGCCCAATTCGCATTCTCGTCCAAGTTGCACATCGAGCATGACTTCCTTCATCAAAAGGAAAGATTTAAATGGTTGGTCGATGGTGATTCAAACTCTAAATTTTTTCATTTTTCTATTAGGAAGAAGAACGTTATTCTTTCTATTTACCAAATCCTTCGTCCTGACCAGTCTATGGAAACCTCTCTGGGGAACGTCAAAGAGACTATCGTCTCCCACTTCCAAGGCTTACTCCAATGTCCTTCCGTCCTGCTTTCTGACCCTTCCTTGATGGCATTCATTCCCAGGCAGGTTCTCTTTGAAGATATGGATGATCTTGTCATCCCACCGTCTTCTGAGGAAATCAGGTCTTGTGTGTTTGCTTTGAGTAAGGATAGTGTGAGTGGCCCGAATGGTTTCAAAAGAAGTTTTTACCGTAGTGTATGATCAATCATTCAAATGGACTTCTTCTTAGTGATTCTGTCTTTTCTCTCAGGAGGTGTTCTTCCTAAGGGATGGACATCCACCAATGTGTTTCTCATCCCTAAATGTAGAATCATCGTTCTTATTCTTATTTTAGACCGATTAGTTTGTGCAACTTTTCGAATAAAGTCATCTCCAAAGTGTTGTCTTCTAGACTAACATATCTTCTCGATCGTGTTATCTCGTCGTCCCATATAGATTTTGTTAAAGGTTAACTTATCACTAATAATGTTCTTCTTGCTCAAAAACTTAGCTCTCAAATCGATGGTAAGGTTAAGGACTCAAATGTGATGATAAAGCTAGACATGGCAAAGGCTTGCGATCACATGTCTAGGTTTTTCATCATTAGGGTTCTCTGAACGTTTGTTTTCCCCAAGCCTCCAATTGATTTAATTTGGAAGGGGATCAGTAAATGGTTTTTTCCATTCTGGAAGGGGATTCTCTTAGGATTTCCGGTCTGTGTTCGTCATTACCGCAGAAAATTTCGTATGTGGTATGCATTCTCTTACGATTTCCAGTCAGATCCATCGGTTCATTATTCCTTCCAGTTGCCCCGTTATTTCATCTTTGTCATTATGGATGACATCATCGTTTTTCTAACGGGAACCGCTAATCTTTTCGATGGCTCTTGGATTTTATTCATCTATTGGAGAGGTGCTCGAGCCAACTTGTAAATTCTTCGAAATGTTGTTTCGTTTCGGCCAAATCGATGGCACTAGAAAGGTTTTCTTATATTGAATCCTTCTCTATTTTCCACCGGGCTTCTTTGCCTTTGCCTTATTCTCTTCTTATTCTATACAGAGCACGCAAACTCAATGCAATTTTCGATCGTTTGACCTACAAAGCTAAAGTAAAGATTTAGATGGAATTCTACCCTCATTTCCCCGGGTAGGAGGCTTGTTATTATTAAATGCAATCTTGAGATATGACATCCACCTTCTTTATTTTCCACTCTTACAGGTCCTTGGCCTCATCTTTCTTTCGAGGAAATAAAGACAATGCTAAGCGGCATCATTGGATCGCTTGGGAAGTCATTTACCTTTTGAAACGGGTGGGTGGTTTGGGTATGCATAACCCGCAGGACATCTGCAAAGCTTACACTTGTAAGCTTTGGGTTTGGTTCATGTCTAACGACTCTCCATGTGCATCTTTTCTTTATGCCAAGTATCGTTATCTCTTGCCAGTGGATTTCTTCAAGACAACATCTTACACTGGTGAGACATGGAAATGAATGCAATCCATGAAGGATTTTTCTGACACTCACAGTGGGGGTTTCGGTAGGAATGGTGGAACTTTCTCCCTTTGGGCCGTGTGGAACTCAGCCCGGCTTCTGGTTCCAAGAATTCCTGCTTCCCCTTTCATTTGGAACTCCCGAGTCCCTTCCAGGGTTTCCATTCTTATGTGGAGATTCCTCTACGAGGGCTTACCATTGGATGACAACCTTAAGAGAATAGGTATCCCGTTAGTGTCCCATTGTCAATATTGTGGAGCAGGAGTTGTGGATTCTTCTACTCATTTGTTTTTTGCTGGAGATTGTGCCCGTGAGGTCTTGTCTTTCTTCGATTCTTTGGTAGAGATAGGGGAAGCGCTGCCTCTCTCCTTGACTTTCTTAGGTTTTGGTTGGAAGAAAGGAAGGGAAATACCCTGCGGTCTATCCTTTTGCGGCTTATCCCTTGTTCTAATTTGTTGGCATCTTTGGTGCTCTCGAAATAAGGCTATTTTTGATGTGGTTCCCATGGCATCGACTTCCATCATCCGTAAAGTCAAAGACGATATCTTCTTTATGTTTCAAGGTAGGCCCTTCAAGGGTGATATGAACCCCGGTTATATTGCTTTAGCTCGGGCATTCGATGTTACTTCGGGTCCTATCCCTTGCGCTGGTGTAGGGTGAGGGCCCTTTCCCCTTCCTTTTTTTCTTCTAGGTTATGGGCTGGGGTTTGTAACTTACCTTCTGCTAGAGTTTTGGCGGCCTTTTGGTTTTGGTCTGGATCAACTTTCTGGTTATTGTCTTTGGATGGAGCAACTTTCATGCTGAGTTTAAGAGCTCAAGTTGTTGTTGAAGGGAGATGCGGGAGTTTTCTTAGGGTGGCTGTAGCTATTGCTGTTTGGGATTTCCTTGGCATGTGGAGCTCTAAGGTTGGAAGTATCTCAAGAGAGCGGTTTGCTGGAGCTCTGGTGGTGCTTCTATCCTCTCTTGCTCGCTCCTATGTGTTGTTGGATCAGGGATTGTTGCCATTTTTTGGTTTGTGTTGTTGTTTCTGGAGTCTTTCCCTTCATGTGGCCCTTTTGGTTAAGCTGGCGTTTTGTATAGTGGTTTCCTTTTTTGGTACTGTTCTACTGCTTTGGGTTAGTTGTTTTTTCCTATAGTCTTCTAGACCATTACTGTATTCTTTTTTGGGGGTACAGACACTAAAGCGCGTTGCTTAGTTGTTCTGTTTTTGTGAGCCATAGGAGAAAGTCCGTTTTTTCTCCATTTTTGGTATCTATGAAAATAATAATATCAATTACTCTACCTTTCACTTTGCTAAGTAAGGTTGGCCCTGCTAAATAGTATGGTGCGAAATTTCCAACTCCCTTTGAGCGATTATTTCTCATTTAAACCTCTATTTTTAAAAAAAAATGAAGAATAACACATTGCAAAAGGGTTACATGTCGAAATTGATTCAAGAAAATTTGACATTTATCTGTAAGCTCATTAAGATTTAAATCTAATCATAGTATCATAACTTATATGTAAAATTAAATTTTTATGAAGTAGCATCAACAACATGAATCATGTAATATATATCTTATCACTTTATTTCTAATTGGGTTGTCAACGTATAAAATATCATAATACTCTATATCATGAAAAATTGGGGAACCACACATTGACATAAATTGCAAGAAAAAAAGGGAACCCATCGTATTAAACTTGTGCGAATAGAGTAAACGCCATTAGAGTATTTATCATCTAAACTATGTAAAATAATTAACATCTAGATGCGAGCAATAATATGTAAGTATGTTAATTATCTAAACTATATTACATGTTAACTGTTGTAAATATGCAAATATTTGCACAGTTTAAATGATTTGATAGCATAGCAATAATATTTTCTACATGACTACAAAGAAAAAATAAGATGTGAATTGTTGTTTTCCTATTTAAGGCACATTAAATAGTTGCATAATAGTCAACTTTGTACATATTCACATTAAATGTAATATTGCAATGTTTATAAGATTACCGCTTGATTCCCATAGCCATTACGCCTATTGCTATGTGTCAAATCCGTAATAAAGTCGAAAAGAGCATCTTCATCCTCCTGTGACAAATCATCGCGATTTGACTCCGCAAGCAGTTGTGCACGTGCCTCCTGAAACTTTGCCTATAATGCAAAAAAATTACAGTTGAAAGATAATAAAACATTTTTATTTTACATTGCTAGTTACTAAATTTATCGATATGCATTTGCCATCTTATCCTCATCATCCTACTGATATGTAATGTTCCCAGCATCATTTGTTTGCTTTAGTGCGTGGGTATGAGAAAATACATCCATATAGGACACGGGATGCTGCGAGCTCTTTCTTGCAGTACATAATTTATATATTTTAACTACATAGCAAATTACTTAACAGAACAATATACAAATGTAATAACTGATTAGAGTCGTAATTGATAAATTTACCAAGTTCTTGCGGTGATGCTGGAAAGACTTGGATCCACCATGATGAGTCAACGAGTTCTTTCTTCTATTTGCCGAGTTTCTCTCCGACTCCGCCTGCAAATTTGCATTGAATAATATATTTAATAATTGCAAAATAATTAATGAGATATTTGATAAATTTACTTTGAACTCATCATTGTTACACCATTTAACACATTTATCTCATACAGCCACGCCCATCCAGCCCAGTTTCTTGCCCGATTTCTTTAGTCTTGACATATCTCTTTGTAATTTTTAGCAACCTTTGAATTCCAGTGGCGCTGAAATTAGGTGACGTTAGCCTCCTGCCGATCTACTACCTTTGTGCAATGAGAAAATATTACTAATTGTTCATTTATACTTAATCATATTGTAAAATGATATAACTTACAAGAAAATCTTACCAGATGGCCTCCCTGATGGGGTTGGGATTTTACTCAACTTGGGTCAGCAATGACATCCTGCTCATATAGGCCTGCTTAGAAATACCAAGAACCACTCCTGATGGTTCCAATTTGAATCCCTTGTGTTAAGTATAAAACATAACTTTAGACAATTATACGTACGTATATCATGTAAAAAAAATGCTATGCTATTAATTTTGATACTTATGCTCCATCAGCCTTAGGCTGCAAATATACCACTGGACGAGCTGGTGTCTCACCACTACTCTCACCACTCGAGCGGGAAGAGCTAAGATGTAAGGAACATGACATATTACATGTCACATACACATATATCGTCTTATTATGTTAGGACACATGTATAATTCATAATAATTATGATACGATGAATCGTTAAAAACTGTAATACATGTTATTGTCATGTTGTGTATGTGATATGTGCATGAGTTTACACTTGTTTGTGACTGAGTGTTAAACCGTTATTAATGAGAAAATATACATAACGAGAATATTTGCAAAAATTACCGAACATTACCCAGTCCTCATCGTTTTCTGATTCAGACTCGGTCTCGTGTTCTATATCATTTTCCTCTACACTCTCAAATGCATCGACTAATACATTTGCCTCATCATTTAAAGGCCTAAATTCATTTTGATCGTCTTTAATTTTCATTTCAACGGTTCCCTCAATGTCTTCTCGATAGGCTTGTTCTCTCTAGAATATTCTTTCCATCAAACATAAATCTTGTCTTCATTTAGAAAACCGCAGACCAATCTCCTTTTTAATAGAGATTGGCAAGGGGTGTAATAAATTTTTAGGGTTTTTTTGGCTAGTACAAAAGCATTATATTTTTGATAACGCGAGATATGTTTTATTTCTATAAGGTTATAATTTAGATACACGTTAATACCAGAACCTGAAACATTACTGAACTAGTTGCATGTAAACAAAAAAATTTCCTCTGTAGGTCTTTTAAAATATGTCAATTGTAAAACCTGAGTTAACAAGCAATAAAAATCATTTATATGATTATTAGGATCATCACTGCCTTTAGCAAATACACCGGTATTGTTTATTATTTTTTCCGCTGTGAAATAAGGATATTTATTATCTAATATTTTCATGCTTCTTCATTAGATGGGTGTGTTAACGTACCTTCTTCGGATGTTCTCACACTTTGCGATCTCATATGATGCACTGTTATAAATGATGCATATTACCTTTTAAAACTAGGAGTGATAGTAAATATTGCACACTGTTTTGCGGAACTTCTTCTCCCTTCTTTTTCCTTGGTTTGTATCTTTCTTGATTATATATTTTACAATTCCTTAGACTAACTCTTCTTTTCAAAACAACATGCAATCATTTGAACATGTATCTATTTTTTAATACGACTAACATAAAGATGACATAAGCTTTTGCACTTCATAATAATTTTTGCATATTAAATTATCGGATGACATATGGCATTTAGCAGTTTGAACAACAACCTTAAATCCGGCTTATGTAAGATTGTATTTTGATTTCAGTGCAATGTACTCTAAAGTGACCATATATGAGTGTCGTTTGTACTTTCTTTCCAAAAGGGTTTCTTAGCAGCATCCAATAAATCATATATTTTTTCGCCCCAACATTTAGTTCCTCTTGACGTTAACATCGTCGTTATCAATTTCAACAGTAGAAACATTGATCATGTTGCATCGTCGACCATATGTTCTATGAGATTCGTCGTACTAACTTCATCACCAATGACCTCCACTGACTGTTCGTGATTATGAGCCATAATTTCTCCATGACGTCAGGTGCGAAACCGTATTAGCGCAAATGAACTCTAACCATATCTGATATGAAATGTTTCAACACGTATTAGCGCAAATGAACTCTAACCATATCAAATATTAAATGTTTTAACAATTTGCACCTACTATATAGACAACGAATTTCTACATCGTTTCCAATATTACTTAAAGCAAATTCGATAAACTGATTAACCAACATTTAGAAAATATTCACTTATTGAGCCTTCTATTTCCCTTCTTCTATACATCCAGCTCCGATCAATAAAATAATTGACCATTTTTTCTACTTTAAATCCTGTGATAAATATAAAAAATAAATTTTAATCGTTCATTTTATATTTTGTTTATATTTTACTATTTAAATAAACATATATTAAATTATATATGATTTATACAACTTTGCAAATTATCAAAATAAATAACGATTAAGTGTTCATTCACATTTCTGTGTCCTCTGTGATGGTCAGTCATCCTTCTTTCCATTACAAACACAATAGTAATTACATTCCTTAAATTATATCATTTTAAACAATTTTCCAAAATTTCGGTAGAACTCCCCCTGTGCTCCTTGTATCGTACACAAATGCGTGTACACAAGGAGCGATAAGGAAATATCGTTGAAATTTTGTGAACCGTTTAAAATGATATGATTTACGAAACATAATTACTTTATAGTGTTTGTAACTTATCCAATACATTAACAAATCCGATTAATGCTGTATCCGATGAATAAGGATGTATGTTTTATAAAACAAAACGAATATCCATATAACGATCCTATACAACATTTGTCAGACAGGGCCAAATAATACCTAATGGTTTTAATATTTGTTTGTAAATTTAAATATATAATTTGTTTGTATTTTAACTTTGTAATACATATGTAATATTTTTTTTTTTTTTAATATTTCATATAATATATAATTCGTTTTTTGCTTATACGCTACATTATATACTAAATTAAATATATAACTTTTTTATATGCTACGTGTGACGACCCCAAACTTCCGTAGTACGAAAGCAAGGATGATCATAGGAATATAACATAATTACAACAATAGCAGATCTCAGATAACATCATAACACATAAATCATTGCAGCGGAAATAGGAATGTCATCAACATCACAACATCAAAGACATCAGAGTGCACAATTACAGGATACACTTAGCAAAGTCTCAACAAAAAGAAATAAGTCTCAATCTCCATCAAGTACATCATAATCAAAAGATGTCTAAATGTCTCAAAGCATAAATAAAAGATAAAATGATCTCCATCTTCAGCCCACAAGCATGCTCCAATCCAGCATATTGCATACATATCTAAACTTGTCACTTGGCTGCCCGTGTGAAAAAGAGAGCACCCGAGTTTGCAAAGTGAAAGAAACTACAAGTCAGTCATGGGAGTGGTATGAGAAATCTTTCCTAACTTTTCTAACAATATGACTAATCACAGGACCACGCCGCTAACGCGGAACGGGTTTACTCTATTGGATTGCCAGTGCATAAGTTTAATAAATTTTTATTTAAAACAACGCAATGCTTTTTAGAAAAATAAATAATCATTATAAGACTCAAGTCCCATCACACAATGCAATGCAAACCGGAGGATAGAGTTTTACCTTATAATAATCAAACATGCTTGATACGTGGAAAATAATATTTTAATATTATTATTAGTGTCTAATCAATTTTAAAATACTTCATAGTAAATGTATCAATCCTAGACGGCATAGCTACCATATACTATGTCGGCATATATAGGTTTACAATCAAAACTATAACGTCGTATTGGAAATTGGGTTTTCATCATGAGTCGAAGCTAGGGATGGCTCCTCACCGATTCGAGACACTCTAGCAATGCCTCAGGATTCGGACGCTGGCGAACCCTTGGATGCGGTAGGGTCAGTCCACAAATACTTTAGTGGATTGGCAATTCATGAACACACGCTTCCCGGTCCTATTGAACCTATAACTTGGTCACTATCGACCAATAAATCCGAGGTACCTCATAATCCAACATCCACATAAGTAAAAATGCCAGGGCTTGTAAACGCTGACACCACTTCTAGCTAGAAAGAAATGTGTGCACTCCCTACGGCCCTTATCCCATTTTTGACTCATACCGGGGTGTGAGGCTCGCGAGGTAACGCTATACACAAAGCTATACCGAAATAGGCTATGCTTTGATCATTAACCACGAATCTTTGCTTTTCAATAAAAGCCTCGATCAATTGCATTTTGGCATGCCACATTGACAATTCACGCCATGCGATCGATAACTACCAATATATAACCTCTGAGCTCATGCGTCTCAGAGAAGGGTGTTAAGAAAGAGATTAAATCCTTCACCACCAACAGATATATATTAAACAGAAATCTATTTACATGGAATGGAATCCAATGTCGGACACACATCCATCTACAAGTCTGTTCTGGGTCTGAACAAAATTGGAGACACCTTATTCCTCGTCCCGTATGTCCAATACGGAAGAGTGGTGCTCGCTTATCCGGACAATCAAGAAGTACGTCCGGACAACTACCACTTTAACCCTTTACTGGGAGCTACCCAATGTCGGGTATCAGTAGTCATCCTTTCGATGTGAAGATTGCCGGTCTTCAATCACCGTCTTCAATATCTTCGATTTAAATCGTCGTATAATTATTTGAAATGAGATTGAACACGGTCTTTTGAAATAATTTTGGCAAACATATAATTTGAAACCATTTCATATCATTAACATTATTTTATAACAATTTATCGCTATTTTTATTTATATAAAAATAGCTCAATTTAATTTAACGACGCTTCGGGTCAAAGGGGCCCTGGCGCTGTTTTTATCAAAATTTGATTTATACATATCTTGAAATCTAACCGTTGGATTTTAACAAAATTTATATCGTCTGAAAGATCTTCCCAAAACGGTCCTAACGGTTTCAGTTTTGGGAAAATCCGACGGTTGGATCTTTCGGTATAATCATTTAAAGTTACGATTCTGAAATGCAAACAACCGCGGGCGATTCGTTTAATTTATATATATATATATATATATATATATAATATAAATCATTTGATGATTCCACAAACGTGTTTAACATGCCAAATAAAAATATAATTCATTTTCATGACATTTTCCTAATGTACGTTTTGGCGATAAAAATGTCACTAGATTTATACACAAATTCTAATGAATATTTTGGCGATAGAAATGTCACCTACATTTATACACAAATTCTAATGTATATTTTGGCGATAGAATTGTCACCTAGATTTATATACAAATTCCAATGTATATTTTAATGGTTTCATTTTGTTAACAATTCTATGTTGACAAAATGTATAAAAGCGATGTTTTCATTTTCATCTTTTCTGGCATGTTAGAAATAATGTTTTTAACATACAAATATTTTCTAACATGTATTTTCTAGCAATGTTAAAAATAATGTTTTTAACACTTTTATAATTTCTAACATATGTTTTCTAACATGTTGAAATTATGATTGTTAACATTTTTATATCTTCTAACATATGTTTTCTAATAAATCACTTTTACATTAAAAATGGAATTCTTAATGTCTCAACATTTTTATTCAAACAGTCAATATTTCTAATGAATCAAATTTTACATTAAAAATATGATTTTTAATGTTTTTAACTTTTATTCTAATATGAACAATTTTCATATGAATCATTCTTTTTATAAAAATGAGATTTTTAATGTTAACATGCTTTTATGTTAAAATGAACATTTTCTAGAGATTCATTCATTACATTAAAAATAAGGTTTTTAACGTTATCATGTTTCTATATTTAACATGAACACTTTTTCTAGTTTCTTACATTACATTAAAAATGTGGATTTTTAATATAAACATGTTTTTATTTCAAAACACGAACATTCCTCTATTTTCTTTCATTACATTAAAAATGTGGATTTTTAATGTAAGCATGTTTTTATTTTAAAACATGAACATTTTTCTAGCTTTTAACATTACATTAAAATGTGAATTTTAATATAAACATGTTTTTCTATTTTTATTCTAATTCAACTAAATGATGGAAATTGATATTTCATTTTTGTTGAAAATTCTGATTCAACAAAATGACAAAATTTGGTATTTCATTTTTGTTGAAAATACTAGTTCAACAAAATGATAAAATTTGGTATTTCATTTTTGTTGAAAACTCTAGTTCAACAAAATGACAAAATTTGGTATTTCATTTTTGTTGAAAACTCTAGTTCAACTAAATGATTAAATTTGGTATTTCATTTTTGCTGAATACTCTAGTTCAACAAAATGATAAAATGTATATTTCATTTTTGTTAAAAATTCTAATTCAATAATAATGACAAAATTGTATATTTCATTTTTGTTGAATACTCTAGTTCAACAAAATGATAAAATGTATATTTCATTTTTGTTGAAAACTCTAGTTCAATAAAATGACAAAATGTATATTTCATTTTTGTTGAAAATTCTAATTCAGCAAATAACAAAAATGTATATTTCATTTTTGTTGAAAACTCTAGTTAAAAAAATGATAAAATTTGGTATTTCATTTTTTTGTTGAAAATTCTAATTCAACAAAATGACAAAAAGGTTATTTAATTTTTTGTTTTGTTGACAAAAATGTAATTTGTGCTATGAAACAAATCTACTTTACAAAAATGTCATTTTTGTTTTGATTATTTTATTTCAATCAAAATGTTCATTTTTTTTGTTATGGCAATTTTTTTAAAATAAAATAAATCCACATGTTTTGTGACAATTTTATTTAAACAATAATGATCCACATGTTTGGGACAATTTTATAATAACACAATATCGATCTACATGTTTGTGACAATCTTATGATAACGCAATATCGATCTACATGTTCGTGACAATTTTATAATAACACAATATCGATCTACATATTTGTGATAATTTTATAATAACACAATATCGATCTACATGTTTGTGACAATATTATAATAACGCAATATCGATCTACATGTTTGTGACAATTTTCTAATAACACAATATCGATCTACATGTTTGTGACAATTTTATAATAACACAATATCGATCTACATAACACAACAATCACAGATCAAATCACGTATCATAATAATTAGGAATTAACAGCGGATTGGTTATAATACAATCATAATTAAATTTAATTATTTAAGAAAAAGAAATAAAATAGAATTCTCACCGTGCTGTAAATCCTATATAATTTAGATTTGAACTTTTGGCCAAAATCTGATTTGCTCAGAATTTGTTTTAGTCAGTCCAGAAATGAAGATCTCGGACTCACGATCGCAGCGGTTCTGAAATTGTTCAATTTCGAGTTCGTATGAGTGAGATACGGATTTATTTGTATAAATAATGTTTTAAAATTAAGTTAAATAAATAATATAATTTAAACCCACCGCTTCTTCTTCTACAGGTTTTAGGCCGATGGGTTTTCAAATTATTTTGATCCTAGGGTTGGAGTTTCAATCCAATCCACCAAGCATCGCGACGATCGGGGACTACCACGCCGAAGAGGGGAGCGGCGCACACCAAGGGGACCCACCACCATGAGGCACGATCAGCACTAGAGGAGGCGGCGGAAGTCGACCCCATGGCACTTCGGGGTGCTGGTGTGATCGAATGGTGCGGTTTCAGGTGGCGTTAGCCGTATGGATGGGAAGGAGAAGCACCACGATAATGTCAAAAGGAGGAGTGGTTCTCAGTGAATGGATTGAGAGAATTATAGGAGGGAAGGTGGAAGCTTTTCAGCCATGAAATCGATGGAGATGGCGGTTGTGTAACGATCGGTATTAGGATTTTTGGTTAAGGATTATTGTATATTTATATTATTTAATCACTAATTTTTACAAATAAACCCGTTATATATCAGTAGCTCCAATTCCAGCCCAACAGAAGTTGTTCCTATCCAATTGCCCCCATTTCGTACACAATAGGCTAGGTCCCGTCAGCCCAAATGATCTTCTTTAGCCTGTTTTCTTTAATTTAAAATTTAAATCATTTATTTAATTAATTCGATCGTACATTTAAATTCACCTAGGCCACATATGGACTCCGAAAATTCCCAAAAAATAAATATAACTATGTTTTGATGATACGGTCCTAACAAAATTAATTTCGTTGAATTTGGAGACCGTTTGAAAAATGCTTTTTAACGGTCGATTAAATTCAACAAAAATTATCGAATAACAGTTTAATTTACCACGCTCACATATTAATTCCAAAAATTATGGAAAATTAAACTTAGCAACAATTTGACATTCTGAATCCGACAAAAATGGTTTCGTCGAAAACGGAGGTCGTTTGAATAATGGCCCTTTATACGGGTTATAAATTATATTAAATTTCATAGCTACTATTCTGAATATTCAATTGGCCATAACTTTTTATTCTCACTATGAAATTTCGATTTTTCGGATTCATTGGGAAGATAGTTTTAAACTGATTTAGATATTTTGGTTTCACTAAAATCCGTTTTATTTTGAATTCGATACATTTAGTCAAAGTTTAGATTCAAATTTTCAAACTACCGTGCTATTTCTAACTCCTTTTAAAATTAAAATAAATATATTCGTTCTAACTTCGTTTTAAATAAATTTTAAATCGTTATTATTTAAAATAAATTATTTTAACTATTCAAAATTCATTGAAATAGCCAAAATAAAAGTTTTAAATTGGTTCTGATTTTCCCGGTTGTTACAATCTCCTCCACTTAAAAGCTTTTCGTCCCCGAAAAGGAAACAATAGTAAAGTAGGAAACAAAACGGAAAATGCAACATATTGTAAATGTACCTCAATACAAGAGTTACTCGGAGATGTCCACTCTACACTTGGGATAAGCTTGTTTAATGTTATCCTCAGTCTCCCATGTGCAGTCTCTAGGATCCCCGCTCCACTGCACTTTGACTAGGTGGATCCTCTTGTTCCTCAGAACTCGGGCTTCTTTGCTAACAATTTTCACTGGCTCCCTTCTCACTGCTAAGCTCGGGGTAATCTCCAAATCTTATTATGCTGCTTCCTCCACAACTAAGTCTGGATCATAAACATGCTTCCGGAGTTGAGACACATGGAATACATCATGCACCCCTAGCAACCAGTCAGGCAACTGCACCCTATAAGCGAGAGTTCCAATCCTTTCGAGGATAGGAAATGGACCAATGAATCTCAGTGCCAACTTCCCAGTCTTTCCAAATTGAATTACACCTCTCAGTGGGGAAACCCTCAAGTATACATAATCGCCAACAAAGAATTCTAAATCCCTTCTTCGTGAGTCCGCATAGCTCTTCTGTCGGCTCTGAGCAGCCAGCAGTCGCTTCTTAATAAAATCAACTTTCTCTGATGCTTCACGAATCATGTCGGGACCCAATACTAACCGATTGCCTGGTTCCACCCAACATGCGGGAGATCTTCATGGCCTGCCATATAATGCTTCAAATGGCGAAATTTGCAAGCTTTCTTGATAATTGTTATTATAAGAGAACTCAACCAAGTGTAAGTGATCTTCCCATGACCCGCCAAAATCAAGAATGCATGCTCGCAACAAGTCTTCTAATATGCGGTTCACCCTCTCAGTCTGGCCATCTATCCAAGGATGATAAGCGGTGCTCATATTCAACTTGGTCCCAAGCTCTTCTTGGAATGCTTCCCAGAACTTACTGGCAAATATCGGATCACGGTCACTAACAATGCTACTAGGAACTCCATGTAGTCTTACAATCTCTATGAAATAAAGTTGCGCTAGACTTTGAGCTGTTCTATTAGATCTGATAGGGATAAAATGTTCGGTCTTCGTGAAACGATCTACAATTACCCATATACTGTCATTCCATTTTCTAGTTTGGGGCAAGCCATCAATAAAGTCCATAGAAATTTGGTCCCACTTCCAACTTGGAACCTCTAGCGGTTGCAACAATCCTGCGAGCTTCTGTTGATCACTTTTGACTTGCTGGCTGGTGGGACATCTAGCAATATATATATAGAAATGTCTCTCTTCATAGATCTCCACCAAAATGTGCGCTTGAGGTCATGATACATCTTGTTGACCCCTGTATGAATACTGAGCTTAGATTAGTGACATTCATCCATTACTTCCTTTCTGAGCTCTGGAAGGTTTGAAACACAAATTCGGCCTAATAGCCTCAGAACCCATATGTCGTCAATCTGGAAACTCGTGGGTTCGCCTTCCCTTACTCTTTTGCTAATTCTCAGGATAAATTCATCATTCCTCTGAAGAGCAGAGATCTTATCAATCAAGGAAGGCGTAATAATGAGATTGGCGATGATAAGATTAGTGCTGGCCGTATTCTTCCTGCTAAGTGCATTGGCTACAACATTGGCTTTCAATGGAGTATATAGGATGTCAAGATCATAGGCCGCAAGAAACTCTAACCAACGTTGCTGCCTCAAATTCAAATCTCTTTAGGTGAACAGATACTTCAAGGATTTGTGATCGGTATACAATTCGAACTTCTCACCCACAAGATAGTGCCGCCATATCTTTAAAGCAAATACGATGGCCATCAACTCAAGATCATGAGTGGGGTATCTTTTCTCATGTGGTTTCAATTGACGGCTAGCATATGCGACTACTTTGTCCCTTTGCACTAGCACCGCACCAATACCTTCAATAGAAGCATCTGTCCAGACTTTTAAATCTTGATTGCCATCAATAATGGTCAACACTAGAGCAGTGGTCAGCCTCAATTTAAGCTCTTGGAAAGCTGCCTCACACTCGGGTGTCCAAATAAACTTTGTATGCTTCTTAGTCAGCTTCGTCAATGGACAAGATAGTTTCGAAAAATATTTGACGAATTTCCGATAATAGCCATCCAATCCTAAGAAACTTCTGACTTCTGTAGGAGTGCTAGGCTGCTTCCAATCTTGGATGGCTAAGATCTTTCCTTGGTCTACTGAAATGCCTTTCTTCGATACAACATGGCCGAGGAATTTCACCTCTTCTTGCCAGAATATACATTTATAGAATTTGGATTTCAACACATTCCTTCGCAAAATCTCCAAGACTTCTTTCAGATGCTTTTCATGCTCAGCAGTGGATTTAGAAAATATTAGGAAGTCATTGATGAAAAACAACACGAATTTATTTAAAACATCTCGGAATACTCTGTTCATCATATCGACAAAGTATGTTGGAGCATTACATAAGCCGAAGGGCATTACTATCCATTCATAGAATAAGTCTGGCCCTCTGAAAGCGGTCAAAGGAATACATTCTTCGGCAATGCGCAATTGATGGAAGCCCGTAGCTGGGTCCAACCTAGAGAATACTTGTGCTCCATTCAAGCGGTCCGATAGATCATCAATATGCGGCAACGGATATTTATTTTTCAGCGTTTGCTTATTGAGGTCACGGTAGTCCACACATAGTCTGAGAGTACCATCTGACTTCGGGACAAACACCACTGCTGCACCCCAATTTGAGAAGCTAGGCCTAATCAGACCCTTCCACAAAAGCTATTTAGTTTGATTGCTCAGCTCCTCTTTTTCTTTCAGTGTCATTCTCCGAATAGGATGCACAACGGGCCTTGCATTCGGAACTAAGTCAATCCTGAAGTCGATTTCTCTGCATGGAGGAAAGCTGTCAACTTCTTCAAACACATCTGCATAATCTTTGATGACAGGAATATCCTCAATAGAAGTAGGAGTGACTTCTAGAGAAGACCAGAATTCTTTCCTATCAGTTGCTGAGCCGTGACATGGTATAAATATATCTACGAGCTTAGTTTTAACTTTGACAATCCTTTCTGCACATTTGACATTGGCCTCATATTTTGTTAGCCAATCCATCCCAAGAATAACATCATATCCAGAAAAATTCATAACGATTAGATCGAAAGGAAACTGGTAGCAAGAATAAGAAACAGACACTCTACAATACTGATCGAGAATAAGAGAACCTCTTATCGGACTATGGGCTCTAACCAATTCTTTAAGTTTTCTTGGTTTCAGTTTTAACTTTTTAAGTGTATCACTAGAGATAAAACTTCGTGATGCACCATTGTCAAACAATATTGTAATAGGAATGTTCTTAATATTAAGAGTACCTCCTAAAACATCGGGTTTACCTGCTCCCTCGGAAGAAGCTGGTGCAGCTGCTCCATCATAGACATGAGCCACCTCAGATTTCTTCAGTAGTGGGCAATTCTTGATAATATGCCCTGTCTTGTGGCAATTAACGCATTCCCTGTTATCGCGAGAATTCTGGCTGGGTCCCGACTCATTTCTCCTTGGTCTTTTTGGAGCCTGGCATTCGTAGTCAAAGTGCCCCATCTTCTGGCAATTGAAGCATTTCACCTTGGATTTGTCTCTTTTCCTTCCTTGAGGCTTGGCGGTAGAAAAATTGCTCGCCTCTGGTTTCCTGTCAGCTTGCTTCCTTTTGTTATTATTCTGATTCTTCTCCCTATCCTGCTGCGAATTTCTGTTATTGTCCTCATTGCGGCAAGCCATCTCGATCACCTCATTAAATGGGAGCTTAATGTTAGTTGTGACTCTGTTCAGATATTTCCTGGAGAGGCCATTAATGAATCTTTTGTTATTCTGGACTGGCTCCCGAATTAATTCTGGGGCATAGCGTGAGAGTTCTTCAAACTTCTGCACATATTCTGAAACAGTCACATCTCCTTACTGCAAATTGGCAAACTGATCGTGGAGCCGCTCTACTTCCTGCGGAGGAAACTTCTCGTTGAAGAGTTCTTTGAATTTGTCCCAAGACATGTCGGCCTCATTATTGCCAATTATGATAGTATCCTACCAATTTTCAGCCTCATCTTTCAACAGCCATGATGCCAAAAAACGCTTGCGGTGGTCTTCTAATTCCATGCCTCCAAATATTTTCTTGCAGTTTTTTAGCCATGCATGTGCCTCTATTACTGTCTCTCGTCCGGTAAATGATACGCCCCCTAAATTCCTGAACTTCTTGGCCACCTTGTCCAGGTCAAACGGCTGTACGGGTGGAGGTGGTGGTGTTACAGCCTCGGGAGTGGGCTGCCTCTAAGCAGTGGGAGTCTCATCTCTTGCTAGTCCTCTGGCCCCACCTCTGCCTCGGGATCTAGCTCTCGTTCTAGTGCTCATTTTCTAGTTAGTTCTGTACCATCAAGGAAAATATTAGACTAACAGAAATGATAATTTTAAAGGAAAGGTTAAAAGCAGAGACAAATGGAAAGATGATAATGACGTAATGACTGATTAATATGTGTTATTCTGCTGTGCTCATTCTAGGACATAATTAATCCTATCTCTAATGAGCTACTCGCCTTAGAATACTGTTGATTCTATCTAGACGAATTGTTTTAAAAATGTTATACTCCAAAGCTAAGGTTAACCTGGCTCTGATTCCAACTGTGACGACCCCAAACTTCCATAGTACGAAAGCAAGGATGATCATAGGATTATAAAATAATTACAACAATAGTAGATCTTAGATAAAATCATAACACATAAATCATTGCAGCGGAAATAGGAATGTCATCAACATCACACCATTAAAGACATCAGAGTGCACAATTACAGGATACACTTAGCAAAGTCTGAACAAAAAGAAACAAGTCTCAATCTCCATCAAGTACATCATAATCAAAGATGTCTAAATGTCTCAAAGCATAAATAAAAGATAAAATGATCTTCATCTTCAGCCCACAAGCATGCTCCAGTCCAGCATATTGCATAAATATCTAAACCTGTCACTTGGCTGCCCGTGTGAAAAAGAGGGCACCAGAGTTTGCAAAGTGAAACAAACTACGAGTCAGTCATGGGACTGGTATGAGAAATCTTTCCTAACTTTTCTAACAATATGGCTAATCACAGGACAACGCCGCTAACGCGGAACGGGTTTACTCTATTGGATTGCCAATGCATAAGTTTAATAAATTTTTATTTAAACCAATGCAATGCTTTTTAGAAAAATGAAATCATTATAAGACTCAAGTCCCTTCACACAATGCAACGCAAACCAGAGGATAGAGTTTAACCTTATAATGATCAAACATGCTTGATACATGGAAAATAATATTTTAATATTATTATTAGTGTCTAATCAGTTTTAAAATACTTCAAAGTAAATGTATCAATCCCAAACGACATAGCTACCATATACTATGTCGCCATATATAGGTTTACAATCAAAACCATAATGTCGTATTGGAAATTGGGTTTCCATCATGAGTCGAGGCTAGGGATGGCTCCTCACCGATTCGAGACACTCTAGCAATGCCTCAGGATCGGACGTTGGCGAACCCTTGGATCTGGTAGGGCCGGTCCACAAATACTTTAGTGGATTGGCAATTCCTGAACACACGCTTCCCGGTCCTATTGAACCTATAATTTGGTCGCTATCGACCAATAAATCCAAGGTACCTCATAATCCATCATCCACACAAGTAAAAATGTCAGGGCTTGTAAACGCTGACACCACTTTTAGCTAGAAAGAAACGTGTGCACTCCCTACGGTCCTTATCCAGTTTTTGACTCATACCGGGGTGTGAGGCCCACGAGGTAACGCTATACACAAAGCTATGCCGAAATAAGGTATGCTTTGATCATCAACCTCGAAGCTCTGCTTTTCAACAAATGCCTCGATCAATTGCATCTTGGCATGCCACATTGACAATTCATGCCATGCGATCGATAACTACCAATATATAACCTCTGAGCTCGTGCGTCTCAAAGAAGGGTGTTAAGCAAGAGAATAAATCCTCCGCCACCAACAGATATATATATTAAACAGAAATTAATTTACAAGGAATGAAATCCAATGCCGGACACACATCCATTTACAAGTCCGTTCTGGGTCTAAACGAAACCAGAGACGCCTTATTCCTCGTCCCGTATGTCCAATATGGAAGCGAGGTGCTCGCTTATCCAGACAATCAATAAGTACGTCCGGACAACTACCACTTTAACTCTTTACTGGGAGCCACCCAATGTCGGGCATCAGTAGTCATCCTTTCGATGTGAAGATTGCCGGTCTTCAATCACCGTCTTTAATATCTTCGATTTAAATCATCGTATGATTATTTGAAATGAGATTGAACTTGGTCTTTTCAAATAATTCTCGCATAAATATAATTTGAACCATTTCATATCGTTAACATTATTTTATAACGATTTACCGCTATTTTTATTTATATAAAAATAGCTCAATTTAATTTAACGACGCTTCGGGTCAATAGGGGACCTGGCGCTATTTTTATCAAAATTTGATTTATACATATCTCGAAATCTAACTGTTGGATTTTAACAAAATTTATATCATTGGAAAGATCTTCCCAAAACGGTCCTAATGGTTCCAGTTTTGGTAAAATCCGACGGTCGGATCTTTCGGTATAATCTTTTAAAGTTACGATTCCGAAACACGAACTACCGCGCGCGATTCGTTTAATTTTATTATATATACATATATACATATATATATATATATATATATATATATATGTATAAATCATTCGATGATTCCACAAACGTGTTTAACATGCCAAATAAAAATATAATTCATTTTTATTACATTTTCTACATTTTCCTAATGTACGTTTTGGCGATAAAAATGTCACTTGATTTATACACAAATTCTAATGTATTTTTTGGCGATAGAAATGTCACCTAAATTTATACACAAATTCTAATGTATATTTTGGCAATAAAAATGTCACCTAGATTTATATATAAATTCTAATCTATTTTGGTTTCATTTTGTTAACAATTCTATGTTGATAAAATGTATAAAAGCGGTGTTTTTATTTTCCTCTTTTCTGGCATGTTAAAAATAATGTTTTTAACATACAAATATTTTCTAACATGTATTTTCTAGCAATGTTAAAAATAATGTTTTTATCACATTTATAATTTCTAACATATGTTTTCTAACATGTTCAAATTATGATTGTTAACATTTTTATATCTTCTAACATATGTTTTCTAATAAATCGCTTTTACTTAATGTTTCAACATTTTTATTCAAACAGTCAATATTTCTAATGAATCGAACTTTACATTAAAAATATGATTTTTAATGTTTTCAACACTTTTATTCTAATATGAACAATTTTCATATGAATCATTCTTTTTATAAAAATGAGATTTTTAATGTTAACATGCTTTTGTGTTAAAATGAACATTTTCTAGTGATTCATTCATTGCATTAAAAATAAGGTTTTTAATGTTATCATGTTTCTATATTTAACACGAACACTTTTTCTAGTGTCTTACATTACACTAAAAATGTGGATTTTTAATGCAAACATGTTTTTATTTCAAAACATGAACATTCCTCTATTTTCTTACATTACATTAAAAATGTGGATTTTTAATGTAAGCATGTTTTTATTTTAAAACATAAACATTTTTCTAGTTTCTAACATTACATTAAAATGTGAATTTTAATGTAAACATGTTTTTCTATTTTTATTCTAATTCAACAAAATGATGGAAATTGATATTTCATTTTTGTTGAAAATTCTAATTCAATAAAATGACAAAATTTGGTATATCATTTTTATTGAAAACTCTAGTTTAACAAAATGACAAAATTTGTATTTCATTTTTGTTGAAAACTCTAGTTCAACAAAATGACAAAATTTGGTATTTCATTTTTGTTGAAAACTCTAGTTGAACAAAATGACAAAATGTATATTTCATTTTTGTTGAAAACTCTAATTCAACAATAATGACAAAAATGTATATTTCATTTTTGTTGAAAACTCTAGTTCAACAAAATGATAAAATGTATATTTTATTTTTGTTGAAAACTCTAGTTCAACAAAATGATAAAATGTATATTTCATTTTTGTTGAAAATTCTAATTCAACAATAATGGAAAAAATGTATATTTCATTTTTGTTGAAAACTCTAGTTCAACAAAATGTTAAAATTAGGTATTTCAATTTTTTTGTTGAAAATTCTAATTCAACAAAATGACAAAAATGTTTATTTCATTTTTTGTTTTGATGACAAAAATGTAATTTGTGCTTTGAAACAAATCTACTTTGCAAAAATGTCATTTTTGTTTTGATTATTTTATTTCAACCAAAATGTTCTTGTTATGACAATTTTTTTTTAAATAAAAATGATCCACATGTTTTGTGACAATTTTGTTTAAACAGTTATGATCTACATGTTTGGGACAATTTTATAATAACACAATATCGATCTACATGTTTGTGACAATTTTATAATAACGCAATATCGATCTACATGTTCGTGACAGTTTTACAATAACACAGTATCGATCTACATGTTTGTGACAAATTAATAATAACACAATATCGATCTACATGTTTGCGACAATTTTATAATAACACAATATCGATCTACATGTTTGTGACAATTTTATAATAACATAAGATCGATCTACATGTTTGTGACAATTTTATAATAACACAATATCGATCTACATGTTCGTGACAATTTTATAATAACACAATATCGATCTACATGTTTGTGGCAATTTTATAATAACACAATATCGATCTATATAACACAACAATCACAGATCAAATCACGTATCGTAATAATTAAGAATTAACAGCGGATTGGTGATAATACAATCATAATTAAATTTAATTATTTAAGAAGAAGAAATAAAATAGAATTCTCACCGTACTGTAAATCCTGTATAATTTAGATCTGAATTTTTGGCCAAAATCTGATCTGCTCAGAATTTGTTCTAGTCAGTCCAGAAATGAAGATATCGGACCCATGATCGCAGCGGTTCTAAAATTGTTCAATTTCGAGTTCGTATGAGTCAGATTTAGATTTATTTGTATAAATAATGTTTTAAAATTAAATTAATTAAATAATATAATTTAAATCCACCTCTTCTTCTTCTACAGGTTTTAGGCCGATGGGTTTTCAAATTATTTCGATCCTAGGGTAGGAGTTTCGATCCAATCCACCAAGCTTCGCGACGATCGGGTACTACCACGCCGGAGAGGGGAGCGGCGCGCACCTGGGGTACCCATCGCAGTGAGGCACGATCAGTCCTAGAGGAGGCAGCGGTGGTCGAACCCGTGGCACTTCGGGGTGCTGGTGTGATCGAATGGTGCGGTTTCAGGTGGCATTAGCCGTATGGATGGGAAGGGGAGGAGAAGCACCACGATAATGTCAAAAGGAGGAGTGGTTTTCGGTGAATGGATTGAGAGAATTAGAGGAGGGAAGGTGGAAGCTTTTCAGCCATGAAATTGATGGAGATGGCGGCTATGTAACGATGGGTATTAGGGTTTTTGGTTAAGGATTATTGTATATTTATATTATTTAATCACTAATTTTTACAAATAAACCCGTTATATCTCAGTAACTCCAATTTCAGCCCAACAGAAGTTGTTCCTACCCAATTTTCCTCATTCGGACACAATCGGCTAGGTCCTATCAGCCCAAACGATCGTCTTTAGCCTGTTTTCTTTAATTTAAAATTTAAATCATTTATTTAATTAACTCAATCGTACATTTAAATTCACCGGGGCCACATACGGACTCCGAAAATTCCCGAAAAATAAATATAGCTATGTTTTGACGATACGGTCCTAGAAAAATTAATTCCGTTGAATTTGGAGACCGTTTGAAAAATGGCCTTTTTAACGATCGATTAAATTCAACAGAAATTATCGAATCACAGTTTAATTTACCACGCTCACATTTTAATTCCAAAAATTATAGAAAATTAAACGTAGCAATAATTTGACATTCCGGATCCGACAAAAATGGTTTCATCGAAAACGAAGGTCGTTTGAATAATGGCCCTTTATACGGGCTATAAATTATATTAAATTTCATAACTACTATTCTGAATATTCAATTGGCCATAACTTTTTATTCCCGCCATGAAATTTTGATTTTTCGGATTCGTTGGAAAGATATTTTTAAACAGATTTAGATATTTCTGGTTTCACTAAAATTCGTTTTATTTTGAATCCTGTATATTCAGTCAAAGTTCATATTCAAATTTTCAAACTACCGTGCTGTTTCTAACTCCTTCTAAAATTAAAATAGATATATTCGTTCTAACTTCAATTTAAAAAAATTTAAATCGTTATTATTTAAAATAAATTATTTTAACTATTCAAAATTCATTGAAATAGCCTAAATAAAATTTTTAAATTGGTTCTGATTTTCCCGGTTGTTACTCTAAGTTATACTATTTAAGAAATTATAACTACAATTAATCCTAACGAAATCATTCAAACTTATTAAACAACAGATTAATTCGCGTGTTCGCATAAATATATAATTCGTGTTTGCATAAATTATCCAAAACTATGATCAATCCTAACATAATACATAACCCGTGTTCGTACAAATTAAACTATTTGCAAAACTTATCATATCCCTACGATCAATCCTAACAAAATCATCCTAAACAAGAAAACCTAGCTATTAGTAATAATTTCAACATTTTGATGATAACAATAGTTAACATGCAATATGATGTAATAAACATTCACTAGCTATTGGAAACAAGTATAATACACTTTAGGTCTAGACTCTAAATTAGAAAACCTAAATAACTAGGGTTTAGTTGAAAAACCTGATTTTGAGAGGATTTGAGAGTGGAGAGGGGTAACACGAGAAACTTGGTGGCGCCGGAGGTGATTTGGAGGGGTGTAGCATTTGGGGAGGAGGAGATTAATGAGTTTTTGCATATTTTGGTTTGGGGAATACATTGATAGCAGCTCGCGGGTTTCTAGAAACGTATACAGACGATTTGCAACGGCTATCAATGACCACAAACAGTAGTTATCGCAACGACTCCTAATGGTTAGTTAAATATATAACAATTTTACCAGGAAAACAACTGGCTGTTGCTTTCGCCGTTGGCAACTGTCAAAAATGGGTCGTGGCTATATACTGTAGTTCTTATAGTGTGAAGTCCTGAATATCGGATTGTACTGATCCCATACTTAGCCATATTTTCGGTTCGGTCCTTCTTCGGAGTCTTATTTAACCCTCATTTGGGGTCTTACCAATCTCATATTTAATCAAATTCTGAGTGTTTTTTTCCAACTTGTTCCAAAGCGATATTCCAGTGAGTCCAAACGACCGTGAATTTGTGTGATCATCCATACTCGATTCTTACCAGTCCAAATGTCCAGGACCAAAGTGTAACGGTCCTGTTAAAAGGAAGGTTAACATGGAGAATATAATTTGTTTTTGTTTGATTAGAATTATGTAATTCCATTCAGGTGGGTAAAAGTATTCAGCTAATATAATATTGTTGAATTTGCATGGATAAAAGGTTAACTGATTTTTTCATAAGTTATATTGGCTAGATAATAGAATTTTGTAAAGATTTTTAGAAAGAAGAAGACGACGTGAATTTTTGCATTTTGTATGATTTATTTCAAACTGAAGATGAAAAGGAAAATATGTAAACTCAAAGTCCCGATTTCTAACCACCTTAGTTTCCTTTCACGGGGAACATAGAGAAATAATGTTAGGACCACTCGAACTTCTTTTTAGTTTAACTTTTTCTCTATTTATGGTTCTTAACATGTTTTCTCTTTCAGACCGCTGCTGTTTTAAAGCTCCAATCCAATCTCGGTTCGGTCATAGCTAACCTTCAATTTTTGAATGCTACAACTCTGAAAATGGAAAAGCCCTTATGTGTACACTAAACCATTTCTAACATCACAACCTTGACCTTGACCTTGACCTCCTTAAACTATACGATTCTTCGAATGTGAAGAAAAGTATCACTTCACCCTTCAAGTTTTACAAAATAAATTTAAAAAATAATCAATGTATAAATTTACAAATCATTTTTGCACTGGACCTCTTTCATCTTCGGAAATTATAAAATTTATAGTTCGAATTTTCTTTTTATAAAATTAATCAAACTAATATTTGTTATGAAATGTTCAATTTTTTTAAACTTTAACGTATCAATTATAATTGGTTAAATTTTAATATTAATTGAAACAAATTTATATTTAAATAAGAAAAATATAAAATAATGATCAATATGGTTCTCATGACCTGACTGGTTCAATATGAAACTTTTCACTTTGCACCTTCAACTCGCGACTTGGTCTTCTCGACTATGCATAAAACAATGTCTATAGCACAGTTCCATTTTCTTAGAGTATCTGTAGCAGAGAAGCTAAAATCAACAAGAGGAGGAAGAAGCAAAATGAGAAAAAATTACATCTTTCGTATGTGGGTGTTTGAAACGTTGTTCAGGGTTTAAACAGTTTTTAGAAATTTTTCTAAAGTTATAAACGGTGTTTAGAAAACTGTTTAAGCTCTAAATGTTCATTTAAGACCGTTCATCCATACTAAAAAATGGAAATAATTATTGTTTTATCTTTGTCTCCATGATCAAATTGGCATGGATGAGAACGTGGGGTAAGAAGGTAAAAAAAGGAGAATTTCTCCTATCCACGACCGGTCGAGATGACCTTGCTTCCTTGTACTGTTTATATCAAACCCTGGAAAAACACGTGGCCTCACGTGTTTAGTCAATACATCTGAAACCCAGCCTGTGTTGGCCAATGTCCCTGGACGCATTCGTGACCAAATTCAATTGTCATACCTTTTTGAAACTCGTATTCTTCTCCCACATTCTATTGTTTCAATTGTCATCTGATGGGAAAAAACGATGAAGAAGGAAGAACTATTTCATGTAACTCATAAAGTTCCATCTGGTGATAGTCCGTATGTTAGAGCTAAACATCTTCAGGTATTTTATTTTTCAATATCTCGTTGGGATCTAGTTAAGTTACTTGCTAGCATGAACTACTAGCATTCTTGTATGTTTATATGCTAGTGATAATTATGAACTACAGTTAAGTTTTAAATATAGACAATGATTTTGATTACTTGAATATGTCTGAAATTACATAAAAAGTATGCTAAAGTTTTGCTAAATTGCGAACTAGCTCACTTTTAATTTTCAATTTACATTGCTTAAAGTAAATAATGGATCGGCATTTATTTAATTACATAAATATTAGTTGAATAATATATGATTTTGCATCAATTTATTTGACAACTATTTACATCAATATTAGTTGATAGCACATATGTAACTAGAATTTAGGATTTTTAGTAAATGATCATGGAATGGTGTGATAATAGTTGATTAACAAGGAAATTAGATGTAGTGTGTTGCCTACAGCTTCTTGTTTTACTATCTCGGTGACATGTATAAGCAATTCCGTTGACGTTCCATAACATACCTTTTGTATTGCGATAATAAGTAATAATATTTATTTCTTCTTCTCCTCCCAGAAGCCTAAATCTCTTAAATTCATCCAATCTTGAGTTGCAACTTTAAATTTCAGACATTACTCCATAGTTGTTACAGAGCACCACATTCCTTCGAATAATCTCGATTATGAAGCATTGCATGCTAAAATGGTTTACCAGAGAAATATATAAACATATAATTGGATTTAAAAGAAACATAGTCTAAATACAAAACATCGTTTACTGGTATTACTGCATAACGGTGGGAAAACCACCGTTAACATGCTCAATATGAAATACGAAATTATCTACTAAAACATATTTCAGGTTATATTTTATTTAAAAAATTATAGGGTACTTTTAGAGAAATGGAAGTAATCAATAAAGTAGATATTCAATTAAACTTAATTTTACATGTAAACCAACTTAAGACTTAGAATATGCTATCAATATGGATTCGAATCAGTCACAAATACATACATTTTTATGATATATCAAGCATGACTAGTTTAATCTTAATGTTTAGTTATTTTGCAACTTTAAACCGTTAATGGATTGAAAAAATAAAAAGAGAAGTGAAACAAACATAAGTTCAAAACATATCATCATATTAGTGAAAATTTGATGGAAAAAAACTGCAAGAGTAAGATGTAGTAAATAAATTCCAAATTATTAAACTAATTTATTTAAATAAATCACTTATAATTATAATTGTCATTTGAAAAACTTGAACAGTTAAATTAAAAATACCGAAGATAAAATTACACTGCAAATAAATATTAATCTTTGTCCTGTTCATCTTTGCAAGCCCTACAAGGGAAGCAGCAGGTAAAAATTCACTTTTATCCCATTCAGTATGTTATATTGGCCTTTTTTCACAATTGGTAAAAAGAAAAGACAAAAAGAAGGGAAAAAAAATCTCAAGTCACTGAAAAATGAGCAAAAGCTCATGCCTATAAGATGCGGCATGTACAGTTAGGGTGGTTTAAGTCGAAAAAATCTTGGTATTGGTGACGCACAGGACTGACAAGCAAATAAGCAAATTTGGGCCGACAACCTGATGATCCAACAGGGAGCAACTGCGGTACAAATAAAACATGGGTGAAACACCCAACCCATAACAATAGGAGAAAGAATGCTCAAGTGAGAAAGCAGCCACATTATACTCTTTTGGGTAAGCATACAGATCTGGATTAATAGTATTAGAATACAACAGTTCTCGCGGTTCTCTCCTTTTACGCTAAGAACCTTTCATTTAACAATATATCAGTATGTATATGAGACATTAACATGCTTAACAATAATATATCTGATCCTACACTCTCTACAATAATATACAGTTTCTTCCACATACAAATTAAAAGGTAAAAGGAAAGAATCAACAGCTTTCAGTCCTCCAATTCAAGTAATATGATAACATACCTCCCTCAAACAATAAAAGATGGACGGAGGATCCATGACAAAAGCTTTATGCAGTCTTGAAAGGTAGAACTCTAAGATTACTTTCAGCATCCCCATGAACAGGTTTGGAAAAGCAGGCGATGATCTGAAATAACCTACGGTATTTTATAGATGAAATGCATGCCTTGTTAATCATTATTACCCCATAACCGCTACCTAGCAGCATAAAATTCATTTACAATATGTTAACTAAAAAAAATGAATGTTTTGAAAACAATTATGGCACTGATTTATGAGTTAAGGCAAAAATATAATAATAAATAATAATAATTTCTTACTAGATTGCAAGATGGAAGCAATATAAGCTTTCAGAACAGTGAAGCAAAAACTCTTAAATAGCCAAAATGATCTGACAAACAATACCTAAGTTCTCCATGATTGTTTTTATTTGTCACTGCAGCAAACATGTTTCTTCATAATAAAGTAACAACATGGTTATATATTGAATGCACAAAGAAAAAAATATTGGCTTTAGGTTTCCAAAAAGAAATTTAAATTTGTAAAGCATAATTCAAGTCATTCATTTGAGGAAAGATCATTTCAACCGTATCACTCACATTTAGTTGAACCAATATAAACATAGAATGGACATTGATATAAGAACCTCAGACAAAACTGAACGGCTTCAAGCCTGACAATGTTAAAGAAAATCAAACCTTAATGTTTTGTAATGCACCAATATCAAGCTTGACCTATATGTGTAAAATAATAAACATATTTTCTTCCATTTATTGTCAGTCTATATGATATATGTACATATATTATCAGCTTATGCCAAACAAATTTCCATCATGTGCATGAATCTGCACTTAAAGTGACAACATATTTTCTTGCATTTTAACATCGAAGTGTAGAACATGGTTATATGAGCTAAAATTGTGTCTTTGTTTCATTACCACAGGAAGACAATAAAAAACAAATATTGAAAATTAATGACCAGATAGTGTGTTCAATTTCAAAGTATTTATACAGTTATCACATTCACTTGCATCTCTTGAGCGATTTATGTCGGTTTAGTAAAATCTGCTAGGCTTATCTCGGCGAAGAACTTATTTCTTCTTACACAAACACTCATTACATCTTTTTTCCAAGATTCAAAACCATTTCTACAGGGTTTTACATCTAGTTCATCATCTATGGACGCAATTTTTTTTTGAAGATTCTATAGGGAGGTAATCAAACGTGTCATATCTTCCTCAAGGTGGAGCTTTGCATGTTTATTTACTGTGCATAAAGCAAAAACCAGCAGAAGACCATTTAGGAGTTTATTTTTAAATTGTGTCAAAGTTCATGGAGCTTAGAACGAATTCATAGGAGCAAATTGAGCTTTATATACAATAGCATATATGACTACCTAAAATATGTATGAAGATTATGCAAAAACATAATGTAACAAAATCATATCACAAGTAAGTTCAGCAAATAGCAATTGACCCTCAACTGATTTATGAGTATTTGCAATACAAGTATAAAGTATATAAACTCTATTTTTCTCAGTAGTTTGTAAGCAGATATATTACATGAATTTAAATGTTAACAAATCTATGGGAAAAAAATCAAATAATTCTATGAGGAACCAACATAACAAGAATAAAAGGCAATGATACACCATATCATTAACATAACTATAGCATTGAGAAACATAAAAATGTAAAACAATGGATGTGAAAATGTAAGTTGTCAAGATACCTTTTCTAGGCATAGGGAAAATAGAGAAATTATTGGGATAGGGAAAACAGTTGGCATAATTACGCAACACAGTTTAATAGAAACAAAAACAAACCTGTAAACAAACATATCGAACTGTAAGTTCTCCTCTATCAGCTGACGTACATTTTCGTACCTCCTTTAATTCGCAATAAATTACGTTCACCAAAAAAGATCCAATATTGTAAAGAAATGGTTTGGTGGAAAATTTGATTGATGCGAACCGAAATGATTAGAAGGTAAAAATCGAAAGTCGGATTGGGTTTTTGCTAGTTGGGATGCAACGCGAAAATTAGGTATGTGATTGATATTGGTTGCGATCAAGTCGGTAAGGAGTTGATTGATGGAGGAGTTATAGTTTTAAAAGCGACCGAAGAATTTTACAAATAGATGAGGCGACGAAGAGTAGGAAATTTTACAGAAGGAGAATCAACAGGATAGCAGAATGCGAAGAAAGCGGAGTGACAAATGGTAACGGAGAAGAGGGCTTGGATAGATTTGAGAAAGATGACGCGGAGGAAATATCTCATGCGCAAATGATACCGAATTCCATTGGCATAGACAAATTGATTTTCGTCCTCTTACAGTAGGTAAACCCACCTAACGGTCGGTTTGATTATATGGATTATAATTTATGTGAATGTTTTATTTTCAATTTTAGTACATAATCCAAATATTTAGATATCATTTAGGAAGTTAAAAAAAAAGGAAAATGATACTAAAAGTAGTACAATTAATTATTATTTTTGTTAGCAAGAACTATTAACCATTAAGAGGTAGAAATAACGACACTCTTAGCATAACTATAGAAACAATATATAATAAATGCATAAACGTATAAAGCTAAACTCAGTTTTGGTGGTCACTGATTTTTTAGATATAAAGTTCTAAATCTTCCACCTAATTAGTGGAGATTTATCAAAATGAATTCTAGCTATTTCAGGGTGATTCATTCTCATAAGCACGTTTATAGCTATGAATGACCAACTTGCATGTGGTTAGAAAACAAAGTTAAATAAAGTTGCATCGTAATATATTACATATAGAATGATCTAGGCTATCAAATATTTTGTTCTGAAGATTCAGATTTCTAAACAAACTTTTTATGGTTTACAACAAAGCATTATGTTACCCAAATTCATCTTAGAGAACTGCTCAAATAATTTATGTGATTTAAGTCTGAATAGCATTTGTTATGAACTTATGATTGATAAGTTAATACTATTGCTATTTGGCATTTGTACGTATACATAAAACTTCACTGCAACATTTCTTTCACTTCCAAAATGACATATGATTCTAAGGAGTAAAACGTCAGTAATGTGCCAATTATGTTCGTAGCTAAAAATGTCCAGACCTCTTTGTTAATTATGGTGATTTTTATATATGCATAAAGCACGCTTGATCGGTATTGGAAGTCCATGAATAATGCATGCATTAATTATACATGTGCATAACAATTAATTGATAATGCATTGCAGTTGCATGTTTAAATCATAACAACATTAGATGAATATATAACATGTGTTAATTGGACCGTAACAATACTTTTTACGAGGTTGCCTATATTCGAAGATCCTCTTCCAGAGATCAAGTGGCTTGTTGATCTTGTTGTATAATTGGCGAATAATACAAGTTGTTTGTGCATACGTAGCTTTTGTGCAATGCTCGTAAGCGTAATGAAAAAAGTTTGTCGTTCATTCTGGTTGTATATGCAAAGAGAGTACTGTAAACGTGTAATAGCTGTGATTGTGCAATGAAAAGCTATATAACAAATTACACACTAAGATTTTGTACACCCAACTTAGCCTATTAATTAATTCATGTACGTAGATATAAAATGCGAATCAATAAATCGAATTACCAATTAGTGTTGGCTGGCATAGGAAGAAACTCTTGAACTTTTTCTACCAAATAAATGAAAAGGATGTGTAAGTACTGGATATTTAAGAAGATAGTTGATAAGAGGATAAAAAACTTTGGTTGATTAGAAGATATAAATAAATGAAATAAACAACAAATCAAAAGGAAGAATGAACATGCCATCGGTAACTAGAAGGGCCTACCCTAGACCGAAGCCTGCAAGGTCATCGCCTAGGGCCATCAATTTTTGAAGAAACAAAAAATCAAAATTTATTTATACATAATGGTATTCAGCTTGTGTTATCTATATAAAAATAAATCAAACGTGGATCCAATGGGTGATGACTCTTTGTGTCATCAAATGATTTTATATGTGCGTGTCTATATGTATATGTATATATGTATGCATGTATGCATGCATGCATGTATGTATATATATGCATGTGTGTGTATATATAAACTAATAAAATTATATTTAATGTGATGGTAAAATAATATACTTTGTTCTAAGATATCAAAGTTCAAATTTTTGGTAGTGTATTTTTTGCTTGATTATCAAATTTCATTTATTTCTGAAAGTTCTGTATACTATACTTTGGATCTTTTGGCCTTAGTCCCCAACAAGCTAGGATCGGTCCTAGTCATTAGAACAAAGGTCTCTTACTTTATAATCGCAAACTAAGGAACAATGATCATAGTAATAGGAATCTGAGCCAAGTGAAAACAAGCCAAATCGAGAACACTTTAGAGGGTTATCAAACAAAGAACCTTCACCTGGTGAACGAAACACATACTACCAACCCCACCCTCTTAAACCCCCAAACCAACGATACACCCACCCCAACAGTTTTCATGCCACGTTGATAATAGATGCTACCAACTTAGTATACTCACAACCTAAGGAGTTGAGGGTTGATGGTAGTAACTTGGGGAGAACTCGAAGAGAAGACGAGTTAAGGTATAGTTGGCATTGATTACTATAATTCTCTTATACGAAAATTGATTCTTTTTCGAATGATTCTGAACATGTTCAGGTTGTAGCGAGTAAAATGAGAAGACTAAAAAACTTCCCTATTTGAAGCATAGTGAATTTATAAAGTCTGATGTTTAGTATTAAATCCAATCTAGTTGTTAATAAAATCATATTTTAATTTGAATATATTACTTTATCTAATTAACCTTATTAATGTATTGTACTAAATCCAGTCTATTGTTAATGAAATCATATTTTAATCTGATTATATTACTTTATCTAATTAACCTTATTAATGTATTTAATGCGAGTCCGATTCAATTAGATAAAAGAGATTATTAAAGAGACTCCATATTTAGTTAAGGATGACTACAATTTTATTTATTGTAGAAGTCATGGCGGAGACAAAATAAATTAGTCTCCTGTTAAACCTATAAATTAAAATTCTAATATTGACCATATAATCCTCCTTAATATAAACATTAGAACATAGCAACCATCCACCGTATTCATCCTTTTCATCAAACCTTCAATTCCAAAAATGAAAAAATAAAATAAAAAAATAAACTGATTGAACTAACCTTTATGACATTTGCGCTATTACATTGGGAACTGATTGCTTTCTTTTTGTTGTCTCCGTTCAAACCATGTTAACAAACTAGGGTTTCGGTTCACGATTTTTATTTATTTTTAGGTGCGTGCGGTCTGTTTAATCAAACAACAGCGAATTCAAAAAGTTAGGGTTTTATCAGAACACATGTTGTAGGTGACGAGCCAAGAGTAGTTTAGTCTTTTTTTAATTGTTTTTAAAAATCGAAACCCGTTCTTCATAAATATAAATTAAGGTGGGGTCCCTTTAAAATTGTCCCCCTCTTAACCAAATATGGGTCCGTTTAACAATCCCCTAAATAAATAGGGGATGAGGCTTTATTTTATTTAAGGAAAGAATTCTTTCGTTACTCCTTGAAAACTTCATTATGAGCGAAAGATTATAATTTATATAGGAAGATAGACCTTTCATTCTCTCTTAGTAATTAATTTGGTTAGCTAATTTCAATTAACTAAATTTGAAATTCAAAAGGGAATGAATACATCAAATACATTCATATTTAGAAAGTATGGCAATGTTCTAAAGATTATGTTGAACGAGTTAATAAGTGATCTATATACATTTTGACTATACGCATGCCTCAACATTAAATTATTGAATAAAAATAAATAGGAAGAAAATGTTTTTTTTCTTCTCCATTACATGTTTTAACTATAGAATGAACATAACAATTTTTTTATTCATACACTATAATGACAAAGTCAAAATCAATTATCATTCCTGTATATTTACATTCATATATACACACACACACATGCAAACATATATATATATATATATATATATATATATATATATATATATATATATATCTGTGTGTGTGTGTGTGTGTGTAAAGACATACACACACACACACACATATGTGAGATTTATAATTTTCAAATCAAACAAATGACACTAGAGTTGCATGCATCAAATCTAATAAGATATCAATAATTTATTTAATTTCGATATTGACTGAAAATTCAAATAGAAACAACTGAACTCTAAATTATTAGACATGTTTAGCATACTACTACAAATAGTTGAACCTCTGCGTTTTTTCCAATTCAAACTTTCTTGATTAATTCCACTATTAATTCTCAGTGTACATAAGAGTGTTGTTGGTTTTTCTTCTTTTTCTCTTTATTCCGTTTTGCTCGGTTTTGCCACTGCAAATCCCTCCATGATTTGTTGGTGTCCGTCGGTTGTTGTTGGTGGTTGGCTGGTCGGTTTGCTTTTTGTCGGTTTTGGTCGTTGTGTCTTTGGGCTTTGGTTTTGATCGTGGTCGTACAACGATCATTTTTGTTGATAGCTATACTGTCTCAGGGTCATCTATTTTTTTGGATCGGTTGCTCCCGGTTTATGTGAGTGTTGCTGGTTTTACACCATCACTCATTGCCCATCGGTTTGCGGGTCCCATCATCTGTAGGATGCTCTCGCTAGTGTAGGATTATCAATCTAATGACATTTTTTCGCTTAGAGGGTCCACACTGTGTGGTGTAACACAAGTTCTCGGCGTTACTATATGTCAACTTCCCCTTCCTTCGTCGTTTTCTTCGTCTCTTGTCTCTTCTCGTTTTGTTGGTTCTTCATCTCGTTTCTTGCACTCGATTCCCGTTCTTAGTAAAGTGGAGATTTCAATCATTAATAATCGACTATCTCTCCTTGCTAAGAACTCTCATGCAGCTAGATTAGAAGCGTTGGTTTCTATCCCTTCTAGCTCTCTATCAGACTCATCCCCTTTGTTTTTTTCCTCATGGGCATTCGTCTTCCCACTCGTTGGAAGCCTCTTTACGTCAATCGCGTTGGAGCTTGAGGTCTGGGCTTTGAACCCCCCGCACTATTCGCATCTCGTTTCTTGCTATTTCTCTGCTTCCGGGTTCTCCTTTTCGTTTCTTTTTTGCCCCTTTTTTCCTATTTGTGTCTCTGTTCGGATGGCGAAATTTTGGTTTTGGAACATCCAGGCATTGGCAACGATGCTTCGTTGGTGCGCCTTAAACGCGTTGTAAAGAAACATTCCATCCGTTTTTTAACACTCCAAGAGCCTTTCGTGGGAAATGAGGTGTTATCCGACATTGTTCCTTTTATTGGGTTAGAGGGAGGTGTTTCCTACATATCTTATAAGATTCGGATACTTTGGGTTAAAGACGTCTTTTGTTAAACCTGTCTTCGACTCATCTCCACTTCTTTTTGTTGTTTGCTCGATCTCCTCTTTTTCCTTCCATTTTCTATTTTTCGCGGTATACGCAAGATGCAATCGTTTCGAGCGTTTATCCCTTTGAAATGACATTTTGTCTCATTTTGATAATAATGGGGCTAACATCTGCTAGGGCCTTGATAATAGCTTAAAGTATACTTCAAAATCTATGTATAAGTCTCTTAATTTTTCAGGTATTTTGTTTGTAAAATTCAAGTTAGTTTGGAAGACCGATGCTCCTCCTAAAGCCAAATTTCATATGTGGCTGATTTCACATGAGAAATTAAATACGGTTTAGCATCTTAGCAAGAAAAACATTATTTTTGTTTCAAAGTGTTGTTTCTATGATTTATTTAATGAAATTAGTGATCATTTGTTTCTCGCTTGCTCTTAAACTTTCTTTATTTTAAAAATGGTTTTAAGTATTTTTGTTTTTAATTGTTCCAATATTTTTAGGGATTGTGGTTATTATTGGAATTATTTTAGATTTGATTTTAATTTCATGTATAGATATGTGTTATATACTTTAGTTGGTATATCTAGTTTGAGAAATCAGAAAATGTTTCAATTCAATTATGATACAATTGATAAAATTATTATCAAGATTGTTTTTATTAGTTTAGAATGGATGACTAACCCTCAGTTTAAGGTAAATAGGGACCCTTTATTTGAGATATATTTAATTAAAGTTAGATATAGCTTGAGTTTGTTTATTAGGATTAATAAGTATTTTAATTCTAATAGAATTTACATTTGTTATTGATTCAGTTTTAGAGGACAATTAGAGATGTTTCCGTGTTATTTTATAGTATTTTCATTTATACACATATATATGATATATGTATATATTTCATATATACATATATATACATATATATTTGTGAGGTTTACTTACTTGTGTTTTAGTCTTTTCTCAGGTTACAGGTAGTTGATATAGGTTGAAGTTCTTATAGGAGAGCAGATTTTGGGAGTCCGATCATTCATTGTGTTATTCTCTACTTTTGTATTTTTGTTGTATTTTCTATTGGAGGAACAGTTGTATTATGTAGGAGTAAATATACTTCAATATCAGGTGGTGGCTTTTTCGGAACTCGATTTTTGAAGTATGATGGGAGGTGGTTTATCAGGAGCTCATATATCTACCTTTCATATATATATATATATATATATATATATATAGTCCGAGTTAGTTTTGTCTATTTAGGTCATCTGTCTGTCATGTTTGGTTACTATTGTGGATTATGTATTTTTCAATATATATATCTGTGTGTGTGTGCGCGTGCTCTCTTTTATTCGAAGATCACACTTTTCTGGTTTAAAAAAATGACATTTTTCTCCGGCTGACCTTGCCTTCGTTGCTTCGGTCATTGGAGGATATTTCAATGTCATCTAGACCCAATTGGAAAAGAAGGGAGGTTCCTCTATTAACCACGCCGATATAGAGGATTTCAACTCTTTCATCGTCGAACCAGGCATGCCGGAAGTATCTTTTGTTGGCTCGGACTTTACTTGGTTTAACAACCAAGTCGGACCAAGCTGGATCCTATCCCGTCTTGACCGGGTTTTCGGTTCGAAAAATTGGTTCAACCTTCTTTTCTCCTTCTCTGCGTCTCATCTCCATCGCATTAACTCGGACCAAGCTCTGATGATATTGCATGCCCCCTCTCGCCTTAACGGGCTCGTTATCGTTCCATTTTCATTCCATGCGGCGATCCCATCACACTTTCCATCAAACTGTAGAGGATTCTTGGTCTGCCTCAGCTATAGGAAGTCCTATCGTTATGTTCTCTCTTAAGCTTAAGCACCTTAAATCTTGTCTTAAGAATTGAAATTCTTCGGTGTTTAAGAACATCTTCGACAGAGTTCGGTCGACTAGTTGCACATCGAGCATGACTTCCTTTGTCAAAAGGCAAGACTTAAATGTTTGGTCGATGGCGATTCAAACTCGAATTTTTTTTCATTCGTCTATTAGGAAGAATAATGTTGGTTCTTTCTATTCACCAATTCCTTCTCCCTAACCAGTCTCTGACAACCTCTTTGGAGAAAGTCAAAGAGAATATCGTCTCCTAATTCCAAAGCTTTATCCAATGTCCTTCAGTCCCGCTTTCTGACCCTTCCCTGATGGCATTCATTCCCAGGTTGGTTCTCTCTGAAGAGATGGATGGTCTTATCATCCCACCTTCTTTCGAGGAAATCAAGTCTTGTGTGTTTGCTTTGAGTAAGGGCAGTGAGAGTGGTTCGGATGGTTTCAACGGAATTTTTTACCGTAGTGTACGACCGATCATTCAACTGGACTTCTGCTTGGTGATTAAGTCTTTCTTCTCGAGAGGTGTGCTTCCTAAGGGATGGACCCCACCAATTTGCTTCTCATCCCTAAATGTAGAATCATCGTTCTTGTTCTTATTTTAGACCAATTAGTTTTTGCAACTTTTCGAATAAGGTCATGTCTATGGTGTTGTCTTCTACACTAACACCTCTTCTCTATCATGTTATCTCGTTGTCCCAAGCAGGCTTTTTTAAAGGTTGACTTATCACTGATATTGTTCTTCTAGCTCAAGAACTTATCTCTCAAACTGATGGCAAGGTTAAGGGCTCAAATGTGTTGATAAAGCTAAACATGGTGAAGGCTTAAGATCGCATGTCCAGGTTTTTCATCATTAGGGTTCTCTGGGCGTTTGGTTTCCCCGAGCCTCCAATTGATTTATTTTGGAAGGGGCTCGATGAACGATTTTTCCACTTTGGAAGGGGATTGCGTCAAGGATATATGTTTTCGCTGACGGTATGTACTACAGTAAAATAACCATTTCGCAATAGGCAATGCTAGTTGCAATAGCTCTATTGCAACTAACAGGCTCCAGTCCGGATAGGCCAAGTTAGGTAACATTTTACAACTGTTTCTGACAGTTGCAAAAAAAAGTTGCGGTAGAGATTTTTTACAACTTTCAAAAGCAGTTGCAACAGGCCCTTTTGCAACTGCCACTAATAGTTGCAAAATAAAAAATGGCAGCATAATCAAATGTATTATATATATAATACAGGTTACTAGTATCAATATATAATAATTCACTGCTAAAAACAAATATCATAATTAAATAATCAAAAACACATTCCTAAAGGTAAAGAAAAATACAATTACATTTAATTTCAAAAACATAATACAATACAAAATATTAAAACCAACATACATATACTAGCAATCTATACACACCGTCAAATAATCATTTTTTTTCCATCCAAAATCTACACACACCGTCAAATAACCATTCTTTCCATCCGAAATCTACACACACCGTCAAACTTCTTCCATTCAAAAACCTTTCGTTCCTGGTCAAACACTACTCGAAGCCCCATCAAGAAGTTTTCTGTGAAACAAGAACACTTTAATTAGGGTTTCAACAAGTTAGGAAAATGCCTAGAAAAATAGAGAAGATATAAAAATCTTAAGTACCCAATACTTATGATCAATGATATTCAGTTGATTACTTTTGTATGCAACTGTGCAAACTAAAAGAATTTCATGTGTATTAAAAAATGTGTCATATGTACTAGAGTACACACGCACGCTCAAACACTTGTACCAATGGTTTTATTTTTGACCAATAGGAAGACCTTAGCTTCCAACGGACACACTGTATAACCGCAAACAAACCGTTCAAGTTAGATACACAAGCTGTTGCAAAGTTATTATTTAATTGTAAATTTTTATATATTAGGAAATTTTGACTTAATCAATGACAATGAACTGCACGCAGAACAATATGTAACAGATAGGTAATTTACAGATGTGAATATGTAGTTCCTGTCACATCTTTCCCATCATACTTCTTCTCGAGCAACACTTTATGAGCAATATATGCAGGGGTTCCAACAGTGGATTTTGGTTGCGAGTGAAGAACAGATGACTTGGAATATCCAAAATCACAAATCTTTAATCGTGGAGTATAGCTTCCATCCAATAATGTGTTCTCTAGCTTTAAATCACGATGACATACTTGTATTGAATTTCGTGTTCAAACTGTTATATGCAGCTCCATAACCTGCTTCATGTGCAAACTAAAAGAATTTCATCTGCAGGTAACTATATATAAGAAAGTTAGCTGACTATATTCTCAAATTGTGCTGCAAATTTATCATTTCAATTGCATGGAAGAGATCAAAAAGAAAATTCAGAGATCAAAAAGAAAATTTTACATGTGTATTCAACCCTAACTCATCTCCATTCAATTTTTTATTTTATTTTAACTGTTTTTGGTAAACATTGCTAACATATAGATAAGAATCATAACAACCTTCTACATCAGAAAAGAACAAGGGTTCCAATTTCATTAGTATTATTAAAGAAAAAGATTTTGTATTCCATATATAGAAAGATATAAAATAAAATCTAAGAAAAATTTGTTTTGATTATATACGACTTTTTTTCCAACATTGTCTGCCAATTTCTAGTTATTTGGTTTATTCCTCTCTAATAGCATATAAAGTGAGAGTAATAGAGTACAGAGAGCATCTTAAATCGATTGGAATGATACCGCTGATAACATGAGATAGTATTTGAAAAAAAAAATCAGCCCATGTGACAAATTCTTCCGTAAAAATCAACCCATCCTCCATAGCAAACTGTTCCTCTTCCTCTGTGCTTATAGTTCTCTAATGAGCTAAATCACTTCTATTTCAAATAAGCATAAATGATTATAAAATATTGTTATGGATTCTCAATCAAGCTCTTAGATGTATTTCAAAGTTACAAAAATCCTTACAAACAAATCATCAAACAATATTACTGCACACTACTCCATAATATATTCATTTTCTCAACTAACCCACATGACCACGGTGAAATTTTAAATCCAACTGCGCACATTAACTACAAATCAAACCTCATTTGTGTGTTTCGCTCTCGTTGCAACTGCGAGCATAGATCGACTTTGAATCGTCGATATCCTCAAACACTGGAATTGTGCAGCAATGTCAAATAATTTCCATGTCTTAGTGCAAAAAGAATATGTTCACTGACATAAAACATATTGCTTTGGAAAGTCCTACTAATGCTCTTGATATAAAAACAAAGTCAAAGGGATACAATATAACATGTTCCATTCTATTCCATTGTCAGTCTATTTATATTTCAATTTGAAATACTGACGCTATGATGTATCAAAACGAGTTAACAAAAATCACAATTGGTATTGAACATCATCCTAAGTGAGTTTACTTTTCAAATTAAATTATTAACCGGCCATTTGGTTTGATTCCCAAAACTACACGAGACACATTTGACTCAACACATCGCGTGATGCAAAAGCCCGAAGTGTCACCAAAAGACTAAGGAAACACACTGGGAAGAGGTCATGCTAGCATAAGCCTCATAACTCTTCAAAATTATGCTATACCCATAATTTTGAACGCCTACATTTGGAACCCCCGTTAGCTCGAGTCCCTCAAGCCTCGTACCCCTCGCTTCCTCCAAAGTTCGTACCCCACATACAACATCTCGAGCTCCTCTGCAAAACCGGCTTTGGACCCAGGACATTTATATGTTTAACGTACCCCAAGGGGTACGAACTTCATATCCCACATGGTACGAAATTCGTACCCCTAGAGTGAGGTACGAGTTTTCTGGGCACGATGGAAGGGGTCCAAATTTCTGGAGGCCTGCACTCTAGGATCTGAAATGTACTATTGTGGTCCCCAAATCCTACCTACTCCCACCTAACCACTCCACTATAAGTACCCCCAAGCTCACACTTCAAAGTGGTGTGAAATTGGCTGATTTGACACCTCTTGAGAGCTCCAAGTGACCTCTTTAATGGTATCATGGCTTTGAGGAAGAAGAAGGACAAAAGTGACTTTTTCCTAATATTCATATATGACAATTATGACATCAAAATACGTAGAAATGTTTGTAAAAGGATGTCATGAGATAGTCTCAAGCTTGTAACTCATTATTGCCAATAAAATATCAGCGACTCTTCCAAAGTGGACGTAAGCCCCTCACGGGATCGAACCACTATAAATCTACTGTGTTGTTTATTGCTTTCTGCACTAATACTTCCACACGAGATGTAATTCTCTAAGTAACGAAGAATCTTTGGCTGTTACAACATTTTTTTCCGTCAACATTCTTGTGCTTTCACTGAGAAAAATTGGATTTTTTTCTTGGTTGCAAATTCCCATCTCGACTTCGACGCACTTTAGGTTCCTCTTAGAACCTGCCGTCGAGTCCGCTTACGATGGCTAAGCGACCAAAAAAATCAAGCGCTCCTCCAGTCTACCGCAATTGACCCTAGTACTTCTTAGTAACCCCAAGCGGTAGAGAACCCGACAGAAACGAATCTCCTTCCACTTGTGGACCCCAAAGCTCCAGTAACTCAAGCACAGATTCACGCGCTTAATAAGAAGTATGAAAATACAGCTTTAGAACTCAATAAGGCATTGAAAAATAACATCGACCTTATGTGCCAACTTCAGGAAAGTCAATGCATCGTAGCTCGGCTTCAGCTTGTTCAGAATAATGCTTGATCGCGGCGTACTATATCGAAAACCTTTTCTTCCAAATCGAGGGAACGCGTCAAAGAAGTAGGTTTAGCCCCATCAATAACGTCGATATCTGCTCCAACGCTCATACTAACGGAAACGACAACGACAATAGAAATGGAAATGGTGATCGAACCACCATCACTTACAGTAGGTGAACACAGTACGGTGACTGCTCCCGGTTGGTTATCAACGATGAACCGGGCCTGAGTAACCGTCCCCTTCCTTGACAGAACCCAACTATCATCATTCAGAATCTGGGGCCTACGCTTCCGACAACCCAATAGGCATAGGTCCCCCCGGATCAGGATTCACACCAGCATTCTCAACCTCGCTATCCGTACCAAAACCAACGATCGATGTCGATGAAATGTAAGAGGACGATCCTGACATGCATCACAAGAGGCACCCACGGAACATAACTCCTAAAGTTCGCGAAAACCAATGGATTCCACCGGAATACCCTACCCAGCATATCTCCCCGACATCGTCCGAAGGATAATGAGAGATATGTGAGGGAACGACAACTACTTGTGGGAAACCCACTTGAGGCAGAATCCCTTCACTAGGATCGTACACATAGCTGAGTGGCCCTGGCGCTTCAACATGCCACAGATGGTGTTCTATGACGGCACAACTGATCCCTATGCTTTCCTAAACTGCTATGAATGGCATATGGACTCTAGCGGAGCGACCAACGCAGTCAAATGCAAGTGTTTCCCAGTCTTCTTGTTAGGCACCGCTCTGCTTTGGTTCTCTCGCCTTCCACTCCATTATGTCAACAACTTTGGCCAGTTGGCCACGGAGTTGGTTAAGCAGTTTAAAATGGACATTCTGACTCTAAAGAACGCCCTCACCCTATCTAATCTTTACCATGGGCTTGCATAATCCCTCAAGAGCTACCTCTTGCGATTCAACACCGCCCTCGCTGAGGTCAACAACCCAGAGCCTCGTTCTGTACTTTTCCAACTTGCAAAAGGTATCCTCCCTACTTCTGAATTTGGAGCTTGGATCGACAGAAAACAGCCTAAGAGCCTTGAGGCTTTTTACGATAAGGCTGGACAGTTCATATCCCAGAAGAAGTGAGACGTAATCAAGCTTCTCGCAGCAACCACTCCAGCAATCCACATGCCGACACCATTGATGATAGCATCAAAGGAAAACAAGTTGGAGAATCCTTCGACAAGGGTAAAGGAGCAATCCCCTACAAGCCAAAGCCAAACAGCGACAGGTAAGGCGGTCGCAACAACAATCAGGCTTCGGTATATCCAAAGAAGCACAATCGCTACCAGAATTACATGACCTATGCTCCACTTAATCATGATATGGAGACAATCTACTTGGAAACATGTAATAGGATCCAGTACAAGAAGCCCAACACTGGGAATCCACCGACCGCGAGAAAAACTCCGGCAAATACTGCAGATTCCACGACATGCATGGGAACAACACTAATGACTGTCATCACCTGAAGGATTCAATCGAGAAACTCATCCACGAAAGATGCTTGGAATAGTATGTTTAGATTCTCGCTCCTCCAGAAAAAACAATGGGTCCTCCAACACCCGCACTCCCAGCACCTGTCAATGCGGCTCCAGGTCCGTCCAAACAAAGGCGGGGTATCACGATAACCACTATCTGTAGCGGGCCTCACCCCATGCATGAAAGCTTCCAAAAGATGGAAGAGTATGAAAACTCTATAAAGCATGCTACTTACGAAGTCTGCTCCACTCTGGACGAGTATATCCCCGCCAAGCTTCAGAAGACAATACAAGACGATATTGTATTCCACAAGAGAGTTTACAGGAATTGAGATCCCAACCATAGACCCTCTAGTAATCACAACTCAGATAGCCCCTGCCTCCATTCGAAGGATTCTAATCGACTCAGGAAGATCAATCAATATCATCTTCAAAGCGGCCTACGATCAAATGAAGTTGGAGACCAAAGACTTAAAACCCTGTCAATCCACGATCCACGGTTTCAACGGATCTTCCAATCACCTAGTAGGCATGGTTGACCTACTTGTAAAACTTGGAGATGGGGAGTAGAGTCAGGTTCAAACTCACCTTTGTGGTTATCGACGTCATCTCTCCATACGTCTACTTTGGACGCCCCATTCTTGCAGAATATTAAGTCTGCATGTCGCCATGATCCCTCCTAATGAAGTTACCGACGGAAAATGGGATCGATACAGTATAGTCAAGGGTGACCAAGCAACAACTCGAGATGTTACGCAATAGAATGGAAGAATGCGCGTAATAAGTACAAAGGCAAGATTGTGCCTCCTCCTACTTGTGCAAAAACCATCTCCGCATAACAATCAAAGGAGTCTGAGCCTTGGCTCAGGCGCCACTTCCGTCTTTCCAATGATCTTGATACAAGGGAGGACGAAAATCCCAATTCCGAAAGGGCTAGCCTGGTCGAATCTACAGTGGATGTTCCGGTCATCCCCGACGACCCGACAAAGGTCTTGAAAGTTGGATCGCAAATCCACCCTGCAATAAAAGAGGATCTTGTGGAATTCTTAAGGGCCAATCTTGATGTGTTCACTGGTACTTACTCTGATATGTGTGGCATCGAACCTACGATCGCTTCTCATTGGCTAACTCTTAACCCCTTGCAACCTCCAGTCAAACAGAAGTATCGATTCTTGGGAACCGAAAGATAGAACACACTCAAGTGAGAGGTAGATAGGATAATCAATAATGACTTAATACGTGAATCCAATACCTCGAATGGATCTCCAATCCTGTCTTGGTTAAGAAAAAAAAAACGACAAGTAGGGAACATGTATTGACTTCTCCGACTTGAATGAGGCACATCCCAAAGACAACTTCCCACTTCCGAAGATCGATCAGCTCCTTGATTAAATCACCAGATACCAGCTTTTATCCTTCATGAATGCCTACTCAGACTACAATCATATTCTGTTGTACCCCCCGACCAGAATCATACTTCTTTCACAACCGACTTAGGGCTCTATTGCTATCGCGCCATGCCCTTCGATCTTAAGAATGCGGGAGCCACTTATCAACAACTAGTCAACTTTATTTTTAAAGAACAGATCGGAAGATCCATGGAGGTATACATGGACGATATGCTTGTAAAATAAAAAATGCCAAATGACACGTCCATGACCTCTCCCAAATGTTCGATGTCCTCCGTCGTTATGAGATGAAACTCAATCCCTTGAAATGTTCTTTTTGCATTGCATCGGGAAAATTCCTGAGTTTCATCATCAATTCGCGAGGCATCGAAGCCAACCCAGATAAGATCTATCCGGGACATTCAAGCCCCCAGAGCATTATGGATTCTTAAAGTTTAAACGGGTAGGTCGTTGCTTTGAGTCGATTCATCTCTAAAGCCACTGACAAGTGCATTCCCTTTTTCAACTTACTCCGAAAGGGAAAGCACAACTACACATGGACCCGGGAATGTTTCGCCGCATTCAAGGACCTTTTGAATCACTTAGAGCGACCACCTATCTTGTCCAAAACTGTGGATCACGAAGACTTATATGTTTATTTGGCTATCTCCATGCAGGCAATCAGCTCAGCGCTCGTATGCATTGAAGATCGCGTCCAACGACTCGTTTACTACATCAGCAAGAGATTAACGAGGGAAGAAAAGAACTACCCAAAGCTCGAGAAGCTAGCCTACTGCTTGTTGATCTCCTCTTGGAAGTTACGACCATACTTTCAGTCTCACCCCATCAAAGTCTACACTGACCAGCGCTACGATAGGTCCTGTAGCGACCTAAGGCATCTGGACGACTACTAAAGTATAATATAGAGCTGAGTCAGTTCGAGATCACATCCATCCCTCGTCGAGCCAACCTCGGACAAGCCTTCGCTGATTTCATAGTGGAATTTACCATCCCGGAGGAGCCTCCTTCGGAAGATATTGAGATTTAGATATTCAATGGAAATTGTTTGTGGATGTATCTTCCAATAACAAGTGCGCCGGCGCCGGAGTCGTTGTCATCACTCCAGAGAAGTGTCCCATATGCTATGAAAACTTCACTTTTCTGATAACAACAACGACGCAGTATATGAGGTCTTGATTGTCAGGCATAGAATTGCCATCAAACTAAATATCAAGACCATCTAGATTTATTCTGACTCGCAGCTCATCGTACATCCGGTACAGGGATAGTATCAAGCCAAGGGGCATGACTCGCTCCCTACCTTTCTCAGGTTCATGATTTTCTCACCAACTTCGACCACTACATCACCATGCATATCCCCTGAGAGCAAAATGAAAAGGCTGACTCATTAGCTAAACTAGAAAGCTCCGGGATGCGCAAATTACGGGATCGGCCCCAAGTGAAGTACTCGACTCTCCGAGCATTGACCAGATGCAGACTGATTCAGTAATGGCAACGGAGACTGAAACTGAACCTGAGTCTTGGATGACATGATCAAGGACCATTTGCAGCATGGAATCCTCTCTAAGTGCTACAAAGAAAGACAAGCACTCACTTGCCAATCTTCTCGCTATATAATCCTTGATGGAGTGCTCTACCGAAAAAGATTCTCTGTTTCATTACTCTGGTGTGTAGCCCACAATGACGCCGAACGTGTATTGCAACACGTGCACGAAGGCGAGTGTGGCGACCACACCGGGGCCAAACTATGTCAAAAAAATCATAATACATGGTTATTTCTGGCCCACACTTGACTAAGATGCTGCAAACTACGCCCGCAAGTGTGACAATGCCAAAGGTTCTCCAAGAACCCTAAATACCCGCCTACCGAGCTAACACAAATGGCCACTCCTTGGTCGTTCGCCATGTGGGGAATGTATATCATCGGAACTCTTCCAATGGCCAGAGGTGGGGCGCGTTACGTCATCATCGCGGTTGATTACTTCACCAAATAGGCGGAAGCCAAAGCTCTCGCTACAATCACCACCAAGAAAATAATCAACTTCGTCGTTCGCAATATCATCACTCGCTATGGAGTCCCCAAAGCGATCATCTCCAACAATGGGACTCAGTTTGAGAGTGCCAAGTTCAAGACTTTTTGTCGGTTGCACAACATCGAGAAGAGATTCTTGGCAGTGGCTCATCCTCAGGTCAATGGGAAAGTCGAGGCTGTCAACAAAGTGATTAACTCCATTATTAAGAAGCGCCTAGAAAAGGATGGAGGCTTATGGGCAAATGAGCTTCCTATGACCTATGGGACTGTCGGACCACCCATAAGTCAGCGACTAGACACACTCCATTCGCCCTTGCCTATGGATCCGAAGTCATCATTCCCATTGAGATAAAGTTTCAGTCCATAAAATTACTTACTATGATCCTAAGACCAACCAAGACTTACTTCTATAATCACTCGACTTACTCGAAGAGAAAAGGAACGAAGCTGAACTTACAGCTGCTGCTTAGCGCCAACGATTTACTTGATACTTCAATTCTAAAGTCCGCCACAAGGACCTCAATATCGGCTACCTCGTCCTGAAATGGATCTTTCCCACACCGACTGGTTTTAGTCCTCATTGGGAAGGCCCGTACATCATACAATGAAAGCTCGGAGATGGGACCTTTAAGCTAGCGACTGTCGATGGAGCCGAACTCTCTAGAGCATGGAATAATGAACATATTTGTCGCTACTTCGCATAACTTACTGTACAATTTTCCTGCTTTCCAACAATGTTTTGTTTTCTTAAAATTCAAGGGATTGTAAAGGCTGTTACTGCCAAAGTTATTAGTAAAGATGATGTTCATTTCTCTTTGTCACTGATGTGTTTATTTTCTACATGATATGTTTGATTGACCATCACAACTAGCTTGCACTCACAAACACTGGATCGGCACCCCAAGCGTGGAAGCCAATACCACCACTCAAGCCTCGAAACAATGACGAGGCCGAACTTAAACAACGTCGAACCGACACTTCGAGCACGAGATCCGGTGCTGCCAATCTAATCTTGAACCAACGATGAGACCGAGTATAAATAACACCACTTGAGTCCTCAGCCCGCGACACGACTGAGTTTAAATAACACTACACAAATCTCGAACCAACAACGAGACCGAGTATAAATTGTTCCGCTCCCAATTCCTCGAACTTGGGGGCAGCCACCAGCCAAGGTAATGTGATACCGACCACTCACACGGCTCTATCCGGCCTATTGAGTCAGGATCCGGGAACCTCTCGAACCTCGAACCAACGACGAGACCGAGTACAAATCGTTTCATCCCCAAGTCCCCAAACTTGGGAGCAACCCACCTGCCAGGCTAGTGTGATACCGACCACTCCCGTGACTCCATCCGAGCCACCGGGTCTAGATCTGTGAATCATTTGAGAATAAATGACGCCCTCGTGCCCCTAACCCAAAGGAACGACGGGAGAGCCAAACATGATGAATCCATTACGTCCACTCTGTCTTACGATTTAGGACTAACGGACTCCGGGACGTCCAAGAGAGAGGGCGCCAGACCTGGATTCCACCCGACTTGGGACCCTTTAACAAAGGAAAACCCGAGAGTGGGACCAGTGTATTACCTTCGCACGACCGGGGGAACCCCTAGGATAGCATCCCCGATCACATTTCTGTAAGTGTAAAAACAAGTACACTTTTGCAAGTACAATATGCTGGAAAACATAAGATGAACATTTGAACGCTTAACATGAAATGTGATTTCATATAAAATTAGCTAATACTTTCATTTCACATAACATAAGCGAACTACATATCTAATATCTTTCTTTCTAATGACATGGTGTACATGAAAACCACACCGTGCCTCCAAAGACCAAAAGCGATGGTCGTACTCGCATATACTATTGGCCTACATAACCAAAATATCGGTAACATCTATGACAATTACTAATGCTACTCATATTTCTTCTTTATTTTCTTTTTATGTATAGATTCAGCACTAGATAGGTCACCACCAGTAAGGGACCTCTTCCTCCTTGAGCTGCTTCCAACTTTTACTCTCTGCCCTTCATGGGAGTAATAGACTCGTGAGACACCAAGGTGCGCCGTCCGCCATCATCCTCGCCACTTGTGATTACCGTGACATCCCAAGGGGCAATGCCTTGCAGCGGATTAGGGGCAATGTTAGAAGCAAGGACCAGCACGATGTCACCTCCTCGTATTCCTCCTCTACTTCAACGTCAGCCTTCTACTTCACCCACCGCAGCGGCAGCCTTTTCCTCAATGTCCTGTCTAGCCTTTGCCTGCGCTTCTTGAAAGGAAGCCTCATCCTGCCTCCTCTTTTCCTCCTTCTCTTCATACTTTACCACCATCTAAACCTTTTGGGCTTCCACCAATGCCTTCATTGTCGGTATGCTTGCCTCCACTGGGCACGTCACATGGATACTTTGGTCGTCTGCACCCTCTTCTTCCTCCTAAAGACCCTTATAAATATGGGACCCTGGCTCAAAATCTGAGAACGTATCCACATGACCAATTTCCTCTCCAAATCATATTCCTTGTAGTCCCAATCTAGACTCAATTGTTTGGGGAAGCACGTGGGCAAAGCTCGGAGTTGCCTCAGCTCCAAGAGGAGCTGCACAGTTAAAACACAACTATTTAGTCCACGAATTCGGTAATCACATCATCTTCGAGGAATTTGTGGTAATGAAAATTTACCTCTAAAAAGGAATGGTGTGGGTATGACAGGAGGGATGCTCGCTTTAGTAGTAAAAGCAGATCCTGTCACTCCCAATCCTGGATGCTCGGGGTCGTACTCAGCTGAAACCTGAACTAGGATAGTGGGACTGCTAGTTGTGGTGAAGGCTGGAGCTAGAGGCCAATAGGAGCTTCCCTCCGCAAATGTCTGAGCGATGAATATGCTTTCAATAGTTACAAACTTCCCCATTTCGGGGGCGCGCTTAGCCAGCCTCTCCCTCTCGGCACGGCATCCTCTCGCTGCAGTCTCCTCCTTTCCTCCTGTTTATTACGCTCCTCCTCGCTCAGGAGATCTATCATCAGATGATTCTCATTTAAAGATCCCACATCCACCTGACGTAGCCAAGCCTCATATGGCACCAACCTTTCCCATGTTTGAGCCATCACCCGAGGGTAGTCTCGGACCCACGAGATTCCATGAAATCTTACGGCCTTGACATACATATTTCAGGTATGCTCCTCTACTGACGCCTCCACCCTGTTTTTTGCATCCTCGATCTCCTCCTTCAATCTCCCCACTTTCCTCTGGTACTTTGACTTTCAACCCATCCACCAAGCTCAATATGTCCTTGCTACCGGCCTCCTCCTTCGCCTTCCTAATCACCTCCAATTGCCTCGTCAGCTCGACAACCTCCTCTTGTAGCTTATGAGTTCCCTTGTTCTCATCTTTCAACCTTTCTTTCTCGTTCCTCAGGGCCTCATTATCCATTTGGAGCTGGGATACCCTTTCGTTGTCCTTCTCCAACTGGGCATTCACCTGTACTAGATCATATTTATCCCCTTTTAGGGTCGTATTCTCAGTTGTTAGTGAGGCCACTATATCCTTGAAAGTTGAATATGCATGCTCTGCCTCCTTTTTCAATTTCGTGTGCTCCTCCTTTAACTCCACTGTTTCAACAACAAGTGATCAGCATTCAAGTGTACGACTACAAGTAAAGAAATAGTTACGCCACAGGAATCGGATTTACCTATCTCCTTCTCCAGATCACGGGCAGTGGTCCGCTCAGCATCGATAGTCAACCCCCGACTTTGGATCTCCACGTTTTTTTCCTAATCAAGTCCGAAAGATTCGCGGAATACTTCATCGGTTCTTTAACTTGGAAATACGCGAACCTCACCTGCATCCACACCTCCTCAGCATCCTCACGAGGAATCAGGCTGATGTTAGGAAGAAACATTAGTTCACGAAAATAGTGATAGGGGAATTTATTCTTCAACGAAGCTTTTCTTTCCTTGATAGTAAGCTCTGGAGTCTCAGGGACATCCAAATCCTTCTTATTCTTCTTCGCCAACTCCTTCATCTTCTAGCGACTAGACTCCGACTATTCCCCTTTAGGGACATGGGTAGGAGCCAAAGCTGCAGTATGAGGGGGAGCTATCGACTAGGTATGTATGCAGCCCGCTACGTCAAACCTAAGGTTTTCCCAGATGTCCAAATAAGCGGGGGAGGAGTCGGGGACCGTTGGGGTAGTTCTCTTTGACGGTTCTTGCTGCTACGATGATGTGAATGCGGAGGTTCATCGAACAAGCTAATCTCTCTACTGAAGCTATCAAGAAAATTACTTCTCGAGGGTCGATGACTCCATAGCCATAGCCTCAGCCTCCTTGTCCTCGAGTCATATCAAGTGCAAAGGAAACAGGTCCATGTTTAAATTCAAGGATCTTGTGCATGTAAACAAATGTTGTGTCATGCAGTGTTTATGGATGTGCATCCTAAGTGTTCTCTCAAACAGACCAGATGATGGTCCGCCCGAAGGAGTGATATCCCCCACAGTTAAAGCTAGCTCATCCATATTTGTGGAGCTCGACCAGGAAAACGTTTCTAGCGGAATTTTGTTAAGCTCGTCAAATTGACCCTCTTCCTCAAGCGAGGTGGCAGTCTCTGAGGGAGTTACAGGAGACTGCGACCTATTGATGCTCCTACCCTTGCCTCATCTATCATAGGCAGAACAAGAGCACCCTTGGCATTTGCCTTTCTTATCGCCAATCTCGCCTCCACCAGTTTCCTCCCAAATCTTCGCAGCTTTGTGCGGCTTAGACTCGACAGGGGGCACTTTCCTTTTCCGGCTCAGAGAAACCCGCTTCTTTCCCCGTCTCCACTTTTCGCTTACCTTCAGCGATGTCTGGTCTAATTATTGCTCGATCGTCAGGAAGCAATCCTATATCGCGAAGATGGTCCTGTTTTAGAAAGCTCTCAGTGGAACGTGACTAAGTCGGAATTACAAATAAAGATTCAAGGCGTTGTTGATACTCAATGTTCGTATGCGCCTCAAGATTTCTTGTCACACAAAAACGAAGTTAAGTTCCCAAACCTGCGAGTTTCACAATAAAAGTAAAACAAAGTACTTACTTCCTTCCAACCGTCTCCTTGCGAACCCAGGGGGACAGCGTACGAAGAACTAATCGTGCTTATACATAGCCGGCGTAGGCCATTTCCCATTAAAGAACTTGGTGCTGGGGGAAGCTTCCAAGATGTATTGAGATGGAAAAATATTTGCTCTCCTCTTTAACTGAAACAAATACTGGATGTCCTCTCCATTGGGTTCTAACTATAGGTGCTCCCTGTAGAGAATGTAGGTACCTAGAAGGAAAGTGTACACATTCAGATGAAGCTACGATGGCACAAGACGAAAGTGGTGCAGCATATCCCGAATAAAGTTGTTATCTAGGGCCACGCACCTAGTAGCGCATACCTGCCTGTTTTAGGCAGTGTACCCGTCCGGTGGTGCGTGACCCCTACCGTCCTTTCTGGGCACAAGAACATCTCTTTCGGGAATATGGAACCGCAATGCCATGCGCCTTACCATTGTTACATCCATATGTGATGACAGCGAATCCGTCGGATTTTCGAGTATAACCGCGCCCGCCAACATATTTGGCGCCACCAACGTGCTTCTCTCAACAATATATACATGCTCTACCTTCGCAAACTCGACCGAAGAGTGTTGACTTTTTGGCTGCACCCCATGATCAAATACTTTTGGCGAACTTGTCGCCTGAGAAGGAGTAGACCCTCCGAAAGTTTCAAGCTCGCTTCCCTTCGAGATAGAAATGTTAGTTGAATTAGATGTGTGTGACGAATGCAACGAAGCCTCGACTTCTGAAGTCTGCTCTGTCATAGACCTTGTCTTCATTGCTAGCTATACTTTCCACATACTAGCGTTAGACCTCGCAATTGTGTAACCTGTACCCCTCGTGTTGGTGCAAACTAACATATGCGTGCAGCGTTGTTAGGTGCCATGCTAATACAGTTTATAATTTAGAAACGTGGGGACACGACGACAATCACGAACCCCTAAGACTGTAACCATTGTCGTCGTCGACCAACTTCGCCGGACTCTCATTGAATCACGACAACCTCCCGATTGGAGTTAATAAGACACGTCCAATAGTTCGACAGTTTAGTCAAAATCCCAAGATATGCTCTAATCGTATATGCAAGATCAAATCGCCAATTACGTAACCGTCAACATAAACGTTAGTTTAGTCGGACAAACTATACGAAAGTAATGCGAATCCCGATGCTGCAAGTCGAAGGTTGAACTCTCGGAAAAGATACATAACACGGAGACGGAGATCGAAATTCTCGGGACAGCAGGAAAACTTTGTACCCCGGTGTGGGGTACGAAATTTTGTACCACATTTGAGGTACGAAAATTCGTATCCCTACGAGTTACAAAATTTCGTACCCCTCTAGAGGTACAGAAATTCGTATCCCTACGGGGATACGAAATTTTGTAACCATGGTGTGTACAAATTTTTGTAACCCCAATCCTAGGGATACGAAATCCCTTTCCTCTAGTCCCGAAAATTGCTACTCCTACTTCACCATCTCATGCCCCCTCGACCTCTCGACTCCTCCTTCTTTCCTCTCCAAACTCCTTCTCCATATAACTCCTCCTCTCCAATTTCAAGCTCAGATACCCACACTTGTCAAAGACCTGAAAACCGATCTTGATCACGAGTTGAGGTCCTGCCCGAAGCCCAAAGGCACGACCGACACTAACCCGTTCTAGAGCGGCCTCGAGGTCCCTCACGACCGATACTAACCCGTTCTAGAGCGGCCTCGAGTTGGGTTTGGCCTGTGTTGATTTGTATCCAACACGAGGGACACGAAATCTTCTTACCCCACGGGGTACGAGTTTTCGTACCCAAGCAGCGGGGTTCAAAAATATTGTATCCCCGCGTGGGATCCAGGACTATAATAATAATAATAATAATCAAAAATATATATATTTCTATATGAATGTATATATATATAAAAATACATATATATAAATATAATATACATGTGCATGTACAATAAGGTATAGGCATTTATATGAACACATATGATATGTGCTCATTCATAAATGCGGGCTCACTTCCTGCTGTATTTCCGTGTTCTAAGCCGCATCATGCGAGACTATGTGAAAACGCGCGAACATATACATGACGTCACATCGATGATAACTCATTTACGTTATAGCGTAAATGAGAGTCAATAACTAACATTTACATTTGTGAGTTAACAGGAAATCGACGATTCAACAAGTTTCTTCTACCAACTCAAAGCACATCATGTATAGACAAGATGTACTTTGGGGGGCAAATGTTAACTCGCCTTTTGGTCCAGTTTCCAAAAGTACACAAGACATGCTCGACTCAACACATTGCATGATGCTAAAGTCCGAATTGTCGCCAAAAGTATAAGGAAGCACGCTTGGAAGAGGTCATGCTAGCATAAGCCTCACAACCCCTCAAAACTATGTTATACCCATAATTTTGATCCCCTACGTTTTGCACCCCCGCTAGCTCATGTCCCTCGAGCCTCGTACCCCTCGCTTCCTCCAAAGTTCGTACCCCACATGCAACATCTCGAGCTCCTCTGCAAAACTGGTTTTGGACCCCACGACATTAATATGTTTAACGTACCCCATGGGGTACGAAATTCATGCCCCTAGAGTGGGGTATTATATTTCTAGGCACGATGGAAGGGGTCCGAATTTCTGGAGGCCTGCACTATGGGATCCTAAATGTACTATTATAGTCTCCAAATCCTATTACTCCCACCTAACCACTCCAACATAAATAACCCCAAGCTCACACATGAAAGTGGTGGGAAATTGGCTAATTTGACACCTTTTGAGAGCTCCAAGTGACCTCTTTAATGGCATCCTGACTTTGAGGAAGAAGAAGGATAAAAATGACTTTTTTCTAATATTCATATATGATGATTATGACATCAAAATACTTAGAAATGTTTGTAAAAGGATGCCATGAGATGGTCTCAAGCTTGTAACTCATTATTGTCAATAAAATATCTGTTACTTTTCCAAATTGGACGTAGATCCCTCACGGGACTGAACCACTATAAATCTACTATGTTATTTATTGCTTTCTACACTTATATTTCCACGTGAACCGTAATTCTCTAAGTAACGAAGAATCTTTGGGTGTTATGACATTTTTTGACATCAACATAAATAACTATAATCTATTACCTCAAGGTTTCAGGATTGTCCTTCCAGATTTTTAAGTGCTCAACATCTGCAGTTGCGATTCTATGAATTGTACCGCTTTTCCAGGAACTCAAGAAGACGATTTTAATTTTTTTGCAGATTGGATATGTTGGACGTTGGTTTAGCGTAAGAAGATATGGCAGATGAGGCAGTTTATGGTTCTTTGAGGAGGAAGAGCTGGCGATGTGAAAGTGATGGTCGACGGGAACTGTTGGTGGAGTGGTTGAAACAGGTGTGGTGGTTTGTACCATTGTGGGTCAGAGTTTGGGTTTAGGTTTGTTCGGTGGAAGGAAGCGGGTTCGGGACTAGGTAAACGAAACTAGTGGATGAGGAGGATGGGGAACAGTTGATGGGGTTTGAAAGAGGGAATGGTTTTGAGATTTGGTTAAGGGTAGAGATGGACGTTGTTTGGAGTAAATGATAAGCGCGGAAACTTCAGACTTTAGAGCCAAAATTTTAGATAAAACTCTAGAGTTTGTGCCAAAATCTCAAACAATGGAGTTCGAGTTTCTTTATAGCATTAGTTCAAGTTTATATTTTTTGAAACATCATATAAAATCAAAATTTGAAATGAATACGATGGGTACAATTTAAAGTATTATAAACATGAAGTAAACTACTTTTGAAGAATACGATATATAATCATTTATAATTAGTAAATAATCAATGCTTTTCAATTAGTAAATATTAAATATGATCGTTAGTTATAATTATTCAGTATGCTTTTTAATATTATTTCTTTTTTTAAACCTTTTTTCTGCAACAGGCAGAAAATGCTAGTTGTAAAATACATTTGTTACAAGTAGTAAAAAAATACAGTTGTTAAAGATAAATTTTCCGCAACTGGCAGGGAGGCGCACTTGCCAAAATTATATTTTTTGCAAGTAGCAGGGAAGCACAGTTGCAAAAATATTGCATTATCGCATCTCATTGGGTAACAACCAATACTTATTAAATGTTAATTATTGTATTATCAACTATGAATATTCTTTATAATAATTAAATTTTATTGTTAATTAATACTTATTAAATATTATTCTTGCTTATTATATAATTACAAATAGTTAATTAGTTAACGGTAATTATTTAAAAATAATTATTAAAAGATAGTCATTAAAAAACAAACACTTATTCAATAATGGTCAGTTATAAATTGTTGGCTATTACTTTTTAATTGTAATTGAATATTAATTATTAAATATTACATACGCAACTATAAAAAAATGTCGTTTCCTAAAGATCACCTATTATGTGATCTTACTAATTAATTATTATAATTTTTTTGAGCAGGAATTAATTATTATAAATTATCTATTAATAATCAATTATTAATTATTAATAACTAACTATAATAAATTATTAAATATAAAAAAATATTTCTTATTGATAATAATTAGTAATTATAAATCAATATTATTTATTTATTACATAATAGTAATTAATAAATATTAAAATATAACTCCTTATTTACTAATTATTATTGATTACATATTGTTTTATGCTATAGTTGAATAGTAATCAAGCATCAATTAATTATTATTACCTAATACTTCTTATGTTATTACCAAATATTACTTACTACTTCATACAATTGTATATGATAGTAATTATATATGTTCACCAAAGATGGGGAAAAAAATAATTTTTAAAGGTATGTTTTTCGCAACTGTCTATACTACTTGTAAATAGCACAGTTACCGTAATTGGCAAAAATATTTGCTATGGATATATATTTGGCGACAAGTTTTAAAGCGTTGTTGTAAATAATATGTTTGTTGCAACAGTTATGGAAACACAGTTGTTAAAACTATGTTTTTGGAAGGGAAGCACAGTTGCAAAAAATATTCTTTTCGCAACTGAAAGAAAATGTCTGTTGCAAAATCTCATCTATTGCAAATATTATTATAGGTCTGCTCCTAAGTATCATTTATTGCAACTTTCGTATGATGCCAGTTGCAAATAGCTAGTTGCAATAGGGTATTTTTCTTGTAGTTGTTCTTCATTGCCGCGGAAGCTTTCGTACGCGGTGTGCATTTTTTTATGATTTCCAGTCAGATCCATCGGTTTGGTATTCCTTCTGTTTGCCCCATTATTTCGTCTTTGTCATTTACGGATGCCATCATCATTTTTATAAAAGGAACCGTCAATCTTTTTGATGGCTACTGGATTTTCATCAACTGTTGGAGAGATGCTCGGACCAACTCGTGAATTCTTCGATATGTTTTTTCAGTCCTACCAAATTGATTGCACTAGAAAGGATTTATTGGATTGAATCCTTCTCCGGTTTCCACTGGCCTTTTTTGCTTTTGCCTTATTCTCATCTTGTTTTGTACAGAGGACGCAAGCTCAACGCAATCTTTGATCATCTAACCCATAAAGCTAGATGAAAGATTTTCAGATGGAATTTTACCCTCATTTCCCAGGATATGAGGTTTATTCTTATTAAATCCGAGCTTGAGCTATGACATCCACCTCCTTTTTTCAGCTCCTATAGGTCCTTGGCCTTGTCTTTCTTTTGGGAAATAAAGACAATGCTAAGCAGCATCGTTGGATAACTTGGGAAGTCATCTAGCTTTCGAAGCGAGAGGGTGGTTTGGGTTTGAATAACCCGGGGGACGTCTACGAAGCTTACGCTTCTAAACTTTGGGGTTGGTTCAAATCTAATGACTCTCAGTGGAAGTCGTTTCTTCATGCCAAGTATGGTCATCTCCTGCCAGTGGATTTCTCCGAGACACTTTCTTATGCTGATGAGACATAGAAATGGATGCAGTCCATGATGGATTTTTTGACTCCCATGGTAGGTGTTTCGGTTGGAATGGTGGAACTTTCTCTCTTCAAATTGCGTGGAACCCAGCCCGACTTCTGGTTTCATCGATTCCCGCTTTCTCCTTCATTTGAGACTCCCGAATCCCTCCTAAGTTTTCCATTCTTATGTGAAGATTCCTCCATGAGGGGTTACCACCGGATGACAGCCTTAAGAGAACAGGTATCTCGTTAGCATCTCATTGTCGATGTTGCAGAGCAGGAGTTGTGGAATCGTCTGCTATTGTTTTTCGTTGGTGATCGTGCCCGTGAGGTCTCGCCTTTCTTCGGTTATTTGGTGAGTATATCGGGAAGCGCTGCCTCTCTCCTTGACTTGCTTAGGTTTTGGTGGGAAGGAAGGAATGGAAAGACCATACGAACTGCCCTTTTGCGGCTTATCCCTTGTCACTTTTGTTGGCATCTTTGGTGCTTTCGAAATAAGGCTATTTTTGATGTGGTTCCATGGCATCGACTTCCATCATCCGCAAAGTCAAAGACGATGTCTTCTTTGCATTTCATGGTAGGCCCTTCAAAGGTGCTATGAACCCCGGTTATGTTGCTTTAGCTCGGGAATTTGATGTTACTTCGGGTCCTATCTCTCACGCTGGTGTAGGGAGGGGCCTTCCCCCCTCCTTTTTTTTCAAGTTTTGGGTTGGGGTTTGTAACTTACCTTCTGCTAGTGTTTTGGTGGTCATTTGGTTTTGGTCTGGATCAACTTTCTGGTTTGAAAGCTCAAGTTGTTGAAGGGAGATGCGGGAGCTTTCTTGGGGTGGTCGTAACTGTTGCTGTTTGGGATTTCCTTAGCATGTGGAGCTCCAGTGTTGGAAGTATCTCAAGAGAACGATTTGATGAAACATTGGTGGTGATTTTGTCCTCTATTGCTCGCTCCTTTGTGCTGCTGGATCGTGGATTGTTACCATTCTTTGGTTTGCGCTGTTGTTTCTAGAGTCTTTCCCTTCGTGTGGTCCTCTTGGTTGAGCTGTCGTTTTGTATAGTGGTTTACTTCTTTTTTGGTACTGTTCTACTGCTTTGGGTTAGTTGTTTTTTCATGTAGTCTTCTGGACCGTTGTATTCTTTTTTAGGGGCACAGACACTAAAGCGTGTTGCTAAGTTGTTCTGATTTTGCGAGCCATGGGAGAAATGCCTTTTTTCCATTTTTGGTATATATGAAGAAAAAAAATTACTCCACCTGTCACTTACCTAAGTAAGGTTAGCCCTGCTAAATATTATGGTGTGAAATTTCCAACTCCCATCGAGTTATTATTTCTCAATTAAATCTCTATTTAGAAAATTGAAAAATTGCACATTGCAAAAGGGTTACATGTTGACATTGTTTGAAGAAAATTTTGCATTTATTTGTAAGCTCATTAAGATGTATATCTAATCATAATGTCATAACTTCTATGGAAAATCAAAATTTTACGAAGTAGCATCAACAACATGAATCATGCAATATGTATCTTATCACTTTATTTCTAGTTGCGTTGCCAGCATATAAAATATCATAATACTTATATTGTAACGACCCGTATTTTTGGTTGTATATTTTACTATTTGAATATCGATTTGGAATTTCTAAATGAATTTACAATATATAATTCGTATAATTTATATATAGTTATAAATGGATTTTTATAAAAAACTAAGCTGTCATAAACCCAAAACTTTACCCGTTGAGTTTTAAATTCCATACTGTTAAAAAATTGAAGATGTTATTATTAAATACGATGGTATTTTTATCGTTAATTTTAGCTATTTGAAATTAATTCATAAGGTAACAAGGTTATGTGAGATTTAACATAACGACCACAAAACTTGTGTACAACACAGACCACATTTTCGACATATACACGACCAACAGCAAAACAAGTACGCATCATATTTGTATAATAAAAATAAAGGTTGATCATGATTCATTCATTAAAAACGAGAATATATATATATAATAAAAACTGAAACATATATAACCTGAAATGGGAGATGCTAATACAAAGAAAAACAACATATCCATTACATAAATCTTTAGGCCAAACATATACATGTTTTGTCAAAACAAAAAGAACAACTAGCTATGAGAAAAGCATTAGCTAAGTGCTCAGACCATACAAAGTACAAAGAGAACAACATGTTCGTATATATATCTGTTGGTACAAAAGAAATATATATATATATATATATATATATATATATATATATATATATATATCTTATACAAAACCCAATGGACGTGACCATTCAACATGATTTCCTCCTGCATGTTTTGATCCTGTGTTGTCCCTTTCCTAAAAACAGTAAAACGATTTTCAATTAGAAAAAATAACTATAAGGAATTTAAGTAGGAAACAGCTAAACTATTCATAGGTACAGCTAAATAAAAATAGTAAAATGCACAGCTAAGAAGGTAAAAAAATGAGCAACTATAAAATAGGTAACAGACGGCTAAAGTAGATAAATCAATGAACAGCTAGATGAGACATATATATATATATATATATATATATGTATATATATAGATCTATATACAATCTATTCATATACAGCAATGCACGACTATACAATGAAAAACTAAATTGAAATAAACGTATATAAATTGGTTGTACAATACCAAACATGATAGACATAAATCAATTGGCTAATGAAACACCTGAGGAGTCAAGTATTATTTTAATGAGTAGTTGTAACGGCAAGGAATTTCGCTCGGTCCGAACCAGTCGCTAAACCGATCCAGGCCGTTCGAAACACCCTATCGTTTGAGAACAAGACAAACAGAACGCATACAGAAGAACATTTCATTGTATATTACAACAATGCATCAGATTACAAGAATATACAGAGTATAAACAAATATTACACAGAAATATCAGAGATTTAAATTACATTTAAATACATCGCAGCGGAAAATAATACAATACACAACTAGAAGTAGATATACGGATACAAAGCTTTCCGGATATCGTTCCAGCTGTAAACCAGGATCCTGTGAATATAAATATGCAAAACCGAAACTACTAGCTGCCCGTGTCAAAATAAGGGCACCCAGAGTTTAGGTTAAAACAATAAACTCCAGGTCAGTCATGTGACTGGTGTGAGAACTAAAACAGTTATTAATCTTTATTTTAAACCATTCGGTAAATCAAGGGACCACGCCGTATAACACGAAACGGGTTTCCTCCCAAGAATACCAGTGCATAAAACAAACAGCGCAATGCTAAATAAAGAAAAATGAAGCTGTTATAAGACCCAGGTCCTATCACACAATGCAACGCAAGCCGGGGGATAGGGTTTTCCCTTATAATAGCCAAAGAATGCTTGATACGTTTTAAAACAAATCATTTGATACTATAATAAGTGCATAGTGTATAAAACAACTTCAAATCATAAGTATCAATCATAGGCGGCATGAGCGTCCCATGCCACTATGTCGCCATATATAGGTTTACAAATAAAACCGCAAAGTCACGTATTTGGAAATTGGATTTCCATCTATGAACCGAGGCAAAAGATAGTCCTCAACCGATTCGAGACGCTCTAGCCCGTGTCTCAGGAACAGCCGCAACTACCCCATGGAGCGACAGGGCCGGTCCACCGATGTGGATTATTATGCCTGAACACTACGTCTCCCCACCATATGGGGTGTAAGTCTGGTCCGTCAGCCGACCAGAATGCATTCGGCCGAAACCGATATAACCGAGGCGCCTCGCAACAGCAACAACCACATAAGTCAAACTCGTCAGGGCGTGTAAAACCACTGACGCCACTTCTAGCTAGAAAGAAACGCAAGTCCTCCCTGAGGTCCGTCTCCCGTTTTTGGTTCATACCGGGTGTGAAACACGCGAGGTATACGTTACACAAAGCTACGCCACAAAGGCCGTGCTTTGATCATCACCACAAGACTTTGCTTTTCAACAGAAGCCTCGATCAATTGCCACTCAGGCATGCCACACAGGCAATTCACTCCATGCGTTTGATATCCACCAATATATAACCCCTGAGCTCGTACGTCTCAGAGAAGGGCGTTAAGCAAGAGAATAAATTCTCCGCCGCCAAACAGATATATATTTAATAGAAATCAATCACACGGACTAAAATCCAATGTCAGACACACAGTCCATTTACAAGTCCGTTCTAGGTCTGAACGAAACCGGAGGCACCTAGTACCCCGCATATCCATCGATCTCCAAGTACGTCTGGACGATCACCAACTGTTTCCATCTTCTTGGGTGTACAGCCCAATCAAGATCATCAGTTATCACCCAAACGACGTGAAGACCTCCGGTCTTCGACCATCGTCTTCATCTTCGACTTATCGTCGCATCAGTTATTCAGAATGGGATAAACCCGGTCTTCCCGAATAACTCGCGTATATTTTAAATAAGTGTTACACAAACACAACATACGCCTCATTCCAATTCATCAGTCACTAACCGTAAATTAATCAAGAGAATAATTCCCCAAACATTAACCCCGAAGGCCGAAACCAACATCAGATCAATATCCAGAAAACCATTCTGCTTGGCTAACCGACAGTTAGTTTCTAAATTTCACATTCATAGGGAAAGATTCCCATTAATTTTATCAAAGATAAATTCCTTGAATTTATTCTTTAATCTACTTTTGAATATCAATTCAAACTAGTCGGGATTAGCGAACCTTACCGAAGTAATCATTTGTTTTAATTTCCCAATCCCAACCTATTCATCCCATGAAGTAAAACTGGTAATACTTCATATCTAACACCACGGTGTTATTGGTAAATTCAATTACCATTTCATGTTCAAATCTAATTAAAGATTTGACTATCGCCTGGAGCAAAACTGGTGATACTCCATTCTCGACCATTTCAATCTAATTAAAGATTCATTAAAACTCCACTTAGTTTTAATCTTCGACTGGGTTAAAGAATCAGTGTCATTTAAAACACGGTTCACGATAAACCCAAAGTCACATTCATTAATTATCGGGTTAAAGAACAAGTGTTATTTAAAACATTGTTCACGATAAACCCAAAAATCAATATCAATTCAATTCCAATTAAATATTATTTAATTGGTACACTTCATTAAATCTAAATAAAAAGATTTAATCTTTTCTCAACTGGGTTCAAGAACAGTGTTAGCGAAGACACCATTCACGACAAACCCAAATCACATTCCATTAATTATCGGGTTAAAGAACAAGTGTTATTTAAAACACTGTTCACGATAAACCCAAAAATCAATACCAATTCAATTCCAATTAAATATCATTTAATTGGTACACTTCATTAAATCTAAATAAAAAGATTTAATCTTTTCTCAACTGGGTTCAAGAACAGTGTTAGTGAAGACACCATTCACGACAAACCCAAATCACATTCGATATTCAATACAAGGCTCTGAATAGAAAATATATCGGCTTATATTCAATATCGAATTCTACGACTAACAAATGTCGTATTGGAAATAACGATATACATATATATCTTTCAAATTTCCATAACAACACCTGTATAATCACGAATTCCAACATCGAAATATTCCGAAGACAATTTCGATCCAAATCCACTCCAATGCAATCATTGGAATTTTGGTTACTTTTAAAACCCTTTTCGAATTCAATTTATTTATTTAAAAATAAATAGAATTATAATTCTAGTTCAAAACTAGTTCATTTCGATAAAAATCTATTTTTATCTTTTCAAATATGGAGTTTTTCATCCCAATTCTTTCTAAATCATTTCTTATGATTTTACACAAATTATTACTATTTTTAATAATTTTATCAAGGCCCGTACAGTCGATTTCCATCAACGGCCATCGAACTGCACTTACAACGACCTTTTTCGAATTTGATTTGGACGTATCTCCAAATCCAACCGTTAGATTTCAAATTTCTAACATTCATTAGAAAGCTCTTTTCGATACGAACCCAACGGTTCCGGTTTTAGGAGAATCCGACGGTCGGATCTCCCGTAATGTCCGTTTGAAATAAATGGTCGAAATTCACGAACTGCCGCGGCGCGGCGCGTTCTATTCAGGCCATTATATTATATATATAATATATATAATATATATTTCGTCGATTTCTATTCAAAACGAATTATATAAATAGTTTTAAAATCGTTTCAAAACCTATTTCAACTTCCATTTCAATTCAAAGCAAAATTGAATTCTTCTTTATAAATTCGTTTCAAAATTCATTTCTATTCAATTCAAATTTCAATTCAATTTGAATTCATTTCAATTCGCTTTCAATTCAATTTGAATTCGTTTTCAATTCAATTCATTTCGAAATCGTTTTCAATTCAATTCATTTCGAAATCGTTTTCAATTCAATTCATTTCGAAATCGTTTTCAATTCAATTCATTTCGAAATCGTTTTCAAGTCAATTCATTTCGAAATCGTTTTCAAGTCAATTCATTTCGAAATCGTCAATTTCGAAATCACTTTTCAATATTCATTTTTAAAAATGAATAAAATCGATACAAATACCGTTCACGTCAAAATGGCGTCAATCTAATCAACACGGCTTCATAAATTTCTATTTTCAAATTTTCTTTATTTTTCAAATTGGAATGAGGCCCAATCAATTACCATATAAAATTAATTATATGGATTTTCATACAACACATGTATATAATAGCATTGAAAATAATCAACCATCAACCAAAGTGCACTACACTGTATAAGCATCAATTATAGATATTCAACGCTTATAACAGCCTGTCAATCAATCGATCGACATATTTAATCAATCAGGATGAGTGAACTTCAAATTTCATCCCAACACCCGTGTGGGGTTTCAAACAATCAAACACCTATTTTATTTGTGCTGTTGGGCGATGTGTAAAATTTATCGTCCCAATCAATGTCATTCAAATAGGTGTACATAAACAAACCGTCCGGTTTATAAATGAATGTTTTATTTTATTCACTTCACGTTAAAAATTATATTTTTAACGATAAAACATTTTATTTCAATCTATGAATTTCTATTCAATTCATTTATTCTATAAAATGATATTTTTATTTTTCTAACATATTTTAGAAAATTTCGGCGGCATAACGACACGATACTAGAAACGGGACGAGGCCTAGCCTTATCCCCAGTCTAGTGAAGGCCCACGCCATTCACACATCAATCAAATCAATTCGTTATGCAAACCACAAAATTTGGAGTAAGAGTCTAACCTAGCCTTACTCCTTCGCCTTATAACGGCGCACGTCTAATCCTAACCAATTTATCGATTCGATTTTTCACACCACAAACAACATTCAAATCAATATCGCAATCAATCACTAAACAGCCAAACAAACAAGTCCATGGTCTGTGGACGATTGTGTCGGGTGCTACTAAACACCGTCTGCATCCTAGTATATATATATAACTAGAAAATAAATTTGAAGAGTGAGAAATTCTCACATATAGCTATCCTAGCTCCCCGGCACTTCATTTGCAGAAGTCTTCGTCGTTTCGCCTTTTTGTCACCTTCGTTGCTGCTTTCACTACATACGTAAAAATCACATTTTTACTTCGCTATTCAATATATATAAAAAAAAATCGAATTTTCTATCGAAGTTCAATATATAAAAATTCTATTTTTCTATCGAAGTTGAATATATAAAAATTCTATTTTTACTTTTCTATAAAAAAATCTGTTTTTATACCTTTCTATAAAAAAATTCAGTTTTTGATTTCCTTTTAAAATTCAGTTTTGATTTCCTTTTAAAATTCAGTTTTGATTTCTAAAACAAAATCAGTTTTATAACTTCTTAAAAAAATCTAAAATCAGTTTTAAATTCTTATTCAAATCAGTTTTTAAATTATGTTAAAAATCAGTTTTTAAATTATGTTAAAATCAGTTTCTAAGTTATGACAAAATCAGTTTCTAAGTTATGACAAAATCAGTTTTAATACTCTTTAAAATTTACAGTTTTAAACTTTTTAAAATTTACAGTTTTAAACTAAAATCAATTTTCAGTTTTAACCTAAAATCAATTTTCAGTTTTTATCTAAAATCAGTTTTCAGTTTTTTTTTTTTTTTAAAATCCTATTTAATTTTAAACTCTAAAATAAAAATAAAATAAAAGTAAAAATAGGAATGCTTACCGTATGCGAAGAGGGGGGGGCATCGGCTTCGTCGAGGGGGGGGGCTTGGATTCGCGACTGGGGTCTCGCGATTGGAGATGGGGGGTTTCGGGACTGGAGGAGAGGCCGGAGGGGAAGGCGCGCAAAAAAGGGGGGGTTGCGGTCACCTCCGACGATCGCCAGGCGCGAGCTCTTCCGCCTTCTTCCCTTATTTTTTTTTTTTTTTTATTGAATCGGTTTTCTGATTGAAAAGTAAAAGGGGGGGGCCTGGTTAAGGGAGGAGTTTATTATTTTTTTTTTATATTTATTTATTTTCAACCCTAAATGTTGACTTTTAATTCGAACACCTAACGAGACCCAACGACTGTCGCCCCTAGCTAAATACCCCCATTCCGAACACAATGGAATATGTTTCGCAAGCTGATTCGATTGTTACAATCAGTTTCCTTTTGAATTTTCATTTAAATCACTATATTGAATTTTAAACGTACATTTCAAATTACCGGGGTCACATACGGACTCGAAAAATTCTCGAAAAATATTTTCTAGCTTCGTATGACGATACGGTCCTAACAAAACTAGTTTCGTCGAATTCTGAGACCGTTTGAAAAATGGCCAATTTCCAGTCGATTAAAATCAACTAAAACTGGTCAAACGCATTTTCCTTTGTCACGCTCACATATTGATTCGAAAAATTATGAAATTTGAAATCTAGCAATAATTTAACACTGCGGACCCAACAAAACAGGTTTCGTCGAAATCCGAGGTCGTTTGCAAAATTGCTATTTTTAAGGGCCTTATATATATATAAAAATATATATAAATTCCACAGCGACTATTTCTAATTTTAAACTGGACGTATCTTATCATTCCTAAGATGAAATCTCAGTTTGCTAACTTCGTTACAAAGATATAGTTATACAGATTCAAATATTTCTTGTTTCGTTCAATTCTGACTTATATTGAATTCTGTATATTCATTTGAAATTAGAAATCGAATTTTCGAACTACCGCGCCATTTTCAATTCTATTTATAATTATATATAAATATTTATATTCTAACGACGACGTATATAATATATACGTTCGATTTATATTCAAAATAAATTTCTCGTCGATATTATTTAAAATAATTCATTTTAAATAATCAAAATTCGCTAAAATTGCCAAAATAAAAATTTCAAACTGGCTCGCATTTTTCGGGTTGTTACAATCTCCCCCACTTAAAACTTTTCGTCCCCGAAAAGGAACAAAGTCGAAAGTGGTTTGATTATTCAACTCTACGCTCGATCTGGCTTCCATTCTCTAACTCTTTAGTTTCTGAGAATTTTCAAAATTTCAAAAATTTGGCTAACACCCTAAATTTTTGAAAAAATTCGCCATAACCTCCCCTGCACCGGGAGCATCGGGGAATTTCAAATAGCTTCCCCGGTCCTTCAGATCTCAAAAAGAAAAAGAAAAAGCCAAGCGGCTAGCCAATAGGCTCACAAAATCATCATCACCCAAACAAAACAGGAAATTCTGTAGTAAACATGTACCTATTTGTCGGGCAAACAAATTTTATTCTCTGCTCTAGCCTCCTTGCTATGACCTGTTCAAAGATATATATGTATATGCAAGCAAATGCGACCAATTTTCAATACAATTCAATATTTGATTCAGTTAGGCATAAAGGTTCAAAATTATCAAACAATTTAAACAAACAACTCAAACATCAATCCATTAGTGAATTTAACGTTTCAAATTCATAATTTTGATACATATACAGAAAATCTTGTTTTTGATGCCAATTTACAACAAAGTGTTCTAGCTATATAAGATTTGGTTCTCACACCAGTCCAATGGAAATATATAGAAAATCACACCTTCGAAACACGAACATAAATACTAATGACGACTAGTCAATCATCAGAATCATCTTCGGGCCACTAGAGTATGATTCTATATCTATCCAGTATATTAAAACTTCGAATACACGCGGATCAGACGTATACACAAAATCTATATATACTGGACTGTCCAACTCAATATAAATAGATAATCAATTACGAATAATTGATTTAAATTTTCAAAACAAAAATTTGTTTTCACTTTAAAAATTTACTCTTCACACTCGTTCTAGGATACTACTGATCCCATCTCTAACGAGTCATTCCCATTGGATTTTACTAATCCAATATCTGATGAATTCTTTCGTACGGTTCTAATGTGTCTTGTTCTCTGCTTTGTAAACCAAAGCTCTGATACCACGTTGTAACGACAAGGAATTTCGCTCGGTCCGAACCAGTCGCTAAACCGATCCAGGCCGTTCGAAACACCCTATCGTTTGAGAACAAGACAAACAGAACGCATACAGAAGAACATTTCATTGTATATTACAACAATGCATCAGATTACAAGAATATACAGAGTATAAACAAATATTACACAGAAATATCAGAGATTTAAATTACATTTAAATACATCGCAGCGGAAAATAATACAATACACAACTAGAAGTAGATATACGGATACAAAGCTTTCCGGATATCGTTCCAGCTGTAAACCAGGATCCTGTGAATATAAATCTGCAAAACCGAAACTACTAGCTGCCCGTGTCAAAATAAGGGCACCCAGAGTTTAGGTTAAAACAATAAACTCCAGGTCAGTCATGTGACTGGTGTGAGAACTAAAACAGTTATTAATCTTTATTTTAAACCATTCGGTAAATCAAGGGACCACGCCGTATAACACGAAACGGGTTTCCTCCCAAGAATACCAGTGCATAAAACAAACAGCGCAATGCTAAATAAAGAAAAATGAAGCTGTTATAAGACCCAGGTCCTATCACACAATGCAACGCAAGCCGGGGGATAGGGTTTTCCCTTATAACAGCCAAAGAATGCTTGATACGTTTTAAAACAAATCATTTGATACTATAATAAGTGCATAGTGTATAAAACAACTTCAAATCATAAGTATCAATCATAGGCGGCATGAGCGTCCCATGCCACTATGTCGCCATATATAGGTTTACAAATAAAACCGCAAAGTCACGTATTTGGAAATTGGATTTCCATCTATGAACCGAGGCAAAAGATAGTCCTCAACCGATTCGAGACGCTCTAGCCCGTGTCTCAGGAACAGCCGCAACTGCCCCATGGAGCGACAGGGCCGGTCCACCGATGTGGATTATTATGCCTGAACACTACGTCTCCCCACCCTATGGGGTGTAAGTCTGGTCCGTCAGCCGACCAGAATGCATTCGGCCGAAACCGATATAACCGAGGCGCCTCGCAACAGCAACAACCACATAAGTCAAACTCGTCAGGGCGTGTAAAACCACTGACGCCACTTCTAGCTAGAAAGAAACGCAAGTCCTCCCTGAGGTCCGTCTCCCGTTTTTGGTTCATACCGGGTGTGAAACACGCGAGGTATACGTTACACAAAGCTACGCCACAAAGGCCGTGCTTTGATCATCACCACAAGACTTTGCTTTTCAACAGAAGCCTCGATCAATTGCCACTCAGGCATGCCACACAGGCAATTCACTCCATGCGTTTGATATCCACCAATATATAACCCCTGAGCTCGTACGTCTCAGAGAAGGGCGTTAAGCAAGAGAATAAATTCTCCGCCGCCAAACAGATATATATTTAATAGAAATCAATCACACGGACTAAAATCCAATGTCAGACACACAGTCCATTTACAAGTCCGTTCTGGGTCTGAACGAAACCGGAGGCACCTAGTACCCCGCATATCCATCGATCTCCAAGTACGTCTGGACGATCACCAACTGTTTCCATCTTCTTGGGTGTACAGCCCAATCAAGATCATCAGTTATCACCCAAACGACGTGAAGACCTCCGGTCTTCGACCATCGTCTTCATCTTCGACTTATCGTCGCATCAGTTATTCAGAATGGGATAAACCCGGTCTTCCCGAATAACTCGCGTATATTTTAAATAAGTGTTACACAAACACAACATACGCCTCATTCCAATTCATCAGTCACTAACCGTAAATTAATCAAGAGAATAATTCCCCAAACATTAACCCCGAAGGCCGAAACCAACATCAGATCAATATCCAGAAAACCATTCTGCTTGGCTAACCGACAGTTAGTTTCTAAATTTCACATTCATAGGGAAAGATTCCCATTAATTTTATCAAAGATAAATTCCTTGAATTTATTCTTTAATCTACTTTTGAATATCAATTCAAACTAGTCGGGATTAGCGAACCTTACCGAAGTAATCATTTGTTTTAATTTCCCAATCCCAACCTATTCATCCCATGAAGTAAAACTGGTAATACTTCATATCTAACACCACGGTGTTATTGGTAAATTCAATTACCATTTCATGTTCAAATCTAATTAAAGATTTGACTATCGCCTGGAGCAAAACTGGTGATACTCCATTCTCGACCATTTCAATCTAATTAAAGATTCATTAAAACTCCACTTAGTTTTAATCTTCGACTGGGTTAAAGAATCAGTGTCATTTAAAACACGGTTCACGATAAACCCAAAGTCACATTCATTAATTATCGGGTTAAAGAACAAGTGTTATTTAAAACATTGTTCACGATAAACCCAAAAATCAATATCAATTCAATTCCAATTAAATATTATTTAATTGGTACACTTCATTAAATCTAAATAAAAAGATTTAATCTTTTCTCAACTGGGTTCAAGAACAGTGTTAGCGAAGACACCATTCACGACAAACCCAAATCACATTCCATTAATTATCGGGTTAAAGAACAAGTGTTATTTAAAACACTGTTCACGATAAACCCAAAAATCAATACCAATTCAATTCCAATTAAATATCATTTAATTGGTACACTTCATTAAATCTAAATAAAAAGATTTAATCTTTTCTCAACTGGGTTCAAGAACAGTGTTAGTGAAGACACCATTCACGACAAACCCAAATCACATTCGATATTCAATACAAGGCTCTGAATAGAAAATATATCGGCTTATATTCAATATCGAATTCTACGACTAACAAATGTCGTATTGGAAATAACGATATACATATATATCTTTCAAATTTCCATAACAACACCTGTATAATCACGAATTCCAACATCGAAATATTCCGAAGACAATTTCGATCCAAATCCACTCCAATGCAATCATTGGAATTTTGGTTACTTTTAAAACCCTTTTCGAATTCAATTTATTTATTTAAAAATAAATAGAATTATAATTCTAGTTCAAAACTAGTTCATTTCGATAAAAATCTATTTTTATCTTTTCAAATATGGAGTTTTTCATCCCAATTCTTTCTAAATCATTTCTTATGATTTTACACAAATTATTACTATTTTTAATAATTTTATCAAGGCCCGTACAGTCGATTTCCATCAACGGCCATCGAACTGCACTTACAGCGACCTTTTTCGAATTTGATTTGGACGTATCTCCAAATCCAACCGTTAGATTTCAAATTTCTAACATTCATTAGAAAGCTCTTTTCGATACGAACCCAACGGTTCCGGTTTTAGGAGAATCCGACGGTCGGATCTCCCGTAATGTCCGTTTGAAATAAATGGTCGAAATTCACGAACTGCCGCGGCGCGGCGCGTTCTATTCAGGCCATTATATTATATATATAATATATATAATATATATTTCGTCGATTTCTATTCAAAACGAATTATATAAATAGTTTTAAAATCGTTTCAAAACCTATTTCAACTTCCATTTCAATTCAAAGCAAAATTGAATTCTTCTTTATAAATTCGTTTCAAAATTCATTTCTATTCAATTCAAATTTCAATTCAATTTGAATTCATTTCAATTCGCTTTCAATTCAATTTGAATTCGTTTTCAATTCAATTCATTTCGAAATCGTTTTCAATTCAATTCATTTCGAAATCGTTTTCAATTCAATTCATTTCGAAATCGTTTTCAAGTCAATTCATTTCGAAATCGTTTTCAAGTCAATTCATTTCGAAATCGTCAATTTCGAAATCACTTTTCAATATTCATTTTTAAAAATGAATAAAATCGATACAAATACCGTTCACGTCAAAATGGCGTCAATCTAATCAACACGGCTTCATAAATTTCTATTTTCAAATTTTCTTTATTTTTCAAATTGGAATGAGGCCCAATCAATTACCATATAAAATTAATTATATGGATTTTCATACAACACATGTATATAATAGCATTGAAAATAATCAACCATCAACCAAAGTGCACTACACTGTATAAGCATCAATTATAGATATTCAACGCTTATAACAGCCTGTCAATCAATCGATCGACATATTTAATCAATCAGGATGAGTGAACTTCAAATTTCATCCCAACACCCGTGTGGGGTTTCAAACAATCAAACACCTATTTTATTTGTGCTGTTGGGCGATGTGTAAAATTTATCGTCCCAATCAATGTCATTCAAATAGGTGTACATAAACAAACCGTCCGGTTTATAAATGAATGTTTTATTTTATTCACTTCACGTTAAAAATTATATTTTTAACGATAAAACATTTTATTTCAATCTATGAATTTCTATTCAATTCATTTATTCTATAAAATGATATTTTTATTTTTCTAACATATTTTAGAAAATTTCGGCGGCATAACGACACGATACTAGAAACGGGACGAGGCCTAGCCTTATCCCCAGTCTAGTGAAGGCCCACGCCATTCACACATCAATCAAATCAATTCGTTATGCAAACCACAAAATTTGGAGTAAGAGTCTAACCTAGCCTTACTCCTTCGCCTTATAACGGCGCACGTCTAATCCTAACCAATTTATCGATTCGATTTTTCACACCACAAACCACATTCAAATCAATATCGCAATCAATCACTAAACAGCCAAACAAACAAGTCCATGGTCTGTGGACGATTGTGTCGGGTGCTACTAAACACCGTCTGCATCCTAGTATATATATATAACTAGAAAATAAATTTGAAGAGTGAGAAATTCTCACATATAGCTATCCTAGCTCCCCGGCACTTCATTTGCAGAAGTCTTCGTCGTTTCGCCTTTTTGTCACCTTCGTTGCTGCTTTCACTACATACGTAAAAATCACATTTTTACTTCGCTATTCAATATATATAAAAAAAAATCGAATTTTCTATCGAAGTTCAATATATAAAAATTCTATTTTTCTATCGAAGTTCAATATATAAAAATTCTATTTTTACTTTTCTATAAAAAAATCTGTTTTTATACCTTTCTATAAAAAAATTCAGTTTTTGATTTCCTTTTAAAATTCAGTTTTGATTTCCTTTTAAAATTCAGTTTTGATTTCTAAAACAAAATCAGTTTTATAACTTCTTAAAAAAAATCTAAAATCAGTTTTAAATTCTTATTCAAATCAGTTTTTAAATTATGTTAAAAATCAGTTTTTAAATTATGTTAAAATCAGTTTCTAAGTTATGACAAAATCAGTTTCTAAGTTATGACAAAATCAGTTTTAATACTCTTTAAAATTTACAGTTTTAAACTTTTTAAAATTTACAGTTTTAAACTAAAATCAATTTTCAGTTTTAACCTAAAATCAATTTTCAGTTTTTATCTAAAATCAGTTTTCAGTTTTTTTTTTTTTTTTAAAATCCTATTTAATTTTAAACTCTAAAATAAAAATAAAATAAAAGTAAAAATAGGAATGCTTACCGTATGCGAAGAGGGGGGGGGGCCATCGGCTTCGTCGAGGGGGGGGGGCTTGGATTCGCGACTGGGGTCTCGCGATTGGAGATGGGGGGTTTCGGGACTGGAGGAGAGGCCGGAGGGGAAGGTGCGCAAAAAAGGGGGGGTTGCGGTCACCTCCGACGATCGCCAGGCGCGAGCTCTTCCGCCTTCTTCCCTTATTCTTTTTTTTTTTTTTTTTATTGAATCGGTTTTCTGATTGAAAAGTAAAAGGGGGGGGGCCTGGTTAAGGGAGGAGTTTTTTTTTTTTTTTTATATTTATTTATTTTCAACCCTAAATGTTGACTTTTAATTCGAACACCTAACGAGACCCAACGACTGTCGCCCCTAGCTAAATACCCCCATTCCGAACACAATGGAATATGTTTCGCAAGCTGATTCGATTGTTACAATCAGTTTCCTTTTGAATTTTCATTTAAATCACTATATTGAATTTTAAACATACATTTCAAATTACCGGGGTCACATACGGACTTGAAAAATTCTCGAAAAATATTTTCTAGCTTCGTATGACGATACGGTCCTAACAAAACTAGTTTCGTCGAATTCTGAGACCGTTTGAAAAATGGCCAATTTCCAGTCGATTAAAATCAACTAAAACTGGTCAAACGCATTTTCCTTTGTCACGCTCACATATTGATTCGAAAAATTATGAAATTTGAAATCTAGCAATAATTTAACACTGCGGACCCAACAAAACTGGTTTCGTCGAAATCCGAGGTCGTTTGCAAAATTGCTATTTTTAAGGGCCTTATATATATAAAAATATATATAAATTCCACAACGACTATTTCTAATTTTAAACTGGACGTATCTTATCATTCCTAAGATGAAATCTCAGTTTGCTAACTTCGTTACAAAGATATAGTTATACAGATTCAAATATTTCTTGTTTCGTTCAATTCTGACTTATATTGAATTCTGTATATTCATTTGAAATTAGAAATCGAATTTTCGAACTACCGCGCCATTTTCAATTCTATTTATAATTATATATAAATATTTATATTCTAACGACGACGTATATAATATATACGTTCGATTTATATTCAAAATAAATTTCTCGTCGATATTATTTAAAATAATTCATTTTAAATAATCAAAATTCGCTAAAATTGCCAAAATAAAAATTTCAAACTGGCTCGCATTTTTCGGGTTGTTACAGTAATGGATGGTCATCTCATTATTTGGGGGGACAAATAATGCAAACATGGCTGTCTAACACAGCAGGAGAGGCGCATAAGAAACAAAGGTGAACTTAGACAACTTAAAATATTGATTCCAACATATGAACCTATAGGACATAATCATGAGGCACATGCGCTTCAATACATACAAGCATAACCAAAGGGGTTTCATGCAAGTGAAAATAGGGATTAACATATGTATTTAGTTCCAGATTTTTCTCAAATAAAACATGGCACAAACGTGAATACTTCTTCATGAAGACAGTTAGTATAAGAGAGACCAAACACACATATGATAGTATTTTATGGGTTTCATGAGATATGATTCACAATTCACGGCTTCATGGGTATAACATGTAGTACAAGAACTAATGACAGATCTCAATATGAACAAGTTTAATAATACAATTTACATGGCTATATGAAAGCCCACCCAACATAGTGATGATCAACAGCAAAGGTGTTCCCTCGCGCGAAATAAAAAATAAAAATCTGAACCTAGATTCATGGTACGATTTCAAATCTCTGAAGTGAATAAACATGTCATAGCTCCCATCTCACCTAAACCTACACCATTTCAATCACTGTGAACAGAATTGTACTAAAAATCTAATTTAATTCATCAAATCTCTACTAAAACGAGTTTGCAGTGATCAATACCCATCACACAAACCATCACCAGTACACCGATCTGAAAGAAAAACCCCAATGGCCTAAGCATAGCCGAATCTACCTAGGGCAAACGATGATAGACGTTGATCATATCCAAACCAAAACTGACACTATAAATAGACGCATTCACTAGTAGTATTTCACCATTTTCCATAGAACAAACAAACCAATACAGTAGAAAGAAATTCATCCAAAACACTTAAAGGAAATCAAAGCAGAAATTGAGTTAAAATACATAACTTGGAGATGCCTGCGCTTCAGATGCGTATAAGCTCCGATGGATCCACTGATGTTCAGTTCGAACCCTGGACTTGGGGTTTGGGAGAATCTTCAATGGGAAGCTTCGATTGGGTTCGTTGATGGACTGTGTTGCTTCTGGAAAGGCAGGGTGGGTGAACAACAAAGTGGTGGTCAGGAGGGGTTGTTGAGGGATGGATTTAGGGTTCGATAGATCAGGAGAACGGAGAGATCGGAGAAGGAGGGTCGTCGCGGTGGGGTTCGGTGGCACTAGGAGGAGACAGTGGCGGCTTAAAGGGAGGAAGCGCTCGTTGTTCTGCCATGGATTTGGAGGAAATGTTTTGGTGGAGGCGGCGTTTGTTTTTTGTGGGTTGGGGAAACATTGAGGAAGGGTTTTGTGAAGTGGAGAATGGGCTGGGGGTACACGGGCCCAATACGAATGGTAAAGGCCAAATTTTTATTTAAAGTCTAAATTTAAATAACTAAATTACTTTATAATCTTGCTTATACGATATCTGCTACATCCGTTATCAGATTTAAGCACGGTTGGTCTCGTTGGGACCGTTGAAACGAGAAGATCGAGATGGAGCTGTGTCTGTCAGGACTGGAAGCACGGATTTTTTTTAATTAAATTAAACATTGTTTAATTTAATTAAACACCAACCATTAACGATCAAACTAAGTCAAGTTGAGTTAACCTCACTCAGTTCTTCCCGTTTATATTTCATATAAATTGGGTTTTACTTCTGTGTGCTCTGATTGCTAGTAGTTGACCATTTGCTAGTTATATATATATATATATATTTATTTTTGATTTAATCAATGGAATTAAACGGACATTTAATTCCAGTAAAACACCAAACCTTGTTCTAATCCAATAAAGGTAATTTCCCTTAATTGGTCACGTTTATCAAATAACCGTGATTTAAATTGTTTGAATAGTTTGTGTGATCTGTTTGCTGATTGATAGTTGTTATTATCAGATAAAGGGAATAGTTTTGATTGGACAATTGATTTGAATGATAACCGTTGAATTGGAATTCAACATTTGATTTGTTTAACCAGTAGGAATATTGGTTGAATAATTTGGCATCACATTATCTGTAACCAGTCATTATACAAATATGGATTTTTATCATCAAGCAGGTTGACCTTTATGAAGATATAAATTTATTTTAGCTTTTGAATATATTATTCTGAATAGAGGAACTTTAAAAGAAAATAAATATTATTATTATTCAAAGGTTAACAAGTTATTATTAAATTGTTTTGATAAAGTAAATCCTTATGTTAAGAGAAATCGTAAGCAGATGAGCAGGACATAACCTAAAGGTTAAGAATTCGATTAAGTGTTTCTTAGGAACAATTATATGAAGTTATTTGAATTAATTATATTATTAACTAATTTAAAGAAGGAATTAATTGGAATCAATTTAAACTTTGAAAAGAGATTTTGAACGAGTTTTGTATTTGAGCTCGGCGAACTTATAAAGGGATTTGAGCGAACTCATAGCTTAAATGGAAGGGTTACTTAACGTTGGGATTAAGTAAAGAAAGGCGAAGGTATAAAAGAGTTAAAATTAAACCTGAGATGTAAAAAAACAAGGTTTATAAAGCGTTTAAGAAGTAAAGAAGTTGATATTGAATTAGAAATACTTGAGATTGGAATTAAGTAAGTAATGGGACATTGAGATTCCCATAAAGGAAAGGAGATGGAAGAAAAGGGATTTGTAATCGAGGTTGGTAAAGGAGTTAGGTAATAGTGTTTGTAATAATAACCCAGTTAGGGAACAAAGTATTTAAAAATAATGGTTAATAAGAGCAAGGTTTGGTAAGGAATTAAGTAATCGAGGAATTAGGCAATATCAAGTATATTTTTAAAAGAGGTTTTCGTAATGTCGTTTCACGAATAATAAATTAAACTGACTCCTCAGTTTTAGAAAATGAATATGTTATATTACATATTGTGAAAATGATAGACAAATGGAGTATTATAATATTATAATATATTTTCCAAGTATTAAAATGAAGTGGTTTTGCGATTTTAGTATACTAAAATAATAAGTGGGTGTTTTCCCCAATATTGGGTATTTAAGTTAATCATTCTTTAAGTATTTAATTAAATAAGCCAAGTGATGCTAAATACCGAACCAATAAATCTGTTTCTCTTTTATGATTGAATGACTGCTTTATTTGATAGTTAAATAACCGACTATCAAATCTGGCCTTTATGATTGTTGGTACGGGAAGATCGGGATCGAATTATATTCGAAAACCATTCCGACCAACAAATACGTCAATGAAGATGGTATCGGATGACGATCGAGATGGAGCATTGAAGACCATAGATCTTCATAAAACAGAAGAACCACTTACAATCTCTGATTCGACCCAGAGATATACTGGGTTCTATCGTGGTTGAAGTCTGTGGATTGCAAGGACTACTCGCTACTGATCCGTGGGGTGATTCCTATATGAGATGCAGTAGGAGAGCGCCTTTGGTTCATCCTGTTCCTGGATGACTTGTATGGACGGATGTCTGACAAAGTATTTCCAAAAGAATCGCGTACGTTGATTTCTTCAAACGTGCCATAGTTGGTTAGCTCCCAACTGGAGTATTTTTGTGTGCGTCAATTAGTGATATCTAGTGGATTTGACGATGTGGCATTCAGAGTGAATGGTGGCCAGGTATTTCAAAGGATAATTTAAACCTCAATCCTCACAACCGGTAAATGAAAAAAATCGGGCAGGCAGCATGGCTATGTGGGTCGCTCCCATTAGGGTGTATAATCACCTATCTAGAGAAAATTATATTTGCTTCTTTAATCTATTTCGATGTTGTCCATTTTCGGGAAGACGGTGGGTAGCTCCCAACCGTTGGTGATATACATTCGATACACTCAAGCGAAATGAGTGGTCGGTCATGTGTGGGCTGGGTTGCAAGACATTCTTGTTGAATCCAGTGTATTCGTCTCTAGAGATACACGATCGGCGGGTGGTCCCATACCTTGTCATGGTCGGAATCCAATCTCCAATAAGCGCCTGCAGTTTTGTTCGTATACTATATAGGTAGAGCATGAGATGCAAGCATTCTACTAGATTCTATTTACTTGTATTTATACATTATTATAATATCAGATAAGATATTGGTATCAAAAATGTTTTGGGTTATCGTAAGGTAAAAACCGTCTGTATTTATATGTGGATTTGGTCTTACGATTATCCTTTTCTTTCGAAAGGATTTTAACTTTAAAATCAGGTTGTGTGATACCCTTAATACTGTGCGAGTTTATCTCACTCTGGTTCACCAGACTGACCCGGTGTTTTGTAAATGCTCGGGTTAGCCCAGGATGTATAGGTTCAGGTTATCGAATGTTGTGAAGTTCAAAGACGAGCTGAAGGTGTTCAGATCTAGTATCTTGCCGCTGTGTGTTGTATATGAGGACAGATTATTATAACTATCTAGATAAATTGATGTACTCTGATGATTGTAAGTTATTTCAAGCTCTCAATAAAGTTATTTCCATATTATATTTTGTTCCGCTGCGATGTGAGACTCTGTGTTGTGTTGGTTCTTCTTCTTCTATTCTAATATTTCTTTCTTATCTCACCCTCTAAATTCTTTCTAATATCGCTCCAGTGTTTTCGGGGTTTGGAAGGTCGGCATGAGTTACGGTAAAGGTATTTATGTCGATTTCCAGGGCCGAAAATCCCTGGGTCGTTACAGTGGTATCAGAGCTATTGGTTGAGTAGTAACCTTGGCTCTGTGGCATAACTCAATAGAGATGGGGTTAGTAACACCCTAGATTGAGTTTGAGTGCATATATATGAGAGCGTATTTGTAAATTCTATATGAAAATGTTTTATATTGTGTTATTTGGCCAGCTCGATTTTCGAACTAGCAACGGACACAATAATGTTTTATAAAGATGGTCAGATGAAATAATTTTGGCCGTATTATATTTTTGTATAGAAAAAAGAATAAATTTTTGATTAATTTTTAGTTAGTTGATTTATTTGGATCAAAGTCGAATTAGACTATGAATTTGAAGTGGTCTAATATAACTCTAATTTTCCATATATGAAATTGGAAAGAGAAAATGGATAACGTTTGAAATAAAAATCAAAAATTTAGTTTGAAATGGCAGTGTTTAAATTGGAAAAGTAAATAGTCAATTGAATATGACTTTGAAACTTAAACATGGTTAAGAGTTGGATATAGAAATTAAGATTTGGAGTTTGGAAATCAAAGTTGTTTGATTTAGTTGATTGGATTGTGTTGTTGGTAAGGTGGATTGAACAAAATTCGTCAAATAATTCAATAAGAGATAAATAAGTTGAAAGCAAAGATAATAGAATCCAATATAACGACTTTGAATAAAATCAAATATGAAATAAGACTAGAAGGATTGAACCCTATAATGGTTATTATATATCAAGCTGAGTGCGGGTTGAAAATAAAAAGAGCTGCTAGTTGCTTTGGAATTTGAGTTTGGTAGGGCTGACGAAAAGGTAAACCTTAATATCGTCAGTTAATGATTGCTCGTATATCCCTGAACCGGGTAGCCATTTGGTTTTGTTCTCTTTTGAGATGTGTGAGGCCCGAAGTGGCAGATGAAGTTGGTCTGGTCGAGCAACGCTATAGAGATACTGACGAACTTTTCGCAAACTAAGAATTTAGATGATAACTCCATAATAATTATTTTGAGAATAATTAGGATGAGGACATTCCTCTTACTTAGCAATTTCGAGGACGAAATTATTTTAAGGGGGAAGGAATGTAACGACCCGTATTTTTGGTTGTATATTTTACTATTTGAATATCGATTTGGAATTTCTAAATGAATTTACAATATATAATTCGTATAATTTATATATAGTTATAAATGGATTTTTATAAAAAATTGAGCTATCATAAACCCAAAACTTTAACCGTTGAGTTTTAAATTCCATACTGTTAAAAAATTGAAGATGTTGTTATTAAATACGATGGTATTTTTATCGTTAATTTTAGCTATTTGAAATTAATTCATAAGGTAACAAGGTTATGTGAGATTTAACATAACGACGACAAAACTTGTGTACAACACAGACCACATTTTCGACATATACACGCCCAACAGCAAAACAAGTACACATCATATTTGTATAATAAAAATAAAGGTTGATCATGATTCATTCATCAAAAACGAGAATATATATATAATAAAAACTGAAACATATATAACCTGAAACGGGAGATGCTAATACAAAGAAAAACAACATATTCATTACATAACTCTTTAGGCCAAACATATACATGTTTTGTCAAAACAAAAAAAACTAGCTATGAGCAAAGCATTAGCTAAGTGCTCAGTCCATACAAAGTACAAAGAGAACATCATGTTCGTATATATATCTGTTGGTACAATATATATATATATATATATATATATATATATATATATATATATGAGGCAGGTTCGAGAGCACCCTAAACAGTGCAGCACCCCAAACGCCCCTCAATCTCCACCAAGTATTTCTCCTTCTCTCTCCTTCCATTCACACTCTCACTTCCCACTCACATTCTTTAATATAAACGGGTGGTGGAAATCAAGGAGCATTTGGGGTGCTCCATTTTTAGGGTGCAACCGAACGCTTGCCTATATATATATATATATATATATATATATATCTTTCTGATACAAAACCCAATGGACGTGACCATTCAACATGATTTCCTCCTGCATGTTTTGATCCTGTGTTGTCCCTTTCCTAAAAACAGTAAAACGATTTTCAATTAGAAAAAACAGCTATAAGGAATTTAAGTAGGAAACAGCTAAACTATTCATAGGTACAGCTAAATCAAAATAGTAATATGCACAGCTAAGAAGGTAAAAAAATGAGCAACTATAAAATAGGTAACAAACGGCTAAAGTAGATAAATCAACGAACATCTAGATGGGATATATATATATATATATATATATATAGAGAGAGAGAGAGATCTATATACAATCAATTCATATATAGCAATGCACGACTATACAATGAAAAACAAAATTGAAATAAACGTATATAAATTGGTTGTACAATACCAAACATGATAGACATAAATCAATTGGCTAATGAAACACCTGAGGAGTCAAGTATTATTTTAATGAGTAATGGATGGTCATCTCATTATTTGGGGGGACAAATAATGCAAACATGGCTGTCTAACACAGCAGGAAAGGCGCATAAGAAACAAAGGTGAACTTAGACAACTTAAAATATTGATTCCAACATATGAACCTATAGGACATAATCATGAGGCACATGCGCTTCAATACATACAAGCATAACCAAAGGGGTTTCATGCAAGTGAAAATAGGGATTAACATATGTATTTAGTTCCATATTTTTTTCAAATAAAACATGGCACAAACATGAATACTTCTTCATGAAGACAGTTAGTATAAGAGAGACCCAACACACATCTGACAGTATTTTATGGGTTTCATGAGATATAATTCACAATTCACGGCTTCATGGGTATAACATGTAGTACAAGAACTAATGACAGATCTCAATATGAACAAGTTTAATAATACAATTTACATGGCTATATGAAAGCCCACCCAACATAGTGATGATCAATAGCAAAGGTGTTCCATCGCGCGAAATAAAAATAAATAAAAAATCTGAACACAAATTCATGGTACGATTTCAAATCTCTGAAGTGAATAAACATGTCATAGCTCCTATCTCACCTAAACCTAGACCATTTCAATCACTGTGAACAGAATTGTACTAAAAAACTAATTTAATTCATCAAATCTCTACCAAAACGAGTTTGCAGCGATCAATACCCATCACACAAACCATCACTAGTACACCGATCTAAAAGGAAAAACCCCAATGGCCTAAGCATAGCCGAATTTACCTAGGGCAAACGATGATAGACGTTGATCCTATCCAAACCAAAACTGACACTATAAATAGACGCATTCACTAGTAGTGTTTCACCATTTTCCACAGAATAAACAAACCAATACAGTAGAAAGAAATTCATCCAAGCCACTTAAAGGAAATCAAAACAGAAATTGAGTTAAAATACTTAGCTTGGAGATGCCTGCTCTTCAGATCCGTATAAGCTCCGATGGATCCACTGATGTTCAGTTCGAACCCTGGACTTGGGGTTTGGGAGAATTTTCAATGGGAAGCTTCGATTGGGTTCGTTGATGGGCTGTATTGCTTCTGGAAAGGTAAGGCGGGTGAATAACGAAGTGGTGGTGACGAGGGGTTGTTGAGGGGTGGATTTAGGGTTCGGTAGATCAGGAGAACGGAGGGATCGGAGAAGGAGGGTCGTCGCGATGGGGTTCGGTGGCACAAGGAGGAGACAGCGGCGGCTTAAAGGGAGGAAGCGCTCGTTGTTTTGCCATGGATTTGGAGGAAATGTTTTGGTGGAGGCGGCGTTTGTTTTCTGTGGGTTGGGGAAACATTGAGGAAGGGTTTTGTGAAGTGGAGAATGGGCTGGGGGTACACGGGCCCAATACGAATGGTAGAGGCCAAATTTTTATTTAAAGTCTAAATTTAAATAACTAAATTACTTTATAATCTTGCTTATACGATATCTGCCACATCCGTTATCAGATTTAAGCACGGTTGGTCTCGTTGGGACCGTTGAAACGAGAAGATCGAGATGGAGCAGTGTTTGCCAGGACTGGAAGCATGGAATTTTTTTATTAAATTAAACGCTGTGTAATTTAATTAAACACCAGCGATTAACGATCAAACTATGTCAAGGTGAGTTAACCTCACTCAGTTCTTCCCGTTTATATTTCATATAAATTGGGTTTTACTTCTGTGTGCTCTGATTGCTAGTAGTTGACCATTTGCTAGTTATATATTTATTTATTTATTTATTTTTGATTTAATCAATGGAATTAAACGGACATTTAATTCCAGTAAAACACCAAACCTTGTTATAATCCAATAAAGGTAATTTCCCTTAATTGGTCATGTTTATAAAATAAGCGTGATTTAAATTGTTTGAATTGTTTTTGTGATCTGTTTGCAGGCTGATGGTTGTTATTATCAGTTAAAGGGAATAGTTTTGATTGGACAATTGATTTGATCGATAACCGTTGAATTGGAATTCAACATTTGATTTGTTTAACCAGTAGGAATATTGGTTGAATAATTTGGCATCACATTGTCTGTAAACCAGTCATTATACAAATATGGATTTTTATCATCAAGTGGGTTGACCTTTATGAAGATATAAATTTATTTTAGCTTTTAAATATATTATTCTGAATAGAGGAACTTTAAAAGAAAATAAATATTATTATCATTCAAAGGTTTACAAGTTATTATTAAATTATTTTGATAAACTAAATCCTTATGTTAAGAGAAATCGTAAGCAGGTGAGTAGGACATAACCTAACGATTAAGAATTCGATTAAGTGTTTCTTAGAAACAATTATATGAAGTTATTTGAATTAATTATATTATTAGCTAATTTAAAGAAGGAATTAATTGGAATTAATTTAAACTTTGAAAAGAGATTTTGAACGAGTTTTGTATTTGAGCTCGACGAACATATAAAGGGATTTCAGCGAACTCATAGCTTAAATGGAAGGGTTACTTAACTTTGGGATTAAGTAAAGAAAGGCGAATTTATAAAAGAGTTATAATTAAACCTGAGATGTAAAAAAAAGGTTTTTAAAGCGAGTAAGAAGTAAAGAAGTTGATATTGAATTAGAAATACTTGTGGTTGGAATTAAGTAAGTAATGGGACATTGAGATTCCCAAAAAGGAAAGGAGATGGAAGAAAAGGGATTTGTAATCGAGGTTGGTAAAGGAGTTAGGTAATAGTGTTTGTAATAATAACCCTGTTAGGGAACAAAGTATTTAAAAATAATGGAAGTTAATAAGAGCGAGGTTTGGTAAGGAATTAAGTAATCTAGGAATTAGGCAATATCAAGTATATTTTTTAAAGAAGTTTTCGTAATGTCGTTTTACGAATAATAAGTTAAACTGACTCCTCAGTTTTAGAAAATGAATATGTTATATTACATATTGTGAAAATGATAGACAAATGGAGTATTATATTATTATAATATATTTTCCAAGTATTAAAATGAAGTGGTTTTGCGATTTTAGTATACTAAAATAATAAGTGGGTGTTTTCCCCAATATTGGGTATTTAAGTTAATCATTCTTTAAGTATTTAATTAAAGAAGCCAAGTGATGCTAAATACCGAACTAATAAATCTGTTTCTCTTTTATTATTGAATGACTGTTTTATTTGATAGTTAAATAACCGACTATCAAATATGGCCTTTACGATTATTGGTACGGGAAGACCGGGATCGAATTATATTCGAAAACCATTCCAACCAACAAATACGTCAATAAAGAAGGTATCGGATGACGATCGAGATGGAGCATTGAAGACCATAGATCTTCATAAAACGGAAGAACCACTTACAATCTCTGATTCGACCCGGAGATATACTGGGTTCTGTCGTGGTTGAAGTCTGTGGATTGCAAGGACTACTCACCACTGATCCATGGGGTGATTCCTATATGAGATGCAGTAGGAGAGTGCCTTCGGTTCATCCTGTTCCTGGATGACTTGTATGGACGGATGTCTGACAGAGTACTTCCAAAAGAATCACATACATTGATTTCTTCAAACATGCCATAGTTGGTAAGCTCGTAACTGAAGTATTTTTGTGGACGTCAATTAGTGATATCTAGTGGATTTGACAATGTGGCATTCAAAGTGAATGGTGGCCAGATATTTCAGAGGATAATTTAAACCTCAAGCCTCACAACCGGTAAATGACAAAAATCGAGCAGGCAACATGGCTATGTAGGTCGCTCCCATTAGGGTGTATAATCCCCTATCTGGAGAAAATTCTATTTGCTTCTTTAATCTATTTCGATGCTGTCCCTTTTCGGGAAGACGGTGGGTAGCTCGCAACCGTTGGTGATATACATTCGATACACTCAAGCGAAATGAGTGGTCGGTCATGTGTGGGCCGGGTTGCAAGACGTTCTTGTTGAATCCAGTGTATTCGTCTCTAGAGATACATGATCGGCAGGTGGTCCCATACCTTGTCATGGTCGGAATCCAATCTCCAATAAGCGCCTGTGGTTTTGTTTGTATACTATATATGTAGAGCGTGAGATGCAAGCGTTCTACTAGATTCTATTTACTTTTATTTAGACATTATTATAATATCAGATAAGATATTGGTTTCAAAAATGTTTTGGGTTATCGTAAGGTAAAAACTGTCTGTATTTATGTGTGGATTTGGTCTTACGATTATCCTTTTCTTTTGAAAGGATTTTAACTTTAAAATCAGGTTGTGTGATACCCTTAATACTGTGCGAGTTTATCTCACTCTGGTTCACCAGACTGACCCGGTGTTTTGTAAATGCTCGGGTTAGCCCGAGATGTATAGGTTCAGGTTATCGAATGCTGTGAAGTTCAAAGACGAACTGAAGGTGTTTAGATCTAGTATCTTGCCGCTGTGTGTTGTATATGAGGACAGATTATTATAACTATCTAGATAAATTGATGTACTCTGATGATTGTAAGTTATTTCAAGCTCTCAATAAAGTTATTTCCATATTATATTTTGTTCCGCTGCGATGTGAGACTCTGTGTTGTGTTAGTTCTTCTTCTTCTTCTTCTTCTTCTTCTTCTATTCTAATATTTCTTTCTTTCTTATCTCACCCTCTAAATTCTTTCTAATAATGTTCCAGTGTTTTCGGTGTTTGAAAGGTCGGCATGAGTTACGGTAAAGGTATTTATGTCGATTTCCAGGGCCGAAAATCCCTGGGTCGTTACATATATCATGAAAAATTGGGGAACCATACATTGACATAAATTGCACATAAAAGGAAATCCATCGTATTAAACTTGTGCCAATAGAGTAAATGCCATTAGAGTATTTATCATCTAAACTATGTAAAATAATTAATATCTAGATGCGAGCAACAATATGTGAGTATGTTAATTATCTAAACTATATCTACATATTAATTGTTGTAAATATGCAAATATTTACATAGTTTAAATGATTTGATAACTTAGCAATAATATTTTCTATATGTTTACAAAGAAAATAATAAGATGTGAATTATTGTTTTCATATTTAAGGCACATCGAATAGTTTTATAATAGTCAGCTTTGTTCATATTCACATAAAATATAATATTGCAATGTTTATAAGATTAATGCTTGATTCCCATGGCCATAACGGCTATTACTCTGCGTCAGGTCCGTAATAAAGTCGAAAAGAGCATCTTTTTCGTCCCGCGTCAACTCATCGTTATTGGACTCCACAAGCAGTTGTGCCCTTGGCTCTTGAAACTTTACCTATAATGCAAAAAAAAGTACAGTTTAAATATAATAAACATTATTTTTATTTTACATAGCTGGTTACTAAACTTATCGATATGCATTTGTCGTCTTATCCTCATCATCCCACTGATATGTAATATTGCCAGCATCATCTGTTTGCTTTAATGCATGAGTATGAAAAAATACATCCATGTAGGACACGGGATGTCGGCGAGCTCTTTCTTGTAGTACATAATTTATATATTTTAACTACATATCTAATTACTGAATTTAACAATATACAAATGTAATAATTGTTTAGAATCGTAATTGATAAATTTACCAAGTCCTCATGATGATGCTGGAAAGGTTTGGATTCATCACAATGAGTCAATGGGTACTTACTTCTATTTGCTGAGTTTCTATTTGACTCCGTCTGCAAATTTACATTGAATAATATATTTAATAATTGCAAAACAATTAACGAAATACTTGATAGAATTACTTTGAACTCATCATTGTTCCATCACTTAACCCATTTATCTCATACAGCTGCGCTTATCCATCTCAGTTTCTTTCCCGATTTATTCAGCCTTGAAATTATCTCTTTGTAAGTTTTAGCCACCTTTGAATTCCAATGGCGCTGAAATTGGGCGACATCAGCCACCTTTGTACAATGAGAAAATATTACTAATTTTTCATTTATACTTAATCATATTATAAAACGGTACAAACTTACAAGAAAATCTAGTCAGATGGCCTTCTTGATTGTATTGGGATCTTACTCAACTTGGCTCAACAATCTAACTTCCTACTCATACATGCCTGCTTAAAATACCAAGAACCACTTATGATTGCTCCAACTCAAATCCCCTGTGTTAAGTATAAAACGGAACTTTAGACAATTATATGTATATCATCTAAAAAACACTACTATGCTATTAATTTTGATACTTACGCTCCATCAGCCTTAGGTTGCAAATATACCACTAGATGAGCTGGTGGCTCGCCGCTACTCTCACCATCCGAGCGGAAAAAGCTACGATGTCAGGATCCTGACATATTATGTGCCACATACATACATATCATCTTATTATGTTGCGAAATATGTATAATTCATAATAATTATGATACGATGAATCATTAAAATCTGTAATACATGCTATGTATCATGTTGTGTATGTGCTATGTGTGTGAGTTTACACTTGTTTGCGACTGAGTGTTTTAAACCAATATTAATGAGAAAATATACGTAACGAGAATATTTGCAAAAATTACCGGATATTACTCAGTCCTCGTTGTTTTTTGATCTAGATTCGGTCTCGTGTTCTATATCATTTTCCTCAACACTCTTAAATGCATCGACTAATACATTTGCCTCATCATTTTAAGGTCTAAAATCATTTTAATCGTCCGTAATTGTTATTTCAACATTTTCCTCAATATTTTCTTGATAGGCTTGTTTGTTTGGAATATTCTTTCCACTGAACGTAAATCTTGCCTTAGTTTAGAAAACCGCAGACCAATCTACTTTTTATCTTTTTAGAGTTTGACAAGGGGTGTAATACATTTATAAGGCTTGTTTGGCTAGTACAATAGCATTGTACTTTTAATAATGCGAGATATGTTTTATTTCTATAAGATTATAATTTGGATGCACGTTAATACCAGAACCTGGAACATTGTTGAACCAGTCACATCTAGACAAAAAAAATTCCTCCACAGGTCTTTTAAAATATGTCAATTGCAATACTCGAGTTAACATGCTATAAAAGTCACTTACATAATTATTAGCATCATCACTGCCTTTAAAAATACACCGGTATTGTTCATTATTTTTCCTCCATGAAATCAGGATATTTCTTATTAAAATACTTTCATACTTCTCCATCAAATGGGTTAACGTACCTTCTTCGGCTGTTCTTACACTTTGTCATCTTTGTCATCTCATATGATGTGCTGTAACAAATGATGCATATAACATTTGAAATCTAGGAGTGATAGTAAATAATGTACATGCTTGTATGGAACTTCATTTCTCTTCTTTTTCCTTGGTTTGTATCTTTCTTGATTATATATTTTACAATTCCTAAGATTAGCTCTTCTTTTCAAAATAACATGCAATCATTTAAATATGTATCTATTTTTTTAATCGACAAACCGAAAGATGACATAAGTTTTTTCACTTCATAATAATTTTCACGTATTAAATTATCGGATGACATATGGCGTTTAACAGCTTGAACAACAACCCTAAATACGGCTTCCGTAAGATTGTATTTTGATTTCAATGCAATGTACTTTGAAGTGACCGATAATTGAGTGTCATTTGTACTTTCATTCCAAAGGGGTTTCTTAATTAGCAACATCCAATAAATCATGTTTTTTTCACTCCAACATTTGGTTCTTCTTTGACGTTAATATCGTCGTTATCAATTTCAATAGTAGGAACATTAATCGTGCTGCATCTTCGACCATATGTTCTGTGAGATTCGTCATAATAACTTCATCACCAATAACCTCCATTGACTGTTCTTGATGACGAGCTATAATATCTCCATGACGATTCGACATCAAATAATCAGGTATTAAACTGTATTGGTGCAAATGAATTCTAACCATATACAATATTAAATGCTTCAAAATTTTGTACCTACTATATAGACAATGAATTTCTACATCGTTTCCAATATTACTTAAAGCAAATTCCATAAACAGATTTACCCTATTTGATACATGCAACTCCGATCAATATAATAATTGATCATTTTTTCTGCTTTAAATCCTATGATACATAGTAAAAAAAAATATTTTAACCGTTCATTTTATATTTTGGTTATATTTATTGTTTTAGTAAACGTATACTAAATTATATATGATTTATACAACTTCGCAAATTATCAAAATAAATAAACGATTAAGTGTTCCTTCACATTTTTGTGCACTTTGTGATGTTCAATCATCCTTCTTTCCATTACAAACACAATTAAGAATTACATTCCTTAAATCATATCATTTTAAATAATTTTCCAAATTTTCGGCAGCATTTCCCCCGTATCCCTTGTATCATATACAAATGCGTGTACACAAGGAACGATAAGGAAATGTCATCAAAATTTTATGAACCATTTAAAATGATATGATTTACGAAACATAATAACTTTATAGTGTTTGTAGCTTATCCAATACGGGGACAAATCCGACAAATGTTGTATCCAATGAATAAGGATGTCTGTTTTGTAAAATAAAACGAATATCCATATAACGATCATATTGAACAGTTGTCAGACGAGGCCAAATAATATCTAAAGCTTTTAATATTTGTTTGTATTGAATTTAAATATATAATTTGTTTGTATTTTATCATTGTAAAACATATGTACTAAATTATATATTTTACTATTTCGCATGATATATAATTCGTTTTTGCTTATATACTACATTATATACGAAATTATATATATAATTTTTATATACTAAGTTATACTATTTACGAAATTGTAACTAAGACTAATCCTAACAAATTCATCTGAAATCATTCAAACTTATCAAATACCAAAACAATTCGCATGTTCACATAAATTATCCAAAACTATAATCAATACTAACATAAGTATAACCCATGTTCGTACAAATTAAACTATTTGCAAAACTTATCATAAACCTACGATTAATCCTAATAAAATCACCCTAAACATGTACAATATATATAGCTAAATTAGAAAACCTGCCTATTAGTAATAATTTGAACATTTTGATGATAATAACAGTTAACATGCAATATAATGTAATAAACATTCATTAACTATTAGGAACAAGTATAATACAAATTTAGATCTAAATTAGAAAACCTAAATAGTTAGGGTTTAATTAAAAAACCTGATTTTGAGAGGATTTGAGAGTGGAGAGGGGCAGCACGAGAAATTTGGTGGCGTTTGAGGTGATTTGGAGGTGGTGTGGAGGGGTGCAACATTTGGGGAGGAGGAGAATGATGGGTTTTTGCCTTTTTTGGTTTGGGGAAGACAATGATAGCAGCTCATGAGTTTCTAGAAACATATACATGCGATTTTCAATAGCTATCAATGGCCGCAAATGGTAGTTATCGCAATTGCTCTCAACGGTTAGTTAATTAAAATAACAATTTTACCCCGAAAACAACTGGTCGTTGCTTTCACCATTAGCGACTGTCAGAAATGGGTCGTTGCTATATATTGTAGTTCTTATAGTGTGAAGTCCTGATTATCAGATACACACTGATCTCATACTTAGCTATATTTCTAGTCTAGTCCTACTTCAGAGCCTTGCATATCCCTCATTTTGGGTCTTACCGATCTCATAGTCAAATTGTGAGTATTTTTTCCAACTTGTTCCAAAGTGATATACCAATGAGTCTATACGGCCGTGGATTTGTGTGATCATCCATAATAGATTATTAGCAGTCCAGATATCCAAAACCAAAGCGTAATCGTCCTATTAAAAAGGGGGTTAACATGGAGAATGTAGTTTGTTTTTGTTTGATTAGAATTATTTAATTCCATTAAGGTGGGTAAAAGTATCCAACTAACATAATACTGCTAAATTTGCATGGATAAGAGGTTAATTGATTTTTTTCATAAGTCATCATGGCTAGATAATAGTATTTTCACCAAAAAATGGTTCAAATACCAATGGTATGAGAACTGTACTATACCAATGTGGTTAGAAAATAGATGGAGCCGCAATCACAAGCAAAAATTGAGGAAATTAAAATGAAGACAAAGGTTTTATAATGGTTCGACCCTAAGCTAGGTCTACGTCCACTATGAAGGTAGCTTGCATTATCATGACAATGATTACAAAGCATATAAACTCTCTTTGTTCATACATTTTCTCATTCTCTCAACATATTCTCACTCTTACTTACAAATCTCACTTAAATTCACGGGATTCAATGGAGGAATGGTGGAATCCATGGAGGAGAAGAGGAGGATGGGCGAGCGATGGAGAAGGAAGACGTCTTTGATCTTTTCTCACTTATAGGATTATAATGGATGCCGTGGTCAAATGGATGAATAACCTTTGAATGGAGATCATGATGATGGTTGAAATGCTTAAGGAATGATGGAGGAATGAATTCCACAACACATCGTGGTAGCAAAAGAGTCCCCCCTCATGGTGGTTGCCATGGCCTATTTATAGGTGAACTCCCCTGAAGAAATGAGCTGAAATTCATATATGCAGGCTATAGGTCGTTTGTTCCCTTAATTACAAAAATGCCATAGCCTCTTTGTAGCTAACTGGTGATAACCATATCAGCTGTTTTGTGTGAGCAATCTTTATGCGTGCAAAGGAGCTGATCGGATGAATGGATGTTGGGCGACTGATCAAGACTTGTAGAACAGACATTAGCACGACCGTTCAGGAGTTGATATCTGACTGACCGGTGGGAGGTATCGGCTTGAAGCGACAATAGCTAATTAGAGAACAAACGACTGCTTAGACCTGAGCAGGTGGAATGAGCAGGCAGGTAATGAGTGTTCGAGTGACTGGTTGGAGCTTTGGGATAGATGCGGTCGGGCGGACCGAGGATGGATCCGTGAGCCCTGGCATTTTGGGTTACTTGTCTAATGGTTGTGTATGACCGATCAATATAACATGAGCGAGCAACTCTCTGCAGATGTGTAGTCTTATTGTGTTCAAATCAGGTCATTCTTGGGCTTGTCTTGTATGTACGATCTCTCCATATGGTCAAGCTAATTTGTTATATTCGACCAGTTTTGATGAGCGGACAACCTAACCATTCTATAAGTCAGAGTGAGCTTTCTTTATGTGCGAGCGATCTCTTAGATCATGTCGTGCCCAGGTTTCATGATGTTCGAGCAACTTCTCTTGATGTAGAGGTGAATAACTTTCTCTAATATGAGCGATCGACCTCTTTGGGTATGAACGGTCGGTCCCTTGAGTTGTGCTCGTCTTTCACTTTATGCTCTATTCCTGTTTATGTGCAAACGTCCCTCTGATATCGAAATGGGCGAGTCCGATATCAAATACGAGCCTTCTAAGTTTGCTTGGGTCATATTGTCTCTTTGTATGGTCGAACCATGTGCGATCCATCTGTTTTGATGTGTTTGGCCTTGGTTATGTAGGGTCTCCTTTTACCTTGTACGAACGACTCGAGTGTCCTGGATTATATATGCACATCTAAGCCCCATAGCAGTCGTCCTGTAGTTCTTACAAAGATTTAATACGCCAATTATTCACATGCTTTTTTCAGGGACAAACATTTTCCCCTCGAAGTTCTTAATTTTCTTATTCCGCGGAAGAATACGGGCTTCAAAATAATTGATCATAACGTAATTTGGTAATTAAATCTTTGTTTTCCAAGGGGTGATCGCTCATGGATTTCGATTATTCTAGGCTGAACAAGTCTGAAGTCGCCATAGGTTGCTCGTATTGTCAGGCATATTATGGTGGTTCGAGCAAGTTGGTTTTGGTGGGTCGTCATATTTGTACAGCTAGGCAGGTTTGAATTTGACTAGGCTGACATGGCAAGAACATTCTGGACTAGCCTTTTTGTCCTTTCTTTTCCCTCATTTTATCTCTTTCCTTCAAAGAACGCTCTTGATGGTGGCAATGTTCTAGACAATCTTGCAAGGCAATTCGTATCTTTAATTTTCACCCAGACTTCTCTTTAAAACTCTCAATTTTCCTAACTCACCATTTTGTTTGACGCTTCCAGCGATACCTGACTGATTTTTGAATTAAAGCAACTTCTCTTTGGATCTGAAGCACCATGATTGTTTTGGGTAAGTTTTTACTTTTTACTTTGCCTTGATTCGATTAAGCAGCTGCCGATGCGTAGATAGCTTTGAACTAGGATGTTTCAAGTGCGGTTTGACTGATTTGAGTATAAATTGGGATTTTGGGGATAATCAGATCTGTTTGGCGAAGGTGTTGTATATGTAATTTTTTGGTAAATCTGAATCAGATGGAACCTTTTGAATTTTTGGTCTCAATATTGATTACAAGTTATTTGTTGGAATGCCTCAGACACTTCTTTGCTATGTAACTGCACAATTACACCCTTGATAATATGGCTTTTGAATCTTTGATTGATCATTGCTCAAATTTGTATTTTAGTTTGGAAGGTTTTGGTAACCCAAGTCTGACCCGACAAGGGTCGTTTCTGCCCGACTCCTATACGGGGCTAGTCTTAAACAAGCTCTCTTTGGTTGAGTATGTGTGACTACCTTGGGTTCAGTGTGCACAGACGATGCGTACCCAAGATTTGTGAGGAATGAACGACCGGTCTGTGCGATCAGACCGAAAATTTTCATGAATAGTCGTTCATGGGCCATGTAGGTCCGACCAGATTTATGACCATTTCCGGACATTCCTGGTTTGAATCATGCATGGCTTCTACTAGTCTGTCCATGCCTAAATTTGGTCAGGTTGTTTTGCTCGATCCTGTAGGGTCGGTCGTGCACGACCTTTATTCATGCCCTGATTATCCTGTTTTGATCAATATTCAAACTGAAATAGCCCTTTGGTGCTCAACACATACTGAGTTGTCTTTTGGTCTCCTCCTTAGGTTCAAAGACGAAATTCTTTATGTTAGGAAGACTGAAGAGGAAGACAATGAAGAGGAATGACAGGAGAAGCAGGCTAAAGAATAAAAGGAATTCAGGTAGAGGTGACCTTCTAAGATGTTCTACACTGGGTGAACCTCCCATTTTGGATATCTAAACTTCTTCTGACCAACTATCTTCAACTTCTCCATCCATTACTTCAGCTTCTTCTAATCTTCAAACGATTATTCAGAGGCCTCTTTACATTTCTAATCCCTGCAACCCTGTTCTTGCTGAACGATTCAAGGGTTGGTGCTTAGAAGGTATGAGCTTTGATTTGAACATAGACCAGTTTGATACGTGGATTATCACTGGTAAGATGGATGCTATGAAAGATTGCATACTGGCAGAATTTGATCAATTAGAGGCACGACCAAATTTGGTTAGAGATCATATTTTGAAAGTTAGATACTATATTGTGAGGCGACTGGGTGATTGGCAAACTTTTGTTGGCAATCTCCAAAAGTGGAATAAGGAGAACATCGATCGAATTCATACTTTAGAGAATGACAAGTTTTAGCTTATCAAGGCCCTTGAATCGCGGGATAAGATCATTGCTTTTCATACTAGGAAGTTATGATTGGCTAGCTTCACCTTTCATTATTCCCGTTATTTCCTTCGATGTGTTGTGTTTAGACTGGTTGTATATGCAAGTGCCAGTCCCTGCTTATTATCTTATGCTTATGCTGGTATTTTGACAACCCTGTGACTATTTTGTGACTTTGTGATGTCGCTGTGCCTTGTTTAATTAGTATGGATGGTGCCTTTGTTTGTCATTATGTAGTTTTTTGTTGATCATATGATCGTAGCGAACCTATGATACTTAGTTTTAACGTTACCAGTTCGTTTTTGATGCTATAACAGCTATTGTAGCCCTATCAGGCTAGAAGTGATCAGTATTTCAAATTTCTTTAGCCATACTTGGAATTCGGTTTAGCTTGGCTGGTTTCGTGTCAATTTTCAATTATCCAATTTAGGGGGTCATGCATTCATCTACATCCTTGCTAACTTGGTAGCCCAAGTCCTTCGGAGTTTGAACATGAATGCATGCCATACAAGTGGGTTATTTATTTTAAAATGTGTTCAATCGTAATTCTATCTAACCCGGTGATCCAAGCCCTTCGAAGATTTGATTTAAAAATATATTTTCTATTTTAGATGTATTCAACCATATTTCTTACTAACTCAGTGGCCCGAGTCCTTTGAAGATTGGGTTTGAATACATATGTCATTATTATGTATTATATATACATACATACATACATATATATATATATATATATTGGTGTATTCAATCATATTTCTCACTAACTCAGTGACCCGAGCCCTTCGGAGATTAGGTTTGAATACGTATAAATTTAACCCAACTTTATACCTTCCTTGTTCTGACTAGCTCAGAGTTGAGAAGATTAAGTCAGATACCCCCTTTCGGCTAGGATTTCTGTTACCCCCTTTCAGCTAGGATTTCTGTTACCCTCTTTCGACTAGGATTTCTGTTACCCACTTTCGGCTAGGATTTCTGTTACCCACTTTCGGCTAGGATCTCTGTTAGCGCTGGTCCTTCCAGCATGTTTGTCGGTCCTTCTGGCACTAGGACTGGTGCTTCCAGCCTAGGTTTGTCGGTCCTTCTGACTTTATGCTTCATCCCGGGAGGTGGACAAAAGTTCCTTTTATCAAGCTTTACCTCGAATTAAAGAATTTGTGTCCTGCAACTAACAAGGTGCCTTTTTTGGAACTTGGCAATCTTTTAATTACGGGTAATATCTGTCCTTCCGACTTGATGCTTCATCCCGGGAGGTGGACACTAGTTCTTCTTATCGAGTTTTATCTCGACTTAAAGAATTCGTGTCCTGCACCTAACAAGGTGCCTCTTTTGGGACTAGAAATCTTTTATCCGTGGGACAAATTGGGTTGCTTCCATCTTTTTGTTATCTTCACGGCTTGGTACCAATACTTTTGCTGGACGCTTGCTAAGGAAGGATTTGAGTTTTTGCGATGAAAGGGGTAGCTTGCCAACTCGTTACCCATTCGCTTGTTTTTGATTACACGATGCTTTTGGCACTTCGCGTTGGGATTGTTCCGATCGGGACATGCTTGGGAAGCTTCCAACTGTGATTGAACTTTGAAAGAGTGATTGCTTTCGTTTTCCTACATAAAGAAGCCAATTTTTAGCAAAAAGTCTGCAAATACATGATTCGTGCAAGCGAGTAGAGTTTCTCACTCGTGACTTTTTATATGTTCATAGCTTTAATGCAAAATTTGCAAATATTTACAACTTTTACAAAAGATCTAAACAATACATTATAAAAGGTGGCAGCGGACATGCTCGCTGCTTTCAAGCTCGAGGAATCTGGACTTCATCCGTGGTGGACAATTTAAAAGTGCTATTTCGAAGTTTTTTTTTTTGGTTCATAACATAGGGTTCATCATGATTTGATTGTAATCAAAACACATATCCATTAAAGACAATAACTCATGCCCAGCCGTAGAATTCATTAGCTGATATATTCTGGGAAGAGGGGAGTTATCTTTTGGACAAGCTTTGTTAAGATGAATAGTCTGCGTAGACTCGCCACCTGCCATAGAGGTGTTCATTCTATGAAACGTATTTATGAAGATCACATTAATGGATACCCCTATGTCAACTAGGACTTTTTTCACAACTGCAAGGCCAAGACCAATTGTGATCACCATGGCATCAACAGTTGGTGTAAGTAGTCCGCCAGAATCTTTATTCCTGAATACCATACCATCGGCTGGAATTTTAAGTATCTTCATTGAAAACTTGTTATTTAGGACCATGCACCTTTCTTCTTTCGGGACACCCTTCAGCTCGTTAGCATACCTTTCCATATCTGCCCAGCTGGATTCGGCCCACCAAAAATCATGTTGATTATTGGTCTCGAGTCAACAAGTGTCTGAGCTTTCTGACCCTATCCGGACTGATTGGTAGTATTGGTTTGCCCCGAGGTAGTTGGAGTGTTTTGAGGATTCTTCACATACCGTTAGAGTTGGTTATTTCTAATGAGTTCTTCAATCAAACTTTTCAAGTGTCGATATTTGTTAGTGCTATGCCCTGGTTGGTTATGAAACTAACAGAACTTTCCCGATTTGGCTGCATCGTCTGATATCCTTAACAGCCGAGGTTGCGGATAATCCTCTGCATCTTTTACGGCCAAGTAGATGTTCTCAGGAGTGTCATTTAATGAAGCTAGCTCTGACGAGCCATGAAGACAAAACTTTTTATTAGCCTTATTGTCATACCCATCATTGGCTCATTTCCGTCCCTAAGTTTTCTGTTGGTTACACTGAGTAGCGGTACTTTTAGGAGCTTTGAGAAGTTGGCTACCACCAATGCTCTGAAGAGGTATAGGATTATCGTTCACTCTCATGTACTCTTCTGTTTTTTATAGAACTTGTCAAGAGTGTTCGGTTCCTTCATTTTTATCCATCTCCCGAATTTACTTGTTTTGTCTATAGTGTCAAGTAAAGCCATGAGGATTATGCGTGGCTTTGGATTTCTTACTTTAGACAAAGCAACATTGAATTGACTAAGAAAGGATTTAACAGCTTCTCCTAACTCCTGCTTTATGGCTGAGAGCGTTATGGCATCCTCGGCTTTGGTGGCATACAAGCAGGACTGCTCCTTGAGCTTTTTAGTCAGGTTAGAGAGCCGGTCTACTGATTTAGGTGGGAGTTTTGTAAACCATAATGTTGCAGCACCCTCTAAGTAGAAAGGAAAGTTCGTGCATCTCATATCGTTAGTTGCTTTTGTCGCACCCGTATACCACTCATATTTGAACAGAAAGTAGTTAGGATCAACAAGGCCGTTGTACGGGGGCAAAGTTGGAGGATTAAATTTCTTTGGACATTCTGCTTCAAGGATTCTCTTGGTGAATGGAGTTCTATCAGGAGAGAAGTCCCATTCTCTTTCTTAGTCTTTGCTAGCCTGATTCCTCTTCATGATTTTCTTTATCATGTCGGAGATGTATTCTTCGGTGTTGTGATGCTTCGCGAGGCTAGGCTCTTTTCCAAATGTTCGTCTAGGCATGCGATCCTGGTTATATAGCTTAGGTAGTTTACCTTCTTGGTGAGGAGGTGCCCCCGTAATAGAAGTGGTAACCTCTCGAGCATTAACCTCAGAATGATTTTTAGCTTTTGATTGCAACTTTCCGCTGTTAGCTTCGTCCTTATCTCTCAACCAATCATGATTGTCCTCCATGTTGTTGCTGTTGCAATCATGGTTAAAAGCAGACAAATTATCATTTTCTTCGAGATCAACATGGACTTTTTGGAGGGGATGTATTTGATCGAGAATTAAGGCTGGCGTCGAGTTTCTCCATCATAGCTCGAGTAGAAGCATCCGTCCTTTCGTTCAGTTGGCAACAACATTGGCGACGACTATGTCTAATTCATCTCTTGTTACACCGGCTTTGCTTCTAGAATTTTGGCCAACTTTAGTGTTTCTTCATTACCAATGTTATCGGCATTTCCAACACTTTTACTAATGGTCTTCTTAGATTTTGCCATTATGTTGGAGAAGGAGACGGTCTAGAATTCCAATGAAAGGCTTTCAACCTTGTGAGAGAATGTGAGGGAAGGAAGTGCGAATGCGGCCCCACGGTGGGCGCCAAATGTTTTCACCAAAAAACGGTTCAAACACCAATGGTATGAGAATCGTACTATACCAATGTGGTTAGAAAATAGATGGAGCCGCAATCACAAGCAAAAAATGAGGAAAATAAAATGAAGACAAAGGTTTTAGAGTGGTTCTGCCCTAAGCTAGACCTACGTCCACTATGAAGGTAGCTTGCATTATCATGACAATGATTACAAAGCATATAAACTCTCTTTGTTCATACATTTTCTCATTCTCTCAACATATTCTCACTCTTACATACAATCTTGCTTATTCACGGGATTCAATGGAGGAATGGTGGAATCCGTGGAGGAGAAGAGGAGGATGGGTGAGCGATGGAGAAGGAAGACATCTTTGATCTTTTCTCACTTGTAGATTATAATGGATGCCATGGCTGAATGAATGAATAATCTTTGAATGGAGATCATGATGATGGTTGAAATGCTTAAGGAATGATGGAGGAATGAATTCCGCAGCACTTCGTGGTGGCAAAAGAGGCCCCCCTCATGGCGGTAGCCATGGCCTATTTATAGGTGAACTCCCCTGAATAAATGAGCTGAAATTCATATATGCAGGCTATAGGTCGTTCGTTCCCTTAATTATGAAAATGCCACCGCCTCTTTGTAGCCAACTGGTGATAACCGTATCAGCTGTTTTGTGTGAGCAATCTTTATGCATGCAAACGAGATGATCATATGAATGGATGCTGGGCGACCGATCAAGACTTGTAGAACAGATATTAGCGCGACCGTTCAGGATTTGATATCTGACCGACCGGTGGGCGGTATCGGCTTGAAGCAACAGTAGCTAATTAGAGAACAAACGACTGCTTAGACCTGAGCAGGTTGAATGAGTAGGCAGGTAATGAATGTTCGAGTGACTGGTCGGAACTTTGGGATAGATGCGGTTGGGCAGACTGAGGATGGATGCGTGAGCCCTGGCATTTTGGGTCACTTGACCAATGGTTGTGTACGACCGATCAATGTAACATGAGCAAGCAACTCTCTGCAGATGTGTAGTCTTATTGTGTTCAAGTCACGTCGTTCTTGGGCTTGTCTTGTATGTACGACCTCTCCACATGGTTGAGCTAATTTGTTATGTTCGACCAGTTCTGATGAGCGGACGACCTAACCGTTCTGTTAATCATGGTGAGCTTTCTTTATATGCGAGCGATCTCTTAGATCGTGCCGTGCCCGGGTTTCATGATGTTCAAGCACCTTCTCTTGATGTAATGGTGAATAACTTTCCCTAATATGAGCGACCGACCTCTTCGGGTATGAACGGCCGGTCCCTTGAGCTGTGATCGTCTTTCACTTTATGCTTTATTCCTGTTTATGTGCAAATGTCCCTCTGATATCGGAATGGGCGACTCCTATATCAAACACGAGCCTTCTAAGATCGCTTGGGTCGTATTGTCTCTTCATATGGTCGAACCATGTGCGACCCATCAGTTTTGATGTGTTTGGCCTTAGTTATGTGGGGTCGCCTTTTACCTTGTACGAACGACTCGAGTGTCCTGGATTATGTATGCACATCTAAGCCCTGTAGCGGTCGTCCCGTAGTTCTTACAAAGATTTAATACGCCAATTAGTCACATGCTTTTTTAGGGATAAACAAATAGAATCTTGTAAACATTTTTAGAAAAAAGAAAAAGATGACGAAAACTTCTACATTTTGTATGATTTATTTCAAACTGAAGATGAAAAGGCAAATATGTACCCTCAAAGTCCCGATTCTAACCACCTTAGTTTCCTTTCGCGGGGAATGTAGAGAAATAATGTTAAGATCACTTGAACTTCTTTTTAGTCTAACTTTTGCTTTATTTATCATTCTTAACATGTTTTCTCTTTCAAACCGCTAGTGTTTTAAAGTTCCAATCCAATCTCGGTTTGATCATAGTTAACCTCTAATCTTTGAATGCTACAACCCTGAAAATGGAAAAGCCCTTATGTGTACATTAAACCGCTGTCTAACATCAAAATCTTTACCTTGACCTCTTTAAACTATACAGTTCTTCGAATTTGAAGAAAATTATCACTTCACTCTTCGAGTTTTTAAAATCAATTTAACAAATGATCAATGTATAAATTTACGAATCACTGTTGCACTAGACCTCTTTCATCTTCGAAAATTATAAAATTTATAATCTGAAAAAATAATAAAATCTATAATTTGCACTAGACGCTCAAAGTCCCGATTACTAACCTTAGTTTCCTTTCACGGGGAATATAGAGAAATAATGTTAGGACCACTTGAACTTCTTTTTAGGTTAACTTTTCTCTATTTATTTTTTGAAAATGGTTTTTTCTCTATTTATCATTCTTAACATGTTTTTTCTTTCAAACCGCTAGTGTTTTAAAGCTCTAATCCAATCTCGGTTCGATCATATTTAACCTTTAATCTTTGAATGCTACGACTTTGAAAATGGAAAATCCCTTATGTGTACATTAAACTACTATCTTACATAAGAACTTTTACCTTGACCTCTTTAAACTATATGATTCTTCGAATTTGAATAAAAGTATCACTTCACTCTTCAAGTTTTTACAAAATCAATTTAAAAAATAATCAATATATAAATTTACGAATCATTGTTTGCATTGGACCTCTTTCATCTTCGAAAATTATAAAATTTATAGTTTGATTTTTCTTTTCTTTTTTAAATTTAATTAAACTAATATTTGTTATGAAATGTTCAGTTTTTTTAAACATTAACGTATCAATTGTAATTGGTTAATTTTTTTTATAAAATCAGAATTTTTTTCTTTTTTCATATGTGGGTGTTTTTTCGTTTTTTTTCCCAATAATAACAGTAAACCGTTTATTCACGCTAACAAAAAATGGAAATAATTGCAATTTTATCCTTTTCTATAAGATCAAATTGGCATGGATGAGAGCGTGGGTAAGAAGATGAAAAAGGAGAATTTCTCCTATACACGATCGGTCGAGATGACCTTGCTTCCTTGTACTGTTTATATCAAACCCCGGAAATACACGTGGCCTCACGTGTTTAGTCAATGCATCCGTAACCCAACCTGTGTTGGCCAATGTCCCTGGACGCATTCGTGACCAAATTCAGTTGCCATCCCTTTATCAAACTCGTATTCTTCTCCCACATTCTACTGTTTCAATTGTCAATTTGATTGTAAATATTTTATTTTCTTGATAAGCAAGAGAAAAATGGAGCCAAAGACGATGAAGGAGGAAGAACTATTTCATGTAACTCATAAAGTTCCATCTGGTGATAGTCCCTATGTTAGAGCTAAACATCTTCAGGTATTTTATATGTTAGCGATAATTATGAAGTACAATTAGGTTTTAAATATAGACAATGATTTTGATAACTTGAATATGCCTGAAATTACATAAAAAGTATACTAGGGTTTTGCTAAATTGCAAACTAACTCACTTTTTATTTACGATTTACATTGCTTAAAGTAAATAATGGATCGCCATTTATTTGATTACATCAATATTAGTTGAATAATATGTGATTTACATCAATTTGTTTGACAACTATTTACATCAATATTAGTTGATGCCCATATGAAACTATAATTTAGGATTTTTAGTCGCGGTAAATGATCATGGAGTGTGATAATAGTTGATTAACAAGGAAATTAGAAATAGCCTGTTGCCTACAGCTTCTTGTTTTACTTGCTTGGTGGTATGTATAAGCAATACCATTGACGTTCCGTGGTATGCCTTATGTATTGTGATAATAAGCAATTATATTCATTTTTTCTCCTCTCCCAGAAGCCTAGATCTCTTAATTTCCTCCCAGAAGTCTAAATCCAAATTATGGTTTTTATATGGAATATTATTTATGGGTATATTTTATTTTCAAATTTTGAACACAAAATCCAAATATTTATATTTCGTTTAGGAAGTTTTAAAAAAGGGATATTAAAAGTAGTACAAGTAATTAATTTTTTGTTAGTTAGGACTATTAACCGCATTAAGAGGTAGAAATAACGGCATTCTTAGCCTAACTATAAAAACAATATATAATAAATAAATACATGTAGAAACCAAATTCAGTACCCGTGATCATTGAGTTTTTAGATATAGAGTTCTATATCTTTTACCTAATTAATTAGTGGAGATTTATCAAATGAATTCTAGCTGTTTCAGGGTGATCCATATTCCCACTAAAGCACATTTGTAGCTATGAATATCATTTGTGGCTTTAAAATATGTAAGCGTTATGAATGATCAACTTGCTTGATCTGGTTAAAAAACAATTAAAATAAAGGTGCATTAAGTAGCATATTCATAGACTGATCTAAGCTATCTAATCTTTTGTCCTGAAGATTCAGATTTCTAAACGAACCTTTTTTGGTTTACAACAAGGCATTATGTCACCCAAATTCATCTAAGAGGACTGCTCTAATGTATGCAATTTAAGTCTGAATAACATTTGTTATGATTGATAAGTTAATACTCTTGTTATTTGGCATTTTTCCGTATACATACAAATTCACTATAATATTTGTTTCACTTCCAAAGTGACACATGATTCTATGGAGTAAAACTTCAGTAATGTGCCAATTGTGTTCGTAGCTAAAAATGTCTAGATCTCTTTGTTAATTATGGTGATTTTTCTATTAATCTATATGCATGAAGATTGCTTGATCCCTATTGGAAGTCTATGAATAATGCATGCATTAATTATACATGTGCATAATAATTAACTGATAATGCTTTGCAGTTGCATGTTTAAATCATAACAACCACATTAGATGAATTACATGTGTTAATTGGAGTAACATTACTTTTTACGCATTGTGTTTATGCATTCACGTTCCTTACATGTATATTTATAGGGCTGTCAATCAGTATCAGAAAATTTTGATATACTTCCGCATTCATATTCGAAAATACGGAATATATCCGTTATTCGAGATGCGGATACGAACATCCGAGAATCCTTTTGGATACGCGTATAGTTACAGTGGTGTCCATATCCGAAAAATATCCGTTTGATTTTCTGATGCGTTCGCACGCGTGTATTTTATATAATGTTTTTTTTTTGGCAAGGCCGACCGGTTTTTAAGGTGACCGCAAACACCTTTATTATAGATAAAGGTACCGGTACTCTGTAAATGCACAGAGTAACATTCCTGGTTTGAAGTGTCCAGTCACTATCATAACAAAACAAGTATAGATATCACAATACATGGTACAGAGTAATGCATAAATGGAAACTAAGGTACATCACCTCCAGAACCGTCATCATCACCAGCATCCTCATAGAAATAGCCTGTGTAAGGAGTCATATTACGTTTATAGAACCAAAAGCGAAGAGCCAGATCTTCCACCAAGGAGAGGCTGAAGAACAGATAGGACGTGATTATATAATGTTTAATTTACATCTAAGCATAAATTAATACATAGATTTCTCAAAATTTGCTAAACTAATCTCAACTATTAGATTATAAAAGAATGTTCTATTTGGTATTATGTAATAATTTAAATCATGTACTCATTTTATTTTGTGGTATGGTTCTAATTAATACATAATTGTGTATGTGCTTCTATGATTTATGTTTTGTTTTATTTTAGTCCTATGGTTGTGTTTTTCATACTTGAATGCTTTATCTTCAAAAATATTAGTTGTATAATTTTTTTTTGATTGATGTATTGTTTGTAATTTTTAATTAGACGTGTTCATATTTTCAAAAAATATTTTATTAACCAAATTTGCATGTGAGTGGTGTATTTGTAAACTTTTATTGTTTTATTTTCAGATTTTTTTCGGATATTTTCTTATAACCGCATCCAATGTACATTTTTAAGTTTCAGATATGAATATTTTCGGATATCCGTATTTGTTGAGAAGGATACTCATATTTTCGTATTTTCGAAAATATCCGCGGATACAGATACAAATATTCTTAAATAGATATCCACGGATATCGGATACAGATTTTCATTTTTGGATATGGATTCGGATACATCACTATCCGTATCCGACTGCATCATAGTGAAAAATACGAGGCTTTTTTTTAATTAAAAAACAACAACGCCACCACCTTGTTGAGAGGAGTTTGATGCGTGAACCGTACGGTTCTGGAAAGTAATAAATTCAGGAATGCAAGTGGACAGGCCCCTGAAAGACATGTTAGTAGTAATGAAGCAAACAAAACAGATCGGGAGACGGCAGTGGAAGCCATCAAATCCTTCTATAACATCGTGTTACCCAAATTCTGTTCTGCTTGGGGTTTTAAACAAACAAATTTTTTTTGAATATTCAAATCCATCAAACCCATTATGTTACCCATCGATTCCATCAAATCTAGGCTATCTAATCTTTTGTTCTGAAGTTTCAGAATTCTAAACGAACTCTTTTGGTTCACATCATGGCATTATGTAACCAACTTGCGCGCCCCAGATTACCGTTGCGCCAGGCACCACCTTTGGAATAAAACATCAACAATGTGCCAATCATGTCGGTAGCTAGAATTGTCTTGGTAGATCTCCTTGTTAAATATGGTGATTTTTCTATATGCATGATGTATACTTATAGCTACTGGAATTCTATGAATGGTGCATGCATTACTTGTACATATGGGCAATAACATAACTGATATTGCATTGCAGTTGCATGCTTAAAACGTAAGAATCACATTAGATGAATAACATACGTCACTTCTTACATGCTATGTTTATACATGCACATCATATATATTCCTCTTCTCCAATAGCTAACATATAGTGAAACTTCAAAAAAAAAAAAAAAACAGCTTGTTGAGAAGGACTTTGATGCATCAATTGTATGGTTTTGGAAAGCAATAAACGTAGGCGATCGAGTGGATAGCTCTCTCAAAGACATGGCAGTAGTAATGAAACAACAAAACAGACCAGGAGAGGCAGTGGAAGCTATCAAATCCTTCCGCCACTTATGCTCAAAACAAGCTCAAGAGTCCCTTGACAATCTTTTAATCGCCTCTACAAGAAATGCAACCTAATGGACGAGCAAATCAAGATGCTAATGCAAATACTCAAGTCCATCTACATAGGAGAAGCCTTCAATGGTAAAACAACAAGGAAAGCAAGATCTCATGGAAAGAAGTTTCAAGTCTCCAATCATCAAGAAACTGCTATGGTTTTAGGCAATCTTGGATGGGCTTACAAATCAAGATTTAAGAAGAAAATGGTTTGTATTATATTACAGAAGTAATTGCATAGATTGTAAAGAATAATACAGTAACGTATGTTTAGCTATCACATATATATAGCCGCTAGATATAAACATACAAAGAAATAAAAAGACATTTGTCTCATGGACCAAGCCCAGCCCAATTTATGAGTAGTGATATATCCATCGTTCAATGTACTGATTGTCTTTATTAGCTGCCCTCAAATATTGCTAGGGTTTTCATCCTTCCCCTTTCCTTGCGCCGCCATCGACAACACATGGCTCCTCTCTTAATCTATGGAAGTTCTTTGCCGAGAGGGCTTTAGTTAAAACATCAGCTCTTTGAAAATAAGCAGGAACGTGATTCACCTCCAGCTTTCCAGCAAGTGTCTGCTCACGCACGAAGTAAAGATCAATCTCGATGTGCTTCGTGCGTGCGTGTTGAACAGGATTCGCTGAAAGTGATACGGTGCTCAAGTTATCACACCAAATCGTGGGCTTCTTGTTGGATTGGAACCCTAGTTCTTTAATTAAGGAATTGATCCATATAATTTCAGCCGCCGTGCTCGCCACAGACCGATATTCAGCTTTCGTGCTAGAGCAAGAGACTGTTGCTTGTTTTTTTGAGCACCAGGAGATCGGATTTGAGCCCATGTATACGCAGTATTCTGATGTTGATCGTCGATCGTCTGGATCTGACGCCCAGTCCACATCACTGTAAGCTTGCAGGTTGATTTCTTTACTTTTTCTTAACTTTAAACCATGATCTAAAGTGCCTTTTAAATAACGAAGTATTCTTTTGACTGCACACCAATGTTCATTTAGAGGATTGTGCATAAATTGTGACACCTTATTCACACTGTAACAAATCTCTGGTCTCGTGACTGTAACGTATTGCAATGCTCCGACTATGCTTCTATAGAATCTTGCATCACTGATAGCTTCTTCTCTATGTTTAGATAGTCTTAAGTTTGTAGTCATGGGTGTAGGTAGAGGATTTGCTTTATCTATTTTAGCACGAGTCAGAATCTCTGAAATATATTTCTTCTGTGATAGAAGAATTTCATCCTTGGATTTTTGCAAAATTTGAATGCCTAAGAAGTAATTTATATTTCCCATATCCTTTATGGAGAAAATTTCGCTGATGCACTTAATAATACTACTGATTTCTTTGTCATCATTCCCAATTATAATAATATCATCAAAGTACACCAGTATGAATATCATGTTATCACCTCTTTTTCTAATGTGCAATGAATTATCTGACTTAGCTGTACTGAATCCTAAGTTTGCAAATGTGTCTTTGAGCTTCTCGTACCAAACTCTGGATGCCTGTTTAAGGCCATAGATAGCTTTATGTAGTCTGCATACCAATTTTGTTCCATTATCAATCTCATATCCTTCAGGTTGCGTCATAAAAACTTCTTCATGTAAGTCTGCATTCAAAAAAGCATTATGCACATCTAGCTGCTTTATGTTCCATTGATTATGCAATGCAATTGTTAACATAATTCTGATGGTAGTGGGCTTAACCACTGGTGAGAAAGTCTCTGTAAAATCAAAACCAAACTCTTGTGAATATCCTTTCGCGACGAGTCTGGCTTTGTATTTTTCAATGCTACCATCAGGCTTTCTTTTCAACTTATATGTCCATTTACATCCAATGACGTTTTTGTGCTTAGGTCTTTCAACTAAACTCCAAGTTTTATTCTTCAATAATGCATTATACTCCTCCTTCATAGTCATTTTCCAGTTTTCATTGTTGATAGCTTCTTTGAAATTGATAGGTTCCCTGTCATTCAAACTAACATTGTATAACTTTGGCTTAAAGATCCCACATTTAGCTCTAGTTAGCATGTGATGTCTGTTCACATTAGTTTCTTCTACATGACCTACCGGGTTGTCTATGTTTGCACTGTTTGACCTTTCTGTATCAGCACTGGTTGACCTTTCATTATTGTTACTGCTAGTTTATCTGCTATTAAATGTAGAAACACCTTCATTGTGACACTCACCAATACCTGCATCCCCTTGAGTAGCAACATCATCATGAAACATGTTGTTTAGTGAATCTTAAGAACTGCAACTTGTTCTGGTGCTGGGTACAGTGCATTCATCATCTGTGTTGTCCTTGCCTTCCTGATCAGGTTTTCTAGTGTTCCACTCAGTTAACTCTGGTGGTGAAATGATCAGTTTTTCTGTTCCAGTTATTCTTTTAGCTGTTTTGATGTTGTTGTCTGCAAAAGGAAATACAGATTCATTGAACTTCACATGTCTAGAAACATAAATTCTGCCACTACCATCTAAGCATTTAAAACCTTGTTTATCACTTGCATAGCCCAAAAAGGTGCATGTCGTGGACCTTAAGCTTAACTTATGCTTATTGTAGGGCCTAAGATGTGGGAAACATAAGCACCCAAAGGTTTTTAATTCTAGGTAATTTGGTTTAGTCTTATGTAACATTTTGTAGGGACATTTTCCACCACGTATGACAGTAGGTAATCTATTTATTAAGTACACTGATGTCGCAAATGCCTTTGTCCAAAATTTTATTGGCCGTGATGCTTGTGACATCAGTGTCAATCCTGTCTCTATGATATGCCTATGTTTCCGCTCGACTAAACCACTTTTCTCCGAATTATGTGGACATGTAGTCCTATGTTGGATGCCTTTGCTTTCTAAATAAGTTTTTAATGTCTTAAATTTAGACCCCCATCAGTTTGAAGTACTTTAACCATGCAGTCAGTTTGTTTTTCTATGTATGTAATAAATTGCATGGTTATTTTACAAGTCTTGACTTGTTTTTGAGAAAGAAAATCCAAGTGTATCTTGTAAAAGCATATACAAATGAAAGGTAGTACCTGTATCCATGATCATAATTCATGGGTGCTGGACCCCATAGATATGCTGCAATCAATTCAAGAGGTGCAGTATATATAGTATTGGAGTCACTGAAAGGCAATTTGTGACTTTTCCCAATTTGACAATGTGTGCAAATATATGAATCAGGTATGAATTCAGAACTAATATCATTTTCATTCAACACTTGTTTTACAATTTTCAAATTTGGATGTCCTAACCTATTATGCCAACACTCAAATTTTGTGTTACTGTCAACATTGCAAATTTCAATATTATTACAGTAATTTTCTTGGCTAGGTTTGTAACCAGAATTCTCATTGCTGAACTTGTATAAACCCTTGTCCAGATTACCCTGTAATAAGATATCTTTGTTCAGAATGTCTCTAATTAGACAATATTTTGGGTGAAACTCAAAGTATACTTTGTTGTCATTAGCGAATTGTGATCCACTAATTAGATTTTTTCTTATATTGGGTACTCTTAGTAAATTATTGAGATAGAGCTGCCTCTTACCTCTAATGTGCCCACGACCAACATGAGATATACTTGTCGTCTCACCATTTCCTATACAAACAGTATGCGTACCTGTGTAGCTTTTATTGCCTAGATTCAGGTTTTGTAAATTGTTGGTCACATGGTTTGTAGCACCACTGTCTGGGTACCAATCATCCAAACTTGTGTCGTCAACTCTACTATTGCCTTCATTGTTGGATCCTTGAGTTCTTGACCCATCAGAATTGTTCCTACCCTGGTTTACTTGAGCTATATTCACATTAGGAGCCCTCTGAGTGTTTTGATTTTGCTGGCCAGTATTGAACTCAGTGTTAAATCTGAAATAGCATTTATTCGCTACATGTCCAAATTTTTCACAAATCTGACATTTTGGCCTGTTGTTGTTGTTGTTCCATCCTCTGCCTCTACCTCTTCCTCTCTGATTAGCAGCTCCTCTCTATGGTTGAATGTCCTTTTGATTAGCAGTTCCTTTTTGTTGCATCTTGTTTCTTGATGTAGAAGCATAGTTAACTGAAAAATCTGGCTGAAACGCTCTCCTCTTTTCAATCCTACCTTCGTGTGCCAATAGTGTCGAATGAACATACTCAAGATCTGGAACAACTTTTTGTGATGCAATAAATGTGACAATAGATTCATATTCCTCATCTAAACCACCTGTAATGTATAACACATGCTCACTTTCCAATATCTTGTGTCTAGTAGCTGCCAGTCGATTACACAGGGTCTTAATCTTGGTAAGATACTCACTCATAGTCAAGTTTTCCTTGCGCATACTGTGTAATTGACTTCTGTAGTGCATAACTCTCGCTGCAGATTGCGAATTAAAGATTTGTTCTATTGCAGTCCATATTTCATAGGATGTTGTCTTACCAATGATCTGTGATAGGAGATTTGCACTTATAGAGGAAATTAGCCAAGATGCCAATAGGCTGTCTTGTTTTTGATGCATGATATAATCTTGATTGCTTACAAGATTTCCATCTTTATCTCTGACTGTTGCAGGTGGAACAGATTTAGTGCCCTGTACGTATTCTTGTAATCCGTATCCTCTTAGTGCAGTTTCCACATGATATCTCCATAGCATATAGTTATCTTCATCGAGAGGAATACTAATAACGTGACTTTTTGGTTTTACGAGGTTAAAGGGTGGTGTTGATGAAGAAGTTTCTGATGATACTCTGCCAGCGATGGCCGAATTGATACTTTCATTATCTCCTGCCATGATGGGAGATTCTTGAATGACACTAGTTCAGAAATCGTGTTTCTTGTACGGCAAATTTGCTGATGCCGATGAGTTTTGCAACCAGAATCTTACTAGAGAGATTCTTGGATGGAAATCTTGCTGGTTACAGTAATTTATGCAACCAGAAACCGATCCCAAATGATGATCACTGATGATCAGATGGGTGAACTGCAGCCACTAGTGATATATGATGAAGATTCTCTGATATCGCTGGTTGGCGAGGCAGTTAAAGGAAAGAGGTGACAGTTAAGAATGGATCTGCACATGTGAATGGTATCTACTCCAATGATGAAACAAGAACTGAGGAGAGAAGGCTAGCCAACCCTTTCAAATGTGTGTAGATAGTTTCTAATCTAATAATTGTAGGTGATGTTGATACAACAGTGGTGGAGCTTGAAGATGCCGTTAGGCTTGATACAGCGGTGGTGGATCTTGAAGATGCCGTTAAGTTGATGCTCTGATACCAAATCAAGATTTAAGAAGAAAATTGTTTGTATTATATTACAGAAGTAATTGCATAGATTGTAAAGAATAATACAGTAACGTATGTTTAGCTATCACATATATATAGCCGCTAGATATAAACATACAAAGAAATAAAAAGACATTTGTCTCATGGGCCAAGCCCAGCCCAATGTATGAGTAGTGATATATCCATCGTTCAATGTACTGATTGTCTTTATTATTACATGTAGCAAAAGAATTATGATTCAGCTGAGCTTGTGTACAAAAAGGCATAGGTAATTGATCCTGATGTTAATAAGGCGTGTAATTTAGGGCATTGTTTTGTTAAGAAAGGGAAGTATGAAGAAGCTAAAAGAATCCTTGAAGATGTTGTTGGAGGGAGGTATTCAGGGTTGGAGTTCGATAATAAGACGGTTGAGAGGGCGGAGGAGTTGATGAGGGGGATGAAGGAGATGAGGAGTGGGGAGAGCGAGTGGAAGGAGTTTGAATTTGAAAATTTGAAATTAAATTTGGATGGGGGGTCATTGGAGTTGAAGGAGTAGGGGAAAGGAAGGAGGAGCAGGAGCAGGAGCTTGCCTATATTTGAAGAGATTTCTTCTTCCAGAGATCAAGTGGCTTGTTGATCTCTTGTATAATTGGTGATCAATAATACAAGTTGTTTGTGCATACGTAGCAATGCTCGTAATTAAAAAGGTTTGTGCTGAAACTTGAAAGAGATGTCTTACTTCTTCTTTTCTTACACACATTACATTTTTAGAATAAGCTGTGCAACGGATAAAAAAAGTTTGTCGTTCATTCTGGTTGTATATGTAGAGAGAGTACTGTAAATGTGTAATGGCTGTAATTAGAAGATAGTACTGTACTTGATATTTAAGAAGATAGTTCATACGAGGATTTAAAACTTTGGTTGATTAGAAGATATAAATGAAATAAACAACAAATCAAAAGGAAGAATGGACATGCCATCGGTAACTAGGAGGGCCTAACCTAGACCAAAGCCTGCAAGGTCATCTCCATTTTTTGAAGAAACAAAAACTCAAATTTTATTTATACATAATGGTATTTAGCCTTATATATATATATACATATATATATGGGACGACTATTTGAACACAAAATTAGACACAAAGAGAGAGACATAGAGCCTCAACCGTTGGATCTTTTTGTCTTTATATGGAGAGGTGTAATTCATGGGGTGATCCAATGGGTCAAATCACTTGTGTCACCATTTGTGTCAAAATTTTGTGTCCCTTTAGACTCCCCCCTCCCCCCTCCCCCCCCCCACATATATATATCATAGAGCGATCCAATGGTGATGACTTTTTGTGTCATCAAATGTGTTTTTATTTTTAGTTTAATTTCACATATAAAAAGGTTTATTTTAAGAATTAATGACCACAAAATTTATTTAATCTAGGTTTAAATATATAAATTTAAAATTTAATTAAAACGAGCTCGTAACATCGCCGTAGTTCATAACATTACGTCTTGAACTTTGAACGAGTATACGTAATTCAATATAAGTCAGAATTTGATGAAACAAGAAACATTAGAATCTATTTAATTATATCTTTCTAATGAATATGAAAAATCAAGATTTCATTGTATAGATTGTAAGTTATATCCAAATAAATTTTCCAAATAGTCGCTACGGAATTAATTAATATTTTACTGATTTCTTAAATATATAAAAAGTGTTTTTATATTGGGATTTTTAGGCATAATTAGGACAAAGTCAACAAAATTTTTAGCCATAAGAACAAGAGGCTAAAATTTTAGTCTCAAGGACAATTATTAGTGTAAAGAGAGGAATTCAGGGCCCACTATAATTTCATATTTTACACTAAATTTTGTTCTTATGGCTAAATTTTTTGCCTCTTGTCTTTTTAGCTAAATTTTTTATTTATTTTTTCTTTCACACTATTTTACTCTTTTATTTATATATATGATATGGATGTCGTTTAACTCAGAATAAGTAAATATTGGATTGAAAGTTATATACAATCTCATTAGGATATATGTAGGATAATAATAATTAGTTTATTATGAAATTTGATAATCTTGTAATTTTATAATATTATAATAAGGGTGCATTTTTTACAGGTCCTTGTTAAGGTTTTAAATTAGGCTAAGATCCGGTCATAAACTTATTGTAAATCTAGTCCTTATTTTTTGAAAATTTACTAAAAAAATACGTAAATTCATATTTAAATTTAACATGCACTCAAAAAAAATCAGATAAAAAACCATCATACAAGGCATCAAAAACGGAAAAAATAGCGAAACTACAGTTAAATGCATAATAGTATGCATATATATGAATTTTACTTCATACATCTGTGCAAGTATTCCATTCATGCGTCATTGTTTGTTTTTGTCGTATACGTTTGTGCAAGTATTGCATAATTTTTGCATAAAAGTGTACAATAAATTTGTAGGCTAAATTTCACTTGAGTTTCTTCATGTAAAACATGCAAATATATATATATATATATATATATATATATATATATATATGTGTGTGTGTGTGTGTGTGTGTGTGTGTGTGTGTGAAAGTATTTCAAATAGTTGCACACATGTATGCAAGTTTCGGTCCAAATTTTCAAGCCAAAACAGCTTACGCAACAGATGCACTCATGTATGCATAGGGCTGTCAATGGGTATCCGAAAATTCCGATATCCGTCTGCATTCCTATCCGAAAATACGAAATATACCCGTTATCCGGGATGTGGATACGGATATCCGATATTCGAAAATCCTTCCGGATACGGAAATGGTTTTAGTGGTATCCGTATCCAAAACATATCCCTTCGATTTTCTGATGATTATGTATTATATATATATAATTTTTAATTTACACCTAAGAATAAATTAATATATAAATTTCCTTAAAATAGCTAAACTAATCTCAACTATTGGATTATAAAAGAATGTTGTATTTGGTATTATGCAACATTTTAAATCATGTACTCATTTTATTTTGTGGTATGTTATAATTAAGGCATAATTGTGCATATGCATCTATGATTTATATTTTGTTTTATTTTAGTTTTAAGGTGGTTTATCTTTATCTCTTAAACTATTTATTGTATGAAATTTATTTGATCGACGTCCTACTTGTAATTTTTAATTAGATGTATTCATCTTTTCAAAAAAATATTTAATGAACCAAATTTGCATGTGAGTGATGTGTTTGTAATGTTTTATTGTTTTATTTTCGGATATTTTTTCGGATGTTTACAGATATTTTCCTAGATATTTTTCGGATATTTTTTCGGATATTTTTTGGATATTTTGGGATAACCGTATCCAATGTACATTTTTAAGTTTTGGATACGGATATTTTTGAATATTCATATTCGCTAAGGCGGATACCGATATTTTCGGATATCCAAAAATATCCGCGGATATGGATATGGATACTATTAAATGGATATCTGCAGATATCGGATACAGATTCGGATACAATATTATCCGTATCTGTTTGCATCCGTTTACACCCTATGTACATAACTTTTTTTTTAAATCGCATGGACTTCCGAGAATATTTCCAGAATTTAGAATTTTTTTTATGTGTCAGCGCCTTTTTTGGCCAAAAAATGAAAAAGGCGGAAGTTTAAAAATAGGGGCGGGTTTGAATGGAAACTTAGGGAGGGATGTGAGCCAAATTAAGTTTGGTTTTAGGGATATGTGGCTAATTTTCACTTATAATAATATTATATAGACCTTAAAAATAACAATTTTTTAAACGACCTCTGTTTTCAACGAAATCAGTTTTGTTGGATCTGGAATAGTAAATTATTGTAGGATTCCAAATTTCAAACCAATTGGAGTTATTGTGTGACTGTGCGAGGTATAAACATTCTATGTAAATAATCGATCAATAATTCGAGCTCAAACTAGCGCCATTTGAGCAAACAGACTCGGAATCAGGCGAAACAAGTTTCGTTAGGCCCGTAATGACAAAACCATTGGTGTGGTCAATTTTCACCCCGAGTGGAGTTCGTGTGCCTGTGCGAACTTTTAAACGGCGAAAATAGGTAGATTACAATATAAATTTATTAACTAATGCACAAGGCTTACTCTACAAACAAAGTCCTACTCCTATAAGTAAACCACATCTCCACCCCAAACCGAAACCCCATAATGAAAACCAACAATTTGCATTAAGTCCCCTCCTCTTCTTTTAATTTTTATCTCCCAAACCATTAGGAATCAGCCTAAGGCCCCGAAATGAAAGTTGTAGTGTTCATTAAGGGATACTTGCTGTAAAATTTTGAGGTCGAAACGGGTGTCAGAGTTCGCCGGAATCTCAAATCTATGTTGAAGAGGCAGGTTTTGGTTTATAGTGTTTTACGATAAAACCATCGAGAGTTAGACGAAGTGCCTGACTAGGAAGTTGGAGGTAGGAGACCAGACTACAAGTTTGTAGTTGGCGTTCAGCCTGAATCGGCCTGTGGTGGTCGGAAATTGTATATGATCAGAGAAGTTGAACGATTTGTAGCAGCATATACGTTTTTTATTTTTTTGACCAACTGAGGAAGTTTTAGGTAATGGGTCCAACATGAAATTTTTTCGTATAGGCAAAAGCAAGGTGCACGTCAAATTTGGGGTCATTTGGTTGAGGGCGACGGTCGAAAAACACCATGAATGGCATGGCGTTCATGCCCATTTCCAGGGCGGTCGGCGTTGAGTGGATGGGGGCGCCTCCTGGCGAAGGTCGGGGGTGGACAAGAGGTTCTAGCGGTGGGCCCATGTTGGCGATGGAGGGTCTCTGGTGGCGACGGCAAAAGCTTGGGTGAGGTTAGCCATGGTGAACATGAATTTGAGAAGGAGATGGATAGTTTATTAAATTATAATTATTTATTTAATGTGCATAATGTTCGTACATTCATAACTTGGTCATACGAACTCAAAATCGTGCGAAATGGAATCATGGAGTTGAGAGCTTCACAACAAAACTGATTTAGTTTAATTTGTGTTAAATCAAACCCACATTTAATTTAATCCATAAAATGATTGTTATAATAATGATCTAAACTCAATGCGAGAAATCTTTGAACTGATTTATAAGTTATTATAATCTTATCTAGTTATAAATTGATTGCTTGTGGTTGCAATGGTTGCTTTGTAGATGATGAACGTTTATTTGCAGATTTAAATATATTGTTTATTGTACATTTAAGCATTAAAAATTACAATGCTGATCTTATGACTATTGATTGATGGTTGATAACTGCTATGAGTGTTATTATAAATGTTTACACACATTGACACCACATATATGAAAATATTTGGTAATTGACTGAGTCGAGTTCCTTTAGGTTTAAATGAATATTATATTCATTTAAATGAAATTTGACATAAAAATGAAAAATGGATTTTTATATCCAAAACGATTTGAAAATGTAGTTAATATGATTTCAAGCAATGTTTGAAAAGGTTCAAATGAATTTGAAAAGTTTTGAGTTAAAAATAGCTTGTTTTAATTCAAACTAGAATTTGAATAGTAAATTCAAAAAGTGAATTCGAGTTAGGTATATAAATGACATTTTTAACTCAAATGGATTATTCCATTAATCTTATTTATCGTTATAATAGATGTTAGAAAAGTTTGGATTACAAAATATTATATTTTGATAAATATTATTATTTTAATATTATAATAGTACAAAATATTCAATTTTGATTAAAAATTGATTTGGGAATTGAAATCATTTTTTAACAAGTTTATAAACGATTTATAAATTATATTTAAACTAACCAACAAATTTTATTTTAAATAATAATATGGTTTGAATAGAACGTGTCGCAGCGACTATTCCCGAATTTCGATCATTAACTACAAATTGACGTACCGGATGATCCAACTGTCGGATTTTCCCGAAACGAAAAATGTTAGGTTCAAAATGAAAAGAGATTTCAAATGATATGTAAAGTTTTAAAATCCAAATGTTAAGATTTCGAAATAAATTCAAATCAACTTTGAATAAAAACAGTGCTAGTGCCATTAATGACACGAAAATGGATTCTAATGAAACGAGCTACTTTTAAATTATAAAAAAGATGGAAAATTTATGATAATTATAATTAATGGTTTTGAAGTGATTTGGAAAAGAAATATAAAGCTTCGATCCATATTTTGTATATTTGTGTTTTTAGCCAAACTATTTGAAAACGGTAAAATGACGTTTTGTGAAATTAAGTTAAATAAACTTAATATTTCCAAATATTGAATTATTGGATTTGAATGATGAGTGTTGAGAAATCCTTTAATTAAGATTAATTGGAATATGGATTTGTATAGAAATAATCTTTGGATATTCGGTATTGATTACCGTTGTGTAGACGTTTACTATTCTAAGGAATTTGGGAGACGTTTTACATCGTTGTTCCCCTTATGGTATTCATTGATTATGAGAATTGGTGTTGAATATAAGTTGATCTAAATTATGTTTGAATTCTTTTATTTAATATCAATTGGTTTGGGGTTTTTTGTGAATAACGTCTTCAATTACACTGTTCTTTAACCCAGTTGAAATGAAATTATGGAATAAATCCTTTAATTAAGATTAATGAAATTTTCCAAAGTTTTCCAATTAATAAATTTAATTGGAATTGAATGGAAATTGATTTAGTGATAATCGAGATGGGTCTTTGTGGATGAAGACGGTTACTATCGGAGAAATCTGAAAGGCTTTGTAGTTATTTCTCTTATAGTATTAGTCCGATACGAGTATTTATATTGATTATAAACTGATATGGCTTCCGTGGATATTCCATTTCTAATGGAAGTATGATTTTGGGTTCGACGTTTTAAATAAAGTTTGCTCTTTAACCCATGTAAAGAAAAAGATATTTTTTCCAAGAGTACTTGAAGTGAAATCTTTAATTAGATTCAAAGCAAAAGATGGTAATTAAACTTACCAAAGCACAATAGGTGTTAGATATGGAGTACCACCAGTTTTACTCTTTGGGATGAATATGAAGGGAATGGGATAACGATTTAAAAAAATTACCTTTTTGTAAGGTTTGATAATTCTGATAAAGTTTAGAAAACTCAATTTAAGTTAAAACCATGAAATAATATTTTTATAATCTATTAAAATTACTTTCAAGGAAAGATTAAAATAAGAGTTTAAAGTAGTGTAAATCTTTGTTAAGATTTATGGGAATAATTCCCAAAAATGATTTGAGTAAATGAATATTCCAAAATGGAATAAGACCGTGACACCCCACGTCCGTTAATGTCACTCTTTATCAGAATGCATTAAGTTTCGTGAAGCGTTATAGGTAAACATAAACAGAAACATTACAAGACAGATATAAAATGACAACAGAAATTAAAAACTTTATTAAATAGAAAAACTTCGTGGTTCAAACCCGATTACATAATAAGTTTGGAATACTGAAAACATAAAATTCCGCCTTGTGCAAAATCATCATCAGAGTACAATAATATATAAAAAGAGCATAATCCCCAAAACATAGCAATAGTAGAGCGAGAGCGAAAATGAGCAATACATCTAGCAGCTCCAAGCTGAAAAGAAGAATCCTAGTAAAGCTTGAGTATTCCCACCCAGAGAACCTGGAAAGGGAGGAAACGAAAGAGAAAGAAGAGAAAACAAAAGGGGTCAGACATAAAGTCTGCTGAGTCCAGTTACTTTTAGCATATAAATAAGTAAAAGCATCATGACAGACATATAAGTTGGAGAGAGAGAGAGATAACAGTGTCATAAGGCAGGTATAACAAAATAAACAGGATAGATAGAACAGAATATGCATTGCACTTCTCTAATACTCTTCTCTGCACCAATACTAGTATAACTGTGTAACATGATGATCCCAATAAGCAAAAGATGGTAGACTTAGGTGTACTTCCATACAATAACAGGTAGGCCAATAGAACTGATGGGTGTTACCCCCAAACGATAATAACGGGCTCCTAAACAAGCTTGACTAGATGTACCCTAATTACTACCCCCAATCGATCGGCTTCCTATCCCTTGTAGATACCCTATGCTGGCCCCACAGTAGGATGTATCACTTCCTAAAGTGGCAACCCTATGTTTACAAGATGTGCACAAAACATATCTACACAGTGTCACGGCTTCTTAAACTCCCTTGTCCGGTCCCATGCAAGGACATGACACCATCGGAATGCGCCGCCCACACCGTCCCTTAAGTGACCTCTTATAATTAGCTCAATAAGCGTTCCCCGACTCCGACCTAGTTCGGAGTACTCGTGTGATACCTATATGAGTTACTGACTGAAACAGATCCCACACACAAGATGATACAAGCTCCCCATAGGCTTGCATTCCTAATACTAGGATTTCAACGGGTTATGACTACTAGTGTAATAAGAATCCATAACCTACAACAGGTTAAGTTTGTGGACCTATATGTACAAATATTACCCACCACCTCAAGATTTACTTAACTCTCTTACTGTTTCAAACAAGTTTACTTAACTCCAGCCCAAGTCAACATGTTTATGTAATCCCTATGGATTCAAACAGGTTAAGTATTACAAGTTCATTACTATTTATTCATTCATAGCTATAATGCGCTAGACCTCCCACATTAAGCCTACCACTTGTGGATGCACGATATGCCAGTTGGTTCAGGGTAGACTTCTTCCACAAGTCGTACTTAACCCCATGTCTTAGCACCATCTTGTGTTTATGCACTTAAATCCCTCACATTAGATTTACTGCTTATAACTATAATGCGCTAGACCTCCCACATTAAGCCTACAACTTGTGGATGCTAGATATGCCAGTTGGTTCCGGGAAGACTTCTTCCACAAGTTGTACTTAACCTCATGCCTTAGCACCATCTCATGTTTATGCACTTAAATCCCTCACATTAGATTTACTACTTGTGAACGCTGGATATGCCGGGCGGTTCCGGGAAGGCTTCTACCACAAGTGTAATCTAACCTCGTGTCTAAGCACGGTCTACAGTTTCTAATTGCTGTAAATCTTGGCATATTCATTATTTAACAATTATTCCTATTTCATTATAGGTTTTCATGCCCCTTACCCAAGTCATATTCATCATGTACCATATGCCCCAAATTAAGTTATGTATCATAGTTTGGTTTATGCCCCAAATCCATATTCATATTTTCAGTTCATGTTATGCCCAAATTTTGCAACACAAGTTATGCCCCAATTTTAACGTTTTCCCTTCATTCCCAATGCGTTCACATATTTTAGCGGTTTACCTAGGCTCGAAGGTTGCCTGGCTATAAAATAAAAAGGGGAAAGAAGAATGGAAGAGAATAGGAATAAGCATAATAACAAGATAGATATATGATCGCAGAAAAAGGCCTAGCAACTGAATAAGCATATTGTGACAGAATTGGGCATAATGACATAATTAGGCAAACTAGCATAATATGCATAAGGTGACATGATTAGGCAAACTAGCATGATATGGATATCATAAGCAGACATGATGAGATCTAAATAGTGGATTAGACATACAAGTAATGGCAAATCTGATGTGATTCAAATAGTCATAGGCTTAGATCCAATTCATAAACATGTCAAAATTACATTTTAAGTGTTTATATCTAAAAATAACGTAGACTCACTGTGATTGGATCTTAAAGAACAGAGAATCAGCTGCAGATGTTGTAGCACAGATCTCTGAATATGAATAACTTGATTGTTGAAGAAGAAATAGGCTAGATCAAACTACGTTGGGGAAGCATCTCGTTGTCGCCATTGATTTAGATGAATAAAACAATAGGTATAGGGTCCTATTTATAGCATAGGGTCAATGAATCTAGCCAAGAATTTTGTCCGCGTACGCAGGAATTAATCTGGTTTGGACCTGGTGGTGTCGACCTGGGTGTCGACAACCCTTTGTCGTGTCGACCCATGGGTCGACACTCCTAGGGCTGGGGTCAACCCCCAACGGGTCTGATTCCCGCGTTGGTTCCCGCCTTCGAATTTCTGAGTTTTTGAAATGTTTGTTTATATATATATTTAGCTTATATATTTATTAACTTCCAACCTTAATTTCTTCTTCATACGATGTCCGTTTTATGCAAACTAGGAGTCTATCTTAAGCAGAATTCCGAGACGAACGTAATGGCATAGTCCGTTTTACTTGATTCCCAGTATTAAATTAGGTATTCATTAATTTATTGTTAATAGTTTGTTTTAAATTACGGGGTGTTACATTCTCCCCTACTAAAGGATTTCGTCCACGAAATCTCCAAGTTAAGAAGAATGTATATTGTAACATCCATCTACTCATCCACCAATCACTGGTATCCATTGTTCTTTAAAGATTTCTAATACTTAAAAATATATGCAAAAGTGTGTGTATATGTCCCTATACTAATGCGAAAGATCGGGCGGTTTACTGATTCAGTCGACTTCCTTAATGCAATATATGTTAGTGCGATGAATCCAATTTGTATGCAAATATTCCTATTATAACATGTAAGTTCTATATGTGTGCGAAGTCATTTAGCCAAATGTAACATCCATGTGATGATACACCCATTTTCATCCATAAAAGAAGAAAAATGCACACACATAGTGATTGAACTAGGGATATTATGGTAACGGTAAATTTACTGTTACCATACCGTTACTGACAAATTGGTTACCGATTACAAAACAAAACGGTACACCAATTCAATCGGTACGATAATGGTAATTTTACCGATCTACACGGTAAAAGTTCGGTAATTTTTTTTCAAACCGTAGGTATTGGTAGTGTGACGGCCTGCCCCGCATCAGCCGACATTTCCTCCGAAAGTGCGTTGTACACATACCCGACTAGCACGGAACGGTCGCTAAAGAAAGGAAAGAAGAGAGTGAACTAATCGAAAACCTGTAGAATATTTTTTTGGTTCGGTGATGGCGTGACTTCGAGGTGATTCAAGTAGGAAGGCTCGAAGTGATGAATGTGTTCATTGATCAAGGTGGAACAACGAATGCGGAGACAACTCCAAGGTCGTGAGTTGGTGGATAATGGCTGCTCGAGAAGGTTGCTTGAGCTATGAAACATCGTCAAGGTTGGACGATCAGAGATGCGAAGGCTGAGAGGTCATCATTGTCGTAAGTTCTAGCAGGCTCAAAGCAGGGGTACGATGGGTATCGTTGAAAGGCCCAAAAGACTGGAAGGTTGCTGGTCGAGTACCTTGGGTCTCGGGGAGAGGCCTAGTGTCAAGGTTGGACATTGCCAAGGTTGGGCATATGGAGTTCATGCTAGAACTGGGGTTACCATTAGCCCTTGACATATGGCAAGGTTGGCCGTCTTACGATAATGATGGTTTCGAAGCAGGATTGGCGGTGATAGCCAGAGTCTGTCATGTATGCTGGATGTTTTGCATGTGCCATCCCACGTGGGTTATCCAACATCGAAGTAGATGTTCCTTGAGTGCTTGTCTGGTATTGGTTTCGGCCTCTGGGGCTTGTATTCAAGGGATGTCGAATTCGACTAGGATGATCTACGTGAGATATATATAATCTCGATGCCATAATTGCTATTGTTGGTTGTTTCTGTTTTCCATGGATGAATGGTTGTTCTGGTTCTTATGGATTAATGGTTGAAATGCTTGGTGTAAAGGCTATCACTGTTCGATGTGGGGAAGATAAGGTTGAGTTCTTCTCTGGTGATGTGGGTAGATAAGTTGTTCATTTACCCATTCTCATATGCTTTCTTGTTGAAGTTTGTTAGTTGTATTATCGCTCACTAAGACTATTGTCTGACTCAAGGTTTTATGTCTCCTCTTATTACCTTGGGCTGTTCATCCGGTTGTGGATGGGCAGACTAAGTAGCAGGTTACAGGTAATGGAGCTTAGTGATACGAGGAAGCTGAGCGATGACGAGCAGGAGGCTGGCGTACCAGTTTTATTCTATCTAGTATTTCTGTTTCCGCTGTTTGAGTTGCTTGAGAGTCGTAGTGAGGCCTTATGTACAAACTTGGATATCAGTTGGATAATCTTTCTGAATGTTGAAAGAGTTTCAAAAGTTTGCTATATGATACCTCATTACTATCACCTGTTGTATATGTTCTATTATATTTTATCCTTGCGCTGTGAGTTCTACGACAGGTTTCGATGTGTTCACTTACTATGATGATCGTCCATAGCAGCCTGGCACGCCTTTCAGCGCATTATTCCTCTTGTTCAGTGCGGGGGTTATGGGCGGTCCTCACATTTGGTATCAAAGCTCTGGTCGACGATTTTGGCCAAAGTTCGAAGACGTAATTACGTATGAGAGACGTATTTGTAGATTTCAGTTGGATGTTTATTATATATATTAACATATATAGTAGTAACGATTGTATCTCTTTAGCAGTTTTTCTTGGAAGTGGCTAATTATTCTAGATTGCAGATTTAGAATGAGTAGACGACCAGCAAGACATGCTGCTAGGAGAGCTGATACTGGAGGGGGAAATGGTGGTGAACCTGATTACCCAGCCATGTTTGAAGCCATGGCGGAAGCAATTATGCGAAGGGTACCCGCTCCAGTGACGGCTACGGTGGATGTAGGAGTGCGAGTTCCTAGAGTAGATTTTGCAAAGATGTGCAAGGACTTTATATATCTAGGAGGGAAACCATTTAAGGGAACTGAACCAGCTGAAGAGGTTCAGAGGTGGATGGATTCATGTGTTCGAATCTTTGGAGACTTGGGTATTGAAGATGCAATGAAGAGAAAGCTTGCCTCAAGGCAGCTGCAAAGCAGGGCCATGGAATGGTGGAATTCTGTTATACTGGGATAGACCTCCGAAAGTGCACTGTACACATACCCGACTAGCACGGAACGATCGCCAAAGAAAGGAAAGAAGAGAGTGAAGTAATCGAAAACCTATAGAATGTCTCACTGTGCATGGGATAAAATATAATAACAACATACTTGACATAAAACAGGCAAGACAGTGCATAAGTGGAAAACTAAACATCGTCGCAGCGGAAAATCCAAATACAGCTTATGTTCCACATCATCATTATTACAACTTTAAATTTGTCTCTAAAGTAAAAGGAAGAAAGAAAAGGGTACACTACTAATGCCCAAAGTAGTGACCAGCAGCGACACAGGGATAATTTCTATATATGTGTATCATACGTGGAAGCCTCCTGCTCGTCTCCGGTACAGCTACTCGTGCATCACCAGCTAACTTGTCTCTAGTCTGCTCGTGAGGGCACCCAGAGTAATAAGAAGAGACATAAAACTCTGGGTCAGACAAAAAGTCTGGTATGAGCGATAAACAGCAAAACAGAACAATAACAGGTATACTAAACCATACCTGAACCAGGACCTGCAACCAAAGAGTTAGCACTACATACCGTACAATACTCTAAGGTGCCACTAAACATGGTATAAAGATAACGGGGGTGGGGGTGTGCATGTCATAATGATGGCAAACAACCAAACATAGCAACCATCCTCACATCTCTCACTCAGTGCGTAAAGCATACGGTATTCACTATTTGGTGACCTAATCCTTTGGGCCCTGACGGAATCCAAACCCGTACAACTATCACTACAGGCCCACTATCAGTCACTTAGTGGTGAACCAAAATTATGAATACCGACAACCACTTTGCACACGTCCCGCAGCAAAGCCCAACTCAAGAAGTTAACACTTTGGTTCCCAACTGGATCCTAAGTACAAACTTCGCACATGGACTACCTTTGCCTCTCGGGTTTTGGTCGTCACCTTCTTCTCCGGATCGGTCTTCATTTCTTAACTTCACTTTGCTTCAAGCCGTGGTCATCAGCTCCTCGGTTCGGATCGGAATACCTCATACGGATCGGGTTGTGCTCCTCCAGTAGTTCGGGTCGGGGTCCACATCTCCAAGCGGTTCGGATCGGAGGAGAGCTCTGGATCGTGTTCACACATCGGATTGGATCGGAGCTTCTGAATTGGATGGTGCAAGCAGCTCACGTGGAAGGCGGTTCAGATCGGAGGACTTCATGTAACACCCTACCTCCGTTAAGGTCACTCACAAAGGGAATGCCTTAACTTTGGTGGAGCATTTTAGTAAACAGAACAGAAACTTACAAGACAGATAAAACAGTACTTGAAAAATTTTAACTTTATTACAGCGGAAACAGAAATTAATATGGTTACATCCTTTCAATTTCAGAATTCAAGTACAAAATATCAGTCTTGTACAAAAGCCTTCAAAATGCATAGTTTAAAATCATAATCCCCATGGAACGGAAGCTATACAGAGCCAAGCCATACTTTAAGCACTTCAAGCAAAGAGAAATCCGGATCAAGCTAAAGTATTTCCCTCCTTGGATAACCTGGGGGGGAACGGAAGAAAGGAGGCGAAACAACAAGGGTCAGACAAAAAGTCTGGCAAGTCCAGTGACTTTCAGCATATGAACAGATAATAATAATATGATATGAACATAAGACTGGATGTGAGATAACTATAACAGGTGTAGAAGATATAACAGAAAAACAGAATGATATAAACTATTGTTTTACACTTCTCTGCACTAATACTAGTATAGCAGAATTAGGTGTCACCCTAATGTCTAAATTTAAGCAGGAACGGGTACAGAATACTTTAACAGAAACAGAATGCTAATAATGGGCCTTTACTACCCGATCAGAAACAGACAGAAGAAGAAACAGATTTATCCCTATGGAGACAGAATGTGGAATTAGGTGTACACTAGTAATGGGCCTTTACCACCCGAACAGACGGTACCACACAGAAACAGACAGGTGTTACCACCCAACAGAAACAGACGGTACCAACAGAAACAGACAGAACTAAGCGTACCCTAAAACCCTACCCCAAGCGATCGGCTCCCTAATACATAAATATCCTGTGTCGGCCCCACAGTAGGGTGTATCACTCCCTAAAGTGACAACCAATTGGCACAGACCTATTTACAGATGTCACGGCGTCTTACATCCTCAGAGGCAGACCGGGATCCATGCACGCACATGACCCGGTTGGAACGCACCATCAACACCCCTCGCCATTATCAGAATGAACCACTTATAATTAGTTCAGTAAGCGTGCCCGGACCCTACCTACTGTTGGGTCAAAGTTTTGATACCAGAAAGGGTTACTGACTAATATGGGTCCCAAACAACAGATGACACAAGTAATTCCCCTCCTAACCTTGTGTCCCCAGACTAACAGATTTCAGATTAACTTGTTTACAAGTTCAGACATACAGAATTCAGATTCACAAATTAAGTTAACAAGTTTTCAGGCTAACGGATCAGATGTACAGATTTTTCAGATTTGTCTAACTTTGTATTGGGCCTACAGATTCATGGACGGGTTTTACTACATCTATTAATCCCTTTGGTTTAACCCTATTTTCCCCAATACGTTTTAGACGTCATTCTTATCTTAGATTTTGCATTAATTAATATTTAATGCACAGACCTCTCACATTAGGTCGGTAGCTTGTGGCCGCTGGATATGCCGGGCGGTTCCGGGCAGACTTCTGCCACAAGCCAGACCTAACCTCGTGTCTTACGCATGTTATGACTAACTTCTCACATTAGAACCTATTGTTTGCGGCCACTGGATGTGCCGGGCGGTTCCGGGCAGATTTACGCCGCAAACTCATTCTAACCTCGAGTTAGCCATGTTTATCTTTGCGGCCAATTAATTAATAATTTACCGTTTATGCGCACGCCCAATATATATATGCCAATTCAGATTATATCAATAACAGGATGATTATATCAACATAGCAGATAACAGATTTTATATGAATTAACGGATTTGACAGATTTAGCAACTTAGCAGAATTTTGGCATATAACAAGTTAGGCATTTCAACCGACAAATTTAACAGATTAGGCATTTCAATCTAATTAGCAGTCTAGGCAATATAACAAAACTAGCAGTTTAGGCAACTTGGCAAATTAGCAGATTTAGCAAATTTAATATTTCCAAAGGTTCTATTTACATGCCTTGCCTAGTCATAAATTAGCCTAATTTCATATGCCTACATAATTGTCATGATTCACAACATATACTCCATGTTTGCATAAAGTTACATAGCACAGAATATGGACATAATTTGCCATATAACATATGTTCCAATTTTTGTTAAACTAGCATCTTACAGCAGATTCACATATAAATTATACCAAATATAACCATTAATTTCAATGCATGCTATATATCCAAAAATCCCTATTTAGGTGTAATCTAAATAATAGATATCCTAATTAATGTAAATCTTTACACCTAACTTTCCATATCCTTTCTTCTTTTCATGTCATGAATCATTATGCAAACTATTCCCAACAATATAAATCTTTAAATCATATCTTCTAAAAATCAGATCTTGACTTTTATATGCATTTTGTCCAAAGTCTCAAATCATATGTAATCTTACAGTGGTTCCTCTTTTCTTCTATCATAGAATATGCATAGATCCAAATCCATGTTTACAACATATGCTCATTAATTACAGTTCTAAATTACAACATAGCTATGCATACAACATGCATAAATTATATGTTCATAGTCAAATTTATGCATATGTCCGATATATTTTATGCCTCAGACCTAAAGTCATACATTAAATTTAGTCTTGTCAAATTTCGCATCATTCATCCCAAAATTTGCGTTCATACGTTCATCTCTTATGAGATTAGGCACAGGCTCGTGGTAGCCTGGCTATAAAAACAGACAAGAAGAAAAGGGATACAGAAAAACAGATCTGACAGAAGAGAATATATATACAATCTCAGATTCAGAATCAAAAACATATCAAAATTATTATTAACGTTTATAGCGGAAAATAACTGTACTTGCCTTGATTGGATTAAAGAAAGAACTTTAACTTGTTGTAGAATCTTTGCAGAACTTTAATCTCTAGTTTGAATTGAGTTGCTTAGGCTGATGTTGATTATCTTCTAGTTTTAATTCCAGCAGAGCAGAGACGCCATTTTTATTTTTATTAGAAGAAGAGAGCAATGGAGGCTAGAGAATTGTGTAAGAAACCTAGGTAGAGTCTAGGGTCATTTTTATAGAGGTTAGGAACTGATTAGGACCCTTGATGTTGCTTGGATTGATCGTAGCCATTCATTCGGAGGAGAGACCAATTAGAGTCTGCCACCTAGCCCTAATGACAAAGCAGCCCACAGAAAATCGACCAACATAGAATAGGCCAGCCAGGTTGGACTGGGTTCGACCTGGGTCTGGACCAGGTCGACATGCCTGTCGACAGCCCTGTCGACCTGGCTAGACCAGGTCGACAGCCCAGTCGACCTGGGTGTCTTAGGCGGGAATTTTCCCGCCCTGGCCAATTGGGCCCGATTTTTAATTTTAAACTTAATTCAGAAACTTCCAGAGGCTATATCTTCTTCATACGGACTCCGTTTTTCGAAAACTCGGACTCTATTTCGCGTATTTTTCCGAGACGAACGCAATGGCGTATCCCGTTTCCCTTAGTTCTTTGATTTCAATTTAATTATACTTTAATTTATGACTTTCACGGTTATAGAATACACGGGGTGTTACATTCTCCCCCACTTAAAAGGATTTCGTCCCCGAAATCTTCAAGTTAAGAAGAATGTGTCCTACCATCCAATCATCCATCTACTCAATCATCAACCACAGGCATCCATTGTCCTTATAGACTTCTAATGCTTTCATGTTTAAATGCACAGTGTGTGTTCATGTCCGTATCTAATGCAAAACCAGGCGGCCCACTAATTCAGTCGACCTCCTTAATGCAAATCATGTTAGTGCCATGAGTCCAATATGTATGCAAATATTCCTATTTGAGACATATCATTTCTATATGAGTGCACAACTGCTCATTCATATGCAACATCCATATGCTGATTCAACCATTTTGCATCCATAAAAATTTAAAAATGCTCACACATCCATATGCAGTATGAGAGTGCTTTCGAGCCGATCTAGTGCCTAGTGTGTGTATATGCATCCACGAGCAACCACTAGCAACCACTTGCATCCACTTGCAACCATCAAACATAACATGTCTCAAACACATGTTTACACCCATTAGTTTCTACCTAAAGTTCAAATATTCGATCAATAGGATACAGTCGAATGATGGAAGTGAGTACAGATAGAACGAAAATTTGGTTCCCATTAGACATGGGTCCTAAGTATCGGCCCCAAAGACCGAAACCAACATCAAATTGACACCTAGAGGATTACCTTCTTTAGACAATGTCAAAACTGGAAATCCTATCAAAAGTATTTAGATATTTACAGACTACTGGTACAGATCAGGTTCCCTAATGATTCTTAGGAAGCTAAGCATGATAAAATCATACCCCACGAAAACTCAGAATGTATGCGTCATACTTGACTCCTAACACAGATATCCCTCAAACCCCAATCTCAAACAGATGATCCATAACCCTTATGGGTCTGAGTCTATAGCGGAATTCAGAAATAATACTAGTATTAAAGTGCAGAGTACCGATTACAAAACCAAAATACCAGAATCAGAAAAAGTCTTAACTCCATAATCAGATAAAGAAATTAAACCTACTATAGAAAATTTTCCCTATTCCTATCCTAGCCACTAGCTTCAAGAGTGTTCGCCTGCCCTCCTTGTCCTCGTCTCTTCGGGCAGTCCCTAGTGAAGTGTCCCATCTCCCCACAGTTGAAGCAAGCACCCTCCCCGTCCTCTTTCGGTAATCCTTATTCAGATGAGTCGAGCTTCCATAAGTAAAACACTTTCCTCCTCCTTATCTTCAATCTTTCCTTCCTTCTTTTGTGTTTCCCTTTTGCCTCCATTGTGAACTAAGTCTATATGAGTTTCTCACCTTTTGGGTTGTGCTCCTTAGCCAAACCTCATCATTCTCATCTTTACTATCCTTGTGTAACATGTTGACCAATCCCTCGAAAGCTGCCTCCATCGCCCGGAAAAATCCTTCAAAGCTCTAAAGAAAACTAGCCGCAGGTGAAACTACTACAGCTATCGATGGAAGTCGGGCACTACTTTGCCCTTTGATGAGGTTACCTCCCAGAAAACCGGGAGCCCCAGAGACTCAAGAAAGAAGGAAACAAGGATTCAAGCAGAGGATCAAAAGATAGATATATGGCTTAGGGGACTATGTTTTTCAAAATAAGCTTTACTTTCGAAAATACTTCCTTTTCAAAACCTTTTTGAAAATAGTTTTCAAAAATTCTTTATCAAATCCGGTAACCTTCAGCTCTGATACCAAGTGTAACACCCCACCTCCGTTAAGGTCACTCACAAAGGGAATGCCTTAACTTTGGTGGAGCATTTTAGTAAACAGAACAGAAACTTACAAGACAGATAAAACAATACTTGAAATTTTTTAACTTTATTACAGCGGAAACAGAAATTAATATGGTTACATCCTTTCAATTTCAGAATTCAAGTACAAAATATCAGTCTTGTACAAAAGCCTTCAAAATGCATAGTTTAAAATCATAATCCCCATGGAACGGAAGCTATACAGAGCCAAGCCATACTTTAAGCACTTCAAGCAAAGAGAAATCCGGATCAAGCTAAAGTATTTCCCTCCTTGGATAACCTGGGGGGGAAACGGAAGAAAGGAGGCGAAACAACAAGGGTCAGACAAAAAGTCTGGCAAGTCCAGTGACTTTCAGCATATGAACAGATAATAATAATATGATATGAACATAAGACTGGATGTGAGATAACTATAACAGGTGTAACAGATATAACAGAAAAACAGAATGATATAAACTATTGTTTTACACTTCTCTGCACTAATATAGTATAGCAGAATTAGGTGTCACCCTAATGTCTAAATTTAAGCAGGAACGGGTACAGAATACTTTAACAGAAACAGAATGCTAATAATGGGCCTTTACTACCCGATCAGAAACAGACAGAAGAAGAAACAGATTTATCCCTACGGAGACAGAATGTGGAATTAGGTGTACACTAGTAATGGGCCTTTACCACCCGAACAGACGGTACCACACAGAAACAGACAGGTGTTACCACCCAACAGAAACAGACGGTACCAACAGAAACAGACAGAACTAAGCGTACCCTAAAACCCTACCCCAAGCGATCGGCTCCCTAATACATAAATATCCTGTGTCGGCCCCACAGTAGGGTGTATCACTCCCTAAAGTGACAACCAATTGGCACAGACCTATTTACAGATGTCACGGCGTCTTACATCCTCAGAGGCAGACCGGGATCCATGCACGCACATGACCCGGTTGGAACGCACCATCAACACCCCTCGCCATTATCAAAATGAACCACTTATAATTAGTTCAGTAAGCGTGCCCGGACCCTACCTACTGTTGGGTCAAAGTTTTGATACCAGAAAGGGTTACTGACTAATATGGGTCCCAAACAACAGATGACACAAGTAATTCCCCTCCTAACCTTGTGTCCCCAGACTAACAGATTTCAGATTAACTTGTTTACAAGTTCAGACATACAGAATTCAGATTCACAAATTAAGTTAACAAGTTTTCAGGCTAACGGATCAGATGTACAGATTTTTCAGATTTGTCTAACTTTGTATTGGGCCTACAGATTCATGGACGGGTTTTACTACATCTATTAATCCCTTTGGTTTAACCCTATTTTCCCCAATACGTTTTAGACGTCATTCTTATCTTAGATTTTGCATTAATTAATATTTAATGCACAGACCTCTCACATTAGGTCGGTAGCTTGTGGCCACTGGATATGCCGGGCGGTTCCGGGCAGACTTCTGCCACAAGCCAGACCTAACCTCGTGTCTTACGCATGTTATGACTAACTTCTCACATTAGAACCTATTGTTTGCGGCCACTGGATGTGCCGGGCGGTTCCGGGCAGATTTACGCCGCAAACTCATTCTAACCTCGAGTTAGCCATGTTTATCTTTGCGGCCAATTAATTAATAATTTACCGTTTATGCGCACGCCCAATATATATATGCCAATTCAGATTATATCAATAACAGGATGATTATATCAACATAGCAGATAACAGATTTTATATGAATTAACGGATTTGACAGATTTAGCAACTTAGCAGAATTTTGGCATATAACAAGTTAGGCATTTCAACCGACAAATTTAACAGATTAGGCATTTCAATCTAATTAGCAGTCTAGGCAATATAACAAAACTAGCAGTTTAGGCAACTTGGCAAATTAGCAGATTTAGCAAATTTAATATTTCCAAAGGTTCTATTTACATGCCTTGCCTAGTCATAAATTAGCCTAATTTCATATGCCTACATAATTGTCATGATTCACAACATATACTCCATGTTTGCATAAAGTTACATAGCACAGAATATGGACATAATTTGCCATATAACATATGTTCCAATTTTTGTTAAACTAGCATCTTACAGCAGATTCACATATAAATTATACCAAATATAACCATTAATTTCAATGCATGCTATATATCCAAAAATCCCTATTTAGGTGTAATCTAAATAATAGATATCCTAATTAATGTAAATCTTTACACCTAACTTTCCATATCCTTTCTTCTTTTCATGTCATGAATCATTATGCAAACTATTCCCAACAATATAAATCTTTAAATCGTATCTTCTAAAAATCAGATCTTGACTTTTATATGCATTTTGTCCAAAGTCTCAAATCATATGTAATCTTACAATGGTTCCTCTTTTCTTCTATCATAGAATATGCATAGATCCAAATCCATGTTTACAACATATGCTCATTAATTACAGTTCTAAATTACAACATAGCTATGCATACAACATGCATAAATTATATGTTCATAGTCAAATTTATGCATATGTCCGATATATTTTATGCCTCAGACCTAAAGTCATACATTAAATTTAGTCTTGTCAAATTTCGCATCATTCATCCCAAAATTTGCGTTCAGACGTTCATCTCTTATGAGATTAGGCACAGGCTCGTGGTAGCCTGGCTATAAAAACAGACAAGAAGAAAAGGGATACAGAAAAACAGATCTGACAGAAGAGAATATATATACAATCTCAGATTCAGAATCAAAAACATATCAAAATTATTATTAACGTTTATAGCGGAAAATAACTGTACTTGCCTTGATTGGATTAAAGAAAGAACTTTAACTTGTTGTAGAATCTTTGCAGAACTTTAATCTCTAGTTTGAATTGAGTTGCTTAGGCTGATGTTGATTATCTTCTAGTTTTAATTCCAGCAGAGCAGAGACGCCATTTTTATTTTTATTAGAAGAAGAGAGCAATGGAGGCTAGAGAATTGTGTAAGAAACCTAGGTAGAGTCTAGGGTCATTTTTATAGAGGTTAGGAACTGATTAGGACCCTTGATGTTGCTTGGATTGATCGTAGCCATTCATTCGGAGGAGAGACCAATTAGAGCCTGCCACCTAGCCCTAATGACAAAGCAGCCCACAGAAAATCGACCAACATAGAATAGGCCAGCCAGGTTGGACTGGGTTCGACCTGGGTCTGGACCAGGTCGACATGCCTGTCGACAGCCCTGTCGACAGCCCTGTCGACCTGGCTAGACCAGGTCGACAGCCCAGTCGACCTGGGTGTCTTAGGCGGGAATTGTCCCGCCCTGGCCAATTGGGCCCGATTTTTAATTTTAAACTTAATTCAGAAACTTCCAGAGGCTATATCTTCTTCATACGGACTCCGTTTTTCGAAAACTCGGACTCTATTTCGCGTATTTTTCCGAGACGAACGCAATGGCGTATCCCGTTTCCCTTAGTTCTTTGATTTCAAATTAATTATACTTTAATTTATGACTTTCACGGTTATAGAATACACGGGGTGTTACACTTCAGGTCGTGGCCCAAGCATCGGTTCGTGATCCTCCTTGGCCATTGGTTCCTTAGCTCCTGAAGCAGTTTGTGAGTGACATCGGTTCGGATCGGAGGTAGGCTCCTGGGTTACCAGCTCGTCGGGGCGCTTCGGTTCGGGTCGAGCTTTCCCATCTGATCCGGTCCTACACAGTTCCTGCAGTTTTTCCAGCAAGCTATTTACGCCATTCGACGGCGTTTTCGACCAATCTAATACTTTTAGACAATCACAAATCATACCATACAGTCATAGCAACATGTACAATCAATCATAAACACCAAAACAACAACCATAGTATGTAAAATGGATCAAACATAGCCAAAAACTCATATTTTCCCCTAAGCATGTTTAAGCAAAACAAATGATATGATTAGCAAAACTTAACCAAATCAAACCAAATTTCTAGCAGAGGTATAAAACAATATTTCAGAATTTATAAATATTTTTCCATAATTTATTAATGTATAAATTCGCTAATTATCACTAATTACCCTAATTAACTGTAATTAGTGTCAAAACAATGCTAATCACTCACCTTTGCCACAAATTAAACTACAGATCTGAAATATCCTCTGTTTTGGGTCAAATCCCAATGCTTAGCTGCAGCCCCAACTCTGATTTGATGCTATCTTGGCTTGGTTTGATGTTGATTAGCTTAATCCTTGATAAGAAAGTGATTTAGAGGTGTTTTGAAGAGATTTAGAAAGTGGAGGCCATGGCTAGGGTTTAAAGGAGGTTAGTGGTGGCTGGAAAATACTGATAAAGAATGTTTTCTAAATCCTAGCAGCCCTCGTATACTCCTAAACCCGAAATCCCCTATTGGGCCGAGCTGCTAATCACCCGGTTAAGCCTAATTAAGCTGTTTTTCACCCTTTAAACCTTAATTCAGCTATATCTCGCAAACGGTATATCCGTTTGGCTATTATGGCCACTCTACGAAAAGGTAAACCATCATCCGGATCTAATGAAAGTAGTTTCAGGTCAAAACTCCTCTTCAGTCAAAAGTTATGGATGAAACAAGATCAACTAGGGGCAAACCAGTCATTTAAAATTCGGCAAAATTCATGAATATGGTAAATGACCCCACTAGTCGTTCCCAAAAGTACATGACCATACGACTTACCAGGAAAAAGAAATAAATATTCTACGATCTTCCGATGCGTAGAATGCGGGTCGTTACAGGTAATTACCGATATAGCAAACTGTTTGTAATTTTGGGACATTGGATTTCTATCTACCGGTGCCAGTTCATTAGGTTATTAATTTTTACCGAAGGAGATCATACAACGCCGTCACTTTTACTTCTCACTTCTAAAATTATTTCTACCAAATACTTTCCACAATCCTCACGGCAAATCTCATCTCGAATCCTCTGGTCCAGAGCTTGACGGCGGCTCGACGTATCTTCATATCCTTCTGGTTTCCCTTTCTTCTTCCTACTCGAAGGAGCGAGTGCAACCGATTAACTAGTTCCAGAACTCAAGATCTCAAGATATCAAGCTTGAACGGAGTTGCGGTAAAAAAAAAAATCTAATATAGCAAAATTGTTTAATTCGTTATGTACTTGTTCTGTTGTTCACCTGTCGAATCTGCATGTAGTTTAATAGTTTTAGACTTTTAGTCATGGTTGTTTCTTGACTAACTGCTATTTATACTTAAATTTAAATGGTAAGTGAAATGGTACTTTGCTATACTTTCGTAAATCTTATGAGCAAGTATAACATATGGGATCTTTATTTGCATTTATCGTATTATATTTATTGGTGCCATATAATTTTAGTAACAACAACATTTTTAAATTAAAAAGGTTATTATACTTACTTAGGCCAGTAAAAATTATTCATAATTTTTCCTAAACCTATTTGTGCAACCACAGCATTTTAGTAACAGCAGCATTCTCAAACCTATTTGTGCTGCTTCTTTTTTCTGTATAGCACAACAAAATAAAACATGAAATCGAGTACTTGATGAAATGCTATACTAAGCTACAAACATATATTGGTTGTTCAATGAATAGTACCACAACTGTAGTAAATAACACCGATAGTAGATTAAAATGTCTTTGGCTACACTAGAGGGGAATTGATGTGTGTTATCTACAGTTCATTGAAAACATAATTACTTAATAAAATAACTTGTATTTGCAATACTAGCCTGTTAGCTTTCTCATTCTACTCTGGAATAACATATTTTGTTTTTCTAGAATAATCATCTTAAATGATTTTAACACCCATTTTACTTGCATAGTCCAACAACATGCCAAATGTACTGCATGAATAAATATCGAAGCTTACACATATTATTGACATCAATCTTAGGTCGGGTGATTACTAGCCATATTTGAAAAAAGAGATGACATCAACGCAGTCAAGCCTAGTAGGTGACAATGTCGATGGTGTAGATGAACATGCATCGGGATATGTACCTACAAATCAAACCAATTCATCTAGCACAATCGTTTTTGCAGCAGGTGATTTTTTTTCTAATAATAATTTTTATATTGCAACATGAACAATAATAAATTTATCATTCAAGCACATGTGTCATTATTTATATTTTATTTAATTTAGGTAAGAAAAAAACTTCTTAAGTATGGGATTATGCAGACAAAGAGTTAAGAAAAGATGCAAAAGGTAAAGCGTACTATGTTGGCGTTTGTAGAACATGCAAAAAAAAGTGAAAGCGGACAGCAAAGCATATGGAACGACCAGACTTGGTAATCATTTGTCAAAAAATGCCAAAAATGTCCCCCTTATGGACGAAATACTTGTGCAAAAGGTCATCCTACTCTTTCATTAGATAATGGTCCGGTGGGGGGGGGGGGGACTTTAGTGCCACATACTTTTAATCAGAAAAAATGTGAGGAGAAATTAATTAGGTATACTATAATGGATGAAATGCCTTTTAGAGTGGTCGAGGGTAAGGGGTTTAGAGAATTATTAAAGGAGTCGTGTCCTCGTTTTTTTAATTCCTACTAGACGAAAAATTGCGGGTTAGTATGGGAAATGTTTACTCTAGAAAAGGGCATATTAATGAGCGTGATAGGGGAAAGAAGAGTGAGCATCACTACAGACACTTGACATCTGTTCAAAACATAAATTATATGGTCGTCACCGCTCATTTCATGGATAGTGAATGGAAGTTGCATAAAAGAATAATTAATTTTACAAAAATAACGAGCCACAAAGGTGATGATATAGGAAGGTGTTTGGAGATGTGCTTGAGAAGTTAGGGGATTAAAAAAAAAACTTTAGTATTACAATTGATAATACATCCGCTAATGATGTAGCTATTGAATACATGAAAAGGAGTTTTACGTGATATGAATACTTTATTATTTAATGGTGAATACTTACATATGAGGTGTGCATGTCACATAATTAACTTGATTGTTAAGGATGGTTTGAAAGATCTATATAGCTCAATTGAATGCATAAGGAATTATGTCATGTTTATTCATTCATCTCCCTCAAGATTAGACAAGTTTATGGTATATGCTATCATTTTCAAAATGGATCAAATGTCAAACATACCTATGGACGTTCCAACTAGATGGAATTCAACTTATAAAATGCTTGAATGTTCCTAAAAATATGAAAAGGTGTTTGATAGAATGACCGATGAATGTGCTCCTTTTGTAAGTTATTTTAATGAAAAAGATAAAGATGGATTAAAAAGAGTTGGACTACCAAATGATGATGATTGGGAGAAGTCTAAGTCGTTTGTTCATTTTTTAGAATTTTTTATCATGCCACTTTATCATTAAGTGTAACTAAATCTTGCACGTCTCCTTTAATTTTTGTGGTTGTGTCGGACTTGCTTATTGATATTGAAATGAAAATCAATGACGATGGCAATTCAATTTTGCAAAATGTTGGAAAATCTATGTAAGCCAAGTAGGATAAATATCGGGGAAATTTCAAAAGCATGAACAAGATGATACATGTAGCTCATGTTCTCAATCCAAAATATAAACTTGAGTTGCTACAAATTTCATTTGAAGATATGGGAAAAGATAGCTATTCGATTAAAAACATTGTCCATGAAATAAAAGAATGTGTTTTAAAATTATATAATGAATATAAAGGGGTTAACGAGCAAGCACAATTATCTACCATAAAAGAAACTACCTCTAAGGACAATGTAAATGTTAGTTCTCAATCAAACGGACTTTCTCATGTTGAGATGAGACTCAAGAGAAAGAAAGAACAATTGGAAGTTAGAGAAATTAACAATGAAGTGGACAAATACTTTTCAGATCCTCGTGAGAAACTTAATGGTGAATCTTTCGATCAGTTTGAATTGGTGGAAGGTGAATAAAACTTGGTATCCAACTCTTTCGTTAGTTGCTAAAGATTTATTTTCAATTCCAAGTTTAACGGTGGCAAGTGAGAATGCTTTTAGTTTGGGAAAGAGAATCGTCGATCCGTTTAGAGCTTCATTGACTCCAAAAAAAGGTTGAGGCATTGGTTTGTACAAATGATTGGCTTAGGGTGGATGAATTCAATTTCTATAAGGAGCCGAGCGAAGACGATGTCTCTTTCTACAAGGAACTTGAAGAATTTGAATCAAGTAAGCAATTATTAAGTTTGTTTTTGTTTACATTTTTTATGAAAAGGCTTATACATGATTCAAATATGAACATTAGTAGCATGTATTGTAAGTCTTTTATAACTACTTCCACTGTATAAAAGCAGTTGCAATGGACTGCTAATCTTCACAAACATCACATTGCTACATAGTGCTTTTTTCTGTAAAGTGAAACTTTCAGGAGTTTTATCAATCTTTTTGTATATATGTTTGCTATATGATATTTAAAAATTAAAATATATAACATGTGGGGGAAATTCCTATAGAGTGAGTACCTATAAGCTTAATAAGTGATGGACTGATGGTCTATAAAGTTAGTAAAAAAGAACTCTAAGCACGTATATGTTTAATTTACTTTCTAAATTACAATGCAGAAAATTGCATTTAATTTTCACAACAGCTACTATAATTTCCTATTCAATTGCCTAAGTACTGACCTGAATAATAGATGTTAATTTGAGAACATCATAAATGTAGCATGGCTATAATAAGATGCCGATTGTTGAAAAAAGAAAATTAGGGATTCCACACTATAAATGAATTGCAACAAAATAATATTTGTGGTGTTAACAGAGAGCATTTTATATGTTATTAAGTATTCTGCTTAGTGTACTGTTCTGCTTCATATTGAATTCTCCTATGTTCACATATTTGCCTTTCATGGCGTGAATGACAAAGCTACACCTTCCGATCGACTGTCTTCTTCAACTTCACTTGATTAATGACTGTCTTTCCAAACTGAAAAAAAACAGTAAGCAAATGTGAATTGGTGGTCGTAAGACTAATATTTATGCAGTAGAACAGTCTAGCTGTAATGAGTTGTTGCTATCGAGTATTCATGCACTGTAATATTTATGCTAATATTTATGCACTGTAATATTTACGCTAATATTTATGCACTGTAATATTTATGCTCTGCTATGATGAAACACTCTTATAAGACCGTAATGAGTTATTGCTGTGACTCTTTAGATTTTAACTGAAGGTTTTATTAGTATTTATGCTGATGATTTTAATATTTATGTTGATGATATTAACTAAAAATGTATATGTTTGTGACTTTGTTTTTCTTTATTTATCTGTAAATGAGAGCTAAAACTGCTGAAACTGTATTATATTAGCATGCATGTTAGATAAAAATATAATAGCAGCAGGTTGAACATTATCTTTTAAGAACGGTAATTTACCGTTACCAACAAAACGGTTACCGATGTATCGGTATACCGACAAAACGGTTACCGACGTATCGGTATACCGACAAAACGGTTACCGACGTATTGGTAATGATATGCATTTTTGTTTTACTGAACAAAACAGTACGCTAATGGTATTTGTATAAAGGTAACAGTAACTGTTACCATAACAGACCTAGATTGAGCCGATTTAGTGCCTAATGTGTGTGTATATGCATCCACGAGCAACCATTAGCAAACACTTGCATCTATCAAACATAACTTGTCTCAAACACATATTTACAACCATAGGTTCCCCACCTAAAGGTCGAAGATTCGATCGATAGGATATATTCATACAATGGAAACAAACATGAATAAAAGCTTTGGAAAAAGAAGTTAAGAATGTACTCTCAAAAAGGAAAGGATGTGAAGCGCGATTCTTGTCTTCAGTCTCCCAAGTTGCATCCCCTTGGTCATCTCCCCATTGTACTTTCACCAACTTGACCTCTCGGTTTCGTAGCTTCTTAACTTCTGATCCAAGAATACCAATTGGAACTCGTCTAACTATCGCCTCCCATTCCACTTCTACTTCCTTAACCAGACTCGGCTCAATTACTTCCGCAGTATCGTGCAAACACTTCCTTAAATGAGAGACGTGGAAAACATCATGAATGCCGGACAGTCACTCTGGTAGCTTTACTCTATATGCCATTTGGCCAATTCTATCTGTTATGGGAAATGGCCCTACAAACCTTGGTGCCCATTTCCCTACAAATCCAAAACGAATTACATTCCTCAAAGGTGATACCTTAATGAAAATCATATATTCTACCTCAAAATCAATATCAGTCCTTCTCCTATCTACGTAGGACTTCTTCCTGTCCTGAGCTATCTTCATGCGCCTAGGGATGAGATCAATCTTCTTTGAAGTTTCTCAAACCATCTCTGATCCAAGTAGAAGCCTTTTTGTAGATTCTCACCAACAAGTAAGTAATCTACAGGGACGTCCATATAATGATTCAAAGGGTGCCATGCCAATGCTAGCCTGGAAACTGTAGTTGTAGGCAAACTCAACTAAAGGAAGAAGCTCTTCCCAAGTCCCTCCGAAGTCAAGGATACACAGTCATAAAAGATCTTCAGGAACACTATTCACCCTCTCTGTTTGTCCATCGGTATGAGGATGATAAGCGGTGCTCAAACATAACTGTGTACCAAGTGCCTCTTGCAAGCTCTTCGAAAACCCACTGGTGAATATGGGGTCATGATCACTCATAATACTAGATGGCACTCCATGCAGATGAACTATCTCACGAAGATAAACTGCTGTCAACGATGCTGTTGTCCTCTTACTCTTAACACGGATGAAATGAGCGCTCTTAGTTAGCCTGTCCACTATTACCCAAATACTAGTGCTACCTTTTCTTGATCTGGGCAAACCATCAATGAAATCCATGGAGACGCTCACCCACTTCCACTGTGGGACTTTCATAGGATGAAGCAAAACCACCGGGCTTCTTTTGCTCAGCTTTAACTTGCTAGCAAATCAAACATCGAGAAACGAACTCCACCACATCCTTCTTCATCCCAGCCCAAAAGAGAACCCTCTTCATATCTCTATACATCTTATCACTGCCTGGATGTATAGTCATCTTGGAATGGTGGGCTTCCTCAAGGACTGTCTTCAACAAACTCCCAACTCGGGGAAAACAATGCCTTCCATCTCGTCGCAACCACCCTATATCATCCGTAGAATATCTACTAAGGTGAATAGAAGTCTCCCCTTTACCGAGCCTATCCAAAAAATCAACTAGCTGTGGGCCCTCTCGCAGCGAAGTCCCTATCTGATCCAATAGAGTAGGTCGCACCTCTAATGATGCCAACAAACCAGATGTAAATTCAGTGGAGTGTTTGAAATCAAAAGTCGACATGAACTCCAAGCTTTTCCTCTCCACAAACAGAGGATTAAATGTCTGTAACATCCCATATTTTTATGGTATAACAATTAATTTATTTAATTATTTAAAATAGTGATTTAGAGATTTAAGCGGTTGTTTAATTAAATAATATTGAATATTTAATTAATATTTATAATATAATAATATATACTTTAATTCTAAATAGTCGAAATAGTAGAATTCACAATACTGTGTGAATTGGATCATTTAAAATATTTAATTTAGTTTAGAATTGAAATATAATAATGAATATATTATTTAATCGACGTTAGAACATATTGATTATAATTTAATTATAATCAAGCCCGTAACGTCGTGCAAGTTCGCAATTTAATGGTTTGAACTTCAATTGAATATAGAGAATCCGTTTTAAGTCGGATTTTTGTGAAACAAGAAACGTACGGATCTGTTGAACTATATTTTTCTAATGAAAGAGAAAAATCGAGATTTCGTCATATATATTGTAAGTTATGTCCAAATAAAATTTTAAAATAGTCGCTATGGAATTCGTTTATAATTTATAACGATTTATTTATATTATAAATGGATTTTTATATAGATTGAATATCAATATAATCTAAGATTTTTAAATATTGAGAAATCTAAATATGTATATTTTGGAGCCGCACGATATTATATGTGAATGTGTACAATAATATTAATTTATTAGTATTTAATTTGACTATTTCAAATATATTAATATTTAATTGGTCTATTTAGGGCCTTAGAAAAAAGCCATTTTTCAGATGACCTCCAAATTTGACGAAACCAATTTTGTTGGATCCGGAATATTAAATTATTGTTAGATTTCAATTTGCGTGATTTTTGGAGTCAGTATGTGGCCATGTGGGACTTTAACATGGAAAACAGTCGATATTTTGACGATTAAAAATACGCTGGGCGAGCAAACTTAGTCAGAATTCGACGAAACAAGTTTCGTTGGGTCCATAAAGTCAAACATTAGCTGCATGTCAATTTCCATTATTTTTGGATATCGCGTGTGATCATGCGAATTTTTAGAAGACAAATACATATAGAAATTGACTAAAATAAAATATAAAAATCTAATATAAAAATATTATAATCTATTTATACTCTAACATTCCCCTAACCTTAGGTTAGCCTCATTCCACGGTCAACAAAGCATGCCGCCTCCAGTAACATTAAAAAACTGTAAAAACCAAAGTTTGAAAAATCCAAACAAATCCAAACTAAATAAGAAAATTCCAAAATACATATATATGGATTAAGCATCGAACAAGCTTCGATTTGGTATAGCTTTCGTTGGGTTCGGTGGAGATTTTTTTCCACTGGAAATATGTACAGTATGGGTTCGGCAGCCTAGGGTTGGATCTTGGAGGAGATACAAGCTTCGATGCTCGTTTTCAGTATGTTTTTCGAGTTCATAGTGTGGTTTAGCATCTGTCGGGAGTTTTTTGGGGTATTCGGTCGAGATTGGTGTCGCACGGTTCCTGTAACCGACGGACGAAAGCATTTCGACATGTTCAATACCGGGGCTGCGAGCTTGGATCGAATGATACAGGGAGATAGAAAGGTGAAGAATGGAAGTGGTTTCATGTAATTCGGTGTTGAAATGGAGGAGTGGTGGGAGTTAGAATAATCGGCTATGGCCATTTTTCTTGTGCTGGATCTCACGTTGGAGTTGGGGAAGAAGGGGTGACGCTAGCTGGGGTGAATCGGGTGTTGGGCTAATGGAAAAAAGTGAAGGCCCATTTAGATTAAATCCAAGTTTAAATTAATTTAAATATACATTAACTTGTAAATATCATAACTTGGTCACACGTGAACGAAATTCAACGAAACTGGTCACATTCGGATCGTATGGATGTAGGCTACTGTAATAGCCCGGAAATTTAAGACAATTTAAATTCTTTATTTTGGCAATTTTAGTGAATTTTGAATATTTAAAATGAATTATTTTAAATAATATCGACGAGAAATTTATTTTGAATGGAATTCGAACGTATATATTATATAGATCGTCGTTAGAATATAAATATTTATTTATATATATAAAAGGAATTGAAAATGGCGCTGTAGTTCGATAATTCGATTTCAAATTTCAAATTTCAAATGAATGTACCGGTTGCAAAATAAACCGAATTTTAGAGAAACCAAAAATATTTGAATCTAATTGATAATATCTTTCCAACGAATCCAAAAAATCAAATTTCATAGCGGGAATCAAAAGATATGCCCAGTTGAAAATTCAGAATAGTCGCTATGGAATTCTGGCCCTTAAAAATGGGAATTTTGCAAAAGACCTCGGTTTCGATGAAACCACTTTTGTTGGGTCCGTGATGTCAAGTTATTGCTAGATTCCAAAATTCGTAATTTTACGAATCAATATGTGAGCGTGGCAAAGGAAAACGCATTCGACCAGTTTTTGTTGATTTTAATCGACTGGAAAATGGCCATTTTTCAAAAGGTCTCAGAATTCGACGAAACTAGTTTTGTTAGGACCGTATCGTCATTACGAAATCAGAAAATATTTTTCGAGAATTTTTAGAGTTCATACGTGGCCCCGGTAAATTGAATTGCGTGTTCAAATTCAATATATAGATTTATATTTTGATTTTGACGAAAACTGATCGAAACGATCGAATCAGCCTACGATACATATCTCATTGGGTTCAGAATGGAGGTAATTAGCTAGAGAAGACAGGCGGGGGGCCTCATTTAGAGGTCGAATAAAAAGTCAACTTTTTGAAATTAAATAATTAAATAAATATGTAATATAACTCAACCCCTCGATCTCTCTCCTCATTCCCCTAAAACCTGCCCGTCGCCCCTACCCACGAACGCCGCCCCCCTTCCATCACCGCCGCCGCCTCAGGCGCGGACCCCCCTCCTCCTCTCGCCGTGAACAACCCAAACCCCCCTTTCCAGCATCGCAGCCACCGCCTGACCCCATCACCGCCGCCTGCATAGACTTCCGCCGCACCTCCACCATCCCCCTCCCATCTCTCTCCTCTTCCATCTCCTTCAAACCCGCGCCGGAGCTCCTCTTTTCCTCCTCCTCAGCCACGTGAACCACCCCATATTTCAACAGTAAGTTTTTATATTTAAAAATCCTTGTTTTAAAATTAGTTTATATTTAAATCAGTCCTTATATAAATGAGTTCTTATATAAATCAATTCTTGGTTAAATCAGTTTTTATTATAGGATAGCATATGGAATGTGATTTTTATCATGAAAGAATGGATTTTTATCAAGGAAAGATTGAATTTTTAGCGAAGGAAAGATTGAATTTTTTAGCGAAGAAAAGATTGAATTTTTAGCGTAGGAAAGATTGAATTTTTAGAGAAGGAAAGATTTGGTTTTTATAAGTAAAAATACGATTTATATTATGAAGTTAGCATTGTAAAAATATATGACTTTATATGAAGTGCCATTATAAAAATATGATTTTCATATTATATAGGTAATAAAAAATTCGATCTTTATATCATAGGAGGAGTAAAAATATGATTTTTATTCATGTAGAGTAATAAAAATATAATTTTTATTTTATTACTAGCAAGATAAAAATAGAATTTTTATCTATATAGTAGCAAGATAAATATAGAATTTTTGTCTATATAGTAGCGGTATAAAAAAGTGATTTTTATATATATAGCAGCAATATAAAAATGTGATTTTTATATATGTAGTGGCTACGGACAACGAAAGTGACAAAAGGCGAGAACGGCGAAGATTTCTACATATGAAGAGTCGTAGCGTTTGGTTTAGCTAGTCGGTGAGAACTCCTCACTTTTATTTTTATTTCTAGTTGAAATATATACTAGGATGCAGACGGTGTTTAGTAGCACCCGACACCCGTCGTCCACAGACCATGGATGACTTATTTGTTTGGTTGCTGTGTTGTGAAATTTGATTGTGTGATGTGAAGTGAAATAAAATATTTTATAGTGGAAAATATTTTATTGCTAAAGATATATTTTTTAACGTGTATATAAAATAAATATTTATAAACAAATCGAACGATTTGTTTATATACACTGATTTGATTGATATTGATTGGGACGATAAATTTTACACATCACTCAACTGCACAGATAAAATGTGAGTTTGTTGATTTGAAACCCCACACGGGTATTGGGATGATATTTGACGTACACTAATCCCGATTGTTTAGTTGTATGTCAATCGATGGGTTGACAGACTGTGTAAGCGTTAATTATTTATATTTAATGCTTATGTAGTTGTGTGATGTACTTTGGATGATGGTTGATTATTTATCATTGCTATTAGATACATGTGTTGTAGAAAAATCCATATAATTAACATTATATGGTAATTGATTGGGCCTCATTCCAATTTAGAAAATAAATTCATGTGTTGAACTGAAAATAAATTCATGTGTTGAACTGAAAATATGTATTCGTGTGTTGAATAGAAATATATATTCATGTGTTGAATAGAATAAAAGCCGTGTTGGTTAGATATGCGCCATTTTGACATGAACGATATTTATATCGATTTTATTCGTTTTTATAATGAATATAGAAAAGAAAGTGATTTCAAAATATAACGTTTTGAAAATATTATCATAAGTATATCGATGATGTGGAATATTCAATTTTGATTAGAAATTGAACATGAAGTTGAAATCGTTTTGAAAACGAATTTAAAACGATTTATAAAATACGTTTTGAAAGGAAATCGATGAAATATATATAATATATATATATTATATATATAATGGCCTGAATAGAAGGCGCTGCGCTGCGATAGTTCACGAATTTCGACCATTGACTTCGAATGAATATTACGGGAGTTCCGACCGTCGGATTCTCCTAAAACTGGAACCTTGGGTTTGTATCGAAAAGCGCTTTCCAATGAATGTTAGAAATTTGAAATCTAACGGTTGGATTTGGAATTATGTCCAAATCAAATTTGAAAAAGGTCGCTGTAAGTGTAGTTCGATGGCCGTTGATGGAAATCGACTGTACGGGCATTGATAAAATTATTAAAAATAGTAATAATTTGTGTAAAATCATAAGAAGTGATTTGTGAAAAATTGGGATGAAAAATTCAAAATTTGAAAAGATAAAAATAGATTTTCAACGAAATGAACTAGTTTTGAACTAGAATAATAATTTATTTTTAAATAAATAAATTGGATTTGAAAGGGTTTTAAAGGTAACCAGAAATTCCAATAATCGAATTGGAAGGGATGTGAATCGAAATTATCTTTGGAACATTTCGATGTTGGATTTCGTGATTATACAGATATTGTTATGGAAATTTGAAAGATATATTTATGTCATTATTTCCAATACGATATTTGTTGGTCGTAGAATTTGATATTGAATATAAGCCGATATATTTTCTATTTAGAGCCTTGAATTTAATATCAAATGTGATTTGGGTTTGTTGTGAATGGTGTTTTCATTAACACTGTTGTTAAGCCCAGTTGAGAAAAACATTAAATCTTTTTATTTCGACTTAATGAAGTGTACCAATTAAATGATATTTAATTGGAATTGAATTGGTATTGATTTTTGGTTTTATCGTGAACAGTGTTTTAAATAACACTTGTTCTTTAACCCGATAATTAATGGAACGTGATTTTGGGTTGTTGTGAATGGTATCTTCAATAATACTGTTCTTAGACCCTATGAAGTTAAGAAAATCCGAAACTAACTGGAGATTAGTTAAGTTGAATGGTTTCTTGGGTATCGATCTGATGTTGGTTTCGGTCTTCGGGGTTAGTACTTAGGGAATTGCTCACTTGCTATTTTACGGTTAAAAGCTGATAGAATGGAATGTGATTTTGGGTTTATCGTGAACCGTGTTTTAAATGACATTGATTCTACAACCCAGTTAAAGATTAAAACTAAGTGGAGTTTTAATGAATCTTTAATTAGATTGAAATGATCGAGAATGGAGTATCACCAGTTTTGCTCCAAGCGATAGTTAAATCTTTAACTAGATTTGAACCTGAAATGGTAATTGAATTTACCGATAACACTGTGGTGTTAGATATGAAGTATTACTAGTTTTACTTCATGGGATGAATAGGTTGGGATTGGGAAATAAAATAAATAATTACTTCAGTGTGGTTCGCTAATCCCGACCAATTTGAATTGATATTCAAAAGGAGATTAAAGAATAAATTTAAAGAATTTATCTTTGATAAAATTAATGGGAACCTTTCCTTAAGAATGTGAAATTTAGAAACTAACTGTAGGTTAGCTAAGAAGAATGGTTTCATGGGTATTGATCGGATGTTGTTTTCGGCCTTCGGGGTTAATATTTGGGGAATTATCCTCTTGCTAATTTACGGTTAGTGACTGATGAATTGGAATGAGGCGTATGTTTTGTTTGTGTAACACTTGTTTATTATATATGTGAGTTATTCATAAAGACCGGGTTTATCCTGAATAACTGATTCGACGATTGGTCGAAGATGAAGACGGTGGTTGAAGACCGGAGGTCTTCACGTCGTTTGGATAATTAATGATGATCTTGATCGGGTCGTACACCCAAGAGGAGGGAATCAATTGGTGATCGTCCAGACGTACTTGGAGATCGATGGATATGCGAGGTACAAGGTGCCTCCGGTTTCGTTCAGACCCAGAAAGAACTTGTAAATGGACTGTGTGTCTGACATTGGATATCATTTTGTGTGATTGATGGATATCGGTTACATGGAGTGGTTTGCCTATGTGGCATGGTAAGATGCAAATGATCAAGGCTTTTGTTGAAAAGCAGAGTATTGTGGTTGATGATCAAAGCACAGCCTGTGTGGCATAGTTTTGTGTAGCGTTGATTCGCGAGCCTCACACCCCAGTTGTGAACCAGAACAGGAAAGGACATCAGGGAGGACATGCATTTCCTTCTAGCTAGAAGTGGCGTCATTGGTTTTACAAGCCCTAACGAGTTTGACTTATGTGGTTATTGCTGTTGCGAGGCGCCTCGGATATATCGGTGACTATGTGAAGCCGATGGAGTCATTCATTGGCTCATTTACGCCCCAAAGGGCAGGGAAACACATTGTTCAAGCATAATAATCCACATCGGTGGACCGGCCCTGACAATCCAAGGCTTGCCTGCGCGCTTGCCTGAGACTCCGGCTAGACAGTCTCGAATCGGTAGAGGACTATCTTTTGCCTCGGTTCACAGATGGAAATCCAATTTCCAAATACGTGACTTTGCGGTTTTGATTGTAGAGCCTAGTATGGCGACATGATATATGGTACCCATGTCGTCTATAATTGATACTTATGATTTGACGTTGTTTTATACACTATGCACTTATAATAGTATCAAATGATTTGTTTTAAACGTACCAAACATGTTTGGCTATTATAAGGGAAAACCCTATCCCCCGGCTTGCGTTGCATTGTGTGATAGGACCTGGGTCTTATGATAGCTTCATTTTTCCAAAAAGCATTGCGCTGTCTTGTTATATGCACTGGTATTCTTGGGAGGAACCCGTTCCGTGTTATACGGCGTGGTCCCTTGATATATCTGATTTAAAGTAAAGTTTTAAATAACTGTTTTAGTTCTCACACCAGTCACATGACTGACCTGGAGTTTATTGTTTTAACAAAAACTCTGGGTGCCTTTATTTTGACACGGGCAGCTAGTAGTTTTGGTTTTGCAGATTTATATTCACAGGATCCTAATTTACAGCTGGAACGATACTTAGAAAGCTCTGTATCCGTGTATTACTTCTAATTGTGTATTGTATTATTTTCCGTTGCTATGTAATGTATCGTAATCTCTTATATTTTCTGTGTAATATTTATTCATACTCTGTAATATTCTTGTACTCTGATGAATTGTTGTAATAAGCAATGAAATGTTCTTCTGTTTGCGTTCTGATTCGTCTTGTCCTCAAAGTAATTCGTTCTTTCCCTTCTCTTCGGAGACCGGGGAAGTTCGGGTCGCTTCATTTGGTATCAGAGCTTTGGTTTACAAAGATCGAGAACAAGACACGTTAGAACCAAACGAAAGAATTCATCAGAAATTGGATTAGTAATATCTAATGGGAATGACTCGTTAGAGATGGGATCAGTAGTATCCTAGAACGAGTGTGAAGAGTATATTTTTAAAAATGAAAAAAAATTTTGTTTTGAAAATTTCATTCAATTATTCGTATTTGAATATTTATTTATATTGATTTGGGCAATCCAATATATAAAGACTTTGCATATACGCCTTGCAAATGCGTATTCAAAATTTTAATATACTGGATAGATATAGAATCACACTCTAGTCGCTCGGACATGATTCTGATGATTGACGCGTCATCATTAGAATTTATTCTCGAGTTTCGAAGGTAGGATTTCTACATATTTCCAATTGATTGGTGTGAGAACCAAAATTAGATAGGGCTTATTGTTGTGACTTGGCGTCAAAAACGTGATTTTTGACTATATATCAAGATTATGAATTTGAAATGTTAATCAACTAATTGATTGTTGATTGTGTTGTTTGATTATTGTTTAATTAATTAAATGTTGAACCTTTAGCCAAATTGAACCAAATAGTGAATTGTATTGAAATTTTTTCGCATTTGCATGCATATACATGTACTTACATTGAACAGGTCATAGCAAGGAGGCTAGAGTAGGAGAATAAAATTGTTTGCCCGACAAATAGGTACATGTTTATTGTATTTCTTTGGGTTTGGATGATTTTATGAGCCGATTGGCTTTTTCTTTTTCTTTTAGATGGAAGAAGGCCATGGGAGGCTATATGAAATATCTCGATGTCCCCGGTGCAGGGGAGGTTATGGCGAAATTTTTCGAAAATTTAGGGTGTTAGCCAAATTTTTAAAAAATTTGAAAAGTTCTTAGAAACTGAAAAGTTGAAGAACTTAAGCCGTAAAAAAATAATGAAAGTTGAGTTGATTAGTTAAAAAACTTTCGGGGACGAAAAGTTTTAAGTGGGGGAGATTGTAATAATCCGGAAATCCGAGCCAATTTAAAATTTTTATTTTGGCAATTTCAGTGAATTTTGAATATTTAAAATAAATTATTTTAAATAATATCGACGAGAAATTTATTTTGAATGGAATTCGAACGTATATACTATATAGATCGTCGTTAGAATATAAATATTTATTTATATATATAAAAGGAAATGAAAATGGCGCGGTAATTCGATAATTCGATTTCAAATTTCAAATGAATGTACCGGGTGCAAAATAAACCGGATTTTAGAGAAACAAAAAATATTTGAATCTAATTGATAATATCTTTCCAACGAATCCGAAAAATCAAATTTCATAGCGGGAATCAAAAGATATGCCCAGTTGAAAATTCAGAATAGTTGCTATGGAATTCTGGCCCTTAAAAATGGGAATTTTGCAAACGACATCCGTATTCGACGAAACCTCTTTTGTTGGATCCGTGATGTCAAGTTATTGCTAGATTCCAAACTTCGTAATTTTTCGAATCAATATGTGAGCGTGGCAAAGGAAAATGCGTTCAACCAGTTTCTATTGATTTTAATCGACTGGAAAATGCCCATTTTTCAAACGGTCTCAGAATTCGACGAAACTAGTTTTGTTAGGACCGTATCGTCAATACGAAGTGAGAAAATATTTTTTGGGAATTTTTAGAGTTCATACGTGGCCCCGGTAAATTGAAATGCGCGTTCAAATTCAATATACAGATTTATATTTTGATTTTGATGAAAACTGATCGAAACAATCGAATCAGCCTATAATACATATCTCATTGGGTTCGGAATGGGGGTAATTAGCTAGGGACGACAGGCGGTGGGCCTCGTTTAGAGGTCAAATAAAAAAGTCTACTTTTTGAAATTAAATAATTAAATAAATATATAATATAACTCAACCCCCCCCCCCCCCCCCCATCTCTCTCCTCATTCCCCCCAAAACCCGATTCAGTATAAAAAAGGAAAAAAAAAAGAAAAACGGAGCCCCCCCGGTCACCCCTACTCACGAACGCCGCCCCCTTCCATCACCACTACCGCCTTAGGCGCGGACCCCACCTCCTCCTCTCACCGTGAACAACCCAAACTCCCCTTTCCAGCATCGCAGCCACCGCCTGACCCCATAACCGCCGCTTGCATAGACTTCCACCGCACATCCCCCATCCCATCTCTCTCCTCTTCCATCTCCTTCAAACCCGCGTCGGAGCTCCTCCTTTCCTCCTCTTCAGCCACGTGAACCACCCCATCTTTCAACATTAAGTTTTTATATTTAAAAATCCTTGTTTTAAAATTAGTTTCTATTTAAATCAGCCCTTATATAAATGAGTTCTTATATAAATCAGTTCTTGGTTAAATCAGTTTTTATTATAGGATAACATATGGAATGTGATTTTTATCATGAAAGAATGGATTTTTATCAAGGAAAGATTGAATTTTTAGCGAAGGAAAGATTGAATTTTTAGCGAAGGAAAGGTTGAATTTTTAGCGAAGGAAAGATTGAATTTTTAGCGCAGGAAAGATTTGGTTTTATAAGTAAAAATACGATTTTTATTATGAGGTTAGCGTTGTAAAAATATATGACTTTCATATATGAAGTGCCTTTATAAAAATATGATTTTTATATTATATAGGTAATAAAAATTCGATCTTTATATCATAGAAGGAATAAAAATATGATTTTTATTCATGTAGAGTAATCAAAATAAAAAAATTTATTTTATTACTAGCAAGATAAAAATAGAATTTTTATCTATATAGTAGCAAGATAAATATAGAATTTTTATCTATATAGTAGCGGTATAAAAATGTGATTTTTATATATATAGCAGCAATATAAAAATGTGATTTGTATATATGTAGTGGCTACGGACAACGAAAGTGATAAAAGGCGAGAACGGCGAAGATTTCTACATATGAAGAGTCGTGGCGTTTGGTTTAGCTAGTCGGTGAGAACTCCTCACTTTTATTTTTATTTCTAGTTGAAATATATAATAGGATGCAGACGGTGTTTAGTAGCACCCGACACCCGTCGTCCACAGACCATGGATGACTTGTTTGTTTGGTTGCTGTGTTGTGAAATTTGATTGTGTGATGTGAAGTGAAATAAAATATTTTATAGTGGAAAATATTTTATTGTTAAAAATATAATTTTTAACGTGTATATAAAATAAATATTTATAAACAAATCGGACGATTTGTTTATATACACTGATTTGATTGATATTGATTGGGACGACAAATTTTACACATCGCCCAACTACACAGATAAAATGTGAGTTTGTTGATTTGAAACCCCACACGGGTATTGGGATGATATTTGACGTACACTAATCCCGATTGTTTAGTTGTATGTCAATCGATGGGTTGACAGACTGTGTAAGCGTTAATTATTTATATTTAATGCTTATGTAGGTGTGTGATGTACTTTGGATGATGGTTGATTATTTATCATTGCTATTAGATACATGTGTTGTAGAAAAATCCATATAATTAACATTATATGGTAATTGATTGGGCCTCATTCCAATTTAGAAAATAAATTCATGTGTTGAACTGAAAATAAATTCATGTGTTGAATTGAAAATAAATTCATGTGTTGAATTGAAAATATATATTCATGTGTTGAATAGAAATATATATTCATATGTTGAATAGAATAAAAGCTGTGTTGGTTAGATATGCGCCATTTTGACGTGAACAATATTTATATCGATTTTATTCGTTTTTATAATGAATATAGAAAAGAAAGTGATTTCAAAATATAATGTTTTGAAAATATTATCATAAGTATACCAATGATGTGGAATATTCAATTTTGATTAGAAATTGAATATGAAGTTGAAATCGTTTTGAAAACGAATTTAAAACGATTTATAAAATACGTTTTGAAAGGAAATCGACGAAATATATATATATATATATATATAATGGCCTGAATAGAACGCGCTGCGCTGCGGTAGTTCACAAATTTCGACCATTGACTTCAAATGAATATTACGGGAGATCCGACCGTTGGATTCTCCTAAAACCGGAACCGTTGGGTTCATATCGAAAAGAGCTTTCCAATGAATATTAGAAATTTCAAATCTAACGGTTGGATTTGGAATTATGTCCAAATCAAATTTGGAAAAGGTCGCTGTAAGTGCAGTTCGATGGCCGTTGATGGAAATCGACTGTACGGGCCTTGATAAAATTATTAAAAATAGTAATAATTTGTGTAAAATCATAAGAAGTGATTTTTGAAAAATTGGGATGAAAAATTCCAAATTTGAAAAGATAAAAATAGATTTTCATCTAAATGAACTAGTTTTGAACTAGAATAATAATTTATTTATTTTTAAATAAATAAATTGGATTTGAAAGGGTTCTAAAGGTAACCAAAAATTCCAATAATCGAATTGGAAGGGATGTGAATCGAAATTATCTTTGGAACATTTCGAAGTTGGATTTCGTGATTATACAGATATTGTTATGGAAATTTGAAAGATATATTTATATCATTATTTCCAATACGATAATTGTTGGTCGTAGAATTTGATATTGAATATAAGCCGATATATTTTCTATTCAGAGCCTTGAATTTAATATTAAATGGAATTTGGTTTTGTTGTGAATGATGTCTTCATTAACACCGTTCTTAAGCCCAGTTGAGAAAAAGATTAAATCTTTTTATTTATATTTAATGAAGTGTGCCAATTAAATGATACTTAATTGGAATTGAATTGGTATTGATTTTTGGGTTTATCGGGAACAGTGTTTTAAATAACACTTGTTTTTTAACCCGATAATTAATGGAATGTGATTTTGGGTTGTCGTGAACGGTATCTTCAATAATACTGTTCTTAGACACGACGGAGTTAAGAAAATCAGAAACTAACTGGAGATTAGTTAAGTTGAATGGTTTCTTGGGTATTGATCTGATGTTGGTTTCGGCCTTCGGGGTTAGTACTTAGGGAATTGCTCACTTGCTATTTTACGGTTAAAAGCTGATTGAATGGAATGTGATTTTGGGTTTATCGTGAACCGTGTTTTAACTGACATTTATTCTATAACCCAGTTAAAGATTAAAACTAAGTGGAGTTTTAATGAATCTTTAATTAGATTGAAATGATCGAGATGGAGTATCACCAGTTTTGCTCCAAGCGATAGTTAAATCCTTAACTAGATTTGAACGAGAAATGGTAATTGAATTTACCGATAACACCGTGGTGTTAGATATGAAGTATTACTAGTTTTACTTCATGGGATGAATAGGTTGAGATTGGGAAATAAAATAAATGATTAACTCGGTGTGGTTCGCTAATCCCGAATAATTTGAATTGATATTCAAAAGGAGATTAAAGAATAAATTTAAAGAATTTATCTTTGATAAAATTAATGGGAACCTTTCCCTAAGAATATGAAATTTAGAAACTAACTGTAGGTTAGCTAAGAAGAATGGTTTCCTGGGTATTGATCTGATGTTGGTTTCGGCCTTCGGGGTTAATATTTGGGGAGTTATCCTCTTGCTAATTTACGGTTAGTGACTGATGAATTGGAATGAGGCATATGTTGTGTTTGTGTAACACTTTTTTGTTATATACGCGAGTTATTCAGAAAGACCGGGTTTATCCCATTCTGAATAACTGATTCGATGATTGGTCGAAGATGAAGACGGTGGTTGAAGACCTAAGGTCTTCACGTCGTTTGGATAATTACTGATGATCTTGATTGGGCCGTACACCCAAGAGGAGGGAATCAGTTGGTGATCGTCCAGACGTACTTGGAAATCGATGGATATCCGAGGTACAAGGTGCCTCCGGTTTCATTCAGACCCAGAACGGACTTGTAAATGGACTGTGTGTCTGACACTGGATATCATTTTGTGTGATTGATGGATATCGGTTGCATGGAGTGGTTTGCCTGTGTGGCATGCTAAGATGCAAATGATCAAGGCTTCTGTTGAAAAGCAGAGTCTTGTGGTTGATGATCAAAGCACAGCCTGTGTGGCAGACTGTGCTTTGTGTAGCATTGATTCGCGAGCCTCACACCCCGGTTGTGAACCAAAAACGGGAGAGGACATCAGGGAGGACATGCGTTTCCTTCTAGCTAGAAGTGGCGTCAGTGGTTTTACACGCCCTAACGAGTTTGACTTATGTGGTTGTTGCTGTTGCGAGGCGCCTCGTATATATCGGTGACTATATGAAGCCGATGGAGTCATTCGTTGGCTCATTTACTCCCCAAAGGGCGGGTAAACGCAGTATTCAGGCATAATAATCCACATCGGTGGACCGACCCTGACGATCCAAGGCTTGCCTGCGCGCTTGCCTGAGACTCCGGCTAGGCAGTCTTGAATCGGTAGAGGACTATCTTTTGCCTCGGTTCACAGATGGAAATCCAATTTTCAAATATGTGACTTTGCGGTTTTGATTGTAGAGCCTAGTATGGCGACATGATATATGGTACCCACGCCGTCTATGATTGATACTTATGATTTGAAGTTGTTTTATACACTATGCACTTATAATAGTATCAAATGATTTGTTTTAAACGTACCAAACATGTTTGGCTATTATAATGGAAAACCCTATCCCCAGGCTTGCATCGCATTGTATGATAGGACCTGGGTCTTATGATAGCTTCATGTTTCCAAAAAGCATTGCGCTTTTTTGTTATATGCACTGGTATTCTTGGGAGGAAACCCGTTCCGTGTTATACGACGTAGTCCCTTGATATATCTGATTTAAAGTAAAGTTTCAAATAGCTGTCACACCAGTCACATGACTGACCTGGAATTTATTGTTTTAACCTAAACTCTGGGTGCCCTTATTTTGACACGGGCAGTTAGTAGTTTTGGTTTTGCAGATTTATATTCACAGGATCCTGATTTACAGCTAGAATGATACTCGGAAAGCTCTGTATCCATGTATTACTTCTAGTTGTGTATTGTATTATTTTCCGCTGCTATGTAATGTGTTGTAATCTCTGCTATTTTCTATGTAATATTTATTCATACTCTGCAATATTCTTGTATTCTGATGAATTGTTGTAATAAGCAATGAAATGTTCTTCTGTTTGCGTTCTGATTCATCTTGTCCTCAAAGTAATTCGTTCTTTCTCTTCTCTTCGGAGACCGGGGAAGTTCGGGTTACTTCAGCTACACAATGAAACTGGTTTGGAGTGATTTGGAGCTCATCTCAATTTATGGTGAAATAAAACATCAGAACGGAACTATTGAATGATTATCGTTATTAAACGATTACAGACCAATGTGAGTAAAACTCACTAACTCTGTCCAGTTTACATTTTTATAAATATAATCTAGTAATGTTGAATCTGTGTGATGATTATTTGGTTGAATTGTTGATTATGGGTTAAAATTATAGACAACGATATATACATATATCGTCAACCAAATAGTGATTGTGTTTATCAGAATATTTCATACTGAAATGATATTGATGTGAATTATATTTTTAACATCCGTGGATGAAGGGAAACAGGTCGGAGGGATCCAATTGGATTCCTAAACATTTATTTTACTGTTTTTCATATATTGTGATATATGATTCGACATATAATATGTTGTTCATTATGTGTGTTTGGATGATATTGATCATTGTTATATGGTAGGTTAAATACTATAAAGAATACTGGAATGTAAAAAGAGAAATTTTTTAAAAGTGTATATTGAAAATAAAATATTTGTATAAAATAGTTAGACATTTAAAAAAGGGATATTTCAGAAATAGACATTTTAAAAAGGAATTATTTATAAAATGAATAGGATTTTGTAAATAGGATTTTATAAAAAGAATTATTTATAAAATGAATAGGATTTAAAAAGGTAATATTCCAGAAATAAATAGATATTGTTAAAAAGAATTATTTGGAAAATAAATAGCATTTATAAAAGGAAATATTTCGAAAATCAAATAGAATTATAAAAGAAATTATTTGGGAAGTAAATAGAATTATAAAAGGGGATTGACAAGATATAAAAGAACAATGAGAAGATGGTTTCAAAGTAGATTTTAAATAGAAATATGTTTTTAACAGATAAATTGAGACTATTAATTTGTAAACAATATTTTATAAATTAAACAAAATATTTATCCTTTGATAAATGGAATATATAAGTCCGAACTTATATAGAGAAGTAGAAATTGGTTTTAACACAGATATTTTAAATAGAATGTGAACTCAGCAATTATAAAAGTGATTTATAAATGATATTTAATTGTTAGAAATAAAAAGGAGTTTTCGTATGAATAATTCTATAAATGGAAGTATAAATAGAAGTTGGGAATACGATATGGTTTAAAAATACGAAATCAAAATAAATGGAGTATATAAAAGAAATATTATTCACATTCAATGTGGATAATGGGTTTTAAGTAAATAAATTACAAATAAACACATTTAAAAAGGGAATTGGATTTTTGAAATAAGAATTCAAATAAAATTGGAATTTCGAATGGCTAAAAATAAATAACTTGTTTAATAATAATAACAAGTGTTGTGATTTATAAATGATGTTTATAATTGAAATAGAAATAATTATCAGTGGATAATTTGGATTGTAAATTCAGGAGTGAATATAAAATGAAGTAAGTTAATCGAATATAAGTTATTTGAAAGATAGTTAATCGAATATAAGTTATTCGAAGGGGAGTTAATCGAATAGAGATTACTCGAAAGTAAACTAATCGAATATAAGTTATTTGAAAGATAGTTAATCGAATATAAGTTATTCGAAAGAGAGTTAATCGAATACAGGTTATTCCAAGAAGAGTTAATCAAACAGATTACTCGAAAGAGAGTTATACGTTGAAATTGATTACATCGAATTTGGGAAAGTACTATTTACTTTTCGGTTTTTAAATCAAGGTTTATTTATTTAATAAATAAATAAATTATTATTTATTCAAATCAAGAATTAAAAGTTATATTCTTAAGTTAGATATTTCATAAGTAATATTTATAACGTTATCGTTAAAACCAATGTTTTTCATAAAAGAAGTAGATTCGTAAACTGAATCCGAGAATGTGCTTAAGCGATGGCTGTAAAATTTGGAGTTGTGAGCTTTGTCTATTGCGAGGTTAAGAATGTTTTTCAGTTAAGGTCTAAGAGGTAATTATAACGCAACTTGATTGACTTCGTAATTAACTAAGAATTAGTTGAGTTTCGATGGCGAAGATTGGTTAGACATGCAGTTAAGTAATAAGCGATTAAAGAGTTGAGCAGTTATACCAATATTTTATACAACGTTCGTTTGAAATACATATAACTGAGTTCTGGAAACGTTTTCCAAATTTAATTAGTGAAGTTTTCTAAGCATAAAAAATGAAATGATTTGTTGATAAGTAATGGAAATGGTTTCAAATGTTAATATTGTATATTTTCTAAATTTAGAAAATAAGAATTTCTGTATATATGTGGAAATAGGAAATGGGTAAATGAATAGATTAATGATAAATTAATTTAAGAGATAAATGATGATTTATGATTGATCGATAGAATTTCCACCTGGAAATAATATCGTTGTTTGTACACATGTTTTTCTTTGATAGTTAAATCACCGACTATCGAAGTTTTTGACCATTTTTCATTCGTCAATACGGAGATACCGGGATCGGATTCATTATCTGAAAACCACTCTGTATGGGCGTTAGCGTTGTGAATCAAATATGGTAAAGATAATTGAAGACGGAGTTATGCAAGGGCTGTCCTGTTTACATAATATTGCCTTCGGTTTGTCCAGTCCCAGGGCAACTTATATGGAAGAATGTCTGACAGAGTATATCTAATGCATTGCGTAAGTTGATATCTTCAAACGTATTTACGTTTGGTGGCAGAGAAATTCGTTTCTCTTAGTTGTATACCCATAGTATGTTTAGGGAAATCAATTTGTGATTTGGCGGGTATGACGATGTGATATTCCAAGTGAATGAAGATGTGGTTTATCAAAAGATACGTTATGGCCTTTAGCCTCACAACCGGGAAATGGTAAAAAACCAGGTAGGTCGCATGGCAAAGTGGTTGGCTGCCAATAAGGGTGTATTATCACCTAATCTAGAGAATTTCCTTTTGCTACGTAAATCTATCGATGTTGTCCCTTTGGGAACCGGTTGCTGATCCCAACTGTTGGTGATAATACATTCGGTTCTCTCAAGCGAAGTGAGGGGCCGGTCATGTTTAGCCTGGGTTGCAAGATGTTCTTGTTGAACCCGGTGTATTCCTATCTAGAGATACACTGTCGGAAGGTGGTTCCATACCTTGCCAGTTGGAATCCATTGTCCAATAATAGCCCACGGTTTTGATTGTATACTATATATGCAGAGCGCGAGATGCAAGCATTCTACTAGATTGTTATTTACTTGTTTTAGACACTATTATAACATCAGACGAATATTGATTTCAAAGAATGCTTTGGGTTACCATAAGTTAAAAACCATCCGTGTTTATGTGTGGATCAGTCTTATGGTTATCCTTTCTTTTAAAAAACGATTTTAAAAGTTAAACCAAGTGGTTGGAGCTTACTCACACCAGTCCCATGACTGACCCAGAGTTTATTTTTGTTTTGTTTTTACCCTAAACTCTTGGGTGCCCAAATTTGTATGGGAAGTCAAGTAGTTCAGGTGTTTTCAGATATTATTGGAGGAGCTTGGAGCAGGAGGCTTCATCGTTATCTAGTTATTGTTATTTTCCACTGTATTGTAGGTGTTGTACTCTGATAATGTTATTGTATATATATACTGTTTTATTTCAAAGTTATGTTATATTTTATTCGTTCCGCTGTGAGACTCGTGTTACTCTGATGTGTTGTGTGTTCTTCTTCTTCTTCTTCTTCTATTCTAAATTTCTATCTTATCTATTCTCACCCTCTTTTTTCTTTCATTAACGTTCCGGTAAATTTCGAATGCTTGGTTAGTCGACATTGAGTTTATGTCAATTACCAAAGATCTTATAACGTCCCAAATTTTTAGCTGTTTTATATTGTGTATTTAAATTAGTTTTAAATATTTAATAGTAATTATAAATGGATTTTTATATTTTTATATATCGATTTAATAATTGATATACGATTTAATAACGAATAGATTGAATAATCGTATACAAAAAAGGAAATAATTAAATTTTCAGTATAATAAAAAGGGGGCCAGTGATTGTTTGATAATGTGATGGATGTTTTGTTTTCCTTTGATAGTTAAATCATCGGCTATCAAAGATTTTTGACCATCGTTGTCAATACGGAGAGACCGTTTGGATTTATTATCCGAAAACCACTCCGTATAGGCCTAGGCATTGCGAAATAGATTATGTTGAAGAAATTGGAGATGATGTGAAATGCAAGGGATGTTCTGTTTGTCCAGACCCAGGACAACTTGTATGGAACGATGTCTGACAGAGTATATCCAATGATCACGCCCGTTGGTTTTTATGAATATATAAAGTTGGTGGTGAGAAGGAAACTTCTCTTTATTCTAACACCCAAAGTGTATTTGTTTAAATCAAATTAGTGATTAACGGATTTGACAATGTAACATACAAAATGAATGGTGGCCAGATGTTCTAAAAAAATAAACATGACCTCAAACCTCATCAACCGGGAAATGACAAAAATCGGGTAGGCACCATGGCTAGGTGGGTCATTCCCAAGTCGGGTATATTGTCATCGACCTAGAGAAAAATTCATATTTGTTCTTCTTTTAGTTTTGTATCTCCACGGATGTATAGTGGGCCCTCAAAACCGTAATGGGGTGACAATATATTCGATACACTCAAGCTAAATGAGTGGTCGGTCATGTGTGGGCGGGTTGCAAGATGTTCTTGCTGAACCTCAGTGTATCCCCTCTAGAGTACACTGATTGGAAGGTGGTCCTACACCTTGTCATAGTTGGAATCCAATCTCTAATAAGCGCCCTACGGTTTTTGATTTTATACTATATATGCAGAGCGTGAGATGCAAGCGTTCTACTATTTGGTTATTTATTTGATTAGACATTATTATAATATCACTGGATTTTGCTATCAAAAAGGTTTCGGGTTATAGTAAGGTAAAAACCGTCCACGTTTATATGCAGGCTGGTCTTACTATTATCCTTTTCTTTCAAAAGGATTTTCAAAGTTAAACAATATGATTGGAGTTTATTCACACCAGTCCCATGAATGACCCAGAGTTTATTTTGTGTGTTTTTCCTAAACTCTTGGGTGCCCAAATTTGTACGGGAAGTCAAGTGTTTTAGGCTTTTACAGATACTTTTGGAGGAGCTTGAAGCAGAAAGCTTCACCATTAGTTATTTTAGAGTTATTCCGTTGTATCAAATACTATATTGTGCTCTGATGTTGGTATGTGTATATAATATAAAGTTTTGTATTCAAAGCATTATGTTATATATTATATTTTATTCGGTCCATTGTGAGATTCTTATGTTTTCTTCTGTTCTTTCTTCTATCTATTTCTATTTCTTTAACCCTAATGACTCGTATTTCTGTATTACTTAGGTTGGACGTGTGTTGTTTAGTCAACTCAAACAGTATCGATTTCGAGGCCGTCACAAATCTCAAATCCCCCAGGTCATTACAGTGGTATCAGAGCTGAAGGTTAAGTAATTATCTTGGCTCTGTGGCGTAACTCAGTAGAGATGGGTTAGTAATACCCTAGATTTAGTTGAGTGTGTGTATATATATATGTATATATATATGAGTGTGTATTTGTTATTCAATATAAAATGGTTTTATATTATGGAAATTCAGTGGTTGAATTGTTTATGAGTTTTGATCGATCAATTTGATACACTGTATCGGTAGGAGTTTATAAACACTTGAATACGATGAACCGACATGGTATGTTTTGAAAAGAGGGTAAATGGTATAATTTTACCCAAATCATATTTTGATATAAAAGTATGATTAAAATTTGAAGTATTATCGTATATTGAATGTGTTGGTTGTGATTATAATCAGATAAGGATATAAATTGAATGGTTATGTAAATAGCCAATCAGGATTCATATAAGTGTATATGAAATCAGACGAATTAAATCTTAATTTAAATCAGAATTGAAATTTAAAACCCTGGAAATTTGGAAAAGTGTATATGAGTTAAATCTGGATTAAATATACGTGAATTTTAAAATCCTGGAAGATTTTAAATTGTTTACAAACATTGTGAATGATAATTTGAAATGTATTTCAAAGTGAAAAAGTTTAAATATGGTTTTGAAAGTAATATAGTATTGCACTCACTTCATCGTTGGAAAACAGATTCCGATGATGATAGGTTGCATTATCGTTGTTCATTTTCAAGTTTCTAATTCACGGATTACTACCAAAGATTTTGTTTTTGAATTGTTTTAAGAAAAAAAAGTTGTTTGATACTTCGAAATGAATATTTTGATTTCTGAAAAGGGTATGTTGTTTAAAACTCCTAGAACCAGACTGTTTGAATTGAAAACAAATTTAAATTAAAAAGTATGAAAGAAAATTGAAATTGAATTGAAACCAGTTAAGTGGAAATTGTATTGAAATAGATGGGTATCAAACAAAATTAGAATGTGGAATAGGAATATGGAATTATATTGGAATGATAAGTAAAGATTTTGAATCAAGAATGATACTTGAGATTTAGAATGGAATTTGGCTTGGATAAGAAATGATTGGGTTGAGGATAAAATTGGTTGGAGATTGATTGGAATGACATTGGTATATGTTGAATTGGTAACAAATGAAAAGGATATAATGATATGCTCGACAAAAGGGTACAAGTTTATATTTCTATTGGGTATGAGATTTATGAGCCAAATTGGCAAGCCGTTTGGCTAGTTGACTTTCTTTTGGGTTAGAGAAGGCCTAGAGAGGCGAATTGTAGTTGTACCAATTGAGCCGTACAAAGAAGGTACAGGCAAATTTTTCTGAAAATTTAGGGTGCTAGAAATTTTTGAAAATTTTAGTTATTCAGAATGAATGAATAATTTAATTAAAATCAATTGGGTCAGTGAAACTGAAATTTAAGAAGTAAACAAATAATTTTTAACTAATCGATAGGGTTTGTTTTCTTCCTTAGCAATTTCGAGGACGAAATTATTTTAAGGGGGGAAGAATGTAACGTCCCGTATTTTTAAGGTATAACAATTAATTTATTTAATTATTTAAAATAGTGATTTAAAGATTTAAACGGTTGTTTAATTAAATAATATTTAATTAATATTTATAATATAATAAGATGTACTATAACACTGAATAGTCGGAAATAATAGAATTCACAATACTGTGTGAATTGGATCTTTTAAAATATTTAATTCGGTTTAGAATTGAAATATAATAACGAATATATTATTTAATCGGCGTTAGAACGTATTAACTAAAATTTAATTATAATCGAGCCCGTAACGTCACAACAGTTTGTAATTTAATGGTTTGAAATTAAATTGAATATACAGAATCTGTTTTTAGTCGGATTTCTGTGAAACAAGAGACGTACGGACCTATTGAACTGTATTTTTCTAATGAAAGAGAAAATTTGAGATTTTGTCATATAGATTGTAAGTTATGTCCAAATCAAATTTTAAAATAGTCGCTATGGAATTCGTTTATAATTTATAACGGTTTATTTATATTATAAATGGATTTTTATATAGATTGAATATCGATATAATCTGAGATTTTTAATTATTGAGTTATAAATCCAAATATGTATATTTTGGAGCCATATGATATTATATGCGAATATATACGAAATATTAATTTATTAATATTTAATTTGATTATTTCAAATATATTGATATTTAATTGGTCTATTTAGGGCCATAGAAAAATGCCATTTTTCAAACGACATCCAAATTCGACGAAACCAATTTTGTTGGATCTAGAATATTAAATTATTTTTAGATTTCTATTTGCGTGATTTTTGGAGTCAGTATGTGGCCATGCGGGATTTTAACGTGGAAAACGGTCGATATTTTGATGATTAAAAATACGCTGGGTGAGCAAATGGAGTCGGAATTCGATGAAACAAGTTTCGTTGGATCTGCAAACTGTAGCTGCATGTCAATTTCCATGATTTTTGGATATCGCGTGTGATCAAGCGAATTTTTAGAAGTCAAATACATATAGAAATTGACTAAAATAAAACGTAAAAATCTAATATAAAAATATTATAACCTATCCTATATATACTCTAACATTCCCCAAACCCTTGGTCATTCTCATTCCACCGTCAACAAAGCATGCCTCCTCTAGTAAAATAAAAAAAACAGTAAAAACCAAAGTTTGAAAAATCGAAACAAATCCAGACTAAATCAGAAAATTCCAAAGTAGATATATATGCTTTCAGCATCGAACAAGCTTCGATTTGGTATAGCTTTCGTTGGGTTCAGTGGAGATTTTTTCCGCTGGAAATATGTACAGTATGGGTTCGACAGCCTAGGGTTGGATCGTGGAGGAGATACAAGCATCGATGCTCGTTTTCGAGTTCGTAGTGTGGTTTAGCATATGTCGGGAGTTTTTGGGGGTATTCGGTTGAGATTGGTGTCGCACGGTTCTTGTAACCGACGGAGAAAGGCATTTTGACGCGTTCGAGACCAGGGGTGCGAGCTTGGATCGAATGGTACAGGGAGATGGAGATTCAAACGAGGTAAAGAATGGAAGTGGTTTCATGTAATTCGATGTTGAAATGGAGGAGTGGTGGGAGTTTGAATAATCGGCTATGGACAATTTTCTTGTGCTAGAGCTCAAGGGTTGAAGTTGGAAAAGAAGGTGTGATGTGGGCTGGGGTGAATCGGGTGTTGGGCTGATGTAAAAAGGTGAAGGCCCATTTAGATTAAATCCAAGTTTAAATTAATTTAAATATACATTAACTTGTAAATATCATAACTCGGTCATACATGAACGAAATTCAGCGAAACTGGTCACTTTAGGATCGTATGGACGTAGGCTACACAATGAAACTGGTTTAAAGTGATTTGGAGCTCGTCTCAATTTATGGTGAAATAAAACATCATAACGGAACTGTTGAACGTTAGCGTTATTTAATGATTACCGACCAATGTGAGTAAAATTCACTAACTCTGTCCAATTTATATTTTTATAAATATAATCTAGTAATGATGAATGATGATTGATTGCTATGTGATGATTGTTTGGTTGAATTGTTGATTATGGGTTAAAATTATAGATAACGATATATAGATATCGTTAACCAAATAGTGATTCTGTTTATCAAAATATTTCATACTAAAATGATATTGATGTGAATTATATTGTTAACATCTGTGGATGAAGGGAAACAGGTCGGAGGGATCCAACTGGACTCCTTAACATTTATTTTACGGTTTTTCATATATTGTGATATATGATGTGATATATAATCTGTTGTTGATTATGTGTGTTTAGATGATATTGATCATTGTTATATAGTAGGTTAAATACCATAAGGAATACTGGAATGTAAAAAGAGAAATTTTCTTTTTTAAAGTGTATATTGAAAATAAAATATTAGTATAAAATAGATAGACATTTAAAAAGGGATATTTCAGAAATAGACATTTTAAAAAGGAATTAATTATAAAATGAATAGGATTTTATAAAAGGAATTATTTATAAAATAAATAGTATTTTAAAAAGGGAATATTCCAGAAATAAATAGATATTATTAAAAAGAATTATTTGGAAAATAAACATCATTTATAAAAGGAAATATTTCGAAAATCAAATAGAATTATAAAAGAAATTATTTGGGAAATAAATAGAATTATAAAAGGGGATTGACAAGATATAAAAGAACAACGAGGAGATGGTTTCAAAGTAGATTTTAAATAGAAATATGTTTTTAATAGATAAATAGAGACTGTTAATTTATAAATAATATTTTATAAATTAAATAAAATATTTATCATTTGATAAATGAAATATATAAGTCCGACCTTATATAGAGAAGTAGAAATTGGATTTAACACCAATATTTTCAATAGAATGTGAACTCAGCATTTATAAAAGGGATATATAAATGAGATTTAAGTTTTAGAAATAAAAAGGAGATTTCGTATGAATAATTCTATAAATGGAAGTATAAATAGAAGTTGGGAATGGATATGGTTTAAAACTACGAAATCAAACTAAATGGAGTATATAAAAGAAATATTATTCACATTCGATGTGAACAATGGGTTTTAAGTAAATAAATTGAAAATAAACACATTTAAAATGGAAATTGGATTTTTGGTATAGGAATTCAAATAAAAATGGAATTTCGAATAGCTAGAAATAAATAAATTGTTTAATAATAATAACAAGTGTTGTGATTTATAAACGATGTTTATAATTGAAATAAAAATAATTATCAGTGGATAATTTGGATTGTAAATTCAGGAGTGAATAAAAAATGAAGTAAATTAATCAAATATAAGTTATTCGAAAGATAGTTAATCGAATATAAGTTACTCGAAGGAGAGTTAATCGAATAGAGACTACTCGAAAGTAAGTTAATCGAATATAAATTATTCGAAAGATAGTTAATCAAATATAAGTTATTCGAAAGAGAGTTAATCGAATATAGGTTATTCGAAGAAGAGTTAATCAAATAGAGATTACTCAAAAGAGAGTTATACGTTGAATTTGATTATATCGAATTCGGGAAAGTACTGTTTACTTTCCGGTTTTTAAATCAGGGGTTATTTATTTAATAAATAAATAAATTATTATTTATTCAAATCAAGAATTAAAAGTTATATTCATAAGTTAGATATTTCAGAAGTAGGATTTATAACATTATCGTTATAACCAATGTTTTTCATAAAAGAAGTAGATTCGTAAACTGAATCCGAGAATGTCCGTAAGCGATGGTTGTAAAATTTGGAGTTGTGAGCTTTGTCTATTGCGAGGTTAAGAACATTGTTCAGTTAAGGTCTGAGAGGTAATTATACCCCAACTTGATTGACTTTGTAATTACTTAAGAAATAGTTGAGGTTCGATGGCGAAGATTGGTTAGACATACAGTTAATAAGCGATTAATGGGTTGCACAGTTGTTTGTTTGAAATCCAAATAATTGAGTTCTGGAAACATTATTCAAATATAATTGGTGATGTTTTCTAAGCATAAAAAATGAAATGATTTGTTGATAAGAAATGGAAATTTTTTCAAATGTTAATATCGTATATTTTCTAAATTAAGAAAATAATAATTTCTGTATATATGTGGAAATAGGAAATGGTTTAATGAATATATTAATGATAAATTAATGATAAATTAATTTAAGAGATAAATGATGACTGATGATTGATTGATAGAATTACCATATGGATAATATCGTTGTTTGTACACATGTTTTTCTTTGATAGTTAAATCACCGACTATCGAAGTTTTTGACCATTTTTCCTTCGTCAATACGGAGAGACCGGGATCGGATTCATTATCTGAAAACCACCCTATATAGGCGTTAGCATTGTGAATTAAATATGATAAAGATAATTGAAGACAGAGTTATGCAAGGGTTGTCCTATTTACAGAATAGTGCCTTTAATTTTTCCAATCCCAGGACAACTTATATGGAAGAATGTCGACAGAGTATATCTTATGGATCGCGTAAGTTGATATCTTCAAACGTATTTATTTTTGGTGGCAGAGTAATTCGTTTCTCTTAGCTGTATACCCATAGTATGTTTGGGGAAATCAATTTGTGATTTGGCAAGTACGACGATGTGACATTCAAAGTGAATGAAGATGTGGTTTATCAAAAGATACGTTATGGCCTCTAGACTTACAATTGGGAAACGGTATAAAATCGGGTAGGTCGCATGGTTAAGTGGTTGGTTGCGAATTAGGGTGTATTATCACCTGATCTAGAGAAATTCCTTTTGCTTCTTAAATCTATCTATACTGTCCCTTCGGGAAATGGTTGTTGATCCCAACAGTTGATGATAATACATTCGGTACTCTCAAGCGAAGTGAGGGGCTGGTCATGTTTAGCCTGGATTGCAGATGTTCTTGTTGAACCCGTGTATTCCTCTATAGAGATACACTATCAGAAGGTGGTTCCATACCTTGCCAGTTGGAATCCATTGCCCAATAAGAGCCCACGGTTTTGATTGTATACTATATATGTAGAGCATGAGATGCAAGCGTTCTGCTAGATTGTTATTTACTTGTTTTAGACACTATTATAACATCAGACAAATATTGATTTCAAAGAATGCTTTGGGTTACCGTAAGGTAAAAACCATCCGTGTTTATGTGTTGATCAGTCTTACGATTATCCTTTCTTTTAAAAAATGATTTTAAAAGTTAAACCAAGTGGTTGGTGTTTACTCACACCAGTCCCATGACTGACCCAGAGTTTATTTTTGTTTTGTTTTTACCCTAAACTCTTGGGTGCCCAAATTTGTACGGGCAGTCAAGTGGTTCAGGTATTTTCAAATATCATTGGTGGAGCTTGGAGCAGGAGGCTTCATCGTTATCTAGTTATTGTTATTTTCCACTGTATTGTAGGTGTTTTACTCTGATAATGTTATTGTACATATATACTGTTTTATTTCAAAGTTATGTTATATTTTATTCGTTCCACTGTGAGACTCGTGTTACTCTGATGTGTTATGTGTTCTTCTTCTTCTTCTATTCTAAATTTCTATCTTATCTATTCTCACCCTCTATTTTCTTTCATTAACATTCCAGTAAATTTTGGATGCTTTGTTAGTCGACATTGAGTTTATGTTAATTACCAAAGATCTCAAATCCCCCAGGTCGTTACAATGTCATTCTTTGCCTACTCAATGCGTCTACGACCACGTTACCCTTGCCAGGGGTATAAGCAATCTCAAAGTCATAGGATGCTAGGAACTCCATCCACCTTTACTGCCTTAAATTGAGATCTTTTTGCGAGAACAAGTACTTGAGAGATTTATGATCAGTGTACAACTTGAACCTCTTTCCATGTAGATAATGGCGCCAAGTCTTAAGAGCGAATACTATGGCAGCTAACTCCAAGTCATGTGTAACACCCCGTGTATTCTATAACCGTGAAATTCATAAATTAAAGTATAATTAATTTCAAATCAAAGAATTAAGGGAAACGGGATACGCCATTGCGTTCGTCTCGGAAAAATACGCGAAATAGAGTCCGAGTTTTCGAAAATCGGAGTCCGTATGACCAAGATATGGCCTCCGGAAGTTTCAGAATTAGATTTAAAATTCAAACAGACGAAAAACAGCTGAGCCAGGTCAGTCATAAAGACATTATAAAATCGGGCCCAATTGGCCAGGGCGGGAAAATTCCCGCCTAAGGCACCCAGGTCGACTTGGCAGTCAACCTGGGCTACCAGGTCGACAGGGCTGTCGACCTGGGTGTCGACAGGGCTGTCGACCTGGCCCCTGAGCCAGGTCGAACCCAGCCTATCCTGGCTGGCCAGGTCTGTGTTTAGCCGATTTTCTGAGCCTTGCCTTGTCACTAGGGCTAGGTGGCAGCTCCGGATTGGCCTCTCCTTCAAACGAACGGCTATTATTGAATCAAACTCCATCGACGGTCTAAAACAACTCACAAACATTATAAAAAGGACCTAAGACCTAGCCTAAATCATACTATTTCATTTTAGCCTCAAGCCGCCGCCATTAAACCTAGAGCTCTGAATTAAAAATACAAAGAATAATTATAGAAGATGGAGGACGATTCTTGAAGGCTACAACTAGAAGCTACAACAACTACGACGCTTTAGACAACGAATTTGGGGCTATTTGATTTGAGATTTTTATTTGGATCATTTGCTTCATATTGTAAGTTCTATGTTACTTTTTAGGCAAAAACGCTAAAACAATATGGACATGTCATGAATTGAAACCGGATTTAGGAACTATTGTTAATCCATTGTTTATATTGTTTATCTTTGAATTATAATTTGGGGATATTGCTATGGCAACGTTGCAAGTTAAACTTGTCATGATTTTGATGTTGTTATGAATCACTTGGGCTAAATTGTTTGGCAAGTTGGAATAATACATGTCCATGGAATCGCTATGTTTATTGAAATCTTTATGTTGATTAAACCATGCCTATGGTGCTAATTAAACCATGGCTATGACTATTGATGGAATTATGCCCATGATGTTAATATACCCATCATGATTAATGAAAAATTGGATATTGCTAGGTTATGATGAAAAGTTGGAATTATTATGTTTATAATGTTAGATATGTTAAAAATGATAAATTTGAATCATTATGTCTATTATGTTAATTGAGAATCATTATGCTAAAAACGCTAAATTGGAATCATTATGTCTATAATGTTAGTTGAGGATCATTATGTTAAAAATGCTAAGTTGGAACCATTATGTTTATAATGTTAGATAAGAATCATTATGATAAATTGGAATCATTATGTTTATGAGAATTATTATGATAAAAATGCTAAATTGGAACCCACTATGCCTATTGGGATCAATATGCCTTTAATGTTTCATGTTTGTAATAAGATTATTATTATGCCCGCAATGATTACTATCATGCCTATGGTGTAAAGTTGAAATCATCATGTTAAATTAAGTTGGAATCATTACTATGCCAAATTATCATCATGCTAGTATTGAAACTATGTGATATGTTATAGCCTGTTTATTATGCAAGTGATGTTGGAATTGTCACATATGCCTATCACATGTTTAGTGTTATTCCCCTTTATCTCTTGAATTGTTTATGCTTATGAACGAAGTACGTTTATATACGTTGGGGATACGATTGGGTAGAATAAGCAAAACTTGAATTAATTATAGGCATAAACTGTGAAATTTGGCATTAGTAGAACATGAAATATGGCACGAAAACTTGACTTGAACATGCCATAACTTGACTTAAAAACATGCCTTAGTTGGGCACGAAAATTGACATATGAACATGCTATGGAAATAGCACAAAATCTGATAAGAACATGGGCATGACTTTAGAAAACAAGAAAGTGGCCAACTCGAGGTTGGGTTGAGTTTGTAGTGTAAATCTGCCCGGAACCGCCCGGCAAATCCAGTTGCTACAAACAATAGGATCTAATGTGGGTAGTTGGTCACATCGCGCTTGAAACCCGAGGTTGGGTTGAGTTCGTAGCGTAAACCTGCCCGGAACCGCTCGGCAAATCCAGTGGCTACGAACAATAGGATCCAATGTGAGTGGTTCGGTGCATTAACGAATCAATTAATGCTAATTAGGGTTAAGTCATGAACATGAAAAGACAACTTAACCAACTTGAACATGATTTGTAGGGCTAAGTCATGAACTTGAAAACGACAACACTTAGCCAACTTGACATGACACGTAGGCGGGTTAAGTCGTGAACTGAAATGACATACTTAACCATCTTGACATGACTAGACTGGAAAAGGGTTAAGTCACGAATTACATGACTTAATCAGTTAGGCGGGTTAGGTCACGAATTACATGACCTAATCTATTAGGCGAAACCCTAGACATGACCCCTTTCAGCTGTAACCCTCTAGATGTATCAAGGTACCCTGGGGCTAGGCCGGGTGGGGGCACGATTACTGGACTGATTGTAAGAGGTGAACGATGGCAGTGGGGTATGCCAGTGTAGGTTCGGTGGACTACGATCGTGCACGTATTCCGGGGCAGACACTGGGTATCCGTAGATTTATCTGTGCACCTTGAATCGTATCAGGGGTTGACACCCTAGGGCTGATACACCCGAAGGTGGACCCAGCACAGGTAACTACATTCGTGATTAGCCGTATGACACGGACACTTGACGAGCTAGAACTTGTAGGGAGCCGATCGACTAGAAAATCGCTCCGTAGGACCCCGTACTTGGGTCAGACCCCGTTTCAGGGTCATTTCATGACATTGGGCCGTGGGATTTATTTCGTGATTAACTTGTGATATGGGCTTAGTATAATAGTACAGTCGATGCAACGAATCTCGAACATGTGATGCTTTACTTGACTTGTCTTGACTTATCCTGATCACCTTAGTCTATCTTGTTCACCTTGACACCGTTCTTAAGTTTAGTTCCAGTTCATACATGACAGGTTGTTTTAACCGTTTCTACACTGAAAGTCACTAGAACTTACTCAGTCTTTATGACTGACCCTTTTCCTTTCGCCTCTTTTTCTTTCGTCCCCCCTCCCCCCCCCCCCCCCCCAGGTTCTCAGGGAGGGAATACCGCAGCTTGATCAGTTTTCACATCCAGCTTGAAGAGAAAGAATGTATTGCTTGGATCTTTTCCATTTTGGACTATGGCTTTGGACAACAATTAGGGGACTTTTGCAGTTTATTTATGTTTTCTTCATGCTTCTTTAAAAAATGTAATCAAGACAGTTATGATTATGGGAAGTATTATGGCATAGTTTGTGTAACATGTATTTTGAAGAAATAAAAGTTGTTGTTTTCCGCTGTTCAATAATATGTGTTATTATATCTGTCTTGTATATCTGTGACTTATACTTATAAACCTCCACCAAATTTAGGGCATTCCCTTTGAGAGTGACCCTAACGGAGGTGGGCTGTTTCATCATGGGTAGGGTAGTCCCTCTCATGAACCCTTAGTTGTCTACCTCCATAATTTACAACCCTTTCCCCTTGCATCAGAAGTGCACCAAGCCCTGTATCACATGCATATGTGTATACTGTAAACACTTTGTTTCCGTCGGGCAAGGTTAAGACTAGGGCTTTTGTCAGAGCCCTCTTCAGTCGCTAAAAAACATCATCACAATCTGTATTCCAAGAGAATGTCAGATTCTTCTTTGTCAGCCTAGTGAGTGGGGCTAATATTTGCAAAGTCCTTAATGAACTTCCAATAATAGCCTGTTAATCCAAGAAAACTTCTCACCTTTGTTGCATTATTTGGGATCTGCCAATCTTGAACTGCAATTACCTTCGCGGGATCTACAGCTATCCCATCTTTTGATACCACATGCCCTAAAAATCTCACTTCCTTTCACAAAAAATGACATTTGGAGAATTTCGCCTTAAGCTGGTGTGCACGAAGAGTTTTCATAACCTTTCTCAAATGTAGGGTATGCTCTTTCTCGCTCTTCGAGAAAATCAAGATATCATCAACAAAGGCCACAATGAACTTATTTAGAAACTCCTGAAACACCCTACTTATCAGATCAACAAAATAGGCGGGTGCATTTGTTAACCCAAAAGGCATGACGAGCTACTCGAAGAAACCATCTGGAGTTCTAAAAGCGGTCTTGTCTATACTGTCCTCGTCCACCCTCAACTGATGAAACCCCGTGGCCAAGTCAAACCGAGAGAAAACAGATGCACCAACAACATCGTCAAACAGATCATCTATCCTTGGAAGTGGGGTGCCTATTCGTCTTAGTGAGCTTATTCAACTCTCTATATCCACACCGAAGCGAACCATCCTCTTGAGTAGCGAATACTACCGGAGCACTCCATTCAAATATGCTTCGCCTAATAAACTCTTTCTCAAGCAGCTCCCATACTTGCTTGTTGAGCTCCCTCCTTTCTCTTGGAGCCATGTAGCGCACGGGCAATGCAACTAGCTTTGCATTATCTACCAAGTATATATGGAAATCAATCTTGTGCCTCAAAGGCAAGACCCGAACCTCCTCAAAAACATCGGGATACTCAGAGACTACTGGTATAGATCATAGATCGTCGATAGATGCATCAAGAGACTCTAGGAAACTAAGCATGACAAACCCCTTAAGGTCACAAGAAATATCGAGGGTCCTCCCATGGCAAGTCAAAAGTCTAACGACCCTCCTCTCACAATCCAGAATGGCACCATACATGGCTAGCCAATCCATGCCTAGAATCAAACCATAGCCCATGAAACGAAGTACATATGCTTCACACTCAAACTCGACGCCCAACACAAATATTCTCAAACCCTGAAAAATCATAGGTAAATGAGTCATTCCACCAATGTGGTTTAAGACAACTACGGGATCCAAAACCATACTAGTACTAAGGTGTAAAGACTTAACCACAAATTCAGATATAAATGAATGTGAAGCGCCCAAATCAAAAAGAGTTATAATAATATGATTGGAAAGAGAAATCAAACCTTTAATGGAAATTTTCGTTCCTCTATCTGGCGCATCAGCCACGAAAGCATGCACCTGCCCTCCCAAAGATCCTTCCCTTTGACCTTATCCTTGCTTCTTCGGGCACTCCTTAAAAAACTGTCCGACCTCTCCACAAAGGAAACAAGCGTTCTTGCTTTTCTTGCAATTATTTATCACATGACTCTCGCATCCACAATGATGACATTTCCTCTTATCTCAAGCTTTTCTGTTCTTACCACCCTTCTTTTGTTGCTGTTGTTCTTTCTTGGGCCACACTTTCTTATTTTGTGTTTTCTCAACTTTAGCTTCTTTCTTTCCGCCTTTACCTTCCTCATGCATCAATGCCACATCAACGAGGTTCTCAAAAGTTGATACCATCATAATATGAGACATTGCTAAACTATAGAGGGGTTCATTCAAACCTCTAGCAAATCTCAAAACTTTCTAGTGCGAGGTATCCACTAGTTCCAAACCAAACCTCACCAATTGATTAAACTTATTAACATACTCTCTAATAATCATGCTCCGTTGCTTATATGCCAAAAACCTTTCCATTTGCGTAGTTTGCTCTGCTTGAGAAAGAAACTTCATTTCGAATCTCTGTCGGAAATCATCCCAAGTTCCCACTGAATGCCCTACTTGCGTCACATCCCACCAGAATAAAGCTTCATCTTTCATCTACCAAGCGATTAACTAAATCTTCCTACGATCGTCAACTTAAAAAATTCCAAACAAATCCTCCGTCTCTTTAAGCCAATTCCTTGACTCTACGGAAGTATCAGTTCCTTTGAATGGCTTCCTGTCCATAGCAGAAAAATCTTTGCATATCTTAGAGTCAGCACGTAGAGGAGGAACAGCGGGTACAGCTGGGACAGGAACGTTTGCTTGACCTTCGGCATGCATCATGGCCTCAAGATACCTAAGGAACCATCTCGGGATTGTAACGCCCTTAGGAATATTAGGTTCCCCAGACATGCTGAAAAGGAAAAGGAAAGGGATTCAAACAGAGAATCGAAAGATATTACGTATGGCTTTCGGGAATATGTTTTTCAAAATAGACTTTTCTTTTGAAAATGCTTTCTTTTAAAACCTTTTTGAAAACAATTTTCGAAATATTTTATTTGATCTAGTAACCTTTAGCTTCGATACCAAATGTGACAGTCCACGTCCGTTAATGTAACTCTTTATCAGAATGCATTTTGTTTCGTGAAGCGTTATAGGTAAACAAAAACAGAAATATTACAAGACAGATACAAAATGACAGCGGAATTAAAAACTCATTAAATAGAAAAACTTTGTGGTTCAAACCCGATTACATAATAAGTCTGGAATACTGAAAACATAAACTTTTCCTTATACAAAATCATCATCAGAGTAAAATAATATATAAAAAGAGCATAATTCCCAAAATATAGCCATAGTAAAGCAAGAGAGAAAATGAGCAATACATCTAAGCAACTCCAAGCAGAAAAGAAGAATCCTGGTCAAGCTTGAGTATTCCCACCCTGAGAACCTAGGGGAGAACAGAAGAGAAAGAAAGGAAAACAAAAGGAGTCAGACATAATGTTTGGCGATTCCAGTTACTTTTAGCATATAAATAAGTAAAAGCATCATGACAAGCATATAAGTTGGGGAGAGAGATAACAGTGTCATAAGGCAGGTATAACAAGATAAACAATAAATAGAACAGAACATGCATTGCGCTTCTCTAATACTCTTCTCTGCACCAATACTAGTATAATTGTGTAACATGGTGATCCCAACAAGTACAAGATGGTAGACTTAGGTGTACTTCCACACAATAACAGGTAGGTCAATAGAACTGATGGGTGTAACCCCCAAACGATAATAACGGGCTCCTAAACAAGCATGACTAGATGTACCCTAATTACTACCCCCAATCGATCAGCTCTCTATCCCTTGTAGATACCCTGTGCTGGCCCTACAGTAAGATGTATCACTTCCTAAAGTAGCAACCCTATGTTTACAAGATGTGCACAAACCATATCTACACAGTGTCACGGCGTCTTAGCCTCCCTTTTCCGGACCCATGCACACACATGACCCCTGTCGGAATGCGCCGCGCACACCGTCCCTCAAGTGACCTCTTATAATCAGCTTAATAAGCGTTCCCCGACTCCGACCTAGTTTGGAGTACTAGTGTGATACCTATACGGGCTACTGACTGAAATGGATCCCATACACAAGATGATACAAGCTCCCCCTATGCTTGCATTCCCAATATTAGGATTTCAACGTGTTATGTCTGCCAGTGTAATAAGATTCCATAACCCCCAACAGGTTAAGATTGTGGGCCAATATGTATAAATATTACCTACCACCTCAAGATTTACTTAACTCTCTCACTGTATCAAACAATTTTACTTAACCCCTCCCCAAGTCAACATGTTCGTGTAATCCCTATGGATTCAAATAGGTTAAGTATTACAAGTTCATTACCATTTATTCATTTGTGGCTATAATGCACTAGACCTCCATATTAAGCCTACCACTTGTGGATGCTAGATATGCCAGTCGGTTCTGGGAAGACTTCTTCCACAAGTCGGACTTAATCTTGTGTCTTAGCACCATCTCATGTTTATGCACTTAAATCCCTCACATTAGATTTACTACTTGTGGCAGGCTTCTACCACAAGTGTAATCTAACCTCATGTCTAAGCACAGTTTAAAGTTTCTAATTGCTGTAAATCTTGACATATTCATTCCTTAACAATTATTCCTATTTCATTATAGGTTTTCATGCCCCTCACCTAGTGATATTCATCATGTACCATATGCCCTAAACAAATGTCTTTAATTATAATTTGGTTTATGCCCTAAATCCATATTCATGTTTTCAATTCAATTTATGCCTAAATTTGTCAACACAAATTATGCCCTAAGTTTAATGTTTTCTTCTCGTTCCCAATTTCATGCGTTCGCATATTTTAGCGGTATGCCTAGGCTCGAAGTTAGCCTGGCTATAAAATAAAAAGGGAACAGAAGAAGTGAAGAGAACAGGAATAAGCATAACAACAAGATATACATATGATGGCAGAAACCGGCCTAGCAACTGAATAAGCATATAGTGACAGAATTGGGCATAATGGCATAATTAGGCAAACTAGCATAATAGGCATAAGGTGACATGATTAGGCAAAAAAGCATGATATGGATATCATAAACAGTCATGATGAGTTCTAAACAGTGGATTAGTCATACAAGTAATGGCAGAACTGATGTGATTCAAATAGTTATAGGCTTAGATCCAATTCATAAACATGTCAAGATTACATTTTAAGTTTTTATATCTAAAAATAACGAAGACTCGCTATGATTGGATCTTAAAGAACAGAGAATTAATCGTAGATGTTGTAGCACAGATCTCTGAATATGAATAACTTGGTTGTTGAAGAAGAAATCAGCTAGATCAGACTACGTTGGCTTAGCATCTCATTGTTGCCATTAATTTAGATGAATAAAACACTGGGTATAAAGTCCTACTTATAGCATAGGGTCAATGAATCTAGCCAATAATTCAGTCCACATACGCAGGAATTAATATAGTTCGGATCTAGGGGTGTCAACCTGGGTGTCGATATGGGTGTTGATCCCCTCTTATGGTGTCGACCCATGGGACGACACCCCTAGGGCTGGGGTCGACCCCCAATGGGCCTGATTCCCACGTTGGTTCCCGCCTTCGAATTTTTGATTTTCTGAAATGTTTATTTATATATATTCAGCTTATATATTTATAAACTTCAAACATTAAAATCTTCTTCATACGATGTCTGTTTTATGCAAACTTTGAGTCTATCTTAAGTAGAATTCCGAGATGAACGCAGTGACACAGTTCGTTGTACCTGATTCCCAATATTAAATTAAGTATTCCATAATTTATTGTTAATAGTGTGTTTTAAATTATGGGGTGTTATAGAGACTCATAATATGTTTATATATCAATTGGTTTGAAAGTTGAGCTAGTTATTCCAGAAAGACCGGGTTTCGACCCATTCAGGATAACTATACGATGATTATTAAAGATACTTGAAGACGGTGGTTGAAGATCGGAGATCTTCACATCGTTTGAATTACTACTGATGTCTCTATTTGGGTGTGCATCCAAGACGAGGTTATTAGTAACGGTAATCCAGACGTACTTGGAAATTGACTGAATGTGCAAGGGCCTCTCCTTAATTGGACGAGGAATAATGTGCCTTCGGTTTCGTTCAAACCCAGAACGGACTTGTAAATGGATGTGTGTCTGGCATTATACTTTGTAACATAACTGGTTAGTTTCTATTAATGATATATTAGTTTGTGGCGGAGAAATCTATTCTTTTTCTTAACACTCTCCTCTGAGACTTCATATTCATAGGGTTATATATTAATAGACACTGATTATATGCTGTGAATTGACAATGTGGCATGCTAAGTGCTGCAGGCAGATAGATCAAAGTTGTTGTTGAAAAGCAAAGCTTTGTGGGACATTCAATCTAGGGCCTCACTCCCCGGAATAAGCCAAAAACAGGATGACGGACAGCTGAGATATGGGCTTGCGTTCCCTTCTAGCAGGAAAGCGATGCCATGTATGGAGCCTAGGTAGGTTTACTTATGTGGATGATGGAGAGGTGCCTCGAATGATATCAAATACGACCAGGGGAACGTTATGTTCAGGAAAAATTCCAATCAGTCGCGTTTAGTGTTGATTGGCTCAGTCGCTCCGAAGGACTCAACGTTGACTCCTATGACATCTTTCTAGAGGTTATTAGAATATGGTTAAGGAAGATCCTTTGCCTTGGTTCATTGAAGGAATCCAACTTCCAATATGAGCTTTGTGTTTCCAGTTGTATACCCATATGACGACATAATAGGATGGGGTATTATGTCGTCTAAGATTGATACATTTATTTGTGAAAGTAAATTTCACACTATGTACTAGTAATAATATCAAAAATATTCATTTTCCACGTTTCAAGCATTTTTGGCTTTTATAAGGTAAAACTGTTTCCTTTGGTTTGTATTTCATTATGTGATGGGACTTATATTGTAGCTACACATATTAAGAAATATATCATAGCCACCATATTCATTTATGGCACTTAATTTGAGTGTCCATTAGTGACATTTATTATGTAATTTTTTTTATGATGTCTCATATCATCATATTTATTAAGAAAATGTCACGAATGTAACTACATAGTTAGAGCAAAAGACTATGACAAATGTTATTAAAACATGTTGTGCGATGCTTATAATTTTAGGATTTCAGTTGTCATATAAACATAAGGATTTTTTTAGTGTTTTATAACACTCAAAATGTATTGTATATTAACTAAGAAATGAATTCAAATACATTTTTTGTGTCTCTTTGCAACTGTAAATAACATACATTCATAGCGAACTAACTGAAATAACATGTCACCAAAGTGACCTCTCTTATTTTGGTGGTTCATGAAAATGTTTGATATTTGTATGTGGTTATTCATGCGAGTATTAGCCGGCCCAAAGGAAGACTAATATTTGGCAGAATCACATACACATGTGTGATGATAAATACATGACAATTATAAAGCTTTACAAGAGAATAATCAATCTGCCCAAAGGAAGATTATTATTTGACTTGAATTTATTGTTGGTGTTTGATCATTACAACAAGAGTACCACTTACAGTTAATATTACTGTCCAAAGACTTGATATTAATGTGTAATAGGTATCTTGAGAAGAGACTTCCCAATTATTTGAATTTACTATGGTTGATATTTGGCTATGAGCATATGTGGTCAATCTTCACTTTATTTTGTTCATTTTACAACTGACTTGACTAAAATGTGTGCCGATTTTAAGAATATTCTCATTTTGTTTGAGACCAAGTCGAAGAATTTGTAAGGGAAATCTATTAATGGTGACATGCCCCTTTCTTTAATTTTCTCTCTTCCTCATCGCATTTCTTTCTCCATCAAAATCACCTCTTCTTCACACGCCTCTTCTCTATTTCTTCACCTTTTCCTTTCATGATTTCGCCAAGCGTGGATTTTATAGTAGACCTAATTCCTCTTTCAGATCTAAGATGTCCTCATTATCAATTCTGAACAAATTGTCTCCTTTTTACCTCGATCTCTTTGTAATTCCTCAAATTTCACTTTATCCCCTTCTGACAACGATCCTTCCAACTACGTTGACTTTTCCAGGCAACTATGAGCTTTTCTGAAGCAAATTATTCAACTAACTGTCTCGTTAGTGTAAGGGGTCTCGACGCTGTTGTGGAATGTATGGGTGAGCAGTAACTCCCTTTTTGTTTTCTTGCTCTCATATCTCGTCATTTGTGAATGGGATGGTACATTTTGCATTTTGGGTATTCAATGTAAGCTTATGCTCATCTTAACGGTAGAACTAGTTGTTGGTGTGTGTTTCTATGTGTACCTGTCTAGATTGTTGAGTTAGCTTGTTTTCTTTGGATTTTTGCTGCTTAGTATCCTGTCATTAAGTTCTGCTCTTTCTTTAATTTTACTGCCGTCTTGTGTCATGAAGTCGGAATTTTTTGCTGGGTCGGCATCAATGGTCAATGTCATAATACGAGATGCCTCTCGCCACTGACCCTTGTTTATTGACCTGTTGGTGGTGATTTCAGTTCCTTACTGGATTTTGTGAGGCGAGGTGAGCAGTTTTTGGTCGGGCAGTATATTTATCTGCGGTCTTTCTGGTGGTTCATGAGTTTGGTGTGCTGGATCACTGCTTGGACATCGACGTTATGGTCTATAGGTGAAGCTATCTTCTCTCAATTCACTATATCGTTTGGTGTCCTGTAGATAGTTTTCCTTCCTCTCCCACATATCGTGTCAGAATGGCTATGATGTCACTCTTCTCTTGTTATCTATGTATGTATTTGCATCTTACCCTGGGTTTGGATCTTAAGTAAATAGACAGGCTACTGTGTGCTACAGTTGAAGCAATGGCACATTTTTACTGTGCATTCGGTGGTCTATCATGTTACTGTTGAGTACCTTGCTTTAATTTCAATAGCCTTATGTTGTTCTCATGTATTCAATTGTAAATGTTGTATTGTATGTAATTTATTCAACCTGCGTGGTGTGAAAGGAAAATTGAAATGCAATATCTGTCTCCCTGCTTAGAGTGCATAGGAAATATATAGTGGACAGCATACTATAAATGCAAATAGCGGTGGACGGCACACCTTATAAACCAAATTAGCTAATTGTAAACCACAATCACCTGTTTCATACCGTATTTTTATTATTAGTTATAATATAAGGTGTTTGCGGTCACCTTAAAAACCGGTCGGCTTTACAAAAAAAAAAAAGAGAATTTATAAGGGAGCATATTGTTTGTTCTTGTTTTCGTGGATCAAGCTCTTGCAATCAAGAGGGTCACAACCAACCTACTACAGTTAGATATTCTTATAATGTGACGAAGAACATTGAAAGGTGGTATAATTCAAAAGACAAGAGTTTAAAGATCATTAGGTAAATATTTTAGCAGTTTTCAAGGATGTGTTACATGTAATGATAATTTTTTTCTAACAAGTTATCCACTAAGAATAAAAAAGAATTTATGGATATAATAAGGGGAAATAAGCATTCTTTGTGATGCGTGTTTTCATAATGTCAAAGTAAAAAAATATAAGTGAGTACTATATGGAAAAATATTGCATTAAAAAAGTTAAAGTCCCTCAAATTATTGTTATTTTTTGGTACTATCTGACGTATGATTATTTTAAGATTAATATTATTTTAAGAATATGATGTTCTCTTATTGGGCTAATTCAGCGCTTTTGTAATTATATGAGAAATTAAAGCTTATAAGATTGAAAGTACTCAATTGAGATACATTTTTGTATCAACAAATATGTAGAAGTCACTGAAGAACTAAAATAAAAGAAATGACATATAAATATGTTATAGTTATTTCTTTAATGAGATATACAGACATATAAAGCAAAGTATATTAGATATTTCAAAGACATTATTAAGAATTCAGTTATACTGTTTGAATGTATTTGATATTTTTTTTATATTGTCATTTGGACATATTACAATTTTCTATTTTAATATAGACAAATTTGGTTATTATTGTTCATTTAGAAATAATAAGGTTGTTATGAATAAAATTCAAATATTTTCTTTGGAATTAAAGCCGTTAATGTTTAAATTATAGCTTATATCTAAGTGTGCTAAATATTTAAACTTTGGTTTAGTGATAAATATGATTATATGTTTTTTTAGAACATTAAATAATTCTAGATTGGGACATTCAAGATAGCAAATATCTTGCTGGCATTCTAAGCAAGTTAAATATTATAGTTTTATGAACCCACATTAATAAAAAATGTTTCATGATGGGAATATCAATAATTTTTTTGAGGATGTTGAGTTTGGGGGAAGAAAAAAATTATGATCATCGTCTTTAGAGAGAATCGTTATCTTTGATTCAACTACAGTTGCTTCTTCGGTTAAAGTTTAAGACTTGTTTTCTTTCATTAAGAGGAAGTAAATTAGGAATTATAATATAATGATGTTAAATAAAATTTTCCTTTAAGCTATGGTTATTGTTTCAAGAAGGCAAACTCAACAACCTCAAAGTGTATGGTTACTAAGGAAATCCACTTGCAAAGGAAGAAATGCTATTCCAGATGACTATGCAGTATTTCTCAATAAAGATAAATAATGCATTGGTGAACATGACTCTACACGAATCCATATAAGGTACTAATTTAATAAAGTGGATTTAAGATATGAACATATAATGTACATCCATATGGACAATAAAGTTTGCAATTCCCTCTTACTTAAGTAACAAGATTATTGTTTATGAATAACCATTCAATGGAAAAGGGTACTAAGTGGATGATATGGAATGTTATAATGCTTTTTTTATTTGAAAGACCATTTTAAATAATTTTATGTTTTCTTTAAAGTAATTGTAATGACCTGGATTTTAGTAAGAAATATTTAATGGATATTAAATATTTAAAATGATTTATTTTAAGAAATAACGACTTAAAATTTATATAACTCGAATTAAAAAATGTTTAAATGTATAATTTATAATATAATTAAAAACGAGCTCTTAACATTGCAGTAGTTCGCAATATTGCATTTTTAACTTTAAATGATTGTATAGAATTTAGTATAAATCAGAACTTGTTGATACAAGAAACATTAAAATCTATTTAACTATATTTTTTTAGTGAATGCGAAAAATCAAGGTTTCGTCGTATAGATTGTAAGTTATGTCCAAATCAAATGTCTAAATAGTCGCTATGGAATTAACTAATATTTTATCGATTATTAAATATATAAAAAGGGTTAAATTAATATGAATGTTGTTTAACTCATAATTAGTAAATATTGAATTGGAAGTTATATACAATCCCATTAGGATATGTATGCGATAATAATAATAATTGGTTTATTATTAAATTGAATACTTTTGGAATTAAATAATATTATACTAATATTACATAGGCCTTAAAAATAGCCATTTTGCAAACAACCTATTTTTCTAAAAAAAACCAATTTTGTTGGTTCTAAAATAGTAAATTATTATAAGATTCCAAATTTCATGCCCATCGAAGTTGTTTTGTGGTCGTGCGAAATATAAACGTTCAATGTAGATAATCAATCAATAATTTTAGCTCGAACTAGTGATATTTGATCAAACGGACTCAGAATTCAACGAAACAAGCTTCATTAGGACCATAATGACAAACCATAGCCACATACCAATTTTCACCCTGAACGGAGTTTGTGTGTGCTCGTGCGAATTTTTAAAAGATGATCAGAGATAGCATTTGAATGAAAACTTAAAAAATAATGAACCAAGCTTCACGTGTAAACTACCCTTTACCCTTCAAGTACACCCCCAAGCCACCACCCTTCAGCCCATTTCCTCCCCTACCGAAATTTGCAATTTAGTCCCTCATCCTTTCATAATTTTTATCTCACAAAGCATGAAGAATTGGAGAAAGGTCCCAACATGAAAGCAAGAGTACTTGATGAGGGCTACTCGCCATAAAAATTTAGGGATGATTGGTGTAGTGGTTTCACCGGGATCTATGTTCGAAGCCAGCGGGTATAGTTTTGGACTAGGGTGATTGAGGCTGAATCGTCGAGAACTAGACGAAGTGCCCAACTAGGAAGTTGGAGGTAGGAGTTAGGGCTATAACTTTGTATTTAAGGGTTTTGGCTAATATTTCTTGTGGTGGCCGGAATATGGGGATGTTCGGAGGTTGATGAAGTTTTGAAGTAGCAAGCACATTTCGATATTTTTCGATCGATGGAGGTCATACTAGAAGAAGTTGCAAACTAGAGAATTGTTTCTAGTGGTGAGATGGATGTGCCGACCAAATTTGTTGGCCTAACATGGACCGAGGCGACTGAATTTTGCCACAAAAGGCACGCCGGTCGTGCTAAAATTCGCGATGCCTGGGGCTATGCCGGCAGTAGAGCTTAGTGGTGAAGGTGCGCCTCAACTAGGCACAGGCGAGGGCAGTCGGCTTCTGGTCTCCAGCGGTCTTTATAGGCAGCAACAATAAAGAATGGGGGTGGACCAAGTCATGGTGGAATTAGGGAATAAGATGAGTAAATAATATTTCAATTAATTTATTCAATGTGCGAATTATAATATCTCATCCATACGAACTCAGAATCGCAAGAAACTGGATCCGTTGGAATCGTGGAGTCGAAAGATTCATGAAAAAACTAAGCTGGAATTTTTTTGGATTTAGTTGGAATTTTGGGTTAAATTAAACCCACGTTTAATTTAATCCAAAAAGTGATTGTTAATATAACAATCAAAAATCACAGTGATAACTCCCTAAATTGATTTGTAAGTTATTATAATCTCATCTGAATATATATTGATTGGTTGTGCTTGCAGTGGTTGCTTTGTCGATGATGGATGTTTATTTACGGTTTTATATATACTGTTTATAGTACATTTAAGCATTGAAATTATAAACGCTTATCGTATGACTATTATTCGATGAATGTTGAACTGTTTTGGTCCATATTATAAATGTTTACACACAATGGCCATATTAATAATAAAATATTGGGCAAAAATAAATGTTCAGGTTTGATGGATACAAAATTTAAGCCATTACGATGAATATTCGCAAAGGGAATAAATTAATTTGAAATAATTTTTTTGTAGTTAAGGCATGTTCAAGTTTTTATTTTTAAATAAATACTAATTAGAAAAGGTGGAGTTTAGTTGGGGTATCTAGGAATTGTTTTAGAAGAACTTTCTTTACCAATAACCTTATTTATTTTTATAATGGATGTCAACAAAAATTGGATTTCAAAATATTATATTGTGGAAAATATTATTATTTTAATATTATAAGAATGTAAGATATTCAATTTTGACATATAATTGAATTTGAGATTGAAATCATTTTTTAATAAAATTTATAAACAATTTATAAGTTATATTTGACTGGATTGACAAATTTTATTTTAAATAATAATATGGTCTGAATAGGACATGTCGCACAACGATCGTTCGCGAATTTCATCCATTGACTTCAAACTGATAAACCGGGAGATCCGACCGTCAGATTCTATCTAAATAAAAACCACTAGGTTCAAAACGAAAAGGGCTTTCAAATAAGTATACGATTTTGAAATCCAATGGATTGATGTAGAGATAAGTTCAAATCAATTTTGAATAAAAATAGGGCCAGGATTAGTAGTGACCCGAAAATGGGTTTTAGTAAAAGGAGCTATTTTTAAATTATTAAAATAGGAAGGAATAAACAACTGAAGGAAGCAAAAAAACTTTGTTTTCAGATGGTGACTATAAATGGCATCTAGGTTTTCCCCATCTCAAATATTCCGTTCCATGCGCGTCTTCTTCTTCTCAAAACCTCTCCTTTCCACTCTCTAATCCCCTCAAATTCTATACTCTACACAAACCCTTGCTTTTGTTGTGCGCGGTAGACCTCTTTAAACCAATTTCGTCACTATTATTCTCTAAGCTTTTTTCAAGCAATCGAATCTAAGCGCAGCCGACGCTCTGTTCTTTTTACTTATCATTATTTAGCTTACAACACCCATAAACGCTACTGGCGCCACTTCCTTTTCAGCGTAGTACAACTTAAGGTAACTACTTTCTGAGTTCTTCAACTGGTGGTGCTAAGTTGATCAGAAGTTGTGTCAATGTCGTGGAGTAAATTGACGAGCAGTAACGTCTTTATGGTTGACTAAATTTCACGTTTCGTGGAAGTTACTACTTCTTTGATGGTAATTTTTTGATTATGAAGTCTTCAATGTTTTGTTTCTTTTTCGTCTTGGCGGTAAAGCTTGGTGTTGGTTGTGATATTCTAGGTGTTGTACTTTTGGTTTTGCTGTTTGGTCGTTACACACGTCTGCCTGTGCTCATATCTTTATCATGTTATGGCTTGTTGTACTTCGTTTCAGTTCAATTCAATTTTGAGTTATTTGGTTTGCTGGATAAATGGTGTTCAATGAAATTGGAAGCAACAAAGGTGAAACATTTTTCTCTCAACGGTGCTTTTGGCTATTTGTTGAAATTTAAATCCTTCCATCCTCTTGGTGTTAACTTCGGTCTAGAGCTTATTTACTTCAAGCATGGAACTCTCACATGTCATCTTTGGAGCTACATGCTTATAGGTGTGGCGCTCTAGGAACTATCTAGGGCAGTATGTGCTTGCTTGTTGTCTTCCGAAAATGTAACGTCTTTGACGATATCGGTACTCTTGCAGTACTCCCACATGGATTTACAACTATACTCCTTATTGCAACTTGGTCCTTGCCATGTACTTATGTACTTGGTTCAGTTTTTAGTTAATTTTGTTGCTTGTAAATGTTTATGTATACTCTACACTATAGTTTGTATTTTTTGTAGTATGTGCAATTCTATACGACTCCTGTACTGTAATCCTATTGGATATAGTGGACGGACCACTTCAAAACGCATGTAGCTGATAGGCCAACTACCTATCACCTGTACCTTCATGTAATCATTACTAGTTACAATAGAAGTGGAACGGTCCACTTTAAAAAATCGGTTGGCTTTGCCAAAAAAAAAAATAGAGAAAAATTATGATAAATCATAATAAAAGATTACAAATTAATTTGAAAAGAAATAGGGAGTTTCAACATATATTTTGAGATATTTGCATTTTAGCTTAATTGGTTGAAAATGTTAAAATGATGTTTTGTATATTTAAGTGAAAAGTACTTAAATTAGTTGGTTTATCAAATATAACCATGATTAGAAAAAAGTGTTTAGATAAATCATTTAATTTAGGAAAGATTTCCTATTTGAATAAAAATTGAATTTGGATAGAAATGATCTTCGGATATTTGGTATTGATTACCGTTATGTAGACATTCACTATTTTGAGGAATTTGGAAGATGTTTACATTGTTGTTGCACTTATAGTATTCGCTGATTACGAGAATTGGTGTTGAATATAAGTTGATATAAATTCTATTTAAATCTTATATTTGGTATCAATTGTGTTTGGGTTTGTCGTAAATGGTGTCTTTAATAACATCATTCTTTAACCCAGTTAAAAGTGAAGATATGATTTGGAATTGACAAATCTTTTAATTATGATTTAATGAAGTTTTCAAAGTTAAATTTCCAATTAATGAACTAAATTGGAATTGAATGGGAATCGATTTAGTGATAATCAAGATGAGTTCCTGGGGATGAAGACCTTTACTATTTAAGGAATTTAAAAGTCTTTGCCATTATTCCACTTATAGCATTTGTAACACCCCGAATTTTTTAAATGACATTAAAGAAAATAAATTAAATAATGTTCAGAATTAGAGGAAACGGACTGCACCATTGCGTCCGTCTCGAAATTCTGGTCAAGATAGACATTTGGTTTGCGTAAAACGGACACAATATGAAGAAGTTATGGGGGTTTTAAGTTTAAATACGCACAGAAATATTATATATATATATATGCATGAGTCAGAGGAGAGTCAGATGTGAGTCAAAATCCGATCCATAGGATTCAAATTCGAAAATTCCTCTGAGCGGAAAAATTTCTGCTCTAGGGGGTCGACCCACCCACAGGGGTGTCGACACCCCTAGGGCTGAGGTGGTACTCGGTTTCAGGGGTCTAACGGCTATATAACGTGTCATATTTCTCATATTCTCTTCCGTGGGAGTCATGGAGGCCATATGCTGCTGGAGTGCGAACTGAGTTGTTCCTACAACAACATATTCTTCAAATCCAATTCAGAAATTCTATATCCGTTCTTCCTAAAGTCTCTAAACCTAACGCTGTGAGTTCAAGTTGTTTTCACGTTTAGATAAATAAAATTATACTTTGAAAGACTATGAATTGGATATGTTGTAAAATATGATTCTTTGTTAATGTGAAATCCAATACTATGTCATGACAGATCTATTTTCCTAGATCTAATAAAATTGTGGTGATTCGATTATGATGCTTATGTGGATCTTGACTTGTAACCATGTTATGGTGGATGTACATCTATTAATTTGGACAATTGTGACATTACTTGGATCTAGATCTTTATGTTAATCTCCTTTCACTTGTCATATTGTGACCGATTGAGATATGTTGTAAACTTGACATGTGAACCCACCTTTAGATCTGAACATTTTATTGTGTCACCCTAACTATGCTAGATCTAAGCAATTGGACACATAATGTTTAATCTAGATCTCATTATGCTTACTTGAACATCATAGTGATTGCCACAAGTTACCAGTTTGATGTCCGCTTTATTATGATGTTAATCACATGTCCATTCACTTTGTTATTATGCCAGTTTATGTTCACGTTTATGCCAAGACATGTTGAAACTATCACCCTTGTCATACTCCCTTTTTATTGTTATAGCTAAGCTACATTATAGCCTAGATGCCATCAAAATACGTAGGAATATGTTAGAGAGGAAACGGGGAAAAAGGGATTATAATTTGCATGAATTATGTAATGTTTATGTGAAATACGAAATGTAATTCAAATGGGGAAAACATAGAAATAGTTACCTATAATGACATAGGTAAATTTGGATTAATTTGGAATGTTTAGTAATTTACAATTAGGAATTGTAAATTGTACTTAAGACATGAGGTTAGGTTATATTAGTGGTGGAAGTCTTCCCGGACTCGACCGACATATCCAGTAGCCACTACTGTTGAACCTAATATGGGAGGTCTAAGTACGTAAATAAGAATCAGGCTAAAACACGAGGTTAGGCCCAACTGTGGAATAAGACTGGTCGGACCCGACCAGCATATCCAGCATCCACACATTGTAGGCCTAATGTGGGAGGTCTAGACCATTATAACCATTATTGGACATTGCAATGTAATGGACTACTTAACCTAATTTAATAATACTATGGACTTAAGTTAGGGTTAAGTAAAAATTGGACGGGTAGTGGTGGGTTAATTAAATTAGAGGGGGGTGGGTAGTATGTATATATAGGCCCACGAACTTAACCTTATAAGGTTATGTAATTAAAGATACCTAGGGGTATACATAACCAATAGATAATGTAATAGGGTTATTCAATTAAAGACACCTAGTGGGATGTATGTGCATTTTCTTTTCTTTTATATATGGAAATGGATGAACTGGCATATGGATGTCGCATTTGGACGAATAGGTGTGCACGCATATAGAACTTATATGATACAATAGGTTTATTTGCATACATATTGGATTCATGGCACTAACATACATTGCATTAAGGAGGTCAGTTGAATCTGTAGACCGCCTGATCTTCACATTAGTATTGGGACATATACACAAACCATTGCATATATTCATATAAGCATTATAAATCCTTAAGGACAATGGATGCCAGTGATTGGTGGATGGGTAGATGGATGATGGATGGTAGGATATGCACTCTTCTCAACTTAGAGATTTCGGGAACGAAATCCTTTGAGTAAGGGAGAATGTAACACCCCGAATTTTTTAAATGACATTAAAGAAAATAAATTGAATAATAATTAATTTAATGTTCAGAATTAGAGGAAATGGCCTGCACCATTGCGTCCATCTCGAAATTCTGGTCAAGATAGACATTTGGTTTACGTAAAACGGACATAGTATGAAGAAGTTATGAGGGTTTTAAGTTTGTATATGCACAGAAATATTTTATATATATATACATGAGTCAGAATCATATCTAGAGGATTCAAATTCGAAAATTCCTCTGAGTGGAAAAATTCCCGCTCTAGTGGTTCGACCCCCCTAGAGGGGTGTCGACCTAGGGGTCGACCCATCCACAAGGGTGTCGACACCCCTAGGGCTGAGGTGACACTCGGTTTCAGTGGGTCTGGCAGCTATATACACATGTCATATTTCTCATATTCTCTTCATTGGGAGTCATGGAGGCCATATGCTGTTGGAGTGTGAACTGAACTGTTTCTACAACAACATATTCTACAAATCCAATTCAAAAATGCTAGACCCGTTCTTCCTAAATTCTCTAAACCTGACGATGTGAGTTCTCGTTGTTTTTAGGTTTAGATAAATAAAAGTATACTTTGAAAGACTATGAATTGGATATGTTGTAAAATATGATTCTGTGTAAATGTGAAATCCTATACTATGTCATGACAGATCTATTTTCCTTTGATATAATAAAATTGTGGTGATTCGATTATGATGCTTATGTGGATCTTGACTTGTAACCATGTTATGGTGGATGTACATATATTAATTTGGACAATTGTGCATTTTATAATGTCACCCTAACTATGCTAGATCTAAGCAATTGGACACATAATGTTTAATCTAGATCTCATTATGCTTACTGGAACATCATAGTGATTGCCACAAGTTACTAGTTTGATGTCCACTTTATTATGATGTTAATCACATGTCCATTCACTTTGTTATTATGTCAGTTTATGTTCATGTTTATGCCAAGACATGTTGAAACTATCACCCTTATCATATTCCCTTTTTATTGTTATAGCTTGGCTACTTTATAGCCTAGATGTCGTCAAAATACATATGAATACATTAGCGAGCAAATGGGGAAAAAGGGATTATAATTGACATGAATTATGTAATGTTTATGTGAAATGGAACATGTAATTCAAATGGGGAAAACATAGAAATAGTTACCTATAATGACATAGGTAAATTTGGATTAATTTGGAAAGTTTAGTAATTTACAATTAGGAATTGTAAATTGTACTTATGATATGAGGTTAGGTTATATTAGTGGTGGAAGTCTGCCCGGACCCGACCGACATATCCAGCAGCCACTACAGTTGAACCTAATGTGGGAGGTCTAAGTATGCAAGTAAGAATCAGGCCAAAACACGAGGTTAGGCCCAACTGTGGAATAAGACTGGCCGGACCCGACCACCATATCCAACATCCACACGTTGTAGGCCTAATGTGGGAGGTCTAGCCCATTATAACCATAATTGGACATGGTAATGTAATGGACTACTTAACCTAATTTAATAATACTATGGACTTAAGTTAGGGTTAAGTAAAAACTGGACGGGCAGTTGTGGGTTAATTAAATTAGAGGGGGGTGGGTAGTATGTATATATAGGCCCACGAACTTAAACTAATAAGGTTATGTAATTAAAGATACCTAATGGTATACATAACCAATAGATAATGTAATAGGGTTATGCAATTAAAGACACCTAGTGGTATACATAACCAATAGATAATGTAATGAAGTTACGTAATTAAAGACACCCTTTAGGGTAAGCATAACTAGTATAGGGCTATGTAATTAAAGACACCTAAAGGTATGCATAGTCAGTGGAAAACCTAGTGGGGGATACAAGACGAGGGGGAGAGCTTATATCATATTATGTGGGATCCATTTCAATCAGTAACCCAGAGTTGGTATCAAGTAAGGACCTCCGTACTAGGCGGAGAAATGGCACGCTTGCTGATTGATTGTAAGAGATCCAAATGAGACAGATGGTCTGGGTAGCGCAAACCGACCGGGGACATGTGCGTGCATGGGACGGGCAGAGGGGGCTAAGACGATTGTGACACCAATAGACATGGTTGTGCACACCATGGGTTGCCACTTTAGGAAGTGATACCTCCTATTGTGGGGCCAGCACAATATATCTACAGGGTAGGGAGCTGATCGATTAGGGTAGCGGTAAGGGTATACATGGAAGTATAACCTAAGCCTACCAACTTATAGTGGAAGGGATCATCTCATTTCAGTTATACTAGTAGTAGTGCAGAGTAATCATTAGTGAGGCACATACACCTTAACTTGCTTACCTTGTCGTACCTTCCACTTATGTAGTGATCTCTCTTATCCACTTTATATGCCTATCATGTTGTTATTATTTATCTACTGGCTAAAAGTAACTAGACTCGCCACACTTTATGTCTGACCCTGTTGTTTCTCCTTCTTTCTTCCGTTCCCCCTAGGTTCCCAGGGAGGAAACACTCAGACTTAATCAGGAATCGGAAATCATCTTGCTAGGAGCTACTTCTGAAGTATGGCTCAAGTTCTTGTCTCAAATATGGCTTAACTCTTTTATTGGGGGAATGATGCTTTTTTATTTACTTATGTACTCTGATGGTGCAAGACAAAAGTTATTTTATTGTAATAGTTTTTGTGACTTATGAAATTGTGGACCACGGTATTATGACTTATGTTTGAAATAAAAGTTTTAATTTTCCGTTGCTGCCTTATTTATATCTGTCTTGTAATTTCTATGTCTGTTTACCTATAGCGCTTCACGAAACTTAATGCATTCCCTTAGTGAGTGAATTTAACGGACGTGCGGTGTCTCAGCATTAGTCCGACATGGGAATTTATATCGATTGTGAGCTGATATGATTTCCATGAAAATTCTATTTCTAATAGAAGTTTGATTTTCTGGTTTATCGTGAATGATGTTTTAAATAAAATTTGTTCGTTAATCCAGTTAAAGGAAAGACGATTTCTTGAGTTAGAGCGTTAATAATTCTTTCGATAAAGATTTAAATGAATGACATAGAGATCAAAGCTAAGTTAGAGTTTTGATGAAACTTTATTAGATTTGAAATGAAAGAAGGTAACTAAACTTACCAAAATACGAGGGTATTAGATATGGAGTACCACCAGTTTTGCTCCATGGAATAAAGAGGATGGGAATGGGAAAAATGACTTCCATAGAAAAATTTAAACAAGAAGTTTAAAGAATGTAAATCTTTGACAAGATTTAAGTGAGTAATTTCCAATGTGAAGAATGATTGAGGATAAAATGAATATACCCAAAATGAAATAAGACTTAGGACATCTTTTATATCTTAATTGATTCTATAGGTGTGATAGTTATTCGAAAAGACAGGGTTTCGACCCATTCTGAATAACTATACGACGAGAATTGAGAATACTGAAGACAATGGTTAAAGACCGGGGATCTTCACAACGTTTGGATTACTGCTGATGTATCAGTTGGGCGGTACACCCAAGATGAGGTTATAAGTGGCGGTCGTCCAAACATACTTGGAGATTGACCGGATGTGCAAGGGCCTCTCTCTTTAATTAGACGAGGAATAAGGTGCCTTCGATTTCTTTCAAACCTAGAACGGACTTGTAAATGGATGTGTGTTTGACGTTGTATTTTACAACATAACCAACTAATTTCAATTAATGTTATATAAGTTAGTGGCAGAGGATTTATTCTTTAGCTTAACTCCCTCCTCTGGGACTTTGGTATTCAAAGGGTTATATATTAATAGACACCGATTATATGTTGTGAATTGACAATGTGGCATGTTGAGTGCTGCTGAAAGGTAGATCAAACCTGCTATTGAAAAGAAAAGCTTTGTGGGATGTTGACTCTAGGGACTCACACCCCGGAATGAGCTGAAAACAGGATGATGGACAGCTGAGATATGGACTAACATTCCCTTCGAGCTGAAAAGTGATGCCATGGCATGGAGCCTAGGCACATTTATTTATGTGGATGATGGAATGAGGGGCCTCATATGATGGTCAAATTTGACCAGGATGACTGTCAATTACGACCAGGATGGCAGTCAAATATGACCGGGGAACGTTATGTTCAAGTAAGATCCTAAGCAGTCGTTTAGTGGTGACCAGCTCAGTCGCTTCGAAGAACCATATGTTGAGTCCAGAGACATTTGCTAGGATGTTCCAAACGGTTAAAGAAGATTCTTTTCCATGACTTATTGATGGAATCCAACTTCCAATACCAGCTTTTCGTTTTCTGGTTTAAATCTATATGGCGACATAATGGGATGAGGCATTATGCCATCTAAGATTGATACATTTATTTGTGAAAACGATTAGAACAATATGCACTTGTAATAATATCAAAATTATTTGTTTTCTACATTTCAAGCATGTTTGGTTATTATAAGGTAAAAATCTTTCCTCCTGTCTGCATTGCATTGTGTGATGGGACTTGAGTCTTATAATAGCTTCATTTTTTTTCAAAAAGCATTGCCCGTAGTTTGTGATTGGTTTTCATGTTGAGAAAACCCTTTCCGTGTTATACGGCGTGGTCCTATGAATTACCTTACTTTAAAATAAAGATTTATAACTGTTATAGTTCTCAAACCTGTCCCACGGCTAACTCGAAGTTTATTTTTCCCACCTAAACTCTGGGTGCCGATATTTTTCACGTGGGCAGCTTGTAGTTTTGGTTTGTAGATATTGTATAAAGAAGGTGTTGGATTAAAGCTAAAGCTATGTCTAGAGCATTTTATTTCTTCTGCCAAGTTTATATGTAGCTCCCTGGGAAATTCGGTACTCGAATTCAGACATTAATACATCCCATCCAAACCCAAACATCAAAATCCTAGAAGGTTAATAGAAAGAAGTTGGAGGTTGAGAGAAGAAAGAAATATTAGAATAGAAGAATAAGAAGATCAGAGTCTCACAACGGAGTGGACAAAATATAATAATCAATAATACTTTATACAAAAAGAACTGTATATATATGATTACAACATCAGGGTACACATCCATACCAATACAACACACAACGGAGATAAATTAGTACCAATAAATATATGGAATACGCCTCGACTTCTTCTCCTTTTCTGAAGCTCCAAGTGATATCTAACCTGCTAATATACTCGATCTGACCCAAGCACATATGAAGCAAAGAAAAATTCACCCGATTCAGTCTGGAATACTTTCAGTGATAAATTCATATGGCAACCAAACTGTTTAACTTTGAAAACCCTTTTGAAAGAAAAGGATAATAGTAAGACCAGCCCACATATAAACACGGACGGTTTTTACCTTACTATAACCCAAAACATTTTGCAATCAATATCTTATTCTGATATTATCATAGTGTCTATATACGAATAAATATTAATCTAACGGAATGTCTGCATCTCACGCTCCACATATAGTATACAATCAAAATCGCGGGCGCTTATTGAAAATTGGATTCCGACTATGACAAAGTATGAATCCACCTACCGATAGGGTAACTCTAGAGTGGAATTCACTGGGTTCAACAAGAACGTCTTGCAACCCGGCCACACGTGACCGATCACTCATTTCTCTTGAGTGTATCGAATATATTGTCACCTTATGGTTGGTACCAACATAACCATTCCTCGGAGATACAGAAATGAAAAGAAGTAACAAATATGAATATTCTCTAGATGGTGACAATACACCCTAACGGATGCGACTCACATAGCCATGCTGCCTGCCCGGTTTTTGTCATTTCCCGGTTGATGAGGCTTGAGGTTATAATCGATTTTTGGAATATCTGGTCACTGTTCACATCGTCCATACAAGTCATCTAGGAACAGGATGAATTGAAAGCCCGCTCCTACTGCGTTCAATATAGGAATCACCCCAAGGATCAGTAGCGAGTAGTCCCTGAAATCCATAGATTTTAACCATGACAGAATCACAGTATATCTCTAGGGATCAACAAGAGATTGTAAGCAACTCTTCCATTTTATGAGGATCTGCGGTCTTCAGTTGCTCCATCTAGATTAGCTCTTCCACGTTTTCATATTCATTGGATGGAATGTTTTTCGAATAAAAATTCGATCCCGGTCTTTATGTACCAACAATGTTTAGGCAAGATTTTGATAATTGGTTATTTAACTATCAAAATAAACATCCATGAAAAAATAAAAAACGAATCCACAGGTTTATTTCACAGCGTCACTTGGCCTTTATCCATTCATTAAATCATATCTTTATACCTTTTAAAACTTCATATACAATTCTTTATTCCAAATAAAATCTTTTATAAACTCCTAATAAGTTTACCCCAAGACACATTTCACTTATCTTTTGATAAAACCTCATCTATTATTTAATATTGCGGATTTAGATCGCATCCTTATAACTTAACTTGCCTGGCCTTTTTAATTCACTTTTGCATTTCTGTTTCTATTTTCATTTCATCCCTTCATTAGTCCTTAACTGTTAGCTAGTTAAGAAAAACAATTCCCTAAGTTTTAACCCCGAAGGCCGAAACCAACATCAGATAAGTACTTAGAAAATCACTTAACTCAACTGGCCTCCAGTCAGGCTCCAATTCTTACATTTTGAATCTTGGACTTTATTCCATTCATAAACCATTAATAACTTGTTTCAATAATATATTCAATACAACTTTTGTTTCATATCTTCGTCGAAAAATTGGATTTCACAAATCCAATTAAATAGAATCTAAAATATGAATTTACTTTAAACCACAATTTAAACTTAACTTCTGTTATCATTAATATGATTTGTTTTAAAGTATTAATAAGCCTTATCTTTTCCTAAATCATATTATTCCTTTTAAGTCTCAATATTTCCAATTTGATTATTATTAAATAAATGATAATTAAATATATATTTAAAAATATGTTTTACTTAACCATTTGTCATTTCCATTAAACAAATTAATTAATTTAATAAATCTATTTTATTTAACACAGTTGACTTAGTCAACTCTAAACATGATTAACTCGTTAATCGATCCCAATTAGTCACCTCATTTAAATTAATAATTAGTTAAAACCATCCCCATTACTTTGATAACAAATAATCAGTTCCAGCATAATTCCATTTTAATTGTTCTCTAAAACAATTAAACGTTACGTTGACTTCTGTCCACTTGCCTATCGATCTTATTATAATAACTAATCTTTATAAAATCCTTTGATAATCACTTACAATCTCAATTAAATAAATAATAAACATTTAATTCCTTTATAAACTTCCATTTCAAATAATAGATATTTAAAATCGATCTTCGGTTATGAAATAAATTTTATAACTTCATCTCTATTGATATACCCGTAGGTAAATCAATCTTTATAAAAACAGTGAACATTTGGGCCATCTGCTATAAGTTCCTCGAACAATACTATATATTGATTCAAAACTCAACAACATTCAACAACAAACAAGTTTTAAAGTCAACGGGGTTTAATCAATTCATATTAATATAAAATAAACATCATACTAAATATTTGAAGAATTGGGTTTGATTCCTCCTACATGTTCTTCCCTACATCACAGATCATTATAATATTTCATAGCAACATATAAGATATAAGATTTAACTCAATATTCTAATTGAAGATAATGTAATAAATGTTAACCATTCAATCAATAATGGGCATCCAAGGCAACCAGACATTCAATTATCAACGATTTAATTTAATTATATGAATTTAATCACATCACAGGATTCCAGAAAGGTGTGAGAGTTAACTCACATTTATTTCAATTGATGGTTGTCGCATTATTTCATATAATTTTAAACAAACATTTAAAATTATACGAAATTCTGGTTGATTCTATCACTTTCCGAATCAGCTTATCCGCGTCGTGCTTTCTTCTACGATTCCAACAAATCTGGTTGCATTGAATTTTGGTAATAACTGAATAAGTTACAGTTGTTTCAATATATTCTTGGAATTATATTAATTAATCTTAATTTATCATTAATTATTCTCTATTACCTTTATTTACCTTAAATGTTTAATTCCACGTCACCAATAAATCCATGTGTTTTCACTTGTTCTTCTATCCGATCTTCCTCCCTTTGAACTATCTGAAACCAACCTTTTCTCCAACCAAACATTTCATTTCTTTACTAATTTCATTTTTTTTCTTTTTATAATATATATAGGCCGAAGCCCACTACCAAAACTGCACCCTATCCTCTTTGGTTCCTAACTTCTTCTCCAATTGAAGAAAACCGATGTCCTCTTCCAGGAAACGTTCCATGCACCTGTTTGCTCACGCCACCCTCTTCACATCCATAGCCTTCATGATTTTCTGCCTTAATATTCTTCTTCTCCTACAATCCTAGTTTACACGTAATACCACCTCCCATCCTTATTTCATTCCAGTTTTTTCTGCACTCCACTTCTCCTTTAACTTCCATCCGTCATTAGCACCATACCCCGGTTTCCGATTGCCTTCGATACCCTGTTCTACCGCACCACCCTCGACTGTACCATGTCATCTTACTCCCTTTATTATCGTGTGCCTTGCAACCCCACGCTAGGACCACCAACAACCTCTCCCCCCTCTGTCGATCCCACGCACACCCCTTTCTTCTCCTTTTGAAACTTTGAACCTTTTGTAACTCTACCCCTTTGCTCTTCGAACTGACAACACCCTGACCCCCCATGCTCGCACGTTTTCCTCCACACTTCGTCACTCTGCTACCAACACCACTGCAACCTCCGGCGATGCCAAATCCATTCCTAACGACTTCGAAACTCACCCCAGGCTTTGGCTAAAAGGAAGAACCCGAGTGTCCAGTCACAGTCGAGTATACGATGGTAGATCCTATCGTTCAGAACTTGCAGATCCTAGTTTTTCGATTACACAGAACCCGTTTTCATCGAGAGTTTGACTTTATATAATTTCAGTTAGGAGATGGATTTTGTTTCCTTTCTCATAGTTTTGCTGAAGAAGGTGGATATATTTTCTTGTGGGGAAGAAAAACAAGGAAAGCTTTCCTTTATATAGAAGAACATAAGTGATGGGAACTATTTTACAATTAAGGCGACTAGACAGAAATATAAGAGTTGACAAACATAGGGTAATGGGTTACAATGTCTCGGCAATGTATGGCCATGCTTTGTATTTAATTTGATTTGAAAATATGGTGCAATGGTTCCTTCCTTATAGGTGTATGGTTGGACATGGTTTCATCAGTCTTTCTTTTCGAGGAATGGGTGAATCATGTTCTAAGGACAGTGCAAGTTTTGCAGAAATATTTCTATTCATATGACTAATAAATTTTAGTTTTAAAGATAATTGTACCCTGTTGTATAAAACTCCATCCGCAAACGACTCGCTATCGACAAAAATAAAAAATATTGTCGTGCACAGCAGTGTGCCACGATCACAACCATATAATAAAATAGACTAATTGACTAATTTTGTGAATTTTCAAAAGTACTGATACAGGGTGTAAAACATTTCAAATAAAAAGTTACCCATTTTCCAAATTAAAATTACAGTTAAATTCTAAAAATTAAATTATAACTGTGTTTGAAAAATATTATCCAAATTCGAATCCAATATTTAATAAACCGTTTTGGCTTATATACGATTCCACAACGGCTATTTAAAAATTTGATTTGGACATAAAACAAAATCCATGAAATGAAATCTCGATTTCTCTCTTTCATTAGAATAATATTATCAATTAGATTCAGACGTTTCTTGTTTCACAAAAAACCGACTTAAAACGGATTATGTATAATTAATTGAAGTTCAAAACTCAATTTTATGAACTACCACGTCGTTTCGAATTCGTTTTATAATTTAAATATGAATATAAATGTTCAGTCAATGTTCAATTTATGAATTTGGTATTAAATAGAATTAATATTTTGAATATAATATTTAGAACAAATTTAAATATTCCAATTCAAATAGCCGAAAAATTCGGGTCGTTGCATTCTTCCCCCTTGAAAGAATTTTGTCCCCGAAATTATTAAGTAGGAACAATGCTCAAACCCGATTATTCTCAAAATAATTACATAAAATAATTATCAAAAATATTTTCTATGTTTCAAAAATTTACGAAAAATTCTCCAGCACCTCCTCTGTACTGTTCAATCCTAACAACTACAATTCGCCACTCTGACCTCACATATCGATCAAAAGAAAACAAAGCCAAGTGGCTACCCAACTCAGGGGTATAAAAACAATCACCAATTAATAGTATTAAAGTTTACCTACTTGTCAGGCAACCCATACTTTTAATCATGAAGCAAATAGACCAGCGGTTTTCATCTTTCAACCTGCACTAATTCAATACCCAATGCCAATACAGATACATGGTTAAATCATCTGGTTTTATTTCATACTAAATTTCCATTTGAATTCATTATCCTGCATTTTACATCTCTTAGTTTTCAATTTATTCAACTGTTGATGAATTTTATATTTTAACTAATCTAACATCCATTAACAAACAAACAACATAACCAAATAATTCCATTTTCCCTTCTAATATTATTTGACTTATATTCAAGTCAAATTCTAATTTATTTAATTGCATATTAAATTTCACATTCACAGTACTTCTAAATATAATAACCAATTCTCAATCTCATTTGAATTTCATAATCAAATTGAACTCTAATTCAAATCAACACTAATAATACAATAAGAAAATTAAAACTTACCTTCTTTACAAAATATCTTTAAAATAATTTTGTATCAAATTACAAATATGCACTCTTGTATATATTCTAACTCAATCTAGGGTGCTACTAACCCCATCTCTATTGAGTAACGCCACAGGTCCAAGGTTATCACTAAACCATTGCTTTGATACCAACTATAGTGACCCGAGAAATTTGGTACTCGAATTTAGACACTAATACATCCCGTCCAAACTCAAACGTCGAAATCCTAGAAAGCTAATAGAAAGACGTTAGAGGGTGAGAGAAGAAATAAAGAAATATTAGAATAAGAAGATCAGAGTCTCACAACGAAATGGACAAAATATAATAGTCAATAATACTTTATACAAAAAGAACTGTATATACATGATTACAACATCAGAGTACACATTCAGACCAATACAACACACAACAAAGATAAACTAGTACCAATAAATATATGGAATACGCCTCGAGTTCATCTCCTTTTCTGAAGCTCCAGGCGATACCTAACCTGATAATATACTCGGTCTGACCCGAGCACATTTGAAGTAAAGAAAAATTCACCTGGACCAGTCTGCAACACGTTCAGTGATAAATTCATATACCAAACTATTTAACTTTGAAAACCTTTTCGAAAGAAAAGGATAATAGTAAGACCACCCCACACATAAACACAGACAGTTTTTACCTTACTATAACCGAAAACATTTTGCAATCAATATATTATTCCGAAACTATCATAGTGTCTATATACAAATAAATAACGGTCCAGCGGAACGCTTGCATCTCACACTCCACATATATAGTATACAATCAAAACCGCGGGTGCTTATTGGAGATTGGATTCCGACTATGACAAGGTATTGATCCACCTGCCGATAGTGTATCTCTAGAGAGGAATACACTAGGTTCAACAAGGACATATTGAAACCCTGCCACACATGATCGACCACTCATTTCTCTTGAATGTATCGAATATATTGTTACCTTACAGTTGGTACCAACATAACCATTCCCGGGAGATACAAAAATGAAAAGAAGTAACAAATATGAATATTGTCTAGATGGTGACAATACACCCTAATGGGTGCGACCCACATAGCCATGCTGCCTGCCCGGTTTTTTTCATTTCCCGGTTGATGACGCTTGAGGTTATAATCGACTTTTGGAACATCTGGTCACTGTTCACATCGTCTATACAAGTCATCCAGGAACCGGATGAACCGAAGGTACACTCCTACTGCATCCAATATAGGAATCACCCTCATGGATCAGTAGCGAGTAGTCCTTGCAATCCGTAAATTTCAACCACGACAGAATCATAGTATATCTCCAAGGATCAGCCAGAGATTGTAAGTAACTCTTCTGTTTTATAAAGATATGCGGTCTTCAATTGCTCCATCTCGATCAGCTCCTTCTACGTTTTCGTATTCATTAGTCGGAATGGTTTTCGAATAAAAATTCGATCTTGGACTTTCGGTACCAACAACGTTCTAGGAAATGTTTTGATAGTTGGTTATTTAACTATCAAAATAAACATCCATAAAATAAAATAAAATAAAAACGGATCCATAGATTTATTTCACAGCACCACTTGGCCTTTCTCCATTCGATAAACCAAATCTTTATATATTTTAAAACTTCAAATACAATTCTTTATTCCAAATAAAACCTTTTAAAAACCCCTAATAAGTTTACTCCAAAACCCGTTTCACTTACCTTTTGATAAAACCTCACCTCTTATTTAATATAGCGGATTTAGATTGCATCCTTATAACTTTACTTGCCTGGCCTTTATAATTCACTTTTGCGTTTCCATTTCGATTTTCATTTCATCCCTTCATTAGTCCCTATCAGTTAACCAATTAAGAAAAACAATTCCCTAAGTATCAACCTTGAAGACCAAAATAAAATAAATACTTAGAAAATCAGTTAACTCAACCGACCACCAGTCAGGTTCCAATTCTTACATTTCGAATCTTGGACTTTATTCAATTCATATACCATTAATAACTTGTTTCAATAATATATTCAGTACAACTTGGGTTTCTTAACTTCGTCGAAAACTTGGATTTCATAAATCCAATTAAATAGTATCTCAAATATGAATTTACTTTAAACCACAATTTAAACATAACTTCTGTTATCATTAATATGATTTGTTTTAAAATATTAATAAGCCTTATCTTTTCATAAATCCCATTATTCATTTTAAGTCCCAATATTCCTAATTTGATTATTATTAAATGAATGATAATTAAATAACATATTTAAAAATATTCTTTGCTTAACCACTTGTCATTTCGATTAATTAAATAAATAAATTTAATAAATCCATTTCAGTTAACCAAGTTGACTTAGTGAACTCTAAACATGATTAACTCATTAATCGATCCTAATTAGCCTTCTCATTTAAATTAATAATTAGTTTAAACTATCTCGTTTACTTTGATAACAAATAATCAATTCCGGCATAATTCCATTTTAACTGTTCTCTAAAATAATTAAACGTTACGTTAACTTCTATCCACTTGCTTATCGATCTTATTATAATAATTAATCTTTATAAAATCCTTTAATAATCACTTATAATCTCAATTAAATAAATAATAAATATTTGATTCCCTTATAAACTTCCATTTAAATAATAAATTTTTAAAATCGATCTTCGATTATAAAATAAATTTTATAACTTCGTCCCTACTGATTTACATGACGGTAAATCAATCTTTATAAAAACAGTGTACATTTGGGCCATCAGCTAAAAACTCATCAACAAATACTATATATTGATTCAAAACTCAACAACATTCAACAACAAATAGGTTTTATAGTCAACGGGGTTTAATTAGTTCATTTATAATATGAAATAAGCATCATACTTAATATTTAAGGAATCCGTTTGATTCCTCCCACTTGTTCTTCCCCACATCACAGATCATTATAATATCTCATAACAACATATAAGATTTAAGCTTTAACTCAATATTCTAATTGACAATAATGCAATAAATGTCAACCATTTAATCAATAATGGGCATCCAAGCCAACTAAACATTCAATTATCAATGATTTAATTTAATTATATGAATTTAATCACATCACATGATTCTAGAAAAGTGTAAGAGTTAACTCACATTTATTTTGATTGTTAATTATCGCGTTGTTTCGTATAATTTTAAACAAACATTTAAAATTATATTAAATTTCAATTGCTTCTGTCCCTTTCCGAATCAGCTTAGCCGCGTCGTGCTTTCTTTTGCGATTCCAACAAATCTGGTTGCGCTGAATTCTGATAATAACTGAACAAGTTACGGTTGTTTCAATATATTCTTGAAATTATATTAATTAATCTTAATTTATCATTATTTATTCTCTATTACCTTTATTTACCTTAAATGTTTAGTTCCACCTCACCAATAACTCCATGCATTTTCCCTTGTTCTTGTATCCGATCTTCCTCCCTTTGAACTATCTAAAACCAACCTTTTCTCAAACCAAAAGTTTCATTTTTTTCTTTCTATAATATATATGGGCCGAAGACCACTATCAAAACTGCAGCCCATCCTCCTCAGTTCCTAACTTCTTCTACAACTGATGAAAACCGACGTCCTCTTCCAGGAAACATTCCATGCACCTGTTTGCTCACGCAACCCTCTTCACATCCATAGCCTTCATGATTTCCCCCCTTAATATTCTTCTTCTCCTACAATCCTAGTTTACACGCAACACCATCTCCAATCCATATTTCATTCCAAATTTTTCCGCACTCCACTTCTCCTTTAACTTCTGTTCGTCATTAGCACCACACCCCAGTTTTCGACTGCCTCCGATACACTGTTCTACCGCACCACCCTCGACTGCACCATTTCATCTTACTCCCTTTATTCTCGTGCACAGTAGCGCCTTGCACCCCCACGCAAGGACCACCAGCAACCTCTCCCCCCTTTGTCCATCCCACGCACGGCCTTTTCTTCTTCTTTTGAAACTTAGAACCTCCTGTAACTCTACCCCTTTGCTCTTCGAACTGACAACACCCTGACCCCCCATGCTCGCCCGCTTTCCTCCACACTTCGTCACTCCGCTGCTGACACCACTGCAACCTCCGACGATGCCAACTCCATTCCTAACGACATCGGAAATCACCCCAGGCATTGGCTAAAAAGAAGAACCTGAGTTTTTGGTCACAGTCGAGTATACGATGGTAGATCCTATCGTTCAGAACTTACAGATCCTTGTTTTCGGATTACACAGAACTGGTTTTCATCAAGAGTTTGAGTTTATATAATTTTAATTAGGAGACAGGTTTTGTTTCCTTTCTTAGAGTTTTATTGAAGAAGGTGGATATATTTTCTCATGGGGAAGAAATAAGGAAAGCTTTTCCTTACATAGAATAACAGAAGTGATGGGACCTATTTTACAATTAAGTTGATGGAACAGAAATATAGGGGTTGACAAACATAGGGTAATGGGTTACAATGTCTTAGCAATGTATGGCCATGCTTTGTACTTAATTTGATTTTAAAATATGGTGCAATGGTTCCTTTCTTATAGATGTATGGTTGGACATGGTTTCATCAGTCTTTCTTTTCGTGGAATGGACCAATCACATTCTAAGGACAGCGCAAGTTTTGCAGAAATATTTCCGTTCATATAACCAATGATTTTTAGTTTTAAGGATAATTGTACCCTGGTGTATAAAACTCCGTCCGCAAATGACTCGCTATCGACAAAAATAAAAATATTGTCGTGCACAGTAGTGTGCCACGATCACAACCATATAATAAAATAGGCTAATTAACTGATTTTGTGAAATTTCAAAAGTACTAATACAGAGTGTAAAAAACTTCAAACAAAAAGTTGCATATTTTCCAAATTAAAATTACAGTAAAATTCTAAAAATTAAATTATAACTACGTCTCAAAATTCTTTTCCAAATTCGAATCCAATATTTAATATTATTTAATAAACTGTTATGACTTATAAAGGATTCCACATCGACTATTTGAAAATTTTGTTTAGACACAAAGAAAAATCCACACGGATAGATGATTTGTTTGATCAACTGGAAGGAGCAAGGGTGTTCTCCCAATTGGACCTCGCGATAGGATTTCATCAGCTCCGAGTAGCAGCTGAGAGTATTCTTAAAATGGCATTTCGGACGCCGTCTGGATTCTACGAGCGGTTGGTCATGCCATTCAGGTTGACCAACGCACCAGCATATTTTGTGGATCTTATGAATAGGGTATTCAGGGATCAATTGAATTAGTTTTTTCTTGTGTTCGTAAACGATATACTTGTTCATTCGAGGACAGAAGAAGAACACAAGGAACATTTGAGAGTAATGAGGGAGGTGTTGAGAAAACACCAATTGAAAGCGAAGTTTTCAAAGTATCAATTTTGGAGGAGGGAAGTGACATTCTTGGGCCATGTTGTTTCAGAGAATGGTATTGTCGTGGACGCTATGAAGGTGACTATGGTACAAGATTGGTTTACACCCAAGAATGCAACAGACGTAAGAAGTTTCTTGGGATTAACTGGATATTATCGTAAGTTTATCCAGGACTTCTCTAAGATAGTGGCATCGTTAACTCAGTTGACCAAGAAGAATCAAGCTTTCATTTGGGACAAAAGGTGTGAAAATGCATTTAAGAATCTAAAGGAAAAGTTGACGCTTGCGCCAGTGTTAGTCATTCCTAAAGGGAATGAGGAGATGACAGTATACACGGATGTCTGTGGTACCAGACTAGGTGCTGTGTTGATGCAAGGAGGTAGGGTAGTAGCTTACGCTAGTCGGCAACTGAAACTGCATGAGAAAAGATATCTTACCCATGATGTGGAACTGGTAGCGATTGTATTCGCTTTGAAAATGTGGAGACATTATCTCTTGGGAGAAAGATTCGAGTTGTTTACTGATCATAAGTCATTAAAGTATCTCTCCTCTCAGAAGGATCTATATCTACGACAGCAAAGATTGTTAGAATTCTTGGCTTCCTATGATTTCGATATTGCATATACACCAGGAAAGGGCAATGCATTAGCTGATGCATTGAGTAGAAGACATGCCAGTTTAGGGGCTATGTTTCTTGAATGGAAGCAACTGGAGTATATCGCAGGGTACGATTTCAGACCAAAGTGCGAATTGGATCCAAAAATGTTAGCAAGTTTGACGATCAGACTCACTTTGATTGAGCGGATTGGTTCCAGTCAGAGGGACGATCCTAACCTACTAGAAATCATCTCCAAGTTAGAAATGAGTATCGACGCTGAGGAGAGGAACAAGTATGGGCTTGATCGAGAAGGATGGCTTCGAAAGAATGGTAGACTAGTTGTACCCAATGTTAATGGATTGAGAAATGAAGTGCTTAGAGAATGTCATCACTCGAAACTGACTATACATCCCAGTGGTAACAAAATGTATCGAGAAATGAAGCAGACCTACTACTACGAAGGGATGAAAAGAGACGTTGGGAAGTTTATATCCAAATGCATGAATTTCCAGCCAGTTAAAGCTGAGCAAAAGAAACCTAGCGGTTTGTTGCAACCATTAGAAATTCCAGAATGGAAATGGGAACAAGTCTCAATGGATTTCATTGATGGGTTACCAAAGACTAAATTGGGCCATGATAGCATTTGGGCGATTGTGGACCGATTGACCAAGAGTGCAAGGTTTATACCCGTCAAGTTGAATATAACAACAGCTAAGTTAGCAGAACTGTATATGAAGTGGGTAGTGAGATTTCATGGAGTACCTAAAGGCATTGTGAGTGACCGAGGTCCGTTATTTACAAGTGGATTTTGAAAGACTTATAAGAGGCTTTAGGGTCAGAGTTACATCTCAGTACCGTGTACCATCCTCAAACCGACGGTTAAACAGAGAGGGTGAATCGAGTATTAGAAAATCTCTTGAGAGCTTGCATATTAGATTTTGGAGGGTCATGGGATGGCCATTTACATCTGGTTGAATTCACATATAATAATAGTTATCAATCCAGTATTGGTATGGCTCCATTTGAAGCTTTGTACGGAAGATCGTGCAACTCACCATCATGTTGGTTAGAAACCGGTAAGAAGTTTGTGCTTGGCCAGATGCGATAAGAGAAACTTCAGACAAGATCAGGGTTATCCAACAGCGAATGAAGGCTGCTCAAGATAAACAGAAGAGTTATGCTGATAAGAGGAGAAGAGATCTAAAATTCTCCATTGGCGACTTAGTGTTTGCCAAGGTTTCTCCATTAAAGAGCGTGATTCGATTTGGTAGAAGAGGCAAGTTAACACCAAGATTTGCTGGTTCATTCCCGGTTCTCGAACAAGTTGGGAATTTAGCATACAAAGTTGAATTACCTAACAAGATAGCGGGAGTTCACAGCGTATTTTATGTTTCCCAATTAAGGAAGTTCGTGCACGACCCCGACATGACTATTTCAACGAATCAGTTGGATGACATCGAAGCGGAACCCAGGGCGATTGGGAACCGTAAGCCGATCCGTATTGTCGAGAGCGATACGAAGCAACTTCGAAGGAAGGTGGTGAAACTTGTCAAGGTTCAGTGGGGCGAGAATGAGAGTGACTGTACTTGGGAAACAGAGGAAAGCATAAGGGAATCGCATCCAGAGCTCTTTGCCTGCTAAGATTTTAATAGTAATAGTTTCTTCCCTTGTTGGTAAACCGCATGCTAGGGTAGGCTTGTTGTGCTTATTGTGTATGTTTGATTGTTTGTGAATGACTGATAGGCGTGCGGAACACCTTTGTATGTTTTTGGTTAAGGAATTTCATGGGCGAAATTTCTTAAGGGGAAAGAGTGTAATGACCCATGTACCGAAGGATCGTAGAATATTTATTTCTTTTTCATATGAGGTCGTATGGTCGTGTAACTTTGAGGAACGACTATTGGGGTCATTTCCCATGTTCACGATTTTTTCCGATTTTTAAATGACCGTTTTGACCCTAACGAATCTTGTTTCTCCTATAAATTTTGATTGGTAAAGAGTTTTGATATGAAACCACTTCCATTAGATTCGGATGATAGTTTATCTTTCCGTAGATGGTCACATTAGCCAAACGGACTTACCGTTTGAGAGATATGGCTGAAATAAGGTTTGGAAGGTGAAAAACGGCTTAACTGGGTCTAATTATGGTGATTAGCAGCTAGGCCCATAACCCATTTCGGGATTAGGGTTATGGAGACGCTGAAATCAGTTAGGAAACGATCTATTTTCATTTTCTCAGCCGCTAAAACATTTCTCTAACCCTAGCAATGGCCTCCACCTTCTAAAATCATCCCAAATCATCTTCTAATCACTAATTAAGAAGATCTGCATCAAATCGAGGCAAATCAACACCAAATTAGAGTTGGAGCTGCTGTGTTGCATAGGAAAACGCCCCCAAAATAGTTGAGTTTCAAATCTAAATTTTTATTTGTGGCTAAGGTGAGTGATTTGCATTGTTTTTGACTAATTGCGGTTAATTAGGGATGATTAGTGTTAATTAACAAACTTATACATGATTAAATTCTGGAAAAATGTTTAGAAATTCTTAAATATTATTTTAGGCCTCGTTAGAAATTTGTGTTAATTAGGATATGTTTTGCTAATCCTATCATTAGTTATGGTTAAACATGATTAAGGGGAAAATATGGTTTTGGGTACGTTTGATCCATTTTGACATGGTTATTTATCATTTTGGTGTTTATGGTTGATATTATATGTTACTATGACTATTTGGTATGATTTATGACTGCTTAGAACAGTTAAAATGGTCGAAAATGTCGTCGTGTGGTGTAAATAGTTTGCTGGAAGAAGTGCAAGAAATGGATCGGATTGGATCCCCCCCACCTTATGAGCATGTTTCATCGACCTGACCAGAAGAGAACGACCCAAACCAATGAAGGAACTCAAATGCACCACAAGCCGGACCGCTTGCTTCGAACTGGAGCACCTCTGTCCCTCACGAATCGATCCGTTGCTCCGAACTCGACCCGAACCGGAATGCTACAAGCCACGAGCAGGAAGCCACGACCCGAACTAAACATGAGAAGAAGGAGGACCATGGGTGGGACTATGTTGAGGTACTACGAATCGAACCGCCAGGGAAAGGCAATCACGACCGAACCAAAGATGAGAAGAAGGACCAAACCAATCCGAAGGAGACCAAGAACCCGAGATGCAAAGGTAGTCCAAAAGAGAAGTAGTAACTTAGGATCCAAACGGGAACCAACGAGATAACTTCATGAATTGGGCTTTGCTGCGGGACGTGTGCTAAGGGGTTATCGATGTCCATAACTTTGATTCACCACCTAAACGGATGTTAGGCTATGGATCAGTGAAGTGGGGGTAGTTATTACTCCATGGGGAAGAGTGAACGTAGCATGGCTATGAGCCAGTGCAGTGGAGTCATCATGACTTCATGGGGCAGAGTGGACATAGCAAGGGATTAGTGGCTATGGATCAGTGCAGTGGAGCCATCATGACTCCATGGGGCAGAGTGATCATAGCAAAGGATTTGGGTGGTCAAAGCAGTGGATATCGTATGATTTACGCATTGAGTGAGAGATGTGAGGATGGTCGCTATGCTTGATTGTTTGACATCACTATGACATGCACACCCCTTCCCCCCGTATCTTTACACCATATGTTAGTGTCACCTTAGAGTATTGTACATCTTGTTGTGCTAACTCTTTGGTTGCAGGTTCAGGTATGGTTAGTTATACCTGTTATTATTCTGTTTTTCTGCTTATCGCTTATACCAGACTTTTGTCTGACCCAAAGTTTTATGTCTCTTCTTATTAGTATGGGTGCTCTTAAACGGGCAGACTAGAGACAGGTCAGGTGATTATGCACGAGTAGTTGTAATGGAGACGAGCAGGAGGATTCCACGTATGATACATATATATATTCCCTGTGTTGTTGCTGGTCACTACTTTGGGCATTAGTAGTGTACCTCTTTCTTTTGCTTTTGAGACAGTATTTCAAAGTAGCAATAATGTTGGTGTGGATTATAAGCTGTATTTTGGATTTCCGCTGCCATGATGGTTTAGTTTTCAGCTTATGCACTATCTTGCCTGTTTTATGTCAAAGTTAAGTTAATATTATATTTTATCCCATGCGTTGTGAGACATTCTATAGGTTCCTTGTTAGTTCAAATTCTTTTCTTTTCCTTTCTTTGGCAACCGTCCCGTGCTAGTCAGGCATTGACACAACGCACTTTCATTGGAAATGTCGGTTAGTGCGGGGTGGGCCGTCATATTTTATTTGTTTGATTTTCAAAAAAAAATATAGTGATTTATTTCGACAACGTGCACCTACCTAGACCCGTAGTTGCAAGATTTTTTTTTGTCTTCTTGCAACTACGTTCTAGGAATAAGTTACTTATGAAAGTATATCAATTTTCCCTAAATCCAACTAACTCGGTCAACTACATACCTTCCTTTCTTATTTTCCAAATTAGGCATTGAATTTTTGTTTCATTTCATATTCATAACTACTGCAATCTTCTCTTTTAACCAAGACATGCATATTGATCCTTGCTTTCATTTTTACTTCTTAATTCAAGTTTCACAATCGCAGTATTACAGAAGTTTATCAATTCAAACTGAGGATATAATAAAATTTATGTCTGTTACAACAGTAATAATTTCAACATATTCCAAACAGGTTTATTAGCTAATTTCCACCATTACCAATTGTTTAGCATATTAAATATGATGGGGAATACAAATGATAGATATATCGTTATTTAAAAAGGTATAGTTCGGCCACTCACTTAACAGCTTTCCAATCCATGAATCTGATCTAGATTTGTTGTTCAGTGGCATCTCTAACTCATCTATTATTAAAACCACCACGGATTCACAAATCTGATGCTAAAAGAAGAGGGAAAGAGAAACCTATATAAATTGGATTCAAGAACGTACCTCACATTGATCAGAATTCTGAACACCTATTTGTAAAATTATATCTCTTTTCCTCAAATCTCGAATCAGGACCCCTACGAAGTAATATTCAATTTTTCTAAAAAGATTTGGAGGAAGAAGTGAATGGCAGAGCCTAGGCAGCATCTAAGAAAATATGAGTTTAATGCTAGGCCCTGCTAGTCTATTTATAGGTGTATAAGAAGGTCTGGTCCATCGGATTTAATCAAATAAGATCCGAGCCATTTATATCAGAAATCCACATCATGTAGAAAACAGTTCTAGGTCGACTGGGTCGACCACTGTGTTGACCCACCCCCTAGGTTGACACATGGGTTGACCCAGGTCTCATATGGGTCGACCCATCCGGGGTTCATACAAGATTTCTACACCATTTTTTTCTTTTTGATTTTAACATTAGTTAATAACATTAATTACTTGCTTAATATAATTCCCTTGATTTATATTATTCCAGTTACGTCTTTAAGTTTGAATTCTGTATTTGTATGTATATATACACATGCAATCTTTTGGTTATTTATTCATTAATAACTTTCCCATGCAAGCTCCGTTTTATAATTCCTATGTTAATGTGATTTATGAAGCTAACAATGTAGTGTTTTATTCCTTTTAGTGCACGGTTTTATTCCCATTTTAATGCATGCATTTTAATTTAATTTTAATTTGCAGCTAATATCTTATCCACTTTTCATGCACGTATTTATTTATGTATTTATTTCTTTCTGTTCTTAACTTGCACTTTTTATTTCAACATTTATATTCATGCATGTGTGTCTCTCTGTGTGTGTGTGTGTGTGCAATCTTTATTTCTTACCGAATTTGTTATTTAATTAAATACGGGGTGTTACATTCTCCTACCCTTAGGAACCTTAGGAAATTTCGTCCCTGAAATTTGGTAAGGGTAAAAGTAATCGCTTGCATAATTTGCAACCATTATGAGTACATCCAACTTTTGCAACCATTTGTGCTCTTGTGTAAAGTGCAATACGACATAATAATGCATGAATGTAATGAATGCCTAAGTGGTACCTCTTATATGAATACAAATTTTCCTTGAAAATCTCTTAAAACATGATGCACACATCCTAAATATACTGACAATTTCTATATGAATGCAAAATTTTGAAAATCAAAATATTTTTTCACCTAAATTTTTCCTACACTCTTACAGTTCATGAGTTTGGTTCATCAAATTTTTTTTATCCAAAACCCAACCAACCAACTTTAAATTTTCGAATTTTAGAAAAATATAATTTTCTAACCTCGATTTCTTATATTACAAAAAGGTAGAAAATGGAAAACTTCACACCTTCCATTTTTCTTTTATGTACCTTTTCTATCTGCACTTGGATTTTAGACAACTATTATATGAAGATTTCCTAACTTTACATCCAAGCACAATCCACATAAGAAAATTTTCTTTGTTATAGATTTTCTTGCTCATCTTATTTAGAAAAAAACCATTTTTATTCATATTTCTCAAAAAAATCTGTTTTTCTCAACCTCGTGTTTGTTGCTTTACTGGATTTGTTGTTCCCATTTTAGTTATGTCATTACTCTTTTCTTAGCTTTTTAACTTAACCCCCTGATCTAAGTTTAATTTTCAAATAAGCCTTCTAATCCTTCAACTAAAATAGGAAAACAAGCATTCTACATAGCTACTACCAAGGTCTAAGAATCCTAGGACCATGTTCCCTCTGACAAAGAAAAGTCCAGACCAAAGGATCTAAACACTTACTTACTCTTTACCGTCTAGTAGTCACCACTACTCCTTGCTGTGTACTAATAGTCTTTTCCAAGCAACAACCTACACTTTATGGTGCTTATGCACTCTTCGGAAATTTACTATTATTTAAAAATAATTCTCGCTATCCACTTCTTATCCTCAAAATATTTCTCGTCTTCCCTAGGTACTCATCCTTACCTACTCCATGATTAGAAAACATGGTTTGGCTGTAACAACCCGTATTTTCAATAACCTGTTATAACATAAATGGAGGCAGAATTAAACTGTAAAATCCGAATAAAGGGAAACGGGCTATGCCATTGCGTTCGTCTCGGAAAAATACGCGAAATAGAGTCCGAGTTTTCGAAAATAGAAGTCCGTATGACCAAGATATGGCCTCGCGAAGTTTCACGAAAAATTCCCAAATTAAAGTATACTTAATTAAGTGAAATGGGTTGCGCAGAGAAATATATATATATATTGATATATATATATATATAATTGAAAATTAAATAAATAAATATGCAAAAATGTTCAAAACAGCGAATTGGGAGAGGGGAATAACCGAACCAGCCGATTTTTGAGGTCGACCCGAGCTCGCTGGGTCGACTAGGGGTTAATCCAGGGTGTTTGGCTGTCAACCCGTGGGCCGATTCGCTCAAATGCAGATTTTGCATTTGGATAGTTCTCATGGTTCATCTTTAATCTAAAGGCCCTAGATGGTTCCTACACTTGACTTCTTCCCCAAGACATGCTTTGATGGCTTGGATTGAATCTAGGTTTAATCCTATGGCCTAAAACACTTGCCTAATCTATAAATAAGACCCTAACCTATCCTAATTCCTCATTATTCATTCATGCAACTAAACTATGGCAAAATTGCTCCACTCATGGCCTCCACTCAAAATCCTAGCCTCCACTTCATTTCTATGAGAGGTTTCATGATTATGTGAGTGTTAGAGAGTTCCTATGTTAGTATGAGAGTTTCTCAAGTTGATTTCAAGGCTAAAGCTTTGATCTTTGTTCATAAAGATGGGGTTTTTATTGATTTGGAGTGTTCATCTTTGGGTTTTTGGGTGATGGCATGCATAGGCTTCATCACAATCTTTAATTTAAATCGATTTGTGCCTTCATAGCAATGTAAGCCCTTTCCCTACTATTAGATATTAACTATGAAGTTAAATGTTCATGTTGCAAGTTTGGGTTTGATCATTGAGAATGATACATGCTATCATGTCATGCAAGTTTATGAAGTCATTATCTTGATCTCGTGAGCTAAAAGCTACAACCTTTATGTTGAAATGTTGCATTATGCAACATGAGAACCTTCATAACCTTTATGTCAACTTGCATATGAAGTCATAACCCTTATATGATGATATATGCGAGTTACTAGTCATCATTCCATGTCTTTTGTCACCATGATTCGTTTATGTGCCAAGTTTGGGTTTATGCATGTTTTTGAGGCTTAAGAATGTAACATGCAAGTTAATGAACACATTTGTTCCTCATTTGCCACCATGATTAACTTGTGGCTTAATATCCATTTTTGTCATGCCTTTGCCAAGTCTCTTCTTTTAATCCATTACGTTGTCGCGAACGTATATGCGAGTTTAAAAGCGTTGGGTTATGTTATGGGTAATTTCTAATGACATTAAAATACAACTTGAAAACATGACTTGAAATATAACATGGAAGTTGACATGTAAGTATGCATAAAAACATAAGCTTGGGAATTTACCTATAAGTTAGGTCTACCCTTTGGGAATTTACCTATTAAGTTAGGTCTACCCAAATGCTTGAAAACTTGTAACATGTTTTGGGAAACATGATGGACATGACACTTAGATAATATAAGTGTGGCCAACTCGAGGTTGGGTTGAGTTTGCAACGTAAAACTACCCGGAACCGACCGGCCTAACTAGTAGTTGCAAACAATAGGACCCAATGTGAGAAGTTGGTCATGTTGTGCTTGAACCCGAGGTTAGACCAAGCTGTGGTGTAAAGCTACCCGGAACCGACCGGCTTAACTAGTAACCACAACAAAGTCTAATGTGAGAGGTGAAGGTGCATTAAGTAATTAATGCCACATGATAGGGTTAAGTTAATTTGATTAATGACTCTTAACCAAATATGACATGGACAAATGGGTTAAGTAATTTGATTAGGCTAATGATACTTAACAAAACATGACAAGGTTGGGTAGGTTAAGTAATTTGATTTGCCTAATGATACTTAACCATTTTTATACGATTAGTGGACGGGGTTAAGTTAACCGACACTTAACCAATCCAACACGATAATTTGGGGAAGGTTAAGTAAGTTTTCTTAATGCCACTTAACCGAAAAATACAGTTAATGGATGAGATTAGACTCCACTAGTCTAAGCATGGAAATTGGATGGGGTTAAGTTAGCCTAGACTTAATTAATCCCACTTGGTAGTTTAATAGAGTTAATTTAAACACTTAACTAATCTAAACATGATGAATTGATGTGGTTAAGTGACCTATACTTAACCAATCTAACTCGTGAATTTATTGAGGTTAAGTTAACCTATACTTAACCGATCTAACGTGAAAACATGATAAGGCTAAGTCACGAATCGCTTGAATACACTTGACCGATTTGACTGAGTAAATTGATAGGGTCAAGTTAATATATACTTAACCAATCTAGAATGATAATTGGACGAGGTTAAGTCGTGAATTGCTTAATACATACTTAACCAACGTGAGCATGGTTTGTAGGGTTAAGTCTTGGACTTGGATACTTAGCCAATTTTGACATGATTTGAAGACGGGTTAAGTCTTGGACTTGGATACTTAGCCAATTTTGACATGATTGGTAGACGGGTTAAGTCATGAACTTAAGTGACACTTAATCCATTATGTAAACCCTAGTTCTGAGGATAGGGGATAACCGTAGTTAACAAGGATAACGGGAATAAGGCTAAGTGGTAAACCTTAGTTGAGGAATAACTAAGTAATGATTCTTAGTTAAGGAAATTTAGACCAGTTCATAGATAGATGAGTAACCTGATACGGTAGGTCATCGTTTAAGTATACGAGTAGGAGCAAGTATTTGATTTAGATAAAGGCTCCAGCGAACTGGGTAACGAAGCAGCGGCTTCGGGGAACGTGAGGGTATTCTTGGTATTCCTCTATGAGCTGCCAGGTGATTATACTAGGCTCATGAGAGGTTAAGGTCTGCGTTAGAAGAACCAAGAGTATGCCTTGGTTGCTATGCGAGCGACCTAAAGACGGGGATGGATAGGGGATAGTCGACGATACACGGTCGTACCCTAGACAGCATTTCGTCAGACTACCTACCATCTTTGGTTAAGCGTGTACGTACGGAAAGGCAGAGAGCACCCAATAGACCATAATTGCTATCTAATTATGGTTGCGGTAAGGCTAGGATTGTGGGTTGGCCAGTAGTGTGTTCTCATACAGGATTTATCCTGTCTTGTCTTTCACTAGTTGAGGGAGGGGTCGCGTGGGACCATAGCCACGTATAGAAAAACAGACCTTAGCATCTGCATCGGCAGATAAATCGAAAGCTCCCGACCGAGTCTTGTATTTCTCGATCTGCCCTGTGACAGGACTCGGATGGCACGATGTGATACATGTGCATACAGTCATGGAAAACGATTCACGATGAATGCGTGGGAAAAAGGGCGCGGTTGACAGTTAGCGTAAATCCCAGTGGCCCTGGGTGGTTGAACAGAAACCGAGATACGAAAACGTGCAATAGGTAAGCGTAATCCCTAGTGGCCCTAGGTAGCATAAGTCCTAGTTGTACAAACGATAATTCATGTTGGAAGACCCTAGCTAGGTTTAGGGTAACAGTCCAAACCGATCTTAAGGACCACGGAACTATGTTAAAGTAATATAGAATCTCATGGGAAAGCCCGTATGGTCTACGGCAGGGGACTGAACATTTACATGGAAAGGAATCTACGAGTTGAGTAACCTATATATGCGACATATTAGGTTGACATAGACCATTATACGACTTTTGAGTAAGGGTCATTCATGGATAACACATGACACGGTTGGGATACTAGTACGGTAGGTGCAGGGCAGAGGTACAGGATAGATACCATGGGATGTTATACGTGATAGATATCTTGGGGATATTATACTTGGCAGAAACTTGACGACGGGATACCTTGTTTTATCTTGACACCGTAATTTATCATGACACCTTAGTTCATCTGAGTTCAGTAGCTCATCCTGTTATTTTGATTTAGCTTATCTATCTTGTTATCATGCTTATGTTCATCTCAGTTTCACATGTCAGTTAACTTTACTAGTTTTTATGCTAATAGTAGATAGGGCTTACTCAGTCTTTTTGACTGACCCGTTTTGTTTCGCCTCTTTTCTTCCGTTTCCCCCCCCCCCCAGGTTACAGGGAGGAAATACTGTTGTTTAGTTCGGACTTCTTCTGCTTGAAGGTCATCGTGGATGGCTTGGACTTTTCTTGGCTATGGCTACTTTACTGTTTTTACTTGGGGAATAATTTAGGAAAAAGTCTTTATGCTTCTTTATTATTGCAAGACAGGTTTTGATGTACTCTGATGTAAAAGGCTTTAGACCTTATTTATTCATGTTATGAAAATTTGATTTTACTTCCGCTATTTTATATGTTCTGTCTTGTGATATTTCTGTGCATGTTTACCAATAATGCCCCTCTAAAGCTAGTGCATTCCTTTGCGAGTGACCCTAGCGGAGGCGGGGTGTTACATTGGCTTCCTCATTTCATTTTCCTTTCAAAAATTAAATGTTTCAAAACTTTATTTCATTCTTATTAAAAACTTACCTTTGCCAGACCATAAAAATATGTCACCCCTAAAACATGCAAAACTTTATTTCAAATCATAAAAACTGGAGTAGACAAGGACAACTATTTCTTAATCAGTATCACAACTGTTCATGTTTTACAATGTCAGTTCAATTACTTACAACTAGGTGCAAACATATACTATATTCTAAACTTTTACAACTTATTTTGTTCGCCCTTTAAAATTTTATGTCAAAACAATTGCCAAAAGTTATTGTCAAAATAATAGAGATTTTAAAAAATTTCTTTACTGAAAGTTTAAATTTTTAACAAAATGCAATCTTTTCTATGTTTTGCTTTTTAAACCTTTCATACATTATAGCTTAAAAAAAATAGTGAGCTATACATGCTCTATAATGTGCACATTTTTCTGACAGAATTCTTTTTATACAAGAATTTCACAAGAAATCATCATTTCCAAAAATATACCCCATTTTAATTTATTTTTCACTTAAATCCAATATGTACTTCTTAAAAGTTAACAATGGGCTTAGACTCAAAGTGGGTTACAAACTTACTTTGACTTCCCAAAATATTCCCATAAAGTCATTTCTCTTAAATATATATATTCCTTATCCATTTTTCCTTCTTTTCTTTTTCCCAATTCATAAGGCTCAATTGCCAAACCCACCAATCCAAAGTACTAACATTTTGGATACATCTTTCTTCATTACCAATTACATTGTAAACTTTTTACCCAAACCACCTAAGGGCCTCAAATTACCATAACTGTTTCTTTAGTGCACAAAACTGATATCCTAATTCTTTGCAAAAACTGCTCTTCCTATCTAATGGGTTCCTTTATGGATGTACATGTATATCTAATATATTTTTTTTTTTTAAAATATATACAAATATGTTCACTCACTATCTACATAGGAATCCTAAACTTAGGCTCTGATACCAGATGTAACAACCCGAATTCCGACAGACCGATTTTTTCTTCAAAAATTCCAATATGCTGACACTCGAATTGGTTTGTCTGGTATCCTGCAGAAAAAACAGAGATATAAAATATATCATAGCACAGAAAACATCTCACAGCGGAATGGAATAAAATATAATATTATCAAATATAGCCTTAAAAAGTAATAATACAGCCTAACCAGTATCCAAAGCTATCATATCTCTACCATCAACCTAATCTGCGAGTGTGTTATGAGGAAGGAGTCAGAACTCATGTTTTGGTGACTGGACTAAATTACACATTCTGAAATAACCCTACATATACCGTTCATTTATGTTTCCTTGTTTATTAGGTTAGTTTGGGTTAATATTACCCAAGGCTTTACACATGCATCGTACCCATTTACCTCCCAGTATGTTAACCTAATATAGCATATATGTAGCTACCCAAATATCATGGTACTTCCCATGACACCCTTTTCGCATGGTCTCCGCCATCATGCCTCAAAAGTATATGCAACTCTCATTCTATGCCGAATGACGTATGGGCCTTCATATTAATATGCCATGTTCCACAAAGAACTACCCGCGTTATGCTACGAAGCGTACAGACTGTGATATCCAAACTCCTCAGTCGAACCAAGTCTCACCACGAAATAATGCCATTACGTCTACGATACACCACCCAGTGCGGTGTGCGTGTACCAAGACCCTCACATGTATGTACTGTCTACCATATCCCGAGTCCCGTAATAGGGCAGCATCCAATGCACAAAACTCGGTCGGGAGATTTTCCATATCTTTATAGGTCGACTAACAGGGCCTAAAGTACAAATATCCAAACTATGATCTGCATTTTCATGGTTGCTATGGTTCCACCTCGACCACTCCCTCAATTAGTGAAAAACTACATCAAGAGCAAAGCAATGTGCCCCTAGCATACGGTCTACATCCAAACTGGCATGTCCCGCAACCAACGTCTCGATAGTGAAAGATCGATGGTCTATAGGTTTAGCTCTAGTCTTTCCGCATCCCATTGGTTGCGATGACAGGTACCCGGTGATTACTATCCGTTATTTGGTCTTGACCAACCTCCCTCCACAAGCGAGGCAAACTGTTGAATCACCCCAATGCCATACTGCCACAGCCTTTTGACTGCCAAACTATTGTCGTATTCAACGCATACTCATTAGGTGGTAACGTGCAAACTCAAACTCTGCAAGTACAGCGCGAGCATGCACCGTAATAGAGGACCACCACGGAGTACCCTACCACATCTATCGGAAGCCTTGTTCTTCCTTCCAGCCCCACAGAGCCAACAGGCAGAATATCAAGAAAAAGAATCAGATGGATGTTCTTCTCTCGTGCCTCCAAACACCTCAATAATCTACCCCTTTAGGTTCTTCATCTTCGTACATGCGGACTGGTCTAAGTGCATCACATAACGTATTATTAGATCCTATGTCTAATCTTTTAATCGCACACTTGTCTTATCTTACTAGATTGCTAATAACTTGGTTATTTACATCTTATCTTTCTATTCAAGTTACAATGTTTTATCTGAGCCCCTTATATCTCGAAGGGACGGACACCTCTCGCTTATTAATTCAGTGATATAACTTAACCCATTTAAGTTCATTAATAAGCCTATAACATGTGTTCCCTCGATTGTAATTAACGAAAGTAATCTACAATCTTTTTACACTATTACCATGTCATTCATTGTCCAATTTCCTTTTTACAAGTTACAATAACATGTTCTACATAATGTATAATTAAATATGTCTTATCTCAATCTACATGTTTTTTGTTAACTTGTTAATTAATATATAATTATATATAACTTATTTAATTCCATAAGTCTTCATACTTTATTCTTTCTTAGTCCATCACAACTGTCACAACTTATCGTTGTTATTTACATATTAACTTATCTCTCTTAACTAAGGTTTACTAATTAGCTTCCTTTTCATTTATTATAATCAACGTTATAATTTCCACTTGTTCCTAGGACAGGCCTACCTATTATATTCCGTTCTCATTCATATAATCAGCTATAATAGGTTTTTCCCCGTTCATCACATTTTCCATTTTTAATTAAACCTTTACTATTGTATCATCCATTTCTTTACTGTCTTGTATATTTTCATACGTACCATTTAATTATATTTATTCATTGACTATTGTATACATACATATATGTATATTTATATATGTTTGTGCACCAAGCCTCTCACACTAGGCTGACCAATTGTGGATGCTGGATTTGTCGGGCAGTTCCAGGCAGGCTTCTAACACAAGTTGAATTTAACCTCATGTGATGTGGTTATCTACTGTTTCCCAATCACTGTAAATTTTCCATTATTCCCAACTTTACTGTTGTAGTCTTTCTTTCTTTACTCACCATCAGTTATATTCCTTATTTATTCATGAAAATATTTCACGCACTTTATTAGTTTGATTTACAGAAAAAATACAATGATTTATTTCCAAAATGTTCACATACCTATGTCTGTACTTGCAAGCTACTTCTTTTATTTTCGTTGGGGTCTTCATGCAACTACGTTATAGGAATATATTACTTATGAAAGTATACCACCATTCCCCAAATCCAACTAACTCAGTCCACTACATACCTTCCTGTCTTATTTTCTGAGTTAGGCATTGAATTTTTGTTTCATTTAGTATTCACAACTACTGTAATCTTCTTTTTTAACCAAAATAGGCATATTAATCATTGCTTTCATTTTTACTTCTTAATTCAAGTTTCACGATCACAGTATAACAAAAGTTTCTCAATTTAAATGAAGGATATAATAAAATTTATGCCTATTACAACAGTAATAATTCCAACATATTTCAAATAGGTTTAATCACCAATTTCCAAAATTACCAATTGTTTAGCATATTAAACATAACTGGGAATGTAAACGATAGATGTACCGTTATTTAAAAGGGTATAATTTGGATCCACTCACCTAACAGCTTTACAATCCATGAATCTAATCCAGATTCGTTGTTCCGTGGAATCCCTAACTGAATATATTATTAAAACAAATAGGGATCCACAAATCTGACATTAAAAGAAGAGGGAAAGAGAGAGAAACCAATATAAATCAGATTCAAGAACTTACCTTGCATTGATCATAATTTTGAATACCTATTTATAAATTTATATATCTTTTCTTCAAATCTTGAATCAGAACCCCTATGAAGTAATATTCTAATTTTCTAAAAAGATTTGGAGGAAGAAGAAAATGGTAGAGCCTAGGCAGCATCTCAGAAAATATGAGTTTAAAGCTAGGCCTTGCTAGTCTATTTATAGGTGTATGAGAAAGTCTGGGTTATCAAATTAAAATAAAATATGGGCCATTTATATCAGAAATCCATGTCATGTAGAAAGCAGATCTAGGCCGACCACTCTGAGGTGGGTCGACCCAGGTCTCATATGGGTCGGCCCATCCTGTGTCCGAACGAGATTTCTACACCGTTTTGTTTTCTGATTTTAACGTTAGTTTATAGCGTTAATTACTTGTTGTAACTCCCCGAATTTTTAACAACATTAAAGAGGATAAATTAAATAATTATTAATTTAATATACATAATTAGAGGAAATGGACTGCACCATTGCGTCCGTCTCAAAATTCTGGTCAAGATAGACATTTGGTTTACGTAAAACGAACACCTTATAAAGAAGTTATGAGGTTTTTAAGTTTGTATACGCGTAGAAATATTATGTATACACATATGAATTAGAGATGAGTCAGAAGTTTATCCATAACAGTTCAAATTCAAAAATTGAAAAATAGCGGCAGAATTCCCGCTCTAGGGGGTCGACCCCCCTAGAGGGGTGTCGACACCGGGGTCGACCCACATATAGGGGTGTTGACACCCCTAGGACTGACGTGGCACTCTATTTCAGGGGGTCTAGCAGCTATATATATGTGTCCTATTCTCTTATTTTCTTCATTGGAAATCATGGAGGCCATATGCTGTCGGGATACGAACTGAGACGGAACCGTTTTCTATAACAACACACTTTGCAAATCAAATTCAAAAATTCATGATCCGTTCTTTCTCAATTATCTAAACCAAACGTTGTGAGTTTCTAGTTGCTTTTAGGTTTGGATAAATAAAAGTAAATTGTGAAAGACTGTGAGTTTGATATGTTGTAAAGTACGATTCTGTACAAGTGTTAAATCCTGTACTATGTCATGATAGATCTATTTCCCTAGATCTAATACAATTGTGGTTATTCCATTATGTTGCCTATGTGGATCTAGACTTTTTACTATATTGTGGTGAATGTACATCTATTAAATTGGACAGTTGTAACATTGGCTAGATCTAGTTCTTTATGTAAATCCCCTTTTCACTTGTCATATTGTGATCAATCTAGATATGTTGTAAAATTGACATGGGAAGCCATCTTTAGATCTAAACATGTTACCATGTCACCCTAATTTTGCTAGATCTAAATAGTTGGATATATAAATGGTTAATTTAGATCTCATTATGCTTGCTTTGACATTGTAGTTGCCATAAGTTCATCAGTTTTATGTCCACCTAGTTATGATGTTAATTACATGTTCATTCACCTTGTTATCACGCTAGTTTATGCCAAGGTTGTTTAAACTATCACCTTTGCCATATTCCCTTTTTCATTGTTATGGCTAGGCTACTTTATATCCTAGATGCTGCCAAAATACGTACGAATATGTTAGTTAGGAAATGGGGAAAAGGGATTTATAATTGGCATAATTTATGTAATATTTTATATGAATTGGACATATAATTCAAATGGGGAAACATAGAAATAATCACCTATAATGACATAGGTAGATTTGGATAAAAATGGAATGTTTAGCAATTACAATTAGGAATTGTAATTGTACTTATGACACAAGGTTAGGTTGCATTAATGGTGGAAGTCTGACCGGACCTGACCGGCATATCCAACAGCCACTAATGTTGAACCTAATGTGGGAGGTCTAAGTACGTTAATACGAATTGGTCTATGACACGAGTTTAGGCCTAATGGTGAAATAAGTCTGCCCGGACCCAACCGGCATATCCATCATCTACATGTTGTAGGCCTAATGTGGGAGGTCTAGCCCATTGTTAACCATAAATGGACGTGGTAAAGAATTAAACTACTTAACCTAATTTAATCCATAAGGATTGTATGATTATGAACTTAATTTAGGGTTAAGTAAAATTGGATGGTTAGTGGGTGGATTAAGTAAATTAGAGGGGGTGGGTAATATTTACATATAGGCCCACGAACTTAACCCAATAAGGTTATGTAATTAAAGACACCCAGTGGTATACATAACCGGTGGAAAAATATAATAAATTTTTGTAATTAATGACACCCTTTAGGGTAAGCATAACTGACATAGGGCTATGTAATTAAAGAAACCTAAGGGTATACAGTCAGTGAAAAACCTAGTGGGGATACAAGACAAAGGGGAGAGCTTGTATCATATTGTGTGGGACCCATTTCAGTAAGTAACCTGGAGTAGGTATCAAATAAAGAACTCTGTACTAGTCGGAGAAGGGGCACGCTTACTGATTGATTATAAGAGATCCAAACGAGACGGACGATGTGGGCGGCGCAAACCGACCGGGCCATATGCGTGCATGAGCTGGGCAGAGGGGGATAAGACGACCGTGACACCAGTAGATATGGTTGTGCACACCTTAAGGGTTGCCACTTTCGAAAGTGATACCTCCTATTGTTGGGCCAGCACATGATATCTACGGAGTAGGGAGCCGATCGATTAGGGTAGTGGTTAGGGTACACTTGGACGTATGCTCTAAGTCTACCAACTTATAGTGGAAGGGATCACCTCATTTTTTTTATACTAGTAATAGTGTAGAGTAATCATTAGTGAAGCACATACACCTTACCCTGTCTACCTTGTCACTCCTGCCACTTATATAGTGATCTCTGTTATCCACTTTATATGCATATCATGTTACTTTTATTTATTTACTGGCTAAAAGTAACTAGACTCGCCAGACTTTATGTCTGACCCTTTTGTTTCTCCTTCTTTCTTCCTTCCCTCTCCCCCTCCAAGGTTCTTAGGGAGGAAACACTTAGGCTTAGTCAGGACTTAGATATCATCTTGCTAGAAGCTACTTCTGAAGTATAGCTCAAGTTCTTGTCTCTACTATGGCTTAACTCTTTCAATTAGGGAATTATGTTTTTCATATTCTTATGTACTCTGATGATGCAAGACAGAGGTTGTTTTATTGTAATGGTTTTTGTGACTTATGGTATTATGGACCACAACATTATGATTTATGTTTGAAATAAAAATTTAAAATTTCCACTGCTATCTTATTTATATCTGTCTTGTAATTATTCTGCATCTATTTACCTATAACGCTTCACGAAACTCAATGCATTCCCTTAGTGAGTGACATTAACAGGCGCGGGGTGTCACACTTGCTTAATATAATTTTCTTGATTTATATTATTCCAGTATAATTTATCTTTACGTTTGAATTTCGTATTTACACGCATACATATGCATGCAATGATTATTAATTCATTAACAAATTTCCCATGCAAGGTCCATTTTATAACTGCTATATTAATGTAATTTATGAGTATATCAATGCATTGTTTTATTCCTTTTAATGCATTATTTTATTCCCTTTTTTATACATGCACTTTAATTTCAACTTGCAGCTAATATCTTGTCCACTTTTCATGCATGTATTTATTTAAGCATTTATTTGTTTCTATTCTTAACTTACTCTTTTTATTTCAACATTTATATTCATGCATATATATATATATAATCTTTATTTCTTACCCAATTTGCTATTCAATTAAATGCGGGATGTTACATAAATGTTCAATGTAGATAATAGATCAATAATTTGAACTCGAACTAGTGTTATTTGAGAAAAAATATTCGGAATTCGACAAAACAAGTTTCATTAGGACCGTAATGACAAACCATAGCTACATATCAGTTTTCACTCCGAGAGGAGTTCGTGTGTGCTCGTGCGAATTTTTAAACGATGATCGGAGACAGCGATTAAATAGAAACTTATAAATTAATGGAGAAGGCCTCACGTGCAAGCTACCATCTACCCTATAAGTACATCCCCATGCCACCACCCTTCATTCCATTGCCTCCTCCACCAAAATTTGCAATTTGGTCCTTCCTCCTTTCATTATTTTTATCTCACAAACCATGGAGAATTGGAGGAAGTCCCAACATGAAAGTTGGAGTACTCAGTAAGGGTTATTCACTGTAAAAATTTAGGGGCGATAGGTGTAGTGGTTTCGCTGGGATGTAGGTTTGAAGCGAGCGGGTACAATATTGGATTATGGTGATTTGAAGCAGATCCGTCGAGAGTTGGACGAAGTGCACAACTAGAAAGTGAAGGTAAGAGTTACGGCTACCACTTTAATGTTAGGGGTTTTTGGCTAATATTGCCTGTGGTGGCCGAAATATAGGGATGATCGGAGGTTGACGAAGTTTTGAAACAACAAACATGTTTTAATATTTCTCGGTCGATAGAGGCCATACTGGAGGAAGTCAACAACTAGAGAATTGTTGCCGGTGGTGAGATGGAGGTCCCAACCAAAGTTGGTGGCTTGACACGAATCGAGGCGCCTGAATTTTTCCTCAAAAGGCGCACCTTTCATGCTAAAATTCATGATACCTGGGGATTCGCCAATGGTTGAGCTTAGCAGTGGAGGTGTGCCTCAGCAAAGTGCAGGCAAGAGTGGTCGGCTTCTGATCTCCAGCGGTCTGTGTAGGCAGCGACGATGAAGAGTGGGGTTATAGTCATAGTGGAATTAGGAAAGAAGATAAGTAAATACCATTTTAATTTATTTATTCAATGTTTATTCAATGTTCGAATTATAATATCTCAGCCTACGAATTCAGAATCGCATGAAACTAGATCCGTTGGAATCGTGGAGTCGAGGGCTTCACTACAAAACTGATTTGGATAAATTTAGAGCTAGTTGGAATTTTGGGTTAAATTAAATTCACATTTAATTTAATCCAAAAAGTCATTATTATTATAACGATCAAAAATCACAGTGAGAACTCCCTAAATTGATTTATAAGTTATTATGATCTTATCTGGTTATATATTGATTGCTTATGGTTGCAATGGTTTCTTCGTGGATGATGGATATTTTTTTACAATTTTATATATACTGTTTATTGTACATTTAAGCATTGTAATTATAAACACTTATCTAATGATCGTTGTTTGATGAATGTTGAACTATTGTGGTTGTTGTTATAAATATTTACACATATTGGCACCGCAAATATGAATTAGGTGGTGGTGATTGAGTTTTATTCTAAACTGGAAATTAATTGAATGTTTTAATAAAAAATATTAGGCAAAAATAAAAGTTTGAGTTACATGTTCGATTTTTGATGGATGCAAAATTTAAGTCATTACGATGAATATTCATAAAGGGAAGAAATTAAATTGAAATAATTCTCATGTAGTTAAGGTATGTTCAAGTTTTTATTTTTAAACGAATAGTAACTAGAAAAAGTAGAGTTCAGTTAGGATATCTAGGAGAGGTTTTAAAAGAAATTTCTTTACAAAACTACCTTATTACATTTTATAATGGATGTTAGAAAATTTTGGATTTCAAAATATTATATTTTGAACAAAATTATTATTTTAATATGATAATAATTTAAGATATTCAACTTTGACATATAGTTGAATTTGAGACTGAAATCATTTTTAAACAAATTTATAAACGATTTATAAATTATATTTGAATTGGACTGACAAAGTTTATTTTAAATAATAATATGGTCTGAATAGGACGTGTCACACAGGGATCGTTCATGAATTTCGACCGTTTACTTCAAACTAACATACTGGGGGATCCGACCATCGGATTCTTCCAAAATAGAACCATTAGGTTCGAAATGAAAAGATAATTCAAATAAGTATAAGATCTTTAAAATCCAACGGTTAGATCTAAAGATAAGTTCAAATCAATTTTGAATATAAATAGCGCTAGGACCATTAGTGACCCGAAAATGAATTTTAGCAAAGGGAGCTATCTTTAAATTATTAAAATAGGAAAAAAAATTATGATAAATCATAATAAAATATTTCAAAGAAATTTGAAAAATAAATAGGAAGTTTCAAACTATATTTTGAGATATTTGCATTTTCAGCTTAATTGGCTGAAAATGGTAAAATGATGTTTTGTGAATTTAAGTGAAATGAACTTAAATTAGTTGGTTTATCAAATATAAGCATGATTAGAAAGAAATGTTTAGATAAATATTTTGATTTAGGAAAGATTTTCAATTTGAATAAAAATTGGATTTGGATAGAAATGATCTTCGGATATTTGGTATTGATTACCGTTGTGTAGACATTTACTGTTTCAAGGAATTTGGAAGATGTTTACATCGTTATTCTACTTATAGTATTCGTCGATTACGAGAATAGGTGCTAAACAAAAGTTGATATAATTTTTGTTTAATCTTATGTTTGATATCAATTGAGTTTGGGTTTGTCGTGAATGGTGTCTTCAATAACATCGATCTTTAACCCAGTTAAAAGTGAAGGTATGATTTGGAATTGAAAAATCTTTTAATTATGATTTAATGAAGTTTTCCAAAGTTAAGTTTCCATTAATGAATTAAATTAGACATTATAACAAAAATACCCTATTAGAACGCCATTTTTACAACGGTCATTTTCAGCCCTTTGTAATAGGGTGTTACTACAACAGTCCACTTAGGCCTATTGTAGTATATGCCCAGTACAACGCACTTCTTACAACGGGCAAAGACAGTCCGTTGTATTTGAATGCTATTATAACGGTCTTTTCAGGCCCGTTGTAATTGATTTCAATTTTGCAATGTTCACAAAATGCCCGTTGTAATATATGTCAATCTTACAATGTTCTTAAAATGCCCGTTGAAAGAGGTGCTAATTTTACAATAGTCATGATAACAAATAATTAATATTTACTGACCAATAATTAATAAGTAATTAATATTTAATATATTTTGGTAAGGCAAATTAATATTTAAAAATTGAGAAGCAATATGTATCATTTAGTACTTGATAAGGAATAATATTTATTTTAATATTAAATATTTCGTAATCATGATTAATGATTATATTTAAAAATATTGAGTATTTTACAAGTATAATTAATAGCTAATAACTAATAGTAAATAAATAATAATAAATATAAAATTATTTATAGTAATAATTAATATTTATTATTTAGTAAATAATAATTGATAATTTCTATTAAATACTAAAAAATTAATAATAATATTTATAATGTATTTGATGATTTATTTTTAATAATTTTTTTATTAATATGTAATTTTTAATAATTAAGAAGTGATCTTTATTATTTCTTTTTTAGTATTTAATAATGTAAATACTAGTTATATTTAACATTTAATATTCCAAAAAAATTAAAAATTAAAATTTTCTAAGATAAAATAACTAATATCCAAAAAGAACTAAATTTACAATTTTGACAAAAGTCAAAAATAAAAATTATAGATTAACATTTGATACATTAATCAAAATTTTAAAAATGTTAAAATAATTTTAAAATTTTAAAATATATAATTTATGTTATGGATATGATATGGATAACTTTTTTCTAACATCCCATTTCGATATATAATTTTTATTCAGGTTTTAAGTGACAGTAATATTAGCTTCAACACAAATAATAATAATTATTAAATGGTTGTGACTAATAATTAATATTTAATAATTTTTGTAATAAATAATAATTGAAAGATAAAATTAATATTGAATAATAATGATAATTAGTTGAAATAATAATAAATAATAATTAGTAAAATAATTAATATTAGATATTAATTAAAAATTAATATCTAATATGAAATAAATACTACTAAATAGTAGAAATTTAAAAACTAATTTGATAATTGAATTAACCAATATTTAATTAATAATATATGACTTGTAATGACCCGAACTTTTAGCGATTAATTTTAAACATTTAAATCCAGTTTAAATGTTGTATTTGGGAATATAAAAGGATTGTTATAAGAAATTTAATAATTAAACGATGTTAGAACATATATTAATTTTAAAATAAGCCTGTAACGTAGCGGTAGTTCGTAATTTAACGTTTTCAACTTCAGTTGAATATACAAGATTCGTTATAAGTCAGATTTCTTTGAAACAAAAAATGTTTGAATTTGTTAAACTATATCTTTCTAATGGACGTGAAAAATCGAGATTTCTTCCTATAGATTGTAAGTTATATCCAAATTAAATTTTCAGAAAGTCGTTGTGGAATCGTGTATAAGCCATAATGGTTTATTTAATATAATTAAATATAGGTTTCGAATTTGGACAAAATTTTTGAGATGTAGTTATAATTTAATTTACAGAATTTTTGTATAATTTTTATTTTGAAAAATAAGCAACTTTTTATTTGAAATATTTTACACCCTATATCAGTGTTTTGGAGTTTCACAAAATAAGTTAACTTGTATATTTTATTATATTTCTGGAATCGTGGCGTATTGCTGAACATAGCGGTATTTTTATTTTTGTCATTCGTGGCTTGTATATGAATGAAGTAGTATATAATAGGAAGCCTATATTTTTATCTTAACACATATACACACGACTATCTTTACATGGATTTGCAGGCCACACTATTACTTTCCAACCAATACATGTTTCTTCCTACTCACAGTGCTAACTATAACATTAGTACATCAAAGAAAAGGCACTTACTGCCATCATGGACCTTACCATTTCTTATAGCACTTGCAATAATTTCAAGAGAAATAGGAATCAACACGTCGTTCCCTCTCTCCACAATGGGACCTGTGATAATCCATATTATACATACATCGGGTGAGGAGGTCGATGAATTTTTAAGGGGGGCTGCGAGCATGGCTTGGAGGGGTTCGAAAAGAAGATGAGTTGCTCAGTATAATGGATGAGGGTGGGTTGCTCAGTGGGAACCGAGTCAGAACAACATTGTGAAGGCTGTGTTCATATCCGTAAGGAAGAAGGAGGTCGACACGTGGTTTAATTCAGTGATTACCTGATTAATAAGTGATTAAGGTATAGCCAGAATGGAGTTTTAAATGGTGCAGGCGAATGAGGCGTGGTGGAATCTTGAATGGAGAGGCTTTAACGACAAGTTTTGTTTTGTTTTGTTGAGAAGTGAAGTGATATTGCAGCTTTTCAGAACGAGATTATGGCCTACACGTGATTTTAAATAGTGAAATGATGCCGAGATGGACAACATGAAGGAAGGCTTAATTATGGGTTACGGCAGAGCTAAACGTGATTAAGAATTAAGTAAGCATTGGGATTAATCAATTAATTTTATTATGGTCATTTAATTTAGTTAAATGTTATAACCGATATAATTTTCACATACTTTATCGGAATTAAAGGCAACAGGATTCGTTGAAACCATAATGACGAGACGTACATGATGGTATTTAGGTGGCGGAGAACCGAGCCATTAGAATTTCATGGAAAAATCAAACACCTGTTTGATTTTAAGTGAAACAAAACCAGAATCGTCAACTACAAACCGAGGTGAGTAAACTCACTAACTCAGGCTCGTTTATATTTATATATAAACGAGTTTTAAATTTATATATAGTAATTTTATACTGTGTAATGGTTGTTTGGATGAATGGTTGATAAATTGGTCGAAATGATTGATATAGATATATATTTAAATCATTGACTGAACACTGATTCTATTTACCATATTATCGCATTGTGAAGTGAACTATTTGTGTTGATTAACATATGTAGATGCAGGGAAACAGGTTGGAGGGATCCAACTAGATTCCTCAACATTTATAATACTATTTTCATTTATTGTGCTATATGATGCGATATATGATCAATGATTGATCTTGTTGTGTTTGAATTAACCTGGCCCCAAAATTTTGGTATTTAAATACCGTAAAATATTTAGAATGTAGAAAAGAAATTTGAGATTTTAAAAGGGAATTATTTCCAAATTAGAAATTAGATTTCAAATGAACTGGAAATATAAACTTGTTTAAGATGATTAAATAAGAAGTTGTTTATAACGATGTTTATAAATTAAATAAAATATTTATCATAGTATAAAGTAAAATATAAATTCAAGTTGAATTTATATAAGCAAAGTGGAAATCGGTGTTGATACCGATATTTGAAGTGGGATTTAAACGAAGTAGTTGTAAAAGATGAGTTGGGAAAAAGAGAATTCAAATGAAAATTTGAATGAGAAGGGAATTGAGAAATCGGTTTCAAAGGGAAAGGATGGGTTTTATTCCAAAGTTTAGAGTATAAAATAATTTGAGATAAATCCAAGGGGTTTTTATTTGGAATTCGACTATATCAGATCTTATTAAAATGATTTATTTCAGAAAAGATATTTAAATTCTATCTAGTGTGAATCTATAAAATATGTCAAGAAACTAATATTTCGATATTTATAACTGTGTAAATAGGATTATATGTTTTTGATTTAATTTAATGTTATTTAAAATTAAAATTAATAAACGAGAATGGAATTGTAGGAATCAAATAAAGTTGATTTCAGAAGAATGGAATGTATAGCTTGCAAATACGTTTAAAAAGGAATTTTGATCATTTTATATAAACAGAAAGATGTCAGTAGCTGTTTTGTTTAAAAAGAATCTATAATTGAAGTAGAATATGATGTGGGTTTATCAATAACTGAGATTTGAATCTGTAACAACATTTGCAAGAAAAATCAAGTTGATTTGATATCGAGTCCAGATTCCTATTAAGGAACGATATGCATATTTTTGAATGAATAACGATTTGAAAGTAAATGTTTCTCGAATGGAAACAATTATAAAGCAGATTTTGAGAGGACCTGAAATAGTAGATTTATTCCAAAGTTCGGAATAATAACCGAATATAGAATATTCAAGGATGAGTTATTTATTTGAAATTCGATTCTATCGAATTCGGGAAAGTGCATTTTTTACTTTCCATTTTAATCAATATTTAATTAATTATTTATTTATTTAATCAGCCAAATTAATGATTTAAAGTTATATTTTAAATTAAAATATTTTGGAAGCAGAGATCTTAACGCTATCATTATAATCAATGTATTCCGTAAAAGAAGTGGATTCTTAAATGAAATCCGAGAGTTGCATATGCAGTGTTTGTTAAGATTTAAGTTGTAAGCCTTGTCTATTTCAAAGTTGAGAATGTTGTTCAGTTAAGATCTGAGAGGTAATTATACCCCAGTGTGATTGACTTCGTGATTGACTGAGGAATGGTTAAAGTTCGGTAGCAAGATTGGTTAGCGATACGGTTAATAAAAAGTTTAAAATATAGTCCCGATGTTTACTATATAACAGATGTACTTCTAGTGAGAGATTTTACCCCATACAATAATAGGTTGCCCAACAGAACTGATGGGTGTTACCCCCAACGATAATAACGGGCTCCTAAATAGGCGAGACTAGATGTACCTTAATTACTACCCCAATAGATTGGCTCCCTAACTCCGTAGATACCCGCATTGGCCCCATGGTAGGATGTATCACTTCCTAAAGTGGCAACCCCATTCCAAGATGCACAGCTATATCTACTGATGTCATGGCGTCTTATTTTCCCGAGCAGGCGGACCCATGCATGCACATGACCTCGATGGAACGCGCCGTCAGACACCTTTATCTAAGTGACCTCTTATAATCAGCTCAGTAAGTGTACCCAAACCTAGTTCAGAATACTCGTTCAATACCAAGATGGGTTACTAACTGAAAGGATCCCATACAACAGATGATACAAGCTCCCCCTAGGCTTGCATCCCCTCTACTAGGATTTCAACAGGTTAGGCCTACTAGTTTAACAAGATCGCATAACCCCAATATGTTAAGTTTGTCGGGTTCATATGTATAACCCGTCCCCACATATTTAATAGGATTTACTTAACCCTCCCACTGATTCAAGCAAGTTTACTTAACCCCTACTCAAGTTAACAGGTTCATGTAATCCTTATTGATTCAAAAAGTTTAAGTATTAAAAGTTCATCGCCATTCATTCATTTATGGTTATAATGCGCTAGACCTTCCACATTAAGTCTACCACTTGTGGATGCTGGATATGCCAGTTGGGTCTGGACAGAATTCTTCCACAAGTCGTACTTAACCTCGTGTCTTAGCATCGTCATGTTTACGTTTTTGCACTTAGACCCCTCATATTAGATTTACCACTTGTGGATGCTGGATTTGCCAGGCGGTTCCAGCCATACTTCTACCACAGTGTAATCTAACCTTGTGTCTAAGCGTGGTTACTGTTTCTAATTAGTGTAAATCTAAGCATTTTCATTACTAACCAATTTTCATGTTTATTATTCCCCAAATCCCCGTCCGATCTACGATACAAGTCATGCCCCAGGTTAAGGTTTAGATCAAGACATAGATTATCCCCCCAAATCCCAAGTTTTGGTTCAAGGTACAAATTATGCCTAAAATTCCTTATCATGTTTACAATATGAATTATGCCCCAAATTTAATCATTCCCAATGGTTCCCAAATTTGTGCGCTTGCGTATTTCAGCGATAGGCCTAGGCTCGAAGTTAGCCTGGCTATAAAATAAAAAGGGAAAGAGGGAGAGAAGAGAACAAGAACAGGAACAGTAAATAAAACTGGCATATGATGACATAATCAGGCAAACTAAAATAATATGCATAAAGTGACATGATTAGGCAAACTAACAAAATAGGGATATCATGAATATGCATATAGGCACTAATTAATAGATCAGGTGTACAAGTAATGATAGATTTGTTGTTATTCAGGTTACTAACAGGCATAGGCTTAGATCTAAACTTACAAACATGTCAAGATTACATTTTAGGTGTTTGTATCTAAAAGAAACATAAACTCGCTATGATTGGATATAAAGAATAGAAGTATGATTATAGATGTTGTAGCACAAATCTCTGAATTCATATAACTTGTCGTTGAAGAAGAATAGGCTAGGTCAAACTAAGTTGGAGCTGCACCTCGTTGTCTACATTGATTTTAATGAACAAAACAATGAGAATGAGGTCCTATTTATAGCCTAGGGTCAACGAATCTAGTCAAGAAACGAGTCCATGTTCAGAAAATGAATTCTGCCCGGATCTGGCAGGTGTCGACATGGGTGTCGACACCCCTGTTGTGGTGTTGATCCACGGGTCGATACCCATAGGAGTGGGGTCGACCCCTAATGGGCCGATTTACCTACCCTTTTCCGCGCCTTTGATTTTGAATTCTGAAATGACTTTTATTTATATATAAATGGATTATATGCATATAAACTTCAAACCTTAATAAGTTAATATCTTCTTCATACGATGTCTATTTTACGCAAATTCGGAGTTTATCTTAAGTAGAATTTCGAGACGAGTGCAATTGCGCAATCCGTTTTACTTAATTAACAATATTTAATTAAGTATTCTTTATTTATCATTTTAATGTCTTTTAAAATTACAGGGTGTTACAAACATAGTTATGAACAACATTTCACAAATTGATAAAATAGAGAAAAGGACAGGAAAGATGGGGATTCAATCCACATTCCAGATCGTTCAGCTAAAAAGGCCAAGTCAGTAAATCGTCTTCAGAAGTAAATTGCAAAAACACTATGACAGGGAGATAGATCTTGCATCTTGAACTTCATGTCTAACTTGGAGAAAAGATGTAGTCAAGCTAAGTAATTTATTTTCCTTTCCGATTGTAACATGCTTTAGAAAATAAAATTGAAATGTCATGCTTTACTAATTCTAGACTAGTTTGCATTGGAAATGATTGGTTCGTGAACAACCAAGGATTCCATTCTGTCAAAATATGCCAAATGGCTGCAGTAAGGCTTGTATCGAAAGATTGTCTATCGCGCCATCTGCCTCTACATTTGAAAAGTGAAGTTTTCATCCTTATGCCTACTCTTCTGAGTGATTGAACTTCCAATCTTAGATTATGTTTTCTCTCCCTACGTGATCTCCAACACTAATAAATGAGGGGTTCGAGTAATTGAATTGCCAATCTCAGATTATGTTACACTACTACCAAAGTGGGCATATTCGACACTAATTTGTGTGTGTTGCATGAATAGTGTGGCGAAAGCTATGCTTTCTTTGATCTTCTGCAACAATATTCATTTGTTGTTGCATTAGACGTGAATGCACTACTGCGGTTGGAATTCTAGTGCTGTGACGTGCAACACCAGTTCAAAGCATTGCTTTACATAAATACAATCCAAGTCAGCGATCTATGATATCGGCATAAACAAAACCCCAACCGTAGATGCATGATTAATCTAATGGCTTAAACCTCCCTATCTAAACATCACCCATTATCCAATCAATGACAGCTACCTGCCATGTGAAATTTTGGCGCTATCTTTCCCCTTTCATGAAATAATGTAAAAATAATCTGCTAATCGTTTTTCTTCCTCTCTATCGTCTAATCGTTCTTTCCCCTTATTGACAAAAATTTAAACCTAAATTCACATCGATCCACTCCTCATGACCATAACTTCAATTTAATTCTTGGACATGTTCTCTCAGTTCGAGAGCTTAACACTACTGAGCGAAAAGAAAAATAAAATCTTGATTTTCATATTTTAGATGGTGGCCGACGAAGATCCTACATTGCAGCTGGGAGGGAATCCATCTCCATGGCAGGTAGCATAACACCATTTAGGGCACAATCATATAAGAAAAAACACGAGCTCACTTAAATCCAATTTCACTTTTTTAGTTGATTCGTCATCCCGTTGAACGCAAAGGAGAAGGTACTAATTTACAATTTTTACTGCTTTAAAATTTTAATTGTTGAGGACCTAAGGTTGTTTACACACAGAGTTGCCGTGAATTGTAATACTGCAAATTGGTTATTCCTTGTAATGCTATTGTACACTCATAATCTGATCTGGCCTTTTGGGAAATCAAATGAAAATAGGACGACCTCTATTCTAAGTAACTCAGGATTATTATAATATATTTTATGGATACTAGTTGCAGTTTCTATGTCTGGTTTGTCAGATAATGCTTGTTATTGTAGTTTAGGTTTATGGTGATAGAATTAGAGTTTGTGTGCTTCAGGATAATCAAGATGACATATGGACCATGGACTAGGACTATGTAGCAGGTTGTTTTGGTCAAAAGAGGACTCGATTCATTAGTATGATTTCATCTCATGCTTTGTATGTCGACTTAGTTTTGCACTGAACTATATTTTTCTTCAATATACATTGATTAAAAAAAATATTGCTAAGTATGCATATATGGAGCTCATTTTATAGGCCCTAATATAATCAACCAGTGTATTTAAACTATTTTTGTGTTGAACGATATATAAGTTTCTATTATAATATTAACTGCAGTTTTGAAGAATAAACTTAAGATTTTGTAAAGTTCACCAGCTTAAAGTACTTTGTAAGTAAGAGTAGATTAAATTAGCTATATATTGTACTAAAACCCAAAGTGATTTCAGAAGGGTGAAACTTGCTTGAAAGAGGACATACCAAAAGATTTGATCAGTCCAAAAATGCTATTGCTATGAACATGTAACTGTAGCGTACGAACGGTTGAGCAAGTGAAATCCGCACTTGACCGTGTCGGTCATGGACTTGAGAACAAGAAGCAAACATCAGAATATTATTAAATATCGTTTTCGCCTTCATCTTTGAAGAGATGGGCGTTAGATATCTGTAATTAGTCGGTAATTTTACAAAGCATAAATGGCATTGGCTTTTTGATCCCAAAGTTGCATTGGATGAATCTACTATCCGTTATAGTGTCACTAAAACAGAAGGGTGGTGTAATGACCCGCATTTTTCAGCGATATAATAATTAATTAATTTATTTAATTATTTAAATCATGAATTAGAGAATTTAATGGTTTAAATTAAGTAACTTTGAATATTTAATTAAAATAATATATTAAATTCTGAAATAATCAGAATTGGCTGAAATGGCGATATGGTGTGAGCGGGATCATCTGTGATATTTAATTCAGTTTAGAATTGAATTAGAATAACGAATATATTATTTGAATGATAGTTTGAACGTATAATTATAATATAATTATAATCGAGCTCGAAATGGCGCGGCAGTTCGCGATTTGGCGATTTGAAGTTCAACTGAATGTACAGGTTTCGTTTTAAATCGGATTTCTGTGAAACAAGAAACGTGTTGAGCTGGTGGAGTATATTTTTCTAGTGGAAGAGAAAAATTGGGATTTCGTCGTGTAGATTTTGATTTATGTCCAAATCAAATTTTAGAAAAGTCGCTGTGGAATTCCTTTATAATTTATAAAGGAATTATTTATATTTTAAAAAGGAATTTCAATATAAATCGAATATCGGGTTGACCCAGATTTTAAATATCGAGTTAGAAATCCATGTAAGATTTTTCTGAAGCTGTATGGTATTCCACTGTGAATATATACGATAAAATTTATTTGTAAATATTAAATTTAATTGTTTTTAAATATATTTATATATTTAAATGGGTTATTTAGAGCTTTAAAAATAGCCACTTTTGCAAACGAAGTCGAAATTCGACGAAACCTGTTTCGTTGGGACCGTAATGTCGAACTCTAGCTGCATGTCCTGTTTCGTGATTTTTAGATATCGTGTGTGTTCGTAGGAATTTTAAGAGTGCATAATCAAATATAAATAAATATAAAAACTAAAATTGGTGATTCTAAACTAGGCCACATCCTTCATTTTTCAACCACACAAGATTTTCACCTCCCTTATAAAATCAAATGCTCAGCAGCCACTCGCTCAAGACCAAAATGTGAATATCGACAAAAAGAAAAAAATCAATATAAAATCAAACCAAATTCTAGAAATCACAATAGAAGTATATTTAGATTCGTGAAGCCGTTCTCTTCCTTTTGGTATATGTTTTGTTGGGTTTCCTGAGTTTTTCGTTCGTTGGAAATTTATAGCAGTGAACTAGGGTTCGCGAATCCATGAATTTGGAGTTGTAATTGATCAAACTGATATGGTTTTTGGATTGAGAGTATCGAATGGAGTTTCTAGGTGGGGTTTTGAGAGCATTCGAACTCAAAAAGGTTCGGTGTTCATCTGGATTGCGTGGAGAAAACTGTAAAACGCGAGTAATAGAGATGGGTGCGAGCTGAACGATGAACACACGGAGTTGAAGAGGATTCGAAGGGAGAAGCGATGGTGAAATCGATTTATGGTTTCATGAAGTATTGGGTTGGGAATGAGGATGCAAAGTCTAGAAGTTTACTGTCGTATTGCATTTCCTGGAGTTCGAAGCAGAATGGTTACGGGGAAGAAAGGAGAAGCGGTCCTGGGCTCTGAAAATTGATGATGGGCCAGTGGAATTTAAAGAGGTAAGGCTTGAAAAGTCGAGTGTGTACGACTTATGCAGGATCTATGATATGGCTATGCGGAATATGATAACAATATATATATATCACAGATAACTTTAAATGCAGTAAAGTAAAGTAAAATAGATTAACGACACCAGGATTTTATACTGGTTCGGACCTCCCGTCCTACGTCCAGTCCCGAAGTTCCTCTTCGGCTTTTCACTAAACAACACCCTCGCTTCACCCGGAGGAACAGGTTCACAACTACTTGATTTACGGGCTACAAGCTTACCCACTTGATTTCACGGGCTACAAGCTTACCCACTTGATTTCACGGGCTACAAGCTTACCCACTTGATTTCACGGGCTACAAGCTTACCCACAAGACGATTACAAGAGTTTGACCTTGAATGTGTTCTTTCTTCAACACTGATTAGTCAATCATTGAGTACAACCTTCATATAATCTTATCCTCAAATATATATTGATGTTTGCAAAGATTTGGAAGTGTATTATCGAGTTGAATCACAAGTGTGTTAAATATGCTTGGAGATTCAAACGATAATTGAATGCTTTTGAGTGCTTTTTGAGTGCTAAGAATAATACAATATAGATCAGAGAATGGAGAGAAAATTCGGTAATTTGAATGAATGAAAATCGATGTATTTATAATAATCGAGAAGATGCAATTGTTGGTGAAAAGTTGCTCTCAAAAGAAGTGATTATTCTTGAGAAGAAATGGATGTAACTCTTCAAGAAAGAAGATGACTTTTCACAAAATTTCAAAAAGCTGCTGACCTATAAAAATTTATAGGTCGACATGTTTTTAGCCGTTGTAATTTAAAAACCTGTTGACCTATAAAAAAGTATAGGTCGACCTCTTTTCGACCGTTATATTTTGAAAACTTGTTGACCTATAAAAAAGTGTAGGTCGACATGTTTTTGATGATATGCATAAAAAAAGGTTTTATAAGTAATTTTTGAAATCCAAAAAGAAGTATGATTATTTGAGGATAGATTTTAACATTTATGACTCTAAATAATCAACTTCTAACCTATGAAGGCATCTCGTCTTCTTTTTGTCGATGTAGAAGCTTCTTCTTGTCATAAATCAAAATAATCCGTGAAGCTTTGACTCAACATTCTCCCCCTTTTTGATTGATGACAACATGGATTAAAATAGTTATCTCTCCTTGTATATATGCTCCCCCTGTATATAAGCTCCCCCTGAATTATATATAATCTGGACAACAGTCGTTAGTAATATTTTCTCCCCCTTTTTCATCGACAAAAAGGGTGTCCAGAAGAATTGCATAAGGCTAGTACCATAATACAAGAATAAGTAAATTGTTCCGCATATTACAAACCAAATCAAACACACCAAAAGTACTAGATAGAGGCATAATTACATACACCAGTCATAATTAAGTTTTTGAAGATAAAGAGATAAAAACGTAAAGACTATTGTGGTGGCTAGTCCGAATCACTATCTTCTTCTTCGTCTTTGTCTCCTTCCTCCTCTTGTTCCTCATTGTTTCCGTCATCATCATCCTTCTCAACATCGTCATGAGCTCCTTCTTCAATATGCGAAATTCCACGACCACGATTATGTTGGGTACTTGCTCCAGAACTAGTACCTTCTTCCGACGAGGACCATGTAAAAGTAGGAGGCATAGGACGTTTTCCGGGATCTTGTGCAAGTGTTGCTGAAGTTGAGGCACAGGAGATTGCTTCCCAAATTGTTCCGAAGAAAGACTTTAATTTGTTGAACCTCTTATCAAGTTTAGTGTCCAAGCGGTCAAGCTTATTATCGGTTCGTTTCAGTCTTGCTTCGAGTAAAAATTGATTATGTGCAATTTGCTCAAGAGTTTCTTTAGTTGAAGAAGTGGTGGAATTGTAACGTCTTCAGGCCTTTGCCTAGGGATTTGTGAAGAAGAAGTCTCCGGAGGACCTAGTTCGACATATTGTTCAAAAGGAATAATGGTAAAACACGGATCGGGTAGCTTCATCCTCTTTTTAGACGCTTTATCAATACATTTTGGTATTGAAATTTTGGACGCGGGGGATCTTATTCCACAGTCCATGAGGCAACGCATAATATACTCGTTATAAAACAGATGTGGCCTAGAGCGTTTGTTCACCATTGAAATTTCGTCAAAAATCATCTCAACCCAATTTACCTTGATATTCCCAAAGATAGCGTACAATGCCTTAAAGTTTTCTCTGTAAACAGCATCAAAATTTCCAGTCCTTGGAAGTAGAGAATGCGTGATACAAAGATGAAGAATTCTAGCCGAGGGTCTCAAATTGACTCCTTTGGTACTTGACTTATGGTCTTCAATGAATAAGTGACTATGTTTATCACGAATATGAATAAGGTAGAAATCAGTAGTGAATTGTATACCATCAGTGTGAGATCGAAGAATTTCTGCCATTCTATCTTTAGAAAGAAAAATGTGTTGTCCACATATCACTGACCATAAGCAATCTTATGAGTTTTGGGGTTTAAATTTCTCTAAGTTGAGATTAGCGTAGAATAGGTTTATCAAAATGTGACTAATATCAACATTGTTGTATTCAAAAGAAAGAAGAGATTCAATACCTGCTCGGTTTGATATCTCTCGAACTTCGTAGTAGACAAAATCTGAGAAATTGATGAAAGATCCATGGTGAATTGTATAGTCTTTCATTTTGTTCCACCTTTTCACCGCTAGTGGATCCATAAGCCATTGTTTGATTTGAGAATCAATGGGTTGGATTTGTGTTTGAGAGGATGAAGTTTTTGATTTCTTTTGCTTAGGAGCCATTTTAGAGTTTAGAGAAATTGAAATTCCTTTTGAGGGTAGGATTGAGAGAATTAGGAGTAAGAATAAATAAGATTTTAATGAAAGGTTGTGAGGATTTAAAAAGTGAATCGACGAGTCTAACGGAAGGGGAACATCAATTTCCGAAAACGGTCGACAGGGTTAAGTGAAGCGGTCGACAGATAAAGGTTCTAGAAGAAAAAAAATGAATACAATTTTGTATTTGACCGGTCGACAAGAAATAAAGTGCGGTCGACAGATTAAAGTTCTGGAAAAAATGGTAAAGACCATTTATAACGAGACCGGTCGACAGGCTATTGCGTGGAGGTCGACAGGAAATAGTTCTGGATGAAATTAAAAGGCTTAAATTGCCTAGACCGGTCGACAGCGTAAAGAATGGCCGGTCGACAGGTTAATTTTCTGTTTGAAAAATTAAAAATGTATTTAACTTTGACCGGTCGACAGAGAAGAAGGGGCGGTCGACAGGTTAATTTTCTGGTTGAAAATTAAAAACAAAAAGAACCTGATCGGTCGACAGCATATTACTAGGCGGTCGACAGGTGCTGAAAATTTTTGTTTTTCTGGTTTGTTGAGATGAATAGAACAAAAAAAAGATTTTATTCAAAACAATATGAATTAAAAAAAATGCATGAAGAACAAATACAAATTTATTTTCAGAAAATTTAAACGATATAAACGAAAAAATTATCTCCTTGGTTCCCAAGGATTGTATTTTCCACTTCCACCTTTATTTTTGTTGTAATTTCTATCCCATGAATTTTGTGTCCTCGATGACGATGAAATATTGAAACCTGTGCTTTTTGATAAGCTAAATTTTCAAAGATATTTAGAGATACCGAATAGCCTTCTCTTTGTTGTGGTGTACCTGCAAAAATTATATGACATGTATACTTTTGGTACCCACTTGATTTGTTTGGGTTCATGAGTTAGATGGAAGGTAACCATACCAAGAGGGTTTAATGGAACCTTTAAAGATAAAATTTTCTTTATTAACTACTGAATCAAAATAATCATCAATATATTTTTCTCTGTTTTTCCAACTTACAGGAACCCAAATACTTAAGTAATCTCTATTGATATTCCTTTTCATACTTCTAGATCTATTATACAGATCCCTAGTCATAGAAGTATTCGAATTTCTATAATAATTGGATCTAGGATGAGCATTAGTACTAGCAGTAATATTTTTATTGTACATGAAAGCATATCTAGTACTATTTCTAAGACTAGTTTTATTAAATTTATTTCCAAAGTCGCTATTGACATTTTTCTTTTGAGATTTCACAACCGATTTTGGTTTGAAAGATAAACTAAGATTTTTCTTAGCTTTGTTCTTTTGCACTATTTTCTTCTTTCCATAACCAAGATGCTTCTTAATTTCTTGATTTTTATATCCCAAACCTTGCTTATTTGAAGTATATTGTGAATTCTTAATGATCTTTGTCAAATTTTCTCGACCTTTGTTAAAGTTAGAAACATTTTGAGTAATATTTTCCAACTTATTTTGCAAACTAACTTTTTCTAGGTCCATAATTTTGATCGTTGCTTTAAGCTCATGATTTTCAGTAGTGAGAGTATCATTTTTCTCTTTTTGAATTTCAATTTCTTGAGTCAAAAGAGATAGTTGAGAGTCAATATTAGATGATGATTCTTGAGCCTTTTCAAGTTCCTCCTCTAATATGTTTTTTTCATCTTTTAACATATCTCGTTCTAATTCTGATCTATTCAACATTACCTTGACTTCTTTTAATTGATGTTTTGTATCTTTAAATTTAATCATTAATTTATCATAAATATCAAGCATATCCTCAAGAGTAGGAATTTGTACCTCATCCTCTGTTGCCATAAAACATACATTTGCTTGTTCAGTGTCTGAGTCACTTTCGTTATCAGATGAAGATGAGTCTGAATCATCCCATGTTACTGAGAATGCTCTTTTCTTTGATTTGTCCTTCTTGAATTTTTCGGATTTCTTCTTTTTATCCGGACAATCTTTTTGCATATGTCCATTTTTTGTGATAATTGAAGCATTCCATATTTGAAGATGATGGTTTATTTGATCCAAACTTCTTTTTGTCGTATCGACTAGTTTTTCTTTGCTTCAAGAACTTCTTAAAACCTTTTGCAATAAGTGCTAAGTCTTCATTTTCAGAATCTGAAATGTCTTCATCTTTTTCGGCATGAAAAGCAACAATTTTCTTTTCTTCTTTTTGTTCTCTTCTAGCCTGTAAATTTGCTTCATAGGACATTAGATTTCCTATCAATTCATCTGGCTTCATGGTAGAAAGATCATTAGCTTCTTCTATGGCTAATACTTTTCCTTCCCATTCATTAGTCAGTGAATGTAGGATTGTTGAAACTACATCAAAGTCAGAATATTTTTGTCCTAACCCAATAAGAGCATGATGAATAGTTTGAAACCTTGAATACAACTCATTGATTGTTTCATTTGGCTTCATTTTGAAATTTTGGAATTGGCTTTTCAACAAAGCTATTTTTGCTTGTTTAACCTTGTTAGTACCTTCATGAGTGGTTTTTAGCGTTTGCCAAATTTGATAAGCAGTGGTACAGATACTAACACGGTTATACTCATTTTGGTCTAATGCACAAAACAACATATTTATTGCTTTTGCATTTACTGCTGCTGCTGTTTTCTCAGCAGGAGTCCATTCTGCATACTCAGTAGTTGGATTAACTATTTCTTTCTGAGTAGCATTCCAAGCATCATAACTTGTTGATTGCATATAGAAAGCCATACGTGTTGCCCAATAACTATAGTTTAGGCCATTAAAGAAAGGAGGTCTTTGTGTTGATTGACCTTCAGTGTAAGTGTTAGTGCTGGTGCTTGCGTTATTTGCCATATTACTAGAATATATCAAATAACTGTGTTACGGTTATATGATAACCGCGCTCTAATACCAATTGAAAAGTCGAGTGTGTACGACTTATGCAGGATCTATAATATGGCTATGCGGAATATGATAACAATATATATATATCACAGATAACTTTAAATGCAGTAAAGTAAAGTAAAATAGATTAACGACACCAGGATTTTATACTGGTTTGGACCTCCCGCCCTATGTCTAGTCCCGAAGCTCCTCTTCGGATTTTCACTAAACAACACCCTCGCTTCACCCGGAGGAACAGGTTCACAACTACTTGATTTACGGGCTACAAACTTACCCACTTGATTTCACGGACTACAAGCTTACCCACTTGATTTCACGAGCTACAAGCTTACCCACTTGATTTCACGGGCTACAAGCTTACCCACTTGATTTCACGGGCTACAAGCTTACCCACAAGACGATTACAAGAGTTTGACCTTGAATGTGTTCTTTCTTCAACACTGATTAGTCAATGATTGAGTACAACCTTCCTATAATCTTATCCTCAAATATATATTGATGTTTGCAAAGATTTGGAAGTGTATTATCAAGTTGAATCACAAGTGTGTTAAATATGCTTGGAGATTCAAACGATAATTGAATGCTTTTGAGTGCTTTTTGAATGCTAAGAATAATACAATATAGATCAGAGAATGGAGAGAAAATTCGGTAATTTGAATGAATGAAAATCGATGTATTTATAATAATCGAGAAGATGCAATTATTGGTGAAAAGTTGCTCTCAAAAGAAGTGATTATTCTTGAGAAGAAATGGATCTAACTCTTCAAGAAAGAAGATGACTTTTCACAAAATTTCAAAAAGCTGTTGACCTATAAAAATTTATAGGTCGACATGTTTTTAGCCGTTGTAATTTAAAAACCTGTTGACCTATAAAAAAGTATAGGTCGACCTCTTTTCAACCGTTATATTTTGAAAACCTGTTGACCTATAAAAAAGTGTAGGTCGACATGTTTTTGATGATATGCATAAAAAAAGGTTTTATAAGTAATTTTTGAAAGCCAAAAAGAAGTATGATTATTTGAGGATAGATTTTAACATTTATGACTCTAAATAATCAACTTCTAACCTATGAAGGCATCTCGTCTTCTTTTTGTCGATGTAGAAGCTTCTTCTTGTCATAAATCAAAATAATCCGTGAAGCTTTGACTCAACAAGGCTCACCTAAGAAATTTGTTTAATTTAAATTCAAATTGGTATATTAACTTGTAACCTTTATATCTCGGTCATACGATATCAGATTGATGAACCGTAAGTTGCGTTGGGACCGTATGGACGGGAGCAACCCAATGGAACTGACTGGGAGTGAATCTGAACTCGTTACAATTTATTGCAAAAATAAATTGTCTGTCTAAATCAAATCGAGCGATGGTTATTGTTATTAACGATGAATGTCCAATGTGAGTAAAACTCACCAACTCTGAACAATTATATTTTTATTACTTATATTTAGAACTGATAAATGATGACTGATTATTATGTATTAACTGTTGGTTGAGTTGTTTGTGTATTGATTGAAATCATAGATAACGATAGATATATATAAATCGTTAATCAAATATTGATTCTGTTTATCAGAAAATTTTATATTCGTGTTGTCTAACCTCTGTGTTGTAGGGAAACAGGTTGGAGGGGTCCAACTGGACTCCTCAATATTTATAATACTGTTCTATTTATAAATTGTAATATATAATGTGATATATAATCTGTTGTAAATTATGTGTGTTTGGACGATATTGGCCAACGTGATTTGACATGTTAAATACCATAACATACCAGAATGTTGATAACGGAATTTTCAAAGTGGTATTTAAAAATAAATTATTTATAAAATCCAAGGATTTTATAAAAGAGAAAATATTTATAAAATCAAAGAAGATTTTATAAAAGGAATTTATTTATAAATGGAATATTTATAAAGGTGGATATTTATAAACTCATAAGGTTTTATAAATGACATATTTATTTGTTAAATAAATAGGAGATATTAAACGAATTATTTATTAGTAAATAAATAGGATATCATAAAAGAATTATTTATTTAGAAAATAAATAAAGATATACAAGAAAATATTTGTGAAATCAAATATAAAGGAAAATATTTGTCAAATCAAATATAAAGGAAAATATTTGTGAAATCAAATATAAAGGAAAATATTTGTTAAATAAATAGAAAGAGATAAAAGGAGATATTTATTTGTTAAATAAATAGAATTAAAAGGAGATATTTATTTGTTAAATAAATAGAATTGAAAGGAAATATTTTTTGCTAAATAAATAGAGTTAACCAGTTAGAGATAATTGATTAGAGTTAGAGTTAACCAATTAGAATTAACCAACTAGAGTTATTCAAATAGAGTTAATCGAATATTAGTTATTCGAGTAAAGTAAATCAAATAGGAATTTTTCGAATAGGAGTAAATCGAATGAGAGTTAATCAATTTGAGCTAATCGAATATTAGTTATTCGAATAAGAGTTAATCCAAGTGAGTCGCCATTTCGTACGACTGCTAGCGTAATTCGCAGGGCTGCAGATAGCCTACGGCGGTCGGATGTTTCCTGAGGGAATCAGGCGTAACCATTGTGATCGCTGCGATCTAGAGTCAAGCGAATGGAGTTAAATCGAATATAAGTTATTCGATAGGAGTTAATCAAGTAAAGCTAAGATTGAATAAGAGAGTTAACCAGTTAGAATTAATCAGTTAGAGTTGACCAATTAGAGTAAATCAGTTAGGGTTGATCGGATAGAGTTAACCAGTTAGAGTTAAAGTTAATCAGTTAGAGTTAACCAGTTAGAGTTATTCAAATGGAGTTAATCAATTAGAGTTATCGAATATTACTTATTCGAAGTATATCGAATATAGTGTATTCAAGAGAAGAGTAACCGAATATAGTTTATTCGAGAGAAGAGAAATCGAATATAGTTCATTCAAGAAGAATTATCGAATATAAGTTATTCGAAGTGAGTTAATTGAATATAAGTTTTTCGAAAGGAGTAAATCGAATATAGTTTATTCAAATAGAATTAAAGGATTTAATCGAATATAGTTTATTCGAATAGAATTAAAGGAGTTAATCGAATATAGTTTATTCGATTAGAATTAAAGGAGTTAATCGAATATAGTATATTCGAATAGAGTTAAAGGAGTTATCGAATATAGTTTATTCGAAAGGAGTTAAGTGAAAAGAGTAAATTGATTAGAGTTCAATCAAATAGAGTTAATCCAATAGAGTAAATTGATAAGAGTTAATTAAATAGAGTTAATCGAATATAGTTTATTCGAAGAAAGGAGTTTTCGAATCTAGTTATTCGTAAGAGAGATTATCGAATATAGTAATTCGAAGCGAGGATTTATCGAATAGAGATATTTCGAAAGTAGGGATTATAACGTTAGCGTTATAACCAATGTTTTCGGTAAAGAAGTGGATTCGTAAATTGAATCCGAGAGAGACGTAAGGGAGTTGTTAAAAGTTTAAAAGATACACTTTGACCATTTCGAAGTTAAAATGTTGTTCAGTTAAGGTCTGAGAGGTAATTATACCCCAACTTGATTGACTTCCTTCTTAATTAAGGAATGGTAAGGTTTGATCGTGAAGGAGTTTTGGAAATGTTTCCCAAATAAGAATCAGAAATGTTTTCTGATAATATAAAATAAGAATTTAGAATATATGGAAACAGGAGATAAGTAAATTAGTGAACTAAAGAGATAAATGTTAAATGATGATTGATCGACATAATTTCCAATTGGAAATAATATTGTTGTTTGCACACCAGTTTTTCTTTGATAGTTAACTCACCGACTATCGAAGTTTTTGACCATTTTAACGTTGTTTATATGGAGAGACCGGTTGCATTATTATCCGAAGAACCACTCCGTATTGGCATAAGCGTTGCGAATCATATATGCCCAAGATAATTGAAGACGGAGTAAAGTGCAAGGGTTGTTGTATAAGTCTTAGGTAAAGATTGCCTAAGATGGTTATACTGAATAGTGCCTTCGGTTTGTCCAGTCCCAGGATGACCTATATGGAAGAATGTCTGACAGAGTATATCTAATAGATCGTGTAAGTTGATCTCTTCAAACGTATTCACGTTTGGTGGTGGAGGAATTCGTTTCTCTTAGCTGTATACCCGTGTTATTTTAGGATAAATCAATTTGTGATTTGATGGGTATGACGATGTGACATTCTAAGTGAATGAAGATGTGGCATGTCAAAAAATAAGCGTAGCTTCTAGTCTCACATTCGGTAAATGACAGAAATCGGGCAGACAGCATGGCTATGTAGGTCGGACCTATTAGGGTGTATAATCACCTGATCTAGAGTTTCATTTACTTCTAAAAATCTATTGTTGATGTTGTCCCATTCGGGAAACGATTGCTGATCCCAACCGTTGGTGATATACATTTGATACACTAAAGCGAAATGAGTGGTTGGTCATGTGTGGCCGGGTTGCAAGATGTTCTTGTTGAACCCAGTGTATTCCTCTCTAGAGGTACACTTGCGAAAGGTGGTTCCATACCTTGTCATCGTTGGAGATCCATTACCCAATACGTTCTTTCGGTTTTAATTGTATACTATATATGTAGAATGTGAGATGGAAGCGTTTCTGTTAGATGATTATTATATTGTGGTTGATAGACATTATTATAATATCAAAAGGTTTTTGATATAAAGATATTTTATATTCTCATAAGGGAAAAACCCATTCCGTTATATGGCGTGGTCTTATGAGATATCGTTTACTGGCTCAAACTGTTTTAAACTGTTTTATCACACCAGTCCCATGACTGACCCGGAGTTTATTTTGTTTTGTTTTCTCTAAACTCTTGGGTGCCCAATTTTGTACGGGCAGTCAAGTAGTCAGGAATTTACAGATACTTGAAGAGCTGGAGCAGGAGGCTTCAAGATCATATAGCTATAGTTTATTTCCGCCGTGTTGTAAGTGATGTACTTTGATAATGATGTATATTCAAGTACAGATGTATATTTCAAGTTATGTTATATATATTATATGTTATTCGTTCCGCTGTGAGGTTCGTGTTACTCTGATGTTGTGTTCTTCTTCTTCTTCTATTCTAAGTTTCTATCTTATCTATTCTCACCCTCTAATTTCTTCCATTGGCCATCTAGTACTTTCGACTCTTGATGTTCGATATGTGTTGTATGTCAGATAATCAAGGTCGCAAATTTCCGGGTCGTTACAGGTGGTGCATAATTTGTAGCAAACACTACATACATATTTTGCTATAATTTTTCTGACTTCCTTTCCTTATGCTGTTATTACTTAATCATGGTATCTTTTGTATTATTATGCTGCATATACTATTTTTGCTTGCACTTATTTAAGCTCAATTGCTCATCATAGATCAAAACTTGATGAAGAACAACCATTTTTTCTACGACTGCCATTAATTCAGCTGCAGATCACATAAACATAATTTCTGAGTAAAAGGGGATCCATTACGGAGCTATCGCTCCTGCATGCTAATCGCGTAGCTCTAAAATAAAAAGGAGAAAAGGCAAAACCAAGTTCTTCGGGCTTATCTCGTCGGCTAATCACCAATATTTGTCACAATTATTCATGCTTTCAGCAAAAACATGTGAGAACATTTTTCTATTTGGTCAAATTCTAGATCTATGTAATTTCAGTCGAAGGATTGCCTGCAAACTGGGTGAGGTCTGCTCGTGATTGTGCCCAGGTTTGGTATTACTGTTGTCTTATCAGTTATAGATCAGCAGCTTAAACTTTCTTTATTGTTTTGCTTGTCATTCTTTCTTGCATTACACATTTCATAAACAAGCAAGATAAATAAATGATTTTTATGAAATACAGTCTTAGAAGGATCTTTACGAAAAGCATCACAATTCAGCTGATGGGTGCATTAGAATATGGTTTGGATTAAGAAAAATTATAAATGCAACCAATGGACTCTTACTGAAAACGAGAGATGTAACTGAAGAACTGCAAACTGGTATCCATATGCATGTAGCCGAAACCCTTTTGGGAATGAGCCTGAAAGGAATACAATGGAAACAGAGCACGGTACATTTTCAATATTATTCCATGCTGAAACTATGAAGCTAAGTGTGGATCATGAATCTTAAATGTATGCAATGTTAATTCATGGTCTATTTTTTTTACCTAATATACCTTATATTTACATTTTATTTTGCAATATAAAATATTTTTTTGGTAGTTTTTCTTTCGGATATAATGTATTGTAATACATTCTTTTTCAAGATGGCATGTAGTGGGTACATGAAGAACAAAAGAGACTTCAAACTTCTTAAAATGTACCTATTATTAATTTTAAATTTTCTCAAACCGTATTTATACTTTAGATCATTAATGCTCTTTAATTTCATAAAACAAAATTTTGTAAAATTACCATTGCTTTCAGCCCTATTTTTTCTTTCGATTAACACTATAATAAGGTTTTTAGTCAACTTTTTTTGGCTAAAATTAAATTCATTTCAGTAACAGTGGTTAGTGCTCTTATCTGGTTGTTGCACCACTACTCAGCAAGTGAAATGCTAAATATACTTGACAATGTTGTTAAATGCCATTTCATATTGCAGGATCAAACTATTTATGATTTATATGCAGTTGTGGTTCACTCTTGTTCTACTACATTTTTTCACTACCTCTGCTATGCCAGGTCATCTTCAACGGCTTGGTATTAAAAGAATGATAACATTGTATGTGTTTTGCAATCCTACTTACATAATTAGATTGACTTTTTTGGTTAAAAGCACATGAAGTCAACATAAAGTTTGGAAGTTTGGGTCCATTTACTTTCCTAGGATGAAAAAGTTTGAAGTGTTTGAATCAAGGTTACAGGTACCATCACTAAATGATGGTAATTCAAAAGAAAAGAAGAGACTATGCTTGTCCATGCTATTAACCGTTTACTTGCCTAGTCATAGCCATCAGCGTCGGAAGATGTGAAGCACATCTTATACTTACAGAAGTTGTGTTCCCGTTGATGTAGAAAGTTGTCATTGCTTGGTTAATAGCATACTTAATAATTTTTAAACTGATGTTACTTATGAATGTTTTGGATGAGTTTCATCTATGTACAAAACTGGTATTACAAATTTTTTAACTAAAGCATTGTATTTGCCTTCTTCTAATGTACCATATGCCTTCTTCTACTGCTGCATTTGCTTTTTTTCGATGTTGCATTTCAAGATAATGGTGTTGCATTATGTAATACAGTGGTGTTGCATTAAATAAAATATTATTAATTCCACATGACACGTGGGCCCCATAATTGACGTGGCATGTGATAAGTATGCATCTGACGTGGAGAGCTGACGTGTCGTGTGATACGTAGGCAGCTTACGTGGAAAGATGACGTGGCCCCACTATCGTGACATGGCAGCTAGGCTGTACCTAATGCTTAAGGAAACACTGAATATTATTGCATTACGTGCAAATAGTGTTGCATTACGGCTATACTGCAATACTTTCTCTATGTGGCAGTAGATGGAAAAATTGTGTTGCATTAGAGAGAAATGCGACGGCAACAGACGTCACGCCCCTCTGGTGTTGCCTATTTGAAAGAAAAGGCTTAAGACAACATTTGATGTAAGGCCACATAAAACTAGTGTCGAATATTCCCACTTTTGTAGTAGTGTTAGAATAATTTTTTGTAAGCCACTTATTTGTTGTTTTTGTAGTGTTATGTATAACTCTAGATCGAGTTAATTTTTGCTGAGAATGCGTAATCTCTTTTGTATATCTACTTACATTGCTATTTTGCCGAGTTCCTTAGAAAGAGTTGTCTCGCCCCTAGGTATTCTCTACCTACCCACCTGTGTCGGTTTCGGGTACATGTACCCTTTTGTTGAAGGTCGTACGAGCTTTTCCTGGGAGTATGGCATGGGTTACTTCAGCGACATAGCAACTGGTACTCAGACATTGACTCGAGGCATTTTCTCTACCTTTTTTACCATGTAAAAGAAAAGTCACCTTGCGTCCTTGAACCGATAACCATCTTTCAACTAACTCTGTTCATGGTTGAAAAAAATAGAACATATCATGATAATTTCTATTTTCTTTGTTTTCTTAAAAAATTAAGGCGTTATCTATATAAAATCAAAATAATTATACTATATTTGTGGGTTATTTACTTTAATATCTATGATAGAATTTCGGATGTAGATCTTCTGTGAGCATCAACAAAAGGGTGGTGAGTTTCTTGTTACCGGTGCGTTTACTGACTAGTAATAGTTATGATTTCTGAAGAGTTGGACCTCCTTGCTTGTTTCGAAAGTCCTCAAAGGTTTTTAATCGTTTTAGGAGTTTAGCTTTATCACTCATTTTGGATGGAGTGAACAATCCTTGTACGTCAGCATTATGTATACTCTTGAGTATGAGCTACTAGTCTGAGACTTTGTTATTATACCACACCCAACCCCAGTAACTTCGTAGTTACTTCTAGTTAATTACTATAGAATGCGGAAATTAATTTGTTTATAGGATCCTAGGTCAATTGAAGGAGAAGTGGATGTGATTTCTCTGTAAATATTGTCTCAGAGCACTTATATCATCTCTTACAGGTTGAATCAACATAAAGAAGGCCCAACTGCAATTGAAGATGTTGGCGAAATTATGGGTGACCTACCATTTGCTTGACATGGTACAAGTAAAGAAAATTTTCAATGAAGTTAGGTGCTTAATGAGTTAATGGGTGTTTTTGTTGTAGCAACAATGAAGTTACTTACTTAAACGCTTCAATTTCTCTCTTTTTTTTCTTTTTTTTAGGAGGGGCGTGTTGTTCACGAAAATAACTGTTCTAGGAAGCTCCATACGTAAACTTATTTCTATTCATATTGTATTTTTCAATGTTTTAACACACGCGTAAGGATAAAAATGTTTGAGAATAGGAAAACTACAAATTTCACCATGTAACATGTACCTTGGATTTTACTATTACCTTGTCCAGGAATAATGTCGACTTTATTAACATTCTGGTTGATATACAATGCAAAAAGATAACACTCTTTTTTCACTGAAGAACACCAAAAAATTGTATGGTTTTCAGATTATGGAAAGTTCATGGTCATGAATATTTTTCTATATATTGGAAATATATAAATGGATGGAGTAATCAGACCTAGAAAAGTCCAATCAGTTTACTTCAACGACATCCAAGTCTTGTAGGCACCACTTACACACGTGGGGGTGCCTTGGAACTTTTAGCAATATAACAAGTACGTGGCCTTTAAATATGCATGGCCCATAATGTTTTTGTTTACCGCAATCTGATTCAAAAGCCATAGATTAGTCCAAATTAATTAGGTGTTTGTAGAATGGTGGTAAGTAATTCTATCCTAATTATTTGATTATATTGCTCAACCACCGTAGTCTGTATGAGAATTATAGAAAAATTGGTGAATGGTTATTAGCTGAATCAATTCAACTTCTTGCTGTAGCGTTAGAGATCCTCTCGTCAAATTCAATATTTACTAAAACATCAATTTTACTATGAAGATTAAAATCTTTACCAAATCACCACGTGAAGGCATTATCAGTATTAGCTTTTCATGGTCTTGAATAAAAATAGCCACAAATCCTTTTGTATTATTATCTCTGCACCAATAAAGTTATCTACAAGAGTTATGTAATACATAATCAAAATTCCGTAGTAATACCCATAAAATTTCAATGTGTTTAGCTTCCTTTAATATTCTCTCAGAACTCCAACCTTTGATTTTCCAGATTTAGTCTACAAAAGCATTGGAGGTGATTCTACTTCACAGAGATATGAAAGACATTGAGTGTGAGAGTGAGTGTAACTAAGTGTATGTAGTGAGGTAATTCTTGTACAAATGAGTATTTTGTAGTTGTGTAACAGAAATAAACAGAACTTTGTACTATTCAAAAGTGTGATAAAATATTTTGTTTGAATATAATACCCATTCAAAATTAATAATTTTGATTTGAATATTTTAATTATCGCAAATACTTTATAGTATATAGCAGATCTATTACAACGTGACCTAATACAACGGGTATTAAATGTTGTCATAGAGCCTATTGCAATGGCCATTGATCATTGTAAAATGGTGATCAATTACAACGTGGTTTAATACAATGGTTGAAATATCCGTTGCGAAAAGCATATTACAACAAGCATTGTCTGTTGTAAAAAGGCTTTTTACAACGAGAAATTATCGTTGTAAAAGGGGAGCTATTACAATATGGGCTAATACAACGACCGCAATGCCCCTTGCGAAAACACTGCCCATTGTAAAAAGTCTGTTTTGTTGTAGTGGCAAATAGAAACAAAATAGAAAAGGGGCAAAAAAAAATGAAAAGGAGAACCTAGAAGCAGAGAAACAACTAGAAACGAGATTCGATGAGGTAAAGGGTGTGCCGAGTAGACCTAACTATCCGCTTGGCCGCCACAATAAAGGAAGTGTGAAATAGTGTGGGGGGTTCAAGGCCCAGACCTCGAGCTCCTACACGATCGACGGAAAGAGGCTTCTACTGAGTGGGAAGATGAATGCCCATGAGCAAAAACCAAAGAGGACGAGTTTGACGGAGAGCTAGAAGGGATAGAAGCCAACACTTCTAATCTGGCTACGTGAGAGTCCTTAGCAAGGAGAGATAATCGATTGTTAATGATCGAAATCTCTACCTTACTAAGAAGGCAAATTGAGTGCAAGAAACGAGATGAAGAACCTACAGAATGAGAAGAAACAAGTAACGAAGACAACGACGAAGGAGGGGGAAGCTGACATGTAGTAACGCCGAGAAACTGTGTTACACTACACTGCCCGGACCCTCTAAGGGTAGGAATGTCATTAAATTGACAATTCTGCACCGACGAGAGAATCCTATAGATGACGGGATCCGCAAACCGATGGGCAATGAGTAATGGCGTAAAACTAGCAACAGCCATGTAAACGGGAACAATTGATCCAAAAAATCCAATGACCCTGATATCGTATAGCTATCAGCAAAAGTGATCGCTATATGGCCATGATCAAAACCAAAGCCTGAAAACACTAACAACCAAAACCGACAAAAAGCAGACCAACCTGCCAACCACAGCCAACATCAATAACCGATGGACACCAATAAATCATGGAGGGATTTGCAGTGACAAAAATGAGCCAGACGGAACAAACCAGAGGTAATGAAGAAAAACCTGCAGCGACACCTCCATACATTGAAAATTAATACTGGAATTAATTAAGAAAGTTTGAGTTAGAGAAAACGTAGAGGTTCCACTATTTGTAGTAGTATGCTAAACATGACTAATAATTTAGAGTTCAGTTGTTTCTATTTGAATTTTCTATCAACATAGAAATTAAATAAATTATCGATATCTTATTAGATTTGATGCATGCAACTCTAATGTTATATTGTTTGATTTAAAAAAAATTAAATCTCACATGTATGTGTACATGTGTGTGTGTGTGTATATATATGTTTGCATGTGTGTATATATATATATGTATGTGTGCATGTGTGTGTGTGTAGGTATAGAAATGATAATTCATTTTGACTTTGTCATTACTCCTTTAGTATATGAATAAAAAAATGTTATGTTCATTTTATAGTTAAAATATGTGGCTGAGGAAAAAAATCCATTTTCTTCATTTTTATTTTTATTGAACAATTTAATGTTGAGGCAATGATATACACATATATGGCATGTGTATAGTCAATAATGTATATAAATCACCATTAATTCATTCAATATAATCTTCAGACAATTGCCATACCTTCTAAATATGTATGTATTTAATGTATTCATTTGCTTTTGAGTTTCAAATTTAGTTAACTGAAATTAACAGACCAAATTATTTATTAAGAGAGGAATGAATGGTCTATTTTTCCATATAAATTATAATCTTTCGCTGATAATGAAGTTTTCAAGGAGCAACGAAAGAATTCTTTCCTTAAATAAAATAAAGCCTCCTCCTCTATTAATTTATTGGATTGTTAAAGGGACACCATATTTGGTTAACAGAGGGACAATTTTAAGTGGACTCCACCTTAATTTTTATTTGTTAAGGAGGGGTTCGGATTTTTAAAAATAAAAAAAAATAGTTATTAAACTACCCTTGGCTCGTCACCTACAACACGTGCTCTGATGAAACCCTAATGTTTTGAATTCGTTGTAGTTTGATTAAACGGACTGCACGATCCTAAAAAAATAAGTTGCAAATCGAAACCTAATTTCGTCAACATGGTTCGAACAGAGACAACAAAGAGAAAACAATCAGATCCCAATGTAATTGCACAAATGTTGTAAAGGTTAGTTCAATCAGTTTATTTTTTTATTTTATTTTGTCGTTTTTGGAATCCAAGATTTTGATGAAGAAGATGAATACAGTGGATGGTTGTGTTCTGATGTTTATATTAAGAAGGATTATATGGTTAATATTGGAATTTAATTTATAGGTATAAGAGGAGACTAATTTATTTTGTCTCCCCCATAGTAATTGTGCACTAAATTAAAATTGTAATCCCCTTAACCAAAAGTGGAGTCCCTTTAATAATCCTATTTATTAAATTGAATTTGACTCGCAATAAATACATTAATAAGGTTAATTAGATAAAATAATAAAATCAAATTAAAACATAATTTTATTAACAATAGATTAGATTCAGTACAATACATTAATAAGATTAATTAGATAAAGTAATATATTCAAATTAAATATGATTGTATTAACGACTAGATTGGATTTAATACTAAATAACAAACATTTTGAATTCACTATGCTTCAAATAGGGAATTTTTTTTAATCTTCTTATTTTACTTACTACAACCTGACCCATATTCAGAACCATTTGAAATGGAATCAATTTTCGTATAAGAGAAATATAGTAATCAAGGCCAACTAGTTACTTACCTTAACTCGTCTTCTCTTCGAGTTCTCCCTAAGTTACTACTATCAACCCTCAGACTCCTTAGGTTATGATTATACTAAGTTGGTAGCAACTATTTTCAACGTGGCATGAAAATTTTGGGGGTGGGTGTAACAGTGGTTTGGGGGTTGGGGGTTTAAGAGGGTGGGGTTGGTGGTATGTGTTTCATTCACCAGTTGAAGGTTCTTTCTTCGTTTGATAACCCTCTGAAGTGTTCTTGATTTAGCTTGTTTGTCACTTGGCTCGGATTCCAATTACTAGTGATTGCTGCTCCTTAGTTTGTGATTAATAAAGTAAGAGACCTTTGTGCTAATGACCAGGGCCTTGTTGGGGCCTAAGGCTACAAGATCCAAAGTAAAGTATAAAGAACATTAAGAGATAAATGAAACTTTATAATCAAGCAAAAATTACACTACCAAAAGTTTGAACTTTGATGTCTTAGAATAAAGCATATTATTTTACCATCACACTAAATGTAATTTTATTAGTTTTTTAAATATATAAAATGAACGGTCACCGAAAATTACGGAAGCCTTTCATCTTGGATGGTGTAGGGCAACTCGGTCCGCACTATGCAAAGTCCATTTGGACCTCTACTACACTGGATTAATTTTTCTTAGGAGATAGTTGTTTTGGGTAGGACTTGAACCCGCAACCTATTACCAGGTAGGGGAACTCCTTACCACCGGGTTACTAATGCGGACACATCCGTGCACGCACACGCGCGCGCACGCACACACACAGATATATATATATATATATGTGTGTGTGTGTGTGTGTGTGTGTGTGTGTGTGTAGGAGCGATCGAGGGCACCCCTTTTTGTGAGCACCCCTGTTGCACCCTCTACCATTTGTGAGTTACGATAATCCAAATCAAACGAGAATTTGTAGATGTTCAATCCACACATATAACGATCTATTCAAAATTTGAGCTCGTTCCGATATTCGTAACATTTTCAAAATCATAGCTCAATTATTCACCGTTCAGACATTTATTCAAACCATTAAATTTAAACATCAAATATATTATTATATGAATGTCGAAATGAGCTCAATTTTGGATGGATCAATATATATGTGTGGATTAAACATCTACAAATTCTCGTTCGATTTGGATCGTCGTAGCTCACGAACGGTAGGGATGCAACAGGGGTACCCCCGATCGCTCCTCATATATATTAGACGGAGGAGAAAATCAGGAGGCAATACAATTGTGAAGATTTTTTGCAACATTAGTTGAGTCTATATTTTATGTCAAATTAAACTAAAAATATAAACACATTTGATGACACAAAAAGTCATCACCATTGGATCGCTCTACGATATATATATATATATATATATATATATATATATATGGGAAAGTCTAAAAGGACACAAATTGACACAAATGGTGACACAAGTGATTTGAACCATTGGATCACCCCATGAATTACACCTCTCCATATAAAGACAAAAAGATTCAACGGTTGAGGCTCTGTATCTCTCTCTTTGTGTCTAATTTTGTGTTCAAATAGTCATCCCCTATATATATATATATATATATATATATATATATATATATATGTTGGGAAACAATGGCTGAGTCGCGGACTAGGTCGCTTTCTTGAGGACGATTCAGCGATCTGATCGGTGGTGCAAACCAGTTTGTACTTGTCGCCGCCGCCTCTGAGATAAAACAGCCTTCTAAGACAAAATAATTGATATGCTTGCACAACAAACCAATTCAGATTTGCACTTTCGATTTAAATTTATCTGCTCGTTCTGATTTTTGTTTTTGAAGACTTTTAATGGTGGAGGAAAAAGAAGAGAGAGATAAGAAAAAAGTTGTTGTTTTTTTCTGAGTAGTTCGGCTAAAAATAAACGTGGCAATATTTGTAGAGGAAGTCAGTTCAGATCTAAAAAAATGGATCTCAATTTTTTACAAAGTCAAATAAAAAAAATGTTTTTTTCTTTTCATATAGTCTCATGATGTGGGACTATTCATATATGAGTCACCTCACACTTATCCAATTTTTTTTTAAATAATTCATCTTTATAAAAAATGAATCATTTTTCCAACAATCCCCCACTTGAACTTTTAAAAAAATATTTCGAGCAGTTTCTAGAAACATAAGATTGTGCATAAACAAAGGTGTCATCCGACTTGAACCTTTTCATAGTGAATAAGATTCAGTTTTGACTAGAGTGACACGTAGTCTTGAACTCTATTCCTGAAATCAGACCACACACAACCTTTTCTATAGTGCAATCAAATAAGCCCGTGCATTAATGGCCATGCACGTCTATCCCAGTTTAGTGAACGCTCTAGGAATCTTGCCCAAAACTCCATAGGAAATGGCCACATTTCCACATTCACATAGGTGAGTCTATCAAGAGTACTCCTGAAGGTAGGTACTCCACTCCAATTAGAGTATAGATCTCATTAAGAGTTTATATCAACTCATCCTCTAATCACTTCAGGAATACATGCTTCTTAATACAAAAATTTAGCATGTTCATCTACTATCATACACAACTTGTTTTTACCCATTGAACCTAGTTCTTGGGATCTCCAGTCATTTAGGTCAGGTTACCATCGTGCGTGATTCCACAATCTATGGGCAATAGTCCTACTCTTAGAATCATTAAGGACTTTCTTTCAGGTCAGTCCTTTCATCAAAGGATCTGCCAAATTGTCATCAATTCATATGTGATGTTCTCTAACAATACTGTGCATACGACTGTCATTTCTTACCGTTGTAATATCGGTTCTGTCCTTCTTTCAATAGTCGTCAATTTTTCATCACTATGTATGTGATGTTCTCTTACAGTATTGTACTTACGACGTCGTCTTTTACCGTTGTAATAACGGTTCTATAACGTTGTAATAACAGTTCTATACTTTTTGCAATAGCCGCGGTACTATCGCAATCGATTACACCACTGGTGTCGGTTTTTCCCTTATGGAGATCTCAAATAGCAGATTTCTTTAGTTCTCTGCTTCTTAACTAGCTGTGGCTAGTGCTATTATCTCAGTCTCTATAGTAGACTGAGTAAAAATTGTCTGTTTCTTGGGTTTCCAAGAGACAGCTTCTTCAGCGATGCTAAATATATAGCCACTGGTCCTTTAGAATCATCAGATAAAGTATTTTAGCCTGTATCAGAATATCATTCAAGTACAACTGAAAACTTTTCATAATATAATCCAAGGTTCATAGTTTATTATAGGTATCTCATAACCCTCTCATTAGCATGTTAATGCTCTATACTAGGTCTACTGAAAACATGCATAATAATCCCACGACATAGGTAATGTCGGGTCTAGTACAATCAATGGCATTCGAAGGCTGCCAATGATGCTCGCTTAAACGGACTATCTTATACATTCACCAGTGTTCTTAAATAACTTTACACTGGGATCATATGGTGTACATGGAAGTTTACAGTCAAAGTAATCGTATTACTTTAGAGTCTTCTCAATTTAATGAGATTGATCCAAAGAAAATCCCACTTTTTACCTAGTAATCTTAATATCAGGGATTACACTCGCCTTACCTAGATCTTTCATATCAAAATTGGCATTTAATAAGGATTTGACTGAGTTATGGCATGAATATTTGACCCAACGATGAGAAGGTCATCTACATAAAGACATATAATAATGCAAATGTCATTCTCATATTTGTAATAAATGCATTTGTCACTTTCATTAACTTTAAAACCATAAGAAATGATTAAGTTATCAAATTTTTTCATGTCATTGTTTAGGTGTTTGCATATAATGATTTATCTAATTTGCATACTTTATGTTCTAGACCATGTACTACAATTCCTTCAGGTTGGTCCGTATAAATTTCTTCTTCTAATTCACCGTTTAAAGAACGTGGTTTTAACATCCATTTGGTGTATTAATAAATAACAAATAGAAGCAAGTGAGATTAATACCCGAATGAATGTAATTCTAGTTACAGGTAGAAAAAATATCGAAGAAATATATATTTTCTCTTTGCTTAAAACCTTTAGCTACTAATTGTGCTTTATATTTATCAATAGTTCCATCAGGTTTTAATTTCTTTTTAAGCACCCATTTACAACCTATGGATTTACAATCAGAGAATAAATCTACTAAATGCCAAGTCTTATTGGATTCCAGAGAATCCATCTCATCATTTATAGCCTCTTGCCAAAAATGGGCATCTAAAGAAGATAAGGCCTCTTGGAAGTTTAAGGGATCCTCCTCTATAGTAAAGGCACAAAAATCTGAACCAAAATCTTTTATGGTTTTTGCTCTTTTACTTCTTCTAGGTTCAGTTTCAGAACTTTATTAAGTTCTGTTCTAATTGGCATACTTAATGTGCCCCCACTATTCCTTAATTTAAAAAGAAATTTTGTTTCATAAAAATCGACGTCATTTGATTCAATTATATTATGTGCATTTAGGTCATAAAATCGGTATGCTTTGCTATTAATAGCATAACCCATAAATACACATTCATATGCTCTACTTTTCGATTTTATTCTCTTAGGGTCTGGAATGTGAACATATGCTAAACAACCCCAAGTTCTAAAATATGACACATTGGATTTATAATTCTTTAAAATTTCATAAAGTGAAATTTTATTCTTAGATTAGGGGATTCTATTCAAAACATAGCATGTAGTCAATTAAAATATCCCCCCACCAATGTTTTACTGAACCAAAATTTAATAAAATGGCGATTACTAATTCGGTAAAGGTCCTTTTTTTTCCAACTTTACCGTTCATTTCAAGTGAATATGGTGCAGTTCTCTCATGTACTATACCATGTAAAAAAAATCAAAATAAACTAGATTCATATTCTATTTCTCTATCACTATGAATTCTCTTAATTTTCTTATTACTCAATTTCAATTTTTAATGTTTCAAACATGTCAAATGCATCACAACTTTAAGAAACACTGTCTTTCTAATTGTAAGCTTTATTTTCACATTACCAATCTCTGCAGTTTTAGTGGTGTGAGGATCTCCCACCCACTTTCTGATCGTCAACAGCCATGTATATTATGAATATATCACGATCATAACAGACATGACGAGAAACACCAGTGTCTACCACCAACTCTCTGATCCATCACCAAAGTGAATCTCAGTAGTCGTAGCCGTTAAAGGCTTCTCAGTCAGGTTTGCCTGCGGTGCAGGGCTTAGCCTGTTCCGACATTGTCGTCTCATATGACCTGGTTTTCCACAGTTGTAATATAGAAGCACCTATCCAAAATCATTCTTTTTGGTTGGTTGCTGCTGTCCTTTATGGTTTCCTTGTGGATTCTCATTCTATTCTCAACTGACCGGCTGTGGAGGCTTACTATTGCTTGAGATGTTAATATGTTTGAAAATTTATATTTTTCTTATAGAAAAATATACGTAAACTCATACACTAACATAAGTTATTCACATAAAATATTATTTTCTGCATTTGTACCATTCCACCACACTTGTGGACTATATTAATGGTAAACAACTTACATGGTAAATTTAATCATCACATATAGAGACTACATAAACCATGGTATCAAAACACTTGGGTTCAAAAAATACTTAGGTTCAGTCAGTAAATATTGTTCCAATCAAATAATGCACACTCTTAGGACTCAAGCAAAGTGATTAGTGTGACCCTAAACTACAGTACAAGATAATGAGCAGGGTTCATGAGTAGTTATCAAATTTTGAAGTTTTATAAACCAATTTCTACCATGCTACCATTTAAACTACAAAGATGACATGCTTACAGTTCTTTAAGGCTATGAGATCAATGATAACCAACAATAACTTATAGTTTGTATCATTCTATGTCCAATGAAATTCATACATATAAGCTTCCTTTTTCTAAAGGATTCTGATTAGAATGCAACTCAGAAGGTGACTAAATTTCGTTGGAAAAAGAAGGCATAGCCAAGAAACCTCTATGTTGGTACTTAACAAGCTAAAATAGAATATGTTAATTACCTAATACCTGACACCTTTCTAGTGAATTTTTCATAATACCAGGCATAATTAGCTATCAATTTAAGCATGCATTAGAAAGGGTTTAAAAAATTATATTACCTTTCTCTGATGCTCATCCTGGTGGGGACCAAAACAATAAAAAATACTACAGCCCATCGATCCATTTCTCACAAACTTGGATTTCATCATGCCACTATGTAACTGCAGCGTGAAGCCACCTTCCATGCCTACCAAATTGTCCACCTTTTAACCCTGGTTTCATGTAGATGATGGCAAATCTAGATTTCACATCAAATCTTTCTATTTTTTCTTTCGATATCTCGTTGCCAGAGAAGATAGTAGAAGGAGTCGCAGTTACAAATTGAGTAAGATTTCAAGGCGTTGAGTATTTCAAAGCATTGTGTAGATAGAGGAAGATGGAGGCACCTTCAAGCAAGTTAGGGTTGCAGCCATTGTTTCGAAATCGTCTTCAAATTGTTGGGAAACAATGACTGAGTCGCGGACTAGGTCGCTTTCTTGAGGACGATTCGGCGATCAGATCGGTGGTGCAAACCAGTTCGTACTTGTCGCCACCGCCTCTGAGATAAAACAGCGTTCTGAGAAAAAATAATTGATTTGCTTGCATAACAAACCAATTCAAATTTTCACTTTCGATTTTAATTTAACTACTCGTTCTGATTTTTGTTTTTGAAGAACTTTTAATGGTGGAGGAAAAAAAAAAGAGATAAGAAAAAAGTTGTTTTTTTTAGTAGTACGGCTAAAAATAAACGTGGTAATATTTGTAGAGGAAGTCGGTTCAGATCTAAAACAATGGATCTCAATTTTTTACCAAATCAAATAAAAAAAATGTTTTTTTCTTTTCATATAGTCTCAAGATGTGGAACTATTCATATATGAGTCACCTCACACTTATCCAATTTTTTTTAAATAATTCATCTTTATAAAAAATGAATCATTTTTCCAACAATATATATATATATATATATATATATAAGGCTAAATACCATTACGTATAAATAAATTTTGAGTTTTTGTTTCTTCAAAAAATGGGGATGACCTTGCAGGCTTTGGTCTAGGTTAGGCCCTCCTAGTTACCGATGGCATGTCCATTCTTCCTTTTGATTTGTTGTTTATTTCATTTATATCTTCTAATCAACCAAAGTTTTAAATCCTCGTATCAACTATCATCTTAAATATCAAGTACAGTACTATCTTCTAATCACAGCCATTACACATTTACAGTACTCTCTCTACATATAAAACAAGAATGAACGACAAACTTTTTTTATCCGTTGCACAGCTTATTCTAAAAATGTAATGTGTGTAAGAAAAGAAGAAGTAAGACGTCTCTTTCAAGTTTCAGCACAAACCTTTTTAATTACGAGCATTGCACAAAACCTACGTATGCACAAACAACTTGTATTATTGATCACCAATTATACAAGAGATCAACAAGCCACTTGATCTCTGGAAGAAGAAATCTCTTCAAATATAGGCAACCTCCTGCTCCTGCTCCTTCCTTCCCCCCACTCCTTCAACTCCAAAGGCCCCCCATCCAAATTTATATTCAGTATTTCAGATTCAAACTCCCTCCATTACTCGCTCTCCCCACTCCTCATCTCCTCCATCTCCCTCATCAACTCCTCCGCCCTCACAACCGTCTTATCATCGAACTCCAACCCTGGAAACCTCCTTCCAACAACTTCCTCAAGAACTCTTCTATCTTCTTCGTACTTCCCTTTCTTAACCAAACAATGCCCTAAATTACACGCCTTATTAGCGTCAGGATCAATTGCCTGAGCCCTTTTGTACACAAGCTCGGCTGCATCGTAATTTTTTTGCTGCATGTAGGCCCATCCAAGGTTGCCTAAAACCCTAGCAGTTTCTTGATGAATGGAGACCTGAAACTTCTTTCCACGAGATCTTGCTTTCCTTGTGGTCTTACCATTGAAGGCTTCTCCTACATAGATGGACTTGAGTTTTTGCTTTAGGAGCTTGATTTGCTCCTCCATTAGGTTGCATTTCTTGTAGAGGTCGATTAAAAGATTGTCAAGGGACTCTTGAGCTTGTTTTGAGCATAAGTGGCGGAAGGATTTGATAGCTTCCACTGCCTCTCCTGGTATGTTTTGTTGCTTCATTACTACTGCCATATCTTTGAGGGCGCTGTCCACTCGATCACCTACATTTATTGCTTTCCAAAACCATACAATTGATGCGTCAAAGTCCTTCTCAACGAGCTGTTGTTTTTTGAAGTTTCACTACGTTAGCTAATGGAGAAGAGAAATATGTATAAACTTAGCATGTAAAAAGCAACGTATGTTATTCATCTAATGTGATTCTTACGTTTTAGGCTTGCAACTGCAATGCAATATCAATTAGTTATTATCGATATGTATAAGTAATGCATGCACTATTTATAAGCTTCTAGTAGCGATAAGCATACTTATAGAAAAATCACCGTATTTAACAAGATCTATCGAGATATTTCTAGCCACGACATTATTGGCACACTATTGATGTTTTATTCCATATATAGGATCATGTGTCAATTTGGGAGTGAGATAATGTTGCAGCAAAATTGTATGTGCTATGTTATATATATGGACAGATGCTGTTCCTTCGGGGACGTCCGATAAAATTGGAATGACTTATGGACAAATGCAAAAATAACAAGAGTATTAACATATCAATCATAACAAATGTTATTCAAACTTAATTAAATCACATAAATTAGAACAGTCCTCCTAGATGAATTTGGGTAAGATAATAATGACATGATGTGAACCAAAAGAGTTTGTTTACAAATCTGAAATCTTCAGAACAAAAGACTAGATAGCCTACATGGATTCGATGGGGTAACATAATGGGTTTGATGGATCTGAAAAAAAAGAGTATGTTTATAAACCCAAGCAGAACATAATTTGGGTAACACGATGTTATAGAAGGATTTGATGGCTTCCACTGCCTCTCCTGATCTGTTTTGTTGCTTCATCACTACTGACATGTCCTTCAGGGCGCTGTTCACTCAATCTCCTGAGCTTATTGCTTTCCAGAAGCTTTGATCCAGAAGCATACGACGCATCAAACCTCTTCTCAACAAGGTGGTGTTGCTGTTGTTGTAGTGTTTTATGCAGAATTTTGATGAGGATCTAGTATTGTTTATTTAGATACCAATGGAGTATAACAAAAATAATTATGAAATCTCACGAAAAACAAAGAACAAAAAAGGACACAGAAGATTTAACGTGCTTCGGATATAAATATCCTATGTCCACAGAGACCCAACAACTTTTATTTCTCAATGAAGAAATGAGTACATAAGAGAGGAGGAAGATTACAATAGAGAGAAGATTAATGGTGGATTGCCTTCTTCATACAATAACATGACCTCTATTTATATAGAGGGATTTCTTGACTTCCAAGTAAACTTGGCACCCAAGTTTTCTTGACCTCTAAGTAAACTTGGCACCCAAGTTATTCCATATAGGAGCCAATTACATGATTGACAATTAATCTTTCATTCTCTACAAATATTTGAATCATCAATTTCAACACTCCACCTTGATTCAAATATGACAGTCTTTCTTCATCATCTCATCTTCAACAATCAACATAGAAGTCATTGGGCCCAACGCCCCATGGCGCTTAAGTAATAGGAAGCAAACTGATCAAGTTTGAGCAATGCTCAAACTTGTCCTTTGGAAGTGACTTGGTCATCATATCTGAAGGATTATCCGAAGTACCCACCTTCAATAATTTGATCTTGCTCCGTTCTTCCTCAAGCATAAGAAAGAAACCTCTAACATCAATGTGCTTTGTCCGTGAACTATAGGCTTGATTCTCAACAAGATGAATAGCACTCTGACTGTCTGAAAATAGCTCCACTGTCCGCTGCACCATTGAAAGATCATCCAATAACTGAAGTAAGTACAATCCTTCCTTTGTTGCTTCCACAATCGATATCAACTCTGCTTCGGTATTCGACAAAGCTACGATAGATTGCATCTTTGATCTCCATGAAATCGAGCCTATGCCAAGTGTAAAAACATAGCCCGACACTGACCTTCTAGCATCTCTATCTCCAACATAATCAGAATCACAGTATCCTCTAAGAAGGATGTCACCATCTACTCCACCATATAGCAAACCCACCGAAGAAGTGCCTCGAAGATATCTAAGAATCCACTTCACTGCTTGCCAATGTTCTTTGCCTGGGTTAGACACCAACTGCATGGGCCAAATCGACTGACAACACCAACTGCATGGGCCAAATCTGGTCTCGTGCACACCATCGCATACATGAGACTACCAACAACACTAGAATATGGTATATTAGCCATATACCTTTTATCTTCTTCCGATGTAGGAGAATGGTCTTTCTACAACTTAAAATGAGAGCCTAAAGGAGTGCCTACCGGTTTGGCTTTCTCCATCCCAAATCGAGCGAGGACTTTCTCGATGTACTGTGCCTTAGTGAGCCTTAACTCTCTCCGCTTCCTATCCCTACTTATCTCCATACCCAATATTCTTTGTGCCTTTGCCAAATCCTTCATATCAAACTCTCTACTGAGCTCCGCTTTCACTCTATAGATCCACTTACATTCAATAGCTCTCTTGTCGGCAGGAAGTGACACCAAATCCCAAGTGTGATTTTTCCGTAAAGATTCGATCTCCTCTTCCATTGCTACTAACCAACTGGAACTGTCAACTGATGCAATAGCGTCTCTATAATCTCTGGGCTCATCATTGACAACATGTAATGCATATGTTGCCATATCATTAAAGTCAATGTCTTTGATGCTCAAACCAACAAACTCATCAAGCCTTCTGGGCTTTCTTCTTTCTCTAACAGGTCTGGTCTCTGTATGAGCTCCACCTTGAGTTTGATCTTCTGTGCCAGTATCCATACTATCATCATCAATAATGGCGTCATCGGAAACGCCATTTGAATGTCTATGGAAAGAATTAACCGATGATTTGCTTTGTGTTTGGTATTCTTCACATGTTCTCTCATCATCATCCGATGAGGAAGGCTCCACCTTCAACATAGCCTTCTCATCAAAAGTTACATGCCTGCTTATAATAAGTTTCTTGCTAATAGGAAACCACAACCTATATCCTTTTACTCCTCTTCTATAACCTAGAAAGATACACTTGCGAGCTCTAGGTTCCAGCTTTCCTCGACTCTCATGCACATAAGCTGGACAACCAAACACCTTGAAGAATGAATAGCTAACATGCTCTCCTTTCCATACTTCTTCAGGGATCTTCATATATATGGCAGTAGAAGGTGTGCGGTTGATGAGGAAAGCCGCCATAGATAAAGCTTCGGCCCAAAATCCCTTCTTTAACTTAGCAGTCAATCTGAGGCACCTAGTTCTCTCCAACAATGTCCGATTCATCCTTTCTACAACTCCATTGGACTAGGGGTCGCCTGGTGTGGTTTAATGCCTCTTAATGCCTTCGGACTCACAATAATCGATGAATTCCTGTGATATGAATTCACCACCATTATCTGAACGGAGAACTTTCAACTTCTTCCCTGACTGCTTCTCCACCATGGATTTCCATTTACGAAATCTAGTAAAGGTTTCACTTTTGGACTTCAGAAAGTATACCCATACTTTACGAGAGAAATCGTCTATAAATGAAACAAAATAACTGGCTCCACCTAAGGATGGGCAAGGGGAAGGTCCCCAAACATCAGTGTGAACATAATCCAAAACAGCTTTTGCCTTATGCTCACCAACACCAAAAGAAATCTTCGTCTGCTTACCAAGAACACACTCTTCACAAAAACCAAGCTTTGAATGCCGAACTTCGTCAATCAAACCTCACTTTCTTAGCTCATCCATGCTGCACTCGCCAATGTGGCCCATTCGCAAGTGCCATAATCTGGAAGAATCTGAATCAGCTGAAGTAACTGAAGCTGATTCACCAACTACAGTAGTGCCCTTTAGTAAATAGAGATTTCCTGCCCTCACTCCTTTCATAACGATCATGTAACCCTTAGATATTTACATCTTCTCTTCTTCAACTACAATCTTTAGTCCAAGTCTACTCAACGCCCCAACAGAAATCAAGCTCCTCCTTAAATCAGGTGCATTCCTAACATCAGTAATGGTTCGAATAACACCGTCAAACATCCTGATCTTTACACTACCAACACCAACCATACGACAAGAAGCATCATTTCCCATCAGAACTTCTCCTCCATCAATCTCACGGTAACTGGAAAAAGAGTTCCTATCAGGTGTCATATGATAGGATGCGCCAGAATCAATCAACCATAGGGTGCTCTTCCCAGAAGAACTAGAAGCTGTAAACACTTCAGTGTCACTCTATGTATCTGATTTCTCCGCTGTAGAGGCTGAAGCTTGCTTTGGGTCTTTTATTTTTCCTTCAAGCTTGGGACATTGTGCAATAAAGTTCCTGGGCTTCTTACAATAATGGCAAGTCAATTTCTTAGGCCCCCTAGACTAGGACCTCGAAGAATTCCGTTCTTCACCTTTCTTTGACCTGTTTTGACTTCTACCTCTCTGAACAGATAAGCCTTCGGTATCACTATCAATGCTAGTGCTCGCCAATCTACCTCTTAACACTTCATTATGAAGGCCAGCCTTTACATCAAAAAGGCTAATTTTACTGCGGCCATAAATCATAGAATTGACAAAAGCAATATATTCTTTAGGCAAGGAACAAAGGAGGATCACAGCTTGAGCCTCATCAGTAATATCAACATCTGCTGCCTTCAGATTCATAACTAAAGTGGTCAAGGCATCTACATGCTCCATAAGATCGGCTCCAGGCTTCATCTTAAACGAATAAAGTTGTTGTTTTAGAATAATCCGATTTGTGAGAGACTTGTCTTGATATGCATTTGATAATGCATCCCATGGTTCCTTCGCCGTCTTCTTCTGAGAAAATTCTCTAAGGACTTCATCTGAAAGACTCAACTGAATTGTTGTGAGAGCTTCGTCTTCCATTTCCTCCAATTCAGCTGCATCAACATCTTTCAATTTCTCAGGCGCCGAAACAACTTTAAAAGTCTTCTCCTTTTTCAATAAGGCCTCCATCTTTATCTTCCAAGTACCAAAATCTCCTTTTCCGTCAAAACGTGTTACTCCATAATTGATGCCAGATCTTCCAACAGACTTACTAGAAGTAGCCATTAATATCCAAATAGAAACAATAACACCAGCTCCGATACCAAACTGTAGTGTTTTATGTGGAATTTTGATGAGGATATAGTATTGTTTATTTAGATACCAATGGAGTATAACAAAAATAATTATGAAATCTCACGAAAAACAAAGAACAAAAAAGGACACAGAAGATTTAACGTGGTTCGGATATGAATATCCTACGTCCACGGAGACCCAACAACTTTTATTTCTCAATGAAGAAATGAGTACATAAGAGAGGAGGAAGATTACAATAGAGAGAAGATCAATGGTGGATTGCCTTCTTCATACAATAACATGACCTCTATTTATATAGAGGGATTTCTTAACCTCCAAGTAAACTTGGCACCCAAGTTTTCTTGACTTCCAAGTAAACTTGGCACCCAAGTTTTCTTGACCTCCAAGTAAACTTGGCACCCAAGTTATTCCATATAGGAGCCAATTACATGATTGACAATTAATCTTTCCTTCTCTACAAATATTTGAATCATCAATTTCAACAGTTGTTTTTTTTTTCCTCTTAAAGAAAAGAAGCTGTATTTTCACTATGTTAGTTAAGCCTTTATAAAGAAAAAAGAATATACATGAATATGTAAGGAATGTGAATGTATAAACATAGCACGTAAAAAGTAATGTTACAGTCCAATTAAAACTTGCATATTATTCATCTAATGTGGTTGTTATGATTTAAACATGCAACTGTAATGCATTATCAATTAATTATAATGCACATGTATGATTAATGCACACATTATTCATGGACTTCCCATAGCAATCAAGAAGACTTCATGCATATAGAAAAAATCACCATAATTAACAAAGAGTTCTAGACATTTTTAGCTACTAACACAATTGGCACATTACTGACGTTTTACTCCTTAGAATCATGTGTCACTTTGGAAGTGAAAGAAATGTTGCAGTGAAGTTATATGTACACGGACAAATGCCAAATAACAAGAGTATTAATTAACTTATCAATCATAACAAATGTTATTCAGACTTAATTCGCATAAATTAGAGCAATCATCTAAGATGAATTTAGATAACGTAATACTTTGTCGCAAACCAAAAAAAGCTTGTTTGGAAAACTGGAACTTCGGAACAAAAGATTAGCCTAGCTCAATCTATATGGCACGACGCAACTGTATTTAACTTTGATTTCTAACCAGATCAAGCAAGTTGATCATTCATAATGCTTATATATTTTGAAGCCACGGATAATATTTGTAGCTATAAATGTGCTTATAAGAATAATTTATCACCCTGAAATAGCTAGAATTCATTCGATAAATCTCCACTAACCAGGTGGAAGATTTAGAACTCTATATCTAAAAACTCAATAATCACCGACACTGAGTTTGGTTTCTATACATGTATGTATTATTTATTTTACGGGTTATGATAGAAGGCCCGAAGATAAAGTGGAAAAAATGTGTGGATTTGTGCTCCTACGGTGTAATTCAGCGGATGAATTTAGAGTTATGTCTAAAATTTAAAGTTGCAACTCAAGATGGGACGAATTTAAGAAATTTAGGCTTCTAGGAGGAGGAGAAGCAATGAATATAATTGCTTATTATCACAATACAAAAGGTATGTTATGGAACGTCAAAGGTATTGCTTATTATACATGTCACCTGAGCAGCTAAAACAAGAAGCTGTAGGCAGCACACTATTTCTAATTTCCTTGTTAATCAACTATTATGACACTATTCCATGATCATTTACCGCGACTAAAAATCCAAAATTCTAGTTACATATGGGCTATCAACTAATATTGATGTAAATAGTTGTCAAAAAAATTGATGTACATCATATATCATTCAACTAATATTCATGTAATTAAATAAATTCCGACCCATTATTTACTTTAAGCAATGTAAATTGTAAATAAAAAGTGAGCTAGTTTGCAATTTAGGAAATCCCTAGTATATTTTTATGTAATTTCAGACATATTCAAGTTATCAAAATCATTGTCTATATTTAAAACTTAACTGTAGTTCATAATTATCACTAACATATGAACATACAAGAATGCTAATAGTTCATGCTAGCAGGTAACTACATCCCAACGAGATATTGAAAAATAAAATACCTGAAGATGTTTAGCTCTGACATACGGACTATCACCAGACAGAACTTTATGAGTTACATGAAATGGTTCTTCCTTCTTCGTCGTTTTTGCCTCCATTTTTCTCCTGCTTATCAAGAAAATAAAATATTTATCATCGGATGACAATTGAAACAGTAGAATGTGGGGGAAGAATACGAGTTTCATAAAGGTATGACAATTGAATTTGGTCACGAATGCGTCCAGGGACATTGGCCAACACAGGTTGGGTTCGGATGCATTGATTAAACATGTGAGGCCACGTGTATTTCCACGGTTCGATATAAATAGTACAAGCTAGAAAGAGCATCTCGACCGGTCGTGGATAGGAGAAATTTTCCATTTTATTTTCTTACATGCGCTACCATCCATGACAATTTGATAAAACAACAATTATTTCCATTTTTTTAGTGTGGATAAATGGTTTTCATAGAATGTTTAGAGCTTAAACAATTTTCTAAATACAATTTAAAAAGTTTTCTAAAAACTATTTAATCCTTGAACGACTTTTAAAATATGGTTTACTATTATTATTAAAAAAGACAACAAAACATTCACGTACGAAAGATGAAAATATTTCTCATTTTGCTTCTTCCTCCTCTTGTTGATTTTACCTTCTCTGCTACAGATGCTCTAAGAAAATGGAATTGTGCTACAAACATCAACATTGTTTTTAGGTTTCAAAGACCAAGTCGCGAGTTGAAGGTGCAATGTGAAAGGTTCTATATTAAACCAGGTCATGAGAATCATGTTGATCGTTATTTTCTGGCTTTCTAATTTGAATATAAAATTGTTTCAATTAATATTAAATTTCAACCAATTATATTTGATACATTAAAGTTTAACAAAATCGAACATTTCATAAAAATACTAGTTTGATTAATTTTATAATACTTTTTTACTCCAACTGTAAATTTTATAATTTTCGAAGATGAAAGAGATCCACTACAACAATGATTCATAAATTTATACAATGATTATTTTTTAAATTGATTTTGTAAAAACATGAAGAGTGAAGTGATAGTTTTCTTCAAATTCAAAGAACCATATGGTTTAAAGAGGTTGATGTAAAGGTCCTGATGTTAGACAGCAGTTTAATGTACGCACATGAGATTTCCATTTTCAGAGTCGTAACAATCAAAGATTGAAGGTTAACTATGGTCGAACCGAAATTGCATTGGAACCTTAAAACACAAGCAGTCTAAAAGAGAAAAAAGGCTTGGAATGATAAATAGAGAAAAAATTAGACTAAAAAGAAGTTCAAGTGGTCCTAACATTATTTCTTTATATTCCTCGTGTAAGGAAACCCAGGTGGTCATAAATAGGGGCTTTGAGTGTACATATTTTCTAATATTGATGTAATTAAATAAATGCCGATCAATTATTTACTTTAAGCAATGTAAATTGTAAATAAAAAGTGAGCTAGTTCGCAATTTAGCAAAACCCTAGTATACATTTTATGTAATTTCAGACATACTCAAGTAATCAAAATCATTGTCTATATTTAAAACTTAACTGTAGTTCATAATTATCACTATAATATGAACATACAAGAATGCAAATATTTCATGCTAGCAGGTAACTAGATCCCAACGAGATATTGAAAAATAAAATACCTGAAGATGTTTAGCGCTCACATACGGACTATCACCGGATGGAATTTTGTGAGTAACATGAAATAGTTCTTCCTTCTTCATTGTTTTTGCCTCCATTTTTTCTCCTGCTTATCAAGAAGATAAATATTGGGTGCTACTATTCGCACCCTGTTTTACTCTTCTGCCCACCAAAACTAAAAGCACCCCGACATTTACAATTTTCCTCTTCTGGCTACCATTTAATTAATAACGAAAAAATGAGGTCACCAGCACCTTCAACTAAACGCATGCAAATAATTCAAGGAAAAAAATGAAATACAATTTCAAAACCACGTTAGCAATTTTAATTTTTATAAATGAGTACTTATTTCGTCGGTTGTGAAATGATTCATAAATCAACATTTATATCTTTTAGGTCATTTCAACGAACATCTTGCATCATATTATCACAACTATCAGGTTTATCGTCCAATTTACCATCATTCAAATACTTCATCTATCAAACGACAAAAAATAAAATAAAATTAATGTAACAATTTGTAAAAGAAGATATGTAAGTTATACAGATAAAAACCCTACAAGCCAAAACTTACATTATCATTCTCTATTACAACGTCATCAAATTTAATGTCATCCAAGCTTGAAATTTCCAATGGAGCAGAAGAAATATCATGAAATGCAATGGAAACCGAAACCATTAACAAAACCCTAATAATATGTTTTATATCATAATAGAAAACAATAAAAATCAAGCAATTCTAACCTCTTTTTTGTCTTCATCTTTCAGCTCTAGTAAGCATAGAAGAATATCTATTTTTGTTGGGGTTTGAAATTGTAGAGAATACGTGTTTTTTAGGAGAAGTACGGTGGTGGATAACTGAGTGAAAGAATTAAGATTTGGTGGCCAGAAGAATATAAAAAATATTCATTTGTATTAAATTTATAAAGGTGGCCGGAAGCGTAAATCGGGATGTGAATAGTAGCACCCTAAATATTTATCATCAGATGACAATTAAAATAATATAAGGTGGGAGAAGAACATGAATTTAACAAAGGGATGACAACTGAATTTGGTCACGAATGCGTCCAGGGACATTGGCCGACACAGGTTGGGTTTCGGATGCATTGACTAAACACGTGAGGCCACGTGTATTTACAGGGTTTGATTTAAATAGTACAAGGAAGTAAGAGCATCTCGACTGGTCGTGGATAGGAGAATTTCTCCTTTTTATTTTCTAAACAACAATTATTTCCATTTTTTGAGTGTGGATAAACGGTGTCATAAGATGTTTAGAGCATAAACAACTTTCTAAGCACCGTTTAAAATGTTTTCAAAAAACTATTTAAGCCCTGAACGGCTTTTAAAATACGGTTTACTATTATTATTGAAAAAAAAGCATCCACTTAAGAAAGATGGAAAATTTTCTTATTTTGCTTCTTCCACCCCTTGTTTATTTTAGCTCCTCTGCTATGGATGCTCTAAGAAAATGGAACTGTGCTAGAAACCTTGTTTTAGGTTTTAAAGACCAAGTCGCAAGTTGAAGGGGCAAGTTGAAAGGTTCTATATTGAACCAGTCAGATCATGAGAACCATGTTGATCGTTATTTTCTATCCTTCTAATGTAAATATAAAGTTGTTTCAATTAATATAAATTTTTAACCAATTATAATTGATACATTAAAGTTTAAATTTTTTTGAACATTTCATTAAAATACCAATTTGATTGATTTTATACTATTTTTTTACTCCAAATTGTAAATTTTATAATTTTTGAAAATGAAAGAGGTCCAGTTTTAACAATGATTCATAAATTTATACATTGATTATTTGTTAAATTGATTTTATAAAAACTTGAAGAGTGAAGTGATAGTTTTCTTCAAATTCAAAGAACCATATGGTTTAAACTTATAGAGGTCGATGCAAAGGTTCTAATGTTAAACAATGGTTTAATGTATGTATATGGGCTTCTCTATTTTCAGAGTCGTAACATTCAAAGATTGAAGGTTAACTATGGTCGAACCGAGATTGGATTGGAACATTAAAATACCAATGTTCTGAAAGAGAAAAGAGGCTAAGAATGATAAATAGAGAAACAGTTAGACTAAAAAGAAGTTCAAGTGGTCCTAACATCATTTCTCTATATGCCTCGTGTAGGAAAACTCATGTGGTCAGAAATCAGGACTTTGAGTGTAACACACCACCTTCGCCAGGGTGGCTCTTGCAAGCACTCTGACTTTGGAGGGGCGTTAAAACAGGTAAACATGCATAATGATATATCAAGGCAGAACAAGAACATATGTATACATGTAAACAGAATAAATAAGATAAGTAAAACAGCGGAAGATTTCAAACTATTTCAAAACAAGTCTGGTACAACATAACTTTCCAAATAAACAAGTCTAGATAAAAACAACATCAACTGAAAAACTGAAATACATAAGTACTATCCCCAAAATAAGTGATAACCATAGCTAGCTTCATGTCGAAACCGTACATGAGCTGAAATCCCACAAGCAAGCAATCCGAAATCCAAGCTAAGCTCCAACGTTCCCACCCTGAGAACCTGGGGGGGAGGGGGGGACGGAAGAAAAGAGGCGAAAGAAAACAGGTCAGTCAAAAAGACTGAGTAAGCCCTACTACAATCAATGTAAACTGATAAAGTTAACTGGCATGAGAAGCAGGGATGAACATAAGGATAACATACTAACATGATGATTAACTAACCAGATAGATAAAGGTGTCATCGCATAATCAGGATTAAGGTTTTGCACCACAGGTGTACTAGCAAACTAACATGACTTGAATAAACAAGTATTGATCCCTTGGCCCAAGCTTTGGCCCAATAACATGAAGTGACCCTAATACGAGGTCCAATAACATGAAGTGACCCTAATACGAGGTCCAACCAAACGGTCTAGTCGATCGGCTCCCTAAGCCTAACTCGTCACGTGTTGGTGTCAATACGGCCCAAACATAATTGTAGTCAGACTGTGCCGGGTCCACCCTTCGGGTGTATCAAGCCCTAGGGTGTCAACCCCTGGACACCATAAACATAAGTGCACAGTCTCGATCTACTGGTACCCGTGCATGTTTTCTCCGGCTACGGACTATGTGCACGACCATAGTCCGTCCGGAACTACACCGGCGTACCACTCTGCCGTCGCTTTTGGTCACTTAGCTCAAGTCCAGTAATCGTGCCCCCACCCTAGCCTAGTCCCTAGGGTCATAATGATACAAACTTGGGATTACTGCTGGAGTGGACCCCCATTGCTAGGATTTTCTAGTGGGTTAAGTACGGTTTAACCCTCTTGCTAATCATGGATTAACTTGATTAAGTGTAACGACGAGTTCACGACTTAACCCTGATTAATCTACCAAGCCCACATTGATTAAGTATTAAGTGGACCATGACTTAAACCCTAATCATGAGGCATTAATTAATTAACGTGCCTTAACCTCTCACATTAGACTTCGTTGCGGTTACTAGTTAAGCCGGTCGGTTCCGGGTAGCTTTATACCACAACTTGGTCTAACCTCGGGTTCAAGGTACAACATGACCAACTTCTCACATTGGGTCCTATTGTTTGTAGCAACTAGTTAAGCCGGTCGGTTCCGGGTAGGTTTACGCTACAAACTCAACCTAACCTCGAGTTGGTCACACTTATATTTTCTAAGTGTTATGTCCATCATGTTTCCAAAACATGTTACAAGTTTTCAAGAATTTGGGTAGACCTAACTTAATAGGTAAATTCCCAATGGGTAGACCTAACTTAATAGGTAAATTCCCAATCTTATGTTTTTATGTCTTTTAAGTTTACCCAACCCCAAACGCAATCCCATCGCTTACATATCGCAATAGCGCATAAAGGATAGAAAGAGGGAACTTGGCATAATCATGACATAAAGGTGTTGAAGCCACAAGTTTAACATGGTGGCATATGAAATGTACATATGTTCATATACTTGCATATTACATTTTTAGGCCTCAAAAGCATGCATAAAACCAAACTTAGCATATTGGTGATACATGGTGATAAATGACATGTAGAAATGGCCATAAGTTCGCATTTAGCCTCACATGCAAGTTATCATAAGAGATATGACAACTTACATGTTGCCAAAATGCAACCTTTAGCATAAAGCTTGAAGCTTTAAGCTCATAAACCCAAGATAAGCTTGCATAACATGATAACATGAACAAAATGATCAACCCAAACTTGCATAACATAACTTGCATATCATATGACAAACTTGCATATCAAACTTGCATAACATGACATAATAAACTTGCATATCATGGCAAACTTGCATATCATAATGATCAACCAAACTTGCATCATTCATTTAACTTTAGAGTTTAAATATGAAAGTAGAAAAGGGCTTACAAATTCTTATGAAGACACAAATATGTTAATAGATTGAGACAAGCCCTTATGAAATCAAATAAACCCAATATGAAAGCTCCAAATCAATAAAAACCCTTGAGCCAAAATGATCAAAACCCTTGCTTTATGATGCAAATATAGAAACTTGACTTGAATGCAAGTTAATGACACTCATACAAGCTTGAAAACACTTGTATGCATGGAAAATCTCTCATAGAAATTTATTTAGGAATTTTATGAAGAGAGTGGAGGCCATGAGAGAAATGATTTTGCCATAGTTTAGTTGTAGGGTTGATTAATGATGGTTTAGGGTTAGGTTAGGGGCTTATTTATAGAGATTAGGATTAGTTTCAACCTTAGGATTAAACCCTAATTCCAATCTCAGCCCTTAAAACCGAATCTGGCCCAAAACCTAACCAAAACCCCAAAATGGTGCACTAGGCAAACCTGTCCGGCTGAGCCAAGTCGACAGGGCTGTCGACTTGGGTCCAACCAAGTCGACTCCCAAGTCGACAGGGCTGTCGACTTGGGTGCTCTGGCGGGAATTTTCCCGCCTGGCCCAATCTGCCCTAATTTTCCAAATTCAAACTTGAATTTGAAATCTGTTTTTTACTTTGAAATTTTCTGAAAACTTCGTTGGGCCTTAATCGGGTCATACGGACTCCGATTTTCGAAAACTCGGACTCTATTTCGCGTATTTTTCCGAGACGAACGAAATGGCATAGCCCGTTTCCCTTGATTCAGATTTATAAATTAAATTCTGCCTCGATTTACGTTATAACAGGTTATTGAAAATACGGGTTGTTACATTCTCCCCTCCTTAAAGGATTTCGTCCCCGAAATCTTCAAGTTAGGAAGAACGTATCCTACCATCCAACATCCATCTACTCAAAACATCATTCACGAGCAATCATTGTCCTTACAAGATTCTAAATGTTGTATGAGCATATGCAAAGGTGTGTGTATATGTACTTATCTAATGCAAATATCATCAATGCAAATTATGTTAGTGAAATGAATCCATATGTATGCAATTCCTAACATAATGTATAACATCTATATGTGTGCACATAACATACATCCATATGCAACATCCATGCGATAACACAAAAATTTTCATCCATGAATAAGCGTAAACACTCATGCATATGCAATATGAGGAGTGTGTGAGCCGATCTAGTGCCTAATGTGTATAATGCATCCACGAGTAACCACTTGCAAACACTTGCAACCACTTGCAAACATCAAGAAAAGAGATTGAGAGTGTACCCTCAAAAAGGAATGGATACAGCCCACGCATCTTCTCCTCGGTTTCCCAAGTTGCGTCTTCTTCGGCTTCACCCCATTGAACCTTCACCAACTTGACCTCTCGATTCCTTAGCTTCTTGGTCTCCGTCCCCAAGATACGAATCGGAGCTCTCCTCAAGGTAGCCTCTTTCTCTACTTCGACATCTTTCAGAACACTTGGCTCAACAACCTCTGCTGATTCATGTAAACACTTCAGGAGATGCGAGACATGAAAAACATCGTGTGCTCCGGCAAGCTTCTCGGGCAACTCCACTCTATAAGCCATTTGCCTGATCCTCTCTATAATAGGGAATGGTCTAACAAACCTCGGTGCTAACTTCCCAACGGCTCCAAATCGGACCACATTCCGCAAAGGAGAAACCTTCACGAAAACCATATCCCCAACATCAAACTCCAAATCAGTTCTTCGCTTATCAGCATAGGATTTCTGTCGGTCTTGGGCCGCTTTCATCCGTTTCCGAATCAACTCGACCTTCTCGGATGTATCTCTGATCATATCAGGCCCAAGTATAAGCTCATCTGTAGTCTCCCACCAACATGTAGGCGACTTGCACGACCTCCCATATAAAGCTTCAAATGGTGCCATCCCTATGCTTGCCTGATTACTGTTATTATATGCAAACTCAACAAGAGGAAGATGGTCTTCCCAAGTACCACCAAAATCCAGAATACAAAGCCTCAACAGATCCTCGAGTACCCTATTCACCCTTTCGGTTTGACCGTCCGTCTGTGGGTGATAAGTCGTACTTAGATTCAACCTCGTGCCCATAGCTTCTTGCAAGCTATTCCAGAATTGACTTGTAAAGATTGGGTCACGGTCACTGACTATACTAGAAGGGACTCCATGTAATCTCACAATCTCACGAAGATATACAGACGCTAGCCAAGATGCGGTCCTCTTGCTCTTCACTGGAATGAAATGAGCACTCTTCGTAAGTCTATCAACAATAACCCAAATGCTCGTATTCCCTTTCCTTGACCTTGGTAGCCCATCGATAAAATCCATGGAAATACTCTCCCACTCCCATAGTGGAACGTCTAGAGGATGCAATAGCCCACCGGGCTTCTTCGACTCGGCCTTAACTTAATGGCAAATGATACATCTAGAGACAAACTCTGCCACATCCTTCTTCATCCCAGGCCAAAAGAAAATGCGCTTCATATCTTTATACATCTTATCTCCACCCGGATGTATAGTCAACTTAGAGCGATGCGCTTCCTCAAGAACTTTTCTTGCTAAATCTTCTACCATTGGAACACATAACCTTCCGTCTCTCCTCAACCAACCCTTGTCATCAATAGAATATCGAGCGAGATGACTAGACGCCTCTCCTCGAATCAGCTTATCCATAATCTCAACTATCTGAGGCTCTTCTCTCTGCGAAGCCCCAACTTGATCAAGAAGGTAGGTCTGAGTTCCAGAGATGCTAAAGAACCGGTCATCGACTCAACCGCCAAAGAGAAATCAAAGGTTGCCACATACTCTAAATTCTTCATCTCAACGAATAGAGGACTCAGAGTCAACCTTTTTCTACTCAATGCATCTGCTACCACATTCCCCTTGCCAGGGGTATAAGCTATCTCAAAATCGTAGGTCGCCAAGAATTCCATCCATCTTTGTTGCCTCAGATTCAGATCCTTCTGAGAAAAGAGATACTTCAATGACTTGTGATCGGTATAAAGCTCAAATCTTTCTCCCAGAAGATAATGGCGCCAAGCCTTGAGTGCATATACTATTGCTGCCAACTCTAAGTCATGAGTGGGATAATTCTTCTCATGCACTTTGAGTTGTCTACCGCCAAAGCATATCACTCTTCCTTCTTGCATCAGAACAGCTCCTAACCCCGTGCCACATGCATCGGTGTATACTGTAAATAACTTCCCTCCATCGGGCAAAGCTAGAATAGGTGCTGATGTGAGAGCTCACTTGAGCTTCTGAAAAGCAAGCTCGCATTCTATGCTCCAAGCAAAAACTAAATTTTTCTTCGTCAATTTAGTGAGAGGAGCGGAAATCTTCGCGAAGTCCTTGATGAACTTCCGGTAAAAGCCTGCAAGACCTAGAAAACTTCTCACTTCGGTTGCATTCCTTGGAGTCTTCCAATCTTGAACTGCAACTACCTTAGCGGGATCCACCGCTAAGCCTTGCTTAGATACTATATGCCCAAGGAATCTAACTTCCCTTCTCCAAAAGTGACACTTGGAGAACTTGGCCTTCAACTGATGCGCTCTAAGCGTATCCATCACCTCCACGAGATGCCTTGCGTGCTCTTCCTCATCCTTAGAGAAGATCAGAATATCATCTACGAAGACCATGACAAACTTATTCAAGAACTCCCTGAACACCCTACTCATCAAGTCCACGAAATATGCGGGTGCATTAGTCAAGCCGAACGGCATGACAAGCCATTCGAAGAATCCATCTGGAGTTCTGAACGCAGTCTTGTCTATACTATCTTCAGCTACCCTGAGCTGATGGAATCCAGTAGCAAGATCAAGCTGAGAGAAAATAGAAGCACCGATAAGCTGGTCAAAGAGATCATCAATCCTCGGTAACGGGTGTTTGTTCTTCTTAGTCAGCTTATTCAACTCTCGATAGTCAACACAAAGTCGGAGAGAACCATCTGCCTTGGTAGCAAATACCACAGGCGCTCCCCATTCAGATATACTCCGTCTAATGAAGTTCTTCTCAAGCAACTCCTTCACTTGCTTACTTAGCTCCCGCCTTTCACGTGGAGCCATGTGCCGAACGGGCAAAGAAACCGGCTTTGCATTATCCACCAGATAAATGCGGAAATCAATCTCTCGCTTAGGGGGCAACCCCCTAACTTCCTCGAAAACATCCGGATATTCTCGAACCACTCTCACAGACTGGAGAGTTTCCATTGACGAGTCGAGTGATTCAAGATAGCACAACATGACGGGACCTCTCGGATTACAAGAAATTTCTAGGGTGTTTCCGAGGCGAGTCACGAGCCTCACAACCCTATGCTCACAATCAAGGATGGCTCCATATCTGGACAACCAATCCATGCCCAATATCAATCCGTATCCCCTGAAACCAAGAACATAAGCACTACACAAGAACTCTACACTCAGTATAGAGATCCTCAAATCCCCACATATCATAGACAGATGGGCGGAACCCCCAATAGGATTTGAGACATAGACGGGATCATCTACCAAGCTAGTACTAAGGTGCAAACTATCAACAAGATCAGATGAGATAAAGCTATGCGATGCACCAGAATCAAACAAGGTACGAACTGGAAAATCAGAAATATATACAAGGCTCTCAACAGAAATACTACCTCGATCGGGAACTGGAGCGACATTGAGAGCATGAACTTGCCCTCCTGAAGGTCCAGCACGCTGAGTCTGACCCTGGCCTTGCCCTTGCTTCTTCGGGCAATCCTTACTGAAATTTCCAGTCTCACCGCAGAAAAAGCATTCACCATTCTTCCTTTTCCTCTTCTTACAATCCTTAATAAGATGCCCAACTGAACCGCAATAATGGCACTTCCCCTTGTTGTTATTTCCCTTGTTGTTGTTCCCCTTGTTGCCTTGACTCTTTTTCTTGTTCTTGTTCTTGTTCTGATTGCCTTGACTGCCCTGACCACTTGGATTACCCTGATTTCCTTTCCACTGGGAATCAGTCTTCTTGGCTTGAGTGTCATTCATCTTGACCTCTTTCTTGACATCTCCTTGAAGTAACGCCATATCAACCAAGCTCTCAAACGTGGCCCCATGGGGAATATGTGACATAGCCAATCCCTGCAACGGCTCATTCAATCCTCTAGCAAAACGAAGAGCCTTCTTCTGAGGAGTATTCACCATATCCAAGCCAAAACGAGCCAACTGATTGAACTTGTTCACATATTCTTTGACAGACATATCTCCTTGTTTCAAAGTTATGAACCTCTCCATTTGCAGATTCTCCTCAGCAGAAGATAGAAACTTAAGCACGAACCTTGCCCTGAAATCGGCCCAAGTCTCAACAGGCCTAGTACCATTGGTGACTTCCCACCAATAAGCGGCTTCGTCCTTCATAAACCAAACCGCCAACAAGATCTTCCTCTGATCGTCTAACCCAAAGATAGCAAATAAATCCTCGGTCTCTTTCAACCAATTTCTGGTCTCTACAAAAGTCTCAGTGCCTTGAAAGTTCTTGCCACCCATTGCTTTGAAATCTTTGCAAGTCTTTGCGAAGTCAGCTTGAGGATGCTGAGGGGGAGGAGGAAGAGGAACCTCAGCGACAGGAGGAGGAGGAACATCAGCGACAGGAGGAGGAGGAACATTAACTACCGGAGGAGGAGGAGGAACATCTGCGGGGCCGGCTTCGGTCGCCCTAGCCTCCAAAAGTCTCCTATACCAAACAGGTACGTGTACTCCCTCCGGAATAGCAAAGTTATCGGCCATACTGAAAACGAAGAAAAAGACAGATTCAAAATGGAGAAAAACGAAGGAATTTTGCTAATGGCTTTTTGGGGAATAGCCTTTAAAATAAACTAGACTTTTCTTTGGAAAATACTTTATACTTGGTTTTGAAAATAGTTTTCCAAAAGTTTTAAAAACCTTTTTGTTCCTTCTCGTAAACCATATGCTCTGATACGAAATGTAACACCCCACCTCCGCCAGGGTGGCTCTTGCAAGCACTCTGACTTTGGAGGGGCGTTAAAATAGGTAAACATGCATAATGATATATCAAGGCAGAACAAGAACATATGTATACATGTAAACAGAATAAATAAGATAAGTAAAACAGCGGAAGATTTCAAACTATTTCAAAACAAGTCCGGTACAACATAACTTTCCAAATAAACAAGTCTAGATAAAAACAACATCAACTGAAAAACTGAAATACATAAGTACTATCCCCAAAATAAGTGATAACCATAGCTAGCTTCATGTCGAAACCGTACATGAGCTGAAATCCCACAAGCAAGCAATCCGAAATCCAAGCTAAGCTCCAATGTTCCCACCCTGAGAACCTGGGGGGGGGGGGGGGAAACGGAAGAAAAGAGGCGAAAGAAAACAGGGCAGTCAAAAAGACTGAGTAAGCCCTACTACAATCAATGTAAACTGATAAAGTTAACTGGCATGAGAAGCAGGGATGAACATAAGGATAACATACTAGCATGATGATTAACTAACCAGGTAGATAAAGGTGTCATCGCATAATCAGGATTAAGGTTTTGCACCATAGGTGTACTAGCAAACTAACATGACTTGAATAAACAAGTATTGATCCCTTGGCCCAAGCTTTGGCCCAATAACATGAAGTGACCCTAATACGAGGTCCAATAACATGAAGTGACCCTAATACGAGGTCCAACCAAATGGTCTAGTCGATCGGCTCCCTAAGCCTAACTCGTCACGTGTTGGTGTCAATACGGCCCAAACATAATTGTAGTGTGCCGGGTCCACCCTTCGGGTGTATCAAGCCCTAGGGTGTCAACCCCTGGACACCATAAACATAAGTGCACAGTCTCGATCTACTGGTACCCGTGCATGTTTTCTCCGGCTACGGACTATGTGCACGACCATAGTCCGTCCGGAACTACACCGGCGTACCACTCTACCGTCGCTTTTGGTCACTTAGCTCAAGTCCAGTAATCGTGCCCCCACCCTAGCCTAGTCCCTAGGGTCATAATGATACAAACTTGGGATTACTGCTGGAGTGGACCCCCATTGCTAGGATTTTCTAGTGGGTTAAGTACGGTTTAACCCTCTTGCTAATCATGGATTAACTTAGTTAAGTGTAACGACTAGTTCACGACTTAACCCTGATTAATCTACCAAGCCCACATTGATTAAGTATTAAGTGGACCATGACTTAAACCCTAATCATAAGGCATTAATTAATTAACGTGCCTTAACCTCTCACATTAGACTTCGTTGCGGTTACTAGTTAAGCCGGTCGGTTCCAGGTAGCTTTATACCACAACTTGGTCTAACCTCGGGTTCAAGGTACAACATGACCAACTTCTCACATTGGGTCCTATTGTTTGTAGCAACTAGTTAAGCCGGTCGGTTCCGGGTAGGTTTACGCTACAAACTCAACCCAACCTCGAGTTGGTCACACTTATATTTTCTAAGTGTTATGTCCATCATGTTTCCAAAACATGTTACAAGTTTTCAAGAATTTGGGTAGACCTAACTTAATAGGTAAATTCCCAATGGGTAGACCTAACTTAATAGGTAAATTCCCAATCTTATGTTTTTATGTCTTTTAAGTTTACCCAACCCCAAACGCAATCCCATCGCTTACATATCGCAATAGCGCATAAAGGATAGAAAGAGGGAACTTGGCATAATCATGACATAAAGGTGTTGAAGCCACAAGTTTAACATGGTGGCATATGAAATGTACATATGTTCATATACTTGCATATTACATTTTTAGGCCTCAAAAGCATGCATAAAACCAAACTTAGCATATTGGTGATACATGGTGATAAATGACATGTAGAAATGGCCATAAGTTCGCATTTAGCCTCACATGCAAGTTATCATAAGAGATATGACAACTTACATGTTGCCAAAATGCAACCTTTAGCATAAAGCTTGAAGCTTTAAGCTCATAAACCCAAGATAAGCTTGCATAACATGAACAAAATGATCAACCCAAACTTGCATAACATAACTTGCATATCATATGACAAACTTGCATATCAAACTTGCATAACATGACATAATAAACTTGCATATCATGGCAAACTTGCATATCATAATGATCAACCAAACTTGCATCATTCATTTAACTTTAGAGTTTAAATATGAAAGTAGAAAAGGGCTTACAAATTCTTATGAAGACACAAATATGTTAATAGATTGAGACAAGCCCTTATGAAATCAAATAAACCCAATATGAAAGCTCCAAATCAATAAAAACCCTTGAGCCAAAATGATCAAAACCCTTGCTTTATGATGCAAATATAGAAACTTGACTTGAATGCAAGTTAATGACACTCATACAAGCTTGAAAACACTTGTATGCGTGGAAAATCTCTCATAGAAATTTATTTAGGAATTTTATGAAGAGAGTGGAGGCCATGAGAGAAATGATTTTGCCATAGTTTAGTTGTAGGGTTGATTAATGATGGTTTAGGGTTAGGTTAGGGGCTTATTTATAGAGATTAGGATTAGTTTCAACCTTAGGATTAAACCCTAATTCCAATCTCAGCCCTTAAAACCGAATCTGGCCCAAAACCTAACCAAAACCCCAAAATGGTGCACCAGGCAAAACTGCCCGGCTGAGCCAAGTCGACAGCCAAGTCGACAGGGCTGTCGACTTGGGTCCAACCAAGTCGACTCCCAAGTCGACAGGGCTGTCGACTTGGGTGCTCTGGCGGGAATTTTCCCGCCTGGCCCAATCTGCCCTAATTTTCCAAATTCAAACTTGAATTTGAAATCTGTTTTTTACTTTGAAATTTTCTGAAAACTTCGTTGGGCCTTAATCGGGTCATACGGACTCCGATTTTCGAAAACACAGACTCTATTTCGCGTATTTTTCCGAGACGAAAGCAATGGCATAGCCCGTTTCCCTTGATTCAGATTTATAAATTAAATTCTGCCTCGATTTACGTTATAACAGGTTATTGAAAATACGGGTTGTTACATTGAGTGTACCTATTTGCCTTTTCATATTCAGTTTCAAATAAATCACAAAAAATGCAGAAGTTCTCTGTAACAAACCGCATATTTAATGATAGTATATTTAAACATAATGTCGTTAATCGTTAATCGAGTGTGTGTCCAATAAGTCATATTTTTCATATGGATGAATTTGGACTCGAGACCACTTCCAATGAGTTCAAAATGTTGTTTATGACAAGAAAAACTATAAATATTGATATATTTCAAGTTATGGCATTTTGACACTTGGGTTGGGGCTTGGGTTAATAAACCAAGCCCACTCTTATAGCCCCTCTTAGCTACACCTCTCCTCCTTCATGCATTCTTACTTCAACAAACAAATAGAAAATGATCGGGGAGGGAAGGAAAATTAAAATTCCCTAAGTCCTAGCTTGATTTTGAAATCCAATTCAAGTTGAAATCATGTGCAAATCCAAGAAGAAGAAAAGTAAGCTCTCTTTCTACCTTCTCCAGCTTATCTCCTCTTCTATTTTTTGAGAATTCCTAAGCCTAACTCTTAGGGTTTTTATTTGCATGTGTATTTCGATTGAAGATTATAACATTTTAATCGAAGAGAGGTCGTTCTAGTTTGCTATTAGATTGATTCGTTGCTTCCAACAATCAAAGGTGAGTGTTTTGAGAACTCACATATATGCCTCAAGCTACAAGCTTGGTGTGACAACTTGAGTTTTGGTATCCTTTGAGCTGACCAAATACAACCCAAGTCCAACCCAAAGAAAACTAAAAGTGTCGAAGAAATAAATTAGAGGATGAGAAAAGTTGAGATAGAAAAGTTAGAATAGAAAAAAGATAGAACTGAACAACAACACGGAATCTCACAATCGCAGCGGAATAAAATATAATACACATAATCACCTTTGAAATACAAAACTGTATTCTCACTTACATACATCATCAAAGTATATCAAATATATAACACAACGGAAATAAACTATATATATCTATCGTTGAAGCCTCCAGCTCCAAGCTCCTCTAATAAATCTATAAAATCCTGAACTACTTGACTGGCCGTACAAATTTGAGCACCCAAGAGTTTAGGGAAAACATAGAAAAATAAACTCTGGGTCAGTCATGGGACTGTTATGAGTAAACGAACATGAAAACATCTTGAATAAATAAAGGATATCTCATAAGACGACGCCGTATAACACGGAACGGGGTTTTTTCCTTGTGAGAATCCAGAATACTTTGTTTAACTTTTAAAATCTTTTCAAAGAAAAGATAATCATTATACCGATCCACACATAAACATGGATGGTTTTTACCTTACAATAACCCAAAACATCTTTTGTATCAAAACTCTTCTGATATTATAATAGTGTCTATCAATCCCCAAATAAATAGCAATCTAGCAGAACGCTTGCATCTCATGCTCTACGTATATAGCATGCAATCAAAACCGCGAGCGCGTATTAGATAATGGATTCCCAACTATGACAAGGTATGGAACCACATTCCGGTAGTGTATCTCTAAAAAGGAATACACTGGGTTCAACAAGAACATCTTGCAACCCGGCCATACATAACCGACCACTCACTTCGCTTGAGTGTATCGTATATATTGTCACCTTACGGTTCGTGAACCACCGCATTTCCCGGGAGATACAGAATCGAAAAGAAGTACAAAATGAATATTCTCTATATGGTGACAATACACCCTAATTGTGAGAAACCCACTTAGCCATGTTGCCTGCCCGATTTTTGTCATTTCCCGGTTGTGAGGCTTGAGGTCAAAACTTACCTTTTAATATATTGCGTCTTTATTCACTTTGAATGCCACATCATCAAACCCGTCAAATCGCAAATTGATTTCCCCAAAACCACGGGTATAAAGTAAAGAGAAACAAATTTCTCTACCACCAAACATAGTTTTGAAGAGATCAACTTACGCGATCTGTTAGGCATACTCTGTCGGACATTCTTCCATACAAGTTGTCTTGGAATTGGACAAACCTCAAGCACTATGCTATAAATCCATCTTAGGAAGTTTCTACCTAGGATTGATAGAACAGCCCTTGCATAAACTCCGCCTTCAATGGTCTTCATCTTGACTTTAGATTAATCAACGCCTAGGTCGAAACAAAGTGGTACTTGGATTTTAGTTAGAAAACCAATTTCTGTCTCTTTGAATCGATGAACTTAATTCCTTTAGGGACAAGTGATACTTAAATGCTCAGGTTATCATATTCAACAAATTTTAGTATTTATTTTATCAAGACTTATCTACAAAATTCCAGATTTCAACAATTATTTAAATACGGCATGTAAATGATTAAATTAAACTGAACAAGTCTATTGGGTCATACCGTAGCATTTGAAACTAATTCAATCAAGAAATCAATCATCAAAACAGATCTTTTTATCACAATTCAAAAATTCAAATACAAATAAATGTCATTCTTGAATTGGTTGATCTTGGAATTTATTATTTCCAAATCGTATACACCTCATGTTTAATTTGGTTTAAGAATCCATTTGTTTTACTTGATTATATTGTATCGTTATAATCCATATGTCAATGTATACAACTTAAATATATAACTATTATTTCATTAATTCAATATATAATTAATTTAAGTCTTTACTTTGAATAGAAAGTGAATAATACTTTCCTTGAATTCAACTTAGTCGATCTCCAATTCAACATCTCTTCTGATTTATCTCTATTCCATTTATTTTCTAAACTTCAGTATATTCCATCGTTATTGATCAGCCAATTTTCTCTTACCAATATCCCTCACAGCCATTTTTATCTGCAAAACATTTGCTTCTAACAAAATTCACTTTGATTGTTAATATCATTCTTTGGATTTGTTTTTCATAAATTACTATTAGTATAGAGTTCAAATTCTGTTTATCTATTTATGAATTCACATGAATTTCAACATTTAGTTTAATTGTTATTAATTCAACTTTTAAACCGTTTTCTTGATTTAAAATATATTTATCGACCTAAATCGATACATTAATATTTCGTTTCAAGACATTCAAGTTCATTTCAACACCATATTACCGACGATCGGTCATTTTTCATTAATCACTTCACATTGTTTATTTCAGTTCAACTAACCTGATCTGAACTCAATATCGGAATCATATATCTAAGTGAATTCGTATTTTTATTTATTTTTATTTATTAGGGAAGAAATAAATTTAACTTTATTTACTTATTTAATTAAAATAACTTATTTAATTCTGTACAACTTTGTTCACTATTGTCCGATCATCTGTCATTTGTTCCCTTCATGCTTCGTCATCCAATAATGACATTGTTTCCCTTCCATTTCTTTCTTGAAATATTACTTTACATTGAATTTATATTAAAAAGAAATCTTATTTAAAATTTCCCTTCCTTTTAATTTGTTTTCTACTTTTCTTCTCATTTCTTTTCTTTACTTTATATTTCTACCCTTATTTCTATTTCCATTCTTTTCTTTAATTTCTGGCCCGATCAGCCCAATAGCTCAGCCCGTTTCCCTTTACTTGTTTTTTTCTTTTCTGTTCTGGCCTATTAAGGCCCAACACCAGCCTGTCCATTTCTTTCCTTTCTCCATGTTTCCTAACTTTCTCTTTGGTTTTCCTTTTTTTTTTCTTTTGTTTTACCATTTTTCCTTTATTTATTTCCGATTTAGTCCACTTTGTCCTCCCTCCTCTCTTATATTCTTTGATAGCAAAGAGGAAAAAAAACATTCACTACCCATCACTACTTCATGTTATATATGCCACGTCCAAGCCCTGCACACACACTCACCCCTCTCCCTTTTCTTTTGTACCCAAAAAGAAATCTTTGTCACTACCCTTCAGCAGAACATGTCACCAAGGAAGCCAAACGCATTATCCTTTGCCACTGAGAAGCTGCATCCCCTGGTATTTTGGATCCATTCTTCTGCTTTATACTTCTTCTTAGACTCTAGATGCTAGATGATGCATTGACTCGAATTTATCCCACTGGACTTGAAGCTTAAATTCCACCTCCTCCTTTTCAGATTTCATTTGCTCTTTAGTTTGCGTTCTAGCTCCTAATTCTTTTGTCGAAGAATAATTGACTTAGAGTGTTGTTGATCATTCAGCTTGTATTCCAATTTTCTTATCCTTGGTGAATTGTTAGCGCAACGCTGCTTTAGCCTCTCACTGATTTGGAAGCTGCGTATATTGTTTTCTCTTGCTATTGCACTTTAAACACAAGCTGAAGTTCTTTGTTTTTCCATTAGTACCCAATCTTTTCTTCTACTATTCTGATTTGCACAATCATCGTGCACCATGTGCATGGTGCACATGCACGGACACACTATCAACCACCATCCTGTCTCCACCGTCGCCACTGCTTATCCTACCCTCACGTTCTGCTCCTACTAGCTACTACTGATGGGGTTTTCAAATAGAATGGAAGGGCTATCCTTTTTCTGTATAATTACTGGATCCACTACTACCTGATTTTCACTTGACCCTTTTGTTTTATTATTGGCACAATCAAGTAAATAGGGTTTGTTGAATACCACTGTCTATTAACTTTGTATGATTTCTATAGTTTTAAAGTTTTGAAACATTTTACATTTGATTGTATACCGGTGTATTCAACATTATCAACAAGTAAAACAAACCCAAGCAAAGGTATGTAAATATTTCACTTGACCCTTTTGTTTTATTATTAGCACAACAAGTAAAACATATACTGACTTAACTAATGGTTGACAGTGCTATATACCAAATCTACAGATCAATATACATATGATATGTTGGGTAACGTATACATAACAAACATACACACTCAAGCCACTTGCATCATCCAATATAAATCAACTAAATGTTTAACCATAGATGAAACAGTGAGTTCACTTATCATATTAGCTCAGTCTTATTTTAGTTCCAGGTTCATATATATCATTCAAGTATTTTTTGAGTTTTATTTGATACAATACATTATATACATGCGTAAGACATTAACGACTCTACATTCAAGTGATGCAAAATAAAAGATGGGAATTTTAAGGGTGAGTTTACTCACATTCCATCTACTGCTTTCTCTGTTTACATTCATTGGTCTTCAAACTGCTTTCCTACTACCATTTTTATTCTAGCTTTTGGGTTCGAATGCATAAATGAATGTTTGCAAGTGTATTTATAGTGCAAGCAAATGATTAAACTAATGGGTACTAATTTATTTGCGTGGGAAAGGTAACATATAAGTAATGGAAATAACATAGCTGCTATGGTTGATTGAAAAGAAAGTAGCTATTTATAACTGTGCATATTGGCTTAGAAAAGAAATGTAAAATGCAAAAATATACTTCCTGCACATGCATTTTGTACCCCTTCTTGTACTAAAGTTTCAAAAAAAAACTTAGCTTCTAAGTCTTGTGCCCGATCTAGCTAGGTGCTTTCAGTCTACTAGAAGTAAATACATATGTGGTGGTCATGTTCATAGCTGTATTTTGTTTTGCATTGAAATGGATAGCTCCTAACTATGTATGCTTTGATGGGGAGAATAGCTATGCGAGATGAATGAGGATATGGGTGTTTTGCAGTCCAATACTTCAATTTAAACAGCAATGTATGGCAGCCTTGTGCAATTGAAAAACGTAGGGTAGTAGCAGTGTGTGATTGAAATGAAAGCCTAGCTATGTTGTGCATATAGGTTGGGAACGACCATGTTCTTAGCTTTAAAGATTTCCAGCCTATATTTTGTCTCCTTGCAGCTAGTATCAAATATACACAAGTGTACAGCCACGTCAAGAGTGTACTAATGATTGTGCTTCATATTTTAAGTTACCCCTACACTTGGTTTCTAAGAAACTCAAACCATTAATGTTTGTGTTTTATCACATTCAAATTAATTAAATGTTCTTAGCTTTAAAGATTTCCAGGTTATATTTTGTCTCCTTGCAGCTAGTATCAAATATACACAAGTGTACAGCCATATGCAGAGTGTATTAATGATTGTGCTTCATATTTTAAGTTACCCCTACACTTGGTTTCTAAGCAACTCAAACCATTAATGTTTGTGTTTCATCACATTCAAATTAATTAAGTGTCATTTCTCCATGTGTTTAATAGTCATGGTCATGTATATACTTGTAGGTGAAGTAATACTAAAATTTTATTATAAATATTTTTAGTTACTTCTTTATGCAATGAATTAAAAACAAGTCTGAATTCAAACAAAGGTTAAAACAACATTCACCATATTCATATGTTTATATAATAAGTGAAATTATGCATATAGGATTTTATGATTCAAATGTTATTACTAGAATACTCAAAATCCAATATTATCTATCTTTATACGAATATAAAAATATAAAATAATTTAACAAAACATTATTTACTTATTTTCATGCACATATATAAATTGATTAAATCATCATAAATCATTGATATATACTCTTGGAATTTTCCCTCGATTTATTAATTTAAATTTATTTAATTTAAATAAATTACTAAAATAATCCATAATAAATTATATTAGAAAATTAGTCAAAAACCGGAACGTTACACTTGCCTAGTGTGTCCTTTACATGTATGCATTGTACGAATTGGTTTGTTTGGGTATTAACTCACCAATTTATGAGTTCTTATTACATTTATATGATATCCTTGTGTAAACCCATGAATGGACGTTTGTACATATGCTTTAGTGTGTTTGGGAATGTTTTTAACATACCCAGGAGTCTAGAGAGAATATGTATTGATCAAGAGCCAATAAGTGATGTTTTCCCCTTGAAAAACATTGACAGAGCAGGTCAGACGTCTGAAATAAATTCCATACGTCTGAATTGGTCTACTGAATTTAGCAAAGACCAATTTCAGATGTCCGAATCATAGTAGACGCTGAAAATAGGTTCAGACATCTAATTTGGCCAACGACTCTATTTTTTATTGTCAAGCTATGGGTACCATGGTCGACAGTTCAGGTACATTCAGGCTTATCCCCGACCGAGTTTAAGTCCGTTTGCTCTTTTCCTTTGACTTTTCAGTTGCTCTAATCCATGTATTTCAGTAGCTCAGATGGATGGACTTTCGATTGATTCATGATAAACGAATTTATAATCGTTAGTCATGAGATTTAATTTACGTTATTAAAACGTAAATTCTTAGTCCGACTGTTAATTCAATTAATATTATAGGAGATTTGTCACTTTGAAATCATATAAAGGGTTTAAAATTATTAGTAGATACCCAATATTTTACTAAACGGATTCTGACTCTAATTGATTATATGAAGTTAGCTTCCAAATTGGTATCTAATCCGACTTCGTTTTGTGAAGTTATTTTATAAATTGTTTTCCAATCTATAGAATATAGTTTTATAAACCTTTTTCTCATTCGTATGAGAAATCTAATTAAATGTCTTAGTAAGAACAAGGACTATGAACCCTTGTGTTTGCTCTGAGGGTTAATTCTTGGACTCGTTCGATTGGACAGTATGGCAATGATTGTTTCGTATTTCTAGTGGAATATACAACTTGTTCGTAAATATTCGAGTAGAGCAAGTGGTTATGGGACATGTAGTTTGACTCTAATATTTACTAGCTTGGTGTGGTTTACACTATACTTAATCAATTTTTATCATATCGATGATCTTCAGATCATACCGACCTTTGGGTTACTTTGATGATTTTCGGATTATCCTGAGGAACTTCAGTTCATCTTGATGAGTCTTTAGGCTCCCGCCTTGATTTAGGCATCCCCTCCCCTTCTTAGGGATCTTTTACATTTCTGATTCATCGATTTCTAGAATCTGAGTTTTATTGATGTTAACATATTGATCTGAGTTATATTGACACCAAGTTATCAATCTTTGTTTTTTCATTATTGAGATATCCTTAAATAGAGCCGAGATTTCTTTGGCGCATTTTTCTAATGTCCTATATTTTTGGTAGCCAATATTTAATATATTTTATAATTTTAAATATTATATTAGGAATATTAATGGATTCTAATATTGAATTCATTTAATTAGAATGAAGTTTGAATGTTAAATTTATATATAATCTAAATCGTGCCCGAAATGGCGCGGTAGTTCGTAATATTGAATTTTGAACTTCAATTGGAGATACATGATCTGACATAAGTCGGATTTCTATGAAACAAGAATTTTTTTTAAACAACCCACATTTTTGACCGTTCAAATCGACAATAAACCACACATGTCGACCCAAACAAATCATAAATATAGGCAGTTATTTGGAAAAGAAGAAAAGAAGAAAGAAGAGAAAAACAAAAAAAAACAGAGTTCTCACAGTGGAAGGGCAACATATAATAAATAACTAACAGTTGAAATTCATACATTTGTCTTTACCATACAACAATTTTCAGAGTTACATTTATAGATCTCTACATAGCATAGCGGAAAATAAAATGCAACGGAAATACTTATATATAGTAGATATATACCAAATCTTCGTCTTCATCCTCCCGGCTGTTGAAATCTCCGCTAACTGCAACATCTGCTGACCTGAGCGTATTGCATAAAATAGAAAACACAACAAACTCTCGGATCAGCACTAAATTATTCTCATATTAGTCAAATTAAAATACGAAACAACTTGAGTGTCATGGGTGCAGTAACTCAAGAGATGTCACGGGATTTTTTCATCTCTCGAGGATCCGTTAAACTAATACATACATAGCATAATACGCTATTATGATAGTGTCTATCCAGTAAAGTAAATATCATAAAAATAACGTAAGCGGGATTACCATATTACCCTTACGCAGTTTACAGGCATCAACAGTCTATACAGTACCGTAAATTCACCGTATTGATGTTATCAAAGGGCACTCCATAGAAGGAAATGCTAAATCAAAATCGTATGGGGCTCGATATGGATAAATATGACAAGGCACTCGAGGCAATGCCCAGGGTAGGATTCTACCAACTACACTCACAGATCGGTGGTAACGCATAGCAGCCACTACCGCCCACCTCAGATCACACTCCAAATTCAAATGGGCCCAAATCATCATCATCATAGTCATAGAAATAGTATCGAAGAAGTGTGTTCGATCAAAGGTGCTACCTCAATTAGTCACGGTATAGCTCTTGTTATAGTCATTTCAATTCTGACCTGAAGGTCAGGGCTATTTCGTCATCGATCATCTCCTTCAATTCAATAATCGCCTCCAAGTCATCATACTCATTCTAGATACGTCGTAATGTTCACAGTTGTCAAAGTGGTATCGAAACTGACAGAGAGTATGCCTTATGTCGACTCCGGTCTCCTTAACAACCAACGCTTACATCTTCCACATCGGTTGGTTCTTTTATATTTCATAAAGGTTCGCCTTCATATCAAAATATCATATTATGTTTTGAACCAAATTTATATTCAAATATAATATAATTCCATATCATTATATTATAATCATACCAAAACGATTATATTCTAAATTAAAATATATTTCCATATCCATATATTATAATCATATAATATTTCAAAATTGACTTATATTCAAACAGTATATATTTCATCTCAAAGTTTCAATTTTTTCCAAGTCGATTTATGTTCGAAATCCATTCATATTCAAATAGAATATATATGCTTTCATAACTTATGCAATCTCTTAGGAGATAGATTTATATTCGAGCAGCATATAATTCACATTTCCATATCTAAATCGGTTTAGAAAACGATTTATATTTCAAATAGAATAAATTTATCTCAACTCCATTTGAACAATGGTTTTAGATCCAACACTTCCATTCGGAAGAAATTTACGATCATTTAATATAACTTGAAAATAGGTTCTTATAAATCAAAATCTTTATATATAATATGTATATATATATATAGAATATATTAGCTAGAATAAAATAAGGAAATTTCAAAACACTATGTATATATATATATAATTTAGAAGTTTTACATATTATTTAAGTAATAAAATATACGGAAAATTTTAGTTATAACGAAATAGTTTTACAGGAAAAGTTTTAAATAAATAATTTTTTAAGAAGGAACAATTAATTTGGAAACAAGAAGTGTATACATATATATATAATAAAATTCTTTAAACAGCAATCGTTCGTTTCTTCCGAACTTCAAATACTTGAATCTAACTCCAGTCTCAATGGAGTTTACATAGCTCCATATCTTGTTTCAAACACCAATTCAATCCCATCTTCCGATTTAAAGGATTCAAAACCAAATTCACATTAAGTTTAAAATAACTCCGAGTATCCTCGATTATCTTTATTCAAAATTTAAATTCAATAAGAATTTATTAAATCCGAGTCTACCCAATTATTGGAATAAACCCCAATTATAAAAATTCTAATTCAAAACTTCCAATTGGTTTTGGGAGAAATTTTCTTAACCATTTCAATTATATTCAAGATCCATATCTTTAAAGGAAGAATAAAGTTCATCGAAAATCAACACAATTTCCTTTATACAGAATTTCATCAAATAGGATTTTGAATATAAAAAAATTCATTTAACCAACCGATGTCCATATATAATTTTCTATCCTATGGCCAAGTGATTTTTAAATTTAATTTGTCGATATTTTAGGGATCGATCTATCATTTCAAACCAACCAGGGTCATAGAGATTTATCATTTCACTCTGTGTTCTTAATTTATTCTAAATCGATCAATCCTAGGTTTATTCGATGCCCGTAACATCTAGGGTGAGAAATTGGGATTCATCGTCAATGATGAACACACAATAGCCATATACTGAAATAAATAACATTTCAAGCAATACTCATTCAGAAATCTCGCAAAGCATCCATCACAACCATTCATCCCATTAATCAGTATTAATCTGTTCTACGGGTTTGCAAGGATCAGAAATCCTAACTAGTAATTTAATTAAATTAAATAACTAATTCTTGGCTTAAATTTCAGATTAACCTATTAGCATGTCAAATTTCTAAGCAACAAATCATCAATCAAACAAAACCGTCCAACCAACATATTTCACAATTTAATTCAATAAATATGGGAATAATTCAGTATTTCGTAAGTGAGAAAATCACTCACCTTTGGGTCTTAATTGGATTGAACATCCAAAAGAACCCAAAATTTGACAATCTCCAAATGCAGCCAAACCAGCGCCAGAATGCCCGCAATTTCACCACGATCCCAACGAAACAAACCGCGTCCAAATCCGAGTCAGTACGCAAAAGTTATTAGTGTTTTATCATTTGAATCCAATTTATATATAAAATTAAACAAACAATTACCATCCAATAACACCCTGCCACGTCACCTTTCTTCCCGCTCCTTCCCATCTGTTGCAGTAACCCTCAATGCAGAAAACCCATGAAACCAACATCGTTTGACCATCGATTGTGACCAATTCCGGCACTGATTCAACCATCGACATCAGCCACATGAGCCTCTTCCCAAGACGCACCTCCAGCTTGACCCACTCCTCCTCTGGCTTCATCAATTGCTCATGTCGCCGTCAGAAACAAACCAGGTTTTGGCCCTTTTTACCACAAAATTCGTCCACCACAACAACTTCCATGCCTCCAAAACAATATGGTTCGACTCCTCTGATAAATCTCTACAAAACCCATATGTTGATTTCTCCAATTAACTTCCGAATCGAAACCCCTAATTTGAAGTTTAGGTTTTCGAAAATCAGAACTTTGACCGGTCTTCTGGCGAATCGAATCACTGCATGTTGAAACTGAGAGTATCGATAGCTTCGTATCTTCAAGGCATTCGATTTGATATATAATATGTTGTGGTTTGAGGAGAATTACTTTTAAAGCTTGGATTTTTATTTGAATGAGGGTTTGAAATCCTTTTCTTTCTGCCATTAGAGAAAAGAGTCGCCAGATGGAAACATACGTGAAATGAAAATGAGCTGATGGTTAGAAAGGAATTTTACTTGTATTGATATAGAAGGCCGAATATGAGAAACACACAATTATCTTATTCATTGATTCCTTTCACACTTTCTCTCGTACAGTCAAACGACAAGTCCGTTTGTAACACAAACTGAAATCCTACCATAATTCATCGTTCCGAATCCAATGGAGTCAGTTTCGTCGAATTCCGAGACAGTCGCCAAAACAGTTAAATTTCACAGTTAATTAATTAATAAAATATCCAATTATTCCTTCAACCGTTTTTAATTCAACTTAAATATTTATAAATTCCATTTTAATCAAATTACAACTTAAATAATGTTTATAAATCGATTTCACAAATTCTCAGTTCTCAAGTTTGATTATTTAAAGTTTTGATTTGAGTTTCAACTACAATTAACAACTTAGAATTCTCCATTTCAAATTAAATTTGAATTCTCAATATAAACTAAACGTCTCAAATTTATTTAATTTACAAAATAAAATCTTCAAATTACAACCATCCTAAGTACAAACTAAATTAAAAATCTTTTTGTACTCAATTCAACCGATCATCAACATAAAAAATCAACAAAATTTGATTTTTATCTCATTTTATTCCATTTTGTTTATTTTAAATCGAAATTTAATTATACAGAAAATATGGGATGTTACATTCTCCCCCACTTAAAATCTTTTCATCCTCGAAAAGAGAACGAGATAAGGTATTAAACAAATCATACTTTCAAATCCATAGTTATAAAATAACATTTATAAAATAAGTTATAGTTGTAAACTATTATAAAATTTTCTAACTCCCGAAATCACGGAAAATTTCGGCAGTATCTCCTTTGTACGGATAGGTCCGGAAAAATCGCAATACATATATAAATCAAAATATTCATCCCATCACACGATGAGGCATCCCAAAATGGGGAAAACAAAATATATATGTAACCACAAACCGTATACACACAAACGTACCTTCTTAGCGTTTATTTGCATTTTTATTTACCGTAGCATTTAGCGCAAGCGAGCTCCAAAGCGTAGCACACACTCCTTACACCTGCTAAATACTCACATATGCATAAGAATTAAACATATGTATGATAAATAGCGAAGGTATATAGCTTGCACAACATATATTAAACATTTTCAACTGCAAAACCAAGATATTCATAACAGGCCAGCAACAAATTGGGGTTTAACACCCCTTAAATGACAGAATTGGATTAAGACCCACTAGGAAAAAGTTGTAGTATTCATTTCAGGCTTTCCGAATTGTCTAGATTTATCGAATTCAGATAATTCGTTCAAAAGTTATGACCATTTTACTAAAGGCGAACACCTCAGCCCGTACACTGAAAAATGCAGGTTTGAGTTGTTCAACCCAGTTTTTAACACTTTAAACATCAGAATTTGTAAAACCCCATATTTTCTATTAACTGTATAGTAACGAATTAAACAATACTTAATTTAAAATGTGAGAATTAAGGGAAATGGGTTACGCCATTGTGTTCGTCTCAGAATTATGGTTGAGATAGAGTCCGAGTTTGCATAAATTGGACTCCGTATGAAAAAGTAATGGCTGTCGGAAGTTTCCAGAAAATTCAAATAAATTCAAACAGCTTGAAAAAAATTCAAATTCAAAACAAAAGTCAGAAGCGGGCTGGGCGGGAAAATACCCGCCCAGGACCCAGGTTGACCAGGGGGTCGACCCTAGTGTCGGCCTCCCCCCTACAAGTCGACCTGGGGGTCGACCTGCCCCCCCACCCCCCCCCCCCGGGAGGATCTGAAAGGTGATGATTTTGTGACTCAGTGCTGAGTCACTAGGGCTGAGGTGTCACCCTATCTTGATTGAACGGTTGTGGTTAACCCTATGATCATCCTACGGCTCAAATTGAATTGAAATTCTATATAAACAACCCAATGCTCAAACCTAAAAATCACACAAAAATAATCCTAGAGCTATCATGCTGTCAATAGAAAACTTGGAGTAGCCATCACCAACTCAAAGACAATATAAGAACCTGAATCAAAAATCAAATTAAAAGTAATCAAATCCAACGATCTACATCAAAGGCGAGCTTACTAATTTCAGAATTCAGAAAGCAAGAATTCCTTTTTAGTTTGTAAGTTTGTTATTACGCAGATTTAAACGTTCTTCCAAGTGAATCATGACATGTTGTAATTTGAATATAGAATGATGCTTATGTATAAGATTTGATTCTCGTTTATCTTAAAGTATCGTTGCAATTAATCATGTCTATATGCTAGTGGTGATGAACATATTATATATTAATCATGGCTATAAGCGTGGGGATGAACATATTGTATGTTATTGGAATCTATTATGATTGGGTAATGGATTTATTTTGCCAGTTAAATGGTGAAACATGTCATGTTATAAATTGGTGGTTACTTGCAAGTTTATGATCTAAAACACATGCTTATATGTTAGATCAACACTCATGTATATTCATGTTAGGTTGAATCTATTTATGTTGAAAAATTTGGAATTGTAGTCCTCTTATGTTTTAACACATAATGCTGAGTTGTGATTTGAATATGTTTATAACAACCCTCTTATGTTTAGCACACACATAAGTCATCATGCTAAGTTGTGATTCGAATATGTTGATAATAGTTCTCTTATGTTTAACACACATAAGTTAATATGCTAAGTTGCGAATTAAAAATGATTATAGTAGCTTTCTTATGTTTTGACATACATAAGTTAATATGCTAAGTTGTGGGTTGAAACTGTGATTACATGTTAAACCCCCATGCTATACCTTTGTCAAGTTTACATGACAATTAGACCCAACTTAGTCACAAGTTCACCTTTACCCATTTAATTAAAGTCAATGATGCTTCGATGCCAAGTTACACATGACAAGTTGAAATGTATGCTATTTTATGTTTATTTCATGTCCCTTGTTTATTACCCTTTTTGTTTATGGGTTTGGGCTAATTAACAAGCCCAACATTGTATATGATTCATGCGTACGTTCCATGGGGGTAGCGATGGGAAAATATGAAAATTCATGGCATGGATTTGTTCATAAAATGGTATATTTGATAAACCATTTGTGGTGAGCATAATCAAAGGATAATTATGGCATGATTAAATTAAATTAAATTTACATAAAGAAATCAGACATATGTAGAAAAATGTGAATTTAGAAAAAGACGAATATGCCTAACCCGAGGTTAGACTGAGTTGTGGTGTAAATCTGCCCGGAACCGACCGGCATATCCAGTGACCACAACAAGACCTGTCTAATGTGGCTGGTTAGTGCATCAAGCCCAAAAATAACCCGAGGTTAGACAGAGTTGTGGTGTAAATCTTCCCGGAACCGACCGACACATCCAGTGACCACAACAATACCTGTCTAATGTGAGTGGTTGGTGCTTTAATAAATTAAAGCTAAGTTAGGATTGCTAGGGTTAAGTCAATAAGGGAAACACTTAACCGATTCAACATGTTAACTAAACGAATGGGTGGGGTTAGGTAAACTTGGACAATTAACCAAATAAACATGTTGATTAGAAAACACTAGTAGCAGGGACCCATTTCCGCAGTAACCCACATAGAAGTATCATGGTACCCTGAAATTAGGCTGGGTGGGGCACGATTACTGAGCTGATTATAAGTGGTCAAAACATCGACGGTTGGTGGGCCAGTGTAGGTTCCGACGGAATATCAGCATGCACGTACTCTGGAGTGGAAAAATCAGGAACTGAGCATCAGTAGTATACACTGTGCATCTTGAATCGTGTCAAGTTGCCACCAGAGGGACTGATACACCCCATGGTTGGACCAGCACAGGTATCTACAGTCAAGTGGGGCTGAATGACACAGGATATGAATGCATACGAGTAGGAGTCGATCATAAAGGGGATCGTTTGTTATGAACATGTAGGGTTGGTTGAGCCAATGGTTAAGTAGGTGTAGAGACTATAGTAATGGGTGCGATCACATGTTCCTCATATCTTATATTAGGGTATTGTCCTATGTTCTGTTATTACTGTCCTGATCCCTTTCCTTGTTTAAATGCTAGTAATTACCGAACTTACCAGACTTATTGTCTGACTCGTTTTCCTTCGTCCTCTTTTCTTCCGTTTCCCCCCGAGGTCCACAGGGAGGGAATACCGCAACTTAGTCAGACTCTTTGCAAGCTTCAAGAAAGTAGATTTTTGATTTGGACTCTCTCTCACCTTGGCTATGGCTCTTGGACATTGTCCTTGGGGATTTATGCAGTTTTATTGATGGTTTATGCTTCTTTATTAAATAATCAAGACAGAAATTATGTTGTAATGTTTTGGAAGTTATTTTGAGACAATTTGATGTAATGCTTTTGTATTGAACCACGTATGAAATAAATAATTGAATTTCCCTGCTTATATTTATCTGTCTTGTAAAGTTTTCTGTGTCTTGTACCTATAACCCTCCACCAATGTTAAGGCATTCCCTTTGTGAGTGACCTTAACGGAGGTGGGGTTTTCACTTGGTATCAGAGCAAAGGTTTACCAGATCAGATAAGAGTTTTTGAAAATTATTTTCAAAAAGGAATATAAAGAAGCATTTTACAAGAAAGAGTGTTGTTTTAAATTTAAAAAGGCATAATCCCCAAAGCCATATGCACTATCCTTCTATCCTTCGTTTTGAATCTTTTCTTTTTCGTTTTAGCATGTCTGGGAATCTTAACCTTCTAGAGGGTGTACCGATACCTCGCTGGTTCAACATGTCTGGGAATCTTTTCTTCCTCGTGCAAATGCTTTCTCAAAGTTTTGTAAAGACTTTAGGGCCATGGGTGGAAAGGATTCCAAGGGAACTGAATCATTCGTAGAAGCAAGGAACTGGCACAGAGAAACTGAGGATCAGTTCGTTATCTTCGAGGTGGACGATAGGCAAAAGATACAGTTGGCTGTATGGTTGTTCAAAGACGAATCGTCCTATTGGTGGGAATTCACTAACGCTGAAAGACCAGTTGACACATGGATGGATTTCAGAATAAGGTTTGAGATGAAATTCCTCTCACATGCTGAACGAAGTTTACAGTTGGAAAAGTTCTTGTCTCTTAAGCATGGAAGTATGACGGTCAAGGAGTACATCAATCAATTCAATCAGCTGGCCCGATTTGGACAGGACTTAGTGAATACTCCTCATAAGAAGGCTCTCTGTTTTGTCAAGGGATTGAATGAGCCACTTCACAGCTTGGCTATGTCCCATATACCTATGGGGGCTACTTACGAGAGTTTAGTGAACATGGCACTCTTACATGAGGAAGACAAGGGCAAGAAAGAGGCAAAAGCGGATGTGCCTCAAGACAAGAAGGGGGAGGGGTCGTAGAATAAGAAGGTTGATTCAAAGAAAGGCAGGAAGAACAACAAACCCCGTGACAAGAGAAAGTGTAATTTATGTAGCATTCCCGGATATCTGATCAAAGACTGCAAGAAGAAGAAAAGGAAGATGGGTGGCTGTTTCCACTGTGGTGAGACTAGACATATGGCTAGGGCCTGCACAAGGAAGCAAGGGCAGGGAACTGGACCTTCTTCTGGAGGACAAGTTCACACTCTCACGGCACCTCCGCAAGAACGAGGTAGAAATATTTCTGTCGAAAGTTTAGTCTATCTTTTTTATCATCATGTTCGTACACTATTTGAATCTGGCGCATCGCACTCTTTTACATCTACTGCTTTATTGGAATCTCTGCACCTAGACACCAGTAAAGTAGAAGATCTCTTGGTTGTTTCAAATCCAATTGGGGGCTCAGCTTATTTGTCAATGGTTTGTTTGGATTTGAAAACATCTATACTAAGCGTCGGGTTTAGATGTAATGCCTTTGTTTTGGGCTTCACGGGCTATGGGTTGATTCTAGGCATGGACTGGCTATCCAGTAATGGTGTTGTCCTCGATTGTGAAAAGAGAGTGGTTAGACTCATGACTCGCCTCGGTAACACTCTCGAAATTTCTTATAATCCTTTGAACTCCGTTATGCTTAATTATCTAGAATCTCTTGATGCATCCGTTGAGAACTTGCAGTCTATAAGGGTAGTCCATGAATACTCGGATGTGTTTGAAGAGGTAAAAGGCTTACCTTCGAAGCGGGGGATAGACTTCCGCATATACCTCGTGGACAACGCAAAATCCGTTGCTTTACCCGTTAAACACATGGCTCTGAGGGAGAGGAAAGAACTCAGCAAGAAAGTTAAATAATTGCTTGAGAAGGGGTTTATAAGGCAGAGTATTACTGAATGGGGTGCTCCAGCAGTGTTTGCAACTAAAGCGGACGGTTCGCTTCGCCTGTGCGTTGATTATAGGGAGCTAAACAAGCTGACTAAGATAAATAGGCACCCACTCCTGAGAATAGATTATTTGTTCGATCAGCTTGTAGTTGCATCGGTTTTCTCCCAATTAGATTTAGCTACTGGGTTTCATCAGCTAAGAGTGGCTGAAGACAACATTGATAAGACCGCGTTCAAAACTGCAGATGGTTTCTTCGATTGGCTTGTCATGCCTTTCGGCTTGACAAATGCACCCGCTTAATTCTTTGATTTAATGAGCAGGGTGTTCCGAGAGTTCCTCAATATGTTTGTGGTGGTCTTCGTAGACGATATTTTGATCTTCTCAAAGAATGAGGAAGAGCATGCTCAGCATCTAAAAGAAGTCATGGATACTCTCCGTGCACATCAGTTGAAGACGAAATTCTCCAAATGCCATTTCTGGAGGGAACAAGTTAGGTTCCTTGGATACGTGGTGTCCAAAGAGGGGATAGCTGTGGACCCCGCGAAAGTGGTTGCTGTGCAAGATTGGAAGGTTCCTCGAAATGCAACCGAAGTCCAAAGCTTTCTCGGGCTAGCAGGCTTTTATCGAAAATTTATCAAAGATTTGGCAAAAATCTCAGCCCCACTGACAAGATTGACAAAGAAGAACCTAGCTTTCAATTGGGATTTGGATTGCGATATTGCTTTCCAACGTTTGAAAAGGGCTCTAATAACAGCCCCAGTTCTGACATTGCCTAATGGAAGCAAGATGTTTACAGTATACACAGATGTTTGCGGAATGGGACTAGGCGCTGTTCTGATGCAAGAAGGGAAGGTAGTGGCTTATGGTGGAAGATAGTTGAAAGTACACGAGAAAAACTACCCAACCCACGACCTAGAGTTGGCAGCCATCAATTTTGTGCTTAATTCATGGCGCCATTATCTCCTAGGTGAGAAATTTGAACTGTATACTGACATAAATCGTTGAAATACATTTTCTCGCAGAAAGATCTCAATTTGAGGCAGCAATGATGGATGGAGTTTCTTGCCTCGTTCGATTTTGAGATTTCCTACACTCTTTGCAACGGCAATGCAGTAGCAGACGCCTTAAGTAGAAAGAAGCTGGCCTTAAGCCCTCTCTTTATGGAAAGGAAAAGCTTGGAGTTCATAGCAAGTTTAACTTTAGACCCTCCTCTGACTTTGTACCTGGCTCGCTAGAAACGTTAGAAGTGCGGCCAAATCTATTAGACTCAATCGGAGCCACGCAAAGAGAAGACTCTCAGCTAGCCGATGTGATGGACAAGTTAATTAGGGGTGAGATTTCCAGTCACCTCAATAGATACTCCATTGATGCCAAGGGCTAGTTTAGACGAGATGGAAGACAATGTGTCCCATAAGTAAGGGATTTGGTAAAGCCGGTTCTAGAAGAGGCACACCATTCTAAGCTGACCATACACCCAGGCAGAGACAAAATGGATAAAGACATCAAGAGAGTTTTCTTTTGGAATGGCATGAAGCAAGACGTAGCTAAATTTGTTTCTAAGTGTTTAATATGCTAACAAGTCAAAGCGGAGCAGAAGAAGCCTGGTGGTCTGCTCCATCCTCTAGAGGTCCCACAATGGAAATAGGATGACATCTCGATGGACTTTATAGATGGGTTGCCTAGGTCAAGATGGGACAATACCAGCATTTGGGTAATAGTGGACAGGCTCACAAAATGCGCCCACTTTATACCCGTCAAGATTAGAAGGACTGCGTCATCTCTAGCATCCATATATCTTAAAGAGATAGTTCGACTCCATGGGATACCCTCCAGCATAGTGAGTGATCGAGACCCTATCTTCACGAGCGAGTTTTGGAAGAGTTTACAAGAGGCTGTAGGCACACAGTTATGCTTATGCATGGCCTATCACCCTCAAACCGATGGCCAGATGAAAGAGTCAACAGAGTATTAGAATACCTCTTGAGATTATGCATTATTGACTTCGGAGGTACATGGGAGGATCATCTACCTTTGGTGGAATTCGCTTACAACAACAGCTACCAAGCCACCATAGGCATGGCGCCTTTCGAAGCTTTATATGGAAGACCGTGCAGGTCACCAGCTTGTTGGTGGGAGTCCACAGACAAGCTCATACTTGGACCAGACATGATTAGGGAAACTTCAGAGAAAGTGGATTTGATACGAAGAAGAATGAAGACTTCCCAAGATAGAAAGAAGTCCTACGCAGAAAAAAGAAGAACTGACCTTGAGTTCGAAGTTGGAGACAAGTGTTCCTTAAAGTATCTCCTTTAAGGAACGTCGTTCGCTTTGGACCGTAGGAAAGTTAGCACCAAGATTTGTAGGGCCGTTCCCTATCATCGAGAAGATTGGGAAGACGGCTTATAGGATATAGCTCCCCGAAAGGTTGGCCGGGGTTCATAATGTCTTTCATGTCTCTCACCTGCGAAAATGCTTACACGAGTCTGCGGAAGTGGTAGAACCAAGTATGCTAGAGGAAGTTGAAGTTGAACGAGAAGCAACTGTGAGGAGAGTTCCAACCCGTATCTTGGGAACATAAGTCAAAAAGCTACGCAAACATGAAAGCTCGTCAAAGTTCAATGGAGCGACACCGAGGAAGACGTGACTTGGGAAACTGAGGATAGAATACGCGTAGCTTACCCTTTTCTTTTTGAGGGTACATCCTTAATCTCTTTTTCCTTAAGTTTATGCTTGTATCTATCTTTTTAGGTACATCTCCTTGATCCCATCCTTTATCCTTAGGTAGGAACCCATTTGGATGTAAACATGTAATTGAAACATGTTATGATTGATGGTTGCAAGTGGTTGCTAGTGGTTGCTAGTGGATGCATATACACACATATTAGGTATTAGATCGGCTCAGTCACTTCCATATTGCATATGCATATATGTATTGGTATATGGATTGAAACTTGATGTGTTATCATATGGACGTTGCATTTGTATGAATGATTATGCACTCATGTAGGAAATTTTGGTTAGGAAAAATTGCACTCATAAAGGACTCATGGCACTGACATAATTTGCATTAAGGAGGTCAACTGAATCAGTAGACCGCCTGATTTTACATTAGATAAGGACATGTACACACAATGCATATGATCATGAAGCATTAGAAATCTTTTAAGGACAATGGACGCCTGTGTTTGATGGTTGAGTAGATGGGTGATTGGATGGTAGGATATAAGTTCTTCTCCACTTGAAGATTTCGGGGACGAAATCCTAAAAGGAGGGGAGAATGTAACACCCCGTATTTTCTGTTAATGGTATAGTAACGAATTAAACAATACTTAATTTAAAATGTGAGAACTAAGGGAAATGGGTTATTCCATTGTGTTCGTCTCAGAATTCTGGTTGAGATAGAGTCCGAATTTGCGTAAATTGGACTCCGTATGAAAAAGTTATGGCTGTCGGAAGTTTCCAGAAAATTCAAATAAATTCAAACAGCTCGAAAACAAATTCAAATTCAAAACAAAAGTTAAAAGCGGGCTGGGCGGTAAAATACCCGCCCAGGACCCAGGTCGACCAGGGGGACGACCCTAGTGTCGACCTTCCCCCTACAGGTCGACTTGTGGGTCGACCCCCCCCCCCCCCAGGACAGATCAGAAAGGTGATGATTTTGTTACTCAGTTCTGAGTCACTAGGGCTGAGGTGTCACCCTATCTTGATTGAATGATTGTGGTTAACCATAAGATCATCCGACGGCCCAAATTGAATTGAAATTCTATATAAACAACCCAATGCTCAAACCTAAAAATCACACAAAAATAATCCTAGAACTATCATGCTGTCAATAGAAAAGTTGGAGTAGCCGTCACCAATTCAAAGAACAGATAAGAACCTGAATCAAAAATCAAATTAAAAGTAATCAAATTCAACGATCTACATCAAAGGCGAGCTTACCAATTTCATAATTCAGATTTCAGAAAGCAAGAATTCCTTTTTAGTTTGTAAGTTGGTTATTACGCAGATTTAAACGTTCTTTCAAATGAATCATGACATGTTGTAATTTGAATAGAGAATGATGCTTATGTATAAGATTTGATTCTCGTTTATCTCAAAGTATCGTAGGAATTAATCATGTCTATATGCTTGTCGTGATGGACATATTATATATTAATCATGTCTATATGCTTGTAGGGATAAACATATTGTATGTTATTGGAATCTATTATGATTGGGTAATGGATTTATTTTGCCAATTAAATGGTGAAACATGTCATGTTATAAATTGGTGGTTACTTGCAAGTTTATGATCTAAAACACATGTTTATATGTTAGATCAACACTCATGTGTATTCATGTTAGGTTGAATCTATTTATGTTGAAAAATTTGGAATTGTAGTCCTCTTATGTTTTAACACATAAGTATTATGCTTAGTTGTGATTCAAATATGTTTACAATAGCCCTCTTATGTTTAACACACACATAAATCATCATGCAAGTTGTGATTCGAATATGTTGATAATAGTTCTCTTATGTTTTACACACATAAGTTAATATGCTAAGTTGCTATTTAAAAATGGTTATAGTAGCTCTCGTATGTTTTGACATACATAAGTTAATATGCTAAGTTGTAGGTTGAAACTGTGATTATATGTTAAACCTCCATGCTAGACCTTTGTCAAGTTTACATGACAATTAGACCCAACTTAGTCACAAGTTCACCTTTACCTATTTAATTATAGTTAATGATACTTCTACGCCAAGTTACACATGACAAGTTGAAATGTATGCTATTTTATGTTTATTTCATGTCCCTTGTTTATTACCCTTTTTGTTTATGGGTTTGGGCTAATTTACTAGCCCAACATTGTATGTGATTCTTGCGTACGTTCCACGGGGGTAGCGATTTGAAAATATGAAAATTCATGGCATGGATTTGTTCATAAAATGGTATATTTGATATACCATTGGTGGTGAGCATAATCAAAGGGTAATTATGGCATGATTAAATTTAATTTAATTTACATAAAGAAATTAGACATATATAGAAAAATGTGAATTTTGAAAAAGAAGAATATGCCTAACCCGAGGTTAGACTGAGTTGTGGTGTAAATCTGCCCTTAACCGACCGGCATATCCAGTGACCACAACAAGACCTGTCTAATGTGGGTGGTTAGCGTATCAAGCCCAAAAAGAACTCGAGATTAGACAGAGTTGTGGTGTAAATCTGCTCGGAACCAACCCGCACATCCAGTGACCACAACAATACCTGTCTAATGTGAGTGACTGTTGCTTTAATAAATTAAAGCACCATCAGGATTAGTCGGGTTAAATCAATTAGGGAAACACTTAACCGATTCAACATGTTAACTAAACGAATGGGTGGGGCGGGGCTAGGTAAACTTGGACACTTAACCAAATAAACATGTTGATTAGGAAACCATAGTAGCGGGGACCCATTTCAGCAGTAACCCACATAGACGTATCATGGTACCCTGAAACTAGGAAGGGTGGGGTACGATTACTGGACTGATTATAAGCGGTCAAAACGTCGGCAGTTGGTGGGCCAGCGTAGGTTCGACGGAGTATGGGCGTGCACGTACTCCGGAGTGGAAAAATTAGGCATTGAGCATCAGTAGTATACACTGTGCTTCTTGTATCGTGTCGGGTTGCCACCAGAGGGACTGATACACCCCATGGTGGGACCAGCACAGGTATCTGCAGTCAAGTGGGGCTGAATGACACTGGATATGAATGCATATGAGTAAGAGCCGATCATAAAGGGGATTGTTTGTTATGAACACGTAGGGCTGGTTGAACCAATGGTTAAGTAGGTGCAGAGACTATAGTAATGGGTGTGATCACATGTTCCTATTATCTTATATTAGGATATTATCCTATGTTCTGTTATTACTGTCATGATCCCTTTCCTTGTTTATATACTAGTAATCACCGAACTTACCAGACTTATTGTCTGACCCATTTTCCTTCATCCTCTTTTCTTCCGTTTTCCCCCCAGGCCCACAGTGAGGGAATACTGCAGCTTAGTTAGACTCTTTGCAAGCTTCAAGAAAGTAGATGTATGATTTGGACTCTCTCTCACCTTGGCTATGGCTCTTGGACATTATCCTTGGGGATTTATTTAGTTTTATTTATCGTTTATGCTTCTTTATTGAATAATCAAGACATAAATTATATTGTAATGTTTTGGAAGTTATTTTGAGACAATTTGATGTAATGCTTTTGTATTGAACCACGTTTGAAATAATTAATTGAATTTCGTTGCTTATATTTATCTGTCTTGTAAAGTTTTCTGTGTCTTGTACCTATAACCCTCCACCAAGGTTAAGGCATTCCCTTTGTGAGTGACCTTAACGGAGGTGGGGTGTTTCAGAATTTGACTCAGCATATTAAGAAAAATTATAAATTTATATCTGGGGCTTTCCGAATTGTACTCGCACATCAAAATCCGACGCTCCAATAGGAAGTTATGGTCAAAACAATATCGACATACGCTTCATTTTTCAAATTTCTACATATAGTACTACGACTTAAACTTGCATTCAGCTTAGTAAATACAGGAATTCGACATGGCTCTATAAACGAGAGTTTTAGCTTAGTTTCTAAGGTTTCCGGAAAGTGCGGAATCATTGAATTCCGATCATCACATCAAAAATTACGGTCATTTTACTTCAGTTCATCTAATATTTCAGATTTCACATAATCGTCGATTTATTTGTTTAAAGTTACAAAACTTTGGATTCTAAAACTTACGCAACACCTAACCATCTAGAAAGGGGTTATCGCTCCATTAAGCACATCATATGTTTCATGCTTTCATTGCTCAAATATATTCATGTTCATTTCACTTATATTAAATGAATTTCATTTACTTATGTTCTATTTCCGTCCATCTTAATTATGTTCAATTTCAATTCACCCATTTATATTGAATCGATTTCTGACCAAATAACATTTTCAATATAAAAAAAATGATTTACTTCATTATCCGAGCAATGGATTCACATTCAATTGCTTATTTCATTCCAATATATCTCTATTCGTTTCTCGTTCATTTTCAAGCATTACATTCCGAATAAACTTGAATTCATTGAACGTTTCCAACAACTATATTATATTTCATCCTTAATTTATCATCAAGAATCAATTTGTCAATATTTATAACTCATTTCTTTTCTAAGTATTAAATTCTCAATCAACCTTTATATGGTCTTCTAAGTTAAATCTTATCGAGTCAATTCACTTGGCTCGACTAAATTTTAGCTTCCTTTCATATCTCAAAAGCTTGTTCATTCTATAAATGTTAAATCATTATTCATTTGTCCCTTTTTATTCATTTAAATCTAGTTCTAAATCGGTCAATTTAAATTTCACAAGTCTCCTTCCGTTTATACTAATTCATTCGAATTAATTTAATCCATTTAGTTTCAATTTTTCGATCTTTTAATTCATTTTTAACACCTTATTTCATATTTTAAATTTCAAGTTTACTTCATTTCCTCGTTCCGATTTTAGTAAATCTAGAATCCATAATGGGAGGTAAGTTATGGTCCTTATTATATTATTTTCTAAGTTAAATTTATTTATTTCAATCCTTTACTCAACTTAAACTTCTACTTCCTTCGACCAAAGTATTTACGTTCCATTCATTTCATTGTTTATATTCAGATTTACATTCGATATATTGTACTAATGAGATTTACCCCATTTAGATTTTTTTATGTCCTCATTTCATATAAGCATTAATTCCCGACTTATTTCTCCTATATAAATTTTACCGACGGTTCATATTTTATCAACCGACATAAATTTCTTTCAACTACTTCTCGACAAACTTAATATACCTATTACTTACTCAAGCCATGAGTTGTCACACTTATTACACAACCAAACTTCCCATTTATTTTATTTGTCTTTAATTAAATTCAATTTCGCGAACTTTCTAACACTTATATCGACCAATATGTAACTTGTTAAACTTGTTATCGCTTATGGTTAAGCATCTAACGACCACTTCTCTTTCTCTTTAATACTTAAGCCCACTTATGGTTCCAAAGTCTAGAATTTTAATGAATCGAGCTACCTTAATATTTAAACCCATATTATTAGTTAAGATAAGCCTGAACGCCTTGATTCCGGGATATAACTAAATTTTTAAATAATATTTGAGTTTATACTATTTAGGAAAACCAAACCATATAAAATTTCTAAATTCAAACTTTTGATTAACAAAAGCGAAGAAATTCCAATCCTGGTTTAATTTAAATTCAACTTATAATAACCTATACTAATATCTTTATATAAAATTTTATATCATATGTAATTAAATCCAAAACCTTTATCAACTAGTTACGGAAGTATAGAGTGGTCTCCCCCACTCAGACGCTCCAGAATAAGCATCGGAAATGTGTGCACTCATTTCCGAAGTAATTTCTAACGTCTAAGTTGGGATTACGCTCTTATTACATTTAAAATCCTTTGGATATATTTCCAAAACTATTTCTTATAATGCGATATTATTTCAAACTTTGTCAAACTATTTCAAAGCATTCCAGAATCAAGTTTTCTAGTTTATTTCTATTTGGTTTGCAAAATATATAATATGCACCCATTTTACCTAAAGGATTTCATTTCATTCCAAATATTCTATAAATCTTCGAATTTTCTTTATCATCTAATCAACCATAATAGGTAGTAACTTATTTATACCACCTACTTATAATGAATGCACACACACTAAAATCAATAATAATATATTAGATATATTTAAAAATTATAATCGAAAACCATATTATGTCGATCATGTCGATTGATTATTTAGAAATTCCTATTGATTCCATGGCGTCCCATATATCGACCAGAATTTATAAATGTTCAACAGAACAAGTCAACATAATATAAAATCACTTTATATTAAATTACAAGTACGCTCTCTCATATATACTCTCAAACTCATTCTAGGGCATTACTAACCCCATCCCTAATGAGTTAATTCCCAAATAGAGCCAAGGTTATCGCTAACCACCGCTCTGATTCCAAATGTAACGACCCACATTTTTTACTGTTCAAATTGACAATAAACCACACATGTCGACCTAAACAAATCATAAATAAAGGCAGTTATTTGGAAAAGAAAAAAAGAAGAAAGAAGAAAAAAAACCAGAGTTCTCATAGCGAAAGGGCAACATATAATAAATAACTAACAGTTTAAAATAGTTAAAATACATACATTTGTCTATACCATACAACAATTTTCAGAGTTACATATATAGAACTCTACATAGCGCAGCGGAAAATAAAATGCAACGAAAATACTTATATATAGTAGATATATACCAAATCTTCGTCTTCATCCTCCAATCTATTGAAATCTTCGCTAACTGCAACATCTGCTAACCTGAGCGTATTGCATAAAAAAGAAAACACAGCAAACACTTGGATCAGCACTAAATCATTCTCATATTAGTCAAATTAAAATACGAAACAACTTGAGCGTAATGGGTGTAGTAACTCAAGAGATGTCACGGGATTTTTCCATCTCTCGAGGATCCATTAAACTAATACATACATAGCATAATACGCTATTATGATAGTGTCTATCCAGTAAAGTAAATATCATAAAAATAACGTAAGTGGGATTAACATATTACCCTTACGCCGTATATAGGCATCAAAAGTCTATATAGTACCGTAAATTCACCGTACTGGTGTTATCAGAGGGCACTCCATAGAAGGCAATGCTAAATCAAAATCCTATGGGGCTCGATATGGATAAATATGACAAGGCACTCGAGGAAATGCCCGGAGTAGGATTCTACCAATTGCACTCCCGGATTGGTGGTAATGCATAGCGGCCACTACTGCCCACCTTGGATCACACTCCCAATTAAAATGGGCCCAAATTGTCGTCATCATCATAGTCATAGAAATAGTATCGAAGAAGTGTGTCCGATCAAAGGTGCTACCTCAATTAGTCACGGTATAGATCCTGTTTTAGTCATTTCAATTCTAACATGAAGGTCAGGGCTATTTCGTCATCGATCATCTCCTTCGATTCAATAATCACTTCTAAGTCATCATACTCATTCTAGATACGTCGTAACGTTCACAGTTGTCAAAGTGGTATCGACACTGACAGAGAGTATGCCTTATGTCGACTCCGGTCTCCTTAACAACCAAGGCTTACATCTTCCACATTGGTTGGTTCTTTTATATTTCATAAAGGTTCGCCTTCATATCAAAATATCATATTCTGTTTCGAACCAAATTTATATTCAAATATGATATAATTCCGTATCATTATATTATAATCATACCAAACCGATTATATTCCAAATTAGAATATATTTCCATATCCTTATATTATAATCATATAATATTTCAAAATTGACTTATATTCAAACAGAATATATTTCATCTCAAATTTTCAATTTATCCCAAGTCGATTTATGTTCGTAGTCCATTCATATTCAAATAGAATATACATGCTTTCATAACTTATTCAATCCCTTAGGAGATATATTTATATTCGAGTAGCATATAATTCACATTTCCGTATCAAAATCGATATAGAAATCTATTTATATTCAAAATAGAATAAATTTATCTCAACTCCATTCTAACAATGGTTTTAGATCCAACACTTCCATTTGGAAGAAATTTACAATCATTTAATATAACTTGAAAATAGGTGCTTATAAATCTAAATCTTTATATAATATATATATAATATTAACTAGAATAAAATAAGGAAATTTCAAAACACTATGTATATATATACAATTTAAAAGTTTTACAGACTAGTTAAGTAATAAAATATACGGAAAATTTAAGTTATTACGAAATAGTTTTATAGGAAATTTTTTAAATAAATAAATTTTTAAGAAGGAACAGTTAGTTTGGAATCAAGAAGTGTATACATATATATATAATAAAATTCTTTAAACAGCAATCGTTCTTTTCTTTCGAACTTCAAATACTTGAATCTAACTCCAGTCTCAATGGAGTTTACATAGCTCCATATCTTGTTTCAAGCACCAATTCAATCCCATCTTCCAATTTGAAGGATTCAAAACCAAATTCACATTAAGTTTAAAATAACTCCAAGTATCCTCGATTATCTTTATTCAAAATTTAAATTTAATAAGAATTTATTAAATCCGAGTCTACCCAATTATTGGAATAAATCCCAATCATAAAAATCTAATTCAAAACTTCCAATTGGTTTTGAGAGAAATTTTCTTGACCATTTCAATTACATTCAAGATCCAAATCTTTAAAGGAAGAATAAAGTTCATCGAAAATCAACACAATTTCCTTTATTTAGAATTTCATCAAATAGGATTTTGAATATAAAAAAATCATTTAACCAACCGATGTCCATATATAATTTTCTATCCTATGGCCAAGTGTTTTTTAAATTTAATTTCTCGATATTTCGGGGATGGATCTATCATTTCAATCCAAACTAGGGTCACAGAGATTTATCATTTCACTCTGTGTTCTTAATTTATTTTAAATCGATCAATCCCGGGTTTATTCGATGCCCGTAACATCTAGGGTGAGAAATTGGGATTCATCGTCAATGATGAACATACAACAGCCATATACTGAAATAAATAACATGTCAAGCAATACTCATTCAGAAATCCCCCAAAGCATCCATCACAACCATTCATCCCATTAATCAGTATTAACCTGTTCTACGGGTTTGCAAGGATCAGAAATCCCAACTAGTAATTTAATTAAATTAAATAACTAATTATTAGCTTAAATTTCAGATTAACCTATTTGCGTGTCAAATTTCTAAGCAACAAATCATCAACCAAACACAGTCGTCCAACCAACATATTTCACAATTTAATTCAATAAACATGGGAATAATTCAGTATTTCGTAAGTGAGAAAATCACTCACCTTTGGGTCTTAATTGGATCGAACGCCCACAAGAAGTCCAAAATTTGACAGTCTCCAAAGGCTGCCAAACCAGCGCCAGAATGTCCGCAATTTCTCCACGATCCCAACGCAACAAACCACATCCAAATCCGAGTCAGCACAAAAAAGTTATTAGTGTTTTATCATTTGAATTCAATTTATACATAAAATTAAATAAACAATTACCATCCAATAACACCCTGCCACGTTACCTTTCTTCCCGCTCCTTCCTTTCTGCTATAGTAACCCTCAACGCAGAAAACCCATGAAACCAACCTCGTTTAACCATCGATTGTGACCAATTCAGGCACTGATTCAACCGCCGACATCAGCCACACGAGCCTCTGCCCTAGACGCACCTCCACCTCGACCCGCTCCTCCTCCGGCTTCCTCAATTGCTCATGTCGCCATTAGAAATGAACCGGGTTTCGGCCCTTTTTACCACAAAATTCGACCACCACAACAACTTCCATACCTCCAAAACAATATGTTTCGACTCCTCTGACAAATCTCTACAAAACCCATATGTTGATTTCTCCAATTAACTTCCGAATCGAGAACCCCTAATTTGAAGTTTAGGTTTTCCGAAAAACAGAAATTTAACCGGGTCTTCTGGCGAATCGAATCACTGCATGTTGAAACCGAGAGTATCCGTAGCTTGGTATCGTCGAGGCATTCAATTTGATATATAATATGTTGTGGTTTGAGGAGATTTAATTTTTAAAGCTTGGATTTTTATTTGAATGAGGGTTTGAAATCCTTTTCTTTCTTCCATTAGAGAAAAGAGTCGGTAGATGGAAACATACGTGAAATGAAAATGAGCTGATGGTTGGAAAGGAATTTTACTTGTATTGATATGGAAGGCCCAATATGAGAAACACACAATTATCCAGTTCATTGATTCCTTTCACACTTTCTCTCGTACAATCAAACGACAAGTCCGTTTGTAACACAAACTGAAATCCTACCATAATTCATCGTTTCGAATCCAATGGCGCCGGTTTCATCGAATTCCGAGACAGTCGCCAAAACAGTTAAATTTCACAGTTAATTAATTAATAAAATATTTAATTATTCCTTCAACCGTTTTTGATTCAACTTAAATATTTATAAATTCCATTTAAGTCAAATTACAACTTAAATAAAGTTTATAAATCGATTTCCAAATTCTAAGTTCTCAAGTTTGATTATTTAAATTTTTGATTTGAGTTTAAACTATAATTAACAAGTTAGAATTCTCCGTTTCAAATTAAATTTGAATTCTCAATATAAACTAAACATCTCAAATTTATTTAATTTACAAAATAAAATCTTCAAATTACAACCATCCTAAGTACAAACCAAATTTAAAATCTATCTGTACTCAATTCAGCCAATCATCAACATAAAAAATCAACAAAATTTGATTTTTATTTAATTTTATTCCATTTTATTTATTTTAAATCGAAATTTAATTATACAGAAAGTATGGGATGTTACAACTTGAATCTTGTTGATGATAATTTTCATATAAAAGAGAAAAAACCAAGATTTCATGTTATACATTGTTAGTTATGTCCAAATCAAATTTTAAAATAGCCTCTATGAAATCGTTATTAATATAATGTTTATTTAATGAATTCAAAGGAATTTTCAACATAATTTTAATATCGGTTAACCCGAAAATATTGATATTGAGTTGTGAAATTTATTTTTTAAGTTGTATATATTTTCTGTTTGGATATATATAATAAAAATAATTTATTATTATTTATTGAATTATTTGGGAATTTATATAAAATTTTATCAATATTATATAAGCATTAAAAATAGCCATTTTTGCAAACGGCCTCAGTTATCGATGAAATTAGTTTCATTAGAACTGTATCGTTAAATTATTGTAAGAAAATCAAATTACGTGGCAATCAGATGTCGTATGTGACTTCGGTGTTTAGATTATTTTGACAGGGGTAACTTTTAACAAATATACGACTGGCCAAACGAACTCCAAATTTGATGAAACAAGATTCATTGGATCCGTTACGAAGAGGTCTAGTGAAATGTCAAGGTTTCAAAAAATGTAGATTTTTTCTGTAATTATAGGAATATTTAATGCTTGATTTTTCATCAATATTTATAAAGGACTTTTCACAAACGACCTCGGAATCTGACAAAACCTGCCCCATTGGGTCCGGATTTTTTTTTAATGCTAGAATTACATATTTGTTTGTCAAAAACGGGGGATTTATGCAGGTAATTTGACACATTTCTTCATGCAAAGTTATGTATAATTTAATAATATTAAATTTGCTCCAACTCCAATATAAAGCACCAACGCGAAACCTAATTTCTTTGTTATGTGTAGTCAAACTGTATGGCGTGGTCAACCACGCAGTGAAGCCGCCACTCACCATTTTCAATGGCCAGAAAACCGTATATTCCTTCACTGATATTCTCCCAATCCGTTCATTGATTCACGAAAACTTCTTTAGCAAATATCATCGGCTCACCAAGGTCTCTCGACTGGATGGCCATGATTTGATGTAGCTCGGGGTAGTAGCCGGATTTGGTCAAAAAAGGGGCCTCAGTTCGGGGGGTATAACTGGCAAAGAAGGACGTCAGGCTGCTCCGTACTGCTAGTGCAGGACGAGGGGGTCTCCGTGCGTTTATGGGCGGTCTCTGATGATTGTCAAATCTACGGTGGAAGCATGCGGTGGCGGTATGATGAGGACGAGGGTGAGTTTGGGGTGGAAACGAAGAGTAGTGTTTAACTTGTTCAAAGCAGTAAGAAGAATACATATATGGTTCAGTCGTTAACAGTATATTATAATGTAATTAGTTTTTAATTATTGATAAAAGGTTAAGTTAGTATTTAATTAAATAACTAATCGTTGTTTTGCTCCAGATTTGAAGAAGTTGAAGTATGTGAGTAAATACAGTGAAGCCGTAAAGAACAAAACGCACTATTCTAGGAGAAGAAAGTATTGGCCTCTATATTGAAACGTAATTAGTTTATTAACTTTATAATTAAAGAAAATTTTTGGTTAATTAAATAATGGATTTAACATCATTAACACTTGCATTCAAGAAATTGGATGGGGGCAGGAATGAACGAGGCAGTAGGAACGTGAATTGCAGAACCAAAATGAAGGGATCAGAACCATTTTATTTAAAATGTAATTAATTAAAATATTTACATTAATTATATAATTATAGTTAATGAAAATATTTAAATAATAAATTTGTATATAATTAGATTATATAAACTTCGAATGTTAATAACTCCATCGTATGTTATCAGAAATGGACAAACCAAGTTGCGTTGGGATCATCTCGACAAACACTACATTATGGACTATTCTAAATAGTGATGGAGACAGTTGGAAATTTCGGTTAAATTAAACGACCGTTTAATCTAACAGTAGCAGAACCGTTTCAGAAACAAATCAAATCAAAGTGAGATAAACTCACTCAGTTCTTCCTACTTATATTTCATATAAGTTAGGTTTTTATTTTGAGTGCTATAGCTGCAAATGGTTGACTGTTTGTTGTTTGTTAAATATATATTCATATACTGATTGAACCGATGAAATTAAACATTGTTCAATTTCAGTGAAAACCAAATCGTTATTTTAACGGTTGGTCCCAATAAAGGTAACTTACCTTGTTGGTCACGTTTATAAAATAAACGTATTAAATTTAATGAATTGTTGGGATTGTTTTATTGATGTTTAATAAATTAGTTGTTGTTAAATAGCTGTTATTTACTGTTGTATTAGTTAAATTGAATTGAATGATTTTATATTGAGATAACCAATTTGGATGTAGGGAAGGACAGGTTGGAGGAATCCAAATGGATTCCGCAAATATGTTAATATTATTCATTTTCATATCATCATATGAACTGTTTAAACTTATTTGATTGAATGATTGATTTGATTTTTGACTGTTGACATGAAATTCGAAAATTGTTCTGTTTTAACCAGTGGGTAATATTGGTTAATAATTGGCAGTATATGGCCAAAAATCAATCATTTTTTTAAACATGGATCTACCTTAAGGTAAATCGACAAAAAGGAAATTATGAAATTATTTATAATTGAAAATAGATGTTTAAATCTATTAATTTTAAATAAAAAGTATTAAAAATAAATAAATATTTATTATTTATTATTTTAAATTTGCAATTGATTATTAAATGATTATACAATGCAAATCGTATGTTAATCTGTTTTATATGCAAATGAGCAGAAATTTACCAAACAGTTAAGAGATGAATAATTGTTTTTAAGAAACAATTTAAATGAAATTACTTAAATTAATTATATTATTAATTGATTTAAAAAAGGGAAAATTGGAATTAGTTAATGGGATAACCGTGTTTTAAATTGACAAAGTCAACCATTTTAAATGGATTGATTATTAAATTAATTTGTTTTGAATTTATCTAATGAAATAGTTAATGAATATTTGTTTAAATTTGTAATAAGATTTTTAAAAAGGAAATTACTATTTATTTTAGTCAATAAAGAAGTTAACCACTTATACAGTAGATAATGATGAAGTAAATTATTATTTCAATTGATAATAATTTAAGAGGTTACTTTTTAATTGGATTTCACTTAAAAAGTGATCGAATTTGAAATGAATCAAATTGAATGGTGAAAAGGAGTTTATGAACGAGTTTTATATTAAAAACCCATGTTTTTAAAACGAAGATATAAAAAGGATTTTAAGCGAATGGGATAGCTTAAATTAAATATTTACTGAATATTTGAAGTTAGAAAAAGGGAATTTAGAAATTTGGAAATGGTATGAAATAACGAAGTGAGATTTATTTCGAGGTTCGGAATGTTAAGCGGAGTTGAGAGTATAAGAAGTAAAAGGTTTTTGGAAAAGGCAACGAATATAAGTTGTCGTAAATGATTTATAAATGATTTTGTAAATGGATGTTAGGAGTTGAAATGTAATCGAAATTTTAGTTGTTTATAATAACTTAAAAATGGTATTTGTAAATGAAGTGAGAAAATTGAAAAATGATTTTTGTAACAATTATTAAAAACAATAAATTGAGTTATTTGATTTATAAACTGGACATCGTTAAAAGGATCGCAATGTGATTTTAGACAGCGCATAAGTTATCATAATGATTGAAAAAGATATAAATAAAGAAAGGAAAAAGCTTTAATATGAAATATGTTACCTTTGTTACAGATGATAAGTTGAATTGTTCTAATAAAAATAAAAATATAAGGATTCGTAAGAGATGTCAATTATAAGATTTGCAAAGATATTTATATATGATTTAAACCAAATATGGTATTGTTGTTACAAACAAGTTAAAGAATGTTTATATAGAGATGTTGAAGAAATTTTATAAAGGATTCTATTTATAATGGAATTGAACCTCGAGTAAAATATTATAAAGGATTATTAAAGATTAATGGCAAAATATAATAATAGTTATTTAATAGTTAATTAAATAAACGTTGTTGAGATTCAAATAAGGTTTTCAAAGGAAAACGTGTGGTTAATAAACTTCTATTTATTCCAAAGATATGAATTTTGTTAGTCAAGGTCTGAAAGGTAAATAAAATACCCCAACTTGAACAACTTCACGATTATCCAAGAATGGTATTGGTTTATAAACAAGAGGAATTAAGGGAAACATAAGTTACGATTTCCGAAAAGTATATTATAAACTGTATTCGAAAAGTTTATAAGCAAATGAAATAATTTTTATGAATATTCTTATTTATTATTGGTAAATGATAAACTCCAAAAAATTGAAACTTTTTAGGAATATAATTAACAGATGTTTAACAAAAGAGGCCAAGTAATGCCGAGTACTGAATCAGCAAACTCATTTCATTCACATGACTATTTATTTGATAGTTAAATAATAGCCTATCAAATCTGACCAAATACGATTGTTGGTACGGAAAGACCGGGATCGAATTATATTTCAAAACCATTCTGACCAACCAATACGTGGAAAATGTTAATTGAAGATGGAGCATTTGTGACGACCACTTTTCCCATTCAGACGGAGACAAGGGTAATCTTTGGAATATAACACAGAAACAGATAATAGCAGAACAGAATTAAATAAATACACCAGATAATGAACAATAGAATATACTGGATAAAAGTAATCATCAGAGTTACACATTATATAGGATCATACTTAGTACAAATACAGTTCAGCTATACATAAATGTCTACAGCGGAAACAAACAAAATATGTACAATAGGAGCTGAACAGCATAAAAAGAGATAAATAATAGAATCCATCTTCTGCTCCAGCTATCCAGAAAGAACCAGCTAAACCTGAATACAAGGCTGCCCGTGTAGAAAAAGGGGCACCCGAGTTTGAAAGTGAAACAAACTATGAGTCAGTCATGGGACTGGTATGAGAAATCTACTCAACACATTTATAATATGGCTAATCACAGGACCACGCCACTTTCGTGGAACGGGTTTACTCCATTGGATTGCCAGTGCTTTAAAACAAATCTTTCTTTTAAACATCGCAATGCTTTTTATAAAAATGAAGCCATTATAAGACTCAGTTCCCATCACACAATGCAACGCAAACCGGAGGATAGAGTTTTACCTTATAATGGCCAAAATATGATTGATACGAATAAAACAAAGGCATTTGATATTATTACCTGTGTTTATATGTTTCAAAAACAATTTGAATCATAACTATCAATCATAGGCGGCATGGGTACCATATATCATGTCGCCATATATATATAAACAATCAAAACCGCATAGTCACGTATTTGGAAATTGGATTTCCGTCATGAACCAAGGCAAAAGATAGTCCTTACCGAATTCGAGACAATCTAGCCTACCATGTCTCAGGATCAGAGCTCGAGTGACCCTTGGATCGTTAGGGCCGGTCCACCGATGTGGATTAAAAAGCCTGAGCAATACGTCTCCCCGCCCTATGGGGCGCAAATGAGCCAACGAATGACTCCATCGGACCCGGATCGTCCGATCTAACCGAGGCGCCTCGCAACAGTAACAACCACATAAGTAAAATGTCAGGCCGTGTAAAAACACTGACACAACTCCTAGCTAGAAAGAAACGCATGCCCTCCTTGAGGTCCTTCTCCCGTTTCTGGTTCATACCGGGGTGTGAGGCTCGCGAATTCACGTCATACACAAAGCTACGCCACACAGGCCGTGCTTTGATCATCACCACAAGACTTTGCTTTTCAACAGAAGCCCTTATCATTTGCCACTTTGGTATGCCACACTAGCAATTCATGCCATGCGACTGATGTCCATCGATATACAACCTCTGAGCTCGTGTGTCTCAGGGAAGGGCATTAAGCAAAAGAATAAATTCTCCTCCGCCAAACAGATGTATATTTAACAGAGATCAATCAACACAGAATAAAATCCAATGTCAGACACACAGTCCATTTACAAGTCCATTCTGGGTCTGAACGAAACCGGAGGCACTATATACCTCGCAAACCCATCGATCACCACGTACGTCTGGACGATCACCACTCATTATCCATATTTCGGGATGCCTCCCAATCAGGACCTCGGTTACACCCAAATGAGGTGAAGATCTCCGGTCTTCGACCACCTTCTTCATCTTCGACTTTCAGTCGTCGGTCAATTATTTGAAATGAGAATTAACTCGGCCTTTTCAAATAATTCACGGATATTTAGAATTTCAAATCAATTTGTTTCAATGGTTAAATCATTCGACAACACCAAATTTGTTCTTTAATGTAATTTTCACACCAAACACATTCAACCATCAAATACCACACAAATCGAGCAAATTCAGTTTATTTCCATTCCATATCGTTTACGATATTTTATAATGATATATCGCTATTTTTATTTATTTTAAAATAGCCAATTTATTCAAAATGACGCTTTGGGCCATAACGCGGCCGTGGCGCTGTTTTTCTTCAGATTTGATTTACACATATCTGAAAATCTAACCGTTGGATCTTCACAAAATTTATATCATTAGAAAGATCCTTTCAAAACGAATCCAACGGTTCCAGTTTCGGGAAAATCCGATGGTCGGATCTCCCAGTATAATAGTTTGAAGTTTCGATTTAAAATACGAACTATAGCGTCGTTATTCGATTAAATATATTTATATATATATATATATAATCGATTCTGGCGCTGTTTTTCTTCAGATTTGAATTAAAAATTCCAGACAATCCAACCGTTGGATTTTTACAAAGTTGGTGTCGTTGGAAAGATATTTCCAAGGCGAACCCAACGATTGCGGTTTCAGGAAAATCCGATGGTCGGATCTCCCGTACTAATCGTTTGAAATCACGGTTTCAAAATACGAACTACAGCGTCGTTTTTCGATATATTTCAATTCTATTTAAATATATATATCGGTTCTTCGATTTCAAAACCATATGAATTTCACACTTTTGATAAAAATGATATTTTCATCTAACTGCCTTCTATTTCAACACTTCACCATATTTGACACTCATGTATATAATAAAAATGTGATTTTTGTTGTAAAACAATTCATTTCAAAACATTGTTATTTTATATAGTTCATACAGATGATAAAAATGTGATTTTTATTATAAAACAATTTATTTCAAAACACCGTTATTTTATATAGTTCGTATAGATGATAAAAATGTGATTTTTATTATAAAACAATTTATTTCAAAATATGAACACCATTCAACACATGAATTTCAACTCAACAACGTTTCCACACATGGAGGTTTTCTATTCAACGAATAAATATAGTTTCTACAAATGAAAATAATTCAAACACATGAATATTATTCAAAATTTCGGCAGCATAACAGCAGGGTAGTTAAAACCGGGACCTTCCCTAGTACGGCTCCTCGCTCTACCTTAAAACCTCGCGGTTTTTGACAATGGAGAATCATGCATCTAGTTCGCACGCAGGCGGCATGTATATATTTATTTCATTTCCACAAACTAATCCTATGTGGTTTCAACCAAATATTTCTCAACCACAAATGGGTATTTTTTAACCACAATCAACCAATATCAACCACAAACAATCACAATCAACCATTCGCTATCAATCAATTTTCACACCAATCACAACCAATAAATATCGTCCATGGTTTGTGGACGAGGGGCGTGTGTATATATATATATATATATATATATATATATATATATATATATTTAGCAATTCACTTCTATTTCAACACCTATATAATTTTTACAACGCATATATAACTTATACATCGAACGTACAACTCATACAACGCTTACACATGAGATGTACAATGCTTATATAACTCATACATCGACTATATAATTTATACATCGTCATTTTTCCATATCGTTTATAAATTAAAAATCTCACTTTGGGTTCCACTCCACCAAAAATAGTAGAAGGCTCAGAAAAATATGCGGTCTCTTGTAAAATGTAGAAGACGTCCACACGGTCACGATATTTCCTGTTTCATCGAATTTTGTCATGAAACGAAAAAGATATGATTTTTCAAAGTTCAGATGTAATAAAGGACCCACCTTTCACGATGGTTCAAAACTAGGTTTTGATCTTTCGATCAAACCGTTGCGCCATAGGAGAATCAGCTTACACAGCGTCGAAGAGCTTCGAACCACCTTCCCGGCGCTAGTGGTTTCACTCCGTTCGGTGGCGCCTGAAGGCTCGGCGGCGCTCCAAAGTCGTTGACTTTGAGGACCCGTATCTCCCTCCACACTTGATGATAACTAGCAAACCTTAGATGGATTTAAAGAGGAGACGAAGAGCTTTGAAATGAATCAAGAATCACTCGATTTCATTGTGAAAAGTGGGAGAAATCAAATAGAGAAGGTGGCGACATCATTTCCGTCGTGCGCAGTATACATTGGGGAGAGAGAAGATGGTAACTGGCCAATGAGAGATTTTCTTCATATTTATATTTTTTTAAATTTCGAAAATACCCCCTTTCCCACACGAACGCCAATTCAAACCCAACGACTGTCGTCCCTAGCGTTTTACCCCCATTCCGAACACAATGGGATATGTTTCGTAGGCCCATTCGACTGTTTCAATCAGTTTTCCTTCAAATTAACATATGTAACATTCAATATTCAATTTGAACGTACATTTCAATTTGCCAGGGCCACAAACTGATTCGAAAAATTCCAGAAAAATAAATCTAGCTATGTTTTGATGATACGGTCCCAACAAAACTAGTTTCTTCGAATTCTGAGACCGTTTGTAAAAAGGCCCATTTCTGGTCGATCCAATTTAACTATAATTGACCAAAACACCTTTTTCTTTGCCACGCTCACATACTAGCTTCGAAAATTATGAAATTTGAAACCTAGCAATAACTTCACATCCCGGATCCAACAAAAGTGGTTTCGTCGAATTCCGAGGTCGTATGCAAAATGGCTAATTTCACGGGCTATATAAATTTCATAGCGACCCTTCTGAAAATTCGTTTGGCCATAACTTTTGCTTTCCGCTATGAAAATTCGATTTTTCAGATTCGTTAGAAAGGTGTTCACTAACAGATTTAAATATTTTTGGTTTCACTCAAATCCGTTTTGTTTTGCACCCGGTACAGTCCGACAAAGTTTGAATTCAATTTTTGAAACTACAGCGCCATTTCAAGCCTTGTTTATAATTAGAATTAATTATATTCGTTTTCAATTGTCGATTCAAACTCAGTTTTCATCGCTATTAATTAAAATATTTATTTTAAATATTTAAAATCCATTATTTTTGCCAATTTAAAATTTTTAAATTGGTTCAGATTTTCTGGGTCGTTACAGCATTGAAGACCGTGGATTTCCATAAACGGAAGAAATACTTGTTGAATTTCTCTAGTTTAGCGGTTAGAGATATTTCGACAGTGATTCTGTCATGAGCGAATTCTTCAGATTGCAAGGACTACTCGCTACTGATCGTTGGGGTGATTCCTATATAAGGATGTGGTAGGAGGGTGCCTTCGGTTCATTATGTTCCTGGATGACTTGTATGGATGAATGTCTGACAGAGTATTTCTTAAGAATCACGTACGTTGATTTTTACAAACGTATTTTGTTAGTGGCGGAGAACGGCCGTTCTCTTAGCTTAACAATATTTTTATGGACATCAAGTAGTGATTTGGCGGACTCTACGATGTGGCATTCAAAGTGAATGGTGACCAGATGTTTTAATAATAATAATAAAGGTAAATAAACAACTAATTAAATAAATTTAGACCTCAAGCCTCATCAACCGGGAAATGGCATAAATTCGGGTAGGTCGCATTGCTACGTGGGTCACACCCATCAAAAGGGTATATCATTACCTGATCTGGTGAAATCAAATGCCTTCGGTTGTCCCTTTTATTTTTGTATGTGTGCTATCAGTTCGGTTGGCTGTCCCCAACCGTGGTAATGATATATTTGGTACTCTCAGGCGAAGTGAGGGGTCAATCATATTTAGCATGGGTTGCAAGATGCTCTTGTTGAACCCCAATGTATTCATCTCCAGATGTACATTGTCGGGAAGGTGGTCCCATACCTTGTCAGATAAGAGCCCTCGGTTTTGATTTTATACTATACATGTAGAGCGTGAGATGCAAGCGTTCTGCTGGATTGATATTTATTTGTATTTAGACACTATTATAATATCAGAAAAGATATTGATTTCAAAAATGTTTCTTGGTTATAGTAAGCTAAAAACGTCCGTATTTATGTGTGGATTTGGTCTTACGATTATCCTTTTCTTTCAAAAAAGATTTTGACTTTAAAATCAAGATTTGTGATACCTATGAACTTAGTGTTTTTTTCTCACTCTGGTTCACTAGACTGATTTGGCATTTGTAATGCTCCGGTTAGACCGGGTTGTACAGGTCCAAGTTATCAGATGTTGTGATGTCTAGAGATGAGCTGGAGGTGTTTAGACATATGCTAAGACATAGTATTATTCTGTTGTGTAATTGTATCCGAGGACAGGTTATTATAACTATCCAGATGTGTGGATGTACTCTGATGATTGTAAGCATTTTTAATAGCTCTCTATAAAGATTTATTTCTATATTATATTTTATTCCGCTGCTATGTGTGACTATATGTTGTGTTAGTTCTTCTTCTATTCTAATGTTTCTTTATTTCTTATCTCACCCTCTATTTTCTTTCTAATAATGTTCCTGTAATTCGATGCTTAAATGTTCGACATGGTGTTTTTATGTCGGTTTTCGGGGTCGAAAATCCGTGGGCCGTTACAATTTTCTAGACATATCAAACCTTCACATTTTACATGTGAACATTATTGTTATTTCTTATATGTCATTTTCTGATTATATCTCTTATCCTATTTTAGTTTATTATGATGAGTACAGTTAGTCTGATCCGTTTATTGTTTATTTTTTTTATAAATAACACTCGGGTCAAATTGAGTATTACAGGTGCTTCTTCAAGACTTCTAGTAGGAACCACTTCTTGGTTTTTCATGTATACATTGTTATTGTAGTAATTTTGGGATATATGTATACGAGACACCTATCCATACATATTCTTTTGGCTAGAACTTGTACCTATTCTTTAGTTGTATAGTGGATTGACTATGACCACTATCTTTGTTTTTACTCTTATGTGTTATGTCCATATCTATTTCCGTCTTAGTGATGTGAATATATGTGTCTTACTCTGATTATATTGTCATGTATTTTAGAATGATTCTGAAACGACCCGAAATCCCCCTTACGGGAAATCCCGGATTGAGTCGAGAACAAGCCACAAAACAACGCAGACGGAAGAACATTTCATTGTATTTTACAACAATTCCATCAGATTGCAAGAATATACAGAGTATAAATCAATATTATACAACAGAAAATATCAGAGATTACAATACATTACATAGCAGCGGAAAATAATACAATACACAACTAGAAGAGATATGCAGATTGTAACACCCCACCTCCGCCAGGGTGGCTCTTGCAAGCACTCTGACTTTGGAGGGGCGTTTGAATCAGGTAAACATGCATAATGATATATCAAGGCTCTCAACAGAAATACTACCTCGATCGGGAACTGGAGCGGTATTGAGAGCATGAACTTGCCCTCCTGAAGGTCCAGCACGCTGAGTCTGACCCTGGCCTTGCCCTTGCTTCTTCGGTCGCCCTAGCCTCCAAAAGTCTCCTATACCAAACAGGTACGTGCACTCCCTCCGGAATAGCAAAGTTATCGGCCATACTGAAAACGAAGAAAAAGACAGATTCAGAATGGCGAAAAAAAACGAAGGAATTTTGCTAATGGCTTTTTGGGGAATAGCCTTTAAAATAAACTAGACTTTTCTTTGGAAAATACTTTATACTTGGTTTTGAAAATAGTTTTCCAAAAAAAAGTCTAGTTTATTTTAAAGGCTATTCCCCAAAAAGCCATTAGCAAAACTCCTTCGTTTTTTTTTTCGCCATTCTGAATCTGTCTTTTTCTTCGTTTTCAGTATGGCCGATAACATTGCTATTCCGGAGGGAGTGCACGTGCCTGTTTGGTATAGGAGACTTTTAGAGGCTAGGGCGACCGAAGAAGCAAGGGCAAGGCCAGGGTCAGACTCAGCGTGCTGGACCTTCAGGAGGGCAAGTTCATGCTCTCAATACTGCTCCAGTTCCCGATCGAGGTAGTATTTCTGTTCAGAGCCTTGATATATCATTATGCATGTTTACCTGATTCAAACGCCCCTCCAAAGTCAGAGTGCTTGCAAGAGCCACCCTGGCGGAGGTGGGGTGTTACATTTGGGTGACCTTGGTAGCCCGGTGGGCTATTACATCCTCTAGACGTTCCACTTTGGAAGTGGGAGAGTATTTCCATGGATTTTATTGATGGCCGCAGAAAAAGCATTCACCATTCTTCCTTTTCCTCTTCTTACAATCCTTAATAAGATGCCCAACTGAACCGCAATAATGGCACTTTTCCTTGTTGTTCTTCCCCTTGTTGCCTTGACTCTTATTCTTGTTCTGATTGCCTTGACTGCTTTGACCACTTGGATTACCCTGATTTCCTTTTCCCTGGGAATCTGTTGAGGCTTTGTATTCTGGATTTTGGTGGTACTTGGGAAGACCATCTTCCTCTTGTTGAGTTTGCATATAATAACAGTTATCAGGCAAGCATAGGGATGGCACCATTCGAAGCTTTATATGGGAGGCCGTGCAAGTCGCCTACATGTTGGTGGGAGACTACAGATAAGCTTATACTTGGGCCTGATCTGATCAGAGATACATCCGAGAAGGTCGAGTTGATTCGGAGACGGATGAAAGCGGCCCAAGACCGACAAAAATCCTATGCTGATAAGCGGAGAACTGATTTGGAGTTTGATGTTGGGGATATGGTTTTCGTGAAGGTTTCTCCTTTACGGAATGTGGTCCGATTTGGAGCCGTTGGGAAGTTGGCACCGAGGTTTGTTGGACCATTCCCTATTTTAGAGAGGATCGAGCAGATGGCTTATAGAGTGAAGTTGCCCGAGAAGCTTGCCGGAGTACACGATGTTTTTCATGTCTCGCATCTCCGGAAGTGTTTACATGAATCAGCAGAGGTTGTTGAGCCAAGTGTTCTGGATACGCTTAGAGCGCATCAGTTGAAGGCCAAATTCTCCAAGTGTCACTTTTGGAGAAGGGAAGTTATTTACAGTATACACCGATGCATGTGGCACGGGGTTAGGAGCTGTTCTGATGCAAGAAGGAAGGGTGATATGCTTTGGCGGAGGTGGGGTGTTACACAGATACAAAGCTTTCCGGATATCATTCCATCTGTAAACCAGGATCCTGTGAATATAAATCTGCAAAACTAAAACTACTAGTTGCTCGTGTCAAATAAGGGCACCTAGAGTTTTGGTTAAAATAATAAACTCCTGGTCAGTCATGGGACTGGTGTGAGAACTAAAACAGTTATAAATCTTTATTTTAAACTTAGGTAAATCAAGGGACCACGCCATATAACACGGAACGGGTTTCCTCCCAAGAATACCAGTGCATATAACAACAGCGCAATGCTAAATAAAGAAAAATGAAGCTATTATAAGACCCAGTTCCCATCACACAATGCAACGCAAGCCGGAGGATAGGGTTTTTACCTTATAATAGCCAAGAATGCTTGATACGTTTAAAACAAATCTTTTGATACTATAATAAGTGTATAGTGTATAAAACAACTTCAAATCATAAGTATCAATCATAGACGGCATGAGTGCCCCCATCCCACTATGTCGCCATACTAGGCTCTACAAATAAAACCGCAGAATCACGTATTTGGAAATTTGATTTCCATCTATGAAGTGAGGCCAGGGATCGTTCTCTACCGATTCGAGATGCTCTAGCCCATGTCTCAGGCAAGCGCGCAGGCAAGCCTTGGATCATCAGGGCCAGTCCACCGATGTGTATTATTATGCCTGAACAATACGTCTCTCCGCTCTATGGGGCGTAAATGAGCCAACAAATGACTCCATCGGACCTGGATCTTCCGATCAAACCGAGGTGCCTCGTAACAGCAACAACCACATAAGTCAAACTCGTCAGGGCGTGTAAAACCATTGATGCCACTTCTAACTAGAAAGAAACGCATGCCCTCCTTGAGGTCCTTCTCCCGTTTCTAGTTCATACCGGGTGTGAAGCTCGCGAATTAAACGTTACACAAAGCTATGCCACAAAGGCCGTGCTTTGATCATCAACCACAAGACTTTGCTTTTCAACAGAAGCCTTGATCATTTGCCACTTAGGCATGCCACACAGGCAATTCATTCCATGCGATGGATATCCATCAATATATAACCCCTGAGCTCGTACGTCTCAGAGAAGGGCGTTAAGCAAGAGAATAAATTCTCCGCCGCCAAACAGATATATATTTAATAGAAATCAATCACACATACTGAAATCCAATGTCAGACACACAGTCCATTTACAAGTTCGTTCTGGGACTGAACGAAACCGGAGGCACCTAGTACCCCGCATATCCATCGATCTCCAAGTACGTCTGGACGATCACCAACTGTTTCCATCTTCTTGGGTGTACATCCCAATCAAGATCATCAGTAATCACCCAAACGACGTGAAGACCTCCGGTTTTCGACCATCATCTTCATCTTCGACTTATCGTTGTATCAGTTATTCAGAATGGGATAAACCCGGTCTTTCCGAATAACTCGCGTATATTATAAACAAGTGTTACACAAACACAACATGCGCCTCATTCCAATTCATCAGTCACTAGCCGTAAATTAACAAGAGAATAATTCCCCAAATATTAACCCCGAAGGCCGAAACCAACATCAGATCAATATCCAGAAAACCATTCTGCTTAGCTAACCGATAGTTACTTTCTAAATTTTACATTCTTAGGGAAAGGTTCCCATTAATTTTATCAAAGATAAATTCTTTTAAATTTATTCTTTAATCTTCCTTTGAATATCATTTCAAACTAGTCAGGATTAACGAACCTTACCGAAGTAATCATTTGTTTTAATTTCCCAATCCCAACCTATTCATCCCATAAAGTAAAACTGGTAATACTTCATATCTAACACCACGGTGTTATCGGTAAATTCAATTACCATTTCACGTTCAATTCTAATTAAAGATTTAACTATCGCCTGGAGCAAAACTGGTGATACTCCATTCTCGACCTTTTCAATCTAATTCAAGATTAATTAAAACTCCACTTAGTTTTAATCTTTAACTGGGTTAAAGAATAAGTGTCATTTAAAACACGGTTCACGATAAACCCCAAAATCACATCACATTTCAATCAGTCCCTAACCGTAAATTAACAAGTTAGCAATTCCCTAAGTACTAACCCCGAAGGCCGAAACCAACATCAGATCAATACCCCAGAAACCATTCAACTTAACTAATCTCCAGTTAGTTTCTGATTTTCTTAACTCCTTTGGGTCTAAGAACAGTATCATTGAGGATACTGTCCACGACGACTCAAAATCACATTCTATTAATTATCGGGTTAAAGAACGAGTGTTATTTAAAACACCGTTCATGATAAACCTAAAAATCAATTCGAATTCAATTCCAATTAAATATTATTTAATTGGTACACTTCATTAAATCTAACTAAAAAGATTTAATCTTTTTCTCAACTGGGCTTAAGAACAGTGTTAATGAAGACACCATTCACGACAAACCCAAATCACATTTGATTTTAAATACAAGGCTCTGAATAGAAAATATATCGGCTTATATTCAATATCAAATTCTACGACCAACAAATATCGTATTGGAAATAACGATATAAATATATCTTTGAAATTTCCATAACAATATCTGTGTAATCACGAAATCCAACATCGAAATAATCCAAAGACAATTTCGATTCAAATCCATTCCAATTCAATTATTGGAAATTCTGGTTACTTTTAAAACCCTTTTCAAATTCAATTTATTTATTTAAAAATAATAGAATTATAATTCTAGTTCAAAACTAGTTCATTTCGATAAAAATCTATTTTTATCTTTTCAAATATGGAGTTTTTCATCCTGATTCTTTCTAAATCATTTCTTATGATTTTACACAAATTATTACTATTTTTAATAATTTTATCAAGGCCCGTACAGTCGATTTCCATCAACGGCCATCGAACTGCACTTACAGCGACCTTTTCCAAATTTGATTTGGACATAATTCCAAATCCAACCGTTAGATTTCAAATTCTTAATATTCATTAGAAAGCTCTTTTCGATACGAACCCAATGGTTCCGGTTTCAGGAGAATCCGACGGTCGGATCTCCCGCAATATCCATTCGAAGTCAATGGTCGAAATTCGCGAACTACCGCGACGCGGCGCGTTCTATTCAGGCCATTATATTATATATAAATATATAATATATACTTCGTCGATTTCCATTTAAAACGTATTTTTATAATTCGTTTTCAAAACGATTTCAACTTCATTTCTAATTCAAATCAAAATTGAATTTTTCCTTATAAATTCGTTTTAAATTCATTTCAAATTGATTTCAATTCAAATTGATTTATATTCAAATTGATTTCTAATTCAAATTCAGTTCGTTTTCAATTCAATTCAATTTCGATTCGAATTCATTTATGTTCAATTTCAATTCGAACTCATTTATATTCAATTTTAATTCGAATTAATTTATATTCAATTTCAATTTGAATTCATTTATATTCAATTTCAATTCGAATACATTTATATTCAATTTCAATTCGAATTAATTTATTTTCAATTTCAATTCGAATTCCTTTATAATCAATTTCAATTCGAATTCATTTATATTCAATTTCAATTCGAAGTCCAATTCTTTTCAAAATATTAGATTTTGAAATCACTTTCGATATTCATTATAAAATGAAAAAAATCTATATAAATATCGTTCACGTATAAATGGCGTCAATCTAATCAACACGGCTTCATATATTTCTATTTTCAAATATTTCTTTTTCAAAACTGGAATAAAGCCCAATCAATTACCATATAATGTTAATTATATGGATTTTCTACAACACATGTATACAATAACAACGATGAATAATCAACCAATATCCAAAGTGCATTCTACACTGTATAAGCATCAAATATAAATATTCAACGCTTATAACAGTCTGTCAATCAAACGATCGACATACAACTAAACAATCGGGATTAGTGTACGTCAAATATCATCCCAATACCCGTGTGGGGTTTCAAACAATCAAACACAGATTTTATTTGTGCAGTTGGGCGATGTGTAGAATTTATCGTCCCAATCGATATCAGTCAAATGTGTGTATATAAACAAATCGTCCGATTTGTTTATTTCATTTAATATACACGTTAAAAATTCTATTTTCAACTATAAAATATTTTTAACTATATAAATATTTTATTTCATTTCATAACACATCACACAATCAACCACACATCAAAATCAAATAAACAAGCATACAAGCCATCCATGGTCTGTGGACGACGGGTGTCGGGTGCTACTAAACACCGTCTGCATCCTAGTATATATTTTAACTAGAAAATTAAATTAAAAGTGAGAAGTTCTCATAGAGGGTTCCACTCCGCCGTTCTTTGCTGTTGAACTGCTGAACCGTCTGGATCGGTTTGAAATTCCAATGTAGTTCTTTTCACGCTGTTCAGAATAAAAATTATATTTTTAACCTTTCTATATTATAAAAATCATATTTTTAACCTTTCTATATTATAAAAATCATATTTTTAACCTCGCTCACATACATATAAAGATCGTATCTTTCTACAAACGAAAATCATTTCTTGTTACAAAAGAAAACCAAATCTTTTTGCTTAGAAAAATCTAATCTTTTTATATGAATAGAAATTATACTTTTCATATGAACGAAAATCATATCCTTTCATAATAGAAAAATCATACCTTTCTATTGTTAAAAATTTAGTCTTTTTACTTTTAAAAATCATGTCTTTTCTTTTCATGAAAATCAAAACCTTTATACTATATATAAAAAATCAAAACCTTTATACTATATATAAAAAATCAAAACCTTTGGATATCCTTTCAGTTTATAAAATCAAATCATCTCAGATTTTGTTTGCTTATCATACATATGTAAATCGGTTTTATTTTTCTGAATAAATTAAAGTAAATAAAATAAAATAACCTTACTGTTGAAGTTTGGGGGAGAGGAGGGCTCACTGTCGGCTCAGGAGGAGGTGGCGGAGAGGGAGCAGGCGGCGCCGGTGGGTGGGCTTGGTGGTGGTGCAGGGGGTCGGGGGGTGGAACAAGCGGCGGCATGGCGCAGTGGCCACAGGTCTAGGCGTTGGCGTCGGTCTTCATTTCAGAGGAGAGAGAAACGAGGGCGGAGAGGGAAGACAGGGTGGCACGAGAGGGAGGGGATCGCCAGCCTCCGGCGGTGGTGCGGTGTGGAGATGGCGATGGACGCCATCGATTTGTGGAGCGCGCTTTTTTCTCTCTTTAATTTGGGTTTCGGGTTTGACTATAAACGCAAGGGAAGGGGAGATAAAGTAGAGGGAGGGGCTTAGGGTAATTATTTATATTATATTTTTATGTTTATTTTTGACCAAAAAGTTACCTTATAAATCGAACACCAAATCGATCCCGACGACTGTCGTCCATAGCTAATTACCCCCATTCCGAACTCAATGGGATATGTTTCGCAAGCCAATTCTGCTGTTTCGAACAGTTTCTGTTAAGTTTAAAATATAAATCATTATATTCAATTTTAAACGTACATTTCAAATTACCGGGACCACATACGGTCTCTAAAAATTCCAGAAAAATAAATCTAGCTATGTTTTGACGATACGGTCCCAACAAAACTAATTTCGTCAAATTCTGAGACCGTTTGAAAAATGACCCTTTTCTGGTCGATCCAATTTAACAGAAATCGACCAAACACATTTTCCTTTGCCACGCTCACATACTAACTTCAAAAATTATGAAATTTGAAACATAGCAATAATTTGACATTCCAGATCCAACAAAAGTGGTTTCGTCGAAAACCAAGGTCGTTTGCAAAATTTCCATTTTTAAGGGCCTTTATATATATTAAAATATATATAAATTCCACAGCGACTTTTCTGAATTTTAAACTGGACGTATCTTTTTACTTCTAATGTGAAATCTCAGCTTCTTACATCCGTTAGAAAGATATCGTCAAACAGATTTAGATATTTCTTGTTTCGCTCAATTCCGACTTAAAACGAATTCTGTTTATTCATTTGAAATTCGAAATCGAAATTTCAAACTACCGCGCCATTTTAGGCTCGTTATATAATTAAATTAAAATTATTCATTTTAATTTCATCGAAAATAAATTTTCCGTCGTTATTATTTAAATAATTCGTTTTAAATAATCAAAATTCGCTAAAATTGCCAAGATAAAAATTTTAAATTGGCTCACATTTTTGGGCTATTACAATCTCCCCCACTTAAAACTTTTCGTATCCAAAAAGGAATGAAGCCGAAAGTTGTTTAAAAAATCAACTCAACTTTCGATATTTCCATTATGGCTTAAGTTCTTCAACTTTTCAATTTCTAAGAACTTTTCAAATTTTTCAAAAATTTGGCTAACACCCTAAATTTTCGAAAAATTTCGCCACAACCTCCCCTGCACCGAGAGCACCGGGAAAATCCCGAAATTTCCATACAGGCCCTCCGATCTCAAAAAGAAAAAGAAAAAGCCAAGCGGCTAGCCAATCGGCTAATAAAATCATCATCACCCAAACAAAATAGTAAATTATGGTAAACATGTACCTATTTGTCGGGCAAACAAATTTTATTCTCAGCTCTAGTCTCGTTGCAATGACCTGTTCAATGTAAGTACATGTACATGCATGCAAATGCGACAAATTTTCACTATAACTCACAATTTGATTTAATTTGTCTATATGGTACAAATTTTAATTAATCAACCAATAATCAACAACACAACCATCAATAAATTAGTTGATTATCGTTTCAAACTCATAATTCTGATATGTAGTCAAAAAATAAAATTTTTGATGCCAAATCACAACAATAAGCCCTATCTAGTTTCGGTTCTCACACCAGTCAAATGGAAATATATAGAAATATCACTTTCGTCGCTCGAAAATAAATACTGGCGATGGTGCCCCGTCACCAGAATTATCCCCGGGCACTAGAGTGCGATTATATAACTATCCAATACATTAAAACTTCGAATACACGTTTGCAAGACATATATGCAAAATCTTTATATATTGGATTGTCCAAATTCATTTAAAATAAATATTCAAATACGAATAATTGATTTAAATTTCAAAACAAAACTTGTTTTCATTTTAATAATATACTCTTCACACTCGTTCTAGGATACTACTGATCCCATCTCTAACGAGTCATCCCCATTGGATATTACAAATCCAATATCAGATGAATTCTTTCGTATGGTTCTAATGTGCCTTGTTCTCTGAGCTTTGTAAACCAAAAGCTCCGATACCACGCTGAAACGACCTGAAATCCCCCTTACGGGAAATCCCGGATTGTGTCGGGAACAAGCCACAAAACAACGCATATGGAAGAACATTTCATTGTATTATACAACAATTCCATCAGATTATAAGAATATACAGAGTATAAATATATATTATACAACAGAAAATATCAGAGATTACAATACATTACATAGCAGCGGAAAATAATACAATACACAACTAGAAGAGATATGCAGATACAAAGCTTTCCAGATATCATTCCAGCTGTAAACCAGGATCCTGTGAATATAAATCTGCAAAACTGAAACTACTAGCTGCCAGTGTCAAATAAGGGCACCCAGAGCTTAGGTTAAAATAATAAACTCCAGGTCAGTCATGGGACTGGTGTGAGAACTAAAACCGTTATAAATCTTTATTTTAAAGTTACGTAAATCAAGGGACCACGCCGTATAACACGGAACGGGTTTCCTCCCAAGAATACCAGTGCATATAACAATAGCACAATGCTAAATAAAGAAAATGAAGCTATTATAAGACCTAGTTCCCATCACACAATGCAACGCCAGCCGGAGAATAGGGTTTTTACCTTATAATAGCCAAGAATGCTTGATACGTTTAAAACAAATATTTTGATACTATAATAAGTGTATAGTGTATAAAACAACTTCAAATCATAAGTATCAATCATAGACAGCATGAGTGCCCCATCCCTGAGACGACCCCAAACCCCATACTGACGGTGGCAAGGGTAATCCTTGGAAAATAACACAGAAACAGATAATAGCAGAACAAAAATAAATAAATACACCAGATAATGAACAATAGAATATACTGGATAAACGTAATCATTAGAGTTACACAGTATACAGGATCATACTTAGTACAAATACAGTCCAACTATACATAAATGTCTACAGCGGAAAACAAACAAAATATGTACAATTGGAGCTGAACAGCATAAAATAGATAAATGATAGAATCCATCTTCAACTCCTGCTATCCGGATAAAGCCAGCTAAAACCTGAATACAAGGTTGCCCGTGTAGAAAAAGGGGCACCCGGGTTTGAAAGTGAAACAAACGACGAGTCAGTCATGGGACTGGTATGAGAAATCTACTCAACACATTTAATATATGGCTAATCAGAGGACCACGCCACTTTCGTGGAACGAGTTTTCTCCATTGGATTGCCAGTGCTTTAAAACAAATCATTCTTTGAAACATCGCAATGCTTTTTATAAAAATAAAGTCATTATAAGACTCAGTTCCCATCACACAATGCAACGCAAACCGGAGGATAGAGTTTTACCTTATAATGGCCAAAATATGCTTGATACGAATAAAACAAAAGAAATTGATATTGTTACTAGTGTTTATATGTTTCAAAAATAATTTCGAATCATAACTATCAATCATAGACGACATGGGTACCATATATCATGTCGCCATATATATATGTACAATCCAAAACCGCACAGTCACGTATTTGGAAATTGGATTTCCGTCATGAACCAAGGCAAAAGATAGTCCTTACCGACTTCGAGACAATCTAGCCCATGTCTCAGGGCCCAGACTCAGGTGGGCCCTTGGAGCGACTGGGTCGGTCCACCGATGTGGATTAAAATTCCTGAACACTACGTTTCTCCACCCTATGGGGCGTAAATGAGCCAACGAATGGCTCCATCAGTACCGGATCGACCGATATATCTGAGGCGCCTCGCTATACATCATCCACATAAGTAAAATGTCAGGCCGTGTAAAAACACCGACACAACTCCTAGCTAGAAAGAAATGCATGCCCTCCCTGAGGTCCTTCTCCCATTTCCGGTTCATACCGGGGTGTGAGGCTCGCGGATTCACGTTATACACAAAGCTACGCCATACAGGCGGGGGTTTGATCATCACCACAAGACTTTGCTTTTCAACAGAAGCCCTGATCACTGCATCTTAGCATGCCACACAGGTAATTCACACCGTGCAACTGATAGCTATCAATCACACAGAATAAATTCCAATGTCAGACACACTGTCCATTTGCAAGTTCGTTCTGGGTCTGAACAAAACCGGAGGCACTATATACCTCGCAAACCCATCGATCACCACGTATGTCTGGACGATCACCACTCATTACCCGTATTTCGGGATGCCTCCGGATCAGGACCTCGGTTACCGTCCAAACGAGGTGGAGATCTCCGGTCTTCGACCACCGTCTTCATCTTCGATTTCATATCGTCGATTCAGTTATTCAGAATGGGATAAACCCGGTCTTTCTGAGCAACTCGCGTATATAATAAAAAATTGCTACACAAACCCTACTACGCATCATTTCAATTCATTAATCACTAACCGTCGATCAATAAGAGAACGATTTCCCAAATATTAGCCCCGAAGGCCGAAACCAACATCAGATCCATACCCAAGAAACCATTCGACTTAGCCAACCTTCAGTTAGTTTCTAAATTTCACATCCATATCGTTTATAATATTTTATAACGATTTATCGCTATTTTTATTTATTTTAAAATAGCCAGTTTATTCAAAACGACGCTTCGGGCCATAACGCGGCCGTGGCGCTGTTTTTCTTCAGATTTGATTTACACAATCTGAAAATATAACTGTTGGATCTTCACAAAATTTACATCATTAGAAAGATCTTTTCAAAATGAATCCAACGGTTCCAGTTTCGGGAAAATCCGACGGTCAGATCTCCCGGTATAATCGTTTGAAGTTTCGATTTCAAAATACGAACTTCAACGTCGTTATTCGATTAAATATAACTATATTTATATATATATATATATATATATATATATATATAAATATAATCGATTCTGGCGCTGTTTTTCTTCAGATTTGAATTAAACATTCCAGACAATCCAACAGTTGGATTTTTACAAAGTTGGTGCCGTTGGAAAGATATTTCCAAAGCGAACCCAACGGTTGCGGTTTCGGGAAAATCCGATGGTCGGATCTCCCGCACTAATCGTTTGAAATCGCGGTTTCAAAATACGAACGGCAGCTTCGTTATTCGATATATTTTAATTCTATTTATATATATATATATATCGATTCTTCGATTTCAAAGCTATATTCTTTTCATACATTTGATAAAAATTATATTTTTATCCAACTGTCTTCTATTTCAACACTTCGCTATTTTTAACAATTCATGTATATATTAAAAATGTGATTTTTAATGTAAAACAATTTATTTAAAAACTCTACTATTTTATATAGTTAATATAGGTGATGAAAATAGGATTTTTATTATAAAACAATTTCTTTCAAAATATGAATACCATTCAACACATGAATTTCAATTCAATGAATGAATTTCGATTCAACACATAAAGGTTTTCTATAGTTTATATATATATAGATAAAAATGTGATTTTTATATTTTAAACACGAATACCATTCAACATATGAATTTCAATTCAACGAATGAATATCGATTCAACACATGAAGGCTTTCTATAGTTTGTATATATAGATAAAAAGGTGATTTTTATATTTAAAACATGAATACCATTCAACACATGAATTCTATTCAACGAATGAATTTCAATTCAACACATGAAGGTTTTCTATAGTTTATATATATAGATGAAAATGTGATTTTTATATTTAAAACACGAATACCATTCAACACATGAATATGATTCAACGAATGAATTTCTATTCAACACATGAAGGTTTTCTATTGTTTATATACATAGAGTAAAAATGTGATTTTTATTGTTAAAACAATTTATTCAAAACACGAATTCCATTCAACACATGAATTTCAATTCAATGAATGAATATTGATTCAACACATGAAGGTTTTCTGTTCAACAGACGAATATAATTTCAACACAGGAAAATAATTCTAACACATGAATATTATTCAAAATTTCGGCAGCATAACGGCAGGGTAGTTAAAACCGGGACCGTCCCTATTACGGCTCCTCGCTCTACCTTAAAGCCTCGCAGCTTTTGACAATGGGGAATCATGCATCTAGTTCGCACGCAGGTGGCATGTATATTTTTTTCATTTCCACAAACTAATCCTATGCGGTTTAAACCAAATATTTCTCAACCACAAACGGGTATTTTTCAACCACAATCAATCAATTTCAACCACAAACAATTCCAATCAACCATTCGTAATCAACCAATTTTCACACCAATCACAACCAATAAATATCATCCATGGTTTGTGGACGAGTGGCATATATATATATATATATATATATATATATATATATATATATATATATAGCATTTCACTTCTATTTCAACACATATATATTTTTTACAACGCATATACAACTTATATATCGAACATACAACTTATACAACGCTTATATAACTCATACATCGACTATATAATTTATACATCGTCGTTTTCCATATCGTTTATAAATTAGAAATCTCACATTGGGTTCCACTCCACCAAAAATAGCAGAAGGCTCAAAAAAATATGCGGTCTCTTCTAGAAGGTAGAAGACGTCCACACGAGTCCACTGTCTCTTGTTTCACTGAATTTCATCAAGACACGAAAAAGATATGATTTTTTAAAGTTTGCAACGGTTTAAAGGTGTTAAAACAGTTGAAAATAAACAAGGCCGTACCTCAGCTGTTTCGTTCAAAACTAGGTTTGGATTTTTCTTCAAATCCGTGTAGCTATTCGTCGATCAGCCTTCGCAGCGTCGAAGGGTGAGGAGAGGCGCGCCTACGCCTGAAGGGGGGAGGCGTTCGATCGCCTGAGGCAGGCGGGGCGGCGGCGAAAACGTCTGAACTTCCCGAGCTCGATTCTCACTCCACAGGCCATGAAAAATTCCAAACTTTATATGGATTTGAAGATCACGAGGAGCTCTACAAAATCTTCAACTAGAGGAGGGGCTAATTTTGCGTGGATTGATCAGAAAATGAACGGGAAGTGATGAACACCTTTCCGTCGTCGATCGCGATATTATCAGGGAGAGAGAAAAATATCTGGGCTAATGATATTTTTTTATATTTATAAATTTTAAAAATCCAAAAATACCCTCTTTCACCCACGAACACTAATTCAAACCCAACCACTATCGTCCCTAGCGTTTCACCCCCATTCCGAACACAATGGGATATGTTTCGTAGGCCCATTCGACTGTTCCAGTCAGTTTTCCTTCAAATTAAAGTATAAAACATTCAATATTCGATTTGAACGTGCATTCCAATTTGCCAGGGCCACAAACTGATTCGAAAAATTCCATAAAAATAAATATAGCTATGTTTTGACGATACGGTCGCAACAAATCTAGTTTCGTCAAATTCTGAGACTGTTTGCAAAAAGGCCCATTTCTGGTCGATCCAATTTAACTGTAATTGACCAAAACACATTTTCCTTTGCCATGCTCACATACTAGCTTCAAAAATTATGAAATTTGAAACCTAGCAATAACTTCACATCCCGGATCCAACAAAAGTGGTTTCGTCGAATTCCGAGATCGTTTGCAAAATGGCCAATTTCACGGGCTATATAAATTCCATAGCGACCTTTCTGAAAATTCATTTGGCCATAACTTTTGCTTCCCGCTATGAAACTTTGATTTTTCATATTCATTAGAAAGGTATTTACTAACATATTTAAATATTTTTGGTTTCACTCAAATCCGTTTTGTTTTGCACCCGGTACAGTCTGTCGAAGTTTGAATTCAAAATTTGAAACTACCGCGCCTTTTCAGGCCTTGTTTATAAATCAAAGTAATTATATTCATTTTCAAACGTCGATTCAAACTAACTTTTCATTGTTATTATTTAAAATATTTATTTCAAATATTTAAAATCCACTATTTTAGCCAATTCAAAAATTTTAAATTGGTTCAAATTTTCCGGGTCGTTACAATCTCCCCCACTTAAAACTTTTCGTCCCTGAAAAGGAACAAAGTTGAAAGTGGTTTGATTAATCAACTCTACGTTCAATCTGGCTTCTATTCTCCAACTTTTCAGTTTCTAAGAATTTTCATATTCTTCTAAAATTTGGCTAACACCCGGAATTTTCAAAAAATTTCGCCATAACCTCCTTTGTACGGGGAGAGGTTTGGAAATTTATTGGGCCATGTTAGTTACCCAATAAATCCTAATAAGCATACACATATTTATAGTGATATATTCTGGTGTTTACAGGGGAGCGTGTATAGATAATAACTCCAGAGAATAAATTCTCGTCACCCTGTCAAAGCCTGAGGGAGTGTGTATTTTAAATGCTCCAGAGGATAAATCCTCGTCACCTCGTCCCGTGTGGGAAATAAATAGTCCATGTGCCGTATCTAATAACTTGAGAGACATGATTATTGTCAACTCCAGACCCGTGTGGGGTTTTTATTAATCTGGCAATTTATCGTTACAAATTTTAATAGTCCATATCAGTCATCAGTTCAACCTGTAAAATATAGTCATCGCCATACAAGCCTCTCGCTCGTATGGTAAATCTTCCACCTCGTCACACAAGCTTCAAATGCTTATGTGGTATATGATGAAGTATGCCTATCTTCAGAAGTATGCCATGCAGTGTAGTTCAAAATTAATTGTTACTATCCTATGGCGATGTTTATTATTTCACACAGAACAACCAGCACTCCGCATCCAATGGCATTCACAGGAGTTGATATAATAATATTTCGCATCCAACTCATTAAGGTTTACCTATTTGTCGGGCACGCAAATAAAATCTTTACTCAACAGCTATCCATTTACCTGTTCAAACATATATAATGCACATGTATATATATATTTCTATCTATTTTCTAATTAGTTCAATGTGTGATTTAAATGCATAAATTCTACCATTATTCCCTTATTGATTAAATTAACTATCGTTTTAATAATTCAATTAATCAAATCTACAATCACACAACACAAACAACAATCAAATTGTTTTTAACTTTTCAAAAATATACTAATCAATTTCTATACTCTTTTAAAATCATTTAGACTATAGAATTAAAAATGCACATCCATGGAAAGAAAATAACAACAGAGTAGAGAACTAATTGGTAATGCAAAGTATGGTAAATGTACCTTGCACCGGAGTCAATCAGAGATATCTACTCGACACTTAGGATAGGCTTTCTGAATGCTCTCCTCAGTTTCCCAAGTACAATCTCGCGGATCTCCACTCCATTGCACTTTGACTAAGTGAACCTTCTTGTTCCTTAGCTCTTTGGTTTCTTTGCCGATAATCTTTAGCGGCTCTCTTCTCACAGCTAGTTCTGGAGTAATTTCAATATCATGTTGAGCTGTTTCTTCCACGATCAAGTCTGGATCATGAACGTGCTTTCGAAGTTGAGATATGTGAAATACATCATGCACTCTAGGCAACCAATCAGGCAGTTTAACCCTATAAGCAAGCGTTCCGATCCGTTCAAGAATAGAAAACGGACCAATGAATTTGGGCGCCAACTTCCCAGTTTTACCGAACCGGATAACTCCTCTCATCGGCGATACTTTCAAATATACATAGTCGCCAACAGCAAACGGTATATCTCTTCTTCTTCTATCGGCATAGCTCTTTTATCGGATTTGAGCGGCCAGTAATCGTTTCTTAATAAAATCGACTTTGTCGGCAGCTTCTCGGATCATATCGGGTCCCAATACAAGTCTATTACCGGGTTCGACCCAACAAGCAGGGGATCGGCACGGTCTACCATACAACGCTTCAAATGGTGACATTGTCAGACTCGCCTGGTAGCTGTTGTTACAAGAGAAATCAGCCAAATGCAGATGGTCATCCCATGATCCACCGAAATCTAGTACACAAGCCCGCAATAGATCTTCTAGTATACGATTCACCCTCTCAGTCTGACCATCTGTCTGAGGATGATAGGCGGTCCTTAGGTTCAGCTTTGTTCCCAGCTCTACTTGAAATGCCTCCCAGAATTTACTAGTAAATATTGTATCTCTATCATTGACTATACTGAGTGGCACTCGATGTAGTCTAACTATTTCCTTGAAATATATCTGCGCCAGACTCTGAGCAGTTCTGTTTGATCTGACAGATATGAAATGGGCGGTCTTCGTGAAGCGATCTACGATCACCCAAATACTGTCATTTCCTTTTCTGGTTCTGGGAAAACCATCTATGAAGTCCATGGAAATATGTTCCCACTTCCAACCAGGAACGTCTAGCGGTTGCAATAATCCAGCAAGTTTTTGTTGGTCGCTTTTGACTAGCTGGCAAGTAGGGCACCGGCTAACATATAAAGAAATGTCCCTCTTCATCGACTTCCACCAGAAAGTGCGTTTGATGTCGTTATACATTTTGCCTACTCCCAGGTGGATACTAAGTTTTGACTTGTGGCATTCATCCAGAAATTCCTTTCGGAGCTCAGCAATGTTAGGAACACAGATTCGACCTTTCAGCCTTAGAATTCCCTCATTATCAACCTGAAAACTCGAGGGTTCGCCCTTCTGAATTATTTCTCTGATCTTCTGAATGAAGTGATCATCCTTCTGAAGAGCAGATATTTTATCTATCAATGTAGTCGTGATAATAAAACTGGCGATCATTTCATTCTTTCGGCTTAACGCATTGGCCACGACATTGGCTTTCCCTGGAGTGTATATAATTTCAAAATCGTATGCTGCAAGGAACTCTAGCCAATGTTGCTGCCTCAGATTCAAGTCTTTGTGTGTGAACAGATACTTTAACGACTAGTGATCTGTAAACAGTTCAAATATCTCACCCAGAAGATAGTGTCTCCAGATTTTCAAAGCGAATACTATATCCAATAACTCAAGATCATGAGTAACGTAGTTTTTCTCATGCGGCTTTAGCTGACGGCAAGCATAAGCAATCACTTGACCCCTTTGCATTAACACTGCGCCAAGGCCTTCTCTAGAAGCATCAGTCCAGACTTTTAAATCCTGATTGCCATCGATGATGGTTAACACTGGAGTTGTTGTTAATCTTAACTTTAGCTCTTCAAAAGCCTCCTCACTTTCGGGAGTCCATTTGAATGTAGAGTGCTTCTTTATAAGCTTCGTTAAGTGACAAGAAATCTTTGAAAAGTTTTTAACGAACTTCCGATAATAACTAGCCAATCCAAGAAAACTGCGAACCTCTGTAGGGGTACTGGGCCGTTTCCAATTCTGAATAGCTATGATTTTACTTGGATCCATAGCAATTCCTTCTTTCGATACGACGTGGCCCAGAAATTTCACTTCATCTTGCCAGAATATACATTTGGATAGTTTGGCTTTTAATACATTCCTTCTGAGGATTTCCAGAACCTGTTCCAAATGCTTTTCATGTTCGGCCTTTGATTTAGAGAAGATTAGAATATTGTCAATAAAAACCAGAACAAATTTATTCAAAACCCCTCTGAACACTCTATTCATCAAATCGACGAAGTATGATGGAGCGTTACATAAGCCGAACGACATTACTAACCACTCGTAGAATAAGTCTGGACCTCTGAATGTTGTTATTGGAACACATTCTTCGGCAATTCCAAGTTGATGGAAGCCTGTAGCTAGGTCCATCCTTGAGAAAACTTGTGCTCCATTCAGACGATCCAATAAATCATCGATTCGCAGCAATGGATATTTATTCTTTATTGTCTATTTGTTCAAATCACGATAATCCACACATAGCCGTAGAGTACCGTCAGATTTTGGGACAAACACCACTGCTGCACCCCAATAAGAGAAACTAGGCCTGATCAGACCCTTCCATAAGAGCTGTCGTGTTTGATTGTCTAATTCCTCTTTCTCTTTCAAGGACATTCTTCGAATAGCGTAAACTACCGGCCTTGCATTCAGAATTAAAGCAATCTTGAAATCTATTTCTCTCTGCGGAGGTAAGCGAACAACTTCTTCAAACACATCCGCATAATTTTTGACGACAGGAATATCTTCCACTAGGTCGGGAATATTCTCTGTGACTTCAGGGATATTTTCTATTTGAGCAGGAGAAATATTGAGAGCTGCCCAGAAGCCTTTCCTATTTGATTTCGGGCCTTCACATGGTATGGTAATATAATTCCCTGATTGGGCCTTCGCCTTAACACCTCTCTCGGCGCATCTAACCTCAGCTTCATATTTGGTTAGCCAATCCAACCCCAATATAAGATCAAACTCCTTAAAATTCATGAAGATGGAGATGGTAGGGAATTTATAGTAGGCAAAAGAGATAGGTACCACACAAACCCAACTGAGATCGATGGAACCCCCAACTGAATTTTGGACAGTCATTGGTTCTTTGAACTTCTTCAATTTCAAATCCAACTTCTTGACTGCACTCTTCACAATAAAGCTTCGCGACGCGCCTGTATCAAACAATACTTTAACTGGGATGTTCTTGACATTGAGTGTGCCTTCTAAAACATTAGACCTTTCCTGAGCAGATGAAGATGTAGGCACTTCTGCCACTTCATTTACATGTACTGCTTCAGGTTTTACGAACAGCGGACAATTTTTCGCAATATGACCGGTCTGGTGGCACTTATGGCATCCTCTTCCCTCATGAACCCTCTTATTAGATTTAGATCCTTCCTTTCTTTGCTTCTTTAAAGATTTGCATTTTCCTTGCAAATGACCTTGCTTATGGCAATTATTGCATATGGCAGTTGTTACTGGCTCTTTCTCAGATCTGGCCCTTTTCTGATTGTCCTTGGGCTTCTTGCTCACCTTAGACACCATACTGGCCCTAGGACGATCAGCATCAGACTCAACTTTATTACTAGAACTGACTTCCTCTTCGTCACGCAACATGCCTTTCTTGTCGAGATCCTCGTACTGGTAAGCCATGTATATCATTTCATAAAAGGGGAGCTTCACATTCCTCATTACACTGTTCTGATATTTTCTTTGAAGCCCGTTGATAAATCTCAAATTCTTCCTCCTTGGATTTTCTATTAGATGAGGGGCAAAGTGAGAAAGTTCGTTGAATTTCTTATGATATTCTGGAATGGTCATATCTCCTTGTATCAGATAAGAAAATTCATCACATAGTCGCTCAATCGCTTCAGGAGGAGTAAATCTTTCCAGGAAAATCACTTTGAACCTATCCCAGGTGATATCACCTTCTGGATTATCCTTAATAACTGAATCCCACTAGAACAAAGCTTCGTCTTCGAGTGCCCAGGAGGCCAGTAATCTTTCCTGGTCATCTCCTTCAAAGATTTTCTCAGCAGAACGAATCCAAGCTTGTGTTTTCATAATTGATTCTTCACCCGAGAAGGGTTTTCCACCCAGATTTCTATATTTAATAAATAGAGCTTCTATATCTGGGTCAGTATTACTTCTGTTTCTGGCACTCATTTTCTAGTACTTCTGCAAACAGCAGATCAAGTGTCAGGTCACAGAAAAGATATTTTAAAACATAGAAACATATACTTGAATGTAAATGTATCTATCGAGGTGTTATTTCATTCTGCTACTCATACTAGGATATTACTGATCCTATTTGTATTGAGTTGCCCGTCCTAGAACACTACTGGTTCTATTTCTGACGAGTTCGTTAATATGTTATATCCCAGAACTAAGCTTAACCAAAGCTCTGATACCAAATGAGACGACCCCAAACCCCGTACTAACGGCGGCAAGGGTAATCCGTGGAATATAACACAGAAACAGATAATAGCAGAATAGAAATAAATAAATACACCAGATAATGAACAAAAGAATATACTGGATAAACGTAATCATCAGAGTTACACTGTATACAGGATCATACTTAGTACAAATACAGTTCATCTATACATAAATGTCTACAGCGGAAAACAAACAAAATATGTACAATAGGAGCTAAACAGCATAAAATAGACAAATGATAGAATCCATCTTCAGCTCCAGCTATCCGAATAAAGCCAGCTAAAACCCGAATACAAGGCTGCCCGTGTAGAAAAAGGGGCACCCGAGTTTGAAAGTGAAACAAACTACGAGTCAGTCACGGGACTGGTATAAGAAATCTACTCAACACATTTAATATATGGCTAATCACAGGACCACGCCACTTTCGTGGAACGAGTTTTCTCCATTGGATTACCAGTGCTTTAAATAAAATCATTCTTTGAAACATCGCAATGCTTTTTATAAAAATGAAGTCATTATAAGACTCAGTTCCCATCACACAATGCAACGCAAACCGGAGGATAGAGTTTTACCTTATAATGGCCAAAATATGCTTGATACGAATAAAACAAAAGAAATTGATATTATTATAGTGTTTATATGTTTCAAAAACAATTTCGAATCATAACTATCAATCATAGACGGCATGGGTACCATATATCATGTCGCCATATATATATGTACAATCCAAAATCGCACAGTCACGTATTTGGAAATTGGATTTCCGTCATGAACCAAGGAAAAAGATAGTCCTTACCGACTTCGAGACAATCTAGCCCATGTCTCAGGGCCCAGACTCAGGTGGGCCCTTGGAGCAACAGGGCCGGTCCACTGATGTGGATTAAAATTCCTGAACACTACGTTTCTCCGCCCTATGGGACGTAAATGAGCCAACGAATGGCTCCATCGGTCCCGGATCGACCGATATATCCGAGGCGCCTCGCTATTCATCATCCACATAAGTAAAATGTCAGGCCATGTAAAAACACCGACACAACTCCTAGCTAGAAAGAAACGCATGCCCTCCCTGAGGTCCTTCTCCCGTTTCTGTTTCATACCAGGGTGTGAGGCTCGCGGATTCACGTTATACACAAAGCTACGCCACACAGGCTGGGCTTTGATCATCACCACAGGACTTTGCTTTTCAACAGAAGCCCTGATCACTGCATCTTAGCATGCCACACAGGCAATTCACACCGTGCAACTAATAGCTATCTATCACACAGAATAAATTCCAATGTCAGACACGCTATCCATTTGCAAGTCCGTTCTGGGTCTGAACGAAACCATAGGCACTATATACCTCGCAAACCCATCGATCACCACGTACGTCTGGACGATCACCACTCATTATCCATATTTCGGGATGCCTCCCAATCAGGACCTCGGTTACCGTCCAAACGAGGTGAAGATCTCCGGTCTTCGACCACCATCTTCATCTTCGATTTCTTATCGTCGATTCAGTTATTCAGAATGGGATAAACCCGGTCTTTCTGAGAAACTTGCGTATATAATAAACAAGTGCTACACAAACACTACTATGCATCATTTCAATTCATTAGTCACTAACCGTCGATCAGTAAGAGAACGATTTCCCAAATATTAACCCCGAAGACCGAAACCAACATCAGATCAATACCCAAGAAACCATTCGACTTAGCCAACCTTCAGTTAGTTTCTAAATTTCACATCCATATCGTTTATAATATTTTATAATGATTTATCGCTATTTTTATTTATTTTAAAATAGCCAGTTTATTCAAAACGACGCTTCGGGCCATAACGCGGCCGTGGCGATGTTTTTCTTTAGATTTGATTTACACATATCTGAAAATCTAACCGTTGGATCTTCACAAAATTTACATCATTAGAAAGATCTTTTCAAAACGAATCCAACGGTTCCAGTTTCGGGAAAATCCGACGGTCGGATGTCCTGGTATAATCGTTTGAAGTTTCGATTTCAAAATACAAACTGCAGCGTCGTTATTCGATTAAATATAATTATATATATATATAATCGATTCTGGCGTTGTTTTTCTTCAGATTTGAATTAAACATTCCAGACAATCCAATCGTTGGATTTTTACTAAGTTGGTGCCGTTGGAAAGATATTTCCAAAGTGAACCCAACGGTTGCGGTTTCGGGAAAATCCGATGGTCGGATCTCCCGCACTAATTGTTTGAAATCACGGTTTCAAAATACGAACTGCAACTTCGTTATTTGATATATTTTAATTCTATTTATATATATCAATTCTTCAATTTCAAAGCTATATTCTTTTCATACATTTGATAAAAATTATATTTTTATCCAACTGTCTTTTATTTCAACACTTCGCTATTTTTAACAATTCTTGTATATAATAAAAATGTGATTTTTAATGTAAAACAATTTATTTAAAAACTCGATATTTTATATAGTTAATATAGGTGATGAAAATAGAATTTTTATTATAAAACAATTTCTTTCAAAATATGAATACCATTCAACACATGAATTTCAATACAACGAATGAATTTCGATTCTACACATGAAGGTTTTCTATAGTTTACATATATAGATAAAAATGTGATTTTTATATTTAAAACACGAATACCATTCAACACATGAATTTCAATTCAACGAATGAATGTCGGTTCAACACATGAAGGTTTTCTATAGTTTGTATATATAGATAAAAAGGTGATTTTTATATTTAAAACACGAATACCATTCAACACATGAATTCTATTCAACGAATGAATTTCATTTCGACACATGAAGGTTTTCTATAGTTTATATATATAGATAAAATTGTGATTTTTTTTATTTAAAACACGAATACCATTCAACACATGAATATGATTCAACGAATGAATTTCTATTCAACACATGAAGGTTTTCTATTGTTTATATACATAGAGTAAAAATGTGATTTTTATTGTTAAAACAATTTATTCAAAACACGAATACCATTCAACACATGAATTTCAATTCAACGAATGAATATCGATTCAACACATGAAGGTTTTCTATTCAACAGACGAATATAATTTCAACATAGGAAAATAATTCTAACACATGAATATTATTCAAAATTTCGGCAGCATAACGACAGGGTAGTTAAAACTGGGACCGTCCCTAGTACGGCTCCTCGCTCTACCTTAAAGCCTCGCAGCTTTTGACAATGGGGAATCATTCATCTAGTTCGCACGCAGGCGGCATGTATATTTTTTTTCATTTCCACAAACTAATCATATATGGTTTCAACCAAATATTTCTCAACCACAAACGGGTATTTTTCAACCACAATCAATCAATTTCAACCACAAACAATTCCAATCAATTATTCGTAATCAACCAATTTTCACACCAATCACAACCAATAAATATCGTCCATGGTTTGTGGACGAGGGGCGTGTATATATATATATAGCATTTCACTTCTATTTCAACACATATATAATTTTTACAATGCATATACAACTTATATATCGAACATACAACTTATACAACGCTTATACAAGAGGCGTACAATGCTTATATAACTCATACATCGACTATATAATTTATACATTGTCGTTTTCAATATTGTTTATAAATTAGAAATCTCACATAGGGTTCCACTCCACTAAAAATAGCAGAAGGCTCAGAAAAATTTGTGGTCTCTTCTAGAAGGTAGAAGACGTCCACACGAGTCCACTGTCTCTTGTTTCACTGAATTTCGTCAACAACGAAAAAGATATGATTTTTCAAAGTTTGCAACGGTTTAAATGTGTTAAAACAGTTGAAAATAAACAAGGCCGTACCTCAGCTGTTTCATTCAAAACTAGGTTTGGATTTTTCTTCGAATCCGTGTAGCTATTCGTCGATCAGCCTTCGCAGCGTTGAAGGGGGAGGAGTGGCGCGCCTACGCCTGAAGGGGGGAGGCGTTCGATCGCCTGAGGCAGGCGCGGCGGCGGCGATAACGTCTGAACTTCCCGAGCTCGATTCTCACTCCACAGGCCACGAAAAATTCCAAACTTTATATGGATTTGAAGATCTCGAGGAGCTCTACAAAATCTTCAACTGGAGGAGAGGCTAATTTTGCGTGGATTGATCAGAAAATGAACGGGAAGTGATGAACACCTTTCCATCGTCGATCACGATATTATCGGGGAGAGAGAAAAATATCTGGGCCAATGATATTTTTTATATTTATAAATTTTTAAAATCCAAAAATACCCTCTTTCACCCACGAACACCAATTCAAACCCAACGATTATCGTCCCTAGCGTTTTACCCCCATTCCGAACACAATGGGATATGTTTTGTAGGCCCATTCGACTGTTTCAGTCAGTTTTCCTTCAAATTAAAGTATAAAACATTCAATATTCGAATTGAACGTACATTTCAATTTGCCAGGGCCACAAACTGATTCGAAAAATTCCACAAAAATAAATCTAGCTATGTTTTGACGATACGGTCCCAACAAAACTAGTTTCGTCGAATTCTGAGACTGTTTGCAAAAAGGCCCATTTCTGGTCGATCCAATTTAACTGTAATTGACCAAAACACGTTTTCCTTTGCCACGCTGACATACTAGGTTCAAAAATTATGAAATTTGAAACCTAGCAATAACTTCACATCCCGGATCCAACAAAAGTGGTTTCGTAGAATTCCGATGTCGTTTGCAAAATGGCCAATTTCACGGGCTATATAAATTCCATAGCGACCTTTCTGAAAATTCATTTGGCCATAACTTTTGCTTCCCGATATGAAACTTAGATTTTTCAGATTCGTTAGAAAGGTATTCACTAACAGATTTAAATATTTTTGGTTTCACTCAAATCTGTTTTGTTTTGCACCCGGTACAGTCTGTCGAAGTTTGAATTCAAATTTTGAAACTACCGCGCCTTTTCAGGCCTTGTTTATAAGTCAAAGTAATTATATTCGTTTTCAAACGTCGATTCAAACTCACTTTTCATTATTATTATTTAAAATATTTATTTTAAATATTAAAAATCCACTATTTTAGCCAATTCAAAAATTTTAAATTGGTTCAGATTTTCCGGGTCGTTACAATCCCATTATGTCGCCATACTAGGCTCTACAAATAAAACCGCAGAATCACGTATTTGGAAATTGGATTTCCATCTATGAACCGAGGCCAGGGATCGTCCTCTACCGATTCGAGACGCTCTAGCCTGTGTCTCAGGCAAGCGCGCAGGCAAGCCTTGGATCGTCAGGGCCGGTCCACCGATGTGGATTATTATGCCTGAACAATACGTCTCTCCGCCCTATGGGGCGTAAATGAGCCAACAAATGACTCCATCGGACCTGGATCGTCCGATCAAACCGAGGTGCCTCGTAACAACAACAACCACATAAGTCAAACTCGTCAGGGCGTGTAAAACCACTGATGCCACTTCTAACTAGAAAGAAACGCATGCCCTCCTTGAGGTCCTTCTCCCGTTTCTAGTTCATACCGGGTGTGAAGCTCGCGAATTAAACGTTACACAAAGCTATGCCACAAAGGCCGTGCTTTGATCATCAACCACAAGACTTTGCTTTTCAACAGAACCCTTGATCATTTGCCACTTAGGCAAGCCACACAGGCAATTCATTCCATGCGATGGATATCCATCAATATATAACCCCTGAGCTCGTACGTCTCAGAGAAGGGCGTTAAGCAAGAGAATAAATTCTCCGCTGCCAAACAGATATATATTTAATAGAAATCAATCACGCAGACTGAAATCCAATATCAGACACACAGTCCATTTACAAGTTCGTTCTGGGTCTGAACGAAATCGGAGGCACCTAGTACCCCGCATATCCATCGATCTCCAAGTACGTCTGGACGATCACCAACTGTTTCCATCGTCTTGGGTGTACATCCCAATCAAGATCATCAGTAATCACCCAAACGACGTGAAGACCTCCGGTCTTCGACCATCGTCTTCATCTTAAACTTATCGTCGTATCAGTTATTCAGAATGGGATAAACCCGGTCTTTCCGAATAACTCGCGTATATTATAAACAAGTGTTACACAAACACAACATACGCCTCATTCCAATTCATCAGTCACTAACCGTAAATTAACAAGAGAATAATTCCCCAAATATTAACCCCGAAGGCCGAAACCAACATCAGATCAATATCCAGAAAACCATTCTGCTTAGCTAACCGACAGTTAGTTTCTAAATTTCACATTCTTAGGGAAAGGTTCCCATTAATTTTATCAAAGATAAATTCTTTTAAATTTATTCTTTAATCTTCCTTTGAATATCATTTCAAACTAGTCGGGATTAACGAACCTTACCGAAGTAATCATTTGTTTTAATTTCCCAATCCCAACCTATTCATCCTATGAAGTAAAACTTGTAATACTTCATATCTAACACCACGGTGTTATCGGTAAATTCAATTATCATTTCACGTTCAAATCTAATTAAAGATTTAACTATCGCCTGGAGCAAAACTGGTGGTACTCCATTCTCGATCTTTTCAATCTAATTAAAGATTCATTAAAACTCCACTTAGTTTTAATCTTTAACTGGGTTAAAGAATCAGTGTCATTTAAAACACGGTTCACGATAAACCCCAAAATCACATCACATTTCAATCAGTCCCTAACCGTAAATTAACAAGTGAGCAATTCCCTAAGTATTAACCCCGAAGGCCGAAACCAACATCAGAACAATACCCCAGAAACCATTCAACTTAACTAATCTCCAGTTAGTTTCTGATTTTCTTAACTCCTTTGGGTCTAAGAAAAGTATCATTGAAGATACCGTCCACGACGACTCAAAATCACATTCTATTAATTATCGGGTTAAAGAACGAGTGTTATTTAAAACACCGTTCACGATAAACCCAAGAATCAATTTGAATTCAATTCCAATTAAATATTATTTAATTGGTACACTTCATTAAATCTAACTAGAAAGATTTAATCTTTTTCTCAACTGGGCTTAAGAACAGTGTTAATCAAGACACCATTCACGACAAACCCAAATTACATTTGATATTAAATACAAGGCTCTGAATAGAAAATATATCGGCTTATATTCAATATCAAATTCTACGACCAACACATATCGTATTGGAAATAACGATATAAATATATCTTTGAAATTTCCATAACAATATCTGTGTAATCACGAAATCCAACATCGAAATAATCCAAAGACAATTTCGATTCAAATCCATTCCAATTCAATTATTGGAAATTCTGGTTACTTTTAAAACCCTTTTCAAATTCAATTTATTTATTTAAAAATAAATAGAATTATAATTCTAGTTCAAAACTAGTTCATTTCGATAAAAATCTATTTTTATCTTTTCAAATATGGAGTTTTTCATCCCGATTCTTTCTAAATCATTTCTTGATTTTACACAAATTATTACTATTTCGAATAATTTTATCAAGGCCCGTACAGTCGATTTCCATCAACGGCCATCGAACTGCACTTACAGCGACCTTTTCCAAATTTGATTTGGACATAATTCCAAATCCAACAGTTAGATTTCAAATTCCTAATATTCATTAGAAAGCTCTTTTCGATACGAACCCAATGGTTCCGGTTTTAGGTGAATCCGACGGTCGGATCTCCCGCAATATCCATTCGAAGTCAATGGTTGAAATTCGCGAACTGCCGCGACGCGGCACGTTCTATTCAGGCCATTATATTATATATATATAATATATAATATATAATATATAATATATACTTCGTCGATTTCCATTTAAAACGTATTTTTATAATTCCTTTTTAATTCGTTTTCAAAACGATTTCAACTTCATTTCTAATTCAAATCAAAATTGAATTTTTCCTTATAAATTCGTTTTAAATTCATTTCAAATTGATTTCAATTCAAATTGATTTCTAATTCAATTTCAGTTCGTTTTCAATTCAATTCAATTTCGATTCGAATTCATTTATATTCAATTTCAATTCGAATTCATTTATATTCAATTTCAAATCGAATTCATTAATATTCAATTTCAATTCGAATTCATTTATATTCTATTTCAATTCGAATTCATTTATATTCAATTTCAATTCGAATTCATTTATATTCAATTTCAATTCGAATTCATTTATATTCAATTTCAATTCGAATTCATTTATATTCAATTTCAATTCGAATTCATTTATATTCAATTTCAATTCGAATTCCAATTCTTTTCAAAATATTAGATTTTGAAATCACTTTCGATATTCATTATAAAATGAATAAAATCGATATAAATATCGTTCACGTCTAAATGGCGTCAATCTAATCAACACGGCTTCATATATTTCTATTTTCAAATATTCTATTTCAAATATTTCTTTATCAAATATTTCTTTTTCAAAACTAGAATGAGGCCCAATCAATTACCATATAATGTTAATTATATGGATTTTCTACAACACATGTATGCAATAACAACGATGAATAATTAACCATCATCCAAAGTGCATTCTACACTGTATAAGCATCAAATATAAATATTCAACGCTTATAACAGTCTGTCAATCAAACGATCAACATACAACTAAACAATCGGGATTAGTGTACGTTAAATATCATCCCAATACCCGTGTGGGGTTTCAAACAATCAAACACAGATTTTATTTGTGCAGTTGGGCGATGTGTAAAATTTATCGTCCCAATCGATATCAGTCAAATGTGTGTATATAAACAAATCGTCCGATTTGTTTATGTTAATTTATTTTATTTCATATACGCGTTAAAAATTCTATTTTCAACTATAAAATATTTTTAACTATAAAAATATTTTATTTCATTTCACAACACATCACACAATCAACCACACATCAAAATCAAACAAACAAGCATACAAGCCGTCCATGGTCTGTGGACGACGGGTGTCGGGTGCTACTAAACACCGTCTGCATCCTAGTGTATATTTTAACTAGAAAAATTAATTAAAAGTGAGAAGTTATCACAGAGGGTTCCACTCCGCCGTGCTTTGCTGTTGAACTGCTGAACCGTCTGGATTGGTTTGAAATTCCAATGTAGTTTTTTTAACCTTTCTATATTATAAAAATCATATTTTTAACCTTTCTATATTATAAAAATCATATTTTTAACCTCGCTCACATACATATAAAGATCGTATTTTTCTACAAACAAAAATCATTTCTTTTAACAAATTAAAACCAAATATTTTTGCTTAGAAAAATCTAATCTTTTTATATGAATAGAAATTATACTTTTCATATGAATGAAAATCATATCCTTTCATAATAGAAAAATCATACCTTTCTATTGTTAAAAATTTAATATTTTTTTACTTTTAAAAATCATGTCTTTTCCTTTCATGAAAATCAAAACCTTTATACTATATATAAAAAAATCAAAACCTTTATACTACATATAAAAAATCAAAACCTTTGGATATCCTTTCAGTTTATAAAATCAAATCAAATCATATTTTTGTTTGCTTATCATACATATGTAAATCGGTTTTATTTTTCTGAATAAATTAAAGTAAATAAAATAAAATAACCTTACTGTTGAAGTTTGGGGGAGAGGAGGGCTCACTGTCGGCTCAGGAGGAGGTGGCAGAGAGGGAGCAGGCGGCGCCGGCGGGTGGGCCTGGTGGTGGCGCAGGGGGTCGGGGGGTGGAACAAGTGGCGGCGCGGCGCAGTGGCGACAGGTCTAGGCATTGGCGTCGATCTTCATTTCAGAGGAGAGAGAATCGAGGGCAGAGAGGGAAGACAGGGTGGCACGAGAGGGAGGGGATCGCCAGCCTCCGGCGGTGGTGTGGTGTGGAGATGGCGATGGACGCCATCGGTTTGTGGAGCGTGCTTTTTTTTCCTCTTTAATTTGGATTTCGGGTTTGACTGTAAACGCAAGGGAAGGGGAGATAAAGTAGAGGAGGGGCTTAGGGTAATTATTTATATTATATTTTTATGTTTATTTTTGACCAAAAAGTTACCTTGTAAATCGAACACCAAATCGATCCCGACGACTGTCGTCCATAGCTAATTACCCCTATTCCGAACTCAATGGGATATGTTTCGCAAGCCAATTCGGCTATTTCGAGCAGTTTCCGTTAAGTTTAAAATATAAATCATTATATTCAATTTTAAACGTACATTTCAAATTACCGGGACCACATACTAACCCTAAAAATTCCAGAAAAATAAATCTAGCTATGTTTTGACGATACGGTCCCAACAAAACTAATTTCGTCAAATTCTGAGACCATTTGAAAAATGGCCCTTTTCTGGTCGATCCAATTTAACAGAAATCGACCAAACACATTTTCCTTTGCCACGCTCACATAAAAACTTCAAAAATTATGAAATTTGAAACATAGCAATAATTTGACATCCCGGATCTAACAAAAGTGGTTTCGTCGAAAACTGAGGTCTTTTGCAAAATTTCCATTTTAAGGGCCTTTATATATATTAAAATATATATATAAATTCCACAGCGACTTTTCTGAATTTTAAACTGGACGTATCTTTCAACTTCTGATGTGAAATCTTAGCTTCTTACATCCGTTAGAAAGATATCGTCAAACAGATTTAGATATTTCTTGTTTCGCTCAATTCCGACTTAAAACGAATTCTGTATATTCATTTGAAATTCGAAATCGAAATTTCAAACTACCGCGCCATTTCAGGCTCGTTATATAATTAAATTAAAATTATTCATTTTAATTTCATCGAAAATAAATTTTCCGTCGTTATTATTTAAATAATTCATTTTAAATAATCAAAATTTGCTAAAATTGCCAAAATAAATTTTTTAAATTGGCTCAGATTTCCGGGTTATTACAGATTCTGAATTATTATATAGCCACTATGTACTAGATTTGAACTTGAATTAGATGTGTTGGATTTCCTCATGAGATTTAAAAAGTAAGGCCACATTGTCTGACATATTTAACACTAGTTCAAAGCTAATACACAGATGGCCTCTCCTTAACAGCCTTATTCTTTGGGTAAGTTGACACCAATGCTTACAATGGCCTTCACAAATTCAAGTATAGAGGTCGGGGCATCACTTGGTATCAGAGCTGAGTTCGGAACAATATAAGATATTATGGCGAGGATCATTGTCCTAAGTATCTTTTAGGAAATCATGCTTAGGATTTTACTCGATTCTTAGGACTTGTCATATCTTATCATATACCATGATCCTACGTTTTATCAATCAAGTTAAATTGAGTTCATCTTTGAGAATCTTGGCCTAGAAAAACCTTGAGTCCCTTTCCTTGGGTAGGAATTCAAACTGTTTCCAATTTTGGGTTGAAATAACTTATGGGACTTAATTTTTTTATTTATAAATTATTTTGTAAAACGGTTTAATAAAATAATTCCAGCTAAGTAAAATACTAATCCACTTGAGATTAGCTTTGCGACGTAAAAACTAATAAATTATTTCTGCTAAGCACTATGAAATATCTTCATTTATTTATTTATGATAAAAAAAATAGTTCATAAACAAATGGTTGCACCTCTGGTTATTTATTTACAAATTTACGCCTTTATTTGGGCGTAATTTGTTTTATTACGTTGAGTTGCGTATTGAGTATGTTAGGAATTCTAATCAAGAAGTGGGATGCCACGATATCGATAAAAGTTTCTAAACACTCCGATGAGATAATTCTAACACAACACTTATATTAAATATTAATGATGTGCGTCGCCGTTGAACCTTAGCGTTAGCAACTTTACATAAATAAACGGGAAGGAAAATCATTAGTATTGATTTTTAATTTGCAACCATAAGGATTTCAATAAGAAATTATTTGAGAATGGGATATGTTTGACCATTGTATATATCCTTTACACCATTCATAATTTGAATTTCTAACTATGAAATTTGAGATATCTTATTTTTGTAAGGAAACTAATGCCTATAATGGAACCATCCTCTTTATTCTTTATGATGATGATTACCGTGATCATCTCATTCGAGTTCTTTTGATTTATAATCATCCACCTCTTTACGTCCAAGGAACTTTGTGACACTATGTCCTTAGGAATTCGAGGGCGCTCGTTTTATATCTAATTATGTAGATTTTCCAAACCTATGCTTTGTGAAAATTCATACATGGTACCTTGATTTTTCGTTACCCATTTATTTTTCCATTGAAATGACTTTAGTTTTCTTTAGGTAATTATTTAGTACTCTCATTTGCTTTAAGACTTACTTTTTTCAAACAGGTAATTTTTCCTTTTCGACTGAATAAGGAATTTAATTAAACGTCTTGGTAAAAATGAGTGGGTCGACATACTTGCTTTTATTGCGTCGGTTAATTTCTGGACTTAGTCAGTTGAATTTCGATTTCATTTTTCATCAAAATCTTAGGATTTCGACGATCACTTGGTGGAGTCCTCAAGCCCACACTTTGTGGAGTTCAGGTTTTATGGAGTTAGGCCCCCACTCGGTGGAGTCTTCAGGCTCTCACTTTGTGAGATTTTTCTTTCCTTTGATTTATCATCATCGGTTGTTCTCTTGTATTTTATATCTTTATATACATACCTGAGAGATCTCGTGTATTGTATATCTTTATATACATCCTCCTTGATCATCTTTGTTTGTCTCATGTGTTGTATATCTTTATACACATCCCTGACAGATCTTGTGTGTTGTATATCTTTATATACATCCTCGTTGATCGTCTTTGTTTGTGCCATGTGTTGTATATCTTTATATATATCCCTGGTAGATCTTATGTGTTGTATATCTTTATATACCCCCTCGTTGATCATCTTTGTTGTTATCATGTGTTGTGCATCTTTATATGCACCCTTGAGAGATCCTGTGTGTTGTATATCTTTTATATACATTATCATTGATCATCTTTGTTGTTATCATGTGTTGTGTATCTTTATATGCATCCTTGATAGATCTTGTGTGTTTTATATCTTTATATGCATCCTCGTTGATCATCTTTGTTGTTCTCATGTGTTGTGTATTTTCGTATACATCCTTGAGAGATCTCGTGTGTTGTATATTTTATATACATCCTCGATTGATCATCTTTTGTAGTCTCATGTGTTGTGTATCTTTATATGCATCCTTGAGAGATATCATATGTTATATATCTTTACATACATCCTTGATTGATCTTCTTTTGTAGTCTCATGCATTGTGTATCTTTATATGCATCCTTAAGAGATCTCGTATGTTGTTTATCTTTATATACATCCTCGGTTGATTATCATTTGTAGTCTCATGTGTTGTGTATCTTTATATGCATCCTTGAGAGATCTCGTGTGTTGTATATCTTCATATACATCGATGAGAACCTCGCGTATTCTATAGAGGATAAATAGAAGACAAAATTGCTTTTGGGAGGTGTCAACAACCATACCATTATAGAAAAACTGCTTTTGGGTGGTGCCAATAACCTTGTCATTATGGTCAAACTGCTTTTGGGAGGTGTCAGCGACCTTGTCGATGCCATAGGTGTTTGACCACCTTGTCAAAAGGAAAAAGGTTCCCTGTGATGATTTGCAACTTTGTGGTGAACGAAGTTGCTTATCCCTTCACCAAGTTTAGAACAAATTAACTTGGTGACTTTCGATATGAAATCAACCAATTTTTTTCTTTTGGCTAATTGCATGTTCACGGGTGTTCAAACTCTTTACTAAAGAGCGGTCATTTATACATTCCTATTTGGAAGCCTTGTTCGTTCCGACTTTGTGGTAATTTTTAGGAATGAATTGGCCTAATCGCTTTGAAGTCCATAATTTATTTTCCAAAAGAATCATCCATCTTCGGTATCCCTTTTCTATGAAAATGTGCTCATTTGTGGAACCGTGTGCTCATTCATGATTAATAGTGGATTTTTACAATTTGTTTGTAATTACTTGAGTTAAGTCAGTGGTTGTGAGACATTTGGCTAAACTCGCTACTTACTCACTTAATGTGAAATTTTTCTTTACTCATTGATCATTGAGAATCACATTGTGATTTATGTATTGTACACTCTCACTTGTTATGGTTCGAGTGTCTTTCATATTCTTCTAGATCTCTTTGAGTAATTTCTAGAATTTGGGTGATTCGAGCTTGTCTTCGAAAGATTATCTCGAGTCTTCTTTCGTAAAATGATAAGCTATATTTTTGCTTATCTATCTTAGTCTCTTATTTCTGGATATCAAATTCGTGATCTCCAGGCTCTCGTGAATATGGGTTAATGAATATTCCAGTTTATTTTGTTAACTTTATTGAACCAAGTTTTCGAGATCATAACCCGACTAGTTTGATCTCCTTTTTTTTGTAACATCCATATGAATTTGAAAACCAAATGTTTTCGAGTTCTTCGAAATTCTTTCAAACTTCTACTGTTTATCATGTTCTCATGATTTAGAAGTTGTTCATGAAATATTAGAGGACATACTAATATTTCAAATTTGAGATTTTTGGGGTATATTGGAAACACAAAAGTTACAATTCATTTATTTTTGAAATATTAGAGAATGTGCTAATATTTTCTATTTAGGGAATATAACCTGGATTTTATTTCTTGATCTGTTACCCAATAATATCGCTTATCCTTTTCAATATATGGAAGTTTTGTAAGCTATAATACTTTTTAAGAAATTTTTAAGTGATGAAATTTTCTAGGTAAAACGTGATAGGGAATATTCAACGATTTTGAGACGTCAATATTTCTAATTTAAACTCTGATTGTTTAATTAGTTTATATTGAAAACGTAAAACTATAGGTTTATAATTTAAAATTTATTGAACGTTAAATGAATTAATTAAATTTTATTAAAACGAGTTTGCCTCGTAGCGGTAGTTCATAATTTTCGATTTGAACTTCAAATGAGTGTATAAAATCCATTATAAGTCGGAATTCTTCGAAATAAGAATTATCGAGATCTGCTGGATTGTAATTTTCTAATAAAAGAAAAGGATTTGAATTTCATCTTGTAAATTTTTAGATATGTCTAATCCAAATTTCAGAAAAATCACGGTAAGGTAGTTCGCGATTAAATTTAAATAATTATTGAAATTGAGGGTTTAGAATATATAGAATTTTATTATGAAAATTCTGATTTCTTGAAAACACTTATGGGAAAAATAAAGTTGTTTCTCGTATATGTTCGTGACTTTTGTTTGAACATTATACATGTATAAACTTAAATTATATAGTGATTTATAACTCAAAGTTAAAATTTCATAAGATTACTCAAAAGTGAATTTTTGAGTTAATCTATTTATATATATATATATATATATATATATCTTGTTGATGCGTGGTTGTTATTTATATTGAGTTCTTCCTTAAGTAATTATGATGACACAATTCTTTAAGGGGGAAGTCTGTAACAACCCGCATATTTAATGATAATATATTTAAATATAACGTCGTTAATTGTTAATCGAGTATGTGTCCAAAAAATAACATTTTGCATATGGATGAATATAGTCTCGAGACCACTTCCATTGAGTTCAAAATACCATTTACAATAAGAAAAACTATAAACATCAATATATTTCGAGTTAGGGAAAATTAGCACTTAGGTTGGGGCTTGGGTCAGTAAACCTAGTCTACTCTTATAACCCCTCTTAGCCACATCTCTCCACCTTCATTCATTTTTACTTCAACAATGAAATAAAAAATGGGGGAGGGAAAGGGAAATTAAAATTTTCTAAGCCCTAGCTTGATCTTAGGAATCCAATTCAAGTTGGAATCATGTGCAAATCCAAGGAAAAGAAAGGTAAGGTCTCTTTCTAACTTCTCTAGCTTATCTCCTGTAACAATCCGGATTTTTATCAATTAATTTAAAATATTTATATTCTTTTAAATGTTGAGTCGATATTTTAAATGGATTTTTATATCGAGTTTTCGATTAAATAAACAAGATATGTTTTTATATCGAGTATATTGAAATATCATAATACGAGTACGAAGTATAATTTAATTTTGTGTCAAAACAGAGTCAAAATAATCCAGTCAATCAATATAAATTCTATTTGAATAGAAATGACGATAATAATGATTTATTTTAAGGAATTAATTGTTTTGAATTTAATTTATCGATCTAAATTAGTATCTTCTCCAGACGATCTCGTTCTAGTGTGTCCAGAATAGTGGTATAATCCTAAGATTGCCGATTGTTCATTTAAATAGGAGTTCAAAATATCGTGATTTTTTTAATTAAAAAAAAATCATATTCGTTTAATTCAAAACTAAAATAAACTTAAATAATTAATAAAATAAAAAGGGGATTTCTCTTCCCTAAGATAATCGTACGCTTTGGTTTTTCCAATGCAAAGGGGCTACTCTTAGCTAGCTATTTCTTCTTTCAACATTGTGTACGAGTTGTTCCCTAGCTTCCCTATGAATTAAAGTAAGGGTTTAATGGATGTGTACGTAATCTCTATTCCTATCTATATAAACGAGCCATTAGCCTTCATTTTTGCTATTTTTTGGAAAACCAAAATTTCAAATCATTCAATTTTAATCCTTGAGTTGTTCTTTCCTCCTCAACGTAAAAACAAAATCATGATAGATACTGCGAGTTTTCCTGGTGCTCAAGCCGCATGCGAATTTAGGGCAAATAAGGATTGAATCGCATAACTCATGAAACTCGTCACTCAGTTGAAGGCAGGCATGATTTAGGGAACATAAGTATCGAGTTCAGTAGGAAACGCGTGGAGTCTTGGCGAGATTGTCGGAGTTAGCGATGGATTAGCATAGGTTGTTTGGTGAGTTCACTGAGAGGATGTCGATTCTAGCGAAAGGGATGATGCGTGGAATTAAAGCTGGAGTTCATTGATGAGATTCAAATTGGAAAAGTTTAATGTCCTGGAGTAGGGTGTAGTTTTAGATGAAGTGATGTTAAAAAGGAATGGTGCGATGATAACTAAGGTATTTGGAGAGTTTGAATTGATGGTTGGAATTAAGAGATTGTGTAATGGGTTTCTGCAATGTCGATGGGATTGCAGGGAATGGAAGGTTGGTTCGATTGTGGCCGAAAGTTGTAGCTTCAGCAGTGTAGTATTTTTAGAGAAGGAAAAAGAGGGGATGACAACAATAGATGAATTGTCTTGGTATTTCAATGATTTCAGTCGGGTTGAGTTGGATATTGAAAGCAGTAGAAGTGGGGAACGACATTTAAAAGGCTCGGTCATGGAGTAGAAAGAATGGAGAATAGAAGTCTAATTCGTAAATTGGTTTGAATTGGAGCATGCGAGTCGGAAGGTGGTTTTTTTTAAAGGGAATCAAGGTAATTTAAATTTAAATTACTAAAGTTGTTGATTTTAATGTGTTAATATACATATATAAATATTAGTATACTAGCTAGAAGTAAATTAGTATACTATTAAGAGGAAAGAAAATGGTATTAACTATTATCTGGAAGGGTGCGTTTTTTACAGGTCCCTATTAAGTTTTAAAATATAAAAAAAAAAAAAAAAACCCGGTCGTGAAAAGAATAAGAATTACATCCCTGTTTTTGAACATCGCGTACTAAAATTCCAATATTAACCTTTTAAACCCTAAAACCCGTCGTTCCAGGAAATATCATTTCAATAATAGCGGCGCACGAATAGGGCAGACGATCTATGAAGAAAATTAAAAATTTCCAGCTGATTTTCATGTTTTGTATCTCGATCGACTGAAAAAGCATTAAATCGATGCCGATTTGTTCAGAAAAGTTCATCGATAAGGCGGAAACAAAGGTAAAAATTTGATTTAGTTATTTTTCTATAAAACAACCGAAAATTTTATTATATTTTATATTTAAATATAGGTTAACATCGAATTGTTGCATAAATATATGATTACATACAAATATTCATGCAATTTTGGGTGAAAAAATGTTTTTTTTTGGCAAGGCTTGAAAAAATGTTTACGATTATGAAAAAAATTCTTACAATCGCCTTTTTAAAGTTTGAAACTATCAGCAGAGTCGTGCAAATATCAGCAGATTTGTGCATAAATGTATGCATTTAATCACAATCTTTGCATGCAATTGTGAAACTATTATCTGAGTACTGAATAATTATATGCATTTAAACAATACTGTCGACTGCAATTGTGATTTTATTACATAATTGTTGCATAAGTCTATGCATGCAATTAGAATTGTTGCATATAATTCTGAAACTGTCTACACATTATTTGCAAATCTGATACTATTTGCATGTTTAGATGCAGATAATAAAAAATATTTCATACTTTTATGCACATATGTTGAAATAGTTGAACATGCATTTACACAAATAATAATTGCGTACTTGTTCGCATGAATTCATAATATTTGCAAACTGGTATCCATAAAATATGACGAGTTGCATACTTTTTGCTGATTTCGAGTATGTTATCATACTAATGCAAAAATTGAGAATGTTTGCATAATTCTATGCATGTTTTCATACTACATAGAATAATTCTAACAAACTGATATATTTTTTTACTATTTCTGCAGCGAAAATTGTGAAATGTTTGTACTAAATATAAGGAAACAGAGAAGTGATGGCAAACAAGTTGACGAAGATGATGAAATATACAAGCCTGATTCTGTAAATCTACAACGAGCTGTGCTTAATGCTCAAATTCTAAGTTGGAAATTCCACAGTTGGACTGAATATAATGACCTAACACAGGCGTTCCTGCTATCAAACAAAAACAAACCTTCTGTTTAAAATTATTAAAAATGGTGTGTAGATTTCTGTACAAATATGTTGACGATTTTCTGTATTCAAACTACTATTACCTTATTATGTATTTTCTGTACTGAATTACTGTGGAAGTTTATGTGCTGAATTTAGTTCTTCTATACGTAAACGATATTATGAATTGTTGCTTTTTTGTATACAGTTATTCATAATAATTTCATGTTTAAATGCAAATATTGTTATATGTTATGCATATGTGAATTGACAAAATTTACAGGTTAATTTCAAGATTATAAAAAGGAAACTAAAATTCAAAGTTGAAAGAGGATATGCATTCACGTTGAACATTTGAATACTTGCATGCACACAATAATAATAATTGCATACTTGTTTGCAAAAATTGAGAATACTCGTATACATTACCCAATTATAAAGATACTTTCGTACCTGTATGTAACTACTACGAATTGTTTCGTACATGTATGCAGCAATGAAAAATACTACGGAAAAAGATACAAATATTCAGTATAATTGCATACATGTATGCAACTATACTGAATAATTGCATATGTATAAGCCTAAAAAAATAACTATAAAAATCACAGAATTTAACATTAAAATACTGAATTAAATTTAAAGCATAATGTAAATGCTCACAATAGTATACAATATAACTTTGTTTAAAAAAATACACAAAAACATCTACTAGTCTTCTGAAGAACACGCCATCTTGTACGATCATCTTCCAGTAAGTTTTTGAGTTGTTGACAATACAAAATCCAATTGTCTTCATCTTCTCCAGACACAAAAGCAATTGCTTCAGCGAAAAAACCTATGAAAAAAATAAATAAAAAAATATGAAAAGAATAAAATAAACTACAAAACAAATAGTACAAAATAGATGTAAAACAAACACAAATAATTAAAACACTACAGCACAAATTTATAGTAAAATTACATTCATATATACAATCCTATTTTATTTTCACATTTTTATATAAATTTGCACACATGCATTCAGATTCTATCAATATTTGCTTACATGAATGCACATAACTTTAACAGTTCTGTACATTCATAATAATTGCATTCAAGTATGAATATATCAAGATTAAATGCATACCTTTATGCAAATAATTCAATATTCAGAACAATTGTATGCATTTGTTTACAATTTCTGCACTATTGCATGCTAATATTAACCAAAAGAAGCATAATTAAAAGCATATATACAAAAGAATATTATATTGTTCAGATTACATTCTTTAACACATGCAAATATTCACCGATTATAATAATACATACACGCAATTTCCTGAATATATGCAAAACCCTAAACACTGATTATAACAAAAGTTGCATATTTTTATGCAAATATTAACAAATTATGCATATTTGTATATACATATTCATAATTGACTTCAAGCAAGCAAATCATACTTCATATTTGCATAAAAGCATGCAGAATGCACATAACTTTAACAGTTCTGTACATTCATAATAATTGCATTCAAGTATGAATATATCCAGATTAAATGCATACCTTTATGCAAATAATTCAATATTCAGAACAATTGTATGCATTTGTTTACAATTTCTGCACTATTGCATGCTAATATTAACCAAAAGAAGCATATATACAAAAGAATATTATATTGTTCAGATTACATTCTTTAACACATGCAAATATTCACCGATTATAATAATACATACACGCAATTTCCTGAATATATGCAAAACCCTAAACACCGATTATAACAAAAGTTGCATATTTTTATGCAAATATTAACAAATTATGCATATTTGTATATACATATTCATAATTGACTTCAAGCAAGCAAAACATACTTCATATTTGCATAAAAGCATGCAGATATTGTCAATATATTCATACAAGCATGCATATGTTTAAAATATCTACATAAAAAACATGGAAAAATTGTAAATAACTGCATACAAGCATGCACATATTGTCATAAATTGCATACAAGTATGGAAATATAAATGATTACTGGGTACAATCATGCAGAAACATACATACATGCAGATGGATAATTGAGAACGAACTGATTTTAAAAAATCAAAACATATAAATTACCTTAACGAGGACGGATCCATTTTAAAAAAAAAAAGCTCGATCAAAATATATCTCTGGAAAAACAGTCGATGAAATTGAATTTCATCTCGCATGAGTTCGACGTCCAGAACTTCAGGTAGAAGATGTCGCCGCCATGACAAAGAACGACGTCGAAGTCCATTTTTTTATCGCTGCAATCTGATCGCTACTTCTCTCTGCCAAGATCATCCTGATTTGCTCCTAATCGCTCCTGTTTTGCTTCAATAGATGACGGCGTCGCCATGGAGAATGAAATATAGGTTTTCTAGAAATTAAAAAAAATACTAATTACGTAATGAGTAAATCCGACCTAGGTAATTACAGCGTGAATTAAAAAAAGGGCAGTTTTGTAAAAATATTAGCCGCTGTTTGAAATTAGGGATGTAATTTATATGTTTTGAAACAGGAGGATGTGAGGTTAATTAAGTTTCAAAATAGGGATGTGAGACTAAAATTCACTATCTGGAATTTGGAATCTGGAAAGGGGATTTTATTTAGTGAATCATTATATAAATTTTAAATTTGATAAGTGAAATATTTGAATTTAAAATTGTTAATTGTTCAAACCCAGGAAGTTAGAAAAATAATAATTAATTTTAGTATATTCTAGACATTAAGCCTTGTTAATAAAATTGATTTGCTTAATTATAAAATTCGGATTTTTCTTCTGTAAGGATAAATCAAATAAAATCATTAGTGTGGAGTTCAAAGACTCAGAAATCAATGAAAGAAACTGAAATGGGTACAAGTGTAGATTTAAAATCACGATGAGTAAACTCACTCCCTGGTTCACTTATAATTTTATTATAAATGGATTTTATTTTAAATAATTGTTAATGCTGTTGTTGGTTGTTTAGATGCATTTAATATTATTTTGGCTATTTTTAATATATAAGTTATTTAGGCTTGATGTTTGTGTCTATTATATATATATATATATATATATATATATTGATGGTTGGATATTTCCAGCAATACCATTAGCGGATGCCCGCAGTATCATTAGCTGATGAACCAATGCGCCCCGCAATATGATAGTGGATGACCTTCTATACCGAGATATCCTGCCTCGAAGTAGGATGGGTATTATTTATGTTGGTTAACATCTGTGGATACATGGAACAGGTTGGAGGGATCCAACAGGATTCCTCAAAAATATTATTATTTGTTAGTTTCCTTATATATTATCATGTATGATGTGTTAGAAAGTCTGTGATTAATAATTGGGTGTTTTTGAATGTTTCAATACCATTGGGCCTAAAGGTTGAAAAAATATCGTGAAAAGGGATTTTGAGATTTAAAAAGGGAAATTTTATTTTTCTGAAATAGAATTTGAATTTCGAATGGGTAGGCAATATTAACTTGTTTTGATAATAAAAACAAGCATGGAAATTATAAACGGCGTTTATAAATTGGAAAATAAGGGGAATTGAAATGAATTTATAAACGGTGTTTATAAATGAAGTGAAATGAATTATCATTGGATAATTCGGGAAATGTAAATATAAAGGTTAATTTAAAAAGGAAAATTTAATTTTTTCAAAGTAGAAATTTAATTTCAAATGTATGTGAAATCGAGACTTGTTTAAATATATAAACGAGTAAAATAAATAATGGTTATAAATAAAGGTGAAAAATTATCATTTGGATAGTTTAAATATTTAAATTCAAACATGAATTTAAAATGAGAATTGGGAATCGCATTAAAAAGAGAAACAGTAAATCTATTATGATATTTAGAATGTAAATTGAATTAAAATAATTCCGTACGGATTTATGATTTAAATTCGATTAGATCGAATTTATTTAAATAAAATTTTTTCAGAAAAGATATAGGGTTGTACTAAATAGAAATTTGAATATGAAAATAGATTCTAGAATACATATGTATAAGTTATAATAAATGAAATAATCCAAATATAAGAATTCGGTTTTAAAAGGCTTTTGAAATGAAGCTTGTTTTACTATATAAAAAAAGGAAGTTGGAACAATATTTACAAATCTAGTGGAATAAATTAGAAGTTTAAATTCAAATACGAATTTGAAAGTGAATTGGAAATCATTTTGAGAATGGAAATGATGGATTTTTATTCCGAAAATTGGAATAAAAACTGAATTGAAATGAATCCAAAGGAGGTATAATTGGAATTCGATTCCATCGAATTTTATAAATAATTTATCTCCAAGGACATTGGAAGTTAATATATAATTTGAATTATAGACCAAATTATAACTGGGTTATGAATGTTGAATGGAAAAATTGACGATTAAGAATAATTAGAAATATTAAAGTTAGATTTGGAAAACCACTTTAATTTATATTTAAAATATATCAAAATGAAGTTGAAATTTACTTATAAACGAAGTTTAAACGTTTATATTTAAATATAATTAAAATAAACTCGCCGCAGCGCGGTAGTTCGTAATTTGGCGTTTCGAACTTCAATTGAGTATATAAACCTCAATTTAAGTCGGAATTCTTTGAAACAAGAATCGTCAGGACCGATTTGACAATAGTTTTCTAATGGAAGAGAAAAATCTGGATTTCGTCTTATAGATTTTGAGTTATGTCAAAATCAAATTTCCAGAAAAACAGCGACATAATCATTATAAAACCATAACAGTTTATTTAAATTAATAAAAGGATTTTAAACAAATAAAATTCGAATTTTCATTAGAAAATTCTAGATTCGAGTTAGAAAATAAATACGAACTCAAGTGGAGTTAAGTGAGCTGATTTTTGAAAAAAAATCAAAATTTTAATTATTAGATAGAATTAAATAATTTTAATAATAATTAGTTAATCGAATTTTGATATGAAATTGAACTTCGAATAAGTGAATGTGATTTGAGGATTTATGTTCGAAATCGAAAAGGAAACTTGAATTGAAACAGAATTCAATTTGTTTATAAGTAAGTTAATATTATTTTTGAACATGTTATGTCCAAATAAAAGTGAAATAGGCAAATATCTATGGGTTAACATGAAAGGATTGAGTTGAAACAAAATGGGAATGTTTGGATATGTGTTAAGCATGTTTGGAATAAAGTGTATGAAGTTTATATTTTGAGTGCCCGATAAAAAGGTATACGTTCAAATTCCATATGAGGTTTTATGTGCTGAATCGGCAAGCCACTTGGCCTTTTGATTTTCTTTTTGAATGGAAAGTGCCTAGAGAGACGAGTTGGAGTTTGAGCTATTGACCGGTACAAAGGAGGTGTTGGCGAAATTTTCCAAAAATTTAAGGAGTTAGAATATTTTTTAGAAATTTTGATAACTAGAAATCAGTATATCGATATATATAGAATTCGATAAGGAAGCGAACTTAAAATAGAATATTAAAACAAAAAGGAAATCTATAATATAATCTGGTAAAAATAAAAAGAGAAACAAATACACATTTTAAAAATGAATATTTAGTTTATATGATGTTAATTATTCGAGATAAATAGTCTTGTCCGTTTTGAAGTTAAAAATGTTATTCAGTCATGGTCTGAGAGGTAGTTATACCCCAACTTGATTGATTTCATTATTAATCGATAAATAAAAAGATTCAGTCTCGAAGATCAATGTTTGAATAAGATTTAGTGAATGCAAAATTTTGGGTTGTTATAATGATGTTTTACACAACATTCGTTTTAACCCATGTAAGTGGAATTTTGGATATATAATAATAAATATTTCCTAAATGAATGTTCTTGAATGAGAGAAGTAATTGAAATGGTTTCCAAATATTAATAGAAGATATTTTCTAAGTAAAAAAAAATAAAAGACGGCGATATATGGAAATGTTTTCCAAATAGCGTAAGAGGCCAAGATGACTATTGACAATATTTGGTTAACAATTATTGATAAGGAAATGGAGAAGTAATTTAATGAAATATTAGTTAAGGGGCCCGGTGATTGTTTGATGCTTTGTATGAATGTTTGTTTTTCTTCGATAATTAAATAACCGACCATCGAAGTATTTGCCAATATAGTTGTCAATATGGAAAGACCAGTTGGATTATTATCCGAGAACCACTCCATATTAGTAGTAGCATTGCGAATCAGACTATATGAAGATGAATCAAGGAGGGAGTAAAGTACAAGGGCTTTTTCTGTGAATTCCAGGTAGAAATTGCGCAATATAGATTAATGAAAATTATGCCTTCGGGTTCGTTCAATCCCAGAACGAATGTGTATGGACGAATGTCTGATAAGATATTTCCAATGATTGCATACGTTGATTTGTACAAATATACATTTGGTCGCGGAGAATTTATTCTCTTAGAATAATATCCAGAATATCTTTATGCAAATCAATTAGTGATTAACAGATTTGACAATGTGACATTCAAAGTGATTGTGCTATCAGTAAAGGTAAGTAATCATAACCTCAAGCCTCACAACTTGGAATTGGTATAAAATCGGGTAGGTCGCATGGCTAAGTGGGTCTCACCCAAGTAGGGTGTATTGTCTCCTGATCTAGAGAAATACCATTTGCTTCTTAAATCTTTCGATGCAGTCCCTTTCAGGAAACACTTGCTGATCCCAACCATTGGTGACAATACATTCGGTACTCTTAAGTGAAGTGAGGGGTCGGTCATGTCTAGCATGGGTTGCAAGATGTTCTTGTTTAACCCGGTGTATTCCTCTCTAGAGATACAGTGTCGGAAGATAGTCCCATACCTTGCTACTTGGAATCCATTCTCCAGTAAGAACCTGTGGTTTTGATTGTATACTACGTATGTAGAGCGTGAGATGCAAGCGTTCTACTAGACTGATATTTATTTGTTTTAGACACTATTATAACATCAGAGTAATATTGATTTCAAAGAATGTTTTGGGTTATCGTAAAGTAAAAACCATCCGTGTTTATGTGTGGATCGGTCTTACAATTATTATTTTCTTTCGAAAAGGATTTTTAAAAGTTAAACCAAGTGGTTGGAGTTTACTCACACCATTCCCATGACTGACCTAGAGTTTATTTTGTTTTGTTTTACACTAAGCTCTTAAGTGTCAAAATTTGTACGGGCAGTCAAGTAGTTCGGGTGTTTTCAGATATCCTTGGAGGAGCTTGGAGCAGGTGGCTTCAACGTTAGATATAGAGTTTTGTTCCATTGTATTGTAAGTGTTGTCCTCTGATGATGATATGTATATATCATAAAAATTTGTATTCCAAAAAGTTGTTCTATATATAATATTTTATTCCGCTGCGATGTGAGATTTTGTGTAATTGTTCAGTGTTATCTATTTTGTTCTTCTTTTCTAATATTTCTTTCTTTCTATTTCTCATCCTCTACCTTCTTTCTATACATGATGTAATTTCTGGTGTTTGGTTAGTCGATATGGCATTGTATCGATAATCAGGATCGAGAAAATGTTGGTTCGTCACATCTCCTCTTCTATTTTTGAGAATTACTAAGCCTAAATCATAGGGATTTTGTTTGCATGTGCATTTCGATTGAAGATTCTAGTATTTTGATCGAAGAGAGGTCGTTCAAGAGGTTTTTCTAGCTTGTTATTGGATCGATTCCTTGCATCCAACAATCAAAGGTGAGTTCTTTGAGAACTCACATCTATACCTCAAATAATAAGTTTATCTAGTGTGCCCTTGGCACGTATATGTTGTATGAGCATTGTATGAATTGATTTGTTTGGGTGTTGACTCACTAATTTATGAGTTTTGATTTCATTTATATGAATATCCTTGCGTAAACCCATGAATGGACATTTGTACATGTGCTTTAATGTGTTTGGGGTTGTTTTTAACATACCTAAGAGTCTTGAGAAAATATGTATCGATCCAGAGCCATTAAGTGTTGTTTTCCCTTTCAAAAACATTCACAGAGTAGGGAAGACATCTAATTTTTTTTCAAACATTTGAATCGGTCTCTGGAATTTGGCACAGACCAATTTCAGATGTCTGAATCAGGTCAGACGTTTGAAAATAGGTTCAGACATCTGATTTGGCCTACTGCTCTTTTTTTTATATTGTCGACCCGTGGAGACGACGGTCGACAGTTCATGTATGTTCATGCTTATCCCCGGCCGAGTTTCGGCCCATTTTCTCTTTTCCTATGACTTTTTAATTGCTCTAATCCATGTGTTTCAATAGCTTAGATGGATGGACATTCGATTGATTCATGATAAACAAATTTATAACAGTTAGTTGTAAGATTTAATTTACATTATTAAAACATGAATTCTTGGTCCAATTGCTAATTAGATCACTATTATATGAGATTTTCCACCTTGAAATCGTATAAAGAATTTTAAATTATTTGTAGATACCCAATCTTTTACTAAACGGTTTCTAACTCTACTTCATTATATGAAGTTATCTTCCGAATTGGTTTCTAATCCGACTTCATTATATGAAGTTATTTTATAATTTGTTTTCCAATCTACTATTATATAGTTATATAAACCTTTTTCTCATTCCTATGAGAAATCTAATTAAACGCCTTAGTAAAAACAAGGACTATGATGCCTTATGTTTTCTTTGATGGTTAATTCTTGGACTCGTTCGACTGAACACTGTGGCAATGATCGTTTTGTATTTCTAGTGGAATATACAATTTTTTTCATAAATATTCGAGTAGAGTAAGTAGTTTTGGGACATGTATCTTGACTCTTATATTTACTAGCTTGGTGTGGTTTACACTATACTTGATCAGCTTTGATCACATCGATGATCTTCAGATCATTCCAACCTTCGGGTCCCTTTGATGATCTTTGGATCATCCTGAGGAACTTCGGTTCATCCTGATGAGTCTTCTGGCTCCCGCCTTGATTTAGGCATCCCCTCCCCATCTTAGGGATCTTCTAGATTTCTGATTTATCTTAGTTTCTAGAATCTGAGTTTTATTGGTGCTAATCTATCGATCTGAGTTATATTGATATTGTGTTATCAATCTTTGTTTCTTTGTTATAAAGATATCCTTATATAGCGCCGAGATTTCTTTGGCATATTTTCTAGACATATCGAGCCTTCACATTTGACGTGTGAACATTATTGTTATTTCTTCTTATATGTCATTTTCTAAGTATATCACATATCCTATTTCAGTTTGTTATGATGAGTACAGTTAGACTAATCCGTTTATTGTTTATTTTCTTATAAATAACACTTGGGTTAGACTGAGTATTATAGGTGCTTCTTCAAGACTTTTATCATAGACCACTTCTTGGTTTTTCATGTCTATATTGTTATTGTAGTAATTTTGGGTTATATTCATATGAGACATCTATGTATAAATCTTATTTTAGCTAGAACTTGTACTTATTCTTTTGTTGTATAGAGGATCGTCTATGACCATTATCTTCGTATTTAATCTTATGTGTTATATTCATATCTATTTCCACCTTAGTGATGTGAATATCCTTGTCTGACTTTGGTTATATTTTTTTAATTTAATATTGATTTCGAATTATATATAGGAACTATGTAGTTGTTTTAGACTTGAATTAGATGTGTCAGATTTCCAAATGAGATTTAAAAAGTAAGACCAAATTACCTGACATAGTTAACACTCGTTCAAAGCTAATATACAGATGGTCGCTCCTCGACAACCTTATTCTTCAGGTTAGTTGACACCATTTGTGACAATCTACTATTTTTAAAGGTCCAAAATTAATTATAAACGTCACCAAAAATGCTTACAACTAATTTCAGATATTAATAGTAATGGACCTTAAGTACATAAGATTTAAAAATACTAGAGACGATTAATAATATAGAAGATCTCATGATGGAATAAAGTAAATAATTTCATAACTGAAACATAATAATCCATTTTATTACATTAAACATCCACAAATAAAAAACAACAGCGATACAATAAGAAGTGAATCTAAATAAACAACCTCTAGATCCAATATGTAGACAAAGCTCATTTCTTCTTCATTTTGTTCTTTTTGCCATCTCATATCTTCCAACTTTATAAATTCGATTCAAAGAGGAATAAAAAGAGTTTCAACTACATTTGGACTGCGCCTAACCCTGTACATCATGACCCAATTTAAGGATTCCGGTGGGTATTGCATAGGAAAAGACTGCCTACGTACCCCTTTTGAGGGATCAAGCCCGTTCTATTTCCTGCTCTTCTCTTGCATCCAAATACTCGTTAGTACATTAAAACTATTCCATACATTCAACCATTGCAATCAATGTAATTCAATACAATCAGTGTAACATTACAATCAACATAATTGATCACTGTAATAACACAATCAAGTAAGAGCAGAAAATATTATTCAAACATATCACCATATGAAGTAAACAAAATAAAATTAACATGCAGTCTTCAAAAACCAACCACATCGAATGGCAAATCCAACTTATAAAAGAAGGTAGCAACTTTAACATACTTACACAATTATAATTTATCAATCATAATTGTATGTCATAAATGTAAGTATAAACCATTTTGTGTGTACAAATCATCCCAAATTAGTAACACAGTCATTAACGCATGGTTGTCAAATTACTATTGGTATCACAACCTTCATCTTTAAATAAAAAATACATATTTACTTGTAGTAATCAATGGAAAAACATCGCATGAACATTTTAATGCGATCCATCAACATGAAATAAAACATGTAATAAATAAAACATAACTATTAACATGTATTGAAACCATTCAATCACATTTACCACAATTGTTTTTATTACAAGTAAATGATTATCATACTATTATTTCATTATAAATGAAACTTTCTTATTTTATTCAGTTTTAGAATTTTCATTATTTCTTATCTTTCAAAACATTATATTTTATGAGAACATAACGTATCAAATTACTTTGCAAATCAACTATATTATTGTCTTACATAAAATAACAATTTCATATTAAACACTTCTTACAATAGAAAGTTATTTATTTCCATTTATTCTAAAGGAATGCAATTTTCAGTAAAACTGGATATATATTTATAAAATCTTATTTTGTCTAATAACAATAAACATCCTTTATTACTAATTACAAATATATTTATTAAATTCAAAAATAATAAACATATTCGACACCCTAAATTAATTTCATTATATCTTTTTCCAAAAAAACTATTATTTAATTAATAACTCCCATATTCAAACATATCACTTATTTCAACTGAAATTCTAATATTGTAATAACCAATAGTAAATAGCAAAGGCAGACACATCATATCCAAGATATCTCAAATAGCTAACAATTTTCAATATATCACATCATAGATTTTCATTAAGAGACACAAAATTTTATAATTTAAATTCAACTAATTAAATTAAATAACTCATACCAATGCTTTTGCATAGAAAATCTGTAATGAACCATACATTAGCTTTCTACTTGTTGGATCTGATTCTATGCCTCTCTCTCCTTTGATAATTATCTTTCTTTTTCTATTTTATTTTGGTTCTCCCCATTCTTTTATCTAGCTTGTGATCATTCCATAATTTTATGAAGAAAAAAAAAAGCTTTGAAGAAAAAATAGAATGTGTTCACAGAACTTTACCAAGGGAAGAAGGAAAGAAGATAGATGTCAGGACCCATATCATTTAGGTTTAGCTTGTTTATATAGGAGTTAGGAATTGATTTCGTCCTAGAAATTCCTAAATTAAATTATATCCGCTTTGTTGTTTACTTCATAATGAAGTAAGATCTTAAAATACATCTCATATGTCTGTTCTTATTTTCATCCAATCCATGAGAAAAAGAGTGATTTGAATATACCATTTAAAATGGGTAATCAATGAGTATGTTTTTAAAACCGATTAAGAAATTGCCACTTATAAGAGAATTAATTGCTAATCTTCCGAAAATAAATCCCTAATAAAAATAAATCAAGTGACATGCATGTCAATCAGTGCCTAATTAATCTTCACATGCTCAATTAATCAACATTTACAAACATGCATTTATATGACAATTCAAAGTTATGACAATTAATCTCTAATAGCTGCAAAAATATGCATAAACCTCACAACCATCCATAATTAAAATATATTGTCAATTGATGCAAATTGATTGTTAACATATTTTCAAAAGTGGGAATCAAGTGTATAAATTTAAATCCCTCTCTTTTCTTTTCAATAATTTCCCCATAACATGTAAAGTCAATGCATAATGAAGTCACACACACACACTCACACACACACATATATATATATATACATATTTACGTATATATACATATACATATACATATACATATATACACACACACACACAACGGATTTGAATAATATGTTAATTAATGTACAATTAATTCACAGCCAATGAAATAAATATACTATAATTTGGAAGTAGCATACACCCTATGTATACATACGTACATATATATATTTACACACAAAAAATCTTTTCTTATATGCAACATTTAATCCTATGTGTCTCCCATTTATATCTGTATACATCCACACATACTTCCTACTTGGAACATGCATCTTAAAATAAAAATATATAACATTGACGGGAATTGAACTCATGACTTCATGTATCAAAGTCTACTCACTTAACCACTACACAAAACTCTATTTTTGTTCTTAAAGTAGGAACATTGAGAATTAATGGTTTCATGTACGTATCTTTCATTCTAAAAAAAATCAATATCTTGTAAATGATAATTTCAAATGTATCAAAATTATATATCAAACTGATCGTCTCGGAAAGACCTGCGCAATGGTAATAGATTCGACATCGATTTATCCTCTAGTAATAATTAATTCTTAATTACTTAACTTTTAGAACCGTAAAAGTTGCGGGATGTTACATTCTTCACTCCTTAAAAGAATTGCGCCCTCGCAATTCCCCAAACATAAAACCCATTCAAAATAATAAATCTTTCATTCGAATTTAAACATAAAATCATCCATTATAAGTTAACTTCCCATATGTAATAACCATTGTTTCTACCCAATCACACAACACACTATAATAAAATATGTACCTTCTTATCATTCTATGGAACATGTGGTGTGTAAAACTAATAATCCATCAACAAAGTGTAAGATAATGAAAATCAATAAATGGCAACATGAACCATAACATTTCAACGTTAATTGACTATAATTGAAATCGATAGCAAACAACATCCTCATACAAATAAAAGAACACACATAAATTAACAATTAGCGTGGTTCACATGAATAAAGCATACCTATGCTAAGTGAAAAATCAACATCAGTAACAATGAACATGTGTATGTCCATTCATGTGCGAACTGTATAGTTATCCTAATGTGTAAATTCCCAGAAATGTGATGAACTTCCTCAAAGCCTCACCCTTATAATAATAGATACTAATCAGAATAGAATCCCCAATCCCTGCTTTACTTTAGGACCTACAGTGATAACCTACCCGAAGAAAACATAGAAGATAATGCAAAATAAATCATAATAACCATAACATCCAATGTCCTAGCTATCACCTACTACAACCTTGAATCCATCAGTTATCAAACTTGCATTTCATCAATCAAAAAGGCTAATGGAAAAACAAGGTTATAGTCAGACTACTGCAAGTCCCATGTACATTTGCCTCCCTGAGACAAATAGGCTCATCCCATGTGCCCAGGGTACTCGAGTAGTCCTACTAGCCTTTTAGGCGTCCTTATTATACTCCTGCTTTGAGCCCATTAGAACCTTCGATAACTAACGATTCTTTAGCACTTCAAATCCGTCGAGCCTTTCTTTTTGGCAAATTTTTTTAGTCAACCTGCTTCTTGAACTAATTCCATTATCATCCCTGATTAACTCCTACCTGAGTCAACCCATCATCCAACTGTATCGTATACCATCCTACGATCAGTATCGCATAAACTTAGCTTTGACCACTCTTTCCTGAGTTCATAGTCGAAACATCATCCATCATCGAGTCGCATATTGTCGATCTGAAGTCCTTTTTTTCCAAACTTCACCAGTAGCCCGTGGGAGCCAACACAATTCACCTCACAAAATTTTGAGCTCTTTACCATTCACTCTGATGGATCCACCATTATCCAACAATCCCTGATCCCTGAATCCATATATATTAGATTCCTTCATTTGGAGACAAAGGTGAACTGCTAAAAATACCAAGAGGGATCCTTTAGTTAAGAGTGCCTAATATATCAACTTTTTTTTTTGATTCCAAATCAAAACTTCAATCTACGTTTTAGAATAAGATTCTTTTCCTTGGAAAACATTAAGTCTTTATCACCAAAAGATTTCCAATTACTATTCCCACCTTCAAGGAGCAAGTGCAAAACTTTTAGTCATACTGGTCTTCCCCAGCTTAGAAAACCATGTTATCACACTATGACTAAACTAATCATGTCCCCTCTTCAATCCTTTGTTTCTCGAATGTAAATTCAATCAATATTCAATACTAGCTTACTATCTAATCATTCAATTAACATAAACAACAAACAAACAAATAACATACAAGCAAACTAAACATATCAAATAAGAAAACAATAATCAACTCAACTAAAAGAATTAATACAAACAATCATTACATGAACTAATAAGCACACACCAAACATAGCAATCATCCTCACATATCTCACTCAGTGCGTAAAGCATATGATATCCACCGCTTTGATCACCAGAACCATTGGGGCCATAACGGAGTCCAACTCCGTACAACTATCACTATGACCACTTTGCCCTTTGGGGCCCTGATGGAGTCCAACTCCATATAACCTCTGACCCCACTGCACTAGTCCATAGTTAATACCCCCTCTCTCAATAGCGAACCAAAGTTACAAATATCGATAACCCCTTTGCACACGTCCCGCAGCAAAGCCCAACTCTTGAATTTAACTCGTTGGTTCCCATCTGGATCCTGACCAATAACTTCTCATTTGGACTTCCTTTTCATCTCGGGTTTTAATCGAACTGGTGTTCGGTTTGGGTCTCCTCCTCCTATCCGATTCGGTTTGGGTCTCTTTCTCCTATCTGATTTGGTTTGGGTCTCTTTCTCCTATCTGGTTCGGTTCGGGTATCATCCTCCTATCGGTTCGGATCCCTGCAGAATTTCCAGCAAGCTATTTTTCGTCGAACGATGGCGTTTTCAACCATTCTAACTTTTATACAATCATAAAACATACCAAACAGCAGTAACAACATATAGGTTCAATCAAAAGATCAAAACAACATTCATGTTCATAAAATGAGACTAATTAACCCTAATTACTCTTAACCCCCTAAATTTAGGGATTAACAAAACAAATCCAAATCAACCCAATTTCATATATGTGACATAAAATATGATTTTAGAATTTATGCATATATTATTATTATTATTATATTTTTATGAGTCATCATTTTGATAATTACCATTAATCACCCCTAATTTGCCATAATTAGTGAATAAACATGTTAATCACTCAAAAATAACCATTTTCTATTAACTAATGAGATAGCTTTAAAATAAGGGATATATATATATATATTAAAAACAATAATTCTAAACCATTGTTGTTCTCTTAAAACGAATCTATCTTTATTGAGCTTGGGTTTCAATTGCAACCTAATTACCGTGTGTATGTCATTTAGGTTATAACCAAACACATAACCTGCCCCCGTAAGTGTTTATCTTGTCTCACTGTTCTTTTCGTTATCCTCCACGAAAGGTTTCTCATAAATAAACAACATTGTAGAGTGAGGTAACAATGATAAAACAAACAATACATAATAAAACATGCAATCAAAACATTTTCTCTCATACTTTAACCAACCTTAAGGTGTAAATCATTACAACATAATCGTCAAACCTACCCAAGGCTCTAGTAATCGCTAAACCTAAGCTCTGATACCAAATGTGATGATCCACTATTTTTAAACGTCCAAAATTAATTATAAACATCACCAAACATGCTTATAACTAATTTCAGATATTAAAAGCGGTTGACCTTAAGTATATAATACTTAAAAATACTAGGGATGATTAATAATATGGAAGATCTCATGATGGAAGAAAATAAATAATTACATAACTAGAACATCATAATCCATTTTATTACATTAAACATCCATAAATCAAAAACAACAGCGATAAAATAAGAAGTGAATCTATATAAACAACCTCTAGATCTAACATGTAGACTAAGATCATTTCTTCTTCACTTCTTTCTTTTTGTCATCTCATATCTTCCAACTTTACAAATTCTCTTCAAAGAGGAATAAAAAGAGTTTCAACTATATTTGGACTGCGCCTAACCTTATACACCCCGACCCAGTCTAAGGGTTCTGGTCGCTATTGCATAGGAAAAGACTGCCTACGTACCCCTTTTGAGGGATCAAGCCCACGTAGTTCTATTTCTTGCACTTCTCCTGCATCCAAATACTCATTAGTACATTAAAACCATTTCAACCATTGCAATCAATGTAATTTAATATAATCAGTGTAAACATTACAATCAACATAATTGATCACTGTAATAACACAATCAAGTAAGAGCAGAAAATATTATCCAAACATATCACCATATGAAGTAAACAAAATAAAATTAACATGTAGTCTTCAAAAACCAACCACATCCATGGCAATTCCAACATATAAAAGAAGGTAGCTACTTTAACATACTTACACAATTATAATATATCAATCATAATTGTATGTCATCAATTTATGTATAAACCATTTTGTGTATGCAAGTCATCCCAAATTAGTAACACAGTCATCAACGCATAGTAATCTAATTACTATTGGTATCACAACCTTCATCATTAAATAACCATAAAAAAACTACATATTTACTTGTAGTAATCAACGGTAAAACATCGCATGAACATTTTAATGCGATCCATCAAAGTGAAACAAAACACGTAATAGATAAACAAAACTATTAACATGTATTAGAACCATTCTATCACATTTACCACAATTGTTTTTATTAAAAGTAAAAGATTATCATACTATTGTTTCATTATAAATGAAACTTTTATTCAGTTTTAGAATTTTCCTTATTTCTTATCTTTCAAAACATTATATTTTATGAGAACATAACATATCAAATAACTTTGCAAAACAACTATATTATTGTCTTACATAAAATAACAATTTCATATTAAATTCTTCTTACAATAGAAAGTTATTATTTCCATTTATTATAAAGGAATGCAATTTTTAGTAAAACTGGATATATATTTATAAAATCTTAATTTGTCGCATAACAATAAACATCCTTTGTTACTATTTATAAATATCTTTACAAATTCAAAAATAATAAACATATTCGACACCCTAAATTAATTTCATTATATCTTTCTCCAAAATAAACTATTATTTAATTAACAACTCCCGTATTCAAACACATCACTCATTTCAACTGAAATTCTAATAGTGCAATAACCAATAATAAATAGCCAAGGCAGACATAGCATATCCAAGATATCTCAAATAGCTAACATTTTAAATATATCACATTTTAGATTTTCATCAAGAGACACAAAACTTTATAATTTAAATTCAATTAATTAAATTAAATAACTCATACCAAAGCTTTTGATGTAGAAAATCTGTAATGAACCTTACGTTAGCTTTTTGCCTCTTGGATTTGATTTTATGCCTCCCTCCTTTGACAATTCTTTTTCTATTTTATATTGGTTCTCCCCATTCTTTTATCTAGCTTGTGATCATTCCATAATTTTATGAAGAAAAAAAAAAGCTTTGAAGGAAAAATAGTATGTGTTCACAGAACTTTACCAAGGGAAGAAGGAAAGAAGATAGATGTCAGGGCCCATATCATTTAGGTTTAGCTTGCTTATATAGGAGTTAGGGATTGATTTCGTCCTACAAATTCCTAAATTAAATCATAGTCGCTCTCTTGTTTACTTTGTAATGAAGTAACATTTTCAAATACATCTCATATGTCTGTTCTTATTCTCATCCAATCCATGACAAAAAAGAGAGTTTTAAATATATCATTTAAAATGGGTAATCAATGAATATGTTTTTAAAACTGATTAAGAAATTGCCACTTATAACAGAATTAATTGCTAGTCATTAGGAAATAAATCCCTAATAAAAATAAATCAATTGACATGCATGTCAATCGGTGTCTAATTAATCCTCACATGCACACTTAATCAATATTTACAAACATGCATTTATATGATAATTCAAAGTTATGACAATTATTCTCTAACAGCTGCAAAAATATGCATAAACCTCACAACCATCCATAATTAAAATATATTGTCAATTGATGCAAATTGATTGCTACCATATTTTCAAAAGTGGAAATCAAGTGTATAACTTTAAATCCCTATTTTTTTCTTTTCACTAATTTCCCCATAACATGCAAAGTCAATGCATAATGAAGTTACATGCACACACACACACACACACACACATATATATATATATATATATACACACACATATATACATACATATATAAACATATACACACAGCGGATTTGAATAATTTGTTAATTAATGTACAATTAATTCACAGCCCACGAAATAAATGTATTATAATTTGGAAGTAGCGTACACTCTATGTATATGTATATACATATATATTTACACACATAAAATCTTTTCTTATATGCAACATTTAATCCTATGTGTCTTCCATTTATATCTGTATGCATACACACATACTTCCTACTTGGAACATGCATCTTAAAATATAAAAATTATAACATTGACGGGAATTGAACTCATTACTTCATGTATCAAAGTCTACTCACTTAACCACTACACCAAACACTATTTTTGTTCTTAAAATAGGAACATTGATAATTGATGTTTTCATGTGTGTATCTTTCATTCTAAAAAAAAATCAATATCTTGTAAATGTTAATTTCAAATATATCAAATTGATCGTCTCAGAAAGACCTTTACAATGGCAATAGATACGACATCTGGTTTATCTTTTAGTAATAATTAATTCTTAATTACTTAACTTTTAGAACCGTAAAAGTTGTGGGATGTTACACCATTGCTTACAATGGCCTTATCTTAAGCGAGTATAGAGGTACGGCATTACATTTGAAAAAAAAATCTTTACATGATTCTATTGTCTACATAAAATAGTACTTTTGAAAAAAAACTGTTAACCTTTTATCCATGCAAATTCAGTGGTATCATATTAGTTAGATACTTTTACCTACTTGAATGAGATTAGATAATTCTAATCAAAGAGAAAAAAATTATATTGTTTATGTAAGCCACTTTTTAACAAGACTGTTATGCTTTGGTCTTGGACATCTGGACTACTAAGAATTAAGTATGGATGATCACACGAAACCGCGGTCATTTAGATATACTGGATTATCGCTTTGAAATAAGTTGGAAAAACACTCACAATTTGACTAATTACGAGATCGGTAAAATCCCAAATGAGGGATAGATAAGACTTTGAAGCAGGACTGGATCAGAAATATCGCTAAGTATGGGATTAGTATGTATCCGATATTTAGAACTTCAAAACTCGACTACAGATCAATATTTCATCAATATCAGAGCCTAGATTATCAGGATGAGGAACCTTCAATTGCAGGTGAAAGCTAACATAAAAAGGGACCCACCATTGGAATCACACCCCCCTTTGGTGCAATCTCAAGATATCAGTACCAACCCCTAATGAGGGATCGAATCTAATCCTTAAGGTAGGGTGAAATCTTGGCCTACTTTGTGGGTCGAATCGTACCCACTTAGTTGCCCTCTGTTTAATTTTCTGCCAATTCGACCTTTTCTCATGCCCACAAATACACCATCAAGGCATTCAAAAAAGGTCTTCCTTGCATGCAAAATATGCCGAACCTTAGAGACAACTCTTGTCTCTTCTCTTCATTCATATAAGAACCAGTTGTACTTATAATCAACGGTATAATCAATTGACTTCTTCACATGGACATAGACCAACGTTTGTCGAACCATTATAAATATTTGTGTCTCTTTTAGCAGTAATCTATGATTGCATTGTGATTATATTTTGATTTGCATGAATTACTTGTTGGCATCTGCTTGACTATAATCCAATGTCAACATTTTAACATACCAGGAAGGGACTACTACTTGAACAAAAGGAATCTCTCTACTTAGGAAATCATTATAAAGGAGAAGGACATTAACAAACAATCAGAAGATGAAATTATGAAAGGAGGAAGTCAAGGGGATTCTTCTGTAGGGAGTCATTTCTTATAAGAGACAAATGCACAAGGACTAGGCAGTCATAAACTTGTAAAACCACCTTAAACACCTGGAAATATTGCTAAAGTGACAAGAGAGATGATAATGAAATTCCTCAATCAGGTTCGATAGCCCAGAGAACTAGAAATTCAAAACCAGCAACTGGATTCAGACTCAACAACCATCATTAACTCAACCTGGAACTGAAGGCGATTGCCTTCAGTGCTAGAGGAGTCAATACCGTCCCCACCTCAAAGATCGGTGTTGCTCACGCAAAAGTAGGGGTAAACCCCCCGGTAATGCTGGATTGGATTTCAATCTCCTTGGAGATCAGAATCTAGGAGAAGGATATGGGAACGAGGCGTGCTCAAGCTTAAACTTTGGAATGGATGCTTTGAACACTCGCCAAGTGTTGGACTTGTATATATGCATCAACTGCTAAATGGAAATAACCAGATCATGGACATAAAAAGGAAGGCTTTGAGAGGCAAGTTATCTCGACCTGGACTTGGATTGCATAAATCAAAGCTCATTCTCTGAAGCTACCTGGAATTCTAATAATCTACCGGCTTCAACTTGTTGATTATAGAATCTTACGATGGTAGGAAGGATCTTACCGTCCATCTTACGTGATACATTCGCCAAATGGAAGTGCTGGGGGAATCTGACCATGTCATGGCCATGTGCTTCTGTCTTTTTCTCTTAGACATAGTTGCAATGTTCTTTTTGGCAGTTGAAACTAGGTTCAATTGAAAGATGGTGCAACATGGTGGAAAATTTGTTGAAAATTTTTGAGTCCACATCGCGAGGCCAAAAAGCGTAATGACAGGTTCGACTTGTGAGTTCTACGACAGGTTCCGCTTGTGTTTACCTACTCTGATGATTGTTTATAGCTGTCGTGCACATCTTGCAGCGCATTATTCCTATTGTTTAGTGCGGGGGTTGTGGGCAGTCATCACATGCTAGGATCATTAAGCATTATCGTGCTTGGCAAGGGTCAGATTACCTTGAAATCAGGATTATGTAATTGGGATCATCCATTACCATTGTTATTGGCAAGTACCCGGCGAGGTTAGGATCATTAAGTGTCATTGCATTCAGCATAAAGAAGTTGGTATCATCAACCACTGTTGTGATCGAAAAGGATCCAGTGAGATTATGGATCGCTTAACGCATAGAACTTGGGATATCATACGTAGCAGTGCTCAATAAGAACCAGGCGTGGTGATAAAGCAATGAGTATAGCTTATGCTCAACTAAATCCTAGCGAGGCTCAGAACATCATTTATGAATTACATTTGGCACAGACATGATTTGGATCAGCAAGTGTGGATAACACTTGGCATGATATTAACTTGATATTATTGCGAACACTAAACATCAACCCAAAGAGGTGATGGGATTCGGCAAAGGCTTGATAATATTATCAATACTAGCTCAGAGAGGCTATTAGGTATACATACATACGATTCAGCGAATCATGGATATCGATTAGGGCTTAAAACGGCCATGGAACTTGGGATCAGTCCAAAGAGATTGCTGATACAAGACATACACAAAACACATCGTTCACATAAATACATGTTTCAGAGGGCAAGTGTTAATCTGCCTTATAAGAAGGCCGTTACATTTTAATCTTGGACAACTTGACTGCTCAGATCGAGTATGGTTGATTACATAAACCCATGGTTATTTGGATTCATTGGAATACCATTTTGAACAAGTTGGAAAATACTCAGAATTTGATTAAGTATGAGATTGGTAAGACTTAGAATGGGAGATTGGAAAGACACAGAAGTAGGACTAGATCGAAAATGTGAAAGTCTAAACCTTCATTCACATTAGATATTGTTCCCAACTTAGCCCTGATATAGGAGTGTGGTTTTGTTCCTTGTTTACTCCAAAGTTGGAATACAACACCAAAGGTGCTCTAGAAGCACTTCATCAAATGGTTAGTAATGCAAATTGGGCCACTCAATAGAGAAAAACAAGTAAAAAAACAATGGATTTTATAGTGGTTCGATCTATAGAAGATCTACATTCACTTTGAAGATAATTTTATTAACACTTTCAGGATTACAAGGTACACATCTCTTTTATTTCATACATTTTCTATCTCTTTCAATGGTTATCTCTTCTTATTCCTCTTTATGTATCAATTCTCTTCATTCTCGATCAAACTCTTGATGAATTTTTTTTAATATTCTATATGATTGTTGATGATCGAAGTTCTTCTTCACAGATCTCGATTTACTAAAGATTTGGGTGAATTCAGAGTTGGATCCGAGAAGAAGGTTGAATCTAGCTTTGGAAGCCATAACGGGTGTTGGAGAGAGCCTTAGAGCTTTCGGGAGAGACAAAAATGGAAGAGTTATGATGTAATTAAATACCGATCCCCTGAATGAAGATGTAAGAGGGTATTTATAGGTGTGGTGGAAGGGAATGGCAATATTGTAATTTTTGGTGGAGTGTAAACGAGTAGAGAAACGCTAAGTGTCATTCCAAGCCCATTCCACCGCTTATGAGTTGAATTGGTTCATGAGAAATAACTTCACCCTTGGTCGGAAAAAATGCGTTATTCCTGGTGTATGTCTTTCCGCGATCACCAAAAACCATGTGAAAACCATGTAAAACAGAGTGGCGGATCATTAGAATGTAACTTGTCCATTTCTGGGTTTAACAGCGCTTAATCTGTGCTATCATAAGTATTTGCCAGATCCGAACATTTGGCCAAGCTGGGATGTCAACGCGCTCACATGAAATCTAGTGAAAATGCCATGCGGATCACTTATTTTGATTTGCCAAATCCGAAGGAGTTATTAGCGCTTCTATAAGCGCCATGGTTCAGCAATTTGCCCGACCCACCGATTTGGCTAATGCCAAGCCTCATTTTGGTGTGATCCGCATAGATCCGTTCATTTTCCGAGTTGCACACTATGTTGATCCAACTCCGCGTTTTTGCCTGACCCAAGGGATACTACAGCATTATGTAAATGCTACGATAGGGCACCCTCTTCATTTATTTACAAGAATGCCACCGCATTTCACAAAACGGCCTGACCCGATTTGGCAAAGTGCCAAGGCACCCTATGCTATGTTGATCACCTTATTTTCCACCTGGATGTTGTGCTCACCACCTTATTTTGTACTGTCCGATCCAAAAAATGGCAAAAGTGCCCGACACAGCATTTTCAACTGATCCGATGGCTTGTTCTTATGCAAATCACTGCATTTCTTAATTAGTCCAACTCGAGCAAATGCAGAATGTCCGACCCGATGCAGAAAAGTGGCAAGTGTTCAAAACATCGTGTAGATCATCATTTTTATAGTGCCAAACATGTGTTTTTTCTCAAAAACGTTCTGTCCGACCTGATCTTGAAGTTTACCTTGATCAATACTTGAAATCCCACCAATTTGACCTGATCTTTTGATGAAGTGACATTCAACCAATATTAGAACAATGTAGATGATTCACTTTCAAACTTTTTTGCCTCGACCCCATAGCATATTTTGGCCTGATTTGTCCAATAAAAATGACCGGTTCAAAAGAATACAAAATTAATCTGTGTTAGCACTTGTCGATTTATTACATATAAAATTTAACAAGTTACATTTAAACCCAATATTAAATAGGGTTAACGTTTGTCTCTCGAAGCATATGAAAAATGAGTGCTTCTAAATAATGATTGCAAATATAACTCAAATTAAATATGTATGGATAAAAAATTGTAATGGATTAGTTTTTATTTTGTTGTCGATCACACATTATTTATTTATTTATAACTGAAGGGATTGGTCAAAATAATTCAACAAATCTGATCGGCCAGTTTTATACACATTGGGTCGGGCATAACTTATTGCATCAAATCGGGCAGGAGTTTTTCTCTGGGATGACTACTTCATATAAATCAGGGCCACAACAAATCGGGTCGGACGGTTTTGAATCAAAAGAGCGGTTTCACAGCAAATCTGGTTAGACAGTTTGATAACACGTGGAGAGGTCGGTCAGTTTTTATAGCCAATCGGGTCGGCGTATTTTATATTTTGTCAGATGGGCTTTGTTTCCGGCACCACTATATATATTGTCTTTTTGGATCAACTTCTCATTTTATTCCTCTTCATTTATTTTTCTGCTAAGCGATTTTTTGATGGCGGAAAAGGAAAATTCCTGAAGTGCTTCTTGATTCCAATCCATTCTTTTTGGTTCTGAAATGTGAAGCACTCCTGTGGCAAAGTCCTGCGGTTCCTTCAGATCGTCAACACGGTCACACGCATCTACACCACAAGTCAAAGTAAACTTAGATCCAAATTTTGGTTAAATAAGCATCGATCTATCATTCAGCTATACCGAATTCAAAGCGACTTGGGGTGATCCCTTTACAAATCTGCTCTAGAGGTTTGCTTATAGTGTGCAAGTTTCAGATTGAAGCTCTTAAAGTTCGATTCGAACCGTCTTTTGAGATTGGTTTTGGTTGCCAAAACTTCAAATTGCTATGTGGCTATGCTGAGTTTCCGTGCTGATTGGGTCTGGTAGATTGGTGATGCTCAATGCTGGGTTTTTTGTTGATGCTGCTCGTAGAAGGATATAGAGAAGGTACTCGACAAAATTGCCGTTTGAACTCCTCCATGTTACCACTCCTTGTCATTCAGATCTTAACGCAAGAATTTTAGCAGGCCTCCTATCATCAAGTGTAGTTTGGATTTCTGAAGTAGCCGAACACATAAAGGTGCACATATGTTGCTCGATGAAATTATTATTTGGATTCTCTGAAGTCACTAGACTAGTTATTGTACATTCTGACTTGAATGTTGTGAGTTTACGGATCGTGCCATGCAGTCAAGTAGAGAGATGAAGTGTGAGGCCGCTGATGCTTCCTGCTGAGGTTACAACTATAAGTTCATACATGCACTGATTACTAGAGAATTCCGAAACCACTTGGATTGAGCCAATACGCGCCTTTTATTTTTAGATTTGAGACACCACAATTCAGCGGTACTGCATAGCTTATCAGTAGCTTCTTATCAGCTCTGAATTGCTTTTGCCAGTTTGAGTGTCTTTTTGGGGATTGAGGGTATGAAATGGCTTTGGCATTCGTGCTAAGCTCCGATTGGTGTGTGAAATTGAATCCATGTTTAATGTTGCGTCGAATGTAACAATTCAGATCCGAGATGCATTGAATAGACTGGCGTTGGAAACACCCCTTTTTTTGATAATTCCTGAATTTTTAGGAAAATTCTTGCAGCAAACATTGCAATAGAGTATGTTTTAAACGTTTTCCTCTTCAACTCTGAGTTGTTTTCATGGATTTTACATGATGCTTCGGCAGTATATGATTCTCTTAAGCTCTAAGTTGGAATCTGAAACTTTTTCTCTTAACTGAAATGTGTGGCAACCAATCTTGTGTATGCTTGCCAGTAGAGTTTACTTGTTATTATAACTTTCTATGTACAGCTTTAATCGTATATTTATACAAAAGCTTCAATATCCCAACCGGAATCACGTTTTGGTGGACTCGAGCTTGAGACCTTCGCATGTGGTTTCGCGATATATATCGATAAGCGAAAGAGACCATTGCTCAGTTGTTTGGCACTCTGCATTCTTGCCTTTTGTATAATATATTTTTCTTGGATCAAATAATTTTGCATGCGTTGATTTGTGGCCTGGACTAGTTTGCACTCCAATAATCTGTACATTATGGATGGCATTTTTGATGAATTTTCCAGCAACTATAACCTGTTTTACAACAACAAAAACATTACACGTTTTTGTGCTCTATTTCCAGCTTCTTTTTGGAGAAGTCTTTGATATTTGTGCCCCGCCTAGGAGATCGTCACTAGCCTTCATTGTGTGAAGGACTTCTGCTACTCAATGTTTGTTTGGATTGTCGATCAGTTCTGGCATCAGAAACTCCATTGGATGCCCCGTGCCTTGGAGAGGCTATTACAATACAACGTTCGTCTTATCCTGTCGACTTAATCAACATGATAGAATTCATTAAGCGTTGTTGATTTCTTCTACGGAGAAGTTTCTTTCTCTATGGAAAAGATTTTTGGTTGTCGCATCGTTTCACAGCGCGAACTCGAGCGATGTTTAGATGTGATTGCATCGCTTCGCGCCACGAACTCCCACGCTTTGTTTCACTTATAGTGAACTCCCGCGCTTTGTTTCGCGCAACGAATTCCTGTGATCTTGGAGGGTTGCATCGCTTCGTGCCACAAACTCCCATACATCGTTTCACATATAATGAACTCAGCGCTTCGTTTCGCCCAAAGAATTCCAGTGAACCATTGGAAGGTTGCATCGCTTCGCGCCACGAACTCCTACACATCGTTTAACATATAGTGAACTGCAGCACTTCGTTTCGCGCTACCAATTCCAACGACCTTGGGGGGTTGCATCGCTTCGCGCCACAAACTCCCACGCGTCGTTTCACGTATAGTGAACTCCAACACTTCGTTTCGCGCAATGAATTCCAACGAACCTTTGGAGAGTTGCATCCCTTCGCGCCACAAACGCATCGTTTCACGTATAGTGAATTCCAGCGCTTCATTTCGCGCAACAAATTCCAGCAACCTTTAGGATTTTGGATCCGTGGCCGATCGCTTTCCTCATTGTCGTTTGACTAACTAGGACTTTTCCTATTCACTTTTAGAAAAGGTGCTCTTTTTCCTTGAATTATAGCACTTGACATTCGAAGTGATTTTATTAGGGTTGTTTCACTTGGTCGGAATTTGAGGAAGCGAACGCCTATGATGAGAAAATCATTTTTTAGCAAATTTTGTACATTTTGCAAGTAAGAGATTTACACAGGCAGATAAGATTTCTTTCATAAAGCTATTGTTCGGGACAATGCATGTAAATTATTACAGACCGTCTACAAGGAAGTAGAACATAGCAAGAAGTAAAGTAATGCAAGATGTAGAGTAATGGCGAAGAGAATCGCTTATTATGAGTCCCAGATGTTAGATCATCATCAGCGTCGTCAGTCGATTATCGTCCTTGTAGTAGTTTGAGCAGGAACTCTGTTATTTGGACCAGATTGGTTATTTGATGCCCCTTGCCCTTGGGGATTTGCTGAAGGATTTGCCTCTTGGGGATTCTTCACATATTGTTGTAGGCGGTTCTTCCTAATCTTCTCTTCAATTAATGATTTTAGATGCCTACACTCATTGGTATTATGGCCTAGCTTATTATGAAACCGGCAGAACTTCCCAGATTTGGTTAGATGGTCATTCATCTTCATTGGCCGAGGCTCTGGGTAATCTATGGCATCCTTTGTGGCAAGGTAGATGTTTTCAGGAGTGTCATTCAAAGAAGTAAATTCAGACAAGTTAAGAAGACAAAACTTTTTATTATCTTTGTTGTTGCTCCCTTCATTGGCTCGCTTCTGTCCCTAAGTCTTTTGTTTATTACATTGAGTAGCGGCACTCTTGGGAGCTTCGAGAAGTTGGTTATCGCTAATGATCTGAAGAGGAACAAGATTATCGTCCACTCTCATGTACTCCTCTGCTTTCTTATAGAACTTGTCAAGCATATTCGATTCCTTCATCTTTATCTATCTCCCGAATTCGCTTGATTTTCTATAACGTCAAGTAAAGCCATGAGGATTATCCATGGCTCTGGATTTCTCACTTCGGATAAAGCAACATTGAATCGACTGAGAAATGCTTTAATAGATTCCCCTGGATTCTGATTCATCGCTGAAAGTGGTATAGCATCCTTGGCTTTAGTAGCATACAGGAAGAACTGCTCCTTGAACTTTTTGGTCAAATCAGAGAATCGTTCCACGGACTTAGGTGGTAGCATTGTGAACCATAATGACGCCGCACCTTCTAAGTAGATAGGAAAATATTAGCATCTCACCTCGTCTGTTGCTTTTGCCGCACTCATATGCCACTTGTATTTGAAAAGAAAGTAGTTTGGATCAACAAGGCCATTGTATGAAGGCAAGGTTAGAGGATTGAATTTCTTCGGACATTCGGTTTCTCGAATTCTATCGATAAACAGGGTCCTGTCAAGAGCAAAATCCCATTCCTTGTCATCATCATTAAGTGCTTGATTCCTCTTCATGATTTGTTCTATCATGTATGTGATGTACTCTTCAGTGGTATGTCTCTCTGCAAAGCTGAACTCTTTACCAAATGTTCATCTAGGCATGCACTCCTGGTTAGGGAGCTTAGGTCCTATACCTTCTCGACGAGGAGGTGCCCCGTGACGGGACTGGTAACCCTTCGAGCTTTCATCTCGAAATGATTCTTAGCTTTTGGCTTTGATTTTTCGAGGTTAGCCTCGTCTTTGTCACTCAACCATTCATTACCATCTTCCATATTGTCGCTGTGATTGTGGTCAGAAGCGGATGAATTGGCATTCTCTTCGAGATCAACATGGACTTTTTGAGGTGGTGGATTTGGTCGAGCATTAAGAATGGCGTCAAGTTTCTCCATCATAGCTTTAGTAAAAGCATCTATTCGTTGGTTCATGTTGGCAATAGCGGCATTCAACTCACTTTTAGTCACACCAGCTCCACCTACTGAGTTTTCACCGACTTCAAAGCGGTTGGCAAGCGGTGCTTCTTCATTAGCAACATTATTGGTTTCTACCACGGTTTTACTAGCGGTCTTCTTAGATTTAGCCATGATTTCGGAGAAGGAGGTGGTTTAGAATTTCAATGCTAAGCCTTCAATCTTGAGAGAGTGTGAGAAACGGAAGTGCAAATGCGGCCCTATGATGAGTGCCAAATGTTTACTCCAAACTTGGAATACAACACCAAAGGTGCACTAGAAGCACTTCATCAAATGGTTAGTAACGCAAATGGGGCCACTCAATAGAGAAAAACAAGTAAAAAAAACAATGGATTTTATAGTGGTTCGATCTACAGAAGATCTACATCCACTTTGAAGACAATTTTATTAACACTTTCAGGATTACAAGGTTCACATCTCTTTTATCCCATACATTTTTTTTATCTCTTTCAATGGTTATCTCTTCTTCTTCCTCTTTATATATCAATTCTCTTCATTCTCGATCAAACTCTTGATGAACTCATTTAATCTTCTAGATGATTGTTGATTATCGAAGTTCTTCTTCGTAGATCTCGATTCACTAAAGACTTGGGTGAATTCGGAGTTGGATAGGAGTTGGAGAAGGTTGAATCAAGCTTTGGAAGCCATTAACAGGTGTTGGAGAGATCTTGAGAGCTTTCGGGAGATACGAAAAATGACAAAGTTCTGACATAATGAAATCCCGGTCCCCTGAAATGAAGGATGTAGGAGGGTATTTATAGGTGTGGTGGAAGGAAGGGGCAATATTGTTATTTCTGGAGGCGTGTAAACGAGTAGAGAAATGCTAAGTGTCATTCCTAGCCCATTCCACCGCTTATGGGTTGAATCGGTTCGTGAGAAATCACTTTAACCTTGGTTGGAAAAAACTGCGCTATCCCGTGGTGCCTGTCTTTGCGCAATCACCGAAAACCATGTGAAAGCCATGTAAAACAGAGTGGCGGATCATTAAAATGTAACTTGGCCATTTTTGGGTTTAACTGCGCTTAATTTGTGCTATGGTAAGTATTTGCCAGATCTGAACATTTGGCCAAGCTGGGATGTCGATGCGCTCACATGAAATCTACTGAAAATGCCACGTAGATCACTTATTTGATTTGCCAGATCCAAAGGAAAGTGCTTCTATAAGCGCTATGGTCCAGCAATTTGCCCGACCCGCTTATTTGGCTAATGCCAAGCCTCATTTTGTTGTGACCCGCATAGGGATCCACTCATTTTCCCAGTTGCACACTGTGTTGATCCACTTCCGCGTTTTTGCCTGACCCAAGGGATACTATAGTGTTATGTAAACGCTACGATAGGGCACCGCTTCGTTTATTTACAAGAATGCCACCGCATTTCTCAAAATGGCCTGACCCGATTTGGCAAAGTGTCAACGCCCCATATGCTGTGCTGATCACCTTATTTTCCACCCAGATGTCATGCTCACCACCTTATTTTGAACGGTCTGATCCAAACATTGGAAAAAGTGCCGGCACGGCATTTTCAGTTGATCTGATGGCTTGTTCTCATGCAAATCACTGCATTTCTTAAACAGTTCGACTCGACCAAATGCAGAATGTCCTACCCAATGCAAAAAAGTGGCAATTGTACAAAACTTCATGCAGATCATCATTTTTATAATGCCTAACATGTGTTTTTGCTCAAAAATGTTCTGTCCGGCCCAATCTTTAAGTTTAGCTTGATCAATACTTGAAATCCCACCAATTTGACCTGATCTTTTAATGAAGTGGCATTCAACCAATATTAGAACAATGTAGATGATTCACTTTTGAACTTTTTTGCCTCGACCCATAGTATATTTTTGCCTGATTTATCCAATAAAAATGACCAATTCAAAAGAATACAAAATTAATCCGTGTTAGCACTTATCGATTTATTATCTATAAAATTTTACAAGTTATATTTAAACCTAATATTAAATAGGGTTAACATTCCTCAAAAGGCCTCAGCGAAGATATGAGAGTGCGAACACAGGCGGATACCAGCACATGGTATCTAACATAGTCCACTTCCTCACACAACATCGATATTATCCCCAATTATCCATCTCTAGGGTGTGAGTATCACTAGGCCTTTGTGCTATTAGCAGGTGGAGCTTTACTATTAAAGTTCCTACTTCATACCTCAATTCAACGAAGTGTGACTTCTAATTCCACTCCAAACAAAGGGGTATTACAATCTCCTCTATTTTAGAGCCCAACATCCTCTTTAGATCATAATCTCTCTCTACCCAGATATTTTGGTCGATGTGCAAGCTAAAATTATGCTTGGGTATTGGCTCTAATACCACTGTAAAAATCCACACCTCCGTTCGCACAAGATATTTTACCCAACTTAGCCCTTATATATGAGTGAGATTTTGTTCCTCAAAAAGCCTCGTAGACGATATGAGAGTGCCAACACATGACGGATACTAGCATATGGTATCTAAATACAATGCCGAGATTGTCCTTACTTCTCGACCTCTAGGGTATGGGGTTTTCCAATCATTAAGCCTCGCGCTATTAGGAAGTGGGGCTTTACTATATAAGTTCCCTCTTCATACCCAAATTCCGCGATGTGCGACTTCTAATTTCACTTCAAAAAAGGGTATTATAGGAAATATGGCTAAGTATGAGAATGGTACATATCCAATATTTAAAACTTCAGAACTTGATTGTTGATCAGTATTTCATCAATAACTTGAGCTTAAACAATCAGAATGACGAACCGTCAATTGAACGTGAAATCTAATAGAAAAAGGGACCCATGATAAGGATCTCATCCCCTTCGGTGTAATCCTTAGATATTGCTACCGATCCCTAATGAGGGGTATGATACGATCCTTAAGGTGGGGTGAGACCTTGGCCCACTTTGCGAGTCTGGTTGTATGCCTTTAATGGGCCTTTCTGTTCAATTTTATACCGATCCGACCTATTTTTATGCCTACAAATACACAATCACAAGACATTCAAAAAGGGATCTTTTATTCTCCATGTGGAAACTATGTCGAAACTTAGAGACAACTTTAACCACTTCTATCTTCATTTATATAACATTTGACAATACTTGTAATCAACGGTATAATCAATCAATTAGTTCAAGTGGACGTAGGCCAATGTTCGTTGAACCACTATAAAAATTTGTGTCTCCTTTATTTGTTTCCATTATTGTTTTACGAATGTGCTGTGATCTATTAATGCATTATGATTATAAATTGATTTGCATACAAATCAGATGTTCGCATTTGATTGACCATAATCCAATGGCAACACTCCACATTATCTTTCTGTTTTAAAAAATTGAAATATCTCTTATAATAACGGTTTGTCAAATTCATTTAATTTTTTTTTTAAATTGGTACTCTACTTACATGGTTTAGGCAGTATGGAATTTATTACATGGCAAGTGGGTTAGACTCCGCAACGTAGGGATCGAAACCATGGCAAGTGAGTTGGGCATCACAGGGAGAAAATTGAACTTATGACCTCTTGCTTCATGTCCAAATGTCTTAACCAGTTTGGACAAAGTGCTTGTATTAACATTAATTTTGTTTGTGGCATTAAGCTAAAACCAATTTTCAATTAGTGAAAAATGTGAATTTCAAATATTTAACTAGCATTTCTTATTTTCCACCAGCAATCAAAATAGATTTTTTTTTTATTAAAACCACAAATCATAGTTTAAACAAAATCATTTATAGTCCGCGTCATGAATATTTATTTTGAGAAAATTATTTTGCATCTCAAGCCTGACTGGCATTACAAGGGTAATGAAAGAGATGAACATAGAAACTCCATAGTTACAAATATTTGGTCTATTTATCAGTACATGTTACCGTGAGAAATTTAATTTAATATGATTTTAAACTTCCACTATTATACAAGGACATGTAATTTGATTTAAGTAGTGTGTGACTTCTAAATGATGAAATCACGTATTATCTATTTTTTAGTGGAAAATAGGAACAAGGACAAAGTTTGGAAAAAAAGTAGGTTGACGGATACCAAGTTTCATTTTTAAGTCGATGAATAAAATTTGGAAAAAAGGCAAGATGATCGTGCTAAATATAATTAGCATTTTGTGCAGTGTAAATCTGAATATATTGCTAGTTGTAACTTGCATTTTGTTATGGTATAAAAAATAAATATAATGCTAATTAAATTTAGCATTTCCTTTAATCTATTTTTTTTCAAAGCTTGTCTTTCATCCTAAAAATAAAACTTGATGCCATTTAATCTAATTTTTCTTCTTCAGAGTTTTCCCTTCTCCCTAATTTCCTGTTTTTCCTATTGGAAGCGAACTTGGAGTGGACTCATTTTTATGAGTGTATATTATTTTTGTAGACGTCGGTAGAGTGGTTATACGCTTGAAATGAATAAAAGGTGTAAGGGATATGGTCCAAATACGAAATATTATGTAGCAAGGCAATTTAGGCAGTTATAGCCCAAAACCAATTAGACCTAATTTCGAGATTCATAACTAGCGTCGTGGTTCATTTTTTCCACTATCTTTTAACCCTAAAATATGTGTTAGTATCCCTTAATCAAAAGAAAACTTTTATACCCGTAACACGCCACTAAAAAGAGAAATTAAGGCATAATGTTAAAGGAATCGTATAGAGATCATCACAATTAACAATGGATTAGATTCTTTGGTTTTTCGAGTTAAAGGACAAAAAAATTCTCCAAGTTAGGTTGATCCATTAGTAATGGGTGAGCAAGTTAAAACCTTATCATGATTATATGTTGATTTCATACGAAAGCCGTAATATCAATTAATTGCATTATCCTTTTTTTTATCAAATAGAGACAAATTGTATTCAAGTCAGTACAATTTGAAATTGGCATGAATATTGCTTGTGACTGAAAGAGCTATATAAGCTATGAAAAATTATGTGATTTGTTATACATTTCTAACTCTATAATCAATTTTGTTCAAAATAAAATTGATTTAGATTATGTTTTCTTTTATATACTTCACTATATTGTTATATAATTACTTAATTTAAATTATATCAATAAGGATATCCTTATATTCAATGTGAAGTGGCTGTAATTGCAATCATGAGTAATCAATCATAGTATATCAAAATTTTCTCATAAAGGTCTTTAGTTAGGATTTTTAAAAAATGACATCGATAAGTCTATTAAGAGCATAGTATGTAATGCTCTTCAAATATTAGTTAGTGCATTACTCATAGATAATTTGGCAACAAGGGGATACATACTTAAGGTTATATTATATCAAAAAATATATTCAATCGAGAGTTGGACTTGGTTGAAAACAATTAAGTCTATCAACAAATCTTATCGTAATGATGTTACACGTTTCTCTTAGTTTGACAATACTTCGAGTTATTGACATGATACTCCACATTGAATAAAGTTAAATTGGGGCATAACGACCTTCGAGCGACAGAGTTGATGTAAAACGTTATTCGAAAGAGAATCCATTTCCTTAATTGTATGAGGTTAGTGTCATGATTAACTATATTCAACTTAAATTCAAAAGTCAGGTTAGCATAGATTGGTTAAAACTAGAATAATAGATCACCAAATTAAATCATATAAATGCTATCAGCTAAAATCGTGAAAGACTATGAAAAACTCTAGCTTTTTACAGCTTTGATAGCTCATCCATCAACAAGTTCTTTCAAATGCAAAAGAAACTCATTTATGTGTTGCATACTGAAGCTGTTAATCTAAGGCAAAGATCATAAACTGATTGTCTTACTAGTAGTGATACATAAAGCAAATTTTTCTATGCTAAAAATGTTTAATAGAAAACATATAACTAACATAGGAAAATTAGTAAGTGATGCAGCTCATATAAAAAATGAAGCCATTGCTTATTTTACTGATTTATATAACTCTGAGGAGAGACGCGTATCTTTACCAAAAATCTGCCCTAAATTTCTTCTTCATACTAATATTAATTAAATTCTTCTTACTTAAGCCAATATACGTTATATTAAAAAAAATTTTTTTAATGCTAATGATGATAAAAGCCAACGTCTAGATGGATTTGATGCTAAATTTTACAAAACTCACTAGGAAGTTCTTAAACATTTAATTTTCGAAGCACTCAACGAATTTTTTGTTTCTTAGAAAGTACTTAAAACTCATTATATTTTTATTGCTTTAGTTCTCAAAACAAAAAATTCTTAACCATCTTAGAGATTATAGACCATTGCTTGTTCTAACTTTACTTACAAACTTTGCTTACAAAGTTACTACAACTATTTTAAGCAATAGAATTAAATATTTTTAAAATATTTAATCTTTGAAAATCAAAGAACTTTTAGTCCTGAGATATTGGTTGGTGAAAATACACTTTTAGCTCCTGAAATGCTTAGTAATTTTAATCAAGAAGTCAAAAATAAATTGTGTATTATAATTGACCTTCATAAAGCCTTCCATAAAATTAATATATAGTTTATTATTCATATAATGAAACATCTAGATTTTAATGAAAAATTCTATGATTTTGTTAATAAATGCATTAACAATGTTCTTTTTATATTCTTATAAATATTTCTCCATGTGATTTATTAAAATTAATAGGGTTATTGGACAAGGGTATCCCTTGTCATTACATTTATTTTCATTAGCTATGGAATATTATTCTATTCAGTTAAACATGGAGTTAATATATGAAAATATAAAACTATTAATAGAATCACTCTATGTATTACTCATCTTCTATATGTTGATGATTTGCTTTTACCTATAAATGCATATATAAAAAATGCTTTTACTATTGGAATTTTTTGAAAATATCAAATCTCACCGGATTTCAAATCAATGAAAGTTAGGCAAGATTTACTTTAGTAAAAACTCTAGTAAAAAGAGAAAATTCTCAAGTGCTTAAATTTTCAAGAACGAAATCTACTTGTAAAATATATGTTTCTTTCTCTTAGTTCAAGTCAAAATAAAGGCATAAACTGTTCAAAACTTCAAGAAACCATTCAGAGTAATATAGATAACCAGTCTTGTAAGTTTCTATACATTGCAGGTAGGATAGAACTCACTCACACTATTATCATAGTTGTTGCTCTTTACTGGGTGCAATCTCATAATATTTCCATCAAAGCAATTGGAAAAATAGAAAAAACTTGTGCCAACTTCATTTAGAATTGTAAATATCATATAATTGCTTGAAGTTCCATTACAAATCCAAAGAAATATGGAGGGATATGCTTGATAAATTACAAAGACTTGAATGAAGCTTGCAATCTCAAAACTTTTTTGTAAATTTGTTAAAGGCAAACCTTTTTGGGTAAGGTGGACAAAAGCAAAGTATGTTAAAAAGAAAAAAAAATGACTTTACCAATGGAAAATTATCGCTTGCACTCTTGGAAAAGCATTCTATGGTTCTGTTGTGCACTTGTGATTAGGCATTCTATGGTAAATAAATAAACAAATAGGCTTAATATAAACTGAACTTAAATTACTGTTAAGTTATAAGTCTAATTCTATGGTAATTCTATGGCTATAGTTTCTATGGTAAATCTATGGGAGTCCTAATCAAAGGGGATTTAGGCCAAGTAAGATTTGTTTGTTGGGGATCCATACCAGGTAGAATACCCTTTATCACTGATAGTCTCACGTTAGGGAAGAGGCTAGGGCACACTCATGTCGTGCTAGGTAGTAAGATGGTCCAAGTGATGGCTGTGGGTGCATTTCGGCGTATGATATGCATGCATTGAACTTATTAGTGAAGATAAGACACTGCAACGTCTATGTTAATGCTATGTCTTTTGCCGATGGGTCAAGACTGATAAGCCCAAGGCCCATAGTAGGTATAGGTTATCACTATATGGTTATTATCAGTCGATCAAAGGGTTGTATTACGAAAACTATCCTAATTATATTATGTTCTAAAATTGTAGAAGTGAAAAAATTGGCCTCTATTGAATGAGTTGACAACCTAACTTACTTATAATCCTTGCACATCTTTCCTGTATGCTCACATAATAGTTGTGCACAAATACTTACCCAATCTAACACTAGAACTACTATTCTGTCTTTTTCCTTTACTTAACCATCGTGTAAGCAATTATACAGCTCACCGGACATTATTCCTGTCGACTCCCCTTTTCTTCTTTCTCTTTTCTTACCCCCTAGGCTCACAATGTGGAAGTGCTTACTGTTGATTTTCAGCAAATTTATCTTGGCAGCTTATCTTTGTAGAAGATGTACTCTCATTGCTGTTTTATCTTATTCCATGGTTTGGTTGTACTGACGATTTACTAAGGGATATTTCTAGTTGTACTTTGATGATTGAGATTTATTTTCTTTTCGTGAGACATATGGGAGTATCATTTGGAGGCAATTGCTTTTGATTAAATGTGATTTCATTTTTTTAAGTTTAAGATATTTTCCTTTATGTTTAATTATTTATGTCTTGTGAATCTTAGTCATTATGATGTATATTAATGTCTTCATACCTATAATGCTTCACATTTCTTGACATAACCCTATTTCGGGGGATGTTAAGGAGTATGGGGCATTTCATTTAGTATAAGAGGCTAAACTTATAGGATCACTAAAATTTTGTTTTAAAAAGGAAATACTTTTCAAAAGAAAACATATTTCTTAAACAAAAAATTGTTTTTGAAAATAGTAATATATCATTTAGTCAGTTACAACCTTCCTTTGACACTTTTGATTTCTAAAATCTCTATCCTCTCTCTTTTGCGCAGCATGTTTAGGGCCCCCAATCTTCTTAAGAATGTCCCAATTACAGGTTAGTTTCCTAGGTACTTAGAAATTACTATGCCAACCGAAGGATGAGTGTTTATGTAAGTACGTGCACCAGCCACAGTGGTTCCTTCTAATCCACCAACAGATATCAACTTCTCTATGCTTTGTAAGGACTATGCGAATCTAAGTTGCAAGACTTTCTTGAGCACTAAGACTTTTTTGTAGAAGCCCGCATTTGGATCAGAAATATAATGCGAATTTTTGATTTATAGAGCTTTGAGATCGATAGAGGGTTTAGTTGGCCGCTTGGAAACTAAAACAAGAAACATCATTTTAGTGGGAGATTGTTGAGGCTGAGGGTAGAGACTTGAATTGGGTTGGGTTTCGACATAGATCTGAATTGAAATTTCTATCGCAAGAAGAGGAAGGTGTGCAGCTAGGGTGGTTTTGGGTTGAAGCAAGGAAATATTTCCATTAAGGAATATATTAATTGGTTTAACGAACTATCTAGGCTTGGGATAGACTTGGTCAGTACAACTAATAAGAAAGCTGTCATATTTACAAGGGGACTGGATCAACCTTTTCAAGGATGAGTTATTACTTATATTCCAATAGAGCTACTTTTGAGGCATTAGTAGAGATGGCTTTGATGCACGAGTACAAAAAGGAAGAGATTTGAGATATTAAAGAAGAAGTTCCTAAATCTATTGGTCAAAAGAAGAAATGGTTGGAAAACAAGAATGGAAAAAAGAAATAAGTTGGTTGATCTCAAAAAGGACGGATCAAGACAGTGGTCAGATGCCACGGTTGCGGAATGATGAAACATTTCATTAAAGATTGCAAAAAGACCACGATCAGAGGGGAGTGCTCTAACTGTGGACAGCCTGGAAATCTTAGCAAGACATGTCTGCATAAGGCAGGAGAGGGGACTGGTACACCGAGAAACATGTTCATGTGTTAGAGGCAACTTCGACTAGAAGTGGTCCAGATCGATGTAGGAAAGTGGTCGTAGAAGGTTGACTTTCCCATTCGTACTATTTTTGATTTTAGAGTGTCTCATTCATTTATTTGTGGCACATTGGTCGATTATTTGCACCTGAATATCTCTCTTGTTACCGATCCCGTAGTTGTTTCAAACACCATAGGTGGTTCGGTGCACTTGTTAATGGATTGTAGATTTTTCATATTACGCGTTAAGTTTGACCGTGATGCCAACGTATTAGGATTCTATGGGTATGTATGATCTCGGGGATTGACTGGTTAGCTATGTAGGGGGCTATTCCTGAATGTGAGAGGAGGATCGTTCATTTGATGACTTGTAGGTGTAGGACCCTCTAGATTTCTTGCGACCCATGGGGGTCACTCATGCTGAGTTTTCTATATTCCCTAGATTATTCTATTGATGACATTGATTCTATACCCATTGTGTAGTGACCTGGATTTTTGGTAGGCTAATTTTAAATATATAATATGGTTTTAAATATATAGTTGATAATCTAAATTTTTATATTAAGTTATAAATTTAATAATCGAATATAATTTAATTTAGAATATATCGAATTAGTGTAATTCGAAATATAATTGAAATCGAAGTTAAAAAACCGAATCAAAATGATTCAAATGATAAGTGGGAATTTTATTTGATATATACGTAAATAAATAATAATTTATTATCAAAGAATTTGTGGTTTCAGAATTTAAATTATATTATATTAATTTAATATGGTACATACATTCAAATTAAATTTCAGAATATATATAGTTCGATTCAAAATGACGTTATAACATTGAAATGTTGGTCGGTACGTTGAAAAAGTGGTTCGTGTGTGAACCCTGAGATATTTTCATGGATAAGATCAAAATCGAATCAGTAATCAAATCAGAATCCATTTAAATAAAATAAGGATCTCTTTATTTCAAATCGTATTAATTTTAAAATCAAATCAAATCTAATTAAAACATTTTAAATATCAAATCAAAATCTATTTAGTTTATATCAAAATCTTAAGGACAATTCAGCCGACCTGCTACTTCCTGTTTTCATCTATAAAATCGCGGCCCTCTCTCTCATTTCTCCTTTCAATTATTCTCTCCATTCTTAGAAACAAACGTGTAGTGACCCGGATATTTGACGGTGTAATAATTAACTTATTTAATTATTTAAATAACGAATATATTATTTAATCGTCGACGTTAGAAGGTAGAATTATATTATAATTAAAATCGAGCTTGAAATGGCGCGGCAGTTCGCTGTTTGGCGATTCGAACTTCAACTGAATGTACATGATTCGTTTTAAATCGGATTTCCGTGAAACAAGAAACGTGTGGAGCTGGTGGATTATATCTTTCTAGTGGGAGAGAAAAATCAGGATTTCGTCGCATAGATTTTGAGATATGTCCAAATCAAATTTTAAAATAGTCGCTATAGAATCGTTTATCGACCGTAACGGTTTATTCGATATAACTAGAGATCGGGTTTGAATTTAGACAAGGTTCTTTTGGGAAATAGTGATAATTTAATTTTTAGAATTTTATAGCAATTTTTAATTAATTAAATAAGCAACTTTTTATTTGGAGTATTTGGCATCCTATATCAACATTTCGGGGTTTCACAATATGAGTCCATCTACCGATATTATCATATTTTTGGGATCGTGGCACCGACCTCGACACAACAGTATTTTTATTTCAGTCCGTACGTAAAAGGATTTTTCCATAGTAGGGTACGCTAAACTGCATAACTTAGAATTTAATAATCTGTTTACATATATAAACACACGGCTACTAATTTATGGTTTGTCAACGTCCTACCTTGATGCTTCTACCCTACTCTTCTTTCATATAAGTTAGTGTACCTTCAAATCCAGTGCATATGCCTATTTCACGTTCCTTCATTTGATGACCTGCTATGTTGCTATTTATTTAATACCCTAGCTGTACACATTTTCTCTGCACTCACCCGTACCTTCTCACCTCAATCACTTCTCATTAATACACTGCACCTACCTTCTCACGCATCACTCACTTCTCACACCACGTCCTGTCTTCTCCTTGTCCCTTTAAGCTACTGTTTATACCTTCACAACTAAGGCACTGAACATCTATAAATATCCCTTTAAAACGTTATACCCTAATTCCATCGTTCTGTAGGAATCAAAATGGGAGGCCGCCACTTCTATTTTTTTTCTTCCCAACAATTAAAACTCCACTTCGATCCGTCTCCTAACCTACTTACTTTCTCCAACAACTTCAAATACAATTTGGTTCAACATTCCGAGATCTCGAATCTGACCCGTTATGATCGGATTGCGTTCACCGAGATGGCCGGATCGACATCAGAAACAAGGCGTGGTTCGGATGGTTTTGACGGCGCAAGGCAGAGCAGGGACTATCGAGCTTTGGGGCGTTGATGGAGGGGGGGTCTGGCGAGCATCTGGGTGGCCACCGATGATGCGCTGGTGGTCAGTCTCCGAAGAGTTAATGGATATCAGGCGATGTTAAGATGGAATTTCAGGCGAAGGGTAAGCTCGAACTAATCGAGACCTAGGGCGTTGGCTAGGGAATGACCGCGCAGCCAGTGGCGTTTTCGGATGTTGTTCAGATGGAGGGCGGAGATGGCGTCAAGCGGTTGTTGAGGTGAAAGGGGGCATGCGTGAAGAAACAAAAGGAGGTGGGCTGTTTGTTTGAAAGGCGGAAGTTTGTTTTGGTATTTACAAACATGGTAGCTGGGACGCTTTCAGGAGCAGTGAAGGCCAAAACGTAGACTCAACAGTGGACAAACTTGGGAAGGAGGAACCAAAGGATTGTGCAAATTTATGAATAGCAGTACAAATAGAAGAACAAACGAAGGGACAAACATAGCAGTATACTGGGATGGGAACCAAGGCAGGTTTGCTTTTACTATACATATTGGGATAGAACGGAAACACAAGTTTTGAACGTGAAATAAGATCTGGGAACTTGCGTGAACGAGACAGTGGGGAAAGGGGTTGAAAATGGGAGTAATAGTATTGGTTATGCTTTAATTTCTTCAAAGCAGTTGGACATATAAGAGGGGATCGTGTTGTCAAAAGAAGTTGGCCAAGTATGCAACGTGAGAAGAAGAGGAAAGTTACTGTGTGTAACGTAGGAGGAGTTATGTGTACAGGAGTAATATTGGGCTTGGTTGGAATGGTCTTGGGCCGGCTATAGAGGGTGAGGCCCAAAAAGGGGTTTTAAATTCTAAGTTTTTATTTAAAACAAATATGTATTAACTTAGAATGGCGATAACTTATTCATATGTGATCGAAACTCAGCGAAACAAGATCCGTTGGGATCGTATGGATGGTGGCTACACCATGGAGCTGACTGGAAGTGGATTGGAGCTCGTTTGAATTTATGGCGAAATAAATTGTTTGATTCAAATCAAATGACAGTTTATCGTTCTTTAACGATGAACTGCCAAAGTGAGTAAAACTCACTAACTCTCCTCAATTTATATTTTAATATAAATTGTACTTTATTTATTGACTGCTGTAGATTGATTGTTAAACTGGACTATTAAATAGATTTGATTGAAAACGTAGTTATAGTTAGTCTATGTACTGTTAGTCAAATATGGTTCTGTACAGCAGGATATTTCATTTCAAAATGAAATATGATATATATTATATTGTGTAACATCTGTGGATGCAGGGAGACAGGTTGGAGGAATCCGACTGGATTCCTCAACAATTATTTTACTGTTTTCATATATTGTGATATATGATGTGTTATATAATCTGTTCTGGATTATATGTGTTAGAACGACATTGATCATCGTTGTTTGATATTTTAAATATCATAAGAAACCCTGTGTAACGTCCCATAATTTTCAGTATATTTAAATTTCAATTTAAAATAAACAAATTGGAATATATAGGGAAAATCAAATTTGTATTAAATTTTAATGATGATGATCGTTTAAATTGAGTACATATATTTTTCAAATTTAGTTTTGAAAAGCAGTAAATTGAAATGTAATATTTAAATAATTAAATTAAGGTGAGAGAGTTAATTTAAAAAGGGAATTCAAATTTAATTGATTAAATGGTGGAATTTAAGTCGTTAATTTATAACCGAAATTTCAATCAAGATTCAAATAATCAAATTATGATTTGAAAATGTGTGAAACTTATTTGTAGAAATTCATTTAAGTTATAATTTGATTTAAATTTGAATTCAATGAATATTTAATTTGAATTTAAAACGGTTAATTGAATATTTAATTAATTAATTAATTAACGGTGAAATTTAACTGTTTTGGCGACTGTCTTGGAATTCGACGAAACTGACGCCATCAGAACCGGAACGGTGAATTATTATAGGATTTCAATTTGCGTTACAATCCGACTTACCGTTTGACCGTACGAGAGAAAATGTGAAAGAGATCGATGTAAATGGATAATTGGGTATTTCTTATATTTGGGCCTTTATATATTTATAAATAAAATTTCCCTTCCTTCTTAACAGGCCATTTTCATTATACTATACTCCTATCAGCTCAAACTTCTCTTTAATGGCTGAAATAATTTTTCAAAAAAAAAAAAAACCCTTGAAAACAAAGATCCAAGCTTCAAAAATAAAACTTCTTCAAACCCTAGCTTATTATATATCAAATCGAAGCTCTCAGCGATACGAAGCTTCTGGTGTAATTAGATCTGGCATGCAGTGTACGGTTTGACCAGAAATCGCGGTCAAAGCCTTCATATTTCGAAACCCTAGGGCTCGAATTAGGGCTTTTTGATTTTGGAGTTAATTGAAGAAACTAAAATCTGGGTATTGTTCTTCTCGTCGACGGGAGCTGAATGGGGGTGGTTAGAGGTCCTACGGTCGAGTGTGGTGCCGGAGTTTGGGCTTGAAAGGCCAGAACGCACGGTTTTAGGGTGAAGGACGGCCGGAGCTAGGGCCCACCGGAAGAGGTGCTGACGCTTTGAAGGGGTGCAGTGTTCGATGGGCTTGCGGGTGGTGGTGGCCGCTCGGTCTCCCGTGGTCGGAGTTCACGGTTTTGGTTGGTCAAAGTTCGAGTTTTTCACGTGTAAATGGGTTGCGCGCCTCGTCCCTGTAGCAGAAGAGAACGGGAGCGGGATGAAGGGTTCTTGATGACGTGGCAATGTTTGGAAGGTGAGGGTTTATTTTAATAATTTATATATACTTTAAAATTCAAACGCTAAAACGTGAATAACTTTTACATGCGGGCTCGGATTTGGACGCGGTTTGTTGCGTTGGGATCGTGGCGGAATTGCGGACGTTTTGACACTAACCTGGCTGCGTTTCGAGACTGTGAAATTTTGGCCTTTAAATTGGACGTTCGATCAACCACAGTGCAAAGGTGAGTGATTCTTCGCTCACGAAATACTGAATTATTCCCATATTTATTGAATTAAATTATAAAGTAAGTCTGGTTGCATGGTTGTGTTGGATTGTTGATGTGTGGTTCAAATTTAACATGCAAATGTGTTAACATGCAATCTAAGTAAATGATTTGTTAGTTAAGTTAATTTAAATCTATAGTTGAAATTCGAACCCGTGTTAAATCCTTAACAGTTTAATGCTGATCAGTTGAATGAAATTGTTGTGATGGATGTTGGGTGAAATTTATTACTGAATTTATAGTGACATTTTAATGCTCCTTATTTCAGTATCTTGCAATGCATGTTGATTTATGACGATAAATCCCATTTACCCTTGATGTTACGGGCATCTAATGAACCGGGATTTATCGATGAAATGAATTTAAGAACACGGAGTGAAATGATAAATCTCTGTGACCCTGATTTGGATTGAAATGATAGATCCATCCCTGAAATATCGAGAATTAAATTTAAAAATCACTTGGCCATTGAATAGATAATTATATACAGACATCGGTTGGTTAAATGATTTTTTAATATTTGAAATTTATTTGATAGAATTTCATTTAAAGAAATGTGCCGATACTCGACAATTCAATTCTTTAAAGATTCTGAACTAGGATGTTGATTAAAAAGGGTTAAAGGAATTTTCCAAAACAAAGGGGAATTAATTAAATTGGGATTTGAGTATGATTAAAAATCTTTGCAAATTAAGAGTTTGGATTAGAAAGGAATAAATTCTTATGGAATCAAAATTTTGGGAAATTTGGAAATCGAGGGTACCTAAGTTGTTTAAACTCAGTTTGAATATATGTTTTAACTCTTGAAATCAAATAGTGGTTTGGATGGAGTTGAAACGGGGTATGGAATTTAATGAACTCCGTTGAGACCGGAGGATAGATTCAAGTATTTGAAATTTGGAAGGAAGGAAAGATTTTGATTAGAGAATTTTTTTTTAAATATATTTATGCATTTGATTCCAAATAATTATTCTTGCTTTACATTTATTATTTACCTTTACTTATAACTATTGTATTTTAAATAATTTTCCTTATAATCTATTTTTCCAAAATTTTCTTGTAAACCTTATTTATAAGTATATATATATAATATTTAAATTACTGATTTATTTTAATTATTATATTATATATATATATCTATATAATTTATTTATATAAAATTTATTATTATTATTATTATTATTATTATTATTATTATATAAACATTTAGTTTCAGGTATTTTGAAATTATAAATTTTTTTTCTGAATGGAAATGCTTGAGTTGAACCGCTGGTTCAAAATGAGTTGAGATAAGAATCCGTGATAAATTGAAATCTTTGAGGTAAATTGTAGTTTATTTGAATATAAGTCGTTTTTGAAATATTATATGATTATAATATAACGATATGAAATATATTCTAGTTTTAGAATATAATGGGTTTTGGTATGATTATGATATGTCGATATGAAAATTTTATTCGTTTGAATATAAATTGGGTTCGAAACAGAAGATGATATTTTGATATGAAAGCGAGCCTTTATCAAATATAAAAGAACCGACCGATGTAAAAGATGTAAGCGTTGGTTGTTAAAGAGACCGGAGTCGACATAAGGCATACTCTCTGTCAGTGTCGATACCACTTTGACAACTGTGAACGTTATGACGTATCCAGAATGAGTATGATGACTTGGAGGCGATTATTGAATCGAAGAAGATGAACGATGACGAAATAGCCCTGACCTTCGGGTCAGAATTGAAATGACTAAAACAGGAGCTATACCGTGACTAATTGAGGTTAGCGCCTTTGATCGGACACACTTCTTCGATGCTATTTATATGACTATGATGATGATGATTTGGGCCCATTTGATTTTTGTGATTATGGGAGTGTGTTCCGAGGTGGGCGGTAGTGGCTGCTATGCGTTACCACCGGTCCGGGAGTGCAATTGGTAGAATCCTACCCTGGGCATTGCCTCGAGTGCCTTGTCATATATATATCCATATCGAGCCCCATACGATTTTGATTTAGCATTGCCTTCTATGGAGTACCCTCTGATAACACCAGTACGGTGAATTTACGGTACTGTATAGACTGTTGATGCCTATAAACTGCGTAAGGGTAATATGGTAATCCCGCTTACGCTATTTTCAGTATTTATACTTTACTGAGTAGACACTATCATAATAGCGTATTATATTATCTATGTATTAGTTTAACGGATCCTTGAGAGATGGAAAATCCCGTAACATCTCTTGAGTTACTGTACCCATGACACTAATGTTATTTCGTATTTTTATTTGACTAATATGAGATGATTTAGTGCTGATCCGAGTGTTTGTTGTGTTTTCTTTTTATGCAATACGCTCGGGTCAGCAGATTTGCAGCATTTGAAGATGACTGTGCTTGGAGATCGAAGACGAAGAGTTGGTATATCTATTATCTATACATATTTATTTCCGCTGCTTATTATGTACATTCGTATGTATATGTGACTCTGATAATCATTGAATGTTATAATCACAGTATACATTTCAACTGCTTTTAACTGCTATTTGTTTATTATATGTTGTCCTTCCGCTGTGAGATTCTGTTATTGTCTTTCTCTTCTTTCTTTCTTTTTCTTCTTTTCCCAATAACTACATGCATTTGCGATTTGTTTGGGTCGACATGTGTGGCTTATTGTCGATTTTAAACGGTCAAAAGTATGGGTCGTTACAGTTGGTATCAGAGCGATGGTTGGCGACAACCTTGGCTCTGTTGGGAATAAACTCATTAGAGATGGGGTTAGTAATGCCCTAGAATGAGTTTTGAGAGTATATATGAGAGAGCGTACTTGTATTCTTGATATAAAGTGGTTTTATATTGTGTTGGTAGTTCTGTTGAATATTTATAGATTCTGGTCGCCTTATGGGACGCCATGGAATCGACAGGAATTTCTAAATACTTGAACAGAATGATCGACATAATATGGTCTCGATAATATTTGATATGTTAAATATAGTATTATTGGTTTTAGTTTATATATTAAGTTATTACCTGTGGTGGTTGATTAAATAATAAATCAAATGGACGGGATAAGATTAAAAAGGTTTAAAAATAATAGGTATAAAAGACATTTAGGCAAATTTATCTTGGGAATAGGATAGAGATGAACTCGAGTATTTGATCCTGGGACTTTGAAAATGGGTTTGCCAGAGTTTTGGGAAATATGGTACTTTGGTAAGTGTTTCGAAAAGGAAATGATTTAAAAAGGGATTTAAGAATAAAGTGTGCAACCCCTACTCGGAACATCAGAAATGACTTCGGTAATGAGTGCACGCATTATCGACGTTTATTCTGAAGCGTTTAAGTGGGGGAGACCACTCCGTACTTTCATAACTGGTTGGTAAAGGTTTTGGATTTAAATTCCATTGTGGTATAAAGGTATATTAAAATATTAATGTATGTTATTTAAAGTGAATTTAAATTAAACTAGAATAGAAACTTCTAGGTTCTTTGTTAATTCAGGGATTTGGATTTAAAATTTCCTTATGTGGTATGATTTTCTATAAATGGTATAAAACCTGGGATCAAGCATTTTAGTTCATCTTAATTAATGATATTGATTAAATACTAAATTAACTGTATTATTAGAATTTTGATTTGAAACTAAGGAATGGATTTAAATATTAAGGACAAGGGAAATACCATTTAAAACTCTTAAGTGCGATAATAAGGTTTAATAAAATCTAAGTACTCGATAGAAGTGCTGGGGCAAATCAAAACTTAGTGTGAAACTAGGATTCAACTTATGTCAACAAAATAAATTGGGTAACTCTGTTGAGTGAATAAACGGTAATTGCTTATGGCCTGGGTAAACTTCATTAAGATTACATATCAAATGTAAAACTGAGTATAGTTAATTAAAAAGAATAGAATGTGAATCAGTTGTCGAATGGAATATAATTTCATTGAGAAGGGAAAACGAGTTTGGTGAAGATTGATTTAGAGAATTTGTTAATAATAATGGCTTGAGAGCGATATATAAATGGTTTAAATAGAACGCGTCGCGCAGCGACCGTTCGCGAATTACGACCATTAACTTTGAATGGACCTAGCGGGAGATCCGACCGTCGGATTCTCCTAAAACCGGAACCGTTGGGTTCGTATCGAAAAGGGCTTTCCAATGAATATGAGAAATTTGAAATCTAACGGTTGGATTTGGAGATATGTCCAAATCAAAATTGGAAAAGGTCGCTATGGCCGCAGTTCGGTGGCCGTTGTTGGAAACCGACTGAAATATCGATAATAAAATTATCAAAGTTATTAATAATTTGTGTAAAATCATAACAAGTGATTTGGAAAGAATTGGGATGGAAATTCCATACTTGAATAGATAAAAATATATTTTATCGAAACAAAACTTAATTTAGGTCGACTAAAATGAATTGAGGAATTTGGTGGTGAAATAAAAATGGTAATAACTTATGATGGGAAATAGTTAATGAGTAAGTTAGGTTAGTCGAGAAGAAAATTGATAAAAAAAAAAAAATTAGCTGGGAATGAAATGTAAATGGTAGATAGACTAAAGCGAAGAAATTAAATGGTGAATTAGAGTATGTATGGGAGGATGGTGTAAAATCTAAATGGGTTAACCCTCACTTGGACGATATATCGAGCATAAATCTAAGTATAAATAATGAATGAGAATAGGTGAGAAAATGGTTAAGGTATGAATCGAGGTGTCGAAATAAGAACAATGAGATATAAAAATAAAACTTATTTGAGGTGAATGGATTTAATATAAGGAAATCAATTTAGGAAAATGAAATAAGTCGATATAGAATTATGTGTATTGTTGGATTTAGTAAGTGAAATTGAAATTTCAAAACGAGAGAAATAAAATGGTTGATATAAAGAAACCATCACGGATCTTAGCCCTTAATTATGGATTGGAAGTTAACTTTATGGAACGACATCCATGTAATATGGATGGAATAATAAGGATAAGTAATGAAATTTGATGGGTTGACCCGTGTTAATGGGATAATGATTTAAGGTAATCACGTTAGTGAGAATAAACTTATATAATTAGAAGGAATAAAAATCGAGATTAATTCAAGTGAATGGCTAATCGAATATCGGAATCGGACGATTTTGGACTTTCCGGAAACCTTAGAACCCGAACTAAAACTTCCGGCTATAGAGTCATGTTGGAATTCTCATGTTTGCTAAGTCGAAATTCAAGTTTAACCATAATAACATGTGCAAGAAATTTTAAAGCTGAGATGTATATCAATATTGTGTTGACCATAACTCCCTAACGGAGCGCCGGATTTCGATGTACGAGTACAATCCGGAAAAGGCCAGAATGTAAACTAAAACTTTCTTTTAATATGCCTAGTCAAATTCTGATGTTTAGGGGGCTAAAAAGTGGATAGAACATTTCAGACCTGCATTTTTAGGGTACGGGCTGAAGCGTTCGGTTTTATTTAAACAGTCATAACTTTTGAACGAATTGTCGGAATTCGATGAATCCGGAAAATTCAGAAAGCTTAAAAGAAATTCTACAACTTTTACCTAGTGGGTTCTAGTCAAATTCCAACATGTAATGGGTGATAAACTTCATTTTGTTTGCTGGCCTAACATAGATATATTGGTTTTGGGGTTAAAATGATTAATGTATGTCGGGTAAGTTGCATATGTTTGTTATATATTGTATATATGCTTGAATATCATGTGTATGCAAGTGGTAACAGGTGTAAGGAGTGTGCGCTACGCTTTGGAGCCCGTTTGCGCAAAATGCTAAATGCGAAGGTAAATAAAAACCGCAAAATAAACGCTTAAAGAGGTACGTATTTGGCGTTGTATAAAGCTTGGTGGTTGTTTTTGATTTCCCCTGGTTCAGGGATGCCTCATCGTTGATGAGATGTATATTTTGGATTGATATATGTATCGGGATTTTCCCGGGGCCCTCCGTACAAGGGAGATGCTGCCGAAATTTTTCCATGATTTCGGGAGTTAGAAAATTTATGGGGTTTTACAACTATATACTTATTTTATAAATGTTATTTTATAAGTATGGATTTGGAAGTATGACTTGTTTAATACCTTATCTCGCTCTCTTTTCGAGGACGAAAAGATTTTAAGTGGGGGAGAATGTAACGTCCCATAATTTTCAATATATTTAAATTTCAATTTAAAATAAACAAATTGGAATATATAGGGAAAATCAAATTTGTATTAAATTTTAATGATGATGATCGTTTAAATTGAGTACATATATTTTTCAAATTTAGTTTTGAAAAGTAGTAAATTGAAATGTAATATTTAAATAATTAAATTAAGGTGAGAGAGTTAATTTAAAAAGGGAATTCAAATTTAATTGATTAAATGGTGGAATTTAAGTCGTTAATTTATAACCGAAATTTCAATCAAGATTCAAATAATCAAATTATGATTTGAAAATGTGTGAAACTTATTTGTAGAAATTCATTTAAGTTATAATTTGATTTAAATTTGAATTCAATGAATATTTAATTTGAATTTAAAACGGTTAATTGAATATTTAATTAATTAATTAATTAACGGTGAAATTTAACTGTTTTGGCGACTGTCTTGGAATTCGACGAAACTGACGCCATCAGAACCGGAACGGTGAATTATTATAGGATTTCAATTTGCGTTACAATCCGACTTACCGTTTGACCGTACGAGAGAAAATGTGAAAGAGATCGATGTAAATGGATAATTGGGTATTTCTTATATTTGGGCCTTTATATATTTATAAATAAAATTTCCCTTCCTTCTTAATAGGCCATTTTCATTATACTATACTCCTATCAGCTCAAACTTCTCTTTAATGGCTGAAATAATTTTTCAAAAAAAAAAAAACCCTAGAAAACAAAGATCCAAGCTTCAAAAATAAAACTTCTTCAAACCCTAGCTTATTATATATCAAATCGAAGCTCTCAGCGATACGAAGCTTCTGGTGTAATTAGATCTGGCATGCAGTGTACGGTTTGACCAGAAATCGTGGTCAAAGCCTTCAGATTTCGAAACCCTAGGGCTCGAATTAGGGCTTTTTGATTTTGGAGTTAATTGAAGAAACTAAAATCTGGGTATTGTTCTTCTCGTCGACGGGAGCTGAATGGGGGTGGTTAGAGGTCCTACGGTCGAGTGTGGTGCCAGAGTTTGGGCTTGAAAGGCCAGAACGCACGGTTTTAGGGTGAAGGACGGCCGGAGCTAGGGCCCACCGGAAGAGGTGCTGATGCTTTGAAGGGGTGCAGTTTTCGATGGGCTTGCGGGTGGTGGTGGCCGCTCGGTCTCCCGTGGTCGGAGTTCACGGTTTTGGTTGGTCAAAGTTCGAGTTTTTCACGTGTAAATGGGTTGCGCGCCTCGTCCCTGTAGCAGAAGAGAACGGGAGCGGGATGAAGGGTTCTTGATGACGTGGCAATGTTTGGAAGGTGAGGGTTTATTTTAATAATTTATATATACTTTAAAATTCAAACGCTAAAACGTGAATAACTTTTACATGCGGGCTCGGATTTGGACGCGGTTTGTTGCGTTGGGATCGTGGCGGAATTGCGGACGTTTTGACACTAACCTGGCTGCGTTTCGAGACTGTGAAATTTTGGCCTTTAAATTGGACGTTCGATCAACCACAGTGCAAAGGTGAGTGATTCTTCGCTCACGAAATACTGAATTATTCCCATATTTATTGAATTAAATTATAAAGTAAGTCTGGTTGCATGGTTGTGTTGGATTGTTGATGTGTGGTTCAAATTTTACATGCAAATGTGTTAACATGCAATCTAAGTAAATGATTTGTTAGTTAAGTTAATTTAAATCTATAGTTGAAATTCGAACCCGTGTTAAATCCTGAACAGTTTAATGCTGATCAGTTGAATGAAATTGTTGTGATGGATGTTGGGTGAAATTTATTACTGAATTTATAGTGACATTTTAATGCTCCTTATTTCAGTATCTTGCAATGCATGTTGATTTATGACGATAAATCCCATTTACCCTTGATGTTACGGGCATCTAATGAACCGGGATTTATCGATGAAATGAATTTAAGAACACGGAGTGAAATGATAAATCTCTGTGACCCTGATTTGGATTGAAATGATAGATCCATCCCTGAAATATCGAGAATTAAATTTAAAAATCACTTGGCCATTGAATAGATAATTATATACAGACATTGGTTGGTTAAATGATTTTTTAATATTTGAAATTTATTTGATAGAATTTCATTTAAAGAAATGTGCCGATACTCGACAATTCAATTCTTTAAAGATTCTGAACTGGGATGTTGATTAAAAAGGGTTAAAGGAATTTTCCAAAACAAAGGGGAATTAATTAAATTGGGATTTGAGTATGATTAAAAATCTTTGCAAATTAAGAGTTTGGATTAGAAAGGAATAAATTCTTATGGAATCAAAATTTTGGGAAATTTGGAAATCGAGGGTACCTGAGTTGTTTAAACTCAGTTTGAATATATGTTTTAACTCTTGAAATCAAATAGTGGTTTGGATGGAGTTGAAACGGGGTATGGAATTTAATGAACTCCGTTGAGATCGGAGGATAGATTCAAGTATTTGAAATTTGGAAGGAAGGAAAGATTTTGATTAGAGAATTTTTTTTAAATATATTTATGCATTTGATTCCAAATAATTATTCTTGCTTTACATTTATTATTTACCTTTACTTATAACTATTGTATTTTAAATAATTTTCCTTATAATCTATTTTTCCAAAATTTTCTTGTAAACCTTATTTATAAGTATATATATAATATTTAAATTACTGATTTATTTTAATTATTATATTATATATATATATATCTATATAATTTATTAATATAAAATTTATTATTATTATTATTATTATATAAACATTTAGTTTCAGGTATTTTGAAATTATAAATTTTTTTTCTGAATGGAAATGCTTGAGTTGAACTGCTGGTTCAAATGGAGTTGAGATAAGAATCCGTGATAAATTGAAATCTTTGAGGTAAATTGTAGTTTATTTGAATATAAGTCGTTTTTGAAATATTATATGATTATAATATAACGATATGAAATATATTCTAGTTTTAGAATATAATGGGTTTTGGTATGATTATGATATGTCGATATGAAAATTTTATTCGTTTGAATATAAATTGGGTTCGAAACAGAAGATGATATTTTGATATGAAAGCGAGCCTTTATCAAATATAAAAGAACCGACCGATGTAAAAGATGTAAGCGTTGGTTGTTAAAGAGACCGGAGTCGACATAAGGCATACTCTCTGTCAGTGTCGATACCACTTTGACAACTGTGAACGTTATGACGTATCCAGAATGAGTATGATGACTTGGAGGCGATTATTGAATCGAAGAAGATGAACGATGACGAAATAGCCCTAACCTTCGGGTCAGAATTGAAATGACTAAAACAGGAGCTATACCGTGACTAATTGAGGTTAGCGCCTTTGATCGGACACACTTCTTCGATGCTATTCATATGACTATGATGATGATGATTTGGGCCCATTTGATTTTTGTGATTATGGGAGTGTGTTCCGAGGTGGGCGGTAGTGGCTGCTATGCGTTACCACCGGTCCGGGAGTGCAATTGGTAGAATCCTACCCTGGGCATTGCCTCGAGTGCCTTGTCATATATATATCCATATCGAGCCCCATACGATTTTGATTTAGCATTGCCTTCTATGGAGTACCCTCTGATAACACCAGTACGGTGAATTTACGGTACTGTATAGACTGTTGATGCCTATAAACTGCGTAAGGGTAATATGGTAATCCCGCTTACGCTATTTTCAGTATTTATACTTTACTGAGTAGACACTATCATAATAGCGTATTATATTATCTATGTATTAGTTTAACGGATCCTTGAGAGATGGAAAATCCCGTAACATCTCTTGAGTTACTGTACCCATGACACTAATGTTATTTCGTATTTTTATTTGACTAATATGAGATGATTTAGTGCTGATCCGAGTGTTTGTTGTGTTTTCGTTTTATGCAATACGCTCGGGTCAGCAGATTTGCAGCATTTGAAGATGACTGTGCTTGGAGATCGAAGACGAAGAGTTGGTATATCTATTATCTATACATATTTATTTCCGCTGCTTATTATGTACATTCGTATGTATATGTGACTCTGATAATCATTGAATGTTATAATCACAGTATACATTTCAACTGCTTTTAACTGCTATTTGTTTATTATATGTTGTCCTTCCGCTGTGAGATTCTGTTATTGTCTTTCTCTTCTTTCTTTCTTTTTCTTCTTTTCCCAATAACTACCTGCATTTGCGATTTGTTTGGGTCGACATGTGTGGCTTATTGTCGATTTTAAACGGTCAAAAGTATGGGTCGTTACACCCTGGGATGTAAAAAGGAATATTTCAATGAATATTGAAATAAACGAGTTTTATAAAATCAACCGATTTTATAAAAAGGAAACAATTTGAAAATAGAGTATTTATAAAATCACAGGATTTTATAAAAGGAAATATTTATAAAACGAACACGGTTTTATAAAAGGGAAATTATTTATAAAACGAACACGGTTTTATAAAAAGGAAGTATTTAGAAAATAAATAGAATTGAAAAGGAGAATATTTATTTAGAAAATAAATAGAATTGAAAAGGAGAATATTTATTTAGAAAATAAATAGAATAAAGGAATATTTATTTAGAAAATAAATAGAAGTTATAAATAGGAAATATTTGTAACGGTAAATAGAAGTTATAAATAGGAAATATTTGTAACGGTAAATAGAAGTTATAAATAGGAAATATTTGTAACGGTAATTAGAAGTTATAAATAGGAAATATTTGTAACGGTAAATAGAAGTTATAAATAGGAAATATTTGTAACGGTAATTAGAAGTTATAAAAAAGGGAATAGTTGTAACGGAAAATAAACGTTATAAAGAGGAAATTGACGAGATATCAAAGAGATAATCGAATAGAGTTAAATCGAATTTAGTATTCGAAGGAGCTAATCGAATTTAGTTATTTGAAAAGAGTTAATTGAATATTAGTTATTTAATTAGAGATAATCAGATAAAGTTAATCGATTTGAGGAAATCAAATAAACGTTAATCGAATTAATCGAAGTAAGTTAATCGACTATTAGTTAGTCGAATGTTGGTTAAGCAAATAAGTGTAAATCGACTATTAGTTAGTCGAAGATTAGTAAATCGAATGTGAGTTAAACAAATAGGATTAATCGAATTAGAGTTAATCCAATCAGGGTTAATTGAATATCAGCTATCCAATTGGAGTTAATCGAATATTAGTTATTCGAAATAGAGTTAGTTCAATAGAGTTAATCGATTTGAATAATCAAATAGAGTTAATTGATTAGAGTTAAAACATACATTGTTATTAAGGATGAAGTCAAATCGAATATTAGTTATTCGGAATAGAGTTAATTCAGTAGAGTTAATCAAATAAGAGTTAAGCAGTAAGAGTAAAGCAAATAGAGTTATTCGAATATTAGTTATTCGAATAAAAGTTAAATCAAAAAGGGGTTAATCAAATAGGGTTATTCGAATATTAGTTATTCGAATAGGAGTAATGAAGTAGAGTTAAACAAATTAGAGTTAATCGAATATTAGTTATTCGAGTGAAGAGTTAATTAAATAGAATTAACCAAAAAGAGATAATCGAATAAAATCTATTCGAAGAAAGATAATCGAATATAATCTATTCGAAGAGGGTTAATCGAATAATAGTTATTCGAAGGAGAGTTAATCGAATAGAGATTTCTCGAAAGGGAGTTATACGGCGAATTCGATTTTTATCAAATTCGGGGAAAGTATTATTTACTTTCCAGTTTTTAAATCAGGATTTATTTATTTATAAATAAATTAGTTGTTAGATTAATTAATCAAAGTAAGAAATACAGGTTAGACTTATAAGTTAGATATTTCAGAAGTAGGATTATAACGTTAAACGTTATAATAAATGTTTTCATAAAGAAGTGGATTCGTAATCTGAATCCGAGAATTTGCGTAAGCAAATGGTTTTAGAAATTGAAGCGATGAGCTTTATCTATTACAAGGTTAAGATCGTTGTTCAGTTAAGGTCTGAGAGGTAATTATACCCCAACTTGATTGACTTTGAAATTGACTAAGGAATGGTTGAAGTTCGATAACAAAGGATGATTAGTAATGCAGTTAAGAAATAAATGAATTATGGATTTAGTAGTCGTAACGATGTTTCATACAGCGTTAGTTGAAATCCATATAAATGAGTTTCAGAAACGTTTTCCAAATATAAATCAAAGATGTTTTCTAAGTGTAGAAATAAGGAAATATAAATATATATATATATTCGTTGATTGGATCGATAATTCCATTTGGAATTAAGATCGTTGTTTGTACACCGACATGTTTTCATTTGATAGTTAAATCACAGACTATCGAAGTTTTGACCATTTTACGTTGTAAATATGGAGAGACCGGTTGGATTATTATCCGAAGAACCACTCCGTATCGACATAAGCGTTGTGATCAAATACGATGAAGATAATTGAAGACGGAGTAAAGTGCAAGGGCTGTCCTGTTTACAGAATAGTGCCTTCGGTTTCGTTCAGTCCCAGAACGAACATATATGGACGAATGTCTGACAGAATAGTTCCAATGATCGAAAGAGTTGGACTGTACAAATATATATGGTGGCCAACGGATTTATTCCCTTCGCATAATATCCAGAATCTATTTGTGCAGATCCAACTAATGATTAACGGATCTGATAATGTGGCATTCAAAGTGATCGTGTTATCAATGAATGGAAAGTAAGCGTAGCTTCTAGCCTCACATCTGGTAAATGACAAAAATCGGGCAGGCAGCATGGCTAAGTCGGTCGCACCGAAGTAGGGTGTATAATCACCTATCTAGAGAATATTCATTTGCTTCTTAAATCTATCAATGCTGTCCCATATATATTTACGGGAACGGTTGCTGATCCCAACCGTTGGTGATGTACATTCGATACACTCAAGCGAAATGAGTGGTCGGTCATGTGTGGCTGAGTTGCAAGATGTTCTTGTTGAACTCCAGTGTATCGTTCCTAGAGTACACTGATCGGAAGGTGGTTCCATACCTTGTCATAGTTGGAAACCCAATCATCCAATACGCACCTGCGGTTTTGATTGTATACTATATATGTAGAACGTGAGATGCAAGCGTTTCTACTAGACTGATATCTATTTGTATTTAGACATTATCATAATATCAGAATGATATTGCTTTTCAAAGATGTTTGGATTCTCATAAGGGAAAAACCCGTTCCGTATTCACGGCGTGGTCTTATGAGATATCATATACCTGTTTAAATGATTTGAGTTTACTCACACCAGTCACATGACTGACCCGGATTTTATTTGTTTTGTTTTTCCTAAACTCTTGGGTGCCTAAATTTGTACGGGCAGTCAAGTAGTCGGGATTTACAGATGCACTTGGAGAGCTTGGAGCAGGAGGCTTCAGCAGTCGATAGCTATTATTTATTCCGCTGTGATGTTATACGTTGTACTCTGAAAATGGTATGTATAAACAGTTATAACTTTGTATTTCAAAAGTTATGTTATATTTTATTCGTTCCGCTGTTAGATTCGTGTTTACTCTGATGATGATGTTCTTCTTCTTCTTCTATTCTAAGTTTCTACCTTATCTATCCTCACCCTCTGTCTTCTTTCTATTAGTTTCTTGAATTTCCAGTGTAATTTGGGGTTGGACTTGTGTTATTTAGTCAGCTCAAATTAGACCGGATTTTCGGGTTACTACAGTTGGTATCAGAGCCAGGTTTAGTTAATACCTTGGCTCTGTGGCGTGATTCAGTAGAGATGGGATTAGTAATATCCTAGACTGAGTTTGAGTGTATATCTACGAGTGCGTATTTGTTAGTTAATATAAAGTGATTTATATTGTGGAGATTTATTGGTTGAGTGGCTTATAAATTCTGGTCGATCAGTTTGATCCACTGTATCGGTAGGAGTTTTATAAACACTTGAACACGATGAACCGACATGGTATGTTTTGAAATTAACATAGTATAATTGGTTGTGTTGGTTGTTATTATAATCGAATGAGGTTATAAGAAGTGAAATGGTTATGTAAATAACTGATCAGAATTCATATAAGTAAAGTATATGAAATGAAATGAAGTAAATCTGAATTTAAATCAGATTGGAATTAAAATAAGGAAATTTTAAGTTCCTGGGAGATTTTGAAAATGTTTTTCAAACTGAAAGTGATATAGTATTAAACTCACCTGGATTGCTGGGAAATAGATTCCGATGATGGATCGATACATCATCGGTGTTCATTTTCGAGTTTCTAAAGTGACGGATTACTACCAAAGATTTTGTTTTGAAATTGTTTTGCAAAAACAAGTTATTCAGGAATTCGAAGGATTTTGAATTGTTATTATGATTTCAAGTGATTTGAATAAACACAAGGATTTGAAATTCGAAATCTAAATTTAACTTATGAAGATAAATGGGTTAAAATAGTGAAAGTGAATAATAAATTTGAATTTAACTTGAACTAAGTTAAATTAAAACTGGATTGGATTATAGAATAATCTGAATGAAATTAAGTTGATAAACCAAGAGTTGAAACTGGATATTGGAGTTTAAATGAAATTCGACTTAAGTATAAGCGAATGGTTTGAGTTGAGGATATAAACTAATCGAAGTTAGATTAGTATGACATTGGTATATGCAGGGTGTTAATCGATGGAAATGATATAATGGTAGGCCCGACAAAAAGGTACAAGTTTATATTTCATATGAGTTTGAGATTTTGATGAGCCGAATTGGCAAGCCGCTTGGCTTTTTGATTTTCCTTTTGGGTTGGAGAATGCCTAGAGAGGCGAGTTGGAGTTTTACCGATAGGGCTGTACAAAGGAGGTTATGGCGAAATTTTCCGAAAATTTAAAGTGTTAGAAAATTTTCAAAATTTTTGAAAATTTAGTAAGTCGGAATGAATTAATATTTTAATCGGAATTTAAGTGGTCCAGTTGAAATCAGAAATAAGGGGTAAACCAATCTTAGGAATTCCAATAGATAGGGTCGTCCTCTAACTTAGCAATTTCGAGGACGAAATTATTTTAAGTGGGAAAGAATGTAGTGACCCGGATATTTGACGGTGTAATAATTAACTTATTTAATTATTTAAATAACGAATATATTATTTAATCGTCGACGTTAGAAGGTAGAATTATATTATAATTAAAATCGAGCTTGAAATGGCGTGGCAGTTCGCTGTTTGGTGATTCGAACTTCAACTGAATGTACAGGATTCGTTTTAAATCGGATTTCCGTGAAACAAGAAACGTGTGGAGCTGGTGGATTATATCTTTCTAGTGGGAGAGAAAAATCAGGATTTCGTCGCATAGATTTTGAGATATGTCCAAATCAAATTTTAAAATAGTCGTTATAGAATCGTTTATCGACCGTAACGGTTTATTCGATATAACTAGAGATCGGGTTTGAATTTAGACAAGGTTCTTTTGGGAAATAGTGATAATTTAATTTTTATAATTTTATAGAAATTTTTAATTAATTAAATAAGCAACTTTTTATTTGGAGTATTTGGCACCCTATATCAACATTTCGGGGTTTCACAATATGAGTCCATCTACCGATATTATCATATTTTTGGGATCGTGGCACCGACCTCGACACAACAGTATTTTTATTTCAGTCCGTACGTAAAAGGATTTTTCCATAGTAGGGTACGCTAAACTGCATAACTTAGAATTTAATAATCTGTTTACATATATAAACACACGGCTACTAATTTATGGTTTGTCAACGTCCTACCTTGATGCTTCTACCCTACTCTTCTTTCATATAAGTTAGTGTACCTTCAAATCCAGTGCATATGCCTATTTCACGTTCCTTCATTTGATGACCTGCTATGTTGCTATTTATTTAATACCCTAGCTGTACACATTTTCTCTGCACTCACCCGTACCTTCTCACCTCAATCACTTCTCATTAATACACTGCACCTACCTTCTCACGCATCACTCACTTCTCACACCACGTCCTGTCTTCTCCTTGTCCCTTTAAGCTACTGTTTATACCTTCACAACTAAGGAACTGAACATCTATAAATATCCCTTTAAAACGTTATACCCTAATTCCATCGTTCTGTAGGAATCAAAATGGGAGGCCGCCACTTCTATTTTTTTTCTTCCCAACAATTAAAACTCCACTTCGATCCGTCTCCTAACCTACTTACTTTCTCCAACAACTTCAAATACAATTTGGTTCAACATTCCGAGATCTCGAATCTGACCCGTTATGATCAGATTGCGTTCACCGAGATGGCCGGATCGACATCAGAAACAAGGCGTGGTTCGGATGGTTTTGACGGCGCAAGGCAGAGCAGGGACTGTCGAGCTTTGGGGCGTTGATGAAGGGGGGTCTGGCGAGCATCTGGGTGGCCACCGATGATGCGCTGGTGGTCAGTCTCCGAAGAGTTAATGGATATCAGGCGATGTTAAGATGGAATTTCAGGCGAAGGGTAAGCTCGAACTAATCGAGACCTAGGGCGTTGGCTAGGGAATGACCGCGCAGCCAGTGGCGTTTTCGGATGTTGTTCAGATGGAGGGCGGAGATGGCGTCAAGCGGTTGTTGAGGTGAAAGGGGGCATGCGTGAAGAAACAAAAGGAGGTGGGCTGTTTGTTTGAAAGGCGGAAGTTTGTTTTGGTATTTACAAACATGGTAGCTGGGACGCTTTCAGGAGCAGTGAAGGCCAAAACGTAGACTCAACAGTGGACAAACTTGGGAAGGAGGAACCAAAGGATTGTGCAAATTTATGAATAGCAGTACAAATAGAAGAACAAACGAAGGGACAAACATAGCAGTATACTGGGATGGGAACCAAGGCAGGTTTGCTTTTACTATACATATTGGGATAGAACGGAAACACAAGTTTTGAACGTGAAATAAGATCTGGGAACTTGCGTGAACGAGACAGTGGGGAAAGGGGTTGAAAATGGGAGTAATAGTATTGGTTATGCTTTAATTTCTTCAAAGCAGTTGGACATATAAGAGGGGATCGTGTTGTCAAAAGAAGTTGGCCAAGTATGCAACGTGAGAAGAAGAGGAAAGTTACTGTGTGTAACGTAGGAGGAGTTATGTGTACAGGAGTAATATTGGGCTTGGTTGGAATGGTCTTGGGCCGGCTATAGAGGGTGAGGCCCAAAAAGGGGTTTTAAATTCTAAGTTTTTATTTAAAACAAATATGTATTAACTTAGAATGGCGATAACTTATTCATATGTGATCGAAACTCAGCGAAACAAGATCCGTTGGGATCGTATGGATGGTGGCTACACCATGGAGCTGACTGGAAGTGGATTGGAGCTCGTTTGAATTTATGGCGAAATAAATTGTTTGATTCAAATCAAATGACAGTTTATCGTTCTTTAACGATGAACTGCCAAAGTGAGTAAAACTCACTAACTCTCCTCAATTTATATTTTAATATAAATTGTACTTTATTTATTGACTGCTGTAGATTGATTGTTAAACTGGACTATTAAATAGATTTGATTGAAAACGTAGTTATAGTTAGTCTATGTACTGTTAGTCAAATATGGTTCTGTACAGCAGGATATTTCATTTCAAAATGAAATATGATATATATTATATTGTGTAACATCTGTGGATGCAGGGAGACAGGTTGTGTTGATACTAATATTTTTGTTTGATGATAACAAATAGATTTTTGTTACTGGAGTGTTTGATTGTGGAATATCTAGTATTATTGGAAAATAAAATAACACAGAATTTACACAGAATATAGAAAAATCAAATAAATTTTATTTCCAATAATAATATTTATTTTACAATTCATTTACACACAAGACTTTACAAATCACTTTACAAATAATTTCAGTACATACAATTTTTTTTACAAGAACTTCATTTTTTTTCTTTTCTTCTCATTTCTTGCTGGATTATTCTTGTTAAGAACACCTTAGCTGTCCAAAGCATCATCCTGTAACCTGTCACAAAAGAAAGAAAAATACACAGTACACTGGAACTAAAACAAATACTTTTGACAAAAATGATTCTCTGTGTGATTGATTCAAAATTTTTTTTGTCTCAGCTTTCTGTGTGTTTTTCTCATCATATTTCAGACTTGAACAGCCACATCAAAACCATACTGGTTTGCTGATCAGAACCAACTGATTCTGACCAGCCTCAACACAGTACAGTTTGACTGCTATTTTTTTTGTTAATGTTTCAGGGTCACAAGACAAAATCAAAGTCAAAAGAAAATGAGCAAGAAATTGAAATCATGGTTCAAGTACAAAGTCAAAGTACAAGCCAAAACAGCAAAAACAAGGGTGATAAAGGCTAAATGGTCAAGCCGTGTACATGAACAAGTTTAGCACACATATGCAACAAAAACAAGTGAAGACAACCATCACAAGTATGACAGAACACAATAACATGGTGCAAGTGTATTCAGTTAAGCTCAACAGCATAGTCGAGCTAGTGTAAACATAAACATGGTAAGACAAGGTGAAAATATGATGATTCAGCAAATTACAAATGCATGAACTTGAGACAAGTCAGCAAAACAAAAGTGTGCTCATGCAACATGGAACAACTCAAATGGCAAATACAGTTCAAGTTTTCATGGAACAAAGGCACAGGTACAAAATACATGGTCGAGCCAGATTCAAACAAAGCAAGTGATGGCAGGTAACAAAAACGACCAGTAAGCAATAACTTGGCTCAAAACAGCAAATGGTGAATTCATGGAGCAGTTCAGGGATGTATGAAACAAACTAGCAAAACAGTATGACCAAGGCTAGTAAGCATTTGTTTCAAGACAGTGTGTGTAGGAGCAATGATGAATGAGTGCAACAGTAAGCCTAACATGGATGAAGCAAGCATCAACAACATGGTTAAGGAGAAAACATACAAGTATGGGACTGTCAGCGTAATGTATTCAGAAAATCAACATGATGGCTCATAAACAATGGTCAAAGAAATCAGTTTTGTCATGTATGTCATAAAATGTTTTTCTGTGAAACAAATGGTTCTTGTTTTCAGTTTTTCAATAAATATATATTTGGCAAGAAAATAATTTTGTCATGCAAGAATATTCGGATTTAATGATGATGGCAAGAGTATATTGGAAATGCAGAAATTCAGTGTTCATACTTTTGGCAAGTAATAATCAGTCATCAAGTTTTGAAAAACAAATTGGGACAAGGAAAGTTTTATTCCAGAAATCATAGAGAAATGTTTGGCAAGAAAAATCTGAATGGTTATATGGGGCAAGCATTTCAGGCAAGAAATTTTTTGAGCAATGTTTGGCAAGAAAAATCTGAATGGTTATATGGGGCAAGCATTTCAGGCAAGAATTTTTTTTTTAAAAAAAACTGCAAGTTTTTTTTTAGTATTAAATCACAATGACCCATAGCAAAGCATCGATCAAGCAAGTGAATCAATGGAGTTATTAACAGATTCATCTTAGGCCAAATGCAAATCTAAATTCATCTTATTTCCAGTTTTGAATCAATCATGTTTGGTTACCCAAGGCAGATTTTAAATTGTTTCAAGTATGGCATCATTTCGGATCTACAGCAAATCTTTCAAGGGAATTTAATTCGATCAAAAGCAACCGTATTCAGGTCTTCAATCAATCAAGACAAACAAGACAATTTTTAATGCTCAAAGAAAAAATTCAAAAGGGATTTCCACAAAACTCTCAAGGGCCGATTCAATCAAGGCCGTACAGACAGCAAATCAAATTCAAGGAATTCCAAAATTCAAATCGAGCAAGTCATCAACGAAATCAGAGCACCAGGGTGTAGAAACCCTTATAAAAGCACACAATTCATCATCGACATTTTCATCAATACACACAAAAGAAATCCGAAACCCTAAATTGCAAGAGTTGATAAAACTTACTCAGATTGATCGCAAGGACGAAGGAGATACACTGGAGAAGCAAAACAAGCTTCCAGAGATCCATTACACACATCACCGAGATTGATTTAGGGAAAAATCACTGAAACCCTAATCGCAGCCGCCATTCTTTTGTTTCAGAGAATAAGGGAGGATCGGGCTAATGAAAACACAAGGGAGCACCGCAAAATTAAAGTGGCCCGACCACTTTGGACTAGTGCAAAGGAAAAGGGGATGACCCCCACTTTTAACTCCTCACCTTATTTCCTTTAAAGCTTTGTTTTTTTTGTCATTGAATTTTTTGAAATTTCTTTTCTAGTTTTATTGTAAAACTAGGGAGCACAGAATATTGAAGTGTAATCTGAGAAAATCTAGTCTAGGGTATACAGACTAGTCTAGGATTTTGAGCTTAGGGATAAACAGGAGCAGGAGTTGCGAGTTTACATAGGATTGTAAGCGGGATCTGTTTGTATCTCCTAGTAAAAATCTTAGAAAGGCAGCAGTAGGCACAGTTTGCCGAAGCTGGGTATATCTGCGTGTGATTTTATTTTTACTGCATTTCTTTATTACCGTGTTTAGTTTAAATTTTGTGTTAAAACCCTATTCACCCCCCTCTAGGGTTATTATCGATCCTACAATTGGTATCAGAGCAGGTGTTTGAACCCTAGAATCATGACTTCAATAAACAATGCTTTTTCTGAAGGTCAATCTATTGCTAGACCACCCATGTTCAATGGTAGTGATTACGCGTATTGGAAAGCTAGGATGAAAATTATCTAGTGTCTGTTGATTATGATGTCTGGGATATCATTGAAACTGGATATACACCTCCGACTGAAACTGTTAATGGTATTGTAACACCTAAACCAAAAAGTAGGTGGGATGCAAATGATAAGAAATTATACTCTATAGATTCTAAAGCTATGAATGCTCTGATTTGTGCTCTTGATAAAACAGAATATAACAGAATTTCTCATTGTAATACAGCCCAGGAAATTTGGCATACTCTGGAAGTCACACACGAAGGAACTTCTCAGGTTAAAGAATCCCGTCTTGCCATGTTCAGTAATGAATATGAAAACTTCAACATGCAGAAGGACGAGAGCATCAAGGACATGTATGGACGCTTCTCCGTACTAGTCTACAATGCCAGAGCCCTTGGAAAGGTCTATACAGAAGTGGAGCTTGTGAGGAAGATTCTGCGTGTTCTGCCCATGAACTTTGAAGCAAAAGTCACAGCCATTCAAGAATCCAAAGATCTGAGCAAGCTGAGCATGGAAGAGCTTATCGGGAATCTGATGACATATGAAATGGAGCTGAAAGCAAGAGAAGATCGCAACAACTCAGATCTGAAAAAGAAGTCAATAGCTTTGTCCAACACTGTCACCAGCGATAGTGAAGATCCTATTGAACAGCTTGCCATGGCAGTCAGACAACTCACGAAGTGGAGAAAATTCAAACCTCGAAGAAATAAACCAAAGACCAACAATTCAGAAGACGAACCACTCTGCTACAACTGTCAAAAGCCTGGACACATAAAACCAAATTGTCCACTTCTCCAAAGAAACAAGAAGAAAAAGAAAGCTTTTGCTGTAACTTGGGATGACGAGGAAGGAGAAGAAGATTCAGACAGCAGTGAGGAGGAAAGCAATTTGTGCTTCATGGCAAAATCAGACCTAGAAGATACTGACGAGGAAACCACCGAGGTATACAGTTATGACGATCTAGTTTTAATGTGTAAACATCTTTCTGAAATTATTGACACGTTAGAATCAGACGCAGAGAAACTGAAAGCAGAAAACTTCAACCTTGTTCACAATAATAAGAAGTTGGAATCTGAGATTAAAAATGCTTCAAAAACCAATAATCTAGATTGTGAAATGTGTAAAGATGTGAATCTAGAAATTTTAACACTCAAGAGCACCATTGAGAATCTTGAAAAAGAAAACTTGACTCTAAAAGTTGAAGATGACACTAAAAGAAAGAACTACATTAAACGATGCACTTCACTTGTGAATGAGAACACAATCTTAAAAACAAGAGTCCAAGATCTAGAAGTCACATTGAATAAATTCTCAATCGGTCAAACATCTTTTAAAATGTTACTTGGAAACCAATTGGTTGGGAATAATAGAAAAGGACTGGGTTTTGGGAAGATACAAGAAATAACTGGAAGTGACAATGCTAAAGGTAAAAGTATTTTTCCCAAATGTGTAAAATGTGGGGTGATTGGTCACAGTCATGAAAATTGCAAGATTAGCAGTAAAATTCAGAAGTTCAAAAAGGTATGGGTCCCTAAACACTTGGCACACAATTATCACAAAGATTAGAACACAAATAAGAAGAAAAATCAAATTTGGATTCCAAAAGAATCTTATGACTATCATTCTTCTACTACTGATATGATTAGGCCTAGAAGTTTCTCTAGGTCATCTCCTTCTCTGTTTGTGTAGGTATGTTGGCGGGCTAAGGAGCAACAAAAATGGTACTTGGATTCAGGTTGCTCCAGACATATGACAGGTGATAAAAGACTGTTCCTTAGCCTGGAAAAACATAAAGGTGGGAATGTGACGTTAGGTGACAACAGCAAATGTAAAATTATTGGTAAAGGAAAAGTAGGTAACAGTATCTTTGCCTTAACTGATGTTTTATATGTTGATAATCTCTTTCACAATCTTATCTCCATCAGTCAGCTTTGTGATAAAGGAATGAATGTTGTGTTTGATAGTAATAGTTGCAAAATCATTGAGATCTCCTCTGGAAAAGTTGTGTTTACAGGGAAAAGAAAAGGAAATGTCTATACTCTCTCTTTCGATGATGTAACAGTATCTAGGTGCTTGGTAGCAACAGAAGAGGAGGCAATCTTATGGCACAGAAGGTTGGCACATGCAAGTATGGGTCTTCTTGAAAGATTGAAAGCAAATGAACTTGTCAGGGGTTTACCACATCAGAATTACAAAAATAACAAAGTATGTAAAGCTTGTACCATGGGAAAACTTAGTCGTTCATCTTTCCGTCCAAAAAATGTTGTTAGCACTTCACGAGTGCTTGAATTGATTCATATGGACTTGTTTGGACCTACTGATACTGCTAGTTTAAATGGTAAACGTTATTGTTATGTATTGGTTGATGATTACTCTAGGTTTACATGGGTTTACTTTCTAGCCAAAAAGTCTGAAGCTTTTGATTATTTTTTAAAGTTTTCAAAACTTGTCCAAAATGAAAAAGGGGTTTCAATTAAAACTTTAAGAAGTGATCATGGAGGTGAATTTGAAAATTTAGACTTTGAAAATCTTTGTGAAGAAAATGGTTTCAAACATGAATTTTCCGCTCCTCGAACACCTCAACAGAATGGGGTGGTTGAAAGGAAAAATCGTACATTACAAGAAATGGCTAGATCTATGTTATGTGAATATCAATTGCCTCAAACTTTCTGGGCTGAGGCAGTCAATACTTCATGCTATGTAATGAACAGAGTTATGATTAGACCAATACTTAATAAAACGTCATATGAACTGTGGTCTAACAAAAAGCCTAACATCTCATATTTTAGAGTGTTTGGATGTCCTTGTTACATTTTGAACACAGGTGAACAGCTTGGGAAATTTGAGTCAAAAACGGTTGATGGAATCTTCATGGGTTATTCCTCAAGAAGTAAGGCTTACAGAATCTTCAATAAACAGTCAAGAACAATCGTGGAAACCGTCAACGTCAAGTTCAATGAATCAGATATGGATACGATACCTGAAGATGATAAAGATGATGCTGGTGCACAAGAAATTGAACAAGAAAACAATGATGTTGAGACAAACAATGAAAAAGCCACTGAAGCAGCAACAGATAATCGAAAGACTAAAATTCAAGCCAAGTCATCCTCCAGATTTGGTAATTGGAAGTCCAACTGCTGGTGTTCGTACACGATCCTCTCTCAATAGGGAAGTTTGTACTCTTTGTATTCATAATGCCTTTGTATCTGAAATAGAACCAAGTTCTTATGATGTTGCTCTTAATGATGAATTTTGGTTGTTAGCTATGCAGGAGGAACTTAACCAGTTTGAGAGAAACAGAGTCTGGAACTTGGTACCCAGACCAAAAGACTACCCAGTTGTTGGAACAAAATGGGTATTCAAAAATAAGCTTGACGAATCTGGAAACGTAACAAGAAACAAAGCTAGGTTGGTCGCTAAGGGATACAATCAAATCGAAGGTGTTGACTTTGATGAAACTTTTGCCCCAGTTGCTAGGCTTGAAGCAATCAGAATTTTGTTAAGTTTTGCGTGCTTTAAGGGGTTCAAATTAAAGCAAATGGATGTGAAGAGTGCTTTTCTGAATGGAGAACTAAAAGAAGAAGTGTATGTTGAACAACCCTCTGGTTTTGAGAGTCACGATTATCCAAATCATGTATACAAACTGGAAAAAGCATTGTATGGCCTTAAGCAAGCTCCTCGAGCTTGGTATGACTGTCTGTGTACATATCTCTTGGAAAACGGTTTTAAAAAGGGAAGTGCTGACACAACCTTGTTTTTATCTCATGATGGTGATGATTTTTTAATTGTCCAAATTTATGTTGATGATATCATATACGGTGCTACTAATAATGTCTTGTGTGAAAAATTTGAAAAAGTTATGCAGGGCAAATTTGAGATGAGTTTGGTTGGAGAGCTGAAATTCTTCCTTGGTTTCCAAATCAAACAAAGTAGCAAAGGGATCTTTATCTCCCAAACGAAGTACGTGATGGAGTTGTTAAAGAGATTTGGAGTTCAAGATGCAAAGCCAATGAAAACACCGATGAGTCCAACAACCAAACTTGACAAAGATGAAAAAGGTGTTGCTGTGGATCAAAAGAAATATCGCAGTATTATCGGTTCACTTCTTTATCTTTCTGCTTCTAGATCCGATATTATGTTTTCTGTTTGTTTGTGTGCTCGTTTTCAATCAAATCCTAAAGAATCTCATCTAAAAGCCACAAAACGGATTCTAAGATATTTGTTACACACACCAAATTTGGGCTTATGGTATCCTTCTTGTGATAACTTTAATTTAGTTGGGTTTACTGATGCTGATTATGCTGGTTCACTCACTGATAGAAAAAGTACTAGTGGAACGTGTTTCATGCTAGGTCATTCACTTGTGTCGTGGTCAAGTAGAAAACAAAACTGTGTTGCTTTATCCACCACTGAGGCTGAATATATTGCTTTAGGAAGTTGTTGTGCACAGATTTTATGGATGATGCAGACTTTATCTGATTTTGGACTTTGTTATAAACGAGTTCCTTTAAAATGTGACAGTAAGAGTGCAATTGACTTATCAAATAATCCAGTACATCACTCACGCACGAAACACATTGATGTAAGACACCACTTTCTTAGAGATCATATTGCTTGTGAAGATATTTGTATAGAATTTATTCCAACCGAATCTCAACTTGCTGATATTTTTACAAAACCCCTTCCTGAAGACAGATTTTGCAGATTACGTTTGGATTTGGGAATTATAGAAATAAATTAATCTTTTAGCATTTTTGGATAAATTTTCTCTTAAGATGTTCTGTTGGCAATTATCTTTCTGACAAATAATCCATGCTTCAAATCATCAAGAAAAGACCAGTTTGTTTTTGGACATTTATGATAAATTTGTGACTGTGTAGGTTTTCAGAATATGAGATGTTTGAAAATTTGTAGCTCTGATACGATCAAATATGCTTTATAATATGAGTAATTGAGGAACTTTTGTTCACTTTCATCTTCTGTCTCTATCACCCTTCTATCAATCATTATTATTTTATATATATCAAGGGGATTTAAGTATACACAAATAAAATAATAATAATAATAAGTATTTCTCTAATCTCATTTAAAAATCCAAGCTCTGGTCATGCGTGGTTATGAGAATACTTATTTTTCATGCTATCACTGATTCCATTTAAAAATCCAAGATCTGGTTATGCGTGGTCAGTATAGTATTGAATTTTTTTTTTCATGTTGCAGCTAATTCCATTTAAAAATCCAAGCTCTGGTCATGCATGGTTAGTTTGCTATTGAAATATATTTAAAAAAAAAATCCCTGATATATATTAAATATTCCATCGTTCCACCTTCTGTCTTGTGAAATGTGTTCTTCTTTTACAGATTATTCTAATCTTTTTGTTTGATTATTCGGAGTGTTTGAATCTGATACTGTTAAATGACTTGATTATTAATTACAGTCCATACTCTTTACAAATGTCCAGAATTGTTATTCTTTTGATGATTACAAAGGGGGAGAAGAAGTTAAGATTTTGTGTTGTTTACAGACGTCTATAGATTTTATTTTGCCATTAATGCTAAGTGTTTAATTTTTTTTGTTATTTTCAAATTCTTTACTCATGTCTGTTTACAACTGATAGGGGGAGCTCAAATGTAGGGGGAGCCATTGTTCAAACACATCTCGTTATTCACAAAAATCTTAAGTCTGTTTGTCATCATCAAAAGGGGGAGTTTGTTGATACTAATATTTTTGTTTGATGATAACAAATAGATTTTTGTTACTGGAGTGTTTGATTGTGGAATATCTAGTATTATTGGAAAATAAAATAACACAGAATTTACACAGAATATAGAAAAATCAAATAAATTTTATTTCCAATAATATTATTTATTTTACAATTCATTTACACACAAGACTTTACAAATCACTTTACAAATAATTTCAGTACATACAATTTTTTTTTACAAGCACTTCATTTTTTTTCTTTTCTTCTCATTTCTTGCTGGATTATTCTTGTTAAGAACACCTTAGCTGTCCAAAGCATCATCCTGTAACCTGTCACAAAAGAAAGAAAAATACACAGTACACTGGAACTAAAACAAATACTTTTGACAAAAATGATTCTCTGTGTGATTGATTCAAATTTTTTTTTTTGTCTCAGCTTTCTGTGTGTTTTTCTCATCATATTTCAGACTTGAACAGCCACATCAAAACCATACTGGTTTGCCGATCAGAACCAACTGATTCTGACCAGCCTCAACACAGTACAGTTTGACTGCTATTTTTTTTGTTAATGTTTCAGGGTCACAAGACAAAATCAAAGTCAAAAGAAAATGAGCAAGAAATTGAAATCATGGTTCAAGTACAAAGTCAAAGTACAAGCCAAAACAGCAAAAACAAGGGTGATAAAGGCTAAATGGTCAAGCCGTGTACATGAACAAGTTTAGCACACATATGCAACAAAAACAAGTGAAGACAACCATCACAAGTCTGACAGAACACAATAACATGGTGCAAGTGTATTCAGTCAAGCTCAACAGCATAGTCGAGCTAGTGTAAACATAAACATGGTAAGACAAGGTGAAAATATGATGATTCAGCAAATTACAAATGCATGAACTTGAGACAAGTCAGCAAAACAAAAGTGTGCTCATGCAACATGGAACAACTCAAATGGCAAATACAGTTCAAGTTTTCATGGAACAAAGGCACAGGTACAAAATACATGGTCGAGCCAGATTCAAACAAAGCAAGTGATGGCAGGTAACAAAAACGACCAGTAAGCAATAACTTGGTTCAAAACAACAAATGGTGAATTCATGGAGCAGTTCAGGGATGTATGAAACAAACTAGCAAAACAGTATGACCAAGGCTAGTAAGCATTTGTTTCAAGACAGTGTGTGTAGGAGCAATGATGAATGAGTGCAACAGTAAGCCTAACATGGATGAAGCAAGCATCAACAACATGGTTAAGGAGAAAACATACAAGTATGGGACTGTCAGCGTAATGTATTCAGAAAATCAACATGATGGCTCATAAACAATGGTCAAAGAAATCAGTTTTGTCATGTATGTCATAAAATGTTTTTCTGTGAAACAAATGGTTCTTGTTTTCAGTTTTTCAATAAATATATATTTGGCAAGAAAATAATTTTGTCATGCAAGAATATTCGGATTTAATGATGATGGCAAGAGTATATTAGAAATGCAGAAATTCAGTGTTCATACTTTTGGCAAGTAATAATCAGTCATCAAGTTTTGAAAAACAAATTGGGACAAGGAAAGTTTTATTCCAGAAATCATAGAGAAATGTTTGGCAAGAAAAATCTGAATGGTTATATGGGGCAAGCATTTCAGGCAAGAAATTTTTTGAGCAATGTTTGGCAAGAAAAATCTGAATGGTTATATGGGGCAAGCATTTCAGGCAAGAATTTTTTTTTTAAAAAAAAACTGCAAGTTTTTTTTTAGTATTAAATCACAATGACCCATAGCAAAGCATCGATCAAGCAAGTGAATCAATGGAGTTATTAACAGATTCATCTTAGGCCAAATGCAAATCTAAATTCATCTTATTTCCAGTTTTGAATCAATCATGTTTGGTTACCCAAGGCAGATTTTAAATTGTTTCAAGTATGGCATCATTTCGGATCTACAGCAAATCTTTCAAGGGAATTTAATTCGATCAAAAGCAACCGTATTCAGGTCTTCAATCAATCAAGACAAACAAGACAATTTTTAATGCTCAAAGCAAAAATTCAAAAGGGATTTCCACAAAACTCTCAAGGGCCGATTCAATCAAGGCCGTACAGACAGCAAATCAAATTCAAGGAATTCCAAAATTCAAATCGAGCAAGTCATCAACGAAATCAGAGCACCAGGGTGTAGAAACCCTTATAAAAGCACACAATTCATCATCGACATTTTCATCAATACACACAAAAGAAATCCGAAACCCTAAATTGCAAGAGTTGATAAAACTTACTCAGATTGATCGCAAGGACGAAGGAGATACACTGGAGAAGCAAAACAAGCTTCCAGAGATCCATTACACACATCACCGAGATTGATTTAGGGAAAAGTCACTGAAACCCTAATCGCAGCCGCCATTCTTTTGTTTCAGAGAATAAGGGAGGATCGGGCTAAAGAAAACACAAGGGAGCACCGCAAAATTAAAGTGGCCCGACCACTTTGGACTAGTGCAAAGGAAAAGGGGATGACCCCCACTTTTAACTCCTCACCTTATTTCCTTTAAAGCTTTGTTTTTTTTTGTCATTGAATTTTTTGAAATTTCTTTTCTAGTTTTATTGTAAAACTAGGGAGCACAGAATATTGAAGTGTAATCTGAGAAAATCTAGTCTAGGGTATACAGACTAGTCTAGGATTTTGAGCTTAGGGATAAACAGGAGCAGGAGTTGCGAGTTTACATAGGATTGTAAGCGGGATCTGTTTGTATCTCCTAGTAAAAATCTTAGAAAGGCAGCAGTAGGCACAGTTTGCCGAAGCTGGGTATATCTGCGTGTGATTTTATTTTTACTGCATTTCTTTATTACCGTGTTTAGTTTAAATTTTGTGTTAAAACCCTATTCACCCCCCCTCTAGGGCTATTATTGATCCTACAGGTTGGAGGAATCCGACTGGATTCCTCAACAATTATTTTACTGTTTTCATATATTGTGATATATGATGTGTTATATAATCTGTTCTGGATTATGTGTGTTAGAACGACATTGATCATCGTTGTTTGATATTTTAAATATCATAAGAAACCCTGGGATGTAAAAAGGAATATTTCAATGAATATTGAAATAAACGAGTTTTATAAAATCAACCGATTTTATAAAAAGGAAACAATTTGAAAATAGAGTATTTATAAAATCACAGGATTTTATAAAAGGAAATATTTATAAAACGAACACGGTTTTATAAAAGGGAAATTATTTATAAAACGAACACGGTTTTATAAAAAGGAAGTATTTAGAAAATAAATAGAATTGAAAAGGAGAATATTTATTTAGAAAATAAATAGAATTGAAAAGGAGAATATTTATTTAGAAAATAAATAGAATAAAGGAATATTTATTTAGAAAATAAATAGAAGTTATAAATAGGAAATATTTGTAACGGTAAATAGAAGTTATAAATAGGAAATATTTGTAACGGTAAATAGAAATTATAAATAGGAAATATTTGTAACGGTAATTAGAAGTTATAAATAGGAAATATTTGTAACGGTAAATAGAAGTTATAAATAGGAAATATTTGTAACGGTAATTAGAAGTTATAAAAAAGGGAATAGTTGTAACGGAAAATAAACGTTATAAAGAGGAAATTGACGAGATATCAAAGAGATAATTGAATAGAGTTAAATCGAATTTAGTATTCGAAGGAGCTAATCGAATTTAGTTATTTGAAAAGAGTTAATTGAATATTAGTTATTTAATTAGAGATAATCAGATAAAGTTAATCGATTTGAGGAAATCAAATAAAAGTTAATCGAATTAATCGAAGTAAGTTAATCGACTATTAGTTAGTCGAATGTTGGTTAAGCAAATAAGTGTAAATCGACTATTAGTAAGTCGTAGATTAGTAAATCGAATGTGAGTTAAACAAATAGGATTAATCGAATTAGAGTTAATCCAATCAGGGTTAATTGAATATCAGCTATCCAATTGGAGTTAATCGAATATTAGTTATTCGAAATAGAGTTAGTTCAATAGAGTTAATCGATTTGAATAATCAAATAGAGTTAATTGATTAGAGTTAAAACATACATTGTTATTAAGGATGAAGTCAAATCGAATATTAGTTATTCGGAATAGAGTTAATTCAGTAGAGTTAATCAAATAAGAGTTAAGCAGTAAGAGTAAAGCAAATAGAGTTATTCGAATATTAGTTATTCGAATAAAAGTTAAATCAAAAAGGGGTTAATCAAATGGGGTTATTCGAATATTAGTTATTCGAATAGGAGTAATGAAGTAGAGTTAAACAAATTAGAGTTAATCGAATATTAGTTATTCGAGTGAAGAGTTAATTAAATAGAATTAACCAAAAAGAGATAATCGAATAAAATCTATTCGAAGAAAGATAATCGAATATAATCTATTCGAAGAGGGTTAATCGAATAATAGTTATTCGAAGGAGAGTTAATCGAATAGAGATTTCTCGAAAGGGAGTTATACGGCGAATTCGATTTTTATCAAATTCGGGGAAAGTATTATTTACTTTCCAGTTTTTAAATCAGGATTTATTTATTTATAAATAAATTAGTTGTTAGATTAATTAATCAAAGTAAGAAATACAGGTTAGACTTATAAGTTAGATATTTCAGAAGTAGGATTATAACGTTAAACGTTATAATAAATGTTTTCATAAAGAAGTGGATTCGTAATCTGAATCCGAGAATTTGCGTAAGCAAATGGTTTTAGAAATTGAAGCGATGAGCTTTATCTATTACAAGGTTAAGATCGTTGTTCAGTTAAGGTCTGAGAGGTAATTATATCCCAACTTGATTGACTTTGAAATTGACTAAGGAATGGTTGAAGTTCGATAACAAAGGATGCTTAGTAATGCAGTTAAGAAATAAATGAATTATGGATTTAGTAGTCGTAACGATGTTTCATACAGCGTTAGTTGAAATCCATATAAATGAGTTTCAGAAACGTTTTCCAAATATAAATCAATGATGTTTTCTAAGTGTAGAAATAAGGAAATATGAATATATATATATTCGTTGATTGGATCGATAATTCCATTTGGAATTAAGATCGTTGTTTGTACACCGACATGTTTTCATTTGATAGTTAAATCACAGACTATCGAAGTTTTGACCATTTTACGTTGTAAATATGGAGAGACCGGTTGGATTATTATCCGAAGAACCACTCCGTATCGACATAAGCGTTGTGATCAAATACGATGAAGATAATTGAAGACGGAGTAAAGTGCAAGGGCTGTCCTGTTTACAGAATAGTGCCTTCGGTTTCGTTCAGTCCCAGAACGAACGTATATGGACGAATGTCTGACAGAATAGTTCCAATGATCGAAAGAGTTGGACTGTACAAATATATATGGTGGCCAACGGATTTATTCCCTTCGCATAATATCCAGAATCTATTTGTGCAGATCCAACTAATGATTAACGGATCTGATAATGTGGCATTCAAAGTGATCGTGTTATCAATGAATGGAAAGTAAGCGTAGCTTCTAGCCTCACATCTGGTAAATGACAAAAATCGGGCAGGCAGCATGGCTAAGTCGGTCGCACCGAAGTAGGGTGTATAATCACCTATCTAGAGAATATTCATTTGCTTCTTAAATCTATCAATGCTGTCCCATATATATTTACGGGAACGGTTGCTGATCCCAACCGTTGGTGATGTACATTCGATACACTCAAGCGAAATGAGTGGTCGGTCATGTGTGGCTGAGTTGCAAGATGTTCTTGTTGAACTCCAGTGTATCGTTCCTAGAGTACACTGATCGGAAGGTGGTTCCATACCTTGTCATAGTTGGAAACCCAATCATCCAATACGCACCTGCGGTTTTGATTGTATACTATATATGTAGAACGTGAGATGCAAGCGTTTCTACTAGACTGATATCTATTTGTATTTAGACATTATCATAATATCAGAATGATATTGCTTTTCAAAGATGTTTGGATTCTCATAAGGGAAAAACCCGTTCCGTATTCACGGCGTGGTCTTATGAGATATCATATACCTGTTTAAATGATTTGAGTTTACTCACACCAGTCACATGACTGACCCGGAGTTTATTTGTTTTGTTTTTCCTAAACTCTTGGGTGCCTAAATTTGTACGGGCAGTCAAGTAGTCGAGATTTACAGATGCACTTGGGGAGCTTGGAGTAGGAGGCTTCAGCAGTCGATAGCTATTATTTATTCCGCTGTGATGTTATACGTTGTACTCTGAAAATGGTATGTATAAACAGTTATAACTTTGTATTTCAAAAGTTATGTTATATTTTATTCGTTCCGCTGTTAGATTCGTGTTTACTCTGATGATGATGTTCTTCTTCTTCTTCTATTCTAAGTTTCTACCTTATCTATCCTCACCCTCTGTCTTCTTTCTATTAGTTTCTTGAATTTCCAGTGTAGTTTGGGGTTGGGCTTGTGTTATTTAGTCAGCTCAAATTGGACCGGATTTTCGGGTTACTACAAAACGAAAACTCCTCTTCCTAAAAATAAAAACAAAGGAATCTGCTTCTCTCTTCAGTTTTATGGGCTACATTTAGGCACGATGCTATTTCGGGGTTCGAAGGAAGATCTGAGGCATTCGCAAGTTGAGGGTTCGTTCGAGCACCCTTATTCTGATGCGATGAGGTTTGTCAGGATTGCGAGTTAGGATTTGGAGGGAGATTAGTTATCACGATGGTTCAGGGAAGTTTGGGGCAAAGCGCGTAGTGATCTATAGGAGGCTCGAGTCTGTCTCGCTGATGGAGGCATTCACAAGTTAACAGTTGCAAGCGCGATAAGGTTTTTCTGAATCTGGAGTTCGGAAATTACAGCATCGATCAGGGAAATGGATTCGCGATGGGCTTTTTGGGGCATGATGTTTTTCCTGTAGTAGTCAAAAAGGGAAGTCGCGACTTGGTATTTATGCAAGTGGAGGAACGGGGTGATAGCAGTAAAGATGAGAGGTACAGATGGAAGCTGGTGGTTCTGGAAAGAGGTGTCGATGGATTGGTTCGACTGTAGTGAACTTGGAGTGGTTAGGATGTGATTTTTGGTGACGATGAAGACCAGAGTGATGTGAAGACACATGATATAGAAGGAAGGTTACGACATAATCAAATAACTAGGAGCTAATCGAGGGTTAAAATAATTAAACAAGGTAACTAAGTTTTAAGTTTCATTACATTTAAATTGTTAAAAAAAAATTTAAGGTAAAAAGAAAAGTTAGCTAATTACATTAATTAATATTATTTAATTATATATACATATATATAGTTAGTTATATCATCTAAGATAATTTATTTCAGTAGTTTAAATAAATAGTGCAAATTGATGAATAAGGATTTAGTTAATCGTAGGTGCAAATAAAAATTTATTCAAGAAATTTCAAGTTGATTCATTGTTGCAACGATGCGCCATCTAAATCAAATGTTCAGCAAATGAAATCAAGTGAGTAAATTTCACTCACCTTTTATTTAAAATTATTTTTATCAGTTAAAAATAATTTTTTGTTGCTAGTTTGAATGCTTTCTAGTTGTGTTAAAATATATTAGTTATTTAGACTTGGTGGTTGCTATTATATGTATATTGGTGGTTGGATTTCCAGCAGTCTCATTAGCGGATGCCCGCGGTACCATTAGCGGATGATTACCCTATACGCCCCACGCTATGATAGTGGATGACCTTCTATACCGCGATATCTTGCCTCAAAGCAGGATGGGTATTATTTATATTGACTAACATCTGTGGATGCAGGAAAAACAGGTTGGAGGGATCCAACTGGATTCCTCAAAAATATATTATCTGTTTGTTTATTTGTTTGCATGTATACTGTCATATATGATGTGTTAGAAAACCTAAAATAAATAATTGGTTGTTTGGTGTTTAAATATCATTGGGCCTAAGTGTTGATATTTAAAAATATCATAGAAAGGGGTATTTGAGATTTAAAAGGAAAATTCTATTTTTAAAATAGAATTTGAAATTTTAGAATGGAATAAAAATATTAACTTGTTTTAATAAAATAAAAACAAGTAATTCATTTATAAACGAAGTTTATAAATGAAGTGAAAAGAATTATCATTGGATAATTCAGAAATAAAAATACGAGTGTGAAATTGAAAATGGAAATCTATTTTCCGAAAGTAGAAATATCGATTTTCAAAAGAAATTGAAATCGAGACTTGTTTAAGAATGAATATAGGATTTAAATAGAATTTGAATAGAATTTGAATATACAGGAATTTGAAATCAAAGGAATTAAAATAGAATTTGAATCCAAAGGAATTGAAATAGAATTTGAATTCAAAGGAATTAAAATAGAATTTGAATTCAAAGGAATCAAAATAGAATTTGAATTTAAAGGAATTAAAATAGAATTTGAATTCAAAGGAATTGAAATAGAATTTGAATTCAAAGGAATTAAAATAGAATTTGAATTCAAAGGAATTGAAATAGAATTTGAATTGAAAGGAATTCAAATAGAATTTGAATTCAAAGGAATTCAAATGGATTTGAATAAAGAAAGTTCAAATGAAATTTAAAATATAGAATTTGAAAATAGAAGTGAAATGGAGTTTAAATATGGGAATCCAAATAGAAGTGAAATGGAGTTTAAATATAGAGTTCAAATAGAGTTGAATTGGAATTTGAGTATAGGATTCAAGTAGGAATTTAAAAATAGAATTTTCAAGTAGAAATTGAATATAGAAATTTAAACGAAATGTGAGTATAGCATTTGAATAAGAGAAATTCAAATAGAATTTGAATAAGAGATTTGAATTAGAATTTGAATATAGAAATTCAAATGTAATTTGAATGTAGAATTCAAATAGAATTCAAATGGAATTTGAATATAGAAAATCGAAGTATAAATGAATATATTACAGAGTAAGGGGAAATTGACAATTATAGAAAATCAAAAATATTATGTTGAATTTAAAATTTTGATTTGATATATATTAAAAATATATTAGAATGGAGTTGAATTTATTATAAACGAAGTTCAAACGTTTATATATATATAAATATAATTAAAACGAACTCGCCACAGCGCTGCAGTTCGTAAATTGGCGATTCGAACTTCAATTGAGGATACAGAACTCAATTGAAGTCGGAATTCTTTGAAACAAGAACCGTTGGGATCGACTGAATAATAGTTTTCTAATGAAAGAGAAAAATTTGGATTTCGTCGAATAGATTTTGAGTTATATCAAAATAAAATTTTCAAAAAAACAGCGCCATAACCATTTAAAAACCATAACGGTTTATTTAATTTTATAAAAGGATTTTAAGCGAATAAAATACGAATTTCTATTTAGAAAATTTCATATTTTGAGTTGTAAATTATTTGTGAACTCAAGTGGAGTAATGAATTGATTTTTGAAACAAAAATCAGATTTTTTTTTTATTGAATAGAATTAACTAATTCGAGTAGTAATTAGTTAATGAGATTTTGAATTAATATTGGGCTTTGAATAAGTGAATTCGATTTGGAAATTTATATTCGAAATCGAAAAGGAAACTAGAATTGAATTTGAAATTCAATTTGGTTATGAGCAAGTTAAATATTTTTTTTAACAAGTTATGTTCAAACAAAGAAGTGGAATAGGCAAATAGCTAATTAGAGAATAAATGGGCGAAACTGAGTTCAAACGATTAAATTAAGTTGAATTGCATTGAAAATAGGTGAACATGTGTTAGACAGGTATGGGATGAAGTACATGAAGATTTAAATTTATGTGTTCGATAAAAGGTACATGTTGAAATTCATATATGAGATTTTATGCGCCGTATCGGCAAGCCGCTTGGCTTTATCTTTTTCTTCTGGATTGGTAAGGGCCATGGGAGGCTATTTGAAATATCCCGATGCTCCCGGTACAAAGGAGGTTATGGAGAAATTGTAACGACACGGATTTCGCCCGGACCTAATCGATCGCTAAACCGACCAAGACCGTTCGAATCCCGCATACGCTAACTCTGGGTATACAACACATCAGAACAAATAACAGAAGACTTTTATAAACATCATAATAAATTTACATCAGAGTATAGAATATCAGAGTATATCGAAATATAATCAATACAGCGGAAGATGATTTTACAATAAATGTAATACAGTGCACAGCGGAAATAAATAAATAACACAGCGGAAGACGATAAACGCACTGGATATAGCTTTAAGTTTCGATCCAGAATCCTGCTTATATATCTGCAAAATAAACTACTTGATTGCCCGAGTTTGCAAGGGAAAAACAAACTACAGGTCAGTCATGGGACTGGTGTGAGAAACTCTAAACAGTTATAACCTTATATAAATCATATGGCATATCACGGGACCACCCGCGAACGCGAAACGGGTTTAACCCCATGAATGCCAGTGTATAAACAACAATCAATATAGATATATGGATCTACTATGCATCAATCAACATGCAATATCCCAATCTACCCACTTAGATTAATCACTACACTTAGATTTTCCAAATCCAATTCAATTTACAGAAATTATTCCTTTGGATTTTATTCCCGATTTCTTATTTCAAATCATTTGAAATACATATCTAACTTTCTATATCAAAGTAGATTTCACTTCGGGATCTCAAATCAAATCGTTTGGAAATATGAATTCCTAAACATAACAATGCATATAGACAAGTATGCAACCAAATATCGTGCTCCCCATCGACAAAGCAACGGGTATGCACCTCGCAACTCGATATATAAATGTGCACCTACCCCACATAGGAGCAGGCTACACCGACGATGCACCTCCCACACATGGAGAGCATACACCGCCCTCTCACCTATACTTTTAGTCTCAGGGTTACCCGACTCGTTAGCCACATACTAAATCATTTCATATCCTGAAGTAGGGAAAATCATTTCACAACATAATAATCACTAGTACTTTCAAAATATAGTACTTCACATCAGCAATTCACACATATGATCAGTCACTATTAATCACATAACCATTGAGCTCGTACGTCTCAAAGAAGGGTGTTAAGAAAGAGAATAAATTCTCCGCCACCAAACAGATACATCATTAATAGAAACTAATCAAATATGTGATGAACTACAATGTAAAACCATAATACATTTCGAAATCATTTCGAAATCATCGGGTTTTAGGCCTCGAAATCCTTTCTGTTTTATAAAACATTTTTATAAAACATTCCCTGTCCAAAATCGGGAATATACTCCTTTTCACTTAAGAAAAATATATCATTTCACAATCATTCATTAAATTTGAAATGAACACAACATTGCTGAACACCTTATCGTCAAATCGTGAAGTGTTTCACATGGTGTTAGCACACATATATTTTTACCCAACCCAATGCTAAATGTAAAAGCATATTCTGCTCATAAACTGGTCAACCACCATCCAAACAATCAATCAGTCACAATAAATATCAACAACCACGTATATATTTGGTTTACCCTACATCTCATGTTTTGGTAAATTTAATTACCATTCATTCATTCAAATCTAATTAAAGATTTATTCAAACTCCAATTGGTTTCATCTCTAAAATCATTTCATACTGATTGTTCTACTTTTTTGAAATTAATCCTGCTTTTACGTGGGTTAAAGAATAATGTCATTTAAACACAATTCACGACAAACCCCAAATCCAATTTGATATTAAACACAAGGCTCTAAATAGAAAATAGTATTGGCTTATATTCAACATCAAATTCTAAATCCAACAAATATTGTATTGGAAATAACGATATTAATATATCTTTCAAATTTCCACAACCATATCTGTATAATCACGAAATCCAACATTGAAATATTCCAGAGACGATTTCGATTCAAATCCATTCCAATTCATATATTGGAAATTCTAGTTATTTTTAAAACCATTTCAAATCCAATTTATTTATTTAAAAATAAATAAATTATTATTCTAGTTAATAACAAGTTCATTTCGATAAAAATCTATTTTTTTCTTTTCAAATATGGGATTTTTCAGCCCAATTGTTTCCAAATCATTTATTATGATTTTACATAAATTATTGATATTTTTAATAATTTTAACGAGGCCCATACAGTCGATTTCCATCAAAGGCCATCGAACTGCACTTACAGCGACCTTTTCCAAATTTGATTTCGACATAATTCCAAATCCAACCGTTAGATTTCAAATCTCTAATATTCGTTAGAAAGCTATTTTCGATACAAACCCAGTGGTTCCGGTTTTAGGAGAATCCGAACGTCGGATCTCCTGCAATGTCAATTCGAAGTCAATGGTCGAAATTCGAGAACTGCCGCGGCGCGGCGCGTTCTATTCAGGCCATTTAATATATATAATATATATTTCGTCGATTTCCTTTTTAAAACGTATTTTATAAACCGTTTTAAATTCGTTTTCAAAATGATTTCAACTTCATATTCAATTTCTAATCAAAATTGAATATTCCATATACACGACAATTTTATACAGTGTATATATATGTTAAAAATTATATTTTTAACAATCAAATCATTTTCACATTTCATATATATATATATATCGTTTTCATTTCATATGTATCGTTTTCGTTTTTCATATATATATCGTTTTCATTTCATATATGTATATATATATTATTTCCACCTTTCAAATATATAATATTTTCACTTTCAATATATACGATATTTTCACTTTATATATACGTTATTTTCACTTTCAATATATACGATATTTTCACTTTCAATATATATACGATATTTTCACTTTTCAATATATACGATATTTTCACTTTCAATATATACGATATTTTCACTTTCAATATATACGATATTTTCACTTTATATATACAATATTTTCACTTTTAATATATACGATATTTTCACTTTCAATATATACGATATTTTCACTTTCAATATATATACGATATTTATCTCATTTCACATCACGATCAATTTATTTCATTTCACATCACAATCAATTTTCACATAGAATACAAGCAAACAAGTCGTCCATGGTCTGTGGATGACGGGGAGTAGTTCATACATGCAATTACAAAATAATTTAAATAACTATACAGAAAATTTAAAGTGAGAGATTTCTCACCTTGATCGGTTTCTGAAATCGTTTTGAATAACGATTGTTTTCAATTAAATTAAACAAATTGTTTAATTTGATCAAAATCCGCAGTTGCTCCAAATCCTATCCACATTTGCTCCACTACGAAGCCCTCGTATTTACGGTTCCAATGCACCCGGTTTTGCGAAATTCTGATTTCATTTGAATGAGTTATAGCCAATTAACCATTAGACCATTATATAAATAATTAACTTGAATTAATTAAGTAATAATTTACTTCATCTCTTTTCCTTAATCACATTTCCAGCGTAATCCCTCATTGCTGCAAGAACAAACCCATTGTCACCCTCAGGAACCTGACATTGCACGCCTATCCTCTTCGCCAGAGACTGATCCATCGCCGGAAATAGAAGCGCGCCACCCCTATCTTCCCCAGAATTGAACTGTGCAGAGTCTTGATGCCCACCCACGGCTGAAACAACGCTCGAACGCGTGCCCCTTTTGGGCAAATCCTAGCCGCTATGATGATCGAATCATGATCACCACCGTCGATTTTTATAGAGCCCACCAAGCTGAACAAATTCCGTGTATCAAGTTTTTAAAATCGATTATTGGATTAGAAGAAAAAGTGGGTGGAAGAAATCGGTCGTTCATTCCTTTTCTGGCGGTGTAGAAAGTTGTGAACGGAGATTAGGGTTTGGACCCTTTAATATATATTTTTATAGATTTTAACAATATATTAATTTCCAAAAAAGGCAAGTTTTTAATTCGAACTCTAAATTGAACCCACCGACTGTTGTCCCTAGCTAATTTCTCCCATTTCGAACATAATGGGATATGTTTCGTAAGCTGATTCGGCTGTTACGATCAGTTTTCGTTGAAATTAAAAAATATATATATATATATATTTAGTTCAAACGTACATTTCAATTTACTGGGGCCACATACGAACCCCAAAAATTCCAGAAAAATTATTTCTAGCTTCGTATTGGCGATACGGTCCTAACAAAACTAATTTCGTCGAATTCCAAGACCGTTTGAAAAATGGCCATTTTCTAGTCGATCGAAATTGACTGAAACTGACAAAACATGTTTAACTTTGCCACGCTCACATATTTATCCGGAAAATTATGAATTTTGGAACATAGCAATAATTTGACATCCCGGATCTAACAAAAGTAGTTTCATCAAAAACAGAGGTCGTTTGCAAAATTTCCATTTTTAAGGGTCTTTATATATATTAAAATATATATAAATTCCACAGCGACTTTTCTGAATTTTAAACTACACATATCTTTCAACTTCTAAAGCGAAATCTCAGTTTCTTAGATTCGTTAGAAAGATATGATTACACAGATTCAAATATTTCTTGTTTCGCTAAAATCCGATTTATATTGAATTCTGTATATTCAATTGAAATTAGAAATCGAATTTTCGAGCTACCACGCCATTTCAGGCCCGTTATATAATTAAAATAAATTTATTTGTTTTAACTTCATCGAAAATAAATTTTTCGTCGTTATTATTTAAAATAATTCATTTTAAATAATCAAAATTCATTAAAATAGCCAAAATAAAAATTTTAAGTTGGCCCAGAATTTCCTGGTTGTTACAATCTCCCTCACTTAAAACTTTTCGTCCCCGAAAAGGAACGAGCCGAAAGTTGTTTTATAAACCAACTCAACTTTAATTATTTTCATTATGGCTTAAGTTCTTCAACTTTTCAGTTTCTAAAACTTTTCAATTTTTTTCAAAAATTTGGCTAACACCCTAAATTTTCGAAAAATTTCGCCCTAACCTCCCCTGCACCGGGGACTTCAGGATATTTCATATAGCCTCCCATGGTCTTCTTCTATCCAAAAGAAAAAGAAAAAGAAAAAGCCAAGCAGCTAGCCAATCGGCTCATAAAATCATCATCACCCAAACAAAACAGTAAATTATGGTAAACATGTACCTATTTGCTGGGCAAATAATTTTATTCTTTTGCTCTAGCCTCCTTGCTATGACCTGTTCAATGTAAGTACATGTACATGCATGCAAATGCGACAAATTTTCAATACACTTCCCTATTTGATACAATTTGGCTAAATGGTTCAACTTTAATTAATCAAACAACACAATCAGCAATCAATTAGTTGATTAGCTTTTCAAATTCATAACTTTGCTATATAGTCAAATAAAACTAGATTATATATATAATCACAAATACGTTATTTATAAACAAATAACTCTCAACTCATTCTGGGGCATTTCTAACCCCATCTCTAACGAGTTACTCATTATAGAATGCTACTGATTCTATCTCTAATGAGGATTCTTCAATAGGATATTACTAGTCCAATCTCTGATGAGTCTTTTATCCTGTTCTAACGAGTTGTACCCCAAAGATTTGAGTTAACCAAAGCTCTGATTCCAGCTGTAACGACACAGATTTTGCCCAGACCTAATCGATCGCTAAACCGACCAAGACCGTTCGAATCCCGCATACTCTAACTCTGGGTATACAACACATCAGAACAAATAACAGAAGACTTTTATAAACATCATAATAATGTTACATCAGAGTACATAATATCAGAGTATATCGAAATATAATCAATACAGCGGAAGATGATTTTACAATAAATGTAATACAGTGCACAGCGGAAATAAATAAATAACACAGCGGAAGACGATAAACGCACTGGACATAGCTTTAAGCTTCGATCCAGAATCCTGTTTATATATCTGCAAAATAAACTACTCGACTGCCTGTGTGGAAAATAGGGGCACCCGAGTTTGCAAGGGAAAAGCAAACTACAGGTCAGTCATGGGATTGGTGTGAGAAACTCTAAACAGTTATAACCTTATATAAATCATATGGCATATATCGGGACCACGCCGCTAACGCAGAACGGGTTTACCCCCATGAATGCCAGTGTTTAAACAACAATCAATATAGATATATGGATCTACTATGCATCAATCAACATGCAATATCCCAATCTACCCACTTAGATAAATCACTACACTTAGATTTTCCAAATCCAATTCAATTTCAAGAAATTATTCCTTTGGATTTTATTCCCGATTTCTTATTTCAAATCATTTGAAATACATATCTAACTTTCTATATCAAAGTAGATTTCACTTCGGGATATCAAATCAAATCGTTTGGAAATATGAATTCCAAAACATAACAAAGCATACAAACAAATATGCATCCAAATATCGTGCTCCCCATCGACAAGGCAAAGGGTACGCACCTCGCAACTCGATATATAAATGTGCACCTACCCCACATAGGAGCAGGCTACACCGACGATGCACCTCCCACACATGGAGAGCATACACCGCCCTCTCACCCATAATTTTAGTCTTAGGGTTACCTGACTCTTTAGCCACATACTAAATCATTTCATATCCCAAAGTAGGGAAAATCATTTCACAACATAATAATCACAAGTACTTTCAAAATATAGTACTTCACATCAGCAATTCACACATATGATTAGTCACTATTAATCACATAACCTTTGAGCTCGCACATCTCAAAGAAGGGTGTTAAGCAAGAGAATAAATTCTCCGCCACCAAACAGATACATCATTAATAGCAACTAATCAAATATGTGATGAACTACAATGTAAAACCATAATACATTTCCAAATCATTTCGAAATCACCGGGTTTTAGGCCTCGAAATCCTTTCTGTTTTATAAAACATTCCCTGTACAAAATCGGGAATATACTCCTTTTCACTTAAGAAAAATATATCATTTCACAATCATTCATTAAATTTGAAATGAACACAACATCGCTAAACACTTTATCGTCAAATCGTGAAGTGTTACACACGGTGTTAGCACACAGATACTTTTACCCAACCCAATGCTAAGTGTAAAAGCATATTCTGCTCATAAACTGGTCAAGCACCATCCAAACAATCAATCAGTCACAATCAATATCAATAGCCACGTATATTTGGTTACCCTACATCTCATGTTTTGGTAAATTTAATCACCATTCATTCATTCAAATCTAATTAAAGATTTATTTAAACTCTAATTGGTTTCATCTCTAAAATCATTTCATACTGATTGTTCTACTTTTTGGAAATTAATCCTGCTTTTACACGGGTTAAAGAACTAATGTCATTTAAACACAGTTCACGACAAACCCCAAATCCAATTTGATATTAAATACAAGGCTCTAAATAGAAAATAGTATCGACTTATATTCAACATCAAATTCTGAATCCAACAAATATCGTATTGGAAATAACGATATTAATATATCTTTCAAATTTCCACAACCATATCTGTATAATCACGAAATCCAACATTGAAATATTCCAAAGACGATTTCGATTCAAATCCATTCCAATTCATATATTGGAAATTCTAGTTATTTTTAAAACCATTTCAAATCCAATTTATTTATTTAAAAATAAATAAATTATTATTCTAGTTAATAACAAGTTCATTTCGATAAAAATCTATTTTTATCTTTTCAAATATGGGATTTTTCAGCCCAATTGTTTCCAAATCATTTATTATGATTTTACATAAATTATTGATATTTTTAATAATTTTATCAAGGCCCGCACAGTCGATTTCCGTCAAAGGCCATCGAACTGCACTTACACCGACCTTTTCCAATTTTGATTTGGACATAATTCCAAGTCCAACTGTTAGATTTCAAATCTCTAATGTTTGTTAGAAAGCTATTTTCTATACGAACCCAACGGTTCCGGTTTCAGGAGAATCCGACCGTCGGATCTCCCACAATGCCAATTCGAATTCAATGGTCAAAATTCGCGAACTGCCGCGACATGACGCATTCTATTCAGGCCATTTAATATATATAATATATTTTTTGTCGATTTCCTTTTTAAAACGTATTTTATAAATCGTTTTAAATTCGTTTTCAAAATGATTTCAACTTCATATTCAATTTCTAATCAAAATTGAATATTCCATATATCCGACAATTTTATATACTGTATGTATATGTTAAAAATTATATTTTTAACAATCAAATCATTTTCACATTTCATATATATATATATCGTTTCCATTTCATATATATCGTTTTCATTTTTCATATATATATCGTTTTCATTTCATATATATATATATATTATTTCCACCTTTCAAATATATAATATTTTCACTTTCAATATATACGATATTTTCACTTTATATATACGATATTTTCACTTTCAATATATACGATATTTTCACTTTGAATATATATACGATACACTTTTCAATATATACGATATTTTCACTTTTAATATATACGATATTTTCACTTTATATATACGATATTTACACTATCAATATATACGATATATTCACTTTCAATTTATTTCATTTCACATCACGATCAATTTTCACATAGAATACAATCAAACAAGTCGTCCATGGTCTGTGGATGACGAGGAGCAGTTCATACATGCAATTACAAAATAATTTAAATAACTATACAGAAAATTTAAAGTGAGAGATTTCTCACCTTGATCGTTTCTGAAATAATTTTGAATAACGACTGTTTTCAATTAAATTAAACAAATTTTTTAATTTTATCAAAATCCGTAGTTGCTCCAAATCCTATCCACATTTGCTCCACTACGAAGCCCTTGTATTTACAGTTCCAATGCACCCGGTTTTGCGAAATTCTGATTTCATTTGGATGAGTTATAGCCAATTAACCACTAGACCATTATATAAATAATTAACTAGAATTAATTAAGTAACAATTTACTTCATCTCTTTTCCTTAATCACCTTTCCAGCGTAATCCCTCACTGCCGCAAGAACAAACCCATCGTCACCCTTAGGAACCTGACATCGCACGCCTATCCTCTTCGCCAGAGACTAATCCATCGTCGGAAATAGAAGCGCGCCACCCTTATCTTCCTTGGTCTTGAACTGTGCGGAGTCTTGATGCCCATCCACGGCTGAAACAACGCTCAAACGCGCGCCCCTTTTGGGCAACCCTAGCCGCTACGATGATTGAATCAAGATCACCACCGTCGGTTTTTATAGAGCCCACCAAGCTGAACAAATTCGTGTATCAAGTTTTTAAAATCAATTATTGGATTAGAAGAAAAAGAGGGTGGTATAAATCGGTCATTCATTCCTTTTCTGGCGACGTAGAAAGTTGTGAACGGGGATTAGGGTTTGGACCCTTTAATATATATATTTTTATAGATTTTAATAATATATTAATTTCCCAAAAAGGCAAGTTTTTAATTCGAACTCTAAATTGAACCCACCGGCTATTGTCCTTATCTAATTACCCCTATTCCGAACGCAATGGGATATGTTTCGTAAGCTGATTCGGCTGTTACGATCAGTTTTCGTTGAAATTAAAATATATATATATATTCTGTTCAAACGTACATTTCAATTTACTAGGGCCACATACGAACCCCAAAAAATTTCGGAAAAATTATTTCTAGCTTCTACGTTCCTAACAAAACTAATTTCGTAAATTCCAAGACCGTTTGAAAAATGGCCATTTTCTGGTCGATCGAAATTGACTGAAACTGAAAAAACACGTTTACATCGCCACGCTCACATATTGATTCAGAAAATTATGAATTTTGGAACCTAGCAATAATTTGACATCCCGGATCTAACAAAAGTAATTTCGTCAAAAACAGAGGTCGTTTGCAAAATTTCCATTTTTAAGGGCCTTTATTTATATAAATTCCACAGCTACTTTTCTGAATTTTAAACTGGACATATCTTTCAACTCCTAAAGCGAAATCTGAGTTTCTTAGATTCGTTAGAAAGATATGATTTCACAGATTCAAATATTTCTTGTTTCGCTGAAATTCAATTTATATTGAATTCTGCATATTCAATTGAAATTAGAAATCGAATTTTCGAACTACCGCGCCATTTCAGGCCCGTTATATAATTAAAATAAATTTATTTGTTTTAACTTCATCGAAAATAAATTTTTCGTCGTTATTATTTAGAATAATTCATTTTGAATAATCAAAATTCATTAAAATAGCCAAAATAAAAATTTTAAATTGGCCCAAAATTTCCGGGTTGTTACAGAATTTTTCCGGGAATTTAAGGAGTTAGAATATTTTTAAGAAGTTTGATAACTAAAAATCTATATGTCAACATATAGAGAAGTCGATAAGGAAAATGAACTTAGAAATAAAATAGTATAATCAAAAAGAAGTATAAGAATAAAATCTAGGAAGAATAGAAAGAGAAAGTGTATATATGTTTTAAAAGTGAAGAATTAGTTGTATGGTATTGATTATTCGAGTAAGTAGTCTCATCTGTTTTGATGTTATAAATGTTATTCAGTCAAGGTCTGAGAGGTAGTTATACCCAACTTGATTGATTTCAATATTAACAAATAAATAGTAAGATTTCAGGCTCGAAGATCAATGTTGAATAAGAGTTAGTTGAATATAGTATTTGGGTTGACGTAACGATGTTTTACACAACATCCGTTTTAACCCAAATAAAATGTAAGCTTGGAAATAGAATAATAAAGATTTCCTAAGTATAGAAATAAACGGGATCGGAAAAGAGATAAGTAATTGGAATATTTCCCAATTATGAATAGCATATATTTTCTAAAATTTAGAAAATAAAGGACGGCGATATTTGGAAATGTTTTCCAAATAGCGTAAAAGGCCAATATGGTTATTGAAATTATTTAGTTAATAAATATTGATAAAGGAAATGGAGAAGAGTTTTAATTAATGAAATATTAATTAAAAGCCCAGTGATTGTTTGATAATTGGATGAACACTTGTTTTCTTCGATAGTTAAATCATCGACCATCGAAACACTTGGTTTTATTCTATAGTTAAATCATAGACTATCGAAGTTTTTGACCATCGTTGTCAATATGGAGAGACTGGTTGGAATATTATCCGAGAACCGCTCCGTATTGGCATAAGCGTTGCGAATCAGATTATTCAAATATAAAAGAAGACGGAGTAAAGTGCAAGCGCTTTTTCTATTAATAGAAATTGTGCCTTCGGATTCGTTCAATCCCAGAACGAACGTATATGGACGAATGTCTGACAAAGTATTTCCAATGGTCCATGAGTTGGTCTGTATAAATATATATGGTTGCAACGGATTTATTCCCTTAGCATAACATCCAGAAAATTTGGGCAAATCAATTAGTGATTAACGGATATAACAATGTGGCATTCAAAGTTGTTGTGCTATCAATGAATAGAAATTAATCGTAGCCTCAGGCCTCAACAACCGAGAAATGACAAAAATCGGGCAGGCAGCATGGCTATGTGGGTCGCTCCCATTAGGATGTATAATCACCTATCTAGAGATTCATTAAATTCCTTATCGATGCTGTCCCTTTTCGGGAAACGGTTGTTGATCCCAACCGTTGGTGATATACATTCAATACACTCAAGCGAAATGAGTGGTCGGTCATGTGTGGGCCGGGTTGCAAGATGTTCTTGTTGAACCCAGTGTATTCCTCTCTAGAGATACACTAGAAGAAGTTGGTTCCATATCTCGTCATGTTGGAAATCCAATCTCCAATAAGCGCCATGCGGTTTTTGATTTTATACTATGTATGTGGAGCGTGAGATGCAAGCGTTCTGCTATTTGTTTATTTATTTGATTAGACATTATTATAATATCACTGGATTTTTGTATCAAAATGTTTTGGGTTATAGTAAGGTAAAAACCATCCATGTTTATGTGTGGCTGGTCTTACTATTATCATTTCTTTAGAAAGGATTTTTAAAGTTAAACAAATGATTGGAGTTTACTCACACCAGTCCCATGACTGACCCAGAGTTATTTTGTTTGTTTTCCCTAAACTCTTGGGTGCCCCAAATTTGTACGGGAAGTCAATTAGTCAAGATTTTTCAGATTCACTTGGAAGAGCTGGAAGCAGGAGGCTTCACCAGTTAGCTATAGACTATCATATATTCCGCTGTGAACCATGTTCGTATCTGGAAACAGGTGGTTATAACTGTTCCCGGGATAACTGTTGTGCTCTGATGATGGTATGTATATAAAGTTACTGATTTGTATTTCAAAAGTTATGTTCTATAATACATTTTATTCGTTCCGCTGTGAGATTTTTCTTCTTTGTTTTCTTCTATTCTAATATTTCTTCCTTTCTACTTCTCATCCTCTAACTTCTTTCTAATAATGATTCGTATTTCTATGCAATTTGGGTTGGATTTGTGGTGTTACTAGTCGACTCAGATATTACAGATTTACGGGTCGTTACAGTTGGTATCAGATATTAGTTTGAGCGAATACCTAGGCTTTGTGGGATGTGCTCATTAGAGATAGGGTCAGTAGCACCCTAGAATGAGTTGAGTGTATATATTTCTATATACGAGAGAGCGTATTTGTTAATTGATATAAAAGTTTTTTTGTATTGTGTTGGTTAGTCTATTGAGTGGTTTATGAATTCCGATCGAATAGTGGGACGCCACAAAGTCGATAGGAATTTCTAAACACTTGAACAGAAGATTGAACACGATATTGTTTTAAAGTGGGTGAATGAAATTATTTTACCGAAAATTCTATTTTGATATAGAGAGGATTTTTTTTTGAAATTATTATAATATATGGATGTGTTGGTTGTTATTATTATAATCAAATGAGATTATAAGAAATGAAATGGTTATATAGAACCAAATAGAATTTGTATATGAATGAAATATACAAATGAGATGAATTAAAATTGAATTCAAAACAAAATTCAAAATTTAAACCCTGGGAAGTTGAAAAATATTTTCTGAAGTATATTAAAATAATATAGCTTTGTTTTGAAAGGGATTTTTGAATAAAAATCATTGTTGAATGGATTCTAAAAGTGTTAAAGCACTGAACTCACTTCAGTGGATGGAAAATTATTCTAATGATGACTGCAGCTTCATCAGTGTTCATTTTCGAGTTTCTAAGTGATGGATTGCTACCTTAGAAAAAAAATTGATGGAAATTTGTTTGGAAGAAAACAAATAGTTTGGAAAAATTCAAATGTTTTGAATTGGAAATGGTTATAAACATATATATACATATGTGGTTTCGAAAAGATTTGGAATGAAATCCCAGGAATTTGAATTCTGGAATTTAAATTAATTTAACCAAGTTGAATTGATTGAAGTGAATAAATTGATTAAAATTAATTTGAAGAACATGAGTTGGATGGTAATATGTTAGATGTAAATCATTCAGATTAAACGAATGGAAACCAAATGTTTTGGTAGAATTTAAGTTGAGAAATATGAAGAGTTAAGTTGCAACATAAGTGTGTTTTTGAAAAGTAAATAGGTTTGAAACATTTTTTCTACATAGCAATTTCGGGGACGAAATTCTTTTAAGGGGGGAAGAATGTAATGACCCGGATTTTTGGTTGGCTAATTTTTATATATAATATGGTTTTAAATATATAGTTGATAATCTAAATTTTTATATTGAGTTATCGATTTAATAATCGAATATAATTTAATTTAGAATATATCGAATTATTGTAATTCGAAATATAATTGAAATCGAAGTTAAAAACTGAATCAAAATGATCAAGATGATAAGTGGGAATTTTATTTGATATATACAAAAATAAGTAATAATTTATTATCAAAGAATTTGTGGTTTCTGAATTTAATTATATTATATTAATTTAATATGGTACATACGTTCAAATTAAATTTCAGAATATATACAGTTCAATTCAAAATGACGTTATAACATTGAAATGTCGGTTGGTACGTTGAAAAAGTGGTTCACGTGTGAACCCTGAGATATTTTTATGGATAATATCAAAATCGAATCAGTAATCAAATCAAAATCTGTTTAAATAAAATAAAGATCTCTTTATATCAAATCGTATTAATTATAAAATCAAATCAAATCTAATTAAAACATTTTAAATATCAAATCAAAATCTATTTAGTTTATTTCAAAATCTTAAGGACAATTCTGCCGACTTGCTACTGCCTGTTTTCATCTATAAAATCGCGGCCCTCTCTCTCATTTCTCCTTTCAATTATTCTCTCCATTCTCAGAAACAAACGAAAACTCCTCTTCCTAAAAATATAAACAAAGGAATCTGCTTCTCTCTTCAGTCTTATGGCCTAGAGTTAGGCGCGATGCTATTTCAAGGTTCGAAGGAAGATCTGAGGCATTCGCAAGTTGAGGGTTCGTTCGAGCATCCTTATTCTGATGCGATGAGGTTTGTTAGGATTGCGAGTTAGGATTTGGAGGGAGATTAGTTATCGCGATGGTTCAGGGAAGTTTGGGGCAAAGCGCGCAGTGATCTACAAGATGCTCGAGTCTGTCTCGCTGATGGAGGCATTCACGAGTTGACAGTTGTGAGCGCGATAGGGTTTTTCTGAATTTGGAGTTCGGAAATTGCAGCATCGATCAGGGAAATGGATTCGCGATGGACTTTTTGGGGCATGATGTTTTTCCTGTAGTAGTCAAAAAGGGAACTCGCGACTTGATATTTATGCAAGTGGAGGAACGGGGTGATAGCAGTAAACATGAGAGGTACAGATGGAAGCTGGTGGTTCTGGAAAGAGGTGTCGATGGATTGGTTTGATTTTAGTGAACTTGGAGTGGTTAGGATGTGATTTTTGTTGATGATGAAGACCAGAGTGATATGAAGACACATGATATAGAAGGAAGGTCACGGCTTAATCAAATAACTAGGAGCTAATCGAGGGTTAAAATAACTAAACCAAGGTAACTAAGTTTTAATTTTCATTTCATTTAAATTGTTAAAAAGATATTTAAGGTAAAAAAAAAGTTAGTTAATTACATTAATTAATATTGTTTAATTATATATATATTTATAGTTAGTTATATCGTCTAAGATAATTTATTTAAGTAGTTTAAATAAATAGTGCAAACTGATGAATAACGATTTAATTAATCGTAGGTGCAAATAAAATTTAATTCGAGAAATTTCGAGTTGATTCGTTGTTGCAACGATGCGCCATCTAAATCAGATGTTCAACAAATGAAATCAGGTGAGTAAATCTCACTCACCTTTTATTTAAAATTATTTTTATCAGTTAAAAATAATTGTTTATTGCTTTTTTGAATGCTTTCTGGTTGTGTTAAAATATATTAGTTGTTTAGGCATGGTGGTTGCTATTATTTATATATTGGTGGTTGGATTTCCCGCAGTCTCATTAGCGGATGCCCGCGGTACCATTAGCGGATGATTACCCTATACGCCCCACGGTATGATAGTGGGTGACCTCCTATACCGCGATATTCTGCCTCGAAGCAGGATGGGTATTATTTATGTTGACTAAAGTCTACGGATGCAGGAAAAAAGGTTGGAGGGATCCAACTGAATTCCTCAAAAATATATTATCTGTTTGTTTATTTGTTTGCATGTATACTGTCATTTATGATGTGTTAGAAAACCTGAAATAAATAATTGATTGTTTGGTGTTTTAATATCACTGGGCCTAAGTGTTGATATTTAAGAATATCACGAAAATGGGTATTTGAGATTTAAAAGGAAAATTCTATTTTTAAAATAGAATTAGAAATTTTAGAATGGAATAAAAATATTAACTTGTTTTAATAAATTAAAAACAGGTAATTCATTTATAAACGAAGTTTATAAATGAAGTGAAAAGAATAATCATTGGATAATTCAGAAATAAAAATAGGAGTGCGAAATTGAAAAGGGAAATCTATTTTCCAAAAGTAGAAATATCGATTTCAAAAGAAATTGAAATCGAGACTTGTTTAAGAATGAATATAGGATTTAAATAGAATTTGAATATAGTATTTGAATAGAATTTGAATATACAAGAATTTGAATTCAAAGGAATTAAAATAGAATTTGAATTCAAAGGACCTTTGAATTCAAAGGAATTGAAATAGAATTTGAATTCAAAGGAATTAAAATATAATTTGAATTCAAAGGAATTGAAATAGAATTTGAATTAAAAGGAATTAAAATAGAATTTGAATTCAAAGGAATTGAGATAGAATTTGAATTCAAAGGAATTGAAATAGAATTTGAATTTAAAGGAATTAAAATAGAATTTGAATTCAAAGGAATTCAAATGGATTTGAATGAAGAAAGTTCAAATGAAATTTAAAATATAGAAGTTGAAAATAGAAGTGAAATGGAGTTTAAATATAGGAATCCAAATAGAAGTGAAATGGAGTTTATATATAGAAGTCAAATAGAGTTGAATTGGAATTTGAGTACAGGATTCAAATAGGAATTTAAAAATAGAATTTTCAAGTAGAAATTGAATATAGAAATTTAAACGAAATGTGAGTATAGCATTTGAATAAGAGAAATTCAAACAGAATTTGAATAAGAGATTTGAAATAGAATTTGAATATAGAAATTCAAATGTAATTCGAATGTAGAATTCAAATGGAATTTGAATATAGAAAATCAAAGTATAAATAAACATATTATCGAGTAAGGGGAAATTGACAATTATAGAAAATCAAAAATATTATGTTGAATTGAAAATTTTGATATGATATATATTAAAAATATATTAGAATGGAGTTGAATTTATTATAAACGAAGTTCAAATGTTTATATATAAAAATATAGTTAAAACGAACTCGCTGCAGCGCTGCAGTTCGTAAATTGGCGATTCGAACTTCAATTGAGTATACAAAACTCAATTGAAGTCGGAATTCTTTGAAACAAGAACCGTCGGGACCGGTTGAATAATAGTTTTCTAAGAAAGAGAAAAATCTGGATTTCGTCAAATAGATTTTGAGTTATATCAAAATCAAATTTTCAGAAAAACAGCGCCATAACCATTTAAAAACCATAACGGTTTATTTAATTTTATAAAAGGATTTTAAGTGAATAAAATACGAATTTCTATTTAGACAATTTCGTATTTTGAGTTGTAAATTGTATGTGAACTCAAGTGGAGTAATGAATTGATTTTTGAAACAGAAATCAGATTTTTTTTATTATTGAATAGAATTAACTAATTCGAGTAGTAATTAGTTAACGAGATTTTGAATTAACATTGGGCTTTGAATAAGTGAATTCAATTTGGAAATTTATATTCGAAATCGAAAGGAAACTAGAATTGAAATTGAAATTCAATTTGGTTATGAGCAAGTTAAATATTTTGTTTAACATGTTATGTTCAAACAAAGAAGTGGAATAGGCAAATAGCTAATTAAAGAATAAATGGGCGAAACTGAGTTCAAAAGATTGGATTGAGTTGAATTGCATCGTAAACGGATGAACATGTTTTAGATAGGTATGGGATGAAGTATATAAAGATTTTAATTTATGTACCCGACAAAAGGTACATGTTTAAATTCATATATGAGATTTTATGCGCCGTATCAGCAAGCCGCTTGGCTTTTTCTTTTTCTTTTGGATTGGTGAGGGCCATGGGAGGCTATTTGAAATATCCCGATGCTCCCGGTACAAAGGAGGTTATGGCGAAATTTTCCGGGAATTTAAGGAATTAAAATATTTTTAAGAAGTTTGATAACTAGAAATCTATATATCAATATATATAGAAGTCGATAAGGAAAACGAACTTAGAAATAGAATAATATAATCAAAAAGGAAGTATAGGAATAAAATCTAGTAAGAATAGAAAGAGAAAGTGTATATATGTTTTAAAAGTGAAGAATTAGTTGTATGGTATTGATTATTCGAGTAAGTAGTCCTATCTGTTTTGACGTTATAAATGTTATTCAGTCAAGGTCTGAGAGGTAGTTATACCCCAACTTGATTGATTTCAATATTAACAAATAAATAGTAAGATTTCAGGCTCGAAGGTTAATGTTGAATAAGAGTTAGTTGAATATAGTATTTGGGTTATCATAACGATGTTTTACACAATATCCGTTTTAACCGAAATAAAATGTAAGCTTGGAAACAGAATAATAAATATTTCCTAAGTATAGAAATAAACGGGATCGGAAAAGAGTTAAGTAATTGGAATATATCCCAATTATGAATAGCATATATTTTCTAAAGTTTAGAAAATAAAGGAAGGCGATATTCGGAAATGTTTTCCAAATAGCGTAAAAGGCCAATATGGTTATTGAAATTATTAGTTAATAAATATTTATAAAGGAAATGGAGAAGAGTTTTAATTAATGAAATATTATTTAAAAGCCCAGTGATTGTTTGATAATTGGATGAACACTTGTTTTCTTCGATAGTTAAATCATCGACTATCGAAACACTTGTTTTTATTCGATAGTTAAATCACAGACAATCGAAGTTTTTGACCATTGTTGTCAATATGGAGAGACCTGTTGGATTTTTATCCAAGAACCACTCCGTATTGGCATAAGCATTGCGAATCAGATTATTCAAAGATAATCGAAGACGGAGTAAAGTGCAAGGGCTTTTTCTATTAATAGAAATTGTGCCTTCGGATTCATTCAATCCCAGAACGAACATATATGGACGAATGTATGACAAAGTATTTCCAATGATCGCATGAGTTGGTCTGTACAAATATATATGGTTGCAACGGATTTATTCCCTTAGCATAACATCCAAAATATTTGTGCAAATCAATTAGTGATTAACGGATCTGACAATGTTGCATTCAAAGTGATTGTGCTATCAACGAATAGAAAGTAATCGTAGCCTCAGGCCTCAACAACTGGGAAATGACAAAAATCGGGCAGGCAGCATGGCTATGTGGGTCGCTCCCATTATGATGTATAATCACCTATCTAGAGATTCATTAAATTCCTTATTCTATCGATGCTGTCCCTTTTCGGGAAACGGTTGTTGATCCCAACCGTTGGTGATATACATTCGATAAACTCAAGCGAAATGAGTGGTCGGTCATGTGTGGGCCGGGTTGCAAGATGTTCTTGCTGAACCCAGTGTATTCCTCTCTAGAGATACACTAGCGGAAGGTGGTTCCATATCTTGTCATGTTGGAAATCCAATCTCCAGTAAGCGCCATGCGGTTTTTGATTTTATACTATGTATGTGGAGCGTGAGATGCAAGCGTTCTGCTATTTGGTTATTTATTTGATTAAACGTTATTATAATATCACTGGATTTTCTTATCAAAATGTTTTGGGTTATAGTAAGGTAAAAACTGTCCATGTTTATGTGTGGCTGGTCTTACTATTATCATTTCTTTAGAATGGATTTTTAAAGTTAAACAAATGATTGGAGTTTACTCACACCAGTCCCTTGACTGACCCAGAGTTTATTTTGTTTGTTTTCCCTAAACTCTTGGGTGCCCCATATTTGTACGGGCAATCAAGTAGTCGGGATTTTTCAGATTCACTTGGAATAGCAGGAAGCAGGAGGCTTCACCAGTTGGCTATAAACTATCATATATTCCGCTGTGAACCATGTTTGTATCTGGAAACAGGTGTTTATAACTGTTCCCGGAATAACTGTTGTGCTATGATGGTGGTATATATATAAAGTCACTGATTTGTATTTCAAAAGTTATGTTATATAATATATTTTATTCGTTCCGCTGTGAGATTTGTCTTCTTTGTTTTCTTCAATTCTAATATTTCTTTCTTTCTATTTCTCATCCTCTAACTTCTTTCTAATAATGATTCGTATTTCTGTGCAATTTGGGTTGGATTTGTGGTGTTATTAATCGACTCAGATACTACAGATTTGCGGGTTGTTACACATTGTGTGTGAATATGTAGACATATTTGAGGAGGTGAGGGGACTACCTCCTAAGTGACAAATTGATTTCTGGATTTATCTCTATTAGAATGCGAAGTCTATAACATTTCCCATTCGTCATATAGCTCCTTGGGAACAGAGAGCTTAGTAAGCAAGTGAGTGAGCTTTTGAAGAAATGATTTATTTGATGGAGTATCTCTGAGTGGGGAACACTAGTCGTCTTTGCTACTAAGGCGGATAGTTCTCTCCATCTTCTGTGGACTACAGAGAGTTGAATAAATTCATGAAGAAGAATCGCTACACACTTACTGGGATTAATGATTTGTTTGAGCAGTTACTGCTGCCTCAGTGTTTTATCAATTAGATTAAGCCACTGGGTTTCTTTAGCTTCATGTAGTAGAGGATATTATAGACAAGACATCTTTTAGGACTCTTGATGGATTCTTCAAGTGGTTGGTTATGCCATTTGGACTGACTAATGCACTAAAATATTTTATGGATTTGATGAGCGTAGAGTTCAGGGATGTTCTTAATAAGTTTGTTGTTGTCTTTATGGATGATATCTTGGTATTCTAGAGGAGCGAGGATGAGCATGCCTCACATTTAGGATAAGTTCTCCGTACTCTCCGCGCACATCAACTTAATGCAAAGTTTTCTAAGCGCCATTTTTGGCGGAAGGAAGTGCATTTCTTCGGGCACATGGTTTCTCGAGATGGACTAGTTGTAGATCCCGCCAAGATGGTGGTGGTACAAGATTAGAAGATCCCCAAGAACGCGACAGAAGTGAGGAGCTTTCTAGGTTTAGCAAGTTGCTATAGAAAGTTTATTAAGGACTTTGTGCGTATTTCGATATCGCTTTGACATCTAACCAAGAAGAATTTGGTGTTCTCATGTGATGCTGATAGTAAGGATTCATTCTTGAGACTGAAGAAGGCTCTTACTAGTTCACCGATGTGGACACTTCTTAATGGTTCTAATACATTTACTATGTACATCGATGCATGTGGGAATTTTTTGTGGTGTAGTGTTAATGTAGGAGGATAGGGTTATGTGCTACAGGGGCAGACAACTGAGGATCCACGAGAAGAATTATCCTACTCATGACTTAGCGTTGGTCGCGATAGTTTGTACACATGGAAGCATTATATGTGAGGCGAGAGATTCGAGCTTCTTATAAATCATAAGTCTTAGAAGTATTTGTTCTGGCAAAGATACCTTAATTTGAGGAAGCATCGATGGATGAAGTTCTTGGCATCATATGACTTTGAGATTTCTTATACCATGGGTAAGTGTAATGTAGTTGCATATGCCTTGAGTAGGAAGAGGGGGTCGGTGAGTCCCTTTCCGTAGAATGGCAGAGCTTGGAGTTTATTTCCACATTTGAATTCAGACCATCTACGAATTATACCCTTGGATTGTTGGCCTCTGGGAGGCATAACCTACTTTGTTAGAGCAGAATAGGTCGAGGAAGCAAGAGGATCTTGAGCTATCAGCTATCAGATATCTTAGGAAAAATTGGTAGAGGAGAGACTTCTTGGCAACTTCTTTGATATTCTATTCATAGTATGGGACGTTTTTGCTAATATGGAAGGCTTTGTGTTCCCTGCACGGGAGATTTGATGAGTGTGATTTTAGTTGAGGCTCATCACTCTTGGATGAGTATCCATTCGGGCGGCGATAAGATGTATCGATACATGAAGAGGGTTTTCTATTGGACGAGTAGAAGAAGGATATAGTCGAGTTTGTAGCAAAGTGTATGACTTATCAGAGAATAAAGGTGGAACAAATGAAGCCAGGTAGATTGCCCTACCATTGAATGTGCCACTTCGAAAGTGGGAAAGTATATTTATGGAATTTAATTATCGGTTGCCTAGATCGAGGATGGGAAACATTAGTTTGAGTTATTGCAGACCGATTGACTAAGATCACCCACTTTATTCCAATCAATAGTAAAAGGAAAACTTTATGGTTAGGTTCAATTTATGTGAGAGAAATAGCCCGTCTCCATAGTGTTCCTAACAACATAGTAAGTAACAGAGATCTTATTTTCACAAGCAAGTTTAGGAGGAATTTACATAAGGTATTAGTGACACAGCTCTGATTGCGTACAACTTATCACCCTTAGACTAATGGAAAAACTGAGAGGGTGAACATGATTTTAGAGGATTTACTGAGGCTGTGTACCTTATATTTCGGAGGGACATGAAAGGAGCATCTACTCTTGGTGGAATTTGCATATAATAATAGTTTCTAGATGAGCATATGCATGGCTCCTTTCAAGGCATTATATGGACGACCTTGTAGATCACCTTTATGTTGGTGGGAGTCATACAACTTCTTGAGCTCGATATAATTAGAGAGACCTCCAATAAGACTGACTTGATAAGGAGGAGAATGAAAGCGACACAAGATCGATGGAAGTCTTATGTGGATAAGAGGAGGACTGATCCAAAGTTTGGGGTTGGAGACTTAACTTTTAAATGTTATCGTTTCTAAGGAATGTAGTAAGATTTGGTTCTGTGGACAAAGTTGGCACCGAGGTTCATACAACCATTCCCGATTATAGAGTGAGTAAAGCCGATGGCTTATAAGGTTCAACTACCTAGGAGATTTTTGGAGGTGCATGATGTATTTCATGTTTTGCGCTTGCGAAAGAGCCTATATGATTTTAACAGTAGTGGTGAAGTCAGTTGGAGGATGTGGAGATTAAGAGAGAGACGTCCGTCCATCGGGTACCTATGTGGATTCTAGACTGTGAGATCAGGAAGCTGAGGATTTAACCTATGGATGATAGGATATGGTTGAAACATGTTATGTTTGATGTTTGCAAGTGGATATGAGTGTTTACAGGAGGATGCATTTGATACATATACATTTATTATGCTCTATTAGGAATCGGCTAATAGGGTATACATATGCATATGGATATGTATGCATTTTACATTATTTTTATGGATGATTTAAATAGATGTTGTCATATGGTTGTTGTTTGTGAATGATGGTCATAGCACATATGTAGAACTATCAATATCATTAAGGCTTTTTTCATACATTTGGATACATGATGCCAACATGATTGCATAAAAAGGAGGCCAACTGAATCAGTAGACCGCGTAATCTTTTGCATTAGATAGATACATATACACTACATAAAAATATTTAGAAAAAGTAAGGACAACGGAATTTAAATGGATGATGTTTGAGGAGATGGTTGTATATATTAGTATGATACCATTATCTTATCCTCCTACCTTTAGGGATTTCAGGGACGAAATCCTTTAAGGATGGGGGAATGTAACACCTAAATTTTAATACATGGAAATTAAGTAATGAATTAATTAAAAAATAAATTGTAAAAATTTGACAATGGTAACTACACCATTGGATCCTTTACGATTTACTAATTCAAATACAAATATGATTTGCGAAAAAGGGAGTAAAACGAATAGGTATAATAATTTAAAGTTTTGAAATTGGAAAACCAAGAACAGAAAAATATATAAACGTTGGATGGGACGACTTACCTAACACCCAGATTGATCCATGTGTCGATTCGGGCCACAAATGTGTCGACCCATGTGTCGACACGGAGACTGATGGCCGACCCATCGCATGCCAAGCACATTTACATGCTAGTCATGAAATCCTAATAAACAGAGATTAATTCTCCAACGTGTTTTGTTGAAGTGCAAATTTCTGGTTGTCCTATTTCAAAATCCAAGGCCAATGTAGCAGCCCCTGATTGGTCCAAGGACATGGTTGGTTCAAATTTAATCTCTAAATTTGACAGGCTAGGATCTTTTACCCCATCTATAAATAAACCTCCAAAACCCATCCTAATTCTTCACAACAAAAATTTATTCCCTGCCTAGGTTAGTCTTTTATTTTAAAGAACAGGCCAACCTAAATTAAATTTTAGGGAAATTGAGATTTGTTAAATAAAATATTTTCTCATATATCTTTATATTCCAGAGGTGGGTTCTGTTGGGACCACGAGGGAGGCTTTTCTGGTTAGTTTTTATAATTATTTAGAATTTTTCTATGTTTAGATAAATAGGCCTAATAGTAGTTGTAGTCGTTAATTTACAGTTTTTGTTCATTTTTGAAATTTATAATTTTTCTGTAAATATCCTTTCTATAATTTATTTTTCTGTAATTTTCTTATAGTTTTTATTTATATGATATTTAAAATACTATAACTGTCTTCTTTCACCTTTTATGGGATGATTTTATAGTTTATTATGGTTACGTCGAAAATATGCCTAGATTTGCAATATTTGCATACATATATGACAGATTTAGGCATTGATTTGTACGTCTAATTTTATGCGACTAATTAATCCTTTTTATTTTGTGCACATTGGAAATTTGATTCAACTGGAATTATGAAAAAGTGGGTTTGATAATTACGGGATAAATTAACATGAAATGTTGAACTATAACAAAAAGGGAATTTGGACTGAAAATAGGCAATCTTGCTAAGATTTGCCAAGTGATTATGGCATAGATTATGAAAAAAATGGACTGTAGCATATTTTCATAAACATGCTAGATTGTACAGACATAAAGAATCATAATAAGAAAATGTGGTTTAGACGTTAATATAATTATAACATGGGGTTATAATAAATGGACAAGTAGGCCTAATAAAAAAATTAAACTTAAATTAACGATAAGTTTATAAGCCTAAACATATGGTTATTATTTAGTTCTATGGTGGCCTTGTGATTAAGCATTCCATGGTTCTATGGCGGCCAAATCAAGGCATTCTATTTTAAATAAACAAATAGGATTAATATAAAACTAAACTTAAATTAATGTTAAGTGACAAGCCTAATTCTGTGGTCATTCCATGGCTATGGTTTCTATGGTAAATCTATGAGGTTCCTAACCAAAGGGGATTAGGACCAAGTATGATTTGTTTGTTGATAATCCATTCCAGGTAGCATACCCTTTATCACTGATAGTTTAACACTGGGAAAGTGGCTAGGGCAACTCATGTTATGCTAGGTAGTAATATGGTCCAAATAGAGGTAGGTGCAAGTGTGTTCCGACGGTACAATGTGCGTGCATTGAACCAATTGGGGAAGATAAGATATTGCAACGCCAACGTTAATGCTATGTCTTTTATTGATGGGTTAGGCCTGATAAGCCCAAGGTCCATAGTACGCATTGACCATCACTCTATGGTTATTAGCATCCGATCAAAGGGTAGTATTAGGAAAATTGTCCTAATTATATTATGTTCTTAAATTATAGAAGTGAAAACAATCAAATTCTATCGAATGAGATGACAATCAACCTTACTTGTAATCTTTGTCATCTTTCCTATATGCTTGCATATTAGTTATGCACACACACTTACCATATCTGACACCAAAACTAATATTTTGTCTTTTTCCTTTACTTAACAATCGTACTAGTAATTATACAGTTCACTAAACTTCTTGTCTGAACTACTTTCCTTTTCTTCTTTCCCTTTTCTTCCCCCAAGCTCGCAAGGTGGAAGTGCTTAGTGTGGATTTTTCAGTAGATTTCTCTTGGCAGCTTATCTTGTAGCAGATGTATTCCCATTGCTATTTTATTTTATTCCATGATTTGGTTATACTGATGATTTATTGAGTGATATTTCAAGTTATACTCTGATAATTGAGATTTATTTCCCTTTCATGAGACAAATGGTATTATCATTTGGAGACATTTGGTTTTGATTAAACGTAATGTCACTTTTTAAGTTTAATATATTTTTCACTATGTTTATTTATTTATATCTTGTGAATCTTAGTCTCTGTGATGTATATTTATTTCTTCATACCTATAATGCTTTACATTTCTTGAAGTAACCCTATTTTGGGGGATGTTAAGGGGTGCGGGGTGCTCAAGCTTACATCTATTAAGTGGAGCAAAAGATAAAGTTTCTTGTATCATAGAAGACTCACTTTGGGAAAAAAAATTAAATCCAACTGCCCCTATTTTTAAATTAGCCCTCATAAAATTGAAGTTAAAAACTCAAGGAAGACGCCTAGTATTGGAAGCTAACTTCAAAAGTAAAATTTTCATTATAGAATGCTTGGGATTACATGAAAAGTAATGGAAATGAAGTTAGTTGTATAAAGTTACTTGGAATAAAGAAAACTATTATAAAATTGCTTTCTGCTCCTATTTTTCAATATTGAGTAGAATGCCTGCTGGAGATAGATGTTCAAATTGGAGCAACAAAGATAAAAATAAATGTCTGCTTTGCAAAAGTTAACTCAAAAATATATTTAATTTATTCTTTGATTGTATTTGCTCAAAGAACATTTGTTTCATTGCTAAAAACAAGCTCAAATTCAATAAAAGAATTCCTCTTCAAAATTCAAGAGAAAACATACAATACATCATGGAAAATTATGGAAACAACAAGGACGAATTTAACAAAGCTTGCATAGTTCGGACAACGACCATTTACTCAATGTGTGAAGAAAGAAATAGCAGACTTCACAATAATAAGGAAACTGACAGCATTCATCATTGGAAAAGTATAAAAGCAGAAAGCAATATTCTATTGTTAAATCACATAAAAAATCCAAAAATCATAATCCCTATAGCCACAGCTACAACACTTTTGGTTTTGATAATAATAAAAAAAAGAACAGAAGCTTACTTACAAAGGGGCAAGTTTTTTTTGGAAATTTCCAAAGACAAATGCAGCCTCATCGATTAATGTAAAGGCTCTCCCTAGTCATCGGTGGCTGCTGCTAATAGCCTGAATTATGCACCAAGCTCCCTACTTGGAGGTCGTCACCTAATTGCCGAACAAGACGACCCAAAACAGGGAACATATGTGTAATAACCCGAAAATCTGGGCCAGTTTAAGATTTTTATTTTGGCAATTTCAATGAATTTTGAATATTTAAAACAGATTATTTTAAATAGTATCGACGAGAAATTTATTTTGAATATATTTAGAACGTATATATTATATACGTCGTCGTTAGAATATAAATAATTATATATAATTATAAAAAGAATTGAAAATGGCGCGGTAGTCCGATAATTCGATTTCAAACTTCAATTGAATGTACCGGGTGCAAAACAATCCGGATTTTAGTGAAACCAAAAGTAATAGGATCTAATTGATGATATCTTTCCAACGAATCCGAAAAATCAAAATTTCATAGCAGGAATCAAAAGATATGTCCGGTTGAAAATTTTGAATAGTCACTATGGAATTCAGGCCCTTAAAAATGGGAATTTTGCAGACGACCTCGGATTTCGACGAAACCACTTTTGTTGGATCTGTGATGTAAAATTATTGCTAGGTTTCAAATTTCATAATTTTTTGATTCAATATGTAAGCGTGGCAAAGGAAAACGCATTTGACCAGTTTCAGTTGATTTTAATCGACTGGAAAATGGCCATTTTTCAAACGGTCTCAGAATTCGACGAAACTAGTTTTGTTAGGACCGTATCATCAATACGAAGCTAGAAATAATTTTTCTGGAATTTTTAGAGGCCGTATATGACCTCGGTAATTTGAAATGCGCATTCAAAATTCAATATATAGAGTTATATTTTGATTTTGACGAAAACTGATCGAAACAGTCGAATCAGCCTACGATACATACCCCATTGTGTTCGGAGTGGGGTTAATTAGCTATGGACGGCAGGCGGTGGGTCTCGTTTCGAGGTCAAAATAAAAAGCTACCTTTTTAAAAGAAAAAAATATAATAATCCTTTTAAATATAGCCCCCCCCCTTCATAATTTTCATTCAGAAAAAAAAGAAAAAAAACCCTAGCCTAATCGATTGCGCCCTCCACCTGAGGCGATGCGTCGCCCTCCTCTTCACTGCCGGCGCCGGGCGCCAGTCCCTCTCCCCCTTGCAACGCGCGACGCCCCAGACCCCCTTCCCACCGCAAGCACCCTCGTCGAAACCCCTTCAAAACCCTACCTTCCCTAATCCATCACGTCAAGTGCCGGAGCACCTCCAGCCACCAGCGTCGACGATGCCCTACCACCACCAGTGCCGCGATTTGCCCCTTCCCCTCTCTCAGTTCGTCAAACACAGTAAGTTTTTTTTTCTTATTTTTGTTTTTATTTCTCTCTTATTTAAAAATATAAAACATTGAAACTATATTCAGTTTTAATGTAATTAAATCAAGATTTTTATACATTTAACTTAGTAATAAAATTAGGATTTTTATTTATATGGCTTTGCATTAAAAATCTGATTTTTGTTTGACTTTGTTTGGAAAATATAATTTTTATAGCCTATAAAAGAAGTGATCTTTAAACTATAAAAGATTTGATTTTTATGAAAGTAAAGATTTTTATTCGTAGGAAAAGATTAGGTTTTTAACTAAGTAAAAAGACAATTTTTGATCATATGAAAGCGAAGATATAGAATAGTTAAAAATATAATTTTTATAATATAGAGAAGTTAAAAATATAATTTTTATACTAGTGGCATATTAAAAATATAATTTTTAAGTAAAAATATGATTTTTATTCATGTAGAGTAAAAATATAACCTTTATTAGGAGGAGATATAAAAATACGATTTTTATAATGAAGTGAAAATAAAAATTCGATTTTTATATATGTAGCGAATTAAAAATATGATTTTTATATACATAGCAACAATATAAAAATGTGATTTTTATATGTGTAGTGGCTACGGGCAACGAAAGTGACAAAAGGCGAGGACAACGATGACTTCTACATAAGAAGAGTCGAGGCGTTTGGATTAGCTATTGGTGAGAACTTCTCACTCTTCAATTTCTTTTTCTAGTTATATATATATACTAGGATGCAGACGGTGTTTAGTAGCACCCGACACCCGTCATCCACAGACCATGGATGGCTTGTATGTTTAATTGTTTGGTTGTGTAGTTGGTTAGGTTATCTGGTTTGAATTGAATTGTTTGGTGAAATGGAATGGATTTGATTGATGTGTGAATGGCGTGGGCCTTCACAAGACCGGGGATAAGGCTAGGCCTTGTCCCGTTTTTAGTATAGTGCCGTTATGCCGCCGAAATTTTCTAAAATAAGTTAGAAAAATAAAAATATCATTTTTATTTTGTAGATGAACTGAATAAAAATCCATGTGTTAAAATAAAATATTTTATCATTAAAAATATAATTTTTAGCGTGAATGTGAATAAATAAATATTTATAAACAAATCGACCGATTTGTTTATATACACTGATTTGACTAATATTGATTGGGTCGATAAATTTTACACATCGCCCAACTGCACAAATAAAATCTGTGTTTGATTGTTTGAAACCCCACATGGGTATTGGGATAAAATACGGCATACACTAATCCCAATAATTGGTTGTATGTCGATCGATGGATCGACAGTCTGTTATAAGCGTTAGATATCTATATTTGATGCTTATACAGTGTAGTGCACTTTGGATGATGGTTGATTATTTATCGTTGCTACTACATACATGTGTTGTATGGAATCCATATAGTTAACGCTATATGGTAATTGATTGGGCCTCATTCCAATTTAGAAAATAAAGAATATTATAAACTAAAGGTTCATGTGTTGACTGTACTCATCCGTTGAGATTAGTCATGTGTTGAACGAAATATTTTAACAATAAAATTTACATCTTTATCATATATAAAATTAGAAACTAACTGGAAAATAGATAAGATGAGTGGTCTCTTGGATATTAATCTGATGTTGGTTTCGGCCTTCGGGGTTAATATTCAGGGGATCGTTCTCTTACTAATTTGCAGTTGGAGTCTGATTTAATATCAAACGATAGATACCATAATTTTTTATAAAATATATTAAATAACAAAAATAGTCACACGTGGACAGTACTCATTTGTTGAGATTAGTCATGTGTTGACAAGAATAAATATTCATTTGTTGAATAGAATAACGGGATTATTGAAATATATAAAGCCGTGTTGATTAGAGATGCGCTATTTTGACGCGAACGATATTTATATCGATTATATTCGTTTTTAAATTTGATTTGAATTGAATTTGAATAGAATAGAAAATGAATTCGATTTGAATAGAAAATGAATTGAATTTGAACAGAATAGAAAATGAATTCGATTTGAATAGAAAATGAATTGAATTTGAACAGAATAGAAAATGAATTCGATTTGAATAGAAAATGAATTGAATTTGAACAGAATAGAAAATGAATTCGATTTGAATAGAAAATGAATTGAATTTGAACAGAATAGAAAATGAATTCGATTTGAATGGAAAACAAATTGAATTTAAATTGAATATATAACGAATTTGATTTCAATTGAATATATAACGATTTGAATTCGAATTGAATAGAAAACGAAATGAATTCGAATCGAATTAAAATCGATTTGAATTGAAATCAAATAGAAATGAAAGTAAAAAGGATTTATAATAGAAAATTCAATTTTGATTTGAAATAAAGGTTGAAATTGTTTTGAAACGAATTCAAAACTATTTATAAAATTCGTTTTAAATAGAAATCGACGAAATATATATTATATATATAATATAATGGCCTGAATAGAACGCGCCGCGCCGCGGCAGTTCGTGAATTTCGACCATTTATTTCAAACGGACATTACGGGGGATCCGGCCGTCGAATTCTCCTAAAACCGGAACCGTTGGGTTCATATCGAAAAGACCTTTCTAACGATAATTATAAATTTGAAACTAATGGTTGGATTTGGAGATACGTCCAAATCAAGTTTGAAAAAGGTCGCTGTAAGTGCAGTTCGATGGCCGTTGATGGAAATCGACTGTACGGGCCTTGATAAAATTATTAAAAATAGTAATAATTTGTGAAAAATCATAAGAAATGATTTGGAAAAAATTGGGATGAAAAACTCCATATTCGAAAAGTTAAAAATAGATTTTTATCGAAATGAACTAGTTTTGAACTAAAATTAAACCCGTTTATTTTCAAATAAATAAATTGGATTTGAAATGGGTTTTAAATAGAATTGATTTGTGGGTTTATCGTGAAGAGTGTTTTAAATGACACTTGTTCTTTAACCCGATAATAAATAGAATGTGATTTGGGTTTGTCGTGAACTGTGTTTTAAATGACATTAGTTCTTTAACCCAGTAAAAGGAGTTTTAATGAATCTGCAATTAGATTGAAATGTGAATTGATAATCTAAATTATAAGTATCACCAGTTTTGCTCCAAAGCGATAGTTAAATCTTTAATCAGATTTGAACGTGAAATGGTAATTAATTTTACCGACAACACAGTGGTGTTAGATATGGAGTATTACCAGTTTTGCTTCATGGGATGAATAGGTTGGGATTGGGAAATAAAATAAATAATTACTTCGGTGTGGTTCGCTAATCTCGACTAGTTTTAGAAAACCATAATTTGGTTTGAAACGACATCCAAAGGAAGATTAAAGGATAAATTTTAAAGAATTTATCTTGGATAAAATTAATGGGAACCTTTCCCTAAGAATGTGGAATTTAGAAACTAGTTGTAGGTTAGTTAAGAAGAATGGTTTCCTGGGTATTGATCTGATGTTGGTTTCGGCCTTCAGGGTTAATATTTGGGAAATTGTTCTCTTGCTAATTTGCGGTTAGTGGCTGCTGAATTGGAATGAGGCGTATGTTGTGTTTGTGTAACATTTGTTTTTAATATACGCGGGTTGTTCGGAAAGGCCGGGTTTATACCCATTCTGAATAACCGATTCGACGATAAGTCGAAGATGAAGACGGTGGTTGAAGACCGGAAGTCTTCACATCGTTTGGGTGATTACTGACGATCCAGATTGGGCTGTACACCCAAGAGGATGGAAATAGTTGGTGGTCGTCCAGACATACTTGGAGATCGATGGATATGCGAGGAAAGTGCCTCCGGTTTCGTTCAGACCCAGAAAGAACTTGTAAATGGACTGTGTGTCTGACATTGGAATTTATTCTATGTTGATTGATCTCTATTAAATATACATATGTTTGGCGGCGGAGAATTTATTCTTTTGCTTAACGCCCTTCTCTGAGACGTACGAGCTCAGAGGTTGTATATCGATGGACATCAGTCGCATGGCATGAATTGCCTGTGTGGCACGCTGAGTTGCATGGATCAAGGCTTCTGTTGAAAAGCAAAGTCTTGTGGTTGATGATCAAAGCACGGCCTACGTGGCAGCTTTGTGTATAGCGTGGATTCGCGAGCCTCACACCTCGGTATGAGTCAAAAACGGGATACGGACCGTTGGGAGAACACGACGTTTCTTTATAGCTTTGGTGGTGTCAGTGACTTACCAGCCCTGACATTTATATACTTATCACCATTGTGGTTGTTGGAATGAGGCGCCTCGATATTAGGTCTGATAGGACTGGGAAACGTGTGTTCAGGAATTGCCAATCCTCAAACGTAAGAGAGGACCGGCCCAACCGATCCAGGGGTTACCCAGAGTGTGTAGTCCAGAGGCATTTGCTAGAGTGTCTCGAAGCGGAGAGGAGCTTGCCCCTTGCCTCGACTCATGACGGAAATCCAATTTCCAATACGAGATATTTCGGCTTTATTTGTAGAGCCTAGTATGGCGACATAGTAGCATGGGATGCTATGCCGTCTATGATTGATATTTATGACTGAAATTGTTTTGACATTATAAACTTATTATAGTATCAAATAATTTGTTTTTAAACGTACCAAGCATGTTTGGCTGTTATAAGGTAAAACCCTATCCTCCGGCTTGCGTTGCATTGTGTGATGGGACCTTAGTCTTATAACAGCTTCATTTTTCGAAAAAGCATTGCGCTGTTTATTCTATGCACTGGTATTCTTGGGAGAAAACCCGTTCCGTGTTATACGATGTGGTCCCTTGAATTACTCTCTTTTAAAGTAAAGTTAAATAACTGTTTTAGTTCTCACTCCAGTCCCATGACTGACCTGGAGTTTATTGTTTTGACCTAAACTCTGGGTGCCCTTATTTTTGACACGGGCAGCTAGTAGTTTTGGTTTTGCAGATTTATATTCACAGGATCCTGGTTTACAGCTGGAATGATATCCGGAAAGCTCTGTATCCGTGTATCACCTTCAGTTGTACTTTGTATTATTTTCTGCTGCTATGTAATTTATTGTAATCTCTGATATTTGTCGGATGTAATTTATTCATTTATACTCTGTATATTCTTGTATCTGATGGAATTGTTGTAATAACAATGAAATGTTCTTCCGTCTGCGTTCTGATTTGTCTTGTCCTCATAGTAATTCGTTCTTTCTCATCTCTTCGGAGACCGGGGAAGTTCGGGTCGCTTCAATATGAGCATATTATTAGTAAAATTAATAATGATAATAGTTTTTCAATTAATTTTTCCTCTACTTACTCACCTGATTTATGCAGAAGATTCGAGTACAACTCCAATTGTTGTCCTAGCGATAGGTCTATTCCGATTCAAGATGAAGAAATTCTCAGAGAAATTGAATCTCAAAGAATTGGTGCTAATCACTACTTTAATATGCTGAACAACAACGTATATAACTTACCTGTTTTGTGTAAAAGGCAGGGAAACACTCCTCAAAACCCTAACAAGCACGAATTCGAAGATGATTCAAACAGAGTTAACCATTTTCGATTTTACTCCATTAATAGAAGCAAAAAGACAAAGACCGTTAGATTCTCGGACTGGAAATGTACACGATGTGGATTGAATTTCTCAATCTCAGATCGTCTCTCAATTCTTTCTGAGTTCCACCTTTATTTTAAGGTTTCATAGCCCTTGAGATTTTTTGTTTTTTATGTCGATTAGGGTTCGTTGACATCTGTTTTATGTTGCTTTGTTAGGTTTGGACCCGGTTTTATTTTCTTTTACTGCTTTTTAAGTGGAATAGGCCTTGGGTCACTTATATTGTTTACAATTTTCAGAAAAAGCAATTTCAATGCATAATTTCAAGAATATGAGCTATGAGCAACACAAGTTCAAATTGCATCCATTCAAATGAGTCAAAAATTTATTTATTAACATAAACAATATTTACATTAATATCAGAGAAACATTCATATCAAAATTTTACTTTTAATCTATAATGATCTACATAAAAGTAATAACAATAGCATGCTCAATATAACAACTTGTTGCACTGGAATAGAGTAAATGTGACCAGGTCATCCATGCTTTCTTTTGCATGTTACTTTGGTTCTTACAATTCTCGTCATCACCAAAAAATTAAAGGTAGAAAAGCGCAAGGGAAATTCTTTTAAACCATCGCCTTTTTTTCCAAAAAAGAGATAATTAGGAAGATGGATAAATCTTGAGGAAAATTAGACCGAAGAACAGCAAGTTTCACTGTTAGACTGAAGGACAAACTTTACAAAAAAAAATTAACAGAAGGAATTGCTAAACACAACTAGCATTTTGTACAGTGTAAATTTGAATATAATGATAGTTATAGCTAGCATTTTTTTGTAGTGTAAAAACTGAATATAATGCTAGTTATTTTTAGCATTGTCCTTAAGTCTAATTTTATTAAGTTTTCCCTTTAGTCTAAAACTGAACTTAGTGCCACTCAACCTAATTTGTTTCCAAAATTTATCTTTGTGCCTATTACTTTATTTAATATATATATATATATATATACATATGAGATAGATCAAGAACAACCCAAATAGTGCAGTACCCTTGTAGCCCTGTTGATTTGCACTACACATTCACATTTCTCTCTCTTTTCATTATTTCTCTTTAGCTTCACTAGCTTATTTAATTATAAGTGTGTGGCAATTATTGGGGTGCAAATGGAGTGCCATATAACCCCTTTATATATGAGATAAGATCAAGAGAACCCCAAACAATGCAATATCCCTTTAAGACCTCTGATTTCCACCACACATCCCGGTTTCTCTCTCCTCCCACTAACTTATTTTACCATAAATGAATGGTAAAAATAGAGGAGCTAGTGGAACGCTCCATCTTTGGGGGCACTGTTGAACGCTCTCTCTCTCTCTCTCTCTCTCTCTCTCACACACACACACACATATATATGCATATTATACCTTCAGTTGTATAAGATCAAAATGAGTGAACAACAACACTCAACCAAAAACTCACTCGTACTGTCTGACATTGTACAAATAAAGGTATAAATCAAGATATCCAGAACTTAAAGACCATCCTAGAATCATAAAACATAAAGACCATAAGGATAGTCAAGCAACACACCGCAGATCCCCTTAATAGTTGTCTGGAACGTTTTGACCTGCTGAAGAAATGAACCCCATTTTTTTCTAAAATTTTTCTTGTTTTCTCTCCTTGAGATGAGAAACCATTGGATTACAAGAAGAATTTACAATCACATCAGGGTGCGACATAGCTTGGAATACAAAACATGCTTCATCAAATCTGACATTGCAGACCACTTTTGATTTGGTACCTTATTTCCCAAATCTTTGTTACCAGAGTTGGTAGTCTTCGTTACATTTAACATTTTTAAGCTAAAAATTTAGCGTACATGCGGAGTACTTTAGATGTAAATGGATATTTGACATCAGCCTCCTTTGCTACTTCCATCGCTAGTCTTAAATCTTTAGTCTGAAGCACAATCATAATCAAAATCAAATGTAAACAAGTCGCAAAAGAAAATCTGAAATGAAAAACATAGATTCTAACAGGTAGTCACCATTATCATAAGTTTAAAAGTAACCCGCCAACATTTTTTTTTGAAGGAATCCCCAAACATCACTCTAGGAACTGAATTATATATTTCACTGTTAATGTGGATGAACATCAAATGATTAAAATAACTATTTGTGTTTTATTTTTGATTGATTACAATCCTACACTATGCCTTAACACAAAGCTAACCGTCTATGTAAAAAGAAGCATATACCTAGTTGAATACCCAAGACTTGATGAATCGAAAACTTTTGTTAGCATGGTAGCTGCAATACCGACCATCTTTTGACCAAGAGCTAAAGCTTCATAAACCATAATCATGCTTACTGACATTGCCAAATTGATAGAAAATTTAACAACCTGCATGATCTATGTTTCAGTAATTTCATTTCAATATAAATCCCTCTTTAGTTTGGACAAACCAACGACGTAGAATTATCCTTTTTCCTGTTAGTATCTTCATTGACATAAAGATATAACTCTAGGAGAAGATTGATCCAATATTATTGTTGTAGCATTAAATAATATTCATCTTGAACCTATAAAAATTTCCATTTCCAAATAGTCTATGACCATGACTTTATGATTATTTTGATTAAAACTTCAAATCAATATTTTCCAAACAAAAGACATTGCATGTTTAATTTCAATACAAATAATTTAGGAAGAGGAAGGTGTGTGGTCTTAAAGAAATGATGGATTTCATTTTTCTAAGCTAAAACCATGAAGCTAGATAGATTGATCTAGTAAATAGGATTTAAGGAAACTTACAACACCATTTATAGAACCATCACTGTAGATCGAGTATTTCCCCACATTGGAAAATGTTTTGTTTCTGAAGTGAAATTATTAAAAAAAAAACATTAATGGTAATTTATTTATGAACCATTATCATAATAGAGCCATTACAAGTTTATAATGGTAATATATTTATAATCATTACCGAACCATTATTATAATTGAGCCGTTGTAAGTTAATAATGGTAATATATTTATGAATCATTATAATAATTGAGCCTATATATGGCATTACTATTGAGCTGTTAAAAAAACCTAATAGCATTACAATATTGTTTTAAATAATAATAAATTAAAATTCATTAGTTTAGCAATTTATACAGTTTGAGTATTGTTAATGCTACTCCAAAAACGGTTAGCGGTTCACTTTTTATTTTATTTTAAATTTACTAAGGGGAGGATCATTTATCATAGTCCTCCTTAACAATTTATAAAATATAGACCAAAATGCTCTTTTGTTATTTTACCCTAATTACATTTTACTGTTCATTAAACCCTAATCATCGTCTTCTTCTCAGATATAACAATTAATCACTTTTTTCATGGAGGAACCAATTCCTAACAACATTTCAAACTTTGAAAAAGAAGACAACATGATTTTTACTCAAAAAAGAGAGAGGCATGTTGAATTTTTCAAAGAAATCACCAAAAAGGTAACAAATTACTGGAAAAAATGGAGGTCCGTTTTCAGTCATCTATTTTCGGCATGTCATTTCCAAACTTTATATTAAATTTCAGTATGTTCTTATTGATTCTTACCGTGTTTTGTGTATTTGAATAGATTGTAAAATTAGGTTCTTTTATTTATTTTTCCATTGTGTTTGGCCCCCCTTAACAATTTAATTTTTAATAGAGTGAAAATAAAATAAGACCCCCATTTATCCCTTTTTGGAGTGGCATTAATAATACTCTACAGTTTTCATTCTGCCTATTTAATTGTTAGATGGACATAAGAGAAATGATAAGAATAACATACATTATTCTTTTCTTATTTATTTAAAAAACAATAACAAACACTTAATCTTTCTTTCTTCTTCAAAAAAGTGTAACATATTTCTTTTTCCCTGTTCTTCTTCCTTCAACAAAACTAGAACATCTTGAGCAGTATTTCTGAGTGTAAATCAGAATTGACTTTGTTAGTGCAAACAAGGTTAATATTTTTTAGATTAGAGATACTATTATATCCCAGAGGTGGTGGTAAAAATTTCGAGAACTGCTTTTCACCTCTGAATAGATCGCTGAAATTTCTTCAAGGAAGTAAGTAGCACATTATTCAGCCATTGTTTTCCAACAATTTGAAGATATTCTACAAAATAATGACTTCGAATGCAAATCTAGACGACGCTTCCCCATCATCTATGTTATAGCTTTCTAATCAAAATCAGTTAATAGACCTTTGGAAACGACAGTAGGCCTTGAAATTAATTTTGAACGAAATGAAGTTGACTGAAATGTGGTTAAGATTGAGCAAATAATATAAATATAATTACATATTCATGTCATCGATTAGCGATAAAAATGTTTTCTCTAGTACAGTTAGTAAGTTAAACAATTACTTTAGAGAACCATACATAATTAAAATGTGGTGCTAAGGGAACTCCAATATCCTCTTCATAATACCACAATTAAAAAAATAAAACTCATTAAATTTTGTATGCTTCTTAATACCACATTACCTCTCCATTTTAATCTCTCACTAAACCAATATTTTCCAAACTAATCACGTAGTCAGCCCTAATTTGAAAACCCTAATCAGCAACAATCGCTGTCTGCTTCGTCTTTATCGCAGGAATTTTTTTTTTTACCGTTTGTAGCCCTAAAGTTACTTGATTGAGTTGACTGAGGTTGAGACAATGATGTATCTGCAGCTTTCTTCTTTCCCGGCATTACTGCGGCGTCGAACAATTTATCGTTGATCGATCGATTGAAGAACTAGGGTTTCATAATGGAATGAAAGATGAACGAGTAAGAGACGAAAGGGAAATAAGGTAATGGTGGTGTGGTAACCCCTATTTTCTATGTGAGGTATTAAGTAGAGTGTAATGATAATTATTGAGATATTTTTTAGTAGCGGTAATAGGAAGGGTAAGTTGGGGTGCCCTTCGCACCACACTGATTAAAAATGGAAGCGTTTTAATTTAATTTTGAGACAACTTATTGAGGTACATATTAATAATTTACGAATCTTTAAAAATTTGCAAAAATTAGTATTAGTGTGAAAGCAAATATTTAAATATACAAATGTTGACTTTCTAGTTTTGAGAACATTAATTAGGTGATAAATGTTTGTAATATTAGCTTGATAAATGTTAGTAAATATGATTTAAAATGGTATAGTTGTTACATTGAGTAAGTCATAAATGTAACAGTAATTTTGATAAAGAATTTAATGTTATAATAAACTTTTAATATTACATTTACATTTGACCTAAAGTGTAAAAACCCCGAAAATACGAGCCAATTTAAAATTTTTAAACTGGTTATTTCAAAGGAATTTGACAATTGAAATAGAATATTTCAATAAAATAGTGAATTGGAAATAGCGAGTCAGTTTGAAAATTTGACTTCAAACTTTGACTGACTGCACCGGGTGCAAAATATAACGGATTTTAGTGAAACCAAAAATATTTAAATCTGTTTATGAATACCTTTCTAACAAATCTGAAAAATCGAAGTTTCATAGCGGGAATCAAAAGTTATGGCCAAGTGAATTTTCAAAAAGGTCGCTATATAGGATATATATCCCTTGAAAATAGACATTTTGCAAACGACCTCGGAATTCGACGAAACCACTTTTGTTGGGTCCGGGATGTCAAACTATTGCTAGATTTAAAATTTCATAATTTTTGAAGCTAGTATGAGAGCGTGGCAAAAGAAAATGTGTTTGGTCAATTTCTGTTAAATAGGATCGACCAGAAAATGGTCATTTTTCAAACGATCTCAGGATTCAACGAAACTAATTTTGTTGGGACCGTAGCGTCAAATCATAGCCAGATTTATTTTTCTGGAATTTTTCGAATCAGTTTGTGGCCCTGGCAAATTGAAATGTACGTTCAAATTGAATATTAAATGTTTTATACTTTAATTTGAAAAATAACTGACTGTAACAGTCGAATTGGCCAACGAAACATATCCCATTGTGTCCGGGATGGGAGTATTTAGCTAGGGGCGATAGTCGTTGGGTTTGAATCGGGATCCGTATGGAAAAACACCATTTAAAAATTTTATAAAACCCTTGGCCAATCAAAATTTTCCTTTCATAATTTAAAAAAAACTCCAGAAAACCTCGTTCTCTCTCTCACCGACGACTCATGACTTCCATCCTTCCCGACCAATTTTCGATCGCTGCAGCCACCTTCAAGCGCCGCCACCACCCTGACACGACGCCGCCGACCTCCCTCTTCAAATCCGACCAACCCCCGCCCGTTCTCCCTTCGCCAGCGTCGAGAACGAAGCCCAGGAAGTCGTCGAGTTCACGTCAACGCCACGATCACCAGAGGCGATCGCACCTGCTCCTCCGACCACCGACAGGACCGCCTCGCTCCCCTTTTTCACGTCCCACCCTCTGATCGGAGCATAGATTCACAGATTTTCTGAAAAATCCGAACACCAGTTCGAACCACAAAAAAAGGTGAGTCCTTTTTTATGTTTGAACTTTGAAAAATCATATCTTTTTGGTGTATTGACGAAATTCGACGAAACAGGAAAAATCGAGACCGCAAGGAGGCTCTCTACCACATAGAAGAGACCGTGGATTTTTCTGAGCCATCTATGATTTTTAGCACTCCGAAAACCAATGTGAGAAATCTCAATTAAATGAATTTGAATGGAAAATGTCACGTATAAATTATACAAGCGAAGTATAAATTATACACGTGTTGTATACCACATGTACATGCATTGTGTAAGCTATATGAGCGAAGTATGAATTATACATGCATAGTATAAATGATATGTGAGTTGAAATGCAAGTGAAATATAGAAATAATATATATATATATATATATATATATATATATATATATTCCCCTCGTCCACAAACCATGGACGATATTTATTGTTGTGAATTGGTGGAAATATTGGATGAAAAATGCGAATGGTTGAATGATTGTTTGTGATTGATATTGATTGGTTGTGGTTGAAAAATACCCATTGGTGATTGAAATAAATTGGAAATAATTGTGGAAATGAAAATAAAATATGCTGCCTACGTGCGAATTAGATGCATGAATCCCCATTGTCAAAAACCGCGAGGTTTTAAGGTAGAGCGAGGAGCCGTACTAGGGACGGTGCCAATTTTAACTACCCTGCCGTTATGCTACCGAAATTTTGAATAATATTCATGTGTTAGAATTATTTTCATATGTTGAAATTATCTTCATGCGTTGAAATTAAAGTCATGTGTTGAAACTATATCCATGTGTGGAAATGCTCATGTGCTGAGAAGTGATGTGTTAAAATTAAATTCATGTGGGAACGAATGAAGTGTTTAAACAATAAAAATCACATTTTTATAATATATATGAAGTATGTAAAATATTCGCCTTATATATAAATAGTTTCAACAATAAAAAATTTGTCTTTCTTATATGAACAAAATATATGAAATATCCATGTGTTGAGAAGTGTGTGTGTTGGAAAAGTTCATGTGTTGAATAAAAAGATCGAACAATAAAAATTTCATTTTTATTGAAACTATGAAGTGTTAAAAACATTTATGTGTTTAATAAATATTTTAGATGATAAAAATACCATTTTTATCATGTATGTGATTTGCCAAGATATGCGAGCATTGAAATAAATATTTGTGAAAAAAATATTATTTTTAACATGCATAGGGACTATATAAAATAGTCATGTGTTGAAATATATTTTAGTCCGCCAAAAATGTCATTTTTGAAATGTGAAGTGTTAAAAATAACCACTTGTTCAAATAAATATGCATGAGTTGATATATTCATTAATTAGCTAATGATATGATTTTTGCTTATGCATGCAACATTAGAATGAATGGTGTTTATAAACCAAATTGAATCAAATATGAAGTTGAATGGAAAATGATAAGCGATAAGAATTGAATATATATACATGCATATTTATTGAACAGATTATAGCAAAGAGGCTAGAGAAGAGGAATAAAATTTTGTGCCCGACAAATAGGTACACGTTTACTGTTTTGTTTGGGTGATGATTTTATGAGCCTGTTGGCTAGCCGCTTGGCTTTTTCTTTTTCTTTTTAAGATGAGACACCCATGTGGCTATTTGGGAATTTTCCCAGCCCCTCCCGTACAAAGGAGGTTATGGCGAAATTTTCCAAAAATTAAAGGCGTTGGTGAAATATTTGAAGTGGAAACGATATAGGAATTTTTGAATGAACTATATTTATATAAATATATAAATATAAATAAAATTAAAACGAATCGTGGCCGTGCAGTTCGTGTTTTTAAACCATGATTTCAAACGACTAGTGTGGGAAATCCGACCATTGAATTTTCCTGAAACCGCAACCATTGGGTTCGCCTTGGAAATATCTTTCCAACGACACCAACTTTGTGAAAATCCGACGGTTGGATTGTCTGGAATGTTTAATTCAAATCAGAAGAAAAACAGCGCTAGAAATCATTATATATATATATATATATAATTAAATTAAATCGAATAACGACGCTGCAGTTCGTAATTAGAAATCGTAACTTCAAACGACTAGTGTGGAAGATCCGACCGTCGGGTTTTCCTAAAACTGAAACCGTTGGATTCGTTTTGAAATGATCTTTCTTATGATATAAAATTTGTGAAGATCCAATGGTTAGATTTTAAGATATGTGTAAAACAAATTTAGTGAAAAACAGCGCTAGTGCCTCGGCAAGGCCTGAAACGTCGTTTAATTAAATATGGTTGTTGTAAATAAATAAAAATGGCGATATATCGTTATAAAATACTATAGACGATATAGAGTGGAAATAAACCAATTTTGTTGTGTTTGCTTGATATGTGATGGTTGAATGTGTTTTACATGAAAATTATACTAAGGAACTAAAATGTGAATGTTGAATAGTTTAACAATGTGAAAAATTGATCTGAAAATCTAAATATACGTGGGTTATTTGAAAAGGCCGAGTTCATTCTCATTTCAAATAATCGATCGACGTTGAGAAGTCGAAGACGGTTGAAGACCAACGATCTTCACATTGGATGGATGGGCGCAACTGATGCTCGTGATTGGAGTAGCTACCTTGAAGGAGCTAAACTAGTAGCCGTCCGGACGTATTGTTGATCATGCGGATATGCGAGGAATTGGTGCCTCCGGTTTCATTCAAACCCAGAACGAACTTGTAAATGGACTGTGTGTCTGACATTGGATTTTTTTCTGTGCTGATTGATCTCTGTTAAATATATATCTGTTTGGCGCCGGAGAATTTATTCTCTTGCTTAACGTCGTTCTCTAAGACGTACGAGCTCAGAGGTTATGTATTGATAGAAATCAGTCGCATGGAGTGGATTGCCTGTGTGGCACGCCTAAGTGGCATATGATCAAGGCTTCTGTTGCAAAGCAAAGTCTTGTGGTTGATGATCAAAGCATGGTCTGTGTGACGTAGATTTGTGTATAACGTGGATTCGCGAGCCTCACACCTCGATATGAGTCAAAAACGGGATAGTGACTGCAGGGAGAGCACGACGTTTCTTTCTAGCAAGGTGGTGTTAGTGACCTACCAGCCCTGACATTATGTATACTTTTCACATGTGTGGTTGTTGGAATGCGAGGCGCCTCGATTATAGGTTTGTAAGGACCGGGAAACGTGTGTTCAGTAATTGCCAATCCTCAAAAGTAAGAGAGGACCGACCCTGAAGATCCAGGGATTGCTGTGTGCAGTCCTGAGGCATTTTCTAGAGAGTCTCGAACGGAGAGGAGCTTGCCCCTTTCCTCGAATCATGATGGAATCCAATTTCCGATACAAAATATGCGGATGTGATTGTATTACTAGTATGGCGACGTGATATATGGTATCCATGCCGTCTAGGATTGATATTTATGATTGAAATTGCTTTTGAACACACATATGCACTAGTAATAATGTCAAACACTTTTGTTTATACGTATGAAGCATTTTTGGCCATTATAAGGTAAAACTCTATCCTCCGGCTTGCGTTGCATTATGTGATGGGACCTGAGTCTTATAATGGCTTCATTTTATAAAAAGCATTGCGATGATTTAATCATTTACTTTATTTCATGCACTAGCACTCATTGGAGTAAACCCGTTCTTCGAAAGTGGCGTGGTCCTTTGATTTGCCTTATTATTGTTGTTAATAAGATAACTAGATTTCTCATACCAGTCCCATGACTGACTCGTACTTTGTTTCACCTTGCAAACTCAGGTGCCCTCATTTTCACATGAGCAGACTAGTTACAGGTATCTGGTGCACTTTTAGCTCATGGCGAGGCTTGACTACACCGTGCTGACTATGACTTTTTCCTCCATTATTGTATATGTATTATGATTCCGCCATTGGCGATGTAGACTGATGTTTATTTTGTGTACTCTTTATGTATGATTCTGCCACTGGCGATGATGACTGATTATGTATTATTATGCACTAAGTTGTATCCTTCACTGTGCTCTCTGATGTGGTGATATCTATATGATTCCGCTGTCATATGTGTGTAAATTATTCTATTTCTCGTTTATGCTATTATCTGTAATCTGCTAATAATGATTAATGTGTTATATTCCAATGATTATCCTTAACACCGTGTCATGGGGTTTTGGGATCGTCACAGCTGGTATCAGAGCTTTGGTTAACCTTAGTTCTGGAGTCTAACACATTAAACACTTCGTCAAAATAGAATCAATAGTATTCTAAGGCGAGTAGCTCTTTAGAGATAGGACTAGTAATGTCCAAGAATGAGCCAAGCAGAATAGCAAAAACAATTTGATCAGTCCATTGTTATCTTTCCTTAAGTTTTCTGCTTAACCATGCAATAAAATTATCATTTCTGTACGCTGACTCTTTTCTTGCTTATACAGAATTTGAAAAATGGCTACCCGAGCAGCCGCTGCTAGAGGAGGCCGAGCTGGCTGTGGCAGAGGATAAGGAGAAGTCCCAGTTGAGGAAGGACCCTTGATACAACCCCGGCCGCCCAACAATTCGAGCTGGACTACGTGGCTAAGAGGTACAAGAACCTAGGAGGCAAAACCTTCTCGGGAGCTGGCACAGTAATAGAGGCCCTTGCATGGCTGAAAACATGCGAGAAGATACTAGATGCCTAAGGCTCGGTGATCAAGATAAAGCTTTTATGGGCGCTTGGCTCCTACAAGAAGAAGCTGAACTATGGTGGGAAGCTCTCACCGCCGGGAATAGAGAAGTTGGTAGAACCTGGGAAGGATTCAAAGAACTATTCAAAGAGAAGTATGTCCCAGAGCAGACCCTAGAGCGCATGCATGACGACTTCGCAAACCACCAGCAGGGGAATCTCTCAATGCAGGATTATTTGAATAAGTTTACACAATTGTCCCGCTATGCTCTAGAGCTTGTCGCCACTGCAAAGTCCAAGAATAAGAGGTTCATCCTCGGGCTGAAGCGACAGTACCATGTTAGAGCAATGGCCCACATCAAGCTGGGGTTTAATGAATTGGTGGAAATGGTGTGCAACTATGAAGACCTGGATCAAAGGCACCTGGAACAAGATCGTGCTAAAAGCCAAGCGGGGAATAAACGCAAGCCCGCTGTGAATCAAGCTGAGTCAAGCCAAGCAGCATCCTCGAAACCACAGACTGGCAGGCCGCCAAAAGGAAGCTGCTATAATTGTGGCAAGGTGGGGCACTACTCTAATGTTTTCACAGCCCCGAAGAGGCAAAAGACAAATTCTCAAGGTTCAAGCCAGGGCTCTCAGAACCCTCGCTCCTGCTTTAATTGCCGTAAGATGGATCATCTTGTCAAAGACTGTCCTTTGCTTAAGAAGGCTGCAGTAGCTCACGTGTATGACGGGACGAACCCGCAGGCTGCTTCCGATGGAGCAGGTAAGCCCGATGTTTTGGGAGGTACCCTTACAATTAAAAATATTCTTGTTTCTGTATTGTTTGACACAGGTGCATCACGTTGTTTTATTGCTAGTAACACAGTTCACAAATTAAAGTTAAAAAAAAGAAAGCTTAAAGAATCGGTTGAAGTACATAATCCGATAGGAGGATCTCTTATTCTCAGCGCATATTGTAGAGTGCCAGTATCTTATTCTTCCTACAAGTTTTCTTTTGATTTAATCATCATTGATTTTCCCGAATTTGAGATCATTCTCGGGCAAGATTGGTTAACGAAATACGAAGCTGAAGTGAAGTGTGTGGAGAGAATCGTTAAAATTAGAACGTAACATGGATATATTACTGTACCATGTCATGGTTCCAATCCAGATAGAGAGGAATTTTGGTCTGCATTATAAGTTATCCCCACTTTCTTAAAAAAGATTCCTGTTGTTAGAAACTATGCAGATGTGTTTGAAGAAGTCGAAAACTTACCTCCGCAAAGGGAAATAGAATTCAGAATCGATCTAATTCCCAATGCCAGACCAGTGGTGCATCCAATCAGAAGAATGACTCCAAAGGAAAAAGAAGAATTAGGCGATCAAACTCATCAACTGCTATGGAAGGGTCTAATCAGACCTAGCTTTTCAAATTGGGGTGCAGCTATAGTGTTTGTTCCAAAGTCAGATGGTACTCTTCGATTGTGTGTTGATTACCGAGACCTGAACAAACAGACACTCAAAAACAAATACCCATTACCCCGCATGATGATCTGCTAGACCAATTAAATGGGGCGAGAGTATTTTCCTGAATGGGCCTAGGTACGGGTTTTCATCAACTGAGAATTGCAGAGGAGTGTGTTCCTTTGACAGTTTTCAGAGGTCTATACATATTTTATGAATGGTTAGTAATGCCGTTCGGCCTATGCAATGCTCCAACATACTTTGTCGATCTAATGAATAGAGTGTTTAGGGGAGTTCTGAATAAATTTGTCCTCGTATTCATCGATGATATTTTAATCTACTCCAAATCAGAACCCGAGCATGAAAAACACTTAGAACAAGTACTGGAGATTCTAAGAAAGAACGTCTTCAAAGCCAAATTCTCAAAATGTGTCTTCTGGCAAGAAGAAATGAAGTTCCTTGGCCATGTCGTGTCAAAGAAAGGGATTTCTGTAGATCCGAGCAAAATAATAGCAATTCAAAACTGGAAACAACCCACTACACCCACAGAGGTTAGAAGTTTTATGGGGTTGGCTAGTTATTATCGAAAGTTCGTTAAGGATTTTTTGAAGATATCCGGTCCATTAATGAAGCTCACGAAGAAGCATGAGAAATTTAAGTGGACTTCCGACTGTGAAGAAGCTTTCCAGGAATTGAAATCGAAACTGACAACTGCTCCAGTGTTAACCATTATCGATGGAAATCAGGATTTTACGGTTTGGATAGATGCTTCTATTAGGGGTCTTGGTGCAGTGTTAATGCAAAGAGGCCAAGTGGTCACTTATGCAAGCCGCCAACTGAAACCGCATGAGAAGAATTATGTAACTCATGATCTTGAGTTGCTAGCTATCGTTTTTTCTTTGAAAATCTGGAGGCATTATTTATTGGGCGAGAAATTTGTACTGTACACAGATCATCAATCATTGAAGTATTTATACACCCAGAAAGATCTGAATTTGAGACAGCAGCGTTGGCTAGAATTTCTTGCAGCATATGATCTAGATATCCTGTATACACCGGGAAAGGCTAACGTTATAGCGGATGCGCTTAGTAGAAAAACCGTAATCATTGCTAATCTTATAATTACACCTGGCTTGATTGATAAGATATCTGCTCTCCAGAAGAATGATTACTTCATTCAAAGGATCAGAGGGAAAATCCAGAAGGGAGAGCCCTCAAGTTTTCAGATAGATAAAGAAGAAGTTCTGAGACTGAAAGGGAGAATATGTGTTCCAAACATTCCAAAGTTCAAAAGAGAGGTGCTCGATGAATGCCATAAATCCAAACTTTGCATTCATCCTAGCGTAAGTAAAATGTACAACGATATCAAACGCACTTTCTGGTGGAAGGCAATGGAGAGGGACATTTCTTTATATGTTAGCAGATGCCCTACTTGTCAATTAGTCAAGAGCGACCAACAGAAGCTAGCTGGATTGTTGCAACCGTTGGAAGTCCCAGGCTGGAAATGGGAACAGATTTCCATGGATTTCATAGATGGTTTGCCGTGAACCAGGAAAGGTAATGACAACATTTGGGTAATCATAGACCGCTTCACGAAGACTGCCCATTTCATACCTGTCAGATCCAATAGAACCGCTCAAAGTCTAGCACAAATATATTTCAAAGAAATTGTTAAGCAGCATGGAATTCCCATCAGATAGTCAGTGATAGAGACCCAATATTTGCTAGCAAATTCTGGGAGGCATTCCAGACCGAATTGGGAATGAAACTGAATATGATCACCGATTATCACCCTCAAACAGATGGCCAAAATGAGCGGGTGAATAGAATTCTAGAAGATTTATTACGGGCTTGTATAATTGATTTTGGTGGGTCATGGGAAGATCACTTGCATTTGGCAGAATTCTCATATAACTATAGCTATCAAGCAAGTTTGGGAATGTCGCCATTTGAAGCATTATACGGTAGACCGTGCAGATCTCCAGCATGTTGGGTAGAACCTGGCAACAGACTTGTGTTAGGACCCGATAAGATTAGAGAACCGTCCGATAAAGTCGACTTCATCAAAATGCAATTGAGAACCGCGCAAAGTCGACAGAAAAGTTACGCAGATTCTAGAAGAAGAGATTTGACATTTGCTGTTGGTGACCATGTTTATTTGAAAGTTTCTCCGATGAGAGGAGTAATCAGATTTGGCAAAGCTGGGAAGTTGGCACCGAGATTTATTGGTCCCTTTCCTATACTTGAACGAATTGGAACTCTTGCTTATAGGGTTCAATTACCAGATTGGTTGCCTGGATTGCATGATGTATTTCACGTATCACAACTTAGAAGACATGTGCATGATCCGGATCTTGATGTAGAAGAAGCAGCGCAACAGGACTTGGAAATAACTCCAGAATTAGCAGTCAGAAGAGAGCCATCAAAGATTGTTGGCAAAGAAACTAGAGAGCTAAGAAGCAAAAAGGTTCATTTAGTTAAAGTGCAGTGGAGTAGTGATCCTAGAGAATGTACTTGGGAGACTGAGGAGAACATTAAGCAAGCTTACCCCAAATGCAGAGTGGACATCTCTGCCTAACTCCGGTGCAAGGTACCTTTATAATACTTTGCATTTACATTTTGTTTCCTACTTTACTGTTGTATCCTTTTCGGGGACGAAATTTTTTAAGCGGGAGAGATTGTAACAACCCGGAAAATATGAGCCAATTTAAAAATTTTTAAATTGGTTATTTCAAAGGAATTTGAATAATTGAAATAGAATATTTCAATAAAATAGTGAATTGGAAATAGTGGGTTAGTTTGAAAATTTGACTTCAAACTTTGACTAACTGCATCGAGTGCAAAATATAACGGATTTTAGTGAAACCAAAAATATTTAAATCTGTTTATGAATACCTTTCTAACGAATTTGAAAAATCAATGTTTCATAGCGGGAATCAAAGTTATGGCCAAGTGAATTTTCAGAAAGGTCGCTACATAGAATATATAGCCCTTGAAAATAGACATTTTGCAAATGACCTCGGAATTCGAGGAAACCACTTTTGTTGGGTCCGGGATGTCAAACTATTGCTATGTTTCAAATTTCATAATTTTTGAAGCTAGTATGTGAGCGTGGCAAAAGAAAATGTGTTTGGTCAATTTCTGTTAAATAGGATCGACCAGAAAATGGCCATTTTTCAAACGATCTCAGAATTCAACGAAACTAGTTTTGTTGGGACCGTAGCATCAAAACATAGCCAGATTTATTTTTTTGGAATTTTTCGAATCAGTTTGTGGCCCTGGAAAATTGAAATGTACGTTAAAATTGAATATTAAATGTTATATACTTAAATTTGAAAAATAACTGACTGTAACTGTCGAATTGGCCAACGAAACACATCCCATTGTGTCCGGGATGGGGTATTTAGCTAGGGGCGACAATCGTTGGGTTTGAATCGGGATCCGTATGGAAAAACACCATTTAAAATTTTTATAAAACCCTTGGCCAATCAAATTTTTCCTTTCATAATTTTAAAAATAAAAAAAACTCCAGAAAACCTCGTTCTCTCTCTCTCACCGACAACTCACGACTTCCATCCTTCCCGACCAATTTCCGATTGCCGCAGCCACCTTCAAGCGCCGCCACCACCCTGACACGACGCCGCCGACCTCCCTCTTCTAATCCGACCAACCCCCGCCCGTTCTCCCTTCGCCAGCGTCGAGAACGACGCCCAGGAAGTCGCCGACTTCACGTCGACGCCACGATCGCCAGAGGCGATCGCACCTGCTCCTCCGACCACCGACAGGACCGCCTCGCTCCCCTCTTTCATGTCCCACCTTCTGACGGAGCATAGATTCACGGATTTTCTGAAAAATCTGAACCCTAGTTCGAACCAAAAAGAAAGGTGAGCCCTTTTGATGTTTGAAATTTGAAAAATCATATCTTTTTTGTGTATTGACGAAATTCGATGAAACAGGAAACATCGAGACTGCAAGGAGGCTCTCTACCACATAGAAGAGACCGCGGATTTTTCTGAGCCATCTATGATTTTTAGCACTCCGAAAACCAATGTGAAAAATCTCAATTAAATGAATTTGAATGGAAAATGTCATGTATAAATTATACAAGCAAAGTATAAATTATACACGTGTTGTATACCACATGTACATGCGTTGTGTAAGCTATATGAGCGAAGTATGAATTATACATGCATAGTATAAATGATATGTGTGTTGAAATGCAAGTGAAATATTGAAATAATATATATATATATATATACACTCCCCTCGTCCACAAACCATGGACAATATTTATTGTTGTGAATTGGTGTGAAATATTGGATGAAAAATGTGAATGGTTGAATGATTGTTTGTGGTTGATATTGATTGGTTGTGGTTGAAAAATACCCATTGGTGATTGAAATAAATTGGAAATAATTGTGGAAATGAAAATAAAACATGCCGCCTGCGTGTGAATTAGATGCATGAATCCCCATTGTCAAAAACCGCGAGGTTTTAAGGTAGAGCGAGGAGCCGTACTAGGGACGGTGCCGGTTTTATCTACCATGCCATTATGCTGCCGAAATTTTGAATAATATTCATGTGTTAGAATTACTTTCATATGTTGAAATTATCTTCATGCATTGAAATTAAAGTCATGTGTTGAAACTATATCCATGTGTGGAAATGTTCATGTGCTGAGAAGTGATGTGTGAAAATTAAATTCATTTGGGAACGAATGAAGTGTTTAAACAATAAAAATCACATTTTTATAATATATATGAAGTATGTAAAATATTCGCCTTATATATAAATAGTTTCAACAATAAAAATTTCGTCTTTCTTATATGAACAAAATATATAAAATATCCATATATGGAAATGCTCATGTGTTGAGAAGTGTGTGTGTGTTGGAAAAGTTCATGTGTTGAATAAAAAGATCGAACAATAAAAATTTCATTTTTATTGAAACTATGAAGTGTTAAAAACATTCATGTGTTGAATAAATATTTTAGATGATAAAAATACCATTTTTATCATGTATGTGATTTGCTAAGATATGCGAGCGTTGAAATAAATATTTGTGAAAGAAATATTATTTTTGACATGCATAGGGACTAAATAAAATAGTCATGCGTTGAAATATATTTTAGTTCGCCAAAAATGTCATTTTTGAAATGTGAAGTGTTAAAAATAACCACTTGTTCAAATAAATATGCATGAGTTGAAATATTCATTAATTAGCTAATGATATGATTTTTGCCTATGCATGCAACATTAGAATGAATGGTGTTTATAAACCAAATTGAATCAAATATGAAGTTAAATGGAAAATGGTAAGTGATAAGAATTGCATATATATACATGCATATTTATTGAACAGGTTATAGCAAAGAGGCTAGAGAAGAGGAATAAAATTTTGTGCCCGACAAATAGGTACATGTTTACTGTTTTGTTTGGGTGATGATTTTATGAGCCTGTTGGCTAGCTGCTTGGCTTTTTCTTTTTCTTTTTGAGATGAGACGCCCGTGTGGCTATTTGGGAATTTTCCCAGCCCCTCCCGTACAAAGGAGGTTATGGCGAAATTTTCCAAAAATTAAAGGCGTTAGTGAAATATTTGAAGTGGAAATGACATAGGAATTTTTGAATGAACTATATTTATATAAATATATAAATATAAATAAAATTAAAACGAATCGTGGCTGTGCAGTTCGTGTTTTGAAACCGTGATTTTAAACGACTAGTGTGGGAAATCCGACCATTGAATTTTCCCGAAACCGCAACCGTTGGGTTCGCCTTGGAAATATCTTTCCAACGGCACCAACTTTGAGAAAATCCGACGGTTGGATTGTCTGGAATGTTTAATTCAAATCTGAAGAAAAACTGTGCCAAAAACGATTATATATATATATATAATTAAATTAAATCGAATAACGACGCTGCAGTTCGTAATTTGAAATCGTAACTTCAAACGACTAGTGTGGAAGATCCGACCGTCGGATTTTCCTAAAACTGAAACCGTTGGATTCGTTTTGAAATGCTCTTTCTAATGATATAAAATTTGTGAAGATCCAACGGTTAGATTTTCAGATATGTGTAAAACAAATTTAGTGAAAAACAGCGCCAGTGCCTCGGCAAGGCCTGAAACGTCTTTTAATTAAATATGGCCGTTTTAAATAAATAAAAATGGCGATATATCGTTATAAAATACTATAGATGATATAGAGTGGAAATAAACCAATTTTGTTGTGTTTGCTTGCTATGTGATGGTTGAATGTGTTTAACATGAAAAATATACTAAGGAACTGAAATGTGAACGTTGAATAGTTTAACCATGTGAAAAATTGATTTGAAAATCTAAATATACGTGGGTTATTTGAAAAGGCCGAGTTCATTCTCATTTCAAATAATCGATCGACGTTGAGAAGTCGAAGAGTTGAAGACGGTTGAAGACCGACGATCTTCACATTGGATGGATGGGCGCTACTGATGCTCGTGATTGGAGTAGCTACCTTGAAGGAGCTGAAGTAGTAGCCGTCCGGACATATTGTTGATCGTGCGGATATGCGAGGAATTGGTGCCTCCGGTTTCGTTCAAACCCAGAACAAACTTGTAAATGGACTGTGTGTCTGACATAGGATTTTGTTCTGTGCTGATTGATCTCTGTTAAATATATATCTGTTTGGCGACGGAGAATTTATTCTCTTTCTTAACGCCCTTCTCTGAGACGTACGAGCTCAGAGGTTATGTATTGATAATCAGTCGCATGGAGTGGATTGCCTGTGTGGCACGCCTAAGTGGCATGTGTTCAAGGCTTCTGTTGCAAAGCAAAGTCTTGTGGTTGATGATCAAAGCATGGTCTGTGTGACGTAGCTTTGTGTATAACGTGGATTCGCGAGCCTCACACCTCGATATGAGTCAAAAATGGGATAGTGACTGCAAGGAGAGCACGCTGTTTCTTTCTAGCTAAGGTGGTGTCAGTGACCTACCAGCCCTAACACTATATATACTTTTCACCTGTGTGGTTGTTGGAATGCGAGGCGCCTCGATTATTGGTCTGTAAGGACCGGGAAACGTGTGTTCAGGAATTGTCAATCCTCAAAAGTAAGAGAGGACCGGCCCTGAAGATCCAGGGATTGCTGTGTGCAGTCCTGAGGCATTTGCTAGAGTGTCTCGAATGGAGAGGAGCTTGACCCTTGCCTCGACTCATGATCGAATCCAATTTCCGATACGAAATATGCGGATGTGATTGTATTACTAGTATGGCGACATGATATATGATACCCATGCCATCTAGGATTGATATTTATGATTGAAATTGCTTTTGAAAACATATATGCACTAGTAATAATATCAAACACTTTTGTTTATACGTATGAAGCATTTTTGGCCATTATAAGGTAAAACTCTATCCTCTGGCTTGCGTTGCATTGTGCGATGGGACCTGAGTCTTATAATGGCTTCATTTTATAAAAAGCATTGCGATGATTTAATGATTTACTTTATTTCATGCACTAGCACTCATTGGAGTAAACCCGTTCCGCGAAAATGGCATGGTCCTTTGATTTGCCTTATTATTGTTGTTAATAAGTTAAGTAGATTTCTCATACCAGTCCCATGACCGACTCGTAGTTTGTTTCACCTTGCAAACTCGGGTGCCCTCATTTTCACACGGGCAGACTAGTTACAGGTATCTGGTGCACTTTTGGCTCATGGTGAGGCTTGACTACACCGTGCTAACTATGACTTTTTCCGCCATTATTGTATATATACTATGATTCCGCCACTGGCGATGTAGACTGATGTTTATTTTGTGTACTCTTTATGTATGATTCCGCCTCTGGCGATGATGACTGATTATGTATTATTATGCACTAAGTTGTATCCTGCACTATGCTCTCTGATATGGTGATATCTATATGATTCCGCTGTCGTATGTGTGTAAATTATTATATTTCTCGTTTATGCTATTATCTGTGATCTGCTAATAATGATTAATGTGTTATATTCCAATGATTATCCTTAACACCGTGTCACGGGGTTTTGGGATCGTCAAATAAAGTTACTTTTTTGAAAATGTAACTTTTGTTATTGGGGAATTTAAACCTTCAGAACTAATTCATGTGAACCACCTAGAGTAGTATGTAAAAATAGTCACTAGTCTATTACATTTATTGATTATTGTTCTAATGTCACTGGTGTACATCTCATGGACAATAAGAATTAAATGCAAGAAAGTTTTTTGATAATGTCACTAAAGTTGACATTAATTGAATGTTGAATTTGTAAGCACCTTTATTATAAATGGACGTTAATTGCGTGCATAATGTTTTTGAAAAATGTCATTAAGAAATGACAATTGATTGAATAAGCTTTTGTATTAAAAAAAATTACATTAATTAAAAGTATAAGTTTGAAATTTTTCAATAATAAAATTTGAAATTATTAAATGCAAATTTAGAAAATATCTTTAATAGGAAATGACATTACTCAAATGATGTATATTTAACAGTCAATGAGTACTTTTTTGAAATGTATAACCGAGAAACATTGATTAAAGAATCAATACATTTTGAAAATGTCATTAATTAGAAGCGAAGCTAATTGAATATAGAATGACATTTGTAATGTAGGATACTAACATGAATTTTTTTAAACTTTTGAACAAATAGAATTTCTAATTCTAGAAAAAAATTATTTCACCTTTATGTTCCCAAAATAATTATTGTATGATTTCGAAATCTTAAGAAATTATATGTCAAATTTGTCTTATTTCAGAACTTGAGGGTATTCGGCATAGGTACATATTACAGTCCGTAAAAGAATAAAATTAGCAAGTAGAGCCTGTGAATGTGTATTTATTGACTATGCTATTAATAGCGCATAAAGATTTTATGCCCCCGAAACACTTTGTATAATTTAATCTAATGATGCTGATTTTTATGAATCAAAATTTCCTTTTAAATTATGGAACAGTGGGGGAACATCAAGTAACTCTATGCCTATTAGAACAGAACTTAATGAATATTTTGAAAATGAATTTTGAAGAAGTAAAAGCGTTAGAACATCAAAAAAATTTGGTTCATATTTTGTGCCTTTACTACAAAAGAGGACCCGTTTAACCTACAAGAGGCCTTATCTTCCTTAGATGCCAATTTTTTGGCAAGAAGTTATAAATGGTGAGATAGATTCTTTAGAATCCAATAAGACTTAACACTTAATGGACAAACAACCTGGCTGTAAGACTATAAGTTATATATTAGTACTTAAAAGGAAATTAAAACCTGATGGCACAATTAATTAATATGAAGCCCATTTAGTAGCTAAAGGATTTAAGAAAAAAGAAAATGTAGACTTTTTGACACTTGTTCACCTGTAAGTGGAATTACATCCATCGAGTACTAATTTCACTTGCATCTATTCATAACTTAATAATACACGAAATGGATGTTAAAGCTGCATTTTTAAGTGGTGAATTAGAAGAGGAAATTTGTATGGACCAACCAAAAGGATTTATAGCTCATGGTCAGGAACATAAAGTATGCAAATTAGATAGATGTTATATGGTTTAAAACAAGCACCTAAGCAATGACATGAAAATTTTGATAACTTAATAACCTCACATAGTTTTAAAGTTAATGAAAGTGATAAATGCATTTATTATAGATCAAAGAATGATATTTATACTATCATATGTCTATATGTAGATGAGTTTTGGGTCAAACATTCATGCTATAAATAATATTAAATCCTTGCTAAGTGTCAATTTTGATATGAAAGATCTAGATGAGTACAGATAATCCTTGGTATTAATGTTATTAGGTCAGGAAAGGGATTTTCTTTGGATCAATCTCGTTATATTAAGAAGATTCTAAGGAAATACAATTACTTTAACTGTATACATGTATGCACACCATATAATCCTAGTGTAAACCTATTTAAGAACACTAGAGAAGGTTTAAGACAGCCTGATTATGTGAGCATCATTGGCAGCGTTTAATATGCTACTAATTGTACTAGACCTGACTTGCATAGGTTTAAGATAGCCTGATTATGCGAGCATCATTGGCAGCGCTTAATATGCAACTAATTGTACTAGACCTGACATTGCATATTTCATGAGATTATTATGTAGGTTCATAAGTAAACCTAGTATAGAGCACTAACATGCTATTGAGAGGGTCATGAGGTACCAAAAAGAACAATGAACCTTGGATTACATTATGGAAATTTTCCAACTGTTCATGAAAGATACTCCAATGCAGACTGGAATATTTATCTGATGATTCAAAAGCAACCAATTGCTATATCTTTAGCATTGCTGGGTAAGATGTTTCCTAGAAATCCAAGAAATAAATTATTTTGATTCAATCTACTTTGGAATCTGATATGATAGCACAAAGCCACACCTGGTGAAAAAGCATAGTACTTAAGAATATTCTAGTTGCGATTGCTTTATGGGAAAAACCAATATCAGATGTATTGATCCATTGCGATAGTACTGAACTATAGCAAAAATACAGAACTATTATTACAACAGTAAGAGATAACACATACGTCGTAAACACGGTACTATTAGAGAGTTACTCTCTTCAGGTACTGTCCTAGTGTACCACATACGTAGTGATGATATGTAATGTCCCATATTTTTATGGTATAATAATTAATTTATTTAATTATTTAAATAGTAATTTAGAGATTTAAAATGGTTTAATTAAATAATATTGAATATTTAATTAATATTTATAATATAAAAATATATTATAATTCTAAATTAGTCGAAAATAACTGAATTCACAATATTGTGTGTTATGATATTTAATTCAGTTTAGAATTGAATTATATTAACGAATTTATTTATAAATGTCAGTTTAACGTATAAATTATATTATAGATATAATCAAGCATGAAATGGCGCGATCGTTCGTAATTTAACAATTCTAACTTTAAACGAATATACAGAATCATTTTTAAGTCGGATTTCTGTGAAACAAGAAACATTGGAATCTTTTGAACTGTATTTTTCTAATGGAAGAGAAAAATCTAGATTTCGTTGTGTAGATTTAGATTTATGATCAAATCAAATTTCAAAATAGTCGCTATAGAATCGTTTATAAACCATAACGATATATTTAATTTTAATTAAATATTGGCTTTGAATTTAAATAGGATCTTTGAGGCATAGGTATAATTTAATTTTTAGAAATTTTTTGTAATTTTTATTTTTGAAAATAAGCAACTTTTTATTTGGTGTGTTTTACACCCTTAATCAGCATTTTGGAGTTCTACAAAATGAGTTAACTTGTCTGTTTTTTTATATTTCTGGAATCGTGACACATTACTCATTTCAATGGCATTTTTAGTTTTGTCAATTGCAGTGCGTAAATGAATAGAATTACACATAATGGAACATCCAAATGAATTTTTCCCATATAGGACAAAACATAATAAAAGCATGTTGCATAGTGTATGAGCTGTCTCACTAAAAATGTCACCATCCTACCATGAGGCTTCTACCATCCTACTTTTTTCCTATCAAAAATAAATAGTAACTTCCATTCGATGCAACTTTCCCTTCCCCGTATACAACCTATCATTGAAAAACTTAATAGTGAAGTAAGCTTACCCCCTAAGTAAAGCTTAACCCCTAAGTAAAGGACTGCCTATAAATTTCATCACACACAATGGGCATTTCATTTTCTCAAAAATGAAAATTTATGTAACAACCGGGAAAATCTGAGCCAGTTTAAAATTTTTAATTCGGCTATTTTATTGGATTTTAAATATTTAAAATAAATTATTTTAAATAATAATGACGAAAAGTCTATTTGAATCGAAGTTTGAAAATAAATATATTCATTTCAATTATAAACAAGGCCTGAAATGGCGCGGCAGTTTGAAAATTTGAATTCAAACTTTGACTGACTGTACCGGGTGCAAAATAAAACTGATTTTAGTGAATCCAAAAATATTTAAATCAGTTAGTGAATATCTTTCTAAAGAATCTGAAAAATTGAAGTTTGATAGTGGGAATCAAAAGTTATGGCCCAATGAATTTTCAGAAAGGTCGCTATAGAGAATATATAGCCCTTGAAAATAGACATTTTGCAAACGACCTCGGAATTCAACGAAACCACTTTTGTTGGATCTGGGATGTCAAGTTATTGCTAGATTTCAAATTCCATAATTTTTGAAGTTAATATGTGAGCGTGGCGAAGGAAAATGTGTTTTGATCAATTATAGTTAAATTGGATCGATCAGAAAATGGTCATTTTTCAAACGGTCTCAGAATTCGACGAAACTAGTTTTGTTGGGACCATATCATCAAAACGTAGCTAGATTTATTTTTGGGGAATTTTTAAAATTAGTATGTGGCCCTAGTAAGTTGAAATGTGCGTTCAAATTCAATATATAGAGTTATATTTGGATTTTGACGAAAACTGATCGAAACGATCGAATCAGCCTACGATGCATATCCCATTGTGTTCGGAATGGGGGTAAGGGTAATTAGCTAGAGACGACAGGTGGTGGGTTCGATTTTGAGTTCGAAATAAAAATAAATTTTTGAAATAAAAATAATTAAATATATATATATATATATATTATAATATATACACTCTCTCCTCCTCCCCCTTTTATTCTCTCAGAAGAAATCGAAAGAAAATAAAAAAAATAAAAAATAAAAACATGTCGCCCCCTCGATTCAGCTCCACCGCCACCCGCCTCGTCGCCACCGCCGTTGAACCCTCCCTCCACCGATCTCCTCGCCCTCCTCCCCTTCCTCCCTCCCCCCTCCTCCGTTTTCCCAAACCGCGAGCAACCCCAAACCCCCTCGCCTCCTCTCCGATGTCCACGCCACCCAATCCGACGCCGCACCACCACCTGAAGGCCCCATGTCGCCCACGACCACCTCTGAACCCCAATATGCCACCAACACCCCCTTAACAGCAAGCAAACCCTTCCCTCTCTCCAACTCGACTCGAAAACCCTTTCCCCTCCTCTGATGAACTGCGCAGCACCCACCGGGATGATGACGACAGCAAGCTCCGACCGAGAGGGCTGCTGAACCTCCTCCGAACCCTGTGATGTAAGTTTTAATTTCTCCTTTGATGTTGATATTTGCTCGTCAATAAAAATACGATTTTTAACACAATAAAAATATGGTCCTTATCATATGAAAGAGAAGAGAAAAAAATAAACATACTATCTTTGTTTATGGAAAGTTATGATTTATATCATTTAATTAGTAAGGTTAAAAAAATATAATTTTTATATTATAGAAAGGTTAAAAATATAATCTTTATATTATAAAAACGTCAAAAATATAATTTTTATCTATGTAGCATAATAAAAATATGATTTTTATTATATGAGAAGTGAAATAGAAATATAATTTTTATATATGAACAACGTGAAAAGGACTGCATTGGAATTTCAAATAGATCCAAACGGTTCAGCTGTTCAACAGTAAAGCACGGCGGAGTGGAACCCTCTGTGAGAACTCCTCACTTTAAATTTTCTTTTCTAGTTTGAAATATATACTAGGATGCAGACGGTGCTTAGCAGCACCCGACACTCGTCGTCCACAGACCATGGATGACTTGTTTGTTTGATTTCTGTGCTGTGAAATTTGATTGTGTGATGTGGAATGAAATAAAATATTTTATATAATGGAAAATATTTTATAGTTAAAAATATCGTATATATTGAAAGTGAAAATATTATATATATGAAAAGTGAAAATATTATATATATGAAAGGTGGAAATTATATATATATATATATATGAAACGAAAACGATATATATAAAATGAAAACGATATATATATGAAATGTGAAAACGATGTATATATGAAATGAAAATGATATATATGTATATGAAATGTGAAAATGATTTGATTGTTAAAAATATAATTTTTAACATACATATACATTATATAAAATTGTCGTGCGTATGGAATATTCAATTTTGATTAGAAATTGAATGTGAAGTTGAAATCATTTTGAAAACGAATTTGAAACGATTTCTAAAATACGTTTTAAAAAGGAAATCGACGAAATATATATTATATATATTATATATATAATATAATGGCCTGAATAGAAGCGCCGCGCTGCGCAGTTCGCGAATTTCGACCATTAACTTCGAACGGACATTACGGGAGATCCGACCGTCGGATTCTCCTAAAACTAGAACCTTTGGGTTCGTATTGAATAGAGCTTTCTAACGAATATGAGAAATTTGAAATCTAATGGTTGGATTTGGAATTATGTCAAAATAAAATTTGGAAAAGGTCGATGTAAGTGCAGTTCGATGGCCTTTGATGGAAATCGACTGTAGGGGCCTTGATAAAATTATTAAAAATGGCAATAATTTGTGTAAAGTCATAAGAAATGATTTGTGAAGAATTGGGATGAAAATTTCCATATTTGAAAAGATAAAAATAGATTTTTTATCGAAATGAACTAGTTTTGAACTAGAATTATAATTCATTTATTTTTAAATAAATAAATTGGATTTGAAATGGTTTTAAAAATAAACAGAATTTCCAATATATGAATTGGAATGGATTTGAATCGAAATTATCTTCAGAATATTTCGATGTTGGATTTCGTGATTATACAGATACGGTTGTGGAAATTTGAAAGATATATTAATATCGTTATTTCCAATACGATATTTGTTAATTTCAGAATTTGATATTGAATATAAGCCGATATATTTTCTATTTAGAGCCTTGTATTTAATATCAAATTGGATTTAGGGTTGGTCGTGAACTGTGTTTAAATGACATTAGTCCTTTAACCCGAGTAAAAGCAGGATTAATTTCCAAAAAGTAGAACAATCAATATGAAATGATTTTAGAGATGAAACCAATTGGAGTTTGAATAAATCTTTAATTAAATTTGAAAGAATGAATGGTGATTAAATTTACCAGAAACATAAGATATGGTGTAAACTAAATATACATTGTTGTTGATATTGATTGTGACTGATTGATTGTTTGGATGGTGCTCGACCAGTTTATGAGTAGAATATGCTTTTACAATAAGCATTGGGTTGGGTAAAGATATATGTGTGCTAACACCTTGTGAAACACTTCACGATTTAACGATAAGGTGTTTAGTGATGTTGTGTTCATTTCAAATTTAATGAATGATTGTGAAATGATATATTTTTCTTAAGTGAAAAGAAATATATTCCCGATTTTGGATAGGGAATGTTTTATAGAAATGTTTTATAAAACAGAAAGGATTGCGAGGCCTAAACCCGATTATTTCTAAAATGATTTAGAAATGTATTATGTTTTACGTTGTGGTTCATCGTGTATTCGATTAGTTGCTATTGATAAATATCTGTTTGGTGGCGGAGAATTTATTCTCTTGCTTAACACCCTTCTTTGAGACGTACGAGCTCAAAGGTTATGTGATTAATAGTGACTGATCATATTTGTGAATTGCTGATGTAAAGTACTATATTTTGAAAGTACTTGTAATTATTATGTCATGAATTGATTTTCCCTACTTCGGGATATGAAATGATTTAGTATGTGGCTAAAGATTCGGGTAACCCTAAGACTAAAAGTATGGGTGAGAGGGTGGTGTATGCTCTCCATGTGTGGGAGGTGCATCGTCGGTGTAGCCTGCTCCTATGTGGGGTAGGTGCACATTTATATATATCGAGTTGCCAGGTGCGTACCCTTTGACTTGTCGATGGGGAGCACGATATTTGGTTGCATACTTGTTTGTATGCATTGTTATGTTTTGGAATTCATATTTCCAAACGATTTGATTTGAGATCCCAAAGTGAAATCTACTTTGTTATAGAAAGTTAGATATGTATTTCAAATGATTTGAAATAGAAATTGAGAAATAAAGTCCAAAGGAATAATTTCTGTAAATTGAATTGGGTTTAGAAAATCTACGTGTGGTGATTAATCTAAATGGGTAGATTGGGATATTGCATGTTGATTGATGCATAGTAGATCCATATATCTATATTGATTGTTGTTTATACACTGGCACTCATGGGGGTAAACCCATTCCGCGTTAGCGGCGTAGTCCCATGATATGCCATATTATTAAATAAGTTAATTATAACTGTTTAGAGTTTTCTCACACCAGTCCCATGACTGACCTGTAGTTTGCTTTTCCCTTGCAAACTCGGGTGCCTCTATTTTCCACACGGGCAGTCGAGTAGTTTATGTTGCAGATATAAGAGCAGGATTCTGGATTGAAGCTTAAAGCTGTGTCCAGAGCATTGACAGTCTTCCGCTGTGTTAGTTTATTTGTTTCCGCTCTGCATTGTATTACATTTATTGTAAAAAATCATTTTCCGCAGTATTGATTATATTTCGATATACTCTACTATTCTATACTCTGATGTAACATTATTATGATGTTTATAAAAGTCTTCTCTTATTTGTTCTGATGTGTTGTATGCCCAGAGTTAGCGTATGCAGGGTTCGAACGGTCTTGGTCGGTTTATCGATCGATTAGGTCCGTGCAAAATCTGATGTCGTTACAACTTAGCGGAAAAGGAAAGCAAACCCTGGTCTTTGTAAAAAATCATAAGAAAATAAGAACTATATTAAAACCTAAATACTCTGTCGTATATATATGAAATCATGACAAGCAAAGCTTCATTCGTACGAGCGTGTATATCCTTCAGAAGCAATTTCGGTTGGTTAGAAGATAGCGCCACCTAGGGCTATTCTCACCATCGATGGAGGTGGAGTCAGCACTGATGATGGACGACGTCGCACTGAGGGGAGGAAGAAGCACCTCCGGCGATGTTTTTGTGGTGGTTCGAGTTCAACTCAGTTCGCTACTCTACTGTAGCGAGTAGATCAGGGTTCTGTTCGATGTGGGTGCATGTATATGAAAGTGAAAAGCATGAAGAGGCACCAACGTACGATGAAGCAGGTGCAAGAATTTATGGAGTATAACAGGGGGCATGTGATTCATTCTGGAAGTCGCGGATCACCTGGATGATGCTAGTGTGATGAAGTTGGTAGGAGATGAAGGAGACTTGGACGAGGAGAGTGGTGATGAAAAACTTTTAATGTGATTTATTTCGGTGGTTTTAGAGCGATTAGAAGGGAAGTGTCGAAGTCCCCTATAGCTTGGCAAACGCTGGTGGAGAACTGGTTTTGAGGGATTGTTGCGCAGGCTTTGTGGAGGAGCAGTTCGGTTTGGAGTAGAGATCAGAATAGCGTTTTTAGTTTGGAAACAGTGAAGCATATAATACTGGAGCCTGCTCTCAGTTTTGGGGAAGATGAAGTAAAAGCAGGGTAGCTGACCTGAGTTCACAGTCGAGACGGGGAAGTCGAGTTCGAGGAAACCGGTTTGAAGAGTAAAAGCAGGTGATGAAGTAAATTTTGGTGATTTTTACTCTATTTTAAATGATGGAGGAGAGGAGCAGCGGAAAGGAGAAGCATGGGTTTGGAGGTTAGGTGAATTGCCTGAAGCATGAGAAAAATCATTTGGGGGAAAAGAGAATTTATAGTGGGGTCTAGGCTTTTAATTTGGGTGGGCCGATTTAGAAAATGGGTGGGGCCAAATTCATTAAATAATATTTAGTTTAAATTCAATTTTAAATTATATTAACTGGTAATTGCTATATCTGATGCATACAAAATTAGAATTTAGCAAACCAAGGTCCGTTAGGATCGTATGGACAGTGGCTAGACAATGGAACTGACTGGTAGTGGGCTCGAGCTGTTACAATTTATAGCGAAATAAATTGTCGGATCTGAGTCAAATCAAAGATAGTTTATCGTTATTTAACGATAATCTCCTAAGGTGAGTAAAACTCATTAACTCTGTTTAAATTATATTTTTATAAATATAATCTAGTACTGATAAATGATGATTAATTTCTGTGTGATGATTGTTTGGTTAAATTGTTGTTTGATTGGTTGAAATTACAGTTAACAATATACACACATATCGTTAAACAAACATTTATTCTGTTCATCAGAATATGTTATATTGAATTGGAATTGATGTGAATTATACTGTGTAACATCTGTGGATGAATGGAAACAGGTTGAAGGGATCCAACTGGATTCCTCAACATTTATTTTACTATTTGCATATATTGTGATATATGATGTGGTATGTAATCTATTATTGATTTTGTGTGTTAGATGATGATTGATTCTTTGATTTGGTATTTTAATACCATAAGTGATACTGGAATGTAGAAAGGAAATTTTCAAAGTGTATATTGAAAAGGCAATATTTATAAAATCAAAGGATTTTATAAAAGGAAATATCTATAAAATCGAAGAATTTTATAAAAGGAATATTTATTTAGTAAATAAATAGAATCATAAAGGAATATTTATTGGGAAAATAAGTAGAATTATACATTGGAATTTCAAAGTAGATATTGAATTCTAGGATTTTATAAAATCACTAGATTTTATAAAAAGAATTATTTGTAAAATAAATAGAAGTGAAATAGAAATGTTTGAAAAACATTTACAAATAGAATTGAAAGGAAAATATTTGTAAAACATTTACAAATAGAATTGAAAGGAAAATATTTGTAAAACTTTTACAAATAGAATTGAAAGGGAAACTATCTGTAAAACATTTACAAATAGAATTAAAAAGGAAATATTTGGAATCATTTATAAATATAATTATAAAGGGGTTATTTATTTAGAAAATAAATAGGAGTTATAAAAGGGAGTATTTTATAAAATGAATAGAACTTTATAAAAAAAAATAAGTTGGAGATAAATATTAAATGGAAATCTGTTTTTAACAAATAAACGAAAAAGATTAATTTGAAGTAGAATTAAATAGAAATCTATTTTAACAGTTAAAATGGAGAAGATTAATCTACAAATAATGTTTTATAAATTAAGTAAATAATTTATCATTGGATAAATTGAATATATAAGTCTGAATTTATATATAGAAGAAAAAAAATTGGTTTTAACACCGATATTTGTGATTGGAATTGAATGTAGCAATTATAAAAGGGAATTATAAATGAAATTTAAGTGTTAGAATAAAAAAGGAGATTTCGTATGAATAATTCTATAAATAGAAGTATAAATAGAAATTGGAAATGGAATATTATTTTAAAATATGAAATCGAACTTAATGGGTCATATAAAAGGAATATTTTCACATTCGATGTGAAAAATGGATTAAAAAGAATATTTTATAAATTAAACGTTTATAAGGAAAATATGGGGTTTTGAAATAGGAATTTAAATGGGAATTTGAATAGGATAGGAAGCAGAGTTAATCGAATATTAGTTATTCGAATTAGAGTTAATCAAATAGAGTTAATCGACTAGAGTTAACAGGATATTAGTTTATCGGATAAGAGTTAATCAAATAGAGTTAATCGATTAGAGTTAATCGATTAGAGTTAGTCGAATATTGTTTAGTTGAAGGAGATATTATCGAATATAGCTTAATCGAAGGAGAGATAATTGAATATATTTTATTTGAAAAAGAGAGATATTGAATATAGTATTCGAAAGAGAATTATCGAATAGAGATTATTCAAGAGAGAATTATACATTGGGATTCGACTATATCGAATGTAGGAAAGTACTATTTACTTTCCAGCTTTAAATCAAAGTTTGTTCATTAATAAATTAGTTGTTTTTTTATTTATCCAAATTAAATAAATAAAAGTTATATTTAAGTTATTGTATATATATATCGAAAGCATGGGACTATAACACTATTGTTATAATCAAATGATTTCTGTAAAAATAAGTGGATTCTTAAATAGAATCCGAGAGCTACATAAGGAAATTTGTTAAAGATTTAAAAGGTGAACTTTGTCTATTTCAAGGTTAAAAAATGTTATTCAGTTAAGGTCTGAGAGGTACCCCAACTTGATTGACTTCGTTTTTAACTAAGGAATGGTTAAGGTTCGATAGTGAAGGTTAGTTAAGTGAATTTAGTAAATGAGCGAAATAGTTCATGTTGGCATAGCGATGTTTTATTTAAACATCTGTTTAAATCCAATGAAGGTGTTTTGGAAACTGGAAAGTATATCTAGTATGATGAAGATAATTGAAGACAGAGTTGTGCAAGGGCTGTTCTGTTTACAGAATAGTGCCTTCGGTTTGTCCAGACCCAGGGCAACATGTATAGACGAATGTCTAACAGAGTATATCTAATGGATCACATAAGTTGAGCGCTTCAAAATTATCCACGTTTGGTGGCGGAGGAATTCGTTTCTCTTAGCTTTATACCCGTGGTATTTTTGTAGAAATCAGTTTGTGATTTGGTGGGTATGACGATGTGACATTCAAAGTAAATGAATGTATGATCTGTCAAAAGATAAGTTATGACCTCAAGCCTCATCAACCGGGAAATGACAAAAATTGGGCAGGCAGCATGGCTAAGTGGGTCGCCCCCATTAAGGTGTATTGTCACCATCTAGAGAATATTCATATTTGTTACTTCTTTTCGCTTCTGTATCTCTCAGGAGCGGTTATTTTTCTAGCCACCGTAGGTGACAAAATATTTGATACACTCAAGAGAAATGAGTGGTCGGTCATGTGTGGGCCGGGTTGCAAGACGTTCTCGTTGAACCCAGTGGATTCCTCTCTAGAGATACACTATCGACAGGTGGTCCAATACCTTGTCATAGTCGGAATCCAATCTCCAATAAGCGCCTCTGGTTTTGATTGTATACTATATATATGTGGAGCGTGAGATGCAAGCGTTCTGCTAGATTGTTAATTACTTGTGATTAGACATTATTATAATATCAGAAAACTATTGATTTGAAAATGTTTTGGGTTATCGTAAGGTAAAAACCATCCGTGTTTATGTGTGGATCGGTCTTATGATTATCATTTCTTTGAAAAGGATTTTTGAAAAGTTAAACCGAATGGTTGGAGTTTACTCACACTAGTCCCATGACTGAACCAGAGTTTATTTTGTTTTGTTTTCCCTAAACTTTTGCGTGCCCAAATTTGTACGGGCAGTCAAGTAGTCGGGTTTTACAGATACACTAGATGGAGCTTAGAGCAGGAGGTTTCAGTAGCATTTTATAGCTATTGTTTATTTCCGCTGTGATGTAATTGTTGTACTCTAATATACAAATACAAATTTGTGTTTCAAATATTTCATTCGCTCCACTGTGAGATTCACGTTACTCTGATGTTGTTGTGTTCTTCTTCTATTCTAATAGTTCTACCTTATCTATTCTCACCCTCTAACTTCTTTCTATTAACTATCTGGTATTTTCGATGTCTGAATAGTCGACATTGAGTTTATGTCAATTACTCTGGGTCGCAATTTTTTGTCGGGTTGTTACAGTGGTATCAGAGTTGAAGGATTAGTGATTACCCTGGCTCTGTGGCGTGACTCAGTAGAGATGGGGTTAGTAATACCCTAGATTGAGTTTGAGTGTATATCTACGAGTGAACATATTTGTAGATTTTATTTTAAAAAAAATTATATTATGGAGATTTATTGGTTGAGTTATTTATAAGTTTTGGTCGATCAGTTTGATCCACTGTATCGGTGAAGGTTTATAAACACTTGAATACGATGAACCGACACAGTATGTTTTGAAAAGAGGGTAAATGAAATAATTTTACCCAAATTATACTTTGATATAAAAGAATGATTAATATTCAAATTATTATAATATATTGGATGTGCTGATTGTTATTATAATTAAATGAGGTTATAAAAATAAAATGGTTATGTAAATAACCAGTCAGAATTCATATAAGTGTAATATATGAAATCGAAATGAATTAAATTTGAATTTAAATGAGGATTGAAACTAAAATGCTAGAAATTGGAATAAATGTTTATAAATGGATTCAGATTAAATATATGAAAAGTTTAAAATCTTGGGAGATTTTAAATTTGTTTTACAGGCATTGTGAATGATATTTTGAAATAGATTTCAAAATGGAAATATTTAAATATGGTTTTGAAAAGTGATATAGTATTGAACTCACTTAGATTGCTGGGAAATAATTCTGATAATGCTAGCCACATCATCAATGTTCATTTTCGAGGTTGTAAGTGACGGATTACTACCAAAGATGTTGATTTGGAATTGTTTTGAGAAAACAAGTGGTTTTGATTTTCGAAAAGGAATATTTGATTTTTGAAAAGGGTAAGTGGTTTAAAACTCCCAGGTAGAGATTGTGTGAATTAAAAACAAATTTACGTAAAAAAATTTTGGAAGCAAACAGGAAATTAATTGAAGACCAGTTAAGTAGTAATTGAATTGAAATAGAATGATATCGAGAAAATGAGATTTGTGATATAAAGATTTGAAATTATATTAGGTGGAAGGGTTAAGTGCTTGAAATCGAGAATGGAACTCGAATTTGAAGTGGAATTTGACTTGGGTATAAGTGAGTAATTGGTTTTGAGGATAAAAACTGAATTGGAGTTTGATTGGGATGACATTAGTGTATGCTGAATTGGTAGCAGGTGTAAAGGACATAATGATATGCCCGACAAAAAGGCACATGTTTACTTTTATTTGAGTTTGGTGATTTATGAGCTTGTTTGGCAAGCCGCTTAGCTATTTGATTTTCTTTTAGGTTTGAGAAGGCCTAGAGAGGCGAGTTGTAGTTGTACTGATTGAGCTGTACAAAGGAGGTGCTAGCGAAATTTTTCGGGAAATTTAAGGCGTTAGAAGATTTTCAGAATTTTAGAAAAATTTCATTAATCAAATTGAATTATTATTTTAATTAAAATTTCTTGGTTCATTTAAAACTGAAATCAAAAGAGAACAAATAATTTTTAACCCAGTTAATAGGGTTTGTTTTTTACCTTAGCAATTTCGAGGATGAAATTATTTTAAGGGGGGAAGAATGTAATGTCCCATATTTTACAATATAATAATTAATTTATTTAATTATTTAAATAGTAATTTAGAGATATAAAATGGTTTAATTAAATAATATTGAATATTTAATTAATATTTATAATATAAAAATATATTATAATTTCAAGTTAGTCGAAAATAACTGAATTCACAATATTCTGTGAATTGGATCATTTAAGATATTTAATTCAGTTTAAAATTGAATTATATTAACGAATTTATTTATAAATATCAGTTTAACGTATAAATTATATTATAGATATAATCGAGCATGAAATGGCGCGGCAGTTCGTAATTTAGCAATTTGAACTTTAAACGAATATACAAAATCCATTTTAAGTTGGATTTCTGTGAAACAAAAAACGTTGGAAACTTTTGAACTGTATTTTTCCAATGGAAGAGAAAATTCGAGATTTCGCTGTGTAGATTTGGATTTATGATCAAATCAAATTTTAAAATAGTCGCTATAGAATCGTTTATAAACCATAACTATATATTTAATTTTAATTAAATATTGGCTTCGAATTTAAACAGGATCTTTAAGGCGTAGGAACAATTTAATTTTTAGAAATTTTCTGTAATTTTTATTTTTGAAAATAAGCAACTTTTTATTTGGAGTGTTTTTACACCCTTAATCAATGTTTTGGAGTTCTACAAAATGAGTTAACTTGTCTATTTTCTATATTTTTGGAATCGTGACACATTGCTCATTTCAATGGTATTTTTAGTTTTGTCAATTACAATGCGTAAATGAATGGAATTACACATAATGGAACATCCAAATGAATTTTTCTCATACAGGACAAAACATAATAAAAGCATGTTGCATAGTGTATGAGCTATCTCACTAAAAACGTCACCATCCTACCATGAGGCTTCTGCCATCCTACTCTTCTCCTATCTAAAAATAAATAGTACCTTCCATTCAATGCAACTTTCCCTTCCCCGTATACAACCTACCATTGAAAAACTTAACAATGAAGTAAGCTTACCCCCTAAGTAAAGGACTGCCTATAAATTTCATTACGCACAGTGTGCATTTCGTTTTCTCTAAAACCAAAACTTAGCGGAAAAGGAAAGCAAACCCTGGTCTTTGTAAAAAATCATAAAAAAATAAGAATTATATTAAAACCTAAATACTCAGTCGTATATACATGAAATCATGGCAAGAAAAGCTTCATTCGTACGAGCGTGTTTCTCCTTCCGAAGAAGTTTTGGGTTAGTTAGAAGACAGCGCCACCCAGGGTTGTTCTCACCATCGATGGAGGTGGAGTCAGCATCGTATTGGACGGCGTCGCACTGAGTGGAGGAAGCATCACCTCCAGCAATGTTTTTTAGGTGGTTCAAATTCAAATCAGTTCGCTACTCTACTGTAGCGAGTAGATTAGGGTTCTTTTCGATGTGGATGCATGCATATGAAAGTGAAAAGCATGAGGAGGTACCAACGTATGATGAAGCAGGTGCAAGAATTTACGGATTATAACAGGGGCGTGGGATTCATTCTGGAAGTCGCGGATCACCTGAATGATGCTAATGTGATGAAGTTGGTAGGAGATGAAGGAGATTTGGACGAGGAGAGTGGTGATGAACAACTTTTGATGTGATTTATTTCGGTGGTTTTACAGCGACTAGAAGGGAAGTGTCGAAGTCCCTTGTAGCCTGTCACACGCTCGTGGAGAACTGGTTTTGAGGGATGGTTGCGTAGGCTTTGAGGAGGAGCAATTCAGTGTGGAGTAGAGAGCAGGAATAGCTTTTTTATTTTGGAAACAGTGAAGCATATAATACCGGAGCGTGCTCTCAGTTTTGGGAAAGATGAAGTAAAAGCAGGGTAGCTGACCTGATTTCGCAGTCGAGACGGGGAAGTCGACTTTGAGAAAATCGTTTTGAAGAGTAAAAGCAGGTGATGAAGTAAATTTTGGTGATTTTTACTCTATTTTAAATGATGGAGGAGAGGAGCAGCGGAAAGGAGAAGCATGGGTTTGGAGGTTAGGTGAATTGCCTGAAGCGTGAGAAAAATCATTCGGGGGAGAAGAGAATTTATAATGGGGTATAGGCTTTGAATTTGGGTGGGCCGATTTAGAAAATGGGTGAGGCCAAATTCATTAAACAATATTTAGTTTAAATTCAATTTTAAAGTATATTAACTGGTAATTGCTATATCTCATGCATGCAAAATCAGAATTTAGCAAACCAAGGTCCGTTGGGATCGTATGGACGGCGGCTACACAATGGAACTGACTGGGAGTGGATTCGTGTGATGACCCCAAAACCCCATACGATGGTGGCAAGGGTAATCTTTGGAATATAACACATAAATAGATAACAGCAGAACAAAAATAAATAAATACACTGGATAAACATAATCATCAGATTTACACAGTATACATGATCAGTTACACATAACTAAGTTTCCATTGCTATTATTTAACTATATATTTAAATTGGCTAAAATAGTGGATTTTAAATATTTTAAATATTTAAAATAAATATTTTAAATAATAGCAATGGAAACTAAGTTTGAATCGACAATTGAAAACGAATATAATTAATTCTATTTATAAACAAGGCTTGAAATGGCGCGGTAGTTTCAAAATTTGGATTCAAATTTTGTCGGACTGTACCGAGTGCAAAACATAACGGATTTGAGTGAAACCAAAGATATTTAAATCTGTTAGTGAATACCTTTCTAACGAATCTGAAAAATCGAAGTTTCATAGCGGAAAGCAAAAGTTACGGCCAAATGAATTTTCAGAAAGGTCGCTATGGAATTTATATAGCCCGTGAAATTGGCCGTTTTGCATACGACCTCGGAATTCGACGAAACCACTTTTGTTGGATCCGGAATGTGAAGTTATTGCTAGGTTTCAAATTTCATAAATTTCGAAGCTAGTATGTGAGTGTGGCAAAGGAAAACGTGTTTTTACAGTTAAATTGGATCGACCAGAAATGGACCTTTTTGCAAACGGTCTCAGAATTCGACGAAACTAGTTTAGTTGGGACCGTATCGTCAAAACATAGCTAGATTTATTTTTCTGGAATTTTTCGAATCAGTTTGTGGCCCTGGCAAATTGAAATGTACGTTCAAATTGAATATTGAATGATATATATTTTAATTTGAAGGAAAACTGACTGAAACAGTCGAATGGGCCTACGAAACATATCCCATTGTGTTCGGAATGGGGGAAAACGCTAGGGACGACAGTCGTTGGGTTTAGATTGGTGGTCATGTCAGAAAACCCCTTTAAAACTCCACCGGCCAATCAGAATTTTTATATAAAAAAAAACCCTCGTTTCTCTCTCCCCGATTAAACGATATACGGCGGAAATAGTTCAAACCTTCCCCCTCATTTTCCGATCAATCCACGCCGAATTAGCTCGTGCCATAGTTGAACTTTTTCAAGATCTTCCCGAGCTCTTCAAATCCATACCAATTGCTGAATTTTTCGTTGAGTATTTCATTAGTTTGAAGCCTCCAAAGTTCGGCCGTTTCGAGCCCGATTCTGCCTCCACCGCCGCCGTGAGTTGGACCCCACCACCACCGACCGACGCGTCGTTCGGAGCACTCCACGGTGGTACCCTCTGATCTTCGTCGCGAGCCACGGATTGGAAGAAATTCGAAGACCTAGTTTTGAACGTTTCAGAAAGGTATACGGCTATATATATTTTCAACAGTTTTAACACCTTTAAACCGTTGCAAACTTTGAAAAATCATATCTTTTTGCTTTGTGGTCGAAATTCAGTGAAACAAGAGACAGTGGACTCGTGTGGAAGTCTTCTACATTCTAGAAGAGACCGCATATTTTTCTGAGCCTTCTGCTATTTTTGGTGGAGTGGAACCCAATGCGAGATTTCTAATTTATAAACGATATGGAAAACGACGATGTATAAATTATATAGTCGATGTATGAGTTATATAAGTGTTGTACACCTCTTGTATAAGCGTTGTATAAGTTGTACGTTCGATGTATAAGTTATATATGCATTGTAAAAATTATATATGTGTTGAAATAGAAGTGAATTGCTATATATATATATATATATATATATATATATATATATATATATACGCCCCTCGTCCACAAACCATGGACGATATTTATTGGTTGTGATTCGTGTGAAAATTGATTGATAGCGAATGGTTGTTTGGGATTGTTTGTGGTTGATATTGATTGATTGTGGTTGAAAAATACCCATTTGTGGTTGAGAAATATTTGGTAGAAACCACATAGGATTAGTTGGTGGAAATGAAAAATTATACATGCCGCCTGCGTGCGAACTAGATGCATGATTCTCCATTGTCAAAAACCGCGAGGTTTTAAGGTAGAGCGAGGAGCCGTACTAGGGACGGTGCCGGTTTTAACTACCCTGCCGTTATGCTGCCGAAATTTTGAATAATATTCATGTGTTTGAATTATTTTCATTTGCTGAAACTATATTTATTCGTTGAATAGAAAACCTTCATGTGTTGAATTGAAATTCATTCGTTGATTAGAAATTCATGTGTTGAATGGTATTCGTGTTTTAAATATAAAAATTACATTTTTATCTATATATCTAAACTATAGAAAACCTTCATGTGTTGAATTGAAATTCATTCGTTGATTAGAAATTCATGTGTTGAATGGTATTCGTGTTTTAAATATAAAAATCACATTTTTATCTATATATCTAAACTATAGAAAACCTTCATGTGTTGAATTGAAATTCATTCATTGATTAGAAATTCGTGTGTTGAATGGTATTCATATTTTGAAATAAATGGTTCTATAATAAAAATCCTATCTTTTTATTACCTATATAAACTATATAAATTAATAGTGTTTTGAAAAGAATTGTTTTACAATAAAAATCACCTTTTTATTATATACATGAATTGTTGAAATGTGAAGTGTTAAAAATAGCCACTCGTTCAAATAAATATGCATGAGTTGAAGTATTCATTAATTAGCTAATGATATGATTTTTGCCTATGCATGCAACATTAGAATGAATGGTGTTTTTAAACCAAATTGAATCAAATATGAAGTTGAATGGAAAATGATAAGTGATAAGAACGGTATATATGTACATGCATATTTATTGAATAGGTTATAGCAAAGGGGCTAGAGAAGAGGAATAAAATTTGTGCCCGACAAATAGGTACACATTTATTGTTTTGTTTGGTTGATGATTTTATGAGCCTGTTGGCTAGCCGCTTGGCTTTTTCTTTTTCTTTTGACATGAGACGCCCGTGTGGCTATTTGGGAATTTTCCCAGCCCCTCCCGTACAAAGGAGGTTATGGCGAAATTTTCCAAAATTTAAAGGCGTTAGTGAAATATTAGAAGTGGAAACAATATAGGAATTTTTTAATGAACTATATTTATATAAATATATAAATATAAATAAAATTAAAACGAAATGTGGCCGTGCAGTTCGTATTTTGAAACCGTGATTTCAAACGATTAGTACGGGAGATCCAACCATCGGATTTTCCTGAAATCGCAACCGTTGGGTCCGCTTTGGAAAAATCTTTCCAACGACACCAACTTTGTAAAAATCCAACGGTTGGATTGTCTGGAATGTTTAATTCAAATCTGAAGAAAAACAGCGCCAGAATCGATTATATTTATATATATATATAAATATAATTATATTAAATCGAATAACGACGCTGCAGTTCGTATTTTGAAATCGAAACTTCAAACGATTGTACCGGGAGATCCGACCGTCGGAATTTCCCGAAACTGGAACCGTTGGATTCGTTTGGAAAAGATCTTTCTAATGATGTAAATTTCGTAAAGATCCAACGGTTAGATTTTCAAATATGTGTAAATCAAATGTGAAGAAAAACAGCGCCACGGTCGCGTTATGGCCTGAAGCGTCGTTTTGAATAAATTAGCTATTTTAAAATAAATAAAAATAGCGATAAATCGTTATAAAATATTATAAACGATATGGATGTGATTTAGAAATTAACTGAAGGTTGGCTAAGTCGAATGGTTTCCTGGATGTTGATCTGATGTTGGTTTCGGCCTTCGGGGTTAATATTTGGGAAATCGTTCTCTTACTGGTTGACGGTTAGTGACTAATGAATTGGAATGATGTGTGTGTATGTTAGTGTTGCACTTGTTTATTATATACGCGGGTTGCTCAGAAAGACCGGGTTTATCCCATTCTGAATAACTGAATCGACGATAAGAAATCGAAGATGAAGACGGTGGTCGAAGACCGGGGATCTTCACCTCGTTTGGATGGTAACCGAGGTCCTGATTGGGAGGCATCCCGAAATATGGATAATGAGTGGTGATCGTCCAGACGTACGTGGTGATCGATGGGTTTGCGAGGTATTTAGTGCCTCCGGTTTCGTTCATACCCAGAACGGACTTGTAAATGGACTGTGTGTCTGACATTAGATTTTATTCTGTGTTGGTTGATCTCTATTAAATATACATCTGTTTGGCGGCGGAGAATTTATTCTTTTGCTTAACGCCCTTCTCTGAAACGCACGAGCTCAGAGCTTGTATATCGATGAACATCAGTCGCATGGCATGAATTGCTAGTGTGGCATGCCTAAGTGGCAAATGATCAAGGCTTCTGTTGAAAAGCAAAGTCTTGTGGTGATGATCAAAGCCCCGCCTGTGTGGCGTAACTTTGTGTATAATGTGAATTCGCGAGCCTCACACCCCGGTATGAACTAGAAACGGGAGAAGGACCTCAGGGAGGGCATGCGTTTCTTTCTAGCTAGGGTGGTGTTAGTGACCTACCAGCCCTGACATTTATATACTTTTCACCTGTGTGGTTGTTGCTGTTGCGAGGCGCCTCAGTTTGATCGGACGATCCGGGTCCGATGGAGTCATTCGTTGGCTCATTTACGCCCCAAAGGGCGGGGAAACGTATTGTTCAGGCACTATAATCCACTATGTGTGGACCGGCCCTGTCGCTCCAAGGGGCAGTTGCGGCTGTTCCAGAGGCTCGGGCTAGAGAGTCTCGAAGTCGGTAAGGACTATCTTTTGCCTTGGTTCATGACGGAAATCCAATTTCCAAATACGACATCGTGCGGTTTTGATTGTATATATATATGGCGACATGATATATGGTACCCATGCCGTCTATGATTGATAGTTATGATTGAAATTGTTTTTGAAACATATAAACACTAGTAATAATATCAAATGCTTTTGTTTTATTCGTATCAATCATATTTTGGCCATTATAAGGTAAAACTCTATCCTCCGGTTTGCGTTGCATTGTGTGATGGGAACTGAGTCTTATAATGGCTTCATTTTTATAAAAAGCATTGCGATGTTTAAAAGAAAGATTGGTTTTAAAGCACTGGCAATCCAATGGAGTAAACCCGTTCCGCGAAAGTGGCGTGGTCCTGTGATTAGCCATATATTAAATGTGTTGAATAGATTTCTCATACCAGTCCCATGACTGACTCGTAGTTTGTTTCACTTTCAAACTCGGGTACCCCTTTTTCTACATGGGCAGCCTTGTATTCAGGTTTAGCTGGTTCTTTCTGGATAGCTGGAGCTGAAGATGGATTCTATTATTTATCTCTTTTTATGCTGTTCAGCTCCTATTGTACATATTATGTTTTTTTTCTGCTGTAGACATTTATGTATAGCTGAACTGTATTTGTACTAAGTATGATCCTGTATACTGTGTAACTCTGATGATTACTTTTATACAGTATATTCTATTGTTCATTATCTGGTGTATTTATTTATTTTTGTTCTACTATTATCTATTTCTGTGTTATATTCCACGGATTACCCTTGCCACCGCCAGTACAGAGTTTGGGGTCGTCTCATTTGGTATCAGAGCTTTGGTTAAGCTTAGCTCTAGAATATAACATATTAACAAACTCGTCAGAGATAGAACCAGTAGTGTTCTAGGACGATTAACTCAGTATAGATAAGATCAGCAATATCCTAGTAAGAGTACAGCAGAATCAGAACAACTCGTTAGAGATGGGGTCAGAAGTGCCTCAGAACGAGTCGAGCGTAATATGTTTTTAAATAACATATTTGTGATTATATTTATAGTCTGGTTTTAGAAATATGACTTTTGAATATATAAAAGATTTATATTTGAAAAGCAAAGGAATATATGAATCGATTAGTATATTTTTGAAAAGTAAAAAACAAATTGATTGCTGTTTGTGTTGTGTGATAGTAAATTTGATTAATTGAATTATTGAAACAATAGTTAATTTAATCAATAATAGAATAATGGTAGAATTTATTCGATTAAACCACACATTGAACTGATTAGAAAATAAATAGAAATATATACATGTGCATTTTATATATTTGAACAGGTAAATGGATTAGCTGTTGAGTAAAGATTTTATTTGCGTGCCCGACAAATAGGTAAACCTTAATGAGTTGGATGCGAAATATTATTATATCAACTCCTGTGAATGCCATTGGATGCGGAGTGCTGGTTTTTTTGTGTGAAATAATAAATGCTGCCATAGGATAGTAACAATTAATTTTGAACTACATTACATGGAATACTTCAGAAGATAGGCATACTTCATCATATACCACATAAGCATTTGGAGCTTGTGTGACGAGGTGGAAGATTTACCATACGAGCGAGAGGCTTATATGGCGATGACTATATTTTACAGGTTGAACTGATGACTGATATGGACTATTTAAATTGTAACGATAAAATTGCCAGATTAATAAAAACCCTACACGGGTCTGGAGTTGACAATAATCTCGTCTCTCTAGTTATTAGATACGGCACATGGACTATTTATTTCCCACACGGGACAGGGTGACGAGAATTTATTCTCTGGAGTTATTATCAATACACGCTCCCTTGTAAACACCAGAATATATCACTATAAATATGTGTATGCTTATTAGGATTTATTGGGTACCTAATACGGCCCAATAAATTTCCAAACCGCTCCCCGTACAAAGGAGGTTATGGCGAAATTTTTCGAGAATTCCGGTTGCTAGCCAAATTTTTGAAGAATTTGAAAATTCTCAGAAACTGAAAAGTTGGATAATGGAAGCCAGATCGAACGTAGAGTTGATTAATCAAATCACTTTCGACTTGGTTCCTTTTCGGGGACGAAAAGTTTTAAGTGGGGGAGATTGTAACGACCCTGAAAATCTGAACCAATTTAAAAATTTTAAATTGGCTAATATAGTGGATTTTAAATATTTTAAATAATAGCAATGGAAACTAAGTTTGAATCGACAATTGAAAACGAATATAATTAATTCTATTTATAAACAAGGCCTGAAATGGCGCGGTAGTTTCAAAATTTGGATTCAAACTTTGTCGGACTGTACCAGGTGCAAAACATAACAGATTTGAGTGAAACCAAAAATATTTAAATCTGTTAGTGAATACCTTTCTAACGAATCTGAAAAATTGAAGTTTCATAGCGGAAAGCAAAAGTAATGGCCAAATGAATTTTCAGAAAGGTCGCTATGGAATTTATATAGCCCGTGAAATTGGCCATTTTGCATACGACCTCGGTATTCGACGAAACCACTTACGTTGGATCCGGAATGTGAAGTTATTGCTAGGTTTCAAATTTCATAATTTTTGAAGCTGGTACGTGAGCGTGGCAAAGGAAAATGTGTTTTGGTCAATTATAGTTAAATTGGATCGACCAGAAATGGGCCTTTTTGCAAACGGTCTCAGAATTCGAGGAAACTAGTTTTGTTGGGACCGTATCGTCAAAACATAGCTAGATTTATTTTTCTGGAATTTTTCGAATCAGTTTGTGGCCCTGGCAAATTGAAATGTACGTTCAAATTGAATATTGAATGATATATATTTTAATTTGAAGGAAAACTGACTGAAACAGTCGAATGGGCCTACGAAACATATCCCATTGTGTTCGGAATGGGGGTAAAACGGTAGGGACGACAGTCGTTGGGTTTAGATTGGTGGTCGTGTCAGAAAACCCCTTTAAAACTCCACCGGCCAATCAGAATTGTTATAAAAAAACCCCTCATTTCTCTCTCCCCGATTAAACGATATACGGTGGAAATAGTTCAAACCCTTCCCCTCATTTTCCGATCAATCCACGACGAATTAGCTCTTGCCACAGTTGAACTTTTTAATGATCTTCCCGAGCTCTTCAAATCCATACCAATTGCTGAATTTTTCGTTGAGTATTTCATTAGTTGAAGCCTCCAAAGTTCGGTCGTTTCGAGCCCGGTTCTGCCTCCACCGCCGCCGCGAGATGGACCCCACCATCATCGACTGGCGCGTCGTTCGGTGCAATCCACGGTGGTACCCTCTGATCTTCGTCGCGAGCCACGGATTGGAAGAAATTCGAAGACCTAGTTTTGAACGTTTCAGAAAGGTATACAGCTTTATATATTTTCAACAGTTTTAACACCTTTAAACCATTGCAAACTTTGAAAAATCATATCTTTTTGCTTTGTGGTCGAAATTTAGTGAAACAAGAGACAGTGGACTCGTGTGGACGTCTTCTACATTCTAGAAGAGACCGCATATTTTTCTGAGCCTTCTGCTATTTTTGGTGGAGTGGAACCCAATGTGAGATTTCTAATTTATAAACGATATGGAAAACGACGATGTATAAATTATATAGTCGATGTATGAGTTATATAAGCATTGTACACCTCTTGTATAAGCATTGTATAAGTTGTACGTTCGATGTATAAGTTATATATGCGTTGTAAAAATTATATATGTGTTGAAATAGAAGTGAATTGCTATATATATATATATATATATATATATATATATATATATATACGCCCCTCATCCACAAACCAGGGACGATATTTATTAGTTGTGATTGGTATGAAAATTGATTGATAGCGAATGGTTGTTTGGGTTTGTTTGTGGTTGATATTGATTGATTGTGGTTGAAAAATACCCATTTGTGGTTGAGTAATATTTGGTTGAAACCACATAGGATTTGTTGGTGGAAATGAAAAATTATACATGCCGCCTGCTTGCGAACTAGATGCATGATTCCCGATTGTCAAAAACCGCGAGGTTTTAAGGTAGAGCGAGGAGCCGTACTAGGGACGGTCCCGGTTTTAACTACCCTGCCGTTATGCTGTCGAAATTTTGAATAATATTCATGTGTTTGAATTATTTTCATTTGCTAAAACTATATTTATTCGTTGAATAGAAAACCTTCATGTGTTGAATTGAAATTCATTCATTGATTAGAAATTCATGTGTTGAATGGTATTCGTGTTTTAAATATAAAAATCACATTTTTATCTATATATCTAAACTATAGAAAACCTTCATGTGTTGAATTGAAATTCATTCGTTGATTAGAAATTCATGTGTTGAATGGTATTCGTATTTTAAATATAAAAATCACATTTTTATCTATATATCTAAACTATAGAAAACCTTCATGTGTTGAATTGAAATTCATTCGTTGATTAGAAATTCATGTGTTGAATGGTATTCATATTTTGAAATAAATGGTTCTATAATAAAAATCCTAATTTTTTTATTACCTATATAAACTATATAAAATAATAGTGTTTTGAAAAGAATTGTTTTACAATAAAAACCACCTTTTTATTATATACATGAATTGTTGAAATGTGAAGTGTTAAAAATAGCCACTCGTTTAAATAAATATGCATGAGTTGAAGTATTCATTAATTAGCTAATGATATGATTTTTGCCTATGGATGCAACATTAGAATGAATGGTGTTTTTAAACCAAATTGAATCAAATATGAAGTTGAATGGAAAATGATAAGTGATAAGAACGGTATATATGTACATGCATATTTATTGAATAGGTTATAGCAAAGGGGCTAGAGAAGAGGAATAAAATTTTGTGCCCGACAAATAGGTACACATTTACTGTTTTGTTTGGGTGATGATTATATGAGCCTGTTGGCTAGCCGCTTGGCTTTTTCTTTTTCTTTTGACATGAGATGCCCGTGTGGCTATTTGGGAATTTTCCCAGCCCCTCCCGTACAAAGGAGGTTATGGCGAAATTTTCCAAAATTTAAAGGCGTTAGTGAAATATTAGAAGTGGAAACAATATAGGAATTTTTGAATGAACTATATTTATATAAATATATAAATATAAATAAAAATAAAATGAAACGTGGTCGTGCAGTTCGTATTTTGAAACCGTGATTTCAAACGATTAGTACGGGAGATCCGACCATCAGATTTTCCTGAAATCGCAACCGTTGGGTTCGCTTTGGAAAAATCTTTCCAACGGCACCAACTTTGTAAAAATCCAACGGTTGGATTGTCTGGAATGTTTAATTCAAATCTGAAGAAAAACAACGCCAGAATCGATTATATTTATATATATATATATATATATATATAAATATATTAAATCGAATAACGACGCTGCAGTTCGTATTTTGAAATCGAAACTTCAAACGATTATATCGGGAGATCCGACCGTCGGAATTTCCCGAAACTGGAACCGCTGGATTCGTTTGGAAAAGATCTTTCTAATGATGTAAATTTCATAAAGATCCAATGGTTAGATTTTCAGATATGTGTAAATCAAATCTGAAGAAAAACAACGTCACGGTCGCGTTATGGCCTGAAGCGTCGTTTTGAATAAATTAGCTATTTTAAAATAAATAAAAATAGCGATAAATCATTATAAAATATTATAAACGATATGGATGTGATTTAGAAATTAACTGAAGGTTGGCTAAGTCGAATGGTTTCCTGGATGTTGATCTGATGTTGATTTCGGCCTTCGGGGTTAATATTTGGGAAATCGTTTTCTTACTAATTGACGGTTAGTGACTAATGAATTGGAATGATGCGTGTGTATGTTAGTGTTGCACTTGTTTATTATATACGCGGGTTGCTCCGAAAGACCGGGTTTATCCCATTCTTAATAACTGAATCGACGATAAGAAATCGAAGATGAAGACGTTGGTCGAAGACCGGAGATCTTCACCCCGTTTGGATGGTAACCGAGGTCCTGATCGGGAGGCATCCCGAAATATGGATAATGAGTGGTGATCGTCCAAACGTACGTGGTGATCGATGGGTTTGCGAGGTATTTAGTGCCTCCGGTTTCGTTCATACCCAGAACGGACTTGTAAATGGACTGTGTGTCTGGCATTAGATTTTATTCTGTGTTGGTTGATCTCTATTAAATATACATCTGTTTGGCGGCGGAGAATTTATTCTTTTGCTTAACGCCCTTTTCTGAAACACACGAGCTCAGAGGTTGTATATCGAAGGACATCAGTCGCATGGCATGAATTGCTAGTGTGGCATGCCTAAGTGGCAAATGATCAAGGCTTCTATTGAAAAACAAAGTCTTATGGTGATGATCAAAGCCCCGCCTATGTGGCGTAGCTTTGTGTATAATGTGAATTCGCGAGCCTCACACCCCGGTATGAACCAGAAACGAGAGAAGAACCTCAGGGAGGGCATGCGTTTCTTTCTAGCTAGGGTGGTGTCAGTGACCTACCAGCCCTGACATTTATATACTTTTTACATGTGTGGTTGTTGCTATTGCGAGGCGCCTCGGTTTGATCGGACGATCCGGGTCCGATGGAGTCATTCGTTGGCTCATTTACGCCCCAAAGGGGGAGGAAACGTATTGTTCAGGCACTATAATCCACTCCGTGTGGACCGGCCCTGTCGCTCCAAGAGGCAATTGCGGTTGTTCCAGAGGCTCGGGATAGAGAGCGTCGAAGTCGGTAAGGACTATCTTTTGCCTTGGTTCATGACGGAAATCCAATTTCCAAATACGACATCGTGCGGTTTTGATTGTACATATATATGGCGACATGATATATGGTACCCATGTCGTCTATGATTGATAGTTATGATTGGAATTGTTTTTGAAACATATAAACACTAGTAATAATATCAAATACTTTTGTTTTATTCGTATAATTCATATTTTGGCCATTATAAGGTAAAACTCTATCCTCCGTTTTGCGTTGCATTGTGTGATGGGAACTGAGTCTTATAATGGCTTCATTTTTATAAAAAGCATTGCGATGTTTAAAAGAAAGATTGGTTTTAAAGCACTGGCAATCCAATGGAGTAAACCCGTTCCGCGAAAGTGGCGTGGTCCTGTGATTAGCCATATATTAAATGTGTTGAATAGATTTCTCATACCAATTAAATGACTGACTCGTAGTTTGTTTCACTTTCAAACTCGGGTGCCCCTTTTTCTACACGGGCAGCCTTGTTTTCAGGTTTAGCTGGTTCTTTCTGGATAGCTAGAGCTGAAGATGGATTCTATTATTTATCTCTTTTTATGCTGTTCAGCTCCTATTGTACATATTATGTTTGTTTTCTGCTGTAGACATTTATGTATAGCTGAACTGTATTTGTACTAATTATGATCCTGTATACTGTGTAACTCTGATGATTACTTTTAACTAGTATATTCTATTGTTCATTATCTGGTGTATTTATTTATTTCTGTTCTGCTATTATCTGTTTCTGTGTTATATTCCATGGATTACCCTTGCCACCACCAGTACGGGGTTTGGGGTCATCTCAAAAATACAGTTCAGCTATACATAAATGTCTATAGCGGAAAACAAATCATAGTACGTACAATAGGAGCTAAACAGCATAAAAAGAGATAAATGATGGGATCAATCTTCAGCTCTAACTTTCCAGAACGAGCTTGCTAAAACCTGAACACAAGGCTGCCAGTGTAGAAAAAGGGGCACCCGAGTTTGCAAGGGAAAAAACTACGAGTCAGTCGTGGGACCGGTATGAGAAATCTACTTAACAAATTTAATATATGGCCAATCACAGGACCACGCCACTTTCGCAGAATGGTTTACTCCATTGGATTGCCAGTGCTTTAAAACAAGTAAATCTTTTAAACATCGCAATGCTTTTTATAAAAATGAAGCCATTATAAGATTCAGTTCCCATCACACAATGCAACGCAAACCGGAGGATAGAGTTTTTACCTTATAATGGCCAAAATATGCTTGATACGAATAAAACAAAAGCATTTAGTATTATTACTAGTGTTTATATGTTTCAAAAACAACTTCAAATCATAAGTATCAATCATAGACGGCATTAATGCCCCATACCACTATCTCACCATATATAGATATACAATCAAAACCGCAAAGTCACGTTGCTCGAGTGACCCTTGGATCGTTAGGGCCAGTCCACCGATGTGGATTAAAATGCCTGAACACCGCGTTTCCCACCCTTTGGAGCGTAAATGAGTCCTATGACCCTACCGGCTTCACATAGTCACCGATATATCTGAGGCACCTCGCAACAGCAACAACCACCCAGGTGAAAATAATATAAATGTCAGGGCTGGTAGGTCACTGACACCATCCTAGCTAGAAGGAAACGCATGCCCTCCCTGAGGTCCTCTCCTATTTCTGGTTCATACCAGGTGTGAAGCTCGCAAATTCACGTTATACACAAAGCTATGCTACATAGGCCGTGCTTTGATCATTAACCACAAGACTTTGCTTTTTAACAGAAGCCTTGATCATTTGCCACTCAGGCGTGCCACACAGGCCGTTCACTCCATGCGACTGATTTCTATCGATATATAACCTCTGAGCTCGTACGTCTCAGAGAAAGGCGTTAAGCAAGAGAATAAATTCTCCGCCGCCAAACAAATATTTATTTAATAGAGATCAATCAACACAGAACAAAATCCAATGTCAGACACACAGTCCATTTACAAGTTCTTTCTAGGTCTGAACGAAACCGGAGGCACCATATACCTCGCATATCCATCGATCTCCCAGTACGTCTGGATGATCACCACTTATTATCTATATTTCGGGATACCTCCCAATCAAGACATCAGTTATCATCCAACCGAGGTGAAGATCTCCGGTCTTCAACCACCGTCTTCATCATCGACTTCATATCGCCGATCCATTATTTGAAATTAGATTTAACTCGGCCTTTTCAAATAATTCATGTATATTTAGAATTTAAATCAATTTATTTCAATGGTTAAATTATTCGACATCAATAATTCTGTTCTTAATTGTAATTTTCACGCCAAACACATTCAGCCATCAAATATCCAATAAACCGAGTAAATTCGGTTTATTTCCATTCCATATCATTTATAATATTTTGTAACGTTTTTTCGCTATTTTTATTTATTTAAAAATAACCATTTCATTCAAATGACACTTCAGGCCATAATGCGGCGATGGCGCTGTTTTTCTTCAAATTTGATTTACACATATCTGAAAATCTAACCGTTGGATTGTGACGGCCCGCCCCGCACCAACCGACATTTACTCCAAAAATGCGCTGTACACATGTCTAGTTAGCACGAGACGGTCGTCAAAAGGAAAGGAAGAAGACGAAGAATCAACAAGGAACCTGTAGAATGTCTCACAGCGCATAGAACAAAATATAGTAACAACATACTTGACATAAAATAGGTGAGACAGTGCATAAGCTGAAAACAAACTATTATAGTAGCGGAAAATCCAAATGCAGCTTATGTTTCACATCATCGTTATTACAATTTTTCAAACTGTCTCTAAAGGTAAAAGCAAGATAAGTGAGGTACATTACTAATGCCCAAGTAGTGACCACCAACAACACAGGGAGAATATATATATATATATATATATATATATAATACGTGGAAGCCTCCTGCTCGCCTCCAGATCAGCTACTCGTGCATCACCAGCTAACCTGTCTCTAGTCTGCCCGTTTAGGAGCACCCAGAGTAATAAGAAGAGACATAAAACTCTGGGCCAGACAAAAGTCTGGTATGGGCGAAAGCAGCTAAACAGAATAATAACAGTTATACTAAACCATACCTGAACCTGGACCTGCAACCAAAGAGTTAGCACTACATACTGTACAACACTCTAAGGTGCCACTACATATGGTGTATAAGCATATGGTGGTGGGAGTGTGCATGTCACAGTGATGGCAAACAATCAAGCATAGCAACCATCCTCACATCTCTCATTCAGTGCGTAAAGCATACGATATCCACCACTTCGACCACCCAATACTTTGTTATGATCACTCTGCCCCATGAAGTCACAACGGCTTCACTGCACTGATCCATAACCACTAATTCTTCGCTATGTCCACTTTGCCCCATGGAGTCGTACACACCCCACTGCACTGGCTCATAGCCTTACTAATCCTTTACTATGTCCACTCTGCCCCAGGGAGTCGCAACGGCTCCACTGCACTGGCTCATAGTCTTACTACGATCACTTTTCCCTTCGAGTCATGATGACTCTACTGCACTGATACGTAGCCTGTCATTCCTTTTCAGTGGTGAATCGAAGTTATGAACGTCGACAACTCCTTAGCACACGTCCCGCAGCAAAGCCCAACCATGAAGTGAACACATTGGTTCCCAACTGGATCCTGAGCTCTAACTTCCATTTGGACTACCTTTGCATCTCGGGTTATTGGTCATCACTCGATCGGTTTGGATCCTCAGTCCTTCTTCTCTATCGGTTCGGATCGGCCTCCTTCCAAGTGCTTTGGGTCAGGTTGTGGCCTCCAAGTCCCTTCGTAGTACATCGGCTCGGTTCGGATGCCCTCTGGCGGGTTGGATCGGGTAGATGCATCTTGGTTCGGTTCGGTAACTCTCCTCCTTTAGATGTTGGTCCCTTTAAATGTGATGCTCCGATCCGATCCCAGTTTAACCATAATGGTCTTCCTTTTTCGCCAAACTTTCTCTTATGCCATGCCTCGGTTCGGTGATCCCTTGCCCAGCCCATTATTCGGTCCGAGCCCATCCATCTGATCCGATCCGAAAACCTGCACCGTCTTTCTGCAACTTTTCCAACGAGCGTTTTTTGCCATTCGACGGCGTTTTCGACCATTCTAACTATCCTAATCAATCACGAAGCATACCATAGAGTCATAGCAACAAGTAAAAGTGTCCTCAAACTCCAAAACATTAATATAATAGGTTAAAATGGATCAAACATAGCCAAAACCTCATATTTTCCCTTAAGCATGTTTAAGCAAAACTAGTGACATGATTAGTAAAATTTAACCAAATCAAACCCAATTTCTAACAGAGGTCTAAAACGTTATTTCAAAATTTATCAATATTTTTCCAGATTTTTAACATGTATAAATTCGCTAATCAACACTAGTTACCCTTAATTAACCATAATTAGTGAGGAACTATGCAAATCACTCACCTTAGCCACAAATAAACTTTAGATCTAAAATAAATCTCTGATATGGCATGAATAAAAATGCCAAACAGCAGCTCTAATTTTGATTTGGTGAAGATCTCGCTTAATTTGATGTTGCTAAGCTTAATCCTTGATTAGAAAGTGATTTGGAGGTGATTTAGAGATTGGATGCCATTTTTAGGGTTTCTAAGAGGTAACTGGAGGCTAGAAAACTGAAATGGAATGAAACCCTAACTCTTTTCACCCTCCCCATAACCCTAATCCCGAAATGGGTTATGAGCCCATTCACTAATTACCTTATTTGGCCCGGTTAAGCAGTTTTTCACCTTCCAAGCCTTATTTTAGTTATTTCTCCTAAACGGTAAGTCCGTTTTCCACATGTGACCACTCTACGGAAAGTTAAACCAACATCTGAAGCCAATGGAAGTGGTTTCAGGTCAAAACTCCTTTCCAATCAAAAGTTATAGCCGAAACAAGATCAGCTAGGAGCAAAATGGTCATTTAAAAATCGGCAAAAATCATGAACATGGGAAATGACCCCAATGGTCGTTTCCCAAAGCCACATGACCATACGACTTCATATAAGAAAGAAATAAATATTCTACGATTCTCCGATGCGTAGAATGCGGGTTGTTACATGGATCTTCACAAATTTTATATCATTAGAATGATCTTTTCAAAACGAATCCAACGATTTCAGTTTTGGGAAAATCCGACGGTCGGATCTCCCGGTACACTCGTTTGAAGTTTCAATTTCAAAATACGAACTGCAGCGTCGTTATTCGATTTAATTTAATTATATTTATATATATACATAAATATAATTTGTTCTGGTGCTGTTTTTCTTTAGATTTGAATTAAACATTCCAGGCAATCCAACCGTTGGATTTTCACAAAGTGGGTATCGTTGGAAAGATATTTCCAAAGCGAACCCAATGGTTTCGGTTTCGGGAAAATCCAGTGGTCGGATCTCCCACACTAATCGTTTGAAATCATGGTTTCAAAACACGAACTGCAGCTTCGTTATTCAATATATTTTAATTATATATATATATATATATATATATATATATAATCGATTCTTCGACTTCAAAACCATTTTCACTTCATATATTTGATAAAAATGATATTTTTATCTAACAGATATTTATTTCAACACATGAATTTTTTATTTCAACACATGAATTTCTATTATTTTATTTCAACACAGGAATTTCTGTTCAACACATGAATTTTATTTCAACATTCAACACATGAATTTTTCTATAGTTTATATATATAATAAAAATGTGATTTTTATTGTAAAACAATTTATTTCAAAACACGATTATTTTAGATAATTTATATATAAGGTAAAAATGTTATTTTTGGTGTTAAAACAATTTATTTAAACCACTAATATTTTATATAGTCTATATATATGATAAATATGTTATTTTTATCTTCCGAAGAATTTATTCAATGCACGAAATCCATTTAACACATGAATATTACTTCAACACATGAATTTTATTTCAACATTCAACACATGAATTTTATTTCAACATTCAACACATGAATTTAAACCAAATACAGAAATATTTCAAAAAAATTTGGCAGCATAACGGTAGGGTAGTTAAAACCAGCACCATCACTAGTACGTCTCCTTGCTCTACCTTAAAGCCTTGCAGCTTTTGACAATGCAGATTTTCAATATCTAGTTCGTACGTAGACGAATTTTCCTATATATTAATCCTATCGGGATTTCAATCATAGTCAATCATTTCAAACCAACCATTCATGATATTCACCAAATTTTCACATCGACCAATAATCCAAACGATATCACAACCAATATATATCGTCCATGGTCTGTGGACGAGGGGAGTATACATACATATATATATATATACGTATATAACTATATTTCGATTTCATTGCAATATTGTTTCAATTTATTTCAACGCATATATTATTTTTACAACGCATATATAACTTATACATCGAACATACAACTTATACAACGCTTATACATGAGGTGTACAACGCTTATATAACTCATACTTCGACTATATAATTTATACATCGTTGTTTCCATATCGTTTATAATTCAGAAATCTCACATTGGGTTCCACTCCACCAAAAATTGTAAAAGGCTCAGAAAAATATCCGGCCTCTTCTAGAATGTAGAAGATGTCCTCACGAGTCCACTGTCTCTTGTTTCACTGGATTTCGTCAACAAACGAGAAAGATACGATTTTTACAGTGAAATCATAAACCGTAGCGTTTTTAAGTGCTATAAACTGTTTAAAATAGAAACAACCGTTACCTCCACGATATCTTCAAAACTAGGTTTCGAAATTACTTCTGATCCGTAGTACATGAGGCTGATCAGGTTGCACCACATTCTCCAGCTCCGAGAGGCGCTCCGGCGGGTCCTCCCTGATGAACTCGACGACGACTGGGAGGAGGTGGAGGGCTTCGAACGGGGCTTCTTCAGAGGGTTGATATAGTCAAAATACAAGATGAGGAGGGGGGACGGGTATGGATTTGAAGAGCATGAAGAGTACTTCAAAAATATCAATTGGGGCGTTGGCCATCAGTGCGTGTGGAGGGAGATAAGGAGGAGGGAAGTTATGTAAAGGTTCCGCCGTTGACTCACGAGGCTATCGGTTTTTGTCGGGGGAGAAGGAAGATTATGATTGGCTGGTTTTTTCTATTTATATATTTTTAAAATCCCAAAATACCCCTTTTCACATACTAACTTCAATCCAACCCCAGTGACTATCGTCCCTAGCTAAATACCCCCATTCCGAACACAATGGGATATGTTTCGTTGGCCCATTCGACTGTTTCTGTCAGTTTCTCTTCAAATTAAAATATAAAACATTCAATATTTGAGTTGAACGTACATTTCAATTTGCCGGGGCCACATATTGATTCTAAAAATTCCTGAAAAAATAAATCTAGCTATGTTTTGACGATACAGTCCCAACAAAACTAGATTCGTCGAAATCTGAGACTGTTTGAAAAATGGCCCTTTTTGGTCGATCCAATTTAACAGAAATCGACCAAACACATTTTCCTTTGCCACTCTCATATACTAACTTCAAAAATTATGAAATTTGAAACCTAGTAATAATTTGACATCCCGAATCCAACAAAAGTGGTTTCGTCAAATTCTGAGGTCGTTTGCAAAATGTCTATTTTCACGGGCTATATATTCTCTATAGCGACCTTTCTGAAAATTCATTTGGCCATAACTTTTGATTCCCGCTATGAAACTTCGATTTTTCAGATTCGTTAGAAAGATATTCACTAACAGATTTAAATATTTTTGGTTTCACTAAAATCCATTTTATTTTCCACCCGGTACAGTCAGTCAAAGTTTGAATTGAAATTTTGAAATTGCCGCGCCAATTCAGGCCTTGTTTACAATTAAACAAAATTATATTTCTTTTCAAACATCGATTCAAACATACTTTTCGTTGTTATTATTTTATTTTAAATATAAAAATCCACTAAAATAGCCAAATTAAAAAATTTTAATTGGCTCAGATTTTCCGGGTTGTTACAATCTCCCCCACTTAAAACTTTTCGTCCTCGAAAAGGAACGAAGTCAAAAGTTGTTTAATTAACCAACTCATCTTTCATCCTGGCTTTCATTCTTCAACTTTTCTGTTTCTAAGAATTTTTAAATTCTTAAAAAATTTGGCTAACACCCTAAATTTTCAAATTTTTTTACCATAACCTCCTTTGTACGGGAAGGGGTTAGGAAATTTATTGGGCCGTATTAGGTACCCAATAAATCCTAATAAGTGTGCACATATTTATAGTGATATATTCCGGTGTCCACAGGGGAGTGTGTATAAATCATAACTCCAGAGAATAAATTCTCATCACCCTATAAATGGTTTTTTTGTGCCTTAATGACCAGAGAGAAGTGTTTATTGTCATCTCCAGACCCGTGTGGGGTTTTTATTATTCTTGCAATTAACCGTTACATTTTATATGGTCCATATTAGTCATCAGTTCAACCTGTAATATATAGTCATCGCCATACAAGCCTCTCGCTTGTATGGTAAATCTTCAACCTCGTCACACAAGCCCCAAATGCTTATGTGGTATATGATGAAGTATGCCTATCTTCAAGAAGTATGCCATGTAGTGTAGTTCAAAATTAATTGTTACTATCCTATGGAGACATTTATTATTACACACAGAACAACCCGCACTCCGCACCCAATAGCATTCACAGGAGTCGATATAATGATAAAATTGCACATCCAACTCATTAAGGTTTACCTATTTGTCGGGCTTGCAAATAAATTCTTTACTCACCAGCTAATCCATTTACCTATCCAAACATATATAATGCACATGTGTATATTTCTATCTATTTTTAAATCAGTTCAATATGTGATTTAATTGCATAGATTTACCCTTCGTTCATTGATTAAATTAACTATCATTCTAATAATTTAGTTAATCAAATCCACAATCACACAACACAAGCAACAATCAATTTGTTTTTAACTTTTCAAAAATAAACTAATTAATTCATATACTCTTTTTAAAATCATTCAGACTATAGAATTAAAAATTATACATCCATGAAAAGAAAACAACAACAAAGTTGGGAACAAAATGGTAATGCAAAGTATGGTAAATGTACCTTGCACCAGAGTCACTCATAGATATCCACCTTGCACTTCAGATAGGCTTTCTTAATGCTCTCCTCAATTTCCCACATACAATCTCACGGATCTCCACTCCATTGCACTTTGACTAAGTGAACCTTCTTGTTCCTCAGTTCTTTGGTTTCTTTGCCAATTATCTTTAGCGGCTCTCTTCTAACAGCCAATTCTGGAGTAATTTCTATATCCCATTGTGCTGCTTCTTCCATGATCAAATCTGGATCATAAATATGCTTTCGCAGTTGAGATACGTGAAATACAACATGCACTCCAGGCAACCAATCAGGCAATTGAACTCTATAAGCGAGAGTTCCAATCCGTTCAAGTATAGGGAATAGACCAACAAATCTAGGTGCCAACTTCCCAGTTTTGCCAAATCGAACTACTCCTCTCATCAGAGAAACCCTTAGATACACATAGTCACCAACAACAAATGCTGAATCCCTCCTTCTCGAGTCTGCATAGCTCTTCTATCGGCTTTGAGCTTCTTACTGACCTCAGGACTATCAGTCTCAGACTCCTCTTTCTTACTAGAACTGACTTCCTCTTCGTCATTCAAAAGACCTTTCTTATGGAGATCTTCATACTGATAAGCCATGTATATCATTTCTGAAAAAGGAAGCTTCACATGCCCCATAACTCTATTTTGGTACTTTCTTTGATGCCCGTTAATAAATCTCAGATTATTCCTCTTCGGATTTTCAATTAGATGCCGGGCAAAATGAGAAAGTTCGTTGAATTTCTTATGATATTCTGGAATATTCATATCCCCTTGTATCAAATAACAGAATTCATCGCATAACCGCTCAGTTGCTTCTAGTGGAGTAAATCTTTCACTGAAAATCTCTTTAAATCTATCCCAGGTAATATTACCTTCTGGATTATCTTCAATAACCATTTCCCACTAGATTAAAGCTTCATCTTTGAGCGCCCAGGATGCCACTAATCTTTTCTGATCATCTCTCAGCTGGAGACGCTCAAAAATTCTTTCTGCAGAACTCATCCATGCCTGAGTTTGAATAATGGATTCATTTCCCGAGAATTGTGCTCCACCCAGATTTTGATATTTCTTTAATAGAGCTTCTAGATCTGGTTCTGCATTCCTTCTTCTGTTTCTGACACTCATTTTCTAGTACTTCTGCAAATAGCAGATCAAGTGTCAGGTCAACAGAAAAGAAATTATAAAGCATAGAAACGTATACTTGAAGGTAAATGTTTCCATCAGGGTGTATTTCATTCTGCTATACTCGTACTAGGATATTACTGATCCTATCTGTAATGGGTTACTCATCCTAGAACACTACTAGTTTTATTTCTGACGAGTTCGTTAATATGTTATATTCCAGAATTAAGCTTAACCAAAGCTTTGATACCACGTTGTGACGACCCCAAAACCCCGTACGACGGTGGCAAGGGTAATCTTTGGAATATAACACATAAACAGATAAAAACAAAATAGAAATAAATAAATAAACTGGATAACATAATCATCAGAATTACACAGTATACAGGATCATACTTAGCACAAAATACAGTTCAGCTATACATAAATGTCTACAGCGGAAAACAAAACATAATATGTACAATAGGAGCTGAAAAACATAAAAAGAGATAAATGATAGGATCCATCTTCAGCTCCAGCTATCCAGAAAGAGCCTGCTAAAACCTAAACACAAGGCTGCCAGTGTAGAAAAAGGGGCACCCAAGGTTGCAAGTGAAACAAACTACGAGTCAGTCATGGGACTGGTATGAGAAATCTACTTAACATATTTTAATATATGGCCAATCACAGGACCACCCCACTTTCGCCGAACGGGTTTACTCCATTGGATTGCTAGTGCTTTAAAACAAGTAAATCTTTTAAACATCGCAATGTTTTTTATAAAAATGAAACCATTATAAGACTCAGTTCCCATCACATAATGCAACGCAAACAGGAGGATAGAGTTTTATCTTATAATGGCCAAAATATGCTTAATACGAATAAAACAAAAGCATTTGGTATTATTACTAATGTTTATATGTTTCAAAAACAACTTCAAATCATAAGTATCAATCTAGACGGCATTAATGCCCCATACCACTATGTCGCCATATATAGGTATACAATCAAAACCGCAAAGTCACGTATTTGGAAATTGGATTTCCATCATGAATCAAGGCAAAAGATAGTCCTTACCGACTTCGAGACTCTCTAGCCCAAGCCTCAGGATCAAAGCTCGAGTGACCCTTGGATCGTCAGGGACGGTCCTCCTATGTGGATTAAAATGCCTGAACACTACGTTTCCCCACCCTTTAGGGCGTAAATGAGTCCAATGACCCCATCGGCTTCACATAGTCACCGATATATCCGAGGAGCCTCGCAACAGCAACAACCACACAGGTGAAAATAATATAAATGTCAGGGCTGGTAGGTCACTGACACCACCATAGCTAGAAGGAAACTCATGCCCTTCCTGAGGTCCTCTCTCGTTTCTGGTTCATGCCGAGGTGTGAGGCTCGCGAATTCATGTTATACACAAAGTTATGCCACATAGGCCGTGCTTTGATCATCAACCACAAGACTTTTCTTTTCAACAGAAGCCTTGATCATTTGCCACTCAGGCATGCCACAAAGGCAGTTCACTCCATGCAACTGATTTCTATCGATATATAACCTCTGAGCTCGTACGTCTCAGAGAAGGGCGTTAAGCAAGAGAATAAATTCTCCGCCGCCAAACAGATATAGATTTAATAGAGATCAATCCGCAAAGAACAAAATCCATTGTCAGGCACACGGTCCATTTACAAGTTCGTTCTGGGTTTGAATGAAACCGGAGGCACCATATACCTCGCATATCCATCGTTCTCCAAGTACGTCTGGACGATCACCACTTATTATCTATATTTCGGGATACCTCCCAATCAAGACATCAGTTATCATCCAACCAAGGTGAAGATCTCCGGTCTTCAACCACCGTCTTCATCATCGACTTCATATCACCGATCCATTATTTGAAATGAGATTTAACTCGGCCTTTTCAAATAATTCACGTATATTTAGAATTTAAATCAATTTATTTCAATGGTCAAATTATTCGACATCAATAATTCTGTTCTTAATTGTAATTTTCACGTCAAACACATTCAGCCATCAAATATCCAATAAACCGGGTAAATTCGGTTTATTTCCATTCCATATCGTTTATAATATTTTATAACGATTTTTCGCTATTTTTATTTATTTAAAAATAGCCATTTCATTCAAACGACACTTCAGGCCATAACGTGGTCGTGGCTCTCTTTTTCTTCAGATTTGATTTACACATATATGAAAATCTAACCGTTGGATCTTCACAAATTTAATATCATTAGAAAGATCTTTTCAAAACGAATCCAACAGTTTCTGTTTTGGGAAAATCCGACGATACACTCGTTTGAAGTTTCGATTTCAAAATATAAACTGTAGCGTCGTGTATCGATTTAATTTAATTATATTTATATTTATATATATATAAATATAATCGATTCTAGCACTGTTTTTCTTCAGATTTGAATTAAACATTCCAGGCAATCCAACCGTTTGATTTTCACAAAGTGGGTATCGTTGGAAAGATATTTCCAAAGCGAACCCAAGGTTTCGGTTTCGGGAAAATCCGATTGTCGAATCTCCCGCACTAATCATTTGAAATCACGGTTTTAAAACACGAATAGCAGCTTCGTTATTCGATATATTCTAACTATATATATATATATATAATCGATTCTTCGACTTCAAAACCATTTTCACTTCATAAATTTGATAGAAATGATATTTTTATCTAACAGATATTTATTTCAACACATGAATTTTTTATTTCAACACATGAATTTTTATTCAACACATGAATTTCTATTCAACATATGAGTTTTGTTTATTTTATTTCAACACAGGAATTTCTGTTCAACACATGAATTTCTATTCAGCACATAAATTTTTCTATAGTTTATATATAATATAAATGTGATTTTTATTGTAAAACAATTTATTTCAAAACACGATTATTTTATATAGTTTATATATAAAGTAAAAATGTTATTTTTGGTGTTAAAACAATTTATTTAAACCACTAATATTGTATATAGTCTATATATATGATAAAAAGTTATTTTTATCTTCCAAAGAATTTATTCAATAAACGAACTCCATTCAACACATGAATATTACTTCAACACATAAATTTTATTTCAACATTCAACACATGAATTTAAGCCAAACACGGAAATATTTCAGAAAATTTCGGCATCATAACGGCAGGGTAGTTAAAACCGGCACCGTCCCTAGTACGGCTCCCCGCTCTACCTTAAAGCCTCGCAGCTTTTGACAATGGGGATTTTCAATATCTAGTTCGTACGTAGATGAATTTTCCCATATAATAATCCTATTGGGATTTCAATCACAATCAATCATTTCAAACCAACCATTCATGATATTCACCAAATTTTCACATCAAACAATAATCCAAACAATATCACAACCAATATATATTGTCCATGGTCTGTGGACGAGGGGAGTATGTGTGTGTGTGTATATATATATGCGTATATAACTATATTTCGATTTCATTTCAATATCGTTTCAATTTATTTCAACACATATATTATTTTTACAATGCATATATTGTTTTTACAACGCATATATAACTTATACATCAAATATACAACTTATACAACGCTTATATATGTGGTGTACAACGCTTATATAACTCATACTTCGACTATATAATTTATACATCGTTGTTTCCATATCTTTTATAATTCAGAAATCTCACATTGGGTTCCACTCCACCAAAAATTGTAGAAGGCTCAGAAAAATATCCGGCCTCTTCTAGAATGTAGAAGACGTCCTCACGAGTCCACTGTCTGTAACACCCCACATCCGTTAAGGTCACTCACAAAGGGAATGCCTTAACTTCAATGGAGCATTATGGGTACTGGAACATAAATATTACAAGACAGACATATATAAAACAACGGAAGGTAAAGTAGAAGTACTTCATATCATTTATTAAATATAATTGTTTACAATAAAAGCCCATCAACTTCCAATACCCAATTACATAGCCAAAATATCTGTCTTGCTCAAAAAAAAGAAGCATAAAAATAAATTGTAGTATTTCCCAATAAAGCAAAGCAAGACATAGCCAAGAGAGATCCAATCAGTACATGAAAGAGCCTTGGAGCTTGGTAAAATCCGAACTAAGCTATAATCCCACCCTACGAACCGGGGGGGGGGGGGGGGACGAAAGAAAAAGAGGCGAAACAAACTGGGTCAGTCATAAATACTGAGTAAGTCCTAGCAACTTTCAACATAAAAACAGGTAAAGATAATATGGCATGAATAAACTGAAAGTAAACATAAGCGTGATGACGGGGTGAGTTACAGGCACGATGAATCAAGTATAACATCCCATACTTCCTATCAAGAGTAGCATCACAAGGTTCCTACCAAGTATCACATCGCAAGGTTTCTATAACATCGCAAGATTTCTAAGCTTCACCATTATCCTATTTTCCTTGATTTTCTATATTCTCTGCACCACCTAACTAGCGTTTCAATTAGTTTACTAAGTTTTAATTACAAGATAAGTGATCCTCCATAACCCGTATGATAGTTTCATAGGTATACATCCCACGATGAGGGTCCCACCTCATATTGACAGTTTCATGTCCCCACCGCACCTATCTTAATTGAACGACTCTTACTTACAATGTTTCATATGTGTTATATACTAAGGTTATCCCAACCCCGTAGTTGTGGTAGCCTTCAGCACTACATCTAATATGAGGATTTTCTCCTCAACCAGCCCAATTACCATAAATGTGTTAGATGTATCCTTACTACCCTCATCGATCGGCTCCTACTCGACCTAGTTCTTGCGCCCCCCTACTCGTAGATACATGTGTTGGTCCCACCCTAGGGTGTATCAATCCTTAGGATGGCAACCACGACAACCTTTTTGATGCACAACTATATATCTACTAATGCCCAATGGCTAAATTTTCAACTTCGGAATACGTGCACGCCCGTAATCCGTCGGAACCTGCACCGCTACATCCTCTGCCGCTGTTTTGACCGCTTACAATCAACCCAGTAATCGTGCCCCACCCTACCTAGCCCAGGGTACCGTAAATACCTAATGTGGGTTACTGCTGAAAATGGGTCCCGCTACTAGGGTTTTCCCAGGGTCTATTCATATACCCCACAGGTTGGTTAAGTGTTATCTATTTAACTTAACCCCACCCCCATCATGATACCGTGGTTAAGTGTTCTCTCTTGTGTTACTTAACCCTACCGCATGTCTATATCGGTTAAGCGTTCTCCCCTGTGTTAACTTAACCCTTACCACACCTCATGTTAGATTGGTTAAGTGTATGTTAACTCAACCTCATCCACCAGCCATTTTATAATGGCTAAGTGTTACCCTCATGTATTTACTTAACTCTACCACACATCAGGTTATATCGGTTGGGTGTTATCAACCCATTCAAGTTAAACCAACCCATTTAACTTAACCCTCCCATTCGTCAGATTGCATTGGTTAAGTATTTCAAATAATTCATGGCTTAACCCCCCCACGTATCATGTCAAGTTGGTTAAGTGCTGTCTAGTGATTCATAACTTAAACCCGTTGTCTTAGCATATTAAATTGGTTAAGTGTTTTCATGTAGTTCATGACTTAACCTGCCCATGTATCATGCTAAGTTGGTTAAGTATTATCCATATGTTCAAGTTGACTTAACCCTGCTACGTGTCATGTTATATTGGTTAAGTGTCATTAGTCTAGTCATATTACTTAACCCACCCACTGGTCTGATTAACAGTTATGTTGGTTAAGCCCGCATTTATAAGTTTTACATGTTCTTAACTCATACCGGTTAGGTCCACATTTACATGTCAAATTTCCATGTCATCCCACCTAACCCTCTAACCATACTCACGTCTTATTATGGTTAGTATTCCTTAATTCATTCATTATGACGAACGGATCATGACCTCTCACATTAGACTGTGCATTTAGTGGCCACTGGATTTGTCGGGCGGTTCAGGGCAGATTTACACCACAAACTGAGTCTAACCTCGTGTCATAAACCATTACGCCTATAATTTGGCCTTCGAACTCTCACATTAGACTGACACTTTGTGGCTACTGGATTTGCCGGGCGGTTCCGGGCAGATTTACACCACAAACTGAGTCTAACCTTGTGTCAAAGGTTCATTAATGGTCGTATTCCACCCAAAACCCCAATATCAGTTCATGTGTTTAACATACATAAATGTTCATGTAACAACCCGTATTTTCAATAACCTGTTATAACATAAATCGAGGCAGAATTTAATTTATAAATCTGAATCAAGGGAAACGGGCTATCCCATTGCGTTCGTCTCAGAAAAATACGCGAAATAGAGTCCGAGTTTTCGAAAATCGGAGTCCGTATGACCCGATTAAGGCCCAACGAAGTTTTCAGAAAAATTCAAAGTAAAAACAGATTTCAAATTCAAGTTTGAATTTGGAAATTAGGGTCAGATTGGGCCAGGCGGGAAAATTCCCGCCAGAGCACCCAAGTCGACAGCCCTATCGACTTGGGAGTCGACTTGGTTGGACCCAAGTCGACAGCCCTGTCGACTTAGCTGTCGACTTGGTTCAGCCGAGCAGTTTTGCCTGGTGCACCATTTTGGGGTTTTGGTTAGGTTTTGGGGCCAGATTCGGTTTTAAGGGCTGAGATTGGAATTAGGGTTTAATCCTAAGGTTGAAACTAATCCTAATCTCTATAAATAAGCCCCTAACCTAACCCTAAATCATCATTATTCATTCATACAACTAAACTATGGCAAAATCATTCCTCTCATGGCCTCCACTCTCTTCATAAAATTCCTAAGTTATTTCTATGAGAGATTTTCCATGCATACAAGTGTTTTCAAGCTTGTATGAGTGTCATTAGCTTGCATTCAAGTCAAGTTTCCATATTTACATCATAAAGCAAGAGTTTTGATCATTTTGGCTCAAGGGTTTTTCTATTAGAGCTTGCATTTTGGGTTTAATTGATTGCATAAGGGCTTTGTCATATTTTTGTGTCTTCATAAGCATTGTAAGCCCTTTTCTACTTTCATATTTAAAATCTAAAGTTAAATGAATGATGTAAGTTTGGTTGATCATTATGATATGCAAGTTTGCCATGATATGCAAGTTTACTAGGTCATGTTATGCAAGTTTGATATGTTATGATATGCAAGTTTACCATGTTATGCTATGCAAGTTTGCCATGTTATGATATGCAAGTTTATCATGTTATGTTATGCAAGTTTGCCATGTTATGATATGCAAGTTTATCAAGTTATGTTATGCAAGTTTGGGTTGATCATTTTACTCATGATATCATGTTATGCAAGCTTATCTTGAGTATATGAACACAAATCTTCAAGCTTTATGCTAAAGGTTGCATTTTGGCAACATGTAAGTTATCATGTCTCTTATGATAACTTGCATGTAAGGCTAAATGCGAACTTATGGCAACTTCTACATGTCATTTATCACCATGTATCACTTATATGCTAATTTTGGTTTTATGCATACTTTTGAGGCCTAAAAATGTAATATGCAAGTATATGAACATATGTACATTTCATATGCCACCATGTTAAACTTGTGGCTTCAACACCTTTATGTCATGATTATGCCAAGTTCCCTCTTTCTATCCTTTATGCGCTATTGTGATATGTAAGCGATGGGATTGCGTTTGGGGTTGGGTAAACTTAAAAGACATAAAAACATAAGATTGGGAATTCACCTATTAAGTTAGGTCTACCCATTGGGAATTTACCTATTAAGTTAGGTCTACCCAAATTCTTGAAAAACTTGTAACATGTTTTGGAAACATGATGGACATGACACTTAGAAAATATAAGTGTGACCAACTCGAGGTTGGGTTGAGTTTGTAGCGTAAACCTACCCGGAACCGACCGGCTTAACTAGTTGCTACAAACAATAGGACCCAATGTGAGAAGTTGGTCATGTTGTACCTTGAACCCGAGGTTAGACCAAGTTGTGGTATAAAGCTACCCGGAACCGACCGGCTTAACTAGTAACCGCAATGAAGTCTAATGTGAGAGGTTAAGGCACGTTAATTAATTAATGCCTCATGATTAGGGTTAAGTCATGGTCCACTTAATACTTAACCAATTTGGGCTTGGTAGATTAATCAGGGTTAAGTCGTGAACTCATCGTTACACTTAACCAAGTTAATCCATGATTAGCAAGAGGGTTAAACCGTACTTAACCCACTAGAAAATCCTAGCAATGGGGGTCCACTCCAGCAGTAATCCCAAGTTTGTATCATTAAGACCCTAGGGACTAGGCTAGGGTGGGGGCACGATTACTGGACTTGAGGTAAGTGACCAAAAACGACGGCAGAGTGGTACGCCGGTGTAGTTCCGGGCGGACTATGGTCGTGCACATAGTCCGAAGCTGGGGAAAACATGCACGGGTACCAGTAGATCGAGACTGTGCACTTATGTTTATGGTGTCCAGGGGTTGACACCCTAGGGCTTGATACACCCGACGGGAGACCCTGCACAGTCTGACTACAATTATGTTTGGGCCGTAATGACACCAACACGTGACGAGTTAGGCTTATAGGGTGCCGATCGACTAGACCGTTTGGTTGGACCGCGTATTAGGGTCACTTCATGTTATTGGGCCAAAGCTTGGGCCAAGGGATCAATACTTGTTTATTCAAGTCATGTTAGTTTGCTAGTACACCTGTGGTGCAAAAACCTTAAACCTGATTATGCGATGACACCTTTATCTACCTTGTTAGTTAATCATCATGCTAGTATGTTGTTATCCTTATGTTCATCCCTGCTTCTCATGCCAGTTAACTTTATCAGTTTACATTGATTGTAGTAGGGCTTACTCAGTCTTTTTGACTGACCTGTTTTCCTTTCGCCTCTTTTCTTCCGTTCCCCCCCTAGGTTCTCAGGGTGGGAATATTGGAGCTTAGCTTGGATTTTTGATCGCTTGCTTGTGGGATTTTAGCTCATGTACGGTCTTGACATGAAGCTAGCTATGGTTATCACTTATTTTGGGGATAGTACTTATGTATTTCAGTTTTTCAGTGATGTTGTTTTTATCTAGACTTGTGTATTTGGAAAGTTGACATTATGTTGTATCAGACTTGTTTTGAAATAGTTTGAAATCTTCCGCTGTTTTACTTATCTTCTTTACTCTGTTTACATATATACATATGTTCTTGTTCTGCCTTGATATATCATTATGCATGTTTACCCGGTACAAATGCCCCTCCAAAGTCAGGGTGCTTGCAAGAGCCACCCTGGCGGAGGTGGGGTGTTACATTTGGTATCAGAGCATATGGTTTACGAGAAGGAACAAAAAGGTTTTTGAAACTTTTGGAAAACTATTTTCAAAACCAAGTATAAAGTATTTTCCAAAGAAAAGACTAGTTTATTTTAAAGGCTATTCCCCAAAAAGCCATTAGCAAAATTCCTTCGTTTTTCTCCATTCTGAATCTATCTTCTTCTTCGTTTTCTGTATGGCCGATAACTTTGCTATTCCGGAGGGAGTACACGTACCTGTTTGGTATAGGAGATTTTTGGAGGCTAGGGCGACCGAAGCCGGCCCCACAGATGTTCCTCCTCCTCCACCTCCGGTAGTTAATGTTCCTCCTCCTCCTGTCGCTGAGGTTCCTCTTCCTCCTCCCCCTCAGCATCCTCAAGCTGACTTCGCAAAGATTTGCAAAGACTTTAAGGCGATGGGTTGCAAGAATTTCATTGGAACCGAGACTTATGTAGAGGCAAGGAATTGGTTGAAAGAAACCGAAGATCTTTTTGCCTTCTTTGATATAGATGACCGTAGGAAGGTTTTATTGGCAGTGTGGTTGCTAAAGGAAGAAGCTGCACGTTGGTGGGTGGTCACCACCGCTGCTAGGCCAATTGAGACTTGGGATGACTTTCGGGGAAAGTTTGGACTAAGGTTCCTATCACTGAAGCAAGGGGACATGACTATTAGGGAATACATAGATAAGTTTAATCAACTGGCTCGGGTCGGTTTAGACTTGGTTAACACAGCTCAGAAGAAGGCCCTATACTTTGCTCTAGGATTAAACGAGCCATTACATGGTTTAGCCATGACTCATATACCCTTGGGGGCAACTTTCGAGAGCTTGGTGAATATGGCCCTACTCAATGAAGAGAATAGGAGTGACAAGAAGGAGATCAAGATGAATGATACTCAAGCCAAGAAGACTGATTCCCAGTGGAAAGGAAATCAGGGTAATCCAAGCGGTCAGAGCAGTCAAGGCAATAAGAACAAGAACAAGAGTCAAGGCAACAAGGGGAACAACAACAAGGGCAATAACGACAAGAGGAAGTGCCATTATTGCGGTTCAGTTGGGCATCTTATTAAGGATTGTAAGAAGAGGAAAAGGAAGAGTGGTGAATGCTATCATTGTGGTGAGTTTGGACATTTCAGCAAAGATTGCCCGAAGAAGCAAGGGCAAGGTCAGACTCAGTGTGCAAGACCGTCTGAAGGGCGAGTTCACCCCCTCAACATCGTTCTTCCAGCTCTTGATCGAGGTAGTGTTTCTGTTAAAAGTCTTGTTTACATTTCTGATTTTCTTGTTTGTACTTTGTTTGATTTTGGTGCATCGCATAGTTTATTTCATCTGATCTAGTTGAAAGTTTGCACCTAATTACTAGTCTAGTTAATGATCCCGTGTGTGTTTCAAATCCAATTGGGGTTTCCGCCCATTTGTCTATTATCTACGTGGATTTGAAAATCTCTATCTTTATTGTAAAGTTCTCGTGTGATGCTTATATTCTCGGTTTCATGGGGTATGGGTTGATTTTGGGCATGGATGGGTTGTCCAGTTTTGGAGCCATCCTTGATTTTTGAGCATAGGGTTGTGAGGCTCATGACTCGCCTCGGTAATACCCTAAAAATTTCTAGTAACCCTATGGGTCCCGTCACGTTGTGTTATCTTGAATCCCTCAACTCGTCTATCGATAGTTTGCAATCGGTGAGGGTGGTCCGAGAATATCCTGATATCTTGGGTGAAGTGAAGGGGGGGTTACCCCTAAGCGAGAGATTGATTTCCGCATTTATCTGGTTGATAATGCCAAGCCAGTTACGTGGCCGGTTAGGCACATGGTCCCGCGAGATGAGAGTTAAGAAAGCAAGTCAAGGAGTTGCTTGAGAAGAACTTCATACGATGAAGCATTTCCGAAGAGGGTGCTCAAGTAGTATTCGCTACTAATGTGGACAGTTCGCTTCGCCCGTGTGTTGATTATCGTGAGTTGAACAAGAATAGACAACCATTACCAAGGATCGATGATTTGTTCAGCTTGTAGGAACATCTGTTCCCTCTTGATCTTGCTACTGGATTCCATCAGCTCAGAGTAGCTGAAGATAGTATAGACAAGACTGCGTTCAGAACTCCGGATGGATTCTTAGAATGGCTGGTCATGCCATTCGGTTTGACTAATGCACCCGCCTACTTCGTGGACTTGATGAGTAGGGTGTCTAGGGAGTTCCTGAACGAGTTTGTGGTAGTCTTTGTAGACGATATCCTGACTTTCTTAAAGAACGAGGAAGAACATCCTAGACATCTCAAGGAGGTGATGGATACGCTTAGAGCGCATCAGTTGAAAGCCAAGTCCTCCAAATGTCATTTTGGAGAAAAAGAAGTTAGATTTCTTGGGCACATAGTTTCTAAGCAAGGCTTAGTGGTGGATCCTGCTAAAGTGGTCGCGGTTCAAAACCGAAAAGCTCCGACGAGGACAATTGAAGTAAGAAGTTCTCTCAGTTTAATTAGTTAGTTAGCGTCCCTTGAGCTTAGACCTACCCTTCTGGATCAAGTAGGGACTTCACAGAAAGAAGACCCGCAGTTAGTCGAGATCATGGACAAGTTGATTCGAGGCGAGAGGGTAAGTCACCTCGCTATAGATGACAAGGGATGGCTAAGACGCGATGAGAGAAAGAAGGTTCTTAAAGATGCACATCACCCGAGGAGGTGGCCGAGTTTGTCCCAAGGTGCATGTTGTGCCAACAGGTTAAAGGCTGAGTCATAGAAGCCCGGTGGGCTATTATAACCATTGGAGGTCCCCGCAATGGAAGAGGGAAAAGCGTCACGAAGGATTTCGTGGATGGACTGCCTAGATCAAGAAAGGGAATAAGAGCATGTGGGTCATAGTAGTTAGACTCACGAAGAGTGCTCATTTCACTCCGGTAAAGAGCGAAAGGACTGCATCATAACTAGCGACAGTTTACTTTCAAGAAATAAAGCGGTTTCATGGGGTTCCCTAAAGGGTAGTTAGTAACCATGACTCAGCCAGTCTTGGGATAGTCTACGGGAAGTCATGGGCAAGCAACTAAATCTAAGTACGGCCTATCATTCGCAGGCGGATGGTTCATTTCATTCAAGCATGAGTTATAGAAAATCACGTTAGTAAGAGCAACTGGCAACGTGGATTGGTATTTCCAAGAAAAGTTCTGCTGCGTGGAATACTTTATGGTAAGTAAACGAGATCCAGGATTCACTAGTGAATTTTGGAGAGCTTGCATGAAACCATGAGGTCATAGTTATGTTTAAGCCAAGAATGATAGAAGAGTAAGTAAAAGACGGTCGAAGCACAGTGGAGTTAAGCTCAAGGAAACGTGACTTAGAAGACTGAAGGCTAGATACGCGCATCATTTCTCTTTTTAAGAGCATATTCTTGATCCTTGTTTTCCTGTGGAACTTACTCGCATGTTATCTTTTTACGTATATCCTCTCGGTCCCATTCTCGGTCCTATTTCTGTCGGGAGGTATGACTTATTGGCTAGTAATACATGTCAGGGTTTGAAGGGGTCCGTTAGGTTGACTAAACCTTTTGGGCTTTTATAGGATTGGGGTTAAGTTAGGAAGGGATTTCTTGTAATCCAAAAGGAGTATATCTTGCTTATCTTCCCGATCTCTTTGTAGCATATCTTTTGCTATCCATGTTTGTCTTGATTATCTAGTTTATCATGTTAATCTTGTCATGAGAACCTTAGGTAGAAACCCTTTGGATGAAACATGTGTTTGAAACATGTTATGCTTGATGTTTGCAAGTGGTTGCAAGTGTTTGCAAGTGGTTACTCGTGGATGCATTATACACGTTAGGCACTAGATCGGCTCACACACTCCTCGTATTGCATATGCATGAGTGTTTATGCTTATTCATGGATGAAAATTTTTGTGTTATCACATGGATGTTGCATATGGATGTATGTTATGTGCACACATGTAGATGTTATACATTATGTCAGGAATTGCATACATATGGATTCATTTCACTAACATAATTTGCATTGATGATATTTGCATTAGATAAGTACATATACACACACCTTTGCATATGTTCATACAACATTTAGAATCTTGTAAGGACAATGATTGCTCGTGGATAATGTTTTGAGTAGATGGATGTTGGATGGTAGGATACGTTCTTCCTAACTTGAAGATTTCGGGGACGAAATCCTTTAAGGAGGGGAGAATGTAACAACCCGTATTTTCAATAACCTGTTATAACATAAATCGAGGCAGAATTTAATTTATAAATCTGAATCAAGGGAAACGGGCTATGCCATTGCGTTCGTCTCGGAAAAATACGCGAAATAGAGTCCGAGTTCTCGAAAATCGGAGTCCGTATGACCCGATTAAGGCCCAACGAAGTTTTCAGAAAAATTCAAAGTAAAAACAGATTTCAAAATCAAGTTTGAATTTGGAAATTAGGGTCAGATTGGGCCAGGCGGGAAAATTCCCGCCAGAGCACCCAAGTCGACAGCCCTGTCGACTTGGGAGTCGACTTGGTTGGACCCAAGTCGACAGCCCTGTCGACTTGGCTGTCGACTTGGTTCAGCCGAGCAGTTTTGCCTGGTGCACCATTTTGGGGTTTTGGTTAGGTTTTGGGGCCAGATTCGGTTTTAAGGGCTGAGATAGGAATTAGGGTTTAATCCTAAGGTTGAAACTAATCCTAATCTCTATAAATAAGCCCCTAACCTAACCCTAAATCATCATTATTCATTCATACAACTAAACTATGGCAAAATCATTCCTCTCATGGCCTCCACTCTCTTCATAAAATTCCTAAGTTATTTCTATGAGAGATTTTCCATGCATACAAGTGTTTTCAAGCTTGTATGAGTGTCATTAGCTTGCATTCAAGTCAAGTTTCCATATTTACATCATAAAGCAAGAGTTTTGATCATTTTGGCTCAAGGGTTTTTCTATTAGAGCTTGCATTTTGGGTTTAATTGATTGCATAAGGGCTTTGTCATATTTTTGTGTCTTCATAAGCATTGTAAGCCCTTTTCTACTTTCATATTTAAACTCTAAAGTTAAATGAATGATGTAAGTTTGGTTGATCATTATGATATGCAAGTTTGCCATGATATGCAAGTTTACTAGGTCATGTTATGCAAGTTTGATATGTTATGATATGCAAGTTTACCATGTTATGCTATGCAAGTTTGCCATGTTATGATATGCAAGTTTATCATGTTATGTTATGCAAGTTTGCCATGTTATGATATGCAAGTTTATCAAGTTATGTTATGCAAGTTTGGGTTGATCATTTTACTCATGATATCATGTTATGCAAGCTTATCTTGAGTATATGAACACAAATCTTCAAGCTTTATGCTAAAGGTTGCATTTTGGCAACATGTAAGTTATCATGTCTCTTATGATAACTTGCATGTAAGGCTAAATGCGAACTTATGGCAACTTCTACATGTCATTTATCACCATGTATCACTTATATGCTAATTTTGGTTTTATGCATACTTTTGAGGCCTAAAAATGTAATATGCAAGTATATGAACATATGTACATTTCATATGCCACCATGTTAAACTTGTGGCTTCAACACCTTTATGTCATGATTATGCCAAGTTCCCTCTTTCTATCCTTTATGCGCTATTGTGATATGTAAGCGATGGGATTGCGTTTGGGGTTGGGTAAACTTAAAAGACATAAAAACATAAGATTGGGAATTCACCTATTAAGTTAGGTCTACCCATTGGGAATTTACCTATTAAGTTAGGTCTACCCAAATTCTTGAAAAACTTGTAACATGTTTTGGAAACATGATGGACATGACACTTAGAAAATATAAGTGTGACCAACTCGAGGTTGGGTTGAGTTTGTAGCGTAAACCTACCCGGAACCGACCGGCTTAACTAGTTGCTACAAACAATAGGACCCAATGTGAGAAGTTGGTCATGTTGTACCTTGAACCCGAGGTTAGACCAAGTTGTGGTATAAAGCTACCCGGAACCGACCGGCTTAACTAGTAACCGCAACGAAGTCTAATGTGAGAGGTTAAGGCACGTTAATTAATTAATGCCTCATGATTAGGGTTAAGTCATGGTCCACTTAATACTTAACCAATTTGGGCTTGGTAGATTAATCAGGGTTAAGTCGTGAACTCATCGTTACACTTAACCAAGTTAATCCATGATTAGCAAGAGGGTTAAACCGTACTTAACCCACTAGAAAATCCTAGCAACGGGGGTCCACTCCAGCAGTAATCCCAAGTTTGTATCATTAAGACCCTAGGGACTAGGCTAGGGTGGGGCACGATTACTGGACTTGAGGTAAGTGACCAAAAACGACGGCAGAGTGGTACGCCGGTGTAGTTCCGGGCGGACTATGGTCGTGCACATAGTCCGAAGCCGGGGAAAACATGCACGGGTACTAGTAGATCGAGACTATGCACTTATGTTTATGGTGTCTAGGGGTTGACACCCTAGGGCTTGATACACCCGACGGGAGACCCTGCACAGTCTGACTACAATTATGTTTGGGCCGTATTGACACCAACACGCGACGAGTTAGGCTTATAGGGAGCCGATCGACTAGACCGTTTGGTTGGACCGCGTATTAGGGTCACTTCATGTTATTGGGCCAAAGCTTGGGCCAAGGGATCAATACTTGTTTATTCAAGTCATGTTAGTTTGCTAGTACACCTGTGGTGCAAAAACCTTAAACCTGATTATGCGATGACACCTTTATCTACCTTGTTAGTTAATCATCATGCTAGTATGTTGTTATCCTTATGTTCATCCCTGCTTCTCATGCCAGTTAACTTTATCAGTTTACATTGATTGTAGTAGGGCTTACTCAGTCTTTTTGACTGACCTGTTTTCCTTTCGCCTCTTTTCTTCCGTCCCCCCCCCCCCCCCCCAGGTTCTCAGGGTGGGAATATTGGAGCTTAGCTTGGATTTCTGATCGCTTGCTTGTGGGATTTTAGCTCATGTACGGTCTTGACATGAAGCTAGCTATGGTTATCACTTATTTTGGGGATAGTACTTATGTATTTCAGTTTTTCAGTGATGTTGTTTTTATCTAGACTTGTGTATTTGGAAAGTTGACATTATGTTGTATCAGACTTGTTTTGAAATAGTTTGAAATCTTCCGCTATTTTACTTATCTTCTTTACTCTGTTTACATATATACATATGTTCTTGTTCTGCCTTGATATATCATTATGCATGTTTACCCGGTACAAACGCCCCTCCAAAGTCAGGGTGCTTGCAAGAGCCACCCTGGCGGAGGTGGGGTGTTACAGTTCATGTTCCAACCACGTTCATATTTCCAGTTATATGCCAATTATTAAGTTCATAATTCATGTTTTTGCCCCCAAAACGTATTCCCAAATTATTATCATAATTCACTATAAGGTTATGCCAAGTTATAGCCTTTTATTTACAATACATACCAACTACTCAAAACCCAACTTAGGCACGTTCATATTAAACCTCTACCAAGTCATAAATTATAATATATGTTTCAACTCCAAATTTTACATAACTAACATATGCCCAATTTCTAGATTACATGTCAGTTTTGAATATGTCAAAATTCATGATTTACATGTTTACAAAGATATGCTTAATTTACATAGATCAAATTTTATACCCAAAATTACATGTATACCACGTTTTCACCAACTTACCCATAACAAGTTCTAGCCAAATTACATATATCAAGATCCATATCAAATTACATATGCCAATCCCCATTCTTGCAATTATCATTTTAATGACAATACCCAAATATCCAATTTCATGTTAATGGTAGTAATACCCAAATATCCAATTTTTAGGTTATGCCATCAATTCCACCAAACACATATATTCCACTAGGCAATATTCCAATATTTCCCCCGTATACCATTGCACGCATATCGTAGTTTAGGCCTTGGTACGAAATTGACCTAGGTTCATCAAAAGAAAATAAATAGGGGAAGGTTGAAGTTGCAATAAAAACAAGATCAGAGAGAAAACGGCATAAAAGCATCATCTCAGGCATAAAGAATAGATCTTGATAATAATATCAACATGAACCAAGAAAAATTGATTTACAACAGGCTGAATAGATCATAAGCTTGACATGAGAACGAACATAGTAAAGTCTCAAAACTCAATATTCAAGAAGCAACGGAAATAGATCTGAATCAATAAACATAATTAAATCCAATTCCACTTTATTCAATGGCCATATTGTAATTTAAATGTTTAAATCTAAAAACAACTAGAACTTACAGAGCATGGAAAATGAATTAAGAACTGAATTTGTTGTAAAAATGTCACGGCGTTGTTGATTTATTGTCTTGAATCATTGTAGAAGCCTTGTTCTTTGAATTGATTTGAGTTTGAATGTTTGTACTTTGATTTGGAGATGGCGGCCATGGTTCAAGAGGTATTTTAGCAGCATAATGGTCTAAGAATGATTTGATACGAATTAGGTTAGGTCTAAGGGTGTTTTTATAGGTGTAGCAACTAGTTTAGGCCCTTAGATTAACCCTAGAACCAATCTGGACCATCAAAACATGTCTCAGGCTTCAAAAATAGGTTCTAGGTCAAAATAGGCCGACCAGGTCCACCTGTAAGGGGGGAGGTCGACCATATGGTCGACCAAGGGGGGTAGGTCGACCCCCAGGTCGACCTGCCTGGTCCTGTGCTGCCTAAAATTTGCTGAATCTTCTACAGGCCATTACTTCTTCATCTGAACTCCGATTTTCGAAAACTCGGACTCTATTTCATGTAGAATTCCGAGACGAACGCAATGGCGCAAACCGTTTCCCATGATTCTCATTTTAAAATTTAATTATACCCTGATTTCTAGTTTCAACATGTTATTAAGATTCAGGTTGTTACACTGTCTCTTGTTTCACTGGATTTCTTCAACAAACGAGAAAGATATGATTTTTACAGTGAAATCATAAACCGTAGCGTTTTAAAGTGCTATAAAGTATTTAAAATAGAAACAACCATTACCTCCACGATATCTTCAAAACTAGGTTTTGAAATTACTTCCGATCCGTAGCATGTGAGGCCGATCAGGTTGCACCACGTTCTCCAGCTTCGAGAGGCGCTCCGGCGGGTCCCCCCTCTGATGAACTCGACGGCGGCTGGGAGGAGGTGGAGGGCTTCGAACGACGGTTCTTCAAAAGGTCGATTCGGCCAAAATACAAGACGAGGAGAGGGGACAGGTATGGATTTGAAGAGCGTGAAGAGTACTTCAAAAACCTCAACTGGGGCGTTGGTTATCGGTGCGTGTGGAGGGAGATAAGGAGGAGGGAAGTTATGAAAAGTTTCCGCCGTTGACTCACGAGGCTATCGGGTTTTGTCGGGGGAGAAGGAAGAATATGATTGGCTGGTTTTTTTTATTATATATTTTTAAAATCCCAAAATACCCCTCTTCACATACTAACTCCAATCCAATCCCAACGACTGTCGTCCTTATCTAAATACCCCCATTCCGAACACAATGGGATATGTTTCGTTGGCCCATTCGACTGTTTCAGTCAGCTTCTCTTCAAATTAAAATATAAAACATTCAATATTTGAGTTGAACGTACATTTCAATTTGTCGGGGCCATATATTGATTCCAAAAATTCCAAAAAAATAAATCTAGCAATGTTTTGACGATACGGTCCCAACAAATTAGTTTCGTCAAATTCTGAGACCGTTTGAAAAATGGCCCTTTTATGGTCGATACAATTTAACAGAAATCGACAAAACTCATTTTCCTTTGCCACGCTCACAGACTAACTTCAAAAATTATGAAATTTGAAACCTAGCAATAATTTGACATCCCAGATCCAACAAAAGTGGTTGCGTCGAATTCTGAGATCGTTTGCAAAATGTCTATTTTCACGGGCTATATATTCTCTATAGCGACCTTTTTGAAAATTCATTTGACCATAACTTTTGATTCCCGCTATGAAACTTCAATTTTTTAGATTCTTAGAAAGATATTCACTAACAGATTTAAATATTTTTGGTTTCACTAAAATCCGTTTTATTTTGCACCCGGTACAGTTTGTCAAAGTTTGAATTGAAATTTTGAAACTGCCGCGCTAATTCAGGCCTTGTTTATAATTAAACATAATTTTATTGCTTTTCAAACGTCGATCCAAACATACTTTTCATTGTTATTATTTATAATATTTTATTTTAAATATTAAAAATCCACTAAAATAGCCAAATTAAAAATTTTAAATTGGCTCAGATTTTTCGGGTTGTTACAATTCGAGCTCGTTACAATTTATAGTGAAACAAATTGTCGGATCTGAATCAAATCAAAGATAGTTTATCGTTATTTAATGATAATCGCCCAATATGAGTAAAACTCATTAACTCTGTTTAAATTATATTTTTATAAATATAATCTAGTGCTGATAAATGATGATTAATTTCTGTGTGATGATTGTTTGGTTGAATTGTTGTTTGATTGGTTGAAATTACAGTTAACGATTTACACAAATATCATTAAAAAAAAATTATTCTGTTCATCAGAATATGTTATATTGAATTGGAATTGATATGAATTATACTGTGTAACATCTGTGGATCCAGGGAAACAAGTCGGCGGGATCCGACTAGTTTCCTCAACATTTATTTTACTATTTGCATATATTGTGATATATGATGTGGTATATAATCTGTTATTGATTTTATGTCTTGGATGATGATTGATTATTTGATTTGGTATTTTAATACCATAAGTGATACTGGAGTGTAGAAAGGAAATTTTCAAAGTGTATATTGAAAAGGGAATATTTATAAAATCAAAGGATTTTATAAAAGAAAATATCTATAAAAACCAAGACTTTTATAAAAGGAATATTTATTTAGTAAATAAATAGAATCATAAAGGAATATTTATTGGGAAAATAAGTAGAATTATACAAAGGAATTTCAAAGTAGATATTGAATTTTAGGATTTTATAAAATCAATGGATTTTATAAAAAGAATTATTTGTAAAATAAATAGAAGTGAAATAGAAATATTTGTAAAACATTTACAAATAGAATTGAAAGGAAAATATTTTTAAAACATTTACAAATAGAATTGAAAGAAAAATATTTGTAAAACATTTACAAATAGAAGTGAAAGGGAAATTATTTGTAAAACATTTAAAAATAGAATTGAAAAGGAAATATTTGGAATCATTTATAAATAAAATTACAAAGGGGATATTTATTCATAAAATAAATAGGAGTTATAAAGGAAGTATTGTATAAAATGAATTGAACTTTATAAAAGAAAATAAGTGGGAGATAAATATTAAATGGAAATCTGTTTTTAATAGATAAATGAAAAAGATTGATTTGAAGTAGAATTAAATAGAAATCAATTTTAACAGTTAAAATGGAGAAGATTAATTTATAAATAATGTTTTATAAATTAAGTAAATAATTTATCTTTGGATAAATTGAATATATAAGTCTGAATTTATATATAGAAGAAAAAAATCGGTTTTAACACCGAAATTTGTGATTGGAATTGAACGTACCAATTATAAAAGGGAATTATAAATGAAATTTAAGTGTTAGAATAAAAAAGGAGATTTCGTATGAATAATTCTATAATAGAAGTATAAATAGAAATTGGAAATGGAATATTATTTTAGAATATGAAATCAAACGTAATGGGTCATATAAAATAAATATTTTCACATTCGATGTGAAAAATGGATTAAAAAGAATATTTTAATAATTAAAACATTTATAACAAGGAAAATATGGAGTTTTGAAATAGGAATTCAAATGGGAATTTGAATAAGATAGGAAGTAGAGTTAATCGAATATTAATTATTCGAATTAGAGTTAATCAAATAGAGTTAATCGACTAGAGTTAACTGAATATTAGTTTATCGGATTAGAGTTAATCGATTAGAGTTAATCGATTAGATTTAGTCATATATAGTTTAATTGAAGGAGATATTATCAAATATAGTTTATTCGAAGGAGAGATAATCGAATATAGTTTATTCGAAAAAGAAAGATATTGAATATAGTATTCAAAAGAGAATTATCGAATATAGATTATTCGAGAGAGAATTATACATTGGGATTCGACTATATCGAATGTATGAAAGTACTATTTACTTTCCGATTTTAAAGCAAAGTTTATTCATTAATAAATTAGTTGTTTGTTTATTTATCCAAATTAAATAAATAAAATTATATTTAAGTTATTATATATATATATCGAAAGCATGGGACTATAACGCAATTGTTATAATCAAATGATTTCTGTAAAAGAAGCGGATTCGTAAATAGAATCCGAGAGCTACGTAAGGAAATTTATTAAAGATTTAAAAGGTGAACTTTTTCTATTTTGAGGATAATAAATGTTGTTCAGTTAAGATCTGAGAGGTAGTTATACCCCAACTTGATTGACTTCGTTTTTAACTAAGGATAATAAATGTTGTTCAGTTAAGATCTGAGAGGTAGTTATACCCCAACTTGATTGACTTCGTTTTTAACTAAGGAATGGTTAAGGTTCGATAGTGAAGGTTAGCTAAGTGAATTTAGTAAATGAGCGAAATAGTTCATGCTGGCACAGCGATGTTTTATTTAAACATCTGTTTAAATCCAATGAAGAAGTTTTGGAAAAAATTTTCAAACAAGAATCGAAAATGTTTTCTAATATAGGAAATAAGAAATGAGAGTAAATATGGAAATATTTTCCAATGATTAATAACGTATATTTTCTAATTTTAGAAAATAAGAATTTATGAATATATGGAAATGGGAAATCAGGAAATGAATAAATAAATGATAAATTAATTTAAAAAGGGATCAGTGTTGATTGATGATTTGCTCGGTAAGATTTCCATTTTGAAATACAACCGTTGTTTTCACACATGTTTTCCTCTTATAGTTAAATAACTGACTATCAAAGTTTTTGAACAATCGTCAATACGGAGAGATCGGGATTAGATTCATTGTCTGAAAACCACTCTGTATGGGCATTAGCATTGCGAATCAAATATGATGAAGATAATTGAAGACGGAGTTGTGCAAGGGCTATTCTGTTTACAGAATAGTACCTTCGGTTTGTCCAGACCTTGGACAACGTGTGTGGACGAATGTCTGGCAGAGTATATCTAATGGATCACGTAAGTTGATCGCTTCAAACGTATCCACGTTTGGTGGCAGAGGAATTCGTTTCTCTTAGCTTTATACCCGTGGTATTTTTGTAGAAATCAATTTGTGATTTGGTAGGTATGACGATGTGACATTCAAAGTAAATGAATGTATGATCTGTCAAAAGATACGTTATGACCTCAAGCCTCAACAATCGGGAAATGACAAAAATCGGGCAGGAAGCATGGCTAAGTGGGTCGCCCCCTTTAGGGTGTATTGTCACCATCTAGAGAATATTCATATTTGTTACTTATTTTCGCTTCTGTATCTCTTGCGAACGGTTATGTTGCTAGGAACCGTAGGTGACAATATATTCGATACACTCAAGAGAAATGATTGGTCGGTCATGTGTGGGCCGGGTTGCAAGATGTTCTTGTTGAACCAAGTGTATTCCTCTCTAGAGATACACTATCGGCAGGTGGTCCCATACCTTGTCATAGTCGGAATCCAATCTCCAATAAGCGCCTCCGGTTTTGATTGTATACTATATATATGTGGAGCGTGAGACGCAAGCGTTTTGCTAGATTGTTGATTACTTGTGATTGGACATTATTATAATATCAGAAAACTATTGATTTGAAAATGTTTTTGGTTATCGTAAGGTAAAAACAATCCGTGTTTATGTGTGGATCGGTCTTACGATTATCATTTCTTTGAAAAGGATTTTCGAAAAGTTAAACCGAATGGTTGGAGTTTACTCACACCAGTCCCATACTGACCCAGAGTTTATTTTGTTTTGTTTTCCCTAAACTCTTAGGTGCCCAAATTTGTATGGGCAGTCAGGTAGTCGGGTTTTACAGATACACTAGACGAAGCTTTGAGTAGGAGGCTTCAGCAGCATTTTATAGCTATTGTTTATTTCCGCTGTGATGTAAGTGTTGTACTCTAATATACAAATACAGATTTGTGTTTCAAAGTTATTTTAGATATTATATTTCATTTGTTCCGCTGTGAGATTCGCGTTACTCTGATGTTGTTGTGTTCTTCTTCTATTCTAATAGTTCTACCTTATCTATTCTCACCCTCTAACTTCTTTCTATTAACTATCTGGTATTTTCGGTGTCTGAATAGTCAACATTGAGTTTATGTAAATTACTCAGGGTTGCAAATTTTTATCGGGTCGTTACATGATAATTTGGTAGATCCTTTGATAAAAGGAATGGACAGAGATAAAGTCCTTAATACTTCTAGGAGAACGAGTCTATTGCCCCTAGAATATTGAGTCATGCACAATGGTAACTAGACTGAATGACTGAAGATCCTAAAAACTATGTTCAATTGGCAAAAACAAGTTGCGAAGTGATATTAGTTGAACATGCTATTTTTATATTAAGAAGCATGTATTCCTGAAATGATTAGAAGATGAGTTAATAGAAACACTTAATAAGATCTGTACTTTATTTGGAGTGGAGTACCTGCCTTCTGAAGTACTCTTGATAGACTCACCTATGTGAATGTGGAAGCGGGACCTTTTCCTATGAAGTTTTTGGGAAAAAATTCCTAGAGCATTCAGTAGACTGGGATAGACGTGCATGGCTATAAATGTACGGGCTTATTTGATTGCACTCTAGAAAGGTCATGTATGGTACGATGTCAAGAACAGAGTTCAAGACCACGTGTCACTCTAGTGAAAGTTGAATCTTATGCATTATGCAAAGGTTCAAGTCAGAAGACACCTTTGTTAATGTATAATGTTATGTTTTTAGAAACTGATCAAAAGATATTAAATTTTTTTCAAATGGGGGATTGTTGGAAAATGTTTTGTTTATGAAGTGAATTTATTAATAAAGTACGTTAATGGTAATTTATATATGAACCAATATTGTAGTTGAGTCGTTGCAAGTTTATAATGATAATATATTTATGAATCATTATTATAATTGAGTCATAACACTTGCACAATGGTAATATATTTACGAATCTTTATTATAATTCAGTTGTTACATTTGCACATTGGTAATAAATTTATGTAGCATTATTATTGAGCTGTTACAAAAGCTAATGATCTTACAATATATTTTTAAATAAGAATAAATTAAAATCCATTTGTATTCCATCAGTTTAGTAATGTATACAATTTTCATTTTGCCTTCTTAAATTATAGATAAACAGAAGATAAATGATAAGAATAACATACAATATTATTTTCTTCTTCCTCCAAAAAAGAATAACACTTTTCCTTTCTTTCTTCTTCAAAAAAAGTATAACAAATTTCTTTTTCTTTGTTATTCTTCCTTTAGCAAACTAAATACATATTGAGCAGTATTTCATAGTGCAAAACAGAATTGGCTTTGTCAGTGCAAACAAGACCAATATTTTTTAGATTAGAGAGGTTGTTTTATCTCAGAGGCGGTGGCGGAATTTCGAGAACTTGTTTGCACCTCCGATCACAAAAATGAGTTCAAGAAATTGACCTATGACACGACTCAGACATTGTTTTCCAATAATTTAAAGACATTCTACACAAAACAATGGCTTCGAACTGAAGTCTGCACGACGTTTCCCCATCATTCATGTTACTGCTTTCTAATCAAAATCAATTAAGTGGCCATTGGAAAAGACAATATGCCTTGAAATTAATTTTGAATGAAATTAGTTTGATTTAACCATGGTTAAATTAAGAAAATAATATAAATATAGTTACATATTCACGTCATCAACTAGAGATAACAATGTTATCTCTAATTCAATTAGTAAGTTAAAAAAAGTTCCTTAGAGAACCATGCAGCATTTAATTTTTAACATTATGATAACTTATTGAGGTGTATACTAATAATTTACTAATCTATAAAAATTTGCAAAAAGAAGTATTAGTGTGAAAGAAAATATTTAAATGTTGACTTTCTAGTTCTGAGAACATTTAATTAAGAGATAAATGTTTGTAACTAAACTTTTAATAGCTTGATAAATGTTAGTAAATATAATTAATGAAATGTAAAATGGTTTAGTAGTTACATTTAGTGGGTCATAAATGTTATAGTAATTTTGATAATGAATTTAATGTTATAGTAAACTTTAAACGTTATATTTATTTTTGACCTAACATTACTATTTTGAAAAATGTGACTTTTGTTATTAAAGAATTTGAACTTTAGAATATATTCATATTAACCACGTAAATTAACATGTAAAAATAATCACTACTCTATTTCATTTATTGATGATTGTGTTGGAGAATGGAGTTTTGATAACAACAACCTTATTTCAATTATCACTGATTATAAAATATATACTAACATCTCTATCTAGAATATACACATATATGTAGGATTTATATACGGGACTTAAATACTGAAGACTGTACAGTTTTAGAGTTTCAAGAGATTCATGATTCAGAAGAAATTCAAGACTCATGAGTTATGAACTTATCAAGATATCAAGTTTTCAAGAAAAATATAGTAATAGAGTCTAGTTTATATGTAAGACTCTAAATAGCACCTCGGGTTCAAATTAAAATTCTGTTTTTTTTTTGAAATTCTGATTTTCAAATTTCAAATTCTGTTTTCAAAATTCAAATTCTATTTTCAAAATTCAAATTCTGTTTTTCATATTATTTTCAAAATATTCTATCTTACTTATGATTTGAAATAAATTTAAAGTTTTAAATATATGCATAAGTTTTTATATATAGTTTTATATGTTAGAGGATGGAGTTTTGATGACAACAACCTTACTTCAATTATTATTGATTATAAATTATATGCTAACACTTTTTGTATAGAATATATATATATATATATGTGTGTGTGTGTGTGTGTGTGTGTGTGTGTGAAGAAATCATATGCAGGAAATATTACTGAAGACTGTACAGTTATAAAGATGATAGAGATTCAAAGATCAGAGAAATTTCAAGACTCAGGAGTAATCAAGATTTCAAGAGTTCAAGATCAATATAGTTATAGAGTCTAGATTTTGTAAGACTTTAAATAGCACTCCAGGTTCAAAATTCAAATTCTAATTTTCAATTCTATCCTCAATCCTCTCTATTTTGGTTTTCAATTTTTTTCTTAATCCTCTCTATTTTCTTTTTTTATGTGTTTCTATTTTTGTTCTTTTTTGTTTTTCGAACTTAATTTTTTTATACTATACATATATATAGTTTAAAAAATATGTTTTCATATGTTTTTTTATCAAATAATATTGATTTACAATACTAGAATTTTACTCAAGAATTATTTTTATATCAAACACTTGAAAATGCTTTGAAAATAAAAAATGTTCATGGATATGTCGACATAGCAAAAAGAACATGTCGACATATAACGGCTATTTTTCTTATTTTGAAGGGAAGTGTCTTTTCACTATTTGAAACGCTTCAGAACTGTTGCTACCTTTCATACTCTATAAAAAGAGGTTATAACCGATTTTTTTAACGTATCTTCTTCTCCAACTTCATCCTCTTTCATCCCTCCATTATTCTTAATCATTTTTATGGTTTTTACACTTATACTATGCCGAATTCAATTCTATTTTGATCAAACTTCTTCTCTCTACACTCTCTGCTCTCTACTCTCTTAATCAAGTGCTATTGAACAGTTAGGGCTGTTTTGTAATTTTTCGGATTGAATAAACTTTGTTTGTGAGTCAAAGAGGAATCGGTGTATCCTTGTAGACGTTAAATCAAGGAATAGGAGTCGGTGCGCCCATGTTGAGCCGTGAAATCAAGGGATAGGAGTCGGTGTCTCCTTGTTGAGCCGTGAAATCAAGGAGGTTGTATTTGACTATTGGAAATAGTAATAAAACTCTGCACAATCCAACGTTGTGCGGGATTGGACGTAGGAGTGATCCGAACCAGTATAAAAAACGGTGTGTTCTTTCCTTTTCTTCGTTTTTATTTTTGTTTATTTTGTTTTTTTGTTTGAATCTGTGTCTGTGATTGTGTTTGTGGTGTTTGATTCATCCTACAGTTCTCTCTAGCTTTTAGTTATGTTTATATTCTTACAAACATTATCCACCCCCTCGTGTTTTCTTTACCTGAACGATCCATTCCACAGTCCCTAACAATTGGTATCAGAGCAAGGTCTTTCAAAAAGTTCATAATCTAATTTTTGAAAATTTGGTAAAATGACAAATTTTGAAATCTCTGACAATACTAGTGCCAATTCATGCATTTCATCAATGTTAAAAGAGTTTGCATATATTAATGTTAAAGAAGCAATTGATCTACTGAAATATTGTTCAATACAGAAAAGGATGATCCTATGACTTTTAAAAACTCAAAAGTTGAAAAGATGGGTGAATTCTAAAAAGGTGGCTATTGGAAATTCAAATCTTGAACTGGTGTGTTACATGGCTATTGAAAATTCAAATTCTAGAAAGCAACTGGTGGGAATGAAAAAGGACAAATGGATACTAGATAGTGGTTGTTCGAGACATATGACTGGATATCCCGAACTACTCAATAATATGAAGTACGAAGATGGTGGATTGGTAAACTTCGGAGACAATTCTAAAGGATACATCATTGGGATTGGCAATTTCGGTAATTTTGAAACTCCTACTATTTCTGATGTTTTATTAGTTAGGAATTTAAAACACAATTTACTAAGTATAAGTCAACTTTGTGATAAAGGATATAAAATAAAATTTGAAAAGAATAAATATTTCATAGAAGACATGAGTTCAAAAGTTATATTTGAAGGGGATAGAAAGAAAAATATTTATATATTAAGTATGAAAATTTCCAACGATAATTTATGTCTTATGACCAATACAAGTTATCCCTGGATTTGGCATAAGAGTTTTGGTCATACAAATTTCAAACATATTTCTAAATTAGATTCGGTTAAAGGATTGCCCAAAATGAAATTCAAAGTTAATAACTTATGCGATGCTTGTCAATTCGGAAAATTAAAGAAGAGTTCATTTAAATCAAATGAAGAAATCACTACTTCAATACCATTAGAGTTAATACACATGGATTTATTTGGTCCATCTCAAACTCAATCAATAAACCATAACATATATGTATTTGTAATAGTTGACGATTTTTCTGGATACACTTAGACTTTGTTTCTTAAAAATAAAAGTGATGCTTTCGATCAATTTAAAACTTTTTCTAAAAGAATTCAAAATTTATTATCACTAAAAATTAAAATAATACATAGCGACCATGGTGGAGAATTTGAAAATGAGAATTTTGAAAAATATTATAGTAAAAAGGGAATAACCCACAAATTTTCAATTCCGACAACTCCTCAACAAAATGGAGTAGTTGAATGTAAAAATAGAATGACACAAGAATGTGTAAGAACTATGTTATCCGATAGTAATTTACTAAGGAAATTTTGGGCTGAGGCAGTAGCAACGGCTTGTTATATTATTAATAGAATTTCAATTAGATCTTTGACTCATAAAACTCCTTATGAACTTTTATATAACAAGAAATCAAAAGTATCATATTTTAAAATATTTGGAAGTAAATGTTTTATACTTAATACAAAGGATAATTTAGGCAAATTTGATTCAAAATCAGATAAAGGAATTTTTATTGGATATTCAGAAAGAAGCAAGGCTTATAGATTTTTTAATACTCGAACCAACACTATAGAAGAAACATTAAATGCTTTTGATGAAAACTATAAAAGTATAACTCGAAACAATAAAGACGAATGTAAGGATGAAATTAATGAAATAAATAATGAAGGTAATCAACCAAATAAAAGAGTTAGATTACTTAGAGATCAACCTGTACAAAATATCTTAGGGGATATTGAATCCGTTTTAAAACTTGTAATCAGTTAAATAATATGAGTAATACTGCATTTATATCTACTATTGAACCCAAAAATCCAAAGGAAGCTTTTTCCGATGATTCATGGATACATGCTATGCAAGAAGAATTGAATCAATTTACTAGGAATGAAGTATGGGAACTTGTTCCTAGACCAGAGGATAAAACAATTATAGGAAACAAATGGTTTAAATAAAATAAAATGAATGAACATGGTGAGGTAGTAAGAAATAAGGCACGACTAGTAGCACAAAGATATACTCAATAAGAAGGAACAGATTATTATGAAACTTTTGCCCCCATAGCAAGACTAGAAGCTGTTAGAATTTTACTAGCTTTTGCAAACTATAATAATTTTACATTATATCAAATGGACGTCAAAAGTGCATTTCTAAATGGATTTGTCAAAGAAGACGTATATGTAGAGCAACCACCCCTATTTAAAGATGAAAAACTACCAGATCATGTATATAAACTAAAGAAAGCGTTATACGGATTAAAACAGGCTGCTAGAGCTTGGTATGATAGATTACGAAATTATTTATTACAATCAAACTTTGAAATAGGAAAACTTGATAATACGTTGTTTACTAAGAAAAATAACAAAGATATAAAACTAGTACAATATATGTTAATGACATAATCTTTGGGTCAACAAATGAGAAAATGAACAAAGAGTTTTCAGATATTATGACCAAAGAGTTTGAAATGAGCCATATGGGAGAATTATCATTCTTTTTAGGTTTACAAATTCAACAACTAAAGAATGAAATATTTATTAATCAAGAAAAATATGCGAGAGATTTAATTAATAAATACAATCTAACAACAACAAATGGTAAACTAACACTTATGGCAACTAATATCGGTTTAAGTAAAGATGATACGTCAAAAGACATTGATCAAAAACTATATAAAGGAATGATATGATCATTATTATATATAACAGCTAGTAGACCAGATATAATGCATAGTGTATGTCTCTGTGCAACATATCAATCACAACCTAAGGAAACTCATTTAACAGCCGTAAAATGTATTCTGAGATATGTAAAGCATACATTAGATTTTGGATTATTTTATCCTAAAAATGATTCATTCGATCTAGTTTCGTATTGTGACGCTGATTACGCGAGATATAAATCTGTTCAGAAAAGTACTAGTGGATCAAGTCATTTTCTTGGACATTCTCTTGTATCTTGGTTTAGTAAGAAACAAAATACTGTATCTTGGTCAACAACTGAAGCAGAATATATATCTGCTGCTTTGGCTTGTTCATAAGTAATTTATATGCAACAAACTTTAAACGATATTGGTTTAAACATAAGTAAATCACCTATATACTGTGATAATACAAGTGCTATACATATTTCTAAAAATCCTACTCATCATTCGAGAACTAAACATATTGATATACGACATCATTTTCTAAAAGATAATGTAAGCAAAGAAAAGGTTTCACTTGAATTTATAGAAACAGATAAACAAATAGCCGATATATTAACCAAACCATTAAATGAAGCATCATTCACTAAATTTATTAGAGAATTAGGTATATATTCATTAAGTGAATTAGAATAATTAAATTAATAATATATGTATATATATATATAAACTAAGGAATTAAAATAATGAAATTTAAAACAGCACTCTGTCGACATGAATTTTCTGCTATGTCGACAAATAACTAATTTTTTAAAAAATTAATTCCCACTAAAAGTTATTTATTTCAATTATATAAATCCTTTAATTCGACTTTTCTTCTTTATTCTCATTCTTATTGAAACGACCCAAACTTCACCTTTTGGGAAAGCCCGGATTGAGTTGAGAACACGACACATTAATACACAAACAATAGAACATTTCGTTGCTATTACATCAATTACATCAGAGTACAAGAATATATCAGAGTATGAATAGATATTACATAGAAAAATATCAGAGATTTAAAATACATAGCAGCAGAAATTTAAAATGTATAAATACAATGACTAATACAACTGAATGAAATACACTAATACAAAGCTTTCTGAATACAGCTCCAGTTGTAATCCAGGATCCTGTGTAAAGAAATATCTACAAAAACCAAAACTACTAGTTCCCCGTGTGGAAAATAAGGGCATCCAGAGTTTAGCTTAAAACAATAAACTCCGGGCCAGTCATGGGACTAGTGTGAGAACTAAAAAAGTTATTAATTTGATTTTAAAGTTAGGTAAATCAAGAGACCACGCCGTATAACACATAACGGGTTTACCCCCAAGAATATCAGTGCAAAAAACAAAAAACGCAATGCTAATTAAAGAAAAATGAAGCTATTATAAGACTCAGGACTCATCACAAAATGCAACACAAGCCAGATGATAGAGTTTTACCTTATAATAGCCAAATATGCTTGGTACACGAAATTTATCTTTTATTATTACTATAAGTGTATAGTGTAGAAATCAATTTTGAAAGTAAATGTATCAGTCCTAGACGACATGAGCCCCCATCCCACTAAGTCGCCATATATAGGTTTATAATTAAAACCGCAAAGCTCGTATTAGAATTTTGGATTTCCATATTGATGGCTCCTGATTCGAAAGATCTATCGCGTAGTGCAATTCACAACGGTTTATGTCCCATGCATGAGAAAACGGCGTAATGCACATTCGCACTATCCTGGAAATCAAGTATCTCAACGGCTTACGTCCCGTGCATGAGAAAATGTTGTATACCCTATCCAATATGGGAACCGGGGGGGTGTGCCCTATCCCTTTGAGCGTGGAGCAACCACACTCAGCTCATCTCGGTCGACCGAATCCATCCTCATATCGAAAGCATACTGACCTGACCATCAGTTCACCATCATACCGGTGTGTGAGGCTCGCGAAGTAACGCTACACAAAGCTACGCTAATTAAAGTTATGTTTTGATCATCGTCCATAAGGCTTTTCTTTTCAAAAAAAAATCCTTGATCCATGCATCTCAGCATGTCACATTGTCAATCCATACCATACCATTGATTTCTGTCAATACATAACCTCTAAGCTCGTACGTCTCAGAAAAGGGTGTTAAGCTAGAGAATAAATTCTCCATCACCAAACATATATATATATATATATATATATTTAGTAGAGATCAACGAATAGAGCAAAAAGGAATACAACGTCAGACAAACCATCCATTTACAAGTCCATTCTAGGTCTGAACGAAACCGAAGTCACCTTATTCCTCGTCCCGTATGTCCAATACAGGAGAGAGGCATCGTATATTCGAACAATCAACAAATACCCCCGGACGGCTACCACTGTAGCCCCTTCAAGGTAGCTACGCCAATCACGGGCATCAGTAGCAAATCATCCATTCGATGTGAAGATCGTCGGTCTTGCACCGTCTTCAATCTCTTCGACTGTTGACGTATCAATTATTCAAAATGGGTTAAACCCAGTCTTCTGAATAACTCGCGTATTTTATAATCAAGTGCTATACAACACATCATACGCCTCATTCCCATCCATGATATTTTTTTATTCAAATATCTACATTTTTAGGAAAAGGTTCCCATTAATTTTATCAAAGATAAATTCTTTTAAATTTTCTTTTTAATCTTCCTTTTTGATCTCATTTCAAAAGATTTTATTTTATCTTTTTATAATTCTAAACCAAATTAAAGTTTATCAACTAGTCGGGATTAACGAGCCTTACCAAAGTAATCATTTAATTTATTAATCCCAATCCCAAACTATTCATCCCATGGAGCAAAACTGGTGGTACTTCGTATCTAACACCCACGGTGTTATCGGTAAATTTAATTACCATTTCATGTTCAAATCTAATTAAAGATTTAACAATCGCTTGGAGTAAAACTGGTGGTACTCCATCCTCGTTCATTTCATAAATTCAATAAATTTAATCCCCTCATTCACCTTTCAATCTAATTAAAGATTCATTAAAACTCTAGTTCAGTTTTAATCTTAAAAATCATTACTTAATGATTATTCGAGTTTAAGAAATTAATCCTATCTTTAACTGGGTTAAAGAACTAATGTCTTTTAAAACATAGTTCACGATAAACCCAAATCTTCTTCCATTAACTATAGAATCTTCTCAGAAATCATAACAGTGTATAATCAATATAAATTCTCGTATCAGACTAATAATATAAATGGAATAGCGGCAAGGCCTTTTAAATTCCATATATAGTAACAGTCTTCATTCACAGAAGCTCATTTCGATAATTACCAAATCGAATTCCATTTAATTCCAATTTGATATATTAAATTGGAAAACTTTACATTAGAAATTTTCCATTTAAATCTTAATAGAAGATTTATAAATTCCAAATTACATCTTCACTGTTAATTGGGTTAAAGAATAAGTGTTATTTAAAACACCGTTCACAATAAACCCAAAAAAACAATTCTTTTATTCATTTCCATTTTAATATTAACTAATTGGAAAACTTCACTAAATCTTAATTTAAAGATTTATTATTTTCTTAACTAGATTTAAGAACAGTGTTAATAAAGACACCGTTTATGACAAACCCAAAATCCAATTTCATATCAAATACAAAGCTCTAAATAGAAATTATATCAGCTTATATTCAATATCAAATTTTGAAACCAATAAATATCGTATTGGGAATAACGATATATATATATATATATCTTACAAATTCCTTAACAATATCCGTATTATCACGAAATCCAATATTGAAATATTCCGAAGATTATTTCCATTCGGAATCCATTCCAATTTATTCATTGGAAAATTCTGGTTATTTTAAGACCATTTTCAAATCCAACTTATTTATTTATAAAAATAATTGAATTATTATTCTAGTTAATAATTAGTTCATTTCGATACAAATATCTTTTAACTTTTCAAAAGTTGGAATTTTTCATCCAAAATCTTTCCAAATCATTTATTATGATTTTACATGATTTTTCCATATTTTTAATAATTTTAATATCGCCCGTACAGTCAGTTTCCAATAACGACCACCGAACTGCATTTACAACGACCTTTTCCAAAATTGATTTGAACGTATTTTAAAACCTAACCATTAGATTTCAACTCTCTTATATTCATTGAAAAGCTCTTTTCGATATGAACCTAATGGTCCAGTTTTATGAGAATCTGATGGTCGGATCTCCCGTTACATCAGTTTGAAGTTGATGGTCATTTGAATGATGTTTGAGAGAATTATGGTGTAGCTTGAATGAGATTGAGGGTGTTTAGATTCAATTGTAGAAAGATCTAATGATCATTAACTTGGATTTGATCTTCATGGAGTTAGTATAATGTTAATGAATCCATAGAAGCCATTAGAGAAGTTGTAGATAAGCTTTTAATTTTACGGAGTCTCCTTGTAGGAATGAATTTCTAGTCCCCCCCTCTCAAGTGAATGATGAGGGGTATTTATAGGTGATTTCAGACCAGATGGCAGTTTCGTAATTATGCAGAAAAACGCCATGACTCATGTCGCCACCGACATGACTTGGATCTTCGCTATAACTCATGTCGCCAATGAAATGACTCATGTCGTCTGGTAGGTTAGCCCTTGGTGCCTTGAGCTTGCGACACGATTCATATCGTTCAGATGATAGCTGTCAACAACCTAGTAATAACTGGATGTGGCTTGAGTAGGTCACGACATGGTTCGTATTGAAATCTTAAGTAGCAGCTTACTCCTTATGTCGCTGATCGACGTGGGGGATGGACGACATGGCGTGTTTCCTGAATCTGACCTAGCTCTCTCGACATAGTTTAAGGATGATATGAATTACTTGTATACCATGTCGCTGAACAACATGGATAATAGTATTATAACGTCATGTCGTTGACCGACATGAATCTTAGCCTTATTTTACGTCACTACATTAGAGTGACATGACTATTGAATGCTTTAGCTTCCTCTCAACGCCATAGAGCAAGCACGACATAACTTGAAAAAGACTTAACCTTCTGGGATTGTCGTGAAGAACTATGACATGATTCAAAGGAGTCATGGTTGCGGCATGGTGATACATGACTTCGCTTTATGATTTGATACGGACTATGATGACCTGCCTGATGCGACATAACTGAAGACGACATGGTCCCTTCCTTCTCTCACGACATGGCCTTAGAACGACTTGGCATTTACGTATTAAATCCTACGACTTGACAAATAATGGCATGACTTTGACGACATATTGAACAAGTATTTTTATGTGTTAACATTTGCCCCTCAAAGTTCATGTTATTAGCATGGGCTTCGAATCCTTATACCTTATGTCATTTTTTCCATGTATTTTAGTTAAGTCGTTAGGGTACTTTTTATAAAGGAGTCAAGTCGCTCTCAGATTTATGTGACAAGTTATATTGTCGTAACTTGCTTTGGTTTCTCCATGTCGCATGGGACTGTCTAAGTCGTGTTGGGCTTTAATCCAAACCGAACTCGGCCCAACCATGTCGACACCCCTTATATTATCTCCAACCCGTGTGTCCATTACCATTCTTCATTGTATCCTAAAGCTTTTCTTGTCAATGGCGGATAGAATTAGAGAGATAACGTTGTCTTCCTCGTGAGCGGCATTTCTAATCAGTCCGACCCCTTTTCCAAAGTCATCTCGACCAGACTCCAGCCGGCTTCATTAAACTCCAGCAATCATCATCAATTACATTCAATCCATCACTTACACTCACGATTTTGGAGAATTCTTCCTTCAACGATCATCTTAGAACTTAATACAAGTAACTTTTAAATCTGAATTCCATTTTGTTTTTCCTGAATGCTAGGACTTGTATAGAATCCGAAGACTTTCACTTACTTTTGATAAAGCAATGATCTTGTGAATTGATTTTGACTGTCTCGTGTTATTGAGATATTTGTAAGTCAAAAAATGAACTGGATTAGGATGGATAATTATGTATGAAAGCTTTGAAATTCTTTGATCTTCTTTGAACCTCGATTTTTATGCAATATGCACGACTTGAGTCTTATGTCGTACCAGCGGCATGAGTTTCAAACTGTGCTTGGCTGACTTAAATTTAACACCACAAAATGCCTTGTTGTGGTTTTTGATACGACAATGACCGTATGAACTGTTTTTGAATATTTTGTTATACTGCACACCGGTTGCTCGTTGAAATTCTTAAACTATGAACTTTTATTGCCTTATCATAACTGTTGTATGATTTCTTTCTGTGTTGCTCCAAAGTAGATTTATGGCATGCTCTGAACTGTGTTTATTTGACAATCCCACCATTAAGTCATGATAAAAAATTCGTGCCTTTATGCCTATGTGAGCTACCAATGCGTAATTGTAATTCAATCTTTCGAGGTGACATGTCGCATGAATGACTTGAGTCTCGGAATCGGTCCAAACGAGTTGACCTCTTAATGACTTTTAGTTTAAGATTGCGGATTGGTGCTCACGTCCTTACTCCATCCAAACCATAAAAGGATATAGACTCTTAGTAACTTACGCCTTTATTGATATGTTTCCTATGGCATAAGTTTTCTTTATCCCAAGTCATTGAGGATGATACAATATCAATAAGACGTAATAACTGTGTGAATATCAACTTGTGATAGTGTTTGAACACCCCCTTTAATGTCAGAACCTCTGTGTTGGAGTTGAGTTGCTTTTAAGAATCCAAGTTGCGGATTGACATGGGTCTTATGTCGTGGACCTACATGAGTTCCAAGTCGTGAGTCACCATGAGTTTCAAGTCGTGGATCGACATGAGTATCATGCCGTGAACCGACATGAGTATCATATCGTGAACCGACACGAATCCCATGCTGTGCTCTGACACGAGTCCCAAATCGTTGCAGCGACATGAGCAAACCGTCATGTTGCCACTATGGCATGGGCAACCATGTCACAACGACTTAACTCTAATGCCAACAAACGCCTTGCCTCGGTGTTTGTCACCCTTGTTTCAATGCTTTTGAAGTGTTTTCACATCTCTATTCTTCGAATCTTGTTGCTAAAAAACTGAAATGTACTCAAGTATTGTTTGTGTGGAATGACCACTGAAAAGCAAGTTCCCCCTCAATGTAAAGAGACCTCCTTGGCCCAAACCGACCCCTCTTCAAACAAGGCTTTCGAAATTGAAACATCCTAACCTCTATCCAAGTTTCTGCCCCTCTTCCTTTGGACATTCGCCTGATTAAAACTAAGGATCAAGAGAGAAAGTCTAGCACTCTAACTCAGGAGCAATACGAACTACTGTGCGGTCAATACGGAATACCTCTTATGGATGCAATATTACCAAAGGATGGTATTTTTGCTGATGACCCTCCTGCTGGATTCGTTGCTGTCAGCAAACAAATGCTAGCAGCTGGTGCTATTCCCTCGTTTAATCTTTTTTAGGGTGAGTCCTAAACCGTCTAGGCATTGCCCCTTTCCAACTCCATCCTAATGGCTACACGGTTCTACTGGGCCTTTATGTTCTTTTCATGGATACGACAAAGCAGGAGCCTTCTTTCCAGGAACTTCATTACTTATGCTCTTTCAAGAATAAGAAGGACACCCCCTCTATTATGCATGTTGAAGGTGCCAGAAATCGAAAGCTAGTTCTCGAATTACCGGACAGTGTTTCAGGATTTTTAAACCAATTTTTCTTTGTTAGATGCCTCGAACCATTTCGAGGGCAGTGGACAGATGGAGGTATGCGTAGTTTACTAAGCAGCTCTGACTTTATTTTCCTTTGAGTTACACGTTCTTACATTATTTCTTTCAAAATGCACTACTCCCTACCCTGATTAAGGACAACAAGGCATCCTCTTCTCTTAAAGCCACATACGAAACACTGAAAGCTGTTGACGAGGCTAAGAGAAGTAGAAAACTTTTAATTACTGAAAATAATCTTCGCTAATATGGGCTACTTCACCCTTTGCGGAAGTTTTTATGCAAGGTTGGACCTTCCACTCCTAAACCTAACCCTACAGAGTCGAACATCGGCTGTTCTGATGATAGAAAGGTAACTCAGGCCGATGAAAATCCTACTATTGACCCTTCTTTGAAAAGATGTACAGAGCCTACCAGTGGAAGAACGTTGCCCTTGTCAATGACTTCGAATAAGGATGAGGATTCTAACCGTCATAGGGGCAAGGATCCTATAACATCGGCGGAGTTGACTGAGAAAGAGAACACTTCCCCACATTCTGAGCCAGAATCAGATTCCGAACAGGTTAAGGGAGATAATATGTAAGTGAATCCTTCTGAATTCGAGCGCGGGACTGACTACGATGGGGAAGACATAATCACATTAGAAACTAATCCAAATTTTGAGACTATAACTGGAGATTCCCCTATTGAAAATGCAGCTAAGAAAGATTCTGCAGGTACATTTGACAATTTGAGTGATCTCAACTCCGCTAGATATCTAAGTCAGGATGGTGCAGTTACTCATCCTCTCGATCCTCAAACCATAGAAATCGAACTTAGGGATGCAGCCTCCACTGAGTCAGAAAAGCATCTTAAATCTTTAGGCATCCTCTTAGACCCAGGGGGTATGACCGGTCTGTTAATAACAATACCCTTCTAAAGAAATTCATCTTGTGCATTCTAATTCTTTTTCTGTAATTTTATCTTGCTTTAATATCTTTAGTTACTTTGTAGTTTTAAGTATCAGAAACTCTTTCATTACTCATTTCAGGTCTAGACATGCACGAGAGACGCTCATCAGATCAGAATTTAGTAAGAGGAGCAAAGCTATCGATCCAAAGCACTTACTACGATTTGAACCACAACAATCATCACATCACCGTGAGCAACCCCATCCTAATCCGTCCTCGAAATCCTCTTCCCAATATTTACATGCATCAGAATCCATCCTGACTGAGGAACAGAGGAAGAAGATACGTGAGGAAGAAGAAGAAGAAGTTAGAAGACGTAGTTGGTTGAGGGAAGACACTCCCGATGAAGGGGAGCGAAGGAGGAAACTAGGAAGGGATGGTTCCTATAAGCATTACTGAGTAGAAAAGCTGCCTATTAAGCCCTAACTTCCCTCATCCTCTGGCCCTCCTGGTCCTCCAGTTGAGATTCATTCGATTATTAATAAACCTCGCCATAATCCAGGTTTGGCGAACATTTCCTTTTCTGAAAAGCTTCCAGGTTGGAATTTGAAAGGGCTTTACTTTGATCGTGGAGTAAGTATAACTGACGCCAATGATTTTCTTAAAGAGGTGGATGTAGTTATAAGTCAAACATATACTCAGTTCAATACTGCTAAAAGTTAACTTGAAACAAAATGGAACGTCGTAAGAGATATCTTTTACCAAAAGTTGCCTGGATGGGAGAAACCTGGCGATTAATTCCAAAAGCGTCATGATTCCCACCTTTCAAAAATTGCTGAGTTGGAAAGTGACAAAGTCAAATGGGAAAAGGTTTTGGATGATCGTGACGCTACTATCGCGATTCTCAATAAAAGAGTTGCGGAGTTGGAAGCTTCAGAAAACGAGATAAGAAGCTTCAGGACGAACTCGAGGCTTCCAAACAAAGAGAAAAAGATGCCTTAACTGCCAAGCGTAATGTTGATGCCATGTTGGCTGTAGAGAAGGATTTCTCCAAACAATATCTGGACGATGCCGCCAATCTACGTAAGGAGATAAAGTCTTTGAGGGATTCCAACCAGACAATGATGGCCAAGGTCGACTCTTTTGAGAAAGACAAGATGACTGCAGAAGAAAGCCACAAACAAGCTATGGACAAAGCTGACAATGACATGTTCCGCTTCTACGTATACAGTGTCATGAGTCGTGGGAGTTTGCATTACTTAGGGGATAGTTTTGCGCGTACTTTGGCGCTTGTTTGGGAGCGAGTGCTTGAGATTAACGGTGATGATTGTAGCGAGGACGAACTCATTGACAAACTCTTAGATGACAGGTCCAGAAAGGCTTTGGCAGAAGGAAAGACACACCTGATGGACGAGAGGACCGGTACTTCCGGTGAAAAAGTTCAAACTCAACCTGATGTCGACCTTCTTGTTGATTCCTCGGCCTTTGAAGCTTCTGGCTCACAAACATTAGCTAACCCAGTTGATGCTCCTAAATGTAAAGACGTCACTACTGAAGGGAATATTAATACAGAGGATATTTCTGATGAACATTGGAACGATGAGGCTGATGATGACAATCCCGATCACTGGAGAATCGAGCATAGGGATCCCTCGGAGGGTCTTCTAGATACAGGTAAAATTGAAACTAACTTTACTTTGTCGTGCTTAGAGTCCATTTTCGATTCACCTAGGTCCCTTAGTTATTATGCTCAATGTTTCCATACTTTGAATTTAATTTCACCCCTGTCTTCTCCTGCCATAGGCAATGCAACGACAATAGGAGCTATTAGGGATGACTCGCCATTGACAACTTTCCCTCTTACTTCTGTCATTACTCCCCCTCCTCCTAGTAATACATCCTTACTAGTTACAACTCTCGGGTCACAAGATGCAACGATCGATGCCCTCCTGGGTTTGGATAATGTTGACTATAACCTTAGTGATGATGTTGAGGCCATCGAAGCAGACGAAGGTTCCCAAGACATTGTCAAGGGTAAGAAGAAAACTGTCAAGTCTTCATCGTCTAAGAAGAAAAAGAAGAAGAAAGACATGGAGGCTATCACTTTATCTTCCCAGGAGAATTAGATTAACGTGGAAGAAACCCCTCCGCCTTTGGTTAAGAAGCCTACTGTGAGATCAAGTGATAGGAAGAAATGATTATGCTTATTAGTAGCTTAATCTGGTTGTCGACTATTTTCTTTTACATGTTGTATTCAGGCCGGTTATATATGCGGGTGCCGATCCCCGCTTATTACTCTTGTACTTGTCGTCTTTATGTAATCTGTCATTTGATGTTTTACACTTTGACATGTGACTTCGTGGTATAGTTCTGCTTTATTGTCAGGAAATTGTGTCCTGCTCTCCATGCTTTAAATTTTTCTTCTAGCCTCTCTATACTTCTTTATTTTATATTCCATGCATGTTCTACATCTGCAATTCAAATTGTATGTTATTACAGGCTGAGTTAATTCAACCAACTTTATTGTTTTGTAAAATCCAGTTTTGTTGGTTGGAATGACCCAATGTCGGGTTTTCATGAAATTATGACTGGATTGTATTATGTTTAAGAGAGCGTCATTAGATTTCATTAATGCGATGGTAATGCCCCCATACCACAATTGGTTTTAATATTTTGAAAATTAGGCATGGTTTCTACAGTTAGATAAAGAAATCTGTTATTCCTAGTAAATGAGTGGGCCAATTACTTGTGGTTTTTATCAGTTTTTTTTTCGTCATTAACTGAGCTTGGAAGATTCAGCTTATGACTGGATGCCCTTGAAAGGATTTTTGATCCGTTATTCGCTGAATCTGAATAATTCAGATGCTTGTTGAACTTGTCGGATGCCCTTGAAGAGGTCTTTGGGTCCGTCAGTAACTGGGTTTGAAGGACCCAGAATCGATAGCTGGATTTGGAAGATCCAGCATTTGAGCGGATGCCTCCAATGAGGTCTTTGAAAACCCTGTGTTTATATCGCTATCCGACCATGTATTAATGGCGTCGGCGATGAACCGGGTGCCCCGGGGAGGTCTTTGGTTAAAAGCCCGGTGTTTATATCGCTATCCAGCCATATCTTAATGGCGTCGGCGATGAACCAGGTGCTCCTCGGGGAGGTCTTGGGTTAAAAGCCCAGTGTTTATATCGCTACCCAGTAATATCTTAATGGCGTTGGCGATGAACCGGGTGCCCCTCAAGGAGGTCTTTGGTTAAAATCCCGGTGTTTGTATCGCTATCCAGCCATATCTTAATGGCGTCGGCGATGAACCGGGCGCCCCTCGGGGAGGTCTTAGGTTAAAAGCCCGGTGTTTGTATCGCTATCCAGCCATATCTTAATAGCGTCGACGATGAATCGGGTGCCCCTCGGGGAGGTCTTGGGTTAAAAGCCCGGTGTTTTATCGCTATCCATCCATATCTTAATGGCATCGACGATGAACCAGGTGTCCCTCTGGGAGGTCTTGGGTTAAAAGTCACATTGTTCCAGGTGGCTGACGCTACTTTATTTGTCCGATTCTGGTTGTGACTTGTCAATACTTGAACTTTGAACTCTGTCATTAAGAATGTGCCCCTACGATGAAATTCAAGGCTTGGTCCGTAGTTTGGGTGCTACATTGCTTTAGGTTTAGAGTTCTTGATGCTGTTTATTTATGGCTTTGCACTTTACACCCTCCGTATCAATAGTGTGTGGATGTTTGAATATTGAGCAGCAGGCACTTGAGCTTTCCTATTGGGGATATGTTATAGCTCTCATCAAACCCTATTTGATTTTAAATGCGCTTTCGTTTGCCCAAAAAGTCTGTAATTAAAATCGATATCAGCAACTTGAAATCAAAAACTTGCAAATGTACGATTTTAGACAGGTAAAGTGATTTCTTTCACTAATTTGTACAAACTTTGCGTGATATTCATAATGCATGATATATTTACAATTCATGATGTATGTGTAATGCGTAATATGTGAAAGGAACTTCAAACAAAATAAAGGCGAAGATGGATGTTATTCCATGCTCGAGGAGTGCGATTCTATCTGTTGTTTTTAACTCAAAAGTTCCATCTGCAAATTTCTGACTTATCATGTATGGCCCCTCCCAATTGGGTCCGAATACCCCAGTTCCTGTCATAATTCTTTTCAGGACGAGGTCCCCGACTTGAAAAGTCCTTTTCTTGATTTTTGCATTGAAATATCTGGCTACTTTCCATTGATGGGCTGCTATCTTAAGCTCTGCTTCTTTTCGCTTTTCCTCAAGTAAATCAAGTGCTTCCAACTGCATCTCTTCATTCTCCTTCAGGCTGAAGTGGATTCTACGGTGAGTTGGTACTTCCAGTACCACTGGGATCATAGCTTCTGACCCGAATGCAAGTGAGAATGTGGTGTGCCCCGTAGCAGTTTTATGTGTTGTCTGGTATGCCCATAACGCGAAAGCAGTTCATCAACCCAGTTTCCTTTGGCTTTTCCAAGACACTTCTTAATGGTTGACTTTAGTATTTTGTTGTTGGCTTCCACTTGCCCATTTGCTTGTGGGTGAGCCACAGCTACAAAACTGTTTTGATCTTATATTTAGCGCAGAAGTCTAGGAATTCATTACTTTCAAACTGGGTTCCATTATCGGTGATTATCTTTTGCGGCACTCCAAACCTGCAAATGATATTTTTCAAAACAAAATTGATCACGTTCTTTGACGTGATAGTAGCCAAAGGTTCTGCTTTGGCAGATTTGGTAAAGTAGTCGACAGCTACTATAGCGTATCTCATAATCGCTTTTGCGGTGGGTAATATCCCAATCAAATCTATGCCCCAGACCGCAAATGGCCATGGGCCAAACATTTGAGTTAGCTTTGTGGGAGGTGCTCTTGGGATCTTAGCGAATCTCTGGCACCTATCACATTTATTTGCATAGGTCATGGCATCTAGGTTTACATCAGGCCAGAAATAGCCGTATCGCAGGACCTTCTTGGCTAAAGTTTGACTGTCGGTGTGTCCTCCGCATTTTCCCTCATGCAACTCTGCCAAAATCGATCTAGATTCCTTCTTAGTCACACATCGCAGCAATGGCATGGAGAATCCTTGCCAGTACAGCCTTCCGCCTTGAATGAGGTATAAAGGGGCCTTATGCAATATCTTCCTTTTGTTTTTCCGTTCTTCAGGTAGTGTCCCATTGAGGATATATTCTTTGATTGGAGTCCTCCATGATGTAGGTTCTTCAATGGTTTCCATTATCCAGTCCACACTCACTTCCTCAATGGTTGGAGTAGAAAGGACTTCGATGGGGATTAAACCCAGCAGCCGAGCATCTGATGAACTAGCATACTTGGCAAGAGAATCTGCTTTTGAGTTTTGTTCTCTTGGAATGTGAGATATAACATAGTGGTCGAGGTCATTTAGAAGTTCCATAACTTTGATTAGATAAGAAGGGAGGTTCCCATTTTTGATTTGGAACTCTTTGCGTACTTGACCCACTACTAACTGAGAGTCGCTGAGAATCTGCAAAGCTTTTAGGTTTAGCTCTTTTGCCAACTTCAACCCTGTTATCAATGCTTCATATTCGGCCTCATTATTGGTTGATGGAAATTCCAATCTCAAAGCATAGCATAAAGAGTAACCTTCTGGGGTTTCTAAGACAATTCCAGCTCCTGAACAATAGTCGTTTCTGGATCCATCAAATTATAGTTTCCAAGCAATCTCCGCTTCCATTGGTTCTTTAACCTCTTCTCCTCTATTTGTAAACTCAGCAATAAAATCCGCTAAGGCTTGGCCATTAATGGCCCTTCGAGGGTGGTAAGTGATGTCATATTGACTTAGCTCAATATTCCATTTTAACAGCCTTCCTGAAGTTTCTGGACGGAAGAGAATTTGCCTTAATGGTTGGTCAGTGAGAACCTTAATAGGATGAGATTGGAAATACGGTCTCAGATTTTTTGAGGCAACAAGGAGGCAATATGCGAGCTTCTGTAGCTTAGGGTAATTTAGCTTTGCACCGGTGAGCCTCTTACTAATGTAATATACCGGCAATTGCACTCCCACTTCTTCTCGGATTAGTGCTGCACTCAAAGCATGCGTTGAAACCGCTAGATATAAAAATAGATCCTCCCCATCTTTAGGTTTCGATAACATCGGTGCTGATTCCATATGCCTTATCAGTTCCTTGAAAGCCTCCTAGCACTCTGAGGTCCAGTGGAAGTCCTTCTTTCCTTTTTTCAAAGCATTGAAAAGTGGAATACATCGATCCGTTGCTTTGGAAACGAACCGGTTCAACGCTGCTACCTTTCCATTTAAGCTCTGGAGTTCCTTTTTTGTCCGTGGGGCCCGCATTTCCCTTAAAGTCGCAATTTGAGAGAGATTTACTTCGATGCCCCTAGCATTGATGATGAACCCAAGAAATTTCCCTGAAGAGACTCCGAATGAACATTTTAACGGGTTTAGTTTCATCCCGTATTTCCTGAGTATGTGTAACATTTCTGCCATGTCCCCGAGATGATCTTCGACCTTCTTTGATTTGACTAGAATATCGTCTACATATACTTCCATTGTATTCCCTATCTGAGATTTGAACATGGAGTTTACAAGACGTTGGTAAGTTGCTCCTGCGTTTTTCAGTCCGAATGGCATGACTTTATAGCAGTATAGTCCCCTATCTGTTATGAAACTCGTGTTTTCTTCGTCTGGCTTGTGCATCATAATTTGATTATATCCGGAATATGCATCCATAAAAGATAATAACCCGTGCCCCGCTTTTGCATCTACGAGTTGGTCAATTCGGGGCAAAGGAAAACTATCTTTTGGGCATGCTTTATTAAGATCTGAGTAATCTATACACACTCTTCACTTTCCATTGGACTTTTTGACAAGCACTGGGTTAGAAACCCAATCTAGATACTTAGATTCTCATATGAAATTATTTTTGAGTAGCCTATCTACTTCTTCTTTTAGAGCCTCGGATCTTTAAAATCCCTGCATTCGTCTTTTTTGTTTCACAGGAGTCAACTTTTGATTTATATTCAACTTGTGGACAATTACATTCAATGGGATCCCACACATATCTGAGTGTTCCCAGGCAAATACATCTAAGTTTGCTTTTTAAAAAAAAAGATTAATTCCTTTTGCAGCTTTATACCTAATTGAGATCATGTCTTCAAGATCTGGTTAGGGTTCTTTTGGATACTGGAACGTAGATAGTGTCTTCGGCCGACGCTGCTCTATTTTCCCCATACTGTTTTTCCGTGGATCAATTGTTTTCCGAGTGCCACTGTGCTCACCAGTATGGGGGTTTTGCTTTAGTTGCTATGAGAGGTGTTTATGGATGCGGAGCGATGGCTCTACATCCTTCTTCAATTCCTTCTTCCTTGCCTCTGCCAATTCAACAAAATAACACTCTCTTGCCGTTTGTTGATCACCTACAATTGTGCCAATACCATTCTCTGTTTGGAATTTCATAGTGAGGCGCCATGGAGCCATAGTTATTCTGAATGATGCAAGAGTAGGTCTTCCTAGGATGGCATTGTAAGCAGAGGGTTCATCAATTATAACAAAGTCCTGTACCAGTGCGGCTTTCTTCTCTCCTACTCCGAGCTCTACTAGTAGACAGATAACACCAATTGGTTGAACAGGTTGACCAGTGAATCCGTGGAACTTGTTATGACAGGCTTTTACATCGCCCATGGAAAGCTTCATTCTATGGAATGCGCTAAAGAAGAGGATATTAACTGATGCTCCGCTATCGACTAACACCCTTCTAACTATGGCTGGGCCCAAACCAATGGTTATCACCATTGAATCCTCTATAGGTGTTATGACCCCAGTCCGATCATCATCTTTAAATGTGATGTCGTCTCGCAGGATTCTCGGAACTTTTGCTGATAAAACTTCACTCATAATCATGATTTCACCTTTTTTCCAAGAGTCCTTCTCCTCATGAGCATACTTCACCATGTCCCCCAGCTTTTCCTAACCGGATAGGGGCCTCCTGAAATGGTGTTTATGATCATCCTTGGTATAGCGGCAACTGAAGCATTCTCATTTTGTTTAGGCTGTCCTGTAGAGTCTCCCTGGTCTTGAGCCCCTTGAGCATTCTGGGAGTTCTTTGTATAATGTTGAAGCCTGTTTTTCCTTATCAGTTCTTCAATTAATCTTTTCAAATGTCTACATCCGTTCGTGCTATGCCCCGGTTGGTTGTGAAATCGGCAGAACCTGCCGGATTTTATTGCGTTATCAGTGACTTTCAACTTCCCTGGCTCTGAGTATTCTTCAATGTCTTTGGTCGCCATATAAACGTTTTCTATGGTATCGTTAAGGGGAGTCATTTCAGAATTCTTGAAGAAACGAAGGTTTTTGTTGTTTCAACCATCTTTCCCTACATTCCCCCTTTTTTGATTTCCTCCGGCGTTTTTCTGTCCTTCTTGCACATTTACGTCTTTTTTCTCTGACGGCTCTTTATTTTTTGTAGCTTCTAATGTATAGGCCGGATCCTCATCCACGCCTATATATTCCGCTGCCTTGTCAAATAGCTCTTCAAGAGTCGCGGGCTTCTTCTTCTAGATCCACCGCCCGAGTTTGGTCCTTTTATTTATACCTCCTTTTAGAGCCATCAAGGCCAAACGTGGCTCATAGTTTCTGACTTCGGCCGCAGCTGTGTTAAAACGAGAAAGGAAAGTTTTAATGGATTCCCCTGGCGCTTTTTCCAGCTCGTTTAGTTCCATCACATCACGCACCTTAGTCGATTGAAGCCTGAATTGTTGTCTGAACAGCTTAGACAAGGTGGCAAAGTCATCTATGGATTTTGGCAGGAGTTTTGTGAACCAGAGTGAAGCTACTTCCTCCAAGTAAGTGGGGAAGTATAAACATTTGAGCTTGTCAGTAGCATGTGCCCCATCCATATGCTGGTCATATCTGAATAGGAACACGTTGGGATCGCCGGTACCATTATAAGCTTGTACAACTGGGGGTTTGAATTTATTTGGATATGGCGCCATTTTTATTCTTTCTGTAAGTGGGGTTTTTGTAGGAGCAAATCCCCATTCCTTCTCATCATCCACCATTTTCTGGCTCTCATTCATAATATTTCGTACCATTCCGAATATACGCTCCTCCTCATTGAGTTGGTCCACGGGGCGGACGCCTTCCACTTTACCGGATGTTTGCCCGCGCAAACGATCACGGTTCAGATTCCGGGGCCCTGGACCTCCCGCATGGGGAAATGCCCCTTTGGTGGAACCAAACGCTTGTTGAGGGGACGCTTTTCCAGACTGGTTATGAGCAGGTAGCTTCATTCCCCTATGACTCGGATTTGCAATCTCTTGGACAGAATTTCCTTTATTCGAGCTTCAGGAAGAAGATCCAGTATCTTTCGTTCCAGTGGTTTTAGCAGTTTTAAGATGGTTTGCACTCATGGTGACTTTGGCCATTGCGGCTTGCATGGCGAACATGGTTTCAAGCTTCTTTATCATGGCCTCATTCTCAATATCAATTCGACTTGTTAGTCATGCTGCCACTTCATCCAACTCCCTTCTTGTTATGGCAGTTTCGGCTTTAGAACTTTCACCGACTTCAAACTGATTAGTAGGCAGGGTATTTTCCATGTTAGTGGAATTATTGACATTTTTGACACTTTTACTTGTAGCTTTCTTTGATGGTCTGTCTGGCTTACCCACGGCTTAAGAGGTAAGTATCTCAATTCGGACAACTTAGAAAATCGGAGTGTACTCAAAATTCCAATGCAGGGCCTTTTACCTTGTGGAAGAGCGAGAAATGGATTGGCAGTCTGGGCCCCACGGTGGGCGTCAAATGTTTGCTCCAAATTTGGGACCAAACACCAAAGGTGTAAAGTTACACTTCACTGATTCGGTAAGAATATGGAACTGTGTAATCACAAAATAAACGAATAAAACAAGTAAGAACACAATGGAATTTTTACAGTGGTTCGATTCAATACGAATCTACATCCACTTTTAATCAATTCTCATTATGATATTCAAGCTTACAACATATGAATTTTCTCTCATTAAAATCATTTCTCTCTTTTAACTCTATTGGCGATTTACTTTCACTTGAGTTTGGCGAAGAAACGAAAAGAGGATTAGCTTTGTGATGAATCTTCAACCACTTACGTGCTTTGATCTTTTCCCATGATCTTCATAGTTTTCATAGTGAACTAGCATTCGATTTGGGCTTTGGAGAGGATTAGAGATCATTTGAATGATGTTTGAGAGAATTATGGTGTAGCTTGAATGAGATTGAGGGTGTTTAGATTCAATTGTAGAAAGATCTAATGATCATTAACTTGGATTTGATCTTCATGGAGTTAGTAAAATATTGATGAATCCATAGAAGCCATTAGAGAAGTTGTAGATAAGCTTTGAATTTGACGGAGTCTCCTTGTAGGAATGAATTTCTGGTCCTCCCTCTCAAGTGAATGATGAGGGGTATTTATAGGTGATTTCAGACCAGATGGCAGTTTCGCAATTATGTCGAAAAACGCCATGACTCATGTCGCCACCGACATGACTTGGATCTTCGCTATAACTCATGTCGCCAGCGACATGGCTCATGTCATCTGGCAGGTTAGCCCTTGGCACCTTGAGCTTGCAACACGATATGACCCTCCTCGACATGGTTCATATCTTTCAGATGATTGTTGTCAACAACCTAGTAACAACTAGATGTGGCATGAGTAGGTCACAACATGGTTCGTATTGAAATCTTAAGTAGTAGCTTGCTCCTTATGTCGCTGATTGACATGGGGGATGGACGACATGGCGTGTTTCCTGAATCTGACCCGGCTCTCAACATAGTTTAAGGAAGATATGAATTACTTGTACACCATGTCGCTGAAAAACATGGATAACGATGGTATAAGATCATGTCGCTGACCGACATGAATCTTATCCTTATTTTACGTCACTACATCAGAGTGGCATGACTGTTGAATGCATTAGCTTCCTCTCAACGCCATAGAACAAGCACGACATAACTTGAAAACGACTTAGCCTTCTGGGATCACCGTGACGAACTATGACATGATTCAAAGGAGTCATGGTTGCGGCATGGTGATACATGACTTCACTTTATGATTTGATACGGACTATGATGACCTGGCTAATGCAACATAACTGAAGACAGCATGGTCCTTTCCTTCTCTCACGACATGGCCTTAGAACGACTTGGCATTTAAGTATTAAACCCTACGACGTGACAAATAATGGCAAGACTTTGACGACATATTGAACACTTATTTTAATGTGTTAACATATATTATATATATATTATATATATAGCATCGATTTCCATTTAAAACATATTTTATAAAATATTTATTAATTCGTTGTAAAACGATTTCAACTTCATTTTCAATTTTAAATCAAAACCGATATTCTATATTTTTATCATATTAAAACGATAATATTTTCAAAATATTAGATTTGAAATCACTTCTTTTTTATACTCATTATAAAATGAATAAAATCGGTTGATAAACTTGTTCGGGTTAAAATGGCGTTTGCTACTTAACTCGGCTTCATATTTCAATATTTTTGTGTCCGCCCAAAATTGGACATCAAAATCATAATTATATTCTTCACTGAATATTATTTTAAAATATTCGTTATTTTAAAATATTCTTTATTTTTTAAATATTCTTTATTTTTAAATTATTCTTTATTTCTGAATCGGAATGCGACTCAATCAGTTACCATATAATTTCAATTATATGGATTTCATACATCGTATGTATACAACAATAATGATAAAACAATCATTAAAAATTCATACAACATCCAGAGTTCATTTTATAACTGTACAAGCATTAAATATAAATAATTAACGCTTACAATAGTCTGTCAACCAATCGATTGACATACAGCTAAACAATTGGGATTAGTGTATGTCAAATATCATCCCAATACCCGTTTGGGGTTTCAACCAACAAATACTGAATATTATTTGTGCAGTTGGGCGACGTGTAAAATTTATCGTCCCAATCAATATTAGTTAAATGGGTGTACATAAACAAATCGTCCGATTTGTAAATGAATATTTATTTTATTCATATACACGTTAAAAATTATATTTTTAACTATAAAATATTTATTTCGACGCATGAATATTTTATATAGTTCATTTATACAATAAAAATGATATCTTTTTTTTTAAATTTTGGCAGCATAACGGCGCGATACTAGAACCGGAATAAGGTCTAGCCTTATCCCTCGCCTAATACTAGCTCGCGCCATACACATTCCAATTCTAATCAATTCAATTTAACATCCCAAATCAAATTCAACCAATTCCTTAATAGAGTTACCAAACCCTATTAATTAACAATCGGTCAAATAAAACAAACAACCAAACATCCATGGTTTCAATCAAAGGTGTTGGTTTCAACCAAACATCCATGGTTTCAACCAAACAAACAACCGTCTACATCCTAGTATATATTTAACTGTAAACAAAATTAGGGTGAGAAGTTCCCACCTTTGGTTTCCACTCCGTCATTCTTTAGCGGATGATGGTTTGGATTTGGACTTGATTCCGCGCGTTGTATTCTTCACCGTGATTTCAACGCAATCTATTCACGCAGTTTACATTAAAAATCACATTTTTATATCACTACTATATATGTAAAAATCATATTTTTAATTCGCTACATATATGAAAATCATATTTTTATAATCTATCCATATAATAAAAATCATATTTTTATGATCTAAAAATCATAATTTTGTAGAATTAAAAGTTATGTCATACATACGATAAAAATCCCATTCTTTTATATGATAAAAAATCATATTTTTCTATACAGTGAAAAATCATATTTTTTTTTATATAGTGAAAAATCATATTTTTCTATATAAGGAAAAATCATATTTTTCTATATAGTGAAAAATCATATTTTTCTATACAGTGAAAAATCATATTTTTCTATACAGTGAAAAATCATATTTTCGTATACAGTGAAAAATCATATTTTCGTATACAATGAAAAGTCATATTTTCATGTTTTTCTATACAGTGAAAAATCATATTTTTCTATACAGTGAAAAATCATATTTTTCTATACAATGAAAAATCATATTTTTCTATTCAGTCAAAAATCATATTTTTCTATATAAGGAAAAATCATATTTTTCTATATAATAAAAAATCATATTTTTCTATACAATGAAAAATCATATTTTTCTATACAGTGAAAAATCATATTTATCTATATAATGAAAAATCATATTTTTCTATACAATGAAAAATCATATTTTTCATAAATAACGATTATATTTCCTCTGAATAAAAATCTAAACTTTATTTGATTAAAAATCTTAACTTTCTATGACTAAAATCTTAACTTCATAATAAAAAATCATAGGACTTCATAATCAAAAATCATAGAACTTCATAAGTAAAAATCAATTGAGTCTAAATAAAAATCATATAAGTTTCTGAATAAAAATCATATATAAAATCGAAATCAGAAAATACTTACATAAAATTTTCTAGGGTTTTGGTGGTCTTCGAGGCTGAAACCGCGTATGGAGGAAGCAGAGGGGGAGAGGGAGGCGGAGTCTTCTGCTGCTGGCGTCAGTCTGCAGAGGTGGGAGGAGAGTGCGCACCACCGCGGTCTTCTTTTTTTTTCATCCGTCGTTCTAAATAGGGTGGGAGAGGCGCGTTTTTGAAATGTTGACCACGGAGTGGAGTTTGACCTTATATTACCAGTGCTTGACCTTGTATTAATACTCTATATTTAATTATTTAATTCCTTTATTTTTTTCGCGTCCGAACTCCAATTCAAACCCAAGATAGACCCCCCTAGCTAATTACCACCATTTCGAACATAACGAGATATGTTTCGTAACCAAATTCGGTTGTTACGATCGATTTTTCTTTAAATTAAAATATAAATCAATGTATATTGAATTTAAACGCACATTTTTATTTACCGAGGCCACATACTGACTCCAAAAATTATATCTAGCTTTGTTTTGACGATATGGTCCGAACAAAACTGATTTCATTGAATTTGGAGACCGTTTGAAAAATGGCCATTTTCTAGTCGATTAAATTCAAACTGAAATTACCAAACACGTTTAACTTTGCCACGCTCACATATTAATTCCAAGATTTATGAAAATTGGAATCTAGCAATAATTTGACATTCCGGATCCAACAAAAGTGGTTTCGTAGAAAACGGAGGTCGTTCGCAAAATGGCTATTTTAAGGGCCATATATTATATTAATATATATATATAAATTCCATAGCGACTATTCTAAATTCTAAACTGTACATAACTTTCAATTTATATTATGAAATCTCAGTTTCTTACATCCGTTAGATATATATTATTTGACAAATTCAAATATTTATTGTTTTACTGAAATCCGGTTTATTTTGAATCCTATACATTCATTTGAAATTTAAAATCAAATTTTCAAACTATCACACCATTTCAGGCTCATTTATATAATTAAAATAAATTTATTCTTTCTAACTTTGTTTAGAATAATTTCTTTACCATTATTATTTAAAATAAAACATTTTAATTCATAATCCATTAAAATTGCTAAAATAAAATAATTTAATTGGTTTTGAAAATCCGGGTTGTTACAATCTCCTCCACTTAAAATCTTTTCGTCCTAAAAAAGGAACGAAGCTGAAAGTTGTTTAACTAACCAATTCTACTTTCATTCTTCAACTTTTCAGTTTTTAAGAATTTTCAAATTCTTCAAAAATTTGGCTAACACCCTATATTTTCAAAAAAAATTGCCATAACCTCCTTTGTACGGGTTGATATTTAAAACCGCAACTAGCTTCACAGGGTCCTCATCAATCAAAAAGAAAAATCCAAGCGGATAGCCAATAAGCTCATAAAATAAACAAAACCCGATGAATATGGTAAACATGTACCTATTTGTCGGGCATACAATTTTATTCCTCTTCTTAGCTTCCTCGCTATGACCTGTTCATTATTTATACATGTACATATATTCAATTTCAAATCAATTTTCTTTTCAGTTCAATATTTGATGCTAAATTTGACTTATTTCAACATTTTTCTTACATTAGTTATATTATATAGTACCGATCCATTTTTAAAACAAAAAGCATCCATACGTTCATACAAGCGTCATACATACATCCAAAATCCTAGTTCATTATATTAAACCCCAACTTTCAAGGAAGTCGTTCCTCCTTCTTGCAAAATTTCCAAAGTAGATAGCTCCTTTCCTTTGGATTTCTTATCACCCTTCTTTAACGAGCAATCTCAGGCTAGATGCCCTACTTCTTTGCATTGGAAGCATTTCCTTTCTTTTCCTGGTTTTCTGGATTTTTTCTTTACGTTTGGACACTTATGTATAAAATGTCCCATTTCTTTGCACTTAAAACAAACTATGTCCATTCTTGTATGTTTTCTTTTTTCTTCTTTTTCTCAAGACACACTTGAATTTATAGAACTAGAAAAACAAATAGCTGATATTTTAATAGAACTATTAAACGAAGCAACATTCATAAATTCAGAAGAGAATTAGGTATTAGTTCATTAAGTGAATTATAGTAATTAAATATATTATAATATATATATATAGATATATAACAAGAAAAATCAGAAAAATGAAATTAAGCATACATGTATGTTGACATATATTTTGAGGTGTGTCGACATATAATTGCCAGATTTCAAAAATAATTCTCACCATAAGTTAGTTATAACAACAATCTAAACTTTATATTTCGAATTTTCTTCTTCATCCACTCATTTCATTTCTAGAAAAAACTCAAAACTAAAATAAACCATGGCCTCCACTAATTATAATGACCAAATTAATCCTGAATCGTCCGCTGGACCATTCGATGGTCCATTTTAACGCTCATGTGATAAAATTGTAAGAGAAAATTGAGAATGTACTCCAAATGCTTGTTGAATTCCAAGTTCTACAAATTCGGATGAATCAAGAGCATGTAAAGCAAGGAAACATCATGAGAAACCTCCTAAAATATTTTATGGATAATCAAACAAATCTGATTATCATCGAGGATGATAATCCAATAATGGAAGAAGAAGAGGAAGAGATGATAGAAGAGGAGGAACAAGAAGGCATGGAGGAGGAAGATCAAGTTGTATGCATTAGCATAGTTTCTTTTGATCGAGGATGGAATATAATTGAGCAAAATGAGAAATTCTACCTCTATTTCCCCAATTGCCCAATTTATAAGTCCCCGATCATGAAGAATCATTAGACGTTTAGGATTCTCGCATATTCGTATGTACATTGTAATACGTGTTCTCATTTTAATGTTGTAATTTGCTTTGGTTGGTATTGTTTGAATTGTAAAACAATGATTAAATTGCTTACTTCTTACAATATTTGTTTCTCTTAGATTTAAGTATTAGTATTATAATAGGTATATAATAGAATAAGGATATAGGCATGAATTTAGGGGGTGTCATGTATATTAGTACTTTAGTATGGAATCAGTTATTATAATCATATAATATATAGATAGATATAGGGTTATGGGGGAAAACTTTAGAATTTCTTTTTGTTGATGACAAAGGGTGAGAAATTATAAAATAAGTGTTAGTTAGGCTTAGTTTAAGGGAGAGTATGTAGAATTCATGTTGATAGGGGGAATAATGGAAGGAGCAAATCAAAAAGGTATGAATATTTTATAAACTAAGGTTGCCATCATAAAAAAATCGGAGATTGTTGGAGAATGGAGTTTTGATGACAACAACCTTATTTCAATTATCATTGATTATTAAATATATACTAACATCTCTATCTAGAATATATATACACATATATGCAGGATTTATATACACGACATAAATAATGAAGAATATACAGTTTTAGAGTTGTAAGAGATTCAAGATTCAGAAGAAATTCAAGACTCATGAGTTATGATGTTATGTACATGACTTATATACTAAAGGCTGTATAGTTTTAGAGTTTTAAGAGATTAAAGATTCAGAAGAAATTCAAGACTCATGAGTTATGAAGTTATCAAGAGTTTAAGAAAAATATAGTAATAGAGTCTAGTTTATATGTAAGACTCCGAATAACACTTCAGGTTCAAATTCAAATTCTATTTTTCAAATTTTGATTTTTAAATTTCAAATTCTTTTATCAAAGTTCAAATTCTATTTTCAAATTATTCTAGCTTACTTCTGATTTCAAATAAATTTAAAGTTTTAAATATATGCATAAGTTATATATATATATATATGTTTATATTTATATTTATAATCTTATGGTCTTATAGATTTAAACCTTATAATTTTATAAATAAGTTTATATAATATGTAATTATGTTTTCATGTGATTTTACACTTTAGAACATTCATTTATATCATTAAGTTTAAATTCAAGAATTTTCAAAATAACATACATGACCAAACCTTTGAAAAATAGGTTTTAAAAATAAAAATTATGTATATATGTCGACATATATATATGGGTATGTTGACATACAACTGTCAGAAATTCAATTTTGAAAGGAAGTGTCTTTTCACTATTTGTAACATTTCTGAAACGTTGCAACGATTCAAATCTTACAAATAGGAACCGATTTCGAATTTTTTCATAATTCATCTTCTCCATCTTCACCCGACTTCGTCCCACCGTTATTCTTTATCATTTTATTGATTTCTACACTTCTACTTTGTCGATTTCTACCATGACTACATAAAACTTCTTCTTTTCTTACTCTTTATCCTCTACTCTCTGAATTAAAGTGCTACTGAAGAGTTATAGGGATGTTGTAATCATTTGGGAATTGTTTGGGAAAGGGTGTGTTCCTTGTAGCCCTGAAATAAAGGAAAGGGAGCGGTTTAAATGTAACGACCAGCCTGTTTACCCTGTTCTCGCCGGTAATTAAACTAACTTAAATCGTTCATAAAGACAGATAATTATGGATACTAGCATATTTGCACAAAAATAAGATAACTTTTCATTTCATTACCAAATATTACATAAGAGTCACCAGGAACATCAAAGTACAACATAAGCTCAGCGGAAATAAATTCTTCAGCGAACTAAGAAAACCCAAAATATAAATCTGGCTCCAAAACCGATTCCAACTCTTGAAAGTTAAACCTGCAAACTAAACAGATGGCTGCCATGCAAAATTATGGGCACCCAAAGTTTATGTGTCGGAAAAATAAACTCTAGGTCAGTCATGGGACTGGTGTGAGAACTCAAAACAGTTGTTATTTAGGATTCATTTTAAAGTTGGGTAATTCAACGGACCACGCTGCTAACGTGGAACAGGTTTACTCCATGTGAATTCCCGTGCATAGAAATTCGCAATGACCTTTGAAAAATGAAACAAAATTAAGGTCTCGCGGCACACACACAATGCAAACGCACACATGGGAGAGGTTTCTCCTTATGATAGTAAAAAATTCTTGATACGCGAAAATCCTCTATTATTATTAGTTCATAGTGTGAAAACAATTTCGCAAAAAATGTATTAATCATAGTCAGCATAATGCCCTATTCCTTTATACTAATGTAATCCTACTAGTAGCAGGCTATACTACTAAAATTGTATGGGTTCGAAGTAAATATTGGATTTCCAACAAATAACCAGGAAAAGCAACTTCCTTACCGAACCAATGGGTATGCCTCTAGAGAGACGTACTGAAAACCAAATGGGTTCTCTACGAACACAAGGCTAGATTACCTCTGTAACTAGGTAACTTAGAGCACACCTGAGTATATCACTTCCCTGTCATTACCAACCTTTCAACCGGGTACCCGCAACATCAACATACATAGAGTAGAAGTTTTCCGCATAGGTTAATACCTGGGTTGTATACCATAGTACACCTTTTATTTAGAAGGAAATGACTACCCATAACCTTGCTGCATCTTCCCTATTTTAGCCATTTCCCGGGTTGTGAGGCTTGCCGAGGTCACGATATACACAAAAATATGCTTAAATAAGCCATGCTTTGATCATCCATAGCTCATCACATTACTTTAGTGTACCAGTTGTCCATTGACAAATGCATAACTGATTTCTATCAATACATAACCTCTAAGCTCATACATCTTAGAGAAGGGTGTTAAGCAAGAGTATAAATTTTCCACCACCAAGAAAATATGTATTTAACAGAAATCGGTACTACGTAGTCAATTACAATGTTAGACACACAATCCATACACATCCATTCTAGGTCTGGACGAAACACTAATCCGAAAATCTCCAAATATATTCAGATCTCATGCCACTTATAACCTCGTATTGGGTGATCAGCCCAACTGAGACATCAACATTCAATCTAAACATTTCAAAGATTCCCGGTCTTCATTTGTCGTTTATTATGTTTTGAATTACTTCATAGCGTCGTATTATTACTTGGAATGGTTTTCGAACATATATTCGATCCCGAACTTTTCAAGTAGCAAGCGTACTTTTAAAATAATAGTTATGGATCACACAGACTTTTCAATTCAAATCTCCTTCCAAATAGTTATTAATTCATTTACAATTCAATACTGGAATTACTTTAAATTTCATAAATCCCATTACCATCATTTATTTTGAAATCAAATATTCATCTTACCACCTTATATTTCCAAACATAACTCTTTGGTCTTTATACATAAAACATACTTCTTTGTTCCCTTTCAAATTTACTACTCTTTATTTGGATTAAAATTCCATTTACGATAATCCAAAACAATTGATATTCAAATATAAGTTTAACAGTGTTTAACCGACTTATATTTGATATCAATTCACAAACTCGGCGAATGCTATGAGAATCTTAATGTAAATAATTTCTAATACATCTGATAGTATTGATCCAACCCTGGAATTACATACCGAATATTTGAAGACTAACTCTACCCAACTGACTTCCTTTCAAATTCCAATATCTTAAAATCAGTTAATAATTCCATATATAAATATTTAATCATTTAAAAACATTCCAAACTATTTTAAAAATCCTTTTTACCATTTTAATAAAAGTTTACGACTTATAAATTTCACAAGTAATTTATCTTTGAAAATGTAATAATAACGTTAATAAAAGTGTTGCTGTAAAATAGCCATTTAAATCAAAAAGATTCTAAATCATTTGAAATTCAAATATTTCTGTTCTAATCACTTCAAAATAATAAAATAAAATTTATCATAATTTTTCTCCATTTTAAAATAATTTTACAAACCTGTTTTATTCAATTTTTCGTTATTGTCACCGAACTGCACGCATAGCGATCTTTTCCAAATTTGTTTTAAACATAACTTGAAAATCATACGTTGAAATTTTCTTTTCTATTAAAATATCATTATCATTTGAGATCCAACGTTTCATATTTCATGTCAAACCGATTTCAAATAATCAAGTTATAGACCTTTAAAAATTAAATCAATATTCACGAACTATCGCACCGCAACACGTTCTATTCACGCCATATAACGATTTAAAATATAAATCATCCAAATCCTTTCCATAATAAATTTAAATTTTCATAATCTAAATTTTAAAACCATATTCCAATAATATTTTATATTCACACTTGAGTTCCAAATTTCTTTACTTCAAAACTCAATTGTTTCAAATTTTCAAATATTTGTTTCAAATTAAATCCACATCTTGAAATTATATTTTCAAATCACGTTTAACTACTCACAAATGATCATTAAAATCGTTTGCGCAACAGTTGTTGAATACCTTTCTCAAATATTTTCCGATCTACATTTCAAAACTAATTCGATTTCCAAAAATCATTTTCGAACCTTGGTTGGTTAGTTCATAATTTCAAATAATTAAAATCTTGTTCAAAATTATATTTATTTGCATAATAACCAACAGTTTAATATAAATTATTGAAATACCTGGAAACTGCTTCACCTTTTTACAAAAGTCATTTTATCATTATTTTTGTTTCGTAGACCTTCAAACCATTTCCAAATCGTTTCAAAATAATATTTCATATTCCCTTTCAAAACAACTTAATTTCAAACATCATTTTAAATTTTGGAATATTCATCTTTACTTAAATCAAATAATATTCCCTTAAACTTCAATTTTGTTATGAAATCAACTATTTACATAAAATCTATTATTTATGTACAAAATTCAAAATCATATTTCCTCTTACGAAAATTTGTTGATTATTTTAGATTTCCAACCAAATTTAAATATAATTCAAAGCTAAATTTCAAATTATTAATTTTAAAAATAAAATCATTATTTGCATGGCAAGGAGATTAAAATCGATTATCTGTACAATTACACAACTACAGTGTGTGTGACGCAAACATAAACAAACAAATGAACTTAAACCATCCACCGTACACACACAATTAAAACAACCAATCTTTGTTGTGCACGAGCGTTACGTTCAATAACGCTCTGTGTTCAAAGTGTTTCCACTACATACCGTCCATTGCAAACATTTCATACAACATCCATATTCACATCTATCAACTAACATTGAGTCATTGTAACTATCAGCTAATTAGATCTACCGTTTATACTAATTTAAAAAAATAAATTTAAATTTAGAATTCTCACCCCGTGCAACAATGATCAAGCGCACACGCATCCAAGCTCACATATTGGTGTCTACAGAATAATAGAGTTCCACCTTCTTGGTTGCTATTGAACACAATAAATGCATTATTTTGCAAATTACTATGAACAAAAATAACCCAAAATACTCGCACGCAGCCTTGCCTATACAACAAATATGAGCTCTCTCCATGCGGCACAAATATGCGCCCTTCTCATCATGTACACGCTTGGACCTGCTTCCTTCTTGCATTGCATGAGTAGTTCCCCCTTTCTCTCTATTACTTGCCATTTAAATTTCCATTATTTTCTTTTTCTAGAAGCAATGAGGGTCAGGGAGGGTTTGCTTGCACGGAGAAGTAGTGTCAGATGAAGCTTGTGTCCCTTCTTCTTTCCTTTATTTGGTTACCTGCGCATGTAGGTTTTCTCCATCCATCCATTTCATTTTTATTTTTTTTATTATCATAATAAAAAAATTTGACCACATCAGCTCACCGCAAAGTAACTCGTCAACGCAATGGTGGGCGTCGAAGGTCAGGACGGAGATAAATTCGACTGGTGGTGTCAGGTGGTAAGTACGGTGTTGGAGTATTTCATCGGGTGCAAGGTGAAGGTGAAGTGCTTGCTGATTTCGAAGCTGGTGGGAGAAGCTGGAACTTTGGCCGAATGAAAAAGAAAGGGGGTAAGCTTAATGTGATGGAGGCTGACGGTTGGCGTCGCTAGAGAACTGATGGGCAGTAAAGTTGATGAAGGGGAGGGTCGAGCGAGTTAACATAAAGGATATGCTTGGTGATGCAATCAATTTATTCAGTTGGCATGCGTTAAACAAAAGGGTAAATGCAAAATAAAGTAATCTGAGGTAGGTAGCACGTGTCTACTTGTTGGACAAATGTCCTCTATTGGAGCTTGCTTGCCTACGCTTGTATGCTACTTTAATTAAAAAAATCATCGCATAAGGCTGAATGTGTTAATGTCTGATGTACCTATTGCAATGCTAGGGTAATACTTCAATACTTTAGGTATAACATGTAGATGATCAAAAAAAGTCATTATCTATTTTATTTTATATTTAATTATTGACTGCTAATGGCATCAAAGATAAAATATAATCTTATACAACAATGTGGCATGATCCCAAAATAATGATAAAATAGACCGATTGGTTGATTCTGTAAAGTATCAAAAGGACCACAATTGCCCTAAAATACGTTAGAAAATATATGCTTATTTCCTAAATTAAAAATTGCAGTAAAATTATATAAAATATTTGAAGACTGCCCGTACAGAAACTAAACGATTATTTTAAACTGATATTTAATTATAATTCATATTTTAATTCTGATCGTTACGACAACTAAATTACCAGTCGTTGAGACAATTTGATTAATAGTGAACTGTTTCTGCGAAACGAACATCGTTTAACTAAATTAATTTCTACCATATTCAAAATAATATTACTAACTTAAAATTTATATTTGACCAAAACAACTTTAAAATTTAAATACTTAACAATCTTTATAAAATTTAATAAACACCATTATAATTTATCAAAATAATCTTACTTATTGATATTCAAAAATAAAAATCATTCTTGTACCCTATTGTGTATAAAATCTTAAAAATAACTTATTCTTTACCAAAATCATATTCTTATGTCAATATCATTATATATTATCAAAATAAGATAATATCATTACCTATTAATATTGAAATATTTATAAAATCTTATAAATTAAATATAACTTTTAAAATAAGTTTTCTTATACAAAATCATATTTATAAAATAAAACAAGATACTTATCCAAAATTAAAATCTACACTGAAACCTTATAAAAAATCAATTTATATTCAAAAAATCCAAATTATATAATAAAAATCCAAATTAAACTTTAGTTAAAAATTATGGGATATCACATTCATCCCTCCTTAAAATTTTCGTCCTCGAAAAGGAAGTTGAGTAAATTTAAGCTACTTTTCCAATTTTAAATTCGAATTTCTCTCTTAACATATCGAGAATGTTATGGTTAGAACCAAGGTCCATATCATTCTTAGGACACTTCGTCTGATTCTCATTAAAGGTAGAGATTTCTATAATCTCGCGACTACTAGGGTCGTCACTAGTCATGGTTATAATGGAATATTTTCTAAGTTAGACCCAGAGCTGCTACCACTACCACTAAGGGGAAACTAGGATAGATACTTTCTAGTACTTCGACGTCTTCGACCCTAAGAAAATTTAAAGTTTAGAAATTATCTTTCTAACTTACTGCTAAAGTTATGGAACCCAAGGTTTACTTAACAATTTAAGTCAAACTATAAGACTTAGTGTTCGTACCTCAAATTCGTTAGATTTCAACAAAATTTTGATTCGAAATTCTCATATAAATATTCCTTTTTCCAAATAATCCAAGCATCTTAGATAAATTCAATATTTTGAAATTCTTTTGTGCTCAATACAAATTCCAGTAAGTGATAATTCAAAATACTTATTTCAAACGCAAAACTATGTCATTAATCCACCCGTCCATGGTTTTGTCAAGACCAAGGTTTTAAAACTCGGATATCGGTCGTGTTTCGTCTTAGGGATTTTATAGACTCGGTCTCGTATCGGGGGAAATCTCAGACGAGATGAGTCTAATTCGGGAGTTTGTCTCTGATTTTCATCTCGAGACTGAAAATTCGTATCGAAACAATCTCGAGGTGCATGATATGTTAAAAATGATATTTTAAGAAAATGATTTTTATGAAAGCTATCAAAAACATAGTAACTTAAACTTAAAATGCAAAATAACTTTATTATTCTTTATTTTGTGAAAGATCATTCATACTCTAAATCGTAATATGCTTAAAGCAGGAATATTATTAGACATGAAACATTAAAAGGATCCAAAATATAAAAAATTCAGCATAAATAGACCATAAAATGCATAATTTCATAAGTAACATGTATTTAAAAAGTTGAATATGAAAATCATAAGCATTGTAAAACATATACGAACATATAATATAGACATTTAGCATGAAAAATGTAAAATAACAAAAGATTGATATGGCTAATTTGAGTTTTTTAATTATAGTTCTATTTCAGTCACAAATTTAAATTTTAACCAAACAAATTAAGATCTAGGATGATATTCTAGTATTTCGTCTCGGTCGATATATCATTCGATATTGCAATATCCCGGACGATATATTCGAAAGGAGATTTAGAGTGATATTTGTTGTTTCGTTTCGGAAGGAGCCCAAAACGAGATCTCGGAGGATATCTTGAGCGATGTTTGTGAGATTTGAAACAGTGGTCAAGACAAGGAAAAAGGAAGGGTTCATGAATAAAATTGGACAATTAACAATTTATGGACAACAATCTAGGAGAAAATGATAATCAAAAGATGACGACGAGTCAAGCAGAACACAACAACAAGTGAAGAGGTAGGATTATATTTCGAGAAAACTCATTCTATTTCAATTTTAGTTCAAATTGTTCCAATCTCATGTTAATCCATTTACAAGTTAAATTTATACTCATTTAATATTCATAATGTGAATTCCTTACCCAAAATATTCTAATATCTATTAAAATAATCAAGGGATTTAATTTAACTAACTTGAGTCCTTCTTATTGTCACTTATCAATCCAAAAATCATTAACATATTATCCAAAATGGTTGATAAATTTTATTTAAGTTCCAGTGTAACCTAACGTTCCCTTAATTTCCCTTTTTAAGGGTTTTACTTACTTCAATTATTTTCTACCATATGATATTACAAATACCTACCAATTCATGAGTTAAGGAATATTTCTAATGTTTCCATAAGTGAATTTCGGCTCATAAATTTCATTATAATTCAAAAACATATTGAAAAGATGCTCTCTCAAACATAGTATTCCCAATCTCATTCTAGGGTATTCCTAACCCTATCTCTAATGAGATATCATACTCTGACGAGTCCTGTGACGACCCAAACTTCCCCGTAAAGGAAAGCCCGGATTGTTTTGGGAACAAAACAAATCAGAACACAAACAGAAGAACATTTTATTGCTTTTTCCAATAATTACATCAGTTTACAAGAATATTCTAGAGTATGAATAATTATACAACATAAAATAATATCAAAGATTTAAATTACAATTAAATAGCAGTGGAAAATAATACAAAATACAACTGAAAGAAATACACGGACACAGAGCTTTTCGAATATCGCTTCAGCTGTAGACCAGGATCTTGCGAACATAATATCTGCAAAACCAAAACTACTAGCTGCCCGTGTGGAAATTATGGGCACCCAGAGTTTAGGATAAAACAATAAACTCTAGGTCAGTCATGGGACTGGTATGAGAACTCAAAACGATTATTAATTTGGCTTTTTTTAAGTTAGGTAAATCAAGGGACCACGCCATATTACATGGAACGGGTTTCCTCCCAAGAATACCAGTGCATAAAATAAATAGCGCAATGCTCTTTAGGAAAATGAAACCATTATAAGACTCAAGTCCCATGCAATGCAAGCCGAAAGATAGAGTTTTACCTTATAATGGTCAAAAATGCTTAATACGCGAAATTCATCTTTTTCAATATTACTATAAGTGCATAGTGTAGAAATCAATTTCGAAGATAAGTGTATCAATCCGAGATGGCATAATATATCATGTAAGCGGCATAATATATTATGTCACCATATAGGTATACAACTAAAATCATAAACTCATATTGGAAAATTGGGTTTCCATCACGATGGCTGCAGATTCGAAAGATCTATCACGAATGTATCTCCACTGCTTACATCTCGACGAGAGAAAACACCGGAATACATATACTACGCACTTTGGATGAGCATCAGTATGTTCTATCCTTATGGGATTCAGTCGACTGAAATGACCTATCCCAATCTCGAGGTGTGGAGTGACCACACCCAGCACAACTCGGCCGACCAAATCCATATATATATATATATATATAAAGTATATTGGTCAAACCTACTAATCAAACAAATCGTTCACCATCATACCGGGCTGTGAGGCTCGCGAAGTAACATTGTACACAAAGCTATGCTAATTAAAACTGTGCTTTGATCATCATCCACAAGGCTCTGCTTTTCAACAAAAGCCTCGATCCATGCATCTTAGCATGCCACATTGTCAATCCATACCATAGCATTGATTTTTGCCAATATGTATAACCTCTGAGCACATACGTCTCAAAGAAGGGTGTTAAGCAAGAGAATAAATTCTCCGCCACCAATATATATATATATATATATATATATATATATATTTAGCAGAGATCAACGAATATAGCATAAAGGAATACAATGTCAGACATACCATCCATTTACAAGACCGTTCTGGGTCCGAACGAAACCGGAGGCACCTTATTCCTTGTCATGTATGTCCAATACGGAAGAGAGGCCCTCGCATATCCGAACAATCAACAAGTATGTCCGGACGGCTACCACTATAGCCCCTTCAAGGTAGCTACTCCAATCATGGGCATTAGTAGCAACTCATCCATTCGATGTGAAGATCGTCGGTATTGCGTCGCCTTCAATCTCTTCGACTATTAGTCATCGTATCAATTATTTAGAATGGGTTAAACCCGGTCTTTCCAATAACTGGCATACTTTATAAACAAGTGCTATAAAAACACATCCAACGCCTCATTCCAATTCAGAATATTCTTTTAATAAAATATTGACATTTTTATCTAATTAAAGATTCATTAAAACTCTAGTTCAGTTTTAATCTCAAAAATCATTACTTAATGATTATTCCAATTTTAAGAAATAAATAACTGTGTTAAGGAACTAATGTCTTTTAAAACATAGTTCACGATATACCCAAATCTTCCTCCATTAATATGGAATCTACACGGAAATCATAATAGTAAATAATAGATATAAATTCCCGTATCAGATTAATAATATAAATGGAATAACGGCAAAGCCTTTTAAACTCCATATGTAGTATCAGTCTTCACTCACAGGAGCTCATCTCGATTATTACCAAATCGAATTCCATTCAATTCCAATTTAATATATTAAATTGGAAAACTTTATTTTGGAAAATTCCCATTAAATCTGAATAAAAGATTTATAAATTCCAACTTATTTCTTCATTGTTAATTCGGTTGAAGAACAAGTGTTATGTAAAACATCGTTCGCGGTAAACCCAAAATCCAATTCTTATTAAATATAAGGTTCTGAACAGAAATTATATCGACTTATATTCAACATCAAATTCTGAAACCAACAAATATCATATTGAGAATAACAATATATATATATATATCGTCCAAATTCCCATAACAATATTCGTATGATCACTTAATCCAATATCGAAACATTCCGAGGGTGATTTCCATTCTGAATCCATTCCAATATTTTCTTTGGAAAATGCTGATTATTTTAAAACCATGTTCAAATCCCATTTATTTATTTCTAAAAATAATTAAATTATTATTCTAGTTAATAATTAGTTCATTTCGATAAAAATATATATATTTATCTTTATAAAATTGGAATTTTTCATCAAAAATCTTTCCAAACCATTTATTAGGATTTTAGATAATTTTTCCATATTTTTAATAATTTTATCATCGCCGGTACAGTCGGTTTCCAACAACGGCCACTGAACTGCATCCATAACAACATTTTCCAAAATTGATTTCGACCAATCTCAAAATCTAACCGTTAGATTTAAAATCTCTTAAATTCATTGGAAAGCTCTTTACAATATGAACCAAACAGTTCCAGATTTAGGAGAATCCGATGGTCGGATCTCTCATTACGTCTATTTGAAGTTAATGGTTGAAATTCGCGAATGGTCGCTGCGCGGCGCGTTCTATTCCAGCCATTAAATATATATAACATATATATATTATATATATTTCGTTAATTTCCTTTTAATCGTATTTATAAATTATTTAAAATTTCATTTCAAAACGATTCCAACTTCATTTTCAACTTCAAATAAAAATTGAATATTCTATTATTTTATCATATTAAAATAATATTTTTAAAACATTAGATTTTAAAATCACTTCTTTTCTATATTCATTATAAAATGAATAAATCGATCGATAAAACCGTTCGGGTTAAAATGGCGGGTGCTACTTAACTCTACTTCTTATTTTTATATATATATATATAATTCTTTTTTTTCGTAACAAACTTACAATGAAAACATAATTTTCATTGTCAAGTCTTTTATTTTAAAATAGGTTTCTTTTAAATGAAACCAACTAAAAATAAAGATGTAATCTTTAATGTTTAATCTTCTTATTGAAAACAATCTTCGATACAAACGCAATCTTTATTTTTCAAGCTTTTTATTGAAAACAAACTTCACTACAAATGTAATTTTTATAAATAAAAATGTCCCTTTACATCAAAAATGTTCTTTTACAACAAAAATATTCTTTTGTAATATTTATAATAAAAATACCCTTTTATAATTTACAATAACAATGTTCTTTATATAATTTACAATAATAACGTTCTTTATGACAATAAAAGATTAATTTTATTGTAAATCATTTTTCATTTTTCTAAATGGTAATAAGAGATTAATTTTAAGCATCAACAGTTACTGTCAAATTCATGTCTCTAAATGTTAGTAAAAGAGTAAATTTTATTCTAAAACATATTTTTATTAATTCATATGTTCTTTCATAATAATAAAAAGATAACTTTTACTGTAAAACAAATTCCGACAATTTTTATATTCCTACATAAAATAAAAAGAATAAGTTTTTATTTTATAAAAGTCGTTTATTTCTGAACTGGAATGAGACCCAGTCAATTACCATATAATTTTCAGTTATATGGATTTCATACATCGCATGAATTCTGAACTAAAGATAAATGTTTATTACATATCCAATTAACAACGAGAGTGAATTTACAACTAATCACAAGGGAGATGTGTGATTAGAATATCATCCCAAGACCCGTGTAGGGTTTTGACCAACAAATAATTACCTAATATATTATTATTATTTGTGCATATGGGCGATGTGTGAAAATTATCGTCCCAATCACATAAACAAGTAAGGTAACTTGTAAATGGCAGTGTAATATTTTATTTAAATAATCATAAATACATTAACATTATTTTCTTCAAATCTCAATCATAACATAACAACGCAACACATCATCCAGGAAATAGATATAATCAACAGATGATTATTTCATTCACAAACAATTTATTACATTTCAGTTATAGAAATAAGTAATTGTTTAAAAGATCGAGTGCAAAAGAGTTCTCACCTTTATTTCTATTCCATTCGTCTTTAATTGGCAGTTTGAGCCCGATTTTGGTCCAAAATCCAACTTGCTCCAAAATTGACAAAATTGATGTCCACGCGAAGCTCTCGACTCAGTGATCGTAGCAAATCCTGTTTTGCGTGATTTCGAGTTCGTAGAAAAAAGATATTAATTTACGAAGTTTTCAAATAATTAAAAAATTAATTAAATCATGGATTTTAGCCAAAATTTCAACTTGTTCCAAATTGGACGAAATTGGTGCTCACGCGAAGGTCGCCACGATCGCAGCGGATCCGAAATTGTAACGACCCGGAAAATCTGAACCAATTTAAAAATTTTAAATTGGCTAAAATAGTGGAGTTTAAATATTTTAAATAATAACGATGAAAAGTAAGTTTGAATCGACATTGAGAATAAATATAATTACTTTAAAATATAAACAAGGCCTGAAATGGCGCGACAGTTTCAAAATTTCAATTCAAACTTTGATTGACTGTACCGGGTGCAAAACAAAACGGATTTGAGTGAAACCCAAAATATTTAAATCTGTTAATGAATATCTTTCTAACGAATCTGAAGAATCGAAGTTTCATAGCAGGAAGCAAAAGTTATGGCCAAATGAATTTTCAGAAAGGTCGCTATGGAATTTATATAGCCCGTGAAAATGTCTATTTTGCAAACGACCTCGGAATTCGACGAAACCACTTTTGTTGGATCTGGGATGTCAAGTTATTTCTAGGTTTCAAATTTCATAATTTTTTAAGTCAATATGTGAGCGTGGCAAAGGAAAATGTGTTTTGGTCAAATACAGTTAAATTGGATCGACCAGAAATGGGCCATTTTACAAACGGTCTCAGAATCCGACGAAACTAGTTTTGTTGGGACCGTATCATTAAAACATGGCTAGATTTATTTTTCTGGAATTTTTCGAATCAGTTTGTGGCCCTGGCAAATTGAAATGTACGTTCAAATCGAATATTGAATGTTTTATATTTTAATTTGAAGGAAAACTGACTGAAACAATCGAATGGGCCGACGAAACATATCCCATTGTGTTCGGAATGGGGGTAAAATGCTAGGGATGACAGTCGTTGGGTTTGGATTGGTGTTCGTGTGTGACAAGGGGTATTTTTGGATTTTTAAAATATATAAATAAACAAAAAAATCTGATTGGACGACCAAAGCTTTCTCTCTCCCCGACTTTTCTTTCAAACCCCCGATCGACGACGATAAACCATTCCATCATTCCCATCCATTTTCTGATCAATCCACTCACTAATATCAAAAGCTCCAGTTGAAGATTTTGAAGAGCTCGAGATGAGCTTCAAATCCATACCTGGTTTTGATTTTTTTCATTGAGTGATTTGTGAGAACCGACATCACGAAGTCGGGAGGTTCATCGCGCCGCCGCCGACGATAGGAGCGATCGAGTTGACCCCCTCCACCTCGCGCCTGAGCGCCTCTCGCCCCTCTTCAACGCTGCACCGCCCGATCGTCGTAATACTACACGGATTTCGCGAAAATTCAAAACCTAGTTTTGAAAATTTCAGCTGAGGTACGACTGTTTTTATTTTAAACTATTTAATAGCAGTTTAAAGCACTACGGTTTTTGATTTCACTATAAAAATCATATCTTTTTCGTTTCTTGACGAAATTCAGTGAAACAAAAGACAGTGGACTCGTGTGGACGTCTTCTACCTTCTAGAAGAGACCGCATATTTTTCTAAGCCTTCTGCTATTTTTGGTGGAGTGGAACCCAATGTGAGATTTCTAATTTATAAACGATAGGGAAAACGACGATGTATAAATTATATAATCGATGTATGAGTTATATAAGCATTTTACACCTCTTGTATAAGCGTTGTATAAGTTGTACGTTCGATGTATAAGCATTGTATAAGTTGTACGTTCGATGTATAAGCTGTATATGCGTTGTAAAAATTATATATGTGGTTGAAATAGAAGTGAAATGCTATATATATATATATATATATATATATATATATATATATACACACGCCCCTCGTCCACAAACCATGGACGATATTTATTGGTTGTGATTGGTGTGAAAATTGATTGATAGCGAATGGTTGATTGAAATTGATTGATTGTGGTCGAAAAATACCCGTTTGTGGTTGAGAAATATTTGGTTGAAACCACATAGGATTAGTTTGCGGAAATGAAAAAAATATACATGCCGCCTGCGTGCGAACTAGATGCATGATTCCCCATTGTCAAAAGCTGCAAGGCTTTAAGTTAGAGCGAGGAGCCGAACTAGGGACGGTCCCGGTTTTAACTACCCTGTCGTTATGCTGCCGAAATTTTGAATAATATTCATGTGTTAGAATTATTTTCATGTGTTGAAACTATATTCATATGTTGAATGGATATTCATCTATTTAACGACATTCATGTTTTGAAATAAATTGTTTTGCAATAAAATTACTTTTTTATCTATAAATACAAACTATAGAAAACCTTCATGTGTTGAATCGAAATTCACTCGTTGAATTGAAATTCATGTGTTGAATGGTAATCGTATTTTGAAATAAATTGTTTTAACAATAGAAATCACCTTTTTTATCTATATATACAAACTATAGAAAACCTTCATGTGTTGAATCGAAATTCATTCGTTGAATTGAAATTCATGTGTTGAATGGTATTCGTGTTTTGAATAAATTGTTTTAACAATAAAAATCACCTTTTTATCTATATATACAAACTATAGAAAACCTTCATGTGTTGAATCGAAATTCATTCGTTGAATTGAAATTCATGTGTTGAATGGCATTCGTATTTTGAAATAAATTGTTTTATAATAAAAATCATATTTTTATTACCTATATGAACTATATAAAATAATTTTGTTTTGAAATAAATTGTTTTATAATAAAAATCCTATTTTTATCATCTATATGAACTATATAAAATAATCTCGTTTTGAAATAAATTGTTTTATAATAAAAATCCTATTTTTATCATCACTATGAACTATATAAAATAAGCGTGTTTTGAAATGAATTGTTTTACAATAAAAATCACATTTTTACTGTACACATGAGTTGTTAAAAATAGTGAAGTGTCGAAGTGAATGTTTGTTGGATAAAAATATCATTTTATCAAATGTATGAAAAGAATATAGCTTTGAAATCGAAGAATCGATATATATATATATATAAATAGAATCGAAATATATCGAATAACAAAGCTACAGTTCGTATTTTGAAACTGTGATTTCAAACGATTAGTGCGGGAGATCCGACCATCGGATTTTCTCGAAAACGCAACCGTTGGGTTCGCTTTAGAAATATCTTTCCAACGGCACCAACTTTGTAAAGATCCAACGGTTGGATTGTCTGGAATGTTTAATTCAAATCTGAAAAAAAAAACAGCGCCAGAATCGATTATATTTATATATATATAAATATAATTATATTAAATCGAATAACGACGTTGCAATTCGTATTTTGAAATCGAAACTTCAAATGATTATACCGGGAGATCCAACCGTCGGATTTTCCCAAAACTGGAACCGTTGGATTCGTTTTGAAAAGATCTTTTTAATGATGTAAATTTTGTGAAGATCCAACGGTTAGATTTTCAGATATGTGTAAATCAAATCTGAAGAAAAACAGCGCCACGGCCGCGTTATGGCACGAAGCGTCGTTTGAATGAACTGGCTATTTTAAAATAAATAAAAATAGCGATAAATCGTTATAAAATATTATAAACGATATGGAATGCGAAATTTAGAAATTAACTGAAGGTTAGCAAAGTCAAGTGGTTTCCTGGGTTTTGATTTGATGTTGGTTTCGGCCTTCGGGGTTAATATTTGGGAAATCGTCCTCTTACTGATTGATGGTTAGTGACTAATGAATTCGAATGAGGCGTATGTTGTGTTTGTGTAGCACTAATTATTTATATATGCGAGTTTCTCAGAAAGACCGGGTTTATCCCATTCTGAATAACTGAATCGACGATAAGAAATCGAAGATGAAGACGGTGGTCGAAGACCGGAGATCTTCACCTCGTTTGGATGGTAAATGATGTCCTGATTGGGAGGCATCCCGAAATATGGATAATGAGTGGTGATCGTCCAGACGTACGTGGAGGTCGATGGGTTTGCTAGGTATATAGTGCCTCCGGTTTCGTTCAGACCCAGGATGGACTTGTAAATGGACTGTGGGTCTGACATTGGAATTTATTCTGTGTGATTGATAGCCATTAGTTGCATGATGTGAATTGCCTGTGTGGCATGCTAAGATGCAGTGATCAAGGCGTATGTTGAAAAGCAAAGTCTTGTGGTGATGATCAAAGCACCGCCTGTGTGGCGTAGCTTTTGTGTACAACGTGAATTCGCGAACCTCACACCCCGGTATGAACCAGAAATGGGAGAGAACCTCAGGGGGGACGTGTGTTTTCTTTCTAACTAGAAGTGGCGTCAGTGGTTTTACACGCCCTGACGAGTTTGACTTATGTGGTTGTTACTGTTGCGAGGCGCCTCGGTTATATCGGTCGATCCGGGACTAATGGAGTCATTCGTTGGCTCATTTACGCCCCAAAGGGTGGAGAAATGCATTGTTCAGGCATTATAATCCGCTCCGTGTGGACCGGCCCTGACGATCCAAGGTACGGTTGCGGCTGTGCCGGAGACACGGGCTAGAGCGTCTCGAATTCGGTAAGGACAATCTTTTGCCTTGGTTCAGGACGGAAATCCAATTTCCAAATACGACATCGTGCGGTTTTGATTGTATACCTATATATGGTGACATAGTGGTATAGGGCATTAATGCCGTCTATGATTGATAGTTATGATTTGAAATTGTTTTCAAAACATATAAACACTAGAAATAATATCAAATGCCTTTGTTTTATTCGTATGAAGCATATTTTGGCCGTTATAAGGTAAAAACTCTATCCTCCGGTTTGCGTTGCATTGTGTGATGGGAACTGAGTCTTATAATGGCTTCATTTTTATAAAAAGCATTGCGATGTTTAAAAGAATGATTTGTTTTAAAGCACTGGCAATTAAATGGAGTAAACCCGTTCCATGAAAGTGGCGTGGTCCTGTGATTATCCATATTATAAATGTGTTGAATAGATTTCTCATACCAGTCCCATGACTGACTCATAGTTTGTTTCACTTTCAAACTCGGGGGCCCCTTTTTCTACACGGCAACCTTGTATTCAGGTTTTAGCTGGCTTTCTCTGGATAGCTGGAGCTAAAGATGGATTCTATCATTTATCTCTTTTTATGTTGTTCAGCTCCTATTGTACATTATGTTTGTTTTTCCGCTGTAGACATATATGTATAGCTGAACTGTATTTGTACTAAGTATGATCCTGTATACTGTGTAACTCTGATGATTACGTTTATCCAGTATATTCTATTGTGAATTATTTGGTGTATTTATTTAATTATGTTCTGCTGTTATCTGTTTATGTGTTATATTCCAAAGATTACCCTTGCCACCGTCAGTACGGGGTTTGGGTTCGTCACATAAATCGTTAGATTCCGACCTTGTATCTGAAATATATTGTATAATAAACATTATATAATTAAATAAAATAATTAATTTTCAAATTTACCCCCAATTCAGCATACCGCCGTACCCCCTCCATGGATCATCCCTGCTAATGCCGTGGGCCACTGGAGCCCAACCGAGCACCAGCATCCGCTTCCCATTCACCTGTCGCGCCTCCCAACCGAACGCCGCCTCCCCTTGCGCCTCTGTCGACAAGAAATCGAGCCCCAAACGCCAGCCGCCTCGTCGAGAAATCCGACCGCCAAAGGCCACATGGCAGTCGCGGACCCCTCCATTCTGACGTGTCTCGCTACCCTGAAGGTTTTACCTTCAGCCACCTCCTGCCATCGACGTCGGACTTGGCCGGATTTCGTCCAAGTTTGTTTTCAGCTTTCGAAATTCACCCGTCTCCGATCATCTCAGTTTTTCGGCCTCCACAACCAATTTCCGGCAAACACCCAAAAGCAAAGTCATTCGTCTATCTCTCATCTACAATTTCTTCAACTGGGCCGCCTTCTAATTCTTCATGGTTTGCATGTAATTCGCCAAAATTCGAAAGTCATTTTCTGGCTTTGACCATCGATTCCGGTGATTTCGTGCGACGATATGCTATGGAATTTTTGTGGTAGATAGAGGCTATGATGATCTTACAAACCCAGAAATGGTTTGGTCTAATTGTTTACAGATTGTGAGATAAAAATTGTTTTGTTTCTAGGGTCTTATTTGCAAAAGAATTTTAGAGAGGAGGAGAGCCGCCACCATGGAAAAGAAGAAGTAGATAAGGGTTTGCCTTTAGGGTTATGAGAAAGTTAGGATAATATGTAGAGGTGAACGGTTTTATTTTAGCCCTTGTATATTTAATTATATTATAATATACTCAAATTCGGTCTGTTTTCAGGGTTTAAAAAACCGTGTGATCACCTATGGATTCAATTTTCGATGAAAATTAAAACACAACTATTCTTTGATATTACGGATCCAAAGAAACCGGTCTCATCGAATTCCGAGACCGTATGCATTAATAATGAATTTTTAAAGTCTGAAAATTGACAGTTTACACTGTAAAATCAATTACGACCACATGCTGATTCTAAAAATTACAGAAATATTATTTCTAGCTTTTTTTGATGATACGGTCCTAACAAAATTAATTTCATTGAATTTAGAGACCATTTGAAAATTTTCACTTTTTAAGGCGTATATATTTTTTTATCAAAAATTCAATTTTATACGAATAAATTCCGATCTCGAAATATATCAGTGCTTATAATTTTTGAATTCAGAAACGTCATTTTGAACTCAATGGAAGTGGTTTCGAGTCCAAATTCATTCGTATATGAAAAGTAGCCTTTTGGGCCATATATATTTTTTTTTTTTTTGAAAATGTGTTCCATTTTATTCATTGACGAACAACATTTACAAAGTATCGAAAATCTTTCCTCATACCAACACAGAAAACATGTAAAAACAATTGCTAACTATAACCTTCGCTACGCCACTCACTATATAAAGATCAACCTGTATGATTCAAATCAACACCCCCACCTCCTTAAAAAATCTTCATTAACAGAGGACTTCACTGATTTACTACCATTACCATTCACTAAAAATCTGATTTCTTTCTCTATCAAAATAAGTTTAGTTTCCTTCTCAGTAGCTTTACTATTAAACTGCCTGGAATTTCTTTCATACCAAAGGTGATACACTGCATTTGTAAATGTTGCGCATGCAACATCCTTTAACTGATCCGTCGACTTGAAAACTTCTGAAATCTGATTTGCTTCATCTTCAACAGCACTAATGCTATTTGGATTTAAGCCAAGTTTCCTCTTCAAATGAGACCAAATGAATTTTGAATAAGAACATTCAAAATATAAGTGATATATACTCTCCTCCATCGAATTACACAAGACACAAAGATTTTCTGCAATTACCCCATGTCTAAATAATCTGTCTTTTGTATTCAATCTTCTCTTTATAGCCAGCAAAGAAATGAATGACATTTTCTTTGAGTTTTTGTTATGCCACACTGTTCTACTCCATTGCATTATTGAAGCTCTGTTCCTTACTCTATCCCATGCTTTATTTAATGAAAATTCTCCCCCATCATTCCATGCATAATAATCATTCAACCTATTATCATTCAATTCAACAGTTTCAACCATTTGTACCTCTCTTGTAGCTGAATGAAGTTGTCCGCAGATTCTCCCTTCACTTATAATCATATCAACCTTTTCATTTTGATGGCCCAGCGCCTGAAATCTAGATAACCCAAGTATATCCACTAGACATCTACCATTCATGGATCAAACCACAAAGAAGTGGATGATCCGTTCACAATCATTCTCCTGAAATATTGCTCACTAGAAGTCCTTAACGTTAGCAAAGCTTTCCATGTATAGGAAGCATTATTGTCTTCACGCATACACCAAAACTGTTTATTACAACAATATTTTGCTTGCATCCACTTACTCTATAAAGATTGATCAGTAAGAAATTTCCACATAAGCTTCAAACAAACTGCCTTCTTCAAATCTTTAAAAGAGTTTAGCCCTACACCTCGTTCCTCTTTAGGCACACATAACATCTCTCATTTCATCTTATGTTTCGAATTACCCCAAAAAAATCTGCACAAAGTACATTTAATTTTTCCAAAGTGAACTCAGGAAGATGATATACCATCAGCCAATAAAGAACTATAGGGATAATAACTGAATGGATCATCTCAGCTCTACCTGCAAAGCTTAAAAACTTTGAATCCCATGATTGTAATTTCTGTTGAATTCTATGCAGCAATTCTTGACAGTCTTGACAATGAATATAGTTAGAAGATAATGGAACCCCTAAATATTTTACTGGCAAAGAACCAACATTATAACCAAGAATATCCATCATTTCCTGCGTGTGAAAGGCAAAAACACTAAAGTATATCTTTGTTTTTAAAAGGTGGACAGATAGACCACTGTAAAATTCCAATTTATCAAATACAGCCTTGAGAGCCTTAGCACCTTCAATTGAACAATTCCCAAAAACCATTAAGTCATCCGCATAAATCAGATGTGAAACTATGGGGTCAAATTTGTGAACAGGGGTAAACAGCTTTAACAACACCATTTCTTTCATGCAAAAAGAAAAGTATTCCATTGCCAACGTAAATAGATAAGGTGAGAGGGGATCACCTTGTCTTAAACCCCTATTAGGCTCTATAAAACCTGTAGGTACTCCTTGAATCATAATCGAATATGTGGGAGTAGAGATGCAAGCATAAATGATATTGATAAAGTGAATTGGAAAACCCATCAATTTCATAATATGACATTTAAATCTTCGGTTAATTCTGTCATAAGCCTTCTGTAAATCCACTTTCACACAAAATTTATTAACCCCAGGTTTTTAAAAGTCTCTTATCAACTCATGGGCTAGAATAATATTATCAACAATATTTCTTTTTGGAATAAAAGCACACTGGAATTGAGATATCAAATGAGGGAGTAGCCATTTTATTCTATTGCACAAAATTTTACTGAAGACTTCATAAAATAAGTTGCAACATGCAATAGGACGGAATTGAGCAATCTCTACTGGTCTATCAACTTTAGGAATAAGAGTAATTAGAGTATGATTACAACCTTTTTGTATAATAGCTGAGTTGAACATGTCCTGAACAGCTGATGTTAAGTCTTGCTTAAGCAATTCCCAGTGAATCTTATAAAACTTTGCATTAAAGCCATCAGGACCAGGACTACTATCATCACGAGTAGAAAAAAACAGCTTTCTTCAATTCATCCATAGAGATGGGCTTGAGTAGATCCAATTGACCTTGCTGATTGATGATAAACTCCGATTGAAAGAAAGAAAATTCATCTCTGTTATCACCATTAAATAAGTTAGTGCAATACTCAATAGCTGCCTTGGAAATTTCCTCCTGCTTGTACAATAATTCCCCTGCAGAAATGATTAATACTTTCAAATTATTACAATGTTTCCTATTAGACATTTTAGAATGAAAAAATTTAGAATTTGTATCTCCCTCTTGCAGCCAGGAAACTTTTGCTCTTTGCTTGAATTTCCAAAATTTAACTTGCTTTTGGATCATGTATTGATGTTTAGCCTCTACCATTTCTTCATACAATTCCACATTTTCTGGTTCCATGTCCACAGCAACTTCAAGATAACTGAATTTCTCTTCTGCTTGTTTCAACAGTGCATCATCTTTAACTCTGTCTTTATTCCATAATTTCAATTCCCTTTTGCATGCTTTAAGCTTCTGTTTAAATTTATAGCTATGAAACCCCTCAACATGCTCCATTAATCCCCTTTGTATACATTCCAGATAACCTGTTTTGAAGCTCCAATTATTACTGTATCTAAATGGAGTGCCCTTAGAATTAACATTTGTAATGAGATCCAGTAAAAGAGGATTGTGGTCACTTGACATTTGATTTAAGGACAAGGCTTTCATATCATTATATTTCTGCATGCATGAAAAGTTTACAAAAATCTTGTCAATATGATTGGCTACACCCCTTCTTCTCCAAGTAAAGTTGAAACCCGCCGATTTCACTTCAATTACACTGGCTTGAGACAAGCAGTTATTAAAAGCACATAGTTGTTGAAATGGAATAGGTAATCCTCCTCTTTTGTCTAGTGGTGAAGTAGCATTATTAAAATCTCCTATGAGAACCCAATCTCCACACAAAACTCCCGCTTCATATACAATATTTTGCCATGACACCTGCCTTTCATGATAGTTATTACTTGCATAAACTACTATTAAGAACATACACATACCTCCTGCATTATTAACTTCAATAGTAACATGCTGTTTAGATGAAGAAAATATTTTCAGAGACTAGATTTCAGAATTCCAAACCAAGACAATTCTTCCAGTGAAAGCTTCTACTTGCTGTGGCATATAATCCCAATTATAAGGCAAATATCTTTTAAAAAACTCCAGTCTATCATTACTAATTTTACTTTCTACCAGACCAACCAAGATTGGCCTAAATTTCGTCAGAAGAGATGAAATTTCTTGCACGAAATGGAGAGTTCATTCCTCTAACGTTCCAACACGTGATTGTCATTTAATAGGAGCAGAACTCCTGTTTAGCCTTTTAGCAGGTTGAATAAAAGTTGATCCAATACTAGCCTTGCCTTTCAAATGATTCATGTATTCACCATTCTTATCAACATTTTGTGAAACATCTGGTGCCTCATCTTCAATAACTTCCTCATTAAAATTTTCAGCAATATGACTTATATCATCTGGCATTATATTATTAGGCAAATCTTTATCTATGAAATTCAAATCCCCATCCATATTCTGTGAATTAGACGTAGAGGCTTCATTTTGACCATTCCCTTTCTGCAGCTCTGCTTCCTTCATTCCTACATTTGATTCCACATTTACTTTCTGAATCCAGGATGGACCTTTATCTAGCTCATGAATCAAAGTGTCATGCCCAAAAATTTTGCAAATTCCACATCTAGGAGGTATGAATTCATATTCAACTCTAATTAGCTTCTCTGTTCCGTTATGAAACTGAACAGGAATATTATCATGCAACTCATCATCAAAACCAATAGACACTAGTACTCTAACAAATCTTGTAATTCTCTTAAGTAGAGTATTATCATTAATACGTTTGGGTTCTCCTATATAACTAGCAATCGATGACAAAGCATTAGTAGACCAGAGTTCCATATCAACATTAAAAAGCTTGATCCAGAGCTGGACCTTATCAAATTTAAACTTGTCAAACTCATATCCAGGATGCCATTCATTAATCAGCAAAAAATTAAAAAAATAAGAGTAAGTAAAAGCTTGAATAACTGAGAAGAAATCCAACTCATCCTCAAACTGAACTGTGAAGTGAAATCCATCCACAATATGTACTATGAAATTACCTTTCGATCTCCAGACTTTTCGGATGTAATCCTTCAGCTTAACGACAAATAATCGAAATTCAATTGGATATAAAGCTATTGTGTGATGCCAAACTTCCTTCGATTCATTGTAGACCTCCTCCGAAATAATAACTCGATTTGTAGATGGTTTAACATATTTCAAAACCTTCAGATCTACTCCTTGATTATCTATAGTTGATGTATCAGCTAAATTATCATCAGATTTAGCATGAACAGAATCACGATTTAGATTTGAATTGGAAATAGATCTTGGTGGGACGAAATCTCGTTTGTCCGCCATTTTTATGTGAAAAACATGAGAAATGCACTAATTGTATAAAAACCTTCAGAGTTGACTTTTTGGGCCATATATATATATTATATATAATATTTTATATGATTTTCCAAAGTTTAAATTCAAATTTTTAAACTACCGCGCCATTTCCGGCTCGAAATATAAGTATTATAAATTTATAAATTCTATCTTTGATTTAAAATAATTTTTCAGTCGTTATTATTTAAAATAAATTATTTTAAATATACATAATCTGTTAAATTAGCTAAAATAAATTTTTTAAATTGGTTTAGAATTTGCGGGTTATTACAAGTCCTTTCTCTTTGTTCAAATATGTCATACCCCAGAGCTTTGTATAAACCAAAGCTCTGATACCAAAAATGTAACGACCTGCGTTTTTGCCTGGTTCTCATCGGTAATTAAACAAACATAAATCGTTCATAAAGACGGATAATTAATGGTACTAACACATTTGCACAAAAGTAACAGAACTTTTCATTTCATTACAAAATATTACATCAGAGTTATCAGGAACATCAGAGAACAACATAGGCTCAGCGGAAATAAATTCTTCAGCGGACTAAAAAATCCAAAATATAACTCTAGCTCCAAACCTGAATCCAACTCTTGAAAGCTAAACCTGCAAACTAAACTACTGGCTGCTATACAAAATTATAGGCACCCAAAGTTCAGGTGTGGGAACAATAAACTCCAGATCGGTCATGGGACAGGTGTGAAAACTCAAAACAATTGTTATTTAAGATTCATTTTAAAGTTGGGTAATTAAACGGACCACGCCGCTAACGCGGAACGGGTTTACTCCATGTGAATTACTATGCATAGAAATTCGAAATGACTTTTGAAAAATGAAACTAACATAAGGCCTCGTGGCACACATACCAAATGCAAATGCACACATGGGCGAGGTTTCTCCTTATAATGGTAAAAAAAGCTTGATACGTGAAAAATCTCTATTATTATTATTAGTGCATGTGAAAACAATTTCGGAAATAAATGTATTAATCATAGACATCATGCTTAAATTTTGGTTAAGTATACACCAGTTATGTCTTACATGTTACCCATGTCCTCCACTTAACCCCTACATCATCCTCATGTCTTAATACATGCTTTATCTTGGTTAAGTGCTTATAGGTTATATTTTATAAGTCATTCATATTACCCCCAACGTCTGGGTTTAACCAAGCGCCTTGGCTTTATCTGCCATTAGACCCTATGTCTATCCATTAACTATGCGCTTGTGCTACCTCATCAATCTTATCATTTAACTTGGTTATTTCCATTTATACCAACCTTCAACTTGCTTATTAATTCAATTCTTAACTTGAACTATACTAAGTCCATTAATAAGCCCACAACATGTTATTCCTATGATTCATATATTAGTCCTTGTTATGGTACAATAACATGTTCTTATTCAATCTTTACAACCAAGTACCCCTTAACTTACAAACACACTGCAGAGAGAGAATAATTCCCTAAATACCAACCCCGAAGACCGGAATCAACATCAGATTGATACTCAGAGGATTATCCAACCTAACCAATGTTTTGTTCCTTTTATAATATAACTCATGTCGCCTTCAATTGTAAATTCATTCTTGTCTTTACATATTGCTTAATCTACAATGAAGCACCTCATTCCTTATTACATAAGTTATCTCATCTTATCTATTGTTCCGCCTAACTTAATTTATTCCATAAGTTATCATTCCCACTTAGGCATTAATTAAGATTTACTTAACTCAACCATTCATGTCATAACAGTTAAGTGTCATTAGCCTGGTCATATTACTTAACCCACTCATTCATATCATATTGGTTAGGTGTCATTAGCCTAATCATATTACTTAACCCACCCATTCATACCATATTGGTTAAGTGTTCTTAGTTTACTTAACCCTACCCATTGGTCTAATTACCATGTTATGTTGGTTAAGTATTACTATTCGTATTTCCACATGTCACCCACATGTCACCCACTTAACCCCCATGTCCCACCACATGTTTATCTGGTTAAGTATTTCTTAATTCATTAAGGCCGTAACCCTATAAAGACCTCTCACATTAGACTGACATTTATGGAAGCTGGATTTGCCGGGCGGGTCCGGGCAGTCTTACACCATAAAAGAGTCTAACCTCGTGTCTTTACAACTGTTACGCTTTTAATTTGGGCCTAGGACCTCTCACATTGGGCTACCATTTGTGACTACTGGATTCGTCAGGCGGGTCCGGGCAGTTTTACATCACAAATGAGTCCAACCTCGTGTCCTAAGCATTGATTATCACTTATAATCTTTTACCCTAGTCTTAATAATTTCCCTATTCAAATTAATTAATTTCTAATTTAACGATGTCCATAATTGACTCAGTTATGTTCATCAATTAATGGTATGCAAAATCATACCAATTTTATCACAATTTATCTTATGCTATTAAAGGCAACTTATCTCAATTTATATTTATCCCTCCTTTAAGGCTATTACATTCCAACTACCCAAAACCCACTTAGGCATGTTCATATTAGCCATTTTTCAAGACATAAATTATCATATGTGTTTCAACTACAAATCTCACATAATTAACATATGCCCAAGTTCTAAATTACATATCAGTTTTACATATGCCCAATTCATACCAAATCTACATATGTTCAGTTCATGCCATTTTATATGTATGCCAAATTTATGCCAATTTACACCTATCAAGTTCTAGCCAAATTACATATGCTAATCCCAATTCTTACAATTACCATTTTAATGGCAATACCCAATTATCAAATTTCATATTAATTGCAATAATACCCATATATCCAATTTTCATGTTATGCCATCAATTCCACCAATCACATATATACAAATAGGTAATATTCCCATACTTTTCCCCGTATTCAATCGTACGCAAAGTCGTGGTTTAGGCCTAGATCCGAAATTGATCTAGGTTCATCAAAAGAAAATAAATAGGGGAAAGGTAGAATTTTTCAATAAAACAAGATCAGAGAGAAAACAGCATAAATCATCATGATAGGCATAAAGATTGGATCTTGATAATAATATCAACATGAATCCAAGAAACTGATTTACGACGGCTGAATAGAGCATGAACTAGACATAAGAATGGAGATGAACTAGTCTCAAAACCCAAGGTTCAAAGGTAAACAGGAATAGATCTGAATTGATAAACATGCTTATATCCAATTACACTTTATTCCATAGCCATATTAAAATTAAGTATTTTAATCTAAAAAGTAACTAGAACTTACATAGCATGGCTAGCGAATTTAAGAACTGAAATTGATGTTGTAGCGTTGTTGATTCATCTCCTTGAATCATTGTAGGAGTCTTCATTTTTGTATTGGATTGCGTATGAAAGCTTAAGAAGAAGATTAGAGACGGCGGCCATGACCAAGAGGGATTTTAGTAGCATAATGGTGGCTAGACATGTTGTAGTGAATTAGGGTTTAGGCATCAGGGGGTTTATATAGGATTTAGAACTAGTTTAGGCCCTTAGATTAACCCTAGTTTAGATCTGAACCATCCAATCTCGTTACAGGCCAACAGAACAGACCCAAAGGAGCAACAAGGTAGACCAGGCCAACCTGGCCCGACCATGGAGGTCGCCCCCAGGTCGACTCCCCAGTCGACCTGGTCCTGGGTGGTCGACTCCCCAGTCGACCTGGGGCTGGGCGGGAAATTTTCCCGCCCAGTCTGTTTGGGGCTAAATTCGAATTTTGAAAATATGTTTTCGTTTTCTGATTTTTCGTGAAACTTCTAGAGGCCATATCTCGGTCATACGGACTCCGATTTACGAAATTTCGGACTCGTTTCCAACCAGAATTCCGAGACGAAGGCAACGGCGCAACCCGTTTCCCTTGATTCTTATTTTAAAATTTAATTCTGCCTTGATTCTTGTATTAACATGTTATAAAAATTCGGGTTGTTACATTCTCCCCTCCTTAAAGGATTTCGTCCCCGAAATCTTCAAGTTAAGAAGAATGTGTCCTACCATCCAATCATCCATCTACTCAATCATCAATCACAGGCATTCATTGTCCTTAAGAAATTTCTAATGCTGTATGAACGTATGCAAGAAGTGTGTGTATATGTTCCTTGTCTAATGCAAATGATCAGGCCTGATTGATCTTTCTAATGCAAAATATTTTTAGTGTCATGAATCCAACATGTATGCAAATAATCCTAGTCATGTAAGCACTATATGTGTGCACAAACATTCATCCATATGCAACATTCATATGATAACACATTCAATTTCATCCACAAACAAGTGTAAACACTCATGCATATGCAATATGAAAGGTGACTGAGCCGTTCTAGTGCCTAATGTGCGTGTATATGCATCCACGAGCAACCACTAGCAACCACTTGCAACCATCAATCATAACATGTCTCAAAAACATGTTTACACCCAACTGTTCCTACCTAAAGATATAATAGAATGATAGAAGCAAGTAAAAACTTTGTGCCCGTTAGGCAACGTCAAAATTGGAAATCTATGCCACATGTATATATATTGATTAGGAGAAGAACTCCCTAAGCATCAGCCCCGAAGACCGAAATCAACATCAGACTGACACCCAAAGAATTACTCAACCCAACCAATATATATGTTTCTTAGAAAACTAAAGATGATGGGCTCCTTTTAAGTCATAAGAAATCCCTTCCTAAAACTAACCCATATCCTATAAAACCTAAAAGGTTTAATCAACCCAACGGACACCCTCAAGCCCCCAACATGTAAAACTAACAGATGAGTCATACTCCCTATGGGGTTTGCAACAGAAATTGGATTGAGAATAGGACCGAGAGGATATACACAAAAGATAACATGCAAGTAAGCTCTACAGGAAAAAGGAATCAAGGATATACTCTTAAAAAGAGATATGATGCACGAATATAGTCTTCAATCTTCTAAGCCACATTCCCTTGAGCTTAACTCCATTGTGCTTTGACCATTTTTAACTTCACAATTTCGTAGCTTCTTAATTCTTGTTTCCAAAATATGAGTTGGAACTCATTTCACTATTGCCTCTCGTTCCACTTTCACTTATTCTCCTTTTTGTATACTCGGCTTACACATAACAACGTACTCATGGTTTCACACAAGCTCTCCAAATTTCACTAGTAAATCTTGGATCTCGTTCACTTACTAGAAAGTATTCCACATAGATGAATTATCTCTTGAAAGTAAACAAATGTCAACCATGTTGCCCAATGTACTTACTTAGGTGACTCTCTACAACTCATGCATAAGCGAAATGACCCATCCGCCTTAGTGGCGAACACTACTCGAGCGGATCAACTAATGTACCAAGGGATTCTAGGTAACTAATCCTAATAGAACCCTAGAGGTTACACGCGACTTCGAGGGTATTACCGAGGCAAGTCAAAAGTTTAACTACCTCCTTTCGAAACCGAGAATGGCACCCTTATCGGATAACCACTTCATCCCTAGAATCAACCCATAGCTCACAAAAACATGAGCATTCCTTCTAAACTCAACACTTAGCATAGACATTCTCAAATCCTAACAAGTCATGAATAAATGAGCCGATTCCCCAACAGGATTTGAGACAAAAATGGGATCCTCTACTACGCTAGCACTAAGGTGCAGAGACTCAACTACCGAAGCAGAATTAAAAGGATGCGATGTACAAAAACAAAGTTCTAGTGGGATGATAGAAAAGAAAGCTAAACTTTTAACAGAAACGTTACCGCCTCCCTTAGGTATACAATTGCCCTCTTGACGATCTTGCCTTTCTGCCCTTGTCCTTGTCCTACACTTAACTACATGTCCCTTTTTACCATACTAAAGATACTTTCTCTTGTCATGGGTTCTACTATTCTTTCACTTTGGCCTCTTTCCTTTCACCTTTTTCCTCCTTCGTGGATTAAGCCATAACAACTAGTTTCTTGTTCTTACTATCCTTGTATAGTTTGTTGACAAGTCTCTCGAAGCTGCCTCCAACGCACGGCAATTCTACCCAGCTTGAAATACGATTAGTCGCAAGTAAAACTACTGCGGCTACATATGGAGGTTGGGCACTTCTTTGCCCTCCGACATATGTCGAATGCCTACGAAATTATGGCGAAAAGAGAGAGAAGAGATTTCAAGAGAGAATCAAAAGATAGTGTATTTGGCTTTGGGGAATATGCCTCTTAATCAAAACAAAATTTTCTTGAAAATTTGCTTCTTTGTAAATGTTTTGAAAACTAGTTCAGAAGGTTTTCGAAAACTTTTGCCCAGTCTGGTAACCTTCTGCTCTGATACCAAATGTAACACCCCACATCCGTTAAGGTCACTCACAAAAGGGAATGCCTTAACTTCAATGGAGCATTATAGGTACTGGAATAGAAATATTACAAGACATACATATATAAAATAGCGGAAAGTAAAGTGGAAGTACTTCAAATCATTTATTAAATATAAGTGTTTACAAGAAAAGCGCATCAACTTCCAATACCCGATTACATATTTAAAATATTTGTCTTGCTCAAAAACAAAGAAGCATAAAAATAAGTTATACTATTCCCCAATAAAGCAAAGCAAGCCATAGGCAAGAAAAATCCAAGTCTTGCATGAAAGAGCCTTGGAGCTTGATAAGGTCCGAGCTAAGCTGTATTCCCACCCTGCGAACCTAGGGGGGGAACGGAAGAAAAAGAGGCGAAACAAAACGGGTCAGTCATAAAGACTGAGTAAGTCCTAGTGACGTTCAGCATAAAAACAGTTAAAGATAATATGGCATGAGTAAACTGAAAGTAAACATAAGCATGATGACAAGATAAGCAACAGGCAAGATAACTAAGGATAACATGATATGATTTTTGTCAAGCAACATCGCAAGGTTCCCATTCAAGATAAACTAAGTATAATTTCGTAAGATTCCTATCAAACATAACAAGATTCCTTTGCTTCGCCATTAAAATATTTCTATGAGATCTACTTGCTCTGCACCACCTAACTAGCATCCTTACAATTGTCTTGCAAGGAATGATCTGTATTCTTACTAATACTCCAACTAGCGTCCTCTGTAAAAAGGATCCTTACCCCCTACTAGTGTCCTAACTAGTAGCCCGTGTCATATAATAAGGTGATCCCACACACTAATTAGAAATCATAATACTAGTCTTATGTACCCCTAGCTGACTACATAGGTGCCGCCGACCCCTATCCCCACTAGGTGTACCTACCAACCCAAGGTGGTCCCACCTACTACTTAGAAATCATAATACTAGTCTTATGTACCCCTAGCTGACTACATAGGTGCCGCCTGCTCCTATCTCCACTAGGTGTACCCACCAACCCCCATGCGATCGGCTCCCTAACTCATAGATACCCGTGCTGGCCCCACAGTGGGGTGTATCACTCCCCTAAAGTGGCAACCCGATACAACTTGAGGATGCACGGCTTATACCTACACGATGCAACAACGTCTTACCTAACAGCCCGGGTCCACACACGCATATGAAACCCGTTGGACTTGCGTTGCCACCGCTAATCCGCTTTGACCTCTTACAATCAAACCCAGTATGCGTGTCCCGTCCTCGACATGGGTCGAGCTCACAAAGACACGTAATGGGCTACTGGTCTTAAAGGGGCCCCCTTTCCTCGACATAAGCTTCCCTCCTATGCTTGGTCCCCTCTAGTAATTCTTACTTAACCCCTTCTTATTCATGTCCACCTACATGCTTAAATTTTGGTTAAGTATACACCAGTTATGTCTTACATGTTACCCATGTCCTCCACTTAACCCCTACATCATCCTCATGTCTTAATACATGCTTTATCTTGGTTAAGTGCTTATAGGTTATATTTTATATGTCATTCATATTACCCCCAAAGTCTGGGTTTAACCAAGCGCCTTGGCTTTATCTGCCATTAGACCCTATGTCTATCCATTAACTATGCGCTTGTGCTACCTCATCAGTCTTATCATTTAACTTGGTTATTTCCATTTATACCAACCTTCAACTTGCTTATTAATTCAATTCTTAACTTGAACTATACTAAGTCCATTAATAAGCCCACAACATGTTATTCCTATGATTCATACATTAATCCTTGTTATGGTACAATAACATGTCCTTATTCAATCTTTACAACCAAGTACCCCTTAACTTACAAACACACTGGAGAGAGAATAATTCCCTAAATACCAACCCCGAAGACCGGAATCAACATCAAATTGATACTCAGGGGATTATCCAACCTAACCAATATTTTGTTCCTTTTTATAATATAACTCATGTCGCCTTAAATTGTAAATTCATTCTTGTCTTTACATATTGGTTAATCTACAATGAAGCATATATTTCCTTATTACATAAGTTATCTCATCTTATCTATTGTTCCGCCTAACTTACTTTATTCCATAAGTTATCATTCCCACTTAGGCATTAGTTAAGATTTACTTAACTCAACCATTCATGTCATAACAGTTAAGTGTCATTAGCCTGGTCATATTACTTAACCCACCCATTCATACCATATTGGTTACGTGTCATTAGCCTAATCATATTACTTAACCCACCCATTCGTACCATATTGGTTAAGTGTTCTTAGTTTACTTAACCCTACCCACTGGTCTAATTACCATGTTATGTTGGTTAAGTATTACTATTCGTATTTCCACATGTCACCCACTTAACCCCCATGTCCCACCACATGTTTATCTGGTTAAGTATTTCTTAATTCATTAAGGCCGTAACCCTATAAAGACCTCTCACATTAGACTGACATTTATGGCAGCTGGATTTGCCGGGCGGGTCCGGGGAGTCTTACACCATAACAGAGTCTAACCTCGTGTCTTTACAACTGTTACGCTTTTAATTTGGGCCTAGGACCTCTCACATTGGGCTACCATTTGTGACTACTGGATTCGCCGGGCGGGTCCGGGTAGTTTTACGTCACAAATGAGTCCAACCTCGTGTCCTAAGCATTGATTATCACTTATAATCTTTTACCCCAGTCTTAATAATTTCCCTATTCAAATTAATTAATTCCTAATTTAACGATATCCATAATTGACTCAATTATGTTCATCAATTAATGGTATGCAAAATCATACCAATTTTATCATAATTTATCTTATGCCATTAAAGGCAACTTATCTCAATTTATATTTATCCCTCCTTTAAGGCTATTACATTCCAACTACCCAAAACCCACTTAGGCGTGTTCATATTAGTCCTTTTTCAAGACATAAATTATCATATGTGTTTCAACTACAAATCTCACATAATTAACATATGCCCAAGTTCTAAATTACATATCAGTTTTACATATGCCCAACTCATACCAAATCTACATATGTTCAGTTCATGCCATTTTATATGTATGCCAAATTTATGCCAATTTACACCTATCAAGTTCTAGCCAAATTACATATGCTAATCCTATTTCTTACAATTACCATTTTAATGGCAATACCCAATTATCAAATTTCATATTAATTGCAATAATACCCATATATCCAATTTTCATATTATGCCATCAATTCCACCAATCACATATATCCAAATAGGTAATATTCCCATACTTTTCCCCGTATTCAATCGTACGCAAAGTCGTGGTTTAGGCCTAGATCTGAAATTGATCTAGGTCCACCAAAAGAAAATAAATAGGGGAAAGGTAGAATTTTTCAATAAAACAAGATCAGAGAGAAAACAACATAAATCATCATGATAGGCATAAAGATTGGATCTTGATAATAATATCAACATGAATCCAAGAAACTGATTTACGACGGCTGAATAGAGCATGAACTAAACATAAGAATGGAAATGAACTAGTCTCAAAACCCAAGGTTCAACGGTAAATAGGAATAGATCTGAATTGATAAACATGCTTATATCCAATTACACTTTATTCCATAGCCATATTAAAATTAAATATTTTAATCTAAAAAGTAACTAGAACTTACATAGCATGGCTAGCGAATTTAAGAACTGAAATTGATGTTGTAGCGTTGTTGATTCATCTCCTTGAATCGTTGTAGGAGTCTTCATCTTTGTATTGGATTGCGTATGAAAGCTTAAGAAGAAGATTAGAGATGGCGGCCATGACCAAGAGGGATTTTAGTAGCATAACGGTGGCTAGACATGTTGTAGTGAATTAGGGTTTAGGCATCAGGGGGTTTATATAGGATTTAGAACTAGTTTAGGCCCTTAGATTAGCCCTAGTTTAGATCTGAACCATCCAATCTCGTCACAGGCCAACAGAACAGACCCAAAGGAGCAAGCAGGTGCACCAGGCCAACCTGGCCCGACCAAGGAGGTCGACCCCCAGGTCGACACCCAGGTCGACTCCCCAGTCGACCTGGTCCTGGGGGGTCGACTCCCAGTTGACCTGGGGCTGGGCGGGAAATTTTCCCGCCCAGTCTGTTTGGGGCTAAATTCGAATTTTGAAAATCTGTTTTCATTTTCTGATTTTTCGTGAAACTTCTAGAGGCCATATCTCGGTCATACGGACTCCGATTTACGAAATTTCGGACTCGTTTCAAACCAGAATTCCGAGAAGAACGCAACGGCGCAACCCGTTTCCCTTGATTCTTATTTTAAAATTTATTTCTCCCTTGATACGCATGTTAAAAAAATTCGGGTTGTTACAAACAATCCAAATCGCAATTACAAGCAAGAAACTAACGACAAAGTAGTAAAAATAAATCACACAAGGATTTATATTGGTTCCACTAACATCTTGTTAGTGTACATCCACTTTGGAGAGTATTTTATTACCATGATGAAAGGAGTACAAGAGATTGATCAAATAATCACTATATTTCAATATAGAAAAGAGTTTGAGGAGAATAGAAATGAAGAATTGGAATTAGGTTATAAATCCTAATTCTCCCTTTAGAATAAACCCTTGATCCCAAATCAAGTCTTCAAGCTCTCAAATCTCTCTCTAATTCACATCAGAAAAATAGCTTATATAGAGGTTGTCTAATTACCCAAATTGCCCCTGAATTAGTCATAAACCAGTTTGTTAATCTTCAGCCCGAAAATAGCCCAAAACCCGCTCAAACGTCTGTCGAACCTCCTGACAGACGTCTGTCCTCTTCCAGAGATTACTTGGGCAAAACCACTCAGCACAGACGTCTGCCGGGAAGTGTCAGACGTCTGTCTGAGCTCTCGGGAAACCAATTCCCTACAGTCAGATGTCTGACATCCCCTATGACAGACGTCTATCGCTCCAGACCATTGAAAACTGCACCTTCCTGCTCATATCTCCTCCATACGAGCTCCGATTTGCGAACAGTCACCTCCGACTCGAAGCTCTCTTCGTCCTCTTCAATCCAACATATATAGTATCGCATATCACAACATTAACTTCATATGCTTTAGTCTATGTTTTTTAGATTTAACTTCTGGGCTAAATTGCTATCAATATAATAGTGAGTTGATCCAGAGTCAATAAGAAATATAACAACCTTATTATTTATGTAACCTTTGATTTTAATTGTGTTAAGAGGTGGTATTCCTAATAACGCATTAAGGGAAATAGAAAATAAGGCTTTTTCAGATAATTCTGGAGTTTCAGTATCAGATAAAGTTATATGTTCAGAAATAGAATTTGAATCAGCGTTTAAGCCTATAACTCCTTCCATTATGAACACTTGTTTATTCTTAGGTTTGTGGCCAAAGAAATATATCTCATTGCAGCCATAACAAATGTTATTCCTTTTCTTTTCTAATAGTTCTTGGAGGGTAAGTTTCTTGATTCTTGAAAACTTATCATTGTTTTGAGAAGCAGATTTTTGATTAGTATTTTCTATTGGTTTAGCAGAGGCAAAAGAAGTTGTTTTCTTTCTATTTTTAATTTTTGAAAGCCATTTTGGTTCATATGTTTTTGCACAAGAAATTGATTCATGAAAATCTTGTGGCTGTGCAGCAATAACATGATATTTATTTCTTCTCCTAAACCACATACAAACTTTTGCAATAAATGGATAGGAGTAATAGTATCTATCAGTCCTTCTAACTATTTAAATTGGTTAACATAATTTATTACTGATGTAGTTTGTTTTAGAGAAGAAAATGTATCATTAGTCCTATCAAGTTCATCTGTATCAAATCGCACCTAAATTACATTGTAGAATGTAGGCCACTGATCATAATCTGGTGTCTTATGTGAGTATCTATTGAACCACTGTGGTTCTTCTTTTTTGAGATGGTAGGAACAAATGTGTACCTGCTTCTGTATGTCTGTGTTATTGTACTAAAAGAAATGATTATACTACCGAAGCCAATCAATTACTTTGTCTTCTCCATTAAATATAGGGAAATCCATCTTTATTTTTACTTTGGTATTGTCTATTGAGTTGTTTTCAGAATTTCTTGAAGGATAGTACTGGTCTATAGTGTTTTGATGCAACAGTATTGGTGGCCTTTGATTTGGTGGAACATAGACATTCGACCTGATGTGTTATGTATGCATTTGTGGAAGAATTGGTGCTCTGTCAGATCGGAATGATTCAACAGGTTTGCTATTTTTCATCTCTTTCAATTCAAAAAAAAAAAAAAAAAAAATGACAAGATATTCTCCATAGATTCTTGCAAGCTGTCTATCCTCTCATGTAATTCTTGATTATTTATTGACAAGTCTTGCATATTTCTCTTGAGACTCTAGAAGGATAGTGTGTGTTGGCTATTGATTATCTCCTGCTTTTTCCACCTATCTTCTTGTAACATGCCATCAGAGCTAACTGAATCAAAGGACAAGGTTTCCTTGTAGTTATCTTCAGTTGTAAGAATGGCAGGATCATTCGAATGAGGGTCTGATGTTTGCTCATTGCCTGGCTCTAAGACCAAGATGTTAGCCTCCTTACTCTTTTGGATTTGAGATCGGGTATACATTGTTGAAAATTGCTGTTATAGGAGCAAAGCAGGTTGCTGTTAAGAAGATGGTGAATTCTATGAAGATGACAATAAGGAAATTGCATAAAAAATAAGAAAGAAGGAGGTAAATAATCAGAAGAAAAATGCAGATAGGAATACAAAAGAAAATGTAAGTCGAGAACAAGATAACAAGTAGTTTGAGTTTTTATAGGGAGCTAGGGTTTGGTGACAAAAAAGGCAGCCACAATCATCTTCATCCCTTGATTTCTCTGACGAATCTTCTTCAATTTGTTTATGCTCTTTTATTCTCCACTCTTTACTTCTCGAACTATGCTTTATGGCCTCCGTTATGAGCATATGAGTGATTGTTTTGTCCTTTTTGGAGCTTTATTGATGGCGATTGCTAGTCGTAGATGGAGTAGCTTCAGATCTCTGGGAAGTATTGTTTTTGATTGTAGATGATTTCGTTTCTGCTCTCAGATCTCTGATCTTTTGACTTCCATTTGCAGGAGCTTTTAGATTGTTCTGGAGTTGAATGCTGACGACTTCATCTATGCCAAGCTTACTTCGCAGTTGCTCAAATCTGGATCTAGAGAGAGGTTTGGTCAGGACATCTGCAATCTGGTAAGTTGAAGGTACGTGGTTCACCACAAGTTTTTCTTTCTCAACTAATTCTCGAACAAAGTATATATCAAGTTCTAGGTGTTTGGTTCTAGAGTGTAATACAGGATTAGCTGTTAGTGCAATAGCGCTCATATTGTCGCATCATATAGTTGCTTTAGCATTAGTGTTGATTCTGATTTCACTAAGTAAGGACTGAATCCACATTATCTCAGCTGTAATGCTAGCAATGCTTCTGTACTCAGCCTCTGTGCTTGACCTTGATACTGTGTTTTGCTTTTTTGCACACTATGATATAGGTTTTTTACCCAAAAATATGCAGTATCCACTGGATGATTTTCTATCATCATAGTCATTTGCCCAATCTGCATCTGCATATGCATTGATATTTAAATTTGTGCTTGGCTTCAGAATAAGACCTTGGTTGATTGTGCCTTTTAAATATCTTAGAATTCTCTTAACAGCTTGCCAATGATCACTTAGAGGCCTTTGCATGAATTAACTTGCTTTGTTCACACTATATGAGATGTTTGGCCTGGTTATAGAAGCATATTGCAAAGCCCCAATAACACTTCTGTATATGTTCTCATTGCAAGTAGGCTCACCCTTGTCTTTGCTTAGATGTAAATTTGTTATCATGGGTGTAGGTAAGGATTTAGCACCATCCATTTTATCTCTAACTAGGATTTCAGATGTGAATTTTCTTTGGCATAGTTGAAATTCATTTTTACTTGTTCTATGAACTTCAATTCCTAAGAAGTATGATAGGTCACCTAGATCTTTTACAGAGAATTCTTTATTTAGTTGACTTGTGATGTTCCTGATTTCTGATATGCTTCTACCTATGATTATAAAGTCATCTACATAGATTAGAACATAGTTGGCAACATCAGTTGTGAATTTTGTGAACAATGAATTATCTGATTTTGTAGATGTGTATCCTAGACTTGATAGAGTTGTCTTCACTTTATTGAACCAAACTCTAGGAGCCTTCTTTAGACCATATATAGCTTTGTTTAATTTGCACACCATTCCCTTGCTTGTTGCTTCATCAAGTCCTTGTGGTAATTCCATGTACACTTCTTCCTGCAATTCACCATTCAAAAATGCATTATTGACATCAATTTGTTTGATGATCCAATTTCTGTACAAGGCTATGGTTAATATTATTCTTATTGTGGTTGGCTTCACAACAGGTGAGAATGTCTCATTGAAATCAATTCCACACTGTTGTGAATAGCCTTTTGCCACTAATCTAGCCTTGTATTTAGAAATTGTACCATCTGCATTCCTTTTTATCCTATATGTCCATTTACACCCAATTATATTTTTGTGTTTAGGTGGTTGAACTAGGTTCCAGGTTTGCTTTATCTTGAATATCTTCAATACTGGCAGCATTTGATGTTGATTCTTGACAGGCTTTGTTTTCTGACTGACTGTTAACCAATTTTGCACTTGGATTATTGTTCCTGTTGTTATTATTGACTTGCTGATTGGTATTGAAGTTGTCATCGAATCTGAAGTAGCATCTGTTGGCTGTGTGTCCAAATTGGCCGCAAATTTGACACTTTGGTCGGTTGTTGGGATTCCATCTACCAGCTCTACCTCTTCCATGTTTTGATTGACTCCCTCTTTGCTAAGTATTTTGATTTCTTTGATTACTTTGCTGAATCTTGCCTTTGCCTATAGTAGTGTAATTGATATTAAAATCAGATCCTTGATCCTTCTTTTGTAAGAACCTTCCTTCATGAGCAAGAAGCATGTTGTAAACACTCTGTAGTGAAGGAGTAGGTTCAATTGACGTTATGAATGCTATTACTGATTCATATTCATCTTCTAACCCTCCTACAATATAAAGAATCTGCTCTTTTTCTTCAATTTTGTTACCACTGCATGCAAGTTGATCACACAGGTTTTTGATCTTCATTAGATACTCATTCATGTTAGAGTTTTCTTTCTTTATACTCTGAAGTTGTTTCTTGAAATGTAACACCTTTGCAGTAGATTGACTTGTAAAAGATCTTTCTAATGCAGTCCACACCTCATGAGAAGTCTTTGTACCTATTAACTATGGCATTAGAGATGCACTCATAGATGACATTAACCATGCACTGATTAGGTTATCCTGCCTTTGATAAACTGTATATTCTTGATTAAGAACAAGGCTATTACTACTGTCTGTTACATATTTTGCTGGAACTGGTTTAGTTCCATAGATGAATTCTTTGAGACCATAAACTTTTGCAGCTATTTCAATTTGCAGTTTCCATAAGAGATAGTTGGATTCATCAAGTTGAATTGAGATTATCTGACTTTGGGGTTTTACGATGGATTTGATGAGATCTTCTGTACTTTCTGCACTTGTCTGATTTAATCTTGCTGATGATTTTGGCGTAGTTGGAGGATCAGTTTCCACCATGATTGCAGAAAAACAGAGAGAGGCTTCAGTATCACAGAAACAAGTAAGCTTTTCTGAACTTCAGGTTCTTGAATTGAAGAATTTGAGTGATTTCTTCAACTGAATTTAGAGAAATGCAATTGGAACTTGGTGTTTTTTTTTTAAAATTATGATATGACTGATTACTATCTTGGATGGCTTTCAATACGATCTTGTCAATTGAAAGCAACCAGATTGATAAGATGATGTCAACCGGCTTCTTGAATGGTTTTTGAATTCAGTAGATGATTTTTTCAATTTTTTGATTGGATTTGAGGCTTCAGAACTGATTTACCACCAAGCTGTAATGAAGAACAGGTGCAGCCACTTAAAAGTTGGCGAGGCACTATTTTGATTTACAGCCTCAACTCTCAAATGAAAGGATTTAAGGAATCTTGGATGAGAGGGTCCAGATGATGATAATATGCTGATGGACAATCTATCTTTTTAGATAGATTTTTGGAGATTTGATCGAGTTCTTGATTGTTGTTAGCAACAAGGCTCTGATACCATAATCGAATTATAACAGATGCGAGAAAATGTAAATTGTTTATTATTACTTGATTGTTTTCTATAGCAGCTTGTACATGATTTTATACATAGCGGAAATGACATATTATCACATTGGGCTTTATGCGGAGACGTTGGGCTGAAGCCCATTTACTTAAGATAAGGTAACGGGGTACCAGTGTTAAACTAAACACTTAATATATTGCTTAATATTCATGCTTTACAAGTTATGATACAGTCTATATATACATGTTTAATGATAGAATTGGTCATACTAGCCGTTACCAAGCTTTACAAACATCAGTTATTACAGCCAGTTTATTGCATTAGCCTGTGAATAGCATATACACGTTCACCATGCACAAGTACATATGCAAACCTTCAGTTTTTCTTTTTAATTTCATTTTTTTTCTTGTTTCTCTTCTTTTTATGGTCCCTTCTGATCATCAGAAATAGTCTCACATAGTCTGGAGTAGCTTGTACTTCGGTTTTGCTAAGTGTTTGATAGAATGATTGTATATTATTCAACTGACCAGGTGCTTGGTGGTGTGAGAGTTTTTATACATCTCATTATGTGGCCCATATAACCAATATGGAATTATTAATTTAATATGAAATGTCATTATGTGGTTATTATGGAGTCCGTTGATTTGATAGGATAAGATTGAAATAGAAGGTATATTTCTTTAAATATGAATATTCTCTATTAACGATCAATGAACGGTTGAGATTATATCCATAACGGAATTTGGCTCTTCTCTTGGTCAATAAATATAACCCAATATTCATCATTAGGGTTATCGAAAAGACATCACAATTAATAGTACGGCTAAGAGAGAGAAGATAATTTGTAGATCTACAAGTTACAGATCTACATCTCATTATCTTCTTCTCAATCAACATCTACAGGTATGATTTTTGTATTGTTTATAACTAAGAGTATGGTCAAGATCTTAAACAAAAATACAATAATGATTAAAAATCAAATTCACTTGATATTATGTTTACATGTGGTACCAGAGCGAGGTTGAAGATCATATTCTTAGTTCAAATTCATAGTAGAATCATGTTGGTATTATGTTTTTCGGGTAATTAATCAGCTTGATTCTTGTATAATGTTATGTATTGATTATGTTTATTCAAATTACATGTTAATATAATTGTTATTATTTCTTAACTGGTTTAGCGATTTATTATGATTATGATGCAATAATTATTTTGGGTCTATTTTCAATTTTTTTTTGTATCACTAATAGGCTAAACCATGCCTTTTATGTCAGAACTGAATGAAATTTTCATAGTTGATTGAAAACAACACGATTTCTTAGTAACAACCGTAATGATTATTCATGATAATTGAAATTTCGTATGATGTTTTTACGAAATTTTGGTTGAATAGAATTAAACTTGCTTCTTTAAAATATTTGTGTATCTTCTTATCATTGAAATAAATGCCGATGACACTAATTTATATTATTATTTTGATCCACGTAATGGACGATTGCATTTATTTCTATAACAGTTGCGTTAAATGTGGTTGTCATGATAAAAATTCAATTAATTGATTGTCGTAAATGCATTAGTTATTTCGGTTATTCTAAATTAATGGTGGAGCAAGTTGGTATTCTGTAAATGGAAAGGCATATATTTTATTATTTGATGCATTTTATTATCATATAAATATTTGTGACTTTACTCATTGAAAATATGTTTCTTTTTTATGCGTAGATTATCATAAACTAAATAGAAACAATAGTTGGTCTATGTTATTTGGTATGGTATTTCCTATGTCATTTAGATATAAGTTTACGTAGCACTTAATTTTAGCATTCAAATGTGACTTCTTTATGTAATTATTTATGAAGTCTGTGATTGTACTTATTTAGGGAATGCCATGAATATAACCACATATTTAAAGCAAAATTTGTAATAGCTACGATTAAAATATATGGGGCTATAGTTATAATTTTGTCACTTTGAAGTTTCGTGTTATTTTGGTGACATGTATAACCTAATGAAGTCAATATTCATATTATATTGCTTTGATTATCACTACAGTGATAACAATTCAGTACATGAATATTGTAATTCATCAAGATTAATACTTTCAGTAGTACAATATTCATATTATATTGTTTTGATTGTCACCACAGTGAAAACAATTCAATACATGTATATTGTATGTAACATCCCGGAAGATACGGGCCAATTTAAAAATTTTAAAGTGGTGATTTCAAAGAAATTTGAACAATTGAAATAGAATATTTCAATAAAATAGTGAATTAGAAATAGTGAGTCAGTTTGAAAATTTGAATTCAAACTTTGACTGACTGTGCAGGGTGGAGAATATAACGGATTTTAGCGAAACCAAAAATATTTAAATCTGTTAGTCAATAGTTTTCTAACGAATCTGAAAAATCGAAGTTTCATAACGGGAATCAAAAGTTATGGCCGAATGAATTTTCAGAATGGTCGTTATATAGAATATATAGCCCTGGAAAATTGATATTTTGCAAACGACCTCGGAATTCGACGAAACCACTTTTGTTGGGTCCGGGATGTCAAACTATTGCTAGGTTTCAAATTTCATAATTTTTGAAGCTAGTATGTGAGCGTAGCAAAAGAAAATGTGTTTGGTCAATTTCTGTTAAATTGGATCGACCAAAAAATGGCCATTTTTCAAACGATCTCAGAATTCGATGAAACTAGTTTTGTTGGGACCGTAGCGTCAAAACATAGCTAGATTTATTTTTTTTGGAATTTTTCGAATCAGTTTGTGGCCCTGGAAAATTGAAATGTGCGTTCGGAGTTAAAAATTAAATGTTTTATACTTTAATTTGATAAATAACTGACTGTAACAGTCGAATTGGCCAATGAAACATATCCCATTGTGTCCGGGATGGGGTTATTTAGCTAGGGACGACAGTCGTTGGGCTTGAAAAGGAGTTCGTTGGTGAAAACCCTAATTTTCTGAAATATATATTCAGGTGAATCAGAAAATTCCATTCATTATTTAAAAAATAAAATAAAAAACTAAAAACCCTCGAACCAACGGCGAAACCCGTCCCTCCCTTCTCTCCTCCGCCGCCGCCGCTACAGCCGCTTCCAGCCAACGCCACCACCGCCGCTCGACGCACCTCCGTCCCCTCGTCAGATCCGACCCACCCACGACGCCTCCTCCGCCTGAATCGAGGCCAGAAAGCCCGCCACTTCCCATTGCCGCCGACGACACCACCGACCACCGAGCGCCAACAAACCACCACCGACAGGACCCCCTCTCGAAGCTCTTCCACGTCCAACTCCCCGATCGTCCCCACGTGCCACAGATTTCGCGAAAACCTCAAACCTAGTTTCGAACCAAATAGAAAGGTGAGTCCTTTTTGATGTCTGCACTTTGAAAAATCATATATTTTTGGTGTGTTGACGAAATTCGATGAAATAGTAAACATCGGAACCGCAAGGAAGCTCTCTACCTCATAGAAGAAGCTGCGGATTTTTCTGAGTCATCTACGATTTTTAGCACTCCGCAAACCAATGTGAGAAATCTAAATTAAATGAATTTGAATGGAAAAATGTCGTGTATAAATTATATTAGCGAAAAATAAATTACACACGTGTTGTATACCTCAGTACATGCGTAGTGTAAGCTATATAAGCGAAGTATGAATTTTACATGCATAGAATAATTGATATATGTGTTGAAATGCAAGTGAAATATAGCAATTATATTATATATATATATATATATATATATATATATATATATATACGCCCCTCGTCCACAAACCATGAACGATATTTATTGTTGTGAAATATTGGATGAAAAATGCAAATGGTTGAATAATTGTTTGTGGTTGATATTGATTGGTAGTGGTTGAAAAATACCCATTGATGATTGAAATGAATTGGAAATATTTGTGGAAATAAAAATAAAACATGCCGCCTGGGTGCAAATTAGATGCATGAATCCCCATTATTAAAAACCGCGAGGTTTTAAGGTAGAGCGAGGAGCCGTACTAGGGACGGTGCCGGTTTTAACTACCCTACCGTTATGCTGCCGAAATTTTGAATAATCTTTGTGTGTTAGAATTATTTTCATATGTTGAAATTATCTTCATGCGTTGAAATTAAAGTCATGTGTTGAAACTATATCCATGTGTGGAAATGTTCGTGTGTTGAAAAGTGATGTGTGAAAATTAAATTCATTTGTGAATGAATGAAGTGTCTAAACAATAAAAATCACCTTTTTATAATATATATGAAGTATGAAAAATATTCGCCTTATATATAAATAGTTTTAACAATAAAAATTCCATCTTTCTAATATGAACAACATAAGTAAAATATCCATGTGTGGAAATGCTCATGTGTTGAGAAACGTGTGTAGTGGAAAAGTTCATGTGTTGAATAAAAAGATCGAACAATAAAAATTACATTTTTATTGAAACTATGAAGTGTTGAAAACATCCATTTATCGAATGAATATTTTACATGATAAAAATATCATTTTTATCATATATGTGATATGCTAGAGATATGAGGACGTTGAAATAAATATTTGTTAAGAAATATTATTTTTAATATGCATAGGAACTAAATAAAATAGTCATGTGTTAAAATCTATTTTAGTTCGCCAAAATTATCATCTTTGAAATGAGAAGTGTTAAAAATAGCCACTTGTTCAAATAAATGTGCATGAGTTGAAATATACATTAATTAGCTAATGATATGATTTTAGCCTATGCATGCAACATTAGAATGAATGGTGTTTTTAAACCAAAGTAAATCAAATATGAAGTTGAATGGAAAATGATAAGTGATAAAAACTGTATATATGTACATGCATATTTATTTAACATGTTATAGCAAAAGGGCCAGAGAAGAGGAATAAAATTTTGTGCCCGACAAATAGGTACACATTTACTGTTTTGTTTGGGTGATGATTTTATGAGCCTGTTGGCTAGCCGCTTGGCTTATTCTTTTTCTTTTTGACATGAGACGCCCGTGTGGCTATTTAGGAATTTTCCCAGCCCCTCCCATACAAAGGAGGTTATGGCGAAATTTTCCAAAATTTAAAGGCGTTAGTGAAATAATTGAAGTGAAAACGATATAGAAATTTTTGAATGAACTATATTTATATAAATATATAAATAAAATTAAAACGAAACGTGGCCGCGCAGTTCGTGTTTTGAAACCGTGATTTCAAACGACTAGTGCGGGAAATCCGACCATTGGATTTTCCCGAAACCGCAACCGTTAGGTTCGCCTTGAAAATATCTTTCCAACGGCACCAACTTTGTGAAGATCCGACGGTTGGATTGTCTGGAATGTTTAATTCAAATCCGAAGAAAAATAGCGCCAGAAATGATTATATATATATATATATAATTAAATTAAATTGAATAACGACGCTGCAGTTCGTAAATTGAAATCGTAATTTCAAATGGCTAGTGTGGAAGATCCGACCGTCGGACTTTCCCAAAACTGAAACCGTTGGATTCGTTTTGAAATGACCTTCCTAATGATATAAAATTTGTGAAGATCCAACGGTTAGATTTTCAGATATGTGTAAAACAAAATTAGTGAAAAGCAGCGTCAGTGCATCGACACGACCTGAAACGTCGTTTAATTAAATATGGCCATTTTAAAATAAATAAAAATGGCGATATATCGTTATAAAATACTATAGACGATATAGAGTGAAAATAATCCCGTTTTGTTGTGTTTGCTTGATATGTGATGGTTGAATGTATTTAACATGAAAATTATAACTAAAGAACAGAAATGTGAATGTTGAATAGTCCAACCATGTGACAAATTGATTTGAAAATCTAAATATACGTGGATTATTTGAAAAGGCTGAGTTCATCTCATTTCAAATAATCGATCGACGTTGAGAAGTCGAAGAGTCGAAGAGTCGAAGATGGTTGAAGACCGACGATCTTCACATTGGATGGATGGGCGCAACTGATGCTCGTGATTGGAGTAGCTACCTTGAAGGAGCTAAAGTAGTAGCCATCTGGACGTATTGTTGATCATGCGGATATGCGAGGAATTGGTGCCTCCGGTTTCATTCAAACCCAGAACGAACTTGTAAATGGACTGTGTGTCTGACATTGGATTTTGTTCTGTGCTGATTGATCTCTGTTAAATATATATCTGTTTGGCGGCGGAGAATTTATTCTCTTGCTTAACGCCTATCTCTGAAACGTACGAGCTCAGAGGTTATGTATTGATAGAAATCAGTCGCATGGAGTGGATTGCCTGTGTGGCACGCCTGAGTGGCATATGATCAAGGCTTCTGTTGCAAAGCAAAGTCTTGTGGTTAATGATCAAAGCATGGTCTGTGTGATGTAGCTTTGTGTATAACGTGAATTCGCGAGCCTCACACCTCGGTATGAGTCAAAAACGGGAGAGTGACTGCAGGGAGAGCACGACGTTTCTTTCTAGCTAAGGTGGTGTCAGTAACCTACCAGCCCTGACATTATATATACTTTTCACCTGTGTGGTTGTTGGCATGCGAGGCGCCTCGATATAGGTCTGTAAGGACCGGGAAACGTGTGTTCAGGAATAACTAATCCTCGAAAGTAAGAGAGGACCGGCCCTGAAGATCCAAGGATCATAGTGGGGTCCTGGGACATTTGCTAGAGTGTCTCGAATCGGAGAGGAGCTTGCCCCTTGCCTCGACTCATGAAGGAATCCAATTTCCAATACGAAATATGCGGATGTGATTGTATTACTAGTATGGCGACATAGTAGATGGTAACTATGCCGCCTAGGATTGATATTTATGATTGAATTTTCTTTTGAAACATATATGCACTAGTAATAATATCAAACACTTCTGTTTTATTCGTATAAAGCATTTTTGGCCATTATAAGGTAAAAACTCTATCCTCCGGCTTGCGTTGCATTGTGTGATGGGACCTGAGTCTTATAATGGCTTCATTTTATAAAAAGCATTGCGATGATTTAATCGTTTACTTTATTTCATGCACTAGCACTCATTGGAGTAAACCCGTTCCGCGAAAGTGGCGTGGTCCTTTGATTTGCCTTATTATTGTTGTTAATAAGTTAAGTAGATTTCTCATACCAGTCCCATGACTGACTCGTAGTTTGTTTCACCTTGCAAACTCGGGTGCCCTCATTTTCACACGGGCATCCTAGTTACAGGTTTCTGACGCACTTTTGGCTCATGGCGAGGCTTGACTACACCGTGCTGACTTGGATTTTCTCCGCCATTATTGTATCTATATTATGATTCCGCCATTTGGCGATGTAGACTGATATTTATTTTTAGTACTCTTTATGTATGATTCCGCCTCAGGCGATGGTGACTGACTATGTATCATTATGCACTAAGTTGTATCCTGTACTGTGCTTCTCTGATGTGATGATATCTATATGATTCCGCTGTCATATGTGTGTAAATTATTCTATTTTCTGTTTATGCTATTATCTGTGATCTGCTAATGATGATTAATGTGTTATATTCCAATGATTATCCTTAACACCGTGTCTCGGGGTTTTGGGATCGTCACATTGTATTTCCTCAGGATCAATACATTCAGCAATACAATATTCATATTATACTGTCTTGACTAACACCACAGTGATAACAATTCAATACATGTATATTGTATTTCATTATCATATGGCATTCATATTATTGTTTGTAATTTGCCACCGCAAATTCAAAATATGTCTTGAATGTTAGACTATGTAATCTTATTGTTGGTTAAATTCTTAGCATAATGTTTTACCCTTATGTAGACTATGCATCATAAAAAAAATAGCCATTAAGTAGATGACTTAGTTATGTGGTTGAGCATGTATAGGATATCCATAGATATCATACTTGTTTAATTATAAGCCAAAAGTTACTTATTTTTGTTTAAATATTAGTTATGAATGTTATATATGTAATATATATACATATATATATATCCAAAATTTAACTGTTGTGAGATCGTTCCAATATTGTAGTTCCTCAAACTACCCAACTTAATTCCTTTGTCAACCCGGTTCCTGAACTACATGGAAAAAATTATAATGAGTGGAAAGAACATGTTGAGTTCTACTTGGGTGTACTAGAAATGGACTTGGGTTTGACTATGGATAAACCCGTTGATCTTATGGCTATGTCCACAGAGGATGAGAAACTTGCCCATGATGCATGGACTAAAGCCAATAAACTATGTCTGAAGTTCCAACGTCCAACCACTGCATACAACATTAAGTCTTCCATTCCTTAAAATGAAACCTTAATTGCTAAGGAATACTTAAAGATAATCATCGAATGCTTTAAGCTTGTCGAAAAAGCTGTTGCTGGGAAACTTATGGCTGAACTAACTACTTCCCGTTATGATGGTGCCAAGACCATGCAGCAACATGTACTTGATGTGACTAATTTGGTTTCAAAGTTAGGTAAATTGGGCATGAAAGTAGAGAATTCGTTCCTAGTCCAATTTATTCTCAACTCCTTAACTCCATAGCATGGACCTTTCCAGATTCATTATAACATGGTCGTAGAAATGTGAAATGTGAACCAGTTGACCAATAAGCTGGTTCAAGAAGAGGCTAGAATTAATAAGCAAAACAACTATGTTGCTAATTCAAATAACATGCATGAGAATGGGAATGGGAAAAACAAACTCAGAAAGAAAAATTGGAAGGACGGTAAGAAGCGTTCCTCCAATCAGAATAGTTCTTCCAGCCACTCCAGTCAACCTACATCAAAGAAGGTTAAGAAGAATGGTAAGTACCACTTTTACAAAAAGAGTAGACACATTTAGAAGGATTGGGTAAAGCGCAGAGAATGGTTAGAAAAGAAGGGTAAGCCTCTGGCATTTGTATGTTTCGAATCAAATTCTGTAGAAGCACCTTCTAACACTTGGTGGATTGACTCTGGATCTAATATTCATGTTTAAAACTTAATGCAGGGATAGCTTACAACCCGGAACATTGATCCAAATGAAGCCGACCTTTACATAGGAAATAGGATGAAAGCACCAGTAGAAGCCATTGGAAATATTCGTTTAACATTAAGTATTTATTTTCATTTATATTTAGAGGATAATCTTTATGTTCCTACAGTTTCTCGTAATTTGATTTCCATGTCTAAACTTGATCTTGATGATTTTTCTTCATGTAATGGTGATGGATGTTTAAAGTTGTTTAAAAATAATGAATTAGTGGGTTTTGGAATTTTAGTTAATAGTTTATATCAAATTACTCTTGATAATTCATTTTTTGAATCGCTGAATGTAACCTTGTATCCTAAAATGGGTTTGAAACGTAGTAGGGCAAGTGAGAGTTCTTTATTCTTGTGGCATAAAAGACTCTGTCATCTATTCAGAGAAAGTATTAACTCATTAGTGAAAGAAAAAATTCTTCCAATTCTTGATTTCACTGACATTGAGGTTCGTAAAGATTGCATTAAGGGTTAGCAAACTAAACATACTAAGAAAGGAGCCATAATAAGTATTGAACTACTTGAAATTATACATACAGATATATGTGGACCTTTTGATTATCCATCTTTTGGTGGAGAAAAATATTTCATTACCTTCATTGATGATTACTCATGCTATTGTTATCTTTACCCTTTACATGATTGATTTCAATCTGTGAAAGCTGTAGAATCCTACATAACTGAGGTTGAGAGAAATTAGGTAAAAAAGATAAAAATTGTTAGGTCTGATAGAGGTGGTAAATATTATGTAAAGTATGATAAGTCGGGACAACACCCTGGCCCTTTTGCTAAACTTCTTGAAAAATTAGGAATTGTTCCTCAGTACACAAGCCTAGTTCACCAAGGATGAATGGTATTTCTGAGAGACGTAATCGTACACTTTTAGAGATGGTTAGGAGTATGATGAGTAATTCAAACTTACCCATATCATTATGGATGCATGCTCTTATGACTGTTGTATATATCTTGAACCAGGTTCCCTGTAAAGCTGTCTCCAAAGCACCTTTTGAGATGTGGAAGGGACAGAAACCCAATTTAAGACATTTACGTGTTTTGGGATGTCCATCAGAGGCACGCATTTATAGTCCACATTTAAAAAAACTGGACCCAAAAACCATTAGTGGTTTTTTTACCGGATATCCAGAAAGATCAAAAGGTTATAAGTTTTACTGTCCTAATCAAATTCACTTGATAATATGTTTACAGATGGAATGCCTGTGTGTGACACAAACCAACTGATTTTGAGATTCATATAAGTCATGCTATGAATAATATTTGGAAACGAGAAAATATTAGTAAAATGAAGTAACGAGTTTGTGAAGTATTGGTTGAAGATGTGACACTGTACGTGATTCAATAGAATAAAATCAAGCGCAACTTTAAAAGGAGAATTTTTCTTTTATCCCCTGATTTAGTCAAATTGCACATTATATTGTTATTTATGTTTATGGGGCTTTCCTATCGGTTTTTCTTTGTATTTCCAATTGTTTTTTTAATCTTATTACTTGAACACTATATTTCTAGGATGAGCTACGAGATTTGTAGTTCAGGGGTTCTGATCTCGAGGTTTGAGTTTAGGCTGGATTACTAGGCATAGAGTTCGTTTATTCAGCTTAACAACGAGTTTATAGGCCTGGTAAGCATCAAATTTATAGTCCTAAAATACCTTTACGGGGAACGATATATACTTATGGGCTAGTGACTAAAGCTAATATATTTGTATGTTCTTTGTCTTTTACATTTATATTTCTGTATTTTATTTTATCTATTTACTTTAGAATTTGCTTAGATTTCATATTCACCCTCCCACTAGGTTATATTACCCAATCTGGCAAGTGGGATAAAAGCCTAGGTCTATTTTTTACTCTAAAGATATATCTAGTTCTAGTATTGTTTTTTTTTAGGGTTAGGCAATAACTAGATCATCTATGTTTAATGGAACTAATTGTGCTTACTGGAAGGTTAGGAATAAAATATATTTGTTGTTGACTAAGATGTCTGGGATAAGTTAAGACATTATACACTACACCCATAGTGACAATCAATGATGTTGAATTTCCTAAAACCAGAAATAAATGGGATGTAGCGGGTAAAAAATTGTTGTCATTAAATACAAAATCTATAAATAACCTTATTTGTGCTCTTGATGAAACTAAATTTAATCGAATCTCTCATTATTTAACTATAAAGGAAATCTAATACACTTTGGAGACCATACATTAAGGAACATCTCAAGTCAAAAAGTTACATCTTGCTTATGAAAATTTTACAATGTTAAAGGATGAAAGTATAAAATAGATGTATAGACGCTTTTTAGTATTGGTATATGGTTCAAGAGCTTTAGGTAAAGCTTACATTAAAGTTGAGTTGACTCAAAAAATGTTCAGATTTCTCTCAAAGACTTTTGAAGCAAAGTGATAGTTATTCAAGAATCAACAGTTTAGCATGGAAGAGCTGATTGGGAATCTAATGAATTACGAGATGGAATTAAAAGTTAGAGAAGAACGTGAAAATTCGGAGTTAAAGGAAAAAAATCGACGGCTCAAAACAATATTTTTGACAATGATGAAGAAGACAACTCTATCGGTTAATTAGCAATGATGATGAAAGATTTTAAGAATTGGTCAAACAGAAGTGTCAAATCTCCAATCAAAATAAAGGGTTCAAAGTCAAAGCAGGTCAAATATTCAGATAATTCAAACAATGAAGTTATTTATTTCAAATGCAAGAAACTGAATCAAATCAAACAAATTGTCAACTACTTCTATTTGAGAAAGGAAAGAAAAAGAAGAGACAGGTTTTTGCAGCATCATGGATTAATGAAGAAGGATAAGAGTGTAAAGGCAACGATGATGAAGAAGGTAATATTTTCTTGATGGGTCGTTTAATTCATGATGATAGCGTGGATGATTCTAGTGAGGTATCAAATTATACTTTTGAAAATTTACTCTTATTGTTTCATGAACTCATAGGAACTATTGATATACCTAATCTAGAAAAAAAAAATTGAAATCTGAGATGATAAATTATTTAGTATAAATGAAAGGCTGGAAACCAAACTAGAAAAAATAAAAAATTTTAAAAACATGATGTGAAAAATGCTAGTCTTTGAATAAATAATTAATTGAATCTAAGACTAACTTTGAAACTCTTGAAAATGAGTCTTTTATTTTAATGAAAATGATAACACAAAAAGAGAAAATTTCATTCATAGACGTACCTTGCTTGTAACTGAAAATATATCTCTTAAATCAATTCCAAAGTCCAATATCTTAAGTCAACTTTAAACAAATTTTCAGGAGGTGAAATGTCATTTAAAATATTGTTCGGTAATCAGTTATACTCAAAAAATAAGAAAGGACTTAGGTTTGAGAAATCACATAAAATCAAGGAAATTTCGAGTGAAAATCCTAAAGGTAGAAATGCATTTCAAAATATGTTGGTTGCGGTTAAATTGGACATAATTGTGATAGATGTTGGTATAGGAACAAAAATAAGAACGAGACAAGTTTGGATTCCTATAGATCTATTAATAACCATCATAATTAAACCATTTTGGAATGCAAAAAATATTCAATCATTAATGCTAGTAGACCTAAGGGTTTTTCTATATCAACTTTGTCTTCCTACGTTTAGGTTGTTTGCATGCTAAGGAACAAAAAGAATGGCACTTGGATTCAGGTTGTTATAGACATATGATGGGTGAAAAATCAAAGTTCCTTAGACTAGAAATTTATAGAGGTGAGAGTGTTACTATGGGTGACAATAGAAAATGTAAGATTTTTGGAAAAGGTAAAGTAGGCAACAACATTGTTTTTTATTGATGTTCTTTATGCTGATAACTTACATTACAATCTCATCTCTATAAGCCAACTTTGTGATAAAGGTATGAATGTTGTTCTTGATATCAATATCTCTAAAATCATTAATAAATCTTCAAGTGATGTTGTGTTTACAAGACAGGAGAAGAAATGTTCACACTTTCTGTTAATGAACTAACTTTTTCTAGGTGTTTAGTAGCTATATATGAGGATGACATCTTATGGCACAAAAGATCAGTTCATGCTAGTACGATACGTATGAAAAAACTTGAGATGAAGGATTAGTCAGAGGTTTGGTACATTAGAAATTCAAGAACACTAAAGTATATGTAATAGCCCAAACCCTAAAAGGTTCGGATTTTTCACAAATTTTTAAAATCCAAGTTCATCGAAGTTCGAGTTGGGTATCAGGTATCCTATAAATAGGAAAAGTTAAATATATCCGAGTTAAAATAAGAAACTCACAGCGGAAGTGATTAAAATATAATATTCGGTAAATACTTACCTAGATATTAACACTTTCTAAATAAGTGCCTCTAAGCTTAATAATCCCTATCTGCCATCTAACCTGTGGATTATTATGAGGAGGCGGTCAGAACTAAAGTCCTCGTGAATGGAAAAAAATACATACTTTTAAGTCTTATACAAAATATACCATTCTATTTTCATTTTAATTATATTAGGCTGTTTGGGTTTACAATACTCCTGCCTTCGTGCGTAAATCGTACGTATCTACTCCTAAGTCGACCGATTATTATCAAAAGATAAACACGGGTAATTCATAACCATATGTAACATCAAGAACACATGAAATCAAACATAAGTTATCAACACACTTTTGGTTATACCATGATAACTAAAACCATATGGATAAATATATTATTCACCTTGGTTGGATAGAGTTGATGAGTTATTCCGAGCTCTAAGTTTTATAGCTTTATATTCTTCTTCTTCTCCTACTAGCAATTGCGGACCTTTCTCTAGTTAACTTTTAGTTTTTGTTTAAGCTCTAGAACGAGGACTGTGAATGAAATGTTGGAGAACATGATCATATATACATAGGCCAAATTGAGCTCCTCATGTCTCCATTCTTTATGCATGTTTTATTTAGTTTATTTGTTTACAAAGGTCAACCTTCTAATTAATTTATTAAGCAAAAATCTCATTACCTCATTCATCACATTATTTCAATTTAATCACAAAATTAAATTATTGAGTAATGTCTTACTAAAATCAGGGATGTTACATCCTCCCCCATAATGAATTTCTTCCTCGAAATTTAGACAAGGACTAACCGTTCATAGCAACAAGAAATCAAGCAACATTGTTATCTGCAAAGCAATAGGGGTCCTAACACGAGCAAACATGGATAAGCTTCTCTAATTCTGATTTCGGTTACCTAAGTGCAATCCCTTTCGTCAGCACTCCACTGGGCTTTCAACAGTTAATCATCCTGTTCCTCAATTTTGTTTTATCACTTTCTACAATTTTGACTGGTTTCTTATAGTAGTTATATTAGGTTCCACCATCAACTTTTCTGAAGCCCTCTGTTCCATTTTAGCATTGGGATCATGCACATACTTTTGTAACTGCGACATGGGGAACACGTTATGGACTTCTGCAAAGTTATCGCGTAGTACTACTCTATATGAAAGTGTCCAATTTTTCTGATATAGGGAAAGGTCCAACATACCTTAGCGCCAGCTTTCAAAATTTTCCAAAACGAAACACACCCTTCATTGGTGATACCTTAATGAAAACTCTATCTCCAATAGAAAATTCTAAATCCTTACGTCTTTTATCAGCGTGACTTTTCTTCCTGGACTGAGCTTCCATTATGTGCTTTTGGATGATCTCAATCTTCTCTGTGGCTTCTCTTACAACTTTGGGAACAAAAACCAATTTGTCACCTATCTCCAACCAACAAGATGGTGATCTACATGGTCTTCCGTATAAAGGTTCGAAAGGCGTCATGCCTATACTAGTATGAAAATTATTGTTATACGAAAATTCTACTAAACGTAAATGGTCTTCCCCTGAGTCTCAAAATCCAATACACAAGCTCTTAATATATTTTCCAGTAACTTATTTATCCTTTCGGTATGACCATCCGTCTATGGATGATACGCAATACTCATTTCAAGCTTTGTTCCTAATGCCTTCTGCAAGCTCTTCCAAAATTCACTAGTAAATAGTGGATCCCTAGCGCTCACGATACTACTAGGTATACTATGAAGTCTTACTATATTCCTTACAAAATAACTTAATTAAAATTTGTGCCATCCTATTAGACCTTACAGGGATAAAATGGGAATTCTTCGTTATTCTGTCCATGATAACCTATATTCTTTCGTTTCCCTTTCTCATTATAGGCAATCAATATACAAAGTTCATGGATATCAAATCCCATTTCCATATTGGAATGTCTAAAGGATGAAGCAAACTACTAGGCTTTTGATGTTCAGCTTTCACTTGTTGGAAGTTCTGACACTACTTCACCCACAAGTCTACATCTTTCTTCATGCCTTCCCAATAAAAACTTCTCTTTATGTCTTGGTACATATCGTAAACTTAGAGCGATGAAAGTCTCCAAGCATTTTTTTTCTTTAAGTCACCAAAATTCGAAAGGGGATTTTACTGTGAAGGGTGAACTTCATAACTTTTTCAAGCTTAAGGACAACCAACCAAAAATTTGTTTTTAAGGACAATACACATGGTAAAACTGATACCACACACATCGTAAAAATGATACTTAAAACTGATTGCTAAATTTTGCTACCATACACATTGTAAAACTGATACTTAAAAAATGGTAATCAAATTCTGATACCATGCACACTGTAAAACCGATACCTAAAATCTGATTCTTTTTCCTTTAGGATAAGATTTCAGCAGACCATCCTTATGGTTGAAAAAACTCAAAACTTTGTCCTTAACTCTATTTTCTAGAATTCGAAATGCATAGCTTTCCTTTCTTTCTCAACCATCCGTTTTGGTCAAGGGTATATCTTTCTAGATCATTGCCTTATGTTGTGACTCTGAGCTCCATAATCCTTTCGTCTAACGATGGATCTACTTCCTTCCTAGAATTAATTTTCTCCATCAAAACTAGTAGAACCTTCAAACATGACACTATAAGTGTGCTTCAGCGAGAACTTACCGTCGACCGACTTCTTACATTACATGCAACCAAAGTTTCTAAGTCCTTCCATTCACTTAGCATAGCCGATACTATGCTTTGATACTTTCTACTAAGAACATTGAAAACTTTATTTCCTTTCCCTGGAGTATGCTCAATGCTGAAATCAAAAGTGGCCAAAAACACCAACCATTTCTGCTATAACATATTCGATTTGTTTTGAGAAAACAAGTATCTCAAAGACTTGTGATCCATAAGCAAATCGAACCTTTCACCCAATAAATAATGCCTCCAAATTTTCAAGGCAACGACTGTAGCATCTAACTCAAGATCATGAGTTGGGTATTGCAATTCAAGCAATAACCCTTCCTTTCGGCATAAGAACAGCTCCTAAAATTGTTCTGCAGGCATCCGTATAAACAAAAGCATCTTTATAAACAACAAAGCATGATTTCCTTCCTTCACTACAAACACTAAAACATTAATCAACATCTACTTGAGATTCAGAAAGGCTTCTTCACTCTTATCTGACATATATATTTAATATCCTTTCCGGTCATCTTAGTAAGCGGGGATGCAATCCTTAAGAAATTTTTAATAAACCTTCAGTAACATCCAACCAATTCAAATAAGCTTCAGACCTACGTAATACTTTCAGGCTTCTTCCAACTAAGGACAACATCTACCTTCATAGGATCTATCAAAAATACTTCACCTGAAACCATGTCACCCCTCTTTCTGACTGATATAGCCGCTATGTGGATTTGGCAGTTAGAAATAGAATCAATCAATAGTTGGAATATGTTGGTCGCTCACTTTCTTGAGCAAGTTCGGATCCACATCGCTCGAGCCAGGAACGTAATGTCGCTCACCACAATCAAGCAGAGGACCAGAGAAACTCTGCGCTCATTTCCGAAAAGATTCAACGTTGCAAAAGCGTCAATTGATCGCCCTGAACCATCGATGGTACTGATGGCAGCGGTATCTGGTGTCTTGGATAACTCGAAATTTAAAAAATCTTTGTACCGAGATCCACCACGATATCTCGGTGAATTCTACCTTGAAGCAAATAGATTTCTGTGGGAAGAAGATGCAACTTCCGAGAAGAAGTTCTCGAAGTCAACATGCTCAAAGACGAAGAACCATCTGATTATGGAAATGGCAAGGGAAAAGCTACTGTCAAAAATGACCGCAACACTCAGCCCCGGAGAGGGCCCAGATATGAAAATTATACTGAACATAGTGCTTAACTATTTGACATCTGCATTAGGATTGGCAATGAATACCCGAAAAATCCAAAATCCGTTCGTATCCGAAAATACGAAAAATATCCGATATCCAAAAAGCAGATACGGATATCGGATATCCGAAAATATTTTCGGATACGAATACGAATATGACACTATCCGTATTCGAAAAATATCCGACCGTTGTGGAATTAAATATCCATTTTTTATTTTCAAATTATGCCCAACTTTTCAACTAACCAAATTAAATAATTAGAAAACCAAATATTATTTCAGCCCTTGGATCTATTTTATCAACATCTAGCCCTTCGTCAAACCCTAATCCAAGAGGCAATGAGACAGCCACCTCTCCCATACATCATTCGTTCCCAAAAAAAAACCTAAAGGAAAAAAAATGGCATCCTCAACTCTGTTCATCAATGAATCTAGTAATTGAAGACTTCAATTTCCAGCATCTCCAATTTCGAGCATCCAACTTTGCTTTATATTTCCAGCATCTCCAATTTCAAGCATCCATCTTCGCTTTAGATTTTTAGCATCCAGTGTTTCTTTAATATTTGAGGGATGTTTCCGTTGCAGTAAGTTTCTTGTTCTTAATATTCATTTTTTGTTCTTCACTAATGAGTCTTTTCCTTTAGGTCCTGCTTCGAAGAGCCTAATTTGGGTTAATCAAAAGATTGTTGATTCCTCAATTGATACTTTATAAGATAAGAGAATAGGCTCATATCGCTTACCTCGGCTAAGCTTCATTTATATATCATAATCTTTTGTCATCATAAGATTTTGGAAATACCTCGTATGGTCAAGTATAAATGCTCACGGAAAACGGTCACTAGTGATATTACAAATCAAAATCTTTTTTTTTGCAATTCCTTGGTTCAACTTGATCGTAACGATAAGATATTATTGTTATACACTTAGAACTTCTTCAGATGGTCTTCTTATAAGTTTTCTTTATTTATTCAGGTTAATCTGTCTTATTAACTGCTTCTAAGAAGAAGATAATTACGAATGGAATTTCCAAAATGATGGAAATTTCTCCTCGATTCAAGATCTGAAATTGAAATCTCATATTGATATTATTTCCAGCTCATTTTAGTCCTTAAAAGGGAAATCAACTGCTATTGCGACAACTTTGATCAACATTCCTAAGGTTGTGGTTGAGCTCTTCCCTACTGTTATGGAGGAGGTATAGTTTGTAAACACTGATTCAAGTCCTGGAGCTTTAGACTTGGACTTATCTAGAGAAAACCCTAAATAAACAAAAGATATAAGGCAGTCCCAAGATCTGCTCGTCTTTATATTTCCATCTTGAATTATTCTAGGGTCATAAATTGCGTGTTTTCTCTCTTTTGAAGTATCTGGATAAGCATCTTTGTCATTATGTATTTATTTGTATGATGTATTTGTGTTTATGCATAAATTGCACATCTTTTTACGTGTATGATGTATTTGCATGATTTATATTGTTACGATGAATTTGCTATTATGTATTTGTCTTTATGATGAATTTGCTATAATTAAATGTTGTATTTGCGGAAATTATGAATTTTGCTTTTTTGGATATGCAATTTGAAATTCGAATACAGATATTTTCGGATATTCAAAAATATCCGTATTCATTGAACCGGATACAGATATTTTCGAATATTCGCGGATATCCGCGGATACAAATATGAATATTCTACAACATATATCCGCGGATATCGGATATAGATTCAGATACAGATTTTCATTTTCGGATACGGATTCGGATACAGCACTATCCGTATCTGACTGCTTCCGTTGACAACCCTAATCTGCATGGACACCAATGGATAATCTCCAACCCAAAGCCTCTTAGGAGGAAGCCATCACGAAGAGAACGTGACTCTGGAAAACATTGCATATTCCATGATATGGATGGTCACGACACAAATGACTGTAGGCACCTGCGTGATTTGATTGAGAAACGGGTTAGACATGGAGAGCTAACCGAGTATGTGAAACAACCTGCAGCGCCTGCCCATGCGCTGCCACCTCCTACTCTAGGGAGTGGAAATGGTCCTAGATCAATATCTCACAGGATCATCATCAATCGATTTGGATGAGATCAGCTTTCATTTTCTGCATTTCTTAGGCTTTAAGATTTGTTTTTTCTTTCACTAGGTTTTCTGATTGGTTGAATCGGAGTACACACGTACGAGGTTAGGATGTAGCCCCAAAACGTGCTTGGAACTCGATGTCAAACCAATTAGGATTTGCTTTGGTTTTGCATTTTGAATTGAATAAGGAAGGACTTTCCAAGCATGGATTATGTTTGGTGAATTCAAGTATCTTGTCAGGATGTGGCAAGATTCTCAATCTTAGATAAAGTATGGCTTATACTTATTATGGAACTCTGGGTATGGATTATGCCTAGGGATGGACTATCTTGTCAGGTTATGGCAAGCGTAGCTCTACTTCAGGTCTGCGTATGGTTTATACTCACTTTGGAATCTTAAGTATGGATTGTACTTAAGGAACTGCAAATAGTCTTGTCTGGATGTGACAAAAGAAATTGGGTATGGATTATACTCGGTTTGAACTTCTTGGTATGGATTATGCGTTGAATGTTTGGCCCTTGCAAAGATGTGGCACACTTGTTTCACCTCTATCTCCATACAGATATGGATTTCTCGGATTATCCAGAACACATCTTCCTTCAACCAATAAGATATGTTCTGGGGGAAAAAATGTTGACATGCTTTTTAGTCAAAGTCATCACACGTGAAATCTCTAGTTAACAATACGTCCAAGTATTGATAGCATCATCAGAAGACAGAGAGCAATTTGGTTGAAGTCACATCACAAGCAAAAAAAGGCCAAAAACTCCTACCAGACGACCTCTTTTGGGCCCGAAAACAACGATTATGGTGCTTTGCACCATAAATCTTGTAGCCCTCTGAATTAGCTTCAAGTAGAGAATTCATTTGGCCCAATCAGACTTACGGTTTGAAAGTTATACCCATTTCCGTGAACGCGTGTTGAAGTATGGACTGGCCATCACTTGGATGAAGTGACAAAGCGTCACCTTCCTGGACCAGCTCGTCCCCTAGGGCTCGTGAAGCAAGGTTGCAAACCCCTCCCCCCGACTCGTGGTACACCCCTAGACCACAACCTGACCTGACCATCTCCACTTGCTCCTCACCTTAGTTCGTCACATCGACTCGTGAAGCATGGCCATGAATCGCCTCAGTCTGCACCGGCATCACGCGGTTTTGACCTATTCTCACAGCTAATCTCACTCCTATCAACCCGGATCTCATTCCATATGGCATAAAACGACTTGGAGAGGATATTTCCACGTTTCCCACCTCATTTCGGGATCTTTGGAATGCGTGCCACGTGTCTCACGAACCGGTTTCAAGAAACGTCTATAAATACAACATTCGAAGGCATTTTGAAGGACTTTTGGCTCTAACTGCTCATGGCTTCCACCATTATTCTCGGCAAGGCCAATACATAACGTAGAAGCTAAATTCCACATTATAACACGAGGATTTCGTGTATAATCTCATCACTCGATACTCCTTTTAATTGTAAACACCGTGTATAAATCTGAGAGAATTGTACTATAACTTCTTAGGATTTAAGAAGAAATAAAGTGGACATAGGCTTGGTTTGAGCTGAACCACTATAAAAACCTCGTGTGTCCCTTTTTATTTACTGCTTTTTTGCATTTTTTTCTCTGCGATATGTGATTTTGAGGACTTCACATTGAATCTGGGTGTTAGGCCCATATTTCAGTCTAACATTTTGGTGCGCCAGGAATGCTACTACTTCAATTTCAATCTCTAAAGGAATCATATCGCTTGGCTATTGGATAAATGGCAAAATGAAAGAAAGACGGAACCTTCTCTCATGCTGAGGATGTTTGCAATAAAGGCGCAAGGAACGAGGCAAGCTAGGAAGCATCCTCACATGAAAACCCATCAGCATACTTGACTAGAGAAGAGATGGATGGCGCTCTTACTGAACTGAGAGCTCAAATGGCAAAGCAAGATGATCTTCTTTGAAAACAACACGAGATGATGGACGGATTCTTCACTCGGATGGATGGCAGGCCAAGCGGCAATGAACAACGCACTGGAAATGAAACCACAGAAGCAGCTCATGTATCACATGGACTCGGGGGAAACTCCCTCACTCTTGGAAATGGTCAGGCTCGACCTTCTTCAGCTCTAGTTCAGATGAACCCGAGAACTCAGGCTCATGCTCAACAGCAGGAGGCGGATCGTGATGGGGCTCCAGTACCCAATTGGTTCGCTCCTGGCTCATGAACTGGCCTCCTCAAACCACGACTTGGTTGGGTCTCCCCCCTCGAACCACGAGCCGCGAACCATGATCCCCAGGCAGCGATTCACCAGCAACTTACTCATTCTCTTGCTCACAATGCTGGGGGCACCGGCTCTGATTTAGGCAATCTACAACAACTTTTTGAAGGAAATCAGCTAGCAGATCTGATTGAACGCCTCTCGAGAGGTTGCACTTATCAGAATGACGTGGATGACGTCAATCACAATCCGTTCACACAGGAAATCAGGAATTAACGCAATCCCTCGGATTTAAAACTTCCACAACTGGAGCCCTATAACGGCAGGATGGATCCTACCGTGCACCTGATGCTCTACAAACGTCATATGGAAGTTCAATCGGCGTCGAAAAATGTCATGGCATAGTTCTTCCCCCTTTTTCTGACTGAGATAGTCGCTATATGGATTTGGCAGCTAGAAACAGAATCAATCAACAGTTGGAACATGTTGGTCGCTCACTTTATTAAGCAATTTTAGGTCCATATCGCTGGACCCAAGTATGTAATGTCGCTCACCATAGTCAAGCAGAGACCCAGAGAAACTCTACGCTCATTTCTGGAAAGATTCAACATTGCAGCGACGTCAGTTGATTGCCATGAACCATCGATGGTACTGATGGCAGCGGTATCCGATGTCTTGGAAAACTCTGAATTCAAAAAATCTTTGTACCGAGATCCACCGCGTAATCTCAGCGAATTCTACCTTGAAGCAAATAGATTTATGCCGGAAGAAGATGCAACTTCCGAGAAGAAAGTTTTCATTGCCAACATGCTCAAAGACGGAGAACCGTCTGGTTATGGAAAAGGCAAGGGAAAAGCTACTGTCAAGAATGACCGCAACACTCACCCAAGGAGAGGGCCTAGATATGAAAAGTATACTAAACTTAGTGTTTCACTATTTGACATCTACATGGAAACTAATGGGATAACATTCTACCCAAAGCCTTCCAAGAGGGAGCCATCATAAAGAGAACGTGATTTTGGAAAACATTGCATATTCCATGATATGGATGGTCACAATACAAATGAATGTAGGCACTTGCATGATTTAATTGAGGAAAGGGTACATGGAGATCTACCATAGTATGTGAAACAACCTGCAGCGCCTGCGCTGCCACCTCCTGCTCCAAGGAGGGGAAATGGCCCTGGATCGAGCTCTCGGCGGATCATCAACTGATCTGGATGAGATCAGCTTTCATTCTCTGCATTTCTCAGACTTTAAGATTTGTTTTTGCTTTCATTAGGTTTTATGATTGGTTGAATCGGAGTACACACGTACGCGGTTAGGATGTAGCCCCAAAACGTGCTATGGGCTCGATGTCAAACCAAGCAGGATTTGCTTTGGTTTTGTATTTTGAATTGAATAAGGAAGGACTTTCCAAGCATGGATTATGTTTGGTGAATTTAAGTATCTTGTCAGGATGTGGCAAGATTCCCAATCTCGGTTAAAATATGGCTTACACTTATTATGAAACTCTGAGTATGGATTATGCCTAGGGATGGACTATCTTGTCAGGTTGTGGCAAGCGTAGCTCTACTTCAGGTCTGAGTATGGTTTTTATGTTCATGGGTATCCATACCTGTATTGAATGTGATTTATTTCTATTGACTGTTCGGTATTTGTGTGCATGTGTTTACTCAACAGTTTACGACTAAATGGTTGTTGATATATGTGTGCATGCAGTTGCCAATTGGAAGTTTAAAAACTTTATATATAACCAAGTACTAGCGCATCCTTTTTCTCTCCAAACTCATTCCTCTCTTTAGCAAATTCTCACTGATTTATACAATTACGTGTGAACTTCTACAAAGAAACAGGTGCGGCCTTTCTACATCAATCACGTTGGTCAGTTTCATACATTATTTTACAATGAAGCTTCATGCATTTAACCATATTTTTCTACAATGAGCACATAGCTTCATGCGTTTAACCATTTGTTTCATGCATCTCAATTGGAAAAAGTTTTACATACTGTTAGCAAAGTTGATATTGCTCCATTGATTAGCTGCTAGTTATTAATTTCAGTCTCTTTGCACTTATCTTATTTACTCTTTTACTTTTAAATGGGTAATCTCATTTTAATGTATGTACTGATGTATTTTTTTTTATTTTGGTATACTGATTCAGAATGTTATACCGCCATCCAACGTGGTGTACTAAACAAATTGGACTACCAGTCTACCACCAAAGTTAGTGTTGTTCAACTATGGATATTGGTCGATATACTCATTTGTATTTGTCCATATAATTATTTAATGCATTTTTTATTTGTTTATTTTTACCAAAACTCTGTGTACATGGCACCTTTTTTATGGAAGTATTTGTTTATCAAACTTTATAATACTGGGTGGGTAATTGATATTTGGTCACAATGTGACAAAATAAGATCAAAGAGAATGTTACCTCTTCCAAAACAGAGATGCTTTTCTGTTTTTTTTTTTTTTTTTTTTTTGCGCGTTCACACTGATTTGTAGAAAAATATCAAATTTGCTGACATATGAGATGTTCCTTTTAAGTGTACAAAGCTGCTGATTTGTATCCATTTCAGATAGTTGATGAAATTTGATACGTGACTGGATATAAGATTGCATAGTGCATAAAACATCTCAATTGGACACGTCTGGATATAAAATTGCATATGTAGAAGAAAAAAAACAGATGAGATATCGATTGTTTTACATGTTGTTAGTTTCACATATTATTTATATATACTGTCAGTTTTACATATTACTTGCTTCTTTCCAATTCTGAATCTTCACAGTATTAACAGTGTTATATTATATTTTCTTTTGTAGAAAGTCAATGGAAGAAGCCTCCAATCCTATGGAAAGCGAGCCACAACAACTGGAAGCCACAGCTAATGTGGAGGGTTCCAAAGTGGATGAAGCTCATGTGGATATTACTGCAGTTATGGATGTATAGGCTAATTCAACTCCTAAGGAAACTCAAAGCCAACTTCCAGCAGCTGATATTGGGACTCTTCGAAGAAAGCAAACTTCATATGTTTGGAATCGTTTCAAAAGGAAAAAATAGATGGAAAGTGGAAGGCCATTTGCAATTATTGTGGCTCAAAACTTTTGGGTGATTTAAGGCAAGGAACATCACACTTGCGTAACCACTTAAAAACTAGCAAATTTCGAACAATTCGAGATATAAGGCAAGCTTTTATCAAAACCAAGGAAGTTGGTAATGAAGCAGTAATGGTTGATTCCTATGCCTTTACTCAAGATATAACAAGGCGTGCACTGTGTAAGATGATAATTCTTCATGAGTACCCTATCGCAATGGTTGACCATGTTGGTTTTAGAGAATTTTATGTCATGTTGCAACCTTTATTTAACGTTATTTCTCGCAGTACTATCAAGGATGACATCATGAAAATTTACAAGGATGAGGAAGAGAATACACTGAAGCTATTGTCAAAGAATCAAAATCGTGTTTCTATTACGACTAATATGTGGACAGCTAGTAACCAAAACAAAAGCTATATGACAGTCACAGCTCACTTTATTGATGATTCATGGACCCTACAAAGTCGACTTGTAAGGTAATACTTATAAACTATAAATATAATTCCTATTATGTTTTTCTTTAGTTATTGTTGAAATTTTAATATATATGTTAGGTTCATTTATGTGATTGCTCCTCATACTGCCAAAGTTCTTGCTGATGTATTACTTGAATATTCGATGGATTGGAATTTAGATCAAAAGTTATCCACATTGACAGTTGATAATTGTTCAACAAATGATGCTATGATTAAACGCATGTTAGAAAAGATTTCTCCTAGTTTACTTATTTTGAGTGGTAAATTGTTTCACATGCGGTGTTGCGCTTATATTTGAACTTAATTGTAAAAGATGGTATGTCCATTATCTCTAAAGCTATTGAGAATGTTAGGGAAAGTGTTGAATATTGAACAGCAACACCGGAAAGAGAGGATAAATTCATAGATACATGTGCTCAAGTGAACATCTCATATGTGAAAAAGCTTATTCTTCACTCTAAGACTAGGTGGAATTCTACTTTTTTAATGCTTCATGTTGCCATGTAGTACAAAGATGTGTTTAGTCGATTGGCACAACGAGATCATCAATATAAAACCTTGCCTGTTGAGAACGAATGGATGATGGCAAAAGAAGTGTGTGGTAAGATGGAAATATTTTATGAAGTTACATAACTGTTTTCCGATACTTTGTATCCAACTACCAACATTTATTTTCCAAAAGTTTGTGAAATTAAATTAGCTTTAATTGAGTGGTTTGGATCTCCTAATTCTATTACTCGTAAAATAGCCGAAACCATGATTGGAAAATTTGACAAATACTGGAGTGATATCAATAAGGTAATGGCTATAGGAGTTGTGTTAGATCCTAGGTACAAATTTACCCTTTTAGATAGTTTGTTCCCTGAAATTTATGGAGAGGAAGCTATTATTGAAATTACTAAAGTAAAATCTATTTGTCAAGACCTCGTGTGTGAATATGATATGAAAATCTAGGGGAAGGAGGTTGTTTCTTCAACTTTAAACCAAAATGTAGAAGTTGAAGAGGTTGGAAAGAAAGAAGGTTGGAGATCAACATTTGCAAAGCGCGTTAGTAACCAAATCAACACCGCTAGTGGTAAATCAGAACTTGATCGATATTTGGAGGAGCCAGTATTACCTGACTCTAAAGATTTTGACATCTTAAGTTGGTGGAAAGTTAATGGGTTGAAGTATCCAATCTTGTAAATGATTGTAAGATATTTTCTTGCAATTCCGATCTCAATTGTTGCTTATGAGTCTTCATTTAGCACTAGCGGTCAGGTTCTTACTCCACGCCGTAGTAGATTGCATTCAGATACTTTAGAGGCATTGATGTTTGTCCAAGATTGGCTATGGACTAGAATGAAAGGTAAAATGTTTACTAGTTTTAATTAGAAGTCTATATTGATTGATTATTACTAGTGTTTAATTAACTTTTTTGGCAGGTTCTTCTAAATCAAAAGTTGAAAACATTGAATCTAATAAAGTGTTAGAAGATATGGATGCTGATGTTGTAAGTAAATTTTTATAGATTTTATTCCAAAGTTTATCTATACCGGTTACTTGGATTTGGATTTGGGTGCGTTTTTATTCCAGGAATAAGGTGGTCAAAGATGTGATATTTAAATGGATCTTTAATGGATAATAAAATGCCATTTCTTGCAACTTTTAACTTCTGCAATTTGGACGAACTTTTTGTTGTCCTTTTGTGTAATATTTTGATGGATATTTCTATTGTTATCTCTTCTTTTTTGGATGTTTGTCTAAATATGTATTGGTATTTTGAGGTTAGCGTTTAACTATTGGCCTAATTTGTTTTTAAACCAAATGTATTTTTAAATAATTTCAATAAACCACCAAAAAATAAATTGGATAAATATAATGGATACCCACGAATACCCGCCCAATACCCGCAACTTGTTAAAACCTGTTTAATGGGTACCCGTGCGGGTATGAGGCGGACACCGGGCAAAAAATCATCCAACGGGGTGGGTGATGAGGGGGAACTACCCACGCCCGCCCCGCCCCATTGCCATCCCTTGTCGAAAACGGAGGTCCTTTGCAAAATGGCTATTTTTATGGGCATATATTATTTAAAATATATATATAAATTCCATAGCGACTATTTTAAATTTAAAACTGGACATAACTAACAAATTATATTATGAAATTTGAATTTTCACAACCGTTAGAAAGAAATTATTAAACAGATTCAAATGTTTCTGGTTTTACTGAAATCTGATTTATTTTGAATTCTGTACATTCATTTGAAATTTAAAATCGAATTTTCAAACTACCGCGTCATTTCAGGCTCGTTTTATAATTAAAATAAATTTATATATTCTAACTTTGATTTAAATAAATTTTTAGTCATTATTATTTAAAATATATTATTTTAAATATTCGAGATCCATTAAAATAGCAAAAATAAATTTTTTAAATTGGTTCAGAAATTCCGGGTTATTGCAAAATAAAATCCATAAAGATTTGTAATTAGAATTCAATTAGGCCAATGTTATAAATAATTTATTTTAGGAAATTATATATTGAATAAATCAGGATTTGACAAGATAATAGTGTCTAAGTAATAGCATAAAGCATCGTCGCACAATTGAAGTTCTACAAGTTACGATATCGAAAACACTCTTCATTAAATAATACTATTTTGGCGGATGATGTGTGCCATTACGATCAAAAATGTTTTCAAATATGAGTAAAAGATTGCTACTTTCATACCCAATAAGTAGTTTGCATAGTGGCCAAGTAATCATATAAAGCGCCACCTAATAATTGAAATTCTACAAATTAAGATAGCTATAACGCTCATCATTAAATAATGGCCTCTTGGCCTAGGATTTGAGTGAATAGGATCAAAAAAGTTTACAAATATGAGAAAAATATTGATATTTGCATATTGCAATAGTAGGTCGCTTAGTGGCTAAGTAATAGCATAAAGCACCGCCGCACAATTGAAATTCTACAAGTTAACTTATATTTGAAAAAAAATTGATCATAATGGCACACATCATCCGCCAAAACAGTATTATTTAATGACGGGCGTTATAGGTATCGTAACTTGTATTATTTCAATTGTTTGGCGGTGCTTTATGTTATTACTTAGCCACTAAGTGACCTACTATTGCAATATACAAATATCAATTTTTTTCTCATATTTGTAAACTTTTTTGATCTTATTCACTCAAATCCTAGGCCTAAGGGTGTTATTTAATGATGAGCATTATAGGTATCTTAATTTGTAGAATTTCAATTATGAGGCGGCACATTACATGATTACTTGGCCACTAAGAAAACTACCTATTCAGTATGAAAGTAGCAATCTTTAACTCATATTTGAAAAAAAATTGATCGTAATGGCACACATCATCCAAAAAAGGGTGTTATTTAATGACGGGCATTATAGGTATCGTAACTTGTAGAATTTCAATTGTGTGGCAGTGCTTTATGCTATTATTTAGCCACTAAGCGACCTACTATTGCAATATGAAAATATCAATCTTTTTCTCATATTTGTGAACTTTTTTGATCTTATTCACTCAAATCCTAGGCCTAGAGGGTGTTATTTAATTATGAGCATTATAGGTATCTTAATTTGTAGAATTTCAATTATGAGGCGGCGCTTTACATAATTACTTGGCCATTAAGCAAACTACCTATTCGATATGAAAGTAACAATCCTTTACTCATATTTGAAAATATTTTTGATCGTAATGGCACACATCATCCACCAGAACAATATTATTTAATGACGGGTGTTATAGGTATCGTAACTTGTAGAATTTCAATTGTGCGGCGGTGCTTTATGTTATTACTTAGCCACTAAGAGACCTACTATTACAATATGCAAATATCAATCTTTTCTCATATTTGTAAACTTTTTTGAACTTATTCACTCAAATCCTAGCCAAGAGGGTGTTATTTAATGATGAGCATTATAGGTATCTTAATTTGTAGAATTTCAATTATGAGGCAGCGTTGTAACGACCGAGAGTTTTCGATCTCGAAAGTCGACACAAAAACACCATGTTGAACATTCAAGCATCGAAAACACAGGAACGTTATTAGAAAGAAATCAGAGGGTGAGATAAGAAAGAAAGAAATATTATAATAGAAAGAACCAGCACAGCACAGAGTCCCACATTGCAGCGGAACAAAATATAATATAGAAATAAATCTTTACAGAGAGCTTTAAATAAAAACTTACCATCATCAGAGTACATCAACACATCTGGATTGTTATATTAACCTGTCCTCGTATATAGTCACAACGAAATAATATCTATATAATATCATACGTCTGAACACTTCCAGCTCGTATCCTCACTGCAGCCGATAACCTGTACCTGTACAACCCAGTCTACCCCGAGCATTACAAACACCGGGCAGTCTGGTGAACCAGAGTGAGTAAAACACACCAAGTTAAAAGGCACCACACAACTTGATTTTAATGCCAAAATCCTTTCGAAAGAAAAGGATAATTGTAAGACCGAATCCACACATAAATATGGACGGTTTTTACCATACAATAACCCAAAACATTTTTGAAATCAACATCTTTTCTGATATTGTAATAGTGTCTAAATACAAATAAATATCAATCTAGCAGAACGCTTGCATCTCACGCTCAGCATATATAGTATACAACCAAAACCGCGGGCACTTATTGGAGAATGGATTTCCTGGCAAAGTATGGGACCACCTTCCCGACAATGTACTTTTGGAGATGAATATTGCAACCTAGGCTAAACATGACTAGCCCCTCACTTTGCTTGAGAATACTGAATATATCATTACCACAGTTGGGGGCCAGCCAACTGAACCGATAGCATACATATAAAAATAAAGGGACAACCAAAGGCATTTGATTTCACAAGATCAGGTAATGATATACCCTTTTGAAGAGTGCGAGCAACATAGCCATGCGACCTACCCGATTTTATGTCATTTCCCGGTTGATGCGGCTAGAGGTTAAGCTTATCCTTCAGAACAACACATGTCCATCCACTTTAAATGCAACGTCATCAGATCCATCAAATCAATAATTGATGTACACAAAAATAATCTACAGCTGATAGAAGTACGTTTGTAAAAATTAATGTACATGGTTCTTAAGAATACTCTGTCAGACATTCATCCATACAAGTCATATACGAATAGGATGAGCCGAAGGTACCCTCCTACCATATCCTATATAGGTATCACCCCAAGGATTAGTAGCAAGTAGTCCTTGCAATCCGAAGATTTCACTCACGACGGAATCACTACCGAAATAACTCTGGGATCTAACCAGAGAAATTCAACAAGTAGTTCTTCCGCTTATGAAGATCCACGGTCTTCGATGCTCCATCTTCAATCAACATCTTTACGTATTTGCTGGTTCAGAATGGTTTTCGAATATAAATTCGATCCCGGTCTTTCCGTACCAACAATCGTATTGGCCAGATTTGATAGTCATTTATTTAACTATCAATAAATACTCATGACAATAAAATAAGTTTTACTGATTCAGTACTCGGCATTATCTGGACTTTTTAACTAAACATTTGTTATCCTTTAAATTTCCTAATATTTGGAGTTTATCTTTTACTTCTTATTATTAATAAGAATATTCTTAAAAATCATTCCATTCACTTATAAACTTTTCAAATACAGTTTTTAATATTATTTACGGAAATCATAACTTATTTTTCCCTCAATTTCTCTCGTTTGAAACTAATATCATTCTTGGATAATCGTGAATTCGTTCTAGTTGGGGTATTTTATTTACCTCTTAGAACTTGACCAACAATATTTATATCTTCAGAATAGATATAAGTTTATCAACCATAGGGTTTCCTTTGAAAACCTTATTTAAATCTCAACAACGTTTACTTATTTAATTATTAAGCAAACTATTATTTTACTTCTCTGTTAATCTTTGATATTCCTTTCTAATGTTATATTCGAGCTTCAGTTCCATTATAAATTCTCTTTATATCTCTTTATAAGTATTCTTCCACTTGTTTGTAACGACAACACTATATTGGTTTTAAAATCATATATAACTGTCTTTAACAATCTTGTATAAATATCTTTACAAACCTTTCATTTGTGTCTTTTACAACTCTTATATAAACACCTTTATAAATCTTACAATAATATCTTTTACAATCCTTATAATTGACATCTATACGAATCCCTTTTGTCAAAACAATTCATTTATCATCTGCAACAAACGTTACGGATTTCATTTCAAAACTTCCTAATTTCTCATATTATAACCTTTTCAAATTATTACGACAACTTATCCCTTGTCTAAAATCACATAGCGATCTTTTAACAATCTTTAATTTATAAATCAAATAGTGAAATTTATTATTTGTAACAATTGTTACAAAATTCATTTTCCAAATCACTTACTTCGTTTACAAACCCCATTGTAAATTATTTACGACATTTATATTTGTTTCCATTTCCGAATTCTTTTATTTAACTTACTCTCGACTTCGCTTAACATTCCGAACTTTAGAATATCACATTCCGAACCTCAGAATAAATCTTACTTCCTTAACCATTTCATACCATTTTCCAATTTCTTAGTTTCCTTTTCTAACTTCAAATATCAAGTAAATATTTGATTTAAGCTATCATATTCGCTTAAAAATCCCATTTATAACTTTGTTATAAAAACTCGGTTTAAATATAAAACTCGTTCATAAACCCCTTTCATATTTCAATTTGATTTCATTCCAAACTTGATTTACTTTCATAAATGGATTTCATTTAAGTAGTGAACTCCTCAATTATTATTAATTTAATTAATAATTTACTTTACCAATAACTACCTTATAATTGGTTACTTCTTTATTAAGTAAATAAATAGTAAATTCCTATATAAAATGTTATTTAAATTAAACAAATATTTATTAAACTATTACATTAGATTAATTCAAAATAAATTAATTTAATAAACAATCCCAATTAAAACGGTTGACTTACTCAACTCAATACAGGATTAGTCCGTTAACCAATGCCAATTAGTTCTCACTTTAAATTAATCAATAATATAATTAATTTAAATAATTTCATTTAATTGTTTTAAAAAACAATTATCCAATTCTTAACCGTTGGGTTAAGTTCTGCCAGTTTGCTTACAAATCTGATTAATATCAGATTTTACTTCATAATATCATTTAATAATTACTTATAAATTTAAATAATGAATAATAAATATTTAGTTTCTTTTAACAAACTTTAATTCAAAATAATAGATTTAAAAATCCATTTTCGGCTATAAAATAAATTTTATAACTTCATTTTCGTCGATTCACTTGACGGTAAATCCATTTTTGAAAAACGATTGATTTATAGGCCATATACTGACAATTACTCAACCAATATTGCTCATTGGTTTAAACAAAATAAATTGTTGAATTTCAGTTCAACGGTCAATGATCAAATCAATCGTCCAATCAAAACAGTTAATATAATGATAATGTGAAAATAAATAACATAAGATATATTTGAGGAATCCCGTTAGATCCTTCCAACCTGTTCTTCCCTGTATATGAATATGTTATCTCAAATAAATCCAATAAATTCAATTTAACTGATATAATAGTAAATAACATCCATTTAACAATAACCAATTTATTTAACATTGACAAGCAATTCAAACGATTCATTAAATTAACACGTTTATTTTATAAACGTGACCAATAAGGTAAGTTACCTCAGTTGGGTCCCATCGTTAAAATAACGATTTGGTTTTTCACTGAAATTAAACAACCGTTTAATTTCATCGGTTTAATCAATATATAAAATATATAATATTAACAAACAAAAAAACAGTCTACCATTAGCAGCCATAGCACACAAAAATAAAAACCCGACTTATATAAAATATAAGTGGGATAACTAAGTGAGTTGAACTCACATTGGTTATTCACTCGTGAAAGAAGCGATAATCTTTATATCAAAACTCTTTTGATATTATAATAGTGTCTAAATCGAATATTTGCATCTCACGCTCCACATATATATAATATACAATCAAAACCACGAGCACTTATTGGGTAATGAATTTCCAACTATGACAAGGTATGGAATCACCTTCTGATAATGTATCTCTAGAGGAGAATACACTGGGTTCAACAAGTACATCCTATGACCCGACCACACATGACCGACCACTCATTTCACTTGAGTGTATCGAATGTATATCACCAACGGTTTGGATCAGCAACCGTTTTCCCGAATGGGACGACATCGAATAGAATAAGGAATGAAATGAATTTCTCTAGATAGGTGATAATACACCCTACTTGGGAGCTACTCACTTAGCCATGCTGCCTTCCCAATTTTTATCATTTCCTGGCTGATGAGGCCTGAGGCTACGCTTACTTACTTTTCACTGATAGCACAATCACTTTGACTGCCACATTATCAGTTCCGTTAATCACTAATTGATTTTCACAAATATAATCTGGATATTATGCTAAGAGAATAAATTTGTCCGCCACCATATATATTTATACAGACCAACGTATGCGATCATTGGAAATATTATGTCAGACATTCGTCCATACAACTTCGTTCTTGGACTGAACGAAACCGAAGGCACAATTTCCATTAATCCATCTTAGGCAGTTTCTACCTAGAATTAATAGAAAAATCCCTTGCACTTCACTCCGTCTTCGATTATCTTCATATAATCTGATTTGCAACACTACTGCCAATATGGAGTGGTTCCCGGATAATAATCCAACCGATCTCTCCATATTGACAACGATATTGGCAAATACTTCGATAGTCGGTTATTTAACTATCGAAGAAAACAAACATCCAATCAAAACATTAAACAATCACTGGGCCCTTTAATTAATATTTCATTAATTAAATTACTTCTTCATTTCCTTATCAATATTTGTTAACCAAATATGTTCAATAATCATCTTGGCCTCTTACGCTATTTGGAAAACATTTCCATATATCATTTTCTTTTTATTTTCTATACTTAGAAAATATCTCTATTTATAATCGGAGAACATTCCAATTACCTCTCCTCTTCACGACTATTCATTTCTATACTTAGGAAATATTTATTTTTTTATTTCCAAATACCACTTACTTGGGTCAAAACGAATTTTGTGTAAAACATCGTTACAAACAACCCAAACCACTACATTCAATTCATTCATATTCAACCATTTCTCTTCGAGACTAAACCTTGTTATTTATCGGTTAATAATGGAATCAATCAAATTGGGGTGTAACTACCTCTCAGACCTTGACTAAAAAACATCTTTAACTTCAAGACAGGCAAGACCACTTTTCTCGAATAATCAACACCATAAAAGTCAATTATTCATTTTAAAAACGTGTATACATTTCTGTTTATGTTTTTACTAGATTTAATTTTCCTTTTGTTTATAATATTCTATTTTAAGTTCGTTTCATTATCAAATTCTATATATATCGATATATATATATATTTCTAATTAACAAATTTTCTTAAGAATATTCTATCTCCTTAATTTTCCAAAAAAAATCGCCAGCACCTCTTTTGTACCGGTTAATAGATCAAACCTTAACTCGCCTTTCTAGGCCCTTTCCATTCAAAAGAAAATAAAAAAGCCAAGCGGCTTGCCGATTCGGCACATAAAAACTCATATGGAATTTAAACATGTACCTTTTTGTCAGGCACACAAATTATAATCTTCATACACTTTATTCCATACCTGTCTAACCCATATACGTCCATTCTCGATTTATTCCAACTCAATCCACTCATTTTTAACTCAATTTGCTAATTTATTCATTAATTAGCTCTTTTGTCTATTTCACTTTTTTATTTGAACATATCACGCTTAAATATATTTTTTAACTTATAACCAATCAAATTCCATTTTTAATTCAAGTTTCATATTCGATTTCAAATATAAATTTACAAATCACATTCACTTATCCAAAGCCCTGTTTCATATCAAAACTCGATTAACAAATTATTCTTCAAACTAGTTAATCCTAATCGATAATTAAAAAATCTGATTTTTGTTTCAAAAATCACTTCACTTACTCCACTTGAGTTCATATTTATTTTATATCTCAAGTCTGGATTTTTCTAATGGAAATTCAGATTTTATTTGTTTTAAATCCTTTTATTAATTTAAATAAACTGTTTTGGTTTTATAATGGTAATAGTGCAATCTTTCTGGAAATTTGATTTTGACAAACTCAAAATCTATACGACGAAATACAGTTTTTTCTCTTCCATTAGAAAACTATTATCAAATTGGTCCTGATGATTCTTATTTCAAAGAATTCCGACTTAAATTGAGTTCTGTATATTCAATTGGATTTCGAAACGCCAAATTACGAACTACCATGCAGCGACGAGTTCGGTTTAATTATATTTATGTATATAAATGTTTAAACTTTGTTTATAATAAATTTCAACTCCATGTCTTAAACATTAAATATAAATTAACCCGTTTACCAAATCTAACTAAATATTTAGATTATTCCTAATTGTCGATTTTTTGTAACTCAGTTATAAATTTATTTATACTTCAATCTTCTATATTTAATTACAATTCCTTTTATAAATAAATTATTTATAAAATTCGATATAATCGAATTTCAAATATAGACCCCTTGGATTTTTCTCAATTCAGCTTATATTCCGAATTCCAAAATATAATCAATCGTTCTGTTTCAGAATATTCTTCTAAATTCATATTTAAATTTAAATACTTAAATTATCCAAATGATAATTATTTCACTTAAGTTATAAACATCGTTTATAAATTTAACTTTCTTGTTTTAGATATTAAAACAAGTTTCCATTTCAAAATTCTATTTGAAACTCGATTCCTTTTATATTCCGAATTCTGGAATAAAAACCGTTGTTCCCTTTTTGAAATGATTTCAACTTTCTATGTTTAAATTCAAACTAGAATTTAAATTTTCAAATTATCTTCTGATAATTATTTCGCTACAATTATAACATCGTTTATAAATTTACTTGTTTTATATGTTAAAACAGGTTCTATTACAAAAATCTATTTAAAACCAAAATCTTATTTTGGAATATTCTATTTATTCTAACTTATGCATATATAACATAAAATCTATTTTCATATTTAAATTTAACTTCTATTTAATAAAATCCTAATAATTTTTCTAATATTTTATTTAAATAAATATGAACTCAATTGAATTCAAATCATAAATCCATACGGATTTATTTTAGTTTAATTTATATTCTTAACATCAAAATATACTTCATCGTTTACTTTTTCAAACGATTCCAAATATCCATTTTTAAATTCACACTTGAATTTAAATATTCAAATTATCCATTGATATCATTGCATTTTATTTATAAACATCGTTTATAAATTTACTTCATTTTCCTGCATTGTTCAATTTGTAAACATCATTTATAAATTCACCACTTCAATTTCCTGTATTATTTAATTTATAAACATCGTTTATAAATTCAATACTTGTTTTATTTATTCAAAACAAGTTAATATCTTTATAGCCCATTCGAAATTCAAATTGTATTTTTGAAAAATAGATTTTCCATTTTTAATCCCGAAATATCCTCTACCATAGATTCTATATGTCTATGATCTTGGTCGATCGACGAACTCTCTTCCAAATTCAAAGCCTTGTCCGAGATCATGGCTAAATCTAAGAAATCTAGAAGCAAAACCATTGGAGAAACTGACAATGCTAGTAACAAGGCTATACCACTTACTAATTGCTTTGAAATTGGACAAAGCCCGTCAGGCGGAGTCAGAATAATTAGAGTCGAATTAAACGTCGCTATCACCCATTTAAACCAACGAATGGATAATTCTTGTAAGGCTTTCGTGGACAAGTTAGATGCGGTTCTCAATGCTCGAACAAATCCATCCCCTCAAAAGGTCCATGTTGGTCTTGATGAAGATGACAATGTTTCTACCACTTCTCAAACCAATAATCTGACTATTGGCCAAGTTTCGAGGGATATTGTATCTCGAGAAGAGTACGACAATGCAATCGCTAGTTTATATCTAAAAATCGATGCTTTGAATGAGATGTTTTTAAACAAGCTTTATGTTCTCAAAGCCGATCTTGCGAATTGCTTAACAAACATTGGTTTGAAAGTAAACAAAGGTACTTTTATAAATCAACATTTTGGGCCCAGTGATATTTAAATAGTCAAACCACCCAATTATCAATTACCACATCATATATATATATATATATATATATATATATATATATATATATATATATGAAAACAAACAATAATAAGTTTTGAGGAATCCAGTTGGATCCCTCCAACCTGTTTTCCTGCATCCACAGACATTAACCAACATAAATAATACCCATCCTACTTCGAGGTAGGATATCGCGGTATAGAAGGTCATCCACGGTCATATTGTGGGGCGTATAGGGTCATCCGCTAATGATATTGCGTGCATCCGCTAATGGTACTGCGGGAACTATCCAATCACCAATATATATATATATATATATATATATATTAGCCACAAACACCAATCCTAAATAACTAATATATATTTAATAGCCACAATAATATTTCAGCGCATTTAAATAACCAACGGACAATTATTTAATGAAAAAAATAATTCTAAAATAAAAATGAGTGAGATTTACTCATAGTGTTTTTAATTGCAATCCATTTGTAATAACCCAAATTTTGACAGTGTAATAATTAACTTATTTAATTATTTAAATAACGAATATATTATTTAATCAACGACAGTAGAACGTATAATTTATATTATAATTAAAAATAGAGCTCGAAATGGCGCGATAGTTCGCGATTTGGTGATTTGAACTTCAACTAAATATACAGAATTCGTTTTAAGCCGGATTTCTGTGAAACAAGAAACATTAGGAGCTGGTGAAGTATTTTTTTCTAATGGGAGAGAAAAATCGGGATTTCGTCGTGTAGATTTTTATTTATGTCCAAATCAAATTTCAGAAAAGTCGCTGTGGAATTCCTTTAAAATTTGCAACGCTTTATATACGTTATAAAAGGGAATTTCAATGTAAATTGAATATCGATTCAACCTGGACTCAGAATACTGAGTATATAACTATTGTGGAGCTGTATGATATTCTGTTGTGAATATATATGATAATATTTATTTTTAAATATTTAATTTAATTATTTTAAATATATTTATATATTTAAAGGGGTTATTTAGGGCCTTAAAATAGCCAGTTTTGCAAACGAACTCGGAATTCGATGAAACTAATTTTGTTGGATCCGCAATGTTAAATTATTGTTAGATTTCAGTTTTAGTAATTTTTGAAGTCAGTATGTGGCCGTATGGAATTTTAGAGTGAAAAACAGTCAGTATTTTGACGGTTAAAAATACGCTGTGTGAGCAAACGGAGTCGGAATTCGACGAAACCAGTTTCGTTGGGACAGTAATGTCAAACTGTAGTCGCTTGTCCAGTTTCGTGATTTTTAGGTAGCATGTGTTAGCACACGGATTTTTAGAAGATGAATTAACGATGGAGAATATACCGGGAATATTCCTTCTGCAAAATATCTAGATATTTGTCTCCACTATAAATACCACTACCCTTAACTCTTCTAAACCTAGTTTTATTTTTCCTCAGTCAAAATACTTTTCAGCCATTTGTTCCTTTCAGAAAAGTTCGATCCACAAAATAAATTTCCAAAATCAAAATAAAAACTCTAAAATCACAAAACAAATTCCTTTGAGTTCCTGGTGATAAGTTCTTCGCTGGGAGGTGAGAGTATCAACACTCGATTATGGGTTTTCCCGCTGCGTGTATCACATCGTGGTATCTCAGCAATCTAAGGTTTCGATGCTGTCGAATTTAAAGCATCAGTTGAAGTTTTAAAGCTCGTATCTGGTCTCAGCGTGTAGTGTAGTGCCTTACGGTGGAATTTGAGTGGATTTGTTCATCAGAACAAGTCGCGAGTTACTGTACAGGCCGGAAAATTGCTCGACGTCGGAGTTCGACTTGTGAGTTCGAGCAGAACCAGAAGGCGACAGCGGCGTGGAGGATTCGAAGGGGAGCAGTTAGGTGGTCGTCCCTCTTGATTCCGTGAACTGATGGGAGAAATGTTGGTGGAGAGAGAGAATCAAAAATGGCCATTTGTTTGATACAGGAGGTTAGGGGAATTAGGAAGAGGAAGAGAAGGATTAACAGGGGGTTAATTAAGGATGGAGTTGGTCTTAGTTTATGCTGACGTGGAGGAGAGTTTGATGGAAAGGGGAGGTTGGATTTTTCAAAGAGTGGCCTAGAGTTGTACGCAGGTCTTCAGAACGATAAGAAGGATGAGGCCGGGATAAGGTTGCGGGTGGAAACGGGTTTGAGAAATTGGGCCTATGTTAAATAGTAAAGCCCGAATATCTCTATTAAGTTTAAATCAAATTTAAGATTTGTATAATAACTTGTATAGTGTATTACTTGATCGTATCTTAACGGAATTCAGCGAAACAAGATCCGTTGGGATCGTATAGACGAGGGCTGCACCGTGGAACTGACTGGAAGTGGATTGGGGCTCGTATGAATTTATGGCAAAATAAATTGTTTGATTCAAATCAAATAACAGTTTATCGTTCTTTAACGATGAACTGCCAAAGTGAGTAAAACTCACCAACTCTGAACAGTTATATTTTTGTAACGTATTCTTAGAACTGATAATTATCTGTTGATTGCTGTGTGTTGATTTGGTTGATTGAACTGCTAGTCAGCTAGTTGAAATTATATATATATACACCATTAAATATATATGTTGTTGTTGCTTATCAGAACATTTCATACTGAAATGAAGTTGATGTTAATTATATGGTTTAACATCTGTGATGCAGGGGAACAAGTTGGAGGGACCCAACTGGGTTCCTCAATATATATAATACTGTTTTGTTTCATATATTGTGATATGCGATGTGTTATATAATCTGTGATGATTATGTGTACTTGGTTGATACTAATCATGGTTATACGGTATTTTAAATACCAAAATGAATACTGGAATGTTAAAAAGGGAATTTTCAAAACGTATAGTGAAATGAAATATTTATAAAATCAAAGGATTTTATAAAGGAGATATTTATTAGAAAATAAATAGAATCGAGTTAAAAGTGTTAAAGAGGATAGGGTATGGTTTTTTGAGTAATTGGAACTTGTTCTACGTTGATTGAGTTGAGTAAATTTCAAAGCGTTGATCTGATGTTGGTTTCGGCCTTCGGGAATAACACTGAGAAGTTTATTCACTTACCAATTTATAATAAGGATCTAATGAATAGAAATGAAGTAATAAGGAAATATTTATTTAGGAAATAAATGAAGTTATAAAAGGGATTAATTATTTGTTAAATAGAATTGAAAAAGGTTAATTGATTTGAATTAATCAATTAGAGTTGATTGGTTTGAGTTAATCAAATTGAATTAGCGAGTTAAGATAATCAAATTGAGTTGTCGAGTTAAGATAATCAAATTGAGTTGTCGAGTTAAGATAATCAAATTGAGATTAATAAGTTAAAATGATCAAAGTGAGTTAGTAAAAAGGGAGTTAATCAAATTAGAGTTAATCGAATAATGATTAATGATAAATTAAATTCAAAGAGATGAAGTTGATTGATGATTGATCGATCGAATTTCCATTTGGGAATAAGATCGTTGTTTGTACACCGACATGTTTTCATTTGATAGTTAAATCACCGACTATCAAAGTTTGACCATATTTACGTTGTTAATATGGAGAGACCGGTTGGATTTTTATCCAAAGAACCACTCTGTATTGACATAAGTGTTGCAAATATGCCAAAGAAAATTGAAGACGGAGTAGAGTGCAAGGGCTATTGTATAAGTCTTAGATAACAGTGCCTAAGATGGATGTACTGAACAGTGCCTTCGGTTTCGTTCAGTCCCAGAACGAACGTATATGGACGAGTGTCTGACAGAGTATTTCCAATGATCGAATATGATTGGACTGTACAAATATATATATGGTGGCAACGGATTTATTACCTTAGCATAAAATCCAGAATATTTGTGCAGATCAATTAGTGATTAACGGATCTGACAATGTGGCATTCAAAGTGATCGTGTTATCAATGAAATGGAAAGTAGTCATAGCCTCTGGCCTCAACAACCGGTAAATGACAAAAATCGGGCAGGCATCATGGCTAAGTCGGTCGCACCGAAGTAGGGTGTATAATCACCTATCTAGAGAACATTCATTTGCTTCTTTAATCTATCAATGATGTCCCATATATATACGGGAAACGGTTGCTGATCCCAACCGTTGGTGATATACATTTGATACACTCAAGCGAAATGAGTGGTCGGTCATGTGTGGCTGAGTTGCAAGATGTTCTTGTTGAACTCTAGTGTATCGTTCCTAGAGTACACTGATCGGAAGGTGGTTCCATACCTTGTCATAGTTGGAAATCCATTAGCCAATACATGCTTGCGGTTTTGATTGTATACTATATATGTAGAACGTGAGATGAAAGCGTTTCTGCTAGATGATTATTATAGTTGTGGTTGATAGACATTATTATAATATCAAAAGGTTTTGATATAAAGATAATCTAGATTCTCATAAGGGAAAAACCCGTTCCACTATACGGCGTGGTCTTATGAGATATCATTTACCTGCTTGAACTGTTTTAAACTGTTTTACTCACACCAGTCTCATGAATGACCCGGAGTTTATTTGTTTTGTTTCCCTAAACTCTTGGGTGCCTAAATTTGTATGGGCAGTCAAGTAGTCGGGATTTTACAGATACACTTGAAGAGATGGAGCAGGAGGCTTTAGGACCATATAGCTATTGTTTATTTCCACTGTGTTGTAAATGTTGTACTCTGATAAGTGCTATTGTATACAAATACTGTTTGTATTTCAAAAGTTATGTTATATTTCATTCGTTCCGCTGTGAGATTCGTGTTTACTCTGATGGTGATGTTCTTCTTCTTCTTCTATTCTATAAGTTCTATCTTATCTATTCTCACCCTCTAACTTCTTTCTATTAATTTCCTGGTTTTCAGTACAATTTGGGGTTGGACTTGGGTTATTTGGTCAGCTCAAATTGGACCGGATTTTCGGGTCATTACAGTTGGTATCAGAGCCAGGTTAAGTATTACCTTGGCTCTGTGGCGTGACTCGGTAGAGATGGGGTTAGTAATACCCTTTACTGAGTTTGAGTGTATATATACGAGTGAACGTATTTGTTATTTGATATACAAATCTGTTTTATATTGTGGAGCTTTATTGGTTGAGTTGTTTGTGGATTCTGGTCGATGGTGGGGCACCACAATATCGATAAGTGTTTCTAAACGCTCGAATACAATGGGTCGATACGGTATGTTTTGAAAATGGGTGAATGAAGTAATTTTACCCGAATTATATTTTGATATAAAGAATGGTTAAGATTTGAATCATTATAGTATATTGGATGTGTTGGTTGTTATTTAATCGAATGAGATTATAATTGAAATGGTTATATAAATGACCAAGTAGAATTCATATGAGTATAATATATGAGAATTTTAAAATCCTGGGAGATTTTAAACGTGTTTACAAACATTGGAAGGATATTTTGAAATGGTTTCAAAATGGGAAATGTTTGAGAATGATATAGTATTGAACTCACTTTTATAACTGGAAAATAACCCTGATGAATGTGGCCACATCATCAGTGTTAATTTTCGAGTTGCTAAGTGACGGATTACTACCAAAGATTTTGTTTTTGAAGTGTTTGTGGAAAACAAGTTGTTTTGAATCCTGAAAGGGTATATCTGGTTTTTGAAAAAGGCTAAGCTGTTAAAAAAAAACTCCCAGAAACAGATTATTTGAATTAAAACAAATTAAATTAGAATTTGTAAAAGCAAAGAGAAATAAAAATTGAATTAGATTATAATGATATCGATAAGTTGGATTGATGTCGAAAGAATTGGAATCAAGAATGGAACTTGAATTTGAAATTAAATTTGGCTTGGATAAGCGAATGGTTGTGTTGGAGATAAAAGTGATTTGAGTTGATTGGGATGACCTTTATATATGTTGAATTGGTAGCTGAAGGAAAGAATATAATAATATGCCCGACAAAAAGGTACAAGTTTATATTTCATATGAGTTTGAGATTTTGATGAGCCTGTTTGGCAAGCCGCTTGGCTGTTTGGTTTTCTTTTGGGTTAGAGATGGCCCAGAGAGGCGGGTTGTTGTTTTACCGATAGGGCTGTACATAGGAGGTTATGGCGAAATTTTCCGGAAAATTAAAGCGCTAGAAAACTTTCAGAATTTTTGAAAATTTTAGTTAGTCGGAATAAATTTATATTTTAGTCGATATTAATTGGTTCAGTTGAAACCGAAGTTAAGGGGTAAACTGATAAATATTTACTCACTAGATAGGGTCGTCCTCTACCTTAGCAATTTCGAGGACGAAATTATTTTAAGTGGGGAAGAATGTAATGACCCATATTTTGACAGTGTAATAATTAACTTATTTAATTATTTAAATAACGAATATATTATTTAATCGACGACGTTAGAACATATAATTTATATTATAATTAAAAATTGAGCTCAAAATGGCGCGGCAGTTCGCGATTTGGCTATTTAAACTTCAACTTAATATACAGAATTCGTTTTAAGCCGGATTTCTGTGAAACAAGAAACATTAGGCGCTAGTATAGTATATTTTTATAATGGGAGAGAAAAATCGGGATTTCGTCGTGTAGATTTTTATTTATGTCCAAATCAAATTTCAGAAAAGTCGCTGTGGAATTCCTTTATAATTTGCAACGCTTTACATACGTTATAAAAGGGAATTTCAATGTAATTGAATATCGATTCAACCTGGACTCAGAATATTGAGTATATAATTATTGTGGAGCTGTATGATATTCTGTTGTGAATATATACGATAATATTTATTTTTAAATATTTAATTTAATTATTTTAAATATATTTATATATTTAAAGGGGTTATTTAGGGCTTTAAAAATAGCCAGTTTTGCAAACGAACTCGGAATTCGATGAAACTTATTTTGTTGGATCCGCAATGTTAAATTATTGGTAGATTTCAGTTTTCGAAATTTTTGAAGTTAGTATGTGGCCGTACGGATCTTTAGAGTGAAAAACAGTCAGTATTTTGACGGTTAAAAATACGCTGTGTGAGCAAACGGAGTCGGAATTCGACGAAACCAGTTTCGTTGGGACCATAATGTCAAACTGTAGCTGCTTGTTCAGTTTCGTGATTTTTGGGTAGCATGTGTGAGCACATGGATTTTTAGAAGATGAATTAACGATGGAGAATATACCGGGAATATTCCTTCTGCAAAATATCTAGATATTTGTCTCCACTATAAATACCCCTACCCTTAACTCTTCTAGACCTAGTTTTATTTTTCCTCAGTCAAAATACTTTTCCGCCGTTTGTTCCTTTCAGAAAAGTTCGATCCTCAAAATAAATTTCCAAAATAAAAATAAAAACTCTAAAATCACAAAACAAATTCCTTTGAGTTCCTGGTGATAAGTCCTTCGCTGGGAGGTGAGAGTATCAACACTCGATCATGTTTTTTCCCTCTGCGTGTATAACAACGTGGTATCTCAGTAATCTAAGGTTTCGATGCTGTCGAATTTAAAGCATCAGCTGAAGTTTTAAAGCTCGTATTTGGTCTCATCGTGTAGTGTAGTGCCTTGCGGTGGAATTTGAGTGGATTTGGTCATCAGATCATGTCGCGAGTTAATATACAAGACAGAAAATGGCTCGACGTCGGAGTTCGACTTGTGAGTTCGAGCAGAACCAGAAGGCGACGGCGGCGTGGGGGATTCGAAGGGGAGCAGGTAGGTGGTCGTCCCTCTTGATTCCGTGAACTGATGGCAGAAATGTTGGTGGAGAGAGAGAATCGAAAATGGCCATTTGTTTGATACAGGAGGTTACGGGAATTAGGAAGAGGAAGAGAAGGATTAACAGGGGGTTAATTAAGGTTGGAGTTGGTCATAGTTTATGCTGACGTGGAGGAGAGTTTGATGGAAATGGGAGGTTGGATTTTTCAGAGAGTGGCCTAAAGTTGTACGCAGGTCTTCAAAACGAGAAGAAGGATGAGGCCGGGATAAGGTTTGCGGGTGGAAATGGGTTTGAGAAATTGGGCCTATGCTAAATGGTAAAGCCCGAATATCTCTATTAAGTTTAAATCAAATTTAAGATTTGTATAATAACTTGTATAGTGTATAACTTGATCGTATCTTAACGGAATTCAGCGAAACAAGATCCGTTGGGATCGTATGGACGAGGGCTACACCGTGGAACTGAATGGAAGTGGATTGGGGCTCGTATGAATTTATGGAAAAATAAATTGTTTGATTCAAATCAAATAACAGTTTATTGTTCTTTAATGATGAACTGCCAAAGTGAGTAAAACTCACCAACTCTGAACAGTTATATTTTTATAACATATTCTTAGAACTGATAATTATCTGTTGATTGCTGTGTGTTGATTTGGTTGATTGAACTGCTAGTCAGCTAGTTGAAATTATATATATATATACACCATTAAATATATATGTTGTTGTTGCTTATCAGAACATTTCATACGGAAAAGAAGTTGATGTTAATTATATGGTTTAACATCTGTGATGCAAGGGAATAGGATGGAGGGACCCAACTGGGTTCCTCAATATATATAATACTGTTTTGTTTCATATATTGTGATATGTGATGTGTTATATAATCTGTGATGATTATGTGTACTTGGTTGATAGTAATCATGGTTATACGGTATTTTAAATACCAAAATGAATACTGGAATGTTAAAAAGGGAATTTTCAAAACGTATAGTGAAATGAAATATTTATAAAATTAAAGGATTTTATAAAGGAGATATTTATTATAAAATAAATAGAATCGAGTTAAAAGTGTTAAAGAGGTTAGGGTATGGTTTTTTGAGTAATTGGAACTTGTTCTACGTTGATTGAGTTGAGTAAATTTCAAAGCGTTGATCTGATGTTGGTTTCGGCCTTCAGGATTAAGACCGAGAAGTTTATTCACTTACCAATTTATAATAAGGATCTAATGAATAGAAGTGAAGTAATAAGGAAATATTTATTTAGGAAATAAATGAAGTTATAAAAGGGATTAATTATTTGTTAAATAGAATAGAAAGAAGTTAATTGATTTGAATTAATCAATTAGAGTTGATTGATTTGATTTAATCAAATTGAATTAGCGAGTTAAGATAAACAAATTGAGTTGTCGAGTTAAGATAATCAAATTGAGTTGTCGAGTTAAGATAATCAAATTGAGATTAATAAGTTAAAATGATCAAAGTGAGTTAGTAAAAAGGGAGTTAATCAAATTAGAGTTAATCGAATAATGATTAATGATAAATTAAATTCAAAGAGATGAAGTTGATTGATGATTGATCGATCGAATTTCCATTTGGGAATAAGATCTTTGTTTGTACACCGACATGTTTTCATTTGATAGTTAAATCACCGACTATCAAAGTTTGACCATATTTACGTTGTTAATATGGAGAGACCAGTTGGATTTTTATCCAAAGAACCACTCTGTATTGACATAAGCGTTGCAAATATGCCAAAGAAAATTGAAGACGGAGTAGAGTGCAAGGGCTATTGTATAAGTCTTAGATAACAGTGCCTAAGATGGATGTACTGAACAGTGCCTTCGGTTTCGTTCAGTCCCAGAACGAACGTATATGGACGAGTGTCTGACAGAGTATTTCCAATGATCGAATATGATTGGACTGTACAAATATATATGGTGGCAACAGATTTATTCCCTTAGCATAAAATCCAGAATATTTGTGCAAATCAATTAGTGATTAACGGATCTGACAATGTGGCATTCAAAGTGATTGTGTTATCAATGAAATTGAAAGTAGTCATAGCCTCTGGCCTCAACAACCGGTAAATGACAAAAATCGGGCAGGCATCATGGCTAAGTCGGTCGCACCGAAGTAGGGTGTATAATCACCTATCTAGAGAATATTCATTTGCTTCTTTAATCTATCAATGATGTCCCATATATATACGGGAAACGGTTGTTGATCCCAACCATTGGTGATATACGTTCGATACACTCAAGCGAAATGAGTGGTCGGTCATGTATGGCTAAGTTGCAAGATGTTCTTGTTGAACTCCAGTGTATCGTTCCTAGAGTACACTGATCGGAAGGTGGTTCCATACCTTGTCATAGTTGGAATTCCATTACCCAATATGTGCTTGCGGTTTTGATTGTATACTATATATGTAGAACGTGAGATGAAAGCGTTTCTGCTAGATGATTATTATAGTTGTGGTTGATAGACATTATTATAATATCAAAAGGTTTTGATATAAAGATAATCTGGATTCTCATAAGGGAAAAACCCGTTCCGTTATACGGCGCGGTCTTATGAGATATCATTTACCTGCTTGAACTTTTTTAAACTGTTTTACTCACACCAGTCTCATGAATGACCCGGAGTTTATTTGTTTTGTTTCCCTAAACTCTTGGGTGCCTAAATTTGTATGGGCAGTCAAGTAGTCGGGATTTTACAGATACACTTGAAGCGCTTGAGCAGGAGGCTTTAGGATCATATAGCTATTGCTTATTTCCGCTGTGTTGTAAGTGTTGTACTCTGATAAGTGCTATTGTACACATATACTATTTGTATTTCAAAAGTTATGTTATATTTCATTCGTTCCGCTGTGAGATTCGTGTTTACTCTGATGGTGATGTTCTTCTTCTTCTATTCTATAAGTTCTATCTTATCTATTCTCACCCTCTAACTTCTTTCTATTAATTTCCTGGTTTTCAGTACAATTTGGGGTTGGACTTGGGTTATTTGGTCAGCTCAAATTAGACCGGATTTTCGGGTCATTACACCATTCCAGTTTCTTTTCAAATTTAAATCGAACAATGTTCGATTAAATTTGAAAATTCTTATTAACTCCAACTCGTTCAATTGGTAGCTATAAATCCATTGTAAATTGTTTTTCCCAATCAGACCTCGAATATTAAAGAAACATATTTTTAAGCATTTAATAATTTATATAATTAACGTTTACTTAAATAAATAAATTAACAAACCAATTAAATTACCTACTCCATTTTTTTACAGTCTGTCTTCTCTCTCTTTACTGTTAGAGTTTAATCCGTCTATATAAAAGAACGTTGCCTCCTTCCTTGATGTTCCTATAATCCTCACAACAATCCTCTATCCTGTGCAAAATACCAAAACCAATCAAACTCCCAGCGTCTTCCATTATCTTCCCCTTCTCAAGACCTTCATCTCCATCACCCCATTCCCACACTAAAACTGTATCAACAACTAAATTGTCAGTAAATTCAACCCAGTCACCCAACTACTGAACCACACCACTCCAGTTCAACGCAAAATCGGATCAAATCACCTCAACCTTGCGTCCCTATGAACCACCCCATACCCCCTTTTAACTCGCAAGCCTCAAGAAACCAAAACCCCAAGTCATGTACCAGAATTTCGATGGAGCCTCATCAATCCTCTCTGTCGAGCTAATTCACGAGTGTTACTCTTGGTCTCGAGCTCCAGACCTTCGATCTTTAGAATCCTCGATGAACTTCGAAACGTGATTTAAACATCTTTTTTATCAGTGAAATCGATTTGGTATTTTTCAATTTGAGGGAAAACCGAGAAAATGGTGCATGACCATATTTTAGAGGAAAAGGGTGAATGCTTGGTTTGATTTATTGAAAAGGATCTGCAAATGGAGGAGAGGCATTGAACATCTTTCATTTCCTGGAGAGGTGAATTAAAAAGAAAACAGAGGGGTGTAGTCGTGTTTCTTTTATAGATGAGAAGCCTTCGTCATTAAGGAATAGGTCTGTGACATTGTATAGGTGGCTATAGGTTTAAATACAAAATATTTAATACGATTTGATTTGATTTGATTTGATTTGAAATTGACCTTATCCACTATATATTATAATAATATATTTAACGGTCTTGAACTCCTATTCAAACATAACAACCGACGATTCTAGGGTTACACCACTATCATGAACACACTGGAACATGTTTTGAAGCCTAATTCGATTATATGGAGAAGATATTATTTTAAATCGATATAAATTAAATTCAAAACAATTAATTCCTTGATAATATATTATTATCATTGTCATTACTATTCAAACATAATTTCTATTAACCATTTGAATCCTCTTGAATTCGTGATTAATTTCAAATTGAATTATTCCAGAATTCTAATATTACGATAATTATAAATATTCGAAATAAATCGTAGTTCGATTATTAAATCGATAGCTCAGTATAAAATTTCATTTATATTATCAACTCAATATTTAAAACCATATTAAATATTTAAAATAAATTGTTTGAATATCCAGATCATTACAAAAATGCCTCCCAAAACTTACTGGTGAAGATCGGATCTCTATCACCGACAATGTTGTTGGGCACTCCTTGTAGTATAACTACTTCTTTCACATATAACTGTGCAAGGCTTTAAGCTGTTTTATTTGCTCTTACAAGAAGAAAATGGGCATTCTCCGTCAACCGATCTACAATAACCCAATTTTTTTCATTATCCTTCTTAGTTCTAGGAAGACCGTCAGTGAGATTCATCTATATTTAGTCCCACTTCCATTCTGGAATCTCTAATGGTTGTAACCACCCAGCGACCTTCTGCTGATCACTTTTAACTTGTTAACAAGTTGGACACCTACTAACATATATCGAGATATCTCCCTTCATATATTTCCACCAAAATGTGCGTTTCAAATCTCAATACATCTTTTGTACTCCTGGATAAATATCGAGCTTATACTTGTGACACTCATCCAATACCTCTCTTTTGACCTCCGGAACACAAATTCGTCTTTTCAATCTCAGAACTCCTTTATTATCCACCTAGAAGTTAGATACTTCGCCATCCTGAATTATTTTGTTAATCTTATGAATAAATTATCATCTTTCTGTAAAACAGAAATTTTCTTTGTCAATGAAGGTGTAATAATCAGATTAGCAACAATCGCATTCTTTCTACTAAGTGCATCTTCCACAACATTGGCCTTTCCTGGAGTATACAGAATATCTAGATCATAAGCCATCAGAATCTCTAACCAACGTTGTTGCCTCGTATTCAAATCCTTCTAGGTGAATAGATACTTCAAAGATTTATGATCCGTATATAGCTCAAACTTCTCAGCCAATTGGTAGCGCCTCCAAATCTTTAAGGCAAATACCATAACTAACAACTCCAAATCATGAGTGGCGTACCTTTTCTCAGGTGGCTTTAACGGATGACTTGCATAAGAAATCACTTTGCCTCTTCGCATCAACACCGCGTCAACCCCTTCACCAGAAGCATTGGTATAGACGGTCAAATCTTGATTTCCATCTATAATTGTCAACATCGGTACCATAATTAATCTTTCTTTTGGCTCTTGGAAAGATGCTTCACACTCTGACGTCCAATTAAACATGGCATGGTTCTTAGTCAAATTTGTCAAAGCACTAGACAACTTTGAAAAATCCTTCATGAATTTTCGATTATAACTAGCCAAACCAAGAAAAATTCCTAACTTTCGTGGGAGTCATTGCTTTCTTGCAATCCTGAATGGCTGCAATCTTACTCGGATCTACTAAGATTCCTTCCTTTGATACCTCATGTCCAAATAACTTCACTTCTTCTTTCCAGAATTGGCATTTGGAAAACTTGGCTTTTAATATATTCTTTCCCAAAATCTCTAATACTTGTTCAAAATGTCTTGTGTGCTCCTACTGTCTTCGAGAAGATTAGAATATCATCAATAAAAACTAGTACAAACTTGTTCAACACTTCTCCAAATACCTAATTCATCAAGAATAAAAAATAGGCAGGGGAGTTGCACAATCCGAATGACATCACTAACCATTCATAAAACAAATCTGTACCTCTTAAAGTTGTCAAAGGAACAAACTCTTTCGCAATCCTTAATTAATGAAAACCTATAGCTAGGTCCATCTTCGAGAATACACGTGCTCTATTCAAGTAGTCTAACAGATCATCTATGATGGGAAGTGGATACTTATTCTTGAGCATTTTCTTCTTGAGGTCTTGGTAATCCACACATAATCTGAGGGTACCGTCTGACTTCAGAACATATACCATTGCTTCTCCCCAACTCGAGAAACTAGGCCTGATTAGACCCTTCCAAAAAAGTTGTCGAGTTTGATTACTCAACTATTCCTTCTCCCTCAATGTCATTCTCCGAATTGGATGTACAACTGGCCTCGCATTCGGAACTAGATCGATCCTGAAGTCAATATCTCTTCGTAGTGGAAGGCTATCAACTTCTTCAAACACGTCCGTGTAATTCTTAACAACTGGGATATTTTCTATAGACGTAGGGGAAATCTCAAGAGCATACCAAAATTCCCTTCTATCCGACTCTGGACCTTCGCATGGTATGGTTATATAATTTCCAAACTTGGTTTTAGCTCTAACAATCCTATTAGCGCATTTAACTGCAGCCTTATATTTGGTCAACCAATCCAACCCAAGTATAATATCAAACTCAGTAAAATCCATGACAATTAAATCGAAGGAAAATCGATTACAAGAATAAGAGACTAACATTCTACAATATACACAAAGATCAAGAGAACCTCCTGTTGGATTGTTTACACTAATGGTTACTTACAAGATATCTAAGTTTTAGATTTAGTTTCTTAACCATACTGCTCAAAATAAAACTTCATGTTGCGCCCGTATCAAATAACACTTTAACAAGAATATCTCTAACAGTAAGTTTACCTTCCAAAACATCTGGTCTTCCCCTACCAGTAGAATTTGTTGGAGTATCTACCACATTATAAACATGAGCCACCTCAGGCTTCTTCAATAACGGGAAATGTGTCTTGATGTGCCCTTTCTTATGGCAATTATAACATTTTGTTTCTTCAATTGACTTCCTCGGCCTCATGGGAGCTTTACAATCCTGTATCAAATTTCTTGGTTTGCGGTAGTTGTAGCATGTAACACCCTTCAAGTGTTCATCCTTGAGCTTCTCTGCTTCCTTACATGCCTTTGGCTTCTTATTTGAAAATTTTCTCTTCTTACCAGAATAATCTTTTTCTTTATCTTCTAGAGCATTCCTCTTATCAATGTTCTCGTAATGACAAGACATTTCTACCATTCGAGTAAATGGAAGTCTCACATGGGTTGTCACTCTGCTCCTGTACCTTCTCGGGAGACCCTTTATAAATCTCATACTCTTTTTGACTGGGTTCTAAATAAGTTCAGGACAAAAGCAAGAGAGTTCATTGAACTTGTTCAAGTATTAGTGGATGGTCATATCCCCTTGCTTAAGAATAGAGAATTCATAATACGGATGCGCTACTTCTTCTAGGGGAATAATTTTTTCCTCGAAAAATTCCTTGAATTTATCCTAAGTAATATTACCTTTAGGATTACCCATTATAACAGTCTCCCACCTGATTAAGGCATCATCCTTCAGCAACCATCATGCTAGAAATCTATTCCGATCGTCAGTCAATTCCAAGCCTTCAGAAATTCTCTTACAATATCGCATCCATGCTTGGGCTTCAATAATAGACTCCTTACCTAAGAATGACACTTAGCCCAAATTCTTGTATTTCTTAGCAAGCACTTCCAAATCTGGTTGTTGTTGAGGAGACATAACTAGTGCATAACAGCTCCTACGGGGTTTGGCTACTGAGCTTTAGCCTGAACATTGCTCCATCCTCTACCTCTTCCACCTCTATCACTTATTTCTACTATGTCCGCAAATAGCAAGAAAAGAGTCAGGCCAACAGAAAAGATATATTAAGGAAACGCAAGAGCATAAAGACATATACTTAAATAGAAATGTATCTACTGGGGTGTATGTTATTCTGCTATACTCATTCTGGGATATTACTAATCCTATCTTTAATAAGTTACTCATCGTAGAATATTACTAATTCTATATCTGATGAGTACTTTAATATGTTATACTCCAGAACAAAGGTTAACCTTTAGCTCTGATACTACCTGTGATGACCCAAATCCTCATCTCGGACTAAAAGGATAGTCGTTGGAATATAACACATTAAACACAACAGCAGATCATAGAATACAACATAACAGTAGATAATAATGTACATAAAGTTACATCAAAAGACAATATCAGAGTTTACAACATCGCAGGATCATAATTATACATAACAAGTTTCAAATAGCAAATAGTACATAGCGGAATCAAAGATAATTAACATAAGAGAGTCATGAAAAGTTCAAAAGAAACATAAAAAAAATCAAAACTTCAGTTCCAAGTCCATAGCAACATCCATAACTCTAGTACAAATCCAAAAGATAGCAAGTTAAAAACCTGATCACTTGGTTGTCCATGTAAAAATATGGGCATCCGAGTTTACAAGGGAAAAACAAACTACAAGTCAATCATGGGGCAAGTATGAGAGACCCTACAATTAACTTAACTTACTTAAAATAAGTCATATCATAGGACCACGTCATATGACACGGAACAGGTTTCCTCCACACGAATGCCTGTGCATAAAATCACGTAATGCTTTTTGAAAAATGAAGCCGTTAAAAGACTCAGGTCCCAACGCACAATGCAAGCACAAGACGAAGGTAGAGTTTTACCTTATAATGGCCAAACATGCTTGATACGAGAAAATCATTTGATATTATTATTAGTGTCTAAGTGTTGAAAACAATTTCAACAATAAATGTATCAATCATAGATGGCATAATACCCCATCCTATTATATTGCCATAGGTATACAACTAAAACTGTAAAGTCCCGTATTGGAATTTGGATTTCCATCATGAGCTGAGGAAAAGGATCGTCCTCATCCAAACTTCAGAACGTCTCTAGCAAAATGTCCCAGGGAAAACACTATGCCTTGAAGCGGCAGGGCCAGTCATTAGTACTTCGCTGATTGGCATTACCTGAATAATACATTTCCCGGTCCTATCGGACCCTCTTGGTTAGTACGTTGACCACCATGGCATTGTGCGGCCACATCCGAGGCGCCTCGATTCCAACATCCACATAAGTAAAATGCATGGGCTTCATACCATGACATCACTTCTAGCTAGAAAGAAATGCATGTCCTCCTTGCGTTCCTTCATCCCATTTTTGACTCATACCGGGTTGTGAAGCTTGCGAATTAATGCACCACAGAGCTTTTCTTTTCAACAAAATCTTTTATCTATCTACCAACATTACTCAGCATGCCACATTATCATTTCATACCACAAAAACTGATATCCGCCAATATATCACCTCTGAGCTCGTACGTCTTAGATAAAGATGTTAAGCTAAGAGAATAAATTCTCTGCTACCAAACAAATATATCTATTATCCATAATGGAAAGTAGAATATATGAAATGCTGATGTGGAACCCTTCTCTTCTTTACATATCCAACGTGTCCTGCTGTAGTAGCACCTAGAATTTTTACTTTTTTCGCTGTTACTCCCAAACGTTAAAAAGTTACCCCTCCCCAAATCAAAGCTTTTGCCAACCGCCAAACCTAATTTCTTTAATTTTATTCTCCGTTTTCCCAAATCGCACTTACGTTTAAATCACTTCTTCCAACCAAATTTCGTTTTCATGAATGGATCCACGAAGATTTGTCGCTCTAATGATCTGCCCGAGTAGATCTGCAAATCTACGCACGACGTTTGCTTCTTGATGAACTGGCCGAATAGATATGCAAATCTACGACATTTTTCTTGAATCTGTATGTTCGGGTGACCAATGTGGTCGACTAAAGTTAGCACTGATCCCATCAAATTTGGGTCGACTTATAGAATTCACGATTATTGTTCCAAGATATTGTAAGGTGAGTTTTAATCAGATGAAATAACAATTAATTTAATCAGTATTGGTTTTAATTTGGGAGTTCTTCTACATGAGAGGGATATAAAAGTATTGAAATCAGTTTACACTATATCAGTTTTATTACTTATAATGCCTTTCTACATAACTTAAACTAACGATATATCTTTATTTTAATATTGTAGGTTTGTTTACATATTTAAGCCTCACATTTCTGTATGTTTATATTAGTTTAATTTCTTTTCTTAGAAACAAGTCCTGTACCACTTTCGAAAGTTAAACATTATAACACATAAAGTTAGAGTTGACATCATAGGATACATTGCATGCCTTTGGATGTACGAAGGTATTATTATAGTCAAATTTGTGTTTTAAGATCCCCATGAACTTCATTTTCGCCTACTGTACTAATTTTCTCTTTGTGAAGCTCTAATTCAATTTTGAATGTCATAAATTTTCGCATAACATATAATTTCATTAAACTATGTCATTATGTATTCATACCTATATCTTCTCCCATCTATCAGTATGTTTTCACATCTCTTATCCCTAGCAGCAAAAATATAATTTTATTTTATTGAGCTCTCCCTTTTCAATTTTTAATTGTAGCTTTTATTAGTACTATGATATGGAATAGTTCCTTTTGTGGATTACTGACTTCACTTGGATGTACACACAGAGAATCTAAATTAGTCCGCAAATCTACGCATGATGATTTGCTTCTCTGATGAACTGGCCGAGTATATCTGCAAATCTATGACGTTTTTCTTGAATCTGTATGTACGAGTGACCTTCGTCGTCGACTAAGGTTAGCGTTGATCCCATCAAATTTGGGGCGACCTATAGAATTCATGATTGTTGTTCCGAGAAATTGTAAGGCTAGTTTTAATCAGATGAAATAATAATTAATCTAATCTATATTGATCTTAATTTGGGAGTTCTTCGGCATGAGAGGGATATAAAAGTATTGAAATCAGTTTGCACTATATCAGTTTTGTTATTTATAATGCCTTTCAACATAACTTAAACTAACAATATATTTATTTTTAATATTGTAGGTTTGTTTACATATTTTTGCCTCACATTTCTGTATGTTTATATTAGTTTAAGTTGCTTTGTTTGAAACAAGTATTGCACCGGTTTTATAAGTTAAACATTATAGCACATCAACTTTGAGTTGACATCATATGATACATTACATGCCTTTCGAAGGTATTGTTATAGTCAAATTTGTGTCTTAAGATCCCCTTGAACTTCATTTTCGCCTACTGTACTAATTTTCTCTTTGTGACGCTCTAATTCAATTTTGAATGTCAAAATTTTTCGCACAACATATAATTTCATTACATTACGTCATTATGTATTCATACCTATATCTTCTCCTATCTATCAGTATGTTTTCACGTCTCTTATTCCTAGAAGTAAAAATATAATTTTATTTTATTGAGCTCGCCCTTTTCAATTTTTAATTGTAGCCTTTATTAGTACTATGATTTGGAATAGTTCCTTTTGTGGATTACTGACTTCGCTTGGATGTACACATAGAGAATCTAAATTAATCTGCAAATCTACGCACGACGATTTACTTCTCTGATGAACTGGCCGAGTAGATCTGCAAATCTATGACGTTTTTCTTGAATCTATATGTTCAGATGACCATCATAGTCAACTGAAGTTAGCACTGATCCCATCAAATTTGGGTCGACTTATAGAATTCATGATTGTTGTTCCAAGATTTTGTAAGGTGAGTTTTAATTAGATGAAATAACAATTAATTTAATCTATATTGATTTTAATTTGGGAGTTCTTCGGCATGAGAGAGATATAAAAGTATTGAAATTAGTTTGCACTATATCAGTTTTGTTATTTATAATGCCTTTCTACATAACTTAAACTAAAGATATATTATTATTTTTAAAATTGTAGGTTTGTTTACATATTTATGCCTTACATTTCTGTATGTTTATATTAGTTTTAGTTGCTTAATTAGAAACAAGTCCTGCACCGGTTTCATAAGTTAAACATTATAACACATAAAGTTAGAGTTGACATCATAAGATACATGACATGCCTTTGGATGTACGAAGGTATTGTTATAGTCAAATTTGTGTCTTAAGATCCCCTTGAACTTCATTTTTGCCTACTATACTAATTTTCTCTTTGTGAAGCTCCAATTCAATTTTGAATGTCACAAATTTTCGCACAACGTATAATTTCATTAAACTACGTCATTATGTGTTCATACCTATATCTTCTCCCATCTATCAGTATGTTTTCACATCTCTTATCCCTAGCGGCAAAAATATAATTTTATTTTATTGAGCTCGTCCTTTTTAATTTTTAATTATAGCTTTTATTAATACTATGATATGAAATAGTTCCTTTTGTGGATTACTAACTTTGCGTGGATGTACACACAGAGAATATAAATTAATCTACAAATCTACGCACGACGATTTGCTTCTTTGATGAACTGGCCGAGTAAATCTGCAAATCTACGACGTTTTTCTTGAATCTGTATGTTCGGGTGACCATCGTGGTCGACTAAAGTTAGCATTGATCCCATCAAATTTGGGTCTGCTTATATAATTTACAGTTGTTGTTCCAAGATATTGTAAGGTGAGTTTTAATCATATGAAATAACAATTAATTTAATCTATATTCGTTTTAATTTGGGATTTCTTCTACATGAGAGGGATATAAAAGTATTGAAATTAGTTTGCACTAGATCAGTTTTGTTATTTATAATGCCTTTCTACATAACTTAAACTAAGGATATATCTTTATTTTAATATTGTAGGTTTGTTTACATATTTATGCCACACATTTATGTATGTTTATATTAGTTTAAGTTGCTTTATTAGAAACAAGTCCTGCACCGATTTCATAAGTTAAACATTATAACGCATAAAGTTAGAGTTGACATCATAAGATACATTATATGCCTTTGGATATACGAAGGTATTGTTATAGTCAAATTTGTTTCTTAAGATCCCCTTGAACTTCATTTTCGCCTACTGTACTAATTTTCTCTTTGTGAAGCTCTAATTCAATTTTGAATGTCATAAATTTTTGCACAACGCATTATTTCATTAAACTACGTCATTATGTATTCATACCTATATATTCTCCCATCTATCAATATGTTTTCACATCTCTTATCCCTAGCAGCAAAAATATAATTTTATTTTATTGAGCTTGCCCTTTTCAATTTTTAATTGAATATTTTATTAGTACTATGACATGGAAAGTTCCTTTTGTAGACTACTGACTTCGCTTGGATGTACACACAGAGAATCTAAATTAATTTTTGTGCCATAGATCCAGGCTCTTTTAATTTCTGAATTTAATTTAGGTATTTTTCTTTTATTTGACTTATATTTGTCCTTGCCTACATTTATGTAATAAAATTGTATCAATGTTACTTCGTTACCAATATTCCTAATAGTTAGTTAAACTGAAATTGCTTTTCTTTCTTATTTTATTTTCATTTCATTAGAACTATTAGTCTTGGCTCATTTTTATATATTTTTATTTTGTGTTAGAGTGGAGACAGTGTAAAAACTTCTGCTAATCCAATTAAAAGACAATAGATTTTCACTGGAGGAAAATATGCGTGTGATGCATAAAAGTAGGATGATCATACAAATCTGAATAGTTTTTTCTTCATATTTATTCATTACTGCATCATCTCCACTGCGTCTATATATCTTTGGCATTGTTTAACATTATACAATATTTTGTTATTAACTTTGCCTTTTTTAGATGATCACAGAATTATATCTAAATGAAATGCTTTGAACTGGTACTCTCCACATTTATGGCTAATACTGAAATCCTCTTGAACTTTAAAAGGAAAATGTTAATCATCTTGAACATAATGCAGTATAAAAATCTAATGAAGATTCTAATAAAAATGGTAATGAGTAGTCCATGTGATTTTCAGTGCTATTACTTTAAACTTAATTATTTTGATTGAATCTATTTTGTGGATTTGTGAATTGCTGTTTAAAAATTCTGGAAACCACTATTTTAAGAACAGAGGTTGAGTTTCGTAGGAGTATGGGACCAAATGAATGTAAATCTGTCTATGATCGAATGCAGTTTGCTTCATCTTATTATTAAGTTATCAAGTTTTATTACGTTGATATATTAGCCCTTTCTTAAAAAAGAAAGAGAGCTCAAGTACTGCTGCATAGTTTCTACAAGGTGCCTAGCATAGATTTTTCCCTCATTTAATTTTTTAACCGTTTGTATTCATTATAATGACCATAAATATAAAAATTGCAATTGTTGCACTTTTATTCATGTCAAGAATCGTTGATGCATTCATATTTTTTATTTGTAGTAGCTTATTTTAGATTTGCATTAAGATAATTTATGGCCATGAGATCCAGAAATGTGTCGTGTTTCAGTTCCCTTCATTGGAAGTGTTTGGATTAATTCGTGTACCTTCAGTATTCCGTATTTTTATTGATATAAAAGCATGACTTTTTTCAACCAATTGTCAGCCACATACGTTAAACTATTTATAAATGTCATGAATGCAAAAATGTTGTACCAAAGCATATAAAAAATTACAAGTGATTTACTTGTAAACCTATTTGCAATTTATCCCAAACATAGATTTAATTCATTTTTCACAATAGATAATTATTCCTTTTATTTTTGCTGTTTATTCTTCGATTGCACCATAAATTAGAAAACAAGTTTGCAAAATAACTCAAATCAAACATGAAACAATAGTGAAGCAACAACAAGTGGACGGAATTTGAAAGTAATATTGCATTGACGTAATGTGGAGGACTGCGGATGATATCCACATGGCAAATGAATATAAAATTATGATTTCTCAATATTAACAAAGTCTTATGAGCTGTGAATACTAAATGAGTATAAAAATATGTCTCAGTAGCTAAATCCTTTCGGTAATTTTCCTATAACTGTTTTTGTATATTTTAATTCGATTTTTAATTCGCAGTCACCTGATGGTTGTGCTGGTTATGTGGAAATTATACTGATTTTTACATAGCTTTGATTTGTAGTAAACTTATTTAATGATTGAAAGTGTTGTCAAACCGCCTCGTCCTGTAGTCCATCGGTGTTTTAGTGCATGTTGAATTGTTAATAGTTTTTCATGGCTTACTATATGTGGAGTTCAATGCTAGATTGGTATATCATGACTATATTCATTTTGTTCTTCTGATGTAATTTACTCTGTATCTGTTCTCTGCCGTATTACATCTTATGTGTTTTCTTTGGTTGGATATGTTAGTATAGAGTTAGCTGATATCTAAGGATCTGCAGAATTTGCTAATACTTTGCACTAACTAAAAATTTGATTTTGGTAAGACTTTTTCATGAATATTCATTACTACACTGAATGCCTATTTTACCTTTTACACATGTGCGTGCTGATGACACATGAATTTGGTTGCCTCTTTTATTTATTCTCTGGCTATGGCAAATATTCTGCGTTATTGTTTTCTTTGTTGCAATCCAACGAAATATTAATTTTCAACAAATTTGTTTTTCACTGTCCTTCAATGCAAGTTACGTGTGGATACATGAAACATAAGGAACTATATATTTTATTAAAAGGTTGTTCCAAGAATAACAAAGTTATTAACTGCATCCACGCATTTGTCCACTACTGACATCTGCTTTGCACAAATAATGTAATTGATGTCAGATTTGTTTCCATACTGTCAATCCTATTTTTTTTTGAGAAATTTCAGCAAATTTCATATATGTTTCATGTCCTATTTTAATTTCCTTCGTTATACCTTATTAGATGAAGTAATACAAGTAATTTTCTTCTGATTATACACTGTTAAACATTTTTTCTTCACATTTGCAACATGAAATGTTTAAAATTTATCATATTCATAGGGTTTTATGTGTTAGCTTCTGTTAAAAGAGATTTTACACTCCGTTTCTCATCCTATTTTATCATCCAATATCCATTAGAGTGTGTGTGTGTGTATGTGTGTGTGTACACACATATGTATATACATATGTGTGTGTGTGTATATAATTTAGTATTTATTCATCATTGAATTTTATTTTCTATTATTTTATTTGGAGGTTTTCTAAAGGGCAGAAAATGGTTCATCAGACTAATGAAGATTCCAATGTTGTATTTTCCTGTAATCATGGTAAGTTGTATAACATTTACACAAATCTTTACAATAAATGTTCACCCTGTTATTTCAGCAACCTATGAGTTATTTCACTTTTCATGGAATATTCATCAAATGATATTCACTACTTGAACACCTTCGCAATTCTCTTCATATCACATTCCCTTTTCACATATTCAGTTTATGTTACTGATTCTCTTTCACCATAGAATTTCTTTTCCAATGTTGATAGCATTAATTAACGAAATTAATAAATGTTACTTGATTTGTATTTAAATGCAAAATTACATGCTATAATTTTTGTGACGACCCAAACTTCCGAGTAAAGGAAAGTCCAGATTGCTTTGAGAACACGACAAATCAAAACACAAACAGAAGAACATTTCATTGCATATTACAACAATTTACATCAGAGTACAAGAATATTACATAGTATGAATAATTATACAACAGAAAATAATATCAGAGATTTAAATTGCATTTAAATAGCAACGGAAAAATAATACAAAATACAACTGAAAGAAATACACAGACATAGAGCTTTCCGAATATCGCTTCAGTTATAGACCAGGATTCTGTGAACATGATATTCAGTTTATGTTACTAATTTTCCCTTTGTGAAGCTCTAATTCAATTTTGAATGTCATAAATTTTTGCACAACGCATAATTTCATTAAACTACGTCATTATGTATTTATACCTATATCTTCTCCCATCTATCAATATGTTTTCACATCTCTTATCCCTAGCAGCAAAAATATAATTTTATTTTATTGAGCTTTCCCTTTTCAATTTTTAATTGAATATTTTATTAGTATTATGATATGGAATAGTTCCTTTTGTGGACTACTAACTTCGCTTGGATGTACACACAGAGAATATAAATTAATTTTTGTGCCATAGATCCAGGCTCTTTTAATTTCTGAATTTAATTTAGGTATTTTTCTTTTATTTAACTTATATTTGTCCTTGCCTACATTTATGTAATAAAATTGTATCAATGTTACTTCGTTACCAATATTTCTAATAGTTAGTTAAATTGAAATTGCTTTTCTTTCTTATTTTATTTTCATTTCATTAGAACTATTAGTCTTGGCTCATTTTTATATATTTTTATTTTGTGTTAGAGTGGAGACAGTGTAAAAGCTTCTGCTAATCCAATTAAAAGACAATAGATTTTCACTGGAGGAAAATATGTGAGTGATGCAAAAAAGTAGGATGGTCATACAAATCTGAATAGTTTTTTCTTCATATTTATTCACTACTGCATCATCTCCACTGCATCTATATATCTTTGGCATTGTTTAACATTATACAGTATTTTGTTATTAACTTTTCCTTTTTTAGATGATGACACAGAATAATATCTAAATGAAATGGTTTGAACTAGTACTCTCCACATTTATGGCTAATACTGAAATCCTCTTGAACTCTAAAAAGAAAATGTTAATCATCTTGAACATAATGCAGTATAAAAATCTAATGAAGATTCTAATAAAAATGGTAATGAGTAGTCCATGTGATTTTCAGTGCTATTACTTTAAACTTAATTATTTTGATTGAATCTATTTTGTGGATTTGTGAATTGCTGTTTAAAAATTCTGGAAACCACTATTTTAAGAACAGAGGTTGAGTTTCGTAGGAGTATGGGACCAAATGAATGTAAATCTGTCTATGATCGAATGCAGTTTGCTTCATCTTATTATTAAGTTATCAAGTTTTATTACGTTGATATATTAGCCCTTTCTTAAAAAAGAAAGAGAGCTCAAGTGCTGCTGCATAGTTTCTACAAGGTGCCTAGCATAGATTTTTCCCTCATTTAATTTTTTAACCGTTTGTATTCATTATAATGACCATAAATATAAAAATTGCAATTGTTGCACTTTTATTCATGTCAAGAATCGTTGATGCATTCATATTTTTTATTTGTTGTAGCTTATTTTAGATCTGCATTAAGATAATTTATGGCCATGAGATCCAGAAATGTGTCGTGTTTCAGTTCCCTTCATTGGAAGTGTTTGGATTAATTCATGTACCTTCAGTATTCCGTATTTTTATTGATATAAAAGCATGAATTTTTTCAACCAATTGTCAGCCACATACGCTAAACTATTTATAAATGTCATGAATGCAAAAATGTTGTACCAAAGCATATAAAAAATTACAAGTGATTTACTTGTAAACTTATTTGCAATTTTACCCAGACATAGATTTAATTCATTTTTCACAATAGATAATTATTCCTTTTATTTTTGCTGTTTATTCATCGATTGCACCATAAATTAGAAGACAAGTTTGCAAAGTAACTCAAATCAAACATGAAACAATAGTGAAGCAACAACAAGTGGACGGAATTTGAAAGTAATATTGCATTGACGTAATGTGGAGGACTGCGGATGATATCCACATGGCAAATGAATATAAAATTATGATTTCTCAATATTAACAATGTCTTATGAGCTGTGAATACTAAGTGAGTATAAAAATATGTCTCAGTAGCTAAATCCTTTCGTTAATTTTCCTATAACTGTTTTTGTATATTTTAATTCGATTTTTTAATTCGCAGTCACCTGATGGTTGTGCTGGTTATGTGGAAATTATACTGATTTTTGCATAGCTTTGATTTGTAGTAAACTTATTTAACGATTGAAAGTGTTGTCAAACCGCCTCGTCCTGTAGTCCATCGGTGTTTTAGTGCATGTTGAATTGTTAATAGTTTTTCATGGCTTACTATATGTGGAGTTCAATGCTAGATTGGTATATCATGACTATATTCATTTTGTTCTTCTGATGTAATTTACTATGTATCTGTTCTCTACCGTATTGCATCTTTCTGTGTTTTCTTTGGTTGGATATGTTAGTATAGAGTCAGTTGATATATAAGGATCTGCAGAATTTGCCAATACTTTGCACTAACTAAAAATTTGATTTTGGTAAGACTTTTTCATGAATATTCATTACTACACTGAATGCCTATTTCACCTTTTACACATGTGCGTGCTGATGATACATGAATTTGGTTGCCTCTTTTATTTGTTCTCTGGCTATGGTAAATATTCTGCGTTATTGTTTTCTTTGTTGCAATCCGACCAAATATTAATTTTCAACAAATTTGTTTTTCACTGTCCTTCAATGCAAGTTACGTGTGGATACATGAAACATAAGGAACTATATATTTTATTAGAAGGTTGTTCCAAGAATAACAAAGTTATTAACTGCATCCACGCATTTGTCCGCTACTGACATCTGCTTTGCACAAATAATGTAATTGATGTCAGATTTGTTTCCCTGCTGTCAATCCTATTTTTTTTGAGAAATTTCAGCAAATTTCATATATGTTTCATGTCCTATTTTAATTTCCTTCGTTATACCTTATTAGATGACGTAATACAAGTAATTTTTTTTGGTAAGGCCGACCGGTTTTAAGGTGACCGCAAACACCTTTATTAATAGATAGGAACTGGTACTCTGCACATGCTCAGAGTAACAAATCTGGTTTGAAGTGTCCAGTCACTATCAAAACAACAAATTAGCTAAAATAACAACATAACTTCATACAAAGTATTATCACTAGGTAAGCTTCACAATTCCAGAAGAACCTGAGTAGACTTCATTATCATAAAAGGTGCCAGTGAATCAGATTGACTTAACAATGAATTATTTTGCTTTGTATACTACGGATCATCCCCCTCATCATAGTAAAATCCGGTGTACGGAGTCATATTTCGCTTAAAGTGCCAAAAGCGAAAAGCCAAATCATTCACATTGAAAGGTGCCAATAATCGGTTACGATCCCATGATAGATCCTTCAAGATAACCTCATTGTTTTCTCCAACTTCACCGACATTTCTCATAATCAGTTTGCCATCATCGAGTGTGTAAAATAAACGACTACGGTCTTCCACCTCATCATCAATAAAAATGAAGAAGGCATCATTAGTGTCACTATGCATTCCAGAAGGGGCATGCACCCAAGCAGCTTCTTTCTCATTCCAGGAGATATAAGGATCGGGAGGAGCGTTAGGTAAAATAGGGACTAAAGGCACATCCTCATGTACTTCTTCCACTTCTGCATTTGCTATCATCCTACCCGTAGGGACCCATACACGTACAGGTGGCTTAGGTAGGGGAGACTTAAAAGGAAGAGGAAAATTTGCTTCATGCTGACAGGTATCGGACCAATGACCAAAGGATTTGCAGGTCGTGCAGATTTCAGGTTGCCATCTATATGTCACATCCACATAATGTACTCGATTTTCTATATTAACTTTGATTTGAGTTGGCAAAGGTTTATTAGGAGTTATCTCAATCAGGGCTCTAGCATAAACTAGGTTTCTTCTTGCAACAGTATTAGCATCAAAGCATTTGAGTTTACCTATATGACATGCAAGCCAATTAAGGCCCAAAAGAGGTTGAAGCACAGAGGGAATGTGGGTGAACTGTACCCAGACAGGAATTGAAAGGACCTGTTCACGGACTCTATCAATCGAAGCACTCCAAGAAGTCACAATGAAAGGTCTCCCATCAATAATAGATGGCGCAGTTTCCTGAACATGTCTCCTCTCATCAGCAGAGGAGAACCTAAAATAATATAATCCGTCAACATAAGTCATTTTCAAGGAGGCACGGATATGCCAGGAATTACGACATGCTGTAAGCATATTTACATCCGGAGGTTTGGAATCCAAGAAAAAGCCAACAAGGTGATCGTTCCAGAATTTTGCAGCTTCATCATGGATATCTTGCGGAGGGATTGATCCATCCTCAGCATGGAGGATATTAAATTCTATTGGCATATATTCCCCCGCAACATGTGGTAGTGAATCAAATAAAGTTGTCCACTTCTTCGGTGCATTTGCTGTTGGGTTATTTGTTGCTGCACCGCAACTTGTGGGTGCAGATCCAGTGGGTTGATTGCTAGCACTGTGTAACTTCGGGGAATTTGGAGTGTTTCGACAAGCTGGATTTTGACTTGGAGAGTTATGAGCCTGGTTAACTGAGGAGATTTGACGAACAGTTGTTGGGCGTTTATTTGTTTGGCAAGTTTCAGAGCTGGCACCCAGAACTTTCAAACTGACATTCTTATATTCACCACAACCCCCAGCGGATCCTAACACAACTTCATCAGAGACCTTAGACTGTCTCAATACTGAAGGAGACGCAATAGCAGCAGTCTCACCCAATACCGAACCCAAGTTCACAAACAGCGAAAAATCTGCTTGCTCGGACTCATTCCTACCTGGAAGAGGCCAAACAGTCGATGCATGTTCTAGCAAAGGAGAAATGGGCGACTTACCCCGGACAGAAGCATTCGCAGAAGGCCCAGCTGTAGAGATTTCCGAAATCAACTTGTTCAACGGGTGACTTTCTGGCAAGGAAAACACAGATCTTGCAGGTGGGGAAGCATCATCTTCCTGTTCAGAATCAGAATCAGAGTGTGATTGCATTGATTTGGCGCGGCTTCCAGATCTGGTTGTAATAAAAGAGGGGAGACGTGGTTTAGATTTTTTATTCTTGGCCATAATGTGGAAGGAAGAGGAGCGGAGAGGGAGGAGGTGATTATAGAGCGGTGGCGCAAACAGAGAAGATCTGGAAAGCTGCTATGAAGAAAAAGTATTCCGCCATTAATTAGAAAAGGTCAACTCATTCCGCCATGGAGCATTTTTGTCTTTCAAGTATTAATCTGTAATACAAGTAATTTTCTTCTGATTATACACTGTTAAACATTTTTTCTTCACATTTGCAACATGAAATGTTTAAAATTTATCATATTCATAGGGTTTTATGTGTTAGCTTCTGTTAAAAGAGATTTTACACTCCGTTTCTCATCCTATTTTATCATCCAATATCCATTAGAGAGTGTGTGTATGTGTGTGTGTACACACACATATGTACATACATACGTGTGTGTGTATATATAATTTAGTATTTATTCATCATTGAATTTTATTTTCTATTATTTTATTTGGAGGTTCTCTAAAGGGCAGAAAATGGTTCATCAGACTAATGAAGATTCCAATGTTGTATTTTCCTGTAATCATGGTAAGTTGTACAACATTTACACAAATCTTTACAATAAATGTTCACCCTGTTATTTCAGCAACCTATGAGTTATTTCACTTTTCATGGAATATTCATCAAATGATATTCACTACTTGAACACCTTCGCAATTCTCTTCATATCACATTCCCTTTTCACATATTCAGTTTATATTACTGATTCTCTTTCACCATAGAATTTCTTTCCCAATGTTGATAGCATTAATTAACGAAATTAATAAATGTTACTTGATTTGTATTTAAATGCAAAATTACATGCTATAATTTTTGTGACGACCCAAACTTCCCAATAAAGGAAAGTCCAGATTGCTTTGAGAACACAACAAATCAAAACACAAACAGAAGAACATTTCATTGCATATTACAACAATTTACATCAGAGTACAAGAATATTACATAGTATGAATAATTATACAACAGAAAATAATATCAGAGATTTAAATTTCATTTAAATAGCAGCGGAAAAATAATACAAAATACAATTGAAAGAAATACACGGACACATAGCTTTCCGAATATCGCTTCAGTTATAGACCAAGATTCTATGAACATAATATCTGCAAAACCAAAACTACTAGCTGCCCATGTGGAAATTATGGGCACCCAAAGTTTAGATTAAAACAATAAACTTCAGGTCAGTCATAGGACTGGTATGAGAACTCAAAACAGTTATTAATTTGATTTTAAAGTTAGGTAAACCAAGGGACCACGCCATATTACATGGAACGGGTTTAACCCTAAGAATACCAGTGCATAAAATAAACAGAGTAATGCTTTTTGGAAAAATGAAGCTATTATAAGACTCAGGTCCCATCACACAATGCGACGCAAGCCGGAGGATAGAGTTTTACCTTATAATAGCCAAACATGCTTGATACACAAAATTTCTCTTTCATTATTACTAGTGCATAGTGTAGAAATCAATTTCGAAAGTAAATGTATTAATCATAGACGGTATGAGTGCCCCATCCCACTATGTCGCCATATATAGGTTTACAATTAAAACCGCAAAGCTCATATTGGAAAGTTGGATTTCCATCATGATGGCTCCTGATTCGAAAGATCTATCGTGTAGTGCAATACTCCATGGCTTACGCCCCAGGTAGAGAAAACACCGTAATGCACATCCACACTTTTGGAAAATCAAGTATCACCGCGGCTTACATCCCAGCGAGAGAAAACACCGCTTACTCTATCCCTATATATGGCAATCGGGGGAAATGGCCCTGTCCCTAATCTCAAGGTATGGAGCGACCACACCCAGCACAACTCGGCTGACCAAATCTGAAACACCCCACCTCCGTTAGGGTCACTCTCAAAGGGAATGCCCTAATTTTGGTGGAGGTTTATAAGTACAAGTCACAGATATACAAGACAGATATAAGAACACATATTTGTAAACAGCGGAAGAACAACAAACTTTATTTCATAAAGTCAAATACGTGTTACAACAACATCCTTTCCAAAAACATAACATAACACTTTCATAATCTGTCTTGAGTACATTATTTAAAGAAGCATAAATAAAACATAGATAAACTGCAAAAGCCCCATAGTGGATTGTCCAAAGCCATAGTTCAAAACAGGAAAGTCCAAGCAATACATTTCTCTTCTTCAAGCTGGATGTTGAGGTTGGTCAAGCTGCTGTGTTCCCTCCCTGAGGACCTGGGGGGGGGGGAAACGGAAGAAAGAAGACGAAAGAAAAGTAGAGTCAGACATAAAGCCTGAGTAAGTCTAGTACTATTTTGTCTATGAATAAAGAACTGGGTATGATAAGTATAACAAGAAGTGGGCAAGCACTATAAACTTGGTTAAGTTGTCTAGGGTCGAATATACTATTGTACCCCATGTTAATCTCTGAACCCATATAAACTAGTTTCCAATTTGCACCCCATAATCAGGGTGATGTGATCCATTCTATGATGATCGGCTCCTACTCGCATAGTTACATGTGTCTTACGGCCCCCGATGTTGTAGTTACCTATGCTGGTCCCACCATGGGGTGTATCAAGTCCCATAGTGGCAACCCGACACAACCTTAGAGTGCACAGGTATGCTACTGGTGTCCAGTGCCTTATTTTTCTGCGCCGGAGTGTGTGCACGCCCGCACTCCGTTAGAACCTACACTGCTACACCACCGCCGTCGCTTTGACCTCTTACAATCAGCCCAGTAATCGTGCCCCACCCTGCCTAGTTTTAGGGTATCCTGATACACCTTTTAGGGTTACTGCTGAAAAGGGTCCCCCGTTACTAGGTTTTCTATCTCTAGCCAACATGCTAAGTTGGTTAAGTGTTTCCTAACCTAACCCCCACCAGTCCGTTTTGTTTAGCATGTTCCATTTTGATTAAGTCTTTAGTTCACTTAATCCTATCAATCCTGACTCAGCCTTAATTGTCTTATTAAGGCCCTGACCTCTCACATTAGACAGGTATTGTTGTGGCTGCCTGTTGCCGGTTGGTTCCGGGCAGTCTTACGCCACAACTCAGTCTAACCTCGGGTCCTTGCTGGGCTCCATGTTTAACCTCCCACATTGGATAGGTATTGTTGTGACTACTGGACAGCCGGGCGATTCCGGGCAGGTTTACATCACAACTCAATCCAACCTCGGGTTAAACACATCGTATGTTCTACATTTACATATTTTGTCATTCCTCTTTATTTCTTATATGTAAATATTTGCGGCCCATTATTAAGTTAATGGTGTAAAGGTTACACGAATCATGGGCCCAACCCATACTTGAACTTGGGCCCTTCTATTTTATATTTTCATTAATTAATTAATTTTAACCCAACGTTATTTTCCCCCGTTTAACACGTCCGTTTATATATATTTTGGGCTTAGCCTTTTAAAGCCCAAATTAGCCATGCGAAAAGGGGAGGCTTAAAGCGTAATTACATACACAAAGAGGGGAATGTGAGCGCATGAACTTGCAATACGACGTTGGAAATACAAAATAGAAACTGGTGTACTTGCATAGTGGTAACATAGGTGACATGAATCAAAGCATGTGAACTTGTAATTGAGATATCATTATTGACACATAGTCATAACTACAACATAAACCTATACTTTTATTTATGCATAATGTCAAACATAAGCATGGCATAAATTTTTCTAACATAAGCATGGCATAATGTCAAACATAAGCATGGCATAAATATTTCTAACATAAGCATGGCATAATGTCAAACATAAGCATGGCATAAATATTTCTAACATAAGCATGGCATAATGTCAAACATAAGCATGGCATAAATATCTCTAACTTGAAATCATGATTCTTACTTTAGTCATGTAAACTTGCAAAAAGGGATTTTGAATCTAATCCTAACTATGTACCGCATATGTTATCATATAATTCTTGTAAACAAGATAGACTTAATCATGGATTTCAATTATGCCAAATATCAATCATAGCCTAGCCATATTCATAAGTTTGCAATTAGGTTTTCTAGTACAAAAGCATGGCTTAATACATAATGCCAAATTCTCAACATAATTTCATATGGATAATAACCAAACTTGTTCCAATTACTTACAAAATGATTTATGCACAAAAATATACATCATGGTGGCATAGAAGCAAACCCCAAACTTGCATGAATTTAAATCAACTACATACATGTAGCTTCAACATGGATTACATAATTTGCGAAATATTCCAAACGTATACTTGCATAGAACTACCGCATGTAGTTCTTTATAATGAATAACATAATTCATAAATATCCAAACGTATATAATATTTCAAATTGATAAGAACGCACAAATATGAATTACTTTATTGCCACAATTCAAGCATACAAACCAACACAATTGTTTATTCATACCAAAGTAATACTCTACTTACAATGGTGTGATGAATTCTCTAATTTAGGGATTGAAGACGCAAATTCCTTTGTTGAATTGATTTGTTTAGGTTGCTTTAAGCTTTAGAATCTTCCTCCTAATCCTCTCTCCAATTTGGTGGCTACTCCTAGTCGTTCCTCAGCAACATGGCGGCTATGTTCTTATTTTTGAATGAATAGATTAGGGTTTAGTCTAGGGTTGTTTATATAGAGGTTAGGAACTGATTAGGACCATTGATGTTGCTAGGATTGATCGTAGCCATTCATTCGATAGAGAGACCAATTAAAACTTGACACCTAGCCCTAGTGACAAAGCAGCCCACAGAAAATCGACCACATAGAGAATAGGCCAGCCGGGTTAGACTGGGCTCGACCTGGGTCTGGACCAGGTCGACACCCCTGTCGACAGCCCTGTCGACAGGCCTGTCGACCTGGTTAGACCAGGTCGACAGCCCAGTCGACTTGGTGGGTCAGGCGGGTGTTTTTCCGCCCTGGCCCATTGGGCCCCATTTTCGAATTTAAACCTGATTTATTCTGTTTGAATTTAAACTTGATTCTCAAACTTCCGAAGGCCATATCTTCTTCATACGGACTCCGTTTCTCGAAAACTCGGACTCTACTTCGCGTATTTTTCCGAGACGAACGCAATGGCGTATCCCGTTTCCCTTAGTTCTTTGATTTCAGATTAACTATACTTTAATTTGTTAATTTCACAGTTATAGAATTTGCGGGGTGTTACAAAATCCATATATATATATATATATATATATATATATATATATATGAAGTATATTGGTCAAACCTACTAATCAAACAAATCGTTCACCATCATATCGGTGTGTGAGGCTCGCGAGGTAACGCTACACAAAGCTACGCTAATTAAAGCTATGCTTTGATCATCATCCATAAGGCTCTGCTTTTCAACAAAAGCCTTGATCCATGCATCTTAGCATGCCACATTGTCAATCTGTACCATACCATTGATTTCTGCCAATAGATATAATCTCTGAGCACATACGTCTCAGAGAAGGGTGGTAAGCAAGAGAATAAATCCTCCACCACCAACAAATATATATTTAGCAGAGATCAACGAATACAGCATAAAGGAATACAACGTCAGACATACCATCCATTTACAAGTCCGTTCTGGGTCTGAACGAAACCAGAGGTACCTTATTCCTCATCCCGTATGTCCAATACGGAAGAGAGGCCCTCGCATATCCGAACAATCAACAAGTACGTCTGGATGGCTACCACTGTATCCCTTTCAAGGTAGCTACTCCAAGCATGGGCATCAGTAGCAAATCATCCATTGGATGTGATGATCGTCGATATTGCGCCGTCTTCAATCTCTTCGACTGTTAGTCGTCATATCAATTATTTAGAATGGGTTAAACCCGGTTTTTCCGAATAACTGGCGTACTTTATAAACAAGTGCTATAAAAACACACCCTACGCCTTATCCCAATTCAGAACATTCTTTTCTTAAATTATTCATATTCTTAGGGAAAGGTTCCCATTAATTTTATCAAAGATAAATTCCTTTAAATTTATTCTTTTTAATCTCAAAAATCATTACTTAATGATTATTCAAGCTTAAAAATTTAACCTTATCTTTAGCTGGGTTAAAGAACTAATGTCTTTTACAAACATTGTTTACGATAAACTCAAGTCTTCTTCCATTAACTATGTAATCTTCACGGAAATCATAATGGTGTATAATCGATATAAATTCCCATATCAAACTAGTAATATAAATGGAATAGCGGCAATGCCTTTTAAATTCCATATATAGTATCGTTCTTCATTCACAAGAGCTCATCTCGATTATTAACAAATCGAATTCCATCCAATTCCAATTTAATATATTAAATTAGAAAACTTTATTTTGGAAAATTCCCATTAAATCTTAATAAAAGATTTATAAATTCCAAATTATTTCTTTACTGTTAATTGGGTTAAAGAACAAGTGTTACTTAAAACACCGTTCACGATAAACCCAAAATCCAATTCTTTTATCCAATTCCAATTAAATATTATTTAATTGGTAAAAATTTCCTAAATCTTAAATAAAAGATTTACTCTTTCCTAAATTGGGTTTAAGAACAGTGTTATTAAAGACGTTGTCCACGACAAACCCAAAATCCCATTTGATATTAAATATAAGGTTTTGAATAAAAATTGTATCGACTTATATTCAATATCAAATTCTGAAACCAGCAAATATCGTATTGGGAATAACGATATGTATATATCTTCCAAATTCCCATAACAATATCCGTATAATCACGGAATCCAATATCGAAATATCCCGAAGATGATTTCCATTCAAATCCACTCCAATTTATTCTTTAGAAAATTCAGGTTATTTTAAAACCATTTTCAAATCCAATTTATTTATTTCTAAAAATAATTAAATTATTATTCAAATTAATAACTAGTTCATTAAATAGTTCATTTCGATAAAAAAAATATTTTTACCTTTATAAAATTGGAATTTTTCATCAAAATCTTTCCAAACCATTTACTATGATTTTACATAATTTTTCCATATTTTTAATAATTTTATTATCGCCCGTACAGTCGGTTTCCAACAACGGCCACCGAACTGCATCCATGGTGACCTTTTTTTAAATTGATTTGGACATATCTACAAATCTAACCGTTAGCTTTCAATTCTTTTATATTCATTGGAAAACTCTTTTTGATATGAACCCAACAGTTCCGGTTTTAGAGAATCCGACTGTCGGATCTCCCGTTACGTCTATTTGAAGTTAATGGTCGAAATTCGCGAATGATCGCTGTGCGGCGCGTTCTATTCATCCCATTATATATATATATATATATATATATATATATATATATATATATATTTCGTCGATTTCCATTTAAAACGTATTTTATAAATCGTTCATAAATTTTTTCTAAAACGATTCAAACTTCATTTTCAATTTAAAATAAAAATTGAATAATCTATATCTTCATAATATTAAAATGATAATATTTTCAAAATATTATATTTTGAATCACTTCTTTTCAATATTCATTTTGAATTGAATAAAATTGATCGATAAACCCGTTCGGGTTAAAATGGCATTTCTATAATTGACCCGGCTTCATATTTTATATTTATATGCTCATTCAAAGACGGACATCAAAATCATAATTTTTGTACTTCACTAACATGTTAAAGATTTCATTTTTAATATTCTAAATCATACTTTAACAAATGATTATTTTTAATTTCACTAACATGTTAAGGATTACATTTTTAATGTATAAAAATATAATTCAACAAATGATTATTTTATTAACATTTTAAGGATGACTTTTTTGCTGTATAAAAATGTATTTTAACAAACGATTATTTTATTTTCTGTACATACAATAAAAATGTGATTTTTTTGTTAGAACATTTTATTTTAAAATATTCTTTATTTTAAAATGTTCTTTACATTGAAATGTTTCATTACATTAAAATGATATATTTACATTAAAATGTTCTATTACAAAAATGTTAGAATTGTTCATTTCTATAAAAATGTTATTTTCTTTAAAAATGTTCATTTCTATAAAAATGATTCTTTATATAAATATGATTCTTTAAATAAACATGATTCTTTACATAAACATGTTCTTTTACATAATATGATTCTTTTATTTTGTTGACAACTCTATTTCAACAAAATGAATAAAAGTGTTCAACTTCATTTTGTTAACAATACTATTTTAACATAATGAATTAAAGTGACAACTTCATTTTATTTATAATAATCTAATTCAACCAAATTGACATTTTTGTTTTAGCACAAATTTATTTAAAAAAATGTTAATTTTGATTTAACACAAATCTATTTAACAAAAATGTTATATTTGTTTTGACTATTTCATTTCAACAAAAAATGATATTTTGGTTTCAACTATTTTACTTCAACAAAAATGTAAATTTTGGTTTCCACAATGACTTTTTAATAAACCAATATTTATTTCTGAATCGAAATGCGACTCAATCAATTACCATATAATTTCGATTATATGGATTTCATACATCGCATGTGTGCACAATATTGATAAATAATCAACAAACAGTCCATTCACAACCAGAGTGAAATTTACAACTGTGTGAGCATTAAAATAAATAAATAACGCTCATCACAGGCTGTCAATCCATCGATTGACATATAAATAAATTCAAGGGAGATGTGAACAAATTATCATCCCCTGACCCGTGTGGGGTTTTCAAACAACAACAGTTTATTTACACAAAATATTGTTAATAAATTTAACCAAATTTCACTGTTCAAATTATAAACAAATATTTATAATCTAATTTCAACTACCAAATTTATGTTAACATAATTTTTAATCATTTCAACATCGCAAACAACATACAATACAGTCAATTTAAATCGTCCATGATTTGTGGATGAGGGAAGTGATCTAACAAGCACTGTGTACAGTTTATAGTGATTAAACTGATAAAAAACTAAACTGGAAATTCTATATATTTTTCAGTTATGAAAATAAATAAATAACTATGTAGAAATTTAAGTGAGGAGTTCTCATCTCGGTTTCCACTCCATCAGTCTTTGGCGGATGATTCAGATTCCGTTCTACTTCCATTCAGTCCCATCTCAGTCTGTGGCACACAGTTTGTATTAAAAATCATAACTTTAATGCTTATATATATGGTAAAAATCATGTTTTTATTTACGTTATGTTTGTATAGAAATCATATTTTTAAATTACTATTTCCATTTAAAAAAAAACTGTTAATTTTATTTCTAAAAACGATGCAAATTTTATGATTAAAACAGTGCTAATTTTATGATTAAAACAATGCTAGTTTTATGTACAAATTACAATGCTAATTTTATGTACAAATAATTTTAAAACAATGTTATTTATGATTTTGAAACAATGTTCCTTTAATGTCAAAACCATGTTATTTTATTTATAAAACAATGTTCGTTTTCATTTCAAAACCATGTGCTAGTTTTTTTTTTTTTTTTTTTTTTTTTAACCAAAACCTATGCTAGTTTTACTTTGAAAAACAATGCTATTTTTACTTTGACAACAATGCGATTTTATTTTTAAAACAAGGATCTTTTTATTTAAAGAAAACAAATGTGATTTTGTTTACAAAACAAATGTGATTTCATTTATAAAACAAAGAGATTTTTATTCACAAACAATGTGACTTTTATTTAAAAAAAACAATGCTTTCTTTTCAATTCAAAATAGTGTTCTATTTAATTTCAAAGCAATGTAAATTTTATATACAAAACAATGTCCTATTTTGTTTACAAAACAACGTAAATTTTATATACAAAACAATGTTTGTTTTATTTTAAACAATCATATTTTGATTTACAACGTTTTTATAAAAATTAAAGATTATGTTTTTATAGAATCAAAGGTCATGTTTTTTTAACAACAATGCTCCTTTTGTTAACAAAACGATGCTCTTTTTCATTACAGAACGATGTTCATTTTATTACAAAACGATGTTAGTTTTTATTACAAAACGATGTTAATTTTTATTACAAAAGGGTACTAATTTTTATTACAAAATGATGTTAATTTTTATTTAAAAATCAATGCTAATTTAAACTTTGAATAATTTAAAGAACATTAATTAATTAAATTAACCATAATTATACCCCATCATCTTGACCCACATCATTGCTCCCCCAAACCTCCTTCTTCCACAAACAAGTCGCATGCTCCAGGTATTGTTTTCAACAACGAACGGTGCTTACTTCTAGGGTTTGAAATTGTTCAGATTCATTGCACCAGACTAAGATCTGACATCGCTACCATGTTGCCTTGTCGATGCCCTCCCATGCCTCGACCATGGCGAAGCTCAGAACCACCATGGCATCAGAAAATGGGTGCAAAGTTGGACTATTTGAGTCGAAAAACTGAGTGCCTCAAACACCGAGAAACCATCACCCCGTATCAATTTATTGATTCTAGTTCCTCTTCGATTTATTTTTTAAAAACCATGTTTTAATTTGAATCCATTTGGGAGATTTTAGGGATTTAAAATAGGAGCTTCATAGCCCTTAAATATGTGTGACGGCGGCATGAAGAAGGCTTTAGGGTTTCGTGAAGGCCAAGGGTATTTATACCCTTTCATTTTTTAATTTTTAATTTTTTATTTAATATTTAATTCTGATTTACTTGTTTACCGCTATGGATTCCGAATCAAACCCAAAGACTACCACCCCTAACTAAATAACCCCGTTACGGACACAATGGGATATGTCCCGTAAGCTAATTCGACTGTTTCGATATGTTTTTCTTAAAAATTGAAATATAAACCAATATATATTTAATTTTAACGTACATTTTAATTTACCGTGGCCACGTACTAACTCTAAAAATTACATAAAAATTATTTCTAGCTATGTTTTGATGATACAGTCCTAACAAAACTAATTTCGTCGAATTTGGAGACCGTTTGAAAAATGGCCAGTTTCTGGTCTACCCAATTTGACTAAAATGGTCAAAACACATTTTCTTCTGCCACACTCACATATTAATTCCAAAAATTATGAAAATTGGAATCTGGCAATAACTTGACATTCCGGATCCAACAAAAGTGGTTTCGTCGAAAACTGAGGTCGTTTGCAAAACGGCTATTTTTAAGGGTTTTATATTATATAAAATACATATAAATTCTACATCGACTATTTTGAATTTTAAACTGGACATAACTTTCAGTTTATATTATGAAATTTAGTTTTTTCACATTCAATAGAAAGATGTTAAACAGATTTAAACATTTCTGGTTTCGTTCAATTCTGATTTAAAATGAATTCTGCATATTAAATTGAAATTAGAAATCGAACTACCGCGCCATTTCAAACTCCATTTATAATTAAATTAAAATTTAATCATTTTAAATTCGATTAAAATAAATTTTTAATCATTATTATTTAAAATAAATCATTTTAAATATTCAAAATCCCTTGAAATTTCTAAAATAAAATTTTTTAATTGGTTCAGAATTTGCGGGTTATTACAATTTTGGTATGAATTGGTTGACGCTCCATGATCAAACCTTGGATGATTCCTTCTTTCACCACTTTAGCTTTCTTTCTTTTGGTACTATTCATTTATCATTTTTTTCACCTTCAACTAAAAACTAGGAACATAGTTATTCTACTATTCAATTTTCTTAAATTATCTCCAATTTTGCTTCTATATTTAATATTTTAGATGTTCACTAGATTAGCAACTACCGTAAATTGCTTCTGCTTAACAAATCAAGAAATCTGATTCCTTATCACTTTTGTGTATCACAACAAACTGTAAATATTGTGCTTATTTTATTTTTTGATCTATGAAATATTTTATATTACGCCTCTTGCCTTCATGATTTATTTCATTTTTTGATTTGTCTAAAACTTGGTATTTTATGCTTATTTCATTTTTAGATCTGTGCAAGAATTAGATTGGGGGGTTGCACCCTCCAGATTATGAGGAGTTGCAATTCAGGTGACTATTCTCTCGATTTTCTTTGAATTTTGATCAATGATTTTACTTTCCAGCACATAATAAACATTATTTTGGTAGTTGTTCTATGCTCTCTATTCACCTCTGGTGCATGTATTAAACTAGACACGATATGTGCCAAAAAAAAATAATTCAATGTTAGCAATAAATTAATAAGCATGAACCATCTTTTTTTGCACCTTGACAAAAATTATTTATTCCCACACTCTATTATTGCTACTGCTTTTTAGGTGATAGAAAGATTATAGATGTTTACTAGGGTCATATATCCATATTTGGCGTTTACTGTAATCTTCGCAATTTCAGCATGATCTATGTTAGTATAAAGTTTACTGTACAACATTGATGTATATGACTATTAAATACCGAATTATTTTCACAATAATGCCAAATACAAGTGTTTTCATGTTCTTTATATCGTATCGCCAACTATTACTACCGATAAATTTAGAATAGATTTTATTTTCGTTATCCTAATGTGTATCATCATCTTCCATGCCACGGTTGAGGACTTTTTTGCAACGCCTGTTTTATTCTATGTTTAATTTGTTTACTTTTCATCAATTTAAATGCTTGCTTTGATACTACTGCCCAGATGTGGTCCTTATCCGTGTGATTTATTTACCACTACAAGATTGATTGTATGTATGCTGTTTGATATGGAAGCTTTCTTGACTTCAAGGATTCCTTCGTTCATATTGCAATCACTGCTCATGTTTGAATGAGGTTCATTCTTGCCTATTGTAAGACATTTTTGGGTTTATGTGGTTGTGATACTATTTTTGGTTTTCTTCTGTACGATTTTCACTTCATATCCTCTGATTTTCAATGAAATACAAATTTTCCCCCATTATTTTACGAGTTGGTATTGCAAGCATGTTATCGTTCCAGTATATCATGCTTATATTGTCCATATCTACTATGAAGGTGCATAATATATTTATCAACAATACGAAAAGCTACTGTAAAGCTTCCATATTATCATCATTATTCCATTTTATTTATCAATATCAATATAACTGTACATTACGGACATATAAATAAGGTGTCAGCAAAGGAGAAAAAAATACAATGTAGGTGAGAATTTTGAATTGAAATCTCCATAATTATTACATATATTTAGGATCTTTAGGTGTTTTTTCCAAAAAGCATTATTGTCAACATCACATATTTATAGAATTTGATTTGTTATTTGAAAGATATTGACAACTTTATTCAACTGCTTACGTTAATTTGATGCCTTAAATTCAATGTAAATTATTGGGGATGATTGAAATATTATTTGTCCCATATTGGCAAATATCATTAATAACTCCTACCCATATATTAAGAGTTGTTATCAGATTGTGAAATGAAAAGACTTGGGCTAAAGGATATGCTCATATGGGCTTGGGCCTATATGTAAGATAATATTAATAATACAAAGACGACACTTAGGCACTTGGGGTGCCACGGCACGTGGAGCATACGTGATTAAAATGGATCGGGTTCGACTGTTCATCAACTGTCGTAATTTTTTGATTTTCAAACATTGAACCTGTTAGAAACATCATGTCCCTTCGCAGTGCCTTCTCACGGTCTATATAAACATGCTCCTTTGCCCAAACAAATCACTTTTCTGTTTCCTTCCTTGCTTCTCTGTTCTCAAGAAATCAAACATTCTAGTTTTTGCAGTCTACTGCTAACTGCGAAAACTATTCCTTGTTGTATCCTGGAGAAGTGCTGCCATCAAACCCTTAAGAAATTTACTTTGTAGTGGGGGCGATCAACTTCTTAAAGATAGCGTCTGATCGACGTGCCTCAAAGATAATCCTGGTTCATTCATTCATTCTTCTGCTGCTCCGATAATTTTCTGACAATTTTTAGAAGTTGATAATGGAGACAGCAAAGACCTATGAATCGACATACAAAATCATGAATCAGGAGTTTACGAAATTTGATTGCTTCGATGGCACCAACTATACATGGTGGCAAGATAAGATACTATTCTTGCTTACTACCCTCAAAATTGCATACGTCCTTGATCCAAACCTGGAACCAATACCTGCACCTACCGATGAAGATAGTCCAGAACTGATTGAGAAACGCAGAAAATGAGAGGAAGATGAAGTACTTTGCAGAGGACAGATACTCAACACGTTATCCGATCGCCTCTATGATCTTTTTACTTCAGTCAAGTCACTAAGGGAAATCTGGGCAAGTCTGGAATTAAAGTACAAAAACGCAGAACAAGGAGCAGATAAGTTTCTAATTTTCGAATTTTTTGAATATAAAATGCTTGACAATCCTTCTGCTCTTGATCAAGTACATGAACTACAATTTAACTTCAATAAACTAAAGGATGTCAAAATAAGCATCCCAGCAGGTTGGGGCTTTCATGGCTAAACTCCCACAAAGTTGGAGTGATTACAGAAAGAAACTTATGCACTTGTCAGAAGACTTCTCAATGGAGCAGATTCCGAAACATCTTCGTATCGAAGAGGAAACTAGAATTTGTGAGAAGAAAGTTTTTGAATTTGATGTGAATATTGTTAACAATGATAAGGGGCATAAGGAAACTGGAAAAAGAAAGAGAGACGACGATAACAACCATCAAAACAAAGCCAAAGGTAAGGGAGATTGCTATTTATGTGGAAAACCAAGACATCTTAAACGTGGTTGTGGGTTTTACAAAAGACAGAAAACCGAGCAAAAGGAAAAAATAACACAAATTCCACCAACATGGTTGAATAGAATGAATCTAAAATCATTGCAAAGATAACAAAGTTGGATACTGACATGACAACGAAGTTAAACATGGCTGATACTTCAAAAGAGATGGATTGGTGGTATGATTATGGTGCCATTATTCATGTCTGTAATAACCAGTCCATGTTTAAGTTCTATGAAAAGGTTTCTGATGACAACAAGGTAATTATGGGAAACCATAATACATCCGTTGTTGTCGGAAAAGGGACCGTTGAATTGGAGTTCACTTCGGGAAAGAAACTAATTCCCCAGAATGTCTTACATGTTCCGGATGTTAGAAAGAACTTAGTTTCTTCATATCTTCTTTGTAATAAGGGTGTTAAATGCATTCTTGATGGTTACAGTCTGATTATGTCTAAAGGAGGGAAGTTAGGCTATGCTTGTAATGGATTGTATAAACTCAGTATCAATAAATGAACGAGTTTGATTATATTGTTGACTCATTTCATTTATGGCATAATAGATTTGCTCATTTAAATTTTAAATCTTTGCAATATATGTCTAAGGAAGGATTGATTTCATGTGATCTTATAAAACAATCTAAGTGCGAGATTTGCATTGAAGCAAAGATGTGTAAAAATCCATTTCCGAAATCTAAAAGAAATACATAACTACTTGAACTAATTCATTCGGATATATGTGAATTAAATGGTGTGTTAACCAGAGGAGGAAATCGATATTTCATCACATTTATAGATGATTACTCTAGATACACACATGTTTATTTAATGAGATCAAAAGATCAAGCATTTGAAATGTTTAAACGTTTCAAAATTAGTGCTGAAAATCAAAAGGAAAAGAAAATAAAGGTGTTGTGAACAAACAGAGGTGGAGATTATTTTTCAAATGAATTCTCATCATTTTATGAAGAAAATGGCATAATCCACCAATCAACAACACCTTACACCCCACAACAAAATGGTTTGGTTGAAAGAAAAAATAGAACATTAGTAGAAATGACTAATTCCATGATTTTGAATGCTAAACAAAATATAAATTTATGGGGAGAAGCACTTCTGACAGCATGTCATTTACATAATAGAATACCATCAAAGAAGACGAAGATTTCTCTATATGAATTGTGGAAAGGCAGGCAACCGAGCTTGAAATATCTTAAGATTTAGGGATGTTTAGCCTTTTACTAAATCATAGATCCAAAAAGAGTTAAACTTGGACTAAGGCCTCTGAAAAGTGTATTTATAGGATATGCTGAACATTCAAAAGCATATAGGTTATTAGATGTCAAATCTAATGTGATCGTGGAATCAAGAGACGTCGAATTCATTGAAAATAAATTTATATCTGTTTCCACACATATTTCATATCCTACACAAGTTATTAACGATGATGACAAAGAAAATAACATGAATACTTCTTCTAATAAAACAAAGAATACAGACATACCTGAAGACCAAGAAGAAGCAAAAGAACAAGGAAAAGCAAAGTATTAGATCCTGATTTCGTATCACCTGATGATGTGATTCATCTTGTAACTAGAAATAGAACTGAAATCGTAAATGATATAGTTTACATCTTGAATAGTGAAGAGGATCCTAAAACTTTTAAAGAAGCAATGACTTCAAGAGATGTTGCTTTCTGGAAAGAAGCAATACAAGATGAAATAGACTTAATTATTGCTAACAATACTTGGGTTCTAGCAGATTTACCTCCTAAATCTAAACCAGTTGGTTGTAAGTGGGTATTTCGAAGAAAATATAACACTGATGGATCCATTCAAATTTTCAAAGCAAGGCTAGTACCCAAAGGTTTCAAACAATAAGAAGGCATAGATTATTTTGATACATATGCTCCAGTTGCAAGATTGGCATCAATAAGGACACTTTTTGCCCTTGCATCTATTCATGGGTTACATGTGCATCAAATGGATGTCAAGACCGCTTTTTTTAATGGTGACTTAGATGAGGAAGTATACATGGAACAGCCCGAAGGTTTTTCATGACGAAAATGAAGATAAAGTTTGTAAATTAATTAATTCTTTGTATGGGCTAAAGCAAGCACCAAAACAATGGCATGAAAAATTTGATTATGTAATTTTGTCAAATGGCTTCAAGCATAACAATGCTGACAAATGCGTTTATTCAAAATTCATAGAACATTATGGTGTAATAATTTGTCTATATGTGAATGATATACTTATATTTGGAACTAATTTGGAAGGCATAAATAAGACAAAGAAATATTTAACTTCATGTTTTAAGATGAAAGATTTGAACGAAGTTGATACTATCCTAGGCATTAAAGTAAAGATATGATGAGGGCTATGCATTATGCCAATCGCATTACATTGAAAGTTTAATTTTCAAATATAAACATTTAAATATTAAAGAAGCGAGTAGCCCCTACGACTCTTCTGTTAAAATATTTGAAAACTCAGAAAGAGCTATTGCTCAACTAGAATACGCAAGTGTCATTGGTAGTCTCATATATGCCATGCATTGCACACGTCCTGACGTTCTTATGTCGTGTGTAAATTATCAAGGTACACGAATAATCCTGGTTTAGAGCACTGGAAAGCAATAGGTAGGGTCCTAGGTTATCTTAAAAGAAAAATTAAGTTAGGACTCCACTATGGAAACTTTCCAGTAGTTCTAGAAAGATATTCAGATGCAAGTGGTGCAACCCATGAAAATGATAATAAAGGAACCACTGGATGGATTTTCACTCTTGGAGGCGGTGATATATCATTGGCTTCCAAGAAACAAACTATTATCACACATTCTATAATGGAATCGGAATTTATTGTTTTGGATGCATTAGCTTCAGAAGCAGAATGGATAAGGAATCTATTAACGGAAATAGAGTTGTGGCCACAACCATCATCAGCCATCTCTGTATATTGTGACAGTGAAGCTACTATGTCTAGAGTCTAAAATAAAATTTATAATGGAAATTCTAGACATATAAGCTTGAGACATGCATATGTCAGAGAATTGATTACGAATGGAGTTATTACCATAAAATATGTTAGGTCCACGAAAAACTTGGCGGACCCATTAACTAAAGGATTACCTAGAGAAATGATTAAAACAACTAGTTGGGGGATGGGTCTAAAACCTTTCTGATTACCTGCAATAGGAACCCAACCTTATGCCACTTGACCTAAGGTTTAAAGGGTAATAACAAATTGCAGTTAGATAATTGATAAACATTGACTATTAAATGTTTATATGTTACGTTAAGAGATATCTGTTTGTCCATAGTAACAAGAACGGATTTGAAATGATATCTATATGAACATAAGAAACAAAGTTTCAATAAGATTAGAAGTTAATCTTATAAATGTTCACGAATACCAGGGGAATGTTAAAGATCAATTAGGATCATAAGAGATTTCTTGAAGAAAATACGTACTTATGTGTTTAAATATCTCGCCTCAAACACATAGGATTTTGGTTTAAGCTATTGGCCACCAAATATTCTGTTAAGGCTTAGATATTTAAACTAACATGAAAGTTTAAACTGAAAGGTACTTTCATGAATGCATAAGTATAATATTACAATCTAGTGGTGGATTATGGGGAAGATTGAAATATTATTTGTCCCACATTGGCAAATATCGTTAATAACTCCTACCCATATATTAAGAGTTGTTGTTATAAGATTGTGTAATGAAAAGAGTTAGGCTAAAGGATATGCACATATGGGCTTGGGCCTATTTGTAAGATAATATTAATAAGTCAAAGATGGCACTTGGGCACTTGGATCACGTGGCGTGTACGTGATTAAAATGGATCGGGTTCGACTGTTCATTAATTGTCCCTTCGCAGTGCCTTCTTATGGTCTTTATAAACCTTCTCCTTTGCCCAAACAAATCACTTTTCTGTTTTCTTCCTTGCTTCTCTGTTCTCAAGTAATCAAACATTCTGGTTTTTGCAGTCCATTGCTAACTGCGAAAACTATTCTTTGTTGTATCATGGAGAAGTGCCGCTGTCAAACCCTTAAGCAATATACTTTATAGTGGGGGCGATCAACTTCTTAAAGAAAGCGTCTGATCGACGTGGCTCAAAGATAATCCTGATTCATTCATTCATCTGCTGCTCCGATAATTTTCTGACATATTTGGTTTAGTTATATTGGATGCTTTCTTTGTCAACGGTGTAATATTTCATACTGGCATGTCTATTCTATTTATAAGTTTTAAATGCTTTTTAAATTGTATAGTAGAATATTAATCCCATTTTTATTCATAAATTACATAGTTTATTTAATAACGTAATGTAAATCAACATATTGTCATTTCCACATCTTTTTACATGATTTTTTTAATGGACTATCAGAACAAAAGGATGATAACATGGGATGCCTTGATGTTAATTTACGATGGAAGCTTTATATGATGTGAATGCAATGAATTAGATATTAGATTTTTTGTTCCTTTATTACATGATCAAGCATGATTTCACCAATAATTTCGGAGTCCAAATGAATTACTTTTATGTACAAAAATTAATGAATAATAAGATCCAACCTTTTTTGTCAACTGAATTAACCTTCTACCGAAAAAATGTTGGATAATAAGAGCTGTAGACAAAAGCAGCAAAAAAGTCGAAGTTGGACCTTTTTTGAGGTAAATTACATGTATTTTTAGTTTCAAAGTACATTAGGTATTAAACATAGGATACGTTGATGCTAACTTATGGTTGAAGCTTAGTGGTGCAAATGCACTAGGTTAAGTATTTGATTTTGATCGTTTATCGCTTTCCTACATGATCAGTCATGATTTTAAAATACATCGAATATCCACGTCCAGTAGACTAAAATTAATTTTCTTATACTTCCATACACAAGGTATAAGTAACATTATTTATTTTGACAAAACAAACCCCTTGATCAGTTGCATATTTATGGGATTACTCAATTGTTGGATATAAACAAATGTTTCAAAGATACATGATGTTGTAAAACAAATTTAATAGATGTTTGGACTGGAACTCCCCTAAATGCAATTAACAATAAACTATTCTAAAAGATTGAAGTATAAAAAAAAACTCAAGATATGGGTAACACTGACTGCAGATATGCAGTTAGATCATATGCCCACCTTAATTATCTATTCTTTTTCTAGTCAACTAGGTTAATTTATTCAAAACCAGTTCATTGGTAATTTCCTTAAATAATATTTCTCAAGTGGTTATTGTTAATAAATAAATTATAGTATACTTTTTTTATGCTTCGGCTCTTCATGATATTCCCAAAGTTTTAAAGTTATTTTGGTGCTTCAAAGTAATTAGTTCATGAATAATTAGAAGTATAATAGGTTATTTTAATAAGTCAAAACGTGTGTCCTATTTGTGTGGTAGAAGTGGTCCTGTTTTTGTCTTATTAGCTTAAGTTAACGAGGTAGTTTGATATTTTTATCATTTCTATTTAAAGCTTTGTATTTTTCATCTTTCAGTGAAAAATGTGCAATAATAATGTAGTCGTTCTGTGTTTTAGTGTTGTATCTCTCTTCCTCCTCTCTATATCAAATTCTAACATGGTATCAGAGCTAGGTTGATGAGAGGGGATAAAGAGATCTCCAGAGAGTGAAAAAAAGCCCTGATTTTTAAATAATTCAAAGACGGACTAGCTGAAGCACAACAAAAGAAAGCATATTTGATCACGAAGAAAGCAGATTTGATATTTTTATCTTTTCTATTCAAAGCTTTGTAACTTTCATCATTCAGTGAAAAAGATGCAATAACAATGTGGTCGTTTAATTATTCTACGTTTAATCTCTCTCCTCCTCTCTATATCAAATTCTTACACAAAGTAGGCGTAGGTCGATGAACTTTGTCTAGCTTTAATTCAACAAAAATGATCCAAATAGCAATCAGAATAATTATTTTCGTGTGCAGTTTTATGTTGATTGTACGGTGAAAAATGAAATTGAAAACCAAGGATTTAGCATGACTACACTAACAAAATATTGCTAACTACTTTCAAGTGTGAATCAGGATTGATTAGATCTGTTCATTGTATAAGAATTATTGTGTTGTGTTGATTACGATGGAAACTCGATCAAACTGAATTGTAAATTTGCACAAGATATGCGCATTTTTTAGCCATTAAATATGTCGTATGTCAAATTAGAAGCTGATTTATTGTTTTTATCATTAAATGTATATATTTCTTATATATTTAAATAAAATTCATGGCATATTCTTCATAAATATGATTTTTAATAAGGGGTACTTTCTCAAAAGTTTCATGCTGAGACTGCTATTTACGATAGCTTGGTCCTTTGCAACTTTTACGTCAGTCTCATTCATCTTCTTCCCTAGTCATCCTTTATTTGTTGAAGCAGCTGTTAACGAATCACTTATTCCGATCTAGAGAGGCTGAGTATGCACACATCAATAGTTAACTTCAAAAAGTGGATAAATTGATAAATTCTTTTTTTCCGCATGATGATGATTTGGGTTCACAGTTAAGGGTGCGACATTTACTTATGATATAACTTTGTTAATCATTTATTGAATGGTGTTTGGTTTGATTGGTCCATTACTATTCTAACAAATGAAAAAAAGTAATCATCTTTTTATATGCTTACTTTTATTGAGGCAGAGGAACTAGTGTGCACTCTCTTCTATAAGCATTGGTATAATCACAACAAACACCATGGGATATTTGCTTATAAAATGTTGTTCGTAACCATTTTATATCATAAATACATATATTCGGATTTGTTATGAAATTTCAATTTTAAAACTTGCATACTGTTAAATAATGTTGATTATCTACTTTATGAAAAGAGAATCATTTGCATTTCTTCTAACCACCATACACACACATTTCCTACGTTGACAGAGCATGTACTCAATTGCTTATGCAGGTGCCCTAAGCAGAAAAAGAAGGATCCTATTATCATCATCCAAATTTTTTATTAATGACCATTATGTTTATGAGTTTCTGTGTACATGTAATCATCTTTCTGCGTTTTCTTCTACGGCTAGATTAGAGGACAAGTTCATTGACTGAATTTTGAAGAGAAGACCAAAGCAAAGTCTTAAACGATCATTTGATCTCTATCACAGTAGAATCAAAAATGTGTTGCAAAATCATAATCCTTTACCAATGAGTAACTCTATTTTGCTCCATAGAATTGAACAATATGATTGATAATATATATGTCTCATAAGTAAAATCATGCAAATTATTATGTGATATTGGAATATAGGAAATTGGATCTACTGATGGATGAAGCCACTGGTACTGTATCAGGTGGTGACAGATAAATCCTTTGTATCAGGTGGCGATGGATGAAGCTGCCTGTACTAGGAACTTCAATGGGATTGATAACTTTTGGATAGTTGAGAATTAATTATTTGTTCAACCACTCAATTAATAGCAGAGCCGGTTGTAATAACCCAGAAATCCGGGCCAATTTAAAAATTTTATTTTGGTAATTTTTGTGGATTTGGAATATTTAGAATGAATTATTTTAAATAATAACGATGAAAAATTTATGTTGAATAGAATTAGAACGTAAACATTTATATACGTCGTTGTTAGAATATAATTATTGTATTTTAATTATAAAAGGAATTGAAAATGGCGCGGTAGTTTGATAATTCGATTTCAAACTTCAATTGAACCCGGGTGCAAAATAAACCGGATTTTAGTGAAACCAAAAATATTAGAATCTAATTTAGAATATCTTTCCAACGAATCCAAAAAATAGAAATTTCATGGCGGGAATCAAAAGTTATGTCCAGTTGAAAATTCTGAATAGTCGTTATGGAATTCAGGCCCTTAAAAATAGCCATTTTGCAAACGACCTCGGATTTCGACGAAACCACTTTTGTTGGATCCGTGATGTCAAATTATTGTTAGATTTCAAATTTCGTAATTTTTCGAATCAATATGTGAGCGTGGCAAAGGAAAACGCGTTTGACCAGTTTTAGTTGATTTAAATCAACTGGAAATTGGCCATTTTTCCAACGATTTCAGAATTCGACGAAATTAGTTTTGTTAGGACCGTATCATCAATACGAAGCTAGAAAATATTTTTCTATAATTTTTCGAGTTAGTATGTGACCTCAGTAAATTGAAATGCGCGTTCAAATTCAATATATAGAGTTATATGTTGATTTTGACGAAAACTGATTGAAACGATCGAATCAGCCTGCGATACATATCCCATTGTGTTCGGAATGGGGGTAATTAGCTATGGACGACAGGCGGTGGGCTTGATTTCGAGGTCGAAATAAAAAATCAACTTTTTTGAAAAAAAAACCTAGACATCGACGGAATCGCCCCCTTCCCATCGTCGGCAACCGCTCACCCCACCGCCATGGCCCCTCGACGTCGGCGCACCTCCTCACGAGCCCCCCTTCTAAATTTTGAAGACCACGAAACCCCCCTTACATAATCCGACGCGCCCCTCCCCCCATACCAAATCCCGATGCCCCGAACCCATATGACCGCCGCCGCTCCTGGTGGAGCCCCTCCGACCATCCTTCAACAGTAAACCCTCCCCACCTCAAAGAAAAGGTAAATTTATTTAATTAAATCAGTTTTTAGTTTAATTTCAGTTTTAGAGAATCAGTCATTACCATTATTACAAATCAATTTCAATGATTATAGAAAATTAGCTTTTAAAGTATATAAATGAGTTTGGATTTTTAACCGGATAAAGATAGGATTTTTATAGTGAGTAAAAATACAAATTTTATAGTATATATTTAAAATAAGAAGATTTGATTTTTAACATTAAAAAGGTTCGATTTTTATTTATGAAAGGGAATGATTTTTATTTATACAAAGATTAGATTTTTAATATTATAAAGTTATGATTTTTAACGTTAGAAAGATTGGATTTTTTTAACTAAAAAGAGTTGATTTTATACATGAAAAGATTATATTTTTCTATGTGATAAGATTGGGTTTTAAAAAATAAAAAGATGAGTTCTTTAAAAATAAAAAGGTTGATTCTTTAAATATAAAAAGGCGAGATTTTTTATATTATATAGATAGTAAAAATTTGACCTTTATATGTGTAGCAGAATAAAAATATAATTTTTATTATATAGAAAGGTAAAAATATGATTTTTATATATACCATGGTATAATAAAAATATGATTTTTATTATATTTGAAAAGGCGAAATCTTTATGTAGAGAATAGCGTGATAAAAATATAATCTTTATTATATGAACATTGATATAAAAATAGAATTTTTATCTATATAATAGTGATTATAAAAATAGAATTTTTATATACATAGCAACAATATAAAGATACGATTTTTATATATGTAGTGGCTACGGACGACGAAATAGACAAAAGGCGAGCACGACAAAATCTCCTTCATATGAAGAGTCGTGGTATTGGATTAGCTAGTCGGTGAGAACTTCTCACTTTAAATTTCTTTTTCTAGTTATAAATATATACTAGGATGCAGATGGTGTTTAGTAGCACCCGACACCATCGTCAACAGACCATGGACTTGTTTGTTTGGTTGTTTGGTGATTGATTAGAATAGTAGTTGGAATTTTGTTTGTGGTGTGAAAAATGAAATTGATTTGATTGATATGTGTATGGCGTGGGCCATTATTAGACCGGGGATAAGGCTAGGCCTTGTCCCGTTTCTAGTATCGTGCCGTTATGCCGCCGAAATTTTCTAAAATATGTCAGAAGAATAAAAATATCATTTTATTGAATAAATAAACTAAACAAAAATCCATGTGTTGAAATAAAATATTTTATCGTTAAGAATATAATTTTTAATGTGTGTGTGAAGAAATAAAATATTCATTTACAAACCAGACGATTTGTTTATGTACACTGATTTGACTGATATTGATTGGGACGATAAATTTTACACATTGCCCAACTGCACAAATAATATTCAGTGTTGTGGATTGAAACCCCACACGGGTGTTGGGATGATATATGACATAAACTAAACTCAATAATTAGTTGTATGTCGATCGATCGATTGACAGACTGTTATAAGCGCTATATATTTATATTTAATGCTTAGGCAGTTGCGTGGTGCACTTTGGATGATGGTTGATTATTTATCGTCGCTATTATATACATGTGTTGTATGGCATCCATATAAATAACATTATATGGTAAATGATTGGGCCTCATTCCAATTGGAAAAATAAAGAATATTATAAAATAAAGGTTCATGTGTTGACCGTACTCATTCGTTGAGATTAGTCATGTGTTGAACGAAATATTTTAACAATAAATTTACATCTTTATCATATATAAAATTAGAAACTAACTGGAAAATGGATAAGATGAGTGGTTTTCTGGGTATTGATCTGATGTTGGTTTCGGCCTCTGGGGTTAATATTTAGGGAATCGTTCTCTTACTAATTTACGGTTGGAGTCTGATTTGAAATCAAACGATAGATACCATAATTTTTATTAAATATATTAAATAACAAAAATAGTCACACGTGGACAGTACTCATTCGTTGAGAATAGTCATGTGTTGACAAAAATATAGAGTCATGTATTGAAAGAAATATAGATACATTTGTTGAATAGAATAACGAAGCTATTGAAAAATATAAAGCTGTGTTGATTAGAGATGCGCTATTTTGACGCGAATGATATTTATATCGATTATATTCATTTTTATAATGAATATTGAAAAGAGATAAAAATCGAATATTCATAACAGGAATTCGAATTGAATTGAAAAGAAAACGAATTCGAATTGAATTGAATAGAAAAGAATTCGAATTGAATTGAATAGAAAATGAATTCGAATTGAATTGAATAGAAAATGGATTCAAAATTGAATTGAATTCAATTGAAAACGAATTGAAATAGAATTGAAATCGATTTGAATTGAAATCAAATAGAAATGAAGGTAAAACGAATTTATAAAAAAAAAAAATCAATTTTGATTTGAATTTGAAATGGAAGTTGAAATTGTTTTGAAACGAATTTAAAATGATTTATAACATACGTTTTAAAAGGAAATCGACAAAATATATATTATATATATAATATAATGGCCTGAATAGAACGCGCCACGCCGCGGCAGTTCGTGAATTTCGACCATTTATTTCGAACAGACATTACGGGAGACCCGACCGTCGGATTCTCCTAAAACTGGAACTGTTGGGTTCGTATCGAAAAGAGCTTTCTAACAAATATTAGAAATTTAAAATCTAACGGTTGGATTTGGAGATACATCCAAATCAAATTTGGAAAAGGTCGATGTAAGTGTAGTTCGATGGCCGTTGTTGGAAATCGACTGTACGGGCCTTGATAAAATTATCAAAAATAGTAATAATTTGTGTAAAATCATATGAAATTGTTTATGAAGAACTAGGATGAAAAATCCCACATTTGTAAAGATAAAAATGGATTTTTATCGAAATGAACTAGTTTTGAACTAAAATTAAGAACCCATTTATTTTTAAATAAATAAATTGGATTTGAATTGGGTTTTAAATAACCATAGTTTCTAATATACATAATTGGAATTGAATTAGAATTGATTTATGGGTTTATCGTGAACGGTGTTTTAAATAACATTTGTTCTTTAACCCGATAATAATTAGAATGTGATTTGGGTTTATCGTGAACTGTGTTTTAAATGGCATTAGTTCTTTAACCCAAAAAAAAGGAGTCTTAATGAATCTGTAATTAGATTGAAATGTGAATTGATAATGAAAATTATCTAATTTGGAAAGTGAGCGAGAATGGAGTATTACCAGTTTTGCTCCAAAGCGATAGTTAAATCTTTAATTCGATTTGAACGTGAAATGATTATTGATTTTACCGATAACACCGTGGTGTTAGATATGGAGTATTACCAGTTTTGCTTCATGGGATAAATAGGTTGAGATTGGGAAATAAAATAAATAATTACTTCGGTGTGGTTCGCTAATCTTGACTAGTTTGGAAAACCATAATTTGGTTTGATATGACATCCAATGGAAGATTAAAGAATAAATTTTAAAGAATTTATCTTTGATAAAATTAATGGGAACCTTTCCCTAAGAATTGAAATTTAGAAACTAGCTGTAGGTTAGTTAAGAAGAATGGTTTCGTAGGTATTGATCTGATGTTGGTTTCGGCCTTCGGGGTTAATATTTGGGGAATTGCTCTCTTACTGATTTACGGTTAGTGACTAATGAATTGGAATGAGGCATATGTTGTGTTTGTGTAACATTTATTTTTAATATATGCGGGTTGTTCGGAAAGGCCGGGTTTATACCCATTCTGAATAACCGATTCGACGATAAGTCGAAGATGATGATGGTGGTCGAAGACCGGAAGTCTTCACATCGTTTGGATAATTACCGATGATCCTGATTGGGCTGTACACCCAAGAGGATGGAAATAGTTGGTGGTCATCCAGACGTACTTGGAGATTGATGGATATGCGAGGAAAGTGCCTTCGGTTTCGTTCAGACCCAGAACGAACTTGTAAATGTACTGTGTGTCTGACATTGGATTTTATTCTATGTTGATTGATCTCTATTAAATATACATCTGTTTGGCGATGGAGAATTTATTCTTTTGCTTAACGCCCTTCTCTGAGACGTACGAGCTCGGAGGTTGTATATCGATGGACATCAGTCGCATGGCATGAATTGCCAGTGTGGCATGCCTAAGTGGCAATTGATCAAGGCTTCTGTTGAAAAGCAAAGTCTTGTGGTTGATGATCAAAGCACAGGCTTTGTGGCATAGCTTTGTGTATAACGTGTATTCGCGAGCCTCACACCTCGGTATGAGTTAAAAACGGGATATGGACTGCAGGGAGAGCACGACGTTTCTTTCTAGCTTTGGTGGTGTTAGTGACTTACCAGCCCTGACATTTATATACTGTTCACCTATGTGGTTGTTGGATGAGGCGCCTCGATTTTAGGTCTGTTAGGACCGGGAAACGTGTGTTCAGGACTAATTAATCCTCAAACGTAAGGGAGCACCGACCCTGAAGCATCCAGGGGTTACGCAGAGTGTGTAGTCCCGGGGCATTTGCTAGAATGTCTCGAAGCGGAGAGGAGCTTGCCCCTTGCCTCGACTCATGACGGAAATCCAATTTCCAATACGTGTATCTCGGTTTTATTTGTAGAGCCTAGTATAGCGACATAGTAGCATGGGATACTATGCCGTCTATGATTGATATTTATGATTGAAATTGTTTTGACACTATACACTTATTATAGTATCAAATGATTTGTTTTGAACGTACCAAACATGTTTGGCTATTATAAGGGAAAACCCTATCCTCCGGCTTGCGTTGCATTGTATGATGGGACCTGGGTCTTATAATAGCTTCATTTTTTGAAAAAAACATTGCGTTGTTCATTTATATGCACTGGTATTCTTGGGAGGAAACCCGTTTCGTGTTATACGGCGTGGTCCCTTGAATTACTCTCTTTTAAAGTAAAGTTTTAAATAACTGTTTTAGTTCTCACACTGTCACATGACTGACCTGGAGTTTATTGTTTTAACCTAAACTCTGGGTGCCCTTATTTTTGACACGGACAGCTAGTAGTTTTAGTTTTTGCAGATTTACATTCACAGGATCCTGGTCTACAGCTGGAATGATATCTGGAAAGCTCTGTATCCGTATATCACCTTCAGTTGTGTTTTGTATTATTTTTCCGTTGCAGTACTGTATTTAAATCTCTGATATTCTTTGTTGTATAATATTTATTCATACTCTGTATATTCTTATATTCTGAAGGAATTGTTGTAATAAGCAATGAAATGTTCTTCCGTCTGCGTTCTGATTTGTCCTATTCTCAAACGATCAGGGGTTTCGAACTGTCTTGGTCGGTTTAACGATCGATTCGGATCGAGCGAAATTCTTTGTCATCACAGTTGGTATCAGAGCTTTGGTTTACAGAGCTCGAGAACAAGACACGTTAGAACCATACGAAAGAATTCATCAGATATTGGATTAGTAATATCCAATTAGAATGACTCGTTAGAGATAGGATCAGTAGTATCCTAGAACGAGTGTGAAGAGTATATTTTTCAAATGAAAACAATATTGTTTTGAAAATTTAAATCAATTCTACGTATTTGAATATTTTATTTGTATTGAATTTGGACAATCCAATATATAAAGAGTTTGCATATACGCGTCATGAACGTATATTCGAAGTTTTAATATACTGGATAGATACAGAACCACACTCTAGTTGCCCGGACATGGTCCTGATGATGAAGTATACCATCACCAGTATTTATTTTCATGTGACGAAGCTGTGATGTCTATATATTTCCATTAGACTGGTGTGAGAACCAAAATATAGCTAGAATACATTGTTGTGATTTGGCATCAAAAACATGATTTTTTGTATATATCAAATTTATGAATTTGAAACGATAATTCACTAATAGATTGATGGATGTGTTGTTTGTTTATTTGTTTGATAATTTTGAACCATTATGCCTAATTATATCGAATATTGAATTGTATTGAAAATTGGTCGCATTTGCTTGCATATACATGTACTTACATTGAACAGGTCAGAGCAAGGAGGCTAGAGCAGTGAAATAAAATTATTTGCCCGACAAATAGGTACATGTTTACCATAATTTACTGTTTTGTTTGGGTGATGATGATTTTATGAGCCGCTTGGCTTTTTCTTTTTCTTTTTGAGATCAGAGGGCCTGTATAGCAATTTCGGGATTTTCCCGTTGCTCCCGGTGCAGGGGAGGTTATGGCAAAAAAATTCGAAAATTTAGGGTGTTAGCCAAATTTTGGAAAATTTTGAAAAGTTCTTAGAAACTGAAAAGTTGAAGAACATAAGCCGTAATCAAAACAATGGAAGTTGAGTTGAATTGTTAAACAACTTTCGGCTTCGTTCCTTTTTGGGGACGAAAAGTTTTAAGTGGGGGAGATTGTAATAACCCGGAAATCAGGGCCAATTTAAAGTTTTTATTTTGGCAATTTTGGTGGATTTTGAATACTTAAAATGAATTATTTTAAATAATAACTATGAAAAATTTATGTTGAATAGAATTAGAACGTAAACATTTATATACGTCGTTGTTAGAATATAATTATTTTATTTTAATTATAAAAGGAATTGAAAATGGCGCGGTCGTTCGATAATTCGATTTCAAACTTCAATTGAACATACCGGGTGCAAAATAAACCGGATTTTAGTGAAACCAAAAATATTAGAATCTAATTGAGAATATCTTTCCAACGAATCTGAAAAATAGAAATTTCATGGCGGGAATCAAAAGTTATGTCCAGTTGAAAATTCTAAATAGTCGCTATGGAATTCAGGCCCTTAAAAATAGCCATTTTGCAAACGACCTCGGATTTCGACGAAACCACTTTTGTTGGATCCGTGATGTCAAATTATTGTTAGATTTTCAAATTTCATAATTTTTCGAATCAATATGTGAGCGTGGCAAAGGAAGACGCGTTTGACCAGTTTTAGTTGATTTTAATCGACAGGAAATTGGCCATTTTTCCAACGATCACAGAATTCGACGAAATTAGTTTTGTTAGGACCGTATCTTCAATACGAAGCTAGAAAATATTTTTGTAGAATTTTTCGAGTTAGTATGTGACCTCAGTGAATTGAAATGCGCGTTCAAATTCAATATATACAGTTATATGTTGATTTTGACGAAAACTGATCGAAACAATCGAATCAGCCTGCGATACATATCCCATTGTGTTCGGAACGGGGGTAATTAGCTATGGACGATAGGCGGTGGGCTTGATTTCGAGGTCGAAATAAAAAGTCAACTTTTTTGAAATAAAATAAAAAAAATATAGAAAACCTCTCTCCTCTCTTCCTTAATTCCTCTCAGGCCCCCCTAAGTCAGTTCATTCAATCGAAGAAGAAAAAACAAAAAAAAAACCAGACATCGATGGAATCGCCCCCTCTTTCCATCGCCGGCGACCGCTCACCCCACCGCCATGGCCCCTCGACGCCGGCGCACCTCCTCACGAGCCCCCCTTCTTGATTTTGAAGACCACGAAACGCCCCTTACCAAATCCAACGCGCCCCGCCCCCCCATACCAAATCCCGACGCCCCGAACCCATATGACCGCCGCCGCTCCTGGTGGAGCCCCTCTGACCATCCTTCGACAGTAAACCCTCCCCACCTCAAAGAAATGGTAAATTTATTTATTTAAATCAGTTTTGAGTTTAATTTCAGTTTTAAAGAATCAGTCGTTACCTTTATTATAAATCAATTTCAATGATTATAGAAAATTAGCTTTTAAAGTATATAAATGAGTTTGGATTTTTAACCGGATAAAGATAGGATTTTTATAGCGATTAAAAATACGATTTTTATAGTATATATTTAAAATAAGAAGATTTGATTTTTAACATTAAAAAGGTTCGATTTGTATTTATGAAAGGGAACGATTTTTATTTATACAAAGATTAGATTTTTAATATTATAAAGTGTTGGATCTAGATTAACCCTAGAGGGGGGTGAATAGGGTTTATCACAGTTTTTAAACTGATTTGAAAAAATGACAGGATATTAAAATAATAAACAGATCACAGAATGCAGTAGAAATAATAGTGCAGAAAATAAATCACACACAGATATACCCAGCTTCGGCAAAACCCTGCCTACTGCTGCATTCCTAAGGTTTCTACTAGATGATAGAACAGATCCCGCATACAAGACCTTGTACACTCGCGACTCTCGCTCCTATTCTAACTCTACGCTCAAAACCCTAGACTGACCGATATCCCCTCGATCAGATTTCCCCTGATTACAACCTCGTAATCAGTAACCCAGATTTTACAGATTCTGACAACTGTTTGATCGGTCTACAATTCAAAACAAAAAAAAAGATACAACACCAGAAGTTAAACTAAAAACAAAGAAAACCCTAGTAAAATAAAACAAAGATTAAATCTCCCCTTCAAGTAAATAGGCTAAGCCCACTTGTTCACATCCGACCCACACTCATTTTATTTGCCCCGATTCTCTTGTGTTCTGGAGAATGAAAATGGCGGCGTCATTGGGAATTAGGGTTTCTTTGTCCCTTAAATCGATCGATTGATGATGTAAAGAAACTAGATGGCTTTGTATTCTTGTATGTTTCTTCGTGATTGATTCCAGAGGTTTCTTGCTTCACTGGTTTAGGGTTTCGATTTGAATCCTCCCCAAATCAATTTGATGATGTGATAAAGAGCTATGGATGTTAATCACTGAAGGCTCGAATGCTTTGTTGCTCTTGTTCTTAGATTTACTTGCTTGGTTCTCGATCGAAAATCTTGTAAGTAAATTCTGAAAATATTACTCTAATTTTTCTCTCGATTTTGGCTTGTTGTTTTCGATAGTTAAGCCTATGATGATATGGTGAATAATATAGGATTGTATAATCCTTTGATTGCGCTCTGATTTCAATATATGATTTGATCTGAATAATTGCGGTTTCCTCTATTGAAATTTTGGTATTAAAATGGAAATTTGTTGCCTTAATATGCTTCGATTAAAAACTGATTTGTTGGAGAAGGAATTGCTAAAATTGCCATACATGCTCGGCACTTATCTGATATTGCAATTTTGGAAATGAAATCATTTGCGGTCCCCTATAACAAATGCTTTCCCCTTTTTGATCCTTGCGTGATAACTGAGTAGATTTCCTTGGTCTTGATTGGATATTTAATTCTGGAAAACTTTAAACACTTGCCAAACATGTTGATCATTTGTGATTTCTTGGGGTTTAAAAGTTTTCCTGAAATGATTTGATTCCTTCTGCTGCATTGAATTTATCGAGTTGCCCCTTTTGAATTTAAAACTATTTGACGCAAATCTGGAAATTCCTGTATTTCTGGAATGACACAAAAACACATTAAAACCATTCCTGTTTATAAAAATTGCTCACTGTATTCTTGAACCCTTTAATATCCTTTGCCAGAGCTTTTCGCCTGATTTGCTCCATGCATTTATCTTAGATGAATACATTTTATTGCCGAATAAAATGTTGCTAACATGAACTCCTTGAATACACTTGTGTAAACTGATCCTTGCTATGTATGCTCCATTGAATTGTTGCCGAGTCACCATGTACACAAAAGCTTGTGTATCATACGCTAGTGTTGTGTACATGAGAAATTTTGTTGAAACACTTGGTGATGTCCACACACAAACCCTGCTTCATTCATGTGATAGCACATTTGTCCATTCCTGTTTGCATTGCTCTTTGAATTTGAACCTGACTTGGTGCTCCCATTTGTGCATGACTTACCTGAACCTTGTTGATGATCATCATAGCTATGTTCCATGCTGTAACAACCATGAAAAACTGTTTGTGGACATACACTTGAACTTGAAACTTCATTGTACCACACTCTTTGAATCTGTAGGTTGCTGTCATGAGACTTGGGTCAAAAACTGACTTGAATGCTTGAGCCATTTTATTTGAATCAGTTGTCACTGCACCATTCTGGACTTGTGCTCTACCCTGTACTTGTTCTCGGCCATGCATGGCTGCTGAACCACAGTTGCATTGCCTTGTTGAACCCATATTGTATATGCTGATCTGAAATGAACTTGTTGCACCCTAAATGTGCTGCTTCCATGCTTTGTAGCTGTTGTTCTTTGCCATGTATTGTTGCTCGACCACACTTTGGCTATACATGAGTTTCATATTGCTGTTGACCCATTTCTTCATTGCTGTGATGTCTTGTTTAACCATGGTTTGACTTTGACATGGCACGACGCTTGATTGGGCTGTTTTGACTTTGTTTATACATGTATATACATATATGTATATATACACATATATGTATATATATATATATATGTATATATATATATGGCTTCATTTTTGTGTACACATGTACACACACTTGCTTCACACCTGGCTTGAGATGATATGCACTGAGTCGAGACGGTCCATGTGGCTACTCCTCAGTTGCTCGCTGATTGGCGTGGCAGTGCACACGTGTATATTCATGCACATGTGTACATGTAGCCATCAGACGAGTTTTCCTGTCCTTGCACTGTAATATGTGTATATGCATAGACATGTATGTGTATACATGTATCGTGCGCGTGCTATATTATATATCAGATCAAGTCATGAAAAATGATGAGAAACACACCAGAAAACTGAGGCAAATAACATTTTCAAAATAAAATTTATACTTGCACATTTTCTGTTTCATTTCTATTGCAGTGTACTGTGTGTGTGTGTTTCATATGTGACAGGTAAGCAGGGATGACTGGACTGACTGTGATGACTGGACTGGACAGAGAGCAGTGAAGACTGAAGATGAAAGCCAGTGAATGAAGCAGTGTCAGTAAATAAAAAAAAATCTGTATATTGAGACTGTGAATGTATAAGTGAAAAAAAAATACCGAGTGTTGAGTGATATAGTGAGGAGCTAATTTATATGAAAAAGTGATTGTACTGATTATTTGTAATAAACAAAATCTGTTTGAAATAAAATATCATTTCATTGTTGTTAAACAGACTTGTCTATTCTATTCTGTTTATTTATAAGTACAAAAAATATGATGTGATTAAATAGTGGAGTTAATATAGATGTACTGTTTGAATGTTAGGAGTATAATATTTATATTTTAAATAAAATACAGTAAATATTTGAATTTCTGTACAGATGTATTTTATTTAAATATAAATATTACATTCCTGTTTGTGATGAAAATATAGAACAGTACAGTACCAAACACATTTATAAAATATATTTGGTTGTTATCATCAAACAAAAATCATATAATTGTGTATACAACACCGTTATATACAACAATCTCCCCCTTTTGATGATGACAAACAAATAAAAGATTTTGAATCCAACAAATGTGTTTTACAGTGAAAATTAAACTCCCCCTATTTATTAGCTCCCCCTAGCACAGAAAGCTCCCCCTATAACTGTGCATGAGTGAATATGAACTCCATAACGAATTTTCAAAATTAAAAATATTTATAAAATATTCACTCATAAATCAAAATCTAATCCATTCTCCCCCTTTTGTTATCATCAAAAGGATACAGAATTTAAAATACAGATGAAACACGACTAAAAAATATAATTTCAGCATAAGAGGAAGAATAATTATCATAAATCTCAATCAGTCAAACAAAAATCATAATATTCTGAGAACATGTGGCATATTTCACATTTTAGAGAATGACGGATTTACGATGAATTTTTTATAAAATGGAGAGAGTAAAAAAATGTATTCCAATTATTTTTCCAAAGATTTTTTATAAAAATGAGGCACAAAAACAGTGATGGATTTGGACTATAATTATAAATTCAACTTAAGTGACAAAATCGAATAATCTCAAATCCCAATACCAATCAATCAACAAATCATAATACGTCATAAAATTTCAACACATTTCACAGATTAGAAAGTGGATTGATAGGCTGGTTATTATACACCAAGGAGAATTTCAAAAAAAAATATTTACTGCAAATTATTTTCTTTTCTTTTTCTTTTGATTTAAGAGCACCCTGACCACGCATAACCAGAACTTGGATTTTTAAATGAAGTCAGTCGCAGCTTAAATTATAAGTTGTCTCTTAACCATGCATGACCAGAACTTGGATTTTTAAACGAGGTTAGTGACACACTTATATATTAATTAAATATTTATCGTTTTCAGCTCTAAATAGAAAAACTCCTCGGTATATACAACCAATATGAATGATAGGAATGTGGTAAGTACAGAAATGGACTGTGAAATAAATTTCTAAATTAATAATATTATGAAATATGACCAACTGTACCTGGATTTTTGAAAATTTTCAATTGACACTAATTCTGAAAAATAACATAACCACAATTTCATCACAAATATTTTCACTGTTTATTCAAGATGATTTTATAAAATATTAACTCTCCACATTAATATAAAGTCACGATGATGGAAGAATGATGATTGATAAAGGAGATGGTCATGAAATAATTGCCGGTTCAAAGATATTATAATAGCTGTTCAGCCATCATGAAAATATAAATAAAATCTCCTCTTGTTGTGAAATATATTGCAGTCATAATTCATCACAATTTCAAATTCTGATATATTTTGATGAATTATAAATACAGAACAATTTGGATATTGATTTCAATTTGTGAATGAATAAAAAATAAATAATTTTAAAATTGAAAATCAATTACAAGAGGAATATGAAGAGCTATACACAGCAGAAAAGGGATAAGAAAAATATATACATGATGAGAATAAAAAAAACAAAATTTCAGCACTTCCTAATCTGATACCACTTGTAGTCTCTATTAATGAGGATTTTTAAAATAACACTGGTGGCTAAACAAGGGTATCTCAGTCAACAGAAAATACTTAATTACAAAGCAAGCAACTCAAGCATACAAATTTCATTTATCAGAGCACGATAAACCTTTGATATCAAATCAAGCAGTCCTCAGAAAAATATTTACAAATCAATTTCTTATAATCAGAGCAGCATGATTCCAAAACAAACATTTTTCAAAAACAATATCAGAGTAGCACAGAAGAATCAATTATCACAACAGACTTGTCAGACGATGTTTCTGAATTTCACAAAAAACAATATATTCCATGATCCATGACTATAAAATACCGTTTATTTTAAATCATTTGAAGAAAAATGAAAATATCAGGATTTAATAAATCAATCACACCAATTTATAAATTTTTGATTTGAGATATGTGTGAGATTTAATAAATCAATAATTTCAAATGATTTTAAACAAACAAATATTTAAATCAAATAACCATGAAATAACAGAGAAATTCAAGAACATATTTTCAAAGAAATTTTCACAAGTATTTCTGACAATCCCATAGAAAAAAAATCAGATCATTTACATCAGGTTTGATAGATATTCATGATCCAAAATAATTTATTTGAAATCACTTGAATCAATGTAAAGTTTTGAAATATAATGAATCAGTCACACAAGGTTGATACTTTCCAATTTAGGAGGTGTGTGATTATTCAAAATATTAATAATTTTAGATGATCTCAAACAAACAAATTCTAACCATGATGATCATGAATAACGACGATTTTCAAGATGTATCACTGAGATTCTAGACAATTTAAAATTTCCAAGCCAATCTGAAAAATAATGAAAATATCACTACTGATAAATAATAGAGTGCTGTAATGAGTGTAATATTTCAAGCTTTTCTAAAATGAATTAGAAGAATCTTAACACAGCAACGATGTGTGAATTTCCATTAAACTTTCAGATATTCAAAAATTTAGAATTCAATTTAACAGTGTTCAAGATATGGCACGAATACATCAACACTGTTATGAATTCAGAAATAAGAATATACTTCAAAATAATTGCAGATATTTACAAGATTAAGTACCAGATCTAGAAATAATTAGAAACATCAAAGTTCTATATACGCAAAACAAATTTCCAGAATATCATGAATACTGCAACTCAAAAAAATTATGGCAGTGATAAATCAAATTAGAATAGACAGAAGAAAGAGATAGAAGGGAGAAGAAGAAAAACAAAACAAAAAAATCAAAGCAGAAAATATTTACAGAGGTGAGATTAGAGATCATACCAGAATCCAGTGTAAATCAGAATCTCTAACTCATCAGACTTGGCTAAGGAACAGTAGATGATTCAATGATGTGAAGCAGTTTGAATCAGTTTCTCTTTTCAGCACAGTTGTTCCTCAGCCTCCTTTGGTAGCTAACTGTTTAGAGGATTGAGTGGTCTAACAAAAGCAGTAAAACCACTCACAGTTGTATTTGTTCGTTTTGGTACCCAAACCTGTTTATATAACAAACCATCAGAATAAACCTTTGTACCCTTAGGAACCCAGATCTGTTTGAACTTGACGAAGCCCGTTTTATTTTTTGGGATCCAAGAATGTTTAAATGGTTTATTATAAAACGATTTCTCATCATAATTTTGAATCAAATAACCTTTGAAATTATCAAAGTTAAAATTATCAATACAATTATTTCCAAAGCAGTTTGTGGGATTGTTCAAATCATTTGAATTTTGTTTTCTAGAAACATCATTTTTCCCGAAGCGAAGACCAGATTTATTTTCACTAGAAACTTGGTTTTGTAACAGCATATTCAACGATTTTTCCCCATTAGAAAATTTATCCAATGTTGATTCCAATCGTTGAATTTTGGATTTTAGATCACCATTTTCTTTTAATAAATTTGAGCAATTATTTATAGCGATCATCTGTTCAGCATTGGTCTGTTTTAAAAACAAATTCTCATTTTCAAGCAATCTAATTTTGGCTTGAGATTCCGAGATTTCAAGTTCAAATCGTTTTTGTTTTCCAGACTCAAAAATCTTGGAATTTTCAATCTCATTTTCAAGTTCTTTCAAAATCAAATCACTTCTCAACAAATTTTCATTTTCAGCAATCTCAAATTTGAAACTTATATCAGTCTTGAAATTTTCAAATTCCTTCTGCAGAAGGTTATTCAAATTTGATAACTCAGTCTTGTTCTCATTTAAAATCAGAATTTCATTTTCAAACTTTTGAATATTTTTATTGAGATGAACAAGACTAGTTTCCAATTTCAAACAATTTTTGCAAACTGAATTTGAAGTGTTTTTAAAAAATTCAAGTTGTGACTCCAAATTATCAATTTTGCTGGTCAACTCAGAATTCTTAGATTTCAGAGACTTATTTTTCAGTTGGAGTTTATCAACAGATTTCGTTAAATCAAGACACATGTTAACTAGATCTTCATATGAGAAATTTTCTATTTCATTGTCTGTTGATTCTCCATCAGCTGATCCATCTGAATTATCATCTGTCAGACCTGTTAAGCATAAATTTGAATCTGAGTTGTCATCCTGGGGTTTTGAATTGTTGTCAGGTTTTCCATACAGCTTGTTGAGAGTTCTCCAGACTTCCTGTGCAGATAAACAATGACATATAAGATTAAACTGTTCAGTACTAAGATAATCAAATATAATTTTCATAGCACGAGCATTGAAAGCTACATCTACACTATTAAACCCATTGATAACAACATCCCAACATTTAATATTAACAGATTTTAAATAAAATTCCATGTTGGATTTCCAGTTTGAAAAATCTGTTCCAGTGAAAATATTTGGAGATGAACTGGACTGACTCTCACTAGACTGACGACTGGGATTACCCATGACTCTAGAGTTAAAAGAAAATACCTGCTCTGATACCAAATGTTGGATCTATATTAACCTTAGAGGGGGGGGTGAATAGGGTTTATCACAGTTTTTAAACTGATTTGAAAAAATGACAGGATATTAAAATAATAAACAGATCACAGAATGCAGTAGAAATAATAGTGCAGAAAATAAATCACACACAGATATACCCAGCTTCGGCAAAACCCTGCCTACTGCTGCATTCCTAAGGTTTCTACTAGATGATAGAACAGATCCCGCATACAAGACCTTGTACACTCGCGACTCTCGCTCCTATTCTAACTCTACGCTCAAAACCCTAGACTGACCGATATCCCCTCGATCAGATTTCCCCTGATTACAACCTCGTAATCAGTAACCCAGATTTTACAGATTCTGACAACTGTTTGATCGGTCTACAATTCAAAACAAAAAAAAAAGATACAACACCAGAAGTTAAACTAAAAACAAAGCAAACCCTAGTAAAATAAAACAAAGATTAAATCTCCCCTTCAAGTAAATAGGCTAAGCCCACTTGTTCACATCCAACCCACACTCATTTTATTTGCCCCGATTCTCTTGTGTTCTGGAGAATGAAAATGGCGGCGTCATTGGGAATTAGGGTTTCTTTGTCCCTTAAATCGATCGATTGATGATGTAAAGAAACTAGATGGCTTTGTATTCTTGTATGCTTCTTCGTGATCGATTCCAGAGGTTTCTTGCTTCACTGGTTTAGGGTTTCGATTTGAATCCTCCCCAAATCAATTTGATGATGTGATAAAGAGCTATGGATGTTAATCACTGAAGGCTCGAATGCTTTGTTGCTCTTGTTCTTCGATTTACTTGCTTGGTTCTCGATCGAAAATCTTGTAAGTAAATTCTGAAAATATTACTCTAATTTTTCTCTCGATTTTGGCTTGTTGTTTTCGATAGTTAAGCCTATGATGATATGGTGAATAATATAGGATTGTATAATCCTTTGATTGCGCTCTGATTTCAATATATGATTTGATCTGAATAATTGCGGTTTCCTCTATTGAAATTTTGGTATTAAAATGGAAATTTGTTGCCTTAATATGCTTCAATTAAAAACTGATTTGCTGGAGAAGGAATTGCTAAAATTTCCATACATGCTCGGCATTTATCTGATATTGCAATTTTGGAAATGAAATCATTTGCGGTCCCCTATAACAAATGCTTTCCCCTTTTTGATCCTTGCGTGATAACTGAGTAGATTTCCTTGGTCTTGATTGGATATGTTAATTCTGGAAAACTTTAAACACTTGCCAAACATGTTGATCATTTGTGATTTCTTGGGGTTTAAAAGTTTTCCTGAAATGATTTGATTCCTTCTGCTGCATTGAATTTATCGAGTTGCCCCTTTTGAATTTAAAACTATTTGACGCAAATCTGGAAACTCCTGTATTTCTGGAATGACACAAAAACACATTAAAACCATTCCTGTTTATAAAAATTGCTCACTGTATTCTTGAACCCTTTAATATCCTTTGCCAGAGCTTTTCGCCTGATTTGCTCCATGCATTTATCTTAGATGAATACATTTTATTGCCGAATAAAATGTTGCTGACATGAACTCCTTGAATACACTTGTGTAAACTGATCCTTGCTATGTATGCTCCATTGAATTGTTGCCGAGTCACCATGTACACAAAAGCTTGTGTATCATACGCTAGTGTTGTGTACATGAGAAATTTTGTTGAAACACTTGGTGATGTCCACACACACACCCTGCTTCATTCATGTGATAGCACATTTGTCCATTCCTGTTTGCATTGCTCTTTGAATTTGAACCTGACTTGGTGCTCCCATTTGTGCATGACTTACCTGAACCTTGTTGATGATCATCATAGCTATGTTCCATGCTGTAACAACCATGAAAAACTGTTTGTGGACATACACTTGAACTTGAAACTTCATTGTACCACACTCTTTGAATCTGTAGGTTGCTGTCATGAGACTTGGGTCAAAAACTGACTTGAATGCTTGAGCCATTTTATTTGAATCAGTTGTCACTGCACCATTCTGGACTTGTGCTCTACCCTGTACTTGTTCTCGGCCATGCATGGCTGCTGAACCACAGTTGCATTGCCTTATTGAACCCATATTGTATATGCTGATCTGAAATGAACTTGTTGCACCCTAAATGTGCTGCTTCCATGCTTTGTAGCTTCTGTTCTTTGCCATGTATTGTTGCTCGACCACACTTTGGCTATACATGAGTTTCATATTGCTGTTGACCCATTTCTTCATTGCTGTGATGTCTTGTTTGACCATGGTTTGACTTTGACATGGCACGACGCTTGATTGGGCTGTTTTGACTTTGTTTATACATGTATATACATATATGTATATACACACATATATGTGTGTGTATATATATATGTATATATATATGGCTTCATTTTTGTGTGCACATGTACACACACTTGCTTCACACCTGGCTTGAGATGATATGCACTGAGTCGAGACGGTCCATGTGGCTACTCCTCAGTTGCTCGCTGATTGGCGTGGCAGTGCACACGTGTATATTCATGCACGTGTGTACATGCAGCCATCAGACGAGTTTTCCTGTCCCTGCACTGTAATATGTGTATATACATACACATGTATGTGTATACATGTATCGTGCGCGTGCTATATTATATATCAGATCAAGTCATGAAAAATGATGAGAAACACACCAGAAAACTGAGGCAAATAACATTTTAAAAATAAAATTTATACTTGCACATTTTCTGTTTCATTTCTATTGCAGTGTACTGTGTGTGTGTGTTTCATATGTGACAGGTAAGCAGGGATGACTGGACTGACTGTGATGACTGGACTGGACAGAGAGCAGTGAAGACTGAAGATGAAAGCCAGTGAATGAAGCAGTGTCAGTAAATAAAAAAATCTATATATTGATACTGTGAATGTATAAGTGAAAAAAAAATACCGAGTGTTGAGTGATATAGTGAGGAGCTAATTTATATGAAAAAGTGATTGTACTGATTATTTGTAATAAACAAAATCTGTTTGAAATAAAATATCATTTCATTGTTGTTAAACAGACTTGTCTATTCTATTCTGTTTATTTATAAGTACAAAAAATATGAAGTGATTAAATAGTGGAGTTAATATAGATGTACTGTTTGAATGTTAGGAGTATAATATTTATATTTTAAATAAAATACAGTAAATATTTGAATTTCTGTACAGATGTATTTTATTTAAATATAAATATTACATTCCTGTCTGTGATGAAAATATAGAACAGTACAGTACCAAACACATTTATAAAATATATTTGGTTTTTATCATCAAACAAAAATCATATAATTGTGTATACAACACCGTTATATACAACATAAAGATATGATTTTTAACGTTAGAAAGATTGGATTTTGTTAACTAAAAAGAGTTGATTTTATACATGAAAAGATTATATTTTTCTATGTGATAAGATTGGGTTTCTAAAAATAAAAAAATGAGTTCTTTAAAAATAAAAAGTTTGATTCTTTAAATATGAAAAGGCGAGATTTTTTGTATTATATAGATAGTAAAAATTTGACCTTTATATGTGTAGCAGAATAAAAATATAATTTTTATTATATAGAAAGGTTAAAAATATGATTTTTATATATACCATGGCATAATAAAAATATGATTTTTATTATATTTGAAAAGGCGAAATCTTTATATAGAGAATAGCGTGATAAAAATATAATCTTTATTATATGAACATTGATATAAAAATAGAATTTTTATCTATATAATAGTGATTATAAAAATAGAATTTTTATATATACAGAAACAATATAAAGATACGATTTTTATATATAGTGGCTACGGACGACGAAATAGACAAAAGGCGAGCATGACAAAATCTCCTACATATGAAGAGTCGTGGTATTGGATTAGCTAGTCGGTGAGAACTTCTCACTTTAAATTTCTTTTTCTAGTTATAAATATATACTAGGATGCAGACGGTGTTTAGTAGCACCGGACACCATCGTCCACAGACCATGGACTTGTTTGTTTGGTTGTTTGGTGATTGATTAGAATAGTAGTTGGAATTTTGTTTGTGGTGTGAAAAATGAAATTGATTTGATTGATATGTGTATGGCGTGGGCCATTATTTGACTGGGGTTAAGGCTAGGCCTTGTCCTATTTCTAGTATCGTGCCATTATGCCGCCGAAATTTTCTAAAATATATCAGAAGAATAAAAATATCGTTTTATTGAATAAATAAACTAAATAGAAATTCATGTGTTGAAATAAAATATTTTATCATTAAAAATATAAATTTTAACGTGTGTGTGAAGAAATAAAATATTCATTTACAAACCAGACGATTTGTTTATGTACATTGATTTGACTGATATTGATTGGGACGATAAATTTTACACATTGCCCAACTGCACAAATAATATTCAGTGTTGTGGATTGAAACCCCACACGGGTGTTGGGATGATATATGACATACACTAATCCCAATAATTAGTTGTATGTCGATCGATTGATTGACAGACTGTTATAAGCGTTAGATATTTATATTTAATGCTTATGCAGTTGCGTTTTGCACTTTGGATGATGGTTAATTATTTATCGTTGCTATTATATACATGTGCTGTATGGAATCCATATAATTAACATTATATGGTAATTGATTGGGCCTCATTCCAATTGGAAAAATGAAGAATATTATAAAATAAAGGTTCATGTGTTGACCGTACTCATTCGTTGAGATTAGTCATGTGTTGAACGAAATATTTTAACAATAAAATTTACGTCTTTGTCATATATAAAATTAGAAACTAACTGGAAAATAGATAAGATGAGTGGTTTCCTGGGTATTGATCTTATGTTGGTTTCGGCCTCCGGGGTTAATATTTAGGGAATCGTTCTCTTACTAATTTACGGTTGGAGTCTAATTTGAAATCAAACAATAGATACCATAATTTTTATAAAATATATTAAATAACAAAAATAGTCACACGTGGCCAGTACTCATTCATTGAGATTAGTCATGTGTTGACAAAAATATAGAGTCATGTATTGAAAGAAATATAGATTCATTTGTTGAATAGAATAACGAAGCTATTGAAAAATATAAAGCCGTGTTGATTAGAGATGCGCTATTTTGACGTGAACGATATTTATATCGGTTATCTTCGTTTTATAATGAATATTGAAAAGAGATAAAAATCGAATATTTATAAAAGGAATTCGAATTGAATTGAAAAGAAAACGAATTCGAATTGAATTGAATAGAAAACGAATTCGAATTGAATTGAATAGAAAACGAATTCGAATTGAATAGAAAATGAATTAAAATTGAATTGAATTCAATTGAAAATGAATTGAAATAGAATTGACATAGAATTGAAATCGATTTGAATTGAAATCAAATAGAAATGAAGGTAAAACGAATTTATAAAAAAAAAATCAATTTTGATTTGAATTTGAAATGGAAGTTGAAATTGTTTTGAAATAAATTTAAAATGATTTATAAAATACGTTTTAAAAGGAAATCGACGAAATATATATTATATATATTATATATATAATATAATGGCCTGAATAGAACGCGCCGCGATAGTTCGTGAATTTCGACCATTTATTTCGAACAGACATTACGGGAGATCCGACCGTCGGATTCTCCTAAAACTAGAACCGTTGGGTTCGTATCGAAAAGAGGTTTCTAACGAATATTGGAAATTAGAAATCTAACGGTTGGATTTGGAAATACGTCCAAATCAAATTTGGAAAAGGTCGCTGTAAGTGCAGTTCGATGGCCGTTGTTGGAAATCGACTGTACGGGCCTTGATAAAATTATCAAAAATAGTAATAATTTGTGTAAAATCATAAGAAATGATTTCTGAAGAACTGGGATGAAAAATCCCACATTTGTAAAGATAAAAATGGATTTTTATCGAAATGAACTAGTTTTGAACTAAAATTAAAACCCATTTATTTTTAAATAAATAAATTTGATTTGAATTGGGTTTTAAATAACCAGAATTTATAATATATATAATTGGAATTGAATTAGAATTGATTTATGGGTTTATCGTGAACAGTGTTTTAAATAACATTTGTTCTTTACCCGATAATAATTAGAATGTGATTTGGGTTTATCGTGAACTGTGTTTTAAATGGAATTAGTTCTTTAACCCAGAAAAAGGAGTCTTAATGAATCTGTAATTAGATTGAAATGTGAATTGATAATGAAAATTATTTAATTTGGAAAGTGAGTGAGAATGGAGTATCACCAGTTTTGCTCCAAAGCGATAGTTAAATCTTTAATTAGATTTGAACGTGAAATGGTAATTAATTTTACCGATAACACCGTGATGTTAGATATTGAGTATTACCAGTTTTGCTTCATGGGATGAATAGGTTGGGATTGGGAAATAAAATAAATAATTACTTCGGTGTGGTTCGCTTATCTCGAATAGTTTGGAAAACCATAATTTGGTTTGATATGACATCCAATGGAAGATTAAAGAATAAATTTTAAAGAATTTATCTTTGATAAAATTAATGGGAACCTTTCCCTAAGAATTGAAATTTAGAATCTAGCTGTAGTTTAGTTAAGAAGAATGGTTTCCTAGGTATTGATTTGATGTTGGTTTCGGCCTTCGGGGTTAATATTTGGGGAATTGCTCTCTTACTGATTTACGGTTAGTGACTAATGAATTGGAATGAGGCGTATGTTGTGTTTGTGTAACATTTATTTTTAATATATGCGGGTTGTTCGGAAAGGCCGGGTTTATACCCATTCTGAGTAACTGATTCGACGATAAGTCGAAGATGATGACGGTGGTCGAAGATCGGAAGTCTTCACATCGTTTGGATAATTACTGATGATCCTGATTGGGCTGTTCACCCAAGAGGATGGAAATAGTTGGTGGTCGTCCAGACGTACTTGGAGATCAATGGATATGCGAGGAAAGTGCCTTCGGTTTCATTCAGACCCAGAACAAACTTGTAAATGGACTGTGTGTCTGACATTGGATTTTATTCTATGTTGATTGATCTCTATTAAATATACATCTGTTTGGCAGCGGAGAATTTATTCTTTTGCTTAACGCCCTTCTCTAAGACGTACGAGCTCAGAGGTTGTATATCGATGGACATCAGTGGCATGGCATGAATTGCCAGTGTGGCATGCCTAAGTGGCAATTGATCAAGGCTTTTGTTGAAAAGCAAACTCTTGTGGTTGATGATCAAAGCACGACCTTTGTGGCGTAGATTTGTGTATAACGTGAATTCGCGAGCCTCACACCTCGGTATGAGTTAAAAACGGGATAAGGACTGCAGGGAGAGCACGACGTTTCTTTCTAGCTTTGGTGGTGTCAGTGACTTACCAGTCCTGACATTTATATACTTTTCACCTATGTGGTTATTGGATGACGCGCCTCGATTTTAGGTCTGTTAGGATCGGGAAACATGTGTTCAGGAATAATTAATCCTCAAACGTAAGGGAGGACCGACCCTGAAGCATCTAGGGGTTACCCAGAGTGTGTAGTCCCGAGGCATTTGCTAGAATGTCTCGAAGCGGAGAGGAGCTTGCCCCTTGCCTCGATTCATGACGGAAATCCAATTTCCAATACGTGTATCTCGGTTTTATTTGTTGAGCCTAGTATGGCGACATAGTAGCATGGGATACTATGCCGTTTATGATTGATATTTATGATTGAAATTGTTTTGACACTATACACTTATTATAGTATCAAATGATTTGTTTTGAAAGTACCAACCATGTTTGGCTATTATAAGGGAAAACCCAATCCTCCGGCTTGCGTTGCATTGTATGATGGGACCTATGTCTTATAATAGCTTCATTTTTCGAAAAAAACATTGCGCTGTTCATTTATATGCACTGGTATTCTTGGGAGGAAACCAGTTCCGTGTTATACGACATGGTCCCTTGAATTACTCTTTTTTAAAGTAAAGTTTTAAATAACTGTTTTAGTTCTCACACCGGTCACATGACTGACCTGGAGTTTATTGTTTTAACCTAAACCCTGGGTGCCCTTATTTTCGACATGGGCAGCTAGTATTTTTGGTTTTTGCAGATTTATATTCACAGGATCCTGGTCTACAGCTGGAATGATATCCGGAAAGCTCTGTATCCGTATATCACCTTCAGTGTGTTTTGTATTATTTTTCCGCTGCAGTACTGTATTTAAATCTCTGATATTCTTTGTTGTATAATATTTATTCATACTCTGTATATTCTTGTATTCTGATAGAATTGTTGTAATAAGCAATGAAATGTTCTTCCGTCTGCGTTTTGATTTGTCCTGTTCTCAAACGATCAGGGGTTTCGAATGGTCTTGGTCAGTTTAACGATGGATTCATATCGAGCGAAATTCCTTGCCGTCACACCGGTCCTAAGACTTATGATGCCAGGTGCGATATACTAAATGATGCTTTCCAAAGTCACAACGATACTAAATAATATTCATATTGTAAGGCATAAATATTAGAAAATTCAACACTGGTATTGCGGGTTAATATAATGCATGCATTACAAATATAAATAACGTAGTTATGTGCAGTTTCTTCTATATCATTAATTCCTTCATGCACTGCAATCTCATTTTCTACTACATCAAGATTGACCTGCATTATCAACCCAATCTGTCATTTTTGGACTGCCAAGAGATCCTCTCAATGATTTGGCTGTCTCTTAATTTCTTTTTTGTTTTTTCTAGTTAGTAACTTTCAGATGGTTGCTTTCGTGGAAACATTACAACTAAATTTTATTTTTCTTCTAATTGAAAATATGATTCTTGTTAAAAAAATATAGTAAGAAAAATATTAATTTTGTTTTTAACAACAATTTTGTTTATCAAATTTATAAATAAAAATTGATATTTTGTTAAACATGTTCAGCGTTTACTAATTTTAACATATGTAACCAAATTCAAATTCTCCTCTACACTCTTTAATGTAAAAAAAACCAGTTTTTTTATTTTTCACATAAGTTGGAATAAGAGAAAAAAATTAGGATCGGTCAGCTATGATTATGATTTAATTTACTCATTTCATTTTTATTTTGAGGTGTTACAATCATAAATTTTCTAGTTAAATTACCAAACATAAAAGGATGAATTTCAATTGCATCATCAGAAATAATCATAATTCTAATCACTAACCAAAAATTAAACTAAATAGGATAATTTAGAATTTAGAGAACCTAAGAACCTGAGATGTCTAAAATTGTTCTTTTTAGTTGGCCCTTGCGTGTCTTCAATTTTTTTTATCGCGCCTTCGATACAAGTAGAAATTAATTTGTACTTCAATATTGATTTGAATGAAGACTGTTGCTTTTATGCTTTACTAACGAAAACTACATGGCTTTTATACCCTACAAATCACAAATGAAGAGAGATATTAGGAACTAGGAAGTAGAACCTGGAAAGTAGAAACTAGCTTATTGAACACAACATAAACAAATTAAAAAAATAGCCACACCCTATTCTACAACAAAGAAAGATTCTCAGTTATTACGTAAAATTCACACTTCTTCCCCTTAAACTCTTCCCTGGTTTGTGTGCTTCGCCCTTCTTCTCTAGGACTCCAACACGCAATTCAATTTTACGTATCCTGCCTTCGATCTTTTTTTAACGCTCTGCGTTGTTTGATGGGTGGAAATTTTTATGCCCTAGATATAGATGATGCCCTGTGCGTATGCCCCTTTTGCACAGGGTTAGTGCCAGCTATGATTAATGGTGTTGATGATTGATACAAATGACATATCCTCTTTGTAGCAATTTTGAAACTATTATCAGGCTAACAAACCTGGTCTGGCATAAAAAAATGAACCGATGGATTTGGAAACCTAGCATAATGAAATAAATGAACCGATGGATACTACAAGTCTACGCCTCTTTTAAATCACCACTAACTGAAATGCCTTCGAATTATTCAATGGTGGATGCATTGCCATTTAGTGGAAATTAATGACAAGTGTTGGGGAATGCCCTTAAAGCAAACTAAACACTAGAAGGAAGGAAATAGTGTTCAATGGATTATATAAATTTCTTGAAATCTTTTTAAGTTATTCAGAACAAAATGCAAATCACAGATATGAGATGATCACAGATTCAAACACAAACACATATAATAATAAATAAAAAGCAGTAAATGAAAAAAAACATTGGAATTTCATACTGGTAAGGAGTTACCCTATATACAGTCCCACATAACTCTAGGTTCCATTGTTGACAAGTCGTTGATAACACTTGAAAATTGTTACTAAAGTTATTTGTAATACCAATGAGTATTATGTGTAGTGATATATGAACAGTTAAAGTGTAAATATGATTTTATGTTATGCATAACTAAAAAAATAAAAATTGTTTACAACATTACACATTAAACCTCTATATTCATTATTTCAGCAATTGATAGTGTGCGTAACATGAGTCATGCACTAGCGATGATATCACTACACATAAATGGATTTAATTGCTTATTTTAATGACTACACTATTAAACTGGATATTCATGTAGGAAACATAAAGATTTTTTTACACAAACTACTTATTTTAACGAACGTTATATCAACCAAACCACATATTCACCTGCTTCAAACAAGGCTACTCCAGTCGTTTTTCCATCAACACTGTATTCCCATGACATAACATCATGAACTTCTGTATAATACCCACTTAAAATCAGCTCCAACTATATTCTATGAACCGTTACATCACTCTAGCACCTACAATCTTTCTCTCCTTGCTAATTGTTAACCCATTAAAGCCTAACTCCCTCAGTGTGCGCAGCACGGGTTCCAACATAGTATTTAGTAAAGATCAATTAATACAACATAAAATACAAGGTCAAACACACAATCCATTTGCAAGTACGTTCTAGGTCTGAAAAAAACCGAAGACACCTTATTCCTCGTCTCATATGTCCAATACAGGAGAGATACCCTTGCACATCCGGACAATTATAAGTATGTCCGGACCACTGCCACTATAACCCCTTCAAGGGAGCTACCCATATCCAGGGCATCAACAACAATCCATTCGATGTGATGATTTCCGGACTTGCACCATCTTCAATATCTTCGACTTTTAATCGTCATATAATTATTCGAAATGGGTTAAATCTAATCTTTTCGAATATTTATGCCAAAACAAATCAAATCAAATCCATATTGGATTATCAACTCACCGATTAAGTTTCCTTTAATTGGTTTACTTTCATAAGATATAAAATCTTATTCTCAAATTTGGTTAATTCATTTGGCTTTCAAAAATCAGTTCATAACCTTATATAAAGGTTTACTTAAGAATTCCATTCCATTTATGAATTAAATTTTTTATCTCAAAACTCCTTCTTAAAATTAGTTATATAAACTTTTACACAAAACCGCCAGATTCCACTTAACCGTTTTTATCATTTAAAAGAATGTAAAATTGGCTTAAATCCATTTCAAATCAGTTATAATGATTTTTCACTATTTTTATTTATATAAAAATAGTCCATACCCGTAATTTCCAATTACAGGTCACTACTGGTCGTGGCGTTGTTTTTAATCTAATTTGAATTTAACAGTTCTCAAAATCCAACCGTTAGATTTCAAAAATCTTGTTATCATTCGAAAGATCTTTTCAATACGAACCCAAAGGTTCCAATTTTAGGAAAATCCGATGGTCGGATCCCCCGGTACACTCATTCAAAGCTACGGATCGAAATTCGCGAACTACTGTTGCGAGACACGTTCTATTCTGACCAATATTCGATGTATAATATAAAATACATCAAATCGCTTCGAAAACGTTATGTATATATTATTTAAAAAAAATATAATAATTTTCCAAAACCATATTTTCATATTTTCAACCCAAAAATCATTTATTTCAATATTATATCATTGTCATAATATTATAATGATTAAAATAATATTATTTTTCAAACTTCAATATTTTCATTTCAAATTTTCCTGAAATTCATTATAAAAATAAACAAGAAATTTTCGAAAAGAAATTTCTTTTAAAACACTTTCTAGATAGCCTAGCCGTACTATGCATTATATTGTTATAATTCATTTCGAAATCAGAACTTTGATAGGCCATAAGTATATGAAAATTAGTTGAAAACCACTTATCATAGTTATGAAAATTCATCTATATTATAGTAAAATCGGACATCAAATTCAAACTTTGATGTTTCATCTATTGTTATATTATTAAAATATTCATTAAAAATTCATTTTTATTTATTGAGACTTAACCAATGAACCAATAACCACTTTTATTGTTCCTTTTCAAGCGGTGCATTTTATAATACTCAATCTACCGTTAAACGACACTTAGTTCACACAAAAAGTGCACTACAACTATATAAGCCTTAAATAAATAATGTGTATACAGTCCTATCAATCAACAGATTGACAGACTACACACTTGGGATTAGTGTTCATTATCATCCTAATACCCATGTGGGTTTGCATCCATAACTAGTGAAATTATCTACACACTTGGGAGATGTATAAAATTATCATCCCAATACCTATGCGAGGTTTACATGACGATCCATGTCAACTTATCTACGCACTTGGGAGATGTGTAAGCTACTGTCATCCCAAAACCCGTGTGGAGATTTCAATATAATCAACAAACAGTAATCAAAAAATTTCTCAACCCAAAACCATTTAAGGTCCAATCATTTTCCAATTGACATTGTTTATAATATAGATATCTTATACTCAAGGGATTTCACATATATGATATAAAAATCATATTTTTACCACTATACTCAGCATTTCACATTATATTAAACATGTATGACCAATGTTGAACATAATTAAACATGCTTAATTAACAATTAACAGTTAATTAATTCTATCCCTATCTACGTGAGTTTTGGTTTCTCACCGCGGTTTTCCACTCCGCCAAACTTTATTCGGGAGGAATTCAGATTCACACACTTGACACTAACAGTCGTACGACTCCTTCGACACTTGTCGTCGACTCACAATACTGGATCTAGCAGCTACGGGGCTCAAACAACTCACAAACACACTCAAACTCATGGATACTTTCAGATCCAGAGTTTTAAGATGATTGTAAGGGGGTTTAGGGGTGTCTAGGGATCAAGCAAGAAGGTAGGATCCACAGTGAAGGGCTGTAGGGTGCTAACGTGGGTGAAGCCATAGGGCGTGGGGTATGAAGGTGGCTAAGGGCGCAAAGATTTGATTTTTGAGTGGGTAAATTGCAAAATAGTGTGAAAATGATTGTTATAAGGTTTAGAGGGGAGATGAGGGCCACAACAGTGGAGGGAGGGGCAGCGGTGGCTGGTGCAGGCCAGAGGAGAGGTAAGGAGCTGGGGCGACGTTTAGGTTGTGGAGGAGGGGTAGGCGGCGGCCATGGGAGGAAGAGGAAGGACCTGAAGGTGTGAAATGAAAAATGGAGAAAGAAAGGAGAAAGATGGAGAAAAGAAGGGGGTTTTATGCAAAATGGGGTTTGCCTCGTATCGCTGAGGTGTCGCGAGGAGGGAAGGAGGAAGAAAACCTCCAGGGGCCATTGATGGGTTGACACTTAGTTTTGCCTTATTAGGCTTAGTTTCCATCGTCAAACACTAAAGTGTGTTCGTTCGACTCGAGTTCATCCAATCGTGTGATCAAATGGCAATTTCGTTTTACATGAAAATTTGAGTATTTTCATAAAACATAATTATGGATCCAATGGAATAGGTTTCATCGAATTTCGAGTTCGTTTGACCTTCCGTTTTATTTTTCGACCGTGTTTTCGCTTAATTTCGATTAACTGGTTATCCTGACACGCGTTTAATTCTCGCATGCACACACACTAACTTCAAAATTTACAAAATTTGGAATCATACAATTTTTTGATGCTAAGGATCCGATAAAATTGCTTTTGGTGAAATCCGAGATCGTCTCAACAATGTTCCTTTGTAAACTGCTGCAATCGGCATTAAATTATTAAATTTTCAAAATTGGCCATAAATTCTCATAAAATTAAATTAAAAGTAATTTTTTAATTGGTTTCAAAGTTCTGGGTCGTTATAGAGACATTATCACTCACCTTAACCAATTTAGCCCAAACTAGCTCTAAAACGTAAAGCTCGTCAATACGAGTTGAACGCATGAATCCGCGTCCAAATCTGATATTGTATGAGAAAGTTATGGCATATATAATTTTGTGGATCTAATAGGTGATTAAACTAATATAAACCGTAATTAATTTAGCAAATTACCTGGGTTAATCACCCTCCTAATTTTCCCCACTTCTCGTTCAAAGTCCCAACTACAGAATCTAACATTGTCGCCTTTTCAAATCATCGTCGTCGCCGCCCTGGTGATTTTCCGACCACCACACTTCAGCTCTAGGTGCGCTTAGATCTGCTCTTCCCATTGACGTTGACCTCGCCTCCGTCCATCACCTACAACCTCTTAAAACACCCAAAAACCTGCCACCATTTATCTCCCGATGGTCATCACCACATGCCCCCATCTAAGATCAGGCTCATGTGATGGAATCCACTCACCCACGTTCTAGTTTTCTTAGTTAAGACTAGCCTAACTCGGCCCTGATATGTGTGCAATACTAGCCGTTGGTTTGAGAAAGGAGGCCATGAGCAATAATGGCCAGAGAGTGAACATTAGTGGAAGGATAATGGGCCAATGAGATATTACGGTTATAACTAATATTTTATTAATTTAATTCTCAAACGGGTCCAAAAACTCATGAGCTCCATTCAATGCATGCTGCCTTCCGTTCTGCATGTAAAAACTTCTTCTGAAAACAATGGGACTAGTCTCAAAACCTGAATTGATTGTATGCAAAAGATAACTTATAAAACTCGAATTACAATGTCAATTTCTTACCGAAATTGGCACACGTTTAATTTATGCATGAACAAATGGTATGTCTGATTGCTACAAAACTTGACAGCATGCATCACTACAATGATACAGTTTCGATGGTATGAGTTTTGTTGAAACCAGAGATTGTTGCCCAAAACGATAATTTTACGCGTATATCAAGATCGTTATGACCACAAATGGTCCGAACTCGAAATATGGCAATCCTTATACTTTTTATTAAAATAACAGATCATACAAACTCAACGGACTAGTCTCGAGTCCCAATTTGACCGTTTATGAGAAATTACCTTTTGGAACCGTCAATTAAACAATTAACGATCGATATTTAAATAAATTATTTAAATATATAATCGTTAAAATAGGGATCGTTACAATTAGAGACTGTCAGTAATATAATTAGTATTTTAATTAATATATGTAATTTAGTCAGTTTATTCTTAGATTATGATAAACTTTGTTAATGATAAAAGGAGAGAAAATATTAAATATGCATATATTGAGGGAGAGCACAAATTAAGGAGGAGTTACTGAATTCAGTGGGAGTCATAAAGAAGTTAATGAGGTATTTTATAAAATGGTTCTCACCATCAAAAAGGGGGAGATTGTTAGTATCATGGATTGTAGTTTTGATGATAACAACCTCAGGTAATGAATATTTTACATTTTATATATACTAACTATTATCTATATATATATATATATATATATATATATATGCAGGTAATTGATAATCAAGAATGTATAGTATAAAGATTGAAGATTCAGAAAGTTGATTCAAGAATTTGAAGACTCGTGAGTTTCAATATTCCAAGATATTATAGATTCTTAGAAATATGTTAAAATTCAGCTTGCACTTATCTGATCTCCATCCAATTTTCATTAAATGATTTCCAAAAATATTTTTGTTTTCATATTTCAAAATGACTTTAAACAAAATAACACTTTTTAAATTCTCTTTACAAAAAAGCTTTTAGATAAACTTTATTTTCGAATAGTCCTTTCAAAGATTTTCAAAAAGAAAAAAAATTTAGTACTTTAGTTTGAAATATTTTTACACTTATTTTTATACGTTTGTACTATGATTTTGATACTTTACTATTATACGTTGATTTGACTACTTATACTTTTAAAGTAATTTTGATTTTATTGTTTCTTTTATGCTTGTACTTTGATTTTCAATTGTATACTTTTTATCTACTTTGGTTTTATTAATATATTTTGATTTTATACTTATATTTATATTTTGATATTATATTGTATATTTTGATTTTACATAAGATTTTTATACTTTAAGATTTTGATTTTAACTTGATAATTATGAGTTAATACTATTAGAAATATAATATTTTTAATTTAGTTTCATATATTTGATTATATATTATTTTAATATACTTTTACTTAAATTCTTTTAAAATATTTTTAACAAGATTTCTTAAGTATTACTATGTTTAAATTTTACATTTACTATGACTAAATATGTTTGCAAAGTTTTAAAACATTATATGTAAGTTTCTATTTTCAAAACAATTTCAGAACAAAAAAGTTTTTGAGTTTTAATTAAGACCTGTCAACATAAGGCCAACATCATGTTGACATGTAACAGTAAATTTTCAAAATTTAAATTTGAAAGGAAGTATCCTTTCATAATAGGTTATTTTAACATCCATATTCTATTACCAATATAAATGCTCTTCTTCCAGAAATGAGATTAACTAACTTCGTCCATATTTATTCACTGTCTTTACTCCTCTCTTGAAAATCTTAAAATTTATAGCCATATTTTGCCGATTTATCAACCAAATCAAGTTATTTCTTCTCCGATTTGATTTTACATCAAACTCTCATGGTTTCTACTAAGAACAAAGTGCAAACCAAAGTTACAAGGGCACTTGTAATCAATATCGAAAGATCTAAGTCTGCATTCACTATACAAACAACTCAAAAACAGATATGATTGTGGCTAGTTGGCCCTAAATCTAGTTGGTTATGATTGTACCCGTCTAAAGCAATTGACGGTGACTTGTTTTGCCTGAAAATCAAGTTGGACGAGGATCCATGACCCGTAAATTAATTGGTCTATCCAGAGGTTGGTATTCTAGGGGGTGTTTCCTTGTGACCTTGAAATCAAGAAGTGTAGTTATTGACATAAAAAAGACCATACGTAATGTAGGACTAAATGTCGCGTAATTCTGAACCAGTATAAAAATTCCTAGTGTGTTCTTTCCATTACTACTTTTTTCTTAACTTTTATTGCATATTTATTTAATTAATTAACTAATTTTTTGATCATTCTATTTATATACACATAACTATATTACATAATATTTCTAAAAGATTTACAAATTTAAGAAAATACCATTCATCCCCTTTTACACTTAATCTATCATTAAGATCTACATCACTTTCACTTGTGAGATTTGGTCCATAGGAGTATAAGATCTAATGAACTCCGCAATGGTTTGAAGTCTGTTTCTACGGTATACGAACTTAAACAATATGAACAAAGAAACTATAAGAGATCAATAGGCTGAACGAAAATACAGACTCACAATGTATATAACAAGTGAATTATTTTCGCTTACTTGCATGGGCATTATTCATCGCATCCGTGGACTGGCTATAATAGGATGTGACAGAGAGTTATACCATTGCATATACATTAGATTGCAATATTAAGGTTGTGTGACATGGTTTTACGTTAAACATTCATTCAAAAGATGGTTTATCCATTTGCTTTAGGTGAAATCTCCTAAATTAGCATATGCTACCTTATATGATTTCCAATGACTTCAATTTTTTAGTATCTAATGCAAAAGTGGCAATGGGAACTGGTTGAACAAAGACAAAACAACGAGCAGAAGACACCAGTCAACGACTATAAAACACATAACGAATCCGTTGTATAAGACACAACATTGAAACGAATAGTGATCTCTCATATCCTTCGAAGAAATCCCACTCATCATTATTAACTATAGGATGTCAATTCTCTTCCTAAGAGTAACCAAATTATAAGATAGGCTGGTGCTCACTTCTAATGTAGAGTGAAAAGCAGACCTCAATCCTTCGAGTTGTGCACATGCATTATGATTTTGTTGTCTCAAAATTGGGACGTGCTCAAATGTTTAAATCTATACGACATATACCAATCATAAATAGAAGAATTACTCAAAAAAGTCATTTGTAAAGGAAAGTTTATTATTTTTAGCTTGATCCATACTTGAAGTAAATTCATACAACCAACAATTTGGCGTACATATTTTCTTGTGTATTGAGTCAAGTTATACAAATGTCAACTCAAGCATGTCACGTCATAAGAATACATGTTCACTTGCCTAAACACTCATAGGCATAGCTCGTACACATTTTGAACATTTTGAAAGATCTTTTTTCTCATCCTTAACAACTTGTCGTCCGCTTCTTCTATGATGCCAGAAGACTTATCCAATAGCTTGTACACATTATGATCACTTATTTCTCTTGATCCTCCAAGTGGCCCCATTAGTGATTTTCCTTCAACTGCCAAACCAATGATGGGAAACGCTTAGTGATGGTCATCTCACTAAATGGAAGATGAAAAGTGTAGGTTTTTGCAATAATTTGCTAAATAAAGTGTTGGTCAGTGCATTGTCGACCTATTCATGTGTGAGCTTAATTATATTCAAAATCCCCGATTTGGCTATCGTGTCCTTAACAAAATCATACTCCTTGTTTCAATCCTTTCTTCTATGGGTCCCTACGTGACCGTGAAGCTTTAACAACTCTTACTTCATCCAATGGTGCCTACATTACTAAAACTTTATTTCAGACATACATTGTCTACCATTAAATATAATATACAAAACGTACATACCAAAATGTTCCATATGGTAAATGCAATATGATCTTTACAAATAAACAATAAGGATGATCATACTTTACTTTTGGTCGTTTGACTCTGTGAAGCCATCAACTTTATCCCTTTGTTTTTCCTTTTCAACAGTTATATCTCTATACCAGCCTCCTTGTTGGTATCATGGGATGGTGTGCTCTCCTTTGAAGCTTCTTCTTCTTGATCTTGACCTCGTATACGTACGTCGTAAGTGTTCTCCTTTAACTTACCTTCTCTCCACTTGGACTATTGCTAGTTTCATTGTTATTTCCTTCATCCTCCACATCACCCTCTTCAATATGTATTTTAATAAGTCTAGCTCTAATCTCTTGAGTTTTGAAACGGTTTGAGGAGTGCAAGTGGTTGAAGTTGAAGCTGTTAAGATTGTCTCGCATGTTATAAGGAGGAATGATGTTGGAATTAATAGTCCTACATCATGGAATAAATTGAAGGAAATGCATAAAAATACGAGTTTGTAGGCACGTTACAACAGGGATTCCTTTTGTTACAAGGATGTGTGTGCCAACTCATATGCGTGCAATATATACGGAAGGAGGGGGGCTTTGTTCTGATCGTTACATAATAGTGGTATCGGAGCCGAAGGTACGGACTGGGCCATGCAGGCAAGGCAGTGCTCCCAAAATGTACTCGTAGGATGTGAGCCAAAGGGGAGATTGTTAAGTTTGTTTCGCATGTTGTTAAGGTAGGAATGGCGATTTGAATAAATAGTCTCACATCACGAAATAAATTGAAGGAGTGAAGTTCAAATATAGTCTGGTAGGCATGTAACAACAGGGATTCCATTTGTTATATGGGAGTTGTGTGCCAGCTTATATGCGTGCAAGGAGGGTGGCTTTGTTCCAACCGTCGTTACATAACAAAAGCTGAAGTTTTTTTGCAATGATTGCAAAAGGGGTCAATTCATAAATGCATAACATGCAACCTTGCAAAGCTAGCAACATAAAATACAAAATTTAGCGAAGCATTAAAGAACAAATTGTTTTGATTCGACAGTAACGACTGAACTAGAATTGTATTTTCAGCAAATTTTCATCAATACCCCTGTAATTGTACATGTTGTTGACAAATAAAGAACAAGAGCTGAACAATACAAATCAATTTGCTAGTACTGCGTCGATTAGCGGTAAACGATAATTCGATGCTCACTTAAAAAACAACAACTTCATACTAACGAATTCAGCGCAGCTACATTAATCGCAACACAAATAATCTAGATTAATGCATGTATCACAAACTAAAAAAGTTGCATAAACTTGATACAAAAATGGATAACTCATCCTATCATCGTCTTTTCTATATATTTTGAATTTGATATATTTTACTAGATGTAGTTTTTTGCTCTTGCGATGGTACGTAGAAACGAAACAAAGAAAAACAAGGGGGAGGTGGGCTTTCGGGGGTGGGTTTGCTGTGGAAGAAGCGATACAACAATTCTACTATTCCCAAATTAGGTTTTGTCAAGAACTGCGAATAAAAGGAAAACACATGGGCCCCTTGAATTTCCCTATGTAAGTCCAAAATATGAATACATTGTTCATAAGTTTTGACAAAAAAATAATTCAGACATTGCCGGACTAAGCGAATAATGGTTAAAATATTAGGAAGGCTAAGCTAGAAAATTTATGTTTTCTTTAATATTACAGTATCCGCCTTTCCTTTTTTCGTGGATTGGAAACAAAAACTGACCACTCAGCCATTTTTGGAGAAGTAAACATAGATCCGTTTCTGGAGACAATGCCAACCCAATCTTAATACTTTTTATCAACCGTCTTAGTGCTTAAATGTTCCTAAAAGATTAAGATTTGCCACTTTTCTTCTTCCTCTTTTCTTTTTCTCCTTCGCTAAATTGAGATTGTGATGTCAAACCAAATGATTTTGGTTCAGTTGGATGTTTAAATTGAAATCACGATGCAATATTGGACTCCAATATTTTCGTTATGAAATAAAAGCGTATAATTTGTACGAGTTGTGATCCTGTATAACTCTTGAATCAGGAAGGTTGTGAATCCTTCCAAAACTCACTTTGAACATACAATCTCGCGATTTTTGAGATCACTGGTCTACAATATCACATAACCAAGTGATAACCACATTCATTTGACTTTTTTTTTAAAAACTGATTGCATTTTTTCCTTTTTTTATGTTGATGGCGGGTAGAACTCCAATCCGTACTAACAACTCTGCACTTATTGCTATGATTGCAGATAAGGTATGAAGGTTTTTCAAAATTTTAGTTTTAATTTGAGAAGTTCTTGGACTGTCGTCATAGCTATAAGTTTGTATTTAGGGATTTAGAACTTAGTAGTAAAATATTGAATGTGATGAAAGCCGTATATTGAATTTTATTTGTTGAACCAATGCTTAATTTCCATGAGAAAATCATAGAAAAAATATTGTAAAGTTTAATATTCTTAGTTAGAATTTTTTTACATAAACTCTGACATTATCCTCCCAAAAGATAGCGATTAAGTTGAGTTTATGTGTTGTTGACCAGCTTGATGAGGCCATAAGTTATTCTCAAGCCTTCTGTTTGAAAGTGGTGTAGAAACCTGTTCAAGTAGAAAATAACTTTGATGATTTTTTACTCGAGCGAAGTGAATGCCTTTTAAATGTCACAATACGAATGCGATAATTATGGAATATGGATGCTCAATTCGATTTTATTATGGTTAGATACTGTATTTCAAAATGTAATTTCATAGTTGAAAATTCAAGGTTTGGGCTATCAGATGTTATACCAAAATTTTGGTGGACCGTACTTTTGCAACCATAATCCAATAACAATCAATCATACAATCATAGTAGTTAATGCACCAGGCTTAAGTCTTTGGCTTTTTTATGCAACTTTTGTACAAGTGTGGGTTTTTTGCTAGGAAAAAACTGCACTACGAAATGCTATTAAAATGATAAATTTAGTGACTAAAAACATGGATTAGTAGGTACGAAGTCACAAATGCACTTCCGAAACTAAAACGATCACAAATTCAAGTTTCAGCACCAAAGAAATATAAGTTATAAGGCACAAACAACAAAATAATGATAACAAAAGGCTACAAATGATAAATGAATTCAAGTTCAACTTCTAATAATTCCTACTACTGTAATGAATCGTGAATTTTCGACCTCGAAAATCGATATAAAACACCATATCGACTATTCATGTGCGTGCTTCATTATATTCAAATCCCAGATTTGGCTACCGTGACCTTAACAAAATCGTACTCTTTGTTTCAATCCTTTCTTCTGTGAGTCCCTACGTGACTGTGAAGCTTTAACAAAACTTACTTCATCCAATGGTGCCTACATTACCAAAACTGTATTTCAAACGTACATTGTCTACAATAAAATATAATATACAAAACATACATACCAAAAAATACCATATGGTAGATGTGATATGTTTTTTACACACAAACAATAAGGATGATCATACTTTACTTTCGGTCGATTGACTCTGTGTAGCCATCAACTTTATCCCATTGTTTTTCTTTTTCAACGGTTATATCTCTGTACCAGCATCCTCATTGGTATCATGGGATGGTGTGCTCTCCTTTGAAGATTCTTCTTCTTGATCTTAACCTCATATATGTACGTCGTAAATGTTCTCCTCTAACTTATCTTCTCTCCACTTGGACTATTGCTAGTTTCATTGTTAATTTCTTCATCCTCCATATGACCCTTTTTAATATGCTTTTTTAATAAGGTCCAGCTCTAATCTCTTGAGGTTTGAAACGGTTTGAGGAATGCGTGTGGTTGAAGTTGATGTTAAAGTTTGTTTGCTATTATTGAAAAAGGGGTCAATTCATAAAGGCATAACATGCAACCGTGCAAAGCTAGCAACATAAAATATAAAATTTGGCAAAGCATTAAAGAACACATCGCTTTAATTCAACAGTAAACGACTGACTAGAATTGTATTTTCAACAAAATTTCATCGATTCCCCTATAACAATATATGTTGTTGACAAATGAAGAGCAAGAACTGAACAATACAAATCAGTATGCTAGTAATGTGCCGATTAGTGGTAAACGATAATCCGATGCCCAAATAAAAAAAAAATCAACTTCATATTGTTGAATTTATTGCTGCTACATTAATCGAAACACAAATAATCTACAAGTATGATTAATACATGTATAACGATCTAAAAAAGTTGCATAAACTTGATGCAAAAATGGACAACTCTTCCTATTATCGTCTTTTCTATATATTTCGAATTTGATATATTTGATTGGATGTAGTTTATTGCTATAGCGATGGTACGTAGAAACAAAATAGAGAAAAACCAAGGAGGAGTTAGACTTTTGAGGGTGGGTTTGCGCTGGAAGAAGCGAATACAACAATTCTACAGTACCCAAACTGAGTTCTATCAATAACTGCGAATAAGTGAAAAACGCATAGGCCTCTGAATTTCCTTGTGTAAATCTGAAACATGAATACATAGTTCGTAAGTTTTGATAAAATATAATTCGGGTATTGTAGGACTACTGAAGCGAATAATGGTTAAAATATTGGGAAGGTTAAGCTAGAAAATTTATGTTTTTCTTCAATATTACAGTATCCGCCTTTCCTTTTTCGTGGATTGGAAAAAAATCGACCACTCGACCATTTTTGGAGAAGTAAACATAAATCCGTGTTTAGAGACAACACCGACCCAATCTTAACACTTTCTATCAATCGTCTTCCATGCTTAGGTTTCTAAAATATTTAGGTTCGTCACTACTGCTTCTTCTTCTTTTTTGCTAAATCGAGATCGCGATGCCGAACCTAATGATTTTGGTTTAATTGGATGTCTAAATTGAAATCCCGATTCAGTATTGGACTCCAGTATTACCTTATGAAATAGAATCACACATTTTATACGAGCTGTGATCCAGTATAACTCTTGAATTGGGAAGGTTGAAATTCCTTCCAAAACTCGCTTTAAACGTACTATCTCGTGATTTTTGGGATCGTTGGTTTACATAATCACATAACCAAGTGATAGTCACATTCATTTGAATTTTTTTAAATAATGATTGCATTTTTTTTCCTTTTTTCATGCAGATGGCGGGTAGTGCTCCGATCCGCACTAACAACTCTGCACTTCTTGCTATGATTGCAGATGAGGTACGATGGATTTTCAAAATTTCAGTTTTAATTTGAAATTTCTTGGATTGTCGTCATAGCTGTAAGTTTGTATTTGAGGATTTAGAGCTTGGTAGTAAAATATTAAATGTGCTAAAATCCAAACATTAAATTTTATTTGTTGAACCAATGCTTAATTTCCATGAGAAAATCATAGAACAAAGATTGTAAACTTTAATGTGAAACTATAGTTTCTTAGTAAGAAAAATTTACATAAAGTGTGACATTATCCTCCCAAAAGATAGTGGTTAAGCTTAATTTATGTGTTGTTGACCAGCTTGACGAGGCCATAAATTTTGCTCAAGCCTTCTATTTGAAGTGGTGTAGAAACTTGTTCAAGTTGTTCCTTCTTATGAATTTCAGAAAGGACTAGTGCCGTGTTGCTTGCAAGACAAAAAATTTGATCATTTTTTTACTCCAGCGAAGTGAATGCCTTTTTAATGTCACAATATGAATGTGACAATTATGGAATATGGATGCTCAATTCGATTTTATTATAGTGAGATACAATATTTCAAAATGTAATTTCACAGTTGAAAATTCAAGGTTTAGGGTATCAGATGGTATACCAAAATTTTGGTGGACCGTACTGTTGCAATCGTAATTGAACAACAATCGTTCATACAATTTGAGTAGTTAAGGCGCCAGGCTTGAGCCTTAGGCTTTTTTGTGCGATTTTTGTACATGTGTAGGTTTTTTGCTAGAAAAAAACTGCACTACAAAATGCTACTAAAAGGATAAATTTAGTGATAAAAAACATAGATTAGTAGGTACGAAGTCATAAATGCACTTCCGAAGCTAAAACGATCACAAATTCAAGTTTCAGCACAAAAAACATAAGTTATAAGTCGCAAACAACACAACAACGATAAAAAAGGCTACAAATGATAAAATAATTCAAGTTCAACTTCTAATAGCTCCAACTACTATAACGAAGCAGGATCGACCTCGAAAATCGACACAAAACACCATATCGACTATTCATGTCTTGGAAATACCGAAACATAAATAGAAAGAAGTCAGAGGATGAGAAATAGAAAAAGAAAGTTAGAATAGAAGAAGAACACAAATACGACAAAATGAGAGTTAACACAAATCTCATAGTGGAACGAATAATATATATATATATAATATTACTTTGAAATACAAACTTGTAACTGTATATATATACCATTATCAGAGTGCAACACAATACATCACATCGAAAATAAACTCTCTCTCTCTCTCTCTCTCTCTCTATATATATATATATATATATATATATATATATAATGTTGAAGCTTTTGCTCCAAGCTCCTCAAAGTATGTCTATAAAATCCCGACTACTTGATAGCCTGTACAAATTTAGGCATCCAAGAGATAACGGTAAAAAAAAAAAAAAAAACTATGGGTCAGTCATGGGACTGGTGTGAGAAAACTCCATTCGCTTGGTTTAATTTTTTTAAAATCCTTTTAAAAGAAAGGATAATTGTAAGGCCAATCCGCACATAAATACGGATGGTTTTTACCTTACGATAACCCAAAATATTCTTTAAATCAATATTATTATGATATAATACTGTCTAAAATCTAAATCAAGTAAAACAATATAGCAAAACGTTTGCATCTCACGCTCCACGTACATAGTATACAATCAAAACCGCGGGCGCTTATTGCAGAATAGATTTTCAACTCTGAAAAGGTATAGAACCACCTTCCGATAGTGTACCTCTAGAGAAAATACAATAAGAATTCAACAAGAACATCTTGCAACCCTGTCTAAACGTGATCGACCACTCACTTCGCTTGAATGTTCCTAATGTATTGTCACCCTACGGTTTGGGACCACCGTATTCCCGGGAGATACATAAACGAAAGAAGAACGAATAAAAATTTCTCAAGATGGTTACAATACACCCTAATTGGGAGCGATCCACTTAGCCATGTGACCTAGCTAATTTTATACCATTTACCGGTTGAAGAGGCTTAAGGTTATAACTTACCCTAAAACAAATCACATCTTCATTTACTTTGAATGCCATATCATCATACCTGCCAAATGACAAATTTATTTCCCCCAAAATACCATGGGTATAAAGCTAAAGTCACGAATTCTTCTGCCATCAACGTAAATACATTGAAGAGACCAACTTACGCGATTTATTAGAGATACTTTGTCAGACATTCGTTCATACAAATTGTTTTGGGATTGGATAAACCGAAGACACTATTCTGTAAATCCATCTTTAGTAATTTCTACCTAGGATCGCAAGAACAGCCCTTGCAAAAACTTTGTCTTCGATTGTCTTCACCATATTTGATTCACAATGCTAATGCCCATACGGAGTTGTTTTCAGATAATAAACCAGACCCGATCTCTCCGTATTGACAACGGAAGTGGCCTAAAAAGCTTTGATAATCGGTTATTTAACTATCAAAGGAAAACATCCATATAACCAACAATCTTATTTCCTAATAGAAAATTTACCGATCAACCGTCAATCAATATTTAGCCCTTTTTAAACTAATTTCTTATTAATTTATAGTACACCTGATCCCGGTCTCTCTATATTTTCAACGGAAATGGCCCACAAAGCTTTGATAGTCGGTTATTTACTGTCAAAGGAAAACATCCATACAACCAACAATCTTATTTCCAAATAGAAATTTTGCCGATCAACCATCAATCAATATTTAGCCCTTTTAAATTAATTTCTTATTAATCTATCATTAACCAATTTCTCTTCAATATCTTTATCCAACTATTTCTCCAAACTCGTTTAGCCTCTCAAGGTTCTTCAAAAACCATTTCCATCTATTACAAACATTTATTTTCTATATTCTAGAAAATATCTCTTTTTAACATCGGAAAACATTTCCATATATTCACCAATTCTTATTTTCTATATTTAGAAAATATACATTATCATTGGAAAACATTTCCAATTCTTATTCATGAATCACTATTCTTCCACATTCATTAGTCCCTAGTCGTAATCTAGTAAGAGAACAACTCCCTAGTATCAACCCCTAAGGCCGAAACCAACATCAGATCAACACTCATGAAGCCATTTAACTTGACTAATATTCAGTCAGTTTCTAATTTCCTTAAATCCATTTCTTAACTTCTTATGAACAAAATCATTGCTTATGCAACTCTCAAGTTCAGTTTACAAATCCACTTCTTTAATGGAAAACATTGAATATAACGATAACGTTATAATCCCTGCTTTCGAAATATTTAACTTCAAAATATGTCTTTTATTCATTAATTTGAATATTTTATACAGCCCTAGCCTTATATCTCGTCTAAATTATGCTTCCATTGTCCTCATTCCCAAATTTGCTGGTGCTAATTCTCTCTCTTCTTTTCGTCCCATCAGTTTACTTAATTCCACTTTGAAAATCATCACCAAAACCCTTGCTAATCATCTTCAATTTGTTATTTCCGATCTTATTGGTGTTGAGCAATCCGCTTTCATTCATGGGCGTTGCATTCACAATTGTATTGCAGCTACTCAAGAGATAATTTCCTTTTGTCATAATTCTTCCATACCTGGTGTTCTCCTAAAACTAGATTTCTCCAAAGCCTTTGACACTGTAAATTGGGAATTTATTATTTAGATGTTCAGGCATAGAGGATTTTCTTAGCGTTGGTGTAATTGGATTGAGTGTATTCTAAGGACTGGTCACTCATCTATTTGCATTAATGGGAACAATGGAGGTTTAATTAAATCTAATAGGGGGCTTCGACAGGGAGACCCGTTATCACCCCTTATTTTTGTGTTGATTGCAAATGTATTTAATCAAATGTTAAAAAGGGTGATAGCAAATAATTATTTTGATGGTATTCATCTTCCTAATTCGCCTTTGGCAATCTCTTACCTTCAATTTGCAGATGATACCATCATTTTTTCATCTCCTGATCTTAACCACATTAAATTCCTTAAAGTTATCTTATATGTCTTTGAGCTTATATCTGGTCTTTCTATCAATTTTTCCTAGAGTTCTATAATTATGTTAGGCAAAGCTGATTATTTGGGGTCGTTGATCTCTTCTATCCTCAACTGTTCTATCCATAATTTTCTCTCAGTTTATTTGGGCATCCCCCTTAGGCCCACTAAAATCCATAGAATTGATTGGTTGCCACTCATTCACAAAATTGAAAAGAGATTATCTTCATGGAAGGCAAACTCACTGTCATCTGTTGGTCATTTAGTGTTGGTTAAAGCTGTTTTGTCTGCTTTACCAATATATTGGATGTCTTTTCATAAACTTCCTAAATGGGTAATTTGAAAAATAGACTTAATCAGAAGTTCTTCCTTATGGAATGGGAATAAAGTCAAAAGATTAGTTAATTGGCACACCGTGTGCTTACATACTAATCGAGGAGGTCTAGGTGTAATTAACCTCTCCAATTTCAATATGGCTCTTCTTTCAAAATGGTTGTGGTGTATAGTTTCACCTGGTTCACTCATATGGAAAGATTGGATTCTTTCTCATTACTATTCTGGTAATTCTCATTGGGTTTTGCATTTCCTCCCTTCTGTTAAACCTTCTCCATTCTGGTCAGGAGTAACTTCATTTATTCCTCGTACACTAGTACAAAACAGGTCATTTGCGTCGGTTTTTGAAGCTTATTTGCGACTATTTTACAACCGTCGCATATGCGACCATCGCAATACATGTAAACTTACTGCGACAGTTTTAAAACTGTCGCAATATACAGGTTCTTGTGATGCGTATTCCATAATAACAGTCGTCGTAGGCTAATTCATTAGCGACGGTTTATTTTACACCAGTAGCAAGAAACCGATATTTAACTTCAAAACTTTGACCTTGTGCGACAGGTTTTAAAATAACCGACGCGATAAGTTCAGCATTTGCGACTGTGTTTTATCTATAACAGTAGCAAATAACTTCTGAATCCAAAATGCAAATCCGACCGCATTTCATTTCAACCATTATGAATGTCAGCTGTCAATACAGTTCAACATTTCCTAGCTTATAAGCAATTCACAAAAAATATAAATACAAGAAATACATACACAATTCACAAAATCTTATATCATTTGAAAAGAAAACACTAACATTGATAACCATAAAACATAATTAGTTTGCATGAGTCATAACTAGTCATATGCTAAGCCCCAACCAATATGTGTAAATACTTACATAATACTTATTTCATGAGAAATTAACATTCTTTACATGACTACAAAAGAACAAAATGGATCAGCCAGCTTAAAACTTAAAATAGCACAATTTGTCTTCGTGGTGGTTGACTTGAATCAGCATCTGCCAAAGAAACCAACATAGCATTATTTTGACTACAATTGAAAATATATCAAACATAGAATCTCACACTGTGAAATTGGACACTAAAAAATATGCAAACAAGAAACTGATCATGAATTGCAAAATAGTGACATGAAAAGTACCGTAAATACTATCCTAAAAGTAATGTGAACTGATCATATCTTCTTGTAAACTGATAGGTAATATTTCTGCCATTAACTTTGGTTTGCAGTTTTTCTCCTCTAGGTTGAGCAAAGCATAAAGCTGATAAAGGAGAGAACACAAGTATGTTAATGAACTATCAATCACCAAGAAAAGAAAATCTTAAATAGTACAAATAAAAATTTCAAAGTAGCGTAGAATATAGACACAAAAAACTTCACTGCTAAATTAGACTTCCAACGCCTTTTGATTTTCTGTAGACTAAACACCATTGCCATGTGGTACATACCAGCACATGCTTAGAAAATAGAATTCAGCTAGAACCTCAGCTAATTTACCAAAACTGCTAGTAATTAATTAAACAACACAAATGCGAAATATAGTAGTTCAAAGAGACATAATCTACATCAACAATTTGTCTTAGCATTCTTACCGTTGAGGGAAACAGCAGTTAACATAGTTTCAGATTCACATAAAGCCTTACTCTAGGATATTTAAAAAAACAACAGTAAACATAGTAAAAAAATAGTGAAAATATTTTAAGTTTTCAATAATCAGTTGTTTCAGATTTGTTAACCAAAAGTAGTATTCAATCAGTTATTGAAAAAAAAATGCATAAACTGAAGTCGTATACTCTAAGGATTATATTTACAGTATGATTAAAACCGAAATTGAACAAAATAAGTGACCTCCAGCATGTATAGTACAAAAAAAATTGAACACCATAGTTCCTTGCAATAAAGTTTCCATAACATAAATTAATAAACTATCACTTTACATTCTAAAAAAAATTATTAAGCTTATGACAAAAAGGTAACAACGAATATGCTCTAATCCTATCATACAAAATCAATTCAGAATAGTTCTTCATTGCCTGATGTGTATTTAAATCCTATTAAAGTCTCTTAAATGCCATTAATGCTTGTAGAGTAATATAAGCAGTTAGCAAACCCTCCCAGCAAAGTTTCATCTTCCTGGGATTTAATTTCATCTTCCAAACTACTGAAAAAGATTTGTTATAATTTCCTCTTCCTGTGATTTAATTAATGATTATAATAGTATTACATTTGTTTAACTATTAATTGCCTCTTCATGCGGATATTTAGTATTTAATTAATGATTATATTAGTATTATATACCATTTTATATTAAAACTCAAGCAAGTTAAAACTAATCTTGAGGCTTGGCGTAGATATAAGCAGAACAACAATGTGGTAAAACTATAACAAGCAGTCTCCATTCAATCAATCCAACACAGGTTCAGATGATCTAACATTATATGATAGTCACTCCATACAAGTATAGACCCCAGAAACGAGATAAAAAATTACTGACTTTTTTGGTTACAAGAAAAACCAATACAATTGTGCAAAAACATGCATGAGGAAGAAGAAAAATCGTATTCAGGCTTTACTTACACCTGAGGGGCCTACCTTTCTTTATTAAACAGACATAAACACACATGAATCAAACTCTAATACACGAGGCTGTATAATGGGGTGTAGGAGAAATATGGGTTCGATCAGATTAGGGAATAAAATCGGTTTGCATAAACATGCACATGCACGTGCTGGTGAGCCACCATGTTGCTTCACCAGCACCGCCACCAAGGCTCCCTCCGCCTGCATGATCACCTGGTCCACTGCCAACAAACCAGACAAAAAAAAAAAAAAAAAAAAAAAAACATTGTCCCTACCACTACCTTAAACCTGACATCTACAAAGACAAGTCCGATGCTCCCACTCAACCGTGAAAACGTGAAACCCAAACCATATAAAAAACTGACAGTAAACACTAATCCATGTCGAAAGTCTTAAGTGAAAAGAGGAAAAGAAAAGAAAATGAAATTACCTCTAATCATTTCACAAATTGCATTATCCGATATAGCGCAAACATGTGGACTTGTCATAGCTTTACTTCTATATGCTTCGATGTAATCATCATTTCCATATAAATTGACTACTTTGAATAGGTTTACGGCTACCAGTACTGGCCTAGCTTTAGTCTTGAATAGAACAAATAACGAGCAATGCAATAAAAATAAAAAAAGTATTAAACCTGATCATGAATTTATGAGCAGATTTACCTCCAACTGGTCATATTATAATTCAAACCTGATCATGAATTAACAAAACGCCTTAAAGTTTTTCTTCTCATTGTAATATCCTGAAGCAATCTTTAGTAACCTCTACTTCTCTGATTCTGCAACATAAAAATGTTTATATAATAGTTTTTGAAAAAAAGAATAATCAACCGTTGAAATTAATGGTGGAGATCTATTGTGTTAGCACTTGCATAATCAACGCGTGGCCCCAAGTAGAAACTTGTTGATGTTAAAAATGCTGACGTTGAGGATGTATGTAACATTTTTTAGCCCAGGTCCAGCTACAAGTAGACCACTTTCCTGCCTGATATTGGCAGTATCAATATAAAAAAGTGAGTGAACTTTACTGCACAAAACTAACAAGCAAAGTACTGTTCATTTGAAAAACATGTAGTTTCTTTATCGTTACACATTTCCTTTATCATGTAGTTTCTTAAATTCTCCAATCTCGTCATTTGAAAAACATAGTACCATTCAAGTGTGATAACCAAATTGATCTTAATTCTGAAACTGTGATTATGACTAAATGTATATGATGTCATACATCTTATACACTAAAAGCTAATTCCTTTTTATACCTCATGAAATTCAATCCACCTAATTCTCAAAGTGTATTATAGAAACCATGATAATTTGTGAAGGAGTGCATTTGCCCCCATTCTAAAAAATATTATCAAATGAGCCGTTGGAATTTGAATCTTCTACGAATAGTTCTCATATATGTGTTCTGGAAAGTTAGCAACTCACAAGCTAATGAACAGATATACCTAAACATTATGTATACTAACAAGCCTTATCCATTAAGGCCCCACTGGAACTAAAACATTTTCATTACTAGATGAAATATATATTTTAAAATCATAGACTGTTTCATTTATGAAAACAAGTTGTTTAAAGCAAACATAATATACATAGGAAAAGCACAAATAAAAACAAACTAAAACATGGGAAGTGACATACTGTAACTTCAATGGGGATTCAAGTGTCAACCGGATGCTGATAGTAAATATCAATGCAATTAATATTAAGCCCCTTCAATCAATATCAACACCTGAGTCGAGTAGCGCAGTTTACCTGAGCCGGGTGGCTTAGGTAAGCTGAGCCACTCGGCTCAGGTAAACTAACCCATAGGCTCAGCTTACCTGAACTGAGTGGCTCAGTTCACTGAGCCATCAGCTCAGGTAAACTGATCCAGTGGAAATGTTTGGATATAGGTATATTTACCAGAGTGGCCGCTGAGGACGCGAATTGGCAGTAATGAAGTGCAGTGATTGCCTATTTTCTAATAATAAGAACATGACTAAAGGATATTTTTAGATGATCCTAGATGGCACAAGCATATAACAAGGGAAAATAAATCAAATAACAACATATTTGTAAATCAGCAAGAAAAAATAGTAAAACGCACATACCCATAAGTCAGCCCATAAACTCACATCAGACTTCGGAACAACTACTGTCACATTTGACATACGTTTGGCTGCAGGAATGATATCGTCCTACAGCAACGCACACATCTCCTGCATTGGATGACTTCAAATAATGCACACTATCAAAGAGTCGAACCTGCAAATTAGTTATTGTATTTCATATCGAACATCATATACGAATAACATTAGCTTTCTACGCTATATTTTCACATCTGCAGAGCTCTGTACCATCGGCTACAAGATACACTCATCTTTTACTTCAGCGTTGTCTGTTTTTCAAGAACGAGAAACATACAACAGAAATTCAGTTTTTTTGCATAAAGATTTTTTTTCCATCAACTATATCAGACCATTGTTGTTTATGAAAAATCTTGAATGTACCTGTTTCTGAAGCGTTATCAACTTTTGCAAAACAGCACTTCTCCCACCAGCAACATGCATGTCAATATCTTCTGCATGGTATGATGCTCCGATACGTTTCAAAACAACACCAATGACCTCCCGTGGAGAATCAATCATTGAAATTTCCCCAGAAAGTTCAGGACTCCACAGATCTTCCCAATCCTGTGATGCATATAAACGCGGCTCTAATATTTTAGGTATACATTTTGTATTTCTAGAAAAGTAATGCGAGTGTGCTACAAGAATGAAAAAAACTGCAAAGAAATGTAGAAAAGAAACGTAGGTGTGCTACAAGAATGAAAAAAGCTGTAAAGAAAATGCAGAAAAATAATGCAAGTGCTCTACAAGAATGAAAAAAATGCAAAGAAGTGAATCTATTATATATTTCATTTATCTGCAATCTCTCTATAGACTTTAAGTTTATAATGTATTACAAAAGGAATTTTGTATGATATTTTGGATGAATCACAGATGCAGGATTATTTCAGAAGTGATTATTATTATTTTCCCAGTTATAACCCAAATTCAAACAATTTGCTCCTATCATTAATTGGCCTTGTGTTCCACCAACCCGTACTTTTTCAGGGCAAGCAAACTAAATTGAATTGAATTTGTCTCTCCATTCAACGGTATTCATTATTTGCAATTCAAGTTAATATTGATATGAACATTTTTCGTATCAGTTCTCATATATGTAATTTGCACTTGTAAGAAAATTTGATACTTAAATACATCAGAATAACAATAATACTTAGGCAAAATGACGATGGATATCGAAGGGAGAAACAAAATACGTGAGGGAAGAGCATGTTGAGGGAAAGCGGGGAAATCATAGAAACAGAATTACATTTTACTTCTTTACCATTGTTTAGAATTTAAAAACCAAAGTAAAATCAACATTCTTTTTATTTCAACCATTTTTTTAATTTTCTTAGCTCCTTCAACCTTGTTTTATTATTAGTAATAATTTAAATGCTTGTATTTTCATTTATGAAAATAATATTTAAACAATAAAAAAGTAGGTTTTTTAAAATGTAAACACTCAAAATTTTAGAAATAAAGGTTTTTTTCGTAAGCGATGAAGAATTAGAAGGATGTCTTTTTAAAAGAGTCATTGTTAGAATTTTAGGATTTTTTAACAGGCATAGCACGAAGTGAACAAAGGTTCACCAAGTTGATTTCAATGATCATTGCTGGTAGTTGCGTCAACATTTTGTCATTGCTGAATGTCAGATCCCGCTTCATAATAAAAACTGATTTATGCTTACAGTAACTACACAAATAACACACTCGTACGCATAGGTCCATAGGCCTGGTTCATATCATTTTATATTTTGACAACTGAGTAAATCCCAACTGTTAAAACATTAAAATATATTTTGTAGGTCTCATCTGAAACTCTTACTTCCATTAGAAAGATTATCCCATGTTTCTTAATTTGATTGAATATCCACGATTAGTTAACACGTAACGCACATTTTGCAACAATGAACATTTAGTTTACCAATTACCCAAACAACAGATTATTCATTCTTTTGTAGGTTTCACGTAGTTTCCCTTTTATCATTATAACAAAAATTTAAATGCAAACATGCATATGTTCAATTGAATATCTAATATTTTATATAGCATAAAACCTCAATGGCTATGAGACTGGTATCCCGTCATAAACCAATCAGTGAAATCATAGGTATGCGTGATCACAAGTGTACAAAGATAACTAGTTATTACTGTCATCAAACGAACTTACTCGTTTATGTTTAATGCATAGATCGAATGATATTTATAAGAATCTTTATAAGACAAAAAAATTATAAATGAACAAAAGAAACCAACAAAGAAATTTTGCAAACAACTGGTCATCGCGATGCTTCTGTCTCACTTGAGATATTTTATGCATTACTAAACTTTTATTCACAACAACATATAGGTTTTTTCATCCGCTTGGCAGGTACAATGCTGCAGCATATATTATCTGGATAATCATGTACAGTTATATTGCATTCATTTATCTAAATATAGCCATATTATTTCCAATTCTATGTATTGAAGTGTCAAATTCAGTGTATTTAGGAAATGCTAACATCTTATATCTTAACATGAAGTTCTAGAAATTATGTTGTAAGTTTGCCTTATGTATTGTTAAATTATTGATTATGCCATTTTCATCACATAAACAAATAATGTGCACTAATTATACTCTTAGACATCCAACAAAGTTTCTAATGAGTGCACCAATGCGAAAGAAAATTAAGATGAATAACTCTACTGCAGTTTAATTATTCATTCATACATGCAAATCCATAACTAATATTGAACCAATGGACCAGCATTTATGTATAGGAAACAAAGCAGTCACAAAACTTTATACAATCAAGAGCATACATCCAACTTTTGGGAAATTCGTATGTCTAGGGTTTTCCTAACAATCTATTCACGTCTACAAACTATAGCATCCACCAAGTTATTCTACTGTGTACCTACTAGTCTTTGTAATTAATAGTGAAAATTCCACGAACTATCTTCAACCACTCTTTTTGGATTATCGAGAATACCCTCTACTCTTACCAAAATGGTTTTTTTTTCTGTAAGAGATCAAGATTTCAGACCAAAATGGTCAACGGGATGCTTCTGTCCCACTTGAGGTATTGTTAGAATTTTAGGACAAACAATTGATCTAAATCTAAAATTAAAATATTAAAAAAAAAAACCTAGACATTAACTAGAAGAAACAAAGCCAGTCTAGCGAAAGGGAAATATGCGAATCTCACCTTCCATTTGTTGCTTAAATTGTTGAACCTATCTTCCTCTTCACCATTCTTTATGGGTTCAATCAACCGATATTTAATTGCAAAGCTAAGCCATGAATTTTCAATTGAAACAATATCAGCGGCCATCGCGTTTTTCGAGGTTGAAGGCTGGATTTCGTTCTTCTTAGTGGATGGAAACCTGGTGCATTAGTTGGAGGCCGTGATTTTGCTCGATCGAAACATGGAGGAGATTTTTTTGGTCAAAGCAGGTGGAGATCTAATTTGTCTGATTGAAAAAAAAAAAGTTAAGGAAAGGCGAATGCTGGTGCAAGGAACGGACCTGAATGAAAAGGTACGCACGTGCGACTGTTTTATACTCAATGGTCGCAAAATCAAACTTCACCAATTCCAACCTACTATTTGCCACGAATTTAAATACAACTGTCGCAAATTATAATATTTGCTACTGTTTTTAAACAAAGCGGTCGCAAATTTGTCTTCTACAACATTGTACTAACAACTTGCTACGGTTTGTAACTAAAACAGTCGCATATAACCATATATGCTATTGTTTTAAGCTAAACCGTCGCAAATAAGGCGACCCAAATAAATAGTTTTGTGCTAGTGCGTATTAAAAGTTTGTTTCATGTTAGCCTAGATAATGGTGAATCTTGTTTATTCTGGTATGATATTTGGCATGGTCAGATTCCTCTTTCTCTAGCTTTTCCTTTGATCTCTGATGGTTGTTCTTCAGTGGCTAATTTAGTTCATAATGATCCTTCTTGTCTTTTTCCTCCATCTTTTTTTGATGTTCATGTCCTCAATAATATTCTTGATGTCTCCAATTTGATTCTTCATACCCAGATTTCTCAATCTCCTGACAATATGTTTGGGCATTGTCTCCAATAATAGAAATGAATAATAGAAAGTAAATAGTACTTTCCTGAATTCGATAAAAATCAAATTTTAATGTATAACTCTCTTTCGGATAGTCTCTATTTGATTAACGATAGAAACTTTGGAATAAATATACCATTTCAGGTCAACTCAATTTCTGAATTCATTTCAGATTTATCTCTTCCAAATATTTACCAGTTCCCTTTTATAACTATTTTAATCTGCAAAACATTTGCTATTAAATCCTTATGGATTTATTTCGATTCTATTTACATTTGAACATCAAGATAATTTCATCGTTTTCCTTTTGAAACGATTTTCATTTCCCTTTCTATTAATCATTTTTGAACATACATTCCCAAATTATTAATTGATAATGATTTCATTTTATTTATAAACACCGTTTATAAATCACTAGTTATTATTATTAAAACAGATATTATTTTCTAGCCTATTCGAAATTTGATTTCTATTTTATAAAATAGATTTCTCTCTTTCAAAAACTCAATTTCCTTTCCAATAAATTTGCAGGGTCAATGTTAATCAAAAATCTCAAACACACAATAATCAACCACATATTAGTTATCACATCATACAACACAATATATGAAAAACAACAATATAAATGTTGAGGAATCCAGATGGATTCCTCCAACCTGTTTCCCTGCATCCACATATGTTAATAAATATAAATGTCACATTGTTGTCAAAAATCTTAAAATCTTATGATTTAATCCCGATTCAACTTGAATCTCTCCCTTTACGATTCGATTTTTACATTACGATTCAAACTTAGTTAAACCGCAATAAGAAAGCACATTCAACTTGTACTAACATATGTAATATGCTTGTTTAAATTCACAATCCCTTGATAATGCTTTTAAAACAAAACAAAACAAAAAGGAAATTGGAGGGGAAAAATGAGTTTTAAGTTTAATTGTAGAAATTCAAACATCTAAATCAAATTTAAAGTGCATATGAAACTCTTAAATAATGATATTCTGAAACTACGACTTACGATTTAAAACCCATTTCGATTTAAAATATAAACTTTACGATTTACGATCTAAATCCCATTTTGAAAACTATGAATGACAGCAATTTCATATCAATATGAAGTATTATAATAAATAGAATCGGTGTTCAATCAACAATTTATATATATACATAGATGTACATATTGTTCCAACCAATTTATAAGCAATTCATCCAAACAACCATCACACAACATTCAATCATCACTAACCGATATTAAATAATGTTTATAATATTATAAAACTGAACAAAGTTTTTGAGTTTACCCACCTTGGTCGTTAATCGTTGAATAATGATTAATTATCGATTGATCCGATCAGGCGTTTAATTACGTCATAAAATTGTAACGACCTCCAAATAGCTCCAGACTAGTTCTAGTACGTAGCCTGTGACCATACAATTATAATGGATCCTATTTTGTTGAATTTTGATAACGTGCGAGCATGATATTGTTTGTACAAGTTAATACGTTATTTAAATAAATTTAAACTCAAATTAATTTAAAAATTGGGCCTCACCCGTTTCTCTAAATCGGCCTACATCATAACACACAAGATCGTGATGGATAATGTTTTCCATCTTCCCTGTTATATTTCCGAACTCATTCCTTCTTTCCCAGTAAACACCCAACCATTTTGTACATTCTCACCTTCCTATGAATTTTCAAACAAATTTCACCAATCTCATCCTCATCTAAATATCCTTCGCATCCTCCCTACGCCAAACAGATCGCACCCATTTTCTCCACCGCATCTCGAAACCCACGCAGTCTAGTAGGAAAAAGAAGAATCTCGATTAACACAAACTGTTTGAAATCTGATCCACGCATGCGCTTCTCCTTTCTGGTCATCACGTTATCTCCCATTTGCTTCGTCATTGCTTACAATCTTGACCACGACGAGCCTAAGGTTTATTGTTGCTTATGCAATGCAAATGAATTTGCATCGAGTTGTACGAGAAACACATGGGCTTGCAGCTCTCGATTCAGGGGTTTCAATTATTATTTTTTGTGATTTTCAGTGAAGTATTTTGTTTGATTCTATTTTTTATCTCCATTAAAAAGCTTCGATTTCTATGTTGCTAAAGACGAAATAGAGATGGATAGAAGCGTGTTTATATAGGTGTATAAGCCTTGGTGATCACGTATTTGAGTATATAGGGTAGCTGAAAATAAAAATGTAGGCATGTGCTTTCTTCTCGTATAGGGTCTGCATGTTTGTATTAGGGTAAGTGCGTGGTCTGCTTGTTTGTATTAGGGTAGGGTAGTCTCAAGTACTTGGATATGTGATATTTAGGTAGGTAATCTCAAGGATACTTAGCAGGCAAGGAATTTCATTTAGTTGGTTAGGTTTTCTTTCTTTTTTATTTGATTATTAATCTTTGTGAAACTTACACAAGAAGTATCACGCAAAAACAATCACATACAAGCTCCATTCGTGGTGAAACTTGTAATCTTATAATGGTTTAATATTTCGAACGTGATGGAACTGGTTTCATCGAATTCCGAGTCTATTTGTAAAAACTCCTTTTTAATTGCAAACAGTTAAATAATACGCGTTTAAACTGTGCCCGGTTACAAAATAAATCCAGTTGACGCGAAACTAAAAATCTTACAATAATTAATCACTATGGTTTTTATAAAATTAGTTTCTTCGAAAATGTATATCATTTAAAAATTGGTTATTTTATAATTCCATGTTAAATTGATAAAATAAATATCGATTAAAATAATCCAATTTAATAGTAATAAACTATTATTATCGTGTATATATCCAAACAGAATATACACAGCTTTAGAAATAAACAAAATAAAGATTTATACTTGACATTTCCAATTTCAAGTTAAAACAATGTTCAATTTATATTAAAGCCCCTTTTTATTTATTATACAAATTGCTATATTTTCTAAACGATTCCATAGCGAATTTCTGAAAATTTGATTTAGTCATAACTTACAATCTACAAGACGAAATTTGATTTTTCATTTTCATTAGAAAAATATAATTCAATAGACTCAAACGTTTCTTGTTTCAAAGAAATCTGACTTATAACGAATCTTGTATACTCATTTAATGTTGAAAATGTTATATTATGAACTACCGATACGTTACAAGCTCAATTATAATTATATTATAATTAATACGTTCAAACGTCGTTTATAAATAAATCTGTTGTCATAATATGAATCTAAACTCAACTAAACTTCTTACATTATCCAATTCACACAATATTACCAATTCAACTATATTCCAATTATTCAGAATTAAATTTTATTATCCCACTTTTTATATTAATTAAATAATAAATATTATTTAGTTATATATTAATTAAATAATCAAAATTATTTAATTAAAATCATTTAAATTACCAAATCACCCTTTTAAATAATTAAATTAATTAATTATTCAGTGACTAAAAATCTGGGTCGTTACATTCCTTCCCTTTTAAAAGAATTTCATCCTCGAAATTACGAAGGTAGGAAAAATGTTACAAACACTATTAATTAGGTAAAATTCTTTTGTTTTACTTCCTAACTTCAGTTTCAAATAAACCAAATAAAGTTAATTAAAATGTTAATTCATTCCTACTAACAAAAAATTTCTAACATCTTAAATCTCCAAAAAAAATTGCTAGCGTTTCCTTTGCACGGCTCGATTAGTACAACTACAACTGGCTTCTCTAGGCCATCTCCAATCCAAAAGAAAATCAAACATTCATGCTGCTTGCCATATAGGCACATAGAATTCTCATACTCAGATAAAATATAAACTTGTACCTTTTTATCGGGCATCCATCTCTATCTCTTCCATTTGTTACCAAATCAACATATATCCATGCTTTCCCAAACGGTCCCCAATCATTTTATCCTCAAATCCAGTCTTTCTCTTATAACCAAGAGAAATTCCATTTCAAACTCTAGTTCCAATCTCAATTCCAAATTCTTACTTAACAATCCAATTCAACCAAGTCAAGTTTCATTCCCGTATTCCATGTACTAATTTAATTTTATAATAAGTTGTCTAAAATTTAAAATCTGATTTTATTTCAATATCATTTTCATCCAACTTAATTTCCACAGAAGTGGTCCCAGTTAAATTTCAATTTCTATTGCTTTCACAGATAGTTTTTAACCTCCTTTTTAATTCAGACAATTTCTTTATGGGAGGTTTTAAACAACATCACTTTTTCTAAAATCAGTATTCCTTTTCAGAATTCAAAACAACTTGTTTTCTAAAAACAATTCAAAAGCAATAATTTTGGTAGTAATCCATCATAAGAAACTTGAAAATTAACACTGATGATGTCGCGATCCATCATCCATATTATTTTCCAGCCAGCGAAGTGAGTTCAATGCTATATCACTTTCAAGACTTATTATTTTTAAACTCTTCCATTTTGATATTTTTTTCAAATATCTGTCACAATGCTTGGAAAACATTTCCAAATTCACCCAGGATCTTAAAATTTCCATAAATTTAATTCATAAATTTATTTCCAAACACTTTTCCAAAGTTTTTGGGATTTTAATTCCAAATCTAGTTTAGATTTAGATTTAATCTATCTGATTTTTTATATATTATACTTATATGAATTCTGATTGGTAATTTACAACCATCTCAATTAAAATCTTATTTGGTTATAATAATAGCCAACACATCCAATATACTATAATAATTCCAATGTTGACCAATATTTTATATCAAAATATATTGGGTAAAATTATTTCATTTACACTTTTTTTAAAACATACCGTGTCGGTTCATCGTATACAAGTGTTTAAAAACACCTATCTAAATTATGGTGCCCCCATGGTTGACCAGAATTCATAAGCCACTCAACTAATAAATCTCCACAATATAAAATCTTTTTATATACAATCAAAAAATACGCTTTCACGTATACATACACTCAACTCAATTTAAGGTGTTACTAACCCTACCTTTATTAAGTCATGCCACAGAGCCAAGGTAATCACTTAACCTTTAGCTCTGATACCACTGTAACGAATCGGGAATTTTCGACCTCGAAAATCAATACAAAACACTATGTTGACTATTCAAGTATCGGAAATATCGAAATATAAATAGAAAGAAGTTAGAGGGTGAGAAATAGAAAAAGAAAGAAAGTTAGAACAGAAGAACAAATATAACAAAATCGGAGAAACATAAATCTCACAGCGGAGCGAATAAAATATATATTATATAACATAACTTTGAAATAAAAACTTGCAACTGTATATACATACCATTATCAGAGTGCAACACAATACATCATAGCGGAAATAAACTTTATATATATCTAATATTGAAGCTTCTGCTCTAAGCTCATCCAAGTATATATGTAAAATCCTGACTACTTGACTGCCCGTACAAATTTGGGCATCCAAGGGTTTGGGGTAAAACAAAACAAAATAAACTATGGGTCAGTCATGTGATTGGTGTGAGCAAACTCCAATCACTTGGTTTATTTTTTTTTAAATACTTTTAAAAGAAAGAATAATTGTATGATCGATCCATACATAGATATGGATGGTTTTTACCTTACGATAACCTAAAACATTCTTTAAATCATTATTATTCTGATATTATAATAGTGTCCAAATTAAGTAAATAACAGTATAGCAGAATGTTTGCATCTCACACTCCACATAATAGTATATGATCAAAACCGCGACGCTTATTGGAGAACGGATTTTCAAGTATGCCAAGGTATGAGACCACTTTCCAATAGTGTACCTCTAGAGAAAATACACTAAGGATTCAACAAGAAAATCTTGCAGTCCTGGCTAAACATGACAGTCCACTCACTTCGCTTGAGTATTCCGAATATATTGTCACCCTATGGTTTACGCCAACTGTATTCCTGGGGGATACAAAAACGAAAGAAGAACAAATAGAAATTTCTCTAAATGGTGACAATACACCCTAATTGGGAGCGACCCACTTAGCCATGCAACCTACTCGATTTTATACCATTTCCTAGTTGAAGAGGCATGAGGTCATAATTTTTCATTAGACAAATCACATCTTCATTTATTTTGAATGCCACACCGTCGTTGCCACCAAATCACAAATTGATTTCCCCCAAAATACCAATGGTATAATGCTAAGAGAAATGAATTCCTAAACTACCAACGTAAATACGTTTGAAGTTACCAATTTACGTGATCTATTAAGAATACTCTATCAAACATTCGTCTATACAAATTATTCTGGGACAGGACAAACCGAAGGAACTATTCTGTAAATCTGTCTTAGGCAATTCTACCTAGGATCGCAAGAACGACCCTTGCATAAACTTTGTCTTTAATTGTCTTCAACATATTTGATTCACAACGCTGATGCCCGTATGGAGTAGTTTTCAGATAACAAACCAAACAAACTCAATGGAACTTGTCTCCAGTCCCGATTCGTTTGTTTATGAGAAATTACCTTTTGGAACCGTCTATTAAACAATTAACCATCAATATTTAAATAAATTATTTAAATATATATTCATTAAAATAGGGATTGTTATAATTGGAGTCTGTCAGTAATTTAATTAGTATTTTAATTAGTATTGGTAATTATTCAGTTTATTCTTAGATTATGATTGACTTTGTTGATGACAAAGGGAGATAAAATATAAAATATGCATAGATTGAGGGAGACTACAAATTAAGGAGGAGCTACTGAATTCAGTGGGAGTCATAAAGAAGTTAATGAGATATTTTATAAAATGGTTTCCATCATAAAAAAGGGGGAGATTGTTAGTATCATGGATTGCAGTTTTGATGATAACAACCTCAGGTAATGAATACTTTAATTTTATATATTGTGATGACCCATGCCGCACCTGTTGACATTTTCCCCGAAATGCGTTGTACTAGTGTCCAACTAGCACTGGATGGTCATAAAAAAAGGGATTTGAAACTATGAATTATCAAGAACCTGTAGTATATCTCGCAGCGCATGGAATAAAATATAATAATAACATAACTTGATATAGAACAGGCGAGACAATGCATAAGCTGAAAACTGAACCATATCCATCAGAGTAGCTGAATCCAAAATACAGCTTATGATCCAAACCGTTATTACAACTTCAAAATACCGTCTCTAAAGAAAAATATAAAAGGTAAACTACTAATGCCCAAAGTAGTGACCAACAACAACACAGGGAGAATATATGTAAATAATACGTGGAAGCCTCCTGCTCGTCTCTGGACAGCTACTCATGCGTAACCACCTAACCTGTCTCTAGTCTACTCGTTTAGGAGCACCCAGAGTAATAAGAAGAGACATAAAACTTTGGGTTAGACAAAAGTCTAGTATGAGCGATAGCAACAAAATAAAACAATTACAGACATAAATAATCATACTTGACCTGGACCTACGACCAAAGAGTTATCACAACAAGATGTACAATACTCTAAGGTAACACTATCATATAGTGTAAAAATGGGAGCGTGCGTGTCATAGTGATAGCAACATCAAACATAGCAATTATCCTCATATCTCTCACTCAGTGCGTAAAGCATACGATTATCCACCACTTTGATCACTAAATCTATTAGGACCATGACGGAGTCCCACTCCTTACAATTATTGCTATGACCATTCTTCCCCGGTCTATGGTCAATAACCCTACCCAGTCCACACATCCATCAATCTAGGTTAAGGTCCAACCAGTCCACACTTCCCTGGCTTTGGTTCGTCTACATGCCCCCTCTATTCAACGGTGAACCAAAGTTATAGATATCGATAACCCCTTTGCACACGTCCCGCAACAGAATCCAACTCTATAAGTTAATTCGTTGGTTCCCATCTGGATCCTGAGTAATAACTTCCTACCTAGACTTCCTTTGCATCTCGGGTTCTGGGCGGACTGGAATTGATCTTAAGAAGAATACACAATCGTCGTTGTGTAGTCGAAGATCGATTCCGGTTTGGTTTGGAGTCATCATCTCGGTTCGGGTCGTGGTCATAGTCGAGGACCGGTCTCCCCTCCCCCGGCTCGCCCCCTCTCGGCTAGCCCCTTTGCTCCCCTCCAGGTCGTGATCCCCTGGTCACCCCACTTCGGATTCACGATGCTCCTTCTGGTCGGTTCGTGACCCTTTCCTGGTGGCGGTTCGTGACCCTCTCTGGGTGGCGGTTCGTGACCCTCTCCTGGTGACGGTTCGTGAGCCTCTCCTGGTGGCAGTTCATGAGCCTGGTAGTGGTTCGTGACCCCTACCCCCTTCAGGAACCGATTTTCTGTAGTTTTTTTTCATGTGAGCCAATTTCGCCAAACGACGTTCGTTTTCAACCATTCTAACCTTCCTATGACATCACAAAACATACCAAACAACAGTAAAAACATATAGAACAAATCAAAAACATTAAAACATCAATCATATGAAATATTTTGGATCAAACATACCTAAAAAAAATGTTTTCCCCTTAATCCCCTTAACCATGTTTTAACTATAGGATTAGCAAACTTGATCCAAGTGAACCCAAATTTTCACCATTGACATAAAATAATATTTCAGAATTTCTACATATTTTTCTGAGACATAATTTCTCTAATTATCACTAATCACTCCTAATTAGTCGTAATTAGCGTATAAAAGTGCAAATCACTCACCTTAGTCACAAATGAAATCTTAGATCTGAAACTTTACTGTTATGGCATGGGTCTCTATGTATTACAGAAGCTCCAACTCCGAGTTGATGCTAATTTCTCTTAATTTGATGTAGTTTTGCTCAATTAGTGGTTAAAAAGCGATTAGGAAGCAATTAGAATGAGGTTTGGAAGATAGAGGCCATTGCTAGGGTTCGAGGAATGTAAGTGGCAGCTAGAAAACTAAAATGAAATGTTTTGCCAAACCCTTTTAGCCCTCCCATAACCATAATCCGAAAATGGGTTATGGGCCTAGCTGCTAATTACCCTGTTAAGCCCAATTAAGCTGTTTTCCCATCTTTAAACCTTATTTTAGCGATATCTCCTAAATGGTAAGTCCATTTGATTAATATGACCACTCTACGAAAAGTAAATCATCATCTGAATCCAATGGAAGTTGTTTCAGATCAAAACTCTTTATCAATCAAAAGTTATATGCGAAACAAGATTCGCTAGGGGCAAAACGGTCATTCAAAAATCAGTAAAAATCGTGAATGTGGGAAATGACCCCAGTAGTCGCTTCCCATAGTTACATGACCACATGACTTCGTATGAAAATGAAATAAATATTCTACGATCCTCTGATGCGTAGAATGCGGGTCGCTACACTCCTCCTCCCCCCTTTAAGAAATTTCGCCCCGAAAATTCCTTAACTAAGAAAACATACAAAGATGTCCCGCATGGCTATCAACCATTTACAAACAACCAATCATACATAATAACACAACAAGCTTATCCTAGCATGCAGTTTACTAATAAGGGAACAACTATATCATGATAATAATCTTACTAGGCAAAGAATTCTGGATACGACTTCCTTACGCTCTCCTCTGTTTCCCAAGTATAGTCATTCTCATTATCGCCCCCATTGGACCTTGACTAGTTCCACTGTCTTCCCCCGAAGTAGTTTCGTATCGTGTCCGACAATACGAATCGTTATGTGGCTCCCAACTGCCTCGGATTCTACCTCGATATCATCCAACTGATCTCATGAAATAGTCATATTAGAATCGTGCACGAACTTCCTTAACTGGGAAACACGAAATACGTTGTGAACTCCTGCCATCTTGTCAGGCAATCCAACTTTATATGCCAAATTCCCAATTTTTTCAAGAGCGGGAAATGGACCAGCAAACCTTGGTGCCAACTTACCTCTCATACCAAATCTAATCACATTCTTCAACGGAGAAATCTTGATGAATATTAAGTCGCCAACGAAGAATTTCAAATCTCTTTGTCTTTTATCAGCATAACTCTTCTGCCTATCTTGGGCAGCCTTCATTCGCTGTTGAATAACCTTGATTTTATCTAAAGTTTCTCTTATTACATTCGGCCAAGCTCAAATTTCTCACCGGTTTCCAACCTACATGATGTTGAGTTGCACGGTCTTCCGTACAAAGCTACAAATGGATCCATACCAATACTGGACTGATATCTGTTATTATATGCGAACTCAACTAGATGCAAATGGTCATCCCATGACCCTCCAAAATCCAATATTTAAGCTCTCAAAAGATCCTCTAATACATGATTCACCCTCTCCGTTTGACAATCGGTTTGAGGATGGTACGCGGTACTGAGATGTATCTTTGACCCTAAAGCCTCTTATAAACTCTACCAAAATCAACTAGTAAATAATGGATCTCGGTCACTCACGATACCTTTAGGCACTCCATGAAATCTCACTACCCACTACATATACAGTTCTGCTAACCTATTGTCGTTCTATTCGACTTGACTAGTATAAACCTTGCCCTTTTGGTCAATCGATCCGCAATCACCCAAATACTATCATGACCCGATTTAATCCTTGGTCAACCATCAATGAAATCCATTGAGACGTGTTCACATTTCCATTCTGGAATTTCCAGTGGTTGTAACAAAACACTAGGCTTCTTTTGTTCGGCTTTAACTAACTTGAAATTCATGCACTTGGATATAAACTTCCCAACGTATCTCTTCATCCCTTCCCAGTAGTAGGTTTGCTTCATGTCTCGATATATTTTGTTACCAATGGGATATATAGTCAGTTTCGAGTGATGACACTCTCTAAGCACTTCATCTCTCAATCCACTGACATTGGGTATAACCATTCTACCATTTTTCAAAGCCATCCTTCTCAATCAATTTGATACTTGTTCATCTCCTTACCATCGATACTCATATCTATCTAGGAGATGATTTCCAATAGATTAGGATCGTCCCTCTGGCTGGAACCAATCTGCTCAATCAAAGTTGGTCTGATCGTCAAACTTGCTAACATTTTTGGATCCAATTCGCACTTAGGTCTAAAATCATATCTCCCGATATACTCCAGTTGCTTCCATTCCAGAAACATAGCCCCCAAATTGGCATGTCTCCTACTCAATGCATTAGCTACCGCATTGCCCTTCCCGGGTGTGTATGCGGTATTGAAATCATATGAAGTTAAAAACTCTAACCGTCTCTACTAACGAAGATTTCAATCCTTCTGAGAGAAAAGATACTTTAATGATTTATGATTGGTAAAAAACTCAAATCTTTCTCCCAAGAGATAGTGTCTCTACATCTTCAACACGAACACGATCGCTGCCAATTCCAAATCATGGGTAGGATATCTTTTCTTATGCGGTTTCAGTTGCCGACTAGCATAAGCAACAACCCTACCTCCTTGCATTAGTATAGCACCTAGTCCGCCACCACAGACATCCATGTATACCGTCATCTCTTCATTTCCCTTAGGAATGACTAACACTGGTGCACACGTCAACTTTTCCTCTAGGCTCTTAAATGCATTCGCACACCTTTCGTCCCAGACGAAAGCTTGATTCTTCTTGATCAACTGAGTTAACGGTGTAGCTATCTTGGAGAAGTCTTGGATAAACTTACGATAATATCCAGCTAACCCCAAGAAACTTCTCACGTCTGTTGCATTCTAACGCGTAGGCCAATCTTGCAACATAGCCACATTCACAGGATCCACGATAATACCATTCTCTGAAACAACATCGCCTAAGAATCTCGCTTCTCTCCTTCAGAAGTGACACTTAGAAAATTTCGCTTTCAATTGGTGTTTCCTCAACACCTCTATCGTTGTCCTAAAGTGTTCCTTGTGCTCTACCTCCATCCTCGAATAAACTAAGATATCGTCCACGAACACAAGGACAAACTAATTCAATTGATCCCTGAATACCCTATTCATAAGATCCACAAAATATGCGGGTGCATTGGTCAACCCGAATGGCATGACCAATCAATCATAGAATCCAAATGGAATTTGAAATGCCGTTTTAGGCATACTCTTAGCTGCTACTTAGAGCTGATGAAATCCTGTCGCGAGATCCAACTGGGAGAACACTCATGCTCCATTAAACTGATCAAACAAATCATTTATCCATGGAAGAGGATACTTATTCTTCCTAGTCACCTTGTTCAATTTGCGATAGTCTACACATAAGCGAAGGGAACCATCGGCCTTAGTAGCAAATACAACTGCTACTGCCCACTCGGAAACACTTCTTTGGATAAATCCCTTCTGCAAAAGATCGCCTGCTTGTACCTCGAGCAATAGTTTCTCCCTTGGTGCCAGACGACGAGGTGGCATCACTATAGGTCTAGCATCTTTCATTAAATCAATCTGAAACTCAATCTCTTGGTGTGGTGGAAGTGCAGTCACTTCCTCGAAGATGTTAGGATACTTGCCAGCAATAGGCACATCTGATAACTCATTATGCGGGATGTCAAGGTAATTTAGAAAACTAGCCATCGCCCTATTCCTAGGTAGGCAACCCAATACCACCCTTCGCCCATCATCCGCTCTAATGGTCACCGAAGACCCCTCATAGTCTACCACTACCCCATACCTTTGGAGCCAGTCGATTCCCAAAATAATGCCAGCCCAAAACAAAGAAATCACAAGCAGAAATACATCCATGACTCGATAAGACCAAATTAGGACTGTGACGGCTCGCCCTGCACCAGCCGACATTTACCTAGAAATGCACTGTGCCAATGTCCAACTAGCATGGGACGATCGTCAAAAGAAAAAGGATTTGAACTATGAATCACCAAAGAATCTGTAGTATATCTCACAACGCATGGAATAAAGTGTAATAATAACTTGACATAAAACAGGCGAGACAGTGCATAAGCTGAAAACTAAACCATCATAGCAGTGGAATCCAAATACAGCTTATGACTAAACCATTATTACAACTTCAAAATATTGTCTCTAAAGCAAAATAGAAAAGGTGCACTACTAATGCCCAAAGTAGTGACCAGCAACAGTGCAGGAAGAATATACGTAAATAGTACATGGAAGCCTCCTACTCGTCTCTGGACAGCTACTCGTGCATAACTACCTAACCTGTCTCTGATTTGCTCGTTTAGGAGCACTTAGAGTAATAAGAAGAGACATAAAACTCTAGGTTAGACAAAAGTCTGGTATGAACGATAACATCAAAATGAAACAATAACAGGTATAAATAATCATACCTGAACCTGGACCTGCAAACTGAAGCGGTTCGGTTCGTGCTCCCTGGAGTGGTTCGGGTCATTGTCACCACACCAGTTCGGGTCGGGCTGCTTCATACGGGTCGGGTCATGATTACCCCCTGGTCGGGTCGGATTTCTCCACCCAAGTCGGTCCGTGCACTTCCTCGCCTGGTAGTTCGGTTCGTGATTCATCTTCCGGTTCGTAGGTGCGTCGTTTCAGGTTCGAAGCAGCGGATCGACTCGTGATGCTCGAGTGCCTGGGGTGGTTCATTGCTTGGGTCGGGGTGTTTCTTGGTTCATGATACATGAGGCGGGTCGGTTCGTGGTACATGGAGCACAAGCGGATTGGTTCGTGCTTCCTCCCTCCGATCTGATCCGGTTCAAATTGCTGCTTCTCTTCCAGCAAGCTATTTACGCCACACGACGGCTTTTTTGACCATTCTAACTTTACTAAACAATCATAAAACATCCCAAACAGTAGTAACATGTGTAATCAATCAGAAACATTAAAACATCAATCATGTGTGTTATTTAGGATCAAACATACCCAAATTCATGATTTTCCCCTTAACCATGTTTAACTATATCTAACAATAGGATTAGCAAACTTAATCCAAATTAACCTAATTTTTAACCAGTAACATAAAATAATATTATAAAGTTAATGCATATTTTTTCATATTTTTCAGAGTCATTATTTCGCTAATTATCACTAATCACCCCTAATTAGCCGCAATTAGTGTAAAAACATGCTAATCACTCACCTTAGGCACAAATGAAATCTTAGATCTGAAGCCTTACTGTTATGGCACGAATTCCAATGTATAGCAGCAGCTATACCTCTGATTTGGTGCTAATTCGACTTGATTTGGTGTAGTTTTGCTTAATTTGTGATTACGGATGAATTTAGAAGGTGGAGGACATTACTAAAGTTAGAGGTAGGTAAGTGGCGGTTGGAAATTGAAATGAGATGGTTTCCTAACTCATTTCAGCCTCCCCATAACCCTAATCCCGAAATGGATTATGGGCTCATCAACTAATTACCCTATTAAGCCCGTATAAGCAGTTTTTCACCTTCCAAACCTTTTTTTAGCATATCTCCCAAACGGTAAGTCCGTTTGACTAATGTGACCACTCTACGGAAAGGTAAACCGTCATCTGAATCCAACGGAAGTGGTTTTAGGTCAATGCTCCTTACCAATCAAAAGGTATAGGCGAAACAAGGTTCACCAAGGGCAAAATGGTCATTTAAAATTCGGCAAAGAATGTGAACATGGGAAATGACCCCAATAGTCGCTTTCCAAAGTTACACGACCATACGACTTCTTAGGTAAATGAAATAAGTATTATACGATCCTCCAATACGTAGAATGCGGGTCGTTACGCTGACAAATCATACAAAGGCTAACCGAAACACCGATCGGGTTCGTCACAACTAAAGGTCTATCGACAATCTCGGGTTCCAATTCCAACCTATCTACCAGGTCACTAGATACGAAGGAATGGGAAGCCCTGGTATTAAAAAATACTCGAACAGGAACATTATAAATAGAAAGCATACCTTGAATGACGACACCTTTTTCCTTCTATGCCGTAGTTGGGGCATTCGACAAAGAAGGAACAACGTTGATAGCATATGCTTTCACGATCTGCTTCTCCTTAGGAGGTTGTGGACATGTATTCTTGAAATGTCCCACTTGATCACAGTTGAAGCACTTCTTTTCCCCTGACTTTGCTTGACAATCTTTGGCATAGTGGCCCTTCTTGCCATAGCTATAGCACTCGATATCTTTCTTACTTTTGTTTTTCTGACCATCCTTGGTTTGGTTCTGTTTTCTCTTATTCTGGGAATTCTTATTGCCTTCCCTACTTGCCTGTAGTTTTGGCTCCCCTGCAGATGTAATAGCAACATCGGTCTTCAACTTAGGGTAAAGGCTCTCTGATCTCAAGGCCTTTCCCACAATAGATTCGAAGGTCTCATCGATATGATTTATAAGTCTTTCCCCCAAGTACCCATCCAAGCCAGTTATGAACTTCTCATTCTTCTTCTCAGCAGTATCAATAATGGATAATCCATATTTTGATAAGGTATCAAATTCAGCAATAAACTCTGAGACCGCCCTACCATTCTGCTTAAGTTCCAAAAACTTCCTAAACAATTCTGATTTTTGAGCAGCTGGAATAAACTTATCAATGAAGCGAATCTTAAATTGATTCCAAGTAATTTGACCCTCAGGAGTAGCCACATTAATGGCATTCCACCAATTCATAGCCCGTCCTTGAAGCTGACGAGATGATATGTAACAACTCGTATTTTCAATAACCTGTTATAACATAAATCGAGGCAGAATTTAATTCAAAAATCTGAATCAAGGGAAACTGGCTGTGCCATTGCGTTCGTCTCGGAAAAATACGCGAAATAGAGTTCGAGTTTTCGAAAATCGGAGTCCGTATGACCCAGTTAAGGCCCATTGAAGTTTTCAGAAATTTCCATGTTAAACAGATTTAAATTTTAAATTAAAAACAAGGATTAGGGCTAACTGGCGTCAGGCGGGAAAACTCCCGCCAAGACCCCCATGTCGACAGGCATGTCGACAGGGGTCTAAGGGTGTCGACTGCCCTGTCGACAGCCCTGTCGACACGGGGTGGCCGGGCAGTTTTGCCTGGCGCACCATTCTTGATTTGGGCTTGGTTGTGTGGCTTGGTTCTGGAGAATTCCGAAATCTGATGGACCTAATTCAACCTAGGGTTAATCCTATGGTCTAAATCACTAGCCTAATCTATAAATAAGACCCTAACCTACCCTAAATCACTCATTATTCATTCTAGCAACCAAACTATGTCAAATTGAATTCTCAAATGGCCTCCACCTAAAAACCCTAGCCTCCACCCTCTTCAAAAATCATTCCTATGAAGGTTTTGATGTTCATACAAGCATTTCTAAGTTGTATGAATGATCATTAGCTTGCATACATCATCAAGTTGCAAGCTTTAATTGCTAAGCTAGAGTTTTTGGGATTTTTGTTAATTGGAGCTTTGTTTTGGGTTTTTATATGCTTGCATAAAGGGCTTCTCAATCTTTATTAGTAGATTTGTGTCTTCATAATATTTGTAAGCCCTCTTACCTTCATTTTAGAAACTCTAAAGTTAATATGTGATGAAAGTTGGGATTTATGCATGTTTAATAAGTTATGCATGCTTATGCGAGTTCACTATGCTATGCTATGCATGTTTAATAAGTTATGCATGCTTATGCGAGATCACTATGCTATGTTATGCATGTTTAATAAGTTATGCATGCTTATGCGAGTTCACTATGCTATGTTACACATGTTTGATAAGTTATGCATGTCTATGCAAGTTCACTATGCCATGATTTGCAAGTTCAACAAGTTATGCATGTTTATGCAAGTTCACTAGGCCATGATTTGCAAGTTTAACAAGTTATGCATGTTTATGCAAGTTCACTATGCTAAGTTATGCAAGTCCAACATGTTATGCATGTTTATTATGATATGTAAGATTCATCATGTATGTTGTGTCAAGTTCCCTCTTTCTATCCTTTATGCGTTATAACGAATATGTAAGCGATAGAATGACGTTGGGGGGTTTGGGGTAAAACTTAAAATACATGAAAATATGAGATTGGGAATTTACCTATTAAGTTAGGTCTACCCCTTGGGAACTTACCTATTAAGTTAGGTCTACCCAAGTATTTGTTAAACTTGTAATTATGTTTTGAAAATAAAGTGGACATGACACTTAGAAAACATAAGTGTGGCCAACTCGAGGTTGGGTTGAGTTTGTAGCATAAACCTACCCGGAACCGACCGGCTTAACTAGTGGCTACAAGCAATAGGACCCAATGTGAGTAGTTGGTCATGTTGCACGTGAAACCCGAGGTTAGACTAAGTTGTGGTGTAAACCTACCCGGACCCGCCCGGCCTAACTAGTAACCACAACAAGGTCTAATGTGAGAGGTTGGGTGCATTAAATTAATTAATGCCTCATGATTAGGGTTAAGTCATGGCCCACTAATACTTAACCAATTTTGGGGATACGAGGGATTAAATGGGGTTAAGTGGTGAACTGTTGGTTACACTTAACTAATTTAATCCATGATTAGTGAGGGGTTAAACCACACTTAACCCTCTTAGAAAACCCTAGCAACGTGGTCTGTTCCAGCAGTAATCCCAGTTTGGTATCATTCACAACCCTAGAGACTAGGCTAGGGCGGGGCACGATTACTGGACTGATGTAAGCGACCAAAGCGACGGCTGAGTGGTACAGCGGTGCGGGTCCAGGCGGGCTACGGACGTGCACGTAGTCCGGTGTTGGACAAACTCGAGGCACGGGTACCAGTAGGTTTAGACTGTGCATTATTGCTTAGGTGTCTGGGGTTGACACCCGAGGGCTTGATACACCCGAAGGTGGACCCAGCGCAGTCTGACTAAAACCATATGTGGGCCGTATGGACACCAACACTTGACGTGTTAGGTTTATAGGGAGCCGATCGACTAGACCGTTGGGCTGGACCTTGCATTAAGGTCACCTCATGCTATTGGGCCAAAGTTTGGGCTGAGGGATCAATACCTGTTATGTTAGTTTGCTAGTACACTGTGGTGCAAAGCTTAATCTTCTTTATGTGATGACACCTTTGTCTATTGCCAGTATGTTCATCTCAGTTTCCATCATGATGTTAACTTTATTAGTTTATAGACTGATCGTAGTAGGGCTTACCAGTCTTTTTGACTGACCTGTTTTCTTTCGCTTCTTTTCTTCCGTTCCCCCCCCCAAGGTTCTCAGGGAGGGAACAGTGGTGCTTAGCTTGGATCGCTTGCTTGTTCGCTGGATAGCTCATGTATGTCTGGACATTGAGCTCGCTATGGTTTATCATCTTTATTTTGGGGATAGCACTATGTATTTCAGTATTTCTGTTTATGTTGTACTAGACATGTTTATTTTGGCAGTTGACTTTATGATGTACTAGACTTGTTTTGAGATGGTTTGAGATATTCCGCTGTTTTATTCTCACTTACTCTGTTTTACATATATACTTATGTTCTTGGTCTGCCTTGATATATCATTATGCATGCTTACCCAGTTCTAACGCCCCCCAGAAGCTAGTGCCCCCGAAAGAGTGACCCTAGCGGAGGTGGGGTGTTACAAATTTGGTATCAGAGCATATGGTTTACAAGAAAGAACAAAAAGTTTTTAAAAGACTTTTGAAAAACTATATTCAAAACAAGTATAAAGTATTTTCCAAAGAAAAGTCTAGTATTTTAAAAGGCTATTCCCCAAAAAGCCATTAGCGTTATCCTTCGTTCCCTTGATCTAATCTTATCTTATCCTTCGTTTCAGTATGGCTGAGGATCTTGCCATCCCGGATGGAGTAAACGTACCACTCTGGTATAGGAGACTTCTAGAAGCTAGGGCAGCAGCCGGCCCCGCAAACCCTACTCCCACTCCTCCTCCTGTAGTTGAGAATCCTCCCCCTAATGTCCCTCCTCCGGTGGTTCCTGTTCCCCCTCCTCCAGTAGTTAATGTTCCTCCTCCTCTAGTTGCTGAGGCTCCTCTTCCTCCTCCTCCCCCTCAGCATCCTCAGGTTGAGTTCACGAAGGTTTGTAAAGACTTCAAGGCGATGGGAGGCAAGAATTTCCTAGGCACGGAATCTTTTGTTGAAGCTAGGAATTGGCTGAAAGACACTGAGGACTTGTTTGCTATCTTTAGGATTGATGACGAGAGGAAGATCTTATTGACAGTGTGGCTTTTGAAGGACGAAGCAGCCTATTGGTGGGAGGTCACCAATGGGACGAGGCCCGTCGAGACTTGGGCCGATTTGAGGGCTAGATTTGTGGCCAAGTTTCTATCTTCCGCTGAGGCGAATTTACAGATGGAGAAGTTCATTGCACTAAAGCAAGGTGATATGTCTGTTAAGGAGTATGTGAACAAGTTTAATCAGCTGGCCCATTTTGGTTTGGATATGGTGAACACTCCTGAGAAGAAGGCTCTTCGATTTGCTAGAGGGTTGAATGAGCCGCTGCAGGGTTTGGCGATGTCACATATTCCGCATGGGGCTACTTTCGAGAGTTTGGTCGATATGGCTCTACTTCAGGGAGATGGAAAGAAAGAGGTCAAGTCGAGTGATATTCAAGCAAAGAAGACTGATTCTCAAGGTAAAGGCAATCAAGGTGGTCAAAGCAGTCAGGGGAATCAGAGCAAGAACAAGAAGGGAAACAACAACAAAGGCAAGGGAAAGTGCAATTACTGTGGTGCGCCTGGGCACTTTGCTAAGGATTGTAGGAAGAAGAAAAGGAAGCTTAGTGGTGGATGTTTTTCCTGTGGTGAGACTGGACACTTCAGCAAGGAATGCCCGAAGAAGAAAGGACAAGCTGGACCTTCAGGAGGGCAAGTTCATGCTCTCAATACCGCTCCAGTTCCCGACCGAGGTAGTGTTTCTGTTGAAAACCTTGTTTATGTTTCCGATCTTCCAGTTCGTACCTTGTTTGATTCTGGTGCATCACATAGCTTTATTTCATCTGATCTTGTTGATAGTTTGCACCTTAGTACTAGCTTAGTGGATGATCCCGTTTGTGTTTCGAATCCCATTGGGGGTTCTGCTCATCTATCTATGATATGTGAGGATCTGAGGATCTCTATACTCAGTGTAGAGTTCTTGTGTAGTGCATATGTTCTTGGTTTCAGGGGATACGGATTGATATTGGGCATGGATTGGCTGTCCAGATATGGAGCCATTCTTGATTGTGAGCATAGGGTTGTGAGGCTTGTGACTCGCCTTGGCAACACCTTAGAGATTTCATGCAATCCGAAGGATCCCGTCATGTTGTGCTATCTTGAATCTCTCAACTCGTCAGAGGAAGCCCTTCAGTCTGTAAGGGTGGTCCGAGATTATCCAGATGTTTTTGAAGAAGTTAAGGGGTTGCCCCCTAAACGAGAGATTGATTTTCGCATTTATCTGGTGGATAATGCTAAGCCTGTTTCTTTGCCCGTTCGGCACATGGCTCCGCGTGAGAGACGGGAGCTCAGCAAGCAAGTAAAGGAGTTACTTGAGAAGAAATTCATCAGACGAAGTATATCTGAATGGGGAGCGCCTGTGGTGTTTGCTACTAAGGCAGATGGTTCTCTTCGACTCTGTGTGGACTATAGAGAATTGAATAAGCTGACTAAGAAGAACAAACACCCGTTACCGAGGATCGATGATCTCTTTGACCAGCTTGTTGGTGCTTCTGTTTTCTCTCAGCTTGATCTTGCTACTGGATTTCATCAGCTCAGAGTGGCTGAAGATAGTATAGACAAGACTGCATTCAGAACCCTAGATGGATTCTTTGAATGTCTTGTTATGCCGTTCGGTTTGACGAATGCACCCGCGTATTTCGTGGACTTGATGAGTAGGGTGTTTCGAGAGTTCTTGAACAAGTTTGTCGTGGTCTTTGTGGATGATATTCTGATCTTCTCCAAGGATGAAGAAGAGCACGCGAGGCATCTTGTAGAGGTGATGGATACGCTTAGAGCGCATCAGTTAAAGGCCAAGTTCTCCAAGTGTCATTTTTGGAGAAGGGAAGTTAGATTCCTTGGGCATATCGTATCCAAGCAAGGCTTAGTGGTGGATCCCGCTAAGGTGGTTGCAGTTCAGGATTGGAAGACTCCAAGGAATGCAACCGAGGTGAGAAGTTTTCTAGGTCTTGCGGGTTTTTATCGAAAGTTCATCAAGGACTTCGCAAAGATATCCGCTCCTCTTACTAAGTTGACGAAGAAGCACTTAGTTTTTGCTTGGGATATGGACTGTGAGCTTGCTTTTCAGAGACTCAAGAGAGCCCTTACCTCAGCACCAGTTCTAGCTTTACCTGATGGTGGTAAGATGTTTACCGTGTACACTGATGCTTGTGGCACGGGATTGGGCGCAGTTCTGATGCAAGAGGGCAGAGTTATATGTTTTGGTGGTAAGCAACTCAAGGTGCATGAGAAGAAATATCCCACTCATGATCTAGAGCTGGCAGCGATTGTATATGCACTCAAGGCTTGGCGTCATTATCTTCTGGGAGAGAGGTTTGAGCTATATACTGATCATAAGTCTTTGAAGTATCTCTTTTCGCAGAAGGATCTGAACTTGAGGCAGCAAAGATGGATGGAATTCTTGGCGTCCTATGATTTTGATATAGCCTATACCCCTGGCAAGGGGAATGTTGTAGCGGATGCGTTGAGTAGAAAAAGGTTGACACTAAGTCCTCTATTTGTTGAGATGAAGAATTTAGAGTTCTTGGCAACCTTTGATTTCTCTTTGGCGGTTGAGTCGATGACCGGTTCTTTAGCATCCCTGGAACTCAGGCCTACCCTTCTGGATCAAGTTGGGGCTTCGCAGAAAGAAGACCCTCAGATAGTTGAGATTATGGATAAGCTGATTCGAGGAGAGACGTCTAGTCATCTCGCTCGATATTCTATAGATGATAAGGGTTGGCTGAGGAGAGACGGAAGGCTTTGTGTTCCGATGGTGGAAGACTTGGTGAGAAAAGTTCTTGATGAAGCACATCGCTCCAAGTTGACTATACATCCGGGTGGAGATAAGATGTATAAGGATATGAAGCGCATTTTCTCCTGGCCTGGAATGAAGAAGGATGTGGCAGAGTTTGTCTCTAGATGTGTTATTTGTCAGAGAGTAAAAGCCGAGTCGAAGAAGCCCGGTGGGCTATTGCATCCTCTAGAGGTCCCGCTATGGAAGTGGGAGAGTATTTCTATGGACTTTATTGATGGGCTTCCAAGGTCAAGGAAAGGGAATACGAGCATTTGGGTCATTGTAGATAGGCTTACGAAGAGTGCTCATTTCATTCCGGCGAAGAGCAAAAGGACCGCATCTGGACTAGCATCAGTATATCTTCGTGAGATAGTACGACTACATGGAGTCCCTTCCAGCATAGTCAGTGACCGAGACCCCATCTTTACTAGTCAGTTCTGGAACAGTTTGCAGGAAGCTATGGGCACGAGGTTGAACCTGAGTACGGCCTATCACCCACAAACGGACGGTCAAACAGAAAGGGTGAATAGGGTACTTGAGGACTTGTTGAGGCTGTGCATTCTGGACTTTGGTGGTACTTGGGAAGACCATCTTCCTCTTGTGGAATTTGCTTATAATAACAGTTATCAGGCGAGCATTGGGATGGCACCATTTGAGGCTTTATATGGGAGACCGTGCAAGTCACCCACATGTTGGTGGGAGACTACAGATAAGCCTATACTTGGACCTGACATGATTAGAGATACATCCGAGAAGGTCGAGTTGATTAGAAGACGGATGAAAGCGGCCCAAGACCGACAGAAATCCTATGCTGATAAGCGAAGATCCGATTTGGAGTTTGATGTTGGGGATATGGTTTTCGTAAAGGTTTCTCCTTTGCGGAATGTGGTCCGATTTGGAGCTGTTGGGAAGTTAGCACCGAGAATTGTTGGACCCTTCCCTATCATAGAGAGAATTGGGAAGATGGCTTATAAAGTGCAATTGCCCGAGAAGCTGTCCGGAGTGCATAATGTCTTTCATGTCTCGCATCTCCGGAAGTGCCTACATGAGTCCGCTGAGGTGGTTGAACCTAGCCTTCTTGAAGACGTGGAAGTAGAGAAAGAGGCAACTTTGAGGAGAGCTCCGATTCGTATCTTGGGGACGGAGACCAAGAAGCTAAGGAATCGAGAGGTCAAGTTGGTGAAGGTTCAATGGGGTGAAGCCGAAGAAGATGCAACTTGGGAAACCGAGGAGAAGATGCGTGGGCTTTATCCATTCCTTTTTGAGGGTACACTCTCAATCTCTTTCCTTTGTTAGCATATCTTTCTCTTTGCTATCCATGTTTATCTAGTTATCGTGCTAATCTTGTCATAAGAACCTTAGGTAGAAACCCTTTGGATGAAACATGTGTTTGAGACATGTTATGTTTGATGGTTGCAAGTGGTTGCAAGTGTTTGCAAGTGGTTACTCGTGGATGCATGATACACATTAGGCACTAGATCGGCTCACACACTCCTCATATTGCATGTGCATGAGTGTTTATGCTTATTCTTGGATGAAATTTGTATGCCATCACATGGATGTTGCATATGGATGTATGATTGAGCACGCATGTAGATATTATACATTATGTTAGGGATTTGCATACATATGGATACATTTCACTAACATATTTTGCATTGATCTTTGCATTTAGATAAGTACATATACACACACTTTTGCATATGTTCATACAGCATTTAGAATCTTTTAAGGACAATGATTGCTCGTGGATGATGCTTTGAGTAGATGGATGATTGGATGGTAGGATACGTTCTTCCTAACTTGAAGATTTCGGGGACGAAATCCTTTAAGGAGGGGAGAATGTAACAACTCGTATTTTCAATAACCTGTTATAACATAAATCGAGGCAGAATTTAATTCAAAAATCTGAATCAAGGGAAACGGGCTGTGCCATTGCGTTCGTCTCGGAAAAATACGCGAAATAGAGTCCGAGTTTTCGAAAATCGGAGTCCGTATGACCCAGTTAAGGCCCATTGAAGTTTTCAGAAATTTCCATGTTAAAAACAGATTTAAATTTTAAATTAAAAACAAGGATTAGGGCTAACTGGCGTCAGGCGGGAAAACTCCCGCCAAGACCCCCATGTCGACAGGCATGTCGACAGGGGTCTAAGGGTGTCGACTGCCCTGTCGACAGCCCTGTCGACACGGGGTGGCCGGGCAGTTTTGCCTGGCGCACCATTTTTGATTTGGGCTTGGTTGTGTGGCTTGGTTCTGGAGAATTCCGAAATCTGATGGACCTAATTCAACCTAGGGTTAATCCTATGGTCTAAATCACTAGCCTAATCTATAAATAAGACCCTAACCTACCCTAAATCACTCATTATTCATTCTAGCAACCAAACTATGTCAAATTGAATTCTCAAATGGCCTCCACCTAAAAACCCTAGCCTCCACCCTCTTCAAAAATCATTCCTATGAAGGTTTTGATGTTCATACAAGCATTTCTAAGTTGTATGAATGATCATTAGCTTGCATACATCATCAAGTTGCAAGCTTTAATTGCTAAGCTAGAGTTTTTGGGATTTTTGTTAATTGGAGCTTTGTTTTGGGTTTTTATATGCTTGCATAAAGGGCTTCTCAATCTTTATTAGTAGATTTGTGTCTTCATAATATTTGTAAGCCCTCTTACCTTCATTTTAGAAACTCTAAAGTTAATATGTGATGAAAGTTGGGATTTATGCATGTTTAATAAGTTATGCATGCTTATGCGAGTTCACTATGCTATGTTATGCATGTTTAATAAGTTATGCATGCTTATGCGAGATCACTATGCTATGTTATGCATGTTTAATAAGTTATGCATGCTTATGCGAGTTCACTATGCTATGTTACACATGTTTGATAAGTTATGCATGTCTATGCAAGTTCACTATGCCATGATTTGCAAGTTCAACAAGTTATGCATGTTTATGCAAGTTCACTAGGCCATGATTTGCAAGTTTAACAAGTTATGCATGTTTATGCAAGTTCACTATGCTAAGTTATGCAAGTCCAACATGTTATGCATGTTTATTATGATATGTAAGATTCATCATGTATGTTGTGTCAAGTTCCCTCTTTCTATCCTTTATGCGTTATAACGAATATGTAAGCGATAGAATGACGTTGGGGGGTTTGGGGTAAAACTTAAAATACATGAAAATATGAGATTGGGAATTTACCTATTAAGTTAGGTCTACCCCTTGGGAATTTACCTATTAAGTTAGGTCTACCCAAGTATTTGTTAAACTTGTAATTATGTTTTGAAAATAAAGTGGACATGACACTTAGAAAACATAAGTGTGGCCAACTCGAGGTTGGGTTGAGTTTGTAGCATAAACCTACCCGGAACCGACCGGCTTAACTAGTGGCTACAAGCAATAGGACCCAATGTGAGTAGTTGGTCATGTTGCACGTGAAACCCGAGGTTAGACTAAGTTGTGGTGTAAACCTACCCGGACCCGCCCGGCCTAACTAGTAACCACAACAAGGTCTAATGTGAGAGGTTGGGTGCATTAAATTAATTAATGCCTCATGATTAGGGTTAAGTCATGGCCCACTAATACTTAACCAATTTTGGGGATACGAGGGATTAAATGGGGTTAAGTGGTGAACTGTTGGTTACACTTAACTAATTTAATCCATGATTAGTGAGGTAACCCTCTTAGAAAACCCTAGCAACGTGGTCTGTTCCAGCAGTAATCCCAGTTTGGTATCATTCACAACCCTAGAGACTAGGCTAGGGCGGGGCACGATTACTGGACTGATGTAAGCGACCAAAGCGACGGCTGAGTGGTACAGCGGTGCGGGTCCAGGCGGGCTACGGACGTGCACGTAGTCCGGTGTTGGACAAACTCGAGGCACGGGTACCAGTAGGTTTAGACTGTGTATTATTGCTTAGGTGTCTGGGGTTGACACCCGAGGGCTTGATACACCCGAAGGTGGACCCAGCGCAGTCTGACTACAACCATATGTGGGCCGTATGGACACCAACACTTGACGTGTTAGGTTTATAGGGAGCCGATCGACTAGACCGTTGGGTCGGACCTTGCATTAAGGTCACCTCATGCTATTGGGCCAAAGTTTGGGCTGAGGGATCAATACCTGTTATGTTAGTTTGCTAGTACACTGTGGTGCAAAGCTTAATCTTCTTTATGTGATGACACCTTTGTCTATTGCCAGTATGTTCATCTCAGTTTCCATCATGATGTTAACTTTATTAGTTTATAGACTGATCGTAGTAGGGCTTACCAGTCTTTTTGACTGACCTGTTTTCTTTCGCTTCTTTTCTTCCGTTCCCCCCCCCCCCCAGGTTCTCAGGGAGGGAACAGTGGTGCTTAGCTTGGATCGCTTGCTTGTTCGCTGGATAGCTCATGTATGTCTGGACATTGAGCTCGCTATGGTTTATCATCTTTATTTTGGGGATAGCACTATGTATTTCAGTATTTCTGTTTATGTTGTACTAGACATGTTTATTTTGGCAGTTGACTTTATGATGTACTAGACTTGTTTTGAGATGGTTTGAGATATTCCGCTGTTTTATTCTCACTTACTCTGTTTTACATATATACTTATGTTCTTGGTCTGCCTTGATATATCATTATGCATGCTTACCCAGTTCTAACGCCCCCCAGAAGCTAGTGCCCCCGAAAGAGTGACCCTAGCGGAGGTGGGGTGTTACAAATTTGGTATCAGAGCATATGGTTTACAAGAAAGAACAAAAAGTTTTTAAAAGACTTTTGAAAAACTATATTCAAAACAAGTATAAGGTATTTTCCAAAGAAAAGTCTAGTATTTTAAAAGGCTATTCCCCAAAAAGCCAATAGCGTTATCCTTCGTTCCCTTGATCTAATCTTATCTTATCCTTCGTTTCAGTATGGCTGAGGATCTTGCCATCCCGGATGGAGTAAACGTACCACTCTGGTATAGGAGACTTCTAGAAGCTAGGGCAGCAGCCGGCCCCGCAAACCCTACTCCCACTCCTCCTCCTGTAGTTGAGAATCCTCCCCCTAATGTCCCTCCTCCGGTGGTTCCTGTTCCCCCTCCTCCAGTAGTTAATGTTCCTCCTCCTCTAGTTGCTGAGGCTCCTCTTCCTCCTCCTCCCCCTCAGCATCCTCAGGTTGAGTTCACGAAGGTTTGTAAAGACTTCAAGGCGATGGGAGGCAAGAATTTCCTAGGCACGGAATCTTTTGTTGAAGCTAGGAATTGGCTGAAAGACACTGAGGACTTGTTTGCTATCTTTAGGATTGATGACGAGAGGAAGATCTTATTGACAGTGTGGCTTTTGAAGGACGAAGCAGCCTATTGGTGGGAGGTCACCAATGGGACGAGGCCCGTCGAGACTTGGGCCGATTTGAGGGCTAGATTGGTGGCCAAGTTTCTATCTTCCGCTAAGGCGAATTTACAGATGGAGAAGTTCATTGCATTAAAGCAAGGTGATATGTCTGTTAAGGAGTATGTGAACAAGTTTAATCAGCTGGCCCATTTTGGTTTGGATATGGTGAACACTCCTGAGAAGAAGGCTCTTCGATTTGCTAGAGGGTTGAATGAGCCGCTGCAGGGTTTGGCGATGTCACATATTCCGCATGGGGCTACTTTCGAGAGTTTGGTCGATATGGCTCTACTTCAGGGAGATGGAAAGAAAGAGGTCAAGTCGAGTGATATTCAAGCAAAGAAGACTGATTCTCAAGGTAAAGGCAATCAAGGTGGTCAAAGCAGTCAGGGGAATCAGAGAAAGAACAAGAAGCGAAACAACAACAAAGGCAAGGGAAAGTGCAATTACTGTGGTGCACCTGGGCACTTTGCTAAGGATTGTAGGAAGAAGAAAAGGAAGCTTAGTGGTGGATGTTTTTCCTGTGGTGAGACTGGACACTTCAGCAAGGAATGCCCGAAGAAGAAAGGACAGGCTGGACCTTCAGGAGGGCAAGTTCATGCTCTCAATACCGCTCCAGTTCCCGACCGAGGTAGTGTTTCTGTTGAAAACCTTGTTTATGTTTCCGATCTTCCAGTTCGTACCTTGTTTGATTCTGGTGCATCACATAGCTTTATTTCATCTGATCTTGTTGATAGTTTGCACCTTAGCACTAGCTTAGTGGATGATCCCATTTGTGTTTCGAATCCCATTGGGGGTTCTGCTCATCTATCTATGATATGTGAGGATCTGAGGATCTCTATACTCAGTGTAGAGTTCTTGTGTAGTGCATATGTTCTTGGTTTCAGGGGATACGGATTGATATTGGGCATGGATTGGCTGTCCAGATATGGAGCCATTCTTGATTGTGAGCATAGGGTTGTGAGGCTTGTGACTCGCCTTGGCAACACCTTAGAGATTTCATGCAATCCGAAGGATCCCGTCATGTTGTGCTATCTTGAATCTCTCAACTCGTCAGAGGAAGCCCTTCAGTCTGTAAGGGTGGTCCGAGATTATCCAGATGTTTTTGAAGAAGTTAAGGGGTTGCCCCCTAAACGAGAGATTGATTTTCGCATTTATCTGGTGGATAATGCTAAGCCTGTTTCTTTGCCCGTTCGGCACATGGCTCCGCGTGAGAGACGGGAGCTCAGCAAGCAAGTAAAGGAGTTACTTGAGAAGAACTTCATCAGACGAAGTATATCTGAATGGGGAGCGCCTGTGGTGTTTGCTACTAAGGCAGATGGTTCTCTTCGACTCTGTGTGGACTATAGAGAATTGAATAAGCTGACTAAGAAGAACAAACACCCGTTACCGAGGATCGATGATCTCTTTGACCAGCTTGTTGGTGCTTCTGTTTTCTCTCAGCTTGATCTTGCTACTAGATTTCATCAGCTCAGAGTGGCTGAAGATAGTATAGACAAGACTGCATTCAGAACTCCAGATGGATTCTTTGAATGGCTTGCTATGCCGTTCGGTTTGACGAATGCACCCGCGTATTTCGTGGACTTGATGAGTAGGGTGTTTCGAGAGTTCTTGAACAAGTTTGTCGTGGTCTTTGTGGATGATATTCTGATCTTCTCCAAGGATGAAGAAGAGCACGCGAGGCATCTTGTAGAGGTGATGGATACGCTTAGAGCGCATCAGTTAAAGGCCAAGTTCTCCAAGTGTCATTTTTGGAGAAGGGAAGTTAGATTCCTTGGGCATATCGTATCCAAGCAAGGCTTAGCGGTGGATCCCGCTAAGGTGGTTGCAGTTCAGGATTGGAAGACTCCAAGGAATGCAACCGAGGTGAGAAGTTTTCTAGGTCTTGCGGGTTTTTATCGAAAGTTCATCAAGGACTTCGCAAAGATATCCGCTCCTCTTACTAAGTTGACGAAGAAGCACTTAGTTTTTGCTTGGGATATGGACTGTGAGCTTGCTTTTCAGAGACTCAAGAGAGCCCTTACCTCAACACCAGTTCTAGCTTTACCTGATGGTGGTAAGATGTTTACCGTGTACACTGATGCTTGTGGCATGGGATTGGGCGCCGTTCTGATGCAAGAGGGCAGAGTTATATGTTTTGGTGGTAAGCAACTCAAGGTGCATGAGAAGAAATATCCCACTCATGATCTAGAGCTGGCAGCGATTGTATATGCACTCAAGGCTTGGCGTCATTATCTTCTGGGAGAGAGGTTTGAGCTATATACTGATCATAAGTCTTTGAAGTATCTCTTTTCGCAGAAGGATCTGAACTTGAGGCAGCAAAGATGGATGGAATTCTTGGCGTCCTATGATTTTGATATAGCCTATACCCCTGGCAAGGGGAATGTTGTAGCGGATGCGTTGAGTAGAAAAAGGTTGACACTAAGTCCTCTATTTGTTGAGATGAAGAATTTAGAGTTCTTGGCAACCTTTGATTTCTCTTTGGCGGTTGAGTCGATGACCGGTTCTTTAGCATCCCTGGAACTCAGGCCTACCCTTCTGGATCAAGTTGGGGCTTCGCAGAAAGAAGACCCTCAGATAGTTGAGATTATGGATAAGCTGATTCGAGGAGAGACGTCTAGTCATCTCGCTCGATATTCTATAGATGACAAGGGTTGGCTGAGGAGAGACGGAAGGCTTTGTGTTCCGATGGTGGAAGACTTGGTGAGAAAAGTTCTTGATGAAGCACATCGCTCCAAGTTGACTATACATCCGGGTGGAGATAAGATGTATAAGGATATGAAGCGCATTTTCTCCTGGCCTGGAATGAAGAAGGATGTGGCAGAGTTTGTCTCTAGATGTGTTATTTGTCAGAGAGTAAAAGCCGAGTCGAAGAAGCCCGGTGGGCTATTGCATCCTCTAGAGGTCCCGCTATGGAAGTGGGAGAGTATTTCTATGGACTTTATTGATGGGCTTCCAAGGTCAAGGAAAGGGAATACGAGCATTTGGGTCATTGTAGATAGGCTTACGAAGAGTGCTCATTTCATTCCGGCGAAGAGCAAAAGGACCGCATCTGGACTAGCATCAGTATATCTTCGTGAGATAGTACGACTACATGGAGTCCCTTCCAGCATAGTCAGTGACCGAGACCCCATCTTTACTAGTCAGTTCTGGAACAGTTTGCAGGAAGCTATGGGCACGAGGTTGAACCTGAGTACGGCCTATCACCCACAAACGGACGGTCAAACAGAAAGGGTGAATAGGGTACTTGAGGACTTGTTGAGGCTGTGCATTCTGGACTTTGGTGGTACTTGGGAAGACCATCTTCCTCTTGTGGAATTTGCTTATAATAACAGTTATCAGGCGAGCATTGGGATGGCACCATTTGAGGCTTTATATGGGAGACCGTGCAAGTCACCCACATGTTGGTGGGAGACTACAGATAAGCCTATACTTGGACCTGACATGATTAGAGATACATCCGAGAAGGTCGAGTTGATTAGAAGACGGATGAAAGCGGCCCAAGACCGACAGAAATCCTATGCTGATAAGCGAAGATCCGATTTGGAGTTTGATGTTGGGGATATGGTTTTCGTAAAGGTTTCTCCTTTGCGGAATGTGGTCCGATTTGGAGCTGTTGGGAAGTTAGCACCGAGAATTGTTGGACCCTTCCCTATCATAGAGAGAATTGGGAAGATGGCTTATAAAGTGCAATTGCCCGAGAAGCTGTCCGGAGTGCATAATGTCTTTCATGTCTCGCATCTCCGGAAGTGCCTACATGAGTCCGCTGAGGTGGTTGAACCTAGCCTTCTTGAAGACGTGGAAGTAGAGAAAGAGGCAACTTTGAGGAGAGCTCCGATTCGTATCTTGGGGACGGAGACCAAGAAGCTAAGGAATCGAGAGGTCAAGTTGGTGAAGGTTCAATGGGGTGAAGCCGAAGAAGACGCAACTTGGGAAACCGAGGAGAAGATGCGTGGGCTTTATCCATTCCTTTTTGAGGGTACACTCTCAATCTCTTTCCTTTGTTAGCATATCTTTCTCTTTGCTATCCATGTTTATCTAGTTATCGTGCTAATCTTGTCATAAGAACCTTAGGTAGAAACCCTTTGGATGAAACATGTGTTTGAGACATGTTATGTTTGATGGTTGCAAGTGGTTGCAAGTGTTTGCAAGTGGTTACTCGTGGATGCATGATACACATTAGGCACTAGATCGGCTCACACACTCCTCATATTGCATGTGCATGAGTGTTTATGCTTATTCTTGGATGAAATTTGTATGCCATCACATGGATGTTGCATATGGATGTATGATTGAGCACGCATGTAGATATTATACATTATGTTAGGGATTTGCATACATATGGATACATTTCACTAACATATTTTGCATTGATCTTTGCATTTAGATAAGTACATATACACACACTTTTGCATATGTTCATACAGCATTTAGAATCTTTTAAGGACAATGATTGCTCGTGGATGATGCTTTGAGTAGATGGATGATTGGATGGTAGGATACGTTCTTCCTAACTTGAAGATTTCGGGGACGAAATCCTTTAAGGAGGGGAGAATGTAACAACTCGTATTTTCAATAACCTGTTATAACATAAATCGAGGCAGAATTTAATTCAAAAATCTGAATCAAGGGAAACGGGCTGTGCCATTGCGTTCGTCTCGGAAAAATACGCGAAATAGAGTCCGAGTTTTCGAAAATCGGAGTCCGTATGACCCAGTTAAGGCCCATTGAAGTTTTCAGAAATTTCCATGTTAAAAACAGATTTAAATTTTAAATTAAAAACAAGGATTAGGGCTAACTGGCGTCAGGCGGGAAAACTCCCGCCAAGACCCCCATGTCGACAGGCATGTCGACAGGGGTCTAAGGGTGTCGACTGCCCTGTCGACAGCCCTGTCGACACGGGGTGGCCGGGCAGTTTTGCCTGGCGCACCATTTTTGATTTGGGCTTGGTTGTGTGGCTTGGTTCTGGAGAATTCCGAAATCTGATGGACCTAATTCAACCTAGGGTTAATCCTATGGTCTAAATCACTAGCCTAATCTATAAATAAGACCCTAACCTACCCTAAATCACTCATTATTCATTCTAGCAACCAAACTATGTCAAATTGAATTCTCAAATGGCCTCCACCTAAAAACCCTAGCCTCCACCCTCTTCAAAAATCATTCCTATGAAGGTTTTGATGTTCATACAAGCATTTCTAAGTTGTATGAATGATCATTAGCTTGCATACATCATCAAGTTGCAAGCTTTAATTGCTAAGCTAGAGTTTTTGGGATTTTTGTTAATTGGAGCTTTGTTTTGGGTTTTTATATGCTTGCATAAAGGGCTTCTCAATCTTTATTAGTAGATTTGTGTCTTCATAATATTTGTAAGCCCTCTTACCTTCATTTTAGAAACTCTAAAGTTAATATGTGATGAAAGTTGGGATTTATGCATGTTTAATAAGTTATGCATGCTTATGCGAGTTCACTATGCTATGTTATGCATGTTTAATAAGTTATGCATGCTTATGCGAGATCACTATGCTATGTTATGCATGTTTAATAAGTTATGCATGCTTATGCGAGTTCACTATGCTATGTTACACATGTTTGATAAGTTATGCATGTCTATGCAAGTTCACTATGCCATGATTTGCAAGTTCAACAAGTTATGCATGTTTATGCAAGTTCACTAGGCCATGATTTGCAAGTTTAACAAGTTATGCATGTTTATGCAAGTTCACTATGCTAAGTTATGCAAGTCCAACATGTTATGCATGTTTATTATGATATGTAAGATTCATCATGTATGTTGTGTCAAGTTCCCTCTTTCTATCCTTTATGCGTTATAACGAATATGTAAGCGATAGAATGACGTTGGGGGGTTTGGGGTAAAACTTAAAATACATGAAAATATGAGATTGTGAATTTACCTATTAAGTTAGGTCTACCCCTTGGGAATTTACCTATTAAGTTAGGTCTACCCAAGTATTTGTTAAACTTGTAATTATGTTTTGAAAATAAAGTGGACATGACACTTAGAAAACATAAGTGTGGCCAACTCGAGGTTGGGTTGAGTTTGTAGCATAAACCTACCCGGAACCGACCGGCTTAACTAGTGGCTACAAGCAATAGGACCCAATGTGAGTAGTTGGTCATGTTGCACGTGAAACCCGAGGTTAGACTAAGTTGTGGTGTAAACCTACCCGGACCCGCTCGGCCTAACTAGTAACCACAACAAGGTCTAATGTGAGAGGTTGGGTGCATTAAATTAATTAATGCCTCATGATTAGGGTTAAGTCATGGCCCACTAATACTTAACCAATTTTGGGGATACGAGGGATTAAATGGGGTTAAGTGGTGAACTGTTGGTTACACTTAACTAATTTAATCCATGATTAGTGAGGGGTTAAACCACACTTAACCCTCTTAGAAAACCCTAGCAACGTGGTCTGTTCCAGTAGTAATCCCAGTTTGGTATCATTCACAACCCTAGAGACTAGGCTAGGGCGGGGCACGATTACTGGACTGATGTAAGCGACCAAAGCGACGGCTGAGTGGTACAGCGGTGCGGGTCCAGGCGGGCTACGGACGTGCACGTAGTCCGGTGTTGGACAAACTCGAGGCACGGGTACCAGTAGGTTTAGACTGTGCATTATTGCTTAGGTGTCTGGGGTTGACACCCGAGGGCTTGATACACCCGAAGGTGGACCCAGCGCAGTCTGACTACAACCATATGTGGGCCGTATGGACACCAACACTTGACGTGTTAGGTTTATAGGGAGCCGATCGACTAGACCGTTGGGCTGGACCTTGCATTAAGGTCACCTCATGCTATTGGGCCAAAGTTTGGGCTGAGGGATCAATACCTGTTATGTTAGTTTGCTAGTACACTGTGGTGCAAAGCTTAATCTTCTTTATGTGATGACACCTTTGTCTATTGCCAGTATGTTCATCTCAGTTTCCATCATGATGTTAACTTTATTAGTTTATAGACTGATCGTAGTAGGGCTTACCAGTCTTTTTGACTGACCTGTTTTCTTTCGCTTCTTTTCTTCCGTTTCCCCCCCCCCCTCCCCCCCCACGTTCTCAGGGAGGGAACAGTGGTGCTTAGCTTGGATCGCTTGCTTGTTCGCTGGATAGCTCATGTATGTCTGGACATTGAGCTCGCTATGGTTTATCATCTTTATTTTGGGGATAGCACTATGTATTTCTGTTTATGTTGTACTAGACATGTTTATTTTGGCAGTTGACTTTATGATGTACTAGACTTGTTTTGAGATGGTTTGAGATATTCCGCTGTTTTATTCTCACTTACTCTGTTTTACATATATACTTATGTTCTTGGTCTGCCTTGATATATCATTATGCATGCTTACCCAGTTCTTACGCCCCCCAGAAGCTAGTGCCCCCGAAAGAGTGACCCTAGCGGAGGTGGGGTGTTACATGCTAACTTTCTCATCATTGCATCATCGATCCCCAAATCCTCGAAGATGCGCTCAAAACTATCAAGCCAATCCTGAACCTCCATAGAGGATTCTGTTCCGTGGAACGGCTTCCTACAAAGACTAGTATAATCCTCTCTAAGCTTGGCGAAGTCGGCCCTAGGCGCTTGCACTACTGCACCACCACCGTTACCAACATTGGCGACTGCTCCCTGAGCATCCCTAAGCATCTCTCGTATGAAAGCAGTAAACATCGTCCTTATATCAGGGGCATCTCATTGTTGGCCCCTGAACCTGCTCCCTCTTCAACCCCGATGCGGGGTTCCTCATCGTGGTCCTCGTATTTCTGCTCATCATTAAATCTGTGAAAGAGAAAACGATTAACCATCTCCTTAGTGGTGCCAGTGCGGTGCGACTTCATCCTTAGATATATTAATAGTACATATATATATATAGCTTTTGAAAACCAAAATATCACAAATACACACTCTCATATACGTATACTATCTCTCCCTGATGTCATCCCCTAGGTTAACTAAGCAACCTAGGCTCTGATACCAAGTATGATGGCCCGCCCCGCACCAGCCGACATTTTCCCTGAAATGCGCTGTATCAATGTCCAACTAGCACTAGACGGTCGTCAAAAGAAAAGGGATTAGAAACTATGAACCATCAAGAACCTGTTGTATATCTCACAGCGCATGGAATAAATATAATAATAATATAACTAGATATATTACAGGTGAGACAATGCACAAGCTGAAAACTAAACCATATCCGTCAGAGTAGCGGAATCCAAAATACAGCTTATGATCCAAACCATTATTATAACTTCAAAATACTGTCTCTAAAAAATAATAGAAAAGGTACACTACTAATACCCAAAGTAGGGACCATCAACAACACAGGAAGAATATATGTAAATAGTACGTGGAAGCCTCCTGCTCGTCTCCGGACAGCTACTCGTGCATAACCACCTAACCTGTCTCTAGTTTGCTTGTTTAGGAGCACCCAAAGTAATAAGAAGAGACATAAAACTCTGCATCAGAAAAAAGTCTGGTTTGAGCGATAGCAGGAAAACAAAACAATAACAAGCATATATAATCATACCTGACCTGGACCTGCGACTAATGAGTAGTACAACAAGATGTATAATACTCTGAGGTAACACTAACATATAGTTTAAAAATGGGAGTGTGCGTGTCATGGTGATAGAAACATCAAACATAGAAATTATGCTCACATCTCTCACTCAGTGCGTAAAGCATACGATTATCCACTGCTTTGATCACCAAATCTATTGGGGCCATGGCAGATTCCCATTCTGTACAACTATTCTATGACCATACTTCCCTGGTCTACGGTCAATAACCCTACCCAGTCTGCACATCCCTGGATCTAGGTTAAGAGCCAACCAGTCCACACTTCCCTGGATCTAGTTCGTCTACATGCCCCCTCTCTTCAATGGTGAACCAAAGTTATAGATATCGATAACCCCTTTGCACACGTCCCGCAACAAAGTTCAACTCTAGAAGTTAACTCGTTGGTTCCCATCTGGATCCTGAGTAATAAATTCTTACTTGGACTTCCTTTGCATCTCGGGTTCAAGTCAGATTGGAATTGATCTTCAGAAGAATCCACAATCGTCGTCGCGTAGTCGAAGTTCGATTCCGGTTCGGATTGGAGTATCATCTCGGTTCGGGTTGTGGCCATCGTTGAAGACAGATCGCCTTACCGATCGCCCCTCCCCTGGCTCACCCCCACCCCGCTCGCCCACCCTCGGGTCCTCCACCCCGCCCCCCGGGTCGCCCACCCCCGGCGCCCCCCTCGGTCGTGATCCTTTGGTCACCCCCTTCTACTTCACGGCGCTCCTTCTGGTCCGCTCGTGACCCTTTCCTGGTGGTGGTTCGTGAGCCTCTCCTGGTGGCGGTTCGTGAGCCTCTCCTGGTGGCGGTTCATCAGCCTGGTGGTGGTTCGTCTCCTACCCCCTTCAGGAAACGAATTTCTACAGTTTTTTTCTTTCTACGAGCTAATTTCGCCAAACGACGACGTTTTCAACCATTCTAACCTTCCTACGACATCACAAAACATACCAAACAGCAGTAACAACATATAGAACCAATTAAAAACATTAAAACATCAATCACATGAAATATTTTGGATCAAACATACCAAAAAAGCATGATTTTTCCCTTAATCCCCTTAACCAAGTTTTAACTATAGGATTAGCAAACTTGATCAAAATTAACCCAAATTTTCACCATTGACATAAAATAATATTTTAGAATTTCTGCAAATTTTTAAATATTTTTCTGAGTTATAATTTCGATAATTATCACTAATCACCCCTAATTAGTCGTAATTAGCGTATAAAAGTGCAAATCACTCACCTTAGCCACAAATGAAACCTTAGATCTGAAACTTTACTATTATGGCATGGCTTTCTATGTATTGCAGCTGCTCCAACTCCAATTTGATGCTAATTTCCCTTGATTTGATGTAGTTATGCTCAATTGGTAGTTAAAAAGCGATAGGAAGCGATTAGACTGAGGTTTGGAAGATGGAGGCCATTGCTAGGGTTCAAGGATTGTAAGTGACGGCTAGAAAACCGAAATGATGTTTTCCCAAACCCTTTCAGCCCTTCCATAACCCTTATCCCGAAATGGGTTATGGGCCTCGCTGCTAATTACCCTGTTAAGCCCAATTAAGCTGTTTTTCCATCTTCAAACATTATTTCAGCCATATCTCCCAAACGGTAAGTCTGTTTGGTTATTATGACCACTCTACGGAAAGTTAAACCATCATCTGAATCAAATGGAAGTGGTTTTAGGTAAAAACTTATTACTAATCAAAATTTATAAGCGAAACATGATTCTCCAGGGGTAAAATGGTCATTTAAAAATTGGTATAAATCCTGAATGTGGGAAATGGCCTCAATAGTCGCTTCCTATAGTTATGACCATATGACTAAGTATGAAAATAAAATGAATATTCTACAATCCTCCAATGCGTAGAATGCAAGTTGTTACATATATACTAACTATTATCCATATATGTATACAGGTAATTGATAATCAAGACTGTATAGTATAAAGACTGAATATTCAGAATGTTGATTCAAGAATTTGAAGACTCTTGAGTTTTAGTATTCCAAGATATCATAGATTCTTGGAAATATATTAAAATTCAGGTTGCACTTATCTGATCTCCATACAATTTTTATTAAATGAATTCCAAACATATTTCTGTTTTCATATTTCAAAATAATTTTAAACAAAATACCATTTTTAAATTCTCTTTACAAAAAGTTTTCAAATAACCTTTATTTTCGAATAGTCCTTTCAAAGATTTTCGAAAAGAAAATTTTTTAGTACTTTATTTTGAAATATTTTTACACTTATTTTTATACTATGATTTTGATACTTTACTATTATACGTTGATTTGACTACTTATACTTTTAAAGTAATTTTAATTTTATGGTTACATTGATGCTTATACTTTGATTTTCAATTTTATAATTTTTATATACTTTGGTTTTATTAATATATTTTGATTTTATACTTATATTCATATTTTGATATTATATTGTAGATTTTGATTTTACATAATATTTTTATGCTTTAAGATTTTGATTTTAACTTCATAATTACGAATTAATAGTATTAGATGTAATGACGCGCATTGGCAGAGGTATTATAATTAATTTATTTTATTATTTAAAAGGTAATTAAAAGGATTTAATGGTCGTGGGATAAAATAATGGTGAATATTTAATTAAAATAATAAATTAAATAATATATTTAATTCTGAAATAACCAGAATTGGCTGAAATGGCGATATGGTGTGACTTGGATTATATAAAATATATAGTTCAGTTTAGAATTGAATTAGAATAACGAATATATTCAATCGACGTCAGTTTGAACGTAGAATTATAATATAATTAAAATAGAGCGCGTAACGACGCGGCAGTTCGCAATTTGGTGATTCGAACTTCAACTGAATGTACAGGATTCATTTTAAGCCGGATTTCTGTGAAACAAGAAACATGTGGAGCTGGTGGAGTATATCTTTCTAGTGGAAGAGAAAAATCAGGATTTCGTCGTGTAGATTTTGATGTATGTCCAAATCAAATTTTAGAAAAGTCGCTGTGGAATTCCTTTATAATTTATAAAGGAATTATTTATATTTTAAAAAGGGATTTCAATATAAATCGAATATCGGGTTGACCCAGATTTGAAATATCAAGTTAGAAATTCATATAGGAATATTATAGAGCTGTATGGTATTCCACTGTGAATATAGACGATAATATTTATTTTTAAATACTTAATTCAATTTTATTTAAATATATTTATATATTTAAATGGGTCATCTAGAGCTTTAAAAATAGCCACTTTTGCAAACGAAGTCGGAATTCGACGAAACTAATTTTGTTGGATCCGCAATGTCAAATAATTGTTAGATTTCCAGTTTCGTGATTTTAAGAGTCATTGTGTGGTCATATGGATTTTTAGAGTGAGGAACAATCAGTATTTAGACAGTTAAAAATACGTTGTGTGAGCATACGGAGTCGGAATTCGACGAAACCAGTTTTGTTGGGACCGTAATGTCGAACTCTAGCTACATGTCCAGTTTCGTGATTTTTGGGTATCGTGTGTGATCACACGGATTTTTAGAAGGCGAAAACTAATTTAAAAACAGGGAATATTCCTTCTACAAAATATCTAGATATTTGTTTACCCTATAAATACACCACCTACCAATCCTTTAACCTAATTCAACTCTCTTCTTTAGTCAACACAGAATTCCGCTGTTCACTTTCTTTCTCATTTCAGAAAAAAACACAAGTTATAAAATCAAAAACGAATGCAAAGAAAATCTATAAATCCTAATACATGTATATATATGTTGCTTGAGTGATTCTCGTCATTCCAGTACCATTATTCAGTCTTGCGATTTGGTATTTCGGGTTCAACATTTTCCAGCGAGATATTAGGGTTCACGGGTTTGGAAGAAATTGTCGTCGAGGTGTATTTCGGGTGTGATATTCGGATTGAGGTATTGATTTGGAGTGTGTAGGAAAACTTTGGTGAGGTTCGGTCCTGATTTTGGTCGATGGTCTACTGTTCACGCTGAAGAACGCAATTTCCGGGAGGCATGCGAGTGGATGAAAGTGGTGATGCCATGAATGAGTGTTTGAAGGGGATGGTGTCGGTGGTATTTGTTTTTGATTTAGTTGAGTATCAATGAGGTTCGAATGCTTCTGATGTCACGAAAATGGTTGAGGAACAAAAGCTGGAGCATGGCCATCTCGTTTTGGGAAGAAAGGATATGAGAGGGTCTTGGGCTTTAAGGGGAGTAGTGGGCCGATTTTGGTTTGGTAAAGCCCCTTAGAATTTAATTTAGTTTAGTTATTTTATTGTATTAACTTTAAAAGATCATAACTATCACATACGATATCAGATTGACGAACCGTAAGTTGCATTGAGATCGTATGGACGAGGGCTCCACAATAAAGCTGACTGGAAGTGGATTGGGGCTCGTTTTAATTTATAGCAAAATAAATTGTTTGATTCAAATCAAATAACAGTTTATCGTTCTTTAACGATGAACTGCCAAAGTGAGTAAATCTCACTAACTCTGAACAGTTTATAATTTCATGTTGTATTTTTAAAACTGTTAGATATTGGCTGATTGACTATATGTTGACTGTTTGATTGAACTGCTAGTCAGTTAGTTGAATTTTCTATATTGATTCTGTTTAACAGAATATATCATATGGAACTGAAAGTGATGTTATCTATATTGTTTAACATCTGTGATGCAGGGAAACAAGTTGGAGGAATCCGACTGGATTCCTCAACAGTTATTTTATTGTTTTTCATATATTGTGATATATGATGTGATATATAATCTATTGTCGATTATATGTGTTTGGACGATACTGATCATCGTGATTTGATATGTTGAATACCATAACATACCGAAACATTGATAAGGGAATATTTTCAAAGTGATATTTGAAAATAAAATATTTATAAATGGAATATTTATAAATAAAAAATATTTATAAATTGGAATATTTATAAATAGGAGATATTTAGAAAAAGGGAAAACGTTATAAAAAGGAAACTGTTATAAGAAGGAAATCAATTTAAAGTGGAGAACCGTTACTAAAAGTAAATCTTTAAAATGAATAAATGTTGTTAAAAAGGAAATCTTTATAAATGAATAAACGTTGTTAAAGGAAATCTTTCTAAAATGGATAAATGTTGTAAAAAGGGAAATCTTTATAAATCAATAAAGTGATCGAATATGATATTCGAAAGTTAGTTAAATCGAATGTGGTATTCGAAGGGAGTGATCGAATAAGGTAGTCGAAAGTTAGTAAATCGAATATGTTATTCGAAAAGGAGTTAATCGATGTCAGTTTAATCGATTAGAGTTAAAGCAAAAAGGAGTTAATCGAATATATAGTTTATTCGAATAGAATAAAGGAGTTAATCGAATATATAGTTTATTCGAATAGAATAAAGAGTTAATCGAATATATAGTTTATTCGAATAGTAAAAGGAGTTAATTGAATATATAGTTTATTCAAATAGAATTAAAAGAGTTATCGAATATAGTTTATTCGATAGGAGTTAAGTGAATAGAGTTAGAGTTAAATCAAAAGAGTTAAGTGAATAAAATAAATTGAATAGAGTTATCGAATATACCTTATCGAAGGAAAAAATTATCGAATAGAAAAGATTTGAAAGAGAGTTACGTAAGGAAGTTTGTCAAAGAATTAGAAGGGTGAACTTTGTCTATTTCAAGGTTAGAAACGTTGTTCAGTTAAGGTCAGAGAGGTAGTATTACCCCAACTTGATTGACTTCATTTTTAACAAAGGAATGGTTAAGGTTCGATAGTAAAGGATTGTTATGTGAATTTAGTAATTAAAGGAAAGGGTTTGAGTTGGCATCGCGATGGTTTGTTTAAACATCTGTCTAAGTCCAATGAAGAAGCTTTGGAAAGGTTTTCCAAATAAGAAACCAGAAATGTTTTCTAATAAAGAAAACAAGAAATGGAAATGTTTTCCATTGTTAATAAAGTATATTTTCCAAATTTAGAAAATAAGAAATATTGAATATAGGGAAACGAGAGATAAGTAAATTAATGAAATAAAGAGATAAATGTTGAATGATGTTTGATCGATATAAATTTCCATTTGGAAATAATATCGTTGCTTGCACACCTATTTTTCTTCGATAGATAAATCACAGACTATTGAAGTTTTGACCATTTTAACGTTGTTAATATGGAGAGACCGGTTGGATTATTATCCAAAGAACCACTCTGTATTGGCATAAGCGTTGCGAATCATATATGCCAAAGGAAATTGAAGACGGAATTATGCAAGGGCTATCCTGTTTACAGAATAGTGCCTTCGGTTCATCCTGTTCCTGGATGACTTGTATGGACGGATGTCTGACAAAGTATTTCCAGACGATCACGTATATTGATTTCTCCAACCGTACCAAGAGTGGAAGCGGAGAAGGAAATTTCTTTTAGCTAACACATAATGTATGGTTGAGGACGTCAATCGGTGATTTGATGGATTTGACGATGTGGCATTCAAAGTGAATCTGGTGTGATGAAAAGCGTAGCTTCTAGCCTCACATCCAGTAAATGACAGAAATCGGGCAGGCAGCATGGCTAAGTCGGTCGCACCGAAGTAGGATGTATAATCACCTGATCTAGAGTTTCATTTACTTCTAAAAATCTATTGTTGATTTTGTCCCATTCGGGAAACGGTTGCCGATCCCATCCGTTGGTGATATACATTCGATACACTCAAGCGAAATGAGTGGTCGGTCATGTGTGGCCGGGTTGCAAGATGTTCTTGTTGAACCCAGTGTATTCCTCTCTAGAAGTACACTAGCGAAAGGTGGTTCCATACCTTGTCATAGTTCGAAATCCATTATCCAATACGTGCTTGCGGTTTTGATTTTATATTATTTATGTAGAACGTGAGATGAAAGCGTTTCTGCTAGATGATTATTATATTGTGGTTGATAGACATTATTATAATATCAAATGGTTTTTGATATAAAGATATTTTGGATTCTCATAAGGGAAAAACCCATTCCGTTATGCGGCGCGGTCTTATGAGATATCGTTTACTTGCTCAAACTGTTTAAACTGTTTTACTCACACCAGTCCCATGACTGACCCGGAGTTTATTTTGTTTTGTTTTCCTTAAACTCTTGGGTGCTCAATTTTGTACGAGTAGTCAAGTAGTCAGTATTTACATATACTTGAAGAGCTAGAGCAGGAGGCTTCAGGATCATATAGCTATAGTTATTTCTGCTGTGTTGTAAGTGCTGTACTTTGATAATGATGTATATTCAAGTACAGATGTATATTTCAAAGTTATGTTACATATATTATATGTTATTCGTTCCGCTATGAGATTCATGTTACTCTGATATTGTGTTCTTCTTCTTCTCCTATTCTAAGTTTCTATCTTATCTTTCCTCACCCTCTGTTTTTCTTTCACTAATTACCAGGATTTTTCGGTGATTGGTTATCGACATCGTGTTTATGTCGATAACCAAAGTCGCTCAAAATCCGGGTCATTACATTAGAAATATAATATTTCTATTTTTTAATTCATACATTTGATTATATATTATTTTAATATACTTTTACTTAAATTATTTTAAAATATTTTTAACAAGATTTCTTAAGTATTAATATGTTTAAAATTTACATTTACTATGACTAAATATGTTTGCAAAGTTTTAAGACATTATATATAAGTTTCTATTTTCGAAACAATTTTAGAACAGACTAGTTTTTGAGTTTTAACTAAGACATGTCGACATAGGGCCAACATCATGTTGACATGTAACAGTAAATTTTCTAAATTAAAATTTGAAAGGAAGTATCTTTTCATAATAGGTTGTTTGTAACATCCATATCCCATTACCACTATAAGTACTTTTCTTTTAGAAATGGGATTAACTAATTTCGTCCATATTTATTCACTGTCTTTACCCCTCTCTTGAAAATCTAAAAATCTATAGCCATATTTTGCTGATTTATCAGCCAAATCAAGTTATTTCTTCTTCGATTTGATTTTACATCAAACTCTCACTGTTTCTACTAAGAACAAAGTGTAAAATCAGAGTTACAAGGGCACTTGTAATCAAGTTCGAAAGATCCAAGTCTGCTACAAACAACTCAAAAACCGATATGATTGTGGCTAGCTGGCCCTGAATCTAGTTGGTTATGGTTGTACCCATCTAAAGCAATTGAAATTGACTTGTTTTGCCAGAAAATCAAGTTGGACGAGGATCTATGACCCGTAATTTAATTTAAAATCAAGAGGTTGGTATTATAGGGGGTGTTTCATTGTGACCTTGAACTCCACAATGGTTTGAAGTCTGTTTCTATAGTATATGTACTTAAACAATATGAACAAAGAGTAACCAAATTATAAGACAGGCTGGTGCTCGCTTCTATTGTAGAGTAAAAAAGCAGACCTCAATCCTTCGAGTTGTGCACGTGCATTATGATTTCGTTGTCTCAAAATTGGGAAGTGCTAAAATGTCTAAATCTATACAACATATAGCATTCATAAAGAGAAGAATTACCTAAAAAAAAGTCATTTTTAAAGTAAGTTTATTATTTTTAGCTTGATCCATACTTGAAGTAAAGTCATACAACTACCAATTTGGCGTACACGTTTTATTGTGTCTTGAGTCAAATTATACAAAAGCCAACTTAAGCATATCATGTCATAAGAATATGCGTTCACTTGCCTAAACACTTATAGGCATAGCAAGAAATTCATAGAGACTTTATTCCTGGATTTATCATCACATAATAGAACATCAATGGTGTATAGTAAATATGCAATTGCACATTTCCGTTTTCATTCAAAATTATCAAAATCTTGAGACCTAGAAGATGTAATTCTTGACTATTATGAAAGATCTTTTTTCTCATCCCTAGAAACATGTCGGTTGCTTCTAATATGATGCCAGACGACTTATCCAATAGCTCATATACATTACGATCACTTATTTCTCTTGATCCTCTAAGTGGCCCTGTTCGTGCTTTTCCTTCAACTGGAAGACCTGTGATGTGAAATGCTTAGTGACTGTCATCTCACTAAATGGAAGATGAAAAGTGTAGTGTTATGCATAAAATTGCTAAATAAAGTGTTGGTCAGTGCATTGTCGACATATTCATGTGCGTACTTCATTATATTCAAAATCCCAGATTTGGCTACCGTGTCCTTAACAAAATTGTACTCTTTGTTTAAATCCTTTCTTCTATGGTTCCCTACGTGACCGTGAAGCTTTAACAACTCTTACTTCATCCAATGGTGCCTACATTACCCAAACTGCATTTCATACATACAGTGTCTACCATTGAATATAACATACAAAACATACATTCCAAAAAATTCCATATGGTAGATGCAATATTATCATTACAAACAAACAATAAGGATGATCATACTTTACTTTCGGTCGATTGACTCTGCGTAGCCATCAGCTTTATCCCTTTGTTTTTACTTTTCAATAGTTATATCTATGTACCACCTTCCTCGTTTGTATCATGGAATAGTGTGCTCTCCTTTGAAGCTTCCTCTTCTTTATCTTGACCTCGTATATGTATGTCATAAATGTTCTCCTCTAACTTACCTTCTCTCCACTTGGACTATTGCTAGTTTCATTGTTATTTCCTTTATCCTCCACATCACCCTCTTCAATATGTTTTTTTAATAAGTATAGCTCTGTTAGAGTTTATGCCCTAGAGGTAATTCATTTGATGAGATAGATAACACTATTGATGTTATTATTTTATTTGGAATAAAATAATATTATATTATATTTACTGCATAATATAAATATTAATTTAATAGAAGTTCTTAGAATTATAATACGGAATTATATAGTTCGAGTAAGACTTGAATTTGAGATTATATAATATAATAAGTATTATAATTCTTAAATGTCCTTAGTTGAGTTTTATTGTTTATATAGGACAACAATAATGCGTTAAGACTAGTACGTTGATTGACTAATGATCACATCTCATTGATCGTTAATATACGTGATTTAATTTCAAAACATAAATACATATTGGAGAATATCGTATTAGGCTGACCCATTGTGAGATGACTACATTAACAATATCGTAAGTTATTCTCATAGTGATAGTGATGTAATGGTCCTCGGACCTGAAATCAATATAATTTTATTCGAGGATATTTGTATTTTGATATCATCTAAAGTTATACGTAACAGAGTAATGATAACGGTGATTATTTGATACATCTCAAATGGAATGAAAATTATGAATGATCTAGATGGAATTTAACCCTACAACATATTTGCGGTGATATCCATAGGCCTTTTGATTGAGTGAGACTGTGAAATGCATGGTCATGCGCAAATATTGATTTGTTTTAAACAGTCTACTCATCGATCAAGAAAAACAAATTAAATTATAAAGAGGATGATACGATCCATGACTCGAGTTTAATCATGGTTATATTGGTTAAAAGGATTATATTACAATGATACACTGGTCACAGAAAAGGTTGTATCGAATCGATAATTTTATTATAACTTGGTTAGTAGTGATGCATTGCTAGATGTCAATCATTGTTTATGGTTTTAAGTATGATTTAAAACCATTGCCAATGTTATATTAACCTATAGGATAACACAAAAGGAACATTACAAAGGAGAAACTAATTTGAACAAATAAAATATCAATTTGTTGGTATTTTATTTGGGATTGGAATGAATATTGGAGTGGTTCCTATTTTTAATGTTAATACTTGTATTTTAAAAGGAGGGTTTTTCTTTCTTATAAAATGACACGGCTTAACCTAAATTAATTAAGGTTAAATCAGATCTAAAAATACACTCCATTAGTTTTCCTACCCATAACCCTAAAATTGGTCATGGCGGCTAACACTGTATTCTTTGATCTCTTCTTTCAATCTGATTGGTGAAGGGGACGTTCCAATGGACTCCTCTAGAGGCTCAACAAATGGAGGGCTCTCGATTCGATTCCTATTTCGAAATTATTATCGTTCTTCTGGATCTCGTTGCAGGTACAAACCCTAAATCTAATTTATACGAGTTTTAATCTATTATTCTTGCCAAGATCCTAATTTAAATTGTTAAATTACACAATTAGGAATTCGATTTGATCGAAAATTACTGACAATGGTATCAGAGCAAGGTTGATTAGTGAGAATTGATAGATTAAACTTAGGTTTTAGTTTAATTTATTGTCAATTCATTAATCGATTCGTGGTTTCAATATTATATATAAGTTTTAACACTTATATGATTTATTTGAATTACAGTATTTGTTTTAATTTTGAAATGAAAAACTTGTTTAATTTGGGCATAAATTAATATTATATGTTAATTCGAATTGCTATATCTTTCACTTTGAACCATACGTATATGGATTGAGGTCCCGAACATTGTTTTAACTTGTTTACAGGATTGAGTGTTATGAACACTAATAAAATCTGGAAACGGATTAATACTTGATTAGAAATATTGAAATTAGTTTAATATTCCTAATTTAAAAACTTTAGAACCTAGAAGATTAATCGAAAAATCAGTTTTGATTTGTCGAGGATGTCATATTTTTTTTTGGTATTGTGTAACAACTTTGATCTGTTTATTAAATAGTTTTGAATATTCAGACAAATTTGTTTGACCTTGTTTGATTGTTTGAGACTTGAAATGTACACATTCTTTTGAATGATCTAAAGGATGTACATTATTTTCTAAAATAATTTTGTAAAACATGAATCAGTATTAGTTATTAATTTTGTTTATACACTGCTTGATTTAGATCAGTTTTCATTAGTTCGCATTGTTAAACAAATAATCAAAATGTTTGATTGGAATGTTTTATGATCTGAATTAATTATGTTTTTCCATCTAGGGTTTCTTTCCTCAGATTAATAAATCTGTCAGATTAACTTCGAATTGATTTTGATTTAGTGAAATCAATAATATAGAAATATGTTAAGACAGATTTTCTAAATTAATTCTTAAACATGAACATAATTGTTTTATATTCAATATGTACAATTGACACATCGATTTTCTCGATGAGTCTATGTACATTAGATACATAAGTACTAAAATATATATGTGATCAGGTTAAAGCATATGTAACATGACATGTTATTTAAATTGAATCTAGATTTCAATATGTTGATCATATTTTATAATGATAAATATATGTTATAACATGACTGCATATCTGCAGGAACATAGAGTTCCTGATTAATTTTATATTATCAGTATGATTAGTAATACATGTTTTATACAAATTTTGATTTTTAATTTCTGGTCTCATTGTATTAAACAAATTGTTTCTATTCTGATATAATTAACAAGGTGTAACACCCCACGTCCATTAATGTCACAAAGGGAATGCATTAACTTCTATGGAGCGTTTTAAGTGTGTATAGAACAAAAACTTAACAACAATACAAATATAAACAGTACTAATACTTTAAAACTTTATTCATTGCAGCGGTAAACACATAAGTTTGATTACACCATCAAAAACCAGAGTCAAAGTACATAATATCCATCTTGACTAAATCAAAGTACATAAATTGAAAGACATAATATCCACGGTAGTTTCGTGCACCTCTAGTTGCCTTCATAGGTGCCGCCTGCTCCTATCTCCACTAGGTGTACCAACTACCCCATGCGATCAGCTCCCTAACTCGTAGATACCCGTGCTGGCCCAACAGTGGGGTGTATCACTCCCCAAAGTGGCAACCCGATACCACCAATTGTGCATGGCTTATACCTACACGATGCAACAACGTCTTACCTACCAGCCTGGGTCCACACACGCATATGAACCCATTGGACTTGCCTTGCCACCGCTAACCCGGTTTGGCCTCTTACAGTCAAGCCCAGTATGCATGTCCCGCCCTTGACTTGGATTGAGCCCACAAAGATACATATGGGTTACTAGTTGAAACGGGCCCCCATTGCTTGACACAAGCTATCCACCTAAGCTTGGTCCCCTCTAGTACATCCCACTTAACCCTCTTATTAGTCATGTTCACTTACATGTTTCAATTTTGGATAAGTGTTTCTAATCGTATTTCAAATGCCACCCAAGGCACCCACTAGATTCCACATGCCACCCAAGGCACCCACTTAACCCCCCATGTCCCACTACATGTTTATCTAGTTAAGTGTTTCTTAATTCATTAAGACCATAACCTCATAAAGACCTCTCACATTAGACTGGCATTTATGGCAGCTGGATTTGCCGGGCGGGTCCGGGCAGTCTTACACCACAAAAACTAGATGTCATGAAACATGTAAGGTTACATATAATTTTCCCTAACTTGCATATGATTTATGTCTAAGTCAAAATCTTAACTTGCATACATACATATGATTTATCATATGAATCAACATAACCAAACTAGCATATGAACAACATGATGATTTGATTATACATAAGCCAATCATAGAATTACAACATAGATGATAGCATCATAACCTTACAACATAGGTGATAACATCACAACATAACATCATAAAATTTACAACATGTATGATAACATCGCAATTTTACAACATAATTATAACATGCGGTCAATAATTCACATCATATCCATATAATCCACATCATAACTTAATCCAATTAAATTGCTAATTATTTTATTAAAGAAATCGAACTCACAACTCAAAGAAGGTCTTGAGTTCTGAATTCTGAGTTCTGAAGTTGAATTAGCTTTCCTTTGAAGAAGATACGTTGTTAGAGTTGAAAAGAATTAAATTTGATTAGCTTTCTTCCTCTCTAATTGGTGGCGGCTATTCTGAGTTGCAAGGTGACGGCATGGAGGCCATGAGTCTAATTTTATTTTGATTTTAGGGTTTGAGTCTATAGGTGTTTTTATAGAGTTTAGGATTAGTTTAGGTCGTTCGATCAACACAGAATTAATACCAGCCAATCAGAGCGGATCAGAAACCCTAATGAGTCAGCACGCAGTCATTAACAGGTCACAAATCAAATCTGCCCAAGGGGGCAGGTCAACCCCCAGGTCGACCCTATGGTCAACTTAGTCTGGGTAGGTCGACCCTATGGTCGACCTCGCCCTGGCCGGAATTTTCCCGCCTAGCCTGTTTAACTCTGAAATTTGAATTTTCTGAAATCTGTTTTGAATTTTTTTGAAACTTCCGATGGCCATAACTTCTTCATACGAACTCCAATTCACGCAAACTCGGACTCTATCTTAACTAGAATTCCAAGACAAACATAATGGAGCAATCCCTTTCCCTTAATTCTCACACCTGAGATTAGTTATTCTTTAATTTGTGAACATTAATACTGAAAATTACGGGGTGTTACATTCTCCCCTCCTGAAAGGATTTTGCCCCCAAAATCTCCAAGTTAAGGAGAATGAATATCCTACCATCCAAAAAAACATCTACTCAACCATTAAACACAGGCATCCATTGTCCTTATAAAATTCCTAATGCTGTATGAACATATGTAAGAAGTGTGTGTATATGCTCTCTATCTAAAGCAAAATCAGGCGGTCTACTAATTTAGTCGACCTCCTTAATGCAAACCATGATAGTGCCATGCGTCCATTATGTATGCGAAAGAATCCTATCGATACATATTATTTCTACATGTGTGCACAACCATTCACCAAAATGCAGCATCCATATGATAGTACAACCATTATACATCCATTAATTTAAATGTGCACACACATTTATATGCAATATGCAATATGAAGTGACTGAGCCGATCTAATGCCTAAAGTGTGTGTATATGCATCCACGAGTAACCACTAGCAAACACTTGCATCCACATGCATCCATTATACATAACATGTCTCAAACACATGTTTCAACCATAGGACTACCCTATCTAAAGGTCAAAGATACTAGCGAGAGGACATACTAAAGATAAGATAAGTACAAGCTAAGCGATAAAGGAGAAATTAAAAGACATACCCTCGAAAAGAAAAGGGTACAATGAACGCATCTTCTCTTCCGTCTCCTAAGTAGTGTTGCTCTCATCATCTCCCCTTTGCACTTTGACTAGCTGGACCTCTCGATTCCTCAACTTCTTAATATCCGACCCAAGAATGCACGTAGGAGCTCGTCGAATCGTCGCATCACACTCGATCTCAACCTCTCTAAGCAAGCTTGGCTCTACCACTTCCGCTGTCTCATGCGAGCACTTCCTCAAATGTGATACATGGAATACATCGTGTACACCACTAAGTCTCTCGGGCAACTCCACTCTATACGCCATCTGCCCAATCCTCTCCTTAATAGGAAACGACCCTACGAACCTTGGTGCTAACTTCCCAAAGGACCCAAAGAGAACAACATTCCATACTGGAGACACCTTGACAAAGACCGTGTCCCCAATATCAAGCTCAAGATCTGTCCTCCTCTTGTCCACATAAGATTTTTGCCTATCTTGCGCCGTCTTCATCCTTTTTCGAATCAAATCGATCTTTTCCGAAGTCTCTCTAATCATATCGGGCCCGAGCAAGACCATATCTGTAGATTCCCACCAGCATGTAGGCAAACGACATGACCGTCCATAAAGAGCCTCGAACGGTGCCATGCCAATGCTAGACTGAAAGCTATTATTATATGCGGACTCTACCAACGGAAGATGTTCCTCCCATGTACCTTCGAAGTCTAAGACACACAACCTCAATAAGTCCTCTAGAATACGATTCACCCTCTCGGTCTGGCCGTCCGTCTGAGGATTGTATGCGGTGCTCAAACTTAACTGAGTCCCTACCGCCTCTTGCGAGCTCTTCCAAAACTCGCTAGTAAAGATAGGACCGTGGTCGCTTACTATGCTAGAAAGAACACCGTGCAAACGAACTATCTCTCGAATGTATACGGAGGCTAACCATGGAGCAGTCCTCTTACTCTTTACGGGAATGAAATGGGCGCTCTTAATAAGTCTGTCTACCACGACCCAAATCCTTGTATTACCCTTCCTTGATCTTGGTAACCAATCAATAAAGTCCATCGAGACACTTTCCCACTTCCATTGTGGAACCTCCAATGGGTGAAGCAACCCACCGGGCTTCTTTTGCTCTGCTTTTACTTGTTGGCACACCAAGCATCTAGTGACAAGCTCGGCCACATTCCTCTTCATACCAGCCCAAAAGTAAACTCGTCTCATGTCCATATACATCTTGTCCCCGCCGGGATGGATGGTCGTCTTCGAACGATGTGCATCATTAAGAATGGTCTTCCTCAAATTCTCGTCCCGTGGTACACAATGTCTACCGTCCCTACGTAACCAACCCTTATCATCTAGGGCATACCTTCTGAGATGGCTCGATGACTCCCCTCTTTTGAGCTTCTCTACCAACTCAACCAAATGTGGGTCATCTTGCTGTGCCTCACCAATCCATCCTAAAAGCGTAGGTCTGACCTCTAAGGATGTTAGCAAACCGGGTACAAAGTCAATGGAAGGTCTAAAGTCAAACATAGAGATGAACTCTAAGCTTCGCCGCTCAACAAACAACGGACTCAAGGATAACCTTTTCCTACTTAAGGCGTCTGCCACCACGTTACCCTTGCCAGGGGTATATGCTATTTCGAAGTCATAGGATGCTAAGAATTCCATCCACCTTTGCTGCCTCAAGTTCAAGTCCTTCTGAGAGAACAAGTATTTTAGCGATTTGTGATCAATGAACAATTCGAATTTCTCGCCAAAAAGATAATGGCGCCAAGACTTAAGCACGAAAACAATAGCAACCAACTCTAGGTCATGTGTAGGGTAATTTCTCTCATGCACTCTCAACTGCCTTCCACCATAGGCTATTACCCTTCCCTCTTGCATTAAGACTGCACCTATCCTGTCCCACAAGCATCGGTATAAACGGTAAATGGCTTACTCCCATCTGGCAACACTAAGACTGGGGCTGTGGTCAAAGCTCTCTTTAAACGTTGGAACGCATCATCACAATCTACGTCCCATGTGAACACTAAGTTCTTCTTCGTCAAACGTGTTAATAGGGCTGATATCTTTGCTTAGTCTTTGATAAACTTCTTATAGTAGCCAACCAACCCGAAGAAACTCCTCACTTCGGTAGCATTTTTAGGGACCTTCCAATCTTGGATGGCCACTACCTTCGCGGGATCCACAACTATCCCTTCTTTGGAAACCACGTGCCCTAAGAATCACACTTCCTTCCTCCAAAAGTGACATTTAGAAAATTTAGCTTTAAGGCTATGCCCTCAAAGGGTCTCCAACATTTCCCTAAGATGTAGGGCATGCTCTTCCTCACTCTTAGAAAAGATCAAGATGTCGTCCACAAAGACTACCGTGAATTTATTAAGGTACTCCCTAAACACCCTACTCATCATCAACAAAGTATGCGGGGGCATTTTTCAAACCAAAGGGCATTACAAGCCACTCGAAGAAGCCATCTGGAGTCCTAAAGGAAGTCTTGTCTATGCTATCCTCAACCACTCTCAACTGATGGAAACCTGTGGCTAAGTCCAACTGCGAAAGCACCGAGGCGCCAACTAACTGATGAAAGAAATCGTCAATCCTCGGCAGTGGGTGTCTATTCTTCTTAGTAAGCTTATTAAGTTATCTATACTCCGCACAATGTCTACGGGACCCATCTGCCTTCGTGGCAAACACTACTGGAGCACCCCCACTCTGATATACTACGTCTTATGAACCCTTTCTCAAGCAATTCTTTCACTTGCTTACTGAGTTCTCTTCTCCCTCTTGGAGCCATGTGGCGCACTGGCAATGCAACTGGCTTTGCATTATCTACTAGATATATTCGAAAGTCTATCTCGCGTTTTGGGGGTAAACCCCTCACCTCATCAAAGACATCAACATATTCATGGACTATACGAACAGAATGTAAATCATCATCAGATGCGTCAAGGGATTCTAGGTAGCTAAGCATTACTGGACCTCTAGGGACACAAGAAATATCAAGAGTCTTTCCACAACAAGTCAACAATCTTGCTACCCTTCTTTCACAATCTAGGATGGCCCCGTATCTAGTTAGCCAATCCATACCTAGAATCAAGCCATAGCCCATGAAACCAAGAATAAAGGCGTTGCATTCAAACCCAACGCCCAAGATATACACTCTCAAATCCCGACAAATCATAGAAAGATGAGCCGAACCACCAATAGGATTTGAGACTACTAAGGGATCTGTAACTAGACTAGTATGAAGGTGAAGTGTTTCAACTAATGATGTAGAAATAAACGAATGTGATGTGCCAGAATCGAATAAAGTACGGACAGGATGATCAAATAGAAAAACTAAACTTTCAACGAAAATTGCTCTACCTCGTTCTTGCAGCGGTGGGACCACGAGAGCCTGAACTTTCCCCCTTGCTTGCCCTGGTGCCATAAGAACCTGCATCTGTCCTCCCGAGGTTGACCCTGCCCTCTGCCCTTTCCTTGGGCAGTCCTTAATCAGATGTCCCGCTTCGCCACAGTGGAAACATCCAGTCTTCTTTTTTTTCCTACAATCTTTGCTTAGATGGCCAGGTGTCCCACAGTTAAAGCCTCTTTTCTTTCCCTTATCCTTGTTGCCTTTACCACCTTTCTTGTTCTGTTGTTGCTGTTGCGGCTTCTTTTGATCCCCTTTCTTCTCGGGTGCCTTATTAGTGTTGGCGCCCTTCTCTTCTTCATGCTTAAGCACCATGTCAACTAGTCTCTCAAAGGAAGCCCCTATGGGGATGTGGGTCATAGCTAACCCATGAAGCGGCTCGTTCAAACCCTTAACAAATCTCAGGGCCTTCTTTTCTTGTGTATTTACTAAGTCCAAGCCAAATCTCACCAACTGATTGAACCTGTTGACGTATTCTTTCACTGATAGATTCCCTTGCTTCAACGCCAAAAATCTTTCCATGTATAAATTCTCTTCAGCCCATGAGAGAAACTTTGCTTCAAACCTCCGCCTGAAATCTGGCCATGTATCAACTGGACATTCTCCATTAGTGACCTCCCACCAAAATGAGGCCTCATCCTTCATTAGCCAGGCAGCTAACTGGACCTTTCTTCCATCATCAACTTCAAAGATTCCAAACAATTCTTCCACCTCCTTTAGCCAATTATGAGCTTCAACAAATGTCTCCGTCCCTGAAAAGGTTTTCCACCCATTGCCCTAAAGTCCTTACATATCTTTGCAAAAGTATCAACACAAGGAGGAGGAGGATTTGCTGGACCTGCGGTGGTGGCCCTAGTCTCCGAATACCTCCTAAACCATCCTGGTATCGGTATCCCCTCGGGTATCTCGAGAATTCCAGACATGCTGAAACAAAAAAGGAAAGATTCAATACAAAAGAACCGAAGGAAAGATATATGGCTCTTAGGGTATGCATTAACTTCTATGGAGCATTTTAAGTGTGTATAGAACAGAAACTTAACAACAAGACAGATATAAACAGTACTAAAACTTTAAAACTTTATTTATTGCAGCGGTAAACACATAAGTTTGATTACGTCATCAAAAACCAGAGTCAAAGTACATAATACCCATCTTGACTAAATCAAAGTACATAAATTGAAAGACATAACCCAAGTACAAAATAGCCATAAATAAGAGAGACTGAACTTTAATTCAACGATCCAAGCAACTTCTAAAAGCAAGAGATACAGCTGTCCAAATTCAAGCTTCACTGGTGCTAGTTCCAACCTGAGCACCTAGGGGGAAAGGAAGAAAAGAGGAGGAAACAAAGGGGGTCAGACATAAAGTCTAGCGAGTGCGATAACTTTAACAATATAATTACCAAAATAACTAGGCTAAGGCATAAGTTGGAAAATAAGGAAATGACTGTGAACAATTGAGTATGGCAGAATAAACAAGGAAACAAGACGAATAAAGATAACGTTAAAGCGCACCTAAACCACTATAAGATAATACTATACTGCACCACCACTATTTACCCTAAGGTTGATCCCGCCTACAAAACTTAATAATGATAATGGTAGTTTCGTGCACCCCTAGTTGCCTTCATAGGTGTCGCCTGCCCCTATCTCCACTAGGTGTACCCACTACCCCCATGTGATTGGCTCCCTAACTCGAAGATACCCGTGCTGACCCCATAGTGGGGTGTATCACTCCCCAAAGTGGCAACCTGATACCACCAATTATGCACGGCTTATACCTGCACGATGCAACAACGTCTTACATAACAGCCCGGGTCCACACACGCATATGAACCCGTTAGACTTGCGTTGCCACCGCTAACCCATTTTTGCAGTCAAGCCCAGTATGTGTGTCCCGTCCTCGACATGGGTCAAGCCAAAAAAGATACGTATGGGTTACTGGTTGAAACGGGCCCCCATTACTTGGCACAAGCTATCCGCTTAAGCTAGGTCCCCTCTAGTACATCCCACTTAACCCTCTTCTTAGTCATGTTCACTAACATGTTTCAATTTTGGTTAAATATTTCTAATCGTATTTCAAATGCAACCCAAGGCACCCACAAGATTCCACATGCCACCCAAGGCACCCACTTAACCCCCTCATGTCCCACTACATGTTTATCTGGTTAAGTGTTTCTTAATTCCTTAAGACCATAACCTCATAAAGATTTCCTACATTAGACTGACATTTGTGGCAGCTGGATTTGCCGGGCGGGTCCGGGCAGTCTTACACCACAAACGAGCCTAACCTGGTGTCTTTACAATTGTCACGTATTTAATTTATGCCTAAGACCTCCCACATTAGACTGGCATATGTGGCAGCTGGATTTGCCGGGCGGATCCGGGCAGTCTTACACCACAAAAGAGCCTAACCACATGTCTTGGACGATTAATTACGCGAAATTAATCATTCCCCAATTTGAATTAATTTCCCTATTCAAATTACAAATTTAACTATGGCCACAATTGACTCAATTATGTCCATCTATTTATGGTATGTAAAATCATACCAATTTTCATCACAAATTAATTTTATGCCATTTAAGGCATTTATGCCAATTCTCAATATTAAATCTTTTAATATTATCCCATTGCCCCACGTTGTACGTTCGTTCATTTAACGTAAAATATACGTTAGACTCGAATAGTCTAACTCATGGAATAAAGAGAAAACATCACAACATAGATATAGATAAAACTAGATCTAAACATAAGGGCTGAACTTGCATGTGTGAATGATGTTCTACATCTAAAACTTTCATAGGCCAAAGTTACAACTTGCATGAAACTACATATGTCATAAATCCAAATCTAAAGGTGTGAACTTGTTTAGGTAATAGTCACAAACTTGCATAAATCATGTATGTCATGGATCTACATCTAAAGATGTAAACTTGCATAGGCAATAACCACAGACTTGCATAACATGATTCATATTCCAAACTCATATATTTATATAAACTTGCATAGGCAATAACCACAAATTTGCATAACATGATTCATATTACAAACTCATATATTTATATAAACTTGCATATGTGATTTATGCAACATAACAATGGTGTAAACTTACATCTAAACATGTAAACTAGCATGTAGAATTTAGCATATAACTCACACATGTCATAGCCTAACTTTAGATCAAATTTTTACATAAACTAGATGTCATGAAACATGTAAGGTTACATATAATTTTCCCCAACTTGCATATGATTCATGTCTAATTCAAAATCTAAACTTGCATACATACATATGATTTATCATATGAATCAACATAACCAAACTAGCATATGAACAACATGATGATTTGATTATACATAAGCCAATCATAGAATTACAACATAGATGATAGCATCATAACCTTACAACATAGATAATAACATCACAACATAACATCATAGAATTTACAACATGTATGATAGCATCACAATTTTACAATATAGTTATAACATGCGGTCAATAATTCACATCATATCCATATAATCCACATCATAACTTAATCCAATTAAATTGCTAATTATTTTATTAAATAAATCGAACTCACAACTCAAAGAAGGCCTTGAGTTCTGAATTCTGAGTTCTGAAGTTGAATTAGCTTTCCTTTGAAGAAGATTCGTTGTTAGAGTCGAAAAGAATTGAATTTGATTAGCTTTCTTCCTCTCTAATTGGTGGCGGGTATTCTGAAGTGCAAGGCGACGACATGGAGGCCATGAGTCTAATTTTATTTTGATTTTGGGGTTTGAATCTACAGGTGTTTTTATAGAGTTTAGGATTAGTTTAGGCCGTCAGATCAACCCAGATTAATCCCAGTCAATCAGAGCTGATCAGAAACCCTAATGAGTCAGCACACAGTCATTAACAGGTCACTAATCAAATCTGCCCCGGAGGGGGGGGGGGGGCAGGTCGACCCTATGGTCGACCTGGTCGACCCTATAGTCAACCTGGCGGGAATTTTTCCGCCTAGACTGTTTGACTTTGAAATTTGAATTTTCTGAAATCTGTTTTGAATTTTCTGAAACTTTCGATGGCCATAACTTCTTTATGCGAAAACCAATTCACGCAAACTCGGACTCTATCTCAACCAAAATTCCGAGACGAACACAATGGCGCAACCTGTTTCCCTTAATTCTCACACCTGAGATTAGTTATTCTTTAATTTGTTAATATTAATATTGAAAATTACGGGGCGTTACACAAGGGCTTTTTAATCAGTTTATTTCTGATATAAAATTGATTCAAGTTAATACAAATTAAAACCATATATTAATTCTGGACTTAGTTGATTAAGCCATGATTCTATTTATTTGGTATATACTATAAAAATTTGTCTGTTCTTTTTATATGATTGCAATGCTTGGATTTGCTACAAAATTATAGATAAAGTAGTGGAATGTGATTGTGATATAGTTTCATTTATCAAATTAGATTGCTTCATTTGAAAACATAATTTGGTATTATATATTGATTTATGTTTGGATACTACATTCATGGATATTAAACCTTTAAGATCTTGATAGGTGTATTAACCTTTTGATTTTAATTGATGATAAGATCACCCTGCCTGAATTAACAATCTTTATTCCATAATCTAAATGGTTATTTGAAATAAGGATAAATGTTATAGCTCAGTTAACCAGATTTTGATCAAAAATAGTTTTGGTTATCTGAACCTTCAGGTTTTGGTTTTAACAATATCTGGTTTAAAGAAATTAAGTATTGTTAAGGCCTTTTCTGTTCTAACTTATAAATTCAGAAATCTGACTTTAATTTTAATCTCAGAAAATGAATATCCTTTTGTTGAAATATTTTGTATTTGAAGTGCACACTCAAGGCCCCATGAGTTTTACACTTACATTATACAGATAATAATGAAAGACCAGCTTAAGATCATAACAAGTGTATTATGATATTGTATACAATGTAAAATGCATAAAAGTTGTATTTTATATTAGTATAGATTTAACATATGTATTGACATATATGAAATTAACCTGTTGTGTAAAAGCTGCATATGCACTTTGATAAAACAATATGTATACTTATGATGATAAGTATACAATATATACATGTAATTTCATATAAAAGAAATATGATTTCCTGGTTTAGTTTTATGCTATTTGTGTTAGTTGTTGTAACATGATACTAAATTATATCATAATCTAAAATTGGCCACTCATAATATATTGATATCATGAAACTTTGATATGGTGATATAAATTTGAGTTATTAACACAATTTATTATTATAAATTGGGGTTTAAATGTATCATACATTATGTATGATGGCCTATGTTTATATGGTTAATACCTTATATGCTATTTAACATTTAAATCTGGACAGTTTAAACTGTTTAAATCAGGACAATCTAAAATACTTTAATATGGAATAATTAAGATGTTTAAGTTTGCACAGTTTATATATCATACTCTAGGTAGTCTAAAATGTTTAGATCTGAACAGTATTAATGCCTATATCTGGATACTTTAAAATGTTTGAATCTGAAAGGTTGAGTGTTTGTATTCCAATTTTAGGTGCATTGGCTATAGCAAATATTGTTTGCCAATATTTCATCCCCATTTTATACATTCACATCATATGTATGAATCTGTTTTAGATGTTGATCGGATATTTGTTACCTGGATAATGTATATACAAGAAAATGGACAATATGAACAGAAATGAGCTAACACATTGCCCATTGATCAAATACATATAATGTATTTAACTCTGCTTAAAACAATGGACCATAAATGAAATTGTTTCATACATGCATGCATAGTGGTTGCTGAAATTGTTTCGGCTCGGCAGGAAGATCAACTCGATAGGACATGGTTCCGCGAATGCAGATATTAAAGTTTTCTATTTTGTTTGGAAATGTACAAGTTAGTAATAACCAACATTTGTAAATGTAAATTAACATGTATAATCTTTTGAACATGTATGTAGCATCTATTTGTAAGATGAAAATACAAGTAAATAGATGGTCTATTGAATCTTGTAAAGTTTAAAAGGGGTCTGACCCTTCATTTAATTCTAGTTCTTTTATTTGTGAAATGTTGATATCTGTTGCATGCAAGAGACATTACTTGTTAATGTTTTTGTTTTGAAATGACATAAAATGTCGATATAAATGTTTAGTTTTGGGCTTGAATTCATTTATAAGGAACTCCTGTAGTAAAAATTGCCACTTCAGCTGTACATGAAAAGTTAACTTTGATTTGCAAAGAGACCAGAATTGTATATGAATTTTATATTTATTTGTAATAAAGCCCAAGCTACAAATGTATCCATGTTTTTCATTATATTTGAAATGTGCACGTTATTACTTGCAAGCATTATGATGGCTAAAGCTACTTAACAAATAGGCTCTAACATGATGAGTAGGTAGTGGACATATATATATATATATATATATATATGTATGTATATGCGTAAATATTATTTTAATCCAAATTATGTTATGAATATAAAATACATATATTTTGATATATGTAAATAACTCTGATATTGTTCGCCACTACAAATTATAAATTCCCTTTAAAGCAAATTTTGGTATATTAAGTCATGGTGAAGTCTTCCAGCAGTACACCTATCACTGTCCAATCTCATTGGATGTAACTAATGCCAAAGCGTTGCGCACCTTTTAATTTGGTTATATGCAGTTGGAGGAATCGTGGTGCTTCGACTGTATTATTGGGTCTGACTTAACTAAGGTTGCATAATAGTATTTATGGCCTTAGAGACAATAACATGAATTATTCTATGTTTTGAGCAAATGAATAATACTGAAAAAATGTTCATCATGCGATCCAAGAATTATATACGATATAATTGACATATGATGTCTACCTAAAAGGTTGTGTTTTGGGTTTAGCCAAAGCTAGGTCAAGGCATGAATAGATATGGATCTTGGAACACCATTATATATATATACTGATATATTTATATAAATAGAGGGATATTAATTTGAGTGGGAACATATTTTAGTTTAAATTACACATTTATGTTAATATAAAATTTTGATTGTCAAAGTTTATATTAAATAAATATTAAAGAATCAGATATTATTTATGATCTACTGTAGATATTAAATAATAAATAACTCCGGTAAGTTAAATTAAACCTTAAGAAGGATAAATTGAATTAAATCAAATTTCTTGACAGACATTGAAATTTGAGGATTGTCCTCAAACAATTAAACGTAATTGTTTTAGAAATAAAGTGAGGATCTAAAATAAGTTAAAGTTTGACTTCAAACAATTAAGATATAAATGGTATAAAATCTACTTATACATCTCTAGTATTAGATACTAGATACGAATAACATAAGTGTACGTCAATTTACAGAAATTGCAAATTAAGTAGAAATCTGATAAAATGACAAGTGGACTTACGAATGGAAGTGAAGAAAATGTTGCTGAATTATCCATAGAAAGTTGATTCTTTTTGTATATGCTGGCTTAATTAAATAAACAAAATAATTATTATTATGAAATTATGCTTAAAATAACTGTTATAATAGATCTTGTTTAGACAAGGTAACGACCAGGGGAATTTGCGACCTTGGTTATCGACTAAAACTCACTGTCAACTATTTAAATCGGAAATACCGAAACGTTAATAGAAAGAAATTAGAGGGTGAGAATAGATAAGATAGAAATTTAGAATAGAAGAAAAAGAGGAACAACAGCAGAATCAGAGTAACACGAATCTCTCAGCGGAACGAATAAAATATACTATATAACATAACTTTGAAATACAAATCTGTACTTGAATATACATACCATTATCATAGTACAACACTTATGTAACAACCCGAATTTTAAACAACGTGTTAAGACAAGAATCAAGGCAGAATTTAATTATAAAATCTGAATCAGGGAAAACGGGTTGCGCCATTGCGTTCGTCTCAGAAAAATACGCGAAATAGAGTCCGAAATTTCGTAAATCGGAGTCCGTATGACCAAGATATGGCCTCGCAAAGTTTCACGAAAATTCGAAAAACGAAAACAGATTCAAATTTCAGAATTCAGAAGAGGCGGGAAAATTTCCCACCAGACCAGGGGAGGTCGACTGGGGAGTCGACCCCCTGCCAACCAGGTCGACTGGGGAGTCGACCCCAGGTTCGACCTGGGGGTCGACCTGCCTGGTCGGACCCAGGCAGCCTGGTGCACCTGTTTTGCTATTTGGCTCGGTTTTGGAGGCTTGTGACGATTTTTGAGGGCTTGGATCTATCCTAGGGTTAATCTAACGGCCTAAACTACTCCTAATATCTATATAAAGACCCTAAGCCTACCCTAAACCCCACATAAATCACTCTTGCAATGAAGTGCTGCCCAAATCTACATTGATCATGGCCTCCATCCCCAAATTCAAGAGCCTATGCATTCAAACAAGATCCGAATCAAAGGTGCTAGCTTGCTACATCAAATCAAGGGAGTGGATCAACGTTGCTATGGCGATTTCATGACGGTTCTTCATTAAAGGAGCCACCTTTCTTCGTCAAAATGATTCATGCTCCTAGTCCTCTTGCCACGCTATGTAAGTTCTAGCTACTTCGAGATGTTAACGGTAGTTTAATCATGGCATGGAATAAAATGTTGTTAAACATGAATGCTACAACCTATGCGAGCCTAGTTTGCTCCTTTAACATGAACATATGACTTTGGGTTATGTTGTAGCGACTAAACCGTGCTATTCATGTTGCATTGGACTTAGTTTGCCATGCAAGATTGGACCTTTACTTGTAGTATGATAGCATGAACACTTAGAGCCACTTTGACTTGTGAAATAGTTGCATAAATTAGACTTTGGGGCTTATGCATGTAAATGAAACCAACCCCCTTATGATATCATGTTTATGTAAGGTCAAATCCCGTTATGATAATATGCAAAATTGTGGCCAAATCCTTTATGACATTATGCATGCTTGTGGCCAATCCCCTTTTATGTTATGCATGCTTGTGGCCAACCCTTATATGAGAGTATGCATGTACAAGGCCAATCCCTTCATGATACCATGCATGTTTGAAGCCAACCCCGTCGTGGCATCGTGCATGTCTTGGGCTCAATGTGTATCATAGTATTTATACTATGTTGACTCGCTTTCACTCAAGTGAAAACACGATTTTGGGGTAGTTAGATAAACATGAACATGACACGAAATCTTGACTTGAATATGACATGAAAACTTGACTTGAGGTTACATGTGAACACGACATGTAAGTTGAACCAAAATGGGGGCATGACACGTGGGGTAAGCATGGGACTTGAAATTAGACACGTATGGGTTGTAGGTGTAATATGACACTAGACCAAACATGAAAGTGGCCAACTCGAGGTTGGGTTGAGTTTGTAGCATAAATCTACCCGGACCCGCCCGGCTTAACTAGTGGCTACAAACAATAGGATCCAATGTGAGAAGTTGGTCATATCGCGCTTAAGACCCGAGGTTAGACTAGGTTGTGGTGTAAAACTACCCGGACCCGCCCGGCTTAACTGGTAACCACAACAAGGTCTAATGTGAGAGGTTGAGAGTGCATTAATTAAATTAATGCCACATGATAAGGTTAAGTAAAGTTGACTAATGACACTTAACCGATATGACACAAATGGGTAGGTTAAGTGGGACCGGGTTTGAATTCTTAATGACACTTAACCATACAAGATGATTAGGGGATGGGGTTAAGTAATTTACACTTAACTAATCCGACTTGGTAACTAGATGGGGTTAAGTAATTAAGGCTTAACTAATCTAAACACGGTAATTAGATGGGGTTAAGTAATTAAGACTAAACTAATCTAAACACGGTAATTATATAGAGTTAAGTAACCTATACTTAACTAATCTAAACACGGGAATTCGATGGGGTTAAGTTAAACACTTAACCAATCTAAACTTGGTAATTCAGTGGGGTTAAGTAACCAATACTTAACCAATTTAACATGATAATTTAATGGGGTTAAGTAACTTATACTTAACCAATTATACATGATGATTTGATGAGGTTAAGTAACCTATACTTAACCAATCTAATAGGTGGACCTGATAGGGTTAAGTCACAAGACCTTTTAAAAGTAGGCTTAACCAGTGTAATATGATTAGTGGATGGGGTTAAGCTAACCCATACTTAACCAATCCGACTCGATAATCTGATGGGATTAAGATAATCTATGCTTAATCAATCTAACATGATAATCTGATAGGGTTAAGACAAATAAATACTTAACCAGTTTGACTTGATAAGGTTAAGTCATGAGCTTCTTGGTACACTTAACCAACGTGTAGGGCTAATCCCTGAACTTGAGTACTTAGTCAATCTTGACATGATTCGTAGGCGGGTTAAATCATGAACTTGGATAACAACACTTAACCCATTTGACTAAACCCTAGCTCAGGGGACTAGGTTGGAAAACGTAGTTAACAAGGATAGCGGAAAGAGGGGCTAAGTGGTAAACCTTAGTTAAGGGTAACTAAGTAATAATTCTTAGCTAAGGACATGGGACTAGTCCATAAAGAGATGAGTAACCTGGTACGGTAGGTCATCGCTTAGTATACGAGGAGGAGCAAGTTATCTGACTCGGATAAAAGATCCAACGAACTGGGTGACGAAGCGGAAGCTTCGAGGAACGTGAGGGTACTCTTGGTATCCCTCTGTGAGGTGGCGAGTGGTCCAAGAAACCCGGCCTCACAGAGGTTAAGGTCTGTGGTAGAAGAACCAAGAGTATGCCTTGGTTGCTATGCGAGCGACCTAAAGATTGGGATGGATTAGCGTGGAGTCGACGATACTTGATTTTGCCCCGGGATAGCATGTCGCCGACTACCTACCATCTTTAGTCAATCGTGTACGTACATAAAGGCAGGGAACTCCCAAAAGGCCATATACTAGCTATCGAGTTATGGGTGAGGTTGGCTATCTGGAAATGGGCATCGATGGGCCGTAGTGTAGTTCTCATACATGATTTTTCTTGGATTGCCTTTCAGTAGTTGAGGGAGGGGTCACGTGGGACCATAGCCACGGGTACAAAAAAAACCTTGATATCTGTATCAGTAGACGACTTAAAGCTCCCGACCGAGTTCCATATTTCTTGATTTGCCCTGGCAAGGAACTCGGATGGCACATTGAGGAACATGTGCGTCTAGACATGGAAAACGATTCACGATACATACGCGGGATAAAGGGCGCGGTTGACGGGTGGCATAATCCCTAGTGGTCCTAGGTGGCTGAACCCAAACCGAGACACGGAAACATTCATTAGGTAGCATAATCCCTAGTGGTCCTAGGCGGCATAAATCCTAAGTGAACGCGCGATAGTTCATGGTAAGGAAACATAACTAGATCAAGGGTAGCAGTCCAAAATAACCTCAAGGATAAAACGTTTACAGGGGAAAGCTCGTATGGCCTACGGCAAAGGACTGAACTTATACATGGAAAGAAACATACGAGTTGGGAAAACCTACATATGCTATATATTAGGTTGACATGGACCATTACATGACATTGGGCAAGGGACATTCATAATTAACACATGACGCGGGTTGGGATACTAGTACGAGAGGTGCAGAGCAAATATACATGTTAGGACCATGAGAAATATACATGATAGATACCGTGGGACGTTATACAGGATAGATACCTCGGGATATTATACTTGATAGAAACCGGACGATGTGATACCTTGACCTATCATGACAACGTAGTTTATCATGATATCTTAGTTTACCTTGCTACAGTAGTTCAGCCTGTTTTAGTTTATCTATCTTGTAGTCATCCTTATGTTTACTTTCAGTTTATGCATGTCATGTTACCTTTACCTGTTTTTATACTGGAAGTAGATAGGACTTACCAGTCTTTATGACTGACTCCGTTTTCTGTCGCCTCTTGTCTTTCTTTCCCCCCCCCCCAGGTTTTCAGGGAGGAAACACTTTTATCTAGTTCGGACTTCTTCTACTTGAAGGTCATCACGCATGGCTTGGACTTTTCTTGGCTATGGCTACTTTACTGTTTTACTTGGGGAATAATTTATGAAATGGTTTTATGCTTCTTTACTATTGTAAGACAGGTTTTGATGTATTCTGATGTAAAAGGCTTTAGACCTTATTTTATAAGGTAATGAAATTTGTTTTACTTCCGCTGTTTTATATATATATATATATATATATATATGTTCTGTCTTGTAATATTTCTATGCATGTTTACCTCGATAATGCTTCACCAAATCTAGTGCATTCCCTTGTGAGTGACCCTAGCAGAGGTGGGGTGTTACATTTGGTATCAGAGCAGAAGGTTACCAGACTAGGCAAAAGTTTTTAAAACCTTCTGAAAACTATTTGAAAAACCGTTTACAAAGAAGCATTTTTCAAGAAAAGTTTGTTTTAAAAGGCTATTCCCCAAAGGCCATTAGCATTATCCTTTGATTCTTTGATTGAACCTCCTTTCCTTTCTTTCCTCCATCTGTGGTCACGGTAGTTCTAACCGTGACTAATCTTTGTCTAGCCACGTAGGTGTTTCCCATACGATGGAGGTGGTTCTCGAGAGACCTGTTGCCGTGGTACAAGGAAGGATAAGCAACTTGTTGGTATGGCTTAGTCCATCAAGTAGGACAAGGACAAGATCATCAGAGAGGGCAATTGTATGCTCTCAGTTCTAGTGTACCTAAGAGAAATGGTACTGTTTCTGGTAAAGGTTTAGTCGTTCTTTTCTATCATCCCGTCCAGACTTTGTCTTGATCATCGTATCATTTAAGTCTGCTTGGATAGTTGAGTCTCTGCACCTTAGTACTAGCATGATAAAGGATCCCAGTTTTGTCCCACAATCTGGTTGGAGAGTCGGTCCATTTATTCATGACTTGTTTGGATTTGAGAATGACATGTCTTGGCTATGGATGGATTCTAGGGATGAAGTGGTCACCCAATAAGGGGTGCCATTCTCGGTTTTGGAAAGAGGGTAGCTAGACTCTCGACTCACCTTGGTGATATCCTCGAAGTCTCGTGTAACCTTTTGGGTTCTGTCATGGTTAGTTACCTAGAATCTCGGGATGCAGTTGTTGGTAATCCGTTCGAATAGAATTCGCCGCTAAGGCGGATGGTTCGTTTCGCTTATGCATGAGTTATGGGAATCACCCTAGTAAGTACTCTTGGCAACATGGATTGGCATCGGCAAACGAGATCCAGAATTCCCTAGTGAATTTTGGAGAGCTTGCATGAGTAAGTGGATACGTTTGAGCCAAGTATACTAGGGAAAGGATAAGTGAAAGTGGAATAAGAGGCGACAATGAAATGAGTTCCAACTCATATCTTGGAAATAGGAATCAAGGAGCTATGAAATCATGAAGTCAAAGGCGGTCAAGGCACCGAGGAATTAAGCTCAAGGAAACGCGACTTAGAAGACGTAAGGCTAGACACGCGCATCGTACCTCTGTTTAAGGGGTGTATCCATGATCCCTGGTTTTTCCTGTAGAGCTTGCTCTCATGTTATCTTTTGGTGGATATCCTCTCGGTCCTGTTTCTGTTACAAACCCCGTAAGGAGTTTGTCTTGTTTATCTCCTCGATCTTATCTTGGGAACCTTAGGTAGAACTCTATGGATGTAAACATGTACTTGAAACATGTTATGATTGATATGGTTGCAAATGGTTGCAAGTGGTTGCTCGTGGATGCGCGAATACACATTAGATACTAGATTGACGCGGTCACGATTCATGTTGCATATGCACGAGTGTTTATACTTGTTAATGGATGAAATTGAATGTGTTACCATGCGGATGTTGCATATGAATGAATGTTTGTGCACGCATATAGTACTTATATGACTAGGACTATCTGCATACATGTTGGACTCATGGCACTGAACATATTTTGCATTAGAAAGATCATTCAGGCCTGATCATTAGCATTAGCTAAGGAGCATACACACACACGTTTTGCATATGTTCGTATGGCATTAGAAATCGTCTAAGGACAATGGTTGCCTGTGGATGATGTTTTGAGTAGATGGATGATGGATGGTAGGATATGTTCTTCCTAACTTGGAGATTTCGGGGACGAAATCCTTAAAGGAGGGGAGAATGTAACAACCCGAATTTTAAACAACGTGTTAAGACAAGAATCAAGGCAGAATTTAATTATAAAATCTGAATCAGGGAAAACAAGTTGCGCCATTGCGTTCGTCTCGGAAAAATACGCGAAATAGAGTCCGAAATTTCGTAAATCGGAGTCCGTATGACCAAGATATGGCCTCGCAAAGTTTCACGAAAATTCGAAAAACGAAAACAGATTCAAATTTCAGAATTCAGAAGAGGCAGGAAAATTTCCCGCCAGACCAGGGGAGGTCGACCCCCTGCCAACCAGGTCGACTGGGGAGTCGACCCCAGGGTCGACCTGGGGGTCGACCTGCCTGGTCGGACCCAGGCAGCCTGGTGCACCTTTTTTGCTGTTTGGCTTAGTTCTGGAGACTTGTGGCGATTTTTGAGGGCTTGGATCTATCCTAGGGTTAATCTAACGGCCTAAACTACTCCTAATATCTATAAAAAGACCCTAAGCCTACCCTAAACCCCTCATAAATCACTCTTGCAACGAAGTGCTGCCCAAATCTACATTTATCATGGCCTCCATCCCCAAATTCAAGAGCCTATGCATTCAAACAAGATCCGAATCAAAGGTGCTAGCTTGCTACATCAAATCAAGGGAGTGGATCAACGTTGCTATGGCGATTTCATGATGGTTCTTCATCAAAGGAGCCACCTTTCTTCGTCAAAATGATTCATGCTCCTAGTCCTCTTGCCACGCTATGTAAGTTCTAGCTACTTCGAGATGTTAACGGTAGTTTAATCATGGCATGGAATAAAATGTGGTTAAACATGAATGCTACAACCTATGCGAGCCTAGTTTTCTCCTTTAACATGAACATATGACTTTGGGTTATGTTGTAGCGACTAAACCATGCTATTCATGTTGCATTGGACTTAGTTTGCCATGCAAGATTGGACCTTTACTTGTAGTATGATAGCATGGACACTTAGAACCACTTTGACTTGTGAAATAGTTGCATAAATTAGACTTTGGGGCTTACGCATGTAAATGAAACCAACCCCCTTATGATATCATGTTTATGTAAGGTCAAATCCCGTTATGATAATATGCAAAATTGTGGCCAAATCCTTTATGACATTATGCATGCTTGTGGCCAATCCCCTTTTATGTTATGCATGCTTGTGGCCAACCCTTATATGAGAGTATGCATGTACAAGGCCAATCCCTTCATGATACCATGCATGTTTGAAGCCAACCCCGTCGTGGCATCGTGCATGTCTTGGGCTCAATGTGTATCATAGTATTTATACTATGTTGACTCGCTTTCACTCAAGTGAAAACACGATTTTGGGGTAGTTAGATAAACATGAACATGACACGAAATCTTGACTTGAATATGACATGAAAACTTGACTTGAGGTTACATGTGAACACGACATGTAAGTTGAACCAAAATGGGGGCATGACACGTGGGGTAAGCATGGAACTTGAAATTAGACACGTATGGGTTGTAGGTGTAATATGACACTAGACCAAACATGAAAGTGGCCAACTCGAGGTTGGGTTAAGTTTGTAGCATAAATCTACCCGGACCCGCCCGGCTTAACTAGTGGCTACAAACAATAAGATCCAATGTGAGAAGTTGGTCATATCGCGCTTAGGACCCGAGGTTAGACTAGGTTGTGGTGTAAAACTACCCGGACCCGCCCGGCTTAACTAGTAACCACAACAAGGTCTAATGTGAGAGGTTGAGAGTGCATTAATTAAATTAATGCCACATGATAAGGTTAAGTAAAGTTGACTAATGACACTTAACCGATATGACACAAATGGGTAGGTTAAGTGGGACCGGGTTTGAATTCTTAATGACACTTAACCATACAAGATGATTAGGGGATGGGGTTAAGTAATTTACACTTAACTAATCTGACTTGGTAACTAGATGGGGTTAAGTAATTAAGGCTTAACTAATCTAAACACGGTAATTAGATGGGGTTAAGTAATTAAGACTTAACTAATCTAAACACGGTAATTAGATGGGGTTAAGTAACCTATACTTAACTAATCTAAACACGGGAATTCGATGGGGTTAAGTTAAACACTTAACCAATCTAAACTTGGTAATTCAATGGGGTTAAGTGACCAATACTTAACCAATTTAACATGATAATTTAATGGGGTTAAGTAACTTATACTTAACCAATTATACGTGATGATTTGATGAGGTTAAGTAACCTATACTTAACCAATCTAATAGGTGGACCTGATAGGGTTAAGTCACAAGACCTTTTAAAAGTAGGCTTAACCAGTGTAATATGATTAGTGGATGGGGTTAAGCTAACCCATACTTAACCAATCCGACTCGATAATCTGATGGGATTAAGATAATCTATGCTTAATCAATCTAGCATGATAATCTGATAGGGTTAAGACAAATAAATACTTAACCAGTTTGACTTGATAAGTTTAAGTCATGAGCTTCTTGTTACACTTAACCAACCTGTAGGGCTAAGCCCTGAACTTGAGTACTTAGTCAATCTTGACATGATTCGTAGGCGGGTTAAATCATGAACTTGGATAACAACACTTAACCCATTTGACTAAACCCTAGCTCAGGGGACTAGGTTGGAAATCGTAGTTAACAAGGATAGCGGAAAGAGGGGCTAAGTGGTAAACCGTAGTTAAGGGTAACTAAGTAATAATTCTTAGCTAAGGACATGGGACTAGTCCATAAAGAGATGAGTAACCTGGTACGGTAGGTCATCGCTTAATATACGAGGAGGAGCAAGTTATCTGACTCGGATAAAAGCTCCAGCGAACTGGGTGACGAAGTGGAAGCTTCGGGGAACGTGAGGGTACTCTTGATATCCCTCTGTGAGGTGGCGAGTGGTCCATGAAACCCGGCCTCACAGAGGTTAAGGTCTGCGGTAGAAGAACCAAGAGTATGCCTTGGTTGCTATGCGAGCGACCTAAAGACTGGGATGGATTAGCGTGGAGTCGACGAAACTTGATTTTGCCCCGGGATAGCATGTCGCAAACTACCTACCATCTTTAGTCAATCGTGTACGTACGGAAAGGCATGGAACTCCCAAAAGACCATATACTAGCTATCGAGTTATGGGTGAGGTTGGCTATCTGGAAATGGGCATCGATGGGCCATAGTGTAGTTCTCATACATGATTTTTCTTGGATTGCCTTTCAGTAGTTGAGGGAGGGGTCACGTGGGACCATAGCCACGGGTACAAAAACAGACCTTGATATCTGTATCAGCAGACGACTTAAAGCTCCCTACCGAGTTCCGTATTTCTTGATTTACCCTGGCACGGAACTCGGATGGCACATTGAGGAACATGTGCGTCTAGACATGGAAAACGATTCACGATACATACGCGGGATAAAGGGCGCGGTTGACGGGTGGCATAATCCCTAGTGGTCCTAGGTGGCTGAACCCAAACCGAGACACGGAAACGTTCATTAGGTAGCATAATCCCTAGTGGTCCTAGGCGGCATAAATCCTAAGTGAATGCGCGATAGTTCATGGTAAGGAAACATAACTAGATCAAGGGTAGCAGTCCAAAATAACCTCAAGGATAAAACATTTACAGGGGAAAGCCCGTATGGCCTACGGCAAAGGACTGAACTTATACATGGAAAGAAACATACGAGTTGGGAAAACCTACATATGCTATATATTAGGTTGACATGGACCATTACATGACATTGGGCAAGGGACATTCATAATTAACACATGACGCGGGTTGGGATACTAGTACGAGAGGTGCAGAGAAAATATACATGTTAGGACCATGAGAAATATACATGATAGATACCGTGGGACGTTATACAGGATAGATACCTCGGGATATTATACTTGATAGAAGCCGGACGATGTGATACCTTGACCTATCATGACAACGTAGTTTATCATGATATCTTAGTTTACCTTGCTACAGTAGTTCAGCCTGTTTTAGTTTATCTATCTTGTAGTCATCCTTATGTTTACTTTCAGTTTATGCATGTCATGTTACATTTACCTGTTTTTATACTGGAAGTAGATAGGACTTACCAGTCTTTATGACTGACCCCGTTTTCTTTCGCCTCTTGTCTTCCGTTTCCCCTCCCCCAGGTTTTCAGGGAGGAAACACTGTTATCTAGTTCGGACTTCTTCTACTTGAAGGTCATCACGCATGGCTTGGACTTTTCTTGGCTATGGCTACTTTACTGTTTTACTTGGGGAATAATTTATGAAATGGTTTTATGCTTCTTTACTATTGCAAGACAGGTTTTGATGTATTCTGATGTAAAAGGCTTTAGACCCTATTTTATAAGGTAATGAAATTTGTTTTACTTCCGCTGTTATATATATATATATGTTCTGTCTTGTAATATTTCTGTGCATGTTTACCTCGATAATGCTTCACCAAACCTAGTGCATTCCCTTGTGAGTGACCCTAGCGGAGGTGGGGTGTTACAACTTAAAACATAGCAGAAATAAACAATTGCTGTATAATCCTGAATCCTCCGGCTCCAAGCTCTCAGTATCTGTAAAATCCTAACTACTTGATTGCCCATACAAAATTGGGCACCCAAGAGTTTGGGGAAAGCAAAACAAAATAAACACTTGGTCAGTCATGGGACTAGCGTGAAAAAACCGTTTAAAACAGATTGAGAAAATAAACAATATCTTATAAGACGACGCCGTATAACACGCAATGGATTTTTTCCCCTATGAGAATCCAAAACACTTGATTCATCATTCAAAATCCTTTTGAAAGAAACACAAAACTCTTTGGATATTATAATAGTGTCTATCAACCACAATATAATAATCATCTAGCAGAACGCTTTCATCTCACGTTCCACATACATAATATATAATAAAAAACCGCGAGGGCTTATTGGTTAATGAATTCCAACTGTCAAGGTATGGGACCACCTTCCGACGGTGTATCTCTAGAGAGAAATACACCGGGTTCAACAAGAACATCTTGTAACCCAGGTTAAACATTACCGGTCACTCATTTCGCTTGAGTGTACCGAATGTATTATCACCAACGATTGGGATCAGCAACCGTTTCCCGAAAGGGATATCATCGAAATAGATTACAGAAGTAAATGGAATTTTTCTAAATCAGGTGACAATACACCCTAATTAGCAGCTAACCACTTACCCGTGCGACCTACCCGATTTTTATATCATTCCTGGTTGTGTGGCTAGAGGCCATAACATATAGATCAAACCTTTATTTACTTTGAATGTCACATCGTCATACCTGCCAAATCACAAAATGATTTCCCCAAAAATATAACGGGTATACAGCTAAGAGAAACGAATTCTTCCGCCACCAAACGTAAATACGTTTGAAAAGATCAACTTACCGATGTATTAAATATACTCTGTCAGACATTCTTCCATACAAGTTGTCTTGGGACTGGACAAACCGAAGGCACTATTCTATAAATCCATCTTAGGCAATTTCTACCTAGGATTTCCAGAACAGCCCTTGTATAAACTTCGTCTTCAATTATCTTCATAATATTTGATTTGCAATGCTAATGCCCATACAGAGTGGATTTCAGATAATAAATCTAATCCCGGTGTCTCCGTATTGACAATGGAAATGGTCAAAATCTTTGATAATCGGTGATTTAACTATCAAAGGAAAACATGTATACAAACAACGGTCGTGTTCCCAAATGGAAATCTCACCAATAAATCATTATTTCATTTTCCAATTTCTCATTTATCATTTCCATATATTCATAAATTCCTTATTTTCTAAAATTAGAAAATATGTGTTATTAACTTTGGAAAATGTTTCCATTTCTAATTCACGCATCAATATCTACCCACCTCTATCAGTCTCTAACTGTAAACTAGTAAGAGAACAACTTCCTAATTATGAACCCCGAAGGACGAAACCAACAACAGATCGATACCCAAAAAGCCATTCAACTCAACTAATTTCTAGTCAGTTTCTAATTTCATTGATTCCATTTAAATTCCGAATTCAAACCCCAAATTCCTTTATAATATTTTATTTACAAAATATTTACTTTAATCTAATTTTTCACATAGAATGTGAATAGTATTTCTTTATGTAATCAAAATAGTTTGATTTCGTAATTAAAAAACAACATCCCAAACCCAAATTCTATTTATATTTTTATTTGCAGAATTATTCATACAAATCTTAGTTCATTTCAAACATTTATAATCTCATTGCAAATGTCCTTTAACTACTACATTCACATTCAGTTTCAATTATCGGTGTTAAAACCGATTTTACTTCTCTATAAAAATTCAAATTTATATATTCAATTTATCAAATGATAAATATTTCCTTAAATTATAAATCTCATTTATAAATTATTCTCCTCAATTTATCTTGTTAAAACAGATTTCTATTAAATATTTACTTTAAATTAATCTTTCCCATTTAACTGTTAAAACTGATTTCCATTTAATATTTATGTTCCACATATTTCCTTTTATAAAATTCTATTCATTTTATAAATATTTTCTTTTTATAAAATCCTTTGATTTTATATTTATTTTATCTTAATATATACTTAGAAAATTTTCCCTTTTTTCAGTATTTTCTTATGGTATATAAAATACCAATATAAAAGACCAGTGTCATCACAACCAGTCACAGATTATATATCACATTATATATCACGATATATAAAAAACAATATTTTAAATATTGAGGAATCCAGTTGGATCCCTCCAACCTGTTTCCCTGCATCCACGGATAGTAAACAATATAAATAACATCGATTTCATTTCAATATGAAATATTCTGTTAAAAAGAATCAATATTTGATTAACGATATATATATATATATATATATATATATATGTATATATGTATATCATTATCTATAATTTCAACAACTAAATCAGCAATTCAACCAAACATGTAATAACCCGGAAATCTAGGCCAATTTAAAATTTTTATTATGTCAATTTTAGCGAATTTTGAATATTTAAAATGAATTATTTTAAGTAATAACGACGAGAAATTTATTTTGAATAGAAATAGAACATATATATTTATTTGAATTGACGTTGTAATATAATTATTTTATTTTAAATTATAAAAGAAATTGAAAATGGCGCGGTAGTTTGAAAATTCGATTTTAATTTTCAAATGAATGTACAGGATTCAAAATAAACCGAATTTTAGAGAAACCAAAAATATTTGAATCTAATTTAGAATATCTTTCCAATGAATCCAAAAAATCAAAATTTCATAGCGGGAATAAAAAGTTATGTCCAATTGAAAATTCAGAATAGTCGCTATGGAATTCTGGCCCTTAAAAATGAAAATTTTGCAAACGATCTTCGTTTTCGACGAAACCACTTTTGTTGGACCCGGATGTCAAATTGTTGCTAGATTCCAATTTGCATAATTTTCCGAATCAATATGTGAGCGTGGCGGAGTTCGGTCAATTTTGATCGACCAGAAAATGGCCATTTTTCAAACTGTCTCCGAATTTGATGAAATTAGTTTTGTTAGGACCGTATCGTCAATACGAAGCTAAAAATATTTTTTCTGGAATTTTTGGGGTCCGTGTGTGACCCCAGTAAATTGAAATGTACGTTTAAAATTCAATATATTGATTTACAGTTTAATTTAAAGGAAAACTGATCATAATCATCGAATTGGCCTATGTGACATATCCCATTGTGTTCGGAATGGGGGTGATTAGCTAGGGATGACAGTCATTGGGGATTGATTGGAGTTCGAATAAAAAATCAATTTTTTAGGGTTTTAAAAATAAAATAAATAAATAATATTATTTACATATACCCCCCCCACTCTCCCTCTCTTCACAATCAAACACAAGATTAAATTTAAAAAAGGGGGAAAGGAAGAGCGACGGGGACCGCCGCTCCTGGCGCCAGCGCTGGCCGCCGCCGTGGACGAGGAGGCACCCCCACTCCATCACCGCCCCTCCGATCCATCCTCCCTCTCTCTTGCCTGAGGACCCCGAAGATCCACGAGCCCCCTTTTCTTCAATCGAGACCACCCCGTACCCCCACTCCACCACCGCACACTCCCTCACCACCTGCGTCTCCTACCTGAACCCCCATACCACCGACGACTTAACCAACAACCACCACAACCCCCTTCCATCTAAAAACAGTGTGTTTTGCTTACTTTTCCCTCTTTTCTTATATGATTTTTAGGTTAATATAAAAAAGGACTTTTAGGTTAATAAAAATAGGATTTTTATTGGAAAGGAAGAATTGATTTTTATTTGAAATAAAGTTATGATATTTCAAGATTTAAAGTAAAGATTATTTTTAAAACTAAAAAGATTAGATTTTTATTCTTGTAAAGATTAGATTTTTACATGCGAGCAGGTGAGATTACTATGTGCATGAAGTTGATATTTTTAAATAAGAAAAAGTTTTAATTTTTAAATAAGAAAAATTTTAATTCTTAAATAAGAATAAGGTTTAATTTTTAAATAAGAAAAAGGTTTAATTTTTATATTAATAGATAGACTAGATTTTTAAACTAGCAAAGATTTGAACTTTAGAAATACAAAGATACGATTTTTATAAAGAAAGTAGTGAAATAAAAATTCAATTTTTATATATATGAAGTAGCGATAAAAATTCGACTTTTATATATATGAGATAATGGTAAAAATTCGATCTTTGTATGAGAAGCAAAGATATAAAAATATATTTTTTATATAGAAAGAAGCATTGTAAAATATATGATTTTTATATGTGAAGTGCCACTATAAAAATGTGTTTTTTAAAATAAACGTCATATTAAAAATGCGATTTTTACTATGAACAGCGGGAAAAGGTCGCATTGGAATTTTGGGTATATCCGAACAGTTCAGAAAGAAAGAACGACGGAGTGGAACCCAAAGGTGAGAACTTCTCACTTTTAATTTATTTTCTAGTTGAAATATATACTAGGATGCAGACGGTGCTTAGCAGCACCCGACACTCGTCGTCCACAGACCATGGATGACTTGTTTGTTTGATTGCTATGTTGTGAAATTTGATTGTGTGATGAGGAATGAAATAAAATATTTTATCGTTACAAATATTTTATAGTTAAAAATATAATTTTTAATGTGTATATAAAATAAATATTTATAAACAAATCGGACGATTTGTTTATATACACTGATTTGACTGATATTGATTGGGACGATAAATTTTATACATCGCCCAACTGCACAAATAAAATCTGTGTTTGTTGATTTGAAACCCCACATGGGTATTGGGATGATATTTGGCGTACACTAATCCTGATTGTTAAGTTGTATGTCAATCAATGGGTTGACAGACTGTGTAAGCGTTAATTATTTATATTTAATGCTTATGCAGTTGTGTGGTGCACTCTGGATGATGGTTGATTATTTATCGTTGGTATTATATACATGTGTTGTATGGAATCCATATAATTAACATTATATGGTAATTGATTAGGCCTCAATCTAATTTGGAAAATAAAGAATATTATAAAATAAATATTCATGCGTTGAATAGAATGAAAATTCATGCATTGGATAGAATGAATATTCATGTGTTGAACAGAATATAAATTCATGTGTTGAATAGAATATAAATTCATGTGTTGAATAATATGAATTCATGTGTTGAGTGGAATAAATATTCATGTGTTGAATAAAATTAATATTCATGTGTTGAATAGAATAAACATTCATGTGTTGAATAAAAGCCATGTTGATTAGATTGACGCCATTTTGAAGTGAATGATATTTATATCGATTTTATTCTTTTTTATAATGAATATAGAAAAGGAAGTGATTTCAAAACATAACGTTTTGAAAATATTATCATTTAGAGATTAATGATATGGAATATTCAATTTTGATTAGGAATTAAATATGAAGTTGTAATCGTTTTGAAAATGAATTTAAAACAATTCATAAAATACGTTTCAAAAGGAAATAGACGAAATATATATAATATATATATAATTGCCTGAATAGAACGCGCCATGCTGCGGTAGTTCGCGAATTTCGACCATTGACTTCGAAGGGACATCACGGGAGATCCGACCATCGGATTCTCCTAAAACCGGAACCGTTGGGTTCGTACTCAAAAGAGCTTTCTAACGAATATTAGAGATTTGAAATCTAACGGTTGGATTTGGAATTATGTCCAAATCAAATTTGGAAAAGGTCGCTGTAAGTGCAGTTCGATGGCTGTTGATGGAAATCGACTGTACGGGCCTTGATAAATTTTTTAAAAATAGTAATAATTTGTGTAAAATCATAAGAAGTGATTTGTAAAGAATTGGGATGAAAAACTCCATATTTAAAAAGATAAAAATAGGCTTTTTATCAAAATGTTCTAGTTTTGAATTAGAAGTAAAATCCATTTATTTTTGAGATAAATAAATTGGATTTGAAAAGGTTTTAAAAGCAACCAGAAAATCCAATAATTGAATTGGAATAGATTTGAATCGAAATTGTATTTGGAATATTTCGATGTTGGATTTCGTGAGTATGCAGATATTGTTATGGAAATCTGAAAGATATATTCATATCGTTATTTCCAATACGATATTTGTTGGTCGTAGAATTTGATATTGAATATAAGCCGATATATTTTCTATTCAGAGCCTTGTATTTAATATCAAATGGGATTTGGGTTTGTTGTGAGTGGTGTCTTCATTAACATTGTTCTTAGACCCAATGGAGTTAAGAAAATCAGAAGCTAACTGAAGATTAGTTAAGTTGAATGGTTTCCTGGGTATTGATCTGATGTTTGTTTCGGCCTTTGGGGTTATTACTTAGGGAGTTGTTCACTTTCTAATTTACGGTTAAAGACTGATGAAATAGTATGTGATTTTGGGTTTATCGTGAACCGTGTTTTAAATGATATTGTTTCTTAAACCCAGATAAAGACAGGATAAGATTTCCCAAGTTAAATAATCATTAATATTGATTTTTGGGAAGATTAAACCAAGTGGAGTTTTAATGAATCTTTAATTAGATTGAAATGACCGAGAATGGAGTATCACGAGTTTTTCTCTAGGCGATAGTTAAATCTTTAATTAGATTTGAACGTGAAATGGTAATTGAATTTACCGATAACACCGTGGTGTTAGATATAAAGTATTGCCAGTTTTACTTCATGGGACGAATAGGCTGGGATTGGGAAATTAAAACAAATGATTACTTCGGTAAGGTTCGTTAATCCCGACTAGTTTGGATAAACCATAATTTGGTTTGAATTGATATTCAAAAGAAGATTAAAGGATAAATTTAAAGAATTTATCTTTGATAAAATTAACGGGAAAATTTCCCAAATTATAAGAATATTTGAATAAAAGAATATTCTGAATTGGAATGAGGCATATGTTGTGTTTGTGTAACACTTGTTTATTATATACGCGCGTTATTCAGAAAGACCGGATTTATCCCATTCTGAATAACTGATTCGACGATGTGTCAAGGATGAAAACAGTGGTCGAAGATCGGAGGTTTTCACATTGTTTGGGTGATAACTGATGATCTTGATTGGGATGTACACCTAAGAGGAGGGAATCAGTTGGTGACCGTCCAAACGTACTTGGAGATCGATGGATATGCGAGGTACAAGGTGCCTCAGGTTTTGTTCCGACCAATAACAAACTTGTAAATGGACTGTGTGTCTGACATTGGATTTTCTTCTGTGTGATTGATTTCTATTAAATATATATCTGTTTGGTGGCGGAGAATTTATTCTCTTGCTTAACGCCCTTCTCTGAGACCTACGAGCTCAGGGGTTATATATTGATGGATATCAATCGCATGGAGTGAATTGCCTGTGTGGCATGCCTAAGTGGCGATGGATCAAGGCTTCTGTTGAAAAGCAAAGTCTTGTGGTTGATGATCAAAGCACCGCCTGTGTGGTATAGCTTTGTGTAACGTTGATTCACGAGCCTCACACCCCGGTTGTGAACCAGAAACGGGAGAGGACCTCAGGGAGGGCATGCGTTTCCTTTTAGTTAGGGTGGTGTCAGTGACCTACTAGCCCTGACATTTATATTATTTTCACTTGTGTGGTTGTTGCTGTTGTGAGGCGCCTCAGATATATTGGTGACTATGTGGAGCCGATGGAGTCATTGGACTCATTGATGCCCCAAAGGGAGGGGAACGCAGTGTTCAGGAATTTTAATCCACATCGGTGGACCGGCCCTGACGATCCAAGGGCCAACCTGAGTCTGGGTCCTGAGGAGCGGGCTAGAGCATCTCGAATCAGTAGAAGACTATCTTTTGCCTCGGTTCACAGATGGAAATTCAGCTTCCAATCTTTGCGGTTTTGATTGAAAAACCTATATATGGCGACAAAGTGGTATGGGGCACTTATGTCGTCTATGATTGATACTTATGATTGAAATTGTTTTGACACTATACACTTACAGTAATAAAAGATGAAATTTAGCGTATCAAGCATTCTTTGGCTATTATAAGGTAAAACCCTATCCTCTGGTTTGTGTTGCATTGTGTGATGGGTCTTGGGTCTTATAATAGCTTCATTGTTCTTTATTTAGCATTGCGATGTTGTTTTTTGCAATGGTATTCTTGGGAAGAAACCCGTTCCGTGTTATACGGCATGGTCCCTTGATTTACCTAACTTTAAAATAAAGATTAATAACTATTTTAGTTCTCACACCAGTCACATGACTGACTTGGAGTTTATTGTTTTAACCTAAACTCTGTGTGCCCCTATTTTCCGCACGGGCAGCAAGTAGTTTTGGTTTTGCAGATTTATATTCAAAGGATCCTGATTTACAGCTGAGGTGATATTCGGAAAGCTCTGTATTCGTGTATTACTTCCAGTTGTGTATTGTATTATTTTTTCGCTGTAGTAATGTATTTAAATCTCTGATATTTATCGAATGTGTAATATTTATTCGTACTCTGTATATTCTTGTAATTAGATGAAATTGTTGTAATATACAATGAAATGTTCTTCTGTATGCGTTCTGATCCGTCTTGTCCGCAAGGTATCCGCGCTTTCCTTCACGGGGAAGTTACGGGTTCTTATAAAACAATCATCACACTGCAATCAATCATCATTCATCAATACTAGATTATATTTATAATATATAAACTCGCAGAGTTAGTAAGTTTTACTCACATTGGACGATCATCGTTAAATAACGAATAATGATCTTTGATTTGGATCCGGCAATTTATTTCTATATAAATTGTAACAAGCTCCAATTCACTCTGAATCAATTCCATTATGTAGCCCTCGTCCATACGGTCCCAATGGATCTTGTTTTGCTGAATTCCATTAACATATGAATAAGATATTAAATTACAATTTTAATACTATATCATTTATATAAAATACTTGGTTCATTTCAAGTTGGGCCTTCACCTTGAATTTCCCGGCCCATCACCACAAAAAGGCCCACCAGCATCCAATCTAAAATCCACGTCAGTTATTCCTCATTATCTCCCCTCTCAGACAGTTTGAATCCAGGCTTGCTGAATGGCTATTTCCTCCTTAACATTACCAGTCAATTGTTTAAGTCCTTAAACTTCATTAACCCAAAATCAAATTATATTACTTACGTAAAATTCCTTTTACTCATCTTCTTCCTGAATAAATTCGATACTCTATGTACTCATCCCACCATAGCCATATACCACTTCACCCATTTCCCCTCTTCTACTTCATGAAGATTCAAAAAAGAACTACCAAAACTCCTCTTGTCAAAATCTGCACCAGTCCATACCATCGTTGACAACTTCGATCTCCTCCTACTTGTTGCGTCTCCTATTCGAGAATGGTGGGTAACAGTAAAGTCGCGACATCTTTGCCTCGCTGTTCCTTCTATGAACCACCATCTCTCTTTCCGACCATACCATTCACCTTGTCCTCTGGAGCGCTTCCATCTCCTATCTAAAATGCTGAACTCGATGCTTTCATCCAATCTGCGTTCGATCAGGCCCTTCCTATTTCCAGTACAGTTACCATAATTCTCAGCGTCGAATCCTTCTAGAAATCACGGCGTAGATATTAAACAACATTCTAAACTAAAATACCACATCAAAATTTCGAGTTGATACATGAATTTGCCAAAACCCCTAACCCTAGGTCATGGGTCCTTTTTCCAACGAAATGAAAAAACTTCGGAAACTGAAAAGTTGACATGAGCATGAAGAGAAACTCTTCCTGATTCCAAATATATAAGTTTTACAATTTATGGAATTTTATTTGATTTTCTTTGGTTTTCTGAAGTGGATGTTCTTCATGTTCTCTAAGAAGAAATGGAGCGGCAGAAATGTATTTGACCAAAGAAGAAAAAATCTAGGGTTAAGAAGTGTGAGCGGATATTTATAGTATAGAACTATTATTTTTTTATTCAATTTTATATTCCAATTTAATACATTACTGCTTGAATTTATCATTTAAAAATCCGTATAATTACATACGATATCCCAAAATCATTAAATTGACATACAACTAGAGTTTGACATTATGGACCCAACGAAACTTGTTTCGTCGAATTCCCAGTCCGTTTGCTCACACAACATATTTCTAGCGGTCCAAATATTGACTGTTTCTCACATTAAAATCGCGCACGGCCATATACTGATTGCAAAAATCACGGGAATTGAAATCTAGAAAAAATTTAATATTCCGAATCCAACAAAATTAGTTTCGTCGAAAATGGAGGTCATTTGCAAAAATGGCTATTTTTAAAGCTCCAAATAACCTATTTAAATATTAATATATTTAAAAACAATTTGATTAAATATTAATCAATTAATATTATTGTATATATTCACATAGAATATTATACAGCTCCAAAATATTCCAATCTGAATTCTAACTCGATATTTCAAATCCAGATTAAATCAATATTCAATTTATATTAAAAAAATTCATTTATAATATAAATAAATCGTTATAAATTATAAAGGAATTCCATAGCGACTTTTCAAAAATTTGATTTGGACACAACTCACAATCTACACAATGAAATCTCGATTTTTCTCTTCCATTAGAAAAATATACTTCACCAGCTCCGAAGATTTGTTGTTTCATAGAAATCCGACTTAAAACGGATTATGTATAATCAAATGAAGTTCAAACTGTTAAATTACGAATTGCTGCGACATTACGAGCTCGATTATAATTAAATTATAATTAATACGTTCTAACGTCAATTAAATTATATATTCATTATTATATTTCAATTCTAAACTGAATTAAATATTTTAAATGATCCAATTCACATAGTATTGTCAATTCAGCATAATTCCGATTATTTCAGAATTAAATATATTATTTTATTATCTATATTCATTAAATATTCAATATTATTTAATTCTAGTCATTTTAAATTACCAAACCATTATTTAAATGATTAAATAAATTATTTATTATCCGTAAAAAATACGGGTCGTTACATTCTTCCCCCTTAAAATAATTTGGTCCTCGAAATTGCTAAGGTGGAAAACAAACCCAATTAACTGGGTTAAAAATTATTTATTTACTTCTAAAATTTCAATTTCACTATACCAATTAATTTCAATTAAATATTAATTAATTTCTTACCAACGAAAATTTTCAAAAATCCTAAAAATTTTCTAACACCCTAAAATTTCAAAAAAATTCGCCAGTCTTCTTTTTGTACAGCTCAATCGGTACAACTACAACTCGCCTCTCTGGGCCTTCTCCAACATAAACGAAAATCAAATAGCCAAGCAGCTTGCCGAAACGGCTTATAAATCACCAAACTGGATGAAACATGTACTTTTTTGTTGGGTATATCATTATATCCTTTCCATCTGTTACCATTCAGCATATGCCAATGTCATCCCAATCAAACTCCAATCAATTTATCCTCAAAACCACATCACTTGCTTATAACCAAGCCAAATTCCATTCTCAAATCCAACACTTAACCTATCACTTCAACATAAGTCCAGATATCTTCCAATCCAATTTTATTTGCTATTTTCTATTACAATTCAATTTCCACTAAACTAGTTTCAATTCCAGTTTGTCGCCACAAATTTCGATTCAATTTGCTTTTAATTCAAACAGTCTTTTTCTTGGGGTTTTAAATAACTTTGCTTTTCTCAAAAATCAAACTTTCCTTTTCAGGACTCAAAACAACTTGTTTTTCCAAATAGTTCAAAATGAATACCTTTGATAGTAATACATCACTTAGAACTCGAAAATGAACACTGGTGATGTGGCCAGCATCATCAGAATTATTTACCAGCAATCGAAGTGAGTTCAATACTATATCACTTTTCAAAACTCATATTTAAACACTTTTTTCTAAAATCTATTTCAAAATACCATTTGCAATGCTCGTAAAACAACTTAAAATCTCCCAGGATTTTAAAATTCTTATATATCCAATCCAAGTCCATTTACAAACACTTATTCAAATTTCAAGATTTTTAATTCCAATTCTGGTTTTAATTCAAATATAATCCATCTCGTAACACTTATACGAAATTTGATTGGTTATTTATAGCTATTTCACTTTTATAATCTTATTCGATTATAATAACAACCAACACATCCAATATACTATAATATTTCAAATATTAAAAATTCCTTTTATATCAACATATATTTTGGGTAAATTATATCATCTGCCCTCTTTCAAAACATACTTTGTCATTCACCGTATTCGAGTGTTTATAAACTCCTACCGATACAGTGGATCAAACTGATCAATTAGAACTCGTAAATAACTTAACTAATAAATCTCCACAATAAAAAATCATTTGATATTGAATAACAAATACAAGCGCATATATATACACTCAAACTCAACCTAGGGTATTGCTAACCCCGTCTATACTGAGTTACGCCACATAGCCAAGGTAGATACTTAGCCTTCAGCTCTGATACCATTGTAACGAACCGGGGAATTTGCAACCTTGGTTATCGACATAAACTCAATGTTGACTATTCAAATCGGAAATACCGGAACGTTAATAGAAAGAAACTAGAGGGTGAGAATAGATAAGACAGAAATTTAGAATAGAAGAAAAAGAGGAACAACAACAGAGTCAGAGAAACACGAATCTCATAGGGGAACGAATAAAATATACTATATAATATAACTTTGAAATACAAATCTGTACTTGAATATACATACCATTATCAAAGTACAACACTTAAAACACAGCGGAAATAAACAATTGCTATATAATCCTTAAGCCTCTTGCTCCAAGCTCTCAGTATCATTAAAATCCTGACTACTTGACTGCCCGTACAAAATTAGGCACCTAAGAGTTTAAGGAAACAAAACAAAATAAACTCCAGGTCAGCCATAGGACTGGTGTGAGTAGACAATTTAAAACAGCTTGAGAAAATAAACGATATCTCATAAGACCACGCCATATAACATGGAACGGGTTTTTCCCCTATGAGAATCCAAACTTAATTTATCATTCAAAAACCTTTTGAAAGATACGATAATCTTTATATCAAAACTCTTTGGATATTATAATAGTGTCTATCAACCACAATATAATAATCATCTAGCAGAACGCTTTCATCCCATGTTCCACATACATAATATCTAATTAAAAACCGTGGGCGCTTATTGGTTAATGAATTTCAACTGGCAAGGTATGGGGCCACCTTCCGACAGTGTATCTCTAGAGAGGAATACACCGGGTTCAACAAGAACATCTTGTAACCCAGGCTAAACATAAGCGGTCACTCATTTCGCTTGAGTGTACTGAATGTATCATCACCAACGGTTGGGATTAGCAACCATTTCCCGAAAGGGACAGCATCGAAATAGATTACAGAAGTAAATGGAATTTCTCTAGATCAGGTGACAATACACTCTAATTGGCAGCTAACCACTTAGCCATGCGACCTACCCAATTTTTATACCATTCTAGTTGTGAGGCTAGAGGCCATAACATATAGATCACACCTTAATTTACTTTGAATGTCACATCGTCATACCCGCCAAATCACAAAATGATTTCCCCAAAAATACAATGGGTATACAGCTAAGGGAAACGAATTCCTCCGCCACCAAACATAAAAACGTTTGAAGAGATCAACTTATGCGATATATTAAATATACTCTGTCCGACATTCTTCCATACAGGTTGTCCCGGGACTAGACAAACCAAAGGCACTATTCTGTAAATCCATCTTCGGCAATTTCTATCTAGGATTTCCAGAACAGCCCTTGTATAAACTCCGTCTTCAATTATCTTCATCATGTTTGATTTGCAACGCTAATTCCCATACGGAGTGGTTTTCAGATAATAGATCTTATCCTGGTCTCTCCGTATTGACAACGGAAATGGTCAAAATCTTTGATAGTCAGTGATTTAACTATCAAAGGAAAACATGTGTACAAACAACGGTCGTTTTCCCAAATGGAAATCTCATTGATAAATCAGTATTTCATTTCCCAATTTCTCATTTATCGTTTCCATACATTCATAAATTCCTTATTTTCTAAAATTAGAAAATATACGACATTAATTTGGAAAACGTTTCCATTTCTGATTCATGCATCAACATCTTCCCACCTCTATCAGTCTTTAACTATAAACTAGTAAGGGAACAACTTCCTAATTATAAACCCGAAGGCTGAAACCAACATCAGATCGATACCTAGAAAGCCATTCAACTCAACTAATTTCTAGTCAGTTTCTAATTTTAGTGATTCCATTTAAATTCCTAATTCAAACCCCAAATTCCTTTATAATATTTTATTTGAAAAATATTTACTTTAATCTAATTTTTTACATAGAATGTGAATAATATTTCTTAATATAATCAAAACAGTTTGATTTTGTATCTAAAAAACAATTTCTCAAACCCAAATTCTATTTATATTTTCATTTGCAGAATTATTCATACAAATCTTATTTCATTTCCAACATTTATAATCTCATTGCAATTTTCCTTCAACTACTACGTTCACATTCCATTTCAATTATCAGTGTTAGAACCGATTTTACTTCTCTATAAAAACTCAAATTTATATATTCAATTTATCAAATGATAAATATTTCCTGAATTTATAAACATCATTTATAAATTATTCTCCTCAATTTATCTTGTTAAAACAGATTTCTATTAAATATTTACTTTAAATTAATCTTTTCCATTTAACCATTAAAACTGATTTCCATTTAATATTTATGTTCCATATATTTCCTTTTATAAAATTCTATTCATTTTATAAATATTTCCTTTTTATAAAATCCTTTGATTTATATTTATTTCCTTTTTATAAAATCCTTTGATTTTATATTTATTTTATCTCAATATATACTTAGAAAATTTTCCCTTTTCTTCCAGTATTTTCTTATGGTATTTAAAATACCAATATATAAGACTAGTGTCATCACAACCAATCACAGATTATATATCACATTATATATCACAATATATAAAAAACAGTATTTTAAATATTGAGGAATCTAGTTGGATCCCTCCAACCTGTTTCCTTGCATCCAAAGATGTTAAACAATATAAATAACATCGATTTCATTTCAACACTAAATATTTTGTTAAACAGAATCAATATTTGATTAATGATATATATATATATATATATATATATATATATCATTATCTATACTTTCGACCACAAAATCAGCAATTTAACCAAACAATCATCACACGTCATTCGATCATCATTTATCAATAATAGATTATATTTATATAAACTGGCAGAGTTAGTGTGTTTTACTCACATTGGACAATCATCGTTAAATAACGAATAACGATCTTCGATTTGGATCCAGCAATTTATTTCGCTATAAATTGTAACGGGCTCCAATTCACTCTGAATCATTTCCATTGTGTAGCCCTCGTCCATACAATCCCAATGGATCTTGTTTTGCTAAATTCCGTTAACATACAAATAAGATACTAAATTTACAATTTTAATACTATATCATTTATATAAAATACTTAGTTCATTTCAATTTGGGCTTTCACCTTGAATTTCCCCGCCCATCACCACTAAACGGCCCACCAGCATCTAATCTAAAATCCATGTCAGTTATTCCTCATTATCTCCCTTTTCAGAAAGTTCGAATCCAGGCTTGTTGAATGGCCATTTCCTCCTTAACATTACCAGTCAATTGTTTAAGTCCTTAAACTTCAATAACCCTAAATCGAAGTATATTACTTATCTTAAATTCCTTTTACTCATCTTCTTCCTGAACAAATTTGATACTCCAGGTACTCATCCCACCATAGACATATACCACTTTACCCATTTCCCCTCTTCTACTTCATGAAGATTCACAAAAGAAATACCAAAACTCCTCTTGTCAAAATCGATACTAGTCCATACCATCGTTGACAACTTCGATCTCCTCCTACTCGTCGCGTCCCCTGTTCGAGAATGGTGGGTAATAGTAAAAATTTTAAGACCTTCTCTTTAAAATGAAAAGTAGACGTTCTAGTGTGAATCTCAGCAATAACTTGCTCAGATTCTACATATTGATTATTTTGAACTAAAATCAAACTATTGGAAGTCACGACATCTTAGCACCGCTGCACCGTCTATGAACCACCATCTCTCATTCTGACCACACCATTCACCTCCTCCTCTCGAGCGCTTCCATCTCCTATCCAAAACGCTGAACTCGATGCTTTCATCCAAGCTACGTTCGATCAGGCCCTTCTTGTTTTCCAGTACATGTACCGAAATTTTCAACGTCGAATCCTTCTAGAAATCACGGCATAGATACAAAACAACATTATAAACTCAAATACCACATCAAAATTTCGAGTTGACACTTGAATTTGCCAAAACCCATAACCCTAGGTCATGGGTCCTTTTTCTAACGAAATGGAAAAAAAAATCGAACATTGAAAAATGGACATAAGCGTGAAGAGAAACTCTTCCTGATTCCAAATATATAAGTTTTACAATTTATAGAATTTTGTTTGATTTTCTTTGGTTTTCAGAAGTGGATGTTCTTCATGTTTTCTAAGATGAAATGGAGCGGAGGAAATGTATTTGATCGAAGTGGAAAAATTCTAGGGTTAAGAAATGTAAGACGATATTTATAGAATAGAAATATTATTTTTTATTCGATTTTATATTCCATTTTAATACATTACTACTTGAATTTATCATTTAAAAATATGTATAATTACATACGATATCCAAAAATCATTAAAATTGACATACAACTAGAGTTTGACATTACGGACCCAATGAAACTTGTTTCGTCGAATTCCGAGTCCGTTTGCTCACACACTGTATTTTTAACGGTCCAATATTGACTGTTTTTCACATTAAAATCGCGCACAGCCACATACTGATTCCAAAAATGGTGAAATTTGAAATCTAGCAAAAATTTAATATTTTGGATCCAACAAAATTAGTTTCGTCGAAAACGGAGGTCGTTTGCAAAAATGACTATTTTTGAAGCTCTAAATAACCCATTTAAATATTAATATATTTAAAAATAATTAAATTAAATATTGATAATTTAATATTATCATACATATTCATACAGAATATTATACAGCTCCAAAATATTCCAATCTGAATTTATAATTCGATATTTCAAATCCAGGTTAAATCAGTATTCAATTTATATTAAAAATCCATTTATAATATAAATAAATCTTTATAAATTATAAAGGAATTCCATAGCGACTTTTCGAAAATTTGATTTGGACACAACTCAAAATCTACATGATGAAATCTTGATTTTTCTCTTCCACTATAAAAATATACTTCACCAACTCCGAACGTTTCTTGTTTCATAGAAATCCGACTTAAAACGGATTCTGTATATTCAATTGAAGTTCAATCCGTTAAATTACGAACTGTCGCGACAATACAGGCTTGATTATAATTAAATTATAATTAATAGGTTCTAACGTCGATTAAATAATATATTCATTAATATATTTCAATTCTAAACTGAATTAAATATTTTAAATGATCCAATTCACATAGTATTATAAATTCAACTTAATTCTGATTATTTCGGAATTAAATATAATATTCTATTATTTATATTAATTAAATATTCAATATTATTTAGTTCTGGTCGTTTTAAATTACCAAACCATTATTTAAATAATTAAATAGATTATTTATTATCCATAAAAAATACGGGTCGTTACAGACAAGTTTGAATTTGATTTGTAATAAAAGAATAATTGTTATTCATTTAATTTAAATGAAAATTCGTATGGAATTTCACAAATAGTTAATGATCTTTATAAATCCTTAACTATAATGTACTTGACATTAATAATGAGTGGATTAAATTTATTGATTTAAATCCAACATACCTTTAGTATTACCGGTTAGCACAATAAACAAGTGTATAACAAAAACTCCATACTTATGGAATTTTGAGATCATTTGATTTTGGATTATATAAAGAATATAGATCTTGTTTATTAGGTAAAATAACTGGATCCCCTTTCAGTTGACACGTTGATTGAGTGATAAATATTGGGTCTCGTACATAATGATGTATATGGAGCAATGAACACACAAACTAGAGGCAGGTTTTATTACTTCATTATATTTATTAATGATATCAGTAGATACGGATCTATGTATCTTATGAAACACATATCAAAATCCTTTGAAAAGTTCAAAGAATTCAAAATGTAGTTAGAAACCAATTTTAGTAGAAAATAAATACTTTTCGAACAGATCAAAAGAGAATATTTAAGCCAACTATTTAATGACTATTTGGATGAGTTTGAAATTGTTTCACAACTCACTCGATCTAGAACACCATATTGAAATGGTATGTCTGAAAGGAGAAATTGCACCTTATAAGATATAATATGATTAATGATAAGTCATATAGATTCTCTAACAAATTAAATTTAGAACAACTGCATTTAGTCCTACTAAAATGGCTTTGAAGACACTATATAAGATATGGACTAGGAATTGTCCTAGTGTGTCTAATACGATGATTTGGGATGTAAAGATGTTTGTTAAAACATCCTTCCTCTAATAAGATTGGACCTAAATCAAATAACTATTTTATGGATATAAATTCTCTGAGAATAAAATGTTTATTGCATGATTAGGTATCCTTTTGAAGGAAAGCCCGTCTCTAAGACACCCATGGAAATGAAATAGAATTCGAAATGTCTCGGAAACTACAAAATATCATTGAATCTTGTATAGACAAGAAATTTAGTTGGTGTGACACAATATTTCTCAAATAACATATTAATTATTGTAAATAATGTTAGTTTTAAAAACAAAAAATAAATATGATTCTAAGAAAGAAAATGCTTAGATTATGAAGTACATAACTGAACTTAATTCATTGTTGATCCAACTATATAAATTGCCATAACAATGTGGCTGTTGCTCAGGCCTAAAATCTTAAACTCATTATCGATCCAAACATATATTTAAGAAATATAATTCTTATATGAATCCGTTTACAAAAGAAATGAACATATCTGCAAAGCTACAAAAGTTGTAATGTTGTAGACCTACTGATTTAGACTCTGTCGCAGCGGAAGTTTAATAATCACACTAGTTTCATGATTATATGATACATGAATAATTGACTCTAGTGCAAGTGGGAGATTGTTAGAGCTTATGCCATAGAGGCAATTCATTTGATGAGATAGATAACACTGTTGATGTTATTGTTTTATTTGGAATAAAATATTCTATTATATTATATTTACTGCGTAATATAAATATTAATATAATAGAGTCCTTAGAATTATAATACGGAATTATGTAGTTCGAGTAAGACTTGAATTTGAGATTATATAATATAATAAGTATTATAATTCTTAAATTTCCCTAGTCGAGTTTTGTTGTTTATATAGGACAACAATAATGCGTTGATACTAGTATGTTGATTGACTGATGAACACATCTCATTGATAAATAATATACATGATATTAATGTCAAAACATAAATACGTATTAGAGAATATCGTATTGGGCCGACCCATCATGAGATAACTACATTAACAGTATCATGAGCTATTCTCACAGTGACAGTGATGTAATGGTCTTCAGACATGAAATCATTGTAATTTTATTCGAGGATATTTGTGTTTTGATATCATCTAAAGTTATTCGTAACAGAGTAATGATAACGGTGATTATTGGATACATCTCGAATCGAATGAAAATTATGAATGATCTAGATGGAATTTAATTGTAAAATATATTTATGGTGATATCCGTAGGCCTCTTGATTGAGTGAGACTGCGAAATGCATGGCCATGCTCAAATATTGATTTGTTTTAAAGAGTCTACTCATCGATCAAGAAAAAACGGATTAAATTATAAAGAGGATGATATGATACATGACTCGAGTTTAATCGTGGATATATCGGTTAAAAAGATTATATTACATTGATACGTTGGTCACAGAAAAGGTTTTATCGAATCGGTAATTTTATTATAACTTGTGTAGCAGCGATGCATTGCTAAATGCCAATCACTACTTATGGTTTTAAATACGATTTAAAACCATTGCCAACGTTATAGTAACCTATAGGGTCACACAAAAGGAACATTACAAAGGAGAAACTAATTCAAACAAATAAAACATCAATTTGTTTATATTTTATTTGGGATTGGAACGGATATTGGAGTGGTTCCTATTTTTAAGATTAATACTTGTATTTTAAAAGGAGGGTTTTTCTTTCTTATAAAATGAAATGGATTAACCTAAATTAATTAAGGTTAGATCAGATCTAAAAATACACTCTATTCATTTTCCTTTCCAAAACCCTAAAATTGGTCATGGCGGCTAGCACTGTATTCTTTGATCTCTTCTTTCAATCTGATTGTTGAAGGGAACGTTCCAGTGGACTCCTCTAGAGGCTCAACAAATGGAGGACTCTCGATTTGATTCCTATTTTGAAGTTGTTATCGTTCTTCTGGATCTCGTCGTAGGTTCAAATCCTAAATCTAATTTATACGAGTTTTAATCTATTATTCTGGCCAAGATCCTAATTTAAACTGTTAAATTACACAATTAGGAATTCATTTGATCGAAAATTACTAACAAGCTCTAATCTCTTGAGGTTTGAAACGGTTTAAGGTATGCGAGTGGTTGAAGTTGAAGCTGATTTTGCTATGATTGCCAAAGGGGTCAATTCATAAATGCATAACATACAACCGTGAAAAGCTAGCAAAATAAAATACAAAATTTGGCAATGCATTAAAGAACAAATTGTTTTGATTCAACAACAAACAATTGAACTAAAATTGTATTTTCAGCAAATTTTCATCGATTCCCCTATATCTGTATATGTTGTTGGTAAGTGGAGAGCAAGAACTGAATAATACAATTCAATTTGTTTGTACTATGTCAATTAGCGTTAAACAATAATTTGATGCCCAATTAAAAACAAATCAACTTGATACTATCCAATTCAACGCTGCTACATTGATCATAACACAAATAATCTTGATTAATACATGTATCGCGATCTAAAAAAGTTGCATAAAATTGATACAAAAATGGACAACTCATCCTTCCTCGTCTTTTCTATATGTTCCAAATTTGACATATTTGATTGGATGTAGGTTTTTGCTCTTGCAATGGTACGTTGAAACGAAACAATGAAAAACAGAGGGGGAGATGGGCATTCGAGGGGAAGGTGAGCATTCGAGGGTGGGTTTGCTCTGGAAGAAGAAAATACAACAATTCTACTATTCCCAAATTAACTTTTGTTAACAACTGATAATAAAAGGAAAACACATGGGCCTTTTAGAATTTCCCCGTGTAATTCCGGAATATGAATACACTGTTCATAGGTTTTGACAAAAACTAATTCGAACATTGCAGGACTAAACAAATAATGGTTAAAATATTGGGAACGCTAAGCTAGAAAATTTACGTTTTCTTTAATATTACAGTATCTTCCATTCCTTTTTCGTGGATTGGAAATAAAAACCGACCACTCAGCCATTTTTGGAAAAGTAAACATAAATCGGTGTTTGGAGACAACGCCGACCCAATCTTAATGCTTTCTTTCAATCATCTCAGTGCTTACGGTTCCTAAAGGACTCAGGTTTGCCACTGCTGCTTCTTCCTCTTTTCTTCTTCTCCTTTGCTAAGTCGAGATGCCGAACCAAATGATTTTGGTTCAATTGGATTTTTAAATTGAAATCACGATTCAGTATTGGACTCTAATATTTTCGTTACGAAATAGAATCGCACATTTTATGTGAGCTGCGATCCCTTATAACTCTTGAATCGGGAAGGCCGTGATTCCTTCCAAAACTCTCTTTGAACGTACAATCTCGCAATTCTTGGGATTGCTGGTTTACAATATCACATAACCAAGTGATAGTCACACTCATTTGACTTTTTTTAAAATGATGATTGCGTTTTTTTTCCTTTTTTTATGTAAATGGCGAGTAGAGCTCTGATCCGTACCAACAACTCTGGACTTATTGCTATGATTGCACATGAGGTATGAAGGTTTTTCAAAATTTCAGTTTTAATTTGAAAAGTCCTTGGACTGTCGTCATGGCTGTAAGTTTGTATTTAGGGATTTAGAGCTTGGTAGTAAAATAGTGAACGTACCGAAAGCCATATATTGAATTTAATTTGTTGAATCAATGCTTTGTTTCCATGAGAAAATCATAGAACAAACATTGTAAAGTTTAATACGAAGCTTTAGTTTCTTAGTTAGGATTTTTTTACATAAAGTCTAACATTATCCTCCCAAAAGATAGTAGTTAAGCTAAATTTAAGTGTTGTTGACCTGCTTGATGAGGCCATAAGTTATGCTCAAGCCTTCTGTTTGAAATTGGTGTAGAAACCTGTTCAAGTTGTTCCTTCTTATGAAATTCGGAAAGGACTAGTGCCATGTTGCACGCAGGCAAAAACTTTGATCATTTTTTTTACTCAAGCGAAGTGAATGCCTTTTAAATGTCAAAATACGATTGAAATAATTATGGAATATGGATGCTCAATTCGATTTTATTATGGTGAGATGCTGCATTTCAAAATGGAATTTAATAGTTGAAAATTCAAGGTTTGGGGTATCAGATGGTATACCAAAATTTTGGTGGACCGTACTATTGCAACCATAATCGAATAACAACCGATCATACAATAATAGTAGTTAAGGTGCAAGGCTTAAGCCTTAGGTTTTTTGTGCAATTTTGTACAAGTGTAGGTTTTTTGCTAGAAGAAAACTGCATTACAAAATGCTACTGAAATGATAAATTTAGTGATAAAAAACATAAAATAGTAGGTACGAAGTGACAAATGCACTTCTGAAACTAAAACGATCACAAATTCAAGTTCCAGCACAAAAAACATATGAGTTATAAGTCACAAACAACACAACAATGATAACAAAAAGGCTACAAATGAAAAAGGAATTCTAGTTCAACTTCTAATAATTCCAACTACTGTAATGAATCGGGAATTTTGGACCTCAAAAATCGACATAAAACACAATGTCGACTATTCATGTGCATTCTTCATTATATTCAATATCCCAGATTTGGTTACCATTTCCTTAACAAAATCATACTCTTTATTTCAATCCTTTCTTCTATGGGTCCCTACGTGACTGTGAAGCTTTAACAACTCTTACTTTATCCAATGGAGCCTACATTACCAAAACTGCATTTCAGACATACATTGTCTACAATTAAATATAATATGCAAAACATACATACCAAAATATTTCATATGGTAAATACAATATGATATTTACACACAAATAATAAGGATGATCATACTTTACTTTCGGTCGATTGACTCTGTGTAGCCATCAACTTTATTCATTTGTTTTTCCTTTTCAACAGTTATATATTTATACTAGCATCCTCATTGGTATCATGGGATGGTGTTCTCTCCTTTGAAGCTTCTTCTTCTTGATCTTGATCTTGACCTTGTATATGTACATCGTAAATGTTCTCCTCTAACTTACCTTCTCCCCACTTGTACTATTGCTAGTTTCATTGTTATTGCCTTCATCCTCCACATTGCCCTCTTCATTCTGCTTTTTTAACAAGGTCTAGCTCTAATCTCTTGTGGTTTATAACTGTTTGAGGAATGCGAGTGGTTGAAGTTGAAGTTTTTTTTTCTATTGTTGCAAAAGGGGTCAATTCATTAAGGCATAACATGCAACCGTTGAAAGCTAGCAATATAAAATACAAAATTTGGCAAAGCCTTAATGAATAATCGCTTTAATTCGACAGTAAACAACTGAACTAGAATTGTATTTTCAACAAATTTTCATCGATTCCCCTATAAAAGTATATGTTGTTGAAAAATGGAGAGCAGGAACTGAACAATATAAATCAATTTGCTAGTACGACGCCGATTAATGGTAAACGATAATTCGATGCCCAATTAAAAACAAATCAACTTCATACTATCGAATTCAGCGCTGCTACATTAATCACAATAAAATAATCTACATGTATGATTAATACATGTATAACGATCTAGAAAAGTTGCATATACTTGATACAAAAATGGACAACTCTTCCTATCATCGTCTTTTCTATATATTTCAAATTTGACATATTTGTTTGGATGTAGTTTTTTGTTGCAGTGATGGTACGTAGAAACGGAATAGAGAAAAACCAAGGAGGAGTTAGAATTTCGTGGATGGGTTTGCGTTGGGAGAAGCGAATAGAACAAGTGAATAGAATAATTCTACAGTACCTAAACTAAGTTTTGTCAACAACTGTGAATAAGAGAAAAACACAAAGACCCTTGAATTTCCTCGTGTAAATCAGAAACATGAATACACAGTTCGTAAGTTTTGACAAAATATAATTCGGGTATTGTAAGACTACTAAAGCGAATAATGGTTAAAATATTGGGAAGGTTAAGCTAGAATATTTACGTTTTTCTTCAGTATTACAGAATCCGCCTTTCCATTTCGTGGATTGGAAAAAACCGACCACTTGGCCATTTTTGGAGAAGTAAACAAAAATCCGTGTTTGGAGACAACGCCGACCCAATCTTAATACTTTTTATCAATCATCTTCAGTGCTTAGGTTTTAAAAAGGTTCAGCTTTATCACTGTTGCTTCTTTCTCTTTTCTTCTTCTTCTTTGCTAAATCGAGATCGCGATGTCAAACCAAATGATTTTGGTTCAATTGGATGTTTAAATTGAAATCACAATTCAGTATTGGACTCTAGTATTTTCGTTATGAAATAGAATCACATATTTTATATGAACTGCGATCCAGTATAACTCTTGAATCGGGAAGGTTGCTATTCCTTCCAAAACTCACCTAGAACGTACAATCTCGCGATTTTTGGGATTGCCGGTATACATTGTCACATAACCAAGTGATAGTCACATTCATTTGATTTATTTTTTAAAATAATGATTGCATTTTTCCCTTTTTTATCTGGATGGTGGGTAGAGCTCCACTCCGTACTATCAACTCTGCACTTATTTCTATGATTGCAGATGAGGTATGAAGGTTTTTCAAAATTTCCATTTTAATTTGGAAAGTTCTTGGATTTTTTTCATAGTTGTATGTTGTATTTGGGGATTTAGAGCTTGGTAGAAAAATATTAAATATGCTGAAAGCCAAATATTGAATTCATATGTTGAACCAATGCTTAATTTCCATGAGAATATCATAGAACAAACACTATAAAGTTTATTGTGAAGCTTTAGTTTCTTAAAAAGAAAAAAATAACATAAAGTCTGACATTATCCTCCCAAACGATAATGGTTAAGCTAAATTTATGTGTTGTTGACTAGCTTGATGAGGCTATGAATTATGCTCAAGCCTACTGTTTGAAGTGGTGTAGAAACATGTTCAAGTTGTTCCTTCTTATGAAATTCAGAAAGGACTAGTGCCGTATTGCATGCGAGACAAAAACTTTGATCATTTTTTTACTCCAGCGAAGTGAATGCCTTTTAAATGTCACAATACGAATGCGATAATTATGGAATATGGATGCTTAATTTGATATTATTATGGTGAGACACTATATCTCAAAAGGTAATTTCACAGTTGAAAATTCAAGGTTTAGGGTATAAGATGTTATACCAAAATTTTGGTGGACCGTACTGTTGCAACCGTAATCGAACAACAATCGATCATACAATCAGAGTAGTTAAGGTGCCAGGCTTGAGCCTTAGGCTTTTTTGTGTGACTTTTGTGCAGGTGTAGGTTTTTTGCTAGAAAAAAACTGCACTACAAAAGGCTACTGAAATGATAAATTTTATAATTAAAAACATAGATTAGTAGGTACGAAGTCATAAATGCACTTCTAAAGCTAAAATGATCACGAATTCAAGTTTTAGCACCAAAAACATAAGTTATAAGTCACAAACAACACAAAAATGATAAAAAAGGCTACAAATGATAAAGGAATTCAAGTTCAAACTTCTAAAAATTCCAACTACTGTAACGAACCGGGAATTTTCGACCTTGAAAATCGACACAAAACACCATGTCGACTATTCAAGTCTCAGAAATACCGAAACATAAATAGAAAGAAGTTAGAAGTTGAGATATAGAAAAAGAAAGTTAGAGTTGAAGAAGAACACAAATATAACAAAATGAGAGTAAACACAAATCTCACAACGGGACTAATAAAATATATTTTATCTAACATAACTTTGAAATACAAACTTGTCACTGTATATACATACCATTATCAGAGTGCATCACAATACATCACAGCGGACATAAACTTTATATATATCTAATGTTGAAACTTTTTCTCTAAGCTCCTCTACGTATATCTATAAAATTCCGACTACTTGACAGCCCATACAAATTTGGGCACCCAAGAGTTTAGGGTAAAAAATATAAAATAAACTCTGGGTCAGTCATGGGACTGGTGTGAGCAAACTCCATTCACTTGGTTTAACTTTTTTTTAAATTCTTTTAAAAGAAAGGATGATCGTAAGACCAATTCGCATATAAATAAGGATGGTTTTTAAATTACGATAACCCAAAACATTCTTTAAATCAATATTATTCTGATATAATAGTGTCTAAAATCTAAATCAAGTAAAACAATATACCAGAACGTTTGCATCTCACGCTCCACATACATAGTATGCAATCAAAACTACAGGCGCTTATTGGAGAATGGATTTTCAACTATGAAAAGGTATAGGACCACCTTCCGATAGTGTACCTCTAGAGAAAATACAATAATGATTCAACAAGAACCTCTTGCAACCCTGGCTGAACATGATCGACCACTCACTTCGCTTGAGTGCTCCGAATGTATTGTCACCCTACAGTTTGGGACCACCGTATTCCCGGGAGATACAGAAACGAAAGAAGAACAAATAGAAATTTCTCTAGATAGTGACAATACACCCTAATTGGAAGCGATCTACTTAGCCATGCGACTTACCCGATTTTATACCATTTCCCAGTTGAAGTTGCTTGAGGTTATAACTTACCCTTAAACAGATCACATCTTCATTTACTTTGAATGTCATATCGTCATACCTGCCAAATGACAAATTGATTTTCCCAAAAATACCATGGTATAAAGCTAAGAGTCACGCATTCTTCTACCATCGACGTAAATACTTTGAAGAGACGAATTTACGCTATTCATTAGAGATACTCTGTCAGCCATTCGTTCATACAAATTGTTCTGGGATTGGACAAACCGAAGGCACTATTCTGTAAATCCATCTTAGGCAATTTCTACCTAGGATCGCAAGAACAACCCTTTCACAAACTCCGTCTTCGATTATCTTCACCATATTTGATTCACAATGATAATACCCATACAAAGTGGTTCTCAGATAATAAACCCGATCCCAGTGTCCCCGTATTGACAACGGAAATGGCCCAAAAAGCTCTGATAGTTGGTTATTTAACTATCAAAGGAAAATATTCATACAACCAACAATCTTATTTCCGAATAGAAATCTAACCGATCAACCATCAATCAATATTTAGCCCTTTTAAATTAATTTCTTATCAATTTATAGTAAATCTGATCCCGGTCTCTCCGTATTATCAACGAAAATGGCCCAAAAAGCTTTGATAGTCAGTTATTTAACTATCAAAGGAAAACATCCATACAACCAACAATCTTATTTCCAAACGAAATTTTACCGATCAACCATCAATCAAAATTTAGCCCTTTTTAAATTAATTTCTTATTAATTTAGCATTAGCCAATTTCTCTTCAATATCTTTACCCAACTAATTCTCCAAACTCGTTTAGTCTCTCAGGGTTCTTTAAAAAAAACATTTCCATCTATTATAAATATTTATTTTCTATATTCCATAAAATATCTATTTTTAATAACGTAAAACATTTCCACATATTCACCATTTATTAGTTTCTATATTTAGAAAATATATGTTATCATTGGAAAACATTTCCATCTTATTCACGCATCACTATTCTTCCACATTCATTAGTTCCTAGTCGTAAACTAGTAAGAGAACAACTCCCTAAGTATCTACCCCGAAGGCCGAAACCAACATCAGATCAACACTCATGAAGCCATTCAACTTGACTAATCTCTAGTCCGTTTCTAATTTCCTTAACTTCATTTCTTAACTTCTTATGAACAAAATCATTGCTTACGCAACTCTTGGGTTCAGTTTACAAATTCACTTCTTTAACGGAAAACATTAAATATAACGATAACATTATAATCTCTGCTTTCGAAATATCTAACTTCAAAATATATCTTTTATTCATTAATTTGAATAAATACATAAATAAATAATTAATTAAATAAATAAATCTTGATTACAAATGGAAAGTAAAGAGCACTTTCCTGAATTCGATAAAAATCGAATTTCAACGTACAACACTCTTTCATATAGTTTCTATTCGATTAATGTTCCGAACTTCGAAATAAATACAGCATTTCAGGTTAACTTAATTTCTTAATTCATTTTAGATTTTATCACTTTCAAACATTTACCAGTTGCCTTTTGTAACCAATTTAATCTGCAAAACTTTTTCTTTTAAATCCTTATGGATTTATTTTAATTCTATTTACATTTTGAGAATCGAGATAATTTCATCGTTTTCCTTTTGAAACGATTTCGATTTCCCTTTCTATTATTCATTTTTGAACATACATTCCCAAATTATTTATTGAAAGTGATTTTAATTTATGTATAAACAACGTTTATAAATTTAATCACTAGTTATTATTATTAAAACAGATATTATTTTCTGGCCCGTTCGAAATCTGATTTCTATTTAGTAAAAATAGATTGCTCTCTTTCAAAAACCCAGAATTCCTTTCCAATATATTTTCAGGGTCAATGTTATTCAAAAATCTCAAATACACAATAATCAACCATGATTATTTGTCACATCATACAACGCAATATATGAAAAACGCAATATAAATGTTGAGGAATCCAGTTGGATTCCTCCAACCTGTTTCCCTACATCCACAGATGTTAATCAATATAAATGACATTGTTGTCAAAAATCTTAAAATCTTACTATTTGAATCCCGATTCAACTTGAATTTCTCCTTTTACGATTCGATTTTTACATTACGAATCAAACTTAGTTAAATCGCAATAAGAAAGCACATTCAACTCGTATTAACATATGTAATATGCTTGTTTAGATTCACAATCCCTTGATAAAGCTATTAAAACAAAACAAAAAGTAAATTGGAGAGGACAAAAATGAGTTTTAACTTTAATTATAGAAATTCAAACATCCAAATCAAATTCAAAGTGCATATGAAACTCTTAAATAATGATATTCTGAAACTACGACTTACGATTCAAAACCCGTTTCAATTTAAAATATACACTTTACAATTTACGATCTAAATCCCCTTCTGAAAACTATGAATGACACCAATTTCATATCAATATGAAATATTATAATAAATAGAATCAATATTCAATCAACGATATATATATATATATATATATATATATATATATATATATATATATATATATATATTTCTGACCAATTTATAAGCAATTCATCCAAACAATCATCGCACAACATTCAATCATCACTAATCGATATTAAATAACGCTTATAATACTATAAAACTGAACAGAGGTAGTGAGTTTGCCCACCTTGGTCATTAATCATTGAATAACGATTAATAGTCGACAGATCCGATCAAACGTTTATGCCATAAAATTGTAACAACCTCCAACTCGCTCCAGACTAGTTCCAGTACGTAGCCTGTGACCATACAATCATAATGGATTCATTTTTATTGAATTTCGATAATGTACGAGCAAGATATTGTTCGTACAAGTTAATGCGTTGTTTAAATAAATTTAAACAAATTAATTTAAAAATTGGGCCTCACCCATTTCTCTAAATTGGCCCACATCATAACACACCCGATCATGATTAATAATGCTTTTCCATCTTCCCCGTTATATTTCTGAACCCATTCCTTCTTTCCCTGTAAACACCCAACCATTTCGTACTTTCTCACCTTCCTATGAATTTTAAAATAAATTTTACCAATCTCTTCCTCATCTAAATATCCTTCGCATCCTCCCTACATCAAACAACTTGCACCCATTTTCTCCACCGTGTCTTGAAAACCGCGCAGCCTAGTATGAAAAAGAACAAACTCGATAAACACAAACCGTTTGAAATCTGATCCACGCGTGCGCCTCTTCTTTCTGGTCACTATTCTATTTCCCATTCTCTTAGTCATTGCTTACAATCTTTACCACAACGAGCCTTAAGTTTACTATTGCTTACGTGATGCGAACGAATTTTGTAACAACCCGGAAATCTAGAACCAATCGGAACTTTTTTTTAGCAAGAAAGAAAAAAAATTAAAAGATCACATAGAATCTCACATTTTCAATGTAAATAAAAGATTATATAGAATTTCACATTTTCAATGTAAATAAAAAGATTACAAAAGAAAAGAATAGAAAAGAACTACATTTTTATGTAATATAAAAAGACTACTTTTTTTTATTATTCAATGTAAGAAGATTACATTTTTACTTAATATAATAAGGTTATATTTTTGTGCAATATAAAGAGATTATATTTATATGCAATATGAAATGGATTATATTTTTATGCAACATGTGTTTAATGTAAAGGAGCTAAAAATATAAAGTTTACATTTTAAGGTAAATGAGAACATAGAAAAATGTACATGTTTTAAATGTAAAAACATGTTTGACTTAAAATCCTCATTTTTAATGTCATGAAATGAAATCAGAGAAAATGAATCAAACATTCATTTTTCCTTTTATTCCCTTTCTTTTGAAATTTGAATGAAAAATAAATGTGGTCCCATCATGCCTAGTCAGCTAATTTAATTTCATTTGTCACCGACTACATATGTAGAGACAAGTAAAAATCAAATATATATAACCAAATAAAAAAAATATACATATATATATATATATATATATATATTATCTCCACTATATAACATCCTAAACTTCTCTAAACCTAATCCTAATATACAAAACCAAGCCGCTATTAGTTTAATAGCAATGGCCGAATTTGTTCCAATTTGAGTCCCTAATTTCTCTTCATCTAATCCAAATTAAATCCAATTCCTGGTCAAACTTTGTAGAGATTCAAGAGATCTTCAAAATAATACGATGTTGGTGGGTTCAATTTTGTATAAACGCAAAGGAAGAAGACGATGAGTATACAATTTGGGCGGCCTAATTATGCTTAGGTGATAATTAAAATAATTAATTAATTATTTAAGTGATTATTGTAATCTAAAGTTTAAATCAACGTAAATTTGTCAAACAGAAGTGGAATTACACGATTTTTTTAAAATAAATATATGTTCTTGTGAGATGAAAAGTGTCAGTTGGTTATAACATGTTTTTGTCAAATAAAAATGTTTCTTTTTATTTGTCATGATTAGAAATAGAGTTTTCATCACATAAAAACATTTCATTTTATTTACCGTGTTTAAAACTAGAAATTATAAACAAATAAAAATGTTTCTTTTTAATTTTCTTATTGAAATTAAAATGGTTGTCAAATAAAAATATTCACTTTTGTTTATCATTATTAAATATGGAAATTGCTATGTAAAAATAGGAACTTGTTTAATAAACAAAACAGGTCATTTAGTAGTATTCATATTTAATAAACAAAATATGTCATTTAGTTGTATTCATATTTTGTAAACAAAATAGGTCATTAAGTTGTATTCATATTTTGTAAACAAAACAGGCCATTAGCTATGTTCATACTTTGTAAACAAAATAGGTCATTTAGTTGTATTCATGTTATGCTAAACAAAAATGTCATTGTAGATTAAAAACATCATTTTGTTATAAAATGTTAAGTTAGATTAAAAAAATCATTTTCGTTATAAATTGTCATGTTAATTAAAAATAGCTCTTTGTTATAAATTGTCTTGTTAATTAAAAATAGCACTTTGTTATAAATTGTCATGTTAATTAAAAATATCATTTTTGTTATAAATTGTCATGTTAATTAAAAATAGCACTTTGTTATAAATTTTCATGTTAATTAAATATATCTTTTTTGTTATAAATTGTCATGTTAATTAAAAATAGCACTTTGTTATAAATTGTCATGTTAATTAAAAATAGCACTTTATTATAAATTGTCATGTTAATTAAAAATATCATTTTTGTTGTAAATTATCATGTTAATTAAAAATAGAACTTTGTTATAAATTGTAATATTAATTAAAAAAAGCATTTTGTTATAAATTGTCATGTTAATTAAAAATAGAACTTTGTTATAAATTGTCATGTTAATTAAAAATATCATTTTTGTTATAAATTGTTGTGTTTATTAAAAATAGCACTTTGTTATAAATTGCCATGTTAATTAAAAATAGCACTTTGTTATAAATTGTCACGTTAATTAAAAATAGCACTTTGTAATAAATTTGTCATTTATATTAGAGATAAATTTGTCATTTATTTTGAGAATTAAACATGCCAATTAATTAAAGAACATATTTTGAAAATAAATTTGTCATTTATGTTAGAGAATAAATTTGTCATTTATTTAGAGAATTAAACATGCCATTTAATTAAATAACATATTTTGAAAATAAATTTGTCATTTATGTTAGAGAATAAATTTGTCATTTATTTAGAGAATTAAACATGTCATTTCATTAAAGAACATATTTTGAAAATCAATTTGTCATTTATGTTAGAGAATAAATTTGTCATTTATTTAGAGAATTAAACATGTCATTTAATTAAAGAACATATTTTGAAAATAAATTTGTCATTTGTGTTAGAGAATAAATCTATCATTTATTTAGAGAATTAAACATGTCATTTAATTAAAGAACATATTTTGAAAATAAATTTGTCATTTATGTTAGAGATAAATTTGTTATTTATTTAGAGAATTAAACATGTCATTTAATTAAAGAACATATTTTGAAAATAAATTTGTCATTTATAATAGAGATAAATTTGTCATTTGTTTACAGAATTAAACATGTCATTTAATTAAAGAACATATTTTGAAAATAAATTTGCCATTTATGTTAGATAATAAATTTGTCATTTATTTAGAGAATTAAACATGTCATTTAATTAAAGAACATATTTTGAAAATAAATTTGTCATTTATGTTAGAGTATAAATTTGTCATTTATGTTAGATAATAAATTTGTCATTTATTTGGAGAATTAAACATGTCATTTAATTAAAGAACATATTTTGAAAATAAACTTGTCATTTATGTTTGAGAATAAATTTGTCATTTATTTAGAGTATTAAACATGTCATTTAATTAAAGAACATATTTTGAAAATAAATTTATCATTTATATTAGAGATAAATTTGTCACTTATTTAGAGAATTAAACATGTCATTTAATTAAAGAACATATTTTGAAAATAAATTTGTCATTTATGTTAGAGAATAAATTTGTCATTTATTTAGAGAATTAAACATGTCATTTAATTATAGAACATATTTTGAAAATAAATTTGTCATTTATGTTAGAGGATAAATTTGTCATTTGTTTAGAGAATTAAACATGTCATTTATTTAAAGAATTAAACATGTCATGTTAAATAAAAAATGTCGATTTAGTTAAAATTGCCATTTTAGATAAAAATGTCATGTTAGGATTAAATTGTCAATTTAGTTAAAATTGTCATTCTAGGTAAAAGTGTCATGTTAGAATAAATTGTCATTTTAGATAAGATTGTCATGTTAGAAGAAAATGTCATTTTAGTTAAATATGTCATTTATGTTAGAATAATAAAAATGTCATTTGTTTAGGATAATGATCTGTCAAATGAATATATCATTTATTTAGATAATGTCGTGTTTCAATAAAAAGATTACATTTTTATTGTCACGTTGTTTCATTAAAAAGATTGCAATAAAAAGCATCATTTTTGTTGGATTAAAATGATTGAAATATTTGTTATATCTGTTTCATGGATGTATTGTTGTGTTGTTATGTATGTTATATTGTGACATGATTGAGATTTGGAAAATTAAACATTTTAAAATAATGTTATTATAATTACACTTCCATTTACAAGTTATCCGACTTGTTTATGTGATTGGGACGATATTTTTTTTTACACATTGCCCAAGTGCACAAACAATTTATTATTTATTTGTTAGATGTAACCCCACGCGGGTCTTGGGATGATATTCTAATCACACATCTTCCTTGTGATTAGTTGTAGAATGCACTCTGGTTGTTATTTGGATGTTTACTGATTATTTATCATTCATACGCAATGCATGAAAACCAAATAAAAGAACTTATATGGTAATTGGTTGAGTCGCTTTCCGATTCAGAAATAAAAAATATATTTGGTAACAAGAATATTATAAAATAAATAACAATTTAGTATAAAGGGCATTTTAGAATAAAGGATATTTTAAATTAAGAATATTTTAGAATAAAGATATATTAAATAAAGAATAGTATAAAATAATGAATATTTTTCAGTGAAATATTACAATTATAAATTATAATTGCACTTTTGACACAAGGTTAGGTTGCATTTGTGGTGGAAGTCTGCCCGGACCCGGCCGGCATATCCAGCAACCGCTAATGTTGAACCTAATATGAGCGGTCTAAGTGCGCAAATATGAAGCGGGCTATGACACGAGTTTAGGCCCAACTTGTGGGATAAGTCTGCCCGGACCCGACCGACATGTCCAGCATCCGCAAGTTGTAGGCCTAATGTGAAAGATCTAGCCCATTATGAACCATAAATGGACATGGTAATGTATTAGACTATTTATCCCATTATAAGTTGAAACGCCATTTTAACCCGAATGGGTTTATTGGTCGTTTTATTCATTTTATAATGAACAGAATAAAAAGTAGTAATTTCCAAAATCTAATTGTAACACCCCGAATTTTCTGTCAACTGTAACTTAACAAATTAAAGTATAATTAATTCTAAATGATGAAATCAAGGGAAATGGGTTACGCCATTGTGTTCGTCTCGAAATTCTGCTTGAGCTAGAGTCCAAATTTGCGTAAAACGGATAACGTATGAAGATGATATGGAAGAACGAAGTTGGGCAGAAAAACCAGAAACGGGTCAGAATGCACTGGCGCACTTGAGAAGTGCGCCAGAACAATATTGAACTGGCGCACTTGGGAAGTGCGCTAGTACAATTTTAGCACTGGCGCACCTGCCAAGTGCGCCCAGGTCAGAAATACCTATAGGTTAGGCCCTGGCTGGCCTGGTCAGGGTCTGGTCGAATTCTAAGGCTTGGCTGAGTCACTAGGGCTTACATGTCACTTTCTGATTGGCTTCTCTTGAGATGGATGGTCTGGATTCACCCTAGCTTCATCGACGGCTCTAATTGGATTGAAATTCTATAAATACAACTCAAGTCTAACCCTAAATTCACACAAATAATATAATACTAAAGCCGTCATGCTGCTGGAAAGAAACTAGGAGTGGCCATCAGTTAGAAAGCCTAGAGACAAGCCAATACTAAAGCAAAACACGAATCAAAACAACGTTAGTCTACCCAAAGGAAAGCATATCGAATCCAGAATTCCGAATCCAGAATCCAAGTTCGTCGTTCGTTGTAAGTATAGTGATTTTTCTGATGAGAATAAAACTAAGACTTGATTCAATGTAAATTGGAAGTGGAATTGTGCTATTATGTTACGACGATGTTAATTCATATCTATGTATTGAAATGATTGTGTTGCGACTGAAATTGGGATGTTTGTGGTATAATTAAGATTGATGTTGATCCTATTGTACTTCTAGATTGACAATAACATCACAAGCAAGTTTTATAGTTCATGTTTATGAGATTATATAGGTTGTTTGTGATTAGAACCTCATGTATATACTTTATGCAAGAATCTTGATGCCTAAATGGTTATGTTCTTATACATGCCCCTATGTTTATACAAAAGTTGCAAGTTTCTAATTTGAAAAATGTCAAGATCCACTTTAGTACATGTTTCATGTTGTAATTAGATATGAGATTGGATCTAGTTCACACCCTTGTCATAAAGTTATACATATTTATGAAAATGTCATATTCTTGTCATGTGCTGGTGATGTTCGATGTTATTCCTAGATCCAAAAACAAGTTTAGATATATGTTGTCTAAATCATATGCTAATTCATGAGACACCTATTTGGTTAGACCCTTATTTCAATGCAAATTCACATATATGTAAATTGATTTAGGCTACGTTGCAAATTCACATATATGTATATTGACTATTTTGCAAGTTCACATCTATGACATTCATGTGGCTATTTTGCAAGTTCACACCTATGATGTTCATATTGACTATGCCAAAAATGCCAAATTTACACCTATGTTATGTTTATGTTTATGAATTCCCTTATGCCTATTTGTATGCGCTAAATTAGGCTAAGTTTTTAGCTTAATATCATATGTTAAAAACTATGCGAACGAAATGTAACGACCCGGAAAATCCGAACCAATTTAAAAATTTTATTTTAAATTATCTGGTGGAAAAATGTGGCAAAAATTAAAATTTTCATTTTTAAATAATATTAAAGCCAGTGAAAATAGTCAATTTTCAAATGATCTCTGTTTTTGACGAAACCACTTCCATTAGAACTGGAATGTTGAATTATTGCTAGGTTTCAATTTTTAGAATTTTTCGAATTAATATGTGAGCGTGGCGAAGGAAAATGTGTTTTGTCGATTTCAGTCAAATTTAATTGACTGAAAAATAGCCATTTTTCAAACAGTCTCAGAATTCGATGAAATTAGTTTTGTTAGGACCATATCGTCATAACAAAGACAAATGTATTTTTTTGTGGATTTTTCTGAGTCCGTATTTGGCCTCAGTTAATTTATTTGCGCGAACGAATTAAATTAACAAAGAAATTAAATATAAAATTAAATAATACATGCCACAGACAGCCGTTTGGGCTGACGGGACCTGTCCCATTGGATCCGGAATATGGGCTATTGGCTAGGGGCACCTTCTGCTGTACTGAAATTGAACTGGTTTGTAAGATATGGATTTCATTGTAAAATTACATTAAAAATATTGTAAATATAGGATTTTAAAACCCTAAAGACACTATTCACGTTCTTCCTCCAGCCGCCACCCCCCAAATCAATGGCCTAAAACCATCGAAACTTCCTCCACAAATTCCCATCAATTCACTCAGTAAAACCAACCCTTCCTTTTGACAATTTCATTGAGCTATCTCTGCTCTTCAATTTGGTACGGGTTTGATCGAACCTTTTCGCCTGTGGTGGCCAAACCACCGCCTGCAAGCGTCGCCGTTCAGGCCTATTTTGCCCCGTCCACTGACCGCCGAGCTTCACCGCAGCACCACCCCCAGGCGCGGCGTCCTCCCCCTTCCACGTGGCGAACTCCAATTGACACCCCGTGCCACTAGTCGCAAGGCAAATCGAACCCTAGGTTCGAAGAAAAAAAAACATCAGCATGTTTTACTGGAGATAGAAGAAGATCTATTTTCTTAACTAATTTATTTATTAATTAATTTAAATTGTTTTAAAACTTGATTTGACCATAATTGATCCGTTTCAACTCAGAATTGGACGATTTTGGAAGCATTGGAATCGTAACAGCGAATAGAACGTGTTGAGACTGAAACGGGACCATTCTGAACATTTTGAATTTTGGCCAAAATCTGCAATGACTGTGAGATTTCTAAATTCGAATAATTAAATCATTTAATTGTATTTGTTATGTAAATCATTGTATGTTATTTCCGATCTGTGATGAGATGATTGTTGTATGGTTGCTAATATTCGTTGTGATATTATGATATGGCATGTCAGTTAGATCTATAAATTCTGATGTGATCTCTATAAAGTTCTCATCTTTATTGTTTTATTTTTATTTTTATTCCTTTATAGGAATGAAAAAATTGAATCTTGTTCGTTTTACAAACAAAAATGAAAATTTGAATCATTATTTTGTTTTTACAAAATAAAATGAAAAACTGAATCTTTGTTTATTTTACAACAAAGATGAAAAGTTAAATCTTTATTTTTGTTTCAACACATAAAATGAAAAGTTGAGTTTTTGTTTGATTAGCAAAATAAAAGAAAGGTAAATTTTTATATTGATTTGTAAAATAATAGCATAAGGTGAATTTTTATTTTGATTTGCAATATAAAACAAAGGTTTGATATTTATTTTTGATTTACAAAATAAAAACAACAATTAAATTTTTATTTTTGATTTACAAAATAAAAACAAAAATTAAATTTTTATTTTTGATTTGCAAAATAAAACAAAAATTGAATCTTTATTTTGATTTGCAAAATAATAACAAAGGTGGAATCTTTATTTTGATTTACATAAAAAGAACAAAAGATTTAATCTTTATTTTGTTTATGATTTATAAAATAAAGAAAGTTTAAATCTTTTAAATTTTAATTAAAAGATGAATTAATATTAGATATTTTATTTTGATTTACAATATAAAATAAAGATTAGATATTTTATTTGATTTACAAATCAAATAAAGATGTGACCTTTTATTGTGATTCATCTCATATATTGTGTTGTATTGGTGGATATTGAAATTTACGATGTTGGGTAGATAGAAATGGTTAGACCAAAAACCATATTATTGTATTTGTGGATATTATAGAAATGGTTTGACCAAAAACCATATTATTGTATTTGTGGATATTATAGAAATGATTAGACCAAAAACCATATTATTGTATTTGTAGATATTGAAATTACGATGTTGGGTAAATAGAAATGGTTAGACGAAAACCATTATTTTTTGTTATCATATTTTGACACCAATTTGACATACGAGTTGGTTAGGAAAATATTCCCTATAGGAAAAATGTAATGAAAACAATTAGGGAAAAATTTACATTTTTCCAATGTAATGAAAACAATTAGGAAAAATTTACATTTTTCTAATGTAATGAAAATAACTAGAAAAATTTACATTTTTCCAATGTAATAAAGAGAATTAGAAAATTTACATTTTTTTTCCAATGTAGTAAAGATAATTAGAGAATTTACATTTTTCTAATGTAATAAAGATAATTAAGGGATTTACATTTTTCTATGTAAAAATATAAGATTTACATTTTCCTATGTGAAGATGAAAGATTTACCATTTTTCTTTGTAACAATGGAAGGTTTACATTTCTCAATGTAAAGGTAAAAGAGTTTACATTTTTCATTGTAGAAGAAAAAGAGATAAAGTATTTACATTTTATAAAAACATAAAAAGTACATCTTTATGTTATAAAAATGAATTAGTCAAAAAGTACATTTTTATGTTATAAAAATGAATTAGTCAAAAAGTTCATTTTTACGTCTTTAAAACAAATTAGATAAAAAGCTCATTTTTATGTCTTTAAAACAAATTAGGTAAAGAGTTCATTTTTATATCTTTAAAACAAATAGGATAAAAGAACATTTTTATGTAATTAAAGAAAGAGTACATTTTTAAACATCATTTTTGTCGCATTAGAATTGGCGAACAAAAATGTCATTTTTATTGAATATAAAAATATACAATGTTGAAAACATCATTTTTGTCGCATTAGAATTAGCGAACAAAAATGTCATTTTTATTGAATATAAAAATATACAATGTTGAAAACATCATTTTTGTCGCATTAGAATTGGCGAACAAAAATGTCATTTTTATTGAATATAAAAGTATACGATGTTGAAAACATCATTTCTGTCGCATTAGAATTGGCGAACAGAAATGTTTTTTTCATAGAATAAAGGAATGAATTTTAATAAAGGGAATCGCCCAATGGTTTATATATATATATATATATATATATATATATATATATATAATTAAACGAAACGAGCGCGGCAGTTCGCGTATCGACAATCGTAACTTCAAACGATTATTCCAAAAGATCCGACCGTTGGATTTTCCCAAAACTGGAACCGTTAGGACCACTTTGGGAAGAGCTTTCCAATGATATAAATTTCATAAAAATCTGACGGATAGATTTTAAGATATGTGTAAATCAAAATTGGATAAAAATAGCGCCAGGGCCGCCCATTGACCCGAAACGTCGTTTATTATTTCGAGCTATTTTTAATAATTAAAAATAGCGATAAATAGTTATAAATATATATATATATGAAATGTTTTAAATTATAAGTATGCGACAATTATTTGAAAAGGTCGAGTTTAACTCATTTCAAATAATTGCACGACGATTAAATCAAAGATGTAAGAAGACGATGGTTGAAGACCGGCAATCTTCACATCGAATGGACGATGACTTCTGATACCTTGGACTGACTTGCTCCCAGGATGGGGTCGAAGCAGTAATTGTCCGGACGTGTGTGTTGGTCGGGCGGATATGCGAGCGCCTTTTTGGTGTCTCCGGTTTCGTTCAGACCCAGAACGGACTTGTAAATGGATGCGTGTCTGACGTTGGAGTTCATCCCATGTAATTAAATCGATTTCTATTAATATATGTCTGTTTGGTGGTAGAGAATTTATTCTCTACTTAACACCCTAGTATATAGTAATAGTTATCGATCACATGGCGTTGAATTGCCAATGTGGCACGCCAAGATGCAATGATCAAGGCTTTGTTGAAAAGCAGGTCATGTGGTTGATGATCAAAGCATAGCCTGTTTAGGCATAGCTTTGTGTATAGCGTGACTTCGCGAGCCTCACACCCCGGTATGAGTCAAAATCGGGATATGGACCGTAGGGAGTGCACACGTTTCTTTCTAGCTAGGAGTGGTGTTTGGGCTTTAACACAGCCCGACATTTTACTTATGTGGATTATGGATTGAGGTACCTTGGGTTTTTTTTACAGGCCGGAAGTGGTCATATTATAGGTCCAAAGGGACCGGGAAACGTGTGTTCTGGCATAACTAATCCACTACCATTAGGGAGGGACCGGCCCTACCGCATCCAAGGGTTCACTGCGGGGGATCCTGAGGTATTTGCTAGAGTGTCTCGAATCGGAAGAGGACGATCCTTAGCCTCGATTTCATGACAGAAAACCAATTTCCGATACGACATTTCGGTTTTGATTGTAATCTTATATACGGCGACATAGTATATGGTACCTATGCCGTCTAGGATTGATATATTTATATTGAAGTATTTTAATACTGCTTAGACACTAGTAATAATATTAAAATATTACTTTTCACGTATTAAGCATGTTTGATCATCATAAGGGAAAACTCTATCCTCCCGTGTGCGTTGCATTGTGTGATAGGACTCGAGTCTTATGATGATTTCATTTTTCAAAAGACATTTCGCTGTTTTATATAAACTTTATAAAATTATGCACTGGCAATCCAATGGAGTAAACCCGTTCCGCGTTAGCGGTGTGGTCCTGAGATTTGCCACGTTGTTAGATAATTTAGTTAAGAATTCTCACACCAGTCCCATGACTGACTCGTAGTTCGTTTCACTTTTGCAAACTCGGGTGCCCTCTTTCCACACAGGCAGCCAATTGACAGGTACAGGTGATACATTCTGATTGGAGCTTGCTTGGACGGAAGAAGAAGAAGACCTTTTCTATAGTTTTTACTTTTGCTTTGAGACATTTTACCTTCTGTAGCTTTGATGTATGTGATGGAGTTTGAGACTTGTTTCTTTCCATTTGAAACTTATTTCCCTTTTTGTTGAGACTCTTTATTTGGCTAAGTTGTATCCTGTATTGCGTACTCTAATGTATTGGATATTATGATGCTGATGACACTTATTTCCGCTGCAATGGTTTATGTGTTATGATAATTATCTGAGATATGTTTTTGTTGTAAATATGTTGTATTCCAAAATGATTATCCTTACTTTCGAACCATAGAAGTTTGGGGTCCTCACAGTTGGTATCAGAGCCAGGTTAACCTTAGCTTCGGAATATAACATATTTAGAACAATTCGTCTAGATAGCATCCACATTATTCTAAGAAGAGTAGCTCATTACAGATAGGACTAGTAATGTCCTAGAATGAGCATAGCAGAAGAGCACATATTTATTAGCCATTACATCATCATCTTTTCACCTTGTCTTTATCTTATCTTTTCTTGAAAATTTTCATTTTTGTTGGTCTGACTCTTTCCTTGATGGCACAGACTGATTTAGATGGATACTAGAGCAAGAACAACCCGAGGCGGAGCCCGAGGTAGAGCTCGAGGCGGGGCTAAAGGAGGAGCCCGAGTAGGAGCTGGATGGCAAGCTAGAGACGAGACTCCCATCACTCAGGAACAGCATACTTCAGAGGTCGTAGCACAACAACCTCCACCTCCACAGCCCTTCGATTTGGAGAGGATGTCAAAGAAATTTAAAAACCTTGGAGGTGTACCTTTCATGGGGCGAGAGTCTGCGGTCCAGGCAGAAGCATGGCTTAAAGATTGCGAAAAAATCCTAGAGGGCTTAGAACTGGAAGATCAGCGAAAGCGTTACCTGGCAGTATGGCAACTTAAAGAGGAAGCAGGGCATTGGTGGGATACGATCAAGATCTACAATGACGTAGCCAATATGTCTTGGGCCAGATTTAAGGAACTTTTCAATGAGAAGTATATACCCCCACAAGCTAGAGAGCGCCTACGCGAGCAATTCGTTAACTTACATGTAATGACCCGGATTTTGAGCGACTTTGGTTATCGCCATAAACTCAATGATGACTAACCAAACATCGAAAAATACCGATCATTAATGAAAGAAATTAGAGGGTGAGGATAGATAAGATAGAAATTTAGAATAGAAGAAGAAGAAGAACACAACATCAGAGTAACACGAATCTCACAGCGGAACGAATAACATATAATATATGTAACATAACTTTGAAATATACATCTGTACTTGAATATACATCATTATCAAAGTTCTACACTTACAACACAGCGGAAATAACTACAGCTATATGATCCTGAAGCCTCCTGCTTCAGCTCTTCCAGTGTATCTGCAAAATCCTGACTACTTGACTGCCCATACAAATTTTGGCACCCAAGAGTTTAGGGAAAACAACAAAGTAAACTCCGGGTCAGTCATGGGACTGGTGTGAGTAAAAACATTTTAAAACAGTTCAAACAGGTAATCGATATCTCATAAGACCACGCCGTATAACGGAACGGGTTTTTCCCTTATGAGAATCCAAATATCTTTATATCAAAAACCTTTTGATATTATAATAATGTCTATCAACACAATATAATAATCATCTAGCAAAAACGCTTTCATCTCACGTTCTACATATATAGTATACAATCAAAACCGCAAGCACGTATTGGGTAATGGATTTCCAACTATGACAAGGTATAGAACCACCTTTCGCTAGAGTACCTCTAGAAAGGAATACACTGGATTCAACAAGAACATCTTGCAACCCGGCCACACATGACCGACCACTCATTTCGCTTGAGTGTATCGAATGTATATCACCAACAGTTGGGATCAGCAACCGTTTCCCGAATGGGACAGCATCAACAATAGATTTTTAGAAGTAAATGAAACTCTAGATCAGGTGATTATACACTCTACTGCAGTGCGACCGACTTAGCCATGCTGCGTGCCCGATTTCTGTCATTTACCGGATGTGAGGCTAGAAGCTACGCTTTATCATCACACTTGATTCACTTTGAATGCCACATCATCATATCACCGATTGATGTCCTCAACCATACATTATGTGTTAGCTAAAAGAAGTTTCCTTCTCCGCTTCCACTCTTGGTATCGTTGGAGAAATCAATGTACGTGATCGTCTGGAATTACTCTGTCAGACATCCGTCCATACAAGTCATCCAGGAACAGGATGAACCGAAGGCAATATTCAGTACATCCATCTTAGGTAGTGTTATCTAAGACTTATACAATAGCCCTTGCACTTTACTCCGTCTTCAATTATCTTTGGCATATATGATTCGCAACGCTTATGCCAATACAGTGGTTCTTTGGATAATAATCCAACCAGTCTATCCATATTAGCAACGTTAAAATGGTCAAAACTTTGATAGTTTGTGATTTAACTATCGAAGAAAAACAGATATGCAAACAACGATATTATTTCCAAATGGAAATTATATTGATCAATCATCATTCAACATTTATCTCTTTATTCCATTAATTAACTTATCTCCTGTTTCTCTATATTCAATATTTCCTATTTTCTAAATTTGGAAAATATACGTTATTAACAATGGAAAACGTTTCCATTTCTTGTCTTCTTTATTAGAAAACATTTCGGGTTTCTTATTTGGAAAACATTTCCAAAGCTTCTTCATTGGTCTTAGACAGATGTTTAAACAAACCATCGCGATGCCAACTCAAACCATTTCCTTTACTGCCGAACCTTAACTATTCCTTAGTTAAAAATGAAGCCAATCAAGTTGGGGTAGAACTACCTCTCAGACCTTAACTGAACAATATTTCTAACTTTGAAATAGGTAAAGTTCACTTTATATTCCTTTTACTGACTTCCTTACTTAACCCTCCTTCGAATAGCTATATTCAATCGACTCATTTCACTTAACTCTATTCGATTAACCCTTATCAATTAACTCTATTGGACTAACACTATTGGGTTAACTCTATTTGACTAACGCTATTGATTTACTCATTTCACTTAACTCCTTTCGAATAAACTATATTTGATAACTCCTTTTACTTTCTTCGAATAAACTATATTCGATTAACTCCTTTTATTTTAACTCTAATCGATTAACTAACATAATTTAACTCCTTTTAACTTTATTCTCTAATCGATTAACTGACATCGATTAACTCCTTTTAACTTTATTCTCTAATCGATTAACTAACATCGATTAACTTCTTTTACTTTATTCTCTAATCGATTAACTAACATCGATTAACTCCTTTTAACTTTGTCCTCTAATCGATTAACTGACATCGATTAACTCCTTTTACTTTAACTCTAATCGATTAAACTAACATCGATTAACTCCTTTTACTTTAACTCTAATCGATTAAACTAACATCGATTAACTCCTTTGCTTTAACTCTAATCGATCAAACTAACATCGATTCACTCCTTTGCTTTAACTCTAATCGATTAAACTAACATCGATTAACTCCTTTATTCTTTTCGAATAAACTATTCATTTATAAAAATTTACTTTTAGTAACAGTTCTTCACTTTACAAATGATTTCCCTTTTTATTTACTTTTGAAATATTTCCTTTTATAAAATCTGTTGATTTTATAAACTCCCTTTATTTCAATATACATTGAAATAATTCTTTTACATCCCAGGGTCTTTTATGATATTTAAAATATCGAATAAAAATGATCAACATCATTCCAACACACATAATCCATAACACATCATATATCACAATATATGAAAACAGTAAAATAAATGTTGAGGAATCCAGTTGGATTCCTCCAACCTGTTTCCCTGCATCACAGATGTTATACAATATAAAATCAACATCACTTTTAGTTCCATATGATATATTCTGTTAAACAGAATCAATATAGAAATTCAACTAACTGTCTAGCAGTTCAATCAAATAGTCAACACACAGTCAATCAGCCAATATTTAACAGTTCTAAAAATACAACATGAAATTATAAACTGTTCAGAGTTAGTGAGATTTACTCACTTTGGCAGTTCGTCGTTAAAGAACGATAAGCTGTTTGTTTGATTTGAATCAAACAATTTATTTCGCCATAAATACAAACGAGCTCCAATCCACTTCAAACCAATTCCATTGTGAAGTGCTCGTCCATACGAATTCAACGCATCTGAACGTTCACGATTTCGATTCCGTATGAACTAGATACGAGATTTTAAAGTTAGACATTATTTTCTTTAAAATTGAAATTTAATTAAAAACTTTAAGTGGGCTTTACCATTTTAAACAAGCCCATCACCATCCTCATAACCAATACCGCATACACCATCTTCCTCAAACGAAAACTGCCGTGCTACAGACATTCCCAATGCCATTTATCCCACTTCGATCTCCATTCCTCCCCTCAATACTTCATCGATCCTCAACAACAACTACCCACCTTCCTCTCATCTAAAACAGCTCAACATGAAAATACCATTCTCCCTCTTCATAAAACTCATTATTTCGAACTCAGGAAAATTGCAAACCAAACAACTGATTTCACATTCTTGGATCCCACGTCCATCAGCTTGGCCATCCCTTCTCCAGTTTAAACCATACGGTGCCTGCTTCCCTCTTCTCGCCTATCCATACTGAAAACAATGAATTCGAATTGCTCTCGTTCGAACAACAAAATCCATCGTTTCAGTGAAGCTTGACTTCGGAAAACACCACCGAGCCGGCTTTCCACCTGAAATCCCATTGCCGTCCTTCTCTGTTCGCCCCCATTCTTCAAACAAATACACGCAAGGATCCACCACAGCTCACCTCCGCCACTGGACGACCCGCTTCGCCATAAAATCCAACTATCAACCCCCTAACTTTCACCTAAAACTTGGACCCTTACTGCTGCTCGATTGTTTTGAACTCCAGGAATCTGCGTCACCTCCTGCGAGATGAGTACTGGATTGACGAGAAACCCTCACCGATCGCAGAAATGTAGGTTTAAGGATTTTACGAATTTTATTTCTATTTGATTTGATTTCTTTGCTCTCGATTTTGGGTTTACAGAAAAAAAAGTGGTGGCTTAGGATTTGTTTATATGAGGGGACATGTTATTTCTGTGGTTGAAAAAGAAAGGGAATGTGGCTCTTTAATGTTCACTCGTTTTGTTTTAGTTATTTTATATCCATTTTCGTAAATTCCGTTCAGATACAATTGCTATAGACAGAATTAACTACATCATTGTGACGACCAATGGGTTAGGATCCAAAAAATATAATAATACCGGTAGATGGACTCATATTGTGAAACCCCAAAATGTTGATTATAGGGTGCACAATACCCCAAATAAAAAGTTGCTTATTTAATTAATTAAAAATTATAGTAAAATTCTAAAAATTAAATTATCGTTGTGTCCCAAAGGAACCTTGTCTAAATTCAAACCCGATATTTAGTTATATCGAATAAACCGTTACGGTCGATAAACGATTCTATAACGACTATTTTAAAATTTGATTTGGACATATCTAAAAATCTATACGATGAAATCCTGATTTTTCTCTTCCACTAGAAAGATATATTCCATCAGCTCCACACGTGTCTTGTTTCACAGAAATCCGGCTTAAAATGAATAATGTACATTCAGTTGAAGTTCGAATCGCTAAATTACGAACTGCACCGCCATTTCGAGCTCGTTTATAATTATATTATAAACTATACGTTCAACTGTCGATGATTGAATATAATCGTTATTCAAATTCAATTCTAAGCTGAATTAAATATCACAGATGATCCGGTTCACACCATATCGTCATTTCGGCCAATTCTGATTATTCAGAATTAAATATATTATTTAATTTATTAATTTAATTAAATATTCATCATTATTTACTTCCATGACCATTTAATTCACTATATCACTATTTATGTAATTAAATAAAATTAATTATAATACCCCTGCCAATGCGGGTCATTACAATCTTCCCCACTTAAAATAATTTCGTCCTCGAAATTGCTAAGGTAGAGAACGACCCTATCGACTGGTTAGAACATATTTGTTCACTTCTAAATCTTCAGTTTCAACTGAACCAATTTAATTTCAATTAAATTATTAATTAATTCTTATCAACGAAAATTTTCAAAAATACTGAAAATTTTCTAACGCCTTAACTCTTCGAAAAATTTCGCCAGCACCTCCTTTGTACTGGTCAATCGGTCAAACTCCAACTTGCCTCTCTGGGCCATCTCCAACCCAAAAGAAAATCAAACAGCCAAGCGGCTTGCCAATTCGGCTCATAAATCTTATATCTAATAGAAATATAAACTTGTACCTTTTGTTGGCATATCATTATATCCTTTCCCCATGTTATGAATTCAACGGATACATGGGTCATCCCTATCAAATTCCAATCTGCTTTTATTCTCAACACAACCATTCACTTATATCCGAGCCAAATATCATTTTAGCTCGAGTTTCAATTCTTGATTCCCAACTCTTAACTTGATTATCACATTACACTTCAAATTTTGAATCTCACAATCCAATTTGTCTTGATATCATTCTAATTCAATCTCAGTTACCATTTTACTGGCTTTATTTTAATTCAAATTTGCTTTCACAAATTTATGTTTAAATTTGCTTTTAATTCAAACAGTCTTTCCCTGGGAGTTTTTTAACAGTTTACTCTTTTCGAAAAATCAAATTTTCCTTTTGAACTTGTCACTGAGCCCTTAATTAATATTCCATTTGTTAAATCACTTCTCTATTTCTTTATCAAAATATTGTTAACCAAATATTTTCAATAACCATATTGGCCTTTTATGTTATTTAGAAAACATTTCCGAATATCGCCTTCCTTCATTTTCTAACTTTAGAAAATATATGCTATTTATAATTGGAAAATATTCCAATTACTTATCCCTTTTCCGATCTTGTTTATTTCTATACTTAGGAAATGTCTATTATTCTATTTCCAAGTTTACACTTATTTCGGTTAAAACGGTTGTTGTGTGAAACATCGTTACGACAACCCAAATACTATATTCAACTAACTCTTATTCAACATTGATCTCTGAGCCTGAAATCTTACTATTTATTTGTTAATAATGAAATCAATCAAGTTGGGGTATAACTACCTCTCAGACCTTGACTGAATAACATTTATAACTTCAAAACAGATATGACTACTTACTCGAATAATCAACACCCTACAACTACTTACTCACTTTTAAACACGTATACACTTTCTCTTTCTATTCTTACTAGATTTTATTCTAGACTTCCTTTTTGATTATACTATTCTATTTCTAAGTTCGTTTCCTTATCGACTTCTATATATATATATATCGATACGTTGGTTTCTAACTATGAAATTATCTTAAAAATATTCCAACTCCTTAAATTCCCGGAAAAATTCGCCATAATCTCCTTTGTACCATGAGCATCGGGATATTTCAAATAGCCTCCCATGGCCCTCGCCAATCAAAAGAAAAAGAAAAAGCCAAGCGGCTAGCCGATACGGCGCATAAAATCTCATATATGAATTAATACATACCTTTCGTCGAGCATTCTATTTATATACCTTCATACCTTATCCATACTTATCTCATGTATATCCATACATTTCTAATTCATTCCAACTTAATCCAATCATTTTAACATATTTTGTTAAGTGATTTTCAAATTATTGGTTTGCCCATTTCACCTTCATATTTGAGTATAACATGTTCAAATATATTTTAACTTACTTATTAACTAATTTGAATTCAAATTTCAAACTTAAGTTCTATATTCGATTTCGAATATCCCTTTACAAATCCAATTCACCTTTCAAAGTTCAACTTCAAATTCAAAACTCATTTAACTAATTCCTCTTCGACTTAGTTAATTCTATTCAATTTCTATTCAAATTTTATATCACTTCTATTATTCAAATCGATATATCAAATTCTATTCAAATTCTATATATTCAAATTCTATAGTTTAAATTCCATTTGAATTCTATATTCCAATTCCCATTTCAACTCTATTTGAATTCTATATTCAAATTCCTATTTCAAATTCTATTTTGAAATTCTATTTTCAAATTCCATTTCAATCTATTTGAATTCTATATTCAAATTTCATTTCAAACTATTTGAATTCTATATTCAAATTTCCATTATTCAAATCTTCTTTATTCAATTCTGATTTGAATTTCTATATTCAAATCCCCTTTGAATTTTCTATATTCAAATCCCCTTTGAATTTTTATATTCAAATTCTATATTCAAATCTATTTGAATTCTCTTTATTCAAACTCTATATTCAAATCTATTTTATAAATCCTATTTTGTAATTCAACACAACTTGTCTTTCCCAAAACAAATTCCAAACAGTATCTCTGGTAGTAATTCGTCACTTACAATTCGAAAATGAATACTGATGATGCAGCTGTCATCATCAGAATCTATTTTACAGCGATCGAAGTGAGTTCAATACTATAAAACCATTTCTAACATTTCCACTTTGAAATTCATTTCAAAATATAATTCACACTGCTTGTAAAACAATTTAAAATCTCCCAGGATCATAAATTTTCCTTATTTTTAATCCAAATCCGTTTACAAACACTTATCCAATTTTCTAGAGTTTTGACTTCAATTTCTGGTTTAAATTTCAGATTTAACTCATCTGATTTCACGTATTTCACTTATATGAATTCTGATTGGTTATTTACATAACCATTTAATTTATAATCTTACTCGATTATAATAATAACCAATATATCCAATATATATCAAAATATACTTTGGGTAAAATTATTTTTACTTACCCTCTTTTCAAAACATACCATGATGGTTCATCGTATTCAAGTGTTTACAAAATCCCTACCGATACAGTGGATCAAACTGATCGACCAGAACCCATAAACAACTCAACCAACGAATCTCCGCAATATAAACAATTTTTTTATCAATAACAAATACGCTCACTCGTATATATACACTCAACTCAATCTCGGGTATTACTAACCCTATCTCTATCGAGTCACGCCACAGAGCCAAGTAATTCTAAACTTAAGCTCTGATACCAACTGTAATGACCCGGATTTTGAGCGACTTTGGTTATCGCCATAAACTCAATGATGACTAACCAAACATCGAAAAATACCGATCACTAATGAAAGAAATTAGATGGTAAGGATAGATAAGATAGAAACTTAGAATAGAAGAAGAAGAACACAACATCAGAGTAACACGAATCTCACAGCGGAACGAATAACATATAATATATGTAACATAACTTTGAAATATACAACTGTACATGAATATACATCATTATCAAAGTTCAACACTTACAACACAGCGGAAATAACTATAGCTATATGATCCTGAAGCCTCCTGCTCCAGCTCTTCCAGTGTATCTGCAAAATCCTGACTACTTGACTACCCATACAAATTTTGGCACCCAAGAGTTTAGGGAAAACAACAAAGTAAACTCCGGGTCAGTCATGGGACTGGTGTAAGTAAAAACATTTTAAAACAGTTCAAACAGGTAATCGATATCTCATAAGACCACGCCGTATAACGTAACGGGTTTTTCCCTTATGAGAATCCAAATATCTTTATATCAAAAACCTTTTGATATTATAGTAATGTCTATCAACACAATATAATAATCATCTAGCAGAAACGCTTTCATCTCACGTTCTACATATATAATATACAATCAAAACCGCAAGCACGTATTGGGTAATGGATTTCCAACTATGACAAGGTATGGAACCACCTTTCGCTAGCGTACCTCTAGAAAGGAATACACTGGGTTCAATAAGAACATCTTGCAACCCGGCCACACATGACCGACCACTCATTTCGCTTGAGTGTATCGAATGTATATCACCAACAGTTAGGATCAGCAACCGTTTCCCGAATGGGACAGCATCAACAATAGATTTTTAGAAGTAAATGAAACTCTAGATCATGTGATTATACACCCTACTTTGGTGCGACCGACTTAGCCATGCTGCCTGCCCGATTTCTGTCATTTACCGGATGTGAGGCTAGAAGCTACGCTTTATCATCACACCAGATTCACTTTGAATGCCACATCATCAAATCCATCAAATCACCGATTGATGTCCTCAACCATACATTATGTGTTAGCTAAAAGAAGTTTCCTTCTCCGCTTCCACTCTTGGTACGGTTGGAGAAATCAATGTACGTGATCGTCTGGAAATACTCTGTCAGACATCCGTCCATACAAGTCATCCAGGAACAGGATGAACCGAAGGCACTATTCAGTACATCCATCTTAGGTAGTGTTATCTAAGACTTATACAATAGCCCTTGCACTTTACTCCGTCTTCAATTATCTTTGGCATATATGATTCGCAATGCTTATGCCAATACAGAGTGGTTTTTTGGATAATAATCCAACCGGTCTCTCCATATTAACAACGTTAAAATGGTCAAAACTTCGATAGTCTGTGATTTAACTATCGAAGAAAAACAGATGTGCAAACAACGATATTATTTCCAAATGGAAATTATATCGATCAATCATCATTCAACATTTGTCTCTTTATTCCATTAATTTACTTATCTCCTGTTTCTCTATATTCAATATTTCCTATTTTCTAAATTTGGAAAATATACGTTATTAACAATGGAAAACATTTCCATTTCTTGTCTTCTTTATTAGAAAACATTTCGGGTTTCTTATTTGGAAAACATTTCCAAAGCTTCTTCATTGGTCTTAGCAGATGTTTAAACAAACCATCGCGATGCCAACTCAAACCATTTCCTTTACTGTCGAACCTTAACTATTCCTTAGTTAAAAATGAAGCCAATCAAGTTGGGGTAGAACTACCTCTCAGACCTTAACTGAACAATATTTCTAACTTTGGAATAGGCAAAGTTCACTTTATATTGCTTTTACCGACTTCCTTACTTAACTCTCCTTCGAATGGCTATATTCGATTGACTCTTTTCACTTAACTCTATTCGATTAACCCTTATCAATTAACTCTATTGGACTAACACTATTGGGTTAATTCTATTTGACTAACGCTATTGATTTACTCATTTCACTTAACTCCTTTCGAATAAACTATATTCGATAACTCCTTTTACTTTCTTCGAATAAACTATATTCGATTAACTCCTTTTACTTTAACTCTAATCGATTAACTAACATCGATTAACTCCTTTTAACTTTATTCTCTAATCGATTAACTGACATTGATTAACTCCTTTTAACTTTATTCTCTAATCGATTAACTAACATCGATTAACTTCTTTTACATTATTCTCTAATCGATTAACTAACATCGATTAACTCCTTTTAACTTTATCCTCTAATCGATTAACTAACATCGATTAACTCCTTTTACTTTAACTATAATCGATTAAACTAACATCGATTAACTCCTTTTACTTTAACTCTAATCGATTAAACTAACATCGATTAACTCCTTTGCTTTCACTCTAATCGATTAACTCCTTTGCTTTAACTCTAATCGATTAAACTAACATCGATTAACTCCTAATTCTTTTCGAATAAACTATTCATTTATAAAGATTTACTTTTAGTAACAGTTCTTCACTTTACAAATGATTTCCCTTTTTATTTACTTTCGAAATATTTCCTTTTATAAAATCTGTTGATTTTATAAACTCCCTTTATTTCAATATACATTGAAATAATTCTTTTACATCCCAGGGTCTTTTATGATATTTAAAATATCGAATAAAAATGATCAACATCATTCCAACACACATAATCCATAACAGATTATATAACACATCATATATCACAATATATGAAAACAGTAAAATAAATGTTGAGGAATCCAGTTGGATTCCTCCAACCTGTTTCCCTGCATCACAGATGTTATACAATATAAAATCAACATCACTTTCAGTTCCATATGATATATTCTGTTAAGTAGAATCAATATATAAATTCAACTAACTGTCTAGCAGTTTAATCAAACAGTCAACACACAGTCAATCAGCCAATATTTAACAGTTCTAAAAATACAACATGAAATTATAAACTGTTCAGAGTTAGTGCGATTTACTCACTTTGGCAGTTCGTCGTTAAAGAACGATAAGCTGTTTGTTTGATTTGAATCAAACAATTTATTTCGCCATAAATTCAAACGAGCTCCAATCCACTTCAAACCACTTCCATTGTGAAGTGCTTGTCCATACGAATTCAACGCATCTGAACGTTCACGATTTCGATTCCGTATGAACTAGATACAAGATTTTAAAGTTATACATTATTTCCTTTAAAATTGAAATTTAATTAAAAACTTTAAGTGGGCTTTACCATTTTAAACAAGCCCATCACCATCCTCATAACCAATACCGCATACACCATCTTCCTCAAACGAAAACTGCCTTGCTACAGACATTCCCAATGCCATTTATCCCACTTCGATCTCCATTCCTCCCCTCAATACTTCATCGATCCTCAACAACAACTACCCACCTTCCTCTCATCTAAAACAGCTCAACATGAAAATACCATTCTCCCTCTTCATAAAACTCATTATTTCGAACTCAGGAAAATTGCAACCAAACTGCCGATTTCGCATTCTTGGATCCCACGTCCATCAGCTTGGCCATCCCTTCTCCGGTTTAAACCATACGCTGCCTGCTTCCCTCTTCTCTCCTATCCATACTGAAAACAATGAATTCGAATTGCTCTCGTTCGAATAGCAAAATCCGTCGTTTCAGTGAAGCTCGACTTCGGAAAACACCACCGAGCCGGCTTCCCACCTGAAATCCCATCGTCGTCCTTCTCTGTTCGTCCGCATTCTTCAAACAAATACACGCAAGGATCCACCACAGCTCACCCCCACCACTGGACGACCCGCTTTGCCATAAAATCCAACTATCAACCGCCTAACTTTCGCCTAAAACTTGGACCCTTACTGCTGCTCGATTGTTTTGAACTCCAGGAATCTGCGTCGCCTCCTGCGAGATGAGTGCTGGATTGACGAGAAACCCTCACCGATCGCAGAAATGTAGGTTTAAGGATTTTACGAATTTTATTTCTATTTGATTTGATTTCTTTGCTCTCGATTTTGGGTTTACAGAAAAAAAAAGTGGTGGCTTAGGATTTGTTTATATGAGGGGACAGGTTATTTCTGTGGTTGAAAAAGAAAGGGAATGTGGCTCTTTAATGTTCACTCGTTTTGTTTTAGTTATTTTGTATCCATTTTTGTAAATTCCGTTCAGATACAATTGCTATAGACAGAATTAACTACATCATTGTGACGACCAATGGGTTAGGATCCAAAAAATATAATAATACCGGTAGATGGACTCATATTGTGAAACCCCAAAATGTTGATTATAGGGTGCACAATACCCCAAATAAAAAGTTGCTTATTTAATTAATTAAAAATTATAGTAAAATTCTAAAAAATTAAATTATCGTTGTGTCCCAAAGGAACCTTGTCTAAATTCAAACCCGATATTTAGTTATATCGAATAAACCGTTACGGTCGATAAACGATTCTATAACGACTATTTTAAAATTTGATTTGGACATATCTAAAAATCTATACGATGAAATCCTAATTTTTCTCTTCCACTAGAAAGATATATTCCATCAGCTCCACACGTGTCTTGTTTCACAGAAATCCGGCTTAAAATGAATCATGTACATTCAGTTGAAGTTCGAATCGCTAAATTACGAACTGCACCGCCATTTCGAGCTCGTTTATAATTATATTATAAACTATACGTTCAACTGTCGATGATTGAATATAATCGTTATTCAAATTCAATTCTAAGCTGAATTAAATATCACAGATGATCCGGTTCACACCATATCGTCATTTCGGCCAATTCTGATTATTCAGAATTAAATATATTATTTAATTTATTAATTTAATTAAATATTCATCATTATTTACTTCCATGACCATTTAATTCACTATATCACTATTTATGTAATTAAATAAAATTAATTATAATACCCCTGCCAATGCGGGTCATTACAATCTTCCCCACTTAAAATAATTTCGTCCTCGAAATTGCTAAGGTAGAGAACGACCCTATCGACTGGTTAGAACATATTTGTTCACTTCTAAATCTTCAGTTTCAACTGAACCAATTTAATTTCAATTAAATTATTAATTAATTCTTATCAACGAAAATTTTCAAAAATACTGAAAATTTTCTAACGCCTTAACTCTTCGAAAAATTTCGCCAGCACCTCCTTTGTACTGGTCAATCGGTCAAACTCCAACTTGCCTCTCTGGGCCATCTCCAACCCAAAAGAAAATCAAACAGCCAAGCGGCTTGCCAATTCGGCTCATAAATCTTATATCTAATAGAAATATAAACTTGTACCTTTTGTCGGCATATCATTATATCCTTTCCCCATGTTATCAATTCAACGGATACATGGGTCATCCCTATCAAATTCCAATCTGCTTTTATTCTCAACACAACCATTCACTTATATCCGAGCCAAATATCATTTTAGCTCGAGTTTCAATTCTTGATTCCCAACTCTTAACTTGATTATCACATTACACTTGAAATTTTGAATCTCACAATCCAATTTGTCTTGATATCATTCTAATTCAATCTCAGTTACCATTTTACTGGCTTTATTTTAATTCAAATTTGCTTTCACAAATTTATGTTTAAATTTTCTTTTAATTCAAACAGTCTTTCCCTGGGAGTTTTTTAACAGTTTACTCTTTTCGAAAAATCAAATTTTCCTTTTGAACTTGTCACTGAGCGCTTAATTAATATTCCATTTGTTAAATCACTTCTCTATTTCTTTATCAAAATATTGTTAACCAAATATTTTCAATAACCATATTGGCCTTTTATGTTATTTAGAAAACATTTACGAATATCGCCTTCCTTCATTTTCAAACTTTAGAAAATATATGCTATTTATAATTGGAAAATATTCCAATTACTTATCCCTTTTCCGATCTTGTTTATTTCTATACTTAGGAAATGTCTATTATTCTATTTCCAAGTTTACACTTATTTCGGTTAAAACGGTTGTTGTGTGAAACATCGTTACGACAACCCAAATACTATATTCAACTAACTCTTATTCAACATAGATCTCTGAGCCTGAAATCTTACTATTTATTTGTTAATAATGAAATCAATCAAGTTGGGGTATAACTACCTCTCAGACCTTGACTGAATAACATTTATAACTTCAAAACAGATATGACTACTTCTCGAATAATCAACACCCTACAACTACTTACTCACTTTTAAACACGTATACACTTTCTCTTTCTATTCTTACTAGATTTTATTCTAGACTTCCTTTTTGATTATACTATTCTATTTCTAAGTTCGTTTCCTTATCGACTTCTATATATATATATTGATACGTTGGTTTCTAACTATGAAATTATCTTAAAAATATTCCAACTCCTTAAATTCCCGGAAAAATTCGCCATAATCTCCTTTGTACCATGAGCATCGGGATATTTCAAATAGCCTCCCATGGCCCTCGCCAATCAAAAGAAAAAGAAAAAGCCAAGCGGCTAGCCGATACGGCGCATAAAATCTCATATATGAATTAAATACATACCTTTCGTCGAGCATTCTATTTATATACCTTCATACCTTATCCATACTTATCTCATGTATATCCATACATTTCTAATTCATTCCAACTTAATCCAATCATTTTAACTTATTTTGTTAAGTGATTTTCAAATTATTGGTTTGCCCATTTCACCTTCATATTTGAGTATAACATGTTCAAATATATTTTAACTTACTTATTAACTAATTTGAATTCAAATTTCAAACTTAAGTTCTATATTCGATTTCGAATATCCCTTTACAAATCCAATTTACCTTTCAAAGTTCAACTTCAAATTCAAAACTCATTTAACTAATTCCTCTTCGACTTAGTTAATTCTATTCAATTTCTATTCAAATTTTATATCACTTCTATTATTCAAATCGATATATCAAATTCTATTCAAATTCTATATATTCAAATTCTATAGTTTAAATTCCATTTGAATTCTATATTCCAATTCCCATTTCAACTCTATTTGAATTCTATATTCAAATTCCTATTTCAAATTCTATTTTGAAATTCTATTTTCAAATTCCATTTCAATCTATTTGAATTCTATATTCAAATTTCATTTCAAACTATTTGAATTCTATATTCAAATTTCCATTATTCAAATCTTCTTTATTCAATTCTCATTTGAATTTCTATATTCAAATCCCCTTTGAATTTTCTATATTCAAATCCCCTTTGAATTTTTATATTCAACTTCTACTTGAATTCTCTTTATTCAAATTCTATATTCAAATCTATTTGAATTCTCTTTATTCAAACTCTATATTCAAATCTATTTTATAAATCCTATTTTGTAATTCAACACAACTTGTCTTTCCCAAAACAAATTCCAAACAGTATCTCTGGTAGTAATTCGTCACTTACAATTCGAAAATGAATACTGATGATGCAACTGTCATCATCAGAATCTATTTTCCAGCGATCGAAGTGAGTTCAATACTATAAAACCATTTCTAACATTTCCACTTTGAAATTCATTTCAAAATATAATTCACACTGCTTGTAAAACAATTTAAAATCTCCCAGGATCATAAATTTTCCTTATTTTTAATCCAAATCCGTTTACAAACACTTATCCAATTCTCTAGAGTTTTAACTTCAATTTCTGGTTTAAATTTCAGATTTAACTCATCTGATTTCACGTATTTCACTTATATGAATTCTGATTGGTTATTTACATAACCATTTAATTTATAATCTTACTCGATTATAATAACAACCAATATATCCAATATATATCAAAATATACTTTGGGTAAAATTATTTTTACTTACTCTCTTTTCAAAACATACCATGATGGTTCATCGTATTCAAGTGTTTACAAAATCCCTACCGATACAGTGGATCAAACTGATCGACAAGAACCCATAAACAACTCAACCAACGAATCTCCGCAATATAAACAATTTTTTTATCAATAACAAATACGCACACTCGTATATATACACTCAACTCAATCTCGGGTATTACTAACCCTATCTCTATCGAGTCACGCCACAGAGCCAAGTAATTCTAAACTTAAGCTCTGATACCAACTGTAATGACCCGGATTTTGAGCGACTTTGGTTATCGCCATAAACTCAATGATGACTAACCAAACATCGAAAAATACCGATCATTAATGAAAGAAATTAGAGGGTAAGGATAGATAAGATAGAAACTTAGAATAGAAGAAGAAGAACACAACATCAGAGTAACACGAATCTCACAGCGGAACGAATAACATATAATATATGTAACATAACTTTGAAATATACAACTGTACATGAATATACATCATTATCAAAGTTCAACACTTACAACACAGCGGAAATAACTATAGCTATATGATCCTGAAGCCTCCTGCTCCAGCTCTTCCAGTGTATCTGCAAAATCCTGACTACTTGACTACCCATACAAATTTTGGCACCCAAGAGTTTAGGGAAAACAACAAAGTAAACTTCGGGTCAGTCATGGGACTGGTGTGAGTAAAAACATTTTAAAACAGTTCAAACAGGTAATCGATATCTCATAAGACCAAGCCGTATAACGTAACGGGTTTTTCCCTTATGAGAATCCAAATATCTTTATATCAAAAACCTTTTGATATTATAGTAATGTCTATCAACACAATATAATAATCATCTAGCAGAAACGCTTTCATCTCACGTTCTACATATATAGTATACAATCAAAACCGCAAGCACGTATTGGGTAATGGATTTCCAACTATGACAAGGTTAGGAACCACCTTTCGCTAGCGTACCTCTAGAAAGGAATACACTGGGTTCAATAAGAACATCTTGCAACCCGGCCACACATGACCGACCACTCATTTCGCTTGAGTGTATCGAATGTATATCACCAACGGTTGGGATCAGCAACCGTTTCCCGAATGGGACAGCATCAACAATAGATTTTTAGAAATAATTGAAACTCTAGATCAGGTGATTATACACCCTAATTCGGGGGACCGACTTAGCCATGCTGCCTGCCCGATTTCTGTCATTTACCGGATGTGAGGCTAGAAGCTACGCTTTATCATCACACCAGATTCACTTTGAATGCCACATCATCAAATCCATCAAATCACCGATTGATGTCCTCAACCATACATTATGTGTTAGCTAAAAGAAGTTTCCTTCTCCGCTTCCACTCTTGGTACGGTTGGAGAAATCAATGTACGTGATCGTCTGGAAATACTCTGTCAGACATCCGTCCATACAAGTCATCCAGGAACAGGATGAACCGAAGGCACTATTCAGTACATCCATCTTAGGTAGTGTTATCTAAGACTTATACAATAGCCCTTGCACTTTACTCCGTCTTCAATTATCTTTGGCATATATGATTCGCAATGCTTATGCCAATACAGAGTGGTTTTTTGGATAATAATCCAACCGGTCTCTCCATATTAACAACGTTAAAATGGTCAAAACTTCGATAGTCTGTGATTTAACTATCGAAGAAAAACAGATGTACAAACAACGATATTATTTCCAAATGGAAATTATATCGATCAATCATCATTCAACATTTATCTCTTTATTCCATTAATTTACTTATCTCCTGTTTCTCTATATTCAATATTTCCTATTTTCTAAATTTGGAAAATATACGTTATTAACAATGGAAAACATTTCCATTTCTTGTCTTCTTTATTAGAAAACATTTCGGGTTTCTTATTTGGAAAACATTTCCAAAGCTTCTTCATTGGTCTTAGCAGATGTTTAAACAAACCATCGCGATGCCAACTCAAACCATTTCCTTTACTGTCGAACCTTAACTATTCCTTAGTTAAAAATGAAGCCAATCAAGTTGGGGTAGAACTACCTCTCAGACCTTAACTGAACAATATTTCTAACTTTGGAATAGGCAAAGTTCACTTTATATTGCTTTTACCGACTTCCTTACTTAACCCTCCTTCGAATGGCTATATTCGATTGACTCTTTTCACTTAACTCTATTCGATTAACCCTTATCAATTAACTCTATTGGACTAACACTATTGGGTTAACTCTATTTGACTAACGCTATTGATTTACTCATTTCACTTAACTCCTTTCGAATAAACTATATTCGATAACTCCTTTTACTTTCTTCGAATAAACTATATTCGATTAACTCCTTTTACTTTAACTCTAATCGATTAACTAACATCGATTAACTCCTTTTAACTTTATTCTCTAATCGATTAACTGACATTGATTAACTCCTTTTAACTTTATTCTCTAATCGATTAACTAACATCGATTAACTTCTTTTACATTATTCTCTAATCGATTAACTAACATCGATTAACTCCTTTTAACTTTATCCTCTAATCGATTAACTAACATCGATTAACTCCTTTTACTTTAACTATAATCGATTAAACTAACATCGATTAACTCCTTTTACTTTTACTCTAATCGATTAAACTAACATCGATTAACTCCTTTACTTTCACTCTAATCGATTAAACTAACATCGATTAACTCCTTTGCTTTAACTCTAATCGATTAAACTAACATCGATTAACTCCTAATTCTTTTCGAATAAACTATTCATTTATAAAGATTTACTTTTAGTAACAGTTCTTCACTTTACAAATGATTTCCCTTTTTATTTACTTTCAAAATATTTCCTTTTATAAAATTTGTTGATTTTATAAACTCCCTTTATTTCAATATACATTGAAATAATTCTTTTACATCCCAGGGTCTTTTATGATATTTAAAATATCGAATAAAAATGATCAACATCATTCCAACACACATAATCCATAACAGATTATATAACACATCATATATCACAATATATGAAAACAGTAAAATAAATGTTGAGGAATCCAGTTGGATTCCTCCAACCTGTTTCCCTGCATCACAGATGTTATACAATATAAAATCAACATCACTTTCAGTTCCATATGATATATTCTGTTAAGTAGAATCAATATAGAAATTCAACTAACTGTCTAGCAGTTTAATCAAACAGTAAACACACAGTCAATCAGCCAATATTTAACAGTTCTAAAAAAACAATATGAAATTATAAACTGTTCAGAGTTAGTGCGATTTACTCACTTTGGCAGTTCGTTGTTAAAGAACGATAAGCTGTTTGTTTGATTTGAATCAAACAATTTATTTCGCCATAAATTCAAACGAGCTCCAATCCACTTCAAACCACTTCCATTGTGAAGTGCTCGTCCATACGAATTCAACGCATTTAAACGTTCACGATTTCGATTCCGTATGAACTAGATACGAGATTTTAAAGTTATACATTATTTCCTTTAAAATTGAAATTTAATTAAAAACTTTAAGTGGGCTTTACCATTTTAAACAAGCCCATCACCATCCTCATAACCAATACCGCATACACCATCTTCCTCAAACGAAAACTGCCTTGCTACAGACATTCCCAATGCCATTTATCCCACTTCGATCTCCCTTCCTCCCCTCAATACTTCATCGATCCTCAACAACAACTACCCACCTTCCTCTCATCTAAAACAGCTCAACATGAAAATACCATTCTCCCTCTTCATAAAACTCATTATTTCGAACTCAGGAAAATTGCAAACCAAACTGCCGATTTTGCATTCTTGGATCCCACGTCCATCAGCTTGGCCATCCCTTCTCCGGTTTAAACCATACGCTGCCTGCTTCCCTCTTCTCGCCTATCCATACTGAAAACAATGAATTCGAATTGCTCTCGTTCGAACAGCAAAATCCGTCGTTTCAGTGAAGCTCGACTTCGGAAAACACCACCGAGCCGGCTTCCCACCTGAAATCCCATCGTCGTCCTTCTCTGTTCGTCCGCATTCTTCAAACAAATACACGCAAGGATCCACCACAGCTCACCCCCACCACTGGACGACCCGCTTTGCCATAAAATCCAACTATCAACCGCCTAACTTTCGCCTAAAACTTGGACCCTTACTGCTGCTCGATTGTTTTGAACTCCAGGAATCTACGTCGCCTCCTGCGAGATGAGTGCTGGATTGACGAGAAACCCTCACCGATCGCAGAAATGTAGGTTTAAGGATTTTACGAATTTTATTTCTATTTGATTTGATTTCTTTGCTCTCGATTTTGGGTTTACAGAAAAAAAAAGTGGTGGCTTAGGATTTGTTTATATGAGGGGACAGGTTATTTCTGTGGTTGAAAAAGAAAGGGAATGTGGCTCTTTAATGTTCACTCGTTTTGTTTTAGTTATTTTATATCCATTTTCGTAAATTCCGTTCAGATACAATTGCTATAGACAGAATTAACTACATCATTGTGACGACCAATGGGTCAGGATCCAAAAAATATAATAATACCGGTAGATGGACTCATATTGTGAAACCCCAAAATGTTGATTACAGGGTGCACAATACCCCAAATAAAAAATTGCTTATTTAATTAATTAAAAATTACAGTAAAATTCTAAAAATTAAATTATCGTTATGTCCCAAAAGATCCTTGTCTAAAGTCAAACCCGATATCTAATTATATCGAATAAACCGTTACGGTCGATAAACGATTCTATAGCGACTATTTTAAAATTTGATTTGGACATATCTAAAAATCTATACAATGAAATCCTGATTTTTCTCTTCCACTAGAAAGATATATTCCATCAGCTCCACACGTTTCTTGTTTCACAGAAATCCGGCTTAAAATGAATCATGTACATTCAGTTGAAGTTCGAATCGCCAAATTACGAACTGCAGCGCCATTTCGAGCTCGTTTATAATTATATTATAAACTATACGTTCAACTGTCGATGATTGAATATAATCGTTATTCAAATTCAATTCCAAGCTGAATTAAATATCACAGATGATCCGGTTCACACCATATCGTCATTTCGGCCAATTCTGATTATTCAGAATTAAATATATTATTTAATTTATTAATTTAATTAAATATTCATCATTATTTACTTCCACGACCATTTAATTCACTATATCACTATTTATGTAATTAAATAAAATTAATTATAATACCCCTGCCAATGCGGGTCATTACACTACAGCAAGGGAATATTACCGTTTCTGAGTATGTGAGGAAGTTTGATGAGCTTTCACGATATGCTCCTAGTTTGATTCAAGATCCGGTGAGAAGAATAAGAGATTTATCAAGGGTCTGTCAAAGAAATATTTGAACTGAGTCACTGCCCATATCAAGCTTCCTTTCAATGAAGTAGTAGAGTTGGCGTGCCGCTACGAGGAAAATGACGAGTCTGGACCGCAGGATAGAGGGAAAAGTCAAAGCAATAATCAGAAGGATCAGGCTAACAAGAAACAAGAGGCGATTAATTCTTCTACCGCTAAGCCCAAAGGGAAGAAGAGGGATAGGAGCAAGGTGACCTGCTATAACTGCGGCAAGATTGGACATTTTGATTATGAGTGTAGAGCACCTAAAAAGGTCAAGAGAAATGATTCAGACCCTAGTCAGAACCGTGGTCAGAATTCCCAGAACCGTGATCAGAATCCTCAGAATCGTGGCCAGAGTTCGCAGGACAAAAGGGAATGCTACAATTGTCATCAAAAGGGGCACATAAAGGCGAACTGCCCACTGCTAAGGAATGCTCAGGTGGCACATGTTTATGAGGGAGCAGATACACCAGCTTCGACTGAGGGGCCTAATAAACCCGATGTCTTAGGAGATACGCTTAATATTAAGAACATCCCTATTACTGTCTTATTTGATATTGGTGCTGCAAGAAGCTTCATTTCTAAAGATGCAAGTAAAAAGTTGAAACTGAAACCAAGAAAACTCAAAATTTTAATTAGGGCTAATAGTCCGATAGGAGGTTCCCTCATTCTAAATCAGTATTGTAAAGTGCTTATCTCCTATTCTCGCTATCAATTTCCTTTTAATTTGATCATCATGGAGTTTTCTGGATATGACATCATACTTGGTATAGATTGGGTAGCAAAATATGAGGCTGAGTTAGTATGCGTCGAAAGAATTGTCAAAGTTAAAACTAATCTCGGGAATGTATGTATCCCATGAAGTAGAGGGCTTACCTCCGCATAGAGAAATCAGCTTCCGAATTGATTTAGCTCCAAATGCAAGGCCTGTCGTACATCCCATTCGGAGAATGTCGCCAAAAGAAAGAGAGGAGCTGAAAAATCAAACAAAGCAGCTATTGTGTAAGGGTCTGATCAGGCCCAGCTTCTCAGAATGGGGAGCAGCAGTGGTGTTCATCCCAAAATCAGACGGTACTCTCAGGCTATGTGTAGACTACCGTGATCTCAGTAAACAAACTCTGAAAAATAAATACCCACTACCTCGTATAGATGACTTGCTCGATCGCTTGCATGGAGCGCGAGTATTTTCTAGGATGGACCTAGCTACAGGCTTCCATCAACTTCGCATTGCAGAAGAGTGTGTGCCTTTAACTGCTTTCAGAGGCCCGGATGTCTTTTATGAATGTCTAGTAATGCCCTTCGGTTTATGTTATGCTCCAGCATATTTTGTTGATCTGATGAATAGAGTGTTCAGAGATGTTTTAAATAAATTTGTGCTCGTGTTCATCGATGACATCCTCATCTTTTCTAAATCCACTGCTGAGCACGAATAGCATTTGAGAGAAGTCTTAGAGATTTGGCGAAGAAATTTGCTGAAAGCAAAATTTTCTAAATGCATATTCTAGCAAGAAGAGGTGAAATTCCTTGGCCATGTTGTATCAAAGGAAGGCATCTCCATAGATCCAGGAAAGATCTCAGCCATCCAAGAGTGGAAGCAGCTTAGAACTTCCACAGAGGTCAGAAGTTTCTTAGGACTGGCTGGCTATTATCGGAAATTTGTCAAAGATTTTTCGAAGGTAGCTTGCCCATTGACAAACCTGACCAAGAAACATACAAAATTCAAGTGGACACCGGAATGCGAGATTGCTTTCCAAGAGCTAAAGAAGAGGTTGACCAATGCTCCTGAAACACCCCACCTCCGTTAGGGGCACTCTCAAAGGGAATGCCCTAATTTTGGTGGAGGTTTATAAGTATAAATCACAGATATACAAGACAGATATAATAACACATATTTTAGAACAGCGGAAAAAAACAACTTTTATTTCATTCAAATACGTGTTACACCAACCATACCATAATTGTCTTACAACATTTCCAAAAACATAACATCTTCATAACTGTCTTGATTACATTATTTAAAGAAGCATAAAGAAAACATAAATAAACTGCAAAAGCCCCATAATCACTGTCCAAAGCCATAGTCCAAAATGAAAAGATCCAAGCAATACATTCTTTCTCTTCAAGCTGGATATGAAGGCTGGTCAAGCTGCGGTATTCCCTCCCTGTGGACCTTGGGGGGGGGGAACGGAAGAAAAGAAGACGAAAGAAAAGTAGAGTCAGACATAAACCCTGAGTAAGTCTAGGACTATTCAGTCTATGAATAAAGAACTGGGTATGATAAGTATAAACTAGAAATGGGAAAGCACCATAAACCAAGTTAAGTTGTCTAGGGTCGAATATACTATCGTACCCCATATTAATCTCTGTACCCATATAAACTAGTTCCCAATAGGCACCCCATAATCAGGGTGAAGTGATCCATTTTATGATGATCGGCTCCTACTCGCATAGTTACATGTGTCTTACGGCCCCCGATGTTGTAGTTACCTATGCTGGTCCCACCATGGGGTGTATCAAGTCCCATGGTGGCGGCCCGACACAACCCTAGAATGCACAGGTATGCTACTGGTGCCCAGTGCCTTATTTCTCTGCGCCGGAGTGTGTGCACGCCCGCACCCCGTTAGAACCTACACTGCTGCACCACCGCCATCGATTTGACCTCTTACAGTCAGCCCAGTAATCGTGCCCACCCTGCCTAGTTTCAGGGTATCATGATACGCCTTGTAGGGTTACTGCTGAAAAGGGTCCCTCGCTACTATGTTTTCTATTTCTAGCCAACATGCTAAGTTGGTTAAGTGCCTTATAAACCTAACCCCCAATCAGTCTGTTTAGTTTAGCTTGTTCTATTTTGATTAAGTCTTAATTCGCTTAATCCTATCAATCCTGACTCAGCCTTAATTGTCTTATTAAAGCCTTGACCTCTCACATTAGACAGGTATTGTTGTGGCTGCCTGTTGCCGGTTGGGTCCGGGCAGTCTTACGCCACAACTCAGTCTAACCTCGGGTCCTTATTGGGCTCCGCGTTTAACCACCCACATTGGATAGGTATTGTTGTGACTACTGGACATCCGGGCGGTTCCGGGCAGGTTTACATCACAACTCAATCCAACCTCGGGTTAAACACATCGTATTTTCTACATTTACATATTTTGTCTCTTTTCTTTTTATATGTAAATATTTGCGGCCCATTATTCAAATTTATCTTTATTGGTTAAGATTTATTTATGCCACTTAATTGTTTTTCAAGGTTGTTGGCATGCGTCAAACATGCCAACATATATGATCTATATTTTAGCCCAAACGTCATTACCCCCATTTTACACGTTCGTTCAAATGTAAGGTGTGTTGGGTTTAATACTTAAACCCAATTTAGCCATATGAAAAGGGGAGGCTTATAACATGGTGTTTATAAGGTAACATAAAAAGGGGAGTGTGAATGCATGAACTTGATTCAATTAACATAAGGTAGGCACATGTGAACTTGCAATTGTAACAACATATAATATAAGCAATACTTAAACATGAATCATTCTATTCACATAATCATGGTATAAACAAAACATGAATCATTCTATTCGTGTAGTCATGGCATAAATGATACTTAAACATGAACCCTTCTAATCATATAATTATGGCATAATCATAATTGAACATGAGTCCTTTTATTCATATAGTCATGGCGTAAACATAATTGAACATGAATCCTACTATTCATATAATCATGGTTTTTATCCTACCTATGTAACTTGTAAGTGGGATGTAATCCTAGTATAATTTCTAACGTAATTTATGTGCCAAATATATTATCATATGATTATGATAACAACATAAGCCTAGAAACATGTTTTTAACTAGGCATAATAACAAATATAGTTTAGTCATGTTCATAAAATTAATACAAGCTTACAAAAATGCTTGCTTTTATCACAAAATCATGATTTTTACACTTGAACTATGATGCCAATTCCAACATAACTTTCATATGAATCATGATACTTAAGTGGATCAAATTACACTAAAGGTGACCATAGAATTATACATCATGTTGGCATAACAATAAATCATAGACTTGCATGAATTTCAAATAAACTATTACAACATATAGTTGTTATTTTCAACATGAATTATACACTTGCAATTATCAAATGGGTGTTGTAAATAACCACCACAAACATGTAGTTTTCAATTTGAATCATATGCTTGCATGAATCCCAATTAAAATTCCACAACATGTGGTTGTCAACATAAACCATATACTTATATTAATCAAATCGTACACCATAGCATTGCCAAATCAAAATAACATGTAAACATAAGTTACTATCACCACAATTCCATTTCGTTGTTAACTTTCAACGCAAATCGCGTACTTGCAAATATCCAATCGTATATCATAATATTCCCAAATCGTTTAGCATCAAAGCAACATACAAATGTAAATTATTATCGCCACAATTCCATTTCTTACATTACACAAATCAACACAATTATTTAATTCACATCGGAATAGCACTCTACTTACAACGTATGACGAATCTTCAATTCAGGAATCTGAATTTGGAGATGCTATCCTTTGTTGTAGGCGTTGCTTTAATTTGATTAACGTTGCTTTAAGCTTTTGATTTATCTCCTAATTGTCTCTATATTTTCTGACGGCTATCCTCAGTCTCTCCTCAGCAGCATGACGGTCTCATCTCCATTTTAGTTTATGTGAATTAGGGTTAGACTTAGGTCCTTTTTATAGAGTTTCTGAGTTGATTTAGACCGTCGATGGAGCTTGGTGTAATAATAGCCGTTCGTTCAAAGAAGAGACCAACCAGGAGCTGACACCTAGCCCTAGTGACAAGGCAGGGCTCAGAAAATCGACCAAACACAGACTAGGCCAGCCAGGGTGGGCTGGGTTCGACCTGGCTCAGGGGCCAGGTCGACACCCAGGTCGACCTGGCCTGGCAGGTCGACCCTAGGGTCGACCCCCAGGTCGACCTGGTGGGTTTGGGCGTGAATTTTCGCGCCTTCTTTGATTGGGCTGAATTTAAATTCTGTTTTCGAAATTTGAATTTTCTGAAACTTCGTCGGGCCATAATTTTGTCATACGGGCTCCGTTTTTCGAAAACTCGGACTCTATTTCGCGTATTTTTCCGAGACGAACGCAATGGCGTATCCCGTTTCCCTTAATACTTTGTTTTGAAATTAGTTATACTTTAATTTGTGAATTTCACTGTTATAAAATACACAGGGTGTTACGTTCTCCCCCACTTAAAAGGATTTCATCTCGAAATCTTCAGGTTCAGGAAGAATGTACATCCTAACATCCAAACATCCATCTACTCATCCATTAAACACGAGCATCCATTGTCCTTAAAAGACGTCTAATGTTTCATGATAATATGCGAAGTGTGTGTGTACATGTACTTATCTAATGCAAAATCAGGCGGTCTATTGATTCAGTTGACCTCCTTAATGCGAATTATGTAAGTGCTATGAATCCATTATGTATGCAAATCCTCTTATTCATGATTCTACATGAGTGCACAATCATTCATACAAATGCAACATCCATATGACAACATATTAAAGTTCAACCATATACGAATGCAAACATATATGCATATGCAATATGAAGTGATTGAGCCGATCTAAAACCTAGATTGCGTGTGTATATGCAACCACGAGGAACCACTAGCAATCACTTGCAACCACTTGCAATCATCATCCATAACATGTTTCAATTACATGTTTTCATCCAAAGGATTTCTACCTAAAAGATAAGGTCGAGGAGATATACCTAAAAAGATAGATAAAAGCGCAACTTAAGGAAAAAGGAAAGATCAAAGATGTACCCTCGAAAAGAAAAGGGTAGGCTGCGCGTATTTTAGCTTCAGTTTCCCAAGTTGCATCTCCTTCGGCGTCGCTCCACTGAACTTTGACGAGCTTGACTTCGCGGTTGCGTAGCGTCTTCACTTCCGTTCCTAATATGCGGATTGGAACTTTCCTTATGGTTGCTTCGCGTTCCACTTCAGCTTCTTCTAGGATATTTGGCTCTACCACTTCAGCAGACTCATGTAGACATCTTCGGAGATGTAAAACGTGAAAGACGTTGTGAACTCCGGCCAATTTTTCGGGTAGCTCTAATCTATAGGCCATTTTCCCAATTTTCTCAATGATAGGGAATGGCCCTACGAACCTTGGTGCTAGCTTTCCTGTGGTTCCAAAACGAACAACGTTCCTTAGCGGAGATACCTTAAGAAAAACTCTGTCTCCAACCTCAAATTCAAGGTCGGTCCTCCTCTTTTCGGCGTAGGACTTTTGTCTGTCTTGGGCCGTCTTCATCCTTCTTTGTATTAAGTCTACTTTCTCTGAAGTCTCTCGGATCATATCTGGTCCAAGTATGAGCTTATCAGTAGACTCCCACCAACAAGTGGGCGATCGGCACGGTCTTCCATATAAAGCTTCGAAGGGCGCCATTCCGATGGTTGCTTGATAGCTGTTGTTGTAGGCAAATTCTACCAAAGGAAGATGGTCTTCCCACGTCCCTCCGAAGTCAAGGATGCACAGTCTTAAAAGGTCCTCCAAAAATCTGTTCACTCTTTCTGTTTGGCCGTCGGTTTGGGGATGATAGGCTGTGCTCAAGCATAACTGTGTGCCTACCGCTTCTTGCAGACTCCGCCAAAACTCACTGGTGAAGATAGGGTCTCGGTCACTAACGATACTGGATGGTATTCCATGGAGTCGAACGATTTCCTTGAGGTAAAGAGATGCTAGAGATGAGGCAGTTCTTCTGCTTTTGACAGGTAAAAAGTGGGCGCTTTTAGTAAGCCTATCCACTATTACCCAAATGCTAGTGTTACCTCTTCTAGACCTAGGCAGCCCATCGATGAAGTCCATTGAGATGCTATCCCACTTCCACTGCGGGACCTCTAGAGGATGTAGCAGACCGCCAGGCTTTTTCTGTTCCGCCTTAACCTGTTGGCACACTTAGAAACGAATTCTGCCACGTCCTTCTTCATGCCGCTCCAAAAGAAAGTTCTTTTTATATCCTTGTACATTTTATCGCCGCCTGGGTGTATCGTCATCTTGGAGTGATGTGCTTCCTCGAGGACCTTCTTTACTAAATCCCTTGTCTGTGGGACGCATAGTCTTCCGTCTCGCCTTAGCCAACCCTTATCGTCGATGGAGTATCTATTGAGGTGACTTGAAGTCTCACCCCTAATTAACCTATCAATCGTCTCTACAAGCTGAGGGTCCTCGCGTTGTGTTGTCCCTATCGAGTCCACTAAAGTCGGGCGTACTTCGAGCGATGCTAGCAAGCCTGGTACAAAATCGGAGGAAGGCCTAAAGTCGAAGCTGGCTATAAACTCTAGGCTTTGTCTTTCAACAAACAGTGGGCTTAAGGTCAGTTTTTTTCGGCTCAACGCGTCTGCCACTACGTTGCCTTTGCCCGGAGTATAGGAGATCTCGAAGTCATACGAGGCAAGAAACTCCATCCATCTCTGTTGCCTCAAGTTAAGATCTTTCTACGAGAAAAGATATTTCAACGATTTATGGTCAGTGTAAAGTTCAAACTTCTCACCTAGGAGACAATGTCGCCAAGACTTGAGTGCAAAGACGATGGCAGCTAATTCAAGATCGTGGGTTGGGTAGTTCTTTTCGTGCACTTTCAATTGTCTCCCGCCATAAGCTACTACCCTTCCTTCTTGCATTAAGACGGCGCCTAGCCCTGTCCCACATGCATCTGTATAAACAGTGAACATCTCGCTTCCATCTGGCAATGTCAAAACTGGGGCTGTTGTAAGAGCCCTTTTCAGTCGCTGGAAAGCAAACTCGCAATCCAAGTCCCAATTGAACACTAGATTCTTCTTGGTCAACTTCGTGAGTGGAGCTGAGATTTTTGCAAAATCCTTAATGAACTTTCGATAGAAACCTGCTAGTCCTAGAAAACTTCGGACCTCAGTTGCATTCCTTGGTGTCTTCCAATCCTGTACCGCCACTACCTTAGCAGGATCCACTGCTAACCCTTGTTTGGATACTATGTGCCCAAGGAACCTCACTTCTTCTCTCCAAAAGTGGCATTTGGAGAATTTGGCTTTTAGCTGATGGACTCGCAGAGTTTCCATGATAGCCCTTAAGTGCTGAGCATGTTCCTCTTCACTCTTTGAGAAGATAAGGATATCGTCTACGAAGACTACTACAAACTTATTGAGGAAATCTCTAAATACCCTACTCATCAGGTCCACGAAGTAAGCAGGTGCATTTGTCAAGCCGAAAGGCATGACAAGCCATTCAAAGAAGCCGTCTGGGGTTCTGAATGCCGTTTTATCGATATTATCTTCAGCCACCCTTAGCTGATGAAAACCGGTCGCTAAATCGAGTTGGGAGAAAACAGACGCTCCTACAAGCTGATCAAACAGATCGTCAATTCTGGGGAGAGGGTGCCTATTCTTTTTCGTTAGCTTGTTGAGCTCCCTATAGTCAACACATAGACGGAGTGAACCATCCGCCTTTGTAGCGAACACCACTGGAGCGCCCCATTCTGAAATACTCCTCCTAATGAACCCCTTTTCTAGAAGCTCTTTAATCTATTTACTGAGCTCTTTCCTTTCCCGTGGAGCCATGTGTCTAACGGGCAACGCAACGGGCTTTGCATTATCTACAAGATATATACTGAAGTCTATCTCCCGCTTCGGAGGCAAGCCCTTCACCTCTTCGAAGACATCCGGATATTCCCGGACCACTCTAACCGATTGCAAATTTTCAACGGAGGCATCTAGCGATTCAAGGTAACTAAGCATAACCGCATACGAGGGATTACAAGAAATTTCCAAAGTATTACCGAGCTGGGTTAGGAGCCTAACAACCCTTTTTTCACAATCGAGGATGGCCCCGTTACTGGATAGCCAATCCATGCCCAAAATCAAACCATATCCCGAAAAGCCCAAAACAAAGGCACTACATTCAAATTATACGCTTAGAATAGAAATTTTTAATCCCAAACAAATCATAGACAAATGAGCTGGGCCCCCAATTGGGTTTGAAACAATTAAGGGGTCCTCTACCATACTAGTTTTTAGGTGTAGAGATTCTACTAAAGCAGACGAGATAAAGGAGTGTGATGCGGCAGAATCAAATAAAGCGCGAACGGGGTGATCATAAAGATAAACTACACTTTCTACAGAAGTATTTATACCTCGCTGTTGCAGAGGTGGCGCCTCTAGCACATGAACTTGTGCCCCTGAGGTGGATCCAGCCCTCTGCCCCTGTCCTCGTTTCTTTGGGCAGTCCTTTGCCATGTGGCCTGTCTCACCGCAAGAAAAACACCCACCATTCATCTTGGCCTTCTTTTTCCGGCAATCTTTCACTAAGTGCCCCACTTTGCCACAGAAATTACACTTCCTCTTCTCTTTGTTGCCTTTTCCGCCCTTCTTAAAGTCTGTCTTCTTAGGCTGCAAACCCTCTTTCTTCCCTTGAGAGTTTTCTGCCTTTGTCTCCTTCTTGCCCTTATCCTCTTCGTTCAGCAACGCCATCTGTACCAACCTTACATACGTAGCTCCCATGGGTATATGGGTCATGGCCAAACTGTGTAATGGCTCATTCAACCCTTTGACAAAACGAAGAGGCTTCTTGTGCGGGGTGTTGACTAGGTCCAGTCCGAACCTAGCCAGCTCATCGAAATGATTAACATACTCTTTGACTGTCTTGTTCCCTTGCTTAAGAAATAAGAATTTTTCCAACTGCAAACTCCTTTCCGCATCTGAGAGAAATTTAGCCTCAAACCTTGCCCTAAAGTCCTCCCATGTTTCCACTCGTCTTTCTGCATTAGTGACTTCCCACCAGTAGGAAGCCTCGCCTTTAAGTAGCCATACTGCCAGTTGTACTTTCTGTCTATCCTCTACCTCAAAGATGATGAATAAGTCCTCAGTTTCTTTCAGCCAATTTCTAGCTGCCTCGAAGGACTCAGTTCCATGAAAATCCTTTCCTCCCATAGCTTTAAAATCTTTACATATCTTAGTAAAGGTGTTTCCCCGCAGAGGAGGTGGAGGAAGAGGTGCTGCTATTGGATGATTTCCTGCAGCTGGGGGAGGAGGAACGGTAGGACCTGGCTGAGTGGCCCTTGCTTCTAAGAACCGTCTAAACCAACCAGGTATTGGTACACCCTCTGGCAAGTTAAGTTCTTCGGACATGCTGAAACAAAAAGGATAGATTCAAAACGAAGGATAAGAGATAGTTCCTATGGCTTGGGGGAGGGGACTTTGCCTTTTAAAATAAAATAATATTTCATCTTAAAAATGCTTCTTTAAATTTCTTTTTGAAAAATAAATTTTCAAAACTTTTTATCTTATCTGGTAAACCTATGCTCTGATACCAAGTAAAACACCCCACCTCCGTTAGGGTCACTCTCAAAGGGAATGCCCTAATTTTGGTGGAGGTTTATAAGTATAAATCACAGATATACATGACAGTTATAATAACACATATTTTAGAACAGCGGAAAAACAACTTTTATTTCATTCAAATACGTGTTACACCAACCATACCATAATTGTCTTACAACATTTCCAAAAACATAACATCTTCATAACTGTCTTGATTACATTATTAAAAGAAGCATAAAGAAAACATAAATAAACTGCAAAAGCCCCATAATCACTGTCCAAAGCCATAGTCCAAAACGAAAAGATCCAAGCAATACATTCTTTCTCTTCAAGCTGGATATGAAGGCTTGTCAAGCTACGGTATTCCCTCCCTGTGGACCTGGGGGGGGGGGGAACGGAAGAAAAGAAGACGAAAGAAAAGTAGAGTCAGACATAAAGCCTAAGTAAGTCTAGGACTATTCAGTCTATGAATAAAGAACTGGGTATGATAAGTATAAACTAGAAATGGGAAAGCACCATAAACCAAGTTAAGTTGTCTAGGGTCGAATATACTATCGTACCCCATATTAATCTCTGTACCCATATAAACTAGTTCCCAATAGGCACCCCATAATCAGGGTGAAGTGATCCATTTTATGATGATCGGCTCCTACTCGCATAGTTACATGTGTCTTACGGCCCCCGATGTTGTAGTTACCTATGCTGGTCCCACCATGGGGTGTATCAAGTCCCATGGTGGCGGCCCGACACAACCCTAGAATGCACAGGTATGCTACTAGTGCCCAGTGCCTTATTTTTCTGCGCCGAAGTGTGTGCACGCCCGCACCCCGTTAGAACCTACACTGCTACACCACCGCCGTCGATTTGACCTCTTACATGCAGCTCAGTAATCGTGCCCCACCCTGCCTAGTTTCAGGGTATCATGATACGCCTTGTAGGGTTACTGCTGAAAAGGGTCCCTCGCTACTAGGTTTTCTATTTCTAGCCAACATGCTAAGTTGGTTAAGTGCCTTATAAACCTAACCCCCAATCAGTCTGTTTAGTTTAGCATGTTCTATTTTGATTAAGTCTTAATTCGCTTAATCCTATCAATCCTGACTCAGCCTTAATTGTCTTATTAAAGCCTTGACCTCTCACATTAGACAGGTATTGTTGTGGCTGCCTGTTGCCGGTTGGGTCCGGGCAGTCTTACGCCACAACTCAGTCTAACCTCGGGTCCTTATTGGGCTCCGTGTTTAACCACCCACATTGGATAGGTATTGTTGTGACTACTGGACATCCGGGCGGTTCCGGGCAGGTTTACATCACAACTCAATCCAACCTCGGGTTAAACACATCGTATTTTCTACATTTACATATTTTGTCTCTTTTCTTTTTATATGTAAATATTTGCGGCCCATTATTCAAATTTATCTTTATTGGTTAAGATTTATTTATGCCACTTAATTGTTTTTCAAGGTTGTTGGCATGCGTCAAACATGCCAACATATATGATCTATATTTTAGCCCAAACGTCATTACCCCCGTTTTACACGTTCGTTCAAATGTAAGGTGTGTTGGGTTTAATACTTAAACCCAATTTAGCCATATGAAAAGGGGAGGCTTATAACATGGTGTTTATAAGGTAACATAAAAAGGGGAGTGTGAATGCATGAACTTGATTCAATTAACATAAGGTAGGCACATGTGAACTTGCAATTGTAACAACATATAATATAAGCAATACTTAAACATGAATCATTCTATTCACATAATCATGGTATAAACAAAACATGAATCATTCTATTCGTGTAGTCATGGCATAAATGATACTTAAACATGAACCCTTCTAATCATATAATTATGGCATAATCATAATTGAACATGAGTCCTTTTATTCATATAGTCATGGCGTAAACATAATTGAACATGAATCCTACTATTCATATAATCATGGTTTTTATCCTACCTATGTAACTTGTAAGTGGGATGTAATCCTAGTATAATTTCTAACGTAATTTATGTGCCAAATATATTATCATATGATTATGATAACAACATAAGCCTAGAAACATGTTTTTAACTAGGCATAATAACAAATATAGTTTAGTCATGTTCATAAAATTAATACAAGCTTACAAAAATGCTTGCTTTTATCACAAAATCATGATTTTTACACTTGAACTATGATGCCAATTCCAACATAACTTTCATATGAATCGTGATACTTAAGTGGATCAAATTACACTAAAGGTGACCATAGAATTATACATCATGTTGGCATAACAATAAATCATAGACTTGCATGAATTTCAAATAAACTATTACAACATATAGTTGTTATTTTCAACATGAATTATACACTTGCAATTATCAAATGGGTGTTGTAAATAACCACCACAAACATGTAGTTTTCAATTTAAATCATATGCTTGCATGAATCCCAATTAAAATTCCACAACATGTGGTTGTCAACATAAACCATATACTTATATTAATCAAATCGTACACCATAGCATTGCCAAATCAAAATAACATGTAAACATAAGTTACTATCACCACAATTCCATTTCGTTGTTAACTTTCAACGCAAATCGCGTATTTGCAAATATCCAATCGTATATCATAATATTCCCAAATCGTTTAGCATCAAAGCAACATACAAATGTAAATTATTATCGCCACAATTCCATTTCTTACATTACACAAATCAACACAATTATTTAATTCACATCGGAATAGCACTCTACTTACAGCGTATGACGAATCTTCAATTCAGGAATCTGAATTCTGAATTTGGAGATGCTATCCTTTGTTGTAGGCGTTGCTTTAATTTGATTAACGTTGCTTTAAGCTTTTGATTTATCTCCTAATTGTCTCTCTATTTTCTGACGGCTATCCTCAGTCTCTCCTCAGCAGCATGACGGTCTCATCTCCATTTTAGTTTATGTGAATTAGGGTTAGACTTAGGTCCTTTTATAGAGTTTCTGAGTTGATTTAGACCGTCGATGGAGCTTGGTGTAATAATAGCCGTTCGTTCAAAGAAGAGACCAACCAGGAGCTGACACCTAGCCCCAGTGACAAGGCAGGGCTCAGAAAATCGACTAAACACAGACTAGGCCAGCCAGGGTGGGCTGGGTTCGACCTGGCTCAAGGGCCAGGTCGACTCCCAGGTCGACCCCCAGGTCGACTGGGGAGTCGACCTGCCTGGGCAGGTCGACACCCAGGTCGACCTGGCCTGGCAGGTCGACCCTAGGGTCGACCCCCAGGTCGACCTGGTGGGTTTGGGCGGGAATTTTCCCGCCTGCTTTGATTGGGATGAATTTAAATTCTGTTTTCGAAATTTGAATTTTCTGAAACTTCGTCGGGCCATAATTTGGTCATACGGGCTCCGTTTTTCGAAAACTCAGACTCTATTTCGCGTATTTTTCCGAGACGAACGCAATGGCGTATCCCGTTTCCCTTAATACTTTGTTTTGAAATTAGTTATACTTTAATTTGTGAATTTCACTGTTATAAAATACACGGGGTGTTACAGCTCCTGTGTTGACCATCATAGATGGCAATCAGGATTTGAAGGTCTGGACCGACGCTTCTAAACAAGGTTGTTTCTTTTATAAATTAACATGTCAGAGATAACATTTTCTTCTAATGTCAAATCTTATTTTAACATGTTATCCCTTATTTATTTAAGGTATTGGTGAGGTGCTGATGCAAAGAGGCAGAGTAGTCGCATATGCTAGCCGCCAACTGAAACCGCATGAGAAGAATTACGTCACGCATGACCTTGAGATAATGGCCATTGTGTTTGCTCTTAAAATATGGAGGCATTATCTCTTGGGTGATAAGTTTGAAATTTACATGCATCACAAATCCTTGAAACATCTTTTTACCCAAAAAGATTTGAATATGAGGCAGCAACGCTGGGTTGAATTTCTTGCATCATATGACCTGGATATCCTATATACTCCGGGAAAAGCCAACGTTGTAGCCGATGCGCTCAGTAGAAAGAATGCAGAATGCAACAATCTCATTATCGCCAATCTCATTATCACTCCTGCTCTGATTGATAAAGTGTAACAACCCGAATTTTAATAACATATTAAAATCATAAATCAAGGCAGAATTAAATTTTAAAACAAGAATCAAGGGAAACGGGTTGCGCCATTGTGTTCGTCTTGAAATTCTGCTTGAAACGAGTCCGAGTTTGCGAGAATCGGAGTCCGTATGAGAGCGATATGACCCTCTGAAGTTTCAGGATTTTCAGAATCGAAAACAGCTCGAATTCAAATTTCGAATTCAAAACCCATAAAAGGACCCAGGTCAACTGGGGAGTCGACTGGGCAGTCGACCCCCCAGACCAAGTCGACTGGTCAGTCGACCTGGGTGTCGAGCCACTTTTTGGCCTGGGTGCATTCTGATGTTTCTAGTCTGGTTTTCTGTCCAGATTCGTCTACCTAATCCTGTATAAACCCCCTGAAGCCTAAACCCTAATTCACTACAACATGTCTAGCCACCGTTATGCTACTAAAATCCCTCTTGGTCATTGTCGCCGTCTCTAATCTTCTTCTTAAGCTCTCATACGCAATCCAATACAAAGATGAAGACTTCTACAACAATTCAAGGAGATGAATCAATAACTCTACAACGTTTCTACATCGATTTCAGTTCTTAATTCGCTAGCCATGCTATGTAAGTTCTAGTTACTTTTTAGATTAAAATACTTAATTTTAATATGGCTATGGAATAAAGTGTAATTGGATATAAGCATGTTCATTAGTTCAGATCTATTCCTGTTTACCTTTGAACCTTGGGTTTTGAGACTTGTTCATCTCCATTCTTATGTCTAGTTCATGCTCTATTCAGTCGTTGTAAATCAGTTTCTTGGATTCATGTTGATATTATTATCAAGATCTAATCTTTATGCCTATCATGACGATCTATGTTGTTTTCCCCCTGATCGTGTTTCATTGCAACTTCTACCTCCCCCTATTTATTTTCCTTTGATGAACCTAGGTCAATTTCGGACCTAGGCCTAAACTGCGATTTATGTGCGATGGGATACGGGGGAAATACCGAGATATTGCTTAGTTAGATATATGTGTGTTTGGTAGAATCAAAGGCATAATATAGAATTGAATAATTGGGTATTGCTATTAAAATGGTAATTGTAAGAATTGGGATTGGCATATGTAATTTTTGGCTAGAACTTGATATGTGTAAATTGACATAAAAATTGGCATACGTATAAAATGGCATGAACTGAACATATGTAGATTTGGTATGAATTGGGCATATGTAAAACTGATATGTAATCTAGAACTTGGGCATATGTTAATTATGTGAGATTTGTAGTTGAAACACATATGATAATTTATGTCTTGAAAAGGGGCTAATATGAACACGCCTAAGAGGGTTTTGGGTAGTTGGAATGTAATAGCCTTAAACGAGGGATAAATATAAATTGAGATAAGTTGCCTTTAATGGCATAAGATAAATCGTGGTAAAATTGGTATGATTTTGCATACCATTAATTGATGAACATAATTGAGTCAATTATGGACATCGTTAAATTAGGAATTAATTAATAATTTGAATAGGGAAATTATTAAGACTGGGGTAAATGATTATAAGTGATAATCAATACTTAGGACACGAGGTTGGACTCATTTGTGATGTAAAACTGCCCGGACCCGCCCGGCGAATCCAGTAGTCACAAATGGTAGCCCAATGTGAGAGGTCCTAGGCCCAAATTAAAAGCGTAACAGTTGTAAAGACATGAGGTTAGACTCTTTTATGGTGTAAGACTGCTCGGACCCGCCCGACAAATCCAGCTGTCATAAATGTCAGTCTAATGTGAGAGGTCTTTATAGGGTTACGGCCTTAATGAATTAAGAAATACTTAACCAGATAAACATGTGGTGGGACATGGGGGTTAAGTGGGTGACATGTGGAAATACGAATAGTAATACTTAACCAACATAACATGGTAATTAGACCAGTGGGTGGGTTAAGTAATATGATTAGGCTAATGACACTTAACCAATATGGTATGAGTGGGTGGGTTAAGTAATATGATTAGGCTAGTGACACTTAACCAATATGGTATGAATGGGTGGGTTAAGTAATATGACCAGGCTAATGACACTTTACTGTTATGACATGAATGGTTGAGTTAAGTAAATCTTAATTAATGCCTAAGTGGGAATGATAAGTTATGGAATAAAGTAAGTTAGGCGGAACAATAGATAAGATGAGATAACTTATGTAATAAGGAAAGATGTGCTTCATTGTAGATTAAGAAATATGTAAACACAAGAATGAATTTACAATTGAAGGCGACATAAGTTATATTATAAAAAGGAACAAAACATTGGTTGGGTTGGATAATCCTCTGAGTATCATTCTGATGTTAATTCCGGTCTTCGGGGTTGGTATTTAGGGAATTATTCTCTCTCTCCAGTGTGCTTGTAAGTTAAGGGGTACTTGGTTGTAAAGATTGAATAAGAACATGTTATTGTACCATAACAGGGGTTAATGTATGAATCATAGGAATAACATGTTGTGGGCTTATTAATGGACTTAGTATAGTTCAAGTTAAGAATTGAATTAATAAGTAAGTTGAAGGTTGGTATAAATGGAAATAACCAAGTTAAATGATAAGACTGATGAGGTAGCACAAGCGCATAATTAATGGATAGACATAGGGTCTAATGGCAGATAAAGCCAAGGCGCTTGGTTAAATCCAGACGTTGGGGGTAATATGAATGACATGTAAAATATAACCTATAAGCACTTAACCAAGATAAAGCATGTATTAAGACATGAGGATGATGTAGGGGTTAAGTGGAGGACATGGGTAACATGTAAGACATAACTGGTGTATACTTAACAAAAATTTAAGCATGTAAGTGGACATGAATAAGAAGGGGTTAAGTAAGAATTACTAGAGGGGACCAAGCATAGGAGGGAAGCTTGTGTCGAGGAAAGGGGACCCTTTTCAGACCAGTAGCCCATTACGTATCTTTGTAAGCTCGACCCATGTCGAGGACGGGACACGCATACTGGGTTTGATTGTAAGAGGTCAAAACGGGTTAGCGGTGGCAGCGCCAGTCCAACGGGTTTCATATGCGTGTGTGGACCCAGGCTGGTAGGTAAGACGTTGTTGCATCGTGTAGGTATAAGCCATGCATCCTCAAGTTGTATCGGGTTGCCACTTTAGGGGAGTGATACACCCCACTGTGGGGCCAGCACGGGTATCTACGAGTTAGGGAGCCGATCGCATGGGGGTTGGTGGGTACACCTAGTGGAGATAGGGGTAGGCGGCACCTATGTAGTCAGCTAGGGGTACGTAAGACTAGTATTATGATTTCTAAGTAGTTGGTGGGTATACCTAGTGGAGATAGGGGCAGGCGGCACCTATGTAGTCAGCTATGGGTACATATGACTAGTATTATGATTTCTAAGTAGTGGGTGGGATCACCTTATTATATAACACGGGCTACTAGTTGGGACACTAGTAGGGGGTAAGGATCCTTGTTACATAGGACACTAGTTGGAGTACTAGTAAGAATACAGATCATTCCTTGTAAGACACTTGTGAGGATGCTAGTTAGGTGGTGCAGAGCAAATAGATATCACAGAAATCTTTTAATGGCGAAGCAGAGGAATCGTGATATGCTTGATGGGAATCTTACAAAATTATACTTAGTTTATCTTGAATGGGAACCTTGCGATGTTACTTGACAAAAATCACATCATGTTAACCTTAGTTATCTTGCCTGTTGCTTATCTTGTCATCATGCTTATGTTTACTTTCAGTTTACTCATGCCATATTATCCTTAACTATTTTTATGCTGAAAGTCACTAGGACTTACTCAGTCTTTATGACTGACCCGTTTTGTTTCGCCTCTTTTTCTTCCGTTCCCCCCTCCCCCCTAGGTTCGCAGGGTAGGAATACAGCTTAGCTCAGACCTTATCAAGCTGCAAGACTCTTTCATGCAAGGCTTGGATTTTTCTTGCCTATGGCTTGCTTTGCTTTATTGGGGAATACTATAACTTATTTTTATGATTCTTTGTTTTTGAGCAAGACATATATTTTAACTATGTAATTGGGTATTGGAAGTTGATGGGCTTTTATTGTAAACAATCATATTCAATAAATGATTTTAAGTACTTCCACTTTACTTTCCGCTGTTTTATATATGTCCGTCTTGTAATATTTCTATTCCAGTACCCATAATGCTCCATTGAAGTTAAGGAATTCCCTTTGTGAGTGACCTTAATGGATGTGGGGTATTACATAAAGTCTCTGCTCTTCAGAATAATGATAAATTTATTCAGAGGATTATCAAAAGAATTCAGGATGGCAAAACCACAAGTTTCCAAATTGACGACAAAGGGGTTCTGAGGCTATTAGGCCGAATCTGTGTCCCATACGACTCTAAGCTCAGAAGGGAGGTTATGGATGAATGTCGTAAATCTAAGCTTAGTGTTCACCCTGGAGTGAGCAAGATGTATCACGACCTAAAGCGCACATTTTGGTGGAGGTCGATGAAGAGAGATATTTCTATTTATGTTGCTAGATGTCCCACTTGTCAGCAAGTTAAAAGTGATCAGCAGAAGCTGGCCGGTTTGTTGCAACCACTGGGAGTTCCAGGTTGGAAGTGGGAGGAAATTTCTATGGACTTTATAAATGGCTTGCCCCGAAGCAGAAAAGGGAATGATAGCATATGGTTGATTGTGGATCACTTAACAAAGTCTGCCTATTTTATCCCTGTTCGGTCCAATAGAACAGCTCGTAGTTTGGCGCAGCTTTATCTTGAAGAGATAGTCAGACTTCATGGGGTTCCCAAAAGCATTGTCAATGATTGGGATCCACTATTTACCAGCAAATTCTAGGAAGCTTTTCAAGAAGAGCTTGGGACCAATTTGAATCTGATCTCTGCCTATCACCCTCAGACAGATGGCCAGACTAAGAGGGTAAATCGTGTTTTGGAAGACTTGTTGCGTGCTTGCATTCTTGATTATGGCAGTTCATGGGAGGACCACTTGCACTTGGTGGAATTCTCCTATAATAATAGCTACCAAGCAAGCTTGAAGATGTCACCGTTTGAATTACTTTATGGCATGCCATGCAGATCTCCGGCATGTTGGGTGGAGTCAGGAAATCGACTAGTCTTGGGCCCCGACATGGTTCGTAAAGCATCGGATAATGTTGACTTGATTAAGAAGCGCTTGTTGACTGCTCAGAGCCGACAGAAGAGCTATGCAGACCAGCGGAGAAGAAATCTAGAATTCTCTGTGGGTGATCGAGTATACTTGAAGGTTTATCCTTTGAGAGGCGTGATTCGTTTTGGGAAGATGGGAAAGTTGGCACCGAGATTCATTGGTCCATTTCCTATTCTTGAAAGGATTGGTACTCTCTCTTATAGAGTGCAGGTACCTGACTGGTTGCCAGGGGTGCATGATGTATTTCATGTGTCTCAACTCCGCAAGCATGTTCATGATCCAGATCTGATAGAGGATGAATTAAATCAACAGGTCCTAGATATTGCTCCAAATCTGACAGTGAGAAAGGACCCGATTAAGATAACTAGCAAAGAAACCAAAATTTTGAGGAACAAGAGGATCAACCTAGTCAAGGTTCAATGGAGTGGGGATCCTAGAGACTATACTTAGGATACAGAGGATAGCATCAAAAAGGCTTACCCCAAGTGCAGAGTGGATATCTCCGAGTAACTCTTGTATTAAGGTACGTTTACCCCAATTTACATTTTCCATCTTGGTTCCTACTTTACTTTGTTTCCTTTTCGAGGACAAAAATTCTTAAGTGGGGGAGATTATAATGACCGGAAAATCCGAACCAATTTAAAAAATTTATTTTAAATTATTTGGTGGAAAAATGTGGCAGAAATTAAAAATTTCATTTTTAAATAATATTAAAGCCAGTGAAAATAGTCAATTTTCAAACGATCTCTATTTTCGATGAAACCACTTCCGTTGGAACTGGAATGTGGAATTATTGCTAGTTTTCAACTTTTAGAATTTTTCGAATTAATATGTGAGCGTGGCGAAGGAAAATGTGTTTTGTCGATTTCAGTCAAATTTAATCGACTGGAAAATAGCCATTTTTCAAACAGTCTCAAAATTCGACGAAATTAGTTTTCTAAGGACCGTATCATCATAACAAAGACAAATGTATTTTTTCTGGATTTTTCTAAGTCCGTATATGGCCTTAGTTAATTTATTTGTGCGAACGAATTAAATTAATAAAGAAATTAAATATTAAATTAAATAATACAGCCACAGACAGCTGTTTGGGCTGACGGGATCTGTCCCATTGGATCCGGAATATGGGCTATTGGCTAGGGGCACCTTCTGCTGTACTGAAATTGAACTGGTTTGTAAGATATGGATTTTATTGTAAAAATACATTAAAAATAATATAAATATAGGATTTTAAAACCCTAAAGACACTATTCACGTTCTTCCTCCAGCCGCCACCCCTCAAAATCAATAGCCTAAAACCATCGAGACTTCCTCCATAAATTCCCATCAATTCACTCAGTAAAACCAACCCTTCCTTTTGACAATTTCATAGAGCTATCTCTGCTCTTCAATTTGGTACGGGTTTGATCAAACATTTTCGCCTGTGGTGGCCAAACCACCGCCTGCAAGTGCCGCCGTTCGGGCCTATTTTGCCCCGTCCACCGACCGTCGAGCTTCACCGCAGCACCACTCCCAGTCGCGGCGTCCTCCCCCCTTCCACGTGGCGAACTCCGATCGACACCCCATGCCACCAGTCGCGAGCCAAATCGAACCCTAGGTTCGAAGAAAAAAAAACATCAGCTTGTTTTACTGGAGGTAGAAGAAGGTCTATTTTCTTAACTAATTTATTTATTAATTAATTTAAATTATTTTAAAACTTGATTTAACCATAACCGATCCGTTTCAACTCAGAATTTGACGATTTCGGAAGCATTGGAATCGTAACAACGAATAGAACGTGTTGAGACTGAAACGGGACCATTCTGAACAATTTGAATTTTGGCCAAAATCTGCAATGACTGTGTGATTTCCAAATTCGAATAATTAAATCATTTATTTATATTTGTTATGTAAATCATTGTATGTTATTTCTGATCTGTGATGTGATGATTGTTGTATGGTTGCTAATATTCGTTGTGATATTATGATATAGCATGTCAGTTAGATCTATAAATTCTGATGTGATCTCTATAAAGTTCTCATCTTTATTGTTTTACTTTTATTTTTATTCCTTTATAGGAATGAAAAATTGAATCTTGTTTGTTTTGCAAACAAAAATGAAATTTTGAACCTTTATTTTGTTTTTACAAAATAAAATGAAAAATTGAATCTTTGTTTACTTTATAACAAAGATGAAAAGTTAAATCTTTATTTTTGGTTCAACACATAAAATGAAAAGTTGAGTTTTTGTTTGATTAGCAAAATAAAATAAAGGTAAATTTTTATTTTGATTTGTAAAATAATAGCATAAGGTGAATTTCTATTTTGATTTGCAATATAAAACAAAGGTTTGATCTTTATTTTTGATTTACAAAATAAAAACAAAAATTAAATTTTTATTTTTGATTTACAAAATAAAAACAAAAATTAAATTTTTATTTTTGATTTGCAAAATAAAACAAAAATTGAATCTTTATTGTGATTTGCAAAATAATAACAAAGGTGGAATCTTTATTTTGATTTACATAAAAAGAACAAAAGATTTAATCTTTATTTTGTTTATGATTTATAAAATAAAGAAAGTTTAAATCTTTTAAATTTTAATTAAAAGATGAATTAAGATTAGATATTTTATTTTGATTTACAATATAAAATAAAGATTAGATATTTTATTTGATTTACAAATCAAATAAAGATGAGACCTTTTATTGTGATTCATCTCATATATTGTGTTGTATTGGTGGATATTGAAATTTACGATATTGGATAGATAGAAATGGTTAGACCAAAAACCATATTATTGTATTTGTGGATATTATAGAAATGGTTAGACCAAAAACCATATTATTGTATTTGTGGATATTATAGAAATGGTTAGACCAAAAACCATATTATTGTATTTGTGGATATTGAAATTACGATATTGGGTAAATAGAAATGGTTAGACAAAAACCATTATTTTTTGTTATCATATTTTGACACCAATTTGACATACGAGTTGGTTAAGAAAATACTCCCTATAGGAAAAATGTAATGAAAACAATTAGGGAAAAATTTACATTTTTCCAATGTAATGAAAACAATTAGGAAAAATTTACATTTTTCTAATGTAATGAAAATAATTAGAAAAATTTACATTTTTCCAATGTAATAAAGAGAATTAGAAAATTTACATTTTTTTCCAATGTAGTAAAGATAATTAGAGAATTTACATTTTTCTAATGTAATAAAGATAATTAAGGGATTTACATTTTTCTATGTAAAAATATAAGATTTACATCTTCCTATGTGAAGTTGAAAGATTTACCATTTTTCTTTGTAACAATGGAAGGTTTACATTTCTAAATGTAAAGGTAAAAGAATTTACATTTTTCATTGTAAAAGAAAAAGAGATAAATTATTTACATTTTATAAAAGCATAAAAAGTACATCTTTATGTTATAAAAATGAATTAGTCAAAAAGTACATTTTTATGTTATAAAAATGAATTAGTCAAAAAGTTCATTTTTATGTCTTTAAAACAAATTAGAGAACTAGTACATTTTTATGTCTTTAAAACAAATTAGATAAAGATATCATTTTTATATCTTTAAAACAAATAGGATAAAAGAACATTTTTATGTAATTAAAGAAAGAGTACATTTTTAAACATCATTTTTGTTGCATTAGAATTTGCGAACAAAAATGTCATTTTTATTGAATATAAAAATATACAATGTTGAAAACATCATTTTTGTCGCATTAGAATTGGCGAACAAAAATGTCATTTTTATTGAATATAAAAATATACGATGTTGAAAACATCATTTTTGTCGCATTAGAATTGGCGGACAAAAATGTTATTTTCATAGAATAAAGGAATGAATTTTAGTAAAGGGAATCGCCCAATGGTTTATATATATATATATATATATATATATATATATAATTAAACGAAACGAGCGCGGCAGTTCGCGTATCGGCAATCGTAACTTCAAACGATTATTCTGAAAGATCCGACCATTGGATTTTCCCAAAACTGGAACCGTTAGGACCGATTTAGGAAGAGCTTTCCAATGATATAAATTTCATCAAAATCTAACGGTTAGATTTTAAGATATGTGTAAATCAAAATTTGGTAAAAACAGCGCCAGGGCCGTCCATTGACCCGAAACGTCGTTTATTTATTTCGAGCTATTTTTAATAATTAAAAATAGCGATAAATAGTTATAAATATATATATGAAATGTTTTAAATTATAAGTATGCGACAATTATTTGAAAAGGCCGAGTTTAACTCATTTCAAATAATTGCACGACGATTAAATCAAAGATGTAAGAAGACGATGGTTGAAGACCAGCGATCTTGACATCGAGTGGACGATGACTTATGATACCTTGGACTGACTTGCTCCCAGGACGGGGTCGAAGCAGTAATTTTCCGGACGTGTGTGTTGGTCGTGTGGATTAGCGAGTGCCTTTTTGGTGTCTCCGGTTTCGTTCAGACCCAGAACGGACTTGTAAATGGACGCGTGTCTGACGTTGGAGTTCATCCCATGTAATTAAATCGATTTCTATTAATATATTTCCGTGTGGTGGTAGAGAATTTATTCTCTACTTAACACCTTGGTATATAGTAATCGTTATCGATCACATGGCGTTGAATTTCCAATGTGGCATGCCAAGATGCAATGATCAAGGCTTTGTTGAAAAGCAGGCCTTGTGGTTGATGATCAAAGCATAGCCTGTTTAGGCATAGCTTTGTGTATAGCGTGACTTCGCGAGCCTCACACCCCGGTATGAGTCAAAAACGGGATATGGACCGTAGGGAGTGCACACGTTTCTTTCTAGCTAGGAGTGGTGTTTGGGCTTTAACACGGCCCGGCATTTTACTTATGTGGACTATGGATTGAGGTACCTCGGGTTTTCTTTATAGGCCGGAAGTGGTCATATTATAGGTCCAAAGGGACCAGGAAACATGTGTTCAGGCATAACTAATCCACTATCGTTAGGTAGGGACCGGCCCTACCGCATCCAAGGGTTCACTGCGGGGGATCCTGAGGCATTTGCTAGAGTGTCTCGAATTGGAAGAGGACGATCCCTAGCCTCGATTTCATGACAGAAAACCAATTTCCAATACGACATTTCGGTTTTGATTGTAAACTTATATACGGCGACATAGTATATGGTACCTATGTCGTCTAGGATTGATATATTTATATTGAAGTACTTTAATACTGGTTAGACACTAGTAATGATATTAAAATATTACCTTTCGCGTATTAAGCATGTTTGATCATCATAAGGGAAAACTCTATCCTCCTGTGTGCATTGCATTGTGTGATAGGACTTGAGTCTTATGATGATATCATTTTTCAAAAGTCATTTCGTTGTTTTATATAAACTTTATAAAATTATGCATTGGCAATCCAATGGAGTAAACCCGTTCCATGTTAGCGGCGTGGTCCTGAGATTTGCCACGTTGTTAGATAATTTAGTTAAAAATTCTCACACCAGTCCCATGACTGACTCGTAGTTTGTTTCACTTTTGCAAACTCGGGTGCACTATTTCCACACGGGCAGCCCATTGACAGGTTCAGGTGATACATTCTGATTGGAGCTTGCTTGGACGGAAGAAGAAGAAGACCTTTTCTATAGTTTTTACTTCTGCTTTGAGACATTTTACCTTTTGTAGCTTTGATGTATGTGATGGAGTTTGAGACTTGTTTCTTTCCATTTGAAACTTATTTCCCTTTTTGTTGAGACTCTTTATTTGGCTAAGTTGTATCCTGTACTGCGTACTCTGATGTATTGGATATTATGATGCTGATGACACTTATTTCCGCTGCAATGGTTTTTGTGTTATGATAATTATCTGAGATTTGTTTTTGTTGTAAATATGTTGTATTCCAAAATTATTATCCTTACTTTCGAACCACGGAAGTTTGGGGTCATCACAGAAAATTAGGCTAAGATTGTTAGCCTAATGTTTAAACGGGGTAACGTTGGAAATATTAGAAAACTTGTCATATATATATATATATATATATATATATATATATGAAATTGGCATGTTTGTCACATGCTAAAATTGGTGGCATTTAAACATTATAAATACTTTATACCAAAAATGTTAAACTTGAAATGTGGGCCATAACATTTAGTTGTTGACAAATTTACATATATTCAGAAATAAAGACAAATATGTAAATTTAGAAAATACGAATATGCTTAACATGAGGTTGGATTGAGTTGTGATGTAAATCTGTCCGGACCCGCCCGGCTGTCCAGTAGTCACAACAATACCTATCCAATGTGGGTGGTTAAGCATGAAGCCCAATAAGGACCCGAGGTTAGACTGAGTTACGGTGTAAATCTGCCCGGAACCGACCGGCACATCCAGTAACCGTAATAACATCTGTCTAATGTGAGTGGTCGGTGCTTTAAAAGGCTAAGGACAGATGGTAGGGTTAAGTTAACTAAAACACTTAACCAATTCAACATGTTAATGAAATTGATGGGTGGGGTTAGGTAAATACAGACACTTAACCACTTAGCATATTTGACTAGAAAACCCTAGTAACGGGCACCCATTTCAGCAGTAACCCAATTAGGTATCATGGTACCCTGAAACTAGGCAGGGTGGGGCATTATTACTGGGTTGATTGTAAGCGGTCAAAGCGATGGCGGTGGGTGCAACAGTGTGGGTTCTAACGGTGTGCGGGCGTGCACACACTTCGGAGCAGACAAAAAGGGCGATGGGGGCACCAGTAGTATAACCTATGCATTCTAAGGTTTGTGTCGGGTCGCCACCATGGGACTTGATACACCCCATGGTGGGGCCAGCATAAGTATCTACAATTTTTGGGGGCCGTAAGACACAGATGATTATGCGAGTAGGAGCCAATCTTTAAAATAAGGGGATCACTTTACCCTCAGCATAAGGTGCATATTTAGAAACGGGATCACTTTACCCTCAGCATAGGGTGCATCTTTAGAAACGGGATCACTTCACCCTCAGCATAGGGTGCCAGTCGGAACGAATACAAGTAGGTGCAGAGATATAGTGTGGGGTGCGATAGTAGAGGAAGAACATGCTTAACATCTGAAAGAGATCATGGATACTCTCCGTGCACATCAGTTAAGAGACAAATTCTCCAAGTGCCACTTTTGGAGAAAGGAAGTAAGATTTCTGGGGCATATAGTGTCCAAAGCGGGTTTGGTTGTGGACCCCGCGAAAGTGGTGGCAGTGCAAGATTGGAAGACACCAAGAAATGCAACCGAAGTTCGAAGCTTTCTTGGGCTAGCCGGTTTCTACCGAAAGTTCATTAGGGATTTCGCAAAAATCTCAGCTCCACTCACACGGCAAACAAAGAAGAATCTGGCGTTCACATGGGATTTGGACTGCGAGTTTGCTTTCCAACGATTAAAAAGGGCTCTCACAACAGCCCCAGTTCTGACTTTGCCAGAGGGAAGCAAAATGTTCACAGTATATACAGATGCTTGCGGTAAGGGGCTAGGCGCTGTTCTAATGCAAGAAGGGAGCGTAGTAGCTTATGGTGGAAGACAATTGAAAATGCATGAAAAGAACTACCCAACCCACGATCTTGAGTTGGCCGCCATCGTCTTTACGCTTAACACTTGGCGCCATTATCTCCTAGGTGAGAAGTTCGAATTATATACTGACCATAAATCATTGAAATATCTCTTCTCGCAGAAGGATCTTAACTTGAGGCAGCAAAGATGGATGGAGTTTCTTGCCTCGTATGATTTTGAAATTTCCTATACTCCCGGCAAAGGCAACGTAGTAGCAGATGCGTTGAGCCGAAAGAAATTGACCCTAAGCCCTCTCTTTGTAGAAAGGCAAAGCTTGGAGTATATAGCCGGTTTTGACTTTAGGCCCTCTTCAGATTTTATACCTGATTTATTGGAATCCCTAGAAGTACGGCCCACTCTTTCAGACTCGATAGGGGCAACACAATGTGAAGACCCTCAGCTTGTGGATGTGATTGATCAACTAATTAGGGGTGAAACTTCTAGTCAACTAAATAGGTACTCCATCGATGATAAGGGTTGGCTAAGGCGAGATGGAAGACTATATGTCCCACAAGCTAGGGATTTTGTGAAGAAGGTTCTCGAGGAGGCACATCATTCCAAGATGACAATACACCCAGGTGGAGACAAGATGTACAAGGACGTAAAGAGAGCTTTCTATTGGAGCGGCATGAAGAGGGACGTGGCAGATTTCGTTTCTAAGTGCATGACATGCCAACAGGTCAAGGAGGAACAAAAGAAACCAGGAGGACTGCTTCATCCTCTAGAAGTCCCGCAGTGGAAGTGGGATAGCATTTCAATGGACTTCATAGACGGGTTGTCTAGGTCAAGAAGAGGCAATACTAGCATTTAGGTAATAGTGGACGGGCTTACTAAAAGCGCCCACTTTATACCTATCAAGAGTAGGACTGCTTCGTCTCTAGCTTCTCTTTATCTCAAGGAAATAGTTCGACCCCATGGAATACCCTCCAGCATAGTGAGTGACAGAGACCCCATCTTCACGAGCGAATTTTGGTGGAGTCTGCAAGAAGCTGTCGGCACACAGTTATGTTCGAGCACGGCCTATCACCCCCAAACTGATGGTCAGACATAAAGGGTGAATAGATTACTAGAAGATCTTCTGAGACTGTGCGTTCTTGACTTCAGAGGGACTTGGGAGGATCACCTTCCTTTAGTGGAGTTCGCCTATAATAACAGTTACCAAGCCACCATCGGTATGGCACCCTTCGAAGCTTTGTATGGAAGACCTTGCCGATCACCAACTTGTTGGTGGGAGTCCACTGACAAGATTATACTTGGGCCAGACATGATTAGAGAGACTTCAGAAAAAGTGGACTTGATACGAAGGAGAATGAAGACTACCCAAGACAGACAGAAATCCTACGCCGACAAAAGAAGGACTGACCTTAAGTTTGAGGTTGGAGATAGGGTTTTCCATAAGGTATCCCCTTTAAGGAACGTCGTTCGCTATGGATCCGCAGGAAAACTAGCACCAAGATTTGTAGGACCATTCCCTATCATCAAGAAGATTGGGAAAATGGCTTATAGAGTAGATCTGCCTGAAAGATTGGCTGGAATTCACAACATCTTTCACGTTTCTCATCTCCGGAAATGTCTACATGAATCAGTGGAAGTGGTGGAGCCAAGAATTCTAGAAGAAGCCGAAGTGGAACGCGAAGCAACTATGAGGAGAGTTCCAACTCAAATCGTAGGAACTGAAGTTAAAAAGCTACACAACCGCGAAGTGAAGCCCGTTAAGGTTCAGCAGAGCGACGCCGAGGAAGGCGCGACTTGGGAAACTGAGGGTAGAATACATGCAGCCTACCCTTTTCTTTTTGAGGGTACATCTTTGACCTCTCTTTTTCCTTAAGTTGTGCTTGTATCTAGCTTTTTAGGTATATCTCCTCGATATTATCCTTTATCCTTAGGTAGAAACCCCTTTGGATGTAAACATGTATTTGAAACATGTTGTGGTTGATGGCTGCAAGTGGTTGCAAGTGATTGCTAGTGGTTGCTCGTGGATGCATATACACACACAACCTAGGTTTTAGATTGGCTCAATCACTTCATACTGCATATACATATATGTATTCATATTCGTATGTGGTTGAAACTTGATATGTTGTCATATGGATGTCGCATTTGTTTTGATGGTTGCGCACTCATGTAGAATTATGAGTAAGGACAAATTTGCATACATAATGGATTCATGACACTTACGTGATTTGCATTAAGGAGGTCAACTGGATCAGTAGACCGCCTGATTTTGCATTAGTTAAGGACATATACATACACCACACATATAATCATAAAGCATTAGAAGTCTTTTAAGGACAATGGACACATGTGTTTGTTGGTTGACTGGATGGACGATTGGATGTTAGGACTTACGTTCTCCTAGACTTGAAGATTTCGGGGACGAAATCATTTAAGGAGGGGAGAATGTAACACCCCGAATTTTCTATCAACTGTAACTTAACAAATTAAAGTAAAATTAATTCTAAATGATGAAATCAAGGGAAATGGGTTATGCCATTGCGTTCGTCTCGAAATTCTTCTTGAGACAGAGTCCAAGTTTGCGTAAAACGGATACCGTATGAAGAAGATATGGATGAACGAAGTTGGGCAGAAAAACTAGAAACGGGTCAGAATGCACTGGCGCACTTAGGAGGTGCGCCAGAACAAAATTGAACTGGCGCACATGGGAAGTGCGTCAGTACAATTTTAGCACTGGCGCACCTACCAAGTGCGCCCAGGTTAGAAAGACCTGTAGGTCAGGCCCTGGCTGGCCTGGTCAGTGCCTGGTCGAATTCTGAGGCTTGGCTGAGTCATTAGAGCTTACATGTCACTTTCTGATTGGCTTCTCTTGAGATGGATGGTCTGGATTCACCCTAGCTTCATCGACGGCTTTAATTGGATTGAAATTCTATAAATACAACTCAAGTCTAACTCTAAATTCACACAAATAATATAATACTAAAGCCGTCATGCTGCTGGAAAGAAACTAGGAGTGGTCGTCAGTTAGAAAGCCTAGAGACAAGCCAATACTAAAGCAAAACACGAATCAAAACAACGTTAGTCTACCCAAAGGAAAGCATATCAAATCCAGAATTTAGAATCCAAAATCCAAGTTCGTCGTTCATTGTAAGTATAGTGATTTTTCCGATGAGAATAAAACTATAACCTGATTCGATGTGAATTGGAAGTGGAATTGTGCTATTATGTAGCGACGATGTTAATTCATATCTATGTATTGAAATGATTGTATTGCGACTGAAATTGGGATGTTTGTGGTATAATTAAGATTGATGTTGATCCTATTGTACTTCTAGAATGACAATAACATCACAAGCAAGTTGTATAGTTCATGTTTATGTGATTATATAGGTTGTTTTTGTGATTAGAACCTCATGTATATACTTTATGCAAGAATCTTGATGCCTAAATGGTTATGTTCATATACATGCCCCTATGTTTATACAAAAGTTGAAAGTTTCTAATTTGATCCATGTCAAGATCTACTTTAGTACATGTTTCATGTTGTAATTAGATATGCGACTGGATCTAGTTCACACCCTTGTCATAAAGTTATACATATTTATGAAAATGTCATATTCTTGTCATGTGCTAGTGATGTCTGATGTTATGCCTAGATCCAAAAACAAGTTTAGATATATGTTGTCTAAATCATATGCTAATTCATGAGACACCTATTTGGTTAGACCCTTATTTCAATGCAAATTCACATACATGTAAATTAATTTAGGCTATCTTGCAAATTCGCATATATGTATATTGACTATTTTGCAAGTTCACATCTATGACATTCATGTTGGCTATTTTGCAAGTTCACACCTATGATGTTCATATTGACTATGCCAAAAATTCCAAGTTTACACCTATGTTATGTTTATGTTTATGAATTCCATTATGCCTATTTGTGTGACCTAAATTAGGGTAAGATTTTAGCCTAATATCATATGTTAAAAACTATGCGAACGAAAATTAGGCTAAGATTGTTAGCCTAATGTTTAAACGGGTAACGTTGGGAATATTAGAAAACTTGTCAGAATATATATATATATATATATATATATATATATATATATATATATGAAATTGGCATGTTTGTCACGTGCCAAAATTAGTGGCATTTAAACGGTATAAATATTTTATACCAAAAATGTTAAACTTGGAATGTGGGCCATAACATTTAGTTGTTGACAAATTTACATATATTCAGAAATAAAGACAAATATGTAAATTTAGAAAATACGAATATGCTTAACATGAGTTTGGATTGAGTTGTGATGTAAATCTGCCCGGACCCGCCTGGCTGTCCAGTAGTCACAACAATACCTATCCAATGTGGGTGGTTAAGCATGAAGCCCCATAAGGACCCGAGGTTAGACTGAGTTACGGTGTAAATCTTCCCGGAACCGACCGGCACATCCAGTAACCATAACAATATCTGTCTAATGTGTGTGGTCGGTGCTTTAAAAGGCTAAGGACAGATGGTAGGGTTAAGTTAACTAAAACACTTAACCAATTCAACATGTTAATGAAATTGATGGGTGGGGTTAGGTAAATAAAGACAGTTAACCACTTAGCATGTTTGACTAGAAAACCCTAGTAACGGGGACCCATTTCAGCAGTAACCTAATTAGGTATCATGGTACCCTGAAACTAGGCAGGGTGGGGCATGATTACTGGGCTGATTGTAAGCGTTCAAAGCGACGGCGGTGGGTGCAACAGTGTGGATTCTAACGGAGTGCGGGCGTGCACACAGTTCGGAGCAGACAAATAGGGCACTGGGGGCACCAGTAGTATAACCTATGCATTCTAAGGTTTGTGTCGGGTCACCACCTTGGGACTTGATACACCCCATGGTGGGGCCATCATAGGTATCTACAATTTCTGGGGGCCGTAAGACACAGATGATTATGTGAATAGGAGCCGATCTTTAAAATAAGGGGATCACTTTACCCTAAGCATATGGTGCATCTTTGGAAACAGGATCACTTTACCCTCAGCATAGGGTGCATCTTTAGAAACGGGATCACTTCACCCTCAGCATAGGGTGCTAGTCGGAATAAATACAAGTAGGTGTAGAGATATAGTGTGGGGTGCAATAGTATATTCGTTTCAAAACTACTTTATCTTAGTTTAGGATACTTTCATGTTCCAGTTAATACCTATCATGCCCTTATTCTTATTTTCATACTGAAGAGTCACTAGACTTACCAGGCTTTATGTCTGACCCTATTTTCTTTCGTCTTCTTTTGTTCCGTCCCCCCCCCCCCCCAAGGTCCACAGGGAGAAAATAACTCATCTTAGTCAGATTCTTTAAAAGCTTCAAGATAGTTGATGTACGGTTTGGAGTCTCTTTCCTTGGCTATGGTTGTTGGTCATAGTCTATGGGGATTTATGCAGTTTTAATCACGTTTTATGCTTCTTTATTTAAAAACCATGACAGAAATGATGTTGTAATGTTTTGGAAGTTGTTATGAGACAATTATGGAAATGTGTTGTATGAACAAGTATTTTATGAAATAAAAGTTTGATGTTTTCCGCTGCTTATATATATATATATATATATATATATATATATGTTTATATCCGTCTTATGTTTTATCTGTGACTTTTACTTATAAACCTCCACCAAAGTTAAGGCAGTCCCTTGTGAGTGACCTTAATGAAGGGTGGGGTGTTTCACTACTATTTTGAAAACATTATTTTAATAAAGAAATAGAATAAATCCTTAATCAAGATTTAATGGAGTTTCCCAATTAATTAATATTTATTTGGATCTAAATAAAATAACTTGGATTTTGGGTTTGTCGTGAATGGTGTTTCAAATAACACTGTTCTTAAACCCTATGTGAAAAAAATAATTCTTTTAATTTAGATTTAGAGAAATTTACTAATTAATTAATATTTTAATTAAGCATTAAGATGAAAGTTGATTGAGGGTTTATCGTGAAATATGTTTTAAACGACATTTGTTCTTTAATCCCAATTAACAGTGAAATTATAATTTTGAATTTATAAATCTTTTATTAAGATTTAAATCGAATTTATAAATCTTTTATTAAGATGAAACGGTGTAACAACCCGGAAAATCTGAGCCGGTTTAAAATTTTTAAATTGGCTATTTTAGTGAATTTTAAATGTTTAAAATAAATACTTTAAATAATAATGACGAAAAGTAGTTTGAATCGATGTTGAAAATGAATATAATTAATTTGAGTTATAAACATGGCCTGAAATGGCGCGGTAGTTTCAAAATTTCAATTCAAATTTTGACTGACTGTACTGGGTGCAAAATAAAACGGATTTTAGTGAAACCAAAAATATTTAAATCTGTTGGTGAATATCTTTCTAACGAATCCGAAAAATCGAAGTTTCGTAGCGGAAGTCAAAAGTTATGGCCAAATGAATTTTCAGAAAAGTCGCTATAGAAATATATCGCCCGTGAAAATAGACGTTTTGCAAACGACCTAGGAATTCGACGAAACCACTTTTGTTGGATCCGGGATGTCAAATTATTGTTAGGTTTCAAATTCCATAATTTTTGAAGTTAATATGTGAGCGTGGCAAAGGAAAATGTGTTTTGGTCAATTACAGTTAAATTGGATCGACCAGAAAATGGCCATTTTTCGAACGGTCTCAGAATTCGACGAAAGTAGTTTTGTTGGGTCCGTATCATCAAAACATAGCTAGATTTATTTTTATGGAATTTTTTGAATTAGTATGTGGCCCCGACAAATTGAAATGTACGTTCAAATCAAATATTGAATGTTTTATATTTTAATTTGGGGAAAAACTAACTGAAACAGTCGAATGGGCCTACGAAACATATCCGATTGTGTTCGGAATGGGGGTATTTAGCTAGGGACGACAGTTGTTGGGTCTCGATTGGGGTTCGTCTGTGAAAGAGGGTATTTTCGAAATTTAAAAATATATAAATAAAAGTAAAAATATGATTGGGCCTCATAAATTTCTCTCTCCCCGTAGTTTCTCTCTCCCCCCACGATAAACGATGGATGCCGCTTCTTCCCTTCTCTCCTCAAATCCGACCGCCTCGTTCATCGTTGACCCCCACCCTTGTTGAGCTTTTTATAGCCCTCTCCTTCCTCTTCAAATCCGACCTAACCCCACCTCCTATCGTCACCTGTAGCGCCGGAATCGAGCCTTAAAAGTTCGGAAGTTCATCTCGCCGCCGCCGTTGATAGGTACCACCGAAGCAGACCCCACTTCTGGTGCAGGTGCGCCTCTCTAGGCACTACAATGGGGTGCTACCGGATCGGCATATCGTGCTACGGATTGGTTGCAAATCGAAAACCTAGTTTTGAAGGATATTGAAAGGTAACGGCTGATTATTATTTCAACTATTCTATAGCACTTTAAAGCGCTACGGTTTTCAATTTCACTGTAAAAATCATATCTTTTTGCTGTGTTGATGAAATCCAGTGAAACAAGAGACAGTGGACTCGTGTGGACATCTTCTACATTCTACATATTTTTCTGAGCCTTCTGCAATTTTTGGTGGAGTGGAACCCAATGTGAGATTTCTAATTTATAAACGATATAGAGAACAATGATGTATAAATTATATAGTCGATGTATGAGTTATATAAGCGTTGTACACCTCATGTATAAGCGTTGTATAAGTTGTATGTTCGATGAACAAGTTATATATGTGTTGTAAAAATTATATATGCGATGAAATGACATTGAAATAAATTGAAGTGAATTGAAAGATATTTGCATACGAATATATATATACTTCCCTCATCCACCGACCATGGACGATATTTATTGTTTGGATTATTTGGTTGATTTGAAATTTGGTGAATAATGCGAATGGTTGATAGAATTGTTTGTGGTTGAGAATGATTGACTGTGGTTGAAAAATACCCATTTGTGGTTGAAAACATAATTAAAATAGGTTATGGAAATGAAAGAAAATATGCTCGCCTGCATGCGAATTAGATGCATGAAATCCCTATTGTCAAAAACCGCGAGGTTTTAAGGTAGAGTGAGGAGCCGTACTAGGAACGGTCCCGGTTTTAACTACACTGCCGTTATGCTGTCGAAATTTTCTGAAATATTCATGTGTTAGAATTATTTTTATTTGTTGAAATTATTTTCATATGTTGAAACTGCATTCATTTGTTGAATAGAAATTCATTTGTTGAATAGAAATTCATGTGTTAAATGGTATTCGTGTTTTAAATAAATTTCTTTAGCAATAAAAATTACATTTTTATTATATATACGAACTATAGAAAACATTCATGTGTTGAATAGAAATTCATTCGTTGAATAGAAATTCATGTGTTGAATGGTATTCGTGTTTTAAATAAATTGCTTTAACAATAAAAATCATATTTTTATCATCTATATGAACTATATAAAATAGTCGTGTTTTGAAATAAATTGTTTTATAATAAAAATCATATTATTATCATCTATATGAACTATATAAAATAGTTGTGTTTTGAAATAAATTGTTTTACAATAAAAATCGCATTTTTATTTTATGCATGAATTGTTAAAAATAGTGAATTGTTGAAATAAATATTTGTTGGATAAAAATATCATTTTTATCAAATGTATGAAATGAATATGGTTTTGAAATCGAAGAGGATTATATCATATATATATAATTAAAATAAATCGAATAACAAAGCTACAGTTCGTGTTTTGAAACCGTGATTTCAAACGATTAGTGCAGGAGATCCGACCATCTGATTTTCCCGAAACCACAACCGTTGGGTTCGCTTTGGAAATATCTTTCCAACGACACCAACTTTGTAAAGATCCAACGGTTGGATTGTCTAGAATGTTTAATTCAAATCTGAAGAAAAACAGCACCAGAATCGATTATATATATATATAATTAAATTAAATCGAATAACGACGCTGTAGTTCGTATTTTAAAATCGTAACTTCAAACGATTAGTGCGGGAGATCCGACTATCGGATTTTCCCAAAACTGAAACCGTTGGATTTGTTTTGAAAAGTTCTTTCTAATGATATAAAATTTGTGAAGATCCAATGGTAAGATTTTCAGATATGTGTAAATCAAATCTGAAGAAAAACAGTGCCACGGCCGCGTTATGGCCTGAAGCGTCGTTTGAATGAATTGGCTATTTTTAAATAAATAAAAATAGCGATAAATCATCATAAAATATTATAAATGACATGGAATGGGATTAAACTGAATTTGCTCGGTTTATGTGATGTTTGATGGTTGAATGTGTTTGGTGTGAAAATTACATTAAAGAACAGAACTAGTGATATCGAATAATTTAACCATTAAAATGAATTGATTTGAAATTCTAAATATATGTGAATTATTTGAAAATGCCGAGTTGATTTTCATTTCAAATAATTGTTCGACGAGTGAAAGTCGAAGATATGAAGACGGTGCAAGACCGATGATCTTCACGTCGAAGGGAGGGGTGCTACTGATGCTCATGATAGGAGTAGCTACCTTGACGGGGCTGAAGTAGTAACCGTCCGGACATACATGTTGATTGTACGGATGTGCGAGGAATAAAGATCCTCCGGTTTCGTTCTGACCTGGAATGGACTTGTAAATGGATTGTGTGTCTGACATGGGATTTCATTCTGTGTGATTGATAGACATCAGTTGCATGGCGTGAATTGCCTGTGTGGCACGCTGAGATGCAGTGATCAAAGCTTTTGTTGAAAAGCAGGGCTTTGTGTACAACGTAAATTCGCGAGCCTCACACCCCGGTATGGACCAGAAACGGGAGAGGACTTCAGGGAGGACATGCGTTTATTTCTAGCTACAGGTGGTGTCCGTGCTTAAACTGGCTGACATTTATATTATTTTCACCTATGTGGTTGTTGCTGTTACGAGGCGCCTTAGATATATCGGTGACTATGTGAAGTCGATGGAGTCGTAGGACTCATTTGCGCCCCAAAGGGCGGGGAAACGCAGTGTTCAGGCATTTTAATCCACATCGATGGACCGGCCCTGACGATCCAAGGTGCAGTTGCGGCTGTTCCTGAGACATGGTAGGCTAGATTGTCTCAAAGCGATGAGGACGATCCCTGGCCTCGGTTCATGATGGAAATCCAATTTCCAAATACGACATCATGCGGTTTTGATTGTATATATATATGGCGACATGATACATGGTACCCATGCCGTCTATGATTGATATTTATGATTGTATCTAAAATTAGAAACTAACTGGAAACGAGCTAGGACGGATGGTTTCCTGGGTATTGGTTTGATGTTGGTTTCAGCCTTCGGGGTTAATACTTAGGGAATCGTTCTCTTACTAGTTTACGGTTGGAGTCTGATTAAGAATTAAATGATAATGTAACGTCCCGTATTTTCGGTAGGTAAATATTTAATAAGTTACGATTTGAAATTCCATGTATCGATACGAATATAAAACGCTCAACGACAATTGACGTTGAAATTAAATAATCATACAAAATAGAATGCTCAAATCAATGCGTTGCTTATGTTATAATGAGGCCCGTGCTTCGCACATAGGAAACTGTTCAATATATTATATTGGCTTTAAAAATGTTTTCTTTTCTAACGCTCACCGTTTTCGACGAAATAAATTTTATTGGAGGACGTATAATTAACTATTGCTAGATTTTCAGTTTGGAGCCAATCAGAATAATTTAATCGGTGCATGAAATTTAAAAAGTGAACCGATAAATTTAAAAAAACGATGTTGTGCAAACAGAGGCCGTTTTCAACAAAATTAATTTTGTTGAAACTGGAACGTTGAGACATAGCGGTGCGTTCATTTCCAGTGTATTTAAAGCTTGTAGCTGGCAATGCGACTTAACCGTTAGCGGTACACAACAGTTAACGATAAACACCGGTAAGTGGTAAGAGTAATTACCATTTTTAATTTAATTAATATACATAGACTTAACCTTTAAGGAATGAAGTACACGCAGGACATGATTTAAAGTTGGTAGCATAATTCAGTCACATATTTTTTTTCTAAGCAAAGGACGAGCTAAACTATCCCAGAAGCGTTTATTTGGAATGAATACTCAAGCCCTTACTTATCCTATTACTTCGCTGCAAAGTTCGAAAACGCAACCTACTCCAAAGATTTCACCTAATATAATGTACGACACCTATACTAAAAAGGCAGCTATCCTATGAAAGAAGACATCATGCAAAGCCTTCCTCAGGTTTCAACTACACCAACTATCCTATTTTATTTTTGCCTGCCTGTGTTTTCAATTTATTGTACAACCCTTCCACGTGCTATCACCGCACATGCAAACACTGATGGAAAACCATTTTCATGTTGTCACCATTCATTTTCATGACCAGCTACCCTAGTTTTAGGAATTGAAAACTCACAACGAAAGCTTGCTTTTACATCCGTAACCTATGTTTTCACATCATGAACCAACCAATCAGAATTGATAATTCATGCACAGGAGGCTGCCTCATTTCCATCAGACTACACTATATTCAAAAAGGAAAAGACACTAAAAACACAACACAATGCAGACCTACAGAAAATTGCATGCACCATCTATTTTAGCTGTATCCTAAGCTATAACGTCGTGAAAGACGTTGTGCCGATCCTCCCCATCTTTCTCATATAAATACACACCTATGTTCGCCAATTTTCTTCACTCCAGTGCTCTTAACATTCAATTAGTTCTCGTCCTCTTCATTTTTTTCGAACCAAAACGAAACAATAATTTTCAAATAACTGATATTGGTAGAAGAAAGAAATGCCGGGATGTGGACTTTGTTTAGCCCATGCATTTGAATGAAATGAACAGCAGGAGTATTGAGTTCTAGCTGAGTGGGAAGGAGAGTTGAATGCGTATGAGGGAGCGGGTTATTATTAGTGCGTATATACAGTGAACAAAGGAGTAACGCAAGCTGGTGAAAGGAGAACAGTGTGGTTTGTATGAACTGTGTTCCAGTTGGTGGTTTGCAGTGCAAGGGGGCGAACGCAGTAGGAAGAAGTTGGACATCTGGAGCTTGGCACGGCGTTTAAATGGAGGGAGCGATGGTGTATGAGTTCAGATGTGTGGGGTGGCATGAGTTCAGCTACGTGGTACTATGTTGTGGTTTCAAACAGGGGGTGTGTGCATGCGTGATGCACGGAAGGCGAGAGCATGCGGATCCGAAAGTTGCTCACAGGAGTTTTGAAAAGGAAAATGACGAGTAGGAATGAAACAAGGTGGGAAGGAAAAGAATCAGTAGGGAAGAAATTGATGGGGAAACAGTGGCGGGGTGTACTGATTTCATGAAGGAGCGGTGAGGTCTATCCAGGGGTGCAGCAAGGTGGAAGGAGCTTACATGGAAGTACCAAGCACAGAAGGTATAAAGTGACTAATCACCATTTTAATGCCTAAGTACGTTTAGTAATTGCCTAATATAATTTACAACGTAGTGAATATGGTCCTGAGAACATGAACATGCCTAATAAGTTAAAGTTGCTGTGAAGGATTTGTTTAAAGTAAGTTAAGTTTTATATATATACATATATAATTATTTCTAAACTAGTTTGCGTGGTTTTATGGGAGGCTCTGGGTGGTAGTTCTGATGTAGATGGTCGGCGCCTAGTTTTGAACTGCTGAAGCAAAGTAAGGCGGTGGATGGCGGTTTCGACGTATATGCTTGGGAAAGGAGATGGCACTGTGGAGAGAAAGGAAAAAGGAACGGTATAGATAACGATGAACTGTCAGACAGAAACATGTACAGTGTTTTTCTGGGCTATTTTCCGTGTTTGGGTAATAATATTAAACTTTCTTTTAAGCACCTAAGTACTAATTATATAATTAGTGAGACATGAACAGTACGTCCTTATATATATACATATTATACACATACTAAACTGCCTAATCGTTTCCAGTGGGGCAAAACTGCTTATTTACTACCTACCTAATGTATAGGTTATTTACAAAGTGATCTTTGTAGTTTAGTATGTTGATTTAGTGTACACAGTGTGTACGCCTTTGCCTCACCGTGCTTAAGTATCCAAATCCTATTTTAAGTACCAACTCTTATAATATAATATGTATACATGGAGTTAGTTATAATTTAGTATGCATGTAGCATGATTAAATGAGATTTAACATGACTAAATGGGATTATAAACGTGCCCAACCTACATAATGAAAATTTACATTTATTTAGTTAAAATTTTATTTATTATAAATAAAACCATGACCATACAATTGTATAACGTGCTCCGATGATTACCAGAATTCGACAAAACTAGTCACATTGTAACTGTATCGGCGAACGCTTTATTTTGGAGCTGCTTTGAGTGGAGTTGAACGTAGCTGGAGGATTGTAAAACAAACAGTTTTGACAATGAACGAAATCAAGGTGAGTTCAACTCAGTCAGTTTTCTCCTACTTATATTTTATATAAGTTGGGTTTAAATATTTGTGTGCTTGGTTGTGAGTTGGTTGATGGATGTTTGGATTGCAGTTATTGGTTGATGATTGAATATTATATCTATTATAGAAATAAAATGATATTGTTAAGATAACGTATTTGGATCCAGGGGAAAACAGGTTGGAGGGACCCGACTGGATCCCTCAAATTTATTGTTTACTTCTTTATTTCAATTATATGAATCGTTTTACCCATATGATTGACTGATATGATCACTGATTGTTGAATCTAAATTCAACGATTGTTCTGTTTTAACCAATAAACAGTATTGGCTGAGTAGTTGGTAGTACTTGGCCCAAAAATATATCATTTTATTACCGTCAGATGAATTGACGGTAATGAGGTTACATAATTTATTTAACTAAAGATAAATTTTGAAAAGTTATTAATTTGAATAAGGGAATTAATAAAAGGAAATTATTATGTATTATTTAAAGTTTTTAAGTAATTATCGATTTATTTTATAAATTGATTCCTTTGTTAATAAGATTTATAAGCAGACAAAGTGAAATTAACATAACGGTTAAGACTGGTATTAATCGTTTCTCGAAAGACGATTAAATAGGATGATTTAAATTAATTGTATTATTGATCAATTTGAAGGAAGGGAAAGCTGGAGTGATTAACGAAATAATCGTGGTTTAAGTTAACGAAGTCAACTAGTATAATTGGAATTGTCTATTTGATGGATTTGTTTTTAATTAATCTAGCAAAGTAGTTTATGGAATATTTGTTTTAACTTTAAATAAGGTTTTAAAAAGAAGTTTTTGTTTAATTTAGTTAAATAAGAAACTATTTCTACGATAGTTAATAATGATGTAAATTATTATTGGATATGGTTATCAAATAATCCCAAATGTTAGATTTAAGAGGTTTTGAGAAGATTAATATATTGAAATGAGAATTGAAAACCACGTTTTTAAAATATAGAATGTTTTAGAAGATTAAAATAACTGTTTATTAATTATTTATAATTAAATGCGCCAAGTGATGCTGAATAATTAACCAATAACACCATTTTTTTATTTTATGGATGTACTATTGTTTTATTTGATAGTTAAATCACCGACTATCAAACTTGACCAATACGATCGTTGGTACGGAAAGACCGGGATCGAATTTATATTCGAAAACCATTTCGACCAGCAAATACGTGAAGATGAAGATTGAAGATGGAGCATTGAAGACCGTGGATCTTCATAAGCGGAAGGATTGCTCCTAATCACTGGTTTAGCGGCCAGAGATAAATTGTGATTTTGTCGGGGTTGAAATCTACAGTTTGCAAGGACTTCTCGCTACTGATCCATGGGGTGATTCCTATATTGGATGCGGTAGGAGGGTACCATCGGTTCATCCTGTTCCTGGATGACTTGTATGGACGAGCGTCTGACAAAGTATTTCTACAGGAATTACGTACGTTGGTTTCTTCAAACGTACGAAGTTGGTGGCAAAGAAGGGAAACTTCTTTAGCCTCACAATCTGAGTATTTTTGGGGAAATCAATTAGTGATTTCCGATGGATCTGACGATGTGGCATTCAAAGTGAATGGTGGCGTACTATCTGGGAAGGAGAATTATAACCTCAAGCCTCACAACCGGGGAATGACAAAAATAGGGCAGGCAGCATGGCTATGTGGGTCGCTCCCATTAGGGTGTATAATCACCAATCTAGAGAAAATCCATTTCCTTCTTTAGTCTATCGATGTTGTCCCTTTTCAGGAAACGGTTGTTGATCCCAATCGTTGGTGATATACATTCGATACACTCAAGCGAAATGAGTGGTCGTTCATGTGTGGGCCGGGTTGCAAGACGTTCTTGTTTAACCCAGTATATTCGCCTCTTGAGATACACTGTAGGCAGGTGGTCGAATACCTTGTCATAGTTGGAATCCAATCTCCAATAAGCGCCCACGGTTTTGATTGTATACTATATATGTGAAGCGTGAGATGCAAGCGTTCCACTAGATTTATATTTATTTGTATTTAGACGCTATTATAATATCTAACAAGATATTGATTCAAAAATGGTTTGGGGTATCGTAAGGGAAAAATCGTCCGTATTTATGTGTAGATTTGGTCTTACGATTATCCTTTTCTTTCAAAAAGATTTTTGAAAAAAAAATCAAGTTGGATGATTCCCTTTAAACTTTGCGAGTTGTTCTCACTCTGGTCCACCAGACTGACCCGGTATTTGTAATACTCGGGTTAGACTGGGTTGTACAGGTCCAGGTTATCGGATGCTGCGAAGTCCAGAGACGAGCTGGTGATGTTCAAGCATGTTACATGTAGTGTTTATTCCGCTGTGTTGTATATGAGGACAGATATCTATAACTGTCCAGTGGTATTAATATACTCTGATGTTGTAAGTGTTTATATCAAGATCTCAATAAAGTTTATTTCTATATTATATTTTGTTCCGTTGCGATGTGAAATTCTGTGTTGTGTTGATTCTTCTTCTTCTATTCTAATATTTCTTTCTTATCTACTTCTCATCCTCTAAATTCTTTCTATTGGCATTTGGGTTTTCAGTACAATTTGGGTTGGACTGGTGTTGTTTAGTCAACTCTAAATGAAACACCCCACCTCCGTTAAGGTCACTCACAAAGGGAATGCCTTAACTTTGGTGGAGGTTTATAAGTAAAAGCCACGGATAAACTCAAGGCAGATATAAATACACATATTTTAAACAGCGGAAACCAAACAGACTTTTATTTCATCAATACGTGTTCAAACAAAACATTTCCATAATTGTCTCAAAATACTTCCATCATTACAACCTCATAATTGTCTTGATTATTAAAGAAGCATAAAACATAAATAAAGTGACAAAAATCCCCATAGTGATATCCAAAGCCATAATCCGAGCAAAAGAGATCCAAATCATACATCTACGGTCTTGGAGCTTGTAAAGAGCCTGACTGAGCTGAGTTGTTTCCTCCATGTGGACCTGGGGGGAAACGAAAGAAAAGAAGACGAAAATAAAATAGAGTCAGACATAAAGCCTGAGTAAATCTAGTAACTCTTCAGTATGTGAATAAGAAAAGGGCATGATAGATATACACTGAAAATAGGAACGTGTCACAAGCTAAGGAAGTGTTGAATGTACTATCGTACCCATACTATATCTCTACACCTACTTGAGTTTATCCCAACTGGCACCCCATGTTGAGGGTGATGTGATCCCCATTTTCTAAGGATCGGCTCCTACTGACGTTAACATGTGTCATACGGCCCCTAAGAATTGTAGATACCTATGTTGGCCCCACCATGGGGTGTATCAAGACCCATGGTGGCGGCCCCAACACAAAATCTAGAAGGCATAGGTTGTACTACTGGTGTCCCCAGTGCCCAGGTTGTCTGCTCCGTAATGTGTGCACGCCCGCACCCCGTTAGACCTACACTGTGCACCCACCGCCGTCGTTTTGACCGCTTACAATCAGCCCAGTAATCGTGCCCCACCCCGCCTAGTTTCAGGGTACCGTTGATACCTAACTTGGGTTACTGCTGAAACGGGTCCCTCGTTACCAGGATTTTCTCGTCAAACATGTTAAGTGGTTAAGTGTCTGTATTTTCCTAACCCCACCCATCAATTCTTGTTAACATGTTGAATTTTGGTTAAGTGTTATAGTTGACTTAACCCTACCATCTGTCCTTAGCCTCTTAGGAGCACCTGACCATTCACATTAGACAGGAATTGCTACTGTTACTGGATATGCCGGTCGGTTCCGGGCGGGTGTACACCGTAGCTCAGTCTAACCTCGGGTCCTTATTGGACTCAATGCTTAACCACGCACATTGGATTGGTATTGTTGTGACTACTGGACAGCCGGGCGGGTCCGGGCAGGTTTACATCACAACTCAATCCAACCTCGGGTTAAGCATATCTTGTTTCTAAATTTACATATTTTAATACTTCTCAATTATATATGTAAATGTCATATCTTTTATTTTTGGGTATATCAATTCGTACCGCTTAAATGTCATTGGCATTGGCATGTGCCAAACATGCCAACATATATTTTCAATGTTTTACACCCAACGTTATTACCCCTGTTTGTACGTTCGCAACATTATAACAAATGTTGGGCTCGACACAATTCAGCCCAACTTTATAAACGTGAGAAAAAGGGGAAATCAAGAACATGTAATACATAAAGGTGTGTGGCGCATGAACTTGCAATTTAGCGATTCAACTAACATATAATATGGGTCATGTGAACTTGCATTCAAATCAAAGTATATCTAAGTAAGTGACATATGAAATGGCATAGTTTAGGCTAATACAAACTTGTGTTTAAACATGTTTAACTTGGCATAATGTCAATCACAAAACTGGCATGTTGTATGTTCACCAAAATGTCCAATTATAACTTCTAATCACATAGCCTATTCAACATGAACTTGCATAGTTTATGAAACCCAAATGATACTTAACATCGATCCAATTATACTTGCAAATTAACATGAGAATGACATCATAGGTTTTGGGTCATGTAGGCATAGAAGGTTTCAAATCTAGAACATGTTTACATAAGCCTTAATTTAGACTTAATGAATGTATATAGTCCATGCCATAGGCATAAACATAAAGGGATCAAATTCTAGTTTTTGCACAAACTTACGAGTACCATTGTTTTTCATATATAATTGTTTAATAGGCTTGCATCAATCAACTTATGCCACAAACATCAATACAGAAGTCATGATAGAACCATTATAATACACATAATTTATACAATAACACAATTCTATTTTCATTTACATCAAATCACATCACAGTTTTTATTCATATTCTGAAAGGTCACTATACTTTCAACGAATGCAGAATCTTGAATTCTAGATTCTGAATTCTGAAATTGAGATGCGCCCCTTTGGGTAGATTAACGTTGCGCTGATTAATTTGATTAAACTTTTATCTTCTTCTTAATTTGATTCGTCTCTAAGCTTTTCTCTCTTGACAGCTATGTTCAATTCCTCTCTGGCAGCATGACGACTCCCTTCTTATTTTTTTGTGTGTATTTTCAGTTGAGACTTAGGGTGTATTTATAGATTTTTAAATTGTTTTGAGTCGTTAGATGAAGACAGGAGGAATCTAGACCATACAAAGTTCAAAGAGCCAATCAAGAGGTGATACGTCAGCCCTAGTGACACACAGAGCCACAAAAATTCGAGCCAGAGCCAGACCTAGCTAGCCAGGTCGACCAGGCAGGTCGACACCCAGGTCGATACTATGGTCGACCTGGTATAACAACCCGAAAATCTGGGCCAGTTTAAAATTTTTACTTTGGCAATTTTAGCGAATTTTGATTATTTAAAATGAATTATTTTAAATAATATCGACGAGAAATTTATTTTGAATGAAATTCGACGTATATATTTATATGCGTCGTCGTTAGAATATAATAATTATATATATAATTATAAATAGAATTGAAAATGGCGCGGTAGTTCGATAATTCGATTTCAAACTTCAATTGAATGTATCGGGTGCAAAACAATCAGGATTTTAGTGAAACCAAAAATGATAGGATCTAATTGATAATATCTTTCTATCGAATCCGAAAAATCAAAATTTCATAGCGGGAATCAAAAGATATGTCCAGTTGAAAATTCTGAATAGTCGCTATGGAATTCAGGCCCTTAAAAATTGAAATTTTGCAAACGACCTCGGATTTCGACGAAACCAGTTTTGTTGGGTCCGTGATGTCAAATTATTGCTAGGTTTCAAATTTCATAATTTTTCGAATCCATATGTGGGCATGGCAAAGGAAAACGCGTTTGACCAGTTTCAGTTGATTTTAATCGACTGGAAAATGGCCATTTTTCAAACGGTCTCAGAATTCGACGAAACTAGTTTTGTTAGGACCGTATCGTCAATACGAAGCTAGAAAATATTTTTCGAGAATTTTTAGAGTTAGTATGTGACCCCGGTAATTTGAAATGTACGTTTAAAATTCAATATAGTGATTTAAATGTAAATTTAACGGAAACTGATTCAAACGATCAAATCAGCTTACGATACATATCCCATTGTGTTCGGAATGGGGGTAATTAGCTATGGACAACAGTCGGTGGGCCTGATTTCGAGTTCAAATAAAAAGTCAACCTTTTTAATAAAATTAAAATAAAATTAATATAAACAATACCCCCCTCTCTTACTCCTCTCTCCACATCAGTTATTTCTAAAAAAAAAAAAAAAAAAGAAAACCTTAAAAACTAAAACCGCGTCACCTACCCTCGATTAGCCCTCGCGACACCGCTGACGCCGACCACCGCATCCACCACTGGCGCCTCCGCCGAGTTCCTCCCTCCTCAGGCCTCTCCCCTCCCACCGTTCGAACCCACGAAGTACCCAACACCCAAAATCGATGACCCCCATTTTCTGATCCGAGCGCCGCGCCCACTGACCCTCCAACCGCCGTGCCAAGCGAAACCCTTCCCCCCCTCAGACCAGCGAACTCCCTCCTCCTCCCTCTTCAAGCACAAAAACCGAGCCCTAGTCTCGCTCCAGCAGCCCCGCACCCAATCCGCCGACCACTGGAAGCACCGCGCCGCTCCAGCGAATCCCAATGGCGCATTCCCACCCCCTATTACTTCCTGTAAGTTTATTTATTTATTTATTTATTTTGTTTACTTTCTATGTAATTTGATTTAAAATTGAAAAATCGGTTTTAATATATAACCCCGTGTTTTAAAAGTCTGATTTTGAAGGGATATAACATTGTTTATAAAATAATGATAATTTATATATCTTTTGTTTGTTAAAGATTTGATCTTTGGTTAGTTAAAGGTTTGATCTTTTGGTTGTTGAAGATTTGAGATTTATATATATATATAATATATAAAAATATGATTTTTATTAAGTTAAAGCTATGATTTTTATTAATAAAGATTATATTTTTTATATTATAGAAAGGTTAAAAATATAATTTTCATATAGTAGGCAGGATGAGAATATGATTTTTTTTAGTAGAGATTATAAAAATATAATTTTTATATGGTAGAGAATATAAAAAATATCACCTTTATATATGTAATGAAATAAAATTTCAATTTTTATATTAAAGGAAGTATAAAAATATAATCTTTTATATTGTAGAAGGTTAAAAATATAATTTTTATATAGAAGGAAACGGTGTAAAAATAGAATTTTTATCTATATAGTAGTGGAATAAAAATGTGATTTCTATATATGTAGAGAATACAGGTGAAGAAAGTGATAAGAGACGAGAACTGTGAAGATTTCCTGCATTAGAAGTGTCGTGGAGTTAGGATTAGCTATCGGTGAGAACTTCTCACTCTTCAATTTCTTTTTCTAGTTATATATACTAGGATGCAGACGGTGTTTAGTAGCACCCGACACCCGTCATCCACAGACCATGGATGGCTTGTTTGTTAAATTGTTTGGTTGAGTAGTTAGTTAGAATATTTGATTGAATGGAATTGTTTGGTGAGATGAAATTGATTTGATTGATGTGTGAATGGCGTGGGCCTTCACTAGACCGGGGATAAGGCTAGACCTTGTCCCGTTTCTAGTATCGTGCCGTTATGCCGCCGAAATTTTCTAAAATAAGTTAGAAAAATAAAAATACCATTTTATTTGAAGAATGAACTGAATAGAAATTCATATGTTAAAAATAAAATGTTTTATCGTTAAAATATAGTTTTTAACGTGAAGTGAATAAAATAAAATATTCATTTACAAACCAGACGGTTTGTTTATGTACACTGATTTGACTGACATGGATTGGGATGATAAATTTTACACATCGCCCAACTGCACAAATAAAATATGTGTTTGATTGTTTGAAACCCCACACGGGTGTCGGGATGAAATTTGAAGTTCACTCATCCTGATTGATTAAATATGTCGATCGATTGATTGACAGGCTGTTATAAGCGTTAGATATCTATATTTGATGCTTATACAGTGTAGTGCACTTTGGTTGATGGTTGATTATTTTTCAATGCTATTATATACATGTGTTGTATGAAAATCCATATAATTAATTTTATATGGTGATTGATTGGGCCTCATTCCAATTTGAAAAATAAAGTTATAAAATAAAAGTTCATGTGTTGACAGTACTCATCCATTGAGATTGGTCATGTGTTGAACGAAATATTTTAGTAATAAAATTTACATCTTTATCAATATAAAATAAAAGTTCATGTGTTGACAGTACTCATCCATTGAGATTGGTCATGTGTTGAACGAAATATTTTAGTAATAAAATTTACATCTTTATCAATATAAAATAAAAGTTCATGTGTTGACAGTACTCATCCATTGAGATTGGTCATGTGTTGAATGAAATATTTTAGTAATAAAATTTACATCTTTATCAATATAAAATAAAAGTTCATGTGTTGACAGTACTCATCCATTGAGATTGGTCATGTGTTGAATGAAATATTTTAGTAATAAAATTTACATCTTTATCAATATAAAATAAAAGTTCATGTATTGACAGTACTCATCCATTGAGATTGGTCATGTGTTGAACGAAATATTTTAGTAATAAAATTTACATCTTTATCAATATAAAATAAAAGTTCATGTGTTGACAGTACTCATCCATTGAGATTGGTCATGTGTTGAACGAAATATTTTAGTAATAAAATTTACATCTTTATCAATATAAAATAAAGGTTCATGTGTTGACAGTACTCATCCATTGAGATTGGTCATGTGTTGAACGAAATATTTTAGTAATAGAAATATTTGAAATAGAATATTTGAAAATAGAAATATGTGAAGCCGTGTTGATTAGATTGACGCCATTTTGACGTGAACGATATTTATATCGATTTTATTCATTTTAAAATGAATATTGAAAAGTGATTTCGAAATCGAATATTTTGAAATGAAATTTGAATCAAATTGAATAGAAAACGAATTCGAATCGAATTTGTTTTGAAAATATAACGAATTTGATTTCAATGGAATATACAACGAATTGAATCGAATAGAAAACCAATTTGAATTGAATCGAATTAAAAACGACTTTCGAAATGAATTGAATTAAAAACGATTTCGAAATGAATTGAATTGAAAACGATTTCGAAATGAATTGAATTGAAAACAATTTCGAAATGAATTGAATTGAAAACGAATTCAAATTGAATTAAAAACGATTTCGAAAGGAATTGAATTGAAAACGATTTCGAAATGAATTGAATTGAAAACGATTTCGAAATGAATTGAATTAAAAACGATTTCGAAATGAATTGAATTGAAAAAGATTTCGAAATGAATTGAATTAAAAACGATTTCGAAATGAAATGAATATTGAAAAGTGATTTCGAAATCAAATATTTTGAAATGAAATTTGAATCAAATTGAATAGAAAACGAATTCGAATCGAATTTGTTTTGAAAATATAACGAATTTGATTTCAATGGAATATACAACTAATTGAATCGAATAGAAAACCAATTTGAATTGAATCGAATTAAAAACGACTTTCGAAATGAATTGAATTAAAAACGATTTCGAAATGAATTGAATTGAAAACGATTTCGAAATGAATTGAATTGAAAACGATTTCGAAATGAATTGAATTGAAAACGAATTCAAATTGAATTAAAAACGATTTCGAAAGGAATTGAATTGAAAACGATTTCGAAATGAATTGAATTGAAAACGATTTCGAAATGAATTGAATTAAAAACGATTTCGAAATGAATTGAATTGAAAACGATTTCGAAATGAATTGAATTAAAAACGATTTCGAAATGAAATGAATTGAAAACGATTTCGAAATGAAATAAATTGAAAACAATTTCGAAATGAAATGAATTGAAAACGATTTCGAAATGAAATGAATTGAAAACGATTTCGAAATGAATTGAATTGAAAACGAATTCAAATTGAATTAAAAACGATTTCGAAATGAATTGAATTGAAAACGATTTCGAAATGAATTGAATTGAAAATGAATTCAAATTGAATTGAAAGCGAATTGAAATGAATTCAAATTGAATTGAAATTTGAATTGAATAGAAATGAATTTTAAAACGAATTTATAAAGAAGAACTCAATTTTGATTTGAATTGAAAAGGAAGTTGAAATTGCTTTTGAAACGAATTTAAAACTATTCATATAATTCGTTTTAAATAGAAATCGACGAAATATATATTATATATATAATATAATGGCCTGAATAGAACGCGTCGCGCCGCGGTAGTTCGCGAATTTCGACCATTTATTTCAAACGGACATTACGGGAGATCCGACCGTCGGATTCTCCTAAAACCGGAACCGTTGGGTTCGTATCAAAAAGAGCTTTCTAACGAATATTAGAAATTAGAAATCTAACGGTTGGATTTGGAATTATGTCCAAATCAAATTTGAAAAAGGTCGCTGTAAGTGCAGTTCGATGGCCGTTGATGGAAATCGACTGTACGGGCCTTGATAAAATTATTAAAAATAGTAATAATTTGTGTAAAATCATAAGAAATGATTTAGAAAGAATTGGGATGAAAAACTCCATATTTGAAAAGATAAAAATAGATTTTTATCGAAATGAACTAGTTTTGAACTAGAATTACAATTCTATTTATTTTTAAATAAATAAATTGAATTTGAAATGGTTTTGAAAATAACCAGAATTTCCAATGATTGCATTGGAATGGATTTGAATCGAAATTGCCTTCGGAATATTTCGATGTTGGATTTCGTGATGATACAGATATTGTTATGGGAATTTGAAAGATATATATATATATATATATATATCGTTATTTCCAATGCGATATTTGTTAGTCGTAGAATTTGATATTGAATATAAGCTGGTATATTTTCTATTCAGAGCCTTGTATTGAATATCAAATGTGATTTGGGTTTGTCGTGAATGGTGTCTTCACTAACACTGTTCTTGAACCCAGTTGAGAAAAGATTAAATCTTTTTATTTAGATTTAATGAAGTGTACCAATTCAATAATATTTAATTGGAATTGAATTGATATTGATTTTTGGGTTTATCGTGAACAGTGTTTTAAATAACACTCGTTCTTTAACCCGATAATTAATGAATGTGATTTTGGGTTTATCGTGAACCGTGTTTTAAATGACACTGATTCTTTAACCCAGTCGAAGATTAAAACTAAGTGGAGTTTTAATGAATCTTTAATTAGATTGAAATGATCGAAAATGGAGTATCACCAGTTTTGCTCCAGGCGATAGTTAAATCTTTAATTAGATTTGAACGTGAAATGGTAATTGAATTTACCGATAACACTGTGGTGTTAGATATGAAGTATTACCAGTTTTACTTCATGGGATGAATAGGTTGGGATGGGGAAATTAAAATAAATAATTACTTCGGTAAGGTTCGCTAATCCCGACTAGTTTGAATTGAGATTCAAAAATAGAATAAAGAATAAATTCAAGGAATTTATCTTGGATAAAATTAATGGGAACCTTTCCCTATGAATGTGAAATTTAGAAACTAACTGTCGATTAGCCAAGCAGAATGGTTTTCTGAATATTGATCTGATGTTGGTTTCGGCCTTCGGGGTTAATATTTGGGGAATTATTCTCTTGATTAATTTACGGTTAGTGACTAATGAATTGGAATGAGGCGTATGTTGTGTTTGTGAAACACTTATTTAAAATATACGCGAGTTATTCGGAAAGACCGGGTTTATCCCATTCTGAATAACTGATACGACGATAAGTCGAAGATGAAGACGGTGGTCGAAGACCGGAAGTCTTCACGTCGTTTGGGTGATTACTGATGATCTTGATTGGGCTGTACACCCAAGAAGATGGAAACAGTTGGTGATCGTCCAGACGTACTTGGAGATCGATGGATATGCGGGGTACTAGGTGCCTCCGGTTTCGTTCAGACCCAGAACGGACTTGTAAATGGACTGTGTGTCTGACATTGGATTTTAGTCCGTGTGATTGATCTCTATTAAATATATATCTGTTTGGTGGCAGAGAATTTATTCTCTTGCTTAACGCCCTTCTCTGAGACGTACGAGCTCAGGGGTTATATATTGATGGATATCAAACGCATGGAGTGAATTGCCTGGGTGGCATGCCTAAGTGGCAATTGATCGAGGCTTCTGTTGAAAAGCAAAGTCTTGTGGTGATGATCAAAGCAAGGCCTTTGTGGCGTAGCTTTGTGTAATGTTTACTTCGCGAGTTTCACACCCGGTATGAACCAAAAACGGGAGACTGACCTCAGGGAGGGCATGCGTTTCTTTCTAGTTAGAAGTGGCGTCAGTGGTTTTACACGCCCTGACGAGTTTGACTTATGTGGTTGTTGCTGTTGCGAGGCGCCTCGAATCGATCGGTCGTTCTCGAACCGATGGAGTCATTTAGTTGGCTCATTTACGCCCCATAGGGCGGGGGAACGCATGTTCAGGGTTTAAGTTTAATCCACATCGGTGGACCGGCCCTGTCGCTCCAAGGGTCGATGCGCTCTGACCCTATGGCTCGGGCTAGAGAGTCACGAATCGGTTGAGGACTATCTTTTGCCTCGGTTCATAGACGGAAATCCAATTTCCAAATACGTGACATTTGCGGTTTTATTTGTAGAGCCTAGTATGGCGACATGATATATGGTACCCATGCCGCCTATGATTGATACTTATGATTTGAAGTTGTTTTATACACTATGCACTTATAATAGTATCAAACGATTTGTTTTAAACGTATCAAGCATTCTTTGGCTGTTATAAGGGAAAACCCTATCCTCGGCTGCGTTGCATTGTGTGATGGGACCTGGGTCTTATAACAGCTTCATTTTTCTTTATTTAGCATTGCGCTGTTTGTTTTATGCACTGGTATTCTTGGGAGGAAACCCGTTCCGTGTTATACGGCGTGGTCCCTTGATTTACCTAATGATTTAAAATAAAGATTAATAACTGTTTTAGTTCTCACACCAGTCACATGACTGACCTGGAGTTTATTGTTTTAACCTAAACTCTGGGTGCCCTAATTTTTGACACGGGCAGCTAGTAGTTTTGGTTTTGCAGATTTATATTCACAGGATCCTGGGTTACAGCTGGAACGATATCCGGAAAGCTTTGTATTCGTATATCTCTTCTAGTTGTGTATTGTATTATTTTCCGCTGCGATGTATTTAAATGTAATTTAAATCTCTGATATTTCTGTGTAATATTCATTTATACTCTGTACATTCTTGTAATCTGGTGCATTGTTGTAATAACAATGAAATGTTCTTCTGTTTGTGTTCTGTTGTGGCTTGTTCTCGAACTATCCAACGCTTTCATTTACGGGGAAGTTACGGGTTTTTACAGTTGGTATCAGAGCTTTGGTTTACAAAGCTTAGAGAACAAGACACATTAGAACCATACGAAAGAATTCATCAGATATTGGATTAGTAATATCCAATTAGAATGACTCGTTAGAGATAGGATCAGTAGTATCCTAGAACGAGTGTGAAGAGTATAGTTTTCAAATGAAAACAAATTTGTTTTGAAAATTTAAATCGTTTTAAACGTATTTGATTATTTATTTATTTTGAATATGGACATTCCAATATATAAAGATTTTGCATATACGCGTCATGAACGTATATTCGAAGTTTTAATATACTGGATAGATATAGGACCGCACTCTAGTAGCCCGGAGATGTTCTGATGGTGGTTCGAAACATCATCAGCATTTATTTTCGAGTGACGAAGGTGTGATACCTATATATTTCCATTAGACTGGTGTGAGAACCAAAACCTATATATATAGCTAGGACACATTGTTGTGAATTGGCATCAAAAACATGATTTTTGTATATGTATCAAATCATGAATTTGAAACTCTAATTCACTAATTGATTGATGTTTGTGTTGTTTGTTTAGTTGTTTGCTAATTTTTAACCATTAAGCCTAATTGGATCAAATATTGAATTATATTGAAAATTGGTCGCATTTGCTTGCATATATATATTCTTGCATTGAACAGGTCATAGCAAGGAGGCTAGAGCAGAGAATAAAATTTGTTTGCCCGACAAATAGGTACATGTTTACTACATAATTTACTGTTTTGTTTGGGTGATGATGATTTTATGAGCCTATTGGCTAGCCGCTTGGCTTTTTCTTTTTCTTTTTGAGATCTGAAGGACCGGGGAAGCTATTTGAGATTTCCCGATGCTCCCGGTGCAGGGGAGGTTATGGCGAAATTTTTCGAAAATTTAGGGTGTTAGCCAAATTTTTGAAGAATTTGAAAATTCTCAGAAACTGAAAAGTTAGAGAATGAAAGCCAGATCGAGCGTAGAGTTGATTAATCAAACCACTTTCGACTTTGTTCCTTTTCGGGGACGAAAAGTTTTAAGTGGGGGAGATTGTAACAACCCGAAAATCTGGGCCAGTTTAAAATTTTTACTTTGGCAATTTTAGCGAATTTTGATTATTTAAAATGAATTATTTTAAATAATATCGACGAGAAATTTATTTTGAATGAAATTCGACGTATATATTTATATGCGTCGTCGTTAGAATATAATAATTATATATATAATTATAAATAGAATTGAAAATGGCGCGGTAGTTCGATAATTCGATTTCAAACTTCAATTGAATGTATCGGGTGCAAAACAATCAGGATTTTAGTGAAACCAAAAATGATAGGATCTAATTGATAATATCTTTCTATCGAATCCGAAAAATCAAAATTTCATAGCGGGAATCAAAAGATATGTCCAGTTGAAAATTCTGAATAGTCGCTATGGAATTCAGGCCCTTAAAAATTGAAATTTTGCAAACGACCTCGGATTTCGACGAAACCAGTTTTGTTGGGTCCGTGATGTCAAATTATTACTAGGTTTCAAATTTCATAATTTTTCGAATCCATATGTGGGCGTGGCAAAGGAAAACGCGTTTGACCAGTTTTAGTTGATTTTAATCGACTGGAAAATGGCCATTTTTCAAACGGTCTCAGAATTCGACGAAACTAGTTTTGTTAGGACCGTATCGTCAATACGAAGCTAGAAAATATTTTTCGAGAATTTTTAGAGTTAGTATGTGACCCCGGTAATTTGAAATGTACGTTTAAAATTCAATATAGTGATTTAAATGTAAATTTAACAGAAACTGATTCAAACGATCAAATCAGCTTACGATACATATCCCATTGTGTTCGGAATGGGGGTAATTAGCTATGGACAACAGTCGGTGGGCCTGATTTCGAGTTCAAATAAAAAGTCAACCTTTTTAATAAAATTAAAATAAAATTAATATAAACAATACCCCCCTTCTCTTACTTCTCTCTCCACATCAGTTATTTCTAAAAAAAAAAAAAAAAACTTAAAAACTAAAACCGCGTCACCTACCCTCGATTAGCCCTCGCGACACCGCTGACGCCGACCACCGCATCCACCACTGGCGCCTCCGCCGAGTTCCTCCCTCCTCAGGCCTCTCCCCTTCCACCGTTCGAACCCACGAAGTACCCAACACCCAAAATCGATGACCCCCATTTTCTGATCCGAGCGCCGCGCCCACTGACCCTCCAACCGCCGTGCCAAGCGAAACCCTTCCCCCCCTCAGACCAGCGAACACCCTCCTCCTCCCTCTTCAAGCACAAAAACTGAGCCTTAGTCTCGCTCCAGCAGCCCCGCACCCAATCCGCCGACCACAGGAAGCACCGCGCCGCTCCAGCGAATCCCAATGGCGCATTCCCACCCCCTATTACTTCCTGTAAGTTTATTTATTTATTTTGTTTACTTTCTATGTAATTTGATTTAAAATTGAAAAATCGGTTTTAATATATAACCCCGTGTTTTAAAAGTCTGATTTTGAAGGGATATAACATTGTTTATAAAATAATGATAATTTATATATCTTTTGTTTGTTAAAGATTTGATCTTTGGTTAGTTAAAGGTTTGATCTTTTGGTTGTTGAAGATTTGAGATTTATATATATAATATATAAAAATATGATTTTTATTAAGTTAAAGCTATGATTTTTATTAATAAAGATTATATTTTTTATATTATAGAAAGGTTAAAAATATAATTTTCATATAGTAGGCAGGATGAGAATATGATTTTTTTTAGTAGAGATTATAAAAATATAATTTTTATATGGTAGAGAATATAAAAAATATCACCTTTATATATGTAATGAAATAAAATTTCAATTTTTATATTAAAGGAAGTATAAAAATATAATCTTTTATATTGTAGAAGGTTAAAAATATAATTTTTATATAGAAGGAAACGGTGTAAAAATAGAATTTTTATCTATATAGTAGTGGAATAAAAATGTGATTTCTATATATGTAGAGAATACAGGTGAAGAAAGTGATAAGAGACGAGAACTGTGAAGATTTCCTGCATTAGAAGTGTCGTGGAGTTAGGATTAGCTATCGGTGAGAACTTCTCACTCTTCAATTTCTTTTTCTAGTTATATATACTAGGATGCAGACGGTGTTTAGTAGCACCCGACACCCGTCATCCACAGACCATGGATGGCTTGTTTGTTAAATTGTTTGGTTGAGTAGTTAGTTAGAATATTTGATTGAATGGAATTGTTTGGTGAGATGAAATTGATTTGATTGATGTGTGAATGGCGTGGGCCTTCACTAGACCGGGGATAAGGCTAGACCTTGTCCCGTTTCTAGTATCGTGCCGTTATGCCGCCGAAATTTTCTAAAATAAGTTAGAAAAATAAAAATACCATTTTATTTGAAGAATGAACTGAATAGAAATTCATATGTTAAAAATAAAATGTTTTATCGTTAAAAATATAGTTTTTAACGTGAAGTGAATAAAATAAAATATTCATTTACAAACCAGACGGTTTGTTTATGTACACTGATTTGACTGACATGGATTGGGATGATAAATTTTACACATCGCCCAACTGCACAAATAAAATATGTGTTTGATTGTTTGAAACCCCACACGGGTGTCGGGATGAAATTTGAAGTTCACTCATCCTGATTGATTAAATATGTCGATCGATTGATTGACAGGCTGTTATAAGCGTTAGATATCTATATTTGATGCTTATACAGTGTAGTGCACTTTGGTTGATGGTTGATTATTTTTCAATGCTACTATATACATGTGTTGTATGAAAATCCATATAATTAATTTTATATGGTGATTGATTGGGCCTCATTCCAATTTGAAAAATAAAGTTATAAAATAAAAGTTCATGTGTTGACAGTACTCATCCATTGAGATTGGTCATGTGTTGAACGAAATATTTTAGTAATAAAATTTACATCTTTATCAATATAAAATAAAAGTTCATGTGTTGACAGTACTCATCCATTGAGATTGGTCATGTGTTGAACGAAATATTTTAGTAATAAAATTTACATCTTTATCAATATAAAATAAAAGTTCATGTGTTGACAGTACTCATCCATTGAGATTGGTCATGTGTTGAATGAAATATTTTAGTAATAAAATTTACATCTTTATCAATATAAAATAAAAGTTCATGTGTTGACAGTACTCATCCATTGAGATTGGTCATGTGTTGAACGAAATATTTTAGTAATAAAATTTACATCTTTATCAATATAAAATAAAAGTTCATGTGTTGACAGTACTCATCCATTGAGATTGGTCATGTGTTGAACGAAATATTTTAGTAATAAAATTTACATCTTTATCAATATAAAATAAAAGTTCATGTGTTGACAGTACTCATCCATTGAGATTGGTCATGTGTTGAACGAAATATTTTAGTAATAAAATTTACATCTTTATCAATATAAAATAAAGGTTCATGTGTTGACAGTACTCATCCATTGAGATTGGTCATGTGTTGAACGAAATATTTTAGTAATAGAAATATTTGAAATAGAATATTTGAAAATAGAAATATGTGAAGCCGTGTTGATTAGATTGACGCCATTTTGACGTGAACGATATTTATATCGATTTTATTCATTTTAAAATGAATATTGAAAAGTGATTTCGAAATCGAATATTTTGAAATGAAATTTGAATCAAATTGAATAGAAAACGAATTCGAATCGAATTTGTTTTGAAAATATAACGAATTTGATTTCAATGGAATATACAACGAATTGAATCGAATAGAAAACCAATTTGAATTGAATCGAATTAAGAACGACTTTCGAAATGAATTGAATTAAAAACGATTTCGAAATGAATTGAATTGAAAACGATTTCGAAATGAATTGAATTGAAAACGATTTCGAAATGAATTGAATTGAAAACGATTTCGAAATGAATTGAATTGAAAACGAATTCAAATTGAATTAAAAACGATTTCGAAATGAGTTGAATTGAAAACGATTTCGAAATGAATTGAATTAAAAACGATTTCGAAATGAATTGAATTGAAAACGATTTCGAAATGAATTGAATTAAAAACGATTTCGAAATGAAATGAATATTGAAAAGTGATTTCGAAATCGAATATTTTGAAATGAAATTTGAATCAAATTGAATAGAAAACGAATTCGAATCGAATTTTTTTTGAAAATATAACGAATTTGATTTCAGTGGAATATACAACGAATTGAATCGAATAGAAAACCAATTTGAATTGAATCGAATTAAAAACGACTTTCGAAATGAATTGAATTAAAAACGATTTCGAAATGAATTGAATTGAAAACGATTTCGAAATGAATTGAATTGAAAACGATTTCGAAATGAATTGAATTGAAAACGAATTCAAATTGAATTAAAAACGATTTCGAAAGGAATTGAATTGAAAACGATTTCGAAATGAATTGAATTGAAAACGATTTCGAAATGAATTGAATTAAAAACGATTTCGAAATGAATTGAATTGAAAACGATTTCGAAATGAATTGAATTAAAAACGATTTCGAAATGAAATGAATTGAAAACGATTTCGAAATGAAATAAATTGAAAACAAATTCGAAATGAAATGAATTGAAAACGATTTCGAAATGAAATGAATTGAAAACGATTTCGAAATGAATTGAATTGAAAACGAATTCAAATTGAATTAAAAACGATTTCGAAATGAATTGAATTGAAAACGATTTCGAAATGAATTGAATTGAAAACGAATTCAAATTGAATTGAAAGCGAATTGAAATGAATTCAAATTGAATTGAAATTTGAATTGAATAGAAATGAATTTTAAAACGAATTTATAAAGAAGAACTCAATTTTGATTTGAATTGAAAAGGAAGTTGAAATTGCTTTTGAAACGAATTTAAAACTATTCATATAATTCGTTTTAAATAGAAATCGACGAAATATATATTATATATATTATATATATAATATAATGGCCTGAATATAACGCGCCGCGCCGCGGCAGTTCGCGAATTTCGACCATTTATTTCAAACGGACATTACGGGAGATCCGACCGTCGGATTCTCCTAAAACCGGAACCGTTGGGTTCGTATCGAAAAGAGCTTTCTAACGAATATTAGAAATTAGAAATCTAACAGTTGGATTTGGAATTATGTCCAAATCAAATTTGAAAAAGGTCGCTGTAAGTGCAGTTCGATGGCCGTTGATGGAAATCGACTGTACGGGCCTTGATAAAATTATTAAAAATAGTAATAATTTGTGTAAAATCATAAGAAATGATTTAGAAAGAATTGGGATGAAAAACTCCATATTTGAAAAGATAAAAATAGATTTTTATCGAAATGAACTAGTTTTGAACTAGAATTACAATTCTATTTATTTCCATTTTTAAATAAATAAAAATGGCGAAAAATCGCTATAAAATATTGTAAGCAACATAGGTTGCAAATAAACGAATTGTGCTTGAATTGTTTGATATTTGATGGTTGTATGTGTATGACATGAAAATAACACTAAATAACTGAAAGACGAATGTCGAATAATATAACCATATAAAGAATCGATTTAAATTCTAATGACGTGAATTACTTGAAAAGGCCGAGCTAACCCTCATTTCAAATAATTCATCGAGCGATTCGAATTGGAAAATGCAAAGACGATTCAAGACCGACCATCTTCGTATCGGTTGGATGGGCGCTACTGAAGTTCCTAACCGGAGTAGCTACCGGAAAGGGACGGAAGTAGTAGCCGTCTGAACGTATATGTTGATTGGACGGATATACGAGGAATTTGACGCCTCCGGTTTCGTTCAGACCCAGGACGGACTTGTAAATGGACTGTGTGTCTGACATTGGATTTCGTTCTATATTGATTGATCTCTGTTAAATATATATCTGTTTGGCGGCGGAGAATTTATTCTTTTGCTTAACGCCCTTCTCTGAGACGTACGAGCTCAGGGGTTATATATCGATAGAAATCAATCGTATGGAGTGGACTGCCTATGTGGCATGCCAAGATGCTATGATCAAGGCTTCTGTTGCAAAGCAAAGTCTTGTGGATGATGATCAAAGCAAGGTCTACGTGGCCTAGCTTTGTGTATTTCGTAGATTCGCGAACCTCACACCCCGGTATGAGTTAAAAACGGGATACGGACTGCAGGGAGAGCACGACGTTTCTTTCTAGCTATGGTGGTGTCAGTGACTTACCAGCCCTGACATATATATCTATTTTTCACCTTTGTGGTTGTTGGAATGCGAGGCGCCTCGATTATAGGTCTGTAAGGACCGGGAAACGTGTGTTCAGGAATTTCCAATCCTCAAACGTAAGAGAGGACCGACCCTGAAGATCCAGGGGTTACCCAGAGTGCGTAGTCCCGAGGCATTTGCTAGAGTGTCTCGAAGCGGAGAGGAGCTTGCCCCTTGCCTCGACTCATGACGGAAATCCAATTTCCAATACGAGATAACGAATTCGATTGTAACTTATATATGACGACATAGTGGCATGGGACGCTCATGTCGCCTATGATTGATATTTATGATGCTATTCGTTTTCGAAACATATATGCACTAGTAATAATACCAAATGATTTTGCTTTATACGTATCAAGCATATTTGGCTATTATAAGGTAAAACTCTATCCTCCGGCTTGCGTTGCATTGTGTGATGGGACCTGAGTCTTATAATGGCTTCATTCTTTCTAAAAGCATTGCGTTGTTTTAAAAAGAATTTACTTTGTTTTAAATGCACTAGCAATCACTGGAGTTAACCCGTTCCGCGAAAGCGGCGTGGTCCTATGATTTGTTGTTACTGTTGTTTAACTGTTAAATAGATTCCTCATACCAGTCCCCATGACTGACTCGTTGTTTGTTTCACTTTGCAAACGCGGGTGCCCTTATTTCCACACGGGCAGCCTAGTACATAGGTGACAGGTGGTTTTTGGTTCTGCACTGCTGCATAGCGTGCACTTTTGGCTCATGGCGAGGCTGACTTCATAGAGATGACTTAGATATTTTCCGCCATTACTGTATTCATATTATGATTCCGCCACTGGCGATGCAGACTGATTTACTTTCCGTATTTCTCACTATATGTATATGTATTCCGCCTTCGGCGATGTAGACTGATACTCTTATTATGTCACTGCATGTATGTATTCCGCCTCTGGCGATGATGACTGATCACTTCCCTTTCTTTTTACTAAGTATATCCCACGTTATGCTATTCTGATATTCCTACATGTTGTGATTCCGCTGTCATATCCATGTAAAAGTATTTTATTTATTGTTTCTGCTATTATCTGTACTCTGCTATGATGATTAATGTGTTATTTCCTAATGATTATCCTTAATACCGCCCCTCAGATTTTGGGATCGTCACAGTTGGTATCAGGGGTGGCCAGGTCGACACTGTTGTCGACCTGGGGAGGCTAGGTCGACACCATGGTCGACCCTATGGTCGATCTGGTCTCTGGAAGGGAATTTTCCCGCCCAGCCCAGTTTGAACCTAAAATTCGAATTTTGAATTTTAAACTGAGCTGTTTGAATTTAAATTTTATTCTGAAAACTTCCGAAGGTCATAACTCCTTCATACGGAATCCGATTCGCGCAAACTCGGACTCTATCTCAGGCAGAATTCCGAGACGAACGCAATGGTGTAACCCATTTCCCTTAATTCTTTCATTTAGAATTAATTACACTTTAATTTGTGAAGCTTAATGTTATAGAATTCATGGGGTGTTACATCCCCCCCCCCCTTTAAAAGGATTTCGTTCCCGAAATCTTCAAGTTAGGAAGAATGTATATCTTACCATCCAACAGTCCATCTACTCAACCAACAATCACAGGCGTCCACTGTCCTTAAAAGACTTTTAATGCTTCATGATCATATGCATAGTGTGTGTACATGTCCTTATCTAATGCAGAAATCAGGCGGTTTACTGATTCAGTTGACCTCCTTAATGCGAATCATGTATGTGTCATGAATCCATTATGTATGCAAAATTTTCCTACTCATATTTCTACATGAGTGTGCGACGACCATATGACAGCATATCAAGTTTCAACCATATGAGTATATATATATATATATGAATATGCAATATGAAGTGACTGAGCCGATCTATAACCCAGGGTGTGTGCGTATATGCATCCACGAGCAACCACTAGCAACCATTTGCAGCCATCATCCATAACATGTTTTCAAATACATGTTTGCATCCATTTGTTTTCTACCTAAGGAGTTAGGAAAAGGACCGAGGAGATATTCCTAAAAAGATGGATAAAGCATGAGGTAGTCCTTCTACTCTTGATAGGTATGAAGTGGGCGCTCTTAGTAAGCCTATCCACTATTACCCAAATGCTAGTATTGCCTCTTCTCGACCTAGGTAGTCCATCAATGAATTCCATTGAAATGCTATCCCACTTCCACTGTGGGACCTCTAAAGGATGAAGTAGTCCTCCAGGCTTCTTCTGTTCCGCCTTGACCCGTTGGTAGGTCATGCACTTAGAAACAAAATCTGCCACGTCTTGCTTCATGCCGTTCCAAAAGAAAGTCCTTTTTATATCCTTGTACATCTTATCACCGCCAGGGTGTATAGTCAACTTGGAATGATGCGCTTCCTCGAGAACCTTCTTTGTCAACTCCCTTGCTTGTGGGATGCATAATCTTCCATCTCGCCTCAGCCAACCCTTATCATCGATGGCGTACCTACTGAGGTGACTAGAAGTCTCACCCCTAATAAGTTTATCAATCACATCAACAAGTTGAGGGTCTTCACGTTGTGCAGCCCCTATTGAGTCCAAGAGAGTAGGGTATACTTCGAGAGATGCTAACAAACCCGGTACAAAATCTGAGGAGGGCCTAAAGTTAAAACTGGCTATATACTCCAGGCTTTGCCTTTCCACAAAGAGAGGGCTTAGGGTCAGTTTCTTTCGGCTCAATGCATCTGTTACTACGTTGCCTTTGCCGGGAGTATAGGAAATTTCAAAGTCATACGAGGCAAGAAACTCCATCCATCTTTGCTGCATCAAGTTAAGATCCTTCTGGGAGAAGAGATATTTCAACGATTTATGGTCAGTGTATAATTCAAACTTCTCACCTAGGAGATAATGGCGCCAAGACTTAAGCGCAAAGACGATGGCGGCTAACTCAAGATCGTGGGTTGGGTAGTTCTTTTCATGAACTTTCAATTGTCTTCCGCCATAAGCTACTACCCTTCCTTCTTGCATTAGAACAACGCCTAGTCCCGTTCCACATGCATCCGTGTATACTGTGAACATTTTGCTTCCATCTGGCAAAGTCAGAACTGGGGCTGTTGTAAGAGCCTTTTTTAATTGTTGGAAAGCAAACTCGCAGTCCAAATCCCAAGTGAACGCCAGATTCTTCTTTGTTAGCCTTATGAGTGGAGCTGAAATTTTCGCGAAATCCCTAATATACTTTCGGTAAAAACTGGCTAGCCCAAGAAAGCTTCGAACTTCGGTTGTATTTCTTGGTGTCTTCCAATCTTGCACTGCCACCACTTTCGCGGGTTCCACGGCCAACCCCTCTTTGGACACTATATGCCCTAGAAATCTTACCTCCTTTCTCCAAAAGTGGCACTTGGAGAATTTGGCTTTTAGCTGATGTGAGCGGAGAGTTTCCATGATTTCTTTCAGATGCTGAGCATGGTCTTCTTCATTCTTTGAGAAGATTAATATATCATCTACGAAGACAACCAAAAATTTGTTGAGGAATTCTCTGAACACCCTGCTTATTAGGTCTACGAAATTAGCGGGTGTGTTTGTCAAGCCGAAAGGCATGACAAGCCACTCGAAGAAACCGTCTGGGGTTCTGAACGCCGTTTTATTAATGCTATCTTCAGCTACTCTTAGCTGATGAAACCCAGTTGCCAGATCAAGTTGGGAGAAGACCGTCGCACCTACAAGCTGGTCAAACAAATCGTCGATTCGGGGAAGAGGGTGCCTATTTTTCTTGGTCAATTTGTTTAACTCCCTATAGTTGACGCAAAGGCGAAGTGAACCATCCGCTTTGGTTGCGAACACCACTGGAGCACCCCATTCCGAAATGCTCCATCTAATGAACCCTTTTTCGAGAAGTTCTTTAACCTGCTTACTGAGCTCCTTTCTCTCCTTCGGAGCCATGTGTCTGACAGGTAAAGCTACAGACTTTGCATTATCCACAAGATATATGCGGAAGTCTATTTCCCGCTTTGGAGGTAAACCTTTCACTACCTCAAAGATATTCGTATATTCCCGGACTACTCTAACCGGTTGCAAATTTTCATCAGAAGCATCAAGTGACTCTAGATAACTAAGCATAACAGCATTCAAGGGATTACAAGAAATTTCTAGAGTGTTACCAAGCCGAGTCAAGAGTCTAACTACTCTTTTCTCACAATCAAGAATGGCACTACTACTGGATAACCATTCCGTGCCTAAGATCAAACCATATCCCGAGAAGCCCAAAACAAAGGCATCACAACTAAACTCAACGCTGAGAATAGAGATTTTCAAACCCAAAAAAACCATTGACAAGTAAGCGGAGCCCCCAATTGGATTTGAAACTACTAAGGGATCTTCTACCATACTAGTGTCTAGATGCAGAGATTCTACTAAGGTAGATGAAATAAAAGAGTGTGATGCACCAAAGTCAAAAAGTGTGCGAACTAGATGATCATAAAGATAGACTACACTTTCTATAGAAATATTACTAACTCGTTCCTGCTGAGGTGCCACTAGTGCATGAACCTAACCCCCTGAAGTGGATTCGGCTTTCTGTCCCTGCCCTTTCTTCTTTGGGCAGTCCTTAGCTTGGTGCCCAGTCTCTCCACAATGGAAGCAACCACCCATCTTCGCCTTCCTTTTTCGGAAGTCTTTTGATATATGTCCCACAATGCCATAGAAATTGCACCTTCTCTTCTCATGGGGATTATTGTTCTTCCCTCCTTTCTTAAAGTCTGTTTTCTTTGCTTGTAGACCCTCTTTCTTCTCTTCCACCTTAGTTTCTTTCTTGTCGTGGTCTTCCTCATGTAGCAACGCCATGTCCACCAAGCTTTCATAAGTCGCTCCCATGGATACATGGGTCATAGCAAGGCTGTGTAGAGGCTCATTCAAACCCTTGACGAAGCAAAATGCCTTCTTGTGTTGGGTGTTTACTATGTCTAGCCCAAATCTGGCAAGCTGATTAAACTGATTAACATACTCCCTGATTGTCATACTTCCCTATTTCAGACTTAGAAACTTTTCCATTTGTAGGCTTCTTTCGGCTTGGGAGAGGAATTTCACTGCAAACCTTGTCCTGAAGTCTTCCCATGTTTCCACCGCCCTCTGAGCATTGATAATTTCCCACCAATAGGAAGCTTCATCCTTAAGCAACCATACTGCTAGTTGTATCTTTTGCCTGTCATCAACTCCGAAGATGACAAACAGATCCTCAGTCTCCTTTAGCCAGTTTCTTGCTCCTACAAAGGACTCTGTTCCATAAAAGTCTTTTCCACCCATAGCCTTAAAGTCTCTACATGTTTTTGCGAAGGCATTTCCACGAGGAGGAGGAGGAACCGCGTCCACTGGAGGAGGGATGTCTGCTGGGCCCGCGCCATTGGCCCTTGCTTCTAAGTACCTCCTAAACCAGCCGTAAATTAGCACTCCTTCTGGGAGGTTAAGGTCTCCAGACATGCTGAAATAGAAAGGAAAAATTCAAAACGAAGGACAGAGAGAGATAGATAGGGCACACGGCTTTGGGGGATTTTGTCTTTTTATAAACATAACACTTTTTCTTGAAAAATGCTTCTTTAAACTTTTTTTTTTTTTGAAAACAATTTCAAATTTTTTTATCTTATCTGGTAAACCTATGCTCTGATACTAAGTAAAACACCCCACCTCCGTTAAGGTCACTCACAAAGGGAATGCCTTAACTTTGGTAGAGGTTTATAAGTAAAAGCCACAGATAAACTCAAGACAGATATAAATACATATATTTTAAACAGCGGAAACCAAACAAACTTTTATTTCTTTAATATGTGTTCAAACAAAACATTTCCATAATTGTCTCAAAATACTTCCATCATTACAACCTCATAACTGTCTTGATTATTAAAGAAGCATAAAACATAACTAAAGTGACAAAAATCCCCATAGTGATATCCAAAGCTATAATCCGAGCAAAATAGATCCAAATCATACATCTACGGTCTTGGAGCTTGTAAAGAGCCTAACTGAGCTGAACTGTTTCCTCCTTGTGGACCATGGGGGGGGGGACGAAAGAAAATAGAGTCAGACATAACGCCTGAGTAAATCTAGTAACTCTTCAGTATGTGAATAAGAAAAGGGCATGATAGATATATACTGAAAATAGGAAAGTGTCACAAGCTAAGGAAGTGTCGAATGTACTATGGCACCCATATTATATCTCTGCACCAACTTGAGTTTAGTACAACTGGCACCCCATGTTGAGGGTGAAGTGATCCCCATTTTCTAAAGATTGGCTCCTACTCGCGTTAACATGTGTCATACGGCCCCCAAGAATTGTAGATACCTATGCTCGTCCCACTATGGGGTGTATCAAGACCCATGGTGGCGGCCCCGACACAAATTCTAGAAGGCATAGGTTATACTACTGATGTCCCCAGTGCCTTGGTTGTCTGCTCCGGAGTAAGTGCACGCCCACACCCCGTTAGACCTACACTGTGCACCCACCGCCGTCGTTTTGACCACTTACAATCAGCCCAGTAATCGTGCCCCACCCTGCATAGTTTCTGGGTACCGTTGATACATAACTTGGGTTTCTACTGAAACGGGTCCCTCGTTACCAGGATTTTCTAGTCAAACATGTTAACTGGTTAAGTGTCTGTATTTACCTAACCCCACCCATCAATTCTTGTTAACATGTTGAATTTTGGTTAAGTGTTATAGTTGACTTAACCCTACCATCTGTCCTTAGCCTCTTAGGAGCACCTGACCACTGACATTACACATGTATTGCTACGGTTACTGGATATGTCGGTTGGTTCCGGGCAGGTTTACATCGTAGCTCAGTCTAACCTCGGGTGCTTATTGGGCTCAATGCTTAACCACCCATATTGGATAGGTATTGTTGTGACTACTAGACAGCCGGGCGGGTCCGGGTAGGTTTACATTACAACTCAATCCAACCTTAGGTTAAGCATATCGTGTTTTCTAAATTTACATATTTTAATACTTCTCAATTATATATGTAAATGTCATGTCTTTTATTTTTGGGTATATCAATTCATACCACTTAAATGTCATTGTCATTGGCATGTGCCAAACATGCCAACATATATTTTCAATGTTTTACACCCAACGTTATTACCCCCGTTTATACATTCGCAACATTATAACAAATGTTGGGCTCGACACAATTCAGCCCAACTTTATAAACGTGAGAAAAAGGGGAAATCAAGAACATGTAATACATAAATGTGTGTGGCGCATGAAATTGCAATTTAGCGATTCAACTAACATATAATATGGGTCATGTGAACTTGCATTCAAATCAAAGTATAACTAAGTAGGTTACATATGAAATGACATAGTTTAGGCTAATACAAACTTGTGTTTAAACATGTTTAACTTGGCATAATGTCAATCACAGAGCTAGCATGTTGTATATTCACCAAAATGTCCAATTATAACTTCTAGTCACATAGCCTATTCAACATGAACTTGCATAGTTTATGAAACCCAAATGATACTTAACATTGATCCAATTATACTTGCAAATAAACATGAGAATGACATCATAGGTTTTGGGTCATGTAGGCATAAAAGGTTTCTAATCTTGAACATGTTTATATAAGCCTTAATTTAGACTAAGTGAATGTATATAGTCCATGCAATAGGCATAAACATAAAGGGATCAAATTCTAGTTTTTTCCACAAACTTACAAGTGCCATTGTTTTTCATATACAATTGTTCAATAGGCTTGCATCAATCAATTTATGCCACAAACATCAATACACAAGTGATGATAGAACCATTACAATACATAGAATTTATACAATAACACAATTCTATTTTCATTTACATCGAATCACATCGCAGTTTTTATTCATATTCTGAAAGGTCACTATAATTACAACAAATGCAGAATCTTGAATTCTGGATTCTGAATTCTGAAATTGAGATGCGCTCCTTTTGGTAGATTAACGTTGCGCTGATTAATTTGATTAAACTTTTATCTTCTTCTTAATTTGATTCATCTCTAGGCTTTTCTCTCTTGACGGCTATGTTCAAATCCTCTCAGGAAGCATGACGACTCCCTTCTTATTTTTTTGTGTGAATTTTTAGTTGAGACTTAGGGTGTATTTATAGATTTTTAAATTGTTTTGAGCCGTCAGATGAAGACAGGAGGTATCTAGACCATACAAAGTTCAAAGAGCTAATCAAGAGGTGGCAGTCAGCCCTAGTGACACACAGAGCCACAGAAATTCGAGCCAGAGCCAGACCTAACCAGCCAGGTCGACCAGGCAGGTCGTCACCAAGGTCGACACTATAGTCGACCTGGGGTGGCCAGGTCGACACTGTTGTCGACCTGGGAGGCCAGGTCGACACCATGGTCGCCCCTATGGTTGACCTGGTCTCTGGGCGGGAATTTTCCCGCCCAGCCCAGTTTGAACCTGAAATTCGAATTATGAATTTTAACTGAGCTTTGAATTTAAATTTTATTCTGAAAACTTCCGAAGGTCATAACTCCTTCATACGGAGTCCGATTCGCGCAAACTTGGACTCTATCTCAAGTAGAATTCCGAGACGAACGCCATGGCGTAACCCATTTCCCTTAGTTCTTTCATTTAGAATTAATTACACTTTAATTTGTGCAGCTTAACGTTATAGAATTCACGGGGTGTTACACTAAAGGTACCGGAAATTTGGGACATCACAGATAAAATTTACATTTTTTAATGATTTGTTTTGCTCGTATCAAGCATATTTTGGCCATTATAAGGTAAAACTCTATTCTCCGGTTTGTGTTGCATTGTGTGATGGGATCTGAGTCTTATAATGGCTTTTTATCTTTATAAAAAGCATTGCGATATTTAAAAGATTTATTTGTTTTAAAAGCACTGGCAATCCAATGGAGTAAACCCGTTCAGCGAAAGTGGCGTGGTCCTGTGATTAGCCATATTGTAAAGTGTGTTACGTAGATTTCTCATACCAGTCCCATGACTGCCTTGTAGTTTGTTTCACTTGCAAACTCGGGTGTCCCTTTTTCTACATTGGCAGCCTTTTATTCAGGTTTTAGCAGGCTCTTTCTGGATAGCTGGAGCTGAAGATGGATTCTACCATTTATCTCTTTTTATGCTGTTCAGCTCCTATTGTACATATTATGTTTGTTTTCCGCTGTAGACATTTATGTATAGCTGAACTGTATTTTGTACTAAGTATGATCCTGCATACTATGTAACTCTAATGATTATGTTTATCCAGTGTGTTCTATTGTACATTATCTGGTGTATTCATGTATTTCTGTTCTGCTATTATCTGTTTATGTGTTATATTCCAAAGATTACCCTTGCACTGTCTCATCGGGGTTTGGGGTCGTCACAAACTTGGTATCAGAGCTTAGGTTAAGCTTAGTTCTGGAATATAACATATGAACGAACTCGTCAGAAATAGAACCAGTAGTGTTCTAGGACGAGTAACTCATTTTAGATAGGATCAGTAATATCCTAGTATGAGTATAGCAGAATGAAATACACCTCAATAGACACATTTACATTCAAGTATATGTCTCTATGTTTTATAATATCTTTTCTGTTGACCTAACACTTTGTCTACTATTTGCAGAAGTACTAGAAAATGAGTGCCAGAAACAGACGGAATGCAGACCCAGATATAGAAGCTCTATTTATGAAATATAGAAATCTGGGTGGAGCACTATTCTTGGGTGAAGAATCTATTGCTAAAACACAAGCTTGGATTCGTTCCGTCGAGAAAATCTTTGAAGGTTTAAAGCTGAGGGATGACCAGAAAAGATTACTGGCATCTTGGGCACTCAAAGACGAAGCTTTGTTCTGGTGGGATTCAATTATTAAGGATAATCCAGAAGGTGATATCACCTGGGATAGATTCAAAGAGCTTTTCAGTGAAAAATTTACTCCTCTAAAAGCAACTGAGAGGTTATGTGATGAGTTCTACTATTTGATACAAGGAGATATGGATATCCCAGAATATCATAAGAGATTCAATGAACTTTCTCATTTTGCCCCTCATCTAATTCAAAAGCCAAAGATGAAGAATCTGAGGTTTATTAATGGTCTTCAAAGAAAATACCAGAATAAAGTAATGGGGCATGTGAAGCTTCCTTTTTCTGAAATGATATACATGGCCTACCAGTATGAGGATCTCGATAGGAAAGGTATCTTGCGAGACGAAGAGGAAGTCAGTTCTAGCAGCAAAAGAAAATTCGAAACTGATAGCCCAGAAACAAGTGCACAGCCTGAGGCCAGTATGAAGTCTGATTTCAGAAAGAAGCCTAGAGTCGATCAGAAAAAGGTTAAAGCAGTCATATGTTTAAAGTGTAATCAATAAGGGCATTCGATGTGAAATTGTAAATCTTCGAACAAGAGAAAGAATAAGGGAGCTAAATCCAAGAACAAGGTTCAAGAAGTTAGAAAGTGCAATCTTTGCCAGCAGGTTGGAGACGTAAAGGAAGATTGCCGGATCCTAAAGAAATATGAAGTAGAAGAGGTAAATGAAGTGGCAGAAGTTCCTGCATCCTCGTTTAGTCATGAAAGGCCAGATGTTTTAGAAGGCATGCTTACTGTCAAAAATATTCCAGTTAAATTACTATTTGATATAGGCGCGTCACGAAGCTTTGTTGCAAAGAATGCAGTTAAGAAACTGGAATTGAATTTGAAGAAGCTCAAAGAACCCATGTCGGTCGGGGATTCCCTCTATCTTAGTTGGGTTTGTGGAGTTCCTGTTTCTTTTTCTCGTTATCGGTTCCCTACTATCGCGATCGTTATGAATTTTACCGAATTTGATCTCATTCTGGGATTGGACTGGTTAACCCAATATGAAGCCGAAGTTAAATGCGCCGAGAGGGTTGTCAGGGCAAAAACAAAGTACGGGGAATATATAACCATTCCATGTGAAGGATCGAATTCTAACAGAAAAGACTTCTGGGCAGCTTTAGATGTTTCTCCTGCTCAGATAGAACCTATTCCTGGCATCGCAGAGAATATTCCAGTCGACATTGAAAATATCCCAGTTGTCAAGAACTATGCGGATGTGTTCGAAGAAGTTGTTAGCTTACCTCCGCAGAGAGAAATTGATTTCAAGATTGCTTTAGTTCCAAATGCAAGGCCAATAGTTCACGCTATTCGAAGGATGACCTTGAAGGAGAAAGATGAGTTAGATAGTCAAGCTCGACAGCTAGTATGGAAGGGTCTGATCAGACCTAGTTTCTCTGATTGGGGAGCAGCAGTGGTATTTGTCCCGAAGTCAGACGGCACTCTCAGACTATGTGTGGATTATCATGACTTGAATAAGAAGACATTGAAAAACAAATATCCATTGCCGCAGATTGATGATTTGTTAGATCGATTGAATGGCGCACAAGTATTTTCACAAATGGACCTAGCTACAGGTTTCCATCAGCTTCGTATTGCCGAAGAGTGTGTTCCTTTGATAGCATTCAAAGGTCCAGACTTATTCTACGAGTGGTTAGTAATGCTGTTCGGCTTATGTAACGCTCCAGCTTATTTTGTCGATCTAATGAACCGGGTATTCAGAGGAGTATTGAATAAATTTGTTCTGGTTTTCATTGATGATATACTGATCTTCTCTAAATCAGAAAGCGAACATGAAAAACATTTGGAACAAGTGTTAGAAATTCTCAGAAATAATGTTTTAAAAGAAAATTTTTCCAATTGTATATTCTGGCAAGAAGAAGTCAAATTTCTTGGCCACGTCGTGTCAAAGCAAGGAATTTCAGTGGATCCCAGTAAAATCACCGCTATTCAGAATTGGAAACAGCCTCGTACACCCACAGAAGTCAGAAATTTTCTCGGATTAGCCAGTTATTATCGAAAATTCTTTAAGGATTTCGCGAAGACATCTAGTTCCTTAACGAAACTGACTAAGAAACATTCGAGATTCAATTGGACTTCAAAATGTGAGGAAGCTTTCCAGAAGCTGAAATTAAAACTGACGACCGCTCCAGTGTTAACAATAATAGATGGCAATGAGGACTTGAAAGTCTGGACTGACGCTTCTAGAGAAGGCCTTAGTGCAGTGTTAATGCAAAGAGGTCAAGTGATTGCTTATGCTAGCCGTCAGCTGAAACCGCATGAGAAGAATTACATTACTCATGATCTTGAGTTGTTAGCCATTGTATTCGCTTTGAAAATCTGGAGGCACTACCTTTTGGGTGAGAAATTCGAACTGTATACAGACCATTAGTCATTGAAATATTTGTTCACTCAGAAAGACTTGAATCTGAGGCAGCAGCGTTGGCTAGAATTTCTTATGACGTACGATTTCGAGATTTTGTACACTCCAGGGAAAGCCAATGTTGTGGCTGATGCGCCGAGTAGAAAGAACGTAATAATCACCAGTTTTATCACTGCGACGTCATTGATTGATAAAATATCTTCTCTTCAGAAGGATGATCACTTCATTCAAAGAATCAATGAAAGAATACAGAAAGGCGAGACCTTGAGTTTTCAGATAAATGACGATGGAATCCTAAGGTTGAAAGGCCGAATATGTTTGCCGAACATTGCTGAACTTCGAAGAGAAGTATTGGAAGAATGTCACAAAGCCAAGCTTAGTATCCATCCAGGAGTGAGGAAGATGTATAATGATATCAAACACACTTTCTGGTGGAGATCTATGAAACGAGACATCTCCTTATATGTTAGCCGGTGTACTACTTGTTAGCAAGTCAAAAGCGATCAGCAGAAGCTCGCTGGATTATTGCAACCTTTAGAAATTCCAGGTGGAAAGTGGGAATAGATTTCTATGGACTTCATAGATGGTTTGCCGAGAACCATGAAAGGAAATGATAGTATTTTGGGTGATCGTCGATCGTTTCACGAAGACTGCCCATTTCATACCTGTCAGATCGAACAGAACTGCTCAGAGCCTGGTACAGGTATATTTCAAGGAAATTGTTAGACTGCACGGAGTTCCCATGAGCATCGTTAGTGATCATGACCCGATTTTTGCTAGTAAATTCTGGGAAGCATTCCAAGAAGAATTGAGAACGTAACTGAACCTGGGCACCGCTTATCATCCTCAAATAGATGGTCAAACTGAGAGGGTGAATCGAATTCTTGAAGATCTATTGCAGGCTTGTATTATTGATTTTGGTGAATCATGGGAAGACCATTTACATTTGGCTGAATTCTCATATAATAACAGATACCAGGCGAGCTTGAAAATGTCTCCATTCGAAGTATTGTATGGTAGACCATGCCGATCCCCTGCTTGTTGGGTTGAACATGGCAGCAGACTTGTATTGGAGCCTGATATGATTCGCGATGCTGCGGATAAAGTCAATTTCGTTAAGAAACGATTTCTAGCTGCCCAAAGCCGACAGAAAAGCTATGCAGATAAGAGAAGTAGAGATATATCATTTGCTGTTGGCGACTATGTATATTTGAAGGTATCTCCAATGAGAGGAGTTATCCGGTTCGGTAAAACAGGGAAATTGGCACCCAAATTTATTGGCCTGTTTCCTATTCTAGAACGGATTGGAACTCTCGCATATAGGGTTCAATTTCCTAATTGGTTGCCTGGAGTGCATGATGTATTTCACGTATCTCAACTACGAAAGCATGTGCATGATCCAGATCTCGTTGTAGAAGAAGCCGCACAACAGGATATAGAAATTACTCCAGAATTGGCTGTGAGAAGAGAGCCACTAAAGATAATTGGCAAAGAAACCAAAGAGCTGAGGAACAAAAAGGTTCACTTAGTCAAAGTGCAATGGAGTGGAGATCCGCGAGATTGTACTTGGGAAATAGAGGAAAGCATTAAGAAAGCCTATCCTAAGTGCAGGGTGGATATCTCTGATTGACTCTGGTGCAAGGTACATTTACCGTATTTTGCATTTCCATTATGTTCTCCACTTTGCTATTGTTTTCTTTGCATAGATGTAAACTTTTTAATTATATAGTCTGAATGATTTAAAGAGTTTATGAATTAATTGATACATTTTTGAAAATTGATTGATGTTTGTGTTGTGTGATTGTGGATTTGATTTATTAAATTATTAGAATGGTAATTAAATTAATCAATAAGAGAATAATTGGTAGAATTTATTCGATTAAATCACACATTGAACTGATTAAAGAATAGATAAAAATATATACATGTGCATTATATAGGTTTGAACAGGTAAATGGATTAGCTGTTGAGTAAAGATTTTATTTGCGTGCCCGACAAATAGGTAAACCTTAATGAGTTGGATGCACAATTTTATTATTATATCAACTCCTGTGAATGCCATTGGATGCGGAGTGCTGGTTGTTCTGTGTGTAATAATAAACGTCGTCATAGGATAGTAACAATTAATTTTGAACTACACTACATGGCATACTTCTAGAAGATAGGCATACATCATCATATACCACATAAGCATTTGGAGCTTGTGTGACGAGGTTGAAGATTTACCGTACGAGCGAGAGGCTTGTATGCCGATGACTATATTTTATAGGTTGAACTAATGACTGATATGGACCACATAAAATATAACGGTAAATTGCCAGATTAATAAAAATCCTACACGGGTCTGGAGACGACAATAAATACGTCTCTCTGGTCATTAAGGCACAAAAACCATTTATAGGGTGACGAGAATTTATTCTCTGGAGTTATGATCTATACACACTCCCCTGTGGAACCGGAATATATCACTATAAATATGTGCATGCTTATTAGGATTTATTGGGTACCTAATACAGCCTAATAAATTTCCAAACCCCACCCCGTACAAAGGAGGTTATGGGGAATTTTATCGAAAATTTAGGGTGTTAGCCAAATTTTTGAAGAATTTGAAAATTCTTAGAAACTGAAAATTTGAAGTATGGAAGCCAGATTGAAAGTAGAGTTAGTTAATCAAACCACTTTCGACTTTGTTCCTTTTCAGGGATGAAAAGTTTTAAGTGCGGGAGATTGTAACAACCCGGAAAATCTGAGCTAGTTTAAAAGTTTTAAACTGGTTATTTTAGTGAATTTTAAATATATAAAATAAGTACTTTAAATAATAATGATGAAAAGTAGTTTGAATCGATGTTGAAAATGAATATAATTAATTTGAATTATAAACATGGCCTGAAATGGCGCGGTAGTTTCAAAATTTCAATTCAAACTTTGACTGACTATACCGGGTGCAAAATAAAACGGATTTTAGTGAAACCAAAAATATTTAAATCTGTTGGTGAATATCTTTCTAACGAATTTGAAAAATCGAAGTTTCGTAGCGGCAGTCAAAAGTTATGGCCAAATGAATTTTCAGAAAAGTCGTTATAGAAATTATATCGCCCGTGAAAATAGACATTTTGCAAACGACCTAGGAATTCGACGAAACCACTTTTGTTGGATCCGGGATGTCAAATTATTGCTAGGTTTCAAATTTCATAATTTTTTAAGTTAATATGTGAGCGTGGAAAAGGAAAATGTGTTTTTGGTCAATTACAGTTAAATTGGATCGACCAGAAAATGGCCATTTTTCAAACGGTCTCAGAATTCGACGAAACTAGTTTTGTTGGGACCGTATCGTTAAAACGTAGCTAGATTTATTTTTCTGGAATTTTTAGAAACAGTATGTGGCCCCGGCAAATTGAAATGTACGTTCAAATCAAATATTGAATGTTTTATATTTTAATTTGAGGAAAAACTGACTGAAACAGTCAAATGGGCCTACGAAACATATCCCATTGTGTTCGGAATGGGGTATTTAGCTAGGGACGACAGTCATTGGGTCTGTATTGGGGTTCGTGTGTGAAAGAGGGTATTTTCGAAATTTAAAAATATATAAATAAAAGAAAAAATATGATTCGGCCTCATAAATTTCTCTCTCCCCGTAATTTCTCTCTCCCTCCACAAAAAATGATGGACACCGCTTCTTCCCTTCTCTCCTCGAATCCGACCGCCTCGTTCACCGTTGACCCCCACCCTTGTTGAGCTTTTTTGTAACGACCCGGAATTTTGGGCCAATTTAAAATTTTTACTTTAGAAATTTTAATGGACTTTAATATTTAAAATAATTTATTTTAAATAGGAATGACTAAAAATTTATTTTAGAACGAATAAATTCAATTTAATTATAAAAGGAGTTTAAAACAGCGCTGCAGTTTGAAAATTTGAATTTGAACTTTGACTGAATGTACAGGATTCATAATAAATCAGAATTGAGCGAAACAAGAAATATTTAAATCTGTTTAACAATATCTTTCTAACGAATCTGAAAAATTGAAATTTCATAGCGGAAATCAAAAGTTATGGCCAATTCAATTTTTAGGAAAGTCGCTGTAGAATTTATATATATATATTATATAGGGCCCGAAAGGCTACTCTTCACATATGAAGGAATTTCGACTCGAAACCACTTCCATTGAGTTCGGAATGACGTTCCTGCATAGAAAAACAGTAAACACTTATATATTTTGAGTTTCGGAATTTATATGTTTAAAAATGTATTTTTAATATTAAATATATTGGCCTTAAAAATAGTCATTTTTCAAATGACCTCGGTTTTCGACGAAACCACTTTTGTTGAAACCGGAATGTCAAATTATTGCTAAGTTTCAATTTTCATAATTTTTCGAATCAATATGTGAGCGTGGCAAAGGAAAATGTGTTTTGTCATTTTCGGTCAAATTTAATCGACTTGAAAATGGCCATTTTTCAAACGGTCTCAGAATTCAACGAAATTAGTCTCGTTAGAACTATATCGTCAAAACATAACTAGAAATAATTTTTATATAATTTTTAGAGTCAGTATGTAGCCCCGGTAATTTAAAATGTACGTTTGAATTTAATAATTAAAGGATTTTTAATTAAATTTAAAGAAAAACATGTCGTAACAGCCGTATTGAGTTACGAAACATATTCCATTGTGTCCGAGATGGGGGTTATTAGCTAGGGGCGACACTCGCTGGGTTTAAATCAGAGTCCGAATGGTTTAACAAGTTATCTTCTTAAATTAATTAATTAAATATTATAAAATACCCTATATATACCATTAGAATACACCGTATATTTTAAAACCCTAGCCTCCTATTCTGTAGCCGCCGTTCTAAACAAATCAATGGTCGATATCCTCCAACATTCTTCACTCTTTTTCTCCTCATTTAATCTATAATTTTCAAAAGTCTCAATTATAAAGATGTTCGTCTTCGTGAGAGCTCGAAGACCGACGGTGGCGATGGGTTTTCATCACCTGTGTTGGCGGATTTTCTCTCTCGAACGGGCCGACTTCGCACGCGAATCGAGAGCACGGTGGACCACCAAGTTGGCCACCACTTAAGGCGGTGGAGGAGGGCGCGTAGGCGCACGATGTGGGCCAGGTTGATCGACAAATGACTGATCGTAGGAGGGGCGATTGGGAACCTTAGAAGTTGAGAGTTGGGTTTCTGTGAACAGACATAACGAAGAAGAAGAAGTAAAGGATTAAGGAAATATTAATTTATTAATAAAGTTAATTATTTATTTAAATATTCAAATCTTTAAACGATTGTATCTTGTTCAAACAGAGACGAAATTCAACGAAACGAGTTGAGTTGGATTCGTATTTCCGAGCACTACGCCATGGAAAAGACTAGAACTGAAACGGAGCAAATCTGAATTTTAGGAAATTTCAAACCTGAACTGTTCTGAATTAAACTATCGGTGAGAAATCTATTTTATTTCTTTCCTTTATAATTGATATAAATTCTGAAATTAATGTTATAAATTTGCAGTTAATTCATACTGTTATTATTCTGTGTTAATTGTAAATACACATCTTTTTGTTTGATGTTGATTGTGGCGATAGAATTGTTTAAAATTACATTTATGTTGATTAGAATTAGATTGAACAAAATTATTATTTTGTTCATTTTATGGTTAAAATTAACTTTTCTGTTAATTTGAATTAGACTAAACAAAATTATCATTTTGTTTGTTGTACTATCGAAATTGAAACATTTCTGTAAATTAAAAATTGGTTTAAACAAAAATACACCAATTTTGTTTAAATAAAAAGAATGACATGTGTAAAAATATAGATTTTGTCAAAATTGTCATTTTAGTTAGCAATGATCATTTAGACTAAAATTGTCCTTTTATTATGAAATGTTTTATTTGATTTAACTTGACATTTTTGATTAGAACATGTTCATAAATAAAAAGATACTATTTATGTAATAATAATGGCATGTAATGAAGGAATTATCATTCTAGTTAAATGTCATACTAGAATAAGAATCATCATTTTTGTTAAATGGCATATTAGAATAAGAATTATCATTTTAGTAAAATGTGAAGTTAAAAACATCATTTTGGTATAAAAGGTTAGCATAAGAAAATTAAAATTTTTATTATTAAATGTCACATAGAAATAAAATAACATTTTTGAATAAGAAATGTCTTTTTATATGTATTAGGATTTGTTAACATGTAATATTACATTGTTATGTAATTAGTGTATATTAAAAAGAATGATTAGAAAAGGTATATTTTTTATACATTAAAAAGAATGATGAGAAAATATATATTTTTATTTCTTTAAAAGAATTGGAATGAGATATACATTTTGCTAGAAAGTGTATATTAGAATAAATAGACATTTTTGTTTTCATTAAAAGGATTTGTTCAAATTGACATTTTTGTTTATATTAAAGGAAATTGACATTTTTGTTTATATTAAAGGAAATTGACATTTTTGTTTACATTAAAGGAAATTGACATTTTTGCCACTATAAAGTGTTAATGAAAATAAAAAGGACATTTTGATTATAAAATGTTAATGAAAATTAAAAGGGCATTTTGATTATAAAATGTTAATATGAGTTAAAATTACCTTTTTGTCAAAAGAATGATTTGTGAAATAAAATTACATTTTTGTCAGAGAATGATTATTGAAATAAAAATAACAATTTAACAAAATTATCACATTTTATACATTAAAAAGAGAATGAATTAAAAAAAATCATTTTTGTCATTATAAAAGAATGAATAGCTAAACATTCATTTTTTTCATTAAAGTAGAAGTAGGCGAAAATACTCATTTTTGTCCAAATTAAAAGAATAAAACAAAATATAGCATCCTTATGTCATATCAGATTTGAAACAACAAATTATTCACTTTTGTCAATCTACACTAGTTAAAACAAATTATTCACTTTTGTCAATTTACACTAGTGAAACAAAATATGATTTAAAGAGTTACATTTTGTTTGCAATTTTAGATGCAAACAAATATTATATTTTGTATTTTTAGAAATGGAAATATACATTTTTGTTTGCAAATTTAGTTGCAAACAAAACATTCAATAAAGATTATATTTATTTTATTTGCATATTTAGATGCAAATAGACATCATGGTTAAAAGATTATATTTTTAGTTGCATATTTAGAGGCAAATAAACACCGTAGGAAAAAGATGCATTTTGTTTGCAACTTTAGACGTGAACAAAACATTACAATTAAAAGTTATCCTTTTTATTTGCAATCCTTATTGCAAATAAAACTAGGAAAAAATTACAATTTTTATTTACATCCCTCGATGTAAACAAACATAAAAGGTTGAATTTTTATTTGCATTCTCTATTGCAAATAAAACATGAAATCAAAAAGTACATTTTTATCTGCACTTTAGTGGTTATAAAAATGATAAGATTAAATGATTACATTTTTAATGTAATATAAAGATTTCATTTTATATAATGTAAAGGAATATTATTTTATGTAAAATGAAAAGATCACACAGTTATAGATTCCACTTTGGCCGTCATTTGGATGTTTGATAATTATTTATCATGATTGTCGATTCCATACAAAATATATGGTTGTTGGTTGAGTCACGTTCCAATAAAGAATATTCTAGGAAAAGAATATTGTAGAAAATATAAATATGAAAGGAATATTTTGGAAAAAGAATATATTTTGAGAAAATATATTTTTATTGAAATAAACTGGTTATTAATTAGAATAAATCATAAAATTTAGATTTAATGAGTTTTCCAATTTGCTAAGATTTAATTGAAGTTAAATTAAATAAATTGGATTTGGGTTTATCGTGAATAGTGTCTTAAATTACACTGTTCTTAAACCCATATGAAAAGAATAATCTTTTAATTCAGATTATTAAAGTTTTCAATTATATTTAGTGATTGAAATAAGATGAAACGTGAGTTGAGTTTATTGTGAACCATGTTTTAAGTGACATGTGTTCTTTAACTCAACTGACAGTGGAAATATGATTTGAAATTTATAAATCTTTTAATAAGATTTAAATGGGAATTTTCCAAAAGTAAAGTTTTCCCATTAAATATAGTAAATTGGAGCTGAATGGAATTTGAATTATTAATAACCGAGATAAGCTTTTGTAAAAGAAGGCCGATACTACAGATGGAATTTAAAAGGCTTTGTAGTTATCCCATTTATATTATTGGTCGGATACAGAAATTTATGATGTTTATATATTGATTTGTTTTCTGTGAAGATTCCATATTTCATGGAAGATTATTTTGGGTTTACCGTGGACTATGTTTTTAAATGACATTAGTTCTTTAACCCAGTTAAAGATAAGATTAATTTCTTGGATTTAAATAATCATTGAATAATGATTTTTAATATCTAAAATCAAATTGAGATTTTAATAAACCTTTTAAAAGAAAGATTTAAGTGCAAAGTTAAAGAATTTATCTTTGATAGAATAAATTGAATATTTCATCTAAAAAGAATATTCTGAATTGGAATGAGACATTGGATGTGTTTTATAGTACTTGATTTTTATAAAATACATGAGTTATTCGGAAAGACCGGGTTTAACCCATTCCGAATAATTTCTATGACGATGAAGAGTCGAAGATGAAGATGGTGGTTGAAGACCGACGATCTTCACATCGAATGGATGTGTTGATACAGAGACCCTGATGGGAGTAGCTACCTTGAATGGATTTCAGTGGTGACCGTTCGAACTATTGTTGATTGTTCGGATTTGGTTTTCGCTCAGACCCGGAGCATAAGCTAATAAATGGATGCGTGTCTGACATTGGATTTCGTTCCATGTGAATTAAATCTATTTCTGTTAATATATGTCTGTTTGGTGGTGGACAATTTATTCTCTACTTAACACCCTGGTATATATTAATAGTGATTGATCGCATGGCATGAATTGTCAATGTGGCACGCCAAGATGCAAATGATCAAGGCTTTTGTTGAAAAGCAGGGCCTTGTGGGATGACAAAGCATAACCTATTGCGACATAGCTTTGTGTATATCGTGACTTCGCGAGCCTCGCACCCCTGTATGAGTCAAAAACGGGATATGGACCGTAGGGAGTGCACACGTTTCTTTCTAGCTAGGGGTAGTGTCGGTGCTTTAACACGGCCCAGCATTTTACTTATGTGGATGATGGATTTTGAGGCGCCTCGGATTTTTATAGGCCGATAGTGGTCATATTATAGGTTCAAAGGAACCGGGGAACGTGTGTTCATGCATAACTAATCAACTGCCGATAGGCAGGGACCGGCCCTACCGCATCCAAGGGTTGCCCATAGGTGTGTTCCTGGGGCATTTGCTAGAGTGTCTCGAATCGGAGAGGAGCTTGCCCCTAGCCTCGACTCATGATGGAAATCCAATTTCCAATACGACCTTGCGGTTTTGATTGTAGAACTAGTATGGCGACATAGTAGGATGGGGTACTATGCCATCTATGATTAATACATTATGATTGAAATTGTTTTTGAAATATATATATAACCATAGATATACACACTAATATTAAATCCGTTTTATCATATCAAGCATTTTTGACCATTATAAGGTAAAACCCTATCCTCCGGTTTGCGTTGCATTGTGTGATGGGACTTGGGTCTTATAATGGTTTCATTTTTCTAAAAAGGCATTGCGTTGTTTAACGATTTACTTTAATTTAGGCACTGGCAATCCAATGGAGTAAACCCGTTCCGCGTTAGCGGCGTGGTCCTGTGATTAGCCTTATTATTAGATAGTTAAGTTAAGATTTCTCATACCAGTCCCATGACTGACCTGTAGTTTGTTTCACTGGCAAACTCGGGTACCCATATTTTCCACACGGGCAGTCAAGTAGCTTTTTGCAGATATATTTACAGGATCCTGGCTTACAGCTGAAGCGATATTCGGAAAGCTCTGTATCCCTGTATTCCTTTCAGTGGTATATTTGTATTATTTTTTCCGCTGCTATTTAAATGTAATTTAAATCTCTGATATCATTGTATTTCTATTGTGTAATAAATTTATACTTAGTTATATTCTTGTACTTTGATGTGAATGGTGGAATCAACAATAAAATGTTCTTCAGGTTTTGTTCTGATGTGTGTTTTTCTCAGCAATCCAGCCTTTCCTTTACTGGGAAGTTTGGGTCGTTTCATTTTTGTAGCCCTCTCCTTCCTCTTCAAATCCGACCTAACCTCACCTCCTATCGTCACCTGTAGCGCCGGAATCGAGCCTCCAAATTCTGGAAGTTCATCTCGTCGTCGCCGTTAATAGGGACCACCGAAGTGGACCCCACTTCTGGCGCAGGTGCGCCTCTCTAGGCACTACAAGGTGGTGTTACCCGATTGGCGTATCGTGCTACGGATTGGTCGCAAATCGAAAATCTAGTTTTGAAGGATATTGAAAGGTAACGACTGATTATTATTTCAACTATTCTATAGTGCTTTAAAGCGCTACGGTTTTTGATTTCACTGTAAAAATCATATCTTTTTGCTATGTTGACGAAATCCAGTGAAATAAGAGATAATGGACTCGTGTGGATGTCTTCTACATTCTAGAAGAGACCGCATATTTTTCTGAGCCTTCTGCAATTTTTGGTGGAGTGGAACTCAATGGGAGATTTCTAATTTATAAACGATATGGAGAACAACGATGTATAAATTATATAGTCGATGTATGAGTTATATAAGTGTTGTACACCTCATGTATAAGCGTTGTATAAGTTGTATGTTCGATGTATAAGTTATATATGCGTTGTAAAAATTATATATGCGATGAAATGACATTGAAATAAATTGAAGTGAATTGAAATATATTTATATACGAATATATATACTCCCCTCATCCACAGACCATGGACGATATTTATTGGTTGTGATATTATTTGGATTATTTGGTTGATGTGAAATTTGGTGAATAATGCGAATGGTTGATAGAATTGTTTGTGGTTGAGAATGATTGACTGTGGTTGAAAAATACCCATTTGTGGTTGAAAACAAAATTAGAATAGGTTGTGGAAATGAAAGAAAACATGCTTGCATGCGTGCGAATTAGATGCATGAAATCCCCATTGTCAAAAACCGCGAGGTTTTAAGGTAGAACGAGGAGCCGTACTAGGGACGGTCCCAGTTTAACTACCCTGCCGTTATGCTATCGAAATTTTCTGAAATATTCATGTGTTAGAATTATTTTCATTTGTTGAAATTACTTTCATATGTTGAAACCGCATTCATGTGTTGAATAGAAATTCATTTGTTGAATAGAAATTCATGTGTTGAATGGTATTCGTGTTTTAAATAAACTGCTTTAACAATAAAAGTCACATTTTTATTATATATACGAACTATAGAAAACATTCATGTGTTGAATAGAAATTCATTCGTTGAATAGAAATTCATGTGTTGAATGGTATTCGTGTTTTAAATAAATTGCTTTAACAATAAAAATCATATTTTTATCATCTATATGAACTATATAAATTAATCGTGTTTTGAAATAAATTGTTTTATAATAAAAATCATATTTTAATCATCTATATGAACTATATAAAATAGTCGTGTTTTGGAATAAATTGTTTTACAACAAAAATCGCATTTTTATTATATACATGAATTGTTAAAAATAGTGAAGTGTTGAAATAAATGTTTGTTGGATAAAAATATCATTTTTATCAAATGTATGAAATGAATATGGTTTTGAAATCGAAGAGGATTATATTATATATATATATATAATTAAAATAAACCGAATAACGAAGCTGCAGTTCGTGTTTTGAAACCGTGATTTCAAACGATTAGTGCGGGAGATCCGACCATCTGATTTTCCCGAAACCACAACCGTTGGGTTCGCTTTGGAAATATATTTCCAACGACACCAACTTTGTAAAGATCCAACGGTTGGATTGTCTGAAATTTTTAATTCAAATCTGAAGAAAAACAGCGCCAGAATCGATTATATATATATAATTAAATTAAATCGAATAACGACGCTGCAGTTCGTATTTTGAAATTGTAACTTCAAACGATTAGTTTGGGAGATCCGACCGGCGGATTTTCCCAAAACTGAAACCGTTGGATTCGTTTTGAAAAGATCTTTCTAATGATATAAAATTTGTGAAGATCCAACTGTTAGATTTTTAGTTATGTGTAAATCAAATCAGAAGAAAAACAGCGCCACGACCGCGTTATGGCCTGAAGCGTCGTTTGAATGAATTGTCTATTTTTAAATAAATAAAAATAGCGATAAATCGTGATAAAATATTATAAACGATATGGAATGGAATTAAACTGAATTTGCTCGGTTTATGTGATGTTTGATGGTTGAATGTTTTTGGTGTGAAAATTACATTAAAGAACAGAACTAGTGATATTGAATAATTTAACCATTAAAATGAACTGATTTGAAATTATAAGTATACGTAAATTATTTGAAAAGGCCGAGTTGATTCTCATTTCAAATAATTGTTCGACGAGTGAAAGTCGAAGATATGAAGACTGTGCAAGACCGATGATCTTCACGTCGAAGGGAGGGGTGCTACTAATGCTCATGATAGGAGTAGTTACCTTGACGGGGCTGAAGTAGTAACCGTCCAGACATACATGTTGATTGTACGGATGTGCGAGGAATAAAGATCCTCCGGTTTCGTTCAGACCCAGAACGGACTTGTAAATGGACTGTGTGTTTGACATGGGATTTCATTCTGTGTGATTGACAGACATCAGTTGCATGGCGTGAATTGCCTGTGTGGCACGCTGAGATGCAGTGATCAAAGATTTTGTTGAAAAGCAGGGCTTTGTGGTGGATGATCAAAGCACTGCCTGTGTAGCATAGCTTTGTGTATAATGTTAATTCGCGAGCCTCACACCCTGCTATAGACCAGAAACGGGAGAGGACTTCAGGGAGGACATGCGTTTCTTTCTAGCTAGAGGTGTTGTCCGTGCTTAAACTGGTTGACATTTATATTATTTTCACCTGTGTGGCTGTTGTTGTTGCGAGGCGCCTCGGATATATCGGTGACTATGTGAAGCCGATGGAGTCGTAGGACTCATTTGCGCCCCAAAGGGCGGGGAAACGCTGTGTTCAGGCATTTTAATCCACATCGGTGGACCGGCCCTGACGATCCAAGGGGCAGTTGCGGCTGTTCCTGAGACATGGTAGGCTAGATTGTCTCGAAGCAGTGAGCACGATCCCTGGCCTCGGTTCATAACGGAAATCCAATTTCCAAATACGACATCGTGCGGTTTTGAATGTGTATATATATATATATATATATATATATATATATGGCGACATGATATATGGTACCCATGCCGTCTATGATTGATATTTATGATTGTATCTAAAATTAGAAACTAACTGAAAACGAGCTAGGACGGATGGTTTCCTAGGTATTGGTCTGATGTTGGTTTCGGCCTTCGGGGTTAATACTTAGGCAATCGTTCTCCTACTAGTTTACGGTTGGAGTCTGATTAAGAATTAAACGATAAAATTTACTTTTTTTAATGATTTGTTTTGCTCGTATCAAGCATATTTTGGCCATTATAAGGTAAACTATATCCTCCGGTTTGTGTTGCATTGTGTGATGGGAACTGAGTTTTATAATGGCTTTATCTTTATAAAAAGCATTGCGATGTTTAAAAGATTTATTTGTTTTAAAAGCACTGGAAATCCAATGGAGTAAACCCGATCCGTGAAAGTGGTGTGATCCTGTGATTAGCCATATTGTAAAGTGTGTTAAGTAGATTTCTCATAGCAGTCCCATGACTGACTCGTAGTTTGTTTCACTTGCAAACTCGGGTGCCCCTTTCTCTACACGGGCAGCCTTATATTCAGGTTTTAGCAGGCTCTTTCTAGATAGCTGGAGCTGAAGATGGATTCTATCTCTTTTTATGCTGTTCAGCTCCTATTGTACATATTATGTTTGTTTTCCGCTGTAGACATTTATGTATAGCTGAACTGTATTTTGTACTAAGTATGATCCTGTATACTGTGTAACTTTGATGATTATGTTTATTCAGTGTATTCTATTGTACATTATCTCGTGTATTTATGTATTTCTATTCTGCTATTATCTGTTTATGTGTTATATTTCAAAGACTACCCTTGCACCGTCTCATCGGGGTTTGGGGTAGTCACAAACGGTAATTTTCCAAAGTGAGTTTTTCCAATTTAATATATTAAATTGGAATTGAATGGAATTCTATTCGGTAATAATCGAGATAAGCTTCTGTAAAAGAAGACTGATACTATATATGGAATTTAAGAGGCTTTGCCATTATTCCATTTATATTATTGGTCTGATACAGAAATTTATATCGATTATATATTGATATGATTTCATTGAAAATTCCTAATTTAATGGAAAGACGATTTTGGGCCTACCGTGAACTGTGTTTTAAAGACATTAGTTCCTTAACCCAGTGAAAGATAAGATTAGTTTCTTAAAAATTAAATAATTGTTAAATAATGATTTTTGGTATTTTAAACCAAATTAGAGTTTTAATAAATCTTTAAAAAGAAATATTTAAGAATAAATTTAAAGAATTTATCTTTGATAGAATAATGTGAATATTTTATATTCTGAATTGGAATGAGGCGTTTGATGTGTTTTTTTAAACACTTAATTTTTTATTATAAAATATGCGAGTTATTTAGGAAAACCGGCTTTAACCCATTGTGAATAATTAGTGCGACGATTAAAAGTCAAAGATGAAGACAGTGGTTGAAGACCGACGATCTTCACATCGAATGGATGACTACTAATGCCCTGGACTGATCCCAGGAAAGGGTTAAAGTGGTAGTTGTTCGGACGTACTTGTTGATTGTCCGAATAAGCGGGCACCTCACTTCCGTATTGGCATACGAGACGAGGAATAAGGTGACTTCAGTTTCGTTCAGACCCAGAACGGACTTGTAAATGGATATATGTAGGACATTGGATTTCATTCCATGTAAATTAAATTGATTTCTATTTAATATATATCTGTGTTGGCGGAGAATTTATTCTCTTGCTTAACACCCTTTTCTGAGATGCATGAGCTCAGAGGTTATATATCGGTAGTTATTGATTGCATGGCGTGAATTGTCAATGTGGCATGCCAAGATGCAAATGATCAAGGCTTTTGTTGAAAAGCAGAGTCTTGTGGGATGATCAAAGCATAGCCTATGTAACAACTCGTATTTTTAAATAACATGTTATAACATAAACCAAGGTAGAATTAAATGATAATTTCTGAATCAAGGGAAACGGGCTGTGCCATTGCGTTCGTCTCGGAAAAATACGCGAAATAGAGTCCGAGTTTTCGAAAATCGGAGTCCGTATGACCAAGTAATGGCCCGTCAAAGTTTTCAGAAAATTTCAAGTTAAAAAACAGTTCAAATTTGAATTCAGAATTCAAATTCAGCCAAGCAGAACAGGCGGGAAAAATTCCCGCCACCCCCAAGTCGACTGGGGAGTCGACTTGGGAGTCGACACACCCCAGGAGGTGTCGACTGCCCAGTCGACACCCCTGTCGACTTGGGTGGTTGGCCAGTTTGGCCTGGGTGCACCTGACTTGTTCCTCAAGACATGTTTGGAGGCTTGTGACGGATTTTAAAGGCTCAGATCTGAATTAGGGTTAATCCTATGGCCTAAACTAACCTAAACTTCTATAAAAGGACCCTAATACCTAGCCTAAACCATCCTAAATCAATCCTACTACTAGATTATGCCAAAATGTTTGATCGTGGCCTCCACCCTCTTGTCATAGTCTCCATCTTCATTCATATGTGAGTTTCTAAGCTTGTTTGAGAGTTTCTAAGTTTGATTCAAGGCCAAAGTTCAATCTTTCTTCATCAAAGAAAGGATCTTCTTCTTATTTCTCAAGGGTTTTTCATTGGAGCTTATTATTTGGGGTTTTTTTAGAGTTGATAGTGGCTTTGTCTCAATCTTATTTTATTTTATAGGTCTTCATAGCATTGTAAGCCCTATTCTACTCTTAGATTCTAACTATGAAGTTAAATATGACATGTTGCAAGTTTGAGTTTGGGCCTAAGTATGATTTGTGCTTTGATTCTATCATGTTATGCATAGATTTATTCTATGCATGTTTGTAAAGCTATCGCCTTGACTTTGTGCATAGAAAGCTATGAGCTTTGATTTGAAATGTTGCATAAAGCAACATAGAAACTCTCATAACCCTTATGTTATTGTAACACCCCACGTCCGTTAGTGTCACTCACAAAGGGAATGCACTAAGTTCTGTGGAGCATTTTGGGTAAAAGATGCAGATAAATTACAAGACAGACAAATATTAAACAGCGGAAAATAGAACTTTGCTTTATTGATAAAATAGTCTGTACAAGATTCTTTTACAATATCAGAGTATCATTTGTCTTTACAAAATAAAGAAGCATAAAACAACATTTTATATTCCTCAATGTAGCAAGAGCCAGCCATAGCATCTGAAAGAGAATCCAAGGACGACTTCGTCAAATCTTCAAGCTGGGGAAAGAGCAACGGTCCCATCTAATCCTGAGTTATACTATTCCCTCCTCAACAACCTGGGGGGGGGGGGGGAACGGAAGAAAAGAAGCGAAAGAAAAACAGAGTCGGACATAAAGCCTGAGTAAGTCAGTAACTTCTAGCATGTGAACAGGGAAAAATGAAACGACATGAATTAACTGAATACAAGACAATACCATGATGATAGGGTCAACAGGATAAGATAAGATTACCACAAGATATACTAAGGCAAGATAAACTGGATATACTTTAATACTTTCTCTGCTTCGCTATTACCTTATTATTCTGGTTTCTATATCTCTGCACCGCCTAACTAGTGTTCCAACTAGTAACGATAACGTGATCCCAATCCCTTTAGTTTCCATCGCCTTCAGGCGTACCTTGATTATTTATTATCTAGATCTAGTCTAGGTTTTATATCAAGTGCTTTCTAGATTCAATTAGAGTTTACGCTATCTGTTGAACGCTTCTTGTATTCAGGATTTATGCCACCTAGTTCCAAACTAGGGATTATGCTACCTGTCGAACAATGCCCTTTAGTCTAGGATACACTACCAAGAGTGGTATATGTTCCTAGACTTTCCCCACGCATGTATCGCGAATCGTTATCGCTTGTCTAGATGCACATGTCCTGTAATGTACTACCCGAGTCCCGTGTCAGGGCTACTCTAGAAATACGGAACTCGGTCGGGAGCTTTCAATATCTGCCGATGCAGATGTTAAGGTCTGTTTTTCCAGTGGCTATGGTCCCACTAGACCCCTCCCTCAACTAATGGAAGGCCACCCTTGTAAAATGAGAACTGTACGAAGGCCCCTATCTGCCCCACTAATTCTATGGCCAACAACACCCCGCAACAACAACTAGATAGCAAGTATGTGGTCCGTATGAGTCCTCCAGCCTTCCCGCTTCACGTGTCTCGCTTGACTGAAGATGGTAGGTTGACGACGAGTTGCTATCACAGGGCTTCCGTCTTCTCGCCGAATCACGCTGGTCCATCCTAGTCTTTTGGTTGCCATATATTGCAACCAAGGCATACCCTTGGCTCTTCTACCGCAGACCTTAACCTCTGTGCACCCAGGCGGATCATCTGCAGCCTCACAGAGGGATACCAAGAGTACCCTCACGTCCCCTCGAAGCCTCGGGCTTCGTATCCCAATTCATTGGAGTCTTCTTTAAAATCAGATGGACGTCCGCTCTTTCGTGTTATACTAAGAATTACTACTTAGTTCTACTAACTATGTTTTACCACTTAGTTTCCAGGATCATTGTCTTCTTAACTAAGTTTTACTACTTAGTTCTCTTTCCCGTTAAGTTGGATTGGTTAAGTGTCTTTAGTCGATTCAAGCTAACTTAACCCTCTTCCCTTATCCTGTTAAACTGGTTAAGTGTTGTCAGTATTCATGTTGACTTAACCCCACCACAAACCTAGTCATATAGGTTAAGTATTTCTTAACCCTACCCATTCATCCTGTATTGGTTAAGTGTTCCCTTTTTAACTTAACCTTTCCCACCGGTTTTAACTAAACCTGTTATTAATGGTTAAGTATCATCTCTTCGTGTCTTAGACTTAACCCTATTCATTTATCATATTCTGATGGTTAAGTGTTTAAGTTTACTTAACCCTACGGTCCAACCCAGCTAACATATTAAATTAGCTAAGTGTATTACTTAACCCCAACCTCTAGTCTAATTAACAAGTTAAATTGGCTAAGTGTATTAACTTTACTTAACCCCACCTTCTAGTCTAGTCAACATGTTAATTTGGCTAAGTATTCCCATGGACTTAACCCTCCCATTCTAGCTTTAACTGTGTTAAGTTGGTTAAGTGTTTCTATGGACTTAACCCTACCATTCTAGCTTAACAGTGTTAAGTTGGTTAAGTGCTCCTATGGACTTAACCTTCCCATTCTAGCTTTAACTGTGTTGGTTAAGTGTTCCTATGGACTTAACCCTCCCCTTCTTGTTATATCTTTAATTAATAAATTAAAGCCGCAACCTCTCACATTAGATAGATATTGCTGCGGTTACTGGATGTGCCGGTCGGTTCCGGGCAGGTTTACACCGCAACTCAGTCTAACCTCGGGTTAGGCATATTCATGTTTTCTAAGTTCAAAGGGTTTTCTGATTAATTTTCAAACCTGGTTTTGAAAGCAACCATCACATTCGTCGGATCAGTTAGGGATAGCCAGGGAGGGCAGGAAACTTATATTTTCCAAACCCAAGCCTAGACACTATCCTCTCTGTCACCCTAGAACTTTCTGGTACGAGTTATAAAAAGGGGTGTTATCAAAATATCTTTCTTTTGTTTATAAATTGTTAACAATTTATCTTACAGCCCATTTCCCCCTTTTTAAACAAATTTGGCCTATATTCATTTGTGGCTAACAGACTTATATTCTAGGCCCAAATCTTGATTTGCCTAACCTACAGTTCATAGCAATTTAGATCTATCATCTTTATTTTCAGTTTATGTTAAACTAGATTTTATATGCCAAACTAGATTTTCTATTCTAGTTCACCGTTTATGCCCAAAAACTAGATTTATTCTTTTAGTTTACAGTCTACATACAAACTAGATTTATTATTCTAGTTTTTCAGTTTACAGGCCAATACTAGATCTAAATTTCATAACCTATAATCCATGTCAAATCTACCCAATTCACATGTCTTAACACATGTTCTAAAATTGTATAAATCAGAATCATGTTCGTTTCCAAACTATGCCAATTTCAAGCTTACAACTATATTTATGTTTATTTTTGTGTTTTTCCCAAATCGCATTCCCACCGTTCGTATAATCGTGATTCAACCTAGATTGTAAATAAATATAGATTCGTAGAAAATAGGGAATGAACCAAAGATGCTATGAAAAAGGGTGGACATAATAATTGGCATAAAAAGATTTTGAATAACGACGTAGGTTCAAGAATATGGGTAGACCTAACTTAATAGGTAAATTCCTACGGTCTGAAACCAATAGATAGAATAGGTTCAAGAACATGGGTAGACCTAACTGAATAGGTAAATTCCCACAGTCTAAAACCAAAGAAAAACAAGGAACAGATAAAATAGATAATCGGGTTTAGACCCAATTTCATAGCCACAAAACTTAAGCAACAATTTTCCTAATTATGAATCATAGGCAAAGTTCATAGTTATAGGCAATGTTCATAGTCCAAAAGGGAAAATAATTCCCATAGTCATAAGTCATTGTCATAGGCAATGTAATAGTCATATGTTGTATGTCCCAAATCAAGGTTCATGTTCGTAATTCAAAGGCAATAGGTTCATGGTCATAGTTCTCATAATCATGATCATAGGCATAGGCATATCCTCTTTGTTCAATAGTCATAGGCTGTAACAACCCGTATTTTTTTGAATAACATGTTATAACATAAATCGAAGCAGAATTAAACCGTAAATTCTGAATCAAGGGAAACAGGCTGTGCCAATGCGTTCGTCTCGGAAAAATACGCGAAATAGAGTCCGAGTTTTCGAAAATCGGAGTCCGTATGACCAAGATACGGCCTCGCGAAGTTTCACGAAAAATTCAAATTCAAAACAGATTCAAATTTCAGAGAAATCAGAAGTGGCGGGAAAAATCCCGCCAGACCCAGGGGTTCGACCTGGGAGTCGACTGGGGAGTCGACCTCCCCCCCAGGTCGACTGGGGAGTCGACCCCAGGGTCGACCTGGGTGTCGACCTGCCTGGTCGGCCCAGGCAGCCTGGTGCACCATTCTGGCTGTTTTGACCTGTTTGTTTGCTTGTGACGGGATTTAATGGCTTGGATTGAATCTAGGGTTAATCCTATGGCTAATACCATCCTAATCTTCTATAAAAAGACCCCTAAACCTAACCTAAATCATCATTATTCAATCCTACAACTAAACTATGCCAAATTTGTTCCTCTCATGGCCTCCACTCTCATGCTAAAATTTCTAAGTTATTTATATGAGAGATTTTGAGTGCATACAAGTGTTTTCAAGCTTGTATGAGTGTTCTTAGTTTGCATTCAAGTCAAGTTGCAACATTTCTATTTCAAAGCAAGGATTTTTATTAATTTGGCTCAAGGGTTTTTCATTTGGAGCTTGCATATTTGGGTGATTTCATAAGGGCTTCGTCTCAATCTTTTAATAACTATTTATTTGTGTCTTAATAGCATTGTAAGCCCTTTTCTACTTTCTTTCTTTGAACTCTAAAGTTAAATGAATGATGCAAGTTTGGGGTTGATCATTATATGCAAGTTTGGTTGATCATTATGATATGCAAGTTTGGTTGATCATTATATGCAAGTTTAGTTGATCATTATATGCAAGTTTGGTTGATCATTATATGCAAGTTTGGATGATCATTATGCAAGTTGGTTTAATCATTATGTATGACACATGTTGCTATGTTATGCAAGTTTGGGTTGATCATGTTATGCAAGTTAAACTTGATGTTGTGAGCATAAAGCTCCAAGCTTTATATTAAAGGTTGCATTTTGGCAACATGAAAGTTATCATAACCCTTATGATAACTTGCATGTGAGGCTAAATGCGAACTTATAGCAACTTCTACATGTCATTTATCACCATGTGTCACTCATATGCTAAGTTTGGTTTTATGCATGCTTTTGAAGCCTAATGATGCAATATGCAAGTATATGAACATATGTACATTTCATATGCCACCATGTTAAACTTGTGGCTTCAACACCATTTGTCATGATTATGCCAAGTTCCCTATTTTATCCTTTATGCGTTGATGCGATTATGTAAACGATGGGGTTACGTTGGGGTTGGGTAACATTATGACATAAACATGGTTTTTATAACATAGCGTGATATGTTAACTTGTAATTATGTTTTGGAAACATAATGGACATGACACTTAGAAAATATGAGTGTGGCCAACTCGAGGTTGGGTTGAGTTTGTAGCATAAATCTACCCGGACCCGCCCGGCTTAACTAGTGGCTACAAACAATAGGGCCTAATGTGAGAAGTTGGTCATGTTGTGCTCGAACCCGATGTTAGACCAAGTTGTGGTGTAAAGCTACCCGGACCCGCCCGACTTAACTAGTAACCACAACAAGGTTTAATGTGAGAGGTTAAAGCACATTAAGTTAATTAATGCCTCCTGATTAGGGTTAAGTCATGGTCCACTTAATACTTAATCAATTTGGGCTGGATGGGTTAATCGGGGTTAAGTCAGGGACCTTGGGTACGCTTAACCAATTTAACCCACGTTTGGATCGGGTTAACCACATTTAACCCGTTAAGAAACCCTAGTTGTGTGGTCCTTTTTAGCAGTAACCTTCTAGATAGTATCATAAGACCCTAGGACTAGGCTAGGGTGGGGCACGATTACTGGGCTGATTGTAAGAGACCAAAAGAGACAGCTGAATGATGCACCGGTTGTTCAGGCGGACCATGGTCGTGCACATTAAGTCTGGATTTGAACACGGGGGCCGGTAGGTTTGGACTGTGCATCCTGGAATGGTGTCTGAGGGTTACACCGTAGGGCCTGATACACCCTAGGGGTAGACCCTGCACAGTCAACTACATTACATGATTAAGCCGTATGACACCGACACTTGACGAGTTAGGCTTATAGGGAGCCGATCGACTAGACCGAGTAGTTGGACCTTGATTTAGGTCACCTCATGATATTGGGCCAAGCTTGGGCCAAGGGATCAATTCTTGTTTTTACTTGACATGTTAGAATGCTAGTACACCCGTGGTGCAAAACTTAACCTTGATTATGCGATGACACCTTTATCTATCTTGTTGTTAATCATCATGACAGTATGTTGTTATCCTTATGTTCATCTCAGCTTCTCATGCCAGTTAACTTTATTAGTTCATAGACGGATAGTAGTAGGGCTTACCAGTCTTTTTGACTGACCTGTTTTCTTTCGCCTCTTTTCTTCCGTTTCCCCCCCCCCCCCCAGGTCCTCAGGGTGGGAACATTGGAGCTTAGATTGGATCTTTACAGCTTGCTTTCTGGATTTGCTCATGTACAGTCTTGGACATTGAGCTAGCTATGGTATATCACTTCACTTTGGGATAGTACTTTATGTATTTTAGTTTTTCAGTTTATGTTTTTCTCTAGACTTTGTTGTTGGAAAATAATGACCAAGTACTCTGTTGTAACTTAACTATGGTTTTGAAATGCTAGTTTTATCCGCTGCTTTATTTACTCTGTTTTACTTATATGTTCTGTCTTGTGATATCTACATGCATGTTTACCTTGTTTAAACGCCCCTCCAAAGCCAGTGTGCTTGCAAGAGTTACCCTGGCGGAGGTGGAGTGTTACATTTAGTATCAGAGCATAAGGTTTACGAGATTGGACAAAAGGTTTTTAAAAAACTTACCTTTTGAAAAACTATTTTCAAAACCAATTAAGTATTTTCCAAGAAAAGTTTAGTTTATTTTAAAAGGCTATTCCCCAAAAGCCATAGCACTATCCTTCGTTTCTTCGTTCTGAATCTATCTTTTTCCTTTTTCAGTATGACCGATCTTAACCTTCCCGAGGGAGTGACCATTCCCGGATGGTTCCGGAGATACTTGGAAGCTAGGGCCAACGATGTGGGCCCAGCAAATACCCCCAACATAACTGAGGTTCCTCCTCCTCCTCCTCCTCAGAATCCACAAGCATATTTCGCTAAGATTTGCAAAGACTTTAAGGCAATGGGTGGCAAGAACTTTATTGGGACGGAGACTTTTGTGGAGGCAAGAAATTGGTTGAAAGAAACTGAAGATCTCTTCGCCATCTTTGATGTGCAAGATCATAGAAAGGTTTTATTGGCAGCATGGTTATTAAAGGAAGAAGCTGCTTATTGGTGGGAGGTCACCAATGCTACGAGGCCTATAGAGACTTGGGCTGACTTTAGGACAAGATTTGGGCTTAAGTTTCTATCATCAGCTGAGGCGAATTTGCAATTGGAGAAATTTATATCTTTGAAGCAAGGGGACATGACAGTAAGGGAGTACGTGAATGAGTTTAACAAGCTCGCCCTATTCGGTTTGGACATGATTAATACTCCCCAGAAGAAGGCTTTACGCTTTGCACGAGGGTTGAATGAGCCATTACAAGGTTTAGCCCTATCTCATATACCTATGGGGGCCACTTTTGAGGGACTAGTAGACATGGCATTGCTTCAAGGAGACGATAAGAATGCCAAGAAGGAAGTCAAGGCTAATGAGACTCAAGCCAAGAAGACAGACTCCAAGTGGGGAGGAAATCAGAGCAATCAGAACAGCAAGAACAACAAGAACAACAAGGGCAATAAGGCTAAGGCAAAGGACCCAAGAAAATGCAACTACTGTGGGATTGTTGGGCACATAGCTAAAGACTATAGAAAGAAGAAGAGGAAGACGGGCGAGTGCTTTCATTGTGGAGAGGCTGGACATTTTAGCAAGGATTGCCCCAAGAAGCAAGGGCAGAATCAGCGTGCAGGACCTTCTGGAGGGCAAGTACATGCTCTCAACGCTGCTCCAGTTCAGGATCGAGGTAGTATTTCTATAGAAAGTCTTGTTTATATTTCTGATTATCCTGTTCGCACCTTATTTGATTCTGGCGCATCGCATAGTTTTATTTCTTCTGATCTTGTTGAAAGTTTGCACCTAAGTACTAGCTTAGTTGAGGATCCCGTTTGTGTTTCAAATCCAATTGGGGGTTCCGCCCATCTATCTATGATTTGTGTGGATTTGAAGATTTCTATCTTGGCCGTAGAATTCACGCGTAATGCTTATGTTCTCGGGTTCACGGGATATGGGTTGATCTTGGGCATGGATTGGTTGTCCAGTTATGGAGCCATCCTCGATTGTGAGCATAGGGTGGTGAGGCTCATGACTCGCCTCGGTAATACCCTAGAAATTTCTTATAACCCTAGAGGTCCCATCATGTTATGTTATCTTGAATCTCTCGACTCGTCCATCGATGATCTGAAATCTGTAAGGGTGGTCCGAGACTATCCTGATGTCTTTGAAGAAGTTAAGGGGTTACCCCCTAAACAAGAGATAGATTTCCGCATTTATCTAGTTGATAATGCCAAGCGAGTATCATTGCCCGTTAGGCACATGGCCCCTCGTGAGAGGAGGGAGCTCAATAAGCAAATCAAGGAGTTGCTTGAGAAGAATTTCATTAGATGAAGCATTTCTGAATGGGGTGCTCCGGTGGTATTCGCTACTAAGGCGGATGGTTCGCTTCGTCTATGTGTTGATTATCGAGAGTTGAACAAGCTGACAAAGAAGAATAGGCACCCGTTACTGAGAATTGATGATCTCTTTGACCAGCTTGTAGGTGCTTCTGTTTTCTCTCAGCTCGATCTAGCCACCGGATTCCATCAGCTTAGAGTAGCTGAGGATAGCATTGATAACACTGCGTTTAGGACTCCGGATGGATTCTTTGAGTGGCTTGTCATGCCATTCGGATTGACTAATGCACCCGCCTACTTCGTAGACTTGATGAGTAGGGTGTTCAGGGAGTTCCTTAACAAGTTTGTTGTTGTCTTCGTGGATGATATTCTGATCTTCTCAAAGGATGATGAAGAGCATGCTAGGCATCTCAAGGAAGAGATGGATACGCTTAGAGCGCATCAATTGAAAGCAAAATTCTCCAAATGTCATTTCTAGAGAAAGGAAGTTCGGTTTCTTGGACATATAGTATCTAAGCAAGGCATAGCGGTGGATCCCGCGAAGGTGGTTGTGGTTCAAGACTGGAAGACTCCTAGGAATGCAACCGAAGTAAGAAGCTTTCTCGGTCTGGCGGGCTACTATAGGAAGTTCATCAGGGACTTCGCTAAGATTTCGGCCCCTCTTACTAAGTTGACGAAGAAGAACTTAGTCTTTGCATGGGACTTGGAGTGTGAGCTTGCTTTCCAGAGGCTCAAGAGAGCCCTTACCTCAGCTCCAGTTTTGGCATTACCCGATAGTGGTAAGACGTTTACCGTGTACACAGATGCATGTGGCACGGGGTTAGGTGTCGTTCTAATGCAAGAGGGAAGAGTGATATGTTATGGGGGTAGGCAACTTAAAGTTCATGAGAAGAACTATCCCACTCATGATTTAGAGTTGGTGGCGATCGTCTTTGCACTCAAATCCTGGCGCCACTATCTTCTAGGCGAAAGGTTTGAGTTGTATACTGATCACAAGTCACTCAAGTACCTCTTCTCGCAAAAAGATCTGAATCTAAGGCAGCAAAGGTGGATGGAATTCTTGGCATCTTATGACTTCAAGATAGCTTATACCCCTGGCAAGGGTAATGTTGTGGCAGATGCACTAAGCAGAAGAAGATTGACTTTGAGCCCCTTGTTCATTGAGATGAAGAACTTGGAATTCTTGGCGACCTTTGATTTCACGACGGCTGTTGAGTCGATGACGGGTTCATTAGCATCCCTTGAGCTTAGACCCACACTTCTTGATCAAGTGGGGGCTTCACAGAAGGAAGATCCACAAATAGTCGAGGTCATGGATAAGTTGATTCGGGGTGAGACGTCTAGTCACCTTGCCAGATATGCTATTGATGATAAAGGATGGCTAAGGCGTGATGGGAGATTATGTGTTCCTCGAGTGGGAGATTTAATCCATAGAGTTCTTGAAGAAGCGCATCACTCGAAGATGACCATACATCCTGGAGGGGACAAGATGTATAGGGATATGAAGCGTATTTTCTTTTGGGATGGAATGAAGAAAGACGTGGCAGAGTATGTTTCAAGGTGCATGGTGTGCCAACAAGTGAAAGCCGAGTCAAAGAAACCAGGTGGGTTATTACATCCATTGGAGGTCCCGCAATGGAAGTGGGAGAGTATTTCTATGGATTTTGTGGATGGATTGCCTAGGTCAAGAAGAGGGAACACAAGCATATGGGTCATAGTTGACAGACTTACGAAGAGTGCTCACTTCATCCCAGTAAAGAGCAAGAGGACCGCAGCAGGGTTGGCATCTATTTATCTTCGGGAGATAGTGCGGTTGCATGGAATTCCTTCTAGCATAGTTAGCGATCGTGACCCAATTTTCACTAGCCAGTTCTGGAATAGTTTCCAAGAAGCAATGGGTACACGATTGAATCTGAGTACAGCCTATCACCCCCAGACAGATGGCCAAACCGAAAGGGTGAATAGAGTGCTAGAAGATCTTTTGAGGCTTTGTGTTCTCGACTTCGGTGGTACTTGGGAAGACCACCTTCCTCTTGTAGAGTTTGCGTACAATAATAGCTATCAAGCCAGCATAGGCATCGCACCATTTGAAGCTTTGTATGGGAGGCCATGTAGGTCACCATCTTGTTGGTGGGAGACAACAGATAGACTTATACTTGGGCCCGATATGATACGGGACACATCCGAGAAAGTTGAATTGGTGAGAAGACGGATGAAAGCGGCCCAAGACAGACAGAAATCCTATGCTGACAGACGAAGGGCAGATTTGGAATTCGAAGTGGGAGACATGGTTTTTGTGAAGGTTTCTCCTTTGCGAAATGTGGTACGTTTTGGAGCAGTTGGGAAGCTGGCACCAAGGTTCGTGGGACCCTTCCCTATCATAGAGAGAATTGGAAAGATGGCCTATAAGGTGGAATTGCCCGAAAAGCTAGCCGGAGTGCATAATGTCTTTCATGTCTCGCATCTCCGAAAGTGCCTACATGAATCCGCTGAGGTGGTTGAACCCAGCATTCTTGAAGACATTGAGGTAGAGAAAGAAGCAACCTTGAGAAAAGCTCTGATTCGTATTTTGGGAACAGAGATCAAGAAGCTAAGGAATCGGAAGTCAAGTTGGTGAAGGTTCAGTGGGGTGAAGCCGAAGAGGACGCAACTTGGGAAACCGAGGAGAAGATGCGTGGGCTTTATCCATTTCTTTTTGAGGGTACATTCTCGATCTCTTTTCCTATCTTTCTTTTTGCTATCCATGTTTATCTTGTTTAACTTGTTATCTCGTTAATCATGTTATGAGGACCTTAGTTAGGAACCCTTTGGATGAAACATGTATTTGAAACATGTTATGCTTGATGGTTGCAAGTGGTTGCAAGTGTTTGCACGTGGATACTCGTGGATGCATGATACACATTAGGCACTAAGATCGGCTCACACACTTTCATGTTGCATATGCATGAGTGCTTATACTTATTCGTGGATGAAACTTGTTATGCTATCACGTGGATGTTGCATATGGATGAATGTTATGTGCACTCATGTAGAGATTATGAATTATGTTAGGAATTCGCATACATATGGACTCATTTCACTAACATACCTTGCATTAAGGAGGTTTACTGTATCAGTAACCGCCTGATTTTTGCATTAGATAAGTACATATACACACGCCATTGCATATGATCATACAGCATTTAGAATCCTTTAAGGACAATGACTGCATGTGGATGATGTTTTGAGTAGATGGATGATGGATGGTAGGATACGTTCTTCCTAACTTGGAGATTTCGGGGACGAAATCCTTTAAGGAGGGGAGAATGTAACAACCCGTATTTTTTTGAATAACATGTTATAACATAAATCGAGGCAGAATTAAACCATAAAATCTGAATCAAGGGAAACGGGCTGTGCCATTGCGTTCGTCTCGGAAAAATACGCGAAATAGAGTCCGAGTTTTCGAAAATCGGAGTCTGTATGACCAAGAAATGGCCTCGCGAAGTTTCACGAAAAATTCAAATTCAAAACAGATTCAAATTTCAGAGAAATCAGAAGTGGCGGGAAAAATCCCGCCAGACCCAGGGGGGTCGACTGGGGAGTCGACCTCCCCCCCCCCCTGGTCGACTGGGGAGTCGACCCCAGGGTCGACCTGGGTGTCGACCTGCCTGGTCGGCCCAGGCAGCCTGGTGCACCATTTTGGCTGTTTTGACCTATTTGTTTGCTTGTGACGGGATTTAATGGCTTGGATTGAATCTAGGGTTAATCCTATGGCTAATACCATCCTAATCTTCTATAAAAAGACCCCTAAACCTAACCTAAATCATCATTATTCAATCCTACAACTAAACTATGCCAAATTTGTTCCTCTCATGGCCTCCACTCTCATGCTAAAATTTCTAAGTTATTTATATGAGAGATTTTGAGTGCATACAAGTGTTTTCAAGCTTGTATGAGTGTTCTTAGTTTGCATTCAAGTCAAGTTGCAACATTTCTATTTCAAAGCAAGGATTTTTATTAATTTGGCTCAAGGTTTTTTCATTTGGAGCTTGCATATTTGGGTGATTGCATAAGGGCTTCGTCTCAATCTTTTAATAACTATTTATTTGTGTCTTCATAGCATTGTAAGCCCTTTTCTACTTTCTTTCTTTGAACTCTAAAGTTAAATGAATGATGCAAGTTTGGGGTTGATCATTATATGCAAGTTTGGTTGATCATTATGATATGCAAGTTTGGTTGATCATTATATGCAAGTTTAGTTGATCATTATATGCAAGTTTGGTTGATCATTATATGCAAGTTTGGATGATCATTATGCAAGTTGGTTTAATCATTATGTATGACACATGTTGCTATGTTATGCAAGTTTGGGTTGATCATGTTATCATGTTATGCAAGTTAAACTTGATGTTGTGAGCATAAAGCTCCAAGCTTTATATTAAAGGTTGCATTTTGGCAACATGAAAGATATCATAACCCTTGTGATAACTTGCATGTGAGGCTAAATGCGAACTTCTAGCAACTTCTACATGTCATTTATCACCATGTGTCACTCATATGCTAAGTTTGGTTTTATGCATGCTTTTGAAGCCTAATGATGCAATATGCAAGTATATGAACATATGTACATTTGATATGCCACCATGTTAAACTTGTGGCTTCAACACCTTTTGTCATGATTATGCCAAGTTCCCTATTTTATCCTTTATGCGTTGATGCGATTATGTAAACGATGGGGTTACATTGGGGTTGGGTAACATTAGGACATAAACATGGTTTTTATAACATAGCGTGATATGTTAACTTGTAATTATGTTTTGGAAACATAATGGACATGACACTTAGAAAATATGAGTGTGGCCAACTCGAGGTTGGGTTGAGTTTGTAGCATAAATCTACCCGGACCCGCCTGGCTTAACTAGTGGCTACAAACAATAGGACCCAATGTGAGAAGTTGGTCATGTTGTGCTCGAACCCGAGGTTAGACCAAGTTGTGGTGTAAAGCTACCCGGACCCGCCCGGCTTAACTAGTAACCACAACAAGGTCTAATGTGAGAGGTTAAAGCACATTAAGTTAATTAATGCCTCCTGATTAGGGTTAAGTCATGGTCCACTTAATACTTAATCAATTTGGGCTGGATGGGTTAATCGGGGTTAAGTCAGGGACCTTGGGTATGCTTAACCAATTTAACCCACGTTTGGATCGGGTTAACCACATTTAACCCGTTAAGAAACCCTAGTTGCGTGGTCCTTTCCAGCAGTAACCTTCTAGATAGTATCATAAGACCCTAGGACTAGGCTAGGGTGGGGCACGATTACTGGGCTGATTGTAAGAGACCAAAAGAGACGGCTGAATGATGCACCGGTTGTTCAGGCGGACCATGGTCGTGCACATTAAGTCCGGAGTTGAACACGGGGGCCGGTAGGTTTGGACTGTGCATCCTGGAATGGTGTCTGAGGGTTACACCGTAGGGCCTGATACACCCTAGGGGTGGACCCTGCACAGTCAGCTACATTACATGATTAAGCCGTATGACACCGACACTTGACGAGTTAGGCTTATAGGGAGCCGATCGACTAGACCGAGTAGTTGGACCTTGATTTAGGTCACCTCATGATATTGGGCCAAGCTTGGGCCAAGGGATCAATTCTTGTTTTTACTTGACATATTAGAATGCTAGTACACCCGTGGTGCAAAACTTAACCTTGATTATGCGATGACACCTTTATCTATCTTGTTAGTTAATCATCATGCCAGTATGTTGTTATCCTTATGTTCATCTCAGCTTCTCATGCCAGTTAACTTTATTAGTTCATAGACGGATAGTAGTAGGGCTTACCAGTCTTTTTGACTGACCTGTTTTCTTTCGCCTCTTTTCTTCCGTTCCCCCGCTCAGGTCCTCAGGGTGGGAACATTGGAGCTTAGCTTGGATCTTTACAGCTTGCTTTCTGGATTTGCTCATGTACAGTCTTGGACATTGAGCTAGCTATGGTTTATCACTTCACTTTGGGATAGTACTTTATGTATTTCAGTTTTTCAGTTTATGTTTTTCTCTAGACTTTGTTGTTGGAAAATAATGACCAAGTACTCTGTTGTAACTTAACTATGGTTTTGAAATGCTAGTTTTATCTGCTGCTTTATTTACTCTGTTTTACTTATATGTTCTGTCTTGTGATATCTGCATGCATGTTTACCTTGTTTAAACGCCCCTCCAAAGCCAGTGTGCTTGCAAGAGTTACCCTGGCGGAGGTGGGGTGTTACATAGGCCGTCAATCAAAGTCATAGTATGTTCTGGGCCATAGTCAAGAATTAGATCCAAAAACTTAAATAAACACAGATCCAAGTGAAGAGATTAGACATTTTTCTTATATCCTTTTAATTTCATGTCACAAATAAAAATAAAACGTTCAAGTCTAGAAATAACCAACTTACGGAAATTAGATCTAGAATAGAAGAACGGCGATGCTAAGATTCGTATGTCGTTGCTCGAGGTTTGTTGATTTAGCCTTTGAATTCTTCACTTTGATTTGAATCTTCTCTTGAACAGATTTGAGCAGCATCTCCATGTCTTGAATTTATATTTTATTTTAATTATTTAAGAAAATTTAGAGGAGGGGAAGAAGCCATGAATCTTAGCAGCATAAGGATAGAAGAGAATTGGTGCAAAGAGAATGAAGACTAGGGCTGTTTATATAGCTGCTCAAGACCTTATCGTACACGCAGCGCTGAGTCAGCATTGAACCTAGTTAAGAAAATAGTCCAGGTACGTAGATGAATCTAGCCAAACCTTATCATACACGCAGTGCTGAGTCAGCATTAGGTCCCACTATTTTGGCGTAGAAATTTGAATTTCAAATGAATTGTTTTGGCGTAGAAGTTTGATTTTCGAACTTTTGAATTTCTGGAATTTATTTAACTGTTTTATTCACATGAAATATTCTTATATGTATACAATTCCTCTAATGACCATTTTACGCGTATATATATACGCACAACTTTCATTTTATTTTCAAAATTCAAATGATGTTGCCATATTTCATTGACTGTAGCCTTATCTTGAATTTTATCTTTCGTATACATATATTTTTGCATATATATATATTTATATTCTCATATGTATATATATATTTTCTTTATTTCCTTATATGTACGTTCTTATCCTTTCAAATTTTGAATTTGTATACGTACATATATTTGCATGTTCAGTTGGCCTTCTCTAAAACAAAGATAAAAAATTATGCCGCCGCCGGGGTTCGAACCCCCGACCTCCATGCTACAAATCCAATGCCTTAACCAACTGAGCTACAGAGGCTTTTGTTAATAAATCTTAGAACAATAATAATTATTGTTCTCTCCTTACTTCTCTTTTCATGTTAGTTACAATACTTAAATTAAACAACTGCATGGATCTTTTTCTTTTAATTTTTCTTTTAAAAATTAATTATACTTTAATTTGAGAATCTTAATGTCACAGAATTACGGGGTGTTACATTCTCCCCCACTTAAAAGGATTTCGTCCCCGAAATCTTCAAGTTAGGAAGAATGTGTCCTACCATCCAATCACCCATCTACTCAACCATTAAATCACAGGCATTCATTGTCCTTAAAAGATTTCTAATGCTTTCATGTTCATATGCATAGTGTGTGTATATGTCTCTATCTAATGCAAAATCAGGCGGTCTACTGATTCAGTTGACCTCCTTAATGTAAATCATGTTAGTGCCATGCGTCCAATCATGCATGCAAACATCCCTAGTCATGTAAATACTACATGCGTGCACAGCCATTCATCCATATGCAACGTCCATATGATATCATATCAAGTTCAACTTATAAACAAACGCATATATGTAAATGCAATATGAGAGCGTCCGAACTTGATCTAGTGCCTAATACGTATGCATATGCATCCATGAGCAACCATTTGCAACCACTTGCAACCATTCAACCATAACATGTTTCAAATACATGTTTACATCCATTGGCTTCTACATAAGGATCGCAGATACGACCTAGAGGATATACTTTGGAAAGAGAGAAACAACTACGCGTAAAGCTCCTAAACAGAGAAATCAAGGATGCACCCTTAAGCAAAAAGGGCATGTTGCTAGTATCTAGCCTTCTTGAGCTTTACTCCACTGTATCTTAACCAATTTATCTTCACGATTGTGAAGTTCCTAACCTCCATTTCCAAAATAAACAGATGTCAATCACGGTACTAAGTGTATGATTAGAGGTCTCTCCCTTATCCACCATGCCATAACTATAAGGGTTGAAAGATCACTACGCGCTTTTTAGAGCGCCTGTCACAACTATTCATCTCTCACGCAAACCATCCTAGTCGAACTCGACATTCCTCAAGTACAAGCCCCAAAGGCCTAAACCAATATCAGATAAGTATCCAGGGAATATCTCCTCCGATTTTAGATGATCGACGTGATGATATAAGCAAACTCGATAGCTATTCAAACCCCTACTAACCAAAAATAAACGGGTCGAACCACCCACTGGGTTTGAGACTGATTGGGATCTTCTTACTATACAAGTACTAAGGTGCAGAGACTCAACTATGGAAGCAAATATGAACAAATGCGAAGCGCTAAAAAGGAAAGAGTACGAACAGAAAAACTAGACTCTTCCAACAGAACTTTACTACCTTTCTCCTAGGTACGCATAGTATGTACTTTCCCTTCTGAAAATCTTGTCCTTTGTTCTTGCCCTCGTCCTTAATTATATGCCCTATCATACCCGAGTAAAGATACTTCCTCTTGTCTTAGGTTTTATAATCCCTTCCTCCTTTGTGAGCCAAGTCTACATCCATGATTTTCCCCATCCTTGGGTCGTGCTCCTTTGCCAAACTTCCGCATGTAACCATGTTGGCAAATCTCTCGAAAGTTTCCTCTATCGCACGAAAAAACCCTATAAACTTGAAAGAAGACTGTCCGTAAGTAAAACAACTACGGCTATAGATGGAAGTCGGGCACTACTTCGCCCTTCGATGAGGTTACCTCCCAGAAAGCCAGGAGCCCCAGAGAGTCAAGAAAGAAGGAGACAAGAATTCAAATAGAGGAAGAGAAGATAGTGCGTATGGCTTTGGGGAATATGCCTTTAAAACAAAACTTTTCTTTTGAAAATGCTTCTTTAAAGATCGTTTTGAAAAATAATTTTTCAAATCTTTTATCTGATCCGGTAACCTTCAGCTCTGATACCACGTGTAACACCCCACGTCCGTTAGTGTCACTCACAAAGGGAATGCACTAAGTTCTGTGGAGCATTTTGGGTAAAAGATGCAGATAAATTACAAGACAGACAAATATTAAACAGCGGAAAATAGAACTTTGCTTTATTGATAAAATAGTCTGTTCAAGATTCTTTTACAATATCAAAGTATCATTTGTCTTTACAAAATAAAGAAGCATAAAACAACATTTTATATTCCCCAATGTAGCAAGAGCCAGCCATAGCATCTGAAAGAGAATCCAAGGACGACTTCGTCAAATCTTCAAGCTGGGGAAAGAGCAACGGTCCCATCTAATCCTGAGTTATACTATTCCCTCCTCAACTACCTGGGGGGGGGAACGGAAGAAAAGAAGAGAAAGAAAAACAGAGTCAGACATAAAGCCTGAGTAAGTCAGTAACTTCTAGCATGTGAACAGGGAAAAATGAAACGACATGAATTAACTGAATACAAGATAACACCATGATGATAGGGTCAACAGGATAAGATAAGATTACCACAAGATATACTAAGGCAAGATAAACTGGATATACTTTAATACTTTCTCTGCTTCGCTTATACCTTATTATTCTGGTTTCTATATCTCTGCACCGCCTAACTAGTGTTCCAACTAGTAACGATAACGTGATCCCAATCCCTGTAGTTTTCGTCGCCTTCAGGCGTACCTTGATTATTTATTACCTAGATCTAGTCTAGGTTTTATATCAAGTGCTTTCTAGATTCAATTAGAGTTTACGCTATCTGTTGAACGCTTCTTGTATTCAGGATTTATGCCACCTAGTTCCAAACTAGGGATTATGCTACCTGTCGAACGATGGCCTTTAGTCTAGGATACACTACCTAGAGTGGTATATGTTCCTAGACTTTCCCCACGCATGTATCGCGAATCGTTATCGCTTGTCTAGATGCACATGTCCTGTAATGTGCTACCCGAGTCCCGTGCCAGGGCTACTCTAGAAATACGGAACTCGGTCGGGAGCTTTCAATATCTGCCGATGCAGATGTTAAGGTCTGTTTTTCCAGTGGCTATGGTCCCACTCGACCCCTCCCTCAACTAATGGAAGACCACCCTTGTAAAATGAGAACTGTACGAAGGCCCCTATCTGCCCCACTAATTCTATGGCCAAAAACACCCCGCAACCGCAACTAGATAGCAAGTATGTGATCCGTATGAGTCCTCCAGCCTTCCCGCTTCATGTGTCTCGCTTGACTGAAGATGGTAGGTAGACGACGAGTTGCTATCACAGGGCTTCGGTCTTCTCACCGAATCACGTTGGTCCATCCTAGTCTTTTGGTTGCCATATATTGCAACCAAGGCATACCCTTGGCTCTTCTACCGCAGACCTTAACCTCTGTGCGCCCAGACGGATCATCTGCAGCCTCACAGAGGGATACCAAGAGTACCCTCACGTCCCCTCGAAGCCTCGGGCTTCGTATCCCAATTCGTTGGAGTCTTCTTTAAAATCAGATGGACGTCCGCTCCTTCGTGTTATACTAAGAATTACTACTTAGTTCTACTAACTAAGTTTTACCACTTAGTTTCCAGGATCATTGTCTTCTTAACTAAGTTTTACTACTTAGTTCTCTTTCCCGTTAAGTTGGATTGGTTAAGTGTCTTTAGTCGATTCAAGCTAACTTAACCCTCTTCCCTTATCCTATTAAACTGGTTAAGTGTTGTCAGTATTCATGTTGACTTAACCCCACCACAAACCAAGTCATATAGGTTAAGTATTTCTTAACCCTACCCATTCATCCTGTATTGGTTAAGTGTTCCCTTTTTAACTTAACCTTTCCCACCGGTTTTAACTAAACCTGTTATTAATGGTTAAGTATCATCTCTTCGTGTCTTAGACTTAACCCTATTCATTTATCATATTCTGATGGTTAAGTGTTCAAGTTTACTTAACCCTACGGTCCAACCCAGCTAACATATTAAATTGGCTAAGTGTATTACTTAACCCCAACCTCTAGTCTAATTAACATGTTAAATTGGCTAAGTGTATTAACTTTACTTAACCCCACCTTCTAGTCTAGTCAACATGTTAATTTGGCTAAGTATTCCCATGGACTTAACCCTCCCATTCTAGCTTTAACTGTGTTAAGTTGGTTAAGTGTTTCTATGGACTTAACCCTACCATTCTAGCTTAACAGTGTTAAGTTGGTTAAGTGCTCCTATGGACTTAACCTTCCCATTCTACCTTTAACTGTGTTGGTTAAGTGTTCCTATGGACTTAACCCTCCCCTTCTTGTTCTAGCTTTAATTAATAAATTAAAGCCGCAACCTCTCACATTAGACAGATATTGCTGCGGTTACTGGATGTGCCGGTCGGTTCCTGGCAGGTTTACACCACAACTCAGTCTAACCTCGGGTTAGGCATATTCATGTTTTCTAAGTTCAAAGGGTTTTCTGATTAATTTCCAAACCTGGTTTTGAAAGCAACCATCCCGTTCGTCGGATCAGTTAGGGATAGCTAGGGAGGGCAGGAAACTTATATTTTCCAAACCCAAGCCTAGACACTATCCTCTCTGTAACCCTAGAACTTTCTGGTACGAGTTATAAAAAGGGGTGTTATCAAAATATCTTTCTTTTGTTTATAAATTGTTAACAATTTATCTTACAGCCCATTTCCCCCTTTTTAAACAAATTTGGCCTATATTCATTTGTCGCTAACAGACTTATATTCTAGGCCCAAATCTTGATTTGCCTAACCTACAGTTCATAGCAATTTAGATCTATCATCTTTATTTTCAGTTTATGTTAAACTAGATTTTATATGCCAAACTAGATTTTCTATTCTAATTCACCGTTTATGCCCAAAAACTAGATTTATTCTTCTAGTTTATAGTCTACATACAAACTAGATTTATTATTCTAGTTTTTCAGTTTACAGGCCAATACTTGATCTAAATTTCATAACCTATAATCCATGTCAAATCTACCCAATTCACATGTCTTAATACATGTTCTAAAATTGTATAAATCAGAATCATGTTCGTTTCCAAACAATGCCAATTTCAAGCTTACAACTATATTTATGTTTATTTTTGTGTTTTTCCCAAATCGCATTCCCACCGTTCGTATAATCGTGATTAAACCTAGATTGTAAATAAATCTAGATTCGTAGAAAATAGGGAATGAACCAAAGATGCTATGAAAAAGGGTGGACATAATAATTGGCATAAAAAGATTTTGAATAACGACGCAGGTTCAAGAATATGGGTAGACCTAACTTAATAGGTAAATTCCCACGGTCTAAAACCAATAGATAGAATAGGTTCAGGAACATGGGTAGACCTAACTGAATAGGTAAATTCCCACAGTCTAAAACCAAAGAAAAACAAGGACAAGATAAAATAGATAATTGGGTTTAGACCCAATTTCATAGCCACAAAACTTAAGCAACAATTTTCCTAATTATGAATCATAGGCAAAGTTCATAGTTATAGGCAATGTTCATAGTCCAAAAGGGAAAATAATTCCCATAGTCATAAGTCATTGTCATAGGCAATGTCATAGTCATATGTTGTATGTCCCAAATCAAGGTTCATGTTTGTAATTCAAAGGCAATAGGTTCATGGTCATACTTCTCATAATCATGATCATAGGCATAGGCATATCCTCTTTGTTCAATAGTCATAGGCCGTCAATCAAAGTCATAGTATGTTCTGGGCCATAGTCAAGAATTAGATCCAAAAACTTAAATAAACACAGATCCAAGTGAAGAGATTAGGCATTTTTTCTTATATCCTTTTAATTTCATGTCACAAATAAAAATAAAACGTTCAAGTCTAGAAATAACCAACTTACAGAAATTAGATCTAGAATAGAAGAACGGCGATGCTAAGATTCGTATGTCATTGCTCGAGGTTTGTTGATTTAGCCTTTGAATTCTTCACTTTGATTTGAATCTTCTCTTGAACAGATTTGAGCAGCATCTCCATGTCTTGAATTTATATTTTATTTTAATTATTTAAGAAAATTTAGAGGAGGGGAAGAAGCCATGAATCTTAGCAGCATAAGGATAGAAGAGAATTGGTGCAAAGAGAATGAAGACTAGGGCTGTTTATATAGCTGCTCAAGACCTTATCGTACACGCAGCGCTGAGTCAGCATTGAACCTAGTTAAGAAAATAGTCCAGGTACATAGATGAATCTAGCCAAACCTTATCATACACGCAGTGATGAGTCAGCATTGGGTCCCACTATTTTGGCGTAGAAATTTGAATTTCGAATGAATTGTTTTGGCGTAGAAGTTTGATTTTCGAACTTTTGAATTTCTGGAATTTATTTAACTGTTTTATTCACATGAAATATTCTTGTATGTATACAATTCCTCTAACGACCATTTTACGCGTATATATATACGCACAACTTTCATTTTATTTTCAAAATTCAAATGATGTTGCCATATTTCATTGACTGTAGCCTTATCTTGAATTTTATCTTTCGTATACATATATTTTTGCATATATATATTTATATTCTCATATGTATATATATATTTTCTTTATTTCCTTATATGTACGTTCTTATCCTTTCAAATTTTGAATTTGTATACGTACATATATTTGCATGTTCAGTTGGCCCTCTCTAAAACAAAGATAAAAAAATTATGTCGCCGCCGGGGTTCGAACCCCCGACCTCCATGCTACAAATCCAATGCCTTAACCAACTGAGCTACAGAGGCTTTCGTTAATAAGTCTTAGAACAATAATAATTATTGTTCTCTCCTTACTTCTCTTTTCATGTTAGTTACAATACTTAAATTAAACAACTGCATGGATCTTTTTCTTTTAATTTTTCTTTTAAAAATTAATTATACTTTAATTTGAGAATCTTAGTGTCACAGAATTACGGGGTGTTACAGTTATCTTGCATATGATGTTATATGCGGATCACTAGCTATCATCCTATGTCATTTATGACCATGTTTCACCTATTTTGCTAAAGTTTGATATCATGCATGTTTTGAGGCTTATAATGTAATATGCAAGTTTATGAACACATTTGCCTCATATACCACCATGTTTAACTTGTGGCCAAACCTTATTAATTATGTCATGCTTCTAAAGTTTCCTCTTTGAGATCTATTTGCGTTTATGCGAACTTACATGCGATGGGGTTACGTTATGGGTAAACTAAAATGACATAAAATCATGACTTGAAAAATGACACGAAATATGACATGTGATTATGCTTGGAACATGAACATGAACTTGGACATGACTTCTAGAAAACATGAGAATGGCCAACTCGAGGTTGGGTTGAGTTTGTAGCATAAATCTACCCGGAACCGACCGGCTTAACTAGGGGCTACAAGCAATAGGACCCAATGTGAGTAGTTGGTCATGTCGCACTGGAAACACGAGGTTAGACTAAGTTGTGGTGTAAAGCTACCCGGACCCGCCCGGCTTAACTAGTAACCACAACAAGGTCTAATGTGAGAGGTTGGGTGCATTAAATTAATTAATGCCACATGATAGGGTTAAGTCATGGACCACTTGAATACTTAACCAATTAAACACGATGGGTTGATAGGATTAAGTCATGAACCTTGGGTACACTTAACCGACTTGATACTTGATTGGATAGGGTTAACCACGCTTAACCCGTTAGAAACCCTAGTTACGTGGTCCTCTTCACCAGTAACCCTCTTGGTTGTATCATGATACCCTAGGGACTAGGCTAGGGTAGGGCACGATTACTGGGCTGACATGTAAGCGACCAAAATGACGGCTGATTAGGTGCGTCGGTGTAGGTTCAGGCGGACTATGGTCGTGCACATAGTCCGGAGTTGAAGAAGCAGACATGGGCACCAGTAGGTTTAGACTGTGCGTGGTTGATGTGTGTCCGTGGTTGGCACCCTAGGGCTTGATACACCCTAGGGTGGAACTAGCACAGTTTGACTACACTTCGTGATTGGGCCGTATGACACCGACACTTGACGAGTTAGGCCTTTAGGGAGCCGATCGACTAGACCGTGTTGTTGGACCTTGATTTAGGTCATCTCGTGATATTGGGCCATGGGGTCACTACTTGTTTATACTTGACATGGGTTGGAAATACTAGTACACTTGGTGTAAAACTTAACCTTGTATATGCGGTGCCACACTTGATCTATCTTGTTAACTTTTCACCATCCCAGTTATCATCCTATGTTTCATCTATGTTTTACATGTCCAGTTTACTTTATTAGTTTTTATACTAATAGTAGGTAGGACTTACCAGTCTTTTGACTGACCCATTTTCTTTCGCCTCTTTTCTTTCGTCCCCCCCCCCCCAGGTTTACAGGGTGGGAACACTAGCACCTAGCTTGGATCTTTAGCTGCTTTTCTGGATAGCTCATGTACGGTTTGGACTTGAGCATGCTATGGCTTTATTCTACTTTGGGGATAGTTACTTTATGTTTTTTTTCGCAGTTTTCAGTTTATGTTTCTAGACTTTGTTTTGTGGGAAAATAATGACCAAGTACTTTGATGTAACTTGACTATGGTTTTGAAATGTTAGTTTTTACCCGCTGCTTTATTTACTCTACTTTTACTTATATGTTCTGTCTTGTGATATCTGCATGCATGTTTACCTCGTTTAACGCCCCTCCAAAGCTAGTGCGCTTGCAAGAGTGACATTGGCGGAGGTGGGGTGTTACATTTGGTACCAGAGCATAAGGTTTTACTATACCGGACAAAAGTTTTAAAAACCCTTTTGGAAAACTATTTTCAAAACCAATCAAGTATTTTCCAAGAAAAGTCTAGTTTATTTTAAAAGGCTATTCCTCAAAAGCCATTAGCACTATCCTTTGTTTCCTCGTTCTAAATCTATCTTTTCCCTTTTTTCAGCATGGCCGATCTTAACCTTTCCGAGGGAGTAACCATTCCCGGATGGTTCTGGAGGTACTTAGAAGCTAGGGCCAACGATGTGGGCCCAGCAAACACTCCCACCGTAACTGAGGTTCCTCCTCCTCCTCCTCAGCATCCACAAGCAGATTTCGCAAATGTTTGCAAAGACTTTAAGGCGATGGGTGGAAAGAATTTTATTGGGACGAAGACTTTTGTTGAGGCGTGAAAATGGTTGAAAGAAACTGAAGATCTCTTCGCCATCTTTGATGTGGAAGACCATAGAAAAGTTTTGTTGACAGTATGGCTATTGAAAGAGGAAGCTGCTTATTGGTGGGAGGTCACCAACGCTACTAGGCCTATAGAGACTTGGGCCGACTTTAGGACGAGGTTCGGGCTTAAGTTTCTTTCATCTGCTGAGGCGAATCTGCAATTGGAGAAGTTTATATCTTTGAAGCAAGGGGACATGACAGTGAGGGAGTATGTGAATAAGTTTAACCAGCTTGCTCGATTCGGTTTGGACATGGTTAATACTCCCCAGAAGAAGGCTTTGCACGAGGGTTGAATGAGCCATTACAAGGTTTAGCCATGTCTCATATACCCATGGGGGCCACTTTTGAAAGCCTAGTGGACATGGCATTGCTTCAAGGAGACGATAAGAATGGCAAGAAAGAAGTCAAGCCTAATGAGACTCAAACCAAGAAGAGGGACTCCAAGTGGGGAGGAAATCATAGCAATCAAAACAACAAGGGTAATAATGCCAACAATAACAAGGAAAAGGACCCAAGAAAGTGCAACTTCTGTGGGATTTTTGGGCTCATAGCCAAAGATTGTAGGAAGAAGAAGAGGAAGTTGGGCGACTGCTTCCATTGTGGAGAGACTGGACACTTTAGCAAAGATTTCCCCAAGAAGCAAGGACAAGGGCAAGGGCAGACTCAGCGTGCAGGACCTTCTGGAGGGCAAGTGCATGCTCTCAACACTGTTCCAGTTCAGGACCGAGGTAGTATTTCTGTAGAAAGCCTTGTTTACATTTCTGATTTTCCTGTTCGCACTTTATTTGATTCTGGCTCATCGCATACTTTTATTTCTTCTGACATTGTTGAAAGTTTTGCACCTAAGTACTAGTCTAGTTGAGGATCCCGTTAGTGTTTCAAATCCGATTGGGGGTTCCGCCCATCTATCTATGATTTGTATGGATTTGAGGATTTCTATCTTGACCGTAGAATTCATGTGTAATGCTTATGTTCTCGGGTTTATGGGATACGGGTTGATTTTGGGCATGGATTGGTTGTCCAGTTATGGAGCAATTCTCGATTGTGAGCATAGGGTGGTGAGGCTCATGACTCGCCTCGGTAATACCCTAGAGATTTCTTGCAACCCGCTGGATCCTGTCATGTTATGTTATCTTGAATCTCTTGACTCGTCCATCGATGATCTGCAATATGTAAGGGTGGTCCGAGAATATCCTGATGTCTTTGAAGAGGTTAAGGGGTTACCCCCTAAACGAGAGATAGATTTCCGCATTTATCTTGTTGATAATGCTAAGCCAGTTTCATTGCCCGTTAGGCACATGGCCCCGCGAGAAAGAAGAGAGCTCAGTAAGCAAATCAAGGAGTTGCTTGAGAAGAATTTATTAGGCGAAGCATTTCTGAATGGGGTGCTCCTGTGGTGTTCGCTACTAAGGCGGATGGTTCGCTTCGTCTATGTGTTGATTATCGAGAGTTGAACAAGCTGGCAAAGAAGAATAGGCACCCGTTACCGAGGATTGATGACCTCTTTGACCAGCTTGTTGGTGCTTCTGTTTTCTCTCAGCTCGATCTAGCCACCGGATTCCATCAGCTTAGAGTGGCTGAGGATAGTATTGATAAGACTGTGTTTAGGAATCCAGATGGATTCTTTGAATGGCTTGTCATGCCATTCGGTTTGACTAATGCACCCGCCTACTTCGTAGATTTGATGAGTAGGGTGTTCAGGGAGTTCCTTAACAAGTTTGTGGTTGTCTTCGTGGATGATATTCTAATCTTCTCAAAGAATGAGGAAGAACATGCTAGACATCTCAAGGATGTGATGGATACGCTTAGAGCTCATCAGTTGAAAGCCAAGTTCTCCAAATGCCATTTTTGGAGAAGGGAAGTTCGGTTTCTTGGACATATAGTTTCTAAGCAAGGCATAGCGGTGGATCCCACGAAAGTGGTTGCAGTTCAAGACTGGAAGACTCCTAGGAATGCAACCGAAGTAAGAAGCTTTCTCGGTCTGGCGGGCTACTATAGGAAGTTCATCAGGGACTTCGCTAAGATTTCAGCCCCTCTTACTAAGTTGACGAAGAAGAACTTAGTCTTTGCATGGGATTTAGAGTGTGAGCTTGCTTTTCAAAGGCTCAAGAGGGCCCTTACTACAGCTCCAGTTTTGGCATTACCCGATGGCGGTAAGATGTTTACCGTATACACCGATGCATTTGGCACGGGGTTAGGTGATGTTCTGATGCAAGAAGGAAGAGTGATATGTTATGCGGGTAGGTAACTTAAAGTTCATGAGAAGAACTATCCCACTCATGATTTGGAGTTGGCGGCGATCGTCTTTGCACTCAAATCCTAGCACCACTATCTTCTAGGCGAAAGGTTTGAGTTATATACTGATCACAAGTCGCTCAAGTACCTCTTCTTGCAGAAAGATCTGAATCTAAGGAAGCAAAGGTGGATGGAATTCTTGGCATCATATGACTTCGAGATAGCTTATACCCCTGGCAAGTGTAATGTTGTGGCAGATGCGCTAAGCAGAAGAAGGTTGACTTTGATTCCCTTGTTTGTGGAGATGAAGAGCCTAGAGTTCTTGGCAACCTTTGATTTCACAACGGCTGTTGAGTCGATGACGGGTTCGTTAGCATCTCTTGAGCTTAAACCTACACTTCTTGATCAAGTAGGGACTTCGCAGAAGGAAGACCCGCAGATAGTCGAGGTCATGGACAAGTTGATTCGTGGCGAGACGTCTAGTCACCTTGCTAGATATACTATTGATGACAAGGGTTGGCTAAGGCGTGATGGAAGGCTATGCGTTCCACAAGTGGGAGACTTGGTGCATAAAGTTCTCGAAGAAGCGCATCACTCGAAGATGACTATACATCCTGGAGGAGATAAGATGTATAGGGATATGAAGCGCATTTTCTTTTGGGCTGGAATGAAGAAGGATGTGGCAGAGCATGTTTCAAAGTGCATGGTGTGCCAACAAGTGAAAGTCGAGTCGAAGAAACCCGATGGGCTATTACATCCATTGGAGGTCCCGCAATGGAAGTGGGAAAGTATCTCTATGGATTTTGTGGATGGATTGCCTAGGTCAAGGAAAGGGAATACGAGCATATGGGTCATAGTTGACAGACTTACGAAGAGTGCTCATTTCATTCCAGTGAAGAACAAGAGGACCGCATCATGGCTAGCATCTGTTTATCTTTGAGAGATAGTGCGATTGCATGGAGTTCCTTCTAGCATAATTAGCGATCGTGACCCAATCTTCACTAGCTAGTTCTGGAATAGTTTGCAAGAAGCGATGGGTACGCGATTGAATCTAAGCACAGCCTATCACCCCCAGTCGGATGGCCAAACCGAAAGGGTGAATAGAGTGCTAGAAGATCTTTTGAGGCTTTGTGTGCTTGACTTTGGTGGTACTTGGGAAGACCACCTTCCTCTTGTAGAGTTTGCTTATAATAATAGCTATCAAGCTAGCATAGGGATGGCACCATTTGAAGCTTTGTATGGGAGGCCGTGTAGGTCACCATCTTGTTGGTGGGAGACAACAGATAGACTTATGCTTGGGCCCGATATGATATGGGACACCTCCGAGAAAGTTGAATTGGTGAGAAGACGGATGAAAACGGCCCAAGACAGGCAGAAATCCTATGCTGACAAGCGAAGGACAAACTTGGAATTCGAAGTTGGAGATATGGTTTTCGTGAAGGTTTATCCTTTGCGTAACGTGGTTCGTTTTGGAGCAGTTGGGAAGCTGGCACCAAGGTTCGTAGGACCCTTCCCTATCATAGAGAGAATTGATGGCTTATAAGGTGGAATTGCCCGAGAAGCTGGCCGGAGTGCATAATGTCTTTCATGTCTCGCATCTCCGAAAGTGCCTACATGAGTCCGCTGAGGTGGTTGAACCTAGCATTCTTGAAGACATGGAGATAGAGAAAGAGGCAATCTTGAGGAGAGCACCGATTCGTATCTTGGGAACGGAGATCAAGAAGCTAAGAAATCGAGAAGTCAAATTGGTGAAGGTTCAGTGGAGTGAGGCCGAAGAGGATGCAACTTGGGAAACCGAGGAGAAGATGTGTGGGCTTTATCCATTTCTTTTTGAGGGTACATTCTCAATCTCTTTTCCTAGTTAGCATATCTTTCTTTTGCTATCCATGTTTATCTTGTTATCTCATTAACCTTGTCATGAGAACCTTAGGTAGAAACCCTTTGGATGAAACATGTATTTGAAACATGTTATGCTTGATGTTTGCAAGTGGTTGCAAGTGTTTGCAAGTGGATACTCGTGGATGCATGATACACATTAGGCACTAAGATCGGCTCACACACTTTCATATTGCATATGCATGAGTGCTTATAATTATTCATAGATGAAACTTGTTATTCTATCACGTGGATGTTGCATATGGATGAATGTTATGTGCACTCATGTAGATATTATAAATCATGCTAGGAATTTGCATACATTTGGACTCATTTCACTAACATACTTTGCATTAAGGAGGTTTACTGAATCAGTAACCGCCTGATTTTCGCATTAGATAAGTACATATACACACACCATTCGCATATGAACATACAGCATTTAGAATCTTTTAAGGACATTGACTGCACGTGGATGATGTTTTGAGTAGATGGATGATGGATGGTAGGATATGTTCTTCCTAACTTGAAGATTTCGGGGACGAAATCCTTTAAGGAGGGGAGAATGTAACAACCCGTATTTTTAAATAACATATTATAACATAAACCAAGGCAGAATTAAATGATAAAATCTGAATCAGGGGAAATGGGCTATGCCATTGCGTTCTTCTCGGAAAAATATGCGAAATAGAATCCGAGTTTTCGAAAATCGGAGTCCGTATGACCAAGTTATGGCCCGTCAAAGTTTTCAGAAAATTTCAAGTTCAGAAACAGTTCAAATTTGAATTCAGAATTCAAATTTAGCCAAGCAGAACAGGCGGCAAAAATTCCTGCCACCCCCAAGTTGACTGGGGAGTCGACTTGGGAGTCGACACACCCCAGGTGGTGTCGACTGCCCAGTCGACACCCCTATCGACTTGGGTGGTCGGCCAGTTTGGCCTGGGTGCACCTGACTTGTTCCCCAAGACATGTTTGGAGGCTTGTGACGGATTTTAAAGGCTCAGATCTGAATTAGGGTTAATCCTATGGCCTAAACTAACCTAAACTTCTATAAAAGGACCCTAATACCTAGCCTAAACCATCATAAATCAATCCTACAACTAGATTATGCCAAAATGTTTAATCATGGCCTCCACCCTCTTGTCATAGTCTCCATATTCATTCATATGAGGGTTTCTAAGCTTGTTTGAGAGTTTCTAAGTTTGATTCAAGGCCAAAGTTCAATCTTTCTTCATCAAAGCAAGGATCTTCTTCTTATTTCTCAAGGTTTTTTCATTGGTGCTTATTATTTGGGGGTTTTTTAGAGTTGCTAGTGGCTTCGTCTCAATCTTATTTTATTTTATATGTCTTTATAGCATTGTAAGCCCTATTCTACTCTTAGATTCTAACTATGATGTTAAATATGTCATGTTGCAAGTTTGAGTTTGGGCCTAAGTATGATTTGTGCTTTGATTCTATCATGTTATGCATAGATTTATTCTATGCATGTTTGTAAAGCTATCACCTTGACTTTGTGCATAGAAAGCTATGAGCTTTGATTTGAAATGTTGCATAAAGCAACATAGAAACTCTTATAACCCTTATGTTATCTTGCATATGATGTTATATGCGAATCACTAGCTATCATCCTATGTCATTTATGACCATGTTTCACCTATTTTGCTAAAGTTTGATATCATGCATGTTTTGAGGCTTATAATGTAATATGCAAGTTTATGAACACATTTGCCTCATATGCCACCATGTTTAACTTGTGGCCAAACCTTATTAATTATGTCATGCTTCTAAAGTTCCCTCTTTGAGATCTATTTGCGTTTATGCGAACTTACATGCGATGGGGTTACGTTATGGGTAAACTAAAATGACATAAAATCATGACTTGAAAAATGACACGAAATATGACATGTGATTATGCTTGGAACATGAACATGAACTTGGACATGACTTCTAGAAAACATGAGAATGGCCAACTCGAGGTTGGGTTGAGTTTGTAGCAAAAATCTACCCGGAACCGACCGGCTAACTAGTGGCTACAAGCAATAGGACCCAATGTGAGTAGTTGGTCATGTCGCACTGGAAACCCGAGGTTAGACTAAGTTATGGTGTAAAGCTACCCGGACCCGCCCGGCTTAACTAGTAACCACAACAAGGTCTAATGTGAGAGGTTGGGTGCATTAAATTAATTAATGCCACATGATAGGGTTAAGTCATGGACCACTTGAATACTTAACCAATTAAACACGATGGGTTGATAGGGTTAAGTCATGAACCTTGGGTACACTTAACCGACTTGATACTTGATTGGATAGGGTTAACCACGCTTAACCCATTAGAAATCCTAGTTAAGTGGTCCTTTTCACCAGTAAACCTCTTGGTTGTATCATGATACCCTAGGGACTAGGCTAGGGTGGGGCACGATTACTGGGCTGACATGTAAGCGACCAAAACGACGGCTGAGTAGGTGCGCCGGTGTAGGTTCAGGCGGACTATGGTCGTGCACATACTCCGGAGTTGAAGAAGCAGACACGGGCACCAATAGGTTTAGACTGTGCGTGCTTGATGTGTGTCCGTGGTTGGCACCCTAGGGCTTGATACACCCTAGGGTGGACCTAGCACAGTTTGACTACACTTCGTGATTGGGCCGTATGACACCGACACTTGACGAGTTAGGCCTTTAAGGAGCCGATCGACTAGACCGTGTTGTTGGACCTTGATTTAGGTCATCTCGTGATATTGGGCCAAGATTGGGCCAAGGGGTTACTTCTTGTTTATACTTGACATGGGTTGGAAATACTAGTACACTTGGTGCAAAACTTAACCTTGTATATGCGGTGCCACACTTGATCTATCTTGTTAACTTTTCACCATGCCAGTTATCATCCTATGTTTCATCTCTGTTTTACATGTCCAGTTAACTTTATTAGTTTTTATACTAATAGTAGGTAGGACTTACCAGTCTTTTGACTGACCCATTTTCTTTCGCCTCTTTTCTTTCATTCCCCCCCCCCCCCCAGGTTTACAGGGTGGGAACACTAGCACCTAGCTTGGATCTTTAGCTGCTTTTCTGGATAGCTATGTACGGTTTGGACTTGAGCATGCTATGGCTTTATTCTACTTTGGGGATAGTTACTTTATGTTTTTTTTTCCAGTTTTCAGTTTATGTTTCTAGACTTTGTTTTGTGGGAAAATAATGACCAAGTACTTTGATGTAACTTGACTATGGTTTTGAAATGTTAGTTTTTACCCGCTGCTTTATTTACTCTGCTTTTACTTATATATTCTGTCTTGTGATATCTGCTTGCATGTTTACCTCATTTAACGCCCCTCCAAAGCTAGTGCGCTTGCAAGAGTGACATTGGCGGAGGTGGGGTGTTACAGCCTATTTCGGCATAGCTTTGTGTATAATGTTACCTCGTGAGCCTCACACCCTGGTAAGCGTCTAAAACAAAGCAAGGGAATGCAGGGAGTGCACACGTTTCTTTCTAGCTAAAAGTGGTGTCAGTGACTTACCAGCCCTGGCATTTTACTTATGTGGTTGATGGATTATGAGGCGTCTCGGATTTATTGGTCACCAATGACCAAATTATAGGTCCAATAGGATCAGGGAGCATGTGCTCAGGCATTACTAATCCACTAAAGTATTTGGGGACCGGCCCTGCAGGATCCAAGGGTTCGCTGGCGTCTGAATCCTAAGACATTGCTAGAGTGTCTCGAATCAGTAAGGAGATCGTTCCTAGCCTTGACTCATGATGGAAATCCAACTTCCAATACGACAACATGCAGTTTTGATTATAAAACTAGTATGGCGACATAGTATATGGTAGCTATGCCGTCTATGATTGATACATTATGATTGAAATGTTTTTGAAACATACATACACTAATAATAATATCAAATCTGTTTCATCGTATCAAGCATTTTTGACCATTTAAGGTAAAACTCTATCCTTCGGCTTGCATTGATTATGTGATGGAACCTGAGTCTTATAGTGGTTTCATTTTTCCAAAAAGCATTGCATTATTTTAAACGATTTACTTTATTTATGCATTGGCAATCTAATGGAGTAAACCCGTTCCGCATTAGCAGCGTGGTCCTGTGATTAGCCTTATTGTTATTAAATAGGTTAAGTAAGATTTCTCATATGAGTCCCATGACTAACCTGTAGTTTGTTTCACTTTGCAAACTCGGGTGCCCATATTTTCCACATGGGCAATCGAGTAGCTTATTTTTGCAGATATATTGAGCAGTATTCTAGAATGAAGCTTAAAGATGTGTCCAAAGCATTGATAGACTTCCGCTGTATCAGTTTATTCTTTTCCGCTGGAATGTATTAAACCATTGTAAATTATCTTCCGTTGTATTTTATCGATGTACTCTGATATTCTGTACTCTAACGTAACATTATTATAATGTTTATAAAAGTCTTCTGTAATTTTTTCCAATGTGTTGTATTCCCAGAGTTAGCGTATTCGGGTTTTGAGCGGTCTTGGTCGATTTTACGATCGATTAGGTCTAGGCGAAATCCAGGTCGTTACAGCTAGTATCAGAGCTCGGGTTGGCTCAAATCTTTGGGGTACAACTCATTGGAACTGAACCAAAGAATCATCAGAGATTGGATTAGTAATATCCAATAAGAATACTCATTAGAGATAGAATCAGTAGTATCCTAGATTGAGAAAACTCATTAGAGATGGGGCTAGTAATGCCCTAGAATGAGTTGAGAGTGACAAGTTTATAATTAACGTATTTGTGATTATATATATAATCTGATCTTAGAAAATATGATTTTTTTTGAATATATAAAAGTTATATATATTTGAAAAGTTAATCAACTAATCAAATTATTAAAATCAATAAAAAAATTTGAAAATTGAATTGGTTAGTTAAACAACTTTTTGCTTCGTTCCCTTTCGAGGACGAAAAGATTTTAAGTGGGGGAGATTGTAACAACCCGGAAATTCAGAACCAATTTAAAAATTTATTTTAAGAAATTTTAAATAGAAAATGCGTCATAATTTTAAAAAAAGAAAGAAAAAAATTTAAAAGATCACATAGAATCTCACATTTTCAATGTAAATAAAAGATTACATAGAATTTCACATTTTCAATGTAAATAAAAAGATTACAAAAGAAAAGAATAGGAAAGAATTACATTTTTATGTAATATAAAAAGACTATTTTTTTTATTATTCAATGTAAGAAGATTACATTTTTAATTAATATAATAAGATTATATTTTTACGCAATATTAAAAGATTATATTAATATGCAATATGAAATGGATTATATTTTTATGCAACATATGTTTAATGTAAAGGACCTACAAATATAAAGTTTACATTTTTAAGGTAAATGAGAACATAGAAAAATGTACATGTTTTAAAGATAAAAACATGTTTGCCTTAAGAACCTCATTTTTAATGTCATGAAATGAAATCAGGGAAAATGAATCAAAAATTCATTTTTCCTTTTATTCCCTTTCTTTTGAAATTTGAACGAAAAATAAATGTGGTCCCATCATGCCTTGTCAGCTAATTTAATTTCATTTGTCACCTACTACATATGTAGAGACAAGTAAAAATCAAATATATATAACAAAATAAAAAAATATATGCTTATATATATTGTCTCCACTATATAACATCATAAGCTTCTCTTTACCTAATGCTAATTTACAAAACCAAGCCGCCGTTAGTTCAAAAGCAATGGCCGAATTTGTTCCAATTTGAGTCCCTAATTTCTCTTCATCTAATCCAAATTAAATCCCGATTCCTGATCAAACTTTATAGAGATTCGAGAGATCTTCAAAATAATACGATGTTGGTGGGTTCAATTTTGTACAAACACAAAGGAAGAAGACGATGAGTATCAGATTTGGGCTGCCTAATTATGCTTAGGTGATAATTAAAATAATTAATTAATTATTTAAGTGATTATTTTAATCCAATGTTTAAATCAACGTAACTTTGTCAAACAGAAGCGGAATTACACGAAACCAAAAGCATTTGAATCGTGAAAGCGATGAGATCTACAACATGGAATAGACCAAAGTTGAAATGGAGCGATCTAAAATTTTGAAGAATTCAAAACCCAAAGGTGAGATTTCTTGATTTTTTTTAAAATAAATATATATGCTTGAATTGATTTTGTCTGTGATATCAAATATATACGCTCTATAGAACACATATGCGTTGTATGAAAATTTAGATTAATTGATTGATGATGGTTGTGGTGACTTGCTGAATTATATGTTCTTGTGAGATGAAAAGTGTCAATTGGTTATAACATGTTTTTGTCAAATAAAAATGCTTCTTTTTATTTGTCATGGTTAGAAATAGAGTTGTCGTCACATAAAAACATTTCATTTTATTTACCATGTTTAAAAATAGAAATTGTAAATAAATAAAAATGTTTCTTTTTAATTGTCTTGTTGAAATTTGAATGGTTGTCAAATAAAAATATTCACTTTTGTTTATCATTGTTAAATATGGAAATTGCTATGAAAAAATAGGAACTTGTTTAATAAACAGAATAGATCATTTAGTTGTATTCATATTTTATAAACAAAATAGGTCATTTAGTTGTATTCATATTTTGTAAACAAAATAGGTCATTAGGTTGTATTCATATTTTGTAAACAAAACAGGTCATTTAGTTGTGTTCATACTTTGTAAACAAAATAGGTCATTTAGTTGTATTCATGTTTTGTTATACAAAAATGTCATGGTAGATTAAAAACATCATTTTGTTGTAAAATGTTAAGTTAGATTAAAAATATCATTTTTGTTATAAATTGTCATGTTAATTAAAAATAGCTCTTTGTTATAAATTGTCATGTTAATTAAAAATAGCACTTTGTTATAAATTGTCGTGTTGATTAAAAATACCATTTTTGTTATAATTTTTCATGTTAATTAAAAATAGCACTTTGTTATAAATTGTCATGTTAATTAAAAATATCATTTTTGTTATAAATTGTCGTGTTAATTAAAAATAGGACTTTGTAATAAATTGGCATATTAATTAAAAATATCATCTTTGTTATAAATTGTCATGTTAATTAAAAATAGCACTTTGTTATAAATTGTCATGTTAATTAAAAATAGCACTTTTGTTATAAATAGTCATGTTAATTAAAAATAGAACTTTGTTATAAATTGTCATGTTAATTAAAAATATCGTTTTTGTTATAAATTGTCATGTTAATTAAAAATAGCACTTTGTTATAAATTGTCATGTTAATTAAAAATATCATTTATGTTATAAATTGTCATGTTAATTAAAAATAGCACTTTGTTATAAATTGTCATGTTAATTAAAAATAGCACTTTGTTATAAATTGTCATGTAAATTAAAAATAGCAATTTGTAATAAATTTGTCATTTATATTAGAGATAAATTTGTCATTTATTTAGAGAATTAAACATGACATTTAATTAAAGAACATATTTTGAAAATAAATTTGTCATTTATGTTAGAGAATAAATTTGTCATTTATTTAGAGAATTAAACATGTCATTTAATTAAAGAACATATTTTGAAAATAAATTTGCATTTATGTTAGAGAATATATTTGTCATTTACTTTAGAGAATAAATTTGTCATTTATTTAGAGAATTAAACATGTCATTTAATTAAAGAACATATTTTAAAAATAAAATTTTCATTTATGTTAGAGAATAAAATTTTCATTTATTTAGAGAATTAAACATGTCATTTAATTAAAGAACATATTTTGAAAATAAATTTGTCATTTATATTAGAAATAAATTTGTCATTTATTTAGAGAATTAAACATGTCATTTAATTAAAGAACATATTTTGAAAATAAAATTGTCATTTATATTAGAGATAAATTTGTCATTTATTAAGAGAATTAAACATGTCATTTAATTAAAGAACATATTTTGAAAATAAATTTGTCAATTATGTTAGAGAATAAATTTGTCATTTATTTTTATTTTTTTTAACTCGGAAGGTTAAATTTTTCATGTATTTAGAGAATTAGACATGTCATTTAATTAAAGAACATATTTTGGAAATAAATTTGTCATTTATGTTAGAGGATAAATTTTTCATTTATTTAGAGAATTAAACATGTCATTTATTTAGAGAATTAAACATGTCATGTTAAATAAAAAATGTTGTTTTAGTTAAAATTGCCATTTTAGATAAAAATGTCTTATTAGGATTAAATTGTCAATTTAGTTAAAATTGTCATTCTAGATAAAAGTGTCATGTTAGAATAAATTGTCATTTTAGATAATAATGTCATGTTAGAAGAAAAAGTCGTTTTAGTTAAATATGTCATTTATGTAAGAATAATAAAAATGACATTTATTTAGGATAATGATCTGTCAAATGAATATATCATTTATTTAGATAATGTCATGTTTCAATAAAAAGATTACATTTTTATTGTCTCGATGTTTCATTAAAAAGATTGCAATAAAAAGTATCGTTTTTATTGCATTAAAATGGTTAAAATATTTGTTATATCTATTTCATGGATGTATTGTTGTGTTGTTATTTATGTTATACTGTAACATGATTAAGATTTGGGAAATTAAACATTTTAAAATAATGTTATTATTATTACACTTCCATTTACAAGTTATCCGACTTTTTAGTGTGATTGGGACGATTTTATTTTTTACACATCGCCCAAGTGCACAAATAATTTATTATTTATTTGTTAGATGAAACCCCACACGGGTCTTGGGATGATATTCTAATCACACATCTCCCTTGTGATTAGTTGTAGAATGCACTCTGGTTGTTATTTGGATGTTTACTGATTATTTATCATTCATATGCAACATATGAAAACCATATAAAAGAACTTACATGGTAATTGGTTGAGTCGCATTCTTATTCAAAAGTAAAAAAATATTTGGTAACAAGAATATTATAAAATAAATAACAATTTAATATAAAAGACATTTTAGAATAAAGGTTATTTTAAATTAAGAATATTTTAGAATAAATATATTTAAAATAAAGAACGGTTTAAAATAATGAATATTTTTCAACGAAATAATTACAATTATAAATTATAATTGCACTTTTGACACAAGGTTAGGTTGCCTTTGTGGTGGAAGTCTGCCCGGACCCGACCGGCATATCCAGCAGCCACTAATGTTGAACCTAATGTGAGAGGTCTAAGTGCGCAAATACGAAGGGGCTATGACACGAGGTTAAGCCCAACTTATGGGATAAGTCTGCCCGGACCCGACTGGCATTTCCAGCATCCGCAAGTTGTAGGCCTAATATGGGAGATTTAAAAAAATAATTCTTTTAATTTAGATTTAGAGAAGTTTACTAATTAATTAATATTTTAATTAAGCATTAAGATGAAAGTTGATTGAGGGTTTATTGTGAACTATGTTTTAAATGACATTTGTTATTTAATCCCAATTTATAGTGAAATTATAATTTTGAATTTATAAATCTTTTATTAAGACTAAAATGGAATTTATAAATCTTTTATTAAGATGAAACGGTAATTTTCCAAAGTGAAGTTTTCCGATTTAATATATTAAATTGGAATTGAATGGAATTCTATTCGGTAATAATCGAGATAAGCTTCTGTAAAAGAAGACCAATACTATATATGAAATTTAAGAGGCTTTATCGTTATTCCATTTATATTATAGGTAAGATATAGAAATTTATATCGATTATATATTGATTTGATTTTGGTGAAAATTCCATATTTAATGGAAAGATGATTTTGGGCTTACCGTGAACTGTGTTTTAAAGGACATTAGTTCCTTAACCTAGTTAAAGATAAGATTAATTTCTTAAAATTTAAATAATCATTAGATAATTATTTTTGGTATTTAAAACCAAATTAGAGTTTTAATAAATCTTTAAAAAGAAAGATTTAAGAATAAATTTCAAGAATTTATCTCTGATAGAATAATGTGAATATTTTATATTCTGAATTGGAATGAGGTGTTTGATGTGTTTTTTTTAAACACTTAATTTTTGATTATACAATATGCGAGTTATTCGGGAAGACCGGGTTTAACCCATTCTGAATAATTAATGCGACGATTAAACGTCGAATATGAAGATGGTGGTTGAAGACCGGCGATCTTCACATCGAATGGATGACTACTGATGCCCTGGACTGATTTGCTCCCACGAAAGGGTTAAAGTTGTAGTTGTCCGGACATACTTGTTGGTTGTCATGATCGGCGGACACCTCACTTCCGTATTGGACATACGGGACGAGGAATAAGGTGACTTCGTTTTCGTTCAGACCCAGAACGGACTTATAAATGGATGTGTGTCAGACATTGGATTTCATTCCATGTAAATTAAATTGATTTCTATTTAATATATATCTGTGGTGGCGGAGAAATTATTCTCTTGCATAGCACCCTTCTCTGAGACGCATGAGCTCAGAGGTTATATATTGGTAGTTATCGATCGCATGGCGTGAATTGTCAATGTGGCATGCCAAGATGCAAATGATCAAGGCTTTTGTTTAAAAGCAAAGTCTTGTGGGATGATCAAAGCATAGCCTATTTCGGCATAGCTTTGTGTATAACACTACCTCGCGAGCCTTACACCCTGGTAAGAGTCTAAAACGGAGCAAGGGAACACAGGGAATGCACACGTTTCTTTCTAGCTAAAAGTGGTGCCAGCGACTTACCAGCCCTGACATTTTACTTATGTGGTTGATGGATTATGAGGCGCTTCGGATTTATTGGTCGCCAATGGCGAAATTATAGGTCCAATAGGATCGGGGAGCGTGTGTTCAGGCATAACTAATCCACTAAAGTATTTGTGGACCAGCCCTGCAGGATCCAAGGGTTCGCCAACGTCCGAATCCTGAGAAATTGCTAGAGTGTCTCGAATCGATAAGGAGATCGTTCCTAGCCTTTACCCGTGATGGAAATCCAACTTCCAATATGATAACATGCGGTTTTGACTGTAAACTAGTATGGCGACATAGTATATGGTAGCTATGTCATCTATGATTGATACTTTATGATTGAAATGTTTTTAAAACATATATACACTAATAATAATATCAAATCGGTTTTATCGTATCAAGCATTTTTTACCATTATAAGGTAAAGCTCTATCCTCCGACTTGCGTTGCATTGTGTGATGGGACCTGAGTCTTATAATGGTTTCATTTTTCTAAAAAGCATTGCATTATTCAAAACGATTTATTTTATTTATGCACTGGCAATCCACTGGAGTAAACCCGTTCCACGTTAGCGGCATGGTCCTATGATTTGCCTTATTATTATTAAATAAGCTATGTAAGATTTCTCATACCAGTCCCATGACTGGCCCATAGTTTGTTTCACTTTGCAAACTCGGGTGCCCATATTTTCCACATGGGCAGTCGAGTAGATTATTTTGCAGATATATTGAGCAGGATTCTGGATCGAAGCTTAAAGTTGTGTCCAGAGCATTGATAGACTTCCGCTATATCAGTTTATTCATTTTCGCTGCAATGTATTAAACCACTGTAAATTATCTTCTGCTATATTTTATCGATGTACTCTGATATTCTGTTCACTGACGTAACATTATTATAATGTTTATAAAAGTCATCTGTTATTTGTTCTAATGCGTTGTATTCCCAGAGTTAGCATATCCGGGTTTTGAGCTGTCTTGGTTGATTTTACGATCGATTAGGTCCGGGCGAAATCCGGGTCGTTACAAATTTGCATCGAGTTATACAAGAAACATATGGGCTTGAAGCACTCGGTTCAGGGGTTTCAAATATTTCTTTGGTGATTTTCAGTGAATTATTTTATTTGATTCTATTTTTTTGTCTCCATTAAAAAGCTTCGATTTCTAAGTTGCTAAAGGCGAAAAAGATATGAATGGAAGTGCTTTTCTATAGGTGTAGAAGCCTTGGTGATCACGTATTAGAGTATATAGGGCAGCTGAAAATAAAAAGGTAGGCAAGTGCTTTCTGCTAATATAGGGTCTGCGTGTTTGTATAAAGTTAAGTACGTGGTCTGTGTGTTTGTATTAGGGTAGGGTAGTCTCAAGTACTTGGGTAGGTGATATTTAGGTAGGTAATCTCAAGGATACTTGAAAGGCAAGGAATTTCATTTAGTTGGTTAGGTTTTCTTTCTTTTTGATTTTTATTTGATTATTAATCTTTGTGAAAGCTACACAAGAGGTATCACGCAAAAACAATCACATACGAGTTCCGTTCGTGGTGAAACTTGTAATCTCACAATGGTTTAATATTTCAGACACGATGAAACTGGTTTCTTCAAATTCCGAGTCTGTTTGTAAAAACTCTTTTTTAATTGCAGAACGGTTAAATAATATGCGTTTAAACTGCGCACGGTTACAAAATAAATCCAATTGACTTGAAACTGAAAATCTTACAATAATTAATCACCACGGTTTTAATAAATTTAGTTTTGTCGAAAATGGAGATCGTTTGAAAATTGTTTATTTTATAATTCCATATTAAACCAATAATATAAATATCGATTAAAATATTTCAATTTAATAGTAATAAATTATTATTATCGTGTATATATCCAGACATAATATATATAGCTTCAGAAATAAACAAAATACAGATTTATACTTGACATTTAAAATTTCAAGTTAAAATGACGTTCAATTTATATTAAAACCCCTTTTTATTTACTATACAAATTGTTATATTTTATAAACGATTCCATAGCGAATAACTGAAAATTTTACTTAGACATAACTTACAATCTAAAAGATGAAATTTGATTTTTCACTTTCATTAGAAAAAAATAATTCAATAGATTCAAACGTTTCTTGTGTTAAAGAAATCCGATTTATAACGAATCTTGTATATCATTTAATGTTGAAAATGTAATATCATAACTATCATTACGTTATAAGCTCGATTATAATTCTATTATAATTAATACGTTCAAACGTCATTTATAAATAAATTCATTATTATAATACGAATCTAAACTCAACTAAACTTCTTACGTTATCCAATTCACACAATATTACCAATTCAATTATATTCCGATTATTCAGAATTAAATTTTATTCTCCCACTATTTATATTAATTAAATAATCAAAAGTATTTAATTCTATATTAATTAAATAATCAAAATTATTCAATTCAAATCATTTAAATTTCCAGATCACCCTTTTAAATAATTAAATAAATTAATTCTTCAGTCACTAAAAATCCGGGTCTTTACATTCCTTCCCCCTTAAAAGAATTTCGTCCCTAAAATTACTAAGGCAAGAAATATGTTACAAATCCTATTAATTAGGTAAAATTCTTTTGTTTTACTTCCTAACTTCAGTTTCAATTGAACAAATTATTTTTAATTAAAATATTAATTCAGTCCTACTAATGAAAATTTTCTAACATATTAAATCTCCAAAAAAAACTCGCTAGCGTTTCCTTTGCACGGCTCGATCGGTATAACTAAACTGGCCTCTGTAGGCCTTCTCCGATCCAAAAGAAAATCAAACATCCAAGATGCTTTCCAAATAGGCTCGTAGAATTCTCATACTCAGATAAAATATGAATTTGTACCATTTTATCGGGCATCCATATCTATCTCTTCCATTTTTACCAAATCAACATATACCCATGCTTTCCCAAACGGTCTCTAATCATTTTATCCTCAAATCCAATCTTTATCTTATAACCAAGCCAAATTCCATTTCAATCTCCAATTCTAATGTCAATTAAATTCTTACTAATCAATCCAATTCCTTAACCAAGTTAAGTTTCATTCCCGTATTCCATCAACTAATTTAATTTTATAGTTAGTTATCTAAATTTTAAAATCTGACTTTATTTCAATATCATTTTCACCCAACTTAATTTTCACTTAAGTGGTTCCAGTTAAATTTCAATTTCTATTTGCTTTCACAGATTGTTTTTAAATTCCTTTTTATTTTAGACAATTTCTTTATGGGAGGTTTTAAACAACTTCGCTTTTCTAAAATCAGTATTCCTTTTCATAATTCAAAACAACTTGTTTTCACAAAACAATTCAAAAGTAATACTTTTGGTAGTAATCCATCACTTAAAAACTCGAAAATGAACACTGGTAATGTCGCAATCCATCATCTGTATAATTTTCCAGCTACCGAAGTGAGTTCAATACTATATCACTTACAAAACTTATTATATTTATACACTTCCATTTTGATTATTATTATTTTTTCAAAAAATCTATCATAATTTTTGGAAAACATATCCAAATTCACCTAGGATCTTAAAATTCCCATAAATTTAATCTAAACACTTTTCCAAGTTTCTAGGATTTAAATTCCAAATCTGGTTTAGATTTCGATTTAATCCATCTGATTTTATATGTATTATACTTATTTGAATTCTGATTGGTAATTTATAACCATCTTAATTATAATCTTATTTGATTATAATTGATCGACGCTAGAAAAGCGCGATATTTGTAATAAATTCTGCAAGCGCACAGGTGTGCAGCATACAGGTCGAACACAGGGAGGTAAATTAAAATCAAATTATTTATCTAATCTCTTGGGCGAGTTAGAAAAAATTTGGAGGTTGATTTTGAAAACAATAAAAATTGAAACTGCGATCCGATTCAGAACAAATCTAATTGAACCGACGATCAAATCACAATTATCAATTGGAAATTGAAATGCAAACAGAAATAAAATGCAGAAATTAAAATTACAGGAAAAGAAGAACAACAAAAAGTAAATTAGGATTGTCGTTGAAACTAATCAAACGACTAATCACTAATAAAAAAAATGTAAAATACAATTGGTGTTCTTCCAAAACTAATTATGAAGAAAACACTGATTGCTAAGAAAAAGAAAAAATGCAGAAAAATAAAAGAGAACTAGAAACTTTATTAATGGAGAAGAAGAGAAAATAGGATCCTGTTACAATGGGTATACATGTGTATTTATAAGGATGTAGACTCCTCTCAATCAGCATAATTTGGGCTAAGAGAAAATAATATATTTACAAATAAAAGAGAGATATGATATATTGGTTGAGATATTCCTTGAAGATCTTCCTCCTTGATTATTGACATGTGGTAGCATGATTGGATTTTCTTTGGCAATAATTCATCCAAATCTACTTTTAAATGGTAGTTGAAAAATAAACGATTTGAATTGATTTCCATGATAGGAATATGGCTATTTCTGAAATATTTATTAGTGCATATACATACATACACATGAATATGTATATATATATATACATATATAATATAACACTAAAATTCTTCAGGGTAAAGGCGACAGTGAATATTCCGTTCTTCGGCAAAAACAGAGCTTGACGGGGTTCGAACTCAGGTCTCTCAGCACCAATTCCTATGCCTTTACTAGTGAGCCACAACTTCTTTTGCAATTGAAATGGATTTGATGTGATGAAGTAGCTCTTCCTTGTAGTTGGCCTTTAATTTGAATTGAAGGAGGTAACGCTTGACAATCTGTAAAATAACACATAAAAATACCCAAAGTATCATTTATTTATTTACAAAAGATAAAACATAAGAGCATAAAATAAACACATTTCAATGTTAATCAAATACCCCCACACTTATCTTTTACTCGTCCTCGAGTAAAAAAAAGAAAAATGAAAGAAATAAAAAAAAACTGAACTAGATAGGTCACACTTTCATAGGAAACACGATTGCATTGAGCGTATGCAACAAGCCGTTAAACCTCTAGGTGTCCCTAGTAGGACGAGTGGTGTCTCGTGAGGGTTTTCAGCGGGTACTACCCACAAAATCCAAATGCAGTATGTGTGGATCTAATGCAACTATATGAATGCAATGGATATATACATAAATGACAACACGACTTGTTTCAGAAAAATGGTACAACAAATTAAGTTAGCAATTTCTAGTCAGTTGATTTTATTTTAGATACCTCAACTTGTCACAAATTTTCAATATAATTCAAGTTTTCAAATGTTAAATTCCAGTTTGGCCAGTTGGTTCAGTTGATAACATAGTGCAGCCATGAAATAAATTCTTAGTTTGCTTGGCACAGTTTGTAAAGTGGTATTCTAATTAATTTTCTTATGTATGGCTATTCAAATCAATAAGGTTAAGAAATGTTTGGGCATCATCGCTTATTCTCTATCTCTATAAAAGTTAAAATTTATGATTAAGTACATACACCTAACTTAAAAGACCAAGGTATACCACCCATACACTGCCTTGCGGACTGACGGAGAGTTAGGACAGAGCTTGGCGGATTGTGCAGGCCGATGCTGACTTTGTCAACACATGTCGGTAATCCTTAGGTGTCCAATCTCATAAAATGAGACCAAGATATTCCAACGCTGACTTTGTCAACAACATGTCGGATAGAGCTTGGCGGGTTTGCACACCAACGCTCGATATACAAGCAATGTTGGATACCCTTGGATTACTTTTATTATTATTATTATTATTGAAAATATAAGAACAAGAGCGATTTACGCGAATTCAACTTAACATAACTTAGTTTTAAAGAATCAAAAAACCAATATAAGAATTTTAAGTCCTCCACTTATTTAAACAAAGTCTACAATATAGAATAGATTTCATGGCCATCAGCTAAGAATCTCCCTATGTACTGGTTACACTATTATCCCTCAGAATTAAACTTTTCATTATATTTCTTATTCGATCTAAGTTGAGAGAAAAAAATACTATCAACTGACTAACAATTGTTAACTTATTTTGTTGTATCAATCTAAAATGAGTCGTATTTTAAAAAAAAAATGGCATGTTACTACGATCTAAAATCCATAATGGTCCTATATGAAAAAAAAAATTAAGAAAAATAAAAGGATGTAATGCAAACTCCCCCCACACTAGAACTAAACAGTGTCCACACTGTAAGAACGTTTCCTAAATTTGAAAGACCGAACCCAAAGGTGAATGGCTTGCAAAATTGTTTGTAAAATGAAATGAAGTTTAGCCACTATATACGAATGCCAATTATATACAAAATGATATCTATAATGATGATGAATGGTTTGCGAATAATGAAATTTCCTTTTTCCCCCACACTTGCCTCTATCGAAGACGATGCACAAAGATTTCTTATCTGATTTATGAGGCGCAACAGACATGTTAATGAATTCTGAAATGAAAACCTTTTGTGTGAAAATTGTCTCGTGCCAATGATTTAAAAGATTCAAATGCAGATTATCCCATATAAATTTCAAAGGCTTTTCTTCTTGGTCCTCGGTAAGATCAGAGACCAAGATTATGGTAAAATTTTCTGTAGAGTCCAAGTAAACATACTCAAGGTCTTGTGATAGGGGTTTGAGACCCAATCTATGATGTTCTTGTGTGCTTACATTGGTCAACATTCCATGGTTAGATTCAAATGATGAAGGTTTCGAATCAAGTAGTTCATTTAATTCAGAAATATATTCAAGCTCATCGAGATCAGAGTTGAAATGGTTAAAACACATTTTCAAGGCTTCAGAAGTGTCAATAAAAGTTTCATCAACTGTGGTATGAATCATGTCAATTTTATCAATCTCAAAGTCCCTAGAAGAATTTGGGTGGCTAAGACTTTTCTCATTCATCGTTATCAAATATGGAAAATCCAAAACTTAAATTTGACACAAGTAGCTGTTATTACAAAATAAATAACGTACTCAAGTATATTTTATTAGTTGATAATCTCGATTTGAAGGGGGAAGAGGGTCTTATGGCCGTTCACGTATAGTATAAATACTAAGGGATACGACCAATGTTTTACGGGTAGTATGCAACCTCTTTTGCTAGAAGTTCAGTAAATTGAACTAATATATATCCGCGATCAAACCCTTGAGGGAATCAATTTCACAAAATACACTTTTGTAGTTAAATATTTGCAGATCAAATCAAATATATTGTTGAAAACGATGAGAATGATGATTTCAAATATAAAAATTTCAGCCAATCACAACAATCAGATTCAAAAATTCCAATCACAGAACAGTCACAGAATAATAAATGACATAAATATTGTACAAGCAAGCCGCTGCCCCTGCAGAAGATTTTTACAAGCAATGTCTATATATTTTTTTCTTTGCAGAGCACCTGTAGAGTTAAGAGAATTTTACAGCGGGGTATGGCAGTTCGTCTAGAGCAATTGATAGCTTGAATGATTAAAATCTCACTGTTGCAAATCGCTCGATTGTTGAATTCCCTCTTTTTTGCTTGAACACTTTTCTCACGCTTGATCTTTGATTTTTGAGTGGCACTTTTTTTTTTGGAAAGAGGAAAAACAAAAGGGAAGGAGAAAAAAACAAACAAAAATAAAAAGGAATTGAAAATAAAAAAAATAGAGAAAGAAGAGAAAAACTAAACTAGGAACTGAGCTAGAAAAAAAAGCAATGGAAAAACCGAACAAAAAACAAGGACTAGACGCGCACTCATCTCAGCCAATAAAATGGGGTTTCTCACAAAACAAACTAGGATTACACACTTCTTAGACGTATAAAGCAATGCAAATCACTCATGCAAATAATAAAAGCCTGAGAAAAACCTTTCCTTATTTCCCTTTGCCCACTTAATTTTATACAATAGTCCCGCCTCACTTTCAACCCAAATAGGTCACGCACTCAACAGTTTCAGAAAGAATTGAAAATCACGCTCTTTCCTTTTTTTTTTAGCGACAAGAGAAGTCAAATCCAAAAAAAAAAAAAAAAATACACCGCTTTTCCTCTTCAGGAATTGAATCATGCAAGATTTCAAGTTTTTTTTTAATCGGTCCAAGTTGATTTGAAATTGAGGTTGAGTTTGCGTGATGAAGCTGGCTTTGAGTTGGGTTCGAAGCTCGTGAGTTGATCGGTTGTTGATTGTATGTGAGGGAAGTGGTATGGGTTGTGTTGTAGAGGTGGTGGCTGTGAATATTGGTGATGGAAACTTCGACAGAGGAGATGTAAGGGGTAAAAATGGCGGTTTTGGTGAAGAGAGGATGAAGTACGGTGGAGTATTGGTTGATGTAGTCTTGACCTGCTGATTGTGGAGACTTTATGTACGATGAGGTGAAGACGGCAATGAAGAGAAAATAGAAAAGAAAGTTTGTTTTTTTTTTTTTTTTTATTTGAATTTTTGTGAAATTGTGAAAGGGGCAGATCGTGGAAGATTGGGAAGAAAGTTGAAATAGGGAAAGAAATAAAGCAAAATTGAAAGCTTTTTTTTTTGTGAAAATTTGTAAGGAAAAGAAAGGAAAGTGATGTAAAAGGGGAAAAAATTGCAAAAGGGGGAAGGGATCTAATTATTATAGTAGAGAATTAATTACAAGGCAAAAAGGAAAGAATCTAAAAGTGAATAATTTTTTTTTTGAAAAGAGGAAAGAAATTGTAAAAAGAAAGAAATTGATTGGGGAAAAAAAGAAACAAATAAAAGAAAATTTGGCAAGATTTTTTTATTGCAAAGAAGAAAACAAATTTTACAAAGGAAAGAAATAGATGGAAAAAGATGAACAAAAAGAAAAGAAGTTGAAAAGAGGAAACAAATAAAAAAAATGGCAAGATTTTTTTTTCTTGTTTAGATGATTATAACACCAATATTTGATGCAAAATCAACTAATAAAGAACCCCCTTTTTTTTAATGAAAGCAAATGTAAAAAAGATAGAAAGAAAATAAAGAAAGGAAAGAATTGGAAAAATAAGCAAGTTTTTTTTTTTTGAAATAGCAGAGGGAAAAATATAAAGGAAAAGAAATTAAAAAGAGGAAGGAAATAAATGAGAAAAAAAAGGAAATAATATGAATGAGATTTATCCAATATTTTTTTTCTCTCTCTTGTTTAGTTCATGACAGTACCAATGCAATTGATATGCCACATCACTAATTGAGATATTTTTTTCTATATATACAAGAAAACAATAATATATAAAAAAATAGAAACTAACACGAATCGGAAATTAAATAAATAATAAAATTTAATTGTTACCTCCCGGCAACGGCGCCAAAAACTTGATCGACGCTAGAAAAGCGCGATATTTGTAATAAATTCTGCAAGCGCACAGGTGTGCAGCATACAGGTCGAACACAGGGAGGTAAATTAAAATCAAATTATTTATCTAATCTCTTGGGCGAGTTAGAAAAAATTTGGAGGTTGATTTTGAAAACAATAAAAATTGAAACTGCGATCCGATTCAGAACAAATCTAATTGAACAGACGATCAAATCACAGTTTCAATTGGAAATTGAAATGCAAACAGAAATAAAATGCAGAAATTAAAATTACAGGAAAAGAAGAACAACAAAAAGTAAATTAGGATTATCGTTGAAACTAATCAAACGACTAATCACTAATAAAAAAAAATGTAAAATACAATTGGTGTTCTTCCAAAACTAATTGTGAAGAAAACACCGATTGCTAAGAAAAAGAAAAAATGCAGAAAAATAAAAGAGAACTAGAAACTTTATTAATGGAGAAGAAGAGAAAATAGGATCCTGTTACAATGGGTATACATGTGTATTTATAAGGATGTAGACTCCTCTCAATCAGCATAATTTGGGCTAAGAGCAAATAATATATTTACAAATAAAAGAGAGATATGATATATTGGTTGAGATATTCCTTGAAGATCTTCCTCCTTGATTATTGACATGTGGTAGCATGATTGGATTTTCTTTGGCAATAATTCATCCAAATCTTCTTTTAAATGGCAGTTGAAAAATAAATGATTTGAATTGATTTCCATGATAGGAATATGGCTATTTCTGAAATATTTATTAGTGCATATACATACATACACATGAATATGTATATATATATACATATATAATATAACACTAAAATTCTTCAGGGTAAAGGTGACAGTGAATATTCCGTTCTTCGGCAAAAAGAGAGCTTGATGGGGTTCGAACTCAGGTCTCTCAGCACCAATTCCTATGCCTTTACCAGTGAGCCACAACTTCTTTTGCAATTGAAATGGATTTGATGTGATGAAGTAGCTCTTCCTTGTAGTTGGCCTTTAATTTGAATTGAAGGAGGCAACGCTTGACAATCTGTAAAATAATACATAAAAATACCCAAAGTATCATTTATTTATTTACAAAAGATAAAACATAAGAGCATAAAATAAACACATTTCAATGTTAATCAAATACCCCCACACTTATCTTTTACTCGTCCTCGAGTAAAAAAAAGAAAAATGAAAGAAATAAAAAAAACTGAACTAGATAGGTCACACTTTCATAGGAAACACGATTGCATTGAGCGTATGCAACAAGCCGTTAAACCTCTAGGTGTCCCTAGTAGGACGAGTGGTGTCTCGTGAGGGTTTTCAGCGGATACTACCCACAAAATCCAAATGCAGTATGTGTGGATCTAATGCAACTATATGAATGCAATGGATATATACATAAATGACAACACGACTTGTTTCAGAAAAATGGTACAACAAATTAAGTTAGCAATTTCTAGTCAGTTGATTTTATTTTAGATACCTCAACTTGTCACAAATTTTCAATATAATTCAAGTTTTCAAATGTTAAATTCCAGTTTGGCCAGTTGGTTCAGTTGATAACATAGTGCAGCCATGAAATAAATTCTTAGTTTGCTTGGCACAGTTTGTAAAGTGGTATTCTAAATAATTTTCTTATGTATGGCTATTCAAATCAATAAGGTCAAGAAATGTTTGGGCACCATCGCTTATTCTCTATCTCTATAAAAGTTAAAATTTATGATTAAGTACATACACCTAACTTAAAAGACCAAGGTATACCACCCATACACTGCCTTGCGGACTGACGGAGAGTTAGGGCAGAGCTTGGCGGATTGTGCAGACCGACGCTGACTTTGTCAACACATGTCGGTAATCCTTAGGTGTCCAATCTCATGAAATGAGACCAAGATATTCCAACGCTGACTTTGTCAACAACATGTCGGATAGAGCTTGGCGGGTTTGCACACCAACGCTCGATATACAAGCAATGTTGGATACCCTTGGATTACTTTTATTATTATTATTATTATTGAAAATATAAGAACAAGAGCGATTTACGCGAATTCAACTTAACATAACTTAGTTTTAAAGAATCAAAAAGCCAATATAAGAATTTTAAGTCCTCCACTTATTTAAACAAAGTCTACAATATAGAATAGATTTCATGGCCATCAGCTAAGAATCTCCCTATGTACTGGTTACACTATTATCCCTCAGAATTAAACTTTTCATTATATTTCTTATTCGATCTAAGTTGAGAGAAAAAAATACTATCAACTGGCTAACAATTGTTAACTTATTCTGTTGTATCAATTGAAATGAGTCGTATTTCAAAAAAAAAAAATTATGGTATGTTACTACGATCTAAAATCCATTATGTATTACATCCTTTTATTAGTGCATATACATACATACACATGAATATGTATATATATATATATATACATACATATATAATATAACACTAAAATTCTTCAGGGTAAAGGCGACAGTGAATATTCCATTCTTCGGCAAAAAGAGAGCTTGACGGGGTTCGAACTCAGGTCTCTCAGCACCAATTCCTATGCCTTTACCAGTGAGCCACAACTTCTTTTGCAATTGAAATGGATTTGATGTGATGAAGTAGCTCTTCCTTGTAGTTGGCCTTTAATTTGAATTGAAGGAGAAAACGCTTGACAATCTGTAAAATAACACATAAAAATACCCAAAGTATCATTTATTTATTTACAAAAGATAAAACATAAGAGCATAAAATAAACACATTTCAATGTTAATCAATAATAACAACCAACACATCCAATATACTATAATAATTCCAATATCGATCATTCTTTTATATCAAAATATATTGGGCAAAATTATTTCATTTACCCTTTCTTCAAAACGTACTGTGTCGGTTCATCGTATTCGAGTATTTAGAAACACCTATCGACATTGTGGTGCCCATATGGTCGACCTGAAACCATAAGCAACTCAACTAATAAATCTCCATAATATAAAATCTTTTTTTATACAATCTACAAACATGTTTTATCGTATACATACACTCAACTCAATCTAGGGTATTGCTAACCCTATCTTTATTGAGTCATGCCGCAGAGCCAAAGTAATCACTTAACCTTCAACTCTGATACCATTGTAATGAATCAGGAATTTTCGACTTCGAAAATCGATACAAAACACCATGTCGACTATTCCAGTATCGGAAATATCGGAATATAAATAGAAATAAGTTTGAGGGTAATAAATAGAAGAACAAATACAACAAAATCAGAGTAAACACAAATCCCAGAGCGAAACGAATAAAATATATATTATATAACATAACTTTGAAATACAAACTTGTAACTATATATACATACCATTATCAGAGTACAAAACAATACATCACAGCGGAAATAAACTCTATATATATCTAATGTTGAAGCTTCTGCTCCAAGCTCGTCTAAGTATATCTGTAAAATCTTGACTACTTGATTGTCCGTACAAATTTGGGCGTCCAAGAGTTCAAGGTAAAACAAAATAAATTAAACACTGGGCCTGTCATGTTATTCGTGTGAGCAAACTCCAATCACTTGATTTAATTTTTTTTTAAATCCTTTTAAAAGAAAGGATAATTGTAAGATCGATCCATACATAAATACGGATGGTTTTTACCTTACAATAACCTAAAACGATCTTTAAATCATTACAATTTTGATATTTCAATAGTGTCTAAATTAAGTAAATAACAATATAACAGAAAGTGTGCACCTCACATTCCGCATAATAGTCTATAATTAAAACCGCGGGCGCTTATTGGAGAATGTATTTTCAACTATGACAAGGTATAAAACCACTTTTCGATAGTGTACCTCTGGAGAAAATACACTAAGTATTCAATAAGAAAATCTTGCAGTCCTAGCTAAACATGACTGTCCACTCACTCGCTTGAGTGTTTTGAATGTATTGTCACCTCCCGGTTTGGGCTCACCATAATCCTGGGAGATACAGAATCGAAATAAGAACAAATAGAAATTTCTCTAGATGGTGACAATACACCCTATTTAGGAGCGACCCACTTAGCGATGCAACCTACCCAATTTTATACCATTTCCCGGTTGAAGAGGCTTGAGGTCATAACTTTCCATTAGACAAATCACATCTTCATTTATTTTGAATGCAACGTCATACCTACCAAATCACAAATTGGTTTCCCCAAAAATACCATGGGTATAAAGCTAAGAGAAACGAACTGCTCTGCCACCAACATAAATATGTTTGAAGAGATCAACTTACGTGATTTATTAAGAATACTCTGTCAAACATTCGTCCATACAAATTATTCTGGGACTGGACAAACCAAAGACACCATTCTATAAATCCATCTTAGGCAATTTCTACCTAGGATCGCAAGAACGTCCCTTGCATAAACTCCATCTTCGATTGTCTTCATCATATTTTATTCACAATGCCGATGCCCAAACAGAGTGGTTTTAAGATAACAAACCATACGAACTCAACGGAACTAGTCTTAAGTCCCGATTCGATCGTTTATGAGAAGTTACCTTTTGGAACCGTCAATTAAAAAATTAACCATCAATATTTAAACAAATTACTTAAATATATTATTGTTAAAATAGGGATCGTTATAATTAGAGTCTGTCAGTAATATAATTATTATTGGTAATTTAGTCAGTTTATTCCTAGATTATGATTGACTTTGTTGATGACAAAGGAGAGAAAATATAAAATATGAATAGATTAGTGAAAATAATTCACTTATTGTATGCATTGTGAGTCCGTATTTTCGTTCATCCTATTGATCTCTTATAGTTTCTTTGTTCATATTGTTTAAGTTCATATACTGTAGAAACAGACTTCAAACCATTGTAACTCATTAGATCTTATACTCCTATGGACCAAATATTACAAGTGAAAGTGATGCAGGTTAGAGATCTTAAGGATATATTAAGTGTAAAAGGGGATGAATGGTATTTTCTTAAATTTGTAAATCTTTTAGAAATATTCTGCAATATAGTTATGTGTATATAAATAGAATGATCACAAAATTAAATAAATAAATATGCAATAAAAGTTAAGAAAAAACAGTACAGGAAAGAACACACCACGAATTTTTATACTAATTCGGAATTACGTGAAGTCTAGTACTACATTGCGTACGGTCTTTTTTAATGTCAATAACTCCACTTCTTGATTTCAAGGTCACAAGGAAACACCCCCTAGAATACCAACCTCTGGATAGGCCAAATTAATTTTTGGGTCATAGATCCTCGTCCTGCTTGATTTTCAGGCAAAATAAGTCACTTTCAATTGCTTTATACGGATACAATCATAACCAACTAGATTCAGGGCCAGCTAGACACAATCATATCAGTTTTCGAGTTATTTGTATAGTGAATGCAGATTTGGATCTTTCGATCTTGTAGTAACCCGGAAATCTGGGCCATTTTAAAAATTTTATTTTGGCAATTTTAGTGAATTTTGATTATTTAAAATGAATTATTTTAAATAATATTGACGAGAAATTTATTTTGAATATAATTCGAATGTATATATTATATCGATCGTCGTTAGAATATAAATAATTATTTATATATAAAAAAGGAATTGAAAATGGCGCGGTAGTTCGATAATTCGATTTCAAACTTCAAATGAATGTACCGGGTGCAAATTAAACCGGATTTTAGTGAAACCAAAAATAATGGAATCTATTTGTGACTATCTTTCCAACGAACCCGAAAAATTGAAATTTCATAGCGGGAATCAAAAGATATGTCCAGTTGAAAATTCTGAATAGTCGCTATGGAATTCAGGCCCTTAAAAATGGAAATTTTGCAAACTACCTCGGATTTCGACGAAACCACTTTTGTTGGATCCGGGATATAAAGATATTGCTAGTTTCAAATTTCATAATTTTTCGAATCAATATGTGAGCGTGGCAAAGGAAAACGCGTTTGACCAATTTCAGTTGATTTTAATCGATTGGAAATTGGCCATTTTTCAAACGGTCTCAGAATTTGACGAAATTAGTTTTGTTAGGACAGTATCATCAATACGAAGCTAGAAAGTATTTTTCGGGAATTTTTCTAGTTAGTATGTGGCCCCGGTAAATTGAAATGCGCGTTCAAATTCAATATATATAGTTATATGTTGATTTTGACGAAAACTGATCGAAACAGTCGAATCAGCTTATGATACATATCCCATTGTGTTCGTAATGGGGGTAATTAGCTAGGGACCACAGTCGGTGGGCTCGATTTCGATTTCGAAGTAAAAAGTTACTTTATAGAAGAAAAATAATAATAATAAAATAATATATATATTATTAAATAACCCTCTCCCTCTTTCAGTCAACCCCCCCCCCCCCCCCCGTCACTTTTTCTTTAAATCAAAACCCGCTCCACCGATTACGTCGCCCTCCACCCAATCGACGCTGCCACCCACGTCTAGACCTCCACCGCGCCTCCAGGTGACAGCCACCACACTCGTCCCCCTACTCTCCTCCTACTCCACTTGAAATCCAGACCCCTGAACCCCCTGAAGCCGCGACGCCAGGACCCACCAACCCTAATCCGCCTACGCCCAGCAACCCCGACGCCTACCAGACCTCCGACGCAACTCCTCCGCCCCCTGCTGACGCCGACACCATCATTCCCACCCCAAAGTCCGCTGGTATGTTTCTATGTGAATTTGTTTTAAATAATTAGGTTGATTTAATTAAAAGACATTAATTTTTAATCAATTATATATATATTCACATAGAATTTATTTTCTGATTTTTAAATATATAAAAATTAGATTTATATATATATATATATATATATATAAAGAGAGTGAAAAGATACGATTTTGCTTAGGTAAAGATACGATAGTTTAAATAGTATTCAAAGTTTGACTTTTTATACAGTGAAAGCATGGATTTTTATATGTGGAAAAATTGGATTTTTAATTATAAAAAGGTTAAATTTTTATTTGCTCAAAAAGATTTGATTTTTATAACAAAAAGCGAAGGTAAAAATGTGATTTTTACTATGAAAAGAGATGGAAGATTATATTTTTATATACGTATAAAAGAAAAAAAAAAAAATTTTGATATAAGTAGGAAGTTAAAAATATAATTTTTATAATATAGAAAAGTTAAAAATATAATTTTTATACTAGTGGCATATTAAAAATATGATTTTTATATAGGCATGATAGTAAAAATATGATTTTTATTCATGGAGAGTAATAAAAATATAATCTTTATTAAGCGAAGAGAAATATAAAAATATAATTTTTATAACGAAGTGAAGTTAAAAATTCAATTTTTATATAAATGAAGTGAAGTTAAAAATTCGATTTATATATATATGAAGTGAAGTTAAAAATTCGATTTTTATATATATGAAGTGAAGTTAAAAATTCGATTTTTATATATGTAGTGATTACGGATGATGAAAGTGACGAAAGAAGAAACGGCGGAGATTCCCTACCTAAGAAGAGTCATGGCGATTGGATTAGCTAATCTGTGAGAACTCCTCACCTTTATTTTATTTTATCTCTAGTTAAAATATATACTAGGATGCAGACGGTGTTTAGTAGCACCCGACACCCGTCGTCCACAGACCATGGACGGCTTGTATGCTTGTATGTTTGATTTTGATGTGTAGTTGATTGTGTGATGTGAAATGAAATAAAACATTTATATAGTTGAAATAAAATATTTTATAGTTAAAAATAGAATTTTTAACGTGTATATGAAATGAAATAAATAAATATAAACAAATCGGACGATTTGTTTATATACACACATTTGACTGATATTGATTGGGATGGTAAATTTTACACATTGCCCGACTGCACAAATAAAATCTGTGTTTGATTGTTTGAAACCCCACACGGGTATTGGGATGATATTTGACGTACACTAATCCCGATTGTTTAGTTGTATGTCGATCGATTGATTGACAAGCTGTTATAAGCGTTGAATATTTATATTTGATGCTTATACAGTGTAGAATGCACTTTGGACGATGGTTGATTATTCATCGTTGTTATTGTATACATGTGTTGTAGAAAATCCATATAATTAACATTATATGGTAATTGATTGGGCCTCATTCCATATTTGAAAAAGAAATATTTGAAATAGGAATATTTGAAATAGAAATATTTGAAATAGGATATTTGGAAATAGAAATATATGAAGCCGTGTTGATTAGATTGACGCCAATTTTGACGTGAACAATATTTATATCGATTTTATCCATTTTATAATGACTATCGAAAGTGATTTCAAAATCTGATATTTTGAAAAGAATTGAAATTCGAATTAAATTGAATAGAAATGAATTCGAATGAAATTGAATATAAATGAATTAAAATTTAAATGGAATATAAATGAATTCGAATTGAAATTGAATTGAATTGAAAACGAACTGAAATTGAATTAGAAATCAATTTGAATTGAAATCGGTTTGAAATGAATTTAAAACGAATTTATATTGGGATATTCAATTTTGATTTGAAATTGAATATGAAGTTGAAACCGTTTTGAAAATGAATTTAAAACGATTTATAAAGCACGTTTTGCATTGAAATCGATGAAGTATATATTATATATTATATATATATATAATATAATGGCCTGAATAGAACACGCCGCGTCGAGTTAGTTCGTGAATTTCGACTATTGACTTCGAATGGAAATTACGGGAGATCCGACTGTCGGATTCTCCTAAAACCGGGACCGTTGGGTTCGTATCGAAAAGATCTTTCTAACGAATATTAGAAATTCGAAATCAAACGGTTGGATTTTGAATTATGTCCAAATCAAATTTGGAAAAGGTCGTTGTAAGTGCAGTTCGATGGCCATTGATGGAAATCGACTGTACGGGCCTTGATAAAATTATTAAAAATAGTAATAATTTGTGTAAAATCATAAGAAATGATTTGGGAAAAATTGGGATGAAAAACTCCATATTTGAAAAGATAAAAATAGATTTTTATCGAAATGAACTAGTTTTGAACTAGAATTATAATTTATTTATTTTTAAAGTAAATAAATTGAATTTGAAAAGGGTTATAAAAGTAACCAGAATTTCCAATAATTGAATTGGAATGAATTTGAATCGAAATCGCCTTCGGAATAGTTCGATGTTGGATTTCGTGATTATACATGTTGTTATGGAAATTTGAAAGATATATATTTATATCCTTATTTCCAATACGACATTTGTTAGTCATAGAATTTGATATTGAATATAAGCCGATATATTTTCTATTCAGAGCCATGTATTTAATATCAAATGTGATTTGGGGTTTGTCGTGAATGGTGTCTTCATTAACACTATTCTTAAGCCCAGTTGAGTAAAGATTAAATCTTTTTAGTTAGATTTAATGAAGTGTACCAAATAAATAATGTTTAATTGGAATTGAATTGATATTGATTTTTGGGTTTATCGTGAACAGTGTTTTAAATAACACTTGTTCTTTAACCCGATAATTAATTGAATGTGATTTTGGGTTTATCGTGAACTGTGTTTTAAATGACACTGATTCTTTGACCGAGTTAAAGATTAAAACTAAGTTGAGTTTTAATGAATCTTTAATTAGATTGAAAAGGTGTTAGAATGGAGTATCACCAGTTTTACTCCAGGCGATAGTTAAATCTTTAATTAGATTTGAACGTGAAATGGTAATTGAATTTACTGATAACACCGTGGTGTTAGATATGAAGTATTACCAGTTTTACTTCATGGGATGAATAGGTTGGGATTGGGAAATTAAAATAAATGATTACTTCGGTGTGATTCGCTAATCCCGACTAGTTTGAATTGATATTCAAAGAAGATTAAAGAATAAATTTAAAGAATTTATCTTTGATAAAATTAATGGGAACCTTTCCCAAAGTATAAGAATATTCTGAATTGGAATGAGGCGTAGGTTGGGTTTGTGTAACACTTGTTTATTTTATACGCGAGTTATTCAGAAAGACCGGGTTTATCCCATTCTAAATAACTAATTCGACGTGGTGTCGAAGATGAAGACGGTGGTCGAAGACCGGAGGTCTTCACGTCGTTTGGTTGATTACTGATGATCTTGATTGGGCTGTACACACAAGAGGAGGGAATCAGTTAGTGATCGTTCAGACGTATTTGGAGATCGATGGATATGCGGGGTACTAGGTGCCTTTGGTTTCGTTCAGACCCAGAACGAACTTTTAAATGGACTGTGTGTCTGACATTGGATTTTTGTCTGTGTGATTGATTTCTATTAAATATACATCTGTTTGGCGGCGGAGAATTTATTCTCTTGCTTAACGCCCTTCTCTGAGACGTACGAGCTCAGGGGTTATATATTGATGGATATCAATCGCATGGAGTGAATTGCCTGTGTGGCATGCCTAAGTGGCAATTGATCAAGGCTTCTGTTGAAAAGCAAAGTCTTGTGGATGATGATCAAAGCAAGGCCTGTGTGGCATAGCTTTGTGTAACGTTGATTCGCGAGCCTCACACCCCGATTGTGAACTAAAAATGGGAGAAGGATCCAGGGAGGGCATGTGTTTCTTTCTAGCTAGGGTGGTGTCAGTGACCTACCTGCCCTGACATTTATATTATTTTCACCTGTGTGGTTGTTTCTATTGCGAGGCGCCTCGGTTTGATCGGACGATCCGGGTCCGATGGGGTCATTCGTTGACTCATTTACGCCCCAAAGGGCGGGGAAACGTAGTGTTCAGGCATTTTAATCCACATCGGTGGACCGGCTCAATGGCTCCTTAGGCTTGACAGAGTACTTGCCTGAGGCTCGGGCTAGAGAGTCTCGAATTCGGTAGAGGACTATCTTTTGCCTCGGTTCACAGATGGAAACCCAATTTCCAAATACGTGACTTTGCGATTTTGATTGTATGACCTATATATGACGACATAGTGGTATGGGGCATTCATGCCGCCTATGATTGATACTTATGATTTGAAATTGATTTCTTCACTTATGGCGATAATAAAAGATTTTTTTTAACGTATCAAGCATTCTTTGGCTATTATAAGGTAAAACCCTATCCTCTGGTTTGTGTTGCATTGTGTGATGAGACCTGGGTCTTATAATAGCTTCATTTTTCTTTATTTAGCATTGCGCTGTTTGTTTTATGCACTGGTATTCTCGGGAGGAAACATGTTCCGCGTTAGCGGCGTGGTCCCTTGATTTACCTAACTTTAAAATAAATATTTATAACTGTTTTAGTTCTCACACCAGTCCCATGACTGACTTGGAGTTTATTGTTTTAACCTAAACTCTAGGTGCCCCTATTTTGACATGGGCAGCTAGTAGTTTTGGTTTTGCAGATTTATATTCACAGAATCCTGGTTTACAGCTGGAATGATATCCGGAAAGCTTTGTATCCGTATATCTCCTTCAGTTGTGTATTGTATTATTTTCCGCTGCTATGTATTTAAATGTAATTTAAATCTCTGATATTTCTACGTAATATTCATTAATACTCTGTATATTCTTGTAATCTGATGAATTGTTGTAATATACAATGTTCTCCCGTCTGCGTTCTATTTTGTGGCTTGTTCTCGAACTATCCGCGCTTTCCTTCACGGGGAAGTTACGGGTTTTTACAGGTGGTATCAGAGCTTTGGTTTACAAAGCTCAGAGAACAAGGCACATTAGAACCATATGAAAGAATTCATCAGATATTGGATTAGTAATATCCAATGGGAATGACTCATTAGAGATGGGATCAGTAGTATCCTAGAACGAGTGTGAAGAGTATATTTTTAAAATGAAAACAACTTTGTTTTGAAATTTTAAACCATATACGTATTTGAATAGCTATTTACATTGAATTTGGACAATCCGATATATAAAATTTTTGCATATGCGTCTTGCAAACGTGTATTCGAAGTTTTAATATACTGGATAGTTATAGAATCAAACTCTAGTGCCCGGGGATAATTCTGGTGATGGGGCACCATCGCCAGTATTTATTTTTGAGTTTCGAAAGTGAGATTTCTATATATTTCCAATTGACTGGTGTGAGAACCGAAACTAGATAGGGCTTATTGTTGTGATTTGGCATCAAAAATCTGATTTTTTGACTATATATCAAAGTTATGAATTTGAAAAGCTAATCAACTAATTGATTGATGGTTGTGTTGTTTGTTTATTTGTTTGATAATTTTGAACCATTTAGCCCAATTGAACCAAATAGTGAACTGTATTGAAATTTGTCGCATTTGCTTGCATATACATGTACTTACATTGAACAGGTCATTGCAAGGAGGCTAGAGCAGAGAATAGAATTTGTTTGCCCGACAAATAGGTACATGTTTACCATAATTTACTGATTTATTTGGGTGATGATGATTTTATGAGCTGATTGGCTAGCCGCTTGGCTTTTTCTTTTTCTTTTTGAGATCAGAGGGCCTGTATGGCAATTTCGGGATTTTCCCGTGCTCCCGGTGCAGGGGAGGTTATGGCAAAATTTTTCGGAAATTTAGGGTGTTAGCCAAATTTTTGAAAAATTTGAAAAGTTTTTAGAAACTGAAAAGTTGAAGAACTTAAGCCGTAGTCAAAATAATGAAAGTTGAGTTTGTTTGTAAAACAACTTTCAGCTTTGTTCCTTTTCGAGGAAGATAAGTTTTAAGTGGGGGAGATTGTAGGAACCCGGAAATCTGGGCCAGTTTAAATTTTTTATTTTGGCAATTTTAGTAAATTTTGATTATTTAAAATGAATTATTTTAAATAATATCGACGAGAAATTTATTTTGAATATAATTCGAACATATATATTATATCGATCGTCGTTAGAATATAAATAATTATTTACATATATAAAGGAATTGAAAATGGCGCGGTAGTTCGATAATTCGATTTCAAACTTCAAATGAATGTACCGGGTGCAAATTAAACCGGATTTTAGTGAAACCAAAAATAATGGAATCTATTTGTTACTATCTTTCCAACAAACCCGAAAAAGTGAAATTTCATAGCGAGAATCAAAAGATATGCCCAGTTGAAAATTCTGAATAGTCGCTATGGAATTCAGGCCCCCTTAAAATGAAAATTTTGCAAACAACCTCGGAATTCGACGAAACCACTTTTGTTGGATCCGGGATGTAAAGATATTGCTAGGTTTCAAATTTCATCATTTTTCGAATCAATATGTAAGCATGGCAAAGGAAAATGCGTTTGACCAATTTCAGTTGATTTTAATCGACTGGAAATTGGCCATTTTTCAAACGGTCTCAGAATTTGACGAAATTAGTTTTGTTAGGACCGTATCGTCAATACGAAGCTAGAAACTATTTTCGGGAATTTTTCTAGTTAGTATGTGGCCCTGGTAAATTGAAATGCGCATTCAAATTCAATATATAGAGTTATATGTTGATTTTGACGAAAACTGATCGAAACAGTCGAATCAGCTTACGATACATATCCCATTGTGTTCGGAATGGGGGTAATTAGCTAGGGACGACAGTCGGTGGGCTCGATTTCGAGTTCGAAGTAAAAAGTTACTTTATAGAAGAAGAAAAAATAATAATAAAATAATATATATATGTTATTAAATAACCCTCTCCCTCTTTCGGTCAACCCCCCCCCCCCCCCCCCCGTCACTTTTTCTTTAAATGAAAACCCGCTCCACTGATTACGTCGCCCTCCACCCAATCGACGCCGCCACCCATGTCCAGACCTCCACTGCGCCTCCAGGTGACAGCCGCCACACTCCTCCCCCTATTCTCCTCCTACTCCACTTGAAATCGAGACCCCCGAACCCCCTGAAGCCGCGACGCCAGGACCCACCAACCCTAATCCGCCTACGCCCAGCAACCCCGACGCCTACCAGACCTCCGACGCAACTCCTCCGCCCCTTGCTGACGCCAACACCATCATTCCCACACCAAAGTCCGCTGGTATGTTTCTATGTGAATTTATTTTAAATAATTAGGTTGATTTAATTAAAAGACATTAATTTTAAATCAATTATATATATATTCACATAGAATTTATTTTCTGATTTTTAAATATATAAAAATTAGATTTTTATATATATATAAAAAGAGAGTGAAAAGATACGATTTTGCTTAGGTAAAGACACGATAGTTTAAATAGTATGCAAAGTTTGACTTTTTATACAGTGAAAGCATGGATTTTTATATGCGAAAAAATAGGATTTTTAATTATAAAAAGGTTAAATTTTTATTTGCTTAAAAAGATTTGATTTTTATAACAAAGAAGCGAAGGTAAAAATGTGATTTTTACTATGAAAAGAGATGGAAGATTATATTTTTATATACGTATAAAAGAAAAAAATATAATTTTGATATAAGTAGGAAGTTAAAAATATAATTTTTATAATATAGAAAAGTTAAAAATATAATTTTTATACTAGTTGCATATTAAAAATATGATTTTTATATAGGCATGATAGTAAAAATATGATTTTTATTCATGGAGAGTAATAAAAATATAATCTTTATTAAGCCAAGAGAAATATAAAAATATAATTTTTATAACGAAGTGAAGTTAAAAATTCGATTTTTATATATATGAGGTGAAGTTAAAAATTCGATTTATATATATATGAAGTGAAGTTAAAAATTCGATTTTTATATATGTAGTGATTACTGATGATGAAAGTGACGAAAGAAGAAACGGCGGAGATTTCCTACCTAAGAAGAGTCATGGCGATTGGATGAGCTAATCTGTGAGAACTCCTCACCTTTATTTTATTTTATCTCTAGTTAAAATATATATTAGGATGCAGACGGTGTTTAGTAGCACCCGACACCCGTCGTCCACAGACCATGGACGGCTTATATGCTTGTATGTTTGATTTTGATGTGTAGTTGATTGTGTGATGTGATGTGAAATGAAATAAAACATTTATATAGTTGAAATAAAATATTTTATAGTTAAAAATAGAATTTTTAACGTGTATATGAAATGAAATAAATAAATATAAACAAATCGGACGATTTGTTTATATACACACATTTGACTAATGTTGATTGGGACGGTAAATTTTACATATCGCTCGACTGAACAAATAAAATCTGTGTTTGATTGTTTGAAATCCCACACGGGTATTGGGATGATATTTGACATATACTAATCCCGATTGTTTAGTTGTATGTCGATCGATTGATTGACAGGCTGTTATAAGCGTTGAATATTTATATTTTATGCTTATACAGTGTAGAATGCACTTTGGATGATGGTTGATTATTCATCGTTGTTATTGTATACATGTGTTGTAGAAAATCCATATAATTAACATTATATGGTAATTGATTGGGCCTCATTCCATATTTGAAAAAGAAATATTTGAAATAGGAATATTTGAAATAGAAATACTTGAAATAGGATATTTGGAAATAGAAATATATGAAGCCGTGTTGATTAGATTGATGCCATTATGACGTGAATGATATTTATATCGATTTTATCCATTTTATAATGAATATCGAAAGTGATTTCAAAATCTGATATTTTGAAAAGAATTGAAATTTGAATTAAATTGAATAGAAATGAATTCGAATGAAATTGAATATAAATGAATTCGAATTGAAATGGAATATAAATGAATTCGAATTGAAGTTGAATTGAATTGAGAACGAACTGAAATTGAATTAGAAATCAATTTGAATTGAAATCGGTTTGAAATGAATTTAAAACGAATTTATATTGGGATATTCAATTTTGATTTGAAATTGAATATGAAGTTGAAACCGTTTTGAAAATGAATTTAAAACGATTTGTAAAGCACGTTTTGAATTGAAATCGACGAAGTATATATTATATATATTATATATATATATAATATAGTGGCCTGAATAGAACGCGCCGCGTCGCGGTAGTTCGTGAATTTCGACCATTGACTTCGAACGGACATTACGGGAGATCCGACCGTCGGATTCTCCTAAAACGGGACCGTTGGGTTCGTATCGAAAAGAGCTTTCTAACGAATATTAGAAATTCGAAATCTAATGGTTGGATTTGGAATTATGTCCAAATCAAATTTGGAAAAGGTCGCTGTAAGTGCAGTTCGATGGCCATTGATGGAAATTGACTGTACGGGCCTTGATAAAATTATTAAAAATAGTAATAATTTGTGTAAAATCATAAGAAATGATTTGGGAAAAATTAGGATGAAAAACTCCATATTTGAAAAGATAAAAATAGATTTTTATCGAAATGAACTAGTTTTGAACTAGAATTATAATTTATTTATTTTTAAAGTAAATAAATTGAATTTGAAAAGGGTTTTAAAAGTAACCAGAATTTCCAATAATTGAATTGGAATGGATTTGAATTGAAATCGTCTTCGGAATAGTTCAATGTTGGATTTCGTGATTATACATGTTGTTATGGAAATTTGAAAGATACATATTTATATCGTTATTTCCAATACGACATTTGTTAGTCGTAGAATTTGATATTGAATATAAGCCGATATATTTTCTATTCAGAGCCTTGTATTTAATATCAAATGTGATTTGGGGTTTGTCGTGAATGGTGTCTTCATTAACATTGTTCTTAAGCCCAGTTGAGAAAAGATTAAATCTTTTTAGTTAGATTTAATGAAGTGTACCAAATAAATAATGTTTAATTGGAATTGAATTGATATTGATTTTTGGGTTTATCGTGAACAGTGTTTTAAATAACACTTGTTCTTTAACCCGATAATTAATGGAATGTGATTTTGGGTTTATCGTGAACTGTGTTTTAAATGACACTGATTCTTTGACCCAGTTAAAGATTAAAACTAAGTGGAGTTTTAATGAATCTTTAATTAGATTGAAAAGGTGTTAGAATGGAGTATCACCAGTTTTACTCCAGATGATAGTTAAATTTTTAATTAGATTTGAACGTGAAATGGTAATTGAATTTACCGATAACACCGTGGTGTTAGATATGAAGTATTACCAGTTTTACTTCATGGGATGAATAGGTTGGGATTGGGAAATTAAAATAAATGATTACTTCGGTGTGGTTCGCTAATCCCGACTAGTTTGAATTGATATTCAAAGAAGATTAAAGAATAAATTTAAAGAATTTATCTTTGATAAAATTAATGGGAACCTTTCCCAAAGTATAAGAATATTTGAATAAAAGAATATTCTGAATTAGAATGAGGCGTAGGTTGTGTTTGTGTAACACTTGTTTATTATATACGCCAGTTATTCAGAAAGACAGGGTTTATCCCATTCTGAATAACTAATTCGACGTGGTGTCGAAGATGAAGACGGTGGTCGAAGATTGGAGGTCTTCACGTCGTTTGGGTGATTACTGATGATCTTGATTGGGCTGTACACCCAAGAGGAGGGAATCAGTTAGTGATCGTTCAGACGTATTTGGAGATCGATGGATATGCGGGGTACTAGGTGCCTTTGGTTTCATTCAGACCCAGAATGAACTTGTAAATGGACTGTGTGTCTGACATTGGATTTTAGTCTGTGTGATTGATTTCTATTAAATATACATCTGTTTGGCGGCGGAGAATTTATTCTCTTGCTTAACGCCCTTCTCTGAGACGTACGAGCTCAGGGGTTATATATTGATGGATATCAATCGCATGGAGTGAATTGCCTGTGTGGCATGCCTAAGTGGCAATTGATCAAGGCTTCTGTTGAAAAGCAAAGTCTTGTGGATGATGATCAAAGCAAGGCCTGTGTGGCATAGCTTTGTTTAACATTGATTCGCGAGCCTCACACCCCGGTTGTGAACTAAAAATGGGAGAAGGATCCAGGGAGGGCATGTGTTTCTTTCTAGCTAGGGTGGTGTCAGTGACCTACCAGCCCTGACATTTATATTATTTTCACCTGTGTGGTTGTTGCTATTGCGAGGCGCCTCGGTTTTATCGGACGATCCGGGTCCTATGGGGTCATTCGTTGACTCATTTACGCCCCAAAGGGTGGGGAAACGTAGTGTTCAGGCATTTTAATCCACATCGGTGGACCGACCCTGTGGCTCCTAAGGCTTGACAGAGTACTTGCCTGAGGCTCGGGCTAGAGAGTCTCGAATTCTGTAAAGGACTATCTTTTGCCTCGGTTCACAGATGGAAACCCAATTTCCAAATACGTGACTTTGTGATTTTGATTGTATAACCTATATATGACGACATAGTGGTATGGGGCATTCATGCCGTCTATGATTGATACTTATGATTTGAAATTGATTTCTTCACTTATAGCGATAATAAAAGATTTTTTTAACGTATCAAGCATTCTTTGGCTATTATAAGGTAAAACCCTATCCTCTGGTTTGTGTTGCATTGTGTGATGAGACCTGGGTCTTATAATAGCTTCATTTTTCTTTATTTAGCATTGCGCTGTTTGTTTTATGCACTGGTATTCTCGGGAGGAAACCTGTTCCGCGTTAGCGGCGTGGTCCCTTGATTTACCTAACTTTAAAATAAATATTTATAACTGTTTTAGTTCTCACACCAGTCCCATGACTGACTTGGAGTTTATTGTTTTAACCTAAACTCTAGGTGCCCCTATTTTGACATGGGCACCTAGTAGTTTTGGTTTTGCAGATTTAAATTCACAGAATCCTGGTTTACAGCTGGAATGATATCCGGAAAGCTTTGTATCCGTATATCTCCTTCGGTTTTGTATTGTATTATTTTCCGCTGCCATGTATTTAAATGTAATTTAAATCTCTGATATTTCTATGTAATATTCATTAATACTCTGTATATTCTTGTAATCTGATGAATTGTTGTAATATACAATGTTCTCCCGTCTGCGTTCTATTTTGTGGCTTGTTCTCGAACTATCCGCGCTTTCCTTCACGGGGAAGTTACGGGTTTTTACAGGTGGTATCAGAGCTTTGGTTTACAAAGCTCAGAGAACAAGGCACATTAGAACCATACGAAAGAATTCATCAGATATTGGATTAGTAATATCCAATGGGAATGACTCATTAGAGATGGGATCAGTAGTATCCTAGAACGAGTGTGAAGTGTATATTTTTAAAATGAAAACAACTTTGTTTTGAAATTTTAAACCATATACGTATTTGAATAGCAATTTACATTGAATTTGGACAATCCGATATATAAAATTTTTGCATATGCGTCTTGCAAACATGTATTCGAAGTTTTAATATACTGGATAGTTATAGAATCACACTCTAGTGCCCGGGGATAATTCTGGTGATGGGGCACCATCGCCAGTATTTATTTTCGAGTTTCGAAAGTGAGATTTCTATATATTTCCAATTGACTGGTGTGAGAACCGAAACTAGATAGGGCTTATTGTTGTGATTTGGCATCAAAAATCTGATTTTTTGACTATATATCAAAGTTATGAATTTGAAAAGCTAATCAACTAATTGATTGATGGTTGTGTTGTTTGTTTATTTGTTTGATAATTTTGAACCATTTAGCCCAATTGAACCAAATAGTGAACTGTATTGAAATTTGTCGCATTTGCTTGCATATACATGTACTTACATTGAACAGGTCATTGCAAGGAGGCTAGAGCAGAGAACAGAATTTGTTTGCCCGACAAATAGGTACATGTTTACCATAATTTACTGATTTGTTTGGGTGATGATGATTTTATGAGCTGATTGGCTAGCCGCTTGGCTTTTTCTTTTTCTTTTTGAGATCAGAGGGCCTGTATGGCAATTTCGGGATTTTCCCGTGCTCCCGGTGCAGGGGAGGTTATGGCGAAATTTTTCGGAAATTTAGGGTGTTAGCCAAATTTTTGAAAAATTTGAAAAGTTTTTAGAAACCGAAAAGTTGAAGAACTTAATCCGTAGTCAAAATAATGAAAGTTGAGTTGGTTTGTAAAACAACTTTCAGCTTTGTTCCTTTTCGAGGACGAAAAGTACTAAGTGGGGGAGATTGTAGTAACCCGGAAATCTGGGCCAGTTTAAATTTTTTATTTTGGCAATTTTAGTAAATTTTGATTATTTAAAATGAATTATTTTAAATAATATCGACGAGAAATTTATTTTGAATATAATTCGAACGTATATATTATATCGATCGTCGTTAGAATATAAATAATTATTTACATATATAAAAGGAATTGAAAATGGCGCGGTAGTTCGATAATTCGATTTCAAACTTCAAATGAATGTACCGGGTGCAAATTAAACCGGATTTTAGTGAAACCAAAAATAATGGAATCTATTTTTTTCTATCTTTCCAACGAACCCGAAAAATTGAAATTTCATAGCGAGAATCAAAAGATATGTCCAGTTGAAAATTCTGAATAGTCGCTATGGAATTCAGGCCCTTAAAATGGAAATTTTGCAAACAACCTCAGAATTCGACGAAACCACTTTTGTTGGATTCGGGATGTAAAGATATTGCTAGGTTTCAAATTTCATAATTTTTCGAATCAATATGTAAGCATGGCAAAGGAAAATGCGTTTGACCAATTTCAGTTGATTTTAATCGACTGGAAATTGGCCATTTTTCAAACGGTCTCAGAATTTGACGAAATTTTTTTATTAGGACCGTATCGTCAATACGAAGCTAGAAACTATTTTCGGGAATTTTTCTAGTTAGTATGTGCCCTGGTAAATTGAAATGCGCATTCAATTTCAATATATAGAGTTATATGTTGATTTTGACGAAAACTGATCGAAATAGTCGAATCAGCTTACGATACATATCCCATTGTGTTCGGAATGGGGGTAATTAGCTAGGGACGACAGTCGGTGGGCTCGATTTCGAGTTCGAAGTAAAAAGTTACTTTATAGAAGAAGAAAAAATAATAATAAAATAATATATACATATTATTAAATAACCCTCTCCCTCTTTCAGTCAACCCCCCCGTCACTTTTTCTTTAAATGAAAACCTGCTCCACCGATTACGTCGCCCTCCACCCAATCGACGCCGCCACCCATGTCCAGACCTCCACCGCGCCTCCAGGTGACAGCCGCCACACTCCTCCCCCTATTCTCCTCCTACTCCACTTGAAATCGAGACCCCCGAACCCCCTGAAGCCGCGACGCCAGGACCCACCAACCCTAATCCGCCTACGCCCAGCAACCCCGACGCCTACCAGACCTCCGACGCAACTCCTCCGCCCCTTGCTGACGCCGACACCATCATTCCCACACCAAAGTCCGCTGGTATGTTTCTATGTGAATTTATTTTAAATAATTAGGTTGATTTAATTAAAAGACATTAATTTTAAATCAATTATATATATATTCACATAGAATTTATTTTCTGATTTTTAAATATATAAAAATTAGATTTTTATATATATATAAAGAGAGTGAAAAGATACGATTTTGCTCAGGTAAAGACACGATAGTTTAAATAGTATGCAAAGTTTGACTTTTTATACAGTGAAAGCATGGATTTTTATATGCGAAAAAATAGGATTTTTAATTATAAAAAGGTTAAATTTTTATTTGCTTAAAAAGATTTGATTTTTATAACAAAGAAGCGAAGGTAAAAATGTGATTTTTACTATGAAAAGGGATGGAAGATTATATTTTTATATACGTATAAAAGAAAAAAAATATAATTTTGATATAAGTAGGAAGTTAAAAATATAATTTTTATAATATAGAAAAGTTAAAAATATAATTTTTATACTAGTGGCATATTAAAAATATGATTTTTATATAGGCATGATAGTAAAAATATGATTTTTATTCATGGAGAGTAATAAAAATATAATCTTTATTAAGCCAAGAGAAATATAAAAATATAATTTTTATAACGAAGTGAAGTTAAAAATTCGATTTTTATATATATGAAGTGAAGTTAAAAAATCGATTTTTATATATATGAAGTGAAGTTAAAAATTCGATTTTTATATATGTAGTGATTACGGATGATGAAAGTGACGAAAGAAGAAACGACGGAGATTTCCTACCTTAGAAGAGTCATGGCGATTGGATGAGCTAATCTGTGAGAACTCCTCACCTTTATTTTATTTTATCTCTAGTTAAAAGATATATTAGGATGCAGACGGTGTTTAGTAGCACCCGACACCCGTCGTCCACAGACCATGGACGGCTTGTATGCTTGTATGTTTGATTTTGATGTGTAGTTGATTGTGTGATGTGATGTGAAATGAAATAAAACATTTATATAGTTGAAATAAAATATTTTATAGTTAAAAATAGAATTTTTAACGTGTATATGAAATGAAATAAATAAATATAAACAAATCGGATGATTTATTTATATACACACATTTGACTGATGTTGATTGGGACGGTAAATTTTACATATCGCTCGACTGCACAAATAAAATATGCGTTTGATTGTTTGAAATCCCACACGGGTATTGGGATGATATTTGACGTACACTAATCCCGATTGTTTAGTTGTATGTCGATCGATTGATTGACTGGCTGTTATAAGCGTTGAATATTTATATTTTATGCTTATACAGTGTAGAATGCACTTTGGATGATGGTTGATTATTCATCGTTGTTATTGTATACATGTGTTGTAGAAAATCCATATAATTAACATTATATGGTAATTGATTGGGCCTCATTCCATATTTGAAAAAGAAATATTTGAAATAGGAATATTTGAAATAGAAATACTTGAAATAGGATATTTGGAAATAGAAATATATGAAGCCGTGTTGATTTGCCATTATGACGTGAATGATATTTATATCGATTTTATCCATTTTATAATGAATATCGAAAGTGATTTCAAAATCTGATATTTTGAAAAGAATTGAAATTTGAATTAAATTGAATAGAAATGAATTCGAATGAAATTGAATACAAATGAATTCGAATTGAAATGGAATATAAATGAATTCGAATTGAAGTTGAATTGAATTGAAAACGAACTGAAATTGAATTAGAAATCAATTTGAATTGAAATCGGTTTGAATTGAATTTAAAACGAATTTATATTGGGATATTCAATTTTGATTTGAAATTGAATATGAAGTTGAAACCGTTTTGAAAATGAATTTAAAACGATTTATAAAGCACGTTTTGAATTGAAATCGACGAATTATATATTATATATATTATATATATATATAATATAATGGCCTGAATAGAACGCGCCGCGTCGCGGCAGTTCGTGAATTTCGACCATTGACTTCGAACGGACATTACGGGATATCCGACCGTCGGATTCTCCTAAAACCGGCACCGTTGGGTTCGTATCGAAAAGAGCTTTCTAACGAATATTAGAAATTCGAAATCTAATGGTTGGATTTGGAATTATGTCCAAATCAAATTTGGAAAAGGTCGCTGAAAGTGCAGTTCGATGGCCATTGATGGAAATCGACCGTACGGGCCTTGATAAAATTATTAAAAATAGTAATAATTTGTGTAAAATCATAAGAAATGATTTGGGAAAAATTGGGATGAAAAACTCCATATTTGAAAAGATAAAAATAGATTTTTATCGAAATGAACTAGTTTTGAACTAGAATTATAATTTATTTATTTTTAAAGTAAATAAATTGAATTTGAAAAGGGTTTTAAAAGTAACCAGAATTTCCAATAATTGAATTGGAATGGATTTGAATCGAAATTGTCTTCGAAATAGTTCAATGTTGGATTTCGTGATTATACATGTTGTTATGGAAATTTGAAAGATACATATTTATATCGTTATTTCCAATACGACATTTGTTAGTCGTAGAATTTGATATTGAATATAAGCCGATATATTTCTATTCAGAGCCTTGTATTTAATATCAAATGTGATTTGGGGTTTGTCATGAATGATGTCTTCATTAACACTGTTCTTAAGCCCAGTTGAGAAAAGATTAGATCTTTTTAGTTAGATTTAATGAAGTGTACCAAATAAATAATGTTTAATTGGAATTGAATTGATATTGATTTTTGGGTTTATCGTGAACAGTGTTTTAAATAACACTTGTTCTTTAACCCGATAATTAATGGAATGTGATTTTGGGTTTATCGTGAACTGTGTTTTAAATGACACTGATTCTTTGATCCAGTTAAAGATTAAAACTAAGTGGAGTTTAAATGAATCTTTAATTAGATTGAAAAGGTGTTAGAATGGAGTATCACCAGTTTTACTCGAGGCGATAGTTAAATCTTTAATTAGATTTGAACGTGAAATGGTAATTGAATTTACCGATAACACCATGGCGTTAGATATGAAGTATTACCAGTTTTACTTCATGGGATGAATAGGTTGGGATTGGGAAATTAAAATAAATGATTACTTCGGTGTGGTTCGCTAATCCCGACTAGTTTGAATTGATATTCAAAGAAGATTAAAGAATAAATTTAAAGAATTTATCTTTGATAAAATTAATGGGAACCTTTCCCATTAATAAGAATATTTGATTAAAAGAATATTCTGAATTGGAATGAGGCGCAGGTTGTGTTTGTGTAACACTTGTTTAGTATATACGCGAGTTATTCAGAAAGACAGGGTTTATCCCATTCTGAATAACTAATTCGACGTGGTGTCGAAGATGAAGACGGTGGTCGAAGACCGGAGGTCTTCACGCCGTTTGGGTGATTACTGATGATCTTGATTGGGTTGTACACCCAAGAGGAGGGAATCAGTTAGTGATCGTCCAGACGTATTTGGAGATCGATGGATATGCGGGGTACTAGGTGCCTTTGGTTTCGTTCAGACCCAGAACGAACTTGTAAATGGACTGTGTGTTTGACAATGGATTTTAGTCTGTGTGATTGATTTCTATTAAATATACATCTGTTTGGCGGCGAAGAATTTATTCTCTTGCTTAACGCCCTTCTCTGAGACGTACGAGCTCAGGGGTTATATATTGATGGATATCAATCGCATGGAGTGAATTGCCTGTGTGGCATGCCTAAGTGGCAATTGATCAAGGCTTCTGTTGAAAAGCAAATTCTTGTGGATGATGATCAAAGCAAGGCCTGTGTGGCATAGCTTTGTGTAACGTTGATTCGCGAGCCTCACACCCCGGTTGTGAACTAAAAACGGGGAAGGATCCAGGGAGGGCATGCGTTTCTTTCTAGCTAGGGTGGTGTCAGTGACCTACCAGCCCTGACATTTACATTATTTTCACCTGTGTGGTTGTTGCTATTGCGAGGCGCCTCGGTTTGATCGGACGATCCGGGTCCGATGGGGTCATTCGTTGACTCATTTACGCCCCAAAGGGCGGGGAAACGTAGTGTTCAGGCATTTTAATCCACATCGGTGGACCGGCCCTGTGGCTCCTAAGGCTTGACAGAGTACTTGCCTGAGGCTCGGGCTAGAGAGTCTCGAATTTGGTAGAGGACTATCTTTTGCCTCGGTTCACAGATGGAAACCCAATTTCCAAATACGTGACTTTGGGATTTTGATTGTATAACCTATATATGGCGACATAGTGGTATGGGGCATTTATGCCGCCTATGATTGATACTTATGATTTGAAATTGATTTCTTCACTTATAGCGATAATAAAAGATTTGTTTTAACGTATCAAGCATTCTTTGGCTATTATAAGGTAAAACCCTATCCTCTGGTTTGTGTTGCATTGTGTGATGGGACCTGGGTCATATAATAGCTTCATTTTTCTTTATTTAGCATTGCGCTGTTTGTTTTATGCACGGGTATTCTCGAGAGGAAACCCGTTCTGCGTTAGCGGCGTGGTCCCTTGATTTACCTAACTTTAAAATAAAGATTTATAACTGTTTTAGTTCTCACGCCAGTCCCATGACTGACCTGGTGTTTATTGTTTTAACCTAAACTCTGGGTGCCCCTATTTTGACACGGGCAGCTAGTAGTTTTGGTTTTGCAGATTTATATTCACAGGATCCTGGTTTACAGCTGGAATGATATCCGGAAAGCTTTGTATCCGTATATCTCCTTCAGTTGTGTATTGTATTATTTTCCGCTGCTATGTATTTAAATGTAATTTAAATCTCTGATATTTCTGTGTAATATTCATTTATACTCTGTATATTCTTGTAATATGATGAATTGTTGTAATATACAATGAAATGTTCTCCCATCTGCATTCTATTTTGTGGCTTGTTCTTGAACTATCCGCGCTTTGCTTCACGGGGAAGTTACGGGTTTTTACAGATCTTGGTTACAAGTTCCCTTGTAACTCTGATTTGCACTTTATTCTTAGTAGAAACAGTGAGAGTTTGATGTGAAATCAAATTGGAGAAGAAATAACTTGATTTGGTTGATAAATTGGCAAAATATAGCTATAGAATTTAAGATTTTCAAGAGAGGAGTAAAGACAGTGAATAAATATGGACAAAGTTAGTTAGTATCATTTCGAGAAGAAGAGTATTTATAGTGGTAATGGGATATGGATGTTACAAACAAACTATTATGAAAAGATACTTCCTTTCAAATTTAAATTTTGAAAATTTACTGTTACATGTCAACATGATGTTGGCCCTATGTCGACATGTCTTAGTTAAAACTCAAAACTAGTCTGTTCTGAAATAGTTTTGAAAATAGAAACTTATATATAATGTTTTAAAACTTTGCAAACGTATTTAGTCATAATAAATGTAAAATTTAAACATATTAGCACTTAAGAAATCTTGTTAAAAATACTTTAATAGAGTTTAAGTAAAAGTATATTAAAATAATATATAATCAAAGATATGAAACTAAAAATAAAAACAATATATTTCTAATTGTATTAATTCATAATTGTGAAATTAAAATCAAAATCTTAAAGCATAAAAATCTTATGTAAAATCAAAATCTGCAATATAATATCAAAATATAAATATAAGTATAAAAAAAATATTAATAAAACCAGACTATATAAAAAGTGCAAAATTGAAAATCAAAGTAACTATAAAATCAAAATTACTTTAAAAGTATAAGTAGTCAAATCAACGTATAATAGTAAAGTATCAAAATCATAGTATAAAAGTATAAAAATAAGTGTAAACATATTTCAAAATAAAATATTAATTTTCTTTTCTTTTTGAAAATCTTTGAAAGGACTATTTGAAAATAGAGGTTATTTGAAAACTTTTTGTAATGAGAATTTAAAAAATGGTATTTTGTTCAAAATCATTTTAAAATATGAAAACAGAAATATATTTGGAAATCATTTGCTAAAAATTGGATGGAGATCAAATAAGTGCAACTTGAATTTTATTATATTTCCAAAAATCTATAATATCTTGGAATATTGAAGCTCATAAGTCTTCAAATTCTTGAATCAATGTTATGAATCTTCAATCTTTATACTATACAGTCTTGATTATCAATTACCATATATATATATGGATAATAATTAGTATATATAAAATATTCATTATTTGAGGTTGTTATCATCAAACTATAATCCATGATACTAACAATTTCCCTTTTTTTTATGATGGCAACCATTTTATAAGATGACTCATTAACTTCTTTATGACTCCCACTAAATTCATTAACTCCTCCTTAATTTGTACTCTCCCTTATTGCATGGGCATTGTTCATCATGTCCGTGGATTGGCTATAATAGGATGTGACAGAGAGTTATACCATTGCATATACATTGGATTGCAATATTAAGGTTGTGTGACATGGTTTTACGTTAGAACTTCATTCAAAAGACGGTTTATCCATTTGCTCTAGCTGAAATCTCCAAAATTAGCATATGCTACCTAGTATGATTTCTAACGACTTCAATTTTTTAGTCTCTAATGCAAAAGTGGCAATGGTAACTGGTTGAACAAAGACAAACCAACGAGAAGAAGACACCAGTCAACAACTTTAAGACACATAATGAATATGTTGTATAAGACACAATATTGAAACGAGTAGTGATCTCTCATATCCTTCGAAGAAATCTCACACATCATTATTAACTACAGGTCGCTAATTCTCTCCCTAAGAGTAACCAAATTATAAGACAGGTTGGTGCTCGCTTCTATTGTAGAGTGAAAAGCAGACCTCAATCCTTTGAGTTGTGCACGTGCATTATGATTTTGTTGTCTCAAAATTGGGAAATGCTCAAATTTTTAAATCTATATGACATATACCATTCATAAATAGAAGAATTACCTAAAAAAGTCATTTGTAAAGGAAAGTTTATATTTTTAGCTTAATCAATACTTGAAGTAAAGTCATACAACCACCAATTTGGCGTACACGTTTTCTTATGTCTTGAGCCAAATTATACAAAAGCCAACTCAAGCATGTCATGTCATAAGAAAACGTGTTCGCTTGCCTAAACACTCGTAGGCATAGCAAGAAATGCATAGAGACTTTCTTCCTGGATTTATCATCACATAATAGAACATCAATGGCGTATAGTAAATAAGCAATTGCACATTTCCGTTTTTGTTCAAAGTTATCAAAATTTTGAGATCTGGAAGATGTAATTCTTGACCGTTATGAAAGATCTTTTTTCTCATCCCAAACAACTTGTCAGTCGCTTCTTCTATGATGCCAAAAGACTTATCCAATAGCTCGTGCACATTATGATAACTTATTTCTCTTAATCCTTCAAGTGGCCTCGTTGGTGCTTTTCCTTCAACTGGAAGACCGATGATGTGAAACGCTTAGTGATTGTCATCTCACTAAATGGAAGATGAAAAGTGTAGATTTATGCACAACATTGCTAAGTAAAGTGTCGGTCAGTGCATTGTCGACCTATTCATGTGCGTGCTTCATTATATTCAAAATCCCATATTTGTCTATCGTGTCCTTAACAAAATCGTACTCTTTGTTTCATCCTTTCTTTTATGGGTCCCTATGAGACTATGAATCTTTAACAACTCTTACTTCATCCATTGGTGCCTACGTTACAAAACTGTATTTCAGACATACATTGTCTATCCTAAAATATAATATACAAAACATACATACCAAAAAAATTGTGACAACCCAAACCCCAGTACCACGGTGGCAAGGATAATCATTGGAATATAACACATTTACCACATCAACAGATTACAGATAATACCATAACACATGAAATCATAGAATAATATTCATCATCATAGCAGCGGAATCATAAATGTCATCATCATCAGAGTTGCACAGATACATGATACAACTTAGTGCATAAAAGGTTCCAACAGATAGATAATAAGTCTGGAACATCATCAAATACAACATACATAAGGTGATGTCTAAACGTCCAAAATAAGAGATAAAAGATGGTCTTCGTATTCAGCCAAAAGAGCACCCCGTGTTGCGGTGCATATCCAAAATAAAGTATGTTACTTGTTTACTTGGATGCCCTTGTAAAAATAAGGGCACCCGAGTTTGCAAGTGAAAACAAACTGCGAGTCGGCCATGGGACTGGTATGAGAAATCATACCTAACTTACTTAATAATAAGGCTAATCACAGGACCACGTCGCTAACGCGGAACATGTTTACTCCATTGTATTGCTAGTGCATAAAATAAGTAAATCTTTTAAACAACGCAATGCTTTTTAGAAAAATGAAACCATTATAAGACTCAAGTCCCATCACATAATGCAACGCAAACCAGGGGATAGAGTTTTACCTTATAATGGTCAAATATAATTGATACGTATAAAACAAAAATCATTTGATATTATTATTAGTGTCTAGTCAGTTTAAAACACTTTTCAATATAAATGTATCAATCCTAGACGGCATAGTACCACATCCTACTATGTCGTCATATATAGGTTTACAATCAAATCCGTAATGTTGTATTGGCAATTGGGTTTCCATCATGAGTCGAGGGTAGGGATGGCTCCTCCCGATTCTGTAACGTCCTAGATTTTTGAACGTTGATTACGAATATTTAAATCTGTTTAAATATTGATTTGGTGATACTAGTAGAATTTATATCGAATTTATTTTATAAAATCAAGTTCAAAAATATATAATTTATAATATAATTTAAACGAGCTCGAAAACGATGCGGCAGTTCATAATTTTCGATCTAAAATTTAATTGAATATACAGCATCCAGTATAAGACGAAACTCTGCAAAATAAGAAATGTTTGAACCGATCTGGTTATATTTGCCTAGATTAAAATTTTAAATAGTCGCTATAGAATCGTTCATCGACCATAACGGTTTATTTGATATGACTGCATACTGGATTCGAATCTGGATAAGATTCTTTTGAGACGTAGTTATAATTTAATATTTAGAACTTTACTATAATTTTTAATAAATTAAATATTCTGCTTTTTATTTGAAGTATTTTGCATCCTGTATCAGTATTTCGAGGTTTCACAATATAATTTAATCTACTGGTATTATTATATTTTTGGGATAGTGACACCTCGCTGGACACGACTATATTTTTATTTCTGTCCATAGGGGTCTGTAAGTAAATGGAGTTGTTTTGTTGGCAGGCGAAACTTAAGGGTGAACCGATGATTATAATTTCAATTAAAACACGCTATTATTGCACACGAAATCCGTTTTCAATGAAATTCGTCTTATTGGGACCGTAGCGTCAAATTATATCATGATGTCAGGTTTTGAAAATTTTGAAGGTTTTGTGTATGGTCGCATGAAATTAAAACGTAATATGGTAATATGGATATAATATGTACGCATATTTAGTCTAATTTCATTTCACTGTTCCTTTCCTTGTGCACTGGACATTTCAATTCCTTTTTAGTTCCTTGCCTAGCAATTTACCTGCAACACTGTTTATTCCTTGTGACCCAAACAATCTAAAAACCATGCGGATCATGGTTTGTATTGAGAATCCCATCGCAAACAGTACCCTAATTCTACAATCCTATTAATCTATACAACGTGGCCATCACGAAACTTCTCGCATATAAATATAAATTGTTCTGCTCCACTTTTCGTTCAAAACCAATAAACCAAAACTTTCCTCTCCAAAAGCGTTCCTCTGCAAAAACAAAATAAAAGCTTCCCCTACCATTAAACAAATCTACTATAACGACCCGAACTTCCCCATGAAGGAAAGCACGGATTGCGTTGAGGACAAGACAAAATAGAACGCAAACAGAAGAACATTTCATTGTTATTACAATAATTCCATCAGATACAAGAATATACAGAGTATAAATAAATAAAATACATTCGATGAATATCAGAGATTACAATGAATTACATAGCAGTGGAAAAATATACAAAACACAACTGAAAGTGATACACGGATACAGAGCTTTCCGAGCATCGTTCCAGCTGTAAATCAGGACCCTGTGAATATAAATCTGCAAAACCAAAACTACTAGCTGTCCGTGCGGAAAATAGGGGCACCCAGAGTTTAGGTTAAAACAATAAACTCCAGGTCAGTCATGTGACTGGTGTGAGAACTAAAGCAGTTATTTAAATCTTTACTTTAAAAGAGAGTAACTCAAGGGACCACGACGTAAAACATGGAACGGGTTTCCTCCCAAGAATACTAGTGCATAGAATAAACAAGGCAATTCTCTTTGGAAAAATGAAGCTATTATAAGACCCAGGTCCCATCACACAATGCAACGCAAGCCGGAGGATAGGGTTTTTACCTTATAATAGCCAAATCATGCTTGATACGTAAAAAAACACATTATTTGATACTATAATAAGTGTATAGTTTCAAAACAATTTCAATCATAAATATCAATTCTAGGCAGCATGAATGACCCATACCACTATGTCGCCATACTAGGTTCTACAAATAAAACCACAATATCACGTATTGGAAATTGGATTTTCATCATGATTCGAGGCAAGGGGCAAGCTCCTCTCCATTCGAGACACTCTAGCAAATGACTCGGGACCGCACACAGCAATCCCTGGATCCTCCAAGGCCGGTCCTCTCATACTTTTGAGGATTGGCAATTCCTGAACACACGTTTCCCGGTCCTTACAGACCTATAATCGAGGCGCCTCGCATTCCAACTACCACAGGTGAAAAGTAGATATAAATGTCAGGAATGGTAGGTCACTGACACCACCATAGCTAGAAAGAAAGGCCGTGCACTCCTTGGGTCCTTCTCCCGTTTTTGACTCATACCGAGGTGTGAGGCTCGCGAATTCACGTTATACACAAAGCTGCGCCACACAGGCCGTGCGTTGATCATCACCCACAAGACTTTTCTTTTCAACAGAAGCCTTGATCAATTGCCACTTAGGCGTGCCACACAGGCAATTCACTCCATGCAACTGATGTCCATCGATATACAACCTCTGAGCTCGTACGTCTCAGAGAAGGGCGTTAAGCAAGAGAATAAATTCTCCGCTGCCAAAAAGATGTATATTTAATAGAGATCAATCAACACAGAATAAAATCCAATGTCAGACACACAGTCCATTTACAAGTTCATTCTGGGTCTGAACGAAACCGGAGGCACTTTCCTCGCATATCCATCCATCTCCAAGTACGTCTGGACGATCACCAACTGATTCCCTCATCCTGGGTGTACAGCCCAATCAAGATCATCAGTAATCGCCCAAACAATGTGAAGACTTCCGGTCTTCAACCACCGTCTTCATCTTCGACATCTCGTCGAATCGGTTATTCAGAATGGGTATAAACCCGGCCTTTCTGAATAACCCACATATATGATAAACAAATGTTACACAAACACAACAAATGCCTCATTCTAATTCAGAATATTCTTTTATTCAAATTTTCACATCATTAGGGAATAGGTTCCCATTAATTTTATCAAAGATAAATTCTTCTAAATTTATTCTTTAATTTTTCTTTGGATATCATTTCAAACAATATCATGGTTTTCCAAACTAATCGGGATTAGCGAACCACACCGAAGTAATTGTTTATTTTATTTCCCAATCCCAACCTATTCATCCCATGGAGCAAAACTGGTAATACTCCATATCTAACACCACGGTGTTATCGGTAAAATTAATTACCATTTCACGTTCAAATCTAATTAAAGATTTAACTATCACTTTGGAGCAAAACTGGTGGTACTCCATTCTCAATCACCTTTCAGATTTGATAATTTAAATTATCATTTCACATTTCAATCTAATTAAAGATTCATTAAAACTCCACTTAATTTTAATCTTCTCAAAAATCAATAACCTGTCTTTAACTGGGTTAAAGAACCAATGTCATCTAAAACACGATTCATGATAAACCCAAAATCACACTCTATTATTAATCGGGTTAAAGAACATGTGTTGTTCAAAACACCGCTCACGATAAACCCAAAAACCAATTCAATTTCAATTCCAATTAAATATTATTTAATTGATACACTTCATTAAATCTAAATAGAAAGATTTAATCTTTTTCTCTATTAGGCTTAAGAACAGTGTTAATGAAGACACCATTCACGAAAAACCCAAATCACATTTGATATTAAATACAAGGCTCTGAATAGAAAATATACCGGCTTATATTCAATATCAAATCCTGAAACCAACAAATATCATATTGGAAATAACGATATAAAATATATCTTTCAAATTCCCATAACAATATCTGTATAGTCACGAAATCCAACATTGAAATATTCCGAAGATAATTTCGATTCAACTCTAGTCCAATTCACGTATTGGGAATATTGATTATTTTTTTAAAATCACTTTCAAATTCAATTTATTTATTTCAAAAATAAATAAATTGATTTTAATTCTAGTTCAAAACTAGTTCATTTCGACAAAAATATATTTTTATCCTTTCAAATGTGGAATTTTTCATCCTAGTTCTTTCCAATTCGTATATTATGATTTTACACAAATTATTAATATTTTTAAGAATTTTAATAAGGCCCGTACAGTCGATTTACATCAGCGGCCATCGAACTGCACTTACAGCGACCTTTTCCAAATTTGATTTGGACATAATTCCAAATCCAACCGTTAGATTTCAAATTTCTAATATTCATTAGAAAGCTCTTTTCGATACGAACCCAACGATTCCGGTTTTAGGAGAATCCGACGGTCGTATCTCCCGTAATGTCCATTCGAAGTCAATGGTCGAAATTCACGAACTATCGTGGCGTGGCGCGTTCTATTCAGGCCATTATATATATAATATATATTTCGTCGATTTCCTTTTAAAATGTATTTTATAAAGCGTTTTAAATTCGTTTTCAAAACCATTTCAACACTATATTCGATTTCTAATCAAAATTGAATATTTCATATCATTACTATATAAATGATAATATTTTCAAAACGTTATATTTTGAAATCACTTCTTTTCTATATTCATTATAAAAATGAATATAATTGATATAAATATCGTTCACGTAAAAATAGCGCAACTCTAATCAACACGGCTTTATATATTTCGATAAATTCGTTATTCTATTCAACAAATGAATATTTATTCCATTCAACACATAAATCTATATTTTTTTCAACACATGACTAATCTCAACACATGAGTATTGTTGACACACGACTATTTTTGTTATGTAATATATTTTATAAAATTATGGTATCTATCGTTTGATTTTTAATCAGACTCCACCGTGAAGTAGATTCTAATTTTAAATATGATAAAGATGTAAATCTTATTATTAAAATATTTTACTCAACACATAAATAGTTTCAACACATGAACATCGTCAACACATGACTATTTATTCTATTCAACACATGAATATTTATATTTTATAATATTCTTTATTTTTTCAATTGGAATGAGGCCCAATCAATTTCCATATAACGTTAATTATATGGATTTCATACAACACATGTATATAATAGCAACGATAACCAATCAATCATCATCCAAAGTGCACTACAAAACTGCATAAGCATTAAATATAAATAATTAACGCTTACACAGCCTCTCAATCAAACGATCGACACACAACTAATTATTGGGATTAGTGTATGCCGTATTTCATCCCATTACCCGTGTGGGGTTTCAAATCAACAAACACATATTTTTATTTGTGCAGTTGGGCGATGTGTAAAATTTATAGACCCAAGCAATATCAGTCAAATCAGTGTATATAAACAAATCGGCCGATTTGTTTATAAATATTTATTTATTCACATTCACGTTAAAAAATATATTTTTAACAACAATTAATTTATTTCAACCATCTACATTTTATTATTGATTTCACATCAACATCACAAACAAATTTCACAACACATCAAACAAACATACAGTCGTCCATGGTCTGTGGACGATGGGTGTCGGGTGCTGCTAAGCACCGTCTGCATCCAAATATATATTTTTAACTAGAAAAGAAGATTTAAAGTGAGAAGTTCTCACCCAAGCTAAACCAACCGCCTCGACTCTTCTTATGTAGGAAATTTCGTCGTGCTCGCCTTCTGTCTATTTCGTCGTCCGTAGCCACTACATATATAAAAATCATATTTTTATATTGTTGCTATGTATATAAAAATTCTATTTTTACACTACTAATATATATATATATATAAATTCTATTTTTACATCGCTACTATATAGATAAAAAAAATTATTTTTTCAACGATGTTCATATAATAAAGATTATATTTTTATCAAGCTATTCTCAATATAAAGATTTCGCCTTTTCAAATATAAAGAAGCAAATCCTTTTCAAATTAAAAATCTAACCTTTTTAAAGCTAAAAAATCAAATCTTTATTTTATAAAACTCAAATCTTTTCATTTATAAAAATCCTTCCTTTTCATGAATAAAAATACGATCTTTTCTATTTAAAAATCATATTTTTAATTCGCTACCTATATAAAAATTATATTTTTATATTCTCTATCATATAAAATTTTTATTTTCAATCCGTTGATCATATAAAAATCGAATTTTGATTTTGCTACAACATATCTACAAATCTTATTTTTATGACTCTACTTTGCATTAAAAATCAGATTTTTATAGCTTCAACATCATATTTTCCATACGATAAAAATCAAACATTTCTGTAATTAAAAATCGCATCTTTCTTTGTTGTTCATGTAGATAAAAATCAAATCTTTATAAAATAGAGAAATCAAATCTTTTTAAATAGAAAGATCATACCTTTACATCGATAAAAATACCTTCTTCTAAATAAAAATCAAATCTTGTTGCACAAACTATTCTATTCTTTTTACATAAAAAGATCTATTCTTTTTACACAATGTTGTAGATAATAAAAATCAGAAAAGGAAGGAGGAGACTCACTGTCGCGCTCGGTGAGGGGTTGCTCGCGGATACAGGTGCTGTAAAAGGGAGGGGGTGTCGTACTTGGTGTCTTAGCAGGTGGGTAACGCGCGTCGGGGCTAGGGCTTGTGGGTTCAGGGGGAGGGTGGCTAAGGCTGAATGGAGGTGGCTAGGGTAAAAAGGGGGTTGCGGTTTTTAAAGGGGGAGAAGGAGGAGCGAGAACACGAGAGGAGGGGAGAGGTTGCCGGAGATGGGGAAGGCGGAGGGAGGCCGGCGGCGCGGCGGCGTGGGTGGGGGCGGGATTTCCGTCAATCGATTCTTTTTGTTTCTGATTTATTGTCTGAGAGAAGTAAGAGAGAGAGAGGGGAGAGGCTATTATATATATATATTTATTATTAATTTTATTTTAATTCTCTTTTAAAGTTAACTTTCCATTTTAACACGAAATCAAACCCAACGGCTATCGCTCCAAGCTAATTACCCCCATTCCGAACACAATGAGATATGCCACGTAGGCCAATTCGATCGTTACGATCAATTTTCATCAAAATCAACACATAACTCTATATATTGGATTTGAATGCACATTTCAATTTACTGGGGTTACATACTAACTAGAAAAATTCCAGAAAAATATTTTCTAGCTTTGTATTGACGATACGGTCCTAACAAAACTAATTTCGTCGAATTCTGAGACCGTTAGCAAAATGGCTATTTTTAAGGGCCGAAATTCCATAGCGACTATTCTGAATTTTCAACTAGGCATATATTTTTATCCCCGCTATGAAATTTCAATTTTTCGGATTCGTTGGAAAGATATTCTCAATTAGATTCCATTATTTTGGTTTCACTAAAATCCGGTTTATTTTGCACCCGGTACATTCATTTGAAATCTAAAATCGAATTATCGAACCACCGCGCCATTTTCAATTCCTTTTATAATTTAAAATAAATATTTATATTCTAACGACGATCTATATAAATATATACGTTCTAATTCTATTCAAAATAAATTTCTCGTCGATTATTTAAAATAATTCATTTTAAATAATCAAAATTCACTAAAATTGCCAAAATAAAAAATTTAAATTGGCCCAGATTTCCGGGTTATTACATCTACTCGTGTATTAAAACTGGAGTGTGGTGGATAACGATCGAAGATGTTGTAAGGTAGAGGTGCGTACTATAGAGAGAGTGGTAGGGTAGTATTCTTCGGCCAAGAGGATGAAGTTGGTTCTCGGGTCGGCACTTGCATTCGGGGAAGATGGAGGGAATGATTGTTGACAACAGTGGGGTATTATTTCATTTAGGATGGTGGTGGAGCTTTCATACGTGGAGGGGTAAGTGGGTGAGCATGTTTTTAATAGGAAAAGAGAATGCAAACACGGGAAAAGAAACCGTGAGAATGTAGTGTAGTTGTGGTGTTAGCAGTAGGCGCAAGAGAATAGAAGAAGTTGGTGGCGGTGATAAGAAGGATGTGTACAAATGTGAATGGTGAAGAAGAAGCTTTGTCCAAGAGAGTTTGCATGGGCGGATCGGTTAGTGGGAGTAGCGGTTGAAGCAAAGAACCAGAAAATGGAAGAAGCGGTGATGGAGATGGAGCGGAAAACAGGTGCGATCTCAAAATATGAAGAAGAAGGTATGAACAGCAATAAAACAATATATCCACGCATTTCTTAAACTCCCTAATTTTAGTTTTAATCGTGCCTGAGGGTTGCATGGCTAATTAAGGTGTGTCGGACAGATTTATAAAATAACCCAGTTAATAACCGATATATATATATATATATATATATATATATATATATATATATTCAACATTTTGAAAAATATATGTTCGCAGTTTTGCCAAGCTTGAAATTTAACAGCAGCGTGATTTTTGTTGTGCTAAGCTTTCGGAACATGACTCCATTTTGAAATTTGTTCTGGTGGGTTCATCACGTGGTTATCGTAGATTTTGGACATAAGTTTGTAGTGTATTTTTGAGTAAGTAACCAAGTGGAATGAGCTTTCTGTACTTGACTGATACATTGAAAACCTTGAGCAAGTTAAAGTTCTAATTGATATTTATATACGTCTACGGAAGTATTTTACCATATGATGAATCCATATTATTAGGTTGGCTGATTATTTAATAACATAATTTGGGTTAAATTTAGATTAAAGTGCCAAAGCTAATCATTAATGTACCCGCCTTGTACTCATAACATAATCAACGTTAATTGAAAAATCAACTTAGGTTTAGTTAATTAAACTAAAACCTAATACTGATAAATTATGTAACATACTGCATGTTATCAGAATTGGACAAAATCAGAAGCATTGGAACCGTATCAACGGGCGTAATATTTTGGAGTTGATTTTGGTTGCAAATGGAACCTCAAGGTGAGTTTAACTCACTCAGTTTACCCCGTGTATATTTTATATAAACTGGGCTTTTATTTTGTGTGCAATGTTTTCTAATGGTTGATAACTGGATGGATGTTTACATGTGTGCTGAATATTTTAATATTCACGGATTAAATTAAGCGTTTGTTTAATTTAATCGAATTAAATCGTTATTTTTTTTTACAATTATATTCCAAACCAGGTAACTTACCTTGTTGGTTACATTTATAATAACAAACATATTAAATAAATCATTTGATGCTTGAATGGTCGTTACAAATTTGTTTGTTGACTGTTATTAGTTGAACTGATTATCATGTTGAAATTGAGGTAACCCATTGTGATGCAGGGATGGACAGGTTGGAGGAATCCAACCGGATTCCTCAAATATGTTGTTTACTTATAAGAACTGTTAATCATTTTGATTGGTCATTGATTTTTGAAACCAAATTCAAAACTTGTTTGATATTTACCAATGGGTGATATTGGTTGGGTAATTATCGGCAGATGGCCTGTAAATGAGATTGATTTACCGTCAAGTAAATCAGTAGAAATGAAGTTATAAAATTTATTTTATAACTAAAGTAAGATTTGAAATATATTTTATATAGATTAGTTTTAAATGAAGTTATTTAAGGAAATAAATGAATTATTTTTATTATAAACGAATATATAAAGCAAGGATCGTAGGATAATGAGTTTTGTAAACATGTAGGTAGAATTAACAAATAGTTAAGATTTGAATTAAGTGTTTCCCATGTAGAATTAAACGAGATTATTTTATTTAATTAGATTATTAATTTAATCAAATGAAATTATTTTAAATTAATTATTATTTATTAATTTAAAAAGGAATAACTAAGTGGAAAGGGTTAAACCAGTAACCTCGCTGAGATGACCAAGTCGACTAATAGTACGAGAATTGATTATTAAAGAATATTACTGGATTTTTAAATAAACATTATTTTGGAGATAATCCTTAAGAAAGATTGATTATTTTATGTTTACCCGATAATAAAATAAACTATGTGGTATAGAGGACGTTAATATGAGAAATTGAACAATAAACGAGGTTTTAAAGTATAATATGAATGAGAATTCATAAAGCGACTCGATAAATAGATTTTGATTATATAATAGTGTTTTCATATGAAACCAAGTTGCTTTTGGTATATCGAGTCGAGATTTCTTAACTTTTAAACTGAATCGTATTTGAAAGTAGATTTTTTTTTTGAATAAGACCCTGTTTATAATTAAAAAGGAATTTTAAATAAGTTTTACTCATATCCTTATGAGTTATAACCTTGATTTATATCATGAAAGGAATTCCAATGAAAAGGAAAGTTTCAAAACGAGATTTAACATGAGTTAAGATCAAACAAAAGCTTAAGTGGAGGGAAGTTGATTTTCAAAGTAAAGAACTAACGATGATATCTAATGATAAGTATTTTAGATGTGAAATGAAGTTATTTAAATCAAAACTAAGATATATAGTTATTTAAAAAGGATTCTAAAATAGATAGAAGTGTTGAGATATTATTTGAATGAGATTTCGTTTATAAACTTACATATATTTTGAAGATAAGAGTGTTGTCAGCTCAAGGTCTGAGAGGTAAATAAAATACCCTAACTTGAACGACTTCACGATTATCCAGGGATGATATTAGTTTAGAAACGAAGTTGGTTGAGGAGATTAAAATAATATTTTCGGGGAGAATATTATAAACATTAATTCAAAGAATTATAAGTTGAATAAATGGATTTGGAAATAAGAATTTAGAAAGCAATATTCTAAATGTTGAAAGATTTAGAAGTGTGAATAACAACTGTTTAACTGAAAAGGCCTAGTGATGTTGTATTCTGAACCAATGAACCCATTTGATTTTTCTATGGATGATGTTGTTTTATTTTGATAGTTAAATAACCGACTATCAAAAATCTGGCCAAATCGATTACTGGTTCGGAAAGACCGGGATCGAATTTATATTCGAAAACCATTCCGACTAATAAATACATTAACGTTGAAGATGTTCAGAAGATGGGCGAGATGGAGCACTGAAGACCGTGGATCTTCATAAACGGAAGGATCACTGTGGAATTCCTCTGGCTAGCTACCAGAGGTTGTTAAACTGTGATTCGATCAGGGTTGATATTTTTGCGGATTTGCAAGGACTATGCGCTACCAATCCATAGGGTGATTCCTAGGATGTGGTAGGTGGGTGCCTTTGGTTCATCCTGTTCCTGGATGGCTTGTATGGACGAGTGTCTGACAGAGTATTTCCAAATGGTCACGTACATTGATTTCTTCAAACTTGCCCAGTGTATTTTTGAGGACATCAATTAGTGATTTGACGGAACTGACGATGTGGCATTCAAAGTGATGTGCTGATAAGTAAACGTAGCCTTAAGCCTCATCAACTGGGAAATGACAAAAATTGGGCAGGCGACATGAATATGTGGGTCGCTCCCATTAGGGTGTATAATCACCTATCTAGAGAAATTCCATTTCATTCTTTTATCTGTTTTCGATGCTGTCCCTTTTCGGGAGGCGGTTGCTGATCCCAACCGTCGGTGGTATAGATTCGATACACTCAAGCGAAATGAGTGGGCGGTCATGTGTGGGCCAGGTTGCAAGACTTTCTTGTTGAACCTAGTGTATTTGCCTCTAGAGATACACTATCGGCAGGTGGTCCCATACCTTGTCTTAGTCGGAATCCAATCTCCAATAAGCGCCGCGGTTTTTGATTGTATACTATATATGTAGAGCGTGAGATGCAAGTGTTCTGCTAGATTGATATTTATTTGTATTTAGACACTGTTATAATATCAGAATAAGATATATTTCAAAAATGTTTTGGGTTATCGTATGGTAGATACCGTTCGTATTTATCTATAGATTTGGTCTTACGATTATCCTTTTCTTTCAAAAAGATCTTGAACTTTAAAATCAATTTGGATGATTCCCCTTAAACTGTGCGAGTTATTCTAACTCTGGTTCACCAGACTGACCCAGTATTTGTAATGCTCGGGTTAGACCGAGTTGTACAGGTTCAGGTTATTGGATATTACAAAGTCCAGAAGACGTGCTGGAGGAATTCAGACGTATGATTTATCTAGTATATTCCGCTGTATGCTGTATTTGAGGACAGGTTGTTGTAACTATCCAGATGTGTCTGTTGTACTCTGATGTATGTAAGTATATTAACTCAAGCTTTCAATAAAGTTGCTTATATATTATATTTTGTTCCGCTGCGATGTGAGACTCTGATTCTGTTGTGTTTTCTTCTTCTTATTTCTGTTATTCTAATATTTCTTTCTTTCTTATCTCATCCTCTTCTTTCTATTAGCATCTGGGTTTCTAGTACAATTTGAGTTGGATTATTGTTGTTCGATCAGCTCAAAAGGTACCGGAAATTTGGGTTGTCACATTTGGTATCAGAGCCATTGGTTGAGTAGTAACCTTGGCTCTGTGGTGTAACTCGATAGAGATGGGGTTAGTAACACCCTAGATTGAGTTTGAGTGTATATACATCTGAGAGAGCGTATTTGTAAATTTTATATAAAATTGTTTTATATTATGTTATTTGATTGGTTCGATTTTGAACTAGCAAAATGACGCAACATTGTTCTAAAAAGTGGGCAAATAATTTGGCCCAAATTATATTTTTATAGAAAAAGGAAATAATTTTCAGTATTGGTTGTTTTGCTCGACTTGATTGGAATTCGAATTGAATTTTGACTAATTGGAAGACTATGCTTAATTGGATATAAAAATGAAACTTAAGCAGGTTAAGCGGAATTGAATTAAATAATTGGGATTTGGAAATCGAATGGATAATTATGAGAATCAATCAGATAATAATCGATTGATATTTGTTAAACCAAAGTGAATGTAGATCAGTAAGTATCCATGGTGTATATAATTCAAATGATTTGGCTGTTGGTTGTTTGGATCTTGGATTGGTCGAATAAATCCATTTAACGGATCAATTCAAAAATTGAATGATTTGAAACTAAGTTCCAGTATAAAGAATTGGGAATAAAATCATTTATGAAGTGAACTGAATTATTTAACCTTAAATTGTTATTTGCGGTGTAAATTGAGATAAGTGCAGATTTCAGGAGGATATAGAACTGATTTGCTTACGCAGATTGAAAGTACAGTTTGCAAAACGAAAATTAGTTAATTGATTTGTTACGGAATTGAAGTTGAGTTGCCTGACAAAAGGGTAAACCTTAAATATTTATTGGAGTTATTGATTTATACCCCTGAGTTGGGTAGCCATTTGGCTTTTGGTTTTCTTTTTGGGAAGTTGTAACACCCCACGTCTATTAATGTCACTCACAAAGGGAATGCATTAACTTCTATGGAGCGTTTTAATTGAGTATAGAACAGAAACTTAACAACAAGACAGATATAAACAGTACTTGAAGGATTAAAAACTTTATTTCATTGCAACGGAAAATACATATGTTTGATTACATCATCAAAACCAGAGCCAAGTACATAATATCCATCTTGACTAAATCAAAGTACATAAATTGAAAGACATAATCCCCAACAGAGAATAGCCATAAAAAAGAGAGGCTGAACTTTACTTCAGCGATCCAAGCAATCTTCTAAAAGCAAGAAATACAGCTTTCCAAAATCAAGCTCCACTGGTGCTAGTTCCAACCTGAGCACCTGGGGGAGAAAGGAAGAAAAGAGGAGGAAACAAAGGGGGTCAGACATAAAGTCTAGCGAGTGCGATAACTTTAACAATATAATTACCAAAATAACCAGGCTAAGGCATAAGTTGGAAAACAAGGAAATGACTGTGAACAATTGAGTAAGACAGAGTAAATAAGGAAACAAGATTGAACTAAGATAACATTAAAGCACACCTAAATCACTATAAGATAATTACTATACTGCACCATCACTATTATACCCTAAGGTTGATCCCGCCTACAAGACTTTAACAATGATAATGGTAGTTTCGTGCACCCCTAGTTGCCTTCATAAGTGTCGCCTGCCCCTATCTCCACTAGGTGTACCCACTACCCCCATGTGATCGGCTCTCTAGCTCGTAGATGCCCGTTCTGGCCCCAAAGTGGGGTGTATCGCTCCCCAAAGTGGCAACCCGATACCACCAATAATGCACGGCTTATACCTACACGATGCAACAACGTCTTACCTACCAGCCCGGGTCAACACACGCATATGAACCCGTTAGACTTGCATTGCCACCGCTAACCCATTTTGGCCTCTTACAGTCAAGCCCAGTATGTGTGTCCCGTCCTCGACTTGGGTTGAGCCAAAAAAGATACGTATGGGTTACTGGTTGAAACGGGCCCCCATTACTTGACACAAGCTATCCACTTAAGCTTGGTCCCCTCTAGTACATCCCACTTAACCCTCTTCTTAGTCATGTTCACTAACATGTTTCAATTTTGGTTAAGTGTTTCTAATCGTATTTCAAATGCCACCCAAGGCACCCACTAGATTCCACATGCCACCCAAGGCACCCACTTAACCCCCTCATGTCCCACTACATGTTTATCTGGTTAAGTGTTTCTTAATTCATTAAGACCATAACCTCATAAAGACCTCCCACATTAGACTGGCATTTGTGACAGTTGGATTTGCCGGGCTGGTCCGGGCAGTCTTACACCACAAACGAGCCTAACCTTGTGTCTTTACAATTGTTACGTATTTAATTTATGCCTAAGACCTCCCACATTAGACTGGCATATGTGGCAGCTGGATTTGCCGGGCGGGTCTGGGCAGTCTTACACCACAAAAGAGCCTAACCTCGTGTTTTAGACAATTAATTATTCCTAATTAATCATTCCCCAATTTGAATTACTTTCCCTATTAAATTATCAATCAATTCCAAATTTAACTATGGCCATAATTGACCCAATTATGTCCATCTATTTAAAATCATACCAATTTTTATCACAAATTAATTTTTATGCCATTTAAGGCATTTATGCCAATTAAATCTTTTAATATTATCCCACTACCCCATGTTGTATGTTCATTCGTTTAAAGTAAAATATACGTTAGACTCGAATAGTCTAACTCATGAAATAAAGAGAAAAACATCACAACATACATATAGACAAAACTAGATCTAAACATAGGGGCGAACTTGCATGTGCGAATGATGTTCTACATCTAAAACTTGCATAGGCCAAAGTTACAACTTGCATAAAACTACATATGTCATAGATCCAAATCTGAAGGTGTAAACTTGTTTGGGTGATAGTCATAAGCTTGCATAAATCATGTATGTCATAAATCTACACCTAAAGGTGAGAACTTGCATAGGCAATAACCACAAACTTGCATAACATGATTCATATTCCAAACTCATATATTTGTATAAACTTTGCATATGTGATTTATGCAACATAACAATGGTGTAAACTTACATCTAAACATGTAAACTAGCATGTAGAATTTATCATAGAACTCACACATGTCATAGCCTAACTTTAGATCAAATTTTCACATAAACTATATGTCATGAAACATGTAAGGTTGCATATAATTTTCCCCAACTTGCATATGATTCATGTCTAAATAAAAATCTAAACTTGCATACATACATATGATTTATCATATGAATCAACATAACCAAACTAGCATAGGAACAACATGATGATTTGATTATACATAAGCCAATCATAGAATTACAACATAGATGGTAGCATCATAATTTTACCACATATATGATAACATCACAACATAATATCATAGAATTTACAACATGTATGATAACATCACAATTTTACAACAAAATTATAACATGCGGTCAATAATCCACATCATATCAATATAATCCACATCATAACTTAATCCAATTAAATTGCTAATTACTTTATTAAAATTATCGAACTCACAACTCAAAGAAGGTCTTGAGTTCTGAATTCTGAGTTCTAAAGTTGTATTAGCTCTCCTTTGATGAAGATTCGTTGTTAGAGTTGAAAAGGATTGAATTTGATTTGCTTTCTTCCTCTCTAATTGGTGGCGGCGATGCTGAGTTGCTAGGTGACGGCATGGAGGCCATGAATCTAATTTTGTTTTGATTTTAGGGTTTGAGCCTATAGGTGTTTTTATAGAGTTTAGGATTAGTTTAAGCCGTCTGATCAACCCAGAATTAATCCCAGCCAATCAGAGCAGATCAGAAACCCTAATGAGTTAGCATCTAGTCACAAACAGGTCACCCAACAAATCTGCCCGGGGGGGGGGGGGGGGGCAGGTCAACCCCCAGATCGACTCTATGATCGACCTGGTCAGGGTAGGTCGACCCCCAGGTCGACCCTATGGTCGACCTGGCCCTGGCGGGAATTTTCCCGTCTAGCCTGTTTGACTCTGAAATTTGAATTTTCGAAATCTGTTTTGAATTTTCTAAAACTTCCGATGGCCATAACTTCTTCGTACGAAGTCCAATTCACGCAAACTAGGACTCTATCTCAACCAGAATTCCGTGACGAACAGAATGGCGCAACCGTTTCCTTAATTCTCACATCTGAGATTAGTTATTCTTTAATTTGTTATTATAGTGTTAACAGAAATACGAGGTGTTACATTCTCCCCTCCTTAAAGGATTTCGCCCCCGAAATCTCCAAGTTAATGAGAATGCATATCCTAACATCCAAACAACCATCTACTCAACCATCAAACACAGGCATCCATTGTCCTTATAAAATTCCTAATGCTGTAGGAACATATGCTAAAAGTGTGTGTATATGTTCCTTATCTAATGTAAAATAAAGCAGTCTACTGATTCAGTTGACCTCCATAATGCAAACCATGATAGTGCCATGTGTCCATTATGTATGCGAAAGAACCCTATCGATACATATTATTTCTATAAGTGTGCACAGCCATTCACCAAAATGCAACATCCATAAGATGGTACAACCATTATACAACCAATAACTTAAATATGCACACACATTTATATGCAATATGCAATATGAAGTGACTGAGCTGATCTAGTGCCTAAAGTGTGTGTATATGCATCCACGAGCAACCACTTGCATCCACATGCATCCATCATACATAACATGTCTAAACACATGTTTCAACCATAGGACTACCCTATCTAAAGGTCAAAGATACTAGCGAGAGGACATACTAAAGATAAGATAAGTACAAGGTAAGCATTAAAGGAGAAATTAAAAGACACACACTCGAAAAGAAAAGGGTACAATGAACGCATCTTCTCTTCCGTCTCCCAAGTAGCGTTGCTCTCATCATCTCCTCATTACACTTTGACTAGCTTGACCTCTCAATTCCTCAACTTCTTAATCTATGACCCAAGAATGCACCTAGGAGCTCGTCGAATCGTCGCATCACGCTCAATCTCCACCTCTCTAAGCAAGCTCGGCTCCACCACTTCCACGGTCTCGTGCAGGCACTTCCTCAAATGTGATACATGGAATACATCGTGTACACCACTAAGTCTCTCGAGCAACTCCACTTTATACGCCATCTGTCCAATCCTCTCCTTAATAGGAAACGGCCCTACGAACCTTGGTGCTAACTTCCCAACGAACCCAAAGTGAATGACGTTCCGTAATGGAGACACCTTAACAAAGATCATGTCCCTAACATCAAACTCAAGATCTGTCCTCCTCTTGTCCGCATAAGATTTCTGCCTATCTTGCGCCGTCTTCATCCTCCTTCGAATCCAATCGGTCTTTTTCGAAGTCTGTCTAATCATATCGGGCCCAAGCAAGATCTTATCCGTAGACTCCCATCAACAGGTAGGCGAACGACACGGCCATCCATAATGTAACGACCCGGATAATCTGAACCAATTTAAAAAATTATAAATTGGCTATTTTAGTGGATTTTAAATATTCAAAATAAATATTTTAAATAATAAAGATGAAAAGTAAGTTTGAATCGACATTTGAAAACGAATATAATTAATTCTAATTATAAACAAGGCCTGAAATGGAGCGGCAGTTTCAAATTTTCATTTCAAACTTTGATTGACTGTACCGGGTGCAAAACAAAACAGATTTGAGTGAAACCAAAGATATTTAAATCTGTTAGTGAATGCCTTTCTAAAAAATCTGAAAAATCGAAGTTTCATAGCGGAAAGCAAAAGTTATGGCCAAATGAATTTTCAGAAAGGTCGCTATGGAATTTATATAGCCCGTGAAATTGGTCATTTTGCAAACGACCTCGGAATTTAACAAAACCACTTTTGTTGGATCCGGGATGTGAAGTTATTGCTAGATTTCAAATTTCGTAATTTTTGAAGCTAGTATGTGAGCATGGCAAAGGAAAATGTGTTTTGGTCAATTATAGTTAAATTGGATCGACAGAAATGGGCCATTTTACAAACGGTCTCAGAATTCGACGAAACTAGTTTTTTTGCGACCATATCGTCAAAACATAGCTAGATTTATTTTTCTGGAATTTTTCGAATCAGTTTGTGGCCCTGGCAAATTGAAATGTACGTTCAAATCGAATATTGAATGTTTTATATTTCAATTTGAATGAAAACTGACTGAAACATTCGAATGGGCCTTCGAAACATATCCCATTGTGTTCGGAATGGGGGTAAAACGCTAGGGACAACATTCGTTGGGTTTGAATTGGTGTTCATGTGTGACAAGGGGTATTTTAGAAATTTAAAAATATATAAATTAATAAAAAAATCTCATTGGTCAGAAAATTCCTTTTCTCTCTCCCCGATAGTCGATTAAAGGCGAAACCCTCTTCAATCCTTCTCTCTTCTTTTTCTCACAATCCACGCCGAATTAGCTCGTGTCACAGTTGAACTGTTTGAAGATCTCCCCGAGCTCTTCAAATCCATACCTGGTTGGGATTTTTTCGTTGTGTGGTTTGGGAGAATTGGCGCCAGGAAGATCCCGACTTTCAACCGCCGCCGTGGGCAGCTCCGACTGCCGAGTTCAACCCCCTCCTAGGCGATGACGCGCCAATCCAAGCTCTTTGACGTGGCGTAGGTGGTTCGGTCTCAAGCCGCACGGATTTGACGAAAACCCAAAACCTAGTTTTGAAGTTTTTTTTGAGAGGTACGGCAATGATAATTTTCAACTGTTTTAACACCTTTAAACCGTTGCAAACTATGAAAAATCGTATCTTTCTCATGTGTTGATGAAAATCGATGAAACAAGAAACATCGTGATCGTGTGGATGTCTTCTACATTCTAGAAGAGACCGCATATTTTTCTGAGCCTTCTGCTATTTTTGGTGGAGTGGAACCCAAAGTGAGATTTCTAATTTATAAACGATATGGAAAACGACGATGTATAAATTATATAATCGATGTATGAGTTATATAAGCATTGTACACCTCTTGTATAAGCGTTGTATAAGTTGTACGTTCGATGTATAAGTTGTATATATGTTGTAAAAATTATATATGTGTTGAAATAGAAGTGAAATGCTATATATAAATATATAAATATATATATATACGCCCCTCGTCCACAAACCATGGACGATATTTATTGGTTGTGATTGGTGTGGAAATTGATTGATAGCGAATGGTTGATTGAAATTGTTTGTGGTTGAAATTGATTGATTGTGGTTGGAAAAAAACCGTTTGTGGTTGAGAAATATTTGGTGGAAACCACATAGGATTAGTTTGTGGAAATGAAAAAAATATACATGCCGCCTGCGTGCAAACTAGATGCCTGATTCCCCATTGTCAAAAGCTGCGAGGCATTAAGGTAGAGCGAGGAGCCGTACTATGGACGGTCCCGGTTTTAACTACCCTGCCGTTATGCTGCCGAAATTTTGAATAATATTCATGTGTTAGAATTATTTTCATTTGTTGAAACTATATTTATTAGTTGAATAGAAAACCTTCATGTGTTGAATCGAAATTCATTCGTTGAATTGAAATTCATGTATTGAATGGTATTCGTGTTTTAAATATAAAAATCACCTTTTTATCTATATATAAAAACTATAGAAAACCTTCATGTGTTGAATTGAAATTCATCCGTTGAATAGAAATTCATGTGTTGAATGGTATTCGTGTCTTAAATATAAAAATCACCTTTTTATCTCTATATATAAACTATAGAAAATGTTCATGTGTTGAATCGAAATTCATTCGTTGAATTGAAATTCATGTGTTGAATGGTATTCGTGTTTTATATAAATTGTTTTAACAATAAAAATCACATTTTTACTCTATATATATAAACTATAGAAAACCTTCATGTGTTGAATCGAAATTCATTCGTTGAATCATATTCATGTGTTGAACGGTATTCGTGTTTTAAATATAAAAATCACATTTTTATCTATATATATAAACTATAGAAAACCTTCATGTGTTGAATCGAAATTCATTCGTTGAATCATATTCATGTGTTGAATGGTATTCGTATATTGAAAGAAATTGTTTTATAATAAAAAATCCTATTTTTATCATCAATATGAACTATATAAAATAATCTGGTTTTGAAATAAATTGTTTCATAATAAAAATCATATTTTTATCACCTATATGAACTATATAAAATAGTCGTGTTTTGAAATAAATTGTTTTACATTAAAAATCACATTTTTATTATATACATGAATTGTTAAAAATAGTGAAGTGTTGAAATGGAAGACAATTAGATAAAAATATCATTTTTATCAAATGTATGAAAATCATATAGTTTTGAAATCGAAGAATCGATATATATATATATATATATATATATATATATAAATAGAATTGAAATATATCGAATAACGAAGCTGTAGTTCGTATTTTGGAACCGTGATTTCAAACAATTAGTGCGGGAGATCCGACCATCGGATTTTCCTGAAATCGCAACCGTTGGGTTCGCTTTGGAAATATCTTTCCAACGGCACCAACTTTGTAAAAATCCAACGGTTGGATTGTCTAGAATGTTTAATTCAAATCTGAAGAAAAACAGCGCCAGAATCGATTATATATATATATATATATATATATATATATATAATTATATTAAATCGAATAATGACGCTGCAGTTCGTATTTTGAAATCGAAACTTCAAACGATTATACCGGGAGATCCGACCGTCGGATTTTCCCGAAACTGGAACCATTGGATTCGTTTTGAAAAGATCTTTCTAATGATGTAAATTTTGTGAAGATCCAACGGTAAGATTTTCATATATGTGTAAATCAATTCTGAAGAAAAACAGTGCCACGGTCGCGTTATGGCCGAAGCGTCGTTTGAATAAATTGGCTATTTTAAAATAAATAAAAATAGCGATAAATCGTTACAAAATATTATAAACGATATGGAAGTGAAATTTGAAACTAACTAAAGGTTGTCTAAGTCGAATGGTTTACTGGATTTTGATCTGATGTTGGTTTCGGCCTTCGGGGTTAATATTTGGGAAATCGTTCTCTTACTGATTTACGGTTAGCGACTAATGAATTGAAATGATGTGTATGTGTGTTTGTGTTGCACTTGTTTATTATATACGCGAGTTGCTCAGAAAGACCGGGTTTATCCCATTCTGAATAACTGAATCGACGATAAGAAATCGAAGATGAAGACGGTGGTCGAAGACCGGAGATCTTCACCTCATTTGGATGGTAACTGATGTCCTGATTGGGAGGCATACCGAAATATGTATAATAAGTGGTGATCGTACAGACGTACGTGGAGATCGAAGGATTTGCGAGGTATATAGTGCCTCCGGTTTCGTTCAGACCCAGAATGGACTTGCAAATGGACAGTGTGTCTGACATTGGAATTTATTCTGTGTGATTGATAACTATCAGTTGCACGGTGTGAATTGCCTGTATGGCATGCTAAGATGCAGTGATCAAGGCTTCTGTTGAAAAGAAAAGTCTTGTGGTGATGATCAAAGCGCCGCCTGTGTGGCGTAGCTTTGTGTATAACGTGAAATCGAGAGCCTCACACCCCGGTATGAACCAGAAACGGGAGAGGACCTCAGGGGGGACGTGCGTTTTCTTTCTAGCTAGAAGTGGCGTCAGTGGTTTTACACGTCCTGACAAGTTTGACTTATGTGGTTGTTACTGTTGCGAGGCACCTCGGTTATATCGGTCGACCCGGGACCGATGGAGTCATTTGTTGGCTCATTTACGCCCCAAAGGGCAGAGAGACGCATTGTTCAGGCATTATAATCCACTACGTGTGGACCGGCCCTGACGATCCAAGGTACGATTGCGGCTGTGCCTAAGACTCGGGCTAGACAGTCTCGAATTCGGTAAGGACTATCTTTTTCCTTGGTTCATGACGGAAATCCAACTTCCAAATACGTGACTGTGCGGTTTTGATTGTATACCTTTATATGGCGACATAGTGGTATGGGGCATTAATGTCGTCTATGATTGATACTTATGATTAGAAATTGTTTTTGAAAACATATAAACACTAGTATTAATATCAAATGCTTTTGTTTTATTCGTATCAAGTATATCTTGGCCATTATAAGGTAAAAACTCTATCCTCCGGTTTGCGTTGCATTGTGTGATGGAAACTGAGTCTTATAATGGCTTCATTTTTATAAAAAGCATTGCGATGTTTAAAAGAATTATTTGTTTTAAAGCACTGGCAATCCAATGGAGTAAACCCGTTCCACGAAAGTGGCGTGGTCCTGTGATTAGCCATATTTTAAATATGTTGAGTAGATGTCTCATACCAGTCCCATGAATGACTCGTAGTTTGTTTCACTTTCAAACTCAGGTGCCCATTTTTCTACACGGACAGCCTTGTATTCAGGTTTAGCTGGCTCTTTCTGGATAGCTGGAGCTGGGGATGGATTCTATTATTTATCTCTTTTTATGCTGTCCAGCTCCTATTGTACATTATGTTTGTTTTCCACTGTAGACATTTATGTATAGCTGAACTGTATTTATACTAAGTATGATCCTGTATACTATGTAACTCTGATGATTACGTTTATCCAATATATTCTATTGTGCATTATCTGGTGTATTTATTTGTTTCTGTTCTGCTATTATCTGTTTATGTGTTATATTCCAAAGATTACCCTTGCCACCGTCAGTACGGGGTTCGGGGTCGTCACATTTGGTATCAGAGCTTTGGTTAAGCTTAGTTCTGGAATATAACATATTAACGAACTCGTCAGAAATAGAACCAGTAGTGTTCTAGGACGGGCAACTCTATACAGATAGGATCAGTAATATCCTAGTATGAGTAAAGCAGAATGAAATACACCTCAGTAGACACATTAACATTGAAGTATATGTTTCTATGTTTTAAAATACCTTTTCTGTGACCTGACACTAGATCTGCTATTTGCAGAAGTACTAGAAAAATGAGTGTCAGAAACAGAAGAAATGCAGAACCAGATCTAGATGCTCTATTTAAGAGATATTGAAATCTGGGTGGAGCACAATTCTCGGGCAATGAGTCTATTATTCAAACTCAAGCTTGGGTGAGCTCTACAGAAAGAATATTTGAGCGCTTCTAGCTGAGAGATGATCAGAAACGATTAGTACATCTTGGGCGCTCAAAGAAGAAGCTTTAATCTGGTGAGAAACAATCATCAAAGATAATCCAGAAGGTGATATCACCTGGGATAGATTCAAGGAGATTTTCCTAGAAAGATTTACTCCTCCTGAGGTGACGGAGCGATTAAGTGATGAATTCTCTTATCTGATACAAGGAGATATGACTATTCCAGAATATCATAAGAAATTCAATGAACTTTCTCACTTTGCTCCTCATCTGATTCAAGATCCAAAGAGGAAGAATCTAAGATTTGTTCATGGCCTGCAAAGGAGATATCAGAATAGTGTGATGAGGAATGTGAAGCTCCCTATTTCAGAAATGATTTATATGGCTTATCAATATGAAGATCTCCATAAGAAAGGTATGTTGCGGGACGAAGAGGAAGTCAGTTCTAGTAACAAAATGGAGTCTATGATTGATAGTCCTGGGGTAAGTAAGAAACCCGAAGCCAAAAGAAAAAGGGCTAAATCTGAGAAGGAACCAGTAACAACTGCCACATGCTCTAATTGCAATAAACAGGGGCATCTGACCAGGAAGTGTAAATCCTCAAAGAAATGAAAGAATGATGGGTTTAAATCCGGCAAGAAGCTCCAGGAAAGTAAAAGATGCAATCAATGCCATCGGTTTGGTCATGTAAAATAAGAGTGCCAGCTGTTAAAAACAACCAAAGAAGCTCAGGTAAATGAAGTAGCAGAAGTGCCTGCATCTTCGTCTGCTCAGGAAATGCCATATGTTTTAGAAGGCACGCTTACTGTCAAAGACATTCCGGTTAAAGTACTGTTTGATACAGGCGCGTCACAAAGCTTCATTGCCAAGAATGCAGTTAAGAAACTAGATTTGAATTTGAAGAAGCTCAAAGAACCAATGACTGTCCAAAACCCGGTCGGGGGTTCCATCGATCTCAGTTGGGTTTGTGGAGTGCCGGTTTCTTTTTCTCGTTATCGGTTCCCTACCATCGCGGTCGTCATGAATTTTACAGAGTTTGATCTTATCTTGGGGTTAGACTGGTTGACCAAATATGAAGCTGAAGTTAAATGCATCGACAAAGTCGTAAAGGCGAAGATTAAATCAGGTGATTATATAACCATTCCCTGTGAAGGCCAGAATTCAAATAGAAAAGACTTCTGGGCAGCTTTGGATGTTTCTCCTGTTCAAATAGAAAATATCCCTGAAGTCACAGAGAATATTCCTGACCTCATCAAAGACATTCCTGTCGTCAAGAACTATGCGGATGTGTTCGAGGAAGTTGTTCGCTTACCTCCGCAGAGGGAAATAGATTTCAAGATCTCTTTGGTTCCGAATGCAAGGCCGGTAGTTCACGCTATTCGAAGAATGTCCTTGAAAGAGAAAGAGGAATTAGACAATCAAACACGACAACTCGTATGGAAGGGTCTGATTAGGCCTAGTTTCTCTGATTGGGGAGCAACAGTGGTGTTTGTCCCAAAATCTGATGGTACTCTGCGTCTATGTGTGGATTATCGTGATTTGAACAAGCAGACAATAAAGAACAAATATCCATTGCTGCGAATCGATGATTTATTGGATCGTCTGAATGGGGCACAAGTATTCTCAAGGATGGACCTAGCTACAGGCTTCCATCAACTTCGAATTGCCGAAGAGTGTGTTCCTATGACAGCATTCAGAGGTCCAGACTTATTCTATGAGTGGTTAGTAATGCCATTCGGCTTATGTAACGCTCCAGCATACTTCGTCGATTTGATGAATGGAGTGTTCAGAGGGGTTTTGAATAAATTTGTTCTGGTTTTTACTGACGATATTCTAATCTTCTCTAAATCAAAGGCCGAACATGAAAAACATTTGGAACAGGTTCTGAAAATCCTCAGAAGGAATGTATTAAAAGCAAAGTTTTCCAAATGTATATTTTGGCAAGAAGAAGTCAAATTTCTTGGCCACGTAGTATCAAAGCAAGGAATTTCAGTGGATCCCAGTAAGATCACTGATATTCATAATTGGAAACAGCCTCGTACGCCAACAGAAGTTAGAAGTTTTCTCGGGTTAGCCAGTTATTATCGTAAATTCATTAAGGATTTCGCGAAGACATCTAGTTCCATAACAAAACTGACTAAGAAACATTCGAGATACAACTAGACTCCGGTATGTGAGGAAGCTTTCCAGGAGCTGAAATTAAAACTAACAACTGCTCCAGTGTTAACAATAATAGATGGCAATGAGGACTTGAAAGTATGGACTGACGCTTCTAGAGAAGGCCTTGGCGCAGTGTTAATGCAAAGAGGTCAAGTGATTACGTATGCTAGCCGTCAGTTGAAACCACACGAGAAGAACTACGTAACTCATGATCTTGAGTTGTTGGCTATCGTATTCTCCTTGAAAATCTGGAGACACTATCTTCTGGGTGAGAAATTCGAACTGTATACAGACCATCAGTCATTGAAGTATCTGTTCACCCAGAAGTACCTGAATCTGAGGCAGCAACGTTGGCTAGAATTCCTTGCAGCATACGATTTTGAGATTCTATACACTCCAGGAAAGGCTAATGTCGTGGCCGATGCGTTAAGCCAAAAGAATGTAATGATCACCAGCTTTATTATTACGACTTCCTTGATTGAAAAAATATTTATTCTTCAGAAGGATGATAACTGTAACGAGTCGGATTTTGCCCGGACTTAATCGATCGCAAAATCGACCAAAACCGTTCAAATCCCGCCTACGTTAACTTTGGGAATACAACACATCAGAACAACAACAGCAGACTTTTATTACATCATAATAACGTAACATCAGAGTACAGAATATCAGAGTACATTGAATAAAATTACAGCAGAAGATAAATTACTCCAATGGGCTTACTCCAATGGGCTGTCGTGCATAAATGTGTCAAAACAAATAATAAGTAAATCGTACAACAACGTTATGCTTTTTAGAAAAATGGAATCACCATAAGAGCCAGGTCCCATCACACAATGCAACACAAACTAGAGGATAGGGTTTTACCTTATAGTGATTAAACATGCTAAATACGGCAAATACGAGTTTAATATTATTATTAGTATATATCAAAACATTTCAAAGTAAATGTATAAATCCTAGGAAGAATAGTATCCCATACTACTATGCCTCCATACTAGTAATACAATCAAATCCGAATGGGGTCGTCTTGGAAATTGGTTTCCATCATGAGTCAAGGCTAGGGAGGAGCTCCTACCGATTCGAGACACTCTAGCTAATGTCTCATGATCCCCCGCAGTGAACCCTTGGAAAGCTGCAGGGCCGGTCCACCATACGAGTTGCGGATTAGTTATTCCTGAACACACGTTTCCCAGTCCCATAGGACCTATCATCCGAGGCGCCTCATTCCATCATCCACATAAGTAAAATGTCGGGCCGTGTTAAAGCCCAAACACCACTTCTAGCTAGAAAGAAACATGCTGCTCTCCCTGCGTTCCCTTCTCCCGTTTTAGACTCCGCCGGTGTGTGAAGCTCGCGAAGTCACGCTATACACAAAGCTATGCCTAAACAGGCTATGCTTTGATCATCCCACAAGGCCTGCTTTTCAACAAAGCCTTGATCATATGCATCTTAGCATGCTACATCGCCACTCCATATCACACTACCAATCCTTTGCCGAAATATTTGAATGGGTGTTAAGCAAGAGAATAAATTCTCCGCCACCAAACATCCATACATTCGACAGAAGATTAATAACATGATATTTAATGGAGTACGATGTCAGACACACAATCCATTTATAAGCTTATGCTCTGGGTCTGAGTGAAAGCCAAATTCGTACTAATCAACACTACGTCCGGACGGCCACCACTGTAGCCCCTTCAAGGTAGCTACTCCAATCACAGGCACCAGCAGTCATCGTCCATTCGATATGAAGATCGTCGGTCTTCAATCGCCGTTTTCAACTTTTGAATTTTAAACGTCGTTCAAATTATTTGGAATGAGATAGACTCGGACTTTCCAAATAATTCTCGTATATATATAAGTTGGAAATCATTTCATATCGTTATTAGTAATTTGTAACGATTTATCTTTATTTTTATATATATATAAATAATTAAATTCCATTTCATTAACGTAATTACATAACAAGTAGTGAATGTTTTGCTTCACAACCTATCGAAATGTTTATAATGTGTAATGAAATTTATTTTATTTCATTACATTTTGCTAACGAAAAACATTCCTATTCGTATATACAATATTAACGTACAACGTACACACCATTATGTTTATTTTAATTTTCATACACATACACATCTTATACATAACAATGTACATTTTATTGTTTCATCTTTCGAATTACACAAAATGTATTTTGTGTATCATACCAATTCTAACAAAAATGAGAATTTTTGTGTTTCATTTCAATTTCAACCAACGAATATTTTTGTTCATCCACTTTTACTTCTACAAAAATGAGTATTTTTGTTTGTTTATTTCAATATAACAAAATCGATAATTTTGTTATCTTTTCAATGCAAAACACAAAAATAATAATTTTACATTACAAACAAAAAAATATTTTGTGTACTAATCTATTTATATGAAAATGAAATTTCCATATCTTAAATCTTTTTAATGAAAATCTACTTCATTAACATATAAATTTCATCGTTATAATCTTTACTGAAATTCTTTTACATGGGTATGTAAATTTCAAACCGTTATCCTTTTTAATAAAAATTTAATTGATTAAAATGTAAATCTCTTACTTTAAGTTCTATTTACATGAAAATGTAATTTCCCTTCTTTTATTCACATTAAAATGTATACTTTTCTTTTTACATCAAAAATGTAACTTTCACCTTTTTAAGTATAAACAAAAGTTAAATCTTTTAATTTGACAAAAAAACGGTGATAAACAATATGACCTTTCATTTTTAACAAAAGAATATTAAAAATATTCTTTTTAACTTTCACCAAAAATGAAAATTGTGTGTTAACTTTTAAAACACAAACAAAATGAATGTTTTCTTTTTATTACAAACAAAAATGAATGTGTTTTATTTCATTCTTTGCATTTGACAAAATAAATATTTTTTTCCTCCATTTACATTTAATAACAATGTATATTTTTATCATTCTTTCACATTTGACAAAAAGAATTTTTTTATATATATATACATATCATATACACAAAATGTATATTTTGTGTGTCATTCCAATTACAACAAAAATGAATATTTTTGTACGTCACTTATAATCTAACAAAAATGAGTATTTTTGTGTCATTCAACTCCTAACCAAAAATGCAGTATATTTTAGTGTCAACTTTATTTCTATACAAATGAATATATTTTTGTTTGTTTAATTTCCATGTAACAAAAATAATAACTTTGTTATTCTTTTAATGCCAAGCAAAAATAATAATTTTCTTATCTCTTTCAATGCAAAACCAAAATGATCTTGACTATTTAGAATGGCAAGGTAAATTTTATTCTTAGGAGACATCATAAAAATGTAATTTTAATTTACAATGTAATATCATACTTTAATTACATAATAAAATGTAAATTCTAATTTACAGTGCAAATTCTCATTTATAGTTACATATAAAAATGTAAATTTTGTTTGCTTGCCAAATTTCATATCATAGCTACATTGGGAAATGTAAATATTTTTCAAAAATGTTATAATAGAATTTCATATCATAGTTACAAATAAAAATATAATTTTCATTTTCATCGCCATTTTTTTAATATCTTTAGTTCAAATAAAAATGTAATTTTTATTTGCAATGCAAGTTCTCATTCTAAGTTACAAAATAAAAATGTAATCTTTATTTGCTACCATTTTATATTGACAAAAATATGATTTTTGTCGCTACTACTTTACATTGGCAAAAATGTTCATTTCTACCTAACATAATGTGACGGTAAAAATATTGTTTTTCTAATTAACACAACATAACGGTGAAATTGTTCATTTCTAAATAACATAACATGACGTTATTATCTAATGCAACATTTTATATTAAAAATGTACTTTTTCTCTACATAAAAATATTCTAACTAAATTGTGATTTTTGTTTTGACGGTTCTAACATAACATAAAATGAATATTTTACGTTGACGGTTCCAACATAACCAAAAATGAATATTTTATGTTGGCATTTCATAAAATGATAATTCTATTATATCAACCTTAAAATGACAAATTTTACTATGTTAACATTAACATGATAATTCTAACATGTCGACATAAAAATGATATTCTGACATGTTGACATAAAAAATGATATTCTCATATGACGTTGCTAACAAAATGTGTATTTTTATTCTTATATCATATTTGCTAACAAAGCGGTTTTTTGTATTAATGTAAACAATATTACACAAAAATATGTATACATATTTTGTTGAAAAATTAGTTCAACAAAATGAGATAAAAATGTTCGCTCATATTTTTCTAGCAAATTTCTAATCAAAAATGTTATTTTGATTGGCATAACACATTTCAAATAAAAATGTTGTTTTTATTTCATACGCAAATTTTTGACAACATGAATATTGTATATTTTATACATACAGTAAAATGTTGTTTCGTCGTACACACAAATTCATGTCAAACATGATTAAACACAATTCAGTTCAGTGATTCAAGCAATTACAACATAAATCAACATTTCAACGATTATACATACAACATAAACATGAAACAAAAAAATTTCATATTTGAAATAAATAAATAAATTTGATTTTTTTTAAAAAAAATAGAAATCTCACTAGATCTGGTTATTTTTTATTTTCATCTCATATACAACAAAAAATATTCTATCGAATAAACAGATCAATGAACAGCATCATATAGTTAAATTCAAATCACGAACATTCAAGCAGCATAAAGTTAAAATATAACACGGTAATAATTAATTTATTTTTAATTATTGAAGAGGAAATAGAATTCTCACATTGATTTTTGCTGAAAATTTGACTGTCTCAGAATCAGCTCTGGTTTGCACCATCGCGAAGATCTCGGAAAGACGAGTCCAACGCAACTGACGGTTCGTCAATCGGACCTCGTATGAAAGAGATATTGATTTTTAAAGATTGCATAAATTAAATATTTAATTAATAAAATAATAAGAAAAAAATACTTCTTCTACCTCCACGTTTTCACGTCGCTTCGGTATCGGCCGAACCCATCTTGCGTCTGCACCCTTCAAATCGCAACCCCATCCGAGCCACTGACCGCCGATCAGACCCCGCCACTCCGACGCTCCGCCCGTGAGCCACCACTGCCCTGAATAGCTCCGAACTCGGCCTCCTCCTCCTCTCGAAAAACGAACCCGAACTCGCCACGTTTCAGCCCAGAATTCGTGAAATCCGTGAACCAAAACCCGATCTTGACCGTATGGATTGAAAGATCTCTCCGAGAGCTTCGATTTGGTACCAAGTTTGTCGATTTTCGTTGAGCGGATCAAAAGTTATGAGCGTTTGAAATTGGAGAAATTCTGGCCATTGAAAGCCATAGGCGGCGGCTGAAATTAGGGTTAGGGTTTAAATTTTCGGATTATTTTATTATTTTATTATTAAAAATGTGTTATAAAGGTGAAAATGTGGGCTGTCTCCGAATTGGGCTTGCTTACTATTGTTCTTAAGGTTTTGACACCTTCTGAACGCAATGGGATAGGTCCTGTGGCCCAATTCCGAAATCTGTACGATTTTTATTTAAAATTGCATTAAAATTAATTAATTAAATATTGACCGTACATTAAAATATGCCGGGGCCACATATGACCTCAGAAAATTCTAAAAAAAATATTTTTAGCTTTCTTATGACGATACGAATCCAACAAAATTCTTTTCGTCGAATTCTGAGACTGTTTGAAAAATGGCTATTTTCAAGGCCAATATATTTAATATTAAAAATACATTTTTAAACAAATAATTACTGAAACTCAAAATATATCAGTGTTTACTGTTTTTCAATGGAGAAACATCATTCTGAACTCAATGGAGGTGGTTTCGAGTCGAAATTCCTTCATATGTGAAAAGTAGCCTTTTTGGCCTTTACAAATTTCATAGCGACCTTTCTAAATTTTAATTTGGGCATAACTTTTGATTCCCGCTATGAAATTTCGATTTTTCGTATTTGTTAGAAAGATATTTTTAAATAGATTCTAATATTTTTGGTTTCACTAAATCTATTAAATTTTGCATCTTGTATGGTCAGTCAAAGTTCAAGTTTGACTTTTCAAACTACCGCGCTATTTCTAACTCTTTTTATAACTAAAATTAAATTATTCATTCTAACTTCGATTAGAATCAACTTTCAATCATTTTTATTTTAAATAAATTATTTTAAATCTCAAAAACTCATTAAAATCACTTAAAATAAAATTTTAAATTGGCCCCAAAGAATCAGGGTTGTTACAATAACTTTATTAAGGATATGATCAAAAGGATTCAGAAAGGCGAACTCTCGTGTTTTCAAATAGATAACGATGGGACCCTGAGATTGAAAGGAAAGATTTGTGTTCCCGATATCCCAGAGTTAAAAAGGGAAGTGTTAGACGAGTGTCACAAGTCCAAGCTGAGTATCCATCCCGGTGTGGCCAAAATGTACAATGATCTCAAGCGAACATTCTGGTGGAAGGCTATGAAAAGAGACGTTTCAATATATGTTAGCCGATGCCCTACTTGCCAGCTAGTCAAAAGCGACCAACAGAAACTGGCTGGATTGTTGCAACCGCTGGACGTTCCAGGTTGGAAGTGGGAACATATTTCCATGGACTTCATTGATGGTTTGCCCAGTACCAGAAAAGGAAATGACAGTATTTGGAAGATCGTAGATCGCTTCACGAAGACCGCCCATTTCATACTTGTCAGATCAAACAGAACTGCTCAGAGTCTGGCGCGGATATACTTCAAGGAAATTGTTAGACTACACGGAGTGCCGATCAGTATAGTGAGTGATAGAGATCCAATATTCACTAGCAAATTCTGGGAGGCATTTCAAGTAGAGCTGGGGACAAAACTGAACTTGAGCACCGCTTATCATCCTCAGACAGATGGTCAGACTGAGAGAGTGAATCGTATTTTAGAAGATCTATTGCGGGCTTGTGTTCTAGATTTCGGTGGATCATGGGAAGACCATCTGCATTTGGCTAAATTCTCATATAACAACAGCTACCAAGCAAGCCTGACAATGTCGCCATTCGAAGCATTGTAAGGTAGACCGTGCCGATCTCCTGCTTGTTGGGTCGAACCCAGTGATAGACTTGTGTTAGGGCCTGATATGATCCGAGAAGCTGCCGACAAAGTCGATTTCATTAAGAAACGATTACTCGCCACTCAAAGCCGACAAAAGAGCTATGCCGATGGGAGAAGAAGAGATATATCATTTGCTGTTGGCGACTACGTATATTTGAAAGTATCGCCGATGAGAGGAGTTATCCGGTTCGGTAAAACTGGAAAGTTGGCGCCCAAATTCATTGGTTCGTTTCCTATTCTTAAACGGATCGGAACGCTTGCTTATAGGGTTAAATTGCCTAATTAGTTGCCTGGAGTGCATGATGTATTTCACATATCTCAACTTCGAAAGCACGTTCATGATCCAGACTTGATCGTGGAAGAAGCAGCTCAATAGGATATTGAAATTACTCCAGAATTAGCTGTGAGAAGAGAGCCGCTAAAGATTATCGGCAAAGAAACCAAAGAGCCGAGGAACAAGAAGGTTCACTTAGTCAAAGTGCAATGGAGTGGAGATCCGCGAAATTGTACTTGGGAAACTGAGGAGAGCATTCAGAAAGCCTATCCTAAGTGTCGAGTAGATATCTCTGATTGACTCCGGTGCAAGGTACATTTACCATACTTTGCACTACCAATTAGTTCTCTACTTTGTTGTTATTTTCTTTCCATGGATGTGCACTTTTAATTCTATAGTCTGCTTAATTTAAAAAGAGTGTATGGCCTAATTAGTATATTTTTGAAAAGCTAAAAATAATTTGATTGTTGTTTGTGTTGTGTGGTAGTAGATTTGATTAATTAAATTATTAAAACGATAGTTAATTTAATCGATAATGGAATGAATAGTAGAATTTATTCGATTAAATCACACATTGAACTAATTAGAAAATAGATAGAAATATATACTTGTGCATTATATATGTTTGAACAGGTAATTGGATAGCTGTTGAGTAAAGAATTTATTTGTGTGCCCGACAAATAGGTAAACCTTAATGAGTTCGATGTGAAATATTATTATATCAACTCCTGTGAATGCCATTGGATGCGGAGTGCTGGTTATTCTGTATGTAAAAATAAATATGGCCATAGGATAGTAACAATTAATTTTGAACTACACTGCATGAAATACTTCTGAAGATAGGCATACTTCATCATATACCACATAAGCATTTGGAGCTTGTGTGACGAGGTGGAAGATTTACCATACGAGCGAGAGGCTTATATGGCGATGACTATATTTTACAGGTTGAACTGATGACTGATATGGACATATAAAATTGTAACGATAAAATTGCCAGATTAATAAAAACCCCACACGGGTCTGGAGTTGACAATAATCACGTCTCTCTAACCATTAGATACGGTACATGGATTATTTATTTCCCACACGGGACAAGGTGACAAGGATTTATCCTCTGGAGCAATTAAAATACACACTCCCTCAGGCTTTGACATGGTGACGAGAATTTATTCTCTGGAGTTATTATCTATACACGCTCCCCTGTAAACACCAGAATATATCACTATAAATATGTGTATTCTTTATAGGATTTATTAGGTACCTAATACGGCCCAATAAATTTCCAAACCCCTCCCCGTACAAAGGAGGTTATGGCGAAATTTTTCGAAAATTCCGGGTGATAGCCAAATTTTTGAAGAATTTGAAAATTCTCAGAAACTGAAAAGTTGGAGAATGGAAGCCAGATTGAACGTAGAGTTGATTAATCAAACCGCTTTCGACTTTGTTCCTTTTCGGGGATGAAAAGTTTTAAGTGGGGGAGATTGTAATGACCCAGAAAATCTGAACCAATTTAAAAAAATTTAAATTAGCTATTTTAGTGGATTTTAAATATTTAAAATAAATATTTTAAATAATAAAGATGAAAAGTAAGTTTGAATCGACATTTGAAAACGAATATAATTAATTCTAATTATAAACAAGGCCTGAAATGGCGCGGCAGTTTCAAATTTTCATTTCAAACTTTGACTGACTGTACCGGGTGCAAAACAAAACAGATTTGAGTGAAACCAAAGATATTTAAATTTGTTAGTGATTGCCTTTCTAACGAATCTGAAAAATCGAAGTTACATAGCGGGAACCAAAAGTTATGGCCAAATGAATTTTCCGAAAGGTCGCTATGGAATTTATATAGCCCGTGAAATTGGCCATTTTGCAAACGACCTCGGAATTCGACAAAACCACTTTTGTTGGATCCGGGATGTGAAGTTATTGCTTGATTTCAAATTTCATAATTTTTGAAGCTAGTATGTGAGAGTGGCAAAGGAAAATGTGTTTTGGTCAATTACAATTAAATTGGGTCGACCAGAAATGGGCCATTTTACAAACAGTCTCAGAATTCGACGAAACTATTTTTGTTGTGACTGTATCGTCAAAACATAGCTAGATTTATTTTTCTGGAATTTTTCGAATCAGTTTGTGGCCCTGGCGAATTTAAATGTACGTTCAAATCGAATATTGAATGTTTTATATTTTAATTTGAATGAAAACTAACTGAAACATTCGAATGGGCCTTCGAAATATATCCCATTGTGTTCGGAATGGGGGTAAAACGCTGGGGACGACAGTCGTTGGGTTTGAATTGGTGTTCGTGTGTGACAAGGGGTATTTTAGAAATTTAAAAATATATAAATTAATAAAAAATATCATTAGTCAGAAAATTCCTTTTCTCTCTCCCCGACAGTCCATTAAAGGCGGAACCCTCTTCAGTCCTTCTCTCTTCTTTTTCTCACAATCCACGCCGATTAGCTCGTGCCACAGTTGAACTTTTTGAAGATCTCCCCGAGCTCTTCAAATCCATACCTGGTTGGGATTTTTTTCGTTGTGTGGTTTGGGAGAATCGGCGCCAGGAAGATCCCGACTTTCAACCTCCGCCGTGGGCAGCTCTGACCGCTGAGTTCAACCCCCTCCCAGGCGATGATGCGTCACTCCAAGCTCTTCGACGTGGCGTAGGTGGTTCGGTCTCAAGCCGCACGGATTTGACGAAAACCCAAAACCTAGTTTTGAAGTTTTTTTTTAAAGGTACGGCTATGATAATTTTCAACTGTTTTAACACCTTTAAACCGTTGCAAACTTTGAAAAATTGTATCTTTCTCATGTGTTGATGAAAATTGATGAAACAGGAAATATCGTGACCGTGTGGACGTCTTCTACATTCTAGAAGAGACCGCATATTTTTCTGAGCCTTCTGCTATTTTGGTGGAGTGGAAACCAAAGTGAGATTTCTAATTTATAAACGATATGGAAAACGACGATGTATAAATTATATAATTGATGTATGAGTTATATTAGCGTTGTACACCTCTTGTATAAGCGTTGTATAAGTTGTATGTTCGATGTATAAGTTGTATATGCGTTGTAAAAATTATATATGTGTTGAAATAGAAGTGAAATGCTATATATATATATATATATATATATATATACACGCCCCTCGTCCACAAACCATGGACGATATTAATTGGTTGTGATTGGTGTGGAAATTGATTGATAGCGAATGGTTGATTGAAATTGTTTGTGGTTGAAATTGATTGATTGTGGTTGAAAAATACCCGTTTGTGGTTGAGAAATATTTGGTGGAAACCACATAGGATTAGTTTGTGGAAATGAAAAAAATATACATGTCGCCTACGTGCGAACTAGATGCCTGATTCCCCATTGTCAAAAGATGCGAGGCTTTAAGGTAGAGCGAGGAGCCGTACTATGGACGGTCCCGGTTTTAACTACCCTGCCATTATGCGGCCGAAATTTTGAATAATATTCATATGTTAGAATTATTTTCATTTGTTGAAACTATATTTATTCGTTGAATAGAAAACCTTCATGTGTTGAATCGAAATTCATTCGTTGAATTGAAATTCATGTGTTGAATGGTATTCGTGTTTTAAATATAAAAATCACCTTTTTATCTATATATAAAAACTATAGAAAACCTTCATGTGTTGAATTGAAATTCATCCGTTGAATAGAAATTCATGTGTTGAATGGTATTCGTGTCTTAAATATAAAAATCACCTTTTTATCTATATATTTAAACTATAGAAAACGTTCATGTGTTTAATCGAAATTCATTCGTTGAATTGAAATTCATGTGTTGAATGGTATTCGTGTTTTAAATAAATTGTTTTAACAATAAAAATCACATTTTTACTCTATATGTATATAAACTATAGAAAACCTTCATGTGTTGAATCGAAATTCATTCGTTGAATCATATTCATGTGTTGAACGGTATTCTTGTTTTAAATATAAAAATCACCTTTTTATCTATATATATAAACTATAGAAAACCTTCATGTGTTGAATCGAAATTCATTCGTTGAATCATATTCATGTGTTGAATGGTATTCGTATATTGAAAGAAATTGTTTTATAATAAAAAATTCCTATTTTTATCATCAATATGAACTATATAAAATAATATGGTTTTGAAATAAATTGTTTCATAATAAAAATCATATTTTTTATCACCTATATGAACTATATAAAATAGTCGTGTTTTGAAATAAATTGTTTTACATTAAAAATCACATTTTTATTATATACGTGAAATGTTAAAATAAGTGAAGTGTTGAAATAGAAGACAGTTAGATAAAAATATCATTTTTATCAAATGTATGAAAATCATATAGTTTTGAAATCGAAGAATCGATATATATATATATATATATATATATATATATAATTGAGATATATCGGATAACGAAGCTGCAGTTTGTATTTTGAAACCGTGATTACAAACGATTAGTGCGGGAGATCCGACCATCGGATTTTCCCGAAATAGCAACTGTTGGGTTCGCTTTGGAAATATCTTTCCAACGGCACCAACTTTGTAAAAATCCAACAATTGGATTGTCTGGAATGTTTAATTCAAATCTGAAGAAAAACAGCGCCAGAATAGATTATATACATATATATATATATATAGTTATATTAAATCGAATAACGACACTGAAGTTCGTATTTTGAAATCGAAACTTCGTACGATTATACCGGGAGATCCGACCGTCGGATTTTCCCAAAACTAGAACCGTTGGATTCGTTTTGAAAAGATCTTTCTAATGATGTAAATTTTGTGAAGATCCAACGGTTAGATTTTCATATATGTGTAAATCAAATCTGAAGAAAAACAGCGCCAGGGCCGCGTTATGGCCGAAGCGTCGTTTTAATAAATTGGCTATTTTAAAATAAATAAAAATAGTGATAAATCGTTATAAAATATTATAATCGATACGGAAGTGAAATTTGAAACTAACTGAAGGTTGGCTAAGTCTTATGGTTTACTGGATTTTGATCTGATGTTGGTTTCGGCCTTCGGGGTTAATATTTGGGAAATCGTTCTCTTACTGATTTACGGTTAGCGACTAATGAATTGAAATGATGCGTATGTGTGTTTTTGTTGCACTTGTTTATTATATATGCGAGTTGCTCAGAAAGACCGGGTTTATCCCATTCTGAATAACTGAATCAACGATAAGAAATCGAAGATGAAGACGGTGGTCGAAGACCGGAGATCTTCACCTCGTTTGGATGGTAACTGATGTCCTGATTGGGAGGCATCCCGAAATATGGATAATAAGTGGTGATCGTCCAGGCGTACGTGGAGATCGAAGGGTTTGCAAGGTATATAGTGCCTCCGGTTTCGTTCAGACCCAGAACGGATTTGCAAACGGACAGTGTGTCTGACATTGAAATTTATTCTGTGTGATTGATAGCTATCAGTTGCACGGTGTGAATTTCCTATGTGGCATGCTAAGATGCAGTGATCAGGGCTTCTGTTGAAAAGCAAAGTCTTGTGGTGATGATAAAGCGCCGCCTGTGTGGCGTAGCTTTGTGTATAACGTGAAATCGCGAGCCTTGCACCCCGGTATGAACCAGAAACGGGAGAGGACCTCAGGGGGGACGTGCGTTTTCTTTCTAGCTAGAAGTGGCATCAGTGGTTTTACACGCCCTGACGAGTTTGATTTATGTGGTTGTTACTGTTGCGAGGCGCCTCGGTTATATCGGTCGATCCGGGACCGATGGAGTCATTTGTTGGCTCATTTACGCCCCAAAGGGCGGAGAGACGCATTGTTCAGGCATTATAATCCACTCCGTGTGGACCGGCCCTGACGATCCAAGGTACAGTTGCGGTTGTGCCTGAGACTCAGGCTAGACAGTCTCGAATTCGGTGAGGACTATCTTTTGCCTTGGTTCATGACGGAAATCCAACTTCCAAATACGTGACTGTGCGGTTTTGATTGTATACCTATATATGGCGACATAGTGGTATGGGGCATTAATGTCGTCTATGATTGATACTTATGATTAGAAATTATTTTTGAAAACATATAAACACTGGTAGTAATATCAAATGCTTTTGTTTTATTCGTATCAAGCATATCTTGGCCATTATAAGGTAAAAACTCTATCCTCCGGTTTGCGTTGCATTGTGTGATGGGAACTTGGTCTTATAATGGCTTCATTTTTATAAAAAGCATTGCGATATTTAAAAGAATTGTTTGTTTTAAAGCACTGGCAATCCAATGGAGTAAACCCGTTGCACGAAAGTGGTGTGGTCCTGTGATTAGCCATATTTTAAATATGTTGAGTAGATTTCTCATACCAGTCCCATGACTGACTCGTAGTTTGTTTCACTTTCAAACTCAGGTGCCCATTTTTCTACACGGATAGCCTTGTATTTAGGTTTAGCTGGCTCTTTCTGGATAGCTTGAGCTGGGGATGGATTCTATTATTTATCTCTTTTTATGCTGTCCAGCTCCTATTGTACATTATGTTTGTTTTCCGCTGTAGACATTTATGTATAGCTGAACTGTATTTGTACTAAGTATGATCCTGTATATTGTGTAACTCTGATGATTACGTTTATCCAGTATATTCTATTGTGCATTATCTGGTGTATTTATTTATTTCTGTTCTCTTATTATTTGTTTATGTGTTATATTCCAAAGATTACCCTTTCCACCGTCAGTACGGGGTTCGGGGTCGTCACACATAAAGAGCCTCGAACGGTGTCATGCCAATGCTAGACTGAAAGCTATTATTATATGCAAACTCCACCAATGGAAGATGTTCCTCCCATTTACCTCCGAAGTCTAAGACACACAACCTCAATAAGTCCTCTAGAAAACGATTCACTGTAACACCGCTGCCTCCGCCAGGGTGGCTCTTGCAAGCACTCTGACTTTGGAGGGGCGTTTGAATCAGGTAAACATGCATAATGATATATCAAGGAAGAACAAGAACATATGTATATATGTAAACAGAGTAAATAACATAGATAAAACAGCGGAAGATTTCAAACCATTTCAAAACAAGTCTGGTACAACATAATATCAACTTTCCAAATACACAAGTCTAGACAAAAACAACATTACTGAAAAAACTGAAATACATAAGTACTATCCCCAAAATAAGTGATAACCATAGCTAGCTTCATGTCAAGACCGTACATGAGCTAAAATCCCACAAGCAAGCGATCAGAAATCCAAGCTAAGCTCCAATATTCCCACCCTGAGAACCTAGGGGGGGAAACGGAAGAAAAGAGGCGAAAGGAAAACAGGTCAGTCAAAAAGACTGAGTAAGCCCTACTACAATCAATGTAAACTGATAAAGCTAACTGACACGAGAAGCAGGGATGAACATAAGGATAACAGCATACTAGCATGACGATTAACTAACAAGGTAGATAAAGGTGTCATCGCATAATCAGGTTTAAGGTTTTTGCACCACAGGTGTACTAGCAAACTAACATGACTTGAATAAACAAGTATTGATCCCTTGGCCCAAGCTTTGGCCCAATAACATGAAGTGACCCTAATACGCGGTCCAACCAAACGGTCTAGTCGATCGGCTCCCTATAAGCCTAACTCGTCACGTGTTGGTGTCAATGCGGCCCAAACATAATTGTAGTCAGACTGTCCAGGGTCTTCCGTCGGGTGTATCAAGCCCTAGGGTGTTAACCCCTGGACACCATAAACATAAGTGCACAGTCTCGATCTACTGGTACCCGTGCATGTTTTCCCCGGCTTCGGACTATGTTCACGACCATAGTCCGCCTGGAACTACACCGGCGTACCCATATGCCGTCGCTTTTGGTCTCTTACCTCAAGTCCAGTAATTGTGCCCCCCACCCTAGCCTAGACCCTAGGGTCATAATGATACAAACTTGGGATTACTGCTGGAGTGGACCCCCATTGCTAGGATTTTCTAGTGGGTTAAGTACGGTTTAACCCTTTTACTAATCATGGATTAACTTGGTTAAGTGTAACGATGAGTTCACAACTTAACCCTGATTAATCTACCAAGCCCAAATTGGTTAAGTATTAAGTGGACCATGACTTAACCCTGATCATGAGGCATTAATTAGTTAACGTGCCTTAACCTCTCACATTAGACTTCATTGCGGTTACTAGTTAAGCCGGTCGGTTCCGGGTAGCTTTATACCACAACTTGGTCTAACCTCGGGTTCAAGGTACAACACGACCAACTTCTCACATTGAGTCCTATTGTTTGTAGCAACTAGTTAAGCCGGTCGGTTCCGGGTAGGTTTACGCTACAAACTCAACCCAACCTCGAGTTGGTCACACTTATATTTTCTAAGTGTCATGTCCATCATGTTTCCAAAACATGTTACAAGTTTTCAAGAATTTGGGTAGACCTAACTTAATAGGTAAATTCCCAATGGGTAGACCTAACTTAATAGGTAAATTCCCAATCTTATGTTTTTATGTCTTTTAAGTTTACCCAACCCCAAACGCAATCCCATCGCTTACATATCGCAATAGCGCATAAAGGATAGAAAGAGGGAACTTGGCATAATCATGACATAAAGGTGTTGAAGCCACAAGTTTAACATGGTGGCATATGAAATGTACATATGTTCATATACTTGCATATTACATTTTTAGGCCTCAAAAGCATGCATAAAACCAAACTTAGCATATAAGTGATACATGGTGATAAATGACATGTAGAGGTTGCCATAAGTTCGCATTTAGCCTCACATGCAAGTTATCATAAGGGATATGATAACTTACATGTTGCCAAAATGCAACCTTTAGCATAAAGCTTGAAGCTTTAAGCTCATAAGCCCAAGATAAGCTTGCATAACATGGTAACATGAACAAAATGATCAACCCAAACTTGCATAACATTACTTGATAAACTTGCATATCACAACATGGCAAACTTGCATAGCATAACATGGTAAACTTGCATATCATAGCATGGCATACTTGCATAACATAATATGATAAACTTGCATATCATAACATGGCATACTTGCATAACATAACATGATAAACTTGCATATCATAACATGGCAAACTTGCATAGCATAACATGGTAAACTTGCATATCATAACATGGCAAACTTGCATACATAACATGATAGACTTGCATAACACATCATAGTAAACTTGCATATCATAATGATCAAACACAACTTGCATCATTCATTAACTTTAGAGTTTAAATATGAAAGTAGAAAAGGGCTTACAATGCTTATGAAGACACAAAAATATGACAAAGCCCTTATGCAATCAATTAGACCCAAAATGCAAGCTCTAATAGAAAAACCCTTGAGCCAAAATGATCAAAACTCTTGCTTTATGATGCAAATATAGAAACTTGACTTGAATGCAAGCTAATGATGCTCATACACGCTTGAAAACACTTGTATGCATGGAAAATCTCTCATAGAAATGACTTAGGAAATTTATGAAGAGAGTGGAGGCCATGAGAGGAATGATTTTGCCATAGTTTAGTTACTAGAATGAATAATGATGATTTAGGGTTAGGTTAGGGGCTTATTTATAGAGATTAGGATTAGTTCTAGCCTTAGGATTAAACGCTAGTTCCAATCTCAGCCCTCAAAACTGAATCTGGCCCCCAAACTCAACACAAACCCAAAATGGTACACCAGGCAAAACTGCCCGTCTGAGCCAAGTCGACAGGGCTGTCGACTTGGCTCCAACCAAGTCGACTCCCAAGTCGACAGGGCTGTCGACTTGGGTGCTCTGGCGGGAATTTTCCCGCCTGGCCCAATCTGACCTAATTTTCCAAATTCAAACTTGAATTTGAAATCTGTTTTTTAATTTGAAATTTTCTGAAAACTTCGTTGGGCCTTAATCGGGTCATACGGACTCCGATTTTCGAAAACTCGGACTCTATTTCGCGTATTTTTCCGAGACGAACGCAATGGCATAGCCCGTTTCCCTTGATTCATATTTTTGAATTAAATTCTGCCTCGATTTACGTTATAACAGGTTATTGGAAATACGGGTTGTTACATTCTCCCCTCCTTAAAGGATTTCGTCCCCGAAATCTTCAAGTTAGGAAGAACGTATCCTACCATCTAACATCCATCTACTCAAAACATCATCCACGAGCAATCATTGTCCTTACAAAATTCTAAATGTTGTATGAACATATGCAAAGGTGTGTGTATATGTACTTATCTATTGCAAATATCATCAATGCAAATTATGTTAGTGAAATGAATCCATATGTATGCAATTCCTTACATAATGTATAACATCTATATGTGTGCACATAACATACATCCATATGCAACATCCATGTGATAACACAAAAATTTTCATCCATGAATAAGCATAAACACTCATGCATATGCAATATGAGGAGTGTGTGAGCCGATCTAGTGCCTAACGTGTATAATGCATCCACGAGTAACCACTTGCAAACACTTGCAACCACTTGCAACTACCAAGCATAACATGTTTCAAACACATGTTTCATCCAAAGGGTTTCTACCTAAGGTTCTCATGACCAGATTAACATGATAAACTAGATAATCAAGACAAACATGGATAGCAAAAGATATGCTACAAAGAGATCGGGAAGATAAGCAGGATATACTCCTTTCGGATTACAAGAAATCCCTTCCTAACCCTGACATGTATTACTAACCGATGAGTCATACCCCCTTATGGAGTTTACAACAGAAATGGGATCGAGAATGGGACCGAGAGGATATATGTAAAAGATAACATGCAAGTAAGTTCCACAGGAAAACAAGGATCAAGGATATGCTCTAAAAAAGAGATATGATGCGCGTATCCAGCCTTCAATCTTCTAAGTCACATTTCCTTTAGCTTAACCCCACTGTGCTTTGACCGTCTTTTACCTCCTGATTTCTTAGCTTCTTAACTCTTATTTCCAAATATGAGTTGGAACCCATTTCATTGTCGCCTCTCGTCTTCCTCTTTTACTTACTCTTCTATCATTCTTAAACATAACTATGACCTCATGGTTTCATGCCAGCTCTCCAAAATTCACTAGTGAATCCTGGATCTCGTTTACTTACTATAAAGTATTCCATGCGGCAGAACTTTTCTTGGAAATACCAATCCACGTTGCCAATTGCTCTTACTAACGGGATTTTCTATAACTCATGCTTGAACGAAATGAACCATCCGCCTGTGAATGATAGGCCGTACTTAGATTCAGTCGCTTGCCCATGACTTCCCGTAGACTATTCCAAAACTGGCTAGTGAAGATTGAGTCATGGTTACTAACTATACTTTAGGGAACCTCGTGCAACCGCTTTATTTCTTGAAAGTAAACTGTCGCTAGCTATGATGCAGTCCTTTCGCTCTTTACCGGAGTGAAATGAGCACTCTTCGTGAGTCTACCTACTATGACCCACATGCTCGTATTCTCTTTCCTTGATCTTGGTAATCCATCGATAAAATCCATGGGAATACTCTTCCACTTCCATAGTGGAACGTCTAGAGGATGCAATAGCCCACCGGGCTTCTTCGACTCGGCCTTTAACCTGTTGGCAGAACATGCACCTTGGGACAAACTCGGCCACCTCCTCGGGTGAGGTGCATCTTTAAGAACCTTCTTTCTCTCATCGCGTCTTAGCCATCCCTTGTCATCTATAGCGAGGTGACTTACCATCTCGCCTCAAATCAACTTGTCCATGATCTCGACTAACTGCGGGTCTTCTTTCTGTGAAGTCCCTACTTGATACAGAAGGGTAGGTCTAAGCTCAAGGGACGCTAACTAACTAATTAAACTGAGAGAACATCTTACTTCGGTTGCATTCCTTGGAGTCTTCCAATCCTGAACTGCAACTACCTTAGCGGGATCCACCGCTAAGCCTTGCTTAGATACTATATGCCCAAGGAATCTAACTTCCCTTCTCCAAAAGTGACACTTGGAGAACTTGGCCTTCAACTGATGCGCTCTGAGCGTATCCATCACCTCCACGAGATGCCTTGCATGTTCTTCCTCATCCTTAGAGAAGATCAGAATATCGTCTACGAAGACCACGACAAACTTGTTCAAGAACTCCCTGAACACCCTACTCATCAAGTCCACGAAGTAGGCGGGTGCATTAGTCAAACCGAATGGCATGACCAGCCATTCTAAGAATCCATCTGGAGTTCTGAACGCAGTTTCGCCTATACTATCCTCAGCTATTCTAAGCTGATGGAACAGATGTTCCTACAAGATGATCAAACAAATCATCGATCCTTGGCAATGGTTGTCTATTCTCTCACGATAATCAACACAAAGTTGAAGAGAACCATCTGCCTTGGTAGTAAATACTACAGGCGCTCCCCATTCAGATATACTTCGTCTAATGAAGTTCTTCTCAAGCAACTCCTTGACTTGCTTTCTTAACTCTCATCTTGCGGGGCCATGTGCCTAACCGGCCACAAAACTATCTTGGCATTATCAACCAGATAAATGCGGAAATCTATCTCTCGTTTAGGGGTAACCCCCTTCACTTCCCCCAAGATATCAGGATATTCTCGGACCACCCTCACCGATTACAAACTATCGATAGACGAGTTGAGGGATTCAAGATAACACAACATGACGGGACCTATAGGGTTACTAGAAATTTTTAGGGTATTACCGAGGCGAGTCATGAGCCTCTCAACCCTATGCTCAAAAATCAACCCATACCCCATGAAACCGAGAATATAAGCATCACATGAGAACTCTACACTAAAGATAGAGATTTTCAAATCCACGTAGATAATAGACAAATGGGCGGAAACCCCAATTGGATTTGAAACACACACGGGATCATTAACTAGACTAGTACTTAGGTGCAAACTTCCAACTAAAATAGATGAAATAAACTATGCGATGCACCAGAATCAAACAAAGTACGAACAGGAAAATCAGAAATGTAAACAAGACTTCCAACAGAAACACTACCTCGATCATGAGCTGAAAGAACGATGTTGAGGGGATGAACTCGCCCTCCAGATGGTCTTGCACACTTAGTCTGACCTTGCCCTTGCTTCTTCGGGCAATCTTTGCTGAAATGTCCAGTCTCACCGCAGAAAAAGCATTCACCACTCTTCCATTTTCTCTTCCTACAATCCTTAATAAGATGCCCAACTGAACCGAAATAATGGCACTTCCTCTTGTCGTTATTGCCCTTGTTATTGTTCCCCTTGTTGCCTTGACTCTTGTTCTTGTTCTTGTTCTGATTGCCTTGACTGCTCTGACCACTTGGATTACCCTGATTTCCTTTCCACTGGGAATCAGTCTTCTTGGCTTGAGTATCATTCATCTTGATCTCTTTCTTGTCACTCCTATTCTCTTCATTGAGTAGGGCCATATTCACCAAACTCTCGAAAGTTGCCCCTAAGGGTATATGAGTCATGGCTAAACCATGTAATGGCTCGTTTAATCCTAGAGCAAAGTATAGGGCCTTCTTCTGAGCTGTGTTAACCAAGTCTAAACCGACCCGAGCCAGTTGATTAAAATTATCTATGTATTCCCTAATAGTCATGTCCCCTTGCTTCAGTGATAGGAACCTTAGTCCAAACTTTCCCCGAAAGTCATCCCAAGTCTCAATTGGCCTAGTAGAGGTGGTGACCACCCACCAACGTGCAGCTTCTTCCTTTAGCAACCACACTGCTAATAAAACCTTCCTACGGTCATCTATATCAAAGAAGGCAAAAAGATCTTCGGTTTCTTTCAACCAATTCCTTGCCTCTACATAAGTCTCGGTTTCAATGAAATTCTTGCAACCCATCGCCTTAAAGTCTTTGCAAATCTTTGCGAAGTCAGCTTGAGGATGCTGAGGGGGAGGAGGAAGAGGAACCTCAGCGACAGGAGGAGGAGGAACGTTAACTACTGGAGGAGGAGGAACATTAACTACTGGAGGAGGAGGAGGAGGGACATCTGCGGGGCCGGCTTCGGTCGCCCTAGCCTCCAAAAGTCTCCTATACCAAACAGGTACGTGTACTCCCTCCGGAATAGCAAAGTTATCGACCATACTGAAAACGAAGAAAAAGACAGATTCAGAATGGAGGAAAAACGAAGGAATTTTGCTAATGGCTTTTTGGGGAATAGCCTTTAAAATAAACTAGACTTCTCTTTGGAAAATATTTTATACTTGGTTTTGAAAATAGTTTTTCAAAAGTTTTCTAAAAACCTTTTTGTTCCTTCTCGTAAACCATACGCTCTGATACCAAATGTAACACCCCTGCCTCCGCCAGGGTGGCTCTTGCAAGCACTCTGACTTTGGAGGGGCGTTTGAATCAGGTAAACATGCATAATGATATATCAAGGCAGAACAAGAACATATGTATATATGTAAACAGAGTAAATAACATAGATAAAACAGCGGAAGATTTCAAACCATTTCAAAACAAGTCAGGTACAACATAATATCAACTTTCCAAATACACAAGTCTAGATAAAAACAACATTACTGAAAAAACTGAAATACATAAGTACTATCCCCAAAATAAGTGATAACCATAGCTAGCTTCATGTCAAGACCGTACATGAGCTAAAATCCCACAAGCAAGCGATCAGAAATCCAAGCTAAGCTCCAATATTCCCACCCTGAGAACCTAGGGGGGGAAACGGAAGAAAAGAGGCGAAAGGAAAACAGGTCAGTCAAAAAGACTGAGTAAGCCCTACTACAATCAATGTAAACTGATAAAGCTAACTGACATGAGAAGCAGGGATGAACATAAGGATAACAACATACTAGCATGACGATTAACTAACAAGGTAGATAAAGGTGTCATCGCATAATCAGGTTTAAGGTTTTTGCACCACAGGTGTACTAGCAAACTAACATGACTTGAATAAACAAGTATTGATCCCTTGGCCCAAGCTTTGGCCCAATAAGATGAAGTGACCCTAATACGCGGTCCAACCAAACGGTATAGTCGATCGGCTCCCTATAAGCCTAACTCGTCACGTGTTGGTGTCAATGCGGCCCAAACATAATTGTAGTCAAACTGTGCAGGGTCTCCCGTCGGGTGTATCAAGCCCTAGGGTGTCAACCCCTGGACACCATAAACATAAGTGCACAGTCTCGATCTACTGGTACCCGTGCATGTTTTCCCCGGCTTCGGACTATGTGCACGACCATAGTCCGCCCGGAACTACACCGGCGTACCCATCTGCTGTCGCTTTTGGTCTCTTACCTCAAGTCCAGTAATTGTGCCCCCCACCCTAGCCTAGACCCTAGGGTCATAATGATACAAACTTGGGATTACTGCTGGAGTGGACCCCCATTGCTAGGATTTTCTAGTGGGTTAAGTACGGTTTAACCCTTTTACTAATCATGGATTAACTTGGTTAAGTGTAACGATGAGTTCACGACTTAACCCTGATTAATCTACCAAGCCCAAATTGGTTAAGTATTAAGTGGACCATGACTTAACCCTGATCATGAGGCATTAATTAGTTAACGTGCCTTAACCTCTCACATTAGACTTCGTTGCGGTTACTAGTTAAGCCGGTCGGTTCCGGGTAGCTTTATACCACAACTTGGTCTAACCTCGGGTTCAAGGTACAACACGACCAACTTCTCACATTGAGTCCTATTGTTTGTAGCAACTAGTTAAGCCGGTCGGTTCCGGGTAGGTTTACGCTACAAACTCAACCCAACCTCGAGTTGGTCACACTTATATTTTCTAAGTGTCATGTCCATCATGTTTCCAAAACATGTTACAAGTTTTCAAGAATTTGGGTAGACCTAACTTAATAGGTAAATTCCCAATGGGTAGACCTAACTTAATAGGTAAATTCCCAATCTTATGTTTTTATGTCTTTTAAGTTTACCCAACCCCAAACGCAATCCCATCGCTTACATATCGCAATAGCGCATAAAGGATAGAAAGAGGGAACTTGGCATAATCATGACATAAAGGTGTTGAAGCCACAAGTTTAACATGGTGGCATATGAAATGTACATATGTTCATATACTTGCATATTACATTTTTAGGCCTCAAAAGCATGCATAAAACCAAACTTAGCATATAAGTGATACATGGTGATAAATGACATGTAGAGGTTGCCATAAGTTCGCATTTAGCCTCACATGCAAGTTATCATAAGGGATATGATAACTTACATGTTGCCAAAATGCAACCTTTAGCATAAAGCTTGAAGCTTTAAGCTCATAAGCCCAAGATAAGCTTGCATAACATGGTAACATGAACAAAATGATCAACCCAAACTTGCATAACATAACTTGATAAACTTGCATATCACAACATGGCAAACTTGCATAGCATAACATGGTAAACTTGCATATCATAGCATGGCATACTTGCATAACATAACATGATAAACTTGCATATCATAACATGGCAAACTTGCATAGCATAACATGGTAAACTTGCATATCATAACATGGCAAACTTGCATACATAACATGATAGACTTGCATAACACATCATAGTAAACTTGCATATCATAATGATCAAACACAACTTGCATCATTCATTAACTTTAGAGTTTAAATATGAAAGTAGAAAAGGTCTTACAATGCTTATGAAGACACAAAAATATGACAAAGCCCTTATGCAATCAATTAGACCCAAAATGCAAGCTCTAATAGAAAAACCCTTGAGCCAAAATGATCAAAACTCTTGCTTTATGATGCAAATATAGAAACTTGACTTGAATGCAAGCTAATGATGCTCATACAAGCTTGAAAACACTTGTATGCATGGAAAATCTCTCATAGAAATGACTTAGGAAATTTATGAAGAGAGTGGAGGCCATGAGAGGAATTATTTTGCCATAGTTTAGTTACTAGAATGAATAATGATGATTTAGGGTTAGGTTAGGGGCTTATTTATAGAGATTAGGATTAGTTCTAGCCTTAGGATTAAACCCTAGTTCCAATCTCAGCCCTCAAAACCGAATCTGGCCCCCAAACTCGACACAAATCCAAAATGGTGCACCAGGCAAAACTGCCCGGCTGAGCCAAGTCGACAGGGCTGTCGACTTGGGTCCAACCAAGTCGACTCCCAAGTCGACAGGGCTGTCGACTTGGGTGCTATGGCGGGAATTTTCCCGCCTGGCCCAATCTGACCTAATTTTCCAAATTCAAACTTGAATTTGAAATCTGTTTTTTACTTTGAAATTTTCTGAAAACTTCGTTGGGCCTTAATCGGGTCATACGGACTCCGATTTTTGAAAACTCGGACTCTATTTCGCGTATTTTTCCGAGACGAACGCAATGGCATAGCCCGTTTCCCTTGATTCAGATTTTTGAATTAAATTCTGCCTCGATTTACGTTATAACAGGTTATTGAAAATACGGGTTGTTACATTCACCCTCTCGGTCTGGCCGTTCGTCTGAGGATGATGTGATGACCCAAACTTCCCCGTAAAGGAAAGCCTGGATTGCTTAGAGAACAACACACATCAGAACATAAACTGAAGAACATTTTTATTGCTGGTTACAACAATTACATCAGAGTACAAGAATATAACAGAGTACGAATACTTATTACACAAAAAAAATACAATAATATCAGAGATTTAAATTACATTTAAATAGCAGTGGAAAAATATTACAAATACACAACCGAAAGGAATACACGGATACAGAGCTTTCCGAATATCGCTTCAGCTGTAAACCAGGATCCTGTAAATATCTGCAAAAAGCTACTCAACTTCCCGTGTGGAAAATATGGGTACCCGAGTTTGCCAGTGAAACAAACTATAGGTCAGTCATGGGACTGGTATGAGAAATCTAACTTAACTAATCTAATAATAAGGCTAATCACAGGGCTACGCCGCCAAAGCGGAATGGGTTTACTTCATTGGATTGCCAGTGCATAAAATAAAGTAAATCGTTAAACAACACAATGCTTTTCAGAAAAATGAAACCATTATAAGACTCAAGTCCCATCACACAATGCAACGCAAACCGGAGGATAGAGTTTTACCTTATAATGGTCATAAATGCCTGATACGATAAAAATGGATTTGATATTATCATTAGTGTATATATGTTTTCAAAAACAATTTCAATCATAATGTATTAATCATAGATGGCATAGGTACCATATATCATGTCGCCATACTAGTTCTACAATCAAAACCATATGGTGTCGTATTGGAAGTTGGTTTTCCATCATGAAATCGAGGCTAGGGACCGTCTTCTCCAATTCGAGACACTCTAGCAAATGCCTCAGGATCACACCAATGGGCAACCCTTAGATGCGGTAGGGCCGGTCCCCACCTAACGGTAGTGGATTAATTATGCCTGAACACACGTTTCCCGGTCCATTTGGACCTCCATATGACCACTAACGGCCTATAATCCCGAGGCGCCTCAATCCATCATCCACATAAGTAAAATTCCAGCCAGTTTAAGCACTGATACTACCCCTAGCTAGAAAGAAACGTGTGCACTCCCTACGGTCCATATTCCGTTTTTGACTCATACCGGGGTGTGAGGCTCGCGAAGTCACGCTATACACAAAGTTATGCCGTAATAGGCTATACTTTGATCATCCCACAAGGCCGTGCTATTCAACAAAAGCCTTGATCAATTACATCTTGGCGTGCCACATTGACAATTCACGCCATGCGATCAATCACTATTAATATATACCGAGGTGTTAAGCAAAGAATAAATTCTCCACCACCAATCAGATATACATTACTAAAAATCAATTTAATTCACATGGAACGAAATCCAATGTCAGACATGCATCCATTTACAAGTTGGGTCTGAACGAAACCGGAGATACCTGAAAGGTCCTCGCATATCCGGACAATCAACAATATGTCTGGACTGCTACCACTGAAGCCCCTTCAAGGTAGCTACTCCCATCATGGGTCTCAGTAGCAACACATCCATTCGATGTGAAGATCTTCGGTCTTCAACCACTGTCTTCATCTTCGACTCTTCATCGTCGTAGTAATTATTCGGAATGGGTTAAACCCGTTCTTTACGAATAAATCACGTATTTTTATAATTAAAAATCAAGTATTATAAAAGCACATCCAACGTCGCATTCCGATTCAGAATATTCTTTTAAATAAAATACTCACATTATCTTATCAAGGATAAATTCTTCAAATTTATCTTAAATCTTTCTTTTAAAGATTTGTGAAAATCCCAATTTGGTTTTAAATATCAAAAATCATTATTCAATGATTATTTAAATTTAAGAAATTAATCTTATCTTTAACTGGGTTAAAGAACTAATGTCATTTAAAAACATAGTTCACGGTAAACCCATAATCATCTTCCATAAAATATGGAATCTTCACAGAAATCAAATCAATATATATAATAGTTATAAATTTCTGCATCCGACCAATAATATAAATGGAATAACGGCAAAGCCTCATAAATTCCATATGTAGTATCGGTCTTCTTTTACAGAAGCTTATCTCGTTTATTATTAATTTGAATTCCATTCAATTCTAATTTAATGTAACAACCCGAAAATCTGGGCCAGTTTAAAATTTTTATTTTGGCAATTTTAGTGAATTTTGAATATTTAAAATGAATTATTTTAAATAACATCAACGAGAAATTTATTTTGAATAGAATTCGAACGTATATATTTATATACGTCGTCGTTAGAATATAATAATTATTTATAATTATAAATAGAATTGAAAATGGCGCGGTAGTTCGATAATTCGATTTCAAACATCAATTGAATGTACCGGGTGCAAAACAAACCGGATTTTAGTGAAACCAAAAACATTAGGATCTAATTGAGAATGCCTTTCCAACGAATCCGAAAAATCGAAATTTCATAGCGGGAATCAAAAGATATGTCCAGTTGAAAATTCTGAATAGTCGCTTTGGAATTCAGGCCCTTAAAAATAGACATTTTGCAAACGACCTCGGATTTCGACGAAACCACTTTTGTTGGGTCTGTGATGTCAAATTATTGCTAGATTCCAAATTTCATAATTTTTCGAATCAATATGTGAGCATGGCAAAGAAAAATGCGTTTGACCAGTTTAAGTTGATTTTAATCGACTGGAAAATGTCCATTGTTCCAACGGCCTCAGAATTCGACGAAACTAGTTTTGTTAGGACCGTATCGTCAGTACGAAGCTAGAAAATCTTTTTTTGGAATTTTTCGAGTTAGTATGTGACCCCAGTAAATTGAAATGCGCGTTCAAATTCAATATATAGAGTTATATGTTGATTTTAACGGAAACTGATTGTAACGATCGAATCAGCCTACGATACATATCCCATTGTGTTTGGAATGGGGGTAATTAGCTATGGACGACAGGCGGTGGGCCTCGTTTAGAGGTCGTATGTAAAAGTCAACTTTTTGAAATTAAAATAATAAATAAAATAAAATAAACCCCTTATTCCTTTATCTCTGCCCCCCTTCTTTCATTATACAGATCGAAAAAAAGAATCGCCAGCCCTAAATCGACTTCACCGCCGCCTAGGGGCATGCGCCACCCACTGCGCCGCCGGCGCTCAGGCCAGGCAGCATTCCCGTGGCCCCGCTCTCCCCCTTCGACGTCCTCCTTGTCCCCCCTCCTTCTGAAATGCGCCATCGCCCCTCCCAGTCAACGCGCGCCACCACCCCGCTCTTTCTCCTCCTCCTTCTTCCTCCACCTCGCAGTCTCCCCTCTCCTTCCCTAGCCTCTTTGATCCACGCACCTCTGAACCCCCCCCCCCCCCCTCATTAGAAAAAAAAACACTGTAAGTTTTTTTTTTTGCCTTGTTTATTTATATGACTTTTAGAGTACATAAAAGTTTGATTTTTATTTGATGGAAAGCTTATTTTTTATTAGAGAAAAATATAGGATTCTTATATTGTTTTTAAATAAGGATTTGTTTTTGAAAAGGGCGGATTTTTCTTTATTGAATAACAAGGTAAAAATTAGATTTTTCTATATTGAATAACAAGGTAAAAAATAGATTTTTCTATATTGAATAACAAGGTAAAAATTAGATTTTTCTATATTGAATAACAAGGTAAAAATTAGATTTTTCGATATTGAATAACAGGGTAAAAATTAGATTTTTCTATATTGAATAACAAGGTAAAAATTAGATTTTTCTATATTGAATAACAAGGTAAAAATTAGTTTTTTCTATATTGAATAACAAGGTAAAAAAATTTGATTTTTATATATTGAATAGCGAAGTAAAAATTCGATTTTTATATATTGAATAGCAAAGTAAAAATGCGATTTTTATGTAGAGAGGAGCGTTATAAAAATATAATTTTTATATAGAAGTTAGAAAGAAATATACGATTTTCATACAGAGGTAGTGATGAAAATTCTACTTTTACATTATAGAAGTAGCGACGAAAATATGATTTTTACATTATAGGAGTGTTAAAAATATGACCTTTATATAGTAGAAGATATAAAAATACTATTTTTATATAAGTAGTGTATAGAAAATAAAATTTCTATATAATAGAGAATATTAAAATATAATCTTTATACTTGAAAGGCGAAATCTTCATATGTAAAAATAGAATTTTTATCTATATAGTAGCGATGTAAAAATAGAATTTTTATCCATATGGAGTGATAATAAAAATATGATTTTTATATACATAGCAACAATATAAAAATGTGATTTTTATATATGTAGTGACTACGGGCAACGAAAGTGAAAAAGGCGAGAACGACGAAGATTTTTATAAATGAGGTGTCGTGGAGTTGGAATAGCTAGTTGGTGAGAACTTCTCACTCTAAATTTCTTTTTCTAGTTACATATATATATATATATACACACACACTAGGATGCAGACGGTGCTTAGCAGCACCCGATACCCGTCGTCCACAGACCATGGACGACTTGTTTGTTTGATTGATGTGTTGTGAAAATTGATTGTGTTGTGGAATGATTGAATAATAAAATATTCTTGTGTTGAAAGGAAATAAAATATTTATAAAGTTAAAAATATTTTATCGTTAAAAATATAATTTTTAACGTGAATGTGAATAAATAAATATTTATTAACAAATCGGCCGATTTGTTTATATACACTGATTTGACTGATATTGATTGGGTCGATAAATTTTACACATCGCCCAACTGCACAAATAAAAATCTGTGTTTGTTGATTTGAAACCCCACACGGGTGTTGGGATGATATTTGAGTACACTAATCCCGATTATTTAATTGTATGTCGATCGATTGGTCGACAAACTGTGTAAGCGTTGATTATTTATATTTGATGCTTATGCAGTTGTGTGGTGCACTTTGGATGATGGTTGATTGTTTATCGTTGCTATTATATACATGTGTTGTATGGAATCCATATAATTAACGATGTATGGTAATTGATTGGGCCTCATTCCAATCGGGAAAATAATGAATATTATAAAAGAAAATTCATGTGTTGAATATATAAATAGTCATGTGTTGATGATATTTATGTGTTGAAACTATTCATGTGTTGAGTAAAATATTTTAACAATAAAATTTACATCTTTATCATATTTGAAATTAGAACTACTTCACGGTGGAGTCTAAAAAAAAATTCAAACGATAGATACCATAGTTTTATAAAATATTTTACATAACAAAAATAGTGATGTGTTGACAGTACTCATGTGTTGAGATTAGTCGTGTGTTGAAAGAAATATAGATTCATGTGTTGAATAGAATAAATATTCATTTGTTGAATAGAATAACGAATTTATTGAAATATATAAAGCCGTGTTGATTAGAGTTGCGCCATTTTGACGTGAACGATATTTATATCAATTATATTCGTTTTTATAATGAATATTGAAAAGGAAGTGATTTCAAAATATAACGTTTTGAAAATATTATCATTTATATAGTAATGATATGAAATATTCAATTTTGATTTGAAATTGAATGTAGCATTGAAATGGTTTTTTAAAACGAATTTAAAACGATTTATAAAATACGTTTTAAAAAGGAAATCGACGAAATATATATAATATATATGTATTATATATATAATGGCCTGAATAGAACGCACCGTGCCACGGCAGTTCGTGAATTTCGACCATTGACTTCGAATTGACGTTGCGGGAGATCCGACCGTCGGATTCTCCTAAAACCAGAACCGTTGGGTTCGTATCGAAAAGAGATTTCCAATGAATATTAGAAATTTGAAATCTAACGGTTGGATTTGGAATTATGTCCAAATCAATTTCAGAAAAGGTCGTTGTAAGTGCAGTTCGATGGCCGTTGTTGGAAATCGAATGTATGGGCCTGGATAAAATTATTAAAAATATTGATAATTTGTGTAAAATCATAATATGTGAATTGGAAAGAACTGGGATGAAAAACTCCATATTTGAAAGGATAAAAATAGATTTTTATCGAAATGAACTGGTTTTGAACAAGAACTAAAACCAATTTATTTTTGAAATAAATAAATAAATTGAATTTGAAAGTGATTTTAAAAATAATCAATATTCCCAATACGCGGATTGGACAGGAGTTGAATCGAAATTATCTTCGGAATATTTCGATGTTGGATTTCGTGACTATACATATATTGTTATGGGAATTTGAAAGATATATTTTATATCGTTATTTCCAATACGATATTTGTTGGTTTCAGAATTTGATATTGAATATAAGCCGGTATATTTTCTATTCAGAGCCTTGTATTTAATATCAAATGTGATTTGGGTTTATCGTGAATCGTGTTTTAGATGACATTGGTTCTTTAACCCAGTTAAAGGCAAGATGTTGATTTTTGAAAGGATTAAAACTAAGTGGAGTTTTAATGAATCTTTAATTAGATTAAAAAGTGAATTGATTATTTAAATTATCAAATCTGGAAGGTGATCGAGAATGGAGTACCACCAGCTTTGCTCCAAAGTGATAGTTAAATCTTTAATTAGATTTGAACGTGAAATGGTAGTTAATTTTACCGATAATACTGTGGTGTTAGATATGGAGTATTACCACTTTTCTCCATGGGATATATAGGTTGGGATTGTGAAATAAAATAAATAATTACTTCGGTGTGGTTCGCTAATCCCGACTAGTTTGAAATGATATCCAAAGGAAGATTAAAGAATAAATTTAGAAGAATTTATCTTGGATAAAATTAATGGGAACCTTTCCCTAAGAATGTGATTTCGTGAATAAAAGGATATTCTGAATTGGAATGAGGTGTTCGTTGTGTTTGTATAACATTTGTTTATCATATACGTGGGTTATTCAGAAAGGCCGGGTTTATACCCATTCTGAATAACCGATTCGACGAGATGTCGAAGATGAAGACGGTGGTTGAAGACCGAAAGTCTCCACATCGTTTGGGTGATTACTGATGATCTTGATTGGGCTGTATACCCAAGATGAGGGAAACAGTTGGTGATCGTCCAGACGTACTTGGAGATGGATGGATATGCGAGGAAAGTGCCCCCGGTTTCGTTCAGACCTAGAGCGAACTTGTAAATGGATTGTGTGTCTGACATTGGATTTTATTCTGTGTTGATTGATCTATATTAAATATACATCTGTTTGGCGGCGGAGAATTTATTCTCTTGCTTAACGCCCTTCTCTGAGACGTACGAGCTCAGAGGTTGTATATCGATGGACATCAGTCGCATGGAGTGAATTGCCAGTGTGGCACGCGTAAGTGGCAATTGATCAAGGCTTCTTTTGAAAAGCAAAGTCTTGTGGTTGATGATCAAAGCACGGCCTGTGTGGCGTAGCTTTGTGTATAGCGTGAATTCGCGAGCCTCACACCTCGGTATGAGTCAAAAACGGGAGACGGACCCAAGGAGTGTATGACGTTTCTTTCTAGCTAGGGTGGTGTCAGTGACCTACCAGCCCTGACATTTATATACTTTTCACCTGTGTGGTTGTTGGATACGAGGCTCCTCGGATATAGGTCTTGTAGTAACCCGCATTTTTAGCTGTTGAATAATTTATTTATTTAATTATTAAATATCGATTTATCGATATCGAGAACGTGAATTAAATAATATTGAATATTTAATTAATAATTGTAATATAATAAAATATATTATAATGTCGAAATAATCAAAAATATTGGAAATACAAATATTCTGTGAATGGGGTCATCCCAAAGATGTAATTCAACTTAGGGTTGGATTATATTGAAGAATATATTCAATCGACGACAGTTTGAACGTATAATTATAATATAATTAAAATAGAGCTTGAAATGGCGCTGCGGTTCGCTATTTGGCGATTTGAACTTCAACTGAATGTACAGGATTCGTTTTAAATCGGATTTCTGTGAAACAAGAAACGTGTGGAGCTGGTGGAGTATATCTTTCTAGTGGAAGAGAAAAATCGGGATTTCGTCGTGTAGATTTTGATGTACGTCCAAATCAAATTTCAGAAAAATCGCTGTAGAATTCCTTTATAATTTGCGACGCTTTATATACGTTATAAAAGGATTTTCGATATAAACTGAATACCGAGATAATCTGAAATCTGAAATATATAACTGTAAATTCTGATATGATAGTCTGGAGCTGTACGATATCTTATGTGAAGATATACGATAATATAAATTTATTTATATTTAATTTAATTTATTTAAATATATTTATATATTTAAATGGATTATTCAAAGGTTTAAAAATAGCCACTTTTGCAAACGAAGTCGGAATTCGACGAAACTAATTTTGTTAGATCCGCAATGTCAAATTATTACTAGATGTCAGTTTCCGTGATTTTTAGAGTCACTGTGTGGCCGTACGGATTTTTAGAGTGAAAAACAGTCAGTATTTCGACAGTTAAAAATACGCTGTGTGAGCATACGAAGTCGGAATTTGACGAAACCAGTTTCGTTAGGACCGTAATGTCGAACTCTAGCTACATGTCCAATTTCGTGATTTTTGGGCATCATGTGTGATCACACGGATTTTTAGAAGTCAGAAATGAATATAAAGGATTAAATAAAAATATTAAAATATTAATATAAAAATATCTAGATATTTTGTTATCCTATAAATAGCCCCTTAACCCCTTAAAACCTAAATCTTCATTTGGTCAACACAGAAATAATTCACGCCGCAACTTCTGTTCTTCCATGAAATGAAAATCCAATCCTCCTAATTTCAAATGAAAATCAAAATAAATCCTATAAATTAGGATAAGTATATATTCGGATTCACAAATCATTACACTTCAACTTGGTGTGCGTTTTGAAGAACTCGACGTCGGTATTGGGTACTGAGTTTTGCTCAGCGAGATCTAGGGTGGTTTGGCGAGCTAGTGGGGGTTCGATCGAAGGCATGGGTGTTGGGGTAGGGTTTGTCGCATCAAGTAGAAGGTGTGCGCGAGTTTTGAGGAGGTCCGATGCAGATTTTTGTCGATGGGTTACTGTAAGTGGCGCGCGAGGTCCTGAGGTCGCACCAAGGAGGGTAGGCTCGAGGTTGATGAAAGTGGGAAGGAGGAGAAGCTCATTCGAAGGAGAATAGGGCGGTATCTTTGTTTTTGGAGTTCGTTGAGAAATGGGTGGAAGGTGTGGCTGTGGTTGATGTATGGAGGAGCGGCTCCTGTATTTTGATTTGGGGAAGGAGATAGTGCGGACGGGTTTAAAGATGGATGGGCCGATGGGCTTTAGAAAGGTCAAGGCCTTTATTTAAAAATAAAATAAAATCCATGTTTGTTTATATAAAATAATACTCTAACTTGTTATTATCATAACTTCGTCATACGGGGTCGAAAATCAACGAAACAAGTTGCGTTGGGATCGTATGGACGGGAGCAACACAATGAGACTGACCGGGAGAGAAACAGTGCTAGTTACAATTTATGACGAAATAAATTGTCCGACAGAATCAAATAACGCAAACCGTTATTTAACGGTTAACGCGCCAATGTGAGTAAAACTCACCAACTCTGAACAGTTATATTTTTATAATGTATTCTTAGAACTGTTAATCATCTGTTGATTTCTGTGTGTTGGTTGATTGATTGAACTGCTAGTCAGTTAGTTAAATTTCTATATTGATTCTGTTTAAATAAATATATCATATGGAACTGAAAGTGATGTTATCTATATTGTCTAACATCTGTGATACAGGGAAACAGGTTGGAGGAATCCGACTGGATTCCTCAACAGTTATTTTATTGTTTTTCATATATTTTGATATATGATGTGAATTATAACTTGTTGTTGATTGTGTGTGTATGGACGATATTGAACATCGAAATTTGATATGATTGAATACCATAACATACCAGAATGTAGATAAGGGAATTTTCAAGGTGATATTGAAAATAGGATATTTATATAATGGGATATTTATAAATAAAAGATATTTATAAAGTGGAATATTTATAAAGTGGAATATTTATAAATAGGAAATGTTTATAAATTGGGATATTTATAAATAGGAGATATTCAAAAAGGAAATAATTTCAAACCATTTTCTTTTTGAATGGAAAGGCCTGTGTGGCGGGTTTGGGGATTTTCCCGATGCTCCCGATACAAAGGAGGTTATGGCGAATTTTCCCGGGAATTTAAGGAGTTAGAGTATTTCAAGAATAAATTTGAAAAGGGAATATTTGTAAACCATTTACAAATAGAATTGGAAAGGGAACAGTATAAAAAGGACATTTGTAAAGTATAGAACCGTTATTTAAAAGTAAATCTTTTCAAATGAATAAAACGTTGTTAAAAAGAAAATCTTTATAAAGTGAATAAAGTAAATCGAATATAGACAATCGAAAGGAGTTAATCGAATATGGTATTCGAAGTTAGTTAATCGAATATGGTATTCGAAGTTAGTTAATCGAATATAGACATTCGAAAGGAGTTAATCGAATATAGTATTCGAAGTTAGTTAATCGAATATGGTATTCGAGGTTAGTTAATCGAATATGGTATTCGAAGTTAGTTAATCGAATATAGACATTCGAAAGGAGTTAATCGAATATGGTATTCGAAGTTAGTTAATCGAATATGGTATTCGAAAGTTAGTCGAATATGTTATTCGAAAGGGGTTAGTCAAGTCGAGTTAGTCAAATAGAGTTAACCAGTTAGAGTTAACCAGTTAGAGTTAATCAGTTAGAGTTAACCAGTTAGAGTTAATCAAATCGAGTTAACCAGTTGGAGTTAATTAGTTAGAGTTAATCGATTAGAGTTAAAACGAACTAGAGTTAATCAAATATAGTTATTTGAGACAGAGTTAGTCAAGTTAGTCGAGCCTAGTAAATCGAATCGAATTGGTCGAGTCAAGTAAGTCGAGTTAAGTTAGTCAAGTTAGTCGAGCCTAGTAAATCGAATCGAATCGGTCGAACCAAGTAAGTCGAGTTAGTCGAGTCAAGTTAAGTTAGTCGAGTTAAGTTCGTCGAGTTAAATAAATCGATGTTAGTTTCATCGAAAGGAGTTATCGATGTTAGTCTCATCGAAGGGAGCTATCGATTATAGTTTAATCGAAGTGAGATTTTCAAATATGAGATATTTGAAAAGGAAGAGTTATCGAATATTAGTTATTTGAAGAGAGATTATCGAATATCGTTTATTCGAAAGAAGTTAATCGAATATAGCTTATTCGAAGAAGAGTTAATCAAATAGAGATTTCTCGAAGAGAGTAAATCGGCAAATTCGATTATATCGAATTCGGGAAAGTACTTATACTTTCCAGTGTTTTAAATAGAGATTTATTTATTTATAAATAAATAAGTGTTAGGTTAAGTATTCACTAATAAGAATAGAAGTTATAATTAAAGTTAGATAATTCGAAAGTAGGGATTATAACGTTATCGTTATAACCAATGTTTTAAATATAGAAGTGGACTAGTAAAATTGAATCCGAGGAAGGCGTAAAGAAGTTGTTAAAGATTAAAAGATAAATTTTGACCATTTCGAAGTTATAACGTTGTTCAGTTAAGGTCTGAGAGGTAATTATACCCCAACTTGAGTGACTTCCTTCTTAACTAAGAAATGGTAAGGTTTGATCGTAAAAGAGTTTTGGAAATGTTTTCCAAACGAGAATCAGAAATGTTTTCTGATAAAAGAAAATAAGAATTTAGAATATAGGGAAACAGGAGATAAGTAAATAAATGAACTAAAGAGATTCATGTTAAATGATGTTTGTTCGATATAATTTCCATCTGGGAATAATATCGTTGTTTGCACACTTGTTTTTCTTTGATGGTTAAATCACAGACTATCAAAGTTTTGACCATTTTAACGTTGTTAATATGGAGAGACCGGTTGGATTATTATCCAAAGAACCACTCTGTATTGGCATAAGCGTCGCGAATCATATATGCCAAAGATAATTGAAGACGGAGTAAAATGCAAGGCTATCCTGTTTACAGAATAGTGCCTTCGGTTTGTCCAGCCCCAGGACAACTTGTATGGACGAAGGTCTGACAGAGTATATCCAATGGATCGCGTAAGTTGATCTGTTCAAACGTATTCACGTTTGGTGGCAGAGGAATTCGTTTCTCTTAGCTGTATACCCGTGTTATTTTTGGATAAGTCAATTTGTGATTTGGCGGGTATGACGATGTGACATTCTAAGTGAATGAAGATGGATGTCTGACATAGTATTTCCAGACGGTCACGTACATTGATTTCTTCAACTATACCAAGAGTGGAAGCGGAGAAGGAAACTTCTTTTAGCTGACACGTAATGTATGGTTGTAGACGCAAATTAGTGATTCTGATGGATTTGACAATGTAGCATTCGAAGTAAATCTGATGTAATGATAAAGCGTAGCTTCTAGCCTCATCAACCGGTAAGTGACAGAAATCGGGCAGGCAGCATGGCTAAGTCGGTCGCACCGAAGTAGGGTGTATAATCACCTGTCTAGTGAATATTCATTTGTTTCTTAAATCAATCAATGCTGTCCCATATATATACGGGAACGGTTGCTGATCCCAACCGTTGGTGATGTACATTCGATACACTCAAGCGAAATGAGTGGTCGGTCATGTGTGGCTGAGTTGCAAGATGTTCTTGTTAAACTCCAGTGTATCGTTCCTAGAGTACACTGATCAGAAGGTGGTTCCATACCTTGTCATAGTTGGAAATCCAATCATCCAATAAGCGCCTACGGTTTATGATTTTACATTATATATGTAGAGCGTGAGATGAAAGCGTTTCTGCTAGTTGATATCTATTTGTACATAGACATTATTATAATATCAAAAGGTTTTTGATATAAAGATATTTTGGATTCTCATAAGGGAAAAACCCGTTCCGTTCTGCGGCGTGGTCTTATGAGATATCGTTTACTTGTTCATATACCTGTTTAAATTGTTTTACTCATACCAGTCCCATGACTGACCCGGAGTTTATTTTGTTGTTTTCCCTAAACTCTTGGGTGCCTAAATTTGTACGGGCAGTCAAGTAGTCGGGATTTTACAGATACACTTGGAGAGCTTGGAGCAGGAGGCTTCAGGATTCTATAGCTATTATTATTTCCGCTGTTGTTGTAAGTGTTGTACTCTGATAAGTGTTATTGTATACATATACTGATGTTATTTCAAAGATATGTTATGTTATATTTTATTCGTTCCGCTGTGAGATTTTTGTTTACTCTGATGATGATGTTCTTCTTCTTCTTCTATTCTATAAGTTCTATCTTATCTATTCTCACCTTCTAATTTCTTTCATTAATTACCGGGATTTTTTGATGTTTTGGTTATCGACGTCGTGCTTACGTCGATAACCAAAGCCACTCAAAATCCGGGTCACTACAGGTCTGTAAGGACCGGGAAACGTGTGTTCAGGAATAACTAATCCTCAAAAGTAAGAGAGGACCGGCCTTGGAGGTTCCAAAGGATCATAGTGGGGTCCTGAGGCATTTGCTAGAGTGTCTCGAATGCGGAGAGGAGCTTGCCCCTTGCCTCGACTCATGACGGAAATCCAATTTCCAATACGTGATAGTGCGGTTTTATTTGTAGAACCTAGTATGGCGACATAGTGGTATGGGTCATTAATGCCGCCTATGATTGATATTTATGATGTGAAATTGTTTTGACACTATACACTTATAGTAATATCAAAATAATGTGTTTTAAATGTATCAATCATGCTTTGGCTGTTATAAGGTAAAAACCCTATCCTCCGGCTTGCGTTGCATTGTGTGATGGGACCTGGGTCTTATAACAGCTTCATTTTTTTTTATTTAGCATTGCGCTGTTTGTTTTATGCACTGGTATTCTTGGGAGGAAACCCGTTCCGTGTTATACGGCGTGGTCCCTTGATTTACCTAACTTTAAAAATAAAGATTAATAACTTTTTTAGTTTTCACACCAGTCACATGACTGACCTGGAGTTTATTGTTTTAACCTAAACTCTGGGTGCCCCTATTTTCCACACGGGCAGCTAGTAGTTTTCGTTTTGCAGATTTATATCCACAGGGTCCTGATTTACAGCTGGAACGATGCTCGGAAAGCTCTGTATCCGTGTATCACTTTCAGTTGTGTTTTGTATATTTTTCCACTGCTATGTAATTTATTGTAATCTCTGATATTTATTGATGTAATTTATTCATTTATATTCTTTATATTCTTGTATCTGATGGAATTGTTGTAATAACAATGAAATGTTCTTCCGTCTGCGTTCTGTTTTGTCCTGTTCTCAAAACGATCAGGGGTTTCGAAGGGTCTTTGTCGGTTTAACGATCGATTCAGATCGAGCGAAATTCCTTGTCGTTACATTTAATATATTAAATTGGAAAACTTGGCTTTCGGAAAAATCTCATTTAAATCTTAATAAAAGATTTATAAATTCCAAATCATAATTTTCACTGTCAGTTGGGTTAAAGAACACATGTCACTTAAAAACACAGTTCACAATAAACCCAACTCACATTTCATCTTATTTTAATTACTAAATATAATTGAAAACTTTAATAATCTAAATAAAAGATTATTCCTTTCATACGGGGTTTAAGAACAGTGTTATTTAAGACCCTATTCACGACAAACCCAAAATCCAATTCATTTAATTTAATTTCAATTAAATATTAAATAATTGGAAAACTTCATTAGATCTAAATTTAATGATTAATTCTAGTTGATAACTGGTTCACTTCAATAAAAATATAATTTTCCAAAATATATTCTTTGTCTAAAATATATTCTAAAATATTCTTTTCTAGAATATCCTTTATTGGAATGTGACTCAATCAACAACCATATATTGCATGAAATCAGCCATCATGATAAATAATTATCTAACAACCAAAGTGGATTCTACACTAAATATTGGGACTAGTGTAGATCAAATATCATCCCAACACCCGTGTGGGGTTTCATTCCACAATCAAATAATAAATTACTCATGCACTTGGGCGATGTGCAAAAATTATCGACCCAATCACATAAACAAGTCGGATGACTTGTAAATGGGTGTGTAATATTCAGTTCGAATATACTAACAATATATTCAACACATCAAACATTTCAACATCACAGACATATGTTTCAATTCTTTTTATTGTGGACAAATGACAAATAAAATTTAATCTCGTATTTCAATTCCTTTTTTTTAAGAAAACGACAATAAAAATCTAATCTCCTTTAAACAAACAAAAATATAAATTTGTCTAATTCCTTTTGAATATAAAAAAATGCCTATTTTTGTTTAACTCTTTTTAATACACAAAAATGTTTATTTTGGTTTAACTCTATTTAATGACCAAAAGTGATTGTTTTGGTTTAACTCTGTTTAATGACCAAAAATGTCTATTTTTAATTCATTTCTTTTAAATGACAAGAATGTCCTTTTTATTTTAGTTTACATTTTCTAACAGAAATGCACTTTTTATTCTAATATACATTTTCTAGCAAAAATGGTTATTTTACTCCACTTTTCATTTTCTAATAAAAATGTATATTTTATTCCAATTCTTCTAATGTAACAAAAATGTACATCGTTAATTTCTTTCTTTTAAAGTGACAAAAATGTCCATTTTTGCTTCATTCTTTCAAAGTGAAAAATGAATGTTTTCTAATTCATTCTTTTTAAAATGACAAAAATGAATGAATTTACTTCATTCTTTTCAAAGTGACAAAATGAATATTTTCTAATTCATTTTTCTAAAGTGACAAAAATGAATGCTTTCTAATTCATTCTTTTTAAAATGACAAAAATGTTTCCTTTGCTCTAATTCTTTTAAAGTGACAAAAATTGGAATTTTGTCTAATTCCTTTTAATGTACAAAATATGATGATTTTGCCTAATCCTATTCAATGTAACAAAATATGATAATTTGGTCTAATCTTTTCAATGTAACAAAATATGATAATTTGGTCTAATTTTCTTAAAGTAAACAAAAATGTTATTTTTGGTCTTCATTCTTTTTAAAGTAAACAAAAATGCTAATTTTTTTTTTAATCCTTTTTAATGATCAAAATGTAATCTTTCTTCTTAATGAACAAAAATGTATTTCTGTTTTAATCCTTATTAATGATTAAAAAAAATGTAATCCTCCTTCATAATGACAAAAATGTATATTTTGGTTAACTCTTTTTAATGACCAAAAATAAAGGTTTTGTTTCATTCCTTATAAATGACAAAATGTGTATTTTTACTTCGTTCCTTTTTAATGTGACAAAAATGTCCATTTCTAATTCATTCTTTTTAATGTATAAAAATATACATTTCAATTCATTCTTTTTAATGTATAAAAATAATTCATTCTTTTTAATGTATAAAAATAATAAATTTGTCTACTTATTTTAATGTAAACAAAATGTGATGTCTAATCTTTTTAAATAAACAAAATGTAAATTTTTATCCAACCCTTCTAAATGACCAAGTATGTATATTTTGGTCTTATCATTTTTAGAATAACAAAAAATGAACATTTTTATTTCATTCCTTTTAAGTGACAAAAATGTTTATTTTTGTTTAATTCTTTTAATGTAAAAAAATGATTATCTTGTCTATTTTTAACTAATCCTTTTCAATGTGTAAAAAAGGTTCATTTTCAATTTCACTAACATATTCTAATTACCAAAAAAATGTTAATTTTGTTTAACTTAAATCTAATTAACAAGAAATGTTAATTTTGTCTAATATAATCTAATTAACATAAAATGTGTAATAACCCGGAAATCCGAGCCAATTTAAATTTTTAATTTTGGCAATTTTAGTGAATTTTGAATATTTAAAATGAAATATTTATAAATAATATCGACTAAAAATTTATTTTGAATAGAATTCGAACGTATATATTATATAGATCGTCGTTGGAATATAAATATATTATTTATAATTATAAAAGGAATTGAAAATGGGGCAGCGGTTCGATAATTCAATTTCAAATTTCAATTGAACATACCAGTTGCAAAATAAACCGGATTTTAGTGAAACCAAAAATATTATAATCTTTTGACAATATCTTTCCAACGAATCTGAAAAATCAAAATTTCATAGCGGGGATCAAAAGATATGTCTAGTTGTAAATTCAGAATAGTTGCTATGGAATTCTGGCCCTTAAAAATGGAAATTTTGCAAATGACCTCGGATTTCGACGAAACCACTTTTGTTGGATCCGTGATGTCAAATTATTTCTAGATTCCAATTTTCATAATTTTCTGATTCAAAATGTGAGTGTGGCAAAGGAAAACGCGTTTGACCAGTTTCAGTTGATTTTAATCGACTGGAAAATGGTCATTTTTCAAATGGTCTCAGAATTCAACGAAATTAGTTTTGTTTAGACCGTATCGTCAATACGAAGCTAGAAAATATTTTTTGAGGATTTTTCGAGTTAGTATGTGGCTCCGGTGAATTGAAATGTGCATTCAAATTCAATATATAGAATTATATTTTGATTTTGATGAAAACAGATCGAAATAATCGAATCAGCTTACGATACATAGCCCATTGTGTTTGGAATATGGGTAACTGGCAATGGACGACAGGTGGTTGGTCCCATTTCGAAGTCGAAATTAAAAGTTGCTTTTTGAAATAATTAAATAATATATAATAAAACTCTCTCATCCTCCTTTAACCATTTAGCCCCCCCCCCCCCGATTCATTCATTCGAGAAAAAAAAGGTAAAAAAAATATAAAATCGCGCCTCCCTCCAGCTCGCGCCCGTCACCCATGCCTCACGCTTCCACCGCCGACCATCCCCGCCTGCCGCGCCTCCCTCGAAATCCCGTCCCTCGCGCGCTTCTCCTCCCCCCTCCCTCTGATTCCCGAAACCCCATACCGCCGTCGTGCCTTAGCCAGAGACCCGCGCCACCCTGTCGCCGCCCGGAAACCCTAGCCCCGATCTCTCCCTGCGCCACCATCCATCACTTCAGCCTCTCTCCTCCTTCTTCGTACAGGGAAAAAGAAAAGTGAGTTTTCGCTTATTTTATTTTGTTTTAGTTTTATATCTAGTTTTATTTCTAGTTTTATTTTAAGTAAGGAAAAGACGTGATTTTGTTTAGTGAAGTAAAGACGATATTTTTATTAGTAGTAAAGACGATATTTTTATTAGTAGTAAAGGCGATGTTTTTATAAGACGTAGATATTAAAAATATAATCTTTATATTAAAGAAAGGTTAAAAATATAATTTTTATATTTTAGAAAGAATACAAAATTCGATTTTTAATTTATAGAAGATATAAAGATGCGATTTTTATATTATGTAGATAGTAAAAATAGGATTTTTATAGTATAGGAAGAATAAAAATACGATTTTTATCTTATATAACTAGTAAAAATTTGATCTTTATATAGTAGTGAGAATAAAAGTATGATTTTTATTATATATATGTTGAAATAAAAATGTGATTTTTATAGCGTTGGAATAAAAATTCGATCTTTATATAGGAAGCAAAAATATAAAAATATAATTTTTATGTAGAAAGAAGCGTTGTAAAAATATATAAGTGAAGTAGAAATAAAAATATGATTTCTATTTATTGAAAAGAAGTAATAAAAATATAATTTTTATTATAAACAGTGGGAAAAACTGCATTGGAATTTCAAGCAGATCGAGACGATTCAGTGGTTCAAAAGCAAAGCACGGCGGAGTGGAACCCTCTGTGAGAACTTCTCACTTTTAATTTTATTTCTAGTTGAAATATATACTAGGATGCAGATGGTGTTTAGTAGCACACCCGACACCCATCGTCCACAGACCATGGACGGCTTGTATGCTTGTTTGTTTGATTTTGATGTGTAGTTGATTGTGTGATGTGATGTGAAATGAAATAAAGTATTTTATAGTGGAAAATATTTTATAGTTGAAAATAGAATTTTTAACGTGTATTTAAAATGAAATAAATATAAACAAATCAGACGATTTGTTTATATACACCCATTTGACTGATATTGATTGGGGCGTTAAATTTTACACATCGCCCAATTGCACAAATAAAATCTGTGTTTGATTGTTTGAAACCCCACACGGGTATTGGGATGATATATGACATACACTAATCCCAATAATTTGTTGTATGTCAATCGATTGATTGATAGAATGTTATAAGCGTTGAATATTTATATTTGATGCTTGTACAGTGCAGAATGCACTTTAGATGATGGTTGATTATTTGTCGTTGCTGATATATACATGCATTGTATGGAAGTCCATAAAAATAAAATCTATGGTAATTGATTGGGCCTCATTCCAGTTTTGAAATAGAATATTTGAAGAGAACTATTTGAATAAAATATTTGAATAGAAATATTTGAAAAAGAAATATTTGAAATGGAATATTTGAAAATAGAAATATATGAAGCCATGTTGATTAGATTGAAGCCATTTTGACGTGAACGATATTTATATCGATTTTATTCATTTTATAATGAATATCGAAAGTGATTTCAAAATCTGATATTTTGTAAAGAATTGGAATTCGAATTGAAATTGAATAGAAATGAATTCGAATTGAAATTGAATAGAAATGAATTCGAATTGAAATTGAATTGAATTGAAAACGAACTGAAATTGAATTAAAAATCGATTTGAATTGAAATCAATTAGAAACGAATTTAAAACTATTTATATAATACGTTTTAAAAGGAAATCGACGAAGTATATATATTATAAATATAATATAATGGCCTGAACAGAACGCGTCGCGCTGCGGTAGTTCGTGATTTTCGACCATTGACTTTGAATGGATATTGCACGAGATCCGACTGTCGGATTCTACTAAAATCAGAACCGTTGGTTCGTATCGAAAAGTGCTTTCTAACGAATATTAGAAATTTGAAATCTCACGGTTGGATTTGGAATTATGTCCAAATCAAATTTGGAAAAGGTCGATGTAGGTGCAGTTCGATGGCCATTGATGAAAATCGACTGTACGGGCCTTGATAAAATTATTAAAAATAGTAATAATTTGTGTAAAATCATAAGAAATGATTTGGGAAGAATTGGGATGAAAAACTCCATATTTGAAAAGATAAAAATAGATTTTTATCGAAATAGACTAGTTTTGAACTAGAATTATAATTCTATTTATTTTTAAATAAATAAACTGAATTTGAAAAGGGTTTTAAAAGTAACCAGAATTTTCAATAATTGAATTGGAACGGATGTGAATCGAAATTGTTTTTGGAATATTTCGATGTTGGATTTTGTGATTATACAGATGTTGTTATGGAAATTTGAAAGATATATGTATATCGTTATTTCCAATACGATATTTGTTGGTCGTAGAATTTGATATTGAATATAAGCCGATATATTATCTATTCAGAGCCTTGTATTTAATATCAAATGTGATTATGGTTTGTCGTGAATGGTGTCTTCATTAACACTGTTCTTAAACCCAGTTGAGAAAAAGATTAAATCTTTTTATTTAGATTTAATGAAGTGTACCAATTAAATAATATTTAATTGGAATTGAATTGGTATTGATTTTTGGGTCTATCGTGAATAGTGTTTTAAATAACACTTGTTCTTTAACCCGATAATTAATGGAATGTGATTTTGGGTTTATCGTGAACTGTGTTTTAAATGACACTGATTCTTTAACCCAGTTAAAGATTAAAACTAAGTGGAGTTTTAATGAATCTTTAATTAGATTGAAAAGATCTAGAATGGAGTATCACCAGTTTTACTCCAGGCGATAGTTAAATCTTTAATTAGATTTGAACGTGAAATGGTAATTGAATTTACCGATAACACCATGGTGTTAGATATGAAGTATTACCAGTTTTACTTCATGGGATGAATAGGTTGGGATTGGGAAATAAATGATTACTTCGGTGTGGTTCGCTAATCCCGTCTAGTTTGAATTGATATTCAAAGAAGGTTAAAGAATAAATTTTAAGAATTTATCTTTGATAAAATTAATGGGAACATTTCATAAAGTATAAGAATATTTGAATAAAAGAATATTCTGAATTGGAATGAGGCGTATGTTGTGTTTGTGTAACACTTATTTATCATTTACGCGAGTTATTCAGAAAGACCGGGTCTATCCCGTTCTGAATAACTGATTCGACGTGGTGTCGAGGATGAAGACGGTGGTCGAAGACCGGAGGTCTTCACGTCGTTTGGATAATTACTGATGATATTGATTGGGTCGTACACCCAAGAGGAGGGAATCAGTTGGTGGTCGTCCAGACGTACTTGGAGATCGGTGGATATGCGGGGTACTAGGTGCCTCCGGTTTCGTTCAGACCCAGAAGGAACTTGTAAATGGACTGTGTGTCTAACATTGGATTTTAGTCTGTGTGATTGATTTCTATTAAATATATTTCTGTTTGGCGGCGGATAATTTATTCTCTTGCTTAACGCCCTTCTCTGAGACGTACGAGCTCAGAGGTTATATATTGATGGATATCAAACGCATGGAGTGAATTGCCTGTGTGGCATGCCTAAGTGGCAATTGATCGAGACTTCTGTTGAAAAGCGAAATCTTGTGGTTGATGATCAAAGCACCGCTTGTGTGGCACAGCTTTGTGTAACGTGAATTCGCGAGCCTCACACCCCAGTTGTGAACCAAAAACGGGAGAGGACCTCAGGGAGGGCATGCGTTTCTTTCTAGTTAGAAGTGGTGTCAGTGGTTTTACACGCCTTGACGAGTTCGATTCATGTGGTTGTTGCTGTTGCGAGGCGCCTCGGTTATATCGGTTTCGGCCAATGCATTCTGGTCAGCAGATGGACCAGACTTACGCCCCAAAGGGCGGGGAAACACAATGTTCAGGAATTTTAATCCACATCGGTGGACTGGCCCTGTCGCTCCAAGGATTGTCTGCGCGCTTGCCTGAGACATGGGCTAGATTGTCTCGAATCGGTAGAGGACGATCCCTGGCCTCGGTTCATAGATGGAAATCCAATTTCCAATACGTGACGTTTCGATTTTAGTTGTAATCCTATATATGGCGACATAGTGGGATGGGGCGCTTATGCCGTCTATGATTGATACTTATGATTTGAAGTTGTTTTATACACTATACACTTATAGTAATAATAAATGATTTGTTTTAAACGTATCAAGCATTCTTGGCTATTATAAGTTAAAAACCCTATCCTCCGGCTTGCGTTGCATTGTGTGATGGGACCTGGGTCTTATAATAGCTTCATTGTTCTTTATTTAGCATTGCGCTGTTGTTTTATGCACTGGTATTCTTGGGAGGAAACTCGTTCCGTGTTATACGGCGTGGTCCCTTGATTTACCGAACTTTAAAATAAAGATTAATAACTGTTTTAGTTCTCACACCAGTCCCATGACTGACCTGGAGTTTATTGTTTTAACCTAAACTTTGGGTGCCCTTATTTTGACACGGGCAGCTAGTAGTTTTGGTTTTGCTGATTTATATTCACAGGATCCTGATTTACAGCTGGAACGGTACCCAGAAAGCTCTGTATCCGTGTATTACTTTCAGTTGTGTGTTGTATTATTTTTCCGCTGCTATGTAATGTATTGTAATCTCTAATATTTTTCTGATGTATATTATTTGTTTATACTATGTATATACTTGTATTCTGATGAATTGTTGTAATTAACAATGAAATGTTCTTCTGTCTGCGTTCTATTTTGTCGTGTTCTCAAAACAATCAGGCGTTTCGAACGGTCTTGGTCGGTTTAGCGACTGATTCGGATCGAGCGAAATTCTCGATCGTGACATTTGGTATCAGAGCTTTGGTTTACAAAGCTCGAAGAACAAGACACGTTAGAACCAAATGAAAGAATTCATCAGAAATTGGATTAGTAATATCCAATTAGAATGACTCGTTAGAGATAGGATCAGTAGTATTGCAACACCCCACCTCCGCTAGGGTAACTCACAAAGGGAATGCACTAGGTTTGGTGAAGCATTATCGAGGTAAACATGCATAGAAATATTACAAGACCGAACATATATAAAACAGTGGAAGTAAAACAAATTTCATTACCTTATAAAATAAGGTCTAAAGCCTTTTACATCAGAATACATCAAAACCTGTCTTGCAATAGTAAAGAAGCATAAAACCTTTTCATAAATTATTCCCCAAAATAAAGCGGTGAAGCAGCCATAGCCAAGAGAAGACCAAGCTATACATGATGACCTTCAAGCATAAGAGGTCCGAACTAAACAACATCATTTCCTTCCTGAAAACCTGGGGGGGGGGGGGGGGACGAAAGAAAAAGAGGCGAAAGAAAACGGGGTCAGTCATAAAGACTGGTAAGTCCTACCTACTTCCAGTATAAAAACAGGTAAAAGTAACATGACATGCATAAACTAAAAGTAAACATAAGGATGACGACAAGATAGATAAGCTAAACCAAGATAACTGGATGAACTACTGTAGCAAGATAAACTAAGGTATCATGATAAACTACGGTGTCAAGATAAATCAAGGTATCACATTGTCAGGTTTCTATCAAGTATATTATCCCAAGGTATCCACCATGTATAACATCCCATGGTATTTATCATGTATATTTGCTCTGCACCTCTCGTACTAGTATCCCAACCCGTGTCATGTGTTAACTATGAATGTCCCTTGCCCAATGTCATGTAATGGTCCATGTCAACCTAATATATAGCATATGTAGGTTTTCCCAACTCGTGTGTTTCTTTCCATGTATAAGTTCAGTCCTTTGCCGTAGGCCGTACGGGCTTTCCCATGTAAATCTATACCACCTCAATGTAGTACCATTTTATCCTTGGAGTTGTTTTGGACTGCTATCCTTGATCTGGTTATGTTTTCTTACCATGAACTATCACGTGTTCACTTAGGATTTATGCCACCTAGGACCACTAGGGATTATGCTACCTAATGAACGTTTCCGTGTCTCAGTTTGGGTTCAAGCCACATAGGGCCACTAGGGATTATGCAACCCGTCAACCACGCCCTTTATCTCACGTATGTATCATGAATCGTTTTCCATGTCTAGACGCACATGTATCTCAATGTGCCATCCGAGTTCCGTGCCAGGGCAAATCAAGAAATACAAAACTCGGTCGGGAGCTTTAAATCATCTGCCGATGCAGATATCAAGGTCTGTTTTTGTATCCGTAACTATGGTCCCACGTGACCTCTCCCTCAACTACTGAAAGGCAATCCAAGAAAAATCATGTATGAGAACTACATCCCGGCCCCTCTATGCCCCACTTACCTATTGGCCAACCTCGCCCATAACTCGATAGAAAGTATATGGTCTGTTGGGAGTTCTCTGCCTTTTAGTACGTACACGATTGACTAAAGATGGTGGGTAGTTGACGATGAGCTATCCAGGGCAAAAACAAGACTCGTCGACTCCACGCTAATCCATCCCAGTCTTTAGGTCGCTCGCATAGCAACCAAGGCATACTCTTGGTTCTTCTACCGCAGACCTTAACCTCTTGTGAGCCCAAGCGGATCATCTGCAACCTCACAGAGGGATACCAAGAGTATCCTCACGTCCCCCGAAGCTACCGCTTCGTCACCCAGTTCGTTGGAGCCTTTATCTAAGTCGGATAATTCGCTCCTCCACGTGTGTTCAAGCGATGACCTACCGTATCGGGTTACTCATCTACCTGTGAACTGGTCCAATTTCCTTGACTAAGAATTATTACTTAGTTATCCTTAACTAAGGTTTACCACTTAGCTTCTCTTCCTTCTACCCTTGTTAACTACGATTTTTAACCTAGTCTCCTGAGCTAGGGTTTTGTCTAATGGGTTAAGTGTTGTCATTCAAGTTCATGACTTAACCCGCCTACGAATCATGTCAAGCTTTGGCTAAGTATTCAAGTCCAAGACCTAGCCCTACAAGTTGGTTAAGTATACCAAGAAGCTCATGACTTAACCCTATTCAATCATCAAGTGAAATTGGTTAAGTATTTGTTTCTCTTAACCCTATCAGATTATCATGTTAGATTGGTTAAGCATAGATTATCTTAACCCCATCAGATTATCGAGTCGGATTGGTTAAGTATGGGTTAGCTCAACCCCATCCGCCAGTCGTATTACAACGGCTAAGTATATTTAAACGGTCTTGTGACTTAACCCTATCGAGTTCTCATATTATATTGGTTAAGTATGGTTGCTTAACCTCATCAAATCATCATGTATAATTGATTAAGTACAAGTTACTTAACCCCATTAAATTATCATGTTAAGTTGGTTAAGTAATAGTTACTTAACCTCGTTAAATTACCAAGTTTAGATTGGTTAAGTGTTTAACTTAACCCCATCGAATTACCGTGTTTAGATTAGTTAAGTGTAGGTTACTTAACCCCATCTAATTACCGTGTTTAGATTAGTTAAGTCTAAGTTACTTAACCCCATCTAATTACCAAGTCGGATTAGTTAAGTGTAAATTACTTAACCCCATCCCCTAATTGTCTTATATGGTTAAGTGTCATTAAGAAATCAAGTCTGGTCCCACTTAACCTACCCATTCGTGTCATATCGGTGAAGTGTCATTAGTCAAAATTACTTAACCTTTTCATGTGGCATTAATTAGATTAATGCACCCCAACCTCTCACATTAGACTTTGTTGTGGTTACTAGTTAAGCCGGGCGGGTCCGGGTAGCTTTACACCACAACCTAGTCTAACCTCGGGTCTTAAGCGCGACATGACCAACTTCTCACATTGGATCCTATTGTTTGCAACTACTAGTTAAGCCGGTCGGGTCCGGGTAGTTATATGTTGCAAACTCAACCCAACCTCGAGTTGGTCACTTTCATGTTTAGTCTAGTGTCTTATTACACTTACAACCCACACATGTCTAGTTCAAGTTCCATGTTTTCCTACGTGTCATGACCACATTTAAGTGTATCATGAATTTCATGTTCTCATGTAAACCCCATGTCAATTTTTCGTGTCATATTCATGTTTGCCTACACTACCCCGAATCGTATTTCCAACGCAAGTAAAAGCGAGTCAACATAGTAGAAATGCTATGACTACATATTGGCTTCAAAACATGCACGATGCCATAAAGGGATTGGCTTCCAACATGCATAACATCATAAAGGGATTGGCCATAAACATGCATGATATCATAAGGGAATTTGGCCACAAACATGCATAGTATCATAAGGGAATTTGGCCACAAACATGCATAGTATCATAAGTGAATTTGGCCTCAAACATGCATGGTATCATAAGGAAATTTGGCCACAAACATGCATAGTATCATAAGGGGTTTGGGTTCATTTACATGCATAAGCCCCAAAGTCAAGTCTTTGCCAATGTTTCTCAAGTCAAATGGTTCCCAAAGGCTCATGCTAACATTCCATAGATAAAGATTCAAACTTGCAAAACTAGGTTAAACATAACATGAGTGGCATGATTAAATCGCTAAAACTTAGCCCAAGGTCATAGATCATAGAAAAGGGGCAAAATTAGGTTCACATAGGCTAGCATACTTATGTTTCATCGCATTTTATTCCATGTCACATTAGAATCACCGTTAGAATCTACAAGTAGCTAGAACTTACATAGCGAGGCTTAGGGAAGGATCATGCATCGTCTTGACGAAGAAAGGTGGCTCCTTTGTTGAAGAATCGTCATGAAATTTGCGTAGCAACGTTGATCTACCCTTGATTTGACATAGGAAGCTTGCACCTTTTGATTTGAACCCGATTTGAATGCATAGTCTCTAGGAATTTGAGATGGAGGCCATGATCACTTGGCATTTGGGCAGCACTTCGTGGCATGAGTGATTTGTGAGGGTTTAGGGTAGGCTTAGGGGTCTTTTTATAGAGATTAGGACTAGTTTAGGCCCTTAGATTAACCCTAGGATAGATCTGAGCCTTTAAAATCCGTCACAGGCCTTAAAACATGTCTTGAGGAACAAGTCAGGTGCACCCAGGCCAAACTGGCCGACCACCCAAGTCGACAGGGGTGTCGACTGGGCAGTCGACACCACCTGGGGTGTGTCGACTCCCCAGTCGACTTGGGGCTGGCGGGAATTTTCCCGCCTGTCCTGTTGGGCCTGTATTTGAATTCTGAATTCAAATTTGAACTGTTTTTGAACTTGAAATTCTCTGAAAACTTTGATGGGCCATAACTTGGTCATACGGACTCCGATTTCCAAAAACTCGGACTTTATTTCGCGTATTTTTCCGAGACGAACGCAATGGCGCAACCCATTTCTCTTGATTCAGATTTTATAATTAAACTCTGCCTTGATTCTTGTCTTAGCATGTTGTAAAAATCTGGGTTGTTACATCCTCCCCAACTTAAAGGATTTCGTCCCCGAAATCTCCAAGTTAGGAAGAACGTATCCTACCATCCATCATCCATCTACTCAAAACATCATCCACAGGCAACCATGGTCCTTAAAAGACTCCTAATGCTTTATGAACACATGCAGAAAGTGTGTGTATATGTTCCTTAGCTAATGTTAATGATCAGGCCTGAGTGATCTTTCTAATGCAAAATATGTTCAGTGCCATGAGTCCAACATGTATGCAAATAGTCCTAGTCATATAAACACTATATGTGTGCACAAACATTCATTCATATGCAACATCCGCATGACAACACATTAACTTTTAAACAAGTATAAATACTCATGCATATGCAATGCAAAATGTGAGTGCATCGATCTAGTATCTAACGTGTATTCGCGCATCCACGAGCAACCACTTGCAACCATTTGCAACCATATCAATCATAACATGTTTCAAATACATGTTTACATCCATAGGGTTCTACCTAAGGTTCCCAAGATAGGATCGAGGAGATAAACAAGACAAAACTCCTTACGGGGTTTGCAACAGAAACAGGACCGAGAGGATATCCACCAAGCAATAGCATGCCAGCAAGCTCTACAGGAGAACCAGAGATCAACGATATACTCTTAAAAAGAGACATGATGCACGCGTCTAAGCCGCATTTCCATGAGCTTAATTCCATTGTGCCTTGACCGCCTTTGACTTCATGATTTCGTAGCTCCTTGATTCCTATTTCCAAGGTATGAGTTGGAACTCATTTCACTGTCGCCTCTCATTTCACTTTCACTTATTCTTTCCCTAGTATACTCGGCTCAAACATATCTGCGTACTCATGCAAGCTCTCCAAAATTCACTAGTGAATTCTGGATCTCGTTTACCAATGCCAATCCATGTTATCACGTGCACTTACTAGGGTGATTCCTATAACCCATGCTTAAGCGGGATGAACCATCCGCCTTATTGGCGAACGTTACTCGATCGGATCAGAGATTTCCGATAAATGCATCAAGAGATTCTAGGTAACTAACCATGACAGAACTCATAAGATTACACGAGACTTCGAGGGTATTACCAAGGCAAGTTAAGAGTTTAACTACCCTCCTTTTAAAACCGAGAATGGCATCCCTTACTGGATAACCACTTCATCCCTAGAATCCATCCATAGCTCAACAATAGAAGCATTGCTTCTAATCTCAACACTTGGCATTTACACTCTCAATTCCAAACAAGTCATGAATAAATGGACCGACTCTTCTACCAGATTTTGGGACAAAAGTGGGATCTTCTACCATGCTAGTACTAAGGTGCAGAGACTTAACCATCGAGGCAGACTTAAATGATGCGATGATCAAAACAAAGTATGGATGGGATGATAGAAAGGAAAGGTTAAACCTTTAACAGAAATGATACCATCCCTCTTAGGTACGCTAGGAGTGAGAGCATACAATTGCCCTCTCACTGGTCTTGTCCTTGTCTTCCTTCGTGGATTAATCCATACCAACAAGTTGCTTATTCTTAAGCTCGTGTCCTTTATCCTTGCTCTTATTATCCCTTCTTATAACTTCGGTAACAGGTCTCTCGAGAACTTCCTCCATCGCACGGAAAACACTTCGTAGCTAGACAAGGATTAGTCGCAGTTAAAACTACTGTGACTACAGATGGAGGAAAGAAAGGAAAAGAGATTCAGTCAAGGAAACAAAGGATAGTGCTAATGGCTTTTGGGGAATAGCCTTTAAAAACTTTTCTTGAAAAATGCTTCTTTGTAAACGGATTCTCAAATAGTTTTCAGAAGGTTTTAAAAACTTTTGCCCAGTCTGGTAACCTTCTGCTCTGATACCAAATGTAACACCCCACCTCCGCTAGGGTCACTCACAAAGGGAATGCACTAGGTTTGGTGAAGCATTGTCGAGGTAAACATGCACAGAAATATTACAAGACAGAACATATCTAAAACAGCGGAAGTAAAACAAATTTCATTACCTTATAAAATAAGGTCTAAAGCCTTTTACATCAGAATACATCAAAACCTGTCTTGCAATAGTAAAGAAGCATAAAACCTTTTCATAAATTATTCCCCAAAATAAAGCGGTGAAGCAGCCATAGCCAAGAGAAGACCAAGCTATACATGATGACCTTCAAGCATAAGAGGTCCGAACTAAACAACATCATTTCCTCCCTGAAAACCGGGGGGGAATGGAAGAAAAAGAGGCGAAAGAAAACGGGGTCAGTCATAAAGACTGGTAAGTCCTATCTACTTCCAGTATAAAAACAGATAAAAGTAACATGACATGCATAAACTGAAAGTAAACATAAGGATGACGACAAGATAGATAAGCCAAACCAAGATAACTGGATGAACTACTGTAGCAAGATAAACTAAGGTATCATGATAAACTACGGTGTCAAGATAAATCAAGGTATCACATTGTCAGGTTTCTATCAAGTATACTATCCCAAGGTATCCATCATGTATAACATCCCACGGTATTTATCATGTATATTTGCTCTGCACCTCTCGTACTAGTATCCCAACCCGCGTCATGTGTTAACTATGAATGTCCCTTGCCCAATGTCATGTAATGATCCATGTCAACCTAATATATAGCATATGTAGGTTTTCCCAACTCGTGTGTTTCTTTCCATGTATAAGTTCAGTCCTTTGCCGTAGGCCGTACGGGCTTTCCCATGTAAATCTATACCACCTCAACGTAGTACCATTTTATCCTTGAAGTTGTTTTGGACTGCTATCCTTGATCTGGTTATGTTTTCTTACCATGAACTATCACGTGTTCACTTAGGATTTATGCCACCTAGGACCACTAGGGATTATGCTACCTAATGAACGTTTCCGTGTCTCGGTTTGGGTTCAAGCCACCTAGGGCCACTAGGAATTATGCCACCCGTCAACCACGCCCTTTATCCTACGTATGTATCGTGAATCATTTTCCATGTCTAGACGCACATGTATCTCAATGTGCCATCCGAGTTCCGTGCCAGGGCAAATCAAGAAATACGGAACTCGGTCGGGAGCTTTAAGTCATCTGCCGATGCAGATATCAAGGTCTGTTTTTGTATCCGTGGCTATGGTCCCACGTGACCCTCCCTCAACTACTGAAAGGCAATCCAAGAAAAATCATGTATGAGAACTACATCCCGGCCCCTCTATGCCCCACTTACCTATTGGCCAACCTCACCCATAACTCGATAGCAAGTATATGGTCTGTTGGGAGTTCTCTGCCTTTCCGTACGTACACGATTGACTAAAGATGGTAGGTAGTCGATGAAGCGCTATCCAGGGCAAAAACAATAATCGTCGACTCCACGCTAATCCATCCCAGTCTTTAGGTCGCTCGCATAGCAACCAAGGCATACTCTTGGTTCTTCTACCGTATACCTTAACCTCTTGTGAGCCCAGGCGGATCATCTGCAACCTCATAAAGGGATACCAAGAGTATCCTCACGTCCCCCGAAGCTACCGCTTCGTCACCCAGTTTGTTGGAGCCTTTATCTAAGTCAGATAATTCGCTCCTCCACGTGTGTTCAAGCGATGACCTACCGTATCGGGTTACTCATCTATCTGTGAACTGGTCCAATTTCCTTGACTAAGAATTATTACTTAGTTATCCTTAACTAAGGTTTACCACTTAGCTTCTCTTCCCGCTACCCTTGTTAACTATGATTTTTAACCTAGTCCCCTGAGCTAGGGTTTTGTCTAATGGGTTAAGTGTTGTCATTCAAGTTCATGACTTAACCCGCCTACGAATCATGTCAAGCTTTGGCTAAGTATTCAAGTCCAAGACCTAGACCTACAAGTTGGTTAAGTATACCTAGAAGCTCATGACTTAACCCTATTCAATCATCAAGTGAAATTGGTTAAGTATTTGTTTATCTTAACCCTATCAGATTATCATGTTAGATTGGTTAAGCATAGATTATCTTAACCCCATCATATTATCGAGTCGGATTGGTTAAGTATGGGTTAGCTCAACCCCATCCGCCAGTCGTATTACAATGGTTAAGTATATTTAAACGGCCTTGTGACTTAACCCTATCGAGTTCTCATATTAGATTGGTTAAGTATGGTTGCTTAACATCATCAAATCATCATGTATAATTGATTAAGTATAAGTTACTTAACTCCATTAAATTATCATGTTAAGTTGGTTAAGTAATAGTTACTTAACCTCGTTGAATTACCAAGTTTAGATTGGTTAAGTGTTTAGCTTAACCCCATCGAATTACCGTGTTTAGATTAGTTAAGTGTAGGTTACTTAACCCCATCTAATTACCGTGTTTAGATTAGTTAAGTCTAAGTTACTTAACCCCATCTAATTACCAAGTCGGATTAGTTAAGTGTAAATTACTTAACCCCATCCCCTAATTGTCTTATATGGTTAAGTGTCATTAAGAAATCAAGTCTGGTCCCACTTAACCTACCCATTCATGTCATATCAGTTAAGTGTCATTTCAACATTACTTAACCTTTTCATGTGGCATTAATTAGATTAATGCACCCCAACCTCTCACATTAGACTTTGTTGTGGTTACTAGTTAAGTCGGGCGGGTCCGGGTAGCTTTACACCACAACCTAGTCTAACCTCGGGTCTTAAGCGCGACATGACCAACTTCTCACATTGGATCCTATTGTTTGCAACTACTAGTTAAGCCGGTCGGGTCCAAGTAGTTTTATGTTGCAAACTCAACCCAACCTCGAGTTGGTCACTTTCATGTTTAGTCTAGTGTCTTATTACACTTACAACCCACACATGTCTAGTTCAAGTTCCATGTTTTCCTACGTGTCATGACCACATTTAAGTGTATCATGAATGTCATGTTCTCATGTAAACCCCATGTCAAGTTTTCATGTCATATTCATGTTTGCCTACACTACCCCGAATCGTATTTCCAACGCAAGTAAAAGCTAGTCAACATAGTAGAAAAGCTATGACTACATATTGGCTTCAAAACATGCACGATGCCATAAAGGGATTGGCTTCCAACATGCATAACATCATAAAGGGATTGGCCATAAACATGCATGATATCATAAGGGAATTTGGCCACAAACATGCATAGTATCATAACGGAATTTGGCCACAAACATGCATAGTATCATAAGTGAATTTGGCCTCAAACATGCATAGTATCATAAGGAAATTTGGCCACAAACATGCATAGTATCATAAGGTGTTTGGGTTCATTTACATGCATAAGCCCCAAAGTCAAGTCTTTGCCAATGTTTCTCAAGTCAAATGGTTCCCAAAGGCTCATGGGAACATTCCATAGATAAAGATTCAAACTTGCAAGATGAACTAGGTTAAACATAACATGAGTGGCATGATTAAGTCGCTAAAACTTAGCCCAAGGTCATAGATCATAGAAAAGGGGCAAAATTAGGTCCACATAGGCTAGCATACTTATGTTTCATCGCATTCTATGTCACATTAGAATCACCGTTAGAATCTACAAGTAGCTAGAACTTACATAGCGAGGCTTAGGGAAGGATCATGCATCGTCTTGACGAAGAAAGGTGGCTCCTTTGTTGAAGAATCGTCATGAAATTTGCGTAGCAACGTTGATCTACCCTCGATTTGACATAGGAAGCTTGCACCTTTTGATTTGAACCCGATTTGAATGCATAGTCTCTAGGAATTTGAGATGGAGGCCATGATCACTTGGCATTTGGGCAGCACTTCGTGGCATGAGTGATTTGTGAGGATTTAGGGTACGCTTAAGGGCCTTTTTAAAGAGATTAGGACTAGTTTAGGCCCTTAGATTAACCCTAGGATAGATCTAAGCCTTTAAAATCCGTCACAGGCCTTAAAACATGTCTTGAGGAACAAGTCAGGTGCACCCAGGCCAAACTGGCCGACCACCCAAGTCGACAGGCGTGTCGACTGGGCAGTCGACACCACCTGGGGTGTGTCGACTCCCAAGTCGACTCCCCAGTCGACTTGGAGCTGGCGGGAATTTTCCCGCCTGTCCTGCTGGGCCTGTATTTGAATTTTGAATTCAAATTTGAACTGCTTTTGAACTTGAAATTCTCTGAAAACTTTGATGGGCCATAACTTGGTCATATGGACTCCGATTTCCGAAAACTCGGACTCTATTTCGCGTATTTTTACGAGATGAACGCAATAGCGCAACCCGTTTCTCCTGATTCATATTTTATAATTAAATTCTGCCTTGATTCTTGTCTTAGCATGTTGTAAAAATCCGGGTTGTTACAAGTATCCTAGAACGAGTGTGAAGAGTATATTTTTAAAAATGAAAACCAACTTTGTTTTAAAAATTTAAACCTTATACTTATCTGAATATTTATTTGTATTGAATTTGGACAATGCAGTATATAAAGATTTTGCGTATACGTCTGATCCGCGTGTATTTGAAGTTTTAGTATACTGGATAGATATAGAATCACACTCTAGTCGCCCGGGGATGATACCGATAATTGTGATCACATTACCAGTATTTATATTCGAGTGTCGAAAGTGGGTTTTCTATATATTTCCTATTGACTGGTGTGAGAACCCAAAATTAGATAGGGCCTATTGTTGTGATTTGGCATCAAAAATCTGATTTTTGACTATATATCAAAATTATGAATTTGAAAAGCTAATCAACTAATTGACTGCTGGTTGTGTTGTTTGATTATTAGTTGATTAATTAAGATTTTGACCATATAGACAATTTGAACCATATAGTCAATTATATTGAAAATTTATCGCATTTGCTTGCATATGCATGTACTTACATTGAACAGGTCATAGCAAAGAGGCTAGAGCAGAAGAATAAAATTGTTTTCCCGACAAATAGGTACATGTTTACCATAGTTTACTGTTTTGTTTGGGTGATGATGATTTTGTGAGCCGATTAGCTAGCCTCTTGCTTTTACTTTTTCTTTTGGATTGAAGAAGGCCATGGCAGGCTATATGAAATATCCCGAAGTCCCTGGTGCAGGGGAGGTTATGGCGAAATTTTTCGAAAATTTAGGGTGTTAGCCAAATTTTTGAAAAATTTGAAAAGTTCTTAGAAACTGAAAAGTTGAAGAACTTAAGCCATAGTGAAAATAATGGAAGTTGAGTTGATTTGTTAAACAACTTTTGGCTTCGTTCCTATTCGGGGACGAAAAGTTTTAAGTGTGGGAGATTGTAACAAACCGAAAATCCGAGCCAATTTAAAATTTTTATTTTGGCAATTTTAGTGAATTTTGAATATTTAAAATGAAATATTTATAAATAATATCGACTAAAAATTTATTTTGAATAGAATTCGAACGTATATATTATATAGTTCGTCGTTAGAATATAAATATTTTATTTATAATTATAAAAGGAATTGAAAATGGCGCGGTAGTTCGATAATTCGATTTCAAATTTCAATTGAACGTACCGGTTGCAAAATAAATCGGATTTCAGTGAAACCAAAAATATTAGAATCTATTTGAGAACATCTTTCGAACGAATCCGAAAAATCAAAATTTCATAGCGGGGATCAAAAGATATGTCCAGTTGTAAATTCAGAATAGTCGCTATGGAATTCTGGCCTTTAAAAATGGAAATTTTGCAAACGACCTCGGATTTCGATGAAACCACTTTTGTTGGATCCGTGATGTCCAATTATTGCTAGATTCCAATTTTCATAATTTTCTGATTCAAAATGTGAGCGTGGCAAAGGAAAACGCGTTTGACCAGTTTTAGTTGATTTTAATCGACTGGAAAATGGCCATTTTTCAAACGGTCTCAGAATTCGACGAAATTAGTTTTGTTAGGACCGTATCGTCAATACGAAGCTAGAAAATATTTTTCGAGGATTTTTCGAGTTAGCATGTGGCCCCGGTAAATTGAAATGCGCGTTCAAATTCTATATATGGAATTATATTTTGATTTTGACGAAAACTGGTTGAAATGATCGAATCAGCTTACGATACATAGCCCATTGTGTTTGGAATAGGGGTAATTAGCTATGAACGACAGGCGGTGGGTCCCATTTCGAAGTCGAAATTAAACGCTGCTTTTTGAAATAATATATAATAAAACTCTCTCATCCTCCTTTAACCATTTAGCCCCCCCCCCCCCCCCCGATTCATTCATTCGAGAAAAAAAAAGGAAAAAAATATAAAATCGCGCCTCCCTCCAGCTCGCGCCCGTCGCCCCCACCTCGCGCTTCCACCGTCGACCATCCCCGCTTGCTGCGCCTCCCTCTAAATCGCCCCCCCCCCCCCCCCCCCCGCGCGCTTCTCCTCCTCCCTCCCTTTGACTCCCGAAACCCCATACCGCCGCAGTGCCCTAGCCAGAGACCCATGCCACCCTGTCGCCGCCTGGAAACCCTAGCCCCGATCTCCCCCTGCGCCACCATCCATCACTTAAGCCTCTCTCCTCCTTCTTCGTACAGAGAAAAAGAAAAGTGAGTATTCCCTTATTTTATTTTGTTTTAGTTTCATTTCTAGTTTTATTTTAATTTAAAAATATAGTTTTAAATCATTTTTATATAATGTAAGTACATTGTTAGGAAACTAATTATAGAAAGTTAGATTTTAATTAAGGAGGTTTGATTTTTAATAAGGAAAAGACGTGATTTTGTTTAGTGAAGTAAAGACGATATTTTTATTAGTAGTAAAGACGATATTTTTATTAGTAGTAAAGGCAATGTTTTTATAAGATGTAGATATTAAAAATATAATCTTTATATTATAGAAAGGTTAAAGATATAATTTTTATATTTTAGAAAGAATAAAAAATTCGATTTTTAATTTATAGAAGATATAAAGATGCGATTTTTATATTATGTAGATAGTAAAAATAGGATTTTTATAGTATTGGAAGAATAAAAATATGATTTTTATCTTATATAACTAGTAAATTTTTGATCTTTATATAGTAGTGAGAATAAATGTATGATTTTTATTATATATGTTGAAATAAAAATGTGATTTTTATAGCGTTGGAATAAAAATTTGATCTTTATATAGGAAGTAAAAATATAAAAATATAATTTTTATGTAGAAAGAAGCGTTGTAAAAATATATATGTGAAGTAGAAATAAAAATATGATTTTTATTTATTGAAAAGAAGTAATAAAAATATAATTTTTATTATAAATAGTGGGAAAAAAACTGCATTGGAATTTCAAGCAGATCCAGACGGTTCAGCGGTTCAAAAGCAAAGCACGGCGGAGTGGAACCCTCTGTGAGAACTTCTCACTTTTAATTTTATTTCTAGTTGAAATATATACTAGGATGCAGACGGTGTTTAGTAGCACCCGACACCCGTCGTCCACAGACCATGGACGGCTTGTATGCTTGTTTGTTTGATTTTGATGTGTAGTTGATTGTGTGTTGTGATGTGAAATGAAATAAAATATTTTATAGTGGAAAATATTTTATAGTTGAAAATAGAATTTTTAACGTGTATTTAAAATGAAATAAATATAAACAATTCGGACGATTTTTTTTATATACACCCATTTGACTGATATTGATTGGGACGATAAATTTTACACATCGCCCAACTGCACAAATAATATCTGTGTTTGATTGTTTGAAACCCCACACGGGTATTGGGATGATATATGACATACACTAATCCCAATAATTTGTTATATGTCGATCGATTGATTGACAGACTGTTATAAGCGTTGAATATTTATATTTGATGCTTATACAGTGTTGAATGCACTTTCGATGATGGTTGATTATTTGTCGTTGTTGATATATACATGCGTTGTATGGAAGTCCATAGAAATAAAATCTATGGTAATTGACTGGGCCTCATTCCAGTTCTGAAATAGAATATTTGAAGAGAACTATTTGAATAAAATATTTGAATAGAAATATTTGAATAGAAATATTTGAAAAAGAAATATTTGAAATAGAATATTTGAAAATAGAAATATATGAAGCCGTGTTGATTAGATTGACGTCATTTTGACGTGAACGATATTTGTATCGATTTTATTCATTTTATAATGAATATTAAAAGTGATTTCAAAATCTGATATTTTGAAAAGAATTGGAATTCGAATTGAAATTGAATAGAAATGAATTCGAATTGAAATTGAATAGAAATGAATTCGAATTGAAATTGAATAGAAATGAATTCGAATTGAAATTGAATTGAATTGAAAACGAACTGAAATTGAATTAAAAATCGATTTGAATTGAAATTAATTAGAAACGAATTTAAAATGATTTATATAATACATTTTAAAAGGAAATCGGCGAAGTATATATTATATATATATATAATATAATGGCCTGAACAGAACGCACCGCGTTGCGATAGTTCGTGAATTTCGACCATTGACTTCGAATGGATATTGCAGGAGATCCGACCGTCGGATTCTCCTAAAATCAGAACCGTTTGGTTCGTATCGAAAAGTGCTTTCTAACAAATATTAGAAATTTGAAATCTCACGATTGGATTTGGAATTATGTCCAAATCAAATTTGGAAAAGGTCGTTGTAGGTGCAGTTCGATGGCCATTGATGAAAATCGACTGTACGGGCCTTGATAAAATTATTGAAAATAGTAATAATTTGTGTAAAATCATAAGAAATGATTTGGGAAGAATTGGGATGAAAAACTCCATATTTGAAAAGATAAAAATAGATTTTTATCGAAATAGACTAGTTTTGAACTAGAATTATAATTCTATTTATTTTTAAATAAATGAATTGAATTTTAAAAGGGTTTTAAAAGTAACCAGAATTTCCAATAATTGAATTGGAAGGGATGTGAATCGAAATTGTCTTTGGAATATTTCGATGTTGGATTTTGTGATTATACAGATGTTGTTATGGAAATTTGAAAGATATATGTATATCGTTATTTGCAATACGATATTTGTTGGCCGTAGAATTTGATATTGAATATAAGCCGATATATTTTCTATTCAGAGCCTTGTATTTAATATCAAATGTGATTTGGGTTTGTCGTGAATGGTGTCTTCATTAACATTGTTCTTAAGCCCAGTTGAGAAAAAGATTAAATCTTTTTGTTTAGATTTAATGAAGTGTACCAATTAAAAAATATTTAATTGGAATTGAATTAGTATTGATTTTTAGGTTTATTGCGAACAGTGTTCTAAATAACACTTGTTCTTTAACCCGATAATTAATGGAATGTGATTTTGGATTTATCGTTAACTATATTTCAGATGACACTGATTCTTTAACCCAATTAAAGATTAAAACTAAGTGTAGTTTTAATGAATCTTTAATTAGATTGAAAAGATCTAGAATGGAATATCACCAGTTTTACTCCAGGCGATAGTTAAATCTTTAATTAGATTTGAACGTGAAATGGTAATTGAATATACCGATAACACCATGGTGTTAGATATGAAGTATTACCAGTTTTACTTCATGGGATGAATAGGTTGGGATTGGAAAATAAATGATTACTTCGGTGTGGTTTGCTAATCCCGTCTAGTTTGAATTGTTATTCTAAGAAGGTTAAAGAATAAATTTAAAGAATTTATCTCTGATAAAATTAATGGGAACCTTTCCCAAAGTATAAGAATATTTGAATAAAAGTATATTCTGAATTGGAATGAGGCATATGTTGTGTTTATGTAACACTTGTTTATCATTTACGCGAGTTATTCTGAAAGACCGGGTCTATCCCATTCTGAATAACTGATTCGACGTGGTGTCGAGGATGAAGACGGTGGTCGAAGACCGGAGGTCTTCACGTCGTTTGGATAATTACTGATGATCTTGATTGGGCCGTACACCCAAGAGGAGGGAATCAGTTGGTCGTCGTCCAGACGTACTTGGAGATCGATGGATATGCGGGGTACTTGGTGCCTCCGGTTTCGTTTAGACCCAGAACGAACTTGTAAATGGACTGTGTGTCTGACATTGGATTTTAGTCTGTGTGATTGATTTCTATTAAATATATATCTGTTTGGCGGCAGAGAATTTATTCTCTTGCTTAACGCCCTTCTCTGAGACATACGAGCTCAGAGGTTATATATTGATGGATATCAAACGCATGGAGTGAATTGCCTGTGTGGCATGCCTAAGTGGGAATTGATCGAGGCTTCTGTTGAAAATCAAAGTCTTGTGGTTGATGATCAATGCACCGCCTATGTGGCATAGCTTAGTGTAATGTGAATTCGCGAGTCTCACACCCCGGTTGTGAACTAGAAACGGGAGAGGACCTCAGGGACGGCATGCATTTCCGTCTAGTTAGAAGTGGCGTCAGTGGTTTTACACGCCCTGATGAGTTTGACTTATGTGGTTGTTGCTAGGCGCCTCGGTTATATCGGTTTCGGCCGATGCATTCTGCTCGGCAGACGGATCAGACTTACGCCCCAAAGGGCGGGGAAACGCAGTGTTCAGGAATTTTAATCCACATCGGTGGACCAGCCCTGTCGCTCCAAGGCTTGTCTGCGCGCTTGCCTGAGACATGGGCTAGATTGTCTCGAATCGGTAGAGGATGATCCCTGGCCTCGGTTCATAGATGGAAATCCAATTTCCAATACGTGACGTTTCGATTTTAGTTGTAATCCTATATATGGCGACATAGTGGGATAGGGCGCTTATGCCGTCTATGATTGATACTTATGATTTAAAGTTGTTTTATACACTATACACTTATAGTAATAATAAATGATTTGTTTTAAACGTATCAAGCATTCTTGGCTATTATAAGGTAAAAACCCTATCCTTCGGCTTGCGTTGCATTGTGTGAGGGGACCTGGGTCTTATAATAGCTTCATTGTTCTTTATTTAGCATTGCCCTGTTGTTTTATGCACTGGTATTCTTGGGAGGAAACCCGTTCCGTGTTATACGGCGTGGTCCCTTGATTTACCGAACTTTAAAATAAAGATTAATAACTGTTTTAGTTCTCACACCAGTCCCATGACTAACCTGGAGTTTATTGTTTTAACCTAAACTCTGGGGGCCCTTATTTTGACACGGGCAGCTAGTAGTTTTGGTTTTGCAGATTTATATTCACAGGATCCTGATTTACAGCTGGAACGATACCCGGAAAGCTCTGTATCTGTGTATTACTTTCAGTTGTGTGTTGTATTATTTTTTCGCTGCTATGTAATGTATTGTAATCTCTGATATTTTCTGATGTATATTATTTGTTTATACTCTATATATACTTGTATTCGGATGAATTGTTGTAATTAACAATGAAATGTTCTTCTGTCTGCGTTCTATTTTGTCGTGTTCTCAAAAAAATCAGGCATTTCGAACGGTCTTGGTCGGTTTAGCGATTGATTCGGATTGAGCGAAATTCTCGATCGTGACAAAATGTTAATTTTGTTGAACACTATCTAATTATCCCAAAATGTTAATTTTGGTTTGATCCTTTTTAATATAAAAATGTTCATTTTTATGTAATCCTTTTTAATATATAAATATGTTATTCTTATTTCAAAAATCATGTTTTGACCAAAATGTGATTTTTATATCTATAATCATGTTTCAACAAAAAAGGTTATTTTATTTCACTAATCAAATTTAACACAAATGGAATTATATTTAGCTAACATGTTTAAGCAAAATGAATAATTCTAATTCTAATGTATATTCATAACAAAAATGTTATCTTATTGTTAATATACTTGATCAAAATGATATTCTTGTTTTGTCGATAATTCTATTTCGACAAAACACTAAAAACCATATCCATATTTTAATATTATTAATCTAACCAATTATGTTATTTCTATGTCAACATTACTTGATCAAACAAAATATGAGCATCGCAAATCAATCACAACAACAAACAAATTTCAATCCACAAATCACAGATCTGATTTTATCACATACACATATCGATTTCAAATGGAAAGAAAATAATAATTTAATTAATATTTAAAAGAGAAATCTCACATTGCTACTTGTCTGAATTTTCAACAGTCACCGTTTCAGTCCTGGTCTGTACGGTTATGTAGATCAGGTCCAGACGATTCCAACGCTTTCAGTTTCGCTGAATTCCGATCTAACACGAACAAGGTATGATGATTCATACATTGATTACATATTTATTTTAATTAAAATTTAATTAACACACTAACTTCATTGGTTAAGCCAAAACAGGCCGTGTCTTCTTCATTCTCTTCACAGCTGAAATCGAACCTATATGCTCCCACCGTTGACCACGAACGCACCGCCGTAGACACCACCGAACCGCAATCAACATGCACCACGCCGAGCGCCATCGAGCGAGCCACCCACGCCGAGACCGAGGCCGAGCTCGGTGGTCCCCATTGCATGGAAACCGAGCCAAAACGCACTGCCTTTCAAGGCCAAATATGACTAATCCGTGAGTCTAAACCCCATCACCACCGTACAACTTATAGAGCTCAGGAAGCTCTTTGATTTGGTTTTGGAATTACTGAAATCGATTGAGTGGATAAAGAGAAAATGGAGGAAGAAGTTTCGAAATTTCTGGCCATTGAAATGGACATGGCGGCGCCTGTACGGTTGAATGGAAATTTGGTTAGGGTTTAATTAGTTTAGGCTATTTATAATAATATTAATTCTCTAATTATCGTATTAAGCCCGTTAACCCATTTCTGCTTCAATTTCAGCCCAACGAAGAACGTCCCTAGGCAAATACCCCCGTTCCGGACGTGATGGAATGGGTCCCATCAGCCCATTTGGTCATCCCCGGCCTGTTTTATTTAACTTAATATTTAAGTTATTAATTTAATTAATTCAATCTTACATTTAAAATTACCCGGGCCACATACGACCTCTTAAAATTCCAGAAAAATTATATTTAGCTTTGTTTTGACAATACAGTTCCAAACAGACTAATTTCGTCGAATTCTGAGACTGTTTGAAAAACGGCCATTTTCTGGTCGATCCGATTTGACAGAAACTGACAAAACACGTTTTCTTTTGCCACGCTCACATATTAATTCGAAAAATTCTGGAAAATTAAACTTAACAATAATTTGACATTCCGGTTTCAATAAAAGTAGTTTTGTCGAAAACAGAGGTCGTTTTGCAAAATAGCTATTTTTAAGGGCTATATATTATATTAAAATATATATAAATTCTATAGTGACTTTTCTAAATTTTAATCTGGACATAACTTTCAAATTATAAAGTGAAACTTCAGTTTTTCATATTCGTTAGAAAGATATGGTTAAACAGATTCAAATATTTCTTATTTCGCTCAATTCTGATTTAAAATGAATCTTGTACACTCAGTCAAGTTCAAATTCAAATTTTCAAACTGCAGCGCAGTTTTAAACTCCTTTTATAATTAAATTAAACTTATACGTTTTAACTTCGATTAAAGTAAATTTTTAGTCGTTATTATTTAAAATAAACTATTTTAAATATTAAAATCCATTAAGATTTCTAAAAATAAAAAATTTAAATTGGCCCCAAAATTCCGGGTTATTACAATCGCCCCCACTTAAAATCTTTTCGTCCTCGAAAAGGAGCATAGCTAAACGTTGTTTAATTTAACCAACTCTTCTTTAAATTTTATTATTTATTTATCGTTTTCAATTAGTTAAATTAATAATCAAACATCACAACCAGCAATCGATTATTTGATTAACTTTTTAAATATAAATAACTTTTATATATATAATCAAAAATCATATTTTTAGTGCAAATCACAGCAATGTGTACTAACTAAGTTTTGGTTCTCATACCAGTCAATGGAAATATATAGATATACCACTTTCGAAATTCGAAAATAAATACTGATAATGCTACAGCATTATCAGAATTATTCCCGGGCGGCTAGAGTGTGATTATATATCTATCCAGTATATCAAAACTTCGAATATCCGTTAATTACTCGTATATTCAAAATATTTATATACTCGATTGTCCAAATTAAAATATAATAATATACTCAAATACGTATATTAAGATAAAATTTTCAAAATAATTTTTTTTTTACTTTTTTTTAAAGAAAATAATACTCTTCACACTCGTTCTAGGATACTACAGATCCCATCTCTAATGAGTTATTCTCATTGGATATTACTAATCCAATCTCTGATGAATTCTTTCGTTCGGTTCTAATATGTCTTGTTCTCTAGATCTGTAAACCAAAGCTCTGATACCACATGTGATGACCCAAACTTCCCCGTAAAGGAAAGCCTGGATTGCTTAGAGAACAACACACATCAGAACATAAACTGAAGAACATTTTTATTGCTGGTTACAACAATTACATCAGAGTACAAGAATATAACAGATTACCAATACTTATTACACAAAAGAAATACAGTAATATCAGAGATTTAAATTACATTTAAATAGCAGCGGAAAAATATTACAAATACACAACCAAAAGGAATACACGGATACAGAGCTTTCCGAATATCACTTCAGCTGTAAACCAAGATCCTGTAAATATCTACAAAAAGCTACTCGACCGCCCGTGTGGAAAATATAGGAACCTGAGTTTTCCAGTGAACCAAACTAAAGGTCAGTCATGGGATTGGTATGAGAAATCTAACTTAACTAACCTAATAATAAGACTAATCATAGGACCACGCCGCCAAAGCGGAACGGGTTTACTCCATCGGATTGCCAGTGCATAAAATAAAGTAAATCGTTAAACAACGCAATGCTTTTTAGAAAAATGAAACCATTATAAAACTCAAGTCCCATCACACAATGCAACGCAAATCGGAGGATAGAGTTTTACCTTATAATGGATAAAAATGCCTGATACGATAAAAACGGATTTGATATTATCATTAGTGTATATATGTTTTCAAAAACAATTTCAATCATAATGTATTAATCATAGACGACATGGGTACCATATATCACGTCGTCATACTAGTTCTACAATCAAAACTGCATGGTGTCGTATTGGAAGTTGGTTTTCCATCATGAAATCGAGGCTAGGGATCGTCCTCTCCGATTCGAGACACTCTAGCAAATGCCTTAGGATCACACCTATGGGCAACCCTTGGATGCGGTAGGGCCGGTCCCCACCTAACGGTAGTTGATTAATTATGCCTGAACACACGTTTCCCGGTCCCTCTGGACCTCCATATGACCACTGACGACCTATAATCCTGAGGCGCCTCAATCCATCATCCACATAAGTAAAATGCCAGCCAGTTTAAGCACTGACACTACCCCTAGCTAGAAAGAAACGTGTGCACTCCCTACAGTCCATATCCCGTATTTGACTCATACCGGGGTGTGAGGATCGCGAAGTCACGCTATACACAAAGCTATGTCGTAATAGGCTATACTTTGATCATCCCACAAGGCCCTGCTTTTCAAAAAAAGCCTTGATCAATTGCATCTTGGCGTGCCACATTGACAATTCACGCCATGCGATCAATCACTATTAATATATACCGGGGTGTTAAGCAGAGAATAAATTCTCCACCACTAATCAGATATACATTGCTAAAAATCAATTTAATTCACATGGAACGAAATCCAATGTCAGACACGCATCCATTTACAAGTTGGATATGAACAAAATCGGAGATACCTGAGAGGTCCTCGCATATCCGGACAATCAACAATACGTCTGGGCGGCTACCACTGAAGCCCCTTCAAGGTAGCTACACCCATCATGGGTCTCAGTAGCAACACATCCATTCAATGTGAAGATCGTCAGTCTTCAACCACCGTCTTCATCTTCGACTCTTCATCGTCGTAGTAATTATTCGGAATGGGTTAAACCCGGTCTTTTCGAATAATTCATGTATTTTTATAATTAAAAATCAAGTACTATAAAACACATCCAACGTCTCATTCCAATTCAGAATATTCTTTTAAATAAAATATTCGCATTATCTTATCAAGGATAAATTCTTCAAATTTATCTTAAATCTTTCTTTTAAAGATTTATCAAAATCCCAATTTGGTTTTAAATATCAAAAATCATTATTCAATGATTATTTAAATTTAAGAAATTAATCTTATTTTTAACTGGGTTAAAGAACTAATGTCATTTAAAAACATAGTTCACGGTAAACCCATAATCATCTTCCATAAAATATGGAATCTTCACAGAAATCAAATCAATATATATAATCGTTATAAATTTCTACATCCGACCAATAATATAAATGGAATAACGGCAAAGCCTCTTAAATTCCATATGTTGTATCGGTCTTCTTTTACAGAAGCTTAGCTCGGTTATTATTAATTCGAATTCCATTCAACTCCAATTTAATATATTAAATTACAAAACTTGGCTTTTGGAAAATTCTCATTTAAATCTTAATAAAAGATTTATAAATTCCAAATCATACTTTTCACTGTCAGTTGGGTTAAAGAACACATGTCACTTAAAAACACAGTTCACAATAAACCCAACTTACATTTCGTCTTATTTCAATTACTAAATATAATTGAAAACTATAACAATCTAAATAAAAGATTATTCCCTTCATACGGGGTTTAAGAACAGTGTTATTTAAGACCCTATTCACGACAAACCCAAAATCCAATTCATTTAATTTAATTCCAAATAAATATTAAATAATTGGAAAACTTCATTAAATCTAAATTTAATGATTAATTCTAGTTGATAACTGGTTCATTTCAATAAAAATATAATTTTCCAAAATATATTATTTTCTAAAATATATTCTAAAATATTTTTTTCTAGAATATCCTTTATTGGAATGTGACTCAATAAACAACCATATATTGCATGAAATCAACCATCATGATAAATAATTATCAAACACCCAAATAACAACCAACGTGGATTCTACACTAAATATTGTTACTAGTGTAGATCAAATATCATCCCAACACCCATGTGGGGTTCCATCCTACAATCAAATAACAAATTATTTGTGCACTTGGGAGATGCGCAAAAATTATCGACTCAATCACATAAACAAGTTGGATGACTTGCAAACGGGTGTGTAATATTCAGTTTGAATATACTAACAATATATTCAACACATCAAACATTTCAACATCACAGACATATGTTTCAATTCTTTTTATTGTGGATAAATGACAAATAAAATCTAATCTCTTATTTCAATTCCTTTTTTTTAACAAACGACAATAAAAATCTAATCTCCTTTAAACAAACAAAAATGTAAATTTGTCTAATTCCTTTTGAATATACAAAAATGCCTATTTTTGTTTAACTCTTTTTAATGCACAAAAACGTTTATTTTGGTTTAACTCTATTTAATGACCAAAAGTGATTATTTTGGTTTAACTCTGTTTAATGACCAAAAATGTCTATTGTTAATTCATTTCTTTTAAATGACAAGAATGTCTTTTTTATTTTAGTTTACATTTTCTAACAGAAATGTACTTTTTATTCTAAAATACATTTTCTAGCAAAAATGTATATTTTACTCTACTTTTCATTTTCTAACAAAAATGTATATTTTATTCCAATTCTTCTAATGTAACAAAAATGTACATATTTAATTTCATTCTTTTAAAGTGACAAAAATGTCCATTTTTACATCATTCTTTCAAAGTGGTAAAATGAATGTTTTCTAATTCACACTTTTTAAAGTGACAAAAATGAATGAATTTACTTCATTCTTTTCAAAGTGACAAATTGAATGTTTTCTAATTGATTTTTCTAAAGTGACAAAAATGAATGTTTTCTAATTCATTCTTTTCAAAATGACAAAAATGTCTCCTTTGCTCTAATTGTTTTAAAGTGAAAAAAATTGTAATTTTGTCTAGTTCCTTTTAATGTACAAAATATGATGATTTTGCCTAATCCTATTCAATGTAACAAAATATGATAATTTGGTCTAATCTTTTCAATGTAACAAAATATGATAATTTGGTCTAATTTTCTTAAAGTAAACAAAAATGTTATTTTTGATCTTCGTTATTTTTAAAGTAAACAAAAATGCTAATTTTTTTCTTTAATCCTTTTTAATGATCAAAATGTAATCTTTCTTCTTAATCAACAAAAATGTATTTCTGTTTTAATCCTTATTAATGATTAAAAAAATGTAATCCTCCTTCATAATGAGAAAAATGTATATATTGGTTAACTCTTTTTAATGACCAAAAATAAATGTTTTGTTTCATTCCTTATAAATGACAAAATGTGTATTTTTACTTCGTTCCTTTTTAATGTGGCAAAAATGTCCATTTCTAATTCATTCTTTTTAATGTATAAAATATACATTTCAATTCATTCTTTTTAATGTATAAAAATAATTCATTCTTTTTAATGTATAAAAATAATAAATTTGTCTAATTCTTTTAATGTAAACAAAATGTGATGTCTGATCTTTTTAAATAAACAAAATGTAAATTTTTATCCAACCCTTCTAAATGACCAAGTATGTATATTTTGGTCTTATCATTTTTAGAATAACAAAAAATGAATATTTTTATTTCATTACTTTTAAGTGACAAAAATGTCTATTTTTGTCTGATTCTTTTAATGTAAAAAAAATGAATATCTTTTCTATTTTTAACTAATCTTTTTCAATGTGTAAAAAAGGTTCATTTTCTATTTCACTAACATATTCTAATTACCAAAAAAATGTTAATTTTGTTTAACTAAAATCTAATTAACAAGAAATGTTAATTTTGTCTAATATAATCTAATTAACATAAAATGTTAATTTTGTTGAACACAATCTAATTAACCCAAAATGTTAATTTTGGTTTGATCCTTTTTAATATAAAAATGTTCATTTTTATGTAATCCTTTTTAATATATAAATATTGTAATGACCCGAAAATCCGGTCCAATTTGAGCTGACCAAAAACACAAGTCCAACCCCAAATTAAACTGAAAATCGGGAAATTAATAGAAAGAAAACAGAGGGTGAGGAAAGATAAGATAGAAACTTAGAATAGAAGAAGAAGAAGAACACAACATCAGAGTAACACGAATCTCACAACGGAATGAATAACATATAATATATATAACATAACTTGAAATATATATCTGTACTTGAATATACATCATTATCAAAGTACAACACTTACAACACAGACAGTATATCTGTAAATCCTTACTACTTGACTGCCCGTACAAAATTGGGCACCCAAGAGTTTAAGGAAAACAACAAAGTAAACTCCGGGTCAGTCATGGGACTGGTATGAGTAAAACAGTTTAAAATATTTCGAACAAGTAAACGATATCTCATAAGACCACGCCGTATAACGGAACGGGTTTTTCCCTTATGAGAATCCAAAGTATCTTTATATCAAAAACTTTTGATATTATAATAATGTCTATCAACCACAATATAATAATCATCTAGCAGAAACGCTTTCATCTCACGTTCTACATATATAGTATACAAGCAAAACCGCAAGCACGTATAGGGTAATGGATTTCCAACTATGACAAGGTATGGAACCACCTTTCGCTAGTGTACCTCTAGAAAGGAATGCACTGGGTTTAACAAGAACATCTTGCAACCCTGACACACATGACCGACCACTCATTTCGCTTGAGTGTATCGAATGTATATCACCAACGGTTGGGATCAGCAACCGTTTCCCGAATGGGACAGCATCAACAATAGATTTTTAGAAATAATTGAAACTCTAGATCAGGTGATTATACACCCTAATTCGGGTGACCGACTTAGCCATGCTGCCTGCCCGATTTCTGTCATTTACCGGATGTGAGGCTAGAAGCTACGCTTTATCATCACATCAGATTCATTTTGAATGCCACATCGTCAAATCCATCAAATCACCGACTGACGTCCTCAACCATACATTATGTGTTAGCCAAAAGAAGTTTCCTTCTCCGCTTCCACTCTTGGTACGGTTGAAGAAATCAATATACGTGATCGTTTGGAAATACTCTATCAGACACTCATCCATACAAGTCATCCAGGAACAGGATGAACCGAAGGCACTATTCAATACATCCATCTTAGACATTGTTATCTTAGACTTATACAATAGCCCTTGCACTTTACTCCGTCTTCAATTATCTTTGGCATATATGATTCGCAACGCTTATGCCAATACAGAGTGGTTCTTTGGATAATAATCCAACCAGTCTCTCCATATTAACAACGTTAAAATGGTCAAAACTTTGATAGTCGGTGAGTTAACTATCAAAGAAAAACAGGTGTTCAAACAACGATATTATTTCCAGGAGGAAATTATATCGATCAATCATCATTCAACACTTATCTCTGTATTTCATTAATTTACTTATCTCCTGTTTCCCTATATTCAACATTTCTTATTTTCTAAATTTAGAAAATATATGTTATTACCATTGAAAACATTTCCATTTCTTGTTTTCTATATCAGAAAACATTTCTGGTTCTTATTTGGAAAACCTTTCCAAAACTCCTTCATTGGACTTAGACAGATGTTTAACAAACCATCGTGATGCCAAATCAAACCATTTCCCTTAATTACTAAATTCACTTAACCATCCTTTAGTGCTGAACCTTAACCATTCCTTAGTTAAAACGAAGCCAATCAAGTTGGGGTAGAACTACCTCTCAGACCTTAACTGAACAACATTTCTAATTTTGAAATAGGTAAAGTTCACTTTATATTTCTTTAACACTTCCTTACGTAACTCTCCTTCTGTAACAACCCGGAAATTAAGGATAAATTTAAAATTTTTATTTCATAAAAATTTGTTAGAAAATACGGGAGAATTTAAAATTTTCTATTTTTAAATTAAAATAATAATAGTAGTTGAATCCTTGATTTTATTTTAAAGGTTCAATAGATTTTTTTTTACAAGAAATTGACACAAAGTTGAGTGTCAACTATAAGATATGTTTGATTTGAAAAATTAAAATCTATTTGTTTCACTTTATTTATATAGTAAATTTCATGTCGCATGTGATAGACAAAGTAACATTCGTTAATTAATGTTGACATTAATAAACAAATAAATCATGCACGTTCATATCATAAATGCCATGTTTATTCTTTCCAAATCATGCCTGCATGTATCTTTATTTCAACCTGGTAACTTTTCATTTTCTTAACTCACTATGCGTTAAAAAAAAAGTTTGGATCTTTGTTGGTTTTGTTTTGTGAAACAATGAAATTTGAGAAAATAGAGTACAATCTTTATTTGGTTTTATGGAACGATGCAATTATAAAATAAAGTGGGAATTTTTATGTAACATGGAAATTGAAAGTAGAGTTGGAATCTTTATTTATGAAACATTGAAAGGGAAATAAAGTTTTAACCTTTAATTTAGTTTAAAACTAATAAATGTTTTCATGTAATCTAGTTTCAAAAATTACATGTTTTGTTTCAAAATAAAATCACATGTTTGTGTCAAATTAAATTACATGTTTTGATTTGTGTTTCAAACTAGGATTACAAGTTTCATTGCCACTTTCTTTTGAAAACAAAACAGTACATTTTGTTGTAAATTTTAGCTTCAACAAAATATTTCATTTTGTTGTTAATTTTAATTTCAACTAAATAATTCATTTACGTTACATGTTTTAATTAACATACATTACAACTGAAATTAATGTACCTTAGCTAGTAATTAATGTATGTCAAAATAAGAAGGAACGGAATTGGAAATTTCCACAAGAATATATAATGTTAATTAGTCTTATATATTTGAAGTTCGAATTCTGTAAATATGAATAAAAGGTAAATATATGACGAAAGAATTAAGGAAGGGTAATGAAATAGGTTACAAATTAGTGTTGTAATTAATGTAAAGAAAACAGTCGACTAAGTATAAAATTATGAATGACATTAATTAAGAGATTTATTGGTTTAAATTATATGTGTAAACGTTTGCATGGATATACACACATCAACATGATCAAAGCCTAAATCAGTTATACATGTTTTGAAATTTAAAAGGTTGCAATTAGAAGCAAGCATTTAATTTGTTATAAATACAAAGAGGCATATAGAGGAAATAACTTGTGCATTTATTCTCTACTCTCTCTCCTCTTCTATTGATCATTCAAATTTATTTTTAGACATGAAACTATTCCTTTTATTCACCTTTTGTTCTCTCTTCTTTTTATATATTTATAATCTTCAAACCTCATATATAAATAAATAAAAATATTATAAATTAAGGATTAAACAATTCCTAGAAACCCTAAAATATACCGTATAAAATACGGTTCTACTGTTCTTCATCATTCTCCCTTCTCAAATCAGCCGCCTTCCCTTCCAATCCATCTCTCTTCAAATTCTCCTCCCTCACATCAAATCAGAACCCATACCATACACCGTTTCGAAGCTCTTCTTCTCCTCTTTAATCTCCGACCAGTTTCATATCATCTCATAGTCCGTAGCTCGTGGGCCAAGCCTCCAAACCTGGCGCCTTTCAGCCGCCGCCGGTCGTGCCTCCCAGCGTGCTTGGCACACGTGGCCCCCTCCAAGCCGGTCCTTCTCCAACCGACGGCGCTCCAAACCGTCCATCCTAGCTCCTGCAATCCGCGGTCAAAGTTTTGAACCCATTTGTAAAACTCACGGCCGATTATTCAGAAGGAGAAGAAGAGGTTTAAGCCTTAACCATGGTTATTAATTTAATTTTAAAATAAAATTACTAACTTGTTTAATCCATAACTCTTCCATATGGATTCGAAATCTGAAAATTTCAGAAGCGTTGTGATCGTACGAAGGAGGTCTACGCCTCAAGACTGAAACGGGGAATTTCTGAGCTATTGGAATTTTCAGCAAAATCGCAACGAATGTGAGATTCTCTATTTAAATTTATTAATAAATTAAATTATTTAGATTGCGATGAGATATACATATAATTACGGTTCAGATCTGTTTCGTATGATCGTATTTGTGATGGTTGATTCTGTGTTTGCAATGAATAGTATAGATCCATGTGATTGTCACTTATTCTATGATATACACCTTATTTAGAATTGAATGGACAAATTTCCAATTCAAAATAAAAGAAAATGTTTGTTATTATTTCTACATCTAGTTTAGAATTGAATTGACAAATCCTCAATTAAAAATAGAAAGTGTTTACCACTGTTTATACATCGTGTTTAGAATTGAATTGGCAAAGTTTCAGTTCAAAATAGAAAATGGTTGTCACCATTTATACACCTTGTTTAGATGTGAATTGACAAATTTTCAATTCAAAATATAAAGAATATATTTGTTACCATTTACAGTTTATCGCTTGTGTTAGAAATTGAATTGATCCAAGATATAGAAATAAAAAAGATTTTATTTTGTTGCATTCCTCGATGCGAACAAAATTACTAATAAAAAGATTATATTTTATTGCATTCCTCGATGCGAACAAAATTACTAATACAAAAGAATTATATTTTGTTGCATCCCTCGATGCGAACAAAAATGTCAAAAATAGAAATTCACCAAAGATTATATTTTGTTTATATTTTTCTAATGCGAACAAAATATTAAATAAGTAAAGAGTAAAATAAAAGAAAAGGAAAAAAATAAGACTTGAAATAAAACTCATTTTTTTTATTTTACATTGTATCATGTATATGTCACTGGAAAACAAAACTTACTTTTGCTTCCCATTTCATAATGTAAATAACACTTGAAATAAAAATTTACTTTTTGTTTTATTTACGTTTTCATAATGTAAATGACACTTGAAACAAAATTTACTTTTGCTTTATTTACATTTTCAGAATGTAAATGAAACTTGAAACAAAGATTTATTTTCTATTTTCACTTCATGATATGGATACGAATTGAAATAAAACTTACATTTTTATTTTTGTGTTCTCAATACACAAATAGAACTCGGAAACAAAGTTTACTTTTTATTTTATTTACACTTATATAATGTAAATATGAATTTAAACAAAATCATCTTTTTATTTTATTTACATTTGCATAATGTAAATAACATTGTAGACAAAGTTTACTTTTTTATTTTTATCCACATTTGTATAATGTAAATAACACTTAAAAACTTATACTTTTCTTTTGTGTTCTTAAAACACCAATAAAACTTGAAACAAAAATTTTACTTTTTATTTTCACTTTAAAATGTGGACATGAATGGAAATAAAAACTTACATTTTCATTTGTGTTCTTAAAACACAAATATGACCTGCAACCAAGATTTACCTTTTTATTTACGTCTTATAATGTAAATAAAACTTGAGAATAAAATTTACCTTTCTATTTATATTTTACAATGAGAGGATAAAACTTGCTTTTGGTTTTGCAGGAACAATGCAAAACAAACTCTTAAAAAAAAAAGAAAATTACTTTTTGTTCGCATCCACAATTGCGAACAAATTATAAAGATTAAAAATTCACTTTTTGTTTGCATCCACAAATGCGAACAAATGATAAAGATTTAAAATTTCACTTTTTGTTCGCATTCACAAATGCAAACAAATCATTGTAATAAGAAATTAGCCTTTTGTTTTGCATCCACCAATGCGAACAAAACATTAGAATCAAAACTTACTTTTGTTTGCATTTACAATGTAAACAAACCTTTCAAAATAAAATTCACCTTTTTGTTCGCATTCACAATGCGAATAAGATGTTAGAAATAAAATTTACTTTTTTTTTCTTTCCCGCATTAATAATGCGAATAAATCACGATTTATAAAGAATACACATTTTGTTTGCATTTTCTATTGCAAACAAATATAATTTGAAAAGGGGTAAATGTATCGTTTTCGCTTTTCGATTAAGAAGTTAATCTTTTTGTTTTCATTTACTATACAAACATTTACATAGCAAATTAAGCCATACTTTTATTTGTGTTTTTAACACAAATTTTCACATTTAAAAGAAGTTAATCTTTTATACTTGCAATCACAATACAGGTATTTCATAAGAATAGAAATCATCTTTTATACTTTCATTTACATTGCAAGTATCTCATAAGAAAAGAAATTATCTTCTATACTTGCATTTGCAATGCAAATATTGTATAAGAAAAGAAATCGTCTTTAATACTTGCATTTATAATGCAAGTATTGCATAAGAAAATAAAACCATTCTTTTTACTCGCATTTATAGTGCAAGTATTGCATAAGAAAATAAAACCATTCTTTTTACTCGCATTTATAGTGCAAGTATTGCATAAGAAAATAAAACCATTCTTTTTACTCGCAATGCAAGTATTGTATAAGAAAAGAAATCGTCTTTTATACTTGCATTAATAAGTGCAAGTATTGCATAAGGAAATAGAACCATTCTTTTTTACTCGCGTTTATAATGCAAGTATTGCGTAGGAAAATAAAGTCGTTCTTTTTATTTGTGTTTCAACACAAATATATGCATAGATAATAAAAACATTTCTTTTATTTGCATTCATTATGCAAACACTTGCATAGAAATAAAAACATTCCTTTTTATTTGCATTCATTACCACAAACATTTGCATAGAAATAAAGCACTCTTTTTATTTGTGTTCTTGCCACAAACATTTGCATAGAAAATAAAGCACTCTTTTTAGTTGTGTTCTTAACACAAAAATATTACATAGGAATAAATCATCTCTATATTTATGTTCTTAACACAAATACATATAGGGAAATGAATGCCTTTTTAACTTTGTCCTTTGACACAAATATCAACATAGGATTTAGGTTCATCTTTATATTTCTATTTCCAATACAAATATGACCTAGAAATAGAATTCATCCTTTTATTTATATTCTCCAATACAAATAGGTCATAGAAATAAAAGTGCATCTTCTATTTGTACACTCTATTGCAAATGAAACTTAGAAATAAAAGCTACGTATTTTTATTTACATCCCTCGATGTAAATAAACATGAAAGAAAAGTACAATTTTTTTATTTATTTGCGTTCCACAACACAAATAAGATTTGGAAATATAAAATTAAGAGTTATATTTCTATGATTGGTAAAACACATTTTGTTAAACATTAAACATGAATGTGTGTGTTAGGTAGACAGTTCATTCTTTACGGGACATGTTACCCATGTTAATATTATCGCCAAATGATTTATATTCATAAATATAAATAAGAATAGCGACAAATCATTATTCAATACTATTAATGATATGAAATGGTTTAAAACTTTATATATATACGATAACCATTTGAAAAGACCGAGTCCATCTCATTTCAAATGATTATACGGCGATATCCAAATTAAAGAGTTGAAGACGACGGTCGAAGACCGACGATCTTTAAGGCGGATGGTTGTATTGCTATTATTGGCCTTGATGGGAGTAACTACCTTGATGGGTTGATGGTAGTGATCATCTGGACGTTCTTGTTGATTGTACGGGTTTGGCTTTTGCTCAGACCCAGAGCATAAGCTAGTAAATGGATGCGTGTCTGACATTGAATTTTGTTCCATGTGAATTACATCGATTTCTGTTAATTTATGTCTGTTTGGTGGTGGAGGATTTATTCTCTACTTAACACCCTGGTATATATTAATAGTGATTGATCGCATGGCGTGAATTGTCAATGTGGCACGCCAAGATGCAATTTATCAAGGCTTTTGTTGAAAAGCAGGGCCTTGTGGGATGATCAAAGCATAGCCTATTACGGCATAGCTTTGTGTACATCGTGACTTCGCGAGCCTCACACCCCGGTATGAGTCAAAAACGGGATATGGACCGTAGGGAGTGCACACGTTTCTTTCTAGCTAGAGTGGTGTCAGCGACCTACCAGCCCTGACATTTTACTTATGTGGATGATGGATTTTGAGGCGCCTCGGATTTTTATAGGCCGATAGTGGTCATATTATAGGTTCAAAGGAACCGGGAAGCGTGTGTTCAGGCATAACCAATCCACTGCCGATAGGCGGGGACCGGCCCTACCGCATCCAAGGGTTCACTGCGGGGGATCCTGAGGCATTTGCTAGAGTGTCTCGAATCGGAGAGGAGCTTGCCCCTAGCCTCGACTCATGATGGAAATCCCATTTCCAATACGACCTTGCGGTTTTGATTGTAGAACTAGTATGGCGACATAGTAGGATGGGGTACTATGCCGTCTATGATTGATACATTATGATTTAAATGTTTATTATATATATACCCATATATATACACACTAATAATAATAATATCGTTTTCACGTATCAAGCATCTTTTGACCATTATATGGTAAAACCCTATCCTTTGGTGTGCGTTGCATTGTGTGATGGGACCTGGGTCTTATAATGGTTTCATTTTTCCAAAAAGCATTGCGCTGTTTGATGATTTCCTTTATTTTTATGCACGGTAATCCATTGGAGTAAACCCGTTCCGCGTTAGCGGCGTGGTCCTTGGATTTGCCTTATTACTATTAGATAAACTAGTTAAGAATTCTCACACCAGTCCCATGACTGACCCGTAGTTTGTTTCACCTTGCGAACTCGGGTGCCCTCTTTCCACACGGGCAGTCAAGTAGCTTTTTGCAGATATCTTTATCTCTTTAGCAGGATCTTGGATCGAACCTTAAAGCTGTGTACTGAGCATTGAAGTCTTCCGCTGTGTATTATATTAATTTCTTGTAATATAATCTTCCGCTGTAATATATTTATTCGATGTACTCTGATATTCTATACTCTAATGTAACGTTATTATAATGCTATAAAAGTCTTTTGTTATTTGTTCTGATGTTGTAGTATGCCCAGAGTTAATGCATTCGAGAATTTCTAACTTTTGGGTCAGACCTGTGTGGTTTATGGTCGATCCAACGGGTAGGAATTTTCGGGTCATTACACCTTCGAATCATCTCTTATTCGATAATTCTTTCCTTCGAATAAGGTATATTCGATAACTCTATTCAATTTACTCTATTCGAATTACCCTTATCAATTAACTCTATTGGACTTACGCTATTGGATTAACTCTATCGGACTAACGCTATTTATTTACTCGTTTCACTTAACTCCTTTCGAATAAACTATATTCGATAACTCGTTTAACTCTATTCGAATAAACTATATTCGATTAACTCCTTTTACTTTATATTCGAATAAACTATATTCGATCAACTCATTTCCTTTAACTCTAATCGGTTAACTCCATTGAATAACTAAATTCGATAACTCCTTCGAATAACCAAATTCGATAATTCCTTTCGAATAAACTATATTCGATTACTCACTTCGATTAAACTAATCGATAACTCTTTTCGATTAAACTATAATCGATAACTCCTTTCCTTTAACTCTATTCGAATAAAATAATATTCGATAACTCCATTTGGATAACTCTAGTTCGATTTACTCTAACTGATTTTCTCTAACTAGTTTAACTCTAACTGGTTTAACTCTAACTGGTTAACTCTAACTGGTTTAACTCTAACTGGTTTAACTTTAACTGGTTAACTCTATTTGATTAACTCTAACTGATTTTCTAAATATTCCCTTTTTAATTCTATTTGTAAATGGTTTAACAAATATCTCCTGCTTCCCTATATTTGTAAAGGTTTTACAAATATTCTTCTTCCTATTTGTCTGACAAATATTTTCCCTTTATATTTGTTTTTACAAATATCTTACTTATCCTTGTTTTACAAATAATTTCCTTACTATTTGTTTTACAAACAATTTCCTTTTTAATTCCTTTTCATAAATATTTATTTAACAAATAAATATTTCTTTTTATAAAATCTTTTGATTTTATAAATATTTCTTTTCAACATAACATTTGAAAATCTCCTTTACAACATTCCAGTATTTCTTATGGTATTTAACATACCATGTAACAACGATAAATATCGTCCAAGCACACATAATCAACAACAGATTATATATCACATCATATATCACAATATATGAATCACAGTAAAATAAATGTTGAGGAATCCAGTTTCCCTGCATCACAGATGTTAAACAATATAGATAACATAACTTTTCAGTTCCATATGATATATTCTGTTAAACAGAATCAATATAGAAACTCAACTAACTGACTAGCAGTTCAATCAAACAGTCAACACACAGTCAATCGGCCAATATTTAATAGTTCTAAAAATACAACATGAAATTATAAACTGTTCATAGTTAGTGAGATTTACTCACATTGGCAATTCATCGTTAAAGAACGATAAAGTGTTGTTTGATTTGAATCAAACAGTTTATTTCGCCATAAATTCATACGAGCTCTACCCCTCTCCCAGTCAGTCTCATTGTGTTGTTCTCGTCCATACGATCCCAACGCAACTTGCGGTTTGTCAATCTGGTATCGTATGTAGAAGAAACGTATTCTAGAAGTTAACAATATTTTTAAATAAATAAAACTTTAAATCTATTTAAAGAATTTGGGCCTCACATACCAACTTCGGCCCAACACCCCTCTTGAAACACGACCCGCCTCAAGTCCTTCTTCCCAAAAGAAAATGTCGTGCTCCAGGCATCAATTCGACAGCCATTTCCCACTCATTTTCCTCCTCGTTCTCCCTCTTTCCAACCTTAAATCGAAAACAACTTTCACCAAACCACTCGGCGTCTCAACCTCTTTATCCCCATACCCTTCTTTTGAAACTCGACCTCCGCCAGAAGCATGCAATGAAGACCTAATCCTCCGTTCACCAGTACAGGGCGCTACCTCATTTTTATTTCCAATTCTTATGATTTTTAGAGAATTGATTTTGGTTTTTCTTTTTAGTTTCCTTGCTGTGTTTTGGGTTATACGGTATTTATAGGTTGTTCTTGGTTGGTGGCACTTGTGGCTGGGAATACAGGCTGTGTGGCATGTTTGTGGTCAGGGAAAAATGGTGGGATAATTTAAATTTGATTTTTATATTTTATTTTATCCATTTCATACTCGTCTCTCGTCCTTAAAAATCCCTGCGACTATATACGACATCCAAAAATCATATAAATTGAAATGTAGCTAGAGTTCGACATTACGGTCCCAACGAAACTGGTTTCGTCGAATTCCGACTTCGTATGCTCACACAACATATTTTTAACTATCGAAATACTGACTGTTTTCTCACTCTAAAAATCCGTACGACCACACAGTGACTCTAAAAATCACGAAACTGAAAATCTAACAACTATTTGACATTGCGGATCCAAAAAATTAGTTTCGTCGAATTCCGACTTCTTTTGCAAAAGTGGCAATTTTTAAAGCTCTGAATGACCCATTTAAATATATAAATATATTTAAATATAATTAAATAAAAAAATTAATAAATTAATATTATCGTATATATTCGCAGTGGAACACCATCCAACTCTAGAATATTCCTATATGAATTTCTAACTCGATATTCACTTCTGGGTCAACCCGATATTCGATTTATATTGAAATTCCTTTTTAAAATATAAATAATTCCTTTATAAATTATAAAGGAATTCCACAGGGACTTTTCTGAAATTTGATTTGGACGTAAATCAAAATCTACATGACGAAATCCCGATTTTTCTCTTCCACTAGAAAGATATACTCCACCAACTCCTAACGTTTCTTGTTTCACAGAAATCCGGCTTAAAACGAATCCTGTATATTCAGTTGAAGTTCAAATCGCTAATTAACGAACTGCAGCGCCATTTCAAGCTCGATTTTAATTATAATATAATTATATGTTCAAACTGTCGTTTATATAATATATTCGTTGTTTAAATTAAATTCCAAGCTGAATTAAATATCATAGATGATCCAGTTCACACAATATCGCAATTTCAGCCAATTCTGATTTATTTCAGAATTAAATATATTATTTAATTTATTATTTTAATTAAATATTCATCATTATTTAATTCCACGACCATTAAATTCTCTATATCACTATTTATATACTTAAATAAAATAATTATAATATCTCTGCCAATGCGGGTCATTATAAATATGTTATTCTTATTTCAAAAATCATGTTTTGACCAAAATGTGATTTTTATATCTATATTCATGTTTCAACAAAAAAGTTTATTTTATTTCACTAATCAAATTTAACACAAATGGAATTATATTTAGCTAACATGTTTAAGCGAAATGAATAATTCTAATTCTAATGTATATTCATAACAAAAATGTTATCTTATTGTTAATATACTTGATCAAAATGATAATCTTGTTTTGTCGATAATTCTATTTCGACAAAACACTAAAAAACATATCCATATGTTAATATTATTGATCTAACCAATTATGTTATTTCTATGTCAACATTACTTGATCAAACAAAATATGAGCGTCGCAAATCAATCACAACAACAAACAAATTTCAATCCACAATTCACAGATCTGATTTTATCACATACACATATCGATTTCAAATGGAAAGAAAATAATAATTTAATTAATATTTAAAAGAGAAATCTCACATTGCTATTTGTCTGAATTTTCAACAATCACCGTTTCAGTCCTAGTCTGTACGGTTGTGTAGATCAGGTCCAGACGATTCCAACGCTTTCAGTTTCACTGAATTCCGATCTAATACGAACAAGTTATGATGATTTATACATTGATTACATATTTATTTTAATTAAAATTTAATTAACACACTAACTACATTGGTTAAGCCAAAACAGGCCGTGTCTTCTTCGTTCCCTTCACAGCTAAAATCGAACCCATATGCTCCCACCGTTGACCATGAACGCACCGCCGTAGACACCACCGAACCACCGTCAACTTGCACCACGCCGAGCGCCATCAAGCGAGCCACCCACGCCGAGACCGAGGCCGAGCTCGGTGGTCCCCATTGCATGGAAACCAAGCCAAAACGCTCCGCCTTTCAAGGCCAAATCCGACTAATCCGTGAGTCTAAACCCCATCACCACCGTACAACTTATAGAGCTCAGGAAGCTCTTCGATTTGGTTTTGGAATTACTAAAATCGATTGAGTGGATAAAGAGAAAATGGAGGAAGAAGTTCCGAAATTTCTAGCCACTGAAATGGACATAGCGGCGGCTATACGTTTGAATGGAAATTAGGTTAGGCTTTAACTAGTTTAGGCTATTTATAATAATATTAATTCTTTAATTATCGTATTAAGCCCGTTAACCCATTTCTGCTTCAATTTCAGCGCAACGAAGAACGTTCCTAGGCAAATACCCCCGTTCCGGATGCGATGGAATAGGTCCCGTCAGCCCGTTTGGTAATCCTCGGCCTGTTTTATTTAACTTAATATTTAAATTATTAATTTAATTAATTCAATCTTACATTTAAATTTACCGGGGCCACATACGACCTCTTAAAATTCCAGAAAATATATATTTAGCTTTATTTTGACGATACAGTTCCAACCAGACTAATTTCATCGAATTCTAAGACTATTTGAAAAACGGTCATTTTCTGGTTGATCCGATTTGACAAAAACTGACAAAACACGTTTTCTTTTGCCACACTCACATATTAATTCGAAAACTTCTGGGAAATTAAAATTAACTATAATTTGACATTCCGGTTTCAACAAAAGTAATTTCGTCGAAAACAGAGGTTGTTTTGCAAAATGGCTATTTTTAAGGGCTATATATTATATTAAAATATATATAAATTCTACAGCGACTTTTCTAAATTTTAAACTGGGCATAATTTTCAAATTATAAATTGAAACTTCAGTTTTTCAGATTCGTTAGAAAGATATGGTTAAACAGATTCAAATGTTTCTGGTTTCGCTCAATTTTGATTTAAAATGAATCATGTACATTCATTCAAAATTCAAATTCAAATTTTCAAACTACAGCGCTGTTTTAAACTCCTTTTATAATTAAATTAAATTTATATGTTTTAACTTCGATTAAAATAAATTTTAGTCGTTATTATTTAAAATAAACTATTTTAAATATTAAAATCCTTTAAGATTTCTAAAAATAAAAATTTTAAATTGGCCCCAAAATTCTGGGTCGTTACAGATGATATGCGGTGCTCAAACATAACTGAGCCCCTACCGCTTCTTACAAGCTTTTCCAAAATTCACTAGTGAAAATAGGATCGCGGTCGCTCACTATGCTAGATGGAACACCGTGCAAGCGAACTATCTCTCGAATATATACGGAAGCTAACCATGGAGCAGTCCTCTTACTCTTCACGGGAATGAAATGGGCGCTCTTAGTAAGTCTATCTATCACGACCCAAATCCCCATATTACCCTTCCTCGATCTCGGTAACCCATCAATAAAGTCCATCGAGATGCTTTCCCACTTCCATTGTGGGACCTCTAATGGGTGTAGTAATCCACCGGGCTTCTTTTGCTCTGCTTTTACTGGTTGGCACACCAAGCATCTAGCGACAAACTCGGCCACAACCCTCTTCATGTCGGCCCAAAAGTAAACTCGACTCATGTCCATGTACATCTTGTCCCCGCCGGGATGGATGGTCATCTTCGAACGATGTGCATCATCAAGAATGTTCTTCCTTAGGTCCTCGTCTTTTGGTACACAAAGTCTACCGTCCCTACGTAACCAACCCTTATCATCTAGGGGTATACCTACTGAGATGGCTCGATGACTCCCCCCTTTTGAGCTTCTCTACTAACTCAACCAACTGTGGGTCATCTCGCTGTGCCTCACTGATCCGTCCCAAAAGCGTAGGTCTAACCTCTAAGGATGCTAGCAAACCGGGTACAAAGTCAACGGAAGGTCTAAAGTCAAACGTAGAGATGAACTCTAAGCTTTGCTGCTCAACAAACAACGGACCCAAGGACAACCTTTTCCTACTTAAGGCGTCTGCCACCACGTTACCCTTGTCAGGGGTATATGCTATCTCGAAATCGTAGGACGCTAAGAATTCCATCCACCTTTGCTGCCTTAAGTTCAAGTCCTTCTGAGAGAACAAGTATTTTAGCGATTTGTGGTCAGTGAACAATTCGAATTTTTCGCCAAGAAGATAATGGCGCCAAGACTTAAGCGCAAAAACAATAGCGGCCAGCTCTACGTCATGTGTAGGGTAATTTCTCTCATGCACTCTCAACTGCCTTCTACCATAGGCTATTACCCTTCCCTCTTGCATTAAGACTGTGCCTAGTCTTGTCCTATAAGCATCGGTATAAACGGTAAATGGCTTACTCCCATCTGGCAACACTAAGACTAGGGCCGTGGTCAAAGCTCTCTTTAAACGTTGGAACGCATCATCACAATCTACGTCCCATGTGAAAACTAGGTTCTTCTTCGTCAAGCGTGTTAATGGAGCTGAGATTTTTGTGAAGTCTTGATAAACTTCCTATAGTAGCCAGCCAACCCTAAGAAACTCCTTACCTCGGTAGCATTTTTGGGACCTTCCAATCTTGGATGGCCACTACCTTCGCAGGATCCACAGATATCCCTTCTTTGGAAACCACGTGCCCTAAGAATCGAACCTCCTTTCTCCAAAAGTGACATTTAGAAAATTTAGCTTTAAGGCTATGCGCTCGAAGGGTCTCCAATACTTCCCTAAGATGTAGGGCATGCTCTTCCTCCTCTTAGAAAAGATCAAGATGTCATCTACAAAGACTACCACGAATTTATTAAGGTACTCCCTAAACACCCTACTCATCAAGTCAACAAAGTATGCGGGGGCGTTTGTCAAACCGAAGGGCATCACAAGCCACTCGAAGAAACCGTCCGGAGTCCTAAAGGAAGTCTTGTCTATGCTATCCTCAGCCACTCTCAACTGATGGAAACCAGTGACTAAGTCCAACTGCGAAAACACTGAGGCGCCAACTAACTGATCGAAGAGATCGTTAATCCTCGGCAGTGGGTGTCTATTCTTCTTAGTAAGCTTATTAAGTTCTCTATAGTCCACACAAAGTCTAAGGGACCCATCTGCCTTCGTGGCAAATACTACTGGAGCATCCCACTCTGATATACTACGTCTGATGAACCCCTTCTCAAGCAACTCCTTCACTTGCTTATTGAGTTCTCTTCTCTCTCTCCTGGAGCCATGTGGCGCACTGGCAATGCAACTGGCTTTGCATTATCTACTAGATATATTCGAAAGTCTATCTCGCGTTTTGGGGGTAAACCCCTCACCTCATCAAAGATATCAACGTATTCACGGACTATACGAATAGAATGTAAATCATCATCGGATTCGTCAAGGGATTCTAGGTAGCTAAGCAATACTGGACCTCTAGGGTCACAAGAAATATCAAGGGTCTTTCCACCACAAGTCAACAATCTAACTACCCTTCTTTCACAATCTAGGATGGCCTCGTATCTAGTTAGCTAATCCATACCTAGAATCAAGCCGTAGCCCATGAAGCCAAGAACAAAGGCGTTGCATTCAAACTCAACGCCCAAGATAAACACTCTCAAATCCCGATAGATCATGGAAAGATGAGCCGAACCACCAATAGGATTTGAGACTACTAAGGGATCCGTAACTAGACTAGTATCTAGGTTCAGTGTTTCAACTAATGATGTAGAGATAAACGAATGTGATGCGCCAGAATCGAATAAAGTACAGACAGGATGATCAAACAGAAAAACTAAACTTTCAACGGAGACTGCTCTACCTCGTTCTTGCAGCGGTGGGACCACGAGAGCCTGAACTTGTCCCTTTGCCTGCCCTGGTGCCATAAGAGCCTGCACCTGTCCTCCCGAGGTAGACCCTGCCCTCTGCCCCTTCTTTGGGCAGTCCTGAATAAGATATCCCTCTTTGCCACAGTGGAAACAACCAGTCTTCTTTTTCTTCCTACAATCTTTGCTTAGATGGCCTGGTGTCCCACAGTTAAAGTGTTTCTTCTTTCCCTTAGCATTGTTGCCTTTACCACCTTTCTTGTTCTGTTGTTGCTATTGCGGCTTCTTTTGATCCCCTTTCTTCTCGGGTGCCTTATTAGCATTGGCGCCCTTCACCTCTTCATGCATAAGCGCCATGTCAACTAGTCTCTCGAAGGTAGCCCCGATGGGAATATGGGTCATAGCTAACCCATGAAGCGGTTCATTCAAACCCTTAACAAATCTTAGAGCCTTCTTTTCTGGAGTATTCACCAAGTCCAAGCCAAATCTTGCCAACTGGTTGAACTGTTTGACGTATTCTTTCACCGATAGATTCCCTTGCTTCAACGCTAAAAATCTTTCCATGTATAGATTCTCTTCAGCCCGTGAGAGGAATTTCACCTCAAACCTTCACTTAAAATCTGGCTAAGTATCAACTGGACGCTCCCCATTAGTGACCTCCCACCAAAACGAGGCCTCATCCTTCATTAGCCAGGTTGCTAACTGGACCTTTCTTCCATCTTCCACCTCAAAGATCCCAAACAATTCTTCCACCTCCTTTAGCCAATTATGAGCTTCAACAAATGTCTCCGTCCCGTGAAAAGGTTTTCCACCCATTGCTCGAAAGTCCTTACATATCTTTGCAAAAGTATCGACACGAGGAGGAGGAGGAGGGGGGAGGAGGAGGATTTGCTGGACCTGCAGTGGTGGCCCTAGTCTCCAAATACCTCCTAAACCATCCTGGTATCGTTATTCCCTCGGGTATCTCGAGAATTCCAGACATGATGAAACGAAATAAAAGGAAAGATTCAATACAAAAGAACCGAAGGAAAGATATATGGCTCTTGGGGTTATGCTTTCAAAAATAAGCTTTACTCTTGAAAATACTTCCCTTAAAACATACTCTTGAAAGTACTTCTTTATAAAAATTGTTTTTCAAAATTCATATCTGTTCTGGTAACCTTCAGCTCTGATACCACGTGTAACACCCCACGTCCATTAATGTCACTCACAAAGGGAATGCATTAACGTCTATGGAGCGTTTTAAGTGAGTATAGAATAGAAACTTAACAACAAGACAGATATAAACAGTACTTGAAGAATTAAAAACTTTATTTCATTGCAGCGGAAAATACATATGTTTGATTACATCATCAAAACCAGAGCCAAGTACATAATATCCATCTTGACTAAATCAAAGTACATAAATTGAAAGATATAATCCCCAATAGAGAATAACCATAAATAAGAGAGGCTGAACTTTACTTCAGCAATCCAAGCAATCTTCTAAAAGCAAGAAATCAGCTGTCCAAAATCAAGCTCCACTGGTGCTAGTTCCAACCTGAGCACCTGGGGGGGAAAGGAAGAAAAGAGGAGGAAACAAAGGGGGTCAGACATAAAGTCTGGCAAGTGCGATAACTTTAACAATATAATTACCAAAATAAATAGGCTAAGGCATAAGTTGGAAAACAAGGAAATGATTGCGAACAATTGAGTAAGACAGAGTAAATAAGGAAATAAGATTGAACTAAGATAACGTTAAAGCGCACCTAAATCACTATAAGATAATTACTATACTACACCATCACTACTATGCCCTAAAGTTGATCCACCTACAAGACTTTAACAATGATAATGGTAGTTTCGTGCACCCTTGGTTGCCTTTATAGGTGTCGCCTGCCCCTATCTCCACTAGGTGTACCCACTACCCCCATGCGATCTGCTCCCTAGCTCGTAGATACCCGTGCTGGCCCCACAGTGGGGTGTATCACTCCCCAAAGTGGCAACCCGATACCACCAATAATGCACGGCTTATACCTACACGATGCAACAACGTCTTACCTACCAGCCCGGGTCCATACACGCATATGAAACCGTTGGACATGCGTTGCCACCGCTAACCCGTTTTGGCCTCTTACAGTCAAGCCCAGTATGCATGTCCCGTCCTCGACTTGGGTCGAGCCCACAGAGATACATATGGGTTACTGGTTGAAACGGGCCTCCATTACTTGACACAAGCTATCCACCGAAGCTTGGTCCCCTCTAGTACATCCCACTTAACCCTCTTCTTAGTCATGTTCACTTACATGTTTCAATTTTGGTTAAGTGTTTCTAATCGTATTTCAAATGCCACCCAAGGCACCCACTAGATTCCACATGCCACCCAAGGCACCCACTTAACCCCCTCATGTCCCACTACAAGTTTATCTGGTTAAGTGTTTCTTAATTCATTAAGACTGTAACCTCATAAAGACCTCCCACATTAGACTGGAATTTGTGGCAGATGGATTTTCCGGGCAGGTCTGGGCAGTCTTACACCACAAACGAGCCTAAACTCGTGTCTTTACAATTGTTACGTATTTAATTTATGCCTAAGACCTCCCACATTAGACTGGCATTTGTGGCAGCTGGATTTGTCGGGCGGGTCCAGGCAGTCTTACACCACAAAAGAGCATAACCTCGTGTCTTAGACGATTAATTATTCCTAATTAATCATTCCCCAATTTGAATTACTTTCCCTATTCAAATTACTATTCAATTCCAAATTTAACTATGGCCATAATTGACTCAGTTATGTCCATCTATTTATGGTATGCAAAATCATACCAATTTTTATCACAAATTAATTTTTATGCCATTTAAGGCATTTATGCCAATTAAATCTTTTAATATTATCCCACTACCCCATGTTGTACGTTCGTTCGTTTAAAGTAAAATATACGTTAGACTCGAATAGTCTAACTCATGAAATAAAGAGAAAAACATCACAACATACATATAGATAAAACTAGATCTAAACATAGGGGTGAACTTGCATGTGTGAATGATGTTCTACATCTAAAACTTGCATAGGCCAAAGTTACAACTTGCATAAAACTACATATGTCATAGACCCAAATCTAAAGATGTAAACTTGTTTGGGTGATAGTCACAAACTTGCATAAATCATGTATGTCATAAATCTACACCTGAAGGTGAGAACTGGCATAGGCAATAACCACAAACTTGCATAACATGATTCATATTCCAAACTCATATATTTGTATAAACTTTGCATATGTGATTTATGCAACATAACAATGGTGTAAACTTACATCTAAACATGTAAACTAGCATGTAGAATTTATCATAGAACTCACACATTTCATAGCCTAACTTTAGATCAAATTTTCACATAAACTAGATGTCATGAAACATGTAAGGTTACATATAATTTTCCCCGACTTGCATATGATTCATGTCTAAATCAAAATCTAAACTTGCATACATACATATGATTTATCATATGAATCAACATAACCAAACTAGCTTAGGAACAACATGGTGATTTGATTATACATAAGCCAATCATAGAATTACAACATAGATGGTAGCATCATAATTTTACCACATATATGATAACATCACAACATAATATCATAGAATTTACAACATGTATGATAACATCACAATTTTACAACAAAATTATAACATGCGTTCAATAATCCACATCATATCAATATAATCCACATCATAACTTAATCGAATTAAATTGCTAATTATTTTATTAAAATTATCGAACTCACAACTCAAAGAAGGTCTTGAGTTCTGAATTCTGAGTTCTGAAGTTGTATTAGCTTTCCTTTGATGAAGATTCGTTATTATAGTTGAAAAGGATTGAATTTGATTTGCTTTCTTCCTCTCTAATTGGTGGCAGCTATGCTGAGTTGTTAGGTGACGACATGGAGGCCATGAATCTAATTTTGTTTTGATTTTAGGGTTTGAGTCTATAGGTGTTTTTATAGAGTTTAGGATTAGTTTAAGCCGTCCGATCAACCCAGAATTAATCCCAACCAATCAGAGCAGATCAGAAACCCTAATGAGTCAGCATCTAGTCACAAATAGGTCACCCAAAAAATCTGCCCGGGGGGGCAGGTCGACCCCCAGGTCGACCCTATGGTCGACCTGGTCAGGGTAGGTCGACCTGACCCTGGCGGGAATTTTCTTGCCTAGTCTGTTTGACTCTGAAATTTGAATTTTCGAAATCCTTTTTGAATTTTCTGAAACTTCCGATGGCCATAACTTCTTCATACGAAGTCCAATTCATGCAAACTCGGACTCTATCTCAACCAGAATTCTGAGATGAACACAATGGCGCAACCCATTTCCCTTAATACTCACATATGAGATTAGTTATTCTTTAATTTGTTATTATAGTGTTAACAGAAATATGGGGTGTTACAGAAGTTGAGCTTGGAGTGGCATTTGTAGTTGTTGTGATCGAGCCGTGCAGTGGAGGTGCTAGCGAATTCTTTAGGAACATTTAAAGAGTTTGAATTTGTTTGGTAATAATTATTTTAAAATAATCGTGTCCGGAACATTCTTCTTACCTTGTAATTTCGGGGACGAAATTCCTTTAAGGGGGGAAGAATGTAACGTCCTAGATTTTTGAACGTTGATTACAAATATTTAAATCAGTTTAAATATTAATTTGGCGATATTAGCAGATTTTACATCGAATTTATTTTATTAAATCGAGTTCAAAAATATATAATTTATAATATAATTAAAACGAGCTCGAAAACGACGCGGCAGTTCATAATTTTCGATCTAAAATTTAATTGAATATACAGCATCCAATATAAGACGAAACTCTGCAAAATAAGAAACGTTTGAACCGATTTGATTATATTTTTCTAATAAAAGAGAAAAATCATGATTTCATCGTGTAGATGGTAAGATATGCCAAGATTAAAATTTTAAATAGTCGTTATAGAATCGTTCATCGACCATAACGGTTTATTTAATATAACTGCGTACTGGATTCGAATCTTGATAAGATTCTTTTGAGACGTAGTTATAATTTAAGTTTTAGAATTTTACTGTATTTTTTAATAAATTAAATATTCTGCTTTTTATTTGAAGTATTTTGCACCCTGTATCAGTATTTTGGGGTTTCACAATATATGTTAATCTACCGATATTATTATATTTTTGGGATAGTGACACCTCGCTGGACATGACTATATTTTTATTTCTGTCCATAGGGGCCTGTATGTAAACGGAGTTGTTTTGTTAACAGGCGAAACTTAAGGGTGAACCGATGATTATAATTTCAGTTAAAACACGCTATTATTGCACATGAAATCCGTTTTCAACGAAACTGGTCTTATTGGGACCTAGCGTCAAATTATATCATGATGTCCACTTTCGAAAATTTTGAAGGTTTTGTGTATGGTCGCATGAAATTAAAACATAGTATGGTAATATGGATATAATATGTACACATATTTAATCTAATTTCATTTCACCGTTCCTTTCCTTGCGCACTGGACATTTCAATTCCTTTTCAATTCCCTGCCTTGCAATTTACCTGCAACACTGTTTATTCCTTGTGACCCAAACAATCTAAAAACCGTGCGGATCACGGTTTGTATTGAGAATCCCATTGCAAACAGTACCCTACTTATTACTCTATACAACATGGCCATCACGAAACTTCTCACATATAAATATAAACTATTCTGCTCCACTTTTCGTTCAAAACCAATAAACCAAAACTTTCCTCTCCAAAGCGTTCCTCTGCAAAAACCAAATAAAAGCTTCCCCTACCATTAAACAAATCTACTCGCGTATTAAAACTGGAATGTGGCAGCTAACGATCGAAGACGTTGTAAGGCAGAGGTGCGAACTATAGAGAGAGTGGTGGGGCAGTAATCTTCGGCCAAGAGGATGAAGCTGGTTCTCGGGTTGGCACTTGCATTCGGGAAGATGGAGGGAATGATTGTTGACAACAGTGGGGTATTATTTCATTTAGGATGGTGGTGGAGCTTTCATATGTGGAGGGGTAACTGGGTGAGTATGGTTTTAATGGGAAAAGAGAACGCAAACACGGGAAAAGAAACCGTGAGAAGGTAGTGTAGTTGTGGTGTCAATAGTAGGCGCAAGAGAATAGAAGAAGATGGTGGCGGTGATAAGAAGGATGTGTAGAAACGTAAATGGTAAAGAAGAAGCTTTGTCCAAGAGAGTTTGCATGGGCGGATCGGTTAGTGGGAGTAGCGGTTGAAGCACAGAACCAGAAAATGGAAGAAGCGGTGATGGAGATGGAGCGGAAAAGAGGGGCGATCTCAAAATATGAAGAAGAAGGCATGAACAGCAATAAAACAATATATCCACGCATTTCTTAAACTCCCTAATTTTAGTTTTAATCGTGCTTGAGGGTTGCATGGCTAATTAAGTGTGTCAGACATATTTATAAAATAACCCAGTTATTAACCGATATATATATATATATATATATATATATATGTATGTATATGTTCACAGTTTTGCCAAGCTTGAAATTTAAAAGCAGCGTGATTTTTGTTGCACCAAGCTTACGGAACATGACTCCATTTTGAAATTTGTTCTGGTGAGTTCATCACGTGGTTACCGTAGATTTTGGACATAAGTATGTAGTGTATTTTTGAGTAAGTAACCAAGTGGGATGAGCATTCTGTACTTGACTCATATATTGAAAACCTTGAGCAAGTTAAAGTTCTAACTGATATTTATATACGTCTACGGACATATTTTACCATATGATGAATCCATATTATAAGGTTGGCTGATTATTTAATAACATAATTTGGGTTAAATTTAAATTAAAGTGCCAAAGCTAATCATTAACGTAGCCGCCTTGTATTCATAACATAATCAACGTTAATTGAAAAGTCAATTTAGGTTTAATTAGTTAAACTAAAACCTAATACTGATAAATTATGTAACATACTGCATGTTATCCGAATTGGACAAAATCAAAAGCATTGGAACCGTATCAATGGACGTGATATTTTGGAGTTGATTTTGGTTGCAAATGGAACCTCAAGCTGAGTTTAACTCACTCAGTTTACCCCGTATATATTTTATATAAATTGGGTTTTTATTTTGTGTGCAATGTTTGCAAATGGTTGATAACTGGATGGATGTTTACATGTGTGTTGAATATTTTAATATTCATGGATTAAATTAAGTGTTTGTTTAATTTAATCAAATTAAATCGTTATTTTTTTTACGATTATATTCCAAACGAGGTAACTTACCTTGTTGGTTACGTTTATAATAACAAACGTATTAAATAAATCATTTGATGATTGAATGGCCGTTACAAATTTGTTTGTTGATTGTTATTAGTTGAACTGATTATCGTGTTGAAATTGAGGTAACCCATTGTGATGCAGGAACGGACAGGTTGGAGGAATCCAAACGAACTCCTCAAATATGTTGTTTACTTATAAGAACTGTTAATCAGTTTGATTGATCATTGATTTTTGAAACCAAATTCAACACTTGTTTGATATTAACCAATGGGTGATATTGGTTGGGTAATTATCGGCAGATGGCCTGTAAATGAGATTGATTTACCGTCAAGTAAATCAGTAGAAATGAAGCTATAAAATTTGTTTTATAACTAAAGTAAGATTTGAAATCTATTTTATATAGATTAGTTTTAAATGAAGTTATTTAAGGAAATAAATGAATTATTTTTATTATAAACGAATATATAAAGCAAGGATCGTAGGATAATGAGTTTTGTAAACATGTTGGGAGAACTAACAAATAGTTTAGATTTGAATTAAGTGTTTTCCCATGTGAAATTAAATGAGATTATTTTATTTAATTAGATTATTAATTTAATCAAATGAAATTATTTTAAATTAATTATTATTTATTAATTTAAAAAGGAATAACTAAGTGGAAAGGGTTAAACCAGTAACCTCGCTGAGATGACCAAGTCGACTAATAGTACGAGAATTGATTATTAAAGAATATTATTGGATTTTTAAATAAACATCATTTTGGAGATAATCCTTAAGAAAGATTGACTATTTTATGTATACCCGATAATAAAATAAACTATGTGGTGTAGAGGACGTTAGACCATTAACGAGAAATTGAACTATAAACGAGGTTTTAAAGTATAGTATGAATGAGAATTCATAAAGCGACTCGATAAATAGATTTTGAATATATAATAGTGTTTTCATATGAAACCAAGTTGCTTTTGGTATATCGAGTCGAGATTTCTTAACTTTTAAAGTGAATCATATTTGAAAGTAGATATGTTTTTTTTTTTGAATAAGACCCTGTTTATAATTAAAAAGGAATTTTAGATAAGTTTTACTCATATCCTTATGAGTTAGAACCTTGATTTATATCATGAAAGGAATTCCAATGAAAAGGAAAGTTTCAAAACGAGATTTAATATGAGTTAATATCAAACAAAAGCTTAAGTGGAGGGAAGTTGATTTTCAAAGTAAAGAACTAACGATGATATCTAAAGATAAGTATTTTAGATGTGAAATGAAGTTATTTAAATCAAAACTAAGATATATAGTTATTTAAAAAGGATTCTAAAATAGATAGAAGTGTTGAGATATTATTTGAATGAGATTTCGTTTATAAACTTGCATATATTCTGAAGATAAGAGTGTTGTCGGCTCAAGGTCTGAGAGGTAAATAAAATACCCCAACTTGAACGACTTCACGATTATCCAGGGATGATATTAGTTTAGAAACGAAGTTGGTTGAGGAGATTAAAAATAATATTTTCAGGGAGAATATTATAAACTATAATTCAAACAATTATAAGTTGAATAAATGGATTTGGAAATAAGAATTTAGAAAGCAATATTCTAAATGTTGAAAGATTTAGAAGTGTGATTAACTACTATTTAACTGAAAAAGCCAAGTGATGCTGTATTCTGAACCAATGAACCCATTCTGAACCAATGAACCCATTTGATTATTGGTTCGGAAAGACCGGGATCGAATTTATATTCGAAAACCATTCTGACCAATAAATACGTTAACGTTGAAGATGTTTAGAAGATGGGCGAGATGGAGCATTGAAGACCGTGGATCTTCACAAACGGAAGGATCACTGCGGAATTCCTCTGGCTAGCTACCAGAGGTTGTTAAACTGTGATTCAGTCGTGGTTGAGATTTTTGCGGATTTGCAAGGACTACTCACTATCAATCCATAGGTTGATTCCTAGGATGTGGTAGGAGGGTGCCTTCGGTTCATCCTGTTCCTAGATGGCTTGTATGGGTGAGTGTCTGACAGAGTATTTCCATATGGTCACATACATTGATTTCTTCAAACGTGCCCAGTGTATTTTTGAGGACGTCAATTAGTGATTTGACGGATTTGACGATGTGGCATTCAAAGTGATGTGCTGATAAGTAAACGTAGCCTCAAGCCTCATCAACCGGGAAATGACAAAAATCGGGCAGGCAGCATGGCTATGTGGGTCGCTCCCATTAGGGTGTATAATCACCTATCTAGAGAAATTCCATTTCATTCTTTAATCTGTTTTCGATGCGGTCCCTTTTTGGGAGGCGGTTACTGATCCCAACCGTCGGTGATATACATTCGATACACTCAAGCGAAATGAGTGGTCGGTCATGTGTGGGCCGGATTGCAAGACGTTCTTGTTGAACCCAGTGTATTTGCCTCTAGAGATACACTATTGGCAGGTGGTCCCATACCTTGTCATAGTCGGAAACCAATCTCCAATAAGCGCCGCGGTTTTTGATTGTATACTATATATGTGGAGCGTGAGATGCAAGCGTTCTGCTAGATTGATATTTATATGTATTTAGACACTATTAAATATCATAATAAGATATGATTTCAAAACTATTTTGGGTTATCGTAAGGTAAATTTCGTTCGTATTTATGTATGGATTTGGTCTTACGATTATCCTTTTCTTTCAAAAAGAACTTGAACTTTAAAAGCAAGTTGGATGATTCCCCTTAAACTGTGCGAGTTATTCTCACTTTGGTTCACCAGACTGACCCGGTATTTGTCATGCTCAGGTTAGACCGAGTTGTATAGGTTCAGGTTATTAGATACTACAAAGTCCAGAAGACGTGATGGAGGAATTCAGACGTATGATTTTATCTAATATACTCCGCTGTATGCTGTATTTGAGAACAGGTTGTTGTAGCTGTCCAGATGTGTCTGTTGTACTCTGATGTATGTAAGTATATTAACTCAACCTTTCAATAAAGTAATTTATATATTATATTTTGTTCCGCTGCGATGTGAGACTCGGATTATGTTGTGTTTTCTTCTTCTTATTTCTTCTATTCTAATATTTCTTTCTTTCTTATCTCATCCTATAAATTTTTTCTATTGGAATCTGGGTTTCCAGTACAATTTGAGTTGGATTAGTGTTGTTCGATCAGCTCAAAAGGTACCGGAATTTTGGGTCGTTACAGATTCGAGACACTCTAGCAAATGTCTCAGGATCACACCTACGGGCAACCTTTTGATGCGGTAGGGCCGGTCCACACATACTTTAGTGAAATAGATATTCCTGAAAAATACGTTTCCCAGTCCTATCAGACCTATCACTTGGCCAATAGCGACCAATACCCGAGGCCTCTCAATCCATCTTCCACATAAGTAAAAATGTTTGAGCTCCATACCATGACACCACTTCTAGCTAAAAAGAAACGCAAATTCTCCCTACGGTCCTTATCCCGTTTTTGAATCATACCGGGGTGTGAGGCTTGCAAAGTAATGCTATACACAAAGCTATGCTAATTAAAGTTTTTGATCACCAACCACAAGGCTTTGCTTTTCAACAAAAGCCTTGATCAATTGCATCTTAGCATACCACATTCACAATCCATGCCATACGGCTGAAGTCTATTGATATATAACCTCTAAGCTTGTACGTCTCAGAAAGGGGTGTTAAGCAAGAGAATAAATCCTCCGCCACCAAACATATATATATTTAATAGAAATCAATCAACACAGAACGAAATCCAATGTTAGACACACATCAATTTACAAATCTATTTTGGGTCTGAATGAAACTGAAGACACCTTATTCGTCGTTCCGTATGTTCAATACGGAAGAGAGGTCCTTGCACATCCAGACAATCAACAAGTACGTCCGGACAACTACCACTTTAACCTTTTCCTGGGAGCTAACCAATCCAGGGCATCAGTAGTCGTCCATTCGATGTGAAGATCGCCGATCTTCAACAACCGTCTTCAATGTCTTCGACTTTAAGTCGTCGTATAATTATTTGAAATGAAATTTAACTCGGCCTTTTCAGTTAATCCTCGAATATATATAGTTAAAATCATTTCTTTCTTTGGTTAAATTTAAGTCAATTCTATAGACTAATGCCAAATAAATCTAACTATCCACATTAATTTATAAACCAAGGGAAAACTGGTTTATTTCCATACCATATCGTTTATAATATTTTATAACGATTTATCACTATTTTTATTTATATAAGAATTCCCATTTAATTTGAACGGCGCTTAAGGTCATTACGCGGCCCTGACGCTGTTTTTATTCAGATTTGATTTACACATTTCTAAAAATCTAGCTGTTGGATCTTAATAAATTTAATATCGTTGGAAAGATCTTCCCAAAGCGAATCCAACGGTTTCAGGTTTCGGAAAATTCGACGGTTGGATCTCTTGGTATAATCATTTAAAATTACGATTTCAAAATGCGAACTACCGCACACAATTCGTTTTATTTTAATTTATATATATATATATATAGTTCTTTCGATGATTTCAACTCCATTTATTCTATTACATATAAATTTTGTACAATTCATATTCATGTTAAAAATTATGTTTTTAACATACAAGCATATATTTCAAGACATGTAAATTTTGTACAATTCCTATTTATGTCAAAAATTATATTTTTAACATACAAACATATATTTCTAGACATGTAAATTTTTGTACAATTCCTATTTATGTTGAAAATTATATTTTTAACATACAAACATATATTTCAAGACATGATTATTTTATTCACTTCATTAACATGTTAAAGACAACATTTTTAACTAACAAAAATATAATTTTAACAAGTGTCTCTTTTATTCTTCACTACTATGTTAAAGACAAATTTTTTTTTCAACTAAAATGATAAAGTTGACATTTTTATCCAACGAAACATATATTAACATATAATTCTTTTTATTCTAAACTAACATGATAAAGTTGACATTTTTATCCAACAAAACAAGTTTTAACATATATTTATTTTTATTCTAAAATAACATGATAAAGTTGAAACTTCATCCAATGAAACATATATTAACATATGATTCTTTTAGTTTAAACTAACATGATAAAGTTGACATTTTTATCCAATGAAACATATTTTAACATATGATTATTTTTATTCCAAACTAACATGATAAAGTTGACATTTTTATCCAACGAAACATATATTAACAAATGATTCTTTTTATTCTAAACTAATATGATAAAATTGAAATTTTTATCCAACGAAACATATATTAACATATGATTCTTTTTATTCTAAACTAACATGATAAAGTTGACATTTTTATCCAACAAAAAAATATTAACATATGATTGTTTTTTATTCTAAACTGACATGATAAAGTTGACATCTTTATCCAACGAAACAAATATTAATATATGTTTCTTTTTATTCTAAACTAACATGATAAAGTTGACATTTTTCTCCAACGAAACAGATATTACATATGATTCTTTTTATTCTAAATTAACATGCTAAAGTTGACATTTTTATCCAATGAAACATATATTAACATATGATTCTTTTTATTCTAAACTAACATAATAAAGTTTATATATTTTTATCCAACGAAACATATGTTAACATATGATTCTTTTTATTCTAAACTAACCTGATAGAGTTGACATTTTCATCCAATGAAATATATATTAACATGTGATTCTTTCTATTCTAAACTAACATGATAAAGTTGGCATTTTTATCCAACGAAACATATATTAACATATGATTCTTTTTATTCTAAACTAACATGATAAAGTTGACATTTTTATCCAACGAAACATATTTAACATACGATTCTTTAACATGATAAAGTTGACATTTTTATCTAACGAAACATATATTAATATATGATTCTTTTTTATTATCATTAACATGTTTAAATATATTTTTATCTAACAAAATATGTAACAACCCGGAAAATCCGAACCAATTTAAAAAAATTATTTCGGCAATTTTAATGAATTTTGAATATTTAAAATGATTTATTTTAAATAAAAAGACGATAAATTTATTTTGAATAGAATTAGAACGCATATATTTATTTAAATCGACATTAGAATAATAAATATTCATTTTAATTATAAAAGGAATTGGAAATGGCGCGGTAGTTTGAAAATTCGATTTTAAATTTCAAATGAATGTACAGGATTCAAAATAAATCGGATTTTAGGAAAACCCAAAATATTAGAATCTATTTGAGAATATCTTTCCAACGAATCTGAAAAATCAAAATTTTATAGCGGGAATAAAAAGTTATGCCCAGTTGAAAATTCAGAATAGTCGCTATTAGCCCTTAAAAATGGAAATTTTGCAAACGACCTCCGTTTTCGATGAAAGAACTTTTGTTGGATTCAGAATGTCAAGTTATTGCTAGATTCCAAAACCCATAATTTTTGGAATCAATATGTGAGCATGGAAAAAGAAAACGTGTTTTGTCAGTTTAAATCAATTTGGATCGACCAGAAAATGGCCATTTTTCAAACGGTCTCCAAATTTGACGAAATTAGTTTGTTTAGAACTTTATTGTCAGTACAAAGCTAGAAAATATTTTTTAGGAATTTTTAGAGTCCGTATGTGGCCCCAGTAAATTGAAATGTGCGTTCAAATTCATTGAATTATATTTTGATTTAAATGAAAACTGATCGAAACGATCGAATTGGCCTTCGTGACATATCCCATTGTGTTCATAAAGGGGGTAATTAGCTAGGGACGATAGTCGGTGGGTTTGATGTCGAGTTCAAAATAAAAAGATACTTTTTGAAATTAAAAATAATAAAATATATATAATTATATAATTCCCTCCCCCTTTCCCTTATCTCTCTCCTACCAGTTAAAAATCGATTTTGGAAAAAAAACTTCATCGCGCTCCCCCCACCCCTACGTAGCCACCGCTGCAGCCAGGCACGGCGCCGCGCCCTCCCCCCTAAGCTCCGCTGCCTCCTCCGCGTCTCCTTCCTTTCCCCCATCGATTCCAAGCCAAACCCCCCTATTTCCGCGATCCCTAGCTACCGCCAGTCCCCACCACAACCTGCGCCACCCCCAGCCATCCTCCCCGACCCTCCAGCACGTGGCGAACCACCTCCCCCTCCTTCAATCAACGCGCAACAACCCCTACCATTTAAAAATCCGGTTTTTACATATTTTCACCTTTGCAAATAACACCCCCGACCACCAACGACGCCTGGAGCTACTGAATCAAAATCGAGCGATAACACCTCCATAAAATAAAGGTGCGTGATTCATACTGAATTTTATTTTTCAGTTTAAATTATACATGCAAAGTATAAAAATGTAATTTTGTGTTGATAAGACAATTATAAAGATTTGATTTTTGTATGTAAAACTAGATAATTAAAATATGATTTTTATATTATAGAGATAATAAAAATATGATTTTTATAATTGGAATAGCGATATGAAAATATTATTTTTAGTTAGATAAAAATATAAATTTTATCGTAATATAAAATTTTGATTTATATATATATGTAATGGCGATAAAGATTTTATTTTTATTATATATAAAGTGGCGAAGTAAAAAATATAATTTTTATCTTGTAGGAAGAATTATAAAAATGTGATTTTTATAAATAAAAATATGATTTTTATAATGTTTTCATTATGATAAAGATACGATCTTTATATGGATATCATTAAGATAAAAATTCGATTTTTATTATATATGAAGCGAAATAAAAATTCGATCTTTATATAAGAAGTAGAAATATAAAAATATAATTTTTATATAGAAAGAAATGTTGTAAAAATATATGAAGTAGAAATAAAAATATGATTTTTATTTATTGGAATGAAGCGATAAAAATATGATTTTTAGATATCAACAGCGTGAAAAGGATGCGTTGGAATTTCGAACAAATCCAAACAGTTCAGAAAGAAAGACTGGCGGAGTGAAACCCAAAGGTGAGAACTTCTCACTTTTAATTTATTTTCTGGTTAAAATATATACTAGGATGCAGACGGTGCTTAGCAGCACCCGACACTCATCGTCCACAAACCATGGACGACTTGTTTGTTTGATTGACTATGTTGTGAAAATTGATTGTGTGTTGTGGAATGAAATGAAATATTTTATAGTTAAAAATATAATTTTTAACATGTATATGAATAAAATAAATATTTATAAACAAATCGGACGACTTGTTTATGTATACAAATTTGATTGATATTGACTGGGACGATAAATTTCATACATCGCCCAATTGCACAAATAAAATTCATTATTTGTTGATTGAAACCCCACAAGGGTATTGGGATGATAAATGGCATACACTAATCCCAATAATTTGTTGTATGTCGATCGATTGATTGGCAGGCTGTGTAAGCGTTGAATATTTATATTTAATGCTTATGCAGTGTAGAATGCACTCTGGATGATGGTTAAATGTGTTTGATTGTTGTTGTATACACGTGATTGTATGAAATCCATATAAATCAAATTATATGGTAATTGACTGTGTCTGATTCCAGTTCAGAAAGAATGAATATTTTAAAATAACGAATATTTTAAAATAATGAATATTTTAAAATAATATTCAGTAATGGATCAAAATGTGATTTTGATGTCCAATTTGGGTTGGACACGAATATATTCAAATATATAAAGTCGTGTTGATTAGATCGACTCCATGTTGACGTAAACGATATTTATATCGATTTTATTCATTTTTATAATGAATATCGAAAAGGAAATGATTTTGAAATCTAATGTTTTGAAAATGTTATCATTCATATATCGATGATATGGAATACTCAATTTTGATTTGAAATTGAATACGAAGTTGAAATCGTTTTGAAATCGAATTTAAAACGATTTATAAAATACGTTTTAAATAGAAATCGACGAAATATACATAATATATATATATATAATGGCCTGAATAGAACGCGCCGTGCCGTGGCAGTTCGCGAATTTCGGCCATTGACTTCAAACGGACATTAAGGGAGATCCGACCGTCGGATTCTCTTAAAACCGGAACCTTGGGTTCATATCGAAAAGATCATTCTAATGACTATTATAGATTTGAAATCTAATGGTTGGATTTGAAATTATGTCCAAATCAAATTTGGAAAATGTCTTTGTAAATGCAGTTTGATGACCGTTTCTGGAAATCGACTGTACGGGCCTTGATAAAATTATTAAAATTATCAATAATTTGTTTAAAATCATAATAAATGTTTGGAAAGATTTAGGATGAAAAATTCCCTATTTGAAAGAATAAAAATATTTTTTTTATGGAAACGAACCAGTTATGAACTAGAATTAGAAATCCAATATTTTTAAAATAAATAAATTGGATCTGAAATGGTATTAAAAATAACCGGATTTTCCAATATATGAATTGGAATGGATTTGAACCGAAATTATTTTTGGAATATTTCGATATTGGATTCTGTGATTATACGGATATTGTGGAGGAATTGGGAAGTTATATATATCATTATTTCAATACGATATTTGTTGGTTTCAGAATTTGATATTAAATATAATCCGATATATTTTCTATTCGGAGCCTTGTATTTAGTATCAAATTGGATTTTGGGTTTGTCATGAATGGTATCTTTAATAATACTGTTCTTAAACCTAATGGAGTTAAGAAAATTAGAATCTGACTGGAGATTAGCGATGTTGAATTGTTTCTTAGGTATTGATCTGATGTTGGTTTCGGCCTTCGGGGTTAATACTTAGGGAATTGTTCTCTTACTAATTTACGGTTACAGACTGATGGGATTTTGGGTTTGTTGTGGACTGTGTTTTTAATGACATTCATTCTTTAATCCGCTTTACAGTGAAATGTTATTTGGAATTTATAAAAAAAATTATTAAGATTTACGGAATTTTCCAAAGTAAAGTTTTCCAATTTAATATATTAAATTGGAATTGAATGGAATTCGATTGATAATAATCGAAGTGAACTTTTGTGGAGGAATACTGTTAATACATATGGAATTTAAAAGGCTTTGTTGTTATTCCATTTATATTATTGGTCGGATACGGAAATTGATATCGATTATATATTGATTTGTTTTTCCGTGAAGATTCCATAATTAATGGAATGTGATTTAGGTTTATCGTGAACGATGTTTTAAAATAACACTCGTTCTTTAACCTGATTAACAATGGAATGAAATTTTGGGTTGTCGTGAATGGTATCTTTAATAATACTGTTCTTAGACCCAACGGGGTTAAGAAAATCAGAAACTAACTGGAGATTAGTTAAGTTGGATGGTTTCCTGGGTATTGATTTGATGTTGGTTTCTGCCTTCGGGGTTAATACTTAGGGAATTGTTCACTTGCTAATTTACAGTTAAAGGCTGATGGAATGGAATGTGATTTTGGGTTTATAGTGAACCGTGTTTTAAATGACATTGGTTCTTTAACCCAGTTAAAGACAGGATATGAATTACCAAGTTAAACAATCATTAATATTTATTTTTAGGAAGATTAAAACCAAGTGGAGTTTTAGTGAATCTTTAATTAGATTGAAATGATCAAGAATGGAGTATCACCAGTTTTGCTCCAAGCGATTGTTAAATCTTTAATTAAATTCGAATGTGAAATGGTAATTAAATTTATCAATAACACCGTGGTGTTATTTATGGTGTAATACCAGTTTTGCTCCGTGGGATGAATAGATTGGGATTGGGAAATATAATAAAAGATCACTTCGGTGTGGTTCGCTAATCCCGACTAGTTTGGAAAACCGTAACATGGTTTGAATTGACATCCAAAGGAAGATTAAAGAATAAATTTAAAGAATTTATCTTTGATAAAATTGATGGGAACATTTCCCAAAGAATGTGAATATTTGAATAAAAGAATATTCAGAATTGGAATGAGGCGTATGTTTTGTTTTTATAGCATTTGTTTATTATATACGCGAGGCATTTGGAAAGGCTGGGTTTATACCCATTCTGAATAACTGATTCGACGATATGTCGACGATGAAGATGGTGGTTGAAGACCGGAGGTCTTCACATTGTCTGGATGATTACTGATGTCTTCATTGGGTTGTACATCCAAGACGAGGTAATAAGTGGTGATCGTCCAGACGTACTTGGATATCGACGGATATGTGAGGGCCTCTCTCCTGTATTGGACATATGGGATGAGGAATAAGATGCCTCCAGTTTCGTTTAGATCCAGAACGAACTTGTAAATGGATGTGTGTCTGCCATTGGATTTTATTCTGTGTTGGTTGATTTCTATTACATATATATCTATTTGGCAGCGGAGAAATTATTCTCTTGCTTAACGCCCTTCTCTGAGACGTACGAGCTCAGAGGTTATATATCGATAGATATCAGTCGCATGGCATGAACTGCCTGTGTGGCATGCTGAGATGCAGTGATCAAGGCTTTTGTTGAAAAGCAGAGTCTTATGGTTGATGATCAGAGCATGGCTTTAATACAGCGTAGCTTTGTGTTTGGCGTTAATTCGCGAGTCTCACACCTCAGTATGAGTCAAAAATGGGATAAGGGAACGCAGTGAGTGCATGACGTTTCTTTCTAGTTATGGGTGGCGTCAGCGTTTTATAAGCCCTGACATTTATATTATTTATACCTATGTGGTTGTTGGATTGAGAGGCGCCTCGGTTATATCGGTCTCTATGGAGCCGATGGATATGTCCTATAGGACCGGGAAACGTGTGTTCAGGAATTACCAATCCTCAAACGTAACGTAGGACCGACACTGCAGGATCCAGGGGCTGCCCAGACTGCGTAATCTCGAGGCATTTGCTAGATTGTCTTAAAGCGGTTAGGAGTACATCCCTTGCCTAGACTCATGACAGAAATCTAATTTCCAATACATGACATTTCAGTTTTGATTGTAGAGCCTAGTATTGGCGACATGATAGATGGTACCCATGTCGCCTATGATTGATACATTTATATTTCAAGTTGATTTCCTCACTTATAGTAATAATAAAAGATTAAATTTTGCGTATCAAGCATTATTTGGCTATTATAAGGTAAAACCCTATCCTCCGGGTTGCGTTGCATTATGTGATGGGACTTGGGTCTTATAAAGCCACATTGTTCTTTATCTAGCATTGCGCTGTTTGTTTTATGCACTGGTATACTTGGGAGGAAACTCATTCCGTGTTATACGGCATGGTCCCTTGATTTACCTAATTTTAAAAATAAAGATTAATAACTGTTATAGTTCTCACACCAGTCACATAATCGACCTGGAGTTTATTGTTTTAACCTAAACTCTGAGTGCCCCTATTTCCACACGGGCAGCTAGTAGTTTTGGTTTTGCAGATTTATATTCACAGGATCCTGGTTTATAGCTGGAATGATATTCGGAAAGCTCTGTATCCATATATCTCCTTCAGTTGTGTTTTGTATTATTTTTCCGCTGCTATGTAATGTAATTTAAATCTCTGATATTTTTCTGATGTGTAATATTCATTCATACACTGTATGTTCTCGTATTCTGATGGAATTGTTGTAATAAGCAATGAAATGATCTACTGTTTGTGTTCTGATTCGTCTTGTCCTCAAAGCAATTCGTTTTTTCCTTTACGGGGAAGTTCGGGTCACCACATTTTATTTTAAACATGAATCTTTTAGTGATTCCTACATACAATAAAAATGTAAATTTTATTGTTAATGAATATTTTTGTGAATCCTACATACAATAAAAATGTAATTTTTATTGTCCAATCATTTTATTTAAAACATAGATCTTTTTTATGAATCAAACGTAGAATAAAAATGTAATTTTTATTGTCCAATCATTTTATTTAAGACATAAATCTTTTTGATGAATCAAACGTAGAATAAAAATATAATTTTTATTGTCCAATCATTTTATTTAAGACATAAATCTTTTTAATGAATCAAACGTACAATAAAAATGTAATTTTTATTGTCCAATCATTTTATTTAAAACATAAATCTTTTTAATGAATCAAACGTACAATAAAAATGTAATTTATAATGTCCAATCATTTTATTTAAAACACAATTCAACACATAATCATTTATTTTCGCTACACAATTCAATCCAATAATTCATCGTAACCACAATCAATCAATTCAAATTTTATACAACACATATATGTGTTTTATATAACGTATCTATAAATTTAACATCACAATCATAATCAATTTTACTTTAAATTTAGAAATCTCACATTAGTTTTACTCCTTTAAAAATTGTAGATAGCTCCAAAATTGCTCGGTCACTTATAGAATGTAGTGGACGCTGTCACGATCCCAACAGTTCCTGTTTCATGTGATTTCGACATCGTATGAACAAGTTGTGAATTTTCAAAGGTTCATGGCATTTTAATTAATTAAGTAAGTAAGTAAACAAAAAAAATTATACCTTCTTCCTAACAAATTACACAGGCCGATGGTTTTCAGTTCTGTTCAAAACTAGGTCAGGGTTTTGCGCGAGACCGGAAGCACGAGGGGAGGATCGGGTTATGCCACGTCGGAGAGGGCGGAGAGGCGCACCAGGTTGGACCCACCCCGTCGAACTCGATCGCCATGGGGAGGAGCTCCAGCGCGATGAATGGCGTGACTTCGGGCTATTCCGAGACGAATACACAACTCCAACTTCTCTATCCCGTATGGATCTGAAGAGGGTTCGAATCTATACGAAATTGCCTTAAGAAGTGAATGATTTCATTGAGTAGATCAAAATTTATTAAGGAGGGAAGATCTGAAGATCTGCTGCGTTGAAAACGAGAGTGGCGGCGGCTTCACGTTAATAGAATTAGGGTTTTGGTGAAATTTCAATGGCCGATATTTATAATTGAATTATTTAATTCTTTAATTCAAAAATGCCCGTTAATCCATATGAACTCCTAATCAAGTCCAATGATTGTCGCCTCCAGCTAAATACCCCCATTCCGGACACAATGGACTATGTTTCATAAGCCTATTTGATTGTTTCATCTGTTTTTCTTTAAATTAAAATATAAAACATTCAATATTAAATATTGAACATACATTTTAATTTACCGAGGCCACATACTGATTCCAAAAATTCCCGAAAAATAAATCTAGCTATATTTTGTCGTACGGTCCTAACAAAATAAACTTCATCGAAATTGGAGACCATTTGAAAAATGGCATTTTTAATGGTCGATCCAATTCAACAGAAATTACCAAACACGTTTTTAATTTACCATGCTCACATATTAATTCCAAAAATTATGGAATTTGAAACCTAGCAATAATTTGACATTCCAGATCCAACAAAAGTGGTTTCGTTGAAAACGGAGGTCGTTTGCAAAACGGCTGTTTTTAAAGGCTTTGTTATTACTTAAAAATGGAATTTTTAAATTCTGATGCATTTTCTGAAAAAAAAATCCTTAAAATAAATTTTTAAATTGTTTCTGATTTTCCGGGCTGTTACAATCTCCCCCACTTAAAACTTTTCGTCTCCGAAAAGGAAACATTAGTAAACTAGGAAACAAAACGGAAATAGAATATACTATAAATGTACCTCAACACAAGAGCTAATCAAAGATGTCCACTCTGCACTTGAGATAAGCCTGTTTAATACTATCCTCGGTCTCCCATGTACAGTCTCTAGGATCTCCGCTCCACTGCACTTTGACTAAATATATCATCTTGTTTCTCAGAACTCTAGTTTATTTGCCAATAATTTTCAGTGGCTCTCTTCTCACTGCTAAATCTTATTGCGCGACCTCCTCCACAATCAAGTCTGGATCATGTACAAGCTTTCGAAGTTGAGACACGTGAAATACATCATGTACTCTTGGCAACAAGTCTGGTAACTGAACCCTATAAGCAAGAGTTCCAATTCTTTCGAGTATAGGAAATGGACCAATAAGTCTAGGTGCCAACTTCCCTGATTTCCCGAAATGGACTACTCCTCTCATTGGAGGAACTCTCAGATATACATAATCATCAACAACAAATGCTAAATCTCTTCTTCTTGAATCTGCATAACTCTTCTGTCGGCTCTGAGCAGTTTGCAATCGCTTCTTTATGAAATCAACTTTATCTGAAGCTTCTCAAATCATGTCGAAACCCAATACTAGCCGATAGCCTGATTCTACCCAACATGCGGGAGATCTGCATGGTATGCCATACAATGCTTAGAATGGTGACATTTTTAACCTTGCTTGATAACTATTATTATATGAAACCTCAACCAAATGCAAGTGATCTTCCCATGATCCGCCAAAATCAAGAATACATGCCCATAACAAGTCTTCTAGTATACGATTCACCCTCTCAATTTAGCCATTTGTTTGAGGATGATATGCGGTGATCAGATTTGACTTTGTCCCCAGCTCCTCTTGGAATGCTTCCCAGAATTTAGTAGTGAATAATGGATCACGATCACTAACAATACTACTGGGAACTCCATATAGTCTAACGATTTCTTTGAAATAAATCTACGCCAGAATTTGAGCTATTCTAGTAGACTTCACAGGAATAAAATGGGCAGTCTTCATGAAACTATCTACGATCACCCATATACTGTCATTGCCTTTCTTAGTTCGGGGCAAACCATCTATGAAATCCATGGATATTTGATCCTACTTCCAATCTGGAACCTCTAGTGGTTGCAACAATCCTGCGAGTTTTTGCTAATCACTCTTGACTTGGCAAGTAGAACACCTGTTAACATATCTGGAAATGTCTCTTTTCATCGCCTTCCAGTAGAATGTGCGCTTAAGATCGTGATACATCTTACTTACTCCTGGATGGATACTAAGTTTAAATTTGTGACATTCATCCATTACCTCTCTTTTGAGCTCGGGAATATCCGAAACACAGATTCTCCCTTGCAATCTAAGAGTCCCCTTTCTATCAATTTGGAAGCTTGAAACTTAAACTTCGCCTTTTTGAACTTGTTCGATGATCATCTGAATAAACTTATCATATTTCTGAAGAATAGAGATCTTATCAATTAATGAAGGCGTAATAATAAGATTGGCGACGATAACATTATTTTTGCTGAGCGCATCAGCTACAACATTGGCTTTCCCTGAAGTGTACAAAATATCTAGATCATATGCTGCAAGAAATTCTAACCAACACTGCTGCCTCAAATTCAAGTTCTTCTAGGTGAACAGATACTTTAATGACTTATAATCTGTATATAATTCGAACTACTCACCCAAAAATAGTGCCTCCATATTTTCAAAGCAAACACGACGGCTAACAAATCAAGATCATGAGTAGGATATCTCTTCTCATGCGGCTTCAACTGACGGCCAGCATAAGCAACTACTTGGCCTCTTTGCATTAATACCGCACCAGCACCTTCAAGAGAAGCATCTGTATAGACTATCAAATCTTGATTGCCATCAATAATAGTCAACACTAGAACAGTAGTCAACCTTAATTTCAGCTCTTGGAAAGCTGTCTCACATTCAGGCATCCAATTAAACCTTGTATGCTTCTTGGTAAGTTTCGTTAATGGACTAGATAGCTTCGAAAAATCCTTAATGAATTTTCAATAATATCCAGCCAATCCTAGAAAACTTCTGACATCTGTAAGCATGCTAGTCTGCTTTCAATCTCGAATGGCTGTGATTTTTCCTGGATCTACTGAAATTCCTTTCTTTGATACTACATGACCAAGGAACTTTACTTCTTCTTGCCAGAATATGCATTTAGAAAATTTGGCTTTTAATACATGCTTTCTTAGAATTTGCAAAACTTCTTCCAAATGCTTCGCTTGCTCAGTAGTTGACTTAGAGAAGATTAAAATGTCGTCAATGAAAACCAGCACAAATTTATTCAAGACATCGTGGAATACTCTATTCATTAAATCGACAAAATAAGCAGGAGCGTTACATAATCCTAACGGGGTTGCTAACCATTCATAAAATATGTCTGGGCCTCTGAAAGCTGTCAAAGGGACACATTCTTCGGTAATACGCAATTGATGGAAACCTTTAGCTAGGTCCATTCTTGAAAACACTTGCGCTCCATTCAAGCGATCTGATAAATCATCAATACGCGGTGATGGATATTTATTCTTTAGCGTCTTCTTATTGAGGTCCCGGTAATCCACATACAATTTGAGAGTACCATCTGATTTTGGAACAAACACTACTGCTGCACCCCAATTCGAAAAGTTGGGCCTAATCAGACCTTTCCATAAGAGATTTTAAGTTTGATTACTTAATTCTTCTTTCTCTTTCAATGTCATTCTTCGAATAGCACGCACAAGTGGCCTTGCATTTGGAATTAAATCGATCCTGAAGTCAATTTCTCTTCGTAGAGGTAAGCCATCAACTCTTCAAACACATCCGCATAATCTTTAACTATAGGAATATTCTCAATAGAAGAAGGAGTAACTTCTAGAGTAGACTAGAATTCTTTTCTATTTGAATCTGAGTCGTGGCATGGTATAAATATATCTCCGAGCTTCGTTTTAACCCGAACAATTCTTTTGGCGCAACTAACTTCGACCTCATGTTTCGTTAGCCCATCCAGCCCAAGAATGATATCAAATTCAGAAAAATTCATGATGATCAAATTGAAAGGAAACTAGTAACGAGAATAAGAGATCGGCACTCTACAATATAAACCGAGAACAAGAGATCCTCCTATTGGATTATGGACACTAATCGATTCTTTATGATCTCTTGGTTTTAAATTTAACTTTTTAACTGTGTTACTAGAAATGAAACTTCGTGATGTACCTGTGTCAAATAATATTGCAATAGGAATATTTTTAACAGTAAGGGTACCTCCCAAAACATCTGGTTTACCTGCTCCTTCAGAAGAAGCTGGCGCACTCGTCCCATCATACACATGAGCCACTTCGGACTTCTTCAGCAATGGACAGTTCCTAATAAGATGCCCCGTCTTGTGGCAATTGAAGAACTCTCTAGCGTCTCGAGGATTATGACTAGGCCCTGAGTCATTTCTCTTTGGCTTCCTTGGAGCTTTGCATTCATAATTATAATGTCCGAATTTTTGGCAGTTGAAGCATTTGATCTTGGCTTTTATATTCTCTTGAGGCTTAGCGGCTTTAGTGTTGCTTGCCTCAGGCTTCTTAACAGAATGTTTTCTTTTGTTACCAGCTTGATTTCCCTCACGGTCTTGCTCAGAATTCTTCTTGTCAATTTCTTCGTACCTACAAGCCATTTCAATCACATTGGCAAATGGAAGCTCGACGTGTGCAGTCACTCGGTTGTGGTACTTTCTCAAAAGATCGTTTATGAATTGCTTGTTCTTCTGAAGTGGGTCTTGAATGAATTCGAGTGCATAGCGAGATAGCTCTTCAAATCTTCTCACATACTCATGAATGGTACGAACCCCTTGCTGGAGATTAGAAAACTCATCATGCAAGTGCTCGACATCTAGTCGAGGGATAAACTTTTCATTAAAGATTTCCTTGAACTTAGCCCATGTCATGTCAACATCAAGATCGCTAATAGTCACTATCTCCCACCATATCAAAGCCTCATTCTTAAGTAGCCCGGATGTCATAAACCTCTTCATGTGGTCTTCTAAATCTAGGCCCATGAAAATCCGTTTGCACGTCTTTAACCAAGCTTAAGCCTCCATTACTGTTTCACAGCCAGTAAATGGTATGCCACCCAAATTCTTGTACTTCTTAGCCACCTTATCAAGATCAAACACTGGTGGTGGGAGTTGTTGCTGAATTACATGCTCATTAACAATGAGAACATTCTCCCTTCCTCCACCTCGACCATTCATAGTCCTGCCTCTACCTCTACCACTCATTTTCTGTTAGTTTTGTAAATTTTAGGAAAAAGTCAGGCCAACATAAAAGATATCTTATGGGATGGTAAAATCATAAAGACATATGCATGAATATGAAGTGATGATCAAGTTATTATGTTATTCTACTGTTCTCATTACAGGATGTTACTAATTTTATCTCTAATGAGTTACTCGCCTTACAATACTGCTGATTCTATTTTTGAAGAGTTGTTTTAAATATGTTATACTCCGGAGCTAAGGTTAACTTAAACTCTGATACCACGTTGTGACAACCCAAACCCCCGTACTACGGTGGCAAGGATAATCATTAGAATATAAAACATTTATCACATCAGCAGATTATAGACAATAGCATAACACATGAAATCATAGAATAATATTCATCATCATAGTAGCAGAATCATAAATGTCATTATCATCAGAGTTGCGCAGAAACATGATATGTAACACCCCGTGTATTCTGTAACAGTGAAATTCACAAAGTAAAGTATAATTAATTTCAAATCAAAGAATTAAGGGAAAGGGATACGCCATTGCGTTCTTCTCGGAATTTTGCTTGGGATAGAGTCTGAGTTTGCGTAAAACGGACTCCGTATGAAGAAGATATGGCCTCCGGAAATTTCAGAATTCAGTTTAAAATTCAAACAGCTCGGAAATCAGATTTAAATGTCAAAAATTGGGCCAGATTCGCTAAGGCGGGAATTTTCCCGCCCAAGGCACCCAGGTTGACTGGGTAGTCGACCTGGGCTACCCAGGTCGACTGGGTAGTCGACCTGGGGCACCTAGGTCGACTACATAGTCGACCTGGGGGTCGACTGGGGGGTCGACCTGGCCCCTGAGCCAGGTCAAACCCAGCCCCCACCCCCCCCCCCCCCCCCCCCACCCCCGGCTGGCCTGGTCTGTGCTTGGCCGAATTCCTGAGCCTTGCCTTGTCACTAGGGCTAGGTGTCAACTCCTGATTGGTCTCTCCTTCAAACGAACGGCTATTATTAAACCAAGATCCATCGACGGTCCTAATCAACTCACAAACTCTATAAAAAGGACCTAAGACTCCACCTAATTCACACAAAAAAAAATGAATATGAGACCGTCATGCTGCGGAAGAAAGATTAGGAATAGCCATCAAATTTGAGAGACAATTAGGAGACAATTCGAAAGCTTAAAGCAACGTCAATTAAATCAAAACAACGCCTACAACAAAGGATAGCATCTCCAAATTCAGAATTCAAATTCCTGAATTGAAGATTCGTCATACGTTGTAAGTAGAGTGCTATTCCGATGTGAATAAATAATTGTATTTGATTTGTGTAAAATGAGAAATAGAATTGTATTTGATTTGTGGTGATAATAATCCATATTTGTATGTTGCTTTGATTCTAAATGATTTGGGATGTTGTGGTATCACGATTGGATATTTGCAAGTATGTGATTCATGTTGGAAGTTAACAACTACATGTTTGTGGTAGTTTAATTAAGATTCATGCAAGTATATGATTCACTATTATGCCAACATAATATATATTATAATCACTTTTAGTGTAGTTGGATCCATTTGGGTATTATGACTTATATGAATTTATGTTGGAATTGGCATCGTGATTCAAGTGTAAAACCATACTTTTGTATTAGAGACAAAAGTAAGCATCTTTATGAACATGACTAAACTATGTTTGGTGTTATGCCTAGCTGAAAACATGTTTTAGGCCTATGTTGTTATCAAAATCATATGATGATATATGTGACACATAATTAAGTTAGATTTACATTCCAATTGCAAGTTTACATGAATAGATTAAAAACCATGATTCATGTTTAGGTATGTTTATGCCATGATTATATGAATAGAATGGTTCATGTTTAGGTATGTTTATGCCATGATTATATGAATAGATCAAAACCCATGATTTCATGTTTAGGTATGTTTATGCCATGATTATATGCTATTACAATGCAAGTTCACAAGTGCCAAACTTATGTTAATTAGTTCGCTATGTTGCAAGTTCATGCGTTCACACTCCCCTTTTTATGTTACTTAGAATATAAAAACACCATGTTATAAGCCTCCCCTTTTTCATGTGGCTAAGTTGGGTTTAAATGTTAAACCCAACATATGTTGTATTGTAGCGAACGTATAAAACGGGGGTAATGATGATTGGGTTAAAATATAGAACATATGTGTTGGCATGTTTGACGCATGCCAACAACCTTGAAAAACAATTAAGTGGTATAAATTAATTTTACCCAATAAAGATGAATTTGAATAATGGGCAGCAAATATTTACATATAAAAAGAAAAGAGACAAAATATGTAAATTTAGAAAATACGATGTGTTTAACCCGAGGTTGGATTGAGTTGTGATGTAAACCTGCCCGGAACCGCCCGGCTGTCCAGTAGTCACAACAATACCTATCCAATGTGGGTGGTTAAACACGGAGCCCAATAAGGACCCAAGGTTAGACTAAGTTGTGGCGTAAGACTGCCCGGACCCAACCGGCAACAGGCAGCCACAACAATACCTGTCTAATGTGAGAGGTCGAGGCTTTAATAAGACAATTAAGGCTGAGTCAAGATTGATAGGATTAAGTAAATTGAATTAATACTTAATCAAAATGGAACATGCTAAAATATACAGACTGATTGGGGGTTAGGTTTACAAAACATTTAACCAACTTAGCATGTTGGTTAGAAATAGAAAACCAAGTAGCGGGGGACCCTTTTCAGCAGTAACCCTATAAGGTGTATCAGGATACCGTGAACTAGGCAGGGTGGGGCACGATTACTGGGCTGACTGTAAGAGGTCAAATCGACGGCGGTGGTGCAGCAGTGTAGGTTCTAACGGGGTGCGGGCGTGCACACACTCCGGCGCAGAAATATAGGGCACTGGGCACCATTAGCATACCTGTGCATTCTAGGATTGTGTCGGGCCGCCACCATGGGACTTGATACACGTCATGGTGGGACCAGCATAGGTAACTACAACATCGGGGGCCGTAAGACACATGTAACTATGCGAGTAGGAGCCGATCATTAGAAACGGATCACTTCACCCTGATTATGGGGTGCCTGTTGGGAACTAGTTTATATGGATGCAGAGATTAATATGGGGTACGATAAGTGTATTCGACTCTAGACAACTTAACTTAGTTTATGGTGCTTTCCCATTTCCAGTTTATACTTATCATGCCCAGTTCTTTATTCATAGACTGAATAGTCCTAGACTTACTCAGGCTTTATGTCTGACTCTACTTTTCTTTCATCTTCTTTTCTTTCGTCCCCCCCCCCCCCCTCCCCAGATCCACAGGGAGGGAATACCGCAGCTTGACCAGTTTTCACATCCAGCTTGAAGAGAAAGAATGTATTGCTTGGATCTCTTTCGTTTTGGACTATGGCTTTGGATTGCTACTATGGGGACTTATGCAGTTTACTTTTGTTTTTATGCTTCTTAAAGTTATGAAATCAAGACAGTTATGAAAATGTAATGGTTTTTGGAAGTATTGTAAGACAATTATGACATGGTTTGTGTAACATGTATTTTGTTGAAATAAAAATTGCTGTTGTTTTCCGCTGTTCAAAAATATGTGTATTTATATCTGTCTTGTGTATCTGTGACTTATACTTATAAACCCCCACCAAAATTAGGGCATTCCCTTTGAGAGTGACCCTAACGGAGGTGGGGTGTTTCACTTGGTATCAGAACATAGGTTTACCAGACAAGATAAAAAGTTTTGAAAATTTATTTTCAAAAGAAAATTTAAAGAAGCATTTTTAAAGATAAAATGTTATTTTATTTTAAAAAGGCATAGTCCCCCAAAGACATAGGTACTATCTTTTATCCTTCATTTTCAATCTATCCTTTTTGTTTTAGCATGTCCGAAGAACTTAACTTGCCAGAGGGTATACCAATACCTGGTTGGTTTAGACGATTCTTAGAAGCAAGGGCCACTCAGCCAGGTCCTACCATTCCTCCTCCTCCAGCTGTAGGAAATCATCCAGCTGCAGCAACACCTCTTCCTCCACCTCCTTTGCGGGGAAATACTTTTGCTAAGATATGTAAAGATTTTAAAGCTATGGGAGGAAAGGACTTTCATGGAACCGAGTCCTTCATGGTAGCCAGGAATTGGCTGAAGGAAACCGAGGACTTATTCGTCATATTTGAGGTAGAAGATAGGCAGAAGGTACATATGGCTACTTAAAGGCGAGGCTTCCTACTGGTGGGAAGTCACTAATGCAGAAAGACCAATGGAAACACGGTAGGACTTTAGGGCAAGGTTTGAGGCTAAATTTCTCTCAGAAGCTGAAAGGAGTCTTCAGTTGGAAAAAATCTTATTTCTTAAGCAAGGGAATATGACAGTCAAAGAGTATGTTAACCAGTTCGATCAGCTGGCTAGGTTCGGACTGGACCTAATCAACACCCCGCACAAGAAGGCTCTCCGCTTTGTCAAGGGGTTGAATGAGCCATTACACAGTTTGTCCATGACCCATATACCCATGGGAGCTACGTATGAAAGGTTGGTGCAGATGGCATTGCTGAACGAAGAGGATAAGGGCAAGAAGGAGACAAAGGCAGAAAGCTCTCAAGGGAAGAAAGAGGGTTTACAGCCTAAGAAGACAGAGTTTAAGAAGGGCGAGAAAGACAACAAAGAGAAGGGGAAGTGTAATTTCTGTGGCAAAGTGGGGCTCTTAGTGAAAGATTGCCGGAAAAAGAAGGCCAAGATGAATGGTGGGTGCTTTTCTGGCGGTGAGACAGGCCACCTGGCTAAGGATTGCCCAAAGAAGCGAGGGCAGGGGCAGGGGGCTGGATCCACCTCAGGGGCACAAGTTCATGCGCTAGAAGTGCCACCTCTTCAGCAGCGAGGTATAAATACTTTTGTAGAAAGTGTAGTTTATCTTTATGATCACCCAGTTCGCACTTTATTTGATTCTGGTGCATCACACTCCTTTATCTCATCTGCTTTAGTAGAATCGCTGCACCTAGAAACTAGAATGGTAGAGGACCCCTTAATTGTTTCAAATCCAATTGGGGGCCCAGCTTATTTATCTATGATCTGTGTGGGAATGAAAACTTCTATTCTAAGTGTAGAATTTAAATGTAGTGCCTTTGTTTTGGGCTTTTCGAGATATGGTTTGATTTTGGGCATGGATTGGCTATCCAGTAATGGTGCCATCCTGGATTGTGAGAAAAGGGTGGTTAGGCTTCTGACCCAACTCGGTAAAACTCTGGAAATTACTTGTAATCCCTCGTACGTGGTTATGCTTAGTTATCTTGAATCGCTAGATGCTTCTGTTGAGAGTTTGCAATCAGTTAAAGTGGTCCGTGAATATCCGGATGTCTTCGAAGAGGTGAAGGGCTTACCTCCGAAGCGGGAAATAGACTTCCGCATATATCTTGTAGATAATGCAAAGCCCGTTGCGTTGCCCGTTAGACACATGGCTCCACGAGAAAGGAAAGAGCTCAGTAAACAGATTAAAGAGCTTCTAGAAAATGGGTTCATTAGAAGGAGCATTTCAGAATGGGGCGCTCCACTGGTGTTCGCTACAAAGGCGGATGGTTCACTCCGTCTATGTGTTGACTATAGGGAGCTCAACAAGCTAACGAAAAAGAATAGGCACCCTCTCCCCAGAATTGACGATCTGTTTGATCAGCTTGTAGGAGCGTCAGTTTTCTCCCAACTCGATTTAGCGACCGGATTTCATCAGCTAAGGGTGGCTGAAGATAGTATCGATAAGACAGCATTCAGAACCCAGACGGCTTCTTTGAATGGCTTGTCATGCCTTTCGGCTTGACAAACGCACCCGCTTACTTCGTGGACCGAATGAGTAGGGTGTTCAGAGATTTCCTCAATAAATTCGTAGTGGTCTTCGTAGATGATATCTTGATCTTCTCAAAGAATGACGAAGAGCATGCTCAGCACCTAAGGGCAATCATGGAAACTCTGCGAGTCCATCAGCTAAAAGCCAAATTCTCCAAATGCCACTTTTGGAGAGAAGAAGTGAGGTTCCTTGGGCACATGGTATCCAAAGAAGGGTTAGCTGTAGACCCGGCTAAGGTAGTAGCGGTGCAGGACTGGAAGGCACCAAAGAACGCAATAGAAGTCCGAAGCTTTCTCAAGCTAGCAGGCTTCTATCGGAAATTCATCAGAGACTTTGCAAAGATATCAGCTCCGCTCACAAAGCTGACCAAGAAGAATCTAGTGTTCAATTGGGACTTGGATTGCGAATTTGCTTTCCAACGACTAAAAAGGGCTCTTACAACAGCCCCAGTTTTGACGTTGCCAGATGGAAGCAAGATGTTCACAGTTTATACAGATGCATGTAGGACAGGGCTAGGCGCTGTCTTGATGCAAGAAGGGAGGGTAGTAGCTTATGGTGGAAGGCAATTGAAAGTGCATGAAAAGAACTACCCGACCCATGATCTTGAGTTAGCTGCCATCGTCTTTGCACTCAAGTCTTGGTGACACTATCTCCTAGGTGAGAAGTTCGAACTTTACACTGACCATAAATCGTTGAAATATCTTTTATCGTAGAAAGATCTTAACTTGAGGCAACAGAGATGGATGGAGTTTCTTGCCTCGTACGATTTTGAGATCTCCTACACTCCGGGCAAAGGTAACGTAGTGGCAGACGTGTTGAGCCGAAAGAAACTAACCCTAAGCCCGCTGTTTGTTGAAAGACAAAGCCTAGAGTTTATAGCCAGCTTTGACTTTAGGCCCTCCTCCGATTTTGTACCGGGTTTGCTAGCATCTCTAGAAGTACGCCCGACTTTAGTGGACGCAATAGGGACAGCACAACGCGAAGACCCTCAGCTTGTAGAGATGATTGATTGGCTCATTAGGGGTGAGACTTCAAGTCACCTCAGCAGATACTCCATCGACGATAAGGGTTGGCTAAGGCGAGAAGGAAGACTATGCGTCCCACAGACAAGGGATTTAGTGAAAGAAGGTTCTCGAGGAAGCACATTACTCCAAGATGACGATACATCCAAGCGGAGATAAAATGTACAAGGACATAAAGAGAACTTTCTTTTGGAACGGCATGAAGAAGGACGTGGCAGATTTCATTTCTAAGTGTATGGTGTGCCAACAGGTTAAGGCGGAACAGAAAAAGCCTGGCGGTCTGCTCCATCCTCTAGAGGTCCCGTAGTGGAAGTGGGATAGCATCTTAATGGACTTCATTGATGGGCTCCCTAGGTCTAGAAAGGGGCAACACTAGCATTTGGGTAATAGTGGATAGGCTTACTAAGAGCGCCCACTTTTTACCTGTCAAAAGTAAAAGAACTGCCTCATCCCTAGCATCTCTTTACCTCAAGGAAATTGTTCGAATCCATGGAATACCATATAGCAATGTTAGTGACCGAGATCCTATCTTCACAACTGAGTTTTGGCGGAGTCTGCAAGAAGCGGTAGGCACACAGTTATGCTTAAGCACAGCCTACCATCCCTAAACCGATGGCCAGACAGAAAGAGTGAACAGAGTTTTGGAGGACCTTTTAAGACTGTGCGTCCTTGACTCCGGAGGGACGTGGGAAGACCATCTTCCTTTGGTGGAATTTGCCTACAACAACAGCTACCAAGCAACCATCGGAATGGCGCCCTTCGAAGCTTTATATGGAAGACCGTGCCGATCGCCCACTTGTTGGTGGGAGTCTACTGACAAGCTCATACTTGGACCAGATATGATCCGAGAGACTTCAGAAAAAGTAGACTTAATACGGAGAAGAATGAAGACAGCCCAAGACAGACAAAAATCCTACGCCGACAAGAGGAAGACCGACCTTGAATTTGAGGTTGGGGATAGAGTTTTTCTTAAGGTATCTCCGCTAAGGAACGTTGTTCGTTTTGGAACCACAGGAAAGCTAGCACCAAGGTTCATAGGACCGTTTCCTATTATTGAGAAAATTGGGAAAATGGCCTATAGATTAGAGCTACCCAAAAAGCTGGCCGGAGTTCACAACGTTTTCTATGTTTCGCACCTCCGAAAATGTCTACATGAATCTGCTGAAGTGGTAGAGCCAAATATCCTAGAAGAAGCTGAAGTGGAACGCGAAGCAACCGTGAGGAAAGTTCCAACACGCATATTAGGAACGGAAGTGAAGAAGCTCCGCAACCGCGAAGTCAAGCTCGTCAAAGTTCAGTGGAGCGACGCCGAGGGAGACGCAACTTGGGAAACTGAAGCTAGAATACGCGCAGCCTACCCTTTTCTTTTCGAGGGTACACCTTTGATCTTTCTTTTTCCTTAAGTTGCGCATTTATCTATCTTTTTAGGTATATCTCCTCGACCTTATCTTTTAGGTAGAAACTCTTTGGATGAAAACATGTAATTGAAACATGTTATGGATGATGGTTGCAAGTGGCTGCAAGTGATTGCTAGTGGTTGCTCGTGGTTGCATATACACACACAATCTAGATTTTAGATCGGCTTAGTCACTTCATATTGCATATGCATATATGTATTTATATTCGTATATGGTTGAAGTTTAATGTGTTGTCATATGGATGTTGCATTTATATATGAATGATTGTGCACTCATGTAGAATCATGAATAGGAAAATTTGCATACATAATGGATTCATGACACTTACATAATTTGCATTAAGGAGGTCATCTGAATCAGTAGACCGACTGATTTTGCATTAGATAAATACATGTACACACACTTCGCATATGATCATGAAGCATTAGAAGTCTTTTAAGGACAATGGATGCTCGTGTTTGATGGATGAGTAGATGGATGTTTGGATGTACATTCTTCCTGAACTTGAAGATTTCGGGGACGAAATCCTTTTAAGTGGGGGAGAATGTAACACCCCGTGTATTCTGTAACAGTGAAATTCACAAATTAAAGTATAATTAATTTCAAATCAAAGAATTAAGGGAAACGGGATACGCCATTGCGTTCGTCTCGGAATTCTGCTTGGGATAGAGTCCGAGTTTGCGTAAAACGGACTCCGTATGAAGAAGATATGGCCTCCGGAAGTTTCAGAATTCAGTTTAAAATTCAAACAGCTCGGAAATCAGATTTAAATTTCAAAAATCGGGCCAGATTGACCAGGGCGGGAATTTTCCCGCCCAAGGCACCCAGGTCGACTGGGTAGTCGACCTGGGGCACCCAGGTCGACTACATAGTCGACCTGGGGGTCGACTCGGGGTCAACCTGGCCCCTGAGCCAGGTCGAACCCAGCCCCCCCCCCCCCCGTTGGCCTGGTATGTGCTTGGCCGAATTCCTGAGCCTTGCCTTGTCACTAGGGCTAGGTGTCAGCTCCCGATTGGTCTCTCCTTCAAACGAACGGCTATTATTAATCCAAGCTCCATCGACGGTCCTAATCAACTCACAAACTCTATAAAAAGGACCTAAGACTCCACCTAATTCACACAAACAAAAATGAATATGAGACCATCATGCTGCTGAGGAAAGATTAGGAATATCCGTCAAAATTGAGAGACAATTAGGAGACAATTCGAAAGCTTAAAGCAACGTCAATTAAATCAAAACAATGCCTACAACAAAGGATAGCATCTCCAAATTCAGAATTCAGAATTCAGAATTCAGATTCCTAAATTGAAGATTCGTCATACGTTGTAAGTAGAGTGCTATTCCGATGTGAATAAATAATTGTGTTTGATTTGTGTAAAATGAGAAATAGAATTGTATTTGATTTGTGGTGATAATAATCCATATTTGTATGTTGCTTTGATTCTAAACGATTTGGGATGTTGTGGTATCACGATTGGATATTTGCAAGTATGTGATTCATGTTGGAAGTTAACAACTACATGTTTGTGGTAGTTTAATTGAGATTCATGCAAGTATATGATTCACTATTATGCCAACATAATATATATTATAATCACTTTTAGTGTAGTTGGATCCATTTGGGTATTATGACTTATATGAATTTATGTTTGAATTGGCATCGTGATTCAAGTGTAAAACCATACTTTTGTATTAGAGCCAAAAGTAAGCATCTTTATGAACATGACTAAACTATGTTTGGTGTTATGCCTAGCTAAAAACATGTTTTAGGCCTATGTTGTTATCAAAATCATATGATGATATATGTGACACATAATTAAGTTAGATTTACATTCCAATTGCAAGTTTACATGAATAGATTATAAACCATGATTCATGTTTAGGTATGTTTATGCCATGATTATATGAATAGAATGGCTCATGTTTAGGTATGTTTATGCCATGATTATATGAATAGATCAAAACCCATGATTTCATGTTTAGGTATGTTTATGCCATGATTGTATGCTATTACAATGCAAGTTCACAAGTGCCAAACTTATGTTAATTAGTTCGCTATGTTGCAAGTTCATGCGTTCACACTCCCCTTTTTATGTTACTTAGAATATATAAACACCATGTTATAAGCCTCCCCTTTTTCATGTGGCTAAGTTGGGTTTAAATGTTAAACCCAACATATGTTATATTGTAGCGAACGTATAAAACGGGGGTAATGACGATTGGGTTAAAATATAGAACATATGTGTTGGCATGTTTGACGCATGCCAACAACCTTGAAAAACAATTAAGTGGTATAAATTAATTTTACCCAATAAAGATGAATTTGAATAATGGGCCGCAAATATTTACATATAAAAAGAAAAGAGACAAAATATGTAAATTTAGAAAATACGATGTGTTTAACCCGAGGTTGGATTGAGTTGTGATGTAAACCTGCCCGGAACCGCCCGGCTGTCCAGTAGTCACAACAATACCTATCCAATGTGGGTGGTTAAACACGGAGCCCATTAAGGACCCGAGGTTAGATTGAGTTGTGGCGTAAGACTGCCCGGACCCAACCGGCAACAGGCAGCCACAACAATACCAATCTAATGTGAGAGGTCGAGGCTTTAATAAGACAATTAAGGCTGAGTCAGGATTCATAGGCTTAAGTAAATTGAATTAATACTTAATCAAAATGGAACATGCTAAACTATACAGACGGTTGGGGGTTAGGTTTACAAAACACTTAACCAACTTAGCATGTTGGCTAGAAATAGAAAACCTAGTAGCGGGGGACCCTTTTCAGCAGTAACCCTATAAGGTGTATCAGGATACCCTGAACTAGGCAGGGTGGGGCACGATTATTGGGCTGACTGTAAGAGGTCAAATCGACGGCGGTGGTGCAGCAGTGTAGGTTCTAACGGGGTGCGGGCGTGCACACACTCCGGCGCAGAAATATAAGGCACTGGGCACCAGTAGCATACCTGTGCATTCTAGGATTGTGTCGGGCCGCCACCATGGGACTTGATACACCTCATGGTGGGACCAGCATAGGTAACTACAACATCGGGGGCCGTAAGACACATGTAACTATGCGAGTAGGAGCCGATCATTAGAAACGGATCACTTCACCCTGATTATGGGGTGCCTTTTGGGAACTAGTTTATATGGATGCAGAGATTAATATGGGGTACGATAAGTATATTCGACTCTAGACAACTTAACTTAGTTTATGGTGCTTTCCCATTTCCAGTTTATACTTATCATGCCCAATTCTTTATTCATAGACTGAATAGTCCTAGACTTACTTAGGCTTTATGTCTGACTCTACTTTTCTTTTGTCTTCTTTTCTTTCGTCCCCCCCCCCCCCCTAGATCCACAGGGAGGGAATACCGCAGCTTGACCAGTTTTCACATCCAGCTTGAAGAGAAAGAATGTATTGCATGGATCTCTTTCGTTTTGGACTATGGCTTTGGATCGCTACTATGGGGACTTATGCAGTTTACTTTTGTTTTTATGCTTCCTAAAGTTATGAAATCAAGACAGTTATGAAAATGTAATGGTTTTTGGAAGCATTGTAAGACAATTATGACATGGTTTGTGTAACACGTATTTTGTTGAAATAAAAATTGCTGTTGTTTTCCGCTGTTCAAAAATATGTGTATTTATATCTGTCTTGTGTATCTGTGACTTATACTTATAAACCCCCACCAAAATTAGGGCATTCCCTTTGAGAGTGACCCTAACGGAGGTGGGGTGTTTCATGATACTACTTAGTACATCAAAGGTTCCAATAGGTAGATAATAAGTCTAGAACATCATCAAACACAATATACATAAGGTGATGTCTAAATGTCCAAAATACGAGATAAAAGATGGTCTTCATCTTCAGCAAAAGAGCACCCCATGCTGCGGTGCATATCCAAAATAAAGCTTGTAACACCCCGCATTTTTAATGTAATTAAAAATATGCATATATGTATATATTATATGCATAGATATATTTAAAGGAAAAATTAAATAATATTAATATAATTTCATGTAAGAAGTTTATGCAGTGAAATAAAGAAAAATATTAATAAAGAAATTACATGCAATATAGGAAATAAGAAGAAATGCAATGAAATGCGAAGAAATGCAATGAAATGCGAAGAAATGCATGTGAACATTTAAAAAGAAATAAAAAGAAGAATTTGAAGAGCTTCTAGAATCTGGTCACGAAATTATCGTCATTGCATTCCTGGCGATTTTTTGATCAATTTAGACCTATAGTTTGTAGAAAACTAATTTAAAATGAAAACGATATCTTTAAATTAAATGTTGCAACAAAACATGAAAAAGAGGAATAGGAAAATAATAATGTGTAGCATTGTCCTAAGTTTTGTTAATGAAAGACTTAGTAGCTCATTTGGTTAGTGCATGTGACTTGTATATAAGAGGTTCTGAGTTTGATCCCCGCCAACGCCATATTTTTTTATTTTAGGGGGGAATGGCTATAAAAGTGGCTTAGTGTGAAAGCAGTTAAAAAGTGGCTTAGTATGAAAAGGGTTAAAAAGGGGTTTAATTGAGAGATTGTTTCAAAAGAGGAAAAATATATACTAAATGGTTTGAAATTTGAAATTGTTCACATATAAAAGATTAGCATACGCGCAAGAGTTGAATACATATGAACATAATTCAAAATAGAGGTTACGCGCGAATAAAGAAGCAAGCAAAGAAAGGATGTTTGAAATTTGGTTTATACACAAATAAATAAATCAAATTTCTAATAAATAAATAAGTGAATAAAAATAAATAATATATATATGTGGAGGATAACACCCCTGCGCGTTATACTGTACATGTGGACTATTTTGGTTGGTGGACGCTGCGACGTGGCCAATTCCTATTGGTCGGATGACGTGGCTAGCTTTGATGGAGTTTTAAATTAGATCTAAAGGCCCATAGCTTGATACCACACCTATAAATAAACCCCTAGACCTAACTCTAAACCACACAATTTGGCGGCTACACTGGAGCTCTGTCATGGCTTCCTCTCTCTCTGTCTTTTCTCAAATCTCTTCTTAAAATAAAAAGATAGATCTAGGATTCCTTTACTCCAAAATAGGAGAAACGAATTCAAATGTCTAGATCTATGCTATGCAAAAATGGAGAAAACCATGGATTGGATCTAGAATTGGAAAGCATATAAGTAAGTGGATTTAAAATACATTTTTTATATAATAATGGATCTATCGTTCGCCATTCCCCATTTACACACGTAATAATCCTATTGAAAGATCTAATCTGATAAAGTTCAACTATGCCTAATATTGTTGTCAGATGCTTAACTATGATCAGTCATTTTATGCCTACATTGGGTTTCCTCCTTTTATTCTTCCCTTTTTATTTTTATATAGCTAGGCTATCTTCGAGCCTATGCCTATTATGGATTTATGCGATTGAACGAAATTGAGAATAAAAGGGAAAAGGTTGATTTGGGTATATATGTGACTGGGAGGTTTGGGGGCATAACTTATAACGGGGTTTTGGGAATAACTTTGATTGGAATCATAAATATAACTATGGGTATGTGAATCAAATTGTAATTATGAATGTAAATTGGGATTATAAGTTGAATTGGGATTATGGGCATAACTATACTTGGAATTATGAATAAAACTATGGTGGGATTTATGTATATAAACCAAATTGAGAATATAAGACTGTAATTTGAGGCAAAAACTGATGGTTGGAATTTGGGGCATTATTGCAATAAAATATGAACAATTGGAAAATTTTGGGAAAATATGTAATAAAATGAAAGTTGGCATAAATTGTGGAAATTGATTTGGGCATAATTGGGCGTAACTTGTATACGTAGGATTGTAGGTATAAATTGGATTATAATTATAAGCATAAATTTGAATTGGAATTTATGGGTAACTGGAAATCATAATAATCCAAGAATTGAAATTTGGCATGAATTAAGAAAAAGATATTGAACACCTAAGACACGAGGTTAGATTTGGTTTGCGGTTGAAATCTGCCCGGAACCGCCCGACATATCCAGCAACCGCAAACGGTAATCTAATGTGAGAAGTCTTAGGTAGAAATTGGACACGTAATGGTGTCAAGACAAGAGATTAGATTCGAATGTGGTAGAAGTCTGCCCGGAACCACCTGACATATCCAGCAACCGCAAACAGTAATATAATGTGAGAGGTCTTGCATGTTTACGGACATCATAAATAATAATGAACACCTAACCAAGACGACACATGTAAGGTTGATAGGGATATAATAAAGCGGTTAAGTGGGTAACATGGGAAGCATGGATAATTTGATAAATTAGAATACTTAACCCAATTAAATCTGTAGTGGTGTTACGAACCAGTTGAATTGAGTAGGGGTTAAGTAAACGTGTTAAAGAAGTGGGAAGGGTTAAGTAAATCTTAATTAACGCCAAAATGGGGAATGATGACAACCTATTAGGAATGAACGTGAATAAGAAGAGGAAAGATAATATGTAGGCTTATCCTAGGGATAAGTGGGAATTATAACTTAAGAAATAAGGTAAGTTATAATGAACGATAGGGGAAGATGAAATAACTTATGTAATAAAGTTGTACTTAATCGAAGATTAAGTAATTAGCGAGAATAAGAATAAATCCATAAATGAGGATAACATAAGTTATATGAAGGAAAAGGGAAACTTATTAGTAAACCTTAGTTAAGAGAACTAAGTTAATAAGTAAATTATGATAAATTGTAATGGTAGTGTACAACAAGATTACGATTAAATGAGAAAGAAGAAGGCAAACTTATGGAGATAAGTAAGTTGTATTTAATCATAAAAGTTGAATGACATGTTAACAGAAAACATGTAAATTGAGATGCACTTAATTATAAATTAAGTAGAATATGTTATTGCAACCGTGATATGGGACAAAGAATAGTGTAAAGAGAATGAATTATGAATATTGAATTACAATATAGAGAATAACATGTTGTAGGCTTATTAATGAAAAGCAAGGATAAATTGGTAAACTTGAAAAGGGAGTAAATGTGAATAACCAAGTTAAATGAGAAAACTGACGAGGTGGCGCAAGCGCGTAATTAATGATAAGACGTAGGGTCTAATGACATATAAAAATAAGGCGCCTGAAGCAGTACGTATGTTATAGGATGAATAACCCAACGAGGTAGATCATCATGGTGTCATAAGGCACGAGGGGAGCGCACGTTCATTACTCTGGCGGCTCCAACGAACTGGAAGGGGAGGCAGGAGGCTTCCTGAGACGTTAAAGGTGCTCCTAGTAGTCCTCTGTGGTGGTTTAGCTTCGGGCTAGGATTACAGAGGTCGGGTCTGCGCGGAACTACAAGGTGGGTGGGCCTTGACTGCACAAGAAGGGGGCGGTCAGAATGTTGTACGCGGTGGCATTAAGGGTGGTTCGGCGGTTGCCTCAGGCGGAGGTGGAGGGTCAAGACCAAACGATAGCAAGATCGTCGGACGCCTGTCACTGACATCCTAAGGAATGCGAAAAGACAAGAGCTAACCCCTAGAGATCATTAACCTTTGCTACCAAGGGATGGGTGCGGGGAGACCCCACATGGATGTTTAGATTGTTTGCTTGTTAGGGGTGATTGCTTGGCTCATGTGGTCTTTACTGGTTGAGGAAGGGACTAAGGTGGGGCCATAGCCACCATAGAAAAACCAGACCCGAGGGATATCTGTACATTGGACACTCTTAGACGCGAGCCCGTACAGATATAGAAAATCTCCCGACCGAGTTCTGTGTTTTCTGGTGTAGCCCTGCCACATAACTCGGGTGCACAAGTAGAGGTTATGTGCAGTAGAAACATCGAGTACGATTGATGATACGTACGTGGGAAAGTCTAGGTACAACCATGTCTGCTCTGGGTGGTGTATCGTAGACTAGAAGGCATTATTCGGTGATAGAACCAAACTCGATTGAATAGTTCGAGGATAGCAGTCGGTACGCTTACGTAGCACAGCGATAGTGGTTCTATGCGGATGTAGCGTTGTACGTAACTATGGCATAGGATGAGGGACTGCGCATATTACTGTGGCGATATGGAGGAGACCGTGCGAGTGGGGTACCATGGCGTGTACCTCAGCTTGGGTGTAGCTACATATACATTACATTAGGTTAATCTACTAGGGGGTAGATGGGTGCGTTAAGTGTGTGAAAGCCTTGAGTGATAATAACACAGATAAACTAATAAATGAGAAAATGTAATTGAACGGTATATGTAGGATTATTCGAGAGGTGTAGTTTAAATTCATTCACACAGAACTTATGTTTTGACCCCCTCCTCGTAACATTCGCAGGTTAGGTTCATGACAGAGACTGTATAGCTTTGGATACTGGTTTAGCAGTATTGTTATTAAGGTAAAGCCATGTTTTAATTATATTATATTTTGTTCCTTCCGCTGTGAAATGTTTTCCGAACTCTGACATGTTTTATGTCTTTGTCTTTTCTGCAGGATAAGAAAAACAACATGGGTTTCGATGGATTGGGTTTTTGAAAAAAAATCCGTCCGTCGGAATGCGGGTTGTTACAAAGCCTATTACCTGTTTACTTGGCTGCTCATGTGAAAATAAGGGCACCCGAGTTTGCAAGTGAAAACAAACCACGAGTCAGTCATGGGACTGGTATGTGAAATCTTACCTAACTTATTTAATAATAAGGCTAATCACAGGACCACGCCGCTAATGCAAAACGAGTTTACTCCATTGGATTGCCAGTGCATAAAATAAGTAAATCTTCTAAATAACGCAATGCTTTTTAGAAAAATGAAACCATTATAAGACCCAAATCCCATCACACAATGCAACGCAAACCGGAGGATAGAGTTTTACCTTATAATGGTCAAATATGATTGATACGTATAAAACAAAAATCATTTGATATTATTATTAGTGTTTAGCCAGTTTAAAACACTTTTCAATATAAATGTATCAATCCTAGACGGCATACTACCCTATCCTACCATGTCGCCATATATAGTTTTACAATCAAATCCGTAATATCTTATTGATAATTGGGTTTTCATCATGAGTTGTGGCTAGGGATGGCTCCTCCCGATTCGAGACACTCTAGCAAATGTCTCAGGATCACACCTACGACAACCCTTGGATATGGTAGGACCGGTCCACACATACTTTAGTGGATTAGTTATTCCTAAACAATACGTTTCCCGGTCCTATCGGACCTATCACTTGGCCAGTAGCGACCAATACCCGAGGCCTCTCAATCCATCTTCCACATAAGTAAAAATGTCCGGGCTCCATACCATGACACCACTTCTAGCTAGAAAGAAACGCAAATTCTCCCTACGGTCCTTATCCCGTTTTTGACTTATACCGGGGTGCGAGGCTCGCAAAGTAACGCTATACACAAAGCGTTGCTAATTAAAGCTGTGCTTTGATAATCAACCACAAGGCTATGCTTTTCAACAAAAGCCCTGATCATTTGCATCTTAGCACATTGACAATCCACGCTATGCGACTGAAGTCTATCGATGTATAACCTCTAAGCTCGTACGTCTAAAAGAAGGGTGTTAAGCAAGAGAATAAATCCTCCGCCATCAAACAGATATATATTTAATATAAATCAATCAACACAGAACGAAATCCAACGTCAGGCACACATCCATTTACCAGTCCGTTTTGGGTCTGAACCTAACCGGAGACACCTTATTCCTCGTTCTGTATGTCCAATACAGAAGAAAGGTCCTCGCACATCTGGACAATTGACAAGTACGTCCGAACAACTGCCAATTTAACCCTTTTCTGGGAGCTAACCAATTCAGGGCATCCATAGTCGTCCACTCGATGTGAAGATCGCCAGTCTTCAACCACCGTTTTCAATGTCTTCGACTTTAAGTCATCGTATAATTATTTGAAATGAGATTTATCTCGGCCTTTTCAAATAATCCTCGAATATATATAGTTCAAATCATTTCTTTCTTTGGTTAAATTTAAATCAATTCTATAAATTAATGCCAAATAAATCTAACCGTCCATATTATTTTATAAACCAACTGAAACTTGTTTTATTTCCATTCTATATCGTTTATAATATTTTATAACTATTTACCGCTAATTTTATTTATATAAAAATAACCCATTTAATTCGAGCGATGCTTCAGGCCATTACGCGGCCCTGATGCTATTTTTATTCAGATTTGAATTACACATTTCTAAAAATCTAACCGTTGGATTTAATAAATTTAATATCGTTGGAAAGATCTTCCCAGAGCGAACCCAACGGTTCCAGTTTTGGGAAAATCGGACGGTTGGATCTCTTGGTATAATCGTTTAAAATTACGATTCCAAAAAGCTAACTACCGTGCACGATTCGTTTTATTTTAATTTATATTTATATATATGTATATAAATATAATTCGTTCGACGATTTCAACTCCATTTATTCTATTACATGTAAATTTTGTACAATTCATATTCATGGTAAAAATTATATTTTAAACATACAAACATATATTTCAAGACATGTAAATTTTGTATAATTCCTATTTATGTTAAAAAATTTATTTTTAACATATAAACATATATTTCAAGACATGTAAATTTTTGTACAATTTCTATTTATGTTAAAAATTATATTTTTAACATACAAACATATATTTAAAGAAATGATTATTTTATTCACTTCATTAACGTGTTAAAGACAATATTTTTAACTAACAAAAATATAATTTTAACAAGTGTCTCTATTATTCTTTGCTAACAAGTTAAAGAAAATATTTTTTTTCTAAACTAACATGATAAAGTTGACATTTTTATCCAACAAAACATATATTAACATATAATTCTTTTTATTCAAAACTAACATGATAAAGTTGACATTTTTATGCAACGAAACATGTTTTAACATATAATTCTTTTTATTCTAAACTAACATGATAACGCTGACATTTTTATCCAACGAAACATATATTAACATATGATTCTTTTTATTCTAAACTAACATGATAAAGCAGACATTTTTATCCAAAGAAACATATATTAACATATGATTCTTTTTATTCTAAACTAACATAATAAAGTTGACATTTTTATCCAACGAAACATATATTAACATATGATTCTTTTTATTCTAAACTAACACGATAAAGTTGACATTTTTATCCAATGAAACATACATTAACATATGATTCTTTTTATTCTAAACTAACATGATAAAGTTGACATTTTAATCCAACAAAATATATATTAACATATGATTCTTTTTATTCTAAACTTACATGATAAAGTTAACATTTTTATCTAACTAAACATATATTAAAATATGATTCTTTTTATTCTAAACTAACATGATAAAGTTGACATTTTATCCAGCGAAAAATATATTAACATATGATTCTTTTTATTCTAAACTAACATGATAAAGTTGACATTTTTATCCAACGAAATATATATTAGCATATGATTCTTTTTATTCTAAACTAACATGATAAAGTTGACATTTTTATCCAACAAAACATATATTAACATATGATTCTTTTTATTCTAAACTAACATGATAAAATTGACATTTTTTTTGAACGAAACACATATCAACATATAATTCTTTTTATTCTAAACTAACATGATAAAGTTGACATTTTTATCCAACGAAACATATATTAACATATAATTCTTTTATATTATCATTAACGTGCTAAAATATATTTTTATCTAACAAAAATATTTTATTTTAAACATGAATCTTTTAGTGATTCTTACATACAATAAAAATGTAATTTTTATTGTTAAAATACATTTTTATTGTTAAAACATTTTATTTCAAACAATGAATATTTTTGTGAACCCTACATACAATAAAAATGTAATTTTTATTGTTAAATCATTTTATTTAAAACATGAATCTTTTTAATGAATCAAACATACAATAAAAATGTAATTTTTATTGTCTAATAATTTTATTTAAAACATAATTCAACACATGATCATTTTATTTTCACTACACAATTCAATCCAACAATTCATCGCAACCATAATCAATCAATTCAAATTTTATACAACATTTATATGTATTTTATATAACGTATATATAAATTTAATATCACAATCACAATTAATTTTATTTTAGATTTAGAAATCTCACATTGGTTTTACTCCTTTAAAATTGTAGATAGCTCTAAAATTTCTCCGGTCACTTCTAGAATGTAGTGGACGCTGTCACGATCCCAACGGTTCCTATTTCATGTGATTTCAACATCGTATGAACAAGTTATGGATTTTTAAATGTTCATTGCATTTTACTTAATTAACTAAGTAATTAAATAAAAAAATATACCTTCTTCCTTACAAATTACATAAGCTGATGGTTTTAAGTTCTGTTCAAAACTAGGTCAGGGTTTTGCGCGAGACTGGAAAACGAGGGGAGGATCGAGTTATGCCACGTCGGAGAGGGAGGAGAGGCGCACCAGGTGGGACCCACCCCGTCGGACTCGATCGCCGTGGAAAAGAGCTCCAGCGCGATGAACGACATGACTTCGGGCGATGATTCCGAGACGAACACGAAATTCCAACTTCTCTATCCCATATGGATCTGAAGAGGGTTCGATTCTCTATGAAATTGCCTTAAGAAGTTAATGATTTCATTTAGTGGATCAAAATTTATTGAGGAGGGAAGATCAGAAGATCTGCTACGTTGAAAATGGGAGTGGCGGCGGCTTCACGTTAATAGAATTAGGGTTTCAGTGAAATTTCATTGGCCGATATTTATAATTGAATTATTTAATTCTTTAATTTCAAAAAGGCCTGTTAATCCAGATGAACTCCTAATCAAGCCCAACGACTGTCGCCCCCAACTAAATACACCCATTTCGGACACAATGGACTATGTTTCGTAAGCCCATTTGACTGTTCCAGACTTTTTTTCATTAAATTAAAATATAAAACATTCAATATTAAATTTGAACGTACATTTTAATTTACTGGGGCCACATACTGATTCCAAAAATTCCCAAAAATTAAATCTAGCTATGTTTTGGCGATACGTTCCTAATAAAATTAATTTCGTCGAGTTTGGAGATCATTTGAAAATGGATTTTTTAATGGTCGATCCAATTCAAAAGAAATTACTAAACGTGTTTTTAATTTACCACACTCACATATTAATTCCAAAAATTATGAAATTTTAAACCTAGCAATAATTTGACATTCCGGATTCAACACAAGTGGTTTCATCGAAAACGGAGGTCGTTTGCAAAACGGCTATTTTTAAGGGCTTTGTTATTATTTGAAAATGGAAATTTTAAATTCTGACGCATTTTCTAATAAAATTTCCTTAAAATAAATTTTTAAATTTCTTTTGATTTTACAAAATTCCATATGGTAGATGCAATATGATCCTTACACATAAATAATAAGGATGATTATACTTTACTTTCGGTCGATTGACTCTATGTAGCCATCAACTTTATCCCTTTGTTTTTCCTTTTCAACAGTTATATCTCTGTACCAGCCTCCTCGTTGGTATCACGGGATGGTGTGCTCTCCTTTGAAGCTTCTTCTTCTTGATCTTGACCTCGTATATGTACGTCGTAAATGTTCTCCTCTAACTTACCTTCTCTCCACTTGGACTATTGCTAATTTCATTGTTATTGCCTTTATCCTCCACATCACCCTCTTCAATATGTTTTTTAATAAGGTTTAGCTCTAATCTCTTGAGGTTTGAAACGGTTTGAGGAAGGCGAGTGGATGAAGTTGAAGCTGTAGTTTTTTGCTATAATGGCAAAAGGGGTCAATTCATAAATGCATAACATGCAACCGTGCAAAGCTAGCAACATAAAATACAAAATTTGGCAAAGCACTAAAGAACAATCTATTTTGATTCAATAGTAAACAATTGAACTAGAATTGTGTTTTCAGCAAATTTTCATCGATTCCCCTATAACTGTATGTGTTGTTGGTAAATGAAGAGCAAGAACTAAACAATACAAATCAATTTATTTGTACTACGTCGATTAGCGGTAAACGATAATTTGATGCCCAATTAAAAACAAATCAACTTCATACTATCGAATTCAGTGCTGCTGCATTAATCTTAACACAAATAATCTTAGATTAATACATGTATCACGATCTAAAAAAGTTGCATAAACTTGATACAAAAATGGACAACTCATTATATCCTCGTCTTTTCTATATATTTCGAATTTGACATATTCTATTGGATGTAGGTTTTTGCTCTCCGATGGTATGTAGAAACGAATCAAAGACAGAGGGGAAGATGGGCTTTCAGGGGTGGGTTTGCTCTGGAAGAAGTGAATACAACAATTCTACTATTCCCGAATTAAGTTTTGTCAACAACTGCGAATAAATGAAAAACACATGGGCCCCTTGAATCTCCCCATGTAAGCCCGGATTATGAATACCTCATAGGGTCTGACAAAAAATAATTCGAACATTGCAGGACTAAGCAAATAATGGTTAAAATATTGGGAAGGCTAAGCTAGAAAAGTTATGTTTCCTTTAATATTACAGTATCTGCCATTCATTTTTCGTAGATTGGAAATAAGAACCGACCACTCAGCCATTTTTGGAGAAGTAAACAAAAATCTATGTTTGGACAACGTCGACCCAATCTTAATACTTTTTATCAATCGTCTCAGTGCTTATGGTTCCTAGAAGATTCAGGTTTGCCACTGCTGCTTATTCATCTTTTCTTCTTCTCCTTTGCTATATCGACATTGCGATGTCGAAACAAATGATTTTGGTTCAATTGGATGTTTAAATTGAAATCACGATTCAGTATTGGACTCCGATATTCTCATTATGAAATAGAACCGCACATTTTATACGAGCTGCAATCCAGTATAACTCTTGAATCGGGAAGGCTACGATTCCTTCCAAAACTCGCTTTGAACGTACAATCTCGCGATTTCTGGGATTGCTAGTTTGTATTATCACATAACCAAGTGATAATCACATTCATTTGACTTTTTTTTAAATGATGATTGCATTTTTTCCGTTTTTTATGTAAATGGCGGGTAGATGTAACAACTCGAAAATCAAAACAAAAAAAATGTTTATATTATTTACAAAAACAAATGTGATTTTCATTTTCTAAACAATGCAACTTTTGTATTAAGAACCATGCGATCTACATAATAAAACAAAGTTCTATTTTTCTTTTAAAAACAATGTTCTATTTTACATATACAAAACAACTTTGATTTTGATTTGAAAACAATGTTAATTTTTGATTTGAAAACATTGTTAATTTTGATTTGAAAACATTGTTAGTTTTGATTTGAAAACATTTTCTATTTTTATCTGCAAAAAAATTATTATTTTTATATTCAAAACCTATGCTAATGTCATATTCAAAACACATGTTAATTTTGTTTTCAAAACATATGCTAATTTTTATTTGATAAAAAATTGATCTTTTTATTGTTAAAACTTAGTCAACTTTATTCTATAAAACTATGTCACTTTTATTTTATATTACTTGTTTCACTGAAATCCGATTTATTTTGAATCATGTACATTCAATTGAAATTTGAAATCGAATTTTCAAACTGCCTCGGCATTTTAAACTCCTTTTATAATTAAATTAAAAAAATTCATTCTAACTTCGATGTAAATAAATTTTTCGTCGTTATTATTTAAAACAAATTATTTTAAATGTTTAAAATCCATTAAAATTGCTAAAATAAAATTTTTAAATTGGTTCTGATTTTCGGGTTGTTACAATCTCCCCACTTAGAATCTTTTCGTCCTCGAAAAGGAACGGAGCTGAAAGTTGGTTAACTAACCAACTCAACTTTCAGTCCTAATCAAATTTTCAATTCAGTTCAATATTAAATTTGATTTAGCTAAATTCATCATTCCAATATTTTAATTAGTTAATCTAATTATCAAACATCACAACCAGCAATCAATTAGGTGATTAACTTTTCAAATATATATAGCTTCTATATATAGTAAAAAAAATCATATTTTAAGTGCAAATCACAACAATCTATCTAGTTTTGGTTCTCACACCAGTCAATGGAAATATATAGATATACCACTTTCGAAACTCGAACATAAATACTGATGATGGAGCTCCATCATCAGAATCATCTCCGGGCGACTAGAGTGTGATTCTATATCCATCCAGTATATTGAAACTTCGAATATACGTTAATTACACGTATACTCAAAATCTTTATATCCTCGATTGTCCAAATTAAAATAAAATAATATACTCAAATACATATAATATGATAAAATTTTCAAAACTAAATTTATTTTCATTTTTATGTTAAAGAAAATAATACTCTTCGCACTCATCCTAGGATACTACTTATCCCATCTCTAACGAGTCATTCTTATTGGATATTACTAATCCAATCTCTGGTGAATTCTTTCGTTCGGTTCTAATGTGTCATGTTCTCGAGCTCTGTAAACCAAAGCTCTGATACCAAATGAAACGACCCAAACTTCCCTATAAAGGAAAGCCTGGATTGTTTTGAGAACAATACTCATCAGAACACAAACGAAAGAACATTTCATTGTTATTACAACAATTTACATCAGAGTATAAGAACATTCCAGGGTATGAATAATTAGTACACAATAGAAATACTATATTATCAGAGATTTAAATTACATTTAAATAGCAGCGGAAAAATAATACAAAATACAATCGAAAGAAATTCACGGATACACAGCTTTCCGAATATCGCTTCAGCTGTAAACCAGAATCGTGTGAAAATAAATCTGCAAAACCAAAACTACTAGCTGCCCGTGTGGAAAATATGGGCACTCAGAATTTAGGTTAAAACAATAAACTCCAGGTCGGTCATGGGACTGGTGTGAGAACTAAAACAGTTGTTAACTTGATTTTAAAGTTAGGTGAATCATGGGACCACGCCGTAAAACACGGAACGGGTTTACTCCACATGATCTTAGGTTAAAATAAAACAACGCAATGCTTTTTGGAAAAATGAAGCTATTATAAGACTCATGTCCCATCACACAATGCAACGAAAGCCGGAGGATAATGTTTTCCCTTATAATAGCCAAATATGCTTGATATGAGAAATTTCATCTTTTATTATTACTATAAGTGCATAGTGTCAAAAAAAATTCAAATATAAATGTATCAATCATAGACGGCATGGGTACCATATATCATGTTGCCATACTAGTTTTACAATAAAAACTGCATGATGTCGTATTAGAAGTTGGATTTCAATCTATGAACCAAGGCAAGGGATCGTCCTTACCGAATTCGAGACTCTCTAGCCCAAGCCTCAGGACTCAGTCGCAACTGCACCTAGAGCACCAGGGCCGGTCCACAATTATGTTAATGGATTGGTAAGGCCTGAACAATACGTTTCCCTACCCTATGTGGCATAAAATCTTGTCAGTAATGTCGACCATAAAAATATCCGAGGCGCCTCATTCCATCATCCACATAAGTAAAAGTACCAGGGCTTGCAAACGCTGACATCACTCCTAGCTAGAAAGAAATACATGTCCTCCCTGGGGTCCTTCTCCCGTTTCTGGTTCATATTGGGGTGTGAGGCTCACGAAGTAACGTTGTACACAAAGTTGTGCCTAAAATGGGATGTGCTTTGATCATCATCCACAAGACTCTGCTTTTCATCAAAAGCCTTGATCATTTGCATCTTAGCATGCCACATTGTCAGCCCATACCATACCAATGATTTCTACCAATATATAACCTCTAAGCTCGTACAGGATTCAAAATAAATTGGATTTTAATGAAACAAGAAATATAAAATAAAAGTGACATAGTTTTATAAAATAAAAGTGGCATAGTTTTATAAAATAAAAGTGACATAGTTTTATAGAATAAAATTGACTAAGTTTTAACAATAAAAAGATCAAAGTTTTATCAAATTAAAATTAGCATATGTTTTGAAAACAAAATTAACATGTGTTTTGAATATGACATTAGCTTAGGTTTTGAATATAACATTAGCATAGGTTTTGAATATAACATTAGCATTGTTTTAGATATACAAAATTAACATTGTTTTAAAATATAAAATTAACATTGTTTTAAAATAGAAAATTTACATTGTTTTTAATAATAAATTTTACATTGTTTTTAGTACAAAGATTGCATTGTTTTTAATATAAAAATAGTAAATGTTTTGCAAACAAAAATACAAAATGTTTTCAAATCAAAACTAACAATGTTTTCAAATCAAAACTAACAATGTTTACAAATCAAAAACTAACATTGTTTTCAAATCAAAATCAACATTGTTTTGTATATGTAAAATAGAACATTGTTTTTAAAAGAAAAATAGAACATTGTTTTATTATGAAGATCGCATGGTTCTTAATAAAAAAAGTTGCATTATTTAGAAAATGAAAATCACATTTGTTTTTGTAAATAAAATAAACATTTTTTTGTAAATAAAATATACATTGTTTTTAATGTAAATTTTCAATATAATAACATTGTTATAAAGATGAAATTTTTATAAAGAAATAGCTTAAAATCAAAATATGGTTTGTATATAACATGGATTAAAAATATGATTTTAATATAATCCGCTTGAAAACAGATTGCGGTGGAACCGATTGGAAGCGAACAGAATCCAAACCATCGTCCGATATAGACTGACGAAGTGGAAAAGAAGGTGAGAACTCCTCACTAAAATTTCTACATAGTTATTTATTTATTTTCATAACTGAAAAATATGTAGAATTGCTAGTGTAGATTTTTATCAGTTTAATCATTATAAACTGTATACTGTGCCTGTTAGATCACTTTCCTCGTCCACAAACCATAGACGATTTAAATTGACTGTATTGTGTGTTGTTTGTGTTGTTGAAATGTTTAGCACATTAAAAATGTAAATATTAATGTGCTAGTGAAATTAGATTATAAATATTCATTTATAATTTGAACAGTGAAAATTGGTTAAATTTCTTAACCAATAATTTATTTAAATAAACTATTGTTGTTTGAAAACCCCACACGGGTATTGGGATGATATTTGACATACACTAGTCCCAATATTTAGTTGTATGTCAATCGATGGGTTGAAAGTCTGTGATGAGCGTTATTTATTTATTTTAATGCTCACACAGATGTAAATTTCACTCTGGTTGTGAATGGACTGTTCCTTGATTACTTATCATTATTGTTGCATACACGTGATGTATGATATCCATATAAATGAAATTATATAGTAATTGATTGAGTCGTATTCCGATTCAGAAATAAACAATGTTTTTATAATTAACACTATTTTTAGAATAAAATAACATTTTTAGTGAAAAGAATCATTTATATGCAAAAGAATCATATTTATGTAAAGGAATCATTTAGATGTAAAAGAAACATTTTTAGTGAAAAGAATCATTTATATGTAAAAGAATCATATTTATGTAAAGGAATCATTTATATGTAAAAGAAACATTTTTAGTGAAAAGAATCATTTATATGTAAAAAAATCATTTTAATGTAAAGATCCATTTTAATGTAAAGAACATTTTAATGTAAAAGAACATTTTAAAAGTACATTTTTATATGTTAAATAGAATAAATAGAAATGCATGTTAAAATGTATTTGTTAGTTAAAAGCATCATTTTTAACATGTTTATTTAAATAAAAAGAATTACTTTCCAAAATAGGGTTTGTCAGTAGAAATGTTACACTTAACATGTGTATTTTAATAATAGATAACGCTATATAATAAAGAATGTTTTAAAATAAAGGACAATTTATAATAAAGAATGTTTTAAAATAAAGTATCTTTTAAAATAAAGATTATTTTAAAATAATGAATATTTTAAAATAATATTCAGTGAAGAATAAAATAATGATTTTGATGTCCGATTTTAGATAGACACAAAAATAGTGAAATATGAAGCCGTCTTAAGTAGCAAACGCCATTTTAACCTGAACGGGTTTATCGATCGATTTTATTCATTTTATAATGAATATCGAAAAGAAATGATTTCAAAATATAATATTTTGAAAATATTATCATTTTATTATAATAATGATATAGAATATTCAATTCTGATTTAAAATTGAAAATAAAGTTGGAATCGTTTTAAAACAAATTTATAAATGATTCATAAGATACATTTTAAATGGAAATCAACGTAATATAAAATATATATATATATATATATATTATATATAGTTAATGGCCTGAATAGAATGCGTCGCGCAGCGACCGTTCGCGAATTTCGACCATTAACTTCAAATGGATATAACGGGAGATCCGGCCATCAGATTCTCCTAGAGCCGGAACCGTTAGGTTCGTATCGAAAAGAGCTTTCCAAGAAATATAAGAAGTTTGAAAATTAATGGTTGGATTTGGAATGATCTCCAAATCAAATTTGAAAAAGTTCGCTATGGATGCAGTTCGGTGGCCGTTATTGGAAACTGACTGTACGGGCGATAATAAAATTATTAAAAATATGGAAAAATTACGTAAAATCATAATAAATGATTTGGAAAGAATTTGGATGAAAAATCCCAATTTTGTAAAGATAAAATGTATTTTTATCGAAATGAACTTGTTATTAACTAGAATAATAATTTAATTATTTTTAGAAATAAATAAATTAGATTTGAAAATGGCATTAAAATAACCAGAATTTTCCAATATATATTTATATATATTGGAACAGATTTGAATGGGAATAATCATCGGAATATTTCGATATTGGATTCCGTTATTATACGAATATTGTGAGGAATTTGGAAGATATATATATATATATCGTTATTCCAATTACAATACCTTATATTTAATGTCAAATTGGATTTTGGGTTATGGTGAACAGTGTCTTTAATAACATTATTCATAAACCCCGATTAGAAAAAAAATCTTTTAAATAAGATTTAATGAAGTTTTGCAATTAATATTTAATTGGAATTAAATAGAATATAATTTTAGAAGTTATAAATCTTTTAATTAATATTATTAGAGTTTCCAATTATATTTAGTAATTGGAATAAAATGAAATGTGAATTGGGTTTATTGTGAACTGTGTTTTTAATGACATTTGTTCTTTAACCCAATTAACAATGAAAATAATATTTGGAATTTATAAATATTTTATTAAGATTTAAGTGAATTTTTTTCCAAAGTAAAGTTTTCCAATTTAATATATTAGATTGGAATTGAATGGAGTTCGATTTAATAATAATCGAGATGAGCTTCTGTGGATGAAGACTGTTGCTATATATGGAATTTAAAAGCCTTTGCCGTTATTCCACTTATATTATTAGTCTGATACGGAAATTTATATAGATTATATATTGATCTGATTTTTGTGATGATTCCATATTTAATGGAAAATGATTTTGGGTTTATCGTGAACAATGTTTTAAATAACATTGGTTCTTTAGCCCAGTTAAAGATAAGATTTATTTCTTGAATTTGAATGATCATTAAGTAATGATTTTTGATATTAAAAACCGAACTAGATTTTTAATGAATCTTTAATTACATTAAAAATGCGAATATTTTATTAAAAGAATATTCTGAATTGGAATGAGGCGTATGATTGTTTTTATTGCACTTGATTTTAAAATACGCGAGTTATTCGGAAAGACCGACTTTAACCCATTCTGAATAATTAATACGACGATCAAGAGTCGAAGATGAAGACGGGGGTTGAAGACCGGAGTTCTTCACATCGTTTGGGTGATTACTGATGTCTTGATTGGACCGTACACCCAAGACAAGGTAATAAGTGGTGATCGTCCAAACGTACTTGGAGATCGACGAATATGCGAGGACCTCTCTCATGTATTGGACATATGGGACGAGGAATAAGGTGCCTCCGGTTTCGTTCAGACCCAGAACGGACTTGTAAATGGATGGTATGTCTGACGTTGTATTCCTTTATGCCATATTCATTGATCTCTGCTAAATATATATTTTTTTGGTGGTGGAGAATTTATTCTCTTGCTTAACACCCTTCTCTGAGACGTACGAGCTTAGAGGTTATATATTGGCCAAAATCAATGGTATGGTATGGACTGACAATGTGGCATGCTAAGATGCAAATGATCAAGGCTTTTGTTGAAAATAAGAGTCTTTTGGATGATGATCAAAGCACAACCCATTTTAGGCATAGCTTTATGTACAGCGTTACTTCGCGAGCCTCACACCCCGGTATGAACCAGAAATGGGAGAAGGACCCCAGGGAGGGCATGCGTTTCTTTCAAGCTAGGAGTGGTGTCAGAATTTGCAAGCCCTGGCATTTTTACTTATGTGGATGATGGAATGAGGCGCCTTGGATATTTTTATGGTCGACATTAGTGACCAGATTTTATGCCCCATAGGGCAGGAAAACGTATTGTTCAGGCATTACCAATCCACTAACATATTTGTGGACCGGCCCTGGCGCTCCAGGTGCAGTTGTGACTGAGTCCTGAGGCTCAGGCTAGAGAGTCTCGAATTCGGTAATGATGATCCCTTGCCTTGGTTCATAGATGGAAATCCAACTTCAATATGACATCATGCAGTTTTGATTGTAGAACTAGTACGGCGACATGATATATGGTACCCATGCCATCTATGATTGATACATTTATATTTGAAATTGTTTTTGACACTATGCATTTATAGTTATAATAAAAGATGAAATTTCGCGTATCAAGCATATTTGGCTATTATAAGGGAAAACTTTATCCTCCGACTTGCGTTGCATTGTGTGATGGGACATGAGTCTTATAATAGCTTCATTTTTCCAAAAAGCATTGCGTTGTTTTATTTTAAACTAAGATCATGTGGAGCAAACCTATTCCGTGTTTTAGGGCATGGTCCCATGATTCACCTAACTTAAAAATCAAGTTAACAACTGTTTTAGTTCTCACACCAGTCCCATGACTGACCTGGAGTTTATTGTTTTAACCAAAACTCTGGGTGCCCATATTTTCCACACTGGCAGCCAGTAGTTTTGGTTTTACAGATTTATTTTCATAGGATTCTGGTTTACAGCTGAAGCGATATTCGGAAAGCTTTATAGCCGTGTATTTCTTTTGATTGTATAATGTAATTTAAATCTCTGATATAATTGTATTTCTATTGTGTAATAATTATTCATACTCTGGAATGTTCTTGTACTCTGATGCAAATTGTTGTAATAGCAGTGAAATGTTCTTCCAATTGTGTTCTGATGAGTATTATTCTCAACTCTGCACTTATTGCTATGATTGCAGATGAGGTATGAAGGTTTTTCAAAATTTCAGTTTTAATTTGAAAAGTTCTTGGATTGTCGTCATAGCTATAAGTTTGTATCTAGGGATTTAGAGCTTGGTAGTAAAATAGTGAATGTGTTGAAAGCCATATATTGAATTTTATTTGTTGAACCAATGCTTAATTTCCGTGAGAAAATCATAGAACAAACATTGTAAAGTTTAATGATTGACATAGAAATGTGTTTTTTTATGCTCTTATATCTTATCTTTTGTATATACGTGGGTATTGTTTTGTCACTTTTACAGATATTCCAACCCAGCCCATATGCAACCAGAATAGTAGAGAAATGGAGATCAGATTGCTATATATTTACATTTTGAAGAATTGTAGATGAAGATCTCACATCTAGTTGCTATTGGACAAGAAAATGATTGATAAAAAGGTCATACACATCTCAAATTAAAGGAGGCTTGCAAGAGATAAGGAGAAAAGGTCTAGAACTTGTTCCAAATGACAAAAGGCCTTAAACTTACTTGAAATAGCTAGGACCATTTGTAATTAGGGTTAGGGTTTGGTTATCTCCCTTGTAATATCATTGTAGCCACCATCCTATTTTTCTATCTCAACCTCCATTAATAAAAGTTCTTCTTCTTTTATTTTCTAGCATTTTTCTTTTTCTTAGCAATTGGTGTTGTCTTCGCAATTAGTTTTGGTAGAACACCAATTATATTTTACATTTTTTTATTAGTGATTAGTCGTTTGATTAGTTTCAATGACAATCGTAATTTTTCTTTTTGTTGTTCTTCTTTTTCTATAATTTTAATTTCTGCATTTCGTTTAAGTTTTGCATTTTATTTTCCATGCAATTTGTGCCATCTATTCAATTAGATTTGATAGAGCTCAAGTTGTCTTTGCGATTTTATTTTCATTAGTGATTAATCATTTGATTAGATTCAACGATAATCCTAATTTTGCAATTTTAATTTGTTTTTATTTAAACCAAATCTCCAAACTTCGTCTAATTCGCCCAAGAGATTAGATAAATAATTTGATTTTAATCTATCTCCCCGTGTTCGACCTGCATACTACACATCTGTGCGCTTGCAGAATTTATTACAAATATCACGCTTTTCTAGCATCGATCAAGTTTTTGGCGCCGTTGCCGGGGAGGTAATGATTAAATTTTATTATTTATTTAATTTCTGATTCGTTTTAGTTTTATTTTTTATTTTGTTACCTTTTGTTCTCTTGTATATATAGAAAAAAATCGATTAGTTGATTTGGTATTATTTGCTGATACCGTAATCGTCTAAACAAGAGAGAGAGAAATTCTTGCCAGTTTTTCTTGATTTTCCTTTCATTTTCATTGTTTAATTCTTTCTCTTTCTTCTTGTTCAAATTTACTTAAAAAAGAAAAAAATAACTAGCATTGTTTTTTTGATTGCTCTCCAATTAAAATTCTCTTTCATCTCCTACAATCTCTCGTTCCATTCTTTTTCGTTTATTTCTTTCCTATTCTCTCCTTCACCAAAAAAAACAAAAAACAAAAAAATAGCCACTTTTGCAACCTTTGTTTTTCTTGATTGATTTCTTTCTTCCTTTCTGCCAACACATCACTTCTCTTTACACCAACAAAACCACTCCTCTCCACAACCATAGTCAACTTATATTAAACATCAAAACAACATCAGCCGATTACACTAATCTTTCATCTCCTGCCTCAAGCTAGTTCATCCAAAACACCTCAAGAAACACCAACAGTCCATCATCTCTTCACATTGCCATACCGCACCAACCCCCTTCCAAAAATACTCCATGCAATATTTCCATGCAACATCTACAAACTCCACATACACAAACCCCATATCCACTGAAAACAGTCCCTGCCCTTCTTCCTCTCCAAAGATCCACTGCCACAATTCACATAAACATCTCAAACTTTTACCAACCCATACATCGATCACTATAGATCTGAAACTTCCCTTCCTTCATCGCAACTTCTGAGCCTCCTTCAAACTGCAATTACCCTCCGTCCAGCATTCAACCACCATCACCCCATAATCTCCATCACGCAACAGCAGAATACCCGCCAGTCCTATTGAACGCATCCCCTGCCATAGACATCCACCTCCATACAAAATTCTTCTTCACAACTTCAACCCGTTTGACCTACAGCCAAGCATCACGTCATCGTCCTTTACAAACTTCATACTCCTCTGGTTCATCTTCCTCTACCCACGTTCATCTTCCACTATCACAAGATTACCTCATCCGAAAATCAAAACCACACTCTCATACACAACCCCATCCTCCGGAATCCGGCTCAAAACCCGTGCAATCTCCAGCATCGCACCAAGATCATCACCGATCTGAGCATCTGAATTGCCCAAAATCGAAAACCACTGAGCCAACCTCAAAATCTAATAAATTCATCCACAAAACCAACCGAATCGCAAACCCCAATACCAAATTCACATTCAAACAACTTCAAATACCCAAAATTCAATAACAATTGAACCCTTAATTCCCCTAGATTTCCAAAGCCAATTCGAAAAGAAAACCCTAGAAACCCGAATAGGAATTACGTGATTCGGTTGCCTTAAGAAAGGAAGAGTGATACTGTGATTTGTGGGAATTGATTTACTGTGAAAGGAAGAAGGGGATTTTTGTTCCTGAAGAATTTGCAGTGGCGTGATTTGTTTCCTGATTTCATTCTTTTGGCAAGATTTTTGTCTCCCTGATTTCGAACACAGGGAGGTAGTTTTCTGTCCAGATTTTGCAGTGGCGTGATTGTGCGCTTGTAGATGTGTAGTATGCAGGTCAAACACAGGGAGGTAGATTAAAATCAAATTATTTATCTAATCTCTTGGGCGAGTTAGACGAAGTTTGGAGATTTGGTTGAAATAAAAACAAATTGAAATTGCAAAATTAGGATTATCATTGAAAATAATCAAACGATTAATCACTAATGAAAATAAAATCGCAAAGACAACTTGAGCTCTATCAAATCTAATTGAATAGATGACACAAATTGCTTGGAAAATAAAATGCAAAACACAAATAAAATGCAGAAATTAAAATTGCAGAAAAAGAAGAACAACAAAAAGAAAAATTACGATTGTCGTTGAAACTAATCAAACGACTAATCACTAATAAAAAAATGTAAAATACAATTGGTGTTCTACCAAAACTAATTGTGAAGACAAACCAATTGCTAAGAAAAAGAAAAATGCTAGAAAATAAAAGAAGAAGAAGAACTTTTATTAATGGAGGTTAATATAGAAAAATAGGATGTTGGCTGCAATGACATTACAAGGGTATTTATAGGAGATAACCAAACCCTAACCCTAATTACAAATGGGCCTAGCTATTTCAAGTAAGTTTAAGGCCTTTTGTCATTTGGAACAAGTTCTAGACCTTTTCCCCTTTTCTCTTGCAAGCCTCCTTTAATTTGAGATGTGTATGGCCTTTTTATCAATCATTTTCTTGTCCAACAGCAACTAGATGTGAGATCTTCATCTACAATTCTTCAAAATGTAAATATATAGCAATCTGATCTCCATTTCTCTACTTTTCCGGTTGCATGCGGGCTGGGTTGGAATATCTGTAAAAGTGACAAAACAATACCCAAGTAATATTTATTTATATACAAAAGATAAGATATAAGAGCATAAAATAAACACATTTCTATGTCAATCAGATACCCCCACACTTATCTTTTACTCGTCCTCGAGTAAAACAAGAAATGAAAAACTGAACTAGATAGGTCACACTTTCGTAGAAAACACGATTGCATTGAGTGTATACAACAAGCCGTTAAACCTTTAGGTGTCCCTAGTAGGACGAGTGGTGTCTCGTGAGGGTTTTCAGCGGATACTTCCCACAAAATCGAAATGCAATATGATATGGTTCTAATGTAACTACATGAATGCAGAGGACTTATGCAAATAAAAAAACGAAAAATGAAAACACGACTTGTTTTAGGAAAGTGGTACAAAAAATTAAATTAACAATTTCTAATCAGTTGATTTTATCTTAGATACCTCAACTTGTCAAAAAATTTCAACATAAATCAAGTTTTCAATGTTAAACTCTAGTTTGGCCAGTTGATTCGGTCGACAACATAGTGCAGCCATGAAATAAATTTTTAGTTTGCTTGTCACAGTTTGTGAAGTGGTATTCTAGTTTCCTTATGTATGGCCAGTCAAATCAGTAAGGTCAAGAAATGTTTGGGCATCATCGCTTATTCTCTATCTTTATAAAAGTTAAAATTTATGATTAATTACATGCTCTTAACTTAAAAGACCAAGGTATATCACCCGTACACTGCCATGCGGACTGACGGAGAGTTGGGACAGAGCTTGGCGGATTGTGCAGACTGGCGCTGACTTTGTCAACATCATGTCGGTAATCCCTAGGTGTCCAATCTCATAAAATGAGACCAAGATATTCCAATGCTGACTTTGTCAACAACATGTCGGATAGAGCTTAGCGGGTTTGCACACCAACGCTTGATATACAAGCAATGTTGGATACCCTTGGATTACTATTATTATTATTATTATTGAAAATATAAGCACAAAAGAGAGTTATGCGAATCAACTTAACACAACTTAGTTTTAAAGATTCGAAAAGCCAATATAAGTATTTTTAGTTCTCCACTCATTAAACAAAGACTACTATTTAGAATTAACTTCATGGCCATCACCTAAGAATCTCCTTATGTACCGGTTACACTATTATCCCTCAAAATTCAACTTTTCATCATATTTCTTATTTGATCTTAGTTGAGAGAAAAATACTATCAACTGATTAACAATCGTTAACTTATTTTGTTGTATCAATCTAAAATGTGTCATATTTTCAAAAAAAATGGCACGTTACTACAATCTAAAATGCATGATGGTCCTATTTAAATGGCTGAAAATGAAAATAAAAAAAATGAATGAAATGCAGAATCCCCTCCCCCCCAACACTTGTTCAAAACAGTGTCCACACTGTTAATGTTTCCTAAATTTGAATGAAAACAAAATAGTGTCAACACCGTTAACGTTTCCTAAATTTGAATGATAAAACCCATAGATGGATCAGATGCAAAATGATTTCAGCATAACTGTATGTATGAATGGATCATATGTACAATGATATATGGGTTTACGATGCATGCGATGAAAAGAATGCCACCAACTTTTTCCCCCACACTTGGTTCTAAACCGATGAATCCCATTCCCACTATGACTAGGCATGTTTTCTAATAAGCAAAGGTTTTTGAAAACCATCTCATCTTTATACCTAGACTTATAGTCCATTAGATAAATGCCCAGGGTCGTCCTAATATGAAGTTTTTCAATCAAACTAACATTCCAAAAATAGTTCATGTGCTCAACAAATTTATCAGTGTAATTGTCCAAAAATTTATGATTATATATAAACTCAGTTACAATTGTGAAATTTAAATTCTGTGTGTTGTTCAAGACTATGTAATCACATTTCTCAACTTTATCAGTTGATAACATATTTTCGACACTGACAAATTCAAGTTCGTTGGAAGTTTCCTCAAAATCAAAATTTTCGAACTTGTGACTTGAATCCACTTCATCCTCATTTGGCAACTCATCTTCATACAATCCAAAAAATTCATGTTCATTTAAATCCTTTTCCAATTCTGAGTTTTTGAAAAATTCAACATTTTCATTCTGTTCAATTTCTAAAATTTCAAGTTTCTCGCAGCCTGAAAGAGGAAGATCAAAATCTGAGCTTAAATCTTTTTCTCGAAAAGAATCGAAGTCCAAATCATTTGTTGAATTTTGAACAACTTCATTTAGATCGTTATTCTCAATTTCCAAAGTTATAATCTGAAAATTTTCACTATCAGTAAAGAATGGATTATTTTCTGATTCATCTTTGTTTGAGTTTGATTTTGATTTTGCTGCTCGAGTTGTTTTTTAAAAGACGTCATTAAAGAAAGAAGTTCATCAGGCTGTCCATCTTTTTCATCAAGCTTCCAATCTTGCTTTTCTACCCTCTCTCTAAGAATGTTAAGATGATATTCTTCAGAATCGTTGATTTGAGAGCTCTCGTTTTGGATTTCTTGATTCTCAAAATTATAGTCCACATCAATTTCATGATCAATATTATTTCCATTGAGATGGTTGTTTGAATTTTTAGAAAAATGACACTGATATTGGAAATCATTTAGATTATAAAAATTATGTTCGTAGCCAAAATTGTTGGAATTTGAGTGATTTTGTTTATTTTCAAGATGTTGATGTGAGCTATTATTCTAAAAAAATTGGTTTACAACCCTGTATTGATGTTGATCAAAGCAATATTGGGATTCAAAGCTGTTTTGGTGAGGATGTGGCTCATAATCGAAATTATTGAAATTTGAATTGAAGTCGCAATTTCGATCGTTCATATGATTTTGAAAATGTTGGTCATTTGGAGAATTTTGAAAATTGTTGGCATTGGACTCACGAAATTTCAGAAATTTTTGCCTCATGAGGTGTAGTTCATACTCATACTGTTCAAGATGATGTCTACTCCGATTATTGTCCCACATTTCGCTCAATGATTTTTTCGAATTAGACATTTTAAAAAAAGTCACGACAGGGCAGAAATTATTCTCACTTCAAAATTATATAAAAGAATGAGTTCTGGTCTATTAATGAACTAACTCAATTGGAAGGGGGAAGAGGGTCTTATAGTCGTTCACGTATAGTATGAATACTAAGGGATACGACCAATGTTTTACGGGTAGTATGCAACCTCTTTTGCTAATAGTTCAATAAATTGAACTATTATATATCCTCGATCCAATTATATGAGACAATCAACTTCACAAAACACCACTTTTCAATTATATTATTTTGCAAATCAAATCTAGCTTTATAATTGAAAAACGACGAGAGTGATGATTTTAGTTATGTAAATTTGTTTCTCACCAAATTGGTTCAGAAATTATGGCGAACACAACAGTCAAACAATTGTAATTGCAGAAAATTAAAATATTGTACAAGCAAGTCGTTGCCCTTGCAGAATTTTTTTACAAGCAATGTCTATATTTTTCAAGTAGTTGCAGAACCTGTAGAGTTAGAAAATTTTACAGAGTGGGGTATGACAGTCTGTTGAGAGCAGTTGAGTGGCTTGAACCGTTTCCTTCCAATGGCCTTTGATCAATTGAACTTCATCTCCTTTACTTTTTTTTGGGAGGACGAGGAAAGCAAATGAACAAAAAATTTAAAAAAACGAAAAGGAGAAAAAATCCTTAAAAAAAACTAACAAACTGACTTGACTCAAGAAAACTTGACTCAACCAAAATCAAAACTCAACCAGACTAAAACCTCATCACTCACGCACTTACCAGAATAACATCCCAAGCACTCAACAAAATATAAACCAAATCTCAAAACCTACAGTACCAAAATCTAAGACCATCTCATCCACAGAAAGAGCACCGCAATTAACTCCAAAAAAACAAAACTAATCAGCCACACCCCCTTATATATTACTTAATTGTTTCTCAGGGAAGTAAATCCCAATGAAATCAGGGAGACAGAAATCTTTCCAAAAGAATGAAATCAGGAAACAAATCATGCCACTGCAAAATCTTCAGGAACAAAAATCCCCTTCTTCCTTTCACAGTAAATCAATTCCCACAAATCACAGTATCACTCTTCCTTTCTTAAGGCAGTCGAATCACGTAATTCCTATTCGGGTTTCTTGGGTTTTCTCTTTGAATTGGCTTCAGAGATTTGGGGGAATTAAGGGTTCAATTGTTATTGAATTTAGGGTATTTGAAGTTGTTCGAAGTGTGAATTTGGTATTGGGGTTCGCGATTCGGTTGGTTTTGTGGATGAACTTGTTGGATTTCGAGGTTGGTTCGGTGGTTTTCGAATCTAGGCAATTTAGATGCTCGAATCGGTGATGATCTTGGTGCGATGAAGGAGATTGCACGGGTTTTGAGCTAGATTCCGGAGGATGGGCTTGTGTATGAGAGTGTGGTTTTGAGTTTCAAATGAGGCAATCTAGTGATAAAGGAAGATGAACGTGGGTAGAGGAAGATGAACCAGAGGAGTCTGAAGTTTGTAAAGGACGATGACGTGATGCTTGGCTGTGGGTCAAACGGGTTGAAGTTGGGATGTTGTGAAGAAGAAATTTTGTATGGAGGTGGATGTCTATGGCGGGGGATGCGTTGAACATGACTAGCGGTGATTCTGCTGTTGCGTGATGGAGATTATGGGGTGATGGTGGTTGAATGCTGGACGGAGGGTAATTGCGGTCTGAAGAAGGTTCAGAAGTTGTGATAATGGAAGGGAAGTTTCGGATCTATGGTGATCGATGTATGGGTTGGTAAAAGTTTGAGATGTTTATGTGAATTGTGGCAGCGGAACTTTGGAGAGGAAGAAGGGCAGGGACTGTTTTCAGTGGAGATGGGGTTTGTGTATGTGGAGTTTGTTGATGTTGCGTGGAAATATTGCATGGAGTATTGGTGGAAGGGGGTTAGTGCGGTATGGCACTGTGAAGAGATGATGGACTGTTGGTGTTTGTCGAGGTGTTTTGGATGAACTAGCTTGAGGCAGGAGATGAATGATTAGTGTAATCGGCTGATGTTGTTTTGATGTTTAGTATAAGTGGACTATGGTTGTGGAGAGGAGTGGTTTTGTTGGTGTAAAGAGAAGTGATGTGTTGGCAGAACGGAAGAAAGAAATCAATCAAGAAAAACAAAGGTTGCAAAATGACTATTTTTTTGTTTTTTGTTTTTTTTGGTGAAGAAGAGAATAAGAAAGAAATAAATGAAAAAGAATGGAAAGAGAGATTGTAGGAGATGAAAGAGAATTTTAATTAGAAAGCAATCAAAAAAACAATGCAAGTTTTTTTCTTTTTTTTAAAGTAAATTTGAACAAGAAGAAAGAGAAAGAATTAAACAATGAAAATGAAAGGAAAATCAAGAAAAACTAGCAAGATTTTTTTTCTCTCTTGTTTAGAAGATTGCGGTATCGGCAAATAATACGAAATCAACTAATCGGGATTTTTTTCTATATATACAAGAAAACAAAAGGGAACAAAATAAAAAATAAAACTAACATGAATCAGAAATTAAATAAATAATAAAATTTAATCGTTACCTCCCTGGCAACGGCGCCAAATACTTGATCGACGCTAGAAAAGTGTGATATTTGTAATAAATTCTGCAAGCGCACAGATGTGTAGTATGCAAGTCGAACATAGGGAGGTAGATTAAAATCAAATTATTTATCTAATCTCTTGGGCGAGTTAGACAAAGTTTTGGAAATTTGGTTGAAATAAAAACAAATTGAAATTGCAAAATTAGAATTATCGTTGAATCCAATCAAACGATTAATCACTAATGAAAATAAAATCGCAAAGACAACTTGAGCTCTATCAAATCTAATTGAATAGATGGCACAAATTGATTGGAAAATAAAATGCAAAACACAAGTAAAATGCAGAAATTAAAATTGTGGAAAAAGAAGAACAACAAAAATAAAAATTAGGGTTGTCGTTGAAACTAATCAAACGACTAATCACTAATAAAAAATGTAAAATACAATTGGTGTTCTACCAAAACTAATTGTGAAGACAACACCAATTGCTAAGAAAGAGAAAAATGCTAGAAAATAAAAGAAAAAGAAGAACTTTTATTAATGGAGGTTAAGATACAAAAATAGGATGGTGGCTACAATGATATTACAAGGGTATTTATAGGAGATAACTAAACCCTAACCCTAATTACAAATGGGACTAGCTACTTCAAGTAAGTTTAAGGCCTTTTGTCATTTGGAACAAGTTCTAGGCCTTTTCTCCTTTTCTCTTGCAAGCCTCCTTTATTTTGAGATGTGCATGGCCTTTTTATCAATCATTTTCTTATCCAACAATAACTAGAAGTGAGATCTTCGTCTACAATTTTTCAAAATGTAAATATATTGCAATCTGATCTCTATTTCTCTACTTTTCTGGTTGCATGCGGGCTGGGTTGGAATATCTGTAAAGTGACAAAACAATACCCAAGTAATATTTATTTATATACAAAAGATAAGATATAAGAGCATAAAATAAGCACATTTCTATGTCAATCATTTAATATGAAGATTTAGTTTCTTAGTTAGATTTTTTCTAAATAAAGTCTAACATTATCCTCCCAAAAGATAGGGGCTAAGCTTAATCTATGTGTTGTTGACCGGCCTGATGATGCAATAAATTGTGCTCAAGCCTTCTGTTTGAAAGTGGTGTAGAAACCTATTCAAGTTGTTCCATCTTATGAAATTCAGAAAGGACTAGTGCCATGTTGCACGCAGACAAAAACTTTGATCATTTTTTTACTTAAGCGAAGTGAATGCCTTTTAAATGTCACAATACGAATGCGATGATTATGAAATATGGATGCTCAATTCAATTTTATTATGGGAAGATACTGTATTTCAAAATGTAATTTCACAGTTGAAAATACAAGGTTTGGGGTATCAGATGGTATATCAAAATTTTGGTGGACTGTGCTGTTGCAAACATAATCGAATAACAACCGATCATACAATTATAGTAGTTAAGCCGCCAGGCTTAAGCCTTAGGCTTTTTTGTGCAACTTTAGTACAAGTGTGGGTTTTTTGCTTGAAAAAAAACTGCACTACAAAATACTACTGAATGATAAATTTAGTGATAAAAAACATAGATTAGTAGGTACGAAGTCACAAATGCACTTCCGAAACTAAAACGATCATAAATTCAAGTTTCAGCACCTAAAACATACAAGTTATATGTCAGAAACAACACAGCAATGGTAATAAAAGACTACAAATGAAAAAGGAATTCAAGTTCAACTTCTAATAATTCCAACTACTATAATGAATTGGGAATTTTGGACTTTGAAAATCGACACAAAACACCATGTTAACTATGCATGTGCGTGCTTCGTTATATTCAAAATCCCAGATTTGGTTACCGTGTCCTTAACAAAATCATACTCTTTGTTTCAATCCTTTCTTCTATGGGTCACTACGTGACTGTGAAGCTTTAACAACTCTTACTTCATCCAATGGTGCCTACATTACCAAAATTGTATTTCAGACATACATTGTCTACAATTATATATAATACACAAAACATACATACCAAAAAAATTCATATGGTAGATGCAATATGATCTTTACACACAAACAATTAGGATGGTCATACTTTATTTACGGTTGATTGACTCTATGTAGCCTTCAACTTTATCCCGTTGTTTATCCTTTTCAACAGTTATATATCTATACCGGCATCCTCATTGGTATCATGGGATGGTGTGCTCTCCTTTGATGCTTCTTCTTCTTGATCTTGACCTCATATATGTACGTCATAAATGTTCTCCTCTAACTTACCTTATCTCCACTTGGACTATTGCTAGTTTCATTGTTATTGCCTTCATCCTCCACATTGCCATCTTCAATCTGCTTTTTTAATAAGGTCCAGCTCTAATCTCTTGAGGTTTGAAACGGTTTGAGGAATGCAAGTGGTTGAAGTTGAAATTAAGGTTTTTTTGCTATGATTGCAAAAGGAGTCAATTCATTAAGCCATAACATGCAACCGTGCAAAGCTTGCAACATAAAATACAAAATTTGGCAAAGCATTAAAGAACAAATCGCTTTAATTCGACAGTAAACAACTGAACTAGAATTGTATTTTCAACAAATTTTCAATGATTTCCCTAAAATAGTATATGTTGTTGACAAATGAAGAGCATGAACTGAACAATACAAATCAATTTGCTAGTACTACGCCGATTAGCGATAAATGATAATTCGATTCCCAATTAAAAACAAATCAACTTCATACCGTCTAATTCAGCTCTACTACATTAATCGCAACACAAATAATCTACAAGTATGATTAATACATGTATAACGATCTAAAAAAGTTGCATAAACTTGATACGAAAATGGAAAACTCTTTTTATCATCGTCTTTTCTATGTATTTCGAATTTGACATATTTGACTGGATGTAGTTTTTTGCTCTAGCGATGGTACGTAGAAACGAAATAGAGAAAAAGAAAGGAGGAGTTAGACTTTCAAGGGTGGGTTTGCGTTGGGAGAAGCGAATGCAACAAGTGAACACAATAATTCTATAATACCCGAACTAAGTTTATTCAATAACTACGAATAAGAGAAAAACACATAGGCCCCTGAATTTCCTCGTGTAAATCCGAAACATGAATACACAATTCGTAAGTTTTGACAAAATATAATTCGGGTATTGTAGGACTACTAAGGTGAATAATGGTTAAAATATTGGGAAGGCTAAGCTAGAAAATTTACGTTTTTTCTTCCTTTCCTTTATCATGGATTGGAAAAAACCGACCACTCGGCCATTTTTGGAGAAGTAAACATAAATTCGTGTTTGGAGACAACGCCGACCCAATCTTAATACTTTCTGTCAATTGTCTTTAGTGCTTAGGTTTCTAAAAGATTCAGGTTTTTCACTGCTACTTCTTTCTCTTTCTTCTTCTTCTTTGCTAAATCGAGATCGCTTTATGATTTTTGTTCAATTGAATGTTTAAATTGAAATCATGATTCAGTATTAGACTCCAGTATTTTCGTTATGAAATAGAATCACTCATTTTATACGAGCTGCGATCCAGTATAACTCTTGAATCGGGAAGGTTGCAATTCCTTCCAAAACTCGCTTTGAACGTACAATCTTGCGATTTTTGGGATCTCTGGTTTACAATATCACATAACCAAGTGATAGTCACATTCATTTAATTTTTTTAATAATGATTGCATTTTTTTCCCTTTTTTTACGTAGATTGCAGATGAGATGTCAAGGTTTTTCAAAATTTTAGTTTTAATTTGAAAAGTACATGGATTGTTGTCATAGCTGTAAGTTTGTATTTAGGGATTTAGAGCATGGTAGAAAAATATTAAATGTGCTGAAAGCCAAACATTGAATTTTATTTGTTGAACCAATGCTTAATTTCCATGAGAAAATCATAGAACAAACATTGTAAAGTTTAATGTGAAGCTTTAGTTTCTTAGTAAGAAAAAAATTACATAAAGTCTGACTTTATCCTCCCAAAAAATAGTGATTAAGCTAAATTTATGTGTTGTTGACCAGCTTGATAAGGCCATAAATTATGCTCAAGCCTTCTGTTTGAAGTGGTGTAGAAACCTGTTCAAGTTGTTCCTTCTTATGAAATTCAGAAGTACTAGTGCCGTGTTGCATGCGAGACAAAAACTTTGATCATTTTTTTACTCCAGCGAAGTGAATGCCTTTTAAATGACACAATACGAATGCGATAATTTTGGAATATGGATGATCAATTCAATTTTATTATGGTGAGATACTATATTTCAAAATGTAATTTCACAGTTGAAAATTCAAGGTTTAGGGTATAAGATGGTATACCAAAATTTTGGTGGACCATATTGCTGCAACCGTAATCGAACAACAATCGATCATACAATCAGAGAGTTAAGGTGCCAGGCTTGAGCCTTAGGCTTTTTGTGCGACTTTTGTACCAGCGTAGGTTTTTTGCTAGAAAAAAATTGCACCACAAAATGCTACTGAAATGATAAATTTGGTGATAAAAAAAACATAGATTAGTAGGTACAAAGTCATAAATGCACTTCTAAAGCTAAAACGATCACAAATTCAAGTTTCAACACCAAAAACATGAGTCATAAGTCACAAATAACACAACAACGATAAAAAAAGGCTACAAATGATAAAGGAATTCAAGTTCAACTTCTAATAATTCCTACTACTGTAACGAACTGGGAATTTTCGACCTCGAAAATTGACATAAAACACCATGTCGACTATTCAAGTCTCGGAAATACCGAAACATAAACAGAAAGAAGTTAGAGGTTGAGAAATAGAAAAAGAAAGTTAGAATAGAAGAAGAAGAACACAAATACAACAAAATGAGAGTAAACACAAATCTCACAGCGGAACTAAAAAAATATATATTATATAACATAACTTTGAAATACAAACTTGTAACTATATATACATACCATTATCATAGTGCAACACAATACATCACAGCGGAAATAAACTTTATATATATCTAATGTTGAAGCTTTTTCTCCAAGCTCCTCTAAGTATATCTATAAATTCCCGACTACTTGACAGCCCGTACAAATTTGTGCACCCAAGAGTTTAGGGTAAAAAAAATAAAATAAACTCTGGGTCAGTCATGGGACTGGTGCGAGCAAACTCCATTCACTTGGTTTAAAAAAATTTCAAAAAATCATTTTAAAAGAAAGGAAGATCGTAAGACCGATCCGCACATAAATACGGATGGTTTTTACCTTATGATAACCCAAACCATTCTTTAAATCAATATTATTCTGATATGATAGTGTCTAAAATCTAAATCTAGTAAAACAATATAGTAGAACATTCGCATCTCATGCTCCACATACATAGTATATAATCAAAACTGCGGGCGCTTATTGGAGAATGGATTTTCGACTATGAAAAGGTATGGGACCACCTACCGATAGTGTACCTCTAGAGAAAATAAAATAAGGATTCAACAAGAACATCTTGCAACCCTGGCTAAACGTGATCGGTCACTCACTTCGCTTGAGTGTTCCAAATGTATTGTCACCCTACGGTTTGGGACCACAGTATTCTCAGGAGATACAGAAACGAAAGAAGAACGAATAGAAATTTCTCTAGATGGCAACAATACACCCTAATTGGGAGCGATCCACCTAGCCATGCGACCTACCCGATTTTATATCATTTCCCAGTTGAAGAGGCTTGAGGTTATAACTTACCCTTAAACAGATCACACCTACATATACTTTGAATCATACCTGGCAAATGACAAATTGATTTTCCCAAAAATACCATGGGTATAAAGCTAAGAGTCATAAATACTTCTGCCATCGACGTAGATACTTTGAAGAGACCAACTTACGCGATTTATTAGAGATACTCTGTCAGACATTCGTTCATACAAATTGTTCTGGGATGGGACAAACCGAAGGCACTATTCTGTAAGTCCATCTTAGGCAATTTCTACCTAGGATCACAAGAACAACCCTTACATAAACTCCGTCTTCGATTGCCTTCACCATATTTGATTCGCAATGTTAATGCCCATACGAAGTGGTTTTCAGATAATAAACCCGATCTCGGTCTCTCCGTATTAACAACAGAAATGGCCCAAAAAGCTTTGATAGTTGGTTATTTAACTATCAAGGGAAAACATCCATACCAACATTCTTATTTCCAAACGGAAATTTTACCGATCAACCATCAATCAATATTTAGCCCTTTTTAAATTAATTTCTTATTAATTTGTACTAAACCCGATCCTGGTCTCTCCGTATTGTCAACGAAAATGGCCCAAAAAGCTTTGATAGTCGGTTATTTAACTGTCAAAGGAAAACATCCATACAACCAACAATCTTATTTCCAAATAAAAATTTTACCGATCAACCATCAATCAATATTTTGCCCTTTTTAAATCAATTTCTTATTAATTTAGCATTAACCAATTTCTCTTTAATATCTTGACCCAACTATTTCTCCAAACTCTTTAGCCTCTCAGGGTTCTTTAAAAAACATTTTCATCTATTATAAATATTTATTTTTTGTATTCTAGAAAATATCTCTTTTTAACAACGGAAAACATTTCCACATATTCACCAATTCTTATTTTCTATATTTATAAAATATGCGTTATCATTGGAAAATATTGCTTATTCACGCATTATTATTCTTCCACATTCATTAGTCCCTAATCGTAAACTAGTAAGAGAACAACTCCCTAAGCATCAACCTTGAAGGACGAAACCAAGATCAGATCAACACTCATTAAGCTATTCAGCTTGAATAATCTCCAGTCAGTTTCTAATTTCCTTAACTTCATTTCTTAACTTCTTATGAACAAAATCATTGCTTATGCAACTCTCGGGTTTAGTTTACAAATCCACTTCTTTAAGGGAAAACATTAAATATAACGATAACATTATAATCCACGCTTTCGAAATATTTAACTTCAAAATATATCTTTTATTCATTAATTTGAATAAATACATAATTAATTTATTGAATCTTGATTACAAATGGAAAGTAAATAGTACTTTCCTGAATTCGATAAAAATCGAATATCAATATATAAATCTCTTTCGAATAGTTTCTATTCGATTAACGTTCCGAACTTCGGAATAAATATACCATTTCAAGTCAACTCAATTTCTAAATTCATTTTAGATTTTGTCACTTCCAAACATTTACTAGTTTCCTTTTATAACCATTTTAATCTACAAAACGTTTGCTTTTAAATCCTTATGGATTTATTTCAATTCTATTTACATTTTGAACATCGAGATAATTTCATTGTTTTCCTTTTGAAATGATTTCCATTTCCCTTTCTATTATTCATTTTTAAACATAAATTCCCAAATTATTTATTGATAGTGATTTAATTTTATTTATGAAAACCATTTATAAATTTAATCACTAGTTGCTATTATTAAAACATATATTATTTTCTAGCCCATTCGAAATCTGATTTCTATTTTGTAAAAATAGATTGCTCTCTTTCAAAAACCCAAATTCCTTTCCAATATATTTTCAGGCTCAATGTTATTCAAAAATTTCAAATACGCAATAATCAACCAAGATTATTTGTCACATCATATAACGCAATATATGAAAAACAACAATATAAATGTTGAAGAATCCAGTTGGATTTCTCCAAACTTGTTTCCCTACATCCATAGATGTTAATCAATATAAATGACATTGTTGTCAAAAAACTTAAAATCTTACGATTTGAATCCCAATTCAACTTGAATCTCTCCCTTTGCGATTCGATTTTACATTACGATTCAAACTTAGTTAAACCACAATAAGAAAGCACATTCAACTCGTACTAACATATGTAATATGCTTGTTTAGATTCACAATCCCTTGATAATGCAATTAAAACAAAACAAAAAGGAATTTGGAGAGGAAAAAATGAGTTTTAAGTTTAATTATAGAAGTTTAAACAACCAAATCAAATTCAAAGTGATATGAAACTCATAAATAATGATATTCTGAAACTACTACTTACGATTCAAAACCCGTTTCGATTTAAAATATAAACTTTATGATTTACAATCTAAATCCCATTTTGAAAACTATGAATGACACCAATTTCATATTAATATGAAATATTATAATAAATAGAATTGGTATTCAACCAACGATTTATATATGTATATATATACATATATATATATATATATATATATATATATATATATATTATTCCAACCAATTTATAAGAAATTCATCCAAATAGCCATCACACAACATTCAATCATCACTAATCGATATTAAATAATGCTTATAATATTATAAAACTGAACATAATTAGTGAGTTTACTCGCCTTGGTCGTTAATCGTTGAATAACGATTAACAGTCAATACATCCGATCAGGCATTTAATTATGCCATAAAATGTAACGACCTCCAAATCGCTCCAAAATAGTTCTAGTACATAGCCTACGACCACACAATCGTAATGGGCCCAGTTGTTGAATTTAGATAACGTACGAGAAAGATATTGTTTGTACAAGTTAATACGTTATTTAGATAAATTTAAACTCAAATTAATTTAAAAATTGGGCTTCACCCATTTCTCTAAATCGGCCTACATCATAACACACCCGACCGTGATGAATAATGCTTTTCCATCTTCCCCGTTATATTTCTGAAACCATTTCTTCTTTCCCAGTAAACATCCAACCATTTCATACGTTCTCACCTTCCTATGAATTTTCAAATAAATTTCACCAATCTCTTCCTCATCTAAATCTCCTTCACATCCTCCCTACGTCAAACAGCTCACACCTATTTTCTCCACTGCATCTCGAAACCCGCGCAGCTCAGTAGGAAAAGGAATAAACTCGATTAACATAAACTATTCGAAATCTGATCTACACGTGCGCCTCTTCTTTCTGGTCACCATGTTATCTCCCACTCGCTTCGTCATTGCGTACAATCTTGACCACAATGAACCTTAAGTTTATTATTGCTTATGTGATGCGAACGAATTCGCATCGATATCTATGAGAAACACATGGGCTTGAAGCTCTTGGTTTAGTGGTTTCAAATATTTTTTATTGTGATTTTCAATGAAGTATTTTGTTTGATTCTATTTTTTATCTCCATTAAAAAGCTTCAATTTCTAAGTTTCTAAAGATGAAAAAGAGATGAATGGAAGCATTTTTTATAGGTGTAGAAGCCTTGGTGATCACGTATTAGAGTATACAGGGTAGCTGAAATAAAAAAGGTAGGCATGTGCTTTCTGCTAATATAGGGTCTGCGTGTTTGTATTAGGGTAAGTACGTGGTCTACGTGTTTGTATTAGGGTAAGTACGTGGTCTGTGTGTTTGTATTAGGGTAGGGTAGTCTCAAGTACTTGGGTAGGTGATATTTAGGTAGGTAATCTCAAGGATACTTGGTAGGCAAGGAATTTCATTTAGTTGGTTAGGTTTTCTTTCTTTTTGATTTTTATAATCTTTGTGAAATTTACACATGAAGTATCACGCAAAAACAATCACATACGAGCTCCGTTCATGGTGAAACTTGTAATCTCACAATGGTTTAATATTTCGGACACGATGGAATTGGTTTCGCCGAATTCCAAGTCCATTTGTAAAAACTCCTTTTTAATTGCAAACAGTTAAATAATACGCGTTTAAACTACGCACGGTTACAAAATAAATCCAATTGACTCGAAACTGAAAAATCTTACAATAGTTAATCACCACGGTTTTAATAAATATAGTTTCATCAAAAATGCAGATCATTTAAAAATTGGTTATTTTATAATTCCGTATTAAATCAATAAAATAATATTTACACCAGAAATGGTCTAAACACCCAAGGTACTAAATTGTACTTCACCAATTCGGTAAGAAATAAATGGAATCGTGTCTAATTAGTAATAAAAAGTAAAAAATGCGAGAAAAAGTAAAGTAGAGACGAGATTTAGAGTGGTTCAGCCGTTAACGAGGCCTACGTCCACTATGAAGGCGGTTTCCTGTCTTATAATGAGAATTACAAAGTACATCAATTCTCTGACCTCATACATCTCTATATCTACTCAATATACCCTCGTTTATGTATTTTGATCTGAAGAATTATATAGTAGAATAACAGATCTTGAGGAGAAGAAGGATGGATGAATGATTGAGAGAGAAGATGCCTTCATTCTAAAATGGTACTTGATGCCATGGCCAGATCTGTGGTTGAGTCTGAAGTTTAGCAGCACTTCGTGGTTTTTCCAAAAAGCCCCCCTAAATGTGGGTAGTCATGGTGTATTTATAGGTGAATTCCTCATGGTGAATGATCTGGAATCTGTTTATCCAGGCTGTGGGTCGTTCATTCTGTTAATTACGACCATGCCACCGAACAGCTGTAGCCAGTTGTCTGTGGTCGCATTCGGTGTTATGTGCGGAAAAATTGCCGAGTGTCTTAAATAGCTAAGTAGGTCCTTAATTGCAGGCGTGGATGCTTTGGGAGATTTCTAAGAGCGGAGTGCGGAGCCGATATCGATCCCCCTTTGTTCCTTGCGTGACTGCTCTTCTTGAAACAAAGGCGCTCATCCTCTTGCTGCCTTTTCATGGTGCTGCTTAGCTTTATGGCTATACTATGAGGCTGCTCTTGCTCGTGCCAAACGGGCGACCTGTCTTATTTTAGTGCCCGAGCGGTTCTCTGGATGTGCAGCCTTCATCTTTGTTGAGCCGCGCTACTTATGGCCCGGTCGCACTGGTAGACTTGTCCTGCCTTGGGTCTGATATTTGGATCCTTCTTAGTGTGGTTGCATTATGTATGACCGACCCTAGTAAGACCCGCCTTGTACCCTTTACCCAATGTGCGTATGGATTTTTAGGGATTAACACTTGCCCCTCGAAGCCTGTGATTTCTTTTCGATATGGAACTACTGGCTTCGACATATTTGGTCGCACATTGGTTGATGATTTTGTTCTGACTTGCGGGGGGGTCGTTCGAGCCAAATATTAAAATTACCTTGTCGTTGTGAATTGGTATGATCTTTTTTGGTGAGTGAGAGACTCGATACGTCTTTTGATTATTGTGCGAATGGTCGAGCTTCGGGATGCTAGATGGGACTTGATGAGACACTTTCGTGTAGTCAGGCACTGAGCTGACATAGCGAGAATTTCCGGATGTATGCCTTTTAATCTTCCATATTTCCTATTTTCTATTCGTTTTTGATTGGTTTTCCCACGTATTTGTTTTGGGTGATTCCTCACTCATTTGAATGCTGGGCTCATTGATTTGACCGTTGGGTCGTTGAGCGACCGGATGAAAGTAGTACTTTGGTTTGCCAGCCCTTCGGTCTGTCTTCTATGTATCATTTTGTTACACACTTCTCAAAAGAAATCTTTAATGGCGGCATCGTTTTGAGCGGTTATCTTTACCACCGGGATTCCCTTTTCCATTTCTGAAGGTCAAAGTCCTCTTATCGTTCCAGTTTGCACATGTGTGTGGCGTCGTCATCAAGGTTTCTGTAATCTTAAGATCGATTCAGTTGGGTTGCTCGCCTGAGTTTGAAACTGCTTATTTTCCTGTAAGCAAATTCCTCCCTTGATTTTATTTTAACCCACATTTTGGAACATGAATTTGGTCGTACGACCCTGGGGTTTAAAGTATGGTTTTTTCTCTTCTTTTTTTTATTTCATAATTTCAGGGAGCCATTTATGTCGGACCAGGACAGAAGGTTGGATCGAGAAGAGAGTTCTGACCAGGTTACGTATGCACCCCATGTTGTTTCTTCGATGGGTGCTGCCCAAGAATTTCCACAACCTCGTGCGCTTTCTGAAACACCTAGTGAGAGGGCCTCGAAGGAACTTTCGCTTAGTTCGTTCCGTCAGTTGTGCAAGCAATTTGGGATTTCGGAAAAGGTAGAGGCCAGGCTGCCTACGGGAAAGGAGTTCGCTGACAACCCCCCTAAAGGATTTGTTGCTGTTACCCGTGGTATGTTGAAAAGTGGAGCAGTTCCTCCCTTTAACCCTTACATAGAGATGATTCTTCAGAATTTGGGCATCGCCCCGTACCAGTTACACCCCAATGGTTACGTGATTTTGACTAGTCTTTATGTCCTTTTTATGAGAGAGAAACGTCGGGCTCCATCGTTTACAGATATATGCTCATTGTATGCTTTTAGGACAAGAGGCCAGCACCCTTTATTTGTCTTCATGGAAAGCCGGGGTCCGAAAATAATCACTGGTTTAGAGGATAGTGTGAGAGGATTTCCCAGTCAATACTTCTTTGTTCGATGCCCCTATAACTTCTACGGCCTCTGGAAGGCAGTCGGTGAGTGTCTTTATTCCATGAATTCCAGCTTGCTCTTTCTTTCTTGGCCTTTTGTTTTTCTAAAAGCCCTTTGGGTGTATTGTAGTGCTTTGCAATCAGAGCATACCCTTTGACTAGGATCTATGCAACTCGTTATTAGCCGTTAATGAGGAGCAAAGGAACGGGAAATTTTTGATTAACGAAGAGTTCCTGAGGGAATATAACTTGCTTTCATCTCCACGCACCCTCCTAGTGGACGCTTCTGGCAAAAAGAAAGCCATCAGCAAATCCCCTGCCAAAAAATCTTCAGCAGAAGGATGTTCTAGCGTCATGGGGAGCAGCGAGGTAACTTCAAGTAGCAGAGCGATCCCTGCCAAAAATGTTGTATCCGGGCGCCTAAAGAGCAAAGGCTCTAAGACTTCTGTAGCTTCATACGAGGAAGATGGGTCTTTGCAAGAGTGAGCCGCCCGAGGACAAGTTCGGGAAGCGGAGCGGCTTGATGACATTGGGGAAGCTTCTGTAGAAAATCTGGGAAGCAGAGAGGCCTCTTCTAAAGAAGACCAAGGAGAAGATGGTTCGGAAGCCTCGAAAGGACTTGATCCTTCCAACTTGGCTAGAGAGCTTGCTCAAGGTAAAATTGCTATTTGGACGTTCATATTTCAAAACTTTTGATCGTGAGGACTTTTTAGGGTAAAATCCCCTTGCTTTTGGGTCAAAGTGATATCTCAAAAATCATTTAACCGCTTTGGCACGTTGTTTTTATGTTTTTCTTTCTGATGTACCATATTTCTGGCTTCTTTTCTCATCTTCACACAACCACGGTGCTAATATTTTCTTTTCTTTCCTAGATCTAAGAATGAAATTGTAACACCCCACCTCCACTAGGGTCACTCACAAAGGGAATGCACTAGTTTTGATGGAGCATTATCTAGGTAAACATGCACAGAGATATCACAAGACAGAACATAAATAAAGCAGCGGTAGAAATTAAAAACCAAATCTCATTACTTTCAAGAAAAGAGTCAAAACCTTATATAACCAAAGTACAAATTGTCATTATTCCACTACATCAAGTTCTAGATAAAGAAGCATAAACTTAAAATAACAAAAGTAAATTATTCCCCAAAAATAGCAGAAGTGCAGCCATATCATAGCTCAAGACCAAATTATACATGAGCAGACAGAAAGCAAGCTAAATCCAAGCTAAGAGCTAAAGTTTCCTCCCTGAGAACCTGGGGGGAAAACGAAAGAAAAAGGGGCGAAAGAAAAAGGATCAGTCATAAAGACTGGTAAGCCCTAGTGACTTTCAGTACAAAAACTAGTAAAGTTAACAAGACATGAATAAACGGAGAGTAAACATAAGGATGATGATAAGTCTAGCATGATAACTAAGATAACAAGATAAATCAAGTCTAGCATCGCATATTCAAGATTCGCTGCACCAACTGTACTAGTATTCTAACCCATGTCAAGTATTAACCATGAAATGATCCCTTGGCCCAATATCATGAAATGACCCATTACGGGGTCCTATAGTACGATCTACTAATCGATCGGCTCCCTACAAGTTCTAGCTCGTCATGTGTCTGTGTCATACGGCCCAATCACGAAATGTAGTCACCTGTGCTAGGTCCACCATAGGGTGTATCAAGCCCTCGGGTGCCAACCATCGACACGAATCAAGCATGCACAGTGTAAACCTACTGGTGCCCAATGCCTGCTTTTTCAACTCCGGACTATGTGCACGACCATAGTCCGCCTGAACCTACAATGACGCTCCTACTCAGCCGTCGTTCTGGTCGCTTACAATCAGCCCAGTAATCGTGCCCCACCCTGCCTAGTCCCAGGGTATCGTGATACATCTAAGTGGGTTACTGCTGAAAAGGAACGCGTAACTAGGGTTTCTAATGAGTTAAGTGTTGTCATTCAAATTCGTGACTTAACCCTACCAAATCATGTATCTAGTTGGTTAAGTGTGTTCAAGCGGTTCATGACTTAACCCTATCAAATCATCGTGTCAAATTGGTTAAGTATATTCAAGTGGTTCATGACTTAACCCTAACAAATGGCATTAATTCATTAATGCACCCCAACCTCTCACATTAGACTAGTTGTTGTGGTCACTAGATTTGCCGGGCAGTTCCGGGCAGATTTACACCACAACATAGTCTAACCTCGGGTTTTACGTGCGGTATGACCAACTACCCACATTGGATCCTATTGTTTGCAGTCACTGGATTCGTCGGGCGGTTCTGGGTAGATTTACACTGCAAACTCAACCCAACCTCGAGTTGGCCATTTTCAAATTCATTCTAGCATCATGCCCATGTTCAAGTTTTCATATCAAGTTCATGTCCATATCCAGGTTCAAGTTATAACAATGTTCATGTTTCAAGTTCATAGTAAATTCAGATTTTGCCTAATCTACCCAATCACATTCCCATCACATGTAAACTCGAATTGATACAAACGAATCTAACTAGGGAATAACATAGAAAGAACTGGCATAAGGTGGAAAAAGTGATTACAAGTCAAGCGTGGTATAACTTGAGATAAATGATTACAACAATACTGGCATATGGAATACTGGTCTCAAATATCAAATCTAGCAAATTAGGGTGATAGTCATGGTAATAGTTGACATAAGATAATAACCCCAAACTTGTGAATAACAACTGTTTCAACATCACAGGCATGAATATTATGGATATTAAGGGTTTTAGATCTACAACATGTATAGGCCCCAAATCAATTTCATGCAAATATTCCTACAAGTCAAGATTCAAGATGAATAGATCCAAGGTGAACAAATAGTAGATCCAAAGTAATAGATCCGAAATAAACAATGGTAGATCCAAGATATACAATGATAGATCCAAGATAATTATCATATTTAGGTTCAATCTCGATTTACAACATGTCCATATTAAGTTTAAAGTTTAGATCTAAAAGTAACTGGGGCTTATAGATCATGGTTAGAGAATTAGAAAACAAAGAGGCGATGTTGAATCTCGAGTCTAACAGAAATCCCCCAAACAACAATACTCTACACGTAGCCTTGTTGGAGAAGAAGCAATCCCTTTTTCTCTAACTTTTCAACCAGAGTTTTAGAAAGTAGAGAGATTAGAGTTAGGGGTTGTTTATATAGGGTCTGGCCAAAGAATTTAGACAGAAATCGGGCTAGAAACATCAGAGTGAATTCTGACTCAAAAATGGGCTCAGCAACCAGGTCGACACCCAGGTCGACTCTATAGTCGACCTGGTCCAGGGCAGGTCGACACTATAGTCGACCCCCAGGTCGACCTGGTCCTGGGCGGGAAATTTCCCGCCCAGTCCGTTCTGGGGTTTGAATTCGAATTCTGAGCTATTCTGAACTTGAAATTTTTTGAAAACTTCGAAGGGTCATAACTTGGTCATACGGACTCCGATTTTCGAAAACTCGGACTCGTTTCCAAGCAGAATTTCGAGACAAACGTAATGGCGTAGCCCATTGCCCTTAATTCTTATCCTAAAAATTAATTCTGTCTTGATTTATCGTTATAACACGTTATTAAAATATGGGTTGTTACATTCTCCCCTCCTTAAAGGATTTCGTCCCCGAAATCTCTAAGTCAGAAAGAATATATCCTACCATCCAATCATCCATCTACTCAAAACATCATCCACAGGCAACCATTGTCCTTAAATGATTTCTAGTGCTGTATGAACATATGCAGTAAGTGTGTGTATGTGTACTTATCTAATGCAAAAGATCAAGCGGTTACTGATTCAGTAAACCTCCTTAATGCAAAATATGTTAGTGTAATGAGTCCAACATGTATGCAAATTCCTAACATAATTTATAATCTCTACATGAGTGCACATAACATTCATTCATATGCAACATCCAAGTGATAGCATAACAAGCTCCATCCATATACAAGTATAAGCACTCATGCATATGCAACATGAAAATGTGACTGAGCCGATCTAGTGCCTAATGTGTGTCATGCATCAGTTCGCAATCACTTGCAAACACTTGCAACCATTTGCAAACATCAACCATAACATGTTTCAATCACATGTTTACATCCATATGGTTTTACCTAATGTTCTTAAGATAAGATCGATAAGATAACAAGGCAAACATAGGTAGTAAAAGCATGATACGAAAGGTTTTCAAGTTTATAGGAAAAGAGATCGAGAACGTACCCTCAAAAAGAAATGGGTAAAGCGCGCGTATCTTCTCTTCGGTTTCCCAAGTTGCGTCTCCTTGGGCTTCACTCCACTGTACTTTAACTAGCTTGACTTCTCGATTCCTAACCTTCTTGATCTCTGTTCCTAAGATACGAATCGGAACTTGCCTTAATGTTGCTTCTTTTTCCACTTCTACGCCTTTAAGGATGCTTGGCTCAACCACTTCGGTCGACTCATGTAAGCACTTTCGGAGATGCGAGACGTGAAAGACATTGTGTACTCCGGTCAGCTTCTCGGGTAAGTTTACCTTATAGGCCATCTGCCCAATCCTCTCAGTGATAGGGAACGGTCCTACGAACTTTGGTGCTAGCTTTCCAACAGCTCCAAAACGAACCACATTGCGTAAAGGAGAAACTTTTATAAAGACCATATCTTCGACTTCGAACTCTAGGTCTGTCCTTCTCTTGTCCGCATAAGATTTCAGTCTATCTTAGGCCGTTTTCATCTGTCTTCGTACCAACTCAATCTTCTCATAAGTGTCCCTTATCATGTCGGGCCCAAGTATAAGCCTGTCTGTCTTCTCCCACCAACAAGTTGGTGACTTGCACGGTCTTCCATACAAGGCTTCGAATGGTGCCATTCCTATGCTAGCTTGGTAGCTATTATTGTATGCAAACTCCACGAGAGGGAGATGGTCTTCCCAAGTACCACCAAAATCAAGAATGCATAGTCTCAAGAGATCCTCTAGTACCCTATTTACCCTTTCGGTTTGACCATCCGTCTATGGGTGATAGGCCGTGCTTAAACTCAGTCGCGTACCCATTGCTTCTTGTAGACTATTCCAAAACTAGCTAGTGAAAATCGGGTCACGATCACTAACTATATTAGAAGGAACCCCGTGCAATCGTACTCTCTCTCGAAGGTAAATAGACGCTAGCCATGATGCGGTCCTCTTCCTTTTCACCGAAATGAAGTGAGCACTTTTCGTGAGTCTATCAACTATAACTCATATGCTAGTGTTTCCCTTCCTTGACCTAGGCAATCCCTCCACGAAATCCATCGAGATACTCTCCCATTTCCATTGCGGAACCTCCAAAGGATGTAATAGCCCACTGGGCTTCTTTGACTCGGCCTTTACTTGTTGGCACACCATGCACTTCGAAACAAACTCTGCCACGTCCTTTTTCATTCCAGGCCAAAAGAAATTGAGTTTCATATCCCTGTACATCTTATCCCCTCCGGGATGTATGGTCATCTTCGAGTGATGCGCCTCCTCGAGGACTTTCCTTACTAAGTCTCCCACTTGTGGGACACATAGCCTTCCATCACGCCTTAGCCATCCCTTGTCATCTATGGCATACCTACCGAGGTGACTTGACGTCTCACCACTAATCAGCTTGTCCATGATTTCGACTATCTGTGGGTCTTCCTTCTGTGAAGTCCCTACTTGATCTAGGAGTGTAGGTCTTAACTCAAGAGATGCTAGCGTAGCAGCTAATGACTCAACAGCAGGTGTAAAATCAAAGATTGCTATAAACTCTAGGCTTTTCCTTTCAACAAACAAGGGGCTCAAGGTCAACATTTTCCTACTTAACGCATCCGCCACCACGTTACCCTTGCCAGGGGTATAGGCTATATCGAAGTCATATGATGCTAAGAACTCCATCCACCGCTGTTGTCTCAGATTCAAATCTTTCTGTGAGAAGAGGTACTTAAGTGATTTGTGATCGGTGTACAGCTCGAACTTTTCACGTAGAAGATAGTGGCGCCAAGCCTTAAGCGCAAAAACAATCGCAGCCAACTCCAAGTCATGTGTGGGATAGTTTATCTCATGAACTTTAAGTTGTCTGCCCCCGTAGCATATCACTCTTCCATCTTGCATTAGGACAGCGCCTAATCCCGTGCCGCACGCATCTGTGTACACCGTAAACATCTTGCCTCCGTCGGGTAATGCCAAAACTGGAGCTGCAGTAAGGGCTCTCTTAAGCCTTTTGAAAAGCAACGTCACACTCTATGTCCCATGCAAAAGCTAGGTTCTTCTTTGTTAACTTAGTAAGAGGGGACGAAATCTTAGCGAAGTCCTTAATGAACTTTCTGTAGTAGCCCGCCAAACCGAGAAAGCTTCTCACCTCCGTTGCATTCTTAGGAATTTTCCAGTCTTGCACCGCAGCTACCTTCGCGGGGTCCACAGCTATACCTTGCTTAGAAACTACATGTCCAAGAAACCGAATTTCCTTTCTCCAAAAATGGCATTTGGAGAACTTAGCCTTTAACTGGTGTGCTCTAAGCGTATCCATGACTTCCTCGAGATGCCTAGCATGCTCTTCTTCATCTTTTGAGAAGATCAAAATATCATCCACAAAAACCACCATAAATGTAACACCCCACGTCCATTAATGTCACTCACAAAGGGAATGCATTAACTTCCATGGAGGTTTTAAGTGAATATAGAACAGAAAAATTACAATAAGACAGATAATAAGTAGTACTTGGAAATCTAAAACTTTATTTTATTGCAGCGGAAATTAAACATGTTTGTTACATCATAAAACCATAAATCAGAGTCAAGTACAATATCCATCTTGATAAAACAAAATACATAATCCCATTACATAAATAGCCATTAAAGAAGATAACAAGCTGGACTTTACTTCAACGGTCCAAGCTTTCCAAAAGAGAGATAAAGCAATCCAATCAAACTTCACTAGAGCTGGGCCCACCCTGAGGACCTGGAGGGGGAAAAGGATAGAAATAGAGGGGGTCAGACATAATGTCTGGCGAGTATGATAATTCTAACAATACTATTATCAAAATAATTAGACAGAGGCACAAGCTGGAAAATAAGGAAATGCCTATGAACTATTGGGTACGGAAGAGCAGATAAAGATAACGTTAAAGGCACACCTAATTACTAACGAATAATTACTACACTGCACCACACCAGTCACCCTAAAGGTTGATCCCAATTGCTTCACTTAGAAATTATATAAATAGCTTCGTGTACCCCTAGCTGATTACATAGGTACCGCCTGCCCCTATCTCCGCTAGGTGTACACCACTACCCACTTTCGATTGGCTCCCCACTCGTAGATACCCGTGCTGGCCCCACAGTGGGGTGTATCACTCCCCTAAAGTGGCAACCCGATACAACTTGAGGATGCACGGCTTATACCTACACGATGCAACAACGTCTTACCTACCAGCCCGGGTCCACACACGCATATGAAACCCATTGGACTTGCGTTGCCACCGCTAACCCATTTGGCCTCTTATAGTCAAGCCCAATATGTGTGTCCCCTCCTCGACTTGGGTCGAGCCCACAAAGATATGTTTGGGTTACTGGTTGAAATGGGCCCCCACAAGCTGTCCACCTAAGCTTGTCCCCACTAGTATATCCCACTTAACCCTCTTCCTAGTCATGTTCATTTACATGTGTGTTTGGTTAAGTCTTACTAATCGTATTTCAAATGCCACTAAAGGCACCCACTAGATCCCTCATGCTACCCAAGGCACCTACTTAACCCCCATGTCCCACCTCACATGTTTATCTGGTTAAGTATTTCTTAATTAATTCAGGCCATAACCTCATAAAGACCTCTCACATTAGACTGGCATTTATGGCAGCTGGATTCGCCGGGCGGGTCCGGGCAGTCTTACACCATAAACGAGTCTAACCTCGTGTCTTTACAACTGTTATGCTTTAATTTGGGCTTAGGACCTCTCACATTGGGCTGACATTTGTGACTACTGGATTTGCCGGTCGGGTCCGGGCAGGTTTACGTCACAAACGAGTCTAACCTCGTGTCCTAAGCATTGATTATTACTTATAATCTTTTACCCCAGTTTTAAATATATCCCTATTCAAATCATTAATTAATTCCAATTTTAATGATGTCCATAATTGACTCAATTATGGCCATCCACTTATGGTATGCAAAATCATATCAATTGCACCCCAATTTCTTAATATTAAATCCTTAATATTACCCCTACCCCACGTTATACGTTCGCTTATTCAACGCAAAATATACGTTAGACTCGAATAGTCTAAATCATAGCACAAAGATAAATTATCACAACATATAGACAAATAAAATAGATCTAATCATAATAGGGGTGAAACTTGCATAAAACTACACATGTCATGGATCTAAAGGTGTCAACTTGTTTGGTTAAATGTCACAACTTACATAATATGATCATAACCCAAGTTCATGTAAAAACTTGCATATGTGGTTTATGCAACATAATGATGGTGTGAACTAGAATCTAACACATAGAACTCACACATGTCATAGCATAATTCTAGATCTAAATAGATGTCATAATTCTAGATCTAAATAGATGTCATAGGATATGTGAGATTATACATACTAATCAATCTAAACTTGCATAGGTACATGTGATTTATCATGTGAATCATCATAGCCCAAACATACATATAATCAACATCATGATTTGATCAAGCATAAGCTAACTATAACATAAATAATAACTTCATGACTTTGTAACATCGCAACTTAGCGTAGAAACTTGCAACATATATAATATCATCATAGCATGATTTACAACATATAGGATATCATCATCACATAACATAGGATTTACAACATACATGATAGCATAAGGTTTATAACATATATGACAATTCACATCATTTTCTTATGATCCATATCACATCTTAATCTAATTAGTTTGCTAATAATCTTGTTAAGATCATCATACTCACAATTAGAAAAGAAAGAGAGTCTTGATTTTCTTTAGAGTTGAGTAGAATTAGAGTTTTGATTAGCTTTCTTCCTTCTTAGTTGGCGGCGGCTACACTGAGTTCCATGGCGATGGCATGATGGCGACTATTCTATTTTTCATGTGAATTTAGAGTGAGAGACTACCTAGGTATATATATATTTTAGGATTTATTTAGGCCGTCAGATCAACTCAGAACTAACCTGAATCGTTAAATTAGCCAACTCAGCCCTAAAGACACATCAACAGCTCAAGATTGGGCTCTGCCAAAACCTGGCCGACTGGACCAGGTTGACACCCAAGTCGACTGCGCAGTCGACCTGGTCCTGGGGGTGTCGACTGCCCAGTCGACTCCCCTGTCGACCTGGGTGCTGGGCGGGAAATTTCCCGCCTAGCCTGTTTGACTTCGAATTTTGAATTTTGAATTTTCTGAAACTTCTGATGGTCATATCTCTTTCATACGAAGTCCAAATCACGCAAACTCGGACTCTGTTTCAATCAGAATTCCGAGACGAACACAATGGTGCAACCCGTTTCCCACAATTCTCACGTCTGAGATTAGTTATTCTTTAATTTGTGAATATTTATATTAACAGAATTACTGGGTGTTACATTCTCCCCTCCTTAAAGGATTTCGACCCCGAAATCTTCAAGTCAAGAAGAATGTATATCCTAACATCCAATCGTCCATCTACTCAACCATCAAACACAGGCATCCATTGTCCTTATAGACTTTTAATGCTTTCATGTTTAAATGCACAGTGTGTGTATATGTCCATATCTAATGCAAAATCAGGCGGTCCACTGATTCAGTTGACCTCCTTAATCAAATCATGATAGTGCCATGCGTCCATTATGTATGCAAAAGTTCCTTAATGCTACATATTATCTTTATATGCATGCACAATCATCATCTGAATGCAGCATCCATATGATAAAAAAAATCCTCATACATCTATTTTACTAAATACATCCATATATATGCAATATGAAGTGACTGAGCCGATCTAGTGCCTAATAGTGTGTGTATATGCATCCACGAGCAACCACTAGCAAACACTTGCATCCACTTTGCATCCATCATACATAACATGTCTCAAACACATGTTTCAACCATAGGATTATCCTAACTAAAGGTCAAAGATACTAGCGAGAGGACATACCAAAGATAAGGTAAGCACAAGCTAAGCGATAAAGGAGAAATTAAAAGACATACCCTCAAAAAGAAAAGGGTACAACGAACGCATCTTCTCTTCCGTCTCCCAAGTAGCGTTGCTCTCATCATCTCCCCATTGCACTTTGACTAGTCTGACATCTCGATTCCTCAACTTCTTGATCTCCGACTCAAGAATGCATGTAGGAGCTCGTCGAATTGTCGCATCACGCTCTATCTCCACCTCTCTAAGCAAGCTCGGCTCTACCACTTCCGCGGTCTCGTGCAAGCACTTCCTCAAATGTGACACATGGAATACTTCGTGTACACCACTAAGTCTCTCAGGCAACTCCACTCTATACGCCATCTGTCCAATCTTCTCCTTAATAGGAAACGGCCCTACAAACCTTGGTGCTAATTTCCCAAAAGACCCAAAGCGAACAACATTCCGTAATGGAGACACTTTGATAAAGACCATGTCCCCAACATCAAACTCAAGATCTGTCCTCCTCTTATCCGCATAAGATTTCTGCCTATCTTGCGCCGTCTTCATCCTCCTTCGAATCAAGTCGATCTTTTCCGAAGTCTCTCTAATCATATCAGGCCCAAGTAAGATCTTATCCGTAGATTCCCACCAACATGTAGGTGAACGACAAGGTCGTCCATAAAGAGCTTCGAAAGGTGCCATGCCAATGCTAGATTGAAAGCTGTTATTATATGCGAACTCTACCAATGGAAGATGCTCTTCCCATGTACCCCCAAAGTCTAGGATACATAGCCTCAAAAGATCCTCTAGAATTCGATTCACCCTCTCAGTTTGGCCATCCGTCTGAGGATGATACGCGGTGCTCAAACATAACTGAGTCCCTACCGCTTCTTGTAAGGTCCTCCAAAATTCGCTAGTGAAGATAGGATCGCGGTCGCTTAATATGCTAGAAGGAACACCATGCAAACGAACTATCTCTCGAACGTATACAGAAGCTAACCATGGAGCAGTCCTCATGCTCTTCACGGGAATAAAATGGGCGCTTTTAGTAAGTCTATCTACTATAACCCAAATCCCCGTATTACCCTTCCTTGATCTTGGTAATCCATCCACAAAATCCATCGAGACACTATCCCACTTCCATTGAAGAACCTCCAATGGGTGAAGCAACCCACCGGGTTTCTTTTGCTCCGCTTTTACTTGTTGGCACACCAAGCATCTAGCGACATACTCGGCCACATCCCTCTTCATACCGGCCCAAAAGAAAACTCGCTTCATGTCTTTGTACGTCTTGTCCCCGCCGGGATGAATGGTCATCTTCGAACGATGTGCATCGTCAAGAATAGTCTTCCTCAAGTCCTCGTCTCGTGGTACACAAAGTCTACTATCCCTATGTAACCAACCCTTATCATCTAGGGTATACCTACGGAGATGGCTTGATGACTCCCCTCTTTTGAGCTTCTCCACTAACTCAACCAACTGTGGGTCGTCTCGCTGTGCCTCACCAATCCGTCCCAAAAGCGTAGGTCTGACCTCCAAGGATGCTAGCAAACCGGGTACAAAGTTAACGGAAGGTCTAAAGTCAAACATAGAGATGAATTCTAAGTTTCGCCGTTCAACAAACAACGGACTCAAGGACAACCTTTTCCTACTTAAGGCGTCTGCCACCACGTTACCCTTGCCAGGGGTATATGTTATTTCGAAATCGTAGGACGCTAAGAACTCCATCCACCTTTGCTGCCTTAAGTTCAAGTCCTTTTGAGAGAACAAATATTTTAGCGATTTGTGGTCAGTGAACAATTCGAATTTCTCACCAAGAAGATAATAGCGCCAAGACTTAAGCGCGAAAACAATTGCGGCTAACTCTAGGTCATGTGTAGGGTAATTTTTCTCATGCACCCTTAACTGCCTTCCACCAAGGCTGTTACCCTTCCCTCTTGCATTAAGACTGCGCCTAGACCTGTCCCACAAGCATCGGTATAAACAGTAAATGGCTTACTCCCGTCTGGAAGCACTAAGACTGGAGCTGAGGTCAAAGCTCTCTTTAAACGTTGGAACGCATCATCACAATCTACGTCCCACACGAAGACTAGGTTCTTCTTCGTCAGGCGTGTCAATGGAGCTGATATTTTTGCGAAGTCTTTGATAAACTTCCTATAGTAGCCAGCCAACCCCAAGAAACTCCTTATTTCGGTAGCATTTTTAGGGACCTTCCAATCTTGGATGGCCACCACCTTCGTGGGATCCACAGCTATCCCTTCTTTGGAAACCACGTGCCCTAAGAATCGCACTTCCTCTCTCCAGAAGTGACACTTAGTAAATTTAGCTTTAAGGTTATGCGCTCGTAGAGTCTCCAACACTTCCCTAAGATGTAGGGCATGCTCTTCTTCATTCTTAGAAAAGATCAAGATGTCGTCTACAAAGACCACCACGAATTTATTAAGGTACTCCCTAAACACCCTACTCATCAAATCAACAAAGTATGCAGGGGCATTTGTCAAACCGAAGGGCATCACTAGCCATTCATAGAAACCGTCCGGAGTCCTAAAGGCAGTCTTGTCATTGCTATCCTCAGCCACTCTCAATTGATGGAAACCAGTGGCTAAGTCCAACTGCGAAAACACTGAGGCGCCAACTAACTGATCGAAGAGATCGTCAATCCTCGGTAGTGGGTGTCTATTCTTCTTAGTAAGCTTATTAAGTTCTCTATAGTCCACACAAAGTCTAAGGGACCCATCCGCCTTCGTGGAAAATACTACTGGAGCACCCCACTCCGATGTACTACGTCTTATGAACCCCTTCTCAAGCAAATCCTTCACTTGCTTATTGAGTTCCCTCCTTTCACGAGGAGCCATGTGGCCTATTGGCAAGATACTGGTTTTGCATTATCCACAAGATATATTCGAAAATCTATCTCCCACTTCGGAGGCAAGCCCTTCACCTCCTCAGACACATCCGAGTATTCTCGGACCACTCTAACAGATCGTAGATTCTCCATAGACGCGTCAAGCGATTCTAGATAACTTAGCATAACAGAATTTATGGGATTACAAAAGATTTCGAGAGTGTTACCAAGGCGAGTCATGAGCCTAGCTACTCTCCTTTCACAATCAAGAATGGCCAGATTTCCGGATAACCAATCCATCCTTAAAATTAGCCCATAGCCCGTGAAGCCCAAAACATAAGCATCACATCTAAACTCAATGCTAAGTATAGAAATTCTCAAATCCAAACACATCATGGACAAATAAGCTGAGCCCCCAATTGGATTCGAAACAACTAAGGGATCCTCTATTCAACTGGTGTTTAAGTGCAGTGATTCAACTAATGATGTAGAGATAAACGAATGCGATGCGCCCGAATCGAATAAGGTACGGACAGGATGATCAAACAGAAAAACTAAGCTTTCAACAGAAATGGTTCTACCTCGTTCTTGCAGCGGTGGGACCGCGAGAGCCTGAACTTGTCCCCTTGCCTGCCCTGGTGCCATAAGAGCCTGCACTTGTCCTCCCGAGGTGGACCCAGCCCTCTGCCCCTTCTTTGGGCAGTCCTTCACTAGATGTCCCGCTTCACCACAGTGAAAACAGCCAGTCTTCTTTTTCTTTCTGCAATCCTTGCTGAGATGGCCTGGTGTCCTACAGTTAAAGCATCTTTTCTTTCCTTTGCCATTATTTCCTTTACCACCCTTCTTGTTTTGCTGTTGTGGTTTCTTCCGATCCCCTTTCTTCTTAGGTGCCTTAGCATTAGCGCCTTTCTCCTCGTGCATGAGTGCCATGTCTACTAGCTTCTCAAAGGTGGCCCCATAGGGATGTGGGTCATAGCCAACCCCTGCAACGGCTCATTCAAGCCATTAACGAACCTCAGAGCCTTCTTCTCCTATGTGTTCACTAAGTCCAAGCCAAACCTTGCTAACTGATTAAATTTGTATACATATTCTTTTACTGATAGATTTCCCTGCTTCAATGTCAAGAACCTTTCCATATATAGATTCTCTTCTGCCCTTGAGAGAAACTTTGCCTCAAACCTACGTCTGAAATCCGCCCAAGAATCAATAGGACGCTCCCCATTAGTGACCTCCCACCAAAACGAGGCCTCTCCCTTCATTAATAAAGCTGCTAATTTGACCTTCCTCCCTTCTTCTACTTCAAAGATTTCATGTAATTCTTCCACCTCCTTAAGCCAATCTCTAGCTTCCACAAACGTTTCTGACCCTTGAAAAGGTTTTCCACCCATAGCCTTAAATTCCTTGCACGTCTTTGCAAAAGTATCAACGTGAGGAGGAGGAGGAGGAGCGGGTGCAACTGGTGGTGGAGGAACATTGGCTGGACCTGCAGCGGCCCTAGCCTCTAATAACCTCTTATACCATCCTGGTATCGTTACACCATCTGGAAGGTTAAGATCTTCAGCCATGCTGAAACGAAAAAGGAAAGATTCAAATTGGAGAATTCGAAAGATAAAGATATATGGCTATTGGGGATTATGTTTTTCATAAAAACTTTCCTCTTTAAATTACTCATCAAGACATGTTTTTGAAAACACTTCTTCCAAAAATACTTTAGAAAAATAGTTTTTCTAAAAAAAATATCTGTTCTGGTAACCTTAAGCTCTGATACCACGTGTAACACCCCACGTCCATTAATGTCACTCACAAAGGGAATGCATTAACTTCCATGGAGGTTTTAAGTGAATATAGAACAGAAAAATTACAACAAGACAGATAATAAGTAGTACTTGGAAATCTAAAACTTTATTTTATTGCAGCGGAAATTAAACATGTTTGTTATATCATAAAACCATAAATCAGAGTCAAGTGCAATATCCATCTTGATAAAACAAAATACATAATCCCATTACATAAATAGCCATTAAAGAAGATAACAAGCTGGACTTTACTTCAACGGTCCAAGCTTTCCAAAAGAGAGAGAAAGCAATCCAATCAAGCTTCACTAGAGCTGGGCCCACCCTGAGGACCTGGAGGGGGAAAAGGATAGAAATAGAGGGGGTCAGACATAAAGTCTGGCGAGTATGATAATTCTAACAATACTATTATCAAAATAATTAGACTGAGGCACAAGCTGGAAAATAAGGAAATGTCTATGAACTATTGGATATGGAAGAGCAGATAAAGATAACGTTAAAGGCACACCTAATTACTAACGAATAATTACTACACTGCACCACACCAGTCACCATAAAGGTTGATCCCACTTGCTTCACTTAGAAATTATATAAATAGCTTCGTGTACCCCTAGCTGACTACATAGGTGCCGCCTGCCCCTATCTCCGCTAGGTGTGCCCCACTACCCATTTTCGATCGGCTCCCTACTCGTAGATACCCGTGTTGGCCCCACAGTGGGGTGTATCACTCCCCTAAAGTGGCAACCCGATACAACTTGAGGATGCACGGCTTATACCTACACGATGCAACAACGTCTTACCTACCAGCCCGGGTCCACACACGCATATGAAACCCGTTGGACTTGCGTTGCCACCGCTAACCCGTTTGGCCTCTTATAGTCAAGCCCAGTATGCGTGTCCCGTCCTCGACTTGGGTCGAGCCCACAAAGATACGTTTGGGTTACTGGTTGAAATGGGCCCCGACAAGTTATCCACCTAAGCTTGTCCCCACTAGTATATCACACTTAACCCTCTTCTTAGTCATGTTCATTTACATGTGTGTTTGGTTAAGTCTTACTAATCGTATTTCAAATGCCACTAAAGGCACCCACTAGATCCCTCATGCCACCCAAGGCACCTACTTAACCCCCATGTCCCACCTCACATGTTTATATGGTTAAGTATTTCTTAATTCATTCAGGCCATAACCTCATAAAGACCTCTCACATTAGACTGGCATTTATGGCAGCTGGATTCGCCGGGCGGGTCTGGGCAGTCTTACACCATAAACGAGTCTAACCTCATGTCTTTACAACTGTTATGCTTTAATTTGGGCCTAGGACCTCTCACATTGGGCTGATATTTGTGACTACTGGATTTGCCGGTCGGGTCCGGGCAGGTTTACGTCACAAACGAGTCCAACCTCGTGTCCTAAGCATTGATTATTACTTATAATCTTTTACCCCAGTTTTAAATATATCCCTATTCAAATCATTAATTAATTCCAATTTTAATGATGTCCATAATTGACTCAATTATGGCCATCCACTTATGGTATGCAAAATCATATCAATTGCACCCCAATTTCTTAATATTAAATCCTTAATATTACCCCTACCCCACGTTATACTTTCGCTTATTCAACGCAAAATATACGTTAGACTCGAATAGTCTAACTCATAGCAAAAAGATAAATTATCACAACATATAGACAAATAAAATAGATCTAATCATAATAGGGGTGAAACTTGCATAAAACTACACGTGTCATGGATCTAAAGGTGTCAACTTGTTTGGTTAAATGTCACAACTTACATAATATGATCATAACCCAAGTTCATGTAAAAACTTGCATATGTGGTTTATACAACATAATGATGGTGTGAACTAGAATCTAACACATAGAACTCACATATGTCATAGCATAATTCTAGATCTAAATAGATGTCATAATTCTAGATCAAAATAGATGTCATAGGATATGTGAGATTATACATACTAATCAATCTAAACTTGCATAGGTACATGTGATTTATCATGTGAATCATCATAGCCCAAACATATATATAATCAACATCACGATTTGATCAAGCATAAGCTAACTATAACATAAAAAATAACTTCATGACTTTGTAACATCGCAACTTAGCATAGAAACTTGCAACATATATAATATCATCATAGCATGATGTACAACATATAGGATATCATCATCACATAACATAGGATTTACAACATATAGGATATCATCATCACATAACATAGGATTTACAACATACATGATAGCATAAGGTTTACAACATATATGACAATTCACATCATTTTCTTATGATCCATATCACATCTTAATCTAATTAGTTTGCTAATAATCTTGTTAAGATCATCATACTCACAATTAGAAAAGAAAGAGAGTCTTGATTTGCTTTAGAGTTGAGTAGAATTAGAGTTTTGATTAGCTTTCTTCCTTCTTAGTTGGCGGCGGCTACACTGAGTTCCATGGCGATGGCATGACGGTGGCTATTCTATTTTTCATGTGAATTTAGAGTGAGAGACTACCTAGGTATATATAGAGTTTAGGATTTATTTAGGCCGTCAGATCAACATAGAACTAACCTGAATCGTTAAATTAGCCAACTCAGCCCTAAAGACACATCAGCAGCTCAAGATTGGGCTCTGCCAAAACCTGGCCGACTAGACCAGGTCGACACCCAAGTCGACTGCGCAGTCGACCTGGTCCTGGGGGTATCGACTGCCCAGTTGACTCCCCTGTCGACCTGGGTGCTGGGCGGGAAATTTCCCGCCTAGCCTGTTTGACTTCGAATTTTGAATTTTGAATTTTCTGAAACATCTGATGGCCATATCTCCTTCATATCACGCAAACTCGGACTCTGTTTCAACCAGAATTCTCACGTCTGAGATTAGTTATTCTTTAATTTGTGAATATTTATATTAACAGAATTACGGGGTGTTACAACAAACTTGTTAACGAACTCCTGAAACACCCTACTCATCAAATATACAAAGTACGCGGGTGCATTCGTTAACCCAAACGGCATGACGAGCTATTCGAAGAACCCATCTGGAGTCCTAAACGCAGTTTTGTCAATGCTATCCTCAGCCACTCTAAGCTGATGGAATCCTGTGGCTAGATCGAGTTGAGAGAAAACAGATGCTCCCACAAGCTGGTCAAACAAATCGTCGATTCTTGGCAGTGGGTGCCTATTCTTCTTCGTCAGCTTGTTTAACTCACGATAATCTACACACAGACGAAGCGAACCATCCGCCTTAGTAACGAATACCACCGGAGCACCCCATTCAGAAATGCTTCGTCTTATGAAATTTTTCTCAAGCAAATCCTTAACTTGTTTACTGAGCTCTCTTCTTTCTTGCGGGGCCATGTGCCTAACGGGCAATGAAACTGGCTTGGCATTATCAACAAGATAAATTTGGAAGTCTATCTCGCGTTTAGGGGGTAACCCCTTCACCTCATCAAAGACATCTGGATATTCTCGGACCACTCTTATAGATTGAAAATTGTCGATGGACGAGTCAAGGGATTCTAGATAACACAACATGACTAGACCCTTCGGGTTATAAGAAATTTCAAGGGTATTACCAAGGCGAGTCATGAGCCTCACTACCCTTCGTTCACAATCAAGAATGGCTCCATAATTGGACAGCCAATCCACACCTAGGATCAAACCGTATCCCATAAATCCGAGAACATAGCATTACACGTGAATTCTATGCTTAAGATAGAAATCCTAAAATCTGCACAAATCATAGATAAATGAGCGGAGCCCCCAATTAGCTTTGAAACACTAACAGGATCCTCAACTAGACTAGTACTTAGGTGCAGATTTTCAACAATATCAAAAGAAATAAAAGTATACGATGCGCCAGAGTCAAATAAGGTTCGAACAGGAAATTCAGAAATGTAAACAAGGCTTTCTATAGAAATATTACTACCTCGGTCAAGAGCTGGAGTGGTGTTGAGAGCATGCAATTGCCCTCTAGAAGGTCCTGCTCGCTGGGTTTGCCCTTGCCCTTGTCCTTGCTTCTTAGGGCAATCCTTACTGAAGTGTCCAGTATCTCCACAATGAAAGCATTCATCCAACTTTCTCTTCTTCCTTCTACAGTCTTTAGCTAGATGTCCCGTAATACCACAAAAGTTGCACTTCCTTGTCTCACGTGGTTTGTTAGCATTGTTGTTGTTGTTCTTGTTATTCCTGTTATTCTTGTTGCCTCCCTTCTTGAAGACAACCTTCTTATTCTGAGTCTCATTAGGCTTAACCTCCTTCTTGCTATTCTTGTCTTCCTCATGAAGTAGGGCCATGTCCACCAAGCTTTCAAAAGTCGCCCCCATGGGTATATGAGTTATGGCCAAACTGTGTAGTGGCTCATTCAATGAGCAAAGCGTACAGCCTTCTTCTGGGCCGTATTGACCAAGTCCAAACCGAACCGAGCAAGCTGATTGAATCTATTCACGTACTCCCTAACATACATGTCCCCTTGCTTGAGTGCTAGGAACCTCTCCATCTGAAGGTTCTCTTCTGCTGACGATAAGAATTTAAGCCCAAACCTCTCTCTAAAGTATGCCTAAGTCTCAACTGGCTTGGCAGTGTTGGTGACTTCCCACCAAAATGCAGCTTCCTCTTTCAACAACCATGCTACAACTGGACTTTCCTACGATCCTCCACATCGAAGATAATAAACAAGTCTTTAGTCTCCTTTAGCCAGTTTCGTGCCTCAACGAAGGTTTCAGTTCCAACGAAGTTCTTGCCGCTCATTGCTTTAAAGTCTTTGCATATTTTGGCAAAGGCGTTACCAGGAGGAGGAGGAACCGCGGCCACTGGGGGAGGAGGAGGAGGAGGGATGTCTGCCGGGCCCGCGCCATTGGCCCTAGCTTCTAAGTACCTTCGGAACCATCTAGGTACGGGTACTCCCTCAGGAAGGTTAAGATCAGACATGCTGAAAAATGAAAAAGATTCAAACAAGGAAACAAAGGAAAGTGCTAATGGCTTTTGGGGAATAGCCTTTTCTTAAAAATAAAACTTTTCTTGAAAAATTCTTCTTTATAAATGGTTTTGAAAATAGTTTCAGAAGGTTTTTAGAACTTTTGCCCAGTCTGGTAACCTTCTGCTCTGATACCAGATGTAACACCCCACCTCCGCTAGGGTCACTCACAAAGGGAATGCACTAATTTTGATGGAGCATTATCTAGGTAAACATGCACAGAGATATCACAAGACAGAACATAAATAAAGCAGCGGTAGAAATTAAAAACCAAATCTCATTACTTTCAAGAAAAGAGTCAAAACCTTATATATCCAAAGTACAATTATTCCATTACATCAAGTTCTAGATAAAGAAGCATAAACTTAAAATAACAAAAGTAAATTATTCCCCAAAATAGCAGAAGTGCAGCCACAGCATAGGTCAAGACCAAACCGTACATGAGCTGACAGAAAGCAAGCTAAATCCAAGCTAAGAGCTAGAGTTTCCGCCCTGAGAACCTGGGGGGAACGAAAGAAAAAGGGGCGAAAGAAAAAGGGTCAGTCATAAAGACTGGTAAGCCCTAGTGACTTTCAGTATAAAAACTAGTAAAGTTAACAAGACATGAATAAACGGAGAGTAAACATAAGGATGATGATAAGTCTGGCATGATAACTAAGATAACAAGATAAATCAAGTCTAGCATCGCATATTCAAGATTCGCTGCACCAACTGTACTAGTATTCTAACCCATGTCAAGTATTAACTATGAAATGATCCCTTGGCCCAATATCATGAGATGACCCATCACGGGTCCTATAGTACAAACTACTAATCGATCGGCTCCCTACAAGTTCTAGCTCGTCATGTGTTTGTGTCATACGGCCCGATCACGAAATGTAGTCACATGTGCTAGGTCCACCATAGGGTGAATCAAGCCCTAGGGTGCCAACCATCGACATGAATCAAGCACGCACAGTGTAAACCTACTGGTGCCCAATGCCTGCTTTTTCAACTCCGGACTACGTGCACGACCATAGTCCGCCTGAACCTACAATGGCGCTCCTACTCAATCGTCATTTTGGTCGCTTACAATCAGCCCAATAATCGTGCCCCACCCTGCCCAGTCCCAGGGTATCGTGATACATCTAAGTGGGTTACTGCTGAAAAGGACCACGTAACTAGGGTTTCTAATGGGTTAAGTGTTGTCATTCAAATTCGTGACTTAACCCTACAAAATCATGTATCAAGTTGGTTAAGTGTGTTCAAGCGGTTCATGACTTAACCCTATCAAATCATCATGTCAAATTGGTTAAGTATATTCAAGTGGTTCATGACTTAATCCTATCAAATGGAATTAATTCATTAATGCACCCCAACCTCTCACATTAGACTAGTTGTTGTGGTCACTGGATTTGTCGGGCGGTTCCGGGCAGATTTACACCACAACATAGTCTAACCTCGGGTTTTACGTGCGGTATGACCAACTACCCACATTGGATCCTATTGTTTGCAGTCACTGGATTCGTCGGGCGGTTCCGGGCAGATTTACACTGCAAACTCAACCCAACCTCGAGTTGGCCATTTTCAAATTCATTCTAGCGTCATGTCCATGTTCAAGTTTTCATGTCAAGTTCATGTCCATATCCAGGTTCAAGTTATAACAATGTTCATGTTTCAAGTTCATAGTAAATTCAGGTTTTGCCTAATATACCCAATCGCATTCCCATCGCACGTAAACTCGAATTGATACAAACGAATCTAATTAGGGAATAACATAGAAAGAACTGCCATAAGGTGGCAAAAGTGATTACAAGTCAAGCATGGTATAACTTAAGATAAATGATTACAACAATACTGGCATATGGAATAGTGATCTCAAATATCAAATCTAGCAAATTAGGGTGATAGTCATGGTAACAGTTGACATAAGATAATAACCCCAAACTTGTGAATAACAACTGTTTCAACATCACAGGCATGAATATTATGGACATTAAGGGTTTTAGATCTACAACATGTATAGGCCCCAAATCAATTTCATGCAAATATTGCTACAAGTCAAGATTCAAGATGAATAGATCCAAGGTGAACAAATAGTAGATCCAAAATAAAAGATCCAAAATGAACAATGATAAATCCAAGATATACAATGATAGATCCAAGATAATTATCATACTTAGGTTCAATCTCGATTTACAACATGTCCATATTAAGTTTAAAGTTCAGATCTAAAAGTAACTGGGGCTTATAGATCATGGTCAGAGAATTAGAAAACAAAGAGGCGATGTTGAATCTCGGGTCTAACAGAAATCCCCCAAACAACAATACTCTACACATAGCCTTGTTGGAGAAGAAGAAATGCCTTTTTCTCTAACTTTTCAACCAGAGTTTTAGCAGCATAAGGTCAAAGAGAATTTGTGTAGAAAGACTAGAGTTATGGGCTGTTTATATAGGGTCTGGCCAATGAATTTAGACAGAAATCGGGCTAGAAACATCAGAGTGAATTCTGACTCAAAAAAGGGCTCAGCAACCAGGTCGACACCCAGGTCGACTCTATGGTCGACCTGGTCTTGGGCAGGTCGATACTTTAGTCGACCCCCAGGTCGACCTAGTCCTGGGTGGGAAATTTCCCGCCCAGTCCGTTCTGGGGTTTGAATTCGAAATTTGAATTCGAATTCTGAGCTGTTCTGAACTTGAAAATTTCTGAAAACTTCGAAGGGTCATAACTTGGTCATACGGACTCCGATTTTCGAAAACTCGGACTCGTTTCCAAGCAGAATTTCGAGACGAACGTAATGGCCTAGCCTGTTGCCCTTGGTTCTTGTCTTAAAAATTAATTTTGTCTTGATTTATGGTTATAACACGTTATTAAAATATGGGTTGTTATAGAAGTCACCCCTGTCGGAAAGTTTTTCTCAGCAATCTGCTCTTGTCGATCCACGGAGTATCTTGCAATCTAGTCTTTCCCATTGTCTTAAGCACTCTCGTCCATCTTCAGACCTTCCAACCCAAGATGCTCTTGAAGTACCACTGGCGAGTTTGATAAAGAAGAAGAAGCACGATCATTCTCGTGTATCTGGAGGAGAAAACCAGGATACCGAGAAGAGAGGAGATAACGATAAACAAGCTGGGTTCGACGGGTCTTTTTTATCAGCTGAATTCCCATGCCCCAATTCCTTGACCCCTGGAAGTCGTTGATTAGATCCCCTACTTCGGACTCGCGTGTTCTTCACCAGATCCAGGCGATTTGTGATAGACCTCCCTACAGAGTTTCCCCTGGTAACCCTGAGTTGAAGGACAGGTTCGGAGATTGGGACCTGAGGGGAGTGGACCTCGACATAGATCTGTTTCCATATAATGATCAGAACGTTGTTGGGGAGTTGAGCGCCATAAAAAACTATGTGACCTCCCAGCTTGCTATTGTCATGGGTCAGCTTGAAGTTTAGCTGGATGAAGCCAAACATACTTCCAAAAAGCGACTTGAGTCATGGGATAAATTCTGCTTTGAATTTCAGTAGTTGAATACTCAGCATCTTGAGCACATTGAGCTTTTGGAGGACGATAAAATCGAATTATGCCATGTGATTGAAAGTCAATCAACCAAAATTGAATTCTTTAAGGATGGGAACAGCAAGATGAGTAGCTTAGAGGATGACAACAGAAGACTTCAGGAAGAGATTGAAGCCGCCAAAAGACAACTTGATGAAGCTCAGTCCGCCGGGAGCTAGCTAAATCTCAATTAACTTCTGCACGACAGGGTGCGGTTTCTTGTCGACGGGAGAAAGCGATGCTTGAAAGTAGACTTGCCTTTCAAAATGGGACCCTGGAAGCTTTAGAAGGAGATAAAGCAAGGCTAACTGGTGATCTTGAGCGGGCCCGAAATAAAGATGAAGAGACCCTATTTCGATTTTACACCCTCGGCGTTATCACCCGCGAAAGCTTGAGTTATTTGAACAAAGATTTTCCTCGTACATTAGCCCTTGTTTGGGAGGAGGTGCTCAAGTACTCCAAAGGTAAGGAAGATAGGGCTCTTTAAGAAGCCCTTTTTGAGGCTAAAGATCGCGATGCTTTGGAAGAAGGTAGGAGAATGTTGGCTGATGAACGAGCTCGATCCTTTGGAACATAAGTCCGGAATGTTGCTCCTGTTCGTGCCCTTAGTCCTATGGGAGATGAAGCTTTGGGAGAAGTGATTCCCCTGACTGAACTTCCCGTTGCTGATCAAGGTACTTCCGAGGTTCGTTTGGTTAATGGCCATGATGTCCCTGAAAAAAATTATCATATGATATGCTGTTGTTTTGTATTTTTAAAGTTCCAACTTCATGACCATGTTGTTGTTATGCGTTATCGTTGAAGTGTTATAACTTATCGTAATTTATTCTTTTGCGTTGTATTGCGCTTTTATCGATCGCACGATGATTACGCTTTTACGCTGTACGTCGTTCAATATTGTTGATTTGTTTTGAACTTAGAACATCGTATATTCATTTTAGCCCCTTCTTTGAGGGGTTTAGTTCTTGTTATGCATATGTTCGTGTTTTTATTTGGTCTGATATTTCAAACTTTTGAAGTTCATTTTTGGATAAGTACCCTTATAAGGCGTAGACATTCTGTTGTACATTTAATCTCGTTGTACATTTAATCTCGTTCCCTATTGACTTGGCGTCCCAAGTCCTTTGAAAACATGATTAAACGTACTCTATATGTTCAATTAAGGTATTTTTTTTGTATCCAATCCCATATCTCACTAAGTCAGTGACCAGAGCCCTTCGGAGACAGGTTCTAGATACATGCCCCCATGGGAGGACTTGGGTTACAATTTTTGACCCAATTTTGATCTTATTTGATCCGACACATTATGATCAAATAGAGACCTAGACTGGATACCCCCAAATGGCTAGGATTTCTGATACCCCCTTTCGGCTAGGATTTCTGTTGTTGTAGTCCATCCTTGGCTTTGTTTGACTTGGTTAACAACAAAGAACAAGGATGGCCACCTTCCTTTCGGTCGGGTTTTGTTTTGTGCTGGTCCTTCCAGCATGTTTATGGGACTTTTCGGTCCTAGGACTGGTGTTATCTAGCCTAGGTTTTTTTTCTTCTTTCTTAAAGAAAAGAAAGAAAAGAGCGCAGCCTCCAGATGTCGGTGTGCTCTTTGTGAATTGTTTTGGAATGGTCCTTTCCTTTTAAGTTATGCAGGACGACAGGCTTGATTACCCCGCCTTTTTTGACCAATGCTCTTGATGCTCGATGCACGACTTGTCCTACATCAGAGACCAATTTTGGCATTAGCTTGTAAACAATTTATGGGATTATAATCCGTGAGCGAATGTCTTTCATCATGTAGAGCTTTTACTTAACATAATAAGACAAAACGGGGGAATCACAGATTACTTCCCAGAGGTACAATTGGGAAAGACAAAATACAGAAATAGTAAAATAAAGAGAAGGACGGCCGTGCATTCCTGCTATGAATGTTGGACCGTGTCCAGTGGTAACTAGTCAATGACCGGTCGTAAATCTTCGGGTGCCCAGGTTATCTCGCGCGACCTGGCCTGATCAGCAACCTTACCTTGCCACTGGCTTTCTGATGTGTTTTGTGGACTCTTAACATATTGTGGTAGTTGATTTTCCGGATGAGCTCCTCAATCAAATTTCTCAAGTGTCGACATTCGTTTGTGTTGTGTCCGGGCTGATTATGAAATCGGCAGAACTTTCCAGAATTTGCCTATTGATCAGTGATTCTTTGCGGTTTTACCTGAGGGAACGTGCCTGAGTCCTTCGTGGCAGAGTAAATTTTTTCTGGGGTTTCATTCAGGGGAGTCAATTCTGAATGCCTGAAGAATTTTGACTTCTTGTGTACTCCACTATCTCTTCTGTTAAACCCTCTCTTATGCCCAGAATTATCCTTCTAAATTATTTGAGAAGATTCGTCATTCTTCCCTTCTTTAATAATACTATTTCCCGCGTCCTTCTGAGCATTCAGGATATCTGTTTCCACGCTCATGTACTCTTCGGCTTTCTTGTAGAACTTCTTTAGAGTCTTTGGTTTCTTCATCTTGAGCCACTTTCCAAATTCTGATTTCTTATCGATGGCTCCTCTTAGGGCTGCAAGCAAATACCAAGGTTTTGGATCTACGACCTCTACTGCTGCAGCGCAGAAGCATGTAAGGAAAGCTCTGATGGTTTCTCCAGGCCGCTATTCCATCTCGCTAAGTGACATCACGTCCCTTTCTTTGGTGGCCTACAACCAGAATTGATCCTGAAATCTCCTCGCCAGATCTGCAAACTGGTCGATACACCTAGGTGGGAGTCTGGTGAACCATAGCGAGGCCACACCTTCCAGGCAAATGGGAAAGTATAAGCACTTGATTTTGTCAGTAGCTCTAGCTCCATTCATATGCTGGTCATATTTGAACCGGAAAATAGTTGGATCTCCGACTCCGCTGTAAGGTGCTATTGTTGGTGGTATAAATTTCTTTGGGAACTTTGCTTGACGGATCTCCTCCGTGAATGGATTTTTTTAGGGGGGAAACTTCCATTCTTCCTCCTCATACTCTTGAGCCACCTTCTCCTTCATTACTCGCTAAACTAAATCAATGATGCGCCTTTCATCGCCCGCTTGTCCATCAGAATCGATACTGATGTTAGCGTGGCCACGGTTTAAGCTTCGGCGCCTCGCATCCTTCTTGAGGGAGGCTATGTTGGGGCGATTCGTCGCACGTTCTTCTTTGCACTGTGGAGATCTGACCTTAGGATCTCCAACATTGGCCTCTTCCCTGTCTCTCACTGAGCTGTGAGGTCGTCCAGGGTCTGAGGTTGATGAGTCCTCTTTTTCGTCAGCATTACCCACAACGTTTGATGGTAACAGATTGGCTTGACTATTGGTCAGGACTTCAAATCTTTCCATTATCATCTTCGCTGTATTATCCATTTTCTCATTCAAGATGGTTACAACCACATCCAAATCGTCTCGTGTGACAGATGGCCTAGGAGTTTTCCTAGCCCCTTGGTTCAAGATCGGAGGTGTAGCTTCGTTAGCATTATCATCCTCGATGATCGCAGCGACTTTAGCAGATTTACCGCTTTTCTTCGAACCAACCATGATTTCGAAGGAGAAAACAATTTTGGGACATTTCGACTGCTGAATTACAAAAGGAAATTATGAACACGGCCCCACGGTGGGCGCCAAAATGTTTACACAAAAAATGGTCTAAACACCCAAGGTACTAAACTGTACTTCACCAATTCGGTAAGAAATAAATGGAATCGTGTCTAATTGGCAATAAAAAGTAAAAAAAAATGCGAGAAAAAGTAAAGTAGAGACGAGATTTAGAGTGGTTCAACCATTAACGAGGCCTATATCCACTATGAAGGCAGTTTCCTGTCTTATAATGAGAATTACAAAGTACATCAATTCTCTGACCTCATACATCTCTATATCTACTCAATATACCCTCGATTATGTATTTTGATCTAAAGAATTATACAGGAGAATAATAGAGCTTAAGGAGAAGAAGGATGGATGAATGATTGAGAGAGAAGATGCCTTCACTCTAAAATGGTACTTGAAGCCATGGTCAGATCTGTGGTTGAGTCTGAAGTTTAGCAGCACTTCGTGGTTTTTCCAAAAAGCCCCCCTAAATGTGGGTAGTCATGGTGTATTTTTAGGTGAACTCTTCTTGGTGAATGATCTAGAATCTGTTTATCCAGGCTGTGGGTCGTTCATTCTGTTAATTACGACCATGCCACCAGACAGCTGTAGCCAGTTGTCTGTGGTCGCATTCGGTGTTATGTGCGGATGACTTGCCGAGTGTTTTGAATAGCTGAGCGGGTCCTTAAGTGCGGGCATGGATGCTTTGGATATTTCGTAAGAGAGGAGTGCGGAGCCGATATAGATCCCCCTTTGTTCTTTGCGCAACCGCTCTTCTTGAAACAAGGGCGCTCGTCCTCTTGCTGCCTTTTCATGGTGCCGCTTAGCTTTATGGCTATACTGTGAGGCTGCTCTTACTCGTGCCAAACGGGCGACCTGTCTTATTTTAGTGCCCAAGTTGTTCTCTGGATGTGCAGCCTTCGTCTTTGTTGAGTCGCGCTACTTATGGCCCGGTCGCACTGGTAGACTTATCCTGCCTTGGGTCTGATATTTGGATCCTGCTTAGTATGGTTGCATTATGTACGACCGACCCTGGTAAGACCCACCTGTACCCTTTACCCAATGTGCATATGAATTTTTAGGGATTAACAAATAAATATTGATTAAAATAATCCAATTTAATAGTAATAAACTATTATTATCGTGTATATATCCAAACATAATATATACAACTTCAGAAATAAACAAAATACAGATTTATACTTAACATTTCCAATTTCAAGTTAAAAAAATGTTCAATTTATATTAAAACCCCTTTTATTTATTATATAAATTGTTATATTTTATAAATGATTCCATAGCGACTTTCTAAAAATTCGATTTAGACATAACTTACAATCTACAAGACAAACATTTAATTTTTCACTTTCATTAGAAAAATATAATTCATTAGATTCAAACGTTTCTTATATCAAAGAAATTTGACTTATAACGAATCATGTATACTCATTTAATGTTGAAAATGTAATATTATGAACTACCGGTACATTACAAGCTCGATTGTAATTATATTATAATTAATACTTTCAAATGTCATTTATAAATGAATTCGTTATTATAATATGATCCTAAACTCAACTAAACTTCTTATATTATCCAATTCACACAATATTACCAATTCAACTATATTCCGATTATTCAGAATTAAATTTTATTATCACACTATTTATAATAATTAAATAATCAAAATTATTTAATTCTATATTAATTAAATAATCAAAATTATTTAATTCAAATCATTTAAGTTGCCAAATCACCCTTTTAAATAATTAAATTAATTAATTATTCAGTCACTAAAAATCCGGGTCATTACATTCCTTCGCCCTTCAAAGAATTTCGTCCTCGAAATTACTAAGGCAAGAAAACTGTTACAAACCCTATTAATTAGGTAAAATTCTCTTGTTTTACTTCCTAACTTCAGTTTCAACTGAACCAAACAATTTTAATTAAAATATTAATGTAACACCCCGAATTTTTGAATAATCAAATTAACTAAATTAAAGAATAATTAATCTCAGATGTGAGAATTAAGGGAAACGGGTTGCGCCATTGTGTTCGTCTCGGAATTCTGGTTGAGATAGAGTCTGGGATTACGTAAAACGGATACCGGATGAAGGAGATATGGACGAACGAAGTTAGGCGGAAGAATTAGAAGAAAAAAATATTTGCACTGGCGCACTTGGGAAGTGCGCCAGTGCAAAAGTGGCACTAGCACACCTGCCAAGTGCGCCCAGGCCGAGCAGAAAGCCTGCACAGCTTTCTGGTGCAATCTGATCCATATTATGACTCATTGTTGAGTCCTTTCTGACTCCTTGCTGAGTCATTAGGGCTGAGGTGTCACCCTATCCTGACTGAGTGGTTTTGATAGTCTATGTTGTATAAATCACATATGCAAGTTTGTGACTATTGCCTATGCAAGTTTACATCTTATGATTTGATCTATGACATCCACACTTTATGCAAGTTTGTGACTATTGCCTATGCAAGTTTACACCTTATGATTAGATCTATGACATCCATAGTTTATGCAAGTTTGTAACTTTGGCCTATGCAAGTTTTAGATGAAAAATCTTATTCACACATGCAAGTTCACCCCTTATGTTTAGATATAGTTTTTATTCTATGCATGTTGTGATGTTTTCTCTTTATTCCATAAGTTAGACTATTCGAGTCTAACGTATATTTCACGTTAAACGAACGAACGTACAACGTGGGGCAAGGGGATAACATTAAAGGATTTAATATTGAGAATTGGCATAAATGTCTTAAATGTGATGTTAATTGGTATAATTTTACATACCATAAATAGATGGACATAATTGAGTCAATTATGGACATAGTTAAATTTGTAATTGATTAGCATTTTGAATAGGGAAATTAACTCAAATTGGGGTAGTTAATTAGGTGTAATTAATCGCCTAAGACATGAGGTTAGACTCGTTTATGGTGTAAGACTGCCCGGACCCGCCCGGCAAATCCAGCTACCACAAATGCCAGTCTAATGTGGGAGGTCTTAGGCATAAATTAAATGCGTAACAGTTGTAAAGGCACGAGGTTAGGCTCGTTTGTGGTGTAAGACTGCCCGGATCTGCCCGGCAAATCTAGCTGCCACAAATGCCAGTCTAATGTGGGAGGTCTTTACAAGGTTACGGTCTTAATGAATTAAGAAACACTTAACCAGATAAACATGTAGTGGGACATGAAAGGGTTAAGTGGGTGCCTTGGGTGGCATGTGGAATTAAGTAGGTGCCTTGGGTGGCATTTGAAATACGATTAGATGCACTTAACCAAGATTAAAACATGTAAGAAGACATGAATAAGAATAGGGTTAAGTGGGGGAAAAATCTTAGAGGGGACCAAGCATAGGTGGAAAGCTTGTGTCATGCACAAGGGCCCTTTTCAAACAAGTAACCCATTAAGTATCTTTGTGGGCTTGACCCAAGTCAAGGACGGGACACGCGTACTGGATTTGACTGTAAGAGGTCTAAACGGGTCAGCGGTGGCAACGCAAGTCCAACGGGTTCATATGCGTGTGTGGGCCCGGGCTGGTAGATAAGACGTTGTTGCATCGTGTAGATATAAGCCGTGCATTTTTGGTTGTATCGGGTTGCCACTTTGGGGAGTGATACACCCCACTGTGGGGTCAGCATGGATATCTACGAGTTAGGGAGCCGATCGAATGGGGTTAGTGGGTACACCTAGTGGAGATAGGGGTAGACGACACCTATGAAGGTAGCTAGGGGTACATTAAACTACCATTATCGTTATTAAGTTTTGTAGGCAGGATCAACCTTTAGGGTGACTAGTGGTGGTGCAGTGTAGTAATTATCTTATAATGATTAGGGGCGCCTTTAACGTTATCTTGGTTCATCTTATTTCCTCATTTTGTTCTGTCATACCCAATTGTTCACAGTCATTTCCTTATTTTCCAGCTTATGCCTTAGCCTAGTTATTTTGATAATTATATTGTTAAAGTTATCACACTTGCCAGACTTTATGTCTGACCCCCTTTTCTTTCCACCTCTTTTCTTCCCCCCCCCCTCAGGTTTGCAAGGAGGGAATACTATAGCTTAGTGCTGATTTCTTTCAGTTGCTTGAAGAGAGTAGATGTATCACTTGGGACTCTCTCATCTTTATGGCTTTGCTTATGCTCAGTGGGGATTTATGCATTTATGTTATTTAAGTGTTTGCTTCTTTATGTACTTTGAAGTTTTTGGAAAAGACTACTGATCCTGTTGTAATGGTTTTGGAAACTACTTATGTAAACTCGTTTTGAGTTATGATGAAATAAAATAAGTTTTATCTTCCGTTGTGTTGTTTTATTTATTTATTCCTGTAATTTATCTGTTCTATACAAACAATAACGCTTCATGGACATTGATGCATTCCCTTTGTGAGTGACATTAATGGACGTGGGGTGTTACACGTGGTATCAGAGCTATGGTTACAAGAACAGATAAAAAGTTTTGAAAAGCATTTTCAAAAGTATTATTTTCCTAGAAAGTATTTTCAAAAACTTGTTTTAAAGAAGCTAATTTCAAGGAAAGTTTACTTAAAAGAGCATAATCCCCGCAAGCCATACATCTCTCTTTCGCTTCCCTTGTTTTAAAACTCTTTCTTTTTCTTTTCAGCATGTCTGGAGCATCTGAGATACCAGAGGGTGTTCATGTACCTGGTTGGTTTCGTCAATATCTCGAGGCTAGGGCCGCTGCCGCGGGACCGGCCGACGTTCCTCCTCCTCCTCCCCCAGCTCTAGTCATCCCTCCGCGTGGAGATACTTTCTCGAAGATATGTAAAGACTTCCGTTCGATGGGTGGAAAATCTTTTAGTGGATCTGAAATGTTCATTGAAGCTAGAAATTGGTTGAAAGAAGTGGAGGATCTATTTGGCATCTTCGATTTGGACAATTGTAAGAAGGTCCAATTGGCTGTTTGGTTGATGAAGCTTCGTTTTGGTGGGAAGTTACTAATGGAGAGCGTCCAGTTGATACACGGCTGGATTTCAGGCGTAGGTTTGAGGCAAAGTTTCTCTCATGGGCTGAAGAGAATCTATACATGGAAAGGTTTTTGGCATTAAAGCAAGGGAATCTATCAGTGAATGAATATGTCAACAAGTTCAATCAGTTGGCGAGATTTGGCTTGGACTTGGTGAATACACCCAAAAATAAGGCCCTGAGATTTGTTAAGGATTTGAACGATCCAACACATGGGTTAGCTATGACCCACATCCCTATGGGGGCCACCTTTGAGAGGCTAGTTGACATGGTGCTTATGCATGAAGAGGAGAAAGGCGCCAATGCCAATAAGGCACCCAAAAAGAAAGAGGATCAAAAGAAACCGCAACAACAACAACAAAACAAGAAAGGCGGGAAGAACAATAATGGCCAAGGAAAGAAGAAGTGCTTTAATTGTGGGACACCAGGCCAACTGAGCAAAGACTGTAGGAAAAAGAAGAAGACTAGTTGTTTCCACTGTGAAGAGGCAGGTCATCTAGTTAAGGACTGCCCAACGAAACATGAACAAGGGCAAAGAACTTCTGGAGGGTAGCTTCAGGCTCTCGTGGCACCAGGGCAGGCAAGGGAGCAGGTCCACGCTCTCGCGGTCCCACCGCTGCAAGAACGAGGTAGAAACATTTCCGTTGAGAGTTTAGTTTTTCTATTTGATCATCCTGTTCGTACCTTATTCGATTCTGGCACATCACATTCGTTTATCTCTACATCATTAGTTGAAACACTGCACTTAAATACTAGTCTTGTTGTGGATCCCATTGTAGTCTCAAATCCTATTGGTGGGTCGGCTCATTTATCCATCGTTTGTAGGGATTTGAAATTGTCTATCTTAGGCGTTGGTTTTGAATGTAATGCTTTTTTGCTTGGTTTCATGGGCTATGGGTTGATTCTAGGGATGGATTGGCTAGCCCGATATGGCCATCCTAGATTGTGAACGAAGGGTAGTAAAATTGTTGACTCGTAGTGGAAAGACCCTTGACATTTCTTGTGACCCTAGAGGACCGATGATGCTTAGTTATCTTGAGTCACTTGACGCATCTAATGATGATTTACATTCTGTTCGTATAGTCCGTGAATATGTTGATGTCTTCGATGAGGTGAGGGGTCTACCCCCAAAACGTGAGATAGACTTTCGTATTTATCTTGTAGATAATGCAAAACCAGTATCTCTGCCAGTACGCCACATGGCTCCTCGCGAGAGGAGGGAGCTCAATAAACAAGTAGGGGAGTTGCTTGAGAAAGGGTTCATAAGACGTAGTATATCGGAGTGGGGTGCTCCAGTAGTCTTTACCACGAAGGCGGATGGGTCCCTTAGACTTTGTGTGGACTATAGAGAACTTAATAAACTTACTAAGAAGAATAGGCACCCACTGCCGAGGATTGACGATCTCTTTAATCAGTTAGTTGGCGCCTCAATGTTTTCGCAGTTGGACTTAGCCACTTGTTTCCATCAGTTGAGAGTGGCTGAGGACAGTTTCTATGAATCAGTTGAGAGCGCATGTTTCATTCCCGTGAAGAGTAAGAGGACTGCTCCATGGCTAGCCTCCGTATACATTCGAGAGATAGTTCGTTTGCACGGTGTTCCTTCTAGCATAGTGAGTGATCGCGATCCTATCTTTACTAGCGAGTTTTGGAAGGGCTTGCAAGAGGCGGTAGGGACTCAGTTATGTTTGAACACCACATATCATCCTCAGACGGACGACCAGACCGAGAGGGTGAATTATATTCTAGAGGACCTTTTGAGGCTATGTGTTTTAGACTTTGGTGGTACATGGGAGGAACATCTTCCTTTGGTAGAGTTCGCATATAATAATAGCTTTCAGTCTAGCATTGGCATGGCACCTTTCGAGGCTCTTTATGGACGGCCGTGCCGTTCGCCTACATGTTGGTGGGAATCTACAGATAAGATCCTACTTGGGCCCGATATGATTAGAGAGACTTCGGGAAAGATCGATTTGATGCGAAGGAGGATGAAGACGGCGCAAGATAGGCGGAAATCTTATGCGACAAGAGGAGGACAGATATTTAGTTTGATATTGGGGACATGATCTTTATCAAGGTGTCTCCATTACGGAATGTTTTGGGTCCGTTGGGAAGTTAGCACCAAGGTTCGCAGGGCCGTTTCCTATTGAGGAGAGGATTGGACAGATGGCGTATAGAGTGGAGTTGCCCAAGAGACTCAGTGGTGTACACGACGTATTCCATGTATCACATTTGAGGAAGTGCTTGCACGAGACCGCGGAAGTGGTAGAGCCAAGCTTGCTTAAAGAGGTGGAGATAGAGCGTGATGCGACGATTCGACGAGCTCCTACATGCATTCTTGGGTCGGAGATTAAGAAGTTGAGGAATCGAAAGGTCAAGCCATTCAAAGTGCAATGGGGAAATGATGAAAGCAACGCTACTTGGGAGACGGAAGAGAAGATGCGTTCATTGTACCCTTTTCTTTTCGAGGGTATGTCTTTTAGTTTCTCCTTTATCGCTTAGCTTGTACTTGTTTTATCCTTAGTATGTCCTTTCGCTGGTATCTTTGACCTTTAGATAGGGTACTCCTATGGTTGAAACATGTGTTTGAGACATGTTATGTATGATGGATGCATGTGGATGCAAGTGTTTGCTAGTGGTTGCTCGTGGATGCATATACACACACTTTAGGCACTAGATCGGCTCAGTCACTTTCATATTGCATATTGCATATAAATGGATGTATTTAGTAAAATGACTGTATATTGAATGTGTGTATCATATGGATGTTGCATTTATATGGATGGTTGTGCACACATGTTGTAATGATATGTATAGGTTTTTTTGCATACATGATGGATACATGGCACTATCATTATTTGCATTAAGGAGGTCGACTGAATCACTGGACTGCCTAATTTAGCATTAGTATACGGACATATACACACACTACGCATATGTACATGAAAAGCATTAGAAATATTTTAAGGACCATGGTTGCTAGTGGTTGATGGTTGAGTAGATGGATGATTGGATGGCAGGATATGTCCTTCTTGACTTAGAGATTTCGAGGACGAAATCCTTTAAGTAGGGGAGAATGTAACACCCCGAATTTTTGAATAATCGAATTAACTAAATTAAAGAATAATTAATCTCAAATGTAAGAATTAAGGGAAATGGGTTGCGCCATTGTGTTCGTCTCGGAATTCTGGTTGAGATTGAGTCTGAGTTTGCATAAAATGGATATCGGATGAAGGAGATATGGACGAACGAAGTTGAAGTGCGCCAGTACAAAAGTGACACTGGCGCACCTGCCAAGTGCGCCCAGGCCGAGAAGAAAGCCTGCACAGCTTTCTGGTGCAATCTGATCCATATTGTGACTCATTGCTGAGTCCTTTCTGACTCCTTGCTGAGTCATTAGGGTTGAGGTGTCACCCTATCCTGACTGAGTGGTTTTGATTAACCCTAAGATCATCTGACGGCTATAATTAATTTGAAATTCTATATAAATATGGGTAGACTCAAACCCTAAAATCAAATAAAAATCTGAATCATGGCCGTCATGCTGTCATCTTGTAACCTAGAGTAGCCGCCACCAATTAGAGGGAAATCAAAGCTAATCAACTCAATTCTATTCAACTCTAGTCTAAACAATAACGAATCTATTACAAAGGTGAGCTAAATCAATTTCAGAAGTCATATTTCAGAACGCAAGACCTTCTTTTTGTGAGTTCGATTTCTTTAATAAGATAATTAACAATTTAATTGGATTGAGAAATGATTTGGATTATATGGTCATGTTGTGAATCATTGACCGTATGTTATCATCTATGTTGTAAATCTATGATGTTATTATCTATGTTGTAAAGTTTTGATGTTATCATCTATGTGGTAAATCTATGTTAATTGTTGGCTTATGTACAATCAATTCATAATGATGTTTCATATGCTAGTTTGGTTATGTTGTTGGAACTAATTCATACGTTAAATCATATGTATGTATACAAGTTTAGATGTTAATTTGGATATGAATCATATGCAAGTTAGTAAGAATCATATACAACCTTAAATGCTACATGACATCTATTTTATGTGTAAATTGGATCTAAAGTTAGGCTATGACATGTGTGAGTTAGATGCAAGTTTACATCACATTCTATGTTGTATAAATCACATATGCAAATTTGTGACTATTGCCTATGCAAGTTTACACCTTATGATTAGATCTATGACATCCATAGTTTATGCAAGTTTGTGACTATTGCCTATCCAAGTTTACACCTTATGATTAGATCTATGACATCCATAGTTTATGCAAGTATGTAACTTTGGCCTATGCAAGTTTTAGATGAAAAACCTTATTCACACATGCAAGTTCACCCCTTATGTTTAGATATAGTTTTAATTCTATGCATGTTGTGATGTTTTCTCTTTATTTCATAAGTTAGACTATTCGAGTCTAGCGTATATTTCACGTTAAACGAACGAAAGTACAACGTGGGGCACGGGGATAACATTAAAAGATTTAATATTGAGAATTGGCATAAATGTCTTAAATGTGATGTTAATTGGTATAATTTTATATACCATAAATAGATGGACATAATTGAGTCAATTATGGACATAGTTAAATTTGTAATTGATTGGCAATTTGAATAGGGAAATTAATTCAAATTGGGGGTAATTAATTAGGTGTAATTAATCGCCAAAGACACGATGTTAGACTCGTTTGTGGTGTAAGACTGCCCGGACCCGCCCGGCAAATCCAGCTGCCACAAGTGCCAGTCTAATGTGGGAGGTCTTTAGCATAAATCAAGTGCGTAACAGTTGTAAAGACACGAGGTTAGGCTCGTTTGTGGTGTAAGACTGCCCGGACCCGCCCGGCAAATCCAGCTGCCACAAATGCCAGTCTAATGTGGGAGGTCTTTACAAGGTTACGGTCTTAATGAATTAAGAAACACTTAACCAGATAAACATGTAGTGGGACATGAAAGGGTTAAGTGGGTGCCTTGGGTGGCATGTGGAATTAAGTGGGTGCCTTGGGTGGAATTAGAAATACGATCAGATGCACTTAACCAAGATTGAAGCATGTAAGAAGACATGAATAAGAATGGGATTAAGTGGGGGAAAATCTTAGAGGGGACCAAGCATAGGTGGAAAGCTTGTGTGATGCATGGGGGCCCTTTTCAAACCAGTAACCCATTAAGTATCTTTGTGGGCTCGACCCAAGTCGAGGACTGGACATGCGTACTGGATTTGATTGTAAGAGGTCAAAACAGGTCAGCGGTTTCAACGCAAGTCCAACGGGTTCATATGCGTGTGTGGGCCCGGGCCGGTAGGTAAGACATTGTTGCATCGTGTAGATATAAGCCGTGCATTTTTGGTTGTATCGGGTTGCCACTTTGGGGAGTGATACACCCCGCTGTGGGGCCAGCACGGGTATCTACGAGTTAGGGAGCCGATCGAATGGGGGTAGTGGGTACACCTAATGGAGATAGGGGCAGATGGCACCTTGAAGGTAGCTAGGGGTACACTAAACTACCATTATGATTATTAAGTTTTGTAGGCGGGATCAGCCTTTAGGGTGACTAGTGGTGGTACAGTGTAGTAATTATCTTATAACAATTAGGGGCACCTTTAACGTTATCTTGGTTCATCTTAATTCCTCGTTTTGTTCTGTCATACCCAATTGTTCACAATCATTTCCTTATTTTCCAGCTTATGCCGTAGCCCAGTTATTTCGATAATTATATTGTTAAAGTTATCACACTCGCCAGACTTTATGTCTGACCCCCTTTTCTTTCCACCTCTTTTCTTCCTCCCCCGCCCCCCTTTCAGGTTTGCAAGGAGGGAATACTACAGCTTAGTGCCGATTTCTTTCAGTTTCTTGAAGAAAGTAGATGCATCACTTGGGACTCTCATCTTTATGGCTTTGCTTATGCTCAGTGGGGATTTATGCATTTATGTTATTTAAGTGTTTGCTTCTTTATGTACTTTGAAGTTTTTGGAAAAGACTACTGATCCTGTTGTAATGGTTTTGGAAACTACTTATGTAAACTCGTTTTGAGTTATGATGAAATAAAATAAGTTTTATCTTCCTCTATGTTTTATTTATTTATTTATTCTTGTAGTTTTTCTGTTCTATACAAACAATAATGCTTCATGGACATTGATGCATTCCCTTTGTGAGTGACATTAATGGACGTGGGGTGTTACAACTAATTCATTCCTACTAACGAAAATTTTCTAACATCATTAATCTCCAAAAAAAATCGCTAGTGTTTCCTTTGCACGACTCGATCGGTACAACTACAACTGACCTCTCTAAGCCTTCGCCATTCCAAAAGAAAATCAAACATCCAAGCTGCTTATCAAATAGGCTCATAGAATTCTCATACTCAGATAAAATATAAACTTGTACCTTTTTATCAGGCTTCCATCAATATCTCTTCCTTTTGTTACCAAATCAACATATACCCATGCTTTCCCAAATGGTCTCCAATCATTTTATACTAAATCCAATCTTTCTCTTATAACCAAGCCAAATTCCATTTCAAACTCCAGTTCCAATGGCAATTCCAAATTCTTACTCAATAATTCAATTCCTTAACCAAGTTAAGTTTCATTCCCGTATTCCATCAACTAATTTAATTTTATAATCAGTTATCAAAATTTTAAAATCTGATTTTATTTCAATTTCATTTTCTTCCAACTTAATTTCCACTTAAGTGGTTCCAGTTAAATTTCAAGCACTGCTCGCTAAGTGGATCTGGAAGGCCCTTACCCCTTGCAATGCTCTCTGGAAATCCCTTATCCTCTCCTCCTACTACAACCACCAACCTCTTGCCATCCTTCACTCTCGCCCTCTTACCAGACCGTCTCCATTCTGGGCTGGAGTACTAAGAGCTCTACCCCGCATTAAGCATCTTTTCGCTATTGAGATGGGTAACGGTCATGACTGTTGCCTTTGGTTGGATACTTGGCTCTATAGCTACCCTCTAACTCACTTTTTTTCCTGACCTCTTCACCATTTGGCCTAACCCTTATATATCGGTTCATGACGCAAAGATGCATGGTGCTTCCGCTTTGATTCCCAGCACCTATTTCCAGCCCATCGCCCTCACCCAAATTCATGAACTCCTGCCTATCATCAAGACCACTCCTCTGACCACTTCTCCTGACAGTGTTTATTGGTCGCTATGTGGATCTCGACGGTTCTCGGTTAAATCTTGCACTCATTTCTTAGCTGACCCTAGTAGGAAATTCTTCTTCTCCAGGATTTGGGGTATACAAATCCCCCCTAGAGTGCGTTTTTTTTCTTTGGAGTTTGACTCATGGCAAAGTGAACACTAAGGATTGTCTAATCCGGAAAGGAATCCCTATATTGCCGACTTGCAGCTTATGTCTTCTTAGCGTTGAAGACATAGGACATCTCTTCCATGAGTGTGATGTTAGCTACTATACTTGGGTGACAGCTTCCAGTCACATGCTTGGTTGCTTCTCGCCACCTCTGCATCACTTCGACCACTAGCAGTATTCTAACGCATCTCCATCCAAGGACGTTCTCTACGCTGCCTTCGCTTGGACTATTTGGTGCGAGAGGAACAATAGATGTTTCAACGGCCGCTCTAGCTCTCTTGTTGGGTTAGTCAACAAGATCACTTACCTTTATCATTTCTGGACAGGTACGCAGGTGCAGCCTTTTACGCCGCTAATCTTGGATGTCACACACCTCTGGGAAGAGTCAGTGGGCAGTGTCCAGCTCCTTGGTGACCAGCAGCCCCAGTATCCAAGGCCATGGTGATCACCGCAACCCCCAGTCGCAATGTAAGCCCCGCCGTCATCATCAAAGTCTGTATGTGGTTTTTTGTCGTGTACAGTATGTGCATATTTCGCTATGCTGTTGCTTGTTATGCTTGCAGTTGTGGGTAGTATTTGTACGGTTATTTAGGCGAACTTGTAGCTATGCTTGCACAAGGCGCAAGGTTTAAACTCTACATGCAATCTGCATGCACATTTTGTTGTTTTTGGCCAGCGGTCAGGCTTGTTGATCACCTATATCTATCTTTTATTTTATGCTACTAATCGGGTGTGTAGAATTGCTCTACACAACCGTCTACTTCTAAAAAAATTCAATTTCTATTTGCTTTCACAAATTGTTTTTAACTTCCTTTTTAATTCCGACAATTTCTTTATGGGAGGTTTTAAACAACTTCGCTTTTCAAAAATCAGTATTCCTTTTTAGAATTCAAAACAACTTGTTTTCATAAAACAATTCAAAAGTAATACTTTTGGTAGTAATCCACCTCTTAGAAACTCGAAAATTAACACTAATGATGTCGCGATCCATCATCCGTATTATTTTCCAGCCACCAAAGTGAGTTTAATACCATATCACTTTCAAAACTTATTATTTTTAAACACTTCCATTTTGAATTTTTTTTTCAAAATATTTGTCATAATGCTTGGAAAACATTTCCAAATTCACCCAGGATCTTAAAATTTCAGTACATTTAATCCATAAATTTATTTCCAAGTACTTTTCCATGTTTTTGAGATTTAATTTCCAAATCTAGTTTAGATTTAGATTTAATCCATTTGATTTTATATATATTATACTTATACGAATTCTGATTGGTAATTTATAACTATCTCAATTATAATCTTATTTGATTATAATAACAACCAACACATCCAATATACTATAATAATTCCAATATCGATCATTCTTTTATATCAAAATATATTGGGCAAAATTATTTCATTTACCCTTTGTTCAAAACATGCTGTGTAGGTTCATCGTATTCAAGTGTTTAGAAACCCTTATTGACATTGTGGTGCCCCACGGTCAACCAAAATTCATAAGCCAGTCAACAAATAAATCTCCACAATATAAAATCTTTTTTTATACAATTTACAAATACGCTTTCTCGTATACATACACTCAACTCAATTTAGGGTATTACTGACCCTATCTTTATTGAGTCACGCTATAGAGCCAAGGTAATCACTTAACCTTCCGCTCTAATACCATTGTAACGAATCAAGAATTTTCAACTTCGAAAATCGATACAAAACACCATGTCAGCTATCCCAGTATCGGAAATATCAGAACATAAATAGAAAGAAGCTAGACGGTAAGAAATAGAAAAAGAAAGAAAGTTAGAATAGAAGAACAAATACAATAGAATCAGAGTAAACACAAATCTCACAGCGGAACTAATAAAATATATATTATATAACATAACTTTGAAATACAAACCTGTAACTGTATAAACATACTGTTATCAGAGTACAACACAATGCATCATAGCGGAAATAAACTCTATATATATCTAATGTTGAAGCTTCTGCTCTAAGCTCATCCACGTATATCTGTAAAATCTTGACTATTTGACTGCCCGTACAAATTTGGGTGTCCATGAGTTTAGGGTAAAACAAAACAAATTAAACTTTGAGTCAGTCATGTGATTGGTGTGAGCAAACTCCAATCACTTGGTTTAATTTTTTTAAAATCTGTTTAAAAGAAAGGAAAATTGTAAGATCGATCCATACATAAATATGTATGGTTTTTATCTTACGATAACCTAAAACATTCTTTAAATCATTATTATTCGGATATTATAATAGCGTCTAAATTAAGTAAATAACAATATAGCAGAACGTTTGCATCTCATGCCCCACATAATAGTACATAATCAAAACCGCGGGCGCTTATTGGAGGATGGATTTTCAACTATGACAAGGTATGAAACCACTTTCTGATATAGTACCTCTCGAGAAAATAGACTAAGGATTCAACAAGAAAATCTTGCAGTCCTGGCTAAACATGACCGTCCACTCACTTCGCTTGAGTGTTCTGAATGTATTGTCACCCTACGGTTTGGGCCCACTGTATTCCCGTGAGATACAGAAACGAAAGAAGAATAAATAGAAATTTCTCTAGATGGTGACAATACAACCTAATTAGGAGCGACCCATTTAGCCATGCGACTTACCTGATTTTATACCATTTACCAGTTGTAGAGGCTTGAGGTCATAACTTTCCATTAGAAAAATCACATCTTCATTTATTTTTAATGTCACATCGTCATACCTGCCAAATCACAAATTGATTTCCCTAAAAATACCACGGATATAAAGATAAAAGAAACGAATTCCTCCGTCACCAATGTAAATACGTTTGAAGAGATCAACTTACGTGATTTATTAAGAATACTCTGTCAAACATTTGTCCATACAAATTATCCTGGGACTTTGCAAACCAAAGGCGCTATTCTATAAATTCATCTTAAGCAATTTCTACCTAGGATCGCAAGAAGAACCCTCGCGTAAACTCCGCCTTCGATTGTCTTCAGCATATTTGATTCACAACGTTGATGCCCATATGGAGTGGTTTTCAGTTGACAAACCACATGAACTCAACGGAACTAGTCTTGTGTCCCGATTCGAACATTTATGAGAAACTACCTTTTGGAACCATCAATTAAACGATTAACCATCAATATTTAAATAAATATATAATCGTAAAATAGGGATCGTTATAATTAGAGTGTGTTCGTAATATAATTAGTATTTTAATTAATATTGGTAATTTAGTCAGTTTATTCTTAGATTATGATTGACTTTGTTGATGACAAAGGGAGAGAAAATATAAAATATGCATAGATTGAGGGAAAGTACAAATTAAGGAGGAGTTACTTAATTCAGTGGGATCATAAAGAAGTTAATGGGATATTTTAAAATGGTTGCCATCATAAAAAAGGGGGAGATTGTTAGTATCATGGATTGTAGTTTTGATGATAACAACCTCAGGTAATGAATATTTTATATTTTATATATACTAATTATTATCCATATATATATATACACAGGTAATTGATAATCAAGACTGTATAGTATAAAGATTGAAGATTCAGAATGTTGATTCAAGAATTTGAAGACTCATGAGTTTCAATATTAAAAATATTATAGATTCTTGGAAATATATTAAAATTCAAGTTGCACTTATCTGATCTCCATCCAATTTTTATTAAATGATTTCCAAATATATTTTTGTTTTCATATTTCAAAATTATTTTAAACAAAATACCACTTTTTAAATTCTCTTTACAAAAAGTTTTCAAATAACCTTTATTTTCAAATAATCCTTCAAAGATTTTCAAAAAGAAAAAAATTTAGTACTTTATTTTGAAATATTTTTACGCTTAATTTTATACTTTTATACTATGATTTTGATACTTTACTATTATACATTAATTTGACTACTTATACTTTTAAAGTAATTTTGATTTATGGTTACTTTGATGCTTATACTTTGATTTTCAATTTTATACTTTTTATGTACTTTGGTTTTATTAATATATTTTGATTTTGTACTTTTATTTATATTTTGATATTATATTGCAGATTTTGATTTTACATAAGATTTTTATGCTTTAAGATTTTGATTTTAACTTCATAATTATGAATTAATACTATTAGAAATATAATATTTTTATTTTTAGTTTCATATATTTGATTATATATTATTTTAATATACTTTTACTTAAATTCTTTTAAAATGTTTCTAACAAGATTTCTTAAGTATTAATACGTTTAAATTTTACATTTACTATGACTAAATACGTTTGCAAAGTTTTAAAACATTATATATAAGTTTCTATTTTCAAAACAATTTCAGAACAGACTAGTTTTGAGTTTTAACTAAGACATGTCGACATAGGGCCAGCATTATGTTGACATGTAATAGTAAATTTTCAAAATTTAAATTTGAAAGGAAGTATCTTTTCATAATAAGTTGTTTGTAACATCCATATCCCATTACCACTATAAATACTCTTCTTCCAGAAATGAGATTAACTAGCTTCATCCATATTTATTCACTGTCTTTACTCCTCTCTTGAAAATCTAAAATTCTATAGCCATATTTTGCCAATTTATCAACCAAATCAAGTTATTTCTTCTCCGATTTGATTTTACATCAAACTCTCACCGTTTCTACTAAGAATAAAGTGCAAAATCAGAGTTACAAGGGCACTTGTAATCAAGTTCAAAAGATCCAAGTCTGCATTCACTATACAAACAACTCAAAAACCGATATGATTGTGGCTAGCTGGCCCTGAATCTAGTTGGTTATGATTGTACCCGTCTAAAGCAATTGAAAGTGACTTGTTTTGCCTGAAAATCAAGTTGGACGAGGATCTATGACACGTAATTAAGTTAGCCTATCCAGAGGTTGGTATTCTAGGAGGTGTTTCCTTGTGACCTTGAAATCAAGAAGTGTAGTTATTAGCATTAAAAAAGACTGTACGTAGTGTAGGACTAGATGTCGCATAATTCCGGACCAGTATAAAAATTCCTGGTGTGTTCTTTACTATTTTTTCTTAACTTTTATTGCATATTTATTTATTTATTTAATTTTCTGATCATTCTGTCTATATACACATAACTATATTGCAAAATATTTCTAAAAGATTTACGAATTTAAGAAAATACCATTCATTCCCTTTTCCACTTAATCTATCCTTAAGATCTTTAATCCGCATCACTTTCACTTGTGAGATTTGGTCCATCGGAGTATAAGATCTAATAAACTCCGCAATGGTTTGAAGTATGTTTCTACAGTATATGAACTTAAATAATATGAACAAAGAAATTATAAGAGATCAACAGGCTGAACGAAAATACAGACTCACAATGTATACAACAAGTGAATTATTTTCACTAACTTGCAATGGCATTATTCATCGTGTCTGTGGATTAGCTATAATAGGATGTGACAGAGAGTTATACCATTGCATATACATTGGATTGCAATATTAAGGTTGTTTGACATGGTTTTACGTTAGACCTTCATTCAAAAGACAGTTTATCCATTTGCTCTAGCTGAAATCTCCTAAATTAGCATATGCTCCCTTATATGATTTCCAACGACTTCAATTTTTTAGTCTCTAATGCAAAAGTGGCAATGGGAACTGGTTGAACAAAGACAAACCAATAATCAGAAGACACCAGTCAACAACTTTAAAAGACATGACGAATCTGTTGTATAAGACACAACATTGAAACGAGTAGTGATCTATCATATCCTTCGAAGAAATCCCACACATCATTATTAACTATAGGTCGCCAATTCTCTCCCTAAGAGTAACCAAATTATAAGACAGAACGGTGCTCGCTTCTATTGTAGAATGAAAAGGAGACCTCAATCCTTCGAGTTGTGCACGTGCATTATGATTTTGTTGTCTCAAAATTAAGAAGTGCTCAAATTTTTAAATCTATACGACATATACCATTCATAAATAGAAGAATCACCTGAAAAAAGTCATTTGTAAAGGAAAGTTTATTATTTTTAGCTTGATCCATACTTGAAGTAAAGTCAAACAACCACCAATTTGGCGTACACGTTTTCTTATGTCTTTAGTCAAATTATACAAAACCCAACTCAAGCATGTCATTTCATAAGAATACGTGTTCACTTGCCTAAACACTCGGAGGCATAGCAAGAAATGTATAGAGGCTTTATTCCTGGATTTGTCATTACATAATGGAACATCAATGGTGTATAGTGAATGTGCAATTGCACATTTCTGTTTTCGTTCAAAGTACCGAAATCTTGAGGCCTAGAAGATGTAATTCTTGACCATTATGAAAGATCTTTTTTCTCATCCCTAACAACTTGTTGGCCGCTTCTTCTATGATGCCAAAAGACTTATCTAATAGCTCATACACATTATGATCACTTATTTCTCTTGATCCTCCGTGTGGCCCCGTTAGTGCTTTTCCTTCAATTGGAAGACCGATAATGTGAAATTCTTAGTGATTGTCATCTCACTAAAAGAAAGATGAGAAGTGTAGATTTATGCATAAAATTGCTAAATAAAGTGTTGGTCAGTGCATTGTTGGCCTATTCATGTGCATGCTTCATTATATTCAAAATCCCAGATTTGGCTACGTGTCCTTAACAAAATCGTACTCTTTGTTTTAGTCCTTTCTTTTATGGGTCCCTATGTGACTGTGAAGCTTTAACAACTCTTGCTTCATCCAACGGCGCCTACATTACCAAAACCGTATTTCAGACATACATTGTCTACCATTAAATATAATATACAAAACATACATACCAAAAAATTCCATATTGTAGATGCAATATGATCTTTACACATAAACAATAAGGATGATCATACTTTACTTTCGGTCGATTGACTCTGTGTAGCCATCAACTTTATCCCTTTGTTTTTCCTTTTCAACAGTTATATCTCTATACCAACCTCCTCGTTGGTATCATGGGATGGTGTTCTCTCTTTTGAAGCTTCTTCTTCCTGACCTTGACCTCATAAATGTTCTCCTCTAACTTACCTTCTCTCCACTTGGACTATTGCTAGTTTCATTGTTATTGCCTTTATCCTCCACATCACCCTCTTCAATATGTTTTTTAATAAGGTCTAGCTCTAATCTCTTGAGGTTTGAAACGGTTTGAGGAATGCGAGTGGTTGAAGTTGAAGCTAAAGTTTTTTTGCTACGATTGCAAAAGGGGTCAATTCATAAATGCATAGCATGCAACCGTGCAAAGCTAGTAACATAAAATACAAAATTTGGCAAAGCATTAAAGAACAAATTGTTTTGATTCAACAGTAAACGATTGAACTAGAATTGTATTTTCAACAAATTTTCATTGATTCCCCTATAACTGTATGTGTTGTTGGTAACTGAAGAGCAAGAACTAAACAATACAAATCAATTTGTTTGCACTGCGTCGATTAGCTTTAAACGATAATTTGATGCCCAACTAAAAACAAATCAACTTCATACTATCGAATTCAACGCTGCTACATTAATCACAACACAAATAATCTAGATTAATACATCTATCACGATCTTAAAAAGTTGCATAAACTTGATACAAAAATGGACAACTCATCCTATCCTCGTATTTTCTATATATTTCGAATTTGACATATTTGACTGGATGTAGGTTTTTGGTCTTGCGTTGGTGAGACGACCCAAACTCCCCCTTACGGGAAAGCCTGGATTGAATTGAGAACACGACACATCAGACACAAACATAAAATCATTTCATTGCTATTACAACAATTACACCAGAGTACAAGAATATATCAGAGTATGAATAAATAGTATACAGTGGAAATACAATATCAGAGATTTAAAATACATAGCAGCGGAAATTCAAATGTATAAATACAATGACTAACACAACTGAATGAAATACAAGGATACAAAGCTTTCCGAATATAGCTCCAGCTGTAATCCAGGATCCTGGGAGAAGAAATATCTGCGAAAACCAAAATTAAAAGTAGACTGTGTGGAAAATATGGGCATCCAGAGTTTAGGTAGGAACAATAAACTCCAAGTCAGTCATGGGACCGATGTGAGAACTAAAAACAGTTATTAACTTGATTTTTAAAGTTAGGTAAATCAAGGGACCATGCCGTATAACACGGAACGGGTTTACCCCCAAGAATATCAGTGCATAAAACAAACAGCGCAATGCTAAATAAAGAACAATGAAGCTATTATAAGACTCATGTCCTATCACACATTGCAACGCAAGCCGGAGGATAGAGTTTTACCTTATAATAGCCAAATATGCTTGGTACGCAAAATTTATCTTTTATTATTACTATAAGTGAAGAAATCAACTTCAAACATAAATGTATCAATCATAGACAACATGATTGTCCTACACCACTATGACGTCAATAGTATACAACTAAAACCGTAAAATGTCATATTGGAAGTTTGGATTTCCATCATGATGGCTACTGATCTGAAAGATCGATCACGTAGTGCAATACTCAACGGCTAACGTCCTATGCATGAGAAAACATCATAATGCACATCCGCACTATATCCAGGATATCGAGTATCTCAACAGCTTACGTCCCGTACATGAGAAAACGCTGTATACTTTATCCTTCTGGCAATCGAGGGGTAAGCCCTATCCCTACCAGGTGTGTAGCGACCACGCCCAGCCTATCTTGGTCGACCAATCCATCCTCATCTCGAAAATATACTGATCTAACCATCAGTTCACCGCCATACTGGGGTGCGAGGCTCTCGAATTAATGCTACACAAAGCTGTGCTACCTAAAGCTGTGCTTTGATCATCATCCATCAAACTTTGCTTTTCAACAAAAGTTTGGATCACTGCATCTCAGCATGCCCCACTATCAATTTGTGTCATACCATTGATTTCTACCAATATATAATCTTTAAACTTGTACGTCTCAGAGAAGGGGGTTAAGCAAGAGAATAAATTCTCCGCCACCAAACAGATATATATTTAGCAGAGATGAACAAATACAACTTAAAAGAACACTCAGACACACCTCCATTTGCAAGTCCGTTCTGGGTTTAAACGAAACTAGAGGCACCTTATTCCTCATCCCGTATGTCCAATAAAGGAGAGAGGCCCTCGCATATCCGAAAAATCAACAAATACGTCCGGACGACAACCACTGTAGCCCCTTCAAGGTAGCTGCTCCAATCATGGGCATCGGTAGCAACCCATCCATTCGATGTGAAGATCGTCGGTCTTGCACCGTCTTTAATCCCTTTGACTATTAGTCGTCGTAACAATTATTCAGAATGGGTTAAACCCGGTCTTTCCGAATAACTCGCATATCCAATAATCAAGTGCTATAACACATCATATGCCTCATTACAATCCAAAATATTCTTTTATTCGTATTTCTTTATTCTGGAAAGGTTCTCATTAATCTTATCGAAGATTATCACTTTTAAACACACTGTTTAATCCATTTCTTTGGAAATCATTCCAAAAGATTTTATAGTATATTTTCACAGTTTAAACCAAATTAAGGTTTATCAAACCAGTCGGGATTAATGCCTTACCGAAGCAATCATTCATTTTATTATCCCATCCCAACCTATTCATCCCATGGAGCAAAACTAGTAGTACTCCATATCTAACACCACTGTGTTATCGGTAAATTCAATTACCATTTCATGTTCAAATCTAATTAAAGATTTAACTATCGCATCAAGTAAAACTGGTGATACTCCATTTTCGAACACTTTTCAAATTTGGAAAATTTAATTACCACATTAACGTTTCAATCTAATAAGATTCATTAAAACTCCACTTAGTTTAATCTCCAAAAATCATTATTTAATGATTATTCAAATTTAGAAGATAAATCTTGTCTTTAGTAGGATTAAAGAACGAATGTCCTTTAAAACATAATTCACGATAAACCCAAAATCATATTCCATAAAACTGGAACTTTCACAGAAAATAGGTCAATATTTAATAGATATAAATTCCTGTATCAGACTAATAATATAAATGGAATAACGACAAAGCCTTCTAAATTCCATATATAATAACGGTCTTCCTTCACAGAAGCTCATCTCAATTATCACCAAATCAAATTCATTCAATTCCAATTTAATATAATAAATTGGAAAAAACTTTACTACGGAAAATTCCATTAATCTTACTTAAAAGATTATAAATTCCAAATCGTATTCTTCACTATTAATTGGGTTAAAGAACCAATGTTATTTAAAACACCGTTCACGATAAACCCAAAAATCCAATTCTTTTATTCAATTCCAGTTAAATATTAATTAATTGGGAAACTACACTAAATCTTAATTAAAAAATTTATTCTTTTCTCAATTGGGTTTAAGAACAGTGTTAATAAAGACATCATTCACGACAAACCCAACATCTAATTAAATATAAGGCCCTAAATAGAAATTATATCGGCTTATATTCAATATCAAATTCTAAAACCAACGAATATCGTATTGGGAGTAACGATATATATCTTCCAAATTCCTCCACAATATATATATAATCGAAATCCAATACTGAAATATTTCGAAGATTATTTCCATTTAAAACCATTCCAATTCATACATTGGAAAAATTCGGGTTATTTTAAAACCCGTTTTCAATCCAATTTATTATTTCTAAAAATAATTGGATTATTATTCTAGTTATTAACCAGTTCATTTCAATAAAAATGTATTTTTATCTTTTCAAAACTGGAATTTTTGTCCAAAGTCTTTCCAAAACCCTTGCTATGAATTTACATAATTTTTCAATATTTTTAATAATTTTTTAAGGCCCGTACAGTCGGCTTCCAATAACGGCCAACGAATTGCATTTATAGCGACCTTTTCCAAAATTGATTTTGACATATTTTAAAATCCAACCATAAGATTTCAAATCTTTTATATTCATTGGAAAGCTCTTTTCGATACGACCCCAACATTTCTGGTTTTAAGAGAATCCAACGGTCGGATCTCCCGTAACATCGATTCGAAGTTAATGGTCGAAATTCGCGAACAGTCACTGCACGACGCGTTCTATTCAGGCCATTAATATATATATATATATATATATATATATATATATAATATTTCATCGATTTCTGTTCAAAATGTATTTATAAAATATTTATAAATTCATTTTAAAATGATTCCCACTTCTATTTCAATTTAAAATCAAAATTGAATATTTTATATCGTTATAATATTAAAATGATAATATTTTCAAAATATTAGATTTTGAAACCACTTTTCGATATTCATTATAAAATGAATAAAATCGACAAAAAATCCTGTTTGTGTTAAAATGGTGTTTAACTACTTAACATGACTTCACATTTCAATATTTTCGTGTCCATCCAAAATCAGACATCAAAACCACATTTTGATTATTCATTGAATATTATTTTAAAATATTCGTTAATTCTAAACTGAATCAGGCTCAATCAATTACCATACAATTTCAGTTATATAGATTTCATACATCGCATGTATACAACAATAATGATAAACAATCATAAAACATTCATACAACATCCAAAGTGCATTTTACAACTGTATAAGTATCAAAATAAATAAATAAATAACGCTTATACAGTCTGTCAACCCATCAATTGACATATCACTAATTATTGGGATTAGTGTATGGCAAATATCATCCCAATACCCGTGTGGGGTTTCAACCAACAAATACTGATTATTATTTATGCAGTTGGGCGATGTGTAAAATTTATCGTCCCAATCAATATTAGTTAAATAGGTATACATAAACAAACTGTCTTATTTGTAAATGAATATTTATTTTATTTTCTTCATGATAATTTTTATATACATTTTATATAAATAATTTTATATACAACAATATCAATCGATGACAATCCCAATCATAATCCAAACAAATAATCAACCATGGTTTGTACAAAAAATAGTGTCAGGAGCTACTAAGCCCCATCCGCAACCTATTATATAATAACTATAAAATAATTTGAGTGAGAGAGAGTTCTCACTGTCGGTTTCCACTCTGTCGTGTTTATTTAACATGCTCCGTTTCTGTCCAGTTAGTTTCATTGCGTAGGGTGCCCTATCACGATTCCAACGTGACTGAAATCGTTCAGTTCCGACCTCGTATGAAAGAGTTATGGATATTTAAACATTTGATTACATAGATAATTAATTAATAAATTAAAACTAATCACTTTCTTGTATCCTCTCCTTCCCCGATTAAAATGCTGCCCAAAATTGAAACCACTGCTCCAAAAGTTTACCCACGCGCTGCCATACCCAGTTGATCGGAGGACCATCCAAGCGCGCTACCACCTCGGCCATGGCCTGCGCTACCCTCGACTTGAACGGTGTCGAGTTCGAACCTCCCTCCTGCCCTAGACACGGCTGCGAACAGAGCAGGTTTCTACCCCAGATTCAAGCAATCCCCAAATATAAAACGATCATCTCCGTTGGATGTTTAAAGCTCGTTTAGCTCTTTGAATTTGTATTTGGAAATTTTGAAAAACATTGGTTAGATTCGGAGATCGGATGGAGGAAAGTTGGGATGATGTTGTTCGTACATCAGAAAATAACGACTAGAAAAACGCGTGGACCATGGTAAAGTTTTGATTTTAGGGTTTTGACCGATTCAAATGGTATATATAATATATATTATTATTTAATTACAAAAATACTTGTTTATCCATTCGGACTCCAAATCAAACCCAATGATTGTCGCCCCTAGCCAAATACCCCCATTCCGGACACAATGTGATATGTTTCGTAAGCCAGTTCGACTGTTTCGATTAGTTTTTATCAAAATTAAAATATAAATTAATATATGTTGAATTTAAACGAACAATTTAATTTACCGGGTCCACATACTGACTCCAAAAATTACAGAAAAATTACATTTAGCTTTATTCTGATGATACGGTCATAACAAAACTAATTTCATCGAATTTGGAGACCGTCTGAAAAATGGACTTTTCTGGTTGATTAAATTTAAACTTAATTGACAAAACACGTTTAAATTTACCACACTCACATACTAATTCAAAAAATTATGAATTTTTGAACCTGACTATAATTTGACATTCCGGATCCATCAAAAGTGCTTTCGTCAAAAACGAAGGTCGTTTGCAAAATGGCTATTTTTAAGGGTTATATATTATTTAAAAATATATATAAATTCCATAACGACTATTTTAAATTTTAAACTAGGCATAACTTTCAATTTATATTATGAAATCTCTGTTTCTTACATTCGTTAGAAAGATATAGCTAAACAGATTCAAATAATTCTTGTTTTACTGAAATCCGATTTATTTTGAATTCTGTACATTCAATTGAAATATAAAATCGAATTTTCAAACTACCGCTCCATTTCAAACTCTATTTATAATTAAAATAAATTTATACGTTCTAATTTCAATTTAAATAAATTTTTAGTCGTTATTATTTAAAATAAATCGTTTTAAATATTCATAATTTTAAAATAGATAAAATAAATTTTTTAAATTGGTTCAGAAATTCCGGGTTGTTACAGATGGTACGTAGAAACGAAACAAAGAAAATTAGAGTGGGAGGTAGGCTTTCGGGGGGTGGGTTTGCTCTGGAAGAAGTGAATACAATAGTTCTACTATTCCCGAATTGAGTTTTGTCAACAATTGCGAATAAAAGGAAAACACATGGGCCCCTTGGATTTCCCAGTGTAAGTCCGAAATATGAATACACTGTTCATAGGTTTTTACAAAAAATAATTCGAACATTGCAGGACTAAGCAAATAATGGTTAAAATATTGAGAAGGCTAAGCTAGAAAATTTATGTTTTTTAATCAATGATTAACATAGAAATGTGTTTATTTTATGCTCTTATATCTTATCTTTTGTATATAAATAAATATTACTTGGGTATTGTTTTGTCACCTTTTACAGATATGCCAATTAAACCACTTACAGTCAGAAAAATGGAAAATAGAGGTCAAAATGCTGTGGATATATATTTGAAGACTTGCAGATGAAGATCTTACATCAAATTGCTTTTTGGACAAGAGAATAATTGGTAGAAAGGCTACCCATATCACAAATCAATGAAGAATTGTCAAGAAAGCAAGAGGAAAAGAGGAAAGACCCAAATTTACTAGATTTCACTAAGGCCCATTTGTAATTCTCATTGTAAATTCTTTTGTGATTTCCCTAAAGCCCATTTGTCATTGCATTAGGGTTAGGGTTGGCTATCTACCCTATATATACCCTTGTATTCTCATTGTAAAGATCCATCCTAGAATTAATAAAGTTTTTGTTTCTGTTTTATGCATTTTTTTCTTAGCAATTAGTGTTGTCTACATAATTAGATTTGGTAGAACACTATTCGTATTTTGCAATTATTTTCATTAGTGATTGACCGTCTGATTAGATTCAACGGTAATCCTGATTTTATTTCCTGTTGTTATTTTAAATTTTTGCAATTTTAATTTTTGTTCTTTTTACTGCTTCCCTAGGTCATATTGGATTGAAACGGATTTGATTAGATTCAGAACTGATTCAATTCAATAATAGTTTAATTGTAGTTTCAGTTCCATTTGCTATTAAAACCAACCTCGAAGATTTGTCTAACTCGCCAAAGAAATTATATAAATAATTTAATTTAATTTACCTCCCTGTGATTCGACCTGCATACTACACGACCTGTACGCTTGCAGAATTTATTTTAAAAATTTCGCGCTTTTCTAGTTCATAAAAAGCGTCGACCAAGTTTTTGGCGCCATTGTCGAAGAGGTAAACATTGAATTTATTATGTATTTAATTTCTGATTCGTGTTAGTTTTTTATTTTCCTTGTTTGTGCGTATTCCTATAAAAAAAATCCTTCCTAGTTTTTATTTGATTTTTCCTAGTTTTTTTCTCTTCTCCTTTTGTTTATATTCATTTATAGAAGAAAATATCTTGATTAGTGGAATTGATATTAACACATTGATACCATAATCTTCTAAATAGGAGAAAAAAACTTGCCCTTTTTTATATTTATTTCCTTTCAACCTTCTTCCCTGATTTACTACTTCTTTCCTTTTTTTTAGTTTATTTCTTTCCTTCTACAATATCTTTCTCCTTTTGTACAAATTAAAAAAAAAACAAAATACAAATTTCTTTCTTTCTGCTATTTTCTTTTTCTTCTGTCTTGAACATTGCCATCCCAATTTGCCATATTTCTGTATTCCGTCCACCACCATCTATTCCCCTTCTTCTCTACGCCTCCACCTCCTTCGCCAAGTTACACAAATCCAACCTCCTCGTAATATCCTTCAGTACGCCCAAAACCAATCAACAAAGTTCAAGCCACGTTCATACCCCATCACGCACTGAACAACAATCAATCCTTTACAAAACAATTCCCCCCACATGCATTTGTCAACCCACAGCAAATCAATCCTGCCTGAATCCCCTTGCCAAATCATCACCCCCATCCTCTGTTACCCAAAACGCAACAACAGCTGAACCAAACGCCCAAACCCCAAGCCAAAAAAGACATCCAAAACGTCCCCTAGTCAACTGCAGATCGCCTCAACAAGCACCGAACACCTCTCAGTGCCTCTGATCGCAAATACCTCTACATATATTTCTTCAAACCGTCTCCTGTCATTCACCACAAACCATACTCAGTACAAAACCCTCCATCATCATCCCCTATCACCCTCACGTTCATCTCACCTCCTTTCAGTTCAAACATAAAACCGCAGTACAACAATTAGCCATTTTCCAACCAACAAAACCCTCTTCCTAATCACGTTCACATCGAACTGTCTGATCCCCCTACCATACACCATGAACACAAAACATACCAGCTCCCTCATCGTTCCTCCTACACCACGAAGCAATTACCTGCCGCACTTCACAATACATAGTTCGGACATACCCACGCTCAAGCCGAATTCAACAATCCCAACTGCCGACCCCTTCGCCGTGAACCCCAAATCCTCCGATTCAATTCAATCTTCATCAAAGACAACCAATCCGATCTCATCACACTCATGCAACCCTTGCTTTCATGAACCCAAACCATCTTGAGTAAGTTGTTTTTAGAAGATTAAAAAAAAGAAAAGGGGTGCGAGTTTTCTTTTGGATCGGTTTATCGTGTTTTGGAGGATTTTAGAAATTAGAACTTCTGCATTTTTTTTGAAAAAAAATAAAAAGAAAAAGAAAAAAACAGGAGGTGGGCTAAATTTTTTTTGTTGGTTTGTAACTGTGTTTGAGGAAGAAGAAAGAAGAGACGTTGTCTTTTGTTTGTTTCCTGCAATATGTAATGTGATGCAATACAATCTGAGGTGTGATATTTGAGATTTTGTGTAATCAGAGCCCTTGTGTTTTTATTTTTAAACACTTGAGTCTCGTTCTCTACCTTGTTTAATTAAGTGGGTTTAGTTCTCTTTCTTTGATTATTTGAGTGTGTTGTTGTTTTCGTCGGGTTTATTCACTCTGATCGAGTCAGTTGTTTTGATTTGTTCACTTTGATCAAGTCGGCTGTTTTGATTTATATTGTTTCATTTATTTATTTTTTAACTCTTTGAGTGCTTAGGTTTTTGTAATCCAAAAAAAAAACCACAAACCATCAAAGGGAGCTGAAGAATAGAGTTCAAGCAATCAAATAAAAATTCAGAAGTCAAGCGATTTGCAAATGGTGGGATTTGAACTGTCAGCACTACTCAACTGCTCTGGACGGACTTCCATAACCCATTGTAAAATTTTCTGAACTCTATAGGTATTTTGTAGTTGCTTGAAAAATATAGAAATTGCTTGTAAGAATCTTCTGCAGGGGCAGCGGCTTGCTTGTACATTATTTTAAATTTCTGCAGTTATTATTGTCTGATTTTTGTGGTTAACTGATATTTCGATAATTGAAATCTTCACTCTCATTGTATTCAACAATAAAAAAATAGACGTTGCAAAATAATATAATTTAAAAGTGGTGCTTTGTGAAGTGTCTGTCTCGCATAATTGGATCGCGGATATAAATTAGTTCAATTTTTTGGACTATTAGCAAAAGAAGTTGCATACTACCCGTAAAACATTGGTCGTATCCCTTAGTATTTATACTATACGTGAACAGCCATAAGACCCTTTTCCCCCTTCTAATTGAGTCGATTAATTAGTAGAGCACAACTCATTCTTTTATATTGTTTTGAACTAAGAATAATTTCTATCTTCTGTTGATTTCATTCAAATGTCTGATTCAAAAAAATCCTTGAAAGAATTGTGGGATAATAATTGGTGTAGACGTCTCTTGAAGAGTATGAGTATGAATTACAACTCATGAGGCAAGATTTTCCAAAATTTAATGGGTCCAATATCAACAATTTCCAAAATTTTCCAAATGACCAACATTTTCAAAATCATAAATATAATCGAAATGACGACTTCAACTCAAATTTCAATAATTTCGATTATGGGCCACAACCACATCAAAATAGCTTTGAATCCCAATATAGCTCTGATCCACATCAATATGGGGTTGTAAACCAAAATTTTCAAAATTATAACCCACATCAACATCTTGAAAATAACCAAAATCACTCAAATTTTAACCGTTTTGGTTACGAACATTATTTTTATGATCAAAATGATTTCCAATATCATTGTCAGTTTTCTGAAAATTCAAACAACCACCTCATTGGAAATAATATTGATCACAAAATTGATGTGGACTATAATTTTGAGAATCAAGAAATCCAAAATGAGAGCTCTCAAATCAACGATTCTGAAGAATATCATCTTAACATTCTTAGAGAGAGGGTAGAAAAGCAAGATAAATTGCTTAATGAAAAAGATAGACAGCTTGATGAACTTCTTTGTTTAATGACATCTTTTAAAGAACAACTCGAACAACAAAATCAAATTCAAACATGCGATGAATCAGGAAATAATCCATTCTTTATTAATAGTGAAATTTTTCAAATAACAACTTTGGAAATTGAGAATGATGATCTAAATGAAGTTGTTCACAATTCAGTAAATGATTTAGACTTCGATTCTTTTCAGGAAAAATATTTAAGCTTAGATTTTGATCTTCCTCTTTCGGGCTATGAGAAACTTGAAATTTTTGAAATTGAACAAAAAGAAAATGTTGAATTTTTCAATTCAAATTTGGAAAAGGATTTTAATGAACATCAATTTTTTGGATTGTATGAGGATGAGTTCCCAAATGAGGGTGAAATAGAATCAAGCCACGAATCCAAGTTTGAAAATTTTAACTTTGAAGAAACTTCCAACGAACTTGAAGTTATCAGTGTTGAAAATATATGTTATCCAGTAATGAAATTGAGAAATGTGATCATATAGTCTTGAATAACACTCAGAATTTAAATCTCACGATTGCAACTGAATTTATATACAATCACAAATTTTTGAACAATTACACTGATAAATTTGTTGAACACATGAATTACTTTTGGAATGCTGACTTGCTTGAAAAACTTCATGTTAGGATGACCCTAGACATTTATCTACTGGACTATAAATCTAGGCATAAAGATGAGATGATTTTCAAAAACCTTTGCTTGTTAGAAAACATGCCTAGACATAGTGGGAACGGGATTCATCGGGCTAGAACCAAGTGTGGGGGAAAAAGATGGTGGCATTCTTTGCATTGCATGCATCGTAAACACATATATCATTGTACATATGATCCATTCTTACATATAGCTAGGTTGCATTTCATTCTGCAAATCATTTTGCATCTAATCCATCTATGGCTTTATCATTCAAATTTAGGAAACGTGCTACAGTGTGGACACTGTTTTGTCCAAGTGTGAGGGGAGTCTGCATTTCATTCATTTTCGTTTTTTTCTCTTTCTTTTCATTTTCAGCCATTTAAATAGGACCATCATGCATTTTAGATTGTAGTAACATGCCCTTTTTTTGAAACATGACTCATTTTAGATTGATACAACAATATAAGTTAAGGATTGTTAATCAGTTGATAGTATTTTTTCCTCTTAGCTAAGATCGAATATGAAATATAATGAAAAGTTAAATTTTGAGGGATAATAGTGTAATCGGTACATAGGGAGACTCTTTGGTGATGGCCATGAAATTTGTTCTATATTGTAGTCTTTGTTTAAATAAGTGGACTTAAAATACTTATATTGGCTTTTCGAATCTTTAAAACTAAGTTGTGTTAAGTTGAATTCGCGTAACTCTCTTTTGTGCTTATATTTTCAATAATAATAATAGTAATCCAAGGGTATCCAACATTGCTTGTATATTAGCGTTGGTGTGCAAACCCGCCAATCTCTATCCGACATGTTGTTGACAAAATCAGTGTTGGAATATCTTGGTCTCATTTTATGAGATTGGACACCTAAGGATTACCGACATGTTGTTGACAAAGTCAGCTTCGGTCTGCACAATCCGCCAAGCTCTGTACCAACTCTCCGTCAGTCCGTAAGGCAGTGTATGGGTGGTATACCTTGGTCTTTTAAGTTAGGTGTATGTAATTAATCATAAATTTTAACTTTTATAGAGATAGAGAATAAGTGATGATGCCCAAACATTTCTTGACCTTATTGATTTGACTAGCCATATACAAGGAAATTAGAATACCACTTTACAAACTCTGACAAGCAAACTAAGAATTTATTTCATGGCTGCAATATGTTATCGACCGAACTAACGGGCCAAACTGGAATTTAACATTTGGAAACTTGAATTATATTGAAAATCTGTAACAAGTTGAGGTATCTAAAGTACAATCAACTGATTAGAAATTGTTAACTTAATTCATTGTACCACTTTCCTGAAACAGTTCATGCTTTCATTTTTTGTTTTCAATTGCATAAGTCCTCTGCATTCATGTGGTTACATTAGAGCCATAACATACTGCATTTTGGATTTTGTGGGTAGTATCCGCTGAAAACCCCCACGAGACACTACTCGTCCTACTAGGGACACCTAGAGGTTTAACGGCTTGTTGCATACGCTCCATGCAATCGTGTTTCCTACGAAAGTGTGACCTATCTAGTAAGTTTTTAATTTTTGTTTTACTCGAGGACGAGTAAAAGATAAGTGTGGGGGTATTTGATTAACATATAAATGTGTTCATATTATGCTCTTATATCTTATCTTTTGTGTATAAATAAATATTACTTGGGTATTGTTTTGTCACTTTTTACAGATATGCCAATTAAACCACTTACGGTCAGAAAAATGGAAAATAGAGGTCAAATTGCTGTGGATATATATTTGAAGACTTGCAGATGAAGATCTTACATCAAATTGCTTTTTGGACAAGAGAATAATTGGCAGAAAGGCTACCCATATCACAAATCAATGAAGAATTGTCAAGGAATCAAGAGGAAAGGCCCAAATTTACTAGATTTCACTAAGGCCCATTTGTAATTCTCATTGTAAATTCTTTTGTGATTTCCCTAAGGCCCATTTGTCATTGTATTAGGGTTAGGGTTGGCTATCTACCCTATATACACCCTTGTATTCTCATTGTAAAGATCCATCCTAGAATTAATAAAGTTTTCTTTTTTTCTCTTTTCTGCATTTTTTTCTTAGCAATTAGTGTTGTCTACACAATTAGATTTAGTAGAACACTATTTGTATTTTGCAATTATTTTCATTAGTAATTGACCGTCTGATTAGATTCAGCGGTAATCCTAATTTTATTTCCTGTTTGTTATTTTAATTTTTGCAATTTTAATTTCTGTTCTTTTTACTGCTTCCCTATGTCATATTGGATTGAAACAGATTTGATTAGATTTAGATCTGATTCAATTCAATAATAGTTTAATTGTAGTTTCAGTTTCGTTTTCTATCAAAACCAACCTCGAAGATTTGTCTAACTCGCCCAAGAAATTATATAAATAATTTAATTTAATCTACCTCTCTGTGATTCGACCTGCATACTACACGACCTGTACGCTTGCAGAATTTATTTTAAAAATTCCACGCTTTTCTAGTTCATAGGAAAGCGTCGATCAATCAAACCGACCGTTAAGGAGGTTTGTTTACTGTCACTTGTCAAACCGACTGTTAGGGAGATTTGCTTACTGTCACTTGGCCAAAATAAACTTTTGTGAAGCCAAAATCCCTTTTTCTTGGAATTGTTTTACCTAATGTTTTTAACGACTTAAATTTAATGACTAAAATTTCTCTAAAAATCTATTATAATTCAAATTTATTTCAGATCTGTCATTTAATATCCTATTTCTACTACAAAATTATTTAATTTATCTAAATAGATTATTTAGAAAATGAAAAAAAAATCAATGTAGTTTTAGTAGATTAATTTAAAAATACAATCAAAAAAATTTAAATTATCAAACCGACCGTTAGAGAGGTTTGCTTACTGTCACTTGGCCAAAATCAATTTTTCTGAAGCCCAAAAAATATGGAATGTGTCTATAACATGTCTCCTTAAATCTATTCAACCTTATTCACTTAATCTCTCCACTTTTATCTCCTTAGATCTCTCTAGTTTTAAATATTCTCTACCATTGTAACAACCCGGAAAATCTGGGCCAGTTTGAAAATTTTATTTTGGCAATTTTAGCGAATTTTGATTATTTAAAATGAATTATTTTAAATAATATCGACAATAAATTTATTTTGAATATAATTCGAACGTATATATTATACGCGTCGTCGTTAGAATATAAATAATTATATATAATTATAAATAGAATTGAAAATGGCGCGGTAGTTCGATAATTCGATTTCAAACTTCAATTGAATGTACCGGGTGCAAAACAATCCGGATTTTAGTGAAACCAAAAATAATGGAATCTAATAGTGAATATCTTTCCAGCGAATCCGAAAAATCAAGATTTCATATCGGGAATCAAAAGATATGTCCAGTTGAAAATTCTGAATAGTCGCTATGGAATTCAGGCCCTTAAAAATGGACATTTTGCAAACGACCTCGGATTTCGACGAAACCAGTTTTGTTGGATCCGCAGTGCCAAGTTATTGCTAAATTCCAAATTTCATAATTTTTCGAATCAATATGTGAGCGTGGCAAAGGAAAACGCGTTTGACCTGTTTCAGTTGATTTTAATCGACTGGAAATTGGCCATTTTTCTAACGGTCTCAGAATTCGACGAAACTAGTTTTGTTAGGACCGTATCGTCAATACGAAGCTAGAAAATATTTTTCTGCAATTTTTCTAGTTAGTATGTGACCCCGGTAATTTGAAATGTACGTTTAAAATTCAATATAGTGATTTAAATGTAAATTCAAAGGAAACTGATCGAAACGGTCAAATCAGCTTGCGATACATGTCCCATTGTGTTCGGAATGGGGGTGAAACGCTATGGACGACAGGCGGTGGGCCTCGTTTCGAGTTCGTATTTAAAGGTCAACCTTTTTTCGAATAAAATAATTAAAATAATAATAATAATAATAAAAAAAAAATATATATCTTCTTTCCCTTTTATACGTTGGCCCCCCCCCTTCTGCAGATCGAATAAAAATAAATAAATAAAAAACCCCCAAAGAAAATCGCGCCTCCCTCCTCCTGTCGGCGCCACCCTTTGCCAGAGCCGACCGCCGCCTCCGCCGAGTCCACCTCCCCCTCGCGCCCATCCTCTGATGAACCCCGCTCGAGCCTCGCGACCCCTGGACCCCAACCCCAAATCGCCACGCCCAGCAAACCACCGCAAATCGAAACCCTAGCCCCCAAGCCACTGTCGCCTCGCGGCTGCCCACCGCCGACCTCCGATGCTCGCTCCCCTCTCCCTATCCTCTGTTGACCAAAGACTGTAAGTTTAGTTTTGTTTTATTTGTTTATTTTCTTTTATCTGTAAATTTTATTAATGTTTAAAAACTGTTTTATTAAAAATTGAAAAACTGATTTTAGTTAAATAGAAAAAAAAACAGTGAGCATTTTTAATATGACATTATTTATAAAATCAGTTTTCTTATATATATATATCTTTTTAGAAAAGTTTAGAAATTGATTTTGTTAACAAGCGAAAAGATTTGATTTTTGGTTAACTTTTATATATGTATATCATTATTTTTGAAATACAAGACATGAGTTGTTTTTGAAAATAAAGTTAGCGATGTTTTTAAAATATAAAGAAAGGATTTTTAAGATGTATAAAGTTGGGATTTTTAGAATTAAAAATAGGTTTTTTATTTATTAAACTTCGAACTAAAAATTCGATTTTTATCTATTAAACTTCGAACTAAAAATTCGATTTTTATCTATTAAACTTCGAACTAAAAATTCGATTTTTATCTATTGAACTTTGAAATAAAAATTCGATTTTTATCTATTGAACTTCGAACTAAAAATTCGATTTTTATCTATTGAACTTCGAACTAAAAATTCGATTTTTATCTATTAAACTTTGAAATAAAAATTCGATTTTTATATATTGAACTTTGAAATAAAAATTCGATTTTTATATATTGAACTTTGAAATAAAAATTCGATTTTTATATATTGAACTTTGAAATAAAAATTCGATTTTTATATATTGAACTTTGAAATAAAAATTCGATTTTTATATATTGAACTTTGAAATAAAAATTCGATTTTTATATATTGAACTTTGAAATAAAAATTCGATTTTTATATATTGAACTTTGAAATAAAAATTCGATTTTTATATATTGAACTTTGAAATAAAAATTCGATTTTTATATATTGAACTTTGAAATAAAAATTCGATTTTTATATATTGAACTTTGAAATAAAAATTCGATTTTTATATATTGAACTTTGAAATGGAAATTCGATTTTTATATTTATTGAATAACATAGTAAAAATTCGATTTTTACATATGTAGTGAAAGCGGACAACGAAGGTGACAAAAATGGCGAAACGACGAAGACTTCTGCAAATGAAGAGCCGTGGAGCTAGGATAGCTATAAGTGAGAATTTCTCACCTTTCAATTTATTTTCTAGTTATATATATATACTAGGATGCAGACGGTGCTTAGTAGCACCCGACACCCGTCCACAGACCATGGACTTGTTTGTTTGGCTGTTTGGTTATTGATTGTGATATTGGTTTGAATGTGGTTTGTGGTGTGGAAAATCGAATCGATAAATTGGTTAGGAGTAGACGTGCGCCGTTATAAGGCGAAGGAGTAAGGCTAGGTTAGACCCTTACTCCAAATTTTGTGGTTTGCAAAATGAAATTGATTTGATTGATGAGTAAATGGCGTGGGCCTTCACTAGACCGGGGATAAGGCTAGGCCTTGTCCCGTTTCTAGTATCGTGCCGTTATGCCGCCGAAATTTTCTAAAATAAGTTAGAAAAATAAAATTAGCATTTTATTTAACGAATGAACTGAATATAAATTCATATGTTAAAATAAAATGTGTTATCGTTAAAAATATAATTTTTAACGTGAATGTGAATAAATAAATATTCATTTACAAACCAGACGGTTTGTTTATGTACACCTATTTGAATGACGTTGATTGGGTCGATAAATTTTACACATCGCCTAACTGCACAAATAAAATATGTGTTTGATTGTTTGAAACCCCACACGGGTGTTAGGATGAAATTTGAAGTTCACTCATCCTGATTTATTAAATATGTCGATCGATTGATTGACAAGCTGCTATAAGCGTTAAATGTCTATATTTGATGCTTATACAGTGTAGTGCACTTTGGTTGATGGTTGATTATTCATCGTTGTTGATATATACATGTGTTGTAGAAAATCCATATAATTAACATTATATGGTAATTGATTGGGCCTCATTCCAGTTTCGAGAAAAATAGAAATATTTGAAATAGAAATATTTGAAATAGAAATATTTGAAATAGAAATATTTGAAATAGAAATATTTGAAATAGAAATATTTGAAATAGAATATTTGAAAATAGAAATATGTGAAGCCGTGAGGATTAGATTGACGCCATTTTGACGTGAACGATATTTATATCGATTTTATTCATTTTAAAATGAATATTGAAACGTGATTTCGAAATCGAATATTTTGAAATGAATTGAATTGAAAACGATTTCGAAATGAATTGAATTGAAAACGATTTCGAAATGAATTGAATTGAAAACGATTTCGAAATGAATTGAATTGAAAACGATTTCGAAATGAATTGAATTGAAAACGATTTCGAAATGAATTGAATTGAAAACGATTTCGAAATGAATTGAATTGAAAACGATTTCGAAATGAATTGAATTGAAAACGATTTCGAAATGAATTGAATTGAAAACGATTTCGAAATGAATTGAATTGAAAACGATTTCGAAATAAATTGAATTGAAAACGATTTCGAAATGAATTGAATTGAAAACGATTTCGAAATAAATTGAATTGAAAACGATTTCGAAATGAATTGAATTGAAAACGATTTCGAAATAAATTGAATTGAAAACGATTTCGAAATGAATTGAAAACGAATTCAAATTGAATTGAAAGCGATTTCGAAATAAATTGAATTGAAAACGATTTCGAAATGAATTGAATTGAAAACGATTTCGAAATGAATTGAATTGAAAACGATTTCGAAATGAATTGAATTGAAAACGATTTCGAAATGAATTGAATTTTAAAACGATTTCGAAATGAATTGAATTGAAAACGAATTCAAATGGAATTGAAAGCGAATTGAAATGAATTCAAATTGAATTGAAATTTGAATTGAATAGAAATGAATTTTGAAACGAATTTATAAAGAAGAATTCAATTTTGATTTGAATTGAAAAGGAAGTTGAAATTGCTTTTGAAACGAATTTAAAACCATTTATATAATTCGTTTTAAATAGTAATCGACGAAATATATATTATATATATTATATATATAATATAATGGCCTGAATAGAACGCGCCGCGCTGCGGCAGTTCGCGAATTTCGATCATTTGTTTCAAACGGACATTACGGGAGATCCGACCGTCGGATTCTCCTAAAACCGGAACCGTTGGGTTCGTATCGAAAAGAGCTTTCTAATGAATGTTAGAAATTTGAAATCTAACGGTTGGATTTGGAGATACGTCCAAATCAAATTCGAAAAAGGTCGCTGTAAGTGCAGTTCGATGGCCGTTAATGGAAATCGACCGTACGGGCCTTGATAAAATTATTAAAAATAGTAATAATTTGTGTAAAATCATAAGAAATGATTTGTGAAAGTTTGGGATGAAAAACTCCATATTTGAAAAGATAAAAATAGATTTTTATCGAAATGAACTAGTTTTGAACTAGAATTATAATTCTATTTATTTTTAAATAAATAAATTGAATTTGAAATGGTTTTGAAAATAACCAAAATTTCCAATGATTGCATTGGAGTGGATTTGAATCGAAATTGTCTTCGGAATATTTCGATGTTGGAATTCGTGATATTACAGGTGTTGTTATGGAAATTTGAAAGATATATATGTATATCGTTATTTCCAATACGACATTTGTTAATCGTAGAATTTGATATTGAATATAGGCCGATATAGTTTCTATTCAGAGCCTTGTATTGAATATCGAATGTGATTTGGGTTTGTCGTGAATGGTGTCTTCACTAACACTGTTCTTGAACCCAGTTGAGAAAAGATTAAATCTTTTTATTTAGATTTAATGAAGTGTACCAATTAAATGATATTTAATTGGAATTGAATTGATATTGATTTTTGGGTTTATCGTGAACAGTGTTTTAAATAACACTTGTTCTTTAACCCGATAATTAATGGGATGTGACTTTGGGTTTATCGTGAACCGTGTTTTAAATGACACTGATTCTTTAACCCAGTCACAGATTAAAACTAAGTGGAGTTTTAATGAATCTTTAATTAGATTGAAAAGATCGAGAATGGAGTATCACCAGTTTTGCTCCAGGCGATAGTTAAATCTTTAATTAGATTTGAATGTGAAATTTAGAAACTAACTGGCGGTTAGCCAAGCAGAATGGTTTTCTGGATATTGATCTGATGTTGGTTTCGGCCTTCGGGGTTAATATTTGGGGAATTATTCTCTTGATTAATTTACGGTTAGTGACTAATGAATTGGAATGAGGCGTATGTTGTGTTTGTGTAACACTTTTATAATATATACGCGAGTTATTCGGAAAGACCGGGTTTATCCCATTCTGAATAACTGATACGACGATAAGTCGAAGATGAAGACGATGGTCGAAGACCGGAAGTCTTCACGTCGTTTGGGTGATAACTGATGATCTTGATTGGGCTGTACACCCAAGAAGATGGAAACAGTTAGTGATCGTCCAGACGTACTTGGAGATCGATGGATATGCGGGGTACTAGGTGCCTCCGGTTTCGTTCAGACCCAGAACGGACTTGTAAATGGACTGTGTGTCTGACATCGGATTTCATTCTGTGTGACTGATATCGGTTGCATAGGATGGCTTGCCTGTGTGGCATGCTAAGATGCAAATGATCGAGGCTTCTGTTGAAAAGCAAAGTCTTGTGGTGATGATCAAAGCACGGCCTTTGTGGCGTAGCTTTGTGTAACGTTTACCTCGCGTGTTTCACACCCGGTATGAACCAAAAACGGGAGACGGACCTCAGGGAGGGCATGCGTTTCTTTCTAGCTAGAAGTGGCGTCAGTGGTTTTACACGCCCTGACGAGTTTGACTTATGTGGTTGTTGCTGTTGCGAGGCGCCTCGGTTATATCGGTTTCGGCCGAATGCATTCTGGTCGGCTGACGGACCAGACTTACACCCCATAGGGTGGGGAGACGTATTGTTCAGGCATAATAATCCACTCCGTGTGGACCGGCCCTGACGATCCAAGGCTTGCCTGCGCGCTTGCCTGAGACATGGGCTAGATTGTCTCGAATCGGTTGAGGACTATCTTTTGCCTCGGTTCATAGATGGAAACCCAATTTCCAAATACGAGACTTTGCGGTTTTGATTGTATATCCTATATATGGCGACATAGTGGGATGGGGCGCTCATGCCGCCTATGATTGATACTTATGATTTGAAGTGTTTTATATACTATGCACTTATAATAGTATCAAATGATTTGTTTTAAACGTATCAAGCATTCTTTGGCTGTTATAAGGGAAAACCCTATCCTCGACTGCGTTGCATTGTGTGATGGGACCTGGGTCTTATAACAGCTTCATTTTTCTTTATTTAGCATTGCGCTGTTGGTTTTATGCACTGGTATTCTTGGGAGGAAACCCGTTCCGTGTTATACGGCGTGGTCCCTTGATTTACCTAATGATTTGAAATAAAGATTAATAACTGTTTTAGTTCTCACACCAGTCACATGACTGACCTGGAGTTTATTGTTTTAACCTAAACTCTGGGTGCCCCTATTTTCGACACGGGCAGCTAGTAGTTTTGGTTTTGCAGATTTATATTCACAGGATCCTGGTTTACAGCTGGAACGATATCCGGAAAGCTTTGTATCCGTATATCTCATTCTAGTTGTGTATTGTATTATTTTCCGCTGCTATGTATTTAAATGTAATTTAAATCTCTGATATTTCTGTGTAATATTCATTTATACTCTGTATATCCTTGTAATCTGATGCACTGTTGTAATATTCAATGAAATGTTCTTCTGTATGCGTTCTGCTGTGGCTTGTTCTCGAACTATCCGACGCTTTCCTTTACGGGGAAGTTGCGGGTCTTTAAAGTTGGTATCAGAGCTTTGGTTTACAAAGCTCAGAGAACAAGGCACATTAGAACCATACGAAAGAATTCATCAGATATTGGATTAGTAATATCCAATTAGAATGACTCGTTAGAGATGGGATCAGTAGTATCCTAGAACGAGTGTGAAGAGTATATTTTTTTCAAGTGAAAACAAATTTTGTTTTGAAAATTTAAATCAATCATTCGTATTTGATTTTCTATTTATATTGAGTTGGACAATCCAGTATATATAGATTTTGCGTATACGTCTGATCCGCGTGTATTCGAAGTTTTAATATATTGGATAGATATAGAATCACACTCTAGTCGCCCGGAGAAGGTACTGATGATAGCACGTGCATCATCGGTATTTATGTTCGTGTCTCGAAGGTGTGATTTTCTATATATTTCCATTAGGCTGGTGTGAGAACCCAAAACTTATATATAGCTAGAATACATTGTTGTGAATTGGCATCAAAAACATGATTTTTGTATATGTATCAAAATTATGAATTTGAAACTCTAATTCACTAATTGATTGATGTTTGTGTTGTTTGTTGAATTGTTTGATAATTTTTAACCAATTAGCCTGATTGAATCATATATTGACTTATATTGAAAATTGGTCGCATTTGCTTGCATACATGTATATCTTTTGGAACAGGTCATAGCAAGGAGGCTAGAGCCAGAGAATAAAATTTGTTTGCCCGACAAATAGGTACATGTTTACTACATAATTTCCTGTTTTGTTTGGGTGATGATGATTTTGTGAGCCTATTGGCTAGCCGCTTGGCTTTTTCTTTTTCTTTTTGAGATCTGAAGGACCGGGGAAGCTATTTGAAATTCCCCGATGCTCCCATTGCAGGGGAGGTTATGGCGAAATTTTTCGAAAATTTAGGGTGTTAGCCAAATTTTTGAAATTTTAGAAGTTCTCAGAAACTGAAAAGTTGGAGAATGGAAGCCAAATCGAACGTAGAGCTGAATAATCAAACCACTTTCGACTTTGTTCCTTTTCGAGGACGAAAAGTTTTAAGTGGGGGAGATTGTAACAACCCGGAAAATCTGGGCCAGTTTGAAAATTTTATTTTGGCAATTTTAGCGAATTTTGATTATTTAAAATGAATTATTTTAAATAATATCGACAATAAATTTATTTTGAATATAATTCGAACGTATATATTATACGCGTCGTCGTTAGAATATAAATAATTATATATAATTATAAATAGAATTGAAAATGGCGCGGTAGTTCGATAATTCGATTTCAAACTTCAATTGAATGTACCGGGTGCAAAACAATCCGGATTTTAGTGAAACCAAAAATAATGGAATCTAATAGTGAATATCTTTCCAGCGAATCCGAAAAATCAAGATTTCATATCGGGAATCAAAAGATATGTCCAGTTGAAAATTCTGAATAGTCGCTATGGAATTCAGGCCCTTAAAAATGGACATTTTGCAAACGACCTCGGATTTCGACGAAACCAGTTTTGTTGGATCCGCAGTGCCAAGTTATTGCTAAATTCCAAATTTCATAATTTTTCGAATCAATATGTGAGCGTGGCAAAGGAAAACGCGTTTGACCTGTTTCAGTTGATTTTAATCGACTGGAAATTGGCCATTTTTCTAACGGTCTCAGAATTCGACGAAACTAGTTTTGTTAGGACCGTATCGTCAATACGAAGCTAGAAAATATTTTTCTGCAATTTTTCTAGTTAGTATGTGACCCCGGTAATTTGAAATGTACGTTTAAAATTCAATATAGTGATTTAAATGTAAATTCAAAGGAAACTGATCGAAACGGTCAAATCAGCTTGCGATACATGTCCCATTGTGTTCGGAATGGGGGTGAAACGCTATGGACGACAGGCGGTGGGCCTCGTTTCGAGTTCGTATTTAAAGGTCAACCTTTTTTCGAATAAAATAATTAAAATAATAATAATAATAATAAAAAAAAAATATATATCTTCTTTCCCTTTTATACGTTGGCCCCCCCCCTTCTGCAGATCGAATAAAAATAAATAAATAAAAAACCCCCAAAGAAAATCGCGCCTCCCTCCTCCTGTCGGCGCCACCCTTTGCCAGAGCCGACCGCCGCCTCCGCCGAGTCCACCTCCCCCTCGCGCCCATCCTCTGATGAACCCCGCTCGAGCCTCGCGACCCCTGGACCCCAACCCCAAATCGCCACGCCCAGCAAACCACCGCAAATCGAAACCCTAGCCCCCAAGCCACTGTCGCCTCGCGGCTGCCCACCGCCGACCTCCGATGCTCGCTCCCCTCTCCCTATCCTCTGTTGACCAAAGACTGTAAGTTTAGTTTTGTTTTATTTGTTTATTTTCTTTTATCTGTAAATTTTATTAATGTTTAAAAACTGTTTTATTAAAAATTGAAAAACTGATTTTAGTTAAATAGAAAAAAAAACAGTGAGCATTTTTAATATGACATTATTTATAAAATCAGTTTTCTTATATATATATATCTTTTTAGAAAAGTTTAGAAATTGATTTTGTTAACAAGCGAAAAGATTTGATTTTTGGTTAACTTTTATATATGTATATCATTATTTTTGAAATACAAGACATGAGTTGTTTTTGAAAATAAAGTTAGCGATGTTTTTAAAATATAAAGAAAGGATTTTTAAGATGTATAAAGTTGGGATTTTTAGAATTAAAAATAGGTTTTTTATTTATTAAACTTCGAACTAAAAATTCGATTTTTATCTATTAAACTTCGAACTAAAAATTCGATTTTTATCTATTAAACTTCGAACTAAAAATTCGATTTTTATCTATTGAACTTTGAAATAAAAATTCGATTTTTATCTATTGAACTTCGAACTAAAAATTCGATTTTTATCTATTGAACTTCGAACTAAAAATTCGATTTTTATCTATTAAACTTTGAAATAAAAATTCGATTTTTATATATTGAACTTTGAAATAAAAATTCGATTTTTATATATTGAACTTTGAAATAAAAATTCGATTTTTATATATTGAACTTTGAAATAAAAATTCGATTTTTATATATTGAACTTTGAAATAAAAATTCGATTTTTATATATTGAACTTTGAAATAAAAATTCGATTTTTATATATTGAACTTTGAAATAAAAATTCGATTTTTATATATTGAACTTTGAAATAAAAATTCGATTTTTATATATTGAACTTTGAAATAAAAATTCGATTTTTATATATTGAACTTTGAAATAAAAATTCGATTTTTATATATTGAACTTTGAAATAAAAATTCGATTTTTATATATTGAACTTTGAAATGGAAATTCGATTTTTATATTTATTGAATAACATAGTAAAAATTCGATTTTTACATATGTAGTGAAAGCGGACAACGAAGGTGACAAAAATGGCGAAACGACGAAGACTTCTGCAAATGAAGAGCCGTGGAGCTAGGATAGCTATAAGTGAGAATTTCTCACCTTTCAATTTATTTTCTAGTTATATATATATACTAGGATGCAGACGGTGCTTAGTAGCACCCGACACCCGTCCACAGACCATGGACTTGTTTGTTTGGCTGTTTGGTTATTGATTGTGATATTGGTTTGAATGTGGTTTGTGGTGTGGAAAATCGAATCGATAAATTGGTTAGGAGTAGACGTGCGCCGTTATAAGGCGAAGGAGTAAGGCTAGGTTAGACCCTTACTCCAAATTTTGTGGTTTGCAAAATGAAATTGATTTGATTGATGAGTAAATGGCGTGGGCCTTCACTAGACCGGGGATAAGGCTAGGCCTTGTCCCGTTTCTAGTATCGTGCCGTTATGCCGCCGAAATTTTCTAAAATAAGTTAGAAAAATAAAATTAGCATTTTATTTAACGAATGAACTGAATATAAATTCATATGTTAAAATAAAATGTGTTATCGTTAAAAATATAATTTTTAACGTGAATGTGAATAAATAAATATTCATTTACAAACCAGACGGTTTGTTTATGTACACCTATTTGAATGACGTTGATTGGGTCGATAAATTTTACACATCGCCTAACTGCACAAATAAAATATGTGTTTGATTGTTTGAAACCCCACACGGGTGTTAGGATGAAATTTGAAGTTCACTCATCCTGATTTATTAAATATGTCGATCGATTGATTGACAAGCTGCTATAAGCGTTAAATGTCTATATTTGATGCTTATACAGTGTAGTGCACTTTGGTTGATGGTTGATTATTCATCGTTGTTGATATATACATGTGTTGTAGAAAATCCATATAATTAACATTATATGGTAATTGATTGGGCCTCATTCCAGTTTCGAGAAAAATAGAAATATTTGAAATAGAAATATTTGAAATAGAAATATTTGAAATAGAAATATTTGAAATAGAAATATTTGAAATAGAAATATTTGAAATAGAATATTTGAAAATAGAAATATGTGAAGCCGTGAGGATTAGATTGACGCCATTTTGACGTGAACGATATTTATATCGATTTTATTCATTTTAAAATGAATATTGAAACGTGATTTCGAAATCGAATATTTTGAAATGAATTGAATTGAAAACGATTTCGAAATGAATTGAATTGAAAACGATTTCGAAATGAATTGAATTGAAAACGATTTCGAAATGAATTGAATTGAAAACGATTTCGAAATGAATTGAATTGAAAACGATTTCGAAATGAATTGAATTGAAAACGATTTCGAAATGAATTGAATTGAAAACGATTTCGAAATGAATTGAATTGAAAACGATTTCGAAATGAATTGAATTGAAAACGATTTCGAAATGAATTGAATTGAAAACGATTTCGAAATAAATTGAATTGAAAACGATTTCGAAATGAATTGAATTGAAAACGATTTCGAAATAAATTGAATTGAAAACGATTTCGAAATGAATTGAATTGAAAACGATTTCGAAATAAATTGAATTGAAAACGATTTCGAAATGAATTGAAAACGAATTCAAATTGAATTGAAAGCGATTTCGAAATAAATTGAATTGAAAACGATTTCGAAATGAATTGAATTGAAAACGATTTCGAAATGAATTGAATTGAAAACGATTTCGAAATGAATTGAATTGAAAACGATTTCGAAATGAATTGAATTTTAAAACGATTTCGAAATGAATTGAATTGAAAACGAATTCAAATGGAATTGAAAGCGAATTGAAATGAATTCAAATTGAATTGAAATTTGAATTGAATAGAAATGAATTTTGAAACGAATTTATAAAGAAGAATTCAATTTTGATTTGAATTGAAAAGGAAGTTGAAATTGCTTTTGAAACGAATTTAAAACCATTTATATAATTCGTTTTAAATAGTAATCGACGAAATATATATTATATATATTATATATATAATATAATGGCCTGAATAGAACGCGCCGCGCTGCGGCAGTTCGCGAATTTCGATCATTTGTTTCAAACGGACATTACGGGAGATCCGACCGTCGGATTCTCCTAAAACCGGAACCGTTGGGTTCGTATCGAAAAGAGCTTTCTAATGAATGTTAGAAATTTGAAATCTAACGGTTGGATTTGGAGATACGTCCAAATCAAATTCGAAAAAGGTCGCTGTAAGTGCAGTTCGATGGCCGTTAATGGAAATCGACCGTACGGGCCTTGATAAAATTATTAAAAATAGTAATAATTTGTGTAAAATCATAAGAAATGATTTGTGAAAGTTTGGGATGAAAAACTCCATATTTGAAAAGATAAAAATAGATTTTTATCGAAATGAACTAGTTTTGAACTAGAATTATAATTCTATTTATTTTTAAATAAATAAATTGAATTTGAAATGGTTTTGAAAATAACCAAAATTTCCAATGATTGCATTGGAGTGGATTTGAATCGAAATTGTCTTCGGAATATTTCGATGTTGGAATTCGTGATATTACAGGTGTTGTTATGGAAATTTGAAAGATATATATGTATATCGTTATTTCCAATACGACATTTGTTAATCGTAGAATTTGATATTGAATATAGGCCGATATAGTTTCTATTCAGAGCCTTGTATTGAATATCGAATGTGATTTGGGTTTGTCGTGAATGGTGTCTTCACTAACACTGTTCTTGAACCCAGTTGAGAAAAGATTAAATCTTTTTATTTAGATTTAATGAAGTGTACCAATTAAATGATATTTAATTGGAATTGAATTGATATTGATTTTTGGGTTTATCGTGAACAGTGTTTTAAATAACACTTGTTCTTTAACCCGATAATTAATGGGATGTGACTTTGGGTTTATCGTGAACCGTGTTTTAAATGACACTGATTCTTTAACCCAGTCACAGATTAAAACTAAGTGGAGTTTTAATGAATCTTTAATTAGATTGAAAAGATCGAGAATGGAGTATCACCAGTTTTGCTCCAGGCGATAGTTAAATCTTTAATTAGATTTGAATGTGAAATTTAGAAACTAACTGGCGGTTAGCCAAGCAGAATGGTTTTCTGGATATTGATCTGATGTTGGTTTCGGCCTTCGGGGTTAATATTTGGGGAATTATTCTCTTGATTAATTTACGGTTAGTGACTAATGAATTGGAATGAGGCGTATGTTGTGTTTGTGTAACACTTTTATAATATATACGCGAGTTATTCGGAAAGACCGGGTTTATCCCATTCTGAATAACTGATACGACGATAAGTCGAAGATGAAGACGATGGTCGAAGACCGGAAGTCTTCACGTCGTTTGGGTGATAACTGATGATCTTGATTGGGCTGTACACCCAAGAAGATGGAAACAGTTAGTGATCGTCCAGACGTACTTGGAGATCGATGGATATGCGGGGTACTAGGTGCCTCCGGTTTCGTTCAGACCCAGAACGGACTTGTAAATGGACTGTGTGTCTGACATCGGATTTCATTCTGTGTGACTGATATCGGTTGCATAGGATGGCTTGCCTGTGTGGCATGCTAAGATGCAAATGATCGAGGCTTCTGTTGAAAAGCAAAGTCTTGTGGTGATGATCAAAGCACGGCCTTTGTGGCGTAGCTTTGTGTAACGTTTACCTCGCGTGTTTCACACCCGGTATGAACCAAAAACGGGAGACGGACCTCAGGGAGGGCATGCGTTTCTTTCTAGCTAGAAGTGGCGTCAGTGGTTTTACACGCCCTGACGAGTTTGACTTATGTGGTTGTTGCTGTTGCGAGGCGCCTCGGTTATATCGGTTTCGGCCGAATGCATTCTGGTCGGCTGACGGACCAGACTTACACCCCATAGGGTGGGGAGACGTATTGTTCAGGCATAATAATCCACTCCGTGTGGACCGGCCCTGACGATCCAAGGCTTGCCTGCGCGCTTGCCTGAGACATGGGCTAGATTGTCTCGAATCGGTTGAGGACTATCTTTTGCCTCGGTTCATAGATGGAAACCCAATTTCCAAATACGAGACTTTGCGGTTTTGATTGTATATCCTATATATGGCGACATAGTGGGATGGGGCGCTCATGCCGCCTATGATTGATACTTATGATTTGAAGTGTTTTATATACTATGCACTTATAATAGTATCAAATGATTTGTTTTAAACGTATCAAGCATTCTTTGGCTGTTATAAGGGAAAACCCTATCCTCGACTGCGTTGCATTGTGTGATGGGACCTGGGTCTTATAACAGCTTCATTTTTCTTTATTTAGCATTGCGCTGTTGGTTTTATGCACTGGTATTCTTGGGAGGAAACCCGTTCCGTGTTATACGGCGTGGTCCCTTGATTTACCTAATGATTTGAAATAAAGATTAATAACTGTTTTAGTTCTCACACCAGTCACATGACTGACCTGGAGTTTATTGTTTTAACCTAAACTCTGGGTGCCCCTATTTTCGACACGGGCAGCTAGTAGTTTTGGTTTTGCAGATTTATATTCACAGGATCCTGGTTTACAGCTGGAACGATATCCGGAAAGCTTTGTATCCGTATATCTCATTCTAGTTGTGTATTGTATTATTTTCCGCTGCTATGTATTTAAATGTAATTTAAATCTCTGATATTTCTGTGTAATATTCATTTATACTCTGTATATCCTTGTAATCTGATGCACTGTTGTAATATTCAATGAAATGTTCTTCTGTATGCGTTCTGCTGTGGCTTGTTCTCGAACTATCCGACGCTTTCCTTTACGGGGAAGTTGCGGGTCTTTAAAACCATGTTGTTTTTTATTGTTTAACTAAGATTAGTATTTATTTTTTAAAGATATGCAATCTAACAATCGTTTTCCCACCGTTATGCAGTTGTACTAATAATTTAATATTTCATATTAAACACCTTAACAGTCAGTTTTCCCACCGTTGTACGTTAATATTAGTATGATTCCAATTGATTTCATAATGAAAATTATCTACCAAAATCTTTAATCAAACCGACTGTTAGGAAGGTTTGCTTACTATCATTTGATCAAAACAAACTTTTGTGAAGCCAAAAAAATATTCATTCTTTCTCGGAACTGTTTTCTTCAATGTTTTTTTTTTTTTTGAAATTGGGTAAACCGTCTCAATAAAAACCTATACATGTACTCGGCGTGAGTACAAAATAGGAAAAAAGAGTGCGGTGTTTTATTGACAACGAATCAATAAAATGTACAAATTGTACTAGGCAAGAAAACATCCTACACCTTTCTTGCCAAACCCCATTACAAAATAAAAGGTGCACATCATAGCCCAAGGCCCACGTAAGCCAGAACAATGATAATAACGACAACAGACAAAGCATTAAAACAAGCAGGGAAATTTTATATACATCCACAAGTTCTACTAGTTAATCCATCCTAGATTTTAAGATGAGTACCTATTTTTATGGGGTTTATAATGAAAGTGCTCATGGAAGAAAGTGCTTGTGCAGGAATTAGTACGTAAAATTTATGTTATAAACATTCGAACCTTTTGAATATTAGAACTCACAACTGCAAAGAAAAAAAAACTAAAGTATTAGATAAACTTTTTTGTCACCATCAGTTAAAGAAAGGAAAGTGTACAGGTTGATGAGATCTAACGTCGCAATAACATTAGATTTTTATCATGTGATAAAACTAAAGGCTCAGTATATTTCTTTATTGATTGATTATTAGTGTTGCACTTCATGTTAAATACTTTTGGTACGGTAAGCTTTTCAAAGAAGATATGTTTATCTTTATCTTTAGCATATATGCAGACATTAGAGCTTTCTCTTTGAGTTGCTCCATTTGTGATTGCAAACACTTTTTTTTTCCTAACAAAAAGTGAACGAAAATTTCAGTCTATAAAATAGTCCACCATTTAAAATGAAAGATTATGATATAGAATGACAAAATCTCAGCTAAAAGATGATGAATAATTGCTTATAATAATTAGTTATCAGAATAAATTTTAGTTTTACATCACAGACTGTAGATACAACCAAAAGTAATAAAAATTTAAAAAATATATGGTAAATAAATTTAAAATTTGAAAAATGTCACAAACTGCAGATACAAATCTCAACTATTCAAATACAACAATTTCTGCTAATTCTGCTAATTCTGTTAACTCTATTACTCTGTTAATTCTGTCACAACCTATAGATACAAATCTCAACCTATTCAAATACAACAATTTCTGTTAATTCTGTTAATTCTATTAACTCTATTATTCTATTAATTCTGTTAATCCTGTTAAGTTGTTACCCTGAGTTAGTGCTGATAATCCTATCAAGTTTATGCTACCTGAACTCCTTAAACTAGCGAAAATATAATCTAGTTAGCTAACAAAGCCTGCTACTCTATCTTTGATCTTCGCGGATGTTATTATGAAGCTGCTTAATAACATAAACTTAGCCCATTCAAGCAAGTTATCGTGACTCAGGGAAAAATTATAGCATAAAAGTATAGTAAAATAAACATATAGTAACTAAATTTCTTGGTTAGGTCAATACGGAACTTGCATTTCACTGGCGAGGTAGTTGCATGTAAACAGAAAAACAGAACCTAAAAATATCAAAGCCCCATAGTTAGGTCAATAATCCAACATTAATACATATTGCTTCCAAGCACAAAAACAAAAAAATATAATTTAAAATCAAATCACTTATATAAACTAGACAAACATTATTCATAAACCAACTAAAAAGTAAATAAACATCAGCAAACGGGAGTCTTCTCGACACTTTGTTGCTCCATCCTTTACTTGGCCCAGCTGCATGAATCAAATTATATTATTTTAATTACATTTCATTTATTTTACCATTGTTATAAATAAAAAATGAAATTAGCGCATTTCAAGTAGGCAGCTACAATATGATAAGTAAGGAAACATAGAAAATTAGGGGATATTTTACCAAACGAAGAAAAGTTTGAAGCCATCAACGTGTCCCATTTCAGAATTCTACTTCTAACTACATCAAAGCATATTTGCGCATCCAGATAACATATTTTCTCCCAATCCGGATAAATATGTGGCAGCGGTGCTTCTTCTTTCAAGTGAACTATCATAAAATGGTTTCCATCCATCAAAACAATTGGTATTATTCTATGCTCATCTTTTGGACCCACTCTCAAAGGCAAATATGTCATGCACTGTTCTGGGGAATATACACAAAGTATACAGTTGAATGACGTTGCAAATAAGCAACCCATGTCCGGAAAACTCAACCAATATTTTTTGCTTGCATATTGGCCAAAATATGCTAATGCCGCTTCAACTTATTGACATCTTTTCACACCACCTAACAAGTTTGTTCTTTGTGCAAGTGTAATTCATTTATCATGGTTTGTCAGACGGTTTTCCATGAATCTTCGTCTTCAAAACCCAATAGTCGTGCACAACAACGATATCCGCAGTGCCCATCTGGTGGAACATCTTCCACACTTTCAAAGACATGTTCTTTAAATGGTGGACTAAAATACTTGAATGCAAATTCAGTAGGTGGCAACTCATCATCTGAATTAGTAAGCTCGTACATTTGTTTCTTCTGTTTGCCGTTATCATCAGTGGATGTTTTTCTTTTTTTGAGTTTATTTTGTTATTCCTCCTTTGTTTGTGCATACTCAAAAGCTGATTTATCACACTTTCTTTTCTTTTGGGCCGTCCTTTGAGCTTTGAATTTTTTCTTTGGTGGTTCCATATTTGTACTTTCAGGATAATTGATCTGAAAAGAAGAAAAGTACAAGTGATTTAAGCTACTGACTAAGAAGAAATGAATAGTTAAAAAAATCAAGAATATACGTACCTCTTTTAACACTTTCAACTTATTCTTCTGTTTGAACTGCACGATTTCATATGCACAAGGAAGACCGTGTGTACGTTTAATTATGCAACCACATTTGGAAATATCTACACCAATATTTTCAGATCTTTTCATTTCCTCTCCAATTTGATCTAGTGCATGGTGTGAAACAAATCCTCTTAGATTGTTGAGCAATATTATGCGATGGTCATGCAAACAAGTACTTAGTGATTTACGAAGAGAAGCTTTGATGGTCACATGTTGTGTTATTACTAATCTGTCGATCATAATCAAATTTTGTATTAAATTATCTTGAGATGAAGCCAAATATCTCTTCAACGATGAATGTTGTGATTCCACTTTATTGGTTGTATGGTTTCCAAAATGTCTCACATTATTTGTCCATGCAGCCACGAATCTGTCTTTAAATGGTATAATCCAATTATCTTCGATATACACTATGAGATCTTTGAGGTTACAATTCTTATTTTTAAAGTTTATCCATGCTTCATTGAATGACTCCTCAGTAGATTCATCAATTAATCTATGAAACTGTTGAATGAAATCGGTCCACTCTTCTGTTGCTTTAAAGTACTTTTCCCCTTTGCTTCAACGTTCTTTGATATATGAAATATACATAATAAATGGGAGGCTGCAGGAAATATCGCATGAGTGGCATTCATTAAGGATATTTCTCGATCAGTGATAATTACAGAAGGAGTACAATTGATTGGACCAAGAATTTCATTTAAACATTGCAAAGCCCATATGTAGTTGTCAACCATTTCTCGATGAAGAAAAGCCTGTTCAACAATGAATGTTTTCCATGTGGACTTGACTCCTACTATCTCTAATAAAGGTCTACAGTGACGATTAGTTTTATAGGTGCAATCCATAATTAAAACATGCGGAAAACATCTAGCAAGCGTTATGCAATATAGATGTGCAAAAAATAAATCTAATACCTCTTCTGTATTTTCGTCTCTTCGGTGAAATTCTATGTACTTGTTTTCATCCAACATATGCAACATCTGTGCATATAAGTCCTTCCTTTCATCTCGATAACCCGATGCTTAGCCTTAAAATTATAAATTGTTTGAATCGTAGAGGCATTATTTGAGTTATTTTCATTGAGAATACCACATGCACTCAATTTTATTACTTCTTTCTCTTCGTTTATCGTAAGTCTACCAACATATGAATGTCCTTCAAAATTTGTATCTTTTTCCATTGGATGATTATGAAATCCACATATAACTTCCATTCTCCATTGATCTAGCATTTCCTATTTAACACCTTTCAATAAAAAAGGACATCCACATTTCTTTGTTTCCGTTTTTTTAGTTTTCACTTTTTCATTAGTAACTGTCTTCTTTTTTGTTCCAACGTAAAAACCACTTCTCTCACACCAATAAGATATTCGACCTTTACGCTCGTTTTTTTGGATTTTCACATTCTTTAATAGTAACAACTACACCACACGATTTTCCAATATTTTTACACCATTCAGTAAGTTCATCGCATGAATTAAAGACCCGAGTTACGTATAAAAATTTAATTAATTTTATATCTTTTTAGCAACGTTAAAATAAAATTTTTTATCATACCTTATTAGTTCGAAATGCAAAAGTGCAGTCCCAGTCTAATACTTGATCTTTGGAGCAAAGCAATGAATTTTCCTAGATAACAAAATATCAAAGTAAACGTAAGAAAACAAAATAAAACACTATGTAAAATAATCAAAAAAAATTAAACTTAAAGTTTACCATGCTGAAATTTGATTTGTCTGCATTATCAACACAATGCTCCATAACATCATTGTTGTGTGCATACTCGTGTTCTGCTATTGCTGTATTTAGCCAGCCCCCATCGGTCTCAATTACATATAGATCTTGAATACTCTAACCATTGTTCATTTTCCTTTGTACTACAAATGTTGAAGCTCTCATTAATACTGGAAGAACTGCTGTTTTCAGACATTTTCCTGTTGAACCAAAATAAAATACATATAGAAAGCAAATAAAAAAAAGCACTTATTTAAATTAAATTTTCAGCATCAAATAGTGTAATTTCATGCATTTCACATTGGTTTGAATTGTCGATAAGACAAAAATTGATTTTGCATGATGACATGATTTTGAAAAACAACTGAAATTGCAATCTTGCATGCAGGATCATCTAAAAAAAATCCTTTTTTCCCCCTTTTTGCAAACAATATCCCACCTCCGCCTTCAACTTTTCTATTTCAAATCTCTATGCACGCCTCGTCAGAGTCCATTTTAATGAGAAGATAAAAGTGTAAATTTGACAAGGTTTTTCATACTCCGATTTATACGTATCTGACAAATATTTGTTTAGCAGAAGAATGAAGAAACGGAACAAGAGAGAGAACCGTGAGAAGAGAGCCTCGAGAAAATAGAAAAAATAAAATACGTTGTACATGGACAAACTAATCGAATTTTAAAATTTAAACAAAGCATAAAAATAGGTAGAATTTCTAAATTATAGGGTGGATGAACTGATAGAAACAGTGGGTATAAATAAAATTTTCCAAACAACTATCTCCCAAAACAGGAAACACCACATCGCCATCCTCTTCAACGAAAAAGCAATTAACCCCTAAATTGAAGCAACAGTGGCGGCGCTGAACAAATCCTGGATCGAAATCCTCTAAATCCCAATTTCGCATCAAGTTTCCGTAACTGAAAGAGTTCTTCTTTTCTGATTTTCTTATCAGGTACTTTATCTCTATTTCTATTAGCTCCCAACGCTTAAATTTATCGGTCGACCCATTTCCATGAATCCGCTTATTTCTCTCAGCCTAGATATGATAAACTATCGTCACAACACTGCAGAACGCGATGTCTTGGGCCAAATCTTTATGCGTGAATTTTGTTTTCAGAAAATTCATTTCATTTCTTCAATGTTTTTAAGGGTTCAAACTCTAATGCCTAATTTTTTTTCTAAAATATCAGTTACATTTGAAATCAATTTCAGATCCATGGTTAATATCCTATTTCTACTATAATATCTTTTAATAGATCTAAGCAGACTATTTAAAAAATACAATAAATTTTGAAAATGCAGCAAATTATTGAATTAATCATGTTTTTAGTGGTTAATTTGAAAATACAACAAAGCTTTTTCTTTTAAATCAGAATAAATATATGTATATGTGTAGGTACATAAACGTGTGTATATATATTAGTAATGCTAGGAGACACAAATCTGGTTGAGTTTGGTCTGTCTCGTATTTTCAACCGCTAACGGCTAAACTAAACAAAACAGCTCATGTTGAAACAGGCCAGGGTAAGGCCATATTGGAAATCCGTTCACCCGCTAATTTATCTGGCAAAACCCTAGCCTTCGTTCTATATAAACCACCGTCTTCCAATGCAGCTGACCATCGTAATACCCAATTTTCTTTTATTGCGGCTTGTTCATCTCTGCTCCCAAATTTTTGTTTCCTGTATTCGTGATTATATATTATAGTTTTAAACAGGTACTCTAGATTCTGAAGTATTTGTTATTTTTATTGCTGTTTGCCAAAATATATGGAGATTTCGGTGAGTATACGTTTAGCCTATCTGTTTTTAATTAGTGTTCTCTGTAATTAATTGATTCAGATGAGGATGTAGTTTTCATAATAATCCAACACTTGAATCGAGGATTTGTTTCCCGGTGATGTTTCACTGTAATTCTTTTTATTGAATTTAAACTAATTCTCATAGTTGTTATTTCAATCAAATGATAAGGTCATACATTGACATCTTTTAATGCAATCTATTTGGTCGTGGATGAGAAGGAAAATATGATCTGATGATTGTTCAATATTCTTATTTTTATACGATTAATGTCAAAATTTTGTTTCTTTTTTCACTCTATCAGCTTGTGTTGTGGGAAGTTGAGAAAAGAGTGAGTTTTCTCTAGGTTTATATATGGTTTGTTGCCAATTTTTGTGGCATCTCCATCAGTTGCAAGAACAGGTTTGAAGAGAGAAATGTGGGAAATTCATTTATTTTATTCTTTCACTTTTTGCAGCAGTGTAAGTATGCCCGTAGTAGTTGGGTAAAGCGATGTTCTCTCTATTTTCCCCCCCTCTAAATGACGATGTTTAAAAGGGTAAATGAGGTTGTTTAGTTTATAATTGTTGTTTTAGAGATCAAACGCAAGCTGTTTTAAAGATCAAATGCAAGCAAGCAGTAATTATTTTTCAATTTGTGTCTCCAAATGTTTTTTAGTAATTAAAAGTATTTTTTAATTTGGACAATTTTTTAAAATATACTATAAAGTAGATTAGTTTTTAAATTAATTATAAATATAGATGATTTTTGGTCATGTAGAACTTTGGTGGTTGGCATCTTCAGTGTCGTTCTTATGATGAAAATGTGGTTTGTTGGTATCATTGGTGACATTCTAAATGTTGTTTAATGGTCGTATTTTGAATGTTGTCCATAATATAGATTTTTTGAACTATATTTGTGATGATGCTAGTATCCTATGCTAGGAAAAATGATTTTTGTAATTAGTTTGAAATTTGTTTGTTTTTGTTATTAGTCTTCACATTCGATTCAAATTGTTATTTATTATTTAAAGATGATTCCATTTAGGGTCCATTTATTAACACCCCGATAATTGCTCTTCATCCCTGTAAAAAGTTTAAAATTTTATTTACAAGTATACCCTTTAACAATTAATTAGATAACTGGCTTAATCTGTCTATTCATTTTCCATCATCATCTCAAATCTTTACCCGTTGAAATTACAATGGTTGATGAAGTTTCAATATGCTTGAATATAAATCTAGAAAATTGTATTAAAGTACCTTCTGTCCATATTTTATTTTTAAATGACAGAGAAATGTGAAATGCATTGGAATCTAGCTGCACTTGATAAAATATTGGTTTATGCATGGATTTGTTACATATTCAAGTAAGTAAGATGAGGGCTGCTGGGATTGTACATCGCTTATTTTCTAGAGTTTAAAAGAAGCAGGAACGAAGTTCTTAGAAAGAAGCAAATAAAGCACAAAAAAGGAAATAACATGATACAGAAAGGAAGGTCTTTTTCGGAATAAATGGGGTGCGAAGAGAAATAAATGGGGTGCGTGTTTTATTTTATAAACAACGGGGGGTGAAGAGCAAAACATGAGGTGGCAATAGACGAACCCTTCCATTTATAACATATATATATAATAATATAAACACTTAAATAGTAACTGTGTCTTCCATTCCTTTGCCTATTGTTGTAGTGTCGGGGAAGATTGATATATTTATTGCAACCTAAAAATTAAACTTGGCGATTTAGAAAGTATTGCATTTTCTCTTTCTATTTGATTGTATTGAAAGAGATGTAATATAAAAGTTTTCTGTTGAAAACAAATTCAGTAAGATCAAAAATATTAATGGTTTACAAATTTAAAACTCGGTTGTAATACTTTAACTAGTAATACAATTTTATTTCGATCGCAAAGGTCTAAAAGTACTTTTGCATGTGAATAAGAAGCTTGCAAATCCCAACGGGAACAAAAAGTAATATTTATTTTTAAATTGAAGTATAGAAACATAAATAAATTTACAAGTTCAAAATTAAAAATAAGTCTTTGTAATTTTCAAATTATTTTTGTCAAAAAATACCTACAAACTTTTAATACATTTCCATGAGCGTTATGGGATGCGCTTCACGTTTTTTTTTAATTTAACAATTTAAGGGAAATGATTAGAATTGATATTTAATAAATTTTCTTGTAGTGCGATTAGTTTTTTTATTTTTAGGTTGCGGTATTTGTTTTTATATGATTCTAATTTTCATTTTTATTATATATCAAATCGATCATTAGAGAGGTTTTCTTACGGTCACTTAGCCAAAATTAATTTTTGTGAGGCTAAAAAAATACTCTGTATTTCTCGGAATTGTTTTCTTTGTTGTTTTTAATAGTTCAAATTCTAATGCTTACAGTTTTTCTAAAATATCAATTATATTTTTAATCTACTTCAGATCTACTGTTAATATAATATTTCTACTACAATATCATTTGATTTATGTAAATAATAAATAATTTTAAAATGGAACGAATTTTATAAATAAAGCAATTTTTTTAGTTTAACCAGCCGTCAGTCGATTGATTTAAAAATAGTTTTTTTTTTTAATTATATAATGAAACGGTCGGTTTCCACCGTTGTACGGTTATACTAGTATAATAAAACGGTCGGTTTCTACACAGTTGTGCGGTTGTACTAGAATTAGAGTATCCGCTTTCCATTTTCGTGGATTGGAAATAAAAACCGACCACTCATAATACCGTGTTTGGAGACAACGCCGACCTAATTACTTTTTATCAATCGTCTCAGTGCTTACGGTTCTAAAAGATTCAGGTTTGCCACTGCTGCTTCTTCCTCTTTTCTTCTTCTCCTTTGCTAAATCAAGATCGCGATGCCGAAGCAAATGATTTTTGTTCAATTGGATGTTTAAATTGAAATCACGATTCCATATTGGACTCCAATATTTTCGTTATGAAATAGAATCGCACATTTTATACGAGCTGCGATCCAGTATAACTCTTGAATCAGGAAGGCTGCGATTCCTTCCAAAACTCGCTTTGAACGTACAATCTCGTTATTTTTGGGATTGCTGGTTTATAATATCACATAACCAAGTGATAGTCACATTCATTTGACTTTTTTTTTAATGATTGCATTTTTTTTCCTTTTTTTATGTAGATGGCGGGTAGAGCTCCGATCCGTACTAACAACTCTGCACTTATTGCTATGATTGCAGATGAGGTATGAAGGTTTTTAAAAATTTTAGTTTTAATTTGAAAAGTTCTTTGATTGTCGTCATAGCTGTAAGTTTGTATTTGGGGATTTAGAGCTTGGTAGTAAAATATTGAATGTGCTGAAAGCCATATATTGAATTTTATTTGTTGAACCAATGCTTAATTTCCGTAAGAAAATCATAGAACAAACATTGTAAAGTTTAATATGAAGCTTTAGTTTCTTAGTAAGATTTTTTTTTCATAAAGTCTGACATTATCCTCCCAAAGATAGTGGTTAAGCTAAATTTATGTTTTGTTGACTAGCTTGATGAGGCCATAAGTTATGCTCAAGCCTTCTGTTTGAAAGTGGTTTAGAAACCTGTTCAAGTTGTTCTTTCTTATGAAATTCAGAAAGGACTAGTGCCGTGTTGTTGCATGCAAGACAAAAACTTTGATCATTTTTTTACTCGAGCGAAGTGAATGCCTTTTTAATGTCACAATACGAATGCGATAATTATGGAATATGGATGTTCAATTCGATTTTATTATGGTGAGATACTGTATTTCAAAATGTAATTTCACAGTTGAAAATTCAAGGTTTGGGGTACCAGATGGTATACCAAAAATTTGATGGACCGTACTGTTGCAACCAGTTAGCGCATAGCGCAAGGCTTACGCTATGCGCTATTTTGCGCTATGTGCTATAGCACGCGCTATTGCGTACATTTAGAAAAAAAATTAATCAAGTACATTTTGCCTAATTGTAATTTTTTTGGGCATATTTTGTGTCATATTCAAACCGTTCAAGATTCCAAATACAAGCACTGCCATATTTTATGCATTTATTAGATATTTTTTTATGTAAAATGTAATTATATTACACAAAATTCGATAAGTTCGTATTGTACATTCAAAATAATCGATGGATATAATATATTTGTATTTTACAAATTTGAAATTTATTCTTATAATTATGAGGTATAATGAAATTTATTTTAACTTACCAATTCTTGGTTGATTTACATTGTAGGAAAATAGGTTGTATATATATAGAAGAACTTAAAACTATTTGATGGTGTGGGACAAAAGTTTTGAAATTTTTTGCCTTACCTCAACTTAAATCCTAGATCCGCCACTAGATATAAAACTCTAAGAAAAAATGCATGAAAATACACTTTTGTAAAAAATGTTTTAAAAAAATCTACTAACAAGTACTATTTTATTTTTTATAAATAAGAACAGCTATAAAGTGAAAATAAGATCAAATGAAAATAATATATGAAGTCCACAATAACAAGATTCAAATAAACAAAAGTTAAATGTGATTCAAGTGTACAATAACAAAACATAGAAATTATATTACACTTCTAAAATTTTAAAACATAGTCACTAGTTTCATCTAAATAATAACTATTAATCATTATTTAAACGATCATCAATTTCTTCTTGCGAGTCATACTCTGCCGTATTTTTCCTCTGAGTCGTTATAAATACAAATAACATGCCATTTTGGGTTTAATACACTGTCCAAACATTTAAAAAAGAGACAAAAACAAAATAGTGCTATTTAGTTTTATTTGCTATTTTGCGCTATAGGGAACCCTTGCGCTATTATAAGTACAATAGCGCAAGCAGTGCGCTATTTGTCGCTATAGCACACGCTTTGATAACACATTGCAACCGTAATCAAACAACAATCGATCATACAATCATAGTAGTTAAGGCGTCAGGCTTGAGTCTTGGGCTTTTTTGTGCGACTTTTGTACAAGTGTGGATTTTTTGTTAGAAAAAAATTGCACTACAAAATGCTAATGAAATGATAAATTTAGTGGTAAAAACATAGATTAGTAGGTACGAAGTCACAAATGCACTTCCGAAACTAAAACGATCACACGTTCAAGTTTCAGCACCAAAAACATAAAAGTTATAAGTCACAAACAACACAACAACGATAACAAAAAGCTATAAATGATAAAGAAATTCAAGTTCGACTTCTAATAATTCCAACTATCATCATCATCATTCGAATCATCCTCCAACTCTAAGTCGTAGTTTTCTTCCTTATTTGAATCATATTCAAAATTCTTATCCTTTAAATCATCATCAATGGTAGTTTCTTCTTCAATTTCAACGTAACTATCATTGTTGTAAAGGCGCGCCCTTAGGTGCACCTAAGGCGAAGGTGCAAGGATTGCGCCTCGCTGGTGGTCGAAGCGCCTCTGCTAATGGGGGCGCACGTTAGGCGCGCTTGTGATGCTTTTTCTTGAGGCGCCGAGGCTCAAAAAAGCGCGCCTTGAGAAAGCATTAATTTTATGCCGTAGGCCGACTATCGTTTGGACAAGACGCACTCTCAACTTCAAAAATCGAACAATTTTGTTCGATTTTTAGGGTCCTTTTTGTTTCAACGCATTCGATTTTGTCATCAAAAACACGCCGCTGCCTCCTCAGCCGCCGCCGCCGCCGTTAGGTATATATATTTTAAATATATGCAGCATTTTTCTTGTTTTTTAACTGTTTTGCATTTGAATTAATTATTTTTAACAAGCGACTAAAACAAGGTTATGCAGTATTTTTATGTTTATTTTTAAAATATTTTGCATTTAAATTAATTTAAGCTTAAAACAAAGATTTAAACTAGTTTAAACTTGTTAGTTCATTCACTGAGTTATGTTTCAAATTTCAAATTAAAATTTAGATATGTTTTAAAATTTATTGAGTTATGTTTTAATTTTAAAGTTAAAAGAGTTATGTTTTAAATAATTAAATCCACTACTTATATTTTAAATTTTAAATTTAGTTATGTTTTAAATTAAAATTTGCTAATTTAGTTATGTTTTAAAAATTAAAATTTAAAGAGTTATGTTTAATTTTAAACCTTTAAGTTTGAAGAGTTATGTTTTAAATTTACTAGTTATTTTTTAATTTTAAATTTAGTTATGTTTTAAATTAAAATTTACTAATTTAACTATGTTTAAAAAAATCATAGTGTTATGTTTCGATCATGTTTTAATTTTAGTTATGTTTTAAATGCTAATAAGTTGTGTATTATAGTTTGATGAGTTAAATAAATATTAGTTAGTAAAATAATTTAATAACTTTATTTCACTTTTTCCATTTTTGATTGGTGTGGATTCAAACACACAAACTTCAGCAAGTTCTTCCGTCGCACTTAGAAATCATAGAGCAGACATTGGATGGAACTACATTTTTTTAGCTGATGAAAACAATCCCAATAGCGCGACTTGCATATATTGCTTGAAAATTACTTCGAGAGGGGGGGGGGGGGGGGGAGGGAGGGTAAATAGAGCAAAACATATAATTCGAGGCTTTAGAAATGTTAGCACGTGTCCTAAATGTCCACCCGAAGTGAGAACTATTTTATTGGAAGCCATGGCAAATAAACAACGTAGAAAGATGCTATCAAAACTCATGCGAGCAATGAGTTAGGGAGCTATAGTTTTGGATTTGGAAGATGATGAAGTTGCACCCACTAATAAGAGCTTGAACATTGGTGGAAGGAATGGTGGAAAGAAGGCAAAATTGTCAAGGGGGGAATGCAAAAGGTCCGATTGATTTGCTAATGAGTAACTTGGCTTCAAGGCAAAACGCACATAACAGAATTTTAGGATCGACCAAATTGAGGCGATCAAGTACAAATGAAGCATTTGATAAAGAATTGAAAGCCAAAACCAATCAGTATATTGCTCATTTCTTTTATCAAGCTGGTATTACATTTGATGTTGCTCGTATGTATTCATTTAAGAACATTATTGAAGCAATTGATAGATATTGACATAATCTAAAGGCTCCTAAGTTGTGAATTCCATTGCTAAAGAAAGAGTTGGAGTATACAAATGAATTAATGAAGGGGCATAATGTCGAATGTGTGAAATATGGTGTCTTCATTATGTCAGATGGGTAAACAGATTAAAAGGGAATAACATTGATTAATTTTTTTAGTAAATTGTTCCTTAAGAACGATGTTTGTGGAATCAGTAGATATATCCTCTTATGTCGAATTGGAGGAAAAGATATTTGAGTTGCTTGGCAAGCCTGTTTTTTAAGAACATGCTGATTGCTTTGGTTTGATTTCCTTAGAATTCCTATTGATTTCAAACTATTATTGTGATGTATTTGAACCATTGTCTTCATCGGTTTCAGTGGCATTGGACGTACGTAAATATGAAGCGTATACTTCGCTATTTCGAAATGAATGATTTAACTATATATGAATTATCGAAGCGTGTTCTTCGATTGTATTTTATAAAAAGATCTGATTTGATGAACCTGGTCTTATCGGCGAGTTGATGGTTATCATATTTATGTTCAAAAATTACTTGTACGAATTACCAAACATTTTTTGCTACAATATTTTATATTATTTTTCAATTATGGAAAATTACTTGTAGGAATCACCAAATACCTTTTATTTTGTACGATATTTTATATTATTTTTCAATTATCGAAAATTACCTTAAGTGGAAATATAATCATCACAAAATAATAAACGTTTAGCTTGACCTATAAAATACCGAGTAGAAATGAAAATTATTATTGAGTTTAAAAAAATTGAGTAGTTCTAATTATATTAATACAACTGAAAGCAATGAATAAGAAAAAAAAAATTCAATTATGAAGGAAATGGTATGATTGAAAAACCATTTTAATAAGCAATCAACAAATCTCTTCTTATTCATTCTACTGAATAGAATAGAATAATCAGCATCTTGTGAACAAATCAACATCTTTGAATAAATTAGAACAGCTTGATATCTGCATTAACAACTCATGCAAAAGCGCCGAGCCATGCAGAGATCTCCAAGAATCGGGAAATTGCCATCAATGTCGATAGAACTTTCTCTCCATGGTTTGCTAGTGATTGTCTTGATATATCAATAATTATGTGTTTACGTTAGCACTTGAACATGTGATGACTCAAGAATTATGTGTTTACGTTACCACTCGAACAGATGATGACTCAAGTATTGGAGAATCAAGTGATAAACGGGTAAAAGAGACTCTAAATGAAATGATAACAAACGTCAGTCAAAGTTTAACGATAATATCTCAAGCATTTTTTTCTTGTTTAGATCGTATATCCAAAATAAATTCCATTTTAATTTATGTGCCAAGTAATTTGTTTTATTTTGTTATATTTGAGGCGAACAAGGTGTCAAAACCAAAAGCTTCATAAACACAAGGCACTCACTTACAGGAATTCTTTAAAATCATTCGTGAAACTAATGGATGTTTTAAAGCCCAAGGATGTGAATGCGTTAAAAGATCTACCGTTCTGAAATTTTGTCAATTTGGTACTTGTTAAAAAAATTGTTGTGCAGGATGTGTTGAAACATGCTACGTTTTAAATGCAATTATAAGTAGCTTCGATAAGAAAAAAGATGTATTTGTTTTCAAAGAAGAAGAGTTGATATTTGAAGCAAAAGAAATTGCTGTCATTTTCAGCTTACCCTTAGCAGGAATAAGAATTGACACATCTAAATATATTGAAAATGCAAGTATAGGGAAAGATGAGTGTGCATTCTTAGGAAGATGCGACAAAAAGATAAAATTAATAGAAAGAGCATTCAAATTGCGCTTGAAAAATCGATGGACAAAAATGATTATCATAAAGATGTTGCTAAATTGATTATTGCGTATCTTTTATGCACCTTTTTCCTAAACTCGAGCATGAATGCTTTGCAAAAAAATTTGTTGTCATCGATACTTCGATAGTCAACTTCGCAAAGATGAAAGACATTTCTTGGTATGCTACCATAGAAGAGCATCTAATGAAACAAAAACGTGTGCACAACCATAAGCCAAGAAAAATCACTGCATGCACCACAACTCTATTGGTATTCAAATTGCTTTTCTTGACTTATGGCTGTGAGCTCGTATTTGTTTCATTAGATGCTCTTATATGGTAGCAGGCTAAGAAACGTCTTTCATCTTTGCGAAGTTAACTATCGATAATAACAAACTTTTTTGTAAATCATTCCTCCTCGAGCTTAGGAAGAAGGTGCATAAAAGATACGCAATTATCAATCTAGTAACATTTTTATGATCTTCGTCATTTTTGTCCATCGATTTTTTAAAAGCAATTTGAATGCTCTTTTTATTAATTTTATCCTTTTGTCCTTGAAAGCATCTTCTTAAGAACGCATACTCATCTTTCCATATATTTGCATTTTCAATATGTTTAGATGTATCAATTCTTATTCCTGCTAAGGGCAAACCAAAAATGGCGGCAATATCTTTTGCTTCAAATATCAACTCTTCTTCTTTGAAAATGAATACATCTTTTTCCTTGTCAAAGCTACTTATAATTGCATACGTAGCGTTTTTCAATACATCCATCACAACGATTTTTTTTTAAGTACCAAATCGATAAAATTCCAGAATGGTAGATCTTTTAACACATTCTTATGGACATCCTTGGGATTTAAAACATCCATTAGTTTCATGAATGATTTTAAAGAATTTCCGTAAGTGAGTGCTTTGAATTGCTTTGTTTTCATGAAGCCAAAAGTTGACACTGTTTGCCTAAAAAATAATAAAATAAAATAAGTTGGCATATAATTTAAAATGAAACTTATTTTGGATATACGATCTAAACTAAAAAAATTGCTCGAGATATTACCGTTAAACTTCGACTGATATTTGTTATAATTTCATTTAGTGTCTGTTCTACCTGTTTACCACTTGATTCTCCACTACTTGAGTCATCATCTGTTCAAGTGGTAACGTAGCCACATAATTATTGAGTCATCACCTGTTCAAGTGGGTAACGTAAACTCATACTTTTTGATATATAGACAATCACTAGCAAATCATTGATAGTTCTGTCGACATTGATAGTAGTTTCCCGGTTCTTGAAGATTTTTGAATGGCTCTGCGCTTTTGTATGACTTGTTAATGCAGATATCAAGCGACTCTAATTTATACAAAGATGCTGATCCATTCACAAGATGCTGATTATTCCCTTGTATTCAGTAGAATGAATAAGAAAAAAAGAATCTTTTTAGTTGATTGCTTATTGAGGTAGTTTTTCGATGATACTGTTTCCTTTATGATGGATTTTTTTTTCTTTTTCTTTGCTTTCAATTTTATTAATATAATTGGAACTATTCAGTTTTTTCAAATTCAACAGCAATTTCTATTCGGTATTTTCTAGTTCAAGCTAAACTTATTATTTGATGTTGATTATATTTCCACTTAAGGTAATTTTGCATAATTGAAAAATAATATAAAATATTGTACGAAGTAAAAAGTGTTTGGTGATTCCTACAAGTAATTTTCCATAATTGAAAAATAATATAAAATATTGTACAATGTAAAAAAGTTTGGTAATTCTTACAAGTAATTTTTGAAAATTAAATGTGATAACCATCAACTCGTCGATAAGACCAGGTTCCTCAAATCGGATCTTTTTATAAAAAATAATCGAAGAACACGCTATAATAATTAAATCATTCATTTCGAAATAGTGAAGTACACACTTCATATTTACGTACGCCCAATGCCACTGAAGACAATGCTTCAAATAGATCCCAATAATAGTTTGAAAACAATAGGAATACTAAGGAAATCAAACCAAAGCAATCAGTGATCAAAGCAATAAAATATGGGCCATTGTGTTGACTCAATTTTATCAATGTGTTGACTCAATGAGTCAACTCAATTTAGTCAATGTGTCGACTCAATATGCGCCTCTCCAATAGATAATTACATTACATTAGTAATTAGGTAATTAGCCACTTAGACAAGATTTGTGAGTTGCAAAAACACACATTTGCACTTCCTTTGTTTGCTAAATCCCTTGCTTGCATCTTAAAACCCCTAAAACTCACAAAACATAAAATATGTGTTTGTCTCAGCTGAAACTAAAGCGACATATTTGAAAAGTTAGGCTAATTGTCACTCGCTAAATAGCCGAAGATAAAGCTGCTGCTCTCAAAATGGAATCGAAGATGCTAGGGCAAGGATGAAATTTGAATCGGCAATGCTAGAATTGAGGTAGAGTATGCTGATTTAAATGGATTTTTTATTTTGAATTTTTTTCCTCTAAATCCCTAACCGAAACATGAATTAAATTGGTGTAAGTGAAACATGAATGCGCTAAACGATTCAGAATTTACCCAAATTCTTTAGAATAAGTCTATGTAAAAATATTAGGTCTTTATTTTTGACATTTTGGGATAAAATCGCCGACTGGTTTAACGTCGAAATTTAACCATTGTCTTTTTCTTTTGACTATGTTGTAGTCTATGTAGTTGCATAGTAGAAATTGAACCATTTTCTTTTCCTTTTGACTGACGGTGGCATGTTGCCCAGTCATGTGCAACCTTTCTCCCGCTCCGAAAGTGCGTCGCATCTCTCCATGTCAATGTATCTCTTTCGGAAACCAACTCATCCTCTACTTCAACATTCGAACTATCTCCTTCCATCATACGGTCAGTCATATACTCATTTGGAACATCAATATCTTTCAAAGTAATTGTATCAATCAAATCGCTTCCCCTAAAGCGGTTCTTTAAATTTTGATTGTACTTGATAAACACTGGCTTTTGTTGCCTTTCATGCTCAAGTCTATTACGCTTTTTGATATGGATCTAATTAAAAAATGCTAATAACAAAATGATAGTATGTTTGAGACTTAAAAATACGAACAATTAGAATTTGAAATTAGTATGGAGTATTATGCAACAAACTCATATGCTAAAAAATGCTCTAATTTATTTCGCAATCGGATGCACTACAAGTCAAGCTTAAAATTTTTATCGTAAAATTTTGAAGTGCAGGGGTTGAATTCCATATAAGCCCCACTACTCGGCTAAAGAAAAAAAAATGAACTAATTAATATTTAATATCACTTATCCAATTTTTTTAACTAAAAGTATAAACTAACGCTTACCAGAGGATCGTGTCTCTTGATTTGATTGCTAAATTAGTACCAAATTGCCTCTTTGTTTTCGTATATAAAGTTAATTGATCCATTGTCTTCTCTTGCTTGTCACACGAAAGAAATCTCTCAACATATCCGTACACTCCACATGTTGCTTCTTCATTATGCTCAGTGAAAGGATCTTTGTAGAAGAGGATTGAGAAAATGACCCGTCGCATGCAATGGATAATGAAGTTGATATTTTCATCTTTTATCAATTATGACAAAAATATCTTTGTACTTCTCTTCATCTTTAAAAGAATTTTCAATGGTTTCTTTAGCTCGATCCATTGCTTTATATAAGTATCACATTGTCGGTCTTTATTAGCATCAACTAGTCGAAGAACACGAATCAGAGGGCCCATCACTTTAAGAGTATATGTGTTGTCATTTCAAAAGTGTGTATTCAAGACCGTATCATAAGCTTTCTTCCCTTTTATTTCTTTTGCCCACTTACTTCTATTCCACTATTCGATAGTGAACATTGCATGTAGAGAAGTTTTTGACTTGTGCAAAATAGTTGCAAAACGTGTAACTCCAAATCTCACTAGTTCTTTGTTTCCATTAAACTTTCTTATCATATTCAATACATCACTATGGTTATGAGTAAATCCCGAAAGGGCAACTCCTTTTTGAATTGTGGTTTCCACCTTATTTATTTTTCCAATATTCTCGAGAACGAGGTCAATGCAATGAGCCGCACAAGGAGTTCGATATTAAATTTTCCTTTTTGCAATTAGTAACTCACCTAGATCATAAAAGAAAAATATGAATTTCATTAGTTTCAACAAAGATGAATAATTATCGTATAAAATTTTATAAATAGGCATTTGATAATTAAAAGTAGAACTCACTTCCTAATTTAAAATTACTTGCATTATCCGTTATAACGTGAACAACATTCTCCACTTTCTTTCGACAAACTTGTCAAGTAACTCAAATATATTTTCCCCTGATTTGACATAAGAGGTTGCATCTACTGATTCCACAAATATTGTTCCTAAAGAACAATTTACTGAAAAGTTTATCAATGTTCTTCCCTTTCGATCTGTGCACCCATTTGATATGATGGAGCAACCATATTTTACCCATTCGGCTTTATTCCCCTTCATTAATTCATTGGTATACTTCAACTTTTTCTTTTTCAGTGGAACTCTCAATTCGTGATAACTTGGAGGCTTTAGAATAAGTTCATATCTACCAATTGCTTCAATTGTGTCGTTAAATGAATCCATACGAGCAACATTAAATGCAATACCGGCTTGATAAAAAACGAGTAATATACCGATTGGTTCAGCTCTAAATTCTTTATCAAACGCTTCATTTATACTTGATTGCCTCAATTTGGCCGATCCTAGAATTCCGTCTTGTTCACTTTACTTTGAGGCTAAATTACTCGTTAGCAAATCAATTAGAACTTTTGCATTTGCCCTTGACGATTTTGCCTTCTTTCCAATATTTCTTCCGTCAATGTTCATTCTTTTATTAGCGAGCACAACTTCTTTAACTTCATCATCCTTTAAATCCAAACTATAGTTTCCTAACTCATTGCTCGCGAAGTTTTTGCATTGTTTACTTGACATGGCTTCCAATAAAATAATTCACTTCGGGTGGACATTTAGGACACGTTAGCACTTCTAATGCCTCAAATTTAATGTTGTTTTGCTTTATTTATTCCCTTTGAAGTAACTTTCAAGATATACATACAAGTCATGCTATTGGTGGTGTTTTCATTTGCTAAAAAAATGTAGTTTCATCCAGCGTCTGCTCTACGATTTTTAGGTGTGACAAAAGAATCTGCTAAAGGTTGTGTGTTTGGATCCATATCAACCTGAAATGAAAAAAGTGAAATAAAGTTATTAAAGTATTTTACTAACTAAAATTTATTTAACTCATTAAATTATAAACATAACTTATTAGCATTTAAAACATAACTAAATTTTAAAATTAAAACATAACCATAACATAACACTATAATTTTTTTAAATATAATTAAATTAGTAAATTTTAATTTAAAACATAACTAAATTTAAAATTAAAAAATAACTAGTAAATTTAAAACATAATTCTTTGAACTTAAAGGTTTAAAATTAAAACATAACTCATTAAATTTTAATTTTTTAAACATGACTAAATTACTAAATTTAAATTTAAAGCATAACTAAATTTAAATCTAGAATATAAGTAATAAATTTAGGGAATTTTATTGAGAAAGACAAACTTTCAAAAAAACCGCAATGACGGCTCTTCAAAATTTAGTCATAAGGATAACATATAAAAAAAAACGAAATATACAGTATCATTATATGGGAAGGTTATGCAAAACTGATATCGTGCACATTGTCCTTCTCATAGAATTTTTGTTCTTATGGTATATTTAGTTGAAAAGTTTGTCCTCGCTAAAAAATTGAGACCTTGTCCTTAGAATTAAAAAATTAATGAATTTTGCCCTCAATCATATTTTCCTGTAAATATAATTATTTAAAACAAAACTCAATAAATTTTAAACATATCTATTTAAAATTTAAAACATAACTTGGTAAATCAGCTAACAAGTTTACACTAAAGTTTAAACCTTTGTTTTAAGCTTATATTAATCTAAATGCAACACAATTTAAAAAAAAAAAACACGTTGCATAACAATTAAAAAACATCATGCTGCATAACCTTGGTTTAGTCACTTGTTGAGCGGTTATTGAAACACAAAATTTAAGTCATTGGATCAGTTTGTCTTTAAGTGAGGGATGGAAATCAGAGGGCAATCTAATGATGAATGTTCATTGTGTCACCATTTGTCTATTTTTTATGTTCATTATAAACTTTCCCTTAATTTAAATGCAAAACTATTTAAAAAAATGCTCCATATATATAAAAAAAAAAAACAACAGAGGCAGCAGCGATAGAGGATGCGACGGTAGAGGCAGAACAGAGGCATAAGGTGGTGGCGTGATTTTTTTGTCGAAGTTAAATGCGTTGAAACGAAAAGAAAACCCTAAAAATCAAACAAAATTGTTCGATTTTTGAAGCCGAGAGTGGGTCGTCCAAGCGATAGTGGGCCTAGAGCATTAAATCAACGCTTTCTCGAGATGCGCTTTTTTGAGTCTCGGTGTCTCGAGAAAAAGCGCCAGAGGCATGCCTTACGTGCGCCTCCGTTAGCGGAGGCGCCTCGACCACCAACGAGGCACTATCCTTGGGCCTTCGCCTTAGGCGTGCGCCATAACAAATATGCATACAATTCGGTTTTGATTAGGGCCAGGAAAAAAAATCAAATGCACAAAGCCAAATCAAAGGCAATCAAACTGAAATGAAAGCTAAAATCAAAGGAAGTAGAAATCGATAGAACAACTTGTGCAAAATCAAACTTTGATCAAGCTCAAATTTGAACTAAATCCATGAATTTTTTAAAAGCTTTTGGTATCATATATCCTTTCTGTTCTTCTCCATGCCCTAGCAATCAACCTCGATTTTTAGAGGAATGGTAGATGTTTCCTACAAAGATTTTAAATCTCGGATATCAATCATGTTTCTTCTCTCGGTATCGTATCGGGGGATCTTGGATGAGACGAGTGCAGCTCCGGCGCCAATATCAGATTTACATCTCGGATCTTAAAGTTCATCTCAGGACCATATCAGAGTATATTTTGTGTTAAAAATTAATTTGATTACATAATAATATTTGAATTTACTAAAATATATAGAAAATTAAGCTAACTTGATTTGTCAATGAAACAATAACACATCAATGTAATTTATAACGAAAAATGTAAAACCACTTTATTTATTATTTGATGAGTAATTGAATAAAGAACAAAAAAAACACGATGTCCATAGGTCACTGCAAACAAGTGCGCCATAAAAATGTTACAATCAGAGGGTGTCATTTTCATAACCTTTTATATTATAGGAAGAAGCTATAAATGTACTTACCAGAACACCAGGCAAGAAGCTACAGATGCGTACAACAAAAATAATTTTCGGTCAATACGAAGAGTTTAATAAAATCCACTTATTGGGGGGAATGTATTTTGAGAATGCTGACAAACTTTACTACAACTAAAACATAACCTCATGACAAACAAAATTTCATTAAAATAGAGAAAACCCTAACATATTTGTGGAGAGTAGCGAGCGAAGCTGCTTTGTCGGAAGTAAGAGCGAGCTGTCGAGAGTCAAAAGCAGTTGTGTGCCGTCGAGAGTTGGAAGTGTAGTTTGATTTTTATTTATTTATGAAAAAATGGAGTTTCATTTTTTCCTGTGGCGAGAAAGTTCGATTATTTGATGAAGGAGTTCGATCTTTTAAAGGGAGGAATCAGATAACAAAGCAAGAATTGTGTTGATTGATGATGGGCTGAGAATCAGATGAGTTTATTTTTACCCAAAAACCAATAAATCAATCGATATCTCGGGAATATCATTTTGCTTTGAATATCGATCGATATATTCAAAAGGAGATATCAACCGATATCTTCTGGTTTTTTTCGTTTCAGTCTTCAACCAAGATATCAATCGAGATTTAAAACACTGTTTCCTACTGGGTTGGGCTGGAATGTTTATTTTGATTTATTTTTGGACTAGACAGACTTAGGTTGCCAGTTAATTTTCAGTTTAGTAAAGTGATGGTTAACTAGGGCTTCAAAATAACAAGGGTTTAGGCGGCGGCAGAGGAGGCGACGACAGAGGCGGAACAGGCGGCGGTAGAGTAGGCGACGATAGAGGCGGAACATGCGGTGGAGGTTTAAGGCGATGGTGTGATTTTTTTCTTGGTCGAAGTCGAAAGCGCTGAAACAAAACGGAAAACCCTAAAAATCAAACAAAATTGTTCGATTTTTGATGCTGAGAGTGGGACGTGTCCAAACGATAGCGGGCCTAGGGCATAAAATCAACGCTTTCTCGAGGTACGCTTTTTTAAGCCTTGGCGTCTCGAGAAAAAAATGCCACAGGCACGCCTTACGTGCGCCTCCGTTAGCGGAGGTGCCTCAACCACCAGCAAGGCGCAATTCTTGCGTCTTTGCCTTAGGCGCGCACCTTAACAAATACGCATACAATTCAGTTTTGACTAGGGTCAGGAGAAAAAAATAATCAAAATTAAATACGCAAAGCCAAATCAAAGGCAATCAAACTGAAATGAAACCTAAAATCAAAGGAGGTAGGAATCGATAGAACAACTTGTGCAAAATCAAACTTTGATTTCATCTTCAACAAATCTAGCTCAGATTTGAACGAAATCCATGAATTTTTTAAAAGCTTTTGGTGTCATTTTTTCTTTCTATTCTTCTTTCAGTTTTTATGCATGCCCTAGCAGTCAACCTCGATTTTGAGAGGAGTGGTAGATGTTTCCTACTAAGATTTTAAATCTCGGATATCAATCATGTTTCTTCTCTCGGTATCCTTTCGAGGGGATCTTGGAAGAGACGAGTACATCTCCGGCGCCAATATCAGATTTACATCTCAGAGCTTAAAGTTCATCTCAGGACTATATCAGAGTATATTTTATGTTAAAAATTAATTTGATTACATAATAATATTTGCATTTACTAAAATATATTGGAAATTAAGCTAATTTGATTTGTGAATGAAACAATAACACATCAATGTAATTTATTTATAAAGAAAAATGTAAAACCAGGTTATTTATTATTTGATGAGTTACTGAATAAAGTGCAAAAAAAACACGATGTCTAATTCATAAATCACTGTGAACAAGCCCGCCATAAAAATGTTACAATCGGAGGGTGTCGATTTCATAACCTTTTATATTATAGGAAGAAGCTATAAATATACTTACCAGAACACAAGGCAAGAAGCTACAGCTGCGTACAACAAAAATAATTTTCGGTCGATACGAAGAGTTCAATAAAATCCACTTATGACGGGATGTATTTGAGAATGCTAACAAACTTTACTACAAGTAAAACATAACCTCTTGACAAACAAAATTTCAGTAAAATAAAGAAAACCCTAACATATTTTTTGAGAGTAATGAGTGAAGCTGCTTTATCGAAAGTAAGAGCGAGCTGTCGAGAGTCAAAAGCATTTGCGTGCCGTCGAGAGTTGGAAGTGAATTATGGGAAAATGGAGTTTTATTTTATTTTCCTATGAGGGGAAAAGTTCGATTATTTGATCGAGTTCGATCTTTTAAGGATAGGGATCGGATAACAAAGCAAGATCTGTGTCAATTGATGATGGGTTGAGAATCAGTAAGATGAGTTTATTTTTACCCAAAAATAATAATAAATCGGTCGATATCTCGGGAATATAATTTTGCTTTGAATATCAGTCGATATATTCAAAACAAGATATCAACCTATATCTTCTATTTCGTTCGTTTTAGTCTTCAACCGAGATATCGGTCAATATTTAAAACACTGTTTCCTGCTGGGTTGGGCTGGAATGTTTATTTTGATTTATTTTGGGACTGGACAGACTTAGGTGTTTAGTAGAGTGATGGTTAACTAGGGCTTCAAAATTACAAGGGTTAGTATATTTATTGTTCGGTTTAATTTGATTATGACTGGGATTTAGTTTAATTTGCTTTACAAAAGTCATTATTATAACTTAATTAGCTAACCATTGAAACTCGAAAACATGGCCAAAACCAAAAATCAAAACAGAAATTTTTGAAATTTCTTGGATCGTTTGAAATAAAGAATATTTTTAATGATCAAACCGAGATTCCAGAGACTCGAACCTCGGTTAAAACAATTGAGGGTGATCTGCCTATGTTTGTTATTAAAAGAAGAATATACAAATATGTTGGGTGAAAAACAACATGACATAGAAAGCCTGCCTCTGCATTTTAGTTTTTTACTCCCTGTTTATATTTGTTTCAAAACACATTTTTGTATATTTCAGCACAATAGCTTCAAATTATTTACCCTTACTATTGACTTCTGTTTATAAGTTTAAATGTGTTGAACTATGTCCATATATGCACGGTTAAAATAGTCCTACAATCTATTCAGCTGGATAGTTGACATATTTAAACTAGAAATTTGTAGGAAGCCAATTTCCAACATATTTCATGTTCATATCAGAAATGGATATTAACAGACAATATATGGCTTTCAGTTTGGTTTATAAAAAATATAAATACGGGTTTGTACTGTATATGCGTGCTGATGCCGTTTTTGTTGATTTCTTTCTTAGGATACCATAACAGGGTTTTTGCTGGCTGGAGTTGGTAATGTTGATCTAAGGAGAAACACAAACTATCTTATTGTCGATTCAAGTATGCTCCTGGTTCATTTTTGTATTTGATAAAATCTGGTTTATACTGATTTTGTTTTGGTATCGATCTTTCCAGTGGTTTGTTCCAAAATGCATAACCCAATGGCAACAGACTTATATAATCATGCATAAATTTGGTTAACATTGACTTGATATATACCACGGAAACACTCCATATTGCCTCCCATTTTGGATACTATATTATGCTACATGCAGAATCATTTTTAGGGTATTATTCCACACACGATGATCATTTTATTTTTCTTATTATTGCATACTGGAAAATGTAAAGTAGATCTCTTTAATTATTCATGTTTATGAAGTTTGAAATGTTGACATACTTTGATGTTATCATATTGAACTTATCTTGGTTGTATTACATCCGAACCAGATGATTTGATAGAATTGTTTTTTTTTTTCTTTTCTTTTTTTCATTATTCTTTTTGCATTTTTAAGAGATGACTATCTGTATTGATATGTAAAGTATTGTTGTTGAACAGAAACCACAGTCAAAGCAATCGAGGATGCTTTCAAAGACTTCACTTCCAAAGAAGATATTGCAATTGTTCTCATTAGCCAATATGTAAGTTTTACAAAAACCTACAACGTTCTTATTCACTTGATGATAATTTGTGATTAGGATTAAGATTGAACAACCAAAGGTAATTGAATGTATTTCCAAGATTAGGTTGTCATAATTGTAGTTTGTAATGTTTATTAATGGGATATTTAATGCAGTTTTAACTCTTATGATTCATAGTGATATTCTGGTTCACGTTTTGTTAAAAAACAGTACAAGTCACATGCTTGTTTTTTAACTCTTAAAATTTTGCACACAAATTAAGGAAAGTTAAAACGGAATTAGTTAAACCCTAAATTCCCACTTTCCAATGTTAAATGCATTAGTTCTAACTTGGTTTTTGTAGCATTCTCCTCGGCTTATGCACAAATTAAACAAACTGGGAGCAAAAAGTATGATAACATAGGGGACCAGTGCTGCATGCAGCTGCTGCATTGGAAAATCATAAATGCAGCTGCACATTGGAAAAGGTTAACAATCGCAGAACGTCATATATTAAAAAAAAGTAGGAAACTTCATAAAACGTCTAATATTTGGAACTGGAGGGAGTATATGTATTATACATGATTGATGAAACCAATGTTGAGCCTAAAAGTTGTTGCTTCTTTTAATTGTTATTCAATCTAGAGAATGTTTTATGGATGTTGAGTGTAATAACTCAAGTATTTTTTACTCATATTCAGGAGGTAAAAAAAACAGCATAACAATAGTTTTAAAATCTTAACCATGACTATTAAACGGGGAACGAACACTCATTTTTGCGAAGTGAATGCCAGTGTGCGACTATAAACGCTTACATGTAATGTCTAGCTTCACATTACATGCACACATGCATTAGATCATTTTAAGGTGATCATAAATTTGTAATACATAATATGAATGTTGTAAAAATTAAGTATGGCCAAATGCTGAACTGAGTATGATTTCAATGGAGAGTGGTCTAATGCACGTTTCTTGCTGGTATATTATTAGTGCATGTGTACTTAACTGTTTAGTTGGAAATGTAACCAATCATGTTCCGTATACGGAACCTTTTGCAGGTGGCTAACATGATAAGGTTTCTTGTTGATAGCTACAACAAGCCAATTCCAGCAATATTGGAGATACCGTCGAAGGATCATCCATATGATCCGGCCCATGACTCTGTGCTTTCTCGAGTCAAGTACTTGTTTTCAAATGAATCCGTGGCGTCTGAGAGGCGCTGATCTGCTGAGGGTTACTGCTGTTGCAGTGTGCTTTTTTATATTCTTTGACTTTCAAATACTCCCAAATGCTTTATTTGCAAGTTTTTCTTCTTCTATTGTATGAAATAATTGAAGTCCTATGTTTGGAACTTCCATGTACTATCTACCCTTGTGATGAATTACATGATTATTAACCAGAGCATGAGTATAATTGGAGCTGTTATTTTTGCTTGTTTAATATTACAGAATTAGTTCGATCGTCTTTTGATAATTTTCAATGAAACTACAAAACAGAAGATAAATAGTTGAAGGTCTTACCACATGCGGGCCTTGCAATGCTACTCTGTCTGTCAATGGTCAGGGGTGCACTTTCCATTATTACGAGATACGTAGTGTTAACCCTATCCGTACTTTTCAACCATATATAAAACAACACCTTCAAATAATACATGGGCACATGGATGGATCGTGATAAGGATGGTAGACTGGATCGTGGTGCAAAGCAATGTGTTGGATCAAAGAAATCAATGGATCAGATCGTGTGCTACAAAGCATGGATCAGCCTAGAACAACATGGGTCGTTGATCTGCTGAAGACTTGGATTGGGCAATGATAATTGATCCATGCAACAATGCAAACATAGATCAGTGCAGACATGTTTCACGCTAAAGATGGATCGGCCAAAATCATGGATTAGCACGATCGGATCAGCAGGCACGTACCTGTATAAATAGTGGATCGGTTGTACTTATTTCTTAAAAACTGTGCTCACATGAAATGCATGGATGATGGATCGTGGACCAAATAAAAAGAAGCTTGCATCATAAATCGGCCATACCCGGCAGTCATGGATCGTGTAAGGTGTTAATGCAAAATATGGGTGTGCATGTGAAAAAAGGTTTGGAAGCATACACAATGGAGATACATGGGCAAGGCTGTGTATGGGTCGACCCTCTCAGGTGATGCATGGATCGTGCATAAAACATGAAGCATACACATGACTCGGGCGTATCTAAGCATGGATCGGTGGTGCTTGATGCTGCATGAAGCATGCCATTTCATGTATTGGGATCGTTCATATTCAGATCATTCACATTGCAAATGGAACATGGATCGTTTATGGATTGCTTATATGGTTAAGATGCATGAATGAATATGGATAGTGCACAATCCATGGACATGGAGTGCAAGTTTTCATGGACCACATACGTGGGCAGTGTATACTTTACTGTAAACTCCATGACACTCATACCTCCGCCTATAAATACTAGGCCGCCTCACATATAAAAGAAGTTAGATTTTATCCTCCCGAGGGGCTGCCATTATCGATCTCAAGCTTATCCAACATCATTCAAGCTTCTCAAACATCATTCTCCTCTAAAAATCATTGAACTTCTTCACCTGGCTCGCTTATCAAGATCAAATCCTATGATCATGGCTGTTTGTGGAATTCGAGTGAATTTCTATGCTGGAATTAAAGAATAATTAGAGAATCATTGTAAATAAGCGAGAAAAGTTGTGAATCGAGATCAAACTTGTAATTTGTAATGGAGAAATTAATGAATTGTGCATTCAAAGTGGACGTAGGCTTAAATAGCGGCTGATCCACTATAAATCCTGTGTTCTACTTTGCTTTTCTACTATTTGCTGCTTTTAATCTAGTTTTTCTGCAATTTAAAGGTGTTTCTACACCTCTCTGGGTGTTAATGTCGTTTTTCAGTGTTAACATTTTGGTGCCCACCGTGGGGCTCAAACCCATGACCGCAAGGTTAAGAGCCTTGGTTTGGAAGGTTTGAAGCATGTTCTTTCACTATAGATTCGCAAGGTCTGAAAGGCATGATCCTTCGAAGAGTTTCTCAAAAAGCTAGAAGGTTATCTAACAATGACACCTTCGAAGAAGAAGAATAGTTGATCTACAAGGCTTTTTGGAGATGTTGTTGGTGACACCAGGTCTCTCCTCCGGCGAATAACCCTATCGTTGCTCATACTTCGGGAGGTGAAGTAATTCGAGGAGAATTTAATGTGTTGTAGCCAATTTTAACCGACAAATGGAAGCCTCAAATAAAGCCTTGATGGATAAGTTGAATGCTCTCCTAGCCGCGCAAAAACCAATAATATCGGCGACAAATGGGCTTGAATGCCGTTATCTCCCCATATACCTGGAAGGAGTCCCTATCACTATCCAGAGTATAGCTGGAAGCACTGCCGTGGAAGAAAAGAAGGATGTCGCAGGGCAGAAAAAGAAAAACGAAGACAATGGAAGAGGGGAAAGGAAAAGTCCTGTCTGGGGGTTCCCAATCAAGTCTCCGACCCTTGATTTATTCGGTTGGCTGAGATGAACGTTGTGTTAAGAAAAAGTCCTGTCTGGGGGTTCCCAATCAAGTCTCCGACCCTTGATTTACTCGGCTGGATGAGACGAACGTTGGGTTAAGAAAAAGACCTGTCCAGGGGCACCCAATCAAGTTTCCGACGCCTAATTCAGTCGGCTGGCTGAGGCGAACATTGGGTTAAGAAAAAGACCTGTCCTGGGGCACCCAATCAAGTCTCTAACGCCTGATTTGCTCGGCTGGCTCAGATAAACGTTGGGTTAAGAAAAAGACCTTTCTGGGGGCACCCAATCAAGTCTCCAATGCCTGCTCGGCTGGTTGAAACGAACGTTGGGTTAAGAAAAAGATCTGTCCAAGGCACCCAATCAAGTCTCCGACGCCTGATTTACTCGGCCGGCTGAGACGAACGTTGGGTCAAGGAAAAGACCTAACCGGGGGCATTCAATCAAGTCTCTAATGCCTGATTTACTCGGCTGGCTGAGACAAACGTTGGGTTAAACAAAAGACCTGTTCGGGGGCATCCAACGGAGTCAATAAAATCAATTCTCTCGACACATCGATAAAGTTGGCCTAAACCAAAGACCTTTTTAAGCGGGGGCACATGAACTAAAGACTCCCAAGCGGAAGCACTTGATCATCTAATAAAGCAGGGTATCCTAATGTATTGACAAGCTTAGAGGCTCTCTACTTAGTAGTAAAAACAAAAAGATGTCGCCAACAAAGTTGAAAATTTCTAGTACATCAATCAAAATCAAAGGAACCTGGCGAATTGATCACATATAGCTTATGCAGTTCGTGATGACCTATGGTATGGGGACAACACAACCACACTGGAATGGAACAATGCTTAGAAAACATACCACAAGCTCATCATGACATCGTAATAAACAAAAGACTTGCATTTTATAAAGAAGTAAAGACTTGCACTCAGCAAATAAATGAATACATTGAAATATACGAGCTAAAGTACAACAAAAAGCAGTTTCATTTCATTCATTTCATTGAGCAAGTTTTTACAAAGTTCAATAGCAAGGACCGACACTCGCACAAAATCCGATCAAAAGAAACTACAGACAAGAAAGCTACATAAAGCGGAATAAGCAGTCAAAAGCCTCAATCCTTCTTCTTCCCGCCTTTAAAAGAGTCACCCGATTTTAATGGGAGTTTTCTAGGTCTGGTCTAAGAAGTTTTGATGACGGATTGACTTGCATCTTTATCTTCTTCATCATCTTCAAGAGTGTCAAGAGAAGGCGGAACATGTGTTTTCTTTCGGACACTACGTTTCATCCTGCGCCTTTTTGATGTTGACTCAACATCTTTTCCTGAATGGCCCTTAACATCTTTCTCCAGGCTCTCCTCTAGATCTTCGAAATCTTCTATTCCCCCTCCAGACAAGATGGTTGGGTCATCTAAACCGTGAAGTGTAGCAATCTTTTCTGATTGTGATCCAGGCTGGGAAGCGGGAGTAAACTCAAGGGCTAGAGAAGGGTCGCCTGGCTAAGGAGTTACGGCCAAAGTGCTTGCCGTCACTTGAATAGAAGGAGTAAAGATGGCTTCGGTTCCCGACCCTCCAGGCACGATAGCAGAAGGCTTTGGAGTGTCCAGGCCTAATTTAAATGAACAATAAGCAAGAAATTCATCGTATCCAAATGGAGTGAATAAGAAGTTCGGCAGGTTTTACCTGAGCTGAGAGGGCTTCTGACGTTTACCTCATAAGCGTTCGAGTCATCATCGTTGCCATCATCGCCCTCTGAATGTTCCTCAACGGCCTCTTTCTTTTCATCAAGACTAGTAGTGGGCATAGTGGAAGACACAACAGGTGGCTTGGGATTAGAAACATTGGCATCAGTGGAAGTAGTGTCAACAGTGGTAGCACTTGTGTTTGGAACATGCTCCCTAAAAGATTCGACTCCAACCTCTAAGCCACGCTCCTTCCTAAGCTCTTATTTTCCTTTGGCAAGGGCAGTACGGGATTCATTATCCAAATAATTCTCCAAGAGCTCCTCTTCTGTATAACCATTGCCCTCGAGCTGCGCAAGAATTGCCTCCCAAACCTTAACCAGAGTAACCAGATACTTGTCTTCCAGGAAAGATAAACTTCTTCGCACCATAACACTAGGAGTGTAAAATTTAAATAAAGTGGAGTTGAAACCAGCCGTAGTCTCAGCATGTGCTTTTTCAACATCCACCTTATCCAAAAGGGCTTGATCCCTTGTTCGCTCAACTTCTTCCATTGTGGCCTTTAGCAAAGAAATCACTAACTTCTGAGAATTAACATTTTTCTGCAAGCTGACAGTGTTTTCTCGATAAGTCTCGACAACCTTATGCTCCAAGGCCAATTTATCTTCAGCATTCTTCTGGGTTGAATGATCATCTTTAAGATGGGTGTTTAACATGTCTTCCCTTTGCTTATGGGAGGAAGTGACAACAGTAAGCTCGTCCTTAATCCTCTTATTTTGAGTCGCCAACTCCTTATTCTTCTTGGCAAAAGATTCAACAGCAGCATCACGTGCCTTGAGAGTTTTGTCCCATTCAGCCTTATCATTCTCCATGGTTAGCATAGCCTCATGATTAAGTTTGTTGACTCTTCGGAGTTCACTTACAAGCTTCTGCCAATTAGTTAGCCTTTCAACATCATCCTTCATCATCTCGAGATTCCTGAGCATTGCCTCTCTATTTGTTGGTCTTACGTCCAAGTCATAGCGAACTCCTTTTAAGAACCAATTGGGGAATCTTGTAGAAAGTGTAGAATGTGATGCTGGGAGAGAGTAAGGTGGCCTCTTAATGATTTGATTGAAGTCGATAGGAGGGGAAGTAGCGGCCGGAGGTGTAATTGCTTTAAGGCTTGTGGAAGTTTGAACAGCGGAAACAGGATCCTTGTCGGTTCTGGCACATTTATCATCTCCACTAAAATCCTTATCCTTGTCATCCTTTTCCTTCCTCTTCTTTCGGTCATCTTCCTCCCGTCTATCTCGGTCATGACGATCATCACAGGTTTTCCTACTCCACTCATCCCACTCCTGTTGGTCCGTACCTCTTGAGCCTTTCTTGTCCTTCTGTCCTCATCAGACTCCTTGTGAGGACGATATGGATCATAGTGCCACAGATGATAAGATCCCATATAACGGTTGAAATCTTCCATATATGAATGGTTCATGGTTGTACCTGAAACAAAGGAAAACATGATATGAGTATTTAAAGTAGTAAATACTGAGGTAAGACAGAATACACATGCAAGACATCAAAAAGCTCTAAGTGTATGTTGTGTGTGATCTAACGTGCATCAACCAACGAACCACTTGTTGCTTTCGGAGTCAAAGTGGCTGCAATCTCATAAATGGGTTTTCGAGATGGAGGAGTAAGGGCTAAGTCGGAAGATGTCTTCGGAACTGATGTAGTAAGTTGGGAAGTTGTAATATCACTCGTGAAAAGCTTGCCCCAGGCTACAACAAGATCGCTCAAGCCCCCATATATGTCAAAAAATTCATCCTCAGTTGTGATTGGAAGCATGGGGTTGGTGTCGCCTCTTTCAACATTGGAATCGCCTTTACCCGCGATCTCTCCTTCGTCAAGCTGTTCACCAATCTTTGCGGGAGCTTTTCCCTCATGATGGGTAACTTCTTCCTCCTCGGTAATGGAAAGAAATTTAGGCTGGGTAGATGATACAACTTTGCTAACAAGGTCCGAACACTTCTGATGCATCGGTCGATGAATGAGAAGCAAAAAGAATCTCACAAGGAAGGAAAGACCGAGAGGGGTCGAGCAGCCCAAACTGGTCAAGAAATTCTTCCTTGATCAAGAACTTTTTAGTCCTCTCCTTGTCATTAACAGCCTTCAAATTCTCGAAAGTATATTTGCAACCACCGGAGTCTTTGACAAGAGATGGCATTTCTACAAAGGAAAGGAAAATTCAGTGCATAATAATCGAGACTTAGAAAAACTAAATGAAGAGCTCTGAGCAGATGTTTTCACCTCCTTCCATACAAATGCCGTAAAATCTATCCGGGCATCGAATGAAAATGAATTGGTTCACGAATCCTAAAGCGCTATCTTGTAAGTCGAGAATAAGTCGATGATTTCGAGCGCCTTCGACAAACATAACAGAAGGGTGTTTTTTTTTCCTCCTTTTGAATACACATAAATAGCAGATGTCTTGAAAAGTTGGCATACAACGTATTGGTCTCATAAAAAGCACACATAGCCCTATTAAAATGGCATAGCCATTCAGGTGCAGCCGAAAGGGGGAAATTGCTAAGTGTTGAAGGAACATCTGCAGAAACGGATTAAAAGGAGGAATGACTCCACTCATTAACACATGTCTGCTAACTGCAGCAAAGTCAAAGGGTGGACGATCAAAAAATTTCCCTTTCCCCAGTAATCTTGCGTCAGCTTAGGGAATACCAAATTGAGCGCATGCATGATTAAAAACACGTTGAGTTAGCGTTGAGGGGCGTCTCTCCAACGGCGGATTGCCAATAGAACAGGGAATAAGAAAAGACTGTTGTGCTACTGATCACAAAGGTGCAGTCGTCCTAACTTCAGAAACATGAGTTGAAGCTCCAACTTGAGAAGAAGTAATTATCTCTTCAGAATGATGATGAGTCGTCTGTCGAGTATCCATTCTACACAAGCATTATCGTTTTTAAATAATTTATAGGTATGCATTTCCTAAAGTGTGAAGTATTGTGCAAAATTATGTAACGAAGCTTGAAATCTGCAGTCAGCATGTGTCAATTAGCGAATCTTAAGCGTCATTGCAAATTCAATTTAGAATGTCGTATATATGCAAACGATGTTCGACAAGTTACAAATGATCGAACGAAACAATATTGTATGGGCACTTCATTCAGTTCAAGTTAAGAAATTCGCTGTAGTTCATTTTTAATAATTAAACTAATCTGTCTTTGACATGGGCAATCGACGACAAAAGATTTGCCCAAAACGGTGCAAGTGTTCTTATTATTACAGGACATCAATAAAAAGAGGCTGATTCAATTGGTTTGATCATCTTCAACTTGGATCACTTAAAGATTAACAATATCAATGAACGAACTAAAGCCAATTGATGCAATTTTGCGTCTAGCAATCCACGGTCTGAGAAAGCTCAACGACCAACGATCCCCAGACACAATCCATTGATCGGCCAAGGTGTGCGGTCCATCAATCGCTCAAAGCACATGATCCACAGAAAGTCACGATCAGACTTCGACATTTTAAGTCCTAAATTGCCGAGTTTGATCTAAAGTGTGATACAAAAGAATTACAACCAAATTTACTTGCCACAATTCCCAAATTATCTAGATCAAGTTAAAGCACGGATCATCAAGACAAGCAATCGACAAAGAAATTCACGCATCATCATAAAACCATGGACAATCGATGCACCAAAAACACAAGTCATTACACAAAAATTTCGAAGAACACTTCATCCAAAATGTGCAATCGACAAAGGAATTTACAAAGTCATATGTCATTCTAAAACCCTAGAGTGCTGAATCCAATTTGAAGTATAGCTCATCAAGGTACACACACCCAAAATGTGCAATCGACGTAGTAATTTACAAAGTCACACACGTCGTTCTAAAACTCTAGAGTGTCCAATCCAATTTGAAGTACAGCTCAACAAGGTACACAGTCAAACAAAATCAATTATTCAACACCCTAAACCCTAGGTAATCGGGATGGTGAAAGGAGCTCAAGTATAAACTTTGAAGAATAGCAACACCTATGGTTAATGGCAATGACCGGAAATGATCAGATTTCGGTGATGGAAACTCGCATGGACTTGGAGATGTCGAGTGATTCGGATCAAGAAAACGATCACAAACAGTTTTCGGATTGGATGAAATCGTGGTGATGGATGGATTTGGGTAAAGATTGAGGTGCTCCGATAGCCAACAGTGGTGTTTAGTTCAACGTCGGCGTAGAACACGATCAATAGCAAGGCAGATGTTTCGGGTGAAGAGGGTTTTCTCCAAAAAATTCGAATCTCAGAAAAATACTGGCCTTAACAAAATAAAATGAAGAGAAGAAGAAGTGGTTCAAAAGAAATATATAGCAGCTTTTGGAACAAGCAAGCGATCCATAAGTTCGGATCACTCATTATCCACGCAAGCAAATGTCCACGATCCATATAAAAATAGTCTTTAAGAAGAAGGTACCTGCGATCCATAGAATGGTTCATTTACACAATCCATGAAATAGTGTTGCTCAAACTCATTGGAAATCATATGTATTGAGTCATTACGAAGCACACGTATTCTACGACAACGTATGCTTCAAGAGGGAATTGTTAACCTAATCCATACTTTTCAACCATATATAAAACAAAACGCTTCAAATAATACATGAGCACATGGATGGATCATGATAATGATGGTAGACTGGATCATGGTGTAAGCAATGGGTTGGATCGAAGAAATCAATGGATCGGATCATGTGCTACAAAGCATGGATCAGTCTAGAGCATCATGGGTTGTTGATCTAAAGAAGGCCTGTATTGGGCAATGATAATTGATCCATGCACTGATACAAACATGGATCGGTGCAGATATAGTTCAAGATAAAGATGGATCGGCCGCAAGAACGTGGATTGGAAAAAAGCATTGATCAACTACATGCACACTCGATGGAGCGCGTGGATCGGATCAATAGACACACACCAACATAAATAGTGGATTAGTTGTACTTATTTCTTAAAAACTGTGCTCATATGAAACACATGGACGATGGATCATGGACCAAATAAAAATAAGCTTGCATCATAAATCATCCATAATCGGCTGTCATGAACCGTGTATGGTGTTAATGCAAAATATGGGTCTACACGTGAAAAAAGGTTTGGAAGCATACATAATGGAGACATGCGCAAGGCTGTGTATGGATCAGTTGTCTCACGTGATGCATGGATCGTGCATAAAACATGAAGGATACACATGGATCAGGTGTATCTGAGCATGGATCGGTGGTGCTTGATGATGCACGAAGCATGCCATTTCATGTATTGGGATCGTCCATATTTAGGTCATTCACATTGCAAATGGAACATGGATCGTTTATTGATTGCTTATATTTGGTTAAGATGCATAAATATGGATCGTGCACAATCCATGGACATGGAGTGCAAGTTTTCATGGGCCGTGTACACTTCATTATAAACTCCATGACACTCTTACCTCCTCTTATAAATACTAGACCTCCTCACATATAAAACGGGTTAGATTTTCTCCTCCCGAAGCGCTGCCGTTATTGATCTCAAGCTTCTCTAACATCATTCAAGATTCTCAAACATCATTCTCCTCCAGAAGTCATAGAATTTCTTCTTCGAGCTCGCTTATCGAGATCAAATCCGATAACCACCACTACTTGTGGAATTCGAGTGCATTTCTACGCTGGAATTAGAGAATCGTTGTAAATCATCAAGAAAAATTGTAAATCGAGGTCAAACTTGTAATTTGTAATGGAGAAATTAATGACGTGTGCATTCAAAGTGAACGTAGGCCTAAATAGCGGTTGAACCACTATAAATCTTGTGTTCTACTATGTTTTTCTACATTTTCTGCTTTTAATCTAGTTTTTCTGCTAGTTAAAGATGTTTTTACACCTCTCTGGGGGTTAACGTCGTTTTTTGGTGTTAACATGTAGTAACTCCACAATTTTCATGAGTAATTAGAAGACACAAACTCCACTTGTCCACCATTGAGTTAATGTTTTTGTTTTTTTTTGTTTTTTAAAGACATCCAAAACATGTAAACGATTTTTAGAAAACTTTATAGGTTTAATGGGATTTCAAAAGTGTGTAACTTATAAATGATTTTTTAAAAATCGGTTGTAGGTTGAGTTTTTTTTAAAACTTAAATACATAAGAGTATTTTCAATGCTATTAAGGTTGTCATGTTAAATACATTACACATAAGCATTTAACAATTTAAAGTAAAATTTTATCTTCAATGGTAATGTGTAATAGATTGTTGATATGATGTGACAAACAAAATAAAAGACATTTGTCACTTGCGATATCTAGTTGTAGGCATTGTATTTTACAATGTGAAACCAATAGCAATTAATTAAATATAACTAATAAAATTAATTATATTATTTTCCATAATTTGATACATAATTTGATTGGCTACATGTATCAAATTATTGTTCAAATAGCATTTGTATTGGAGTGTTCTTTCTTCTCTTTTTAAAGTGTTGTGTGCTTACATCGGTTTAACATTGCAGACACATAGATTAGATTAGACAATACATGTTCTATACATTGGAGATGCTCTAAAGATCGTGTAAATGTTCCTGTAGTAACCAAACAATACAGTAATCTTCCAACTTAGCTTCAATGTCCACCAAATAAAAAACCAAAGTCCATTTGTATAAATATGGTAAAGAGGGTCCCCCTTTCCTCAATCACCAAAAAAAATCCTGCTTTATAAATCAGCTTAAAAATTACCAATATCCATTCAATTTAATTGCCAACCAATTCCATACCATTTTTCCAATCTAAAATACAAACTTAAAATTTCCAATTCATAGTGTTTGATATTATGGTTTGATTTGAAGATGGAAAGCGTAAAAGTCGAAGGAACTAGCTCCGCAGACCATATTCACAGAAAAAAAACTACGAGAAGAAGTAAATAGACATTTAGCGATGACGGTAAATCTGAAGTAGACGTACCCAAAGTGATTTCATCCACATTTCAGTTGAGGCTAGTTACTGGTCTTTAAGAAATAGTATATCATAACTTCTAAAATTAACGAGCGATAAAAATTTACATTGCACTAACAAATGAAAAAACTGGACATTGCAATAAATTAATGGCATGACTGAACCCTCCGATTAAAACATAACCCAGTTGACATCAGTTTATATATATAGTGTTTAGCATAATGCATACAATAGTCATACTATATTATTTTTCTCCATCAGTCAATGAAAATATTCAATGGAGAATTCAAACAACCACAATGTCAATAAAAATGAACTCGTATGATGATAGTCTCACAAATTATACAAGTTTTTCATTATAGAATAAGACTTCGCAAGTGATGTCAACCTGTCCAGTCAAAGAACTCAATGGATCCAATGCGACAGAGGTGCAAAAAGTTGTAGTGAGAATAAAACGAGAAAATAGTAGGATATAGCGGATTAGTCTAAAATAAAATATTAAAATAGCATGTAAAACTCATATTTGATGCTTTTACAAATATACAACTGATAAATAAATAAAAATTTAATATCCAATATAATTTATAATTAGCACATTCTTAATTTTAAATAAAAAAGATGTGTAGATATATATATATAAATAAATGCAAACTAGCATGATTAAATTTAATAAAATACTGCAGTATTTTCTATTTTGAAAACTATATGTCTAAAAATTCTTTTAATAACTAATTTTATAATGCATACATTTCCTTTCAATTCATTTTTTTATAGATGATATAGTGAAAATAGCGGAATATAGCTGAAATAATGGGATATATCGGGAATATCGAAATATAGCAGGGCTTAAAGCGGAAAGGCTATTTCAGAGGCTATTTGCAAATAACGTAGTGGTAGAAATCCGCTACATGATATTGCAGAGATATGACAAATAATAGCGGGGCATTAACTGCACAGTATTCAATACAATTTCTTACTTCATAACAAAATTGACTACTTAGCTTTGCACAACAGAGCGATAGGTTCAATCAAATCCCTCTAACTCTCCATGTGTTTGGTTCACAACCAACATATTCATCTCCACAAACAACCTAATAACCCTTTTTATGTGCGATTGCAAGTGATAAGGGAAAAGGAGCTTACAACAAAAGAAAGATTACTCCTCAAATCACTTGTTCAATCAAGTGATAAGACTTGTAGATCAAAGACTATAAAATACTATCAATGCATGAGTTAATGTATTTGAAGTTCCAACAATTGGTTCCATTGGAAAGTACTTATATTTAGCAGTTAATGAGAACTGCAATCAAGACACATAATGTTCAAAAAACCAACGTTTGAAGCTTCAAAGACGACATGGTATAACTTGAATGGTATGTGTACTAAATACAAAGATGTTATAATAAAGGAGAAAGACTAAGAAGTGGACAATCGTTTAAAGATTTGAAATATGATTATGATAATATCGTGATAAATACAACATTGAACTCAAAGTTCATGATGCTTTTGAAATTCTTTCGTTGAGGCCATAGTGGACAACTATTGATGAAGAAGAGGATTTTGGTATTGGAGATGTTAGTGAAACTAATATAAGAAATGTAGCCTCAAGATTCTCAGTTCAAATGAGTCTCCTATCTCTATGGACACAGACATGAATAATAGCAGTCCATTGTCTCCTACATCGAGTACATTGTATGGTGGAGTTACAAATCATTCTAAAGAAATAAAATTAAGTAAGAGTTGTTAAGAAACAAGAAATCAAGTGACTTGACACTAGCTAGTAATAGATTAACTTCACCTCTAAGTGATATTTCAATTGCACCTGCCTCAAAAAAAGAAGAATGATTGAAGCTTAAAGAGGAGAAGTTGAGGATCCTAGAAGCACAGGTTCAATAAGATGCATATAAAACTAAAGCTCTTAGAGAAAGAACCAAACCAAATAAGTCACGTGAAAGACGGTTATGTGAAAAGATGAAGGAAGAATATTTGTCTAGGGATGTTTATCAACTATCTGGAGAGTATGTGGATATGTTTTGACCAAAAAACATAGAATTCTTAAAGCGCAACGAAGAAGGTACGACACTGATGAAGGAAGTTCATATGTTTATAGAAATTGGATCAATACTATCTATATTACTAATTGTTACTACCAGTTATCTTTTTTCACTCTATTTATTTCAGTTTATGTGCTTAGGTATAAGTTTATAGTTTTGTTTTGAGTTTACTAAATGATCATGTATCATCTTCATTAATATATTTTTTGGACTGATTAGCATTAAAATAAGGTATACAAATTTGATATACACCAAAATAGGGCTGTCAATTAATACCCAAAAAATCCGATATCCGTCCAAATCCATATCTGAAAATATGAAAAATATCCGTTATCCGGTAAATGGATACGGATATCCGATATCCAAAAAGCTTTTCGAATACGAATATGGTTATAGTGGTATCCATATCCAAAAAATATCCGTCCGACTAATTGATGTAATATATATAACTCAAAACAGAAAAATAGAGTTAATAATTATTTTGTAAATGTTGGATTTTACTATGGTATAAATTTTTGTCCATTTTTAGTGAAAAATGGTAGTTACAGAGTTTAATTTTGGAACATTTTTTGATATGCCTATCGATATCAGTATAAAAACAATGTTCCATTATCACAATTATTTATTTGATCGTTTTTAAAAATAATAGTATAAAAATTATTAATGTTGATCCAAATTTTTTTTATACTCTTAAATTTATTAATTACTGGCGGAGCGGATAAATATCCAATATCTGTCTGTATCCGAAAATTAAGCGGATACGGATATCCAATATCCGAAAATTAAATGGATACGGGTATCCAATGTCTGAAAGTAATTTTGGATACGGATGTAACACTATCTATATCCAAAAGCATTCGTTGACAGCGATACACCAAAATAAACAAATAAAAGGACTGAAAGATACATATAAAAATGAAGTATACATACGCCATAAATTCCAAAGTAAACAAAAGTTTTAAAACCAGAAAATTAGTTATTAAAAACATAGCATAGAATACTCAGTGAAACAAAAAAAATAACACCAAGAATTTGTCAAAACATTAAAGAAGGTAAAAAGGGGTTTCAAAATTTCTTTTCATTAATCGAGGAAATTAGACCCATTTATGTCAAATCAAAACTGTTTATATCATAAACGGTTTAAATTTCCTGTTTATGGTTCATCACTCGCAACTCATACTCGTATTTCCTTTGCTCAACGTGGTAATGTGAATTAAAATGAGGATTTACCCATTTTCACTTCATTGGACATTGTTGGAGATGCTTTAACAGGTCAGAGGTATTTAAAATGATGGCATTAAGGGAAAAACATGATGAAAAGAGTTTTTTTTAATTGTGCAAGGGACAATAAAATGGTAATGATTGTCTAGTATTTTTATTTATTAAATTACTTCATGTAATTTTAAATAAATATTAATATTTGGAACATAATTATATTTACATGTAAAATGATTAAAAAAGGATATTTCATTGCATAAATATATTTTATAATCCCAAAATTAGATGGCTTAGTATCACACCATAAGATAACAAGTAATGACTGTTTCACTTGTCATATTGTTCCAACATCATTCTCGTGGGAGAGTATCAGAAATGGTCTTCTTACTCATTTTAAGAAACATCTCACTTTATGAGTTATTTTTTCTTTATATAACCAAGAGCGTGTCGTATCGCCACCTTCGGGCTAAAACTATTACTCTCAAGGGACGAAGTATCGCTTAAAGCTACTTAATCGTAGGGTCCAGATCCACTTATTACGATTCTTAGTAGTCCGGAAGATTACTTGAAAAATGCCATTTTAAATTGCTTAAAGAAAATGATAAATTTTAAAATAATGGCATATCGCATATTTTTCACTATTGCTGCTCAAGATTGTTTTACTGTTCAGTTAGTACATTTTCCTTTTCCAACATAGAACAAACCATTTATAATTTAATCTCCATCTCCAACATAGAAAAATGGCCTATAATTTGTATGAGTGTTCCAAATACAATAAAAAGTTTCAACTTTTGATAATTCTCGAGTGATAATCAAATTTTTATAAAATTTTCCAACACTTTGTTTAAACTTTGATATTGAAATCATTATCCTTCAAGTGAAGGATTTTACTTGCTTTATCGAGATGATGAAACTGATAGAGTTAGAGATAAGTCATAGAAGTAATTGTATAATTTGTTACATACATCTAACCCGACAAACAAGATTGTTTGAATTATAGTATGCTTTCTTTTTATTATATACTTGATATAATGAGTTACATTAATTAATTAGTTAATTTACTTACAAGCATATTTCACAAAATGTTCATAAATAGTATGATTTGTTACGGTAGTTAAAATTTATTGCAACCATGAGTAATTAGTTATAGTGAAACAAAGCATACTAATATAAACATTTCTAACTATGATGTATTGAGACTGGATATTGATACATCCATTGAGACTAGAGTATGCAGTGTTCTTGAAATGTTGGGTAGCATATTATTCATGACTACTGGAGGCACCAAGATGTTAAATACTAATAGTGGGTAACCATGCAATGACTTAATCGATAGTTTTCTATTGGTTTGAGAAATCTATTGATCTGCGGAAAGTCCACTTAAGTATAGTTAAATCATGATATGATGTATATCGAGTAACCATAGTAGGGCTAAGTGGAAGCATTAGAATTATAACACTATTTAAAGAAGATTCGCCTTCTCAGTTATCAACTCAAAGTCAAAGTCTCTAGTAATAATATTTTGATTAATAATAATAATTATTATTAAATCCATCACTTTATGTTTGGATTTTAGAGTTAAATATGAATGGCTTTGGAATTTTAACCATTATCAAATTTTATAAGTCCAAAGTGATATAGTTTCGATGAAAAAAAATTGATGTAATAATTATCATTACTGTGTAACACTTAATAAAGTATAGTTAAATTTTACCGAAACCAAATAAGCGATAAATTTCACTCGATAAATTTGACCAATATGTCACACTTTCGGCTAACTAACATGTGAACATGTTGATGTTAAAAACGCTGCCAACACCCAGTAGTATGAAGTAGAAAAATAATTATGAAGAACACAAACAAAAAATAATAAAGAAAAGAGTACACAAGAATTATAGTGGTACGACAAACACTGACTTACGTCCACTCCAATAATCTTTTTACTATACTATAAGATTTCAAGTACAATTCATATGAAAGCCTAGAGAATAATGGAGTAAGAATGTAACGACTCGCATTTGGCCAGATCTAATCGACCGCTAAATCGACCAAGACCGTTCAAAACCCGAATACGCTAACTCTAGGAATACAATACATCAGAACAAATAACAGAAGACTTTTATTACATCATAATAATGCAATAACAGAGTACAGAATATAATAATACAATAGCGGAAGATAAATTTACAACAAAATTAATACAATGTAGCGGAATCAATAATCTAATACAACGGAAGTCTATCAATGCTCTGTACACAGCTTTAAGGTTCGATCCAGAATCCTGCTCAATATATCTGCAAAATAAGCTACTCGACTGCCCATGTGGAAAAGAGGGCACCTGAGTTTGCAAAGTGAAACAAATTACGGGTCAGTCATGAGACTGGTATGAGAAATCTTTACTTAACTTCTAGTAGTAAGGCTAATCACAGGACCACGCCGCTAACGTGGAACGGGTTTACTCCATTGGATTGCCAGTGCATAATTTAAATAAAGTAAATCGTTAAACAGTGCAATTCTTTTTAGAAAAATGAAACCATTATAAGACTCAAGTCCTATCACACAATGCAACACAAACCGGAGGATAGAGTTTTACCTTATAATGGTCAAAAATGCTTGATACGATAAAAATGGATTTGATATTATTTTTAGTGTATATATGTTTCAAAAATAATTTCAATCATAATGTATCAATCATAGACGGCATAGTACCCCATCCTACTATGTTTCCATACTAGTTTTACAGTCAAAACCGCATGGTGTCGTATTGGAAGTTGGATTTCCATCATGAGTCAAGGCTAGGAACTATCTCCTTACCGATTCGAGACACTCTAGCAATGTCCCAGGATCCCCCATAGTGAACCCTTGGATACTGCAGGGCCAGTCCACAAATATACCTTAGTGGATTAGTTATGCCTGAACACACGCTTCCCGGTCCTATTGAACCTATAGATAGGTCACTATCGACTAATATAACCGATGCCTCGTAATCCATCATCCACTTAAGTAAAATGTCAGGGCTTGTAAAACCCTGATACCACTTCTAGCTAGAAAGAAACGTGTGCACTCTCTGCGTTCCTTTGTCTCGTTTTTGACTTATACCGGAGTGTGAGGCTCGCGAAGTGACGCTATACACAAAGCTACACCTAAACAGGTCGTGCTTTGATCATCAACCATAAGGCTATGCTTTTCAACAAAAGCCTTGATCATTTGCATCTTGGCATGCCACATTGACAATTCACGCCATGCAATCAATAACTACCAATATATAACCTCTGAGCTCGTGCGTCTCAAAGAAGGGTGTTAAGCAAGAGAATATATTCTCTACCACCACAGATATATATTAAATAGAAATCAATTTAATTTACATGGAATGAAATCCAATGTCAGACACACATCCATTTACAAGTCCGTTCTGGGTCTGAACGAAATCGGAGACACCTTATTCCTCGTCTCGAATGTCCAATACGGAAGAGAGGTGCTCGCTTATCTGGAAAATCAAAAAGTACGTCCGAACAACTACCACTGTAACCCTTTCCTAGGAGCAAATCAGTTCAGGGCATTAGTAGTCATCCATTCGATGTGAAGATCGTCGGTCTTCAATCACCGTCTTCAATGTCTTCGACTTTAAATCGTCGTATAATTATTTGAAATGAGATTGAACTCAGTCTTTTCAAATAATTATCAAATATATATAATTTAAAATCATTGCATATTGCTAATATTGTTTTATAACGATTTATCGCTATTTTTATTTAGATAAAAATAACCCAATTTAATTTAACAACGCTTCGGGTCAGTAGGCGACCCTGGCGCTGTTTTTATCAAAATTTGATTTACACATTTCTCGAAATCCAACCGTTAGATTTTAACGAATTTGGTATCATTGGAAAGATCTTCCCAAAGCGGTCCTAACGGTTCCAGTTTTGGGAAAATCCTACGGTCGGATCTTTCGGTATCATCATTTAAAGTTACGATTCCGAAACGTGAACTACCGCGCGCGATTCGTTAAATTTTAATTTATATTTATATATATAATATTACATATAAATATAAATCATTCGACGATTGTACTAATGTGTTTAACACGCCAAATAAAAGACTGTTTTATTGGCATAGCACATCTAAATGTTCATAATGTCAAATACATGTGTATTTCATTTACATGGCACCTTTGCTAATGAAAAATAAAAAGATAATTTTTATTTTCATTATTTGTATGCAATTTCTATTTTATACGTTAACAAATAAAAGAAATATTTTTATTTGTTTATAGTTTCAATATGTGACACGACACACATAATTTTTTTTATTTTAATTTGCATACAAACTCTAATATATATATTGACAACAAAAATATCTCTTTAATCAATACACAGATTCTAATGTGTATATTTGTAATAGAAATGCCTCTTTAATATATTCACAAATTATAATGTGTATATTGTCAATAGAAATGTCACTTTAATATATACACAAATTCTAATGTGTATATTGACAGTAAAAATGATACTATAATTTGCATACAAACTCTATTTCAACAAAATGCATAAAGAGTGATACATTCATTTTTGTTGACAATTCTATTTCAACTAAATGATTAAAAAGTGATTCATTCATTTTGTTGACAATTCTATTTCAACAAAATTATAAAAATTGATTCTTAACTCAATCTACAATTACATGTTAACAAAATGACAACTACATATTGTTAACAATTCCATTTTGATAAGATGAATAAAATTGACACTTTGTTTTGTTAACAATTCTATTTTTAACAAATTAAATAAAGGTGATATTTCATATTGTTAACAAATTCTAATTTTAACAAAATGAAATAAAGAGATATTTCGTATTGTTAACAATTCTAATTTTAAGAAAAAGAATAAAGGTGACGACTTCATTTTGCTAACAATTCTAGTTTAACAAAATGAAATAAAATGACAATTTCATTTTATCTAAAAATTACATTTCAACAAAATTAAATAAAGTGACGACTTCATTTTTGTTAACAATTCTAGTTTAACAAAATGAAATAAAATGACAATTTCATTTTATCTAAATATTACATTTCAACAAAATGAAATAAAGCGACGACTTCATTTTTGTTAACAATTCTAGTTTAACAAAATGAAATAAAATGACAATTTCATTTTATCTAAAAATTACATTTTAACAAAATGAAATAAAAAGTGATAACTTCATATTGTTAACAATTCTAATTTAACAAAATGAAATAAAATGACAATTTCATTTTATCTGAAAATTACATTTCAACAAAATGAAATAAAAAGTGACAACTTCATATTGTTAACAATTCTAGTTTAACAAAATGAATATTTTTGTTGTAACACAAACTTATTTACCAAAAATGCTATTTGTGCTTTGACACAAACCTATCTAACAAAAATGCTACTTTTGTTTTGACACAAACTGATTTAACAAAAATGCTATTTGTGTTTTAACTCTTTTATTTAACAAAAATGTGATTTTTGTTTTATTTCAAATCTAATTAACAAAAATGTAATTTTTGTTTTCAACCATCATATTTAACAAAATGTAATTTTTGTTCCGACTATTATATTTTGAAAAAATTTGAATATATTGGTTCAACTAATCTATTTAGCCAAAAATGTTCATTTTGACAAAAATATGTATTTTGATTCAGTTAATCTATTTTGACAAAAGTGAATATTTTGACAAAAATATATATTTTGATTCAACTAATCTATTTTGACAAAAATGAATATTTTGACAAAAAATGTATGTTTTGATTCAACTAATCTATTTCAACAAAACAATAAAGATGACGACTTTGTTTTGTCGGCAAATCTATTTCAACAAAACAATAAAAATGGTAACTTTGTTTTGTCGACAATTCTAACTCAACAAAGCAAATAAAAGTGATATGTTTGTTTTGTCGACAATTCTAATTCAACAAAACAAATAAAAGTGATATGTTTGTTTCGTTTACAAATCTATTTCAACAAAACAAATAAAAATGATATGTTTGTTTTGTCGATAATTCTAATTCAACAAAACAAATAAAAGTGACATGTTTATTTGTTTACATTTTTCTATTCAACCTAACATATAAAAATGATAATTTTATTTGTTTACAATTTCTATTTCTACTTAACAAATAAAAATGATAATTTTATTTATTTACAATTTCTACTTAACCAAAAACGATATTATTGTTTAACACAAATCTATTTGACAAAATGTTATTTTTGTTCTAACTCAATTCTAATTTACAAAAATGAATTTTTTTGTTCTAATCATTTTATTTTGACCAAAAATGCCAATTTTGTTTCAACTGTTACATTTTGACAAAAGTGGCAGATTTGATTTCAACTTTTATAATTTTACAAAAGTGACAAATTGGATTCAACTTTGATAATTTGACAAAAGTGACAAATTGGTTTCAACTTTGATAATTTGACAAAAGCGACAAATTATTTTCAACTTTGATAATTTGACAAAAGCGACATATTGTTTTCAACTTTGATAATTTGACAAAAATGGATATTTCATTTTAACTAATGTATTTTGACAAAAATGTATATTTTGTTTTAACTAATGTGTTTTGACAAAAATGTCTATTTTGTTTCAACTAACATGTTTGACAAAAAATGTTTACTTTTATTTCAACTAACATGTTTGACAAAAATGTTCATTTTGTTTCTACTAACTAATTTGACAAAAATGAGTGTTTTTATTTCACTTATACTAATTGACAAAAATGAATGTTTTTATTCAACTAAAGTATATTGGCAAAATGAATATTTCTGTTAAACTAAACTATATTGATAAAAATGAATATTTTTGGTTAAACTAAACTATATTGATAAAAATGAATATTTATGTTAAACTAAACTATACTGATAAAAATGAATATTTCTATTTAACTTTACAATTTGGCAATAATGACAGTCTTGTTTCAACTTTTAGGTTTTAACAAAAATTGATAGTTTTGCTTCACTATTTGGTTACAACAAAAATGATATATTTTTGTTTTCAATGCTTTTGTCACAACAAAATGATATATTCATTTCATCTATTTTATTATAATAAAAAATGATATATTTGTTTACAACAATTTTATAATAACAAAATGACATATTTGTTTTCATCAATTTTACAACTATCTTATCTTAACAAACATAAGATATTTGTTTTCAACAAAACACACATGATATATTTGTTTTCAACTATACAAACATGATATATTTATTTTCAACTATACAAACATGATATATTTATTTTCAACTATACAAACATGGTATATTTATTTTCAACACAACAATCATCAAATCAATAGATTTACATAACAATGACAATTCCAGATCAAATCACGTATGACAATCAATTAGAATTTAACAACGGATCGGAAGAAAAATCACAATCACAATTAATTATTTTAATTTAAATAAATAAAAAGAATTTCTCACATTGCTTTTTGTCTGAATTTTCAATGTAACGACCCGGTAGGGATTCGACGCCCGATTTCTGACAATAATACATAAACCCTGCATTACCTGTTAGAACTTAAGTATCGAAAACCACCAGATAGTCATTAGAAAGAATTTAGAGGGTGAGATAAGGAAGAAAGAAATATTAGAATAGAAGAAGCAGAAGATCCAATATGACAATGAGTCTCACGTCGCAGCGGAACAAAATATAATATGGAAATAGATCTTTATTGAGAGCTTTGAAAATATACTTACAATCATCAGAATACATCACATCTCTGGACAGTTATAATAAGTTGTCCTCATATACAACACATAGCGGAATAATATAACACCATATGTCTGAACTTCTCCAACACGTCTTCGGACTTCATAGCATTCTATAACCTGAACCTGCAGACCCGGACTAACCCGAGCATTACAAACACAGGGTCAGTCTGGTGAACCAGAGTGAGAAAACCCCTTAAGTTTAAATATCATCCAACTTGATTTTAAAGTTCAAACTCTTTTCTGAAAGAAAAGGATAATCGTAAGACCAGTCTGCACATAAACACGCACGGTTGGGAGCTACCCACCGTTTCCCAACAAGGAACAACATCGATAGATTAAAGAAGCAAAAGGAATTTCTCTAGATAGGTGATTATACACCCTAATGGGAGCGACCCACATAGCCATGCTGCCTGCCCGATTTTTGTCAATTCCCGGTTGATGAGACTTGAGGTTTGAATTTCCCTTTTTAGCATCTGGCCACTTTTCACTTTGAATGCCACATCGTCAGATCCATCAGATATCACTAATTGATGTCCACAAAAATACTCTAGCTGGGAGCTAACCAACTAGGATACGTTTGAAGAAATTAACGTACGTGGTCCTTTGGAAATACTTTGTCAGACACTTGTCCGTACAAGTCATCTAGGCACAGGATGAACCGAAGGCACCCTCCTACCGCATCCTTATATAGGAATCACCCCAAGGATCAGTAGCGAGTAGTCCTTGCAAGCAGCAAAATCTCAATCACGACCAAATCATGTCAGAATACCTCTGTGTTGCAACCCAGAGGTTATTCGTCAAGTAATCCTTCCGCTTATGAAGATCCACGGTCTCCAATTGCTCCGTCTTCAATCGACGTCTTCACGTATTCGCTAGTCGGAAATGGTTTTCGAATATAAATTCGATCCCAGACTTTTCGTGCCAACAGCATATTGGCCATGACTTTTATAGTCGGTTATTTAACTATCAAAATAAACAATCATATAAAATAAATCCATTGGTTTATTTCATAGCATCACTTGGCCATTAAGATAATATATCCGTAGTAATACCAAGGATAATATATAAGTTATGATTAATATTCTCCAATCATTTTATTTAAAATACTTAAAGGAAGTATCTTAAAGTCCTGCACAGTTTCTCGTTACTATCTTTCAAAATATTTCCACCACATTACTTATCATTCATACCGACGAGATTAATTCATTTACTATCATAAAAAATTGTTACAAAATCCCCTTTTATTTTGTTACCACAGAAATATCATTTACTACTCTCACGCCCTCTTTATTTCCTTTTATTTTGAAAAACTCATCATATATCGAAATTCTCTAAATAACGATTCACTATTATTTCCCAAAAATAATTAGCTTTAACAACTCCACCATCACGATTCGTACCATCCTTCGACAATCCTGAAATCGTTCAAGTTGGGGTATTTAATTACCTCTCAGACCTTGATCAACCACATTCTTATCGTAAGATAAATATGAATCATAATTAAAAAACTCATATTCATTTTAACACCACTTCACAATTAAATTATAGTTTTATAAAACCATCTTTCTTTTGGAATTCCCTTTCCTAATTCTTTAAATCATTTACTTTGGAAATCGTACTTAAATCTCATTCATTTTACTTAATGCCATTTCTGGTAATGTAAATTTTCAATCTAATGCCTTAACTTGCCATCTCCTTATTCACCACTCGTTTACACACTTCTGATTAAATACAAAACCATTTTCCCATTTCCATTTCCTTTACTTAAAATATTAAGTGACATTCATTTTGAGCTTACTATATCCGCTTAATATCACTTTATAACTTCATTTACCAAGTTTGGTTTGAATATAAACCCGTTCTTAAACTTCCCTTGAAACTCAACCATATTCTGATTAATTTAATAACCAATTACTGATAAAACAGCTGGCTTGATAAATCTTAAACCATGATTAACCATTAATCAATCCCAACCCGTCTTTTCGTTTTGAATTAATAAATAACATTTATTGAATTCGAAAAATCTCAATTACATCGATTACTATTAAATAAATAATAATCTATTTCTGAATAATCTCACTTTAATTGTTCTTGAAAACAATGAATCCTTGTTATTCATCATCAAGTTAATTTCCACCTACTTGGTTATCAAACTTATTAACATAAGAATCCACTATATAAAATTATTCAGTAATTATTGTGAAGCACGTGCTTTGCACATGGTAAATCTTGGTATAAAAACAGCGGTTAAATTAACAGTATATATATAGTTGGTTTATTTTCTTTTTAAAATTTTATTTAAAAATATATTAAAAATCTATATTCAGTGATAAACTGAATTTCATAACTTCATTTTTATCGATTCACCTGACGGTAAATCGAACTTAATAAAACAGTTTGTAATTTGGCCATTTGCTATGAATTTCCCAACCCACATCACAATTTGTTAATAATCAAACAAAGGTGGAATTTCGGTTTCACAATCAACAACCAATTCTATAAGCCAATCATATGGATTCCACAGTTTCATATCATGATCATATAAAAATTAATCTAACTGATAACGGTCAACCAATAGTCATCCAAGCACCCAATACGATTTAAATACGTTTATATTATAAACGTAACCAACAAGGCAAGTTACCTTGTTTGGAAATCATCATTAAAAATAACGACGTTCTTTCATTTAAATTAAACAACCGTTTAATTTAAATAATCGATAAAAAATATTTAACACGCATCAAACAACCATCAAACAACTAATTAGCAGTCATAGCAAACAAATGATAAACCCGCCTTATAATTAATATAAGTGGGAAACTGAGTGAGGTTAACTCACTTGGATCCGCGTTAAATACACAGCTTATTTCAGATGAATTTCAACTGTATCCATTCGTCTTGCTTGTTAATACGGTTCAACCTATTTGGAATCGACCAATTCTGATAGAATATAAATACGTTGTAAATGTTTAAATTTTATCTTATTTTAAATAACTAATTTATTTAAATTAATTTAAATTAACGAACTAGTTACTTGATTTTGAAACATTTCAGCTCGACTTCTTTATTCACTGTTTTGCCGGTTCTTGCCCTGTTCCCGATCATGACGGCAATTTCCAGGAACCTGGCCAATTTTCCTTAAATCCTGTCACATTTTAAATATTATAAAATTATTAACAATTTATAATAAAATAAATTAACTTTCAAATTTTCTAAAGGTTAAACTAATCATATATAATAAACCTTAACAGGCCAATCTTTTGTGTTGACTGAAATTTGATCATCTTTGTATTGCAAGCCCAATCATCAAGCAGCCCACTTCCCAAATGTTCCATCCCCAAAATCGGATCTACATAACCCATTACACCCAAAAACCGGTCCATCAGTGAAACCCTCCACGATTAAAAAGATGCAGCCGCCCTCACATTACCATCTGCCCTTCATTTCATCCTCTCGTCCAAAATAAACACCACCCTGCCACAAACCATCGCAACGCCTTTCTCCCTCCTCCGTCTACCCTGAGATCAACAACAGAGAAGAGCTACCCCACGTCCTCTTTGAGCACCAGCCTTGCCACTCCGGCCCGCCTCCCCTTTGCTCCAAAAAAACACCCTTATCCCCACCACCTTTCAAGTCAGATCTGGCCTTCAACGTGCTTCAGATTTAATTCGAATCAGGTCAAGCGTGTAGATCTCACTACTGTTTATACGTTTTATGTTTTATACCTGGTGAATTAGTTGGTAGATCGAATTTTTTAGGGTAAAACGATTTGAATGGATTACCGCAATTTTGTCTCTTTATGTGTGACTGTAATGGGTCTTTTTGGTCATGAATTGAATGGGTTTTCGAAGTGAATTAAGAGAGGACATTACTTGTTTTTGGCTTGGACCGTATTGATATGGCAGTGGTATATATAGGAGGAGGAAGAGTAGATAACAACAATGTCCAGTCCAAAACGTACAAGGTAGGTAGCCGTAGACTGTAGTGTCTTGTATTGTCGTAGCTGAGCGATGGTGATTTGTATGAGTCTTCTTTTCTATAGCTGTATGATTTGGGCGGTTTAGTCTGTGCGTGGGTATATTTTTGGTTGGTGCTTGACTGGATTCCCATGTGCAGAACTGAAGGGTGCAAATGGACATCAGTGTGCTACTGGGGAGGGTAGACTAGTCATATGCTTTCTACAAGTGTTGTCATACATCAAAAATGGTGAAAATCTGATGAAGTATGGGATGTGTCTGCTACTCTTTGTAACTGTATATTGGCAAAAGATTTGCACAGGAGCCCATGGACGTGATGAAACTATTCCTACCTTGGCAAGCATATGGGAGTGAATCTTGGGTACAGAAGCACACCAGTCCTAAATTTTGTGAATATATCTTGGCCAAAAGATCTTGTGCAGGAGTATGGAAAAGCTGTCACTATATATTTCTTCTTTTCCTACTTTGTTTATTCGCTACTTTATCTTGTTGTGTGTACGTCAGTATGCATATTTGCTTGGCAAAAAGATCATGTACATATGAACGTGGAAAGAAGCTACCCTTACTGTATTTATTTATTTTCCTGTTCTTCTTTCTTTATTATTTGATCTTTAGCTTAGTAATATTCATGCTAGTATGCAAGTTTTTCAATTAGGCTTGACAAAAGATTTGATGCACGTGAATTAGCTGTCTGATAATATAGATCTCTCTTCTCATTTTCTTCTTTGTTTGTATGATACATGCGCCGAGTTATCTATCAAATAAGTTTAATATTCAGTGCGTTCCAGTTTTTTTTAGTTGATGTAACAACTTTTTATTATATCACCAAAACGTTGTAAATTTTATACCGTTGGTGCATGTTACCGTCTACTATTACACATGAAATTCAAGCGTTATGAATTCGCATATATACGTACAAGTGAGAAAATATATTGATAAATAGGTTATAAAGTAATATCGAAAAATTATTCAATAAAATACCAAAACCATTAAATTCATAAATAAATAAATTATTATTGTCAGATGTACTCGAGTGGAATAGCACTCCACTTCAGATTTAATTAACATTGAACTATAGCCCAGTATCGAAAGTTTCAAGTTAACCGAAATAATAAATATATAGAAAATGTTATATATTAAATAAATGTTATCGTTAATTAACGATTTACATAGTGACTATTTTAAAATTTGAATTGGACATATCTGACAATCTATAAACTGAAATCCCGATTTTTCTCTTCCATTAGAAAATTATCATCAATTCGATCCTAACGTTTCTTGATTCATGAAATTCCGACTTATATCGGATCCTGTATACTCAATCGAAGTTCAAATCGAAAATTACGAACTACCGCGTCGTTTTCGAGCTCGTTTTAATTATATTATAAAATATAACGTTTGAACTAAATTTTAAATATTAAAATCAGTAAATATTCCAATTAAAATATTTAAGCAAAATAAAATATTCAAATTAAAATGGCGAAAAATCCGGGTTGTTACATTCTTTCCCCCTTAAAATAATTTCGTCCTCGAAATTGCTAAGGTAAGGAAAATGTTACCACCCATTGTATTTTGTAAATCCAATTCATTTAAAATTAAAACAATTTCAATATCATAAATAAAAAATTTCAAAAATATCGAAACCTTTCAAACACTTTAAATTCCCGGAAAATTCGGTAAGTCTCCCCATTACGGAGTGACATCTACGATATCACAGGAACAAATAATATATATTCATCGATTCACATGGTCGGAAAACAAAATTCAAAACCCAAAGATATTATTTCCGCGTAGGCGTACCTTATGCCAGCGCGTTCGAGTGTATTTACTTAACTTATTTCGATATACTTAGCCAATATCAATCCTCACTGTCTCTTGGCACCTGTATTAACTAATTCAACATGTAAGTGATCGTTACATGAAATTTATAAGTAATATCCATTAGTCAATTAGTATAATTTCGCCAATACCCAAGGTATCATCCAAAAAGGTATATGCAACCAGGCTTATATCCCCTAGTTTTAATTCATAAAGAGTTTCATTCAAATTTCATTACACCTGAATTTAGTTTTATATCCATCCAACTTTTTATTTATCTAGTGATGAATTTATCTTAACCAATCTAATATCCAACCTATATACAATCAATTCAACCAATCATCCAATTTACATTATTAATATTCAACATCAATATTTACTCCACCATTTTAAGTCTCATTTCATATCCAATCACTTAATTGATTTCATTCCAATTTTGATTTTAATTCAAACACGATTACACTAATTTATTTGGTTTTAACTTATCTTAAGTAAAATTCTAATTTCGAATTCCATACTAAAATTTTCATTCACACTATATATGTGAAATTTTGGTTATATCAACCAGTCAAATTCAAATTTTCACTTGAATTCCCTTTAAATCAATCAAGCCACAATACCTTAATAATTTAATAAAATTATTCCTTTTATATACAAAATATGATTTGGGTAAAATTATTTCATTTACCCTATTAACAAAACAATATTGTGTACTTTCCCAGTCCAATGCTTTTCAACACTTGAACCGACCAACAACACAATACAAAACATTTTCATATAAAATTTACAAATACGCTCTCATATATAAACACTCGACTCGATCTAGGGTATTACTAACCCCGTCCTTACCAAGTCACGCCATAGAGCCAAGGTTATTACTAAACCAATAGCTCTGATACCACTGTAACGACCCGGTAGGTACTCGACGCCCGATTTCTAACAATAATACATAAACCCTGCATTACCTGTCAAAACTTAAGTATCGAAAACCACCAGATAGTCATTAGAAAGAATTTAGAGGGTGAGATAAGAAAGAAAGAAATATTAGAATAGAAGAATCAAAAGATCCAATATGACACAGAGTCTCACATCGCAGCGGAACAAAATATAATATGGAAATAGATCTTTATTGAGAGCTTTGGAAATATACTTACAATCATCAGAATACATCACATCTCTGGGCAGTTATAATAAGCTGTCCTCATATACAACACACAACGGAATAATATAACACCATATGTCTGAACTTCTCCAACACGTCTTCGGACTTCATAGCATTATATAACCTGAACCTGTAGACCCGGGCTAACCCGAGCATTACAAACACCGGGCCAGTCTGGTGAACCAGAGTGAGAAAACCCCTTAAGTTTAAATATCATCCAACTTGATTTTAAAGTTCAAACTCTTTTCTGAAAGAAAAGGATAATTGTAAGACCAGTCCACACATAAACACGGATGGTTTTTACCTTACGATAACCCAAAACAGTTTTTGAAAATCAATACTTCTATGATATTATAATAGTGTCTAAATACAAATAAATAGAATCTAGCAGAACGCTTGCATCTCACGCTCCACATATATAGTATACAAACTAAAACCACGGGCGCATATTAGAGAATGGATTCCGACTATGACAAGGTATGGGACCACCTACCGATCGTGTATCTCTAGAGACGAATACACTGGGTTCAACAAGAACGTCTTGCAACCCGGCCCACACATGACCGACCACTCATTTCGCTTGAGTGTATCGAACGTATATCACCAACGGTTGGGAGCTACCCACCGTTTCCCAACAAGGGACAACATCGATAGATTAAAGAAGCAAAAGGAATTTCTCTAGACAGGTGATTATACACCCTAATGGGAGTGACCTACATAGCCATACTGCCTGCCCGTTGTCAATTCCCGGTTGATGAGGCTTGAGGTTTGAATTTCCCTTTTTAGCAACTGGCCACTTTTCACTTTGAATGCCACATCGTCAGATCCATCAGATATCACTAATTGACGTCCACGAAAATACTCTAGCTAGGAGCTAACCAACTAGGATACGTTTGAAGAAATCAACGTATGTGGTCCTTTGGAAATACTTTGTCAGACACTCGTCCATACAAGTCATCCAAGAACAGGATGAACCGAAGGCACCCTCCTACCGCATCCTTATATAGTAATCAGCCCAAGGATCTGTAGCGAGTAGTCCTTGCAAACCGCAAAATCTCAATCAGGACCAAATCACGTCAGAATACCTCTGTGTTGCAACCTAGAGGTTATTCGTCAAGTAATCCTTCCGCTTATGAAGATCCATGGTCTTCAATTACTTCGTCTTCAATCGACATCTTCACGTATTCGCTGGTCTGAAATGTTTTTCGAATATAAATTCGATCTCGGACTTTTCGTACCAACAGCGTATTGGCCATGATTTTTGTAGTCAGTAATTTGACTATCAAAATAAACAATCATATAAAATAAATCCATTAGTTTATTTCACAGCATCACTTGGCCATTAAGATAATATATCCGTAGTAATACAAAGGATAATATATAAGTTATGATAAATATTCTCCAATCATTTTATTTAAAATACTTAAAGAAATATCTTGAAGTCCTGCCCAATTTCTCGTTACTATCTTTCAAAATATTTCCACCACTTTACTTATCGTTCATACTAATGAGATTAATTCACTTACTATCGTAAACAATTATTACAAAATCCCCTTTTATTTTGTTACCATGGAAATATCATTTACTACACTCACGCCCTCTTTATTTCCTTTTATTTTGAAAAAATCATCATATATCGAAATTCTCAAAATAACGATTCACTATTATTTCCCAAAAATAATTATCTTTAACAACTCCACCATCACGATTCATACCATCCTTCGACAATCCTAAAGTCGTTCAAGTTGGGGTATTTAATTACCTCTCAGATCTTGATCAACCGCATTCTTATCGTAAGATAAATATAAATCGTAATTCAAGAACTCATATTCATTTTAACACCACTTTATAATTAAATTATAGTTTTATAAAACCATCTTGCTTTTGAAATCCCCTTTCCTAATTCTTTAAATCATTTACTTTGGAAATCGTACTTAAATCTCATTCATTTTACTTAATGCCATTTCTGGTAATGTAAATTTTCAAACTAATGCCTTAACTTGCCATCTCCTTATACACCACTTGTTTACACACTTCTAGTTAAATACGAAACCATTTTCCCGTTTCCATTTCCTTTACTTAAAATATTAAGTGACATTCATTTTGAGTTTACCATATCCGCTTAATATCACTTTATAATTTCATGTACCAAGTTTGGTTTCAATATAAACCCGTTCTTAAACTTCCCTTGAAACTCAATCATATTCTGATTTAATTTAATAACCAATTACTGATAAAATAGTTGGCTTGATAAATCTTAAACCATGACCATTAATCAATCCCAACTCGTCTTTTCATTTTGAATTAATAAATAACATTTATTAAATTCGAATAATCTCAATTACATCGATTAGTATCAAATAAATAATAATCTATTTCTGAATAATCTCACTTTAATTGTTTTTAAAAACAATGAATCCGTGTTATTCATCATCAAGTTAATTTCCGCCTAATTGGTTATCAAACTTATTAATATTAGAATCCACTTTATAAAATTATTCAGTACTTATTGTGAAGCACGTGCTTTGCACACGGTAAATCTTGGTATTAAAATAGCGGTTAAATCAACGGTATATATATAATTAGTTTATTTTCTTTTTAAAAATTTATTTAAAAATATATTTAAAATCTATATTTAGTGATAAACTGAATTTCATAACTTCATTTTTATCGATTCACTTGACTGTAAATCGAACTTAATAAAACAGTTTGTAATTTGGCCATCCGCTATGAATTTCCCAACCCACATCACAATTGGTTAATAACCACACAAAGGTTGAATTTGGGTTTCACAATCAACAACCAATTCTATAAGCCAATCATATGGGTTCCACAGTTTCATATCATGATCATATAAAAATTAATCTAACTGATGACGACCAACCAATAGTCATCCAAGCACCCAATACGATTTAAATACGTTTATATTATAAACGTAACCAACAAGGCAAGTTACCTTGTTTGGAAATAATCGTTAAAAATAACGATGTTCTTTCATTTAAATTAAACAACCGTTTAATTTAAATAATCGATAAAAAATATTTAACATGCATCAAACAACCATCAAACAACTAATTAGCAGTCATAGCAAACAAATGATAAACCCGCCTTATAATTAATATAAGTAGGAAACTGAGTGAGGTTAACTCACTTGGATCTGCGTTATATACACAGCTTGTTTCAGATGAATTTCAACTCTGTCCATTCGTCTTGCTTTTTAATACGGTTCAACCTATTTGGAATCAACCAATTCTGATAGAATATAAATACGTTGTAAATGTTTAAATTTTATCTTATTTTAAATAACTAATTTATTTAAATTAATTTAAATTAACAAACTAGTTACTTGATTTTGAAACATTTTAGCTCGACTCCTTTATTCACTGTTTCGCCGGTTCTTGCCTTGTTCCCGATCATGGCGGCAATTTCCATGAACCTGGCCAATTTTTCTTAAAACCTGTCACGTTTTAAATATTATAAAATTATTAACAATTTATAATAAAATAAATTAACTTTCAAATTTTCTAAAGGTTAAACTAATCATATATAATAAACCTTAGCAGGCCATTGTTTTGTGTTGACTTAAATTTGATCATCTTTGTATTGCAAGCCCAATCATCAAGCAGCCCATTTCCCAAACGTTCCTTCCCCAAAATCGAATACCCATAACCCATTACGCCCCAAAACCTGGTCCATTAGTGAAACCCTCCACGATTAAAAGATGCAGCTGCCTTCACATTACCATCTGCTCTTCATTTCATCCTCTCGTCCAAAATAAACACCAACCTGCCACAAACCATCGCAGCGCCTTTCCCCCTCCTCCGTCCACCCTGAGATCAACAACACCCACCGAGAAGAGCACCCCACGTCCTCTTTGAGCACCAGCCTTGCCACTCCGGCCCGCCTCCCCTTTGCTCCAAAAAAACACCCTTATCCCCACCGCCTTTCAGGTCAGATGTGGCCTTCAACGTGCTTCAAATTTCATCAGAATCAGGTCAAGCGTGTAGATCTCACTACTGTTTATATGTTTTATGTTTTATACCTGGTGAATTAGTGGGTAGATCAAAATTTTTGGGGTAAAACGATTTGAATGGATTACCACAATTTTGTCTCTTCATGCGTGACTGTAATGGGTCTGTTTAGTCATGAATTGAATGGTTTTTCGAATTGAATTAAGAGAGGACATTACTTGTTTTTGGCTTGGACCGTATTGATATGGCAGTGGTATATATAGGAGGAGGAAGTGTAGATAAAAACAATGTCCAGTCCAAAACGTACAAGGTAGGTAGCCGTAGACTGTAGTGTCATGTATTGTCATAGCTGAGCGATGGTGATTTGTGTGAGTCTTCTTTTCTATAGTTGTACGATTTGGATTGTTTAGTATGCAGGTGGGTATATTTTTGGTTGGTGCTTGACTAGATTCCCATGTGTAGAACTGAAGGATGCAAATGGACATCAGTGTGCTACTGGGGAGGGTAGACTAGGAATATGCTTTCTACAAGTGTTGTCATACACCAAAAATGGTGAAAATCTGATAAAGTATGGGATGTGTCTGCTTCTCTTTGTAACTGTATATTGGCAAAAGATTTGCACAGGAGCCGATGGACGTGATGAGACTATTCCCACCTTGGCAAGCACATGGGAGTGAATCTTGGGTACAGAAGCACACCAGTCCTAAAATTTGTGAATATATCTTGGCCAAAAGATCTTGTGCAGGAGTATGGAAAAGCTGTACTATATATTTCTTATTTTCCTACTTTGTTTATTCGCCACTTTATCTTGTTGTGTGTACGTCAGTATGCATATTTGCTTGGCAAAAAGATCATGTACATATGAACGTGGAAAGAGGCTACCCTTACAATATTTATTTATTTTCCTGTTCTTCTTTCTTTATTATTTGATCTTTAGCTTAGTAATATTCATGTTAGTATGCAAGTTTGTCAATTAGGCTTGACAAAAGATTTGATGCACGTGAATTAGCTGTCTGATAATATAGATCTCTCTTCTCATTTTCTTCTTTGTTTTTATGATACATGCGCCGAGTTATCTATCAAATAAGTGTAATATTCAGTGCGTTCCAGTTTTTTTTAGTTGATGTAACAACTTTTTATTGTATCACCAAAATGTTGTAAATTTTATACCATTGTTGCATGTTACCGTCTACTATTACACATGAAATTCAAGCATTATGAATTCGCATATATACGTACAAGTGAGAAAATATATTGATAAATATGTTATAAAGTAATATCGATAAATTATTCAATAAAATACCAAAACCATTAAATTCATAAATAAATAAATTATTATTGTCAGATGTACTCAAGTGGAATAGCACTCCACTTCAGATTTAATCGACATCGAACTACAGCCCAGTATCGAAAGTTTCAAGTTAACCGAAATATTAAATATATAGAAAACATTATATATTAAATAAACGTTACCGTTAATTAACGATTTACATAGAGACTATTTTAAAATTTGAATTGGACATATCTGACAATCTATAAACAAAAATCCCGATTTTTCTCTTCCATTAGAAAATTATCAACAATTTGATCCTAACGTTTCTTGTTTCATGAAATTCCGACTTATATCGGATCCTGTACACTCAGTCGTAGTTCAAATCGAAAATTACGAACTACCGCGTCGTTTTCGAGCTCATTTTAATTATATTATAAAATATGACGTTTGAACTAAATTTTAAATATTAAAATCAATAAATATTCCAATTAAAATATTTAAACAAAATAAAATATTGAAATTAAAATGGCCATAAATCCGGGTTGTTACATTCAGTGTACTCTGTTTCAGTTCTGATCAGCTCCATCGTGAAACTCTCATTTTTCTAATTTCGACGGATCTGAAATCATGCGATTCCGTGATCGTACGAAAAAGTTATGATCTAATATAGGTAGAAAACAATTTAAATTAAATTAAATAGATTAACTAATAGGAAATTACCCTCTTTCTTCTTCTACAGATAACAGTCACGAGTTTTCCTTATTTGTTCAATTCGAGGTTTATGGTTTTCAATCCAATGGCTCAACTTCGCGACGATCCGACACCACCACTTCGACAGGCTACAAACGGCGCACCAGGAAGACCCACTATGGTGGAGCTCGGTTGAGGCTTGGGGACTATACGGCAGTTGCAATGGCGGCTCTTCAAGGGTGCAGTTCTCGATGTATGGTGAACAATGGAGGCCGAGACAGGTATGGATGTGGAGGTGGGAGGATTCTCTATAAATTTCTCAACAGAAGCACTTGAATTCGTTGTGTGGTTTGGGAATTATCGTGAAAGAATGGATCGAGCCATTTCAGCCATTCAAAATCTTTATATCCTCGATTGTCCAAATTAAAATAAAATAATATACTCAAATACATATAATATGATAAAATTTTCAAAACTAAATTTATTTTCATTTTTATTTTGAAGAAAATAATACTCTTCACACTCGTCCTAGGATATTACTGATCCCATCTCTAACGAGTCATTCTTATTGGATATTACTAATCCAATCTCTGGTGAATTCTTTCATTTGGTTCTAATGTGTCATGTTCTCGAACTCTGTAAACCAAAGCTCTGATATCAAAGGAAATGACCCAAACTTCCCTGTAAAGGAAAGCTCGGATTGTTTTGAGAACAATACTCATCAGAACACAAACGAAAGAACATTTCATTGCTATTACAACAATTTACATCAGAGTACAAGAACATTCCAGAGTATGAATAATTATTACACAATAGAAATACTATATTATCAGAGATTTAAATTACATTTAAATAGTAGTGGAAAAATAATACAAAATACAATCGATAGAAATACACAAATACAGAGCTTTCCAAATATCGCTTCAGCTGTAAACCAGAATCCTGTGAAAATAAATCTGCAAAACCAAAACTACTAGCTGCCCGTGTGGAAAATATGGGCACCCAGAATTTAGGTTAAAACAATAAACTCCAAGTCGGTCATGGGACTGGTGTGGGAACTAATACAGTTGTTAACTTGATTTTAAAGTTAGGTGAATCACGGGACCATGCCGTTAAAGTTAGGTGAATCATGGGACCACGCCGTAGAACATGAAACGGGTTTACTCCACATGATCTTAGTTTAAAATAAAACAACGCAATGCTTTTTGGAAAAATGAAGCTGTTATATGACTCAGGTCCCATTACACAATGCAACGCAAGCCGGACGATAGAGTTTTCCCTTATAATAGCCAAATATGCTTGATATGCGAAATTTCATCTTTTATTATTACTATAAGTGCATAGTGTCAAAAACAGATTCAAACATAAATGTATCAATCATAAACAACATTGGTACCATATATCATGTCGCCATACTAGTTTTACAATCAAAACCGCATGATGTCGTATTAGAAGTTGGATTTCCATCTATGAACCAAGGCAAGGGATCGTCCTTACCGAATTCGAGACACTATAGCCCAAGCCTCAGGACTTAGTCGCAACTGCACCTGGAGCGCCAAGGCCGGTCCACAAATATGTTAGTGGATTGGTAATGCCTGAACAATACATTTCCCTGCCCTATGGGGCATAAAATCTAGTCTGTAATGTCGACCATAAAAATATCTGAGGGGCCTCATTCCATCATCCACATAAGTAAAAACACCAGGGCTTGCAAACGCTGACACCACTCCTAGCTAGAAAGAAACACATGTCCTCCCTGGGGTCCTTCTCCCATTTCTGGTTCATACCGGGGTGCGAGGCTCGCGAAGTAATGCTGTACACAAAGCTATGCCTAAAATGGGCTGTGCTTTGATCATCATCCACAAGACTCTGCTTTTCAACAAAAGCCTTGATTATTTGCATCTTAGTATGCCACATCGTCAGACCATACCATACCAATGATTTTTGCCAATATATAACCTCTAAGCTCGTACAGGATTCTAAATAAATCAGATTTCAATGAAACAAGAAATATAAAATAAAAGTGACATAGTTTTATAAAATAAAAGTGACATAGTTTTATAGAATAAAATTGACTAAGTATTAACAATAAAAAGATCAAAGTTTTATCAAATAAAATTTAGCATATGTTTTGAAAACAAAATTATCATATGTTTTGAATGTGACATTAGCATAGGTTTTTGAATATAACATTGGCATAGGTTTTGAATATAACACTAGCATTGTTTTAAATATACAAAATTAACATTGTTTTAAAATAGAAAATTAACATCGTTTTAAAATAGAAAATTTACATTGTTTTTAATAACTAAATTTACATTGTTTATAATACAAAGATCACATTTTTTTAATATAAAAATATTAATTGTTTTATAAACAAAAATAGCAAATGTTTTCAAATCAAAACTAATAATGTTTCAAATCAAAATTAACGATGTTTACAAATCAAAAACTAACATTGTTTTCAAATCAAAATCAACATTGTTTTGTATATGTAAAATAGTACATTGTTTTTAAAAGAAAAATAGAACATTTTTTTGTTATTAAGATCGCATGGTTCTTAATACAAAAGTTGCATTGTTTAGAAAATGAAAATCACATTTGTTTTTGTAAATAAAATAAACATTTTTTGTAAATGAAATATACATTGTTTTTAATGTAAATTTTCAATATAATAACATTGTTATAAAGATGAAATTTTTATAAAGAAATAGATTAAAATCAAAATATGGTTTGTATATAACATGGATTAAAAATATGATTTTTAATATAATTCGCTTGAAAACAAATTGCGATGGAACCGACTGGAAGCGAACAGAATCCAAACCATCGTCCGATATAGACTGACGGAGTGGAAAAGAAGGTGAGAACTCCTCATTAAAATTTCTGCATAGTTATTTATTTATTTTCATAACTGAAAAATATATAGAATTGCCAGTGTTGATTTTTATCAGTTTAATCATTATAAACTGTATATTGTGCCTGTTAGATCACTTTCCTCGTCCACAAACGATGGATGATTTAAATTGACTGTATTATGTGTTCTTTGTGTTGTTGAAATGTTTAACACATTAAAAATGTTAATATTAATGTGATAGTGAAATTAGATTATAAATATTCATTTATAATTTAAACAGTGAAAATTGGTTAAATTTCTTAACGAATAATTTATTTAAATAATCTTTTGTTGTCTGAAAACCCCACACGGGTATTGGGATGATATTTGACATATACTAGTCCCAATATTTAGTTGTATGTCAATCGATGGATTGACAGTCCGTGATGAGCGTTATTTATTTATTTTAATGCTCACACAGTTGTTAATTTCACTTTGGTTGTGAATGGACTGTTTCTTGATTCCTTATCATTATTGTTGCATATATGCGATGTATGAAATCCATATAACTGAAATTATATGGTAATTGATTGAGTCGCATTCCGATTCAGAAATAAACAATGTTTTTATAATAAACAATATTTTTTGAATAAAATAACATTTTTAGTGAAAAGAATCATTTATATGTAAAAGAATCATATTTATGTAAAGGAATCATTTATGTGTAAAAGAAAAATTTTTAGTGAAAATAATCATTTATATGTAAAAGAATCATATTTATGTAAAGGAATCATTTATATGTAAAAGAAACATTTTTAGTGAAAAGAATCATTTATATGGAAAAAAATCATTTTAATGTAAAGATCCGTTTTAATGTAAAGAACATTTTAATGTAAAAGAACATTTTAAAAATACATTTTTATATGTTAAATAGAATAAATAGAAATGCATGTTAAAATGTATTTGTGAGTTGAAAGCATCATTTTTAACATGTTTATTTAAATAAAAAGAATTACTTTTCAAAATAGGGTTTGTCATTAGAAATGTTACACTTAACATGTGTATTTTAATAATAGATAATGTTATACAATAAGAATGTTTTAAAATAAAGGACAATTTATAATAAAGAATGTTTTATAATAAAGTATCTTTTAAAATAAAGATTATTTAAAAAAAACGAATATTTTAAAATAATATTCAATGAAGAATAAAATAATGATTTTGATGTCCGATTTTCGATAGACACAAAAATAGTGAAATATGAAGCCTTGTTAAGTACCAAATGCCATTTTAACCCGAACGGGTTTATCGATCGATTTTATTCATTTTATAATGAATATCGAAATGAAATGATTTTAGAATATAATATTTTGAAAATATTATCATTTTATTATTATAATGATATAGAATATTCAATTCTGATTTAAAATTGAAAATAAAGTTGGAATCGTTTTAAAACGAATTTATAAACGATTTATAAGATACGTTTTAAATGGAAATCGATGAAATATAATATATATATATAAATATATGTATATTATATATGTTTAATGGCCTGAATAGAACGCGCCGCGCAGCGACCGTTCGCGAATTTCGACCATCAACTTCAAATGGATGTAACGGGAGATCCGACCGTCGGATTCTCCTAAAACCGGAACCGTTTGGTTCGTATCGAAAAGAGCTTTCCAATAAATATAAGAAGTTTGAAAATTAACGGTTGGATTTGGAATTATGTCCAAATCAAATTTGAAAAAGGTCGCTATGGATGCAGTTTGGTGGTCATTATTGGAAACCGACCGTACAGGCGATAATAAAATTATTAAAAATATGGAAAAATTATGTAAAATCCTAATTTTATAAAGGTAAAAATCATAATAAATGATTTGGAAAGAATTTGGATGAAAAATCCCAATTTTGTAAAGATAAAATATATTTTTATCGAAATGAACTGTTTAATGAAGTAGTTATAAACTAGAATAATAATTTAATTATTTTTAGAAATAAATAAATTAGATTTCAAAATGGTTTTAAAATAACTAGAATTTTCTTACATATTTATATATATTGGAATGGATTTGAATGGTAATTATCTTCGGAATATTTCGATATTGGATTCCGTTATTATACGAATATTGTGAGGAATTTGGAAGATATATATATCGTTATTCCCAATACAATACCTTATATTTAGTGTAAAACTGGATTGTGGGTTGTGGTGAACGGTGTCTTTAATAACATTATTCTTAAACCCTGATTAGAAAAAAATATAATAAATCTTTTAAATAGGATTTAATGAAGTTTTCCAATTAATATCTAATTGGAATTAAATATAATATAATTTTATAAGTTATAAATCTTTTAATGAAGATTATTAGAGGTTTCAATTATATTTAGTAATTGGAATAAAATGAAATGTGAATTAGGTTTATTGTGAACTGTGTTTTTAACGACATTTGTTCTTTAACCCAATTAACAATGAAAATAATATTTGGAATTTGTAAAGGCCCGCAAATCCGTGCTATCTGAATTGACTAATAACACCACACGTCCAACCCAAATTGCACAGAAAAACGAATCATTATTAGAAAGAAGTTAGAGGATGAGAAATAGAAAGAAAGAAATATTAGAATAGAAGAAAACGAAGATCACAAACTCACAGCGGATCGAATAAAAATATATTTTATAACATAACTTTTGAAATACAAATCAGTAACTTTACATACATACCATCATCAGAGCACAACAGCCATTCCTGGAACAGTTATAAACACCTGTTTCCAGATACAACCATAGTACACAGCGGAATATATGATAGTCTATATCTAACTGGTGAATCTTCCTGCTTCCAGCTCTTCCAAGTGAATCTGAAAAATCCCAACTACTTGAATTTGGGCACCCAAGAGTTTAGGGAAACAAACAAAATAAACTCTGGGTCAGTCATGGGACTGGTGTGAGTAAACTCCAACCACTTGTTTAACTTTCAAAACCCTTTTCGAAAGAAAAGATAATAGTAAGACTAGCCCACACATAAACATGGACGGTTTTTACCTTACTATAACCCAAAACACTTTGATACGAAAATCCAGTGATATTATAATAATGTCTACATCAAGTAAATAACCAAATAGCAGAACGCTTGCATCTCACGCTCCATATATATATTATAAAATCAAAAACCGCATGGCGCTTATTGGAGATTGGATTTCCGACATGACAAGGTATGGAACCACCTTCCGCTAGTGTATCTCTAGAGAGGAATACACTGGGTTCAACAAGAACATCTTGTAACCTGGCCCACACATGACCGACCACTCATTTCGCTTGAGTGTATCGAATGTATATCACCAACGGTTGGGATCAGCAACCGCCTCCCGACTGGGACGGCATCGAATAAAATAAGAAATTAAATGAACCTCTAGATAGGTGATTATACATCCTAATGGGTGCGACCCACATAGCCATGCTGCCTGCCCGATTTTTGTCCTTTCCCGGTTGTTGAGGCCTGAGGCTACGAATACTTACCATTCATTGATAGCACGATCACTTTGAATGCCACATTGTCAGATCCGTTAATCACTAGTTGAGTTTGCACAAATATTCTGGATGTTATGCTAAGGGAATAAATCCGTTGCAACCATATATATTTATACAGACCAACCCATTTGATCATTGGAAATACTCTGTCAGACATTCGTCCATTTACGTTCGTTCTGGGATTGAACGAAACTGAAGGCACTATTTCTATTTAATAGAAAGAGTCCTTGGACTTTACTCCGTCTTCAATATATTCAGCATACTTGGTTCGCAACGCTTATGCCGATACGGAGTGGTTCTTCAGATAATAATCCAACCGGTCTCTCCATATTGACAACGATGGTCAAAACTTCGATAGTCTGTGATTTAACTATCGAATAAAACAAGTGTTCATCCAAACAGATCAAACAAATCACTGGGCTCTTTAATTAATATTTCATTAATTAAATCTCTTATCCATTTCCTTATCAATATTTGTTAACCAAATATTTACAAGTATCGCCTCCTTTTATTTTCTATAGTTAGAAAATATTTTCGATTTTAATTGGTAAACATTCCAATCACTTATCTCTTCCACGAACTCATTTAGTTCTATACTTAGAAAACATTTGTTATTTTATTTCCAAGTTTACATTTATTTGGGTTAAAACGGATGTTGTGTAAAACATCGTTACGACAACCCAAATATATACATTCAACTAAATCTCTTTAAACGTTGATCTTCGAGACTGAGTTTTTGCTATTTATCGGTTGTTAATGAAACCAATCAAGTTGGGGTATAATTACCTCTCAGACCTTGACTGAATAACATTCATAACATCAAACAGACAAGACTACTTACTCGAATAATCAATACTATACAAACCAATTATCTATTTTTAAAACACGTATACATTTCCCTTGTTATTTTTAACAAATCTAAGTTATAGTTTTCCTTCTTGTTTCAAATATCCTATTTAAATTTGTTTCATTATCTAATTCTCTATATATATATATATCGATATATGGATTTCTAGTTCTCAAATTTTCTTAAAATTATTCTAACTCCTTAAATTTTCGGAAAAAAATCGCCATAACCTCCCCTGTATCGGGAGCATCGGGAAATTTCAAATAGCTTCCCGGTAACTTCTAATCTCAAAAAGAAAAAGAAAAAGCCAAGCGGCTTGCCGATACGGCGCATAAAATCTCATATATGAATTAAACATGTACCTTATTGTCGAGCACACTAATTATATACCTTCATCACTTTATCCCATAACTGTCTCCGGTATATCTATACCTATACAATTCATTTCAACTTCATACACTCGTTTTGACTCAATTCGTTAAAGTAACTCTTTAACTAACTCTTTGCCCATTTCGCTTGTATATATGAATATCACACGTTTCAAATATATTTCAACTTACTTATCAACTAATTGAATTCAAATTTTAATTTAAGTTCTATATTCGATTTCAAATATATGTTTACAATTCAAAATTTTCAATTTTCAAAGTTCGACTTCAATTCACCACTCGATTAACTAATTCTTCTTTGATTTAGTTAATTCTATTCAATAATAAAAAATATGATTATTGTTTCAAAAATCACTTTTCTTACTTCACTTGAGTTCACCTTTATGTTCTAACTCAAGACCAGATTTTTAAATGGAAAATTCGGATTTTTATTTGCTTTAAAATCCCTATATTTATTATATAAAATCCATTATGGTTTTAATGGTTTCTGGCGCTGCACTTTTAAAAATTTGATTTTGACATAACTCAAAATCTATTCGACGAAATCCAGATTTTTCTCTTCTATTAGGAAACTATTTTCTAACTGGTCCTGACGGTTCTTGTTTAAAAGAATTCCGACTTCAATTGAGTCCTGTATACTCAATTGAAGTTCGAGTCGCCAATTTACGAACTGCAACGCTGCGGCGAGTTCGTTTTAATTATATATATATATAAACGTTTTAAAACTTCGTTTATATAAATTCAACTCCATTTTAACTCTATTTGAATTTCTTGATTCAAATTCCAATCTCGCTTTTATTTGAATTCTATATTCAAATTCCAATTCCTTTCTTATTTGAATTCTAAATTCAAATTTCCATTTCCTTTTCTATTATTCAAATTCTATATTTAAATTTCCTTTATTCAACTCCCATTTAAATTCCTATATTCAAATTCTATAGTTGAATTTCCTTTTCTATTTTATATTCAAATTCAATACTTGAGTTTCTATTTCAATTCCATATTCAAATTCAATACTTGAAATTCCATTTGAATTCTATTATTCAATTTCTATACTTGAAATTCCATTTGAATTCTATTATTCAATTTCTATTTCAATTCTTCTTTGAAATTCTATATTTCAAATTCAATTCAATTCTTCTTTGAAATTCAATATTTCAAATTCAATTCAATTCTTCTTTGAAATTCAATATTTCAAATTCAATTCAATTCTTCTTTGAAATTCAATATTTCAAATTCATTTATTCAAATTCCTTTATTCCTCTATTTACATTCCTTTATTCACATTCCTTTATTCACATTCCTTTATGAATTTCTATATTCAAAATTTCAAATTTCAATTCTATTTTCGAAAAAATAGAATTCCCTTTCTAATTCTCAAATATCCTTTTTTCATGATATTTTTAAATATCATTACTTAAGCCCAGTGCTATTTAAACACACAAAGCAACCAATTATTTATTTTTCTAACACATCATATATAACAATATATATGCAAACAAATAAACAAACAGATAATATATTTTTGAGGAATCCAGTTGGATTCCTCCAACCTGTTTTCTTGCATCCACAGACGTTAGCACATAAATAATACCCATACTGCTTCGTGGCAGAATATCGTGGTATAGAAGGTCATCCACTAATCATAGCGTGGGGCGTATAGGGTAATCATCCGCTATGAAACTGCGGGCATCCGCTAATGAGACTGCGGGAATCCAACCAATCAATCAACCCAATATATATATAATAGCCTAAATAACTAATATATATAAAACAAGCAGAAAAATCCAAACAAGCAACAACAATTATTTTTACGAAGTAAAAATAATTATAAAAAAAGGTGAGTGAGATTTACTCACCTAGATTTTCCATTGTCGAATAATCCCATTTAATTTCCATTTTGTTGCGTCTACGAATCAACTCGAATGAGATTTGCTTTTCACCTACGATATTTATTTTTAATTAACGGTCAAGCGATTATTAATTTAAATTAACTAATTTAAATAGTTAAATTAGTTATCCATGTATTTTAAATTCGTAAAGACGCATACCTTGCTATATTTCAACGTCGATCAATCCGCGAAGCAAATAAAGCAATCATCAATCACTTACCACTGAAAACAGTCCAAAAATAATCCTTTGTTCCATTGCGACATTTCATCTAACAACTTGCTGGCAGACAACTTCCTTGTATTACCTACAGGAGACAACCAAACTGTCGTGACTCCCCTCATCTCGAACCACCTCACTGTTATCAATACTGTCATTTCTTCCCCCTAACACCGAAATCCCGAACTCCAGCTTCCATACCAAAACATGTTCAACTCCCTTAAACCCTTAGTACCAACCTCCCAGACCAAACTGTCGAACTTCTCCACTCACCAATTCGTTTGTTCAGCATCGCATACTTCACCACGTCGAAATCCTCTACTGTCGCACCTCTCAGAACAGACCGTACTTCTCCAATGAAGTCCAATCGCAACCCTAGCCAGACTTCCAGCGTTGCTTGCCCACTTCACCAGATCGATACCCTTGTCGGCCTCTAGATCATTGTACTCACAATACAGTGGAAGTCCCAAAATTCACCATTGAAGATCGACTCCAGAAATCGCGCTCGAACTCAAATCGCTCCCTGCCAAAATCGAGATTCCTGAAGTCACGGTTCTTGATTTCATTATATATATATATATATATTTTTTAGCAGAGGATCGAGATTTTTGATTGGGAAAAATAATGAAAGGGGAAGACTAGAAATTGTTTTCGGATTTGAGTCTGAAAATATATGAAGGCTCGGTCAATTTATATAAGCGTTAAGGGGAAAACAGGGAGTACAAGTCCATTAAATCCTTGCTTTACTTTGCCGGGAAGGAGGAAGACAATATGTGCTGCTCGAAGAATTAGGCTGCGATGTTATGTTTTAGGGTAGCGAAAATTAAAATGTAGGTCGGCTGATGTTTATTGTGATTTGATTTAAATTAAATAATAAAAATATCTTGTGGTCTCTCAATTCGAAGTCCTGAACTGCTATTCAACCGTAATGACCGATGGTCTCAGATTATATCGTTATTCTGAATTCCGCGGTACTGATTCTGAAATTAAATTTGACCGTATAGAAGAGATAACAGCTTAAATTAACGATTAAATTCAATTTAAAATATAAATTGATTCAAACAATTAAATTCATCGATAATAAATTATTTTTATCGTACATGTTCAGACAGAACTGACACTAATCATTTGAATTGTTTTGATTCTGTTTTTAACTTCGATTTCAATTATATTTTGTTCTCGTATTTCGATTATTTGATCGATAATTCACTATAAAAATTCTTTTATATGGTTAATTCAATATTTAAACGATACTAAATATTTAAAATACTGTTCGAAAAATCCGGGTCGTTACATTCTTCCCCCCTTAAAATAATTTCGTCCTCAAAATTGCTAAGTTAGGAAAAATGATACAAATCCATTACCTTTCAACAATCCACTTATGTTGAAACTCAACTCCTCATATTTCAACAAATTTAATTCCACCAAAACTTTTGGTCTTCCTTCATTTAATTTGAATGATCTACGATCAATCCATTTATATCCAGTCTATGTTCTATTAAACTAATTCAAATTGATTCTAGTCAATTGATTCACCTTGAACCATTTAACTTGCTTAAGTTAAATTTTAATTCCAGAATCCAAATCCCAGGGGTTTCATTTCAAATCCTTTTTGAAATCACATATATTTATATCTAATTCAAATTCAAAACATTTGAATATTTCCAAACTATTAGTTTTCTTCCAAACAAATTTCCATCAAAATTTTTCTAAGGTAGCAATCCATCACTTAGAAACTCGGAAATGAACACTGATGATGTTGCAATCATCATCAGAATTATTTCCCAACCACTGAAGTGAGTTCAGTGCTTTATTATTTCAAAATTCATCTAAAATGATTTTCTTTCAAATCCTTCTAAAACAAAGCTATATTATTTTTAATATACTTTGAAAAATATTTTCTACTTCCCAGGATTTTGAATTCTTAATTCTGGTTTGAATTTTATTTCAGTTCATCTCATTTGTATATATTATTCATATACAAATTCTATTTGGTTATAACTAACTATTCCAATTTTTATAATTTCATTTGATTATAATATTAACAACCAACACATCCATATATTATAATAAATTCAAAAAAAAAAATATTCTTTCTATATCAGAATATAATTTTGGGTAAAATAATTTCATTCACCCATTTTAAAACAATAGCGTGTTCAATCTTCTGTTCAAGCGTTTAGAAATTCCTATCGACTTCGTGGCGTCCCACTATTCGATCAGAATTGATAAACCACTCAACAGACTAGCCAACACAATATAAAACAGCTTTTTATATCAATTTACAAATACGCGCTCTCGTATATATATGCTCAACTCATTCTAGGGTGCTACTGACCCTATCTCTAATGAGTAAACCCCCACCAAAGCCTAGGTGTTCGCTAAACCTAAGCTCTGATACCAACTGTAAAGGCCCGCAAATCCGTGCTATCTGAATTGACTAATAACACCACACGTCCAACCCAAATTGCACAGAAAAACGAATCATTATTAGAAAGAAGTTAGAGGATGAGAAATAGAAAGAAAGAAATATTAGAATAGAAGAAAACGAAGATCACAAACTCACAGCGGATCGAATAAAAATATATTTTATAACATAACTTTTGAAATACAAATCAGTAACTTTACATACATACCATCATCAGAGCACAACAGCCATTCCTGGAACAGTTATAAACACCTGTTTCCAGATACAACCATAGTACACAGCGGAATATATGATAGTCTATATCTAACTGGTGAAGCCTCCTGCTTCCAGCTCTTTCAAGTGAATCTGAAAAATCCCAACTACTTGACTGCCCGTACAAATTTGGGCACCCAAGAGTTTAGGGAAACAAACAAAATAAACTCTAGGTCAGTCATGGGACTGGTGTGAGTAAACTCCAACCACTTGTTTAACTTTCAAAACCCTTTTCGAAAGAAAAGATAATAGTAAGACCAGTCCACACATAAACATGGACGGTTTTTACCTTACTATAACCCAAAACACTTTGATACGAAAATCCAGTGATATTATAATAATGTCTACATCAAGTAAATGACCAAATAGCAGAACGCTTGCATCTCACGCTCCACATATATATTATAAAATCAAAAACCGCATGGCGCTTATTGGAGATTGGATTTCCAACATGACAAGGTATGGAACCACCTTCCGCTAGTGTATCTCTAGAGAGGAATACACTGGGTTCAACAAGAACATCTTGTAACCCGGCCCATACATGACCGACCACTCATTTCGCTTGAGTGTATCGAATGTATATCACCAACGGTTGGGATCAGCAACCGCCTCCCGACTGGGACGGCATCGAATAGAATAAGAAATTAAATGAACCTCTAGATAGGTGATTATACATCCTAATGGGTGCGACCCACATAGCCATGCTGCCTGCCCGATTTTTGTCCTTTCCCGGTTGTTGAGGCCTGAGGCTACGAATACTTACCATTCATTGATAGCACGATCACTTTGAATGCCACATTGTCAGATCCGTTAATCACTAGTTGAGTTTGCACAAATATTCTGGATGTTATGCTAAGGGAATAAATCCGTTGCAACCATATATATTTATACAGACCAACCCATTTGATCATTGGAAATACTCTGTCAGACATTCGTCCATTTACGTTCGTTCTGGGATTGAACGAAACTGAAGGCACTATTTCTATTTAATAGAAAGAGTCCTTGCACTTTACTCCGTCTTCAATATATTCAGCATACTTGGTTCGCAACGCTTATGCCGATACGGAGTGGTTCTTCGGATAATAATCCAACCGGTCTCTCCATATTGACAACGATGGTCAAAACTTCGATAGTCTGTGATTTAACTATCGAATAAAACAAGTGTTCATCCAAACAGATCAAACAAATCACTGGGCTCTTTAATTAATATTTCATTAATTAAATCTCTTATCCATTTCCTTATCAATATTTGTTAACCAAATATTTACAAGTATCGCCTCCTTTTATTTTCTATAGTTAGAAAATATTTTCGATTTTAATTGGTAAACATTCCAATCACTTATCTCTTCCACGAACTCATTTAGTTCTATACTTAGAAAACATTTGTTATTTTATTTCCAAGTTTACATTTATTTGGGTTAAAACGGATGTTGTGTAAAACATCGTTACGACAACCCAAATATATACATTCAACTAAATCTCTTTAAACGTTGATCTTCGAGACTGAGTTTTTGCTATTTATCGGTTGTTAATGAAACCAATCAAGTTGGGGTATAATTACCTCTCAGACCTTGACTGAATAACATTCATAACGTCAAACAGACAAGACTACTTACTCGAATAATCAATACTATACAAACCAATTATCTATTTTTAAAACACGTATACATTTCCCTTGTTATTTTTAACAAATCTAAGTTATAGTTTTCCTTCTTGTTTCAAATATCCTATTTAAATTTGTTTCATTATCTAATTCTCTCTATATATATATATCGATATATGGATTTCTAGTTCTCAAATTTTCTTAAAATTATTCTAACTCCTTAAATTTTCGGAAAAAATTCGCCATAACCTCCCCTGTATCGGGAGCATCGGGAAATTTCAAATAGCTTCCCGGTAACTTCTAATCTCAAAAAGAAAAAGAAAAAGCCAAGCGGCTTGCCGATACGGCGCATAAAATCTCATATATGAATTAAACATGTACCCTATTGTCGAGCACACTAATTATATACCTTCATCACTTTATCCCATAACTGTCTCCGGTATATCTATACCTGTACAATTCATTTCAACTTCATACACTCGTTTTGACTCAATTCGTTAAAGTAACTCTTTAACTAACTCTTTGCCCATTTCGCTTGTATATATGAATATCACACGTTTCAAATATATTTCAACTTACTTATCAACTAATTGAATTCAAATTTTAATTTAAGTTCTATATTCGATTTCAAATATATGTTTACAATTCAAAATTTTCAATTTTCAAAGTTCGACTTCAATTCACCACTCGATTAACTAATTCTTCTTTGATTTAGTTAATTCTATTCAATAATAAAAAATATGATTATTGTTTCAAAAATCACTTTTCTTACTTCACTTGAGTTCACCTTTATGTTCTAACTCAAGACCAGGTTTTTAAATGGAAAATTCGGATTTTTATTTGCTTAAAAATCCCTATATTTATTATATAAAATCCATTATGGTTTTAATGGTTTCTGGCGCTGCACTTTTAAAAATTTGATTTTGACATAACTCAAAATCTATTCGACGAAATCCAGATTTTTCTCTTCTATTAGGAAACTATTTTCTAACTGGTCCTGACGGTTCTTGTTTAAAAGAATTCCGACTTCAATTGAGTCCTGTATACTCAATTGCAGTTCGAGTCGCCAATTTACGAACTGCAACGCTGCGGCGAGTTCGTTTTAATTATATATATATATATATAAACGTTTTAAAACTTCGTTTATATAAATTCAACTCCATTTTAACTCTATTTGAATTTCTTGATTCAAATTCCAATTTCGCTTTTATTTGAATTCTATATTCAAATTCCAATTCCAATTCCTTTCTTATTTGAATTCTAAATTCAAATTTCCATTTCCTTTTCTATTATTCAAATTCTATATTTAAATTTCCTTTATTCAACTCCCATTTAAATTCCTATATTCAAATTCTATAGTTGAATTTCCTTTTCTATTTTATATTCAAATTCAATACTTGAGTTTCTATTTCAATTCCATATTCAAATTCAATACTTGAAATTCCATTTGAATTCTATTATTCAATTTCTATACTTGAAATTCCATTTGAATTCTATTATTCAATTTCTATTTCAATTCTTCTTTGAAATTCTATATTTCAAATTCAATTCAATTCTTCTTTGAAATTCAATATTTCAAATTCAATTCAATTCTTCTTTGAAATTCAATATTTCAAATTCAATTCAATTCTTCTTTGAAATTCAATATTTCAAATTCACTTATTCAAATTCCTTTATTCCTCTATTCACATTCCTTTATTCACATTCCTTTATGAATTTCTATATTCAAAATTTCAAATTTCAATTCTATTTTAGAAAAAATAGAATTCCCTTTCTAATTCTCAAATATCCTTTTTTAATGATATTTTTAAATATCATTACTTAAGCCCAGTGCTATTTAAACACACAAAGCAACCAATTATTTATTTTTCTAACACATCATATATAACAATATATATGCAAACAAATAAACAAACAAATAATATATTTTTGAGGAATCCAGTTGGATTCCTCCAACCTGTTTTCCTGCATCTACAGATGTTAGCACATAAATAATACCCATTCTGCTTCGTGGCAGAATATCGTGGTATAGAAGGTCATCCACTAATCATAGCGTGGGGCGTATAGGGTAATCATCCGCTATGAAACTGCGGGCATCCGCTAATGAGACTGCGGGAATCCAACCAATCAATCAACCCAATATATATAATAGCCTAAATAACTAATATATATAAAACAAGCAGAAAAATCCAAACAAGCAACAACAATTATTTTTACGAAGTAAAAATAATTATAAAAAAAGGTGAGTGAGATTTACTCACCTAGATTTTCCATTGTCGAATAATCCCATTTAATTTCCATTTTGTTGCGTCTACGAATCAACTCGAATGAGATTTGCTTTTCACCTACGATATTTATTTTTAATTAACGGTTAAGCGATTATTAATTTAAATTAACTAATTTAAATAGTTAAATTAGTTATCCATGTATTTTAAATTCGTAAAGACGCATACCTTGCTATATTTCAACCTCGATCAATCCGCGAAGCAAATAAAGCAATCATCAATCACTTACCACTGAAAACAGTCCAAAAATAATGCTTTGTTCCATTGCGACATTTCATCTAACAACTTGCTGGCAGTCAACTTCCTTGTATTACCTACAGGAGACAACCAAACTGTCGTGACTCCCCTCATCTCGAACCACCTCACTGTTATTAATACTGTCATTTCTTCCCCCTAACACCGAAATCCCGAACTCCAGCTTCCATACCAAAACATGTTCAACTCCCTTAAACCCTTAGTACCAACCTCCCAGACCAAACTGTCGAACTTCTCCACTCACCAATTCGTTTGTTCAGCATCGCATACTTCACCACGTCGAAATCCTCTACTGTCGCACCTCTCAGAACAGACCGTACTTCTCCAATGAAGTCCAATCGCAACCCTAGCCAGACTTCCAGCGTTGCTCGCCCACTTCACCAGATCGATACCCTTGTCGGCCTCTAGATCGTTGTACTCACAATATAGTGGAAGTCCCAAAATTCACCATTGAAGATCGACTCCAGAAATCGCGCTCGAACTCAAATCGGTCCCTGCCAAAATCGAGATTCCTGAAGTCACGGTTCTTGATTTCATTATATATATATATATATTTTTAGCAGAGGATCGAGATTTTTGATTGGGAAAAAGAATGAAAGGGGAAGACTAGAAATTGTTTTCGGATTTGAGTCTGAAAATATATGAAGGCTCGGTCAATTTATATAAGCGTTAAGGGGAAATCAGAGAGTACAAGTCCATTAAATCCTTGCTTTACTTTGCCGGGAAGGAGGAAGACAATATGTGCTGCTCAAAGAATTAGGCTGCGATGTTATGTTTTAGGGTAGCGAAAATTAAAATGTAGGTCGGCTGATGTTTATTGTGATTTGATTTAAATTAAATAATAAAAATATCTTGTGGTCTCTCAATTCGAAGTCCTGAACTGCTATTCAACCGTAATGACCGATGGTCTCAGATTATATCGTTATTCTGAATTCCGCGGTACTGATTCTGAAATTAAATTTGACCATATAGAAGAGATAACAGCTTAAATTAACGATTAAATTCAATTTAAAATATAAATTGATTCAAACAATTAAATTCATCGATAATAAATTATTTTTATCGTACATGTTCAGACAGAACTGACACTAATCATTTGAATTGTTTTGATTCTGTTTTTAACTTCGATTCCAATTATATTTTGTTCTCGTATTTCGATTATTTGATCGATAATTCACTATAAAAATTCTTTTATATGGTTAATTCAATATTTAAACGATACTAAATATTTAAAATACTGTTCGAAAAATCCGGGTCGTTACAGAATTTATAAATCTTTTATTAAGATTTAAGTGAATTTTTTTCCAAAGTAAAGTTTTCCAGTTTAATATATTAGATTGGAATTGAATGGAATTCAATTTAATAATAACCGAGATGAGCTTCTGTGGATGAAGACTGTTACTATATATGGAATTTAAAAGCCTTTGCCGTTTTTCCATTTATATTATTAGTCTGATACGGAAATTTATATCGATTATATATTGATCTGATTTCTGTGAAGATTCCATATTTAATAGAAGATGATTTTGGGTTTATCGTGAACAATGTTTTAAATAACATTGGTTTTTTAGTCCAGTTAAAGATAAGATTTATTTCTTGAATTTGAATGATCATTAAGTAATGATTTTTGAGATTAAAAACTGAACTAGATTTTTAATGAATCTTTAATTAGATTAAAAATGCGAATATTTTATTGAAAGAATATTCTGAATTGGAATGAGGCGTATGATTGTTTTTATAGCACTTGATTTTAAAATACGCGAGTAATTCGGAAAGATCGGGTTTAACCCATTCTAAATAATTAATACGACGATCAAGGGTCGAAGATGATGACGTGGGTTGAAGACCGGAGTTTTTCACATCGTTTGGGTGATTACTGATGTCTTGATTGGCCCGTACACCCAAAACAAGGTAATAAGTGGTGATCGTCCAAACGTACTTAGAGATCGACGGATATGCGAGGACCTCTCTCCTGTATTGGACATATGGGACGAGGAATAAGGTGCCTCCGGTTTCGTTCAGACGCAGAACGGACTTGTAAATGGATGGTATGTCTGACGTTGTATCCCTTTATGCTGTATTCGTTGATCTCTGCTAAATATATATTTGTTTGGTGGCGGAGAATTTATTCTCTTGCTTAACACCCTTCTCCGAGACGTACAAGCTTAGAGGTTATATATTGGCAAAAATCAATGGTATGGTATGGACTGACAATGTGGCATGCTAAGATGTAAATGATCAAGTCTTTTGTTGAAAACCAGAGTCTTGTGGATGATGATCAAAGCACAACCCATTTTTGGCATGGCTTTGTGTACAACGTTACTTCGCGAGCCTCACACCCCGATATGAACCAGAAACGGGAGAAGGACCCCAGGGAGAACATGCGTTTCTTTCTAGCTAGGAGTGGTGTCAGCTTTGCAAGCCCTGGCATTTTTAACTATGTGGTTCATGGAATGAGGCGCCTCAGATATTTTTATGGTCGACATTACTGACCAGATTTTATGCCCTATAGGGCAGGGAAACGTGTTGTTCAGGCATTACCAATCCACTAACATATTTGTGGACCGGCCCTGGCACTCCAGGTGCAGTTGCGACTGAGTCCTGAGGCTCGGGCCAGAGAGTCTCGAATTCGATAAGGACGATCCCTTGCCTTGGTTCATAAATGGAAATCCAACTTCCAATACGACATCATGCGGTTTTGATTGTAGAACTAGTATGGCGACATGATATATGGTACCCATGTCGTCTATGATTGATGCATTTATATTTGAAATTGTTTTTGACACTATGCATTTATAGTTATAATAAAAGATGAAATTTCGCATATCAAGCATATTTGGCTATTATAAGGGAAAACTCTATCCTCCGGCTTGCGTTGCATTGTGTGATGGGACCTGAGTCTTATAATAGCTTCATTTTTCCAAAAAGCATTGCGTTGTTTTATTTTAAACTAAGATCATGTGGAGTAAAGCCGTTCCGTGTTTAACGGCATGGTCCCGTGATTCACCTAACTTTAAAATCAAGTTAACAACTGTATTAGTTCCCACACCAGTCCCATGACTGACCTGGAGTTTATTGTTTTAACCTAAACTCTGGGTGCCCATATTTTCCACATGACTAGCTAGTAGTTTTGGTTTTGCTGATTTATTTTCATAGGATTCTGGTTTACAGCTGAAGCGATATTCGGAAAGCTCTGTATCCGTGTATTTCTTTCGATTGTATTTTATATTATTTTTCCGCTGCTATTTAAATGTAATTTAATTCTTTGATATAATTGTATTTCTATTGTGTAATAATTATTCATACTCTTGAATGTTCTTATACTCTGAAGCAAATTTTGTAACAAAAATGAAATGTTCTTCCGTTTGTGCTCTGATGTATATCGTTCTCAAAACAATTCGGGCTTTCCTTTACAAGGAAGTTTGGGTCGCTTCAGTAGAGCTCTGATCTGTACTAACAACTCTGCACTTTTTGCTATGATTGCAGACGAGGTATGAAGGTTTTTCAAAATTTCAGTTTTAATTTGAAAAGTTCTTGGATTGTCGTCATAGCTATAAGTTTGTATTTGGGGATTTAGAGCTTGGTAGTAAAATAGTGAATGTGTTGAGTGCCATATATTGAATTTTATTTTTTGAAACAATGCTTAATTTCCATGAGAAAATCACAGAACAAACATTGTAAAGTTTAATACGAAGCTTTAGTTTCTTAGTTAGAATTTTTCTAAATAAAGTCTAATATTATCCTCCCAAAAGATAGGGGTTAAGCTAAATTTATGTGTTGTTGACCAGCCTGATGATGCAATAAGTTATGCTCAGGCCTTCTGTTTGAAAGTGGTGTAGAAACCTGTTCAAGTTGTTCCATCTTATGAAATTCAGAAAGGACTAGTGCCATGTTGCACGCAGACAAAAACTTTGATCATTTTTTTACTTAAGCGAAGTGAATGCCTTTTAAATGTCACAATATGAATGCGATGATTATGAAATATGGATGCTCAATTCAATTTTATTATGGGAGATACTGTATTTCAAAATGTAATTTCATAGTTGAAAATTCAAGGTTTGGGGTATCAGATGGTATATCAAAATTTTGGTGGACCATACTATTGCAAACATAATCGAATAACAATCGATCATACAATCATAGTAGTTAAGGTGCCAGGCTTAAGCCTTAGGCTTTTTTGTGCAACTTTAGTACAAGTGTGGGTTTTTTGCTTGAAAAAAAAACTACACTACAAAATACTACTGAATGATAAATTTAGTGATAAAAAACATAGATTAGTAGGTACGAAGTCACAAATGCACTTTCGAAACTAAAACGATCACAAATTCAAGTTTCAACACCAAAAACATACAAGTTATGAGTCACAAACAACACAACAACGGTAATAAAAGACTACAAATGAAAAAGGAATTCAAGTTCAACTTCTAATAATTCCAACTACTATAACGAAATAGGAAATTTGGACTTCGAAAATCGACACAAAATACCATGTTAACTATGCATGTGCGTGCTTCATTATATTCAAAATCCCATATTTGGTTACCATGTCCTTAACAAAATCGTACTCTTTGTTTCAATCCTTTCTTCTATGGGTCACTACGTGACTATGAAGCTTTAACAACTCTTACTTCATCCAATGGTGCCTACATTACCAAAACTGTATTTCAATAATTAAATATAATATACAAAACATACATACCAAAAAAAATTAATATGGTAGATGCAATATGATCTTTACACACAAACAATAAGGATGATCATACTTTACTTTCGGTTAATTGACTCTATGTAGCCATCAGATTTATCCCGTTGTTTATCCTTTTCAACAGTTATATCTCTATACCGGCATCCTCATTGGTATCATGGATGGTGTGCTCTCCTTTGATGCTTCTTCTTCTTGATCTTGACCTCATATATGTACGTCGTAAATGTTCTCCTCTAACTTACCTTCTCTCCACTTGTACTATTGCTAGTTTCTTTATTATTGCCTTCATCCTCCACATTTCCCTCTTCAATCTGCTTTTTTAATAAGGTCCAGCTCTAATCTCTTGAGGTTTGAAATGGTTTGAGGAATGCGAGTGGTTGAAGTTTAAGTTAAGGTTTTATTGCTATGATTGCAAAAGGGGTCAATTCATTAAGGCATAACATGAAACCGTGCAAATCTAGCAACATAAAATACAAAATTTGGCAAAGCATTAAAGAACAAATCGCTTTAATTCGACAGTAAAAAACTGAAATAGAATTGTATTTTCAACAAATTTTCATCGATTTCCCAATAACAGTATATGTTGTTGACAAATGAAGAGAAAGAACTGAAAAATACAAATCAATTTGCTAGTACTGCGCCGATTAGTGGTAAATGGTAATTCGATGCCCAATTAAAAACAAATCAACTTCATACCGTCGAATTCAGCTCTGCTACATTAATCACAACACAAATAATCTACAAGTATGATTAATACATGTATAAAGATCTAAAAAAGTTGCATAAACTTGATACAAAAGTGGAAAACTCTTATTATCATCGTCTTTTCTATGTATTTTGAATTTGACATATTTGATTGGATGTATTTTTTTCTCTAGCGATGGTAAGTAGAAACAAAATAGAGAAAAACCAAGGAGGAGTTAGACTTTCGAGGGTGGGTTTGCGTTGGGAGAAGAGAATGCAACAAGTGAATACAATAATTCTACAATACCCGAACTAAGTTTTTTCAACAATTGCGAATAAGAGAAAATCACATAGGCCCCTAAATTTCCTCGTGTAAATCCAAAACATGAATACACAGTTCATAAGTTTTGATAAAATATAATTCGCGTATTGTAGGACTACTGAAGCGAATAATGGTTAAAATATTGGGAAGTCTAAGCTAGAAAATTTACGTTTTCCGTTAATATTACAGTATCCGCCTTTCCTTTTTCGTGGATTGGAAAAAACCGACCACTCAGCCATTTTTGGAGAAGTAAACATAAACTCGTGTTTGGAGACAACGCCGACCCAATCTTCATACTTTCTGTCAATTGTCTTCAGTGCTTAGGTTTCTAAAAGATTCAGGTTTTTCGCTGCTACTTCTTCCTCTTTCTTCTTCTTCTTTGCTAAATCGAGATCGCGATGCCGAACCAAATGATTTTTGCTCAATTGAATGTTTAAATTGAAATCATGATTCAGTATTAGACTCTAGTATTTTCGTTATGAAATAGAATCGCACATTTTATACGAGCTGCGATCCAGTATAACTCTTGAATCGTAAAGGTTGCAATTCCTTCCAAAACTCGCTTTGAACGTACAATCTCGCGATTTTTGGGATCACTGGTTTACAATATCACATAACCAAGTGATAGTCACATTCATTTGATTTTTTTAAACAATGATTGCATCTTCCCCCTTTTTTTATGTAGATGGTGGGTAGAGCTCCAATCCGTACTAACGACTCGGCACTTATTTCCATGATTGCAGATGAAGTGTGAAGGTTTTTCAAAATTTCAGTTTTAATTTGAAAAGTATTTGGATTGTTGTCATAGCTGTAAGTTTGTATTTAGGGATTTAGAGCATGGTAGTAAAATATTAAATGTGCTGAAAGCCAAACATTGAATTTTATTTGTTGAACCAATGCTTAATTTCCATGAGAAAATCATATAACAAACGTTGTAAAGTTTAATGTGAAGCTTTAGTTTCTTTGTAAGAAAAAAATTACATAAAGTCTGACTTTATCCTCCCAAAAGATAGTGGTTAAGCTAAATTTATGTGTTGTTGACTAGCTTGATGAGTCCATAAATTATGCTCAAGCCTTCTATTTGAAGTGGTGTAGAAACCTGTTCAAGTTGTTCCTTCTTATAAAATTTAGGAAGGACTAGTGTCGTGTTGCATGCGAGACAAAAACTTTGATCATTTTTTACTCTAGCGAAGTGAATACCTTTTAAATGTCACAATACGAATGCGATAATTATGGAATATGGATGCTCAATTCGAATTTATTATGGTGAGATACTATATTTCAAAATGTAATTTCACAGTTGAAAATTCAAGGTTTAGCGTATAAGATGGTATAAAAAAAATTTGGTGGACAATATTGTTTCAATCGTAATCGAACAACAATCGATCATACAATCAGAGCTGCTAAGGCGCCAGGCTTGAGCCTTAGGCTTTTTTGTGTGACTTTTGAGCCAGTGTAGGTTTTTTGCTAGAAAAAAATTGCACCACAAAATGCTACTGAAATGATAAATTTGGTGATAAAAAACCCAGAATAGTAGGTACAAAGTAATAAATGCACTTCTAAAGCTAAAACGATCACAAATTCAAGTTTCAGCACCAAATACATGAGTTATAAGTCACAAATAACACAACTACGATAAAAAAGACTACAAATGATAAAGGAATTCAAGTTCAACTTATAATAATTCCAACTACTATAACGAACTGGGAATTTTCGACCTCGAAAATCGAAATAAAACACCATGTTGACTATTCAAGTCTCGGAAATACCGAAACATAAATAGAAAGAAGTTAGAGGTTGAGAAATAGAAAAGGAGAGTTAGAATAGAAGAAGAAGAACACAAATACAACAAAATGAGAGTAAACACAAATCTCACAGCAGACTAATAAAATATATATTATATAACATAACTTTGAAATACAAACTTGTAACTATATATACATACCATTATCACAGTGCAACACAATACATCACAACGGAAATAATTTTTTTTATATATATCTAATGTTGAAGCTTTTGCTCCAAGCTCCTCTAAGTATATCTATTAAATCCCGACTACCAGACAACCCATGAAATTTTGGGCACCCAAGAGTTTAGGGTTAAAAAAATAATAATAAGCTCTAGGTCAGTCATGGGATTGGTGTGAGCAAACTCCATTCACTTGGTTTAATTTTTTTTTTAAATCCTTTTAAAAGAAAGGATGATTGTAAGACTGATCCACACATAAATACAGATGGTTTTTACCTTATGATAACCCAAAACATTCTTTAAATCAATATTATTCTGATATAATAGTGTCTAAAATCTAAATCTAGTAAAACAATATAGTAGAACATTCACATCTCACGCTCCACATACATAGTATACAATCAAAACTGCGGGCGCTCATTGGAGAATGGATTTTCAACTATGAAAAGGTATGGGACCACCTTCCGATAGTGTACCTCTAGAGAAAATACAATAAGGATTCAACAAGAACATCTTGCAACCCTGGCTAAACGTGATCGGCCACTTACTTCGCTTGAGTGTTCTGAATGTATTGTCACCCTACGGTTTGGGACCACTGTATTCCCGGGAGATACAGAAATGAAAGAAGAACAAATAGAAATTTCTCTAGATGGCGACAACACACACTAATTGGGAGTGATCCACTTAGCTATGCAACCTACCCGATTTTACACCATTTCCCGGTTGAAGAGGCTTGAGGTTATAACTTACCCTTAAACATATCACATCTTCATTTACTTTGAATGCCATATCGTCATACCTGGCAAATGACAAATTGATTTTCCCAAAAATACCATGGGTATAAAGATAAGAGTCATGAATTCTTCTGCCATCGACATAAATACTTTGAAGAGACCAACTTACGCTATTTATTAGAGATACTCTGTCAGACATTCATTCATACAAATTGTTCTGGGATTGGACAAACCGAAGGCACTATTCTGTAAGATCATCTTAGGCAATTTCTACCTAGGATCGCAAGAACAACCCTTACATAAACTCCGTCGTCGATTACCTTCACCATATTTGATTCGCAATGCTAATGCCCATACGAAGTGGTTTTCAGATAATAAACCCGATCCAGGTCTCTCCGTATTTGACAGCGGAAATGGCCCAAAAAGCTTTGATAGTTGGTTATTTAACTATCAAAGGAAAACATCCATACCAACATTCTTATTTCCAAACAGAAATTTCACCGATCAACCATCAATCAATATTTATCCCTTTTTAAATTAATTTCTTATTAATTTCTACTAAACCCAATCCCGGTCTTTCCGTATTGTCGACGAAAATGGCCTAAAAAGCTTTGATAGTCGGTTATTTAACTGTCAAAGGAAAACATCCATACAACCAAAAATCTTTGTAACACCCCACCTCCGCTAGGGTCACTCACAAAGTGAATGCACTAGTTTTTGAGGGGCGTTATCAAGGCAAACAAACACAGAAATATTACAAGATAGAACATAGATAAAACAGCGGAAGGATCAAAAGATAAATTTCATTACTTTTAAAAAGAGTCAAAACCTTTTACATTCAAAGTACCAAATAGCCAAAGTCATTATTTTCTATTACAACAAAATTTGTTTTGCATAAATAAAGAAGCATAAACTTAAAACAACAAAAGTAGCTTAATTCCCCAAAGGTAGCCGAAATGCAGCCATAGCATAGCTCAAGATCAAACCGTACATGAGCTGAACCAAAAGCAAGCGAAATCCAAGCTAAGTGCTAGAGTTCCCTCCCTGAGAACCTGGGGGGCGGGGGAAACGAAAGAAAAAGAGGCAAAAGAAAATGGGTCAGTCATAAAGACTGGTAAGTCCTAGTGACTTTCAGCATAAAAACAGGTAAAGGTAACATGACATGTATAAACTGGAAGTAAACATAAGGATGTTGTCAAGATGGGCAAGATAGACTTAGATAACATAATAAATCAAGTATAACATCACATGTTCAAGGTCCGCTGCACCAATTGTACTAGTATCCCAAACCCATGTCTTATATTAACCATGAAATGATCCCTTGGCCCAATATCATGAAATGACCCATTAATAGGTCCAACGGAACGATCCACTAATCGATCGGCTCCCTACAAGTTCTAACTCGTCGTGTGTCTGTGTCATACGACCCTATCACGAATGTAGTCACCTGTGCTAGGTCCACCTAGGGTGCCAACCACCGACACGAATCAAGCATGCACAGGTAAACCTACTGATGCCCAATGCCTGCTTTTTAACTCCGGACTACGTGCACGACCATAGTCCGCCTGAACCTACACTGGTGCACCAACTCAGTCGTCATTCTGGTCTCTTACAATCAGCCCAGTAATCGTGCCCCACCCTGCCTAGTTCCAGGGTACCATGATACATCTAGTGGGTTACTGTTGAAATGGACCGCGTTACTAGGGTTTTCGTCCAATAGGTTAAGTGTTGTCAATTAAATTCGTGACTTAACCCTTATCAGTCTAGCATGTCAAGTTGGTTAAGTGTTGTCATTCAAGTTCGTGACTTAACGCGCCTACGTGTCATGTCAAATTTGACTAAGTGTTGTCGTTCAAGTTCATGACTTAGCCCTACGAATCATGTGTAAGTTGGTTAAGTGTTGTCTTTCATGTTCATGACTTAACCCTATCACGTGGCATTAATTCATTAATGCACCCCAACCTCTCACATTAGACCTGTTGTTGTGGTCACTGGATATGCCGGGCGGTTCCGGGCAGATTTACACCACAACTCAGTCTGACATCGGGTTTCAAGCGCGATATGACCAACTACCCACATTAGATCCTATTGTTTGCAGTAACTGGATTTGCCGGGCGGTTCCGGGCAGAATTACACTGCAAACTCAACCCAACCTCGAGTTGGCCATTTTCAAGTTCATTCTAGTGTCATGTCCATGTTCAAATTTCATATCAAGTTCGTGAGATGTTTCAAGGCAAGTTTCATATCCATATCCAGATTCAAGTTATAACAATGTTCATGTTTCAATTTATGCCTATTATCAAGTTTATGATTCATGTTAATAACCAAATCATGTTTTGACTAATCTACCCAAATCGTATTTCCATCGTACGTAAACGTGAATCGATCTATATTACAAGTAAATCCAAATCCCAAAATAAAGGGAATAACATCAAAACTAAGATATGCAAAAAGGACGAGCATAAAGTGATAAAAGGGATTACAAGTCTAGCATGATCTAACTTGAGATAACTGGTTATAACATCACTGGCATATGGAATAATAGCCTCAAAACATTAGGATTTCAAATCTAGTATGATAAGGTGATAGTCATGATAAAAGTTGACATAAGGTGATAGTCCCAAACTTGTGAATAATAACTGATTCAACATCACAGGCATGATAATATTATGGACATGAAAGGATTCGATTTACAACATGAATAGGCCCAAATTAATCTCATAGCAATATTCCCAAAAGTCATGATCCAAGATGAACAAGAATAGATATGAATCAATAGATCCAATTCCAATTCATAACATGAATATGCCCAAATTAATCTCATAGCAATATTCCCAAAAGTCAAGATCCAAGATGAACAAAAATAGATATGAATCAATTATCATACATAGATCCAATTCCAATTTATAACATGTCCATATTAAGTTTATAGTTTTTATCTAAAAGTAACTTGGACTTACAAATCGTGGTCTAAGAAATTGAGATGCAGAGGTTGAATCTGTAAACTAGTCGTCGAATAGTTGAATCGTTGAATCTTGATTTGATTGTAGAAGCAAATCCCTAATATGCAATTCCTAGCCGTAGTCTTCAAGAAATAGTCTTCGTGTTTTATTTTAGTTTATCTTAATTTAATTTAGAGGAAGAAGAAGAAGCCATGTCCATCAAGAATTTGTGCAGCATAAGGTTAGAGTAGAATGGTGTAAAGAGAATGAGGCTGTTTATATAGGATTAGGCGGACGAATCTAGACAGAAAATGAGACCAGATACATTAGAATGAACCCAGGCTCAAAACTGGGCTTCAGCACCAGATCGACCCCCAAGTCGACCATAGGGTCGACCTGGTCCTTGGGAGGTCGGCCATAGTGTCGACCCCCAGGTGGACCTGGTCCTGGGCGGGAAAATTCCCGCCTAATCTGCGCCCGAGTTTGAATTCGAATTTCAAGCTGTTTTTTATTCTGAAAATTCCTGAAACTTCGGAGGGTCATATCTCCCTCATACGGACTCCGATTCTCGAAAACTCGGACTCATTTCAAAGCAGAATTTCGAGACAAACGCAATGGCGCAACCTGTTTCCCCTGATTCTTATTTTAAAATTTAATTCTGCGTTGATTTATGGTTTTAACATGTTATTAAAATTTGGGTTGTAACAATCTTATTTCCAAATAGAAATTTTGCCGATCAACCATCAATCAATATTAAGCCCTTTTTAAATCAATTTCTTATTAATTTAGCATTAACCAATTTCTCTTTAATATCTTGACCCAACTATTTCTCCAAACTCTTTAGCCTCTCAGGGTTCTTAAAAAAACATTTCCATCTATTATAAACATTTATTTTCTGTATTCCAGAAAGTATCTCTTTTTAACATCGGAAAACATTTCCACATATTCACCAATTCTTATTTTCTGTATTTATAAAATATGCGTTATCATTGGAAACCATTTCTTATTCATGCATCATTATTCTTCCATATTCATTAGTCCCTAGTCGTAAACTAGTAAGAGAACAACTCCCTAAGTATCAACCCCGAAGGCTGAAACCAAGATCAGATCAACACTCATTAAGCCATTCAACTTGACTAATCTCCCGTCAGTTTCTAATTTCCTTAACTTATTTTCTTAACTTCTTATGAACAAAATCATTGCTTATGCAACTCTTGGGTTCAGTTTACAAATCCACTTCTTTAACGGAAAACATTAAATATAACAGTAACATTATAATCCATGCTTTCGAAATATTTAACTTCAAAATATATCTTTTATTCATTAATTTGAATAAATACATAATTAATTAATTAATTAATTAAATCTTGATTACAAATGGAAAGTAAATAGTACTTACCTGAATTCGATAAAAATTGAATTTCAATGTCTAAATCTCTTTCGAATAGTTTCTATTCGATTAACGTTACGAACTTCGGAATAAATATACCATTTCAGGTCAACTCAGTTTCTAATTTCATTTTAGATTTTATCACTTCCAAACATTTACCAGTTTCCTTTTGTACCCATTTTAATCTGCAAAATGTTTGCTTTTAAATCCTTATGGATTTATTTCAATTCTATTTACATTTTGAACATCGAGATAATTTCATCGTTTTCCTTTTGAAACGATTTCCATTTCCCTTTCTATTATTCATTTTTAAACATACATTCCCAAATTATGTATTGATAGTTATTTCAATTTATTTATAAAAACCATTTATAAATTTAATCACTAGAACCCAAATTCCCTCCCAATATATTTTCAGGCTCTATGTTATTCAAAAATATCAAATACACAATAATCAACCAAGATTATTTGTCAAATCATATAATGCAACATATGAAAAACAACAATATAAATGTTGAGGAATCCAGTTGGATTCCTCCAACCTGTTTCCCTGCATCCATAGATGTTAATCAATATAAATGACAATGTTGTCAAAAAACTTAAAATCTTACGATTTGAATCCCGATTCAACTTGAATATCTCCCTTTACGATCCGATTTTTACATTACGATTCAAACTTAGTTAATCCATAATAAGAAAGCACATTCAACTCGTACTAACATATGTAATATGCTTGTTTAGATTCATAATCCCTTGATAATGCTATTAAAACAAAATAAAAAGGAATTTGGAGAGGAAAAAATGAGTTTTAAGTTTAATTATAGAAGTTTAAACAACCAAATCAAATTCAAAGTGATATGAAACTCATAAATAATGATATTCTAAAACAACGACTTACGATTCAATACCCATTTCGATTTAAAATATACTTTACGATTTACAATCTAAATCCCATTTTGAAAACTATGAATGACACCAATTTCATATTAATATGAAATATTATAATAAACAGAATCGGTATTCAACATACGATTTATATATGTATATATATACATATACATACACACACATATATATATATATATTATTCCAACCAATTTATAAGCAATTCATCCAAACAACCATTACACAACATTCAATCATCACTAATCGATATTAAATAACCCTTATAATATTATAAAACTGAACATAATTAGTGAGTTTACTCGCCTTGGTCGTTAATCGTTGAATAACGATTAACAGTCAATATCGATCATTGTTTTATAATAATAACCAACACATCCAATATACTATAATAGTTCCAATATCGATCATTCTTTTATATCAAAATATATTGGGTAAAATTATTTCGTTTACCTTTTTTTTTTAAAATACTGTGTCGATTCATCGTATTCGAGTGTTTAGAAACCCTTATTGACATTGTGGTGCCCCACGGTCAACCAAAATTCATAAGCCAGTCAACCAATAAATCTCCACAATATAAAATCTTTTTTTATACAATCTACAAATACGCTTTCTCGTATACATACACTCAACTCAATTTAGGGTATTATTAACACTATCCTTATTGAATCATGCCACAGAGCCAAAATAATCACTTAACATTCAGCTCTGATACCATTATAACGAATCAGGAATTTTTGACTTCGAAAATCGATACAAAACACCATGTTGGCTATTCCAGTATCGAAAATATCAAAACATAAATAGAAAGAAGTAAGACGGTAAGAAACAAAAAAAGAAAGAAAGTTAGAATAGAAGAACAAATACAATAAAATCAGAGTAAACACAAATCTCATAGCGGAACTAATAAAATATATATTATATAACATAACTTTGAAATACAAACTTGTAACTGTATAAACATACCGTTATCAGAGTACAACACAATGCATCACAGCGGAAATAAACTCTCTATATATCTAATGTTGAAGCTTCTGCTCCAAGCTTGTCCAAGTATATTTGTAAAATCCTGACTACTTGACTGCCCGTACAAATTTGGGCGTCCATGAGTTTAGGGTAAAACAAAACAAATTAAACTCTGAATCAGTCATGTGATTGGTGTGAGCAAACTCCAATCACTTGGTTTAATTTTTTTTTTTAAATCCATTTAAAAGAAAGGATAATTGTAAGATCGATCCATACATAAATACGTATGGTTTTTACCTTACGATAACCTAAAACATTCTTTAAATCATTATTATTCGGATATTATAATAGTGTCTAAATTAAGTAAATAACAATATAGCAGAACGTTTGCATCTCATGCCCCACATAATAGTACATAATAAAAACCGCGGGCGCTTATTGGAGAATGGATTTTCAACTATGACAAGGTATGAATCCACTTTCCGATAGTGTACCTCTCGAGAAAATACACTAAGGATTCAACAAGAAAATCTTGTAGTCCTGGCTAAACATGACCGTCCACTCACTTCGCTTGAGTGTTCTGAATGTATTGTCACCATACGGTTTGGGCCCACCGTATTCCTGGGAGATACAGAAACGAAAGAAGAATAAATAGAAATTTCTCTAGATGGTGACAATACACCCTAATTGGGAGCGACCCATTTAGCTATGCGACTTACCCGATTTTATACCATTTACCGGTTGAAGAGGCTTGAGGTCATAACTTTCCATTAGGCACACATCTTCATTTATTTTGAATGTCACATCATCATACCTGCCAAATCACAAATTGATTTCCCCAAAAATACCACGAATATAAAGCTAAGAGAAACGAATTCCTCTGGCACCAATGTAAATACGTTTGAAGAGATCAACTTACATGATTTATTAAAAATACTCTGTCAAACATTCGTCCATACAAATTATCCTGAGACTGTTCAAATCAAAGGCGCTATTCTATAAATCCATCTTAAGCAATTTCTACCTAGGATCGCAAGAAGAACCCTCGCATAAACTCCGCCTTCGATTGTATTCAGCATATTTGATTCACAACGCTGATGCCCATATGGAGTGGTTTTCAAATAACAAACCACATCAACTCAACGGAACTAGTCTTGAGTCTTAATTCGAACATTTATGAGAAATTACCTTTTGGAACCATCAATTAAACGATTAACCATCAATATTTAAATAAATTTTTTAAATATATAATCGTAAAATAGGGATCCTTATAATCAGAGTGTGTCAGTAATATAATTAGTATTTTAATTAATATTGGTAATTTAGTCAGTTTATTCTTAGATTATGATTGACTTTGTTGATGACAAAGGGAGAGAAAATATAAAATATGCATAGATTGAGGGAGAGTACAAATTAAGGAGGAGTTACTAAATTCAGTGGGATCATAAAGAAGTTAGTGAGATATTTTAAAATGGTTGCCATCATAAAAAAGGGGAGATTGTTAGTATCATGGATTGTAGTTTTGATGATAACAACCTCAGGTAATGAATATTTTATATTTTATATATACTAACTATTATCCATATATATACACACATAGGTAATTGATAATCAAGACTGTATAGTATAAAGATTGAAGATTCAGAATGTTGATTCAAGAATTTGAAGACTCATGAGTTTCAATATTCAAAGATATTACAGATTCTTGAAAATATATTAATATTCAGGTTGCACTTATCTGATCTCCATCCAATTTTTATTAAATGATTTCCAAATATATTTCTGTTTTCATATTTTAAAATGATTTTAAATAAAATACCACTTTTTAAATTCTCTTTACAAAATTTTTTCAAATAACCTTAATTTTCAAATAGTCCTTCAAAGATTTTCAAAAAGAAAAAATTTTAGTACTTTATTTTGAAATATTTTTACGCTTAATTTTATGCTTTTATACTATGATTTTAATACTTTACTATTATACGTTGACTTGACAATTTATACTTTTAAAGTAATTTTGATTTTATGGTTACTTTGATGCTTGTACTTTGATTTTCAATTTTATACTTTTTATATACTTTCTTTTTATTAATATATTTTGATTTTATACTTATTTTTATATTTTGATATTATATTGTAGATTTTGATTATACATAAGATTTTTATGCTTTATGATTTTGATTTTAACTTCATAATTATGAATTAATACTATTATAAATATAATATTTTTATTTTTAGTTTCATATATTTGGTTATATATTATTTTAATATACTTTACTTAAATTATTTTAAAATGTCTTTAACAAGATTTCTTAAGTATTAATATGTTTAAATTTTACATTTACTATGACTAAATATGTTTGCAAAGTTTTAAAACATTATATATAACTTTCTATTTTCAAAACAATTTCAGAACATACTAGTTTTAAGTTTTAACTAAGACATGCCGACATAGGGCCAGCATTATGTTGACATGTAACAGTAAATTTTCAAAATTTAAATTTGAAAGGAAGTATCTTTTAATAATAAGTTGTTTGTAACATCCATATCCCATTACCACTATAAATACTCTTCTTCCATAAATGAGATTAACTAACTTCATCCATATTTATTCACTGTCTTTACTCCTCTCTTGAAAATCTAAAATTCTATAGCCATATTTTGCCAATTTATCAACAAAATCAAGTTGTTTGTTCTTTGATTTGATTTTACATCAAACTCTCGCAGTTTCTACTAAGAATAAAGTGCAAAATCAGAGTTACAAGGGCACTTGTAATCAAGTTCGAAAGATCCAAGTCTGCATTCACAATACAAAAAAAATCAAAAACCGATATGATTGTGGCTAGCTGGCCCTGAATTTAGTTGGTTATCATCGTACCCGTCTAAAGAAATTGAAAGTAACTTATTTAGCTTGAAAATCAAGTTGGACGAGGATCAATGACCCGTAAATTAAGTTGGCCTATCCAGAGGTTGGTATTCTAGGGGGTGTTTCCTTGTGACCTTGAAATCAAGAAGTGCAGTTATTGACATTAAAAAAGGCCGTACATAGTGTAGGACTAGATGTCGCATAATTCCGAACCAGTATAAAAATTCCTAGTGTGTTCTTTCCTTTACTATTTTTTCTTAACTTTTACTGCATATTTATTTATTTAATTAATTTTGTGATCATTCTGTCTATATACACATAACTATATTGCAGAATATTTCTAAAAGATTTATAAACTTAAGAAAATACCATTCATCCCCTTTTACACTTAATATATCCTTAAGATCTTTAATCCGCATCACTTTCACTTGTGAGATTTGGTCCATCGAAGTATAAGATCTAATGAACTCCGCAATGATTTTGAAGTATGTTTCTACAGTATATGAAATTAAACAATATGAACGAAGAAACTATAAGAGATCAATAGGCTGAACGAAAATACGAACTCACAAGGTATACAACAAGTGAATTATTTTCACTAACTTGCAATGGCATTATTCATCATGTCCGTGGATTGGCTATAATAGGATGTGACAGAGAGTTATACCATTGCATATACATTGGATTGCAATATTAAGGTTGTGTGACATGGTTTTACGTTACACATTCATTCAAAAGACAGTTTGTCCATTTACTCTGGCTGAAACCTCCTAAATTAGCATATGCTTCCTTATATGATTTCCAACGACTTCAATTTTTTAGTCTCTAATGCAAAAGTGGCAATGGGAACTAGTTGAAAAAAGACAAACCAACAATCAGAAAACACCAGTCAACAACTTTAAAAGACATAACGAATCTTTGTATAAGACACAACATTGAAACGAGTAGTGATCGATCATATCCTTCGAAGAAATCCCACATATAACGAACCACAAATCCGTACTATCTGAGTTGACTACATACATCATACATCCCACCCAAATATCACGAAAATACAAATCATTATTTTTAGAAGAAAAAGGTAGAAGAAGAACAACGATAACAACACAGAATCTCACATCGCAGCGGAACAAAATATAATATATCATAACTTTTGAAATACAAAATTTTAACTGTATAACATATCATTATCAGAGTATCACTATCAGAGTACAACTTACAACTCAGTGGAACAACACTCTATATAACTAACACTGAAGCCTCCAGCTCCAAGCTCCTTTAGATAGATCTGTAAAATCCCGAACTGCTTGACTGCCCGTACAAATTTGGGCACCCAAGTGTTAAGGTAAAACAAAATAAACTCTGGGTCAGTCATGAGACTGGTATGAGTAAACAGTTTAAACAGTTTGGGAAACTAAACAATATCTCATAAGACCACGTCGTATAACACGGAACGGGTTTTTCCCTTATGAGAATCCAAAATAATCTTTGTATCAAACTCTTTTGATATTATAATAGTGTCTAAATCAAGTAAATAGAAATCTAGTGGAACGCTTGCATCTCACGCTCCACATATATAATGTACAATCATAAACCGCATGCGCTTATTGGAGATTGGATTCCGACCATGACAAGGTATGGAACCACCAGCCGCTAGTGTATCTCTAGAGGAGAATACACTGAGTTCAACAAGAACATCTTACAACTCAGCTACACATGACCGACCACTCATTTTGCTTGAGTGTATCGAATGTATTTCACCAACGGTTGGGATCAACAACCGTTTTCCCGAATGAGACAACATCGAATAGAATAAGGAATTAAATGAATCTCTAGATAGGTGATAATACACCCTAATGGGAGCTAACCACATAGCAATGCTGCCTGCCCGATTTTTGTCATTTTCTGGTTGTGAGGCTAGAAGCTACGCTTACTTGTCATTCATTGATAACACCATTACTTTGAATGCCACATTGTCAGATCTGTTAATCACTAATTGATTTGCACAAATATTCTGGATATTATGCTAAGGGAATAAATCCGTTGCCACCATATATATTTGTACAGTCCAACATATGCGATCATTGTAAATATTCTGCTAGACATTTGTCCATATACGTTCGTTCTGGGGCTGAACAAAACCGAAGGCACTATTCCGTACATCCTCCCTAGGCAATCTCTACCTAAGATTTATACAACAACCCTTGCACTTTACTCCGTCTTCAATATTCTTAGGAATATATGATTCGCAACGCTTATGCCAATACAGAGTGGTTCTTTAGATAAGAATCCAACCGGTCTCTCCATATTAAGAACGTAAAAATGGTCAAACTTTGATAGTCGGTGATTTAACTATCAAATGAAAACATGTCCATATACACACAACGATCTTATTTCCAAATGGAATTATCGATCACATCATCCAACATATATATATATATTCATATTTCCTTATTTTCTATATTTAGAAAATATACGTTATTAACATTGGAAAACATTTCCATCTCTCATTCACGTATCACTACAATTCCACGACTATTAGTCCCTAACTGTAAACTAGTAAGATAACAATTCTCTAAGTATTAATCCCGAAGGCTGAAACCAACATCAGATCGATACTCAGAAAACTATTCAACTTAACTAATCTCTAGCCAGTTTCTAATTTTGCTTAACTCTATTTCTTTAACTCTATTTGATTAACTCTATTTGCTTAACTCTTATTCAACTAACTTTATTTTCTTTATAAAGATTTCCTTTTTATTTATACTATTCTATTTTTAAGTTCGTTTCCTTATCGACTTCTATATATATATCGATACATTGATTTCTAGTTATCAAGATTTTCTTAAAAATATTCTAACTCCTTAAATTTCCAGAAAAATTCGCCATAACCTCTTTTGTATGGGGTTACTGGAAAAATTCAAACTTTGCCACACAGGCCCTCTCCAATCAAAAAGAAAAAGGAAAAGCCAAGGGGTTAGCCGATACAGCGCATAAAATCTCATATTCAATTTAAATACGTACCTTTTTGTCGAGCATTATATTTATATCTCTTCTAACACTTCATTCCAAACCTGTCCCAAGTATATCTATACATTTCTAATTTATTTCAACTTAATACACTTGTTTTAACTCAACTTGTTAATTAATTCATTAATCAACTCTCTTTCCTATTTCACTTTCATATTTGAATATAACATGCTCAAAAATATTTCAACTTACTTATAAACTAGTCAACTTCCATTTTCCAATTCAGGTTTCATATTCGATTTGAATATGAAGTCACGAGTTTACTTATTCAAAGTCAACTTGATTCAATCGTTTTAACTTAATTTGTTAATTAGTTTGCTAATTAACTCTTTTGATTATTTCACTTGATTTGTAAACATCATTTGTAAATTAACTTGTTCATTACCTATCTTAACCCAAGTCTTCATTTCAAACCCATTTGAAACTTAATCCTTTTTATTTACAAACACCCTTTATTTTACTTGTTTATATATCAAACAAGTCTCGCCTTCAAATTCATTTGAAATAAATATTTCTAATTTGGAAAAATAAATTTCCCTTTTTGATTTAACACTTGTATTTATATTTCTGAATTTTCCAATGATAATTCATTTCACCTCATTTATAAATTTTGTTTATAAATGAACTACTTATTTTAATTATTCAAAACAAGTTAATATTTCTAGTCCATTCGAAATTCAAATTCTATTTAGAAAAATAAATTTTTTCCTTTTGAATCTCAAATATCCATTTCATGATATTTTTATAAATCAACCCTTAGGCCCAGTGTTATTTAAACACACAAACATCCAATTTATCATTCATGGTTATCTAACACATCATATATGAATTTATATATATGCAAAAAAAAAACAAATAATATATTTTTGAGGAATCAAGTTGGATCCCTCCAATCTGTTTTTCCTGCATCCACAAACGTTAGTCAACATAAATAATACCCATCCTGCTTCGAGGAAGGATATCGCAGTATGAAGGTCATCCACTAATATATATATTTGGGGGGCACGTAGGAAAATCATCCGCTAATGATATCGCGGGCATCCGCTAATGAGACAACGACAATTATCCAATCACCAATATATATATAATAGCATACCAAGCCTAAATAACTAATATATTTAAGATGCAAAAAAAATATTAAATGCAACCAAACAAGCAACAAACAATTATTTTTAACTGACAAAAATAATTCTAAATAAAAGGTGAGTGAGATTTACTCACCGTGATTTTATTTCGATCTTTCTGATTCCAATTTTTAATCTCAGATTGTGAATCCTGTAGCTGTGATCAACTCGACCCATTCCGTTCAATACAATCTAATAAATCTGCAAATGTCCGAGCACCTAACCTTCTTCATCTCTCTCATATTTCGAACTCGAACCCTCATTGTATAAACCAACATCATTGCACTCCCGATCTCACCATTCAAGCAACCACCACTGCCAATGATTTTCTCTTCCCCATTCTTCACGGTTTCAACAATCCAGGCCATCAACTCCTCATTTTCTTCCTTACCATAAGATCTGAACCCGTAGCTCCTCTTCCCAAATCATCGTTTCAGTACGATCCCCCTTTCTCTTGCTTATGAAACTTCAGTAATTATCCTACTGCCACACTCATCAACATCGCTCCAGTCCTACTGCCTAACCCCAAATCTCCTTAGTCGAACTTCACTCTCGTTTATCCTCAGAACGTTCGAACTGCTCTAGTACAACGCACCAGTATCCGAACTTCACCTCTGTCCCCACTCACTTCGTCGCGATCTCAACCTAAAGCCCTAAATCATGACTTCGATCCGAACATGAAAGCTCCGAACTCTCCACTGCATCGACGTCGCATCGATCCCCTATTCGCGAGCGCCTCTTGGTCAACGTTGAGCTTGACCTCGCGATGTTTGAACGCGTGGTTCCCTTTCTGACGACGAATTCGGCCTCGTGGTGGACTTTGTCGCGACTGGAATAACAATTTGAGTTCGATTTGGATTTAGAAATGAGGGAGAGGCCATTTTTTTTCGATTTTGAAGCTCTCGAATTGATTATCTGAGGAATGAGATTAAGGGGAAAAAGAGAAAGTGATTTTAAAAAGGGAAGGTGCGGTGGTTTTAAAGTGAACCGTGTGGCCGATTTAAACCCATTTGTTTTAGGCTTTGGTGTTTCTTCTAGGACCCAGCAAAAAGGATTAGTACACTTTTATTTTATTTATATTTTTAGTTTTGAACCAGTACAATTCTAATCAAAATAATTTGTGATACTGAACTCCCTTCTGAACACAACAACGGTCGTTCCTAGGGTTATAACACTATTCTGAACACACTAGGATAGGTCACGAAGTCCAATTTGATCGTCTTGAGACGATATTAATTTAAATCAACATAAATAAAATTTCAGACCAATTAATTTCTTCGATAATGAATTAATATTATTACCGTTTTATTCTAATAGAATTTTATTGATCATCTCTGAATCGTCTCAATTCAGCATTGAATGTCGAATTCAATTAATTTTGTATTACGATAATTTAATATATTCGATATTAAATCGAAATCGATTATTAAATCGATAACTTAATATAAAATTCCATTTATATTAGTGACTCAATATTTAAATCCATATTAAATATTCAAAATTAGCCGACGAAATATCCGGGTCATTACATTCTTCCCCCCTTAAAAGAATTTCGTCCTCGAAATTACTAAGGTAGGAAAAATGCTACTAACCTATTTACCTTTCAAAACTCATTTACGTTGAAACAACATTTCATTTTTCAACAAATTTTGTTCAACCAAAACTTTTGGTTTTCATTCATATGTTTTTAATGATTTACAATCAATACGTTCACATTCAATTCATATTCCATTAATCTATTCAAATTGATTCTAGTCAGTTTATTTACTTTAATCCATTTAACTTTCTATAAGTTAATTTTTAATTCCAGAATTCAAATTCTCGGGGTTTTTATTTCAAATCCTTTTGAAATCCCATAAATATATACATATATTCATTTCCATCTTAAATTCAAATTTGAATACTCAAACCAACTTGTTTTCTTTCAAACAATTTTCCTTCAAAAACTTTTCTAAGGGAGCAATCCTTTACTTAGAAACTTGAAAATGAACACTGATGATGTTGCAAACATCATCAGAATTAATTTCCAGCCACTGAAGTGAGTTCAGTGCTTTATCATTTTCAAAATCTATTCAAAACGATATTTTATTCAAAAAATCCTTTTAAAACAAAGCTATATTATTTTAGTATACTTTAAAAATATTTTCCAACTTCCCAGGATTTAAATTTCAAATTCTCGTTTTAATTCAATTTTAATTCATCTCATTTGTATATTTAATTCATATACAAATTCTATTTTGGTTATATATAACCGTTCTAATTTTATAATCTCATTTGATTATAATTATAACAACCATCACATCCATATATTATAATAATTCAAGAAAATTATTCTTTTTCTATCAAAATAGTATTTTGAGCAAAATTATTTCATTTACCCACTTTAAAACAATACTATGTCGAATTGTTCTGCTCAAGTGTTTTAGAAACAACAATCGATACAGTTGTACTTCCTGTATCGATCAGAATTCATAAATCACTTGCTAAACCAATCAACACAATATAAAACACTTTTTATATCAACTAACAAATATGCTCTCTCGTATATATATACACTCAACTCATTCTAAGGTACTACTGACCCTATCTCTAATGAGCACAACCCCAACAAAGCCTAGGTATTCGCTCAAACTAAGCTCCGATACCACAGTAACGAACCGCAAATCCGTACTATCTGAGTTAACTACATACATCATATATGCAACCCAAATATCATGAAAATACGAATCATTTTTTAGAAGAAAAAGGTAGAAGAAGAACAACAATAACAACACAGAATCTCAAATCGCAGAGGAACAAAATATAATATATCATAACTTTTGAAATACAAAATTTTAACTGTATAACATATCATTATAAGAGTATCACTATCAGAGTACAACTTACAACTCCGCGGGACAACACTCTATATAACTAACACTGAAGCCTCCTGCTCGAAGCTCCTTTAGATAGATCTGTAAAATCCTGAACTACTTGACTGCCCGTACAAATTTGGGCACCCAAGAGTTAAGGTAAAACAAAACAAAATAAACTCTGGGTCCGTCAAAGGACTGGTATGAGTAAACAATTTAAACAGCTTGAGAAACTAAACAATATCTCATAAGACCACGCCGTATAACACGGAATGGGTTTTTCCCTCATGAGAATCCAAAATAATCTTTATATCAAACTCTTTTGATATTATAATTGTGTCTAAATCGAGTAAATAGAAATCTAGTGGAACGCTTGCATCTCACGCTCTACATATATAATGTACAATCATAAACCGCAGGCGCTTATTGGAGATTGGATTCCGACTATGACGAGGTATGGAACCACCTGCCGTTGGTGTATCTCTAGAGGAGAATACACCGAGTTCAACAAGAACATCTCGCAACTCAGCCACACATGACCAACCACTCATTTCGCATGAGTGTATCGAATGTATTTCACCAACGGTTGGGATCAGCAACCGTTTTTCCCGTATGGGACAACATCGAATAGAATAAGGAATTAAATGAATCTCTAGATAGGTGATAATACACCCTAATGGGAGCTAACCACATAGCCATGTTGCCTGCCCAATTTGTGTCATTTTCCGGTTGTGAGGCTAGAAGCTATGCTTACTTGTCATTCATTGATAGCACCATCACTTTGAATGCCACATTGTCAGATCCATTAATCACTAATTGATTTGCACAAATATTCTGGATATTATGCTAAGGGAATAAATCCGTTGCCACTATATATATTTGTACAGTCCAACATATGCGATCATTGGAAAGATTCTGTCAGACATTCGTCCATATACATTCGTTCTGGGACTGAACGAAACCGAAGGCACTATTCTGTACATCCATCCTAGGCAATCTCTACCTAAGTTTATACAACAGGCCTTGCACTTTACTCCATCTTCAATATTCTTAGGCATATATGAGTCGCAACGCTTATGCCAATACGGAGTGGTTCTTTGGATAAGAATCCAACCGGTCTCTCCATATTAACAACGTAAAAATGGTCAAACTTTGATAGTCGGTGATTTAACTATCAAATGAAAACATGTCCGTGTACACACAACGAACTTATTTCCAAATGGAATTATCGATCACATCATCCAACACACACATATATATATATATTCATATTTCCTTATTTTCTATAGTTAGAAAATATACGTTATTAACATTGGAAAACATTTCCATCTCTCATTCACGTATCACTACCATTCCACAACATTTAGTCCCTAACTGTAAATTAGTAAGAGAACAATTCTCTAAAAATTAATCATGAAGGCTGAAACCAACATCAGATCGATACTCAGAAAACTATTCAACTTAATTAATCTCTAGTCAGTTTCAAATTTTTCTTAACTCTATTTCTTTAACACTATTTGATTAACTCTATTTCTTTAACTCTATTTTCTTAACTCTTATTCAGCTAACTTTATTTGGTTTATAAAGATTTCCTTTTTATTTATACTATTCTATTTTTAAGTTCGTTTACTTATCGACTTCTATATATATATATATCGATACATTGAATTCTAGTTATCAAGATTTTCTTAAAAATATTCTAACTCCTTAAATTTCTAGAAAAATTCGCCATAACCTCCTTTGTACGGGGTTAATGGAGAAATTCAAACCTTGCCACACAGGCCCTCTCCAATCAAAAAGAAAAGGGAAAAACCAAGCGGCTAGCCGATACGGTGCATAAAATCTCATATTCAATTTAAATACGTACCTTTTTGTCAAGCATTATATTTATATCTGTTCTAACACTTCATTCCAAACCTGTCTCATTTATATCCATACATTTCTAATTCATTTCAACTTAATACGCTTGTTTTAACTCAACTCGTTAATTAAATCGTTAATCAACTCTCTTTTCTATTTCACTTTCATATTTGAATATAACACACTCAAAAATATTTCAACTTACTTATAAACTAGTCAACTTCCATTTTCCAATTCAGGTTTCATATTCGATTTGAATATGAAGTCACGAGTTTACTTATTCAAAGTCAACTTGATTCAATCGTTTTAACTTAATTTGTTAATTAGTTTGCTAATTAACTCTTTTGCTTGTAAACATCATTTATAAATTAACTTGTTAATTGCCTATCTTAACCCAAGTCTTCATTTCAAACCCATTTGAAACTTAACCCTTTTTATTTACAAACACCCTTTATTTTACTTGTTTATATATTAAACAAGTCTCGCTTTCAAATTCATTTGAAATAAATATTTCTACTTTGGAAAAATAAATTTCCCTTTTCGATTTAACACTTGTATTTATATTTCTGAATTTTCCAATGATAATTCATTTCATCTCATTTATAAACTTCGTTTATAAATAAAGTACTTGTTTTAATTATTCAAAACAAGTTAATATTTCTAGTCCATTCGAAATTCAAATTCTATTTAGAAATATCCTTTTCATGATATTTTTATAAATCAACCCTTAGGCCCAGTGATATTTAAACACACAAACATCCAATTTATCATTCATTGGTTATCTAACACATCGTATATGAATTTATATATATGTGAAAACAAACAAACAAACAAACAAAAAAACAGATAGTATATTTTTGAGGAATCCAGTTGGATCCCTCCAACCTGTTTTTCCTGCATCCACAAACGTTAGTCAACATAAACATTACCCATCCTGCTTCGAGGCAGGATATCGCAGTATGAAGGTCATCCACTAATATATATTTGTGGGGCGCATAGGGAAATCATCCGCTAAAGATACCATGGGCATCCGCTAATGAGACTGCGGGAACTATCCAATCACCAATATATAATAGCATACCAAGCCTAAATAACTAATATATTTAAGATGCACAAAAATATTAAATGCAACCAAACAAGCAACAAATAATTATTTTTAACTGATAAAAATAATTCTAAATAAATGGTGAGTGAGATTTACTCACCGTGATTTTATTTCGATCTTCCTGATTCCAATTTTTAATCTCAGATTGTGAATCATGTAGCTGTGATCAACTTGACCCATTCCGTTCAGTACAATCTAATAAATCTACAAATGTCCGAGCACCTAACCTACTTCGTCTCTCTCATATTCCGAACTCGAACCCTCACTATATAAACCAACAACATTGCACTCCATATCTCACAATTCAAGCAACCACCACTGCCAATTATTTTCTCTTCCCCATTCTTCACGGTTTCAACAATTCAGCCATCAACTCCTCATTTTCTTCCTTACCATAAGATTTGAACCCGTAGCTCCTCTTCCCAAATCATCGTTTCAGTAAGATCCCCCTTTCTTCTTGCTTACGCAACTTCAGTAATTATCTTACTGCCATAGTCATCAACATCGCTCCAGTCTTACTGCCCAACCCCAAATCTCCTTAGTTGAACTTCACTCTCGTTCATCCTCAGAACGCTCGAACTTCTCTAGTATAACTGTAACGACCTAACTTTCGAACACATCGGAAGTCATTCCATTAATAAGAATAAGAATAGATAGAAGATAAAATCACAGAAAACATCAGAATCTCACAGCGGAATTTTCACAAAAGATAATACTTCATAATATTTAACAGTAGTACATATTACATCAGAACATCATAGGTCTATGATACAAGCCACTCATAGTACATTCTTAATTAAACATATCATTGACGACTAACTTGCAGACTTATAATTATACAGTAGATAAGATAAGTTGACCGGCACACAGAAAGTCTCCATCTAGCTTCACAAATTTTTATCCAATCCCGATTCACTTGTCTATTCATAACAAGTGTTATGAATACCCAAGAGTTTAAGGGAAACACAGAAAAATAAACTCCGGGTCAGTCAGGGGACTGGTATGAGTAAACAATTTAAAACAAATAAACATATCTCATAAGACCACGCCGTAAGTACAGAACAGTTTTTTTTACCTTATGAGAATAAAATGCTTTGTATACTTAAAACAGATATTATCATAGTGTCAAGGGTTTTTCACAAATAATTTAGAATCTAGAAGAATGCTTGCATCTCACATTCTCCTATATAGTATACAAACAAAACCGCTTGGCGCGTATGGATAATGGATTCCCAACTATGACAAGGTATGGAACCACCTTCCGATAGTGTATCTCTAGAGGCGAATACACTGGGTTCAACAAGAACGTCTTGCAACCCGGCCCACACATGATCGACCACTCATTTCTCTTGAGTATCGAATGTATATCATCAACGGTTGTGTACGGCAACCATTCCCCGAACAGGTCAGAATCGATAGAATAAGAAATAAAAGGAATTTCTCTAGATAGATGATGCTACATACTAATGGGAGCGACCCACATAGCCATGCTGCCTGCCCGATTTTTGTCATTTCCTGGGTGTGAGGCTTGAGGCTAGACTTACCTTTTTATCATCACTATTTAATTTCTTTGAATGCCACATTGTCAAAACTTTCCAATCACTAATTGACTTCCCCGAAAATATACTATAGGTATAAAGCAAGAGAAACAAATTCCTCCGCCACCATATAAATACATTTGAAGAGATCAACATACGTGATCAGTTAGAATTACTTTGTCAGACATTCGTCCATACAAGTTGTCCTGGTATTGGACAAACCGAAGGCACTATTCTGGAAAACAAATAGCCCTTGCATATCTCCGTCTTCAATTTTCTTCAATACTTTCTGACATGCGACATATAAATCTATTCGAAGTGGAATATTAATTCCGGACTTTTCGAAACGATCAGCATAATGTCTTTTACGGTCAGCCTATACTTAAAGAAACTGATTTCAATTTTTATTTTATCTCAAAAACATTTCTTGTTCCAATGGTAGCTACATTACCAAAACTGTATTTCAGACATACATTTTCTACCATTAAATATAATATACAAAACATACATACCAAAAAATTCCATATTGTAGATGCAATATGATATTTACACATAAACAATAAGGATGGTCGTACTTTACTTTCGGTCAATTGACTCTGTGTGGCCATCAACTTTATCCCTTTGATTTTCCTTTTCAACGGTTACATCTCTGTACCAACCTCCTCGTTGGTATTATAGGATGGTGTGCTCTCCTTTGAAGCTTCTTCTTCCTGATCTTGACCTCATAAATGTTCTCCTCTAACTTACCTTCTCTCCACTTGGACTATTGCTAGTTTCATTTTTATTGCATTTATCCTCCACATCACCCTCTTCAATATGTTTTTTAATAAGGTCTAGCTCTAACCTCCTGAGGTTTGAAATGGTTTGAGGAATGCGAGTGGTTGAAGTTGCAGTTGAAGTTTTTTTACTATGATTGCAAAAGGGGTCAATTCATAAATGCATAGCATGCAACCGTGCAAAGCTAGTAACATAAAATACAAAATTTGGCAAAGCATAAAAGAACAAATTGTTTTGATTCAATAGTAAACGATTGAACTAGAATTGTATTCATCGATTCCCCTATAACTATATGTGTTGTTGGTAACTAAAGAGCAAGAACTGAACAATACAAATCAATTTGTTTGTACTACGTCGATTAGATGTAAACGATAATTTGATGCCCAACTAAAAAAAATTCAACTTCATACTATCGAATTCAATACATTGATCACAACAAAAATAATCTAGATTAATACATGTATCACGATCTAAAAAAGTTGCAAAAACTTGATACAAAAATGGACAACTCATCCTATCCTCGTATTTTCTATATATTTCGAATTTGACATATTTGATTGGATGTAGGTTTTTAGTCTTGCGATGGTGAGACCACCCAAACTCCCCCTTACGGGAAAGCTCAGATCGAATTGAGGACACTACACATGGGATGACCCCAAAACCCGGTACGACGGTGGCAAGGGTAATCTTTGGAATATAACACATAAACAGATAACAACAGAACAAAATTAAATAAATACACCAGATAATGTACAAATAATACACTGGATAAACATAATCATCAAAGGTACATAGTATACAGGATCATACTTAGTACAAAATACAGTTCAGCTATACATAAATGTCTACAGTGGAAAACAAAACATAATATGTACAATAGGAGCTGAACAACATAAAAAAGAGATAAATGGTAGAATCCATCTTCAGCTCCAGCTATCCAGAAAGAGCCTGATAAAACCTAAACACAAGGCTGCCCATGTAGAAAAAGGGGCACCCGAGTTTGCAAGTGAAACAAACTACGAGTCAGTCATGGGACTGGTACGAGAAATCTACTTAACATATATTATAATATGGCCAATCACAGGACCACACCACTTTCGCGGAACGGGTTTACTCCATTGGATTGTCAGTGCTTTAAAACAAGTAAATCTTTTAAACATCGCAATGCTTTTTATAAAAATGAAGCCATTATAAGACTCAGTTCCCATCACACAATGCAACGCAAACCGGAGGATAGAGTTTTTACCTTATAATGGAAAAAATATGTTGGATATGAATAAAACAAAAGCAATTGATATTATTACTAGTGTTTATATGTTTCAAAAAAACAACTTCAAATCATAAGTATCGATCATAGACGGCATTAATGCCCCATACTACTATGTCGCCATATATAGGTATACAGTCAAAACCGCACGGTGTCGTATTTGGAAATTGGATTTCCGTCATGAACTAAGGCAAAAGATAGTCCTTACCGAATTCGAGACTGTCTATCCCGAGCCTCAGGACCCAGACACAGGTATGCCCTTGGATCGTCAGGGCCGGTCCACCGATGTGGATTAAAATGCCTGAACACTGTGTTTCCCCGCCTTTTGGGGCGTAAATGAGTCTAATGACTCCATCGGCTCCACATAGTCACCGATATATCCGAGGTGCCTCGCAATAGCAACAACCAAACAGGTGAAAATAATATAAATTTCAGGCCTGGTAGGTCACTGACACCACCCTAGCTAGAAGGAAACACATGTCCTCCCTGATGTCCTCTCCCGTTTCTGGCTCATACCGGGGTGTGAGGCTCGCGAATCAACGTTATACACAAAGCTATGCCACATAGGCGGTGCTTTGATCATTAGTCACAAGACTTTGCTTTTCAACAGAAGCTTTGATCATCTGCCACTTAGGCATGCCACACATGCAATTCACTCTATGCGACTGATTTCTATCGATATATAACCTCTGAGCTCGTACGTCTCAGAGGAAGGCGTTAAGCAAGAGAATAAATTCTCCGCCGCCAAATAGATATATATTTAATAGAGATCAATCAGCACAGAACAAAATCCAATGTCAGACACATAGTCCATTTGCAAGTTCGTTCTGGGTCTGAACGAAACCGGAGGCACTATATACTTCGTATATCCATTGATCTCCAAGTACGTCTGGACGATCACCACTTATTATCTATATTTCGGGATGCCTCCCAATCAAGACATCAGTTATCATCCAACCGAGGTGAAGATCTCCGGTCTTCAACCACCATCTTCATCATCGACTTCTTATCGCTGATCAATTATTTGAAATGAGATTTAACTCGGCCTTTTCGAATAATTCATGTATATTTAGAGTTTAAATCTATTCATTTCAATGGTTAAATTATTCGACAACAATTCACACCAAACAGATTTAAACATTAAATATCCACTAAACCGGGTAAATTCGGTTTATTTCCATTCCATATCGTTTATAATATTTTATAACGATTTATCCTATTTTTATTTATTTAAAAATAGCCAATTAATTCAAACGACGCTTCAGGTCATAACGCGGCCGTGGTGCTCTTTTCCTTTAGATTTGATTTACACATATCTAAAAATCTAACCGTTGGATCTTCACAAATTTTACATCATTAGAAAGATCTTTTCAAAACGAATCCAACGGTTCCAGTTTTGGGAAAATCCGACGGTCGAATCTCCCGGTACAATCGATTGAAGTTTCGATTCAAAATACGAACTGCAACGTCGTTATTCAATATATTTTAATTATATTTGTATATATATATATAATCAATTCTTAGACTTCAAAACCATTTTCACTTCATATATTTGATAAAAACGATATTTTTATCCAACAGATATTCATTTCAACACATGAATTTATTTTATTTTATTTCAACACATGGATTTCTATTCAACACATGAATTTCTATTCAACACATGAATTTTATTTTCTATAGTTTTTATATATAATAAAAATGTGATTTTTATTGCAAAACAATTTATTTCAAAACACGATTATTTTATATAGTTTATATATATAATAAAAATGTGATTTTTATTGCAAAACAATTTATTTCAAAACACGATTATTTTATACAGTTTTTATATATAATAAAAATGTGATTTTTATTGCAAAACAATTTATTCAATACAGGAACTCCATTCAACACATGAATTTAATTTCAACATTCAATACATGAATTTTATTTCAACACTCAACACATGAACTTAAATCAAACACAGAAATATTTCAGAAAATTTTGGCAGCATAATGGCAGGGTAGTTAAAACCGGGACCGTCCCTAGTACGGCCCCTCGCTCTACCTTAAAGCCTCGTAGCTTTTGACAATGGGGATTTTCAATATCTAGTTCATACGTAGACGAATTTTCCCATATACTAATCCTATTGGGATTTCAATCACAATCAATTATTTCAAACCAACCATTCATGATATTCACCAAATTTTCACATCAACCAATAATCCAAACAATATCACAACCAATATATATCGTCCATGGTCTGTGGACGAAGGGAGTATATATATATATATATATACGTATATTACTATATTTCGTTTTCATTTCAATATCATTTGAATTTAGTTCAACGTACATATCATTTTTACAACGCTTATATAACTTATACATCGAACATACAACTTATACAACGCTTATACATGTGGTGTACAACGCTTATATAACTCATACTTCGACTATATAATTTATACATCGTTGATTCCATATCGTTTATAATTCAGAAATCTCACATTGGGTTCCACTCCACCAAAAATTGTAGAAGGCTCAGAAAAATATCCGGTCTCTTCTAGAATGTAAAAGACGTCCTCACGGTCCCAGCGTCTCTTGTTTCACTAGATTTAAACCACAAACGAAAAAAATACGATTTTTAGAAGTTAATCGAATTTCGCGACACTTTAAAGTGTTAAAATAGTTTGAATATCCATCAGTCGGTACCTCAGTTTTGATGTTCAAAACTAGGGTCCAATTTATCTTCAAATCCGTGTAGCTAGGTTGGAATCGAGTTTCATGAGGTCGAAAGCTATGGGAGACGCAGCTGCGCCAAAGGTAGGGCCCAGTTCGGTGGTGCTAGTGAACGGCGACAGCGGTCTGAAGTTGGTCACTTCGGGGAGGTGATTCGCGATGACGGTGGCACGATGGGGGAAGCAGGTGGTATGGATTTGAAGAGGAGGAGGGCTGCAAAGTCTGGGTGGTGGCAGGGTCTAATTCACCATGGTGGAGGAGTTAGAGAGGAGAGAAGGCGGGAAGGGTTTATCGCCGTCGGTCGCGATATTACGGGGAGAGAGAAAATTATTTTGGGGAAAATAAAATTATAAAGGAAAATTTCTGATTGGCTGTTATTTATACAAATTTGAAAATTAGGGTTTTCTCATACGAATTCCAATCCAAACCCAACAACTATCACCCCTAGCGAAATACCCCCATTCTGAACACAATGGAATATGTTTCGTAGGCCAATTCGACTGCTACAGTCAGTTATTCTTCAAATTAAAGTATAAAACATTCAAATTCTGTTTTGAACATACATTTTAATTTGCCGGGGCCACAAACTGCTTCTAAAACTTCCAGAAAAATTATATTTGGCTATGTTGCGACGATGCGGTCCCAACAAAACTGATTTCGTCGAATTATGAGACCGTTTGAAAAATGGCCATTTTCTGGTCGATCCAATTTGACTAAAATCCACCAAACACATTTTCCTTATCCACGCTCACATATTAACTTCAAAAATTCTGGAAAAAAACTTAGTAATAATTTGACACCTCGAATCCAACAAAAGTGGTTTCGTCGAATTCTGAGGTCATTTGGAAATCACTATTTTCAAGGGCTATATTAATTTCACAACGACCTTTCTGAAAATTGATTTGGCCATAACTTTTGATTCCTGCTATGAAATTTCGATCTTTCAGATTCGTTAGAAAGATATTTTCAAACAGATTTAAATATTTCTTGTTTCGCTGAAATCCGATTTATTTTGCATCCTGTACATTCAGTCAAAGTTCAAATTCAAATTTTCAAACTGCAGCGCCATTTCAGGCCTTGTTTTTATTTCAAAATAAATATATTCGCTATAACTTCAATCAAAAAAAATTTAGTCGTTGTTATTTAAAATAATTTATTTTAAATTATCAAAATTCATTAAAATAGCCAAATTAAAAATTTTAAATTGGCTCAGATTTTCTGATTTGTCACAATCTCCCCTACTTAAAACTTTTCATCCTCGAAAAGGAACGAAGCTAAAAGTTGTTTAACCAACCAACTCAACTTTCATTCTGGCTTTCATTCTTTAACTTTTCAGTTTCTATGAATTTTCTAATTCTTCAAAAATTTGGCTAACACCCTAAATTTTCGAATTTTTTTGCCAAAACCTCCTTTGTACGGGGAGGGGTTTGAAAATTTATTGGGCCGTACTAGGTACCCAATAAATCCTAATAAGCATGCACATATTTATAGTGATATATTCTAGTGTCCACAGGGAAGTGTGTATAGATCATAACTCCAGAGAATAAATTCTCGTCACCCTATAAATGGTTTTTGTGCCTTAATGACCAGAGAGACGTTTTTGTTGTCATCTCCAGACCCGTGTGGGTTTTTTATTAATCATGCAATTTACCGTTACATTTTATATGGTCCATATCAGTCATCAGTTCAACCTGTAATATATAGTCATCGCCATATAAGCCTCTCGCTCATATGGTAAATCTTCCACCTCACCCCAAATGCTTATGTGGTATATGATGAAGTATGCCTATCTTCAAGAAGTATGCCATGTAATGTAGTTTAAAATTAATCGTTACCATCCTATGGAGACATTTATTATTACACACAGAATAACCAGCACTCCGCATCCAGTGGCATTCACAGGAGTTGATATAATAATAAAATTGCGCATCCAACTCATTAAGGTTTACCTATTTGTCGGGCACGCAAATAAATTCTTTACTCAACAGCTAATCCTTTTACCTATTCAAACATATATAATGCACATGTATATATTTCTATCTATTTTTAAATCAGTTCAATACGTGATTTAATTGCATAGATTTACCCTTCATTCATTGATTAAATTAACTATCATTCTAATAATTTAATTAATCAAATCCACTATCACACAACACAAACAACAATTAATTTGTTTTTAACCTTTCAAAAATATACTAATCGATTCATATACTCTTTTAAAATAATCAGACTATAGAATTAAAAGTTTACATCCATGAAAAGAAAATAACAACAAAGTAGAGAACATAATGGAAATTTCAAAATATGGTAAATGTACCTTGCACCAGAGTCAGTCAAAGATATCCACCTTGCACTTAGGATAGGCTTACTTAATGCTTTCCTCTGTTTCCCAAGTACAATCTCGCGGATCTCCACTCCATTGCACTTTGACTAAGTGAACCTCCTTATTCCTCAGCTCTTTGGTTTCTTTGCCAATATTCTTTATCGGCTCTCTTCTCACAGCCAATCCTGGAGTAACTTCCAATTCCTGTTGTGCGGCTTCTTCCACAACCGAGTCCGGATCCTGTACATGCTTTCTAAGTTGAGAAACATGAAATACTTCATGTACTCCAGGCAACCAATCAGTAATTGAACTCTATAAGCGAGAGTTCCAATCCGTTCAAAAATAGGGAATGGACCAATAAATCTAGGCCCCAACTTCCTAGTTTTGCCAAACCTGGCCACTCCCCTCATCGGAGAAACCCGTAGATACACATAATCACCAACAGAAAAAGCCAAATCTCTTCTTTTTGAGTCTGTATAGCTCTTCTATCGGCTTTGAGTGGCTAACAATCGTTTCTTAATGAAATCGACTTTATCTACAGCTTCACAAATCATATCTGGTCCCAATACAAGTCTATTGCCAGGTTCTACCCAATAAGCAGGAGATCGACACGGTCTACCATACAATGCTTCGAATGGTGACATCGTCAGGCTCGCTTGGTAGCTGTTGTTATATGAGAACTCAGCCAAATGCAAATGGTCTTCCCATGATCCACCAAAGTCAAGAACACAAGCCCGCAATAAATCTTCTAGTATACGATTCACCCTCTCAGTCTGACCATCTGTCTGAGGATGATAGGCGGTGCTTAGATTCAGCTTCGTTCCCAGTTCTATTTGAAATGCCTCCCAGAATTTGTTAGTAAATATTGGATCTATATCACTGACTATACTGATCGGCACTCCATGTAGCCTAACAATTTCTTTGAAATAAACTTGTGCCAGACTCTGAGCAATTCTATTGGATCTGACAGGTATAAAATGGGCGGTCTTCGTGAAACGATCTACGATCACCCAAATACTGTCATTTCCTTTCCTGGTTCTGGGCAAATTATGTATGAAGTCCATGGAAATATGTTCCCACTTCCAACCTGGAATGTCCAGCGGTTGCAACAATCCAGCAAGTTTCTATTGGTTGCTTTTGACTAGTTGGCAAGTAGAGCACCTGCTAACATATATTGAAACTTCCCTTTTCATAGCCTTCCACCAGAATGTTCGCTTGAGATCGTTACACATTTTGGTCACCCCTGGATGGATACTCAGCTTGGACTTGTGACATTCGTCTAACACTTCCCTTTTGAGCTCGGGGATGTCGGGAACACAAATCCTTCCTCTCAATCTCAGGATCCCATCGTTATCTATTTGAAAACCCGAGGGTTCGCCTTTCTGAATCCTTCTGATCATATCCTTAATAAAATTATCATCCTTCTGAGGAATAGATATTTTGTCAATCAAGGAAGTCGTAATAATAAAAATGGCGATTATTACATTCTTTCGACTTAGCGCATCGGTCACAACATTGGCTTTCCCTGGAGTGTACAAAATCTCAAAATCGTACGCTGCCAGAAATTCTAGCCAACGTTGCTGCCTCAGATTCAGGTCTTTCTAGGTGAACATATACTTTAGCAATTGATGATCTGTAAATAGTTCGAATTTCTCATCCAGAAGATAGTGCCTCTAGATTTTTAAAGCAAATACAATGGCTAACAACTTAAGATCATGAGTAACGTAATTTTTCTCATGCGGCTTCAACTGACGGCTAGCATAAGCAACCACTTGACCTCTTTGCATTAATACTGCACCAAGGCCTTTTCTAGAGGCATCTGTCCAGAATTTCATGTCTTGATTGCCATTGATTATTGTTAACACTGGAGCCGTTGTTAATCTTAACTTTAGCTTCTGAAAAGCCTCCTCACATTCGGGAGTCCACTTGAATTTCACGTGCTTCTTGGTAAGCTTTGTTAAGGAACTAGATATCTTCGAAAAATCTTTAACGAACTTCCGATAATAACTAGCCAATCCAAGAAAACTTTGGACTTCTGTGGGAGAACTAGGTTGTTTCCAATTTTGAATAGCGGTGATTTTACTTGGATCCACAGCAATTCCCTCTTTTGACACGACGTGGCCAAGAAACTTTGCTTCATCTTTCCAGAATATACATTTGGAAAGTTTAGCTTTTAAAACATTCCTTCTCAGAATTTCTAGAACTTGTTCCAAATGTTTTTCATGTTCGGCTTTTGACTTAGAGAAGATTAGAATATCATCAATAAAAACTAGAATAAACTTAATCAAGACTCCTCTGAACACTCTATTCATCAAATCGGAGAAGTATGCAGGAGCGTTACACATGCCGAACGGCATTACCAACCATTTGTAGAATAAGTCTGGACCCCTGAATGCAGTAATGGAAACACACTCTTGGGCAATACGAAGCTGATGGAAGCCTGTAGCTAGGTCCATCCTTGAAAATACTTGTGCTCCATTCAGACGATCCAATAAATCATCGATTCACAACAATGGATATTTATTCTTTAATGTCTGCTTATTCAAGTCACGATAATCCACACATAGTCGAAGAGTACCGTCAGACTTTGGGACACCACTGCTACTCCCCAATCAGAGAAACTAGGTCTAATTAGACCCTTCCATACAAGCTATCGAGTTTGATTATCTAGTTATTCCTTCTCCTTTAGAGTCATTCTCCGAATAGCGTGCACTACTGGCCTTGCATTCAGAATTAAAGTGATCCTGAAATCAATTTCTCTCTTCGAAGGTAAGCTAACAACTTCTTCGAATGCATCTGCATAATTCTTGATGACAGGAATATCTTTTATGAGGTCCGATATATTCTCTGTGACTACAGGGATATTTTCTATTTGAGCAGGAGAAACATCAAGAGCTGACCAAAAGTCTTTTCTATCAAAATTCGGACCTTCACGTGGTATGGTTATATAATTCCCTAATTTAATCTTTGCCCTAAAAACTCTCTCGGCGCATTTAACTTCTGCTTCATATTTGGTTAACCAATCCAATCCCAAAATAAGATCGAATTCAGTAAAATTCATGACGATAGAGATGGTAGGGAACTTATAACAGGAAAAAGAGACAGGCACCCCACAAACCCAACTGGGATCGAGGAAACCCCCAACCGGATTATGGACATTGAGGGATTCCTTGAGCTTTTTCAATTTCAAATCCAATTTCTTAACTGCATTCTTTGCAATAAAGCTTCGTGACGCGCCTGTACCAAACAGTACTTTAACTGGAATGTTTTTGACAGTAAGCGTGCCTTCCAAAACATCAGACCTGCCCTGACTAGCTGAGAGCTCAGAAGTATCTGCCACTTCATTCACATGTACTGCTTCAGACTTTTTCTTTAATAGCTGGCAATTCTTCTCAATATGACCAGCCTGATGGCACTTCCGGCATTTTCTAATCTCTCAAGACTTCCTACCGGGTTTAAACTCACCTTTCTTTAAAGATTTACATTTCCTGGACAGATGGCCCTTTTGATTGTAGTTAAGGCATATGGCAGTCGTTATTGGTTCTTTCTCAGATATAACCTTATCCGACAAGCCTTTGGTCTCTTATTGCCTTCAGAATTTGTGCTCGCTTCAGGATGCATACTTGTCTCTAGGCTATCAGTTTCAAATTTCCTTTTGTTGCTAGCGCTAGCTTCCTCTTCGTCGACAAAAGACCTCGCTTATCAAGATCTTCATACTGATAAGCCATGTATATCATTTCAGTAAAGGAAGCTTCACATGCCCCATCACACTATTCTGGTACTTCCTTTGAAGACCATTAATAACTCAGATTCTTCCTCTTCGGATTTTGAATTAGATGAGGGGAAAAGTGAGAAAGTTCATTGAATTTATTTGGTATTCTGGGATATTCATATCTCCTTGTATCAAATAGTAGAATTCATCACAAAACCACTTAGTTGCTTCTGGAGGAGTAAATCTTTCACTGAAAATCTCTTTGAATCTATACCAGGTGATATCACCTTCTGGATTATCCTTAATGATTGTTTCCCACCAGATTAAAGCTTCATCATTGAGCGCCCGAGATACCACTAATCTTTTCTGATCATCTCTCAGCTGGAAACGCTGAAAAATTCTTTCAGCTGAACTCATCCAAGCTTGAGTTTGAATAATCGGTTCATTGCCCGAGAACTATGCTCCACCCAGATTTCGATATCTCTTAAATAGAGCCTCTATATCTGGTTCTGCATTCCTTCTGTTTCTGACACTCATTTTCTAGTACTTCTACAAATAGCAGATCAAGTGTCAGGTCAACAGAAAAGATATTATAAAGCATAAAGACATATACTTGAATGTAAATGTGTCTATCGGCGTATTTCATTATGCTATACTCATACTAGGATATTACTGATCCTATCTGTAATGAATTTTTCGTCCTAGAACACTACTGGTTCTATTTCTGACGAGTTCGTTAATATGTTATATTCTAGAACTAAGCTTAACCAAATCTCTGATACCACGATGTGATAACCCCAAAACCCCGTACGACGGTGGCAAGGGTACTCTTTGGAATATAACACATAAACATATAATAGCAGAACATAATTAAATAAATACACCAGATAATGTACAAATAATACACTGGATAAACATAATCATCGGAGTTACACAGTACACAGGATCATACATAATACAAAATACAGTTCAGCTATACATAAATGTCTACAGCGGAAAACAAAACATAATATATACAATAGGAGCTGAACAACATAAAAAAGAGATAAATGGTAGAATCCATCTTTAGCTCCAGCTATCTAGAAAGAGCCTGATAAAACCTGAACACAAGGCTGCCCATGTAGAAAAAGGGGCACCCGAGTTTACAAGTGAAACAAACTACGAGTCAGTCATGGGACTGGTATGAGAAATCTACTTAACATATTTTATAATATGGCCAATCATAGGACCACGCCACTTTCGCGGAACAGGTTTACTCCATTGGATTGCCAGTTCTTTAAAACAAGTAAATCTTTTAAACATCGCAATGCTTTTTATAAAAATGAAGCCATTATAAGACTCAGTTCCCATCACACAATGCAACGCAAACCGGAGGATAGAACTTTTACCTTATAATGGCCAAAATATGCTGGATACGAATAAAACAAAAGCATTTTATATTATTACTAGTGTTTATATGTTTTCAAAAAAACAACTTCAAATCATAAGTACCAATCACAGATGGCATTAATGCCCCATACCGCTATGTCGCCATATATAGGTATACAATCAAAATCGCATGGTGTCGTATTTGGAAATTGGATTTCCGTCATGAACCAAGGCAAAAGAGAGTACTTACCGAATTCGAGACTGTCTAGCCCGAGCCTCAGGACCCAGACACAGGTGAGCCCTTGGATCATCAAGGCCGGTCCACCGATGTGGATTAAAATGCCTGAACACTGTGTTTCCCCGCCCTTTGGGGCGTAAATGAGTCCAATGACTCCATCAGCTCCACATAGTCACCGATATATCTGAGGCGCCTCGCAACAGCAACAACCTCACAGGTGAAAATAATATAAATTTCAGGGCTGGTAGGTCACTGACACCACCCTAGCTAGAAGGAAACGCATGTCCTCCCTGATGTCCTCTCCCGTTTCTGGCTCATACCGGGGTGTGAGGCTCGGGAATCAACGTTATACACAAAGTTATGCCACACAGGCGGTGCTTTGATCATCAATCACAAGACTTTGCTTTTCAACAGAAGCCTTGATCATCTGCCACTTAGGCATGCCACACAGGCAATTCACTCTATGCGACTGATTTCTATCGATATATAACCTCTGAGCTCCTACGTCTCAGAGAAGGGTGTTAAACAAGAGAATAAATTCTCCACCACCAAACAGATATATATTTAATAGAGATCAATCAGCACAGAACAAAATCCAATGTCAGACACACAGTCCATTTGCAAGTTCGTTCTGGGTCTGAACGAAACCGGCGGCACTATATACCTCGTATATCCATCGATCTCCAAGTACGCCTGGACGATCACCACTTATTATCTATATTTTGGTATGCCTCCCAATCAAGACATCAGTTATCATCCAACTGAGGTGAAGATCTCCGATCTTCAACCACCGTCTTCATCATCGACTTCTTATCGCCGATCAATTATTTGAAATGAGATTTAACTCGGCCTTTTCAAATAATTCACGTATATTTAGATTTTAAATCAATTCATTTCAATGGTTAAATTATTCGACAACAATTCACGCCAAACACATTCAACCATTAAATATCTACTAAACAGGGTAAATTCGGTTTATTTCCATTCCATATTGTTTATACTATTTTATAACGATTTATCGCTATTTTTATTTATTTAAAAATAGCCAGTTCATTCCAACGACGCTTCAGGTCATAACGCGGCCGTGGCACTGTTTTCCTTCAGATTTGATTTACACATATCTGAAATTCTAACCTTTGGATCTTCACAAATTTTACATCATTAGAAAGACCTTTTCAAAACGAATCCAACGGTTTCAGTTTTGGAAAAATCCGACGATCGGATCTCCCGGTACAATCGATTGAAGTTTCGATTTCAAAATACGAACTGCAGCATCGTTATTCGATTTAATTTAATTATATATATATATATATTTAAATATAATCGATTCTGGCGCTGTTTTTCTTTAGATTTGAATTGAACATTCCAGACAATCCAACCATTGGATCTTCACAAAGTGGGTGTCGTTGGAAAGATATTTCCAAGGCAAACCCAACGGTTTCGGTTTCGGGAAAATCTGATGGTCGGATCTCCCGCACTAATCGTTTGAAATCACGGTTTCAAAACATGAACTGCAGCTTCGTTATTCGATATATTTTAGTTATATGTATATATAATCGATTCTTCGACTTCAAAACCATTTTCACTTCATATATTTGATAAAAACTATATTTTTATCCAACAGATATTCATTTCAACACATGAATTTATTTTATTTCAACACAGGAATTTCTATTCAACACATGAATTTTATTTTCTATAGTTTATATATGTAATAAAAATGTGATTTTTATTGCAAAACAATTTATTTCAAAACATGATTATTTAATATAGTTTATATATATAATAAAATTGTAATTTTTATTGCAAAAAAATTTATTTCAAAACACGATTATTTTATACAGTTTATATATATATATATAATAAAAATGTGATGAAAACAATTTATTCAATACATGAACTCCATTCAACACATGAATATTACTTCAACACATGAATTTAATTTCAACATTCAACACATGAATTTTATTTCAACACTCTACACAAGAACTTAAATCAAACATAGAAATATTTCAGAAAATTTCGGCAGCATAACGGCAGGGTAGTTAAAACCGGGACCGTCCCTAGTACGACCCCTCGCTCTACCTTAAAGCCTCGCAGCTTTTGACAATGAGGATTTGCAATATCTATTTCGTACGCAGACGAATTTTCCCATATACTAATCCTATTGGGATTTCAATCATAATCAATTATTCAAACCAACCATTCATGATATTCACAAAATTTTCACATCAACCAATAATCCAAACAATATCACAACCAATATATATCGTCCATGGTCTGCGGATGAAGGGAGTGTGTGTGTATATATATATACGTATATTACTATATTTCGTTTTCATTTCAATATCATTTCAATTTATTTAAACGCACATATCATTTTTACAACGCATATATAACTTATACATCGAACATACAACTTATACAACGCTTGTACATGTGGTGTACAACGCTTATATAAATCATACTTCGACTGTATAATTTATACATCTTTGATTCTATATCATTTATAATTCAGAAATCTCACATTGGGTTCCACTCCACCAAAAATTGTAGAAGGCTCAAAAAAATATTCGGTCTCTTCTAGAATGTAAAAGACGTCCTCACGGTCCCGGCATCTGTTGTTTCACTAGATTTCAACCACAAACGAAAAAGATACTATTTTTAGAAGTTAATCGAATTTCGCGACACTTTAAAGTGTTAAAACAGTTTGAATATCCATCAGTTGTTACCTCAGCTTCGATGTTCAAAACTAGGGTCCCATTTATCTTCAAATCTGTGTAGCTAGGTTGGAATCGAGTTACATGAGGTCGAAGAGCTAGGGGAGGCGCAGCTGCGTCAAAGGTGGGGCCCAGTTTGGTGGTGCCAGTGAACGGCGGCGGCGGTCTAAAGTTGGCCACTTCGGGGAGGTAATTCACGATGACGGTGGCACGATGGGGGAAGCAGGTGGTATGGATTTGAAGAGGAGGAGGAGGGCTGCAAAGTCTGGGTGGTGGCAGGGTCTAATTCGTCATGGTGGAGGAGTTAGAGAGGAGAGAAGGCGGGAAGGGTTTATCGTCGTCGATCGCGATATTACGGGGAGAGAGAAAATTATTTTGGGGAAAATAAATTTATAAGGGAAATTTTCTGATTGGCCGTTATTTATATAAATTTGAAAATTAGGGTTTTCTCATACGAATTCCAATCCAAACCCAACGACTGTCACCCCTAGCTAAATACCCCCATTTCGAACACAATGGAATATATTTCGTAGGCCAATTCGACTGGTACAGTCAGTTATTCTTCAAATTAAAGTATAAAACATTCAAATTCTATTTTGAACGTACATTTTTATTTGCCGGGGCCACATACTGCTTCTAAAAATTCCAAAAAATTATATCTAGCTATGTTGCGATGATTAGGTCCCAACAAAACTGATTTCGTCGAATTCTGAGACCGTTTGAAAAATGGCCATTTTCTGGTCGATCCAATTTGACTGAAATCAACCAAACACATTTTCCTTTGCCACGCTCACATATTAACTTCAAAAATTCTGGAAAAATAAGCTTAGATATAATTTGACATACCGGATCCAACAAAAGTTGTTTCGTCGAATTCTGAGGTCGTTTGCAAAATCACTATTTTCAAGGGCTATATTAATTTCACAATGACCTTTCTGAAAATTGATTTGGCCATAACTTTTGATTCCTGCTATGAAATTTCGATCTTTCAGATTCGTTAGAAAGATATTTTCAAACAGATTTAAATATTTCTTGTTTCGCTGAAATCCAATTTATTTTGCATCCTGTACATTCACTCAAAGTTCGAATTCAAAATTTCAAACTGCCGCGCCATTTTAGGCCTTGTTTTTATTTCAAAATAAATATATTCGCTATAACTTCGATCAAAAAGAATTTTTAGTCGTTATTATTTTAAATAATTTATTTTAAATATTCAAAATTCATTAAAATAGCCAAAATAAAAAATTTAAGTTGGCTCAGATTTTCTGGGTTGTTACAACACATTAGACAAAAACATAAGAATATTTCATTGCTATTACAACAATTACACCAGAGTACAAGAATATATCATAGTGTGAATAAATTGTATACAGTGGAAATACAATATCAGAGATTTAAAATACATAGCAGCGGAAATTTAAATGTATAAATACAATGACTAACACAACTTAATGAAATACATGGATACAAAGCTTTACGAATATAGCTCCAGCTGTAATCCAGGATCCTGGGAGAAGGAATATCTGCAAAAACCAAAATTACAAGTTGACCATGTGGAAATATGGGCACCCAGAGTTTAGGTAGAACCAATAAACTTCGAGTCAGTCATGGGACCGGTGTGAGAACTAAAAACAATTATTAACTTGATTTTTAAAGTTAGGTAAATCCAGGGACCACGCCGTATAACACGGAACGGGTTTACCCCCAAGAATACCAGTGCATAAAACAAACAGCGCAATGCTAAATAAAGAACAATGAAGCTATTATAAGCTCAGGTCCCATCACACATTACAACGCAAGCCGGAGGATAGTGTTTTACCTTATAATAGCCAAATATGCTTGGTACGCAAATGTAACGACCCAGAAAATCTGAACCAATTTAAAATTTTTAAATTGGCTAAAATAATGTATTTTAAATATTTAAAATAAATATTTTAAATAATGGCGATGAAAACTGAGTTTGAATCGACATTTGAAAATGAATATAATTAATTATAATTATATATAGAATTGAAAATGGCGCGGTAGTTCGATAATTCGATTTCAAACTTCAATTGAATATACCGGGTGCAAAACAATCCGGATTTTAGTGAAACCAAAAACCTTAGGATCTAATTTATGATATCTTTCTAACGAATCCGACCAATCGAAATTTGATAGCGGGAATCAAAAGATATGTCCAGTTGAAAATTCTGAATAGTCGCTATGGAATTCAGGCCCTTAAAAATGGACATTTTGCATACGACCTCGGATTTCGACGAAACCACTTTTGTTGGATCCGTGATGTCAAATTATTTCTAGGTTTCAAATTTCATAATTTTTCGAATCAATATGCGAGCGTGGCAAAAGAAAACGCGTTTGACCGGTTTTAGTTGATTTTAATCGACTGGAAATTGGCCATTTTTCAAACGGTCTCAGAATTCGACGAAACTAGTTTTGTTAGGACCGTATCGTCAATACGAAGCTAGAAATATTTTTCGGGAATTTTTAGAGTTAGTATGTGACCCCGGTAATTTGAAATGTACGTTTAAAATTCAATATAGTGATTTAAATGTAAATTCAACGGAAACTGATTGTAACGATCAAATCAGCTTGCGATACATATCCCATTGTGTTCGGAATGGGGGTTAAACGCTATGGACGACAGGCGGTGGGCCTCGTTTCGAGGTCGTGGGTAAAAGTCAACTTTATGCAATTAAATTAATTAATAAAAAAAAAAAAATATTATATATTTCCCTCCCTCCCTCTTTTCCACTTCAGCCCCCCCCCCATTCATTTAAATTTCAAACGATAAAAGGGGAAAAAAAAGCCTAATCGTTCGCCGACGACCGCCTCCACCAAGCTTCGCCCGCGACCGCCTGTTCCTCCTCCAAGCCCACCGCTTCCACACCCCTCTCCCTCCTCCGCTTCGCAGGCCCCACGAGCCCCCCTCGAAGCCATCGCGACACCCGATTAGCGCCCCCCAGTCTGAGACCCCTCGAAGCCAGCTCCGACGACCTCCTGCGCCGCCACCTGACGAAAACCAACCCCCCCTCTTTCGTTTCTTCGATGTAAGTTGTTTTAATTTATTTTAGTTTACTTTTATTTTTAATACTGTTTTTTTTAAAGGATTTAATACTGTTTTTTTAAAAGCATTTTAAAAAAAACTGATTTTTTTAAAAAAAAGTTTAAAAACGGATTTTATTTTAAGATTTAAAATAGATAAGATTTGAATTTTAAGTAGAAAAAGATTTGATTTTAGAAGTTATAAAAACTGATTTTAAAAAGGTTATAAAAACTGATTTTTAAAGGGTTCTAAAAACTGATTTTAGAAGTTATAAAAACTGATTTTAAAAAGGTTATAAAAACTGATTTTTAAAGGGTTCTAAAAACTTATTTTAGAAGTTATAAAAACTGAATTTTAAAAAGGTTTAAAACTGAATTTTAAAGGGGTTTGAAAAACTGATTTTATTTTGAGATTTAGAAAGAAAAAGATTTAAACTTTAAAAAGAAAAATCAGATTTTTATATAGTCGAAGTAAAAATCAGATTTTTATATATTGAAAGTCGAAGTAAAAATCATATCATTATAGATTGAATAGCGAAGTCAAAATTCGATTTTTATATAGTGAATAACATAGTAAAAATTCGATTTTTACATATGTAGAGAATACGGGCGACGAAGCGACAAAAGGTGAGATTGGCGAAGATTTCTATTAAGGAAGAGTCGTGGTATTGGATAGCTATTGGTGAGATTTCTGATTTAAAAATATTATATATGTGTGAAATGAAAGTGAATTGCTATATATAAATATATATATATATATATATATATACGCCCCTCGTCCACAAACCAAGGACGATATTTATTGGTTGAAATGGTTGTGAAAATTGATTGATAGCGAATGATTGTTTGGGATTGTTTGTGATTGATATTGGTTGATTGTGGTTGAAAAATATCCATTTGTGGTTGAGAAATATTTAGTTGAAACCACATAGGATTAGTTTGTGGAAATGAAATAAATATATACATGCCGCCTGCGTGCGAACTAGATGCATGATCCCTATTGTCAAAAACCGCGAGGTTTTAAGGTAGAGCGAGGAGCCGTACTAGGGACGGTCCCGGTTTAACTACCCTGCCATTATGCTGCCGAAATTTTGAATAATATTCGTGTGTTTGAATTATTTTCATATGCTTAAACTATATTTATTCATTGAATAGAAAACATTCATGTGTTGAATTGATATTCATTCGTTGATTAGAAATTCATGTGTTGAATGGTATTCATATTTTGAAATAAATTGTTTGATAATAAAAATCACATTTTTATCTATATATAGAAACTATAGAAAACATTCATGTGTTGAATTGATATTCATTCGTTGATTAGAAATTCATGTGTTGAATGGTATTCATATTTTGAAATAAATTGTTTGATAATAAAAATCACATTTTTATCTATATATAGAAACCATAGAAAACATTCATGTGTTGAATTGTTATTCATTCGTTGATTAGAAATTCATGTGTTGAATGGTATTCATATTTTGAAATAAATTGTTTGATAATAAAAATCACATTTTTATCTATATATAGAAACTAGAGAAAACATTCCTGTGTTGAATTGATATTCATTCGTTGATTAGAAATTCATGTGTTGAATGGTATTCATATTTTGAAATAAATTGTTTGATGATAAAAATCACCTTTTATCGACTATATGAACTGTGTAAAATAATCTCGTTTTAAAAGAAATTGTTTTATGATAAAAATCCCATTTTTATCACCAACATGAACTACATAGAAAAATAGTGTTTCGAAATGAATTGTTTTACAATAAAAATCACATTTTTATTGTATGCATAAATCGTTGATATGCGAAGTGTTGAAAATAGCCACTTGTTCAAAATAAACATATAAGAGTTGAAATATTCATTAATTAGCTAATGAAATGATTTGCACCTATTTATGTAACATTAGAATGAATGGTGTTTTTAAACCAAATAGAAATCAAATATGAAGTTGAATAGAAAATGATAAATGATAAGAACTGTATATATATGTACATGCATATTCATTGAACAGGTTATAGCAAAGGGGCTAGAGAAGAGGAATAAAATTTTGTGCCCGACAAATAGGTACACATTTACTGTTTTGTTTGGGTGATGATTTTATGAGCCTGTTGGCTTTTTCTTTTTCTTTTTGAGATTAGAAGGACCGGGAAAGCTATTTGCGATTTCCCGATGCTCCCGGTGCAGGGGAGGTTATGGCGAAATTTTCCAAAATTTTAAGGTGTTAGAAAAATATTTGAAGTGAAAACGATATGGAAATCATTGAATGAACTATATTTATATAAATATATAAATATAAATAAAATTAAAACGAAACGAAGCCGTGCAGTTCGTATTTTGAAACCATGATTTCAAACAACTAGTACGGGAAATCCGACCATTGGATTTTCCCGAAACCTCAACCGTCGGGTTCGCCTTGGAATAATCTTTCCAACGGCACCAACCTTGTAAAAATCCAACGGTTGGATTGTCTGGAATGTTTAAATCAAAACTGATGAAAAACAGCGCCAGAAGCGATTATATTTATATATATATAAATATAATTATATATTTAATCGAATAACGACGCTGCAGTTCGTAATTTGAAATCGAAAATTCAAACGATTGTACCGGGAGATCCGACCGTCGGATTTTCCCGAAACTGGAACCGTTGGATTCGTTTTGAAAAGACCTTTCTAAGGATGTAAATTTTGTGATGATCCGACGGTTAGGTTTTCAGATATGTGTAAATCAAATCTGAAGAAAAACAGCGCCACGGCCGCGTTATGGCCCGAAGCGTCGTTTTGAATAAATTAGCTATTTTAAAATAAATAAAAATAGCGACAAATCGTTATAAAATATTGGAAACGTTATGGAATGGAAATAAACTGAATTTGCTTGATTTATGTGGCTTTTGATGGTTGAATGTGTTTGGTGTGAAAATTACATTAAAAAAAACACAATTGGTGTTGTCGAATAATTTGACCATTGAAATAAATCGATTTGAAATTCTAAATATACGTGAATTATTTGAAAAGGCCGAGTTAACTCTCATTTCGAATAATTGACTGACGATTGAAATTCGAAGATGAAGACGATGGTCGAAGACCGGAGATCTTCACCTCGTTTGGATGGTAACCGAGGTCCTGATTGGGAGGCATCCCGAAATATGGATAATGAGTGGTGATCGTCCAGACGTACGTGGTGATCGAAGGGTTTGCGAGGTATTTAGTGCCTCCGGTTTCGTTCAGACCCAGAACGGACTTGTAAATGGACTGTGTGTCTGACATTGGAGTTTATTCTATGTAGATTGATTTCTGTTAAATATACATCTGTTTGGCGGCGGAGAATTTATTCTTTTGCTTAACGCCCTTCTCTGAAACGCACGAGCTCAGAGGTTGTATATCGATGGACATCAGCCGCATGGCATGAATTGCCTGTGTGACATGCTAAGATGCAGTGATCAGGACTTCTGTTGAAAAGCAAAGTCTTGTGGTGATGACCAAAGCACCGCCTGTGTGGCGTAGCTTTGTGTATAACGTGAATTCGCGAGCCTCACACCCCGGTATGAACCTAAAACGGGAGAAGGACCTCAGGGAGGGCATGCGTTTCTTTCTAGCTAGGGTGGTGTCAGTGACCTACCAGCCCTGACATTTATATACTTTTCACCTAAGTGGTTGTTGCTGTTGCGAGGCGCCTCGGTTTAATTGGACGATTCGGGTCCGATGGAGTCATTCTTTGGCTCGTTTACGCCCCAAAGGGCGGGGAAACGTAGTGTTCAGGCATTTTAATCCACATCGGTGGACCGGCCCTGTCGCTCCGAAGGCTTGACCGAGTACTTGCCTGTGGCTCAGGCTAGAGAGTCACGAATTCGGTAAGGACTATCTTTTGCCTTGGTTCATGACGGAAAACCAATTTCCAAATACGAGACTGTGCGGTTTTGATTGTATACCTATATATGGCGACATAGTGGTATGGGGCATTAATGTCGTCTATGATTGATAGTTATGATTTGAAATTGTTTTCAAAACATATAAACACTAGCAATAATATCAAATGCCTTTGTTTTATTCGTATCAAGCATATTTTGGCCGTTATAAGGTAAAAACTCTATCCTCCGGTTTGCGTTGCATTGTGTGATGGGAACTGAGTCTTATAACGGCTTCATTTTTATAAAAAGCATAGCAATGTTTAAAAGAAAGATTGGTTTTAAAGCACTGGCAATCCAATGGAGTAAACCCGTTCCACGAAGGTGGCGTGGTCCTGTGATTAGCCAAATTATATATATGTGTTGAATGGATTTCTCATACCAGTCCCATGACTGACTCGTAGTTTGTTTCACTCTCAAACTCGGGTGCCCCTTTTTCCACACGGGCAGCCTTGTATTCAGGTTTAGCTGGTTCTTTCTGGATAGCTGGAGCTGAAGATGGATTCTACCATTTATTTCTTTTTATGCTGTTCAGCTACTATTGTACATATTTTGTTTATTTCCGCTGTAGACATTTATGTATAGCTGAACTGTATTTGTACTAAGTAAGATCCTGTATACTGTGTAACTCTGATGATTACTTTTATCCAGTATATTCTATTGTTCATATCTGGTGTATTTATTTAATTCTTTTCTGCTATTATCTGTTTCTGTGTTATATTCCAAAGATAACCTTGTTTCCGTGAGAACGGGATTTCGGGTCGTCTCAGCAAAATTTATCTTTTATTATTACTATAAGTGAAGAAATCAACTTCCAATATAAATGTATCAATCATAGACGACATGAATGTCCCACACCACTATGCCGCCAATAGTATACAACTAAAACCGTAAAATGTCGTATTGGAAGTTTGGATTTCCATCATGATGGCTACTGATCTGAAAGATCGATCACGTAGTGCAATACTCAACGGCTTACGTCCTATGCATGAGAAAACACCGTAATGCACATCCGCACTATATCCAGGATATCGAGTATCTCAACAGCTTACATCCCGTCCATGAGAAAACGTTGTATACTTTATCCTTCTGGGAATCGGGGGGTGTGCCCTATCCCTACCAGGTGTGTAGCGACCACACCCAGCCTATCTCGGTCGACCAATCCATCCTCATCTTGAAAGTATACTGATCTAACCATCAGTTTACTGCCATACCGGGGTGCGAGGCTCTCGAGTTAACGCTACACGAAGCTGTACTACTTAAAGTTGTGCTTTGATCATCATCCGTCAAACTTTGCTTTCCAACAAAAGTTTGGATCACTGCATCTCAGCATGCCACACTATCAATCTGTGTCATACCATTGATTTCTACCAATATATAACCTCTAAACTTGTACGTGTCAGAGAAGGTGTTAAGCAAGAGAATAAATTCTCCGCCACCTAACAGATATATATTTAGCAGAGATCAACAAATACAACATACAAGAACATAATGTCAGACACACCATCCATTTGCAAGTCCGTTCTGGGTCTAAACGAAACCAGAGGCACCTTATTCTTCATCCCGTATGTCTAATACAGGAGAGAGGGCCTCGTATATCCGAACAATCAACAAACACGTCCGGACGGCAACCACAGTAGCCCCTTCAAGGTAGCTACTCCAATCATGGGCATCGGTAGCAACCCATCCATTCGATGTGAAGATCGTCGATCTTGCACCGTCTTTAATCCTTTTGACTGTTAGTCATCATAACAATTATTCAGAATGGGTTAAACTCGGTCTTTTCGAATAACTCGCGTATCTTATAATCTAGTGCAATAACAACACATCATATGCCTCATTCCAATCCAAAATATTCTTTTATTTGTATTTCTTTATTATGGAAAGGTTCTCATTAATCTTATCAAAGATTATCACTTTTAAACACACTGTTTAATCCATTTCTTTGGAAATCATTTCAAAAGATTTTATAGTATGTTTTCACAGTTTAAACCAAATTAAGGTTTATCAAACCAGTCGAGATTAACGCCTTACCGAAGTAATCATTCATTTTATTATCCCATCCCAACCTATTCATCCCATGGAGCAAAACTAGTAGTACTCCATATCTAACACCACTGTGTTATCAGTACATTCAATTACCATTTCACGTTCAAATCTAATTAAAGATTTAACTATCGCATAAAGTAAAACTGGTGATACTCCATTTTCGAACACTTTTCAAATTTGGAAAATTTAATTACCACATTAATGTCTTAATATAATTAAAGTTTCATTAAAACTCCACTTAGTTTAATCTCCAAAAATCATTATTTAATGATTATTCAAATTTAGAAAATAAATCCTGTCTTTAATAGGGTTAAAGAACAAATGTCCTTTAAAATACAGTTCACGATAAACCCAAAATCATATTCCATCAAACTGGAACTTTCACGGAAAAAAGATCAATATATAATCAATATAAATTCCTATATCAGACTAGTAATATAAATGGAATAACGGCAAAGCCTTTTAAATTCCATATATAATAACGATCTTCCTTCACACAAGCTCATATCGATTATCACCAAATCAAATGCCATTCAATTGCAATTTAATATAACAAATTGGTAAAAAAAACTTTACTATGCAAAATTCCATTGATCTTAATTAAAAGATTATAAATTCCAAATCATATTCTTCACTGTTAATTGGGTTAAAGAACCAATGTTGCTTAAAACACCGTTCAGATAAAACCAAAAATCCAATTCTTTTATTCAGTTCTAGTTAAATATTAATTAATTGGGAAACTACACTAAATCTTAATTAAAAGATTTATTCTTTTCTCAATTGGGTTTAAGAACAGTGTTAATGAAGACACCATTCACGACAAACCCAACGTCTAATTAAATATTAAATATAAGGCCCTGAATAGAAATTATATCGGCTTATATTCAGTATCAAATTCTGAAACCAATGAATATCGTATTGGGAATAACGATATACATATATATATCTTCCATATTCTTCCACAATATCTATATAATCGGAATCCAATACTGAAATATTTCGAAGATTATTTCCATTCAAAACCATTCCAATTCATACATTGGAAAAATTCAGGTTATTTTAAAACCCATTTTCAATCCAATTTATCATTTCTAAAAATAATTGGATTATTATTCTAGTTATTAACTAGTTCATTTCAATAAAAATGTATTTTTATCTTCTCAAAACTGGAATTTTTCATCCAGAATCTTTCCAAAACCCTTGTTATGAATTTACATAATTTTTCCATATTTTTAATAATTTTTTTAAGGCCCGTACAGTCGGCTTCCAATAACGGCCAACGAATTGCATTTACAACGACCTTTTCCTAAATTGATTTGGACATATTTTAAAATCCAACCATTAGATTTTAAATCTTTTATATTCATTGGAAAGCTCTTTTCGATACGAACCCAACAGTTCCGTTTTTAAGAGAATCCGACGGTCGGATCTACCGTAACATCGATTCGAAGTTAATGATCGAAATTCGCGAAGGGTCCCTGCACGGCGCTTTCTATTCAGGCCGTTAATATATATATATATATATATATAATATTTCATCGATTTCCGTTCAAAACGTATTTATAAAATATTTATAAATTCATTTTAAAATGATTCCCACTTATATTTCAATTTAAAATCAAAATTGGATATTTTATATCATTATAATATTAAAATGATAATATTTTCAAAATATTGAAACCACTTTTCAATATTCATTATAAAATCGACAAAAAATCCCGTTCATGTTAAAATGGCTATTAACTACTTAACACGACTTCACATTTCAATATTTTCGTGTCCATCCAAAATCGGACATAAAAATCACATTTTGATTATTCATTGAATATTATTTTAAAATATTCGTTAATTCGGAACTGAATCAGGCTCAATCAATTACCAAACAATTTCAGTTATACGGATTTCATACATCGCATGTATCCAAAAATAATGAAAAACAATCATTAAAAATTCATACAATATCCAGAGTGCATTTTACAACTGTATAAGTATTAAAATAAATAAATAAATAATGCTTATGCAGTCTGTCAACCCATCAATTGACGTATCACTAATTATTGGGATTAATGTATGGTAAACATCATTCCAATACCCATGTGGGGTTTCGACCAACAAATACTGATTATTATTTGTGCAGTTGGGCGATGTGTAAAATTTATCATCCCAATCAATATCAGTTAAATAGGTATACATAAACAAACCATCTTATTTGTAAATGAATGATTATTTTATTTTCTTTTCATGATAATTTTTATATACATTTTATATAAATAATTTTATATACAACAATATCAATCAATGACAATCCCAATCACAATCCAAACAAACAATCAACCATGGTTTGTACAAAAAATAGTTTAAGGAGCTACTAAGCCCCATTGGCAACCTATTATATAATAACTATAAAATAATTTGACTGAGAGAGAGTTCTCACTGTCGGTTTCCACTCCGTCGTGTTTATTTCTGAATTTTTAGTACGGTTATGGTTTGAATTTTGCTTGAAATTCTAACATGCTCCATTTCTGTCCCAGTTAGTTTCATTGCGTAGTGGGCCCTGTCACGATTCCAACGTGACTGAAATCGTTCAGTTCCGGCCTCGTATGAAAGAGTTACGGATATTTAAACATTTGATTACATAGATAATTAATTAAATAATTAATTAATAAATTAAAACTAATCAGTTTCTTTAATCCTCTCTTTCCCTGATTAAACTGCTGCCCAAAATTGAAACCACTGCTCCAAAAGTGCACCCACGCGCCGCCATACCCAGTTGATCGGAGGACCATCCAAGCGCACTACCACCTCGGCCGTGGCCTGCGCCACCCTCGACTTGAACGATGTCGAGTTCGAATCTCCCTCCTGCCCTATACACGGCTGCGAACGGAGCAACTTTCTACCCCAAATTCAAGCAAATCCCCAAATATAAAACGATCATCTCCATTGGATGTTTAAATCTTGTTTAACACTTTGAATTTGTATTTGGAAATTTCGAAAAACATTGGTTGGATTAGGAGATCGGATGGAGGAAAGTTGGGATGACGTTTTTCGTCCATCTGAAAACAGCGACTAGAAAAACGCGTAGACCACGGTAAAGTTTTGATTTTAGGGTTTTGATCGATTCAAATGATATATAAAATATATATATATATATTATTATTTAATTGCAAAAATACTTGTTTATCCATTTGGACTCCAAATCAAACCCAACGATTGTCGCTCCTTGTAATAACCCGGAAATCTGAGCCAATTTAAAATTTTTATTTTGGCAATTTTAGGGAATTTTGATTATTTAAAATGAATTATTTTAAATAATAACGACGAGAAATTTATTTTGAATAGAATTCGAACGTATATATTTATAGATCATCGTTAGAATATAAATATTTATTTTAAAATATAAAAGGAATTGAAAATGGCGCGGTAGTTCGATAATTCGATTTCAAAATTCAAATGAATGTACCAAGTGCAAAATAAACCGGATTTTAGTGAAACCAAAAATAATGGAATCTAATAGAGAATATCTTTCCAACGAATCCGAAAAATCAAAATTTCATAGCGGGAATCAAAAGTTATGGCCAAATGAATTTTCAGAATAGTCGCTATGGAATTCAGGCCCTTAAAAATAGCCATTTTGCAAACGCCTCGGATTTCGACGAAACAACTTTTGTTGGATCCGTGATGTCAAGTTATTGCTAGGTTTCAAATTTCGAAAAATTTCGAATCAATATGAGAGCGTGGCAAAGGAAAACGCGTTTGACCAGTTTCATTTGATTTTAATCGACTGGAAAAGGACCATTTTTCAAACGGTCTCAGAATTTAACGAAATTAGTTTTGTTAAGACCGTATCATCAAGAAGCTAGAAATAATTTTTCTGGAATTTTTCGAGTCCGTATGTGGCCCCGGTAAATTGAAATGTGCGTTCAAATTCAATGTATAGAGTTATACTTTGATTTTAAATGAAAACTGGTCATAACGGGCGAATTGGCTCACGATACATATCCCATTGTGTTCGGAATGGGGGTAAAATGCTAGGGACGTCAGTCGGTGGGTTCGAATTGGGCTTCGATATAAAAAGTTACTTTTTAGAATTTTAAAAGAAAATAAAATATATATTCTCTCACTCCCTCCTATTCTCTCAGATCAATTTAATCAAAAAAAAAGGAAAAAGGCTCGTGCCCTAGCCGAAGTCCACCGCCGCCTCAAAGAGGAGCGCCACCGCGCCCTGGCGAACGCGCCGCCTCAGGCGTGGACCCCCCTCTCGCGCCCTCATCAGCAACCGCCACTTCCCCATCGACCCAATTTCCCAGTCGCTCAACCCAACGCCGATCTCGCCCTCCCTCACCTGACCGACTGTAACAACCCTGATTTTTGGGGAAAATTTAAAATTTTATTTTAAGTTATTTTAATGAGTTTTGACTATTTTAAATAATAATGATTAAATTATTTATTTATTTATTTGAAGTAAGACTATAAAATTTATATAAATTCCATTCCAAGCCCAAAAGGGTGCAGTAATTTCAATTTTTAGTTTTGAAATTTAAGTAAGAAATGAATTTAATACTTATCATACAATTTGATAAGAAGAAAATATATGTTTGAAATTCAATTTAGATTGGTATTTAATGTAGGGTTTATTCTATAGATAAAGGCGCATTGTGAATATGGTGTCAGTATAAATGTTTGTCAAAAAATTTATGATGGTACAAATAGTGAGCTATTGGAATATTAAGCTTGACATTGGAACTAAAATAAATTTTTAAATAAATTCTGATTGAAAAGATTTATTGATTTTGAACATAGAACTTATTTGCATAGCAAAATATAGTTAATATTAATTTATTTGCAGTAAACCAGCAAGTAAAAGATAATTAAACATTAAATTAACATATGTTTGAAATTTTAATGGTGGTTAATTTTGTAAACCAATACGTTTAAATTATTATCGTACAATTAATGTAATGAAAATGTTCTAACTTTACATGCATACATTAAGAGAAGAAAATTTAATTGTTAGCAATGCCGAAATTAAGTTATAAAGAGTAATTAACTTTGTTTTAAATAGCCGCTAGGATTGAATTTATTATGGTATTATTTATGGTACGGTTACTACCATTATAAATAAAGAAACTTTGAAAGATCATGGGTAATCAAACCGGAAAACTTAACCATATTTGTATAACAAATGAGCAATAAAAGGACAGGAATAAAATATGAAATAAATTCAAATTTAATTGAAGAAACAAATTATATTGAGTAAAGAATTTTGTGTAAAATATAATAACATTAAGATAAATTTATTTACAATTTAAACCGTTAAGTAAATAGTGTAATAAAACGCTTAAATAAATTTTGTTGTAGATAAACCGTTAAAATCTAAATTTATTACGGTATTAATTGTGATAAAGTTATTGAAATTTTGATGTACAAACGGATTCATTAAACTAAAAATTTAACGCATATGTATATAAGCAATGCATTATGTTTGTCCCATTATTTCATGCATTGTTGGGGCCCACAACATAAGTGAAACGTCTTATATAAATAAAAAATTAAAACATTCATCTCCTTCCATATATTTTCCTACATTCATTCATTTTCGGTTCCTCATGACATTTATTATCTATTTCCATGCATCATTTGAATTAATATCGCATCCATTCATTTCCATTTGCGTTTTGAGTTTCAAAACGTTTGTTTTTGCTATCATTTATTTATTGCCTAAAGATCACCTCGTTTAATCCCCAATCGATCCCATTTATATTTATTCCTAAGACATCGTTGCCATTTGCAAATCCGTTCCATTCTCAATTTGCCTTATACGCTCATTTAAATTATTGCCAAAAACCAAGTGAATTTAATATCTATATTTTACTTTTAATTTACAATTAATATTTACCATTTAAGGTTTAACATTCATATCTAATAATAATATTAAAACATATATAAACAACACATAGGAAATTCCAAAAAAAAAAAAACTCTAATTCGAAAACCTATTCTACAGCCGCCGTCTCTTTCTTCTATGGCTGAAATAATTTGAATTTCTTTATCTCTTTTCTCTAAATCCATAAGGAATTAGAAGATGACTTCTGCATGGAAGAGGTAGAGATTCACATACTCAACAAATTCATACGGTTAAGATCATGTTTTGGGTAGTATTTTTCGCAAATCTCAGGCCTCAAGGGCCGCGGTTTGGCTGCAAATTCATGGCCATTGGGAAGCTTAAATTCAAAGCTATTCATGGTAAAGTTGGAGAAGAAGAAGGCTTAGCAAAGGTTAAGGGAAATCATTAAATTAATTATTTAAACTATTATTTTAATTTAAGAAATCAAATCTTCAAACAATCATATCTTTGCAATCGAAAACAGAAAATTGCAAACTGTGATGCGTTGGGCTCACATCGTCGACCACTACGTGATGGAACGAATATGGACTGAAACAGAAAAAAATTTGGCAAAGTGGAAAGCTATTGGTGAGAAATCTTAATTTATTTTTATTATTATTTATTTTAAATAATATGAATAAATCATAACTGTTTTCTCCTCCATTCATTGTATACGCCATGCTTTGTGATTTGATTTGAACCGTGATTTGTGTGTTATGTGGATCTGAAAAAAATTAACATGTTTGTTAATTAGAACTGTGTTTAAGAAAAATGATCAGTTTGCCAATTAGTGAGAATTCTGATTTGTTTTAATTAATTATAAATTAATGATCATTACGAAATCATGATTGTATATTATTGATTATAATCTACGTTGTTGTGATATTGTATTGTTATTGAGATATGTTGTGATGTTATGATGTAACCATGTTAGTGTAGATCTGTAAATTCTGATGAATCTCAATAAATTCTCATCTTTATTACCTTTATTATTATTTTTATTTTATTTCTATTTTCATTTTTATTTCTCTCTAAAAATCAAAAGAAAGTTGAATCTTGCTTTTGTAAAACAAACAAAAGAAAAGTTATAATCTTTATTTGTTTCACAAAATCAAATGAAAGTTGAAGTCTTTATTTTATTTCACAAAACTAATAAAAAGAAAAGTTTTTGATTCACAAATAAGAACAAAAGTTGAATCTTTTATTTTGATTTTACATGATAAAAGAAAGTTGAATCTTTTATTTTTGATTTTACATACTAAAAGAGAGTTGAATCCTTTATTGTTGATTTACATAATAAGAACAAGAGTTGAATCTTTTATGTTGATTCACAAAAGAAGATTGAATCTTTATTTTGTTTTTTACAAAATAAAATGGAAATTAAATCTTTAAATTTTGATTTACATAATGAAAGGAAAGTTAGTATCTTTTATTTTTGATTTACATAAAAGATAAAGTTTTTATATTTTATTTTGATTCACAAAATAAAATAAAGATGAGACGTTCACATTGATTCATGAGAATTTTACACCAAACCATATGTTGTTGATGTATGTGTGGACATGAAAATTGACACCAAATTATAAGTTGCCATCGTTATGTATAGTTGGTTGAAACGAATCAAAATTTCATCGTCATGTTATTATACTTGAAATGAATCAAATATTGACGTTAGAAACATGATATTAGAAAACTTGACATTTATTGTATGTACACTCCCTTGTAAATAAATGATAAAAGAAACGTAATCATGACACTATGTTTTATTTGCATTTATTTGTAGATGAAATAAAAGAGACAAATTTGGTTTTAGGATTTTGTTCACATTCATATGTGAAATAAAAGAAAAATACAAAACTTGCAATTAGTTGATATTTTATTTACACTTCTTGTAAATAAAAGTGAAAGTACCTAATTAGATTAGCGAACGTTAGTTGATATTTTATTTACACTTCTTGTAAATAAAAGTGAAAGTACCTAATTAGATTAGCGAACGTTAGTTGATATTTTATTTACACTTCTTGTAAATAAAAGTGAAAGTACCAAATTTGATTAGCGAACACAAGATAATGATTTATTTTACTTTTGTAGATAATGATTTATTTACATTACTTTTGTAAATAAAAAGATTAAAACATGAAATGTAAATATTAGGATCTTGCTTACATTACTTTTGTAAAAAAAGTAAAAAAAGGATAAAATGTGACATTTAGTAGGACTTACATTTCTAATGTAAAGAAAAATAGAAATTTACATTTTCTAATATAAAGAAATAGAAAATAGAAATTTACCTTTTCCAAATACAAAGAAAGTAGAAGACAGAGAATTTACATTTTCTAAAGTAAATAAAAGTAGTAGAAAACTTGCATTTTCCAATGCAAAGGAAAAGTTCATTTTTTATGTTTTTATAAAAATGAATAAAAGAAAAAGTTCATTTTTATGTTTTATGAAAATGAATAAAAGAAAAAGCACATTTTTTTTATGTTATAAAGTAAATCAAAGGAAGATGTATTTTTATGTAAATAAAAATGAGTTAGATAAATAAGTACAAAAACTAGAAACATGAAAATGGTTCTTTTATTTGCAATTTCCTTTGTAAATAAAAAGTACAAAACTAGAAAACATGAAAATGGTTCTTTTATTTGCAATTTCCTTTGTAAATAAAAAGTACAAAACTAGAAAACATGAAAATGGTTCTTTATTTGCAATCCCCTTTGTAAGTAAAAAAAAAAGTACAAAACTTGAAAAGTGATTATTTACATTTTTCTTTGTAAATAGAAAATGAGCAAGACTTGATATTAGATTATATTTACATTTTTCTTTGTAAATAATAAAAAGGAGAACAAAATTGACATTAGAATTTCATTTACAACTTCCTTTGTAAATAAAAAGTTACAAACTTGAAACTTGAGAATTAGCTTTTATTTACACTTTTATGTAAATGAAAAGAACAGACTTTGAAACCATTTTATTCACAATCCTTATGTGAATAAAATGATCAAAGTTAGCAATGAAACCTTGTTCACATTTTTATGTTATAAAAATGAATTAGTAGAAAAAGTAAAAAAAAAATTACGTGAGGAAAATAAGTTAGAGAAAAAGTACATGTTTATGTATTAAGAATGAATTAGATAAAAAGGATATTTATTTACATTTGGTGTAAATAAACATAAGGAACTAAAGAGAAATAAAAAGAATTTACTTTATCTACAATTTCTTATGTAAACAAAAGAACACATTGTTGAAATCAATATTTTTGTCGCATTAGAATTGGCAGACAAAAATATCGTTTTATTAAAATATACATTGTTGGAAATCAATATTTTTGACGCATTGGAATGGGCGGGCAAAAATAATATTTTTATTGAATATAAAATATACAGTGTTGAAACTATTATTTTTGTCGCACTAGAATTGGCGGACAAAATAATATTGTTACTGAGTATAGAAATATACGTTGTGAAACCATCATTTTGTCGCATTAGAGTTGGCGAGCAAAATATGAATTTAAAAGTATATCTTTATTTGTAATTTAGTTACAAATAAGAAACCACGTTAATAAAAGTACATTTTTGCGTCGTAGTCTTTCTAGAATAAGAAGAATGAACTTTGGTAGCTGAAAGCGTCAAACGATTTATATTTATATATATGTTTATATATAAATATAAAATTAAACGAAACGCGCGCTGTAGTTCGCGTTTCGACAATCGTACCTTTAAACGATTATACCGAAAGATCCGACCGTCGGATTTCCTTGAAACTGAAACCGCTAGGACCGTCTTGGAAAAATCTTTCCAATGATATATAATATGTCAGAACCCAACGGTTAGATTTTTAGATATGTGAAAATCAAAATTGGTTGAAACAGTGCCAGAATCGCCATTGACCTGAATCGTCGTTTATTAAAGATGTAATTATTTTTAATTAAATAAAATTGGGTATAATTGTTATAAATTAGAAATAACGATAAGGAAGAGTTTTCAATATATATATATATATATATATATATATATATGAAGATTATTTGGAAAGGCCGAGTTAATCTCATTCCAAATAATCAAAACGACGATGAGAATTGAAGAAGAAGACGACTAATGAAGACCATCAATCTTCCCCTCATGAAGACAGCGAATGAGGCTTTGAATTGATTTGCTCCCAATTCGAGGTCATGATCGTCGTTCGAATGAACATGTTGATTGAACGGATTCGGCTTTCGCTCAGACCCAGAGCATAAGCGTAAATGGATTGCATGTCTGACGTGGTATTCCTTTACACTGTACCTATTGATCTCTGCTAAACATATATCTGTTTGGTGTCTTTCACCCTTCTCTGAGACGTACGAGCTCAGAGGTTATATGTTGGCGGAAATCAATGATATGGTATGGATTGACGATGTGGCATGCCAAGATGCATGTGATCAAGGCTTTGTTGAAAAGCAGGCCTTGTGGGATGATCAAAGCATAGCCTGTTTAGGCACAGCTTTGTGTATGACGTGACTTCACGAGCCTCACACACCGGCGGAGTCTAAAACGGGAGAAGGGAACGCAGGGAGTGCACGCGTTTCTTTCTAGCTAGAGTGGTGCCAGGGACCTACCAGCGCTGGCATTTATTCATTGTGGTTGTTGGATTGTTCGAGGCCTCGGTTTATGCGGTCGCCACTGGCCGTAGTATAGGTCCAAAAGGACCGGGAAGCGTGTGTTCAGGCATAACTAATCCACAAAAGTAAGTGTGGACCGGCCCTGCAGCTATCCAAGGGTTGGACAGAGTACCAATCCTGGGGCATTGCTAGAGTGTCTCGAATCGGTAAGGATCTCCTCCCTAGCCTTGACTCAGATGGAAATCCAAATTCCAAATATGACCCTGCGGTTTTGATTGTATTACTAGTATGGAGATATAGTAGGATGGGGTACTATGTTTCCTAGGATTGATACATTTATTTTGAAATGTTTTTATTATACACTAATAATAATATTAAACTCGTATTTGCCGTATTTAGCATGTTTAATCACCATAAGGGAAAACTCTATCCTTTGGTGTGCGTTGCATTGTGTGATGGGACTTGAGTCTTATGGTGATTCCATTTTTCTAAAAAGCATTGCGATGTTGTACGTTCTGACACTTTAAATTATGCACGACAATCCATTGAGTAAACCCGTTCCGCATTAGCGGCGTGGTCTTTGGATTTGTCATATTATTATTACTAAACTAGTTATGAATTCTCATACCAGTCCCACGACTGACCCGTAGTTTGTTTCACCTTTTTGCAAACTCGGGTGCCCTCTTTTCTACACGGGCAGCCAAGTAAACAGGTTCATTCTTTGCTTGGAATCTTCTTGGAGTTGCTCATTATCTTTGCTTGGATTTGCTTTTGTGGAGAGGTGATGACTTGGAGCTTTGAGGACAGCTATCATTTGCTTCTATTGCATTTTTCTATCTTTAAGTTCAGTCATTAGACTTGTTTCATTTCGTATTGCTTATTTTGGGAGTTGGAACTTATTTTCATTTCTGCAAACTTGATGTAATAATTTGGATTCTGTGACTGTTGGGATTCTGTGGTTTATGACATTATATTTCCGCTGCTATGATGTTATTATGCTATGGTTTTCCTCTGCTATATTGTATCAGTGATATGTATTGTTATATTTATGTTGTATTCCATATGATTATTCCTTACTTTCACCTAGTGGAAGTTTGGGGTCATCACAGTTGGTATCAGAGCTTAGGTTAAACTTAGCTTTGGAATATAACATAATTATAGCAAATTCGTTTACATAGAATCACAATATTCTATGGCGGACATTTCATGTGATACACAATAGCCAGTCACTTTCGTCATCTTTTCATTCATCCTTCGATCTTTTCTATCTCTTAGAACCACCATTACAGTTGTTCTGACTCTTCCCTTGATCGTACAGAACTAACTAAAAATGGGTACTCGTGCTGCTAGAACTGGTAGAGATAGAGCAAGGAGGCAAGATGCTACTGGAACTGAGGAGCTTTACTTCCAGGAACACGGTTAAGAAATTAGAAATTAAAACATTTTACGTTCTCTAGGTTGGTTCCTACCCTTCTATTTCTCCTTTTCCTTTTCGAGGACGAAAAGTTCTTAAGTGGGGGAGATATAACAACCCTGATTTTTGGGGAAAATTTAAAATTTTATTTTAAGTTATTTTAATGAGTTTTGACTATTTTAAATAATAATGATTAAATTTTTTATTTATTTATTTGAAGTAAGACTATAAAATTTATATAAATTCTATTTCAAGCCCAAAAGGGTGCAGTAATTTCAATTTTTAGTTTTGAAATTTAAGTAAGAAATGAATTTAATACTTATCATACAATTTGATAAGAAGAAAATATATGTTTGAAATTCAATTTAGATTGGTATTTAATGTAGGGTTTATTCTATAGATAAAGGCGCATTGTGAATATGGTGTCAGTATAAATGTTTGTCAAAAAATTTATGATGGTACAATGTAATAACCCGAAAATCTGGGCCAGTTTAAAATTTTTATTTTGGCAATTTTAGCGAAATTTGATATTCAAAATGAATTATTTTAAATAATATTGTCGAGAAATTTGTTTCGAATATAATTTGAACGTATATATTATATACGTCGTCGTTAGAATATATAATAATTATATATAATTATAAAAGGAATTGAAAATGGCGCGGTAGTTCGAAAATTCGATTTCTAATTTCAAATGAATATACAGAATTCAATATAAGTCAGAATTGAACGAAACAAGAAATATTTGAATCTGTATAACTATATCTTTGTAACGAAGTTAACAAACTGAGATTTCATTTTAGAAATGATAAGATATGTCCAGTTTAAAATTAGAAATAGTCGCTGTGGAATTTATATATATTTTTATATATATAAGGCCCTTAAAAATAGCAATTTTGCAAACGACCTCGGATTTCGACGAAACCAGTTTTGAGGGGTCCGTGATGTTAAGATATTGCTAGATTCCAAATTTCATAATTTTTCGAATCAATATGTGAGCGTGACAAAGGAAAACGCGTTTGACCGGTTTCAGTTGATTTTAATCGACTGGAAATTGGCCATTTTTCTAACGGTCTCAGAATTCGACGAAACTAGTTTTGTTAGGACCGTATCGTCAATACGAAGCTAGTAAATATTTTTCGAGAATTTTTAGGGTTAGTATGCGACCCCGGTAATCTGAAATGTACGTTTAAAATTCAATATAGTGATTTAAATGTAAATTCAACGGAAACTAATCGAAACGATCAAATCAGCTTGCGATACATATCCCATTGTGTTCGGAATGGGGGTAAAACGCTATGGACGACAGGCGGGGAGCCTCGTTTTGAGGTCGAAAATAAAGGTTGATTTTTGCGGAATTAAATAATAAAATATTAAAAAAAAAAACTTCTCTTCCTCCCCCCGTTAACCCGCTCTGGCCCCCCTTTTGTTTCATTTCGATTTCAGAATAAAAAAAAAAAAGAAAGGCGATCGAAGGACCGCCGTTCGAGGCCAGCGCCGCCTCCCCCCCTCCTCGCGCGCCGCCTCCTCCGTTCAACCTCCGCCCCCCCCCCCTCTGCTGCTTCACTCACGCGAAGCCCTTCTCCCATCGAAGAACCGCAACGCGCAGCGCCCCCTCCCCGTCATCCGCCACGACAGAGCAGCCCTCCCCCGGCGAGCAACCTCCGACCACCTCTGAGCAACCACCAGCGCCCCCCCCCCCCGAAAGAGAGGACCCGTAAGTTTTTAAAAAATACTGATTTTATTTAAATTTTAAATACTGATTTCGTTTAAAATTTTAAAATACTGATTTTATTTAAATTTTAAATACTGATTTCGTTTAAAATTTTAAATACTGATTTTATAAGATTTTAAAAACTGATTTTTTTTAAAAGTAAAAAACTGTTTTTTTAAAAAGGGTATTGAAAACTGATATTTTTAAAAGAAGAAAAACTGAAATTTTTAGAAGTATAAAACTGATTTTTAAAAGAAATGAAAACTGAATTTTTAAAAAGGAATTTTAAAACTGATTTTATTTTTAGATTTTAAATAAGGAAAGATTTAAACTTTAGAATAGAAAAAGGTTTGATTTTGCGTATAGAAAAAGGTTTGATTTTGCGTATAGAAAAAGGTTTGATTTTGCGTATAGAAAAAGGTTTGATTTTGCGTATAGAAAAAGGTTTGATTTTTCGTATAGAAAAAGGTTTGATTTTTCGTATAGAAAAAGGTTTGAAAGTAGAAATCAGATTTTTATGTATTGAAAGTCGAAGTAAAAAATCAGATTTTTATATATTGAAAGTCGAAGTAAAAAAATCAGATTTTTATATATTGAAAGTCGAAGTAAAAAAATCAGATTTTTATATATTGAAAGTCGAAGTAAAAATCAGATTTTTATATATTGAAAGTCGAAGTAAGAATCATATTTTTATATATTGAATAGCATCGTAAAAATTCGATTTTTACATATGTAGAGAATACGGGCGAAAGCGACAAAAAGGCGAGGTCGACGAAGAATTCTGCAAAAGAAGAGTCAAGATGATTGGATAGCTATAAGTGAGAATTTCTCACTCTTCAATTTATTTTCTAGTTATATATATATATACTAGGATGCAGACGGTGTTTAGTAGCACCCGACACAATCGTCCACAGACCATGGACTTGTTTGTTTGGCTGTTTGGTGATTGATTGCGATATTGGTTTGAATGTGGTTTGTGGTGTGAAAAATCGAATCGATAAATTGGTTAGGATTAGACATGCGCCGTTATAAGGCGAAGGAGTAAGGCTAGGTTAGACTCTTACTCCAAAATTTGTGGTTTGCAAAATGAAATTGATTTGATTGATGTGTGAATGGCGTGGGCCTTCACTAGACCGGGGATAAGGCTAGGCCTTGTCCCGTTTCTAGTATCGTGTCGTTATGCCGCCGAAATTTTCTAAAATATGTTAGAAAATAAAAATATCATTTTATTGTGTAGATGAATTGAATAGAAGTTCATAGGTTGAAATAAAATGTTTTATCGTTAAAAATATAATTTTTAACGTGAATGTGAATAAATGAATAGTTATAAACAAATCGGCCGATTTGTTTGTATATACACTGATTTGACTGATATTGATTGGGTCGATAAATTTCACACATCGCCCAACTGCACAAATAAAATCTGTGTTTGATTGTTTGAAACCCCACACGGGTGTTGGGATGAAATTTGAAGTTCACTCATCCTGATTGATTAAATATGTCGATCGATTGATTGACAGGCTGTTATAAGCGTTAGATATCTATATTTGATGCTTATACAGTGTAGTGCACTTTGGTTGATGGTTGATTATTTTTCAATGCTATTATACATGTGTTGTATGAAAATCCATATAATTAACTTTATATGGTAATTGATTGGGCCTCATTCCAGTTTTAAAATAGAAATATTTGAAATAGAAATATTCGAAATGGAATATTTGAAAATATCAATATATGAAGCCATGTTGATTAGATTGACGCCATTTTGACGTGAACGATATTTATATCGATTTTATTCATTTTAAAATGAATATCAAAAAGTAATTTTGAAATCGAATATTTCGAAATGAATTGAATTGAAAACGATTTCGAAATGAATTGAATTGAAAACGAATTCGAATTGAATTGAAAGTGAATTGAATTGAAAGTGAATTGAAATGAATTCAAATTGAATTGAAATTTGAATTGAATAGAAATGAATTTTAAAACGAATTTATAAAGAAGAATTCAATTTTGATTTGAATTGAAATGGAAGTTGAAAATGTTTTTGAAACGAATTCAAAACTATTTATATAATTCGTTTTAAATAGAAATCGACGAAGTATATATTAAATATATTATATATATAATATAATGGCCTGAATAGAACGCGCCGCGCCGCGGCAGTTCGTGAATTTCGACCATTTATTTCAAACGAACATTACGGGAGATCCGACCGTCGGATTCTCCTAAAACCGGAACCGTTGGGTTCGTATCGAAAAAAAGCTTTCTAATGAATATTAGAAATTTGAAATCTAACGGTTGGATTTGGAGTTACGTCCAAATCAAATTTGAAAAAGGTCGCTGTAAGTGCAGTTCGATGGCCATTGATGGAAATCGACTATACGGGCCTTGATAAAATTACTAAAAATAGTAATAATTTGTGTAAAATCATAAGAAATGATTTGTGAAGATTTGGGATGAAAAATTCCATATTTGAAAAGATAAAAATAGATTTTTATCAAAATGAACTAGTTTTGAACTAGAATTATAATTCTATTTATTTTTAAATAAATAAATTGAATTTGAAATGGTTTTGAAAATAACCAAAATTTCCAATGATTGCATTGGAGTGGATTTGAATCGAAATTGTCTTCGGAATATTTCGATGTTGGAATTCGTGATTATACAGGTGTGGTTATGGAAATTTGAAAGATATATATTTATATCGTTATTTCCAATACGACATTTGTTAGTCGTAGAATTCGATATTGAATATAAGCCGATATATTTTCTATTCAGAGCCTTGTATTGAATATCGAATGTGATTTGGGTTTATCGTGAATGGTGCCTTCACTAACACTGTTCTTGAACCCAGTTGAGAAAAGATTAAATCTTTTTATTTAGATTTAATGAAGTGTACCAATTAAACGATATTTAATTGGAATTGAATTGGTATTAATTTTTGGGTTTATCGTGAACAGTGTTTTAAATAACACTTGTTCTTTAACCCGATAATTAATGGAATGTGATTTTGGGTTTATCGTGAACCGTGTTTTAAATGACACTGATTCTTTAACCCGGTTAAAGATTAAAACTAAGTGGAGTTTTAATGAATCTTTAATTAGATTGAGATGATCGAAAATGGAGTATCACCAGTTTTGCTCCAGGCGATGGTTAAATCTTTAATTAGATTTGAACGTGAAATGGTAATTGAATTTACCGATAACACTGTGGTGTTAGATATGAAGTATTATCAGTTTTACTTCATGGGATGAATAGGTTGGGATTGGGAAATAAAATAAATGATTACTTCGGTGTGGTTCGCTAATCCCGACTAGTTTGAATTGATATTCAAACGAGATTAAAGAATAAATTTAAAGAATTTATCTTGGATAAAATTAATGGGAACTTTTCCCAAAGTATAGGAATATTTGAATAAAAGAATATTCTGAATTGGAATGAGGCGTATGTTGTGTTTGTGTAACACTTTTATAATATATACGCGAGTTATTCAGAAAGACCGGGTTTACCCCATTCTGAATAACTGATTCGACGTGGTGTCGAAGATGAAGACGGTGGTCGAAGACCGGAAGTCTTCACGTCGTTTGGGTGATAACTGATGATCTTGATTGGGCTGTACACCCAAGAAGATGGAAACAATTGGTGATCGTCCAGACGTACTTGGAGATCGATGGATATGCGGGGTACTAGGTGCCTCCGGTTTCGTTCAGACCCAGAACGGACTCGTAAATGGACTGTGTGTCTGACATTGGATTTTAGTCCGTGTGATTGATCTCTATTAAATATATATCTGCTTGGCGGCGGAGAATTTATTCTCTTGCTTAACGCCCTTCTCTGAGACGTACGAGCTCAGGGGTTATATATTGATGGATATCAAACGCATGGAGTGAATTGCCTGTGTGGCATGCCTAAGTGGCAATTGATCGAGGCTTCTGTTGAAAAGCAAAGTCTTGTGGTGATGATCAAAGCACGGCCTTTGTGGCGTAGCTTTGTGTAACGTTTGCTTCGCGTGTTTCACACCCGGTATGAACCAAAAACGGGAGACGGACCTCAGGGAGGGCATGCGTTTCTTTCTAGCTAGAAGTGGCGTCAGTGGTTTTACACGCCCTGACGAGTTTGACTTATGTGGTTGTTGCTGTTGCGAGGCGCCTCGGTTATATCGGTTTCGGCCGATGCATTCTGGTCGGCAAACGGACCAGACTTACACCCCATAGGGTGGGAAAACGTAGTGTTCAGGGTTTAAGTTTAATCCACATCGGTGGACCGGCCCTGTCGCTCCAAGGCTTGACTGAGTACTTGCCTGAGACATGGGCTAGATTGTCTCGAAGTCGGTTGAGGACTATCTTTTGCCTCGGTTCATAGACGGAAATCCAATTTCCAAATACGTGACTTTGCGGTTTTATTTGTAAACCTATATATGGCGACATGATATATGGTACCCATGCCGCCTATGATTGATACTTATGATTTGAAGTTGTTTTATACACTATGCACTTATAGTAGTATCAAATGATTTATTTTAAACGTATTAAGCATTCTTTGGATGTTATAAGGGAAAACCCTATCCCCGGCTTGCGTTGCATTGTGTGATAGGACCTGGGTCTTATAACAGCTTCATTTTTCTCTATTTAGCATTGCGCTGTTTGTTTTATGCACTGGTATTCTTGGGAGGAAACCCGTTCCGTGTTATACGGCGTGGTCCCTTGATTTACCTAACTTTAAAGTAAAGATTAACTGTTTTAGTTCTCACACCAGTCACATGACTGACCTGGAGTTTATTGTTTTAACCTAAACTCTGGGTGCCCTTATTTTGGCACGGGCAGCTAGTAGTTTTGGTTTTGCAGATTTATATTCACAGGATCCTGATTTACAGCTGGAATGATATCCGGAAAGCTTTGTATCCGTATATCTCTTCTAGTTGTGTATTTTATAATTTTCCGCTGCTATGTATTTAAATGTAATTTAAATCTCTGATATTTCTGTGTAATATTCATTTATACTCTGTATATTCTTGTAATCTGATGCATTGTTGTAATATACAGTGAAATGTTCTTTCGAATACGTTCTATTTTGTCCTGTTCTCAAAACGATAGGGTGTTCCGACCGGTCTGGGTCGGTTTAGCGACTGGTTCGGACCGAGCGAAATTCCTTGCCGTCACAGTTGGTATCAGAGCTTTGGTTTACAAAGCAGAGAACAAGGCACATTAGAACCATACGAAAGAATTCATCAGATATTGGGTTAGTAATATCCAATTAGAATGACTCGTTAGAGATGGGATCAGTAGTATCCTAGAACGAGTGTGAAGAGTATATTTTTGAAAGTGAAAACAAATTTTTGTTTTGAAAATTTAAATCAATTATTCGTATTTGATTATCTATTTATATTGATGTGGACAATCCAGTATATATAGATTTTGCGTATACGTCTGATCCGCGTGTATTCGAAATTTTAATATACTGGATAGATATAGAATCACACTCTAGTTGCCCGGAGATGATTCAGATGATGAGGCCTCATCATCAGTGTTTATATTCGAGTGACGAAAGTGAGATTTCTATATATTTCCTATTGACTGATGTGAGAACAAAAAAAAATTAGATAGGGCCTATTGTTGTGATTTGGCATCAAAAACATGATTTTTGTATATGTATCAAAATTATGAATTTGAAACTCTAATTCACTAATTGATTGATGTTTGTGTTGCTTGTTTAATTGTTTGATAATTTTGAACCATTATGCCTAATTGCATCAAATATTGAACTGTATTGAAAATTGGTCGCATTCGCTTGCATATACATATATATCATTGAACAGGTCATAGCAAGGAGGCTAGAGCAGAGAATAAAAGTTGTTTGCCCGACAAATAGGTACATGTTTACTACATAATTTCCTGTTTTGTTTGGGTGATGATGATTTTGTGAGCCTATTGGTTAGCCGCTTGGCTTTTTCTTTTTCTTTTTGAGCTCTGAAGGACCGGGGAAGCTATTTGAAATTCCCCGATGCTCCCGGTGCAGGGGAGGTTATGGCGAAATTTTTCGAAAATTTAGGGAGTTAGCCAAATTTTTGAAATTTTGGAAATTCTCAGAAACTGAAAAGTTGGAGAATGGAAGCCAAATCGAACGTAGAGCTGAATAATCAAACCACTTTCGACTTTGTTCCTTTTCGGGGACAAAAAGTTTTAAGTGGGGGAGATTGTAATAACCCGAAAATCTAGGCCAGTTTAAAATTTTTATTTTGGCAATTTTAGCGAAATTTGATATTTAAAATGAATTATTTTAAATAATATTGTCGAGAAATTTGTTTCGAATATAATTTGAACGTATATATTATATACGTCGTCGTTAGAATATATAATAATTATATATAATTATAAAAGGAATTGAAAATGGCGCGGTAGTTCGAAAATTCGATTTCTAATTTCAAATGAATATACAGAATTCAATATAAGTCAGAATTGAACGAAACAAGAAATATTTGAATCTGTATAACTATATCTTTGTAACGAAGTTAACAAACTGAGATTTCATTTTAGAAATGATAAGATATGTCCAGTTTAAAATTAGAAATAGTCGCTGTGGAATTTATATATATTTTTATATATATAAGGCCCTTAAAAATAGCAATTTTGCAAACGACCTCGGATTTCGACGAAACCAGTTTTGAGGGGTCCGTGATGTTAAGATATTGCTAGATTCCAAATTTCATAATTTTTCGAATCAATATGTGAGCGTGACAAAGGAAATCGCGTTTGACCGGTTTCAGTTGATTTTAATCGACTGGAAATTGGCCATTTTTCTAACGGTCTCAGAATTCGACGAAACTAGTTTTGTTAGGACCGTATCGTCAATACGAAGCTAGAAAATATTTTTCGAGAATTTTTAGGGTTAGTATGCGACCCCGGTAATCTGAAATGTACGTTTAAAATTCAATATAGTGATTTAAATGTAAATTCAACGGAAACTAATCGAAACGATCAAATAAGCTTGCGATACATATCCCATTGTGTTCGGAATGGGGGTAAAACGCTATGGACGACAGGCGGGGAGCCTCGTTTTGAGGTCGAAAATAAAGGTTGCTTTTTGCGGAATTAAATAATAAAATATAAAAAAAAAAAACTTCTCTTCCTCCCCCCGTTAACCCGCTCTGGCCCCCCTTTTGTTTCATTTCAATTTCAGAATAAAAAAAAAAAGAAAGGCGATCGAAGGACCGCCATTCGAGGCCAGCGCCGCCTCCCCCCCTCCTCGCGCGCCGCCTCCTCCGTTCAACCTCCGCCCCCCCCCTCTGCTGCTTCACTCACGCGAAGCCCTTCTCCCATCGAAGAACCGCAACGCGCAGCGCCCCCTCCCCGTCATCCGCCACGACAGAGCAGCCCTCCCCCGGCGAGCAACCTCCGACCACCTCTGAGCAACCACCAGCGCCCCCCCCCCCGAAAGAGAGGACCCGTAAGTTTTTAAAAAATACTGATTTTATTTAAATTTTAAATACTGATTTCGTTTAAAATTTTAAAATACTGATTTTATTTAAATTTTAAATACTGATTTCGTTTAAAATTTTAAATACTGATTTTATAAGATTTTAAAAACTGATTTTTTTTTAAAAGTAAAAAACTGTTTTTTTAAAAAGGGTATTGAAAACTGATATTTTTAAAAGAAGAAAAACTGAAATTTTTAGAAGTATAAAACTGATTTTTAAAAGAAATGAAAACTGAATTTTTAAAAAGGAATTTTAAAACTGATTTTATTTTTAGATTTTAAATAAGGAAAGATTTAAACTTTAGAATAGAAAAAGGTTTGATTTTGCGTATAGAAAAAGGTTTGATTTTGCGTATAGAAAAAGGTTTGATTTTGCGTATAGAAAAAGGTTTGATTTTTCGTATAGAAAAAGGTTTGATTTTTCGTATAGAAAAAGGTTTGAAAGTAGAAATCAGATTTTTATATATTGAAAGTCGAAGTAAAAAATCAGATTTTTATATATTGAAAGTCGAAGTAAAAAAAATCAGATTTTTATATATTGAAAGTCGAAGTAAAAAAATCAGATTTTTATATATTGAAAGTCGAAGTAAAAATCATATTTTTATATATTGAAAGTCGAAGTAAAAATCATATTTTTATATATTGAATAGCATCGTAAAAATTCGATTTTTACATATGTAGAGAATACGGGCGAAAGCGACAAAAAGGCGAGGTCGACGAAGAATTCTGCAAAAGAAGAGTCAAGATGATTGGATAGCTATAAGTGAGAATTTCTCACTCTTCAATTTATTTTCTAGTTATATATATATACTAGGATGCAGACGGTGTTTTGTAGCACCCAACACAATCGTCCACAGACCATGGACTTGTTTGTTTGGCTGTTTGGTGATTGATTGCGATATTGGTTTGAATGTGGTTTGTGGTGTGAAAAATCGAATCGATAAATTGGTTAGGATTAGACGTGCGCCGTTATAAGGCGAAGGAGTAAGGCTAGGTTAGACTCTTACTCCAAAATTTGTGGTTTGCAAAATGAAATTGATTTGATTGATGTGTGAATGGCGTGGGCCTTCACTAGACCGGGGATAAGGCTAGGCCTTGTCCCGTTTCTAGTATCGTGTCGTTATGCCGCCGAAATTTTCTAAAATATGTTAGAAAATAAAAATATCATTTTATTGTGTAGATGAATTGAATAGAAGTTCATAGGTTGAAATAAAATGTTTTATCGTTAAAAATATAATTTTTAACGTGAATGTGAATAAATGAATAGTTATAAACAAATTGGCCGATTTGTTTGTATATACACTGATTTGACTGATATTGATTGGGTCGATAAATTTCACACATCGCCCAACTGCACAAATAAAATCTGTGTTTGATTGTTTGAAATCCCACACGGGTGTTGGGATGAAATTTGAAGTTCACTCATCCTGATTGATTAAATATGTCGATCGATTGATTGACAGGCTGTTATAAGCGTTAGATATCTATATTTGATGCTTATACAGTGTAGTGCACTTTGGTTGATGGTTGATTATTTTTCAATGCTATTATACATGTGTTGTATGAAAATCCATATAATTAACTTTATATGGTAATTGATTGGGCCTCATTCCAGTTTTAAAATAGAAATATTTGAAATAGAAATATTCGAAATGGAATATTTGAAAATATCAATATATGAAGCCGTGTTGATTAGATTGACGCCATTTTGACGTGAACGATATTTATATCGATTTTATTCATTTTAAAATGAATATCAAAAAGTAATTTTGAAATCGAATATTTCGAAATGAATTGAATTGAAAACGATTTCGAAATGAATTGAATTGAAAACGAATTCGAATTGAATTGAAAGTGAATTGAAATGAATTCAAATTGAATTGAAATTTGAATTGAATAGAAATGAATTTTAAAACGAATTTATAAAGAAGAATTCAATTTTGATTTGAATTGAAATGGAAGTTGAAAATGTTTTTGAAACGAATTCAAAACTATTTATATAATTCGTTTTAAATAGAAATCGACGAAGTATATATTAAATATATTATATATATAATATAATGGCCTGAATAGAACGCGCCGCGCCGCGGCAGTTCGTGAATTTCGACCATTTATTTCAAACGGACATTACGGGAGATCCGACCGTCGGATTCTCCTAAAACCGGAACCGTTGGGTTCGTATCGAAAAAAAGCTTTCTAATGAATATTAGAAATTTGAAATCTAACGGTTGGATTTGGAGTTACGTCCAAATCAAATTTGAAAAAGGTCGCTGTAAGTGCAGTTCGATGGCCATTGATGGAAATCGACTATACGGGCCTTGATAAAATTACTAAAAATAGTAATAATTTGTGTAAAATCATAAGAAATGATTTGTGAAGATTTGGGATGAAAAATTCCATATTTGAAAAGATAAAAATAGATTTTTATCAAAATGAACTAGTTTTGAACTAGAATTATAATTCTATTTATTTTTAAATAAATAAATTGAATTTGAAATGGTTTTGAAAATAACCAAAATTTCCAATGATTGCATTGGAGTGGATTTGAATCGAAATTGTCTTCGGAATATTTCGATGTTGGAATTCGTGATTATACAGGTGTGGTTATGGAAATTTGAAAGATATATATTTATATCGTTATTTCCAATACGACATTTGTTAGTCGTAGAATTCGATATTGAATATAAGCCGATATATTTTCTATTCAGAGCCTTGTATTGAATATCGAAAGTGATTTGGGTTTATCGTGAATGGTGCCTTCACTAACACTGTTCTTGAACCCAGTTGAGAAAAGATTAAATCTTTTTATTTAGATTTAATGAAGTGTACCAATTAAACGATATTTAATTGGAATTGAATTGGTATTAATTTTTGGGTTTATCGTGAACAGTGTTTTAAATAACACGTGTTATTTAACCCGATAATTAATGGAATGTGATTTTGGGTTTATCGTGAACCGTGTTTTAAATGACACCGATTCTTTAACCCAGTTAAAGATTAAACTAAGTGGAGTTTTAATAAATCTTTAATTAGATTGAGATGATCGAAAATGGAGTATCACCAGTTTTGCTCCAGGCGATGGTTAAATCTTTAATTAGATTTGAACGTGAAATGGTAATTGAATTTACCGATAACACTGTGGTGTTAGATATGAAGTATTATCAGTTTTACTTCATGGGATGAATAGGTTGGGATTGGGAAATAAAATAAATGATTACTTCGGTGTGGTTCGCTAATCCCGACTAGTTTGAATTGATATTCAAAGGAGATTAAAGAATAAATTTAAAGAATTTATCTTGGATAAAATTAATGGGAACTTTTCCCAAAGTATAGGAATATTTGAATAAAAGAATATTCTGAATTGGAATGAGGCGTATGTTGTGTTTGTGTAACACTTTTATAATATATACGCGAGTTATTCAGAAAGACCGGGTTTACCCCATTCTGAATAACTGATTCGACGTGGTGTCGAAGATGAAGACGGTGGTCGAAGACCGGAAGTCTTCACGTCGTTTGGGTGATAACTGATGATCTTGATTGGGCTGTACACCCAAGAAGATGGAAACAGTTGGTGATCGTCCAGACGTACTTGGAGATCGATGGATATGCGGGGTACTAGGTGCCTCCGGTTTCGTTCAGACCCAGAACGGACTCGTAAATGGACTGTGTGTCTGACATTGGATTTTAGTCCGTGTGATTGATCTCTATTAAATATATATCTGCTTGGCGGCGGAGAATTTATTCTCTTGCTTAACGCCCTTCTCTGAGACGTACGAGCTCAGGGGTTATATATTGATGGATATCAAACGCATGGAGTGAATTGCCTGTGTGGCATGCCTAAGTGGCAATTGATCGAGGCTTCTGTTGAAAAGCAAAGTCTTGTGGTGATGATCAAAGCACGGCCTTTGTGGCGTAGCTTTGTGTAACGTTTGCTTCGCGTGTTTCACACCCGGTATGAACCAAAAACGGGAGACGGACCTCAGGGAGGGCATGCGTTTCTTTCTAGCTAGAAGTGGCGTCAGCGGTTTTACACGCCCTGACGAGTTTGACTTATGTGGTTGTTGCTGTTGCGAGGCGCCTCGGTTATATCGGTTTCGGCCGATGCATTCTGGTCGGCAGACGGACCAGACTTACACCCCATAGGGTGGGGAAACGTAGTGTTCAGGGTTTAAGTTTAATCCACATCGGTGGACCGGCCCTGTCGCTCCAAGGCTTGACCGAGTACTTGCCTGAGACATGGGCTAGATTGTCTCGAAGTCGGTTGAGGACTATCTTTTGCCTCGGTTCATAGACGGAAATCCAATTTCCAAATACGTGACTTTGCGGTTTTATTTGTAAACCTATATATGGCGACATGATATATGGTACCCATGCCGCCTATGATTGATACTTATGATTTGAAGTTGTTTTATACACTATGCACTTATAGTAGTATCAAATGATTTGTTTTAAACGTATCAAGCATTCTTTGGCTGTTATAAGGGAAAACCCTATCCCCCGGCTTGCGTTGCATTGTGTGATAGGACCTGGGTCTTATAACAGCTTCATTTTTCTCTATTTAGCATTGCGCTGTTTGTTTTATGCACTGGTATTCTTGGGAGGAAACCCGTTCCGTGTTATACGGCGTGGTCCCTTGATTTACCTAACTTTAAAGTAAAGATTAACTGTTTTAGTTCTCACACCAGTCACATGACTGACCTGGAGTTTATTGTTTTAACCTAAACTCTGGGTGCCCTTATTTTGGCACGGGCAGCTAGTAGTTTTGGTTTTGCAGATTTATATTCACAGGATCCTGATTTACAGCTGGAATGATATCCGGAAAGCTTTGTATCCGTATATCTCTTCTAGTTGTGTATTTTATAATTTTCCGCTGCTATGTATTTAAATGTAATTTAAATCTCTGATATTTCTGTGTAATATTCATTTATACTCTGTATATTCTTGTAATCTGATGCATTGTTGTAATATACAGTGAAATGTTCTTTCGAATACGTTCTATTTTGTCCTGTTCTCAAAACGATAGGGTGTTCCGACCGGTCTGGGTCGGTTTAGCGACTGGTTCGGACCGAGCGAAATTCCTTGCCGTCACAGTCAAATAGTGAGCTATTGGAATATAAAGCTTGACATTGGAACTAAAATAAATTTTTAAATAAATTCTGATTGAAAAGATTTATTGATTTTGAACATAGAACTTATTTGCATAGCAAAATATAGTTAAGATTAATTTATTTGCAGTAAACCAGCAAGTAAAAGGTAATTAAACATTAAATTAACATAAGTTTGAAATTTTAATGGTGGTTAATTTTGTAAACTAATACGTTTAAATTATTATCATACAATTAATGTAATGAAAATGTTCTAACTTTATATGCTTACATTAAGAGAAGAAAATTTAATTGTTAGCAATGCCGAAATTAAGTTATAAAGAGTAATTAACTTTGTTTTAAATAGCTGCTAGGATTGAATTTATTATGGTATTATTTATGGTACGATTACTACCATTATAAATAAAGAAACTTTGAAAGATCATGGGTAATCAAACCGGAAAACTTAACCATATTTGTATAACAAATGAGCAATAAAAGGATAGGAATAAAATATGAAATAAATTCAAATTCAATTGAAGAAACAAATTATATTGAGTAAAGAATTTTGTGTAAAATATAATAACATTAAAATAAATTTATTTACAATTTAAACCGTTAAGTAAATAGTGTAATAAAACCATTAAACAAATTTTGTTGTAGATAAACCGTTAAAATCTAAATTCATTACGGTATTATTTGTGATAAAGTTAATGAAATTTTGATGTACAAACGGTGTCATTAAACTAAAAATTTAACGCATATGTATATAAGCAATGCATTATGTTTGTCCCATTATTTCATGCATTGTTGGGGCCCACAACATAAGTGAAACGCCTTATATAAATAAAAAATTAAAACATTCATCTCCTTCCATATATTTTCCTACATTCATTCATTTTCGGTTCCTCATGACATTTATTATCTATTTCCATGCATCATTTGAATTAATATCGCATCCATTCATTTCCATTTGCGTTTTGAGTTTCAAAACGTTTGTTTTTGCTATCATTTATTTATTGCCTAAAGATCACCTCGTTTAATCCCCAATCGATCCCATTTATATTTATTCCTAAGACATCGTTGCCATTTGCAAATCCGTTCCATTCTCAATTTGCCTTATACGCTCATTTAAATTATTGCCAAAAACCAAGTGAATTTAATATCTATATTTTACTTTTAATTTACAATTAATATTTACCATTTAAGGTTTAACATTCATATCTAACAATAATATTAAAACATATATAAACAACACATAGGAAATTCCAAAAAAAAAACTCTAATTCTAAAACCTATTCTACAGCCGCCGTCTCTTTCTTCTATGGCTGAAATAATTTGAATTTCTTTCTCTCTTTTCTCTAAATCCATCAAGAATTAGAAGATGACTTCTGCATGGAAGAGGTAGAGATTCACATACTCTACAAATTCATACGGTTAAGATCATGTTTTGGGTAGTATTTTTCGCAAATCTCAGGCCTCAAGGGCCGCGGTTTGGCTGCAAATTCATGGCCATTGGGAAGCTTAAATTCAAAGCTATTCATGGTAAAGTTGGAGAAGAAGAAGGCTTAGCAAAGGTTAAGGGAAATCATTAAATTAATTATTTAAAATATTATTTTAATTTAAGAAATCAAATCTTCAGACAATCATATCTTTGCAATCGAAAACAGAAAATTGCAAACTGTGATGCGTTGGGCTCACATCGTCGACCACTACGTGATGGAACGAATATGGACTGAAACAGAAACAAATTTGGCAAAGTGGAAAGCTATTGGTGAGAAATCTTAATTTATTTTTATTATTATTTATTTTAAATAATATGAATAAATCATAACTGTTTTCTCCTCCATTCATTGTATACGCCATGCTTTGTGATTTAATTTGAACCGTGATTTGTGTGTTATGTGGATCTGAAAAAAATTAACATGTTTGTTAAGTAGAACTGTGTTTAACAAAAATGATCAGTTTGCCAATTAGTGAGAATTCTGATTTGTTTTAATTAATTATAAATTAATGATCATTACGAAATCATGATTGTATATTATTGATTATAATCTGCGTTGTTGTGATATTTTATTGTTATTGAGATATGTTGTGATGTTATGATGTAACCATGTTAGTGTAGATCTGTAAATTCTGATGAATCTCAATAAATTCTCATCTTTATTACCTTTATTATTATTTTTATTTTATTTCTATTTTCATTTTTATTTCTCTCTAAAAATCAAAAGAAAGTTGAATCTTGCTTTTGTAAAACAAACAAAAGAAAAGTTATAATCTTTATTTGTTTCACAAAATCAAATGAAAGTTGAACTCTTTATTTTATTTCACAAAACAAATAAAAAGAAAAGTTTTTGATTCACAAATAAGAACAAAAGTTGAATCTTTTATTTTGATTTTACATGATAAAAGAAAGTTGAATCTTTTATTTTTGATTTTACATACTAAAAGAGAGTTGAATCCTTTATTGTTGATTTACATAATAAGAACAAGAGTTGAATCTTTTATGTTGATTCACAAAAGAAGATTGAATCTTTATTTTGTTTTTTACAAAATAAAATGGAAATTAAATCTTTAAATTTTGATTTACATAATGAAAGGAAAGTTAGTATCTTTTATTTTTGATTTACATAAAAGATAAATAAAGTTTTAATATTTTATTTTGATTCACAAAATAAAATAAAGATGAGACGTTCACATTGATTCATGAGAATTTTACACCAAACCATATGTTGTTGATGTATGTATGGACATGAAACTTGACACCAAATTATAAGTTGCCATCGTTATGTATAGTTTGTTGAAACGAATCAAAATTTCATCGTCATGTTATTATACTTGAAATGAATCAAATATTGACGTTAGAAACATGATATTAGAAAACTTGACATTTATTGTATGTACATTCCCTTGTAAATAAATGATAAAAGAAACGTAATCATGACACTATGTTTTATTTGCATTTATTTGTAGATGAAATAAAAGAGACAAATTTGGTTTTAGGATTTTGTTCACATTCATATGTGAAATAAAAGAAAAATACAAAACTTGCAATTAGTTGATATTTTATTTACACTTCTTGTAAATAAAAGTGAAAGTACCTAATTAGATTAGCGAACGTTAGTTGATATTTTATTTACACTTCTTTAAATAAAAGTGAAAGTACCTAATTAGATTAGCGAACGTTAGTTGATATTTTATTTACACTTCTTGTAAATAAAAGTGAAAGTACCTAATTAGATTAGCGAACGTTAGTTGATATTTTATTTACACTTCTTGTAAATAAAAGTGAAAGTACCAAATTTGATTAGCGAACACAAGATAATGATTTATTTTACTTTTGTAGATAATGATTTATTTACATTACTTTTGTAAATAAAAAGATTAAAACATGAAATGTAAATATTAGGATCTTGCTTACATTACTTTTGTAAAAAAAGTAAAAAAAAAAAGAAAAAAAAAAGGATAAAATTTGACATTTAGTAGGACTTACATTTCTAATGTAAAGAAAAATAGAAATTTACATTTTCTAATGTAAAGAAATAGAAAATAGAAATTTACCTTTTCCAAATACAAAGAAAGTAGAAGACAGAGAATTTACATTTTCTAAAGTAAATAAAAGTAGTAGAAAACTTGCATTTTCCAATGCAAAGGAAAAGTTCATTTTTTATGTTTTTATAAAAATGAATAAAAGAAAAAGTTCATTTTTATGTTTTATGAAAATGAATAAAAGAAAAAGAACATTTTTTTTATGTTATAAAGTAAATCAAAGGAAGATGTATTTTTATGTAAATAAAAATGAGTTAGATAAATAAGTACAAAAACTAGAAACATGAAAATGGTTCTTTTATTTGCAATTTCCTTTGCAAATAAAAAGTACAAAACTAGAAAACATGAAAATGGTTCTTTTATTTGCAATTTCCTTTGTAAATAAAAAGTACAAAACTAGAAAACATGAAAATGGTTCTTTATTTGCAATCCCCTTTGTAAGTAAAAAAAAAAGTACAAAACTTGAAAAGTGATTATTTACATTTTTCTTTGTAAATAGAAAATGAGCAAGACTTGATATTAGATTATATTTACATTTTTCTTTGTAAATAATAAAAAGGAGAACAAAATTGACATTAGAATTTCATTTACAACTTCCTTTGTAAATAAAAAGTTACAAACTTGAAACTTGAGAATTAGCTTTTATTTACACTTTTATGTAAATGAAAAGAACAGACTTTGAAACCATTTTATTCACAGTCCTTATGTGAATAAAATGATCAAAGTTAGCAATGAAACCTTGTTGACATTTTTATGTTATAAAAATGAATTAGTAGAAAAAGTAAAAAAAAAAAATTACGTGAGGAAAATAAGTTAGAGAAAAAGTACATGTTTATGTATTAAGAATGAATTAGATAAAAAGGATATTTATTTACATTTGGTGTAAATAAACAAGAGGAACTAAAGAGAAATAAAAAGAATTTACTTTATCTACAATTTATTATGTAAATAAAAGAACACATTATTGAAATCAATATTTTTGTCGCATTAGAATTGGCAGACAAAAATATCGTTTTATTAAAATATACATTGTTGGAAATCAATATTTTTGACGCATTGGAATGGGCGGGCAAAAATAATATTTTTATTGAATATAGAATATACAGTGTTGAAACTATTATTTTTGTCGCACTAGAATTGGCGGAAAAAATAATATTGTTACTGAGTATAGAAATATACGTTGTGAAACCATCATTTTGTCGCATTAGAGTTGGCGAGCAAAATATGAATTTAAAAGTATATCTTTATTTGTAATTTAGTTACAAATAAGAAACCACGTTAATAAAAGTACATTTTTGCGTCGTAGTCTTTCTAGAATAAGAAGAATGAACTTTGGTAGCTGAAAGCGTCAAACGATTTATATTTATATATATGTTTATATATAAATATAAAATTAAACGAAACGCGCGCTGTAGTTCGCGTTTCGACAATCGTACCTTTAAACGATTATACCGAAAGATCCGACCGTCGGATTTCCTTGAAACTGAAACCGCTAGGACCGTATTTGAAAAATCTTTCCAACGATATATAATACGTCAGAACCCAACGTTTAGATTTTTAGATATGTGAAAATCAAAATTGGTTGAAACAGTGCCAGAATCGCCATTGACCTGAATCGTCGTTGATTAAAGATGTAATTATTTTTAATTAAATAAAATTGGGTATAATTGTTATAAATTAGAAATAACGATAAGGAAGAGTTTTCAATATATACATATATATATATATATATATATGAAGATTATTTGGAAAGGCCGAGTTAATCTCATTCCAAATAATCAAAACGACGATGAGAATTGAAGAAGAAGACGACTAATGAAGACCGTCAATCTTCCCCTCAGGAAGACAGCGATTGAGGCTTTGAATTGATTTGCTCCCAATTCGAGGTCATGATTGTCGTTCGAACGAACATGTTGATTGAACGGATTTGGCTTTCGCTCAGACCCAGAGCATAAGCGTAAATGGATTGCATGTCTGACGTGGTATTCCTTTACACTGTACCTATTGATCTCTACTAAACATATATCTGTTTGGTGTCTTTCACCCTTCTCTGAGACGTACGAGCTCAGAGGTTATATGTTGTCGGAAATCAATGATATGGTATGGATTGACGATGTGGCATGCCAAGATGCATGTGATCAAGGCTTTGTTGAAAAGCAGGCCTTGTGGGATGATCAAAGCATAGCCTGTTTAGGCATAGCTTTGTGTATGACGTGACTTCACGAGCCTCACACACCGGCGGAGTCTAAAACGGGAGAAGGGAACGCAGGGAGTGCACACGTTTCTTTCTAGCTAGAGTGGTGCCAGGGACCTACTAGCGCTGGCATTTATTCATTGTGGTTGTTGGATTGTTCGAGGCCTCGGTTTATGCGGTCGCCACTGGCCGTAGTATAGGTCCAAAAGGACCGGGAAGCGTGTGTTCAGGCATAACTAATCCACAAAAGTAAGTGTGGACCGGTCCTGCAGCTATCCAAGGGTTGGACAGAGTACCAATCCTGGGGCATTGCTAGAGTGTCTCGAATCGGTAAGGATCTCCTCCCTAGCCTTGACTCAGATGGAAATCCAAATTCCAAATACGACCCTGCTGTTTTGATTGTATTACTAGTATGGAGATATAGTAGGATGGGGTACTATGTTTCCTAGGATTGATACATTTATTTTGAAATGTTTTTATTATACACTAATAATAATATTAAACTCGTATTTGCCGTATTTAGCATGTTTAATCACCATAAGGGAAAACTCTATCCTCTGGTGTGCGTTGCATTGTGTGATGGGACTTGAGTCTTATGGTGATTCCATTTTTCTAAAAAGCATTGCGATGTTGTACGTTCTGACACTTTAAATTATGCATGACAATCCATTGAGTAAACCCGTTCCGCATTAGCGGCGTGGTCTTTGGATTTGTCATATTATTATTACTAAACTAGTTATGAATTCTCATACCAGTCCCACGACTGACCCGTAGTTTGTTTCACCTTTTTGCAAACTCGGGTGCCCTCTTTTCTACACGGGCAGCCAAGTAAACAGGTTCATTCTTTGCTTGGAATCTTCTTGGAGTTGCTCATTATCTTTGCTTGGATTTGCTTTTGTGGAGAGGTGATGACTTGGAGCTTTGAGGACAGCTATCATTTGCTTCTATTGCATTTTTCTATCTTTAAGTTCAGTCATTAGACTTGTTTCATTTCGTATTGCTTATTTTGGGAGTTGGAACTTATTTTCATTTTTGCAAACTTGATGTAATAATTTGGATTCTGTGACTGTTGGGATTCTGTGGTTTATGACATTATATTTCCGCTGCTATAATGTTATTATGCTATGGTTTTCCTCTGCTATATTGTATCAGTGATATGTATTGTTATATTTATGTTGTATTCCATATGATTATTCCATACTTTCACCTAGTGGAAGTTTGGGGTCATCACACCGACGCACCACCCCTCCAACCTGCTGCACCTCACCACGACCCCCCTGCTACGCGCTCTCTCTTCTTTATCTTCTTCAACCGCGCAGTGATGCTCGCACCCCATTGCCCGCAATTGTAGCCGCCCCAAATCAGCATCGTCGTCGCCATTGGAGGATGAACGCGCCTCCACTTGAATCCCCTTCCCCTCTTCGCCTTCCGTTGTAAGTTTTTCTTTTTATTATTTTTATTTAGAGAAAAAAAAATTTGATTTTTCTTAGTGATTAGAAAAAAAACTGATCTTTCTTTGTGATAAAAGCTAGGATTTCAATGTGATAAAAACTAGGATCTTTATATGATGTAGATATTAAAAATTTGATTTTTATAGTATAGAAATAATGAAAATTCGATTTTTATATTATATAGATAGTAAAAATTCGATCTCTATATGTGAAATAGAAATATAAAAATATTATTTTTATATTGGAAGAAGCGTTGAAAAAAAAGATATGAAGTAAAAATATGATTTTTATTTATTGGAATGAAGCAATAAAAATATAATTTTTATTATGAACAGCGGGGCAGGGACTACATTAGAAGTTCAAATAGATCCAGACGGTTCAGCAAAAGCAAAGCACGACGGAGTGGAACCCTCTGTGAGTACTTCTCACTTTTAATTTATTTTTTCTAGTTAAAATATATACTAGGATGCAGACGGTGTTTAGTAGCACCCGACACAGGTCGTCCACAGACCATGGACGGCTTGTATGCTTGTTTGTATGATTTTGATGTGTAGTTGATTGTGTGATGTGATATGAAGTGAAATAAAATATTTATATAGTTAAAAATAGAATTTTTAACGCGTATATGAAAGGAAATAAAAATAAACAAATCGGACGATTTGTTTATATACACACATTTGACCGATATTGATTGGGACGATAAATTTTACACATCGCCCAACTGCACAAATAAAATCTGTGTTTGATTGTTTGAAACCCCACACGGGTATTGGGATGATATATGACATACACTAGTCCCAATAATTAGCTGTATGTCGATCGATTGATGGATAGACTGTTATGAGCGTTAAATATTTATATTTGATGCTTGTACAGTGTAGAATGCACTTTGGATGATGGTTGATTATTCATCGTTGTTATTATATACATGCATTGTAGAAAATCCATATAATCAACATTATATGGTAATTGATTGGGCCTCATTCCAGTTTTGAAAAAGAAATATTTGAATAGAAATATTTGAAAAAGAAATATTTGAAATATGATATTTGAAAATAGAAATATATGAAGCCGTGTTGATTAGATTGACGCCATTTTGACGTGACCGATATTTATATCGATTTTATTCATTTTATAATGAATATCGAAAGTGATTTCAAAATCTGATATTTTGAAAAGAATTAGAATTCGAATTAAACTGAATAGAAATGAATTCGAATTGAAACTGAATAGAAATGAATTCGAATTGAAATCGAATAGAAACGAATTCGAATTGAAATTGAATTGAAAATGAACTGAAATTGAATTAGAAATCAATTTGAATTGAAATCAATTTGAAATGAATTTAAAACGAATTTATAAGGAAAAATTCAATTTTGATTTGAATTTGAAATGAAGTTGAAATCGTTTTGAAAACGAATTTAAAAAACGATTTATATAATACGTTTTAAAAGGAAATCGACGAAGTATATATTATATATATAATATAATGGCCTGAATAGAGCGCGCCGCGCCGCGGCAGTTCGCGAATTTCGACCATTGACTTCGAACGGATATTACGGGAGATCCGACCGTCGGATTCTCCTGAAACCAAAACCGTTGGGTTCGTATCGAAAAGAGCTTTCCAATGAATATTAGAAATTAGAAATCTAACGGTTGGATTTGGAATTATGTCCAAATCAAATTTGGAAAAGGTCGCTATAAGTGCAGTTCGATGGTCGTTAATGGAAATCGACTGTACGGGCCTTGGTAAAATTATTAAAAATAGTAATAATTTGTGTAGAATCATAAGAAATGATTTGGGAATAATTGGAATGAAAAACTCCATATTTGAAAGGATAAAAATAGATTTTTATCGAAATGAACTAGTTTTGAACTAGAATTATAATTCTATTTATTTTTAAAATAAATAAAGTGGATTTGAAATGGTTTTGAAATTAACCAGAATTTCCAATAATTGAATTGGAATGGGTTTGAATCGAAAATGTCTTTGGAATATTTCAATGTTGGATTTCGTGACGATACAGATATTGTTATGGAAATTTGAAAGATATATATATATATCGTTATTTCCAATATGATATTTGTTGGTCGTAGAATTTGATGTTGAATATAAGTCGATATATTTTCTATTCAGAGCCTCGTATTTAATATTAAATGTTATTTGGGTTTGTCGTGAATGGTATCTTCATTAACACTGTTCTTGAACCCAGTTGAGAAAAAGATTAAATCTTTTTATTTAGATTTAATTAAGTGTACCAATTAAATGATATTTAATTGAAATTGAATTGGTATTGATTTTTGGGTTGATCGTGAACAGTGTTTTAAATAACACTTGTTCTTTAACCCGATAATTAATGAATGTGATTTTGGGTTTATTGTGGGCCATGTTTTAAATGACATTGGTTTTTTAACCCAGTTAAAGACATGATTTTGATTTCTGTGAAGATTAAAACTAAGTGGAGTTTTAATGAATCTTTAATTAGATTGAAATGATCGAGAATGGAGTTTCACCAGTTTTGCCCCAGGCGATAGTTAAATCTTTAATTAGATTTGAACGGGAAATGGTAATTGAATTTACCGATAACACCGTGGTGTTAGATATGAAGTATGACTAGTTTTACTTCATGGGATGAATAGGTTGGGATTGGGAAATAAAATAAATGATTACTTCGGTGTGGTTCGCTAATCCCGACTAGTTTGAATTGATATTCAAAGAAGATTAAAGAATAAATTTAAAGAATTTATCTTTGATAAAATTAATGGGAACTTTTCCCAAAGTATAGGAATATTTGAATAAATGAATATTCTGAATTGGAATGAGGCATATGTTGTGTTTGTGTAACACTTATTTAAAGTATACGCGAGTTATTCGGGAAGACCGGGTTTATCCCATTCTGAATAACTGATACGACGATAAGTCGAAGGTGAAGACGGTGGTTGAAGACCGGAGGTCTTCACGTCGTTTGGATAGTTACTGATGATCTTGATTGGGCCGTACACCCAAGAAGATGGAAACAGTTGGTGATCGTCCAGACGTACTTGGAGATCGATGGATATGTGGGGTACTAGGTGCCTTCGGTTTCGTTCAGACCCAGAACGGATTTGTAAATGGACTATGTGTCTGACATTGGATTTTAGTCTGTGTGATTGATTTCTATTAAATATATGTCTGTTTGGCAGCGGAGAATTTATTCTCTTGCTTAACGCCCTTCTCTGAGACGTACGAGCTCAGGGGTTATATACTGATGGATATCAAACGCATAGAGTGAATTGCCTGTGTGTCATGCCTAAGTAGCAAATGATCAAGGCTTCTGTTGAAAAGCAAAGTCTTGTGGTTGATGATCAAAGCACGGCCTTTGTGGCGTAGCTTTGTGTAACGTTTTACTTCGCGAGTTTCACACCCGGTATGAACCAAAAACGGGAGACGGACCTCAGGGAGGGCATGCATTTCCTTCTAGCTAAAAAGTGGCGTCAGTGGTTTTACACGCCCTGACGAGTTTGACTTATGTGGTTGTTGCTGTTGCGAGGCGCCTCGGTTTGATCGGACGATCCGGGTCCGATGGAGTCATTTAGTTGGCTCACCTACGCCCCAAAGGGCGGGGAAACGCAGTGTTCAGGCATTTTAATCGACATCGGTGGACCGGCCCTGTCGCTCCAAGGGACGATGCGTTCTGTTCCTGAGACACGGGCTAGAGCATCTCGAATCGGTTGAGGACTATCTTTTGCCTCGGTTCATAGATGGAAATCCAACTTCCAAATACGTGACATTTGCAGTTTTAATTGTAGAACTAGTATGGCGACATGATATATGGTACCCATGCCGTCTATGATTGATACTTATGATTTGAAGTTGTTTTATACACTATGCACTTATAGTAGTATCAAAAGATTTGTTTTAAACATATCAAGCATTCTTGGCTATTATAAGGTAAAAACCCTATCCCCCGGCTTGCGTTGCATTGTGTGATAGGACCTGGGTCTTATAATAGCTTCAGTTTTCTTTATTTAGCATTGCGCTGTTTGTTTTAGGCACTGGTATTCTTGGGAGGAAACCCGTTCTGTGTTATACGGCATGGTCCCTTGATTTACCTAACTTTAAAAATAAAGTTTAATAACTTTTTTTAGTTCTCACACCAGTCGCATGACTGACTTGGAGTTTATTGTTTAAACCTAAACTTTGGGTGCCCTTATTTTGACACTGGCTACTAGTAGTTTTGGTTTTGCTGATTTATATTCACAGGATCCTGGTTTACAGTTGGAATGATATCCGGAAAGCTTTGTATCCGTATATCTCTTCTAGTTGTGTGTTGTATTATTTTCCGCTGCTATGTAATTTATTGTAATCTCTGATATTTCTGTGTAATATTGATTCATACTCTGTATAATCTTGTATTCTGATGGAATTGTTGTAATAAACAATGAAATGTTCCTCCGTCTGCGTTCTACTTTGTCGTGTTCTCAAAACAATCAGGCGTTTCGAAAGGTCTAGATCGGTTTAGCAACTGATTCAGATCGAGTGAAATTTTATTTCATTATAGTTAGTATCAAAGCTTTGGTTTATAAAGCTCAGAGAACAAGACACATTAGAACCATACGAAAGAATTCATCAGATATTGGATTAGTAATATCCAATGGGAATGACTCGTTAGAGATGGGATCAGTAGCATCCTAGAACGAGTGTGAAGAGTATATTTTTGAAAATGAAAACAATTTTGTCTTGAAAATTTAAATCAAGTATTCGTATTTGATTATTTATATTGAATGGGACAATCCAATATATAAAGATTTTGCATATACGTCTTGCAAGCGTGTATTCGAAGTTTCAATGTACTGGATAGTTATAGGATCACATTCTAGTTGCCCAGGGATAATTCTGGTGAGGGGCACCATCGCCAGTATTTAGTTTCGAGCGACGAAAGTGAGATTTCTATATATTTCCAATTGACTGGTTTGAGAACTGAAACTAGATAGGGCTTATTGTTGTGGTTTGACATCAAAAAAATCTGATTTTTTGACTATGTATCAAAGTTATGAATTTCAAAAGCTAATCAACTAATTGATTGATGGTTGTGTTGTTTGATTATTGTATGATTAATAAAATTTGTACCCTATAGCCAAATTGAGTCAAACAGTGAATTGTATTGAAAATTTGTCGCATTTGCTTGCATATACATGTACTTACATTGAACAGGTCATAGCAAGGAGGCTAGAGCAGAAGAATAAAATTGTTTGCCCGACAAATAGGTACATGTTTACCATAATTTACTGATTTGTTTGGGTGATGATGATTTTATGAGCCGATTGGCTAGCCGCTTGGCTTTTTCTTTTTCTTTTCGAGATCAGAAGGCCTATATGGCAATTTCGGGATTTTCCCGTGCTCCCGGTGCAGGGGAGGTTATGGCGAAATTTTTCGAAAATTTAGGGTGTTAGCCAAATTTTGGAAAATTTGAAAAGTTCTTAGAAACTGAAAAGTTGAAGAACTTAAGCCGTAATGAAAATAATGAAAGTTGAGTTGATTAGTTAAACAACTTTCGGCTTCGTTCCTTTTCAGGGACGAAAATTTTTAAGTGAGGGAGATTCTAATAACCCGGAAATCTGAGCCAATTCAAAATTTTTATTTTGGCAATTTTAGCGAATTTTGATTATTTTAAATGAATTATTTTAAATAATAACGACGAGAAATTTATTTTGAATAAAATTCGAACGTATATATTTATAGCTCGTCGTTAGAATATAAATATTTATTTTAAAATATAAAAGGAATTGAAAATGGCGCAGTAGTTCGATAATTCAATTTCAAAATTCAAATGAATGCACCGGGTGCAAAGTAAACCGGATTTTAGTGAAACCAAAATTAATGGAATCTAATAGAGAATATCTTTCCAACGAATCCGAAAAATCAAAATTTCATAGCGGGAATCAAAAGTTATGGCCAAATGAATTTTCAGAATAGTCGCTTTGGAATTCAGGCCCTTAAAAATAGTCATTTTGCAAACGACCTCGGATTTCGACGAAACCACTTTTGTTGGATCCGTGATGTCAAGTTATTGCTAGGTTTCAAATTTCGAAATTTTTCCAATCATTATGTGAGCGTGGGAAAGGAAAACGCGTTTGACCAGTTTAAGTTGATTTTAATCGACTGGAAAAGGGCCATTTTTCAAACGGTCTCGGAATTTAACGAAATTAGTTTTGTTAGGACCGTATCGTCAATACGAAGCTAGAAATAATTTTTCTGGAATTTTTCGAGTCCGTATGTGGCCCCGGTAAATTGAAATGTGCGTTCAAATTCAATATATAGAGTTATACTTTGATTTTAAATGAAAACTGACCACAACGGGAGAATTGGCTCACGATACATATCCCATTGTGTTCGGAATGGGGGTAAAACGCTAGGGGCGTCAGTCGGTGGGTTCGAATTGGGCTTCGATATAAAAAGTTACTTTTTAGAATTTTAAAAGAAAATAAAATATATATTCTCGCACTCCCTCCTATTCTCTCAGATTAATTTAATCAAAAAAAAGGAAAAAGGCTCGTGCCCTAGCCGAAGTCCACTGCCGCCTTAAAGAGGAGCGCCACCGCGCCCTGGCGAACGCGCCGCCTCAGGCGTGGACCCCCCCTCTCGCGCCCTCATCAGCAACCGCCACTTCCCCATCGACCCAATCCCCCAGTCGCTCAACCCAACGCCGACCTCGCCCTCCCTCACCTGACCGACGCACCACCCCTCCGACCTGCTGCACCTCACCACGACCCCCCTGCTGCGCGCTCTCTCTTCTCTCTCTCCTTCAACCGCGCAGCGACGCTCGCACCCCATTGCCCGCAATTGAAGCCGCCCCAAATCAGCATTGTCGTCGCCATTGGAGGATGAACGTGCTTCCACTTGAATCCCCTTCCCCCCTTCGCCTTTCGTTGTAAGTTTTTCTTTTTATTATTTTTATTTAGAGAATTTTTTTTTCTTAGTGATTAGGAAAAAAACTGATCTTTCTTTGTGATAAAAGCTAGGATTTCAATGTGATAAAAACTAGGATCTTTATATGATGTAGATATTAAAAATTTGATTTTTATAGTATAGAAATAATGAAAATTTGATTTTTATATTATATAGATAGTAAAAATTCGATCTCTATATATGAAATTGAAATATAAAAATATTATTTTTATATTGGAAGATGCGTTGAAAAAAAAAGATATGAAGTAAAAATATGATTTTTATTTATTGGAATGAAGCAATAAAAATATAATTTTTATTATGAACAGCGGGGCAGGGACTACATTAGAAGTTCAAATAGATCCAGACGGTTCAGTAGTTCAAAAACAAAGCACGACGGAGTGGAACCCTCTGTGAGTACTTCTCACTTTTAATTTATTTTTTCTAGTTAAAATATATACTAGGATGCAGACGGTGTTTAGTAGCACCCGACACCCGTCGTCCACAGATCATGGACGACTTGTATGCTTGTTTGTATGATTTTGATGTGTAGTTGATTGTGTGGTGTGATGTGAAGTGAAATAAAATATTTATATAGTTAAAAATATTTTATAGTTAAATAAAAAATTTCACGCGTATATGAAAGGAAATAAAAATAAACAAATCGGACGATTTGTTTATATACACACATTTGACTGATATTGATTGGGACGATAAATTTTACACATCGCCCAACTGCACAAATAAAATCTGTGTTTGATTGTTTGAAACCCCACACGGGTATTGGGATGATATATGACATACACTAGTCCCAATAATTAGCTGTATGTCGATCGATTGATGGACAGACTGTTATGAGCGTTAAATATTTATATTTGATGCTTGTACAGTGTAGAATGCACTTTGGATGATGGTTGATTATTCATTGTTGTTATTGTATACATGCGTTATAGAAAATCCATATAATCAACATTATATGGTAATGGATTGGGCCTCATTCCAGTTTTGAAAAAGAAATATTTGAATAGAAATATTTGAAAAAGAAATATTTGAAATAGGATATTTGAAAATAGAAATATATGAAGCCGTGTTGATTAGATTGATGCCATTTTGACGTAAATGATTTTTATGTCGATTTTATTCATTTTATAATGAATATTGAAAGTGATTTCAAAATCTGATATTTTGAAAAGAATTGGAATTTGTATTAAACTGAATAGAAATGAATTCGAATCAAAACTGAATAGAAATAAATTCGAATTGAAATCGAATAGAAACGAATTCGAATTGAAATTGAATTGAATTGAAAATGAACTGAAATTGAATTAGAAATCAATTTGAATTGAAATCAATTTGAAATGAATTTAAAACGAATTTATAAGGAAAAATTCAATTTTGATTTGAATTTGAAATGAAGTTGAAATCGTTTTGAAAACGAATTTAAAAAACAATTTATATAATACGTTTTAAAAGGAAATCGACGAAGTACATATTATATATATAATATAATGGCATGAAAAGAACGCGCCGCGCCGCGGCAGTTCGTGAATTTCGACCATTGACTTCGAACGGATATTACGGGAGATCCGACTGTCGGATTCTCCTGAAACCGGAACCGTTGGGTTCGTATCGAAAAGAGCTTTCCAATGAATATTAGAAATTAGAAATCCAACGGTTGGATTTGGAATTATGTCCAAATCAAATTTGGAAAAGGTCGCTATAAGTGTAGTTCGATGGCCGTTGATGGAAATCGATTGTACGGGCCTTGATAAAATTATTAAAAATAGTAATAATTTGTGTAAAATCATAAGAAATGATTTGGGAAGAATTGGGATGAAAAACTCCATATTTGAAAGGATAAAAATAGATTTTTATCGAAATGAACTAGTTTTGAACTAGAATTATAATTCTATTTATTTTTAAAATAAATAAAGTGGATTTGAAATGGTTTTGAAATTAACTAGAATTTACAATAATTGAATTTGAATGGATTTGAATCGAAATTGTCTTTGGAATATTTCAATGTTGGATTTCGTGACGATACAGATATTGTTATGGAAATTTGAAAGATATATATATATATCGTTATTTCCAATACGATATTTGTTGGTCGTAGAATTTGATATTGAATATAAGCCGATATATTTTCTATTCAGAGCCTCGTATTTAATATTAAATGTTATTTGGGTTTGTCGTGAATGGTGTCTTCATTAACACTGTTCTTGAACCCAGTTGAGAAAAAGATTAAATCTTTTTATTTAGATTTAATGAAGTGTACCAATTAAATGATATTTAATTGAAATTGAATTGGTATTGATTTTTGGGTTTATCGTGAACAGTGTTTTAAATAACACTTGTTCTTTAGCCCGATAATTAATTAATGTGATTTTGGGTTTATTGTGGGCTGTGTTTTAAATGACATTGGTTCTTTAACCCAGTTAAAGACAGGATATTGATTTCTGTGAAGATTAAAACTAAATGTAGTTTTAATGAATCTTTAATTAGATTGAAATGATCAAGAATAGAGTATCACCAGTTTTTCTCCAGGCGATAGTTAAATCTTTAATTAGATTTGAACGGGAAATGGTAATTGAATTTACCGATAACACCGTGGTGTTAGATATGAATTATGACCAGTTTTACTTCATGGGATGAATAGGTTGGGATTGGGAAATAAAATAAATGATTAGTTCGGTGTGGTTCGCTAATCCCGACTAGTTTGAATTGATATTCAAAGAAGATTAAAGAATAAATTTAAAGAATTTATCTTTGATAAAATTAATGAGAACTTTTCCCAAAGTATAGGAATATTTGAATAAAAGAATATTCTGAATTGGAATGAGGCGTATGTTGTGTTTGTGTAACACTTATTTATAGTATACGCGAGATATTCGGGAAGACCGGTTTTATCCCATTCTGAATAACTGATACGACGATAAGTCGAAGGTGAAGACGGTGGTTGAAGACCGGAGGTCTTCACGTCGTTTGGATAGTTACTGATGATCTTGATTGGGCCGTACACCCAAGAAGATGGAAACAGTTGGTGATCGTCCAGACGTACTTGGAGATCGTTGGATATGCGGGGTACTAGGTGCCTCCGGTTTCGTTCAGACCCAGAACGGACTTGTAAATGGACTGTGTGTCTGACATTGGATTTTAGTCTGTGTGATTGATTTCTATTAAATATATGTTTGTTTGGCGGCAGAGAATTTATTCTCTTTCTTGACGCCCTTCTCTGAGACGTAGAGCTCAGGGGTTATATACTGATGGATATCAAACGCATAGAGTGAATTGCCTTGTGGCATGCCTAAGTGGCAAATGATCAAGGCTTCTATTGAAAAGCAAAGTCTTGTGGTTGATGATCAAAGCACGGCCTTTGTGGCGTAGCTTTGTGTAACGTTTTACTTCGCGAGTTTCACACCCGGTATGAACCAAAAACGGGAGACGGACCTCAGGGAGGGCATGCGTTTCCTTCTAGCTAAAAAGTGGCGTCAGTGGTTTTACACGCCCTGACGAGTTTGACTTATGTGGTTGTTGTTGTTGCGAGGCGCCTCGGTTTGATCGGACGATCCGGGCCCAATGGAGTCATTTAGTTGGCTCACCTACGCCCCAAAGGGCGGGGAAACGCAGTGTTCAGGCTTTTTAATCCACATCGGTGGACCGGCCCTGTCGCTCTAAGGGACGATGCGTTCTGTTCCTGAGACACGGGCTAGAGCGTCTCGAATCGGTTGAGGACTATCTTTTGCCTCGGTTCATAGATGGAAATCCAACTTCCAAATACGTGACATTTGCGGTTTTAATTGTAGAACTAGTATGGCGACATGATATATGGTACCCATGTCGTCTATGATTGATACTTATGATTTGAAGTTGTTTTATACACTATGCACTTATAGTAGTATCAAAAGATTTTTTTAAAACGTATCAAGCATTCTTGGCTATTAAAAGGTAAAAATCCTATCCCCCGGCTTGCGTTGCATTGTGTGATAGGACCTGGGTCTTATAATAGCTTCATTTTTCTTTATTTAGCATTGCGCTGTTTGTTTTATGCACTGGTATTTTTGGGAGGAAACCCGTTCCGTGTTATACGGCGTGGTCCCTTGATTTATCTAACTTTAAAAATAAAGGTTAATAATTGTTTTTAGTTCTCACACCAGTCGCATGACTGACCTGGAGTTTATTGTTTTAACATAAACTCTGGGTGCCCTTATTTTGACACGGGCAGCTAGTAGTTTTGGTTTTGCAGATTTATATTCACAGGATCCTGGTTTACAGCTAGAATGATATCCGGAAAGCTTTGTATCCGTATATCTCTTCTAGTTGTGTGTTGTATTATTTTCCGCTGCTATGTAATTTATTGTAATCTCTGATATTTCTGTGTAATATTGATTCATACTCTGTATATTCTTGTATTCTGATCGAATTGTTGTAATAAACAATGAAATGTTCCTCCGTCTGCGTTCTACTTTGTCGTGTTCTCAAAACAATCAGGAGTTTCAAAAGGTCTAGATCGGTTTAGTGTCTGATTCGGATTGAGCGAAATTCTTTTTCGTTACATCCTTAGCCAAATACCCCTATTCTGGACACAATGGGATATGTTTCGTAGCCAATTCGACTGTTTTGACCAGTTTTTATCAAAATTAAAATATAAATCAATATATATTGAATTTATACGTACAATTTAATTTACCGGGGCTACATATTGACTCCAAAAATTCCAGAAAAATTATATCTAGCTTTATTCTGACGATACGGTCCTAACAAAACTAATTTCATCGAATTTGGAGATCGTTTGGAAAAATGGCCTTTTTTTGGTTGATTAAATTTAAACTTAATTGATAAACACGTTTAAATTTACCATGCTCACATATTAATTCCAAAAATTATGAATTTTTGAACCTGACTATAATCTGACATTCCAAATCCAACAAAAGTGCTTTCGTCGAAAACGAAAGTCGTTTGTAAAATGGCTATTTTAAGGGTTATGTATTATTTAAAAATTTATATATAAATTCCACAGCGACTATTTTAAATTTTAAACTGGGCATAACTTTCAATTTATATTATGAAATCTCTGTTTCTTACATTCGTTAGAAAGATATAGCTAAACAGATTCAAATATTTCTTGTTTTACTGAAATCCGATTTATTTTGAATTCAGTACATTCAATTGAAATTTAAAATTGAATTTTCAAGCTACCGCTCCATTTCAAACTCTATTTATAATTAAAATAAATTTATACATTCTAATTTCAATTTAAATAAATTTTTAGTCGTTATTATTTAAAATAAATCGTTTTAAATATTCATAATCTATTAAAATAGCTAAAATAAAAATTTTAAATTGGTTCAGAAATTCCGGGTTATTACAGATGGTACGTAGAAACGAAACAAAGAAAATTAGAGGGGGAGGTGGGCTTTCGGGGGTGGGCTTGCTCTGGAAGAAGTGAATACAATAGTTCTACTATTCCCGAATTAAGTTTTATCAGCAACTGCGAATAAAAGGAAAACACATGGGCCCCTTGGATTTCCCCGTGTAAGTCCGGAATATGAATGCACTGTTCATATGTTTTGATAAAAAATAATTCGAACGTTGCAGGACTAAGAAAATAATGGTTAAAATATTGGGAAGGCTAAGCTAGAAAATTTACTTTTTTTTAATCAAACTGACCAATAAGGAGGTTTGCTTACTGTCACTTGTCAAACCTACTGTTAGGGAGGCTTGCTTACTGTCACATGGCCAAAATAAACATTTGTGAAGCCAAAATCCCTTTTTCTTGGAATTATTTTACCTAATGTTTTTAACGACTTAAATTTAACGACTAAAATTTCTCTAAAATATCTATTATAATTCAAATTTATTTCAGATATGTCATTTAATATCCTATTTCTACCACAAAATTATTTAATTTATCTAAATAGACTTTTTGGAAAATGTAAAAAAAAATCAATGTAGTTTTAGTCGATTAATTTAAAAATACAACCAAAAAAATTTAAATTATCAAACCGACTGTTAGGGAGGTTTGCTTACTGTCACTTGGCCAAAATCAATTTTCCCGAAGCCCAAAAAACATGGAATGTGTCTATAACATATCTCCTTAAATCTATTCAACCTTATTCACTTAATCTCTCCACTTTTATCTCCTTAGATCTCTATAATTTTAAATATCTCTACCATGTTGTTTTTTATTGTTCAACTAAGATTGGTAAAAAAAAAACTTTTTTTTAAAGATATGCAATCTAACAATCGTTTTCCCACAGTTATGCAGTTGTACTAATAATTTAATATTTCATATTAAACACCTAAATGGTCAATTTCCCCACCATTGTACATTAATACTAGTATGATTTCAATTGATTTCATAATGAAAATTATCTACTTCACGAAAATTATCTACCAAAATCTTTAATCAAACCGACCGTTAGGAAGGTTTGCTTACTATCATTTGACCAAAACAAACTTTTGTGAAGCCAAATTTTTTTTCATTATTTCTCCAAATTGTTTTCTTTAATGTTTTTTTTTTCAAATTGGGTAAACCGTCTCGTTAAAAACATATACATGTACTCGACGTGAGTACAAAATAGGAAAAAAGAGTGTGGTGTTTTATTGACAACGAATCAATAAAATGTACAAGCTGTGCTAGGCAAGAAAACATCCTACACCTTTCTTGCCAAAACCCATTACAAAATAAAAGGTGCACATCATAGCCCAAGGCCCACGTAAGCCAGAACAATGATAATAACGACAACAGACAAAGCATTAAAACAAACAGGGAAATTTTATATACATCCACAAGTTTTACTAGTTAATCCACCCTAGATTTTAGGATGAGTACCTATTTTTATGGGGTTTATAATGAAAGTGCTCATGGAAGAAAGTGCTTGTGTAGGAATTAGTATGTAAAGTTTATGTTATAAACATTCGAACCTTTTGAATACTAGATGTAATAACCCGGAAATTTGAGCCAATTTAAAATTTTTGTTTTGGCAATTTTGATGAATTTTGAATATTTAAAATGAATTATTTTAAATAATAACGACGAGAAATTTATTTTAAATAGAATTGGAACGTATATATTTATATAGATCGTCGTTAGATTATAAATATTTTATTTTAATTATAAAAAGAATTGAAAATGGCACGGTAGTTCGAAAATTCGATTTCAAAGTTCAAATGAATGTACATGATTCAAAATAAATCGGATTTTAGCGAAACCTAAAATATTTGAATCTAATTGAGAATATCTTTCCAACGAATCCAAAAAATCGAAATTTCATAGCGGGAATCAAAAGATATGTCCAATTGAAAATTCAGAATAGTCGCTATGGAATTTTGGCCATTAAAAATGGAAATTTTGCAAACGACCTCTGTTTTCGACGAAACCACTTTTGTTGGATCTGGGATGTCAAATTAGTGCTAGGTTTTAAAATTCAAAATTTTTTGAATCAATATGTGAGTGTGGCGAAGTTAAACGTGTTTTGTCAGTTTCAGTCAATTTTGATCGACCAGAAAATGGCCATTTTTCAAAGGGTCTCAGAATTTGAAGAAATTAGTTTTGTTAGGACCGTATCATCTATACGAAGCTAGAAATAATTTTTCAGGAATTTTTAGAGTTTGTATGTGGCCCCGGTAATTTAAAATGCACGACCAAATTGAATATATATTGATTTTTATATAATGTAGGTAGTAAAAATATGATTCTTATATAATGTAGGTAATAAAAATATGATTTTAATATAATGTAGATAAAAAAAATATGATTTTTTATATAATGTAGATACTAAAAATATGATTTTTATATAATGTAGATAATAAAAATATGATTTTTATATAAAGTAGATAATAAAAATGTGATTTTTATAGCGATGATATAAAAATTCGATCTTTATATTAGAAGTAGATATATAAAAATATAATTTTTATATAGAGAATAGCGTGATAAAAATATAATCTTTATTATATGAACACCGTTATAAAAGTAGAAACTTTATCTATATAGTAGCGGCGTAAAAATGTGATTTTTATATACATAGCAACAATATAAAAATGTGATTTTTATATATGTAGTGGCTACAGACAATGAACTTGACAAAAGGCGAGCACGACGAAGATTTCTACATAAGAAGAGTTGTGGCGTTTGGTTTAGCTATTGGTGAGAACTCCTCACTTTTAATTTATTTTCTAGTTGAAATATATCCTAGGATGCAGACGGTGCTTAGCAGCACCCGACACCCGTCGTCCACAGACCATGGATGACTTGTTTGTTTGGTTGCTGTGTTGTGCAATTGATTATGTGATGTGGAATGAAATAAAATATTTTATAGAGGAAAATATTTTATGGTTAAAAATATAATTTTTAACGTATATATAAAATAAATATTTATAAACAAATCAGACGATTTATTTATATACATTGATTCGACTGATATTGATTGGGACGATAAATTTTAAACATCGCCCAACTGCACAAATAAAATCTGTGTTTGTTGATTTGAAACCCCACATGGGTATTGGGATGAGATTTGACGTACACTAATCCCGATTGTTTAGTTGTATGTCAATCGATGGATTGACAGACTGTGTAAGCATTAATTATTTATATTTAATGCTTAGGCAGTTGTGTGGTGCACTCTGGATGATGGTTGACGATTTATCGTTGTTGTTATATACATATATTGTAGGGAATCCATATAATTAACGTTATATGGTAATTTTTTGGGCCTCATTCCAATTCGGAAAATAAGAAATAATAAATTCATGTGTTGAATAGAAAATAAATTCATGTGTTGAATTGAAAAATATTCATGTGTTGAATTGAAAACATTCATGTGTTGAATAAAAGCCGTATTGATTAGATTGACGCCATTTTGACGTGAACGGTAGTTATATTGATTTTATTCATATTTATAATGAATATAGAAAAGAAAGTGATTTCAAAATATAATGTTTTGAAAATATTATCATTTATATATCGATGATGTGGAGTATTCAATTTTGATTCGAAATTGAATATGAAGTTGAAATCGTTTTTAAAAACAAATTTAAAACGATTTACAAAATACGTTTTGAAAGGAAATCGACGAAATATATAATATATATATTTATATATATAATGGCCTGAATAGAACGCGCTGCGCCGCCGCAGTTCGCGAATTTCGACCATTGACATCGAATGGACATTGCGGGAGATCCGATCGTCGGATTCTCCTAAAACCGGAACCGTTGGGTTCGTATCGAAAAGAGCTTTCTAATGAATATTAGAGATTCGAAATCTAATGGTGGGATTTGGAATTATGTCCAAATCAAATTTGGAAAAGGTCGCTGTAAGTGCAGTTCGTTCGCCGTTGATGGAAATCGACTGTATGGGCCTTGATAAAATTATTAAAAATAGTAATAATTTGTGTAAAATCATAAGAAATGATTTGGGAAGAATTGGGATGAAAAACTCCATATTTGAAAAGATAAAAGTAGATTTTTATCGAAATCAACTAATTTTGAACTAGTATAATAATTTATTTATTTTTAAAATAAATAAATTGGATTTGAAATGGTTTTGAAAATAAACAGAATTTCCAATAATTAAATTGGAATGGGTTTGAATCGAAATCATCCTCGGAATAGTTCAACGTTGGATTTCGTGATTATACAGATATTGTTATGGAAATTTGAAAGATATATTTATATCGTTATTTCCAATATGATATTTGTTGGTTTTAGAATTTGATATTGAATATAAGCCGATATATTTTCTATTCAGAGCCTTATGTTTAATATCAAATGGGATTTTGGGTTGTCGTGAACGGTATCTTCAATAATACTGTTCTTAAACCCAAATGGAGTTAAGAAAATTAAGAACTAACCGGGGATCAGTTAAGTTGGATGGTTACTTGGATATCAATCTGATGTTGGTTCCGGCCTTCGGGGTTAATATTTTAGGGAACTGTCCTCTTACTAATTTACGGTTAGGGACTGATTGAAATGTGATGTGATTTTGGGGTTTATCCTGAACCGTGTTTTAAATGACATTGGTTCTTTAACCCAGTTAAAGATTAAAACTAAGTGGAGTTTTAATGAATCTTTAATTAGATTGAAATGATCGAGAATGGAGTATCACCACTTTTGCTCCAAGCGATAGTTAAATCTTTAACTAGATTTGAACGTGAAATGGTAATTAACTTTACCGATAACACCGTGGTGTTAGATATGGAGTATTACCAGTTTTGCTCCTTTGGATGAATAGGTTGGGATTGGGAAATAAATAATTACTTCGGTGTGGTTCGCTAATCCCGACTAGTTTGAAGTGATATTCAAAGGAAGATTAAAGAATAAATTTAAAAGAATTTATCTTTGATAAAATTAATGGGAACCTTTCCCTAAGAATGTGAAATTTAGAAACTAACTGTAGGTTAGCTAAGAAGAATGGTTTCCTGGGTATTGATCTGATGTAGGTTTCGGCCTTCGGGGTTAATGTTTTGGGGAATTATTTTCTTGCTAATTTACGGTTAGTGACTGATGAATTGGAATGAGGCGTATCTTGTGTTGTGTAACACTTGTTTATTATATACGCGAGTTATTCAGAAAGACCGGGTTTATCCCATTCTGAATAACTGATTCGACGTGATGTCGTAGATGAAGACGGTGGTTGAAGACCGGAGGTCTTCACGTCGTTTGGATAATTACTGATGATCTTGATTGGGTCGTACACCCAAGAGGAGGGAATCAGTTGGTGATCGTCCAGACGTACTTGGAGATCAATGGATATGTGAGGTACAAGGTGCCTCCGGTTTCGTTCAAACCTAGAACGGACTTGTAAATGGACTGTGTTTCTGACGTTGGATTTTATTCTGTGTGATTGATTTCTATTAAATATATATCTGTTTGGCGGTGGAGAATTTATTCTCTTGCTTAACACCCTTCTCTGAGACGTACGAGTTAAGAGGTTATATATTGATGGATATCAAACGCATGGAGTGAAATGCCTGTGTGGCATGCCTAAGTGGCAATATGATCATGGCTTCTGTTGAAAAGCAAAGTCTTGTGGTTGATGATCAAAGCACAGCCTGTATGGCATAGCTTTGTGTAGCGTTGATTCACGAGCCTCACACCCCGGTTGTGAAGCAGAAACGGGAGAAGGACCTCAGGGAGGACATGCGTTTCTTTCTGGCTAGAAGTGGCGTCAGTGGTTATACACGCCCTGATGAGTTTCACTTATGTGGTTGTTGTTGCGAGGCGCTTCGGATATATCGGTGACTATGTGTAGTCGATGGAGTCATTTGTTTGGCTCATTTACGCCCCCAAAGGGCGGGAAATGCAGTGTTCACGCATAATAATCCACATCGATGGACCGGCCCTGACGATCCAGGGCTTGCATGCGCACTTGCCTGAGGCTCAGGCTAGACAGTCTCAAAACGGTGAGGACTATCCCTTGCCTCGGTTCACAGATGGAAATCCAACTTCCAAATACGTGATTTTGCGGTTTTATTTGTAGAGCCTGGTATGGCGACATAGTGGGATGGGGGCACTTATGCCGTCTATGATTGTTACTTATGATTGAAATTGTTTTATACACTACGCACTAACAATATTATCAAATGATTTGTTTTTAGCATATCAAGCATTCTTTGGCTATTATAAGGTAAAAAACCTATCCTTCGGCTTGTGTTGCATTGTGTGATGGGACCTGAGTCTTATAGTAGCTTCATTGTTCTTTATTTAGCATTGCGCTGTTGTTTTAAGCACTGGTATTCTTGGGAGGAAACCCGTTCCGTGTTATACGGCGTGGTCCCTTGATTTACCTAACTTTAAAATAAAGATTAATAACTGTTTTAGTTCTCACACCAGTCACATGACTGACCTGGAGTTTATTGTTTTAACCTAAACTCCGGGTGCCCTTATTTTCGACACGGGCAGCTAATAGTTCTGGTTTTGCAGATTTATATTCACAGGATCCTGATTTACAGCTGGAATGATACTCGGAAAGCTCTGTATCTGTGTATTACTTCTAGTTGTGTTTTGTATTATTTTTCCGCTGCTATGTAATGTATTGTAATCTCTGATATTTTCTATGTAATATTTATTTGTTTATACTCTGTATGTTCTTGTATTCTGATGAATAGTTGTAATAAACAATGAAATGTTCTTCTGTTTACATCCCGATCTGTCTTGTCTTCAAAGTATCCACGCTTTCCTTCACGGGGAAGTTACGGGTCCTTATATTTGGTATCACAGCTTTGGTTTACAAAGCTCAGAGAACAAGACACATTAGAACCATACGAAAGAATTCATCAGAGATTGGATTAGTAATATCCAATGAGAATGACTCGTTAGAGATGGGATTAATAGTATCCTAGAACGAGTGTGAAGAGTGATGTTTTAAAAATAAAAATTGAAAACAAATTTTGTTTTAAAAAGTTAATTCAATTACTCATATTTGAATATTTATTTATATTAATTTGGACTATCAGGTATATAGAGATTTTAATATACGTCTGATCCGCGTGTATTGGAAATCTCTAATATACTGGATAAATATATAATCACATTCTAGACACCCGGGGATGATTCTGATGATGTGGCTACATCATCAGTATTTATGTTCGAGTTTGGAATGTGTGATATCTATATATTTCCATTAGACTGGTGTGAGAACCAAAGCTAGATAGGTTTATTGTTGTGATTTGGTATCAAAAACATGATTTTCTGTACATATATCCAAGTTATGAATTTGAAAAGCTAATCAATTAATTGATTGATGGTTGTGTTGTTTGATTATTGGGTGATTAATTAAATGTTGTACCTTTAGCCAAATTGTACCAAAAAGTGAATTGTATTGAAAATTTGTCGCATTTGCATGCATATACATGTACTTACATTGAACAGGTCATATCAAGGAAGCTAGAGTAGAAGAATAAAATTGTTTGCCCGACAAAAAGGTACATGTTTACAAATTTATTGGGTTTCGATGATTTTATGAGCCGATTCGCTAGCCTCTTGGCTGTTTCTTTTTCCTTTTGGATTGGTGAGGGCCATGGGAAGCCATTTGAAATATCCCGAAATCCCCGGTGCAGGGGAGGTTATAGCGAAATTTTTCAAAAATTTAGGGTGTTAGTCAAATTTTTGAAAAATTTGAAAAGTTCTTAGAAACTGAAAAGTTGAAGAACTTAAGCCGTAATTAAAATAATGGAAGTTGAGTTGGATTGTTAAACAACTTTCGTCTTCGTTCCTTTTCGTGGACGAAAAGTTTTAAGTGGGGGAGATTGTAATTACCCGAATATCTGAGCCAATTTATAATTTTTATTTTGGCAATTTTGATGAATTTTGAATATTTAAAAAGAATTATTTTAAATAATATCGATGAGAAATTTATTGTGAATAGAATTAGAACATATATATTTATATAGATCGTCATTAGAATATAAATATTTTATTTTAATTATAAAAGGAATTGAAAATGGCGTGGTAGTTCGAAAATTCGATTTCAAAGTTCAAATGAATGTACAGGATTCAAAATAAACCGAATTTTAGCGAAACCAAAAATATTTGGATCTAATTGAGAATATATTTCCAACGAATCCGAAAAATCGAGATTTCATAGCGGGAATCAAAAGATATGTCCAATTGAAAATTCAGAATAGTCGCTATGGAATTCTGGCCCTTAAAAATGGAAGTTTTGCAAATGACCTCTGTTTTCCATTAAACTACTTTTGTTGGATCTGGGATGTCAAATTAGTGCTAGGTTTCAAAATTCATAATTTTTCAAATCAATATGTGAGCGTGGCGAAGTTAAACGTCTTTTGTCAGTTTTAGTCAATTTTGATCGACTAGAAAATGGCCATTTTTCAAACGGTCTCAGAATTTGACGAAATTAGTTTTGTTAGGACCGTATCATCTATACGAAGCTAGAAATAATTTTTCAGGAATTTTTAGAGTTAGTATGTGGCTTCGGTAATTTAAAATGTACGTCCAAATTGAATATATACCGATTTTTATATAATGCAGATAATAAAAATATGATTTTTATATAATTTAGATAATAAAAATATGATTTTTATATAATGTAGATAATAAAAATATGATTTTTATATAATGTAGGTAATAAAAATATGATTTTTATATAATGTAGATAATAAAAATATGATTTTTATATAATGTAGATAGTTAAAATATGATTTTTATATAATGTAGATAATAAAAATATGATTTTTATATAAAGTAGATAATAAAAATGTGATTTTTATAGCGATGATATAAAAATTAGATCTTTGTATTAGAAGTAGATATATAAAATTACAATTTTTATATAGAGATTAGCGTGATAAAAATATAATCTTTATTATATGAACACAGTTATAAAAATAGAGTTTTTATCTATATAGTAGCGGTGTAAAAATGTGATTTTTATATACATAGCAACAATATAAAAATGTGACTTTTATATATGTAGTGGCTACTGGTCGCTACTACGGATTTTCTATTAAATTAGAAAACCGTCGCACGAATATTGAAATAACCGCAAGTGCACGGCGTACTATTGTAATACGTAGTGAGTGCGAGTCGGTCCACAGGGAAAGAAGTGATTTCAATTTTATTCAATCGAATTAAACCAAATTTTGAATTGTTCTAATAAAAACTATGAAATTAGAAACTAAGTTGAGAGCTAAATATGAAATTAGAGAGTAATTTAGAGGTAAATCCACTCTCTCATTTATGTAAGTTATCAAACATGTAATGTATGATCTCAACAAGTGATATAAATGCAATATTTAAACCACTTATGATTCTCATGAAAATGAAACTAAAGCAAAACTATTCCAAGTATGGTCTATGAACTATTGGCTAGAACTATAGACCATCAAATTTTGTTCATACTTTCATTTCAAAATCAATAATCACTTAGCAAATATTGATGTAACTTGTGTTTATATTGAATAAGCATAGATCATTTGCAAATGCAACAAGACCTATCAAACCCATATGTATAAACTTACATCAATATTCACTAACATGAAGCACAAATTAAAGATCACAAATCGTACACATGTTGAACTTACACAAAGTTAGAGAGCATCATTACCCCTAAATCAAGGGATTAGCCACTCATATGTGTTGTCATATCAACACATGCAAGTTTCAACATTAGAAAATAAAGCAAAATGAAAGAAAAACTAAGTAGAACAAGAAGAGAACTAATCTAAGAACATGAAAGTAAATCTAAGCTATGAACATGAAAGTAAATCTAAGCTATGAACATGAATGTAAATCTAAGTTATGAACATGAAAGTAAAGAGCATAGAAATTAAATTACATTAAAGCAAAGAAGTTACATAAAGAAAATGGCTAAGTAGCCATTAAAAGAAAAGAGAGCTATGATCTAAACTAAACTACTAAAGGATAAAAGAGAAGATGGATAAATGAACATAAAGGGGGTATATATACAAGATCACAAACCCAAAAACCCTAATCACTCATAATGGGAAATCCCCAAAATGGCCCTTCATGAAGCTTCTAATCCTCTCTTAGCCACTAATGAGTCATGTAGGATGCATGAGGCCTTTTGTCTCATTCAATTAGTCTTTAATAAGAAGCTTTAAGAGAAAGAGGTTAATTTGAGAGGTGGGGTCCTCCATGATCATGTATGAGAATTATTTCCTCTTCATTCCTTTGTATGCATGCATTTGTGCTCCAAATCTTCATGTGTATGCATTATTTGTGCTCCAAAATTCCTAGTAGAGACAATAACAAAGAACAAGTAAATGCAGTCACAAAATAAAACATGCATAAGTGATCGATTTTTCCCAAAATGAGTGATGATTTTGAAAATATTCAAAATATGGTTTGATCATATAAAACACCCAAAAATGTTCGTTTATTTAATTAACAAGAATAAATATGTGAATATAAATGTGCATTTTTACGTGCACATCAAATACCCCCACACTTATCTTTTTATTCGTCCTCGAATAAAGTAAAAAAACTAAGGTAAATCCACTTTCGTAGGGAGCACGATTGCATTGAGCATATGCAACAAGCCGTTAAACCTCTGGGTGTCCCCAGTAGGATGAGTGTTGTCTCGTGAGGGTTTTCAGCGGATACTACCTACAAAATTCAAAAGTTAAATGCAAAAAATATTTACAAAAATGCTAGATTCGAAAATATGTATAAGGTGAATGCAAGATTATTTACAAATGGGTAATTTACTTTTAAAATTTACACGAAGGAGTTAACACAAGTTTGGGTCGTCACTATGAAATTTAAGTCCGTTACTAATCAAAACTTCAAACAAAAGTCAGTTATCGCTACAAACTCCTCCAGCTTGGCCAGTTGTTTTGGTAGAGACATAGTGCAAATATGAAATGAATTCTGTAATCGATATCAACAATCGTACATTGGTATCTTTATTTACTTTTGGTTAGCAAGTTAGGTCAAATAAGTGAAGAGTGTGCTTGGATTTCAAGTGCTAACTCTCTCTTTATTATAAAATATTTACATTATTATTATTTACAAATACCTAAGTATACCACCCCCTGCACTACGACTTAAGTGAGGGTCAGTAATCCTAAGGTGTCCAACTCATAAAATGAGACCAAGATATACCAACGCTGACTTTGTCAACAAAGTGCCGGATAGAGCTTGGCGGGTTTGCACACAACGCCAGATGTACCAACAATGTTGGATACCCTTGGATTATTATATCTATATACACCATCTCATGAAATGAGACCAAGATATACCGACGCTGACTTTGTCAACAAGGTGCCGGATAGAGCTTGGCGGGTTTGCACACCAACGCCAGATGTACCAACAATGTTGGATACCCTTGGATTATTATATATATATATATATATATCTTTTTTTTTTCTTTAAAGAGAGAGAGTTTAGCGAGAATATCTTAGCATAACTTCACTTAAACGATCTAAAATGTTAACGTAAGTAATCTAAATCAACCATGCATTTAATCGGATTACAATTTAGAAAACACTTCATACTCATCACCCATGAATTTCCCTATATACCGGTTACACTAAATTTTCTCATAATTCAAACTTTTCTTTCGTTATCCGTTAAGAGAAGTAAAATTCCAAATATTCTAATCGTACGACCAAAACCTTATATCTACTTCATCGTGCCCATTTAAAAGTAAAATAAATGTTTTTTTTGAATTTGTTTTGGGATGAAAAAGGAAAAGAAAGTTGAAATCTATGCAAAAACAAATAAATATAAAACTCCCCCCACACTTGATTTTGACTGTGTCCCCACAGTCAACCCAAGTGGAAGGAGAAAAGAAAAGAAAATTTTAAAAATATGCACATTATTTACAAGAGAAATAAAAAAAATTACAGTACATTAGAAAATATATTGACAAGAAGTAAATGAAACGGTCATCTAAAGACCGATTCATTTGTCTCTTCAAGTATGAGAGACACAGCTTAAGCTCGAAAAACCAAATCGTAAAAAGTTTTGAAGTTGAATGTAGATTTGGAAAAGCAAATGTCGTTTTATTAAAAATCGAATGAGTTGCTTTATTTTCGATGATTTTTGTGGTAGAATGAATAAAGGATTGAATTTCATGTTTATTTTCACCAAATTGAATTCCAAAATTAGCATTGAAAATTTCTTTTGAATTATCGATTTCAAAATCAAAATGGTGATTCAAATCTACCTCTTTAAAATTCAACTCATTTTCGAAAAGTCCAAAAAATTTGTTTTCATCAAACTCGTCTTCCATTAGTGAATTATCAACAACTTCATTACTTATATCATTTTCAAAGTCCAAAGCTGTTATTTTCAAATTTTCAGAAAAAGGAAGATCGAATTTTAAATTTTGTTCCACCTTCTCATAAGAATTGAAATCCAACTCAATTACCGTGTTATTAACAACTTCGTTAAGATTGTCATTTTCCATTTCGAAAGTTGTTAATTCAAAATCATCAATTGTGGGCAAAGGTGGATTATCGTTCAAATCGCCACACGTTGAAACTTGATTTTGTTGGTCACGTCGTTTCAAGTATGTTTCAAATACCAAATCCGTGTGATTATCAAAAATTACGTTCATTTGCTCGACAAAATCAAAGTTATAATTATTAACTTGAGTAGTTTCAATTTGAAATTGTTGAGAACAAAAATCGTTTATCGCACCATCATTGAAAGTATTCCCATTGCCAAAATCATTTGGAAAATTATTCACATTTTCATTTTGAATTTGAAATTCATTTTGGAGTTCGAAATTGATTTGGCAAGGGTTATAATCAAAATCATTGAATTTGGAAGTGAACTCAAATTTTGATTATTTTGAAAACTTTGACTTGAATTGTTGCACAAATATGAATTACACCATTCATTTATTCTTTGATTTTCTTGTGTGCTCATTTCAAGTAAAGATTCAATTTGTGTTTCAAGAGTTGAAGGTTGGTCGTTAGTTTGAAAATTATGTGGTGGAAAATCAGAGTTATTTGTACGACAATTGTTATTAAAATATCCATATGAATTTGGTGTAAAATTATATGGATTATATTGATTTTCACAACTATCATAAAATCCGTGGAAATAAGGAAATTCTGACATTTTAAAGATTTTTTTTTGTTTTTTTTTGAAATTTTAAAAGAGAAAAGAAAATATTCACAATTTGTTTTTTTTTATATTTGATTTTCAATTTTTTTTTATATAAATGCATGAACCTAATGCAACTATATGAATGCAAATTATCTATTTACAGTTTTTCTAAAATTATATAATGACGGTTAGATTAATTTCAACAAAAGATTTCTCAACCAGTTAACAGACAGGAGTTATCGGTGCACCAGGAATCACCCTAGCAATGCAACCGAAGGTTTAAGTACCTTCAGAGGAACAGCCGCTATAATATTTACGAATCACTGTAATATTTATAAACGATTATTACTCTGCCGTAGTCTAGACACCGAGAAATAGTTCATTGAAAAGAAACCAGCTTGTCATTATATAATAATGTCCTTAAAAAAAATTTAAAACTAAACTAAATGAATGCAAAACAGAAATTAAACGTGAATAACGATGCAACTACAAATGAATTTTATTTTGTTTTTGGATTTTTTTTTTTAGTGCAAATGCAAGCAATCAACAGTGCAAGGAAAATAAAGGGGTTAAAACACGATACCTTGGCGTGTAGATTTTATTAGCAATTTTTTTAGCGACAATTTTTTATTATTTTTAAGCGCGACAAAGCAGTTTAAGCAAGCAGGCGATGCAAAGCAATTCCTTATCTGATTTTCTGCTTTTTCAACCTGAAAGGAGATTCGAAGACAATATATTCACTTGAAAACAAAATATATTTTTTTTCGTTTTTATTTTTTTTAAGATGAAAGGAAAAAAAATGAAAAGTAAACTTAAAATAAAACTTAATAAAAGCAAACCCAAGCCAGATAACCGAATCTAGTTTTATTAAGAGCAAAACCAATCCCACTAACCAAATCTATCCGGTCCGCTAACCAAATGAAAGCCCGCAAACCTATTTTGAAATACACAACCCTCAGAAAAGATAAATGACCGACTTTCCTTTTTTTTCTTTCAGTCTGATTAAATCAGAATCAAGGATGGTTTCAAACCCAAAATAAAAATAAAAATAAAGATCGCGATATCTTTGTTCCTGGTGAATTTGCAATCGACCGCTGTTTGGGTGTGGAGCGTTGCTCCTGGTGAATTTGCAGGCTTCGGGTTGAAAATTAAGGGAGATAGCTAGGGTTCAATTTGAGGGTTGTGGTACTGTTGAGTTTAAGGAGGGTGGAGTGTTCGATTTTGATTCGGTTTGAAGGGAATTGGGTGTCGCGATTGCAGGTGGGTTTTGGTGAGCGACGTTGAGGAGTTTAGAGGCTGAAGTGCTATCTGAATTCGGGTTCGATGAGGTGATGGTTCGATTTTGGTAGGTTTGGGGTGGAGTTTGATTTCAGGAGTTTGTAGAGGGTGCGAATTTCGGGGGTTGGGTGCTGTCGAGGTGTGAAGTGCAGTACGACCGTGGACTGTTTTGGGCTGTGTATCTGTTGTAGAAGGTCGATGAAGTGGCAAACTAGGTGATTGTTGTATGGTGTAGTGAGGCCGTGGGTCGAATGGCAGAAGTGGAGATGAATGGAGTTGTGTTGATTATAGGAGGAGTGTTAGCAAGCAGTAGGGTTGGAGGGTGAAGAAGTGGGAGAGTAATAGCTGTTTTGGATAGAAGTATGTTTGACGAGGTTGTGTAGAATGAGGGTAAATGAAGTGGTGTTTGAGTTGAAGTGAGTGACTGTTGTGCAGTTGTGATGTGAAAAACAATATTACCTGGTTGCTGGTGAGTTGAAGGATGAATAAGTGGTGTTGTGTATATAGCAAGCAATGAGGTGTATATTGTCTGAAGTGGAATGGGTTTGAGAACTTGATGTCGAGGCTGTTGTTGAGTGTCTGGTTTGGCAGTAGTAGGAATGGGTGGCAGTTGAACTGTGATGGTTCAGTGAGGTAATTTGATTGTATGGGTAGGTGAGTATCGCAGTGGTCGGAGGCAACTGTGATATGCAGAATGCTTATGGCAGATGGATGGAAAAACAGGACTGCACAACAGGAATGTAAAAGAAAAGAATAAAACAGAATGTAGAGAGAGGAAGGCAGTTATAAAACCAAAATGCAAAATGTTAATTGAATGAGTGAATGCATTTTTTTTTCTTTTTTTCTTTTTCTTGAAGAACTGTGAAATGTAATGCGGGAACTGTGATTGTAATGAAGAAGTGCACTGTTTTCGAAAAATATGCGGAAAATGCAACACGGAAAACCAAAGGCAAAATGGTTACATCAACTAAACTAAATGTAATAAAATGTAAAACAAAAAACCCTGAAAACAGAAACACACAGCAAAAACCTGCAATCAAGACAAATGATCAAAACAATGAAATCCATAATGAATTTTTTTTGTTTTCAAAGTTAACTAAAACTAAATGAACAAATGAAAATCACACAAATATATATATATATATATATATATAATTTGGGAGAATACTATGAGAACAAAGAACAGGATGTAGCACACAGAAAATGTAATCAAGAAGAACAAAGACGCAAGAAAAAACTCAATGCACAGGACTGAAACAGAAAATGAAAAATGGACACTGAAAGGTTCCTCCTTTTTTCTTCTTTTTTTAATAATGGTAACTAAGAGAAAAGAGACAGTAATGCAAAATGCAAACACACAAAAGAAAACAAACAAGGCAACAATGTTAATGATTTTTTTTTTTAAAAAAAGGAATGAAACAGAGAAGAAAAACCAAAAAGATACACAAAATGCACACACAATTGGAAAACAACAAAAATACAAAGCAAACTTTTTTTTTAAAGAGAAATGGGAACTAACACACTATTTTTTTTCTTTTTATGAAACAACACAAACTAAACGAAAAACGCACAATCAAAGACAAACACACAAATAAATATGAAAACAAGTAAACAAACAAAACAAAAAAGAAATGCAACACACAAAATTAATCCGGAGAATAAAACTAAAATCAAATTTCTACTCCCCGGCAACGGCGCCAAAAACTTGGTCGCTTCAACGGATTTTCTATTAAATTAGAAAACTGTCGCACGAATATTGAAATAACCGCAAGTGCACGGCGTACTATTGTAATACGTAGTGAGTGCGAGTCGATCCACAGGGAAAGAAGTGATTTCAATTTTATTCAATCGAATTAAACCAAACTTTGAATTGTTCTAATAAAAACTATGAAACTAGAAACTAAGTTGAGAGCTAAATATGAAATTAGAGAGTAATTTAGAGGTAAATCCACTCTCTCATTTATGTAAGTTATCAAACATGCAATGTATGATCTCAACAAGTGATATAAATGCAATATTTAAACCACTTATGATTCTCATGAAAATGAAACTAAAGCAAAACTATTCTAAGTATGGTCTATGAACTATTGGCTAGAACTATAGACCATCAAATTTTGTTCATACTTTCATTTCAAAATCAATAATCACTTAGCAAATATTGATGTAACTTGTGTTTATATTGAATAAGCACAGATCATTTGCAAATGCAACATGACCTATCAAACCCATATGTATAAACTTACATCAATATTCACTAACATGAAGCACAAATTAAAGATAACAAATCGTACACATGTTGAACTTACACAAAGTTAGAGAGCATCATTACCCCTAAATCAAGGGATTAGCCACTCATATGTGTTGTCATATCAACACATGCAAGTTTCAACATTAGAAAATAAAGCAAAATAAAAGAAAAACTAAGTAGAACAAGAAGAGAACTAATCTAAGAACATGAAAGTAAATCTAAGCTATGAACATGAAAGTAAATCTAAGCTATGAGCATGAATGTAAATCTAAGTTATGAACATGAAAGTAAAGAGCATAGAAATTAAATTACATTAAAGCAAAGAAGTTACATAAAGAAAATGGCTAAGTAGCCATTAAAATAAAAGAGAGCTATGATCTAAACTAAACTACTAAAGGATAAAAGAGAAGATGGATAAATGAACATAAAGGGGGTATATATACAAGATCACAAACCCTAAAACCCTAATCACTCATAATGGGAAATCCCCAAAATGGCCCTTCATGAAGCTTCTAATCCTCTCTTAGCCACTAATGAGTCATGTAGGATGCATGAGGCCTTTTGTCTCATTCAATTAGTCCTTAATAAGAAGCTTTAAGAGAAAGAGGTTAATTTGAGAGGTGGGGTCCTCCATGATCATGTATGAGAATTATTTCCTCTTCATTCCTTTGTATGCATGCATTTGTGCTCCAAATCTTTATGTGTATGCATTATTTGTGCTCGAAAATTCCTAGTAGAGACAATAACAAAGAACAAGTGAATGCAATCACAAAATAAAACATGCATAAGTGATCGATTTTTCCCAAAATGAGTGATGATTTTGAAAATATTCAAAATATGGTTTGATCAAATAAAACACCCAAAAATGTTCGTTTATTTAATTAACAAGAATAAATATGTGAATATAAATGTGCATTTTTACGTGCACATCAGCTACAGACAATGAACTTGACAAAAGGCGAGCACGACGAAGATTTCTATATAAGAAGAGTCGTGGCGTTTGGTTTAGCTCTTGGTGAGAACTCCTCACTTTCAATTTATTTTTCAGTTGAAATATATACTAGGATGCAGACGGTGCTTAGCAGCACCTGACACCAGTCGTCCACAGATTATGGATGACTTGTTTGTTTGGTTGCTGTGTTGTGCAATTGATTGTGTGATGTGGAATGAAATAAAATATTTTATACTGGAAAATATTTTATGGTTAAAAATATAATTTTTAACATATATATAAAATAAATATTTTTAAACAAATCGGACGATTTGTTTATATACATTGATTTGACTGATATTGATTGGGACGATAAATTTTACACATCGCCCAACTGCACAAATAAAATCTGTGTTTGTTGATTTGAAACCACACATGGGTATTGGGATGAGATTTGATGTACACTAATCCCGATTGTTTAGTTGTATGTCAATCGATGGATTGACAGACTGTGTAAGCGTTAATTATTTATATTTAATGCTTAGGCAGTTGTGTGGTGCACTCTGGATGATGGTTGATGATTTATCATTACTGCTATATACATGTGTTGTAGGGAATCCATATAATTAACGTTATATGGTAATTGATTGGGCCTCATTCCAATTTGGAAAATAATAAATTTATGTGTTGAATAGAAAATAAATTCATGTGTTGAATTGAAAAATATTCATGTGTTGAATTGAAAACATTCATATGTTGAATAAAAGCAGTGTTGATTAGATTGACGCCATTTTGACGTGAACGATATTTATATCGATTTTATCAAAATATAACGTTTTGAAAATATTATCATTTGTATATTGATGATGTGGAGTATTCAATTTTGATTCGAAATTGAATATGAAGTTGAAATCATTTTTAAAAACGAATTTAAAACGATTTATGAAATACGTTTTGAAAGGAAATCGACGAAATATATAATATATATATTATATATATAATGGCTTGAATAGAACACGCCACGCCGCGGCAGTTCGCGAATTTCAACCATTGACTTTGAATGGACATTGCGGGAGATCCGACTGTCGGATTCTCCTAAAACCGAAATCGTTGGGTTCGTATCGAAAAGAGCTTTCTAATGAATATTAGGGATTTGAAATCTAACGGTTGGATTTGGAATTATGTCCAAATCAAGTTTGGAAAAGATCGTTGTAAGTGCAGTTCGATGGCCGTTGATGGAAATCGACTGTACGGGCCTTGATAAAATTATTAAAAATAGTAATAATTTGAGGAAAATCAGAAGAAATGATTTGGGAAGAATTGGGATGAAAAACTCCATATTTGAAAAGATAAAAGTAGATTTTTATCGAAATGAACTAGTTTTGAACTAGAATAATAATTTATTTAGTTTTAAAATAAATAAATTGGATTTGAAATGGTTTTGAAAATAACCAGAATTTCCAATAATTGGAATGGATTTGAATCGAAATCATCCTCGGAATAGTTCGATGTTGGATTTCGTGATTATACAGATGTTGTTATGGAAATTTGAAAGATGTATTTATATCGTTATTTCCAATACAATATTTGTTGGTTTTAGAATTTGATATTGAATATAAGCCGATATATTTTCTATTCAGAGCCTTGAGTTTAATATCAAATGGGATTTTGGGTTGTCGTGAACGGTATCTTTAATAATACTGTTCTTAAACCCAAATGGAGTTAAGAAAATTAAGAACTAACTGGGGATCAGTTAAGTTAGATGGTTTCTTGGATATTGATCTGATGTTGGTTTTGGCATTCGGGGTTAATATTTTAAGGAACTGTCCTCTTACTAATTTACGGTTAGGGACTGATTGAAATGTGATGTGATTTTGGGGTTTATCGTGAACCGTGTTTTAAATGACATTGGTTCTTTAACCCAGTTAAAGATTAAAACTAAGTGGAGTTTTAATGAATATATAATTAGATTGAAATGATCGAGAATGGAGTATCACCAGTTTTGCTCCAAGCGATAGTTAAATCTTTAACTAGATTTGAACGTGAAATGGTAATTAACTTTACTGATAACACCGTGGTGTTAGATATGGAGTATTACCAGTTTTGCTCCTTGGGATAAATAGGTTGGGATTGGGAAATAAAATAAATAATTACTTCGGTGCAGTTCGCTAATCCCGACTAGTTTGAAGTGATATTCAAAGGAAGATTAAAGAATAAATTTAAAAGAATTTATCTTTGATAAAATTAATGGGAACCTTTCCCTAAGAATGTGAAATTTAGAAACTAACTATAGGTTAGTTAAGAAGAATGGTTTCCTGGGTATTGATCTGATGTTGGTTTCGGCCTTCGGGGTTAATGTTTTGGGGAATTATTCTCTTTCTAATTTACGGTTAGTGACTGATGAATTGGAATGAGGCGTATGTTGTGTTTGTGTAACACTTGTTTATTATATACGCGAGTAATTCAGAAAGACCGGGTTTATCCCATTCTGAATAACTAATTCGAAGTGGTGTCGAAGATGAAGACGGTGGTTGAAGACCAGAGGTCTTCACGTCGTTTGGATAATTACTAATGAGCTTGATTGGGTCGTACACCCAAGAGGAGGGAATCAGTTGGTGATCGTCCAGACGTACTTGGAGATCGATGGATATGCGAGGTACAAGGTGCCTCCGGTTTCGTTCAGACCCAGAACGGACTTGTAAATGGACTGTGTGTCTGACACTGGATTTTATTCTTTGTGATTGATTTCTATTAAATATATATCTGTTTGGCAGTTGAGAATTTATTCTCTTGCTTATCGCCCTTCTCTGAGATGTACGAACTAAGAGGTTATATATTGATGGATATCAAACACATGGAGTGAATTACCTGTGTGGCATGCCTAAGTGGCAATATGATCAAGGCTTCTATTGAAAAGCAAAGTCTTGGGGTTGATGATCAAAGCACGGCCTGTGCGGCATAGCTTTGTATAGCGTTGATTCGCGAGCCTCACACTCCGGTTGTGAACCAGAAACGGGAGAAGGACCTCAGGGAGGACATGCGTTTCTTTCTAGCTAGAAGTGGCGTCAGTGGTTTTACACGCCCTGACGAGTTTGACTTATGTGGTGGTTGCTATTGCGAGGCGCCTCAGATATATCGGTGACTATGTGGAGCCGATGGAGTCATTTGTTGGCTCATTTACGCCCCAAAGGGCGGGGAAACGCAGTGTTCAGGCATAATAATCCACATCGGTGGACCGGCCCTAACGATCCAAGGCTTGCCTGCGCGCTTGCCTGAGGCTCGGGATAGACAGTCTCGAAACGGTGAGGACGATCCCTTGCCTCGGTTCACAGATGGAAATCCAACTTTCAAATACGTGATTTTGCGGTTTTATTTGTAGAGCCTAGTATGGCGACATAGTGGGATGGGGCACTTATGCCGTCTATGATTGATACTTATGATTGAAATTGTTTTAAACACTACGCACTTACAATAGTATCAAATGATTTGTTTTTAGCGTATCAAGCATTCTTTGGCTATTATAAGGTAAAAACCTATCCTCCGGCTTGTGTTGCATTGTGTGATGGGACCTGGGTCTTATAATAGCTTCACTGTTCTTTATTTAGCATTGCGTTGTTGTTTTATGCACTGGTATTCTTGGGAGGAAACCCGTCCATGTTATACGGCGTGGTCCCTTGATTTACCTAACTTTAAAATAAAGATTAATAACTGTTTTAGTCCTCACACCAGTCACATGACTGACCTGGAGTTTATTGTTTTAACCTAAACTCTGAGTGCCCTTATTTTCGACACGAGCAACTAGTAGTTCCAGTTTTGTAGATTTATATTCACAGGATCCTGATTTACAGCTGGAATGATACTCGGAAATCTCTGTATCCATGTATCACTTCTATTGTGTTTTGTATTATTTTTCCGCTGCTATGTAATGTATTGTAATCTCTGATATTTTCTGTGTAATATTTATTTGTTTATACTCTGTATATTCTTGTATTCTGATGAATTGTTGTAATAAACAATGAAATGTTCTTCTATTTGCGTCTCGATCTGTCTTGTCCTCAAAGTATCCGCGCTTTCCTTCACGAGGAAGTTACGGGTCCTTATACTAGAACTCACAACTGCAGAGCAAAAAAAACTAAAGTATTTGATAAACGTTTTTGTCACCATCAGTTAAAGAAAGGAAAGTTTATAGGTTGATGAGATCTAACATTATATTTTTATCATGTGATAAAACTAGAGGCTCAGTATATTTCTTCATTGATTGATTATTAGTGCTGCATTTCATGTTAAACACTTTTGGTACGGTAAGCTTTTTAAAGAAGAAATGTTTATCTTTAACTTTTAGCATATATGCAGACATTAGAGCTTTCTCTTTGAGTTGCTCCATTTGTGATTAACAAACACTTTTTTTCCTAACAAAAAGTGAATGAAAATTTCAGTCTATCAAATAGTCCACCATTTAAAATGAAAGATTATGATACAGAATGACAAAATCTCAGCTAAAAGATGATGAATAATTGCTTATAATAATTAGTTATCAAAATAAATTTTAGTTTTACATCACGGACTGTAGATATAACCAAAAGTAATAAAAATTTAAAAAACATATGGTAAATAAATTTAAATTTTGAAAAATGTCATAAACTACAGATACAAATCTCAACTATTCAAATACAACAATTTCTGCTAATTCTGCTAATTCTGTTAACTCTATTATTCTATTAATTCTGTCATAAACTACAGATACAAATCTCAACCTATTCAAATACGACAATTTCTGTTAATTCTGTTAATTCTATTAACTCTACTATTCTGTTAATTCTGTTAATCCTGTCAAGTTGTTACCCTAAGTTAGTGCTGATAATCCTATCAAGTTTATGCTACCTGAACTCCTTAAACTAGCGAAAATATAATCTAGTTAGCTAACAAAGCCTGCTACTCTATCTTTGATCTTCGCGGATGTTATTATGAAGCTGCTTAATAACATCAACTTAACCCATTCAAACAAGTTACCGTGACTCAGGGAAAAATTATAGCATAAAAGTATAGTAAAATAAACATATAGTAACTAAATTTCTTGGTTAGGTCAATACAGAACTTGCATTTCACTAGCGAGGTAGTTGCATGTAAACAGAAAAACAGAATCTGAAAATATCAAAGCCCAATAGTTAAGCATTAATACATATTGCTTCCAAACACAAAAACAAAAAAAACAAAAAAATTAAAATCAAATCACTTATATAAACTAGACAAACATTATTCATAAACCAACTAAAAAGTAAATAAACATCAACAAACGGGAGTCTTCTCAACACTTTGTTGCTCCATCCTTTACTTTGGCCCAACTGCATGAATCAAATTATATTATTTTAATTACATTTCATTTATTTTACCATTGTTATAAATAAATAAAAAATGAAATTAGCGTATTTCAAGTAGGCAGCTACAATATGATAAGTAAGGAAACATAGAAAATTAGGGGATATTTTACCAAACGAAGAAAAGTTTGAAGCCATCAGCGTGTCCTATTCCAGAATTCTATTTCTAATCACATCAAAGCATTTTTGCGCATCCGGATAACATAGTTTCTCCCAACCCGGATAAATATGTGGCAGCGGTGCTTCTTCTTTCAAGTGAACTATCATAAAATGGTTTCCATCCATCAAAACAATTGGTATTATTCTATGCCCATCTTTTGGACCCACTCTCAAAGGAAAATATGCCATGCACTGTTCTGGGGAATATATACAAAGTATACAGTTGGATGACATTGCAAATAAGCAGCCCATGTCCGGAAAACTCAACCAATATTTTTTGCTTGCATATTGGCCAAAATATGCTAATGTCGCTTCAATTTATTGACATCTTTTCGCACCACCTAACAAGTTAGAATCTTGTTCTTTGTGCAAGTGTAATTCATTAATCATGGTTTGTCGGACGGTTTTACATGAATCTTCGTCTTCAAAACCCAACAGTCGTGCACAACAACGATATCCGCAGTGCCCGTCTGGTGGAACATCTTCCACACTTTCAAAGACATGTTCTTTAAATGGTGGACTAAAATAATTGAATGCAAATTCAGTAGGTGACAACTCATCATTCGAATTAGTAAGCCTGTACATTTGTTTCCTCTGTTTGCTGTTATCACCAGTGGATGTTTTTCTTTTTTTGAATTTATTTTGTTGTTCCTCCTTTGTTTGTGCATACTCAAAAGCTGATTTATCACGCTTTGTACTATGGATTTTTGTGAAGTTTTCTTTTCTTTTGGGCCGTCCTTTGAGCTTTGAATTTTTCTTTGTTGGTTCCATATTTGTACTTTCAGGATAGTTGATCTGAAAAGAAGAAAAGTACAAGTGATTTAAGCTACTGACTAAGAAAAAATGAATAGTTAAAAAAATCAAGAATGTACGTACCTCTTTTAACACTTTCAGCATTTTTAGTTGTTGCTCCTTGGTAGAATTATAAAATTTACATAAAAATATGGAGATTTCAGGGTTAGGATCAAGTTGACTTTCAACAGGCTCGTTGACAATATCATTAAGTTTTCTCCAAAACGGATGGATCGGCGATAATGGTATCAACTTATTCTCCAGTTTGAACAGCACAATTTCATGTGCGCAAGGAAGACCGTATGTACGTTTAATTATGCAACCACATTTCGAAATATCTACACCAATATTTTTAGATCTTTTCATTTCCTCTCCAATTTGATCTAGTGCATGGTGTGAAACAAATCCTCTTAGATTGTTGAACAATATTATGCGATGGTCATGCAAACTAGTACTTAGTGATTTACGAAGAGAAGCTTTGATGGTCACATGTTGTGTTATTACTAATTTGTCGATCATAATCAAATTTTGTATCAAATTATCTTGAGATGAAGCCAAATATCTCTTCAACGATGAATGTTGTGATCAACTCTATTGGTTGTACGGTTTCCAAAATGTCTCACATTATTTGTCCATGCAGCCACAAATTTGTCTTTAAATGGTATAATCCAATTATCTTCGATATACACTATGAGATCTTTGAGGTTAGCATTCTTATTTTTAAAGTTTATCCATGCTTCATTGAATGACTCCTCGGTAGATTCATCAATTAATCTATGAAACTGTTGAATGAAATCGGTCCACTCTTCTGTTGCTTTAAAGTACTTTTCCCCTTTGCTTCAACGTTCTTTGATATGTGAAATGTACATAGTAAATGGGAGGCTGCAGGAAATATCGCATGAGTGGCATTCATTAACGATATTTCTCGATCAGTGATAATTACAGAAGGAGTACAGTTGATTGGACCAAGAATTTTATTTAAACATTGCAAAGCCCATATGTATTTGTCAACTGTTTCTCGATGAAGAAAAGCATGTGCAACAATGAATGTTTTCCATGTGGACGTGACTCCTACTATCTCTAATAAAGGTCTACAGTGATAATTACAGAAGGAGTACAGTTGATTGGACCAAGAATTTCATTTAAACATTGCAAAGCCCATATGTATTTGTCAACTGTTTCTCGATGAAGAAAAGCATGTGCAACAATGAATGTTTTCCATGTGGACGTGACTCCTACTATCTCTAATAAAGGTCTACAGTGACGATTAGTTTATAAGTGCAATCCATAATCAAAACATGTGGAAAACATCTAGTAAGCGTTATGCAATATGGATATGCAAAAAATAAATCTAATATCTCTTCTGTATTTTCATCTCTTTGGTGAAATTCTATGTACTTGTTTTCATCCAACATATGCAACATCTGTTGCATATAAGTCCTTCCTTCCATCTCAATAACCCGATGCCTAGCCTTAAAATTATAAATTATTTGAATCGTAGAGGCATTATTCAAGTTATTTTCATTGAGAATACGGAGTAGTTCTCTTGGTTTTTTACACCACATGCACTCAATTTTATTACTTCTTTCTCTTCATTTATGGTAAGTATAACAACATATGAATGTCCTTCAAAAATTGTATCTTTTTCCATTGGATGATCATGAAATCCACATATAACTTCCATTCTCCATTGATCTAGAATTTCCTATTTAACACCTTTCAATAAAAAAGGACATCCACATTTCTTTGTTCCCGTTTTTTTATTTTTCACTTTTTTATTAGTAACTGTCTTCTTTTTTGTTCCAATGTAAAAACCACTTCTCTCACACTAATAAGATATTCGACCTTTACGCTCGTTTTTTGGATTTTCAAATTGTTTAATAGTAACAACTACACCACACGATTTTCCAATATTTTTGCACCATTCAGTAAGTTCATCACGTGAATTAAAGACCCGAGTTAGGTATCAAAAATTAATTAATTTTATATCTTTTTAGCAACGTTAAAATAAAAATTTTATCATGCCTTATTAGTTCGAAATGCAAAAGTGCAGTCCCAGTCTAATACTTGATCTTTGGAGCAAAGTAATGAATTTTCCTGGATAACAAAATATCAAAGTAAATGTAAGAAAGCAAAATAAAACACTATGTAAAATAATCAAAAATATTAAACTTAAAGTTTACCATGCTGAAATTTGATTTGTCTGCATTATCAACACAATGCTCCATAACATCATTGTTGTGTGCATACTCGTGTTCCGCTATTGCTGTATTTAGCCAGCCCCCATCGGTCTCAATTACATATAAATCTTGAATACTCTAACCACTGTTCATTTCCCTTTGTACTACAAATGTTAAAGCTCTCATTAATATCGGAAGAACTGCTATTTTCAGACATTTTCTTGTTGAACCAAAATAAAATACATGTAGAAAGCAAATAAAAAAAACACTTTTCTTTAACTTTTTTAAATTAAATTTTCAGCATCAAATAGTGTAATTTCATGCATTTCACATTGGTTTGAATTGTCGATAAGACAAAAATTGATTTCGCATGATGACATGATTTTGAAAAACAACTGAAATTGCAATCTTGCATGTAGGATCATCTAAAAAAATCCTTTTTTTCTTTTTGCAAACAATATCTCACCTCCGCCTTCAACTTTTCTATTTCAAATCTCTATGTACCCGTCATCACATTTCATTTTAATGAGAAGATAAAAGTGTAAATTTGACAAGGTTTTTCTTACTTCAATTTATACATATCTGACAAATATTTGTTTAGTAGAAGAATGAAAAAACGGAATAAGAGAGAGAACTGTGAGAAGAAGAGAGAGCCGCGAGAAAATAGAAAAAATAAAATACGTTGTGCGCTAATCAAATTTTAAAATTCAAACAAAGCATAAAAATAGGTAGAATTCCTAAATTATAAGGTGGATGAACTGATAGAAATAGTGGGTACAAATAAAATTTTCCAAACAACTATCTTCTAAAATAGGAAACACCACGTCGCATTCCTCTTCAATGAAAAAGCAATTAACCCCTAAATTGAAGCAACAATGGGCGGCGCTGAACAAATCCTGGATCGAAATCCTCTAAATCCCAATTTCTCATCAAATTTCCATAACTGAAAGAGTTCTTCTTTTCTGATTTTCTTATCAGGTACTTTATCTCTATTTCTATTAGCTCCCAACGCTTAAATTTATCGGTCAACCCATTTCCATGAATCCGCTTATTTCTCTCAGCCTAGATATGATAAACTATCGTCACAACACTGCAGAACGTGATGTCCTGGGCCAAATCTTTATGCATGAATTTTGTTTTCAGAAAATTCATTTCATTTCTTTAATGTTTTTAAGGGTTCAAACTCTAATGCCTAACTTTTTTCTAAAATATCAGTTACATTTGAAATCAATTTCAGATCCATGGTTAATATCCTATTTCTACTATAATATCTTTTAATAGATCTAAGCAGACTACTTAAAAAATACAGTAAAATTTGAAAATGCAGCAAATTTTTGAATTAATCATGTTTTTAGTGGTTAATTTGAAAATACAACAAATCTTTTTCTTTTAAATCAGATTAAATATATGTATATGTGTAGGTACATAAACGTGTGTATATATCAGTAATGCTAGGAGACACAAATCTGGTTGAGTTTGGTCTGTCTCGTATTTTCGACCGCTAAACTAAACAAAATAGCTCATGCTGAAACAGGCCAGGGTAAGGCCATATTGGAAATTCGTTCACCCGCTAATTTATCTGGCAAAACCCTAGCCTTCCTTCTATATAAACCACCATCTTCCAATGCAGCTGACCATCTTAATACCCAATTTTCTTCTATTGCGGCTTGTTCATCTCCGCTCCCAAATTTTTGTTTCCTGTATTTGTGATTATATATTATAGTTTTAAATAGGTACTCTAGATTCTGAAGTATTTGTTATTTTTACTGTTGTTTGCCAAAATACATGGAGATTTCGGTGAGTATACATTTAGCCTATCTATTTTTAATTAGTGTTCTCTATAATTAATTGATTCAGATGAGGATGTAGTTTTCATAATAATCCAACACTAGAACCGAGGATTTGTTTCCCTGTGATGTTTCACTGTAATTCTTTTTTTCGAATTTAAACTAATTCTCATAGTTGTTATTTCATTCAAATGATAAGGTCATACATTGACATCTTTTAATGCAATCTATTTGGTCGTGGATGAGAAGGAAAATATGATCTAATGATTGTTCAATATTCTTATTTTTATACGATTAATGTCAAAATTTTGTTTCTTTTTTCACTCTATCAGCTTGTGTTGTGGGAAGTTGAGAAAAGAGTGAGTTTTCTCTAGGTTTATATATGGTTTGTTGCCAATTTTTGTGGCATCTCTAACGAAGACAATAGAGCCGTTAGAGTGTGAACACGTTTTTATCATATTTAGCATGCTTTGTCATTATCTACTAGCCGTTAGGCTCATGCACTTGGTATATTTAATACTAGCCGTTAGGCTCATACATATTTGGTATATTTTGTACTAGCCGTTGGGCTCATAGCACTATATATATGTGCTCTTTGTATCATGTTTTGCATCAATAAAAATTGCAATTGTTCCTCTCCAATAACTCTCCTCCTCATCCCTTAATATGGTATCAGAGCCAAATTGCCGAAAGGCTTAATCATCAAGCAGAAAGTTGTTTTTGTTTTATGGCTAGCAACAATGAAGTAACCTCCGCTGTTTCAGAAAGTATGGGGTACAACGCTCCACCTAACCATCATGACCTGATTAAACCAAAAAGCCAAATTATCACCACATCTCTAGACGAAGACAATTACATTCTATGGAAATATCAAGTAGAGATCGCTTTAAGAGGGTATGATTTACTGCAGTACATTAATGGGACAATAACAGTCCCACCAGTGACGATAACCAATTCGGAAGGAGAAATTGTGCCTACCACAGACTACACAAAGTTTCAAAAGCAAGACAGCCTCCTCTCCTCATGGCTCCTATCATTAGTAAGTTCGAATTTATTATCACAAATAGTTGGATGTAGCACGTCTTATGAAATATGGAAAACACTTGAACAAATTTTCAGTTCACAATCAACTGCTAGAATCATGCAATATAGAAGGGAATTACAAAATTCTAGAAAAAAGAAGGCAAGCATGAAAGAATACTTAGGATAAATTAAAAATCTGTGTGACAAACTAAATGCTGTTGGCCATAAGATCAGCGACAATGAGCAAATCCCATTTATTATTGGTGGATTAGATGAAGAATACGAATCTCTAGTAACCGTGCTAGCCACACAACAAACCTTACCTGATTTACAGTTCATTCGATCAGCACTCCTTGCTCATGAAGGCAGAATCGACCAAAGAAAAGCAGCACAAAATAAGTTCTCTGCCAATTATACCACAGTCAGAATTAAGCAGATACAAGGAGATAACAACAACTATCGTGTGAAATGTCAAACATGCCAAAAGTTTGGTCACATGGCGAACTAATGTTACTTCGGGTATAATTCAGACACAGGTAGACAACAGGCAAGCCAAAATTACTCTTCACAAAGAAGAGCACAAGCAAATATGGCAACAACAGGGAATTCAACTCAAAATAATAATAACGCAAACCGAAGACACAATGCTGCAGATAATGATGGAAGTAAAAAATGAAGACAATGGCTTCGAAGAATGGTACCCTGACTCAGGAGCGACTCACCACATAACTAGCAATCTTCAAATTTTGAACATTGGGAGCAGAAATTACTCAGGTATGAGAAATTAGCATATGGGTAATGGTAGTACTGCTAGTATCACACACATAGGCAAAGGGACTATCTTTGGGAAAAGACAACTCAAATTAAGCAATCTTCTTAGGGTACCTACGATTAATAAAAATTTGTTAAGTGTATCAAAATTTGCCAACGACAATAATGTTTACTTTGAATTTCATCCTAAGTTTGTTTAGTTAAAGATTCCCTAAATCATGAAATATTACTTCGAGGTAACCTATACAATGGTTTATACAAATTCAAGAATGCAAACTCAAGTGGAGAATTCTGGTACAATAATGTAGATGCTAGTAGTGACAATGACTGTATTAGGAATAGTTGCAATAACGTTGATTATGACAATAATAGCAGTGAATGTAACGTGATTAATTCTTGGCATGTAAAATTAGGACATCCTAATCTAGAAACTGTTAAGACTGTTCTGCGTAGTAATAACATTCATTATAAAATTGTACCTATCAAACACACATGCATGCACTGCCAACTCGGCAAGAGCCACAAGCTCCCTTTTAGTGATTCTGAAACCAACTATAATGAGCCACTGGAACTTATAGCCGCTGACTTGTGGGGCCGCGCCTCTAAATTCATATCAAGGACACAGGTATTATCTTTCTTTTGTGGATGCTTATTCTAGATATACTTGGATATACATGCTGAAAACTAAATCAGAAGTTTGCAATACAGTTATGCAATTTATAACTCATGTCGAAAAACAAATGAACGGTACTGTTAAGGTTGTTCAGACAGATGGGGGAGCTGATTTTAAACCTCTAACTAATTACTTTCTCAAAAGAGGGATCAAACATAGATTAACTTGCCCGCATACGTACGAACAAAATGGTTTAGTCGAAAGAAAACATCGACACATAGTAGAGACTGGTCTAACTTTGTTATCACAAAGCTCATTACCCATGAAATATTGGAATGAAGCTTTCTACACATTTGTATTCCTCATTAACAAGTTTCCAACCAAAGTCTTAAACAATAAAAGCCCTCAAGAAATGATATACAGTGTTAGACCAGAATATGGTTTTCTGAAAGCCTATGGGTGTCTATGTTTTCCATGTTTGAGAGACTATAACAATCATAAACTAAGTATGAGATCAAGCCCATGCACATTCATTGGGTATGCACAAAACCAAAAAGGTTATAAGTGCATGGACAAAAATGAAAAAACATACGTTTCTAGACATGTGGTATTTGATGAAAACAAGTTTCCTTATGCAGAAAAGCAAATCGGCAAAAAGGATGGGGAACAAAGCATAAACAATAACATACGGTTCGAGCCGTTCATTACTGAACCACCTTCAATTGATAGAAATGAATAGCAACAACGCACAAGAAATTTAAACACCCAGGAAGAAACTATGGATCGAACAAATGAGCAAACCAATGAGACACACAATGACTCAGAAGATACAAACATACATCAAAACATGCAGTATAGTGAAGATACAGAAAACAACAACCATGTTGACACTACCATCAACAATGATACATAGCAGCAAACACCACCACAATCAACTGGACATCACATGATCACCAGGTCAAAGAGAGGCACTTTCAAACCCAAAGTATATAATATTTCTGCCAGTGAGATCGAACCATTGAATTTCACTCAGGCTATAAGATCAAATAAATGGAAGGAGGCAATGGACACTGAATATAAAGCTCTCATAAAAAACAACACTTGGAGCTTAGTGTCTCAACCAAAACACAAAAATGTGATTGGTTGTAGGTGGACATACAAAATAAAAAGAAAAGAAGATGGATCTATTGACAAATACAAGGCCAGATTGGTTGCAAAAGGTTACGCACAACAATTTGGTTTTGATTTCAGTGAAACTTTTTCCCTAGTCATAAAACCCACAACCATCAGAATTATACTGACCATTGCTCTAAACAAAGGATGGAATGTGAGGCAACTGGATGTCAACAATGCTTTTTTGAATGGGGAATTGACTGAAGAGGTATACATGCAACAACCTGAAGGATATGGTACTGGTGATAAAGTGTGCAAACTACACAAAGAAATATATGGCTTAAAACAAGCTTCGAGAGCTTGGTATGGAAAGCTAAAGTCAACTTTGTCTAACATGGGTTTCTCACAAGTTAAATTGGACAATTCTCTATATATGAAGAAGGGCATACATGGAACTGTGTTCATTCTAGTATACGTTGGCGACATGCTAATAATAGGAGACAACAACGAAGAAATAAACAGAATCGTACACAAGTTGGATCAAAATTTCGCCATTAAAGACTTGGGGGAACTAAACTTTTTTCTTGGAATACAAGTGATTAGGAAAAACAATAGTGAATTAATATTATCCCAACAAAATTATATCACTGAAATACTGCAAAGGGCAAATATGCACAAGGCAAACCCATTACCTATGCCTATGATTAGTAACCTAAGACTATCTAAGCATAAAGGAGAAGCTATCGACAATGCCAAACAATATAGAAGCATAATAGGAGCGTTACAATACGCAACTATTACTCGACCAGACATATGCTACAGCGTCAATAAACTCAGTCAATACATGTAGAACCCTTTAACAGAACATTGGATGGCATTAAAGAGAGTGTTACGATACTTACAAGGCACAAAACATTACGGCATACGCCTAAATTCAGAAAAGAAACTTAACTTGCAGTGCTTTAGCGATGCCGATTGGGCCAACGATATTGACGATCGAAAGTCTGTCTCAGAATACTGCATTTACCTCGGTTCCAATATCATTTCCTGGTGTATGAAGAAACAACATACCACATCAAGATCTAGCACAGAGGTTGAGTACCGTGCACTGGCAAGTGCTACAGCCGAAATCATGTGGATAGAGTCACTGATGGAGGAGCTTGGTTTCACTCCAAGACGAAAGCCGGTCATTTGGTGCGATAATAAGAGCACAGTATCTTTATCTCTAAATCCTATTCAACATTCAAGGACGAAACATCTTGAAATTGATCTCCACTTTGTGAGAGAAAGAACGCAATCAGGAAGACTTGCAATATGTCATGTGCCCGCATACTATCAGAGAGCATATGCTCTCAGAAAGGCCCTTTCGACCAAAAATTTCATCAGAATGAGAGAGGAACTTCGCGTTATCAGTGCAGGCGGAAGCCAGAATGAGCAAGAAAACCCTAGTTTGAACTGAGGGGGCATAACGAAGACAATAGATCCGTTAGAGTGTGAACACGTTTTTATCATATTTAGCATGCTTTGTCATTATCTACTAGCCATTAGGCTCATGCATACTTGGTATATTTAGTACTAGCCGTTAGGCTCATACATATTTGGTATATTTTGTACTAGCCGTTGGGCTCATAGCACTATATATATGTGCTCTTTGTATCATGTTTTGCATCAATAAAAATTGCAATTGTTCCTCTCCAATAAAATTGCAATTATTCCTCTCCAATAACTCTCCTCCTTATCCCTTAATAATCTCCATCAGTTGCAAGAATAGGTTTGAAGAGAGAAATGTGGAAAATTCATTTATTTTATTCTTTCACTTTTTGCAACTGTGTAAGTATGCCCTTAGTAGATGGGTAAAGCGATGTTCTCTTTATTTTTCCCCTCTAAACGAAGGTGTTTAAAAGGGTAAATGAGGTTGTTTAGTTTATAATTGCTGTTTTAGAGATCAAACGCAAGCTGTTTTAAAGATCAAATGCAAGCAAGCAGTAATTATTTTTCAATTTGTGTCTCCAAATGTTTTTTTAGTAATTAAAAGTATTTTTTTAATTTGGATAGTTTTTTAAAATATACTATAAAAGTAGATCCGTTTTTAAATTAATTATAAATATAGATGATTTTTGGTTATGTAGAACTTTGGTTGTTGGCATCTTCAATGTCGTTCTTATGATGAAAATGTGGTTTGTTGGTATCATTGGGGACATTTTAAATGTTGTTTAATGGTCGTATTTTGAATGTTGTCCATAATATAGGTTTTTTGGAATATATTTGTGATGATGCTAGTGTCCTATGCTAGGAAAAGTGATTTTTGTAATTTGTTTGTTTTTGTTGTAAGTCTTCACACTCGATTCAAATTATTAAATTTTATTTAAAGATGATTCCATTTAGGGTCCATCTATTAACACCCCGGTAATTTCTCTTCATCCCCTATAAAAAATTTAAAATTTTATTTTCAAGTATACCCTTCAACGATTAATTAGATAACTAGCTTAATCTGTCTATTCATTTTCCATCATCATCTCAAATCTTTACCCGTTGAAATTACAATGGTTGATGTAGTTTCAATACGCTTGAATATAATTCTAGAAAAGTGTATCAAAGTAACTTCTATCCATATTTTATTTTTAAATGATAGAGAAATGTGAAATGCATTGGAATCTAACTGCACTTGATAAAATATTGGTTTATGCATGGACTTGTTACATATTCAAGTAAGTAAGATGAGGGCTGCTGGGATTGTACATCGCTTATTTTCTAGAGTTTAAAAGAAGCAGGAACGGAGTTCTTAGAAAGAAGTAGATAAAGCACAGAAAAGGAAATAACATGATACATAAAGGAAGGTCTTTTTCGGAATAAATGGGTGCGAAGAGAAATAAATGGGGTGCATGTTTTATGTTATAAATAACGGGGGGTGAAGAGCAAAACATGAGGTGGCAATAGACGAACCCTTCCATTTATAGCATATATATATAATAATATAAACACTTAAATAGTAACTGTATCTTCCATTCCTTTGCCTATTGTTGTAGTGTCGGGGAAGATTGATATATTTATTGCAACCTAAAAATTAAACTTGCAGATTTAGAAAGTACTGCATTTTCTCTTTCTATTTGATTGTATTGAAAGAGATGTAATATAAAAGGTTTCTATTGAAAACAAATTCAGTAAGATCAAAAAGATTAATGGTTTACAAATTTAAAACTCGGTTATAATACTTTAACTAGTAATACAATTTTACTTCGATCGCAAAGCTCTAAAAGTACTTTTGCATGTTAATAAGAAGCTTGCAGATCCCAATGGGAACAAAAAGTAATATTTATTTTTAAATTGAAGTATAGAAATGTAAATAAATTTACAAATTCAAAATTAAAAATAAGTATTTGTAATTTTCAAATTATTTTTGACAAAAAATACCTACAAACTTTTAATACATTTCCATGAGCGTTATGGGATGCGCTTCGCGTGTTATTTTTTTTTTTAAATTTAACAATTTAAGGGAAATGATTAGAACTGATATTTATTAATTTTCTTGTAGTGAGATTAGTTTTTTTATTTTTAGGTTGCGGTATTTGGTTTTTTATGATTCTAATTTTCGTTTTTATTATTTATCAAATCGATCATTAGAGAGGTTTTCTTACGGTCACTTAGCCAAAATTAATTTTTGTGAGGCTAAAAAAATACTCTATATTTCTCGGAATTGTTTTCTTTGTTCTTTTTAATAGTTCAAATTCTAATGCCTACAGTTTTTCTAAAAGATCAATTATATTTTAAGTCTACTTCAGATCTACCATTAATATAATATTTCTACTACAATATCATTTGATTTATGTAAATAATAAATAATTTTAAATGGAACGAATTTCATAATTAAAGCAATTTTTTAGTTTAACCAGCAACCAGTCAATTAATTTAAAAATAAAACTTTTTTTAATTATATAATGAAACGGTCTGTTTCCACCGTTGTACGACTATACTAGTATAATAAAACGGTCGGTTTCTACATAGTTGTACGGTTGTACTAGAATTAGAGTATCCGCTTTCCATTTTCGTGGATTGGAAATAAAAATCGACCACTCGTAATACCGTGTTTGGAGACAACGCCGACCTAATTACTTTCTATCAATCGGCTCAGTGCTTACGGTTCTAAAAGATTCAGGTTTGCCACTACTGCTTCTTCCTCTTTTCTTCTTCTCCTTTGCTAAATTGAGATCGTGATGCTGAAGCAAATAATTTTGGTTCAATTTGATGTTTAAATTGAAATCACGATTCCATATTGGACTCCAATATTTTCGTTATGAAATAGAATCGCACATTTTATATGAGCTGCGATCCAGTATAACTCTTGAATCAGGAAGGTTGCGATTCCTTCCAAAACTCGCTTTGAACATACAATCTCATTATTTTTGGGATTGCTAGTTTACAATATCACATAACCAAGTGATAGTCACATTCATTTGACTTTTTTTTTCAAAAAAAATGATTTCATTTTTTTCCTTTTTTTATGTAGATGGCGGGTAGAGCTCCGATCCATACTAACAACTCTGCAGTTATTGCTATGATTGCAGATGAGGTATGAAGGTTTTTCAAAATTTTAGTTTTAATTTGGAAAGTTCTTGGATTGTCGTCATAGTTGTAAGTTTGTATTTGGGGATTTAGAGCTTGGTAGTAAAATATTGAATGTTCTGAAAGCCATATATTGAATTTTATTTGTTGAAACAATGCTTAATTTCCGTGAGAAAATCATAGAACAAACAATGTAAAGCTTAATATGAAGCTCTAGTTTCTTAGTAAGATTATTTTTTTTTACATAAAGTCTGACATTATCCTCCCAAAAGATAGTGATTAAGATAAATTTATGTTTTGTTGACCAGCTTGATGAGGCCATAAGTTATGCTCAAGCCTTCTGTTTGAAAGTGGTTTAGAAACCTGTTCAAGTTGTTCCTTCTTATGAAATTCAGAAAGGACTAGTGCCGTGTTGCATGCAAGACAAAAATTTGATCATTTTTTTACTCGACCGAAGTGAATGCCTTTTTAATGTCACAATATGAATGCGATAATTATGGAATATGGATGTTCAATTCGATTTTATTATGGTGAGATACTGTATTTCAAAATGTAATTTCATAATTGAAAATTCAAGGTTTGGGGTACCAGATGGTATACCAAAAATTTGATGGACCGCACTGTTGCAACCAGTTAGCGCATAGCGCAAGGCTTGCGCTATGCGCTATAGCATGCACTATTGCGTTCGTTTAGAAAATAAATTAATCAAGTACATTTTGTCCAATTGTAATTTTTTTGGGCATATTTTGTGTCATATTCAAACCGTTCAAGATTCCAAATACAAGCACTGCCATATTTTATGCATGTATTAAATATTTTTTGATGTAAAATGTAATTATATTACACAAAATTCTATAAGTTCTTATACATTCAAAATAATCCATGGATATAATATATTTGTATTTTACAAATTTGAAATTTATTCTTATAATTATGAGGTATAATGAAATTTATTTTAACTTATCAATTCTTGGTTGATTTACATTGTAGGAAAATAGGTTGTATATATATAGAAGAACTTAAAACTATTTGATGGTGTGCGACAAAAGTTTTGAATTTTTTTGCCTTACCTCAACTTAAATCCTAGATCCACCACTAGATGTAAAACTCTAAGAAAAAATGCATGAAAATACACTTTTGTAAAAAATGTTTTAAAAAAATATACTAACAAGTACTATTTTACTTTTTATAAATAAGAACAGCTATAAAGTGAAAATAAGATCAAATGAAAATAATATATGAAGTCCACAATAACAAGATTCAAATAAACAAAAGTTAAATGTGATTCAAGTGTACAATAACAAAACATAGAAATTATATTACACTTCTAAATTTTTAAAACATAGTCACTAGTTACATCTAAATAATAACTATTAATCATTATTTAAACGATCATTAATTTCTTCTTGCGAGTCATACTCTGCCGTATTTTTCCTCTGAGTCGTTATAAGTACAAATAACATGACATTTTGGGTTTAATACACTATCCAAACATTTTAAAAAGAGACAAAAACAAAATAGCGCTATTTAAAGCTATTTGTTACTTTGCGCTATGGGGAACCCTTGCGCTATTATAAGTACAATAGCGCAAGCAGTGCGCTATGTGATATTTGTCGCTATAGCGCACGCTTTGATAACACATGTTGCGCAACCGTAATCAAACAACAATCGATCATACAATCATAGTAGTTAAGGCATCAGGCTTGAGTCTTGGGCTTTTTTGTGCGACTTTTGTACAAGTGTGGATTTTTTGCTAGAAAAAAAATTGCACTACAAAATGCTAACGAAATGATAAATTTAGTGGTAATAAACATAGATTAGTAGGTACAAAGTCACAAATGCACTTCCGAAACTAAAACGATCACACATTCAAGTTTCAGCACTAAAAACATATAAGTTATAAGTCACAAACAACACAACAATGATAACAAAAGGCTATAAATAATAAAGAAATTCAAGTTTGACTTCTAATAATTCCAACTATCGTCATCATTCGAATCATCCTCCAACTCTATGTCGTAGTTTTCTTCCTTCTTTGAATCATATTCAAAACTCATCCTTTAAATCATCATCAATGGTAGTTTCTTCTTCAATTTCAACGTAACTATCATTGTTGTAAAGGCGCGCCCTTAGGTGCACCTAAGGCGAAGGTGCAAGGATTGCGCCTCGTTGGTGGTCGAGGCGCCTCCGCTAACGGGGGCGCACGTTAGGCACGCCTATGATGCTTTTTCTTGAGGCGCCGAGGCTCAAAAAAGCGCGCCTTGATAAAGCGTTGAATTTATGCCCTAGGCCCACTATCATTCGGACAATACGCACTCTCAACTTCAAAAATCGAACAATTTTGTTTGAGTTTTAGGGTCCTTTCTGTTTCAACGCATTCGATTTTGTCATAAAAAATACGCTGCTGCCTCCTCAGCCGCCGCCGCCGTTAGGTATATATTTTTAAAATATATTCAGCATGTTTCTTGTTTTTTTAACTGTTTTGCATTTGAATTAATTATTTTTAACAAGTGACTAAAACAAGGTTATGCAGTATTTTTATGTTTATTTTTAAAATATTTTACATTTAAATTAATTTAAGCTTAAAACAAAGGTTTAAACTTTAGTTTAAACTTGTTAGTTCATTCACCGAGTTATGTTTCAAATTTCAAATTTTAAATTAAAATTTAGATATGTTTTAAAATTTATTGAGTTATGTTTTAATTTTAAAGTTTAAAGAGTTATGTTTTAAATAATTAAATCCACTACTTATATTTTAAAATTTAAATTTAGTTATGTTTTAAATTAAAATTTTCTAATTTAGTTATGTTTTAAAATTAAAATTTAAAGAGTTATGTTTTAATTTTAAACCTTTAAGTTTAAAGAGTTATGTTTTAAATTTACTAATTATTTTTAAATTTTAAATTTAGTTATGTTTTAAATTAAAATTTACTAATTTAACTATGTTTAAAAAAATCATAGTTTTATGTTTCGATCATGTGTTAATTTTAGTTATGTTTTAAATTCTAATAAGTTGTGTATTATAGTTTGATGAGTTAAATAAATATTAGTTAGTAAAATAATTTAATAACTTTATTTCACTTTTTTCATTTTTGATTGGTGTGAATTCAAACATACAAACTTCAGCGGGTTCTTCCGTCGCACTTAGAAATCATAAAGCAGACATTGGATGGAACTACATTTTTTTAGCTGATGAAAACGATCCCAATAGCGTGACTTGCATATATTGCTTGAAAATTACTTCGAGGGGGGATAAATAGAGCAAAACATCAAATTGGAGGCTTTAGAAATGCTAGCACATTTCCTAAATGTCCACCCGAAGTGAAAACTATTTTATTGGAAGCCATGGCAAGTAAACAACGTAGAAAGATGCTTTCAAAACTCATGCGAGCAATGAGTTAGGGAACTATAGTTTGGATTTGGAAGATGATGAAGTTGCACCCACTAATAAGAGCTTGAACATTGGTGGAAGGAATGTTGGAAAGAAGGAAAAATCGTCAAGGGAGAATGCAAAAGGTCTGATTGATTTGCTAATGAGTAACTTGGCTTCAAGGCAAAACGCACATAACAGAATTTTAGGATCGACCAAATTGAGGCGATCAAGTACAAATGAAGCATGTGATAAAGAATTGAAAGCCAGAACCAATCAGTATATTGCTCGTTTCTTTTATCAAGCTGGTATTACATTTGATGTTGCTCGTATGTATTCATTTAAGAACATTATTGAAGCAATTGATAGATATTGATATAATATAAAGGCTCCTAAGTTGTGAATTTCATTGCTAAAGAAAGAGTTGGAGTATACAAATGAATTAATGAAGGGGCATAATGTCGAATGTGTGAAATATGGTGTCTTCATTATGTCAGATGGGTAAATAGATCAAAAAGGAATAACATTGATAAACTTTTTTAGTAAATTGTTCCGTAAGAACGATGTTTGTGGAATCAGTAGATATATCCTCTTATGTCGAATTGGAGGAAAAGATATTTGAGTTGCTTGGCAAGCTTATTTTTTAAGAACATGATGATTGCTTTGGTTTGATTTCCTTAGAATTCCTATTGATTTCAAACTATTATTGTGATGTATTTGAACCATTGTCTTCATCGGTTTCAGTGGCATTGGACGTACGTAAATATGAAGCGTATACTTCGCTATTTCGAAATGAATGATTTAACTATATATGAATTATCGAAGCGTGTTCTTCGATTGTATTTTATAAAAAATCCGATTTGATGAACCTGGTCTTATCGGCGAGTTGATGGTTATCATATTTATGTTCAAAAATTACTTGTACGAGTTACCAAACACTTTTTTACTACAATATTTTATATTATTTTTCAATTTTGGAAAATTACTTGTAGGAATCACCAAATACTTTTTTACTTTGTACAATATTTTATATTATTTTTCAGTTATGGAAAATTATCTTAAGTGGAAATATAATCATCACAAAATAATAAAAGTTTAGCATGACCTATAAAATACCGGGTAGAAATGAAAATTATTGTTGAGTTTGAAAAAATTGAGTATTTCTAATTATATTAATACAATTGAAAGCAGTGAATAAGAAAACAAAAAAAATCAATTATGAAGAAAATGGTATGATTGAAAAAATATTTTAATAAGCAATCAACTAATCTCTACTTATTCATTTTACTGAATAGAATAGAATAATCAGCATCTTGTGAATAAATCAATGGTCATGCAAAAACGCCGAGCCATGCAAAGATCTTCAAGAATCGGGAATTGCCATCAATGTCGATAGAACTTTCTATCCATGGTTTGCTAGTGATTGTCTTGATATATCAATAATTATGTGTTTACGTTAGCACTTGAACATGTGATGACTCAAGAATTATGTGTTTACGTTACCACTCGAACAGATGATGACTCAAGTATTGGAGAATCAAGTGATAAACGGGTAAAAGAAACGCTAAATGAAATGATAACAAACATCAGTCAAAGTTTAATGATAATATCTCAATCATTTTTTTCCTTGTTTAGATCGTATATCCAAAATAAATTCCATTTTAATTTATGTGCCAAGTAATTTGTTTCATTTTGTTATTTTTGAGGTGAACAAGGTGTCAAAACCAAAAGCTTCATAAACACAAAGCACTCACTTACAGGAATTCTTTAAAATCATTCATGAAACTAATGGATGTTTTAAAGCCTAAGGATGTCCATTAGAATGTGTTAAAAGATCTACCGTTCTGGAATTTTATCAATTTGGTACTTTTAAAAAAAATTGTTGTGCAGGATGTGTTGAAACATGCTACGTTTTGAATGCAATTATAAGTAGCTTTGACAAGAAAAAAAGATGTATTTGTTTTCAAAGAAGAAGAGTTGATATTTGAAGCAAAAGAAATTGCTGTCATTTTCAGCTTGCTCTTAGCAGGAATAAAAATTGACACATCTAAACATATTGAAAATGCAAGTATAGGGAAAGATGAGTGTGCATTCTTAGGAAGATGCGACAAAAAGATAAAATTAATAAAAAGAGCATTCAAATTGCGCTTGAAAAATCGATGGACAAAAATGACGTAGATCATAAAGATGTTGCTAAATTGATTATTGCGTATCTTTTATGCACCTTTTTCCTAAGCTCGGGCATGAATGCTTTGCAAAAATGTTTGTTGTCATCGATACTTCGATAGTCAATTTCGCAAAGATGAAAGACATTTCTTGGTCTGCTACCATAGAAGAGCATCTAATGAAACAAACATGTGCGCATGAAACAACCCGAACTTCCCCGGTCTCCGAAGAGAAGGGAAAGCGTGGATAGTTTTGAGAACAAGCCACAAAATAGAACGCAGATGGAAGAACATTTCATTGTATATTACAACAATGCATCAGATTACAAGAATATACAGAGTATAAATGAATATTACACAGAAATATCAGAGATTTAAATTACACTTAAATACATAGCAACGGAAAATAATACAATACACAACTAGAAGAGATATACGGATACAAAGCTTTCTGGATATCGTTCCAGCTGTAAACCAGGATCTTGTGAATATAAATCTGCAAAACCAAAACTACTAGCTGCCCGTGTCAAAATGGGGGCACCCAGAGTTTAGGTCAAAACAATAAACTCCAGGTCAGTCATGGGACTGGTGTGAGAACTAAAACAGTTATTAATCTTTATTTCAAAGATAGATAAATCAAGGGACCACACCGTATAACACGGAACGGGTTTCCTCCCAAGAATACCAGTGCATAAAACAAACAGCGCAATGCTAAATAAAGAAAAATGAAGCTGTTATAAGACCCAAGTCCTATCACACAATGCAACGCAAGCCGGGGGATAGGGTTTTCCCTTATAACAGCCAAAGAATGCTTGATACGTTTAAAACAAATCATTTGATACTATTATAAGTGTATAGTGTCAAAACAATTTCAAATCATAAGTATCAATCATAGACGGCATGGGTACCATATATCATGTCGCCATACTAGGCTCTACAATCAAAACCGCAAATGTCACGTATTTGGAAATTGGATTTCCATCTATGAACCGAGGCAAAAGATAGTCCTCTACCGATTTTAGACAATCTAGCCCATGTCTAGGAACAGCCGCAACTGCCCCTTGGATCGTCAGGGCCGGTCCACCGATGTGGATTATTATGCCTGAACAATACGTCTCCCCGCCCTATGGGGCGTAAATGAGCCAACGAATGACTCCATCGGACCAGGATCGTCCGATCAAACCGAGGTGCCTCGCAACAGCAACAACCACATAAGTCAAACTCGTCAGGGCGTGTAAAACCACTGACGCCACTTTTAGCTAGAAGGAAACGTATGCCCACCCTGATGTCCTCTCCCGTTTCTGGTTCATACCGGGTGTGAAGCTCGCGAAGTAAACGTTACACAAAGCTACGCCACAAAGGCCGTGCTTCGATCATCAACCACAAGACTTTGCTTTTCAACAGAAGCCTAGATCATTTGCATCTTAGCATGCCACACAGGCAAACCACTCTATGCAACTGATATCAGTCACACAGAATGAAATCCGATGTTGGACACACACTCCATTTACAAGTCCGTTCTGGGTCTGAACGAAACCGGAGGCACCTAGTACCCCGCATATCCATCGATCTCCAAGTACGTCTGGACGATCACCAACTGTTTCCATCTTCTTGGGTGTACATCCCAATCAAGATCATCAGTAATCACCCAAACGACGTGAAGACCTCCGGTCTTCGACCACCGTCTTCATCTTCGACTTATCGTCGTATCAGTTATTCAGAATGGGATAAACCCGGACTTTCCGAATAACTCGCGTATATTTTAAATAAGTGTTACACAAACACAACATACGCCTCATTCCAATTCATCAGTCACTAACCGTAAATTAATCAAGAGAATAATTCCCCAAATATTAACCCCGAAGGCCGAAACCAACATAAGATCAATATCCAGAAAACCATTCTGCTTAGCTAACCGACAGTTAATTTCTAAATTTCACATTCATAGGGAAAGGTTCCCATTAATTTTATTAAAGATAAATTCCTTGAATTTATTCTTTAATCTTCTTTTGAATTTCGATTCAACTAGTCGGGATTAACGAACCTTACCGAAGTAACCATTTGTTTTAATTTCCCAATCCCAACCTATTCATCCCATGAAGTAAAACTGGTAATACTTCATATCTAACACCATGGTGTTATCGGTAAATTCAATTACCATTTCACGTTCAAATCTAATTTAAGATTTAACTATCGCCTGGAGAAAAACTGGTGATACTCCATTCTCGATCTTTTCAATCTAATTAGAGATTCATTAAAACTCCACTTAGTTTTAATCTGTGACTGGGTTAAAGAATCGGTGTCATTTAAAACACGGTTCACGATAAACCCAAAATCACATCACATTTCAATCAGTCCCTAACCGCGAATTAGCAATTGAGCAGTTCCCTAAGTATTAACCCCGAAGGCCGAAACCAACATCAGATCAATACCCCAGAAACCATTCAACTTAACTAACCTCCAGTTAGTTTCTGATTTCCTTAACTTCTTTGGGTCTAAGAACAGTATTATTGAAGATACCGTTCACGACAACCCAAAATCACATTTCATTAATTATCGGGTTAAAGAACAAGTGTTATTTAAAACACTGTTCACGATAAAACCAAAAATCAATACCAATTCAATTCCAATTAAATATTGTTTAATTGGTTCACTTCATTAAATCTAAATAAAAGATTCAATCTTTTTCTCAACTGGGTTCAAGAACAGTGTTAATGAAGACACCATTCACGACAAACCCAAATCACATTTGATATTAAACACAAGGCTCTGAATAGAAAATATACCGGCTTATATTCAATATCAAATTCTACGACTAACAAATATCGTATTGGAAATAACGATATATATATATATATATCTTTCAAATCCCCATAACAAAATCTGTATCATCACGAAATCCAACATCGAAATAATCCAAAGACAATTTCGATTCAAATCCATTCCAATATATTTATTGGAAATTCTGGTTATTTTCAAAATCATTTCAAATCCAATTTATTTATTTAAAAATAAATAGAATTTTAGTTCTAGTTCAAAACTAGTTCATTTCGATAAAAATCTATTTTTATCTTTTTAAATATGGAGTTTTTCATCCCGATTCTTCCCAAACCATTTCTTATGATTTTACACAAATTATTACTATTTTTAATAATTTTATCAAGGCCCGTACAGTCGATTTCCATCAACGGCCATCGAACTGCACTTACAGCGACCTTTTCCAAATTTTATTTGGACATAATTCCAAATCCAACCGTTAGATTTCAAATCTCTAATCTTCGTTAGAAAGCTCTTTTCGATACGAACCCAACGGTTCTAGTTTCAGGAGAATCCGACGGTCGGATCTCCCGTAATATCCGTTCGAAGTCAATGGTCGAAATTCGCGAACTGCCGCGGCGCGTTCTATTCAGGCCATTATATTATATATATAATATATATAATATATACTTCGTCGATTTCAATTCAAATTGATTTCTAATTCAATTTCAATTCGAATTCATTTCTATTCATTTTCATTTCAAAACGATTTCAATTCTATTCTATTCAGATTCATTTCAAAACGATTTCAATTCTATTCCAATTCTATTCGAATTCATTTCAAAACGATTTCAATTCTATTTAGATTCATTTCAAAACGACTTCAATTCTATTCCAATTCTATTCGAATTCATTTCAAAACGATTTCAATTCTATTTCAATTCTATTCGAATTCATTTCAAAACGATTTCAATTCTATTTCAATTCTATTTAGATTCATTTCAAAACGACTTCAATTCTATTCCAATTCTATTCGAATTCATTTCAAAACGATTTCAATTCTATTTCAATTCTATTCGAATTCATTTCAAAACGATTTCAATTCTATTTAGATTCATTTCAAAACGACTTCAATTCTATTCCAATTCTATTCGAATTCATTTCAAAACGATTTCAATTCTATTTCAATTCTATTCGAATTTCGAACCATTTCAGTTTATTTCGAATTTCAAATCAATTCAATTAGATTCGAATTTCAATTCACTTTAATATTCACTTTAATTTGAATAAAATCGATATAAATATCGTTTACGTTAAAATGGCGTCAATCTATCAACGCAGCTTCATATATTTCGATTTTCAAATATTCTATTTCAAATATTTCTTTTTCAAATATTTCTAATTTAAATATTTCTTTTTCAAATATTTCTTTTTCAAATATTTCTTTTTCAAATATTTCTTTTTCGAAACTGGAATGAGGCCCAATCAATTACCATATAATGTTAATTATATGGATTTTCTACAACACATGTATATATCAACAACGATGAATAATCAACCATCATCCAAAGTGCATTCTACACTGTATAAGCATCAAATATAAATATTCAACGCTTATAACAGTCTGTCAATCAATCGATCGACATACAACTAAACAATCGGGATTAGTGTACGTCTAATATCATCCCAATACCCGTGTGGGGTTTCAAACAATCAAACGCAGATTTTATTTGTGTAGTTGGGCGATGTGTAAAATTTATCGACCCAATCAATATCAGTCAAATCAGTGTATATAAACAAATCGGCCGATTTGTTTATAGATATTTATTTATTCACATTCACGTTAAAAATTATATTTTTAACGATAAAATATTTTTAACTATATAAATATTTTATTTTCTTTCAACACATTAATTTTTAGTTCATTTACCCAATAAAATGATATTTTTATTTTTCTAACTTATTTTAGAAAATTTCGGCGGCATAACGGCACGATACTAGAAACGGGACGAGGCCTAGCCTTATCCCCGGTCTAGTGAAGGCCCACGTCATTCACACATCAATCAAATTCATTCAATTCACCAAACAATTCATTTCAAACCAAATAATCTAACCAACTACACAACCAACAAACAAGTCCATGGTCTGTGGACGATTGTGTCGGATGCTACTAAGCACCGTCTGCATCCTAGTATATATATAACTAGAAAAGGAAATTGAAGAGTGAGAAGTTCTCATTGAAAGCTATCCAATACCACGACTCTTCATTGATAGAAATCTTTGTTGTCCTCGCCTTTTTATCACCTTTGTTGCCCGTAGCCACTACATATGTAAAAATCACATTTTTACTTCGCTATTCAATATATAAAAATCGATTTTTTTTCCATGCTATTCAATATATAAAAATCGAATTTTTACTATGCTATTCAATATATAAAAATTGAATTTTTACTTTGATAAAAATGAAATCTTTACATTGATAAAAATTGAGTTTTTACATCGATAAAAATTATATTTTTATACTTCTCCTCCATTGTAAAAAAAGGAAAAAAAATCACATCTTTATGTGATAAAAATCATCACTCTATATGTATTAAAAATTAAAACTTTACTTACAAAAATCACCTCTTTATTTACAAAGATATTTCGTATAAAAATCGCAGCTTTACTATCATAAAAATCAAAGTTTTAAGGAGTTAAAATCGAAAGGAAAACTCACAGCATTTTGGGTTTCAATCGACGAAAGAAAAAGGGCTTCTCTCCGCCAAGGTAGTGGCGCCCGAGGGCTGTGGAGTCACTGTCGCGTTGGAGGGGCGATCAGTGTGGGGTCGCGGCGGAACCAAGGGGAGCTGCACGGTTTTAAGGGAATAAGGATGAGAGAGGGAGGTCAGAGGCTAGGGGGTTGGACTAGGTGGCTGAGCAGAGGGGCGTAGGGCCTGCAGGTGGCGGAGGAAGGTTGCGCAGGGGTGCGGGGTCCCTCCGGTGGCCAACGGTGGCGATTCTGCTTTGGGGGGGGGGGGGGGGGTTTAGGTCGATGGAGAGAGGAGCGGGAGCTGGAGGCGAGGGGGGAGAAAAGCAGATCAGAGCGGCGGTGGAATTGACGGCGCTCAGGCGAGGTGGCGTTGATGGGGAGGAGCGACGAGGAAGAACGGGGTTTTTTTTTTGAACGTTGACCAGAAGTGAGAAGAGAGAGAGGGAGAGAGGGCTTATATGGTATATTTTATATTATTTAATTATTCCAAAAAGTACGTTTTAAATTCGGACTCGAAACAAGGCCCACCGCCTGTCGTCCCTAGCGTTTTACCCCCATTCCGAACACAATGGGATATGTATCGTAAGCTGATTCGATCATTTCGATCAGTTTTCGTCAAAATCGAAATATAACTCTATATATTGAATTTGAACGCGCATTTCAATTTACCGGGGTCACATACGAACCCGAAAAATTCCCGAAAAATATTTTCTAGCTTCGTATTAACGATACGGTCCTAACAAAACTAGTTTCGACGAATTCTGAGACCGTTTGAAAAATGGCCATTTTCCAGTCGATTAAAATCAACTGAAACTGGCCAAACACGTTTTCCATTGCCACGCTCACATATTGATTCGAAAAATTATGAAATTTGGAATCTAGCAATAAATTTACATCACGGACCCAACAAAAGTGGTTTCGTCGAAATCCGAGGTCGTTTGCAAAATTTCCATTTTTAAGGGCCTGAATTCCATAGCGACTATTCAGAAAATTCATTTGGACATATCTTTTGATTCCCGTTATGAAATTTCAATTTTTCGGATTCGTTGGAAAGATATTCACAATTAGATTCCATCATTTTTGGTTTCACCAAAATCCGGTTTATTTTGCACCCGGTATGTTCAATTGAAGTTTGAAATCGAATTATCGAACTACCGCGCCATTTTCAATTCTATTTATAATTATATATAATAATTATATTCTAACGACGACGCGTATAAATATATACGTTCGAATTATATTCAAAATAAATTTCTCGTCGATATTATTTAAAATAATTCATTTTAAATAATTAAAATTCGCTAAAATTGCCAAAATAAAAATTTTAAACTGGCCCAGATTTTCGGGTTGTTACAGCGCACAGACATAAGCGAAGAAAAATCACTACATGCACCACAACTCTATTGGTATTCAAATTGCTTTTCTTCGCTTATTTCTGTGAGCACGTATTTGTTTCATTAGATGTTCTTCTATGGTAGCAGGCTAAGAAACGTCTTTCGTCTTTGCGAAGTTGACTATCGATAATAACAAACTTTTCTGCAAATCATTCCTCCTCGAGCTTAGGAAGAAGGTGCATAAAAGATACGCAATAATCAATATAGTAACATTTTTATGATCTTCGTCATTTTTATCCATCGATTTTTCAAACGCAATTTGAATGCTCTTTTTATTAATTTTATCCTTTTGTCCTTGGAAGCATCTTCCTAAGAACGCACACTCATCTTTCCATATATTTGCATTTTCAATATGTTTAGATGTGCCAATTCATATTCCTACTAAGGGCAAACCAAAAATGGAGGCAATATCTTTTGCTTCAAATATCAACTCTTCTTCTTTGAAAACAAATACATCTTTTTCCATGTCAAAGCTACTTATAATTGCATACGTAGCGTTTTTCAACACATCCAACACAATTATTCTTTTTTCAAGTACCAAATCGATAAAATTCTAGAACGGTAGATCTTTTAACACATTCTTATGGACATCCCTGGGATTTAAAACATCCATTAGTTTCATGAATGATTTTAAAGAATTCCCGTAAGTGAGTGCTTTGAATTGCTTTGTGTTCATGAAGCCAAAAGTTGACACTTTGTTCGTCTAAAAAATAATAAAATAAAATAAGTTGGCATATAATTTAAAATGATACTTATTTTAAATATACGATCTAAAATAAAAAAAATTCTCGAGATATTACCATTAAACTTCGACTGATATTTGTTATAATTTCATTTAGCGTCTCTTCTGCCTGTTTATCACTTAATTCTCCACTACTTGAGTCATCATGTGTTCCAATGGTAACGTAACCACATAATTATTGAGTCATCACCTGTTCAAGTGGTAATGTAAACACATAATTATTGATATATAGACAATCACTAGCAAATCATTAATAGAAAGTTCTGTCGACATTGATGGTAGTTTCCCGGTTCTTGAAGATTTTTGAATGGCTCTGCGCTTTTGTACCTTATTTTTTGCATTTAATTGTATTAATATAATTAGAACCATTCAATTTTTTCAAATTCAACAGCAATTTCTGTTCGGTATTTTCTAGGTCAAGCTGAACGTTTATTATTTGATGTTGATTATATTTCAATTTAAGGTAATTTTGCATAATTGAAAAATAATATAAAATATTGTACGAAGTATAAAGTAAAAAGCGTTTGGTGATTCCTACAAGTAATTTTCCGTAATTGAAAAATAATATGAAATATTGTACAATGTAAAAAAGTTTGGTAATTCTTACAAGTAATTTTTGAAAATAATTATGATAACCATCAACTCGTCGATAAGACCAGGTTCGTCAAATCAGATCTTTTTATAAAATATAATCAAAGAACTCGCTACAATAATTAAATCATTCATTTCGAAATAGTGAAGTACACACTTCATATTTACGTACGCCCAACGCCACTAAAGACAATACTTCAAATAGATCCCAATAATAGTTTGAAATCAATAGGAATACTAAGGAAATCAAACCAAAGCAATCAGTGATCAAAGCAATGAAATCTAGGCCATGGTGTTGACCCAATTTTATCAATGTGTTGCAATGAGTCAACTCAATTTAGTCAATGTGTCGACTCAATATACGCCTCTCCAATAGGTAATTACATTACATTAGTAATTAGGTAATTAGCCACTTAGACAAGATTTGTGGGTTGCAAAAACACACATTTGCACTTCCTTTGTTTGCTAAATTCTTGCTTGCATCTTAAAACCCCTTAAACTCACAAAACATAAAATATGTGTTTATCTCAGCTGAAACTAAAGCAACGTATTTGAAAAGTTAGGACAATTGTCACTCGCTAATTAGCCGAAGATAAAGCTGTTGCTCTCAAAATGGAATCGAAGATGCTAGGGCAAAGATGAAATTTGAATCGGCAATGCTAGAATTGAGGTAGAGTATGCTGATTTAAATGGATTTTTTATTTTGAATTTTTTTCCTCTAGATCCCTAGCCGAAACATGAATTAAATTGGTGTAAATGAAACATGAATGCGCTAAACAATTCAGGATTTACCCAAATTCTTTAAAATAAATCTATGTAAAAATATCATGTCTTTATTTTTGACATTTTGGGGTAAAATCGCCGATCGGTTTAACATCGAAATTTAACCATTTTCTATTTCTTTTGACTATGTTGTAGTATATGTAGTCGCATAATAGAAATTGAACCATTTTCTTTTCCTTTTGACTGACGGTGGCATGTTGCCCAGTCATGTGCAACCTTTCTCCCGCTCCGAAAGCGCATCGCATCTCTCCATGTCAATGTATCACTTTCGAAAACCAACTCATCCTCTATTTCAACATTTGAACTATCTCCTTCCATCATGCGGTCGGTCATATACTCATTTGGGACATCAATATCTTTCAAAGTAAGTGTATCAATCAAATCGCTTCGCCTAAAGTGGTTCTTTAAATTTTGATTGTAACTGATAAACACTGGCTTTTGTTGCCTTTCATGCTCAAGTCTATTACGCTTTTTGATATGGATCTAATTAAAAAATGCTAATAACAAAATGATATTATGTTTGAGACTCAAAAATACGAACAATTAGAATTTGAAATTAGTATGGAGTATTATGCAACAAACTCATATGCTAAAAAATGCTCTAATTTATTTCGCAACCGGATACACTACAAGTCAAGGTTAAAAAATTTATCGTAAATTTTTGAAGTGCAAGGGTTGAATTTCCATATAAGCCCCACTACTATGCTAGAGAAAAAATATGAACTAATTAATATTTAATATCACTTATCCAAATTTTTAAACTAAAAGTATAAACTAACGCTTACCAGGGGATCATGTCTCTAGATTTGATCGCTAAATTAGTACCAAATTGCCTCTTTGTTTTCGTATATAAAGTTAATTGATCCATTGTCTTCTCTTGCTTGTCAGACGAAAGAAATCTCTCAACATATTCGTACAATCCACATGTTGCTTCTTCATTATGCTCAATGAAAGGATCTTTGTAGAAGATTTGTAGATTGAGAAAATGACCCGTCGCATGCAATGGATAATGAAGTTGATATTTTCATCTTTTATCAATTATGACAAAAATATCTTTGTACTTCTCTTCATCTTTAAAAAAAAATTCAATGGTTTCTTTAGCTCGATCCATTGCTTCATATAAGTATCACATTGTCGGTCTTTCTCAACATCAACTAGTCGAAGAACATGAACCAGAGGGCCCATCACTTCAAGAGTATATGTGGTGTCATTTCAAAAGTGTATATTCAAGACCGTATCATAAGCTTTCTTCCCTTTTATTTCTTTTGCCCACTTACTTCTACTCCACTATTCGATTGTGAACATTGCACGTAGAGAAGTTTTTGAGTTATGCAAAATAGTTGCAAAACGTGTAACTCCAAATCTCACTAGTTCTTTGTTTCCATTAAACTTCCTTATCAATTCAATACATCACTATGGTTATGAGTAAATCCCGAAAGGGCAACTCCTTTTTGAATTGTGGTTTCCAACTTATTTATTTTTCCAATATTCTCGAGAATGAGGTCAATGCAATGAGCCGCACAAGGAGTTCGATATAAAATTTTCCTTTTTGCAATTAGTAACTCACCTAGATCATAAAAGAAAAATATGAATTTCATTAGTTTCAACAAAGATGAATAATTATCGTATAAAATTTTATAAATAGGCATTTAATAATTAAAAGTAGAACTCACTTCCTAATTTAAAATTACTTGCATTATCCGTTATAACGTGAACAACATTCTCCACTTTCTTTCGACAAACTTGTCAAGTAACTCAAATATATTTTCCCCTGATTTGACATAAAAGGTTGCATCTACTGATTCCACAAACATTGTTCCTAAAGAACAATTTATTGAAAAGTTTATCAATGTTCTTCCCTTTAGATCTGTGCACCCATTTGATATGATGGAGCAACCATATTTTACCCATTTGGCTTTATTCCCCTTCATTAATTCATTGGTGTACACCAACTTTTTCTTTTTCAGTGGAACTCTCAATTCATGATAACTTGGAGGCTTTAGAATAAGTTCATATCTACCAATTGCTTCAATTGTGTCATTAAATGAATCCATACGAGCAACATTAAATGCAATATCGGCTTGATAAAAAAACAAGTAATATACTATTGGTTCAGCTCTAAATTATTTATCAAATGCTTCATTTATACTTGATTGCCTCAATTTGGCCGATCCTAGAATTCTATCTTGATCACTTTACTTTGAGGCCAAATTACTCGTTAGCAAATCAATCAGACCTTTTGCATTTGCCCTTGACGATTTTGCCTTCTTTCCAATATTCCTTCCGTCAATGTTCATTCTCTTATTAGCGAGCGCAACTTCTTTAACTTCATCATCCTTCAAATCCAAACTATAGTTTCCTAACTCATTCCTCGCACGAGTTTCAAAAGCGTCTAAGTTTTTGCATTGTTTACTTGACATGGCTTCCAATAAGATAATTCGCTTCGGATGGACATTTAGGACACGTGCTAGCACTTCTAATGCCTAAAATTTAATGTTGTTTTGCTTTATTTATTACCTTCGAAGTAACTTTCAAGATATACATACAAGTCATGCTATTGGTGGTGTTTTCGTTCGCTAAAAAAATGTAGTTTCATCTAACGTCTACTCTACGATTTTTAGGTGCACAGAAGAATCTGCTGAAGGTTGTGTGTTTAGATCCATATCAACCTGAAATGAAAAAAGTGAAATAAAATTATTAAAGTATTTTACTAACTAAAATTTATTTAACTCATTAAATTATAAACATGACTTATTAGCATTTAAAACATAACTAAATTTTAAAATTAAAACATAACCATAACATAACACTATATTTTTTAAATATAATTAAATTAGTAAATTTTAATTTAAAACATAACTAAATTTAAAATTAAAAAAATAACTAGTAAATTTAAAACATAACTCTTTGAACTTAAAGGTTTAAAATTAAAACATAACTCATTAAATTTTAATTTTTTAAATATAACTAAATTAGTAAATTTTAATTCAAAGCATAACTAAATTTAAAATTTAGAATATAAGTAATAAATTTAGGGAATTTTATTGAGAAAGACAAACATTCAAAAAAAAAAAAAACGCAATGACGGCTCTTAAAAATTTAGTCATAAGGATAACATATAAAAAAATGAAACTATACAGTATTATTATATGAGAAGGTTATGCAAAACTGATATCGTGCATATTGACCTCAAAGAATTTTTGTTCTTATGGTATATTTAGTTGAAAAGTTTGTCCTCAGTGAAAAATTGAGACCTTGTCCTTAGAACTAAAAAATTAATGAATTTTGCCCTCCATCATATTTTCCTGTAAATATAATAATTTAAAACATAACTCTTTAAACGTTAAAATAAAATAAAACTCAATAAAATTTTAAAACATATCTATTTAAAATTTAAAACATAACTTAGTAAATTAGCTAACAAGTTTACACTAAAGTTTAAACCTTTGTTTTTAAGCTTATATTAATCTAAATGCAACACGATTCAAAAAAAAACACGTTGCATAACAATTAAAAAAATCATGCTGCATAACCTTGGTTTAGTCACTTGTTGTGCGGTTATTGAAACACAAAATTTAAGTCATTGGATCTGTTTGTCTTTACGTGAGGGATGGAAATCAGAGGGCAATCTAATGATGAAGGTTCATTGTGTCACCGTTTGTCTATTTTTTATGTTCATTATAAACTTTCCCTTAATTTAAATGCAAAACAATTAAAAAAATGCTCCAAATATTTAAAAAAACGACGACGACAACAACAGAGGCAACGGCGATAGAGGAGGCGACGGTAGAGGCAAAACAGAGGCTTAAGTCAGTGGCGTTATTTTTTTTGTCAAAGTTGAATGCGTTGAAACGAAAAGAAAATCCTAAAAATCAAACAAAATTGTTCGATTTTTGAAGCTGAAAGTGGGTCGTCCAAGGGATAGTGGGCCTAGAGCATTAAATCAACGCTTTCTCAAGATGCACTTTTTTGAGCCTCGGTTTCTCGAGAAAAAGTGCTAGAGGCATGCCTTACGTGCGCCTCCATTAGCGGAGGTACCTCGACTACCAACGAGGCACTATCCTTGCGCCTTTGCCTTAGGCGTGCGACATAACAAATATGCATACAGTTTGGTTTTGATTAGGGCCAGAAAAAAATCAAAATCAAAGCTCAAATTTGAACTAAATCCATGAATTTTTTAAAGCTTTTGGTATCATATATCCTTTCCGTTCTTTCAGTTCTTCTCCATGCCTTAGCAATCAACCTCGATTTTGAGAGGAGTGGTAGATGTTTCCTACATAAATTTTAAATCTCAGATATCAATCATGTTTCTTCTCTAGGTATTATGTCGGGGGATCTTGGATGAGACGAGTGCGGCTCCGGCGCCAATATCAGATTTACATCTCGGATCTTAAAGTTCATCTCAGGACCATATCAGAGTATATTTTGTGTTAAAAATTAATTTGATTAAATAATAATATTTGCGTTTACTAAAATATATAGAAAATTAAGCTAACTTGATTTGTCAATGAAACACTAACACATCAATGTAATTTATAACGAAAAATGTAAAACCATTTTATTTATTATTTGATGAGTAATTGAATAAAGTAAAAAAAATACACGATGTCTAATTCATATGTCACTGCAAACAAGTCCGCCATAAAAATGTTACAATCAGAGGGTGTCATTTTCGTAACCTTTTATATTATAGGAAGAAGCTATAAATGTACTTACCGGAACACCAGGCAAGAAGCTACAAATGCGTACAACAAAAATAATTTTCGGTCAATACGAAGAGTTTAATAAAATCCGCTTATCCGAGGGAATATATTTTGAGAATGCCAAAAAACTTTACTACAACTAAGACATAACCTCATGACAAACAAAATTTCATTAAAATAGAGAAAACCCTAACATATTTATGGAGAGTAGCGAGTGAAGCTGCTTTATCGAAAGTAAGAGCGAGCTGTCGAGAGTCAAAAGCAGTTGCGTGCCGTCGAGAGTTGGAAGTGTAGTTTGATTTTTTTTATTTATGAAAAAATGGAGTTTCATTTTTTCCTGTGGGGAGAAAGTTCGACTATTTGATGAAGGAGTTCGATATTTTAAAGAGAGGAATCAGATAACAAAGCAAGATTTGTGTTGATTGATGATGGGCTGAGAATCAGATGAGTTTATTTTTACCCAAAAACCGATAAATCAATCGATATCTCGGGAATATCATTTTGCTTTGAATATCGGTCGATATATTCAAAACGAGATATCAACCTATATCTTCTGTTTTTTTTTGTTTCAGCCTTCAACCAAGATATCAGTCGAGATTTAAAACACTGTTTCCTACTAGGTTGGGCTGGAATGTTTATTTTGATTTATTTTTGGACCGGACAGACTTAGGTTGCCAGTTAATTTTCAGTTTATTAAAGTGATGGTTAACTTGGGCTTCATAATAACAAGGGTTTTAAGCGGCAGCAGAGGAGGCGACGACAGAGGCGGAACAGACGGCGGTAGAGTAGGCGACGACAGAGGCGGAACATGCGGTGGAGGTTTAAGGTGATGGCGTGATTTTTTTCTTGATCGAAGTTGAAAGCGCTGAAACAAAAAGGGAAATCCTAAAAATCAAACAAAATTGTTCGATTTTTGATGCTGAGAGTGGGACGTGTCCAAAAGATAGCGGGCCTAAGGCATAAAATCAACGCTTTCTCGAGATACGCCTTTTTGAGCCTTGGCGTCTCGAGAAAAAAGGCCACAGGCACGCCTTACGTGCGCCTCCGTTAGCGGAGGTGCCTCAACCACCAACGAGGCGCAATTCTTGCGTCTTCGCCTTAGGCGCGCACCTTAACAAATATGCATGCAATTCAGTTTTGATTAGGGTCAGGAGAAAAAAAGAATCAAAATCAAATACGCAAAGCCAAATCAAAGGCAATCAAACTGAAATGAAACCTAAAATCAAAGGAGGTAGGAATCGATAGAACAACTTGTGCAAAATCAAACTTTGATTTCATCTTCAACAAATCAAGCTCAGATTTGAACGAAGTCCATAAATTTTTTAAAAGCTTTTGGTGTCATTTTTTCTCTCTGTTCTTCTTTCAGTTTTTCTGCATGCCCTAGTAGTCAACCTCGATTTTGAGAGGAGTGGTAGATGTTTCCTACTAAGATTTTAAATCTCGGATATCAATCATGTTTCTTCTCTCGGTATCCTATCGAGGGGATCTTGGACAAGACGAGTACATCTCCGGCGCCAATATCAGATTTACGTCTCAGAGCTTAAAGTTCATATCAGGACTATATCAGAGTATATTTTATGCTAAAAATTAATTTGATTACATAATAATATTTGCACTTACTAAAATATATTGGAAATTAAGCTAACTTGATTTGTGAATGAAACAATAACACATCAATGTAATTTATTTATAAAGAAAAATGTAAAATCAGGTTATTTATTATTTGATGAGTTACTGAATAAAGTGCAAAAAAAACACGATGTCTAATTCATAAATCACTGTGAACAAGTCCCCCATAAAAATGTTGCAATCAGAGGGTGTCGATTTCATAACCTTTTATATTATAGGAAGAAGCTATAAATGTACTTACCAGAACACAAGGCAAGAAGCTACAACTACGTACAACAAAAATAATTTTCGGTCCGTACGAAGAGTTTAATAAAATCCACTTATGGCGGGATGTATTTTGATAATTCTAACAAACTTTACTACAAGTAAAACATAACCTCTTGACAAACAAAATTTCAATAAAATAAAGAAAACCCTAACATATTTTTGGAGAGTAATGAGTGAAGCTGCTTTATCGAAAGTAAGAGAAAGCTGTCGAGAGTCAAAAGCAGTTGCGTGCCGTCGAGAGTTGGAAGTGAATTATAGGAAAATGGAGTTTTATTTATTTTTCCTATGAGGGGAAAGTTCAATTATTTGATGGAGTTCAATCTTTTAAGGATAGGGATCAGATAACAAAGCAAGATCTGTGTCAATTGATGATGGGTTTAGAATCAGTTAGATGAGTTTATTTTTACCCAAAAATAATAATAAATCGGTCGATATCTCGGGAATATCATTTTGCTTTGAATATCAATCGATATATTCAAAACAAGATCTCAACCGATATCTTCTGTTTCGTTTTGTTTTAGTCTTCAACCGAGATATCGGTCAAGATTCAAAACACTCTTTCCTACTGGGTTGGGCTAGAATGTTTATTTTGATTTATTTTGGGACTGGACAGACTTAGGTTGCCAGTTAATTTTCAGTTTAGTAGAGTGATGGTTAACTAGGGCTTCAAAATTACAAGGGTTAGTATAATTTATTGTTCAGTTTAATTTGATTATGACTGGGATTTAATTTAATTTGCTTTACAAAAGTAATTATTATAACTTAATTAGCTAACCATTGAAACTCGAAAACATGGCCAAAACCAAAAATCAAAACAGAAATTTTTGAAATTTCTTGAATTGTTTGAAATAAAGAATATTTTTAATGATCAAACCGAGATTCCAAAGACTCGAATCTCTGTTAAAACAATTGAGGGTGATCTGCCTATGTTTGTTATTAAAAGAAGAATATACAAATATGTTGGGTGAAAAACAACATGACATAGAAAGCCTGCCTCTGCATTTTAGTTTTTTACTCCCCGCTTATATTTGTTTCAAAACGCATTTTTGTATATTTCAGCACAATAGCTTCAAATTATTTACCGTTGCTATTGACTTCTGTTTATAAGTTTAAATGTGTTGAACTATGTCCATATATGCACGGTTAAAATAGTCCTACAATCTGTTCAGCTGGATAGTTGACATATTTAAACTAGAAATTTGTAGGAAGCCAATTTCCAACAAATTCATGTTCATATCAGATATGGGTATTAACAGACAATATATGGCTTTCAGTTTGGTAAAAAAAATATAAGCCAAATTCTATTTAGACCCAGGAATTTGCTGAGTATACCCAGAAAAACCGATGACAAAACTTCTCCTGCTTTGCAATATTTTTTTTTTCAGCATACCTCGTAGAGCTCCTAGAGATTTTTTTAATCTACCTCGTAGAGCCCCTACGGGATTCTTTACTTTACCTCGTAGGGACTTTATGAGGTAAGGTAAAGAATCTCGTAGGGGATCTATGAGGTAGACTATAAAATCTCGTAGTGCCCCTACGAGGGAGGGTAAAAATGTCTTTTTTTAATAATACATGGGTGAACTCAGCAAAATACTGGGTTCACCTTATTTTTTCAGATTTGCTGGGTTTACTCAGCAATTTCTTGGGTCCAAATAGAATTTGCCAAAATATAAATACGAGCTCCTAGAGTTTTTCTTGAATTCTTTCTTAGGATACCATAACAGTGTTTTTGCTGGCTGGAGTTGGTAATGTTGATCTAAGGAGAAACACAAACTATCTTATTGTCGATTCAAGTATGCTCCTGGTTCATTTTTGTATTTGATAATATCTGGTTTATACTGATTTTGTTTTGGTATCGATCTCTCCAGCGGTTTGTTCCAAATAACCCAATGGCAACAGACTTACATAATCATGCATAAATTTGGTTAACATTGACTTGATATATACCATAGAAACACTCCATATTGCCTCCCATTTTGGATACTATATTATGCTACGTGCAGAATCATTTTTAGGGTATTATTCCACACATCATTATCATTTTAATTCTCTTATTATTGCATACTGGAAAATGTAGAGTAGATCTTTTTAATTATTCATGTTTATGAAGTTTGAAATATTAACATACTTTGATGTTATCATATTGAACTTATCTTGGTTGTATTACATCCGAACCAGATGATTTGATAGAATTGTTTTTTTTTTCCTTTTTTTTTCATTATTCTTTTTGCATTTTTAAGAGATGACTATCTGTATTGATATGTAAAGTATTGTTGTTGAACAGAAACCACAGTCAAAGCAATCGAGGATGCTTTCAAAGACTCCACTTCCAAAGAAGACATTGCAATTGTTCTCATTAGCCAATATGTAAGTTTTACAAAAACCTACAACGTTCTTATTCACTTGATAATAATTTGTGATTAGGATTAAGATTGAACAACCAAAGGTAATTGATTGTATTTCCAAGATTAGGTTGTCATAATTGTAGTTTGTAATGTTTATTAATGGGATATTTAATGCAGTTTTAACTCTTATGATTCATAGTGATATTCTGGTTCACGTTTTGTTAAAAAACAATACAAGTCACATCCTTGTATTTATTTGTATTATACATGATTGATGAAATCAATGTTGAGCCTAAAAGTTGTTACTTCTTTTAATTGTTATTCAATCTAGAGAATCACTACAAGAAAAACAGCAAATACAGCGGCAAAATCCGCTTCTAATCCGTCGCTAAACAGGCCTTAGCGACGGATTTCCTACATAACGTGTTGTCGGTAAAAACCATGACGGTATCAATGTCAGATTTTGCGACGGAATTTTGCATGAGTTTACCGACATTTTTCCATCATCTTACTAATTTTTTAATAAAAATAAAATTTTATTTATTAATTTAATTTTAATTTATATACCGACTATTTACCGACGGATAATTAATTAATAATAAAATATTATTAGAAAAGGCGTTGGTAAATCCTTACTAATTACCAAGGGATTAGCGACGAATAAATTGAGACAAACTTAACCTCCCTTTTTTGTTGGTAATCCGCTATTACTCCCCTTCTGATCTGCCTATATATATATATATATATATATATATAAATACACACACACACACATCCCACACATATAACTTGTGTTCCATTCAATACACAATCCTAATTTAAATACAACACAATTAATATCAATGCACACATCTCATAATCAATAATCAATGTATTATATTAATCACTCTTCTAATAATCAACATTTAACATTACATAATAGACATACTAAACATTCTTACATCAAAAATACATAATACATCCATAATATTTCATAAACACTGAACAAATTTTCTTTTAGTTAAAATAATACCTCCTCCTCCAATATCTCTACTATTTGGTTCTTCTATAATTAAACACTGAAACCTCTGACATGCTCTTTGCAGTGTTGCTAACCATCCTTGGGCTCCAAAAGCAACTCCACTATCTACTAAATCACTAAATAGTTGGTGAGTTTGAATATATGCATCTACCTTCATACGCTCAACCCATGTTACCTAAGATTTTTATAATACATGCATACATTTTATACCATTAATTTAAACTTCTTTATTCATGAATTTAGTGGGAAGGAATTACCTTGAGTATAGGGAAAAATTACTGTTGGTTCCACTTGCAATTACATTTACTTTTGATGTCTTGGAAATAATTGTTGGAAACAATTCTATCCATTTAGCCTGTAAATATAGGGAAAAAATAAAAATCATATCTATGATGACGTAAGTTTAAATAGGAATATCAAGCTAGAACTTTCGTCAAAAGTTAACTTGTCAAAAGCTTACCCATCATATGCAGAAACAGCTTCAAACATGTGAGGACGCTCATCCAATTCTTTGAGATCAAGATGACTTGAAATTTCTTCCGACGTTACTGCTTCCGAAGCATCCTAAGATAATGACAAGTTCAATACACTTTTGGTCAAACAAAATGTGCAAATATTAGGCTGCAGTTGGTTTAACATTTTTAAGTTTTTGAGCTTTCATCCATATAAAAAATGAGTGCGTGCATGTAAATTGAGAAAAACGACCAATTTTAAAATGAAGTTAGAGTAGAAATAGAAAACAACTTTTTGTTTTTGTTTTTTGTGTTTTGAAAAATAACACAAGTGCCAGCAACCATACATCATTCTGTCGTCCCTTCATCCCTTTTGCCGTTACTTTCAACCCCTCATTCGTCCCTCCATTATTCTCATATTTTGTAATTAATTTTAAAAATTCAATCAACCTGCGTGCATCTTCCCATATTATACATATACAACTGGTATAAATTGATGCATTCTATATACCAATCAATGAATGCAATTTCAGCACCAGATATACAATTGCATTCAATATATGTGTTTTGTTTCATTTTTAGAAGGCAAAATATACCAGCTTGGATCACTGCTGTATCTTTCCAATGAGGAAAAAGGGGAAAGGAATATTTTTGTATTTCAACTTGCCTAGGCAAGCAAATCACCTCAGCTGTACCCTTTATTGCTGATTATTTGTATCCCCTAATTGGGCCAACTTTAAAGACATTCCCACCTTAGTCATTATGACGTTCACTGTACAACCTTAAATATATACATACTAAATTTCAAGGCTTCTGTATGGAAGATATTAAAGCCCATCTCAACATAGCTCCTATATTTATCTGATTTATCTCCTAGTGAACCCACAGCCAGAATTATAGACAAATGCACATACATACATATTTATGAAAGTGTACAAACCAAACAAGCATGTGCAGGTTGCGCTTTATAGTTTAATTAGAAAATAGGACAGTTTCACGCGAATTAAGCTAGCTAGAAAATCAATGAAGTGGCACAAATCGTGCAAAGTACAGATGCTACCTGAAAAGAGGAGCCACCACCTACCTAGCCGTCTTGCCCAAGGCTGCACCACCGCAAACACCACAGCAACATCGCTTCTCTCGTCATCACGAAATAATCCCAAAGTCTTGATAATCCCAAACATCATTAGGCTACTGCTCGACATTCAAGAGCAAATAAAACAAGAGGTGGCCGCGTAAATTGGTGAATTAGGATGGAGTCGAGCGAATAGGGAAGAAAAGCGGCTGGATTGACAATTCCTCTTGCCAAACAAAACACTGAACCGAAAAGTAACTTTTATAAAATAGCATGGTGCAATATGTAAATAAAATAATAAATACAATTTCCAGCTTTACAATCATAAAAAAAATCTTATCCCATGAAAAATACAATAGCTAATTTTACTGCTTTACACAAAAATCAGACAACAAAAAGAACTCAATTTTGAAAACAGTGTGTCTGCAAATTGCATATAACTTCTAGCATGTAATTTATCATTCATTTTGAAGACAATATGAATGCATACTGGTCACTTAATGTTGTTTGTGTGCTTATATATAAAAGCGTTCAATGACATGTATAACATCCAAATGCAACCGATTTCCACTGCAAGTTCCAATTTATATATAGTTAGAACTCAGAAGTAGAGGGCCGTTACATCATATTTCTGGATTAATATTGACAATCAATAACATGTGTTAGCTTCTTCGTGTATAATTTTTGTTGAACTGTAAATTATGCATTGTAATTTTCAAAAATATAAAGTTTCCAAACTATCATGTTTCCTGGATTTAGTGTCGTGATTAACCATAAAGCAACATTATCAATTCATTTTTCTTCACTAATAATTTGAGGAAACTATTTTTTATTCTTTTTTCAGTAACTGAAGAAAACAATCCCAGTAAAAGTATTAAACTTTGTGACAAAATCTAATTTTCCTGCTGAGACAAAATTAAGTTGCTACTTCAATTATGTGAACTCAAAACATTTATATGCAATAAAAGAGACAAAACACAATTTGGAAGAGAATCATCTTTCCCAGTGAGGTCAAACGGAGCTAACTATGGAAAATGGTGACGAGTGATTAATCATTTACAACCAATTTCAAGAGCTATTCATTGCAGATTCAGGAAATAAGCACAAAACATAAGAAACTTGTTTTAACCTCCAAACGTTAAGGGGTAAACTTAAATTGAACTCAGAAACGTACATGAGTTAGAAATCTAACAAGAGGGAGTGCAGATTTAGATACCTTATAGGAGAGCAAGAGACGGAAGCTGCCAATTGCAATAGTGGACGGAAGAAATCGAATCTAAAAAGAAATCTATTGGCGAGGACAAGATCTCACTGGAAACCACATTTGAGGTGAAGGAGATCGAATAGCCACGGCGATGTGGCATTAGGTGGGGGTGAAAGGGTAGGACATTCTCTATAGCAAAAACTACATTTGAGGGAAGGTATGAATGAAAATGAAATTTTGTTCAGCATTTTTGGGGATTTCGCTGTAAGAATCGTATGTGGAAGAAATTGAATGGTCGTGAAAATAACGCGGGCATGAGCCAAAAATTTGGTGATGGAGCCAAAAGTCTGGATCTGGAGCCAAAACGTAGAAATAATTTAAAGGAAACTGTATAAATAAATGTGGAAAATAGTGAGAAGTCCAAACTTAAGAAAAGTTTTGGTGAAAAGAATGAAAAGTTTAGAAATTGGCCAAAAGGACAAATGCTAGTGCAAGTGAAAAATGGATTGTGGGCCCACTAAATTCCATGTTAAGTGAAGATGTGGACTTATGGCCAATTTTGAAACTTTCCATCTTTTGGCCAATTTATTTGCAAGGTTTGTCCTTTAAAAGAAAATTATATAAATGCAACAATTATATCAAAAGGAAGGTTTTTAATTTATATTACAGTTGACAAGAAAATACACTTGTTCAAAATATGTGTATTGAAATTGGTAGAAAAGCACTGTTGTGAAAAATACCTTTTCGCAGGTGGGAAAACATAGTTGCTAAAATTTACGTATTCATAACTGGTAAAAAAACACAATTACTAAAAATATTTTTACTACAACCGGTAGAAAAGCACGAAAAATTGCATTATGACAATTACTAGAAAATTGCATTAATATTTTAATATTAAATTAAATTTTGATTTTAATATTAATAATCAGTTGTAAAAATTACTATTTTTATTCCAACTGGTAAGAAAATGAAGTTTGTAAAAATTACTACTTTCTAGAAATGATCCTATTAAATTTCAAATTTCACGTTACTTTATATGAAAGTAATAACGTACAATTGATTATAAAAGATTATTAATTAATGGTAGCTCTCTTATTTTCAAATAAATAAATATCATTTATTATTTATTAGTCGCGCTTATTAGTTATTGCTTCTGAATTATTTAATAGTGATTTTAATTGTTAATTAATTATTTTGTTGTAGTTTTCAAATTCTAATTCTAATTTTTTTGAATATTAATAAATTTATCTTGGAAATTTTTAATTTTTAATTTTTTTTTGAAATATTAAATGTTAAATATAACTAGTATTTACGTTAACCAATACTAAAAAAGAAACAATAAATATAACTTCTTAATTATTAAAAATTACTAATTTATATCAACATTTTTTTTCTTTTCATTTTTTTAGCATATTCAGTGTTTAAAAGTATTAAAAACTACAAAAAAATTGATGCATCTATAACTACACTAATTTAAGTAGCATGTTCAATTCACTCGTTGTTTGCTCAAAGAAGAGGCAGATACCTCCGATCAATTTGTTGCAGGAGTGTACAACTCTTTTATATATGGTTTGTTTGCTTTCAAAAAAAAAAATTTGAGTCTTTGACATAATGAACAAAAAAAAACAATACTGTAAAGTAAAGACACAATGAATAGGAAAGGAATAGATAAGCGAATTTAGCAAGCAAAAGCAATCTACCATCAAAAATCCAATTCTTAACGGCTCTTCTTTGAGCAAACAACGTATTTTGTTAATTACTATTACCTCTTATTTATATTATATAGTAATTAATAATTAATTAGCATTAATTTTCAAAAAAAATTAATCATCATTAACTATTGAATTTTATTTACTTCTAATAGTTATTATTTATTATTAATTACTAAAGTATTATTAACATTAATTATTTAAAATTTAAATTTACTAATTAATTACTAAGTAATAACACAAATTTAAAAACATTTTATAAATAATAAATATAAAAGTTCGTTTCAAATCTCTTGGAAAACTGCAGGAAAAATAGCATCAAAATTTTGTCGACGGTAATCCGACTCTATTAGCAACGGAATTTAGCGTTAAATATTATATGACGGTAAAGAGCTGCAATTTCCATTGATTTAGCAACAGAATTAGTATTCGACGGTAATAATTTATAATAAGATGACATATAAAATTCAAAATATTTCCTCTTACAAAGCCCACGAAAATCCGCCGCTATTTAGCGACGGAATTTTCCGCTGCTATAATTCTGTCGCTAATCTCGGTTTTTCTTGTAGTGAATGTTTTATGGATGTTGAGTGTAATAACTCAAGTATTTTTTACTCATATCCAGGAGGTAAAGAAAACAGCATAACAATAGTTTTAAAACAGAAGATAAATAGTTGAAGGTCTTACCACATGCGGGCCTTGCAATGCTACGCTGTCTGTTAATGGTCAGGGATGCACTTTCCATTATTACACGGTCCATGTATCCGTACTTTTCAACCATATATAAAATAACACCTTCAAATAATACATGAGCACATGGATGGATCGTGATAACGATGGTAGACTGGATCGTGGTGCAAGCAATGTGTTGGATCGAAGAAATCAATGGATCGGATCGTGTGCTACAAAGCATGGATCAGCCTAGAACAATATGGGTCGTTGATCTACTGAAGGCTTGGATTGGGCAATGATAATTGATCCATGCAACAATGCAAACATAAATCAGTGCAGACATGTTTCAAGCTAAAGATGTATCAACCGCAAGAACGTGGATCGGCCAAAATCATGGATTAGCACGGATCGGATCAATAGGCACGCACAAATATATATAGTGGATCGGTTGTATTTATTTCTTCAGAACTGTGCTCACATGAAACGCATGGATGATGGATCGTGGACTAAATAAAAAGAAGCATGCATCATAAATCGGCCATACCCGGCAGTCATGGATCGTGTAAGGTGTTAATGCAAAATATGGGTCTGCCCATGAGAAAAGGTTTGGAAGCATACATAATGGAGATACGTGGGCAAGGTTGTGTATGAGTCGGCCCTCTCATGTGATGCATAAAACATAAAGCATACACATGGCTCGGGTGTATCTGAGCATGGATCGGTGGTGCTTGATGCTGCATGAAGCATGCCATTTCATGTATTGGGATCGTTCATATTCAGATCATTCACATTGCAAATGGAACATAGATCGTTTATGGATTGCTTATATTTGGTTAAGATGCATGAATATGGATCGTGCACAATCCATGGACATGGAGTGCAAGTTTTCATGGACCGCATGCATGGACCGTGTGTACTTCACTATAAACTCCATGACACTCCTACCTCCGCCTATAAATACTAGACCGCTTCACATATAAAAGTGGTTAGATTTTATCCTCCCGAGGAGCTGTCATTATCGATCTCAAGCTTCTCCAACATCATTCAAGCTTCTCAAATATCACTCTCCTCTAAAAATCATTTAACTTCTTCACCTAGCTCGCTTATCGAGATCAAATCCTATAATCACCGCTGCTTGTGGAATTCGAGTGACTTTCTATGCTGGAATTAAAAAATTATTAGAGAATCATTGTAAATAAGCGAGAAAAGTTGTAAATCGAGATCAAACTTGTAATTTATAATGAAAAAATTAATGAATTGTGCATTCAAAGTGGACGTAGGCCTAAATAGCAGCTGATCCGCTATAAATCATGTGACCTACTTTGCTCTTCTACTATTTGCTGCTTTTAATCTAGTTTTTATGCAATTTAAAGGTGTTTCTACATCTCTTTGGGCGTTAATGTCGTTTTTCAGTGTTAACATTTTGGTGCCCACCGTGGGGCTCAAACCCATGACCTCAAGGTTAAGAGCCTTGGTGTGGAAGGTTTGAAGCATGTTCTTTCACTATAGATTCACAAGGTCTGAAAGGCAGGATCGTTCGAAGAGTTTCTCAAAAAGATAGAAGGTTATCTAACAATGGAACCTTCGAAGAAGAAAAATAGTTGATCTACTAGGCTTTTTGGAGATGTTGTTGGTGACACCAGGTCTCTCCTCTGGCGAATAACCCTATCGTTGCTCAGACTCCGGGAGGTGAAGTAATTCGAGGAGAATTTGATGTGTTGTAGCCAATTTGAACTGACAAATGGAAGCCTCAAATAAAGCCTTGATGGATAAGTTGAATGCTCTCCAAGCCGGGCAAAAACCAATAATATCAGCAACAAATGGGCTTGAATGTCGTTATCTCCCCAAATACCTGGAAGGAGTCCCTATCACTATCCAGAGTATAGCTGGGAGCACTGTCGTGAAAGAAAAGAAGGATGCCGTAGGGCAGAAAAAGAAAAATGAAGACAATGGAAGAGGGGAAAGGAATAATATATAGTTTTGTTATTTAAACCCGAGGAATGGACCCCGTTAAATGATACCCCGGAAAACATCTTCCTTACTACCAAAGATACAGGATATTATCCAAAAACACCATCGTTGAATATTTCGAACAAGGCAACAAATTCTGGAAGATTTTACCGCTTCCACAACCAGCCTGTTCACAATACTAACGAATGTCGACTTTTAAAGAGCTTAGTTAAGAAATTGATTAGGGAGAATAAATTGCAGCAATATGTTAGAAACCTCAAGCAACAAATCCTCCTACAACTCCTCAGTTGCAAAGTTTACCAGCCAGTCAACCAGGTCCGAATAATAGAGCTCCGACATGGAATAATTCAATACCGATAATCAATACTATATTTGGGGGTCCTCATCTAACCGATAAAAGTTGGGGGGAAAAGGAGAGTTATAAAAATGCTTTGAAGTACACTCCGAGAGAAGCAACGATCCCGTAGAATTGTAAGCTCCCATGCATCAAAGAATTCACTTCAATCAAGCAAAAAAACGAGCAACTACAATTGGAAGCTCTTGACCAGCTTATAGGGAAGAGAGACGAAGCCGAGCTTCAAATTGCAGCACACCAGAAAAGGATAGCCAGACAATTCAACACCAAAGTCAACATAGAACTTTTGAAGTTGGAGAGCTTCTATTGAAATGGGTGATGACCGACACTGGAGTATTTGGGCCGAACTGGGAAGGGCCCTACTTCATCAGCCAAAAGCTCTTGGATGGTACATTCGAATTATCAACGGTTGATGGAGTTCCAATACCGAGAGCCTGGAATAGCGATTACTTGCGTCGATACTCTACATAAAGCATTGTTCAGTTCCTATGAAAATGGCTATCTAAAGATGTTGCTCACTCGCGATCCGACATGACCTGGTGACCCCCACAGGTCATTCAGGCAAAGACATCCCAAATGTTGAGTGCCCTAAACATCACACTGCATATTTGCAAGGACGTAGCACATCGCCTTGCGGATCGCAGAGGGAAGTCATTGAGAGTCAAGTAGCGAAAAGCGAACACAAAAACCAAAAGTCCTCCTTACACAAGGCACCCAATTAAGTCTCCGACGCCTGATTTACTTGGCTGGCCAAGACGAACGTTACGTTTAACCAAAGTCCCCCTTGCGCGAGGCAACCAGCAAAGTCTTCGATGCCTGATTTACTCAGCTAGCTGAGATGAGCGTTGAGCTAAACCAAAGTCCTCCTTACGCGAGGTAGCCAAAAAATCTCTGATGCCTGATTTACTCGGTTGGCTTGGACAAATGTTGGGTTAAACCAAACTCCTCCTTACACGAGGTAGAAAGCTAAGTCTCCGACGCTTGATTTACTTGGCTGGCTGAGACGAACGTTGAGCTAAGCCAAAGTCCTCCTTATCCGAGGAAGGCGACAAAATCTCCGACGCCTGATTAACTCGGCTGGATGAGACGAACGTTGAGCTAAACCAAAGTCCTCCTTACGCGAGGTACCCAATTAAGTCTCTGACGCTTGATTCACTCGGCTGGCTAAGACGAATGTTGGGTTAAGAAAAAGACCTATCCGGGGGCACCCAATCAAGTCACCGATGCCTGATTTACACGGCTGGCTGAGACGAACGTTGAGTTAAGAAAAAGACCTGTCCGGGGGCACTCAATCAAGCATTTGATGCCTGATTTACTCGGATGGCTGAGACGAACATTGCGTTAAAAAAACACCTGTCCGGGGGGCACCCAATCAAGTGTTTGACGCCTGATTTACTCGGTTGGCTAAGACGAACATTGTGTTAAGAAAAAGTCCTGTCCGAGGGCTCCCAATCAAGTCTACGACCCTTGATTTACTCGACTGGAAGAGACAAACGTGGGGTTTAGAAAAAGACCTGTCCGGGGGCACCCAATCAAGTCTTCGACGCCTGATTTACTCGGCTGGCTGAGATGAACATTGGGTTAAGAAGAAGACCTGTCCGGGGGCACCCAATCAAGTCTCTAACGCCTGATTTGCTCGGCTGGCTCAGATAAACGTTGGGTTAAGAAAAAGACCTTTCCGGGGGTACCCAACCAAGTCTCAATGCTTGCTTGGCTGGCTGAAACGAACGTTGGGTTAAGAAAAAGATCTGTCCGGGCCACCCAATCAGGTCTCCGATGCCTGATTTACTCGACCGGCTGAGACGAACGTTGGGTCAAGAAAAATACCTATCCGGGGGTATCCGATCAAGTCTCTGATGCCTGATTTACTCGGCTGGCTAAGATGAACGTTGGGCTAAACAAAAGACCTGTCCGGGGGCATCCAATGGAGTCAAAAAAATCGATTCGCTCGACACATCGATAAAGTTGGGCTAAACTAAAGACCTCTTTAAGCGGGGGCACGTGAACTAAAGACTCCTAAGTGGAAGCACTTGATCATCTAATAAAGCTGGGTATCCTAATGTATTGACAAGCTTAGAGGCTCTCAACATAGTAGAAAAAACAAAAAATGTCGCCAACAAAGTTGAAAATTTCGTGATGACCTATGTATGGGGGCAATACAACCACACTGGAATGGAACAATGCTTAGAAAACATACCACAAGCTCATCATGACATCGCAATAAACAAAAGACTTGCATTTTACAAAGAAGTAAAGACTTGCACTCAACAAATAAATGAATACATTGAAATATACAAGCTAAAGTACAACAAAGAGCTGTTTCATTTCATTCATTTCATTGAGAAAGTTTTTGCAAAGTGCAATAGCAAGGACCGACACTCGCACAAAATCCGATCAAAAGAAACTACAGACAAGAAAGCTACATAAAGCGGAATAAGCAGTCAAAAGCCTCAACCCTTCTTCTTCCCGCCCTCAAAAGAGTCACCCAATTTTAATGGGAGTTTTCCAGGTCTGGTATAAGAAGTTTTGATGATGGACTAACTTGCATCTTTATCTTCTTCATCATCTTCAAGAGTGTCAAGATAAGGCGATACATGTGTTTTCTTTCAGACACTACGTTTCCTCCCGCGCCTTTTTTGTGATGGCCCGCCCCGCACCAGTCGACATTTCCTCCGATAGTGCGTTGTACACATGCCTGACTAGCACAGAACGGTCGCCAAAGAAAGGAAAGAAGATGAAGGAACTAACAAAGAAACCTGTAGAATGTCTCACAGCACATAGGATAAAATATAATAACAACATACTTGACATAAAACAAGTTAGACAATGCGTAAGCTGAAAATAAACTATCATAGCAGCGGAAAGATCCAAAATACAGCTTATGTTCCAAAGCCAACATTATTACAACTTTTAAAACTGTCTCAAAAAACTAAACAAGAAAGGTACACTACTAATGCCCAAAGTAGTGATCACCAATCACATAGGGAGAATATATATATATATATATATATATATATATATATATATATAAATATATATCATACGTGGAAGCCTCCTGCTCGCCTCCGAATCAGTTACTCGTGCATCACCAGCTAACCTATCTCTAGTCTGCTCGTGAGAGCATCCAGAGTAATAAGAAGAGACATAAAACTCTGGGTCAGACAAAAAGTCTGGTATGAGCGATAAGAAACAAAACAGAACAGTAACAGGTATAATCCAATCATACCTGAACCTGGACCTGCAACCAAAGAGTTAGCACTACATACCGTACAATACTCTAGGGTGCCACTAAATAGATGGTGTAAAGAATACGGGGGTGGGGTTGTGCATGTCGCACTGATGGAAAACAAATCAAACTTAGCAACCAAACTCACATCTCTCACTCGGTGCGTAAAGCATACGATATCCACTACCTTGGTCACTTATCCATTGGGCCATGACGGAATCCAATCCCGTACAACTATCACTACAAGCCCACTATCCGTCTCTCAGTGGTGAACCAAAGTTGTGAATACCGACAACCCCTTTGCGCACGTCCCGCAGCAAAGCCCAACTCATGAAGTCGACTCGTTGGCTCCCAACTGGATCCTAAGCTCTAACTTCTTACTTGGACTACCTTTGCATCTCGAGTTATTGGTCTTCTTCTCTAGATCGGTCTTCTTCCTTTACTTTGTTTCAGATCGTACTCCCATCGGGTTCGGATTGTCATCATCACCCCTGGCGGATCGGGCCGGGGCCTTCAAGTCCAATCGCCATACATCGGTTCGGCTTGGAGGTGGCTATGTGGGTCGGGTCGGGGTGGCCTTCCTCCAGCGGTTCGGATCGGAGTCCACACCTCCTGGCTTCATGGAAAACTTCTTTGGTTCGGTCCTTCTTCCCAAGCACTCCGGATCGGGTCGGGTGTCTCAAGCTTCTCCATGGTGCATCGGTTCGGGTCGGAGTAGCTTCATGCCCATGAGGGCGGATCGGGTCGGGTGTGAGCAGCTCTCGTGGAAGATGGTTCGGATCGGGCTCCTTCCTCCGATCCGATCCGGATCGGCCAAAATCCTGCAACTTCTTCCAGCGACTGTTTATGCCATTTGACGGCGTTTTTGACCAATCTAACACTTCTAGACGATCACAAATCATATCATACAGTCATAGCAACATGTATAATCATTCACAAACACTAAAACAATAATCCTAGCATGTAAAACGGATCAAACATAGCCAAAATCCCATATTTTCCTTTAAGCATGTTTAAGCAAAACTAATCGTAGGATTAACAAAACTTAACCAAATCAACCCAAATTTCTAACAGAGGTATAAAACATTATTTTCGAATTTATGAATATTTTTCCAGAATTTATTAGTATATAAATTCGCTAATTATTACTAATCACTCTAATTAACTGTAATTAGTGTCAAAACAATGCTAATCACTCACCTTAGCCACAAATAAACCTTAGATCTAAAATAAATCTCTGATATGGTGCGAATACCAATGTTAAACCGCATCTCCATACTTGATTTGGTGAAGATCTCCCTTGATTTCATGTTGCTAAGCTTAATCCTTAATTAGAAAGTGATTTGGAGGTGATTTAGAGGTTGCAGGCCATTTTTGGGGTTTCTAAGAGGTAAGTGGAGGCTAGAAAACTGAAATGGAATGAAACCCTAACTCTTTTCAGCCTCCTCATAACCCTAATCCCGGAATGGGTTATGGGCCTATTCACTAATCACCCTATTTGGCCCGGTTAAGCAGTTTTTCACCTTCCAGACCTTATTTCAGCCATATCTCCCAAACGGTAAGTCCGTTTAGCTATTATGACCACTCTACGGAAAGGTAAACCATCAAACGAATCTAATGGAAGTGGTTTCAGGTCAAAATACCTTTCCAATCAAAAGTTATGGCCAAAACAAGATCAGCCATGGGCAAAATGGTCATTTAAAAATCGACAAAAATCATGAACATGGGAAATGACCCCAATGGTCGTTTCCCAAAGCCACATGACCATACGAATTCATATAAGAAAGAAATAAATATTCTACGATCCTCCGATGCGTAGAATGCGGGTTGTTACACCCCTCCCCCCAAAAGAAATTTCGCCCCCGAAATTCCCTAACCAAAACACACAAAATGTCCCGCATGCCTATCAGTCATAAAACAACAATCAAACATGCAAAACAAGTTTATCCTAGCATGCGGAATAACTAAATTGTAAAGTAAATCTTACCAGGCAAAGAGCTTTGGATACGACTTTCTTATGTCATCCTCTAGTTCCCAAGTATAGTCGTTCTCTCGCCACCGATTCTCATCTCTACCCTAGAGGTGATTTCCAATAGGTTAGGATCGTCCCTCTGACTGGAACCGATCCACTTAATCTAGATCGATCTAATCGTCAAGCTTACTAGCGTTTCTGAATCCAATTCGCACTTAGGTCTGAAGTCATATCCTATGATATACTCTAGTTGCTTCCATTCCAAAAAATAGCCTCTAAACTGGCATGTCTCCTACCCAATGCATCAGCTATCGCACCTAGTCCGGTACTATGGCATTCGTCTATACTATCATCTTCTTAGGTAATCCAACCCTATACGCCAAATTTTCAACAACATTCCAAATGTCCTTTCAAGTCCAACTTGAGTCCTTCCTACATTCGTATTGCACGTCCAACGTACATTCACCTCCTAGAGGCAAACTAGATCCATTCAATGAACCTAGGTGCTCCACTTATACCCGTACTGCACATCCAACATACATTCACCTTCTAAAGGTGAACTAGACTCATCCAATGAATCTAGGTACTCTACCTTCGAGTCCAAGTCCAACTTGAAGCTCCTATATCCGCTGAATCTTCAAGGTCAACGGACGCTCCACAATGCCCAACATACTTCAAGTCTAACGTAAAGTATCTTACACCCGTCATATCACCATGATCAATCGAACTTATACTATTTCCATTCAACAAAATCCTACAGGTGATACTCAAGAGAAGAAAGGTAGGAGCAAACACAACAACCATAGCATCCATCAAACAAATCCTATCTATCACCTGCTAAAGCCATGAATACGTCGATACCTGTATGTCTGGTCCAACCAACATCAATAACTAATGGAAACTCTGCCTCCAAACGGACTATCGTACGTCCAACGTACATTTATCCTCCAAGGATAACTAGATCACGTCCAACGGATCCAAGGTAAGTGGGCGTCCCCAGATACCCCTACTTTTAATCCGCTTGAAACACTCAAGTCCCACCCAAGTCTATCCATTATCTTACTGCCCGCTCGAGCCCAACTCGAGCCCATCCAATTCCTTGCAGCCTTCTCGAGTCCAACTAGAGTTAATGTATTACCCATAAACTCAGACCCAGTCTTGAGTGTCCATTACCTACAAACCCTAGTCCAACGTAAGTCGTCTCCCTATTCGTTGTAGCTCCATGATCAACGAATACATATTTCCTTTTACGAGTTCAAGTCCAACTTGAATCGTCCTAACCTTTGTTGCATCCTCCATGATCAACGAACACATTCTATTCTTTCAAAAAAAAACATCGACATACGATCCTAAATAATCCTTTACTTTGCATCTTTCTCGAGTCCCACTCGAGTCATCTCATAACCCTATCGAGTCTAACTCGGAGCAGTCCATACCATCAAATAGTCTTATCCTATCACAGCTGCCCATTACTCCTCGAGTAAACCAAGATATCATACAATGAAAATCACAACAACTACTTATCTCTCACGCAAACCGTCCTAGTCTACTTCGACATTCCCTGAGTACAAGCCCCAAAGGCCTAAACCAATATCAGACAAGCACCCAAGGAACATCTCCTCCGAATTCGGACAATCCACGTGAAGTGATACTAGCAAAACAACTAAGCACTGGAGCACTCATTTGCCTCCCAGAGACAACTAGAACTTATTACAATGATAACCTCTCAGGTTCCTTGACTCAGTTACTATCACCATCACTAGGTGGGTACCTAATACCACCCTATTCCTTTAGAGTAGATCTACTCCCCAAAATAATGTTAAACCCAGTAAAGCCCAAAACAAAGTACTCACAAACAAACATACATCCATGACTCAATAAGACCGCGTTACAGCAAATCATACTGAGGCTAGTCGAACCACCAATCGGGTTCGTCACTACTAAAGGTCTATCGACTAACTTAGGTTTGTCAAACAAAACTCGATCAAAAACATCTTAAATAGAAAGCATACCTCGAATAACGACACCTTTTCCCTTTTGCGTCGCAGTTGGGGCATTCAACGAAGAAGGAACGACGTTGATAGCATACGCTTTCACAATCTGCTTCTCCCTAGGAGGTTGTGGACAATCATTCTTATGGTGTCCCGCCTGGCCACAGTTAAAGCACTTCCTTTCCCCAGGCTTTTCTCGGCAATCTCTGGCATAGTGGCCATTCTTGCCACAGCTAAAGCACTCGCCATCTTTCTTATTCTTCTTATTCTGACCATCCTTGGTTTGGTCTTGTTTCCTCTTATCTTGGGAATTATTCTTGCCTCAACCGCTTGCTTGCGGCTTTGGCTCCTTTACAGATACAACCTCAGCCTTCGACTTAGGGTAAAGGCTTTCTGACCTCAATGCTTTCCCCACAATCGATTCAAACGTCCCATCGATGAGGTTAATAAGCTTTTCCCCCAAGTACTGATCCAAACCTATTATAAACTTCTCGTTCTTCTTCTCGGCAGTATCTATTAGGGATAACCCATATTTCGACAAAGTGTCGAACTCAGCAATATACCCCGAGACTGCCCTACCATTCTGCATAAGCTCCAAGAACTTCCTAAACAATTCTGACTTATGAGCAGCTAGAATAAACTTATCACTGAAATGAGTTCTAAACTGATCCCAAGTGACTGATCCTCTGGGGTTGCTGCCTTAATAGCATTCCACCAATTCATTGCCCGTCCTTGCAGCTGACGGGATGCTAACCTTCTCTTCATCGCATCCTCGATATCCAAGTCTTCGAAGATACGATCACAGCTATCCAACCAATCTTGAACATCCGTAGCCGACTCCGTTCCGTGGAACGGCTTCCCACCAAGACTAGTATAATCCTTATTCATCTTGCCGAAATCGGCCCTAGGCACCTGCACTATTGGACCACCACCATTACCACCATTGGGAGCTGCCCTCTGCACATCCCTAATCATCTCCCTCATGAGGTCAGTAAACATCACCCTCATGTCAGCAGCATTCCCTTTATTGGCCCATCTACCAGCACCTCTTGCGTATCGGCTCATCGTTCAATCTGTAAAGAGAAAACGATTAACCATCTCCATAGCGGTGCTAGTGCAGTGCGACTTCATCCTTATACTACTATTTTTTTTTGAAACTTGGTAAATTTTATTGCTAAAGCCCAAAGCCTTCACGGCCCATACAATACAGCCTGATTAGTACACGGGTATTATACACGTACATCCAATAATCACTTTCCATCTCTACATTCTCTGCAAAAAGACGAAAAGTAAAGTTAGGGCTTTGACTTCATGGCGGCCGTTGATTCTCTGCTCGAATTTATGCTGTCCGTTCCTTCCAGCTCCACTTCTCCATTAACAATCGTCCTTGTTCCTCTGCAGTGGTAATCGTCTTCTCCTTAATTCGATTGAAAATCAACTCAATCTCTCTGTTTATGTTTCTGGCGTTGACTAATAGTTCGGTTTTCTTCTTTTTGAAAGCTCTGGCGTTGAGTTCTCTCCATGCCTGCCACACTGTGGCTGTGACGCAAATCTTGCCCACCTCTATCACCAGCTTAGGCAAGTTTCTCCGATTGTTCAGGTACTGTATTTCTTCCTCCAAGCTTCCGACTTCATCAGTGTTAAAACATTTGATTTTATGAATCGCCCACGGTCTTTTAGTATATTTGCATTTGAAAAATAGGTGCCTATTAGATTCGGACTCTTCATTACATAGCAAACACCTGTCTTCACTAATTATTCCCCAATTCTGTAGCCTGTCCTTCGTTGGGAGGCGTCCCGGTATTGCTTTGTGAAGAGCATGTGCCATTTTTGGGGGACACACTCTCGCCCATACCACTGAATGCCAGTCAACAGTAGGGTGTTTCGCTCTCGTATCTTCTAGAACATTCTTGAATTTGAAACCGCCTTCCTCTGCCCACTGCCAAGTGTCCCAACTTTTCTCATGGTAAATTTGCTTATTCTTCAATTCTTCCTTTAAGTTTTGACATATAACATTCCTCTCTTCTGCCCATCGATTATTGGAAATTATTGAGTCAACCTGGTATTTGGGTGCACCATATACTGAGTAACAGTCCCACCCAAATCTTTCCACCAGGCTTTTCCCATTCAGCCATGGATGCAGCCATAAGTCTGAGTTCTTACCATTAGAAATTTCTCTTTGAATTTTGTTTTTGAGGTCATCTCTTTGTTTAAGGAAAATTTTCTAGATTGTTGAAGCATTATTATCAGCTTTTGTGATCCAAAAATTACTTTTGATGTATCTAGCCCTCATCAATTAGGCCCATAGGTTATTAGAGGAGATTAAGTTCCAGGCCTGTTTAAGCCCATATACTTTCTTAAGCTCAAATAAGTTTTTAAGGCCCACTCCCCCTTCTCTTTTAGGCCTGCACAATATCTTATAACTGATCTTATGCATCCCTCCCCTCCAGATAAAATTGGCACATACAGAGTTGATCTTAGCAATTGAACAGTCAGGAATTTGAAAAGTTTGAAGCCAAAATCTGACTTTAGAAGTTATGGCCGTATGAACTAACTCTATTCTTCCTGCAAAGGATAGTAACTTCGACCTCCACCCTTGTAATTTGTTTCTAATGTCATCCACGAGTTTCCCACATTCCACGTCAGTAATTGTGTTACTGACAGAGGTACCCCCATGTATTTGACAGGTAGAATACCTTCTAACATCCCAATATGTTCCAAATACTGTTGTTTCCTTCTACAGAATTTATTAAAGTAGCATTTTGTTTTCAGTTCATTTACTTTAAGTCCCACCCAGTTCTCCAGATTGCCAAAAATTTGCTTTAGCTGTTCAATGGCAGTCGTTGAGGCTTTGAAAACTACAAGCAAGTCGTCAGCGTATATCAAGTGCGTGACTTTAGGCTGGTGCATGTATACTGGCTCAATTAGCCTATGTTCTCTGGCTAGCTCCATTTGTAGAGTAAACCATTCCATCGCAACAGCAAACAGGTATGGGGAGAGGGGATCCCCTTGCCTGATGCCTCTCGAGCTGTTTATAAACCCCTTGGGATTGCCATTAATCAGAATTGAGAAGGTGGGAGTATCAAGGAAGAACCCAATAAGATTGATTAAATTATCTGGTAAACCCATAGCTCTGAGAATGTAAATTATGAACTTGCGGTTGACTCTATCATAGGCCTTGTGTAGATCAATTTTCATGCATATCTTGTCTGCACCATTTTTGTTGAACTCCCTAACTAGTTCATGAGCCATTAACGAATTTTCTGAAATGAATCTGCCTTTAATGAAAGCATTTTGGCATTGTGAAATGAGGAAAGGTAGTACCTTGTTCAATCTGTTGCATATAATCTTGCTAAGGATTTTGTACACAACATTACAACATGCAATTGGTCGATAGTCTTCTATTCTTGTGGGGCTAGTAACCTTTGGGGTTAGAGTTAGGAATGTATGATTTATTTTACGAAGAAATTCTCCAGTTTCCAATGCTTCTTGAAAGGCTGTTAATAAATGATTTTTCAGGTCTTTCCAGTGCAATTTGATGAAGGATGCCCCCATGCAGTCAGGGCTGGGGCTGGAGTCATTGTGGATGGAAAAGTGGGCCATCTTCAGTTCCCTTTTGCTGATGGCAGCTCCCAGTGTCAACCTCCCTTCAGTAGTGACTTGCCTTCTACATATGATTTCGGGTAAGTTTTCGTTGTAAGTGCCGTTGAAGAGCTCTGAGTAGTATGCAATTGCTGAGTCTTCAAGTTGTTTAATTGTTTTACTCGAGTCTCCCTGTTAATTCAAACAATTAAACAAGTTATTAAAATGTTTTCTTTGGGACATTTTAGTATAGAAGAAGTTATTGCATTCATCCCCCTTTGTAAGCCATTTCTCTTTTGCTTTTTGTTTGATTTCGAATGCTTTCGAAGCAAGTGCTTCTTTGAGTTGTTTTTGCATTGCATAATAGTCACTGTTCAGCGCTTTGTTCAAAGGGTCTGCATCCAACAAGGTTTGGGTGGTCTCGAGCTGTTCCTGTAATCTTTGTATATTGCCTCCTTCTTTTGGTCTAACTTTGTTCCAATGTTTGAGTCTGGACTTGCATGTTTTGAGGATCATGATTAATTTGAACATGAAATTACCATCTGGATTGGGCAAGGAATTAAGGTTGAGATTTTCGTGATATCCGTGAATGAGGTGCCAAAGATTTGCATATTTGAAGGGTTTCTCTTGGGGGTTGCAAGCGGTATCACTAAATCGAATAAGCAGAAGAGAGTGGTCACTTGTTGATGAGGCTAAGACTGTAGCATTAAGGCCGTTGATCCTGTTTAGAAAATTTGCATTAGCTAGTGCACGGTCAAGTCTTGATGAAATCTTCTTAGCCTCACCACTTCTCCATGTGTACTGCAGCCCAGAGTGGGGAATCTCTAATAATCCACTGGATAGCACACAATTGTTGAATTCAACAACATGGGAAAGCTTGAGCGTAAGTCCACCTTTCTTCTCTTTGGTGCTCAGCACAGCATTGAAATCACCAAGCACCAGCCATGGTGATGGGATGATACGAGCATTTTCAGTTATAGTTTTCCAAAGATTTTTCCTTTCAGTTGCTAAGTTACTTGCATAAATAAATGATATAACTAGGTCTAGTCCACCATTATTGACTGCATGTAAGGTTACTTGTTGTTCATTACTATTCATTAAATAGCATTTCCAGTATGTCATTTCCCAAAAAACCACAATACGACCTTTTTGTGTAGTGTGTAGGTTATCACTATGATCCCACTTGTCTCCCATACGATACTTGAAATATTCTAAGTTAACAATATTGAACTTATTTTCTAGAACAGCTATGATAGAGGGCTTATACTTGTCCCTAAAGTTGTAGAGATCTAGTTGACGAGTGTCATTATTTAGATCTCTAATGTTCCAACATAGTATCGACATTATTTCTTGGTCTTTTTGCTCCTAGTAACTGGAGCAGTGCTGACCTCTGTGTTTAATGCGACTGAAATACCTTCTTTACCTTTGAATTGTTCATTGTATTTAGTATTTTCTTCTGTCAAGTTCTCATTACTTATTTCTTCTGTGTTTTCTTCATCAGACTCCTTAATTTGGATACCCAGGTTCTGAATATCCTCAAGAGTTTTCGGCTCCTTCTCCACCTCTGGAATGGACCCCACACGTTGATCACTTGGATCTTGGTCATCTTCCTGTGCCTGAACAGAGTGGCTTTTATCTGGATTTGTATGAGATGCTTCAGATGTTGCAAAGCTCCCCCTCCCCCGTTGATCACTGGTTCAGTAGTGTTAATTGCAGTGTTTCCAGCGCTTGCTTGTACAGTAGCAGTGTCTGGATTTTTGGAAGTGCTGCCTACGTCTCCCTTTTCTTTTCTAACCCACGTTTTGTCTGGTAAGGTCGTGTTGCAATATGTATCTATGTGCCCAAAGCACAAACAGTTGGTGCACTTAAGTGGGATGGACTCATATTCTACTGCTTGTTCATATGTATTTCCTTTTTTGTCAACTGCTTTAATGATATTTGACAGTTCTGCATCAACTGTAATTTCTACTAGTACTCTTGCATAGTTGATCTTTTTGACTAGTTTGGTATTTTCATCTATATCCAGCGGTTTACCAATTATGCTTGCAAGTTTACTAATGCATCTTGTGTTCAATAGTGCTAAGTTGAGGTTGGGGAGCTTCACCCAAATCGGGTAAGTAGAAAGCATAGCCTTTTCAAAATTGAAATCGGCAATCCATTTCCTCATGAAAATGAGTTTAGTATCCATGAACCATGGGCCTCCTTTGAAAATTCGCTCAAAATCCTCTTTTAGTTGAAATTTTATCAAAAAGAAGCCATTTTCTCATGGGTATACATCCCATGCCCCTTTGGGAGCTCATACGCGTTTGATATAGGCATTAAAGTACACATAATAGGGGCGTTTACCTGCCATGTACACGTACAACGAGTTCTCCCACAGCTTGTTTGACTCAGTGAAATCTAGAACATCAATCAGTTGGTATTTGATGTTCCCCATCTGTTGCTGTTTGAAATATTGCATTTCTCCAGAGATCCTCAGATTCGATTCAAACATGTCTGCCCATTTGCTAGGGTTTTGGGTTTTGCGCGTGGCAGTTGTTTTGGGGGCCTGGCGTATGACGTCAGCAAAGTTTTGTTTGCCCTTCCGACGAACGTCTTGCCATACACTGCCTCCTTCATCTTCTTGTTGGGTTAGGGTTTCTCGGGGGGGGGGGGGTGCAGCCGCCATTCAAGCGACAAATTGAAAATGTTAATATCATCCCTTATACTACTAATAGTTTACATATATATATATATATATAACTTTTGAAAACCAAAGTAATCACAAATACGCACTCTCATATACGCACTATCTCTCCCTAGTGTCTTCCCCTAGGTTAACTACGCAACCTAGAGCTCTGATACCAAATGTGATGGCCTGCCCTGCACCAGTCGACATTTCCTCCGATAGTGCGATGTACACATGCTTGACTATCACGGAACGGTCGCCAAAGAATGGGAAGAAGATGAAGGAACTAACAAAGAAACCTGTAGAATGTCTCATAGCGCATAGAACAAAATATAATAACAACATACTTGACATAAAACAGGCGAGACAGTGCGTAAGCTGGAAACAAACTATCATAGCAGCGGAAAGATCCAAAATACAGCTTATGTTCCAAAGCCAACATTATTACAACTTTTAAAACTGTCTCAAAAAGCTAAACAAGAAAGGTACACCACTAATGCCCAAAGTAGTGATCACCAACGACACAGGGAGAATATATATATATATCATACGTGGAAGCCTCCTGCTCGCCTCCGAATCAGCTACTCGTGCATCACCAGCTAACCTGTCTCTATTCTGCTCGTGAGAGCACCCCGAGTAATAAGAAGAGACATAAAACTCTGGGTCAGACAAAAAGTCTGGTATGAGCGATAAGCAACAAAATAGAACAATAACAGGTATAATCCAATCATACCTGAACCTGGACCTGCAACCAAAGAATTAGCACTACATACCGTACGATACTCTAGGGTGCCACTAAACAGATGGTGTAAAGAATACCGGGGGGGGGGGTGGGGAGGGAGGGGGATGCGCATGTCGCAATGATGGAAAAAAAATCAAACATAGCAACCATCCTCATATCTCTCACTCGGTGCGTAAAGCATACGATATCCACTACCTTGGTCACTTATCCATTGGGCCACGATGGAATCCAATCCCGTACAACTATCACTACAAGCCCACTATCCGTCTCTCAGTGGTGAACCAAAGTTATGAACACCGACAACCCCTTTGTACATGACCCGCAGCAAAGCCCAACTCATGAAGTCGACTCGTTGGTTCCCAACTGGATCCAGAGCTCTAACTTCTTATTTAGTATACCTTTGCATCTCGGGTTATTGGTCTTCTTCTCCAGATCGGTCTTCTTCCTTTACTTTGTTTCGGATCGTACTCCCATCGGGTTTGGATCGTCATCATCACCCTTGGTGGATCGGGTCGGGGCCTTCAAGTCCAATCGCCATACATCGGTTTGGTTCGGAGATGGCTATGCGGTCGGGTCGGGGTGGCCTTCCTCCAGCGGTTCGGATCGGAGTCCACACCTCCTGGCTTCATGGAAAACATCTCTGGTTCGGTCCTTCTTCCCAAGCACTCCGGATCAGGTCGGGTGTCTCAAGCTTCTCCATGGTGCATCGGTTCAGGTCGGAGTAGCTTCAAGCCCATGAGGGCGGATCGGGTCGGGTGTGAGCAGCTCTCGTGGAAGATGGTTCAGATCGGGCTCCTTCCTCCGATCCGATCTGGATCGGCCAAAATCCTGCAACTTCTTCCAGCGACTGTTTACGCCATTCGACAGTGTTTTCGACCAATCTAACACTTCTAGACAATCACAAATCATATCATATAGTCATGGCAACATGTATAATCATTCACAAACACCAAAACAACAATCCTAGCATGTAAAACGGATCAAACATAGCCAAAATCCCATATTTTCCCTTACGCATGTTTAAGCAAAACTAATCGTAGGATTAACAAAACTTAACCAAATCAACCCAAATTTCTAACAGAGGTATAAAACATTATTTTCGAATTTATGAATATTTTTACATAATTTATTAGTGTATAAATTCGCTAATTATTAATAATCACTCTAATTAACTGTAATTAGTGTCAAAACAATGCTAATCACTCACCTTAGCCACAAATAAACCTTAGATCTGAAATAAATCTCTGATATGGCGCGAATACCAATGCTAAACAGCAGCTCTAATCTTGATTTGGTGAAGGTCTCCCTTGATTTGATGTTGCTAACCTTAATCCTTAATTAAAAAGTGATTTGGAGGTGATTTAGAGGTTGGAGGCCATTTTTGGGGTTTCTAAGAGGTAAGTGGAGGCTAGAAAAATGAAATGGAATGAAACCGTAACTCTTTTCAGCCTCCTCATAACTCTAACCCCGAAATGGGTTATGGGCCCATTCACTAATCACCCTATTTGGCCCGGTTAAGCAGTTTTTCACCTTTCAAACCTTATTTCAGACATATCTCCCAAATGGTAAGTCCGTTTAGCTATTATGACCACTCTACGGAAAGGTAAACCATCAAATGAATCTAATGGAAGTGGTTTCAAGTCAAAATTCCTTTCCAATCAAAAGTTATGGTCGAAACAAGATCAGTCAGGGGTAAAACGGTCATTTAAAAATCAACAAAAATCATGAACATGGGAAATGACCCCAATGGTCATTTCCCAAAGCCACATGACCATACGAAATCATATAAGAAAGAAATAAATATTCTACGATCCTCCGATGCGTAGCATGCGGGATGTTACATTTTTTATGGAGACTTAACATCTTTTCCTGAATGGCCCTTAACATCTTTCTCTAGGCTCTCCTCTAGATCTTCGAAATCTTCTATTTCCCCTCCAGACAAGATGGTTGCGTCATCTAAACCGTGAAGTGCAGCAATCTTTTCTGATTGTGATCCAGGTTGGGAAGCGGGGGTAAACTCAAGAGCTAGAGAAGGGTCGCTTGACTAAGGAGTTATGGCCAAAGTGCTTGCCGTCACTTGAATAGAAGGAGTAAAGATGACTTTGGTTTCCGACCCTCCAAGCACGATAGGAGAAGACTTTGGTGTGTCTAGGCCTAATTTAAGTGAACAATAAGCAAGAAATTCATCGTATCCATGTGGAGTGAATAAGAAATTTGGCAGGACTTGATCGATGCCGGTTTTACCAGAGATAAGAGGGCTTCTAACATTTACCTCATAAGCATTCGGGTCATCATCGTTGCCATCATCGCCCTCTGAATGTTCCTTAACGGCCTCTTTCTTTTCATCAAGACTAGTAGTGGGCACAGTGGAAGACACAACAGGTGGCTTGGGATTAGAAACATTGGCATCGGTGGAAGTAGTGTTAGTAGTGGTAGCAGTTGTGTCTGGAACATGCTCCCTAAAAGATTTGACTCCAACCTCTAAGCCACGCTCCTTCCTAAGCTCTTATTTTCCTTTGGCAAGGGCAGCACGGGATTCATTATCCCGATAATTCTCCAAGTGCTCCTCTTCCGTATAACCATTGCCCTCGAGCTGCGCATGAATTGCCTTCCAAACCTCAACCAGAGTAACTAAATGCTTGTCTTCCAAGAAAGATAAACTTCTTCGCACCATAACACTGGGAGTGTAAAATTTAAATAAAGTGGAGTTGAAACCAGCCTTGGTCTCAACATGTGCTTTCTCAACATCCACCTTATCCGAATGAGCTTGATCCATTGCTCGCTCAACTTCTTCCATTCTGGCCTTTAGCAAAGAAGTCACTAACTTATGAGAATTTACTTTTTTCTGCAAGTTGACAGCGTTTTCTTGATAAGTCTTGGCAACCTTATGCTCTAAGGCTAATTTATCTTCGGCATTCTTCTGGTTTGAAGGAGCATCTTTAAGATGGGTGTTTAACATGTCTTCCCTTTGCTTATGGGAGGAAGTGACAACAGTAAGCTCGTCCTTAATCCTTTTATTTTCAGTCGCCAGCTCCTTATTCTTCTTGGAAAAATATTCAACAGCAGCATCACATGCCTTGAGAGTTTTGTCCCATTCAGCCTTATCATTATCCATGATCAGCATAGCTTCATGATTAAGTTTTTTGACTCTTTGGAGTTCACCAACAAGCTTCTGCCAATTAGTTAGCCTTTCGACATCATCCTTCATCATCTCGAGATTCCTGAGCATTGACTCTCTATTAATTGGTCTTACGTCCAAGTCATAGCGAACTCCTTTTAAGAACCAATTGGGGAATCTTGTAGAAAGTGTAGAAGGTGATGCTGGGAGAGAGTAAGGTGGCCTCTTAATGATTTGATGGATGTCGATAGGAGGGGAAGTAGCGGCCGGAGCTGTAATTTCTTTAAGGCTTGTGGAAGTTTGAACAGCGGAAACAGGATCCTTGTCGATTCTGGCACATTTATCATCTCCACTGAAATCCTGATCCTTGTCATCCCTTTCCTTCCTCTTCTTTCGGTCATCTTCCTCCCGTCTATCTCGGTCATGACGATCATCACGGGTTTTCCTACTCCACTCATCCCTCTCCTATCGGTCCCATACCTCTTGAGCCTTTCTTGCCCTTCTGTCCTCATCAGACTCCTTGTGAGGACGATATGGATCATAGCGCCACAGATTATAAGAACCCATATAATGGTTGAAATCTTCCTCATATGAATGGTTCATGGCTGTACCTGAAACAAAGGAAAACATGAGCTGAGTATTTAAAGTAGTAAATACTGGGGTAAGACAGAATACACATATAAGACATCAAAAAGCTCTAAGTGCGTGTTGTGTGTGATCTAACATGCATCAAGCAATGAACCACTTGTCGCTTTCGGAGTCAAAGTGGCTGCAATCTCATATATGGGTTTTCGAGATGGAGGAGTAAGGGCTAAGTCGGAAATGTCTTCGGAACTGATGTAGTAAGTTAGGAAGTTGTAATATCACTCGTGAAAACTTGCCTGAGGTTACAGCAAGATCGCTCAAGCCCCCATATATGTCAGAAAATTCAACCTCAATTGTGAGTGAAAGCATGAGGTTGGTGTCACCTCTTTCAAAATTGGAATCGCCTTTACCCGCGATCTCTCCTTCGTCAAGTTGTTCACCAATCTTTGCGGGAGCTTTTCCCTCATGATGGGTAACTTCTTCCTCCTCGGTAATGGAAAGCAATTTAGGCTAGGTAGATGATACAGCTTCACCAGCAGGGTCCGAACACTTCTTTAGTGCAGCTTCCTCGATAAAAGTTTTTGGTCCAACATCTTCTTCAGAGGCTGGAACATCTGATGCCTTGGTCGATGAATGAGAAGCAAAAACAATCTCATGAGGACGGAAAGATCGAGAGGGGTCGAGCAGCCCAAACTGGTCAAGAAATTCTTCCTTGATCAAGAACTTTTTAGTCCTCTCCTTGTCATTAACAGCCTTCATAGTCTCGAAAGTATATTTGCAACCATTGGAGTCTTTGACAAGAGATGGCATTTCTATAAAGGAAAGGAAAATTCAGTGCATAATAATCGAGACTTAGAAAAACTAAATGAAGAGCTCTGAGCAGATATTTTCACCTCCTTCCATCCAAATGCCGTAAAATCTATCCGGGCATCAAACGAAAATGAATTGGTTCACGAATCCCGAAGCGCTATCTTGTAAGTCGAGAATAAGTCGATGATTTCGAGCGCCTTGGACAAATATAATAGGAGGGTGTTCTTTCCTCCTTTTGAATACACATAAATAGCGGATGTCCTGAAAAGTTGGCGTAGAACGTATTGTCCTCATAAATAGCACACATAGCTCTATTAAAATGGCATAGCCATTCGGGTGCAGTTGAAAGGGGGAAATAACTAAGTGTTGAAGGAACATCTGCAGAAACGGATTGAAAGGAGGAATGACTCCACTCATTAACATATGTCTGGTAACTGCAGCAAAGGAAAAGGGTGGACGATCAACAAATTCCTCATTCCCCAGTAATCTTGCGTCAGCTTCAGGAATACCAAATTGAGCGCATGCATGATTAAAAACAAGTTGAGTTAGCATTGAGGGGCATCTCTCCAGCGGCAGATTGCCAATAGGACAGGAAACAAGAAAAGATTGTTGTGCTTCTGACCACAAAGTTGCAGTCGTCCTAACTTCAGAAACTTGAGTTAAAGCTCCAACTTGAGAAGAAGTAATTATCTCTTCGGAATGATAATGAGTCGTCTGTCGAGTATCCATTCTACACAAGCAATCTCGTTTTTAAATAATTTATAGGTATGCATTTCCTAAAGTGTGAAGTGTTATGCAAAATTATATAACGAAGCTTGAAATCTGCAGTTGGCATGTGTCAATTAGCAGATCTCAAGCATCGTTGCAAATTCAATTTAAAATGTCGTGTATATGAAAACGATGTTCGACAAGCTACAAATGATCAAACGAAACAATTTTGTACGTGCACTTCATTCAGTTCAAGTCAAGAAATTTGTTGTAGTTCATTTTTAATAATTAAACTAATCTATAGTTGACATGGGGAATCGACGACAAAATATTCTCCCAAAATGGTGCAAGTGTTCTTATTATTACAGGACATCGATAAACAAAGGCCGATTCAATTGGTTTGATCATCTTCAACTTGGATCACTTAAAGATTAACAATGTCAATGACTGAACTAAAGCCAATCGATGCAATTTTGGGTCTAGCAATCCACGGTTTGAGAAAGCTCAACGACCAACGATCCCCAGACACAATCCATCGAACGGCCAAGGTGTGCGGTCCATCAATCGTACAAAGCACATGATCCATAGAAAATCACGATCAGGCTTCGACATTTTAAGCCCTAAATTTCCGAGTTTGATCTAAAGTGTGATACAAAAGAATTACAACCAAATTTACTTACCACAATTCCCAAATTATCTAGATCAAGTTAAATCACAGATCACCAAGACAAGCAATCGACAAAGAAATTCACGCATCATCATAAAACCATGGAAAATCGACACACCAAAAACACAAGTCATTAAACAAAAATATTCAAAGAACACTTCATCCAAAATGTGCAATTGAAAAAGGAATTTACAAAGTCACACATCGTTCTAAAACCCTAGAGTGCTGAATCCAATTTGAAGTATAGCTCATCAAGGTACACACACCAATAAAGTGAAATCGACATAGGAATTTACAAAGTCACATACGTCGTTCTAAAACACTAGAGTGTCTAATCCAATTTGAAGTACAGCTCATCAAGGTACACAGTCAAACAAAAATCAATTATTCAACACCCTAAACCCTAAGTAATCGGGGTGGTGAAAGGAGCTCAAGTATAAACTTCGAAGAATAGCAAAACCTATGGTTAATGGTGATGAACGGAAATGATCAGATTTCGGTGATGGAAATTCGTATGGACTTAGAAATGTCGAGTGATTCAGATCTAGAAAACGATCACAAACAGCTTTCGGATTTGATGAAATTGTGGAGATGGATGGAGAGGTGCTCCGACAGCCAGCGGTGGTGTTTAGTTTAAAATCGGCGTAGAACACGATCAATAGCAAGGCATATGTTTCAGGTGAAGAGGGTTTTCTCTAAAAAATTCGAATCTCAGGAAAATACCGGCCTTAACAAAATAAAATGAAGAGAAGAAGAAGTGGGTCGAAAGAAATATATAGCAGCTTTTGGAACAAGCAAGAGATCCATAAGTCCAGATCACTCATTATCCACGTAACCAGATGTCCACGATCCATATAAAAACAATCTTTAAGAAGAAGGTACCTGCGATCCATAGAATGGTTCATTTACACAATCCATGAAACAGTGTTGCTCAAACTCATAGGAAATCATCTATGTTGAGTCATTTCGAAGCACACGTATTCTACGACAACGTATGCTTCGAGGGACAATTGTTAACCCAATCCATACTTTTCAACCATATATAAAACAAAACGCTTCAAATAATACATGAGCACATGGATGGATCGTGATAATGATGGTAGACTGGATCATGGTGTAAGCACTGAGTTGGATCGAAGAAATCAATGGATTGGATCGTGTGCTACAAAGCATGGATCAATCCAGAGCAGCGTGGGTCGTTGATCTAAAGAAGGCTTGGACTGGCAATGATAATTGATCCATGTACCGATACAAACTTGGATCGGTGCAGACATGGTTCAAGATAAAGATGGATCGGCCGCAAGAACGTGGATTGGCAAAAAGCATGGATCAGCTACATGCACACTCGATGGAGCGCGTGGATCGGATCAACAGACACACACTAACATAAATAGTGGGTCAGTTGTACTTATTTCTTAAAAACTTTGCTCATATGAAACACATGGATGATGGATCGTGGACCAAATAAAAAGAAGCTTGCATCGTAAATCATCCATACTCGGCTGCCATGAACCGTGTATGGTGTTAATGCAAAACATGGGTTTGCACATGAAAAAAGGTTTGGAAGCATACATAATGGAGACATATGGGCAAGGCTGTGTATGGATCAGCTGTCTCACGTGATGCACGGATCGTGCATAAAACATGAAGGATACAAATGGATCAGGTGTATCTGAGCATGGATCAGTGGTGCTTGATGTTGCATGAAGCATGCCATTTCATGTATTGGGATCGTTCATATTCAGCTCATTCACATTGCAAATGGAACATGGATCATTTATTGATTGCTTATATTTGTTAAGATGCATGAATATGGATCGTGCACAATCCATGGACATGGAGTGCAAGTTTTCATGGACTGCATACATGGACCGTGTACACTTCACTCTAAACTCCATGACACTCCTACCTCCTCTTATAAATACTAGACCTCCTCACTTATAAAAGGGGTTAGATTTTCTCCTCCCGAAGGGCTGCCGTTATTGATCTCAAGCTTCTCCAACATCATTCATGATTCTCAAACATCATTCTCCTCCAAAAATCATAGAACTTCTTCACCGAGCTCGCTTATCGAGATCAAATCCGATAATCACCACTACTTGTGGAATTCGAGTGCATTTCTACGCTGGAATTAGAGAAGAAGTAAATAGACATTTATAGAAAGCGTAAAAGTCGAAGGAACTAGCTCCGCAGACCATATTCATAGAAAAAAACTACGAGAAGAAGTAAATAGACGTTTAGCGATGGCGATAAATTTGAAGTGGACCGTGCCCAAAGTGATTTCATCCACATTTCTGTTGAGGCTAGTTACTAGTCTTCAAGAAATAGTATATCATAACTTCTAAAATTAACGAGCGCTAAAAATTTACATTACACTAACAAATGATAAAACTGGACATTGCAATAAACTAATGGCATGACCGAGCCCTCCGATTAAAACATAACCCAGTTGACATCAGTTTATACATATAGTGTTTAGCATAATGCATACAATAGTCATACTATATTATTTTTCTATATCAGTCAATGAAAATATTCAATGGAGAATTCAAACAACCACAATGTCAATAAAAATGAACTTGTATGATGACAGTGTCATAAATTATACAAGTTTATCATTATAGAATGAGACTTCACAAGTGATGTCAACCTGTCCAGTCAAAGAACTCAATGGATCCAATGCGACAGAGGTGCAAAAAATTGTAGTGAGAATAAAACGAGAAAATAGCAGGATATAGCAGATGAGTCTAAAATAAAATACTAAAATAGCTGTAAAACTCGTATTTAATGCTTTTACAAATATACAACTGATAAATAAATGAAAATTTAATATTCAATTTAATTTATAATTAGCACGTTCTTAATTTCAAATAAAAAACATGTGTAGTAATATATAAATAAATGCAAACTAGCATGATTAAATTTAACAAAATACTACAGTATTTTCTATTCTGAAAACTATATGTCTAAAAATTCTTTTAATAACTAATTTTATAATGCATACATATCCTTTTCAATTCATTTTTTTATAGCTGATATAGTGAAAATAGCGAAATATAGCTGAAATAATGGGATATATCAGGAATATTGAAATATAGCAGGGCTTAAAGCGGAAAGGCTATTTCAGAGGCTATTTGGAAATAGCGTAGCGGTAGAAATCCGCTACATGATATTGCAGGGATATGGCAAATAATAGCGGGGCATTAACTGCATAGATTTCATTATAATTTCTTACTTCATAACAAAATCGACTGCTTAGCTTTGCACAACAGAGCGATAGGTTCAATCAAATTCCTCTAACTCTCCATGTGTTTGGTTCACAACCAACATATTCACCTCCACAAACGACCTAATAACCCTTTTTATGTGCGATTGCAAGTGATAAGGGAAAAGGAGCTTACAGTAAAAGAAAGATTACTCCTCAAATCACTTGTTCAATCAAGTGATACGACTTGTGGATCAAAGACTATAAAATACTTTCAATGCATGAGTTAATGTATTTGAAGTTCCAACAATTGGTTCCATTGGAAAGTACGTATATTTAGCAGTTAATGAGAACTATAATCAAGACACATAATGTTTAAAAAAACGATCGTTTGAGGCTTCAAAGACGATATGGTATAACTTGAATGGCATGTGTACCAAATAAAAGATGTTATAATAAAGGAGAAAGACTAAGAAGTGGACAATCGTTTAAAGATTTGAAATATGATTATGATAATATCGTGATAAATACAACATTGAATTCAATGTTCATGATGCTTTTGAAATTCTTTCGTTGAGGCCACAGTGGACAACTATTGATGAAGAAGAGGATTTTGGTATTGGAGATGTTAGTGAAAATAATATAAGAAATGTAGCCTCAAGATTCTCAGTAGATTCGCAGTTCAAATGAGTCTCCTGTCTCTATGGACGCAGACGTGAATAATAGCAGTCCATTGTCTCCTACATTGAGTACGTTGTATGGTGGAGTTACAAATCATTCTGAAGAAACAAAATTAAGTAAGAGTTGTTAAGAAACAAGAAATCAAGTGACTTGACACTAGCTAGTAATAGACTAACTTCACCTCTAAGTGATATTTCAATTGCACCTGCCTAAAAAAAGAAGAATAATTGAAGCTTAAAGAAGAAAAGTTGAGGATCCTAGAAGCACAGGTTCAATAAGATGCAGATAGAACTAAAGCTCTTAGAGAAAGAACCAAACCAAATAAGTCACGTGAAAGAAGGTTATGTGAAAAGGTAAAGGAAGAATATTTGTCTAGGGATGTTTCTCAACTATCTGGAGAGTATCTGGGTATGTTTTGACCAAAAAACATAGAATTCTTAAAGCGCAACAATGAAGGTATGACACTGATGAAGGAAGTTCAGATGTTTATAGGAATTGGATCAATAATGTCTATATTACTAATTGTTACTATCAATTATCTTTTTTCACTCTATTTATTTTGGTTTATGTGCTTAGGTATAAGTTTATAGTTTTGTTTTGAGTTTACTAAATGATCACGTATCATGTTTATTAATATATTTTTTGAAATAAGGTATACAAATTCGATATGCACCAAAATAGGGCTGTCAATGAATACCCGAAAAATCCGATATCTGTTCGATTCCGTATCTAAAAATATGAAAAATATCCGTTATCCGGTAAACGGATACGGATATCCGATATCCAAAAAGCTTTTCAGATACGAATATGGTTATAGTGGTATCCGTATCCAAAAAATATCCGTCCGACTAATTGATGTAATATATATAACTTAAAACAGAAAAATAGAGTTAATAATTATTTTGTAACTATTGGATGTTACTATGATATAAATTTTTGTCCATTTTTAGTGAAAAATGGTAGTTTCAGTGTTTAATTTTGGAACATTTTTTGATATGCTTATGGATATTAGTATAAAAACAATGTTCCATTATCACAATTATTTATTTCATGGTTTTTTATAAACAATAGTATAAAAATTATTTATGTTGATCCAATTTTTTTTATTTATACTCTTAAATTTATTAATTACTGGCAGAGCGGATAAATATCCAATATCCGTCCGTGTCCGAAAATTAAGCGGATACGGATATCCAATATCCTAAAGTTAAATGGATACGGGTATCCAATATTTGAAAGTAATTTTGGATACGGATACGGATGTGACACTATCTGTATCTGAAAGCATCCATTGGTAGCGATACACCAAAATAAACTAATAAAAGGACTGAAAAATACATATAAAAAATGAAGTATACATATGTCATAAATTCCAAAGTAAATAAAAGTTTTAAAACCAGAAAATTACTTGTTAAAAACATAGCATAGAATACTCAGTGAAACCAAAGAAAAATAACCCCAAGCAATTGTCAAAACATAAAAAAAGGTAAAAACGGGTTTCAAAAACTTCTTTTCCTTAATCGAGGAAATTAAACCCATTTATGTCAAATTAAAACCGTTTATATCATAAACGATTTAAAATTTCCTGTTTATGGTTCGTTACTTGCAACTCATACTCGAATTTCCTCTGCTCAACGTGGTAATGTGAATTAAAATGGGGATTTACCCATTTTCACTTCATTGGACATTGTTGGAGATGCTCTAAGAGGTCAGAGGTATTTAAAACGATGGCATTAAGGGGAAAACATGATGAAAGGAGATTTTTTTAATTGTGAAAGGGATAATAAAATGGTAATGATTGTCTAGTATTTTCATTTATTAAATTAGTTCAAGTAATTTTAAATAAATGTTAATATTTGGCACTAAATTATATTTACATGTAAAATGATTAAAAAAGAATATTTCATTGCATAGATATATTTTATAATCCCAAAATTAGAAGGCTTAGTATCACACCATAAGATAACAAGTAACGACTGTTTCACTTGTCGTATTGTTCCAACATCATTCTCGTGGGAGAGTATCAGAAATGGTCTTCTTACTCATTTTAAGAAACAACTCACTTTATGAATTATTTTTTCTTTCTACAACCAAGAGCGTGTCCTATCTCCACCTTCGGGCTCAAACTATTACTTTCAAGGGATGAAGTATCGCTTAAAGCTACTTAATCGTAGGGTCCAGATCCACTTATTACGATTCTTAGTAGTTCGGAAGATTATTTGAAAAATGCCATTTTAAATTGCTTAAAGAAAATGATAAATTTTAAAATAATGGCATATCACATATTTTTCACTATTGCTTCTCAAGATTGTTTTACCGTTCCGTTAGTACATTTTCCTTTTCCAACATAGAACAAACCATTTATAATTTAATCTCCGCCTCCAACATAGAAAAATGGCCTATAATTTGTATGAGTGTTCCAAATACAATAACAAGTTTCAACTTTTGATAATTCTCGAGTTATAATCAAAATTTTATAAAATTTCCAACACTTTGTTTAAACTTTGATATTCAAATCATTATCCTTTAAGTGAAGGATTTTACTTGCCTTGTCGAGACGATGAAACTGATAGAGTTAAAGATAAGTCATAGAAGTAATTATATAATTTGTTACATACATCTAACCCGACAAACAAGATTGTTTGAATTATAATATGCTTTCTTTTTATTATATACTTGATATAATGAGTCACATTAATTAATTAGTTAATTTACTTATAAGCATATTTCACAAAATATTCATAAATGGTATGATTTGTTATGGTAGTTAAAATTTATTGCAACCATGAGTAATTTGTTATAGTGAAACAAAGCATACTATTATAAATATTTCTAACTAAGATGTATTGAGACTGGATATTGATACATCCGTTGAGACTAGAGTATGTAGTGTTCTTGAAATGTTGGGTAGCATATTACTCATGACAACTGGAGGCACCAAGATGTTAAATACTAATAGTGGGTAACCATGCAATGACTTAATCGATAGTTTTCTATTGGTTTGAGAATTTTGCTGATCTTCAATGCGGAAAGTCCATTTAAGTATAGTTAAGTCATGATATGATGTATGTCGAGTAACCATAGTAGGGCTAAGTGGAAGCATTGGAATTATAACACTATTTAAAGAAGATTCGCCTTCTCGGTTATTTGTAGTTAGTAAGTCAACTCAAAGTCAAAGTCTTTAGTAATAATATTTTGATAATAATAATTATTATTAAATCAATCACTTTATGTTTGGATTTTAAAGTTAAATATGAATGGTTTTGGAATTTTAACCATTATCAAATTTTATAAGTCCAAAGTAGTATAGTTTCGATGAAAAAATTAATGTAATAATTATCATTACTGTCTAACACTTAACAGAGTATAGTTAAATTTTACCGAAACCAAACAAGCGATAAATTTCACTCGATAAATTTGACCAATATGTCACACTTTCTACTAACTGACATATGAACATGTTGATGTTAAAAACGCTGCCAACACCCAGTAGTATGAAATAGAAAAATAAATATGAAGAACATAAAAAAATAAAAATAAAGAAAAGAGTACACAATAATTACAGTGGTACGACAAACACTGACTTACATCCACTCCAAATAATCTTTTTACCATACTGCAAGATTTCAAGTATAATTGATATGAACGCCTAGAGAATAATGGAATAAGAAGCCACAACAACAAAAAAGATCCTAAGAGCATATCATGCATCCTGTATTTAAAGTTGAAGACATCTAAATATCTAGTTCACAACTCGCCTATAGGACCACGAGACCAATTTGACCTTCTATAAAAATTATGGTCTCAATTATCCCAATGTTTGGTCCCCATAAGGGGGTCTATACCAATCCCTATAGGGGAATCAGTATCGATCATAAAACAAAGGGAGTGGGGCCATGTAATTCCTCATGATGGTTCATGATGATGCTAATACCGGGTATTCGGAGTTGTTTTATGAAGTTACCTAGGTATTTTTCGATAATTTTGGTTGATTCACTATGAGTTGAACTGTCGATTTAAGTTGTCCATAGGCATAGTGATCCTTACGGATGCCCTACTTAACGGAAGTGCAACAACCACTTCTTGGATGTCATTTAATCAAGTTCGCTTGACAATTCCCTTATAACCTAGACCGTGCTTTGTTTCCAAGCCTGGCATTCACGTTTTCGGGCTTCATTCCTTGATAACTCTAAAGTTTAGATCAGCCAAATATGTAGTGTTATTAAATTATAAAAAGACAGGATAAATAATTTCCCCCTAAAGCATGCCTTGCAAATATAATGTGTGTTTCGTATAAGATACAATTACAAACCATCCGTAGTTGAATTTCCAAGCCTTAATCCTTTTGAATCGCCTATTGAAATTTGCAACTGTTTTGAGCCAATAACCAACTCCATGATCTCTTCAGATCATTTACCAAATCATTACTTGTTCAAAGCTAATAGCTAGATGCATGTTCTCATAGGATCGATAATCAAATCCATTTTCCCTCTAGACCGATAGTCGAGTTCATGGTTTCTCCAAGCCGATCAAGGGTCCATGGCGTCTTTGGTTTGGTATATAAGTTTCATGGCATATTTGGACTGATAATAAGGTTCATGGCATCTCCGAGTTGATAATAAGTTTCATGGCCTCTTTGGGTTGATCTGTTCTCTTCGAACAATTGCATTGCCCAATCTGGACTTAACAATGAGCAGGTTGACCCTTTACTCCTTGCACTCTGATCACGGCACTCAAATGAGACATATAGCGATGTCATGACTTCCTAGATCAATAACGGTCTCTTCAGACATTTGCTAAGCCCAGTCTAGTCACATTTCAGCAAAAAAGACTTAAAGATTAGTAAGCTGATCCTGTCACACTTTGCCGAAGCGGCTTACTCCTTGCTCTCTAGCCCAATCTCCCCAAATGGAACAAAATGTGGTAAGCATTCTATGAACCCTTCCTCTCACTCTTCGTTCAGGGGCGTGCATTTCCACACTCCATTTTTGGTCCCCTGGCCAGGTACTTTAGCCAGATGGCACAAGGCCAACCACTCGCTCTTAGGCAATGGAACTTGCATTTGGTTTTCTTTATTCGCCCGACTTTCTGGTCAATGGCTTGATGTTATCCTAAATTCATGATAACATCCGTTAACTCTCTAGTGAGGGGACTTACACCTTCCGGTTATCACCTTGTCTCCCTGGTTAGAGCTAGCATGATTGTTTTGTTTACCACGTTATTGTGGATTTAAATAATTAAAATTCCATTTACTTGGTTTTGATTTTTTTTAACAACTACAAAATTAAATAACCTTATTTTTTCCTAATCAAGCACTACACGTATTATCACCTCATAGCATGCTTAAGTACTAATCATGATCCCGTACAAGTGTAAATAACTAAGTCGTTTTATTATTCGTTTAGTACATGCAATACTAATCAAGATATGACGATCTGCGACCTTGAACCAGAGCCGCTTCTTTGTATAGCAAATGACGACCACTCTGGCTTCATCATCACAATCCAGTTCCTACAATATTGTGGTAGTTTATTTTTCTTGGCGTGCTCTCGAACCGTATGATGAATGTTTGTATTCATTTGTATTATGTCCATGCAACTCATGGAAAGTGTTGGGAATATTATAGTTTGGATAGCTATTTAGTTTGTTCACAAAACTAATTGGTTTATGTGAACTATAACTTCCTAATATTTATCCAGGATCTTAGTTGAGTATTTCCCGATGTGGGACTCATTATTATTATTATTTCATTACTCCACAACTTTGAAGCACCAATATAACTTTTAACACACCCCCTTGATTCAAAGTTGTTGAGATAATAAGCGAAGCCAAATTGTTTCCGGTATAAATTAAATCATCTACATAAAGTGTAATATTTAGAATATCATTCATACCTTGTCGTTTTACATATAAAGTAGGCTCATTCTTGCTCTTCTCAAAGCCTTTCTCCATGAAGTAATTGTCAATATTGTAATACCATGCTCGTGGTGCTTGTTTTAGCCCATAAAGCGCTTTCTTTAGTTTGTAAATTTTTCCTTCTTGTCCTTCAATCTCAAATCTTTGAGGCTGCTCCACGTAAACCTCTTCTTCCAATTCTCCATTCAAGAATGCCGATTTTACATCTAGCTGATATAATTTCAATCCTTTTTGGGCTGCAAGTGATATTAAAGCTCTAATGGTGTCAAGACCTGCCACTGGCGCGAATGTCTCTTCGTAGTCAATACCGGGCTGTTGAGAATAGCCCTTTGCAACAAGTCTCGCTTTGTTCTTTTGAACTAAACCATCTGGATTATACTGCATTTTTTTCCTTGGAATAGAAATCACTCAAGGTGATGATGGAGTTTTTATTTGTCAAAAGAAACATGTGGAGTAAAATATAGAAAATAAAAGTCTAGAAGCTGGCTATGTTATAAAAGGGATGCAATATCTCATTTGTTGTACGAAGAAAAGTGAAACAATAAAAAATGTAGTCTTTCAATTATTCTACGTTTATCTCTCTCTTCTCCTCTCTATATCTAAATTCCAACAGAAAGAAATATTCCCTGATGTATGTTCTCGTTCAATGGGTTACCGCATCATCGATGCTTAGTATGGTAAATCTCCTTAGGTCTCCACAATTGATCCATTCCAGTGTTCCATTTAAGTTGTAAGAAGATAATTTTTGTTCCCATCTTTGCCTCTTAGATCCGTTTAAGCCATCATCCATTTTCCGTTTTCACTTATCCTCATCAGAATACTTTTCGAACGGTCCTATGACCTTCATCGAATTGATCTCTTCCTTCTTAACTACGTCAACCTATTGCTGCAAAAACATTTTTTCCTCACGATTATATTCCACAAGATCCATTGGTAGATTCTTCTCTAATGTCACTTTAAAATCCATTTTTTGATTCCATCCTAGAATAGCTGCCATTAAAACCACAGATGGGTCTGACCTACTAACCTATCCACAACACCCACTATAGCATTAAACCTCATTAAAAATATCCTGAATGATTCCTTATCCTTTTGCTTCATCTTTGATAAGGTTAACACATTTTTAGGTCATGTGATTTAGATCCGAAACAACAGTATAAACTATTTACTAATTTAATCCATGTGCTTAAGAACCATTCACAAAATGGCTAAACTAGAGTGCAACCAAGTCCATCATCTACAAAGAAAAGCACGATGCCATTATTTCTTCCAAGGCCCGCAGTAGTTCCGTATGCCTGATATATAAGTGAACTATAGGGCCTGATTTCTAATTATACATCTTAAGTGTTGGTAGTTTGTACTCTAGTGGGTTGCCAGCTTGTTTGATATTAGAAGTGATTGAAGTACTATTCTCATCCTCCAAGTACTTGTTTGGAAATCTTCCTCTCACAACTTGCCTAATTATTAAACCTATCATTGTCAACCAAAGGTAAGCTCCAGTTAGCATTCCCAGCTCGCCCCTGACACATACTCTTCTGGCCATGCTTCCACATTTTGATCTGAACGAACATGCCAAACATCAATTGCCGGATGACTAGCATTTCATCTAAGGTCGACCCCAGCCATGCCTCCCATTCTCTAGGGATCGGTGCTAACCTTAGAGGATTAGTATAGATCCCTAGTACATGGTTGGGGAATCCCGACCCATATTTCTCCAATCCATGTTTCGGTGCATTAGCCTTTGTTGCATGCCTCTTTATTTAGATTTCCGTCTACTCCAGCTGTTTCGGTTTGTACTTTCCTTCTTAGGATGCCTTTCATCATCTCCTCTTATATGACATCCTAGGCTACATATTATTTTCCATATTTCATATTCCTCTCTAGTTATGTAGATAGATGGATTATTAGCTCTAGATAATACCTCTTGGCTGCTCCTTTGTTGAGTTGCTTCCATCAAAGCTCTCCTGGTGGGTTGTCGAGTCACCCTTGATCCTTCCAAGTTTTCAAGTCAACGGGTGCAAGTATCTCTTAACGAAAGCACCAAAATGTTACGTTAAAATTATAGGTGGATTCAGTAAGGGGCAAGAACGGTCAAGTGACCCCCCCCCCCCCGAAGTTTGACTGAGGCTCTTTTTGAGATGATGTGTAATCATGACTGAATATTCTCTTGGGACAACGAAGGAGCACATTACGATACTGATACCGGTTATCTCATAATCTAGTGATTTTAATGTTCGATGATGGTATGTATATTATATGATGTATTTATATGGATGATGTTGTATACCATGATGGGAACATACGTTTTGTATTATTATGAGATATTCATGTTCTCATGTTATTATTTCGTTGTGTTTTTAGGCTTTGTATTTTATATATGTTATAGTGTTATGTTTTGGAAAACCCACGTGTTTGCTGCTTTGAGTTGATATCGAGTAAATTTACATGATAAGAATATGTGTCAGTGTTAGTACAATGATATAGCTAGGTGTAGTCTACAAAAATCCTTATTCTTCGTATTGCTAGATAATATTATTGTACAATATTCGTTATTAGTGTGAATGGCATTACATATAAAGCATGCACACTGCAATATTGAAATTTTACTGGGTAAGGGCAAGTACAACTAATGCTAAACCTTCCACACGACATCCACTAATATTAGAGTTTCCAACTTGTACACAACCAAAAATACCAACATTATCACCAACATCATCAACCAAAACTAATGGATATGTCGCTACTGGTTATAAACTAATGGATTCACAAATTAGTTTTAAAACTTTTTTGCTTAGTTTTTAAACTTTTTTGGTTTTAGCTTTGATACTACTAGTTGCAACTGCTACTGAAGAACGAGCTTTTTCTGGAATGAAGATAGTGAAGAACCGACTCAGCAACCGAATGTATGATCAATGGTTAAATGCTAGTTTGGTTGTATACATTAAAAAGGATGTATTTAAGAATTTATCTAATGATATTGTCATGAATTATTTTCAAAAAATGAAAAATCGTAGAGGTCAATTGTAAGTCTGTTTCAATATTTCTATGTATTTTTCGAGCTTTATTTAAACTACACTTCAATATGCTACTGATGTTTAAATTTTTATACTTTTTGATGTTATATTAATATTACGATCACCCCTGTTTGGATTTTTTGGATCCGCCATTGGTTAAAATGGCACCAATACCCAATAGTGTGTAGTAGAGAAAAAAAATATGAAGAACACAAATTAAAAATAGCAAAGAAAGCAACAGACGACAAACATTACAGTGATTCGAAATACTTTGGCTACTTCACTATAAGTAATATTTTATTATACCATAGAATTTCAAACACACTTGATATGAAAGTTCAGAGAATAATGGAGTAAGAACCAAAGTGGAAAAGAAGAACCCAAAAATGTGTCATGCACCATTTATTTATAGGTGAAAATGCGCAAATATTTTGTTAAAAAAGTCACCAATAGGACCTCAAGACCAAACTGATATTCTGCAAAAAAAGAAAAGAAAAAAAAGGACTCGTTGAGTCTATTATCGGGGATAGATACCAATCCCTATAAGAGTATCCAGAGGCGGAGGGACGTTTTAGTTGGTGAGGTCACGTGACCTCACCAGAAATCCATCAGAAAAAAACACTATGGTACATCTATTTTCCTCTCTCGCAGGCTTGTTTCAGACATTAATCGCGCAAGAGAGTCCACCCTCCTCCCGCAACATCGGATTTCGCCCTCCTCCTGTGCCTTCTTCCCATCCCTCTTCTTCCTTCCTTCTTCTCATCTCGCGATTTAAATGGGTAAATTTAGCAACTTTAATTTTAATTTGTACTGATTTGGGCAAAGCTATTTAGCGTTAGTTTGATTTTCATTTGAATTGACCCTTTACTCCTTGTACTCTGATCACGACACTCAAATGAGACATGTAGCGATGTCATGACTTCCTAGATCAATAACGGTCTCTTCAGACATTTGCTAGGCCCAGTCTAGTCACATTTCAGCAAAAAAGACGTAAAAGATTAGTAAGCTGATCCTGTCACACTCTGCCGAAGCGGCTTACTCCTTGCTCTCTAGCCCCATCTCCCCAAATGGAACAAAATGTGGTAAGCATTCTATGAACCCTTCCTCTCACTCTTCGTTCAGGGGCGTGCATTTCCACACTCCATTTTTGGCCCCCTAGCCAGGTACTTTAGCCAGATGGCACAAGGCCAACCACTCGCTCTTAGGCAATGGGACTTGCATTTGGTTTTCTTTATTCGCCCAACTTTTTGGTCAATGGCTTGATGTTGTCCTTAATTCACGATAACATCCGTTAACTCTCTAGTGAGGGGACTTACACCTTCTAGTTATCACCTTGTCTCCCTGGTCAGAGCTAGCATGATTGTTTTGTTTACCACGTTATTGTGGATTTAAATAATTAAAATTCCATTTACTTGGTTTTGATTTTTTTTAACAACTACAAAAATAAATAACCTTATTTTTTCCTCATCGAGCACTACACGTATTATCACCTCATAGCATGCTTAAGTACCAATCATGATCCCGTACAAGTGTAAATAACTAAGTCGTTTTATTATTTATTTAGTACATGCAATACTAATCAAGATATGACGATCTGCGACCTTGAACTAGAGACGCTTCTTTGTATAGCAAATGACGACCACTCTGGCTTCATCATCACAGTCCAGTTCCTACAATATTGTGGTAGTTTATTTTTCTTGGCGTGCTCTCGAAACATATGATGAATGTCTGTATTCATTTGTATTATGTCCATGCAGCTCATGGAAAGTGTTGGGAATATTATAGTTTGGATAGCTATTTAGTTTGTTCACAAAACTAATTGGTTAATGTGAACTATAACTTCCTAATATTTATCCAGGATCTTAGTTGTTGAGTATTTCCCTATGTGAGACTTATTATTATTATTATTTCATTACTCCACAACTTTGAAGCACCAATATAACTTTTAATACACCCCTTTGATTCAAATTTGTTGAGATAATAAGCGAAGCCAAATTGTTTCCGGTATAAATTAAATCATCTACATAAAGTGCAATAATTAGAATATCAACCATACATTGCCGTTTGACATATAAAGTAGGCTCATTCTTGCTCTTCTCAAAGCCTTTCTCAATGAAGTAATTGTCAATATTATTATACCATGCTCGTGGTGCTTGTTTTAGCCCATAAAGCGCTTTCTTTAGTTTGTAAACTTTTCCTTCTTATCCTTCAATCTCAAATCCTTGAGGCTGCTCCTCGTAAACCTCTTCTTTCAATTCTCCATTCAAGAATGCCGATTTTACAACTAGCTGATATAATTTCCATCCTTTTTGGGCTGCAAGTGATATTAAAGCTCTAATGGTGTCAAGACGTGCCACTGGAGCGAATGTCTCTTCGTAGACAATACCGGGCTATTGAGAATAGCCATTTGCAACAACTCTCGCTTTGTTCTTTTGAACTGAACCATCTGGATTATGCTGCATTTTTTTCCTCGGAATAGAAATCTCTCAAGGTGATGATGGAGTTTTTATTTATTAAAAGAAACATGCTAAGAAAAATCTAGAAAATAAAAGTCTAGAAGCTGGCTATGTTATAAAAGGGATGCAATATCTCATTTGTTGTATGAAGAAAAATGAAACAATAAAAAATGTAGTCTTTCAATTATTCTACGTTTATCTCTCTCTTCTCCTCTCTATATCTAAATTCCAACAGAAAGAAATATTCCCTGATGTATGTTCTCATTCAATGGGTTACCGCCTCATTGATGCTTAGTATGGTAAATCTCCTTAGGTCTCCACAATTGATCCATTCCAATGTTCCATTTAAGTTGTAAGAAGATAATTTTTATTCCCATCTTTGCCTCTTAGATCCGTTTAATCCATCATCCATTTTCCGTTTTCACTTATCCTTGTCAGAATAATCCATTTTCCGTTTTCACTTATCCTTGTCAGAATATTTTTCGGACGGTCCTATGACCTTCATCAAATTGATCTCTTCCTTCTCAACTACGTCAACCTATTGCTGTAAAAACATTTTTTCCTCACGATTAAATTCCACAAGATCCATTGGCAGATTATGCTCCAATGTCACTTTAAAAACCATTTTTTGATGCCATCCTAGAATAGCTGCCATTAAAACCATAGATGGGTCTGACCTACTAACCTATCCACAACACCCACTATAGCATTAAACCTCATTAAAAATATCCTGAATGATTCCTTATCCTTTTGCTTCATCATTGATAAGGTTAACACATTTTTAGGTCATCTGATATAGATCCGAAACAATAGTATAAACTATTTACTAATTTAATCCATGTGTGTAAGAACCATTCACAAAATGGCTAAACTAGAGTGCAACCAAGTCCATCATCTACAAAGAAAAGCACGATGCCATTATTTCTCCCAAGGCCCGCAGTACTTCCATATGCCTGATATATAAGTGAACTATAGGGCCTGATTTCTAATTATACATCTTAAGTGTTGGTAGTTTGTACTCTAGTGGGTTGCCAGCTTGTTTGATATTAGAAGTGATTGAAGTACTATTCTCATCCTCCAAGTTCTTGTTTGGAAATCTTCCTCTCACAGCTTGCCTAATCATCAAACCTGTCATTGTCAACCAAAGGTAAGCTCCAGTTAGCATTCCCAGCTCGCCCCTGACACATACTCTTCTGGCCATGCTTCCGCATTTTGATCTTAACGAACATGCCAAACATCAATTGCTGGACGACTAGCATTTCATCTAAGGTCGACCCCAGCCGTGCCTCCCATTCTCTAGGGATCGGTGCTAACCTTAGAGGATTAGTATAGATCCCTAGTACATGGTTGGGGAATCCCGGCCCATATTTCTCCAATCCATGTTTCGGTGCATTAGCCTTTGTTGCATGCCTCTTGATTCAGATTTCCGTCTACTCCAGCTGTTTCGGTTTGTACTTTCCTTCTTAGGATGCCTTTCATCATCTCCTCTTATATGACATCCTAGCCTACATATTATTTCCCATATTTCATATTCCTCTCTAGTTATGTAGATAGATGGATTATTAGCTATAGAGAATGCCTCTTGGCTGCCCCTTTGTTGAGTTGCTTCCATCAAAGCTTTCCTGGTGGGTTGTCGAGTCAATCTTGATCCTTCCAAGATTTCAAGTCAACGGGTGCAAGTATCTCTCAATGAAAGCACCAAAATGTTACGTTAAAATTATAGGTGGATTCAGTAAGGGGCAAGAAGGGTCAAGTGACCCCCCCGAAGTTTGACTGAGGCTCTTTTTGAGATGATGTGAAATCATGACTGAATATTCTCTTGGGACAACGAAGGAGCACAATACGATACTGATACCAGTTATCTCATAATCTAGTGACTTTAATGTTCGATGATGATATGTATATTATATGATGTATTTATATGGATGATGTTGTATACTATGATGGGAACATACGTTTTGTATTATTACGAGATATTCATGTTCTCATGTTATTATTTCGTTGTGTTTTTAGGCTCTGTATTTTATATATGTTATAGTGTTATGTTTTGGAAAACCCACGTGTTTGCTGCTTTGAGTTGATATCGAGTAAATTTATATGATAAGAATATGTGTCATTGTTAGTACAATGATATAGTTAGGTGTAGTCTACAAAAATCCTTATTCTTCGTATTCCTAGATAATATTGTTGTACAATATTCGTTATTAGTGTGAATGGCATTACATATAAAGCATGCACACTGCAATATTGAGATTTTACTGGGTAAAGGCAAGTACAACTAATGCTAAACCTTCCACACGACATCCACCAATATTAGAGTTTCCAACTTGTACACAACCAAAAATACCAACATTATCACCAACATCATCAACCAAAACTAATGGATATGTCGCTACTGGTTATAAACTAATGGATTCACAAATTAGTTTTAAAACTTTTTTGCTTAGTTTTAAACTTTTTTTGTTTTAGCTTTGATACTACTAGTTGCAACTGCTACTGAAGAACGAGCTTTTTCTGGAATGAAGATAGTGAAGAACCGACTCTGCAACAGACGACAAACATTTCAGTGGTTCGAAATACTTTGGCTACTTCACTATAAGTAATATTTTATTTTGCCGTAGAATTTCAAACACACTTGATATGAAAGTTCAGAGAATAATGGAGTAAGAACCAAAGTGGAAAAGAAGAACCCAAAAATGTGTCATGCACCATTTATTTATAGGTGAAAATGCGCAAATATTTTGTTAAAAAAATCACCAATAGGACCTCAAGACCAAACTGATATTCTGCAAAAAAAGAAAAGAAAAAAAAGGACTCGTTGAGTCTATTATTGGGGATAGATACCAATCCCTATAAGAGCATCCAGAGGCGGAGGGACGTTATAGTTGGTGAGATCACGTGACCTCACCAGAAATCCATCAAAAAAAAAAACACTATGGTACATCTATTTTCCTCTCTTGCAGGCTTGTTTCAGACATTAATCGCGCTAGAGAGTCCACCCTCCTCCCGCAGCATCGGATTTCGCCCTCCTCCTGTGCCTTCTTCCCATCCCTCTTCTTCTTCCTTCCTTCTTCTCATCTCGCAATTTAAATGGGTAAATTTAGCAACTCTAATTTTGATTTGTACTAATTTGGGCAAAGTTATTTAGCGTTAGTTTGATTTTCATTTGAATTGAGCTGTAGATTTAGGAGGCGTAATTTAGCTATAGATTTGGGAGGATTCATTAACCTGTAGATGTGGGAAAAGTTATTTAGCATCAGTTTACTTTAGATAATTTTTGTGTGCCTGAATGATTGAAGACTGATTTTGTTGTGCCTCCGTTCTCTTTCAAAAAAAAGGGGGGCTACCGCCCCCAACCCCCATCACTTTTCCCATATGTGACCTCACCAACGTCAATTCCTGGCTACGCCACTGAGGGTATCAATACCGTTCCTCGAAAAAGAGGAGTTGGACACTTGCGATTTCTTATGGTGACCTATCTTAATGTTGGTGTTGGGTTCCTTAAGTTTTTTCATGAAGTTTCCTTGGTGGATTTCTTGGAGATATCAATCGATTTTCAATGAGTTGAACTATCAATTCAAGATGCCCATAACCATAGTGATCCATGGCAGTCCCTTTCCTAGGGGAAGTTCCAATATGTACTTAGCTGATTCCAGGTTGCCATTTGATTGAGTTCGTTTAACTGTTTCCTAATAACCTTGTCCGTAATTGATTTCCCATACCAACAGTTACCCGTCCATGCTTTCTGCTTTGATAGATTTGAAGTTAGATAAACTAAATCCGTGGTGTTACTAACTTTGAAAATGATAGGTTAATAGAACATAAATATTCAAATTGTTTAATATTAATCACCAACTTTACACCTATGAACCATACGACCATAACATTGAATACTACTTTCACCGCATGATTTAATTAATTTATAATTGTTGCAAACTAATTAATATTCATGAAATAATAGTTGTAATTTTTTTATTTATTAAAAATTATGTTTATAATAGTTTTTAGTATACTACTCGATATGTAATATTGTTATAAGTTTTAAATCAGATTTATGTATGATAAACATTATCGGGCTTAAAGTCGGTTTTAAGCGTATATAGGGCTTGATCATTATGAGATCAAGAAAAGGGAGGCCACCAAATGGTAGTAAATTTGGATTCATGTATTATAATAGGTAGGGCATGAGCAAGAGAATAAATGTGATCTTGATTCTATTTTATGTCCTTAGCTTCTCCTTATAAAATGATTTGAACCCTTGTTCAAAAATTCATTTAGCTACCATCACCTATTCCGTTGCTGGTCGAAATTATTCACCATCCTATGCTCCATTTTCAATCATAAATTAAAATAAAATGAAAATAATTTGAAATTTAGTAGTCAATAATTTGAGTCTAGCATCTTCAAAATTGGAATATGATTCAAAGATGCTCGTGTCTTCATTTCAGCATATACGAACTAGGAATTCATGTAAGATTCACATATGTATTAACTTTATAATGTTCACATACTATATCATATATTCCTTAGATTAAATTTTTATAATGAATCAATATATTAATGTTCTATGGCATATTAGATGGTTGAATCTATTGGTTTGTGTATACTCATATTATATGCTTGCCAGTATTAACTCATGGTTGAACAAGATATAAATTTTTGAACTAAATAATTTTATATATGGATTTATCAAATAATTAATCATGTCCTTATAATAAAAATAAAATAATAAACATTTTAAAATTTATAAAATTTATTTTTACATAATAATAATTCGACAATAATAAAACTTCATTTTAATATATGTTTATATTTATTATAAAATTAAATGATAATATAATTCTTTAGTTAACAAGAAAAAATTTAGAAGTAAAGTATTAAATTTCTATAACAAATTTTCATAATTTTTTGGTTACCAAAATTGAGTCTTTATTAATTTTACTAACTATTTAAATTGGTTTTAAATTTACTTTATAATTGTTATTTTTTAATTAAAAATTTTAATTTATTTTCCTAATGTTATGGGCTCATGAAATTTATTAATTGGTTTTAAGGATTTATGCTCATGAAATTTTATTTTTTATAATTAAAATCAAAAAGTAATTATTTTTCTTCATTATATTTTTAATTTTTACGACATTAATTTTTATAATATTTTGTATTAGTTATTAAATGATTTATATTTCAATATAAACTAATATATGTTCAAATATATTTTATATAGTTTATATTGGTTATTTTGATTTTAGTTCCATGCATATACGTATATCAGATTAAATATTACATTGTGTAATCTTATATAAATATTTATGTTGTAACCTAGAAATTTTAGCAATAATTTAATAAGAAAAATAAGATTTTGACATAAAGGGATAAAATAGAATTTTTACTAATGTTCCAGTTTGAAAATATTTTTTTTCCAGATTATATATATATAATGAATTTCATATATATATATATGTATGTATGTATGTATATATGTTTAACACTTAGAAATCAGAGTTAAGATAGAGAAGTTATGAACTTTTGAAAATTCAAATACATAATAAACTAAAAAATAAAAAAAATTCTAATTTAACTCAACAAGCTTTTGATACCAAAGTCAGTTAGGTGGATCGACAACAATTGACTTATAGTTAGAGGTGATCCATTAGTTCTCATGTTGATTGGAGAATCGGGTGCGTGATTCAAATGATAGCGATTAAATAAAATATTTTTCTTTGTTCCTAAATTTTTGGAATGTGGTCTAATGAGTGAAAATTTGCTAATCTAGATGCAGTGCTTCAGATTGCTTACTATCCTTGTAAATTGACCTATAGGGAAGCCTTAATTTCATTAGAAAATATATAAACTTCCGTAACTTTAGAAAAACTCTTTCTCTCCACTTCTAAACTTTCTTTTTTAAATAAAATACAATCTAGTGTGCAATAGTAGATCACGTCTAGCTGGGACATGCTTACTAATGGCGACTCATAGGAAAGGAATGAAGTAGAGCTTGGAACCAATGTAAGGGAAATAGGTTTAATTAGATTATTATTACAATTAAAGCTAATATATTCTACCTGATTAAGATGTTAGAAGTTTAAGATTATAGCTTACAAAACCCTATTTGTTAAACTTAAAATGTGGATTACAAATTGAAGCTTATCGTAAGATGATAAATTCACTTTAAGACCTAATAACCTCTTTTTATTATTGAATTTTAACCCTAAACTTATTAAACCTTGATTAAAAAAGTGGAATTATGTTTAAGTAGACCTACAAATTGGTACTGTAGAATGGGCACAGTTTATGGCTCCCATATTATATCAACTTTGAGAGTCGAACTAAGAACAAAAAAATCAAATACTTAAAAAATGAATTAGAAATGAATAAAACCCTAATTTTTGTATCATGATTGGTCATATGCGCCAAATTGTAGAATTTAAACCTTGGCTTATGGCCTAGGATTAGAATAATATATATTCCATATATTGTTCTGAATGCCTATTGTACGCCTATGTGTATATTAGGTAGGAAAGCTACTTCCCAATAAGTCATTGCTAGAGTATTGCAATGTTGGGTAAAAGTTTATTTACCAAATAAGAGGTTGAGTTATATCATGAATTGACTCTCATAGGAGGTTTTGCGATGGAAGCTCGTCGCTGATGGATTCTTAATGTAATAAGTGGGCTTAACATAATATAAACCTTACTCTCCATGGTATTGAAGCGACGCGATATAGTTCATATGATGGATCCCATTGAGTGCAATAAGAGGTGCATACTACGATCGGAAGGTTGACAAGATGTTAACAATGAGATATACTGGAAAGCTAGCATTGTAGGGTCCCCATTGATGCATAGTCGAGGTTATGTGTTGTAGTTAAGGGAAACCTATTCCTCAGTAACTTTAGTAGTGCTATGGTTAATTGTTCCCTATAATATCAATAATGGGTGGTATTAATGGAAATTTATTTCCATAATAGTTAAATGGCAGTATTTTCTTATCGAGTAGCTCTAGGGGTTGTAGCCAACCATGGATTTTTGATGTTTGATCTGTAATTTGATTCTCATAGCAATCTTCACAAGACATAATATAAGAATGTGTAAGGTAGAAAACCTTAAGTATAAAATCCAACAAATAAATAGATAGGGGTAGAATGCTTTATGGCATTCAGAGTAGAACACATGATTGCCATAGTTTAAGCTTGTACTCATTCGTAATATTTTCACCTGAGCAACACTTTCTCCTTTCTTTTTCCTCATCATATATGGACACAACAATAGTAGATTGGACGATTCCTAGCATGTGGAGAGGCTTGTACATCACTGGAGTTGCTTGTCATTATATTCTGTAACAACCCGGAAAATCAGAAACAATTTAAAAATTTTATTTTGGCTATTTTAATGTATTTTAATGAATTTTGAATATTTAAAATAATTTATTTTAAATAATGACGACTGAAAATCCTTTTGGATCGAGGTTATATTGAATATATTTATTTTAATTATAAAACAAGGCCTGAAATGGCGCGATAGTTTGAAAATTTGAATTCGAACTTTGACTGACTGTATAGGATGCAAAATAAACCGGATTTTGGTGAAACCAAAAATATTTAAATCTGTTTAAGAATATCTTTCTAACAAATTTGAAAAATCAAAATTTCATAGCGGGAATCAAAAGTTATGGCCAAATGAATTTTCAGAAAGGTCGCTATGGAATTAGTATAGCCCTTGAAAATAGACATTTTGCAAATGACCTCCGTTTAAAAACCACTTTCATTGGATCCGGAATGTCAAATTATTGCTAGATTCCAAATTCCATATTTTTTGGAGTTAATATGTGAGAGTGAAAAAAGAGAACGTGTTTGGTTAATTTCAATCAATTTGGATCGACCAAAAAATGACCATTTTTCAAACAGTCTCCAAATTCGATGAAACTAGTTTTGTTAGGACCATATCATCCTAACATAGCCAGATTTATATTTCTAGAATTTTTGGAATCAGTATGTGCCCCAGCAAATTGAAATGTATGTTCAAATCCATATTTGAATGTTTTATATCTTAATTTGAAGAATAACTGACTGAAACAATCGAATGGGCCAACAAAACGTATTCCATTGTGTCCGGAATGGGGGTATTTAGTTACGGGCGATAGTCGTTGGGTTTGAATTGGAGTTCGTATGGAGTAGAGGGTATTTTTGGATTTTAAAATAAATATAAAAGGGATGGGCCAATCAGAATTCACCATTTCATTTCTCTCTCCCTGATCCGCTCAGAAATCTAACGATGGAAAACTGCTCCCCACTTCTCTCCTTCGTTTCTCCTAATCCACTCATCAAAACAACCAGCTTCTTTGGAGAATATTGTATATCTCTTCTCCAGCTTCACATCCATACCTGCCTTATCCTCTATCTTGTCGTGTGGAGGGAGATCCATCACCCCGAAGTGGTCAACTTCAACCCGCCGCCGCGGCTCAGATCCTCCACCAAGTTGGGTGCGGTTCCCATCGATTGGAGCGCCGTTCAGAGCTCTTTCATGTGCCGCATGTTGATTGTCACGAAGTCCAACGGTTTGGTTGCAAAATCATGACCTAGTTTTGAACCAACTGCTGAGGTAACAGTTTATATAATTTAAACTGATGATAACACTTTAAAGCGCTACAAATTATGATTTTACAATAAAAAATTTATCTTTTTGCTGTGTGGTCGAAATCCAGTGAAACAAGAGACATCGGACTCGTGTGGACGTCTTCTGCATTCTAGAAGAAACCGGAGTATTTTTGGAGCTTCCTACAATTTTTGGAGGAGTGGAACCCAATGTGAGATTTCTAAATTGAAATCTGAATGGAATGACGATGTATAAATTATATAACGATGTATAAATTATTTGATTGATGTATAAGTTATATAAGCGTTGTACACCTCATATATAAGTGTTGTATAAATTATATGTGCGATGTATAAGTTATATATACGTTGTAAAAATTACATGTGTGTTGAATGGAGTTGAAATGAAATTGAAATATATTTATATATATATATATATATATATATATATATATATATATATATATATATATATATATATACACAGTCCCCTCGTCCACAGACCATGGATGATATATATTTGTTGTGATTGTTTGGATTTTGGTTGACGTGAAATTTGGTTGATAAATGCGAATGGTTGACAATGGTTGTTTGTGGTTGAAACAAAATTGGAATTGTTTGTTGAAAAATCCATTATGATATGAAAATGATCGAAATGATTAGATCATTAGGATAAGCCCCTTAGGGAACGCTGCGAGGCGTAAGGTAGTTCGAGGAGCCACACTCGGGACAATGCCAGTTTTAAACCCCCTACATTATGTTGCCAAAATTTTCTGAAATATTCATATGTTTGATTTATATTCATGTGTTGGAAAAATATTCATATGACGAATGAATTGTTTGAACGATAAAAATCACATTTTTATCATGTATATGAAGTATAAAAATATTCATGTTTGAAACAAATTGTTTTAACAATAAAAATAACAATCTTGTTATATATATGAATCGCTAAAAATATTCAAGTTTTGAAATAATTTGTTTTGACAATAAAAATCACAATTTTATTTTATATATGAAGCATTAAAACTAGTCATGTGTTGAAATAAATGTTTTTTGGTTAAAAATAATATTTTTAGCAAATATATGAAGTGAAAATGGTTTGGAAATCAAAGAACGGATTACGTATATATATATATATATATATATATATATATATATATATATATATAATTAAAATAAAACGAATAACGACGTTGCTCTTCTTATTTTGAAATCGTGATTTTAAACGATTATTACGGGAGATCCGACCGTCAGATTTTCCCGAAACCAAAACCACTGGGTTCGCTTTGAAAATACCTTTCCAACGATACTAAATTTGTAAAGATCCAACGGTTAGATTGTGTGAAATTTTTAATTCAAATCTGAATAAAAGCAGCGCCATAATGGATTATATTTATCTATATATATAAACGTAGTTAAAATAAAACGAATAACGACGCTGCAGTTCGTATTTTGAAATGGTAACTTTAAACGATTGTACCGGAAGTACGACTGTCGGATTTTCCCAAAACTGGAACCGTTGGGTCCGTTTTGAAAAGATCTTTCCAATGATATAAAATTTGTAAAGATCCAATGGTTAGATTTTCAGACATGTGTAAATCAAATCTGGAGAAAAACAGCGCCATTGCCACGTTATGGCCTGAAGCGTTGTTTGAATAAATAGGCTATTTTCAAATAAATGAAAATGGCAATAAATCGTTTTAAAATATTATAAACGATATGGAATGGAAATAAACCGAATTTATCGATTTATTGGATATTTGATGGTTGAATGTTTCTGACATGAAAATTACATTAATGAACTGAGTTATTGATGTCAAATAATTTAACCATGGAAATGAATTGATTTGAATTATAAATATACGTGAATTATTTGAAAAGGATGAGTTAATTCTCATTTCAAATAATCAGTCGGCGATTAGAAGTCGAAGATATGAAGACGGTGCAAGACCGATGATCTTCACATCGAATGGATTGCTACTGATGCCTTTGATGGGAGTTGCTGCCCTGAAGGGGTTACAGTGGGTGTCGTCCGGACGTACTTGTTGATCGTTCGGATGTGTAAGGACCTCTCTTCTGTATTGGACATATGGGACGAGGAATAAGGTGCCTTTGGCTTCATTCAGACTCATAACGGACTTGTAAATGGATGTGTGTCTGACGTTGTAGCTTGAAAACGTGGCATGCTGAGATGCAATGATCAAGGCTTTTGTTGAAAAGCTGAGCCATGTGATTTATGTCAAAGCACGACTTTAAATAGCATAGCTTTGTGTATAGCGCTAATTCGCGAGCCTCACACCCCGGTATGGACCAGAAACGGGAGAAGGCCTTAGGGAGGACATGCGTTTCCTTCTAGCTAGAAGTGGTGTTTGGGTTTTACACGCCCGGACGTTTTACTTATGTGGATGATGGATAATGAAGAGCCTCGGTTATTTCAGTCTCTTCGGAGCCGATGGTTTGGTTGGGATAAAACCAGTTTACGCCCATAGGGTGGGGAAACGCAGGGTTCAGGCTTTTTAATCCACTCCATGTGGACCAGCCCTGACGATCCAAGGTGCAGTTGCGACTGTTCCTGAGACATGGGCTAGATTTTCTCGAACTGGTAAGGACGATCCCTTGCCTTGGTTCATGACGGAAATCCAATTTCCAAATACGACATCGTGCAGTTTTGATTGTAAACATATACTTGGCGAAATAGTGGTATGGGGCACTTATGCCGTCTATGATTGAAATTGTTTTTGAAACATATAAACACTAGTAATAATATCAAATTCTTTTGTTTTATTCGTATCAAGCATATTTTGGCCATTATAAGGTAAAACTCTCTCCTCCAGTTTGCGTTGCATTGTGTGATGGGACCTGAGTCTTATAATGGCTTCATTTTTATAAAAAGCATTGCGATGTTTAAATGATTTAGTTGTTTTAAGCACTGGCAATCCAATGGAGTAAACCCGTTCTGCATTAGCAGCGTGGCCCTGTGATTGGCCTTATTATAAAATAAGTTAAGTACATTTCTCATACCAGTCCCCTGACTGACTCGAAGTTTGTTTCACTTGCATACTCGGGTGCCCTATTTTCTACATGGGCAGCCTTGTATTCAGGTTTTAGCAGGCTCTCTCTGGATAGCTATGGAGATGAAGATGGATTCTATCACTTCTTTTATGTTGTTCAGCTCCTGTTATGTATATTATGTTTGATTCCGCTGTAGACATTTTATATAAAGTGAAACCGAATTTTGTACTAAGTATGATCCTGTTATACTGTGTAACTCTGATGATTATGTTTATCCAGTGTATTTTGTTGTACATTATCTGGTGTAATTATATATTTCTATTCTGATTTTATATGTTTATGTGTTATATTCCAAAGATTACCCTTGCCACCGTGGAACGGGGGTTTGGGGTCGTCACATGTAGTATCAGAGCTTTGGTTAAGCTTAGTTCTGGAATATAACATATTAACGAACTCGTCAGAAATAGAACCAGTGGTGTTCTAGGACGAATAACTCATTTCAAATAGGATCAGTAATATTCTAGAATGAGTGTAGCAGAATGAAATACACCCCTACAGACACATTTACATTCAAGTATCTGTCTCTATGCTTTAAAATACCTTTTCTGTTGGCCTGACACTTTGTCTGCTATTTGCAGACATCGTAGAAAATGAGTGGCAGAAGTAGAAGAGGTAGGTTGGAACCAGATATTGAAGCCCTATTAAAGATGTAAATTTTTTAATTATATAGTTTGATCTTAGCAATTATGATTTTAAAAGAGTATATAAATTAATTATTAAACTTTTGAAAGGTTAATCAACAATTTTTTTGCTATTTGTTTTGCGTGATTACGAATTTGACTAATCAAAATGTTGGAATGATAATTAATCTAATCAATAAGAGAATGAAGGGTAAATTTATGAAAATTGAATCAAATATTGAATTGATTTGAAAAATGATTGAAATACATGCATGTACATTATATATGATTGAACAGGTAAATGGATTTGCTATTGAGTAAAGAATTTATTTGCATGCCCGACAAATAGGTAAACCTTAATAAGTTGGATGCATAATTTTATTTATATATCAACTCCTGTGAATGCCACTGGATGCGGAGTACTGGTTGTTCTGTGTGAATAATAAACGTCGCCATAGGATAGTAAAAATTAATTTTAAACTATACTACATGGCATACTGCGTGAAGATAGTATACTCTATCATATACCACATAAGCATTTGGAGCTTATGTGACGAGGTTGAAGATTTACCATACAAGCGAGAGGCTTGTATGGCGATGACTATATTACAGGTTGAACCGAAGACTGATATGGACTATGTAAAATGTAATGGTAAATTGCCAGATTAATAAAAGCCCCACACGGGTCTGGAGATGACAATAAGCACGTCTCTCTCGACATTAAGGCACAAAAACCATTTATAGGGTGATGAGAGTTTATTCTCTGGTGTTATGATCTATACACACTCCCCTATGGACACCGGAATATATCACTATAAATATGTGTATGGTTTTAAGGATTTATTGGGTACCTAATACGACCCAATAAATTTCCAAACCCCTCCCCGTACAAAGGAGGTTATAGCAAAAAAATTCAAAAATTTAGGGTGTTAGCCAAATTTTGAAGAATTAGAAAATTCTAAGAAATTGAAAAGTAGAAGAAGGAAAGCCAAAATGAAAGTTGAGTTGGTTAGTTAAACAACTTTCATCTTTGTTCCTTTTCGGGGACGAAAAGAATTTAAGTGGGGGAGATTGTAATAACCCAGAAAATCAGAACCAATTTAAAATTTTTATTTTGGCAATTTTAATGAATTTTGAATATTTAAAATAATTTATTTTAAATAATGACGACTGAAAATCCTTTTGGATCGAGGTTATAGTGAATATATTTATTTTAGTTATAAAACAAGGCCTGAAATAGCGCGGCAGTTTGAAAATTTGAATTCAAACTTTGACCGACTGTACAGGATGCAAGATAAACCGGATTTTGGTGAAACCAAAAATATTTAAATCTGTTTAAACTTTCTAAAGAATCTGAAAAATCAAAATTTCATAGTGGGAATCGAAAGTTATGGCCAAACGAATTTTCAGAAAGGTCGCTGTGGAATTAATACAGCCCTTGAAAATAGACATTTTGCAAACGATCTCCGTTTAGACGAAACCACTTCCGTTGGATCCGGAATGTCAAATTATTTCTAGATTCCAAATTCCATAATTTTCGGAGTTAATATTGAGCGTGGAAAAAGAGAACGTGTTTGGTTAATTTCTTTCAATTTGGATTGACCAGAAAATGACCATTTTTCAAACAGTCTCTAAACTCGACGAAACTAGTTTTGTTAGGACCGTATCGTTCTAACATAGCCAAATTTATTTTTCTGAAAATTTTGGAATCAGTATGTGGTCCCGGCAAATTGAAATGTACGTTCAAATCCATATTTGAATGTTTTATATTTTAATTTGAAGAATAATTGACTGAAACAGTCGAATGGGCCTACGAAACATATTCCATTGTGTCCAGAATGGGGGTATTTAGCTAGGGGCGACCGTTGTTAGGTTTGAATTGGAGTTCGTATGGACTAGAGGGTATTTTTGTATTTCAAAATAAATATAAAAGGGACGGGCCAATCGGAATTCACGATTTCATTTCTCTCTCCCCGATCCGCTCAGAAACCTAACGATGAAAACTGCTCCCCACTTCTCTCCTCCATTTCTCCTAATCCACTCATCAAAACAACCTGCTTCTTTGGAGAATATTGTAGATCTCTTCTCCAGCTTCACATCCATACCTTCCTTATCCTGTATCGTGTTGTGTGGAGGGAGATCCGTCACCCCGAAGTGGTCATCTTCAACCCGCCGCCGCTGCTCAGATCCTCCATCGAGTTGGGTGCGGTTGCCATTGATTGGAGTACCATTCAGAGCTCTTCCATGTGGCATATGCTGATCGTCACGAAGTTCAACGGTTTGGTCGCAAAATCATGACCTAGTTTTGAACCAACTGCTGAGGTAACAGTTTATATAATTTAAACTGATTATAGCACTTTAAAGTGCTACGAATTATGATTTTACAATAAAAATCATATCTTTTTGTTGTGTGGTCGAAATCCAGTGAAACAAGAGACATTGGACTCATGTGGACGTCTTCTGCATTCTAGAAGAAACCGGAGAATTTTTGGAGCTTCCTACAATTTTTGGAGGAGTGGAACCCAATGTGAGATTTCTAAATTGAAATCTGAATGGAATTACGATGTATAAATTATATGACGATATGTAAATTAAATGATCGATGTATAAGTTATATAAGCATTGTACACCTCATGTATAAGTGTTGTATAAATTGTATGTGCGATGTATAAGTTATATATACATTTTAAAAATTATATGTGCGTTGAATGGAGTTGAAATGAAATTGAAAAATATTTATATACTTATATATATACTCCCTCGTCCACAGACCATGGATGATATATATTGGTTGTGATTGTTTGGATTTTGGTTGATGTGAAATTTGGTTGATAAATGCGAATGGTTGACATTGGTTGTTTGTCGTTGAAACAAAATTGGAATTGTTTGTGAAAAAATCCAATGTGATATGGAAATGATCGAAATGATTAGATCATTAGGATAAACCCCTTAGGGAACGCTGTGAGGCGTAAGGTAGTGCAAGGAGCCGTACTTTAGACGGTGCCGGTTTTAAACCCCCTGCCGTTATGCTGCCAAAATTTTCTGCAATATTCATGTGTTGGAAAAATATTCATATGACGAATGAATTGTTTGAATGATAAAAGCCACATTTATCATGTATATGAAGTATAAAAATATTCAGGTTTGAAATAAATTGTTTTAACAATAAAAATAACATTTTTGTTATATATATATATATATATGAATCGCTAAAAATATTCATGTATTGAAATAAATTGTTTTGACAATAAAAATCACATTTTTATTGTATATATGAAGCGTTAAAAATAGTCATGTGTTGAAATAAATGTTTGTTGGTTAAAAATAATATTTTTAACATTTATATGAAGTGAAAATGGTTTGGAAATCGAAGAATGTTTATATATATATATATATATATATATATATATATATATATATAATTAAAATAAAACGAATAACGACGCTGTAGTTCGTATTTTGAAATTGTGATTTTAAACGATTATTATGGGAGATCCGACCATCGGATTTTCCCGAAACCAAAAACGTTGGGTTCGCTTTGAAAATATCATTCCAACATACCAAATTTATAAAGATCCAATAGTTAGATTGTGTGAAAGGTTTAATTCAAATCTTAATAAAAACAGCGCCAGAATGGATTATATATATATATATATATATATATATATAATTAAAATAAAACGAATAACGACGCTGTAGTTCGTATTTTGAAATGATATCTTTAAACGATTGTATCGGGAGATCCAACCGTCGGATTTTCCCAAAACTGAAACCGTTGGGTCCGTTTTGAAAAGATCTTTCTAATAAAATAAAATTTGTAAAGATCCAACGGTTGGATTTTCAAATATATGTAAATCAAATCTAGAGAAAAACAGAGCCACAGCCGCGTTATGGCCTGAAGCGTTGTTTGAATAAATGGGCTATTTTTAAATAAATAAAAATGGTGATAAATCGTTATAAAATATTATAAACAATATGGAATGGAAAGAAACCGAATTTACTCGGTTTATTGGGTATTTTGATTGTTGAATGTGTTTGACATAAAAATTACATTAGTGAGCTGATTTATAGATGTTAAATAATTTAACCATGGAAATGAGCAGTTTTGAATTCTAAAAATACGTGAATTATTTGAAAAGGCCGAGTTAATTTTCATTTCAAATAATCGGTCAACGATTAGAAGTCGAAGATATGAAGACGGTGCAAGATCAATGATCTTCACATCGAATGGATGGCTACTGATGCCTTTGATGGGAGTTGCTGCCCTGAAGGGGTTACAGTGATGGTTGTCTAGATGTACTTGTTGATCATTCGAATGTTCAAGGACCTCTCTCCTATACTGGACATATGAGACGAGGAATAAGGTGCCTTCAGTTTCGTTCAGACCCAGAACGAACTTGTAAATGGATGTGTGTCTGACGTTGTAGCTTGACAACGTGGCATGCTGAGATGCTGTGATCAAGGCTTTTGTTGAAAAGCAGAGCCTTGTGGTTGATGATCAAAGCACGGCTTTAAATAGCATAGCTTTGTGTATAGCGTTAATTCACGAGCCTCACACCCAGGTATGGACGAGAAACGGGAGAGGACCTCATCGAGGACATGCGTTTCCTTCTAGCTAGGAGTGGTGTCTGGGTTTTACACGTCCGGATGTTTTACTTATGTGGATGATGGATAGAGAGGCACCTAGGTTATTTAGGCCTCTTCGAAGCTGATGGTTTGGTCGGGATATGACCAGTTTACACCCCATAGGGCAGGGAAACGCAGTGTTCATGCATTTTAATCCACTCTGTGTGGGCCGGCCCTGACGATCCAAGGTGCAGTTGCGGCTGTTCCTGAGATATGGGCTAGATTGTCTCAAAGCGGTAAGGACGATCCCTTGCCTTGGTTCATGATGGAAATCCAATTTCCAGATTCGACATCGTGCGGTTTTGATAGTAAACATATACTTGGCAACATAGTGGTATGGGGCACTTATGCTGTCTATGATTGATACGTATGATTGAAATTGTTTTTGAAACTTATAAACACTAGTAATAATATCAAATGCTTTTGTTTTATTCGAATTAAGCATATTTTGGCCGTTATAAGGTAAAACTCTATCCTCCAGTTTGCGTTGCATTGTGTGATAGGACCTGAGTCTTATAATGGCTCCATTTTTATAAAAAGCATTGCGATGTTTAAATGATTTACTTGTTTTAGGCACTGACAATCCAATGGAGTAAACCCATTCCGTGTTAGCGGCGTGGTCCTGTGATTGGACTTATTATAAAATAAGTTAAGTGGATTTCTCATACCAGTCCCATGACTGACTCGTTTGTTTCACTTGCAAACTCGGGTGCCCTATTTTCTACATGGGCGGCCTTGTATTCAGGTTTTAGCAGGCTCTCTCTAGATAGCTATGGAGCTGAAGATGGATTCTATTACCTCTTTTATGTTGTTCAGCTCCTGTTATGTATATAATGTTTGATTCCGCTGTAGACATTTTATATAAAGCTGAAACTGAGTTTTGTACTAAGTATGATCCTATTATACTGTGTAACTCTGATGATTATGTTTATCCAGCGTATTCTGTTGTACATTGTCTGGTGCAATTATATATTTCTGTTTTGTTGTTATCTGTTTATGTGTTATATTCCAAAGATTACCGTTGCCACCGTGGAACGGGGGTTTGGTGTCGTCACATATTTACTATCCATTATTCTATCTATTAGTGCTTTGTGTTTCCTTTGTCTAGTTTCATATTTCTTGTGTACTCCATGTTTGACTGTGTGCTAATTTTTTAAGATAGTGATTCAATATATTTTAAATGATACTTTTCTACATTTACGTTTTGTTCCTTCCATTCTTAGTTTTGAAAATATAGTATATCTTATATTATATCTGTTATTTTAATCACTTAATGTCGATAAATATGATAACTCGTAGTTTTTAGCATGATGCAAGTTTGAAAGTCATATTTGGCTTTAGATTGATGTGTCAAGATGTGTGTGTTAACACAAGTGGTATCAGAGAATATATTAAAAGTTCCTTTCAGATTAATAGCATATCAAGAGAATTTACTTGGTTTTTTAAAGGAAAAAAGGGTTTCTCAAAAGGTTTTTCAAAATGTTTGCCAAGGGTTTTTCAAATGAACTTTTGAAGTTTATGTAAGTAGCAATAAAATTTTCAAAATGCTTTTTATTTATTTTTATATCACGGTATCACTTATTCGTGCCTATCATATCTTTTGTTCATGCTTGATTTACCGTTTACTCTTGTATATGCTATTTGTGAAAAGTTGCTAATAAAATTCACAAATTGAGATTGAACAATCCCACAGTTTTAGGTTCTGATGACTCGGCCGATATCTTAGTCGTGAACATTCTATTTTTGATTTATAGGTATTTTTAGGCAAGGGTATAAGTTGACCCTAATCCCAATAGAGGGAATTTGAAGAGAGATACATGCATGGCTTCTCTTCACACATATCGTGGTAGATCTTGTTAATAAATTTAAACATTTAATGAGCCTCGAAGGAAAGCCATACATAGGGATAGAGTATTATGTTGATTCAAAGATATGGGTCCACATTCATGAGAGGATTTTCAGATTGGTAGGTCTAACAGATAATGTAAGGTAAAAGTTAGCTCTATGGCAGTAACAGGGCAAGGTGTTGGATTGGTGGGAGGTTTTTGAGTCTAATACCACGGAAGTAGAGATGTGTTGGGAAGAGTTCTGTAGATGGTTTTGAATAAAGTTCCTATCAAAGTAGAGGAAGTTGTACACTCAGAGATTGTTGGTACCAAAAATGGTTCAACGCCCCAAAAAGGCTATGTAAAATTGAAGAAATATAAAATTAAAATGAGGGAAAAGACAAGACGCATGACTTTTAGTGGTTGAGATAAGATTTTCCTACATCCTCTTGCTATTTTCAACTCGTTAATAATTAACACCTTTTCAGGTCGAAGTGACCATGGATACAATAGTAATAATAGAGGAAAATTGTAAAAGAGCCAAAAGATCGTTGGATGTTCTATGGATATTCTATTTATAGAGTGGAGCAGGCTCAATTGGCCAGAAATCTAGGAGAAAAAGTAGGAAATGTGGGAGGACCATTTCTAAATATTTATAGATGATTCCAAAAAAGTAACTTTTGGGTCATAGCCAACCCTGGGGATTTCGGATCGAGGCCGAGCTAGATCCACATATGCCATGCAAAAATATTTCGATGGCCTTAATCTCGTGATGTTGCCTTATTTGATTGTGTTGAGTTTGTTATTTTCTATAATGTGTAGTTGATGTGACGACCCGCCATTTTGGCCGGTTCAAATCGATCGTTGAACCGACTTAAACAAATAAACAAGACGTATCGCTAAAAAGAACACAAAACAAAGCAACTTTTTCACTAAATCATATCAATGTTACATCAGAGTACATAAATTAAAACAATACACAGCTGAAAAATAATTACATTTAGCGAAAGACTATCAAATGCTCTGGACACAGCTCATGCTTCAATTCAGAATCTGGCTCTATGAAATATCTGCAGAACCAATACTACTAGCTGCCCATGTGGAAAATATGGGCACCCAGAGTTTAGGTGGGAAAAAATAAGCTCCGAGCCAGTCATGGAATTGGTGTGAGAACCAAAAATAGTTGATTACTTTAATTTTAAAGTTGGGTAAATCGCGGGACCACGCTGTATAACATGGAACGGGTTTTCTCCACATGAATACCGATCATAAGCCAATTGCAATGCTTTTTGAAAAATGAAGCTATTATAAGGCTCAAATCCCATCACACAATGCAACGCAAATAGGAGGATAGAGTTTTACCTTATAATGGCAAAAAATGCTTGATACACAAAATTCTCTTTGATTATCACTAGTGCATAGTGTGGAATTCATTTTCACAAATGTATCAAACTTAGCAGATGTAGAGTACTACGTCTACATATATTACAACTAAAACTGTGAAGGTTTGTATTAGAAGTTGGGTTTTAACAATGAATGAAGCAAGGATTTTCTTTCATGACACCACTAATGGGTGTCCCATGACTCAAGCGCTCGTGAGCCCTAAAACTTCGGATCACCTTTATCGAGGTGTGTAGGATCAAGAACGTATGACCCTTAATCATCACATTTCTCGGGATGATCTAGGAATCAACCATTGGTTATCCTTTCAACTATGGATCGCAGATACACAATGGTTGCATCAGGTTTCCCCAAAAAACGTCCATACCTTTAACCCCCTCAGTTTGAGGATTTCGCCCTCGACCTAGATCATAGCAACACAATGATTATGCCTGATTCCCCTAGGAAACATCTGTCGCCGTAGGCTTTCACAACCCTATGAATTACTCTAGCAGTCGAGCTCAACCGATTCTATCATGTTGTTTAGTATCTAACTTCGTCCATTCACAGGTTGTGGGGCTTGTCGAAGTGACATCTCGACACAAAGTTTTTCTAGCTTCGACCATTAACTGGTTGTGAGGCTTGTCGAAGTAATGTTACATAAAGCTACGCTTTAATAAGCCACGCTTTGATCATCATCCACAAAACTCTGCTTTTCTACAAGAAGATTTGATCTATCTTCCAGCAACACTCAGCTTGCCACATTGTTAATTCACAACATATAATTGGTGTCTATTAATATATAACCCTCTGAGTACATAAGTCTTAGAGGAGGGTGTTAAGCTAAGAAAATAAATTCTCCACCACCAACATGATATAACATCAATAGGAATCAATTGGTCATGTCATAAATTACAATGTCATACACACATCCATTTACAAGTCCGTTCGGGGTCTAAACGACACCGAGGTACCTTATTCCTTGTTCAATTAAGGAGAGAGGCCCTTGCATATCCGGTCAATCTCCAAGTACGTCTGGACGACCACCACTTATAATCTCGTCTTGGGTTGTACACCCCAATTGAGACATCAACAATAATCCAAACAATGTGAAGATCTCCGGTCTTCAACCACCATCTTCGAGTATCTTCAATACTCATCGTATTAGTTATTCGGAATGGGTTGAAACCAAGTGTGTCACCCCACGTCTGTTAATGTCACTCACAAAGGCAATGCATTAAGTTTCATGAAGCATTATAGATAAACAGATATAGAATAATTACAATACAGATATAAATAAGATAATTAGTTTCGTGAAGCGTTATACGTAAACAGACATAGAATAATTACAAGACAGATATAAATAAGATGGCAGCGGAAGTTTAAATTTTTATTTCAAACATAAGTCATAATGTCATGGTCCACAAAACCATAAGTCATAAAAACTATTACAATAAAATAACTTTTGTCTTGCACCATCAGAGTACATAAGTATATAAAAAGCATAATTCCCCAAACAAAAGAGTTAAGCCATAGTAGAGACAAGAACTTGAGCAATACTTCAAAGGTAGCTCCTAGCAAGATAATATCTGAGTCCTGACTAAGCCTGAGTGTTTCCTCCCTGAGAACCTGGGGGGAGAGAACGGAAGAAAAAAGGATAAACAAAAGGGTCAGACATAAAGTCTAGCGAGTCTAGTTACTTTTAGCCAGTAAATAAATAACAGTAACGTGACAGTCATATAAAGTGGATAAGAGAGATCATTACATAAATGGCAGGTGTGACAAGGTAGACAGGATAAGGTGTGTACACTTCTCTAATGATTACTCTGCGCTATTACTAGTATTATCAGAATGAGATGATCCCTTTACACTTCATGGTGGTAGACATGGGCATAAGTCCAAATATGCCCTAGCTACTACCCTAATCGATCGACTCCCTACTTCGTAGATACTTTGTGCCGGCCCACGGTAGGATGTATCACATCCTAAAGTGGCAACCCATCACTGATATGCACAGCCCCGTATCTACAGGTGTCACAGTCGTCTTATCCCCCTCTGCCCGGCTCATGCACGCACATCGCCCGGTTGGTTTGCGCCGCTCACACCGTCCTCCATGTTTGGATCTTACAATCAGTCAATAAGCGTGTCCCCTCTCCACCTAGTACGGAGTACTTTTATTTGATACCTACTCCGGGTAACCGACTGAAATGGGTCCCATATAATGTGATACAAGCTTTCCCCTTTGTCTTGTATCCCCCACCAGGCTTTCACTGACTACGTATACCATTAGGTATATTTAATTACATAGCCCTATACTAGTTATGCTTACCCTAAAAGGTTTCTTTAGTTACATAACTCTGTTATTTCCTCCGGTTATGTATACCACTAGGTGTCTTTAATTACGTAACCTTATCGGGTTAAGTTTGTCGGCTTATATGTAGATATTACCCACCCCCTCCAGGTTTTGCTTAACCCATCCACTATCCATCAATTTACTTAACCCTAACCTTAGTTCACAATAATACAATCCCCATGGATTAGATTTGGTTAAGTAGTCCAATTCATTACCATGTCCATTTACTGTTTATAACGGGCTAGACCTCTCACATTAGTCCTACAACATGTGGATGCTGGATATGCCGGTCGGGTCCGGGCAGACTTATTCCATAGTTAGGCCTCACCTCGTGTCTTAGCCCGATTCTTATTTGTGTACTTAAACCTCCCACATTAGGTTCAACAATAGTGGTTGCTGGATATGCCGGTCGGGTGCGGGCAGACTTCCATCACTAATGAAACCTAACCTTATGTCATAAGTACAATTACAATTCCTAATTGTAATTACTAGACATTCCATTATTAATTAATTAATTAATTAAACCTTTCCCTTAATAGGTGTTAATGTCCATTCTACCCAATAGTTTGAACATGTAATTAACATCATAACAAGGTGGACATAAAACTAGTGAACTTGTGGCAGTTAATTGATTCTAACATAACTATGATGTTCCAATAAGCAAAGTAAGATCTAAATTAGCAATTTAGATATGTAATTGGTTTAGATCTAACATGATAAACATGAGGTGATAAATTAGATCACATAATTCAGATCCAAAGGTTAAAATAGATCTAACACCATTAGGATGACATAATAGCATGTTTAGATCTAAATATGGATTCACATGTCCAATTTACAACATATCTAAGTTGATCACAATATGATAGGTGAAAGTTGATTTTCATAAAGAATTGGATCTAACCAACATTGTAACTGTCCAAATTAACAAATTTACATTAACCACAATATAGTTACAATTCAAGATCCACAAAGGCGATGTAATAGAATAACCACAATTGCATTGGAACTAGAGAAATAGATCTATCACGACATAGTTTAAGGTTTAACAATAGCATGGATTCATAGTTTACAACATATATAATTCACAGTCTTTCACAATTTACTTCTATTTATTTAAACCTAAAAATAACCAACTCACTGTGTTTTGGATTGTGAAGATGATAGAAAAGAAGTTGATGTTGAATCCATGCTTGAATCTCAGAATTTGATTTGCAAAACCGATAATTGTTAGAAGAAAACGGTTCCGTCTCTGTTCGCATACCGACGACATTTGGCTCCCATAATTTCCAATGAAGAAATAGGAGAATTGGACACACACACACACACACATATATATATATATATATATAGCTGCAGAACCCTTCCAAACCGACTGCCACCTCATCCCTAGGGGTGTCGACACCCCTGTGGGTGGGTCGACCCATAGGTCGACACCCCTTAAGGGGGGGGGGGTTCGACCCCAGTGTCGACACCCCTCTAGGGGGGTCGACCCCCTAGAGCGGGAAATCTACCGCCACTTTTAAATTTTCGAATTTGATTAGTTTTGGATAAAATTCTGACTCATCTATGACTTATACGTGACTCATATATATATATATATATATATATATATATATATATATTCTTTCTGCGTTTATACAAAACTTAAAACCCTCATAACTTCTTCATACGGTGTCCATTTATGCAAACAAAATGTCTATCTTAACCAGAATTTCGAGACGGACGTAATGGCGCAATCCGCTTTCCTTAATTATGAATATTAGATAAATTATTATTTAATTTGTCCTCTTTAGTGTCGTTAAAAACTCGTGGTGTTACATTCTCCCTACTAAATGGATTTCGTCCCTTAAATCTCTGAGTTGAGAAGAATGCATATCCTACCATCCATCATCCATCTACTCATCCAACAACCATTGGCATCCATTGTCCTTAAAGACTTCTAATGCTTATACGAATATATGCAAGGGTGTGTGTTTATGACCCAACACTAGTGCAAAAAATCAGGCAGTCTACTGATTCAGTTGACCTCCTTAATGCAATGTATGTTAGTGCCATGAATCCAATATGTATGCAAATAATCCTATTATAGCATGTAAGTTCTATATGTGTGCACACTCATTCGTCCAAATGTGACATCCATATGCTAATACATCCATTTCCATCCATAAAAGAAAAGAAATTGCATGCACATCCATATGCAGTATGAAAGTGACTAAGTCGATCTTAGTGCCTATTGTATGTGCATATGTGTCCACAGGCAAACACTTGCATCCATCAAGCATAACATGTTTCAAAAACATGTTTACATCCATAGGATTCCTTTCTAAAGGTACGGATAAGATATACTCAAATGATAGAAACAAGCACTGATAAAACTTTGGAAAAAGGAGTTAAGAACATACGCTCGAAAAGGAAAGGGTACAGAGCACGAATATTGTCTTCGGTTTCCCATGTTGCATCCTTTGGGTTATTTCCCCATTGAACTTTAGCAACTTGCATCTCTTTATTGCGTAGCTTCTTAACTTATGATCCCAGAATATGGGTAGGGACTCACCTGATTGTCACCTCCCATTCCACTTCAACTTCTTCCAACACACTCGGCTCAACAACCTCCGTTGTATCATGCAAGCACTTCCGCAGATGAGAAACATGGAAAACATCATGGGCACTGGATAGATTTTCTGGGAGCTTTACTCTGTAGGCCATTTGGCCAATCCTCTCGGTTATGGGAAATGGTCCCACAAACCTAGGTGCCAACTTCCCTACTGATCCGAAGTGAACCACATTCCTCAGAGGTGACACTTTGATAAAAACTAAGCCTCCTACTTCAAATTCAATGTCAGTCCTTCTTTTGTCTGCATAGGACTTCTGCCTATCTTGAGCTATCTTCATCCTCCGTCGAATAAGGTCAATCTTTTGGATGTTTCTATAACCATATCTGGTCGAAGTAATAATCTTTCTGTAGATTCCCACCAACAAGTTGGTGATCTACAGGGTCGTCCGTACAATGCTTCAAAGGGTGCATGCCGATGCTGGACTGATAGTTGTTGTTTTAGGCAAACTCTACTAAAGGAAGGTTCTCTTCCCAAATTCCTCTGAAGTCTAGGATATACAGCTTCAAAAGATCTTCAAGAATCCTGTTCACCCTCTCCGTTTGTCCATTGGTTTGAGGATGATAAGCTGTGCTCAAGCACAACTGTGTACCTAATGCTTCTTGCAAGCTTCACCAAAATTCGCTGGTAAAGATGGGGTCACGATCGCTCACTATGCTGGAAGGTACTCCATGAAGACAAACTATCTCACGCACATAAATTGTTGCCAACCATGATGTCATCCTCTTACTCTTAACTGGAATAAATTGAACGCTCTTAGTAATTCTATCTACGACAACCTAGATACAGGTGTTGCCTTTCTTCGATTTGGGCAAATCATATATGAAATCCATAGAGACGCCCTCCTATTTCCACTGCGGAACCTCCAATGGATGAAATAATCCACCAGGCACCTTTTTCTCAGCTTTAACTTGCTGGCAAACTAAACATTGAGAAACAAATTCGACCACATCTTTCTTCATCCCATCCCAAAAGAAAACCCTCTTCATGTCCCTATAGTTAACATAGAAATTTGTTTATTTTATGGTCTTATATCTTATCTTTTGTATATAAATAAATATTACTTGGTTATTATTTTGTCACTTTTACAGATATGCCGACTTAATCGCATGCAGTCAGAAAATATAAAAACAGAGATCAAATTGTTGTATATTTACATATGAAGACTTGCTGATGAAGATCTCACATGCAGTAGCTTTTTGGACAAGAACATAATTGGCAGAAAGGCTATGCATATCACAAATCAATGAAGAATTGTCAAGGAAGCAAGAGGAAAAGAGGAAAGGCCCAAATTTACTAGATTTCACTAAGGCCCATTTGTAATTCTCATTGTAAACTCTTTTGTGATTTCCCTAAGGCCCATTTGTTAATGTATTAGGGTTAGGGTTAGGATTGACTATCTATCCTATAAATACCCTAGTAATTTCATTGTATACATCATCCATGAATTGAGAGTTTTCTCTTATTTTTTCTGTTTTATGCAATTTTTTTATTTTCTTAGTAACTGGTGTTGTCTACACAATTAGATTTGGTAGAGCACTATTTGTATTTTTCATTTATTTTCATTAGTGATTGACCTCTGATTAGATTCAGCGGTAATCCTAATTTATTTTCTGTTTGCTATTTAATTTCTGCAATTTTAATTTCTGTCCTGTTTATTACTTTCCTAGGTCATATTGGATTGAATATCGATTTGATTTGATTCAGGTCTGATTCAATTCAATAATAGCTTTATTGTTTTTCAACCAAATCTCCAAATTTTGTCTAGCTCGCCTAAGAAATTATATAAATAATTTAATTTACCTCCCTGTGATTCGACCTGCATATTGCACGATCTGTGCGCTAGCAGTATTTATTTTAAAATTCGCACTTTTCTAGTTCTTAGAAAGCGTCGATCGAGTTTTTGGCGCTGTTGCCGGGGAGGAAATAATTGAATTTTATTATTTATTTAATTTTTGATTTGTGTTAGTTTTTATTTTATATTCATTTTTTTTACTTTTGTTTCTTGTATATATAGAAGAAAAAATCTTAATTAGTTGATTTGGTATTATCTACTGATACTCTAATCTTCTAAACAAGAGAAAAAATTACTTGCCAAATTTTGTTGATTTTATTTCCTTTACTTTTCATTTATTTCTTTCTCCTTATCAAAATTTTCCTTTTCCATTTTTGTTTCTCTCTCTTCTAATTTTACAACAATAAATAAAAAAAACTTTCTGTTTTTGTCTTCTTTTTTATTGCTTTCCCTATTTCAAGCTTCTTTCCAATTTTCAATACATTTCTCCCCATTTCTTCTTGTTCATATTTTCTAAAAAGCAAAACAAAAAAAAAGAAAAGAAAAGAAAGAAACGTGCATTTTTTTATTGAATTCTTTCCAATTTCATTCTCTTTTCATTTTTTTTCATTTTTTTCTTTCCTATTCCACCCTTCACAAAACTAAAAAAAAAGTTGCCAATTTTTTTTTGATTTCTTTCCTTTGAATCTTCTTTCCTTATTTCAGTACATAATCTTTCATTTCTTCTTTTACATCATTTACTTTTAACTTTTTTACAATTTAAAAAAAAAAACAGATTTTCTTTTTGTTGTTTTCCTTCTCTGCCTTATAGTTAATCCTGTGTTTTAATTTCTTCCCACTTTTGCAATTTCTTTATTTCTTTCCAATTTTTTTTCTTTTTTCTTTCTGCATTTACAACACAGATCTCATACGCTTGTTCAAACATCTCACCATCTCTTAACAACAGTGCAGCAGATCCATCACACCAATTCAGATCCCATTTACCATCCTTTCCAACCGCCATCATTCACGCAAAACTAAGAAACATCATGCCTTCGAATCTGCATCTGAATTTACCATCAACACCAGTCACCCACGCTCAAACCAAAAATACACCATCAGCCTTCACAAATCCCATCCTCGATCTCCTACTCTACATCGTACAACCGGACCGTTCATCTAGTCCACGCAATACCCGCTTCATCCTCACCACAAAGACTCCTCATCGACATCTCGCCCATTCACAAGTTTCAAATTCTACATCATTTTCTGCCATCATCCTCTTACAGAAAAACCGCACCATCACCATACCACAGTCCATCTTCCCAGATCACCAACACACAAACGTCCACAGCCTTATTCAACCACAAACCAATCTCACCAGACCACACAAACCAAACCCATACTTACAAAGCATCACCACCATATTCCACGCACACCAAATCTACATCAACCTCTTCACAGAAATCATCATCCCCTTCTCACACAACTTTCCAGACATCAGCTCGCACCATCATCTCCCCCATAGAATAGCAAAGATCTGAAACCAACCCAGTATTTCAAACCACACGCAAATCTGACCACAGACCACAGTTCACCATTTTCATTATCACCCCTTTCATCTCACAATCATCATCACAATTCCAACCCTTCGCTGATTTATCGAACTCCCATCTGACCATCACTTCACTTCAGCAAATCCTCCACAGTTCCATCCAAACCATACAGTCAACACAACATCCGCTACTTATAGCTGGGGTTATCACCACTCTCGAAAATCTGATTCGAACCTCAATCGCAACCGAAGCCGATCATCAGTGCTCGAATCCCTAGCACAAAAATCACAATTTCCCTCCAAATCGTACAAATCTGAATTAAAATCATGAAATCAATTTTGAATAGAAGAAAAAAAGGGGCAACTTCCTTTGATTTTTAACCGTGTTTTGAGAAACTGAAAAGAAAATCTAGGGACCTTTCGTTTGATTGAGAACAGAAAAGCGTGAGTCTTTTAGGTGAGATTTTGTATTGTGATTTGTGGTTTGTTTGTGTGCGAGCCAAGTTAGTCTGATTTTGGCTGGGTCTTACTGTTTATTTTTGTCAACTTAGCTCTTTTGTTTTGTTTTTTTTTCTTGTTTTTTTATTTTTAAGATTTTCTTTTTTAGTTTTCTTTTAGTTCTAATTTCTACTTAGTGTTAGTTTTCTTTTCTTTTCTAAAAAAAGAAGAAGAAAAAGGAAGGAGAGAGGATTTTCAAAAAAAATCGAAGGCTAAAGTGAAGAAAGTGGTTCAAGCTATAACGAAAAAGATAAAGAGTTCAAGCAACGAATTAGAATTCAAGGCCAAAGCAAGCAACAAAACCAAATCAAAGAAAAGCGAGAGAAAGAATTCAAGCAAACGAATAAAGGAATTCCACAGTTAAGTGAATTGCAAACAACAAAGTCTCATAGCTCTGGACGGACTGCCATACCCCACTATAAAAATTTCTGAACTCTGCAGGTGCTCTGCTGCTTGAAAAATATAGAAATCGCTTGTAAAAATCTTCTGTAGGGGCAGCGGCTTGCTTGTACAATATTTTAAATTTCTACAGTTATTAGTGTTTGATTTTTGTGGTTGACTGATATTTTCATAGCTGAAATCTTCATTCTCATTGTTTTCAACAATAAAAATAAAGGTTACAGAATAATATAATTGAAAAGTGGTGCTTTGTGAAGTTGACTGTCCCGTATAATTGGATCGCGGATATATAGTAGTTCAATTTATTGAACTATTAAGAAAAGAGGTTGCATACTACCCGCAAAACATTAGTCGTATCCCTTGGTATTTATATTATATGTGAACGACCGTAAGACCCTCTTCCTTCTTCTAATTGAGTCGGTTAATTAATAGAGCATAGCTTAGTATTTTATATTATTTTGAAGTGAGAATAAATTCTGTCTTGTTGTGACTTCTTTAAATGTTTGATTCAAAAAAATCATTGAGAGAAATGTGGGATAATAATCGGTTGTAACGCCCTTTTGAAGAGTATGAGTATGAATTACAACTCATGAGGCAAGATTTTCCAAAATTTCGTGGACCCAATATCAACAATTTCCAAAATTTTCCAAATAACTAACATTTTCAAAATCATAGATATAATCGAAATGCAACTTCAATTCAAATTTCAATAATTTCGATTATGGGCCACATTCACATGAAAATAGCTTTGATCAATATCCATATGGCGGTGTAAACCAAAATTTCCAAAGTTATAGCCTATATCAACATCTTGAAAATAACCAAAATTGCAATTTTCCGTTGAATTTCAATAGTTTTCGTTACAAACGTAATTTTCAAAATCAAAATGATTTCCAATATCATTGTCATTTTTCTGAAGATTCAAATAACCACCACATTGGAAATGATATTAATCGTGAAATTGATGCGGACTATAACTTTAAGAATCAAGAAATCCAAAATGAGAGCTCTCAAATTAACGATTTTGAAGAATATCATCTTAATATTCAAAAGAGCGGGAAGAAAGGCTAGATAAAAAGATGGATGAACTTCTTTGTTTAATGACATCTTTGAAAGAGCAACGCAAGCAACAAAATCAAATTCAAACATGAGACAAATCAGAAAATTATCCATTCTTTACTGATAGTGAAAATTTTCAAATAACAACTTTGGAAATTGAGAATAACGATCTAAATGAAGTTGTTCAAAATTCAACAAATGATTTAGATTTCGATTCTTTTCAGGAAAAAGAATTAAGCTCAGATTTTGATCTTTCTCTTTTAAACTACGAGAAACTTGAATTTTTTTAAAATTGAACAAAATGAAAATGTTGAATTTTTCAAAATCTCAGAAGTGGAAATGGATTTTAGTGAACATGAATTTTTTGGATTGTATGAGGATGAGTTGCCAAATGAGGATGAAATAAAATCAAGCCACCAATCCAAGTTCAATTTTTTTTGGATTGTATGAGGTTAACTGATAAAATTGAGAAATGTGATCACATAGTCTTGAACAACACTCAGAATTTAAAATTCATGATTGCAACTGAGTTTATATACGATCACAAATTTTTGAACAATTACACTGATAAATTTGTTGAACATATGAATTATTTTTGGAATGTTGGCTTGGTTGAAAAATTTCATGTTAGGATGACCCTTGACGTTTATCTACTGACTATAAATCTAGGTATGAAGATGAGATGCTTTTCAAAAATTTTTGCTTATTAGAAAACATGCCTAGACATAGTGGAAATGTGATTCATCGGGCTAGAACCAAGTGTGGAGGAAAAAGTTGGTGGCATTCTTTGCATTCTTTGCATCGCATGCACCACATACACATACAACATTGTACATATGATCCATTCTTACATATAGTTAGACTGCATTTAATTTTACAAATCATTTTACATCTTATTCACCTTTGGGTATGTTCTTTCAAATTTAGGAAACGTGTTTACAGTGTGGACACTGTTTAGTTCTAGTGTGGGGGGAGTCTGCATTGCATTCTTTTTAAGTTTCTTTAATTTTTCTTCCACTCATTTTCATGCATTTAGATTGGACCATCATGCATTTTAGGTCGTATAAACATACCATTTTTTTTGAAAATATGACTCATGACTCATTTTAGATTGATGCAACAAAATAAGTTAACAATTGTTAGTCAGTTGATAGTATTTTTTCTCTCAACTAAGATTGAAAAAGTAATATAATGAAAAGTTGAATTTTGAGGGATGATAGTGTAACTGGTACATAGGGAGATTCTTAGGTGATGGCCATGAAGTTTATTCTAAATTGTAGTCTTTGTTTAATAAGTAGAGGACTTAAAATACTTAAGTTGCTTTTCGAATCTTTAAAACTAATTTGTGTTAAGCTGAATTCATGTAATCTCTCTTGTTCTTATATTTTCAATAATAATAATAATAGAAATCCAAGGGTATCCAAAATTGCTTGTATATCTAGCGTTGGTGTGCAAACCCACAAGCTCTATCTGACATGTTGTTGACAAAGTCAGCGTCCGAATATATTGGTCTCATTTTATGAGTTGGACACCTAAGGATTACCGACATCTTGTTGACAAAGTCAGCGTCAGTCTGCACAATCCGCCAAGCTCTATCCCAACTCTCTGTCAGCCCGCAAGGCAGTGTATGGGTGGTATACCTTACTCTTTTTAGTTAGGTGTATGTAATTAATCATAAATTTCAATTTTTATAGAGATGGAGATTAAGCGATGATGCCCAAACACTTCGTAACCTTATTGATTTGACTAGCCATACACGAGGAAATAATAATACCACTTTACAAACTGTGCCAAGCAAACTAAGAATCTATTTCGTGGCTGCACTATGTTATCGACCGAACCAACTGGCCAAACTAGAGTTTAACATTGAAAAACTTGAATTATATTGAAAATGTGTGACAAGTTGAGGTATCTAAAGTACAATCTGTTGAGTCAAGAAATTCACGAAGTTTTGATTTCTGACAATAGATTAAGCCATAATCGACAAAAAGAAGAACTCATCGGTGTGAAGAGACACGAGCTTCATATTTTATTTTATATTAGAGGTTGATTATTTAGAAGTGTTATTTATGTTAAAATCTATCCTCAAATAATCAGGCACCTCCTATATTTGAATATATATATATATATATATATATATATATATATATATATAAATGCATATTCATTGTGCATTCTGGACAAAACCGGTCGACCGGTTGAAAATGAGCGGTCGACTGTTTCTGCCTAGAATGCACAATGAACGTGCACACATATATATAACGTATATATATTCAAAAACCTGTCGACTGGTCCTTTTTCACCTGTCAACCATTTTCTTCCAGATTGCAACTTTTCGAAGAGACGCCTTCTTCCTTAAAGACTTGCACCCTTTTTCTTTTCATAAATGATGATATTCTTTGATTATAACCTTTCACAAAGGAACATAACTATTTATTCCTTATATATACTCCTCGATATCATCATTCCAAGATAACCGATTATCACCGATTTTATCTATACTTTCTTGATCTTAATTTCCATACTTTCAAAGCACTCAAATTGCTCATATTCTATTCTATATCGTTTTGAATCCTAGAATTTATTTAATATTCTCTTGATTCAATATGATATTCACTTCCTAGTCTTTCTATACACAATCATACTATTTGAGGATAAGATTATAGGAAGTCATGTACTACAAGAGACAAAATCGTGTTATCTGGAACACATATTGTCAATAAAAGATTATTCATCTTTGCTGAAGTCCTCGGTGTTGTAAGAGGCCAGTGTTGAAGTCCTCGTGTGATTAGAGGCGTGAAATTCCCGTTCAGTTGCTCGGGTTGTTCCTCCAGGTAAAGTGAGGTTGTTGTTAGTAAAAATGCAGATAGAAGTCTGGGACTGCATGTAGGACGGTGCTCCGAACCAGTATAAAAATCCCTGGTGTGATTTTTCTATTTTTACTGCATTCTCTGTTCATATCTGTGATTGTTGTTATTCACCATAGTACACGATCCTTGTACTAGCACATACATGGCCACACATTCTTTATCAATTGGTATCAGAGCGCGGTGATCATATAACCGTAACACAATTATTTGATATATTCTTGTAATATGGCAAATAACGCTAGCGCCAGCACTAACACTTATACGGAAGGTCAATCAACACAAAGACCTCCATTTTTCAATGGTCTCAACTGTAGCTATTGGGAAACACGTATGGCATTCTTTATGCAATCAAATAGCTATGATGCCTGGAATTCTACCCAAAAAGAAATAGTGAATCCAACTACTGACTATATAGAATGGACACCGACTGAGAAAACAGTAGCAGGTGTAAATGCAAAAGCAATAAATATGTTGTTTTGGGCAATAGATCAAAATGAGTATAACCGTGTTAGTATCTATACCACTGCATATCAAATTTGGCAAACATTGAAAACTACTCATGAAGGTACTAACAAGGTTAAACAAGCCAAAATAGGCATGCTGAAAAGTCAATTTCAAAATTTCAAAATGAATCTGAATGAGACAATCAATGATATGTATTCACGATTTCAAACTATTCATCATGTACTTATTGGCTTAGGAAAAAAATATTCAGATTTTGATGTTGTCTCGACAGTCCTACATTCTCTGACTAGTGTGAATGGGAAGGAAAAGTATTAGCAATTGAAGAAGTTAATGACCTTTCCGTCATGAAATCAGATGAACTGATAGGAAATCTAATGTCCTATGAAGCTAATTTGCAGGCTAGAAAAGAATAGAAAGAAGAAAAGAAAAATGTAGCATTTCATGTCGGAAAAGATGAAGATGAATCAGAATCTGAACACTTAGCTTTTATGGCAAAAGGTTTCAAAAAATTACTGAAACAACGAAAAGCTAGTCGATATAACAATAGGAAATCTGGTTCAAATAAACCATCATCATCAGTTATGGAATGTTTCAACTGCCATAAAAAGGGGCACATGCACAAAGATTGTCCGGAGAAAAAGAAGAAGTCAGAAAATGACAAGTTCAAATACAAGAAGGACAAATCAAAGAAACGAGCTTTCTCAGTCACATGGGATGACTCAGACTCGTCTTCATCAGAAAGTGAAAGTGATTCAGAAAATGAACAAGCAAATGTTTATTTCATGGCAACAGAAAATGAGGTACAAATTCCTACATTTGATGAAGTATACTTGATATTAGTGCTAAATTGATAGTTAAATTTAAAGACATGAAACGACAATACAAAGAAGCCAAAGATGATTTAAGTATAGCAGAGTTTGAACAAGATATGTTAAAAGACGAGAAGAAAATATTAGAAGAAGAACTTCAAAAAGTTCAAGAATCATCATCTAATATTGATTCTCAATTATCTCTTTTGAGTCAAGAAATTGAAACTCAAAAGGAGAAAAATGATGCTCTCACTACTGAAAATCATGAGCTTAAGGCAAAAGTCAAAATTCTGGACCTAGAAAATGCTAGTTTACAAACCAAGTTAGATAATATTACTCAAAATGTTTCTAACTTCAATTAAGGTCGAGAAAATTTGACAAGAATCATTGAAAGTTCACAACCTGCTTATAATAAATAGGTTCGGGATATAAGAAACAAGAAACCAATCATAGAAATAGTACTAGATATGCTTTTATATACAATAAGAATATCACTGCTAGTACTAATGCACATCCAAGTCCCAATTATTATAGAAATTCGAATACTTCTATGACTAACGGTATTTATAATAAATACAGAAGTACAAAAAGGAATATCACTAGAGATTACTTAAGTATTTGGGTTCCTGTAAGTTGGAAAAACAGATAAAAATATATCAATGATTATTTTGATTCAGTAGTTAATAATGAAAATTTTATCTTTAAAGGTTCCATTAAGCCCTCTTGGGTATGGTTACCTTCCATCTAACCCATGGACCCAAACAAAGCAAGTGGGTACCAAAACTATATATGTCATATTTTTGCAGGTACACCACAACAAAGATAAGGTTATTCGGTATCTCTAAATATATTTGAAAACTTTGCTTATCAAAAAATCACATGATTCAGTATATAATTATTTGTATTCTCTACTACTCTCGATTACTGTGCTTATTATGGTATTTATTCATTTTAATCGATGACAAAGGGGGAGAAAATATTTTCTCTCATGATGATACATATAATTCATGTTACATATACTATCATTTAAAATTATGTGCTTAACATGGTAATAGTATATGTGTGCTAACATTTGTTAATGCAGGATTCAAAAGGTAAGATTATTTATATTATGAACTAACAAATTTTATAGAAATTCAAGGGGTGCTTTATATTTAGAGCGAGAAAATCCAAGGCGTTGTCATCAATCAAAAAGGGGGAGAAAATAAAAAAATTGTGCTAACCACATATATGCAGGAAACATATAGTTTTACAGGCACAATCTCAGGGGGAGATAATATACATGGGGAGATTCATAAGTATGTTGTCATCAATCAAAAAGGGTGAGAATGTTGAGTTAAGAAATTCACGAAGTTTTGTTTTCTGACAATAGGTTAAGCCATAATCGACAAAAAGAAGAATTCGTTAATGTAAAGAGACACGAGCTTCATATAGTATTTTATATTAGAGGTTGATTATTTAGAAGTGTTATTTATGTTAAAATCTATCCTCAAATAATCATGCACCTCCTATATTTGAATATATATATATATATATATATATATATATGAATGCATATTCATTGTGCATTTTGGACAAAAACGGTCGACCGGTTGAAAATGAGCGGTCGACCGTTTCTGCCCATAATGCACAATGAACGTGCACACATATATATAACGTATATATATTCAAAAATCTGTCGACCGGTCCTTTTTCACCTGTCAACCATTTTCTTCCAGATTGCAACTTTTCGATGAGACACTTTCCTCCTTGAAGAGTTGCACCCTTTTTCTCTTCATAAATGATGATATCCTTTGATTATAACCTTTCAAAAAGGAACACAACTATTTATTCCTTATATATATTCCTCGATATCATCATTCCAAGATAATGGATTATCACCGATTCTATCTATTCTATCTATACTTTCTTGATATTAATTTCCATACTCTCAAAGCACTCAAATTGCTCATATTCTATTCTATATCGTTTTGAATCCTAGAATTTATTTAACATTATCTTGATTCAATACGATATTCACTTCCTAAACTTTCTATACACAATCATATTATTTGAGTATAAGATTATAGGAAGTCTTGTACTACAAGAGACAAAATCGTGTAATCTAGAACACATACTGTCAATAAAAGATTATTCATCTTTACTGAAGTCCTCGGTGTTGTAAGAGGCAAGTGTTGAAGTCCTCGTGTGATTAGAGGCGTGAAATTCCCGTTCGGTTGCTCGGGTGTTGTATATCTGTTCCTCCAGGTAAAGTGAGGTTGTTGTTAGTAAAAATCCAGATAGAAGTCTGGGATTGGATGTAGGACGGTGCTCTGAACCAGTATAAAAATCCCTGATGTGAATTTTCTATTTTTACTTCATTCTCTGTTTATATCTGTGATTGTTGTTATTCACCATATTACACGATCCTTGTACTAGCACATACACGGCCACACGTTCTTTTTCAAACTTAATTTTTTGTACCATTTTCTTGAAACAAGTCGTGTTTTCAATTTTGTTTTCAATTGCATAAGTCCTCTGCATTCATGTAGTTACATTAGAGCCATAGCATGCTACTGCATTTGGATTTTGTGGGTAGTATCTGCTGAAAAACCTCACGAGACACCACTCGTTCTACTAGGGACACGTAGAGGTTTAACGGCTTGTCGCATACACTCAATGCAATTGTGTTTCCTACGAAAGTGTGACCTATCTAGTTAGTTTTTAATTTTTGTTTTACTCGAGGACGAGTAAAAGATAAGTATAAGGGTATTTGAATAACATAGAATGCGTCCATTTTATGTTCTTATATCTTATCTTTTGTATATAAATAAATATTACTTGGGTATTATTTTGTCACTTTTACAAATATGCCGACTTAACCGCATGCAGTCAGAAAATATAAAAACAGAGATCAAATTGTTATATATTTACATATAAAGACTTATTGTCGAAGATCTCACATTCAGTTGCTTTTTGGATAAGAAAATAATTGGCAGAAAGGCTATGCATATCACAAATCAACGAAGAATTGCCAAGGAAGCAAGATGAAAAGAGGAAAGGCCCAAATTTACTAGATTTCACTAAGGGCCATTTGTAATTCTCATTGTAAACTCTTTTGTGATTTCCCTAAAGCCCATTTGTTATTGTATTACTGTTAGGGTTAGGGTTGGCTATCTATCCTATAAATACCCTTGTAATTTCATTGTAAACATTATCCATGAATTGAGAGTTTTCTCTTATTTTTTCTCTTTTATGCAATTTTTTTTTGTTTTCTTAGCAATTAGTGTTGTCTACGCAATTAGGTTGGGTAGAGCACGATTTGTATTTTTCATTTATTTTCATTAGTGATTGACCGTCTGATTAGATTCAGCAGTAATCCTAATTTATTTTCTGTTTGTTATTTAATTTCTGCAATTTTAATTTATGTCCTGTTTATTAATTTCCTAGGTCATATTGGATTGAATATAGATTTGATTAGATTCGGATCTGATTCAATTCAATAACAGCTTTATTATTTCTCAACCGAATCTCCAAATTTCGTCTAGCTCGCCCAAGAAATTATACAAATAATTTAATTTAATTTACCTCCTTGTGATTCGACCTGCATATTACACGATCTGTGCACTTGCAATATTTATTTTAAAATTCGTGCTTTTCTAGTTCTTAGAAAGCGTCGATCACCCTATACATCTTATCACCGCCTGGATGAATGGTCATCTTTGAATGGTGGGCTTCTTCTAAGACTGCCTTTATCAAGCTTCCAGTTTGAGGAACACAAAGCCTTCCATCTCGTCGCAACCACCCCTTTTCATCTATGGCATATCTACTGAGGTGACTTGAAGTCTCCCTCTTCTAAGCTTATTCATGATGTATAGAATCTGTGGGTCACCTTGTTGCAAAGCTCCTATTTAATCCATAAGAGTTGGTCGTATCTCCAAGGATGCAAACAAATCAGGCAAAATCTCGATGGAGGGTCTATAATCAAAGGCTGATATGAACTCCAATTTCTTTATTTCCACAAAACGAGGACTCAGGGACACCCTCTGTCTACGTAGTGCATCTGCCACCACGTTACCCTTGCCAGGGGTATAAGCAATCTCAAAATCATAAGAAGCTAGAAACTCCATCCACTGTTGTTTCCTTAAATTGACGTCTTTCTGCGAGAACAGATACTTGAGAGATTTATGATCGGTGTATAACTCGAACTTCTCTCTAAGTAAATAATGATGCCACATCTTTAACGCAAATACTATGACAGCTAGCTCTAGATCATGAGTGGGGTAGTTCTTTTCATGAACTCTCAACTGTCTACCCCCATAACACACTACTTTCCCTTCTTGCATTAGAACTGCACCAAGCCCTGTACCACACGCATCAGTGTAAATGGTAAACACCTTACTCCCGTCAGGCAAGGTCAAGACTGGGGCTGTTGTCAGATCCCTCTTCTGTCCTTGCAAAGCAATGTCACAGTCAATATCCCACGAAAATACCAAGTTCTTCTTCATCAGCCTGGTGAGTGGGGCTGATATCTTTGCGAAGTCCTTAATGAACTTCCTATAGTAACCTGCTAACCCAAAAATGCTTCTCACCTTGGTTGCATTTTTAGGAATTTGCCAATCTTGCACTACAACCACCTTCGTGGGATCTACGGCTATCCCTTCTTTGGAGACCACATGCCCTAAGAATATCACCACTTTTCTCTAAAAATGGCATTTGGAGAACTTCGCCTTAAGTTGATGGTCACAGAGAGTTTTCAAAATTTCTCTCAAATGTTGGGTACGCTCTTCTTCGCTTTTGGAGAAGATCAAAATATCATCAACAAAGACTACAACAAATTTATTAAGAAACTCCAGAAACACCCTACTCATCAGATCGACAAAATAGGCGGGTGCATTCGTCAGCCCAAAATGCATAAATAGCCATTCAAAGAAACCGTTCGGATCCTAAAAGCAGTCTTATCTATGTTGTCCTCAGCTACCTTCAACTAATTGAACCCTATAGCCAAGTCTAACTGGGAAAATACTGAGGCACCAACAAGCTGATCAAATAAATCACCAATCCTTGGAAGCGGGTGCCTATTCTTCCTAGTGAGTTTATTCAGCTCTCTATAGTCAACATACAAACGAAGCGAACCATCCGCCTTAGTCGCAAATACTACTGGGGCACCCCATTCAGATATGCTTCGTTTGATAAAACCCTTCTCAAGTAGCTCCCCTACTTAATTACTCAGCTCCCTTCTTTCCCTAAGAGCCATGTGGCGCACTGGCAATGCAACTGGCTTTGCATTGTCCACCAAATATATATATGGAATTCGATTTCGCATCTCGAGGGTAAACCCCGGACCTCATCAAAAACATCGGAAAAATCTCGGACTATTGGAACAGATTGCAAATCATTGATAGATGCATCAAGACTCTGGGAAGCTAAGCATCGCGGACCCTTGAGGGTCACAAGAAATCTTGAGGGTCCTCCCATGGCAAGTTAGAAGCCTAATGACCCTCTTCTCACAATCCAAAATCGCACCATAAGTGGTAAGCCAATCCATTCCTAGAATTAACCCATAGCCCATAAACCCGAGCACATATGCATCGCATTCAAACTCGACGCCTAACACAGATATTTTCAAACCCCGACAAATCATAGATAAATGAGCCGAACCACCAATAGGGTTTGAAACAACTACGGGATCCACCACCATACTAGTAATTAAGTGCAGAGATTCAACTACAGAACTTATTATAAATGAATGTGAGGCAGCAGAATCAAAAAGTGTTCTAATAGGATGGTTTGAAAGAGAAATTAAACCTTCCATGGAAATTTATCTACCTCTATCAGGAGCACTGATTGCGAGAGCATGCACCTGCCCTCCAGAAGTCCCTGTCCTTTGACCTTGTTCCTGCGATCCCTGTTTCTTCGGGCACTCTCTAGCGAAGTATCCGACCTCTCCACAGTGGTAGCAAGAGTTCTTCCTTCGCTTCCAGTCTTTAATCAGGTGACCTTCTTTCCCACAATTGTGACATTTTCCCTTATCCTTGCCTTTATCGTTTTTCCCTCCTTTCTTCTGTCGTTGTTGTTGCCCCTTCTTGGGCCACACCTTCCTATTTTGCGATGTCTCTTCAACCTTCTTTTCTCCTTTGTCTTCCTCATGCATTAGGGCCATGTCGACAAGCTTTTCAAAAGTGCCCTCCATTGGAATATGGGACATGGCTAACCCATGCAGAGGCCCATTCAGCCCTTTAGCAAACCGCAAAGCCTTTTGTGCGGTGTATCCACCAACTCTAAACCGAACATTGCTAGCTGGTTGAAATTATTCACATACTCCTTTACCGACAAGTTTCCTTGTTTGAGTGCTAAGAATCTCTCCATTTCTTTTGGCTTGGGAAAGAAATTTCATTTTGAACCTCTGTCTAAAATCTTTCCAAGTTCCCTCCGGACGTCCAACTTGGGTGACTTCCCACCAAAATGAGGCTTCGTCCTTCAGTAGCAACGCGGCTAACTTAACCTTCCTACTATCCTCTACTTCAAAGATTACGAACAAGTCTTCGGTCTCCTTAAGCCAATTCCAAGCTTCTACGAATGTATCGTTCCCATGGAATGGCTTCCCTCTCATAGCACGGAAGTCTTTGCAGATCTTCGCAGAGTTATCTTCTCTTAGAGGGGAAGGATGTGACGGCCCGCCCCGCACCAACCGACATTTACTCCAAAAGTGCGCTGTACACATGTCCAGTTAGCGCGGGACGGTCGTCAGAAGGAAGGGAAGAAGGAAATGAACTAACAAGGAACCTGTAGAATGTCTCACAGCGCATGGAACAAAATATAATAACAACATACTTGACATAAAACAGGTGAGACAGTGCACAAGCTGAAAACAAACTATCATAGCAGCGGAAAATCCAAAGTACAGCTTATGATCCAAAGCCAACATTATTACAACTTTAAAAAAAAAACTGTCTCAAAAGCTAAACAAGAAAGGTACACCATTAATGCCCAAAGTAGTGACCAGCAATGACATAGGGAGAATATCTATATATCATACGTGGAAGCCTACTGCTCGCCTCCGAATCAGCTACTCGCGCATCACCAGCTAACCTGTCTCTAGTCTGCTCGTGTTAGCACCTAGAGTAATAAGAAGAGACATAAAAATCTAGGTTAGACAAAAAGTCTGGTATGAGCGATAAACAGCTAAACAGAATAATAACATGTATACTAAACCATACCTGAACCAGGACCTACAACCAAAGAGTTAGCACTACATACTGTACAATACTCCAAGGTGCCACTACATACAGTGTAAAGAATATGGGGGTGGGGTGTGCATGTCATAATGATGGCAAACAATCAAGCATAGCAACCATCCTCACATCTCTCACTCAATGCGTAAAGTATACGATATCCACCACATCGATCACCTCAATACCTTGCTATGATCACCATACCCCATGAAGTCATAAATGGCTTCACTGCACTGATACATAGCCACTAATCCTTCGCTATGTCCACTTTGCTCCATGGAGTTGTTCACCCCATCTGCGCTGGCTCATAGCCTTACTGATCCTTTACTATGTCCACTTTGCCCCCATGGAGTTGTACACCCCATCTGCGCTGGCTCATAGTCCTACTACGATCACTTTGCCCCTCGAGTCATAATGACTCTACTGCACAGATAACGTAGTCCTATCATTCATGGTGAATCGAAGTTATGAACGTCAATAACTCCTTAGCACACGTCCCGCAGCAAAGCCCAACCATGAAGTGAACTCATTGGTTACCAACTGGATCCTGAGCTCTAACTTCCATTTGGACTACCTTTGCGTCTCGGGTTATTGGTCATCACTAGATCGATTTGGATTCCTTCTTGCCATTGGTTGGGTTCGGTCATGTATATGCATCCTGGTTCGGTTCGGGTCCTTCACGTCGTATTGGTTCGGTTCGGGTCCCCTTTTGCTCCATCAGTTTGCTTCATCGGTTCGGGTCGGGTCCTCCACTCTCTTAGCTCCTGGCTTGGCCTTCTGGTCCGATCCGATCCCCTTCCTTATTCCCATCTGCTCCGATCCGATCCCCCTTCCTTAGCCCGATCCGATCACAGTTCAGCCTTTGTGGCCTTCCTTTTTTCCATACTTTCTCTTGTGCTAAGCTACGGTTCGGTTCGGTGATCCTTTGCCCGGTCCAAGCCCATCCGCCCGATCCGATCCGAAAGCCTGCACTGTTTTTCTGCAACTTTTCTAGCGAACATTTTACGCCATTCGTTGACGTGTTCGACCATTCTAAGTATTCTAATCAATCACAAAGCATACCGCAAAGTCATAGCAACAAGTAGAAGTGACCTCAAACACCAAAACATCAATATGATAGGTTAAAATGGATCAAACATAGCCAAAACCCCATCTTTTCCCTTAGGCATGTTTAGTCATAACTAATGATAGGATTAGCAAAACTTAACCAAATTAACCCAAATTCAAATCAGAGGTCGAAAACATTATTTAAGAATTTATAAGTATTTTTCCAGAATTTATTAATGTATAAATTCGCTAATCTTCACTGATTAGCCTTAATCAACCATAATTAGTCAGGAACTATGCAAATCACTCACCTTAGCCACAAATAAACCTTAGATCTGAAATAAATCTCTGTTTGGGCATGAATAACAATGCAAATTAGCAGCTCTAATCTTGATTTGGTGAAGATCTCTCTTGATTTGATGTTGCTATGCTTAATCCTTGATTAGAAAGTGATTTGGAGGTGATTTAGAGGTTGGAGGCCATTTTTAGGGTTTCTAAGAGGTAAGTGGAGGCTAGAAAACTGAAATAGAATGAAACCATATCTCATTTCAGCCCCCCTAACCCTATTACCGAAATGGGTTATGGATCCATTCACTAATCACCCTATTTGGCCCGGTTAAGCAGTTTTACGGAAAGGTAAACCATCAAACGAATCTAATGGAAGTGGTTTTAGGTCAAAATTCCTTTCCAATCAAAAGTTATTGCCGAAACAAGATCAGCTAGGGGCAAAACAGTGATTTTAAAAATCGACAAAAATCATCAACATAGGAAATGACTCTAATGGTTGTTCCCAAAGTTAAAGGACCGTACGACTTCATATGGGAAAGAAATAAATATTCTACGATCCTCCGATGCATAGAATGCGGGTTGTTACATTCTCCCCCCTTAAGGAATTTCGCCCCCGAAATTTCCTAATCAAAACACATACAAGGGTCCCGCATGCCTATCAGTCATAAAACAACAATCAAACACGCAAAACAAGTCTATCATAGCATGCGGAATAACTAAATTACAAAGTAAATCTTACCCGGCAAAGAGTTCTGGATACGTCTTCCTAATGCTCTCCTCTGTCTCCCAAGTACAGTTATTCTCGTTCTCGCCCCATTGAACCTTGACTAGCTTCACCGCCTTCCTTCGAAGTTGCTTCGTATCATGCTCGACAATACGAATTGTTTTGCGGTTCCCAACTGCCTCGGGTTCCACTTCGAAGTCCTCTAACTGATCAGGTGAAATAGTCATATTTGGGTCATGTATGAACTTCCTTAGTTGGGAAACATGAAATACGTTGTGAACTCCCGCCATCTTTTCGGGTAAGCCAACTCTATATGCCGAATTCCCGACTAGTTCAAGAACTGGGAATGGGCCAACAAATCTTGGTGCCAATTTGCCTCTCCTTCCAAATTGTATCACGCTCTTCAACAGAGAAATCTTGACAAACACCAAGTCACCAACAGAGAATTTTAAGTCTCTTCTCCTCTTATCAGCATAACTCTTCTGCCTATCTTGGGCAGCCTTCATCCGTTGCTGAATGATCTTAATTTTATCTGAAGTTTCCCTCTCCACATCTGGTCCAAGCATAAACTTCTCGCCAGTCTCTATCCAATATGATGGTGAGTTGCACGTTCTTCCGTACAAAGCTTCATATGGAGCCATACCGATACTGGATTGGTAGCTATTATTATATGCAAACTTTACTAGATGCAAATGGTCATCCCATGATCCACCAAAATCCAATATACAAGCTCTCAAGAGATCTTCCAATATACGATTCACCCTCTCTGTCTGATCGTCGGTTTGAGGATGATACGTGGTACTGAGGTGTAATTCTGACCCTAAAGCCTCTTGTAAGCTCTTCCAAAATCCACTAGTAAACAACGGATCTCGGTCACTCACAATGCCTTTGGGTACTCCATGAAATCTCACTACCCACTTCATATACAGTTCTGCTAACTTAGCTGCCGTTCTGGTCGATTTGACTGGTATAAACCTTGCACTCTTAGTCAATCGATCCACAATTACCAAAATGCTATCATGTCCCGATCTCGTCCTTGGTAAACCATCGATGAAATCCATCGAGACTTGCTCCCATTTCCATTCGGGAATTTCTAATGGTTGCAACAAACCACTAGGCTTCTTTTGCTCGGCTTTAACCAGCTGACAATTCATGCATTTGGATATAAACTTCCCAACTTCTCTTTTCATCCCTTCCCAGTAGTAAGTTTGTTTCATGTCTCGATACATCTTATCACCACCGGGGTGTATAGTCAGTTTTGAGTGATGACATTCTCTAAGCACTTCATCTCTCAATCCATTCACGTTGGGTATAACTAGTCTTCCATTCTTTCTAAGCCATCCTCCTCGATCCAACCCATACAAACTCATCTCCTCATCGTCAATATTCATCTCTAACTTGGAGATGATTTCCAATAGATTAGGATCGTCCCTTTGACTGGAACCAATCCGCTTAATCAGGGTGGGTCTGATCGTCAAACTAGCTAATATCTCTTGATCCAATTCACACTTTGGTCTGAAATCAAACCCTGCGATATACACCAGTTGCTACCATTCAAGAAACATAGCCCCTAAACTGGCATGTCTCCTACTCAAGGCATCGGCTACCGCATTGCCCTTCCCAGGTGTATATGCGATATCAAAATCATACGAAGCCAAGAACTCTAGCCATCTTTGCTAACGGAGATCCAGATCCTTCTGAGAGAAGAGATACTTTAACGATTTATGATCGGTAAATAATTCAAACCTCTCTCCCAAGAGATAATGTCTCCACATCTTTAGCGTAAACACGATCGCTGCTAGTTCCAAATAATGGGTAGGGTACTTTTTCTCATGTGGCTTTAGTTGTCGACTAGCATAAGCTACAACCCTACCTCCTTGCATCAATACAGCATCTAGTCCGGTACCACAAGCATCCGTGTATACTATCATCTCTTCATTCCCTTTAGGAATGACTAACACTGGCGCACGCATCAACTTTTCTTTTAGACTTTTGAATGCATTCTCACACACTCTGTCCCAGACGAAGGCCTGATTCTTCTTAGTCAACTGAGTCAACGGTGCTGCTATCTTGGAGAAGTCCTAGATAAACTTACGATAATATCCAGCTAACCCCAAGAAACTTCTTACATCTGTTGCATTCTCGGGCGTAGGCCAATCCTGTACTGTAGCCACCTTCGCAGGGTCCACGGCAATACCATTCTCTGAAACAACATGGCCCAAAAATCTCACTTCCCTCCTCCAGAAGTGACACTTAGAGAATTTTGCTTTCAATTGGTGTTTTCTCAACACCTCCATCACTATCCTCAAATGCCCCTTGTGTTCTTCTTCTGCCCTCGAGTAAACAAGGATGTCATCTACGAACACAAGAACAAACTTGTTCAATTGATCTCTGAATAACCTATTTATAAGATGCACGAAGTATGCTAGTGCATTGGTCAACCCAAATGGCATGACCAACCACTCATAAAATCCAGACGGCGTCCTAAATGCCGTTTTCGGAACACTCGGAGCTGATGAAATCCTGTCGCGAGGTCCAACTGGGAGAACACTCTTGCTCCTTCCAGTTGATCAAACAAATCATCTATCCGCGGTAGAGGATACTTATTCTTCCTCGTCACCTTATTCAACTCGCGATAGTCCACACACAAACGAAGGGAACCATCCGCCTTAGTGGCAAACACAACTGGTGCTCCCCACTCGGAGACACTTCTTCTAATAAACCCCTTCTTCAAAAGATCGCTTACTTGCACCCCGAACTCTCGCTGCTCCCTTGGTGCCATACGACGAAGTGGCATCACTATAGGTCTGGCATCTTTCACTAAATCAATATGGAACTCAATCTCTCGGTGTGGTGGAAGCCCGGTCACCTCCTCGAAGATGTCCGGATAATGGCCAACCACGGGCACATCTGAAAACTCATCATGCGGAATGTCGAGGGAATTTATAAAACTGGCCATTACCCCATCATTAGGTAGACTACCAAACACTACCCTCCGCCCATCGTCCGCCCTAACTGTCACCAAAAAGCCCTCACAGTCTACCACCACCCCGTATCTTTGGAGCAAATAGACTCCCAATATAATGCCATACCCAGTAAAGCCCAAAACAAAGCAATCACAAACATACATCCATGAATCAATAAGACCAAATTTCAGCAAATCATACTAAGGTTAGTCGAACCACCAATCGGGTTCGTCACAACCAAAGGTCTATCGACTATCTCGGGTTCCAGTCCCAACCTATCTACCAGGTCACTAGATATGAAGGAACGGGAAGCCCCAGTATCAAACAAAACTCGAACAGGTACATCACGAATAGAAAGCATACCTCGAATGACGACATTCTTTCCTTTCTCCGCCGCCGTTGGGGCATTCGACGAAGAAGGAACAACATTAATAGCATATGCTTTCACAATCTGCTTCTCCTTAAGAGGTTGTGGACACTTATCCTTGAAATGTCCCACTTGGCCACAGTTGAAGCACTTCTTATCCGCTGACTTGGACCGACAATCTTTGGCATAATGGCCCTTCTTACCACAACTGAATCACTCAACATCTTTCTTGCTCTTTTTCTGGCCATCCTTAGATTGGTTCTGTTTCCTCTTATTCTGAGAGTTATTCTTGCCTCCACCGCCCGCTTGCAGTTTCAGCCCTTCTGCAGATGCAGCCTCAGTCTTTGGCTTAGGGTAAAGACTCTCTGATCTCAAAGCTTTCCCCACAATCGATTCAAAAGTCTCATCGATGTGGTTGATAAGCCTTTCCCCCAATTATCAATCTAACCTAGTAATGAATTTCTCATTCTTCTTCTCCGGAGTATCAATAAGGAATAATCCATACTTCAACAAAGTTTCGAACTCAGAAATATAGTCCAAGACTGCCCTACCATTCTGTTTAAGCTCTAAGAACTTCCTAAATAATTCTAACTTCTGAGCAGCCGGGATAAGCTTGTCGCTAAAGCGAGCCTTAAACTGATCCCAAGTAACCTGATCCTCTGGAGTAGCTGTTCTAATGGCATTCCACCAATTCATCGCTCGCCCTTGCATCTGACGAGACGCTAGCCTTCTCTTCATCGCATCCTCGATACCCAAGTCGTCGAAGATACGATCACAGCTATCCAACCAATCCTGAACATTTGTGGCCGACTCCGTTCCGTGGAACGGCTTCCCACTAAGGTTAGTGTAATCCTTGCACAACTTGGCGAAATCGGCCCAAAGCGCCTACAATACTGGACCACCACCATTTCCGGGATTGGGAACTGCTCCCTGCACATCCCTAAGCATCTCCCTCATGAAGTTAGTGAACATCGTCCTCATGTCAGGAGCATTTCCATTATTGGTTCCTCTACCGGCACCCCTCGTGTCTCGACTCATCGTTCAATCTGTAAAGAGAAAATGATTAACGACCTCATTGTGGTGCTAGTGCAGTACGACTTCATCCTTATACTACTAATAGTATATCTATATATAGCTTTTGAAAACCAAAGTAATCACAAATACGCGCTCTCATATATGTACTATCTCTCCCTAGTGTCTTTCCCTAGGTTACCTACGCAACCTAGAGCTCTGATACCAAATGTGACGGCCCGCCCCGCACCAACCGACATTTACTCCAAAAGTGCGATGTACACATGTCCAGTTAGCGCGGGACGGTCGTCAGAAGGAAAGGGAAGAAGGAAATGAACTAACAAGGAACCTGTAGAATGTCTTACAGCGCATGGAACAAAATATAATAACAACATACTTGACATAAAAAAGGTGAGACAGTGCATAAGCTGAAAACAAACTATCATAGCAGCGGAAAACCAAAGTACAGCTTATGATCCAAAGCCAGCATTATTACAACTTTTAAAAAAACTGTCTCAAAAGCTAAACAAGAAAGGTACACCACTAATGCCCAAAGTAGTGACCAGCAACGACACAGGGAGAATATCTATATATCATACGTGGAAGCCTCCTGCTCGCCTTCGAATCAGCTACTCGCGCATCACCAGCTAACCTGTCTCTAGTCTGCTCGTGTGAGCACCCAGAGCAATAAGAAGAGACATAAAACTCTGGGTCAGACAAAAAGTCTGGTATTAGCGATAAGCAGCCAAAAAGAACAATAACAGGTATACTAAACCATACCTGAACCTGCAACCAAAGAGTTAGAACTACATATTGTACAATACTCCAAGGTGCCACTACATACAGTGTAAAGAATACGGGGGTGGGGTGTGCATGTCATAATGATGTCAAACAATCAATCATAGCAACCATCCTCACATCTCTCACACAGTGCGTAAAGTATACGATATCCACCACTTCGATCACCTCAATACCTTGCTATGATCACCTTGCCCCCATGAAGTCATAAATGGCTTCACTGCACTGATACATAGCCACTAATCCTTCGCTAGATCCACTTTTCCCTATGGAGTTGTTCACCCCATCTGCGCTGGCTCATAGCCTTACAAATCCTTAAGTATGTCCACTTTGCCCCATGGGGTTGTAGACCCCATCTGCGCTGGCTCATAGTCCTACTACGATCACTTTACACCTCGAGTCATTATGACTCTACTACATTGATAATGTAGTCCAATCATTCATGGTGAATCAAAGTTATGAACGTCGACAACTCCTTAGCACACGTCCCGCAGCAAAGCCCAATCATGAAGTGAACTCATTGGTTCCCAACTGGATCCTGAGCTCTAACTTCCATTTGGACTACCTTTGAATCTCGGGTTATTGGTCATCACTGGATCGGTTCGGATTCCTCCTTGCCATCGGTTCGGTTCGATCATGTATATGCATCTCGATTCGGTTCGGGTCCTTCACGTCGTATTGGTTCGGTTCAGTTCCCCTTTTGCTCCATCAGTTTGCTTCATCGGTTCGGTTCGGGTCCTCCACTCTCTTAGCTCCTGGCTTGGCCTTCTAGTTCGATCCGATCCCCTTCCTTATTCCCATCTGCTCCGATCCGATCCCCCTTCCTTTGCCCGATCCGATCCCAGTTCAACCTTTGTGGCCTTCCTTTTTGCCATACTTTCTCTTGTGCTAAGCTATGGTTCGGTTCGGTGATCCTTTGCCCGGTCCAAGCCCATCCACCTGATCCGATCCGAAAGCCTGCACTGTTTTTCTGCAACTTTTCCCGCGAACATTTTACGCCATTCGACGACGTTTTCGACCATTCTAAGTATTCTAATCAATCACAAAGCATACCACAAAGTCATAGCAACAAGTAGAAGTGACCTCAAACACTAAAACATCAATATGATAGGTTAAAATGGATCAAACATAGCCAAAACCCCGTATTTTCCCTTAAGCATGTTTAGTCATAACTAATGATAGGATTAGCAAAACTTAACCAAATTAACCCAAATTCATATCAGAGGTCTAAAACATTATTTAAGAATTTATAAGTATTTTTCCAGAATTTATTAATGTATAAATTCGCTAATCTTCACTGATTAGCTTTAATCAACCATAATTAGTCAGGAACTATGCAAATCACTCATCTTAGCCACAAATAAACCTTAGATCTGAAATAAATCTCTGTTTGGGCATGAATAACAATGCAAATTAGCAGCTCTAATCTTGATTTGGTGAAGATCTCTCTTGATTTGCTAAGCTTAATCTTTGATTAGAAAGTGATTTGGAGGTGATTTAGAGGTTGGAGGCCATTTTTAGGGTTTCTAAGAGGTAAGTGGAGGCTAGAAAACTGAAATAGAATGAAACTCTATCTCATTTCAGACCCCCTAACCCTATTACCGAAATGGGTTATGGGTCCATTCACTAATCACCCTATTTGGCCCGGTTAAGCAGTTTTTCACCTCCCAAACCTTATTTCAGCCATATCTCCCAAATGGTAAGTTCGTTTCTCACAGTGACCACTCTACGGAAAGGTAAACCATTAAATGAATCTAATGGAAGTCATTTCAGGTCAAAATTCCTTTCCAATCAAAAGTTATGGCCGAAACAAGACCAGCTAGTGGCAAAACGGTCATTTAAAAATCGACAAAAATCATGAACATAGGAAATGACTCTAATGGTTGTTTCCCAAAGTTACAGGACCGTACGACTTCATATGGGTTGTTACAAAGGAGGAGGAGGAATGACTAGTGCAGCTAGGGGAGGAACATTTCCTTGGCCTTCGGCAGGCGCCATGGCCTCCAAATACCTATGGAACCATCCGGGTATTGTGATGCCCTCTGGGATATTAGGAATGTTCTGTTCCTCAGACATGCTGAAAAAGGAAAAAGGAAGAAATTTAGATAAAGGACCGAAGGATACTACATATGGCCTTTTAGGGGATGTTTTTCAAAGTAGACTTTTCTTTTTAAAAATGCTTTCTTTTAAAACCTTTTTGAAAATAATTTTCAAAAACTTTTATCTAATCTGGTAACCTTCTGCTCTGTTACCAAGTGTGACACCCCACATCCGTTAATGTCCCTCCCTAAGGGAATGCATTAAGTTTCATGAAGCGTTATAGATAAACAGACACAGAATAATTACAAGACAGATATAAATAAGATAGCAGGGAAATTTATATTTTTATTTCAAACATAAGTCATAATGCCGTGGTCCACAATACCATGAGTCACAAAAGCCATTACAATAAAATAACTTCTACCTTGCACCATCAGATACATAAGTATATAAAAAGCATAATTTCGCAAGTAAAAGAGTTAAGCCATAGTAGAGACAAGAACTTGAGCCATACTTCAGAGATAGCTCCTAGCAAGATAATATCTGAGTCCTGACTAAGCATGAGCGTTTCCTCCCTTAGAACATGGGGGGAGGGGAACAGAAGAAAGAAGGAGAAACAAAAGGGTCAGACATAAATTCAGGTTAGTCTAGTTAATTTTAACCAGTAAATAAATAGAAGTAACATGACAGGCATATAAAGTGGATAAGGGATATCATTACATAAACGGTAGGTGTGATAAGGTACACAGGATAAGGTGTATACACTTCTCTAATGATTACCCTGCACTATTACTAGTATAACCAGAATGAGATGATCCCTTTACACTTAACGGTGGTAGACTTGGGCATACATCCAAATATGCCCTAGCTACTACCCTAATCAATCGGCTCCCTACTCTGTAGATACTCTGTGTCGGCCCCACGGTAGGATGTATCACGTCTTAAAGTGGCAACCCCTCGCTGATATGCACAACCCCATATCTACAGGTGTCACGGTCATTTTATCCCCCACTGCCCGGCTCATGCACGCACATGGCCCGGTCGGTTTGTGCCGCCCACACCGTCCTCCACGTTTGGATCTCTTACAATCAGTCAGTAATCGTGTCCCCTCTCCGCCTAGTACGGAGTACTTTTATTTGATACCTAATCTGGTTTACTGATTGAAATGGGTCCAACACAATATGATACAAGCTCTCCCTTTGTCTTGTATCCCCCACTAGGTTTTCACTGACTATGTATAACATTAGGTGCCTTTAATTACATAGCCCTATACCAGTTATGCTAACCCTAAAAGGTGTCTTTAATTACATAACTCTATTATTTTCTCCAGTTATGTATACCACTAGGTGTCTTTAATTACATAACCTTATCACATTAAGTTTGTCGGCCTATATGTATATATTACCCACCCCTCCAGATTTTGCTTAACCCATCCACTATCCAATCAATTTACTTAACCATAACTGTAACACCCCGTATTTCAATGAGAATATTACATTAACAAATTACAGAATACTTAATTTTAAAGTTGAGAATTAAGGGAAATGGGTTACGCCATTGCATTCGTCTCGGAATGCTGCTTGAGATAGAGTCCGAGTTTGCATGAATCGGACTCCGTATGAAGAAGTTATGGAGTTTAGAAGATTTCATGTTTAAACAGAAAATTTAATAATTAAATAAAACAAAAACAGTTCAAATTTCAAAATCAGGTCGATTAGCTGGGCGGGAAAATTCCCGCCCATAGGGGTCGACCCTCTCGCCCAGATCCAAACAGTGATGATTTCTGACTTGTTGTTGAGTCACTAGGGCATATTTGACAATTTCTAGATAGCTCTATCTAGACTAGATGGTTCTGATTTCTCCTAGGTTGATCTAACGGCTCACATAAATTTAAACTTCTATATAAGCAACCCTAAACCACAAAATTTCATTCCAAGGGGCCACCATGCTGTCCATGGTCAACCTAACATAGCCAACATTCTTCTCCAACTAGAAAGCAAGTTAGAAGCTACAAATCAAATTTAAATTAGAGAATCGATAGTCTACGTCGAGGGATAAATTTTCAGTTTTAGAAAACAGATCTTAGAAAACAAGATTTGTCCTTTGTTTTGTAAGTTCAGGTTACTTTTAGATGTGAATTCTAAATTGAATTTCTTGGCATGTAATAACATGAACCCAAGATATACCTGATTATGAGATAATCCTTTTAGATTTATCCTATCTATATTTATCAGATCCGTGCCTAACGGCTCACAATTTCTAGATAACTCTACCTAGACTAGATGGTTCTGATTGCTCCTAGGTTGATCTAATGGCTCACATAAATTTAAACTTCTATATAAGCAACCCTAAACCACAAAATTTCATTCCAAGGGGCCACCATGTTGTCCATGGTCAACCTAACATAGCCACCATTCTTCTCCAACTAGAAAGCAAGTTAGAAGCAACAAATCAAATCTAAATTAGAGAATCGATAGTCTACGTCGAGGGATAAATTTTCAGTTTTAGAAAATAGATCTTAGAAAACAAGATTTGTCCTTTGTTTTGTAAGTACAAGTTACTTTCAGATGTGAATTCTAAATTGAATTTCTTGGCATATAATAATATGAACCCAAGCTATACCTGATTATGAGATAATCCTTTCAGATTTATCCTATCTATTTTTATTAGATCCGTGCCTGCGATGTTATTCAAATCTATTTTATCAGATTTGTGCCTGCGATGCTGTTCAAATCTAATCTATTAGATTTATGTCTGTGATGTAATTTTATCCAGATCTATACTTCTTTTATGTTCTTGATATTGCTCTTATTAAATCTAGTGTCGTATGGCTATTTTTTTAATGTTTCCTCTTCTTCCCTTTTATTATGGATCTAGGTTGTCTCAAACCTAGACAAAAGCTTGTTATATATACACATGATTGGAATACAGGGGAATTGGGCCTAATCTATTTTGTACTATTGGGTGTAACTTGTAACTGAGATTTGGGCACAACTTGTAACTGAGATTTGGGTATAACTTGTAATTGATATTGGGCATTATTAACGTTATAACTGCAAGATGGGTTAATTTGCATATAAATCAAGTTTTTAGCATGATTGTCATTGTTCCAAGTTTGGGTAACTTGAAACATTAAACCTTGATTTGGGGAAAAAATGTAAATTGGAATATTAAATCTAGATTGGGCCTAACTATTGGCTGGGATGCCAAGTAAAATGAATATTGTAATTTTGGGGCATGATTATTATTGCAAATTTGGGAAGATTGGGTGTAACCTACTTTGGGTTTCAACTTGTAATTAAATTTATGGGGCATAACTTGCAATTAGCTTTGTTGGGTACAACTTGAGAATTGGAACATGACTAGTTTTGTGAATTTAGGATAAGAGTGAATTAAGCAAAAGGACAAAGTTATTTTAAAATTAATTCTCTGGGCCGCAACTTTTGATAATTGGGCTGAAGGACCCACGGAATAAAATTAGAAAATAAAGAAAACCCGCTAAATCGATTTAGCATTTTCCTCTTTCCACATTCTATCATTTCATTTCTTCAGTTGTTCAAAGTCAGTTAGGGTTTCATCGAGAAAAAACAATTCGAAATCGAATTCAAATTCAATCGTCTAATGGAAAGTGGTCGTTTAAGGTCATCGTCATCAGAGAAATCTCCAAATTCGCCACCGAGAAAAGAAACTAGGGCTTTGTCGAAACTATCACTATCAGCGATAAAGGCTAGAAAGACTATGGCGAAGGAGAAGGAAAAACGAGATCAGGTATAAGAATATTTTGGCAAAATGAAACCCAATTACTTAAATTGAGTGTGTATAGTTAATGTAGCTGTAGTTATAAATTATGTACAGGTTAATTGGGGAAAACGAACAGAAATATATTATAAAATGCTAGATTACTTTAGGATTGATGTGTAGTGCATAATATGCCACTTTAATTTATCTGTATTTAGTGCTGAAAGTACTACGTTACCCTAGCATTATGGCATATTACCAGGCCCTTAACTAGTGAATGAAAGTGCAAAATTCACCTGTCATTACATGGCATGACCGAGCCGTTAACCGACATATGTAAATGACAGGTTGACCTAGCACTATAGCGAGTGGCCGAAACCTTTACAAGTTTACAAAAATGTTAGGTTAACCTGTCATTACATGGCACGACCGAGCCGTCAACCGACATATGTAAATGATAGGTTGACCTAGCACTATAGCGAGTGGCCGAAACCTTTAAAAGTTTACAAAAATGCTAGGTTAACCTGTCATTACATGGCACGACCGAGCCGTCAACTGACATATGTAAATGACAGGTTGACCTAGCACTATAGCGAGTGGCCGAAACCTTTACAAGTTTACAAAAATGCTAGGTTAACCTGTCTTTACATGGCACGACCGAGCCGTCAACCGACATATGTAAATGATAGGCTGACCTAGCACTATAGCGAGTGGCATAAACCTTTACAAGTTTACAAAAGTGCTAGGTTAACCTGTCATTACATGGCAAGACCGAGCCGTCAACCGATATATGTAAATGACAGGTTGACCTAGCACTATAGCGAGTGGCCGAAACCTTTACAAGTTTACAAAAGTGCTAGGTTAACATGTCATTACATGGCATGATCGAGCCGTCAACTGATACATGTAAATGACAGGTTAACCTAGCACTCTAGCGAGTGGCCGAAACATTTACAAGTTTACAAAAGTGCTAAGTTAACCTGTCATTACATGGCACGACCGATCCGTCAACCGACATATGTAAATGATAGGTTGACCTAGCACTATAGCGAGTGGCCGAAACCTTTACAAGTTTACAAAAGTGCTAGGTTAACCTGTAATTACATGGCACGACCGAGCCGTCAATCGACATATGTAAATGACAGGTTGACCTAGCACTATAGCGAATGGCCGAAACCTTTACAAGTTTACAAAAATGCTAGGTTAACCTATCATTACATGGCACGACCGAGCCGTCAACCGACATATGTACATGACAGGTTGACCTAGCACTATAGAGAGTGGCTGAAACCTTTACAAATTTACAAAAGTGTTAGGTTAACCTGTCATTACATGGCATGACCAAGCCGTCAACCGACATATGTAAATGACAGGTTGACCTAGCACTATAGCGAGTGGCCGAAACCTTTAAAAGTTTACAAAAGTGCTAAGTTAACCTGTCATTACATGGCACGACCGAGCCGTCAACTGACATATGTACATGACAGGTTGACCTAGCACTATAGAGAGTGGCCGAAACCTTTACAAGTTTACAAAAGTGCTAGGTTAACCTGTCATTACATGGCACGACCGAGCCGTCAACCGACATATGTAAATGACAGGTTGACCTAGCACTATAGTGAGTGGCCGAAACCTTTACAAGTTTACAAAAGTGCTAAGTTAACCTGTCATTACATGGCACGACTGAGCCGTCAACCGACATATGTAAATGACAGGTTGACCTAGCACTATAGCGAGTGGCCGAAACCTTTACAAGTTTACAAAAGTGCTAGGTTAACCTGTCATTACATGGAACGACCGAGCCGTCAACCGACATATGTAAATGACAGGTTGACCTAGCACTATAGCGAGTGGCCGAAACCTTTACAAGTTTACAAAAGTGCTAGGTTAACCTATCATTACATGGCCCGACCGAGCCGTTAGCCGATATATGTATATTACAGGTTGACCTAGCACTATAGCCAGTGGCCGAGCCCTTGAAAATTGTATGAAAATGCTAGGTTAACCTATCATTTTAGTGCATTACCCAGCCTTAACCAATATATGAAAATTCCAATTTAACCTAGCATTATAATGTATGAAAATGCTAGATTAATCTAACATTATATTGCACAAAATGATTTCTTTAATATTGTATTATAATACCGATCTATATTTTAAAAAAAAAATATTTTGTTGTCTCTGTCTTGCAGAAAATATCAGATTCTTCTCCTGAGAATAAGAAAAGCAAAAGGCGAAAAATAGCTGCAAACCAAAAAAGTAAAAAAGAGACTGCCCAATACCGGTGTGGTCTAGTATCACTGGTTAAAATTTTTGAAATTTTTTTAAAAAAATGGTTTTTCAAGTAATCAATTAAATTTTCTGAAACTGACTCCTTTTTTTGAATTTATAAATGCTTTTTTTTCAACTAACATTGGACCAAAGCAAATTAGAAAATCATCTAAAAGTTTAGATGATTTAATAAGCTGTTATTCAGTTAAGGAGGAATGTTTTTTGATTGGGGGAAAACAATTAAAATTATCAATGAAAGATATTTCATTAATTTTTGGTTTGCCTATGAGTGGGAAAAATATTTTTCCGTTACCTAAAGTGTCTTTATCATGCACTCTGAAAACTGTCAAAGATTTGTTTCAAGAAATTTTATTAACATAGATCATATAACCAAAGTTCTTGTTATTAAAAGAATAGAAATAGAAATTGAAAAAGAGATTCCAAAAGAGGAAAATGATTTGCCAAGATTTATTCTAAATCTTCTTTTTATAACATTTCTTTTCCTTGACAATCAAAGAATGCTCAACTGGGGTTATCTTCAATACAACGTTGATCCAAAAAAAATGAATCAAATTTCTTGGCCTAAAAGTATTCATTATCATTTAACTAAATCTTTAAAAAATTTCAAGGATAAACCAAGAAATATGTCTGGTTGTTCCATTCTTCCGCTGGTAAGAATAAATCAATGATAATTTATTCATTATAATATAGTATGATAATTTATTCTCACTAATATTTTGTTCTTTTTTTTAGTATTTCCTATGTCAACATGTGGATATACTTAAGCCAAGAAAAGACTGGATAAGCGGGGCTCCAAGATTTGCAAAATGGTTGCTTAACTTGATGAAAAACAACGTGTCAAAGGAAATCCTAGCCAATATGGATAGTAAAAAGGTATGATAATATTTTATTTTGTTAAAATTTTAATAATGCAACTGCTTTTGTAATTTTTTGTTTAATATTGGAAACACAGTAGTTAACACTGATTAATGTAAATGTTTTTCTCCTAGCATTATTTTAATTTTTTTTATTACAAGAAGTTGTTCAAAAAATGCTTAGCTTCTAAAACCATTTTGATTTTTAGTTGACCAGTCGACATGCTATTACAAAAATGCTAACCTCTCTTATTATTTTGATTTTTTTATTTAAGCAATTTGCTGTTAATAAAATGCTAGACTATCCTACCATTATAATAATTTTTCTACATAAACAAAACACTGTAAGTGAAATGCTAATTCTCCTAGCATAATGAAGTTTTTTTTTGGATTACGAAAAGTTGTTCAAAAAATGCTTAGCTTCTAAAAGTATTTTGATTTTTAGTCGACCAGTCGACATGCTATTACAAAAATGATAACCTCTCCTATCATTTTGATTTTTTTTATTTAAGCAATTTGCTGTTAATAAAATGCTAGACTATCCTACCATTATAATAATTTTTTACATAAACAGAACACTATCAGTGAAATGCTAATTCTCCTAGCATAATGAAGTTTTTTTTTTTTTAGGATTACAAAAAGTTGTTCAAAAAATGCTTAGCTTCTAAAAGCATTTTAATTTTTAGTCAACCAGTCGACATGCTATTACAAAAAAGCTAACCTCTCCTATCATTTTGATTTTTTTTATTTAAGCAATTTGCTGTTAATAAAATGCTAGACTATCCTACCATTATAATAATTTTTCTACATAAACAAAACACTGTAACTGAAATGCTAATTCTCCTAGCATAATGAAGTTTTTTTTTTATTACAAAAAGTTGTTCAAAAAATGCTTAGCTTCTAAAAGCATTTTGATTTTTAGTCGACATGCTATTACAAAAATGCTAACCTCTCCTATCATTTTGATTTTTTTTATTTAAGCAATTTGTTGTTAATAAAATGCTAGACTATCCTACCATTATAATAAATTTTTACATAAACAGAACACTATCAGTGAAATGCTAATTCTCCTAGCATAATGAAGTTTTTTTTTTTTTGGATTACAAAAAGTTGTTCAAAAAATGCTTAGCTTCTAAAAGCATTTTAATTTTTAGTCAACCAGTCGACATGCTATTACAAAAATGCTAACCTCTCCTATCAATTTGATTTTTTTTATTTAAGCAATTTGTTGTTAATAAAATGCTAGACTATCCTACCATTATAATAATTTTTATACATAAACAAAACACTGTAAGTGAAATGCTAATTCTCCTAGCATAATGAAGTTTTTTTTTTTATTACGAAAAGTTGTTCAAAAAATGCTTAGCTTCTAAAAGCATTTTGATTTTTAGTCAATCAGTCGACATGCTATTACAAAAATGCTAACCTCTCCTATCATTTTGATTTTTTTATTTAAGCAATTTCCTGTTAATAAAATGCTAAACCATCGTACCATTATAATTTTTTTTACATAAACAGGACACTATCAGTGAAATTCTAATCCTCCTAGCATTATTAATTTTTTTGTGTGATTAATATGGTTATTGGAAAATACTAAATTCTGGTAGCATTTCAACAATGCACTTAGTTTTGTAGCAATCCCTTTATCACTCAAAACTTAGTAATCGTATTTCAGTAAGTAATTATATATTTTCTCATGTGCACATATTAATATACTAGAACATCCTAGCACTTCAAAATATTATAAATGATATATGAATTTATGACTGAAAAATTCTTATGTTCGCCTATTTCAGATTTCACTTGGAGTTAAGAAAATAACATCTAAAGAGAAGATGTTACTTGTTGAATCGAAGAACAAAGCACTTATGCAAACAAAAGAGATTACAAGTGAAGGTGAAGATGAAGAGTTAGGAGTTGATGAAAAAGACAGGCAAACCGAAATGCAAAATTTCCAAATTAGACAATTAGAAAAAAAAATGAAGGATGTGAAAACAAAGTTGGAGGAAGAAAAGCAGCTAAGGAAAAAAGAGAAGAATAATTAATTCAAAAAGAAATAGAAATTAGCATGCTAAAATCAGTGCTCCAAGAATCTGATAAGGAACAGCGAAATCTGATTATTCAGAAGTTTATAGAGCAACTTACCCCTCCTTCTTTCGACCTTCTAACCACACCAGATAATGCGACTCAGGAAGATAATGCGACTCAGGAAGATAACAAGACTCAAGAAGACAATGAGACTCGGGAAGAGTACAAAAAAGTGGAAAACAAAGAAGAGAAGGATGTGAGAAGAAGAAGCCAGCGGCTTCAAAAAGTAACACCAAGTTCAATGATTTAAAGATTAAAAGGGAAAAAGAGGAAGCCAAAAGTTGATTCTCAATTTCAGTATAAAGTAGTACACCGCAAAAAAACCAAATATGATGAAAAAGACAATGGAATGGTGGAGGAAAAAAATGATGAAATAGAAAATGAGAATGAAGAAAAAAGTGAAGAGAATAAAAGAGAAGATAAAACACATGATGAAGAGAATGAAGATGAAGGTGAAGAAGAGGAGAATAAAAATATGTAACCGATGGTGAAGTAAATATTGAAAATACAAGCAATGAAGATAAGGATGAATATGAAGATGAAGCTGAGGATGAAGATGGAAGTGACGAAAGTTGTACAAAATTCGAAGAAACTGAAAAAGAACTGGTCGAATAAGAGAAAGAAGAATCCAGTACAGATGATGAAGCTCAAGATGTAGAACCTATGGATGTTGACAAATATTCTCCAAGAAAGAAAGTATATCGCCGGAGAAATATTTTAAAGAGTCTGATATTACAACTCCTAGATACTCACAAACAAACACAATCAGGGCATTCTTCGCATGCGCAGACAAAACAAAGTAAGTTTTTTATACTCGTTAAAATCTGAATTTCTTTAAATGAATCTATGATATTTTAATATTTTTAAATTAAAATATAAATATAGCACGATAGCATGGAAAAATGATGATACTAGAAGAGGAGGGATAACAATTGTACAGTCCATGCTAGAAGAACTACAATTTGAAGAATTTACAGATGGTCAGGTAAATGTAAATTGTAATAGGTATTTTTTAATTATTAAGCAATATTCTGTTCCTAAGATGCTAACTTGTAGCATTATGATTGTTATTTTTTAAAATTCTAGCCTTCACTAGCATTTTGGAATTTTTTTATAAACCATTATGTTGTTCCAAAAAGACTTTTTCCGCTACCATTATTATCAATTTTTAAACAAACAACAATGTTCGTGAAATGCTAATTCTCCTAGCATTATGATTTTTTTTAATAACATGGTGATTGAAAAATACTAAATTCTGCTAGCATTATAATGAAATTTATGATAATACAAAATGTTGTTCAAAAAATGCTACCTTCTACCAACATTTTGATTTTTAATTGGGTAGTCAACATGCTATTACAAAAATGATAAACTCTCCTATCATTTTGATTTTTATATCAGACAACATACTGGTAATAAAATGCTATCTCCCCCTAGCATTATTTATATACAATGCAACATCCTGGTAACAAATTTATATAGAAGCATATTCCATGTTAAAATAATATACTAAGATAACATTATTTTTATAATGTAGGTTATTGACTGGTTTACTTCAAATGCAAAAACATATGAACACAACTACATATTCAGTACAATCATGACGGTAAACAAAACTTTTACTTTAAAATTGTAAACATCAGAAACAAATTGATATTTTTAATGTTTATTTGCAGCATGCCATACAAACAGATGTTGAAAATGTTGTTCGAACATTGGTTAACCCAATGGTCCAAAAAATTGTCAAAGACAAAGTTGCAGAAACCATATTCTTTCCCTTGCATTACATCGACCATTGGACTTTACTAACTTTGGACTATGTTAAAATGCAATGGAACCACTATGATTCATTGAGGCCAAGAAGATCAACCTCTGTACCAAATAAACACTATAAGGAAGCGCTGAAGATGGTAAGATTGTTATTATCATATATAAATATATATTTGGATGTAAATTGAAAAAAAGCTATGTATTTTTTTTCTGATACAGAGAAAAAAGATTGAAATGATCATCTATGAGAAATTGGCTGAAAACAACATTATAAACAAAAACATTGGAACAAAGCCGATGAAACAGCCACAATGCCCACAACAAGATTTCGTCTCGTAAGTAAACATTAACATTTTTTTAATAGATACTAAATGCTCAAACCATTATATTTTTGTACCAATACTGCCTTTTACCAAATAATCATCAGTTCATATTCTGCGACTGGCAAACTAAATAAAATCATCAGTTCATTCTATTATGCAATAGTTTACTTGAGGGGAAAGTTGATGTACAATGCAATATTGTTTCATTTCATAAAATCTTAGGAAAATAAAATATAAATCGGAGAAATTGAATGATATTCGACGATTATGTGTTCCTTCCTGGAAATTGGATAATATTTGAACACAACACATGGTTTTTGCCAAATAATCCGTTGGCAAAAAGCTAAATGATCATAGCATTGTATTTCTTATACCAATCCTTATTTATTTATTATTTTGCAGTTGCGACTGTGCATTATTTGTGATGAAATTCATCGAAAAATTGGACAGAGACAAAAATCTACCACAGGAATATAAAAAGGAAGATATCAGTCTTCTCCGTGCTAACACAGTGTTCAACATATTGAATGACCCACCAAGAAGTTGGGATATTATGAGTTACTTTGCAAACTCGTCGCCAGAAGAAATTGAAAACGCTGTGAAGAAGAAAGAACATGAACGAAGGAAACACTGAATTGTTGATGTAGCGCCTATTTTAATTCAATTTGAATTTGCTGTTTAGACATTTAGTTACTAATTGTAATTGAGTTTTAGTAATTTGAATTGATGTTAAAGTAGTGGCTGAACCTGGATTAAAAAATTATGGTACGGACATAATTGTACCTGTACAAATTTCATACCTACACGTGGTTAATTGCTCTGTTTTAATTTCATACATATTAGTTGAAGCTGAATTGATTGTGACTTGCTGTTTTAATGAAAATTCAGGTTGTAGCCTGTTGTTCGGATTGGCTTATGTCTGATGTTTTTGTGCAATAAGAATTTTGGGAAAATTGTTGTTTTATGGCAACTGTATATTGGCTTTTTGAGATCTTTGTGATGGTTTGGTGATTACTGTTATACGAATGTGTTGAATTATGCTTGTCTTTGAGATCTTTGTGATCATTTGGCTTTTTGAGATCTTTGTGATGGTTTGGTGGTTACTGTTATGTGTATGTGATGGTTTGGTGGTTACTGCTATGCTTATGGTTTGGTGGTTAATGTTATGTGTTACTGTTCGATCAACCATTATGTGTACGGGTTGGGTTATGTCTGATGTTATGTGATGAAATATATAAATTAAAGTGCTATAAACAAATAGCATTATTATAAATAATTGTTTAGGCATACCAATCTAAAATAAAAATAAATTATTTAATCAACCTAACCATAAATGAATCTACTGTATCCTAAATTAAAAATGCTATAACAAATAACATTTTTATAACTAATTGTTTATCCATATCAATGTAAAATAAAAATAAATTATTTAAACAAAATAAACATAAATGAATCTATAACCATAATATTTCATTCAACCGACCAAACCCAGAAACGCAAACGAAATTCAGACTCCAAGTTCAATCGGGTACGTAAGGATATAAAAGAAGATAGTATTCAAAACTTAATCAGAAACCCATGCAAATAAATATACACCAAACAAAAAAACGATTATAAAGGACAACCAAATTCAAACCTAACCGAGTACATATGAGATTCGAATGACACGTAAAACACATCTGCACCCGAGGCCTAATCGGGTACCAATGACACGTAAAAAGCTTCTAGACGCAAGGCCTAATCGGGTACTCCAGCAATGATTCTGCACCTAGTAGGGATTGTTTAACCAAGCGGGTACCCATGACACGTAAACGACATTTAGACACAAGGCCTAATCGGGTACCTATGACACATAAAAAGCTTCCGAACGTAAGGGCTAATCGGGTCATTCAACAACAATTCTGCACCCAATAGGGATTGATTAACCGAGTGGGTACCCATGATACGTAAAAGGCATTCAGACACAAGGCCTAATCGGGTACCTATGACATGTAAAAAGCTTCTAGATGCAAGGCCTAATCGAGTCGTTCAACAACGATTCTGCACCCAGTATGGATTGCTTAACCGAGCGGGTATAATGACACGTAAAACATATCCGCACCCAAGGCCTAATCGGGTACCTATGACATGTAAAAGACTTCTAGATGCATGGCCTAATCGGGTACTCCAGCAATGATTCTGCACCCAGTAGGGATTGTTTAACTGAGCGGGTATCCATGAAATGTAAATGACATTTAGACACAAGGCCTAATCAGGTACCTATGACACATAAAAAGCTTCCGAACACAAGGCCTAATCGAGTCGTTCAACAACGATTCTGCACCTAGTAGGGATTGTTTAACCGGGCGGGCACCCATGATACGTAAAAGACATTCAGACACAAGGCCTAATCGGGTACCTATGACATGTAAAAAGCTTCCGGACGAAAGGCCTAATCGGGTCGTTCAGCAACGATTCTGCACCCAGTATGGATTGCTTAACCGAGCGGGTACAATGACACGTAAAACACATCCGCACCCAAGGCCTAATCAGGTACCTATGCACATAAAAGACTTCTAGATGCAAGGCTTAATCAGGTACTCCAACAATGATTCTACACCCAGTAGGGATTGTTTAACCGAGCGGGTACCCATGACACGTAAAACACATTTAGACACAAGGCCTAATCGGATACCTATAACACATAAAAAGCTTCCGAACGCATGGCCTAATCGGGTCGTTCAGCAACGATTCTGCACCCAGTAGGGATTGTTTAACCAAGCGGATACCCATGATACGTAAAAGACATTCAGACACAAGGCCTAATTGGGTACCTATGACATGTAAAAAGCTCCCGTAAGAAAGGCCTAATCGGGTCGTTCAGCAACGATTCTGCACCCAGTATGGATTGCTTAACCGAGCGGGTACAATGACACGTAAAACACATCCGCACCCAAGGCCTAATCGGGTACCTATGACATGTAAAAAGCTTCTGAACACAAGTCCTAATCGGGTACTCCAGCAATGATTCTGCACCCAGTAGGGATTGTTTAACCAAGAATGTACCCATGACACGTAAATGATATTTAGACACAAGGCCTAATCGGGTACCTATGACACATAAAAAGCTTCCGAACGCAAGGCCTAATCGGGTCGTTCAGCAACAATTCTACACCCAGTAGGGATTGGTTAACCGAGCGAGTACCCATGATACGTAAAAGACATTCAGACATAAGGCCTAATCGGGTACCTATGACATGTAAAAAGCTTCTAGATGCACGGCCTAATCGAGTCGTTCAACAAAGATTCTGCACCCAGTATGGATTGCTTAACCGAGCAGGTACAATGACACGTAAAACACATCCGCACCCAAGGCCTAATCGAATACCTATGACACATAAAAGACTTCTAAATGCAAGGCCTAATTGGGTACTCCAGCAATGATTTTACACCCAGTAGAGATTGTTTAACCAAGAGGGTAACCATGACACGTAAACGACATTTAAACATAAGGCCTAATCGGGTACCTATGACACATAAAAAGCTTCCGAACACAAGGCCTAATCGGGTCGTTCAACAACGATTCTGCACCCAGTAGGGATTGTTTAACCGAGCGGGTACCCATGACACGTAAAAGACATTCAGGCACAAGGCCTAATCGGGTACCTATGACATGTAAAAAGCTTCCGGACGAAAGGCCTAATCGGGTCGTTCAACAACGATTCTGCACCTAGTATGGATTGTTTAACCGAGCGAGTACAATGGCACGTAAAACACATCCGCACCCAAGGCCTAATCGGGTACCTATGACACGTAAAAGACTGCTAGATGCAAGGCCTAATCGGGTACTCCAGCAATGATTCTACACCCAGTAAGGATTGTTTAACCGAGCGGGTACCATGACACGTAAAAGACATTTAGACACAAGGCCTAATCGGATACCTATGACACATAAAAATCTTCCGAACACAAGGCCTAATCGGGTCGATCAGCAACGATTCTGCACCTAGTAGGGATTGTTTAACCGAGCAGGTACCCATGATACGTAAAAGACATTCAGACACAAGGCCTAATCGGGTAGCTATGACATGTAAAAAACTTCCGGATGAAAGGCCTAATCGGGTCTTTCAGTAACGATTCTGCACCCAGTATGGATTGCTTAACCGAGCGAGTACCCATGATACGTAAAAGACATTCAAACATAAAGCCTAAACGGGTACCTATGACATGTAAAAAGCTTCCGAACACAAGGCCTAATCGGGTCGTTCTGCAACGATTCCGCACCCAGTATGAATTGTTTAACCGAGCGGGTATAATGACACATAAAACACATCCGCGCCCAAGGCCTAATCGGGTACCTATGACACGTAAAAGACTTCTACATGCAAGGCCTAATCGAGTGCTCCAGCAATGATTTTGCACCCAGTAGGGATTGTTTAACTGAGCGGGTACCCATGATACGTAAAAGACATTTAGGCACAAGGCCTAATCGGGTACCTATGACACATAAAAATCTTCTGAACGCAAGGCCTAATCGGGTCATTCAGCAACGATTCTGTACCCAGTAGGGATTGTTTAACCAAGCGGGTACCCATGATACATAAAAGACATTCAGACACAAGGCCTAATCGAGTACCTATGACATGTAAAAAACTTCTGGACGAAAGGCCTAATCAGGTCGTTCAGCAACGATTATGCACCCAGTATGGATTGCTTAACCGAGCGAGTACCCATGATACGTAAAACATATTCGAACATAAGGCCTAATCGGGTACCTATGAAACGTAAAAGACTTTTGGATGCAAGACTTAATCGGGTACTCCAGCAATGATTCTGGACCTAGTAGGGATTGTTTAACCAAACAGATACAATGACACGTAAAACACATCCTGACACAAGGCCTAATCAGATACCTATGACACGTAAAAGTCTTCTGGATGCATAGTTATAATGTACATAATTGCATGCTTTAGCTTCAATTACCATAATATAACTGTTTTAGAAATTAACTATATTTCAAAAATTAATTAGCAGAAATTGTTATATTGAAATAGCATACGGCATTACCCAAATAACACATAAAGTAGCATCACATAGTTTATTATTACACAACTACTAATCAAATAGGTCAATTAGTTTAACATCATACAAAACAAAACACTAAATCAATATAGCATTAGTCTGTAGAATTAATGTAGAAAATAGCTGGTAAAAACATGCCACAAACAACAAACATAACTATGCATGCTTTACAAATAAAATACATAAAACAAAATAAATGAAAGCAAACACATAAATGTGGCATTAGTCTTTATAAATGATATAGAAAATAGCAGATAAAAAAATACCAACAATCACAAACACAACAGTGCATATTTTACACAAAATATGCAAAAAGAAAAAACAAAAAAAATGAAAGCAACCACATAAGTTTCACAAATACAAGTTAAATTTATATTAATAAAGTTACCTAACCACTTTTACTTTATACAGCTAATAATCTAATCAGCCAATTACTTTTACAATATACACAACAAAATGCTAAATTAATATAGCATTATATTGTTTAATTGATGTAAATAATAATAAGTGATAAAATGCCAGCAACCACAGACAGAGCACTTCATAATTTAAACCAAAAAAAAAACATAAAATGAAAGCAGAAATACAAGTTAGATTTATATCAAGAATAACAACTCAACATGTCCCAATAACCAATAAAAAGTAACAATAACATACTAAGTATATAGTAATGTATCCAACGGAAAAAAAAATGAAAAATAAAATTCAAATTTAAATCTTCTTTGAAGCTTGACAATTCCTCTTGTTATGTCCAACTTGATCACACTTGCTGCATTTATTCTGCTTATTCTGAGAATAAGAAAAGCCACCATGTCTTTTAGTACAAGGTCTTCCAGCACCTCGAATTTCTTTAGGCGGTCTAATTACAATTTCATCTTCAGTAACAATTGGCTTACCGACAGTTGGAATTGGATTAATAGCATGTGCATAACTAGCTCTAAAAGCATTAGCTGTAAAATAATATTCCACAAATTCATATACCGATAGCCATGATTTATTCATACACTTAACAGCATGTGCACATGGAAAACCGGTAACGTTCCACTGATTACAGCTACACAATCTTTTTTCAAGATCAGCATGATGTGAAATAGGAGATCTAACTTCAAAAATATTTTCATTAGATCTATATGCATTCCATCCAAGCCCATCTTTAACTAACTTTGACAATCGTTGCTCCATGACTGGACATAAAATAGTAGTCCACTTATGGCATTCTTCCCTTCGCCTTGCCATTTGTTCCATTACTTTCACTCGAATTCCATCTAGACAAGAGGTAATCGGCATAAACCTATCATCCACAATCCAAGAGTTAAAGCTCTCAGCCACATTAGAAGAATATTCTCCATACCTTCTACCTTGAAAAAACAAATCTGCCCAATGTTCTAAAGGTTTATCTTTAAGGAAGCTGATTGCTGCAGCACCTCCAATTTCTTTAAATTTTAACATATAACGTTCAAAATCTGATAGATTGGAAGCTTGAGTTATAAGTTTAAACAAATCAACAATTGATGTATCACCCTTGCAAGCTTTAACCACTGAACCAATATTTTGCTCCATATGAAATGTGCAATAACTATGAAAAGATGGAAACACTTTCGGAACACCTAAGAGCAAACCCCATTGACGATCAGACATAAAAACTAATTCACGATCTTCATGAAGCATCTCTTTAAGATTCTCTAAATACCAAGTCAAATTAGATTCATTTTCATGTGAGATGACTCCCATAGCTAGTGGAAAGAAACCTGAAAAAATGCAATACAAATTAAAATGCTAACATAGAAAAAAAAATTGGTATACCATAACTATATACAAAATATAAATCAATTCAATTTCTTACATATACCATGCTATATGGAATTAAAAAATGCTAAAGTAAACTATAATAATATATGTCATGACTAAATCACTGAAATAAATAAAAAAGAAAAGCAGCAATATGAAGTAGAACAAAAAAGGGTAAAGCAAAAAAGCATAATGTATCTTTGGATGAAAACTGAGAAACAAGTATGATAAAATTGCAGTCATATGATACACAGGAGTCGTACAGTACACAAGGATTTAAAAATGCTAATGTAACCTAGCATAATGAATTTCATGACCAAATTAATGAAGCAAATAGAAAAAAATGAAACAATATGATAAACAAAAAAATTGCTAAAGGAAAAAGAGTATCATGTACTATAGTATTGCAACTGTTAAATAAATAGGAAAAAAAGTAGTCTTATAATATTTCTATATCAATCTCTCTCTCTCTCTCTCAAAAAAAAAAAAAAGAACAACATAGATGCACAGAATAACAGACAAAGCAAAAGGGAAACAAAATAAGCAATATAATACACAGAGGAAAAATTCTAAAAAAAAAAAAACTTAATGTGCTTCAAATTCACAGTAGTGATTTTTTTTAATACACTCTTATAAGAAACAAAGATTAAAATGGTAATGCAAACTGTCATAATATATTTCATGAATGCATAGAAAAAAAAGCAATAATATACAATACAATGAAAAAAAAAACCCAACATTATGTATTCCATAGTATTAAACAAACAAAAAATGCAGTAGTAAAATAAGAAAACAGAACATCCAGTATTTCAATATCTGTTTGAAAATTGAATTTGTACAACTATGAACAAAAAAATGCTAACTAGATTAGCATTATCAAATATAATGCAAATGAAATGCAGTATTCAGTGTTAAAAATATATGCAATATGTTATCCATATAATGGCTCTTGGGCCGTCACACTAGCTAGCAGACCTGGCACAGAAATGTACAGCATGTACGGCAACCTTACACCAATGAAAGGCAGCCTCTAATGGGGATTGTAGCATGCATGCCAACATGCATTAATTACTTACAAACCCAAACCTATTACAGTGAACGAAACCTAATGTTATATTGTTATACAACATGAAAAGCCTATTGTCAATTCCAGAGCAGCCAAGGGAAACCAGAGATATATCATCAACTGAAGGCCACAGGTAGAATTTTTTTGTAAAGAAATACTTTTCAGTAACAATATTCTTCCCATAAAATACACGAACTTCACCAAAAATCACATACTAAAGAATTCAAAAACAAAATACTAAACAAATTAAAAAAATAAAAGAAAAGACCAAAACTCAAACCTTGGTTTCCATTTTTTGCAGTGGCTGCTAATAAAACTCCTGGTCTACCCTTTAAAAATGCTGCATCTAGAAATATAAGAGGACGACAATGTCGAAAACCAACTAAGCAAGCATTAAATCCAATACAAACTCTTTCAAATTGCTGACTCGACGGATCAACATCCAAAGCAACATAACTTCCTGGATTAGTTTTCTACAAAGTCTCCAAATACTAATTTAATTCATTGTGTGACATAGCATCATCTCCATAAATTTCCTTCAAAGCCAATTGTTTTCCGGAGTATGCAAAATAATAAGAAAGATCAAAATTAAACTCTCTTCTAAATTCAGTGATAATATCTTTCGGCTTCTTCATAGGGACATCTCTAATTTGATCAATAATCAAAGATTTAATAAATTTACTAGAAATTTGGACTTTCTTAACATCCCTTAATCTTGCACCACACGAATGTTCAAAGTTATAAGTTCAAATAAAGAAACAAAGAGGCTGTCTAGGATCCGAAGAAGCATTTAAAATGAATTTACAACCTTCCTTATTCCAAGAGCATATGACAGATATTCTTTCACAACAGTTTTTAACAAAAAATCAATTCATGTCCTTCTTTTATTTGATAAGCCATTAGAAACTCCCTAAAATCTTCAGCACCACTAAAACAATAACCAATAAAATCCATAAGATTCAACTGAAACCCATTCTTCATAATATCTTTCAATTAAGAACTTGATTCACCAGAAGCCTTGATGCTATAAGAACCAGAACAAACTGAAATACTCTTCTGATTAGAATTTACTGAAAAATCACTGTCAAAATTGAGCTCCAGAGCACGATGGCACAACTTAACAGTGAAAACAAAAAAAATGACTCTTCTTATAAATTTGAAAGCATAGTATTGTATGAAAATCCGAATCAGCATCAACTGTGATAATCTTACTTTCCAAATTGTATGATATTTCAATAGAACTAGGAGTAAGATGTGTCCAATATTCACATATGCTATTCTTAACAGCAAGTACATAACAACTCATGTCCAGTCGAATAGAGTAACTACACTCATCAAGTAAAAATAAAACCAAAATGCTATTCCCAAGACTGCTCCTGCCAAAAATTATACAAATTCAGATATAAATAACAAATGATATTATAAGATGTCAAAAAACCATGTACAGTCAAAATAGATATTAAACAGCAAGAAAATGCTAAATGCACATTGCACTAAAATCTAAAAAAATCATAACATTGTATCCAAATACATACCCTTATTCTTCTCTACTGATTAAAATCAAATCAGACATGACGCAAATAACCTGTAAATTCATAAGAAAATAAGATCAACAAAACATAACCAAAAAAACAGTAAATAATATATCGAATCGATCCAAAATAAAAACCTAAATTAGGGTAAAATTACCTGCTGAGATCGATTTAATAAAAGAATCGAAATAATCCAATTAACGATATAAAATGCACGTAATCAGTGAACGATTCGAATTTCCATTGGAATTGAAAGAAAATCGAAAGAGGGAAGGAGAAAATTAAAAACGTAGCATTATTCACTTAGGCCTAAAAATAAGCTGAAGTTTGGCCTTTACGTGAAAATATCTGAGCCGCGTTTTTTGGGCCAAAAAAATTTAAAAGTTTGTCCTCCAGCCCATTTTCCACTTAGGATAATTAGCATATAAAATCTAGACTTGGACATGTATGGTAAATATGCTAAAAGATAAACATGCCTAACCTGAGGTTAGATTGAGTTGCGGTGTAAAACTGCCTGGAGCCGCCCGAAGCCGCCTGACACATCCAGTAACCGCAACAACACAGATCTAATGTGAGAGGTTAGCGCATTTATCCCAAAACCCGAGGTTAGAATGAGTTTGCGGTAGAAGTCTACCCGGAACCGCTCGGCACGTCCAGCAACCGCAAACAAGAGTTCTAATGTGAGAGGTTGAGGCATTAATAAATTAATTAATGCCAATAAACATATATGCTAAGAATGGTAAGGTTAAGTATAATTTAGAACACTTAACCGTTATAACTTGTTAACTAGACAAGAAGGTGGGGTTAAGTAAATTTAGAACACTTATCCGTTATAACATGTTAATTAGACAAGTGAGCAGGGTTAAGTTAACCAATATGACATGATGAATGAGTAGGGTTAGGTTAATAAGAAATACTTAACCAATATGACATGATGAATGAGTAGGGTTAAGTTAAAACAAGAGAGCAACACTTAACCAATATAACATGATGAATGGGATGTGTTAAGTTAACACAAGAAGGCAACACTTAACTAATGTAATACGACAAATGGGTGGGTTAAGTTAACTTGAATTGATTGATGACACTTAACCAATACAACATGATGAAAGCATGGGGTTAAGTTAATAAGATACACTTAACCAATTTAACCTGATGAACGAATGGGGTTAATTTAATGGGAAATACTTAACCAATATAACATGATGAATGAACGGGGTTAAGTTAATAGGAAACACTTAACCAATCCAACATGACGAGTGAGAAAGGTTAATAAGAAACACTTAACCAACATGACATGATGTAGGTGGGTTAAGTTAACATGAATGGACAACACTTAACCAATATGACGTAATGTGTGGGAGGGTTAAGTACATATCGGGTTGGTAGGTAATATTAGTAAATATAGGCCCACAAACTTAAACATTAAGTAAACAATTTTGAATCAGTGGGAGGGTTAAGTACATATCGGGTTGGTGGGTAATATTAGTAAATATAGGCCCACAAACTTAACCATTAAGTAAACATATTTGAATAAGTGGAACAGTTAAGTACATATCGAATTAGTGGGTAATATTAGTAAATATAGGCCCACAAACTTATCCAGTAAGAAACCCTAGTAACGGGGACCCATTTTAGCAGTAATCCACATAGATGTATCAAGGTACCCTGAAACTAGGCAGGGTGGGGCACGATTACTGGGCTGATTATAAGCGGTCAAAATAGCGGCAGGGGGTACGTCAGTGTAGGTTCCGAAGGATTACGGGTGTGCACGTACTCTAGAGTGGGAAAAAGTAGGCACTGGGTACCAGTAGTTATACACTGTGCATCTTGAATGTGTCGGGTTGCTATCATAAGGATTGATACACCTTATGGTGGGACCAGCACATGGTATCTACACGCAAGAGAGGGCCGATTGACAAAGACACATGGAAAATTAATACGATTAAGGAGCCGATCGATAGGGTAGTAAGGGTACATCTAAATATTCATGGCAATTAGGCAGATTGAGGTGGAATCCTCACAATAGATGTACACCTGAAGGCTACCACAATTGCGGGGATTGGGATCACATTATCATATGAACATTTTGTACAGATTACTGGTTGGGACACTTGTTAGGTGGTGCAGAGATATAGAAATCAGAATAACAGGGTAGTAGCGAAACAGAGAAAGAGTAGAAGTGCATTCAGTTTATCTTGCCTTATCATATCTATGTTAATCGTATGTTATCTCGTTATCATTGTTATCACGGTATTGTCTTATATTCAGTTTATTCATGTCATGATGCTTTTGCCTACTTATATGTTGAAAGTCACTGGACTTAGCAGACTTATGTCTGACCTAGTTTGTTTCGTCTCTTTTCTTCCGTTCCCCCCACCAGGTTCACAGGGAGGAAATGTTACCACTTAGCTTAGCTTTCTTTCCAAGCTCAAAGATAGTCAATGTATTACTTTGGACTCTCTCTTCCACTGCTATGGCTGCTTCATGCTTTATTGGGGAATATCATTGTTATTTTTATGTTCTTTTATAATTGGAAGTTTTTGAATCAAGACAGAAGTTCTATGTATTATTTTTAAGTATGATTGAGACAATTGTTGTAAAAGTTTGACTAAACCACATTGTTTATAAAATGACTTTATTTTTCGCTGCTTTATTTGTCTGTCTTGTAATTTATCTGCATCTTTTACCTAAAACGCTCCACCGAAGTTAAGGAGTTCCCTTTATGAGTGACCTTAATGGAAGTGGGATGTTTCACTAACCTTAGTTCACAATCATACAATCCCTATGGATTAGATTTGGTTAAGTAGTCCAATTCATTACCATGTCCATTTGTGGTTTATAATAGACTAGACCTCTCACATTAGTCCTACAACATGTGGATGTTGGATATGTTGGTCGGGTCCGGGCAGACTTATTCCATAGTTGGGCCTAACCTTGTGTCTTAGCCCGATTCGTATTTGCATACTTAGACCTCCCACATTAGGTTCAACACTAGTGGCTGCTGGATATGCCAGTCGGGTCTAGGCATACTTCCACCACTAATGCAACTTAACCTCATGTCATAAGTACAATTAAAATTTCTAATTATAATTACTAGACATTCCATTATTAATTAATTAACTAAACCTTTCCCTTTATAGGTGTTAATGTCCATTCTATCCAATAGTTTGAATTATATGTCCAAAAATGTTCATATTCAAATTATGCCATTTTTAACCCTTTTTCCCCCATTCCTTAACTAGCATCCTCACAAAATTGGCAGCATGCCTAGGCTAGATAATAGCCTAGCCATAAACGATAAAAAGGGAAAAATAGTAGGAGTGTAACAAAAGTTATTGTTCAACTTGGCATAGGCATATACTATCATGGTAATAAGGTGAACATACATACTAGTATGGACATGTAATTAACATCATAGCAAGTTGGACATAAAACTGGTGAACTTGAGGCAGTCAATTGATTCTAACATAACTATGATGTTCCAATAAGCATAATAAGATCTAAATTAGCAATTTAGATATCTAATTGGTTTAGATCTAATATGATAAACATAAGGTGATAAATTATATCGCATAATTCAGATCCAAAGGTTAAAATAGATCTAACACCATTAGGATGACATAATAGCATCTTTAGATCTAAATATGGATTCACATGTCCGATTTACAACATATCTAAGTTGATCACAATATGACAGGTGGAAGGTGATTTTCATAAAGAATTGGACCTAACCAATATTGTAATTGTCCAAATTAATAGATTTACATTAACCACAATATAGTTACAATTCAAGATCCACAAAGGCGACTTAATAGAATAACCACAATTGCATTAGATCTAGAGAAATAGATCTATCATGATAGTATAAGGTTTAACAATATCATGGATTCATAGTTTATAACATATCCAATTCACAGTCTTTCACAATTTACTTTTATTTATTTAAACCTAAAAATAACCAACTCATTGTGTTTTGGATTGTTAAGATGATAAAAAAGAAGTTGATGTTAAATCTATGCTTGAGTATCATAATTCGATTTGCAAAATCGATGGTTGTTAGAAGAAAACAGATCCGTCTTAGTTCGCATACTGGAAGCATTTGGCTTCCATAATTTCCAATCAAGAAATAGGAGAATTGGACACATATATATAGTTGCAGAACCCTTTGAAACCGACTGCCACCTCATCCCTAGGGGTGTCGACACCCCTGTGGGTGGGTCGACCCATAGGTCGACACCCCTTTAGGGGGGTCATCCCCGGTGTCTGCACTCCTCTAGGGGGGTTGACCCCCTAGAGCGGGAAATCTGTCGCCACTTTTAAATTTTAGAATTTGAACGATTTTGGATAAAATTATGACTCATCTCTGACTTATATGTGACTCGTATATATATATACACTTTCTGCGCGTATACAAATTTAAAACTCTCATAAGTTCTTCGTACTGTGTATGTTTTACGCAAACCAAATGTCTAAATAAACCAGAATTTCGAGACGGGCGCAATGTCGCAGTCTGTTTTCCTTAATTATGAATATTAAATAAATAATTATTTAATTTATGCTCTTTTAGTGTTGTTAAAAATTCGGGGTGTTACACCCAGTCTTTCTGAAATAACTATCGCATCTTTAAAATCGAGTGATATATAAACATGTCATAAGTCTCACTCAAATTCAAAAGATTCTTTGATTCAAATAATCCTTTACATTAGGAATTATTCCCTTAAATCTTATGATTCTTATCCAAGATTTACATTCTTTAAACTTCTTGTTTAAATCTTTCTTTGGAAATCATTTCAAAAGATTATATAATCTCTTTTCACTAAATTAACTCAATTCAAGGTTTTTAAGCCTTATTGGGATTATCGAGCCTTACAAAAAGGTAATCTCTCATATCATTATCCCATTCCCAACCTATTCACCCCATAAGAAAAACTGGTGGTCTCCATATCTAACATCCCTCGTGTTTCAGTAATTTTAACTACTTCATTCATTTCAAATCTAATTAAAGATTCATTAGAACTCTAAGTGAGTTTAAATCTCCATCTTATTCGTTCAAATTTTTGTTGAAAGATTTATTAAAACTCTAATATAGTTTTAATCTCCATTTTATCCAATTAAATCTTTATTGAAAGATTTATTATCACTCAAATTGGGGAAATCACCTTCCCTTTAACTGGGTTAAGAACAAATATTATTTAAAACACCGTTCACGATAAACCCAAAATCAATTTTCCATTCAATTCCAATTAAATTCATTAATGGAAAACTTCACTTGGAAAACTTCATTAATCTTAATTAGAAGATATATTTCATAAACTTGATTTTTTAACTGGGTTTAAGAACAATGTTATTGAAGACACCATTCACGACAAATCCCAAACCAATTGATATATAAGGCACTAAATAAAAATCATATCGACTTATATTCAACATTAAATTCTGAAACCAACAGATATCGTGTATGGAATAACTTTATCTATGTCTTTCAAATTCCTCAACTAATATCTATATAATTACAGAATCCAACATCGAAATATCCAAAAAATATTTCCATTCAGATCCAATATTCATACATTGGAAAAACTTAACTTCGTTAAGTATTTATTAATTTCAAATTAGTTCAATTACTTTTGTCAAAATAGCTAATTTTCACAAAATAGCTTTATTTTATCCAAAACTGAATATATTCAGTCCAAATCACTTTTAAATCATTTATTATGATTTATCATAAAATTTCCCTATTTTTAATTATTTAAAAATAGCTCATTCATTAAAAACCAATTTCAGGTCATTTACGACAACAATGCTGTTTTTATTAAATTATGATTTGAATTTATCTCAAAATCTAACGGTTGGATTTCAAAACTTTCATTAGAAAGCTCTCTTCATTCTGAACCTAACTTTTTCGTTTTGGGAAAATCCGATGGTCAGATCTCCCGGTACGTCAATTTGAAGTTAATGGTCGACATTCGCAAACGTTCGTTGCATAACACGTCCTATTCAAACCATTTTATTATTAATAATATAACTCATCTATTCAGTTCAAATGTGTATTATAAAATGTTTATAAGCTCGTTTTAAAACGATTCAAACTCCAATTCAAATTTAAATCAAAATTGAATATTCCATATTATTATAATATTAAAATAATAATATTTTTGAAAATGTAATATTTTGAAATCCCAACTTTCCTGACATCCATTATAAAAATAAAATAAGATCGATGGAAAAATCCGTTCGAGTTAAAAACATCATTTATATACCAAACTCTAATTCACATTTTGAATTTACTATTCAAAATATTAAAACAAGCCATTTTAATCCAAATTCCCTTCAAATCCATTTCAATCATTCCAATAGTTGTTTGAAATTATATCTATTCCATTTTCAAATCAGTTTGGATTTTCAGATCCAATTTTTATTCTCTCGTCAAATTTCACTTAAATGAATATAAAATTCATTTAAAATTCCAATAAAATGAAATTCAATCAATTTCCAATTTCGTATTCGTGGTATAAATTGTTGTGTCAATAATATAAACACATCCATATCAACTACCATCATCAACTAATAATTATAATATAAGCATTTTTATCGACAACGCTTATATTCACAGTTTAATAATAATGATAGTAATAACTGTAGATATCATCCACCAACCATGAAGCAAACATTGCAATCACAAGCAATCAATATTTATTCCTAAATGATTATAAAAGCTATAAAATTCGGTTGAGTGAGTGAGTTCTCACATTGATCGGTTTGAAATCGTTATAAAACATTTATTTTTAATTAAATTAAACAGTGCATTCAATTTAATCAAAAATTTCAGGTACTCTAAATTCCTCCAAACTAGTTTTATCATGAAGCTCTCGACTCCACGATTCCAATGTTTCCAGTTTCATCGAATTTTGTTTTCGTTTGAGCAAGTTATGAAGTTTTACACGTTAATTACACAAAATAGTTGGCTTAAGATAATTAAACATTTAATTAACCTAATTAACGTTTTCCCCTTCGTTCCTCTTCTAGATAACGGCCGGACCATGCTTGCCTCCGTCCTTCCTCCACGCGTGCCACCATGGATGACCAAACCCCGATCAAAAAACACCACAACGAAGCCTTCGCTTCCTTCCCCCATACCATGAACGTCGGCGAAGTCGCATGCCTCCCTGCGCCTGTAAAATCGTTTGAATGTTGTACCTTTGAGAGCATGATTCACCCTCTGAGCACCACCAACGGTGATCATCACCATTGATCTTGTAGAGCTTGACAAGCTCTACAATGTTGCAGTTATAAGTTTCTTTGATTGATGCTTGGATTGGAAGAAATCGAAGGAGGAAAGTTCAAACAATTCTAGCCATCAAAGTTAGGGTGGAGGCTAGGGTTTTGAGAGATTAAAGGGTATTTATATCCTTATTTTATTAATATTTAATTCCTTTATTGCTTAACTATGAATTTTAATGCTTCCAACTCCAAACGAACCCCAATGACTGACGTTCCTAGCCAAAACCCCTATTTCGGACATAATGGAATATGTTACGGAAGCTAGTTTGATAATCTTAATCAGTTTTTCTTAAAATTAAAATATAAGTCAATATAACGTTAAATATTGATTTTCAATGCTCGTTTTAATTTGCTACGACCACATACTAACCCTAAAAACTATGAAATTTGAAATCATGCTATGTTTCACAATTACGTTTTGAGCGAGCCTTCTCTCGTTGAATTCAGAGACCATTTTGAAAAATGGCCTTATTCATAGATTTTATTGAATTCTAATTGAATTTTCAATGTGCGTTTAAATTACGTATGCTTACATATGAACTCTAATTGATATGAAATTTGAAACCTAACAATAATTTAACGTTCCGTATCAAATAAAATTGGTTTCGCCGAAAATGAAGGTTGTTTGAAAATTGGCTATTTTTAAGGTTAAATAAAACCAATAATATATAAATAAATTAAAAAACAGCTAAAATAAATAATAATAATAAATTAATATTATCATATATATCCAAATGGAACATCATGTAGTACCAAAAAAACATACTTAGGTTTATAACTCGATGTTTTCAAAATTCAAGTCAAATCAATATTCAATTTTGTAATAAATCCTTTTATTTTATATAATAAATCGTTATAATTTTATAAACGAATTCATAGCGACTTTTTGAAATTTTGATTTGGACATAACTTACAATTTATAACACAAAATCTCAATTTTTCACTTCGTTAGAAAACTATAATATAATATATTCTAACGTTTATTGTTTTACAGAAATTCGACTTATACCAAATTCTGTATGTTCAATTGAAATTCAAAACTAAATATTTTGAACTACCGTGATGTTATGAGTTCGTTTTATAATTAATATAGACTTATACGTTCAAACTTTGTTTTAAATAAATTCTAAGTCCCTAATCCTCAAAATAAATTGTTTTACATATTTAATTTCCATTAAATATTTCTTAATAAATTTTGGGTCATTATAATTCGTTGAAATATCCACACTTTTTCCATATATAAATACACTTATATACTGATCCGAGGTAGTGCCAAATGAGGAGATGGAGTAGGTCGACCTGATCTGAATTGAGTTGTATCCATGTGTACATGATAATCCAATGCAGCATTGTTGGGTTGATTACATAGGATGTGCTTGGACGACTGGTGCCAGAAAGATAACCAACCCGAATTTGTGAGTGGAAGTGCATGGCTGACCCAAAGGTCATGGTGCTAATGACGATCCATAGCCATGATCTAGGCTAATCCGAGTCCTTATCATCCATAACTCCGGGTGCTAATGAAATCCATTTCTATGCCCAAGGTTTTCTAAGTTCATGCAAGTCTGTGGTTGAGTCCTAAAAAATCCAGTAATCACAAGTCCAATGCGTGTTGGCCTTGCAAACATCGTGGTTAACATTTGCTCATCAAAATGCATCCCCTTGCAATTTGAGTACATTCACTCTCTAATGCTTGTCGATGTCGTTTCTAAAGTATTTTTAGCTTTTTCAGAAATTATTTCGAAAATAGTCATGCCTTTCCAAGTAGCCTTGATGCCTAATCTACCCTAGTCTGTATAAATAGTTAGGCGTTCTTTTTATGGTTGCACCCTAGTTTAGTATCGCCAAGCCGAGAATTTTGAATTGGAAATTTTTGATAGTCATAGGTTGAGCAAGTATCTTCATCTATTCTTGCACACCGAGTCATCGGTTCTTATATGCGTACAAGTACATTCTGGTCGTTCTCATTCGACATCGCCACATGCTTGAATCGAGCGCGTTGCTAGTTTGTGTCAAGTTTCATCACTTCCGCTTTCATCATTAATATCAGTTAGCAAACATTAATTTTTTGGGGTTTGGATCGCTGGTCGATCTGAAATCACATCATGTATCATGGACCAGTACTGATCCAGGGCGCACCGCTCACTTCAGAAAGGAGATGAAAAGTGTACCACCCCACACTATGACCTATCCTAATAAAGCATAGTAATAAGTAATGCAATCTATGAAAGCGGGAAGTCAGGCTGGTTACAATCGCCCATCTGTAGTTCTATATTAGACGAGTATTGAATTCGCCGATTAGGTGTATAAAATTTTATTTTCTTACTTCATGTGGTTCAATGTACTCGATTCATCTTATATAAAGCTATGATGACTAAGAATTGTATTTAGAACAGATTATACTATCTTATAGATAACAGATCACATAACATATTACATATACTTACAATAACGGAGTACTACCAATAAATACCACAATTTGCAAATTAATAAATATACAATGAATACATGAATATACAAAAAGTATAAGGCTTTATGAGATAGTCTAAGATGAATCAGCTAACCACGAATCAACAACACACTGAAACCTAAAACAACTCAGCTTGACACAAGTATTAAATAAACGAATCGATCTTATCTGTATATCAGTAATCGAATAGTAATGAATTGTATAACATATAGATAATAATTCCTTATTATACTAAAGGAGTTCCATGAACTCCAAACGATCACCGTTTATGGGGAATTAATCTGGGTTAACATATAAAAATGGTCTCATGAACTAAAAAACGACACAATAAAATGAATAATCCTAATTATCCCATAAAGAGGAAACTTATGACATGAATACCTAATGTCGCAGACGAATAAAGCAATGTATAATATCATAACTCAAAACTAAGAGCTTAGTCTCAACATAATTTTACACCAAGTAATATTATTAACACATGTTCTATTTACTTCAAATTAATTTGCACACATTTTGCATTGCTAAACATGTTTATAATATGCATAAACCATTAAATATAAATTTCGACACAAATATATTAAAATAAAAATGTTTGAAAAATACTTATATCACATTAAAACTTGTTTATGTCTCTATAAACTATATTTATACACTTCGTTGTTTTAAACAAATTAAATCTATCAACTTTATGAAAATATTTTAAATCCTCGAGTATTGATTCACATTCAATGTTCACAATTTTATTTTTATAGCTACCCAATCAATTAACCAATTATTGTTGTCATTGCTACCAATTCACTTTTAACAACAATTCACAATTTATTTCTGTCTTGACAAAATTCAACATTACATTATTACTTTACATTTTTTTACTCATTTCTGCACACAATTTTTCCTTACATTTGAAAACAAAAATCCTCATTTTAGTAATTATGCATTTAAAACAACTTTAACATTTATATCGAAAATATACTTTCCACGTATACATTGATTGCTAATCAATATTACATATTTTTGTTATCCACATTAATCATTAAGTTATAATTTACAAAACTAGGTTGGAATAAATTACTTATTATAACGAGGGTATTTGTATTATTACAATACACCAAATTCAAATTCAAAAAGTCTTTATTTCATTCTTTCAAAATATTATACGTGTTAGGCTCAAAAGCTCATATTTTATTTATCTTAAATATAAAATATAGAAAACAAATTTTAATCCATTTAGCCCGGGTACCCAGAAACCCGAGTTTTACAAAAAGTCTTCCCCTTTGAGGTATAAAATCTTGGTCCCATACTTCTTTTTCTCCACTTTTACTATTCTTGTTGGACGAACCCCCATTGCACCTAAATATCCCGATCCAAATCTTCAGATGCTAGATCCACTTTCTCAATCCATCCCACTCACACGTCTCCTTGAAGACCGATGCCTACTCGTCGTGCAACCGTGATTCTGGTTTAACAAATGTGGGATCGATTCCTCTTTCTCGATATTTAACGGTACATTTAAGAAGACAAACTCCAAGATCATGTCTGAGCCTTCTAGGCGATGGCCAGTTATTGGGTTGGGGTTATTAGGCAAGAGAACCATAGCCAGCACCGGCGATAGTTAGGCTTGGTCAAGTTGATAAGGCGGAGACCTGATCAATACATAGGAGATGGTTATCTCGATTAATGGGCTAGAGATAGATGGAAGAGGAAGAAAGAGGAGGAGTATATCATGTAAAAGTAGGAGTGAATGTAGAAGAAATGGTGAATTGGAGAAGTTGACAACCTAGATGGGTGTGTTCTAAGTCAGTATGGCAATAGGCCAACTTAGATGGCTCAATTTGAATCGATGAGGAGCTAGGTCAATCCGAATGACTTGGTCTGGATCGATGAAGAGTTCGATCATGGTGATGCTTCTTGACTTGGTTTGAACATGGGGAGCGATGAAGCTTCTTGGCATATGACTTGCATATTCAAACTCTCAGGAATTGGACTTTTAGGATTAAGTCATATCCAAACTAACATCTAGACTTGAACATGACTATAAATTGATCTGATAGTTGAATGTCATTCCTCCCATTGAGCTAAATTTCAAATACTCATAATCAGGACTTGATGAGACGGTTAGCAAGGAATGTTGATTCAGTGTCAATCTGAATTGCGCCTTTAACGCATTGTCTTTGTGAATCTTGATATGCATATTTCGGCACTACACTGCACAGGCTGTACTAGACCATGCATGGTGGGTATAGACCAATTACTCTAACTGATGGTAATTTTTGAGTAATATAAGAAAAGGAGCCAAAGATGTTCCACAAGATCCACAAATTTGGCTGCAAAAAAAGATTTTATATATAAAGATCAAGATACTAAATCTAGATCGAACTCTGGGTTAGGTAGTACTTCAACATAACAATGATTTAATCTATAAGTCACATCACATGTAAACTTCCCAGCCCTGCTGAAGGCTATTGCTGAAGGCGGAGCTGCAGAAATTACCTCTACTCCAGATGCTCTTAAAGGAGCTATATTCATGTAGAATCCAATTGATTCAATACCATCGTCCATGGATGAGGTGAAGTTTAAAAGGTTATGTACTAAGCATAAAAAAAACCCTTCGATCAAATTTAATTAGTTCTTTGTCCAATTTCCATAGGGATTCACAAGGCAATGGATTGACGGCTTGAAGTCAGTGTTTGAGAAGTCACTTAGTCTCAGATCAAATTTAACATTGTCTAAAACTATACGTCCTTTTATTTTAGGAAATTCGGCCAGAACTTTGGGCGAAGCACTTGAGTCAATGTTGGCAATCTTGTGAGTAGTTCCTAAGGGATAAAGATACGTGCGGTGACGACCAGGAAATCCGGTACCTTTTGAGCTAACCAAACAACCCAAGTCCAACCCAAAATGCACTAGAAACCCAGATGCCAGTAGAAGGAATTTATAGGGTGAGATAAGATAGAAAGAAATATTAGAATAGAAGAAGAAGAACCAACATAGAATCAGAGTCTCACAACGCATCGAAACAAAATATAATATAGAAATAAATCTTTACCGAGAGCTTTGAAAAATACTTACAACTATCAGAGTACATCAACACAACTGGACAGTTATAATAACCTATCCTCATATACAATCACAAGCGGAATAAGTACTAGATATTACATCTGAACACCTCCAGCTCGTCTTTTGAAGTTCGCAGCATCCGATAATCTAAACCTGTATAACTCGGGATAACCCGAGCATTAAAAACGCCGGATTAGTCTGGTGAACCAGAGTGAGAAAAACATACAAAATTTCAAGGTATCGCACAACTTGATTTTAAAGTCAAAATCTTTTCGATAGAAAAGGATAATCATAAGACTAAATCCACACATAAATACGGACGGTTTTTACCTTACAATAGGACAAAATACTTTTGAAATCAATATATTTTCTGATATTATAATAGTGTCTAAATACAAGTAAATGTCAATCTAACAGAATGCTTGCATCTCACGCTCTACATACATAATATACAATCAAAACTGCGGACGCTTATTGGAGAATGGATTTCCATGGGGCAACTACCTTACCAACAATGTACCTCTGGAGATAAATACAATGAGGTTCAACAAGAACATCTTGTAACCCAAGCTAAACATGACCAGCCCCTCACTTCGCTTGAGAGTACCGAATATATCATTACCACGGTTAGGGGCCAGCCTACCGAACCTATAGTATACATACAAAAATAAAAAGGGACAAACGAAGGCATTTGATTTCTCCAGACCAGGTAGTGATATACCCTTTTGATAGGTGCGACCAACATAGCTATGTGACCTACCCGATTTTATACCATTTCCCGGTTGATGAGGCTTGAGGTCATAATTACCTTTAGAACATTATATCATCATTCACTTTGAATGCCATATCGTCAGATCTGTCAGATATCACTAATTGACGTCCACAAAATACTCTAGTTGTTAAGCTAAGAGAATGGTCATTCTCCACCACCAACTAGGATACATTTGAAGAAATCAACGCACGTGATCCTTTTGGAAATACTTTGTCAAACATCCATCCATACAAGTCATCCAGGAACAAGATGACCTTCCTACTACATCCAAGGTATCACCTTATGGATCAGTAGAGAGTAGTCCCTGCAGTCCACAAAATCTCACTTACGACTGAATCACATCAAAATACCACTGGTTGCAATCCAGAGAATATTTGACAAGTAATCCTTTCACTTATGAAGATCTGCGGTCTTCAATTGTTCCGTCTTCAATAAGCATTTTCACGTATTTGTTGTTTCGGAATGGTTTTCGAATATAAATTCAATCCCCGTCTTTCTGTACCAACAATCGTATGGATCAGGTTTTTATAGTGGGTTATTTAACTATCAAATTAACAATCATGTAAATAAAATGAGTTCTGTGATTCAGTACTTGGAATTACTTGGCCTTTTTAATTAAAAATAATTAACGATGGTTATTTAAAACTCTTTAATCTTTCAATATCTCGAATATAGATTTTCACTTCATATTTAACAAAAGATTATTTTCAAAACTTATTTTAATTTAATACTTAGGAATTATCCTAAAACTGTATCCAATTTTCTATCTTATTATCATTTTTAAAATCTTACTACGTAATTACTTATTATCCAAAATTGGGAAATCAATTCAACTTATCATTCGTAAAATAATGTTATGAAATCTCCTCTGTTTCCTTATTTAAAAACAACAACCAATCCTTACTCTCTTAGAATAAGCCTATTCCAACAATTTACTTTTTATTTTTATTTTTTTTGAAAATACTGTTGTAATTTCACACAAATCTCATTTTAATTCCTTTACTTCGGGAAATTCATTTTATACACATATATTCTCAAATCTTCCCATTTCCATTACTTTTGAAATCTCATTTTTATATTCTCAAATCTCGAAATTAACATTGATTTATTATTTCGTCATATAGAAATAATAAATTGTTCAATATCCAACCAAATCACATTTTAACACTTTTTACTCAAATCATGATTTTATAATCCATTTCATATTTTTAAATTCTCATTCTCGAATGTAACTGCCATTGCTTAATTTATTGATTAAGTAATTAATTTCTAAAACATCACTTTTAAACTTTAAACTCCTTTAAACAAATCGCCTTATAACTTGAATTTTTATTTCAAATTCTATTCTTAAATCCTTTGCCAAATCAAATTACAAACTCCCCTTTTCTAATCCATTCAATCATTTCCCATTTAAAAAAAATATTGTTTCAATTCCATTTATTTCACTTAATTCCATAATTAAGTAACGCTAACTATAATTAACGCTTTAACACTACATCCCATTGTATAAACTTCGTTATTATATAACTCTAATTTAATATAAACCCTTTTGTTCTCAATTTCCTTTGACTCAATTCGAATATTAAGTAAACAATTAATTTAAGCTATCATATGTGCTTAAAATCCCTTTTTACAACTTTGTTATAAAAACTCGGGTTTTAAATATAGAACCCATTCATAAATTACTTTCATAATTCAATTAGATTTCATTTCCACTTCGATAACCTTTTAAATGAATTTCAATTAAAAAGAAATATCCTAAATTATTATTAATTAAAATAATAATTTACTTCCATTATGAACTACTGAAGAAGTAGTTAACTTCTTTAATTAACTAAAATAAATATTAAATTTCTTTTTAAAAATCTTGTTAAATTAAAGCAATTATTCGTTAAACCATTTCGTTAGATTAATTCAAACAACTAATTTAATAATTATTCTTAGTTAAACGGGTGACTTAGTCAACTCAATCTCGTTAACCGATTCCAATTAGTTTTTTACTTTAAATTAATTAATAATACAATTAATTTAAATAATTCCATTTAATTGTTTCTTAAAAACAATAATCCAATTTTAAACCGTTTGGTTAATTTCTGTTAGTTTGCTTAAAAATCTTCTTAACATAAGAATTTACTTTATAAAATCATTTAATAATAAATTTTTACTTAATTAATAAATAATAAATAGTTATTTTCTTTTATAAACTTTTATTTGAAATAATTGATTTAAAAATCTATTTTAATTATAAAATAAATTTTATAACTTCATTTCCATCGATTTACCTGACGGTAAATCAATATTTAGAAAATGATTGATTTATAGGCCAACTGCCGCCAATTACTCAACCAAAATCACCTATTAGTTTAAACAAAACAAATGTTGAATTTTAGGTCAATGGTCAGCAATCAAAACAGTTCATATGATCATCGTATGAGAATAATTAACATCTAACACATTTGAGGAATCCAGTTGGATCTCTTCGACCTGTTCTTCCTTGCATTTACACAGTTACTCAAATAAATTCATTCAATTCAATTAAACAGATCATTTGTATAATAGTAAATAATGGTTAGTTAATATCAACCAATTTATTTAACACAACAAAACAATTCAAATAATTTATTAAATTAAACATGTTTATTTTATAAATATGACTAATAAGGTAAGTTACCTTTATTGGATCCAATCGTTAAAATAATGATTTGATTTTTCACCGAAAATAGAAAACGTTTAATTTCAGATATTCATTCAATATATATAATTATATAATTAACAAACAATCAGCCATCAGCAACCATAACACACAATTATAAAACTCGACTTATATAAAATATAAGTGGGAAAAACTGAGTGAATTTAACTCACCTTGAGTTGATTCGCTATTTAGACAGCTCATTTTAGTTAAATTAAATAACCATTTAATTTAACTGAAAATATCAGTAGATTCTAATTTGCGTCGATTTCTGTTGACCTCATTCATATAGTCTTAGCATCTGTCCATTCTGATAATAGATGTACCATTTGTTAACAATTTAAGTTATCACATTTTAAATAAATCATTTAAACCCTAATCAATATATAAATTAAGTAATTAAAAAATTAATTACATTTAGTTAAAATAAGGCCGATGGATATTGCTTCCTACAGATCGTTCGTTTCCCCTTAGTATTGTTTATGCTTCAACCACCAGATTGTCCTCCTACCACATTATACATTTGGTATATAAGTTTTAATTCAAGTTAACTAATTAACTTCTAATTGTAAAAAATTTAAAAACTTATTTATAATTGCTTAACCAGATAATAGGCTGCCCACCTTATTTTCCTTCAGACTTATGTTCCATGTCGTTTTGCCTTGATTATAATAACATCTAACATATCCATTACATTTATAATATTTCCAATAGTATATACTTTCTTTATATGAAAATAAACTTTGATGTTAAATTATTTCATTTACCCTCTCTCAAAACACACTGTGTCGGTTCATTGTATTCAAGTATTTAAAAAACCCTACCAATACAGTGGATCAAACTGATCGACCAGAACTCATAAACAACTCAACCAATAAAGCTCCACAATATAAAACAATTTTTATATCAAATAATAAATTCGTGCTCATATATATATACACACACACACTCAAGCTAAATCTAGTGTACTACTAACCACATCTCTATTGAGTTACACCACAGATCCAAGGGAATCACTTAAAAGCTCTGATACCATTGTAACGAACTGGAATTTTTGACCTAGAAAATTAACATAAAAACCCATGTCGAATATTCAAGAATCGGAAATATCGGAACATTAATAGAAAGAAGTTAGAGGGTGAGAAATAGATAAGATAGAAAATTAGAATAGAAGAGGAAGAAGAATATAACAACAGAATCAAAGTAATACGAATCACACAGCGGAACAAATAAAATAAATTATACAACATAACTTGGAAATACAAATATGTCATTTGTGTATATATATATATATACACACATAAACCATCATTTGAGTATAACACTTACACCATAGCGGAAATAAACAATAGCTATATAATCCTGAAGCAACCTGCTCCAGCTCTCCCAGTATATCTGTAAAATCCCGACTACTTGACTACCCGTACAAAATTAGGCACCCAAGAGTTTAGGTAAAACAAAACAAAATAAACTCTGGGTCAGTCATGTGACTGGTGTGAGTAAACTCCAACCATTTTTTTAACCTTTAAAATCCTTTTAAAAGAAAGAATAACCATAAGATCAATCTTGTGACACCCCATGTCTGTTAATGTCACTCACAAAGGGAATGCATTAAGTTTCGTGAAGCGTTATAAGTAAACAAAACAGAAATATTACAAGACAGATATATATATATATAATAACAGCGGGATAAAAAAACTTATTTATCATAAAACACCGTGGTCCAAAAATTCACATGTCTGAAATACAAAAACCCATTACAGCCTCAAAGCTACTATGTTGTACTATCAGAGTACATAAATACTGAAACGACCTAAACTTCCCCATAAAGGAAAGGCCAGATTGCTTTGAGGACGAGACGAATCAGAACACAAACAGAAGACCATTTCATTGCCTATTATAACAATTCCATCAGAATACAAGAATATACAGAGTGTGAATAATTATTATACATTAGAAAAAATATCAGAGATTCGAATTACATTACATAGCAGCGGAAGATAATACAAAACGCAACTGAAGGCGATATACGGATACAGATCTTTCCAAATATCATTCCAGCTGTAAACCAGGATCCTATGGATATAAATCTGCAAAACCAAAACTACTAGCTGCCCGTGTGGAAAATAGGGGCACCCAGAGTGTAGGTTAAAACAATAAACTCCAAGTCAGTCATGTGACTGGTGTGAGAACTAAAACAGTTATTTAAAACTTTTCTTTAAATCAGATATATCAAGGGACCACGCCGTATAACACAGAACAGGTTTCCTCCCAAGAATACCAGTGCATATAACAAAACAGCGCAATGCTTTTTGGAAAAATGAAGCTACTATAAGACCCAGGTCCTATCACACAATACAACGCAAGCCAGGGGATAGGGTTTTCCCTTATAATAGCCAAATATGCTTGGTACATTTAAAACAAATCATTTGATACTTTATAAGTGCATAGTGTATAAAACAACTTCAAATATGAATGTATCAATCCTAGAAGGCATGGGTACCATATATCATGTCGCCAATACTAGGCTCTACAATCAAAACCGCAAATGTCACGTATTGGAAGTTGGATCTCCATCTATGAACCAAGACAAGCGATCGTCCTTACCGCTTTGAGACAATCTAGCCCATGTCTCAGGACCAGAACGCATCGACCCTTGGAGCGATAGGGCCGGTCCACTCGATGTGGATTAAAATGCCTGAACAGTACGTTTCCCCACCCTATGGGGCGTAAATGAGCCAAATGACTCTATCGGCCCTGGATCGACCGATATAATTGAGGCGCCTCCTATCCATCATCCACATAAATAAAATGCCAGGGCGTGCAAAACGCTGACACCACTCCTAGCTAGAAGGAAACGCATGCCCTCTGTGAGGTCCTCTCCCTTTTTTGGTTCACACCGGTGTGTGAGGCTCGCGAATTAACGCTACACAAAGCTATGCCACAAAGGTCGTGCTTTGATCATCAACCACAAGAATCTGCTTTGCAACAGAAGCCTTGATCATTTGCATCTCAGCATGCCACACAGGCAATTCACACTATGCAATCGATGTCAATCAATCACACAGAATGAAATCCGATGTTAGACACACATCCATCTACAAGTTCGTTCTGGGTCTGAACGAAACCGGAGGCACCTTATTCCTCCTCCATATATCCAATACAGGGGAGAGGCCCTCGCATATCCGTCGATCTCCAAGTACGTCTGGACGATCACCAATTATTACCTCGCCTTGGGTGTACAGCCAAATCAAGACATCAGTAATCATCCAAACGATGTGAAGACCTCCGGTCTTCAACCACCGTCTTCATCCTCAACACATCGTCGAATCAGTTATTTCGAATGGGATAAACCCGGTCTTCCCGAATAACACGCATATATAATAAACAAGTGCTACAAATACACAACATACGCCTCATTCCAATTCAGAATATTCTTTCATTCAAATATTCTTATACTTTGGGAAAGGTTCCCATTAATTTTATCAAAGATAAATTCTTTAAGTTTATTCTTTAATCTTCCTTTGGATATCAATTCAATCTAATTAAAGATGCATTAAAAATCCACTTGGTTTTAATCTTCCCAGAAATCAATATTAACGATTGTTTAACTTAGGAAATAATATCCTGCCTTTAACTGGGTTAACGAACCAATATCATTTAAAACACGGTTCACGATAAACCGGAAATCACATTCCATTCCATTAGCCTTTAACCATAAATTAGCAAGTGAATAATCCCCTAAGTTGTAATAACCCGGAAAATGCGGGCCAGTTTAAAATTTTTATTTTGGCAAATTTAGCGAATTTTGAATATTTAAAATAGATTATTTTAAATAATATCGACGAGAAATTTATTTTGAATATATTTAGAACGTATATATTATACGCGTCGTCATTAGAATATAAATAATTATATATAATTATAAATAGAATTGAAAATGGCGCGGTAGTTCGATAATTCGATTTCAAACTTCAGTTGAACGTACCGGGTGCAAAACAATCTGGATTTTAGTGAAACCAAAAACATTAGGATCTAATTGGTAATATCTTTCCAACGAATCCGAAAAATCGAGATTTCATAGCGGGAATCAAAAGATATGTCCAGTTGAAAATTCTGAATAGTCGCTATGGAATTCAGGCCCTTAAAAATGGAAATTTTGCAAACGGCCTCGGATTTCGACGAAACCACTTTTGTTGGGTCCGTGATGTCAAATTATTTCTAGATTCCAAATTTCATAATTTTTTGAATCAATATGTGAGTGTGGCAAAGGAAAACGCGTTTGACCAGTTTTAGTTGATTTTAATCGACTGGAAAATGGCCATTTTTCCAACGGTCTCAGAATTCGACGAAACCAGTTTTGTAAGGACCGTATCGTCAATACGAAGCTAGAAAATATTTTTCTGGAATTTTTCTAGTTAGTATGTGACCCCGATAAATTGAAATGCGCGTTCAAATTCAATATATAGAGTTATATGTTGATTTCAACGGAAACTGATCGAAACGGTCAAATCAGCTTACGATACATATCCCATTGTGTTCGGAATGGGGGTAATTAGCTATGGACGATAGGCGGTGGGCCTCGTTTAGAGGTCGTATGTAAAATTCAACCTTTTGCAAAATAAAATAATTAAAATTAAAAAAAATCTCCCCTTCTCCTTAACCAGCCCCCCCCCCCCCCCCCGTAGAAATCATTTGCAAGAGAGAAAAAAAATCCCTAAATCGCGTCGATGCCCCTCCCCCCCTCGTCAGATCGAGAGCCCCCCCCCCTGATGGACCGCGCCGCCGCGCGAGAGCCCCCCCTCCTACCGCCGACCACCGCGAAGCCCCCCTACCCTACTGCTGACCGAAGCCGACACCCCCCCTCCTATCTCCGATGGTGATGCCCCTTCCTTCTACGAACGACAGTAAGTTTATTTATTTATTTGGTTTTAAAAAAACTGATTTTTAATTGGTTTTAAAAACTGATTTTTACATGATTTTAATACTGAAATTAATGTGATTTTAAAACTGAGATTAGTATTGTTTTAAAATATATATACATAGTAGAGAAAGTAGGGATTTTTAATTTTAAAAGTGAAAAGACGATATTTTGATATAAGTAGTGAAGTAAAAATATGATTTTTACTTATGTAGTGGATTAAAAATATAATCTTTATGTGATAGAGAATACAAAAATATCATCCTTGTATATGTAGAGAAATAAAAATCTGATTTTTATTATATGTACGTTGAAATAAAAATGTGATTTTTATAGTGATGGAATTGAAAAGGTGAAGTCTTTATATTTGAAAAGGAGAAATCTTTATAGTTGAAAAGGCGAGATCTTTATATATATGATAACGATGTAAAAATAGAATTTCTATCTATATGCTAACGATGTAAAAATAGAATTTTTATCTATATGATAATGATGTAAAAATAGAATTTTTATCTATATGATAACGATGTAAAAATAGAATTTTTATCTATATGATAACGATGTAAAAATAGAATTTTTATCTATGTGATAACGATGTAAAAATAGAATTTTTATCTATATAGTAGCGGTGTGAAAATAGAAATTTTATCCATATAGCGTGATAGTAAAAATTCGATTTTTATATACTGAATAGCATAGTAAAAATTCGATTTTTATATATTGAATAGCATAGTAAAAATTCGATTTTTATATATTGAATAGCGAAGTGAAAATGTGATTTTTATATATATAGTGGCTACGGGCAACGAAAGTGATAAGAGACGAGAACGACGAAGATTTCTATAAATGAAGTGTCGAGATGATTGGGATAGCTTTAGTGAGAACTTCTCACTCTTCAATTTCTTTTTCTAGTTATATATATATATACTAGGATGCAGACGGTGTTTAGTAGCACCCGACACCCGTCATCCACGGACCATGGACGGCTTGTTTGTTTAATTGTTTGGTTGTGTAGTTGGTTAGATTATTTGGTTTGAATTGAATTGTCTGGTGAAATGGAATTGATTTGATTGATGTGTGAATGGCGTGGGCCTTCACTAGACTGGGGATAAGGCTAGGCCTTGTCCCGTTTCTAGTATCGTGCCGTTATGCCGCCGAAATTTCCTAAAATAAGTTAGAAAAATAAAAAATATCATTTTTATTTTGTAAATGAACTGAATAAAAATCCATGTGTCAAAATAAAATATTTTATCGTTAAAAATATAATTTTTAACGTGAAGTGAATAAAATAAAATATTCATTTACAAACCGGACGGTTTGTTTATGTGCACCTATTTGAAGGACATTGATTGGGACGATAAATTTTACACATCGCCCAACTGCACAACTAAAATTTGTGTTTGATTGTTTGAAAACCCCACACGGGTATTGGGATGAAATTTGAAGTTCACTCATCCCGATTGATTAAATATGTCGATCGATTGATTGATAGGCTGTTATAAGCGTTAGATATCTATATTTGATGCTTATACAGTGTAGTGCACTTTGGTTGATGGTTGATTATTTTTAAATGCTATTATATACGTGTGATGTATGAAAATCCATATAAATAACTTTATATGGTGATTGATTGGGCCTCATTCCAATTTGAAAAATAAAGAATATTATAAAATAAAGGTTCATGTGTTGACCGTACTCATCCGTTGAGATTAGTCATGTGTTGAACAAAATATTTTAATAATAAAATTTACATCTTTATCAATATAAAATAAAGGTTCATGTGTTGACCGTACTCATCCGTTGAGATTAGTCATGTGTTGAACGAAATATTTTAATAATAAAATATACATCTTTATCATATTCAAAATTAGAACTACTTCACGGTGGAGTCTAATTGAAAATCAAACGATAAATACCCAAATTTTATAAAATATTTTAAATAACAAAAATAGCCACACGTGGACAATACTCATTCATTGAGATTAGTCGTGTGTGGAGAAAAAAGATAAATATTCATTTGTCGAATAGAATATGTGAAAATAGAAACATATGAAGCCGTGTTGATTAGATTGACGCCATTTTGACGTGAACGATATTTATATCGATTTTATTCATTTTAAAATGAATATTGAAAAGTGATTTCGAAATCTAATATTTTGAAATGAAATTCGAATATGAATTGAATTGAATATATAACGAATTTGAATTGAATTGAATATATAACGAATTGAATTTGAATTGAATATATAACGAATTGAATTTGAATTGAATATATAACGAATTTGAATTGAATTGAATAGAAAACAAATTGAATTTGAGTTGAATATATAACGAATTGAATTTGAATTGAATATATAACGAATTTGAATTGAATTGAATAGAAAACGAATTGAATTTGAATTGAATATATAACGAATTGAATTTGAATTGAATATATAACGAATTGAATTTGAATTGAATATATAAAGAATTTGAATTGAATTGAATAGAAAACGAATTGAATTTGAATTGAATATATAACGAATTTGAATTGAATTGAAAAGAAATAGAAAACGAATTGAATTTGAATTGAATAGAAAACGAATTGAATTTGAATTGAATAGAAAACGAATTGAATCTGAATTGAATAGAAAACGAAATGAATTCGAATCGAATTAAAATCGATTTGAATTGAAATCAAATAGAAATGAAAGTAAAAAGGATTTATGATAGAAATTTTAATTTTGATTTGAATTGAAATGGAAATTGAAAATGTTTTGAAATGAATTCAAAACTATTTATATAATTCGTTTTAAATAGAAATCGATGAAATATATATTATATATTATATATATATAATATAATGGCCTGAATAGAACGCGCCGTGCCGCGGCAGTTCGTGAATTTCGACCATTTATTTCAAACGGACATTTCGGGAGATCCGACCGTCGGATTATCCTAAAACCGGAACCGTTGGGTTCGTATCGAAAAGAGCTTTCTAAGAATATTAGAAATTTGAAATCTAACAGTTGGATTTGGAGATACGTCCAAATCAAATTTGGAAAAGGTCGCTGTAAGTGCAGTTCGATGGCCGTTGATGGAAATCGACTGTACGGGCCTTGATAAAATTATTAAAAATAGTAATAATTTGTGTAAAATCATAAGAAATGATTTGGGAAAAATTGGGATGAAAAACTCCATATTTGAAAAGATAAAAATAGATTTTATCGAAATGAACTAGTTTTGAACTGAAATTAAAACCCCTTTATTTTTAATAAATAAATTGGATTTGAAATGGGTTTTAAATAGAATTGATTTGTGGGTTTATCGTGAACAGTGTTTTAAATAACACTAGTTCTTTAACCCGATAATAATTAGAATATGATTTGGGTTTGTCGTGAACTGTGTTTTAAATGACACTAGTTCTTTAACCCAGTAAAAGGAGTTTTATTGAATCTGCAATTAGATTGAAAAGTGAATTGATAATTCAAATTATCAAATTTGGCAAATGAGCGAGAATGGAGTATTACCAGTTTTGCTGCAAAGCGATAGTTAAATCTTTAATTAGATTTGAACGTGAAATGGTAATTAATTTTACCGATAACACCGTGGTGTTAGATATGGAGTATTACCAGTTTTGCTTCATGGGATGAATAGGTTGGGATTGGGAAATAAAATAAATAATTACTTCGGTGTGGTTCGCTAATCTCGACTAGTTTAGAAAACCATAATTTGGTTTGAAATGACATCCAAAGGAAGATTAAAGGATAAATTTTAAAGAATTTATCTTGGATAAAATTAATGGGAACCTTTCCCTAAGAATGTGAAATTTAGAAACTAGCTGTAGGTTAGTTAAGAAGAATGGTTTTTTGGGTATTGATCTGATGTTGGTTTCGGCCTTCGGGGTTAATATTTGGGAAATTGTTCTCTTGCTAATTTGCGGTTAGTGACTGCTGAATTCGAATGAGGCGTATGTTGTGTTGGTGAGACATTTGTTTTTAATATACGCGGCTTGTTCGGAAAGGCCGGGTTTATACCCATTCTGAATAACCGATTCGACGATATGTCGAAGAGGAAGACGGCGGTCGAAGACCGGAAGTCTTCACATCGTTTGGGTGATTACTGACGATCTTGATTGGGCTGTACACCCAAGATGAGGGAATCAGTTGGTTGTCGTCCAGACGTACTTGGAGATCGATGGATATGCGAGGAAAGTGCCTCCGGTTTCGTTCAGACCCAGAACGAACTTGTAAATGGATTGTGTGTCTGACATTGGATTTTATTCTGTGTTGATTGATTTCTGTTAAATATATATCTGTTTGGCGGCGGAGAATTTATTCTCTTGCTTAACGCCCTTCTCTGAGACGTACGAGCTTAGAGGTTATATATCGATAGATATCAATCGCATGGCATGAATTGCCTGTGTGGCACGCTGAGTTGCATGGATCAAGGCTTCTGTTGAAAAGCAAAGTCTTGTGGTTGATGATCAAAGCATGGCCTATGTGGCAGCTTTGTGTATAGCGTGGATTTGCGAGCCTCACACCTCGGTGTGAGTCGAAAACGGGATGAGGACCTAAGGAGTGCACGACGTTTCTTTCTAGCTATGGGTGGTGTCAGTGACCTACCAGCCCTGACATTTATATACTTTTCACCTTTGTGGTTTGGATGCGAGGCGCCTCGATTATAGGTCCTATAGGGCTGGGAAACGTGTGTTCAGGAATAACTAATCCTCTAACGTAAGTGAGGACCGGTCTTGGAGGATCCCAGGGTTACCCAGAGTGTGTAGTCCTGAGGCATTTGCTAGAGTGTCTCGAAGCGGAGAGGAGCTTTCCCCTTGCTTCGACTCATGACGGAAATCCAATTTCCAATACGTGTATTGCGGTTTTAATTGTAGAACTAGTATGGCGACATGATATATGGTACCCATGCCGTCTATGATTTATATTTATGATTGAAAATGTTTTGACGCTATACACTTATTATAGTATCAAATGATTTGTTTTAAACGTACCAAGCATGTTTGGCTATTATAAGGGAAAACTCTATCCTCCGGCTTGCGTTGCATTGTGTGATGGGACCTGGGTCTTATAATAGCTTCATTTTTCGAAAAAGCATTGCGTTGTTTATTCTATGCACTTGTATTCTTGGGAGGAAACTCGTTCCGTGTTATACGGCGTGGTCCCTTGAATTACTCTCTTTTAAAGTAAAGTTTAAATAACTGTTTTAGTTCTCACACCAGTCACATGACTGACCTGGAGTTTATTGCTTTAACCTAAACTCTGGGTGCCCTTATTTTCCACACGGGCAGCTAGTAGTTTCGGTTTTGCAGATTTATATTCACAGGATCCTGGATTACAGCTGGAATGATATCCGGAAAGCTCTGTATCTGTATATCACCTTCAGTTGTGCTTTATATTATTTTTCCGCTGCTATGTAATTTATTGTAATCTCTGATATTTATCGAATGTAATTTGTTCATTTATACTCTGTATATTCTTGTATCTGATGGAATTGTTGTAATATACAATGAAATGTTCTTCTGTTTGTGTTCTGATTTGTCCTGTTCTCAAAACGATCAGGGGTTTCGAACGGTCTAGATCGGTTTAACGACTGATTCGGATCGAGCGAAATTCCCGGCCGTCACATTTGGTATCACCTAAGTATTAACCCCGAAGGCCGAAACCAACATCAGATCAATACCCAGTAAACCATTCAACTTAACTAATCTCCAGTTACTTTCTGATTTTCTTAACTCCGTTGGGTCTAAGAATAGTATTGTTAAAGATACCATTCACGACAACCCAAATCACATTCCATTAATTATGGAATCTTCACGGAAAAACAAATCAATATATAATCGATATCAATTTCCATATCCGACAAATAATATAAATGGAATAACGGCAATGCCTCTTAAATTCCATATGTATTAACAGTCTTCCTCCACAGAAGTTCACTTCGATTATTATCAAATCAAATTCCAATCAATTCCAATTTAATATATTTAATTGGAAGACGTTACGTTGGAAAGTTCTCGTTAAATCTAAATAAAAAGAGTTATAAATCCCAAATCACATTTCACTGTAAATTGGGTTAAAGAATGAATGTCGTTAAAAACACAGTTCACAATAAACCCAATTCACATTAGCCTCTAACCGTAAATTTTTAAGAGACCAATCCCCTAAGTATTAACCCCAAAGGCCTAAACCAACATCAGATCAATACCCAGGAAACCATTCAACTTAACTAATCTCTAGTCAGTTTCTAATTTTCTTAACCCCATTCGGTTTAAGAACAGTATTATTAAAGACACCATTCATGACAAACCCAAAATCCAATTTGATATTAAATACAAGGCTTTGAATAGAAAATATATCGGCTTATATTCAATATCAAATTCTGAAATTAACAAATATTGTATTGGAATAACAATATATATATATATATATCTTCCAATTCCTCCACAATATCCGTATAATCACGAAATCCAATATCGAAGTATTCTAAAAATAATTTTGATTCAAATCCATTCCAATTCATATATTGGAAATTCTTGTTACTTTTAAAACCATTTCAAATCCAATTTATTTATTTAAAAATATTGGAAAATAATTCTAGTTCAAAACTAGTTCATTTTGATAAAAATCTAATTTTATCTTTTCAAATATTGAATTTTTCATCCCAATTATTTCCAAATCATTTCTCATTATTTTACACTAATTATTGATATTTCTAATAATTTTATCAATGTCCGTACAGTTAATTTCCATAAATGACCATCGAACTGCACTTACAACAACCTTTTCCAAATTTGATTTGGACATAATTCCAAATCCAACCATTAGATTTCTAATTTCTAATATTCATTAGAAATCTCTTTTCGATACGAACCCAAGGTTCCGGTTTTAGGAGAATCCGACGGTCGGATCTCCCGTAATGTCCGTTCGAAGTCAATGGTCGAAATTCGCGAACTGCCGCAGTGCGGCGCGTTTTATTCAGGCCATTATATTATATATATAATACATATTTCATCAATTTCAATTTAAAACGTATTTTATAAATCGTTTTAAATTTGTTTTCAAAACGATTTCAACTTCCTGCTTGATTTCCAATTAATATTGAATATTTCATATCATCGATATATAAATGATAGTATTTTCAAAACATTGTATTTTGAAATCAATTCCTTTTCGATATTCATTATAAAAATGAATAAAATCGATATAAATATCGTTCACGTCAAAATGGCGTTAATCTGATCAACACGACTTTATATATTTAAATATATTCGTGTCCATCCCAAATCGGACATCAAAATCAGGTTTTGATCTATTACTGAATATTATTTTAAAATATTCGTTATTTTAAAATATTCGTTCTTTCTGAACTGGAATAAGACACAATTAACTATCATATAATGTGATTATATGGATTTCATACAACATGTATACAACAACAATCAAACACAGTCAACCATCACCCAAAGTCCATTCTACACTGCATAAGCATCAAATACAAATATTTAACGCTTACACAGCTTGTCAACCAATCAATTGACATACAACTAATTATTGGGATTAATGTATGTCCAATACCATCCCAATACCCGTGTGGGGTTTCAAACAATCAAACACAGGTTTTATTTGTGATTTGGCGATGTGTAAAATTTATCGTCCCAATCAGTATTAGTCAAATGTGTGTACATAAAAAATCATCCGATTTGTTTACAAATATTTATTTTATATACACATAAAAAATTATATTTTTAACTATGAAATATTTTATTCCATTCCACATCACAAAATTAATTTTCACAACACAACAATCAAACAAACAAGCCGTCCATGGTTTGTGGACGACGGATGTCGGGTGCTGCTAAGCACTGTCTGCATCCTAGTATATATTGCAACTAGAAAATAAAATAAAAGTGAGAAGTTCTCACCGAGGGTTCCACTCCTCCATTTTATTTCTGAAATTCAGAACAGTCTGGATTTGCCCATACTTCCAACGTAGTCTTCTCCACGCTGTTCATATTAAAATCACATTTTTAATATGATGTTCTATACATTAAAAATCATATTTTTATGCTGCTATTCCGTATATAAAAAAATCTATTTTTTATATCTCTATTTCGATTATAAAAATCATATTTTTATTACTCTACCAATATAAAAATCATATTTTTATTCTTTCTATAATATAAAAATCATATTTTTATTCTTATGTCATTCGTAAAAAATAACAACTTCATATCATTCTTTTATATATGAAAATCACTTCTTTATTCGCATTTCATATAAAGAGAAATCCCTTTTTTTTTCAATAACGCCATATTGATAAAAACCCACACTTTTATTTTGCTATCTTCATATATGTAAAAATCTATTTTCTATCGCTACTTCATATATGCAAAAATCGAATTTTTATCTCTACTTCATGTATGTAAAAATCAAATTTTTTTATCGCATACAATGAAAAATCTAATTTTTCTTCTATTAAAATCGAATCTTTTTAATGAACAAAATCTAATCTTTTTAATGGACAAAATCATTTTTATTATTATACAAATCTAATCTTTATTCATATGAACACCGCATAAAACTCGCATTTTTAATTGATATTATATAATAAAAATCCCATTACTAATTATCTAAATAAGTAAAGAAAAGAAAATAAAAATAAACATAGAAGCTTACATTGAGATCGGGTGAAGGGGGTATTGTTTCGCGTTGAAGGTGGAAGAGGCGGAGGTTAGCGCGCGGTTTCAGGGGAGGTCGGAGGGGGAGTGTGTCGTTGGAGGCAGCGCCAATGATTTGGAGGTGGTAAAGTTTTGGGTCTGGCGTCGATTTCAGGTTTTAGGGTCATGGGATTGCGACGGGGAAGAGGGAAGAGGAGGGAGGAGGCGTGGTGGTTAGTGGGGGTGGCGGCGCAGGGGTTGCGACTCCGCCTGGAAGGCGACAACGATAGGAAAACGGGGCACGATGGACAGATCGACGGTTTTTTTCCTTTCTGTTATGAAGTCAACGATGTGGGGAGGGGGTTAAGAGGGAAAAAGTTTTTATTAATTTATTTATATTATATTTAATTACCCCAAAAAAGCAACTTTTTATTTTGACCTCCAAATGAGACCCACCAACTATCGTCCATAGCTAATTATCCCCATTCTGAACACAATGGGATATGTCTGGTAAGCTGATTCGACTATTTCGATCAGTTTCCGTCAAAATATAAATCTATATATTGAATTTGAACGCACATTTCAATTTACCGGGGCCACATACTGACTACAAAAATTCCAGAAAAATAAATCTGGCTATGTTTTGATGATACAGTCCTAACAAAACTAATTTCATCAAATTTGGAGACCGTTTGAAAAATGGCTATTTTCTGGTCGATTCAAATTGATCAAAATTGTCAAAACATGTTTTACTTCGCCACACTCACATATTAATCCCAAAAATTATGAATTTTGGAATCTAGCAATAACTTGATATCCCAGATCCAACAAAAGAGGTTTCGTCGAAAACGGAGGTCGTTAGCAAAATTTCCATTTTTAAGGGCCAAAATTCCATATCGACTATTTTGAAATTTCCACTGGGCATAAATTTTTATTCCCGCTATGAAATTTTAATTTTTTGGATTCGTTGGAAAGATATTCTCTAATAGATTCTAATATTTTTGGTTTCGCTACAATCCAGTTTATTTTGAATCCTATACATTCATTTGAAATTTGAAATCGAATTTTCGAACTACTATGCCATTTCCAATTCCTTTTATAATTAAAAATAAATATTTATATTCTAACGTCGATTCAAATAAATATATACGTTCTAATTCTATTCAAAATAAATTTCTCGTCATTATTATTTAAAATAAATCATTTTAAATATTCAAAATTCATTAAAATTGCCAAAATAATTTTTTTTAATTAGTTCAGATTTTCCGGGTTGTTACAAATACTTAAAAGAAAACATAATTCCCTAAAAATAGACAAAGCCATAGTAGAGACAAGAACTTGAGCCATACTTCGAAAGCAGCTCCTAGCTAGATGATAACCGAGTCCAGACTAAGCCTGAGTACTCCCACCCTGAGAACCCGGAGGGAAATGAAAGAAAGAAGAGGAAACAAAAAGGGTCAGACATAAAGTCTGGCAAGTCTAGTTACTTTTAGCAAGTAAATAAATAAAAGTAGCATGATAGGCATATAAAGTGGATAAGAGAGATTACTACATAAAAGGTAGGTGTGACAAGGTAGATAGGATAAGGTGTATACGCTTCTCTAGTGATTACTCCGCACTATTACTAGTATAACCAGAATGAGATGATCCCTTCCACTATGAGGTGGTAGACTTAGGCATACATCCAAATGTATCCTAACTACTACCCTAATCAATAGGCTCCACAATCCACGTACATACTCTGTGTCGGCCCCACCGTAGGATGTATCATGTCCTAAAGTGGCAACCCCTTGCTGATATGCATAACCCCATATCTACAGGTGTCACGACCGTCTAATCCCCCTCTGCTCGGCTCATGCATGCACATGGCCCGGTCGGTTTACACCGCCCATACCGTCCTCCACGTTTGGATCTCTTACAATTAGTCCAGTAAGCGTGCCCCTTCTCCAACCTAGTTCGGAGTACATGTTTGATACCTACTCCGGGTTACTTGCTGAAACGGGTATCACACAATATGATACAAGCTCTCCCCTTTGTCTTGTATCCCCCACTAGGTTTTCCATTTGATTATGTATACCACTAGGTGTCTTTAATTACATATATTTATTATTTCCATTGGTTATGTATACCATTAGGTGCCTTTAACTACATAACCTTATCGGGTTAAGTTTGTGGGCCTATATGTAAATATTAATATTACCTACCTACCTAAGATTTACTTAACCCTCCCACTGATTCAAGCATGTTTATTTAACGGTTAAGTTTGTGGGCCTATATATACTAATATTATCCACCTACCCAAGATTTACTTAACCCATATTCATGTTTATGTTCACACAATCCCTATGGAATCAACTAGGTTAAGTATTACAGACTAACTGGTTATCCCCATTCACATTGACTGCTTTTTACTTGCTAAAGTTTCACTTTCTTATTAATTTTTGTTAGTTATCCCCATTCACATTGACTGCTTTTTACTTGCTAAAGTTTCACTTTCTTATTAATTTAATATAAATATAACTTTATCCATTTTAGTTCATTAATAAGCCTCGTTACATGTTATTCTTTAGATTATAATTAACAGAAGTAATCTTACAATTTTCACCCCTGGATTGTAATTAACGGAAGTAATCTTACAATCCCTTTTGTATTGTCTGTTTCCATAGTTACAATAACATGTTTTACTTAATATTTAATTAAGCATACTTCTTCTCAGTTCACCTGTTTCCAGTTTAACATATCACTACAACTTGACGTTGTTTACTTATTAGCATAGTTTTCTTAACTAAGGTTTATAATAAGCTTTCTTTCCTTTTATTATAACTTATGTTATAATTTCCACTTGTCCCTAGGACAAGCTTACCTATTATATACAACATTTTCATTAAGTAATTAATCATAATAGGGTACTATCATTCCTTGTTTACTCCAATACATTACCATCTCCATTTATGGTTATAATGGGCTAGACCTCCCACACAAGGCCTATAACTTGTGGATGCTGGATATGTCGGTTGGGTCCGGGCAGACTTCTTCCACAAGTAGGGCCTAACCTCATGTCTTAGCCCATCTCATATTTGTGCACTTAGACCTCTCTCGTTAGATTCACCGCTTGTGGTCAATGGATATGCCGGTTGGTTCCAGGCAGACTTCCACCACAAGTGCAATCTAACCTCGTGTCATAAGTGCCATTACCGTTTCTAATTACTGTAACCCTAGGCATTTCAATTATTAATTTATTATACCTATTTCTTTTATAGGTGTTATGCCTCTTTTTCCCCAGTTATGTTCATAATTAATATATTCCCAAGTTCATGTTCTCATTTATTACTCAATTTATGCCAAACTTCCTATTTACAATTTATGCCAATTTTACCATTTTCCCTTCGTCCCCAATCTAATGCATTCGTATAAATTTGGCGTCATGCCTTGGCTAGAAAGTATCTTATCCATGAACAATAAAAGGGAAAGATGACAGTGATTATTTTAACAAAAGTGGAATAAACATGTAATTGGCATGGTGATAAGGTGGACATATAAAAATAGATCTAGTGAGCATGTGATAATAAAACTAGATCTAACATACTAAGGATATCATAACAGGCATGAATAAATAAGGATTCATATTTCCAGTTAATGATAGATCTAAATGAATCATCATATTATAGGAAAAGTTTAAGATCCACAAATGTGACTTGATAAGTTAACCACAAACAAATTAGATCTATAAGGGCAGATCTAGCATGACATGAAAAATTAACCACAAACGAATTAGAACTATAAAGATATATCTAGCATGAGATGATAAATTATCCACAAACGAATTACATCTATAAAGATAGATCTATCATGACATGATAAATGATCCACAAACAAATTAGATCTATAAAGGTAGATCTAACATGACATGATAAATTATCCCCAAACGAATTAGATCTATGAAGGTAGATTTAACATGACATGATAAATTATCCATAAATGAATTAGATCTATAAAGGTATATCTTACATGACATTATAAATTATCCACAAACGAATTAGATCTATAAAGGTAGATCTAGCATGACATGATAAATTAACCATAAACTAATTGGATCTAACATGACATGATAAACTAACCATAAACAAATTAAATCTAACATGACATGATAAATTAACCACAAACTAATTGGATCTAACATGACATGATAATATTATAGATTCAAGGATGTCATAGATTCATGATTTATAACAAATCCAAATCACAGTCATATCACGTTTAGTTTTAATCATTTAAATCTAAAAGTAACTAACTCACAGTGTTTGGATTTCAGAAGATAGAAAAGAAATTTTTGGTGTTGAATCTCAGATCTATAGTTGAAACGCTTGAATCTTTTTAAACTTGATTTTGGAGAAGAATAGGAAATTTAATTGAGGTTGCAGCAGGGCCTCACCATCACCATTATTTTTCAGATGAATAAAACTAGGTTTAGGGTCCTTTGTATAGCCTAGGGTTCACGAATCTAGCTCCAAAATCGGTCCAAGTTCATAAAAACTTATACTGCCCAGATCTGCAGTAGGGTCGACCTCCCTACATGGGTGTCGACCCCAAAGAGCCTGGGTCGACCCTAAACGGTCGACCCTTTCCCTGTCTGGTGCGCCGATTTCGTATTTTGATGATTTTTGAATTTTTAATTATGAATAATATATATATATATATATTCTCCTTATATGCTTACAAACTTCAAACCTTAATAACTTCTTTATACGAAGTCCGTTTTACGCAAACTTGTTGTCTATCTTGACCAATATTTCGAGACGGACGCAATGACATGGTCTGTTTTACTTAATTCTGAATAATTAATTAAGTTTCCCTTAATTCATTGTTATCAGTGTATTTCAAATTAATTATTCTTTACTTTATCATCTTTAGTGTCGTCAAAATTTCGGGGTGTTACATTCTCCCTTACTCAAAGGATTTCGTCCTCGAAATCTCCAAGTTAAGAAGAATGAATCCTACCATCCATCATTCTACTAATCCACTAATCATAGGCATCCATTGTCCTTAAATTTTCTAGTGCTTATATGAACATATGCAAAGGTGTGTGTATATGTCCCAACATTAATGCGAAAGATCAGGCGGTCCACTGATTCAGTTGACCTCCTTAATGCAACGTATGTTAGTGTCATGAATTCAACATGTATGCAAATAATCCTATTATAACATGTAAGTTCAATATGTGTGCACAATCATTCATCCAAATGCAACATCCATTTGATAATTCGTCCATTTTCATCCATTAAAAGAAAAGAAAATGCACACTCATCCATATGCAGTATGAGGGTGATTGAGCTGATCTAGTGCCTAACGTGTGTGTATATGCATCCACAAGCAACCACTAGCAAACACTTGCATCCACTTTCATCTACCAAACATCACATGCTTCAAACACATGTTTACAATCATGGGATTTCCTACCTAAAGGTTGAAGATTCGATCTATAGGATATACTTAGATGATAGAGGCAAGTGCAAACAAAAACTTTGGAAAAAAAGTTAAGTACATTCCCTTGAAAAGAAAAGGGTATGTAGCGCAAAATCTTGTCTTCAGTCTCCCAAGTTGCATTTGCTTGCCTGTCTCCCTACTGAACCTTCACCAACTTGACTTCTCGTTTTCATAGCTTCTTAACCTCCAATCCATGTAAAAGTCTTTCTATAGATCCCCACCAACAAGTTGGCGATCTACAGAGTCGTCCATATAATGCTTCGAAGGGTTCCATGTCAATGCTAGCTTGGTGAATGTTGTTGTTGTAGGCAAACTCTACTAAAGGAAGGTGCTCTTCCCAAGTCACTCTGAAGTCTAGGATATACAGCCTTAAAAGATCCTCTAGAACTCTGTTCACCCTCTCTGTCTGTCCATCTGTCTGAGGATGATAAGCGGTACTCAAACATAACTGTGTACCTATTGCTTCTTGCAAGCTCCTCCAAAATTCACTAGTGAAAATGGGATCTCGATCACTTACGATACGGGAAGGTACTCCATGTAGACAGACTATCTCACGAACGTAAACTGCTACCAACCATGTTGTCTTCCTCTTACTCTTAACTGGTATGAAATGAACGCTCTTAGTAAGCCTATCTATTATCACCCAAATGCTGGTGTTGCCCTTCCTTGATCTAGGCAAACCATCTATGAAATCCATGGAGATGCTCTCCCACTTCCACTATGAGACCTATAAAGGATGAAGTAAAACACCAGGCTTCCTTTGCTCATCTTTGCTTTGCTGGCAAATCAGACATTAAGAAACAAACTCTGCTACATCTTTCTTCATCCCATCCCAAAAGAAAACCCTTTCTCAAGTAGCTCCCCTACTTTCTCTTGGAGCCGTATTGTGCACGAGCAATGCAACTGGCTTTGCAATATCCACTAAATATATGCGGAAATCAATCTCGTGCCTTGGGATAAACCTCGAACCTCATCAAAGACATCAGGATACTCACAGACTATTGGAACAGATTTTAGATCATCAATAGTTGCATCAAGTGACTATAGGAAACTCAACATAATAGACTCCTTGGGGTCATAAGAAATCTCGAGGGTCCTCCCTTGGCAAGTCAATAGTCTAAGACCCTCCTCTCACATTCCAGAATGGCACCATATATGGTAAGACAATCAATTCCTAGAATCAACCCATAGCACATAAACCCGAGCACATACACATCGCACTCAAACTCAACGCCTAACACAGATATCCTCAAACCCAGACAAATCATAGATAAATAAGCCGAACCACCAATGGGGTTTGAGATAACTACGGGATCCACTACCATACTAGTAATTAAATGCAGAGATTCAACCACAGAACTATATATAAATGAATGTGAAGCGCCAGAATCAAAAAGTGTTCTAATAGGATGATTTGAAAGAGAAATTAAACCTTCCATATAAATTTTCTACCTCTATCAGGAGCACTGATAACGAGAGCATGCACCTACCATGCAGAAGTTCCTGTCCTTTGACCTTGTCCCTGTGATTCTTGTTTCTTCGGGTACTCCCTAGCTGTGCAGTTAAAGCGCTTAGTGGTTCTATAGCGGTGGAAGTGTAAAAGGTGTAGCGGGGATAAAGCGGGGAAATAGCGAAGACACAAAAAGGTTCATTAAATGTAAAGTTCGATATATAAAAATCAATTAATTATCATTTTCACATTATCTATGAAGAAGAAACTTGTATTAATTAATCTTATATAACAAAATCGAAGAACGTCACAGTTATGCATAATATACTTGATGACTATAATAGATTTCTACCATATGTTGAGCACTTAAGCCTTAAAATTAGCTCTTTACACTAACATTATTGATTTTTATTTGATGAGAACTAGTCAAATCATGCTCGATATACTAATACTTCTAAAGAGGACGCTAAAATACCTTGATTTAGCGGACATAGCGGAAAATAGCGGGGCTAGAAGCAGATCTACTGTTCATCAGCGCTAAACTGAAATTGCGTAGCGGTTGAAGAGTGTTATAGGCTAGAGCGGAGATTTTGCGGGCCTTTAGCGGGACTTTAACTACATAGCTCCCTAGAAAAGTGTCCGACCTCCCCACAAACAAAGCAAGCATTCTTCTTTTTCCTACAGTCCTTGGCCAAGTGACCCTCTCACCCGCAACTATGGCACTTCATCTTACCCTTAGCCTTGTCATTCTTTCTGCCCAGCTTCTGTTGTTGTTGTTGCTATACTTTCTTGGACCATACCTTTTTATTTTGTGTATTCTCAACCTTAACTTCTTCCTTTTTAGATTTATTTGAACTTTATCTGTGTTCCCTTCCTGGGCCATCATTTTTCTCATCCTTGGGCTGTGCTCCTTAGCCTAATTCCCTTGTTCTCCTTTTTACCATCCTTGTGTAACAAGCTAACAAGTCTCTCGAAAGTTGCCTCCATTGCACGGAAATCCTCATGAAGCTCGAGAAAATTAGCCGCAGGTGATACTACTGCAGCTACAAATGGAGGTTAGGCACTTCATTGCCCTTCGACATGTGCCATAGTTTAAATATGCCTACGACATCATGCTAGATGGGAACAATTTTCGGGAAGAATTAGTTCCCCAGACAAAAAGGAATCAAGCGGAGAATCGAGAGATATTACATATGGCTTTCGGGAATATGTTTTTCAAAACAGACTTTTCTTTTTGAAAATGCTTTCTTTTAAAACCTTTTTGAAGATAATTTTCAAAAACTTTATCCAATTTGGTAACCTTCAGCTCTGATACCAAATGTGACACCCCACGTCCATTAATGTCACTCACAAAGAGAATGCATTAAGTTTCATGAAGCATTATAAGTAAACAGAACAGAAATATTACAAGACAGATATATTTAATAATAGCGGAATAAAAAACTTATTTATCATAAAACACCGTGGTCCAAAAATTCAAATGTCTGAAATACAAAAACCCATTACAGCATCAAAGCTATTGTCTTGTACTATCAGAGCACATATATACTTAAAAGAAAACATAATTCCCCAAAAAGAGACAAAGCCATAGTAGAGATAAGAACTTGAGCCATACTTCAAAAGCAGCTCCTAGCAAGATGATAACCGAGTCCTGACTAAGCCTGAGAATTCCCACCCTTAGAGCCTGCGGGGAAACAGAAGAAAGAAGAGGAAACAAAAAGGGTCAGACATAAAGTCTGGCGAGTCATGTTACTTTTAGCAAGTAAATAAATAAAAGCAGCATGACATGCATATAAAGTGGATAAGAGAGATTACAACATAGAAGGCATATGTGACAAGGTAGACAGGATAAGGTGTATATGCTTCTCTAATAATTACTCTGCACTATTACTAGTATAACCAGAATGAGATGATCACTTCCACTATAAGGTGGTAGATTTAGGCATACGTCCAAATGTATCCTAACTACTACCCTAATCGATCGGCTCCATAATCCGTGAAGATACTTTGTGCCGGCCCCATCGTAGGTTGTATCACGTCCTAAAGTGGTAACCCCTCGCTGATATGCACAGCCCCATATCTACAGGTGTCACGGTCATCTTATCCCCCTCTGCCCGGCTCATGCACACACATGGCTAGGTCTGTTTGCGCTGCCCACACCGTCCTCCACATTTGGATCTCTTACAATCAGTCCACTAAGCGTGCCCTTCTCCGACCTAGTTCGGAGTACATGTTTGATATCTAATTCAGGTTACTGGCTGAAACGGGTCCAACACAATATGATACAAGCTCTCCCTTTTGTCTTGTATCCCCCACTAGATTTTCCATTTGATTATGTATACCCCTTGGTGTCTTTAATTACATATCTTTATTATTTACATCGGTTATGTATACCATTAGGTGTCTTTAATTACATAACTTTTTCGGGTTAAGTTTGTGGGCCTATATGTAAATATTAATATTACCCATCTACCCAAGATTTACTTAACCCTCACACTGACTCAAGCATGTTTATTTAACAGTTAAGTTTGTGGGCCTATATATACTAATATTACCCACCTAACCAAGATTTACTTAACCCCTATTCATGTTTATGTTCACACAATCCCTATGAATTCAACTAGGTTAAGTATTACAGACTAACAGGTTATCCCCATTCACATTGAATGCTTTTTACTTGCCAAAGTTTCACTTGTTTATTAATTTAATATAAATATAACTTAATCCATTTAAGTTCATTAATAATCCCTATTACCTGTTATTCTTTAGATTGTAATTAACAGAAGTAATCTTGCAATTTTTCACCCCTGGATTGCAATTAATGGAAGTAATCCTACAATCCCTTTTGTATTGTCTGTTTCCATAGTTACAATAACATCTTTTACTTTATATTTAATTAAGTATACTTCTTCTCAGTTCACCTGTTCATATTTAACATATCAATACAACTTGATGTTGTTTACTTATTAACTTAGTTTTCTTAACTTAGGTTTACTAATAAGCTTTCTTTCCTTTTATTATAACTTATGTTATAATTTCCACTTGTCCCTAGGACAAGCCTACCTATTATATACAACATTTTCATTAAGTAATTAATCATAATAGGTTACTATCACTCCTTGTTTACTCCAATTCATTACCATGTCCATTTATGGTTATAATGGGCTAGACCTCCCACATTAGGCCTACAACTTGTGGATGCTGGATATGTTGGTTGGGTCCGGGCAGACTTCTTCCAAAAGTTGGGCCTAACCTTGTGTCTTAGCCCATCTAGGATTTGTTCACTTAGACCTCTCGCATTAGATTCACCACTTGCAATCGATGGATATGCCGGTTGGTTCCGGGCAGACTTCCACCTCAAGTGCAATCTAACCTCGTGTCATAAGTGCCATTACAATTTCTAATTACTGTAATCCTAGGCATTTCAATTATTAATTTATTATACCTATTTCTTTTATAGCTGTTATTCCTCTTTTTCCTCAATTATGTTCATAATTAATATATTCCCAAATTCATGTTCTCATTTATTACTCAATTTATGCCAAACTTCCCATTTACAATTTATGCCAATTTTACCGTTTTCCCTTCGTCCCCAATCTAACGCATCCGTATAAATTTAGCGTCATGCCTAGGCTAGAAAGTATCCTAGCCATGAACAATAAAAGGGAAAGATGACGATGGTGATTATTTTAACAAAAGAGACATAAACATGTAATTGACATGGTCATAAGGTGGACATAGAAAAATAGATCTAGTGAGCATGTGATAATAAAACTAGATCTAAGATACTAAGGATATCATAATAGGCATGAATAAATAAGGATTCATATTTCCAGTTAATGATAGATCTAAATTAATCACCACATGATAGGTAAAGTTTAAGATCCACAAATGTGACATGGTAAGTTAACCACAAACGAATTAGATCTATAAGGGTAGATCTAGCATGACATGAAAAATTAACCACAAACGAATTAGATCTATAAAGATAGATCTAGCATGGCATGATAAATTATCCACAAATGAATTAGATCTATAAAGGTAGATCTAGCACGACATGATAAATTATCCACAAATGAATAAGATCTATAAAGGTAGATCTAACATGACATGATAAATTATCAACAAAAGAATTAGATCTATGAAGGTAGATCTAGCATGACATGATAAATTATCCACTAACGAATTAGATCTATAAAGGTAGATCTAACATGACATGATAAATTATCCACAAACGAATTAAATCTATGAAGGTAGGTCTAGCATGACGTTATAAATTATCCACAAACGAATTAGATCTATAAAGGTAGATCTAACATGACATGATAAATTAACCACAAACGAAGTGGATCTAACACGCCATGATAAACTAACCTCAAACGAATTAGATCTAACATGACATGATAAATTAACCACAAACTAATTAGATCTAACATGACATGATAATATTTAAGATTTAAGGATGTCATAGATTCACGATTTATAACAAATCCAAATCACAGTCATATCACATTTACTTTTAATCAATTAAATCTAAAAGTAACTAACTTACACTGTTTGGATTTTAGAAGGTAGAAAAGAAATTGTTGGTGTTGAATCTCATATCTATAGTTGAAACGCTTGAATCTTTTTAAACTTGATTTTGGAGAAGAATAGGCAATTTAATTGAGGTTGCAGCAGAGTCTCGCCGTCACCATTATTTTTCAGATGAATAAAACTAGGTTTAGGTCCTTTATATAGCCTAGGGTTTAGGAATCTAGCTCCAAAATCGGTCCAATATCAGAAAAACGTATACTGCCCAGATCTGCAGGGGGATCGACCCCCCACATGAGTGTCGACCCCTGGGTCGACCCAGCGGTGTCTCGGGTTGACCCCAAATTGTCAGCCCTTTCCCTGTTTGGCGCATCGGTTTTGTATTTTGCTGATTTTTGAATTTTGAGTAATATAAATATATATATATATATATTCTCCTTATATGCTTACAAACTTTAATAACGTCTTCATATGAAGTCCGTTTTTCGCAAACTTAGTGTCTATCTTGACCAAAATTTCGAGACGGACGCAATGGCGCGGTCCTTTCTATTTAATTCTGAGTATTTAATTAAGTTTTCCTTAATTCATTGTTAATAGTGTATTTCGAATTAATTATTCTTTAATTTATCATTTTTAGTGTGGTTGAAATTTTGGGGTGTTACAAATCCATGCATAAACACGGATGGTTTTTACCTTACGATAACTGAAAACATTGTTTTTAAAGTCCATACTCTTATAATATTATGATAATGTCTAAATCAAATAAATAGCAATCTATTGGAACACTCTCATCTCACGTTCCACATATATAATATATAATCAAAAACCACAGGCAATTATTGGATAATGGATTCCAACTGGCAAGGTATGGGACCACCTTCCGATAGTGTATCTCTATAGAGGAATGCACTGGGTTCAACAAGAACATCTTGTAACCCAGGCTAAACATGACCGGTCATTCATTTCGCTTGAGTGAATCGAATGTATTATCACCAACGGTTGGGATCAGTAAGCGTTTCCTGAAAGGGACAGCATCGAAATAGTTTAAAGAAGTAAATGGAATTTGTCTAGATCAGGTGACAATACACCCTAAATGGGTGCTACCACTTAGCCATGCGACCTACCCGATTTTATACCTTTTTGGTTGTAAGGCTTGAGGCCATGCTTATCTGTGACAAATCACACATTTATTTACTTTGAATGTCACATCGTCATACCCGCCAAATCACAAATTGATTTCTCTAAAAATATCATGGGTATATAGCTAAGAGAAACGAATTCCTCTTCCACCAAACGAAATACATTTGAAGAGATCAACTTGCACAATTTATTAAATATACACTGTAAGACATTCTTCCATACAAGTTGTCTTGGGACTGGAAAAAACAAAGGCACTATTCTGTAAACCCATCTTAGGCAATTTCTACCTAGGATTTGCCAGAACAACCCTTGCATAAACTCTATACGGAGTGGTTTTAAGATAATAAATCTAATCCCGGTCTCTCCGTATTGACAACGGAAAAATAGTCAAAAATTTTGATAGTCAGTTGTTTAACTATCAAAGGAAAACATTCATACACACAACGATCTTATTTCCAAATGGAAATTTTATCGATCAATCATTAGTCAACATTTTTTCCTTTAAATTAATTTAACATTAATTTATTCATTTCTCATTTCCATATATTCATAAATTTTTATTTACTAAATTTAGAAAATATACGTTATTAACATTGGAAAACATATCAATTCCATTTCACGCGTCATTATCCTCCCACATCTATCAGTTTCTAACTGTAAACTAGTAAGAGAACAATTCCCTGAATATCAACCCTGAAGGCCGAAACCAGCATCACATCGATACCCAAAAAGCTGTTCAACAAACTAATCTCCAATTAGTTTCTAATTTCCTTAACTCCGTTTCTTAACTTCCTATTAAATCATTGCTTACGCAATTCTCGGATTCAGTTTACGAATCTAATTCTTTTATTAAAAAAACATTGATTATAATGATAACGTTATAATCCATACTTTCAAAATATCTAACTTCAAAATATAACTATGTATTCATTAATTTGAACAAATTCATTTTTGAATTTAGTACTTCCCAACAATTACCAATTTCCTTTTATAACTATTTTAATTCTGCAAAATGTTTTCTTTTAAATTGTTATTCACTTTAAAACGTGAATATTATTCCTCTATTGAAAACTGGACTCGATTTATAACTCAAAACTTGATTTCATAATTTAAATACCAACACAAAACGTATGTAGTTGATTGTCAACTAACAATCACCTATACTATAATGTATTTTATTATTAGTAATAATAAAAGGTGTTTGCAGTCACTACAAAAACCGGTCAGCTTTGCCAAATATATATATATATATATATATATATATATATATATCCACCTTCATGTTAGACCATTGGATAATAATATTCGTTTCAGTCTTTTAATTTTGTTAATAATCATCCAATATAATTGGAGCTAGTACTATTTCTTTGTTTTATTTTGATCTATACTTAGGCAAGTATCATGATCTTTGGGCTTAAAAGATGTGACCTACTTATTAGCATTTCTGTTGCATGTACTGGCTATTTAATAGCCTTAAACTCTTTCGGTGGGACAAGTGATGTTGAATCTAAATTTTTCCATAAATTTCACAACCAAAGTATTCCAAGAAGTAATGGAGTCCGCTTCCAGCTGCCTGAACCACATTGCTGCTATTTTTATTAATTAAAGCGAAAAGCACTTCACCATAACATTTTCTGAAGCGGATAGGACCTTCGTCTGATGAATATACCTATCTCATCAAGTGGGCAGTCGGATCATTCTTAACATCATAAGTGTTGATCCACTCTTTGTTGATCTTTGATTTGAGGTACACAAGTGATTACAACTGAAATCCCCAAATTGATTTAGAAATTAGGGTTTACTCTAGAGAAAAAGAGTACAAGAATGAGAAATGAGCAAATCGCCCCCAAAATGAGACCCCTGGTGTCTAATTTATTTCACTATAAATTGTAACAAGCTCTGATTCACTCCGAATCAGTTCCATTCTGTAGCCGTCGTCCATACAATCCCAACAGATCTTGTTTTGTCAAATTCTGACATTGTACGAGAAAGTTATTGATCTTATAATTTGATATGCTATTAGAATTAACTTAAGCTTAAATTAAATAGAGTTGGGACTTACTTTTCTAAATATGGTAGGGATAGAGATGGTTGTGAATAGCTTTACAAATCAACTATATTATTGTCCTACACAAAATAATAACAAATACTTTTAACATAATAAAAAGTCATGTTATTCCTGTTTATTCCAAAGAATTGCAATTTTCATTAAAGCAAGATTATTATCTATAAAATCTTATTTTGTTGAATAGCAATAAGCATCCTTTGTTATTATTCATGAATATCTTCAAAAATAATAATAAACATATCGAAACATCCCAAATTAATTTTATCATTTCTTTTCTTTTCCAAAAACTGTTATTTATAAATAACACATACAAACTATGGATAATCACACTTTCCATTATTTAGCATATTTTAATATCATTAATCAACTTTATTCATTTTATTTCAATGAACAACTCATATATTCAAATCCATCACTTATTTCAATTAAAATTTTAATAGTGCAATGATCAGTAAAAAAATAGTAAACTTAGACTTGATGCATCCAAAATGTCTCAAATATCAAATAATTGTCAACATATCATGTAATAAACTAGTAATCATATATGTTCTTCGAAAGTCAATAAATTTATACTTCAAATTCAATTATTAAATTAAAGAACTCATACCGGCTTTTGCAAATAATCTACAAACTCATGTAAGCCATACGTGTGTTTTCTCTCCATGTTATTTGTCACATGTTCTCCTTTTCTATAAAAAATTGGTGGTGAAATTTTCATAAGCTTTCTTACTATTTCTATTTAATTTTGTTCCTCTTTCTATTCTTTAAGTTAGCATGCAATCTTTCCATTATTTAATTTAAGGAAAATTTGGATAAGGGAATAGGATGTGCCTTAGAAATCCAAGAGGGAGAAAAAAAAACAAAAAAAGAGTATGAAGGTTAGGTAATTTCTTAAAATAAATCATTTATAACATTGGCCTAATCAAATTCTAATTATAAATCTTTATGAATTTTATTCAAATCCTATTCACATTTCGAACATCGAAATAAATTCCATCGACTCCTTTTTAAAACAACTCCCAATTTCCCGTTTCAAATTCATTGTTGAATTTACAATCCAAATTATCCACTGATAATTATTTTTATTTCATTTATAAACATTGTTTATAAATCACACAACTTGTTTTTATTAATAAACAAGTTACTTATTTCTAGCCCATTCGAAATTCCATTTCTATTTTAAAATAGATTTTCCCTTTTCAATTTCATATTCCATCCTTTATAATTCCCTTTATAAATGTTAAGTTTGCATTCCATTCTCACCATTGTTACTTTATCCGATCTCCAGCTCCTCCTTTTAATCTAAATCCATGCATTACTCTTAAACCATTTTTTTCTCGAACAGCCCAAACAGAACATATCGAATCTCTCCAGTATTCTTGCTAGTACATTCAAGTCCACCTACCACCCTCGATCCCTTCAAAGTAACTCGAACTCAACCCCGAAGCTTTTGACTTCGAGCCTCTACGCGTGTACTACACTGACCAACGTCAAGCTTCTCTTAACATTTTTCCCAACTGTTTTTTTATGTATGTCGTATGTATACCCTTCACCCCATACAGTAACGCCAACGTAACAAGTCCATACTTCCTCTTCTTTAAGTCCACACTCTCATAATTTTCTCACCACGTCGCTCCATTCCTCTAACCGTTACTTCTAGACTGGATACCCCTTCACATGTTCAGCTTCTCCTTTTCCTTTTGAACGCTCCGGTCACGTGTTCTTTGTTCGGACCGCCTTACTCTTCTTCCATTACACCCGCTGCCATGCATCTATTTCTGAGCTCGAGGAAAACCTTCAGATGCTTAACCCTAGTTCGCTCCGTTGTGTATTTGCACTTGCGTAAACTCCTTCATGTTGCATCGCGCAAAGCAAGAGAAATGGACGGAAGGTCTGTTCAGTGATTTTAAGAATCAAAAGACTGCTTCGCTAAAATTATTATTTCGAGTATATTTGAGGAAGATTTAAACTGGTGTTAATTTTGTGAAGCCATCCAAAACATGGAAATGTTTGACTTCGATTATTATAGCCATTAAAACTGCGGCTTTTTTTTGCTGAAGAGGGAAGGATGAAGACAACACTCATATATTTATACTTGAGGATCCTTATTTGCTAAGTAATAGTTGTTGGGTGTACGTCTTCTTTAGCCCATTTTAGATTTCATTAAATTCAGATGTGCTAAGATGTATATAGCTTAGGGTAGGGACTAAACTTATCGATTGAAATGAAATATAGGTTCCATGTTTTATACTTCAATGCTTAGGAGCTAAGCTTACACATATTTATCTTATTATATTATAAATTTTACACAACTAGACTTGCTTCTTCATTGTTTAAAAGCTTAGTAAGAAATAGATGCTTGCGTGAATTTGCATGAGTGGTCTGCGTCTTAACTCTTAGGGAGGAAAAAGGTGGTTATACGATGTCTTTCTCTACACGTTCTTCTTTACTTCGACATGACGTATTAGGCACGTAGGCCTGCTCTTCTGTGTTTCGAAAAAGAGACAATTTATTTTGGCATTAGGGAAAATGTACATTTATTTATTTTTAAGTTTTAAAAACTATATGCCCGCTACGTACACTACGTTCAATTCCATCCATTGCCATTTCAAAATGTTACGTTCGTCGGTACGGACCTGACGTCACTTGTTTTATCCAATCCCATTACTACCTGACAACGTCATAAATTAAATACAGTATTCATTTTTTATTTTAAATTAATATACCTATAACACTCATCATTTAATAATACTGTTTTGATGGATGATGTGTGCCATTACAATCAAAAATGTTTTCAAATATGAGTAAAAGATTGCTACTTTCATACCGAATAGGTAGTTTTCTTAGTGGTCAAGTAATCATGTAAAACGCTGCCTCATAATTGAAATTCTACAAATTAAGATATCTATAACGCTCATCATTAAATAAGACCCTCTGGGCCTCGAATTTGAGTGAATAAGATCAAAAAAGTTTACAATGAGAAAAAGATTGATATTTGTATATTGCAATAGTAGGCAGCATAGTGGCTAAGTAATGGCATAAAATATCGCCGCACAATTGAAATTCTACAAAGTTACGATACCTAAAACACTCGTCATTAAATAATACTATTTTGGTGGATGATGTGTGCCACTACAATCAAAAACATTTTCAAATATGAGTAAAAGATTGCTACTTTCATACTGAATAGGTAGTTTGCTTAGTGGTCAAGTAATCAAGTAAAGAGCCGCCACATAATTAAAATTCTACAAATTAATATACCTATAAGGGTCATCATTAAATAACACCCTCTAGGCCTAGGATTTAAGTGAATAAGATCAAAAAAGTTTACAAATATGAGAAAAAGATTGATATTTGCATATTGCAATAGTAGGTCGCTTAGTGACTAAGTAATAGCATAAAGCACCGCCATACAATTGAAATTCTACGAGTTACGATACCCAAAACACACGTCATTATATAATATTGTTTTGGCGGATAATGTATGCCATTACGATCAAAAATGTTTTCAAATATTAGTAAAAGATTGCTACTTTCATATCGAATAGGTAGTTTACTTAGTGGCCAAGTAATCATGTAAAGCGCCGCCTCATAATTGAAATTCTACAAATTAAGATACCTATAACGCTCATCTAAAAATAACACCCTTTTTCGGATGACTTGGGCCATTACGATCAAAAATGTTTTCAAATATGAGTAAAAGATTGTTACTTTCATAACGAGTAGGTTGTTTGCATAGTGGCCACATAATCATTTAAAGCGCCGCCTCATAATTGAAATTCTACAAATTAAGATACCTATAACGCTCATCATTAAATAACACCCTCTGGGCCTAGAATTTGAGTGAATAAGACTGATATTTGCATATTAGAATAGTATGTGTGTGACGGCCTGCCCCGCACTAGCCGGCATTACCTCCGAAAGTGCACTGTATGCATGCCCAACTAGCATGGGACGGTCGCCAAAGAAAGGAAAGAAGAGAATGAACTAATCAAAAACCTGTAGAATGTCTCACAGCGCATGGAACAAAATATAATAACAATGTACTTGACATAAAACAGGCGAGACAGTGCATAAGCTGATAACTGAAACCAACATCAACATCAGAGTAGCGGAAGTCTAAATACAGCTTATTACAACTTTAAACTGTCTCTAAAGCAAAAGAAAGCTAAAGTAGAAGATGCACTACTAATGCCCAAGAAGTAATCTTCAACAACACAGGGAGAATATCTATATGCATCATACGTGGAAGCCTCCTGCTTGTCTCCGGATCAGCTACTCGTGCATACCCAGCTAAGGTGTCTCTAGTCTGCTCGTGAGAGCACCAAGAGTAATAAGAAGAGACAAAAAACTCTGGGTCAGACAAAAAGTCTGGTATGAGCGATAAGCAGCTAAACAGAACAATAACAGGTATACTAAACATACATGAACCTGGACCTGCAACCAAAGAGTTAGCACTACATACCGTACAATACTCTAAGGTGCCACTAAACAGATGGTGTAAAGATAACGGGGGTGGGGTGTGCATGTCATAATGATGACAAACAAATCAAACAAAGCAACTATCCTCACATCTCTCATTCAGTGCGTAAAGCATACGATATCTACTGCTTCGATCACTAGACCCATTGAAGTAGTGACGGAGTTCGACTTGTACATCTACTGCTACTACCAAGCTCACCACATGGAGTCATGACCAAATCTTTACAAATGACCCCACTTCATTGGTCTATAGCTCTTTAGTTGTACCTAGGCCACTTTGGCCCTGAATCCATTTACGTGCTCCCTACACATAGTGATCCAAAGTTATAGGCATTGACAACCCCTTAGCACACATCCCGCAGCAAAGCCCAACTCATGAAGTTAACTCGTTGGTTCCCAACTGGATCCTGAGATCTACTTCCTATTTGTACTTCCTTTGCATCTTGGGTTTTGGTCGAATTGGAGTTGGCCTTCAGAAGATTCGTCATGTAGAAATAGAAGTACACATCTGGTTCGATTCGGTTCGGTCACCCACGCTCGGTTCGGTTCATTCACCCATGCTCGGCTCGGTTCGGGTTCATCTCCTCCATGCGGTTCGGTTCAGCTTCTCACACGTGGCTCGGTCCGGTCCGGTGGTAAAGTTCCAAGGTCCTCCTTATTGAAACACCCCACCCTCCATTAAGGTCACTCACAAGGGACTGTCTTAACTTTGGTGGAGGTTTGTAAGTAAAAGTCACAGATAAAACACAAGACAGGTATAAACACATATATATATATATATAAGCAGCGGAAAACATCAGACATTTATTTCATAAAATACTTGTTCATACAGCACATTTCGATAATTGTCTCATAACAACTTCCAAAACATTACAACCTCATTTCTGTCTTGGTTTTTAAATAAAGAAGCATAAAACGTGATTAAAACTGCACAAATCCCCATAGAGTGTGACCAACAGTCATAGCCAAGGAAAGAGACTCCAAACCGTACATTAACTATCTTGAAGCTTTTAGAGAATCTGACTAAGCCGAGTTATTTCCTCCCTGTGGACCTGGGGGGGAAACAGAAGAAAAGAAGACGAAAGAAAATAGGGTCAGCCATAAAGCCCGGTAAGTCTAGTGACTCTTTAGTATGAAAATAAGAATAAGGGCATGATAGGTATAAACTGGAACAGGTAAGTATCATAAACTAAGATGAAGTAGTTTTGAAACGAATATACTATGGCACCCCACACTATATCTCTGCACCTACTTTTATTATCTTAACTGTCACCCCATAATGGAGGTAAAGTGATCCACTTTTCTAAACATCGGCTCCTACTCGCATAATCATCTGTGTCCTATGGCCCCCAGAGATTGTAGATACCTATGCTGGCCCCACCATGGGGTGTATCAAGTCCCATGGTGGAGACCCGACACAAACCTTAGAATGCATAGGTTATACTACTTGTGCCCCCAGTGCCCTGTTTGTCTGCTCCGAAGTGTGTGCACGCCCGCACTCCGTTAGAACCCACACTGTTGCACCCACCGCCGTCGCTTTGACCGCTAACAATCAGCCCAATAATCATGCCCCACCCTGCCTTGTTTCAGGGTCCATGATACCTAATTGGGTTACTGCTGAAATGGGTCCCCGTTACTAGGGTTTTCTAGTCTAACATGTTATGTGGTTAAGTATCTGTATTTACCTAACCCCACCCATCAATTTCATTAACATGTTGAATTGGTTAAGTGTTTTAGTTAACTTAACCCTACCATCCTGACTAGTCTGTCCTTAGTCTTTTAAAGCACCGACCACTCACATTAGACAGATATTGTTATGGTTACTGGATGTGCCAGTCGATTCCGGGCAAATTTACACCGTAACTCAGTCTAACCTCAGGTCCTTATTAGGCTCAATGCTTAACCACCTACATTGGATAGGTATTGTTGTGACTACTGGACAGCCGGGCGGGTCCAGGCAGATTTACATCACAACTCAATCCAACCTCGTGTTAAGCATATTCGTATTTTCTAAATTTACATATTTGTCTTTATTACTGAATATATGTAAATTTGTCAACAATTAAATGTTATGGCCCACATTCCAAGTTTAACATTTTGGTATAAGAATTTATACCGTTTAAATGCCACCAATTTTGGCATGTGACAAACATGCCAATTTCATATATTTTTATGTCAAGTTTTATTAATATTCCCAAAGTTACCCCGTTTAAACATTAGGCTAACAATCTTAGCCTAATTTTCATTCGCATAGTTCTAGCATATAATATTAGGCTAAAAACTTAGCCTAATTTAGCGCACGCAAATAGGCATACAGGAATTCATAAACATAAACATGACATAGGTGTAAACTTGGCATAGTCAATATGAACATCATAGGTGTGAACTTGCAAAATAGCCAACATGAATGTCATAGATGTGAACTTGCAAAATAGTCAATATACATATATGTGAATTTGCAACATAGCCTAAATCAATTTTACGTATATGTGAATTTGCATTGAAATAAGGGTCTAACCAAATAGGTGTCACATGAATTAGCATATGATTTAGACAACATAGGTCTAAACTTGTTTTTGGATCTAGGCATAACATCGAACATCACTAGCACATGATAAGAATATGACATTTTCATAAATATGTATAACTTTATGATAAGGGTGTGAACTAGATCCAATCGCATATCTAATTACAACATGAAACATGTACTAAAGTGGATCTTGACATAGACCAAATTAGAAACTTGCAACTTTTGTATAAACATAGGGGCATGTATATGAACATAACCATTTAGGCATAAAGATTTCTAGCATAAAGTATATACATGAGGTTCTAATCACAAACGGCCTATATAATCACATAAACATGAACTATACAACTTGCTTGTGATGTTATTGTCATTCTAAAAGTACAATAGGATCAACATCAATCTTAATTATACCACAAACATCCCAATTTTATTCGCAACACAATCATTTCAATACATAGATATGAATTAACATCGTCGTTACATAATAGCACAATTCCACTTCCAGTTTACATCGAATCAAGTCTTAGTTTTATTCTCATCGGAAAAATCACTATACTTACAACGAACGACGAAATTGGATTCTGGGTTCTGAATTCTGGATTTGATATGTTTTCCTTTGGGTAGACTAACATTGTTTTGATTCGTGTTTTGCTTTAGCATTGGCTTGTCTCTAGGCTTTCTAACTGACGGCCACTCCTAGTTTCTTTTCAGCAGCATGACGGCTTTAGTATTATATTATTGTGAGAATTTAGGGTTAAACTTGAGTTGTATTTATAGAATTTCAATCTAATTAGAGCCGTCGATGAAGCTAGAGTGAATCCAGACCATCCATCTCAAGAGAAGCCAATCAAAAAGTGACATGTAAGCCCTAGTGACTCAGCCAAGACTCAGAATTCGACCAGACCCTGACCAGGCCAACCAGGGCCTGACCAAACAGGGTTTCAGGCCTGGGCGCACTTGCCAGATGCGCCAGTGCTAAAATTGTACTGGCGCACTTCCCAAGTGCGCCAGTGCAATTTTGTTCTGGCACAATTCCCAAGTGCGCCAGTGTATTCTGGCCCGTTTCTGGTTTTTCTGCCCAACTTCGTTCGTCTATATCTTCTTCATACGATATCCGTTTTACGCAAACTTGGACTTTATCTCAAGCGGAATTTCGAGACGAACGCAATGGCGTAACCCATTTCCCTTGATTTCATCATTTAGAATTAATTATACTTTAATTTGTTAAGTTACAGTTGACAGAAAATTCGGGGTGTTACATTCTCCCCTCCTTAAAGGATTTCGTCCCCGAAATCTTTAAGTCTAGGAGAACGTAAGTCTTAACATCCAATCGTCCATCTACTCAACCAACAAACACAGGCGTCCTTTGTCCTTAAAAGACTTCTAATGCTTTATGATTATATGCACAGTGTGTGTATATGTCCTTAACTAATGCAAAATCAGGCGGTCTACTGATCCTGTTGACCTCCTTAATGCAAATCATGTAAGTGTCATGAATCCATTATGTATGCAAATTTGTCCTTACTCATAATTCTACATGAGTGCGCAACCATCAATACAAATGCGACATCCATATGACAACATATCAAGTTTCAACCACATAAATATATGAATACATATATGCATATGCAGTATGAAGTGATTGAGCCGATCTAAAACCTAGGTTGTGTGTGTATATGCATCCACGAGCAACCACTAACAACCACTGGCAACCACTTGCAGCCATCAACCATAACATGTTTCAAATACATGTTTAAATCCAAAGGGGTTTCTACCTAAGGATAAAGGATAATATCAAGGAGATATACCTAAAAAGATAGATACAAGCACAACTTAAGGAAAAAGAGAGGTCAAAGATGTACCCTCAAAAAGAAAAGGGTAGGTCGCGCGTATTCTATCCTCAGTTTCCCAAGTCGCGTCTTCCTTGGCGTCACTCCACTGAACCTTAACGAGCTTCACTTCACGGTTGCGTAGCTTTTTGATTTCAGTTCCTACGATTTGAGTTGGAACTCTCATCACAGTTGCTTTGCGTTCCACTTTGGCTTCTTCTAGAATGCTTGGCTCCACCACTTCCGCTGATTCATGTAGACATTTCCGGAGATGAGAAACGTGAAAGACGTTGTGAATTCCAACCAATCTTTCAGGCAGATCTACTCTATAAGTCATTTTCCCAATCTTCTTGATGATAGGGAACGGTCCTACAAATCTTGGTGTTAGCTTTCCTGCGGATCCAAAGCGAACGACATTCTTTAAAGGGGATACCTTAAGGAAAACCCTGTCCCCAACCTCAAACTCAAGGTCGGTCCTTCTTTTGTCGGCGTAGGATTTCTGTCTGCCTTGGGCAGACTTCATTCTCCTTCGTATCAAGTCCACTTTTTCTGAAGTCTCTCTAATCATGTCTGGCCCAAGTATAATCTTGTCAGTGGACTCCCACCAACAAGTTGGTGATCAACAAGGTCTTCCATACAAAGCTTCGAAGGGTGCTATACCGATGGTGGCTTGGTAACTGTTGTTATAGGCGAATTCCACTAAAGGAAGGTGATCCTCCCAAGACCCTCCAAAGTCAAGAACGCACAGTCTCAGAAGATCTTCTAGTACTCTATTCACCCTTTCTGTCTGACCATCAGTTTGGGGGTGATAGGCCGTGCTCAAACATAACTGTGTGTCGACAGCTTCTTGTAGACTCCGCCAAAATTCGCTTGTGAAGATGGGGTCTCTGTCACTCATTATGCTGGAGGGTTTTCCATGGAGTCGAACTATTTCCTTGAGATAAAGAGAAGCTAGAGACGAAGCAGTTCTTCTACTTTTGATAGGTATAAAGTGGGCGGTTTTAGTAAGCATGTCCACTATTACCAAAATGCTAGTATTACCTCTTCTTGACCTAGGCAACCCGTCAATGAAGTCCATTGTAATGCTATCCCACTTCCATTGTGGGACTTTAGAGGATGTAGCAGTCCTCCAGGTTTCTTTTGTTCCGCCTTGACCTATTGGCATGTCATGCACTTAGAAACGAAATCTGCCACGTCCTTCTTCATGCCGCTTCAATAGAAAACTCTCTTTATGTCCTTGTGCATCTTGTCTCCACCTGGGTGTATTGTCATCTTGGAATGATGTGCCTCCTCGAGAACCATCTTCACAAAATCCCTAGCTTGTGGGACGCATAGTCTTCCATCTCGCCTTAGCCAACCCTTATCATCGATGGAGTACCTATTGAGGTGACTGGAAGTTTCACCCCTAATTGTTGATCAATCACATCCACAAGTTGTGGGTCTTCTCGTTGTGTGGCCCCTATCGAGTCTAAAAGAGTGGGCCGTACTTCTAGGGATGCCAATAAACCGGGTATAAAATCTGAGGAGGGCCTAAAGTCAAAACTGGTTATATACTCCAAGCTTTGCCTTTCTACAAAGAGAGGGCTTAAGATCAGTTTCTTTCGGCTCAACACGTCTGCTACTACGTTGCCTTTGCCGGGAGTATAGGAAATTTCAAAATCATATGAGGCAGGAAACTCCATCCATCTTTGCTGCCTCAAGTTAAGATCCTTCTACGAGAAGAGATATTTCAATGATTTATGGTCAGTGTATAACTCGAACTTCTCACCTAGGAGATAATGGCGCCCAAACTTAAGCGCAAAGACGATGGCGGCCAACTCAGGATCATGGGTTGGGTAGTTCTTTTCATGCGCTTTCAATTCCACCATAAGCTACTACCCCCCCTTCTTGCATCAGAACAGCGCCTAGCCCCGTACCACAAGCATCCGTATATACTGTGAACATTTTGCTTCCATCTGGCAAAGTCAGAACTGGGGCTGTTGTGAGAGCTCTTTTTAATCGCTGGAAAGCAAACTCACAATCCAAATCCCAAGTGAACGCCAGATTCTTCTTTGTTAGCCTTGTGAGTGGAGCTGAGATTTTCGCGAAATCCCTAATGAACTTTCGGTTAAAACCAACTAGCCCAAGAAAGCTTCGAACTTCGGTTGCATTTCTTGGTGTCTTCCAATCTTGCACTGCCACCACTTTCGCGGGGTCCACAGCTAACCCCTCTTTGGACACTATATGCCCCAGAAATCTTACTTCCTTTCTCCAAAAGTGACACTTGGAGAATTTGGCTCTTAGCTGATGTGCACGGAGAGTATCCATGATCTCTTTCAGATGCTAAGCATGTTCTTCCTCATTCTTTGAGAAGATCAAAATATCGTCTACGAAGACCACCGCGAACTTATTGAGGAATTCTCTGAACACCCTGCTCATCAGGTCTACAAAATAAGCGGGTGCGTTCATCAAACCGAAATTCATGACAAGCCACTCGAAGAAACCGCCTGGGGTTCTGAACATCGTTTTATCAATGCTATATTTAGCTACCCTTAGCTGATGGAACCCAGTAGCCAGATCAAGTTGGGAGAAGACCGACGCACCTACAAGCTGATCAAACAAATCGTCTATTCGGGGAAGCGGGTGTCTATTCTTCTTAGTCAGCTTGTTTAGCTCCCTATAGTCCACATAAAGACGTAGTGATCCATCTGCTTTGGTGGCGAATACCACTGGAGCATCCCATTCTGAGATACTCCTTCTTATAAACCGCTTCTCGAGAAGCTCCTTAACTTGCTTACTGAGCTCCTTTCTCTCCTTTGGAGCCATGTGCCTAACAGGCAGAGCTACGGGCTTTGCATTATCAACAAGATATATGCGGAAGTCTATTTCCCACTTCGGAGGTAAGCCTTTCACCTCTTCAAAGACATTCAGATATTCCCAGACTACTCTAACCGACTGCAAATTCTCAACAGAAGCGTCAAGCGACTCTAGATAACTAAGCATAACAGCATTCAAGGGATTACAAGAAATTTCAAGATTGTTACCGAGCCGAGTCAAGAGCCTAACCACTCTTTTCTCATAATCAAGAATGGCACCATTACTGGATAACCAGTCCATGCCTAAGATCAGTCCATACCCTGAGAAGCCAAAAACAAAGGCACTACATCTAAATTCAACACTTAGAATAGAGATTTTCAAATCCAAGCAAACCATCGACAAATAAGCCGAGCCCCCAATTAGATTTGAAACAACCAAGGGATCTTCTACCATACTAGTGTCTAGGTGCAGAGATTCTACTAAAGCAGATGAAATAGAGGAGTGTGATGCACCAGAATCAAAGAGAGTGCGAAATGGATGATCATACAGATAAACCAAGCTTCCTACAGAAATATTTCTACCTCGTTCCTGTGGAGGTGCCACCAGCGCGTGAACTTGTCCGCCTGAGTTGGATCCAGTCCTCTGTCCCAGCCCCCGCTTCTTTGGGCAGTTCTTGGCCAAGTGTCCAGTCTCGCCACAACTGAAGCAACCACCATTCATCTTTGCCTTCTTCTTTCTGCATTTTTTGCTATATGTCCCACAATGCCACGGAAATTGCAATTTCTCTTTTCACGAGATTTGTTATTCTTCCTGCCTTTTTTGAAGTCTGTTTTCTTAGCCTGTAAACCTTCCTTCTTTTCTTCCACCTTAGTCTCTTTCTTGCCCTTGTCTTCCTCGTGTAGCAATGCCATGTCCACTAAGCTTTCATAAGTCGCTCCCGTGGATACATGAGTCATAACAAGGCTGTGTAGAGGCCCATTCAGACCTTTGACGAAGTGAAGGGCCTTCTTGTGTTGGGTGTTTACTAAATCAAGCCCAAATCTAGCCAGCTGATTAAACTGATTGACGTACTCTCTGATCATCATACTCCCTTGCTTAAGAGTTAGGAACTTTTCCATTTGTAGACTTCTCCCAGCTTGGTAGAGGAATTTCATCTCAAACCTGGTCCTGAAGTCTTCCCATGTTTCCATTGGCCTCTCCACATGCGTAACTTCCCACCAATAGGAAGCTTCATCCTTGAGCAAACACACTGCTAGCTGTATCTTCTGCCTGTCATCAACTTCGAAGATAACGAATAAATCTCCAGTCTCTTTCAGCCACTTCATTGCTACCACAAATGATTCAGTTCCATAAAAGTCCGTTCCTCCCATAGCCTTAAAGTCTCTACATGTCTTAGCGGAAGTGTTTCCACGAGGAGGAGGAGGAAGGGGAGGAGGAACTGTGCCACCGTAGGAGGAGGAATGTCTGCTTGGCCCATACCATTGGCCCTAGCCTCTAGGTACCTTCGGAACCAGCCAGGGATCGGTACGCCTTCTGGAAGGTTAAGATCTCCAGACATGCTGGAACAAAAAGGAAAGTATTCAAGATAAAGAGATAGAGGGATAGTGCATATGGCTCTGGGGAATTATGCCTTTTAAAAACAACACTTTTTTCTTGAAAAAGATGCTTCTTTAAACTTCTTTTTGAAAATATTTTCAAATTTTTTTTATCTAGTCTGGTAAATCTATGCTCTGATACCAAGTGAAACACCCCACCCTCCATTAAGGTCACTCACAAGGGACTGCCTTAACTTTGGTGGAGGTTTGTAAGTAAAAGTCACAGATAAAACACAAGACAGATACAAACATATATATATATATATAAGAAGTGGAAAACATCAGACATTTTTCTAATAAAATACTTGTTCATACAACACATTTCCATAATTGTCTCATAACAACTTCCAAAACATTACAACCTCATTTCTGTCTTGGTTTTTATATAAAGAAGCATAAAACGTGATTAAAACTGCATAAATCCCCAAAGTGTGTGACCAACAGCCATAGCCAAGGAAAGAGACTTCAAATTGTACATCAACTATCTTGAAACTTTTAGAGAATCTGACTAAGCTGAGTTATTTCCTCCCTGTGGACCTGGGGAGGGGGGAACGGAAGAAAAGAAGACGAAAGAAAATAAGGTCAGACATAAAGCCTGGTAAGTCTAGTGACTCTTCAGTATGAAAATAAGAATAAGGGCATGATAGGTATAAACTGGAACAGGAAAGTATCATAAACTAAGATGAAGTAATTTTGAAACGAATATACTATCGCACCCCCACACTATATCTCTGCACCTATTTGTATTATCTTAACTGTCACCCCATGCTGGAGGTAAAGTGATCCCCTTTTCTAAAGATCGGCTCCTACTCGCATAATCATCTATGTCTTACGGCCCCCAGAGATTGTAGATACCTATGCTGGCCCCACCATGGGGTGTATCAAGTCCCATGGTGGCGACCTGACACAAACCATAGAATACATAGGTTATACTACTAGTGCCCCAGTGCCCTGTTTGTTTGCTCCGAAGTGTGTGCACGCCCGCACTCCGTTAGAACCCACATTGTTGCACCCACCGCCGTCGCTTTGACCGCTTACAATCAGCCCAGTAATCGTCCCCCACCCTACCTAGTTTAACATGATACCTAATTGGGTTACTGCTGAAATGGGTCCCCATTACTAGGGTTTTCTAGTCAAACATGTTAAGTGGTTAAGTATCTGTATTTACCTAACCCCACCCATCAATTTCATTAACATATTGAATTGGTTAAGTGTTCTAGTTAACTTAACCCTACCATCCTGACTAGTCTGTCCTTAGCCTTTTAAAGCACTGACCACTCACATTAGACAGATATTGTTACGGTTACTGGATGTGCCGGTCGGTTCTGGGAAGATTTACACCGTAACTCAGTCTATCCTCGGGTCCTTATTGGGCCAATGCTTAACCACCCACGTTGGATAGGTATTGTTGTGACTACTGGACAGCCGGGCGGGTCCGGGCAGATTTACGTCACAACTCAATCCAACGTCGTGTTAAGCATATTCGTATTTTCTAAATTTAAATATTTGTCTTTATTACTTAATATATGTAAATTTGTCAACAATTAAATGTTATGGCCCACATTCCAAGTTTAACATTTTTGGTATAAGAATTTATACCGTTTAAATGCCACCAATTTTGGCATGTGACAAACATGCCAATTTCATATATTTTTATGTCAATTTTTATTAATATTCCCAACGTTGCCCTGTTTAAACATTAGGCTAACAATCTTAGCCTAATGAAACATGTACTATGGTAGATCTTGACATAGATCAAATTAGAAACTTGCAACTTTTGTATAAACATAGGGGCATGTATATGAACATAACCATTTAGGCATAAAGATTTCTAGCATAAAGTATATACATGAGGTTCTAATCACAAACAACCTATATAATCACATAAACATGAACTATACAACTTGCTTGTGATGTTATTGTCATTCTAAAAGTACAATAGGATCAACATCAATCTTAATTATACCACAAACATCCCAATTTTATTCGCAACACAATCATTTCAATACATAGATATTAATTAACATCATCATTACATAATAGCATAATTCCACTTCCAATTTACATCGGATCAAGTCTTAGTTTTATTCTCATTGGAAAAATCACTATACTTACAACGAACGACGAACTTGGATTCTGAATTCTGAATTCTGAATTCTGGATTTGATATGCTTTCCTCTAGGTAGACTAACGTTGTTTTGATTCGTGTTTTGCTTTAGTATTGGCTTGTCTTTAGGCTTTCTAACTGACGGCCACTCCTAGTTTCTTTTCAGCAGCATGACGACTTTATTATTATATTATCTGTATTAATTTAGGGTTAGACTTGAGTTGTATTTATAGAATTTCAATCTAATTAGAGTCGTCGATGAAGCTAGAGTGAATCCAGACCATCCATCTCAAGAGAAGCCAATCAGAAAGTGACATGTAAGCCCTAGTGACTCAGCCAAGCCTCAGAATTCGACTAGATCCTGACCAGACCTGTAATGTCCCGGATTTTTCTAGCCATTTATTTGAAATATTTTATTTATTTAAAATATTGATTTAAATCTAAATAATGGGATTTGACCATTTTAATATGTACGAACGATTAAAGTGGTTTAAATATTTAATAAGGTATGGGACATCGTTGGGTTTACATTCTTACAGTGAGTTTGAGTGTGTTTAACATTAAATAACTAAACTAAAGGTTACAATGATTTATGAAATTTCACGCCATCATTAGTTATAATAACAACATTAAAATAATGTAAGTATTAGTCGGATTGAACTAAACATATTGGTGGACCTCCGTAACAAAATAGATTTATTGATTGGTTTATTAACAATAGCACCCCGTTATTTGAATAACTAACATTACCAATATATCAGACCACATGTTTATTTGTACTTATTATGGACCCCACTCTTATATAACACTACATTTGATTTTTGGAAATATACCAGATGATCAATAAATCTTACAACATGTTTCCAAATATGATTCATATACAAAATTCACGGCTGCAATGTTTGAAGAAAGAAACAAATGAACAAACCAATTTATGATATACACAAGTACATTGCAACTCAATGAAAACAAGAGAGAAGAGCTTAGAAATAGTAGATTTTCACAACTGAAATGACAGAAAATATGTATACATTACAATATATTTTACAGTAAAGTATAGATATAGCTGTACACCGACAAACATGCAAATCCATACTCAACAACTAAGCAATTATCAAATCCATGTATGATATTTAGAATCCCACTATCGTCACTGCCATGGAGCAGCCGTCACCATCTCCAAATATACGCTACTGTCCACAAAATCAGCCTGAAAAGAAAGAAGGAAAAAAAAGAGAGGATGCTATTAATAGCTAGAATATATCTATATATATATATATATATATATAAAGTTGAAGATTTCAGAGAGAAGAAAATAAAGAAGGGAACAGAATAGGTACAGCTAAATCTTTGCAAATCTGCTAAAAGGGTAAACAAACATATGTACACATCCAAATCAGTGAAACAGGATATGTTATGTGTATACATATCACCAGTTTGACAAAACAAGCCGAGTAGCCAAAGAATGATGCATTAAATCTTCATAGGGCTTGAACAGCTAAGTAACAGCTAGGAACAAGCCATATCAAAAATCTGTACATCAAATCTTTAGACCAAAAGTTACAGCATTGAAACAACTGAAAAAAATACAGGGTAATGTACAGCTCGAAAACAGTAACACACAACAGTGAATGAATAGCCATAGGAACAGCTTAGAAAGATCTAAAATATTATAAATATACTGTTTTTCTTTTATCAAATCTGTACAGCTATAAGACAGTCAATACATAATTTTGCCTTGATATCACAAGGCAGTTCTGAAATCGATCTAACATAACAGAAGACAGGACCATGTGAACAAAACATAGACCATTCAAAAAGGGGATCAAGCAAGTGTACAACATAATTAACCAAATGTATAAGTACATTTTTCTACATCAAATCTGTGATGTATATGTATATTTTATATATGAGTTTCAAATCAAATTTATAGATAAAATGGGACAGGGCATAGCTGTACAGCTATGGATATATAGCTTATGCTTTGAATCTATAAAACTGAACCTAGAGGTCAAACAGAAAAATTGACAATACACAATATCCATCACAAAACCGAACTGTTCACTGTCAAGAACCCACGCAAAGATCAAACATCAATCACACACAGTTCGACAATTCATGGCAGAGCCGAATGAAGAAGTAAACGCCTAAATTATAGAGCAACTGTAAATATAACCTAGGATATAACCATTCGAAAATCACAGTACCCATCAACCATATCATAGCAGAAACGTAAGCACCTAGGGTTTAGACACAACTAAGTCTAAGAGATCTATGATTCGATATTACAGTAAACCGCAAGTATAAATACCAACCACAATCGTTTATTTTGGTGAACACAACAAAGAATAGAAACCGAATTCAAAGAAGAAGTAAATCAAAAACTGAAATTAAAATTTAGTAAGAGTTACTTAGCTTTTTGTTGGCGACTAGGGTTCGGCCTTCGGCCTTGAAACTTCGATGACCCTTCGAGAGTGCGGAGTGACTGAAGCAGAGGGAGAAGGAGTCTGGAGCGTCGCTGGCTTGGATCGATCGAAGCAATGGACGAGGGAGAATCGGTTTGACATGGAAGGGTTTCGGGTTTTCTTTTTCTGGAGTTTTGTGGCGGCTACGAAGTGATTAAGGGGATCGATGTTTTAGGGTTTTAAGTGGAAAGGGGGCGGGTTCAATCGGGTAATGGGCTGGACGGGAAAAAGGTGAGGCCCAATCCTTTTTATTTTTTTTTATTTAGTAAAGTTTGCTTAGTTTGAATTTCATATAAATTTCAAAAATTGATATCAAATGCAAACGTGGTCAGATTTCGAGGAAACGAAAAACGTCGGGACCGTGAAGACGTGTACTACACGATGGATGAGGTCAGAGTAGGGCAGGCAGCAACTAGATTTTTCAGAAAAATGAGATGTTGTTCAATTCAACTGAAAACAAGATGATTTATCGAAATCAATTCAAAGGTGAGTTAATCTCACTCAGTTATTTCCCGCTTATATTTTATAAGCTGGGTGTTTATTTTTGCGTGCTATGATTGCTAGAATTGACTGTTTGCTGATATATATATTCAGTTATTGTTGAACTGATGAGATTAAACGTCGTTTAATTTCAGTGAATCCAAACCGTTATTTTTAACGATTGGTTCCAAGAGAAGTAACTTACCTCACTGGTCACGTTTATAAAGAAACCGTGTTTTTAATAAACGAATTGTTTGACTGGTTGCTGTGGTTGACTTTGAATTGTCATTATAAACTGTTATGAGACCATTATTGAATTGTTTTGATGGTTGAATATTGACCTGAAATTTAACGGTTGCTTGGTTTAAACCAATGGGTATTATTGGTTGAGTGGTTGGCAGTACTTGGCCTGTGAATTTACCATTTTATAAATATCGATCTGCTCTCAGGTAAATCGACGAGTTAAGTTATAAAGTATATTTTATAACTGGAAATAGATTTGACAATCTATTATTTGAATTAAAGTTGTAAAAAGGAAATAAATATTTATTATTTACGAATTGAGATATAAATGGGCTTTTAAACGATTTTATAAAGAAAAGTAATAATAATCCTATTTTTGATTTGGGCCAAGTTAACTATATTTGATAGGGTTAATGGTAAATCTAATTATCCTTTTATTTTAAATTGATTTAAAGAAGTGAATTCAATTTAAAGTCGAGTAAGAAATAATTAGTGGAGATGAATTCGATTAAGAGATTATGGAGTGTTTTATGACCCAAGTGTTCGACGAACTTGGTAAATAAAGTTGGTAGGTAAGTATAAAGATTTGAATAAGTGTTTTTACTAAATGTTTCAAATTTAGTAAGGCGAATCCAAATTGGAATAATACATTAAAGGGGCAAATTGATGAGATGTTCGAACGAGAGTTTCAAATATAAAGAGAAAAGTTGAATAACCCAGATTTGAAATCGAGATTTGAAACGAGATTTTGTATCGATAGTGATGTGATAAAGCTAATATTTTTCTGAGGAAAGAACGGGTCGATCAAGGTCTGAGAGGTAACTAAAATACCCCAACTTGGTTGACCTCATTATTATCAAGGGACGGTATTAGTTTGGTGTAAGTGAAGGTGATAAATTGGTTTTATCTTATACAAGAAATACTGAACTCTAATGCAAGGGTTTGGGAAATTAAGGAATTTTGCAATACTGTTTTAAAAAGGAATAAGAATATTGATTCCAAATTTATATCGAACATTTGTTAGAGTTGATCGAATATAGTAGAGTTAATCAAACGTAGTTAGTCAGGAAGAGTTGCCATTGCATACGACTGCTAGCATAATTCGCAGGGCTACAGATAGCCTACGACGGTTGGATGTTTCCTGAGGAAATCAGGCGTAACCATTGTGATCGCTGCAGTCAAGCAAATAGAGTTAAGTCAAATATTTGAATTGATTAACAATTTTGTTAAATATATTTTAAAAGGCCAAGTCATGCCAAGTACTGAATCAGTGAAATCATTTTATTGACACATGTGTTATTTGATAGTTAAATCACCGACTATCAAAACCTGACCAATACGATTGTTGGTATGGAAAGACCGGGATCGAATTTATATTCGAAAACCATTCCGACCAACAAATACGTGAAGATATTTGAAGATGGTCGAGATGGAGCATTGAAGGCCGTGGATCTTCATAAGCGGAAGGACTACTAATAATCTTTGGTGAGCTCCTAGAGATGAACTGTGGTTCGGTCGTGGTTGGGAATCCACGGGTTGCAAGGACTACTCGCTACTGATCCATGGGGTGATTCCTATATGAGATGCAGTAGGAGAGTGCCTTCGGTTCATCCTGTTCCTGGATGACTTGTATGGACGAGTGTCTGACAAAGTATTTCCAAAGGAGATTACGTACGTTGATTTCTTCAAACGTACCATAGTTGATGGCGGAGAAATGGTTTTCTCTAGCCAAATAACTAGAGTATTTTTGTGGACGTCAATTAGTGATATCCAGAGGATCTGACGATGTGACATTCAAAGTGAATGGCGGCAGATGTTCGAGAAGAAATTCTGACTTCAAGCCTCATCAACCAGGAGATGACAAAAATCGGGCAGGCAGCATGGCTATGTGGGTCGCTCCCATTAGGGTGTATAATCACCTATCTAGAGAAATTCCTTTTGTTTCTTATTCTATCGATTCTGCCCATTCGGGAACGGTGGTTTGAGCCCAACCGTTGGTGGTATACATTCGATACACTCAAGCGAAATGAGTGGTCGGTCATGTGAGGGCCGGGTTGCAAGATGTTCTTGTTGAACCCAGTGTATTTGCCTCTAGAGATACACGGTCGGCAGGTGGTCCCATACCTTGTCAAGTTAGAAATCCAATATCCAATAAGCGCCCGCGGTTTTCGATTGTATACTATATACGGGAAGCGTGAGATGCAAGCGTTCCTCTAGTTTTGCTAATTATTTGTATTTAGACATTATCATAATATCAGATCGAGATATTGATTTTGAAAACTGGTTTGGGTTATCGTAAGGTAAAAACCGTCCGTGTTTATGTGTGGATCGGTCTTACGATTATCTTTTTCTTTCGAAAGGATTTTAACTTTAAAATCAAGTTGTGTGATACCTTAATGCTGTGCGAGTTTATCTCACTCTGGTCCACCAGACTGACCCGGTGTTTTGTAAATGCTCGGGTTAGACCGAGGTGTACAGGTTCAGGTTATCAGATACTGAGAAGTCCGGAGACGAGCTGAAGATGTTCAGATGAATGATATTCCGCTGTGTGATTATATATATGAGGACATATTATCAAAACTGTCCAGATGTGTGTTGTACTCTGATATTGTAAGTATTTTCAAAAGCTCTCAATAAATGTTTGTTTCTATATTATATTTTGTTTCGCTGCGATATGAGACTCTGTGTTGGTTCTTCTTCTTCTTCTATTCTAATATTTCTTTCTTTCTTACCTCACCCTCTAAATTCTTTCATTAACAATCCGGTGTTCTCGGTATTGGAGGATCGACATAAGATATGGTAAGGTATTTATGTTGATTTTCGAGGCCGAAAACCCTGGGTCGTTACAGTGGTATCAGAGCGAGGTTTAGTAATAACCTTGGCTCTGTGGCGTAACTCGATAGAGATGGGGTTAGTAACACCCTAGATTGAGTTTGAGTGTATATATATATGAAAGCGTATTTGTAAATTTTATATACAATGTTTTGTATTGTGTTATTTAGTCGGTTCAAGTGTTGAAAAGCGTTGAACTGATAAAGAACACAATATTGTTTTGTAAAGGGGGTAGATGAAATAATTTTACCCGAAATTTATTTTTGTATTGGAAAGAAATAATTTTCTCAAAATCATTTAGATATGATTTGTTGATTGATTTGAATGAAATTCAAAATTTGGTTAAAATTTTGAATTTGAAACTTAACTGGGTTAAATGAAATCGAATTAAATAATTAATTTTCATATTGGAATTAAATTAAGGGATAATGCGGTAATTAAATAAAGTTAATTCGAATTTGGAAATTTAATGAAGAATATAATTAAATTGAATATAAATTGGTTGATATTCAAATATGTTGAATTAAATTAAATAATAATATTGAATGTGAATTTAGTTGATTTGATTGGGTTGTTGTACCTTGATTATTGATTGATTGTTATGTGCTTGTTTGATTGGCTGAATAAAATTCATCCATGGATTGACCAGAATTAAATAGACTGGAGTAAAATTATGGAATTTACAACATTTTCTTACCTTAGCAATTTCGAGGACGAAATTATTTTAAGGGGGGAAGAATGTAATGTCCCGGATTTTTCTAGCCATTTATTTGAAATATTTTATTTATTTAAAATATTGATTTAAATCTAAATAATGGGATTTGACCATTTTAATATGAACGAACAATTAAAGTGGTTTAAATATTTAATAAGGTATGGGACATCGTTGGGTTTACATTCTTACAGTGAGTTTGAGTGTGTTTAACATTAAATAACTAAACTAAAGGTTACAATGATTTATGAAATTTCACGCCATCATTAGTTATAATAACAACATTAAAATAATGTAAGTATTAGTCGGATTGAACTAAACATATTGGTGGACCTCCGTAACAAAATAGATTTATTGATTGGTTTATTAACAATAGCACCTCGTTATTTGAATAACTAACATTACCAATATATCAGACCACATGTTTATTTGTACTTATTATGGACCCCACTCTTATATAACACTACATTTGATTTTTGGAAATATACCAGATGATCAATAAATCTTACAACATGTTTCCAAATATGATTCATATACAAAATTCACGGCTGCAATGTTTGAAGAAAGAAACAAATGAACAAACCAATTTATGATATACACAAGTACATTGCAACTCAATGAAAACAAGAGAGAAGAGCTTAGAAATAGTAGATTTTCACAACTGAAATGACAGAAAATATGTATACATTACAATATATTTTACAGTAAAGTATAGATATAGCTGTACACCGACAAACATGCAAATCCATACTCAACAACTAAGCAATTATCAAATCCATGTATGATATTTAGAATCCCACTATCGTCACTGCCATGGAGCAGCCGTCACCATCTCCAAATATACGCTACTGTCCACAAAATCAGCCTGAAAAGAAAGAAGGAAAAAAAAAAGAGGATGCTATTAATAGCTAGAATATATCTATATATATAAAGTTGAAGATTTCAGAGAGAAGAAAATAAAGAAGGGAACAGAATAGGTACAGCTAAATCTTTGCAAATCTGCTAAAAGGGTAAACAAACATATGTACACATCCAAATCAGTGAAACAGGATATGTTATGTGTATACATATCACCAGTTTGACAAAACAAGCCGAGTAGCCAAAGAAAGATGCATCAAATCTTCATAGGGCTTGAACAGCTAGGAACAAGCCATATCAAAAATCTGTACATCAAATCTTTAGACCAAAAGTTACAGCATTGAAACAACTGAAAAAAATACAGGGTAATGTACAGCTCGAAAACAGTAACACACAACAGTGAATGAATAGCCATAGGAACAGCTTAGAAAGATCTAAAATATTATAAATATACTGTTTTTCTTTTATCAAATCTGTACAGCTATAAGACAGTCAATACATAATTTTGCCTTGATATCACAAGGCAGTTCTGAAATCGATCTAACATAACAGAAGACAGGACCATGTGAACAAAACATAGACCATTCAAAAAGGGGATCAAGCAAGTGTACAACATAATCAACCAAATGTATAAGTACATTTTTCTACATCAAATCTGTGATGTATATGTATATTTTATATATGAGTTTCAAATCAAATTTATAGATAAAATGGGACAGGGCATAGCTGTACAGCTATGGATATATAGCTTATGCTTTGAATCTATAAAACTGAACCTAGAGGTCAAACAGAAAAATTGACAATACACAATATCCATCACAAAACCGAACTGTTCACTGTCAAGAACCCACGCAAAGATCAAACATCAATCACACACAGTTCGACAATTCATGGCAGAGCCGAATGAAGAAGTAAACGCCTAAATTATAGAGCAACTGTAAATATAACCTAGGATATAACCATTCGAAAATCACAGTACCCATCAACCATATCATAGCAGAAACGTAAGCACCTAGGGTTTAGACACAACTAAGTCTAAGAGATCTATGATTCGATATTACAGTAAACCGCAAGTATAAATACCAACCACAATCGTTTATTTCGGTGAACACAACAAAGAATAGAAACCGAATTCAAAGAAGAAGTAAATCAAAAACTGAAATTAAAATTTAGTAAGAGTTACTTAGCTTTTTGTTGGCGACTAGGTTTCGGCCTTCGGCCTTGAAACTTCGATGACCCTTCGAGAGTGCGGAGTGACTGAAGCAGAGGGAGAAGGAGTCTGGAGCGTCGCTGGCTTGGACCGATCGAAGCAATGGACGAGGGAGAATCGGTTTGACATGGAAGGGTTTCGGGTTTTCTTTTTCTGGAGTTTTGTGGTGGCTACGAAGTGATTAAGGGGATCGATGTTTTAGGGTTTTAAGTGGAAAGGGGGTGGGTTCAATCGGGTAATGGGCTGGACGGGAAAAAGGTGAGGCCCAATCCTTTTTATTTTTATTTTTATTTAGTAAAGTTTGCTTAGTTTCAATTTCATATAAATTTCAAAAATTGATATCAAATGCAAACGTGGTCAGATTTCTAGGAAACGAAAAACGTCGGGACCGTGAAGACGTGTACTACACGATGGTTGAGGTCAGAGTAGGGCAGGCAGCAACTAGATTTTTCAGAAAAATGAGATGTTGTTCAATTCAACTGAAAACAAGATGATTTATCGAAATCAATTCAAAGGTGAGTTAATCTCACTCAGTTATTTCCCGCTTATATTTTATAAGCTGGGTGTTTATTTTTGCGTGCTATGATTGCTAGAAATTGACTGTTTGCTGATATATATATTCAGTTATTGTTGAACTGATGCGATTAAACGTCGTTTAATTTCAGTGAATCCAAACCGTTATTTTTAACGATTGGTTCCAAGAGAAGTAACTTACCTCACTGGTCACGTTTATAAAGAAACCGTGTTTTTAATAAACGAATTGTTTGACTGGTTGTTGTGGTTGACTTTGAATTGTCATTATAAACTGTTATGAGACCATTATTGAATTGTTTTGATGGTTGAATATTGACCTGAAATTTAACAGTTGCTTGGTTTAAACCAATGGGTATTATTGGTTGAGTGGTTGGCAGTACATGGCCTGTGAATTTACCATTTTATAAATATCGATCTACTCTCAGGTAAATCGACGAGTTAAGTTATAAAGTATATTTTATAACTGGAAATAGATTTGACAATCTATTATTTGAATTAAAGTTGTAAAAAGGAAATAAATATTTATTATTTACGAATTGAGATATAAATGGGCTTTTAAACGATTTTATAAAGAAAAGTAATAATAATCCTATTTTTGATTTGGGCCAAGTTAACTATATTTGATAGGGTTAATGGTAAATCTAATTATCCTTTTATTTTAAATTGATTTAAAGAAGTGAATTCAATTTAAAGTCGAGTAAGAAATAATTAGTGGAGATGAATTCGATTAAGAGATTATGGAGTGTTTTATGACCCAAGTGTTCGACGAACTTGGTAAATAAAGTTGGTAGGTAAGTATAAAGATTTGAATAAGTGTTTTTACTAAATGTTTCAAATTTAGTAAGGCGAATCCAAATTGGAATAATACATTAAAGGGGCAAATTGATGAGATGTTCGAACGAGAGTTTCAAATATAAAGAGAAAAGTTGAATAACCCAGATTTGAAATCGAGATTTGAAACGAGATTTTGTATCGATAGTGATGTGATAAAGCTAATATTTTTCTGAGGAAAGAACGGGTCGATCAAGGTCTGAGAGGTAACTAAAATACCCCAACTTGGTTGACCTCATTATTATCAAGGGACGGTATTAGTTTGGTGTAAGTGAAGGTGATAAATTGGTTTTATCTTATACAAGAAATACTGAACTCTAATGCAAGGGTTTGGGAAATTAAGGAATTTTGCAATACTGTTTTAAAAAGGAATAAGAATATTGATTCCAAATTTATATCGAACATTTGTTAGAGTTGATCGAATATAGTAGAGTTAATCAAACGTAGTTAGTCAGGAAGAGTTGCCATTGCATACGACTGCTAGCGTAATTCGCAGGGCTACAGATAGCCTACGGCGGTTGGATGTTTCCTGAGGAAATCAGGCGTAACCATTGTGATCGCTGCAGTCAAGCAAATAGAGTTAAGTCAAATATTTGAATTGATTAACAATTTTGTTAAATATATTTTAAAAGGCCAAGTCATGCCAAGTACTGAATCAGTGAAATCATTTTATTGACACATGTGTTATTTGATAGTTAAATCACCGACTATCAAAACCTGACCAATACGATTGTTGGTATGGAAAGACCGGGATCGAATTTATATTCGAAAACCATTCCGACCAACAAATACGTGAAGATATTTGAAGATGGTCGAGATGGAGCATTGAAGGCCGTGGATCTTCATAAGCGGAAGGACTACTAATAATCTTTGGTGAGCTCCTAGAGATGAACTGTGGTTCGGTCGTGGTTGGGAATCCACGGGTTGCAAGGACTACTCGCTACTGATCCACGGGGTGATTCCTATATAAGATGCAGTAGGAGAGTGCCTTCGGTTCATCCTGTTCCTGGATGACTTGTATGGACGAGTGTCTGACAAAGTATTTCCAAAGGAGATTACGTACGTTGATTTCTTCAAACGTACCATAGTTGATGGCGGAGAAATGGTTTTCTCTAGCCAAATAACTAGAGTATTTTTGTGGACGTCAATTAGTGATATCCAGAGGATCTGACGATGTGACATTCAAAGTGAATGGCGGCAGATGTTCGAGAAGAAATTCTGACTTCAAGCCCCATCAACCAGGAGATGACAAAAATCGGGCAGGCAGCATGGCTATGTGGGTCGCTCCCATTAGGGTGTATAATCACCTATCTAGAGAAATTCCTTTTGTTTCTTATTCTATCGATTCTGCCTATTCGGGAACGGTGGTTTGAGCCCAACCGTTGGTGGTATACATTCGATACACTCAAGCGAAATGAGTGGTCGGTCATGTGAGGGCCGGGTTGCAAGATGTTCTTGTTGAACCCAGTGTATTTGCCTCTAGAGATACACGGTCGGCAGGTGGTCCCATACCTTGTCAAGTTAGAAATCCAATATCCAATAAGCGCCCACGGTTTTCGATTGTATACTATATACGGGAAGCGTGAGATGCAAGCATTCCTCTAGTTTTGCTAATTATTTGTATTTAGACATTATCATAATATCAGATCGAGATATTGATTTTGAAAACTGGTTTGGGTTATCGTAAGGTAAAAACCGTCCGTGTTTATGTGTGGATCGGTCTTACGATTATCTTTTTCTTTCGAAAGGATTTTAACTTTAAAATCAAGTTGTGTGATACCTTAATGCTGTGCGAGTTTATCTCACTCTGGTCCACCAGACTGACCCGGTGTTTTGTAAATGCTCGGGTTAGACCGAGGTGTACAGGTTCAGGTTATCAGATACTGAGAAGTCCGGAGACGAGCTGAAGATGTTCAGATGAATGATATTCCGCTGTGTGATTATATATATGAGGACAGATTATCAAAACTGTCCAGATGTGTGTTGTACTCTGATATTGTAAGTATTTTCAAAAGCTCTCAATAAATGTTTGTTTCTATATTATATTTTGTTTCGCTGCGATATGAGACTCTGTGTTGGTTCTTCTTCTTCTTCTTCTATTCTAATATTTCTTTCTTTCTTACCTCACCCTCTAAATTCTTTCATTAACAATCCGGTGTTCTCGATATTGGAGGATCGACATAAGATATGGTAAGGTATTTATGTTGATTTTCGAGGCCGAAAACCCTGGGTCGTTACAAGACCAGCTAGGGCCTGACCAAACATGGTTTCAGGCCTGGGCGCACTTGGCAGGTGCGCCAGTGCTAAAATTGTACTGGCGCACTTCCCAAGTGCGCCAGTACAATTTTGTCCTGGCGCACTTCCCAAGTGCGCCAGTGCATTCTGACCCGTTTCTGGTTTTTCTGCCCAACTTCGTTCGTCCATATCTTCTTCATACGGTATCCGTTTTACGCAAACTTAGACTTTATCTCAAGCAGAATTTTGAGACGAACGCAATGGCGTAACCCATTTCCCTTTATTTCATCATTTAGAATTAATTATACTTTAATTTGTTAAGTTATAGTTAACAGAAAATTCAGGGTGTTACACATATAGTGTCAAATTCCGATCCGATCCAACCTTCCTTGTTGTCTTTCGTTTGCACGCCTCAGAAGATGCCAGCTCCGGTTCGGTTCGGTAGCCGATCCGATCCCGCGCCCTCGCTCCGATCCGATCCCCTTTTTGTCTCTCCGATCCGATCCTCTGCCCAACTCCAACTCTAAGCAAATGGCCTTCCTTCTCGATAAGCCCCTTATGCTAAGTTCCAATCCGAATCAACTCCACTTGCCCGGTCCTCCTATCCGATCCGATCCGGTTTGAAACCCTGCACATTTCCAGCAACTTTCCAGCGATTGTTTTACGCCATTCAACGGCATTTTCGACCAGTCTATCACTTCTAGACAATCACAAAGCATACCATACAGTCATAGCAACATGTATAATCATTCACAAACATCAAAAGAATAATTTGGTAAGGTTAAACGGATCAAACATAGCCAAAATCTCATATTTTCCCTTAAGCATGTTTAAGCAAAACTAATGATATGATTTGCAAAACTTCACCTAATCAATCCAAATTTCTAACAGAGGTCTAAAACATTATTTCGAAATTTATAAATATTTTTCCAGATTTTTAACGTGTATAAATTCGCTAATTATCACTTATTACCCCTAATTAACCGTAATTAGTGAGAAACCTTGCAAATCACTCACCTTGGCCACAAATGAACTTTAGTTCTGAAATAATCTACTGTTATGGCGCTGTTCCCAATGCAACATCAGCTCTAACCTTGTTTTGGCGCTATTCCTCCTTAATTTGATGTGGTTTAAGCCAAAACTTGAATAAGAAGTGATTAAAGGTGTTTTAAATGTTGGAGGCCATTGTTAGGTTGAAGAGAGGGTTTGTGGGGGCTGAAAAATGAGTGAAAAACCGAAATCCTAACCCTAGCAGCCCTTAAATACCTCTAATCCCGAAATCCCCCATTGGCCTAGCTGTTAATCACCAGGTTAAGCCCAATTAAGCTGCTTTTCGCCATCTGAAACTTGTTTCAGCCAAATCTCCCAAATGGCGAGTCCGTTTGGCTAACGTGACCACTCTACGGAATTGTAAACCATCATCCGGAGCCAATGGAAATGGTTTCAGGTCAAAACTCCTTTCCAGTCAAAACTTATGGCAAAAAAAAATTAGCTAGGGGCAAAACGGTCATTTAAAAATCGGGAAAAATCATGAACATGGGAAATGACCTCAATAGTCATCTCCCAAAGTCACATGACCATACGACTTCGTATGTGAAAGAAATAAATATTCTACGATCCTTCGATGTGTAGAATGTGGGTCGTTACACTCTCCCCCCTTAAGAAATTTCGTCCTCGAAATTCCTTAACCCAAAACATACAAAGGATCCCGCATGCCTACCAGCCACAAACAATAATCAAACATGCAAAACAAACAAAACAAGCCTATCCTAGCATGCGGAAAACTAAACAGAAAAATAAATCTTACCATGCGAAGAGTTTCTGATACGTCTCCCTAATGCTCTCCTTTGTCTCCGAAGTACAGTCATTCTCATTCTCGCCCCCACTGAACTTTGACTAACTTCACCACTTTCCTTCGAAGTTGCTTCGTATCATTCCCAACAATACGCATAGGCTTGCGGTTCCCAACCGCCTCGGGTTCAACTTCAATATCGTCCAACTGATCAGGTGAAATAGTCACATTTTGGTCGTGTACGAACTTTCTTAACTGGGAAACATGAAATACGATGTGAACTCCTGCCATCTTCTCTGGTAATTCAACTTTGTATGCCAAATTCCCAATTTGCTCAAGAACTGGGAATGGACCAACAAATCTTGGTGCTAACTTGCCTGGCTTCCAAATTGTGTCATGCCCTTCAATGGAGAAATCTTGATAAACACCAAGTCGCCAATGGAGAACTTTAATTCTCTTCTCCTTTTATCAGCATAACTCTTCTGCCTATCTTGGGCAACCTTCATTCGTTGTTGGATAACCTTAATCTTGTCTGAAATTTCTCTTATCACATCGGGTCCAAGCACAAACTTCTCACCAGTTTCTACCCAACATGACGGTGAGTTGCACGGTCTTCCGTACAAAGCTTCAAACGGAGCCATACCAATACTAGATTGATAACTATTATTATATGCAAACTCTACTAGATGCAAATGGTCATCCCATGATCCACCAAAATCCAATATGCAAGCTCTCAAGAGATCTTCTAACACTCGATTCACCCTCTCTGTCTGTCCGTCGGTTTGAGGATGATACGCGGTACTGAGATGTAGTTCTGATCCTAACACCTCTTGTAAGCTCTTCCAAAATCCACTAGTGAACAACGGATCTCAGTCACTCACAATGCCTTTGGGTATTCCATGAAATCTCATTACCCACTTTATATACAGTTCCGCAAACTTAGCTGCCGTCCTGTTTGACTTGACGGGTATAAATCTTGCACTCTTAGTTAATAGGTCCACAATCACCTAAATGCTATCATGGCCCGATCTAGTCCTTGGTAACCCATCAATGAAATCCATTTACACTTGTTCCCATTTCCATTCTGGAATTTCTAATGGTTGTAGCAAACCACTAGGCTTCTTTTTCTCAGCTTTAACTAGCTGGCAGTTCATGCATTTGGATATAAACTTCCCAATGTCTCTTTTCATCCCTTCCCAGTAGTAGGTCTACTTCATGTCTCGGTACATCTTGTTACCATCGGGGTGTATAGTCAGTTTTGAGTGATGACATTCTCTAAGCACTTCATCTCTCAATCCATTGACATTAGGTACAACTAGTCTTCCACACTTCCTAAGCCTTCCATCTCGATCAAGACCATATTTATTCATCTCTTCGTTGATTCCCATCTCTAACTTCGAGATGATTTTCAATAGGTTAGGATTTTCCCTCTGACTGGAACCAATCCGCTCAATCAAAGTGGGTCTGATCATCAAACTTGCTAACATTTCTGGATCCAATTCGCACTTTGGTCTGAAACCATGCCCAGCGATGTACTCCAGTTGCTTCCATTCTAGAAACATAGCCCCTAAACAGGCATGTCTCCTACTCAATGCATCAGCTACTGCATTGCCCTTTCCTGGTGTGTATGCGATATCGAAATCGTAGGAAGCTAAGAATTCTAACCACCTTTGTTGTCGGAGATTTAGATCCTTTTGAGAGAAAAGATGCTTTAACGATTTATGATCAGTAAACAACTCAAATCTTTCTCCCAAGAGATAATGTATTCACATCTTCAATGCAAACACGATCGCTGTCAATTTCATATCATGGGTAAGGTATCTTCTCTCGTGCGGTTTCAGTTGTCGACTTGCATAGGCTACAACCCTACCTCCTTGCATCAATACAGCACCTAGCCCTGTGCCACATGCATTCGTATATAATGTCATCTCTTCATTCCCCTTAGGAATGACTAACACTGGTGCATATGTCAACTTTTCCTTTAGACTCTTGAATGCTTTCTCGCACCTTTCGTCCTAGACGAAGGCTTGATTCTTCTTGGTCAACTGAGTCAATGGTGCTACTATCTTGGAGAAGTCTTGGATAAACTTACGATAATATCCAGCTAATCCTAAGAAACTTCTTATGTCTGTTGCATTCTTGGGCATAGACCAATCTTGTACCGTAGCCACCTTCGCATGATCCATGGCAATACCATTCTTGATACAACATGGCCCAAGAACTCACTTCCCTCCTCCAGAAGTGACACTTAGAAAACTTTGCTTTCAATTGGTGTTTTCTCAACACCTCCATCACTATTCTTAAATGTTCCTTGTGTTCTTCCTCTGTCCTTGAATAGACCAAAATATCATCCACGAACACAAGGACAAACTTATTCAACTGATCTCTGAATACCCTATTCATAAGATCCACAAAGTATGCTGGGGCATTGGTCAGCCCGAATGGCATGACCAACCATTCATTAAACCCAGACGGCGTCTGAAATGCCGTTTTAGCTATACTCTCAGCTTCCACTCTAAGCTGATGAAAACCTGTTGCGAGATCCAACTGAGAGAATACTCTCGCGCCACTCAACTGATCAAACAAATCATCTATACGTGGTAGAGGATACTTGTTCTTCCCTGTCACTTTATTCAACTCGCTGTAGTCTACACACAAACGAAGGGAACCATCCGCCTTGGTAGTAAACACAACTATTGCTCCCCATTCAAAAACACTCCTTCTAATAAATCCATTCTTCAAAAGATTGCTGACTTGCACCCCGAGCTCTCGCTGATCCCTTGGTGCCATACGACGAAGTGGCATCACTATAGGTCTGGTGTAACAACCCGTATTTTTATAACATGTTAAAACAAGAAATCAAGACAGAATTAAATTTTAAATTCAGAATCAGGGGAAACGGGTTACGCCATTGTGTTTGCCTCAAAATTTTACATGAAATAGAGTCCGAGTTTTCGAAAATCGGAGCACGGATGAAGAAATTATGGCCTATACAAGTTTCAGCAGTTTTCAGGCAGACTGGACCAGAGGGTCGACCATAGGGTCGACCTACCCCCCAGGTCGACCATAGGGTCGACCTACCCCCCAGATCGACCATAGTGCCGACCCCCCCACTTTACTAGTCGACCTGGTCGGCCTGGTTTGACCCAGAACTCATTTTTGAAGCCTAAGACGTGTTTTGACGGTCCGGATTGATTCTAGGGTTAATCTAAGGGCCTAAACTAGTTGTTACACCAATAAAAACACCCTTAAACCTAACCTAATTCATATCAAATCATTCTTACACTATTATGTTGCTGGACTTCCTCTTGATCATGGTCGCCGCTCTCTAAACTTTTCTCTTAGCCTCCAAACTAGATTCAAACTAGCGATTAAAGCTTCTACAGTAATTCTACAACAATTTAAGAAGATAAATCAATGTCTCTGCAATGTTCTACGACAATTTTAGTTCCTAATTCATTAGCCATGCTCTGTAAGTTCTAGTTATTTTCAGATTAAAATAATTAAATTTAATATGGACATGTGATGAAATGAAATTGGACTTTTGATTCAACTCTTGTTTCTTCTTGGATCTCGATCTTGAGAACTTTTCTATCTTTATTCGCATGACAAGTTTATGGTCTATTCAGCCTGTTGTAAATCATTTTTTCTTGGTTCATGCTTTATTATCAAGATTTATTCTTTATGCCTGAGATGATGCTTTTATGCCGCTTTCGCTTTGATCTTGTGTTTATTGCAACTTCTACCTCCCCCTATTTATTTTCTTTTGATGAACCTAGGTCAATTTCGGACCTAGGCCTAAACTACGATATACGTGCTATGGTATAAGGGGAAAATATTGGAATATTTCCTAGTGGAATATATGTGTTTGATGGGATGGAAGGCATAATATGAAAAGTGGATGTTTGGGGGATAATTTATCATTAACATGAAACTTGATATTTGGGTATTGTCATTATAATGGTAATTGCAAAAATGGGGATTGGCATACATAATTTGACATGGATCTTTATATATATAACTTGATGTGGATCTTGATATATATATATATATATATATATATAATTTGACATGGATCTTGATATATGTAATTTGGCTAGAACTTGTTATGAGTAAATTGGTGTAAACGTAGTATACATGTAATTTTGGGTATAAAACTTGATCTATGTAAATTGGGCATAGCTTTGTAAACATGTAAATCATGAATCTTGACGTATGTAAAGCGGCATGAAACTTGGTATATGTGTAAATTGGCATAAAGTTGGCATACATGTAAAACGGCATGAATTGAACATATGTAAATTTGGTAGTAATTGGGCATATGTAAAATTTACATGTAATCTAGAACTTGGGCATATGTTAATTATGTAAAATTTGGAGTTGAAACATATATGATAATTTATGACTTAGTAGAGGTTTAATATGAATGCGCCTAAGTTGGGTTTTGGGTAATTGGCATGTATTGTAAATAAAAGGCTATACCTTGGCATAACCTTATAGCGAATTATGATAATAATTTGGGAACATGTTTTGGGGCAAAAACGTGAATCATGAACATTTCTATATGTTAAACACATGAAATGATATTGGGGTTTTGGGTGGAATACGACCATTGATGAACCTTTGACACGAGGTTAGACTCAGTTTGTGGTGTAAATCTGCCCGGAACTGCCCGGCAAATCCAGTAGCCACAAAGTGTCAGTCCAATGTGAGAGGTCGAAGGTCGAATTGTAGGCATAACGACTTAAGACATGAGGTTAGACTCGGTTTGTTGTGTAAATCTTCCGGAACCGCCCGGCAAATCCAGTGGCCACAAAGTGCACAGTCTAATGTGAGAGGTCAAGATTCGTTCATCATAATGAATGAATTAAGGAATACTAACCATAATAAGACGTGGGTATGGTTAGAGGGTTAGGTGGGACGACATGGAAATTTGACATGTAAATGTGGACCTAACCGGTATGAGTTAAGAACATGTAAAACTTATAAATGTAGGCTCAACCAATATGATATGAATGGGTGGGTTAAGTAACGTGGCTAGGCTAATGACACTTAACCGTTATAACATGACTAGCGGATAGGTTGGGCTAACTTGAATAGGTTGATAACACCCAATTGATATAACCGGACACGTGGCAGGGTTAAGTCAACTTGAACATATAGATAATACTTAACCAACTTAGCATTATACGTGGGCGGGTTAAGCCATGAATTATTTGAATATACTTAACCAATTGTACACGATGATTCGATAGGATTAAGTCATATACCACTTGAATATACTTAACCAATTTGACACGATGATTTGATAGGGTTAAGTCATGAACCGCTTGAATATACTTAACCAATTGAACACAATGATTTGGTAGGGTTAAGTCATGAACCGCTTGAATATACTTAACCAACTTGACACATGATTCGTAGGGCTAAGTCATGAACTTAAACGACAACACTTAGCCAATTTGACATGACACGTAGACGGGTTAAATCATGAACTTGAATGACAACATTGAACCAACTTGACATGTTAGACCGATGGGGTTAAGTCTCAATTTAAAAGACAACACTTAACCTACTAGATGGAAACCCTAGTTACGCGGTCCGTTTCAGCAGTAACCCTCTAGATGTATCATGGTACCCTGGAACTAGGCAGGGTGGGGCACGATTACTGGGCTGATTGTAAGCGACCAGAACGACGACTGTGTTGGGTGCACCAGTGTTGGTTCTAATGGAGTGCGGGCGTGCACACACTCCGGAGCAGAAAAAGCAGGTATTGAGCATAAGTAGGTTTATCTGTGCGTGCTTGATTCGTGTCGATGGTTGGCACCATAGGGCTTGATACACCCTATAGTGGACCTAGCACAGGTGACTACATTTCGTGATTGGGCCGTATGACACAGACACATGAACGAGCTAGGACTTGTAGGGAGCCAATCGATTAATAAATCGTTACGTAGAATTCATTAGGTAGCATAATTTCTAGTGGTCCTAGGTGGCATAAACCCTAAACGAATCTAGTAAACGTTCAATAGGCAGCATAATCCCTAGTGGTCCTAGGTGGCATAAATCCTAGTTGAACACGTGATAGTTCATGATAAGGAAACCTAGCCAGAACGAGGATGGCAGTCCAAACGATTTCAAGAATGGCAGTCCAAACGATTTCAAGAATGGCAGCACTACGTTGAAGTAGTTTAGAAATGCGTAATGAAACCCGTATGATATACGGTAAGGGACTGTACATATACATGGAAGGGATGATACGTGTTGGGGTACTAGTACAGTTGGTGTAGAGAATTTAGGAAATCAGAGCAAATAGATATCATTTTAATGGTGAAATAGAGAAATCTTGCGATGATAAAAATCTTGCGAAACTATACTTAGTTCATCCTGAATGGGAACCTTGAAATGTTATACATGACAGAAATTCTATGATGTTAGTCTTAGTTATCGTGCCTGTAGCTTACCTTGTCATTATGCTCATGTTCACTTTCAGTTTATTCATGCCATGCTATCTTTACCTGTTTTTATGCTGAAAGTCACTAGGACTTAGTCTTTATGACTGACCCAGTTTGTTTCACCTCTTTTTCTTCCATCCCCCCCCCCCGGTTCACAAGGTGGGAACACAACTTAGTTTGGATCTTATCGAGCTCCAAGGCTATTTCATGAAGGCTTGGATTACTCTTGGCTATGGCTTGCTTTGCTGCTTTATTGGGGAATGATTTATAACTATGGTTTTAAGCTTCTTTAATGTTGCAAGACATATTTCAATGTAATGGATTTAATGGCATTTTGATGTAAAAAGGCTTTAGACCTTTCTAGATTTTTAAAGCAATAAAATTTGGTTCTTCTACCGCTGTTTTATATGTTCTGTCTTGTAATATTTATGTATGTTTACCTAGATAATGCTCCACCAAAGCTAGTGCATTCCCTTTGTGAGTGACCCTAGCGGAGGTGGGGTGTTACATTTGGTATCAGAACAGAAGGTTACCAGACTGGGCAAAAGTTTTTAACACCTTTCGAAATTATTTTCAAAACCATTTATAAAGGAGTATTTTCAAGAAAAGTTTTATTTTTAAAGTTTATTCCCCAAAGGCCATTAGCATTATCCTTTGTTTCCTTGTTTGAATCCCTTTACCTTTCTTTCCTCCATCTGTAGTCACATTAGTTCCATCTACGACTAACCTTATTTCAAGCTTTGAAGGGTTGTTGTGCAATGGAGGTAGTTCTCGAGAGACCTATTAACACGTTTAATAAGAGGGGATAAGGGTAGTTAAGGCAAAAGAGGCTCAGAACAAGAAGGTAAAATGTTTCTGTAGGAAAGCCTAGTTTAACTTTCTATCCTGTTCGTACCCTTTTTTATTATGGTACATCGCATCCTTTTTATTTCTGCTTCACTAGTTGAGTCTCTGCACCTTAGTACTACCGTAGTAGAGGATCCCATTTTTGTCTCAAATCTTGTTGGGGAATCGGCTCATTTATTCATGACTTGTTTGGATTTGAGAATGTCTATGCTAAGTGTTGAGTTTAGAAGTAAAGCTTATGTTTTTGGGCTATGGGTTAATTCTAGGGATGGAGTGGTTGTCCAGAAATGGTACCATTCTCGAGTATGAAAAGAGGGTAGTTAGACGCTTGACTTGCCTTGGTAATGCCCTCGAAGTCTAGTGTAACCCTTAGGGTTCTGCCATGTTTAGTTACCTAAAATCTCTTGATACATTTATCAATCCGTTCTTGATACATTTATCGATCCACTCGAGTAGTGTTCGCCACTAAGGCGGATGGTTCATTTCGCTTATGCATGAGTTATAGAAAATCACCTTAGTAAGTACATTTGGCAACATGGTTGACATTTGTTTGTTTTCAAGAGATAGTTCTTCTCCGTGGAATACCTTCTAGTAAGTGAATGAGATCCAAGATTCACTAGTGAATTTTGGAGGGCTTGCATGAAACCATGAGTACTCAGTTATGTTTGAGCCGAGTATACTATAAGGAGGATAAGGGAAAATGGGACGAGAGACAACAGTGAAATGAGTTCCAACTCATATTTTGGAAACAAGAATTAAGAAATTTTGAAGTTAAAGACGGACAAAGAATAATGGAGCTAAGCTCAAGGAAATGCGACTTAGAAGATTGAAGACTAGACACGCACATCATTTCTCTTTTTAAGAGTATATCCTTGATCCCTCTTTTCCTGTAGAGCTTACCTGCATACTATCTTTCAAGTATATCCTCTCGGTCCTATTCTCAATCCTATTTTTGTTGCAAACCCCATAGGGGATATGACTTATCTGTTAGTAATACATGTTGGGGCTTGAGGGTGTCTGTTGGGTTGACTAAACTTTTTGGGTTTTATAGGATATGGACTGGTGCTTAGGGAGTTCTTCTCCTATTCAGTATATATGTGACGTAGATTTCCAGCTTTGACATTGGCTGATGGGCACAAAGTTTTTACTTGCTTCTATCGTTCGGCTATATCTTTAGGTAGGAACAATTGAGTGAAACATGTGTTTGAGACATGTTATGATTGATGGTTGCAAGTGGTTGCAAGTGGTCGCAAGTGGTTGCTCGTGGTTGCATAACACACATTAGGCACTAGATTGGCTCAGACACATTTTCATATTGCATATGCAAGAGTGTTTATACTTGTTTACGGATGAAATTGAATGTGTTATCGTGTGAATGTTGCATATGGATGAATGTTTGTGCACACATATAGTGTTTATGTGACCAGGACTATTTGCATACATGTTGGACTCATGACACTAAACATATTTTGCATTATGAGGATCAATCAAGCCTGATCATTTGCATTAGATAAGGAACATATACACACACTTTCTGCATATGTTCATACAGCATAAGAAATCTCTTAAGGACAATGGATGCCTGTGATTGATTATTGAGTAGATGGATGATTGGATGGTAGGACACATTCTTCTTAACTTGAAGATTTCGGGGACGAAATCCTTTAAGGAGGGGAGAATGTAACAACCCGTATTTTTATAACATATTAAAACAAGAAATCAAGGAAGAATTAAATTTTAAATTCAGAATAAGGGGAAACGGGTTACGCCATTGCGTTCGTCTTGAAATTTTACATGAAATAGAGTCTGAGTTTTCGAAAATCGGAGTCCGGATGAAGAGGTTATGGCCTATACAAGTTTCAGCAGTTTTCAGGCAGACTGGACCAGGGGGTCGACCATAGGGTCGACCTAACCCCCAGGTCGACCATAGTGTCGACCCTCCCCACCCCCCCACCTTACTGGTCGACCTGGATGGCTTGGTTTGACCCAGAACTCATTTTTGAAGCCTGAGACGTGTTTTGACGGTCCGGATTGATTCTAGGGTTAATCTAAGGGCCTAAACTAGTTGCTACACCTATAAAAACACCCTTAGACCTAACCTAATTCATATCAAATCATTCTTACACTATTATGCTATTGGACTTCCTCTTGATCATGGCCGTCGGTCTATAAATTTTTCTCTTAGCCTCGAAACTAGATTCAAACTAGAGATTAAAGCTGCTACAGTAATTCTACAACAATTCAAAAAGATAAATCAATGTCTCTGCAACGTTCTACGACAATTTTAGTTCCTAATTCATTAGCCATGCTCTGTAAGTTCTAGTTATTTTCAGATTAAAATAATTAAATTTAATATGGACATGTGATGAAACGAAATTGGACTTTTGATTCAATTCTTATTTCTTCTTGGATCTCGATCTTGAGAACTTTTCTATCTTTATTCGCATGACAAGTTTATGGTCTATTCAGCCTGTTGTAAATCAATTTTTCTTCGTTCATGTTTTATTATCAAGATCTATTCTTTATGCCTGAGATGATGCTTTTATGCCGCTTTCTCTCTGATCTTGTTTTTATTGCAACTTCTACCTCCCCCTATTTATTTTCTTTTGATGAACCTAGGTCAATTTCGGACCTAGGCCTAAACTACGATATACGTGCGATGGTATACGTGGAAAATATTGGAATATTGCCTAGTGGAATATATGTGTTTGGTGGGATCGAATGCATAATATGAAAAGTGGATGTTTGGGGGATAATTTATCATTAACATGAAACTTGATATTTGGGTATTGTTATTATAATGGTAATTGCAAGAATGGGGATTGGCATACATAATTTGACATGGATCTTGATATATATAACTTGATGTGGATCTTGATATATATATATATATATAATTTGACATGGATCTTGATATATGTAATTTGGCTAGAACTTGTTATGAGTAAATTGGTGTAAACGTAGTATACATGTAATTTTGGGTATAAAACTTGATCTATGTAAATTGGGCATAGCTTTGTAAACATGTAGATCATGAATCTTGACGTATGTAAAGCGGCATGAAACTTGGTATATGTGTAAATTGGCATAAAGTTGGCATACACGTAAAACGGCATGAATTGAACATATGTAAATTTGGTAGGAATTAGGCATATGTAAAATTTACATGTAATCTAGAACTTGGGCATATGTTAATTATGTAAAATTTGGAGTTGAAACATATATGATATTTTATGACTTAGTAGAGGTTTAATATAAACGCTCCTAAGTTGGGTTTTGAGTAATTGGCATGTATTGTAAATAAAAGGCTATAACTTGGCATAACCTTATAGCGAATTATGATAATAATTTGGGAACACGTTTTGGGGAAAAAACGTGAATCATGAACATTTCTATATGTTAAACACATGAACTGATATTGGGGTTTTGGGTGGAATACGACCATTAATGAACCTTTGACACGAGGTTAGACTCGGTTTGTGGTGTAAATCTGCCCGAAACTGCCCGGAAAATCCAGTTGCCACAAAGTGTCAGTCCAATGTGAGAGGTCGAAGGTCGAATTGTAGGCGTAACGACTTATGACACGAGGTTAGACTCTATTTGTGGTGTAAATCTGCCCGGAACCGCCCGGCAAATCCAGTGGCCACAAAGTGCACGGTCTAATGTGAGAGGTCATGATTCGTTCATCATAATGAATGAATTAAGGAATACTAACCATAATAAGACGTCGGTATGGTTAGAGGGTTAGGTGGGATGACATGGAAATTTGACATGTAAATTTGGACCTAACCGGTATGAGTTAAGAACATGTAAAACTTATAAATGTAGCCTCAACCAATATGATATGAATGGGTGGGTTAAGTAACATGGCTAGGCTAATGACACTTAACCGTTATAACATGACTAGCGGATGGGTTGGGCTAACTTGAATAGGTTGATAACACCCAATTGATATAACCGGACATGTGGCAGGGTTAAGTCAACTTGAACATATAGATAATACTTAACCAACTTAGCATGATACGTAGGCGGGTTAAGCCATGAATTATTTGAATATACTTAACCAATTGGACACGATGATTCGATAGGGTTAAGTCATGTACCACTTGAATATACTTAACCAATTTGGCACGATGATTTGATAGGGTTAAGTCATGAACCGCTTGAATATACTTAACCAATTGAACACAATGATTTGGTAGGGTTAAGTCTTGAACCGCTTGAATATACTTAACCAACTTGACACATGATTCGTAGGGCTAAGTCAAGAACTTAAACGACAACACTTAGCCAAATTGACATGACATGTAGACGAGTTAAGTCACGAACTTGAATGACAACATTTAACCAACTTGACATGCTAGACCGATGGGGTGTAATGACCCAACTTTCCAGTGCCTCGGAAGTTGTATCATTGTATAAGAAAAGAAGTAGATAGAAGAATAGAACTAAGAAAAAGACATCAGAATCTCACAACGGAACTTAGGACAATATATTAATAGCCCAAAGTATTACATATTACAAGTTAAGTACATAACGTACTTCATACATAAGGATACATATTTGAGTCAAGTACATAACGTACTTCATACATAGGTATATATGTCATTTTGATTACATAATGATCACTAGTGATACTGATCTGCTGGATAATAGTACATAACATCATAACTGAACTACCATCTGGATAATAGTACGTAACATAAGATAAGTAAGCCAACATCCCAGGGTTTGCCATCCTGCTACTCCAAGTAATGATATATACCTGGATCACTTGTCTATTCATAACAAGTGTTATGAATACCCAAGAGTTTAAGGGAAAACATAGAAAAATAAACTCCGGGTCAGTCATGGACTGGTATGAGTAAACGATTTATAAAACAGTTTTAATAAATCACAAATGATTCATAAGACCACGCCGTGAATACGGAACGGGTTTTTACCTTATGAGATCAAAACAGTGTGTGCCAGTAAAGCTAGATATTATGATAATGTCTAAGGTTTACATAAATAATTTATAATCTAGTAAAATGCTTTCATCTCACATTTTACTATATAATATACAAACAAAACCGCTTGGCGCTTATGGATAATGGATTTCCAATTATGACAAGGTATGGGATCACCTTCCGCAGGTGTATCTCTAGATACGAATACACGGGTTCAACAAGAACATCTTGTAACCCGGCCACACATGACCGACCACTCATTTCTCTTGAGTGTATCGAATGTATATCACCAATGGTTGTGTACGGCAACCATTTCCCGAGTCGGGACAGAATCAATAGGATAAGAAACAAGGAAAATATCTCTAGATAGGTGACGATACATCCTAATGGGAGCTAACCACATAGCCATGCTGCCTGCCCACCTTTTAGTCATTTCCGGTTGTGAGTCTTGAGGCTAACTTACCACTTTTAACACGGTAATTTCTTTGAATATCACATTGTCAAAACTCGCCGATCTCTAATTGACTTTCCCAAAAATATAATACGAGTATAAAGCAAGAGGAACGAGTTCGTCTGCCACTATGTACATACGTTTGGAAAGATCAACGTACGAGATCCGTTTGAATTACTTTGTCAGATACTCGTCTATACAAGTCATCCTGGGATTGGACAAACCGAAGGTGTTATTCTAAAATTCCATCTTAGGCAATTTCTTCCTAGGAGTCATAGAATAATCCTTGCATTTCATCGCCTTCTATTTACCTTTGATAATTGTTGACTTACGACGTTGAATCAAAGTCGAAGTGGAACATAGTTCCGGTCTCTTCGAAGTGATTGACGTTAATTAATTTTAAGGTCAAGTGATACTTAAATGGATCAGGATTTATTTATCTAATTAATTCTCATTGAACTACTACTGATTAGTGTTGTTAAACCATTTGAATCGATTCTGCCTTTGTTTGACAGAATTATACTTTAAGTCAAATCAAGTTGTTAGAATATTTATTAACTACACAAATGTTTCTCTTGGTCTACTGTTATTATTTAATTGTGGAATAAAATAGTCGATCCAAAATATCAGGTTCTAATTTACTCATGATTTCTATTTTCAATGATATCTAATTATATAGTTGATCCCTTAATTATATAATTTATTACAAATCTTATTTATTTAATTTATTAATAAATTATCGAATAACTAATTAAATAAATTTTTAACCAATTCCTAACTTTTATCTCGATCGGGAAGTCCGGCAAATCTGATCAGTTTGAAAATACGTGATCTGTCTGGTCAGATCAGTCGTTTTTCGCGTGGTCTGGCACTTTACCTGATCTCAGAGATCTGGCTGATACAGATCACTCAAGATCACGTGATCTGCGTAAGCGGATCACCTGATCTGGTGTGATCTGGCTCATGCCAGGTCCTAGTTGATCGGTCAATGCCGATAACTTGAAAACTAGTGATCTGCATAGGCAGATCACTTATTTCCAGTGATCTGGCGTTGCGCCAGATCTGGGTTGATCTGCCAATGCTGATCACCACAAAATGTGTGATCTGCATGGCAGATCACCCATTTTCTGGTGTGCCTGCTGTCACACTATTTTGACGTTATTTCCATTCGAGAATGCCATCACCACACACGCCATAGACCACTAGAGTCCCGACCATCCTACCCGTGCCTTGCCAGCGATCAACCCCCTTGCGTTGATGCTGTGGTGGTGGTCCCCCATGGCTCCACCGTGGTGCAGCTCACCTTCGAAACTGTGACAGCCCGCACGTATACAAAGCATCCCCAAACATGTTCAACCCTTAAACTACACGCTACGAAGTCGTTTCAGTGTTTTAATAGTGTTTTACACATTGTTGCGCGAGTATACGCAGCTCCATTCCATTCCCTACAGTGTATACTTTGTGTTTAATCAATGACTATGTCCGACAAAAAAAAAACATTACTTCCTCTTGATCTACTTAACGCGCATCCCTACTGTTTGCTTGTGAATTCATACAATATCAATGCGCAACCCTCCCATACCCCGAATATTGTTTGCATGAGAGTTTGGTTCACGTTTTGGTTGCATATTTTTGACAGCAGCTTGCGGTTTGTGTGTGTGTTTTCAAACAATACATCAACATAAGTAAAACAATGACCTATAACCCCTTGTATGTACTGATATGAACTAGTATGTGAGCATGCACTATTCTCTAACATATACAGGCATTCGCACGAGATGATCACCGCAGTTTTGATACACACAGTCAAGCAAAACTTGCGGAAACACAGCAGCACATATATGAACAATACTGGCATTAAAACAGTATATACAAAGCATGAACTAGAAGGTGAATTCGTGAGTGTTTACTCACAGTTATGCAGCTGATAATGGTGCGTGAAATATAGGGTTCTTCTTGCTTTAATCTCGAGAGTTTCTGGTGCGAATTTTAGTGAGCACGGCTGCGTATTTATAGGCAATAGTAATGTATATAATATTGCATTGTTTCATTCTTTAATTCACATAATATTTAATGCTTCTGATCACAATATTTTGCGCAGGTTATTGATCAGAGAAATGTGGATGAAAACTCAGTTTATAGCTTGTCTCGCATGCGCAAGAAATGGTGGAATCATCTTGGCCATTCAATTAGTTTTCTAGCTTGACAAAAGCTTTTAATGAAGCTGTCCCTTTCTTTTAGATGATGGGAGAATATAATGTAAACTACTTCCTTCTTAGATCATTCCACTTCATCTTCGGTCCATATTATTACAGCAAATTAAATGTTTTAACTAAATTCTCTTATGCCTATTTCCTAAGTACATTGGCATTAAATGTATAGCTGTGCAAATTTGGATGAGTCATAGCCGAATGCTCAAGTGTTTCATTAATCCCATCAGCTATCATTTTGTCACGTGTTCTTTAAACTTAACCAAGAAGGTTTGCATGGTTCTTGGGCTTTTAAAATGCTAAGGCTAGGCTGTTATAAATGCGTGAAAATGTGCGGGTTTTCAGCTGTGTTTGTGTTACTGTGCTGTGCAAGGAAAATGGGCTGTTGGCTCTTTAAAGTTGCCATGTAGTAACTTAGCTTAACTATAGTTGCCTTACTTTAGTTTAACTACGCTTTTGATCTTAGTAAAAGAATCTTTACTTATGTTTCTGTTTTCGTAATTGAAGTATCCTTTATCGATAAGTTTATTCATCGATGTTTTGTTCAATTTAAAACTTTTATTTCGTTCGGAATTTCCGGGTCATTACAATCTACCCTCCTTATAAAAATTTCGTCCTCGAAATTTGTAAACACATATATAAATCAAGCCAAAAGTGATATGTCATAAATATCATAGGAAGTGCTACAAATAACATGATAAGTACTATACCCGACTAGTTCGAGTTATAGACTAATACAAAGTCATATGTACATACATAGTATATCCTCCTACTCGGAGTCCCCACTGCTGATACTAATCATGTCGTCCTCATCATCATCCGAGATATCGACTATCTCTTCATCGTCCGAGATATCGATTACCTCCACCACTTCGTCGTCCTCCTCCACTTCCTCTACTATCTCTTCCTCGTCATAAATGTATATGATCTCTGTAGGTGACGGCGGATGTAGCATCATGTTCGGATAGTCAAGGTCAAACTGAATCCCCTGCTCTGCTCCTGCCACGTGATACTCCAATAAGTCATGTATATACTGCACCCATGCAGCAATCAAATCCATATCGGGCTCGATAGGTGGAGCCTGAACTACTGGGTCTTCCTCCTCTATCTCTTCCATCGGCTCTTCCTCTTCTTCCATCGGCTCTTCCTCTATTTCCTCTATCGGCTCTTCCTCGATTTCCTCTATCGGCTCTTCCTCGATTTCCTCTATCCCTATCTCAGAATCAGTATCATAGTCGCTGTTGTCGCCTCCCTCATCGTCAGCATCATAACCTGACTGCAGGCTCGCCTCTGAAATAACTAAGGTCTCTTCCTCCTCCTCCATCAGCTCGGGCTGCCCTGCTATAGGCTCGTCTGTGACTATATATCTACCATCATCACTCCTGGGCTGTACTGTCTCCGCCCTAACACTCGGCTCTGCCATATCTCTAATACTGTCAGTGAGTCTCTGTGCTCGTAAAGTGGTCAATCTCTTCCTAGCGGTTTTCTTAAATATGGGGGCCATCTGATACATAAGGGGCAAAGTCTCAGAATATGTGTAAATAACTGGAAGAGTTCATAAGTCCTAGTGATAACTGAAATGGTAACATGAACATGTTGTTAAGAAGGAAAAATCCAAAATTTCATTTCCACATTTAAAGTAACATCCAAAACAATACATAACATACTAACAAGCATACTATACTATCTAAACGTAATATAATCTAATACTTAGTTGACAACAAAGTCTGGGTAAAACTTCTGGATGTGCTTCTCCGTCTCCCAAGTACAGTCGTTTGGGTTCTCGCTCCATTGTATTTTGAGTAGCTTCACAATCTTACTCCGGAGTCGCTTCTCCTCTTTATCAACTACATAGACTGGATAACGTATCACCGTCAGGTTTGGTTCTATCTCGATATCTTCTTGAGCGGATGGTTCTAAAATCAAAGATGGATCGTGGACACATTTTCGGAGATGGGACACATGGAAAACATTGTGAATCCCTGCCATCCGTTCTGGTAATTCTAGCCGATAGGCTAGTGATCCAATCTTCTCAATAATCCGGAAAGGTCCTACAAAACGTGGAGCTAACTTTCCTGACTTACCAAATCTTATTGCTCCTCTGATCGGTGCAATCTTCACAAACACCAGATCTTCAACAGAAAAATTTTGTTCCCTCCTTTCCTTATCCGCATAACTCTTTTGTCGATCCTGGGCCTTCTTCATCCTATCCTTAATCAACTCAACTTTCTCCGATGCTTCTCGGATCATATCTGGACCGAGAACAAGTTTATTTCCTGACTCAACCCAACAAGTTGGTGATCTACACGGTCTTCCGTAAAGTGCTTCATAAGGTGCCATACCTATACTGGTTTGATAGCTGTTGTTGTAGGAGAACTCTACCAGATATAAGTGATCTTCCCATGATCCTCCTAAGTCAAGAATGCATGCTCTCAAAAGATCTTCTAAAATTCGGTTTGCCCTCTCGGTTTGGCCGTCCGTCTGAGGATGGTAAGCTGTGCTTAGATGTAGTTTAGTACCCAGGGTTGTTTGAAGTGCTTCCCAGAATTTACTAGTAAATAAGGGATCTCTGTCGCTTATAATATTCACTGGGACTCCATGAATTCTTACGATCTCTTTCATAAAAAGTTCGGCTAGCGAAGCTGCAGTTCGTGTTGGTTTTACCGGAATGAAATGTGCACTCTTCGTAAGTCGGTCTACTATAACCCATACCCCTTCATTTCCTCTCCTCGTCTTTGGTAACCCATCAATGAAATCCATTGATATCATCTCCCACTTCCAATTGGGGATCTCCAACGGTTGCAGTAATCCTGCTGGTTTCTGATGATTACCTTTGACTTGCTGGCAGTTTAAGCAATTTCCCACATAAGTCTGAACATCCTTCTTCATTCCGGGCCACCAGAATACTCGTTTCATGTCTTTATACATTTTCTGATTTCCTGGATGAATACTTAACTTTGATTGATGGCCTTCGGTCAATACTTCTTGCCTTAGCCCGTCAATATTTGGAATGCATAGTCTCCCATTAATTCTGAGCGTACCTTGATCATCTAGTTCAAAGTCTGACTCCTCTCCCCTTTTTATTCCTTGGATTATCTCCTCTAGATGAGCATCTCTTCCTTGATATCTCTTTATCTTCTCATGAAGTGTTGGAACGACTTCTAGAAGAGATAGGATTGCGTTTCTGCTTAAAGCGTCTGCTACAACATTGGCCTTCCCCGGTGTATAAATAATGTCTAGGTCATATACTGCAAGAAACTCTAACCACCTTTGTTGTCTTAGATTTAGATCTTTCTGAGTGAACAAGTGCTTTAATGGCTTGTGATCTGTGAAGAGCTCAAACTTCTCTCCTAACAGATAATGCCTCCACATCTTCAGTGCAAAGACAACCGCCAAAAGTTCTAGATCGTGCGTTGCATAATTATGCTCATGTAGTTTTAACTGCCTACTAGCATATGCAATTACACGTCCATTCTGCATTAAGACTGCACCAAGTCCATATCCATAAGCGTCAGCATATACCTTGAATTCACTCTCTCCATCGGGAACAGCGAGAACTGGTGCTTTCGTTAACTTCTCCTTTAGTTCGTTGAATGCTTCTTCACACTCCGGAGTCCACACAAATTTTTCCCCTTTCTTCGTTAACTTCGTTAAGTGGGAAGATATTGTTGAATAGTCCTGGATGAATCTTCTGTAGTATCCTGCTAAGCCCAAGAAACTACGGATTTCCGTTGGTGTTCGAGGTTGTCTCCATTGTTGTACAGTTTCCACTTTGATCGGGTCAACCGAGATACCATCTCCGTTCACGATATGCCCTAAGAATCTGACTTCTGATTTCCAAAAGTGGCACTTGGAAAACTTTGCCTTTAAAACGTTCTTTCTCAGCGTTTCCAATACTATCCTCAGATGATGTCTGTGCTCTTCCTCAGATTTTGAATAAATGAGGATATCATCAATGAAGATTAGGACAAACTTGTTTAGAATTTTCCTAAAGACACGGTTCATAAGATCAACAAAATAAGCAGGTGCATTGGTTAGTCCAAATGGCATTACTAACCATTCGTAAAAGAAATCAGGCCCTCTGAAGGCAGTTAAAGGAATGCTGTCTTTAGAAATCCTTAACTGGTGAAAACCTGTTGCTAAATCCATTTGTGAAAATACGGTAGCTCCATTTAATTGATCGAAAAGATCGTCTATCCGGGGTAAAGGATATTTATTTCTAATGGTCACCTTGTTCAACTCTCTATAGTCAACACATAATCTTAGTGACCCATCAGTTTTTACCACAAAAACTACTGCTGAACCCTAGCTTGAAAAACTTGGTTGAATTAAACCCTTAGCTAATAAATCTTGAGTCTGCGCCTCAAGTTCTTTAACTTCTCTTGGTGCCATTCGTCGTTTCGGTTGAACTAAAGGTCTTGCATTTGGGATTAAATCAATACGGAATTCTATTTCACGGTGAGGAGGTAAACTAGTGACCTCTTCAAATATGTCAGAGAAATCTCTGACTATTTCTACCATCTCCAGATTTTCTTGTGGTGTTTCTAATGCATACAAGAAACTACAAGTATGAATACCGGGTTTTCCACACGGTATCCTAGCTTTTCTCCCGATACTAGTTATTAGAGTTACGATTTCTTTGTCACATTTTATCTGCGCTTGGAATTCACTTAACCAGTCTAAACCAAGTATAAAATTAAACCCTTTAAAATCCAAAACATAGAAATCGAATAGGAAGGTATGTGAAAGATATGAGAGGACTAGGTTATCGCAAACCATTTTTAATTCTGTCTTTCCGCCTATAGGATTAGATACGCATATCGGATTTGGTGAAATACTTGGGGTAAGTTGAAATTTCCCTATTGTGCCAGATGAAATAAAACTTTGCGAGGCACCAGTATCAAATAAAACACGAACATCAATTCCTTTAAATTGTAAGGTACCTTCAAGAACTCCTTTCCCTTTTGCATTCTGGGAAGTAGACGCCTCATTCTTAATAGCATAAACCTTGGTCTGTTGTGCCCTCTTCATAAGTGGGCAGTCTTTGATCAGATGTCCAGGTTGGTGACAGTTGAAGCATAGAGTCTCCCTGACCATGGTATTTCCAGGTCCTTGCTGTTGTGGACGTTGTTGTTGGGTTTGTTGCTGAGGTTGGCGTGGAGTCTGTTGTTGAGGTTGTTGTGACTTTCCTACTATTGGCTTCTTACAGAACCTAGCGATGTGACCCTTCTCCTGACAGTTGTGGCATATGGTGTCCTTGAAACGCTCCTTAGCTTTCTCTCCCATTTCTCCCTTTCCTTTCCAGTTTGGATTGAACTTCCTCTTCAGAGGATTCTCCCCACTGGTTTCTCCAGTTTGTGCCTTTGTCACTGGCCTCTTCGTACTTAGTGCCTCATAACGAATCGCCATGTCAACTATGTCACTGAATGAACTCTTTAGATGTCCAATCACCTTGTCTTGCAAATTCTCCTTCAATCCTGCTATGAACATCTCGTTCTTCTTAAGCGAGGTATTGATCAGTTCTGGGCCAAAGCAAGAGAGTGTGTTGAACCTATTCTCGTACTCTGCTATGGACATGTTTCCTTGCTTCAGATCTATGAAATCGCGATACATTCTGGTCTTGCCTGCTGTGGGAAGAAACTGTGCTTCAAATTCCTCCTTGAACCTTCCCCAGGAATAGTCATTCTCAGATACGTTCGCAGTCTGTGCGTCCCACCAGCTTGCTGCAGCTCCTTGTAGTTGCCATGAAGCTAAAAGTCGTTTCTGTTCATCATTCAAGTTCTGTCCTTTGAAAATCCTTTCACAAGATCTAAGCCATGCTTGGACTTCGATGAAGGATTCTGTTCCTTTGAAAACTTTCCCTCCCAGTGTTTGATATTCCTTACAGATAGTTGCAAAGTTCACCCTAGGTTGAACTGGTGCAACTGGCATAACTAGTGCAACTTCTTCAACAGTTTCTACCGGGGTCTGAGTAGTGTTACGACCATTGGTAGTGGTAGTTCCTCTAGCTCAGCCTCTTTGTCCACGGGTAGTCATTCTTACTAGCCTGAATATAACAGGTTGACATCAAAACTTGATTGGATATTAGGATACCTACTCTATATAAACTTAAGTCGATTATTCCTAAGTATGTATAATAGCATCCAACTTTTAAAATACGCTCTCTCACACTCACCCAAAGTCTAGGTATACGATAACCTGGCTCTGATACCAACTGTAATGACCCAACTTTCCAGTGCCTCGGAAGTGGTATCATTGTATAAGAAAAGAAGTAGATAGAAGAATAGAACTAAGAAAAAGACATCAGAATCTCACAACGGAACTTAGGACAATATATTAATAGCCCAAAGTATTACATATTACAAGTTAAGTACATAACGTACTTCATACATAAGGATACATATTTGAGTCAAGTACATAACGTACTTCATACTTATGTATATATGTCATTTTGATTACATAATGATCACTAGTGATACTGATCTGCTGGATAATAGTACATAACATCATAACTGAACTACCATCTGGATAATAGTACGTAACATAAGATAAGTAAGCCAACATCCCAGGGTTTGCCATCCTGCTACTCCAAGTAATGATATATACCTGGATCACTTGTCTATTCATAACAAGTGTTATGAATACCCAAGAGTTTAAGGGAAAACATAGAAAAATAAACTCCGGGTCAGTCATGGACTGGTATGAGTAAACGATTTATAAAACAGTTTTAATAAATCACAAATGATTCATAAGACCACGCCGTGAATACGGAACGGGTTTTTACCTTATGAGATCAAAACAGTGTGTGCCAGTAAAGCTAGATATTATGATAATGTCTAAGGTTTACATAAATAATTTATAATCTAGTAAAATGCTTTCATCTCACATTTTACTATATAATATACAAACAAAACCGCTTGGCGCTTATGGATAATGGATTTCCAATTATGACAAGGTATGGGATCACCTTCCGCAGGTGTATCTCTAGATACGAATACACGGGTTCAACAAGAACATCTTGTAACCCGGCCACACATGACCGACCACTCATTTCTCTTGAGTGTATCGAATGTATATCACCAATGGTTGTGTACGGCAACCATTTCCCGAGTCGGGACAGAATCAATAGGATAAGAAACAAGGAAAATATCTCTAGATAGGTGACGATACATCCTAATGGGAGCTAACCACATAGCCATGCTGCCTGCCCACCTTTTAGTCATTTCCGGTTGTGAGTCTTGAGGCTAACTTACCACTTTTAACACGGTAATTTCTTTGAATATCACATTGTCAAAACTCGCCGATCTCTAATTGACTTTCCCAAAAATATAATACGAGTATAAAGCAAGAGGAACGAGTTCGTCTGCCACTACGTACATACGTTTGGAAAGATCAACGTACGAGATCCGTTTGAATTACTTTGTCAGATACTCGTCTATACAAGTCATCCTGGGATTGGACAAACCGAAGGTGTTATTCTAAAATTCCATCTTAGGCAATTTCTTCCTAGGAGTCATAGAATAATCCTTGCATTTCATCGCCTTCTATTTACCTTTGATAATTGTTGACTAACGACGTTGAATCAAAGTCGAAGTGGAACATAGTTCCGGTCTCTTCGAAGTGATTGACGTTAATTAATTTTAAGGTCAAGTGATACTTAAATGGATCAGGATTTATTTATCTAATTAATTCTCATTGAACTACTACTGATTAGTGTTGTTAAACCATTTGAATCGATTCTGCCTTTGTTTGACAGAATTGTACTTTAAGTCAAATCAAGTTGTTAGAATATTTATTAACTACACAAATGTTTCTCTTGGTCTACTGTTATTATTTAATTGTGGAATAAAATAGTCGATCCAAAATATCAGGTTCTAATTTACTCATGATTTCTATTTTCAATGATATCTAATTATATAGTTGATCCCTTAATTATATAATTTATTACAAATCTTATTTATTTAATTTATTAATAAATTATCGAATAACTAATTAAATAAATTTTTAACCAATTCCTAACTTTTATCTCGATCGGGAAGTCCGGCAAATCTGATCAGTTTGAAAATACGTGATCTGTCTGGTCAGATCAGTCGTTTTTCGCGTGGTCTGGCACTTTACCTGATCTCAGAGATCTGGCTGATACAGATCACTCAAGATCACGTGATCTGCGTAAGCGGATCACCTGATCTGGTGTGATCTGGCTCATGCCAGGTCCTAGTTGATCGGTCAATGCCGATAACTTGGAAACTAGTGATCTGCATAGGCAGATCACTTATTTCCAGTGATCTGGCGTTGCGCCAGATCTGGGTTGATCTGCCAATGCTGATCACCACAAAATGTGTGATCTGCATGGCAGATCACCCATTTTCTGGTGTGCCTGCTGTCACACTATTTTGACGTTATTTCCATTCGAGAATGCCATCACCACACACGCCATAGACCACTAGAGTCCCGACCATCCTACCCGTGCCTTGCCAGCGATCAACCCCCTTGCGTTGATGCTGTGGTGGTGGTCCCCCATGGCTCCACCGTGGTGCAGCTCACCTTCGAAACTGTGACAGCCCGCACGTATACAAAGCATCCCCAAACATGTTCAACCCTTAAACTACACGCTACGAAGTCGTTTCAGTGTTTTAATAGTGTTTTACACATTGTTGCGCGAGTATACGCAGCTCCATTCCATTCCCTACAGTGTATACTTTGTGTTTAATCAATGACTATGTCCGACAAAAAAAAACATTACTTCCTCTTGATCTACTTAACACGCATCCCTACTGTTTGCTTGTGAATTCATACAATATCAATGCGCAACCCTCCCATACCCCGAATATTGTTTGCATGAGAGTTTGGTTCACGTTTTGGTTGCATATTTTTGACAGCAGCTTGCGGTTTGTGTGTGTGTTTTCAAACAATACATCAACATAAGTAAAACAATGACCTATAACCCCTTGTATGTACTGATATGAACTAGTATGTGAGCATGCACTATTCTCTAACATATACAGGCATTCGCACGAGATGATCACCGCAGTTTTGATACACACAGTCAAGCAAAACTTGCGGAAACACAGCAGCACATATATGAACAATACTGGCATTAAAACAGTATATACAAAGCATGAACTAGCAGGTGAATTCGTGAGTGTTTACTCACAGTTATGCAGCTGATAATGGTGCGTGAAATATAGGGTTCTTCTTGCTTTAATCTCGAGAGTTTCTGGTGCGAATTTTAGTGAGCACGGCTGCGTATTTATAGGCAATAGTAATGTATATAATATTGCATTGTTTCATTCTTTAATTCACATAATCTTTAATGCTTCTGATCACAATATTTTGCGCAGGTTATTGATCAGAGAAATGTGGATGAAAACTCAGTTTATAGCTTGTCTCGCATGCGCAAGAAATGGTGGAATCATCTTGGCCATTCAATTAGTTTTCTAGCTTGACAAAAGCTTTTAATGAAGCTGTCCCTTTCTTTTAGATGATGGGAGAATATAATGTAAACTACTTCCTTCTTAGATCATTCCACTTCATCTTCGGTCCACATTATTACAGCAAATTAAATGTTTTAACTAAATTCTCTTATGCCTATTTCCTAAGTACATTGGCATTAAATGTATAGCTATTCAAATTTGGATGAGTCATAGCCGAATGCTCAAGTGTTTCATTAATCCCATCAGCTATCATTTTCTCACGTGTTCTTTAAACTTAACCAAGAAGGTTTGCATGGTTCTTGGGCTTTTAAAATGCTAAGACTAGGCTGTTATAAATGCGTGAAAATGTGCGGGTTTTCAGCTGTGTTTGTGTTACTGTGCTGTGCAAGGAAAATGGGCTGTTGGCTCTTTAAATTTGCCATGTAGTAACTTAGCTTAACTATAGTTGCCTTACTTTAGTTTAACTACGCTTTTGATCTTAGTAAAAGAATCTTTACTTATGATTCTGTTTTCGTAATTGAATTATCCTTTATCGATAAGTTTATTCATCGATGTTTTGTTCAATTTAAAACTTTTATTTCATTCGGAATTTCCGGGTCATTACATGGGGTTAAGTCTTGAATTTAAATGATAACACTTAACCTACTAGACGGAAACCCTAGTTACGCGGTCCGTTTCAGTAGTAACCCACTAGATGTATCATGGTACCCTGGAACTAGGCAGGGTGGGGCACGATTACTGGGCTGATTGTAAGTGACCAGAACGACGGCTGTATTGTGTGCGCCAGTGTAGGTTCAAACGGAGTGCGGGCGTGCATACACTCCAGAGCAGAAAAAGCAGGCATTGGGCATCAGTAGGTTTATCTGTGCGTGCTTGATTCATGTCGATGGTTGGCACCATAGGTCTTGATACACCCTATGGTGGACCTAGCATAGGTGACTACATTTCGTGATTGGGCCGTATGACACAGACACATGAACGAGCTAGGACATGTAGGGAGACGATCGATTAATAAATCGTTACGTGGAATTCGTTAGGTAGCATAATCCCTAGTGGTCCTAGGTGGCATAAACCCTAAACGAATCTAGTAAACGTTCAATAGGTATCATAATCCCTAGTGGTCCTAGGTGGCATAAATCCTAGTTGAACACGCGATAGTTCATGATATGGAAACCTAGCCAGAACGAGGGTGGCAGTCCAAACGATTTCAAGAATGGAAGCACTACGTTGAAGTAGTTTAGAAATGCGCAATGAAACCCGTACGATATACGGCAAGGGACTGTACATATACATGGAAGGGATGATATGGGTTGTGGTACTAGTACAGTTGGTGCAGAGAATATAGGAAATCAGAACAAATAGATATCATTTTAATGGTGAAATAGAGAAATCTCGCGATGATAAAAATCTTGCGAAACTATACTTAGTTCATCCTGAATGGGAACCTTGAAATGTTATACATGACAGAAATTCTATGATGTTAGTCTTAGTTATCGTGCCTGTAGCTTACCTTGTCATTATGCTCATGTTCACTTTCAGTTTATTCATGCCATGTTATCTTTACCTGTTTTTATGCTGAAAGTCACTAGGATTTAGTCTTTATAACTAACCTAGTTTGTTTCGCCTCTTTTTCTTCCATTCCTCCCCCCCCCCCCCCCCCCGGTTTCACAGCGTGGGAACACAGCTTAGTTTGGATCTTATCGAGCTCCAAGGCTATTTCATGAAGGCTTGGATTACTCTTGGCTATGGCTTGCTTTGCTGCTTTATTGGGGAATGATTTATAACTATGGTTTTATGCTTCTTTAATGTTGCAAGACAGATTTCGATGTAATGGATTTAATGGAATTTTGATGTAAAAAGGCTTTAGACCTTTCTGGGTTTTTAAAGAAATAAAATTTGGTTCTTCTACCGCTGTTTTATATGTTCTGTCTTGTAATATTTATGATGGATTTAATGGCATTTTGATGTAAAAAGGTTTTAGACCTTTCTAGGTTTTTAAAGCAATAAAATTTGGTTCTTCTACCGCTGTTTTATATGTTCTGTCTTATAATATTTATGTATGTTTACCTAGATAATTCTCCACCAAAGCTAGTGCATTCCCTTTGTGAGTGACCCTAGCGGAGGTGGGGTGTTACATCTGGCATCTTTCACTAAATCAATACGGAACTCAATCTCTCGGTGTGGTGGAAGCCTGGTCACTTCCTCGAAAACGTTCGGATACTGGCCAACCACGGGCAAACCTGACAACTCACTATGCGGGATTCGAGGGAATTTAGAAAACTAGCCATTACCCCATCAGCGGGTAAACCACCAAACACTACCTTCCGCTCATCATCCGCTCTAGTTGTCACCAAAAAGCCCTCATAGTCTACCACCACCCCGTATCTTTGGAGCCAATCGACTCCCAAAATAATGCCAAACCCAGTAAAGCCCAAAACAAAGCAATCACAAACAAACATGCATCCATGACTCGATAAGACCACATAACGACAAATCATGCTAAGGCTAGTCGAACCACCAATCGGGTTCGTTACTACTAAAGGTCTATCGACAATCTCGGGCTCCAATCCCAACCTATCTACCAGGTCACTAGATATGAAAGAACTGGAAGCCCTGGTATCAAACAAAACTCTAACAGGAACATCATAAACAGAAAGCATACCTTGAATAACAACATTCTTTCCTTTCTCCGCCACAGTTGGGGCATTCGACGAAGAAGGAATAGCATTAAGGGCATATGCTTTCACCACTTGCTTTTCTTTAGGGGGTTGCGGACACTTGTCCTTGTGATGTCCAACTTGGCCACAGTTGAAGCACTTCCTATCCGCTGGCTTGGCTCGAAAATTACTAGCATAATGGCCCTTCTTACCACAGCTGAAGCACTCAACATCTTTCTTATTCTTTTTCTGGCCATCCTTATTCTGGTTCTGCTTCCTCTTATTCTGAGGACCACTCTTGCCTCCACCACTTACTTGCGGCTTCGGCTCCTCTGCAGATGCAACCTCAGTCTTTGACATAGGGTAAAGACACTCTGACCTCAATGCTTTCCCCACAATCGATTCAAACTTCTCATCGATGTGGTTAATAAGCCTTTCCCCCAAGTACTGATCCAAGCCAGTTATGAACTTCTCGTTTTTCATCTCGGCAGTATCAATAAGAGATAACCCATACTTCGACAAAATGTCGAATTCGGCAATATACTCCGAGATAGCTCTGCCATTCTGCTTGAGCTCCAAGAACTTCTTAAACAGCACTGACTTCTGAGCAGCCGGAATGAACTTATCGCTAAAGCGAGCCTTAAACTTCTCCCAAGTAATCTGATCCTCGGGAGTAGCTGCCTTTATAGCATTCCACCAATTCATTGCCCATCCTTGCAGCTGACGGGATGCTAGCCTTCTCTTCATCGCATCCTCCATACCCAAATCTTCGAAGATACGCTCGCAGCTATCCAACCAATCCTGAACATCCGTAGCCGACTCCGTTCCGTGGAACGGGTTCCCACCAAGACTAGTATAATCCTTATTTAGCTTGGCGAAATCGGCCCTAGACACCTACACTATTGGACCACTGCCATTACCATTATTGGGAGCTGCCCTCCGCACATCCCTAAGCATCTCTCTCATGAGGTCAGTAAACATCGTCCTCATGTCAGCAGCATTCCCATTATTGGCTCCTCTACCGACACCTCTTGCGTATCGGCTCATCGTTCAATCTGTAAAGAGAAAATGATTAACAATCTCCATAGTGGTGCTAGTGCAGTGCGACTTCATTCTTAGCTATACTAATATTATATATCTATATATAGCTTTTGAAAACCAAAATAATCACAAATACGCGCTCTCATATACGTATACTATCTCTCCCTGATGACTTCCCTAGGTTAATTACGCAACCTAGAGCTCTGATACCAAGTGTGACGGCCCGCCCTACACTAGCCGGCATTTCCTCCGAAAGTGCACTGTATGCATGCCCAACTAGCACGGGACGGTCGCCAAAGAAAGGAAAGAAGAGAATGAGCTAAGCGAAAACCTGTAGAATGTCTCACAGTGCATGGAACAAAATATAATAATAATGTACATGACATAAAATAGGCGAGACAGTGCATAAGCTGATAACTAAAACCAACATCAACATCAGAGTAGCGGAAGTCTAAATACAGCTTATTACAACTTTAAACTGTCTCTAAAGCAAAGAAAGCTAAAGTAGAAGATGCACTACTAATGCCCAAGCAGTGATCTTCAACAACATAGGGAGAATATCTATATGCATCATACGTGGAAGCCTCCTGCTCGTCTCCAGATCAGTTACTCGTGCATACCCAGCTAACTTGTCTCTAGTCTTCTTGTGAGAGCACACAAAGTAATAAGAAGAGACAAAAAACTATGGGTTAGACAAAAAGTATGGTATGAGCGATAAGCAGCTAAACAGAACAATAACAGGTATACTAAACCATACCTGAACCTGGACCTGCAACCAAAGAGTTAGCACTACATACCGTACAATACTCTAAGATGCCACTGAACAGATGGTGTAAAGATAACAGGGGTGAGGTTGTGCATGTCATAATGATGGCAAACAAATCAAACACAACAACCATCCTCACATCTCTCACTCAGTGCGTAAAGCATATGATATCTACTGCTTCGATCACTAGACCCATCGAAGTAGTGACGGAGTTCGACTTGTACGACTACTGCTACTACCAAGTCCACCATATGGAGTCATGACCAAATCTTTACAAATGACCTCACTTCATTGGTCTATAGCTCTTTAGTTGTACCTAGGCCACTATGGCCCTGAATCCGTTCACGTACTCCCAACACATAGTGATCCAAAGTTATAGACATCGACAACCCCTTAGCATACGTCCCACAGCAAATCCCAACTCATGAAGTTAACTCGCTGGTTCCCAACTGGATCCTGAGCTCTACTTCCAATTTGGACTTCCTTTGCATCTCGGGCTTTGGTCGAATTGGAGTTGGCCTTCAGAAGAGTCGTCATGTAGAAATAGAATTAAACGTCTGGTTCGGTTCGGTCACCCACGTTCGGTTCGGTTCGGTCACCCATGCTCGGTTCGGTTCGGGTTAATCTCCTCCATGTGGTTCGGTTCAGCTTCTCATATGTGGCTCGGTCCGGTGGTTAAGTGGCAAGGTTCTCCTTATAGTGTCAAATTCCGATCTGATCCAACCTTCCTTGTTGTCTCTTTCGTTTGCACGCCTCAGAAGATGCCAGCTCCGGTCGGTTCGGTAGTCGATCCGATCCCACGCCCTCGCTCCGATCCGATCCCCTGTTTGTCTCTCCGATCCGATCCCCTTTTTGTCTCTCCGATCTGATCCTCTGCCCAACTCTAACTCTAAGCAAATGGCCTTCCTTCTCGCCAAGCCCCTTATGCTAAGTTCTTATCTGAATCAAGTCCACTTGCCCGGTCCTCCTATCCGATCCGAGCCCAGTAATCCGATCCGGTTTGAAACCCTGCACATTTCCAGCAATTTTCCAGCGACTGTTTTATGCCATGTGACGGTATTTTCGACCAATCTATCACTTCTAGACAATCACAAAGCATACCATACAGTCATAGCAACATTTATAACCATTCACAAACATCAAAACAATAATTTGGTAAGGTTAAACGGATCAAACATAGCCAAAATCTCATATTTTCCCTTAAGCATGTTTAAGCAAAACCAATGATATGATTATCAAAACTTCACCGAATCAAACCAAATTTCTAACAGAGGTCTAAAACATTATTTCGAAATTTACAAATATTTTTCTAGAATTTTAACATGTATAAATTCGCTAATTATCACTAATTACCCCTAATTAACCGTAATTAGTGAGAAACCTTGCAAATCACTCACCTTGGCCACAAATGAACTTTAGGTCTGAAATAATCTACTGTTATGGCGATGTTCCCAATGCAACACAGCAGCTCTAACCTTATTTTGGCGCTATTCCTCCTTAATTTGATGTGGTTTAAGCCAAAACTTGACTAAGAAGTGATTAGAGGTGTTTTTAGATGTTGGAGGCCATTGTTAGGTAGAAGAGAGGGTTTGTGGCAGCTGGAAAATGAGTGAAAAACTGAAATCATAATCCTAGCAGCCCTTAAATACCTCTAATCCCGAAGTCCCCCATTGGGCCTAGCTGTTAATCACCCGGTTAAGCCCAATTAAGTTGTTTTTCATCATCTGAAATTTGTTTCAGCCATATCTACCAAACGGTGAGTCCGTTTGGCTAATGTGACCACTCTACGGAATTGTAAACCATCATCCGGAGCCAAAGGAAGTGGTTTCAAGTCAAAACTCTTTTCCAATCAAAAGTTATGGCCAAAACAAGATTAGCCAGGGGCAAAACGGTCATTTAAAAATCGGGAAAAATCATGAACATGGGGAATGACCTCAATAGTCGTCTCCCAAAGTTACATGAGCATACGACTTCGTATGTGAAAGAATAAATATTCTACGATCCTTCGATGCGTGGAATGTGGGTCGTTACAAAGTGGCTGAGTGGCTAAGTAATAGCATAAAACACCGCAGCACAAGTGATATTAAACAAATTACGATACCTAAAACACTCATCATTAAATAATACTGTTTTGGCGGATGATGTGTGCCATTACGATCAAAAATGTTTTCAAATATGAGTAAAAGATTACTACTTTCATACCGAATAGGTAGTTTGCTTAGTGGCCAAGTAATCATGTAAAGCGCCGCCTAAGTAATCATATAAAGCGCCGCCTCATAATTGAAATTCTATAGATTAAGATACTTAGAACACTCATCATTAAATAACACCCTTTTTCAGATGATGTGTGCCATTACGATCAAAAATGTTTTCAAAAATAAGTAAAAGTTTGCTACTTTCATACCAAATATGTAGTTTGCTTAATGGCCAAGTAATCTTGTAAAGCGCCGCCTCATAATTGAAATTCTTCAAATTAAGATACCTATAACGCTCATCATTAAATAACACCCTCTGGGCCTAGGATTTGAGTGAATAAGACTGATATTTGCATACTGCAATAGTACGTGGCTTAGTGGCTAAGTAATAGCATAAAACACCGCCGCACAATTGAAATTCTACAAGTTACGATACCTTAAACACTCGTCATTAAATAATAATGTTTTGGCGGATGATATGTGACGTTACGATCAAAAACATTTTAAAATATGAGTAAAAGATTGCTACTTTCATACCGAATAGGTAGTTTGCTTAGTGGTCAAGTAATCACGTAAAGCACCGCCTCGTAATTGAAATTCTACAAATTAAGATACATATAACGCTCATCATTAAATAACAATCTCTTGCCTAGGATTTGAGTGAATAAGATCAAAAAAGTTTACTAATATGAGTAAAAATTAATATTTGCTTATTGCAATAGTAGGTCACTTAGTGGCTGTAAGAACCCGTAACTTCCCCGTGAAGGAAAGAGCAGATACTTTGAGAACAACACACAATAGAACGCAGACGGAAGAACATTTCATGGCTATTACAACAATTCCATCAGATGCAAGAATATACAGAGTATAAATGAATAAATTACATTTGATAAATATCAGAGATTACAATAAATTACATAGCAGCGGAAAATAATACAAAGCACAACTGAAGGTGATATACGGATACAGAGCTTTTCTGATATCATCTTCAGTTGTGCTTTGTATTATTTTCCGTTGCTATGTAATTTATTGTAATCTTTGATATTTATCAAATGTAATTTATTCATTTATACTCTGTATATTCTTGCATCTGATGGAATTGTTGTAATAGCAATGAAATGTTCTTCCGTCTGCGTTCTATTGTGTGTTGTTCTCAAAGTATCCGCTCTTTCCTTCACGGGGAAGTTACGGGTTCTTATAGTGGTATCAGAGCTTTGGTTTACAGAGCTCGAGAACAAGACACATTAGAACCATACGAAAGAATTCATCAGATATTGGATTAGTAATATCCAATTAGAATGACTCGTTAGAGATAGGATCAGTAGTATCCTAGAACGAGTGTGAAGAGTATATTTTTCAAATGAAAACAATTTTGTTTTGAAAATTTAAACCATTTTATACGTATTTGAATATTTATTTATTTTGAATATGGACAATCGAGTATATAAAGATTTTGCATATACGCGTCATGAACGTATATTCGAAGTTTTAATATATTAGATAGATATAGAATCGCATTCTAGACACCCGGAGATGGTTCTGATGATTGATCGATCATCATCAGAACTTATGTTCATGTTTCGAAGGTGTGATTTCTATATATTTCCATTAGACTGGTGTGAGAACCAAAACTTATATAGCTAGAACACTTTGTTGTGAATTGGCATCAAAAACATGATTTTCAGTGTATATATCAAAAATATGAATTTGAAACTCTAATTCACTAATTGATTGATGTTTGTGTTGTTTGTTTATTTGTTTGATAATTTTGAACCATTATGCCTAATTGAATCAAATATTGAATTGTATCGAAAATTGGTCGCATTTGCTTGCATATACATATACTTGCATTGAACAGGTCATAGCAAGGAGGCTATAGCAGAGAATAAAATTTGTTTGCCCGACAAATAGTTACATGTTTACTACATAATTTACTGTTTTGTTTGGGTGATGATGATTTTATGAGCCTATTGGCTAGCCGCTTGGCTTTTTCTTTTTCTTTTTGAGATCAGAAGGCCTATATGGCAATTTCGGGATTTTCCGGTGGCTCCTGGTGCAGGGGAGGTTATGGCGAAATTTTTCGAAAATTTAGGGTGTTAGCCAAATTTTTAAAAATTTGAAAATTCTCAGAAACTGAAAAGTTGGAGAATGGAAGCCAGATCGAACGTAGGATTGATTAATCAAATCACTTTCGACTTTGTTCCTTTTCGGGGACGAAAAGTTTTAAGTGGGGGAGATTGTAACAACCCGGAAATTCTGAACCAGTTTAAAATTTTTATTTTGGCAATTTTAGCGAATTTTGAATATTTAAAATGGATTATTTTAAATAATATCAACGAGAAATTTATTTTGAATTGAAATTCGATGTTTATATTATATACGTCGTCGTTAGAATATAAATATTTATATATAATTATAAATAGAATTGAAAATGGCGCGGTAGTTCGATAATTCGATTTCAAACTTCAATTGAACATACCGGGTGCAAAACAATCCGGATTTTAGTGAAACCAAAATCATTAGGATCTAATTGATGATATCTTTCCAACGAATTCGAAAAATCGAAATTTCATAGCGGGAATCAAAAGTTATGTCCAATTGAAAATTCTGAATAGTCATTATGGAATTCAGGCCCTTAAAAATAGACATTGTGCAAACGACCTCGGATTTCGACGAAACCACTTTTGTTGGGTCCGTGATGTCAAATTATTGCTAGGTTTCAAATTTCATAATTTTTCGAATCAATATGTGAGCGTGGCAAAGGAAAACGCGTTTGACTAGTTTCAGTTGATTTTAATCGACTGGAAATTGGCCATTTTTCCAACGGTCTCGGAATTCGACGAAACTAGTTTTGTTAGGACCGTATCGTCAATATGAAGCTAGAAAATATTTTTATGGGATTTATAGAGTTAGTATGTGGCCCCGGTAATTTGAAATGTGCGTTTAAATTGAATATATAAAGAATTATACTTTAAATTCAACGGAAACTGATTCAAACAGACGAATTGGCCTAGGATACATATCCCATTGTGTTCGGAATGGGGGTAAAACGCTATGGACGACAGGCGGTGGGCCTCGTTTTGAGGTCGAAAATAAAAGTTGCTTTTTAGAAAAAATAAAATATTAAAATAAACTTTCTCTCTCCCTTCTCCTTAAATCACGTTGGCCCCTCCCCTTTTCATTTCGTTTCAGGAGGAAAAAAAAGAGGGAAAAAGAAAAAAAAAACAAATCGAACCCGTCGTCGCCTCCTCCTATGCTGCCACCGCAGCTTCTTCTCCTTCCTCCCGACCACCGCCAGCCCCCACCGCTCCTCTCTCTCTCCATCTTCTCCGCGACAGCCCCCTTCCTTCCACCGCGACCTCGCAAGCACCCCGCAAGCACCCCGCACCCACCTGAACCGCCCCCCCTCCTCGAAGTCGATCGACGAAAAGCCGCCCCCCCTCCTCGAAGTCGATCGACGAAAAGACCCCCCCCCCTCGTTTCAGAAATCGCGACGAAGACCTCCCCTCGTTAAACTCCCTGTAAGTTTTTTTTTATGTTTTATTTTTATTTGAAATTAATTTGTTTAGTTTAAAGCAAAATCAGTTTTTTTTCATTTTCATGAATAGTATTAGTAAAAGTAAGATTTTTATAGTTCTAGTTTATTGAGAATATGATTTTTATATTTTTAAAGTGTTAAAAATATGATTTTTATATTTTTAAAGTATTAAAAATATAATCTTTATTAAGTAGAAGATGTAAAAATATGATTTTTGTTTAGGTAGAGAATTAAAAATATAATTTTTACATGATAGGAATATTTAAAATAGCATCTTTATATGTGTAGCAAAATAAAGATTGAATATGAAAAGACGATATTTTTAAAATATGAAAAGACGATATTTTTAAAATATGAAAAGACGATATTTTTAGATATGAAAAGAAGATATTTTGAGAGGAGTAGTGAAGTAAAAAATATGATTTTTACTTCGAGTAAAATATAATTTTTATATTATAGAAAGGCAAATCTATATTTTTGAAAAGGCGAAATCTTTTTATATAGCAGCGATGTAAAAATAGAATTTTTATCTATATAATAGCATAGTAAAAATTCGATTTTTATATATTGAATAGCATAGTAAAAATTCGATTTTTATATATTGAATAGCATAGTAAAAATTCGATTTTTATATATTGAATAGCATAGTAAAAATTCGATTTTTATATATTGAATAGCATAGTAAAAATTCGATTTTTATATATTGAATAGCAAAGTAAAAATTCGATTTTTATATATTGAATAACGAAGTAAAAATTCGATTTTTACATATGCAGTGGCTACGGGCAACGAAGATGACAAAGATGCGATAACGATGAAGATTTCTATCAATGAAGAGTCGTGGTATTGGATAGCTTTCGGTGAGAATTTCTCACTCTTTAATTTCTTTTCTAGTTATATATATATACTAGGATGCAGACGGTGCTTAGTAGCACCCGACACAATCGTCCACAGACCATGGACTTGTTTGTTTGGTTGCATGGATTAGTTAGATGATTTGATTTGAATTTGGTTGTTTGGTGAATTTGATTGATGTGTGAATGGCGTGGGCCTTCACTAGACCGGGGATAAGGCTAGGCCTCGTCCCGTTTCTAGTATCGTGCCGTTATGCCGCCGAAATTTTCTAAAATAAGTTAGAAAAATAAAAATATCATTTTATTTAAAGAATGAACTGAATAGAAATTCATATGTTAAAATAAAATGTTTTATCGTTAAAAATATAATTTTTAACGTGAAGTGAATAAAATAAAATATTCATTTACAAACTGGACGGTTTGTTTATGTACACCGATTTGACTGACATTGATTGGGACGATAAATTTTACACATCGTCCAACTGCACAAATAAAATCTGTGTTTGATTGTTTGAAACCCCACACGGGTGTTGGGATGAAATTTGAAGTTCACTCATCCTGATTGATTAAATATGTCGATCGATTGATTGACAGGCTGTTATAAGCGTTAGATATCTATATTTGATGCTTATACAGTGTAGTGCACTTTGGCTGATGGTTGATTATTTTTCAATGCTACTATATACGTGTGATGTATGAAAATCCATATAATTAATATTATATGGTGATTGATTGGGCCTCATTCCAATTTAGAAAATAAAGAATATTATAATATAAAGGTTCATGTGTTGACTGTACTCATCCGTTGAGATTAGTCATGTGTTGAACGAAATATTTTAATAATAAAATTTACATCTTTATCAATATAATATAAAGGTTCATGTGTTGACTGTACTCATCCGTTGAGATTAGTCATGTGTTGAACGAAATATTTTAATAATAAAAATATTTGAAAACGAAATATTTTAATAATAGAAATATTTGAAGTAGAAACATTTGAGGTAGACATATTTGAAAACAAAATAATTGAAATAGAATATTTGAAAATAGAAATATATGAAGCCGTGTTGATTAGATTGACGCCATTTTGACGTGAACGATATTTATATCGATTTTATTCATTTTAAAATGAATATTGAAAAGTGATTTCGAAATCAAATATTTTGGAAATGAATTGAATATAAAACGATTTCGAAATGAATTGAATATAAAACGATTTCGAAATGAATTGAATATAAAACGATTTCGAAATGAATTGAATATAAAACGATTTCGAAATGAATTGAATATAAAACGATTTCGAAATGAATTGAATATAAAACGATTTCGAAATGAATTGAATATAAAACGATTTCAAAATGAATTGAATATAAAACGATTTCGAAATGAATTGAATATATAACGAATTTGATTTCAATTGAATAGCAAACGAAATGAATTCGAATTGAATAGAAAACGAAATGAATTCGAATCGAATTAAAATCGATTTGAATTGAAATCAAATAGAAATGAAAGTAAAAAGGGTTTATAATAGAAAATTCAATTTTTGATTTGAATTTGAAATAAGGGTTGAAATTGTTTTTGAAACGAATTCAAAACTATTTATAAAATTCGTTTTAAATAGAAATCGACGAAATATATATTATATATATATTATATATAATATAATGGCCTGAATAGAACGCGCCACGCCGCGGAAGTTCGTGAATTTCGACCATTTATTTCAAACGGACATTACGGGAGATCCGACCGTCGGATTCTCCTAAAACCGGAACCGTTGGGTTCGTATCGAAAAGAGCTTTCTAAAGAATATTAGGAATTTGAAATCTAACGGTTGGATTTGGAGATACGTCCAAATCAAATTTGGAAAAGGTCGCTATAAGTGCAGTTCGATGGCCGTTGATGGAAACCGATTGTACGGGCCTTAATAAAATTATTAAAAATAGTAATAATTTGTGTAAAATCATAAGAAATGATTTGAGAAAAATTGGGGTGAAAAACTCCATATTTGAAAAGATAAAAATGGATTTTTATCGAAATGAACTAGTTTTGAACTAAATTTAAAACCCAATTATTTTTAAATAAATAAATTAGATTTAAAAAGGGGTTTTAAATAATCGAAATTTCTAATATATTTGATTGGATTTGAAATGGGTTTGTAACACCCCGTATTTTTAATGTAATTAAAAATGTATATATATATATATCCACAGATAGGATTAATATGGTGATGTATAATGAAAATTAATTAATATATGAAAAAAAAAGATTGGTTGCATGCGATGTAAATATGTTGCATGCACTGATTTGCAAACATAATGCATTAACATTAAAAGAAAAAGATTCATGCATTGGTTTAATTTAAGTATTGTAACTAACATGAAAAAGAGAAGTAAGGAAAGAACAATAATTATCATTGTTCTAAGACTTATTAACAAAAAACTTTGTAGCTTAGTTGGTTAAGGCATTGGATTTGTAACATGGAGGTCGGGGGTTCGAACCCCGGCGGCAGCATAATTTTTATCTCTGTTTTAAAGAGGGCCAACTGAACATGCAAATATATGTACATATACAAATTCAAAATTTGAAATGATAAGAACGTACATATAAGGAAATAAAGAAAATATATGTATATACATGGGAATATATATATATATATATGCAGAAATATATGTATACGAAAGATAAAATTTAAGATAAGGCTATAGTAAATGAAATATGGAAAGAATTAAGTAACGGTGCAACATCGTTTGAATTATAAAAATAAAATGAAAGTTGTGCGTATATATATACGCGTAAAATGGTCGTTAAAGGAATTGTATACATATAAGAATATTTCATGTGAATAAAACAGTTAAATAAATTCCAGGAAATCAAAAATTCGAAATTCAAATTTCTGCGCCAAAACAGCTTGTGGGACCCAATGCTGACTTAGCACTGCATGTACGATAAGATTTGGCTAGATTCATCTGCGAACCTGGACTATTTTCTTAACTAGGTTCAATGCTGACTCAGCGCTGCGTGTACGATAAGGTCTTGAGCAACTATATAAACAGCCCTGGTCTTCTTCTCTATTCACAATTCTTCTCTACCCTTATGCTGCAAAGATTCTTAGTAAACATGGCTTCCTCTCCTCCTCTTAATCAAATAATAAATAAAATAATATATATAAAATAAATCAAGACGACGAGGTGCTGCTCAAAGACTTTCAAAGAGGGGATTCAAGCTAGAATTCAAGTGAAGATTCGAATGACTACAACGACCGTTTTTCTACGAATCATAGCAACGCCATCTTTCTATTCTAATCTAATCTCTGTAAGTCAGTTATTTCTAGATTTCAACGTTTCTCTTTTCGTGACATGAAATTAAAGGAATAAAAGAGTATGCCAATTCTTTCTATTGAACCAGTGTCTATTTCTTTGGACCAAATTAAGAACTGTTATGATTTCGAGGACAAATAAGACTGTAACTATGAAACTATGGACCTTAGAACCATATGCCTCTTTGACCATGAACATTGCCTAAGACTATGAACATTGCCTAAGACTATGAACATTGCCTATGACTATGGACATTGCCTATGACTATGGACATTGCCTATGACTGTGACTGTGACCATGAGAATTATTTCCATGACTATAGCCTATACCTTTGATTAGGAAGCAAAACTATTGTCTATAACATAAATGGGACAACTGTGATTAAGCACCTATGGTTCATGACTAGGAAAGTGTTTAAAATTTTGTGACTGTGAACCCGATTATCTATCTTGTCTGTTCTTTGGTTTTAGACCATGGGAATTTACCTATTAAGTTAGGTCTACCCATGTTCTTGAACCTACTCTGTCTATTCTTGGTTTTAGACCTTGGGAATTTACCTATTAAGTTAGGTCTACCCACGTTCTTGAACCTACGTCGTTATTCAAAACCATTTTATGCCAGTTGTTGTATCTATCCTTTTCATAGCAATCTTTGGTTCATTCCCTATTTGCTACGAATCTAGATTTATCTGTAATCTAGATTGAAAGACGATTGTACGAACGGTGGGAATGCGATTTAGGGCAAAATATGAAATTTACTAAAACGTAGTTTAACTTGGAAATTGGCATAAATTTGGAACATGTATTATGGCATGTTCATAGGAATACAAATTGGATAAATTTGACATAAATTATAAGATGTGTAATTTGAATCTTGTATTGACGTGTAAATCTAGTATTTACATGAATAGTGAACTAGAGTAATAAGTCTAGTTTGACGTGAATTAGAATGTTAAATCAGAATTGGATTAGCTAATTTGGCTCGATAAGTATATTGGCATAAACTTGAAATTGGCCATAATTGGGAGTAATTGTCAGGATTAGCAAAATCATGGTTAATGACACTTGATTTGGTATAGTTTACATACCAAAAAGCATAAACATGATTTAGAGGGAAAATGGGCCATAAGAATGAATGTTGACAATTTACATTAAAAGGGGAATTAGGAAATAAGTAAATTAGGAATAATTTACTTATAGAATTTGTTCTAAATGAGAAATGTAAACTTAGACAAATTAAAGGTTTGTTAAACGACATCTCTTTTAATAAAACACCAGAAAGTTCTAGGGTGACAGAGAGGATAGTGTCTAGGCTTGAGTTTGGAAAATACAAGTTTCCTGCTCTCCCTGGCTATCCCTAACTGATCCAACGAACGGGATGGTTACTTTCAAAACCTGATTTGAAAACTAATCAAAACCCCTTTTGAACTTAGAAAAACACGAATATGCCTAACCCGAGGTTAGACTGAGTTGCGATGTAAACCTGCCCGGAACCAACCGGCACATCCAGCATTCGCAACAATACCTGTCTAATGTGAGTGGTAGTGGCTTTAATTTATTTAGTTAAAGCTAGAACAAGAATAGTAGGGTTAAGTTAACTAAGACACTTAACCAGTTCAACATGATAACTAGACTGATGGGTGGGGTTAGGTTCAGACTGACACTTAACCATTAATAATAACATGATAGTTAAAACAGACGGGCCAGGTTAAGTTAAAAAGGAATACTTAACCAACACAGAGTAAATGGGTAGGGTTAAGAAATAAATACTTAACCAATATAACTTGGTTTGTGGTAGGGTTAAGTCAACATGAGTTACTGACAACACTTAACCAGTTTAACAGGGTAAATGAAGAGGGTTAAGTTGGCTTGAATTGACTAATGACACTTAACCAATCCAAATTGACGGGAAAGGGAACTAAGTAGAAAACCTTAGTTAAGAAAACAACGATTCTGGAAACTAAGTGGTAAATCTTAGTTAGTAAAACTAAGTAGTAATTCTTAGTATAACACGGGAAGGAGTGAATGTCCGTCTGAATAGAAAGAAGGCTCCAACGAATTGGGTTACGAAGCCCCAGGCTTCGAGGGGACGTGAGGGTACTCTTGGTATCCCTCTGTGAGGCTGCAGATGATCCGCCTGGGCCCACGGAGGTTAAGGTCTGCATAGAAGAACCAGGGGTATGCGTTGGTTGCAATACATGGCAACCTAAAGACTAGGATGGACCGGCGTGATTCGGCGAGCAAACGGTAGCCCTGTGATAGCGACTCGTCGTCTACCATCCATCTTCAGTCAATCGAGATATGTGAAGCGGAAAGACGGAGAACTCCAAAAGACCATATACTTGCTATCTAGTTATGGGTGAGGATGGCCATAGGATAGTGGGGCACCAGGGGCCGGCGTATAGTTCTCATTTTACAAGGTGTGCCTTTCATTAGTTGAGGGAGGGGTCAAGTGGGACCTTAGCCACTGGAATAAAAACAGACCTTAGCATCTGCATCGTCAGATATCTGAAAGCTCCCGACCGAGTTCTGTATTCCTTGATTTGCCCTGTCATAGGACTCGGACCGCACATTATAGGACATATGCATCTAGACAAGCGATAACGGTTCGCGATACATGCGTGGGGAAGTATAGGAACATATACCACTCTAGGTAGTGTGCCCTAGACTTGGAGGCATCGATTGGACTAGGGGGCATAAACCCTGAATCCGAGAAGCGTTCAACAGACAGCGTAAACTCTAATTGAATCTAGAAGGCACTTGGTAGAAAACCCTAGATTAAATCTAGGTAACAAATAAATAAATGGATGCCTGAAGGCGATGGAAAATACAGGGATTGGGATCACGTTATCGTTACTAGTTGGGACACTAGTTAGGTGGTGCAGAGATATAGAAACCAGTATAACAAGGAAATAGCGAAGCGGCGAAAGTATCAGAGCATATCCAGTTTATCTTAGCTTAGCATATCTTGTGTTAGTCTTGTCGAATCTTGTCAACCCTATCATCATGGTGTTATCTTGTATTCAGTTAATTCATGTCGTTTTTTTTCCATGTTCACACGCTAGAAGTTACTGAACATACTCAGGCTTTATGTCTGACTCTGTTTTTCTTTCATCTTCTTTTCTTCCGTCCCCCCCCCCCAGGTAGTAGAGGAGGGAATAGTATAGCTCAGGTTAACTTGGAATGTCACTCTTTCCCATCTTGAAGATTTGTCGATGTTTGCTTGGATTCTCTTTTCAGATGTTATGGCTGGTTCTTGCTACATTGGGGATTATAAATGTATTTTTATGCTTCTTTATTTTGTAAGATAGATGACACTCTGATATTGTAAAGAAATATTTGTACAAACTATTTTATCAATAAAGCAAAGTTTTATTTTCCGCTGTTTAATTTCTATCTGTCTTGTAATTTATCTGCATCTTTTACCCTAAATGCTCCACAGAACTTAGTGCATTCCCTTTGTGAGTGACACTAAAGGATGTGGGGTGTTACACGTGGTATCAGAGCTGGAGGTTACCAGATCAAATAAAGGATTTGAAAAATTATTTTCAAACGGTTTTAAAAGAAGCATTTTCAAAAGAAGAGATTTGTTTTAAAGGCATATTCCCCAAAGCCATATGCACTATCTTCTCTTCCTCTGTTTAAATTCTTGTCTCCTTCTTTTTTTAGTCTCTGGGGCTCCTGGCTTTCTGGGAGGTAACCTCATCGAAGGGCAAAGTAGTGCCCGGCTTCCATCCATAGTCGTAGTTGTTTCACCTACGGGCAGTTTTCTTTCAAAGCTTATAAGGTTTTCTGGACAATGGAGGCAGTTTTCGAGAGATTTGTCAACATGACTACACACGGAAGGGGATGAGGAGTTTGGCTAAGGAGCATAACCCTAGGATGAGGAATTCATGGATGTAGACTTAGCACACGAAGGAGGAAGAAATTATAAAACCTAAGACAAGAGGAAGTATCTTTACTAGGGTATGATAGGGCATATACTTAAGGACAAGGACAAGAACGAGGACGACATTTTCAGAAGGGCAAGTACATACTTTCACCACCAAGCGTACCTAGGAGAAAGGTAGTAAAATTCTGTTGGAAGAGTCTAGTTTTGTTGTTCGTACTATTTCCTTTGGTTTTAGCGCTTCACATTTGTTCATATTCACTTCCATAGTTGAGTCTCTGCACCATAGTACTTGTAGAGTAGAAAGATCCCACTAGAGTCTCAAATCCCATTTGGTGGTCCGACCAGTTTATTTTTGGTTAGTAGGGATTTAGGGATAGCTGTAACAACCCGTATTTTCAATAACCTGTTATAAAATAAATCGAGGCAGAATTTAATTCAAAAATCTGAATCAAGGGAAAAGGGCTATGCCATTGCGTTCGTCTCGGAAAAATACGCGAAATAGAGTCCGAGTTTTCGAAAATCGGAGTCCGTATGACCCAGTTAAGGCCCATTGAAGTTTTCAGAAATTTCTATGTTAAAAACAGATTTAAATTTCAAATTAAAAACAAGGATTAGGGCTAATTGGTGTCAGGCGGGAGAATTCCCGCCAGGGCCCCCATGTCGACAGGCATGTCGACAGGGGTCTTAGGGTGTCGACTGCCCTGTCGACAGCCCTGTCGACACGGGGTAGCCAGGCAGTTTTGCCTGGCGCACCATTTTGATTTGGGCTTGGTCTTGTGGCTTGGTTCTAGAGAATTCCTAAATCTGACGGGCCTAAACTAACCTAGGGTTAATCCTAGGGCTAAAAACACTCTAATCTTCTATAAATAAGCCCCTAATCCTACCCTAAAGCCTCATTATTCACTCTAGCAACCAAACTATGTCAAATTGAAATCTCAAATGGCCTCCACCTAAGAACCCTAGCCTCCACCCTCTTCAAAAATCATTTCTATTAAGATTTTGATGTTCATACAAGCTTTTCTAAGTTGTATGAATGATCATTAGCTTGCATACATCATCAAGTTGCAAGCTTTATTTGCTAAGCTAGAGTTTTTGGGATTTTTGTTAGTTGGAGCTTGTTTTGGGGTTTTTATTTGCTTGCATAAAAGGGCTTCTCAATCTTTATTAGTAGATTTGTGTCTTCATAATATTTGTAAGCCCTCTTACCTTCATTTTAGAAACTCTAAAGTTAATATGTGATGAAAGTTGGGATTTTTGTATGTTTAATGAGTTATGCATACTTATGCGAGTTCACTATGCTATGTTATGCATGTTTAATAAGTTATGCATGCTTATGCGAGTTCATTATGCCATGATTTGCAAGTTCAACAAGTTATGCATGTTTATGCAAGTTCACTATGCTAAGTTATGCAAGTCCAACATGTTATGCATGCTTATTATGACATGTAAGATTTATCATGTATGTTGTGCCAAGTTCCCTCTTCCTATCCTTTATGCGTTATGACGAATATGTAAGCGATAGAATGACGTTGGGGGGTTTTTGGGTAAAACTTAAAATACATGAAAATATAAGATTGGGAATTTACCTATTAAGTTAGGTCTACCCCTTGGGAATTTACCTATTAAGTTTGGTCTACCCAAGTTAAACTTGTAATTATGTTTGAAATAAAGTTGACATGACACTTAGAAAACATGTGTGGCCAACTCGAGGTTGGGTTGAGTTTGTAGCGTAAACCTACCCGGAACCGACCGGCTTAACTAGTTGCTACAAACAATAGGATCCAATGTGAGAAGTTGGTCATGTGTACCTGGGACCCGAGGTTAGACCAAGTTGTGGTGTAAAGCTACCCGGACCCGCCCGGCTTAACTAGTAACCGCAACAAAGTCTAATGTGAGAGGTTAAGGTACAATTAAATTAATGCCTCATGATTAGGGTTAAGTCATGGCCCACTAATACTTAACCAATTTTGGGGATACGAGGGATTAAATGGGGTTAAGTGGTGAACTGTTGGTTACACTTAGCTAATTTAATCCATGGTTAGTGAGGGGTTAAACCACACTTAACCCTCTTAGAAAACCCTAGCAACGTGGTCCGTTCCAGCAGTAATCCCAGTTTGGTATCATTCACAACCCTAGAGGCTAGGCTAGGGCGGGGCACGATTACTGGACTGATGTAAGCGACCAAAGCGACGGCTGAGTGGTACAGCGGTGCGGGTCCAGGCGGGCTACGGACGTGCACGTAGTTCGGTGTTGGACAAACTCGAGGCACGGGTACCAGTAGGTTTAGACTGTGCATTATTGCTTAGGTGTCTGGGGTTGACACCCGAGGGCTTGATACACCCAAAGGTGGACCCAGCACAGTCTGACTACATCCATATGTGGGCCTTATGGACACCAACACTTGACGTGTTAGGTTTATAGGGAGCCGATCGATTAGACCGTTGGGCTGGACCTTGTATCAAGGTCACCTCTTGCTATTGGCCAAAGTTTTGGGCTGAGGGATCAATACCTGTTATGTTAGTTTGCTAGTACACTGTGGTGCAAAGCTTAATCTTCTTTATGTGATGACACCTTTATCTATTGCCAGTATATTCATCTCAGTTTCCATCATGATGTTAGCTTTATTAGTTTATAGACTGATCGTAGTAGGGCTTACCAGTCTTTTTGACTAACCTGTTTTCTTTCGCTTCTTTTCTTCCGTTTCCCCCCCAGGTTCTCAGGGAGGGAACAGTGGTGCTTAGCTTGGATCGCTTGCTTGTTCGCTGGATAGCTCATGTATGTCTGGATATTGAGCTCGCTATAGCTTATCACTTTTATTTTTGGGGATAGCACTATGTATTTCAGTATTTCTGTTTATGTTGTACTAGACATATTTATTTTGGCAGATGACTTTATGATGTACTAGACTTGTTTTGAGATGGTTTGAGATATTCCGCTGTTTTATTCTCACTTACTCTGTTTTACATATATATATTTATGTTCCTGTTCTGCCTTGATATATCATTATGCATGCTTACCCAGTTCTAACGCCCCCCAGAAGCTAGTGCCCCCGAAAGAGTGACCCTAGCGGAGGTGGGGTGTTACAATAGCTATCGGGTTTGCTTATATCATCTCACGAGGATCGTCTAAATTCGGAAGAGATATTCCTTGGGTGTTTGTCTGATATTGGTTTAGGCCTTTGGGGCTTGTACTTGAGGAATGTCGAGTTCGGTTTGGATGGTTTGCGTGAAAGATGAATAGTTGTGGCATGTACTCTAAAAAGTACGGAGTGATCTTTTGACTCTCATAGTTATGGCGTGATGGATAAGCTAAGAGGGAGGCCTCTATTCATCTTAGTACATATACTTGGCGCCGTGATTGACATCTGTTTATTTTGGAAATGGAGATCCGGAACTTCACAGTCGTAAAGTTAAATTAGTTAAGATACAGTGGAGTAAAGCTCAAGAAGGCTAGATACTGGCGTCATACCTTTTTTCTTAAGGGTGTATCCTTGATTTCTTTGTTTAGGAGCTTTTCTCTCTTTCCAAAGTATATCACCTAGGTCGTATCTTCGATCCTTAGGTAGAAGCCAATGGATGTAAACATGTATTTGAAACATGTTATGGTTGATGGTTGCAAGTGGTTGCTAATGGTTGCTTGTGAATGCATATGCATACGTATTAGACACTAGATCAGTTCGGACGTTTTCATATTGCATTTACAGATATGTATTTATGTTGAGCCTGATATGTTATCATATGGATGTTGCATATGGATGAATGGTTGTGCACGCATGTAGTATTTACGTAACTAGGGATGCTTGCATACATGATTGGACGCATGGCACCGACATGATTCGCATTAAGGAGGTCGACTGAATCAGTAGACCGCCTGATTTTACAGTAGATAAAGACATATACACACACTATGCATATGAACATGAAAGCATTAGAAATCTTTTAAGGACAATGGATGCCTGTGATTCGATGGTTGAGTAGACGGGTGATTGGATGGTAGGACACATTCTTCCTAACTAGAAGATTTCGGGGACGAAATCCTTTTAAGTGGGGGAGAATGTAACACCCCGTATTTTTAATGTAATTAAAAATGTATATATATCCACAGATAGGATTAATATGGTGATGTATAATGAAAATTAATTAATATATGAAAAGAAAAGAAAAGATTGGTTGCATGCGATGTAAATATGTTGCATGCACTGATTTGCAAACATAATGCATTAACATTAAAAGAAAAAGATTCATGCATTGGTTTAATTTAAGTATTGTAACTAACATGAAAACGAGAAGTAAGGAAAGAACAATAATTATCATTGTTCTAAGACTTATTAACAAAAGACTTTGTAGCTCAGTTGGTTAAGGCATTGGATTTATAACATGGAGGTCGGAGGTTCGAACCACGGCGGCAACATAATTTTTATCTCTGTTTTAAAGAGGGCCAACTGAACATGCAAATATATGTACATATACAAATTCAAAATTTGAAAGGATAAGAACGTACATATAAGGAAATAAAGAAAATATATGTATATACATGAGAATATATACATATATATATATATATATATATATATATATATATATACAGAAATATATGTATACGAAAGATAAAATTTAAGATAAGGCTATAGTAAATGAAATATGGCAAGAATTAAGTAACGGTGCAACATCGTTTGAATTATGAAAATAAAATGAAAGTTGTGCGTATATATATACGCGTAAAATGGTCGTTAAAGGAATTGTATACATATAAGAATATTTCATGTGAATAAAACAGTTAAATAAATTCCAGGAATTCAAAAGTTCGAAATTCAAATTTCTGCGCCAAAACAGCTTGTGGGACCCAATGCTGACTTAGCACTGCATGTACGATAAGATTTGGCTAGATTCATCTGCGAACCTGGACTATTTTCTTAACTAGGTTCAATGCTGACTCAGCGCTGCGTGTACGATAAGGTCTTGAGCAACTATATAAACAGCCCTGGTCTTCTTCTCTATTCACAATTCTTCTCTACCCTTATGCTGCAAAGATTCTTAGTAAACATGGCTTCCTCTCCTCCTCTTAATCAAATAATAAATAAAATAATATATATAAAATAAATCAAGACGAGGAGGTGCTGCTCAAAGACTTTCAAAGAGGGGATTCAAGCTAGAATTCAAGTGAAGATTCGAACGACTGCAACGACCGTTTTTCTACGAATCATAGCAACGCCATCTTTCTATTCTAATCTAATCCCTGTAAGTCAGTTATTTCTAGATTTCAACGTTTCTCTTTTCGTGACATGAAATTAAAGGAATAAAAGAGTATGCCAATTCTTTCTATTGAACCAGTGCCTATTTCTTTGGACCAAATTAAGAACTGTTATGATTTCGAGGACAAATAAGACTGTAACTATGAAACTATGGACCTTAGAACCATATGCCTCTTTGACTATGAACATTGCCTAAGACTATGAACATTGCCTAAGACTATGAACATTGCCTATGACTATGGACATTGCCTATGACTGTGACTGTGACCATGAGAATTATTTCCATGACTATAGCCTATACCTTTGATTAGGAAGCAAAACTATTGTCTATGACATAAATGGGACAACTGTGATTAAGCACCTATGGTTCATGACTAGGAAAGTGTTTAAAATTTTGTGACTGTGAACCCGATTATCTATCTTGTCTGTTCTTTGGTTTTAGACCATGGGAATTTACCTATTAAGTTAGGTCTACCCATGTTCTTGAACCTACTCTGTCTATTCTTTGTTTTAGACCTTGGGAATTACCTATTAAGTTAGGTCTACCCACGTTCTTGAACCTACGTCGTTATTCAAAACCATTTTATGCCAGTTGTTATATCTATCCTTTTCATAGCAATCTTTGGTTCATTCCCTATTTGCTACGAATCTAGATTGAAAGACGATTGTACGAACGGTGGGAATGCGATTTAGGGCAAAATATGAAATTTACTAAAACGTAGTTTAACTTGGAAATTGGCATAAATTGGGAACATGTATTATGGCATGTTCATAGGAATACAAATTGGATAAATTTGACATAAATTATAAGATGTGTAATTTGAATCTTGTATTGACGTGTAAATCTAGTATTTACATGAATAGTGAACTAGAGTAATAAGTCTAGTTTGACGTGAATTAGAATGTTAAATCAGAATTGGATTAGCTAATTTGGCTCGATAAGTATATTGGCATAAACTTGAAATTGGCCATAATTGGGAGTAATTGTCAGGATTAGCAAAATCATGGTTAATGACACTTGATTTGGTATAGTTTACATACCAAAAAGCATAAACATGATTTAGAGGGAAAATGGGCCATAAGAATGAATGTTGACAATTTACATTAAAAGGGGAATTAGGAAATAAGTAAATTAGGAATAATTTACTTATAGAATTTGTTCTAAATGAGAAATGTAAATTTAGACAAATTAAATGTTTGTTAAACGACATCTCTTTTAATGAAACACCAGAAAGTTCTAGGGTGACAGAGAGGATAGTGTCTAGGCTTGAGTTTGGAAAATACAAGTTTCCTGCTCTCCCTGGCTATCCCTAACTGATCCGACGGACGGGATGGTTACTTTCAAAACCTGATTTGAAAACTAATCAAAACCCCTTTTGAACTTAGAAAAACACGAATATGCCTAACGCGAGGTTAGACTGAGTAGCGATGTAAATCTACCCGGAACCAACCGGCACATCCAGCATTCGCAACAATACCTGTTTAATGTGAGTGGTAGTGGCTTTAATTTATTTAGTTAAAGCTAGAACAAGAATAGTAGGGTTAAGTTAACTAAGACACTTAACCAGTTCAACATGATAACTAGACTGATGGGTGGGGTTAGGTTCAGACTGACACTTAACCATTAATAATAACATGATAGTTATAACAGATGGGCCAGGTTATAACACCCCGCCTCTGCTAGGGTCACTCACAAAGGAATGCACTAGCTTTAGAGGGGCATTATTGGTAAACATGCACAGAAATATCACAAGACAGAACATATAAAATAGCGGAAGTAAAATCGAACTTTCATAAACATGAATACATAAGGTCTAAAGCCTTTTACATCAGAGTACATCAAAACCTGTCTTGCAATAGTAAAGAAGCATAAAGACTTTTTCATAAATTATTCCCCAAATAAAAACAGTAAAGTAGCCATAGCCAGGAAAAGTCCAAGCCATCCATGATGACCTTCAAGCAGAAGAAGTCCGAACTAAACAGCAGTGTTTCCTCCCTGTAACCTGGGGGGAAACGGAAGAAAAGAGGCGAAACAAAACGGGTCAGTCAAAAAGACTGAGTAAGCCCTATCTACTATTAGTATAAAAACTAGTAAAGTTAACTGACATGAGAAACTGAGATGAACATAAGCATGATAACAAGATAGATAAGCTAAATCAAAATAACAGGATGAACTACTGAACTCAGATAAACTAGGGTGTCGTGATAAACTACGGTGTCAAGATAAAACAAGGTATCACATTGTCAGGTTTCTATCAAGTATAATATCCCAAGATATCTATCGCGTATAACGTCCCATGGCGTCTATCCTGTATATCTGCTCTGCACCTACCGTACTAGTACCCCAACTGTATTACGTGTTATCCGTGAATGACCCTTACTCAAAAGTCGTGTAATGGTCCATGTCAACCTAATATGCCGCATATATAGGTTACTCAACTCATATGTTTCTTTCCATGTATAAGTTCAGTCCTTTGCCGTAGGCTGTACGGGCTTTCCCATGTAAACGGTTTATCCTTGAAGTTGTTTTGGACTGCAACCCTTGATCTAGTTGTGTTTCCTTACCATGAACTATCGCGCGTCCACTTAGGATTTATGCCACCTAGGACCGCTAGGGATTATGCTACCTAATGAACGTTTCCGTGTCTCGGTTTGGGTTTTGGCCACCTAGGACCACTAGGGATTACGCCACCCGTCAACCGCGCCCTTGATCCCACGTATGTATCGTGAATCGTTTTCCATGTCTAGATGCACATGTTCCCCAAAGTGCCATCCGAGTTCCGTGCCAGGGCAAATCAAGAAATACGGAACTCGGTCGGGAGCTTTAAATCGTCTGCCGATGCAGATATCAAGGTCTGTTTTTGTACCCGTGGCTATGGTCCCACGTGACCCCTCCCTCAACTACTGAAAGGCAATCCAAGAAAAATCATGTATAAGAACCACTCCACGGCCCCACTATAGCCCACTTTCCTACGGGCCAACCTCACCCATGACTCGATAGCAAGCACATGGTCTGTTGGGGGTTCCCTGCCTTTCCGCACGTACACGATTGACTAAAGATGGTAGGTAGTCGGCGATGCGCTATCCAGGGCAAAAACAAGAATCGTCGACTCCACGCTAATCCATCCCAGTCTCTAGGTTGCTCGCATAGCAACCAAGGCATACTCTTGGTCCTTCTAACGCAGACCTTAACCTCTCATGGGCCTAGTATAATTACCTGGCAGCCCACAGAGGGATCCCAAGAATATCCTCACGTCCCCCGAAGCTTCCACTTCGGCACCCAGTGCGCTGGAGCTTTTATCCAAGTCAGATAACTTGCTCCCCCTCGTATACTAAGTGATGACCTACCGTATCAGGTTACTCATCGTTTTGAGAATTAGTCCTATGTCCTTAGCTAAGAATTATTACTTAGTTACCCTTAACTAAGGTTTACCACTTAGCTTCCTTTCCCGTTATCCTTGATTAACCACGGTTTTCTACCTAGTTCTTCTAGCTAGGGTTTGTCTATTGGGTTAAGTGTTATCATTCAAGTCCATGACTTAACCCGCCCACGAATCACGTCAAAGATTGGCTAAGTATTTAAGTTCAAGACTTAGTCCCACAAGTTGGTTAAGTGTACCCAGAGGCTCATGACTTAACCCTATCAAGTCAAATTGGTCAAGTACTAGATTACCTTAATCCTATCGGATTATCTTGCTAGATCGATTAAGCATAGATTATCTTAATCCCATCAAATTATCAAGTCGGATTGGTTAAGTATAGGTTGACTTAACCCCATCCTCTAATCGTACTACAATGGTTAAGTATATTCTAAAAAGGTCTTGTGACTTAACCTTATCAGGTCCGCGTATTAGATTGGTTAAGTGTAAGTTACTTAACCCCATCAAATCATCATGTATAATTGGTTAAGTATAAGTTGCTTAACCCCATTAAATTATCACGTTAAGTTGGTTAAGTATTGGTTACTTAACCTCATTGAATTACCGAGTTTAAATTGGTTAAGTGTTTAACTTAACCCCATCGAATTACCGTGTTTAGATTAGTTAAGTGTGGATTACTTAACCCCATCTAATTACCGTGTCGGATTAGTTAGGTGCAAATTACTTAACCCCATCCCCTAATCATCTTGTATGGTTAAGTGTCATTAAGAAAACTTACTTAACCTTGCCAAATTATCATGTTGGATTGATTAAGTGTTGGTTAACTTAATCCCCGTCCACTAGTCGTATAAAAATGGTTAAGCGTCATTAGGCAAATCAAATCACTTAACCTACCCAACCTTGTCATGTTTTGTTAAGTATCATTAGCCTAACCTATTTACTTAACACATTTACCCATGTCATATTTGGTTAAGAGTCATTAATCAAATTAACTTAACCCTATCATGTGGCATTAATTACTTAATGCACCCCAACCTCTCACATTAGACTTTGTTGTGGTTACTAGTTAAGCCGGTCGGTTCCGGGTAGCTTTACACCACAACTTGGTCTAACCTCGGGTTCAAGCACAACATGACCAACTTCTCACATTGGGTCCTATTGTTTGCAACTACTAGTTAGGCCGGTCGGTTCCGGGTAGTTTTACGTTGCAAACTCAACCCAACCTCGAGTTGGCCACTTTCATGTTTAGTCTAGTGTCATGTTCATAGTCAAGTTTTCAAGCAATTGGGTAGACCTAACTTAATAGGTAAATTCCCAATGGGTAGACCTAACTTAATAGGTAAATTCCCAAGCTTATGTTTTTATGCATACTTACATGTCAACTTCCATGTTATACTTCAAGTCATGTTTTCAAGTATAAACACATGTCATATTTAACGTTACATGTTATCATGTTTATACCCATTTACCCAAGTCATATTCATGTCATTATGTTTCCCCATAATGTGACCCCAACGCTTTTTAAACTAGCATATACGTTCGCAACAACGTGATGGATTAAAAGAAGAGACTTGGCAAAGGAATGACAAAAATGGGTATTAAGCCACAAGTTAATCATGGTGGCAAATGAGGCACAAATGTGTTCATTAGCTTGCATGTTACATTCTGAAGCCTCAAAAACATGCATCAACCCAAACTTGGTACATAAGCGAATCATGGTAACAAAAGACATGGAATGATGGCTAGAAACTCGCATATATCATCATATAAGGATTATGACTTCATATGCAAGTTGACATAATGATTATGAAGATTCTCATGTTGCATAATGCAACATTTCAACATAAAGGTTGTGGCTTTTAGTTCATAAGATCAAGATAATGACTTCATAAACTTGCATAACATGATAGCATGCATCATTCTAATTAATCAAACCCAAACTTTCAACATGAACATTTAACTTCATAGTTAATATCTAAGAGTAGGGAAGGGCTTACATAGCTATGAAGGCACAAATCGAAATGCAAAACAAAGATTGTGATGAAGCCTATGCATGCCATCACCCAAAAACCCAAAGATGAACACTCCAAATCAACAAAAATACCATCTTTATGAACAAAGATCAAAGCTTTTGCCTTGAAATCAACTTGAGAAGCTCTCATACTAACATAGGGACTCTCTAATACTCTCATGATCATGAAACCTCTCATAGAAATGAAGTGGAGGCTAGGATAGTTGAGTGGAGGCCATGAGAGTAGAAATTTTGCCATAGTTTAGTTGCATGAATGAATAATGAGGATTTAGGATAGGTTAGGGTCTTATTTATAGATTAGGCAAGTGTTTTAGGCCATAGGATTAAACCTAGATTCAATCCAAGCCATCAAAGCATGTCTTGGGGAAGAAGTCAAGTGTAGGAACCATCTAGGGCCTTTAGATTAAAGATGAACCATGAGAACCATCCAAATGCAAAATCTGCATTTGAGCGAATCGGCCCACGGGTTGACAGCCAAACACCCTGGATTAACCCCTAGTCGACCCAGCGAGCTCGGGTCGACCTCAAAAATCGGCCGGTTCGGTTATTCCCCTCTCCCAATTCGCTGTTTTGAACATTTTTGCATATTTATTTATTTAATTTTCAATTATATATATATATCAATATATATATATATTTTTCTGCGCAAGCCATTTCACTTAATTAAGTATCCTTTAATTTGGGAATTTTTCGTGAAACTTCGCGAGGCCATATCTTGGTCATACGGACTCCGATTTTCGAAAACTCGGACTCTATTTCGCGTATTTTTCCGAGACGAACGCAATGGCATAGCCCGTTTCACCTGATTCAGAATTTAAAATTAAATTCTGCCTTGATTCTCGTCTTAATCATGTTATTAAAATACGGGTTGTTACATTCTCCCCACCTTTTAGGATTTCGTCCCCGAAATCTCCAAGTTAGGAAGAACATATCCTACCGTCCATCATCCATCTACTCAAAACATCATCCACAAGCAACCATTGTCCTTAGATGATTTCTAATGCTGTATGAATATATGCAAGACGTGTGTGTACATGTTCCTTAGCTAATGCTAATGATCAGGCCTGAATAATCTTTCTAATGCAAAAATATGTATAGTGCCATGTATCCAACGTGTATGCAAATAGTCCTAGTCATATAGATACTATATGCGTGCACAATCATTCATTCATATGCAACAACCGCATGATAATACACTCGATTTCATCCATAAACAAGTATAAATACTCGTGCATATGCAATATGAAATGTGACCGAGTCGAGCTAGTATCTAATGTGTATTCGCGCATCCACGAGCAACCACTTGCAACCACTTGCAACCATATCAATCATAACATGTTTCAAATACATGTTTACATCCATAGGGTTCTACCTAGGATTCCCTGAAACAGGGTCGAGAAGATAAACAGGACAAACTCCTTACAGGGTTTGTAACGGAGAATAGGACCGAGAGGATGTCCACAAAAGATAGCCTACAAGTAAGCTCTACAGAAAACAGGGATCAAGGATATACTCCCAAAAAGAGATATCATGCGCGTATCTAGTCTTTGACCATCAAAGTCGTATTTCCTTGAGCTTAATTCCATTGTGCCTTGACCGTCCTTTAACTTCGCGATTTCGTAGCTTCTTATTTCCTGTTTCCATAACATGAGCTGAAACTCATTTCTTCGTCGCCTCTCGTTCCACTTGCACTTATCCTTTTCCTAAAATACTTGACGCAAACATGACTGCGTACTCATGATCTCATGCAAGCTTTCCAAAATTCACTAATGAATCTCGGACCTCGTACCACAAGGTATTCCACATAGAAGAACTTTCTCTTGAAAGTAAACAGATGCCAACCAGGTTATCAAGCGCACTTACTAAGGTGATTTCTATAACCCATGCATAAGTGAAACAAACCATCCGTCTTATCGGCGAACACCACTCGATTGGGCTTCCAATTTCCCATAAAGGCATCAAGGGATTCTAAGTAACTAACCATGACCGAACCCAAAAGGTTACACGAGACTTCGAGGGTATTACCAAGGCTAGTCAAGAGTCTAACTACCCTCCTATCAAAACCGAGAGTGGCACCCCTTACTGGATAACCACTTCATCCCTAGAATCCATCCATAACCGAGGCATGTCATTCTCAAATCCAAAACAAGTCATGAATAAATGGACCGATTCTCCACAGGACTTGAGACAAAAATGGGATTCTCTATTACACTAGTACTTAAGGTGTAGAGACTCAACAATCGAAGAAGACTTAAATGATACGAACAACGAAGTCCTAACGGGATGGTAGAGAAGAAAAGGTAAACCTTTAACGAGATCGTTACCCTCCTTCCGAGGTACTCTAGAAATGAGAGCATACTACTGCCCTCCCGATGATCTTGTCCTTGTCCCATGATACTTAACTATCCGTCTCGTTCCACCATGCCAAAGGTACTCTCTCGTCATGGGTTTCATTGTTCATCTTTCTCTCTCATTCTGGGTTGAGCCATACCAACAAGTTGTTCATCCTTAAACTCACATCCTTCATCCTCTTTCTCACTATCCTTTCTTATAACGCGGCCATTGGTCTCTCGAGAACCACCTCCATCGCATGGAAAGTACTTTCGTAGATAGAAAAGACTAGTCGCAGTTAAAACCACTGTGACTACAGATGGAGGAAAGAAAAGAAAAGAGATTTAATCAAGGAAACAAGGATAGTGCTAATGGCCTTTGGGGAATAGCCTTTTTCTTTTTAAAAGAAAATTTTCTTGAAAAATGCTTCTTTATAAATGATTTTCAAATAGTTTTCAGAAGGTCTTTAAAAACTTTTGCCCAGTCTGGTAACCTTCTGCTCTGATACCAAATGTAACACCCCGCCTCCGCTAGGTTCACTCGCAAAGGAATGCACTAGCTTTAGAGGGGCATTATTGGTAAACATGCACAGAAATATCACAAGACAGAACATATAAAATAGTGGAAGTAAAATCGAACTTTCATAAACATGAATACATAAGGTCTAAAGCCTTTTACATCAGAGTACATCAAAACCTGTCTTGCAATAGTAAAGAAGCATAAAGACTTTTTCATAAATTATTCCCCAAATAAAAACAGTAAAGTAGCCATAGCCAGGAAAAGTCCAAGCCATCCATGATGACCTTCAAGCAGAAGAAGTCCGAACTAAACAGCAGTGTTTCCTCCCTGCAACCTGGGGGGGAAACGGAAGAAAAGAGGCGAAACAAAACGGGTCAGTCAAAAAGACTGAGTAAGCCCTATCTACTATTAGTATAAAAACTAGTAAAGTTAACTGACATGAGAAACTGAGATGAACATAAGCATGATAACAAGATAGATAAGCTAAATCAAAATAACAGGATGAACTACTGAACTCAGATAAACTAGGGTGTCGTGATAAACTACGGTGTCAAGATAAAACAAGGTATCACATTGTCAGGTTTCTATCAAGTATAATATCCCAAGATATCTATCGCGTATAACGTCCCATGGCATCTATCCTGTATATCTGCTCTGCACCTACCGTACTAGTACCCCAACTGTATTACGTGTTATCCGTGAATGACCCTTACTCAAAAGTCGTGTAATGGTCCATGTCAACCTAATATGCCGCATATATAGGTTACTCAACTCATATGTTTCTTTCCATGTATAAGTTCAGTCCTTTGCCGTAGGCTGTACGGGCTTTCCCATGTAAACGGTTTATCCTTGAAGTTGTTTTGGACTGCAACCCTTGATCTAGTTGTGTTTCCTTACCATGAACTATCGCGCGTCCACTTAGGATTTATGCCACCTAGGACCGCTAGGGATTATGCTACCTAATGAACGTTTCCGTGTCTCGGTTTGGGTTTTGGCCACCTAGGACCACTAGGGATTACGCCACCCGTCAACCGCGCCCTTGATCCCACGTATGTATCGTGAATCGTTTTCCATGTCTAGATGCACATGTTCCCCAATGTGCCATCCGAGTTCCGTGCCAGGGCAAATCAAGAAATACGGAACTCGGTCAGGAGCTTTAAATCGTCTGCCGATGCAGATATCAAGGTCTGTTTTTGTACCCGTGGCTATGGTCCCACGTGACCCCTCCCTCAACTACTGAAAGGCAATCCAAGAAAAATCATGTATAAGAACCACTCCACGGCCCCACTATAGCCCACTTTCCTACGGGCCAACCTCACCCATGACTCGATAGCAAGCACATGGTCTGTTGGGGGTTCCCTGCCTTTCCGCACATACACGATTGACTAAAGATGGTAGGTAGTCGGCGATGCGCTATCCAGGGCAAAAACAAGAATCGTCGACTCCACGCTAATCCATCCCAGTCTTTAGGTTGCTCGCATAGCAACCAAGGCATACTCTTGGTCCTTCTAACGCAGACCTTAACCTCTCATGGGCCTAGTATAATTACCTGGCAGCCCACAGAGGGATCCCAAGAATATCCTCACGTCCCCCGAAGCTTCCACTTCGGCACCCAGTGCGCTGGAGCTTTTATCCAAGTCAGATAACTTGCTTCCCCTCGTATACTAAGTGATGACCTACCGAATCAGGTTACTCATCGTTTTGAGAATTAGTCCTATGTCCTTAGCTAAGAATTATTACTTAGTTACCCTTAACTAAGGTTTACCACTTAGCTTCCTTTCCCGTTATCCTTGATTAACCACGGTTTTCTACCTAGTTCTTCTAGCTAGGGTTTGTCTATTGGGTTAAGTGTTATCATTCAAGTCCATGACTTAACCCGCCCACGAATCACGTCAAAGATTGGCTAAGTATTTAAGTTCAAGACTTAGTCCCACAAGTTGGTTAAGTGTACCCAGAGGCTCATGACTTAACCCTATCAAGTCAAATTGGTCAAGTACTAGATTACCTTAATCCTATCGGATTATCTTGCTAGATCGATTAAGCATAGATTATCTTAATCCCATCAAATTATCGAGTCGGATTGGTTAAGTATAGGTTGACTTAACCCCATCCTCTAATCGTACTACAATGGTTAAGTATATTCTAAAAAGGTCTTGTGACTTAACCTTATCAGGTCCGCGTATTAGATTGGTTAAGTGTAAGTTACTTAACCCCATCAAATCATCATGTATAATTGGTTAAGTATAAGTTGCTTAACCCCATTAAATTATCACGTTAAGTTGGTTAAGTATTGGTTACTTAACCTCATTGAATTACCGAGTTTAAATTGGTTAAGTGTTTAACTTAACCCCATCGAATTACCGTGTTTAGATTAGTTAAGTGTGGATTACTTAACCCCATCTAATTACCGTGTCGGATTAGTTAGGTGCAAATTACTTAACCCCATCCTCTAATCATCTTGTATGGTTAAGTGTCATTAAGAAAACTTACTTAACCTTGCCAAATTATCATGTTGGATTGATTAAGTGTTGGTTAACTTAATCCCCGTCCACTAGTCGTATAAAAATGGTTAAGCGTCATTAGGCAAATCAAATCACTTAACCTACCCAACCTTGTCATGTTTTGTTAAGTATCATTATCCTAACCTATTTACTTAACCCATTTACCCATGTCATATTTGGTTAAGAGTCATTAATCAAATTAACTTAACCCTATCATGTGGCATTAATTACTTAATGCACCCCAACCTCTCACATTAGACTTTGTTGTGGTTACTAGTTAAGCCGGTCGGTTCCGGGTAGCTTTACACCACAACTTGGTCTAACCTCGGGTTCAAGCACAACATGACCAACTTCTCACATTGGGTCCTATTGTTTGCAACTACTAGTTAGGCCGGTCGGTTCCGGGTAGTTTTACGTTGCAAACTCAACCCAACCTCGAGTTGGCCACTTTCATGTTTAGTCTAGTGTCATGTTCATAGTCAAGTTTTCAAGCAATTGGGTAGACCTAACTTAATAGGTAAATTCCCAATGGGTAGACCTAACTTAATAGGTAAATTCCCAAGCTTATGTTTTTATGCATACTTACATGTCAACTTCCATGTTATACTTCAAGTCATGTTTTCAAGTATAAACACATGTCATATTTAACGTTACATGTTATCATGTTTATACCCATTTACCCAAGTCATATTCATGTCATTATGTTTCCCCATAATGTGACCCCAACGCTTTTTAAACTAGCATATACGTTCGCAACAACGTGATGGATTAAAAGAAGAGACTTGGCAAAGGAATGACAAAAATGGGTATTAAGCCACAAGTTAATCATGGTGGCAAATGAGGCACAAATGTGTTCATTAGCTTGCATGTTACATTCTGAAGCCTCAAAAACATGCATCAACCCAAACTTGGTACATAAGCGAATCATGGTAACAAAAGACATGGAATGATGGCTAGAAACTCGCATATATCATCATATAAGGATTATGACTTCATATGCGAGTTGACATAATGATTATGAAGATTCTCATGTTGCATAATGCAACATTTCAACATAAAGGTTGTGGCTTTTAGTTCATAAGATCAAGATAATGACTTCATAAACTTGCATAACATGATAGCATGCATCATTCTAATTAATCAAACCCAAACTTTCAACATGAACATTTAACTTCATAGTTAATATCTAAGAGTAGGGAAGGGCTTACATAGCTATGAAGGCACAAATCGAAATGCAAAACAAAGATTGTGATGAAGCCTATGCATGCCATCACCCAAAAACCCAAAGATGAACACTCCAAATCAACAAAAATACCATCTTTATGAACAAAGATCAAAGCTTTTGCCTTGAAATCAACTTGAGAAGCTCTCATACTAACATAGGGACTCTCTAATACTCTCATGATCATGAAACCTCTCATAGAAATGAAGTGGAGGCTAGGATAGTTGAGTGGAGGCCATGAGAGTAGAAATTTTGCCATAGTTTAGTTGCATGAATGAATAATGAGGATTTAGGATAGGTTAGGGTCTTATTTATAGATTAGGCAAGTGTTTTAGGCCATAGGATTAAACCTAGATTCAATCCAAGCCATCAAAGCATGTCTTGGGGAAGAAGTCAAGTGTAGGAACCATCTAGGGCCTTTAGATTAAAGATGAACCATGAGAACCATCCAAATGCAAAATCTGCATTTGAGCGAATCGGCCCACGGGTTGACAGCCAAACACCCTGGATTAACCCCTAGTCGACCCAGCGAGCTCGGGTCGACCTCAAAAATCGGCCGGTTCGGTTATTCCCCTCTCCCAATTCGCTGTTTTGAACATTTTTGCATATTTATTTATTTAATTTTCAATTATATATATATATATATATATCAATATATATATATTTTTCTGCGTAAGCCATTTCACTTAATTAAGTATCCTTTAATTTGGGAATTTTTCGTGAAACTTCGCGAGGCCATATCTTGGTCATACGGACTCCGATTTTCGAAAACTCGGACTCTATTTCGCGTATTTTTCCGAGACGAACGCAATGGCATAAACCGTTTCACCTGATTCAGAATTTAAAATTAAATTCTGCCTTGATTCTCGTCTTAATCATGTTATCGAAATACGGGTTGTTACACAGGTTAAGTTAAAAAGGAATACTTAACCAACACAGAGTAAATGGGTAGGGTTAAGAAATAAATACTTAACCAATATAACTTGGTTTGTGGTAGGGTTAAGTCAACATGAGTTACTGACAACACTTAACCAGTTTAACAGGGTAAATGAAGAGGGTTAAGTTGGCTTGAATTGACTAATGACACTTAACCAATCCAAATTGACGGGAAAGGGAACTAAGTAGAAAACCTTAGTTAAGAAAACAACGATTCTGGAAACTAAGTGGTAAATCTTAGTTAGTAAAACTAAGTAGTAATTCTTAGTATAACACGGGAAGGAGTGAATGTCCGTCTGAATAGAAAGAAGGCTCCAACGAATTGGGTTACGAAGCCCGAGGCTTCGAGGGGACGTGAGGGTACTCTTGGTATCCCGTTGTGAGGCTGCAGATGATCCGCCTGGGCCCACGGAGGTTAAGGTCTGCGTAGAAGAACCAGGGGTATGCGTTGGTTGCAATACATGGCAACCTAAAGACTAGGATGGACCGGCGTGATTCAGCGAGCAAACGGTAGCCTGTGATAGCGACTCGTCGTCTACCATCCATCTTCAGTCAATCGAGATATGTGAAGCGGAAAGGCGGAGAACTCCAAAAGACCATATACTTGCTATCTAGTTATGGGTGAGGATGGCCATAGGATAGTAGGGCACCAGGGGCCGGCGTATAGTTCTCATTTTACAAGGTGTGCCTTTCATTAGTTGATGGAGGGGTCAAGTGGGACCATAGCCACTGGAATAAAAACAGACCTTAGCATCTGCATCGTCAGATATCTGAAACCTCCCGACCGAGTTCTGTATTCCTTGATTTGCCCTGTCATAGGACTCGGACCGCACATTACAGGACATGTGCATCTAGATAAGTGATAACGGTTCGCGATACATGCGTGGGGAAGTATAGGAACATATACCACTCTAGGTAGTGTGCCCTAGACTTGGAGGCATCGATTGGACTAGGGGGCATAAACCCTGAATCCGAGAAGCGTTCAACAGACAGCGTAAACTCTAGTTGAATCTAGAAGGCACTTGGTAGAAAACCCTAGATTAAATCTAGGTAACAAATAAATAAATGGATGCCTGAAGGCGATGGAAAATACAGGGATTGGGATCACGTTATCGTTACTAGTTGGGACACTAGTTAGGTGGTACAGAGATATAGAAACCAGTATAACAAGGAAATAGCGAAGCGGCGAAAGTATCAGAGCATATCCAGTTTATCTTAGCTTAGCATATCTTGTGTTAGTCTTGTCGAATCTTGTCAACCCTATCATCATGGTGTTATCTTGTATTCAGTTAATTCATGTCGTTTTGTTTTTCCATGTTCACATGCTAGAAGTTACTGAACTTACTCAGGCTTTATGTCTGACTCTATTTTTCTTTCGTCTTCTTTTCTTCCGTTCCCCCCCCCCTAGGTAGTAGAGGATGGAATAGTATAGCTCAGGTTAACTTGGAATGTCACTCTTTCCCATCTTGAAGATTTGTCGATGTTTTCTTGGATTCTCTTTACAGATGTTATGGCTGGTTCTTGCTACATTGGGGAATATAAATGTATTTTTATGCTTCTTTATTTTGTAAGATAGATGACACTCTGATATTGTAAAGAAATCTTTGTACAAACTATTTTATCAATAAAGCAAAGTTTTATTTTCCGATGTTTAATTTCTATCTGTCTTGTAATTTATCTGCATCTTTTACCCTAAATGCTCCACAGAACTTAGTGCATTCCCTTTGTGAGTGACACTAAAGGATGTGGGGTGTTACAGGGTTTATCGTGAACGGTGTTTTAAATAACACTAGTTCTTTAACCTGATAACAAATAGAATGTGATTTGGGTTTGTCGTGAACTGTGTTTTAAATAACACCTAGTTCTTTAACCCAGTAAAAGGAGTTTTTAACGAATCTGTAATTAGGTTGAAATGTGAATCTATAATCTAAATTATCAAAATTAGAAATGAGCGAGAATGGAGTATCGCCAGTTTTGCTCCAAAGCGATAGTCAAATCTTTAATTAGATTTGAACGTGAAATGGTAATTAATTTTACCGACAACACTGTGGTGTTAAATATGGAGTATTACCAGTTTTGCTTCATGGGATGAATAGGTTGGGATTGGGAAATAAAATAAATAATTACTTCGGTGTGATTCGCTAATCTCGACTAGCTTAGAAAACCATAATTTTGGTTTGAAACGACATCCAAAGGAAGATTAAAGGATAAATTTTAAAGAATTTATCTTGGATAAAATTAATGGGAACCTTTCCCTGAAAATATGAATTGGAATGAGGCGTATGTTGTGTTTGTGTAACATTTGTTTTTAATATACGCGGGTTGTTCGGAAAGTCCGGGTTTATACCCATTCTGAATAACCGATTCGGCGATAAGTCGAAGATGAAGACGGTGGTTGAAGACCGGAAGTCTCCACATTGTTTGGATAATTACTGACAATCCTGCTTGGGCTGTACACCCAAGAGGATGGAAATAGTTGGTGGTCGTCCAGACGTACTTGGAGATGGATGGATATGCGAGGAAAGTGCCTCCTGTTTCGTTCAGACCCAGAACGGACTTGTAAATGGATTGTGTGTCTGACATTGGATTTTATTCTGTGTTGATTGATTTCTATTAAATATACATCTGTTTGGCGGCAGAGAATTTATTCTTTTGCTTAACGCCCTTCTCTGAGACGTACGAGCTTAGAGGTTGTATATCAATGGACATCAGTCGCATGGTATGAATTGCCTGTGTGGCACGCTAAGATGCAATGATCAAGGCTTCTGTTGAAAAGCAAAGTCTTGTGGTTGATGATCAAAGCACGGCCTACGTGGCGTAGCTTTGTGTATAGCGTGAATTCGCGAGCCTCACACCTCGGTATGAGTTAAAAACGGGATACGGACTGCAGGGAGAGCACGACGTTTCTTTCTAGCTTTGGTGGTGTCAGTGACTTACCAGCCCTGATATATACATACTTTTCACCTGTGTGGTTGTTGGATGAGGCGCCTCGATTTTAGGTCTGTAAGGATCGGGAAACGTGTGTTTAGGAATAACTAATCCTCTAACGTAAGTGAGGACCGACCTTGAAGCATCCAAGGGTTGCCCAGAGTGCGTAGCCCTGGGACATTTGCTAGAGTGTCTCGAACGCGGAGAGGAGCTTGCCCCTTGCCTCGACTCATGACGGAAATCCAATTTCCAATACGTGTATCGCGGTTTTAATTGTAGAACTAGTATGGCGACATGATAGATGGTACCCATGCCGCCTATGATTGATATTTATGATTGAAATGTTTTGACACTATACACTTATTATAGTATCAAATGATTTTTTTTAAACGTACCAAGCATGTTTGGTTGTTATAAGGTAAAACCCTATCCTCCGGCTTGCGTTGCATTGTGTGATGGGACCTGGGTCTTATAATAGCTTCATTTTTCGAAAAAGCATTGCGTTGTTTATTGATATGCACTGGTATTCTTGGGAGGAAACTCGTTCCGTGTTATACGGCGTGGTCCCTTGATTTACCTAACTTTAAAACCAATATTAATAACTGTTTTAGTTCTCACACCAGTCCCATGACTGACCTGGAGTTTATTGTTTTAACCTAAACTCTGGTGCCCCTATTTTCCGCACGGGCAGCTAGTAGTTTTGGTTTTGCAAATTTATATTCACAGGATCCTGGTTTACAGCTGGAATGATATCCGGAAAGCTCTGTATCCGTATATCACCTTCAGTTGTGCTTTGTATTATTTTCCGCTGCTATGTAATTTATTGTAATCTCTGATATTTATCAAATGTAATTTATTCATTTATACTCTGTATATTCTTGCATCTGATGGAATTGTTGTAGTAGCAATGAAATGTTCTTCCGTCTGCGTTCTATTGTGTGTTGTTCTCAAAGTATCCGCTCTTTCCTTCACGGGGAAGTTACGGGTTCTTACAGTGGCTAAGTAATTGCATAAAGCACCGCCACATAATTGAAATTCTACAAGTTACGATACCTAAAACACTTGTCATTAAATAATACTATTTTGGCGGATGATGTGTGCCATTACGATAAAAAATGCCTTCAAATATGAGTAAAAGATTGCTACTTTTATATCGAATAGGTAGTTTGCTTAGTGGCCAAGTAACGATGTAAAGCGCCGCCTCATAATTGAAATTCTACAAATTAAGATACCAATAATGCTCATCATTAAATAACACCCTCTGGCCTAGGATTTGAGTGAATAAGATCAAAAAAGTTTACATATATGAGTAAGATATTGATATTTTCTTATTGCAATAGTAGGTCGCTTAGTGGCTCAGTAATAGCATAAAGCATCGCCACATAATTGAAATTCTACAAGTTACGATACATAAAGCACTCGTCATTAAATAATACTATTTTAGTGGATGATTTGTGCCATTATGATCAAAAATGTCTTCAAATATGAGTAAAAGATTGCAACTTTCATACCGAATTGGTAGTTTGCTTAGTGGCCAAGTAACGATTTAAAGCGCCGCCTCATAATTGAAATTCTACAAACTAAGATACCTATAACGCTCATCATTAAATAACTCCCTTCGGGCCTAGGATTTGAGTGTAAAGATCAAAAAAGTTTAATAATATGAGAAAAAAGATTGATATTTGCTTATTGCAATAATATGATGCTTAGTGGCTAAGTAATAGCATAAAGCACCGCCACATATTTGAAATTCTACAAATTACGATACCTAAAACACTCGTTATTAAATAATACTGTTTTGGTGGATGATGTGTGCCATTACGATAAATAATGTTTTCATATATGAGTAAAAAATTGCTACTTTCATACCGAATAGGTAGTTTTCTTAGTGGCCAAGTAATCATGTAAAGCGCCGCCTCATAATTGAAATTCTACAGATTAAGATACCTATAACGCTCATCATTAAATAACACCCTCTGGGCCTAGAATTTGAGTGAATATGATCAAAAAAATTTACAAATATGAGAAAAAATTTGATATTTGCAAATTATTATAGCAGGTCGCTTAGTGGCTAACTAATAGCAAAAAGCACCGTCGCTCAATCAAAATTCTACAAGTTACAATACCTAAAACACTTGTCATTAAATAATTCTGTTTTGGCAAATGATGTGTGTCATTACAATAAAAAATGTTTTCAAATATGAGTAAATGATTGTTACTTTCATACCGAATATGTAGTTTGCTTAGTGGCCAAGTAATTATGTCAAGGGCTGCCTCATAATTGAAATTCTACATATTAAGATACCTATAACGCTCATTATTAAATAACACCCTCTAGGCCTAGTATTTGAGCGAATAAGATCAAAAAAGTTTACAAATATGAGAAAAAGATTGATATTTTCACATTGCAGTAGTAGTCCACTTAGTGGCTAAGTAATAGCATAACGCGGCGCCGCAAAATTGAAATTCTACAAGTTACGATACCTTAAACAGTCATCATTAAATAATACTTTTCTGGCGGATGATGTGTGCCCTTATGATCAAAAAAGTTTTCAAATATGAGTAAAAGATTGCTACTTCTATGCCGAATAGGTAGTTTGCTTATTGGCCAAGTAATCATGTAAAGCGTCGCCTCATAATTGAAATTCTACAAATTAAGATACCTATAATGCTCATCATTGTATAACACCCTTTTTGGAAGATGTGTGCCATTACTATCAAAAATGTTTTCAAATATGAGTAAAAGATTGTTATTCTCATATCGAATAGGTAGTTTCCTTAGTGGCCAAATAATCATGTAAAGCACGGCCTCATAATTGAAATTCTACAAATTAAGATATCTATAACGCTCATCATTAAATAACACCCTCTGGGCCTAGGATTTGACTGAATAAGATCAAAAAAAGTTTACAAATACGAGAAAAAGACTGATATTTACATATTGCAATAGTAGGTGGATTAGTGGCTAAGTAATTGCATAAAACACTGCCACACAATTGAAATTCTACAAGTTACGATGCCTAAAACACTCGTCATTAAATAATACGGTTTTGGCTGTTGATGTGTGTCATTATGATCAAAAACGTTTTCAAATATGAGTAAAAGCTACTTTCATACCGAATACGTAGTTTGCTTAGTGGCCAAGTAATCAAGTAAAGCGATGGCTCATAATTGAAATTCTACAAATTAAGATACTTTTAATGCTCATCATTAAATAACACACTATGGGCCTAGGATTTGAGTGAACAAAATACAAAAAGTTTACAAATACGAGAAAAAGATTGATATTTACATATTTCAATAGTAGGTCACTTAGTGGCTAAGCAATAACATAAAGCACCGCTGCACAATTGAAATTGTACAAGTTACGACACCTAAAACACTCGTCATTAAATAATCTTGTTTTGGCAAATGATGTGTGCCATTACGATCAAAAATGTTTTTAAATATGAGTGAAAGATTGCTACTTTCATACCGAATAGGTAATTTGCTTAGTGGCCACGTAATCTTGCAAAGCACCACCTCATTATTGAATTTCTACAAATTAAGATACCTATAAAACTCATCATTAAATAACACCCTCGGGGCCTATGATTTGAGTGAATAAGAACAAAAAAAATTCAAATATGTGAAAAAGATTGATATTTGCATACTGCAATAGTAGGTCGCTTTGTGGCCAAGCAATAGCATAAAGCGCCGCCGCACAATTGAAATTCTACAAGTTACGATACCTAAAGCACTCGTCATTAAATAATACTATTTTGGCGGATGATGTGTGCCATTATGATCAAAAACATTTTCAAATATGAGTAATAGATTACTACTTTCATACAGAATAGGTACTTTGCTTAGTGGCCTAGTAATCAAGTTGAGCGCCGCCTCATAATTGAAATTCTACAAATTAAGATACCTATAATTCTTATCATTAAATAACACACTCTGGGCCTAGGAATTGAGTGAATAAGATCAAAAAAGTTCAGAAATATGAGAAAAAGATTGATATTTACATATTGCAATAGTAGGTCGCTTAGTGGCTTAGCAATAATATAAGGTACCGCCACACATTGAAATTCTACAAGTTACGATACCTAAAACACTCGTCATTAAATATCACTGTTTTGGGAGATGATGTGTGCCATTACAATCAAAAATATTTTCAAATATGAGTGAAATATTGCTACTTCCATACCAAATATGTAGTTTGCTTAGTGGCCAAGTAATCATGTAAAGCACCACCTCATAATTGAAATTCTACAAATTAAGATACCTATAACGCTCATCATTAAATAACATCCCCGTCCCTAGGATTTGAGTGAAGAAAAACAATTTTTTTTTACAAATATGAGAAAAAGATTAATATTTGCATATTGCAATAGTAGGTCGATTAGTGGCTAAGCAGTAGCATAAAGCACCGCCGCACAATTGAAATTCTACAACTTACGATACTTAAAACACTCGTGATTAAATAATAATGTTTTGGCGGATGATGCGTGCAATTACGATCAAAAGGGTTTTCAAATTTGAGTAAAAGATTGCTACTTTCATACCGAATAGGTAGTTTGCTTAGTGGCCAAGTAACCATGTAAAGCGCCGCCTCATAATTGAAATTCTACAGTTTAAGATACTTATAACGCTCATCATTAAATAACACCCTCCGGGCCTAGGATTTGAGTGAATAAGTTCAAAAAACTTTATAAACATGACTAAAAGATTGATATTTGCTTATTGCAATAGTAGGTCGCTTAGTGGTTAAGTAATAGCATAAAGCATTGCCACATAATTGAAGTTCTACAAGTGACGATACCTAAAACACTCGTCATTAAATAATACTGTTTTGGCTGATGATGTGTTTCATTACGCTCAAAAATGATTTCAAATATGAGTAAAAGATTGCTACTTTCATACCGAATAGGTAATTTGCTTAGTGGCCAAGTATTCATGTAAAACGCCGCTTCATAATTGAAATTTTGCAGATTAAGATACCTATAATGCTCATCATTAAATAACATCCTCTGGGCCTAGGATTTGAGTGACTAAGATCAAAAAAGTTTAGAAATATGAGAAAAAGAATGATATTTGCATATTACTATAGTAGGTCTCTTAGTGGCTAAGTAATAACATAAAGCACCGCCGGCCAATTGAAATTCTACAAGTTACGATACCTAAAACACTCGCCATTAAATAATACTGTTTCGGCGGATGATGTGTTCCATTACGATAAAAAAATGTTTTCAAATATGAGTAAAAGATTGTTACTTTCATACCGATCGGTTGTTCGCTTAGTGGCCAAGTAATCATGTAAAGCGCTGCCTCATAATTGAAATTCTACGGATTAAGATACCTATACGCTCAACATTAAATAACACCCTCGAGGCCTAGGATTTGAGTGAATAAGATCAAAAAAGTTTACAAATATGAGAAAAAGATTGATATTTTCATATTGCAATAGCAGGTCGCTTAGTGGCTAAGTAGTAGCATAAAGCACCGCCGCACAATTGAAATTGTACAAGTTACGATACCTTAAGCAATCGTCATTAAAAATACTGTTTTGGCGCATGATGTGTGCCATTACGGTCTAAAATGTTTTCAAATATGAGTAAATAATTGCTACTGTCATACCGAATAGGTTGTTTGCTTATTGGCCAAGTAATCATGTAAAGCATCGCCTTGTAACTGAAATTCTATATATTAAGATACCTATAACGCTCATCATTAAATAACACCCTTTTTCGGATGATGTGTGCCACTACAATCAAAAATGTTTTCAATCATGAGTAAAAGATTGCTACTTTCATATCGAATAGGTGGTTTTCTTGGTGGCCAAGTAATCATGTAAAGCGCCGCCTTATAATTGAAATTCTACAAATTAAATTATCTATGACGCTCATCATTAAATAACACCCTCTGGGCCTAGGATTTGAGTTAATAAGATCAAAAAAGTTTACAAATATGAGAAAAATACTGATATTTAAATATTGTAATAGTAGGTGGCTTAGTGGCTAAGTAATTGCACAAAACATCGCCACACAACTAAAATTCTACAAGTTGCGATACCTAAAACACTCATCATCAAATAATACAGTTTTGGCGGACGATGTGTGCCATTAATATCAAAATGTTTTCAAATATGAGTGAAAGATTGCTACTTTCATACCGAATAGGTAGTTTGCTTAGTGGCCAAATAATCAAGTAAAACGCCGCCTCATAATTGAAATTCTACAAATTAAGATACCTATAAAGCTCATCATTAAATAACACATTCTGGGCCTAGGATTAGAGTGGATAAGATCAAAAAAGTTTATAAATATGAGAAAAAGATTGATATTTGCATACTGTAATAGTAGGTCGCTTTGTGGCTAAGCAATAGCATAAAGCACCGCCACACAATTGAAATTCTACAAGTTACGATATCTAAAACAATCGTCATTAAATAATACTATTTTGGTGGATGATGGTTGCCATTACGATCAAAAATGTTTTCAAATATGAGTAAAAGATTGCTGCTTTCATACCGAATAGGTAGTTTGCTTATTGGCCAAGTAATCATGTAAAGCGCCGCCTCGTAATTGAAATTCTACAGATTAAGATACTCATAATGCTTGTCGTCAAATAACAACCCTTTGGGTCTAGGATTTGAGCGAATAAGATCAAAAAAGTTTACAAATATGACAAAAATATTGGTATTTGCATATTACTATAGTAGGTCGCTTAGTGGCTAAGTAATAGCATAAAGCAACGCCGCATAATTGAAATTATACAAGTCGCGATACCTAAAACACTCATCATTAAATAATACCGTTTTGGAAGATGATGTGTGCCATTGCGATAAAAAATGTTTTTAAATATGAGTAAAGAATTATTACTTTCATGCCGAATAGGTAGTTTGTTTAGTGGCCGAGTAATCATGTAAAGCGCCGCCTCATAATTGAAATTCTACAGATTAAGATACCTATAACGCTCATCATTGAATAACACCCACTAGGCCTAGGATTTGAGTGAATAAGATCAAAATTTTTTACAAATATGAGAAAAAGATAGATATTTTCATATTGCAATAGTAGGTCGCTTAGTGGCTAAGTAATAGCATAAAGCACCGCTACACAATTCAAATTCTACAAGTTATGATACTTAAAATAATCATCATTAAATAATACTGTTCGGGCAGATGATGTGTGCCATTACGATCAAAAATGTTTTCAAATATGAGTAAAACATTGGTACTTTCATACCGAATAGGTAGTTTGCTTAGTGGCCAAGTAATCACGTAAAGCACCGCCTCATAATTGAAATTCTACAAATTAAGATACCTATAACGCTCATCAATAAATAACACCCTTTTCCGGATGATGTGTGTCATTATGATAAAAAATGTTTTCAAATATGAGTAAAAGATTGCTACTTTCATACCGAATAAGTAGTTTGCTTAGTTAGTGGCCAAGTGATCATGTAAAGCGCCGCCTCATAATTGAAATTCTACAAATTAAGATACCTATAATGCTCATCATTAAATAACATCGTCTCAGCCTAGGATTGGAGAGAATAAGACTGGTATTTGCATATTGCAATAGTAGGCGGCTTAGTGGCTAAGTAATAACATAAAACACAGCCGCACAATTGAAATTCTACAATTTACGATACCTAAAACACTCGTCATTATATAATACTGTTTTGGCGGATGATGTGTGCCATTACGATCAAAAACGTTTTCGAATATGAGTAAAAGATTGCTACTTTCATAACAAATAGGTAGTTTGCTTGGTGGCCAAGTAATCACGTAAAGCACCGCGTCATAATTGAAATTCTACAGATTAAGATACCTAACGCTCATCATTAAATAATACCATTTTTGGGATGATGTGTGCCATTACGATCAAAAATGTTTTCAAATATGAGTAAAAGATTGTCGCTTTCATACCGTTTAGGTAGTTTGCTTAGTGGCCAAGTAATCATGTAAAGCGTCGCCTCATAATTGAAATTTTACAAATTATGATACCTATAACGCTCATCATTAAATAACACCCTTTAGGCCTAGGATTTGAGCAAATAAGACTCATATTTGCATATTGCAACAGTAGGTGGCTTAGCGGCTAAGTAATAGCATAAAACACCGCCGCACAATTGAAATTGTAAAAATTACGATACCTAAAACACTCATCATTAAATAATACTGTTTTGGCGGATGATGTGTGCCATTATCATCAAAAACGTTTTCAAATATGAGTAAAAGATTGCTATTTTCATACCGAATACGTAATTTGCTTAGTGGCCAAGTAATCAAGTAAAGCACCGCCTCATAATTGAAATTCTACAAATTACGATACCTATAATGCTCATCATTAAATAACACACTCTGGGCCTAGGATTTGAGTGAATAAGATCAAAAAAGTTTACAAATATAAGAAAAAGATTGATATTTGCTTATTGCAATAGTAGGTCGCTTAGTGGCGAAGCAATAACATAAAGCACGGCCGCACAATTAAAATTCTACAAGTTACGATACATAAAACACTCGTCATTAAATAATACTATTTTTGGCAGATGATATGTGCCATTACGGTCAAAAATGTTTTCAAATATGGGTAAAAGATTGCTACTTTCATACTGAATAGATAGTTTGCTTAGTGGCCAAGTAACCAAGTAAAACACTACCTCATAATTGAAATTCTACAAATTAAGATACCTATAATGCTCATCATTAAATAACACCCTCTGGCCAAGGATTTGAGTGAATAAGAACAAAAAAGTTTACAAATATGAGAAATATATTGATATTTGCATATTGCAATAGTATGTCGCTTAGTGGCTAAGCAATAGCATAAAGCACCGCCGCACAATTGAAATTCTACAGGTTACGATATCTAAAATACTTGTCATTAAATAATACTTTTTTGGCGGATGATGTGTGCCGTTATGATCAAAAATGTTTTCAAATATGAGTAAAAGATCGCTACTTTCATACCGAATAGGTTGTTTGCTTAGTAGCCAAGTTACTATGTAAAGCGCCGCCTCATAATTGAAATTCTACAAATTAAGATACCTATAACGCTTATCACAAAATAACACCTTTTTTGGGATGATGTGTGCCAATACAATTAAAAATGTTTTCAAATATGAGTAGAAGATTGCTACTTTCATACCGAATAGGAAGTTTGCTTAGTGGCCAATTAATCATGTAAAGCGCTGCCTCATAATTTAAATTCTACAAATTAAGATACCTATAACGCTCATCATTAAATAACACCCTCTGTGCCTAGAATTTGAGTAAATAAGACTTATATTTGCATCTTGCAATAGTAAGTGGCTTAGTGGCAAAGTAATAGCATAAAACACCGCTGCATAATTGAAATTCTTTAAATTACGATATCTAAAACACACGCATTAAATAATACTATTTTGGTGGATGATGTGTGCCATTACGATCAAAAACGTTTTCAAATATGAGCAAAAGATTGCTAATTTCGTACCGAATAGGTTGTTTGCTTAGTAGCCAAGTAATCACGTAAAGCACCGCCTCATAATTGAAATTCTACAAATTAAGATACCTATAACACTCATCACCAAATAACACCCATTTTCGGATGATGTGTGCCATTACGATAAAAAATGTTTTAAAATATGAGTAAAAGATTGCTACTTTCATAACTTATAGGTAGTTTGCTTAGTGGCCAAGTAATCATGTAAAGCACTGCCTCATAACTGAAATTCTACAAATTAAGATACCTATAACGCTCATCATTAAATAACACCCTCTGGGCCTAGGATTTGAGTGAATAAGACTGATATTTGCATATTGCAATAGTAGGTGGCTTAGTGGCTAAGTAATAGCATAAAACACAGCCGCACAATTGAAATTCTACAGGTTACGATACCTAAAACACTCGTCATTAAATAATACTGTTTTATCGGATGATGTATGCCATTACGATCATAAATGTTTTTGAATATGAGTAAAAGGTTGCTACTTTCATACCGAATAGGTAGTTTGCTTAAGGGCCGAGAAATCATGTTAAGCGCCGTGTCACAATTGAAATTCTACATATTAAGATACCTATAACGCTCATAATTAAATAAAACTCTTTTTCAGACGATGTGTGCCATTACAATCAAAAATGTTTTCAAATATGAGTAAAAGATTGCTACTTTCATACTTAATAAGTAATTTACTTAGTGGCCAAATAATCATGTAAAGAACCGCCTCATAATTGAAATTCTACAAATTAAGATACTTATAATGCTCATCATTAAATAACACTCTCTGGGCCTAAGATTTGAGTGAGTAAGACTGATATTTGCATATTGCAATAGTAAGTGGCTTATTGGCTAAGTAATAGCAAAGAACACCGCCGCACTATTGAAATTCTACAAGTTATGATACCTAAAACACTCAGCATCAAATAATACTGTTTTGGCCGATGATGTGTGCCATTAAGATCAAAAACGTTTTCAAATATTAGTAAATAATTGCTACTTTCATACCGAATAGGTAAGCTGCTTAGTGGCCAAGTAATCAAGTAAAGCACCGCCTCATAATTGAAATTCTACAAATTAAGATACCTATAGCGCTCATCATTAAATAACACACTCTGGGCCTAGGATTTGAGCGAATAAGATCAAAAAAGTATACAAATATGAGAAAAAGATTGATATTTGCATATTGCAATAGTAGGTCGCTTATTGGCAAAGCAATAGCATAAAGCACCGCCGCACAACTGAAATTCTACAAGTTACGATACCTAACACACTCGTTATTAAATAATACTATTTGGTGGATGATGTGTGTCATTATGATCAAAAATGTTTTCAAATATGAGTAAAAGATTGCTACTTCCATGCTGAATAGTTAGTTTGCTTAGTGGCCAAGTAACCATGTAAAGTGTCGCCTCATAATTGAAATTCAACAGATTAAGAACCTATAACGCTCATCATTAAATAACACCCTCTGGTCCTAGGATTCGAGTGAATAAGATCAAAAAAGTTTACGAATATGAGAAAAAGATTGACATTTGCGTATTACTATAGTAGGTCGCTTAGTGGCTAAGTAATAGCATGAAGAACTGCCGCACAATTAAAATTCTACAAGTTACGATACCTAAAACTCTCGTCATTAAATAATAATGTTTTGGCAGATGATGTGTGTCACTATGATAAAAAATGATTTTAAATATGAGTAAAGGATTGTTACTTTCATACTGAATAGGTAGTTTGCCTAGTCGCCAAGTAGTCATGTAAAGCGTCGCCTCATAATTGAAATTCTATAGATCAAGATACATATAACGCTCATCATTAAATAGCACCCTCTGGGCCTAGGATTTGAGCGAATAAGATTAAAAAAGTTTAAAAATGAAAAAGATAGATATTTTCATATTGCAATAGTAGGTCGCTTATTGGCTAAGTAATAGCATAAAGCACAGCTCAATTCAAATTCTTCAAGTTACGATAACTAAAACAATCCTCATTAAATAATATTGTTCTGGCAGATGATGTGTGCCTTTACAATCAAAAATATTTTCAAATATGAGTAAAAGATCGCTACTTTCATACCGAATAGGTAGTTTGCTTAATGGCCAAGTAATCATGTAAAGCGCCGCCTCATAATTGAAATTCTACAAATTAAGATATCAATAACGATCTTCATTAAATAACACCCTCTGGGCCTAGGATTTGAGTGAATAAGATCAAAAAAGTTTATAAATATTTGAAAAAGACTGATATTTGCATATTGCAATAGTAGGTGGCTTAGTGGCTAAGTAATAACAAAAACATCGTCGCACAATTGAAATTCTACAAGTTACGATACCTAAAGCACTCATCATTAAATAATATTGTTTTGGCAGATGATGTGTGCCATTACGATCAAAAATGTTTTCAAATATGAGTAAAAGATTGCTACTTTCATGCCGAATAGGTAGTTTTCTTAGTGGCCAAATAATCAAGAAGAGCGCCGCCTCATAATTGAAATTCTACAAATTATGATATCTATAACGGTCATCATTAAATAACACACTCTGAGCCTAGTAACATATCACGTAGCCATTTTGCCTCTTTTCCGGTAGCAGAAAGTGTTATAAATTCTGATTCCATTATGGAGTGCGAAATTTAAGTTTCTTTCTTTGATGCCCTAAGAAACAACACCTCCACCTAATGTGGAAATCCAACCCGAAGTATGTTTATTATCACCGGTGAAACACCCCACCTCCGTTAAGGTCACTCACAAAGGGAATGCCTTAACTTCAATGAAGCATTTTAGGTAAAAGGTGCAGATAAATTACAAGACAAACAAGAAAAGGTAACGTAAAGTAAAGTCATTTTATAAATAATGTGGTTCAGTCAAGGTTTTACAACAATTGTCTCAGTCGTACTTAAAAATAATACATAGAACTTCTGTCTTGGTTCAAAAACTTCCAATTATAAAAGAAGCATAAAAATAACAATGATATTCCCCAATAAAGCATGAACCAGCCATAGCAGTGGAAGAGAGAGTCCAAAGCAAAACATCGACTATCTTCGAGCTTGGAAAGAAAATTGAGCTAAGTGGTAACATTTCCTCCCTGCGAACCTGAGGGGCAAAAGGAATAAAAGAGACGAAACAAACTAGGTCAGACATAAGTTTGGTAAGTCCAGTGACTTTCAGCATATAAATAGGCAAAAGTATTATGACATGAGTAAACTGAATATAAGACAATACCGTGATGATAAGGATAACAAGATAACATACTATTAGCATATATACGATAAGGCAAGATAAACTGAATGCGCTTCTACTCTTTCTCTGCTTCGCTACTACCTTGTTATTCTGATTTTTTATATCCCTGCACCCCCTAATTAGTGTCCCAACTAGTAATCTGTGTAAAATGATAATATGATAACGCGATCCCAATCCCCGCAGGTGGTAGCCTTCAGGTGTACATCTAGTATGAGGATCTTACCTCAACCAGCCTAATTGACATGAAGATGTTAGATGTACCCTTACAACCCTATCGATCGGCTCCCTACTTGTATTAATTTTCCATGTGTCTATGTCAATCGGCCGTTTCTTGCGTGTAGATACCCTGTGCTGGCCCCACCATAAGGTGTATCAATCCCTATGATAGCGACCCGACACGATTCAAGATGCACAATGTATGACTACTGGTACCCAGTGCCTGCTTTTTCCCATTCCGGAGTACTTGCACGCCCGTAATCCGTCGGAACCTACACTGACGTATCCCCTGCCACTCTTTCGACCGCTTATAATCAGCCCAGTAATCGTGCCCCACCCTGCCTAGTTCAGGATACCATGATACATCTATGTGGGTTACTGCTGAAATGGGTCCCCGTTACTAGGGTTTTTTACTGGTTAAGTTTGTGGGCCTGTAACAACCCGTGTTTTTATAACGTGTAATAACTATAAATCAAGACAAAATTAATTTTTAAATTAAGAATCAAGGGAAACAGGTTGCGACATTGCGTTCGTCTCGAAATTCTGCTTGGAAACGAGTCCGAGTTTTCGAAAATCGGATTTCGTATGACTAAGTTAGGACCTTTCGAAGTTTTCAGAAGTTTTCAAGTTCAAAACAGCTCAGTTCGAATTCAAAATTCGAAATTCAAACCTCAGAATGGACTGGGCGGGAAATTTCCTGCCCAGGACCAGGTCGACCTGGGGGTCGACCATGTAGTTGACCTACCCAGGACCAGGTCGACCATAGTATCGACCTGGGGGTCGACCTGGTGGCCGAGTCCACTTTTGAAGCTGGATTCACTCTGATGTTTCTGGCCTCGTTTCTATCTACATTCATTGACCTGACCCTATATATACAGCTCCTCACAGTAGTCTCTCTACACAAAATTCTTTCTGACCTTAAGCTGCTCTAATTCTGGTTGAAAAGTTAGAGAGACCTCTTCTTCTACGTCGAAGCTACGTTGCTGATTTTGGGATTTCTGTTAGGACTTGACTAAGCATATAAAGATTCAACATTGACTCTCTTTTTCTAATTCTCGAACCACGATCTGTAAGCCCCAGTTATTTTTAGATTTAAACTGTAAATGTAATATGAATATGATGTAAAATTGAAATTGGACCTATGTATAATGACTGTTTTACATCCATTCTTGTTCATCTTGGATCTTGACTCTTGGATATTACCATGACATTGATTTGGGGCCTATTCATGTTGTAAATCAAAAAGAAAACCCCTCATATTATCATGTTGAATCTGCTACTAGTCACAAGTTTATGACTATCACCTTATGTCAATCGTTACCATGACTATACTATCACTTTATGTCAATCATTACCATGACTGTACTATCACCTTATGACAACTGTTATCTTGACTAGTACCTTATTTTGTTAGATTTGAAATCTTTATGTTTGAGGCCAATATTCCATATGCCAGCAATGTTATGTCATTTATCTCAAGTTATACCATGCTATGCTAGTAATCACTTTTGCCACCTTATACTCGTCCCTTTTTATGTTATTCCCTAATTAGATTTATTTGTATCGATTCGAACTTACGTGCGATGGGAATACGATTTGGGTAGACTAGGTAAAACATGAATTGACTTTGAACATGAACGTTATTATAACTTGAATCTGGATATGGACATGAACATGACACGATTTGACATGAAACATGACATGAAAACTCGACATGAATTTTGACATGAAAACTTGAATGTGGGCATGACAATTAGATAAACTTGAAAATGGCCAACTCGAGGTTGGGTAGAGTTTGCAGTGTAAATCTGCCCGGAACCGCCCGGCAAATCCAGTGGCTGCAAACAATAGGACCAATGTGGGTAGTTGGTCATATCGCACGAAAAACCCGAGGTTAGACTATGTTGTGGTGTAAATATTCCCGGAACCGCCCGGCACAGTCAGTCTAATGTGAGAGGTTGGGGTGCATTATTGAATTAATGCCACATGATAGGGTTAAGTCATGAACCACCTGAATATACTTAACCAACTTGACACGATGATTTGATAGGGTTAAGTCATGAACCGCTTGAACACACTAAACCAACTTGATACATGATTTGGATAGGGTTATGTCACGAATTTGAATGACAACACTTAACCCATTAGAAACCCTAGTTACGCGGTCCTTTTCAGCAGTAACCCACTTAGATGTATCACGATACCCTGGGACTAGGCAGGGTGGGGCACGATTACTGGGCTGATTGTAAGCGACCAGAACGACGGCTGAGTAGGTGCGCCATTGTAGGTTTCGGTGGACTATGGTCGTGCATGTAGTCCGGAGTTGAAAAAGCAGGCATTGGGCACCCGTAGATTTACACTGTGCGTGCTTGATTCGTGTCGATGGTTGGCACCATAGGACTTGATACACCCTATGGTGGACCTAGCACAGGTAACTACATTTCAGGATAGAGCCGTATGACACTGAAACATGACGAGCTAGAACTTGTAGGGAGCCGATCGATTAGTAGATCATACCGTAGGACCCCGTAATGGGACACTTCATGATATTGGGCCAAGGGATCATTTCATGATTAATACTTGACATGGGTTAGAACACTAGTACAGTTGGTGCAGCGAATCTCGAATATGCAATGCTAGACTTGACATATCCTGTTATCTTAATTATCCTACCAGTTCTGTTATCATCCTTATGTTTAATTCCAGTTTTCACATATCATGTTACCTTTACTAGTTTTCATACTGAAAGTCACTAGGGCTTACCAGTCTTTATGACTGACCCTTTTTCTTTCACCTCTTTTTCTTTCGTCCCCCCCCCCAGGTTCTCAAGGAGGAAACACTAGCTCTTAGCTTGGATTTTGCTTGCTTTCTGACAGCTCATGTACGGTTTGGTCTTGGGCTATGCTATGGCTGCTTCTGCTTATGGGGAATAATTTACTTTTATTATCTTAAGTTTATGCTTCTTTATTTTGGAACTTGATGTAATGGAATAATTTGTACCTTGGATATATGGGATTTTGACTCTTTTTTTAAAAATAATAAAAGTTTGTTTTTTAATTCCTACCGCTGCTTTATTTATGTTCTGCCTTGTGATATCTCTGTGTATGTTTACCTAGATAGTACTCCACCAAAACTAGTGCATTCCCTTTGTGAGTGACCCTAGCGGAGGTGGGGTGTTACACTTGGTATCAGAGCAGAAGGTTACCAGGCTGGGCAAAAAGTTTTAAAAACCTTCTGAAACTATTTTCAAAACCATTTATAAAGAAGCATTTTTCAAGAAAAGTTTTATGTTTAAAAAGGCTATTCCCCAAAAAGCCAATAGCGCTTTCCTTTGTTTCCTCGTTTGAATCTTTTCCTTTTCGTTTTTCAACATAGCTGATCTTAACCTTCCTGAGGGAATACCCGTGCCTGGATGGTTCCGAAGGTACTTAGAAGCCAGGGCCAACGACGCGGGCACGGCAAACATCCCTCCTCCTCCTCCCCCAGTGGTCGCGGTTCCTCCTCCTCCTGGTACCGCCTTTTCCAAAACATGCAAAGACTTTAAAGCAATGGGCGGCAAGAACTTCGTTGGAACTGAAACCTTTGTTGAGGCACGAAACTGGCTAAAGGAAACTGAAGACTTGTTCACTATCTTTGATGTGGAGGACCGTAGAAAAATTCAGTTGGCAGCATGGTTGTTGAAAGAGGAAGCTACATTTTGGTGGGAAGTCACCAACTCTACCGGGCCAATTGAGACTTGGGCAGACTTTAGAGAGAGGTTTGGGCTTAAGTTCTTATCGTTAGCTGAAGAGAACCTTCAGATGGAGAGGTTCCTAGCACTCAAGCAAGGGGACATGTCTGTTAGGGAGTACGTGAATAAGTTTAATCAGCTTGCTCGGTTCGATTTGGATTTAGTCAACACAGCCCAGAAAAAGGATGTACGCTTTGCTCGAGGATTGAACGAGCCACTACACAGCTTGGCCCTAACTTATATACCCATGGGGGCAACCTTTGAAAGCTTGGTGGATATGGCTCTACTTCATGAGGAAGACAAGAATAGCAAGAAGGAGGTTACGCCTAATGAGACTCAGAATAAGAAAGTTGACTTCAAGAAGGGGAACAACAAGAATAATAAGAGCAACAACAAACCACGTGAGACGAGGAAGTGCAACTTCTGTGGTATTACTGGACATCTAGTTAAAGACTGTAGAAAGAAGAAGAGGAAGTTGGGTGAATGCTTTCATTGTGGAGATACTGGACACATCGGCAAGGATTGCCCTAAGAAGCAAGGGCAGGGGCAGGGGCAGACACAGCGAGCAGGACCTTCTAAAGGGCAGTTGCATGCTCTCAACACCACTCCAGCTCTTGACCGAGGTAGTAATATTTCCGTAGAAAGCCTTGTTTACATTTCTGACTTTCCTGTTCGAACCTTGTTTGACTTTGGCGCATCGCATACTTTTATTTCTTCTGATATTGTTGAAAATCTGCACCTAAGTACTAGTCTAGTTGAGGATCCCGTTATAGTTTCAAATCCAGTTGGGGGCTCCACCCATTTATCTATGATGTGTGTGGATTTGAGGATCTCTATCTTAAGCGTAGAATTCACGTGTAATGCTTATGGTCTCGGATTTATGGGATATGGTTTGATCCTAGGTATGGATTGGCTGGCCAATTATGGAGCCATTCTTGATTGTGAACAAAGGGCAGTGAGGCTCATGACTCGCATTGGTAACACCCTAGAAATTTCTTGTAACCCTAAGGGTTCGATCATGTTGTGTTATCTTGAATCCCTTGACTCGTCCGACGATAATTTACAATCTGTAAGAGTGGTCCGAGAATATCCAGACGTCTTTGATGAAGTGAGAGGGTTACCTCCTAAACGCGAGATAGACTTCCGAATTTATCTTGTTGATAATGCCAAGCCAGTTACATTGCCTGTTAGGCACATGGCCTCGCGAGAAAGAAGAGAGTTCAGTAAACAAGTTAATGAGTTGCTTGAGAAAAATTTCATAAGACAAAGCATTTCTGAATGGGGTGCTCCTGTGGTATTCGCTACTAAGGCGAATGGATCGCTTCGTCTGTTCATAGATTATCATGAATTAAACAAACTGACAAAGAAGAATAGGCACCCACTACCAAGAATCGACGATCTGTTTGACCAGCTTGTGGGAGCATCTATTTTCTCTCAAGTCGATCTAGCCACAGGATTCCATCAGCTTAGAGTGGCTGAGGATAGCATTGACAAAACGGCGTTTAGGACTCCAGATGGGTTCTTCGAACGGCTCGTCATGCCATTTGGGTTAACGAATGCACCTGCATACTTGGTGGACTTGATGAGTAGGCTGTTTCGGGAGTTCCTTAACAAGTTTGTGGTAGTTTTCGTGGATGATATTTTGATCTTCTCAAAAGATGAAGAAGAGCATGCTAGACATCTCAAGGAAGTCATGGAAACACTTAGAGCACACCAATTAAAGGCTAAGTTCTCCAAATGCCATTTTTGGAGGAAGTCCGGTTCCTTGGACACGTAGTTTCTAAGCAAGGCATAGCCGTGGACCACGCAAAGGTAGTTGCGGTACAGGACTGGAAAATTCCTAAGAATGCAACAGAGGTGAGGAGCTTTCTCGGTTTGGCGGGCTACTACAGGAAGTTCATTAAGGACTTCGCTAAGATTTCAGCCCCTCTTACTAAGTTAACAAAGAAGAACATAGCTTTTACATGGGACATAGAATGTGACGCTGCTTTTCAGAGACTCTAGAGAGCCCTCACCACATCTCCAGTTTTGGCATTACCTGATGGAGGCAAGATGTTTACTGTGTACACAGATGCGTGCAGCACAGGATTAGGCGCCGTCCTAATGCAAGAAGGAAGAGTAATATGCTACGGGGGCAGACAACTTAAAGTTCATGAGAAAAACTATCCCACGCATGATTTGGAGTTAGCCGCGATTGTTTTTGCACTTAAAGCTTGGTGCCATTATCTTCTAGAGGAGAGGTTCGAGCTGTATACCGACCACAAATCGCTTAAGTACCTCTTCTCACAGAAAGATTTGAATTTGAGACAACAGCGGTGGATGGAGTTCTTGGCATCATATGACTTCGATATAGCTTATACCCCTGGCAAGGGTAATGTGGTGGCGGACGCGCTAAGTAGAAAAAGGTTGACTTTGAGCCCCTTGTTTGTTGAAAGGAAAAACCTTGAATTTATAGCAACCTTTGATTTTACACCTGTTGTTGAGTCATTGACTGCTACGTTAGCATCTCTTGAGTTAAGACCTACACTTCTTGATCAAGTAGGGACTTCACAGAGGAAGACCCACAGATAGTCGAAATCATGGACAAGCTGATTAGGGGTGAGACGTCAAGTCACCTCAGTAGGTACACTATAGATGACAAGGGATGGCTAAGGCGCGATGGAAGGCTATGTGTCCCATAAGTGGGAGACTTAGTAAGGAAAGTTCTCGAAGAGGTGCATCACTCGAAGATGACCATACATCCTGGAGGAGATAAGATGTACAGAGATATGAAGAGCATTTTCTTTTGGGCTGGAATGAAAAAGGACGTGGCAGAGTTCGTTTTGAAGTGCATGGTGTGCCAACAAGTAAAGGCCGAGTCGAAGAAGCCCGGTGGGCTATTACATCCTTTGGAGGTTCCGCAATGTAAATGGGAGAGTATCTCGATGGATTTCGTGAATGGATTGCCTAGGTCAAGGAAGGGAAATACTAGCATATGGGTCATAGTTGATAGACTCACGAAAAGTGCTCACTTCATTCCAGTGAAAAGCAAGAGGATCGCATCAGGGCTAGCGTCTATTTACCTTCGAGAGATAGTACGGTTGCATGGAGTTCCTTCTAGTATAGTTAGTGATCGTGACCCGATTTTTACTAGCCAGTTTTGGAATAGTCTGCAAGAAGCAATGGGTACACGACTGAACTTGAGCACGGCCTATCACCCCCAGACGGATGGACAAACCGAAAGGGTAAATAGGGTACTAGAAGATCTCCTGAGGCTATGCAATCTTGAGTTTGGTGGTACTTGGGAGGACCATCTTCCTCTTATGGAGTTTGCATATAACAATAGTTACCAAGCTAGCATAGGAATGGCACCGTTCGAAGCCCTGTATGGAAGACCGTGCAAATTGCCAACTTGTTGGTGGGAGACGACAGACAGACTTATACTTGGGCCCGACATGATAAGGGATACTTCTGAGAAGATTGAGTTGATACGAAGACAGATGAAAACGGCCCAAGATAGACAGAAATCTTATGCGGACAAGAGAAGGACAGACCTAGAATTCGAAGTCGGAGATATGGTCTTTATAAAAGTTTCTCTGTTACGCAATGTAGTTCATTTTGGAGCTGTTAGAAAGCTAGCACAAGGGTTCGTAGGACCGTTACCTATCACTGAGAGGATTGGACGGATGGCCTATAAGGTAGACTTACCCGAGAATCTGGCTGGGGTACACAACGTCTTTCACGTCTCGCATCTCCGGAAGTGCTTGCATGAGTCAGCCGATGTGGTTTAGCCAAGCATCCTTGAAGACGTAGAAGTGGAAAAAGAAGCAACATTGAGGCGAGTTCCGATTCGTATCTTAGGAACGGAGATTAAAAAGCTAAGGAATCGAGAAGTCAAGCTAGTTAAAGTGCAGTGGAGTGAGGCCCAAGAAGACACAACTTGGGAAACCGAAGAGAAGACACACGTGCTTTACCCATTTCTTTTTTAGGGTACATTCTCGGTCTCTTTTTCCTATAAACTTGAAAACCTTTTTCGTATCATGCTTCTACTATCTACGTTTGTCTTGTTATCTTCTCGATCTTATCTTGAGAACCTTAGGTAGAACCGTATATATGTAAACATGTGATTGAAACATGTTATGGTTGATGTTTGCAAATGGTTGCAAGTGGTTGCTAGTGGATGCATGACACACATTAGGCACTAAATCGGCTCAGTCACGTTTTCATGTTGCGTATGCATGAGTGCTTATACTTGTACTTGGATGGAACTTGTCGTGCTATCACTTGGATGTTGCATATGAATGAATGTTTGTGCACTCGTGTAGAGATTATAAACTATGTTAGGAATTTGCGTACATATTGGATTCATGACACTAACACATTTTGCATTAAGGAGGTTTACTGAATCAGTAACCGCCTGATCTTTTGCATTAGATAAGTACATATACACACACTTTCTGCATATGTTCATACAGAACTAGAAATCTTTTAAGGACAATGGTTGCCTGTGGATGATGCTTTGGGGAGATGTATGATTGGATGGTAGGACACATACTCCCTAACTTAGAGATTTCGGGGACGAAATCCTTTAGGGGGGAGAATGTAAAAACCCGTGTTTTTATAACGTGTAACAACTATAAATCAAGACAGAATTAATTTTTTAAATAAGAATCAAGGGAAACAGGTTACGCTATTACGTTCGTCTCAAAATTCTGCTTGGAAACGAGTCCGAGTTTTTGAAAATCGGAGTCCGTATGACCAAGTTATGACCTTTCGAAGTTTTCAAGTTCAAAACAGCTCAATTCGAATTCAAAATTCGAAATTCAAACCTCAGAATGGACTGGGTGGGAAATTTCCCGCCCAGGACCAGATTGACCTGGGGGTTGACTATGTAGTCGACCTACCCAGGACCAGGTCGACCATAGTGTTGACCTGGGGGTCGACCTGGTGGCCGAGTCCACTTTTGAAGCTGGATTCACTCTGATGTTTCTGGCCTCGTTTCTGTCTACATTCGTTGACCTGACCCTATATATACAGCCCCTCACTCTAGTCTCTCTACACAAAATTCTTTCTAACCTTATGCTGCTCTAATTCTGGTTGAAAAGTTAGAGAGACCTCTTCTTCTACGTCGAAGCTACCCTGCTGATTTGGGGATTTCTGTTAGGACTTGACTAAGCATATAAAGATTCAACATCGACTCTCTTTTTCTAATTCTCGAACCACGATCTGTAAGCCCTAGTTATTTTTAGATTTAAACTGTAAAGGTAATATGAATATGATGTAAAATTGAAATTGGACCTATGTATGATGACTGTTTTACATCCATTCTTGTTCATCTTGGATCTTGACTCTTAGATATTACTATGACATTGATTTGGGGCCTATTCATGTTGTAAATCAAAAAGAAAACCCCTTATATTATCATGTTGAATCTGCTATTAGTCACAAGTTTATGACCATCACCTTATGTCAATCGTTACCATGACTATATTATCACCTTATGTCAATCATTACCATGACTGTACTATCACCTTATGACAACTGTTATCTTGACTAGTACCTTATTTTGTAAGATTTGAAATCTTTATGTTTGAGGCCAATATTCCATATGCCAGCAATGTTATGTCATTTATCTCAAGTTATACCATGCTATGCTAGTAATCACTTTTGCCACCTTATACCCGTCACTTTTCATGTTATTCCCTAATTAGATTTATTTGTATCGATTCGAACTTACGTGCGATGGGAATACGATTTGGGTAGACTAGGTAAAACATGAATTGACTTTGAACATGAACGTTATTATAACTTGAATTTGGATATGGACATGAACTTGACACGATTTGACATGAAACATGACATGAAAACTCGACATGAATTTTGACATGAAAACTTGAATGTGGGCATGACAATTAGATAAACTTGAAAATGGCCAAATCGAGGTTGGGTTGAGTTTGCAGTGTAAATCTACCCGGAACCGCACGGCAAATCCAGTGGCTGCAAACAATAGGACCAATGTGGGTAGCTGGTCATATCGCACGAAAAACCCGAGGTTAGACTATGTTGTGGTGTAAATCTTCCCGGAACCGCCCGGCAAATCCAATGACCACAACAGTCAGTCTAATGTTAGAGGTTGGGGTGCATTAATGAATTAATGCCACATGATAGGGTTAAGTCATGGACCACTTGAATATACTTAACCAACTTGACACGATGATTTGATAGGGTTAAGTCATGAACCCCTTGAACACACTTAACCAACTTGATACATGATTTGGATAGGGTTAAGTCACGAATTTGAATGACAACACTTAATCCATTAGAAACCCTAGTTATGCGGTCCTTTTCAGCAGTAACCCACTTAGATGTATCACGATTCCCTTAGGAAGTAGGCAGGGTGGGGCACGATTGCTAGGCTGATTGTAAGCGACCAGAACGACGGCTGAGTAGGTGCACCATTGTAGGTTTAGGCGGACTATGGTCGTGCACGTAGTCCGGAGTTGAAAAAGCCGGCATTGGGCACCCATAGATTTACACTGTGCGTGCTTGATTAGTGTCGGTGGTTGGCACCATAGGACTTGATACACCCTATCGTGGACCTAGCACTGGTAACTACATTTCAGGATAGGGTCGTATGACACTGACACATGACGAGCTAGAACTTGTAGGGAGCCGATCGATTAGTAGATCGTACCGTAGGACCCCGTAATGGGCCACTTCATGATATTGGGCTAAGGGATCATTTCATGATTAATACTTGACATGGGTTAGAACATTAGTACAGTTGGTGCAGCGAATCTCGAATATGCGATGCTAGACTTGATTTATCCTGTTATCTTAATTATCCTACCAGTTCTGTTAACATCCTTATGTTTAATTCCAGTTTTCACATATCATGTTACCTTTACTAGTTGTCATACTGAAAGTCACTAGGGCTTACCAGTCTTTATGACTCACCCTTTTTCTTTCGCCTCTTTTTCTTTCGTTTCCCCCCAGGTTCTCAGGGAGGAAACACTAGCTCTTAGCTTGGATTTAGCTTGCTTTCTGACAGCTCATGTATGGTTTGGTCTTGGGCTATGCTATGGCCGCTTCTGCTTATGGGGAATAATTTACTTTTGTTGTCTTAAATTTATGCTTCTTTATTTTGGAACTTGATGTAATGGAATAATTTGTACCTTGGATATATGGGGTTTTGACACTTTTCTTGAAAATAATAAAAGTTTGGTTTTTAATTCCTACCGCTGCTTTATTTATGTTCTGCCTTGTGATATCTCTGTGTATGTTCACCTAGATAATACTCCACCAAAACTAGTGCATTCCCTTTGTGAGTGACCCTAGCGGATGTGGGGTGTTACAGGGCCTATATTTACTAATATTACCCACCAACCCGACATGTACTTAACCCTCCCACTGATTCAAACATGTTTACTTAATGGTTAAGTTTCTGGGCCTATATTTACTAATATTACCCACCAACCCGATATGTACTTAACCCTACCACACATTATGTCATATTGGTTAAGTGTTGTCCATTCATGTTAACTTAACCCACCTACTCATCATGTCATGTTGGTTGGGCGTTTCTTATTAACCCTTCTCACTCGTCATGTTGGATTGGTTAATTGTTTCCTATTAACTTAACCCCGTTCATTTATCATGTTATATTGGTTAGGTATTTCCCATTAACTTAACCCCATTCGTTCATCAAGTTACATTGGTTAAGTGTTTCTTATTAACTTAACCCACGTGTTCATCATGCTGTATTGGTTAAGTGTCATCAAATCAATTCAAGTTAACTTAACCCACCCACTTGTCTTGTTACATTGGTTAAGTGTTGCCTTCTTGTGTTAACTTAACCCTTCCACACATCCTGTTATATTGGTTAAGTGTTGCTCTCTTGTTTTAACATAAACCCTACCCATTCATCATGTCATATTGGTTAAGTGTTTCTTATTAACTTAACCCTTCTCATTCATCATGTTGTACTGGTTAACTTAACCCTGCTCACTTGTCTAATTAACATGTTATAATGGTTAAGTGTTCTAAATTTACTTAACCCTACCTTCTTGTCTAATTAACATGTTATAACGGTTAAGTGTTGCCTTAGTTAACTTAACCCTACCATTCTTAATATGTCTTGTTATTAGCATTAATTGATTTATTATGCACCAACCTCTCACATTAGATCTATGTTGTTGCGGTTACTGGATGTGCCAGACGGTTCCGGGCAGTTTTACACCACAACTCAATCTAACCTCGGGTTTTTCTTGGGCATGATGCACTAACCTCTCACATTAGATAGGTGTTGTTGCGGTTATTGGATGTGTCGGGCGGTTCCGAGCAGTTTTACACCACAACTCAATCTAACCTCGGGTCAGGCATGTTTATCTTTTAGCATATTTACATATTTGTCATATATGCCCAAACCTAGATTTTTGTATACTAATTATCCCATATTCACCAAACTAGTCATGTTACAATTCTCAAGTTATGCCCAACCAAGTCAATTACAAGTTATGCCCCCACAAACTCAAATTCAAATTATTACCCAAAATAAGTTACACTCAATCTTCCAAATTTGCAATAATAATCATGCCCTAAAATCACAATATACATGCCCTATGGTTTAGTCATATTGCACCGTACAAAATATTCTCCAAAAACCCCCAATCATGATTCATAGTATAAACTATGCCCAGTTATAGCCTTTAATTACAGTGTATGCCAATTACCCCAAAATCTCAATTTAGGCATGTTCACGTTTAACAGTTATCCCTGTCTTACTATAGGTTTTCATGCCTAAGCCATACATCACTATACACAATAATCTCCTTCTTCCAAGTAATAAACTATCATATATGTATATATATATATATATATATATATATATATATATATGCCCCAAATTTTAGGTCTTAAACCACAACATGTACTATGCCTTACATATTTGCAGTTCAATTTACGCCTCAAACCCCAAGTCATATGTCCAATATATTTTATGCCTCAAATCTCAAGTCATATGTTTGATACATTTTATGTTTTGAATAAAACATGTGTTATGTCCTCAAATCAGTTACAAATCAGTTATGCCCAATTATACATAATTTAATACTTTTCCCAATTTTAGCGCTAGTCATGTCCAAATCATATATTATGCCCAATTTTAGCACTGGTCATGTCCAAATCATATATTATGCCTAATTTTAGCACTGGCAATGTTCAAATCATATATTATGCCCAATTTTAGCGCTGACCATGTTCAAATCATATATTATGCCCAATTTTATTTCCATCATACGTTCATCTCTTATGAGATTTGGCTCAGGCTCGCAGTAGCCTGGCTATAAAAACAAAAAGGGAAGAAAGAAGGAAGAGACAAAGAATGGACATAATAATATCAAATAAGATAGATCCAATGGATATAGAAAGACAGATAGAAATAGGCATAATCTCATATTCAGATTTATTACAATGTCAGAATCACAATTAACTTTTATTTATGAAAGTAACATGAACTTACGAATTACAGAACGGTCTTGAATTCTAGGATCCGATTTCTGAATTTGATTAGCTATCCTTTGATGTAGATGTTTGATTTGATGTTCTTCTCAATCGATTACTAGTTTGGATTTGATTTTTCTACCTAGTTGGAGAAGAATGGTGGTTGTGCTAGGTTGACCATGGACAGCATGGTGGCTCCTTGGAATGAAACTGTGTGATTTAGGGTTGAGGGTTGGGGTTGCTTTTATAGAGGTTTAGATTTATGTGAGCCGTTAGATCAACCTAGGAGCAATCAGAACCGTCCAGACTAGATAGAGCTATGCAGAAATTGCCACCTATGCCCTAATGACTTAGCAACAAGTTAGAAAATCGTCACCGTTTGGATCTGGGCGAGGGGGTTGACCCCTTTAGGGGGGTCGACACCCCAGTCGACACCCCTCTTGGGGGGTCGACACCTATGTCGACCCCCTCGGGGGGAGTCGACCCCTATGGGCGGGAATTTTCCCGCCCAGATGATTTACATGATTTTGAAATTCGAACTGCTTTTGTTTTATTTAATTATTTAATTTCTGGTTTAACATGAAATCATCTGAACTCCATAACTTCTTCGTACGGAGTCCGATTTACGCAAACTCGGACTCTATCTCAAGCAGAATTCCAAGACGAACGCAATGGCATAACTTGTTTCCCTTAATTCTTACTTTTACAATTAAGTATTCTTTAATCCGTTACTTTAATAAACATAGAAAATACATGGTGTTACAACCGACTCTAGCTATCAAACTTGCATCAGTGTATCCTTCTAATACACTTGAATATCCATTGTAAACTAGTCCTAAATTATTGGTTCTATTTAAGTAACCAAGTAATTTTCCAATCTCTTTTCAATGATCTATGTAACAACCTGCACCTCCGTTCATGCAAGATATTGTCCCCAACATAGCCATCGTATAGGTGTGGGGTTTTGTTCCTCAAAAGGCCTCGGCGTTGTAAGAGATGGGCTATACTATATAAGTACCCACTTCACACAGGCTTCCACAATATAGGACTCAGTGGTGTTACATTCTCCCTTCCTATAGAGCTCGACGTCCCCATTGGCTCACAAACACCTCACCTAGGCATTGTGGTCCACATAGGAGCCGCAATTTCGGTTGGGTATTGGCTCTAATACCACTGTAACAACCCGCACCTCCGTTCACGCAAGATATTATCCAAAACTTAGCCACCGTATAGGTGTGGGGTTTTGTTCCTCAAAAGTCCTCGACGTTAGCAAGAGATGGGCTCTACTATATAAGTACCCACTTCACACAGGCTTCCACGACGTGGGACCTAGGGGTGTTACAATCTATACCAGGATTGATGGTACATCGTGCAAGCTTGCATATTGGATATGCTATGTCTGCTCTTGTACAATGCAATGCACACATTATACTTCCAATAGCGCTGATGTATATGAGTTTAGAAATACATTTTCCTTCATTTTTATTGAGATTAATACTTAAGTCTATTGGGCTAATGGCGTCTTTAACTTTTACATGCTCAAACTTCTGCAGAACTTTTTGAATATAATGTGACTGACTAAGTGCATAACCACTACTAACTTTTGTATCTAGAATTGTATCAACTTCATTCAAATCTTTCATTTTGAATTCTGAAGTTAAATAATTCTTGGTGTCTTGTATTCCTTTCATGTTAGTACCGAATATTAATAAATTGTAACAACCCGGAAAATCTGGGTCAGTTTAAAATTTTTATTTTGGCAATTTTAGCGAATTTTGATTATTTAAAATGAATTATTTTAAATAATATCGACGAGAAATTTATTTTGAATAGAATTCAACGTATATATATTATACGCGTCGTCGCTAGAATATAAATATTTAAATATAATTATAAATAGAATAGAAAATGGCGCGGTAGTTCGAAGATTCGATTTCTAATTTCAAATGAATATACAGAATTCAATATAAGTCAGAATTGAACGAAACAAGAAATATTTGAATCTGTATAACTATATCTTTGTAACGAAGTTAACAAACTGAGATTTCATCTTAGAAATGATAAGATATGTCCAGTTTAAAATTTGAAATAGTCGCGGTGGAATTTATATATATTTTTATATATATAAGGCCCTTAAAAATAGCAATTTTGCAAACGACCTCGGATTTCGACGAAACCAGTTTTGTTGGGTCCGTGATGTTAAGTTATTGCTAGATTCCAAATTTCATAATTTTTCGAATCAATATGTGAGCGTGGCAAAGGAAAACGCGTTTGACCAGTTTCAATTGATTTTAATCGACTGGAAATTGGCCATTTTTCAAACGGCCTCAGAATTCGACGAAACTAGTTTTGTTAGGACCGTATCGTCAGTACGAAGCTAGAAAATATTTTTGTGGAATTTATAGAGTTAGTATGTAACCCCGGTAATTCGAAATGTACGTTTAAAATTCAATATATAGATTTAAATGTAAATTTAACGGAAACTGATTCAAACAGTCGAATCAACCTACGATACATATCCCATTATATTCGGAATGGGGGTAATACGCTATGGGCGACAGGCGGTAGGCCTCGTTTCGAGGTCGTATGTAAAAGTCAACTTTTTAATAATTAAATAAAAAAAAAAAAAAAAATATATATATCTTCTCCCCGTTAACCCGCTTAGGCCCCCCCCTTATTTTCAAAATCAATTCAGAATAAAAAAAAAAAAAAAAAAAAAAAAGGAGAAAGGGGCGACGAAGGACGGAGCCCTCCATCGGACCGCCGCCCTCCATCGTGGGGCCCCCAGCCTGGCGCGCCACCGCGGTACATCACCCCGACCTCCCCCTCTCCCACCGCGACGACGACGAGGCCCCCCCGATTCGAGACCGCCGCCAGAGAAGCCCCCCCCCCAATCGCAATAGCGCAGGAAGACCCCCCCCCCCCCCCCACCACCATCCTCCGACGAAGCCGACGCCCCCCATCTTCGCATACAGTAAGTTTTTATTTATATTTATTTATTTTTTTTTATTTTACTTTTATTTATTTTTTTCTTTTTTCAGAGTTTAAAAACTAATTTCGATTTAAAGGAATTAAATCTGATTTTTTAGAAAAGAGAGAAAACTGATTTTTAACAGATTTAAAAAAAAAAAAAAAGCTGATTTTTAATTTAAACTTGTAAAAGTAAAAGAGTTAAAATTTAAAAGGAAAAAGATTTGATCTTTATTGGAAAAGAGGAAAACTTTTTATTGGAAAAGAGGAAAAATTTTTATTAGAAAAGAGGAAAACTTTTTATTAGAAAAGGCGAAATCTTTATATGGAAAATAGCGTGATAAAAATATAATTTTTATCTATACAACATAGTAGTATAAAAATTCGATTTTTATATATTGAACAGCGAAGTAAAAATTCGATTTTTATATATTGAATGGCGAAGTAAAAATTCGATTTTTATATATTGAACTTTGAACTAAAAATTCGATTTTTATATATTGAACTTTGAACTAAAAATTCGATTTTTATATATTGAATAGCGAACTAAAAATAGAATTTTTATATATTGAACTTCGATAGAAAAATTCGATTTTTATATATTGAAAAGCAAAGTAAAAATTCGATTTTTATATATTGAACTTTGAAATAAAAATTCGATTTTTATATATTGAACTTCGAACTAAAAATATGATTTTTATATATTGAATAGCGATGTAAAAATTCGATTTTTACATATGTAGTGAAAGCAGCAACGAAGGTGACAAAAAGGCGAAACGACGAAGACTTCTGCAAAAGAAGAGCCGTGGAGCTAGGATAGCTATAAGTGAGAATTTCTCACCTTTCAATTTACTTTTCTAGTTATATATATATACTAGGATGCAGACGGTGTTTAGTAGCACCCGACACAATCGTCCACAGACCATGGACTTGTTTGTTTGGCTGTTTGGTTATTGATTGTGATATTGGTTTGAATGTGGTTTGTGGTGTGAAAAATCGAATCGATAAATTGGTTAGGATTAGACGTGCGCCGTTATAAGGCGAAGGAGTAAGGCTAGGTTAGACTCTTACTCCAAATTTTGTGGTTTGCATAACGAAAGTGAATTTGATTGATGTGTGAATGGCGTGGGCCTTCACTAGACCGGGGATAAGGCTAGGCCTTGTCCCGTTTCTAGTATCGTGCCGTTATGCCGTCGAAATTTTCTAAAATATGTTAGAAAAATAAAAATATCATTTTATTTAAAGAATGAATTGAATAGAAATTCATATGTTGAAATAAAATGTTTTATCGTTAAAAATATAATTTTTAACGTGAAAGTGAATAAAATAGAATATTCATTTACAAACCAGACGGTTTGTTTATGTACACCTATTTGAATGACATTGATTGGGACGATAAATTTTACACATCGCCCAACTGCACAAATAAAATATTTGTTTGATTGTTTGAAACCCCACACGGGTGTTGGGATGAAATTTGAAGTTCACTCATCCCGATTGATTGAATATGTCGATCGGTTGATTGACAGGCTGTTTTAAGCGTTGGATATCTATATTTGATGCTTATACAGTGTAGTGCACTTTGGTTGATGGTTGATTATTTTTCCATGCTATTATATACATGTGTTGTATGAAAATCCATATAATTAACTTTACATGGTAATTGATTGGGCCTCATTCCAGTTTTAAAATAGAAATATTTGAAATAGAAATATTTGAAATAGAAATATTCGAAATGGAATATTTGAAAATATCAATATATGAAGCCGTGTTGATTAGATTGACGCCATTTTGACGTGAACGATATTTATATCGATTTTATTCATCTTAAAAATGAATATTGAAAAGTGATTTCGAATTCGAATTGAATTGAATAGAAAACGAATTCGAATTGAATTGAATAGAAAACGAATTCGAATTGAATTGAATAGAAAACGATTTCGAAATGAATTGAATTGAAAACGATTTCGAAATGAATTGAATTGAAAAGCGATTTCGAAATGAATTGAATTGAAAACGATTTCGAAATGAATTGAATTGAAAACGATTTCGAAATGAATTGAATTGAATATGAATTCAAATTGAATTGAAATTTGAATTGAACAGAAATGAATTTTGAAACGAATTTATAAAGAAGAATTCAATTTTGCTTTGAATTGAAATGGAAGTTGAAATAGATTTTGAAATGAATTTAAAACTGTTTATATAATTCGTTTTTAAATAGAAATCGACGAAATATATTATATATATATTATATATAATATAATGGCCTGAATAGAACGCGCCGCGCCGCGGCAGTTCGCGAATTTCGACCATTTATTTCAAACGGACATTACGGGAGATCCGACCGTCGGATTCTCCTAAAACCGGAACCGCTGGGTTCGTATCGAAAAGAGCTTTCTAACGAATATTAGAAATTAGAAATCTAACGGTTGGATTTGGAATTATGTCCAAATCAAATTCGAAAAAGGTCGCTGTAAGTGCAGTTCGATGGCCATTGATGGAAATCGACTGTACGGGCCTTGATAAAATTATTAAAAATAGTAATAATTTGTGTAAAATCATAAGAAATGATTTAGAAAGAATTGGGATGAAAAACTCCATATTTGAAAAGATAAAAATAGTTTTTTATCGAAATGAACTAGTTTTGAACTAGAATTATAATTCTATTTATTTTTAAATAAATAAATTGAATTCGAAAGGGGTTTTAAAAATAACCAGAATTTCCAATGATTGCATTGGAGTGGATTTGAATCGAAATTATCTTCGGAATATTTCGATGTTGGAATTCGTGATTATACAGGTGTTGTTATGGAAATTTGAAAGATATATATTGATATCGTTATTTCCAATACGACATTTGTGAGTCGTAGAATTCGATATTGAATATAAGCCGATATATTTTCTATTCAGAGCCTTGTATTGAATATCGAATGTGATTTGGGTTTGTCGTGAATGGTGTCTTCACTAACACTGTTCTTGAACCCAGTTGAGAAAAGATTAAATCTTTTTATTTAGATTTAATGAAGTGTACCAATTAAATAATATTTAATTGGAATTGAATTGGTATTGATTTTTGGGTTTATCGTGAACAGTGTTTTAAATAACACTTGTTCTTTAACCCGATAATTAATGGAATGGGATTTTGGGTTTATCGTGAATCGTGTTTTAAATGACACTGATTCTTTAACCCAGATAATGATTAAAACTAAGTGGAGTTTTAATGAATCTTTAATTAGATTGAAAAGATCGAGAATGGAGTATCACCAGTTTTGCTCCAGTCGATAGTTAAATCTTTAATTAGATTTAAACGTGAAATGGTAATTGAATTTACCGATAACACTGTGGTGTTAGATATGAAGTATTCACAGTTTTACTTCATGGGATGAATAGGTTGGGATTGGGAAATTATAACAAATGATTACTTCGGTAAGGTTCGCTAATCCCGACTAGTTTGAATTGATATTCAAAAGTGGATTAAAGAATAAATTCAAGAATTTATCTTTGATAAAATTAATGGGAACCTTTCCCTATGAATGTGAAATTAGAAACTAACTGTCGGTTAGCCAAGCAGAATGGTTTTCTGGATATTGATCTGATGTTGGTTTCGGCCTTCGGGGTTAATATTTGGGGAATTATTCTCTTGATTAATTTACGGTTAGTGACTGATGGATTGGAATGAGGCGTATGTTGTGTTTGTGTAACACTTATTTAAAATATACGCGAGTTATTCGGGAAGACCGGGTTTATCCCATTCTGAATAACTGATACGACGATAAGTCGTAGATGAAGACGATGGTCGAAGACCGGAAGTCTTCACGTCGTTTGGGTAATGACTGATGATCTTGATTGGGCTGTACACCCAAGAAGATGGAAACAGTTAGTGATCGTCCAGACGTACTTGGAGATCGATGGATATGCGGGGTACTAGGTGCCTCCGGTTTCGTTCAGACCTAGAACGGACTTGTAAATGGATGGTGTGTCTGACATTGTATTCCTTTATATTGTATTTGTTGATCTCTGCTAAATATATATCTATTTGGCGGCGGAGAATTTATTCTCTTGCTTAACGCCCTTCTCTGAGACATATGAGCTCAGAGGTTATATATTGGCAGAAATCAGTGGTACGATATGGATTGATAGTGTGGCATACTGAGATGCAGTGATCCAAACTTTTGTTGAAAAGCAAAGTTTGGTGGTTGATGATCAAAGCGCAGCTGATATAGCATGGCTTTGTGTATAGCGTTGATCCGCGAGCCTCACAGCCCGGGATGGTGGTAAACTGATGGTTTGATCAGTATACATTTTTTTAGTGTAGTGGATTCGGTCGACCGATATTGAGCTTCGTGCTCGGAGGGATAGAGTAAGCGGTGTTTTCTCTTGCTGGGACGTAAGCCGCGGTGATACTTGAGTCCCCAAAAGTGCGGATGTGCATAGCGGTGTTTTCTCTCGCTGAGACGTAAGCCGCGGTGATTTGTACTACGCGAGCGATCTTTCGAATCAGGAGCCACCATGATGGAAATCCAATTTCCGATACGTGTATTTCGGCTTTATTTGTAGAGCCTAGTATGGCGACATAGTGGGATGGGGCACTCATGCCGTCTATGATTTATATTTATGATTGAAGTTGTTTTGACACTATACACTTATTATAGTATCAAATGATTTGTTTTAAACGTATCAAGCATGTTTGGCTGTTATAAGGGAAAACCCTATCCTCGGCTGCGTTGCATTGTGTGATGGGACCTGGGTCTTATAACAGCTTCATTTTTCTTTATTTAGCATTGCGCTGCTGGTTTTATGCACTGGTATTCTTGGGAGGAAACCCGTTCCGTGTTATACGGCGTGGTCCCTTGATTTACCTAGCTTTAAAAATAAAGATTAATAACTGTTTTAGTTCTCACACCAGTCACATGACTGACCTGGAGTTTATTGTTTTAACCTAAACTCTGGGTGCCCCTATTTTGACACGGGCAGCTAGTAGTTTTGGTTTTGCAGATTTATATTCACAGGATCCTGGTTTACAGCTGGAACGATATCCGGAAAGCTTTGTATCCGTATATCTCTTCTAGTTGTGTATTGTATTATTTTCCGCTGCTATGTATTTAAATGTAATTTAAATCTCTGATATTTCTGTGTAATATTTATTCATTTATACTCTGTATATTCTTGTAATCTGATGCATTGTTGTAATATACAATGAAATGTTCTTCTGTATGTGTTCTGTTGTGGTTTGTTCTCGAACTATCCGACGCTTTCCTTTACGGGGAAGTTGCGGGTCTTTACACGTGGTATCAGAGCTTTGGTTTACAAAGCTCGGAGAACAAGACACATTAGAACCATACGAAAGAATTCATCAGATATTGGATTAGTAATATCCAATTAGAATGACTCGTTAGAGATAGGATCAGTAGTATCCTAGAACGAGTGTGAAGAGTATATTTTTCAAATAAAAACAATTTTGTTTTGAAAATTTAAATCGTTTTAAACGTATTTGATTATTTATTTTGAATATGGACAATCGAGTATATATAGATTTCGCGTATACGCGTCATGAACGTATATTCGAAGTTTTAATATACTGGGTAGATATAGAATCACATTCTAGACATCCGGGGATGATTCTGATGATGGTGCATCATCATCAGTATTCATATTCGAGTTTCGAAGGTGTGATTTTCTATATATTTCCATTAGACTGGTGTGAGAACCAAAACTTATATAGTTAGAACACTTTGTTGTGAATTGGCATCAAAAACATGATTTTTGTGTATATATATCAAAATTATGAATTTGAAACTCTAATTCACTAATTGATTGATGTTTGTGTTGTTTGTTTATTTGTTTGCTAATTTTTTTTGCCATTTAGCCTAATTGAAACAAATATTGAATTGTATTGAAAATTGGTTGCATTTGTTTGCATATACATATATATCATTGAACAGGTCATAGCAAGGAGGCTAGAGCCAGAGAATAAAATTTGTTTGCCCGACAAATAGGTACATGTTTATTACATAATTTCCTGTTTTGTTTGGGTGATGATGATTTTGTGAGCCTATTGGCTAGCCGCTTGGCTTTTTCTTTTTCTTTTTGAGATCTGAAGGACCGGGGAAGCTATTTGAAATTCCCCGATGCTCCCGGTGCAGGGGAGGTTATGGCAAAATTTTTCAAAAATTTAGGGTGTTAGCCAAATTTTTGAAATTTTAGAAATTCTCAGAAACTGAAAAGTTGGAGAATGGAAGCCAGGTCGAGCGTAGAGTTGATTAATCAAACCACTTTCGACTTTGTTCCTTTTCGGGGACGAAAAGTTTTAAGTGGGGGAGATTGTAACAACCCGGAAAATCTGGGTCAGTTTAAAATTTTTATTTTGGCAATTTTAGCGAATTTTGATTATTTAAAATGAATTATTTTAAATAATATCGACGAGAAATTTATTTTGAATAGAATTCAACGTATATATATTATACGCGTCGTCGCTAGAATATAAATATTTAAATATAATTATAAATAGAATAGAAAATGGCGCGGTAGTTCGAAGATTCGATTTCTAATTTCAAATGAATATACAGAATTCAATATAAGTCAGAATTGAACGAAACAAGAAATATTTGAATCTGTATAACTATATCTTTGTAACGAAGTTAACAAACTGAGATTTCATCTTAGAAATGATAAGATATGTCCAGTTTAAAATTTGAAATAGTCGCGGTGGAATTTATATATATTTTTATATATATAAGGCCCTTAAAAATAGCAATTTTGCAAACGACCTCGGATTTCGACGAAACCAGTTTTGTTGGGTCCGTGATGTTAAGTTATTGCTAGATTCCAAATTTCATAATTTTTCGAATCAATATGTGAGCGTGGCAAAGGAAAACGCGTTTGACCAGTTTCAATTGATTTTAATCGACTGGAAATTGGCCATTTTTCAAACGGCCTCAGAATTCGACGAAACTAGTTTTGTTAGGACCGTATCGTCAGTACGAAGCTAGAAAATATTTTTGTGGAATTTATAGAGTTAGTATGTAACCCCGGTAATTCGAAATGTACGTTTAAAATTCAATATATAGATTTAAATGTAAATTTAACGGAAACTGATTCAAACAGTCGAATCAACCTACGATACATATCCCATTATATTCGGAATGGGGGTAATACGCTATGGGCGACAGGCGGTAGGCCTCGTTTCGAGGTCGTATGTAAAAGTCAACTTTTTAATAATTAAATAAAAAAAAAAAAAAAAAATATATATATCTTCTCCCCGTTAACCCGCTTAGGCCCCCCCCTTATTTTCAAAATCAATTCAGAATAAAAAAAAAAAAAAAAAAAAAAAAGGAGAAAGGGGCGACGAAGGACGGAGCCCTCCATCGGACCGCCGCCCTCCATCGTGGGGCCCCCAGCCTGGCGCGCCACCGCGGTACATCACCCCGACCTCCCCCTCTCCCACCGCGACGACGACGAGGCCCCCCCGATTCGAGACCGCCGCCAGAGAAGCCCCCCCCCCAATCGCAATAGCGCAGGAAGACCCCCCCCCCACCACCATCCTCCGACGAAGCCGACGCCCCCCATCTTCGCATACAGTAAGTTTTTATTTATATTTATTTATTTTTTTTTATTTTACTTTTATTTATTTTTTTCTTTTTTCAGAGTTTAAAAACTAATTTCGATTTAAAGGAATTAAATCTGATTTTTTAGAAAAGAGAGAAAACTGATTTTTAACAGATTTAAAAAAAAAAAAAAAGCTGATTTTTAATTTAAACTTGTAAAAGTAAAAGAGTTAAAATTTAAAAGGAAAAAGATTTGATCTTTATTGGAAAAGAGGAAAACTTTTTATTGGAAAAGAGGAAAAATTTTTATTAGAAAAGAGGAAAACTTTTTATTAGAAAAGGCGAAATCTTTATATGGAAAATAGCGTGATAAAAATATAATTTTTATCTATACAACATAGTAGTATAAAAATTCGATTTTTATATATTGAACAGCGAAGTAAAAATTCGATTTTTATATATTGAATGGCGAAGTAAAAATTCGATTTTTATATATTGAACTTTGAACTAAAAATTCGATTTTTATATATTGAACTTTGAACTAAAAATTCGATTTTTATATATTGAATAGCGAACTAAAAATAGAATTTTTATATATTGAACTTCGATAGAAAAATTCGATTTTTATATATTGAAAAGCAAAGTAAAAATTCGATTTTTATATATTGAACTTTGAAATAAAAATTCGATTTTTATATATTGAACTTCGAACTAAAAATATGATTTTTATATATTGAATAGCGATGTAAAAATTCGATTTTTACATATGTAGTGAAAGCAGCAACGAAGGTGACAAAAAGGCGAAACGACGAAGACTTCTGCAAAAGAAGAGCCGTGGAGCTAGGATAGCTATAAGTGAGAATTTCTCACCTTTCAATTTACTTTTCTAGTTATATATATATACTAGGATGCAGACGGTGTTTAGTAGCACCCGACACAATCGTCCACAGACCATGGACTTGTTTGTTTGGCTGTTTGGTTATTGATTGTGATATTGGTTTGAATGTGGTTTGTGGTGTGAAAAATCGAATCGATAAATTGGTTAGGATTAGACGTGCGCCGTTATAAGGCGAAGGAGTAAGGCTAGGTTAGACTCTTACTCCAAATTTTGTGGTTTGCATAACGAAAGTGAATTTGATTGATGTGTGAATGGCGTGGGCCTTCACTAGACCGGGGATAAGGCTAGGCCTTGTCCCGTTTCTAGTATCGTGCCGTTATGCCGTCGAAATTTTCTAAAATATGTTAGAAAAATAAAAATATCATTTTATTTAAAGAATGAATTGAATAGAAATTCATATGTTGAAATAAAATGTTTTATCGTTAAAAATATAATTTTTAACGTGAAAGTGAATAAAATAGAATATTCATTTACAAACCAGACGGTTTGTTTATGTACACCTATTTGAATGACATTGATTGGGACGATAAATTTTACACATCGCCCAACTGCACAAATAAAATATTTGTTTGATTGTTTGAAACCCCACACGGGTGTTGGGATGAAATTTGAAGTTCACTCATCCCGATTGATTGAATATGTCGATCGGTTGATTGACAGGCTGTTTTAAGCGTTGGATATCTATATTTGATGCTTATACAGTGTAGTGCACTTTGGTTGATGGTTGATTATTTTTCCATGCTATTATATACATGTGTTGTATGAAAATCCATATAATTAACTTTACATGGTAATTGATTGGGCCTCATTCCAGTTTTAAAATAGAAATATTTGAAATAGAAATATTTGAAATAGAAATATTCGAAATGGAATATTTGAAAATATCAATATATGAAGCCGTGTTGATTAGATTGACGCCATTTTGACGTGAACGATATTTATATCGATTTTATTCATCTTAAAAATGAATATTGAAAAGTGATTTCGAATTCGAATTGAATTGAATAGAAAACGAATTCGAATTGAATTGAATAGAAAACGAATTCGAATTGAATTGAATAGAAAACGATTTCGAAATGAATTGAATTGAAAACGATTTCGAAATGAATTGAATTGAAAAGCGATTTCGAAATGAATTGAATTGAAAACGATTTCGAAATGAATTGAATTGAAAACGATTTCGAAATGAATTGAATTGAATATGAATTCAAATTGAATTGAAATTTGAATTGAACAGAAATGAATTTTGAAACGAATTTATAAAGAAGAATTCAATTTTGCTTTGAATTGAAATGGAAGTTGAAATAGATTTTGAAATGAATTTAAAACTGTTTATATAATTCGTTTTTAAATAGAAATCGACGAAATATATTATATATATATTATATATAATATAATGGCCTGAATAGAACGCGCCGCGCCGCGGCAGTTCGCGAATTTCGACCATTTATTTCAAACGGACATTACGGGAGATCCGACCGTCGGATTCTCCTAAAACCGGAACCGCTGGGTTCGTATCGAAAAGAGCTTTCTAACGAATATTAGAAATTAGAAATCTAACGGTTGGATTTGGAATTATGTCCAAATCAAATTCGAAAAAGGTCGCTGTAAGTGCAGTTCGATGGCCATTGATGGAAATCGACTGTACGGGCCTTGATAAAATTATTAAAAATAGTAATAATTTGTGTAAAATCATAAGAAATGATTTAGAAAGAATTGGGATGAAAAACTCCATATTTGAAAAGATAAAAATAGATTTTTATCGAAATGAACTAGTTTTGAACTAGAATTATAATTCTATTTATTTTTAAATAAATAAATTGAATTCGAAAGGGGTTTTAAAAATAACCAGAATTTCCAATGATTGCATTGGAGTGGATTTGAATCGAAATTATCTTCGGAATATTTCGATGTTGGAATTCGTGATTATACAGGTGTTGTTATGGAAATTTGAAAGATATATATTGATATCGTTATTTCCAATACGACATTTGTGAGTCGTAGAATTCGATATTGAATATAAGCCGATATATTTTCTATTCAGAGCCTTGTATTGAATATCGAATGTGATTTGGGTTTGTCGTGAATGGTGTCTTCACTAACACTGTTCTTGAACCCAGTTGAGAAAAGATTAAATCTTTTTATTTAGATTTAATGAAGTGTACCAATTAAATAATATTTAATTGGAATTGAATTGGTATTGATTTTTGGGTTTATCGTGAACAGTGTTTTAAATAACACTTGTTCTTTAACCCGATAATTAATGGAATGGGATTTTGGGTTTATCGTGAATCGTGTTTTAAATGACACTGATTCTTTAACCCAGATAATGATTAAAACTAAGTGGAGTTTTAATGAATCTTTAATTAGATTGAAAAGATCGAGAATGGAGTATCACCAGTTTTGCTCCAGTCGATAGTTAAATCTTTAATTAGATTTAAACGTGAAATGGTAATTGAATTTACCGATAACACTGTGGTGTTAGATATGAAGTATTCACAGTTTTACTTCATGGGATGAATAGGTTGGGATTGGGAAATTATAACAAATGATTACTTCGGTAAGGTTCGCTAATCCCGACTAGTTTGAATTGATATTCAAAAGTGGATTAAAGAATAAATTCAAGAATTTATCTTTGATAAAATTAATGGGAACCTTTCCCTATGAATGTGAAATTAGAAACTAACTGTCGGTTAGCCAAGCAGAATGGTTTTCTGGATATTGATCTGATGTTGGTTTCGGCCTTCGGGGTTAATATTTGGGGAATTATTCTCTTGATTAATTTACGGTTAGTGACTGATGGATTGGAATGAGGCGTATGTTGTGTTTGTGTAACACTTATTTAAAATATACGCGAGTTATTCGGGAAGACCGGGTTTATCCCATTCTGAATAACTGATACGACGATAAGTCGTAGATGAAGACGATGGTCGAAGACCGGAAGTCTTCACGTCGTTTGGGTAATGACTGATGATCTTGATTGGGCTGTACACCCAAGAAGATGGAAACAGTTAGTGATCGTCCAGACGTACTTGGAGATCGATGGATATGCGGGGTACTAGGTGCCTCCGGTTTCGTTCAGACCTAGAACGGACTTGTAAATGGATGGTGTGTCTGACATTGTATTCCTTTATATTGTATTTGTTGATCTCTGCTAAATATATATCTGTTTGGCGGCGGAGAATTTATTCTCTTGCTTAACGCCCTTCTCTGAGACATATGAGCTCAGAGGTTATATATTGGCAGAAATCAGTGGTACGATATGGATTGATAGTGTGGCATACTGAGATGCAGTGATCCAAACTTTTGTTGAAAAGCAAAGTTTGGTGGTTGATGATCAAAGCGCAGCTGATATAGCATGGCTTTGTGTATAGCGTTGATCCGCGAGCCTCACAGCCCGGGATGGTGGTAAACTGATGGTTTGATCAGTATACATTTTTTTAGTGTAGTGGATTCGGTCGACCGATATTGAGCTTCGTGCTCGGAGGGATAGAGTAAGCGGTGTTTTCTCTTGCTGGGACGTAAGCTGCGGTGATACTTGAGTCCCCAAAAGTGCGGATGTGCATAGCGGTGTTTTCTCTCGCAGAGACGTAAGCCGCGGTGATTTGTACTACGCGAGCGATCTTTCGAATCAGGAGCCACCATGATGGAAATCCAATTTCCGATACGTGTATTTCGGCTTTATTTGTAGAGCCTAGTATGGCGACATAGTGGGATGGGGCACTCATGCCGTCTATGATTTATATTTATGATTGAAGTTGTTTTGACACTATACACTTATTATAGTATCAAATGATTTGTTTTAAACGTATCAAGCATGTTTGGCTGTTATAAGGGAAAACCCTATCCTCGGCTGCGTTGCATTGTGTGATGGGACCTGGGTCTTATAACAGCTTCATTTTTCTTTATTTAGCATTGCGCTGCTGGTTTTATGCACTGGTATTCTTGGGAGGAAACCCGTTCCGTGTTATACGGCGTGGTCCCTTGATTTACCTAGCTTTAAAAATAAAGATTAATAACTGTTTTAGTTCTCACACCAGTCACATGACTGACCTGGAGTTTATTGTTTTAACCTAAACTCTGGGTGCCCCTATTTTGACACGGGCAGCTAGTAGTTTTGGTTTTGCAGATTTATATTCACAGGATCCTGGTTTACAGCTGGAACGATATCCGGAAAGCTTTGTATCCGTATATCTCTTCTAGTTGTGTATTGTATTATTTTCCGCTGCTATGTATTTAAATGTAATTTAAATCTCTGATATTTCTGTGTAATATTTATTCATTTATACTCTGTATATTCTTGTAATCTGATGCATTGTTGTAATATACAATGAAATGTTCTTCTGTATGTGTTCTGTTGTGGTTTGTTCTCCAACTATCCGACGCTTTCCTTTACGGGGAAGTTGCGGGTCTTTACATAAATCATCTACATATAACCAAATGATTACACCATTTTCCACTGAAAACTTGGAGTAGATACATTTGTCTACACTATTATATGTAAAACTATTTTGAAGTATAATTGAGTCAAATTTCTCATGCCACTGTTTTGGTGCTTGTTTTAATCCATATAATGATTTTTTTAGTTTACAAAAATTTCTATCATTTTCAGGATATAACCCTCTGGTTGTTCCATATAAACTTCTTCATAATCTTCACCATTAAGGAAGGCTGTTTTGACATCCATTTGGTAGATATGCAACTGATAGATTGATGCTAATGCTAATAGTACGCGAGTTGATGTAATTCTTGCAACTGGAGCATATGTATCAAAGAAATCAATTCCTTCCTTTTTCCGAAAACCCTTAGCTACTAATCTGGCCTTGAAAGTTTGCATGCCACCATCATTATTAAGTTTTCTTTGAAACACCCATTTATAACCAACAAGTTTTGATCCTTGAGTCAAGTCTAACAATACCCAAGTATTGGTTGATAAAATTGAATCCATTTCATCATTAACTGCCTCCTTCAAAAAAGCAAAATTTCTGGAAGTTATAGCTTCTTTGTGTGTTTTTGGATCATCTTCTGTGACGGCCCGCCTCGTACCAGCCGACATTTCCAATGAAGGTGTGTTGTTCCAATGCTCAACCAGCACGGGACAGTCGTCAGAGAAAGGAAAAGAAAGGAATTTGAACTAATAAGGAACCTGTAGAATGTCTCACAGTGCATGGAATAAGTTACTTGACATAAAATAGGCGACACAGTACATAAGCTGAAAACTAAACCATAATCATCATAGCAGCGGAAACTCAAAATACAGCTTATTACAACTCCAACATATTGTCTCTAAAGCAAAGAAAAAGGTGCACTACTAATGCCCAAAGAAGTGACCAGAAATAACACAGGGAGAATATTTATATATATCATACGTGGAAGCCTCCTGCTCATCTTCGGTACAACTTCTTGTGCATACCACCTAACCTGTCTCTAGTTTTCCCGTTTAAGAGCACCTAGAGTAATAAGAAGATACATATAACTCTGGGTCAGACAGAAGTCTGGTATGAGCGATAAGCAGCAAAACAGAACAATAACAGGTATACAAAACCATACCTGAAGCTGGACCTGCAACCAAAGAGTTTGCACACAAGATGTACAATACTCTAAGGTAACACTAACATAGGGTGTAAAGATACGGTGGAAGGGGTGTGCATGCCATAGTGATGGCAAACAATCAGGCATAGTAACCATCCTCACATCTCTCACTCAGTGCGTAAAGCATACGATATCCACCGCTATAATCACCCAAATCCTTATTATGATCACTCTGCCTCATGGCGTCATGGAGACTCCACTGCACTGATCCATAGCCACTAGTCCTTGCTATGTCCACTCTTCCCCATGAAGTCATGGCGACTTCACTGCACTGGCTCATAACCATGCTACGATCACCCTGCCCCATGGAGTAATAACTATCCTACTGCACTAATCAGTAGCATAACATCCGTCTTTGTGGTGAATCAAAGTTATGGACGTCGATAACCCCTTGGCACACGTCCCGAAAAATATCTAAAACACCCCACCTCCGTTAAGTTCACTCACAAAGGGAATGCATTAACTTTGGTGGAGCATTATAGGTAAAAGACACAGATTATTTACAAGATAGACATATATAAGCAGCGGAAAAACAAATTTATTTCATACGTGGTTCATAACAAAAACATTACAGCAAACTATCGCAAAACAACTTCCAAATCATTACATCGAAATCTTTGTCTTGATTATAACATAAAGAAGCATAAAACACAATAAAACTGCATAAATCCCTAACTAGTAGTGTGTCCAAAGCCATATCCAAAGATAAGAGGTTCCAAGCTGTACATCACAGAGTCTTCAAGCTTGGAAAGATGAACGGTCCAAATTAAGCTGAGCTATTCCCTCCCTGGTTACCTGAGGGGGAGGAACGGAAGAAAAGAGAGCGAAAGAAAAATGGGTCAGACATAAGCCTGGTAAGTCCAGTGATTATTCAGCATGTAAATTGGTAATAGAACCATGACTTGAATAAGCTGGACGCAAGATAATAACAAGGAAATAAGGTAACATAGGATAAGGCAAGATAAACTAATCATACTATCACACTCATATCCATATTCTCTGCACCTACTAGATATTTCAACCATCATTATGAGTTCAAACCAGTGATCCCTTTTTATCGATCGGCTCCTACTCGCACGCATTTACTACTTGTTTCATACGGCCATGCTCGATTGCAGATACCTGTGCTAGTCCCACCATGGAGTGTATCAAATCCTATGGTGGCAACCCGACACGATTTAATATGCGCAGTGTATAACTACTGATTCCCAATGCCTGCTTTTTCCACTTTAGAGTACGTGCACGCCCGTACTCCGTGGGTACCTACACTGACGCACCAACCGCCGTTGTTTTGACCACTTATAATCGGCCTAGTAATCATGCCCCACCCTGCCTAGTTCAGGGTACCATGATACATCTATGTGGGTTACTGCTGAAATGGGTTCCTTTTACTAGGGTTTCCTAATCAACATGTTAAATTGGTTAAATGTCCGAGTTAACCTAACCCCACCCATCAGTTTAGTTAACATTTTGTATTGGTTAAGTGTTGCCTTAATTAACTTAACCCTACCATTCCTTACTTAGCCTTAATTCATTCATTAAAGCACCAACCACTCACATTAGATAGGTATTGTTGCGGTCACTGGATGTGTCGGTCGGGTCCGGGCAGTTTTACACCGCAACTCAGTCTAACCTCGGGTTCTTTTGGGCTCGATGCACTAACCTCTCACATTAGATATATATTGTTAGGGTTGCTGGATGTGCCGGGCAGTTCCGGGCAATCCTACACCATGACTCAATCTAACCTCGGGTTAGGCATATTCGACTTTTTAAAATTTACATATTTACCTCTTTATATTTATATGTAAATTATTTCCATTCAAGTCAAGCCCCACTTTCCCTTTAAATCAAGTTACTAATTTTAGGTATAAAAATTTATGCCACTTTATGCCATAAAACGTTTACATGTTTATGAGCCAAAAATGCCAATTATATGTAATTTCATGTTTTCCCCCAACGTTACCCCCGTTAAACGTTCGCATAAATCACATAAAATGTTAGGCTCGATACATAGCCTAACCTACACATAGAAGGGGAAAAAGAGGAACATGTAATAATTCCAACACCATAAAAATATGGATCGAACTACACATGTGTCATATGAATTTGGCATAGAACAATTTACATTTAATTATGAACTTGCAAATTTAGATCTACTCAACATGAATCATGAAATAGGGGTTTTACATAGAACTACATAAACCTAAAATTAGGCATCCGGTTGTCAACCTGCAAATTAGCATGTAGTTCTAGTCATATATGTTAACATGGTTGAACTTGCATAAACATAACAAAATTCCCAAATTGTCGTACAACATATAGGTGTCATTACCAAATCATACAACTTAAAATGTCATCGCTAAATTATACAACATGGTATGTCATCGCCAATTTATTCAACATGCTATGCCACCTCTAAATTATACAACATAATATGTCATTTCCAATTTACTCAACATGATATGTCATCGCCAAAGTATACAACATAATATGTCATCGCTAAATTACACAACATATACGTCATTGTCAAAGTATAATATGTCATCGCTAAATTATAAAACATATACATCATTGGAAAATTATACAACATATGGATTCATTGCAAAGCATTTAATATTTACCATCAAATTACATACAACATGATCACAAACTTAACATGATAAGAGTTATAGTCTTAATCAATTCAGTTTTAACAAAAAGGATAGGCATAAATTTACATTAGGCATTGTTCTACATCCATTTATTTTAGTCACGATTCTAATATCATTTAGATCTAAATGATAATTGGACTTACAAAAAGTAGACTAGTCTTGTGTTCTGGATCTGTATTCTAAAATTAAATAGCTCTCCTTTGTTGTAGACATTGAATTCTCTTAGTTGAATTAGATTTGATTTGTAATTCCTAACTTGCTTTCTACTTGAAGGAGAATGGCGGCTACTCTAGGTTGAGTATTGACAGCATGACGGTCTTAGGAATATTTTTGTGTGGCTTACGGTTTAGATTAAGGTTGCCTATATAGAAGTTTGATTTAAGAAACTGTCAAATCAACCTAGGGCCAATCAAAGCCATTCAAACCTAAGAAAACCAACTAGAACTTGCCACACAAGCCCTAATGACACAACAGATATTCACACAAGGAAACACGTCAGGTTTCAGATCTGAACCGAGGGGGAGGTCGACCCTCGGGTCGACCCCCTGGTCGACCTGTATGGGGGGGAGGGGGACGTTGACCCCCTGGTCGACCTCCTGGTCAATCTGGCCTTGGGGGGGAGGGAATTCCCGCCCAGCCCGCTTCTGCTTCTGATTTCGAAATTTGAATTTTCTGAACTTTAATCTGAGATGTTTATTTAAATTCTTGAATCTTCTTAAGGTCATAACTCCTTCATACGGAGTCCGATTTACGCAAACTTGGACTCTATCTCAAGCAGAATTCCATGATGAACGCAATGGCATAACCCGTTTCCCTTAATTTTCATATTTGTAATTAATTATTCTTTAATTCGTTACTTTAATGTTTACAGAAAATACGGGGTGTTACATTCTCCCCACCTTAAAGGATTTCGTCCCCGAAATCTTCGAGTAAAGGAGAACGTATTTCCTACCATCAAATCGCCCATCTACTCATCCATCAAACACAGGCGCCCATTGTCCTTAAAGGACTTCTAATGCTTCATGATCATATGCATAGTTTGTGTACTAGTCCTTATCTAATGCAGAATCAGGCGGTCTACTGATTCAGTTGACCTCCTTAATGCAAGTCATGTCGGTGCCATGAGTCCATTATGTATGCAATCATCCCTAATCATACTTTCTACATGAGTGCACAATCATTCATACAAATGCAACATCTACATGATAACACATCAATTTTCAATCATATACAGGTGCATATATGCATATGCAATATGAAAGTGACTGAGCCGATTTAACACCTAATGTGTGTGTATATGCATCCACGAGCAATCACTAGCAACCACTTGCAATCGTCAATCATAACATGTTTCAAATACATGTTTACTTCCATTGGTTTCTACATAAGGATCAAGAATAGCACAGAGGAAATACTAAAAAGATAGATATGAGCGTGAATAAACTTAAGGAAAAAGATGTACCCTTAAAAAGAAAAAGGTAGGTTGCGCGTATCTTGGCCTCAGTCTCCCAAGTCACGTCTTCCTCAGCGTCACTCCATTGAACTTTAACAAGTTTGACTTCGTGGTTGCGTAGCTTTTTGACTTCTGTACCCAAGATACGAGTTGGAACTCTTCTCACAGTCGCCTCTCGTTCTACTTCTACTTCCTCTAATATGTTTGGTTCCACCACTTCCACAGACTCATGTAAGCACTTTCGTAGGTGAGAAACGTGAAAGACATTATGAACTCTAGCCAATCTTTCGGGCAGCTCAACTCTGTAAGCGATCTTTCCAATTCTTTCAATGATAGGAAATGGCCCAACAAATCTTGGTGCCAACTTTCCTGTGGATCCAAAGCGAACGATGTTCCTCAAAGGAGATACTTTAAGGAAAACCCTGTCTCCAACCTCAAACTCAAGGTCTGTAACGACCCGTACTTTAGCGATATAATAATTAATTTATTTAATTATTTAAATAGTGATTTAGAGAGTATAATGGTTGTTTAATTAAATAATAGAGAGTATTTAATAAAATTAAATAATATATATAATTCAGAAATAATAAAAATGGTGGAATTCACAATATCGTGTGAATGGGATTATTTATAAGATATAATTCAGTTTAGAATTGAATTATAATAACGAATATATTTAATTAACGATGGTTGAACGTATAAATTATAATATAATTATCATCGAGCTCGAAATGGCATCGTAGTTCGTAATATGTTGATTCGAACTTTAAACGAATATACAGAAGCCAATTTAAATTGGATTTCAGTGAAACAAGAAACATTAGGAGCCGGTGAAGTATATTTTTCTAATGGAAGAGAAAAATCAGGATTTCGTCGTGTAGATTGTGAGTTGTGTCCAAATCAAATTTTTGAATAGTCGCTATGAAATTATTTATCAACCATAACGATATATTTAATTTTAATAAAATATTGGCCTCAAATTTAGACAAGCCCTTAAGACATAGTGATAATTTAATTTTTAATATATTACTGTAATTTTTAATTAATTAAATAAACAACTTTTTATTTGGAGTATTTTGCACCTAATATCAATATTCTGGGATTTCACAATATGAGTTAACCTACAGATATTATTATATTTTTGGAATCCTGGCACATCGCTGATTACAACGGTATTTTTATTTTCGTCAATTGAGATCCGAAAACGAGTGGAGTTTTATGAAACAAGGTACCCTAAAAACTTATTAGACAAACATATCCTAATCTATTTCTACGATCAAACAAGAAGCCATGCTCCACTTCCTCAAAACCGTCAGTTTTCCTTGGTCCTCAAAGAAAATTCGTGGCGTTCAATAATCCACAAGAGAAATCAACATTTAATAATATATGATACACTGCTCACTTCTATTTTCTTTTATTTCTCATTTCGAGAGCTGAAGCTTTCCAAGACAACTAAAAATCAAAACAATACACATTTGTCCTTTTCTCATCTTTTCCATTTTTATTCTCTGCAAAATTAGCATATTCATAAACATTCTTTTTCATGCAACTTATTAAGAACTAAAACATACTAGAGAGAATATATGTTTTGCTATATATATATATATATATATGTATGTATGTATGGATGTCGCTTTATCTGGGTGTTTGTGTATGAAGAATAAGAGGGGATACTAGTGAATGAAGGATAGTGATGCGTGACATGCAGAGGGCTAGAGTTTGAGGTGAGGCAGACATGAATTGGAGGAGTTGTTGGGGGTGTACAGCATGGGAAGGGGACGTATTAGCTTGTGTATGTATGAAAAGGTGGAACCAGACCTTACTTCTTGTTTGAATGGTATCATCTCATCTGGAGACATGCGTCGGTTTTAAGATGAAGGGGTTGGTGTTGTGGAGCAATCTTACGTGAGCAGTAAGCATTTTGTGGAGTTCCAATATTCGAAAATGGTGTAAGTAATGGAGGGTGCAGATTTGTATACGGTTGGGAGGAGTAGACGAGAGCAACAGTGGGTTCAGCTTGCAATTTCAGTGAAGAAATACCAAGGGGAAGCTGCGCACGTTTTGGTTGATGAGTTCATACGAGCGAGGTGGGCAGTTTTCGTTGGGCATACTGAAACAAGGCAGGTTCAAGGGAATACACGTGAGTTCATACACGTGAGGTGAAGTAGGGGCATGTTACAGGTTCTGAAATATAAAGTGGGCATATCAAAACAGTGCGCGGAGAATTATACGATGCATTGGGAAGTTTAATAGTGGGAAGTTGCCATGTATTTTGAACAAGGTGGCATCATCACGTTTGTATGAAGAGATGCAAACTGGCATAGGAACCAAACACGTGATGCAGTCTTAAAGTGAATTAAAGCAACAGGGAGGTCGGCCTACTGTTATTTAATCCAAAGTTACCTAAATTAGCCGAAACAAGCTATACCGGGATCGTGGTGATGAGATCGACCCTGGGAACTGATCTGAACAGTGCAAGAGACAACCGGAGTTTACTGTTAAATTAAACGACTATTTAATTTAACAATAAACCACCAATGTGATTAAAACTCACCAACTCTGGACAATTATAGTTTTATAACATATTCTTAGAACTGATAATTTTCTGTTGATTGTTCTGCGTCAACTGTTTGGTTGAATTGTTTGTGTATTGGTTGAAATTATAGATAACGATATATATATAAATCGTTAATCAAACATTGATTCTGTTTAGCAGAATATTTCATATTGAAATGAAATCGATGTTAATTTTATTGTTTAACATCTGTGATGCAGGGAAATAGGTTGGAGGAATCCAACTGGATTCCTTAACATTTATTTTACTGTTTTCATATATTGTAATATATGATGTGATATAAAATCTGTTGATGATGTGTGTTTAAATGATATCGATCATTGTGATTTGGTATTTTAAATACCATAAGAAATACTGGCATGTAAAAAGGGGATTTTCAAAGTATATTTTGAAAATAAATTAGTTATATAAAATCAATGGATTTTAATTAGAAAAGAAAAAAGGGATTTTATAAAAGAGAATTATTTATAAAATCCAAAGGGGTTTTATGAAGAGAAATATTTATTGGGATAATAAATAGCAGTATAAAGAGATTATTTATTTAGAAAATAAATAAGGTTATAAAGGATATTTATTTAGAAAACAAATGGGATCGAAAAGGGAATATTTTTAAAACATTTACAAATGAAATCGAAAGAGAAATATTTACAAATAGAATTGAAAAAGAATTATTTATTTAGAATATAAATAAAGATAAAAGGTGAATTATTTGAGAAAATAAATAGAATTATATAAAGGAAATATTTATATGAAACAAATATAGATAAATCGAAATGGAAGTATTCGTTATCGATTAGAATTACAGTTAATTGAATATTAGTTATTCGATTAGAGTTAATCAAATAGAGTGAATGAGTTAGAGTTAACCAGTTAGGGTTAATCAATTAGGGTTGACTAGTTAGAGTTGATCAGTTAGAGTTAACTAGTTAGAGTTAAAGTTAACCAGTTAGAGTTAGAGTTAACCAATAGAGTAATTAAATAGAGTTAATCAAATTAGAATAAATCGATTAGAGTTAGCCGAATTAGGAGTTAATCGAATAGAGTTTATTCGAATAGAGTAAAGGAGTAATCGAGTATAGTTTATTCGAATAGAGTGAAAGGAAGGAGTTATCGATTATAGTTTAATCAAAAGGAGTTAATCGATGATAGTTTGATCGAAAGGAGTTATCGATTATAGTTTAATCGAAAGGATTTATCGATTATAGTTTAATCGAAAGGAGTTATCGATGTTAGTTTAATCGAAAGGAGTTAATCGAATTTGGTTATTCGAAAGTAAGATTATCGAATATAAGTTATTCGAAAGGAGGTTATCGAATATAGCATATTCGAAAGAAAGAAATCAAATATAGTTTATTCGAAAAAGTGAGTAAATCGAATATAGTTTATTCTAAAAAGAGAGTTAATCAAATATAAGTTATTCGAAGAGAGTTAATCGAATATAAGTTATTCGAAGGGAGTTAATCGAATATAAGTTATACGAAGGGAGTTAATCGAATATAAGTTATTCGAAGGGAGTTAATCGAATATAAGTTATTTGAAGAGAGTTAATCAAATATAAGTTATTCAAAGAGAGTTAATCGAATATAAGTTATTCGAAGAGAGAAAATCAAATATAGGTTATTCGAAGAAGAGTTAATCAAATAGAGATTACTCTAAAGAGAGTTATACGTCGAATTCAATTATATCGAATTCGGGAATGTACTTATACCTTCTAGTTTTTAAATCAAGATTTATTTATTTATAAATAAATAAGAGTAGATTAATTATTCACATTAAATAATAAAAGTTATAATTTAAGTTACATATTTCGAAAGTAGGGATTATAACGTTATCGTTATAACCAATGTTTCAATAAAGAAGTGGATACGTAAATATAATCTAAGAGTTACGTAAGGAAGTTGTTAAAGATTTAAAAAATAAACTTTGACTATTTTGAAGTTAAAACGTTGTTCAGTTAAGGCCTGAGAGGTAATTATACCCCAACTTGATTGACTTCCTTCTTAACTAAGAAATGGTAAGGTTTGATAGTAAAGGATGGTTAAGTGAATTTAGTTAATGAGCGTAATGGTTTGTGTGGGCATAGCGATGTTTATTTTAACATCAGTTTAAATCAAATGAAGGAGTTTTGGAAATGTGTTCCAAATAAGAATCAGAAATGTTTTTCTGATAATAAGAATTTAGAATATATGGAAACAGGAGATAAGTAAATTAATGAACTAAAGAGATAAATGTAAAACGATGATTGATCGATATAATTTCCATTTGGAAACAATATCGTTGTTTGCACACGTGATTTTCTTTAATAGTTAACTCACCAACTATCAAAGTTTTCAAGCATTTTAACGTTATTAATATGGAGAGACCGGTTGGATTATTATCCGAAGAACTACTCCGTATTGGCATAAGCATTGCGAATCATATATGCCAAAGATAATTGAAGACGGAGTAAAGTGCAAGGGCTGTTATGTAAATCTTAGGTAAAGATTGCCTAAGATGGTTGTACTGAATAGTGCCTTCGGTTTGTCCACTCCCAGGACGACCTGTATGGAAGAATGTCTGATAAAGTATATTTAATAGATCGCGTAAGTTGATCTCTTCAAATGTATTTACGTTTGGTGGCGGAGGAATTCGTTTCTCTTAGCTGTATACCCGTGGTATTTTTGGGGAAATCAATTTGTGATTTGGCGGATATGATGATGTGACATTCAAAGTGAATAAACTTGTGATCTATCAGAGATAAGCGTGGCCTCTAGCCTCACAACCGGAAAATGAAAAAAATAGGGCAGGCAGGATGGCTATGTAGGTCACACGTATTAGGGTGTATAATCACCTGATCTAGAGTTTCATTTGCTTCAAAAAATCTATTGTCGGTGTTGTCCCATTCGGGAAACGGTTGCTGATCCCAATCGTTGGTGATATACATTCGATACACTCAAGCGAAATGAGTGGTCGTTCATGTGTGGCCGGGTTGCAAGATGTTCTTGTTGAACCCAGTGTATTCCTCTCTAGAGGTACACTAGCGAAAGGTGGTTCCATACCTTGTCATAGTTGGAAATCCATTACCCAAATACATGCTTGCGGTTTTGATTGTACTAAATATGTAGAACAGAAGATGAAAGCGTTTCTGCTAGATGATTATTATATTGTGGTTTATAGACACTATTATAATATCCATGAGTTTTGATATAAAGTTTATTTTGGATTCTCAAAAGGGAAAAGCCCGTTCCATTATACGGCGTGGTCTTATGAGATATCGTTTATTAGCTCAAACTATTTTAAACCGTTTTACTCATACCAGTCCCATGACTGACCCAGAGTTTATTTTTTTTTTGTTTTCCCTAAACTCTTAGGTGCCCAATTATGTACGGGCAGTCAAGTAGTTGGGATTAACCGATACTTGAAGAGATGGAGCAGGACGCTTCAGGATCATATAACTATTGTTTATTTCCGCTGTGTTGTAAGTGTTGTACTTTGAAAATGATATGTATATTCAAGTACAGATTTATATTTCAAAGTTATGTTATATATAATATGTTATTCGTTCCGCTGTGAGGTTCGTGTTACTCTGATGTTGTGTTGTCTTCTTCTTCTATTCTAAGTTTCTATATTATCTATTCTCACCCTCTGTTTTCTTTCTATTAGTTTTCTGATTTCCAGTGTAATGTGGGTTAGACTTGTGTTATTTAGTCAGCTCAAATTGGACCGGAATTTCAGGACACTACAGTTGGTATCAGAGCTTAAGGTTAAGTATTTACCTTGGCTCTATGGCGTGACTCAGTTGAGATAGGGTTGGCAATACCCTAGATTGAGTTGAGTATATGTATACGAGTGAACGTATTTGTTATTTGATATAAAACGATTTTATATCGTGGAGATTTATTGGTTGAGTCGTTTATGGGTTCTGATCGATCAGTTTGATCCACTGTATCGGTAGGAGTTTCTAAACACTTGAATACGATTGGTTGACACAATATGTTTTGAAAAGATGATATACAGAATAATTTTACCCAAGTTATATTTTGATATAGAGAAGATATATATATTGGAATGAATATATATATATTGGATATATTGGTTGTTATTATAATCGAATAAGATTATAAAAATGTGAAATGGTTATGTTAATAACCGATCAGAATTCAGATAAACATAGTGAATTGAATTAAATCTGAAATTAAAATCAAAGTTGAAATTTAAACCCTGGAATTTGAAAGGTGTTTATAAATGGAGTTAAATTAAGTATATGAGAATTTTAAAATCCTAGGAGATTTTAAATTGTTTTACAAACATTGGAAGGATATTTTGAAATAAATTTCAAAGTGTAAATGTTATAAATGGTTTTGAAAGTGATAGTATTGAACTCACTTCGATAAACTAGAAAATAACCCTGATGATGCTGGCTACATCATCAATGCTCATTTTTGAGTTGCAAGTGACGGATTACTACCAATGATTTTGTTTTTGAATTGATTTTAGAAAAGCAAGTGTTTTGAATCCTGAAAAGGAAAGTTTGATTTTCAATATGGTAAACTGTTTAAAATTCCCAGAGAAAGATTGTTTGGGTTAAAACCAAATGGAAATTGAAATTTGTAAAAGCAAATTGAGATTGAATTAAAAGCCAATTAAGTGAAAATCATTTTGAAATAGAATGGTAGCAAGTAGAATTGGATTGTGATATAGGAATCTGAAATGGTATTGGGTTGGTGAGTTAGAATTTGGAAATCGAGAATAGAACTTTGATTTGAAATGAAATTTGGCTTGGATAAGCGAATGGTGGTGTTGGAGATAAAACATATTGGAGTTTGATTGGGATGACACTGGTATATGCTGAATTAACAGCAGATTGAAATAATATAATGATATGCCCGATAAAAAGGTTCAAGTTTGTATTATAGATGGATTTGAGATTTTGATGAGCCGAATTGGCAAGCCGCTTGGCTGTTTGATTTTCTTTTGGGTTGAAGAAGGCCCAGAGAGGCGAGTTGGAGTTTGAGCTATTGACCAATACAAAGGAGGTGCTGGCGAAATTTTTCTTAAATTAAAATTTTAATTGAAATTAAATTAGTCAGAGGAATTCGAAGTTGAGAAGTGAACAATATAGTCTAGCCAGTCAATAGGGTTTGTTTTCTACCTTAGCAATTTCGAGGACGAAATTATTTTAAGGGGGGGAAGAATGTAACGACCCGTACTTTAGCGATATAATAATTTATTTATTTAATTATTTAAATAGTGATTTAGAGAGTAATGGTTGTTTAATTAAATAATAGAGAGTATTTAATTAAATTAAATAATTAAGTAATATATATAATTCAGAAATAATCAAAATGGTGGAATTCACAATATCGTGTGAATGGGATTATTTATAAGATATAATTCAGTTTAGAATTGAATTATAATAATGAATATATTTAATTAACGATCGGTGAATGTATAAATTATAATATAATTATAATCGAGCTCAAAATGGAGCTGCATTTCGTAATTTGGTGATTCGAACTTTAAACGAATATACAGAAGCCGTTTTAAATTGGATTTCTGTGAAACAAGAAACGTTAGGAGTTGGTGAAGTATATTTTTCTGATAGAAGAGAAAAATCAGGATTTCGTTTTGTAGATTGTGAGTTGTGTCCAAATCAAATTTTCGAATAGTTGCTATGAAATCGTTTATCAACCATAACGATATATTTAATTTTAATTAAATATTGGCCTCTAATATAGACAAGGCCTTTGAGACGTAGTGATAATTTAATTTTTAGAATTTTACTGTAATTTTTAATTAATTAAATAAGCAACTTTTTATTTGGAGTATTTTGCACCCAATATCAATATTCCGGGGTTTCACAATATGAGTTAACCTATTGATATTATTATATTTTTGGAATCCTGGCACATCGCTGATTACAACGGTATTTTTATTTTCGTCGATTGAGGTCTGAAAACGAGTGGAGTTTTATGAAATAGGGTACCCTAAAAACTTATTAAACAAACATATCCTAATCTATTTCTATGATCAAACAAGAAGCCACGCTCCACTTCCTCAAAAACGTCAGTTTTCCTTGGTTCTCAAAGCAAATTCGTGGCATTCAATAATCCACAAGAGAAATCAACATTTAATAATATATAATACACTGCTCACTTCTATTTTCTTTTGTTTCTCATTTCGAGAGCTGAAGCTTTCCAAGACAACTGAAAATCAAAACAATACACATTTGTCTTTTTCTCATCTTTTCCATTTTTATTCTCTGCGAAAATTGGATATTCATAAACATTCTTTTTCATGCAACTTAGTAAGAACTAAAACATATAGGAGAGAATATATGTTTTGCTATATTTATTCATATATATATATGTATGGATGTCGGCTTTATCTGGGTGGTTGCGTATGACAAATAAGAGGGGATACTAGTGAATGAAGGACAGTGATGCACGACATGCAGAGGGCTAGAGTTTGAGGTGAGGCAGACGTGAATTGGAGGAGTTGTTGGGGTGTACAACATGGGAAGAGGACGTGTTAGCTTGTGTATGTATGAAAAGGTGGAAGCAGGCCTTACTTCTTGTTTGAATGGCATCATCTCATCTAGAGACGTGCGTTGGTTTTAAGATGATGGGTTGGTGTTGTGCAGCAAGCTTACGTGAGCAGTAAGCATTTTGTGGAGTTCCAATATTCGAAAATGGTGTAAGTAATGGAGGGTGCAAATTTGTATACGGCTGGGAGGAGTAGACGAGAGCAACGGTGGGTTCAGCTTGTAATTTCAGTGAAGAAATACCAAGGGGAAGCTGCGCACGTTTAGGTTGGTGAGTTCATACGAGCGAGGTGGGCAGTTTTCGTTGGGCATATTGAAACAAGGCAGTTTCAAGAGAATACACATGAGTTCATACATGTGAGGTGAAGTAGGGGCATGCTACAGGTTTTGAAATATAAAGTGGGCATATCAAAACAGTGCGTGGAGAATTATACAACGCGTTGGGAAGTTTAAAAGTGGGAAGTTGCCATGTGTGATGGTCCGCCCCACACCAGCCGGCATTTGCTCCGAAAGTGCGCTATGCACATGCCTCACTAGCACGGAACGGTCTCCAAAGAAAGGAAAGAAAAGAATGAACTAATCGAAAACCTGTACAATGTCTCACAGTGCATGGAACAAAATATAATAATAATATACCTGTCATAAAACAGGTGAGACAGTGCATAAGCTGACAACTAAAACCAACATCAACATCATCATCAGAGTAGCGGAAATCCAAATACAGCTTATTAAAATTTTCCAAATTACCGTCTCTAAACACAAGAAAGAAAAGGTGCACTACTAATGCCCAAAGTAGTGACCATCATCGACATAGGGAGAATATCTATATATCATACGCGGAAGCCTCCTGCTTATCTCCGGTACAGCTACTCGTGCGTCACCAGCTAACCTGTCTCTAGTCTGCTCGTGAGAGCACCTAGAGTAATAAGAAGAGACATAAAACTCTGGGTTAGACAAAAAGTCTGGTATGAGCGATAAGAAGCTAAATAGAACAATAACAGGTATACTAAACCATACCTGGACCTGCAACCAGAGAGTTAGCACTACATACCGTACAATACTCTAAGGTGCCACTGAACAGTTGGTGTAAAGATAACATGGGTGGGGGTGTGCAAGTCATGATGATGGAAAACAAATCAAACATAGCAACCATCCTCACATCTCTCAATCAGTGCGTAAAGCATACGATGTCCACCACTGTCAATCACTAGACCCATCAAAATAGTGATGGAGTTTGACTTGTACAACTACTGCTACTACCAAGCTTACCCCATGGAGTCATGACCAAATCATTACAAATGACTCCACTTCGTTGGTCTATAGCCCCTTAGTCGTACGTAAGCCACTGTGGCCCTGAATCCGTTCACATACCCCCTACACATAGTGATCCAAAGTTATAGACATCGACAACCCCTTAGCACACGTCTCGCAGCAAAGCCTAACTCATGAATTTAACTCATTGGTTCCCAACTGGATCCTGAGTACAAAATGCCCACTTGGACTACCTTTGCATCTCGGGTTTTGGTCTTCTCCTCCGGATCGGTCTTCATTCAGTTCACTTCTCTGATTCAGGTCGTGGTCACCAGCTCCTCGGTTCGGATCGAGTTCCTCCATTCAGATCGGTTCAAGCCACCTGCATCGGATCGGGTCGTGATGTCCTCCACTAGTTCCACCATCCTCCTCGGGTCATGGTCACACAACAGGATCAGATCGGGTCGTGATGAGTTCCTCCGATCATGTCCTCCTTCCCAAGCGCTTCGGGTCAGGTTCACATCTCCAAGTGGTTCGGATCGTGGAGAGCACTCTGGTTTGCGATCTTCCATGGCCATCAATTCACGAGCTTATAGGTGGTTCGGATCGGGCTCCATCACCATAAGCGGGTCGGTTCGGAGAAGATACTCCACGATCGGGTCGGTTCGGGTAGGGGCGATCCGATCTGGTCCCTGCATATTTTCCTACAACTTACTGTTTATGATATTCGACGGCGTTTTCGACCAATCTAACACTTCTAGACAACCATAAAGCATACTATACAGTCATAGCAACATGTATAATCATCCACAAACAACGAAACAACAATCATAGCATGTAAAATGGATCAAACATACCCAAAATCCCATATTTTCCCCTAAGCATGTTTAAGCAAAACTTAACCAAATCAAACCAAATTTCTAACAGAGGTCTAAAACATTATTTTCGAATTTATAAATATTTTTCCAAAATTTTATCATGTCTAATTTCGTTAACCTTCACTAATTACCCTTAATCAACGGTAATTAGTGCAAAACTATGCAAATCACTCACCTTTGCCACAAATAAAACACAGATTTGAAATGAATCTCTATTTGGCACGAATACTGATGCCTAACAGCAGGTCTAACTCTGAATTGGTGCTATTTCTCCTTGATTTGATATAGTTTAAGCCAAAACTTGATTAAGAAGTGATTAGAGGTGTTTTTAGATGTTGGGTGCAATTGTTAGTTTGAAGAGAGGGTACGTGGCGGTTGGAAAATGAGTGAAAAACCGAAATCCTAACCCTAACAGCCCTCAAATACCTTTAATCCCGAAATCCCCCATTCGGCCTAGCTATTAATCATCCAGTTAAGCCCAATTAAGCTATTTTTCACTATCTGACACTTGTTTCAGCCGTATCTCCCAAAGGTGAGTCCGTTTGGCTAATATGGCCACTCTACGGAATTGTAAACCAACATCCGGATCTAATGGAAGTGGTTTCAGGTCAAAGCTCCTTTCCAATCAAAAGTTATGGCCAAAACTAGATCATCTAGGGGCAAAATAGTCATTTAAAAATCGGCAAAAATCATGAATATGGGAAATGACCCCAATAGTCGTCTCCCAAAGTTACATGACCATACGACTCCGTATGTGAAAGAAATAAATATTCTACAATCCTGCGATGCGTAGAATGCGGGTCGTTACACTCTCCCCCCTTAAGAAATTTCATCCCCTAAATTCCTTAACCCAAAACATACAAGGGATCCCGCATGCCTACCAATCATATACAACAATCAAACATGCAAAAAATAATAAAACAAACCTATCCTAGCATGCGGAAAAACTAAATTGAAACTGAAATCTTACCAGGCGAAGAGTTCTGGATACGTCTTCCTAATGCTCTCCTCTGTCTCCCAAGTACAGTCATTCTCATCCTCGCCCCACTGAACTTTGACTAGATTCACCTCTTTCCTTCGAAGTTGCTTCATATCGTTCCCAATAATACGCATAGGCTTGCGCTTCCTAACCGCCTCGGGTTCAACTTCGATAGCATCCACCTGATCAGGTGAAATAGGCACATTTGGGTCGTGTACGAACTTCCTTAACTGGGAAACATGAAATACGTTGTGAACTCCTGCCATCTTCTCTGGTAATTCAACTTTGTATGCCAAGTTCCCAATTTGCTCAAGAACTGGGAATGAACCAACAAATCTTGGTGCTAACTTGCCTCTCCTGCCAAATCGTATCATGCTTTTCAATGGAGAAATCTTGACAAACACCAAGTTGCCAATGGAGAACTTTAATTCTCTTCTCCTCTTATCAACATAACTTTTCTACCTATCTTGGGCAGCCTTCATTCGCTGTTGGATAACCTTAATCTTAGCTGAAGTTTCTGTTATCACACCGGTTCCAAGCACAAACTTCTCACAAGTTTCTACCCAACATGACGGTGAGTTGCATGGTCTTCCGTACAAAGCTTCAAATGGAGCCATACCAATACTGGATTGATAACTATTATTATATGCAAACTCTACTAGATGCAAATGGTCATCCCATGATCCACCGAAATTCAATACATAAGCTCTTAAGAGATCTTCTAACACTTGATTCACCCTCTCTGTCTGTCCATCGGTTTGAGGATGATATGTGGTACTGAGATGTAATTCTGATCCTAACGCCTCTTGTAAGCTCTTCCAAAATCCACTAGTGAACAACGGATCTCGTTCACTCACAATGCCTTTGGGTATTCCATGAAATCTCACTACCCACTTTATATACAATTCCGCTAATTTAGTTGCAGTCCTGATTGACTTGACGGGTATAAACCTTGCACTCTTAGTCAATCGGTCCACAATCACCCAAATGCTATCATGGCCCGATCTAGTCCTTAGTAACCCATCAATGAAATCCATTGAGATTTGTTCCCATTTCCATTATGGAATCTCTAATGGTTGTAACAAACCACTAGGCTTCTTTTGCTCGGCTTTAACTAGCTGGCAATTCATGCATTTGGATATAAACTTCCCAACGTCTCTTTTCATCCCTTCCCAGTAGTAGGTCTGCTTCATGTCTCGATACATCTTGTTACCACCGGGGTGTATAGTCAGTTTTGAGTGATGACATTCTATAATCACTTCATCTCTCAATCCATTGACATTGGGTACAGCTAGTCTTCCATTCTTCCTAAGCAATCCATCTCGATCAAGCCTATACTTATTCATCTCTTCGTCGATTCCCATCTATAACTTTGAGATGATTTCCAATAGGTTAGGATCGTCCCTCTGACTGGAACCAATCCGCTCAATCAAAGTGGGTCTGATCGTCAAACTTGCTAACATTTCTGGATCCAACTCGCACTTTGGTCTGAAATCATACCCAGCGATGTACTCCAGTGGCTTCCATTCAAGAAACATAGCCCCTAAACTGGCATGTCTTCTACTCAATGCATCAGCCACCGCATTGCCCTTTCTCGGTGTATATGTGATGTTGAAATCATAGGAAGCCAAGAATTCTAACCATCTTTGTTATCAGAGATTTAGATCCTTTTGAGAGAAGAGATACTTTAAAGATTTATGATCGGTAAACAACTCGAATCTTTCACCCAAGAGATAATGTCTCCACATCTTTAGTGCGAACATGATCGCTGAAAATTCCAAATCATGGGTAGGGTATCTTTTCTCATGCGGTTTCAGTTGCCGACTTGCATAAGCTACAACCCTACCTCCTTGCTTCAATACAACACCTAGCCCTGTACCACTTGCATCCGTATATACTGTCATCTCTTCATTCCCCTTAGGAATGACCAACACTTATGCACATGTCAACTTTTCTTTTAGACTCTTAAATGCATTCTCGCACTTCTCGTCCCAGACGAAAGCTTGATTCTTCTAGGCCAACTGAGTCAACGGTGCTGCTATCTTGGAAAAGTCTTGGATAAACTTACGATAATATCCAGCTAATCCCAAGAAACTTCTTACGTCTGTCCCATTCTTGGGCGTAGACCAATCTTGTACCGTAGCCACCTTCGTAGGGTCCACGACGATACCATTTTCTGAAACAACATGGCCCAAGAATCTCACTTCCCTCCTCCAGAAGTGACACTTAGAAAACTTTGCTTTCAATTGGTGTTTTCTCAACACCTCCATCACTATCCTCAAATGTTCCTTGTGTTCTTCCTCTGTCCTCGAATAAACAAGTATATCGTCCACGAACACAAGAACAAACTTATTCAACTGATCTCTGAATACCCTATTCATAAGATCCACAAAATATGCTAGTGCATTGGTCAACCCAAATGGCATGACCAACCATTCATAAAATCCAGACGGTGTCTGAAATGTCGTTTTAGCTATACTCTCAGCTTCCACCCTAAGCTGATGAAAACCTATCACGAGATCCAATTGGGAAAATACTCTCGCACCACCCAACTGATCAAACAAATCATCTGTATGCGGTAGAGGATACTTGTTCTTCCTCATCACCTTATTCAACTCGCGGTAGTCTACACACAAACGAAGGGAACCATCCGCCTTGGTAGCAAACACAACTGGTGCTTCCCATTCAGAAACACTCCTTCTGATAAATCCCGTCTTCATAAGATCGCTGACTTGCACCCTGAGCTCTCGCTGCTCCCTAGGTGCCATACGACGAAGTGGCATCATTATAGGTCTGGCATCTTTCACTAAATCAATACATAACTCAATCTCTCGGTGTTGTGGAAGCACGGTCACTTCTTCGAAGACGTCCGGATACTGGCCAACCACGTGCAAACCTGGCAACTCACCATGCGAGATGTCGAGGTAATTTAGAAAACTAGCCATTACCCTATCACTAGGTAGACCACCAAACACTACCCTCTGCCCATCATCCGCTCTAGCTATCACCAAAAAGCCCTCACAGTCTACCACCACCCCGTATCTATGGAGCCAATCGACTCCCAAAATAATGCCAAACCCAGTAAAGCCCAAAACAAATCAATCACAAACAAACATGCATCCATGACTCGATAAGACCACATTACGACAAATCATGCTAAGGTTAGTCGAACCACCAATCGGGTTCGTCGCTACTAAAGGTCTATCGATAATCTCGGGCTCCAATCCCAGCCTATCTAGCAGGTCACAAGATATGAAAGAACGGGAAGCCCCGGTATCAAAAAAAACTCTAACAGGAACATCATAAACAGAAAGCATACCTTGAATAACAACATTCTTTCCCTTCTCCACCGCGGTTGGGGCATTCGACAAAGAAGGAACAACACTAATAGCATATGCTTTCACGATCCGCTTCTCTTTAGGGGGGTTGCGGACACTTATCCTTGTGGTGTCCCGCTTGGCCGCAGTTAAAGCACTTCCTATCCACTGGCTTGGCCCGACAATTACTAGCATAATGGCCCTTCTTACCATAGCTGAAGAACTTAACATCTTTCTTCTTCTTCTGGCCATCCTTATTCTGGTTCTGCTTCCTCTTATTTTGAGAACCATTCTTGCCTCCACCGCCTGCTTCCGGCTTTGGCTCCTGTGCAGATGCAACCTCAGTCTTCGACTTAGGGTAAAGACTCTCCGACCTCAATGCTTTTCCCACAATCGATTCAAACGTCTCATCGATGTGGTCAATAAGCCTTTCCCCCAGGTACTTATCTAAGCTAGTTATGAACTTCTCATTCTTCTTCTCGGGAGTGTCAATGAGGGAAAGTCCATACTTCGATAAAGTATCGAATTCTGCAATATACTCCGAGCTAGCTCTACCATTCTGCTTGAGCTCCAAAATTTCTTAAACAGCACTGACTTATGAGCAGCTGGAACGAACTTATTGCTTAAGAGAACCTTAAACTGATTCCAAGTTCGGGAATAGCTTCCTTTATAGCATTCCACCAATTCATTGCCCGTCCTTACAGCTGACGGGATGCTAGCCTTCTTTCCATCGCATCCTCGATACCCAAATCTTCGAAGATACGCTCGCAGCTATCCAACCAATCCTGAACATCTGTAGCCGACTCCATTCCGTGGAACGGCTTCCCACCAAGACTAGTATAGTCCTTGTTCAGCTTGGCGAAATCGTCCCTAGGCGCCTGCACTATTGGACAACCACCATTACCAGCATTGGGAGCTGCCCTCTGCACATCCCTAAGCATCTCTCTCATGAGGTCAGTAAACATCGTCCTCATGTCAGCAGCATTCCCATTATTGGCTCCCCTACCGACACCTCTTGCGTATCGGATCATCGTTCAATCTGTAAAGAGAAAACGATTAACCATCTCCATAGTGGTGCCAGTGCAGTGCGACTCCATCCTTAACTATACTAATAGTATATATATAGCTTTTCAAAACCAAAATAATCACAAATACGCGCTCTCATATACGTATTATCTCTCCCTGGTGTCTTTCCCTAGGTTAACTACACAACCTAGAGCTCTGATACCAAGTGTGACGTCCCGCCCCGCACCAGCCGACATTTCCTCTGAAAGTGAGTTGTACACATGCCCGACTAGCATAGAACAGTCGCCAAAGAAAGGAAAGAAGAGAATGAACTAATCGAAAACATGTAGAATGTCTCACAACGCATTGAACAAAATATAATAATAATATACTTGACATAAAACAAGTGAGACAGTGCATAAGCTGACAACTAAAACCAACATCAACATCATCATCAGAGTAGCGAAAATCCAAATACAGCTTATTATAACTTTCCAAATTACTGTCTCTAAACACAAGAAAGAAAAGGTGCACTACTAATGCCCAAATTATTGACCAGCATCGACACAGGGAGAATATTTATATATCATACGCAGAAGCCTCATGCTTGCCTCTGGTACATCTACTCGTGCATCACTAGCTAACTTGTCTCTAGTCTGCTCGTGAGAACACCCAGAGTAATAAGAAGAGACATAAAACTCTGGGTCATACAAAAAGTCTGGTATGAGCGATAAGCAGCTAAATAGAACAATAACAGGTATACTAAACCATACCTGAGCCTGGACCTGCAACCAAAGAGTTAGCACTACATACCGTACAATACTATAAGGTGCCACTGAACAGTTGGTGTAAAGATAACGGGGTGGGAGTGTGCATGTCATGATGACGGCAAACAAAACAAACATAGCAACCATCCTCACATCTCTCACTCAGTGCGTAAAGCATACGATGTCCACCACTGTCAATCACTAGACCCATCGAAGTAGTGACGGAGTTCGACTTGTACAACTACTGCTACTACCAAGCTTACCCCATGGAGTCATGACCAAATCATTACAAATGACTCCACTTCATTGGTCTATAGCTCTTTAGTCATACCTAGGCCACTGTGGCCCTGAATCCTTTCACATACCCCCTACACATAGTGATCCAAAGTTATAGACATCGACAACCCCTTAGCACACGTCCCGCAGCAAAGCCCAACTCATGAAGTTAACTCATTGGTTCCCAACTGGATCCTGAGTACAAACTTCCCACTTGGACTACCTTTGCATCCTGGGTTTTGGTCTTCTCCTCTGGATCGGTCTTCATTCTGTTCACTTCTCTGCTTCAGGTCGTGGTTACCAGCTCCTCGGTTCGGATCGAATTCCTCCGTTCGGATCGGTTCGAGCCACCTGCATCAGATCAGGTCATGATGTCCTCCACTAGTTCCACCATCCTCCTTGGGTCAGGTCATTGTTACCCAACAGGATCGGATCGGGTCGTGATGAGTTCCTCCGATCCTGTCCTCCTTCCCAAGCGCTTCGGGTCGGGTCCACATCTCCAAGCGGTTCGGATCAGGGAGAGCACTCTGGTTTGCGATCTTCCATGGCTATCAGTTCACGAGCTTCCAGGTGGTTCGGATCGGGCTCCATCACCACAAGCGGGTCGGTTCGGATAAGATACTCCACGATCGGGTCGGTTCGGATAGGGGCGATCTGATCCGGTCCCTGCATATTTTCCTGCAACTACTTCCAGCGACTGTTTACGCCATTCGACGGCGTTTTCGACCAATCTAACACTTCTAGACAACCACAAAGCATACTATACAGTAATAGCGACATGCATAATTATCCACAAACAGCAAAACAACAATCATAGCATGTAAAATGGATCAAACATACCCAAAATCCCATATTTTCCCCTAAGCATTTTTAAGTAAAACTAATGATATGTTTAGCAAAACTTAACAAAATCAAACCAAATTTATAACAGAGGTCTAAAACATTTTTTTGAATTTATAAATATTTTTCCAAAATTTTATCATGTCTAATTTCGTTAATCTTCACTAGTTACCCTTAATCAATCGTAATTAGTGCAAAACTATGCAAATCACTCACCTTTGCCACAAATAAAACTCAGATCTGAAATGAATCTCTATTTGGCATGAATACCGATGCCTAACAGCAACTCTAACTCTGAAATGGTGCAATTTCTCCTTGATTTGATGTAGTTTAAGCCAAAACTTGATTAAGAAGTGATTAGAGGTGTTTTTAGATGTTGGAGGTCATTGTTAGATTGAAGAGAGGGTTTGTGGCGGCTGGAAAATGAGTGAAGAACCGAAATCCTAACCCTAGCAGCCCTCAAATACCTCTAATCCTGAAATCCACCATTGGGCCTCGCTATTAATCACCCGGTTAAGCCCAATCAAGCTGTTTTTCACTATCTGAAACTTGTTTCAGCCATATCTCCCAAACGATGAGTCCGTTTGGCTAATGTAACCACTCTACAGAATGGTAAACCATCATCCGGATCCAATGGGAGTGGTTTCAGGTCAAAACTCCTTTCCAATCAAAAGTTATGGCCAAAACAAGATCAGCTAGGGGCAAAATAGTCATTTAAAAATTGGCAAAAATCATGAACATGGGAAATGACCCAATAGTTGTCTCCCAAATTTACATGACCATACGACTCCATATGTGAAAGAAGTAAATATTCTATGATCCTGCGATGCCTAGAATGCGGGTCGTTACACCATGTATTTTGAACAAGGTGGCATCATCACGTTTGTATGAAGAGATGCAACCTGGCATAGGAACCAAATACGTGCTGCAGTCTTGAAGTGAATTAAAGCAACAGGGAGGTCAGCCTACCGTTATTTAATCCGAAATTACTTAAATTAGACAAAACAAGCTATACCGGGATCGTGGTGACGAGATCAACCCTGGGAACTGATCTGAATAGTGCAGGAGACAACCGGAGTTTACCGTTAAATTAAACGACTGTATAATTTAACGATAAACCACTAATGTGAGTAAAACTCACCAACTCTGAACAGTTATATTTTTATAACGTATTCTTACAACTGATAATTATCTGTTGATTGTTGTGTGTTAACTGTTTGGTTGAATTGCTTGTGTATTAGTTGAAATTATAGATAACAATATATATATATATATATATATAAAAGCGTTAATCAAACATTGATTATGTTTAGCAGAATATTTCATATCGAAATGAAATTGATGTTTTATTTTACTATTTTCATATACTATAATATATGATGTGATATAAAATCTGTTGATGATGATATGTGTTTAAATGATATCGATCATTGTGATTTGGTATTTTAAATAGCATAAGAAATACTGGAATGTAAAAAGGGGATTTTCAAAGTATATTTTGAAAATAAATTAGTTATATAAAATCAGTGGATTTTAAATAGAAAAGAAAAAAGGAATTTTATAAAAGAGAATTATTTATAAAATCCAAAGCGGTTTAATGAAGAGGAATATTTATTGGGATAATAAATAGAAGTATAAAGAGATTACTTATTTAGAAAATAAATAAGGTTATAAAGGATATTTATTTAGAAAATAAATGGGATCGAAAAGGGAATATTTGTAAAACATTTACAAATGAAATCGAAAGAGAAATATTTATAAAACATTTACAAATATAATTGAAAAGGAATTATTTATTTAGAAAATAAATAAAGATAAAAGGGGAATTATTTGAGAAAATAAATAGAATTATATAAAGGAAATATTTATATGAAATAAATATAGACAAATAGAAAAGGAAGTATTCGTAATCGATTAGAATTAGGGTTAATTGAATATTAGTTATTCGATTAGAGTTAATCGAATAGAGTAAATGAGTTAGAGTTAACCACTTAGGGTTAATCAATTAGGGTTGACCAGTTAGAGTTGATCAGTTAGAGTTAACCAGTTAGAGTTAAAGTTAACCAGTTAGAGTTAGATTTAACGAATAGAGTAATTAAATAGAGTTAATCGAATTAGAATAAATCAGTTAGAGTTAGTTGAATTAGGAGTTAATCGAATATAGTTAAAGGAGTAATCGGATATAGTTTATTCGAATAGAGTTAAAAGAGTAATCGAATATAGTTTATTCGAATAGAGTTAAAGGAAGGAGTTATCGATTATAGTTTAATCGAAATGAGTTAATCGATGTTAGTTTAATCGAAAGGAGTTATCGATTATAGTTTAATCAAAAGGAGTTATCGATGTTAGTTTAATCGAAAGGAGTTAATCGAATTTAGTTATTCGAAAGTAAGATTATCGAATATAAGTTATTCGAAAGGAGGTTATCGAATATAGCGTATTCGAAAGAAAGAGATCGAATATAGTTTATTCAAAAAAGTGAGTAAAGCGAATATAGTTTATTCAAAAAAGAGAGTTAATTGAGTATAAGTTATTCGAAGAGAGTTAATCGAATATAAGTTATTCGAAGGGAGTTAATCGAATATAAGTTATTCGAAGGGAGTTAATCGAATATAAGTTATTCGAAGGGAGTTAATCGAATATAAGTTATTCGAAGAGACTTAATCGAATATAAGTTATTCAAAGAGAGAAAATCAAATATAGGTTATTCGAAGAAGAGTTAATCAAATAGAGATTACTCGAAAGAGAGTTATACGTCGAATTCAATTATATCGAATTCGGGAAAGTACTTATACTTTCCGGTTTTTAAATCAAGATTTATTTATTTATAAATAAATGAGAGTAGGTTAATTATTCACATTAAAGAATAAAAGTTATAGTCGAAGTTGGATATTTCGAAAGTAGAGATTATAACGTTATCGTTATAACCAATGTTTTCAATAAAGAAGTGGATACGTAAATAGAATCCGAAAGTTACGTAAGGAAGTTGTTAAAGATTTAAAAGATAAACTTTGACTATTTTGAAGTTAAAATGTTGTTCAGTTAAGGTCTGAGATGTAAATATACCCCAGCTTGATTGACTTCCTTCTTAACTAAGAAATGGTAAGGTTTGATAGTAAATGATGGTTAAGTGAATTTAGTTAATGAGCGTAATGGTTTGTGTTGGCATAGAGATGTTTATTTGAACATCAGTTTAAATCAAATGAAGGAGTTTTGGAAATGTGTTCCAAATAAGAGTAAGAAATGTTTTTCTAATAATAAGAATTTAGAATATATGGAAACAGGAGATAAGTAAATTAATGAACTAAAGAGATAAATGTTAAATGATGTTTGACGTCGTTAATATGGAGAGACCAGTTGGATTATTATCCGAAGAACCACTCCGTATTGGCATAAGCGTTGCGAATCATATATGCCAAAGATAATTGAAGACGGAGTAAAGTGCAAGGACTGTTGTATAAATCTTAGGTAAAGATTGCCTAAGATGGTTGTACTGAATAGTGCCTTCGGTTTTTCCAGTCCCAGGACGACCTGTATGGAAGAATGTCTGACAAAGTATATTTAATAGATCGCGTAAGTTGATCTCTTCAAACGTATTTACGTTTGGTGGCGGAGGAATTCGTTTCTCTTAGCTGTATACTCGTGGTATTTTTGGGGAAATCAATTTGTGATTTGGCGGGTATAACGATGTGACATTCAAAATGAATAAATGTGTGATCTGTCAGAGATAAGCATGGCCTCTAACCTCTTGCAAGCTCTTCCAAAACTCGCTCATAAAGATAGGATCTCGGTCACTCACAATGTTGGAGGGTATCCCATGGAGTCGAACTATCTCTTTAAGATAAATGGATGATAAATATGAGGCAGTCCTTCTACTTTTAACGGTTTTAAAGTGAGCGCTTTTTGTGGGCATGTCCACTAGTACCCAAATACTGGTATTGCCTCTTCCTGACCTAGGCAGCCCATCAATAAAGTCCATTGAAATGCTATCCCATTTCCACTGTGGGACCTCTAGAGGATGAAGCAAACGACCAGGCTTCTTTTGCTCCGCCTTGACTTGTTGGCATATTAAGCACTTAGAGACGAATTCAGCTACATCCCTCTTCATGTCATTCCAAAAGAAAACCCTTTTTACGTCTTTATACACCTTGTCTCCACCTGGGTGTATGGTCAACTTGGAATGTTGTGTCTCTTTGAGAACCTTCTTCACCAAATCCCTTGCTTGTGGGACGCATAGTCTTCCATCCCGCCTTAACCAACCCTTATCATCGATGGAGTATCTATTGAGGTGACTAGAATCTCACCCCTAATTAGCTTATCCATCACATCAACTAGCTTTGGGTCTCCACGTTGCGCGGTTCCTATTGGGTCCAAAAGGGTAGGCAACACTTCTAGTGATGCTAACAAACCAGTCACATGATCGATGGAGGGTCTAAAGTCAAAATTGGCTATGTATTCCAAGCTCTGCCTTTCTATAAAGAGAGGGCTTAAGGTCAGCATCTTTCTACTCAAGGCGTCTGCTACTACATTGCCCTTGCCAGGGGTATAGGAAATCTCGAAATCGTAGGATGCCAAGAACTCCATCCACCTTTGTTGCCTCAAATTAAGATCTTTCTATGACAAAAAGTACTTCAACGATTTGTGGTCAGTATACAATTCAAACTTCAGGAGATAATGGCTCCAAGACTAAAGCGTGAAGACGATAGCAGCTAACTCTAGATCGTGGGTTGGGTAGTTTTTCTCATGTACTTTCAACTGCCTGCCTCATAAGCTGATATCTTCCCTTCTTGCATCAAGACAGCACCTAGTCTCGTACCATATGCATCCGTGTATACGGTAAACATCTTGCTCCCATCCGAAAATGTCAGAACTTGGGCTATTGTTAGAGCCCTCTTCAGTCGTTGGAAAGCAACATTGCAATCGAAATCCCAATTGAAAGTTAGGTTCTTATTCGTCAACCTTGTATGCAGAGCTGAGATTTTCGCAAAGTCTTTGATGAACTTTCGGTAAATGCCCGCTAGCCCGAGGAAGCTTCGGACTTCGGTTGCATTCCGTGGAACCTTCCAATCTTGCACCGCAACTACTTTTTCGGGGTCCACAGCTAACCCTTCTTTGGACACCACATGTCCAAGAATCCTTACTTCCTCTCTCCAGAAGTGGCATTTGTAGAATTTGGCTTTCAACTGATGTGCCTGAAGAGTATCCGTGACTTCTTTCAAATGCTGAGCATGCTCTTCCTCACTCTCTGAGAAAATCAAAATGTCATCTACGAAGACCACCACAAACTTATTAAGGAATTCTCTAAACACTGTGCTCATCAAGTCAACGAAGTAAGCGTGTGCATTTGTCAAGCCGAAAGGCATGACAAGCCATTCAAAGAAACCATCGGGGTTCTGAACGCGGTCTTATCAATGTTGTCTTCAGCCACTCTTAGCTGATGGAAACTGGTAGCCAAATTTAGTTGGGTGAAAACAGACGCACCTGCAATCTGATCAAACAAGTCATCTATTCTTGGAAGTGGGTGCCGATTCTTCTTGTTTAGCTTGTTTAGCTCCCTATAATCAACGCATAGGCAAAGTGAACCATCCGCTTTGGTTGCAAATACTACTGGAGCATCCCATTCAGAAATACTCTGCCTTATAAACCCCTTCTCAAACAACTCTTTAACTTGCTTACTTAGTTCTTTCCTCTCCCTTGGAGACATGTGTCTAACGGGTAAAGCAACGGGTTTTGCATTATCAACTAGGTATACACGCAAGTCTATCTCCCTCTTCGGAGGTAACCCCTTCACCTCTTCAAAGACATCCAAGTATTCACGGACTACTCTAACAGACTGCAAATTCTCAACAGACGCATCAAGAGATTCTACATAGCTAAGCATAACAGATTTTATGGGATTACAAGAAATTTCAAGAGTGTTACCGAGGCGAGTCATGAGTCTAACAACTCTCTTTTCACAATCTAGGATGGAACCATTACTGGATAGCCAATCCATGCCTAGAATCAACCCATAGCTCGTGAAGCCCAGAACATAGGCATTACATCTAAACCCCACACTTAGTATAGAAATTTCCAAATCCAAACAAGTCATTGACAAATAAGTTGAGCCCCCAATTGGATTTGAAACAACCAAGGGATCCTCTACTAAACTGGTGTCTAGGTGCAGAGATTCAACTAAAGCAGTAGATATAAAAGAGTGCAATGTTCCAGAATCAAAGAGTGTACGAACAGGATGATCAAAAAGATAAACTAAACTCTCAACAGAAATATTTCTACCTCGTTCTTGTGGAGGTGCCGTGAGAGCGTGAACCTGCCCTCCAGAAGTAGATCCAGCTCTCTGCCCTTACCCTTGCTTTCTTAGGTAGTCCTTAGCTATGTGTCCCGTCACGCCGCAATGGAAACAACCACCCATCTTCCTTTTCTCCTTTCTGCAGTCCTTAACCAGATGTCCAGGAATGCCACAAAAATTACACTTCCTCTTGTCACGGATTTTTTTTCTTCCTGCCCTTCTTGGAATCTGTCTTCTTGCTCTGTGATCCTTCCACTTTCTTATCTTGAGGTACTTCCACCTTTGTCTCTTTCTTGCCAATCTTATCTTCTTCTTGTAACAGTGCCATGTCCACCAGTCTCTCATAAGTCGCACCCATAGGTATATGGGACATAGCTACGCTGTGCAATGGCTCATTCAATCCTTCAACAAAACGGAGAGCCTTCTTATGTGGAGTGTTTACTAACTCCAATCTGAACCTAGCCAGCTGGTTGAATTGATTAACATATTCCTTGACCGACATACTTCCCTGTTTGAGAGCTAAGAACTTCTCCATCTGTAGGCTTCATTCAGCTTGTGAGTGGAATTTCATTTCAAACCTCATTCTGAAATCCATCCAAGTTTCAACTGGTCTTTCAGTATTAGTAACTTCCCACTAATAAGAAGCTTCGTCTTTGAGCAACCATACGACCAACTTTATCTTCTGCCTATCATCCAATTCGAAGATATCAAACAAATCCTCAGTTTCTTTGCGCCAATTTCTTGCTTCCACGAAGGATTCATTTCCATTGAAGTTCTTTCCACCCATGGCTCGAAAGTCCCTACATTTGCATGCGGAGGACGAGGAGGAACCGCTGCAGCTGGGGGAGGAGGAACGTTTGTTGGGACTATGACATTAGGCCTAGCCTCCAGGTACCTTCTAAACCAGCCAGGTACCGGCATGCCCTCTAGAAGGTTAAGATCCCCAGACATGCAGAAACGAAAAAGGAAAGATTCAAAACAAAGGACAGAAAGATAGTGCATATGGCTTTGGGGATTATTCCTTTTTAAAATAAAACATTTTTTCTTGAAAATTGCTTCTTTAAACTTCTTTTTGAAAAACATTTTTCAAAAAAAAAACTGATCTGGTAAACCTTTGCTCTGATACCAAGTGAAACACCCCACCTCCGTTAAGGTCACTCACAAAGGGAATGCATTAATTTTGGTGGAGCATTATAGGCAAAAGACACAGATAATTTATAAGACAGACATATATAAGCAGCGGAAAAATGAAATTTATTTCGTACATGGTTCATATCAAAAACATTACAGCAGACAGTCGCAAAACAACTTCCAAATCATTACATCAAAATCTCTGTCTTGATCATAACATAAACAAGCATAAAACACAATAAAACTGCATAAATCCCCGAGTAGTAGTGTGTCCAAAGACATAGCCAAAGATAAGAGGTTCCAAGCTGTACAACACAGAGTCTTCAAGCTTGGAAAGATGAACAGTCCAAATTAAGCTGAGCTATTCCCTCTCTAGTTACCTGAGGGGGGGAAACGGAAGAAAAGAGAGCGAAAGAAAAATGGGTCAAACATAAGCCTGGTAAGTCCAGTGATTATTCAGCATGTAAACTGGTAAGAGAACCATGACTTGAATAAGATGGACGTATGACAATAACAAGGAAATAAGGTAACATCAGATAAGGCAAGATAAACAAGGGAAGATAAACTAATCATATTATCGTACTTATATCAATATTCTCTGCACCTACTAGATATTTTAACCATCGTTATGGGTTCAAACCAGTGATCCCTTTTTATCGGTCGGCTCCTACTCGCACTCATTTACTACTTGTGTCATACGACCCTGCTTGATTGTAGATACCTGTGCTGGTCCCACAATAGGGTGTATCGAATCCTATGGTGGCAATCCGACACGATTCAAGATGCACAGTGTATAACTACTGATGCCCAGTGCCTGCTTTTTCCACTCCGGAGTACGTGCACGTCCGTACTCCATCGGAACCTAACTGATGCACCAATCGTCGTTGTTTTGACCACTTATAATCAGCCCGTAATCGTGCCCCATCCTGCCTAGTTCAGGGTACCATGATACATCTATGTGGGTTACTGCTGAAATGGGTCCCCGTTACTAGGGTTTCCTAATCAACATGTTAAATTGGTTAAGTGTCCAAGTTAACCTAACCCCACCCATCAATTTACTTAACATGTTGTATTGGTTAAGTGTTGCCTTAATTAACTTAACCCTACCATTCTTGACTTAGCTATAATTCATTCATTAAAGCACAAACCACTCATATTAGACAGGTATTGTTGCGGTCACTGGATGTGCCGGTCGGGTCCGGGCAGTTTTACACCGCAACTCAATCTAACCTCGGGTTCTTTTGGGCTCGATGTCCTAACCTCTCACATTAGATATATATTGTTACGGTTGCTGGATGTGCCGGGCGGTTCCGGGCAACCTTACACCATAACTCAATCTAACCTTGGGTTAGGAATATTCGACTTTTCTAAATTTACATATTTACCTCTTTATATTTATACGTAAATTATTGTCATTCAAGTCAAGCCCCACTTTCCCTTTAAATCAAGTTCATAATTTTAGGTATAAAAATTTATACCACTTTATGCCATAAAACGTTTACATGTTTATGAGCCAAAAATGCCAATTATATGTAATTTCATGTTTTCTCCAAACGTTACCCCCGTTAAAAGTCCGCATAAATCACATAAAATGTTAGGCTCGATACATAGCCTAACTTATACATAGAAGGTGAAAAAGAGGAACATGTAATAATTCCAACATCATAAAAATATGGATCTAACTACACATGTGTCATATGAATTTGGCATAGAACAATTTACATTTAATCATGAACTTGCAAATTTAGATCTACTCAACATGAATCATGAAATAGGGGTTTTACATAGAACTACATAAACTTAAAATTAGGCATGCGGTCGTGAACTTGCAAAATAGCATGTAGTTCTAGTCATATATGTGAACATGGTTGAATTTGCATAAACATAGTAAAATTCCCAAATTGTCATTCAACATATAGATGTCATTACCAAATCATACAACTTGAAATGTCATCGCCAAATTATACAATATGGTATGTCATCGCCAATTTATTCAACATGTTATGCCATCGCCAAATTATACAACATAATATGTCATCTCCAATTTACTCAACATGATATGTCATCGCCAAAGTATACAACATAATATGTCATCGCTAAATTACACAACATATACGTCATTGCCAAAGTATAATGTCATCGCTATATTACACAACATATATGTCATTGGAAAATTATACAACATATGGATTCATTGCAAAGCATTTAACATTTACCATCAAATTACATACAACATGATCACAAACTTAACATGATAAGAGTCATAGTCCTAGTCAATTTAGTTTTAACAAAAAGGATAGGCATAAATTTACATTAGGCGTTGTTCTACATCCATTTATTTTAGTCACATTCTAATATCATTTAGATCTAAATGATAATTGGACTTACAAAAAGGAGACTAGTCTTGTGTTCTGGGATCTGTATTCTAAAATTGAATAGCTCTCCTTTGTTGTAGACGTTGAATTCTCTTAATTGAATTAGATTTGATTTGTAATTCCTAACTTGCTTTCTAGTTGAAGGAGAATGGAGGCTACTCTAGGTTGAGTATTGACAGCGGTCTTAGGAATATTTTTGTGTGGCTTAGGGTTTAGATTTAGGTTTCTTATATAGAAGTTTGATTTAATAGGAACCGTTAGATCAACCTAGGGCCAGTCAAAGCCATTCAAACCTAAGAGAACCAACCGGAACTTGCCATACAAGCCCTAATGACACAGCAGATCGTCACACAAAGAAACACGTTAGGTTTCAGATCTGATCCGAGGGGGACGTCGACTCCCTGGTCGACCTGTATGGGGGGAGGTCGACCTACTGGTCGACCTGGTGTTGGGCGGGAAAATCCCAGCCCAGCCTGCTTCTGCTTCTGATTTCGAAATTTGAATTTTCTGAACTTTAATCCGAGTTGTTTATTTAAATTCTTGAATCTTCTGAAGGTCATAACTCCTTTATACGGAGTCCGATTTACACAAACTCGAACTCTATCTCAAGCAGAATTTCGAGAGGAACGCAATGGCGTAACCCGTTTCACCTAATTCTCAAATTTGTAATTAATTATTCTTTAATTCGTTACTTTAACTTGTACAGAAAATACGGGTTGTTACAAAAGCCCAATCATGAAGTTAAATCGTTGGTTCCCAACTGGATCCTGAGTTACAACTTCCCATTTGGACTACCTTTGCATCTTGGGTTTTGATCGTCATCCAGTTCGCACTTCATTTTCCTTTCAGTTTGTACGCTGTCCAAGCTCGTAGATCGGATCGTGGGTCCCCCCTTAACCATCAGTTCGTGGCTCGCCCTCCTATCCTCGGCTCATGATGATGCTCCTAGGTCGGGGTCGTGAGCTCTCTTCGTGGGTCATGTTCGTGATGGTGGGCTCGGTCGTGACCAAGCTTCGGGTCGTGACATCATGCTCTGTTCGTGGTGAGGGTGCTCCAGCATAGTTCATGAATTGCTTCATGGCGAGCTCCATTGGGTCGGTTCGTACTTTGGCTCGTGAAGGGTAGGTGGCCTGCGGTTCGGGTCATTCTCTTCTAGTCGGGTTGGTTCGGTGACATATGCTCACGAGTGGGGGGGGGAACGATCCAATCCATTTCCTGCACTTCTTCCAGCAAACTATTTTATGCCACATGACGACGTTTTCAACCATTCTAATGTTCTAAGCAGTCGTAAATCATAACAAACAGTCATAGTAACTTATAACATTAACCATAAACACAAATAGCCATGTCAAAATGGATCAAACATACCCAAAACTCATGCTTTCCCCTTAATCATATTTAACAATTACTAATGATAGGATTAGCAAAACTTTATCCAAATTAACCCAAATTTCTAACAGAGGCTTAAAATAATATTTTGGAATTTCTAAACATTTTTCCAGAATTTAATAATGTATAATTTCGTTAATTAGCACTAATCACCCCTAATTAGCCGTAATTAGTGAAAAACAATGCAAATCACTCACCTTAGCCACAAATAATATATAGATCTAAAAGTATCTCTGATTTGTGTTGAATCTCTATGTGTTCCAGCAGCTCTATCCTAAATCCTATGCTAATTTGCCTTGATTTGTTGTAGATTAGGCTAATACTTGATTAAACAGTGATTAGAAGGTGATTTGGGCGTTGGAGGCCATTGTTAGGGTTGAAGAGAGGTAAGTGGCGACCGGAAAATGACAAGGAAAAGGTTTCTCTAACCCTAATCAGCCCTCATATAGCTCTTTTCCCGAAATCCCCCAATGGTCCTAGCTGCTAATCACCCGGCAATTAAGCTGTTTTTCACCTTATAAACCTTAATTCAGCCATATCTCCCAAACGGTAAGCCGTTTGACAAGTATGACCACTCTATTGAAAGGTAAACCATCATTCAGATATAATAGAAGTGGTTTCAGGTCAAAATTCCTTATCAATCAAAAGTTATGGCCAAAACAAGATCAACTAGGGGTAAAACAGTCATTTAAAAATCGACAAAATTCGTGAACATGGGAAATGACCCCAATAGTCGTTCCCCAAAGTTACACGGCTATACGACCACGTACGAAAAAGAAATAAATATTCTACGATCCTCTGATGCATAGAATGCGGGTCGTTACAACTTCTATATTCAGTACAATAGGTTTTTTGTTAGTAACTTCATCTCGAGTTCCTTCTACAAGATTTGTTGTACCTTGAGATGATATAAAATCTGAACCAGAAGATTTCACTTTTCTGATTATTTGTGTCCTTATTTATGTCTGTTTGTTTCTTACTTTCCTTTTATTTCTAGCAGAAGGTGTGGTAACTATTTGTTGGTGTTTACATAATGTCGAGGTTTAATGACCGTTTTGTGGTTGAATCATCCTTGAATTTATTTTCAATAAACTCAACATCCCTTGATTCAACAATTGTGTTTGAGGATAAATCTAGTAGCCGGTATGCTTAGAGTTTTTAGCATATCCTACAAACAAACTTTTCAATCCTCTTGGATCTAGTTTAGTCCGTTTTGGATCAATCACCCTATAGAAGGCAATTGCCAAACCTTTAGATACGGTATGTTAGGTTTTCGACCATTCCATTGTTCATAAGGAGAAACTTTATTTTCCTTGAAGTGATTCTATTGTGCAAATAACATGCAGCCAACCATGCTTCCCCCCACAAGTTAAATAATAATTTAGCATTTAATAACATAGAATTTTCCATATCAACCAAAATCCTATTTCTCCTTTCAGCAAACCACTTTGTTGTGGTGTGTACGATACAGTGTGCTGATGAATAGTCTCATGTTCTTCATGGAAGTTAGACAATTCAATAGAGAAGTATTCTCCTCTTCTATTACTATGTAGGACCTTTATTGTCCTACACTACTAATTTTCAACTTTTGTTTTTTAGCGTTTGAACATGTCAAAAGCTTCGTCGTTATTTCTGAGCAAATACACACATGTGTATTTAGAAAAATAATCAATAGAGTTATGAAATACCTTTTTCCAACTCTAATTAAACTCCATTTAATTCACATATATTGGAATGAATTAAATCCAAGAGTTACGAATTTCCTTCAACAGCAGGAAATGGTTTCTTAGTAATATTGGTTTGTATACATATCTCGCATTTAATATGTTTATCATTAGGAACAAAAATATGACCATGTTTTGCCATATATTTCAAATATTTATAATTAATTGTCTAAACGTGCATGCCATAAAGAGTATAAGCAAAACATTCATTTATTTCATTAATATTGAGTTTGAACATCCCATTACATGCATAACCTTTACCAACAAACATGCCATTTTTGGATAGAATTAAACTATAAGACTTTAAGATAGATTTGACACCACTCTTGCATGGGATTGATGCAGAAACCAGATAATTTTTAATATCAGGAACGTGGAGTATGTTAGTGAGAGTGATCTTCTTATGAGATGTAAAATGAATTTCCATATTTCCTTTTCCCATAAACTTTGCACCTGAATCAAACCACCTATCCAAAGATTTTGTTCCAGCAATTGCCATGTGCAAGTCAGATATCGTGTCGATCTACGAATCTAAAACCATAGCAATGATTTCTTTTACTTCATCATTCTCAACCATATTTGCATTTTTAGACTTCAAATTTTGTTATGGAGGTGCCCTGCACTCTCGTTTGAAGTGCCCAAGTTTCCCGCAGTTATAGCAAGCCTTGTTTTTCTTATCCTTTGGGTTAGAGTTGGCATCCGACTTAGTTTTCTTATTCGTCTTAAAGTTCTGGTTTTGACCAATCTTTCTCTTCTTTCTAGAAGTAACATTGTTCACGTTTGTCACCATCATGAATTCTATTCTCCTCTTCAATCCGTATGTACTTTCCAATCCTTTCAACCATGAGTTCTTCAGTCATGTGCATGAGCTTTTTACGATTATTATTCCAACTAGGTGGAAGTTTAGCAATATTAGCCTCCACTTGAATTGACTTTGGAATTTCCACTTATAAATCTGCAAACTTTCTAACTAGAATTCGTAAACCATGTATTTGGTCCGTAACAAAGATATCGTCTTTCATTTCAAATTCGAAATACTATAAGGTAAGAAACTTATCTATTCCAATTTTCTCTCTTTTTGTACTTTTCTTCCAGTGCATCCCAGATTTCTTTAGACAACTTTAGCAGAGTGTGGAGGACATACAAACGATTTGATAATGTATTAAGAATGTGGCCTCAGCATAACAGTTCATCTTCCTTGCGTTTCATCCTTTGTTGTTTCAGATCTTCCGTATCATTATCAGTCGGATGAGGAATTAGTGGAATGTTTTCATCCAATACGTATGAAACTTTAAGGGTAGCAAGGAGGAACTTCATCTTGTCCTACCATCGTGTGAAATTTGTTCCATCCATTCTGTCCAGCCTGACGAAGTCCTGGTTCATCAATTTGAAAGCATGGATTCTGCACTGCTATCCATAGCGGATATTGCTTTAAGTTTGTAGAGGATCAGTGAAGGAGTAGGCGGGTTTGGTGTTGAGGCACATATCGCTTTCCTTAAAGCAATATCTACCCCCCTCGTCTAGGTTTTCCAACGGGTTGAATGACAAACAGCTTCCCAGGATACAACAAAATCGAAGCCCAGAGGCATGAAAGTGCCTGTAGGTTTAATGGGATTTGTTGTTGGTAGGAGATAAAACAGAATATCTATGTACAGGAGGAGAAGGGCAAAATCTATTCTGGACCGGGTAGGCGCAAGGCGTATTTATACAATCAGAAAAGGCACAGCCATTGGGAGCAGTTGCGTAAAAACAGATGTGTTAGTCTGTTCGAATTCAAAAATACGACTGTTGCCAACAGTCATATCGTTTCCATACAGTCACGCACGTGTCCACGTGCCCCACGTGCCCAAGTGCCCGTCTTTTGATCATAAAATATTACATAGGCCCAAGCCCTCATGCATACCCATCCAAGCCCCAATTCAAGCTCAAGTCCAACTTGGTGATATGGGACTTAATTTAATTGTTCCCTTCATTAAAACAGTCTTCCTCAAAAATCCCCCATATATTGTTTTATTGATGATGTTCAGTTTTATCTTAGCTAGAAATTATGCATCATATGTGGTATTTATTCGATTAAACCACTTATTAGTGTAAATTTCTCAAGACTTTAAAAAAGAGTTAGGTGGACTTAACTTAAACCAAGTCTCCCTTGGGTTATAAAGACGGAATACTACATATGTATTTTCAACTTATCAATAAATTTTCCTACCTGTGAGCACCATTATGGCCATGTGCTCCATGCCGACTTAATGAACTTTTACAAGAGAAAACCTTATAAACACTTGTTTAAAAGTGACACCACTTCCTAGTTCATAAAGGTAAAGTTCTTTTTCAATTTAACTATTACTGGACTAGCTAGAAGTTTGTTAAGAGTTTTTCAACTCAGCCTCTTCATACCTATAACAATTTACACTAATTTGACTTAGTGTCTTCACAATGATATGATAGTTTTTTATTATCCTTTAAACCTTAAAGTTAAGCTAATTAATATTAAGGTTGAATTTCCACTAATTAATACAGGGATTAAGTCCTATTCTGACTGACGTGGATCTGACCATTTTCCTAATCAAAGCTTTGTGAATGGGTCTGGTAAATTGTCGTTGGATTCTTATGTAGACAATAGTAATTATTTCATCATTTATTATCTGTCTATCATATTCATGTCTAAAGTTTATATGTCTTGTTTTTTTGTTGTATACGTTACTATATGCTCGTGACATTGGATCCTAACTATCGCATCTTAATGATATAGCTGGCATTGGTTTTGGCCATAGCTCGATATCCAATTAAATATTTCGTTGCCATTATGCCTCTTCTCCAGCGGCAGCAAGTGCTATAAATTCCGATTCCATTATGGAGTGCGAAATGCAAGTTTGTTTCTTTAATGCTCAAAAAAAGCGCCTCCACATAATGTGAAAATCCAACCCAAAGTAGATTTATTATCATCGGCAGTAGTTATCCAAATTGCATCAGTGTATCCTTCTAATATACTTTGAAATCCATTGTAAACAAGTCCTAGATTATTGGTTTTTTTTAGATAACCAAGTAATCCTCCAATTGACTTTCAATGATCTATACCAGGATTGCTGGTATATCGTGCAAGTTTGCATATTGCATATGCTATTTTGGGTCTTGTACAATGCATTGCATACATTATACTTCTAATAGCTCTTGCGTATTCGAGTTGAGCAATGCATCTTCCTTCATTTTTATTGAGATTGATACTCAAATCTATCGGGGCACTAGCGTCTTTAACTTTTAGATGCCCATACTTCTGTAGCACTTTTTGAATATAATGTGACTAACTAAGCGCATAACCCCTACTAACTTTTATAACTAGAGTTGTATCAACTTCATTCAAATCTTTCATCTTGAATTTTGAAATTAAATAATTCTTGGTGTCTTGTACTCCTTTTATGTTAGTACCGAATATTAGTAAGTCATCTACATATAAACAAATGATTACTCCATATTCCTTTGTAAACATGGAGTAGATACATTTGTCTACACTATTATATGTAAAACTATTTTGAAGTATAATTGAGTCAAATTTCTCGTGCTACTGTTTTGGTGATTGTTTTAATCCATATATTGATTTTGTTGGTTTGCAAACTTTCCTATCATTTCCAAGAAGGATATAACCCTCTGGTTTTTCCATGTAAACTTCTTCATTAACTTCACCATTAAGGAAGGCTGTTTTGACATCCATTTGGTGGATATGCAATTGATATATTGATGTTAATGTTATTAGTAACGAATTGATTTAATTCTTGCAATCGGAGCATATGTATCAAAGAAATCAATTCCTTCCTTCTACCGAAAAATTTGGCTACGAATCTGACCTTGAAAGTTTACATGCTACCATCGTTATTAAGTTTTCTTCGAAACACCCATTTATAACCAATAGGTTTTGATCCTTGAGATAAGTCCACATATATCCAAGTATTGTTTGATAAAATTGAATCCATTTCATCATTAATTGCCTCCTTCCAAAAAGAAAAATCTCTGGAAGTTATAGCTTCTTTGTATGTTTTTGAATCATCTTCTATATTTGATACAATAGGAATTTTGTTAATAACTTCATGTCGAGTTTCTTCTACAAGAAATTGTGGCGACCCAAACTTCCCCACGAAGGAAATAACGAATTGCTTTGAGAACATGAAAAATCAGAACATAAACATAAGAACATTTCATTGCTTATTATAACAATCCCATCAGAATACAAGAATATACAGAGTATGAATAAATAACATGCATTTGATAAATATCAGAGATTTAAATTAAATTTAAATAGCAGCAGAAAATAATACAAAACACAACTGAAGGAGATATACGGATATAGAGCTTTCCGAATATCGTTCCAGCTGTAAACTAGGATCCTATGAATATAAATCTGCAAAACCAAAACTACTTGCTGCACGTGTGGAAAATAGGGGAACCCAGAGTTTAGGTTAAAACAATAAACTCCATGTCAGTCATGTGACTAGTGTAAGGACTAAAACAGTTATTTAAAACTTTACTTTGAAAGAGAGTAATTCAAGGGACTACGCCGTATAACAAGGAACGGGTTTCCTCCCAAGAATACTAGTGCATAGAATCAAACATCACAGTGCTTTTTTTTGGAAAAATGAAGATATTATAAGACTCAGGTCCTATCACACAATGCAACGCCAGCCGGAGGATAGAGTATTACCTTATGATAGCCAAATATGCTTGGTATGTTTAAAACAAATCATTTTGATACTATTATAGTATAAAGTGTATGAAAACAACTTCAAATATAAATGTATCAATCACAGATGGCATAGTGCCCCATACCACTATGTCGCCATATTAGGCTCTACAATCAAAACCAAACGTCACGTATTGGAAATTGGATTTTTGTCATGAGTCTAGGCAAGGGATGTACTCCTTTCCGATTCGAGACACTCTAGCAAATGCCTCGGTACTACACACTCTGGGTAACCCCTGTATCATGCAGCATCGGTCCTCCGTTACGTTTGAGGATTGGCAATTCCTGAACACATGTTTCCCGGTCCTATAGGACCTATCCATCGGCTCCGTAGAGACCGATATAACCGAGGCGCCACGCAATTCAACAACCACATAGGTAAAAATAATATAAATGTCAGGGCTTGTAAAACGCTGATACTACCCATAGCTAGAAAGAAACGTCATGCACTCATTGCGTTCCCTTATCCCGTTTTTGACTCATATGAGGTGTGAGGCTCGCGAATTAACGCCATACACAAAGCTACGCTGTATTAAAGCAGTGCTTTGATCATCAACCACAAGACTCTGCTTTTCAAAAAAAACATTGATCACTGCATCTCAGCATGCGACACAGGTAATTCTTTCCATGCGACTGATATATATCGATATATAACCTCTAAGCTCGTACGTCTCAGAGAAGGGCGTTAAGCAAGAGAATAAATTCTCCGCCGCCAAACAGATATATATTTAATAGAAATCAATCAACACAGAATAAAATCCAATGTCAGACACACAATCCATTTATAAGTTTGTTCCAGGTCTGAATGAAACCGTAGGCACCTTATTCCTCTCCCGTATGTCCAATACAGGAGAGAGGTCCTTGCATATCCATCGATCTCCAAGTACGTTTGGACGATCACCACTTATTACCTTGTCTTGGGTGTACAGCCCAACCAAGACATCAATAATCATCCAAACGATGTGAAGACCTCCTGTCTTCAACCACCATCTTCATCCTCGACACATCGTCGAATCAGTTATTCAGATTGGGATAAACCCGGTCTTTCTGAATAACTCGCGTATATAATAAACAAGTGATCCATAATATTCCTTTATTTAAATATTATTATACTTTGGGAAAGGTTCCCATTAATTTTATTAAAGACAAACTCTTTAAATTTATTCTTTAATCTTCCTTTGGTTATCATTTCAATCTAATTAAAGATGCATTAAAACTCCACTTGGTTTTAATCTTCCGAAAATCAATATTAACGATTGTTTAACTTGGGAAATCATATCCTGTCTTTAACTGGGTTAAAGAACCAATGTCATTTAAAACACAGTTCACGAGAAACCCAAAATTACACTCCATTCCATCAGCCTCTAACCTTAAATTAGCAAGTGAACAATTCCCTAAGTATTAACCCCGAAGGCCGAAACCAACATCAGATCAATAGCAGGAATCCATTCAACTTAACTAATCTCCAGTTAGTTTCTGATTCTCTTAACTCCATTGTTAATCGGGTTAAAGAACCAGTGTATTTTATAACACCATTCACGATAAACCCAAAATCCAATTTCAATTCAATTCCAATTAAGTATATTAAATTGGAAAACTTTACTTTGGAAAATTCCCGTTAAATCTTAATAAAAAGATTTATAAATTCCAAATCTCATTTCACTATAAATCGAATAAAGAACGAATGTCGTTAAAAACACAGTTCACAACAAACCCAAAATCCAGTCAGTCTCTAACCGTAAATTAGTAAGAGAACAATTCCCTAAGTATTAACCCCGAAGGCCGAAACCAAGATCAGATCAATAACCAGGAAACCATTTAACTTAACTAATCTCCAGTTAGTTTCTAATTTTCTTAACTGCATTCGGTTCAAGAAAAGTATTATTAAAGAAACCATTCACGACAAACCCAAAATCCAATTTGATATTAAATATAAGGCTCTGAATAGAAAATATATCGACTTATATTTAATATCAAATTCAGAAACCAACAAATATCATATTGGAATAACGATATATAAATCTTCCAAGTTCCTCCACAATATCCATATAATCACGAAATCCAATATCAAAATATTCCAAAGATAATTTCGATTCAAATCCATTCCAATTCATATATTGGAAACTCTGGTTATTTTCAAAACCATTTCAAATCCAATTTATTATTTAAAAAATTATTGGATTTATAATTCTAGCTCATACTAGTTCATTTTGATAAAAATATATTTTTATCGAATCCAATATGGAATTTTTTCATCCCAATACTTTCCAATTCATTTATTATGATTTTACACAAATTGTTGATATTTTTAATAATTTTATTAAGGCCCGTACGGTCGATTTCCATAAACGGTCGTCGAACTGCACTTACAACGACCTTTTGACATGATTCCAAATCCAGTCATTAGATTTCAAATCTCTTATGTTCATTAGAAAGCTCTTTTCGATACGAACCCAACGGTTCTGGGTTTAGGAGAATCCGACGGTCGGATCTTCCGTAATGTCCATTCGAAGTCAATGGTCGAAATTTGTGAACTACCACGGCGCAGTGCGTTCTATTCAGGCCATTATATATATATATATATATATATATATATATATATATATATTGTCGATTTCCATTTACAACGTGTTTTATAAATCGTTTTAAATTCATTTTCAAAACGATTTCAATTTCATATTCAATTTCAAATCAAAATTGAATATTCCATATAATCGATATATAAATGATAATATTTTCAAAAAAATTACATTTCGAAATCATTTCCTTTTCGATATTCATTGTAAAAATGAATAAAATCAATGTAAATATTGTTCATGTCAAAATGGCGTCACTCTAGTCAACTCGGTTTTATATATTTAAATATATCCGTGTCCATACCAAATCGGACATCAAAATCATATTTTGGACTTTTACTGAATATTATTTTAAAATATCCTTTCTTTCTGAACTAGAATCAGACATAGTCAATTACCATATAATTTGATTTGTATGGATTTCATACACACATGTACACAACAACATGAAACACAATCAACCATCATCCAAAGTGCATTCTACACTGCATAAACATCAAATATAAATATTTAATGCTTACACAGCTTGCCAACCAATCGATTGACATACAACTAATTATTGGGATTAGTGTATGTCGTATATCATCCCGATATCCGTGTGGGGTTTCAATCAACAAATAATGAATTTTATTTGTGCAGTTGGGTGATGTGTAAAATTTATCGTCCCAATCAATATCAGTCAAATCAGTGTACATAAACAAATCGTATGATTTGTTTATGAATATTTATTTTATTTATATAAACGTTAAAAATCATATTTTTAACTATAAAATGTTTTACTCCATTCCACAACACACGATCAATTTTCACAACACATCAACCAAACAAACAAGTTGTCCATGGTCTGTGGACGACGGGTGTCAGGTGCTGCTAAGCTCCGCCTGCATCCTAGTTTATATCTTAACTAGAAATAAAATTAAAGTGAGAAGTTCTCACCTTTGGTTCCACTCCGTCATTCTTTGATTGTCGATTTATATAGCATACCTACGTTAAAAATTATATTTTTAACCAATCAATAATTATTTCTTTGTATGATTATTCTATAAATAACATATATAGATTAAAAATTATATTTTTATCTTTCTAAAAATAGTTTCATATTTTTATAACAATGCTACATAGATAAAAATCATATTTTTGTACCGCTACTATATAGATAAAAATCGAATCTTTCTACCGCTAATGAATATATAAAAATCACGTTTTTATGCCACTACTATATAGATAAAAATCAAATCTTTCTACCGCTAATAAATATATAAAAATCACATTTTTATTTCGCTACTTATATAAGAATCACATTTTTATTTTCTCTATTATATAAAAATCATACTTTTATTATCTCTCTAATATAAAAGTCATATTTTTATTATCTATATAATATAAAAATCATATTTTTATTATAGGCTATGATAAATAAAAATCCTATCTTCAATACGATTTCATTTATATGAGGATCATATTTTTCCATGAATCAAGATCGTATTTCTCTATGTATAAAGGTCTAATCTTTTCTAAATTAAAGATCTAATCTTTTGCTATATTTATATAAAAAAAATCAAATTCTTTATATAAAATAAAAATCTAAACTTTACATTGTCAAAAATTCTAACTTTGCTAATCAAAAATTCTAACTTTACATTGTCAATTTCTGGTCGATCCAAATTGACTAAAACTATCAAAACACGTTTTACTGCGCCATGCTCATACATTGATCCCACAAATTATGAATTTTGGAATCTAGCAATAACTCGACGTCCCAGATCCAACAAAAGTGGTTTTGTCAAAAACAGAGGTCGTTTGCCAAATTTCCATTTTTAAGGGCTACATTTCCATATCGACTATTCTGAATTTTCAACTGGACATAACTTTTTATTCCTACTATGAAATTTTGATTTTTCAGATTCGTTGGAAAGATATTATCAAATAGATTTTAATATTTTTGGTATCGCTAAAATCCAGTTTATTTTGAATCCTGTACATTCATTTAAATTTTAAAATCGAATTTTCAAACTACCATGCCATTTTCAATTCCTTTTATATTTAAAAATAAATATTTATATTCAAACGTCGATTCAAATAAATACATACGTTCTACTTATATTCAAAATAAATTTTTTATTCATTATTAAATTCATTTTAAATATCCACAATTCACTAAAATTGTCAAAATAAAAATTTTAAATTGGTTTAGATTTTCCGGGTTGTTACAATCTCCCTCACTTAAAATCTTTTCGTCCTCGAAAAGGAACGGAGTTGAAAGTTGTTTTACAAACCAACTCAACTTTCAGTTTGGCGTTCATTCTTCAACTTTTCAGTTTCTAAGAATTTTCCAATTCTTCAAAAATTTGGCGAAGACCCTAAATTTTTGAAAAATTTCGCCATAACCTCCCATGTGTGGGAGCACTAAGAAAATCCCCAAATCGCCATACAGGCCTCTCCAATCCAAAAAGAAAATGAAACAGCCAAGCGGCTTGCCAATCGGCTCATAAAATCATCCAAAACCCAAGAAATTAGTAAACATGCACCTATTTGTCGGGCATACAATTTTATTCCTCTTCTCTAGCCTCCTTGCAATGACCTGCTCAATGTATATACATGTACATGCATGCAATTGCGATAAATTTTCAACACAGTTCAATATTCGGTTCAATTTGGCCCAAATTTACCTTTCTTTCATAAGTTGATTTAAATAAATAATCACACAACACAATCATCAATCAATTATTTGATTAACTTTTCAAATTACTTTGATATATAGTCCAAAAATCATATTTTTGATGCCAAATCACAATAATAGACCCTATCTAGTTTTGGTTCTCACACTAGTCAATTGGAAATATATAGAAATCCCACTTTTGAAACTCGAACACAGGTGCTGATGATGACATGCCATCATCAGAACCATCTCTGGGTGATTAGAGTGTGATTCTATATCTATCCAGTATATTAAAACTTTGAATACACGTTTATAAGGCATATATGCAAAATCTTTATATATTGGATTGTCCAAATTCAATACAAATAAAAAATTGAAATATGTATAATACGATTTAAATTTTCAAAACAAAAATTTGTTTTCATTTTTATTTTAAGAACACTACTCTTCACACTCGTTCTAGGATACTACTGATCCTATCTCTAACGAGTCATTCTCATTGGATATTACTAATCCAATTTATGATGAATTCTTTCATTTGGCTCTAATGTATCTTGTTCTCGAGCTCTGTAAACCAAAGCTCTGATACCATATGTAGCGACCTGAACTTCCCCATGAAGGAAAGAACGAATTGCTTTGAGAACACGACAAATCAGAACACAAATAGAAGAACATTTCATTGCTTATTACAACAATCCCGTCAGAATACAAGAATATATGGAGTTTGAATAAATAACATACATTTGATAAATATCATAGATTTAAATTACATATAAATAAAAGCGGAAAATAATACAAAACACAACTGAAGGAGATATACGGATATAGAGCATTCTGAATATCGTTCCAGCTGTAAACCAGGATCATGTGAATACAAATCTGCAAAACCAAAACTACTAGCTGCCCGTGTGGAAAATAGGGGCACCCAGAGTTTAGGTTAAAACAATAAACTCCAGGTCAGTCATGTCACTGGTGTGAGGACTAAAACAGTTATTCAAAACTTTACTTTGAAAGAGAGTAATTCAAGGGACCACGCTGTATAACACGGAACGAGTTTCCTCCCAAGAATACTAGTGCATAGAATCAAACTGCGCAATGCTTTTTTTGGAAAAATGAAGCTATTTTAAGATTCAGGTCCCATCACATAATGCAACACAAGCCGAAGGATAGAGTTTTACCTTATAATAGACAAATATCCTTGGTACGTTTAAAACAAATCATTTTGATACTATTATAGTATAAAGTGTATGAAAACAAATTCAAATATAAATGTATCAATCATAGACGGCATAGTGCCCCATACCACTATGTCTCCATACTAGGCTCTACAATCAAAACCGATTGTCACGTATTGGAAATTCGATTTCCATCATGAGTCTAGACAAGGGATGTACTCCTTTCCGCTTCGAGACACTCTAGCAAATGCCTTGGGTCTACACACTCTGGGTAACCCCTGGATCCTGCACTGTTGGTCCTCCGTTACGTTTAAGGATTGGAAATTCCTGAACACACATTTCTCGGTCCTATAGGACCTATCCATCGGCTCTGTAGAGACTGATATAACCGAGGCGCCTTGCAATCCAACAACCACATAGGTAAAAATAATATAAATGTCAGGGCTTGTAAAACGCTGACACCACCCATAGCTAGAAAGAAACGTCATGCACTCATTGCGTTCCCTTATCCCGTTTTTGACTCATACCGAGGTGTGAGGCTCGCGAATTAACGCCATACACAAAGCTACGATGTATTAAAGTAGTGATTTGATCATCAACCACAAGACTCTGCTTTTTAACAAAAGCCTTGACCACTGCATCTCAGCATGCCACACAGGCAATTCCTGCCATGCGACTGATATATATCAATATATAACCTCTAAGCTCATATGTCTCAGATAAGGGAGTTAAGAAAGAGAATAAATTCTCCGCCACCAAACAGATATATATTTAATAGAAATCAATCAACACAGAATAAAATCCAATGTCAGACACACAATCCATTTACAAGTTCGTTCTGGGTCTGAACGAAACCGAAGGCACCTTATTCCTCTCCCGTATGTCCACTACAGGAGAGAGGTCCTCGCATATCCGTCGATCTCCAAGTACGTCTGGACGATCACCACTTATTACCTTGTCTTGGGTGTACAGCCCAATTAAGACATCAGTAATCATCCAAACGATGTGAAGACCTCCAGTCTTCAACCACCGTCTTCATCCTCGACACATCGTCGAATCAGTTATTCAGAATGGGATGGTTATAACCCGGAAATCCGAGCCAATTTAAAATTTTTATTTTGGCAATTATAGTGAATTTTGAATATTTAAAATGGATTATTTTAAATAATAACGACGAGAAATTTATTTTGAATAGAAATAGAATGTATATTTTTATTTGAATCATCGTTAGAATATAAATATTTATTATGAATTATAAAATGAATTGAAAATGGTGCTATAGTTCGATAATTCGATTTCAAATTTCAAATGAATGTACATGATTCAAAATAAACCGGATTTTGGCGAAACCAAAAATATTTGAATCTACTTGAGAATATCTTTCTAACGAGTCCGAAAAATTGAAATTTCATAGCGGGTACTAAAAGTTATGTCTAGTTGAAAATTCAGAATAGTCGCTATAGAATTCTGGCCCTTTAAAATAGAAATTTTGCAAACGACCTCGGTTTTCGACGAAACCACTTTTGTTGGATCCATGATGTCAAGATACTGCTAGGTTTCAAAATTCGTAATTTTCTGAATCAATATGTGAGCGTGGCAAAGGAAAACGCGTTTGACCTGTTTCAGTTGATTTTAATTGACTGGAAAATGGCCATTTTCAAACAGTCTCAGAATTCGACGAAATTAGTTTTGTTAGGACCATATCGTCAATACAAAGCTAGAAAATATTTTTTGGGAATTTTTAGAATCCGTATGTGTACCCGGTAAATTGAAATGTGCGTTCAAGTTCAATATATAGATTTATATTTTGATTTCGATGGAAATAGATCGTAACAATCGAACTGGCTAGCGGGACATATTCCATTGTGTTCGGAATGGGGGTATTTAGCTAGGGGCGACAGTCGTTGGGTTGGAATCAGGGTTTAGAGGCGAAATCCACTTTTGTTTGGAAAAACTAAAATTAAATAATTATATATATATATATATATTCCCCTACACCCTTTTCTTCCATCGTTGACTTCAGAAGAAAGTAAAAAAAAACCAATTCCCAAACCCGACATTCCCCATCGCGATCCATGTCGCCTCCCCTCCACAACCGCCGCCGCCGATCTTCCAGCATCCCCTCCGACCGCCGCAGCTCCCCTTCTTCGCCTCCTCCGTCCCTCCCACCCCCAATTCTATGAAAACCTAGCCCCAAAAGCCTACAGACCCACCGCACCACCCTAAAACCCGCCCCCTTCAGTCGATCCACCACCCGACATATCGCCGCCCCCTGATACCCCTCTCTCTCCTCCTCCTTCCATAAAGCCTAGCCCTTTACCACCAAAATAGCCACCATAGGCCTCACTCCGATCACCCTAGCTCCTCCGCCAACTCCAGTCTGCGCTGACAGCTTCCACCACCACCTGAAGTGCGAAAACAGTAAGAGTTTATATTATTTTTCATTTTTACTTAAGGTAATTAGTTTTAAAGTAATAAAAATTAGTTTTTGTATATAAGTAAATAATAACAATTGGTTTTTTATTTGTTTACATGGTAATATAAGTGTTATATTTTTAAACGAAGAAAAGACTAGATTTTTTATTAAAGAAAAGACTAGATTTTTATTAAAGAAAAAGTTAGGTTTCTAATTAGCTAAAGGTTATAATTTTAATTAGCGAAAAATGAGATTTTTAACAAAGGTATAGCGATATAAAAATATAAACTTTATACAAGAAGTTACATAATAAAATGTGATTTTTATTATGAGGAGAGCGATGTAAAAATATAATCTTTGTGATGTATGGAGCGTTGTATAAAAATATGATTTTTATATAGTAGAGATTATAAAAATATGATTTTTATAAGATAGAGATGTAACGACCCAGAAAATCTGAACCAATTTAAAATTTTAAATTGGCTGAAATAATGGATTTTAAATATTTAAAATAAATATTTTAAATAATGGCAATGAAAAGTGAGTTTGAATCGACAATTGAAAACGAATATAATTAATTTTAATTATAAACAAGGCCTGAAATGGCGTTGTAGTTTCAAAAATTGAGTTCAAACTTTGTCGGACTGTACCGGGTGCAAAACAAAACGGATTTTAGTGAAACCAAAAATATTTAAATCTGTTAGTGAATACCTTTCTAACGAATCTGAAAAATTGAATTTTCATAGCGGAAAGCAAAAGTTATGGCCGAATGAATTTTCAGAAAGGTCGCTATGGAATTTATATAGCCCGTGAAATTGGCCATTTTGCATACGACCTCGGAATTCGACGAAACCACTTTTGTTGGATCCGGGATGTGAAGTTATTGCTAGGTTTTAAATTTCATAATTTTTGAAGCTACTGTGTGAGCGTGGCAAAAGAAAACGTGTTTTGGCCAGTTACAGTTAAATTGGATCGACCAAAAATGGGCCTTTTTGCAAACAGTCTCTGAATTCGACGAAACTAGTTTTGTTGGGACCGTATCGTCAAAACATAGCTAGATTTATTTTTCTAGAATTTTTTGAATCAGTTTGTGGCCCTGGCAAATTGAAATGTACGTTCAAATTAAATATTGAATGTTTTATATTTTTAATTTGAAGGAAAACTGACTGAAACATTCGAATGGGCCTTCGAAACATATCTCATTGTGTTCGGAATGGGGGTAAAACGCTAGGGACGACAGTCGTTGGGTTTGGATTGGTGGTCGCGTCAGAAAACCCCTTTAAAACCCATCGGCCAATCAAAATTTTTATATAAAAAAATCCTTTAATTTTCTCTCTCCCCTACATCCGTTAACAGGCGGAACCCCTTCGCCACCTTCTCTCCTCTTTTCTGGGCGCTCCGATCACCGAAACGCCATGGCCCAGTTGAATTTTTTGTAGATCCCTCCGAGCTCTTCAAATCCGTACCTGGAGCACCCACCACCGTCGCTCCTACCTCGAGTTATTCCCTTCGAAAGAGGCAACGTTCGAAGCCCTCTACCACCCCCTAGGCGCGCGTGAGTTCATCAGGAAGGGCACCCCCTGGTTCACGACTCCAAGCTCTTCGACGTGGTACAACCCGATCTTCGAATCGTGCAACGGATTGAGAGCAAGAATCAAACCTAGTTTTGAACATTTATTGAAGGTAACGGCTTTAATTTATTTTCTGCTGTTTTAACACTTTTAAACCATTGCAAACTTTGAAAAATCATATCTTTTTCGTTCGTTAACGAAATTCGATGAAACAGGAAACATCGTGACCGTGTGGACGCCTTCTACATTTTAGAAGAGATCGCATATTTTTCTGAGCCTTCTGCTATTTTTGGTGGAGTGGAACCCAATGTGAGATTTCTAATTTATAAGCGATATGGAAACGAATGATGTATAAATTATATATCCGATGTATGAGTTATATAAGCGTTGTACACCTCATGTATAAGCGTTGTATAAGTTGTAAGTTCGATGTATAAGTTATATATGCGTTGAAAAAAATATATATGTGTTGAAATAGAAGTGAATTGCTATATATAAATAAATAAATATATATATATATATATACATACGCCCCTCGTCCACAAACCACGGACGATATTTATTGATTGTGTTTGGTGTGGAAATTGATTGATAGCGAATGGTTGTTTGGGATTGTTTGTGGTTGATATTGATTGATTGTGGTTGAAAAATACCCATTTGTGGTTGAGAAATATTTGGTTGAAACCACATAGGATTAGTTTGTGGAAATGAAATAAATATATACATGTCGCCTGCGTGCGAACTAGATGCATGATCCCCATTGTCAAAAACCGCGAGGTTTTAAGGTAGAGCGAGGAACCGTACTAGGGACGGTCCCGGTTTTAACTACCCTACCGTTATGCTGCCGAAATTTTGAATAATATTCATGTGTTTGAATTATTTTCATTTGCTGAAACTATATTTATTCATTGAATAGAAAACCTTCATGTGTTGAATCGATATTCATTCGTTGATTAGAAATTCATGTGTTGAATGGTATTCGTGTTTTAAGTATAAAAATCACATTTTTATCTATATATAGAAACTATAGAAAACCTTCATGTGTTGAATCAATATTCATTCGTTGATTAGAAATTCATGTGTTGAATGGTATTCGTGTTTTAAATATAAAAATCACATTTTTATCTATATATAGAAACTATAGAAAACCTTCATGTGTTGAATGATATTCATTCGTTGATTGGAAATTCGTGTGTTGAATGGTATTCGTGTTTTAAATATAAAAATCACATTTTTATCTATATATAGAAACTATAGAAAACCTTCATGTGTTGAATCGATATTCATTCATTGATTAGAAATTCATGTGTCGAAAGGTATTCATATTTTGAAATAAATTGTTTCATAGTAAAAATCACCTTTTATCAACTATATGAAATGTATAAAATAATCCTGTTCTGAAATAAATTGTTTTTACAATAAAAATCCTACTTTTATCACCTATATAAACTATATAAAATAATAGTGTTTTGAAATAAATTGTTTTACAATAAAAATCACATTTTTATTATATACATGAATTGTTGAAATGTGAAGTGTTAAAAATAGCAACTCGTTCAAATAAATATGCATGAGTCGAAATATTCATTAATTAGCTAATGATATGATTTTTGCCTATGCATGCAACATTAGAACGAATGGTGTTTTTAAACCAAATGGAATCAAATATGAAGTTGAATGGAAAATAATAAATGATAAGAACTGTATACATGTACATGCATATTTATTGAACAGGTTATAGCAAAGGGGCTAGAGAAGAGGAATAAAATTTTGTGCCCGACAAATAGGTACACATTTACTGTTTTGTTTGGGTGATGATTTTATGAGCCTGTTGGCTAGCCGCTTAGCTTTTTCTTTTTCTTTTTGACATGAGACGCCCGTGTGGCTATTTGGGAATTTTCCCAGCCCCTCCCGTACAAAGGAGGTTATGGCGAATTTTTCCGAAATTTAAAGGCGTTAGTGAAATATTTGAAGTGAAAACGATATTGAAATTGTTGAATGAACTATATTTATATAAATATATAAATATAAATAAAATTAAAACGAAACGTGGCCGTGCAGTTCGTGTTTTGAAACCGTGATTTCAAACAACTAGTGCGGGAAATCCGACCATTGGATTTTCCCGAAACCGCAACCGTTGGGTTCGCTTTGGAAATATCTTTCCAACGGCACCAACTTTGTAAAAATCCAACGGTTGGATTGTCTGGAATGTTTAATTCAAATCTAAAGAAAAACAGCGCTAGAAACGATTATATTTATATATATATATATATATATAATTACATTTAATCGAATAACGACGCTGCAGTTCGTATTTTGAAATCGAAACTTCAAACGATTGTACCGGGAGATCCGACCATCGGATTTCCCCAAAACTGAAACCATTGGATTCGTTTTGAAAAGACCTTTCTAATGATGTAAATTTTGTGAAGATCCAACGGTTAGATTTTCAGATATGTGTAAATCAAATCTGAAGAAAAACAGCGCTACGGCCGCGTTATGGCCCGAAGCGTCGTTTTGAATAAATTGGCTATTTTAAAAATAAATAAAAATAGCGATAAATCGTTATAAAATATCATAAACGATATGGAATGGAAATAAACTGAATTTGCTCGATTTATGTGGTATTTGATGGTTGAATGTGTTTGGTGTGAAAATTACATTAAAGAACAAAATTGGTGTTGTCGAATGATTTAACCATTGAAATAAATTGTTTGAAATTCTAAATATACGTGAATTATTTGAAAAGGCCGAGTTAATTCTCATTTCAAATAATTGACCGACGATTGAAATTCGAAGATGAAGACGGTGGTCGAAGACCCGAGATCTTCACCTCGTTTGGATGGTAACCGAGGTCCTGATTGGGAGGCATCCCGAAATATGGATAATGAGTGGTGATCGTCCAGACGTACGTGGTGATCGATGGGTTTGCGAGGTATTTAGTGCCTCCGGTTTTGTTCAGACCCAGAACGGACTTGTAAATGGACTGTGTGTCTGACATTGGATTTTATTCTGTGTTGGTTGATCTCTATTAAATATACATATGTTTGGCGGCGGAGAATTTATTCTTTTGCTTAATGCCCTTCTCTGAAACGCACGAGCTCAGAGGTTGTATATCGATGGACATCAGTCGCATGGCATGAATTGCTAGTGTGGCATGCCTAAGTGGCAAATGATCAAGGCTTCTGTTGAAAAGCAAAGTCTTGTGGTGATGATCAAAGCCCCGCCTGTGTGGCGTAGCTTTGTGTATAATGTGAATTCACGAGCCTCACACCCCGGTATGAACCAGAAACAGGAGAAGGACCTCAGGGAGGGCATGCGTTTCTTTCTAGCTAGGGTGGTGTCAGTGACCTACCAGCCCTGACATTTATGTACTTTTCACCTGTGTGGTTGTTGCTGTTGCGAGGCGCCTCGGATATATCGATCGATCCGGGACCAATGGAGTCATTCGTTGGCTCGTTTGTGCCCCATAGGGAGGGGAGACGTATTGTTCAGGCATACTAATCCACATCGGTGGACCGGCCCTAACGATCCAGGGGGTAGTTGCGGCTGTTCCTAAGACATGGTAGGCTAGATTGTCTCGAATTCGGTAAGGACTATCTTTTGCCTTGGTTCATGACGGAAATCCAATTTCCAAATACGTGACTGTGCGGTTTTGATTGTGTATATATATGGCGACATGATATATGGTACCCATGTCGTCTATGATTGATAGTTATGATTTGAAATTGTTTTTGAATCATATAAACACTAGTAATAATATCAAATGCTTTTGTTTTATTCGTATCAATCATATTTTGGCCATTATAAGGTAAAACTCTATCCTCCGGTTTGCGTTGCATTGTGTGATGGGAACTGAGTCTTACAATGGCTTCATTTTTATAAAATGCATTGCGTTGTTTAAAAGAAAGATTTGTTTTAAGGCACTGGCAATCCGATGGAGTAAACCCGTTCCACGAAAGTGGCGTGGTCCTGTGACTAGACATATATTAAATGTGTTGAATAGATTTCTCATACCAGTCCCATGACTGACTCGTAGTTTGTTTCACTTTCAAACTCGGGTGCCCCTTTTTCTACACGGGCAGCCTTGTTTTCAGGTTTAGCTGGTTCTTTCTGGATAGCTGGAGCTGAAGATGGATTCTATCATTTATCTCTTTTCATGTTGTTCAGCTCCTATTGTACATATTATGTTCGATTTCCGCTGTAGACATTTATGTATAGCCGAACTGTATTTTTACTAAGTATGATCCTGTATACTGTGTAACTCTGATGATTACTTTTATCCAGTATATTCTATTGCTCATTATCTGGTGTATTTATTTAATTCTGTTCTGCTATTATCTATTTCTGTGTTATATTCCACGGATTACCCTTGCCGCCGTCAGTACGGGGTTTGGGGTCGTCTCAAGAGAATATAAAAATTCGATTTTTATATATATATGTAGAATATAAAAATTCAATTTTTATATATAGAAAGTAGCGATATAAAAATTGAATTTTTATAATATGGCTTTGAAACAAAAATGTGACTTTCAACATATGTCGCGTGAAACAGATCTTGATAAAAAGCACGGTGAAGACTTCCTACATATGAAGAGTTGCGGTGAATTGGTTTAGCTAGTCGGTGAGAACTTCTCACTTTAAATTTTCTTTTCTAGTTAAAAATATATACTAGGATGCAGACGGTGCTTAGCAGCACCCGACACCCGGTGTCCACAGACCATGGACGACTTGTTTGTTTGATTGTGTTTGGATTGATTTGTTTGTGTGAATTTGGTAAGTGATGTTGAAATAAAATATATATTCATGTGTTGAAATAAAATATATATATTCATGTATTGAAATAAAATATATATTCACGTGTTGAAATAAAATATATATTCATGTGTTGAAATAAAATATATATTCATGTTTTGAAATAAAATATATATATATATTCATGTGTTGAAATAAAATATATATTCATGTGTTGAAATAAAATATTCATGTGTTGAAATAAAATAAATATTCATTTATAAATCAAATGATTTATTTATGTACACCGATTTGACTGATATTGATTGGGACGATAAATTTTACAAATCGCCCAACTGCACAAATAAAATATGTGTTTGATTGATTGAAACCCCACACGGGTGTTGGGATGATATTGACGTACACTAATCCCAATTGTTTTGTAGTATGTCGACCGATGGGTTGACAGACTGTGTAAGCGTTACTTATCTATATTTAATGGTTATGCAGTGGTGTGGTGCACTCTGGACGACGGTTGATGATTTATCATTGTTATTATATACATGTGTTGTAGGGAATCCATATAATTAACATTGTATGGTAATTGATTGGACCTCATTCTGATTTGGAAATTTCATACGTTGAATAATATAAATTCATGTGTTGAATAGAATGAAAATTCATGTGTTGAATAATATAAATTCATGTGTTGAATAGAATGAAAATTCATGTGTTGAATAATATAAATTCATGTGTTGAATAGAATGAAAATTCATGTGTTCAATAATATAAATTCATGTGTTGAATAGAATGAAAATACATGTGTTGAATAATATAAATTCCTGTTTTGAATAGAATGAAAATTCATGTGTTGAATAATATAAATTCATGTGTTGAATAATATAAATTCATGTGTTGAACAGAATGAAAATTCATGTGTTGTATAATATAAATTCATGTGTTGAATTGAATAAATAATCATGTGTTGAATAAAATAAATATTCATGTGTTGAACAGAAGAAAACATTCATGTCTTGAATAAAAGCCGTGTTGATTAGATTGGCGCCATTTTGAACGATATTTATATTGATTTTATTCATTTTCATAATGAATATTGAAAAGGAAGTGATTTCAAAATATAACATTTTGAAAATAGTATCATTTGTATATCGATGATGTGGAATATTCAATTTTGATTTGAAATTGAATATGAAGTTGAAATCGTTTTGAAAACGAATTTAAAATGATTTATAAATACATTTTAAAAAGAAATCGATGAAATATATATAATATAATATATATATATATAATGGCATGAATAAAACGCGCCGCGCTGCGGCAGTTCGCGAATTTCGACCATTGACTTCGAATGGATATTACAGGAAATCCGACTGTCGGATTCTCCTAAAACCGGAACCATTGGGTTTGTATCGAAAAGAGCTTTCTAACGAATATTAGAGATTTGAAATCTAACGGCTGGATTTGGAATTATGTCCAAATCAAATTTGGAAAAGGTCACTGTAAGTGCAGTTCGATGGCCGTTGATGGAAATCAACTGTACGACCCTCAAAAAAGTTATTAAAAATAGTAATAATTTGTGTAAAATCATAAGAAAGGATTTGTGAAGAATTGGGATGAAAAATTCTAAATTTGAAAAGATTAAAATAGATTTTTATCGAAATGAACTAGTTTTGAACTAGAATTATAATTCCATTTATTTTTAAAATAAATAAAGTTGAAATGGTTTTGAAAATAACCAGAATTTCCAATAATTGAATTGGAATGGATTTGAATCAAAATTGTCTTTGGAATATTTCGATGTTGGATTTCGTGATTATACAGATATTGTTATGGAAATTTGAAAGATATATTTATATCGTTATTTCCAATATGATATTTGTGGGTCGTAGAATTTGATATTGAATATAAGCCGATATATTTTCTATTCAGAGCCTTGTATTTAATATAATATGGTATTTGGGTTTATCTTGAACCATGTTTTAGATGACACTGGTTCTTTAATCCAGTTAAAGACAGGATATTGATTTTTGGGAAAATTAAAACTAAGTGGAGTTTTAATGAACCTTTAATTAGATTGAAATAATCGAGGATGGGGTATCACCAGTTTTGCTCAGGCGATAGTTAAATCTTTAATTAGATTTGAACGTGAAATGGTAATTGAATTTACCGATAACACCGTGGTGTCAGATATGAAGTATGACCAGTTTTACTTCATGGGATGAATAGGTTGGGATTGAAAAATAAAATAAATGATTACTTCGGTGTGGTTCGCTAATCCCGACTAGTTTGAATTGATATTCAAAAGAAGATTAAAGAATAAATTTAAAGAATTTATCTTTGATAAAATTATTGGGAACCTTTACCAAAGTATAAGAATATTTGAATAAAAGAATATTCTGAATTGGAATGAGGCATATGTTGTGTTTGTGTAACACTTGTTTATTATATACGCGAGTTATTCAGAAAGACCAGTTTTATCCCATTTTGAATAAGTGATTCGACGTGGTGTCGAGGATGAAGACGGTGGTCGAAGACCGGAGGTCTTCACATCGTTTGGGTGATTGCTGATGATCTTGATTGGGCTGTACACCCAAGAGGAGGGAATCAGTTGGTGATCGTCCAAACGTACTTGGAGATCGATGGATATGCGAGGTATAAGGTGCCTCCGGTTTCGTTCAGACCCAGAACGAACTTGTAAATGGACTGTGTGTCTGACATTGGATTTTATTCCGTGTGATTGATTTCTATTAAATATATATCTGTTTGGCGGTGGAGAATTTATTCTCTTGCTTAATGCCCTTCTCTGAGACGTACGAGCTCAGGGGCTATATATTGGTGGATATCAATCGCATGGAGTGAATTGCCTGTGTGGCATGCCTAAGTGGCAATTGATCAAGGCTTCTGTTGAAAAGCAAAGTCTTGTGGTTGATGATCAAAGCACCTCTTGTGTGGCATAACTTTGTGTAACATTGATTCGCGAGCCTCACACCACGGCTGTGAACCAGAAACGGGGGAGGACCTTAGGAAGGACATGCGTTTCCTTCTAGCTAGGGTGGTGTCAGTGACCTACCAGCCCTGACATTTATATTATTTTCACCTGTGTGGTTGCTGCTGTTGCGAGGCGCCTCGGATATATTGGTGACTGTGTGGAGCCGATGGAGTCATTTGGCTCATTTACGCCCCAAAGGGTGGGGAAACGCAGTGTTCAGGCATTTTAATCCACATCGGTGGAACAGCCCTGACGATCCAAGGGACGATGCGTTCTGTTCCTGAGACTCGGGCGTGACAGTTTCGAATCGGTAGAGGACTATCTTTTATCTCGGTTCACAGATGGAAACCCAACTTCCAATACATGACTTTGCGATTTTGATTGTAGAGCCTAGTATGGCAACATGATATATGGTACCCATGCCGTCTATGATTTATATTTATGATTGAAATTGTTTTGACACTATACACTTATAATAGTATCAAATGATTTGCTTTTAACGTACCAAGCATGTTTGGCTATTATAAGGGAAATGAAACACCCCACCTCCGTTAGGGTCACTCTCAAAGGGAATGCCCTAATTTTGGTGGAGGTTTATAAGTATAAGTCACAGATATACAAGACAGATATAAGAACACATATTTGTAAACAGCGGAAAAAACAACAAACTTTATTTCATAAAGTCAAATACGTGTTACAACAACATCCTTTCCAAAAACATAACATAACACTTTCATAATCTGTCTTGATTACATCTTTTAAAGAAGCATAAATAAAACATGGATAAACTGCAAAGGCCCCATAGTGGATTGTCCAAAGCCATAGTTCAAAGTGAAAAGGTCCAAGCAATACATTTCTCTTCTTCAAGCTGGATGGTAAGGCTGGTCAAGCTGCTGTGTTCCCTCCCTGTGGACCTGGGGGGGGGGGGGAACGGAAGAAAAGAAGACGAAAGAAAAGCAGAGTCAGACATAAAGCCTGAGTAAGTCTAGTACTATTTTGTCTATGAATAAAGAAATGGGTATGATAAGTATAAACAAGAAGTGGGCAAGCACTATAAACTTGGTTAAGTTGTCCAGGGTCGAATATACTATCGTACCCCATGTAAATCTCTGAACCCATATAAACTAGTTTCCAACTGGCACCCCATAATCAGGGTAAAGTGATCCATTCTACGATGATCGGCTCCTATTCGCATAGTTACATGTGTCTTACGGCCCCCGATGTTGTAGTTACCTATGCTGGTCCCACCATGGGGTGTATCAAGTCCCATGGTGGCGGCCCGACACAACCTTAGAATGCACAGGTATGCTACTGGTGTCCAGTGCCTTATTTTTCTGCGCCGGAGTGTGTGCACGCCCGCACCCCGTTAGAACCTACACTGCTACACCACCGCCGTCGATTTGACCTCTTACAATCAGCCCAGTAATCGTGCCCCACCCTGCCTAGTTTCAGGGTATCCTGATACACCTTCTAGGGTTACTGCTGAAAAGGGTCCCCCGTTACTAGGTTTTCTATCTCTAGCCAACATGCTAAGTTGGTTAAGTGTTTTCTAACCTAACCCCCACCAGTCCGTTTAGTTTAGCATGTTCCATTTTGATTAAGTCTTTAGTTCACTTAATCCTAACAATCCTGACTCAGCCTTAATTGTCTTATTAAGGCCCTGACCTCTCACATTAGACAGGTATTATTGTGGCTGCCTGTTGCCGGTTGGTTCCGGGCAGTCTTACGCCACAACTCAGTCTAACCTCGGGTCCTTATTGGGCTCCATGTTTAACCTCCCACATTGGATAGGTATTGTTGTGACTACTGGACAGCCGGGCGGTTCCGGGAAGGTTTACATCACAACTCAATCCAACCTCGGGTTAAACACATCGTATTTTCTACATTTACATATTTTGTCTTTCTTCTTTATTTTCTTATATGTAAATATTTGCGGCCAATTATTAAGTTAATGGTGTAAAGGTTACACCAATCATGGGCCCAACCCATACTTGAACTTGGGTCCTTCTATTTTATATTTTCATTCATTAGTAATTTTAACCCAACGTTATTTTCCCCCGTTTTACACGTCCGTTTATTATATATATATTGGGCTTAGCCTTTTAAAGCCCAATTTAGCCATGCGAAAAGGGGAGGCTTAAAGCGTGATTACATACACAAAAAGGGGAATGTGAGCGCATGAACTTGCAATATGACGTTGGAAATACAAAATAGAAACTGGTGTACTTGCATAGTAGTGACATATACTTTGGTCATAAAGCATAGGTGACATGAATCAAAGCATGTGAACTTGTAGTTGAGATAAGAATCTAAATTGGGTATCATTATTGACACATAGTCATAACTACAACATGAACCTATACTTTTATTTAGGCATAATGTCAAACATAAGCATGGCATAAATATTTCCAACATAAGCATGGCATAATGTCAAACATAAGCATGGCATAATGTCAAACATAAGCATGGCATAGGTATAGTTAAATTTGTTCACATAACCATGGCATAAATATGAAATCATGATTTTTACTTTAGTCATGTAAACTTGCAAAAAGGGATTTTTGAATCTAACCTAGCTATGTACCACATATGTCATAATATAATTCTTGTAAACAAGATAGACTTAATCATGGATTTCAATTATGCCAAATATCATTCATAGCCTAGCCATATTCATAAGTTTGCAAATAGGTTTTCTAGTACAAAAGCATGGCTTAATACATGATGCCCAATTTTCAACATAATTTCATATGGATTATGATAACCCAAACCTATTCCAATTACTTCATAAAAATGACGTTTGTATAAAAATACACATTATGATGGCATAGTAGCAAAGCCCCAAACTTGCATGAATTTAAATCAACTACATACATGTAGCTTCAACATGGATTACATAATTTGCGAAATATTCCAAACGTATACTTGCATAGAACTACCGCATGTAGTTCTTTATAATTGAATAACATAATTCAAGAATATCCAAACGCATATAATATTTCAAATTGATAAGAACGCACAAATACGAATTACTTTATTGCCACAATTCAAGCATACAAACCAACACAATTATTTGTTCATACCAAAGTAAGACTCTACTTACAATGGTTGTAGCGAATTCTCTAATTTAGGAAATTAGAGATGCGACTCCTTTTGACGTAGGCGTTGATTTGATTCGTTTGAATTGCTTTAGGCTTTAGAATTTTCCTCCTAATCTTCTCTCCAATTTGGTGGCTAACCCTAGTCGTTCCTCAGCAACATGGCGGCTTTGTTCTTATTTTGAATGAATAGATTAGGGTTTAGTCTAGGGTTGTTTTTATAGAGGTAATGAATTGATTAGAGCCATTGATGTTGCTTGGATTGATCGTAGCCATTCATTAGGAAGAGAGACCAATTAGAGCCTGCCACCTAGCCCTAATGACAAAGCAGACCACAGAAAATCGACCAACAGAGAATAGGCCAGCCGGGTTAGACTGGGTTCGACCTGGCTCTGGACCAGGTCGACACCCCTGTCGACAGCCCTGTCGATAGGCCTGTCGACCTGGTTAGACCAGGTCGACAGCCCAGTCGACCTGGGTGCGTGAGGCGGTTGTTCTTCCGCCCTGGCCCATTGGGCCCCACTTTTAATTTTTTAAACTGTTTTATTCTGTTTGAATTTTAAATTTAATTCAGAAACTTCCGAAGGCCATATCTTCTTCATACGGACTCCGTTTTTCGAAAACTCGGACTCTATTTCGCGTATTTTTCCGAGACGAACGTAATGGCCTATCCCGTTTCCCTTAGTTCTTTGATTAAAATTAATTATACTTTAATTTATGGATTTCACAGTTATAGAATTCGCGGGGTGTTACATTCTCCCCCACTTAAAAGGATTTCGTCCCCGAAATCTTCAAGTTATATATCCTAACATCCAATCATCCATCTACTCATTCATCAAACACGAGCATCCATTGTCCTTAAAAGACTTCTAATGCTTCATGATCATATGCAAAGTGTGTGTGTACATGTACTTATCTAATGCAAAATCAGGCGGTCTACTGATTCAGTTGACCTCCTTAATGCGAATTATGTAAGTGCCATGAATCCATTATGTATGCAAATTTTCCTATTCATGATTCTACATGAGTGCACAATCATTCAGTACAAATGCAGCATCCACATGACAACACATTAAAGTTCAACCATATACGAGTGCAAACATATATGCATATGCAATATGAAGTGACTGAGTCGATCTAAAACCTAGATTGTGTGTGTATATGCAACCACGAGCAACCACTAGCAATCACTTGCAACCACTTGCAACCATCATACATAACATGTTTCAACTACATGTTTCCATCCAAAAAGATTCTACCTAAAAGATACGGTCGAGGAAATATACCTAAAAAGATAGATAAAAGCGCAACTTAAGGAAAAGGAAAGATCAAGGATGTACCCTCGAACAGAAAAGGGTAGGCAGTGCGTATTCTAGCTTCAGTTTCCCAAGTCGCGTCTCCCTCGGCGTCGCTCCACTGAACTTTGACGAGCTTGACTTCACGGTTGCGTAGCTTCTTCACTTCCGTTCCCAAGATGCGGGTTGGAACTTTTCTTATGGTTGCTTCGCGTTCCACTTCGGCCTCTTCGAGAATATTCGGCTCTACCACTTCAGCAGACTCATGGAGACATTTTCGGAGATGTGAAACGTGAAAAACGTTGTGGACTCCAGCCAACTTCTCGGGTAGCTCTAATCTATAGGCCATTTTCCCAATTTTCTCGATAATAGGGAATGGCCCTACGAACCTTGGTGCCAGTTTTCCTGTGGTTCCAAAACGAACAACGTTCCTTAGCGGTGATACCTTGAGAAAAACTCTGTCTCCAACTTCAAATTCAAGGTCGGTCCTTCTCATGTCGGCATAGGACTTTTGTCTGTCTTGGGCCGTCTTCATCCTTCTTCGTATTAAGTCTACTTTCTCTGAAGTCTCTCGGATCATATCTGGTCCAAGTATGAGCTTATCCGTGGACTCCCACCAACAAGTGGGCGATCGGCACGGCCTTCCATATAAAGCTTCGAAGGGCGCCATTCCGATGGTTGCTTGATAGCTGTTGTTGTAGGCAAATTCCACCAAAGGAAGGTGGTCTTCCCATGTCCCTCCGAAGTCAAGGACGCATAGTCTTAAGAGGTCTTCCAAAACTCTGTTCACTCTCTCTGTTTGGCCGTCGGTTTGGGGATGATAGGCTGTGCTCAAGCATAACTGCGTTCCTACTGCTTCTTGCAGACTTCGCCAAAACTCACTGGTGAAGATGGGGTCTCGGTCACTAACAATGCTAGATGGTATTCCATGGAGTCGCACGATTTCCTTAAGGTAAAGTGATGCTAGGGATGAGGCAGTTCTTTTACTTTTGACAGGTAAAAAGTGGGCGCTTTTAGTAAGCCTATCCACTATTACCCAAATGCTAGTGTTGCCTCTCCTAGACCTAGGCAGCCCATCGATGAAGTCCATTGAGATGTTATCCCACTTCCACTGCGGGACCTCCAAAGGATGTAGCAGTCCGCCAGGCTGTTTCTGTTCCGCCTTAACCTGTTGGCACACCATGCACTTAGAAACGAATTCTGCCACGTCCTTTTTCATGCCGTTCCAAAAGAAAGTCCTTTTTATGTCTTTGTACATTTTATCTCCGCCTGGGTGTATCGTCATCTTGGAGTGATGTGCTTCCTCAAGAACCTTCTTTACTAAATCTTTCGTCTGTGGGACGCATAGTCTTCCGTCTCGCCTTAGCAAACCCTTATCGTCGATGGAGTATCTGTTGAGGTGACTTGAAGTCTCACCCCTAATTAGCCTATCAATTGTTTCCACAAGCTGAGGGTCTTCGCGTTGTGCTGTCCCTACCGAGTCCACTAAAGTTGGGCGCACTTCGAGAGATGCTAGCAAACCTGGTACGAAATCGGAGGAGGGCCTAAAGTCGAAGCTGGCTATAAACTCTAGGCTTTGTCTTTCAACAAACAACGGGCTTAGGGTCAATTTCTTTCGGCTCAGCGCGTCTGCTACTACGTTGCCTTTGCCCGGAGTGTAGGAGATTTCGAATCGTACGAGGCAAGAAACTCCATCCACCTTTGTTGCCTCAAGTTAAAATCTTTCTGCAAGAAAAGATATTTCAACGATTTATGGTCAGTGTAAAGTTCGAACTTCTCACCTAGGAGATAGTGTCGCCAAGACTTGAGTGCAAAGACAATGGCGGCTAACTCAAGATCGTGGGTTGGGTAGTTCTTTTCGTGCACTTTCAACTGCCTCCCACCATAAGCTACTACCCGTCCTTCTTGCATTAAGACAGCGCCTAGCCCTGTCCCACATGCATCCGTATAAACAGTGAACATCTTGCTCCCATCTGGCAGCGTCAAAACTGGGGCTGTTGTGAGAGCCCTTTTCAGTCGTTGGAAAGCAAACTCGCAATCCAAGTCCCAATTTAACACTAGATTCTTCTTAGTCAATTTCGTGAGCGGAGCTGAGATTTTCGCAAAATCCCTTATAAACTTTCGATAGAAACCCGCTAGTCCTAGAAAGCTTCGGACCTCAGTTGCATTCCTTGGTGTCTTCCAATCCTGTACCGCCACTACCTTAGCAGGGTCCACTGCTAACCCTTGTTTGGATACTATGTGCCCAAGGAACCTCACCTCTTCTCTCCAAAAGTGGCATTTGGAGAATTTGGCTTTTAGTTGATGGACTCGCAAAGTTTCCATCATTGCCCTTAAGTGCTGAGCATGTTCCTCTTCACTCTTTGAGAAGATAAGGATATCATCTACGAAGACCACTACGAATTTGTTGAGGAAATCTCTAAATACCCTACTCATTAGGTCCACGAAGTAAGCAGGTGCATTTGTCAAGCCGAAAGGCATGACAAGCCATTCAAAGAAGCCGTCTGGGGTTCTGAATGCCGTTTTATCGATGCTATCTTCAGCCACCCTTAGCTGATGAAAACCGGTTGCTAAATCGAGTTGGGAGAAAACAGACGCTCCTACAAGTTGGTCAAACAAATCATCAATTCTAGGGAGAGGGTGCCTATTCTTTTTCGTTAGCTTGTTGAGCTCCCTATAGTCAACACATAGACGGAGTGAACCATCCGCCTTTGTAGCGAACACCACTGGAGCGCCCCGTTCTGAAATGCTTCTCCTAATGAACCCCTTCTCTAGAAGCTCTTTAATCTGTTTACTGAGCTCTTTCCTTTCTCATGGAGCCATATGTCTAACGGGCAACGCAACGGGCTTTGCATTATCTACAAGATATATGCGGAAGTCTATTTCCCGCTTCGGAGGTAAGCCCTTCACCTCTTCAAAGACATCCGGATATTCCCGGACCACTCTAACTGATTTCAAATTTTCAACAGAGGCATCTAGCGATTCAAGATAACTAAGCATAACCGCATACGAGGGATTACAAGAAATTTCCAAAGTATTACCGAGCTGGGTTAGGAGCCTAACAACCCTTTTCTCACAATCAAGGATGGCCCCATTACTGGATAGCCAATCCATACCCAAAATCAAACCATACCCCGAAAAGCCCAAAACAAAGGCACTACATTGAAATTCTACACTTAGAATAGAAATTTTCAATCCCACACAGATCATAGACAAATGAGCTGGGCCCCCAATTGGATTTGAAACAATTAAGGGGTCCTCTACCATACTAGTTTTTTAGGTGCAGAGATTCTACTAAAGCAGACGAGATAAAGGAGTGTGATGCGCCAGAGTCAAATAAAGTGCGAACGGGGTGATCATAAAGATAAACTACACTTTCTACAGAAGTATTTATACCTCGCTGTTGCAGAGGTGGCGCTTCCAGCACATGAACCTGTGCCCCTGGGGTGGATCCAGCCCTCTGCCCCTGTCCTCGTTTCTTTGGGCAGTCCTTAGCCCTGTGGCCTGTCTCACCGCAAGAAAAGCACCCACCATTCTCCTTGGCCTTCTTTTTCCGGCAGTCCTTAACTAAGTGCCCCACTTTGCCACAGAAATTGCACTTCCTCTTCTCTTTGTTGCCTTTCCCGCCTTTCTTAAAGTCTGTCTTTTTAGGTTGCAAACCCTCTTTCTTCGCTTGAGAGCTTTCTGCCTTTGTCTCCTTCTTGCCCTTATCCTCTTCATTCAGCAATGCCATTTGCACCAATCTTTCATACGTGGCTCCCATGGGTATATGGGTCATGGCCAAACTGTGTAATGGCTCATTCAACCCTTTGACAAAACGGAGAGCCTTCTTGTGCGGGGTATTGACTAGGTCAAGCCCAAACCTAGCCAGCTCATCAAACTGATTCACATACTCTCTGACTGTCTTGTCCCCTTGCTTAAGAAATAAGAATTTTTCCAACTGCAAACTTCTTTCCGCATCTGAGAGAAATTTAGTCTCAAACCTTGCCCTAAAGTCCTCCCATGTCTCCACTGGTCTTTCAGCATTAGTGACTTCCCACCAGTAGGAAGCCTCGCCCTTCAATAGCCACACTGCCAATTGTACTTTTTGTCTATCCTCTACCTCAAAGATGATGAATAGGTCCTCCGTTTCTTTCAGCCAATTTCTAGCTGCCGCGAAGGACTCAGTTCCATGGAAATCCCTTCCTCCCATAGCTTTAAACTCTTTACATATCTTAGCGAACGCGTTTCCCCGAGGAGGAGGTGGAGGAAAAGGTGCCGCTGCAGCTGGATGATTTCCGGCAGCTGGGGGAGGAGGAATGGTAGGACCTGGCTGAGTGGCTCTTGCTTCTAAGAACCGTCTAAACCAACCAGGTATTGGCACCCCTTCCGGCAAGTTAAGTTCTTGGGACATGCTGAAAAAGGATAGATTCAAAACGAAGGATAAGAGATAATACCTATGGCTTTGGGGAGTGGACTTTGCCTTTTTAAAATAAAATAATATTTTTTTCTTTTAAAAATGCTTCTTTAAATTTCCTTTTTGAAAGTAATTTTTCAAAACTTTTTATCTTATCTGGTAAACCTATGCTCTGATACCAAGTGAAACACCCCACCTCCGTTAGGGTCACTCTCAAAGGGAATGCCCTAATTTTGGTGGAGGTTTATAAGTATAAGTCACAGATATACAAGACAGATATAAGAACACATATTTGTAAACAGCGGAAAAAACAACAAACTTTATTTCATAAAGTCAAATACGTGTTACAACAACATCCTTTCCAAAAACATAACATAACACTTTCATAATCTGTCTTGATTACATCTTTTAAAGAAGCATAAATAAAACATGGATAAACTGCAAAGGCCCCATAGTGGATTGTCCAAAGCCATAGTTCAAAGTGAAAAGGTCCAAGCAATACATTTCTCTTCTTCAAGCTGGATGGTAAGGCTGGTCAAGCTGCTGTGTTCCCTCCCTGTGGACCTGGGGGGGGGGGGGGAAACGGAAGAAAAGAAGACGAAAGAAAGGCAGAGTCAGACATAAAGCCTGAGTAAGTCTAGTACTATTTTGTCTATGAATAAAGAACTGGGTATGATAAGTATAAACAAGAAGTGGGCAAGCGCTATAAACTTGGTTAAGTTGTCCAGGGTCGAATATACTATCGTACCCCATGTAAATCTCTGAACCCATATAAACTAGTTTCCAACTGGCACCCCATAATCAGGGTAAAGTGATCCATTCTACGATGATCGGCTCCTATTCGCATAGTTACATGTGTCTTACGGCCCCCGATGTTGTAGTTACCTATGCTGGTCCCACCATGGGGTGTATCAAGTCCCATGGTGGCGGCCCGACACAACCTTAGAATGCACAGGTATGCTACTGGTGTCCAGTGCCTTATTTTTCTGCGCCGGAGTGTGTGCACGCCCGCACCCCGTTAGAACCTACACTGCTACACCACCGCCGTCGATTTGACCTCTTACAATCAGTCCAGTAATCGTGCCCCACCCTGCCTAGTTTCAGGGTATCCTGATACACCTTCTAGGGTTACTGCTGAAAAGGGTCCCCCGTTACTAGGTTTTCTATCTCTAGCCAACATGCTAAGTTGGTTAAGTGTTTTCTAACCTAACCCCCACCAGTCCGTTTAGTTTAGCATGTTCCATTTTGATTAAGTCTTTAGTTCACTTAATCCTAACAATCCTGACTCAGCCTTAATTGTCTTATTAAGGCCCTGACCTCTCACATTAGACAGGTATTGTTGTGGCTGCCTGTTGCCGGTTGGTTCCGGGCAGTCTTACGCCACAACTCAGTCTAACCTCGGGTCCTTATTGGGCTCCATGTTTAACCTCCCACATTGGATAGGTATTGTTGTGACTACTGGACAGCCGGGCGGTTCCGGGTAGGTTTACATCACAACTCAATCCAACCTCGGGTTAAACACATCGTATTTTCTACATTTACATATTTTGTCTTTCTTCTTTATTTTCTTATATGTAAATATTTGCGGCCAATTATTAAGTTAATGGTGTAAAGGTTACACCAATCATGGGCCCAACCCATACTTGAACTTGGGCCCTTCTATTTTATATTTTCATTCATTAGTAATTTTAACCCAACGTTATTTTCCCCCGTTTTACACGTCCGTTTATTATATATATATTGGGCTTAGCCTTTTAAAGCCCAATTTAGCCATGCGAAAAGGGGAGGCTTAAAGCGTGATTACATACACAAAAAGGGGAATGTGAGCGCATGAACTTGCAATATGACGTTGGAAATACAAAATAGAAACTGGTGTACTTGCATAGTAGTGACATATACTTTGGTCATAAAGCATAGGTGACATGAATCAAAGCATGTGAACTTGTAGTTGAGATAAGAATCTAAATTGGGTATCATTATTGACACATAGTCATAACTACAACATGAACCTATACTTTTATTTAGGCATAATGTCAAACATAAGCATGGCATAAATATTTCCAACATAAGCATGGCATAATGTCAAACATAAGCATGGCATAATGTCAAACATAAGCATGACATAGGTATAGTTAAATTTGTTCACATAACCATGGCATAAATATGAAATCATGATTTTTACTTTAGTCATGTAAACTTGCAAAAAGGGATTTTTGAATATAACCTAGCTATGTACCACATATGTCATCATATAATTCTTGTAAACAAGATAGACTTAATCATGGATTTCAATTATGCCAAATATCATTCATAGCCTAGCCATATTCATAAGTTTGCAAATAGGTTTTCTAGTACAAAAGCATGGCTTAATACATGATGCCCAATTTTCAACATAATTTCATATGGATTATGATAACCCAAACCTATTCCAATTACTTCATAAAAATGACGTTTGTATAAAAATACACATTATGATGGCATAGTAGCAAAGCCCCAAACTTGCATGAATTTAAATCAACTACATACATGTAGCTTCAACATGGATTACATAATTTGCGAAATATTCCAAACGTATACTTGCATAGAACTACCGCATGTAGTTCTTTATAATTGAATAACATAATTCAAGAATATCCAAACGCATATAATATTTCAAATTGATAAGAACGCACAAATACGAATTACTTTATTGCCACAATTCAAGCATACAAACCAACACAATTATTTGTTCATACCAAAGTAATACTCTACTTACAATGGTTGTAGCGAATTCTCTAATTTAGGAAATTAGAGATGCGACTCCTTTTGACGTAGGCGTTGATTTGATTCGTTTGAATTGCTTTAGGCTTTAGAATTTTCCTCCTAATCTTCTCTCCAATTTGGTGGCTACCCCTAGTCGTTCCTCAGCAACATGGCGGTTTTGTTCTTATTTTGAATGAATAGATTAGGGTTTAGTCTAGGGTTGTTTTTATAGAGGTAATGAATTGATTAGAGCCATTGATGTTGCTTGGATTGATCGTAGCCATTCATTAGGAAGAGAGACCAATTAGAGCCTGCCACCTAGCCCTAATGACAAAGCAGACCACAGAAAATCGACCAACAGAGAATAGGCCAGCCGGGTTAGACTGGGTTCGACCTGGCTCTGGACCAGGTCGACACCCCTGTCGACAGCCCTGTCGACAGGCCTGTCGACAGGCCTGTCGACCTGGTTAGACCAGGTCGACAGCCCAGTCGACCTGGGTGCGTGAGGCGGTTGTTCTTCCGCCCTGGCCCATTGGGCCCCACTTTTAATTTTTTAAACTGTTTTATTCTGTTTGAATTTTAAATTTAATTCAGAAACTTCCGAAGGCCATATCTTCTTCATAAGGACTCCGTTTTTCGAAAACTCGGACTCTATTTCGCGTATTTTTCCGAGATGAACGTAATGGCGTATCCCGTTTCCCTTAGTTCTTTGATTAAAATTAATTATAATTTAATTTATGGATTTCACAGTTATAGAATTCGCGGGGTGTTACATTCTCCCCCACTTAAAAGGATTTCGTCCCCGAAATCTTCAAGTTATATATCCTAACATCCAATCATCCATCTACTCATTCATCAAACACGAGCATCCATTGTCCTTAAAAGACTTCTAATGCTTCATGATCATATGCGAAGTGTGTGTGTACATGTACTTATCTAATGCAAAATCAGGCGGTCTACTGATTCAGTTGACCTCCTTAATACGAATTATGTAAGTGCCATGAATCCATTATGTATGCAAATTTTCCTATTCATGATTCTACATGAGTGCACAATCATTCAGTACAAATGCAGCATCCACATGACAACACATTAAAGTTCAACCATATACGAGTGCAAACATATATGCATATGCAATATGAAGTGACTGAGCCGATCTAAAACCTAGATTGTGTGTGTATATGCAACCACGAGCAACCACTAGCAATCACTTGCAACCACTTGCAACCATCATACATAACATGTTTCAACTACATGTTTCCATCCAAAAAGATTCTACCTAAAAGATACGGTCGAGGAAATATACCTAAAAAGATAGATAAAAGCGCAACTTAAGGAAAAGGAAAGATCAAGGATGTACCCTCGAACAGAAAAGGGTAGGCAGTGCGTATTCTAGCTTCAGTTTCCCAAGTCGCGTCTCCCTCGGCGTCGCTCCACTGAACTTTGACGAGCTTGACTTCACGGTTGCGTAGCTTCTTCACTTCCATTCCCAAGATGCGGGTTGGAACTTTTCTTATGGTTGCTTCGCGTTCCACTTCGGCCTCTTCGAGAATATTCGGCTCTACCACTTCAGCAGACTCATGGAGACATTTTCGGAGATGTGAAACGTGAAAAACGTTGTGGACTCCAGCCAACTTCTCGGGTAGCTCTAATCTATAGGCCATTTTCCCAATTTTCTCGATAATAGGGAATGGCCCTACGAACCTTGGTGCCAGTTTTCCTGTGGTTCCAAAACGAACAACGTTCCTTAGCGGTGATACCTTGAGAAAAACTCTGTCTCCAACTTCAAATTCAAGGTCGGTCCTTCTCATGTCGGCATAGGACTTTTGTCTGTCTTGGGCCGTCTTCATCCTTCTTCGTATTAAGTCTACTTTCTCTGAAGTCTCTCGGATCATATCTGGTCCAAGTATGAGCTTATCCGTGGACTCCCACCAACAAGTGGGCGATCGGCACGGCCTTCCATATAAAGCTTCGAAGGGCGCCATTCCGATGGTTGCTTGATAGCTGTTGTTGTAGGCAAATTCCACCAAAGGAAGGTGGTCTTCCCATGTCCCTCCGAAGTCAAGGACGCATAGTCTTAAGAGGTCTTCCAAAACTCTGTTCACTCTCTCTGTTTGGCCGTCGGTTTGGGGATGATAGGCTGTGCTCAAGCATAACTGCGTTCCTACTGCTTCTTGCAGACTTCGCCAAAACTCACTGGTGAAGATGGGGTCTCGGTCACTAACAATGCTAGATGGTATTCCATGGAGTCGCACGATTTCCTTAAGGTAAAGTGATGCTAGGGATGAGGCAGTTCTTTTACTTTTGACAGGTAAAAAGTGGGCGCTTTTAGTAAGCCTATCCACTATTACCCAAATGCTAGTGTTGCCTCTCCTAGACCTAGGCAGCCCATCGATGAAGTCCATTGAGATGTTATCCCACTTCCACTGCGGAACCTCCAAAGGATGTAGCAGTCCGCCAGGCTGTTTCTGTTCCGCCTTAACCTGTTGGCACACCATGCACTTAGAAACGAATTCTGCCACGTCCTTTTTCATGCCGTTCCAAAAGAAAGTCCTTTTTATGTCTTTGTACATTTTATCTCCGCCTGGGTGTATCGTCATCTTGGAGTGATGTGCTTCCTCAAGAACCTTCTTTACTAAATCTTTCGTCTGTGGGACGCATAGTCTTCCGTCTCGCCTTAGCAAACCCTTATCGTCGATGGAGTATCTGTTGAGGTGACTTGAAGTCTCACCCCTAATTAGCCTATCAATTGTTTCCACAAGCTGAGGGTCTTCGCGTTGTGCTGTCCCTACCGAGTCCACTAAAGTTGGGCGCACTTCGAGAGATGCTAGCAAACCTGGTACGAAATCGGAGGAGGGCCTAAAGTCGAAGCTGGCTATAAACTCTAGGCTTTGTCTTTCAACAAACAACGGGCTTAGGGTCAATTTCTTTCGGCTCAGCGCGTCTGCTACTACGTTGCCTTTGCCCGGAGTGTAGGAGATTTCGAAATCGTACGAGGCAAGAAACTCCATCCACCTTTGTTGCCTCAAGTTAAGATCTTTCTGCGAGAAAAGATATTTCAACGATTTATGGTCAGTGTAAAGTTCGAACTTCTCACCTAGGAGATAGTGTCGCCAAGACTTGAGTGCAAAGACAATGGCGGCTAACTCAAGATCGTGGGTTGGGTAGTTCTTTTCGTGCACTTTCAACTGCCTCCCACCATAAGCTACTACCCATCCTTCTTGCATTAAGACAGCGCCTAGCCCTGTCCCACATGCATCCGTATAAACAGTGAACATCTTGCTCCCATCTGGCAGCGTCAAAACTGGGGCTGTTGTGAGAGCCCTTTTCAGTCGTTGGAAAGCAAACTCGCAATCCAAGTCCCAATTGAACACTAGATTCTTCTTAGTCAATTTCGTGAGCGGAGCTGAGATTTTCGCAAAATCCCTTATAAACTTTCGATAGAAACCCGCTAGTCCTATAAAGCTTCGGACCTCAGTTGCATTCCTTGGTGTCTTCCAATCCTGTACCGCCACTACCTTAGCAGGGTCCACTGCTAACCCTTGTTTGGATACTATGTGCCCAAGGAACCTCACCTCTTCTCTCCAAAAGTGGCATTTGGAGAATTTGGCTTTTAGTTGATGGACTCGCAAAGTTTCCATAATTGCCCTTAAGTGCTGAGCATGTTCCTCTTCACTCTTTGAGAAGATAAGGATATCATCTACGAAGACCACTACGAATTTGTTGAGGAAATCTCTAAATACCCTACTCATTAGGTCCACGAAGTAAGCAGGTGCATTTGTCAAGCCGAAAGGCATGACAAGCCATTCAAAGAAGCCGTCTGGGGTTCTGAATGCCGTTTTATCGATGCTATCTTCAGCCACCCTTAGCTGATGAAAACCGGTTGCTAAATCGAGTTGGGAGAAAACAGACGCTCCTACAAGTTGGTCAAACAAATCGTCAATTCTAGGGAGAGGGTGCCTATTCTTTTTCGTTAGCTTGTTGAGCTCCCTATAGTCAACACATAGACGGAGTGAACCATCCGCCTTTGTAGCGAACACCACTGGAGCGCCCCGTTCTGAAATGCTTCTCCTAATGAACCCCTTCTCTAGAAGCTCTTTAATCTGTTTACTGAGCTCTTTCCTTTCTCGTGGAGCCATATGTCTAACGGGCAACGCAACGGGCTTTGCATTATCTACAAGATATATGCGGAAGTCTATTTCCCGCTTCGGAGGTAAGCCCTTCACCTCTTCAAAGACATCCGGATATTCCCGGACCACTCTAACTGATTTCAAATTTTCAACAGAGGCATCTAGCGATTCAAGATAACTAAGCATAACCGCATACGAGGGATTACAAGAAATTTCCAAAGTATTACCGAGCTGGGTTAGGAGCCTAACAACCCTTTTCTCACAATCAAGGATGGCCCCATTACTGGATAGCCAATCCATACCCAAAATCAAACCATACCCCGAAAAGCCCAAAACAAAGGCACTACATTGAAATTCTACACTTAGAATAGAAATTTTCAATCCTACACAGATCATAGACAAATGAGCTGGGCCCCCAATTGGGTTTGAAACAATTAAGGGGTCCTCTACCATACTAGTTTTTTAGGTGCAGAGATTCTACTAAAGCAGACGAGATAAAGGAGTGTGATGCGCCAGAGTCAAATAAAGTGCGAACGGGGTGATCATAAAGATAAACTACACTTTCTACAGAAGTATTTATACCTCGCTGTTGCAGAGGTGGCGCTTCCAGCACATGAACCTGTGCCCCTGGGGTGGATCTAGCCCTCTGCCCCTGTCCTCGTTTCTTTGGGCAGTCCTTAGCCCTGTGGCCTGTCTCACCGCAAGAAAAGCACCCACCATTCTCCTTGGCCTTCTTTTTCCGGCAGTCCTTAACTAAGTGCCCCACTTTGCCACAGAAATTGCACTTCCTCTTCTCTTTGTTGCCTTTCCCGCCTTTCTTAAAGTCTGTCTTTTTAGGTTGCAAACCCTCTTTCTTCGCTTGAGAGCTTTCTGCCTTTGTCTCCTTCTTGCCCTTATCCTCTTCATTCAGCAATGCCATTTGCACCAATCTTTCATACGTGGCTCCCATGGGTATACGGGTCATGGCCAAACTGTGTAATGGCTCATTCAACCCTTTGACGAAACGGAGAGCCTTCTTGTGCGGGGTATTGACTAGGTCAAGCCCAAACCTAGCCAACTCATCAAACTGATTCACATACTCTCTGACTGTCTTGTCCCCTTGCTTAAGAAATAAGAATTTTTCCAACTGCAAACTTCTTTCCGCATCTGAGAGAAATTTAGTCTCAAACCTTGCCCTAAAGTCCTCCCATGTCTCCACTGGTCTTTCAGCATTAGTGACTTCCCACCAGTAGGAAGCCTCGCCCTTCAATAGCCACACTGCCAATTGTACTTTTTGTCTATCCTCTACCTCAAAGATGATGAATAGGTCCTCCGTTTCTTTCAGCCAATTTCTAGCTGCCACGAAGGACTTAGTTCCATGGAAATCCCTTCCTCCCATAGCTTTAAAATCTTTACATATCTTAGCGAACGCGTTTCCCCGAGGAGGAGGTGGAGGAAAAGGTGCCGCTGCAGCTGGATGATTTCCGGCAGCTGGGGGAGGAGGAATGGTAGGACCTGGCTGAGTGGCTCTTGCTTCTAAGAACCGTCTAAACCAACCAGGTATTGGCACCCCTTCCGGCAAGTTAAGTTCTTGGGACATGCTGAAAAAGGATAGATTCAAAACGAAGGATAAGAGATAATACCTATGGCTTTGGGGAGTGGACTTTGCCTTTTTAAAATAAAATAATATTTTTTTCTTTTAAAAATGCTTCTTTAAATTTCCTTTTTGGAAGTAATTTTTCAAAACTTTTTATCTTATCTGGTAAACCTATGCTCTGATACCAAGTGAAACACCCCACCTCCGTTAGGGTCACTCTCAAAGGGAATGCCCTAATTTTGGTGGAGGCTTATAAGTATAAGTCACAGATATACAAGACAGATATAAGAACACATATTTGTAAACAGCGGAAAAAACAACAAACTTTATTTCATAAAGTCAAATACGTGTTACAACAACATCCTTTCCAAAAACATAACATAACACTTTCATAATCTGTCTTGATTACATCTTTTAAAGAAGCATAAATAAAACATGGATAAACTGCAAAGGCCCCATAGTGGATTGTCCAAAGCCATAGTTCAAAGTGAAAAGGTCCAAGCAATACATTTCTCTTCTTCAAGCTGGATGGTAAGGCTGGTCAAGCTGCTGTGTTCCCTCCCTGTGGACCTGGGGGGGGAAACGGAAGAAAAGAAGACGAAAGAAAAGCAGAGTCAGACATAAAGCCTGAGTAAGTCTAGTACTATTTTGTCTATGAATAAAGAACTGGGTATGATAAGTATAAACAAGAAGTGGGCAAGCACTATAAACTTGGTTAAGTTGTCCAGGGTCGAATATACTATCGTACCCCATGTAAATCTCTGAACCCATATAAACTAGTTTCCAACTGGCACCCCATAATCAGGGTAAAGTGATCCATTCTACGATGATCGGCTCCTATTCGCATAGTTACATGTGTCTTACGGCCCCCGATGTTGTAGTTACCTATGCTGGTCCCACCATGGGGTGTATCAAGTCCCATGGTGGCGGCCCGACACAACCTTAGAATGCACAGGTATGCTACTGGTGTCCAGTGCCTTATTTTTCTGCGCCGGAGTGTGTGCACGCCCGCACCCCGTTAGAACCTACACTGCTACACCACCGCCGTCGATTTGACCTCTTACAATCAGCCCAGTAATCGTGCCCCACCCTGCCTAGTTTCAGGGTATCCTGATACACCTTCTAGGGTTACTGCTGAAAAGGGTCCCCCGTTACTAGGTTTTCTATCTCTAGCCAACATGCTAAGTTGGTTAAGTGTTTTCTAACCTAACCCCCACCAGTCCGTTTAGTTTAGCATGTTCCATTTTGATTAAGTCTTTAGTTCACTTAATCCTAACAATCCTGACTCAGCCTTAATTGTCTTATTAAGGCCCTGACCTCTCACATTAGACAGGTATTGTTGTGGCTGCCTGTTGCCGGTTGGTTCCGGGCAGTCTTACGCCACAACTCAGTCTAACCTCGGGTCCTTATTGGGCTCCATGTTTAACCTCCCACATTGGATAGGTATTGTTGTGACTACTGGACAGCCGGGCGGTTCCGGGCAGGTTTACATCACAACTCAATCCAACCTCGGGTTAAACACATCGTATTTTCTACATTTACATATTTTGTCTTTCTTCTTTATTTTCTTATATGTAAATATTTGCGGCCAATTATTAAGTTAATGGTGTAAAGGTTACACCAATCATGGGCCCAACCCATACTTAAACTTGGGCCCTTCTATTTTATATTTTCATTCATTAGTAATTTTAACCCAACGTTATTTTCCCCCGTTTTACACGTCCGTTTATTATATATATATTGGGCTTAGCCTTTTAAAGCCCAATTTAGCCATGCGAAAAGGGGAGGCTTAAAGCGTGATTACATACACAAAAAGGGGAATGTGAGCGCATGAACTTGCAATATGACGTTGGAAATACAAAATAGAAACTGGTGTACTTGCATAGTAGTGACATATACTTTGGTCATAAAGCATAGGTGACATGAATCAAAGCATGTGAACTTGTAGTTGAGATAAGAATCTAAATTGGGTATCATTATTGACACATAGTCATAACTACAACATGAACCTATACTTTTATTTAGGCATAATGTCAAACATAAGCATGGCATAAATATTTCCAACATAAGCATGGCATAATGTCAAACATAAGCATGGCATAATGTCAAACATAAGCATGGCATAGGTATAGTTAAATTTGTTCACATAACCATGGCATAAATATGAAATCATGATTTTTACTTTAGTCATGTAAACTTGCAAAAAGGGATTTTTGAATCTAACCTAGCTATGTACCACATATGTCATCATATAATTCTTGTAAACAAGATAGACTTAATCATGGATTTCAATTATGCCAAATATCATTCATAGCCTAGCCATATTCATAAGTTTGCAAATAGGTTTTCTAGTACAAAAGCATGGCTTAATACATGATGCCCAATTTTCAACATAATTTCATATGGATTATGATAACCCAAACCTATTCCAATTACTTCATAAAAATGACGTTTGTATAAAAATACACATTATGATGGCATAGTAGCAAAGCCCCAAACTTGCATGAATTTAAATCAACTACATACATGTAGCTTCAACATGGATTACATAATTTGCGAAATATTCCAAACGTATACTTGCATAGAACTACCGCATGTAGTTCTTTATAATTGAATAACATAATTCAAGAATATCCAAACGCATATAATATTTCAAATTGATAAGAACGCACAAATACGAATTACTTTATTGCCACAATTCAAGCATACAAACCAACACAATTATTTGTTCATACCAAAGTAATACTCTACTTACAATGGTTGTAGCGAATTCTCTAATTTAGGAAATTAGAGATGCGACTGCTTTTGACGTAGGCGTTGATTTGATTCGTTTGAATTGCTTTAGGCTTTAGAATTTTCCTCCTAATCTTCTCTCCAATTTGGTGGCTACCCCTAGTCGTTCCTCAGCAACATGGCGGCTTTGTTCTTATTTTGAATGAATAGATTAGGGTTTAGTCTAGGGTTGTTCTATTAGAGGTAATGAATTGATTAGAGCCATTGATGTTGCTTGGATTGATCGTAGCCATTCATTAGGAAGAGAGACCAATTAGAGCCTGCCACCTAGCCCTAATGACAAAGCAGACCACAGAAAATCGACCAACAGAGAATAGGCCAGCCGGGTTAGACTGGGTTCGACCTGGCTCTGGACCAGGTCGACACCCCTGTCGACAGCCCTGTCGACAGGCCTGTCGACCTGGTTAGACCATGTCGACAGCCCAGTCGACCTGGGTGCGTGAGGCGGTTGTTCTTCCGCCCTGGCCCATTGGGCCCCACTTTTAATTTTTTAAACTGTTTTATTCTGTTTGAATTTTAAATTTAATTCAGAAACTTCTGAAGGCCATATCTTCTTCATACGGACTCCGTTTTTCGAAAACTCGGACTCTATTTCGCGTATTTTTCCGAGACGAACGTAATGGCCTATCCCGTTTCCCTTAGTTCTTTGATTAAAATTAATTATACTTTAATTTATGGATTTCACAGTTATAGAATTCGCGGGGTGTTACAGGAAAACCCTATCCTCTAGCTTGTGTTGCATTATGTGAAGGGACTTGGGTCTTATAATAGCTTTATTTTTTCAAAAAGCATTGCGCTGTTTTGTTATATGCACCGGTATTCATGGGAGGAAACCCGTTCCGTGTTATACGGCGTGGTCCCTTGATGTATCTGATTTAAAGTAAAGCTTTAAATAACAGTTTTAGTTCTCACACCAGTCACATGACTGGCATGGAGTTTATTGTTTTAACATAAACTCTGGGTGCCCTTATTTTGACACGGGAGCTAGTAGTTTTGGTCTTGTAAATTTATATTCATAGGAACCTGGTTTACAGCTGGAATGATATCCGGAAAGCTCTATATCCGTATATCTCTTTCAGTTGTGTTTTGTATTATTTTTCCGTTGCGATGTATTTAAATGTAATTTAAATCTCTGATATTTTATGATGTATATTATTTATTCATACTCTGTATATTCTTGCATTCTGATGTAATTGTTGTAATAAATAATGAAATGTTCTTCTGTTTGAGTTCCAATTTGTCATATTCTCAATTCAATTCGGGTCTTCCTTCACGGGGAAGTTTGGGTCGTCTCAGCTGGTATCAGAGCTTTTGTTTACAAAGCTCGAGAACAAGACACATTAGAACCAAACAAAAGAATTCATCAGAGATTGGATTAGTAATATCCAATGAGGAATGACTCGTTAGAGACGGGATCAGTAGTATCCTAGAACGAGTGTGAAGAGAATATTTTTAAAATGAAAACAAATTTTGTTTTGAAAATTTGAACTTAATTATTCGTATTTGAATATTTATTTGTATTGATTTAAACAATCCTGTATATAAAGATTTTGCATATACGTCTGATCCACGTACATTCGAGGTTTTAATATACTGGATAGGTATTGAATCACACCGTAGTCGCCCGGAGATGATTCTGATGATTGATCGATCATCATCAGAATTTATGTTCGATTGCCGAAAGTGGGATATCTATATATTTCCATTAGACTGGTGTGAGAACTAAAACTTACATAAGATTATTTGTTGTGATTTGGCATCAAAAATCTGATTTTTGGACTATGTATCAAAATTATGAATTTGAAATGATAATCAACTAATTCATTGTTGATTGTGTTGTTTGATTATTGGTTGAGTAATTAAAATTTGAACCCTTTAGCCAAATTGTACCAAATATTGAATTATATTGAAAATTAGTCACATTTGCATGCATATACATGTACTTACATTGAACAGGTCATAGCAAGGAGGCTAGAGAAGAGGAATAAAAATTTTGGTCCGACAAATAGGTATATGTTTACTAATTTCTTTGGGTTTGGATGATTTTATGAGCCGATTGGCTAGCCGCTTGGCTTTTTCTTTTTCTTTTGGATTGGTGAGGGCCATGGGAGGCTATTTGAAATATCCCGAAGCCCCCGGTGCAGGGGAGGTTATGGCGAAATTTTTCGAAAATTTAGGGTGTTAGCCAAATTTTTGAAAAATTTGAAAATTTCTTAGAAACTGAAAAGTAGAAGAACTTAAGCCGTAATGAAAGTTGAGTTGATTTGTAAAACAACTTTCGGCTTCGTTCCTTTTTGGGGACGAAAAGTTTTAAGTGGGGGGAGATTTTAATAACCCGGAAATCCGAGCCAATTTAAATTTTTAATTTTGGCAATTTTAGTGAATTTTGAATATTTAAAATGGATTATTTTAAATAATAACGACGAGAAATTTATTTTGAATAGAAATAGAACGTATATTTTTATTTGAATCATCGTTAGAATATAAATATTTATTTTGAATTATAAAAGTAATTGAAAATGGCGCGATAGTTCGATACTTCGATTTCAAATTTCAAATGAATGCACAGGGTTCAAAATAAACCGGATTATGGCAAAACCAAAAATATTTGAATCTACTTGAGAATATCTTTCCAACGAGTCCGAAAAATTGAAATTTCATAGCGGGAATCAGAAGTTATGTCTAGTTGAAAATTCAAAATAGTCGGTGTAGAAATCTGGCCCTTAAAAATGGAAATTTTGCAAACGACCTCGATTTTCGACGAAACCACTTTTGTTGGATCTGTGATGTCAAGTTACTGCTAAGTTTCAAAATTCATAATTTTCTGAATCAATATGTGAGCGTGGCAAAGGAAAACGCGTTTGACCAGTTTTAGTAGATTTTAATCGACTGGAAAATGGTCATTTTTCAAATGGTCTCAGAATTCGATGAAATTAGTTTTGCTAGGACCGTATCGTCAATACGAAGCTAGAAAATATTTTTTGGTAATTTTTAGAGTCTGTATGTGGCCCCAGTAAATTGAAATGTGCATTCAAATTCAATATATAGATTTATATTTTGATTTTGACAGAAATTGATCGTAACGATCGAATTGGCTAGCGTGACATATTCCATTGTGTTCGGAATGGGGGTATTTAGCTAAGGGCGACAGTCGTTGGGTTGGAATCAGGGTTCAAAGGCAAAATCCACTTTTGTTTGGAAAAATTAAAATTAAATAATTATATATATATATATTCCCCCACACCCTTTTCTTTTGTCGTTGACTTCAGAAGAAAGCAAAAAAAAAAAAAACAATTCCCAGACCCGACATTCCCCATCGCGATCGACGTCGCCCCTCCTTCACAACTGCCGCCACCGTTGCCGATCTTCCAGCATCCCCTCCGACCGCCACAGCTCCCCTTCTTCTCCTCCTCCGCCTCTCTCACCCCCAATTACGTGAAAACCTAGCCCCAAAAGCCTACAGACCCTCCGCACCACCCTAAACCCGCCCCCTTCAGTCGATCCACAACCCGACATCCCGTCGCCCCCTGATGCCCCTCTCTATCCTCCTGCTTCCATAAAGCTTTGCCCTTTACCACCAAAACAGCCACCGTAGGCCTCACTCCGATCACCCTTGCTCCTCCGCCAACTCCTGTCCGCGCTGACAGCTTCCACCACCAACTGAAGTGCGAAAACAGTAAGAGTTTATTTTATTTTTCATTTTTACTTAAGGTAATTAGTTTTAAAGTTATAAAAATTAGTTTTTGTATATAAATAAATAATAAAAATTGGTTTTTTATTTGTTTACATGGTAATATAAGTGTTAGATTTTTAAACGAAGAAAAGACTAGATTTTTATTAAAGAAAAGACTAGATTTTTATTAAAGAAAAAGTTAGGTTTCTAATTAGCTAAAGGTTATAATTTTAATTAGCGAAAAATGAGATTTTTAACATAGGTATAGCGATATAAAAATATAAACTTTGTACATGAAGTTATATAATAAAAATGTGATTTTTATTATGAGGAGAGCGATGTAAAAATATAATCTTTGTGATGTATGGAGCGTTGTATGAAAATATGATTTTTATATAGTAGAGATTATAAAAATATGATTTTTATAAGATAGAGAATATAAAAATTCAATTTTTATATATATGAAGAATATAAAAATTCGATTTTTATATATAGAAAGTAGCGATATAAAAATTGAATTTTTATAATATGGCTTTGAAACAAAAATGTGACTTTCAACATATGTCGCGTGAAATAGATCTCGATATAAAGCACGGTGAAGATTTCCTACATATGAAGAGTCGCGGTGACTTGGTTTAGCTAGTCGGTGAGAACTTCTCACTTTAAATTTTCTTTTCTAGTTAAAAATATATACTAGGATGCAGACGGTGCTTAGCAGCACCCGACACCCGTCGTCCACAGACCATGGATGGCTTGTTTGTTTGTGTTTAGATTGATTTGTTTGTGTGAATTTGCTAAATGATGTCGAAATAAAATATATATCCATGTGTTGAAATAAAATATATATTCATGTGTTGAAATAATATATATATATATTCATGTGTTGAAATAAAATACATATTCATGTGTTGAAATAAAATATATATTCATGTGTTGAAATAAAATATATATATTCATGTGTTGAAATAAAATATATATTCATGTGTTGAAATAAAATATATATTCATGTGTTGAAATAAAATATATATATTCATGTGTTGAAATAAAATAAATATTCATTTACAAATCGAACGATTTGTTTATATACACCGATTTGACTGATTTGATTGGGACGATAAATTTTACACTTCGCCCAACTGCACAAATAAATTATGTGTTTGATTGATTGAAACCCCACACGGGTGTTGGGATGATATTGATGTACACTAATCCCAATTGTTTAGTAGTATGTCGACCGATGGTTTGACAGACTGTGTAAGCGTTACTTATCTATATTTAATGCTTATGCAGTGGTGTGGTGCACTCTGGATGATGGTTGATGATTTATCGTTGCTATTATATACATGTGTTGTACGGAATCCATATAATTAACATTATATGGTAATTAATTGGGCCTCATTCTAATTTGGAAAATTCATGTGTTGAAAAGAATGAAAACTCATGTGTTGAATAATATAAATTCATGTGTTGAATAGAATGAAAATTCACGTGTTGAATAATATAAATTCAAGTGTTGAATAGAATGAAAATTCATGTGTTGAATAATATAAATTCATGTGTTGAATAGAATGAAAATTCATGTGTTGAATAATATAAATTCATGTGTTGAACAGAATGAAAATTCATGTGTTGTATAATATAAATTCATGTGTTGAATAGAAAAAAATATTCATGTGTTGAATAAAATAAATATTCATGTGTTGAATAGAAGAAAACGTTCATGTGTTGAATAAAAGTCGTGTTGATTAGATTGGCGCCATTTTGACGTGAACGATATTTATATCGATTTTATTCATTTTCATAATGAATATTGAGAAGGAAGTGATTTCAAAATATAACATTTTGAAAATATTACCATTTGTATATCGATGATGTGGAATATTCAATTTTGATTTGAAATTGAATATGAAGTTGAAATCATTTTGAAAACGAATTTAAAATGATTTATAAAATATGTTTTAAAAGGAAATTGACGAAATATATGCAATATATATATATATATATATATATATATATATATATATATAATGGCCTGAATAGAACGCGCCGCGCTGCAGCATTTCGCGAATTTCGACCGTAGACTTCGAATGGATATTACGGGAGATCCGACTGCCGGATTCTCCTAAAACCGGAACCGTTGGTTCGTATCGAAAATATCTTTCTAACGAATATTAGAGATTTGAAATCTAAGGGTTGGATTTGGAATTATGCTCAAATCAAATTTGGAAAAGGTCGTTGTAAGTGCAGTTCGATGGTCGTTGATGGAAATCGACTATACGAGCCTTGATAAAATTATTAAAAATAGTAATAATTTGTGTAAAATCATAAGAAAGGATTTGTGAAGAATTGGGATGAAAAGTTCTAAATTTGAAAAGATAAAAATAGATTTTTATCGAAATGAACTAGTTTTGAACTAGAATTATAATTCCATTTATTTTTAAAATAAATAAAGTGGATTTGAAATAGTTTTGAAAATAGCCAGAATTTCCAATAATTGAATTGGAATGGATTTGTATTGAAATTGTCTTTGGAATATTTCGATGTTGGATTTTGTGATCATACAGATATTGTTATAGAAATTTGAAAGATATATTTATATCGTTATTTCCAATACGATATTTGTGGGTCGTAGAATTTGATATTGAATATAAGCCAATATATTTTCTATTCAGAGCCTTGTATTTAATATCAAATGGTATTTGGGTTTATCTTGAACCGTGTTTTAGATGAAACTGGTTCTTTAATCCAGTTACAGACAGGATATTGATTTTTGGGAAAATTAAAACCAAGTGGAGTTTTAATGAATCTTTAATTAGATTGAAATAATCGAGGATGGAGTATCACCAGTTTTGCTCTAGGCGATAGTTAAATCTTTAATTAGATTTGAACGTGAAATGGTAATTGAATTTACCGATAACACCGTGGTGTTAGATATGAAGTATGACCAGTTTTACTTCATGGGATGAATAGGTTGGGATTGAGAAATAAAATAAATGATTACTTTGGTGTGGTTCGCTAATCCCGACTAGTTTGAATTGATATTCAAAAGAAGATTAAAGAATAAATTTAAAGAATTTATCTTTGATAAAATTAATGGGAACCGTTCCCAAAGTATAAGAATATTTGAATAAAAGAATATTCTAAATTGGAATGAGGCATACGTTGTGTTTGTGTAACACTTGTTTATTATATACGTGAGTTATTCAGAAAGACCGGGTTTATCTCATTCTTAATAACTGATTCGACGTGGTGTCGAGGACGAAGACGGTGGTCGAAGACCGGAGGTCTTCACATCGTTTGGGTGATTACTGATGATCTTGATTGGGCTGTACACCCAAGAGGAGGGAATCAGTTGGTGATCGTCTAGACGTACTTGGAGATCGATGAATATGAGAGGTACAAGGTGCCTCCGGTTTTGTTCAGACCAGAACGAACTTGTAAATGGACTGTGTGTCTGACATTGGATTTTATCCTGTGTGATAGATTTCTATTAAATATATCTATTTGGCGGTGGAGAATTTATTCTCTTGCTTAATGCCCTTCTCTGAGATGTACGAGCTCAGGGGTTATATATTGATGGATATCAATCACATGGAGTGAATTGCATTTGTGGCATGCCTAAGTGGCAATTGATCAAGGCTTCTGTTGAAAAGCAAAGTCTTGTGGTTGATGATCAAAGCACCGCCTGTGTGGCATAGCTTTGTGTAATGTTGATTCGCGAGCCTCACACCCCGGTTGTGAACCAGAAACGGGAGAGGGCCTTAGGGAGGACATGCGTTTCCTTCTAGCTGGGGTGGTGTCAGTGACCTACCATCCCTGACATTTATATTATTTTCACCTGTGTGGTTGTTGCTGTTGCGAGGCGCCTCAGATATATCGGTGACTGTGTGGAGCCGATGGAGTCATTTGGCTCATTTACGCCCCAAAGGGCAGGGAAACGTAGTGTTCAGGCATTTTAATCCACATCGGTGGAACGGCCGTGACGATCCAAGGGACGATGCATTCTGTTCCTAAGACTCGGTCTAGACGGTCTCGAATCGGTAGAGGACTATCTTTTGCCTCGGTTCATAGATGGAAACCCAACTTCCAATACGTGACTTTGTGGTTTTGATTGTAGAGCTTAGTATGGCAACATGATATATGGTACCCATGCCGTCTATGACTGATATTTATGATTGAAATTGTTTTGACACTATACACTTATAATAGTATCAAATGATTTGTTTTTAACATACCAAGCATGTTTGGCTATTATAAGGGAAAACCCTATCCTCTGGCTTGTGTTGCTTTGTGTGCCGGGACCTAGATCTTATAATAGCTTTATTTTTCCCAAAAGCATTGCGCTGTTTTGTTATATGCACCGCTATTCTTAGGAGGAAACCCGTTCCGTGTTATATGGCGTGGTCCCTTGATATATCTGATTTAAAGTAAAGCTTTAAATAACAGTTTTAGTTCTCACACTAGTCACATGACTGACCTGGAGTTTATTGTTTTAACCTAAACTCTGGGTGCCCTTATTTTGACATGGGCAGCTAGTAGTTTTGGTCTTGCAGATTTATATTCACAGGAACCTGGTTTACAGCTGGAATGATATCCAGAAAGCTCTGTATCCGTATATCTCTTTCAGTTGTGTTTTGTATTATTTTTCCGCTGCGATGTATTTAAATGTAATTTATATCTCTGATATTTTGTGATGTATATTATTTATTCATACTCTGTATATTCTTGCATTCTGATGTAATTGTTGTAATAAATGAAATGTTCTTCTGTTTGCATTTCAATTTGTCGTGTTCTCAATTCAATCCGGGCCTTCCTTCACGGGGAAGTTCGGGTCGTCTCAGGGATAAACCCAGTCTTTCTGAATAACTCGCGTATATAATAAACAAGTGCTATAAAAACACAACATCCGCCTCATACCAATCCATAATGTTCCTTTATTCAAATATTCCTATACTTTGAGAAAGGTTCCCATTAATTTTATCAATGATAAATTCTTTAAATTTATTCTTTAATCTTCCTTTGGATATTATTTCAATCTAATTAAAGATGCATTAAAACTCCACTTTGTTTTAGTCTTCCCAAAAATCAATATTAACGATTGTTTAACTTGGGAAATCATATCCTGTCTTTAACTGGGTTAAAGAACGAATGTCATTTAAAACACAGTTCACGAGAAACCCAAAATCACATTCCATTCCATCAGCCTCTAACCGTAAATTAGCAAGTGAACAATTCCTCAAGTATTAACCCCGAAGGCCGAAACCAACATCGGATCAATACCCAGGAAACAATTCAACTTAACTAATCTCCAGTTAGTTTCTGATTCTCTTAACTCCATTGTTAATCGGGTTAAAGAACCTGTGTTATCTAAAACACCATTCACGATAAGCCCAAAATCCAATTTCAATTCAATTCCAATTAAATATATTAAATTGGAAAACTTTACTTTGGAAATTTCCCGTTAAATCTTAATAAAAAGATTTATAAATTCCAAATCTCATTTCACTATAAATCAGGTTAAAGAACGAATGTCATTAAAAACACAGTTAACAACAAACCCAAAATCCAATCAGTCTCTAACCGTAAATTAGTAAGAGAACAATTCCCTAAGTATTAACCCCGATGGTCGAAACCAACATTAGATCAATACCCAGGAAACCATTCAACTTAAGTAATCTCCCGTCAGTTTCTAATTTTCTTAACTACATTCGATTCAAGAACAGTAGAATTAAAGATACCATTCACGACAAACCCAAAATCCAATTTGATATTAAATACAAGGCTCTGAATAGAAAATATATCGTCTTATATTCAATATCGAATTCTTAAACCAACAAATACCGCATTGGAATAACGATATATATATCTTCCAAATTCCTCCACAATATCCGTGTAATCACGAAATCCAATATCGAAATATTCCAAAGATAATTTCGATTCAAATCCATTCCAATTCATATATTGGAAATTCTGGTTATTTTTAAAACCATTTCAAATCCAATTTATTTATTTAAAAAAATATTAGATTTATGATTCTAGTTCATACCAGTTCATTTCGATAAAAATATATTTTTATCTTTTCAAATATGGAAATTTTTCATAACAATTCTTTCCAAATCATTTATTATGATTTTACAAAAATTATTGATATTTTTAATAATTTTTTCAAGGCCCGTACAGTGAATTTCCATAAACGGTCGTCGAATTGCACTTACAACGACCTTTTCCAAATTTGATTTGGACATAATTCCAAATCCAATCGTTAGATTTCAAATCTCTCATACTCGTTAGAAATCTCTTTTCGATATGAACCCAACGGTTCCGGGTTTAGGAGAATCCGACGGTCGGATCTCCCGTAATGTCCATTCGAAGTCAATGGTCGAAATTCGCGAACTGCCGCGGCGCGGCACATTATATTCAGGCCATTATATATATATAATATATATATATATATATATATTTCGTTGATTTTCATTTAAAACGTATTTTATAAATCGTTTTAAATTCGTTTTCAAAACGAATTCAACTTCATATTCAATTTCAAATCAAAATTGAATATTTCATACCATCGATATATAAATGATAATATTTTCAAAACATTATATTTCGAAGTCATTTCCTTTTCGATATTCATTATAAAAATTAATAAAATCGATATAAATATCTTTCAGGTCAAAATGGCGTAACTCTAATCAACTCGGCTTTATATATTTAAATATATTCGTATCCATACCAAATCGAACATCAAAATCATATTTTGATCTTTTACTGAATATTATTTTAAAATATTCTTTCTTTCTGAACTGGAATTTGAAACAGTCAATTACCATATAATTTGATTTATATGGATTTCATACACACATGTACACAACAACCATGAAACACTGTCAGTCACCATCCAAAGTGCATTCTACACTGCATAAGCATCAAATATAAATATTTAACGCTTACACGGCTTGTCAACCAATCGATTGACATACAGCTAATTATTGGGATGAGTGTATGTCATATATCATCCCCATACCTGTGTGGGGTTTCAATCAACAAATAATAAATTTTATTTGTGCAGTTGGGCGATGTGTAAAATTTAACATCCCAATCAATATCAGTCAAATCAGTGTACATAAACAAATCATCCGATTTGATTATGAATATTTATTTTATTTATACACACGTTAAAAATCATATTTTTAACTATAAAATATTTTTAACAATAAAATGTTTTATTCCGTTCCACAACACACAATCAATTTTCACAACAAATCAATCAAACAAACAAGTCGTTCATGATCTGTGGACGACGGGTGTCGGGTGCTGCTAAGCACCGTCTGCATCCTAGTATATATTTTAACTAGAAATAAAATTAAAGTGAGAAGTTCTCACCTTTGCGTTCCACTCCGTCATTCTTTGATTGTCGATCTATGTAGCATTATATGCTAAAAAATATATTTTTAACCAATCAATAATTATTTCTTTGTATGATTATTCTATGAATAACATACATAGGTTAGATATTATATTTTTATCTTTTTAAAAATAGTTTCATACTTTTATAACAACGCTACATAGTTAAAAATCCCATTTTTATACCGCTACTATATAGATAAAAATCGAATCTTTCTACCGCTAATGAATATATAAAAATCACGTTTTTATGCCGATACCATATAGATAAAAAACAAATCTTTCTACCGCTAATAAATATATAAAAATCACATTTTTATTTTGCTACCTATATAAAAATCACAATTTTATTTCGCTACCTATATAAAAATAACATTTTTATTTTCTCTATTATGTAAAAATCATATTTTTATTATCTGTGTAATATAAAAGTCATATTTTTATTACCTATATAATATAAAAATCATATTTTTATTGTAGGCTATCATAAATAAAAATCCTATCTTCAAAACGATTTCATTTATATGAAGATCATATTTTTCCAGGAATCAAGATCATATTTCTCTATGTATAAAGGTCTAATCTTTTTTAAATTAAAGATATAATCTTTTGCTATATTTATATATAAAAAAATCAAATTATTTATATAAATTAAAAATCTAAACTTTACATTGTCGAAAATTCTAACTTCGCTAATTAAAAGTTCTAACTTTATATAATAAGGCAAGAAAAAGATTTTTATATATAAAAAAAAACTAATTACACAGAATAAATAAATGAATGTAAATAAAAATAAACTCACCGCGAAATTGGGCTGAGGGGCGGCGTTCGAGGCCGGAGGCGGGCGCTGGAGGGCTGGAGCGGCGGTGGTCTAAGGGGACAGTGGCGATCTCGATTTTGGGATTTTGGGGGAGGGAGAGGGGGGATTTCTTGTACCGAGGTAGAAGGGGGCAGAGGAGAAGAAGATGTGACCGGGGGGGTTTTGGCGGAGGGGCGGCGCTTGCCCCGGCGGTGGCGTGGTGGCCAGTGCGGCCTAGAGGAGCGGACTTCCCCCCCTTTTTTTCATTTTTATTTTTGTAAACTCGTAATCGGTTTTGGAAGAGAGAAGGGGGGTTGACCCCCTTTTTCTATTTTATTTATTTATTTATTTTTAATCCCAAAAAGCAACTTTTAATTTCGACCCCAAAACGAGACCCAACGACTGTCGTTCATAGCTAATTACCCCTATTTCGAACACAATGGGATATGTCCGTTAAGCTGATTTGGCTGTTTCAATCAGTTTCCGTGAATATCAAAATATAAATCTATATATTGAATTTGAACGCTCATTTCAGTTTACCAAGGCCACATACAGCTCTAAAAATTACAGAAAAATAAATCTGGCTATGTTTTGACGATATAGTCCTAACAAAACTAATTTCGTTAAATTTGAAGACCATTTGAAAAATGACCAATTTCTGGTCGATCCAAATTGACTAAAACTATCAAAACACGTTTTACTGCGCCACGCTCACACATTGATCCCAAAAATTTTGAATTTGGGAACTAGAAATAATTCGACATCCTGGATCCAACAAAAGTGATTTCATCGAAACTGGAGGTCATTTGCAAAATTTCCATTTTTAAGGGCTATATTTCCATAACGACTATTCTGAATTTTCAACTGGACATAACTTTTTATTCCCGCTATGTAATTTTGATTTTTCAGATTCGTTGGAAAGATATTCTCAAATAGATTCTAATATTTTTAGTTTCGCTATAATCTGGTTTATTTTGAATCTTGTACATTCATTTGAAATTTAAAATCGAATTTTCAAACTACCGTGCCATTTTCAATTCCTTTTATATTTAAAAATAAATATTTATATTCGAACGTCGATTCAAATAAATATACATGTTCTAATTCTATTCAAAATAAATTTTCTCGTCGCTATTGTTTAAAATAATTCATTTTAAATATCCACAACTCACTAAAATTGCCAAAATAAAAATTTTAAATTGGCTCGGATTTTCCGGGTTGTTACAGAAATGCTATAGCTTGAGATGATATAAAATCTGGACCAAAAGATATCTCTTTTATGATTCTTTGTTTCTTTCTTATTTTTATCTGTTCATTTGTTACTTTCCTTTTATTTCTAGCAGAAGGTATGGTAACCAAGGTTTTAAATCTCGGATATCGGTAGTGTTTCGTCTTAGGGATTTTATAGACTCAATCTCGTATCGGGGGAGATCTTGGACGAGATGAGTCCAACTCGGGAGTTCGTCTCGGATTTCCATCTCATATTTGAAAGTTCAGATCGGAACAATCTCAAAGTACATGATATGTTAAAAAATGATATTTTTACAAATGATTTTCATGAATGCTATTAAGTACATAGTAACTTAAACTTCAATTACAAAATAAATTTATTATTTTTTATTTTGTGAAAGATTATTCATACTCTAAATCATAATATGCTTAAAACAGAAATATTTTTAGACATAAAACATTAAAAGGATCCAAAGCATTAAAAAATTCAGCATAAATAGACCATAAAATGCATAATTTCATTGATAACATGTATGTAAAAAACGAATATGGAAATCATAAGCATGGTAGAACATATATGAACAGACAATATGGTCATTTAACATGGAAAATGTAAAATAACAAAAGATTATCATGGCTAGATTTGAGTTTTTTGATTATTGTTCTAGTTTAGGCACATGTTTAAATTTAATAAAAAAAACTAAGATCTCGAACGATATTCCAGTATTTTTTCTTGGTTGATATATCGTTCGATATTGCAATATCTTAGACGATATATTCGAAAGAAGATTTGGAGTGATATTTGTTGTGTCGTTTCAGAAGGAGCCCAAAAGGAGATCTTGTAGGAGATCTCGGGAGATATTTGCGAGATTTGAAATAGTGGTGGTAACATCGGTTGGTGTTTGGATAATGTCAGGGTTTAATGACCGATTTGTGGTTGCATCACCCTTGAATTTATTTTAAATAAACTCAGCATACCTTAATTCAACAATCGTGTTTGATGACAAATCTAGTAGTCGGTATGCTTTAGAGTTTTTATCATATCCTACAAAAAAACTTTTCAAAGTTATTGGACCTAGTTTAGTCTGTTGTGGATCAGTCACCTTATAGAACGCAATACACCCCCAGACCTTTGTGTAGGTTATGTTTTCGACCATTCCATAGTTCATAAGTAGAAACTTTATTTTCCTTGAACAGATTCTATTGTGCAAATGACATGTAGACAACCATGCTTTCCCCCATAAGTTAAGTGGTAATTTAGCAGTTAATAACATAGAATTTTCCATATCAACCTAAGTTCTATTTTTCCTTTCAGCAAACCACTTTGTTGTGATGAGTATGGTGTAGTGTGCTGATGAATATTCCTATATTCTTCACACAAGTTAGAAAATTCAGCGGAGAAGTATTCTCCTCCTCTATTACTATGTAGGACCTTTGTTTTTCTACACTTCTGATTTTCAACTTCTGTTTTTTAACGTTTGAACATGTCAAACGCTTCAGCTTTATTTCTGAGCAAATACATACATGTGTATTTACAAAAATAATCAATAAACGTTATGAAATACATTTTCCACCTCAGGTTGAACTTCATTTAATTCACATATATTGGAATGAATTAAATCCAAGAGTTCCGAATTTCTTTCAATAGTAAGAATCGGTTTCTTTGTAATTTTGGCTTGTATACATAACTCATATTTATCATTAGTAAAAATAATAAGACCATGTTTTGCCATATATTTCAAAGATTTATAATTTAAATGCCCTAAACATGCATGCCATAAAGGAAAAGAATCAAGAGTATAAGCAGAACATTCATTTGTTTCATTTATATTGACTTTGAACATCCCCATTACATGCATAACCTTTGCCAACAAACATGCCATTTCTGGATAGAATTAAACAATCAACCTCTAAAACGCATTTGACACCACTCTTACAAAGGAAAACCAGATTCTTTTAAATATCAGGAACGTGGAGTATGTTAGTGAGAGTGATCTTCTTATTAGAAGCAAAATGAATCTCTAAATATCCTTTTCCTAGAAACTTTGCACCATTTCCCATGAGCACTTCTTGTTGATTTGCCAATTCTATGTAGGTTTTGAACAACCCTCTGTTCTTGCAAACATGAACTTTGCATCAAAATGGAACCACCTATCCAAAGATTTTTTTTTTTTTTAGCAATTTCCATGTGCAAGTCAGATATCATGTCTATCTGCAATTCTAAAACCATATCAGCGATTTCCTAGACTTTATCATTCTCAACCATATTTGCATTTTTAAACTAGCCTTTTTGTTTTGGAGGCGCTCTACACTATCATTTGAAGTGCCCAAGTTTCCCACAGTTATAGCAATCCTTGTTTTTCTTATACTTCGAATTAGAGTTGGCATCCGACTTTGTTTTCTTATTTGGCTTAAAGTTCTAGTTTTGACCATTCTTACTCTTCTTTCCAGAAGTAACATTGTTCACATTTGTTGTTGGAAAAACACCATCACGAATTCTATTCTCCTTTTCAATACCTATGTGTTTTCCAATCCTTTACAATGTGTGTTCTTCGGTCATGTGCAAGAGCTTTTTATGATAATTATTCCACTTAATTGGAAGTTTAGTAATAGTAGCCCCCACTTGAATTGACTCTAGAATTTGCACTTTTAAATCCGCAAGTTTTCCAACCAGAACATGTAAATCGTGCATTTGGTCCATAACAACGATATTATTTTTCATTTCAAATTCGAAATACAATAAGGTAAGAAACTTATATGTTCCAATTTTCTCTGTTTTGCACTTTGCTTCTAGTGCTTCCCAGATTTCTTTAAGCGACTTTGAAGGAGATTAGAGGTCATGCAGATGATCTGATAATGTATTAAGAATGTCTTCTTAGCATTGCATTTCATCTTCCCTGCGTTTCATCCTCTATTTCTTCAAATCGTTTTATCTTTATCAGTCGAAGGAGGAATTGATTGAAGTTTTTTACCCAGTACGTATGAAAGTAAGGAAAAACTTCATCTTTTTATGCCATCATGTGAAATTTGCTCCGTCCATTCTATCCAGCCTGAGAAAGTCCCGGTTTATCAGTTTGAAAGCGCAGATTCAGCACTGTTACCCATAGCGCATATTGCTTTAAGTTTGTAAAGGATCAGTGAACAAGTAAGTAGGGTTAGTTTTGAGGCACGTGCTCTCTTTTCTTAAAGCAATATCTGCTCCCACTCGCCTGAGTTTGCCAATGGGTAACGGCGGACTACTTCCCAGGATACAACAGAACCGAAACCCAGAAGAATGACAATGCCTGTGGGTTTATGGGATCTGTTATTGGTAGGAGATAATAGAAGAATATCTATGTACTAGAGGAGAGAGGAGAAGGGCGAAAGTTGTTCTACACTGGGCAAGTGCAAGGCGTATTTTTACAAGAAAAAGAGGCAAGAGCGTTGGGAGCAGTTGCTTACAATCAGACATGTATGTCCGTTCGGATTAAAAATATGACTATTGCCAACAGTCATATCATTTCCGTACGGTCACGCACGAGCCCACGTGCCCCAAGTGCCCATGTTTCCATCTTTTGACCATAATAATATTTTACAGGCCCAAGCCTTCATGCATACCCATCCAAGCCCCCATTCAAGTCCATGTCATTTTAATTCACAATATCATATACAAAGCATTCTTATATACCTTGGAATAATCCAAAAAACTTGGTGATGTATGACTTAATTTAATTGTTCCATTCATTAAAACAATTTTCCTTAACAATCCCCCATTAGATTATTTTATTGATGATGCTCAGTTTAATCTTAGCTAGAAATTACGCAACATATGTGGTATTCATTCGATTAAACACTTGGAAATCCATTATAAACAAGTCCTAAATTATTAGTTCTTTTTAGGTAACTAAATAATCTTCAAATTGCTTTCCAATGATCTATACTAGGGTTGCTAGTATTTCATGCAAGTTTGCAATTTTTACATGCTATATTGCATCTTGTATAATGCATTGCATACACTAAACTTCAAATAGCGCTTGAGTGTTCGAGTTGAGCAATACATCTTCCTTCATTTTTATTGAGATTGATATTCGAGTCTATTGGGGTACTGGCATCTTTAACTTTTAGATGCCCAAACTTTTGTCGCCTTTTTGAATATAATGTGGCTGATTTAGTGCATGTCCCCACTAACTTTTATACCCAGAATTATATCAACTTAATTTAAATCTTTCATTTTTATTTTTGAAGTTAAATAATTCTTGGTATATTGTATTCCTTTCAGGTTAGTACCGAATATTAATAATTATTCTATATATAAACAAATGACTACTACATATACCTTTGTAAACTTCGAGTAGATACATTTGTCTACATTATTATATGTATAACCATTTTGAAGTATAATTGAGTCAAATTTCTTGTGCCACTATTTTGGTGCTTGTTGTAATTTGTATAATAATTAGGTTGGTTTGCAAACTTTTCTATCATTTCCAAGAAGGATAAGACCCTCAGGTTGTTCCATGTAAACTTCTTCACTAAGTTCACCACTAAGGAAGGCTGTTTTGACATTCATTTTGTGGATATGCAACTAATAGATTGATGCTAATGCTATTTGTTCTCGAGTTGATGTAATTCTTGCAACCGAAGCGTGTGTATCAAAGAAATCAATTCCTTCCTTTTTCCAAAAACCCTTGTTTACTTATCTACATTCATATACTTGATTGAATCCGTGTGAGAGGTGCATATCACTTACCTATTCTCCAAAACAACACAAAATGATTGAAATATGATTCCAAGCAGCAAGGAATTTGATCCAAACTCTTCAATTCGATGATCTCTCCCTTGGAGTGATGTAGATCTAGCTTCAAACGAGTAGATCTTCGAATCTCTAAGCTTTAATCTCAAACTTTAATGGTGGAAAGGTGTAGAAGATGGAGCCATGGAAGATCACAAGCTCTTCCAAATAAGGGAATGGAGAAAGTAAACTATTCTCCAAAGCACTCACCCCATATTTATAGCCTTTCACAAGCCCACTGTTGGGCCTCCCCAAATCAGCCCAACAACGGTCTAAAAATTTGAACAACCAACTGTAAAATCTTAAAACAAGGGTTTCTCCCAAATCACTAAACCAAATGTTTAATGTAACCACTCTACGGAAAGTGAATCATCATTTCCTTTCCAATGGCACTGATTTCAACAACTGATTCGATCCGAGTCAAAGTTTTGCCCTGTACATGAATGACTAGGGCAAAATGGTCATAAACAAAATTGGTAAAAATTATGGACATGATTCACATCCCCATAAACAACATATCACTCCAAATGTTGGAGTGATATTTGTTGTTTCGTTTCAGAAGGAGCCCAAAACGAGATCTCGGAGGAGATCTCGGGAGATATTTGCGAGATTTGAAACAGTGGTGGTAACATCCGTTGGTGTTTGGATAATGTCGGAGTTTAATGACCGATTTGTGGTTGCATCACCCTTGAATTTATTTTAAATAAACTCAACATACCTTAATTCAACAATCATGTTTGATGAAAAATCTAATAGTCTATATGCTTTAGAGTTTTTGTCATATCCTACAAACAAACTTTTCAAAGCTATTGGACCTAGTTTAGTCTGTTGTGGATCAGTCACCCTATAAAACACAATACACCCCCAGACCTTTCTGTAGGTTATGTTTATGACCATTCCATAATTCATAAGTAGAAACTTTATTTTCCTTGAACAGATTCTATTGTGCAAATGACATGTAGACAACCATGCTTCCCCCCATAAGTTAAGTGGTAATTTAGCATTTAATAACATAGAATTTTCCATTTCAACCAAAGTTCTATTTTTCCTTTCAGCAACCCACTTTGTTGTGATGTGTATGGTGTAGTGTGCTAATGAATAATCCCATATTCTTCACACAAGTTAGAAAATTCAGCGGAGAAGTATTATCCTCCTCTATTACTATGTAGGACCTTTATTTTTCTACACTTCTGATTTTCAACTTCTGTTTTTTAACGTTTGAACATGTCAAATGCTTCAGCTTTATTTTTGAGCAAATACACTCATGTGTATTTAGAAAAATAATCAATAAACGTTATGAAATACATTTTTCCACCTCAGGTTGAACTCCATTTAATTCACATATATTGGAATGAATTAAATCCAAGAGTTCCGAATTTCTTTCAATAGTAAGAAGTGGTTTCTTTGTAATTTTGGCTTGTATACATATCTCGCATTTATCATATTTATCATTAGTAACAAAAATAAGACCATGTTTTGCCATATATTTCAAAGATTTATAATTTAAATGCCCTAAACGTGCATGCCATAAAGGGAAAGAATCAAGAGTATAAGCAGAACATTCATTTATTTCATTTATATTGAGTTTGAACATCCCCATTACATGCATAACCTTTGCCAACAAACATGCCGTTTCTGGATAGAATTAAACAATCAACCTCAAAAACGCATTTGACACCACTCTTACAAAGGAAAACCAGTTTTTTTTAATATCAGGAACGTGGAGTATGTTAGTGAGAGTGATCTTCTTGTTAGAAGCAAAACGAATCTCCAAATATCCTTTTCCCAGAAACTTTGCACCATTTCCCATGAGCACTTCTTGTTGATTTGCAATTCTGTGTAGGTTTTGAACAACCCTCTGTTGTTGCAAACATGAACTGTTGCACCAAAATCGAACCAGCTATCCAAAGATTTTTTTTAGCAATTTCCATGTGCAAGTCAGATATCATGTCTATCTGCAAATCTAAAACCATATCAACGATTTCCTAGACTTTATCGTTCTCTACCATATTTGCATTTTTAAACTAGCCCTTTTGTTTTGGAGGTGCCCAGCACTCTCATTTGAAGTTCCTAAGTTTCCCACAGTTATAGCAATCCTAGTTTTTCTTATCCTTCGAATTAGAGTTGGCATCCGACTTTGTTTCCTTACATGGCTTAAAGTTCTAGTTTTGACCATTCTTTCTCTTCTTTCCAGAAGTAACATTGTTCACGTTTGTTGTTGGAAAAACACCATCACGAATTCTATTCTCCATACCTATGTGTTTTCCAATCCTTTACAATGTGTGTTCTTCGGTCATGTGCAGGAGCTTTTTATGATAATTATTTCAATTAGGTGGAAGTTTAGTAATAGTATCCCCCACTTGAATTGACTCTAGAATTTGCACTTTTAAATCTGCAAGTTTTCCAATCAGAACATGTAAATCGTGTATTTGGTCCATAACAAAGATATTATTTTTCATTTCAAATTCGAAGTACAATAAGGTAAGAAACTCATATGTTCCAATTTTCACTGTTTTGTACTTTGCTTCCAGTGCATCCCAGATTTCTTTAAGCGACTTTGAAGGAGTTTAGAGGTCATGCAGACGATCTGATAATGTATTAAGAATGTGTTCTTAGCATTGCATTTTATCTTCCCTGCGTTTCATCCTCTATTTCTTCAAATATTTTTATCTTTATCATTCGGAGGAGGAATTGATCGAAGATTTTTATCCAGTACGTATGAAATTTTAAGGGTAGTAAGGAGAAACTTCATCTTGTTATGCCATCATGTGAAATTTGCTCCGTCCATTCTATACAGCCTGAGAAAGTCCTGGTTTATCAGTTTGAAAGCGCAGATTCAACACTGTTATCCATAGCGCATATTGCTTTAAGCTTGTAAAGGCTCAGTGAACGAGTAGGTAGGGCTAGTTTTGAGGCATGAGCTCACTTTTCTTAAAGCAATATCTGCTCCCACTCACCTGAGTATGCCAACGGGTAACGGTGGACTGCTTCTCAGGATAAAACAAAACCGAAACCCAGAAGCATGACAATGCCTGTGGGTTTATGGGATCTGTTATTGGTAGGAGATAAAAGAAGAATATCTATGTACTAAAGGAGAGAGGAGAAGGGCGAAAGTTGTTCTACACTAGGCAAGTGCAAGTCGTATTTATACAAGCAGAAGAGGCAAGAGCGTCGGGAGAAAATGCTTATAATCAGACGTGTATGTCCGTTCGGATTAAAAATATGACTATTGCCAACAGTCATATCATTTCCGTACGGTCACACACGAGCCCACATGCCCCAAGTGCCCATGTTTCCATCTTTTGACCATAATAATATTTTACAGGCCCAAGCCTTCATGCATACCCATCCAAGCCCCCATTCAAGTCCATGTCATTTTAATTCACAATATCATATACAAAAGCATTCTTATATATCTTGGAATAGTCCAAAAAACTTGGTGATGTGGGACTTAATTTAATTGTTCCATTCATTAAAACAATTTTCCTCAACAATCCCCTATTAGATTGTTTTATTGATGATGTTCAGTTTTATCTTAGCTAGAAATTACGCAACATATGTGGTATTCATTCGATTAAACACTTGGAAATCCATTGTAAACAAGTCCTAAATTATTAGTTCTTTTTAGGTAACTAAGTAATCTTCAAATTGCTTTCCAATTATCTATACTAGGATTGCTAGTATATCATGCAAGTTTGCATTTTTTACATGCTATATTGCATCTTGTATAATGCATTGCATACACTAAACTTCAAATAGCGCTTGTGTGTTCGAGCTGAGCAATACATCTTCCTTCATTTTTATTGAGATTGACATTCGAGTCTATTGGGGTACTGGCATCTTTAACTTTTAGATGCCTAAACTTCTGTCGCCTTTTTAATATAATGTGACTAATTTAGTGCATAGTCCCCACTAACTTTTATACCTAGAATTATATCAACTTAATTCAAATCTTTCATTTTTATTTTTGGAGTTAAATAATTCTTGGTATATATTCTTCTGCGTATAAACAAATGACTACTACATATACCTTTGTAAACTTCGAGTAGATACATTTGTCTACATTATTATTTGTATAACCATTTTGAAGTATAATTGAGTCAAATTTCTCGTGCCACTATTTTGGTGCTTGTTTTAATCTGTATAATAATTAGGTTGGTTTGCAAACTTTTCTATCATTTCCAAGAAGGATAAAACCCTCAGGTTGTTCCATGTAAACTTATTCACTAAGTTCACCACTAAGGAAGGCTGTTTTGACATTCATTTTGTGGATATGCAACTAATAGATTGATGCTAATGCTATTTGTTCTCGAGTTGATGTAATTCTTGCAACCGGAGCATATGTATCAAAGAAATCAATTCCTTCCTTTTGCCAAAAACCCTTGGTTACTAATCTACATTCGTATACTTGATTGAATCCGTGTGAGAGGTGCATATCACTTAACTATTCTCCAAAACAACCCAAAATGATTGAAATATGATTCCAAGCAGCAAAGAATTTGATCCGAACTCTTCAATTCGATGATCTCTCCCTTGGAATCTCTAAGCTTTAATCTCAAATTTTAATGGTGGAAAGGTGTAGAAGATGGAGCCATGGAAGATCACAAGCTCTTCCAAATAAGGGAATGGAGAAAGTAAACTATTCTCCAAACCTCTCGCCCTATATTTATAGCCTTCCACTAGCCCACTGTTGGTCCTCCCCAAATCAGCCCAACAACGGTTTAAAAATTTGAACAACCTACTGTAAAATCTTAAAATAAGGGTTTCTCCCAAATCACTAAATCAAGTGTTTATTGTAACCACTCTACGGAAAGGGAATCATCATTTCCTTTCCAATGGCACTGATTTCAACACCTGATTCGATCCGAGTCAAAGTTATGCCCTGTACATGACTGACTAGGGCAAAATGGTCATAAACAAAATTGGTAAAAATTATGGACATGATTCACATCTCCATAAAAAACATATCAAAATATGAGAATGATCCAACCCTCAAGAAAAAATAAAATTATTTTACTTTCTTCCAATACATAAAATGTGGGTTGTTACAAGTATCCAAGTATTGTTTGATAAAATTGAATCCATTTCATCATTAATTGCCTTTTTTCAAAAAACAAAATAGCTTCTTTATATGTTTTTGGATCATCTTCTTTATCCAGTACAATAGTAATCTTTTTAGTAATTTCATCTCAAATTCCTTATATTAGGAATGCTATAGGTTGAGATGATATAATCTAGACCAAAAGATTTATCTTTTCTGATTTTTTGTGTCCTTATTTCTCTTTGTTCGTCTGTTACTTTCCTTTTATTTCTAAAAGAAGATGTGGTAACATCCGTTGGTGTTTGGATAATATCGAGGTCTAATGACCGAGTTGTGGTCGAATCATCCTTGAATTTATTTTCAATAAACTAAACATCCCTTTATTCAACAATCATGTTTGAGGATAAATCAAGTAGTCTATATGCTTTAGATTTTTCAACATATCCTACAAACAAAATTTTCAACGCTCTTGGACCTAGTTAATCCATTTGGATCAGTCACCCTATAGAAGGCAATACACCCCACACCTTTAGATACTATAGATTTGGTTTTCGACCATTCTATAGTTCATATGGAGAAACTCTAGTTTTCCTTGAAGTGATTCTACTGTGAAAATGACATGTAGACAATAATGCTTAACCCCACAATTTAAGTGGTAATTTAGCATCTAATAACATAGAATTTATCGTATCAACTAGAGTTCAATTTTTCCTATCATCCAAACCATTTTCTTGTGGTGTATATGGTGCAGTGTACTGACGAATAATCCCATGTTCTTCACAGAAGTTAGAAAATTCAATGAAAAAGTATTCTCCTCCTCTATCACTATGTAGGACCTATACTTTCCTACACTTCTGATTTTCAACTTCTGTTGTATGGCATTTGAACATGTCAAAAGCTTCATCTTTATTTCTCATCAAATACACACATGTGTATTTTGAATAATCATTGGTAAAGGATGTGAAATACCTTTTCCACCTTTGGTTAAAACTCCATTTAATTCCTGTATATCGTAATGAATTAAATCTAATGGTTTCGAATTTCTTTCAACAGTAGGAAATGGTTTCTTTGTGATCTTGGCTTGTATCCATATCTCGCATTTATCATTATTATTATTAGTAATAGAAATAAGACCATGTTTTTCTATATATTTCAAAGATTTATAATTTAAATGTCCTAAACGTGCAAGCCATAAAGGTAAAGAATCAAGAGTACAAGCAGAACATTCATTTATTTCATTAATATTGACTTTGAACATCCCATTACATGCATAAACTTTACCAACAAACATGACATTTTTGGATAGAATTAAACTATCAGCCTCTAAGATAGATTTGACACCATTCTTTCACAGGATTGATGCAGAAACTAGATTCTTTTTAATATCAGGAACATGGAGTACGTTAGTGAGAGTGATCTTCTTATTAGAAGTAAAATGAATCTCCACATATCCTTTTCCAAGATAATTTGCACCATATCCCATAAGCACTTCCTTTTGATCTTCCAATTCTGTGTATGTATTGAACAACCCTCTATTGTTGCAAACATGAACTGTTGCACCAGAATCGAACCACCTATCTGAATATTTTGTCTCGGCAATTGCAATGTGCAAGTTAGATATCATGCAAATCTGAAACCATAGTAATGATTTATTGAACTTCATCGTTCTCAACCATATTTGTATTTTTAGACTGGCCTTTTTGTTTTTGAGGTACCATGCACTCTCGTTTGAAGTGCCCAAGTTTCTCGCTGTTATAACAAGCCTTGGTTTTCTTACCCTCCGGATTAGAGTTGGCACCTGACTTAGTTTTCATATTCGGCTTAAAATTCTAGTTTTTACCATTCTTTCTCTTCTTTCCAGAAGTAACATTATTCACGTTTGTTATTGGAAAAACATCATCATGAATTCTATTTTCCTCTTCAATCTGTATGTGTTTTCCAATCATTTCCACTATGAATTCTTTAATCATGTGCCAAAGCTTTTTACGATAATTATTCCAACTAGGTGGAATTTTAGCAATAATAGCCCCCACTTGAATTGACTCTAGAATTTGCACTTTTTAATCCGCAAGTTTTCCAATCAGAACATGTAAATCGTGCATTTGGTCCATAACAGAGATATTACTTTCATTTCAAATTCGAAATATTGTAAGGTAAGAAACTAGTCTGTTCCAATTTTCTCTATTTTGTACTTTGCTTCCAGTGCACCCTAGATTTCTTTAGGTGACTTCAAAGGAGTTTATAGGTCATACAGACGATCTGATAATGCATAAAGAATGCGTCCTTGGCATTGCAGTTCATCTTTCTCGCGTTTCATCCTCTATTTCTTCAGATCTTTAGTATCTTTATTGGTCGGGGAAGGAGTTGGTGGAAGATTTTTCATCCAATACGTATGAAACTTTAAGGATAGTAAGGAGAAACTTCATTTTGTCCTTCCATTATGTGAAATTTGCTCCATCAATTTTGTCTAGCAAGTACTGGTTCATTAGTTTGAATTTTTTTGAATTTTGAAAGCACGGATTCTGCACTGTTGAACATAGCTCATGTTGCTTTAAGTTTGTGGAGGATCATTAGAGGAGTAGGTAGTGTTGGTTTTAAGGCACGGGCTCACTTTCCTTAAAGCAATATCTTCCCCTGCTCATCTGAGTTTGCCAACGGGTTGAAAGACAGATTACTTCCCAGGATACAACAAAACCGAAACCAAGAGGCATGACAATGCCTATGGGTTTAATGGGATCAGTTATTGGTAGGACATAAAAGAAGAATATCTGTGCAAAAGAGGAGAGAGGAGAAAGGCGAAAGTTGTTCTGGATAGGGCAGGTGCAAAGCGTATTTATATAAGTAGAAGATGTATGACCATTGGGAGAAGTTGCATACAAACAGACACGTCTATCTGTTAAAATTAAAAATACGACTACTGCCAACAATTATAACATTTCCGTACGGTCATGCACACGCCCACATGCCCCAAGTTCCCAAGTGTCCATCTTTTGACCATAATAATATTTTATAGGCCCAAGCCCTCATGCATACCCATACAAACCACCATTCAAGCCCAAATCATTTTAATTCATAGTATCATACACAAAGCATTCTTATATACCTTGGAATAGTCCAAAAAACTTAGTGATGTGGGACTTAATTTAATTGTTCCCTTCATTAAAACAAACTTCCTTCACAAACCCCACTAGATTGCTATATTGATGATGTTAAGTTTTATCATAGCTAGAAATTACGCATCATATGTGGTATCTATTTGATTAAACACTTGGAAATCCATTATAAACAATTCCTAGATTATTGGTTCTTTTTAGGTAACCAAGTAATCTTCCAATGATCGGTACCAGAATTGTTGGTATATTGTGCAAGTTTCCATATTGCACATGCTATGTCGGGTCTTGTATAATGCATTGCATACATTATACTTCAAATAGCGCATGCATATTCAAGTTGAGCAATACATCTTCCTTCATTTTTATTGAGATTGATACTAGAGTCTATTGGGGTATTGACATCTTTAACTTTTAAATGCCCAAACTTCTACCGCAGTTTCTAAATATAATATGGCTTATTTAGTTCATAGTCCCCACTAACTTTTATACCTAGAATTGTATCAACTTAATTCAAATTCATATTGAATTTTGAAGTTAAATCATTCTTGGTATCTTGTATTCCTTTCATGTTAGCATCGAATATTAATAAATCATCTACATATAAACAAATGACAACCCCATATTCCTTTGTAAACTTGGTGTAAACACATTAGTCTGCACTATTATATGTAAAACCATTTTGAAGTATAATTGAGTCAAATTTCTCATGCCAGTGTTTTGGTGCTTGTTTTAATCCATATAACAATTTTGTTGGTTTGCAAACTTTCTTTAATTTCTAGGAATAAAATTCTCTGGTTGTTCCATGTAAACTTCTTTACTAAGTTCACCATTAAGGAAGGTTATTTTGACATTCATTTTGTGGATATGCAACTGATAGATTAATGCTAATACTATTAGTACTCGAATTGATGTAATTCTTGCAATCGGAGTATATGCATCAATGAAATAAATTCCTTCCTTTTGCCGAAAACTCTTAGCTACTAATCTAGCCTTGAAAGTTTGCACGCTGCAATTGCTATTAAGTTTTCTTCGAAAACTCACTTACAGCCAATAGGTTTTGATCCTTGAGGCAAGTCTACCAATACCCAAGTATTGTATGATAAAACTGAATCCATTTCATCATCAACTGCCCCTTTCCAAAAAATAGAATCTTTGGAAGTTATAACTTCTTTGTATGTTTTGGATCATCTTCTATATTCCGTACACTAGGAATTTTTTTAGTAATTTCATCTTGAGTTCCTTATATAAGGAATGTTATAGCTTGAGAAGATATAAAATCTGGACTAAAAGATTTCTCTTTTCTGATTTTTTTGTGTCCTTATTTATGTCTGTTCATCTATTACTTTCCTTTAATTTTTAGCAGAAGACGTGGTAACATCCGTTGGTGTTTGGATAATATTAGGGGTTTAATGACTGGTTTGTGGTCGAATCATCGTTGTATTTATTTCCAATAAACTCAGCATCCTCTTATTCAACAATCTTGTTTGAGGATAAATCTTGTAGTTTGTATGCTTTAGATTTTTCAACATATCTTACAAACAAAATTTTCAATGTTCTTGGACCTAGTTTAGTCCATTTTGGACCAGTTACCCTGTAGAAGGAAATACATCCTCACACCTTTAGATACCGTAGATTAGGTTTTCGACCATTCCATAGTTCATAAGGAGAAACTTTAGTTTTCCTTGAAGTGACTCTATTGTGCAAATTACATGTAGACAACAATGCTTCCCCTCAAAAGTCAAGTGGTAATTTAGCATTTAATAACATAGAATTTACCATATCAACTAGAAATCAATATTTCCTTCCATCCAAACCATTTTATTGTGGTGTGTATGGTGCAATGCACTGATGAATAATCCCATATTCTTCATAGAATTTAGAAAATTTAATGGAAATGTATTCTCCTCCTCTATCACTACATAGGTCCTTTATTTTCCTACACTTTTGATTTTCAACATCTTTTTTATGGAGTTTGAACATGACAAAAGCTTCATCTTTATTTCTAAGCAAATACACACATATGTATTTAGAAAAATCATCAATAAAGGTTATGAAAAACCTTTTCCACCTTTGGTTAAAACTCTATTTAATTCACATATATCAGAATGAATTAAATCCAAGATTTTCAAATTTCTTTCAATAGTAGGAAATGGTTTCTTTGTAATCTTGGCTTGTGTACATATCTCGCATTTATCATGTTTATCATTAGTAACATAAATAAGACCATGTTTTGCCATATATTTCAAAGATTTGTAATTTAAATGTACTAAACGTGCATGCCATAAAGGTAAAGAATCAAGAGTATAAGAAGAACATTCATTTATTTCATTAATACTAAGTTTGAACATCCCATTACATGCATAAACTTTACCCACAAATATGCCATTTTTGGATAGAATTAAACTATCAGCCTCTAAGACGGATATGATACCACTCTTGCACATGGTCAATGCAGAAAATAGGTTCTTTTTAATATCAGGAACATGGAGTGTGTTAATGAGAGTGATTTTCTTATTAGATGTAAAATGAATCTTCGCATTTCCTTTTTCCATAATCTTTGCACCGTTTCCATTTCCCATGAGCGCTTTCTGTTGATTTGCCAATTTTCCGCAGGCATTAAACATCCTTTTGTTGTTGAAAACATGAGTTGTTGCACTAGAATAGAATCACCAATCCAAAACTTTTGTTTTAGCAATTTCCACATGCAAGTTAGTTATCATGTCGATCTGCAAATCTGAAACAATTTCAATGTTTTTTGTTCAACGGTCTCAAGCTTATTTGCATTTCTAGGCTGGCCTTTTTTTGGAGGTGCCATGCATTCTCGTTTGAATTGCCCAAGTTTACCGCAGTTATAACAAGCCTTGTTTTTCTTATCCTTTGGATTAGAGTTGGCATCCGACGACTTAGTTTTTTTATTCGACTTAAATTTCTAGTTTTGAACATTCTTTCCCTTCTTTCCAGAAGTAACATCGTTCACGTTTGTTGTTGGAAAAACACCACCATGAATTCTATTCTCCTCTTCAATCCATATGTGTTTTCCAATCCCTTCCAAAGTGAGTTCTTCAGTCATATGCAATAGCCTTTTACGATAATTATTCCAATTAGGTGCAAGTTTAGCAATAATATCCCTCACTTGAATTGACTTTTGTATTTTCATTTTTAAATCTGCAAGTTTTCCAACCAAAACTTGTAAATCATGCATTTGGTCCATAACAGAGATATCATCTTTCATTTCAAGTTCGAATTACTATAAGGTAAGAAACTTATATATTCCTATTTTTTCTTTTTTGCAATTTTCTTCCCGTTCATCCATGATTTCTTTAGGTGGCTTCAGCAGAGTATAAAGGTCATACACACTATCTAATAATGTATTAAGAATGTGGCCTCGACATAGCAGTTCATCTTCCTCACATTTCATCCTTTGTTTCTTCAGATCTTATGTATCTTTATCAGTCGGAGGAGGAATTAGTGGAAGATTTTTATCCAACATTGAAACTTTAAGGGTAGTAAGGAGGAACTTCGTCTTGTCCTGCCATCGTGTGAAATTTGTTTCGTCCATTCTGTCTAGCCAGACGAAGTCCTACTTCATCAGTTTGAAAGCGTGGATTCTATACTGTTATCCGTAGCGGATATTGCTTTAAGATTGCAGAGGATCAGTGAAGGAGTAGGAAGCATTGGTTTTGAGGCGCGGGATCGCTTTCCTTAAAGCACTATTTGCCTCCACTCGTCTGAGTTTGTCAATGGGTTGAACCACAGACTACTTCCCAGGATACAACAAAACCAAACCCAGAGGTGTGACAATGCCTGTGGGGTTAATGGGATATGTTATTGGTAGGAGATAAAAGTAAAATATCTATGTATAAGAGGATAGAGGACAAGGGCTAAAGTTGTTCTGGACTAGGCAGGCGTTGGACGTAATTATACAAGCAGAAGAGGCATGACCGTTGGGAGAAGTTGCGTACAAACAGACGCATCTGTCTGTTCGAATTCAAAAAATATGACTGTTGCCAACAGTCATATCATTTCCGTACGGTCACTCTCCCGCCCATGTGCCCGTAAGTGTCCAACTGCCCATCTTTTGACCATAATAATATTTTTAGGCCCAAGCCCTAATGCATACCCATCCATCAAGACCAAGTCATTTTAATTCACAATATCATATACAAATCATTCTAAAGTACCTTGGAATAGCTCAAAAAAACTTGGAGATATGGGTCTTAATTTAATTGTTCCTTTCATTAAAACAATCTTCCTCAACAATCCCTCACTAGATTGTTTTATTGATGATATTCAGTTTTATCTAGCTAGAAATTACACATCATATGTGGTATCTATTCGATTAAACCATGCATTAGTGTAAATATATTTGACTTTAAAGAAGAGCTGGGTGATCTTAACATAAACCAAGTTTCCCTTGGATTATAAGGTTGGAAATACTGCACACACATTTTCAATTTACCAATAAATTTCCTTACCTGTGAGCACCATTATGGCCATGTGCTCCATCCCGGCTTAATGAACTTTTACAGTAGAAAAATCTATAAACTATTGTTTAGAAGTGGCACCAGTTCCAAGTTCCTAAAGGTAAAGTTCTTTTTCTTTTTCAATGTCTCTGTTAATGGACTAGCTAGAACTTTATTAAGATACATTTCGTACCTGTAATAGTTTACACTAATTTGACTTAGTGTCTTCCCAATCATGATAGTTTGTTATTACCTATTAATTAAACCTTAAAGTTAAGCTAATTAATGTTAAAGTTGGGTTCCCACTATCATTGATTAATACAGGGTTTAAGTCCCATTCCGACTGAAGTGGATCTTACCATTTCCCTAGTCAACGATTTTGTGAATGGGTCTGCTAAATTATCGTCAGATCTTATCTAGAAAATATTAATTATTCTACCATTTATTATTTGTCTAACATATTCATGTCTAAGACTTATATGTCTTTATTTTCCATTGTATATGTTACTATATGCTCGTGACATAGTAGCCTGACTATCGCATCGTAAGGATATAGAAGCCATTGGTTTTGGCCATAGCTTAATATCCAATAACATATTTCGTAGCCAATCTGCCTCTTTTTCGGTGGCAACAAGTGCTATAAAATATGATTCCATTGTGGAGTGCGAAATGCAAGTTTGTTTCTTTGATGCACAAGAAACAACACCTCCACCTAATGCGAAAGTCCAACCCGAAGTAGATTCTTTATCACCAACGCTAGTTATCCAACTTGCATCAATGTATCCTTCTAATACACTTGGAAATCCATTGTAAACAAGTCCTAGATTATTGGTTCTTTTTAGGTAACCAAGTATTCTTCCAATTGACTTTCAATGATTTATACTAGGATTTCTGGTATATCGTGCAAGTTTGCATATTGCATATGCTATTTTAGGTCTTGCATAATGCATTGCATACATTATACTTTTGTAGTGCTTGCATGTTCAAGTTTAGCAAAAATCTTCCTTCATTTTTATTGAGATTGATACTCGAGTCTGTTGGGGGTACTTGCATCTTTAACTTTTAGATGCCCAAACTTCTGTAGCACTTTTTGAATATAATGTGACTGACTTAGTGCATAGCCCCCACTAATTTTTATACCCAGAATTTTATCAACTTCATTCAAATCTTTCATTTTGATTTTTGAAGTTAAATAATTCTTGGTGTCTTGTATTCCTTTCATGTTAGTACCAAATATTAATAAATCATCTACATTTAAACAAATGATTACTCCATAGTCCTTTGTGATTTTGGAGTAGATACATTTGTTTGCACTACTATATGTAAAACCATTTTGAAATATAATTGAGTCAAATTTCTAGTGTCACTGTTTTGGTGCTCGTTTTAATCCATATAACGATTTTTTTATTTAGTAAACTTTTCTTTCATTTCCAAGAAGGATAAAACTCTGTAGTTGTTTCATGTATACTTCTTCATTATGTTTACCATTAAGGAAGGTTGTTTTGACATCCGTTTGGTGGATATGCAACTGATAGATTGATGGTAATGCTATTAGTACTCGAACTGATATAATTCTTGCAACCAGAGCATATGTATCAAAAAATATCAATTCCTTCCTCTTTCTGAAATCCCTTGGCTACTAATCTGCTCTTGAAAGTTTGCACACTAACATCATTATTAAGTTTTCTTCAAAACACCGATTTACAACCAATAGGTTTTGATCCTTAAGGCAAGTCTACCAATATCCAAGTATAGTTTGATAAAATTGAATCCATTTCACCATTAGTTTCCTCCTTCCAAAAAGCAGAATCTCTGGAAGTTATAGCTTCTTTGTATGTATTTGGATTATCTTCTATATTCAGTACAATAGGAATTTTGTTAGTAACTTCATCTCGAGTTCCTTCTACAAGGAACGTTATAGCTTGAGATGATATAAATCTGGACCAAAAAATTTCTCTTTTATGATTCTTTGTGTCCTTCATATTTCTGAATGTTCGTCTGTTACATTCCTTTTATTTCTAGAAGAACTTATGGTAACATCCGTTGGTGTTTGGATAATGTCGGGGTTTAATGACCGATTTGTGGTTGAATCATCCTTGAATTTATTGTCAATAAACTCAACATCCCTTGGTTCAACGATCGTGTTTGAGGATAAATCTAGTAGTTTGTATGCTTTAGAGTTTTCAGCATATCCTACAAACAAACTTTTCAACGCTCTTGGACCTAGTTTAGTCTGTTTTCGATCAGTTGACATATAGAAGGCAATACACCCCTACACCTTTAGATACTGTAGATTATGCTTTCGACCATTCCATAGTTCATAAGAAGAAACTTTAGTTTTCCTTGAAGTGGTTCTATTGTGCAAATGACGTGTAGATAACAATGCTCCCCCCCCCCAAGTTAAGGGGTAATTTAGCATTTAATAACATAGAATTACCATATCATCCAGAGTTTTATTTTTCCTTTTAGCCAAACCATTTTGTTGTGGTGTGTATGGCGCAGTGTGCGGATGAATAATCCCATGTTCTTCACAGGAGTTAGAAATTCGATGGAGAAGTATTCTCCTCTATAGGACCTTTATTTTCCTACACTTCTGATATTCAACTTCTGTTTATAGCGTTTGAACATGTCAAAAGCTTCATCCTTATTTCTGAGCAAATACACACATGTGTATTTAGAAAAATCATCAATAAAGGTTATGAAGTACCTTTTTCCACCTCTAGTTTAAACTCAACTTAATTTGCATATATTGGAATGAATTAAATCAAAGAGCTCTGAGTTTCTTTCGACAGTAGGAAATGGTTTCTTTGTAATCTTGGCTTGTATACATATCTCGCATTTACCATGTTTATCATTAGTAAAAGAAATAAGACCATGTTTTGCCATATATTTCAAAGATTTATAATTTAAATTTCCTAAACGTGCATGCCATAAAGGTAAAGAATCAAGGGTATAAGAAGATATTCATTTGTTTCATTAATACTGGGTTTGAACATCCCATTACATGTATAACCTTTACCCATAAACATGCCATTTTTGGATAGAATTAAACTATTAGCCTCTAAGACAGATTTGACACCACTCTTGCACATGATTGGTGAAGAAACCACATTCTTTTTAATATCTGGAGCGTGGAGTATGTTAGTGAGAGTGATCTTCTTACTAAAAGTAAAATGAATCTCTAAATTTCCTTTTCCCAGAACCTTTGCACCATTTCCATTTCACATGAGCACTTTGTATTGATCTGCCAATTCTATATAGGCTTTGAACAACCCTTTGTTGTTGCAAATATGTACTGTTGCACCAGAATCTAACCACCAATCTGAAAATTTTGTTTTAGCAATTGCCATGTGCAAGTCAGTTATCATGCCGATCTGCAAATCTGAAACTACAACAATGATTTTCTAGACTTCATCGTTCTCAACCATATTTGCATTTTTAGACTAGCATTTTTGTTTTGGAGGTTACCTGCACTCTCGTTTGAAGTGCCCAAGTTGGCCGCAGTTATAGCAAGCCTTGTTTTTCTTATCCTTTGGATTAGAGTTGGCATCCGACTTAATTTTCTTCTTCGGCTTAAAGTTCTAGTTTTGATCATTCTTTCTCTTATTTCCAGAAGTAACATTGTTTACGTTTGTTGTTGGAAAAACATCATCACGAATTCTAATCTCCTCTTCAATCTGTATGTGTTTTCCAATCCTTTCCAACGTGATTTCTTCAATCATGTACAGGAACTTTTTATGATAATTATTTCAACTAGGTGGAAGTTTAGCAATAATAGCCAGCCCCCACTTGAATTGACTCTGGAATTTGCACTTTTAAATCTGCAAGTTTTCCAAACATAACTTATAAATCATGCATTTGGTCCATAATAGAGATATCATCTTTCATTTCAAATTCGAAATACTTTAGCGTAAGAAACTTATTTGTTCCAATTTTCTCTTTTTTGTAACTTGCTTCTAGTGCAATAGGAAACTTCAGCGGAGCGTAGAGGTCATACAAACGATCTGATAATGTATTAAGAATGTGGCATCTGTATAGAAGTTCATCTTCCTCACGTTTCATCCTCTGTTTCTTTAGATCTTCTGTATCATTATCAGTCGGAGGAGGAATTCGTGGAACATTTTCATCCAATACGTATGAAACTTTAAGGGTAGTAAGGAGGAACTTCATCTTGTCCTGCGATCATGTGAAATTTGTTTTGTCCGATCTGTCAAGCCTGACGAATTCCTGGTTCATCAGTTTGAAAGCACGAATTCTGCACTGTTATCCATAGCGGATATTGCTTTAAGTTTATAGAGGATCTATGAAGGAGTAGGCAAGGTTGGATTGCAATATCTTTCCCCACTCATCTCAGTTTGCCAGTAAGTTGAACGGTAGACTGTTTCCCAAGATACAACAAAACCGAAACCCAGAGGCTTTATGTGAGTTTAATGATATTTGTTATTAGCAAGAGATAAAAGCAGAATATCTATATACAAGAGGAGAGAGGAGAAGTGCACATCTTTCGACCATAATAATATTTTATAGGTGTAATCCCTCAGGCATACCGATACACGCCCACTACAAGAAAACACTGGTTTTACAGTGGAAAAATCCATATCTAAACCTTGCTAAAGGTCTGTTAGCGGAGGATTTGTAGTAGAATATGGCTATCGCTAAAAACATGTCAGTATTTAAGACACAATTTTACAATGGAAATTAACGTCGATTCTCCATCACTTCTTCGTCTTTTTGTGATATATTATCATTTCATTTTAAAATATTTCACCGACATTTTACCGACGAATATGTATAACATAATAAAATCAGTAAATATTTTTCCATCGCTAAATGCACACTATTTAGCGAGGGATTATCGACGGAAATATATAGCAAACATTTTATATTCTGATTATCCATCGGTAAATCCTAGCTATATAGCGACGGATTACCGACGGAAATATATAGCAAACATTTTGCAGTATTTCTAACCATCAATCTTGACATCAAATACATCCATTTCAACAATACTCATCGTGCAGTGAAACATATATACATATATATCAACTAGAAAAATTAATGTCGTCACAAAACATTATATAACAATAAAAAATGGTACACTAATTGATAAAATATTCACATAACACCCAACATTCATGACATTATTCGATACAACTAAATCAATAAACATAAGAATAGGGTAACTCTCTACTCTGCATGCCCTCCATTTCTTTATCACTAAACTCAAAGTCTCCCCTATACATGCTGTGTTACAGTGTTACTCAACCTCCCTTCCATCAACCCAAATTTTCAATCATCTCAACCTGTGTCTTCAACAACGAAACTCTAAACCTCGTATAAATTATTGCTTTAAAATTGCAGTTTATGGACAATGCAGGGCAAGGACGTTAATGTGAAAATAATAGGTCGGCTAAAGAACTATATCCAAAAAAAACATAAGAATAGGGTAAATGGTTATTAAACATCACATACTAAATGGAAATGCTCTAGTTAGGCTATTAAACATCACATACTAAAGAACTATATCCAAAAAAACATAAGAATAGGCTAAAGAACTATATCCAAAATAATAGGTCGGCTAAAGAACTATATCCATTTCTTTAATCTATTTAGGCTTTTCACATCAATTTATTTACCTCTTATCAACTTGTCATTAAAGTAGCTGATGCATGTCCACCCAAGTTTATGCAAATGCTCTAGTTAAGAAAAAACAAATAAGTTGTTGGGATAATTATACTTGATAAAAATGCAGGTCTGTTACTGCATGATAATAAGGGGACACTGACAACAACCTGTGTGCGCAATCCCTTGGAGGCAGATGATGCAGGTTGCATAGATGTCATATAATTTTCAAGTGAATATGCTAATAAATTAAAGGCAGTAAATGGAAATAGTTTGTCAAAACAAATATTCAAGCTATACGAACATATGACTGAGCCTTTGACAAAATTATTGAATTCTGATTTAAGCGAATTGTTATTCACTAGCACAAAATTAGGGTGGCTTCAAAAATGTATCCAACCATTTTAATTATCATACTGGTTAGTGTAACATTGATAGACGTTAGAAGTTGGCGCTAAGGTAAAGGAATGCGTCATGAAGCAAACTTTACATCAAGTGGAAGCAACATTAGATGAATCTATTTAAGGATATTTTAGCTACACTACAACAAAAAACACTTTTCGCAACATGCAATATCTGTTGCAGTAGACCAGTTGCAACAGACACGCGCCTGTTGGTATAGCCAAAGTTGTAAAAAGTTCGCAATATTTTCTGCCTGTTGCAATAAGATGTTGCGATATATTTTTTTGCAACATGCTTTTGCTATTGCAACAGATATTTTTTGCAATGGATATTTCCTGTTGCGGTAGAATTTTTTACAAGAGGCTTTTACTGTTACAATAGATCCTTTTGCAATAGTATATGCCCGTTGCAATAGATTTATAAACCTGTAAAAAAAAATACAACTTATAGATACTACGTATTAATTGTATTCGTTTTAATAATAGTGTATGACATAGAATGAAATAAACAAATAAAAAATTTATTTCAACAAAGTTTTAATAGTACAAACAATTACAACAAAAATTTCTACAATTTTCATACACCATTCATGTATAACGATCATCATTTTTCTACAGAAGAATGCTGCTGTTAACCAAAACGATCATCATTTTCATAAAGAATGCGCACTTCGCAAAAGCACCAGCAAACCTCCAAGCAATGCTTCAGAATATGAGCAAACCTTAATTAAACATATGTAGTTAAAAAAAACAAAAACATATATAATGATTAAACATATAAAGTTAAACAAAAACAAAAACATATATGCATTTACTCTATGTAAATAAAATGCATATCAGCACTAATTTACATTCATCCTAAACAATTAGGTTGACAAATAACATACGCGTAGCCAATGTTTAGAAACCACCTATACTAAGATGCATGAAACAAGGCCAAAGATACTGAGGCCCATGTTCACTCGACGGTCACAATAAGATTATTATTATTATTATTTTGAAATAAACCAAAATTGCATAGATCTTGTTTCATAATACCTAACTGATCAATAATTTTTACCTAAAACCAATTTTCAAACATCGCAGAGGCCACATTGCATAAACCTTGTTTCATAGTACATAACTCATTAGTAAATTGTCCTTAAACTAATTTTCAAATATTATTAAAAGGCCAACAAACAACGAAATAAACAAAAAAAGGAAAGATCTCCAAACTAATTGAAGAAACCATCACACATGCATCTCCTTTTACAGCCATCACTTAACCCTTTAAAGAATGGCACAATAATTTACCAACAAAGTACATAATGTACCAACTAGCTAGTACTACAAACTGTTAGACGACTGAGTACAATCTGGAAAGTTGACTTTACTACTGGTTTACACCAGCTATTGAAAAGCATTACTAAATGCATTGGATACAAAGTAACGAATAGCTGACAGTAAAAAGGAATATAGTGAAAGATAAAGGGGTGATATTTTAACAATATATCAGAATTGAACTCGTCAAGAAAGCAGCAGAATCATTCAAGAAGAGATGCATAGCCAAACTTTAACTTCAAACCAAAGATTACATGAAATATGTGAATTAATCCACTGTTTAAATCCCGCTTCATCATCGACAGTTAGTAATGCTCGAGTTTGAACAAAATCGAAATGCGGAAATTTTACTAAAGCACATACCAATTTTTAACTCAAACCATCGGGAAATTCAAGAACACTACAAATTGAAAAAGGCAAAAATCGCGTACCAATTTATCGACATTAAACTCGACGACGAAGCGAGCAAGGGAAATCAACGCAGAGAGATTGGTTGATGAAGCATCAAGGGGAACTCTTTCTTCGATCAACTTAATACTGGAATTGGCGGTTTCGAACCAAAGCAGAAACCCTAATACCAGAGCGTGTATAGCGTGTACTTCTTTCAACAATAAACCCACAAAACAGTTCGTCTCCAAATCTTCCACCTTGCAAAGCATTAAACTCAAACATCACATGAAAAAACTAGAAAAAGCTAACAAATCAACCTCAAGTATTTTCAACAACACCTAAATCGACAATACGCAAATCGAGAAAACAAGTACTTTCGTTAACTCCTACGATTTGTGTAGATTCACATTTAAGGATCGAATTTTTATTTTAGACTAAATTAAAATAAAAACAAATAAATAACCAATTTTTCATCCTCATCCGAAGTAGCAGCAGCAGCACCTGCAAAATTCAAGGGAAGAGAATGATTAAGTACTGGAGAAGAAAGAGAAAGGGAACAGAAAATTGCGATGAAATTGGCTATTTGAATCTTGCTATTTAGTTACCTTCGGGTTAATACAGAGGAAGGGAGCTGGTTATTTGGTAAAGTGCGAATTAGGGCTTCAAATATCGGTTTAAATGAGAAATAAATAGAAAGAAGCGGGATGAAATATTTGGGAGCCCGCCATTCCAATTTTTGTTGATCGCCCTCTTTGCAACGATGTTTATTTCATTGAATGTTGCGCGGCTAATTTTATTAGAGTTACCTGACGAACAATGAATATTCTCCACTAATATGGAAATTTAAATTTTGTGATATCATCGAGCAAAAACAAATCATAATGAGCACTGAGATTTGAAATGTAATGTTTTTACTCTTGGATTTTGAAACTTTTTTAACTTCTTTAATTTACTTGAATTTTGAATTTTTTATTAACTTTGTCTACATTTTTTTTCTATAATTCATGAAATGTCAATATTTTATGAATAATTTAAAACTATTTTCAATTTTTTTAAAGAATATTAAGCAGAATAATTAATTTTAATTATTGCTACATACTAAATTTTCAAATTCTACTAAAACATGTTTTACAAATATGTATTACCGTCTAACTACCCAATTTCAAATAAAAACAATTGGTTGTCATTTATAATTATTAAATATTTACAGCGATCGAAATTTGTCATCTGGTACACATCTCTATTACAGCTGACTAAAACAGACATTTGTTAAAAATACGATTACTATAACTAACAGAAATAAAAGTATTGCTAAAAGATTGTTTTTTGCAAATGGCAGGAAAATTATTAAACATAATTAATGATTGTTAAATATAATTTACACACTATTAATAACCATCCATGATAAATCATTAATGTATTTATTAATTATTAAAGTATTAATTCATATTAATTAATTATTATTACTTAATACTTATTATATTATAACTAAATATTACTTATTACTTCGTACTTTTATATTTAATAGCAATTATGTTTATCAAAGGTGGAGGAAAACTAATTTTTAAAAGTATGTTTTTTGCAACTAGCTTTACTACTTGTAAAAAGAACAGATATCACAAATGGCGAAAACTTTTGCTAAAGATAGTTTTTTGCAACTAGCTTGGAAGCGCACTTGCAAATAATATGTTTGTTGCAACTATTATGGAAGCGCAGTTACTAGAAGTATGTTTCTGCTAAAAATATGTTTGTCGCAACAGAAAGAAAAGGCATGTTGTTAAATCTCATCCATTGCAACTACTAAAAAATGTCTGTTGCTAAACATCATTTATTGCAACTGTCGTGCATCGCCGGTTGCAAATAGGTATTTGCAATAGGGTATTTTTCTTTTAGTACTATTAACTAATTCATAAAAATACCTCTATCAAACACAAATTATTATCCATTAGTTTTTTATTATTAATTTATTATTATTTATTTATTTTATTATTTTTTAAATATTAATTATTATTATTTTTAATTATTAATTATTATTATTTAATTATCAATTATAAATATCGCTTTATAATATTTAAATTTTATTATTAATTAATAATTATTAAATATTAATCTTAATTATCATATAATAACTAGTAGTTAATCATTCAACAGTAAATATTTAAAATTAATCATTAAAAGTTGATACTAACTTTTAATAGTATGTATTTCGCAACTGGCTTTACCAATTGTAAAAAAAATACAGTTATTGCAAGAGGCGAAAACAGTTGCTAAAGATATTTATTCGCAATAGGCTTGTAGGCGCAGTTGCAAATAATATGTTTGTTGAAACTGTTATGGAAGCGCAGTTGCTAAAAATATGTTTTTGCAACAGGAAGGGAAACGCAGTTGTTAAAAATATGCTTTTCGCAACAGGGAAAAAGGCCTATTGCTAAATCTCATCTATTGCAACTGCTATAATAAGTCTGTTGCTAAAAATCATTTACTGCAACTGTCATTTATCGCCTGTTGCACACAGCCAGTTGCAGTAGGGTATTTTTCTTGTAGTGCCAGCATCTCAATTTTCAAGGAAGATTATACGACTTCCTTTTTAACTCAACTAGAAAATAACCATTAGTTTAAAAGATCAAATTTTACCGGAACTATGATGAATCTTATTGACCCAACCTGCTTTCTCAGCATAAGAGGCCCAAATTCATCCAATATATGCTACCGCCACATCTGCATTTCACCATTCACTGCAAAAACACACATGAAAACAGTTTCTATCGTCATAAAGATTCAACACAAAAATTAAGGATAACGAGAAACTGTAAACTGCAGTAAAACAGAGTTATTATAAACTAATGTTGTTGAAATACATTAAACAAAAGGGCTGCTAATAACACCACAAATAAATATAAGGGCTGCTGATAACACCATGAATAAATATATAAGGGATGCTAATGAAAGTGCAAACAGAGTCACAAAAAATAGAGGTGGAAGATGATCAATCTTATTTGCCTTACAGCAGCAAATATAATCAAGCAGCAAGAACGGACTATAGGTTATTATAGAATCCACATATTTTTCAACGTTTCTTTCACTTCTTTCGTAGAAGATGGCTGCAGGGACAAATAATTCAATCTTGAGGCTGCTAATATTTACATCTATATGAATATCTATCTAGAAGCAGGTTGTAGAACATATTGATCATGGAAATTTAGTAGTAATGGAAAGTCATGCCAGCTATTAGAGTGATATGTAATGTACCAGGTTCAACATTGGTCTATGGACAGACTGTTCTAATGAATTTTCGGTGAACATGCTAACACTAGGATCATATACTTGCCCATATTTATATACTGACCTTGACTCATCTTTCATTTAATGACTGAATCATCATGCACCCATCAATCGCCTATTATGCACAATGATATATGATCATTTCCACGTTGGAAGTTTTTCCTTGAAGCACTCGTAACTGCACTAACCTATATCAAAAATACGCATTATCAACTAAGAGAACACATCATTGCAAACCACAGTGTGACACTATACCCGTTCGGTACAAAAAACTGATATAAAATGGATATCCTATGTCTCATATGATCAGGGTTTATTTTAGTTTGATATTTAAAGATATAATATAAATTAATTGAAATAGAACTACCTGACGGGAAAGGAATTAGGAAAGTGAAAAATGCAGCAAAATTATACTTAACTAAGAAAAAGAATAGGGTATGATGGAAGATTTCGAATGACTGATTCCCTGTTATATTTTACCTTTTATAGGTTCTTTCCTCTTTCCAAGAGTTATATGATTCCACTATTAAAACAAGAATGTAGGGCGTGTCATTTTAGTATTAATTATCGACCATTAAAATATTTAAGAAAAATAATATACTAACACGTTTATTTATGCAAATTAGAAAAAAATATTTACTGCAGCCAAAAGAAGAATGTACTACTACATTTATTTGGAAAGTCAAAGCACATGTATAATTTATTACGTAATTAATTCAAATTTTGACCTTATGATTTTTTTGAGATAAAACGGAAAGGGAAAAACTTAATTCCGTAATTAAGCCCAATCAATTAACATAATTCAAAGCAGGATATAAGAGCCAGTAAAATTTGAACCAACTGAAGGAAATATAGATGTATATAAACATATACACCATTTATTGTTTTTTATGTCAAAGGTAAATTTTCTGATTACTTATAATCCAACAGAGAAAAGTGAATAAATTCACAATTACATGTATTCAATAGGAGAAAGTAAAATTAAGAGTAATTGAATTGGTGAACTATTTTGGAATAAGTAAAAATAAAGATACTAGGAAAAGGGAAGTGAGGATGTAACCCAACCTAAGATCATCGTTAATGAGAAAATTAAACTCCTCATATTGAAACTTTGGAGTAGATAATTTTCTTACAAAAATATGGTGAAAACATATTAATTTTAATCCAAATCAAACATGCGCTCAAGATTATAATTGTATTCTACAAAGTGCAAACTAAATTGAAATGTAGATAGAAATCCAAAATATAAAAATATCGTGAGTATAATTGTTTTTTATGGGATTGCCAAAAATATAGGTTGGCCAAATATCATATATATCGTTGTTTTATCCTTTTAAAAAAATGTTGGTGACATGGGTTTGTTATTTTGTTACTCTATGATATCTTGATGATATTGAGTCTCAAGTGCCATTTCTTTTGCATCTACAATTTATAAGTTACCCAGAGATATCTCTATCTTCTTTTTAGTCTGATTATCAACATGTAAACATATTAAGGAAATGACTATTATAAGGAAATGAATAAACAGTCATATTACTAAGTCAAGGGGAAGCTAGAAATGCTAAAGAAAGTAACCTTATTCTTCATATCAACCGCACTGCAACATTCTACACTAAATCTGGACACATAACTTTGAACTTTTCAAAATATTTCGAAATCTTATTGCTCAGGATGAGTAATAAACCTATAAAGCATCAAAGAAAAAGTAGAAATTTAACATTTTGTCCAAAATAATCAGAAAATCACGATTCCTATTTTATTAACAGAAGCATGTTAGTTATGAATTTCCAACAGTAGTTACTATAAAAATAGAATAGAACACTTGATATTTAAGAAACAACAAAAACTCATAACGCTGTAATATAACAATCGATATTTTATTAATTACTTAAACCATAAAGAAGGACACCACACCTGATTTTCTACTAATTTTCATTTGATTTTCCCATAAATATGAAATGAAACATGCTTCCACGTAAATGTGTAACTCATACATTGAGACAATTTTGGTACGGGATAAACACATGAGTGCTAAAATTATGTAACCTACCAAAACAACATGAGAGATGTTTCAAATAACCATGTACATGAAGTTAATCCATTAGACATACATCAACGAATCATGTACTTTGTGTAATTTATGGTTACACGTTTATCTATTATACGCCTAAAATAGATTTTGAAATTTTGAAACAAATAATTACCATCATTATAAAATTTTGAACATGATAATGTATCTATAGCAAGAATGCTGAAACCATTACCCTGAAACTGTCAGATATATAACCCATAGGGTTAAAGAAAAATTACTTTACTGTTTGCTTTATTAAAACGTGAAGGTTTATTAGTTTAAGAATCATAGATATTGATTATTATAATTGTACAATGCTTATTGAAACTCTTATGCTGATTAGGTCGTAGAAAACAATAAAGTAATCAGCATCCAACAACATTTTGTTGGAAACAAATGCAACCTACCTTATATTTTACCGAATTTTCAAACCTGATTTGATGTATATTTATTTAATATCAAAATCTGATCTTGTTTTGAGCTTCTACCTTGAATCATCATACATTATCACATTCCAAGACAATCACAAGTAGTAGGGATTTTAACTGCACACTTAATAATAATGAAAGAATCTCTTAGAAGCTTGACATTCATAGTATACATATACAACAAAAACGCAAAGAGGGTAGATCCATATAATCTAACGTTATATTTTTGGGATAAAATTTGTTATAAGCCTATAAAATATGTACCTAGAAATAAACCGTTAGCTGGTTTCATAAGTGTATCTTCATAATGACATATCCAGGTATTTCAAGTTTAACAATGACATGTAGCACAAAAATTTCAGATTGCCTTTTAGAAAATAAGTAAGAACCTAAGTTACGTTCGTAAGTGTTTTAATAAGGGCCAATGCCCAACAAAGCACCATAGAACTGACAAGTAATGAAATAATATATTGTTAAATTATCTATTGCACCTAACTTATAGTGGGGGGATGAATATTGCTTGTTCAGATGATGCGCAAATAACAAAACCAATATACTACGTTTTTATAAGAGTTGGAAAGATTAAACACTACTTACAATGAGCAAAGCTGGACCATGCTGCAGGGAACAAATTGAAAGGGAATAAGAAATCTCCACTGCTGAATAACATGGATCCAATAGTTGTTGTAATATGAGTTCAGACATATGTATTGTTAGACCCAAACTATGATGTCCAATAGTTTAACTTTTACCATTACTAGATTCTATATCAAGTACTGTACCCACACTGAAAATGAATTTTAAAACATTCAAAATAGGAATTTCTGATTTGGAGATCTGACTAAATTCAATGTTCCAAACAACAAACATTCAGCTAATGCTATTTCCATTGAGAAACAATAATATACTAAACAGAATTCCATTAAGATTTAAAGCTATTCTATTGCTGATATAATAAAAAGGCATAGTATAAAAAAATTGAATTTGGATATCTGAAGCAACACTATACCAATTGAAAGAAAATACATAAAGTTTGGGGATAAGTGTTTACCTTCAAATTTTCCAAGGAAATTCGCTAGCAAATTGGTGCAGAAGAAGATATATATATATATATATATATATATATATATATATATATATATATATATATATATTTGTGACTATGTAAGACAATTTTTCTTACATCATGATACCCAACAACGAGGTAAAGGTGGCATTATACATAAACAAATAATGATAAAGATGGATTGAGTAAAATATCAAATAATCGATAGAGCTGATTGGGTTCCATCACAATTTGCCAATAGATGAACTGAAGCAGACTTGTAAGCTTCGTTTTCTTGTAAGTTTTTAAAATTTGGGGTATATTTTTTGATCTAGGTTTAAGATTGACGAAGAAAGAGAAAATGTGAAGGTGTGATTTGATCTGTAGGGAGAATTAAAATTTCACGTTTTGCAATCGTTGTATTTGTTGGTTTTCCAATTTGAAGGTCCTCAATGCACGTGGATGACCAATTACAACCGTTAAATAGTTCGATCTCAAGGGCTCAAATTAACAGTGGTGTGAGTATGTGGATTTCCCTCTGTATATCTTTAAAAAAAATCTCACTTGCAGATCTGTCGGAATTCTGCTGCAAAATAGCTTCTATAAATATTCGTCGGTATTCTGCCTGCATTTGCAACGGCATAGTGAGGGATGACAGAATACGACAGTGATAAATAAATGAAAAAAAAAGTTGAAAAAAAAACCTATCTCTTGCAGATCGCATGAAAACCCGTCGCAAATTAGCAACGGAAATTTCCACTTCAAAATTTTTGACGCTAAATTAGTGTTTTTTTAGTGGCCCTTATTCAAGCCTATGTAATTTTAAATCACAATATCATATACAAAACATTCCTATATACCTTGGAATAGTCTAAAAAACTTTTTGATGTAGAACTTAATTTAATTGATCCCTTCGTTAAAACGGTCTTCCTCAACATTATGCAATTTAGATAGCAGCTACACTGAATCTTAGTGCACAATTATTTGTACAGCTTTTCATTGCAAAAGCAGCTCTCACACGTGTACATAGCTCGATATATGTTTATATACATCCATGACGAATGACAAAATAATCGTTGTAGCACAGCTAATTCCAAAGGCACAAGGGCACAAGAAAAGGAAAACAACAAACAAAATACTCGTCATAGTGCAGACAACTTATCTTCTTTACCACTATACATGATCAGAAGGCCATTTGATCTCTAAAAGAAGAAATTTCTTCAAATATGGGGAACTTTCTACTCCTACTCCTACTCCTAACCTTCCCCCATTCATTGAACTCCAATGAATCCCCATCCATATTCAAATTCAGAAATTCCAATTCGAATTCAAGCTCCCACCACTCATTCTCCCCTCTGCTCATCCCCTCCATCTCCATCATCAACTCCCCCGCTCTCACAACTGTCTTGTTATCAAACTCCATTCCCGAAAACCTCCTTCCAACAACATCTTCAAGAACTCTTCTTATTGGAGTCTGAACTCAAATAAGAAAACAAAATTGTGAACAGAGTTTATAATCCAGATCTGAATTTTTTAGAATAAATTGCAAAATTCTCTGTTGCTTTTATTACATAACTTGCTTCCTTTATAAAGACTTGAAAACAGGAAAAGAATCTATTGCATGAACTATTATTATGCATCTAAAGAATTGTTCAACTAAGAAACTATCAACAAAATAAGAAAGCTAGATTATTTTTGATATTTGAATCAATCTCTAACACCCTACCTTGATTCAAAATCACTGGCACCAAGCAAGAACTGCAGGTTCTCATGTTTACCCCTTGATAGCGTCTTTGTCAAAATATCTGCAATCTACTCCATAATGCTGCAGAATTTTAGCTTTATCCTTCCGTCTGCTACGTGATATCCGATAAAGTGAGCTCCAATGTCGATGTGCTTCGTTCTTCCATGATAAACTGGAATTTTGCTTATTGAAATTGCAGACTGATTATCGCAAAACATGACAATAGCTCCATCTTGCTCATGTCCAAGGTCTTCCATAATTCTCCTCAACCAAATCGCTTGACATGTTGCTGAAGTGGCTGCCATGTATTCTGCTTCTAAGGAAGACAAAGTTGTGGTTGCTTGCTTCTTTGAACTCCAAGATACTGATCCTAAACTGAAAACATATCTAATAGTGCTTTTTCTATCTTCTAAGCAACCTGCACAATCACTGTCAGTGTAATCGATTAATTTAAAGTTTGTTGAATGACCATACCAAATACCAAAATTTCTTGTTCCAGCAACATAGCGTAGGATTCTTCTCGCTGCTCCAAGGTGGTGTTTTGATGGAAAATGCATAAATCTTGATATTACTCCAACCGAGTAAACAATGTCTAGCTGTGTGTGTGTGTTAAGTAAATTAATCCACCAACTAGACTTCTAAATAATTTCTCATCAACAAGTCCGGTTCCATCATTAGCCTGCAGCTTTTCATTCAAATTCATTGGGGGTAGGCGCGGTTTTGCAATTAAACATGCTGAATTTCTTCAACAAATCTGTTGCATACTTTCGTTGTGAGATAAATATTCCTTTCGCATGCTGCTTTTATTCAATACCAAGAAAAAAAATGCAACAAACCCAGATCTGTCATCTCAAAACTTCTCTTCATATTCTCACAAAATGCATCAATCAGCTCAACCGAAGGACCCATGTAGACCATATCATCTACATAGAGACAGACAGAGAAAATATTTGCCTTCTCTCTTTACATACAAAGTAGGTTCGTTCTAGCTTCGTTCAAAACCATTCTATAATAAATGAGAATCAATTTTGCTATACCATGCCCGCGGAGCTTGCTTCAATCCATAAAGAGCCTTTTTTAATTTGCACACCTTCATTTCTTTGCCAGCCACAACAAATCCCTCTGATTGTGAAACATAAATCTCTTCTTCTATCTCACCATTCAAGAATGCTGATTTAATATCAAACTGATATACAACTAGGTTTAATTGAGATGCTAGGGATAAAAGAATTCTTATTGTCTCAAAGCGTGCCACAAGAAAGAAAGTGTCTTCATAATTAGTTCCTTGTTGTTGTGAGTAGCCTTTTGCGACAAGTCGAGCTTTGTGCTTCTGTATACTTCCATCAGCATAAAATTTCGTTCTAAAAATCCATTTTACGCCAATCACATTTTTATCTTTTGGAGGATCCACCAACTCTATTTTATTTCTTTGTATTGCGGACAACTCTTCGTTCATAGCCTCTATCCATTCTTTCTTATTCTTGGCATCTTCGAAGGTGACACAATTTGCTACATAAAGAGCATTCGAAGTTTCACAAATATCTCTTAGTGACTTGTATCCTTGTGGTGGTGTTGATTCGTCGGATGAATTTGAATCATCACTCATGTTTGATGCGCCACTACTAGCTTGAGAATTAGGGGAAGGCTGTTGATAATCTTCTAGTTGTCCATTATCTAAAGCATTATTTTTCACTGCATCTTCAAACTGGATTACCATATTTTCATCTTCATGCCAAGTCCATCTTTCTTCTTCATTACATAAAACATTTCTACTGATAATGTGATCTTGCCATCAAGTGCATTATATAATCTATATGCCTTTGTTTTTGCACAATAACCAACAAAAATACATTTAACTGATTTTTCATCTAGGTTGCTACATTTATGAGAATCAATCAACCCATAAGTTGTACATCTAAAGGCTCTTAAGTGACATACTGATGGTTTTCTTCTAGCCCATGCTTCATATGGTGTATGTCCAAAAACTCCTTTTGTCGGTGATAGATTCAGCAAATAGACAGCTGCTGTGCTACGTCTTCACCCCAGAATTGATTAGGTAATTTTTTTCGCCTGCAAAATACTTCTTGCCATCTCAACTACGGTACGATTCTTCCTATCAACTACTCCATTTTGCTTCGGTGTATATGGGGTTGTCAATTATCTTCGGATTCCATGCTCTTCACAAAATGAATTAAATTTGTTGGATGTGAATTCCCCACCTCTATCTGATCTCAGCACCTTAATGTGTCTTCCACTCTACTTCTCGACTTCTGCCTTAAACTTCCAAAAAAAAACTCAAATGCATCTGATTTTACCTTTAAAAAAATACCAGCTCATTCTACTAAAATCGTCAGTTAGCAACATAAAGAACCGACTACCTCCAAGAGATTCTGTGTTCATAGGTCCACACAAATCAAAATGAGTTAAATTAAGTGTACCAGCTGCTCGCCAAGTTGTTTCTATTGGAAAAGGCCTTTTGCTTTGTTTTCCATAAATGAATGCCTCACAAAACCCAAATGAGTTGATTTTCGGCAAGCCTAGAACCATTTCGTATTGACTCAGCATTTTTAAACTCTTTTCATTTAGGTGCCTAAATCTCATATGCTAGAGTTTGCTTACATCATTTTCTTTTACTATGAGATCTTGTTTTTCAAGATAAGAAATCTCAAGCGGAAAAGTTTGTTTTGAGACATTTTCACTTCTGCAATCTTTCTTGTGTTCTTATCCTTAATCACACAGGAATTATTTTCAAACATAATAGAGAAGCCATTACTTACTGGTTGTCCTACGCTTAGTAAGTTATGAGATAAACTGGGTATGAGCAATACATCATAAATAAGTCTAGTTTTTTCATTACCGTCATTTATGCCTACTGTCCCTTTGCCTTCCACCTGCATTTGTTTATTATCTCCCAATCGAACTTTGACTTTGTAAGCTTCCTCCAAGTCCTTAAAAAAAGATATAATGTCTGACATGTGATTTGAACACCCGCTGTCAAGAAACCAAATGTCTTTGCTAGTTTGTACATCTTTAACATTTGCCATGAACAATTTAAATTCTTCATCTTCTTCCTCTGTCTTTTCAACATAATTAACTTGACCTGATCTATACCAGTAGTTTGCTTTAACATGGCCCATACCTATTGCAATTATGACAATGAATGAGTTGACTAGTCCTCTCCTCTATATCCTCCTCTTCCTCTTTCAGCAACTTGCTCAACTCCTTCAAATTTACTTGAACCTTCTTTCTGCATAGAGGTCTAGTCTTTTATGTGAAACACTTTTTCATCCAACTTTTCTGTTGATCTATTAATCCTTGCTTCATGTGCTTGCAAAGAACCCATCAATTCATCAAAAGAAAATACAGCTGAATCCTTTGATTCTTCAATAGTTGCAATGATGCGATCAAATTTTGGAGACAAACTTCTCAAGGCTTTTGCAACTACCATCTTATCTTCACATGTCTCGCCGAGCATACGCATTTGACTAACAATTGTTGATATTGTTAAGAGATACTCTTGAACAGACTCACCATCTCTCATAATTGTAGTTTCGAAATCCCTTCGAAGAGTCTGCATCTTCACTATTATCACTTAACTGTCACCCTTGAACTCCTATTGCAAAATCTGCCATGCTTCTTTTGCAGTTGAAGCATTCATAATTCGAGGAAATATGTCTTCATGGACTGCTTGTTGAATAAAAAACAAGGCCTTTGCGTCTTTTTTTTTCCAATCTGGCAGCATCATCCGGATCTGGATATCCATCTTCAACAAGTTCCTGTGACTTGAACATGGTTTTCATCTTCACACTCCAAAATTGATATTTTTTGCCATTAAAAATTGGAAGGAGTGGTTGATAAGAGGAGGAGTTTAAAGCAATAACCCCTAGTGTTTTACTCAACCGAACGCCCAGATATGAGATTGCTTTGCTCTGATACCATTTGTTGGAGTATGAACTCAAATAAGAAAACAAAAATGGGAACAGAGTTTATAACCCAGATCTGATTTTTTTAGAATAAATTGCGAACTACTCTATTGCTTTTATTACATAACTTGTTGTCTTTATAAAGACTTGATAACAGGAAAAAAATAATATTGCATGAACTATTATTATGCATCTAAAGAATTGTTCAATTAAGAAACTGTCAACAAAATAAGAAAGCTAGTTTATTTCTGATATTTGAATCAATCTCTAACACCCTCCCTTCTTCATACTTCCCTTTCTTAACCAAACAATGACCTAAATTACACGCCTTGTTAGCATCCGGATCAATTGTCTGTGCCTTCTTGTACACAAGCTTGGCTGCATCATAATTCTGTTTCTGCACGTAAGCCCATCCAAGGTTGCCTAAAACCCTAGCAGTTTCTTGATGAATGGAGACTTGAAACTTCTTTCCACGAGATCTTGCTTTCCTTGTGGTCTTACCATTGAAGGCTTCTCCTATGTAGATGGACTTGAGCTTCTATTTTAAAAGCGTGATTTGCTCATCTGCGATGTTGCATTTCTTGTATACATCGAAAAGGAGATTGTCGAGGGATTCTTGGGCTTGCTTTAAGAATAGGTGACGGAAGGATTTGATAGCTTCGATTGCTTCTTCTGATCTGTTTTGTTGCTTCATTACGACGGACATGTCTTTGAGGGCGCTATCTACACGATCTCTTGAGTTTATTGCTTTCCATAATCATATGTTTGATGCATCAAAGTCTTCCTCCACTAACTAACTTATTTTTAAATTTTTGATAGTGATAGTTAATGGCAAAAATGAGGATGGATGTAATCTGCATGTACTTCATAAACTTCAATGCAACTGGATCATTATGTATGCCATGTGTTAAGTAGCCACATGTTGGATAGTTGACAAAGGTATTTGTTGACAAATGAAACCATTAACTTCACCATAGTGTGACTACTCTTAGCTGAATTTGAATCACCTCCATAGAGATTACAGATCAAAAATCTAACCCACATCTATAGTGAATCTTTGTATATAGAATTTCAACCATATAAAGGAAGCAGTGTAAAGGCTTATTCTAATTAAAATCGTTACTAGTATTCTAGCTAGCTATAACATGTTGCATGAGACTGAATTAACTAAAAATGCTAAACACTGATTTGATGAGTCTTTGCTTTAATGAATCTTATAAAAGCTAAATTGCTGAGCATATCGTTTCTATATCTATAACAATTGCTGTACTATTTCTAACTACTGTCAACTAAACTTTGTGCACAAGCGAAGATGCAGTACATGTACAACTTCCACGATGATCTCCTCATCTATAAACTTATCAAGACTATGAAGGAATCATAGATTTTTGTTATAAGCTAGTAATTTACTACTATGAGTGTATGTAGAACATTTTTTGTATTTTTACTTATTTATCTTTTAAATTATGTAGATATTGTACTATGTAGATCATTTAGATGTAATTTATTTAACCTCTAAAATATGATTCAGTGAGCTTCACATACACGATTCTAGGTTATAAAATCCATTGTCGTTTATTTTTAACTTGAACATGGTTTATAATATATCACAAAGCCAATCAATAAATATAAAAATGTTAATATTTCATGGGAGCAAATTACATTGAAAACCATAATGCAGTAACGATATATATATTCCATGATACATAATACATTAAGGAACATGTATATGACTTGAAGGTAAAAAGATAAAATGAAATGCAATAATAAAAAAATAAAATACCTGGAGGTTTTTGTTGGCGTAAACCAAAATTCATTAATTACTTAAGTACCTATTAAAATAAAAAGACATATCCATTCGTCAAAAGTCATGTCCATTCATCAAGAGTAATACCCGTTCGTCAAATGTCATGTCCATTAGACGAAGTCTCATGTCTATTAGTGAAGTGTTGTGTCCTTTAAGTCTAAGAGTCATATTAAAAATTTTGTGTCTCTTAGTAAAATGTGATGTCCATTAAATGAAGTGTCATGTAAGGCTATATATAAAGCCTACCATTTTAGTTATGTGTGGTGAATAAAAAAGTGCAATAAAATACTATCTTCTTCCTCCTACAAAATATCATCTCCTTCCTCCAACAATTAGTATCTTAGCTTCTCTACTCCATCAAACTGGTATCAAAGCTTCTTCAAAAACCAACAAATTGGCATTAAAGGCAAAAACTCTAACAATTGGTATCAGAGCCTGGTTATCAGAGCCTGGCTGAAATATGGCATTTCAATTTCTTTTTCCTTTTCTTCTCACAAAAATGAACTTTGAAGCATGGAGTAACAAAAAGAAAGAAAAATTGATCTTTAAAGGATTATGGGAGATCGTTGAAAATGGCTTTGGAGATCCAGAAGATACTAAAGATTTGACGGAGAAAGAAAGAAAATCAATCATAATATTTAGTTGGAATGATCTGAAAGCTCGTATTGTGATGACTGCAAATATCGATAATGAAGCATATGATCATATTATTGGAGAAAATTGCGCAAAAGATGCGTGGAATTTATTAAAAGAGATTTATGGTAAGAATGTGGATGAGAATACACAAGAAGATAAATTGAAAGAGGCTATTTCAGAAGTCAAAGCTGAAAGTAGCGTAATTGAGCCCGCAAACGTGCTAAATGACAACGAAGTTAAAGTACACATTGAAGAGGTTAAGTCAACCGATGATGTGAAAGATAATGCAAACAATATGAAATACAGGGATGTTGCAAACAAGCCTGAAGAAGAAAAAGATGATGAATCACTACCCAAGATCGACGATGCTTAAAAAGAAACTACCGAAAATGATGTCAAAAACATGGTTAGTAGCATTGCGGATATGGGACAAGAATTTGAAATAGTGATTTCAAAAGAGGCAAACTCTCTTCATAGCAATACACCCGTAGTTGGGCATAACAAGCAAAAGGAAGGTGAAGATTTCAATGAGGTATTCACTTTTGTCTCTCGACTTGATACTATTCAAGTATAAATTTCTCTTGCAGCTCAAAATGGTTGGAAGCGGTTGCAAATGGATGCGAAATTGGCTTTTTTAAATGGATTTCTTCAAGTTGATATTTATATCCAACAACCTCCGGGTTTTGTGAAGAAGAGCAATGAGGAAAAGGTGTATAAGCTGCATAAAGCATTATATGGGCTGAAGCAATCCACCCGTGCATGGTATGATCAGATCAAAAATTTCTTCTTGAAAAATGGCTTTGAAAGGTGTCCTTTTGAACACACTCTTTACATGAAGAAACATTCAAAAGGAGGTTTCATAATCTTGATTTTATATGTGAACGATCTGATTTTTATTATGACTAATGTTGGAGATGTGAAAGAAACAAAAAATGATGCTGCTTTGGTTGAGAAATCAAGGGAGGTCAAAGCGGATAACTTGGCAAGAAAAAACCTTGAAAAAGTGGATGAAATTGCAAAAGAAAGTAGCAAAAGTGAATCAACAAGATATGACAAAAGTTATAACAGAGAACACAAACGAGAAGGTGGAAACTTTGTCAGGAATTGGCGATAACAAAGCAACGGTTGTGTTAAATAATGCAGCTGTTAAAGTAGTACCTCAAACTGATACTGAAAATAATAATTTCATGGATTATTTTTGTCGAACTGCAATAGAACAACATGAAATGGTACAAGAAAAGCCAGCAGAAAGACGAAGAGAGAAAGAAAACTGAAAACACTCTCTCGTTATTTTACCACTGCTCTTAAAGCGTTGAAGCTTGAACATAAACCACAAAAGAAGAAGACAATTAAGAAATTTCGAATAATATTCTTATTTCTACCGAAACATATAAAATATAAATTGGATAGCAGTACGAATGACCAAAAGAGCACAAGTGATATTCTGTTCAAGAAGTGTTGCCGCATTGGATGTTCGAAGGAATTTTGGTTTAGGGGAGGCATTGTTGACGTAAACCAAAATTCATTAATTACTTAAGTACCTATTAAAATAAAAAGACATATCTATTCGTCAAAAGTAATGTCCATTCACTAAGAGTAATATCCGTTCGTCAAGTGTCATGTTCATTAGACGAAGTGTCATGTCTATTGGTGAAGTGTTGTGTCCTTTAAGTCTAAGAGTCATATTAAAGTTTGTGTGTCTCTTAGTAAAATGTGATGTCCATTAAATGAAGTGTTATGTAAGGCTATACATAAAGCCTATCATTTTAGTTATGTGTGGTGAATAAAAAAAGTGCAATAAAATACTATCTTTTTCCTCCTACAAAATATCATCTCTTTCCTCCAACAATTAATATATTAGCTTCTCTACTCCATCAAACTGGTACCAAAGTTTCTTCAAAAAACCAACAAATTGATATCAAAGCCAAAAAAATTCTAATAGTGTTTAGCTCTAACATAAGGACTATGACCGGATGGAAGTTGATGGAGTACATAAAATAGTTCTTTCTTCATTGTTTTTGCCTCCATTATTTTTCTCTATTAAGAAAACAAAATATTTCATTTCCAAAACGGATATTGAAGTGGTAGAATGTGGGAGAAGATTAGGAGTTAAATAGAGGATACGAAAATTTGAATTTGGATGAGAATGCGTCCTGGGACATTATGGAGGCAATGTGGGTTTCCAGTTAATTAACTAAACAAGTGAGGGCACGTGTATTTTGTGGGTCGGGTATTAATAGTGAGAAGTTAAAAAAGGTGGCGGAAAATATATGCAACCTTTTTTTAAGATACAGTAATGCTGTTATATCCAAAATCTCCCTGGGTTTGCAACAACAATCGGAGAAGCTACCGCATTTTTCATCATATAAGCATTAAGCAACAGTAATATGGGTGGAAACTTCAAAATTCAAAGGGTTCCACTACGTACTTTAATTTCATCATCCATTCATAAATCTGGGTATTTATTCGATTGATGTAACAATACCATCACATTGTAAGAATGTTCAATTAATTGCATGCATGTATATGCATTTATATTGACATATGGTAAGAATGTTAAATAAATGGGACAAGGATCAAAGACCGCTAAACTATACCTAAATCAAACATAGAAGTAAATTTATTTTGATATAAACAGATGAATAGAACACAGGTATGTGATGCAGCCTATACTATGCGAATTGCAGAGAGAAGTGTATTCAGAAGAGAAGGAGATGAAGAGCAGACATGAATGCAGTAAAGGAGAAGCAGAATACTTTCCATGTCTATATTTTCATTTCACTGTAGCTAATTATATAGTCATACATCACATTCTTCTTTAACCAAATCATGACAGGCGGCATTATATCCACCAATACATTATACATGCGATGGCCGTTTGATTGTAACAGAAAAAAGAAAAGAAAAGATGCTGAAATATGAAAAAGTAACATGTTCTCTCTAACAATATCCTTTGTAAGTATTTAACTATTTTTTAAAAAAAACTTGGTACTTTACTATATATATATATATATATATATATATATATATATATATATATATATAGTTATAGTCTTACATCCTTAGTAGTACAACTCACAACAAATGACAGAATACTCACTCATCAGAGACTCGGTACCAACTAAATATTTAAAATCGACGGACAACAGATATGCCTAATAGAAGACCAATCTAAAAGACTACTATAAGACCATCAAGAGATAAGACTCTTTCCTGGCTATAAGCTCCTCACTTCAATCCAGAAGACGTACCCTGATCGGAGCAAGAAAATGACTCCAACATTTTGAACTTCTTCACTTTCTTCTTTTTACCGTCTTTTATTTTATTAATCAAAGAGTGTCAAGCAGGATTTTCAATTACTTCTGAGTCTGTAGCGGCCTGAAATTCAAAAGGCTCTTCATTGGACATGTACTTACGTGCTAGTTTATTTCTAGCAATATTCCGAGTTAAAGGCTTATTTTCAATATTCATTCCATTCGGTATGGAAATACCATCAACATCAGTAGCCAAAGAGGAAAAGTCCTCAGGTGTATGGTCATATTGATAATGCTATTGTGGCGTCGTCTGCAAACGTTGTTCTCTATGCTCTTGTTGAACCAATATTTTTCCAACAACTACCTGTTTATGTCTATATTCAGTTACCATCACATAATCATCAACTAGCTGCGCATCTTGAGTTTGACTTCTTCTATGTTTAGAACAACTTCGAGACTGCAAAGGAGTAGTCTTCATGAATTGGGTCATTGTAACAGCCCGCATTTTACGTATCGGAGGATAGTAAAATATTTTTATTTTATTCCCTGCGGGTTGGATCATTCTCATACTATGATATGTTGGTTATGGAGGTGTGAGACATATCCATAAATTTTACCAATTTTACTTGTGACCATTTTACCCCTGTCAGTCTTGTACATGGCATAACTTTTGACTGAGATCGAATCAGGTGCTGAGATCGGTCTTCTTGGAAAGGAAATGGTGTTGCCAATTCCGTAGAGTAGTCACACTAAAGATTTGGTTCGGTGATTTGGGAGAAATCGCGGTTTTAGTGTTTTACAATTTCTGTTTAGGTTTGGCTAGCCATAATGGAATTATTTGGAATGGCCCATTAGTGGGCTAGTGGGATGCTATAAATAGGGGTTAGAGGCATGGAGAATAATTTATTTTCTTCATTCTCTCATTTGGTTAAGCTCGTGGTCCTCCTTGCTCAATCAAATACACTTTCCACTATTAAAATTCTAGATCTACATAAGAGAATCAAAGATCTATATCGTTTGAAGCTAGATCTACATTAAGTGAAGAGATATCTCATCAAATTGGAAGGTTTGAAGAGTGTCCTTCGCTGTTCGGTTTCGAGATTTATCGTTTTTAAGCTTGTTCGAAGAATTGGTGAGTAGTAAGCATCTCTCACACGGATTCGATCAAGTATAAGGGCTGTTTGACCTTATTTCCATCAATTTAAGTTGTTTTCTCCTAGATCTACATCATGGTAAGTACATTTTCATATGAATCACCATAGAATATAATCTAGCAACTTAAAACCTGTAATTTCTTTGTTAATTCATATGTTTATGCAAGTTAGATCCATCGTTTTGGTTTATTCATTGATTTATCATGATTTAGTAAATTTTATATGATTATCGATGAATAATTATCATTTTGATGTTGCCAATGATTTTATAAAGTACTTATAGTTGAACTGGATGAATTATCACGTCGATGTTGTCGTTTGGTGAAGATTTGGTCAAGTTTAGAGCAATTTTGGTCAAATCTGGAGTCGGGTCGTTTTTCTAATGTCATTGATGACCTGGCATGAGCTTGGGTCGTGGCTTATTACTCAAGAAATGGGTCACGTCGTCTAAAATTAGGCCGGATCATTGGTAAGGCATAGAAGTTAGGTCGTTCAGAGTAGGTCAGTTCGTAGGAGCTTCTCTGGAATCAGGTCGTTGGTCTTTTGCATCAAATCAGGTCGTTGGGTGACCCAAAGGTTAGGTCGTTGGGTGATCCGAAAATTAGATCATTGGGTGACCCGATGGTTAGGTCGTTGGGTGACCCAAAGGTTAGGTCATTGGCTAACCCGAAGTTTAGGTCGTTGGGTGACCCAAAAGTTAGGTCGCTGGGTGACCTGATGAGTCGGGCTGAAACACTATGAATCAAATATTGACCAAATGTTGTATGTTTTTGGCTCAATGGTGGTTGTGGCTTCGAAGTGGATTCAGGAAAGAATGTTCGAAGTGCTTTGATGAGTTCGTTGATCGTCGTAATGCAACGAATGTGAAAACGACTCAAGGGAGTTTTGCGTTTGTGGATAATAGTTGGATGGTCGCCAGAGATGACGACTAGAGATACTGAAGGCCGAGGAATTTTTGTTTTCGTGGGTTCTAGCAGACTCAAAGCAGGAGTATAATAGGGATACCTAAAAAACTGATTGTATGGTCGAGTACCCTGGACAGCTCGACAGGTCTAGTTACGTTTCGTTGTATGGAGTATGGATTTTTGCTAGAACCAGGGTTTACCATTAGCCCTTGACAGTTGATGGCAAAGTGTTTAGCCAGTCATAAGATGGTTTCAAAGCAGGATTGGCGGTGATAGACAGAGTCAGTCATGAATATTGATTATTTCGATTGTACCATCTCTCATAGATTATCTGACATCGAAGGAGATGTTTCTTGGGTGCCTATCTGACGTTTGTTTTGGCCTTTGGGGATTGTTCTGGAGTGATCTCAAACTCGATTAGGATGGTTTACGTGAGATAAAACTAGTTGCTATGATTGCTATTGTCTGGTTTCTTCTGATTGTCATGAATGTATGGTTGCTCTCAATTACTTGTTGTAAAGGCTATCACTGTTAGATGTGGGGAAGACAAATGTAGGTTCTTCTCAGTTGATGCGGGTAGATTAGTTGGTTTATCTACCTATTCTCATATACTTTATTGATGATGTTAGTTAGCTGTTTTATTGCTAACTAAGACTGTTTTCTGACTCAAGGTTTTATGTTTTCCTCTAATTACCTTGAGTTGTTCATCCATTTGTTGGATGGGTAGATTGAGTAGCAGGTAACATGAGATATCTTGGTGAGGATAATGTCGTTGTACGATGGCGAGCACGAGGCTAGCGTATTATTTTTCTGCTACTAGTATCTTTTATTTTTCGTTGTTTGATGTTTGACTCTGTGTGTTGTAGTGAGGTAGATTTGTACAGGCACTTATGTTGTAATCCTAAAGTATGTGGATATTTTCTCTAGTTGTTATGAGAGTTCAAGTTTCTCCTCAAATGTGCTTTACTATTATTACCTTTTGTATATTCTCTATTATATTTTATCCTTATGTTGTGAGTGATACGACAGATTCCGCTTATCTTATCTTACCTTGATGATCGTCCACAGGTGTCTGGCACGTCTTTCAATGCATTATTTCCCTTGTTAAGTACAAGAGTTATGGGCAATCATCACATTTGGTATTAGAGCTCTGGTTATCGATTTTAGCCAAAGTTCGAAGACATTATTACATATAAGAGACATATTTGAAATTTCTAAAGGACATATATTATATAGTAGCATATAGTATAATAGCATTTGAACTCCATTAGTAGTTTTCTTGTAAGTAGCTGACTATTCTATGTTGCAGATTTAGAATGAGTCGACAAACTTCAAGATGTACGGCTAAGGGGGCTGTGCCTGGAGGAGGAAATGGCGGTACACCGGATTACCCAGCTATGTTTAAATCCATGATGGCGGCATTCATGAGAAGGGTACCCGATCCAGTGGTAGCCACGGTAGATGTAGGGGTGCGGGTGCCTAGGGTTATGGATTTCGTGAAGCTGTGTAAAGACTTTACATCTCTTGGAGGAAAACAATTTAAAGAGACAGAACCGACTAAAGAGGTTCAAAGGTGGTTAGATGCTTGTATTCGTATTTTTGGAGACTTGGGCATTGACGATGCAACAAAGAGAAAACTTGCATCGAAGCAATTGCAAGGCAAGGCCGTGGATTGGTGGAATTCTGTTACGCTTGAGACTCCAGAAGATGAGATAACTTGGGAACAATTCCAAGTCAAGTTCGAGACGAAGTTTGTCTGTACTGTTAAGAAATTTGTTCTGTTTAAAAAGTTTGTGGAGCTGAAATAGAATGGTCGATCAGTGCTTGATTATGTTTCGGATTTTGTGGCCTTGTCTAAGTATGCATGTTCGTATATTGACTTTCCTTACCAGAGGAACGAGAAGTTTATTATGGGTTTAGATGCCTATACTGGGAAGCCATTGGTGGACCATCTTAGTGATTCAGATGAGAAGATTATGGAAAAAGCTATAAGACATGAAAGCTTATTTCCTAAAGAAGATGCTATTGTTATTACAGCTAAGGAAGCCCCAAAACTACAACAGGGTGGTAATAACAACAAGAAGAGGAAGCAACAACAACAGAAAGGAAAACACGGCCAAAGGAGATAGAAAAGTGAAGTGACTTGCTACAACTACTGGCAGAAGGGCCTTTATTCCAAGAATTGTAAGAATCCAAAAGCTAAAAAGAAGTTCTTTAAGTGTGGAAAGCTTGGGCATGACATGAAGGATTGTCCGGAACTAGCAAAAGGGAAGCAGATTGTGAAGGCATATGCTTTGGAGGTCGGCCATCTTCTTCAACATCTCCTACTATAGAAGAGAAAGGAAAGGGTGTCATCATCCAAGGTACACTTTCTGTTCGAGGTGTTTCGGTTCGAGTGTTATTTGATACTGAAGCATCGCATTCATTCATTTGCAATGAGCTTGTGTGTCGCTTGGGTTTAGAACTCGAGATTTGTGTTAGACCTTTGATTGTGACCAATCCAGTTAGGGGTTCGTCCAGCCTTTGTATGCTTTGTCGTGGTCTTGTGTTATCGGGTCATGGTTGCTCCTTTGTGTGTGATTGCTTTGTTTTGAACTTTGCTGGATTTGGGATTATCTTGGGAATGGATTGTCTCAAGAGGTATGCGGCAAGAGTAAATTGCGAGAAGCTTGAGGTGAGAGTCGGTGATGTGGAAGGGCGAAAGGTTGTGATTCGATGTAAACCTGAAGATGGTGTCTTCATGAGCTATTTATATTTTCTTGTGATTCCACAGGAAAGCTTTTCATCTGTGCTGATCGCTAATGAGTTTGAGGATGTCTTTGAAGAAGTCAAAGGTTTACCTCCGCATCGAGAGATTGAGTTTAGAATCGATTTGGTCAAGGGTGCTAGACCTATCGTTATGCCTCTTAGGTGGATAGCGCCTAAGGAACAGCGAGAGTTAGAGGTGCAAGTTCGTGACCTTTTAAGAAAAGGATTCATTCAGAGAAGTGTATCTGAATGGGTGCACCAGTTGTGTTTGCAACCAAGGCAGATGGCTCATTAAGGTTGTGTGTGGATTATCGTAAGCTGAACAAGGTGACCAAGAAGAACAAGTATCTATTGCCGAGGATAGACGACTTGTTCGATCAGCTTCACGAAGCTAAAGTGTTTTCTTAGATGGATTTGGCAATGGGATTTCGCCAGTTGAGGGTGGCAAAGGATATTGTGCCGAAGACTGCTTTTAGGACACCATCCGGTTTCTTTGAATGGTTGGTGATGCCGTTTGGGTTGACTAACGTGCCAACGTATTTTGTGGACCTTATGAATAAGGTGTTCAGAGATCAGTGAACAAGTTCGTGCTTGTGTTCGTGGATGATTTTTTGGTTTACTCCCGGAACGAGGAAGAACATAAGATGCACTTGCGAGTTGTTTTAGATATCTTGCGAAAGCACTAGCTAAAGGCTAAGTTTTCAAAGTGTCACTTTTGGAAGAGTGAAGTGAGGTTCTTAAGCCATGTTGTTTCTGGAAATGGAATAATGGTTGACCCCGCTAAGGTGGCAGCAATCCAGGACTAGGATAAACCTAAGAATGTGACGTGCGTAAGGAGTTTCCTTGGGTTAGTGGGATATTATCGCCATTTTATAAAGGATTTCTCAAAGATAGCTGCACCATAAACAAGATAGACGAAGAAGAACCAAGTTTTCACATGGGATGCAAAGTGTGAGAAAGCTTTTGGAATCTTGAAAGAGAGACTGACGAGTGCATTTTTTTGACTATACCGATTAGGAATGAAGAGATGATGGTATACACCGATGCATGAGGCACTAGGCATAGAGCAGTGTTGATGTAGAAGGATAAAATTGTAGCCTACGCAAGTCGACAGTTGAAGCCGCATAAGAGGAATTATCCAACTCATGGTCTGGAGTTGGCGGCAATCGTGTTTGCTTTGAAAATGTGGAGACATTACCTATTGGAAGTTCGAATCGAGTTGTTTATGAACCAGAAGTCATTAAAGTATATTTTCTCCCAAAAGGATTTGAATCTTCGGCAGCAACGGTGGTTAGAGTTTCTGGCATCCTATGATTTTGGCATAGCCTATACTCCTGTTAAAGGTAATGCAATTGCAGATGCATTGAGTCGAAGACACGCAAGTTTCAAAGCGATGTTCTCAGAATGGAAAAGCTCGAGTACTTGGCAGGATTTGATTTCAGGCCTAGGTGTGAGTTGGAATTTAAAATGTTGGCAAGCTTATCGATATACCTACTCTCATCGAAAGTATTGGCAAGATCCATAAGCGTGATGCAAAGCTTGTCGAGATTGTCCAGAAGTTGGGACCAAAGGATAAAAAGTTCGAGGTTGATCGAGAAGGTTGGCTTCGAAAGCAAGGATGGCTGGTTGTTCTTGATATTGAAAGATTAAGAGATGAGGTTCTGAGGGAATGTCATCACTCGAAGTTGACGATTCATCCTGGTGGTAATAAGATGTATCAGGACACGAAGCGGTCTTACTACTGGAAAGGGATAAAAAGAGATATTGGAAAATTCATTTCTAAGTGCATGAACTGTCCGTTAGTGAAAGCTGAACAGAAGAAGCCGAGTGGATTGCTTCAGCCATTGGAAGTTCCTACATGGAAGTGGGAGCATATATCGATGGATTTCATCGATGGAGTACCTAGAACTAGGGCAGGAAACGAAGGAATTTGAGTAATCATGGATCGCTTGACCACAAGTGCAAGGTTTATTCTTGTCAAATCGACAGCATCGAAGTTAGCTGAGATTTATATAAAATGGATAGTTCGATTCCATGGTATCCCAAAGAGCATAGTCAGTGATCAAGATCCATAGCTCACAAGTGGTTTTGGAAGAGTTTGCAAGAGACTTTGGGAACCGAGTGGTGTTTGAGTACGTCTTATCATTCCCACACCGATGGTCAAACCGGAAGGGTTAACCGAGTTTCGGAAGATCTCCTAATAGCTTTTGTGTTAGATTACGGAGGATCGTGGGTAGACCATTTTGAGTTTACCTATAATAACAGCTACTAGTCGAGCATTGGGATGGCACCATATGAGGCATTGTATGGTAGACCATGTAATTCTTCAGTATGTTGGTTAGAAACTGGAGATAAGTTGACACATGGGTAGAGATGATTAGAGAAACTTCAGATTGTATCGAGATCGTTCGACAACGAATTTATGAAGCCCCAGGCCGTCAGTAGAGTTATGCCTATAAGCGTCGTAAGGATTTGGAATTCAATGTTGAAGACATGGTTTTCGTGAAGATTTCGCCGTTGAAGCATGTTGTTAGATTCAGAAGTAAAGGAAAGTTAGCTCCTAGGTTTGTTGGATCGTTTCCGATAGTCGAGCTAATTGGAAAGCTCGCATATAGATTGGAGTTACCCGAGAAGATGTCGAGTGTGCATAATGTTTTCCATGTGTCATTTCTACGGACGTGGGTGCATGATTCAATGTTGTAGTACCTCTAGAGCAGTACGAAGGCCTAGAAGTCGAGACCGTAGTTACAGAACCATGGAAGTCGCTTCGCGTAGCGTGGAATGACACGAAACAGCTTAGGAGGAAGACAATTAGGCTAGTCAAGGTACAATGGACTGACGATGATGACGATTTTACGTGGGAGACGGAAGAGAGTATGAAGATGACCCATCCATAGCTTTTTGTCTGTGTGACCCATTGATGTTGTATCATCTTAACATCATTGTAACTTGTATTATTGTAATTGTTGTGGTTTAAATTTTACGTGCTTGGATAAGGCTATGGACGCATAGTTGGATGGTGGCTAGTTTGGATGATAGATTGGCCATTCATGGATAATAGGCATGCGAAATTGTTGGGTTGCTTATGCTTGCTTGGGATTTCTGGGGTGAAATTTCTAAGGAGGGAGGGGGAGAGAATGTAACAGTTATCATTTTACATATCGGAGGATCGTAAAATATTTTATTTCATTCCATAAGAGTTGGATCATTCCCATATTTTGATATGTTGGTTACGGAGGTGTGAGACGTGTCCATAATTTTAACCAATTTTATTTGTGACCATTTTGCCCCTTTCAGTCTTGTACAGGGCATAACTTTTGACTGGGATCGAATCAGGTGCTGAGATTGGTCTCATTTAAAAGGAAATGGTGTCGCCAATTCCGTAGAGTGGTCACATTAAAGATTTGGTTCCGCGTTTTGGGAGAAATCGTTGTTTTAGTGTTTTACAGTTTCTATTTAGGTTTGGCTAGCCATAATGGGCTGATTTAGAGTGACCCATTAGTAGGCTGGTGGGTGGCTATAAATAAGGGGTTAGAGGCATAGAGAATAGTCTACTTTCTTCATTCTCTCATTTTGTTAAGCGTGTGATCCTCCTTGCTCAATCAAATATACTTTCCACCATTAAAATTCTAGATTTACGTAAGAGAATCGAAGATCTACATCGTTTGAAGCTAGATCTACATGAAGTGAAGAGAGATCTCGTCAAATTGGAAGGTTTGAAGAGTGATCTTTGCTGTTCGGATTTGAGATTCATCGTTTTTAAGCTTCTTTGAAGAATTGGTGAGTGATAAACATCTCTCACATGGATTCGATCAAGTGTATAGGTTGTTTGATCGTATTTCCATCAATTCAAGTTGTTTTCGCCTAGATCTACATCATGGTAAGTACATTTTCATATGTGTTAGATCGAAATTTGGTACTAACACCCAAATTCAACGTGAAATCCTCACAATCATAAATCATAGATCACAGAATGCAGAAATAGTAAAATAAGAGGAGACACACGAAGTTTTTATAGTGGTTCAGCTCAAACCAAGCCTACGTCCATTTTTTCTCTTCTTAAATTCTAAGAAGTTACAAGTTCAAATCTCTCGGTTTATACATGAAATCCTCGTGTTTACAGTGAAAAGAGGTAAGAATAAGAAGATTATACACGAAATCCTCATGTTATATTGTGGAATTCGGCTTTTATGTTGAGCAATGGTCTTGCGTAGAACAATGGTGGAAGCTGTGAAGAGTTAGAGCCAAAAGACCCCTTCATTTGCCTTCGGGTGGTGTATTTATAGCTGGTTTTTGGGTTCGGTTCGGATGCCACATGACACACCCAAAGGAAATCTCGAAAAGTAGTGGAAAATGTGGAGAAGTCCCCTCCAGTTCGTGCTTTGCCATATGGCATTTGATCCATGCATGTCGGAGGTAGTTATGACATAAGAATCGGTCAAACACAGTTGTGCAGAACTCGCTCCAGGCAGATTGGTTTGGTTTCTCTCTCCTCCAATCCGATCTGATGTCCTTGGTCCAAAGACGAGATGCACTTTGGTGCCCAATCAAAGGCAGGTCGGTTCGACCTATCCCGACCCGATCCATGTGTGCCAGAGGACTTTTTTGCAGAAGTCCAAGTGCTGAGCTGCTTCTCTTGAAGCGGGGTCGAATTGGGTATAATCTGACCCGAGACCTCCGATCCGATCCGGGGTTGTGCCAATGCCAAAATTCAAGTTATTCTGATTCTGCATGTGTTCACGGAAACGGGCATAACTTCCAAACCGTAAGTCCGTTTCAGCCGAACGAAATCTCTACTTGAAGCTAATTCAGAGGGCTACAAGAATAATAGAGAAAAACTCCGTAATTAATGTTTTCGGGCCCAAAAGCGGTCATCTTCTAGGACTTTTGGCCCATTCTTAGTTTGTGATGCGACTTCAACAAAATCGCTTCCTGTCTTCTGATGATGTTCCCAATACTTGAGCGTATTGTTTAGAAGAGATTTCACGTGTGACGGCTTTGACTAAAAAGCAGGTCAACAATATGAATCACTATAGGATCTAATCTAACAACATAAAACTTGTAATTTCTATGTTAATTCATATGTTTACGCAAGTTTGATCCATCTTTTTTGTTTATTCATTGATTTATCATGACTTAGTAAATTTTATGTGATTATCAATGAGTAATTCTCATTTGATGTTGTTAATGATTTTATAAAGTGTTTATGGTTGAATTGGAGGAATTAGTCGCATCAATGTTGTTGTTTGGTGAAGATTTAGTCAAGTGTAGAGCTATTTCGGTCAAATCTGGAGTCAGGCCATTTTTCTTAGGTCGTCTAAAAGTAGGCTAGGTCGTTGGAGCTGCTTCGGGTCGTTCGTCTTCAAATGGTAAGGCGTAGAAGTCAGGTCGTCCGTAATAGGTCAGGTCATAGGAGCTTCTCTGGAATTGGGTCGTCAGTCTTCTGCATAAAGTCGGATCATTGGGTGACCTGAAGGTTAGGACATTGGGTGACCCAAAAGTTTGGTCGTTGGGTGACCCGAAGGTTAGGTCATTGGGTGACCCGAAAATTAGTTCGTTGGGTGACTCAAAAGTTAGGTCGTTGGGTGACCTGATGAGTCGGGCTAAAACATTATGAATCGAATATTGAGCAACTGATGTATGTTTTTCGCTCAGTTGTGACTGTGGCTTCGAAGTGGATTCAGGAAAGAATGTTCAAAGTGCTTTGATGAGTTCGTTGATTGTCGTAATGCAACGAACGTGAAGACGACTCAAGGGTGTTTTGAGTTCATGGATAATGGTCGGATGGTTGCCGGAGATGATGACTAGAGATACTGAAGGCCAAGGAATTTTAGTTGTAGCAGGTTCTAGCGGACTCAGTGCAGGGTATAATAGGGATACCTAAAAGACCGATTGTATGGTTGAGTACCCTAGGGAGCTCGATGGGCCTAGTTAAGTTTTGTTGTATGGCGTATGGTGTTTTTCTAGAACAAGGGTTTACCATTAGCCCTTAATAATTGATGGCAATGTGTTTAGCCAGTCATACGATTAATGATTGTTTCAAAGAAGGATTGGCGGTGATAGCCAAACTCAGTCATGAATGTTGATTATTTTAGTTGTACCATCTCTCATAGATTATCTGACGTCGAGAGAGATGTTTCTTGGGTGTTTTTCTGATGTTGGTTTAGGCCTTCGGGGATTGTGCTGGAGTGATGTCGATCTCGATTAGGATGATTTACGCAAGATATAACTAGCTGCTATGATTGCTATTGTCTGGTTTTTTCTGATTGTCATGAATGTATGGTTACTCTCAATTGCTTGTTATAAAGTGTAATAGCCCGCATTTTACGTATCGGAAGATCATAAAATATTTTTATTTTATTCCCTGAGGGTTGGATCTTCTCGTCCTTTAATATGTTGCTTATGGGGATGTGGGACATGTCCAAAATTTTACCAATTTTGTTTGTGACCTTTTTGCCCTTGTCAGTCTTGTACAGGGCATAACTTTTGACTCAAGTCGAGTCAAAGGATGAGACCTGTGCCATTGGAAAGGAATTGATGATTGCCTTTCCGTAGAGTGGTTACACTAAAGATTTGGCTCAGCGGTTTGGGAAGAATCGTTGTTTTAATGTTTTCAGTTGGTTGTTAAGGTTTTTATAGCTTAAAGGGTTGATTTGGGAAGGCCCATTAGTAGGCTGGAAGAATCCTATAAAAAGGGGGTGAGAGTGGAGGGAAAAAGATTACTTTCCCATTCTCTCATTTGGAGGCATTGATCTCCTTCTTCCTCTAACACCTTTCTACCATTAAAAATCCAAGTCCAAGGAGGGAAATCATAGTTCTACACCATTGGAGGCTAGATCTACATTACTAAAAGCAAGGATTCATCAGATCAAGGTGCGAGGTGCAAGCTGCTTTCTGTGCGGATTCTTATTTATATCATTTTAGCTTGTTTTGGAGAATCAGTGAGTGGATTACATCTCTTACATGGATTCAATAAAGTGTATGAGTAGTGGATAGTGTTTTTCATCAAATTCAAGTGTTTTTCCTTAGATCTATGCATTGGTAAGTTCGTTTTCATATAGATCACCCTAGGATCTGATTTAGCAAGTTTAGATAGGTAATATCTATGATATTTCACACAAATGTGCAAATTCGATCCATGGTTTTTGTTCATATGCATATTTGTGGTGATTTTGGTGAATTTGACATTATCGTCGATAAAATTGTCATATTGATGATATTGTTGATTTCATAACATGCTTGTAATCTCGTCGGATTTATCGTTTGGCGAAGTTTTGGTTGAAATCGGAGTTGAATAGCAATATGCAGGTTTTGGGTTGGCCATAAGTTGGATCAGCCATGTGTTGGATCGGCCATAGGTTGGATCTACCATAAGTTGGATCGAACCAAAGTGGGTCGGACCAAAGTGGGTCGGCCTATTCTGGTCAGCCATTTCTGGGCAGCTATTTCTGGTCGAATATTTCCAATGATGATGTGACTTCAAAGTGAATTCAATTGGGAAGTTTAGAAGTGTTGAAAAGTGTTTGTTATTCGTTGTATGCAACAAATGGGGAGACAACCCAAGGATTTTTCGATTTCGTGTGAAGTGATAGCTCTAAAGTGTTTTGAGCTAATTAATGGTCGTAATTGATAACGACTAGAGAGATGAAGGCCGAGGAATTATCGTTGTAGTAGGTTCTAGCGGACTCAAAGCAAAGGTACAATTGAAAACAAATTGTAGGTCGAGTGCCTTGGGCGTCATGTGTGTCCTAGACACGTGTTGAGTATAGCGTGTAACATGTGTTGAGTATAGCATGTGGAGTTTTGCTAGAACCGGGGCGTCGTGTGTGGTCCTTGACAATTGACAACAAATTATTGGCTAGTCATACGATAACGAAGTTTTCAAAGCAAGGTTGGCGGAGATAGCCAGAGTTAGTCATGGACGTTTGAATGCATGTTGTGATCATGATTGAGTTGCTTTGCCATATATACATGGATACTTTAATTGTCTTGACTGAATTGTTATTCCTTTGGCTATATGGATTGTAAAGGCTGTCACTATCATGTAATGGGGAAGAAAATTGAGAGTTCTTCTTGGGTAGATTAGTTGATTATTTACCCATTCTCATATACTTTATTGATGGAATTTGTTAACTGTTTTATCACTCACTAAGACTGTTGTCTAACTCAAGGTTTTATGTTCCCTCTTATTACCTTGGGCTGTTCATCTGATTGTTGAATGGGCAGACTAAGTAGCAGGTGACAGGTGATGCCTTAGTGGGAATGGTGATGCGGATCGATGGCGAGCATGAGGCTGGCGTACTATGTTTACTACTATCTAATAATTGGATATCCGCTGTTTTCTATTTCTCTGAGTACTGTAGTGAGGCAAATTATACAGACACTATTGTTGTTATCCACGTGTATGGGAAATACCTTATAGTTGTTATGAAAGTTTAGTGTTTTCTGCTTCACTATCACTACCTGTTATATAATTTCTATTATATTTTATCCTTGCGCTATGAGTTTATAACAGGTTTCGCTTATATACCATAACTTGATGATCATCCATAGCTGCCTGACTGTAACACCCCACCTCCACTAGGGTCACTCACAAAGGGAATGCACTAGGTTTGGTGAAGCATTATCGAAGTAAACATGCACAGAAATATTACAAGACAGAACATATATATATATATATAACAGCGGAAGTAAAACAAATTTCATTACCTTATAAAATAAGGTCTAAAGCCTTTTACATCAGAATACATCAAAACCTGTCTTGCAATAGTAAAGAAGCATAAAACCTTTTCATAAATTATTCCCCAAGTAAAACAGTAAAGTAGCCATAGCCAAGAAAAATCCAAGCCATGCGTGATGACCTTCAAGCAGGAGAAGTCCGAACTAGATAACAGTGTTTCCTCCCTAAAACCTGGGGGGGAACGGAAGACAAAGAGGCGAAACAAAACAGGGTCAGTCATAAAGACTGGTAAGTCCTATCTACTTCCAGTATAAAAACAGGTAAAGGTAACATGACATGCATAAACTGAAAGTAAACATAAGGATGACTACAAGATAGATAAACTAAACTAGGATAACAGGCTGAACTACTGTAGCAAGATAAACTAAGATATCATGATAAACTACGGTGTCATGATAAATCAAGGTATCACATCGTCAGGTTTCTATCAAGTATACTATCCCCAGGTATCTATCATGTATACCATCCCATGGTATATATCATGTATACCATCCCAAGGTATTTATCATGTATATTTGCTCTGCACCTCTCGTACTAGTATCTCAACCCGCGTCATGTGTTAACTATGAATGTCCCTTGCCCAATGTCATGTAATGGTCCATGTCAACCTAATATATAACATATGTAGGTTTTCCCAACTTGTATGTTTCTTTCCATGTATAAGTTCAGTCCTTTGCCGTAGGCCGTACGGGCTTTCCCATGTAAATCTATACCACCTCAACGTAGTACCATTTTATCCTTGAAGTTGTTTTGGACTGCTACCCTTGATTTGGTTATGTTTTCTTACCATGAACTATCGCGTGTTCACTTAGGATTTATGCCACCTAGGACCACTAGGGATTATGCTACCTAATGAACGTTTCTGTGTCTCGGTTTGGGTTCAAGCCACCTAGGGCCACTAGGGATTATGCCACCCGTCAACCGCGCCCTTTATCCCGCGTATGTATCGTGAATCGTTTTCCATGTCTAGACGCACATGTTCCTCAATGTGCCATCCGAGTTCCATGCCAGGGCAAATCAAGAAATACGGAACTCGGTCGGGAGCTTTAAGTCGTCTGCTGATGCAGATATCAAGGTCTGTTTTTGTACCCGTGGCTATGGTCCCACGTGACCCCTCCCTCAACTACTGAAAGGCAATCCAAGAAAAATCATGTATGAGAACCACATCCCGGCCCCACTATAGCCCCACTTTCCTATGGGCCAACCTCACCCATGACTCGATAGCAAGAACATGGTCTGTTGGGGGTTCCCTGCCTTTCCGTTCGTACACGATTGACTAAAAATGGTAGGTAGTCGACGACGTGCTATCCAGGGCAAAAATCAAGTATCGTCGACTCCACGCTAATCCATCCCAGTCTTTAGGTCGCTCGCATAGCAACCAAGGCATACTCTTGGCTCTTCTACCGCAGACCTTAACCTCTGTGAGGCCGGGTTTCATGGACCACCTGCCACCTCACAGAGGGATACCAAGAGTACCCTCACGTACCCCGAAGCTACCGCCTCGTCACCCAGTTCGCTGGAGCTTTTTATCTAAGTCAGATAAGTTGCTCCTCCTCGTATACTAAGCGATGACCTACCGTATCAGGTTACTCATCTCTTTATGAACTAGTCCCATGTCCTTAGCTAAGAATTACTACTTAGTTACCCTTAACTAAGGTTTACCACTTAGCTCCCCTTTTCGCTATCCTTGTTAACTACGATTTCCAACCTTGTCCCCTGAGCTAGGGTTTTGTCAAATGGGTTAGGTGTTGTTATCCAAGTTCATGACTTAACCCGCCTACGAATCATGTCAAGATTGGCTAAGTACTCAAGTTCAAGGCTTAGCCCTACAAGTTGGTTAAGTATACCAAGAAGCTCATGACTTAACCCTATTCAATCATCAGGTCAAATTGGTCAAGTATTTGTTTATCTTAACCCTATCAGATTATCGTGTTAGATTGGTTAAGCATAGATTATCTTAACCTCATCGGATTATCGAGTCGGATTGGTTAAGTATAGGTTAACTTAACCCCATCCACTAATCGTATTAGAATGGTTAAGTATATTTAAACAGTCTTGTGACTTAACCCTATCAAGTTCTCACATTAGATTGGTTAAGTATGGTTGCTTACCCTCATCAATCATCATGTAAAATTGATTAAGTATAAGTTACTTAACACCATTAAATTATCATGTTAAGTTGGTTAAGTATTGGTTACTTAACCACATTGAATTACCAAGTTTAGATTGGTTAAGTGTTTAACTTAACCCCTACCGAGTTTAGATTAGTTAAGTGTAGGTTACTTAACTTCATCTAATTACCGTGTTTAGATTAGTTAAGTGTAGGTTACTTAACCCCATCTAATTACCAAGTCGGATTAGTTAAGCATAAATTACTTAACCCCATCCCCTAATTGTCTTGTATGGTTAAGTGTCATTAAGAAATCAAGTCCGGTTCCACTTAACCTACCCATTCGTGTCATATCGGTTAAGTGTCATTAGTCAAAATTACTTAACCTTTTCATGTGGCATTAATTAGATTAATGCACCTCAACCTCTCACCTTAGACTTTGTTGTGGTTACTAGTTAAGCCGGGCGGGTCCGGGTAGATTTACACCACGACCTAGTCTAACCTCGGGTTTTGAGTGCCATATGACCAACTACTCACATTGGGTCCTATTGTTTGTAGCCACTAGTTAAGCCGGGCGGGTCCGGGTAGATTTATGCTACAAACTCAATCCAAACTCGAGTTGGCCACTTTCATGTTTGGTCTAGTGTCATATTACACTTACAACCCATACGTGTCTAGCCCCAAGTTCCATGTTTTCGTATGTGTCATGTTCATGTTTAAGTGTTTCAAGAGTGTCACATTTTCATGCAACCCCATGTCAAGTTTTCGTGCCACATTCAAGTCAAGTTTTCGCGTCACGTTCACGTTTGTCTTACTACCCCAAAATCGTGTTTTCACTTGAGTGAAAGCGAGTCAACATAGTATAAATACTATGGTACACATTGACCCCAAAACATGCACAATGCCACGACGGGGTTGGCTTCAAACATGCATGGTATCATCAAGGGATTGGCCTTGTACATGCATACTATCATATAGGGGTTGGCCACAAGCATGCACAATGTCATAAAGAGGGTAACTTGCATAAGTGTTCATGTCATAAACCTATCATGAAGGGATAAACATGCACACGTTGCTTATGTCATACTAAGGGGTAAACTTGCATATTATCATAAGGGACTTCGGGTTCATATACTTGCATAGCCTCAAAGTCACATTTATGCACATGTTTCATGAGTCAAAGTGGTTTCAAGTGTGCATGCTAACATACCACAAGTAAAGGTCCAATCTTGCATGGCAAACTAAGTCCAATGCAACATGAATAGCATGGTTTAGTCGCTAAAACACAACCTAAAGTCCTATGTTCATGTTAAAGGAGCAAACTAGGCTCGCACAGGTTATAGCACTCATGTTTAACCACATTTTATTCCACGCCATGATTAAACTACCGTTAGCATCTCGAAGTAGCTAGAACTTACATAGCGAGGCTTAAGGAAGGATCATGCATCGTCTTGACGAAGAAAGGTGGCTCCTTTGTTGAAGAATCGTCATGAAATCGCCGTAGCAACGTTGATCGAGCCTCGATTTGGTGTAGCAAGCTTGCACCTTTCGATTCAGATCCGATTTGAATGCATAGTCTCTAGGAATTGGAGATGGAGGCCATGATCACTTGGCATTTGGGCAGCACTTCGTGGCATGAGTGATTTGTGAGGGTTTAAGCTAGGTCTAGGGGTCTTTTTATAGAGATTAGGAGTAGTTTAGGCCGTAGGATAAACCCTAGGATAGATTTGAACCCTCAAAAATCGTCACAAGCCTCCAAAACCGAGCCAACATGACAAGCAGGTGCACCAGGTCGGGGTTCTACAGGGGGGGGGGGGTCGACCCAGGGGTCGACACCCATGTCGACCCCCTGGGGAGGGGTCGACCCAGGGGTCGACACCCATGTCGACCCCCTGGAGGGGGGTCGACACCCATGTCGACATGGGTGTCGACACCCTGTGTGTCTAGCAGGAATTTTCCCGCCTTCTCTTTTTGGGCTGAATTCAAATCTGTTTTCGGATTTGAATTTTCGTGAAACTTCGCGAGGCCATATCTCGGTCATACGGACTCCGATTTACGAAATTTCGGACTCTAATTCGCGTATTTTTCCGAGACGAACGCAACGGCACAACTCGTTTATCCTAGTTCAGATTTTATAATTTAATTCTGCCTTGATTCTTGTCTTTACATGTTGTTTAAAATTCGGGTTGTTACATTCTCCCCTCCTTTAAGGATTTCGTCCCCGAAATCTCCAAGTTAAGAAGAACGTATCCTACCATCCATCATCCATCTACTCAAAACATCATCCACAAGCAAACATGGTCCTTAAAAGGCTTCTAATGCTTTATGAACACATGCAAGAAAGTGTGTGTATATGTTCCTTAGCTAATGCTAATGATCAGGCCTGAATGATCTTCTAATGCAAAATATGTTTAGTGCCATGAATCCAACATGTATGCAAATAGTCCTAGTCATATAAACACTATATGTGTGCACAACCATTCATTCATATGCAACATCCACATGATAACACATTCAATTTCATCCATAAACAGGTATAAATACTCGTGCATATGCAATATGAAATGTGAGTGTGTCGATCTAGTATCTAATGTGTATTCGCGCATCCACGAGCAACCACTTGCAACCATTTGCAACCATATCAATCATAACATGTTTCAAACACATGTTTACATCCATAGGTTTCTACCTAAGGTTCTCATGATAGGATCGAGGAGATAAACAAGGTAAACTCCCTACGGGGTTTGCAACAGAAACAGGACCGAGAGGATATTCACCAAAAGATAACATGCGAGCAAGCTCTACAGGAAAAACCAGGGATCCTGGATATACTCTTAAAAAGAGATATTGATGCGCGTATCTAGCCTTCAACCTTCTAAGTCGCCCTCCCTTGAGCTTAATTCCATTGTGCCTTGACCGTCTTTTAACTTCATGATTCCGTAGCTTCTTAATTCCTGTTTCCAAAACATGGGTCGGAACCCATTTCATCGTCGTCTCTCGTTCCTTTTTCACTTATCCTTTCCCTAGTATACTTGGCTCAAACGTATCCACTTACTCATGCAAGCTCTCCAAAATTCTCTAGGGAATTCTGGATCTCGCTTGCCAATGCCAATCCATGTTGCCAAGAGTATTTACTAGGGTGATCCCCATAACTCATGCATAAGCGAAACGAACCATCCGACTTAGCGGCGAATTCTACTCGAACGGATTACCAACAACTGCATCATGAGATTCTAGGTAACTAGCCATGACAGAACCTAGAAGGTTACACGACACTTCAAGGGTATTACCAAAGCAAGTCAAGAGTCTAACTACCCTCCTTTCAAAACCGAGAACGGGACCCCTTATTGGATGACCACTTTATCCCTGGAATCCATCCACGGCCTAGAAACATAGGCATTCAGAAATCCAAACAAGTCATGAATAAATGGACCGATCGTCCAACAAGATTTGGGACAAAAATGGGATCTTCTATCATGCTAGTACTAAGGTGCAGAGACTCAACTATCGAGGCAGACTTAAATGATGCGATGATCAAAACAAAGTTTGGATGGGATGATAGAAAAGAAAGGCTAAGCCTTTAACAGAAACGGTACCATCCTCCTTAGGTACGCTAGTGAGGGCATACGATTGCCTTCTTGCTGATCTCGTCCTTATCTTCCTTTGTGGATCAAGCCATACCAACAAGTTGCTTATTCTTAAGCTTGTGTCCTTTATCCCTCCTTATAACTTCAGTAACAGGTCTCTCGAGAACTTCCTCCATCGTACGGGAAAACACTTACGTAGCTAGACAAGGATTAGTCACAGTTAAAACTGCTGTGACCACAGATGGAGGAAAGAAATTCAATCAAGGAAACAAAGGATAGTGCTAATGGCTTTTGGGGAATAGCCTTTAAAAAAAATTCTTGAAAAATGCTTCTTTGTAAACGGTTTCTCAAATAGTTTTCAGAAGGTTTTAAAAACTTTTGCCCAGTCTGGTAACCTGGCTCTGATACCAAATGTAACACCCCACCTCCGCTAGGGTCACTCACAAAGGGAATGCACTAGGTTTGGTGAAGCATTATCGAGGTAAACATGCACAGATATATTACAAGACAGAACATATATATAAAACAGCGGAAGTAAAACAAATTTCATTACCTTATAAAATAAGGTCTAAAGCCTTTTACATCAGAATACATCAAAACCTATCTTGCAATAGTAAAGAAGCATAAAACCTTTTCATAAATTATTCCCCAAGTAAAACAGTAAAGTAGCCATAGCCAAGAAAAATCCAAGCCATGCGTGATGACCTTCAAGTAGGAGAAGTCCGAACTAGATAACAGTGTTTCCTCCCTGAAACCTGGGGGGGGGGGGGAAACGGAAGACAAAGAGGCGAAACAAAACAGGGTCAGTCATAAAGACTGGTAAGTCCTATCTACTTCCAGTATAAACACAGGTAAAGGTAACATGACATGCATAAACTGAAAGTAAACGTAAGGATGACTACAAGATAGATAAACTAAACCAGGATAACAGGCTGAACTACTGTAGCAAGATAAACTAAGATATCATGATAAACTACGGTGTCATGATAAATCAAGGTATCACATCGTCAGGTTTCTATCAAGTATACTATCCCCAGGTATCTATCATGTATACCATCCCATGGTATCTATCATGTATACCATCCCAAGGTATTTATCATGTATATTTGCTCTGCACCTCTCGTACTAGTATCTCAACCCGCGTCATGTGTTAACTATGAATGTCCCTTGCCCAATGTTATGTAATGGTCCATGTCAACCTAATATATAACATATGTAGGTTTTCCCAACTTGTATGTTTCTTTCCATGTATAAGTTCAGTCCTTTGCCGTAGGCCGTACGGGCTTTCCCATGTAAATCTATACCACCTCAACGTAGTACCATTTTATCCTTGAAGTTGTTTTGGACTGCTACCCTTGATTTGGTTATGTTTTCTTACCATGAACTATCGCGTGTTCACTTAGGATTTATGCCACCTAGGCCCACTAGGGATTATGCTACCTAATGAACGTTTCTGTGTCTCGGTTTGGGTTCAAGCCACCTAGGGCCACTAGGGATTATGCCACCCGTCAACCGCGCCCTTTATCCCGCGTATGTATCGTGAATCGTTTTCCATGTCTAGACGCACATGTTCCTCAATGTGCCATCCGAGTTCCATGCCAGGGCAAATCAAGAAATACGGAACTCGGTCGGGAGCTTTAAGTTGTCTGCTGATGCAGATATCAAGGTCTGTTTTTGTACCCGTGGCTATGGTCCCACGTGACCCCTCCCTCAACTACTGAAAGGCAATCCAAGAAAAATCATGTATGAGAACCACATCCCGGCCCCACTATAGCCCCACTTTCCTATGGGCCAACCTCACCCATGACTCGATAGCAAGAACATGGTCTGTTGGGGGTTCCCTGCCTTTCCGTTCGTACACGATTGACTAAAAATGGTAGGTAGTCGACGCCGTGCTATCCAGGGCAAAAATCAAGTATCGTCGACTCCACGCTAATCCATCCCAGTCTTTAGGTTGCTCGCATAGCAACCAAGGCATACTCTTGGCTCTTCTACCGCAGACCTTAACCTCTGTGAGGCCGGATTTCATGGACCACCTGCCACCTCACAGAGGGATACCAAGAGTACCCTCACGTACCCCGAAGCTACCGCCTCATCACCCAGTTCGCTGGAGCTTTTTATCCAAGTCAGATAAGTTGCTCCTCCTCGTATACTAAGCGATGACCTACCGTATCAGGTTACTCATCTCTTTATGAACTAGTCCCATGTACTTAGCTAAGAATTACTACTTAATTACCCTTAACTAAGGTTTACCACTTAGCTCCCCTTTTCGCTATCCTTGTTAACTACGATTTCCAACCTAGTCCCCTGAGCTAGGGTTTTGTCAAATGGGTTAAGTGTTGTTATCCAAGTTCATGACTTAACCCGCCTACGAATCATGTCAAGATTGGCTAAGTACTCAAGTTCAAGGCTTAGCCCTACAAGTTGGTTAAGTATACCAAGAAGCTCATGACTTAACCCTATTCAATCATCAGGTCAATTTGGTCAAGTATTTGTTTATCTTAACCCTATCAGATTATCGTGTTAGATTGGTTAAGCATAGATTATCTTAACCTCATCGGATTATCGAGTCGGATTGGTTAAGTATAGGTTAACTTAACCCCATCCACTGATCGTATTAGAATGGTTAAGTATATTTAAACGGTCTTGTGACTTAACCCTATCAAGTTCTCACATTAGATTGGTTAAGTATGGTTGCCTAACCTCATCAATCATCATGTAAAATTGATTAAGTATAAGTTACTTAACACCATTAAATTATCTTGTTAAGTTGGTTAAGTATTGGTTACTTAACCACATTGAATTACCAAGTTTAGATTGGTTAAGTGTTTAACTTAACCCCATCAAATTATCGAGTTTAGATTAGTTAAGTGTAGGTTACTTAACTTCATCTAATTACCGTGTTTAGATTAGTTAAGTGTAGGTTACTTAACCCTATCTAATTACCAAGTCGGATTAGTTAAGCGTAAATTACTTAACCCCATCCCCTAATTGTCTTGTATGGTTAAGTGTTATTAAGAAATCAAGTCCGGTTCCACTTAACCTACCCATTCGTGTCATATCGGTTAAGTGTCATTAGTCAAAATTACTTAACCTTTTCATGTGGCATTAATTAGATTAATGCACCCCCAACCTCTCACATTAGACTTTGTTGTGGTTACTAGTTAAGTCTGGCGGATCCGGGTAGATTTACACCACGACCTAGTCTAACCTCGGGTTTTGAGTGCCATATGACCAACTACTCACATTGGGTCCTATTGTTTGTAGCCACTAGTTAAGCCGGGCGGGTCTGGGTAGAATTATGCTACAAACTCAACCCAACCTCGAGTTGGCCACTTTCATGTTTGGTCTAGTGTCATATTACACTTACAACCCATACGTGTCTAGCCCCAAGTTCCATGTTTTCGTACGTGTCATGTTCATGTTTAAGTGTTTCAAGAGTGTCACATTTTCATGCAACCCCATGTCAAGTTTTCGTGCCACATTCAAGTCAAGTTTTCGCGTCATGTTCACGTTTGTCTAACTACCCCAAAATCGTGTTTTCACTTGAGTGAAAGCGAGTCAACATAGTATAAATACTATGGTACACATTGACCCCAAAACATGCACGATGCCACGACGGGGTTGGCTTCAAACATGCATGGTATCATCAAGGGATTGGCCTTGTACATGCATACTATCATATAGGGGTTGGCCACAAGCATGCACAATGTCATAAAGAGGGTAACTTGCATAAGTGTTCATGTCATAAACCTATCATAAAGGGATAAACATGCACACGTTGCTTATGTCATACAAAGGGGTAAACTTGCATATTATCATAAGGGACTTCGGGTTCATATACTTGCATAGCCTCAAAGTCACATTTATGCACATGTTTCATGAGTCAAAGTGGTTTCAAGTGTGCATGCTAACATACCACAAGTAAAGGTCCAATCTTGCATGGCAAACTAAGTCCAATGCAACATGAATAGCATGGTTTAGTCGCTAAAACACAACCTAAAGTCCTATGTTCATGTTAAAGGAGCAAACTAGGCTCGCATAGGTTATAGCACTCATGTTTAAACACATTTTATTCCATGCCATGATTAAACTACCGTTAACATCTCGAAGTAGCTAGAACTTACATAGCGAGGCTTAGGGAAGGATCATGCATCGTCTTGATGAAGAAAGGTGGCTCCTTTGTTGAAGAATCGTCATGAAATCGCCGTAGCAACGTTGATCGAGCCTCGATTTGGTGTAGCAAGCTTGCACCTTTCGATTCGGATCCGATTTGAATGCATAGTCTCTAGGAATTGGAGATGGAGGCCATGATCACTTGGCATTTGGGCAGCACTTCGTGGCATGAGTGATTTGTGAGGGTTTAAGCTAGATCTAGGGGTCTTTTTATAGAGATTAGGAGTAGTTTAGGCTGTAGGATAAACCCTAGGATAGATCTGAACCCTCAAAAATCGTCACAAGCCTCCAAAACCGAGCCAACATGACAAGCAGGTGCACCAAGTCGGGGTTCTACAGGGGGGGTCGACCCAGGGGTCGACACCCATGTCGACCCCCTGGGGAGGGGTCGACCCAGGGGTCGACACCCATGTCGACCCCCTGGAGGGGGGTCGACACCCATGTCGACATGGGTGTCGACACCCTGTGTGTCTGGCGGGAATTTTCCTGCCTTCTCTTTTTGGGCTGAATTCAAATCTGTTTTCAGATTTGAATTTTCGTGAAACTTCGCGAGGCCATATCTCGGTCATACGGACTCCGATTTACGAAATTTCGGACTCTAATTCGCGTATTTTTCCGAGACGAACGCAATGGCGCAACCCGTTTATCCTGATTCAGATTTTATAATTTAATTCTGCCTTGATTCTTGTCTTAACATGTTGTTTAAAATTCGGGTTGTTACACTGACACACCCTTCAGCACATTGTTTCTCTTGTATAGTGCGGGGGCTGTGGGCGGTCGTCACATTTGGTATCAGAGCTTTGGTCAACGATTGTGGCCAAAGCTCTAAGATGTAATTACATATAAGAGATGTATTTTTAGATTTCAGTTGGATGCTTACTATATATATTAGCATATATAGTTATAGAGTTTGTACTTCCTTTAGCAGTTTTTCTTGAAAGTGGCTAATCATTCTAGTTTGCATATTTAGAATGAGTCGACGCTATGCGAAACATTCTACTAGGGAAGAAACTGTGCCTGGAGAGGGTAATGGCGGGGCACATGATTACCTGGCCATGTTTGAAGCATGTCTTCGAAGTACCCCGCTCCAGTGGCAGCTATGGTTGAGGTTGGAGTTTCGGTGCCTAGAGGTGTAGAATTTGAAAAACTATGCAAAGACTTTACATCATTGAGAGGGAAATAGTTTAAGGGCACTGAACCAATTGAAGAGGTTCAAAGGTAGATGGATACTTGTGTCTGAATCTTCAAGGACATGGGTATTGATGATGCAACAAAGAGGAAACTTGCGTTAAGGTAATTAGTGGGCAGAGTAATGGATTGGTGGAACTCTATCACACTTGAGACCCCTGAAGAGGATATTTCATGGGAGCTATTCCAAGCTAAGTTTGAAGTCAAGTTTATCTCCAACGTGTAGAAGCCTGTTCTGTTTTAGAGATTCGTGGAGCTTAAACAGAATGGTCGTCCAGTTCTTGACTTTATTTCTGACTTCAAGGCTCTGTTGAAGTATGCTCGTTCATATGTGGATACTCCTTATCAAAAGAATAAGAAGTTTGTCTTGGGGTTGGATGAATATCTTGGGGATCAGCCTGTGGATCACCTCAATGATAGTTTTGAGAAGATCATCGAGAAGGCTTTGAGACATGAAAGTCTGTTCCCTAAGAAGATGTCTGTTGTTGCACCTAAGGAGGAACAGAAGCCACAGAAGGGTGGTAATAATTAGAAAAGGAAGCAACAACAACAGAAAGTAAAGGATGGCCAAAAGAAGCAGAAGGGAGAAGTGACTTGCTTCGATTGTTGGCAGAAGGGCCATTTTGCCAGTGAATGCAAGAAACCTAAAGCTGAGAAGAAGTGCTTCAAGTGTGGGAAGCCAGGACATAAGAAGAAAGATTGTCCAGAATCATCCAAAGGGAAATAAGTGGTTAAGGCTTATGCTTTGGGGGCAGTGCCATCATCTTCAAGGGCTCCTACTACATAGGAGAAGGGAAAGGGTGTCATGGTGCAAGGTACTCTTTCTGTTCATGGCATTTCAGTTCGATTTTTGTTTGATACTAGAGCATCGCATTCATTCATTGCGATAAGCTTGTGTGTCGCTTAGGTTTGGAACCCGAAATTTGTGATAGACCACTGATCGTGACAAATCCAGTTGGGGGTTCGTCCAGTTTGTGCATGTTGTGTTGTGGTCTAGTGTTGTCGAGTCATGGTTGCTCTTTTGTGTGTGATTGCTTTGTTCTTAACTTTGCTGGGTTTGAGATCATCTTGGGGATGGATTGGCTCAAGAGGTATGGGGCAAGGGTGAATTGCGTGAAGTAGAGGTGAGAATTAGGGATGTGGAAGGGCGAAAGGTGTTGATAAAGTGTAAGCGCTAAGAGGGTGTCTTCATTAGCGATCTATATTCACTTGTGACTCCACAAGAAGACTTGTCATCTGTGCTGATCGCTAATGAGTATGAGGATGTCTTTGACGAGGTCAAAGGGTTGCCACCGCATCGAGAGACCAAGTTTAGGATCGATTTGGTCGAGGGTGTTAGACCAATTGTTATGCCTCTTAGGTGGATGGTGCCTAAGGAATAGCGAGAGTTGGAGGTGCAAGTTCATGACCTTCTGAAGGGATTCATTCGAAGAAGTGTTTCCGAATGGGGTGCACCGGTCGTGTTTGCAACCAAGGTAGATGGCTCGTTAAGACTGTGTATGGACTATCGTGATCTGAACAAGGTGACTAAGAAGAACGAATATCTATTGCCAAGGATTGACGACTTATTCGATCAGCTTCACGAAGCCAAAGTGTTTTGTCGGATGGATTTGGCAATGGGATTTCACCAATTGAGGGTAGCCTAGGATAGTGTACCACCATCCAGATTCTTCGAATGGTTGGTGATGCCATTCGGGTTGACTAACGCGCCAACATATTTTTTGGATCTTACGAATAGAGTGTTCAGAGTCAGTTGAATAAGTTTGTGCTTGTGTTCGTGGATGATATTCTGGTTCACTCCGTGAATGAGGAAGAACACAAGACGCACTTGAGAGTTATGTTAGAGAACTTACGAAAGCATCAGCTGAAAGCTAAGTTCTTAAAGTGTCACTTTTGGATGGATGAAGTGAGATTCTTAGGCCATGTAGTTTCTGGAAATGGGAAAGCGGTTGACCCCGGTAAAGCGGAAGCAACCCAGGACTGGGATAGACCTAAGAATGCGATGGATGTTCGGAGTTCCCTTAGGTTGGCAAGGTTTGATTTCAGTCCAAAGTGTGAGTTGGAACCTTAAAAGTTGGCAAGCTTATCGATAAGACCTACTCTCATTGAAAGGATTGGCAAGAGCCAAAAGTGAGATGCAAAGCTTGTCGAGTTTATCCAGAGACTAGAACCAGAAGGTAAAGAGTTCGAAGCCGATCGAGAAGGTTGGCTTCGGAAGCAAGGGCGGTTAGTAGTTCCTGATATTGACGGATTGAAAGATGAGGTTCTGAGAGAATGCCATCACTCGAAGTTGACGATTCATCTCGATGGTAATAAGATGTATTAGGGCATGAAGAGGGTTTACTACTGGGATGGGATGAAACAAGATATTGGAAAGTTCATTTCCAAGTGCATGAAATGTCAGTTGGTGAAAGCTGAACAAAAGAAACCAAGTGGTTTGCTTCAGCCATTGGAAGTTCCTACATGGAAGTGGGAGCAAATATCGATGGATTTTATCGATGGACTACCTAGAACCAGGGCAGGAAATGAAGGAATTTGGGTCATTGTGGATCATTTGACCAAAAGTGCGAGATTCATTCCTGTCAAGTCGACTAAAATGGCATCGAAATTGGCTAAACTTTATGTGAAATGGATAGTTCGATTCCATGGTGTCCCAAAGAGTATAGTGAGTGACCGAGATCCATTATTCATGAGTGGATTTTGGAAAAGTTTGCAAGAAGCTTTGGGAACCGAATTGTGCTTGAGTACGACATATTATCCCCAAACTGATGGTCAAACGGAGAGAGTCAATCAAGTTTTGGAAGATCTCCTAAGGGCTTGTGTGTTATACTTCGGAGGATCATGGGAAGACCATCTACTTCTGGTTGAGTTTACATATAATTATAGCTACCAGTCTAGCATTAGGATGGCACCATATGAGGCGTTGTATGGGAGACTATGGAATTCTCCAGCATGTTGGTTAGAAACTAGAGATAAGTTGGTACTTGGGCCAAAGATGATTAGAGAGACCTCAGATTATATCGAGATCATTCGGCAGCGAATGAAGGCGGCCTAAGATCGCCAGAAGACCTATGCTGATAAGTGTCAAAAAGATACGGAATTTGAAGTTGGTGACATGATTTTCCTGAAGATTTCTCCATTGTAGCATATGGTTCGATTTGGGAGTAAAGGAAAATTGGCTCTTAGGTTCATTGGACCATTTCTGATAGTTGAACAAATTGGAAAGCTCGCATATAGATTGGAGTTACCAGAGAACATGTCAAGCATGCATAATGTGTTCCATGTATCGTTTATGCAGAAGTTCGTGCATGATTCGAATGTGGTGGTATCTCCACAGCAGTACGAAGACCTAGAAGTAGTGACTGCAGTTGCGAGACCTCGTAAGCCGCTTCGTGTTATGGGAAACGACACCAAACAGCCTAGGAGGAAGACGATTAAGCTTGTCAAGGTACAATGGAGCTAAGATGGTGACAATTGTACGTGGGAGAAGGAAGAGAGCATGAGGGAAACTCATCCAGAACTCTTCATCAGCAGGAACCTTTGATATCGTACCATCGTTATATAGTTGTATCATGTTGATTGTTTGATAGAATTTCGCGTGCTAGGATTAAGCTATGGATGCATGGCTTGATGGTTGCTAGTTTGGATGATAGAATTATCTTTTCATGGATGACAGGCATGCAGAATTGTTGTGATTGCTTGTATTTGCTTCGAATTTCGGGGGCGAAATTCTAAAGGGGGGAAGAATGTAACAGCTCGCATTTTACGTATCGGAAGATCGTAAAATATTTTTATTTTATTGCTTGAGGATTGAATCATTCTCATATTTTAATATGTTGCTTATGGGGATGTGGGACATGTCCATAATTTTTACCAATTTTGTTTGTGACCATTTTGCCCCTGTCAGTCTTGTACGGAGCATAACTTTTGACTCAGGTCAAATCAGAGGGTGAGACCTATGCCATTGGAAAGGAATAGATGATTGCCTTTCCGTAGAGTGGTTACATTAAAGATTTGGCTCAGTAGTTTGGGAGGAATCGCTGTTTAAGGTTTTCTAGTTGGTCGTTCAGGTTTTAGGAGCTTAATGGGTTAATTTGGGAAGGCCCATTAGTGGGCTGATGGAATCCTATAAATTGGGGGTGAGAGTGGAGGGAAAAAGTTTACTTTCCCATTCTCTCATTTGGAGGCATTGATCTCCTTCTTCCTCTAACACCTTCCACTATTAAAAATCCAAATCCAAGGAGGGAAATCATAGATCTACACCATTGGAGGCTAGATCTACATCAGTCAAAGCAAGGATTCATTAGATCAAGGTGTTTGGTGCGAGGTGCTTGCTATCTAGATTCTTATTTCTACCATTTTAGCTTGTTTTGGAGAATCAGTGAGTAGATTACATCTCTCATAGGGATTCAATAAAGTGTATGAGCAGTGGATCATGATTTCATCAAATTCAAGTGTTTTCCCTTAGATCTATGCATTGGTAAGTTCATTTTCATATAGATCACCCTAGGATCTGATTTAGCAAGTTTAGATAGGTAATTTCTATGATATTTCATACGAATGTGCAAGTTAGATCCATGGTTTTTGTTCATATGCATATTTGTGGTGATTTTGGTGAATTTGAAATTATCGTTGATAAAATTATCATATTGATGATAATATTGATTTCGTAACATGCTTGTAATCCTTTTTGATGAATTGGATGAGTTAGTTTCATCGGATTTATAGTTTGGCGAAGTTTTGGTTGAAAACGGAGTTTAATTGCAATATGCAGGTTTTAGGTCGGCCATAAGTTGGATCGACCATGAGTTGGATCGGCCATAAGTTGGATCGTCCATAAGTTGGATCGGCCATAAGTGGGTCGGGCCAAAGTGGGTCGGACCGAAGTGGATCGGACTAAAGTGGGTCGGCCTATTCTGGTCAGCCATTTCTGCCATTTCTGGGCAGCTGTTTCTTGTCGGACATTTCCAGTGATGATGTGACTTCAAAGTGAATTCAATTAGGAAGTTTGGATGTATTGAAAAGTGTTTGTTGTTCGATGTATGCAACAAATGAGGAGACAACCCAAGGATGTATTGAGTTTGTGTGAAGTGATAGCTCTAAAGTGTTATGAGCTAATTAATGGTCGTAATTGATAATGACTAGAGAGACGAAGGCCGAATAATTATCATTGTCGTAGGTTCTAGCGGACTCAAAGCAGAGGTACAATTGAAGACCAATTGTAGGTCGTGTGCGTTGGGCATCGTGTATGACCTAGACACGTGTTGAGTATAACGTGTAGCATGTGTTGAATATAGCATGTGGAGTTTTGCTAGAACCGGGGTGTCATGTGTGGTCCTTGTCAATTGACGACAAATTACTAGCCAGTCATACGATAACAAAGTTTCCAAAGCAAGGTCGGCGGTGATAGCCAGAGTCAATCATGGACGTTTGAATGCATGTTGTGATCATGATTGAGTTGCTTTGCCATATATAAATGGATACTTTAATTGTCGTGACTGAATTGTTATTCCTTTGGGTGTATGGATTGTAAAGGCATCACTGTCATGTAACGGGGAAGGAAATTGAGAGCTCTTCTTCGGAGCTGGGTAGATTAGTTGATTATTTATCCATTCTCATATACTTTATTGATGAAGTTTGTTAGCTGTTTTATCGGTCACTAAAACTTTTGTCTGACTCAAGGTTTTATGTTCCCTGTTATTACCTTCGGCTGTTCATCCGATTGTTGGATGGGCAGACTAAGTAGTAGGTGACAGGAGATGCCTTAGTGGGAACGGTGATGCTGATTGATGGTGAGCAGGAGGCTGGCGTACTATGTTTACCACTATCTAATAATTGGATATCCGTTGTTTGCTATTTCTCTGAGTACTGTAGTGAGGCAAACTATACATACACTATTGTTGCTATCCACATGTATGGGAAATACTTTCTAGTTGTTATGAAAGTTTAGTGTTTTCCGCTTCACTATCACTACCTGTTGTATCCTTTCTATTATATTTTATCTTTGCGCTGTAAGTTTATGACAGGTTTCGCTTATATACCATAACTTGATGATCGTCCATAGCTGCCTAACACACCCTTCAGCTCATTATTTCTCTTGTATAGTGCGGGGCTATGGGCGGTCGTCACATAAAGGTTATCACTGTGAGATGGGGGAAGACAGATGTAGGTTCTTCTCTGTTGATGTTGGTAGACTAGTTGGTTTATCTACCTATTCTCATATACTTTATTAATGATATTAGTTGGTTGTTTTATCGCTCACTAAGACTGTTCTCTGACTCAAGATTTTATGTTTTCCTTTTATTACCTTGGGTTGTTCATCCATTTGTTGGATGGGCAGACTGAGTAGCAGGTAATAGGAGATATCTTAGTGAGGACGATGCTGCTGTACGGTGGCGAGCAAGAGGATGATGTATTATTTTTGTACTACCTAGTATCATTTATTTTTCGTTGTTTGATGTCTTACTCTGAGTGTTGTATTGAGGCAAATTTGTACAGAAACTTATGTTGTAATCTTACAATGTATGAATATTTTCTCTAGTTGTTATGACAGTTCAAGTTTCTTCTCAAATGTGCTTCACTATTATTATCTGTTGTACTATTATATTTTATCCTTACGCAGTGAGTGATACGACAAGTTCCGCTTATTTTATCTTACCTTGATGATCATCTATAGCTGTTTGTCACATCTTTCAGTGCCTTATTTCCCTTGTTAGGTATAGGAGTTATGGGTGGTCGTCACACTCATTGGATGTCTGTGTTCCCAAATCGACGTTTATGGACTGGTTTTACGGCTATGAGCATCCATTTTCTTAGGCACCCAGATATTTTGAAACAGACATGCATTGTGAGTGTCCAAAATTCTGACAACTCAAACATACTAGGGGTCTCCACTTGTACTCAACATCTTGCATTATTATTCTTTCTGCTGCATATAAAATTGGTACTTGACTAGGGAAAGTGGAAGAACTAAAAAATTTCGATCACTATCATCTTTTCTCTCGATTTTAATTATTAAAATCCATCTTCTCTAGAGTAAATTATAAAATCACCAGTTGGACTCTACACCCTATGAACATAAGCTTTAAGAAATGGGTAGTGAGTTTTACATCCTACAAAATATATATTACTATGGCATGTTCCTATTCTTGTCTCCCTTCTTGTAATAAATCAGTGTTCATTAGTGCACATGTCTTGTTTTGATATTCATCAGGGTGATAAAATTAACGAGGGATAGATACTAGAACCTGATTGCCTACTACCACTTCATTCCAAGCGCGCTAGTGTTCTTTTTAGTTGTCCGTTTGGAAGCAGGAAGATCAGTGACTTTCGGCAAGAGTGGAAGAAAATACACTGTTGCTTTTGCATAAGACTTGGTTGAGGTAAGCTTTTCTTATTATGTGGATGTGCAGAAAGAGGACCAAGCCCAGACTTATCCCTACAATTTGAGAAAGAGTTAGCCATGCCGAAGCTGGAGAATTTCCTGAACCTCTCGCATATCTTTCTACGTCGTTAAGTCTATTATTTGTCTGCATCGGTGGTAGATTATTAAAATAAGATCCAACTTGTTTTCCTCCATATTTCATTTGCCTTAATTTCTATCTTGATAATACCACTTGAAAACCATCAGCATCTACAACAGGAGGCGGTGGTAGTATAATGGTAAGTTATTCGGCCAGTTTAGAAAAGGTAGGACATGTCAATGTAGCCACTTATAGCTCTGAACTCATCCTATTGGAAATTAGGGTTTTCTCTACTAAGGAAAGGGCAGTGGAATAGATAGCAGTAGTGGGGAAGGAGGAGCCGGAAAAGAAGGTTGAAACGTAGGAAGCAGAGCTAAATTATTTTTCTAGGAGAAATCTCTGTCCGCCATTGGTATTATTTAACTAAATTATTGTAACCTACTTGCTTCATTGAGCAGTTTGTTATGCTAAGTCAGTTCAGGTACCTAGCTGGAGTGCGTATGGTGCGCCTAGTTCTATCAGGTAATGACTGGCAGCTCATATCAATAACCCCTCCCCCCTCCTCCTTTAAAAGCTCGACCGTGTACTTAAAGTCTACAAATGATCTGAATGACGGTGGCAGTGGACTTGGCTTGATGTTGGACGGATTTGGATACGGCTTAAGGAGGTGTGACACCCCACGTCCATTAATGTCACTGACAAAGGGAATGCATTATGTTTCGTGAAGCGTTATAGGTAAACAGACATAGAATATTACAAGATAGATATAATAAGATAGCAGTGGAAATTCAAATTTTTATTTCAAACACAAATCATACATCGTGGTCCAAAATACCATAAGTCACAAAAACTATTACAATAACATAACTTCTGTCTTTTACCATCAGAGTACATAAATACTTAAAAATAATAATTCCCCAAATAAAAGAGACAAAGCCATAGTAGAGATATGAACTTGAGCCATACTTCGAAAGCAGCTCTAACAAGATGATATCTGAGTCCTGACTAAGCCTGAGTGTTTCCTCCCTGAGAACCTTGGGGGGTGGGAACGCAAGAAAGAAGCGGAAACAAAAGGGCTTAGTCATGACTCAGATATCATCTTTTTAGAGCTGCTTTCGAAGTATGGCTCGAGTTCTTGTCTCTACTATGGCTTTGTCTCTTTTATTTGGGGAATTATGTTTTCTTTTAAGTATTTATGTACTCTGATGGTAAAAGACAGAAATTATGTTATTGTAATGGTTTTTGTGACTTGTGGTATTTTGGACCACGATGTATGATTTGTGTTTGAAATAAAAAAATTGAATTTCCACTGCAATCTTATTTATATTTGTCTTGTAATATTCTATGTCTATTTACCTTTAACGCTTCATGAAATTTAATGCACTCCCTTTGTGAGTGACATTAACTGACATGGGGTGTCACACTTGGTATCAGAGCAGAAGGTTACCGGATTGGATAAAGTTTTTGAAAATTATTTTCAAAAAGGTTTTAAAAGAAAGCATTTTCGAAAAGAAAAGTCTCTTTTGAAAAACATTCCCCGAAAAGCCATATGTAATATCCTTCGGTCCTTTGTCTAAATCTCTTCCTTTTCCTTTATCAGCTTGTCTGGGGAACAAAACATTCCTAATATCCCAGAGGGCGTCACGATACCCGGATGGTTCCGCAGGTATTTGGAGGCTACGGCGCCTACCGAAGGCCAAGGAAATGTCCCTTCCTCAGCTGCACCAGTCATTCCTCCTCCTCCTCCAAGAGTAGATAATTTCGCTAAGATCTGCAAGGACTTCCGTGCTATGGGAGGGAAGTCGTTCCATGGGAACAAGACATTCGTAGAAGCGCGGAATTGGCTCAAGGAGACCGAGGACTTGTTCGTAATCTTTGAAGTAGAATATAGAAGGAAGATTTAGTTAGCTGCTTGGCCACTGAAAGACGAAGCCTCATTTTGGTGGGAAGTCACCTAAGCTGGACGTCCGATGGAAACTTGGAAAGATTTTAGACAAAGATTTGAAATGAAATTTCTCTTCCAAGCTGAGAGAAGCATGTAAATGGAGAGATTCTTAGAACTCAAGCAAGGAAACTTGCCGGTGAAAGAGTATGTGAACAAATTCAACCAGCTAGCAAGATTCGGGTTAGAGCTTGTGGATACGTCACACAAAAGGTCTTTGCGATTTGCTAAAGGGATGAATGAACACCTTCATGGGTTAGCCATGTCCCATATTCCAATGGGAGCCACTTTTGAAAAGCTTGTCGATATGGCTCTAATGCATAAGGAAGAAAAGGGAGAAAGGAAGGATGTAAATGGTGAGGAAACATCGCAAAATAAGAAGGTGTGGCTCAAGAAGGGGCAACAGCAGCAACAACAACAGAAGAAAGGTGGAAAGAATGACAAGGGCAAGGATAAGAGAAAATGTCACAATTGTGGGAAAGAGGGTCACTTAGTCAAAGACTGTAAGCAAAGGAAGAACTCTTGCTACCATTTTGGAGAGGTCGGACACTTTGCTAAGGAATGCCCAAAGAAACAGGGATCGCAGGGACAAGGTCAAAGGGCAGGAACTTTTAGAGGGTAGGTGCATGCTCTCACGGTCAGCGCTCCTGATAGAGGTAGAAAAATTTCTGTGGAAGGTTTAATTTCTCTTTCAAACCATTATATTAGAACACTTTTTGATTCTAGCGCTTCACATTCATTTATATCTAGTTCTGTGGTTGAATCTCTGCACTTAATTACTAGTATGGTAGTGGATCCCGTAGTTGTTTCAAACCCCATTTATGGTTCGGCTCATTTATCTATGATTTTTTGGGGTTGGAAAATATCTGTGTTAGGCGTCGAGTTTGAATGCGACGCGTATGTGCTCGGGTATATGGGTTATGGGTTGCTTCTAGGAATGGATTGGCTTACCACGTATGGTGCCATTCTGGATTATGATAGGAGGGTCGTTAGGCTTCTGACTTGTCATCGGAGAACCCTCGAGATTTCTTGTAACCCACAAGGGTCGGTTATTCTTAGTTTCCAAGATTCTCTTGATGCATTTATCGATGATCTGCAATATGTTCCAGTAGTCCGGGATTATTCCGATGTTTTTGATGAGGTACAGGGTTTACCTCCGAGGCGTGAGATCGACTTTCGTATATATCTGGTGAACAATGCAAAGCCAGTTGCATTACTAGTATGTCATATGGATCCGAGGGAAAGGAGGCAGCTAAGTAAGGGGAGCTACTTGAGAAAGGATTTGTCATACGAAGCATATCTGAATGGGGTGCTCCAGTTGTATTCGCAACTAAGGCGGATGGTTCGCTTCGTTTGTGTGTTGACTATAGGGAGTTGAATAAACTCACCAAGAAAAATAGGCACCCACTTATGAGGATTGATGATTTATTTGATCAGCTTGTTGGTGCCTCGATATTTTCCCAGTCAGACTTGGCCATGGGATTTCATCAGTTGATGTCTGAAGACAACATAGATAAGACTGCTTTTAGGACTCCGAATAGTTTCTTTGAATGGCTAGTTATGCCTTTTGGGTTGACGAATGCACCCGCCTATTTTTTTGATTTGATGAGTAGGGTGTTTCGGGAGTTTCTAAACAAATCTGTCGTGGTCTTTGTTGACGATATCTTGATCTTCTCCAAAAGTGAAGAAGAGCATGCCCAACATTTGAGAGAAGTCTTGAAGACTCTCTGTGTGCATCAGCTTAAGGCAAAGTTCACCAAATGCCATTTTTAGATAAAAGAGGTGAGATTCTTAGGGCATGTGGTCTCCAAAGATGGGATAGATATAGATCCCGCAAAGGTGGTCGTAGTGCAAGATTGGTAGATTCCTAAAAATGCAACCGAGGTGAGAAGATTTCTTGGGTTGGCAGGTTATTATAGGAAGTTCATTAAGGACTTCGCAAAGATATCAGCCCCACTCACCAGGCTGACAAAGAAGAACTTGGCATTTTCATGGGATATAGATTGTGATGTTTCTTTCCAATGACTGAAGAGAGCTCTAACAACAGCCCCATTCTTGACCTTGCGTTATGCGAGTAAAGTGTTTACCGTTTACACTAATGCGTGTGGTATAGGGCTTGGTGCGGTTCTGATGCAAGAAGGGAAAGTAGTGTGTTTTGGGGGTAGACAGTTGAGAGTTCATGAGAAGAACTACCCTACCCATGATCTAGAGCTAACAGCCATAGTATTCGCGCTTAAGACGTGGCGCCATTATTTACTTGGAGAGAAGTTCGAGTTATACACCGATCATAAATCTATCAAGTATCTGTTCTCGCAAAAGGATCTCAATTTAAGGCAACAACGATGGATGGAGTTCCTAGCTTCTTATGATTTTGAGATTGCTTATACCCCTGGCAAGGGTAATGTGGTGGCAGACACACTAAGTAGGAAGAGGATGGCCTTGATTCCTCTGTTTGTGGAGAGGAAGAGCTCGGAGTTCATATCGGCTTTTAATTTTAGACCCTCCATCGAGATTTTGCCTGATTTGTTTGCATCCTTGGAGATATGACCAACTCTTATGGATCAGATAGGAGCTTCGCAACAAGGTGACCCACAAATTTTAGACATTATGGAAAAGCTCAGAAAAGGGGAGACTTCTAGTCACCTTAGTAGATATGCCATACATGAAAAGGGATGGCTGCAACGAGATGGAATGCTTTGTGTTCCTCAAACTGGAAGCTTAATAAAAGCAATCCTAGAAGAAGCCCACCTTTCTAAGATAACTATTCATCCAGGCAGTGATAAGATGTACAGAGACATGAAAAGGGTTTTCTTTTGTGCTAGGATGAAGAAAGATATGGCAGAGTTTGTTTCTCAATGTTCAGTTTGCCGACAAATAAAATTGAGCAAAAGAAGCCCGGTGGTTTACTTCATCCTTTGGAGGTTCCTTATTGGAAATGGGAGATTGTCTCTATGGATTCCATAAATGGTTTGCCTTGATCAAAGAAAGGCAACACCAGTATTTGGGTAGTAGTGGACAGATTGATTAAGAGCGCTCATTTCATTCCAGTGAAGAGTAAGAGGATGGCATCATGGTTGACAACAATTTATGTTTGTGAGATAGTTTGTCTTCATGGAGTACCTTCGAGCATCGTAAGCGGTCGTGACCCCATCTTTACTAATGAATTTTGGAGGATCATGCAAGAAATATTAGGTACACAGTTGTGTTTGAGCACCGCTTATCATCCTTAGACCGATGGGCAGACGGAGAGGGTGAATAGAATTCTTGAAGATCTTTTGAGGCTCTGTATCCTAGACTTCAGAGGGACTTGGGAAGAGCACCTTCCTTTAATAGAGTTTGCCTGTAACAACAGCTGTCAATCCAGCATCGGCATGGCACCCTTCGAAGCATTGTACCGACGACCCTGTAGATCACCAACTTGTTGGTAGGATCTACAGAAAGATTATTACATGGACCAGACATGGTTAGGGAAATGTCCGAAAAGATTGACCTCATTCGGCGGTGGATGAAGACAGCTCAAGATAGGCAGAAGTCCTATGCAGACAAGAGAAGAAATGACATCTAATTTGAAGTGGGAGACTTAGTTTTTATCAAAGTATCACCTTTGAGGAATGTGGTTTGCTTCGGGTCAGTAGGGAAGTTAGCACCTAGGTTTGTGGGACCATTTCCCATAACCGAGAGGATTGGCCAGATGGCCTATAGAGTAAAGCTCCCAGAAAATCTATCCGGTGTTTATGATGTTTTCCACGTTTCCCATCTGCGAAAGTTCTTGCATGACACCGCGAAAGTTGTTAAGCCAAATATATTAGAGGAAATGGAAGTAGAACGGGAGGCGACAGTCAGGCGGGTTCCTTCCCGTATTCTTGGACCAGAAGTTAAAAGGCTACGCAATAAAGAGATCAAGTTGCTAAAGGTTCAATGGGGAGATAACCCAGAGGATGCGATTTGGGAGACTGAAGCCAAGATTCATGCATCATACCCTTTTCTTTACGAGGGTATGCCCTTAACCCCTGTTTCCTAAGTTTTATATGTACTTCTTTCTATCATTTGAATATATCTTATCCATAGTATTTTTGACCTTTAGATAGGAATCCTATGGATGTAAACATGTGTATGAGATATGTTATGTTTGGTGGATGCAAGTGTTTGCTAGTGGTTGCCTGTGGATGCATGTACACACACATTAGGCACTAGATCGACTCAATCACTCTCATACTGCATATGGATGTGTATACATTTTCTTTTCTTTTATGGATGGAAATGGATGTATTACCATATGGATGCTACATTTGGACGAATGAGTGTGCACACATATAGAACTTACATGTTATAATAGGTTTATTTGCATACATATTGGATTCATGGCGCTAATATACATTGCATTAAGGAGGTCAACTGAATCACTAGACTGCCTGATTTCTGCGTTAGTGTTGGGACACGTACACACACCTTTGCATATATTCATATAAGCATTAGAAAGTTTTAAGGACAATTGATGCCTGTGATTTGTGGATAAGTAGATGGATGATGGATGGTAGGATACATTCTTTTCAACTTAGAGATTTCGGTGATGAAATCCTTTGAGTAGGGGAGAATGTAACACCCCGAATTTCTAACGACACTAAAAGAGGATAAATTAAATAATACTTAATTTAATATTCAGAATTAAGGAAAACGGACTGCGCCATTGCGTCCGTCTCAAAATTCTGGTTAAGATAGACATTTGGTTTGCATAAAACGAGACACCGTATGAACAAGTTATGAGGATTTTAAGTTTGTATATGCGTAGAAGGAATATTTATATACACATGAGACAGAGATGAGTCAGAATTTTATCCAAAACTATTTGAATTTGAAAAATAAAAAGTGGCGGCAATTTTCCTGCTCTAGGGGTCGACCCCCTAGAGGGGTGTCGACATCGGGGTCGACCACCCTTAAGGGGAGTCGACACCAGGGTCGACCCACCCATAGGGGTGTCAACACCCCTAGGGATGATGTTGCAGTTGGTTTCAGGGGGTCTGGCAGCTATATATACGTGGTCATTTCTCTTGTTTTCTTCATTGAGAATTCAGGGTGGCCAAACTCTACTGGTGTCTGAATTGAATTGGATCTGTTAATCTCCTACAACTATCAGCTTTGCAAATCAAATCTAGAGATTCAAGATCCATTCTTTTTCTATTTTCTAATCCTAATAGTGTGAGTTTCTAGTTGCTTTTAGATTTGAATATTTTAAAGTGAATATGACACGACTATGACTTAGATTTGTTCATATGCCTAAATTATATCAGATCCATTGTAAATCATGAACATATGACATTCTGAATTGGTTAGGATTTATATCTAAATCTCTATCTTGTTGGATCTATTGTAACCCTTGTGGCATTCTATTGTTTGTGCTAGATCTATTTTAACTATTGATTTAAATCTTTATCTTGTTAGATCTATTATAATTTCTATCACATGCCATGATGTGAATCTTAAACCTTAATTGTGTAGATCTATTTTTAAACTATTGTATCTAAATTGTGTGGATATCAGATCTAGATTATTATCTTGTGCCTATTATGTTAAATCTGAATAGTTGGACATCTAAATGGTTAATTTAGATCTTATTATGCTCACTATGACATCATAGATATGTTAGAACTAGTAATTGCCACAAGTTCATCAGTTTTATGCTTATATGTCCACCTCATCACTATGATAGTTTATGTTTATGCCAAGTTATGTTAAACAATCACTTTGGTTATATTCCTATTATTTTCCCCTTTTATCGTGTATGATTAGGCTATTATCTAGCCTAGGCATGCTGCCAATTTTGTGAGTGCGCTAGTTAAGGAACAGGGGGAAAAGGTTAATATTGGCATAATTTGAATATAAACATCATTGGACATATAATTCAAATTATTGGGTAAAATGGGAATTAAGACCTATAAAGGCATATGTTTAATTAATTGATTAATTAATAATGAATGCTTAGGATTACAGTTAGAAATTGTAATGGCACTTATGACACGAGGTTAGGTTGCATTAGTGGTTGAAGTCTGCCCGGACCCGACCGACATATCCAGCAACCACTAATGTTGAACCTAATGTGAGAGGTCTAAGTGCGCAAATACGAGTCAGGCTATGACACGAGCTTAGGCCCAACTTGTGGAATAAGACTATCCGGACCCAACCGGCATATTCAGCATCCACAAGTTGTAGGCCTAATGTAGGAGGTCTAGCCCATTATAAACCATTTTATGGGAATGGTAATAAATTGGACTACTTAACCAAATCTAATCCATATGGATTGTATGATTGTGAACTACGGTTAGGGTTAAGTAAAGTTGATTGGATAGTGGATGGGTTAAGCAAATCTGGAAGGGTGGGTAATATTTACATATAGGCCCACAAACTTAACCCAAAAGGTCATGTAACTAAAGACACCTAGTGGTCATGACCGGAGGAAATAATAAAGTTATGTAATTAAAGACACCTTTTACGGTAAGCATAACTTGTAGAAATAATAGGGTTATGTAATTATAGATACCTAGTGGTATACATAGCCAAAGAAAATCTAGTGGGGATACAAGACAAGGGGAGAGCTTGTATCATATTGTGTGGGATCCATTTCATCCAGTAACCCGGAATAGGTATCAAAACATGTACTCCGTACTAGGTCGGAGAAGGGGAACGCTTACTGGACTGATCGTAAGAGATCCAAACGTGGAGGACGATGTGGGCGGCGCAAACTGATAGGGCTATCTGCGTGTATGAGCCGGGCCGAAGGGGATAAGACAACTGTAACACCTGTAGATATGGGGCTGTGCATATCAGCGAGTGGTTGCCACTTTTGGACGTGATACATCCTACTATGGGGCCAGCACAAAGTATCTACGGAGTAAGGAGCCAATCGATTAGGGTAGTAGTTAGGGTACATTTGGACGTATGCCTAAGTCTACCACCATATAGTGGAAGGGATCATCTCATTCTGATTATACTAGTAATAGTGCTGAGTAGTCATTAGAGAAGCGTATACACCTTATCCTGTCTACCTTGTGACATCTGCCATTTATGTAGTGATCTCTCTTGTCCACTTTATATGCCTTTCATGCTACTTTTATTCATTTACTTGCTAAAAGTAACTAGACTCACCAGACTTCATGTCTGACCCTTTTGTTTCCTCTTTTTTCTTCTGTCCCCCCATCCCCGGTTCTTAGGGAGGAAACACTCAGGCTTAGTCAGGACTCAGATATCATCTTGTTAGAGCTGCTTTCGAAGTATGGCTCAAGTTCTTATCTCTACAATGGCTTTGTCTCTTTTATTTTGGTAATTATGTTTTCTTCTAAGTATTTATGTACTCTAATGGTAAAAGACAGAAGTTATGTTATTGTAATGGTTTTTGTGACTTATGGTATTTTGAACCACGATGTTTGATCTGTGTTTGAAATAAAAAATTTAATTTCCGCTGCTATCTTATTTATATCTGTTTTTTAATATTCTATGTCTGTTTACCTATAACGCTTCACGAAACTTAATGCATTCCCTTTGTGAGTGACATTAACGGACGTGGGGTGTCATAGGAGGGAAATATGAAACACTGATGAATGCATGTATCAGATGGAAGTAGGAGCTTATATGTTGCGCTGACGATTTTCTTAATGATCGAGAAAGGTCCAAAAAACTTTTTGGAAAGTTTGTGTTGGGCTGGTCGCATAGAATATGGGCAGTAGGGGTGGAGCTTGACGAATACATAAGAACCAATAGCAAACTCTTTATCAAGACAATGTTGATTCATGTGACTCTTCATGCGATTTTGCACCCGTTGAAGAATACTTTTTATTGTAGCTAGGAGTTGATCTCGCATTGTAGCCCAGTCTTCCACGCCTTGCAGCATAGAAGTCCCATGTATGTAATCGGCGATGATAGGTGGTTTGCATCCATAAACAGCTTGGAAGGGCGACATCCCAATAGAAGAATGAAATCAAGTATTATACCACCACTCTACCCATGGCAAACATTTCACCCATTGTGATGGCAAGTCACCACAAATAGCTCGTAAATACTTTTCCAAACAAGGACATCCGTTTGATCATCGCTTTGTGGGTGATAAGCACTGCTCATATTGATGTGTATGCCATGTAAACGAAAGATTTCTTTCCAAATTTTGCTCATGAACACACGATCTATGTCATAAAGTATAGATCGGGGAAAATCATGCGGGCATGTGTACTCTTGGATGAAGTATGAAACGAGATGGATTGTAGTAAATGAAGCGGGCAGTGCTACGAAATGGGCATATTACGAGAGACGGTCAACAATGACCCAAATATATGTTTTGCCAAAAGAAGGGGGAAAGTGAGTCTTGAAGTCCATCGAAATATCTTCAAACATCTAGTGCAGGATTGGAAAGGGTTGCAGGATCCCTTTCGATGTAGCCGTTTCTGATCTTGTTCGCAAACATACTGAGCATTGCTTCATAAAAGTTTGACCAGATTTTAATAGATTGGGCTAGTAGGAATTGCTAGCAATTCAAGCATAATTATTCTTAATCCAAGCATGTCCTCCTGTTTTCGAGGCATGATATGTAGCCAATACCCTTTGCGGCAGTGTTGCCTCATTGGGGACCTAAGTCTATATGCCTCTAAATAATAGTCCATCACGAAAGGCGTACTCTAGGTGAGTGGAAGTGCCATTTTGAAGCTGAGTGATAATATGTAATAGCCCGCATTTTACGTATCGGAGTATCGTAAAATATTTTTATTTAATTCCCTGAGGGTTAGATCATTCTAATATTCTGATATGTTTTTTATGTGGATGTAAGAGATGTCCATAATTTTTACCAATTTTATTTGTGACCATTTCCCCCTGTCAGTTTTGAATAGGTAATAACTTTTGACTAGGATCGAATCAGGTGCTAAGATCGATTTCATTGGAAAGAAAATAGTGTTTCCAATTCCCTAGATTGGTCATATTAAAGATTTGGTTCAGTGGTTTGGGAGGAATCGTTGTTTTAGTGCTACACATTTTTCTGTTTAGGTTTTCAGCCGTTGATGGGCTGATTTGGGGAGGCCCATTAGTGGGCTGATGGAAGCTATAAATAAGCAATTAGAGGCATGGAGAATAGTTTACTTTCTTTACTCTCTCATTTGGTTGAGTTTGTGGTCCTACTTGCTCAATCAAACATACCTTTCCACTATTAAAATCTAGATCTAAGGAAGAAGATTGAAGATCTACATCAATCAAAGCTAGATCTACATCAAGTGAAGGGAGATTTCATCAAATCAAGAGGTTTGAAGGTTGTCCTTCGCTGTTCGGGTTCATGATTCATCATTTTTGAGCTAGATCGAAGGTTTGGTGAGTGATAAGCATCTCTCACACGGATTTATTCAGGTATACGGGTTGTTTGATCTTATTTTCATCATTTTAAGTTGTTTTCACCTAGGTTTACATCATGGTAAGTATATTTTCATTTGAATCATCATAGGATCTAATCTAGCAACTTAAAACTAGTAATTCTTATATTAATTCATATGTTTATGCAAGTTAGATCCATTTTTTTGTTTATTCATTCATGTATCATGATTTTGGTAAATTTTATATAATTATTAATAAATAGTTATCATTTTGATGTTGTTAATGATTTCATAAAGTGTATATGGTTGAATTGGATGATTTGGATGAATTTGTCGCATCGATGTTGCCGTTTGGTGATGATTTGGTCAAGATTGGAGTTATTTTGTTCAGATTTGGAGTCAAGTCGTTTTTCTTAGGTCAGTTCGTGTGCCTTGTTCCCCAAGAAATGGACAGTTGATAGACTGGGTAGTTTGACGGAATGGGCAGTTTGACGGATTGGGCAGCTTGACGGACTGGGCAGTTTGATAGACTGGACAGTTTGATGGACTTGACAATTTGAATGACCGGGCGGTTTGATGGACTGGAAAATTTTATGGACCAAGCAAAAGTCCTTGACCATGGACCGGGCAAAGTTCTTGAGCATGAACTGGGCAGAAATTATGGAGCATGAACCTGGCAGAAATTATGGAGCATAGATCGTTTGGCCTGAAATGGAGACCTAGGGATGAGCTTTAGGTCGTTGGAAACCAGATCGCTGAGCATGGTTCATCTTGTATAGAATATGCAAGGGGTGATGCAAGGTCTGGTCGTGGTTTTTGGCTCGATGATGCCTTAGGTCGCTAGAAGCTTAGATTGGCCTGTCTTGTGTTGATGGGTTGTTGAGTGTGTAACGACCTAGTTAGGTCGTGGGTGTGTAATGACCTGGTCAGGTCGATGAAGTGAAACGACTTAGTCAGGTCATTGGGTATGCATGGTGAAGCGGAAATGCAGTCAGGTCGTTAGCGACATGGGAAACTTGATGGGTCGTGTGTCTGGTGGAATGACCCAGTGGGTTAGGTCATAGGTCAGGGCCGGTTGCGACCTAAGAAGGAACGACTTGATTTTTATGAACCTTGTATTGATGATTTTTGGTTCAGTGATGATGTGGCTTCGAAGTATATTCAAGTGGGAATGTTCGAAGTGTTGCGATGTGTTTGTTGATTGTCATAATGCAACGAATGTGAAGGCGACTCAAGATGGTGAGTTCATGGATAATGGTTGCTCGAGAAGGGGCATGAGCTTATGAACAATCATTGGGTTGGATGGCTAGAGATATCGGAGGCCGAGGAATTATCGTTGTCGTAAGTTCTAGTAGACTCAAAGCAAGGGTATAATAAGGATGCTTAAAAGACTAGAAGTGATTGGTCGAGTACCCTGGGCAACTCGACAGGCGTAGATACGTTTCGTCATATAGCGTATGGAGTTTTGCTAGAACTGGGGTTTACCACTAGCCCTTGACATTTCAAGGAAATGTGTTTAGTCGGCCATACGATTAACGATGGTTTCAAAGCAGGATTGGCGGTGATAGCCAGAGTCATGAGTGAAGTCTGTTTTGCTTGTATCGTCTTGTGTAGATTATTCGATGTCGAAGAAGATATCTCTTGGGTGTTGGTCTGATGTTGGTTTAGGCCTTCGGGGCTTGTGCTTGAGGTTTGTCAAGATCAATTAGGATGGTCTACACTTGATAACTATTTGCCATGAATGTACTATTGTTTCCTAATGCTTGTTTGTAAAGGCTATCACCGTCAGATGTGGGGAAGACATGTTTGGGTTTCTTCTATGGTGTTTTGTAGATTGGTTGGTTAATGTACCTATTCTCATATACTTTATTGATGATGTTAGATAGTTGTTTTATCGCTCATTAAACTATCGTCTAACTCAAGGTTTTATGTTTTCTTTTATTACCTTAGGTTGTTCATCCATGGTGTTATGGATGGGCAGACTTGGTGGTAGGTGACATGTGATTAATGAGGACGATGCTGCTGTGCGATGGCGAGCATTAAGCTATCATATTATTTTTCTTCTATTTAGCATTTTTATTTCCACTGTTTGATGAGTGTTGTCGTGAGGCCAATTTGTACATACACTTATGTTGTAATCCAAAGATATATGGGTATTCTTTCTAGTTGCTATGAAAGTCTCAAGTTTCTACTCAAATATGTTTCACTATTATTTCCAATTGTATATGTTCTATTATATTTTATCCTTGCGTTGTGAGTTATACGATGGGTTCCACATGTGTTATTTTAACTTGATGATAGTCTATAGCTACCTGGCACACCTTTCAACACATTATTCCTCTTGTTTAGTGCAGGAGTTATGGGCGGCCATCACATAATACGTTGTGCCGCAGTATCGAGTGGGAGAGCAGAGCGGATGTCCACTGTCATAGTGTATGATAGAGATGAAAATGCGTTCATTTACTTTTCTTAAGTCCATCGTGATAAGCCATCAACTACGGTGTTTTCGGAACTCGGTTTATATTCAATGGTGAAATCAAACCCCATAAGCTTGGAAAGCCATTTCTGTTGTTCGGATGGCTGGATGGTCTGAGTAAGAAACTGGTGCAGGCTCTGATGATCTGTAGTTATGGAGAAAGGACGGCCTAGAAGATAATGTCGCCATTTTTGAACATCATAGGTTATGGTGAACATCTCAGTGCGTAGGTTGACGCGCATTGGAGGCACGGTGGTAATTTCTGGCTATGGAAAGCAATCGGCAGCTGGGATTGAGATAAAACGGTGCCACAAGCAAATCCCAAGGCGTCAGTGTGTAAATCAAAGGGTTGAGAAAATTGTGAGGGCTAAAACTGGTGCGGATGTAATTGTTGTTTTTAGGGTGAAGACGACTTCATTGGCTTGATTGGGCTAAGTAAATATCCCCCCTTTTTTCAATAATTCAGTAAGAGGGTTGGCAACATATGCAAATTGACGTATGAAACAGTGGTAGTAGCCTGTTGGCCTGAGGAAACTACGAATAGTGGTAATGGATGTGAGAATTAGCTATTTAACTATAGCATCCACCTTTGATGGGTCCACGCAAGCACCATGTTTAGGGATAATATGGCCCAAATAATATAGTTCCTTCAATCCAAAGCAACATTTGGAAAGGGTAGCGTAAAACTGGTTTTTATTGAGGATGTCTAAGGTGAGTTGCAGAAGAGAAAGGTGGGAATCCCAAGTTTTACTATATACGAGGATGTCGTAAAAATACTAAAATAAATTTTTGTAAATGGGGTCGGTAAACATCATTCATAGTGGCTTTAATTATCGAAGCAGCGTTGGTAAGGCCAAATGGCATTACAAAGATTTCGTAGTGTCCTTCGTGAGTATGAAATGTTGTTTTGGAATATCGTGTGGGTGAACTCTGATTTGGAAATAACCACTATGAAAGTCTAATTTTGATAAATAGGTAGGACCAAATAACTCAACTAGTGGTTCATTGATGGTTGGAATAGAGAATCTATCTTTAATTGTGATAATGTTAAAAGCCCCGTAATCAACACAAAAGTGCCATGTACCGTCTTTCTTTTTGACAAGGGGGACGGGGGAAGAGAATGGACTTTTGGATGCTTGGATTATTTGAGCCTGTAGCATTTCTTGTAATTGAGATTTGATTTCATTCTTTTGGAAATACAAATAGCGACTATGGTCTAACATTGACAGGTTGTGAATTTAGGTTGAGGTTAATGTGGTGGTCAAGAGTACAGTGTGGTGAAAGGCTGGTTAGGGTAGGGTATTAGGTCAAGATGTGATGAATATCATGGTGTAAGCTATTCGGATTTAGGGAATGCAGTGAAACTGGGCTTTTATTAGGCTCAGTGGTAAACTAGAAATTTGAGGAAATAGAGGATGTGGAATGTAGCCATTTCAGTTAGTGAAAGGAAATTTTGGATGGACTAGATTGGGATTGTTGGCCTGATAAAACGATGGGCTCCCCTTTGTAAACAAAATACATGGTCAACTTCTTATGGTCAAACAATATTGGCCCCAAACTTTGCAACCACTAGATCCCATAAACTGCCTCCGCTCCTGTAATTGAAAGTAAGAAAAAATCAGTGATAAAATCGTACCCATGGAATCGTACAAGAACACTTCGGCAAGCATGCTAACACCGCAAACTATTACCTTTGCCAATGGTGATGAGGAATACGAGATGAATTTTTGTTCGAATCCCTAGAAATTTTGCTATTTTTGGGTGTATGTAGTTATGCATACTTCCGGAGTCCACTATGATGGATATGTCTTTGTTGTTGATTTGCGCAAGCAATCGATGAGATCAGGATTGGGATGACCCAACAAGAGCATGAAAGGAGATTGCTAGGTTGGGTAAAGTGATAGCTGGAGGGTCTGGATCTATCGCTGTATCATCATCGTCAGGTAGCAGTAATAATTTTCTTTTAGTGCTGCATTCATAACTGGGGAAATGCTTCTCTTTTCAATTGTAGCATAGGCCTTTCGCTTGGCGGTTTGAACTTCGGAGGGGATTAATCGATTAACGAGATAGTTGGTGTGTGATGGGCGAGGTAGGGATGGAATTGGTGGTAAGGACAGTAAGAGAGGTTGTTGTGGGTGGTTAAACGGTAGGCGGTTTTTGAAACTGTTTGATGTCGTTGATTTTGTTTTCAATGTGTTTTGTGAAGTCTATTGCATCTGATAGGGATTTTAGGTTAAATGGTTGTAACTCATGTTTGATATTAGTCTTTAGGATGGAGATGAAATAGTTGAGGAGTGCATAGGGGAGGAAGGCTTATGATATAGTTACCAATGGTTTTAAATTAGGATTGGTAATTTTCAATAGTTGTTGTTTTGTGAAGTTTGAATAAGGAAGCTTGTGGGTTTATGAAAGAGGAGAGTCCAAATTGTTATTCGATGGTCTGAGTGAAGTTTTGCCAAGATGTAAATAGATTGTTGCGGAACCTTCATTGGAACCAAGTTTAAGCTTGACCCACTATACAGAAGCTTGCTAAGTTAATTTGTTGTTCATAGTGGTTGAGTGGTAAGAGAAGAAACATCCTGCTTAAAAAATCCAATCCAAGGAGTTAGCGCCACCGAAGTGGCTCATTTTTCATTTAGGGATTCAGATGTAGATGAAGTGTCGAAGAGGAGTTACATGAAGTAGTGTGGCGAGAAGGGAAGGAGGAGGTGGTGGTCTGACGGTCGATTCAATGTGGGATGATGATGGTGTGGCCGTAAACTTGGATGATATGTCAATGATAGCATGGGTGAGTTGTTGGAAAGAAAGTTTTTGGGTAGAGAGTGTGTTTTTAGTGTTAGATGTGACGACTGTCGATGACCCCTGCATTAAACAAAAGGAACAATATGCTGAAAGGTGTGTCAGGCAGCTTTGGACGATCATCAAGGTATGGTAACACAAAGAGTACATGTTGTATTACTCACAGCACAAGGATAAAATTTACTAGAACATATACAACAGGAAATAATAGTGAAGCATATTTAAGCAGAAAAACTCCAAACTTTCAGAACAAGTAGAAAGTATATCCAAAACCAGGATTATAACATAATGTCTATACAAATTTGCCTCACTACAGCACTCAGAGTCAAACATCAAACAGTGGAAAACGAAGGTGCTAGATAGTAGTAAATGATAATACACCAACCTCCTGCTCGCCTCCGAACTACAACATCATCATCACCAAGATATCACCTATCACCTGCTACCTAGTTTGCCCATCCAACAATCAGATGAACAACCCAAGGTAATAAGAGGGAAACATAAAACCTTGAGTTAGACAGCAGTCTTAGTGAACGATAAAACAATTATCTAACATCAACGATAAAGTATATGAGAATAGGTAGATAAACAAACTAATCTAACAACACCAGAGAAAAACTCCACCCCATCTTCCCCACATCGGATAGTGATAGCCTTTACAACAAGCATTTCAACCATACATCCATGGTAATCCAAACAATCATTCATTCATGGCAACTAGAAGTGATCCATAATAACACTCATAACATCCAAATTATATATCTCACGTAAACAATCCTAATCGAATTCAACATCCCTTAAGCACAAGCCCCAAAAGCCTAAACTAATATCAGACAAGCACAGAAGAAATATCTCCTTCGACATCAGACAATCTACGTGAGACGGTACAAGCAAACAATCTACATACATGACTGACTGTGGCTATCATGGCCAATCCTGCTTCGAAACCATCGTTAATCGTATGACCGGCTAAACACTTTACCATCAATTGTCTAGGGCCATTGGTAAACGCTGGTTCAAGCAAAAACACCATACGCCATACAACGAAACGTAACCAGGCCCATTCAAGCTGCTGAAGGTAGTCGACCATACAATCGGTCTTTTAGGTATCCGTATTATACCCCTGCTTTGAGTCCGCTAGAATTTATGACAACGATAATCCCTCGGCCTCGATAACTCTAATCATCATCACCGGCGACTATCCACAAGCTTAGAACAACATTGAGCAACCATTTCACACGAACTCAAAACACCCTTATGTAATCATCACATCCGTTACTTTACACCGATCAATGAACACATTACATCACTTCAAACATTCCCGCCTGTATATACATCGAAGCCACAAACATTACTGAACCAAATAACATCAATATAAGGCTCAACATCAATCCATAGCATTCACCCATTACAGAGAACAAACTACAATGTTCATGCCATCAACTATAGTGTTTCAAAGTGCTCCCATAACCCTAATATACGCCGACCCACTATGGATTGGACATGTCGATACATCAATATGAAGTGGCCGATCCATAGCATTCTACTCGAACTCGATCCATCAAAAAGTGCAACCGATCCGACCCATCACCAAAAGTGCAACCGATCTGATCCATCACCAAAAGTGCGACTGACCCATCAGAAAGCGCAACCGACCGATCCACAACCAAAAGTGCGACCGATCCACCAAAAGTGCAATGGACCGATCCATCTCCAAGATCCATCAAAAAGTGCAACAACCGATCCATCACCAAAAATGCGACCGATCCATCAAAAAGTGCAACCTATTGATCCATTACCAAAAGTGCGATCGATCCATCAGAAAGTGCAACCGACCCATCAGAAAGTGCAACCAATTGATCCATTTCCAAAAGTGTGACCGACCCATCAAAAAGTGCAACCGACCGATCCATCTGCAAAAGAGCGACCGATCCATCAAAAAGTGCAACCGACCAATCCATCACCAAAAGTGCGATCGATCCATCAGAAAGTGCAACCGACCGATCCATCTTCAAAAGTGCGACCGACCCATTGGAAAGTGCAACCGACCGACCTTTACGCTGAAATGGCCAAACTTTGACCAAATCTTCGCCAAATGACAATATCGATGAAATCAACTCACCTAAAACATCCAAATCAACAACAAACATGTTATGAAATCACTAACAACATGAAAATGACAGTTATCATCAATATTCACATAAATTCACAAAAATCATGATAAATGAATGAATAAACTACAATAATGGATCTAACGTGCATAAACATACGAAATAACATAGAATTTACCGGTTTTTAGTTGTAAGATTAGATCCTATGGCGATTCATATGAAAATGGACTTATCATGATATAGATCTCGGTGAAAACACTTGAAAATGATGATTTTAAGATCAAACAATTCATGTACTTGATTGAATCCGTGTGAGAGATGCATGTAACTCACAAAATCTCTAAAACAAATCAAGAACACTTAGATCTAGATCCGGACAACTAAGTATTTGCTCCAAACTCTTCGACGCGATGAACTCTCTCTTCGATTGGTGTAGATCTAGCTTCAAACGATGTAGATCTTTGGTTCTCTACGCTTTAATGGTGAAAAGATGGAAAAAATGGAGTAATGTGTAACGACCCGGCTTTTTGCTCGGTTTTCGCCGGTAATTAAACCAACTTAAACTGTTCACAAAGACGGATTGTTAGGGTTACTTACACATTTGCACAAAATAAAAACAACTTTTCCATTATCATTAAAATAATATTACATCATAGTTACAAGAGGTACATCAGAGTACATCGGTTACACAGCGGAAAAGATACTAAACTCAGCGGAAGAATGCGAATGCTCTAAACATAATAGCTCCAGTTAAACTAGAATCCTGCTCCAACTAACTCCAAGGCTAAATCTGCGAACCAAACTACTAGGCTACCGATGTAAAAATTATGGACACATAGAGTTTAGGTGTGGGAACAATAAACTCCATGTCAGTCATGGGACTGGTGTGAGAACTCAAAACGATTGCCTTTAGGGTTTATTTTAAAGTTAGGTAATTCACCAGACCACGCCCCAATGCGTAACGGGTTTACTTCATGTGAATACCAGTGCATAGAAATCCATAATGACTTTTTGAAAAAAATGAAGCTATCATAAGCTCGTCCCACATCACACAATGCAAGCGCACAACAAATGGGCGAGTTTTTCCTTATGATAACCAAAAATGCCTTCATACGTGAAAATCCTCTTGTAAGGCTATATATGGTGTGAAAATCCTTTTCGCAAATAAATGTATTAATCCTAGCCAGCATAATGCCCCATCCCATTATAATGACAATCCTGCCGGTAACCAGCAGGTTATAAAATCAAAACCGTACAGGCTCTTAGTGGAGATTGGATTTCGAACATGATGGTTCCTGGTACGAAAGATCATTCGTGGGCTCACAAACTTTCTTGCACGCATCATCCCAGTACTCGATGATAACGTCCAGACTCGGACTTCGTTATACTATCCCACCATACATGAATCAGAGTACCCAACAAATAGCGTCCTAGACTGGGGACTTCGCATTACCCTTTCATCATTACATCCCAGTGTACCGAACATATGAAACAAACATAAAAATCTGACCACCAGTTTACCATCAGTCCGGGGTGTGAGGTTCGTCGAGGTCATGATATAGACAAAACTACGCTTAAATAAGCCATGCTTTGATCATCCATAGCTTATCACATAACTTAAGTATGCCACATTGTCCATTCACTACGCATCACTGATTTCTATCAATATATAACCTCTAAGCTCATACGTCTTAGAGAAGGGTGTTAAGCAAGAGAATAAATTCTCCGCCACCAAGCAGATATATATTAATAAAGATCAGTGTTACGCAGTCAATTACAATGTCAGACACACAATCCATACATGTCCGTTCTAGGTCTGAACGAAACAAAAACCCGGAATTCCTTCACATACATTCGGGCTTCTTGCCACTTAGCTGATATATAAAATCCATCTGCAAATGGGAGCCAGCCATTCGAGACATTCAGCAAGTCACCCTTACGATATGAAGGGTCCCGGTCTTCAATACTGCCTCCAATGTCTTCAGTTGCTCCACAACATCGTATTATTACTTGGAATGGTTTTCAGACATAATTCCGATCCCGGTCTTTCCAAATAAAAAGCGCAATTAAAAACACAATCACGGAACACACAGGCTTTCTACCAAAATTCCTTCCATTTTGGATTTCGTTAAATTAAACTGCTTTAAATCTATTCTCAAATTATCTTTAACAAAATCCATATTTAACCCTGCTTCTTTAAAACAGATCCCTTAAATCCAAGATAATCTATCCCTAAAGCCTTAATTAATTTTATGTTTGGTAACTCATTATCAAAAATCCAGTTTCCTTTGAAAACCTTACCCCACATTTCAACCCTAGTTTCCAATTAAATTGATTTTCCAACATTCCATTCTTTATTCTTAACTAAAAGATTATACTTTCTTTCCAATTCCTCACTTTTAATTTCCTCAAATCAAAGATCTGATTAAATCCTTAAATTACAATATGAATTTTTATAACTCAATCTCATTGGGTTTCAAGAATGATATTATTGAAGATATGATTCACTGAAAAACCCAAATCAATTGATATTGAACGTAAGTTACACAGAAATTGTATCTACTTATATTCGATATCAATTCTCATAATCAACGAATACTATAAGTGGAATAATGTTATAATAATATCTTCCAAATTCCTAAAATAGTATACATTTACACCATAGAATTTCATATCAAATATTTGAAGATTATTTCCATCCAACTTATCCCAGTCAACTTAGGAAACTCGTATCTTAATTAAAAGATTTATTCAAACTTTACATTAGATCTGGGTAGAAATACCATCTACTTATACTTTAAATTAATCTCGATATCCAACTCACATTATAAGCGGAATAATGTTGAACTACCTTTTAAATTCCTCAAATAGTAAGAATCATCATCTACCGGATTAATATCAAACATCCGAATATTTATCTCCAACCATATCCAATTATTTAAAATTGAAAACCCATATTAATATCAATTTAAATTCCATATAAAATATTTCCAATACTTTTGAACCTTTGAAAACATTCCACAAATCATTTAAAAATGATTACTTATAGTTCAGAAAATATTTTACGGGTTAAAAACCTCAAAATAGATTGTTTTCGAAGAAAGCGTTCAATAGTGTTTTCAAAAGCGTTACAAAAGCGTTACAAAACAGTGATCTTAATTACTTCGATCAAAACATCGCTTTTCTTAGTCAAAAATTAAAGTTTACATTTCAAAATAGTTTTTACATAATTTATAATGATTTAACCATATTTTCCATATTTTTAGAAACATTAAAAAATGGCTGTTTATGGTTATGGTCGATAACTTTTCTTACAACGATCTTTTCAAAAATGGTTTTAAACATAACTTGAAAATTATAACTCGATTTTAAAATCTTCTTTCACTTATTTAAAGCTCTTGTTAATATAAATCAATTGTTTTTCGTTTCTTGGAAATCCGATTTAGATTGAAAAAGTTATATGCGCGTTTAAAGTTTGCATCTAAAATACGTAAATTGTCGTTATGCGACAAGCTCTATTTTGACCATAATAACCATTATTCTACGATACTTCAAAATATCTTAGAAAACCATTATATCCTTATATAACCCTTTTTAAAATCATTTAAATTTACTTTCCAAATTATTTTAGATCTAAAATTCAACTTTCATAAATTCCAATTCATTTCTAAATTCAAATAACTTCAAATTAACCTTCCCATTCGTCGGATCAGTTAGGGATAGCCAGGTAGAGCAGGAAACTTTATTTCCAAACCCAGGCCTAGACACTATCCTCTCTGTCACCCTAGAATGTTCCGGTATTTATTTATTCATTTAAAGGACTTTAACAACATATATGAATTCATACATATGGTCTTTTCCAATTATTAACCTTCAATTTCAATAATGATATTGCTTTTAATTATGAAGGAGATTTGTTGATCACCGGTGTGATACCATAATTGTTGTGTCATAGTGTGTGCAAAACAACATCAATAACCATTTAAACATCCATAGCAACCATCATCAACATGATTCAATAAATCATAACCATGCACAAGCGTTATAACACTAACGCTTAATAGTGTGTGTTCTAAACTTCGCATCCATCATCCATCACAACAAATATCAATCTTCATTAACCAATAATAATTCATCACTATATTTAATTTATTCTAGCTACTAATTAAATATATAAACGTGGTTAAAGAGTTCTCACCTAACAGCTTTCCAAATCTTCACGGTAGGCGAGCCTAGCTAAGCGAACCATCAGACAGTATTTCAGCGCAACGTCTTCTTCACCAAAATCTATATAATATACACTAATCTCTCTTTATATTATAAGAGGAGGAGAAGAATGACAAACTTTGGCAAGGTGGTGGTGGAAAAGAGGAAGACTTATGCCATGGAAACCATGACCATAAACTTTAAGAAGAAGGTGGAAAGGAGGAAATGGAAATGGAATGGTAAAAAAAATGGAGAAAGAGCCTCCTTATATAGGAAAGGAGGAGTAAGGAGGTAAAGCCACATAAAGAGGCAAGTGGAAATCATGCATGAAAGGGAGCATGCATAAGGACATGTGTCTTAACACTTGTCTTAAGAAGGAAAAAAAACTTTTGGTAGCACATTCTTTTAAATGTTACGACAACTAAAGGCAACACTTAATTCTAACGCTACTAATTCGTGTTACGGTTTGACAAATCCGATTGAACGACAAATAGTATCAATAAATCCAAACTCATTAATAATCATTCTCATTTATAATTCAAGTAAAATGTATCATATAACTTATCAAAATTATTAAATACTCAAAACCATATATATTTATATCAAATTCAAATTTAAATTCAAATTCAAATTAAGTAATAAAAAATCCAATTTTAAATTAGTTAAAAATTCTGGATCGTTACATAATGGAGGACCTCTAGCTCTTCCAAACGAGAGAATAGAAAAAGTAAACTATTCTCCATCCTTCTTACCCTCTATTTATAGGCTTCCACCAACCTGCTAACGAGACTCTCCAAATCAGCCCATTATGGCCTTAAAAACCTGAACAACCAACTATAAAATCTTAAAATAGTGCTTCCACCAAAACCGCTTAGCCAAATTTTAATTTGACCACTCTATGGAATGGGAATCATCATTTCCTATCTAATGAGACCGATCTCAATACCTGATTCGATCCAAGTCAAAAGTTATGCCATGTACACGACTGACAGGGGCAAAATTGTCTCAAATAAGATTGGTAAAAATTATGGGCATGTCTCACATCCCCATAAACAACATATTAAAATATAAGAATGATCCAATCCTCAGGGAATAAAATAAAAATATTTTACGATCCTCCGATACGTAAAATGTGTGATGTTACATTCCCCTCCCCTCACCCCCCCCTCCTTAGGAATTTCGTCCTCGAAATCCCAACAAACATAAACAATCAACTCTGCATGCCTAACATCCACAAGTAGCCAATTTTATCACCCAAACTAGTAGTCATCAAGCCATGCATCCATAGCCCTATCCTAGCATGCGTGAGTCTATTCAACAACAACCAAAAAAAAGTTACAATGATGTAATGATGACACGATATCAATGGGTCCTACCGACGAAGTGTTTTGGATGGTTGACCTTCATACTCTCTTTGTCTCACATGTACAATCCTCATCATCTTCACTCCATTGTACCATGAATAGCTTAACCATCTTCCTCCTAAACTGTTTCATGTCATTCCCACAACACGAAGCGGCTTACGAGGTCTCGTAACTGCGGTCTCAACTTCTAAGTCTTCTTACTGTAAGAGTTTATGCCCTAGAGGAAATCCATTTGATGTGATTAATTACATTGTTGATGTTACTTTTTTATTTGGAATAAAAAAATCTATTATGTTATATTTACTGCGTAATATAAATATTAACATAATAGAAGTCCTTAGAATAATAATAATACCGAATTATATAGTTCGAGTAAGACTTGAATTTGAGAATATATAATATATTAAGTATTATAATTCTTAAATGTCCCTAGTCAACTTTTATTGTTTATGTGGGACAACAGTAAAACATTAAGACTAGTTTGTTGACGGACTAATGATCAAATCTCATTGATCATTAATATACGTGATATTAATGTCAAGACATAAATACGTATTGGAGAATAGCGTATTGGGATGACCCACCGCGAGAAAACTGCATGGAATATAATTAACAGTATCATAAGTTATTCCCATAGTGATAGTGATGTAATGGTCCTCAGACCTGAAATCATTATAATTTTATTCGAGGATGTTTGTGTTTTGACATCATCTAAAATTACTTGTAACAGAGTAGATGATAACAGTGATTATTGGATACATCTCGAACCGAATGAAAATTATGAATGTTCTAGATGGAATTTAACCCTACGATATATTTTTAGTGATATCCATGGGCCTTTTGATTGAGTGAGATTGTGAAATGCTTGGCCGTGCTCAAATATTGATTTGTTTCAAACAGTCTACTCATCGATGAAGATAAATGGATTAAGCTATAAAGAGGGTGATACGTTCTATGCCTCGAGTTTAATCCTGGATATATTGGTTAAAAGGATTATATTACATTAATACGCTGGTCACATAAAAAGTTGTACCGAATCGTTTATATTATTATTATAACTTGGGAGACAACGATCTATTACTAGATGTCGCTTACTGTTTAGGATTTTAAATACGATTTAAAATTATTACCAACGTTATAATAACCTATATGGTCACACAATAGAACGTTGTAAAGGGGAAATTATTTTAGATAAATAAAATATCAAAATGTTGTTATTTTATTTAAGATGGAATTAGTATTCGGATGGTCTCCTATTTTATGGTTAACATTTATATTTGAAAGGGTATTTACTTCCCTTTTACGTCAAACCCACGTGTAAGGGTATAAGATCAGATCAAAAAAATGAGACCACAAAAAAATACAATTTTGGATAAAACCTAAAAAAATCCATGGCGGCTAGTACCTCTCCTTCCATTTCATCTTCAATTTGATTGAAGAAGAAGGCGTTCTAGTGGATACATATAGAGGCGCGACTAATTGTTGTTCTAAATAGTTCGAATCGACACAAATTAATCTTTGGATTCACAAGCATGAAACCCTAGGTATGATTTCAACCTCAATTTATTGTTTTCGTAATAGATCTTACTTAAGATTAATTAATTCAACTGTAAAATCAATTGCGAAACCCTAGTAGTTACTAACAGTGGTATCATAGCCATGGGTTTACAGAAATGATTAATTGAGTTTTTCTAAATATTGTTTCATGTATGAATCAATTGATTTATGTATCTGTTGATGTTAACTTTGCATATAAACAGATTCACAGTATTGACTGCAAACTATCATATGAAACTTTATCAACTCTTTGGATGTCTGAATTTGAATTTAAGCACCAATGTTTGTTAATTAGTTGATAATCCTATCTTTGTTATGGTAATGACCATAAAATGGAATTCAATGTTGTGATTTATAAAGTGTTACGAACACTGGTAAAATTTTAATGATAGTTTTGAAACATTTTTTTAATGATGTAAATTGTTTCATCCACATTAAGATCTCATGTTTAATTTAAATTTGAAAAACAACTTAAGAAATGATATTTGATATCAATTCTGAAACAGATTCCATCCTGTTTATCCTATAAGATAACATTGATAATGTTGATAAAAATGGAAATCTAGGTTTGTTTTGAATTGAATCTTTTATTGCAACTACTATATTGTCACTAGTTCTATTTGAATCTCGGAAATGAAAAGTTTATTTTATCAAATAGATTTTTGGAATATAATATTGTCGTGGGTTAAGCTTGTTAAATCTGTGCATGTTTGACGTGTTTTTGGATCTAATCTCGTAAACTATGTCCAAGTAAGGATTAATTAATTTATTGAAGTTTATATTGATAAACTAATCGTTTTTGAAGCCATTTACACTATTCATGTCAAACCTATAATAGATCAGGTTTAACACAAGCATTCAATAAGAAATTAGTATCTGATTGAATGTCTATACATATGTTATCTTATATCACATTAATGTTGATCCTTCTGTGATTTTATTTTAATGATATTGATCTATAACAGGTTGAATTTTAAACCACTGCAAAATTTTATCAACATTATTTTGAATTCAGATCCAAATTTCATATTAGTTCTATATTGATAAAACTATTCAGGATTTACAAGATTATCAAATGCAAGTTTTACCAATGCAATTTTAATTTTGGTCAAACACCGTCACATAAATGAATTTCGAATCATTTTGAAAAGTTAGCTGACTTTCTCAATTATGTTGAGTTATAAATATATATTATGCAAATGATTATTTGCTAATATATATGTTTAATGCTTTGTTAATGCATGTGGTTTAGTATAACTGAATCCTATATGTACATATATATAGACGTATCCACTTATGATAAACTGATCGTATATGTAGATATACATACAGTGCAAATATGATTTGCAGTTCATAAACACTCTTGTAGTACGGATTTTAATAATACATTACTTATATATATTTATGTATGTATATGTATATGTATATATTAACCCATCTTTGATTAATTATGATTTGGAATCCAAAGAAATTTGGAATTGGTCTCTAAATTACTGTTTGTATATTGCAAAATTGCACAATCACTAACGTATGAATATATACATTTATTTGAATATGCAAAAGGACATATATATGTATCCATTTTCTTTCTTTATGGCCAGCCTTTTATCTGACAAGGTTTGATCAAAACTGTTGTTTGAAATTTTGTTTTTCAAAAGCCTATTTTAAAACAGTGAATATTGACTCGATTGTATATGATATAATCATTCAATATTCTATTTTATTAAGCTTTGCAATGTATATGTTATATTTAAGGTATACAAAATATTGATCATACTGCATTTGATTTGTAATGTTTGTGCAATTTTGAGATATATGTTATTATGCAAAATATAAGAATAAGTAAGTAAATATATTCCTTCTGATCTATGTGTGTAAAAATTTACTTGAATTTCATTACATACCATGTATTTTCTTGAAAATTTGACTGGGCTAAATATAGATATATTGGATGATTTTTTATTTTTGAAATTTGGTATAGCTTTTATTAAGGCTAAATATAGATATATTAGATGATTTGATCATATAACTTAATATAGTTGATTATAACTATGTTAACTCAGATGAAAAATCAACAATTCTAACCTAATACAAGGGGGGAAATTTTTATCCATAAGGACAAGTGTTAGTGTAAAGGGAGAAATTATAGTGGACCCCTGAATTCCTCCCTTTACACTAAATTTTGTCCTTGAGGATAAAATTTTGCTCCCTTGTCCTTATGGAACAATTTTTTGTTCCTTTTGTCCTTGAGGGTAAAAACCCCGTTATTTAAATGCCCAAATATATATACATCATATGTGTGTGTGTGTGTATACATATATATATATATATATATATATATTACTGCAAATCATATTTGCAATATTACATTATGAACTGATTAATATGGGACCATTCTGAAGATGATTTATTTCTTTCAGGATTATAATATTGCAAGTCCATATGTAAACATCAAAATAATGTAAGGGGTTTTTACCCTCAAGGACAAAAGGAACAAAAAATTGTTCCATAAGGACAAGGGAGCAAAATTTTATCCTCAAGGACAAAATTTAGTGTAAAGGGAGGAATTCAGGGGTCCACTATAATTTCTCCCTTTACACTAACACTTGTCCTTATGGATAAAAATTTTCCCCCTTGTCCTTATGGAACAATTGTTTGTTCATTTTGTCCTCCAGGGTATTTTCCTGTTTTATATAACAGGCTACAAAAGTATTGTTTTTATAGCAAATATCAAGTCAATGGGTAGATGTCTAGGATATAATATTGATACTAAAATTTGTTTAATTCGATTTATCAGGACATTGACCCTTCTTCGGTAAACACCCAAAATATGGATACTTATTTAAAGTATACAATGTATGATTGTACTATTTTTATACATACATACATGTATATATATATATATTTGATATATATATAATTGAATTTAAACAATGTTATATATATATATTTGATATATATATATATATATATATAGTGCATATATGATGCTCTGTTTATATTCGAATGAATGTTTCATCTATGTTTGTTTATATTAATAAATACATGCAGATGTATCCATGAGGAATGTATCAGTTTGACTGAAGAAACATAGGCAAACATGGTGGTGTAGAACGAAAATAGTTGCTGAAGTAAGCATATTTTGAATCCTAAACAGTATGACTATACAAACGTAATATGTAACATTGTACAAATATGTTTGTATGTGTACATGATTATATATATATATAATATGACCAATAAGGTTTTATATGTTGTATGAATTATAAACTGTATATATAGATATATGCAGATAATCCTGTATGCATTTATTACACTGTATAAATCTGCTATATTGTAATCTGAATGCCTATATAAAGTCTGGAAATTGAATGTAACAATATTAGTTGCATTGTATATACACACACACACACTCTCTCTCTCTCTCTCTTTCTCTATTTCTTTAATCTGTAGATTATAGTGGGGATAGGTATTTTATAATTCTGGAATTATATTATCATAATTGAACCATTTAGACTACCCTAATTGTCATGGTTATATGGTCAAAACGTTTGTTTGAGTTCATTTTATTTTGGAGCATATTGGGCCTTGTTAATAGTATAGTCATGAATATATATATATATATATATATATATATATATATATATATATATATATATATATCACTCTGAACTTTAATGGGCCTGAAAATTTGTATATGTATATGTATATGTATATATATATATGTGTGTGTGTGTGTGTGTGTGTGTGTATATACTATTTTAGAAACTATATGGGCTAAACATCCACGTTAAACAAAAACTGGATGTTAAATCATTTTGGGCTTGGATGCTGTATAAAACAGGAAATGAATGTGGAAACATGAAATTTAATATTAGATTTATAATTTGTATTTCACCACTTGAGAGAATCAAAGTTAACTATATTTTCGAAACATTCAAATAAAATAAAATTGGTTCTTATATAACACTGAATTTAAATATATATATATATATATATATATATATATATATGTATATATGTATGCATTTCATATATTTTATTTAAATCCAATTATATTATGAATATAAGATACACATATTTTGATATGTGTAAATAACTCTAATATTATATTTCACTACAAGTTATAAATTCCCTTTAAAGCAAATTTTGTTATATTAAGTCATGGTGAAGTCTTCCAATAATACACCCATCAATGTCCAATCTCATTGGATGTAGGTAATGCCAAAGCATTGTGCATCCTCTTATTTTGGTTATATGTGGTAGGAGTAATTCTGGTGCTTCGGCTATATTATTGGGTCTGATTTAACTAAGGCTGCATAATAGGATTATGGCCTTAAAGACAATAGCATGAATTATTCTATATATTTTCAACAAATGAGTAATACTGAACAAAATGTTCATCATGCATACCAAGAATTATATACGATATAATTGACATAAGATGTCTACTTAAAAGTTTGTATTTTGGGTGTTAGCCAAAGCTTGGTCAAGTCATGACTAGATATGGATCTTGGGACACCGTTGAATACATATACTGATATATATACATAAACAAAGGGATGTTAATTTGAGTAAGAGTGTATTTTATTTTAAAATATATACATTTATGTTAATATAAATTTTGGTTGTCAAAATTTGTATTAAATAAATATTAAAGTGTAACAACTCGGAAAATCCGAGCTAATTTAAAAAATTTATTTTGGCGATTTTAGTGAATTTTGAATATATAAATCCGAAAAATTGAAATTTCATAGCCGGAATCAAAAGATATGCCCTGTTGAAAATTCAGAACAGTCGCTATGGAATTCTAGCCCCTAAAAATAGCAATTTTGCAAACGACCTCGGTTTTCGATGAAACACTTTTGTTGGATCCGGGATGTCAAATTATTGCTAGATTCCAAAATTCATAATTTTTCGAATCAATATGTGAGTGTTGCGAAGTTAAACGTGTTTTAACAGTTTCAGCCAATTTCGATCGACCAGAAAATGGCCATTTTTCAAATGGTCTTCAAATTTGACGAAATTAGTTTTGTTAGGACTGTATCGTCAATACAAATCTAGAAAATGTTTTTCTAGAATTTTCAGAGCCCGTATGTGGCAGCGATAAATTGAAATGTGCGTTCAAATTAAATATACAGATTTATATTTTGATTTTAATGAAAACTGATCGAAACTATCGAATCGGCTTACGAAACTTATCCCATTGTGTTCAGAATGGGGGTATTACGCTGAGGGCGACAGTCATTGGGCTCGATTTGAGATTCGAATTAAAAGCAACTCTATGGAATTTAAAATAATTAAATATATATATATATTATATTATATAAACTCCTTACTCTCTCCCTTACCCTCTCTATTCTCTCTCCCCATTCTATTCTAAGCCGCCAGAAAAAAATAAAGAAAAAAAAAACGCGCCGCCGCTCCCCTCGCAGCCGCCACCGCCCACCGCAACCTCCGACGCCGGCCTCCCCTTCATCTCTGACCCCCTCCTCTCCTTCTCTTCCCCTTTCTCTCTCTCCAAACCATCAACAAAACCCTCCCGATGCAAGAAAGCCCGCCGCTGCCACTATTGGCTCGTCCCCGACCGGCGGCGCCCCCTTCCACTACCTGCACCCTTTCCCGCGCCACCTCAGCCCAACCCCGACCCCGTGGACCCCTTCAACAACGACAAAGGTTCAATCTTTGCAATGAAATGTATGTATTTACTTATAAAAATTATATTTTTATAGTTTATAAATATTAGATCATTATAGTCAATAAAAATTAGAATTTTACGCTAAGAAAGTTTATATTTTTATTCAAGAAAAGGGTTTTTTTTGAACAAGGAAAAGTTTGATTTTGATATGTAGAAAGGTTTGTTTTTATATATATGTAAAGAGTGAATAAAGTTTTTGTTTTTGTTGTGAAGTTAGCGGGATAAAAATATGATTTTTATCATATAAGTGGTGTTATAAAAATATGAACTTATTTATTAGGAAGTTAGAAATATAAAGATAATTTTTATCATGAGGTTAGAGAAATAAAGATATGATTTTTATTAGGAAGATAATGATATGAAAATATGGTTTTTAACGATGTAAAAGCATGACTTTTATATATAATAAAGAGGTAAAAATATGATTTTTAATGATGTAGAGTAATAAAAATATAATTTTTATATATGTAGTATAATAAAAATATAATTTTTATTATATGAGAAGTGAAATAAAAATATAATCTTTACAGTATATGAAGTGAAATAAAAATATGAACTTTATTTTTATCATGAAGTAGTGAGAATAAAGATTCGATTTTTATAGCAGTAGAGGAATAAAAATAGAATTTTTATATAATGGAGAATATAAAAATATGACTTTTACATATGTATCGAAATAGAAATGTGATTCTAATAGCGTTGAAATAAAAATGTGATATATATATATATATATAGCGAAGTTATACAAATGTGATTTTTAATATAAACTTCGTGAAACAGACTGCGTTGGATACAAGATGAAGATTTCCTGCATATGAAGAGTCATGGTGTTTGGTTTAGCTAATCGGTGAGAACTTCTCACTTTAATTCTTGTTTTCTAGTTAAAAATATATACTAGGATGCAGACGGTGCTTAGCAGCACCCGACACTCGTCGTCCACAGACCATGGATGACTTATTTGTTTGATTGATTTTGGATGTGTAGTTGATTGTGTGATGTGGAATGGGAATAAATATTTTATAGTTAAAAATATAATTTTTAACTTGTATATAAAATGAAATAACTATTTATAAACAAATCAGACGATTTGTTTATGTACACCCATTTGACTGATATTAATCGGGATGATAAATTTTACACATCGCCCAACTGCACAAATAAAAATCTGTGTTTGTTGATTTGAAACCGCACACGGGTGTTGGGATGATATTTGGCGTACACTAATCCCAATTATTTAGTAGTATGTCGATCGATTGGTTGACAGACTGTGTAAGCATTAATTATTTATATTTAATGCTTATGCAGCTGTGTGGTGCACTTTGGATGATGGTTGATTATTTATCATTGCTATTATATACATGTGTTGTATAGAATCTATATAAATAACATTATATGGTAATTGAGTGGGTCTCATTCCAATTTAGAAAATAAATTATATTCATGTGTTGAATAAACAAAATAGTCATGTGTTGACAATACTCATGTGTTGAGAATATTCATGTGTTGAAACCATTCATGTGTTGAAAATATTCATGTGTTGAATAAAATATTTATACAATAAAATTCACATTTTTATTGTAAGTAAGAATTAATAAATATTCATGTGTTGAATAAAATATATATATTCATGTGTTGAAGAAAATATTCATTTGTTGAATAGAATAACGAAGTTATTGAAATATATAAAGCCATGTTGATTAGATTTGCGCCATTTTGATGCGAACGATATTTATATCGATTATATTCGTTTTTGTAATAAATATAGAAAGGGAAGTGATTTCAAAATCTAATATTTTTAAAACATTATCATTTATATATTAGTGATATGGAATATTCAATTTTGATTTAAAATTGAATATGAAGTTGAAATTGTTTTGAATACGAATTTAAACGAATTATAAAATACGTTTAGAATTGAAATCGACAAAAAATATATTATATATATATTAAATGTCCTGAATAGAACGCGCCGCAGCAGTTCGCGAATTTCAACCATTGACTTCGAATTGACGTTGTGGGAGATCCGACCGTCGGATTCTCCTGAAACCGGAACCATTGGGTTCGTATCAAAAAGAGCTTTCCAATGAATATTAGAAATTTGAAATCTAATGGTTGGATTTGGAATTATGCCCAAATCAAATTTGGAAAAGGACGCTGTAAGTGCAGTTCGACGACCGTTATTGGAAATCGACTGTACGAGCCTTGATAAAATTATTAAAAATATTAATAATTTGTGTAAAATCATAATAAATGATTTAGAAAGAATTAGGGTGAAAAGTCCCATATTTAAAAAGGACAGAAATATATTTTTATCCAAATGAACTAGTTATGAACTAGATTTATAATCCAATATTTTTGAATAAATAAATTGGATTTGAAGTGGTTTTAAAAATAATCAGAATTTGGAATGGATTTGAATCGAAATTATCTTCAGAATATTTCGATGTTGGATTTCGTGATTATACGGATATGGCTGTGGAAATTTGAAAGATATATTTATATCATTATTTCCAATACAATATTTGTTGGTTTCAGAATTTGATATTGAATATATGCCGATATATTTTCTATTCAGAGCCTTGAATTTAATATCAAATGGGATTTTGGGTTCGTCGTGAATGGTGTCTTAAATAACACTTTTCTTGAACACAGTTTAGAAAAGAATAAATTTTTTAATTAAGATTTAGTGAAATTGTCCAGTTAATTAGTATTTAATTGGAATTGAATTTAAATTGGTTTTTGGGCTTATCGTGAGCGGTGTTTTGAATAACACCTGTTCTTTAACCCGATTAACAATGGAAAGTGATTTTAGGTTTATCGTGAACCATGTTTTAGATGACATTGGTTCTTTAACCTAGTTAAAGACAGGATATTGATTTTTGGGAAGATTAAAACTAAGTGGAGTTTTAATGAATCTTTAATTAGATTAAAGTGATCGAGAATGGAGTATCACCAGTTTTGCTCCAAAGCGAAAGTTAAATCTTTGATTAGATTTGAACATGAAATGGTAATTAATATTTACCGATAACACCGTGGTGTTAGATATGGAGTATTACCAGTTTTACTCCATGGGATGAATAGGTTGGGATTGGGAAATAAAATAAATGATTACTTCGGTGTGGTTCGCTAATCCTGACTAGTTTGGAAAACCTTAACATGGTTTGAAATGATATCCAAAGGAAGATTAAAGAATAAATTTAGAATAATTTATCTTTGATAAAATTAATGGGAACCTTTCCCTAAGAATGTGAATATTTGAATAAAGAATATTTTGAATTGGAATGAGGCGTATGTTGTGTTTGTGTAATATTTGTTTATTATATATGCGGGTTAGTCAGAAAGGCCGGGTTTATACCCATTCTGAATAACTGATTCGACGATAAGTCGAAGATGAAGATGGTGGTTGAAGACCAGGGGTCTTCACATTGTTTGGATGATTACCGATGATTTTGATTGGGCTGTACACCTAAGAGGAGGGAATCAGTTGGTGATCGTCCAGACGTACTTGGAGATCGATGGATATGCGAGGAATAAGGTTCCTCCGGTTTCGTTCGGACCCAAAACGAACTTGTAAATGGACTGTGTGTATGACATTGGATTTTATTCTATGTGATGGATTTCTTTTAAATATATATCTGTTTGACGATGGAGAATTTATTCTCTTGCTTAACGCCCTTCTCTGAGACGTACGAGCTCAGAGGTTGTATATTGATGGATATCAATCTCATGGCTTGAATTGCCTGTGTGGCATGCCTAAGTAGCAAATGATCAAGGCTTTTGTTGAAAAGCAAAGTCTTGTGGTTGATGATCAAAGCATGACCTATGTGGCATAGCTTTGTGTATAGCGTTAATTCGCGAGCCTCGCACCTTGGTATCAGTCAAAAACGGGATAAGGACCCAAGGAGTGCACGACATTTCTTTCTAGCTATGGGTGATGTCAGTGACCTACCAGCCCTGACATTTATATTATTTTTACCTATGTGGTTGTTGGCTGCGAGGCGCCTCGGATATAGGTCCTATAGGACCGGGAAACGTGTGTTCAGGAATACTAATCCTCAAAAGTAAGAGAGGACCGACCTTGGAGGTTCCAAGGATCGCTGTGTGTGGCCCTGTGACATTTGCTAGAGTGTCTTGAACGGAGAGGAGCTTGCCCCTTGCCTCGACTCATGACGGAAATCCAATTTCCAATACGACCTTTGCGGTTTTAATTGTAGAACTAGTATGGCGACATAGTGGTATGGGGCACTTATGCCGTCTATGATTGATACTTATGATTGAAATTGTTTTGACACTATACACTTATAGTAATAATAAAAGATGAAATTTAGCGTATCAAGGATTGTTTGGCTATTATAAGGTAAAACCCTATCCTCCGGCTTGCGTTGCATTGTGTGATGGGATCTGGGTCTTGTAATAGCTTCATTTTTCTTTATTTAGCATTGCGTTGTTGTTATATGCACTGGTATTCTTGGGGTAAAAACCCGTTCCGTGTTATACGGCGTGGTCCCTTGATTTAGCTAACTTTAAAATAAAGATTACAAACTGTTTTAGTTTTCACACCAGTCACATGACTGACCTGGAGTTTATTGTTTGAACCTAAACTCTGGGTGCCCTTATTTTCCACATGGGCAGCTAGTGGTTGGGTTTTGTAGATTTATATTCACAGGATCCTGGTTTACAGCTGGAATGATACTCGAAAAGCTCTGTAACCGTGTATTTCTTTCAGTTGTGCTTTGTATTATTTTTCTGCTGCTATGTATTTAAATGTAATTTAAATCTCTGATATTTATCAAATGTGTAATATTTATTCATACTCTGTACATTCTTGTATTCTGATGGAATTGTTGTAATAAACAATGAAATGTTCTTCTGTTTGTGTTCCAATTTGTCATGTTCTCAAAACAATCAGGGGTTTCGAACGGTCTTGGTCGGTTTAGCGATCGATTCGGATCGAGCGAAATTCTCAGTTGTTACAGTTGGTATCAGAGCTTTGGTTTATAGAGCTCGATAACTAGACACATTAGAACCAAACGAAAAAATTCATCAGAGATTGGACTAGTAGTGTCCAATAAGAATAACTCGTTAGAGATGGGATCAGTAGTATCCTAGAGCTGGTGTGAAGTGTGTTATTTTTAAAATAAAAATTGAAAACAATTTTTGTTTAGAAAATTTAAACCATTTTGTACGTATTTGAATATTTTATTTGTATTGAATTTGGACAATCGAGCATATAAAGATTTTTCATATACGCGTCATGAACGTATATTCAAAGTTTTAATATACTGGATAAATGTAGAATCACACTCTGGTTGCCCGGGGATGATTCTGATAATGCTGCAGCCTTACCAGTATTTATTTTCGAGTTTCGAAAGTGGGATTTCTATATATTTCCATTAGACTGGTGTGAGAACCAAAATTAGATTGGTTTATTGTTGTGATTTGGCATCAAAAAGATGATTTTCTGCATATATATCAAAATTCTGAATTTGAAGCGTTAATTCATTAATTGATTACTGGTTGTATTGTTTGATTATTGGTTGATTAATTAGAATTTGAACCATTTAACCAAATTGAGACGAATATTGAACTGTATTGAAAATTGTTTGAAATAACGTGCATATACATGTGTATCCATTGAACAGGTCATAAAAAGGAGGCTAGAGCAGAGGAAAAAAATTGTTTGCCCGACAAATAGGTACATGTTTACTAATTTCTTGGGTTTTGGATGATTTTAAGAGCCGATTGGCTAGCCGCTTGGCTGTTTCTTTTTGAATTGGAAAGACCTGTATGACAATTTTGGGATTTTCCTGGTGCTCCCGTGCAGGGGAGGTTATGGCGAAATTTTAGGGTGTTAGCCAACTTTTTGAAAAATTTGAAAAGTTCTTAGAAACTGAAAAGTTGAAGAACTTAAGCCGTAAAGAAAATAATGAAAGTTGAGTTGGTTTGTAAAACAACTTTCATCTTTGTTCCTTTTTGGAGACGAAAAGTTTTAAGTGGGGGAGATTGTGACAACCCTGAAAATCCAAGGCAATTTAAATTTTTATTTTGGCGATTTTAGTGAATTTTGAATATTTAAAATGAATTATTTTAAATAATAACAATGAGAAATATATTTTGAATAGAATTAGAAGTATATATTTATGTAGATCATCGTTAGAATATAAATATTTATTTTATATTGTAAAAGGAATTGCAAATGGCGCGGTAGTTTGAAATTTCGATTTCGAATTTCAAATGAATGTACAGGATTCAAAATAAACCAGATTTTAGTGAAACCAAAAATATTAGAATCTATTTGAAAATATCTTTCCAATGAATCCAAAAAATTGAAATTTCATAGCGGGAATCAAATGATATGCCCTGTTGAAAATTCAGAATAGTGCTATGGAGTTCTGGCCCCTAAAAATAGCAATTTTGCAAACGACCTCGGTTTTCGACAAAACCACTTTTGTTGGATCTGGGATGTCAAATTATTGCTAAATTCCAAAATTCGTAATTTTTCGAATCAATATGTGAGCACGGCGAAGTTAAATGTGTTTTAACAGTTTCAGCCAATTTCGATCGACCAGAAAATGGCCATTTTTCAAATGGTCTTAAAATTTGACGAAATTAGTTTTGTTAGGACCGTATCGACAATATGAAGCTAGAAAATATTTTTCTGGAATTTTTAGAGCCAGTGTGTGACCGCGATAAATTGAAATGTGCGTTCAAATTAAATACATAGATTTATATTTTGATTTTAATGAAAACTGATCGAAACGATCGAATCAGCTTACGAAACATATCCCATTGTGTTTAGAATGGGGGAATTACGCTGAGGGCGACAGTCGTTGGGCTCGATTTAAGATTCGAATTAAAAGTCAACTCTATGGAATTTAAAATAATTAAATATATATATATATATATATTATATTATATAAACTTCTTACTATCTCCCTTACCCTCTCTATTCTCTCTCCTCGTTCTATTCTAAGCCGCCCGAAAAAAAAATAAAGAAAAAAAACAAAACGCGATGCCGCTCCCCTCGCAGCCGCCACCGCCCACCGCAACCTCCGACGCCGGCCTCCCCCTTATCTCCGACCCCCTCCTCTCCTTCTCTTCCCCTTTCTCTATCCAAACCATCAACAAAACCCTCCCGATTCAAGAAAGCCCGCCGTCGCCACCATTGGCTTGACCCGACCGGCGCCGCCCCCTTCCACCACCTGCACCCTTTCCCGCGTCACCTCAGCCCAACCCCGACCCCGTGGACCCCTTCAACAGCGACAAAGGTTCAATCTTTGCAACGAAATGTAACTTTTTACTTATAAAAATTATATTTTTATAGTTTATAAATATTAGATCATTATAGTCAATAAAAATTATATTTTTGCGCAAAGAAAGTTTATATTTTTATTCAAGGAAAGGTTTGATTTTTTTTTGAACGAGGAAAAGTTTGATTTTGATATGTAGAAAGGTTTGTTTTTATATATATGTAAAGATCGAATAAAGTTTTGGTTTTTGTTGTGAAGTTAGCGGGATAAAAATATGATTTTTATCATATAAGTGGTGTTATAAAAATATGAACTTTATTAATTAGGAAGTTAGAAATATAAAGATATTTTTTTATCATAAGGTTAGAGAAATAAAGATATGATTTTTATTATGAAGATAACGATATGAAAATATGGTTTTTAACAATGTAAAAGCATGACTTTTATATATAATAAAGAGGTAAAAGTATTATTTTTAATGATGTAGAGTAATAAAAATATGATTTTTATATTTGTAGCATAATAAAAATATTTTTTTTATTATATGAGAAGTGAAATAAAAATATAATCTTTACAGTATATGAAGTGAAATAAAAATATGAACTTTATTTTATCATGAAGAAGTGAGAATAAAGATTTGATTTTTATAGGAGTAGCGGATTAAAAATAAAAATTTTATATAATAGAGAATATAAAAATATGACTTTTATATATGTAGCGAAATAGAAATGTGATTCTAATAGCGTTGAAATAAAAATATGATTTTTATATATATAGCGAAGTTATAAAAATGTGATTTTTAATATAAACTTCATGAAACAGACTGCGTTGGAAACAAGATGAAGATTTCCTGCATATGAAGAGTCATGGTGTTTGGTTTAGCTAATCGGTGAGAACTTCTCACTTTAATTCTTGTTTTCTAGTTAAAAATATATACTAGGATGCAGACGGTGCTTAGCAGCACACGACATCCGTCATCCACAGACCATGGATGACTTGTTTGTTTGATCGATTTTGGGTGTGTAGTTGATTGTGTGATGTGGAATGGAAATAAATATTTTATAGTTAAAAATATAATTTTTAACGTGTATATAAAATGAAATAAATATTTATAAACAAATCAAATGATTTGTTTATATACACCCATTTGACTGATATTGATTGGGACGATAAATTTTACACATTGCCCAACTGCGCAAATAAAAATCTGTGTTTGTTGATTTGAAACCCCACACGGGTGGTGGGATGATATTTGGTGTACACTAATCCCAATTATTTAGTTGTATGTCGATCGATTGGTTGACATACTGTGTAAGTGTTAATTATTTATATTTAATGCTTATGCAGTTTTGTGGTGCACTTTGGACGATGGTTGATTATTTATCATTGCTATTATATACAAGTGTTGTATAGAATCCATATAAATAACATTAAATGGTAATTGAGTGGTTCTCATTCCAAATTAGAAAATAAATTATATTCATGTGTTGAATAAACAAAATAGTAATGTGTTGACAATACTGATGTGTTGAGAATATTCATGTGTTGAAACCATTCATGTGTTGAAAATATTCATGTGTTGAATAAAATATTTATACAATAAAATTCAAATTTTTATTGTAAGTAAGAATTAATAAATAATCATGTGTTGAATAAAATATATATTCATGTGTTGAAGAAAATATTCATTTGTTGAATAGAATAACGAAGTTATTGAAATATATAAAGCCGTGTTGATTAGATTTGCGCCATTTTGACGCGAACGATATTTATATCGATTATACTCGTTTTTGTAATGAATATAGAAAAGGAAGTGATTTCAAAATCTAATATTTTGAAAATATTATCATTTATACATTAATGATATGGAATATTCAATTTTGATTTAAAATTGAATATGAAGTTGAAATTGTTTTGAAAACAAATTTAAACGAATTATAAAATACGTTTAGAATTGAAATCGATGAAATATATATAATATATATATTGTATATATTAAATGGTCTGAGTAGAATGCGCCGCGCCGCGACAGTTCGCGAATTTCAACCATTGACTTTGAATTGAAGTTGCGAGAGATCCGACCGTCGGATTCTCCTGAAACCGGAACCGTTGGGTTTGTACCGAAAAGAGCTTTCCAATGAATACTAGAAATTTAAAATCTAACGGTTGGATTTGGAATTATGTCCAAATCAAATTTGGAAAAGGTCGCCGTATGTGCAGTTCGACGACCGTTATTTGAAATCGACTGTACGAGCCTTGATAAAATTATTAAAAATATCAATAATTTGTGTAAAATAATAATAAATAATTTAGAAAGAATTGGGGTGAAAAATCCCATGTTTAAAAAGGATAGAAATATATTTTTATCGAAATGAACTAGTTATGAACTAGAATTATAATCCAACGTTTTTGAATAAATAAATTGGATTTGAAGTGGTTTTAAAAATAATCAGAATTTCCAATGTACGAATTGGAATGGATTTCAATCAAAATTATCTTCGGAATATTTCGATGTTGGATTTCATGATTATACGGATATGGTTGTGGAAATTTGAAAGATATATTTATATCGTTATTTCCAACACGATATTTGTAGATTTCAGAATTTGATATTGAATATAAGCCGATATATTTTCTATTCAGAGCCTGGTATTTAATATCAAATGGGATTTTGGGTTCGTCATGAATGGTGTCTTAAATAACACTGTTCTTGAACCCAGTTTTGAAAAGAATAATTTTTTTAATTAAGATTTAGTGAAATTGTCCAGTTAATTAGTATTTAATTGGAATTGAATTTAAATTGGTTTTTGGGCTTATCGTGAGTGGTGTTTTGAGTAACACCTGTTCTTTAACCCGATTAACAATGGAAAGTGATTTTGGGTTTATCGTGAACCGTGTTTTAGATGACATTGGTTCTTTAACCCAGTTAAAGATATTGATTTTTGGGAAAATTAAAACTAAGTGGAGTTTTAATGAATCTTTGATTAGATTAAAGTGATCGAGAATGGAGTATCACTAGATTTTCTCCAAAGCAATAGTTAAATCTTTGATTAGATTTGAACGTGAAATGGTAATTAATATTTACCGATAACACCGTGGTGTTAGATATGGAGTATTACTAGTTTTGCTCCATGGGATGAATAGGTTGGGATTGGGAAATAAAATAAATAATTACTTCGGTGTGATTCGCTAATCCCGACTAGTTTGGAAAACCTTAACATGGTTTGAAATGATATCCAAAGGAAGATTAAAGAATAAATTTAGAAGAATTTATCTTTGATAAAATTAATGGGAACCTTTCCCTAAGAATGTGAATATTTGAATAAAGAATATTCTGAATTGGAATGAGGCGTATGTTGTGTTTGTGTAACATTTGTTTATTATATACACGGGTTATTCGGAAAGGCCGAGTTTAAACCCATTTTGAATAATTGATTCGACGATAAGTTAAAGATGAAGACGGTGGTTGAAGACCGGAGGTCTTCACATCGTTTGGATGATCACTGATGATCTTGATTGGGCTGTATACCCAAGAGGAGGGAATCAGTTGGCGATCGTCTAGACGTACTTGGACATCGATAGATATGCGAGGAATAAGGTTCCTCCGGTTTCGTTCAGACCCAGAACGAACTTGTAAGTGGATTGTGTGTCTGACATTGGATTTTATTCTGTGTGATTGATTACTATTAAATATATATCTGTTTGGTGGCAGAGAATTTATTCTCTTGCTTAACGCCCTTCTCTGAGACGTACGAGCTCATAGGTTGTATATTGATGGATATCAATCGCATGGCATGAATTGCCTATGTGGCATGCCTAAGTGGAAAATGATCAAGGCTTTTGTTGAAAAGCAAAGTCTTGTGGTTGATGATCAAAGCATGGCCTATGTGGCACAACTTTGTGTATAGCGTTAATTCGCGAGCCTCACACCTCGGTATGAGTCAAAAACGGGATAAGGACCCAAGTAGAGCACGACATTTCTTTCTAGCTATGGTGATGTCAGTGACCTATCAGCCTTGACATTTATATTATTTTTACCTATGTGGTTGTTGGATGCGAGGCGCCTCAGATATAGTTCCTATGGTGCCGGGAAACGTGTGCTCAGGAATACTAATCCTCAAAAGTAAGAGAGGACCAGCCTTGGAGGTTCCAAGGATCACTGCATGTGGTCCTGAGACATTTGCTAGAGTGTCTCGAACGGAGAGGATCTTGCCCCTTGCCTCGACTCATGACGGAAATCCAATTTTCAATACGACCTTTGCAGTTTTAATTGTAGAACCAGTATGGCGACATAGTGGTATGGGGCACTTATGTTGTCTATGATTGATACTTATGATTGAAATTGTTTTGACACTATACACTTATAGTAATAATAAAAGATGAAATTTAGCGTATCAAGCATTGTTTGGCTATTATAAGGTAAAACCCTACCCTCCGGCTTGCGTTGCATTATGTGATGGGATCTGGGTCTTATAATAGCTTCATTTTTCTTTATTTAGCATTGCGCTGTTGTTATATGCACTGGTATTCTGGGGGTAAAAACCCGTTCCGTGTTATACGGCGTGGTCCCTTGATTAACCTAACTTTAAAATAAAGATTAATAACTGTTTTAGTTCTCACACCAGTCACATGACTGACTGGAGTTTATTGTTTTAACCTAAGCTCTAGGTGCCCTTATTTTCTGCACAGGCAGCTAGTGGCTGGGTTTTGTAGATTTATATTCACAGGATCCTGGTTTACAGCTGGAATGATACTCGAAAAGCTCTGTATCCGTGTATTTCTTTCAGTTGTGCTTTATATTATTTTTCTGCTGCTATGTATTTAAATGTAATTTAAATCTCTGATATTTATCAAATGTGTAATATTTATTCATACTCTGTATATTCTTGTATTCTGATGGAATTGTTGTAATAAACAATGAAATGTTCTTCTGTTTGTGTTCCAATTTGTCATGTTCTCAAAACAATCAAGGGTTTCGAACGGTCCTGGTCGGTTTAGCGATCGATTCGGATTGAGAGAAATTCTCAGTTGTTACATAAAGAATCGGTTATTATTTATTATCTACCGTAGATATTAAATGATAAATAACTCAGATAATTTAAATTAATCCTTGAGAAGGATAAATTAAATTAAATCAAATTTCTTAACTAACATTGGAATTTTAGGATTGTCCTCAAACAAACTAAATGTAATTGTTTTTATAAATACCGAAGATCTAAAATAAAAGTTGAAGTGTGACTTCAACTGAATAAGATATAAATGTTATAATAATCTGCTCATACATTTCTGGTATTAGATGCCAGATATGAATCACATAAATGTATGTAAATTACAGAAATTGCAAAATAAGTAGAAATCTGGTAAAAGGACAAGTGGACTTACGATTGGAAATGAAGCAAATGTTGCTGGGTTATCCATTGGAAGTTGATTCTTGTTATATATATTGGCTTAATTAAATAAATAAAATCATTGTTATTACGAAATTCCACTTAAAATAAATGTTATAATAGATCATGTTTAGACAAATTTGAATTTCATTTGTAATAATAGAACAATTGTTATTCATTTTATTTAAATGAAATATCATATGGAATTCCACAAATAGTTAATGATCTTTATAAATCCTTAACTATAATGTACTTGACATAAATAATGAGTAGATTAAATTAAGTGATTTAAATCCAACATACCTTTAGCATTGCCAGTTAGCCCATATAAATAAGAAAATATATTAAAACTCTACAATGATGGAATTTTGAGATCATTTGATTTTGAATTAAATGAAGAATGCAAATCTTGTTTATTAGGTAAAATAACTGAATCAACTTTCACTTGACACAGTGAATGAGTGATAAACATTGGGTCTCATACATGATGATGTATATGGAGCAACGAATACATAAGCTAGAGGTATATTTGATTACTTCATTATATTCACTGATGACGTCAGTAGATGCAGATATGTGTATCTTATGGAACACATATCAGAATCCTTTGAAAAGTTCAAAGAATTCAAATTGAAGTTAGAAATCAATTTTAATAGAAAATAAATACTTTTCAAACAGATCAAAAGAGAATGTTTTAGCCAACTATTTAATGACTATCCAGACGAGTTTGAAATTGTTTCACAACTCACTGCATTTAAAACACCATATTGGAATAGTGTGTCTGAAAGGAGAAATCACACCTTATAAGATATAATACGATTAATGATATGCCATATAGATCTTCCAATAAATTAATCTAGAACAATGGCATTTAATCTTATTAAAAACGATTTTAAAGACGCCATATAAGATTTTGACTAAGAAATGTCCTAGTGTGTATGCAAACATTTGGGATGCAAAGACGTTTATTAAACGTCCTTCCTCTGATAAGATCGGACCCAAATCAGTTAACTATTTTGTGTAATATCCACAAGAAACAAATGATATTATTTCTTTAAATTCTCTGAGAATAAAATGTTTATTGCTTGAATTGATATCCTTAATAAAGGAAAGCTAGTCTCTAAGATATCGATGGGAATGAAATAAAATTCAAAATATCTCGAAAACCACAAAATGCCATTAAATCTTATATAGACAAGAAATTGAGTGGGAGTGACACAATAATTCTAATGTTATTTGATAACACGTTAATTATTATGTATAATGTTAGTTTTTAAAACAATATGTAAATAATTATTCTAAGAAAGAAAATGTTTGGATCAAAAGTTCATAATTGAACTTAATTCATTATTGATCCAATGATCCACATTGAGATAACAATGTGGCTATTGCTCAGGCCAAAAATCTTAAACTCACTATCGATCCAAACATATATTTAAGAAATGTAATTCTTATGTGAAATTGTTCAAATAAGAAATAAACATATCTGCAAAGTTACAAGAGTTGTAATGTTGCAGACCAACTGAATTAAACTCTGTCGCAGCAGAAGTTTAACAGTCACACTAGTTTCATGAGTATACGATACATGAATGATTGACTCTACTGCAAGTGGGAGATTGTTAGAGTTTATACTCTAGTGGCAATTTGTTTGACAGGATTAATTACATTATTAATGTTATTGTTTTATTTAGAATAAAATACTCTATTATGTTATATTTACTGCATAATATAAATATTAACATAATAGAAGTCCTTAGAATAATAATACAGAATTATATAGTTCGAGTAAGACTGAATTTGAGATTATATAATATATTAAGTATTATAATTCTTAAATGTTGTTTTATTTTTTATATGGGACAACAATAAAACATTAAGACTAGTATGTTGATTGACTGATGATCACATCTCATTGATCATTAATATACGTGATATTAATGTCAAGACATAGATACGTATTGGAGAATAGCGTATTGGGATGATCCACCGTAAGAAAGCTACATAGAATATAATTAACAGTATCATAAATTATTCTCATAGTGACAGTGATGAAATGGTCCTTAGACCTGAAATCATTATGATTTTATTCGAGGATATTTGTGTTTTGATATCATCTAAAGTTACTTGTAACTGAGTAGACGATAACAATCATTATTGGATACATCTCGAATCGAATGAAAATTAGAATGATCTATATGGAATTTAACCCTATGATATATTTGTAGTGATATCGATGGGCCTTTTGATTGAGTGAGACTGTGAAATGCATGGCCGTGCTCAAATATTGATTTGTTTCAAAAAGTCTACGCATCGATCAAGATAAACGGATTAAGTTATAAAGAGGGTGATACGTTCCATGCCTCGAGTTTAATCCTGGACATATTGTTTATAAGGATTATATTACATTGATATATTGGTCACATAAAAGGTTGTATCGAATCGTTTATATTTTTATTATAACTTGGGTGACAATGATGTATTACTAGATGTTGCTCACTGTTTATGATCTTAAATACGATGTAAAATCATTACCAACATTATAATAACCTATATGGTCACACAATAGAACGTTGTAAAGGGGAATTTATTTTAGATAAATAAAATATAAAAATGTTGTTATTTTATTTAAGATGGAATTAGTATTCAGATGGTCTCCTATTTTATGGTTAACATTTATATTTGAAAGGGTATTCACTTCCCTTTTAATACACGTCAAACCCATATGTAAGGTTATAAGATCAGATCAAAAAAATTAGACTACAAGAAAAAATTACAATTTTATCCAAAATCTAAAAATATCCATGGCGACTAGTACCGCCCCTTTCATTTCATCTTCAATTTGATTGAAGAAGAAGGCGCCCTAGTGGATACATATAGAGGCACGGCAAATTGTTGTGCTAAATGGTTCGAATCGACACAAATTCATCTTTGGATTCGCAAGCATGAAACCCTAGGTATGATTTCAACCTCGATTTATTGTTTTCGTAATAGATCTTTCTTAAGATTAATTAATTCTATTATAAAATCAATTGCAAAACCCTAGTAGTTACTAACACATATTGTTCTAGAGATACCACCACATTCGAATCATGCAAGCATTTCCGTAGATACGACCCATGGAGAACAATATGCATACTCGACATCTTCTCGGGTAACTCCAATCTATATGCGAGCTTATTTATTCGCTCGATTATCGAAAACAGCCCAACAAATCATGGAGATAACTTTCCTTTACTTCCAAACCGAACAACATGCTTCAACGGAGAAATCTTCCCGAAAACCATATCACGAACGTCGAACTCCAACTCTTTTCGACGCTTATCGGCGTAACTTTTCTAACGATCTTGGGCCACCTTCATTCGTTGCTGAATGATCTCGATACAATCTGAGGTTTCTTCTATCATCTCTGGCCCAGGAATCAACTTATCTCCAGTTTCTAACCAACATGCCTAAGAATTACACGAACTTCCATACAACGGCTCATATGGTGCCATTGCTCGACTGGTAGCTATTATTATAAGCAAATTCCGCTAGATGTGGATGGTCTTCCCATGCTCCTGCGAAGTTCAACACACAAGCCTTCATGAGATCTTCCAAGACTCGGTTAACCCTCTCATTTTGACTATCAGTTTGGTGATGATAAGCCGTACTCAAACGTAACTCGGTTTCCAACGTCTCTTGCAAACTTTTCCAAAATCCACTCATGAACAATGGATCCCAATCACTCATTATGCTCTATGGGATACTATGGAATCAAACTATATATTTTATATAAAGCTCAGCCAACTTCGATGCTGTCCTAGTTGATTTGACAGGAATGAACCTTGCACTTTTGGTTAAGCGATCCATGATGACCCAAATTCCCCCGTTTCCTACCTTGGTTTTAGGTAGTCCATCGATAAAATCCATCGATATTTGCTCCCACTTCCACGAAGGAACTTCCAATGGATGAAGCAATCCCTTCGGCTTCTTCCGTTCAGCTTTTACCAAATGATAGTTCATGCACTTGGAATTGAACTTTCCAATATCTCTTTTCATCTGCTCCCTGTAGTAGACTTGCTTCATGCCCTGATACATCTTATTACCACCGAGATTAATCGTCAACTTCGAGTGATGGCATTCCTTCAAAATCTCATCCCTCAATCCGTCTATATCAGAAACAACCAGCCATCCTTACTTTTGAAGCCAACTCTCTTGATCGACCACGAGCTCTTTATTCTCGAGTTCCAACAACTGGACAAACTCAACAAGCTTTGGATCTCACTTTTGGCTCTCGCCAATCCTTTCGATCAGAGTAGCTCTTATCGATAAGCTTGCCAACATTTCAGGTTCCAACTTACAACTTGGTCCGAAATCAAATCCTGCCAAGTACTTGAGGCTCTACTATTCCAAAATCATCACTCCCAAACTTGCGTGTCTTCAACTCAACGCATCTGCTACTGCGTCTCGTTTACTAGGAGTGTAGGCTATACCAAAATCACACGATGCCAGAAACTCAAATCATCTTTGCTGCCAAAGATTCAAATCCTTTTGGGAGAAAAGATACTTTAACGACTTGTGATCTATAAATAACTCGAATCGAACTCCTAACAGGTAATGTCTTCACATCTTCAGAATAAACACAATCGCTTCCAACTCCAAATCATGAGTTGGATAATTCTTTTCATGCTGCTTCAGCTATCGACTCACTTAGGCTACAACCTTATCCTTCTGCATCAGCTCTGCTCCAAGTCCAGTACCACGTGCATTAGTGTATACCAACATCCCTTCATTCCCACTTGGAATGGTCAAGACAGGAGCACTCACCAGTCTCTCTTTTAGGATTCCAAAAGCTTTCTCACACTTCGCATCCCATGTGAACACTCGGTTCTTCTTCGTCAATCTTGTTAATGGTGCAGCTATCTTGGAGAAATCCTTGATAAACCGTTGGTAATAACCTGGTAACCCAAGGAAATTTCTCACGTCCGTCGCATTCTTAGGTCTATCCAAGTTCTGGATTGCTGCCACCTTAGCAGCGTCAACCGCTATTCCATTACTGGAGACAACATGGCCTAGTAACCTCACTTCGCTCTTCTAGAAGTGGCATTTTGAAAACTTATCTCTTAGCTGATGTTTTCGCAGAATTTCTAAAACAACTCGCAAGTGCGTCTTATGTTCTTCCTCGTTCCGGGAGTAATCCAGAATATCTTCCACGAACACAAGCACGAACTTCTTCAACAGATCTCTAAAAACTCTATTCAAAAGATCCACGAAATATGCTGGTACGTTAGTTAACCCAAATGGCATCACCAACCATTCGAAGAAACCGAATGGTGTCCTAAAAGCAGTCTTCAGCACATTATCTTTTGCCACCCTCAGCTGGTGAAATCCCGTTGCTAAATCCATTTGAGAAAACACTTTCGCCTTCTAAAGCTGATCGAACAATTCATCAATCCTCAGCAACAGATACTTGTTCTTCTTGGTCACCTTGTTCAATTCACGATAGTCCACACACAATCTTAATGAGCCATCTGCCTTGGTTGCAAACACGATTCGTGCACCCCATTTGGAAACACTTCTCTGAATGAATCATTTTCCCAAAAGGTCATGAACTTGCACCTCCAATTCTCATTGTTTCTTAGGCGACATTCTCCTAAGGGGCATAACGTTGATCTTGCACCGTCGACTAAATCGATCCTAAACTCGATCTCACGATCCGGCGGCAAACCTTTGACCTTTTCAAATACATCCTCATACTCATTAGCGATCAGCACAAATGACAAGTCTCCTTGTGGAATCAGAAGCGAATATCAATAGCTCATGAAGACACCATCTTCGGGCTTACACCAAATCAACACCTTTCGCCCTTCCACATCCCTGACTCTCACCTCTAGCTTCTCAAATTCACTCATATCGCGTACCTCTTGAGCCAGTCCATGCCTAAGATGATCCTAAATCCAGCGAAGTTAAGAACAAAGCAATCACACACAAAGGAGCAACCATGACTCGACAATACTAGACCACGACAAAGCATGAAAATGCTAGACGAACCCCATACTGGATTAGTCACAACCAAAGAACTATCACAAATCTCGGGTTCCAAACCCAAGCGGCACACAAGCTCATTACAAATGATTGAATATGATGCTCCAGTATTGTAACACCCCGTACTTTACAACACATTAAAATGATAAATTAAATAATACTTAATTAAATATTGGGAATTAAGTAAAATGGACTGTGCCATTGCATTCGTCTTGGAATTCTGCTTGAGATAGACTCCGAGTTTGCATAAAACGAGCAACGTATGAACAAGTTATTAAGGTTAGAAGTTTGTATACGCGCAAGAGAATTATATATATGAATTAATCCCAGAATTTCAAAATAATTCAAAAATTAGATGCGGGAAATCTGGGAGAGAGTTGGACCATTGGGGGTCGACATACCTTAGGGGTATCAACCTATGGGTCGACACCATAAGTGGGGTGTCGACACCTATGTCAACACCCTCCAGATCCGGGTGAAATACATTTCTGCGTATGTATACTTGTTTTTGACCAGATTCGTGAACCCTAGGCTATATATAAGACCCTATTCTTATTGTTTTATTCATTCTAAAATAGTGGAGAACTATATATTGCCTCTACCTAGATTGAAATAGCCTTTCTTCTTCAGCAATCAAGTCATTCAAGTTTAGAGATATGTGATTCAACATCTGCAATTACTCTTCTCTATTTCTTAGATCCAATCACAGTGAGTCTGCGTTATTTTTAGATATAAACACCTAAAAGTTATTTTAACATATTATGAATTGGATCTAAGCCTATGAATATTTGAATCATATCAGATCTGCCATAACCTGTGCATCTAAATTATTTTGACATATTATAAATTGGACCTAAGCCTATGACTAATTGAATCATGTCAGATCTGTCATTATCTTATACCTAATTCACTAATTAGATCTCATCATGCATGTTTATGATTATGTCACCATGCCTAATTGGTTGTACTATCACATGTTCATTAGATCTATTCATTTATGCCTATCTTGTCATTATGCATAATTGTGTCACTATATGCTTATTCAGTTGCTATGCCTACTTCTGCCATTGTATGTCCATCTTGTCATTAAGTTTATTTCTGTTCTCTTCCCTTCTTCTTTTTCCCTTTTTATTTTATAGCCAGGCTACCTTCGAACCTAGGCATATCGCTGAAATATGCGAACGTGCGAAATTGGAAACGAGGGGAAAATGTTAAAATTGGGGCATAATTTGTATTGGGGCATAACTTGGATCACATACATAAAGGTGGATTTAGGGCATAAATCAAATTGTGATTTTATATCTTAGTTTGAGGCATATGGTTAATGATGAATATGACTTGGAAAAGGGGCATGAAAACATATAATGAAATAAGGATAATTGTTAAATAAAGAAAATGCTTAGATTTACAGTAATTAGAAACTGTAATCATGCTTAGACACGTGGTTAGATTACACTTGTGGTATAAGCCTTCCTGGACCCGCCCGCCATATCCAGCGACCACAAGTGGTGAATCTAATGTGAGGGGTCTAAGTGCATAAACATGTAACGTTCTAATACATGAGGTTAAGTCTGACTTGTGGAGGAAGTCTGCCCGGACCCGACTGGCATATCCAACATCCACAATTTGTTGGATTAACGTGAGAGGTCTTGCGCACTATGACCATAAATGGAAAATGGTAATGGACATGTAATACTTAACCTGTTTGAACCCATAAGGATTACATGAACCAGTTGACTTGAGTAGGGGTTAAGTAAGTTTGCTTGAATCAATGGGAGGGTTAAGTAAATCTTGGGTTGGTGGGTAATATTTGTATATATAAGCCCACAAGCTTAACATGTTGGGGATGTGCAATTTTGACAAACCAGTAGGCATAACCTGCGAAAAACCTAGTAGTTGGAATACAAGCCTAGGGAGGAGCTTGTATCATCTTGTATTTGGGACCCATGTCAGTCAGTAAATTATATCGGTATCAAACGGGAAACCCAGAACTAGGTCGGGGTCAGGGCATGCTTACTGAGCTAGTTGTAAGAGGTCACTTAAGAGGAGGTGTGGGCGGCGCTTTCCGATGGGGTCGTGTGCGTTCATGGGTCTGGACCAAGGAGGATTAATACGTCGTGATATCTGCAGATATGGTTATGCATCTTGTTTGTATCGGGGTTGCCACTTTAGGAAGTGATACATCCTACTGTGGGGCTAGAATAGGGTTTCTATGGGGGTCAGGGAGCAGATCGATTGGGGTAGTAATTAGATACATCTAGTTACGTCTGTTTAGGAGCCCATTATTATCGTTTAGGGATAACACCCGTCAGTCTTATTGGGCTACCAGTTATTGTATGGGGTTAAAACCTCTCACTAGAAGTACACCTAAGTCTACCATCTTATACTTGTTGGGATCATCATGTTATAGTTATACTAGTATTGGTGCAGAGAAAGAGAAAAGTAGTAGGGAAGCGCATTTCACGTTCTGTTCAGTTTATCCTGTTTACCTTGTCATACCTGCCTTATATGTTATATCTCTCTTATCCAGTTTATATGCCTATCATGAAACTTTTACTTATTTATATGCTTAAGTTAACTAGACTTGCCAGACTTATATCTGACCTATTTTTGTTTCATCTTCTTTCTCTTTCGTTTCTCCCCCTGGTTCTCAGGGTGGGAATACTCAAGCTTGATCAGGATTCTTCTTTCATTATGTTTGAAGCTGCTAGATGTACTACTTTGATTCTGTACTTTCTTCACTATGGGAACTATTCTTCTTTCATTCTGTACTTTCATTATGTTTGGAGCTGCTAGATGTGCTTTCTCTGCTTATTGTTATTCTTACTACCCACTATGGTTTCTGAGCTTCCTTTGCAGCAACAATAGTTTCTTCTTTCGGAAACAAGCTTTTATGCCTCACAGCTTTTTCCACAATCTTCTCATATGGATCATCAAGATAATCCACCAACGGTCTTCCTATGTAAGTATCTAATCCCGTAACAAACTTCTCGTTCTTATGATAAGGAGTGTCAATATACGAACGAGCATACTTCAACAAGGCCTCAAAGTCGAAAACATAATCGAGCACTGGCCTACCATTATGTGGAAGCTCCACAAATTTCCTAAACAGAATGGACTTACGAGCAGTTGAGATAAACTTCATCTCAAACTTAACTTGGAACTATTCCTAAGTTATTTCTTCCTCTGAAGTTTCGAGAGTATTAGAATTCCACCATTCCATGGCTTTGCCTTGTAGCTGCCTTGATGCAAGCTTTCTCTTGGTTGCATCTTCTATACCCAAATCTCCAAAGATACAAATACATGTATCTAACCACCTCTGAACCTCTTGATTTGGCTCAGTCCCTTTGAATGGCTTTCTTCCTAGAGATGTGAGGTCTTTACACAGCTTCGCAAAATCCACAATCCTAAGTGTTGGCTAGCTTTTGGAATAAGCCACCAAAGTTTACACACGAGTCCAATGTGAAGTCTTGCTCAAGAAGCCATCTTAATCCGTTCATGGTTTCATCTTTGTCCCTGGTTCGTGCTCCCCTTTGTCCTTCTGGCTCGTGATATTATCTCCACGACCCGCTCGCACATATATTCCACGATCTGATCCCAAGGTCAAAGAATAAAGGCCATGACCTGGTCTTCCATGATCCAAAAGGTCAGGATCTCATGACACCTATCCATAACCGCCATATTGACCCTTTCTCTACCAAGCTATGAACTAGTCCGAGATCTTTGGGATCTGTGCCACGTGTACCACGAACCGCCTGCAGATACCACCTACAAATAGCCCTACGCTTGGCATTTTTGGGGATATTTTAAGCAATTTTGAGAATTTTTACTACCATTATTACTTATCTAATATCTCTTATCAGTATTATTACAAAACTACCGAGTGAATTATCATTGTAATATAGAGATTGAGAGAAATCATTGATTGTACTTGCATTCTACGTATTATCAAATTAAAGATATATGAAGTGGACGTAGGCTCGTTAACGTCGAACCACTATAAATTTGGTGTGTTTTCTGCTTTTTCTTCTTTCCTATATATAATTCTCTGCAAATTCGAACCATTTAGGTGTTAGTGTCAAATTTCGATCTAACATTTTTGGTCCTTTCACTGAGAACTGAAGTCGCAACATATCGGATTATTACTCTACTGTTTGGACATTCAAGTCCGAAGAAAATAGTCTGAATCTCCACTGTTTTGATTTTTGAAAATTTTTACAAACTCAAAGCATTATAGCTAGAAAGAATTCCAAGGATGTGCGAGATTTGCAAGAAAACGAAGCTAATGAAGAAAGCGTTCAAGAGCAGGTCGAGATGGAGTCTCCGATTCATGAAGATGAGGGGGCGATCAGACCCGACGATGGTATCACGACCCGACCTGCAGATGGTGTCACGAATTGATCTCAAGACAATACCACGAGTCACCCTGCTCACACCACCACGAAGCGTTTCCAGGGGGCCACCATGAGCCGACATCAGGAAGGAGCCACGAGCCATCAGCAGAGGGGGCTCATGACCCGAACTGACAACCGGACCACAACTCGACCTGGAAAGGAGATTATGGCTCATTCTGCTCATGCTGGTGCTTCTACTCGACCTGGCTCGAGTTCTTTACGTACAAGAGATAATGTTAATGATCAATTCAATCCTTTCGCTCTAGCTACTGAAGGAGATCGTTCCTGCATCCTTAATATATTGGGGAGAATGAATGACGAGTTGGCAGCCCAAAGACAAGAGAGCTCCCTGTTACGACAGAACCTCACTGCATTGGACAGTCGCATTGATGATCTCCAAAGGCAGAGGACACCTCCGCCAGCCCGTCCTTTGACTCCAGAGTACTCGTCTTCATCTGGGGAATCTCCAAGACCCCCACGGCGACCATTGGAAAGGGCTGAAAATATAGAATAGCTTCGATTTGGATCGCTTCCCTCCCGAGAAGAGGCAGCACTTCACCTAGGACCCATCGACCATAATCTGAATAATCCTACAGCGCTTCCTAGAGCACAGGTTTTTAATGATCCTGTTGAGAATCGACCACCGCAACCCCTTCGCTACGTGATTGACCGTGGCAACAGGGGGGCAAGGAAGCTCTGCTCAGGCTCCAGACATCGTGGCAGCCCGTCGAAGGAACGATGGAGGCCCCCGCAGGGCAAGGAGTGCTGATCCTGAATCTGCAGTGACTCATGCTGATGTTGAAGCAATGATCATGGTGGATAGCCTGGGCAGAGAAACGAAGATTGAGGTATAGAGCACAGTCATACGCCCTTCACCGGTGATATATTGGAGGTTACATTCCCGAGGCATTTCAAATGCCAACTATGAATCGTTATACCGGCAGGACAGACCCAGTTCAACACCTGATGAGATACTTGTGGTCCATGAATGCCGCTGCAGCCTCCGACGCCGTAAAGTGTAAAGCGTTCCCGATATTCCTGGAAGATGTGGCATTACTGTGGTTCACCTGCTTGCCAGCACGATCTATATCCAATTTCAGGGAACCGAGTGAAAAATTCATATACCAATTTCGGCTTCACGCTCAGAGGTCTAAAAATGTCATGGAGTTATCCCTCATTAAATAACTCCTGACCAGACTTTGAGGTCGTACCTGGATCTTTTCAACCTAGTTGTCACAGAGGTCAGAGACCCTCACGAACAAACTGTCTTAATGGCCTTAATCGATGGGGTGGACAAAGATACTAAATTTGGAAGTTACGTAGTTGGCAAGCCGCCACTGACTAGAGAGATATTCTATGTAAAAGATAATATTTGCCTGCGTCAGGAAGAAATATATGTCAATCGAAAGAGGAAGGCCACCGATAAAGAAGATATACAGAGCAACGTGGCCATTAAGCAGACAGGAGACAGCTCAGGGAAAGTCGAGGTGAATGTCGGAAATAAAAATGGCAGCCAGTCGGGAAATAGCAGTCTAAAGAAGAAGCGGGGGAATGATTCCCAGAGAAGGCCTCGATCCAGGCCATTTGAGAACTTCACCCGTTAAATGATACGCTAGAGAACATCTTTATGGATACTTATAATGTTCTCCAATATAAGAGGCCTCCTCCGAGGGATTCAACGGAGAAAGAACGCAAAACTAGAAAGTTCTGCCTCTTCCACCAGGTTCATAGTCACTCCATCAACGAATGTCGCCATTTGAGAGATGTGGTTGAAAACCTACTCCGAGAAGGAAAACTAGACGAGTATAAGGTTGCTCCAAGAGATAGGGGGCAAGCTGGACAGGCCCCGAACCAAAACCAACCCGTTGCCAGACCTACCCCTTAGCAGAAAGGGAAGAATATTGTAATCAACACCATAGTCGGAGGGCTTCATTTGGCAGGACACAACTTCCGGGAAAAGGATAAGTATGTCAACGCGGCCAAACAACACCTTAAAGTTGGAGAATGCAGTAACCCTGACGATTCTGCTCCAATCAAACAACAAAAGACAATGTCCAACGACGTTATATTCTGCAGTAGAGAGAGTATTGGAGTCCATTCCCCAACTGAAGACCCATTAGTGATCACTGTCACTATTGGTCCGGCTATAGTCCATAAAGTTTTGGTGATAATGGAAGCTCTATCAACATTCTGTTCAACATGTTAGTGAAGTCCAGACAATCGTCCAACCATAGTGCCGACTTAGCAGAAATGTTTGATATTCTCTGAAGATACAGGATGAAACTCAACCCTATGAAGTGTTCATTTCGGGTTGCCTCTGGGAAGTTCTTAGGATTTATCGTCAATTCGCGTGGAATTGAAATCAATCCAAACCAAATCGCGGTAATCAGAAACATTCAAAAACCCAGACAAATCAAAGATGTGCAGAGCCTTGCGGGAAAAGTAGCTGTGTTGAGTAGATTTATCTCCAAAGCTATGGGCAAGTGTATTCCGTTCTTCGAATTGATAAAGCGAGGAAAGCGCAATTTCGAATGGACTCCTGATTGTGTAGAAGCATTTCAGAACCTTCTGGATCATCTTGAGAGACCCCCGATACTGTCAAAACAGGTCGATCACGAAGACTTGTTTATGTACTTGGCAGTGTTGTCCCTTGCGATAAGTTCAGTCTTGCTGAGAGAAGAAGATAAGATTCAGAGGCCAGTGTACTACGTGAGTAAGAAGTTGGCGGCAGTCGAGCGAAACTACCCAAGAATAGAAAAGCTCGCGTACAGTTTACTGATCGCTTCCAGGAAGCTTCTCCACTATTTTCAAGTTCATCCTATCACCATGTACACTCACCACCCACTTAGACAAGTTATGCAGAGACCAGAGGCATCAGGAAGACTACTCAAATGGAACATTGAGTTGAGTCAGTTTGATTTGAATTTTCAGCACCGACGATCAATAAGAGGGCAAGTACTGGCAACTTTATAGCAGAGTTCACTACCCCGGAGGATGGCGTAGTGAGTGAAGAAGCTAATTCTCCGAAACAACTTCTTGACCCCAATGCCTGGAGATTATATACTGACGGCGCCAAGAATGACAAACGATCTGGCGTTGGAGTTGTGCTTGTAACTCCCGAAGACCGATTAATATACTACGCCCTCAGATTGGAGTTTCATGCCACAAATAATGATTCTCAATATAAAGCCCTCATTGCTGGGCTGAAACTCGCAAAGGAGTTGGAAATAATGAAGCTAAATATCTTTTGCGACTCCAAGTTAGTTGTGAACCAGGTCAACGAGGAATTTCAGGCCAAGGGTCCGAGGCTGATATCATATTTAAAAGAAGTAAGAAGGTTGCTCGATAACCTTGATCATTACAGCACATCCCATATTCCTTGAGCGGAGAATCAAAGGGCAGACAAGCTAGCAAAGATGGTTAGTTCTGACAGTGCCGAAGACACCAATTGAAGTATTGCACTCTCCAAGCGTTGATCAGATGGAAATTGACCTCGTATTGGAAGTTGAACCAGAAAGGGAGTCGTGGATGACACCCTTGAAGAACTTTCTAATGAATAGAACGCTTCCGACCAAGAAGAGCTTGAGGCATGCTGTTATCTGAAAAGCCTCCAAATATATCATGCAAGGCGAAACCCTATATAGGAGGGGATTTTCGATGCCCCTCCTCCGATGCATAGCCCATGACGACATCAAGCGTGTACTGAAAGAAGTGCACGAAGGTGAATGCAGTGACCATACTAGAGGACAAACGCTGGCAAAGAAAATATTGCGGTATGGCTATTTCTGGCCTACCGTAAACAAAGACGCATTTTAATATGCACAGCGATGCGATGCATGCCAAAGATTTTCCAAGATCCATAGGGCACCCCCCAGTCAGTTGAAGACAATGATGAGCCCGTGGCCTTTCGCTATATGGGGAACTGACATTATTGGAGGTCTCCCCATAGCAAAGGGTGAAGAAAAGTTCGCCATTGTGGCCGTGAATTACTTCACAAAGTGGGTCGAAGCAGAACCATTGACCATAATCACGACCAAGCGAGTAATTAACTTTGTCGTCAGAAACATCATATGCCGATTTGGGATTCCAAAAGTCATCATAATGGATAATGGAACCCAATTTGATAGCACAGAATTCATAGACTTTTGCCAGAAGTACCACATCGAGAAAGGTACACCTCTGTGGCACATCCGCAATAGAACGGGCAGGTCGAAGCGGCAAATAAAGTGATTAAATTCATTCTAAAGAAAAGACTGAAGCGGGCCAAAGCCATGTGGGTCGATGAGTTACATTTGGTTCTATGGGCCTACAGGACAACCTACAAGTCGGCGACAGGCCATACACCTTTCTCCCTTGCTTTCAGAGCAGAAGCAGTCATCTTGGTTGAATTAGAAGTACCCTCTCAGAGAACCACTTATTATGACCCGATGACCAATAACAAATTGCTCCTTAAATCCCTGGACATGGTTGAAGAAAAGAGGGGCGAAGCCAACCTCCGCGCCTTGTGGCATAAGCAGCAAGTCGCTCGATATTATAACAAAAAGGTTCGAGCCCGAACCTATGAACCCGGAGACTTAGTTTTGAAACGTGTTTTTCCACCCATTGTACATCTGGGCCCGAAGTGGGAAGGACCGTACGCCATCCTCCAGAGGCTTGATAATGGAACCTTCAAGCTAGCAACCGTGGATGGAGATGAAATCCCCAGAGTGTGGAACACCCAACATCTGTGGCATTACTTGACATAAATTTGTCAATTTATCTTTTGTTTGTAGGACTATGTAAAAAGGTATGACTTGCCTAGAATAGTTTGGTTACTTAAACAAGAGATTATAAAGTGGACGTAGGTCATGATTCAGCCGAACCACTATAAAAATATCACGTGTCATTTACTTTTATCGTACTGTTTCTTATCTATTTTTTCATTCTTTATCTGTATGAATTATCACTATTATGAAATCAACTATGAATCCTGCAATGATCTTGAAACACATAATTCAAAAATACCCTCTATTAAATCAAGAGGTTAACAAGATGCGGAGCCATGAGTGTGCAGTAAAGTAAATGACACTACCATTAATACTCTAGTTCTCATGATTTGAGAAGGGGTATGAAGGACAAAGAATTGTCTACGAGATGTAAAGGTGCACCACGATTAAGAGGTCGTCTCATCAAAACTTTACCGTTGACATCCGATGGAAGAGTATAAAGGCGCTAGAGACTAGCGCCACCAAAGAACTCCTACCCCGCTGAAGGATCGGGGAGCAGACTGAAAGTTGAGCCTAAACCCCTCATTTTTTGGCAAAGGGGCAGCACACATATGACTCTAATCAATCCCCAATAACCCCCGACCAGGAATTATATTAATGATTGATTGAGAGCAGCCTAATATACATTTATGCGTAGCGCAGGAAATTTTAATTTTTATTATGCATGATACTAAATTAGTTATTGTTGAGGCAAGATTTTGATCGATGCCAACATATAAAGTTGCAATGAAGATCATTTCATAGAGATAAGGTTTTATATATATTTTTACTTTGAGTCGTGTTAGAAATATGTTAAAATCTATCCTCAAAGTATAACACGAATGCTCATATCTTCGTTGCTGAAATCTGTATATTTGAGGAATTGAAAAGTCATAGAAAAAACCCAAACGGTCCAGGCTCCGACCGGGAAAGAGTGCAGAGTGATATAGACTATGGATCGAGGTCCTCTGGTCCATAGCCAGAGAAAGGTCGACCGCCCAAAAAGGACCGGTCGACCGGTTTTACTGTGTTTGCACATAACGGCTATTTTTTTTATTCTTTAAATTTCCAAAGAGTTGACTAGTCGACTGGTGATTTTCAACCAGTCGACCGGTCCCGAACAGCAAGCCTTTTTTATGAAGGGTTGCTTCCATTCGTCAAGAGTTTTCTCTTCAATTTTCAATGGAAACGAATGCAATCTTTTGTAGAAAGTCTTCATGAAGGAATGCAACTATTATATACTATAAATAAACTTGAAATCATACTTTTAAATCACCGATTCTTTCTCTAGTTTCTGATCTTACTTTCTAAATACTCTTGCATTCTAAAAGCTCTCCAAATTCAAATACTTGTTGAATCCTTGAATCAATTTAATATCATTTGATTCAACAAGCATTCTACTTCCTTAAATCTACGCATTCAAAGTATATACTTGAGGATAAGATTATAGGAAAGGTGTACTACAAGTGACTAGTCCGTGTATTGAAGACACAATATATAGTCAACCATCAACTACTTTGTATTGAAATTCCGGTAAGCCTGTAGCCGTTCAAATCAGGTGGGTAAGCTTGTGGCCCATGAAATCAAGTGGGTAAGCTTGTGACCCGTGAAATCAAGTGGGTAAGCTTGTGGCCCGTGAAATCAAGTGAGTAAGCTTGTAGCCCGTGAAATCAAGTGGTGTGTTGTGAACCTGTTCCTCCGGGTGAAGCGAGGTTGTTGATTAGTGAAATTCCAGTGAGAGGTCTAGGACTGGACGTAGGACGGTGCTCCGAACCAGTATAAAAATCCCTGGTGTGATTTTTCTATTACTGCATTTACTTATCTATGATATTGCTTCTGTGAGATCTTTCTTAGTATATATCATATATTCCGCATATCCATATTACTGATCCTGCCTAAAGTCATCTATCGACACTTTCAATTGGTATCAAAGCAGGTCATCTCATAACCGTAACACAGTAATTTGATATATTCTAGTAATATGGCAAATAACGCAAGCACTAGTAACACCACTTACACAGAAGGTCAGTCAACACAAAGACCTCCTTTCTTTAATGGCCTAAACTATAGCTATTGGGCAACACATATGGCTTTTTATATGCAATCAACAAGTTATGATGCTTGGAATGCTACTCAGAAAGAAATAGTCAATCCAACAACTGAGTATGCAGAATGGACAGCTGCTGAGAAAACCGCAGCTGCTGTAAATGCAAAAGCAATAAATATGTTGTTTTGTGCCTTAGATCAAAACGAATTTAACCGTGTTAGTATCTGTACCTCTGCATATCAAATTTGGCAAACGCTAAAAACCACTCATGAAGGTACTAACAAGGTTAAACAAGAAAAATAGCTTTGTTGAAAAGTCAATTTCAAAATTTCAAAATGAAGCCGAATGAAACAATCAATGAGATGTATTCAAGGTTTCAAACCATTCATCACGCTCTTATCGGTTTAGGACAAAAATATTCTGATTTTGATGTAATTTCAACAGTCCTACATTCACTGACTAATGAATGGGAAGGAAAAGTATTAGCAATAGAAGAAGCTAATGATCTTTCCACCATGAAGCCAGATGAATTGATAGGAAATCTTATGTCCTATGAAGCTAACTTGCAGGCTTGAAAAGAACAAAAAGAAGAAAAGAAAATTGTAGCTTTTCATGCTGAGAAAGATGAAGACGTCTCAGATTCCGAAGATGAGGATCTAGCACTCATTGCAAAAGGATTCAAAAAATTCTTAAAGCAACGAAAAGCTAGTCGATACAATAGAAAGAAGTTCGGATCAAATAAGCCATCATCATCAAATGTAGAATGCTTTAACTGTCATAAGAAGGAACACATGCAAAAGGATTGTCCAGAACAAAAGAAGAAGACAGAAAATGACAAGTTCAAACACAAAAAGGACAAGTCAAAGAAACGGGCATTCTCAGTGACATGGAATGATTCAGACTCATCTTCATCTGATAGTGAAAGTGACTCAGACAATGAACAAGCTAATATATGCTTTATGGCTAAAGAAGACGAGGTACAAATTCCGACTTTTGAAGAAATTCTAGATATAAATGCTGAGTTAATGTATAAATTTAAAGATGTAAATCGACAATGCAAGCAAGCTCAAGCTGATTTAAGTAGAGCAGAATTTGAACGAGACATGTTAAAAGACGAGAAGAAAATATTAGAGGAGGAACTTGAAAAAGCTCAAGAATCATCATCTAATATTGATTCTCAACTATCTCTTTTGAGTCAAGAAATTGAAACTCAAAAAGAGAAAAATGATGCTCTAACTACCGAAAATCATGAGCTTAAGGCAAAAGTCAAGATGTTAGACCTTGAAAAAGCTAGTTTACAAACAAAGTTAGACGACATTACTCAAAATGTTTCTAACTTTAACAAAGGCCAAGAAAATTTGACAAAAATTATTGGAAGTTCACAAACTGCTACAAATAAACAAGGTATGGGATATAAGAAACAAGTTATCAAGAAACATCTTGGTAAAAGAAAAAGGAAAAATAAGGAAGTACGAGAAACTAAAGCTAAGAAAAATCTTAGTTTATTATATTCCAAACCAAAACCAATTGTGAAATTTCAAAAGAAGAATGTCAAATCTATAAAAATGTGGGTTCCTAAAACAAATAACAATTTGATTAGGAACAAGTACATTCAAATTTTTTTGAGTTCTGTGCATCATATCCAAATTATGTATATAAAGGGGATACCGGACCCGTATGGGTTTGGACTCCTAAGACCTAACTCTTAGGACCCCATAAAAAGAGGGTACCATGGACTTAATTGTATTTTTTGTAGGTCCCACTTAAGAAAAGAGGAAAGTGGATATTGGACTAAAGGTGCTATAATTATTTGTATTCTCTACTACTCTCGATTACTATGCTTATTATGGTATTTATTCTTTTTAATCGATGACAAAGGGGGAGAAATATTTTCTCTTATGATTATTCATATCATTCATGTTACATATACTATCATTTAAAATTATGTGCTTAACATGGTAATAGTATATGTGTGCTAACATTTGTTAATGCAGGAATCAAAACTAACAAAAATTGCAGAAATTCAGGGGGAGCATTATATTCAGAGGGAGAAAATCCAAGGTGTTGTCATCAATCAAAAAGGGGGAGAATGTTGAGGCAAGATTTTGATCGATGCCAACATATAAAGTTGCAATGAAGATCATTTCATAGAGATAAGGTTATATATATATTTTTACTTTGAGTCGTGTTAGAAATATGTTAAAATCTATCCTCAAAGTATAACACGAATGCTCATATCTTCGTTGCTGAAATCTATATATTTGAGGAATTGAAAAGTCATAGAAAAAGCCCAAACTGTCCAGGCTTCGACCGGGAAAGAGTGCAGAGTGATATAGACTATGGAACGAGGTACTCTGGTCCATAGCCAGAAAACGGTCGACGGCCCAAAAAGGACCGGTCGACCGGTTTTACTGTGTTTGCACATAACGGCTATTTTTTTATTCTTTAAATTTCCAGAGAGTTGACCAGTCGACTGGTGATTTTCACCCAGTCGACCGGTCCCGAACAGCAAGTCTTTTTTATGAAGGGTTGCTTCCATTCATCAAGAGTTTTCTCTTCAATTTTCAATGGGAACGGATGCAATCTTTTGTAGAAACTCTTCATGAAGGAATGCAACTATTCTATACTATAAATAGACTTGAAATCATACTTTCAAATCACCGATTCTTTCTCTAGTTTCTGATCTTACTTTCTAAATACTCTTGCATTCTAAAAGCTCTCCAAATTCAAATACTTGTTGAATCCTTGAATCAATTTAATATCATTTGATTCAACAAGCATTCTACTTCCTTAAATCTACGCATTCAAAGTATATACTCGAGGATAAGATTATAGAAAGGGTGTACTACAAGTGACTAGTCCGTGTATTGAAGACACAATATATAGTCAACCATCAACTACTTTGTATTGAAATTCCGGTAAGCCTGTAGCCGTTCAAATCAGGTGGGTAAGCTTGTGGCCCGTGAAATCAAGTGGGTAAGCTTGTGGCCCGTGAAATCAAGTGGGTAAGCTTGTGGCCTGTGAAATCAAGTGGGTAAGCTTGTAGCCCGTGAAATCAAGTAGTGTGTTGTGAACCTGTTCCTCCGGGTGAAGCGAGGTTGTTGATTAGTGAAATTCCAGAGAGAGGTCTAGGACTGGACGTAGGACGGTGCTCCGAACCAGTATAAAAAGCCCTGGTGTGATTTTTCTATCACTGCATTTACTTATCTATGATATTGCTACTGTGAGATCTTTCTTAGTATATATCATATATTCCGCATATCCATATTACTGATCCTGCCTAAAGTCGTCTATCGACACTTTCAGTTATGATTTGAATGTTCGTAACTAAGAATGATAAACTTGCAGGTACATAGCAATGCGAAAGAAAAAGTTTTCACTTAACCATTGCAGGTTTACAAAACAAGACTAGACAAAAGTGAGGGCCATTCTCAAGCTAACATCACAAGGCCAGTGGAAAGTCTAAAAGCAAAATATGAATTAACAAACACATTCTACTTATGCTTGGGGGACGACCTTGGTTTCTTCTCCTTCTTTTTCTTCTCCAGCTCCTCCTTGTCGGCATCAGGTCTGTCGTCCTTCTTCCTCTTCTTCTTATCCGAGGGAGGATCTTGTGGAATGTTAGAGGATTAGGAGGCAAGCTGTGTGGTTATCGATTTAGAGGCGAATTTTATGATCAACCCAGTTTTCGGATCAATAGCAGTGATAGTTGGCACATTCAAAGGATCTTGCTCCTTTATTTTCAAATCCAATTGTTTATCTCTCTTGGCCTTTATGTCGGCTAGGGTCTCATTATCACCATCCATGGTCTCCTTTGTAATGACAACCTCCTCTTCTTTGTCTTCTTGACCACCAACAGTGTCTTGCAGAGCTCCGATAACCTCAGCATCCGCAGGAGCATCGGTGCTTGGTATCACTATAGCCTGCTCAGTTGAAGAGCCTTCAGATTGCATTGAGACCTCGGAAACTTCAGCACCTGATGGTACACTAACCTTCTTCGTCTCTTTTTGCCCTTTTATATCTTGTTCGACCGGCTTAGTACCTATATTTTGACAAGCAATTACTATTAGTTGAGGAGAAAGCATGGTCTTCTTGACTGTATATTCCTCTATACAGCAACAAGTTATGATAGCTTTGGCGAATTGGGGAGAAAATATGGAAATACCTTTTGTTGATTCCTCGCCCGAACCTACTACAGAAGCTCCGGCAGCTAAATAAGCTGGAGCCAAAGGGATCAATGGATCATCAGGATTATATTCCTCGACCTCAGAGGCCTTGGGCTCCGTTGATGAACTTGATCCTTTGTTTATCTTGTCCTTGCCTTTGAGTTTGGATTTCTCTTTCTCCATCTCCTCCTGAATCTGGCATCTACCTCTACAAAATCCTTAGGCTCTCCACCTTTGAGAAAGGTCTGCATGAGCTGAGCCTCGTCGATATCCTCGACCTTTAAGCGCTACTTCTCTCCCTCGACAATCATGTCCCATACATTGGCCAGAGTGATATGATAGTTCTGGATCCAAGGGAGATCTCGAGTCTTTATGACTTGACCAAAGAAGTCCATTAGCAGCTCCTCAAACCCTTCTATCTCCCGTTCAGCTGCAGCAAGCTTACCTGTAGCGGTGGAGGCAGATTTAAAGGCTACATCAGCGTTACTTTCGGCAAGAGTCGCCCGTTCCTCAGCATGAGCAAGCCTATCGTTTAAGCTTGCATTTTCTTTCTCGGCAAGAGCAAGATTGTCTTTTAAACTCACCTTCTCTTTTTCCAAGCAGCTTTCTCAGTAGTAAAATGGTCCTGTGCAGCTTTCAATTCAATATTGGTCTTCTTGAGATCTTCAATTTCCTTTTTCAGAGCCATACGCTCTTGGCTATGAGAATCGAGCTCAAGATGGAATCGTTTCTGGGCATCCTCCAACTCTGTCCTATAATTTCCCGCATCCCGCTGGGCTAAAGCGAGTTGGGCTTGCGCATTATCGAGTTCCTTTTCTATTTTACCCCTGGCCCTAACATCGTTATCAATCTTCACTCTAGCCCTGGCTGCATCCGTTTCCAGATGACGGATAACCTCTAAAAGCTTCGCGGCATGCTTTTTCATCACCCTATACTACTTGGCCACATGACTCACCTGCCCCATAACCTCGGTATCCCACTCCTCAGGTACCGGTACAAGATCTAGGATGAACATCATCCTTTCGAAGTAAAGGTCAGGAAATTGTTTTCGCAAACGCTCCAACCTCGCCTTGTTATCAATAGTAAGAGCAGCATCCTATACAATGGCAGTGTCCGACTTTTGCTGACCAGTTGGAACGAGAACTGTCGTGTCTGCTTTAGAATTTTTTCTTGGACCTTTGTCTTTGGATTCATAATGTTTTTTGGAGGTTTTACTGTGAGATGGTTACTTTTTTGGGGAGTCAAATCTTTAGGAAGTTGCTTACCCCCAGCAGGTGGAAGTTGACGGCTATGCTTCCCAGAATCTTGCTTCGAGGGAGAGCGAGACCGTGTTGGGTGAGACTGATAAGGATCACGGGGTAGTTGGCTATCTCTCCACCGACTGTCACTGCAATCATGTTCAGATGCGGTGATGAGTCTGGGTGTGTTCTCACGAAGCGAACGAGTAGAATAGGTGTATCTCCGAGGCATTTTTTCTGTGAAAAGAAGCAAACAGATATAAGAATCTTGAATACAAACAATATACTAGTGTTGTGGTGAGTGGTGCATGTGATTCGTGTTTCCCGTGTAATCCCCCCTAACAGACCAGGTTCTAGAGATTGGCTCGTCTGTGCGATATCTTTTTCTTTAACTGGAGCGTTTTCTTTCTCAGAGATGGGAAAGAATGACTCCCTTCCAAAATCTTCGGATGTGTAGATGCTATCTGGTAGGGGAATCTTGCTCAACTCCCCAAATATCTGCTCCTCCGTTAACTCGTCATGAGAAGAAGGATCAACTGGAGGTGGAGTCCTCAGAGGAGACTATTCCTTGGAAATTGAAGCTTCATTTGGCTCCTTGACTTGGGTTTCATCTCCCTTATATACATTCAATTCCTCATCATCTTGATCGATCATCAATGAAGGACTCTTACGAAACTCGGTTGATTTCGTAGCCCCCGAGGTCCCTTCTCCCTCAGCCGGGGGCACATATTTGTAAGTCTTGCCACACGTGCCAAGCACGAATCTCACATCCAGAAGGCGATGTTTGTGAAGATTCTCGTTGGTGATACACTTTTTGATTCTTAAAAATCTGAGTTACTTTTGAGGAGGCGGGACAGTCGATCTTCATATATCGAGCCTTCTGTTTTTGCAAAGTTGTGATCTGCACATAAAAAAGGAACACATTAGCACTTTAATTATGCAATCGGAGCATGCATTGAAAGATTTAAAGCTTATTTGATTGCAACCACTTCCTCGCACATCCGGCTTGATGCTTTATGTAAAACCAATCATATTTGGCATCGTTTATGTTGCTATGGTTGTCCGATAAAACCTTTTTGCCGGCAATTGACTCGAAGAAAGAGAATTTCGGAGTCCATGTAGAACGATGTTTGAAATGATAATAGAACTTCAAATCCTTAAAAGTGAGTTCGGCCTGTAGAACCTCTGCATACGCAATGTATAGGGTATACAAAGCCGCGTAAGCATTAGGATGGAGTTGCATGGGGGAAATGTGTAGTCGTCTTAGGAGATCAACGACAATCGGGGGAAATGTGTAGTTGTCTTAGGAGATCAACAACAATCGGAGTAAATGGAGGAATAGCGCCTACCCAGCACATGAGCCTACTGATGGTCATGTACCCTTCTGGGGCAGAATGAGGCCTATCTCCACCTTCTGGAGTTTTCACATCGTCCCAAGAAATCCCATGTCTTAAGCATATTTTCTTAAGCTTTATATTGTCCAATTTGGAAGCTAGAGGATCAGTGAGCTTCTTTTTCTCTACTTCCTTAACACCTGGGAGCTCGATCATCTTCCTCTTCTTCAAGCGATATGCTCTCAGAAGAATTTTATGTTGTATATGTTTCATACATGGAGCCAGAATTACTCCAGTCTAAGCCTGACGGGAGCACGTCAGGATTGTGACATTTTGAGGACACTGGACCTGCTCTCATTTCGGATATTCTTGAGGTGCGTCTATCTGACATGGCTTTGTTGGCAAGTAAACACGAAAGATTAGGATGTAGTTACCCTTAAACCATGTGCATGTGCAAGTGTTGGTGTGTGCAATTGTGCATAATACTGGGAAAATAGAGACATAAAGTAAATTGCATAAACGTAATAATGATCACTATATGTCACTAAGTTATGCTTTTTTTCAACCCAGAAAGTTCATATTGAAGGCTCTAACCTAACTGTCCATTGATATATTAGAATTGTGTTGCATTTCTTAGTCAACATGTGTATCAGATCGTTAGTGAAGCTGGCTTGTTGAAGTTTTGGGGTTCAGCTCGTGGCATAGATGTCGGATCGTGGGACAGAGACCGGCTCATGAAAGACGGATCATCAACAAGTCACGCTCGTGGAAGAACTTTGGCTCGTGAGACATGCATCAGATTGTGGGACAGTCCAGCTCTCCACTTTGCTTTACCCGAACGACTCGTGATAGACCCCCCCATGACCCGCTCCACTTCCTATTTCCACAACCCGATGCTCCCCCATTTCCACGACCCGATCCGCTGTCCAGTTCAACACTTCGCCTTCATCTCTGGTCCTTCCATCACACTATTGCCACGAATCGAGCCATTATCCCATCCACGAACCACTCTGGTGAAGCTCATCTTCTTCCTCGCCATCACCCTCCTTCCTCCATAAACCTATTACACCATCGCCAGCCTCAAAACCTCAACACCGCTAGCTCCGCCATCCTTACCATCCAAACTAGTAAAAACTCGAGAGAAACGAGAGTAAAATTATATGAGAGAATTCTTAGCATAATTATCTTTCTAGTTTAAGTTAGGGGTTGTTTCCTGGAAATTGCAAATCAAGAGTTTGGGTTTAAAAAGAAAGACGGCGGCAGGAAAAAGAAGAAGGAGAAGAGAAGTGAGGAAGAAGAGCCGGCTTATATAGCCGAACGAAGGTCCCTTGGTCTTCCCCTTTTTTCGCATACTATCCCTTGAAGACCCATGGGCCACAAGCACGTGGTTTACGAAACGTCTCGCTTGACCATGACAGGTGCCACGCTCCAGGACCACGATGCGTTTAAAAAAAAGAAGAAGAAGAGAGAAAAGAAAAACTTAACTTACTTGACAGGTTGATTGCAATGTCTTTTGGGATTTAAGAGATGGAAATCAGCTGATAAATAAAGAAATGATCGGAGGTCTAATGTAACGTCCCGCATTTTGTCGGTTTATATTTGAATATTTAAATCAGTTTAAATATTGAATTCAGAATATAAGTGGATTTATATTTTAATTAAAACGAAGTTAAACGTATATAAATATATATTAATTATAATCGAGCTCAGAATGACCCTGCAGTTCGTAATTTAACGTTCTGGACTTCAACTGAGTGTACCAGACTCGTTTTGAATCGGATTTCTTCGAAACAAGAAACATTGGAATCTGTTGAACTGTATCTTTCCAACGGTAGTGGAAAATGGAGATTTCGTCGTACAGACGGAAAGATATGTCCAAATCAAATATTCAAAAAGTCGTTGTGAAATCGTATATCGACCGTAACAGTTTATTTGATATAACTAGATATCGGTTGCAAATCTGGACAAGGTTCTTTTGGGGCGCAGCGATAATTTAATTTTTAGAATTTTACTGAAATTTTTAATTAATTAAATACGCAACTTTTTATTTGGAGTATTGTGTACCCTGTATCGATATTTCGGGATTTCAAAATATGAGTCAATCTACCGGTATTATTATATTTTTGGGATCGTGGGGCGATGCTGGTCACAACGGTATTTTTATCTCAGTCCATAGCCTTTCATAGATGACCGGAATTTTATGTAATGGACACCCTGTAAAATCTAACTACAAAACAAATATGCACTGAGTTTAATAATGGAGCCATACTTGCATATCGTGCCGATCATTTCGTGACTACAAGAAAATCCTCATCTAATCTAAGAAATAGACTCATCCTATATACAAACAAACAAACATATGTATCTTTGCAAATCCTTTCCCCTACGTTACAACGCGTATGACTAGCTTTCAGCCTAAGTGAGAAAAATAACCCTTATCCCTGAATTCACGCACTGCCATACTTCCGAAAATCTTGCCCATAGCCTATTGCGTTTTCTTCCAGCAAACCCTAACTATTAATAGTGATCCTATATTAATAAACAAGTAAAAATATCTCTGACAAACCCATACACTCTTTTCCTTCATACAGAAGTCACCTTCCCCTATATAACAGCAGCTCCATTCGTTTCTTCATCGAAGCAAAACAAGAAAGCCACCTCCCACGTTAAAGATCCAAACTCTGTATTCAAATAGTTAAATAATAATAATGTAATAAAACCCACGAGCTACCTATACTTGGGGAGAAGGTTAGAGAATGGCCGATTCGAATATATGCATGGGGTTTAGTCGCGTCGAGCTGGAGAATATGGAACTGGAAGGACCGTAGATTTAGCCTTGAAGTACGTGGGCTTGGGTGGAAGCTACCTGCGTGTATAAAAGGAGTGAACAAAGAAGAATGGTGGTGTACGTGTTGAGAGGGGCGTGAAGACAGGCGGTATATGAAGCATGTGACGAGGGGAGTTGAAGGAATGAATAAAGACCGGAGCAACATTTCCTTTCGTGAAGAAGGCGTCACTATTAAACGCTGGTGCGGTGAGTGCTGCTGATGAGGCGGTAGCAGGTTGGTCTGATAACGGGTGCAAGGAGGAAATATAATGAGGGTGCTCGCATTTTTGAAGGGGAGTTTTACACGTGTATAACAGGAGGCTCAGGGGTGCTGTGAGTTCGTTAAAAGCGGGATAATGTGGAAGGATAAGTGATGTTGTGGTGGAGATCAGTGAGTGCATGTACTGGCGTATCCTTATTCGAAGAAGAAATAGAGTTTGTGAAATGTGTATGAAAAGGTTTGGCCATGATGATGCGTTATTGAAAGCATGCATGGGGAGAATGGGCCAAATGGGAAATATGGTACAAAAACGCAAGGCTAAAGAAGTAGAACGGTGGAGTTCAAGAAGATGGAGTACTGTTAATGGTGGGTCTGCGTTCACATAAGAAATATGGGCCTAGAATTGTTGTAAACCCAGAAACAAAAGAAAGAGGAAATATATTTAAAATAAATAAAGGGACGGGGAGAGAACAGAAGTCTGTTGAGCTATATTGGGCTGTTGAACTGTGCAGCATCGTTGGGCCCATACAGGTTTTGCATTTATGAACGGAAAAGAAGGAAGTTAAAGGAACTACAGGAATTAATTAGTGAAAGTTAGGAGATGGGTGTTTAGCTGAGTCCGATGGCCCGAGGATGAACCGCCATTGTGGACTGAGGATAAAACGAGCTGAGTAAAAAGGTGATGAACCACCACTGACGGGGACGGGATTGATTCCGGCGGCTCATCATGACGGCAGTAAGCGATAAGAAGTGGGGAGCTGTGTCGAGTTCTGTTCGAAGTATCAGATGTCGGATTCGTGAGGGACAAGGATGGAAAGTGGAGTTTGACGTCCTACACCTGGTGAAATGCAAAGACAGACATGAATGAAGAAGTTTGGTAGTTGGACTGTTATAAGAGAATAAGTTTGTTAAAGTGGGAACCAGAATAAGATGCGAGGAGGTTGGGACATCCAGTGGAAGTCTGAAACAGTGATTAGGAATTCAGCAAAATCAGTCACATTTGGAATCGCGGTGACAGACGTTTCGCGTACAAGCTGGATTGATTAAAGTCAGAAGAAACAACGCACATCGACTGACGCAAATCGTTATTTAACAGTTAACGCGCCAAGGTGAGTAAAATCACTAACTCTGATCTATTTTAAAATATTTTAATTATATTTTAATGTTGATTGAATGTTGTGTGATGGTCGATTAGTTAGATTACAATTAATTTGGTTGAATATTATATACCGTTACATATGCACACATCATCGGTTGGAAACTGATTCCATCGATTAGCATATTCCCTAGTATAGAGTTAGTGTAAATTGTGTTGACTGACATCTGTGGATGCGGAAACCGGTTGGAGGAATCCGACCGGATTCCTAGATAATTATATGTACTATTTGTTTTGTATGAACCCGAATTATATTTAAAACCCCATGTGAATATTGATGTTGAACGGAAATTCAACATCTGTTTCGATAAATCAATAAACGATATCAATTTAGAAGTGATAACAGTCGACCGAAAAACCATCGTTTTGTTAAGAAGTTGATTCGCCGTCAGACAAATCAATAAAGTTAATTATAAAAATGATATTTTTTATAATTAAAGCGAAGTTTAAATTTATAATAGAAGTTCTATTATGGACCAGTGTTTTAGAATTCGTTTTTTATAAAATAAATAAAAACGATTGTTGACATTTAATTAAGTTATAAAGCAGAAATTATCTGACGAGTAAATATGTGGATAATTATATTTAAGATAAACCATTTAGAAATATTATTAGATTTAGTAGAGTTAATCTAATGTTAAGAAGTAATTAAAATCAATTAAGGGATTTACTAATGGAATGAAGTTGATTTAATCAACTGTTATTTGGGAAAATGATTATCAGATTAATTGGATTTTAGTTAATCTAAAGAAAACAGTTTGGAAATAAATTAATCAAGATTAATGAGATTAGTTACCCGTTTAATTTAAGAAGTTATAAGGAGAATATTACAGCGTATGACAAGTTTAGAACAATAGCAATAAAATAACGCTGTTGATAAGGTAAGTGTGACTATAATTAGTTATAAGGAGAATATTACAGCGTATGACAAGTTTAGAACTATAGCGACAAATTAACTGTTGTTGATTTGACTTAAGCGTGACTTTTATATATAGCAGCACTTCCTAGGAAATGTAACAGTTTGGTTTGAAATCCACTTATTCTAGAGTAATAAGTAACGACGTTTGTTCAAAGAAATATAAGAAAGAGTTTAGAAAAAGAATTGGGGAATCGTATTAGAAACTGATGACAGCACTTCGATGTTCGAAATGTGATTAGAATTAAACCGTTAGGATTTGTAACTAGAATTCGACGATGTCGAATGTATTAAAAGTAAACTATTTTTAGGGATTATAATCTGATAGAATAATTAACATTTAGTTTTAAACAAATAAATGTTAATAGGATAGGAGTCAGTATTTAGTTATAAACTTGATATCGATTAGATAAGAAGTTGACTTAGAGAAGGAGTTTATAAAGTGGAATAGGAGTGAAAAAGTATGAAAGAGATTTCGGTAAACAAGATAAGGGAGATTATTATGTGAATAAAGAGTTATATGATCAAGGTGTTCAGATTTCTATAATAAGGGATGGTGTTCACATTTCAAAATGAATAATGTTTTAAAAGTAAACGTGGGACCGATTAAAAGGTTAAAATGAAATTGGAAATATTTTCCAATATAATTAGGGTAGTTTATCCAAGTATAGAAATAAAGATTGTGAAAAATGGATCGAACGTTGATAACGTATATTTTCTGGAACATGAGAAAATAAGAACTGGAAATGTTTTCCAAGAAGTGTAAAAATGCTAAAATGGGATTTGAGGAATATCTGGTAAGGTATGGGAACTCGAATAATAAAACGAATGTTAAATAAAAGTGTCCGTGGTTGTGTGATGTTAGTTATACATTATAATGGATGTTGTTTCAACTCCGATAGTTAAATAATCGACTATCGAAGTGTTTTGGCCATCGTTGTCAATACGGAGAGACCGGTTGGATATATTATCCGGAAACCACTCCGTATAGGCATAAGCGCTGCGAATTAGATATGCTGAAGATAATTGAAGACGGAGTTAAATGCAAGGTTCGTCCAGTTCCAGAATGATGTTTTTGTTTGTCCAGTCCCAGGACAACTTGTATGGACGAGTGTCTGACAGAGTATTTCCAACGGTCATGCCGTTGATTTTACGAATATACCAAGTTGGTGGGGAGAAGGTAACTTCTCTCTATTCTACACGCAGTGTGCATTTGTGTAATCAATGTGTGATTACGGATTTGACGATGTGACATTCAAAGTGAATGGTGATCAGATGTTCTGAAGATAGACGTAGCCTCTAGCCTCACAACCAGGAATGACAGAAGTTGGGCTAGGCAGCATGACTAGTTGGGTCATCCCCAAGCAGGGTGTATTGTCACCGATCTAGAGAAAATTCATATTTATACTTCTTTTCGATTCTGTATCTTCGGATTGATGGTTGGATGGCCTACAACCGTGGTGGCAATATATTCGCGACACTCAAGCTAAATGAGTGAGCGGTCATGTGTGGCCGGGTTGCAAGACGTTCTTGTTGAACCCTGAGTGTATCCCCTCTAGAGTACACTATTCAGAAGGTGCTCCCATACCTTGTCTGTTGCAAAACAATCTCCGATAAGCGCCCTGCGGTTTATGATTTTATACTATATATATGTGGAGCGTGAGATGCAAGTGTTCTACTACTTGTATAATTATTTGGTTAGACATTATCATAATATCACTGGGTTTTGATATCAAGAATATTTCGGGTTATAGTAAGGTAAAAACCGTCCATGTTTATGTGTGGGCTGCTCTTACTATTATCTTCTTGTTTTGAAAAGGATTTTCAAAGTAAAACAGTATGGTTGGAATTTACTCACACCAGTCCCATGACTGACCCAAAGTTTATTTTGTTTGTTTTCCCTAAACTCTTGGGTGCCCAAATTTGTACGGGCAGTCAAGTGTTTCAGGCTTTGCAGATTCACTTGGAGGAGCTAAAAAGCAGGAAGCTTCACCATTAGTTATGTAGAGTTATTTCCGCTGTGATATGATGTATTGTACTCTGATAATGGTATGTATATACAATACAGTTTTGTATTCAAAGTTATGTTATATAATACATCTTATTTTGTTCCGCTGCGAGTTTCGTGTTACTCTGATTCTGTTCAGTTGTGATCTTCTTCTTCTTCTATTGTATTAGTTCTATCTTTTCTTTCTCACCCTCTAAATTCTTCTATTAATGTTCCGGTATTTTCGATGCTCGAGAAATTGACAGTGTATTTATGTTGATTTTCTGGGACGAAAATCCCAGACGTTACATCTAATATGACATTTATATCCGTCAAAGAACAACTCTTTGAAGAGGTACGACATTAAAAACAGATACGGCTATTGATTTGCATCACTTCATGAAAAGATAGTTTAGCAATTTCGAAGTATGTTCCATCCCTAATAAAACATACTTCGAGGGGGGCAAAATGTTGGCAAGCTTTTGGAACAAGCCACCAAAGTTCACATGCGAGTCCAATATGAAGTCTCGCTCAAGAAGCCATCTCAATCCGTTCATGGTTTCATCTTTATCCCCAGTTCGTGGTCTCGTTTGTCCTTCTGGCTCGTGATATCATCTCCACGACCCGCTCGCACATATGTTCCATGATCCGATCCCAAAGTCAAAGAATAAAGGCCATGACCTGATCTTCTACGATTCGAAAGGTCGGGATCTCAAGACACCTGTCCATAACTGCCATATTGACCCTTTCTCCACCATGCTACGAACTAGTCCGAGATCTTTGGGATCTGTGCCACGTGTGACCACCAACCGCCTGCAGATACCACCTATAAATAGCCCTACGCTTGGCATTTTTTGGGATCTTTTTGGCAATTTTGAGTATTGTTACTACCATTATTGTTTATCTAATATCTCTTATCAGTATTATTACAAAATTACTAAGTGAATTATCATTGTAACAGCGAGATTGAGAGAAATCATTGATAGTACTTGCATTCTACGTATTATCAAAGATATATAAAGTGGACGTAGGCTCGTTAACACCGAACCACTATAAATTTGGTGTGTTTTCTGCTTTTTCTTCGTTCCTAGATATAATTCTCTGTAAATCTAAACCATTGGAGTGTTATAGTAAAATTTGTATCTAACACTAGGCACCTGAACACCTACATCTACCGTGGTTACCACTGGAGCGGGTACCCTTCTCATAAATTGTAATGACCCGAAAATCCACTCGCGGGAAATCGCCGGATACACTAACTTTGGGCATACAACACATCAGAACAAATAACAGAAGACTTTTATAAACATTATAATAATGTTACATCAGAGTATAGAATATTAGAGTACATCGAATAAATAATAATATAGCGGAAGATTAATTTACAACAAACTTAACACCATGCAGCGGAAGAATATCATTGCTCTGGTCACAGCTTTAAGCTTCGATCCAGAATCCTGCCGAATAAATAGATATCTGCAAAACAAGTCACTCGACTGCCCATGTGGAAAAGAGGGCACCCGAGTTTGCAAGGTGAAACAAACTACGAGTCAGTCATGAGACTGGTACGAGAAATCTTACTTAACTTATCTAATAATAATAAGGCTAATCACAGGACCACGCCGCTAACGAGGAACGGGTTTACTCCATTGGATTGCCAGTGCAAGAAATAAAGTAAATCGTTAAACAACGCAATGTTTTTTAGAAAAATGAAACTATTATAAGACTCAAGTCCTATCACACAATGCAACGCTAACCGGAGGATAGAGTTTTACCATATAATGGTCAAAAATGCTTGATACGATAAAACGAATTTGTGATTATTATTAGTGTATATATGTTTCAAAAACATTTCAATCATAATGTATCAACCATAGACGGCATAACTACCATATACCATGTCGCCATACTAGTTATACAATCGAAACCGTATGGTGTCGTATTGGAATTTGGATTTCCATCATGAACTAAGGCAAGGGATCATCCTTACCAAATTCGAGGCACTCTAGCCCGTGCCTCAGGACTCCGTCGCAACTGCACCCAGAGCGCCAGAGCCGGTCCACAAATATGTTAGTGGATTGGTAATGCCTGACCAATACGTCTCCCCGCCCTATGGGGCGTAAATAAAGAGCCACTAGGGACTCAAATCCGAGGTATCTCGCTTTTCATCATCCACATAAGTAAAAATGTCTCGGCTCCATACCCTGATTTCACTTCTAGCTAGAAAGAAACGTATGTTCTCCCTGGGGTCCTTCTTCTGTTTCTAATTCATACCGGGGTGTGAGGCTCGCGAAGAAACCCTACACAAAGCTATGCTAAATAAAGTTGTGCTTTGATCATTAACCACAAGGCTCTGCTTTTCAATAATAATCCTTGATCATTTGCATCTTGGCATGCCACATTGACATTTCACGTCATGCGACTGATATCTATCAATATATAACCTCTGAGCTCGTACGTCTCAGAGAAGGGTGTTAAGCAAGAGAATAAATTCTCCGTCGCCAAACAGATATATATTTAATAGAAATCAATTAATACAGAATGAAATCCAATGTCAGACACACATCCATTTACAAGTCCTTTCTGGTTCTGAATGAAACCGGAGGCACCTTATTCCTCGTCCCATATGTCCAATACAAGAGAGAGGTCCTTGCATATCCGTCGATCTCCAAGTATGTCTGAACGATCACCACATATTACCTTGTCTTAGGTGTACAACCCAATCAAGACATCAGCAATCATCCAAACGATGTGAAGAACTCCGGTCTTCAACCACCGTCTTCATCTTCAACTTTTAATCGTAGTAGTAATTATTCAGAATGGGTTAAACCCGGTCTTTCCGAATAACTCACGTATTTTATAATCAATAATCAAGTACTATAAAAACACATCATACGCCTCATTTCAATTCAGAATATTCTTTTAAATAAATATTCATTTTATTAGGGAAAGGTTCCCATTAATTTTATCAAAGATAAATTCTTTTAAATTTATCCTTTAATCTTCTTTTAAAGATTCATTAAAACACCAATTTGGTTTTAATACCAAAACCATTACTCAATGATTATTCAACTTTAAGAAATTAATCTTGCCTTTAACGGGGATAAAGAACCAGTGTCATTTAAAACACAGTTCATGATAAACCCAAAATCATCTTCCATTAAATATGGAATTTTCACAGAAATCAAATCAATATATAATCGATATGAATTTCCTCATCAGACTAATAATATAAATGGAATAATGGCAAATCCTTTTAAATTCCATATATATAACGGACTTCTTTTACAGAAGCTCATCTCGATTATTATTAAATCAAATTCCATTTAATTCCAATTTCTTCTATTAAATTGAAAAACTTTACTTTGGAAAATTTCCATTTAAATCTTAACAAAAGATTTATAAATTCCAAATTATATTTTCACTGTTAATTGGGTTAAAGAACAAGTGTCGCTTAAAACACAGTTCACAATAAACCCAATTGACATTTCATTTTATTCCAATTACTAAATATGATTGGAAACTCTAATAATATTAATTAAAAGATTTATTCTTTTCTCGACTGGGTTTAAGAACAGTGTTATTTAAGACACCGTTCACGACAACCCAAAATCCAATTTATTATTTATTTAATTCCAATTAAATAATAATCAATTAGAAAACTTCATTAAATCATAATTTAAAGATTTATTCTTTTCTCAATTGGGTTTAAGAATAGTGTTATTTAAGACACCATTCACGACAACCCAAAATCCAATTTATTATTTATTTAATTCCAATTAAATATTAATCAATTGGAGAACTTCATTAAATCTTAATTTAAAGATTTATTCTTTTCTCAAATAGGTTTAAGAACAGTGTTAATTAAGACACCGTTCATGACAACCCAAAATCTAATTTATTATTTATTTAATTCCAATTAAATATTAATCAATTGGTAAATTTCATTAAATCTTAATTTAGAAGATTTACTCTAGTTAATAACTAGTTCCTTTCGATAAAAATATTTTTTTATCTTTTAAAATATTGAATTTTTCATCCAAAATCTTTTTTAAATCATTTACTATGATTTTACATAATTTTTCCATATTTTTAATGATTTCCTTAAGGACATTTCAACCGATTTCCATAAACAGTCATCGAACTGTACTTACAACGACCTTTTCTGAAATTGATTTGGACATAAGTCCAAATATAACTGTTAGATTTCAAAACTCTTTTCATTGGAAAGCTCTTTTAGATACAAACCCAACGGTTCCGGTTTTAGGAGATCTGACGGTCGGATCTCCCGTTACATCAATTTGAAGTTAATGGTCGAAATTCGTGAACGGTCGCTGTGTGGCGCGTTCTATTCAGGCCATTAAATAAATAAATGTACACATATCATCAATTCCCTTTTAAAACATATTTTATAAAATATTTATAAATTCATTTTAAAATGAATTTAACTTCATTTTCAATTTTTAAATCAAAATTAAATATTCTATATCTGAATCATATTAAAATGATAATATTTCCAAAATATTAAACCTTGAATTCACTTCTTTTCGTTATTCATTATAAAATGAATAAAATCGATCGATAACCCATTTGGGTTAAAAATGGCGTTCCTATACTTAATCCGGCTTAAAAAATTTATACTTTTGTGCCCATCCAAAGATGGACATAAAAACCATAATTTTATTCTTCGCTGAATATGATTTTAAAATATTCGTTATTTTAAAATATTCTTTTTGTAAAAATATTCTTTATTTTAAAATATTCTTTTCATAAAAATATTCTGAATCGGAATGCGACTCAATCAATTACCATATAAATTCAGTTATATGGATTTCATACATTGCATATATTCAATGATAATGATAAATAATCATCAAACAATCCATTCACACCCAAAGTGAAGTTTATAACTATGTGAGCATTAAAATAAATAAGTAATGCTCATCACAGACTGTCAATCCGTCGATTGACAATTAATTAAATATTGGGACTAGTGTATGTTAAATATCATCCCAATACCCGTGTGGGGTTTTTAAACAACAACAGTTTATATAAATAAATCATTGGTTAATAATTTAACCAATTATAATTCAGTTTGAATTATTTTCTATTTAACTAATTTACACTGTTTAATATTATAAATGGATATTTATAATTTAATTTAACTATCACATTAATGTTAACATTATTTTTACTATGTTAAACATTTCAACACCACAACATATATTTCCAGACATGACTATTTATTTCATTTCATTAACATGATACAGACGATATTTTTATCTAATAAAACATTTGAACCAATGATTATTTATTTTAATTTCTCATGATAAAAATGTCATTTTTAACGACAATACATTTTTTTACACCTAATTCTCTATATTCTATATTAACCTGATAAAATTGACATTTTTGTCTGAGACATATATTTACCTGAAATGTTTTTTAATCTTGTCTAACACGACAAAAGTGATATTTCTGTTTTCACAAAACATTATTCTACCAAATGTATTTTTATTTTACAAAACATGTCCTAACTAAATGACATTTTTGTAATGCTAACAATGTTAAGTGACACTATTTTTAATGAATCAACTTATATTTCATAAATGAACATTTTTCTATTTCACTAACATATAAATGATAATGTTTTGATTAACAAAACAATAAAAAATCAAGTGAACATTTTACTATGTTTCTAACATATAAATGATAATGTTTTAACTAACAAACATATATGATCAAATAAACATTTTTCTATGTCACTAGCATATGGATGATATGTTTTAACTAACAAAACATATATATTCAAATGAACATTTTTCTATGTAAAACAGTGCATGTTTTTAATCATTTCTAATATACAATAAAAATATAAATTTTTATTGTTAAACAACCTTTCATAATTCCTATGCTCATATATGGCAAATAAAAAGGGAATTTTATTTTCAATAAGTTCAGTGTTCATATATGACAAATAAAAAGATGGTTTTTATTTTCAATAATTTCAATTTTCATATATGACTAATAAAAAGATGGTTTTTATTTTCAATAATTTCAATATTCATATATGGAAAATAAAAAGATGGTCTTTATTTTCAATAATTTCAGTATTCTTATATGGCAAATAAATTAATGGTATTTATTTTCAATAATTTCAGTATTCTTATATGACAAATAAAAAGATGGTTTTTATTTTCAATAATTTCAATGTTCATATATGACAAATAAAAATATGGTTTTTATTTTCAAAACCTTGTCTACATTTCTAGAGTCAAATAAAAAAGAACGTTTATTTTTCATAACATTGTCTACATTTCTAATGACAAAATAAAAGACAACTTTGTCATATGAACATGTTTGTAATTCTAGTGACAAAATAAAAAGATAATTTTGTCATATGAACATATTTATAATTCTAGTGACAAAATAAAAAGACAATTTATTTACATGACAATATGAAAAGATAATTTATTTTGTTGGCAAATATATTTCAACACAACAATTAAAAATGATATTTTTATTTTGTTAACAATAATCTAATTCGACAAAATTGATTTTTTTTAAACACAAATCTATTTGACAAAAATATAATTTTTGTTTTAACACTTTTCTATTTAACAAAAATGAATATTTTGTTTCAACACTTTTCTCTATTTAACAAAAATGAACATTTTTATCCTAACATAACATTCTCTAACAATAACATTTTCTAACAAAAATGATATTTTTATTCCAACATAACATTTTTATATTAACATGACATTTCTAAATAAATGACATTTTTTTATAATAACATGATATTTTCTAACTAAAGGACAATTTTATTTTAACATAATATTTTCTAACAAAATGATACTTTTATCCTAACATAACATTTTCTAGCAATAACATTTTCTAACAAACAATGATATTTTTATTCTAACTTAACATTATTCATAATAATGACATTTTATTTAAATAGTTAAAGATTATATTTTTATTTTACAAAATAAAATTCGACAAATCGTCACCATCATAGTCAATCAATCAAATTAAATTTTATACGGTGCATATATTTAATATTACAATCACAATCAATATAAATATATATATATATATATACACTTTTAATTTTAATTTTAAAACGAGAAATCTCACCTTGATCAGTTGATTTTAATAAAATTAAACAGCGTTTAATTTTACTAGAAATTCCAACTGTTTCCGTTTTTGTCCAAAGCTGTTCCATCACGTAGATCCGGATTTTGCGGTTCTAACGCATTTTATTTCATCGAATTCTGTGTTAATTTGGATAAGATACGCATATTTAAACTTTAAACCATTTAAAAATATAATTAACATGATTAAATATTTAATTATCCTCCTTAATTACATTGATCAGTGAAGAGAATAATAGGGCGCTTTCGTTCTTCTTCCTGGACCATTTTAAAATGTCGTCGTCGTCTAGGATTCCTTCTCACGCCCACCACAAGCAGCCGGAGCCAGATCGTCACCAACCACGTTGTTGTCCTTAGGGTGCTCCGCCATCGCCAGCAAGGGCGGCTCACTCACACCTCCGTTCGCGCTCAGAATGGAGTTCGAACGTCACCACATTGAGGAGCAATTCCGACCAGTATAGGTGCAATTAATCGATCTTGACCGTATGTTTCTGAAGATCAAGAAATCCTCTTTCATCTTTAGTTTGGAGTTTGATTTAATTCATAAGGATTCGGGAGATTTTGGCTTGGGAAAAATCGAAGGATATCAGCCCTTACTGCTGAAGAACGGCGGCTCCAATTAGTATTAGGGTTTTGTAAATTAGGTTTTATAATTAACCTAGGTATTTATAATAAAATATTCTTAAATCCTTTAATTTTTAGAAAAGGCCCGCTAATTCTTAATAACTCCAAATCCGACCCAAAGAATGTTGCCCCCAGCTAAATACCCCTATTTCGGACACAATGGACTTGGTCCCCCCATCAGCCCATTTGATCGTCTCAGCCTAGTTTTCTTTATTTTAAAATATAAAACATTTAATTATTTAATTTGATCATACATTTTAATTTACCGGGACCCCATATTGACTCCAAAAATTCCAGAAAAATTATTTCTATTTATGGTTTGACGATACGGTACTAACAAAATTAATTTCGTCGAACTTGGAGACCGTTTGAAAAAATGGTCATTTTCTGGTCGATCCAAATTGACTGAAATTGACAAAACACGTTTTCTTTTGCCACGCTCACATATTAATTCTAAAAATTATGAAAATTGGAATCTAGCAATAATTTGACATTCGAGATCCAACAAAAGTGGTTTCATCGAAAACGGAGGTCGGTTACAAAATGGCTATTTTTAATATTAAAAAAATATATTCCATAGCGACTATTCTGAATATTTAACTGGCCATAACTTTTTACTCCCTTTATGAAATTTCAATTTTTCAGATTTGTTGGAAAGATATTTTTAAACATATTTAGATATTTTTGGTTTTACTAAAATCCGAATTATTTTGAATCCTGTACATTCTGTCAAAGTTCAAATTCAAATTTTCAAACTGTCGTGCTATTCTAACTCCTTTTATAATTAAATTAAAAAAATTCGTTCTAACTTCGATTTAAATAAATTTTTAATTGTTATTATTTAAAATAAATTATTTTAAATTTTCAAAATCCATTAAAATTGTTAAAATAAATTTTTTAAATTGGTTCCAAAATTCCGGGATGTTACATAAATGCCTCCATCATGGCTTCAAACATGGCTGGGTAATCTGGTGTACCGCTATTTTCCCCTGCAGGAACAGTCCCCTACCAAGTAGTATGTCTTGAAGTACGTCGACTAATTCTAAATCTGAAAATTAGAATGATTAGCCACTTACAAGAAAAACTCCTAAAAGAGTTCAAATGCTACTATACTATATACTACTAAGTAGTATACAACCATCATAAAACTACAAATACGTCTCTCATACGTAATTTCATCTTTGAACTTTGGCTAAAATTGATAACCAGATCTCTGATACTAAATGTGACGACCGCTCATAACCCCTGCACTAAACAAGAGGAATAATGCGCTGAAAGGTGTGTCGGGCAGCAATGGACGTCATCAGGGTTTGATAACACAAACGGTACCTGTCATATTACTCACAACGCAAGGATAAAATATAGTACAACATATACAACAAGCAATAATAGTGAAGCATATTTGAGCATAAAAAATCCAAACTTTCAGAACAACTACAAAGTATGTCCAAACAGCAGGATTACAACATAATGTCTGTACAAATTTGACTCACTATAACACTTAGAGTCAAACATTAAACAGCGGAAAACAAAGGTACTAGATAGTAGTAAAAGATAATACACCGGCCTCCTGCTCGCCTCCGAACTACAACATCGTCCTCAATAAGATTTCACCTGTCACCTGCTACCTAGTCTGCCCATCCAACAATCGGATGAACAACCCAAGGTAATAAGAGGGAAACATAAAACCTTGAGCTAGACAACGGTCATAGTGAGTGATAAAACAACTATCTAACATCAACAATAAAGTATATGAGAATAGGTAGATAAACAAGCTATTCTACCAACACCAGAGAAGAAATAAACTCCATCTTCCCTACATCAAACAATGATAGCCTTTACAACAAGCATTTCAACCATACATCCATGGTAATCCAAACAACCATTCATTCATGGAAACCAGAAGCAATCCATAATAACACTCATAACATCCATATTATTTATCTCACGTAAACCGTCCTGATCGAATTCAACATCCCTTAAGCACAAGCCCCAAAGGCCTAAACCAATATCAGACAAGCACCCAAGAAACATCTCCTTCGACATCAGACAATCTACGTGAGACAGTACAAGCAAAAAATCAACATACATGACTGACTCTGGCCATTACCTCTAATCATGCTTCGTAACCATCGTTAAACGTATGACCGAATAAACACTTTGCCATCAATTGTCAAGGGACAATGGTAAACCCCAGTTCTAGCAAAAGCACCATACGCCATACAACGAAACGTAACTAGGCTCGTGCAAGCTGCCCAGGGTACTCGACCATATAATCAGTCTTTTAGGTATCCCTATTATACCCTTGCCTTGAATCTACTAGAACCTACGATAATGATAATCCCTTGGCCTCAATAACTCTATTCGTCATCACCGGCGACTATCCATAAGCTTAGAACACCTTTGAGCAACCATTACACACGAACTCAAAACATCCTTGAGTTGTCTTCACATTCATTGCTATACAAACGATCAACGAAGCATCACATCACTTCAAACATTCCCACCTTGATATACATCAAAGCCACAACCATTACTGAACCAAACAACATCAATATAAGGCTCATTTTCAATCCATAGCGTTCACCCATTCACTACGAAAAACAAACCATAACTTTCATGCCATTAAACATAGCGTTTCGAAATGCTACCATAACCCTTAATACATGTCGACCCACTATTAATTGGACATGTTGATCCATCAATATGAAGCGGTCGATCCATAGCATTCTACTCGAGCCTGATCCATCAAAAAGTGCAACATATCCGATCCATCACCAAAAGTACGACTGATCCATCAGAAAGTGCAACCAATTTGATCCAACACCAAAAATGCGACCGATCCATCAGAAAGTGCAACCGACTGATCCATAACCAAAAGTGCCACCGATTCATCAAAAAATGCAACCGACCGATCCATCTCCAAAAGTGCGACCGATCCATCAAAAAGTGCAACCAACCGATCCATCACCAAAAGTGCGACCGACCCATCAAAAAATGCAACCGACCTATCCATCTCCAAAAGTGCGATCAATCCATAGCGTTCACCCATTCACTACGAAAAACAAACCATAGCGTTCATGCCATCAACCAAAGCGTTTCGAAGAGCTTCCATAACCCTTAATACATGCTGACCCACTATAGATCAAACATGTCGATCCATCAATATGAAGCGGCCGATCCATAGCATTCTACTCGAGCCCAATCCATCAAAAAGTGCAACTGATCCGATCCATCACCAAAAGTGCGACCAATCCATCTGAAAGTGCAACCGATCTGATCCATCACCAAAAGTGCGACCGATCCATCAGAAAGTGCAACTGACCGATCCATAACCAAAAGTGCGACCGATCCATCAAAAAGTGCAACCAACCGATCCATCTCCAAAAGTGCGACCGATCCATCAAAAAATGCAACCGACCTATCCATCTCCAAAAGTGCGACCGATCCATCAAAAAGTGAAACCGACCGATCCATCACCATAAGTTTGAACGATCCATTAGAAAGTATAACCGACTGATCCATCTCCAAAAGTGCGACCGACCCATCAGAAAGTGAAACCTACCGATCCATCTCCAAAAGTGCGACCGATCCATCAAAAAGTGCAACCTTCGATCCATCAAAAAGAGCAACGACGAATCCATCACCAAAAGTGCGACCGATCCATCAGAAAGTGCAACTGACTGATCCATCTCTAAAAGTGCGACTGACCCATCAGAAAGTGCAACCGACCCATCAGGAAGTGCAACCGACTAACCCGTACACTGAAATGGCCAAACTTCGACCAAATCTTCACCGAACGACAATATCAATGAAACCAACTCACCCAAAACATCCAAATCAACCACAAATATGTTATGAAATCATAACAATATGAAAATGACAATTATCAGCAATATTCACATCAAAATTCACCAAAATCATGATAAATGAACGAATAAACTAGAATAATGGATCTAACTTGCATAAACATATGAAATAACATAGAATTTACCGGTTTTAAGTTGCTAGATTAGATCCTATGGCGATTCATATGAAAATGGACTTACCATGATATAGATCTAGGTGAAAACACTTGAAAATGATGATTTTAAGATCAAACAACTCACATACTTGATTGAATCCGTGTGAGAGATGCATATCACTCAACAAATCTCTAAAACAACTCAAAAACACTTAGATCTAGATCCGGACAGTGAAGAATTTGCTCTAAATTCTTTGATTCGATGAACTCTCTCTTCGATTGGTGTAGATTTAGCTTTAAAAGATGCAGATCTTCAATTCTCTAAGCTTTAATGGTGGAAAAATGAAGAAAAATGGAGTAATGAAGGACCTCTAGCTCTTCCAAATGAGAGAATAAAGAAAGTAAATTATTCTTCATCCCTCTTACCACTTATTTATAGTCTTCTACCAACCCACTAATGGGGCTCTCCAAATCGGCCCATCATGACCTTAAAATTCTGAACAGCCAACTGTAAAACTTAAAACGACGATTCCTCCTAAACCGCTGAGCCAAATCTTTAATGTGACCATTCTATGGAATGAGAATCACCATTTCCTTTCCAATGAAATCAATCTGAGCACCCGATTCAATATAAGTCAGAAGTAATTCCCTGTACAAGACTGACAGGGGCAAAATGGTCACAAATAAAATCGTTGAAAATTATGTACATGTCTCACGGCCCCATAAAAACATATTAAAATATGAGAATGATCCAACCCTCAAGAAATAAAATAAAAATATTTTACGATCCTCCGATACGTAAAATGTGGGCGGTTACATTACAGATGTTAGATTGCTGAGTTGTGAGGGATTTCTCTTGGTTGAAGAGGGAAGCTTACTATGTAGAAATTGTGGTGTTAATGGAGTTGATGGAGTTCTGGTGGTCGTTGATCTAGGAGGTGAGTTCATCTAAGCGAGTTATGGTGGATCGGTGAAAAAACCAATTGATGCAACCTGTATTATGCGAATTACAGAGAAAAGTATATGTAGAGGAGAAGGAGATGAAGAGCAGATATGAATGCAGTAAAGGAGAAGCATGATACTTGTTCCAGCCTATATTTTCATTTCACTATAGCTAATTATATAGCCATACATCATGTTCTGATGTAACCAATTGTAGCTAATTATATAGCCATACATCACATTTTGTTGTAAAGGAGAAGGAGATGGCCATTTGATTGTAACAAAAAAAAGATGCTGAAATAAGAAAAAGTAACATATTCTCTCTAATAATATCCATTGTAATTATTTAACAAAATTTTTGTAGCCTACATGCATGCATCATTGAGTAGTTTGTTATGCCATGTCAGTCTGGGTACCAAGCTGGAGTGCGTATAGTGCGCCTGGTTCTAGCAGGTGGTGACTGGCAGGCCGTATCAACATGTTACCTATAATATAATATAATGCAAGTATTTAAGAGAAATTAAATGAATTCTGAATCTTCGTTAAAACTTACATTATCGATAATGCAAATCATAAACTATGTTGCTTGCACTAATTGTACAAATGCAAGTTACAATCAAACGACAATAGTTGCACATATTACATGACTACGGAAGTTAAATTATTGCATCATTCGTCCTTGAACAACATGTCATTCTAATCACATAACTTGAATTTATTTTTTAAAAAGTGAACAAATTTTTAAAATTTATATAGTATTGTAGAATAAATAAAATCACACAAAATAAACAGAAGGAGAAATCACTAAAGAAAGAGTGAAAAAGTAGTTTTATTTATTGTGTATCTTTTTGTTACATCATTTATGTCGCATAAGCTCATTAATATAGAGACTTCGGAGTTTAATATAAAACTTATCTCATGATGTAGAAATAAAAACAAGAAAAAAATATATTATATCGATGATATATTGACTCTTAAGCATGATCAAGTCTTTATCGACCACGCTGAAAAGGTTTACCGTAAGCAAGAGTAGGGATTTAGTTTTGAACGATTTACTTAACTAGAATTGATTCTCGGTCGGCTTATCTTGAGTAAGATTGATCCTTTTTTGGTCTATTTTGAGCGGGTTTGGGTCTTGGTCGACTTACTGGTTAGCTCCGTTACGAGAAGGATTGATTCTCGGTCGGTTTTCCTTAAGCATGATTGATCCTTGGTTGGTCACCATAAGCAAGATTAAGTACTAGTCGGTTTGGCAAGGATAGAATGGCCTTGAACAGATTCGGTCGACTTAGCCCAGTAGCTTTGCCCTGAACGACTTTAGTAGGCTTAGTTCGATAGCCTTATCTTTAGTAGGTACGGTTCTCTTGGCGCTATGGTTTTTTCCTTAAGCGAATTCAATCGGTTTAGTCATAACTTTTCTTCAGCAGACTCGGCCTGCTTTTAGCCAGAGAGTTTTGAAGATCGGATGCTGATTGGACATGTTTGGACTTGTAAGTTGAAGGATATAAGCTTAACTGGTCGGGGATCTTGACTTGAATTATGCTTGGATTGGTCAAACAGTTTTATATGGACTTCAATTTGCTAAAGAGCATCGATCATTACTGAATTTTAGCTAAGTACTCAGGCAGGAAAGTGACTGAAGTGTCCAATTGTCAGACTTGAATTTTTCGGACATGTTTTCATTCAAAGCACGACTTCTATTTAAAAGGATGTACTTTTAGAGGGGTAAGCCTTAATTCACTTTTGGATCAAATCAGCTTTAATAGGACTTACAAGATTCAAATAAGATCAGATTGGAACTAAATTTAGCACAAATGCCTATAGGACATGGGAAAGGAACTCGGAATATTGAGAAGCAAACCACGCGAGTTGGCACTGACTCATCCTCATTGAGTCGGCACCTACTTGGTTGGGGTGACTACTATGAGAAGCTCCACTACATTTCTACATTGCACATGTACTGATTTGGATAAGTATTGAGTAAGTTATTCACTACTCTTACTTGAATTTGAATGACCTCGAATGATCAATGACGACTGTTAATCGAACTAACTCGGAAGACTCAAGATTGGACAAGCTGACTCAACATACAATAAAGGTAAAACAAAAGCCATAACTCATATATATTGTACTATTTGACTCGACACAGACTCGTCCCATATAAGTCGGCACCGAGTCAAATAGTTAACTCGAATGGCTCGGTGACTCTAGGTGTTGACCTGGTATGATTTTGGATTTCTTCGCACCATGGTGTTTAGCCAAATACTCGATGGCTTTACCTACAAATACTAACTCATCTAAAACTAGAAAGGAGCATGATTGAATCTAAAAGGACACATCATTGCTTTGCTAAATGCCTGACTTTTCTTCACTTATATCTTCTAAACATTTCTCAAACACTTATAACCTAAATCTAAGGGTAACTAGTTAAGATCCAGAGAGATTTAACAAGTAAATAAAATAAAATTAAGTGGACGTAAATCAACGTCAGTCGAACCACTATAAAACTGTGATTATTTTCTATTTTTTACTTGTTGTTTCATTAGATCTGTGTATGATATTATCTAAATTACCATTATGGCTCGTGGTTTGATATTTATTTGAGGTTACTTCCAATTTCGGAGTTAACAATAGCTGAAACGATGTCGAAGAAAAAAATGACATACGACTTTGGGCCATTGAATTAAGTGGAAGTATTTAGTTGCTTTAAATTATTTATATATATGAATAAGGTATAACACATGACATGTATTCTTCATCTTAAATCATATCTTTCTCTACTAAATAAATTAATTAGCAAAGTAATGGCAAATACAAACAATAGCAATATCCCTTAATGTGTTTGTTTTAGTGATTACATATTTTCTTATTTTACTTTGCATTAGTTTACTCTGTATTTATTAGGTTTGTTTTATGTTTTATTAAATTATGTAATGTATTTTATATTAATTTTTTTTGTTGGAAATATGTGTTCGAAGAGATTTTTTTTTTAAAAAAAATGTTGACTCTTCCATTTTACATCCTACTTGAGATGCTAACCCACCACCATTGTCCATTTCAAGATTTTTCACTTTTGTTATTATGAAGTATACAAATGAAAGATAGGCTCTGTCGGCTCTGTCTCGTTCAAGTATATTGTTATGTAACATTATGGGCCTGGGCTAAAGCCCAAACATTAAGTCATGCTGTAAAAACTTGTAACGTGTATAAATACACGATGTAACTCTACAACAAAGTCATAATAAAATTTCTGTTCTTCAAAATCTTTTATGGTATCAGAGCTGTCGAGCTTAACAGCAATCAAGAAAAAAAATCAAAACAAATCAGAGTAGCTGCAATTCTGTTTTAAAACAGAGATCCGTCAGATTTTGTTATCATCATCCAGATCCCTCCTATCAAAAACAGAATTTCTGTTTTATCATTTAGGAGTTGCTACTCAATAATAATAGTTTGTGCCACGCCTATCATTTCAAGCTGCATCAAACTATCATATTAAGTCTGATAAAAGAAAAGTTCTGAAGTCTTGAAGTTGATCATGAAACTCAAGAAAAGAGAATTTGCTGTAAAGAAGTGCCATACCAGAGTGCTTCATCAGAAAGAATCAACCCAAAGGGATTATCAATCATCATCTGAAGCTCTTCAGGTTGCAACATCTACAGCCACATAATTTTTCAAGAATTACTCAATTCAAAGCCTCAAGATACAGTGCTGTTTTGTCATCATCATGGTGGATGATCATAACTCGTCAACAATTCCTCCTGGAAACCAACCACCAATTACTCCTGGAAATTCATCTGCAAATCAAAACCAATCAGCATCAGTGGATCAAAACATGTCAAGTGCAGAATCTCTTGTTAAAACAGGTATAAATCCACAGACTCAACTAATTACCATTCACCTCGAAGAAAACAACTACTTGCTATGGAAATTGCAAGTAGAGACAGCCATTCAAGGCTATGGTCTTGAAGGATACATTCTTGGTACTATTGCTATTCCACCTAAGTTCATAACTGATGCTAATAATAGGGTAGTTAGCAATGATGATTATGTCAAATATCATAGACAGGATAGACTAATCTGTGCATGGTTATTATCATCTATAAGTGAAAAGATCTTATCTCAAGTAATTGGGTGTAAAACAGCCTATGATATTTGGACAACCATAGAAAAGTCTTTTAATACTCAATCATCAGCAAAGACAATGTTCTATAGAAACCAATTACAGACTGCCAGGAAAGATAATCTGTCTATGAGAGAATACTTAACAAAAGTTAAAGAAATATGTGATCATCTTGAGGCAGCAGGTCAAAGAATCAGTGATTCTGAGCACATTTTATCAATTCTAAATGGACTGGGTGAGGAGTACGAAGCTGTTGTAGCAGTTATCACATCTCAAAAAGTGACTAGTTCTATGGAAGATGTACATTCTATTCTTCTTGCACATGAGGCAAGAATTGAAACAAAAAGATCACAATTAAATGAATTATCTGCTAATGTTGCTGAAATCAAAAACAAGAATCAAAACAGAGGAGATTCTTTTAATCAAAGAGGAGGCTCTTCTAATAGAGGCAGAGGAAGAGGAAGGTGGAGCAATAATAATAACAGACCCAAGTGTCAAATTTGTGGAAAAATAGGGCATACAGCTGTGAAGTGCTATTTCAGATTTAATAACAATTATGTTGGTGGTGAAACACAAAGCAGTCAAAGAAAAACAAACCCTACAGCAAATATGGCAAATGTTGAAACTGACAGTCAAAGCAATATGTCAAGAAACAGCCAAACAGATGACATTGGAGATGATAATTGGTATCCAGATTCAGGTGCTACTAATCATATCACAAATAATCTCAACAATCTCAATTTAGGCCAAAGGGAGTACAAAGGTATGAATTCTTTACGTATGGGTAATGGTAGCAGTGCAAACATTACACATATTGGCTTTGGCAGCATAAAAGGTAAAAAGCAACTATACCTCAATGATCTACTTATGGTTCCTCATATAAAAAAGAATTTACTCAGTGTATCACAGTTTGCTAAAGACAATAATGTGTATTTTGAATTTCATCCACATCATTGCTTAGTTAAAGATTTATTGACTGATGAAGTTATTTTGCAGGGTAAAACATGCAATGGACTGTACAAATTCAATGATGTGAATACTGCAAGTAATGGTCAAGAGGAAAACAGTTGCTACCTATCAGAAATTAATGATAAAATCAGTGTATTTGATTTATGGCATATAAAGCTTGGTCATGCTAATGCAAATGTTGTCAAGAAAGTTTTAGACACAAACAAAATTTTATATAACAGCATCCCTATGCCATATGTTTGCACTTTCTGTCAAATGGGCAAAAGTCACAAGTTGCCATTCACAAATTCTTTAACTAATTACACTAAACCACTTGAACTTGTTGCAGCAGACCTATGGGGTCCTGCTTCAACAAATTCAGACTATGGTTTTAACTATTATATTTCCTTTGTTGATTCCTATTCTAGATATACTTGGATATATTTTTTAAAATCCAAGTCTGAAACCAGCAAAGTTGTCATTCATTTTATTAATCAAGCTGAAAAACAAACAGGTGAAAGTTTGAAAATACTACAAACTGATGGAGGTATGGAATTTAAACCTTTAGGTGAATACTTTCAAAAGAAAGGTATAATTCATAGATTAAGTTGTCCATATACCTCTGAGCAGAATGGTTTGGTTGAAAGAAAGCATAGGCATATTGTGGATTGTGGTCTTACTTTATTAGCTCAGAGTAATCTAACTATGAAATTCTGGCCTGATGCTTTTAGCACTTCTGTGTATCTAATAAACAGGTTGCCAACCAAAACTTTGAACAATAAAAGTCCTCTAGAATCTTTATATAATATTAAACCTGATTATGACAGGCTCAAAGTCTTTGGCTGTCTATGCTACCCATACTTAAGGCCATATAACACTCATAAACTAAATTTTAGATCCTCAGCATGCACTTTTATAGGATATGCAAGTGACCAGAAAGGTTACAAATGTCTTGATGAAAAAGGCAAAGTCTACATTAGTAGACACGTTGTGTTTAATGAAAAGGTATTTCCTTTTAAAAATAAAGACATAACTACTACACAAAAAGTATACAATCCAAAGAAGTCAATACCAGGAATACCTCTGTACTCTGACAACAGTACTGAAGACACTGGTGATGGTAGCTCAGACTCTTCTCAACAGCATGTATCATCATCAAGCAATGAGACATCTGAGCCTTCCAATCAACCCAGCAACAATCAGCAACAACGTGAATATCTACAACATGACTCAAGTTCAGAAGCTAGAAATGATCAATCAGATACTAGGAATGATAATAATGAAACTCATGAACAGAGTGAACAAATTCAGACAGGTCATCCAATGATCACTAGATCAAAAAAAGGTATTTTCAAGCCTAAAGTTTATAATGTTATTAGCAATACAGATGAACCAGCAAATTACAATCAAGCCATTAGCAACCAGAACTGGAAACAAGCCATGGATGATGAATATCAAGCCTTGATAAAGAACAAGACCTGGACACTTGTTAAAGCCCCAGCAGACAAAAATATAATAGATAGCAAGTGGACATACAGGCTAAAAAGAAATGCTGATGGATCAATACATAAATACAAGGCAAGACTTGTCGCTAGAGGCTTCACACAACAATATGGTTTTGATTTTGAAGAGACATTTTCTCCAGTTGTTAAACCAACAACTATAAGAATAGTTCTTACCATAGCTCTACACAACAATTGGAGGATACAACAGCTGGATGTAAACAATGCATTTCTGAACAGTGACTTAAAGGAGGAAGTATACATGAGTCAACCTCAGGGATATCAGAAGAATGGAGAGCTTGTTTGTAAATTAAATAAAGCAATTTATGGGCTTAAACAAGCTCCCAGAGTCTGGTTTGATAAATTGAAACTTACTTTAACAAAATTAAAGTTTCAATCTACCAAATCAGATCAGTCTCTGTTTGTCAAAATTACTGATAATATAACTATTTTTGTTTTGATATATGTGGATGATTTAATCATTACAGGAAATAGTGAAACTGAAATCAGAAAACTCATTCAGATTCTTGACAGACAGTTTTCAATCAAAGACTTGGGGGAGCTCAATTATTTCTTAGGCATTGAAGTTATTAAAACATCAAAATCAGAACTATTTTTGAGTCAAAAGAAATATATCAATGAAATTCTTGTTAGAGCAAAGATGGAAGCTGCAAATGCACTACCTACACCAATGATAACAAATCATCAACTATCTAAATACAGGGGAGAAAACATTGTCAATATCAGACAATATAGAAGTCTAGTTGGAGCATTACAATATGCTACCATTACTAGACCTGAAATAACATACTGTGTTAATAAACTTTCACAATTTATGCAGGAGCCAAAAGAAGATCATTGGAAGGCAATGAAAAGAGTGCTCAGATATCTAAAAGGAACTATGGACTATGGTTTACACTTCACACAAAGCAAGCAACTCAATATTATTGGATATAGTGATGCAGACTGGGCAACTGACCCTGATGACAGAAGATCAACTTCAGGCTACTGCATTTATTTAGGAAATAACCCTATATCATGGTGTGCTAAAAAACAATCTACAGTCTCAAGATCCAGTACCGAATCTGAATTCCGAAGTATCGCTAATGCAACTGCTGAAATTATGTGGGTACAATCACTTCTAAGTGAACTCAAAGTTACAATTTCAAAACAGCCAGTACTATGGTGTGACAATCTAAGTGCAGTATCATTATCATCTAATCCTATACTGCATTCAAGAACCAAGCACATGGAAATTGATTTATATTTTGTTCGAGAACAAGTAATCAAGGGAAAACTTCAAATAAATCATGTTCCAGCAAATTATCAGATAGCAGATATTCTTACAAAGCCATTATCAAACAAAATTTTTGCCAGATTAAGATCTGAACTTAAAGTAATGGAAAGATCAAACCTTGGAGAGAAAGCAAAGCTTATAAACTCAGATCTGAAACCTGTAAGGTCTGACAAATCTATATGGAGGCCAACGCAAGTCAACAGTTCAAGTATTGAAGACGTAAAGCCTGCAAAGCAAATCAGCACCTCACATCCAGAAATTGAGAGCATTCGAGGCAGAGACCACTTAAACGAAGCAAGTATAGGCTGAATCCTCGCCATCGCCTGCAAATACTTGAAGATCGAGGCTGATTCAGACTAGTTTCCGAGGAGATTTATCAAATTTCATTTGCTTAAGATGTGGCGGCGGACATTAGAAACCCTAGCTTTCATTTGCGGGGAGATATGAAGTATACAAATGAAAGATAGGCTCTGTCGGCTCTGTCTCGTTCAAGTATATTGTTATGTAACATTATGGGCCTGGGCTAAAGCCCAAACATTAAGTCATGCTGTAAAAACTTGTAACGTGTATAAATACACGATGTAACTCTACAACAAAGTCATAATAAAATTTCTGTTCTTCAAAATCTTTTAGTTATCTACCATCTCTTAACCCCAAATTAATTGTCATCATGTGCCACAAACATTTCAACTATTGATTTTTCATTATCATTAATGTATATGTTATAGTGAATCTTACTGTTGTATTGTGTTTTATTGTGATAAGCGACTCTGATTTCTTATGACATGAAAACAAGTGATAAAGGGAAAAGAAATTGATCATGACATAGTTTTATACTTTTACTAATTTGTATTTACGATCAGCATGCCTGCAAAAACTGAACTTCTGATACTATTGTATATGGATTAATTTGGTTAATCGTCTAGAACATTATGCAATTTAGAGAGTATAAGTGGATACACTGAATCTTAGTGCATCATTATTTATATAGCTTTTCATCGCACAACCAGCTATCACGCGTGTACATAGCTCGATATATGGTTATATACATCCACAACGAACGACAAAATAATCGTTGTAGCACAGCTAAGGGCACAATAAAAGGAAAAGAACAAACGAAATACTCGTCACAGCGCGGACAACTTATCTTCTTTACCAGTGTACGTGATCAGCAAGCCATTTGATCTCTAAAAGAAGAAATTTCTTCGAATATAGGCAACCTTCTACTCCTACTCCTAACCTTCCCCCATTCATTAAACTCCAATGAATCCCCATCCAAATTCAAATTCAAAAATTCCAATTCGAATTCAAACTCTCTCCCCTCATTCTCCTCTCTCCTCATCCCCTCCATCTCCCTCATCAACTCCTCCGCCCTCACAACCGTCTTGTTATCAAACTCCTTTCCCGAAAACCTCCTCCGAACAACATCTTCAAGGACTCTTCTAGCTTCTTCATACTTCCTTTTCTTAACCAAACAATGCCCTAAATTACATGCCTTGTTAGCATCAGGATCAATTGTCTGTGCCTTCTTGTACACAAGCTCGGCTGCATCGTAATTCTTTTTCTGCATGTAAGCCCATCCAAGGTTGCCTAAAACCCTAGCAGTTTCTTGATGAATGGAGACTTGAAACTTCTTTCCATGAGACCTTGCTGTCTTTGTGGTCTTGCCATTGAAGGCTTCTCCTAAGTAGATGGACTTGAGTTTCTGTTTTAAAAGCTCGATTTGCTCGTCTAGGAGGTTGCATTTCTTGTATAGGTCGATGAGGAGATTGTCGAGGGATTCTTGGGCTTGCTTTGAGCATAGGTGACGGAAGGATTTGATAGCCTCGATCGCTTCTTCTGATCTGTTTTGTTGCTTCATTACTACAGACATGTCTTTGAGGGCGCTGTCTACACGATCTCCTGAGTTTATTGCTTTCCAGAACCATATGATTGATGCATCGAAGTCTTTCTCCACTAACTGTACTTGTTTTTAAAATTTTGATAGTGTTAGTTAATGGCAAAAACGAGGATGGATGTAATCTGCATGTACTTCATAAACTTCCATGCAACTGGATCGTTATGTATGCCATGTGTTAATAAGTATAGCCGCAGCTTGGATAACTGACAAAGATATTGGTTGACAAATGACACGATTAACTTCACCTTATTGACATCTTGATGATTTATGATTTATCATCGTAATAAGGCTGTGTATTGCCACTGAAAATAACAAGAGAAATACTGATAAACCATAGTAAATACTATTAATTTGGACTTGTAAATTGCAATATAGTGTGACTCATACTTTAGCTGAATCTGAATTATCTCCACTGAGATTACAGATCAGTTATCTACTCTACACCTATAGTGAATCTTTATGTACAGAATTTCAACCATATAAAAAAAGCAGTGTAAAGGGTAATTCTAATTAAAATCGCTACGTGTGATATGGGACTGAATTACCTAGAAAATACTAGACATTGATTTGATAAATGCTTCAGTAAAACTTTTAAAAGCCAGATTGTTGAGCAAGTCGTTTCTATTTCTATAATTATTGCTCTATTATTTCTAACCACTCCTCTCAACTAAACTTGTGTACAAGCAAAGATGCTTGCACATGTACGAGTTCCATGATGATCTCCTCATCTCTCCATACTTATCGAGACTATGAAGGAAGCATAGGTTGTTGTTATAAGCTATTAACTTACTACTATTAGTAATTAGTGTATGTAGAACATTTTTTTTTGTATATTTATTTATTTCTCTTTTAAATTTTGTAGATCTTATATCATATAGTTCATTTGGATGTAATTTGTTTAACCCCTAAAATATGATTCAGTAAGCTTCACATACACAACTCTAGGCTATCAAATCCATTGTCGTGATTTAAACTTGAACATGGTTTATAATATATCACAAAGCCAGCCAAGAAAATACAAAAATGCTGCTAGTTCATGGGAGCAAATTACATTGAAAACTATAATGCAGAGACAGTATATAGATCCCATGATTACATCAAGGGACATATATATTATATAGTCAAAGGTAAAAAGATAAAATGAAATGCAATAATAATAAAAATAAAAAATAAAGTACCTGAAGGTGTTTAGCTCTAACATAAGGACTATCACCAGATGGAACTTTATGAATTACATGAAATAGTTCTTCTTTCTTCATCGTTTTTGCCTCCATTAATATTCTTTCTTATTAAGAAAAATATATATTTTATTTCCAAAACGGATATCGTAGTAGTAGAATGTACGAGAAGATTAGGAGTTAAATAAAGGATACGAATAATTGAACTTGGACGAGAATGCGTCCTGGGACATAATGGAGACAGTGTGGGTTTCCGGTTCATTAACTAAACATGTGAGGCCACGTGTATTTTGTGGGTCGGGTATTAACAGTGAGAAGTTAAAGAAAGAGGCTGCAACTGCGTGCACCCTTGTCTCCAACAATTTCCTGATCCAAACTTACATACTCGCTTTAAACTATGGTTCTACTTTTTTTTTTTTTTTTTTTTAAGCAAGAGTACTTAATTACATTAAAAAAACCAGGTATATAAGGTTTGAGTTGGCAACAGATACCTCAAACACATACTATACAAAAGATTATAAAAGCCAACTCCAACCGGAGAAAAACAACACACAAAACAAAACACCACTCCAAAAGACACTGAATACACTTAACAATCCAACCAACGGACCAAAGCCCATATAGCAGCACCTTAACTATCCACCTTGTCCAGAAAACCTTTGCCAAACCAACACTAAACAACACCAAAGAAAACTCAGCAACAAACCAAAACCGTCAGAAGAAACAAACCTCCAAGTACTGAAAAGAGAAATCAACCAACACCACATACAAGACTTAAAGCAAATTCTAACTTTTCTTCGTTATACCTCCATTGGTAACACCCCCTCCTTTTGCTTTTCTTGCTTTAGATCGTGTTTGATATTGTTGCATAAGTTTTGTCCACTATGGATTATCTTCTACCAAGGGTTCATTATACACTAGCTTATTCACCTCTTTGTATTTGTCAGTTTTAACATTTGTTCTCCTCTTTTTGAAGCTATTCGCAGAACTGTAAGAACTAAAAGGACTGTCGGAGTCATTCATAAAAGCATTTTTACTTACGCCATCCTCACCATTTTGAAACTCACTGCAACCCTCAACTCCATTGACACCGTCCCTTTCTTCTAGACCTTCAGATTCCATATTAGAGTCTAAATTTTCAGTTTCTTTCACCACATCTTTGTCTGACTTGTTAACAGTATGTTCATATACATTAGCATTTGCATATTTATCTACTGGTCTATTCATTTCAGATATATCCTTGAACTGAACAACATTATTATCCATAGATTGTTCATTTATAAGAGGAATCTAACCATTACTATTTCCAGTTTCATCAACAGCTTCTTTATTTATATGAGAGTTGTTCTGACCCCCATTTTCCATATGTAATTGTTTAACCTGATTATCATTATCCTCATCGATGTCCATACTCAAGTCAGATTTAACAATTTCTTTTGGCATTCATACTCTTTTGGATCTACATAACTCACTAGAATGTCCAAACACCTTGCAGTAAGAGCATGCAGCAGGAGACCATTCATATTGAATATTTTGCCAAACTAGTTCACCATTAAAATATTGAATTGGAACTGATTTTGGAAAATTAAATTCTATATCAACTTCGACCAAAACTCCAGCATATGAAATACGAGTTTGATCTTCAGTAACACTGTCTAGTCTTAAGGACGACCTAAAATTGATGCAATCCTAATAATAGCTTCAGTAGACCAGAAATCCAGATCTAGGTTGGGAAATTTAACCCATATTGGAATTGAGTTAAGAAATTCTCTATTCAACTTAATTACAAATTCATATGTTTTCATGAAAACCAGACTGTTATCATAATAATACGGTCTAGATGATAGTAAACGATCGCAATCCTCAATTAACTCACACTTAATGATGAAAAATCCATTGTCTCTGGTATAAAGTTTGTAACTGTCTTTCAGTTCCCAGTTCCTTGTTGAGATTTGTGATACGCAAATCAAAATTGTAGACAACAAATTTTCTATGTGGATCCATTTTTGGCGGAGATATTTGTTGCTACTTTTGTGGGATATTTGAAAATGAAGGCAAGGATTATTTGGTGCTTATCCAAATAGATATATTTGAGATATATGAGGATATATTTGAGATATATGAGGATAATTTGGGTGACAAGTTACTCTATAAAAGGCCTACATGATATCTTCATTATGTGGTGGAAAAATTTGCCATTGTTCTTCATTATCTTTCTCCTCAAATTGTTTAGCCATTAGATATTCTCTACCTATTTCTCAATAAGGTTATTGATTCAAGTTGTGTTTGTTTAACGATAGTTGAGATCGGTTGTAAACAATATTTTGGTGAATCAATAAAGAGGGTGGTTGGGTGGAATATCGTGTGTTCATATTTCCGATATTTTTTTTGTGCTTTTGTTTGTTATTCAATCACATTCATCTTCAAGTGATTGGGGGAAAAAGATTCATTTTGTTTTTGGGTGTTTTGTCAAAACTTCCGCTGCGCACAAAACCCCAACAGTTGGTATCAGAGCTCAGATCACCGCATAGCTTGGAGTGTTTGTTGGATCGAAAAAAAAAATTGATTTTTTGTTTGAAAAAAAATTGATTTTTTTTTTATGTCGGAGATGATGACGTTGTCGAAGATGGCTATTTTGAATGGGAGGAATTGGGGTATATGGAAGCCAAAGATGGAGGACGTTCTATATCTCAATGATTTGCATGATCCCATTGATGGAAATGGGGAGAAGCCCTCGAATATGGATGAGGGAAAGTGGAAGAAAATGGACATAAAGGCGATTGCGTTGATTCGCCAATATTTGGATGATTCTGTGTTCCACCATGTGGCTAGTTGTGAATCCGCAAAGGCGTTGTGGGACAAATTAGTATCGCTGTATGAATCAAAGAGTGCTACAAGCAAGGCTTTTCAGGTTCGAAAGTTGGTGCAACTTCGATTGGATGAGGAGAAGTCTGTTGCAGAGCATTTGAACGAGTTTCAAGATGTCATCAATCAATTGGCAAACATGAAGGTCAATTTTGATGATGAGTTGCAGGCTCTTTTGTTGATGAGTTCTCTTTCAGAAAGCTGGGAGACTTTGGTTGTTTCATTGAGTAATTCCAATGCTAATGGAACTATCTCTTTGGAAATGGTTCGAAGCAGTCTTTTGAATGAGGAGCTAAGGAGAAAAGGGTCAGAGTTGAAATCGGTTCAAACTGAGGCGATGGTAGCAAGGGACTCGGGTAAAGATACAAGGAAGAAGAAAGGTGCTATCTTTTGTCATTATTGTGATAAGAAAGGCCACAAGCGCAATGATTGCTATTCATATATACGAGATATGAAGAAGAAGAAGGCGCAAGGTGATAATAATAGTGATGAGGCACAGGCAGGCTTTGCTGAAGGTACCGAAGGCGATTCTTCATGTGATGTCCTATTTAGTGTTGTGGAGCCTTGGAAGATGGATTCAAGAGCCAGTTTTCACATATGTCGAGATGTGAAAAGTTTTTCTTCGTTTGAGAAGAGTGTTGGCATGATAAAGACGGCCAATGGAGTAGAGCTACCAATTTGTGGAGTTGGAGCTGTTAGGTTTCGGATGCATGATGGAGTGGAGAGAGAAGTTGCCGGTGTGAGGCACATACCCACTTGTTCGCATAACCTCATATCTCTCGGTCAGTTAAATCGCCGCAGTTGCACTTATGAGACTCGAGGTGGAGTTTTGAGAGTGAAGAAGGGTGGTCGTGTGATGATGCGAGGAGTTTTGGAGGAGGGGAACCTATATAGTTTGGTCGGTTCAGTGGTCAACAGTGGAAGGCGGGTGACGGTTGAAGAACCTAGTCCATAGCAAGGTGGAGAGGTTAATATGGTCACTGCTGATGGTCCTAAGGTGGAGGATCATGGTATCGACAAGGGTCTAGATGTTGATGATGCTCGAGGGATACCGGAGATGAATAGATCATGTCAAGCAGAAGACGGATGTCGAGTTGTGAAATCCACAAAGACAAGATGGAGGTCTTTGTGGTATTACAAATGCTTTTGAAGATCGCTATTGGCGTGGTGCACGATGAGGGAGGTGCACCATTAGTGGGCGATGGTGGAGGTTTGTAATGATGTTAATTGAGAAAAGAAGGTTGAAAGTGAGAGCTAAGTTGGCTAGTGTTGAGTGGAGGAGATGTTGTGATTTGGTATCAAGGTGGAGTGTTGAGATTTGTGATACGCAAATCACAATTGTAGGCAACAAATTTTCTATGTGGATCCATTTTTGGTGGAGATATTTGTTGCTACTTTTGTGGGATATTTGAAAATGAAGGCAAGGATTATTTGGTGCTTATCCAAATAGATATATTTGAGATATATGAGGATATATTTGAGATATATGAGGATAATTTGGGTGACAAGTTACTCTATAAAAGGCCTACATGATATCTTCATTATGTGGTGGAAAAATTTGCCATTGTTCTTCATTATCTTTCTCCTCAAATTGTTTAGCCATTAGATATTCTCTACCTATTTCTCAATAAGGTTATTGATTCAAGTTGTGTTTGTTTAACGATAGTTGAGATCGGTTGTAAATAATATTTTGTGAATCAATAAAGAGGGTGGTTGGGTGGAATATCGTGTGTTCATATTTCCGATATTTTTTGTGTGTTGTTGTTTGTTATTCAATCACATTCATCTTCAAGTGATTGAGTGAAAAAGATTCATTTTGTTTTTGGGTGTTTTGTCAAAACTTCCGCTGCACACAAAACCCCAACATTCCTATCATTATGATCTTTCAAGTAATTGTAAAAAGGTTTTCTTCCATACACATAGAACACGATAGAATTTAACCATTTACTCCTAGCAGAGCTGACTAAATCCTCATTGATCACTGCGATTTTAAGGTTATCTTGAACAACAAGCTCATAGAAAGATTACTGAACCGCGTTTTGATGTAAATGCTTATCCTGTATGGTTTCTAACCAAGATTTAGGTTTTCGAAGATTTACCTTTAAATCAGTAGATTGCTTCTTCAAGTCTAGTTCTGGAAACTCGAAAGTAGAATCCAGATCTGGAGCATTAACTTTATTTCCTGATGAAGAACCAAAATGATGTGCATGTTGCTTAGATGATCTATTATCTGGCGTAATAGCAGATCTATAATCTGAAGCTTTTGAAAGTGTCGATAGACGACTTTAGGCAGGATCAGTAATATGGATATGCGGAATATATGATATATACTAAGAAAGATCTCACAGTAGCAATATCACAGATAAGTAAATGCAGTAATAGAAAAATCACACCAGGGCTTTTTATACTGGTTCGGAGCACCGTCCTACGTCCAGTCCCAGACCTCTCTCTGGAATTTCACTAATCAACAACCTCGCTTCACCCGGAGGAACAGGTTCACAACACACCACTTGATTTCACGGGCTACAAGCTTACCCACTTGATTTCATGGGCCACAAGCTTACCCACTTGATTTCACGGGCCACAAGCTTACCCACTTGATTTCACGGGCCACAAGCTTACCCACCTGATTTGAACGGCTACAGGCTTACCGGAATTTCAATACAAAGTAGTTGATGGTTGACTATATATTGTGTCTTCAATACACGGACTAGTCACTTGTAGTACACCCTTCCTATAATCTTATCCTCGAGTATATACTTTGAATGCGTAGATTTAAGGAAGTAGAATGCTTGTTGAATCAAATGATATTAAATTGATTCAAGGATTCAACAAGTATTTAAATTTGGATAGCTTTTAGAATGCAAGAGTATTTAGAAAGTAAGATCAGAAACTACAGAAAGAATCGGTGATTTGAAAGTATGATTTCAAGTCTATTTATAGTGTAGAATAGTTGCATTCCTTCATGAAGAGTTTCTACAAAAAGTTATATCCGTTTCCATTGAAAATTGAAGAGAAAACTCTTGATGAATGGAAGCAACCCTTCATAAAAAAGGCTTGTTGTTCGGGACCGGTCGACTGGTTAAGTTTCTGGAAATTAAAGAATAAAAAAATAGCCGTTATGTGCAGAAACAGTAAAACCGGTCGACCGGTCCTTTTTGGGCAGTCGACCGTTTTCTGGCTATGGACCAGAGGACCTCGGTCCATAGTCTATATCACTCTGCACTCTTTCCCGGTCGGAGCCTGGACCGTTTGGGCTTTTTCTATGACTTTTCAATTCCTCAAATATACAGATTTCAGCAACGAAGTTTTGTGCATTCGTGTTATACTTTGAGGATAGATTTTAACATATTTCTAACACGACTCAAAGTAAAAAAACCTTAGCTCTATGAAATGATCTTCATTGCACCTTTATATGTTGGCATCGATCAAAATATTGTCTCAACATTCTCCCCCTTTTTGATTGATGACAACACCTTAGATATTCTCCCTCTGAATATAATGCTCCCCCTGAATGTCTGCAACATTTGTTAGTCCATAATATAAATGATCTTACCTTTTGATTTCTGCATTAACAAATGTTAGCTTACATATACTATTATCATGTTAAGCACATAATTTTAAATGATAGTATATGTAATGTATTATCATAAGAGAAAATATTTCTCCCCCTTTGTCATCGATTAAAAAGAATAAATACCATAATAGACACAGTAATCGAGAGTAGTAGAGAATACAAATAATTATAGCACGTTTAGGAGATACTGAATAACCTTCTCTTTGTTGTGGTGTACCTGCAAAAAATATAACATATATAGTTTGGTACTCACTTGCTTTGTTTGGTTCCATGGGTTAGATGGAAGGTAACCATACCCAAGAGGGTTTAATGGTACCTTTAAAGATAAAATTTTCATTATTAACTATTAAATCAAAATAATCATCGATAGATTTTTCTCTGTTTTTCCAACTTACAGGAACCCAAATACTTAAGTAATCTCTAGTGATATTCCTTTTCGTACATCTATATTTATTATAAATACCACTAGTCATAGAAGTATTCGAATTTCTATAATAATCGGGTTTTGGATATGCATTAGTACTAGCAGTGATATTCTTACTGTACATAAAAGCATATCTAGTACTATTTCTATGATTGGTTTTACTATATCCTATACTACTTTTGTCATGTAAAGGTCGAGATCTAGACAAAATCATGTTTAAATCATTTTGACCTTTATTAAATTTCGCGAACTTATTTGTACATTTGATTCCACAGTCACGATTGATATTTTTAAAAGAAACCTTGTTATTAATACCCTTATTTAATTCAGAATTCTTCCTTTTTAAAGTTCTATTCTTATTTTCGAGACAACTAATTTGAGATTCTGAATTATATAAAGATGATTGTAATTTTCCTTTTGATTCAGAGATTGCATTTTGCAAAATTTTACTATTCACCTTTAAGAACTCACATTCTTTAGATAATTCCAAATTCTTTTTAGTTAGAGCTCCATTCTCTTTTTCAAGAGACGATATTAAAGAACTTGAATTATTTAAAGAATCTCCAAATGATTTATTTCTATTTTGCAAAAGATCAATTTCCTTTAAAAGAACTTTGTTTTTATCTTCTAGTCGTTCAATTTCTTTTTGAAGGAAATCTTTTTGAAAAACAAGCTCTTCTAAGGTATTTTCAAAACATTTGGCTTGTTTTACCAAATGATTGTTTTCTTCTTTTAATTTGGAATTTTCTTACTTGTAATTTTTTGACATAGCTAAAACGACTGTATTGAGTTTCAATAATTTTTCATGGTCTAACAAAAGATCTTTAAATAATGAATCTACACATACCGATTATGATCTGACTTTAGCCATGAGACATTTGCTTCCTTGCTCTCTTGATTCGGCTTTGTTGCTCTTCCACTTTCTAATCCCTTGACTAGACTTCTTTATTGCCATTTGTTCTAAGATGTTGTTACGATCTCTAGAACACCAGGCTCTGATAACAATTGAAAGTGTCGATAGATGACTTTAGGCAGGATCAGTAATATGGATATGCGGAATATATGATATATACTAAGAAAGATCTCACAGTAGCAATATCACAGATAAGTAAATGCAGTAATAGAAAAATCACACCAGGGCTTTTTATACTGGTTCGGAGCACCGTCCTATGTCCAGTCCCAGACCTCTCTCTGGAATTTCACTAATCAACAACCTCGCTTCACCCGGAGGAACAGGTTCACAACACACCACTTGATTTCACGGGCTACAAGCTTACCCACTTGATTTCACGGGCCACAAGCTTACCCACTTAATTTCACGGGCCACAAGCTTACCCACTTAATTTCACGGGCCACAAGCTTACCCACCTGATTTGAACGGCTACAGGCTTACCGGAATTTCAATACAAAGTAGTTGATGGTTGACTATATATTGTGTCTTCAATACACGGACTAGTCACTTGTAGTACACCCTTCCTATAATCTTATCCTCAAGTATATACTTTGAATGCGTAGATTTAAGGAAGTAGAATGCTTGTTGAATCAAATGATATTAAATTGATTCAAGGAATCAACAAGTATTTGAATTTGGAGAGCTTTTAGAATGCAAGAGTATTTAGAAAGTAAGATCAGAAACTAGAGAAAGAATCAGTGATTTGAAAGTATGACTTCAAGTCTATTTATAGTGTAGAATAGTTGCATTCCTTCATGAAGAGTTTCTACAAAAAGTTATATCCGTTTCCATTGAAAATTGAAAAGAAAACTCTTGATGAATGGAAGCAACCCTTCATGAAAAAGGCTTGCTGTTCGGGACTGGTCGACTGGTTGAAAATCACCGGTCGACTGGTTAAGTTTCTGGAAATTAAAGAATCAAAAAAATAGCCGTTATGTGCAGAAACAGTAAAACCGGTCGACCGGTCCTTTTTTGGTCGGTCGACCGTTTTCTGGCTATGGACCAGAGGATCTCGGTCCATAGTCTATATCACTCTGCACTCTTTCCCGGTCGGAGCCTGGACCGTTTGGGCTTTTTCTATGACTTTTCAATTCCTCAAATATATAGATTTCAGCAATGAAGTTTTGTGCATTCGTGTTATACTTTGAGAATAGATTTTAACATATTTCTAACACGACTCAAAGCAAAAAAACCTTAGCTCTATGAAATGATCTTCATTGCACCTTTATATGTTGGCATCGATCAAAATCTGGTCTCAATAGCTTTGTTTGGGGATTTCTTTGTCCGTGAATTTGGAGAAATTTGAGAAGAGAAGGACAGGATCACCATTATTCTGGAAAAACTGTTTCTCTGTCTTTAAACTTTAGTTTCCCCAAATAGAAAACGAGTTCAGACGCCTATTAAACAGACATCTGAGCTTCAGGCATCTATCCAAGAGGCGTTCAAAAAAAAAAATCAGATGCGTGTCGACTGAGTGTTTGAAACACAGACTGACTCCCAAAAATTTATTAATTTTTATTCAATTTTAACGGTAGAAAAAACAAAATGTGATAGCATTTGAAAAGACGTCCAAGGATGAGGCGTTTGTTCAAATAAGGCATCGTTTTTATGCGTTGTTTGAATAGCCACTCTGTTATGTGACAATTGTTGGAACAAAGTTCCTTTTTCTTCTGCGTAGGGCGCAGGCATATGAGTTGTTACATATATTCGTGTAACAAAAGGAATTCGTGATGTTACGTGCCTACGAATTCATTTATACTTCGCTCCTCTAATTTATTTCGTGATGTTAGACTTCTTATTCAAACTTTTCATTCCTCCTTAACAATGCACGAGACAATCCTAACACACCCCACCCCTGACGTCCGTTCAAACATTGTCTTTCCTAATTATGTTCTTGTACCAGAACATCTGAATTTTGAGCCGATAACAAAATATATACTCTATTGGAGATGAAAATGAATGTATATATTAAAAAAACGTAGTTTTCACATTCTGTTGGAGATGCTCTAAGTACCAAAAAGTTATTAAACAATGCTAGAGCGGCCGATGATTTTATGGTGAAAAAATGATAATTTTTTGATGTACGACTGTAATTCAACAGACCAAATAAATCCTGTGGCTGCTACTGTTTCCGTATTAATTTACCTATACATATCCGATTGAAGTAGCATTTTCAAAAGATATATTATATCCAAAATCTTGTTGGGTTATGCTGCAAAAATCGATGAAGTTGCCACGTTTTTCATCGTGTAAAAAACAGTAATATCGTTGGAAACTTCAATTTTCAAAGGGCTCTGTAACTTTAATTTCACCATCTATTCAAAAACTTTGGTTTTCAGTTGATTGACAGACACATTATAAGAATGTTAAATTAAATGCATATATGTACACACATACGCGTGCATGCATACACACACATTGTAAGAATGTTAAGTGTGGATCAAAAGTAAATTCATTTGGTAAAACGAATGAATAGAACGCTGGTATTTTATGCATTTTAATTATATAATGTAAAATTCTTTTGCGAAAGCAAATGAATTTCTAAAATTTAAATAGTGTTGTAAAATAAAGAAAAAAACAAGAATAAATAGAAGGAGAAACCATTCAAAAGACTGAAAAATCAGTTTTATTCATTGTGGTCTTTTAGGTGCATCATTTACATTACGTAAACTCTTTAATATAGAGAATTTGGGGTTTGAGATAGAACTTATCTCATGACTAAGACTAAAAAAAATGCCAAAATTCAAATATTATATCAATGGTATATTCACTCTTGTAATTAATAAATATTATAACATTTCCCCTTGAATATGCGTTTTCAGAATCTTGGATGTTCATACGATGACCGGATGCTTCTTTCCCTCATTACTATCTTGGCAATATATATTTATTCAGTTGATATCGGTGTTTTCATGATCCTTCCCAACTGCAGTTCGATTTCAGATAACCCTAAATCATGGATCATTATGGTCTGGACTCAATCAAAGCTCAGTGCACACAGACCCAGGTCCGACATTTGAACCAGCGGTTCAATCTTTAATTTTACTAGATTGAACCATAGTTTTCTATTTTTTTCCCTGCTTTTCCACTATATGATTCTACCTTATTCTCATTACTTATACCATTTTGACGAAAGTAAATGAATATATTGCAAAAATTATCATTTCAAAATCTTAAACAATAAACCCCACCATTACATTTTTCATCATTGTAATCACCTTCGAGACCACTGCGAGTTTCGTCAAGTTTGACGTCTCTAAACTTATGTTGTTGTTAACTGCTACCTTGTATAAATAACCTTGTTTATTGTGACACCCCGTATTTTTACGCTTTAAAAATAAGAAATTTACGTACGTATGTGATGATACGCAAGCGTATAAACTAATGAACTATGAAAATAAAAGATATTCTGTTTATACTTTTAGAATTAAGTTAAACGGAATTTACCATTGCGTTCGTCTCGGAAAAATACGCGAAATAGAGTCCGAGTTTTCGAGAATCGGAGCCCGTATGACCCAGTTAAGGCCCATATCGATTTTCAGGAAATTTCAAGTATGAAACAACTCGAAAACTCAGAAGTTTGGTCCAGGCGGGGTAGGCGGGAATTTTCCCGCCAAAGCCCATGTCGACTGGGGAGTCGACAGGGCTGTCGACACCACAGGACCCAAGTCGACAGGGCTGTCGACTTGGGCGTCGACTGGGCCCAAAAACACACTTCTGTGTGTTACGGCCTGGTGCACCTGGTCATCTGTTTTGGTCTAGTCTGGTGGCCTGAGACGGGTTTTAAAGGTTCAGATTGGTCCTAGGGTTAATCCTAAGGTCCTAATCACTCCTAATCTCTATAAATAAGCCCCTAACCTACCCCTAAATCCTCATTATTCATTCATGCAACTAAACTATGGCAAAATTATTACTCTCATGGCCTCCACTTTCATTCTAAAATTCCTAAGTAAATTCCTATGAGAGGTTTCATGATCATGTGAGTGTTAGAGAGTCTCTATGTTAGTATGAGAGCTTCTCAAGTTGATTTCAAGGCAAAAGCTTTGATCTTTGTTCATAAAGATGGGGTTTTTATTGATTTGGAGCGTTCATCTTTGGGTTTTTGGATGATGGCATGCATAGGCTTCATCACAATCTTTGTTTTGCATTTCGATTTCTGCCTTCATAGCAATGTAAGCCCTTTCCCTACTCTTAGATATTAACTATGAAGTTAAATGTTCATGTTGCAAGTTTGGGTTTGATCATTGAGAATGATACATGCTATCATGTCATGCAAGTTTATGAAGTCATTATCTTGATCTTGTGAGCTAAAAGCTACAACCTTTGTGTTGAAATGTTGCATTATGCAACATGAGAACCTTCATAATCTTTATGTCAACTTGCATATGAAGTCATAACCCTTATATGATGATATATGCGAGTTACTAGTCATCATTCCATGTCTTTTGTCACCATGATTCGTTTATGTGCCAAGTTTGGGTTTATGCATGTTTTTGAGGCTTAAGAATGTAACGTGCAAGTTAATGAACACATTTGTGCCTCATTTGCCACCATGATTAACTTGTGGCTTAATATCCATTATTGCCATGCCTTTGCCAAGTCTATTCTTTTAATCCATTACGTTGTTGCGAACGTATATGCGAGTTTAAAAGCGTTGGGTTATGTTATGGGAAATTTCTAATGACATAAAAACATAAGCTTGGGAATTTACCTATTAAGTTAGGTCTACCCATTGGGAATTTACCTATTAAGTTAGGTCTACCCAATTGCTTGAAAACTTGTAATGTGTTTTGGAAACACGATGGACATGACACTTAGAAAATATAAGTGTGACCAACTCGAGGTTGGGTTGAGTTTGCAACATAAAGCTACCCGGAACCGACCGGCCTAACTAGTAGTTGCAAACAATAAGACCCAATGTGAGAAGTTGGTCATGTTGTGCTTGGACCCGAGGTTAGACCAAGTTGTGGTGTAAAGCTACCCGGAACCGACCGGCTTAACTAGTAACCACAACAAAGTCTAATGTGAGAGGTTGAGGTGCATTAAGTAATTAATGCCACATGATAGGGTTAAGTTAATTTGATTAATGACTCTTAACCAAATATGACATGGACAAATGGGTTAAGTAAATTGATTAAGCTAATGATACTTAACAAAACATGACAAGGTTGGGTAGGTTAAGTAACTTGATTTGCCAAATGACACTTAACCATTTTTATACGACTAGTGGGAGGGGTTAAGTTAACCAACACTTAACCAAACCAACATGTGAATTTGATACGGTTAATTAAGCTTTCCTAATTACGCTTAACCGTATAATACAGTTAGGGGATGTGGTTAAGTTAATCTAGACTTAACCCATCCAATTCAGTGATTTTGAAGTGGTTAAGTTAACCAACACTTAACTAATCTAACTCAGTAATTTTGAAGTGATTAAGTAACCTATACTTAAACACTCCAACTTGGTTATTTGATAAGGTTAAGTTAACCAATACTTAACCAATCTAACGTGATAACATGATAAGGCTAAGTCACGAATCGTTTGAATACACTTGACCAATTTGACTCAGTAATTTGATAGGGTCAAGTTAATACATACTTAACCAACTTGAACATGGTTTGTAGGGTTAGGTCTTGGACTTGGATACTTAGCCAATTTTGACATGATTTGTAGGCGGGATTAAGTCATGAACTTAAGTGACACTTAATCCATTACATAAACCCTAATTCGGAGAATTAGGTGGATAACCATAATTAACAAGAATAACGAGAATAAGGCTAAGTGGTAAACCTTAGTTGAAGAATAGCTAAGTAATAATTCTTAGTCAAGGATATTTGGACCAGTTCATAGATAGATGAGTAACCTGATACGGTAGGTCATCGTTTAAGCACACGAGTAGGAGCAAGTTATCTGATTTAGATAAAGGCTCCAGCGAACTGGGTAACGAAGCAACGGCTTCGGGGAACGTGAGGATATTCTTGGTATCCCTCTGTGAGCTGCCAGGTGATCATACTAGGCTCATGAGAGGTTAAGGTCTGCGTTAGAAGAACCAAGAGTATGCCTTGGTTGCTATACGAGCGACCTAAAGACGGGGATGGATAGGGGATAGTCGACGATACACGATCGTGCCCTAGATAGCATTTCGTCAGGCTACCTACCATCTTTGGTCAAGCGTGTACGTACGGAAAGGCAGAGAACACCCAAAAGACCATAGTTGCTATCTAATTATGGTTGCGGTAGGGCTAGATTGTGGGTTGGCCAGTAGTGTGTTCTCATACAGGATTTATCCTGTCTTGTCTTTCGCTAGTTGAGGGAGTGGTTTCGTGGGACCATAGCCACGTATAGAAAAAAACAGACCTTAGCATCTACATCGGCAGATAAATCGAAAGCTCCCGACCGAGTCCTGTATTTCCTGGTCTGCCCTGTGACAGGACTCGGATGGCACGATGTGATACATGTGCATACAGTCATGGAAAAACGATTCACGATGAATGCGTGGGAAAAAGGGCGCGGTTGACGGTTAGCGTAAATCCTAGTGGCCCTGGGTGGTTGAACCAAAACCGAGATACGAAAACGTGCAATAGGTAAGCATAATCCCTAGTAGTCCTAGGTAGCATAAGTCCTAGTTGTACAAACAATGATTCATGTTGAAAGACCCTAGTTAGATATAGGGTGACAGTCCAAAACGATCTTAAGGATCATGGAACTATGTTAAAGTAGTATAGAATCTCATGGGAAAGCCCGTATGGTCTACGGCAAGGGACTGAACATTTACATGGAATAAAACATACGAGTAGAGTAACCTATATATGCGATATATTAGGTTGACATGGACCATTACACGACTTTTGAGTAAGGGTCATTCACAGTTAACATATGATACGGTGGGGATACTAGTACGGTAGGTGCAGAGCTAAAAGACAGGATAGATACCATGGGATGTTATACGTGATAGATATCTTGGGGATATTATACTTGACAGGAACTTGACGATGGGATACCTTGTTTTATCTTGACACCGTAATTTATCATGACACCTTAGTTTATCCGAGTTCAGTAGTTCATCCTGTTATTTTGATTTAGCTTATCTATCTTGTCATCATGCTTATGTTCATCTCAGTTTCTCATGTCAGTTAACTTTACTAGTTTTTATGCTGATAGTAGATAGGGCTTACTCAGTCTTTTTGACTGACCCGTTTTGTTTCGCCTCTTTTCTTCCGTTTCCCCCCCCCCCAGGTTACAGGGAGGAAATACTATTGTTTAGTTCGGACTTCTTCTGCTTGAAGGTCATCATGGATGGCTTGGACTTTACTTGGCTATGGCTACTTTACTGTTTTACTTGGGGAATAAATTTTGGAAAAAGTCTTTATGCTTCTTTACTATTGCAAGACAGGTTTTGATGTACTCTAATGTAAAAGGCTTTAGACCTTAATTATTAATGTTTATGAAAGTTCGATTTTACTTCCGCTATTTTATATGTTCTGTCTTGTGATATTTCTGTGCATGTTTACCAATAATGCCCCTCTAAAGCTAGTGCATTCCTTTGCGAGTGACCCTAGCGGAGGCGGGGTGTTACATTTGGTATCAGAGCAGAAGGTTACCAGGCTGGGCAAAAGTTTTTAAAGACCTTCTGAAAACTACTTGAAAACCGTTTACAAAGAAGCATTTTACAAGAAAAACTTTGTTTTTAAAGGCTATTCCCCAAAGGCCATTAGTACTGTCCTCGTTTTATCGGTTGAATCCCCTTTTCCTTTCTCTCTTCCATCGGTAGTCACGATGGTTTTGGTTACGATTAGTTTCCGAGTTAGGAAAGTGTTTTCTATACGATGGAGATAGTTCTCGAGAGAAATAGAACTGAGTTAGGAGAAAGGATGGTAATGGAAGCATAGCTGGGCAAAGGAGAAAAAAAATTTATATATAAAGGGGCAAGTCGACAGGCCTGTCGACAGGGCAGTCGACTTACCCCCCCCCCCTGTCGACAGGGCTGTCGACACAAGGCGCCTGTAGAGAAAAATATATATAAAGCCGCAGCCGACGGCTTTCTTCCCCAAACCCCCATTTCTCTTGCCTCTTCCCTTCCAGCCACCAAAACCCGAAAATTCACCACTTTCCCACCTCCCATCACCTCGTTCCTCCACTATTCTTCATAAATTTGGTCTTAAATCGAAGCCAAAGACCCTCTCTACCCGGATCTATAGTTTACCTCTTCCGATTCGTGCCCGAATCACCATGGCTAATCCACCCAATCTCTATGAGCTTTACCCTCAATTAACCGCGCAAGAGGTCGAGTGGTGTGACGAGCAACAAGAGATAATCGAGCACTACGCGCGGATCGCCAATAGGAATTTGCTTTTAGGCCGACTGGTGAGGTTTGCGGATTTTGCGGGAACCGCCGTGGAAAATTTGTTTGCTAATGCGGGTTTGATTCATATTCTGGATACGCGCACGGCCGAGAGGAGAGGCTACAAACGTATGGTAAGACTTTTTGATGCTCATTTGAAAATTGGTGTGGATAATGATGGGATAATAACCTATAGTTCAAGGGTTAAGGGTACCCATATATTTATGAATGAGATCCAGTTTGGGGACATGTTGAATATCCATGGTACGGGACTAGATACGAACGATCTTGAGATGAATGATTTGAATGTGTGGGGTAGGATCTTTTTTAATGGACTGATGAGACATTGGGATAGTACACATTTGCGCCCGCTAGCTAGGGTTGTGGTCAGAATATTGCAATATAATCTTGCGGGGCAAAATGCTGGGTTTGATAGAGTCCCAGTCGTTGTTAAGGCCGCCACTTATGCTATTTTTGGGGGCATACAAATGAACTGGGCAAGGACCATCTTACAACAAAACCAAATTTACAGGGAAGCAAGGCACGCCAATATTTGTTTTGGGAACTTATGGACCACGGTTTTTCACCGATATGGGGTTGATTTGCATGATGAGGATTATCTGACACTTTCTAACCATCCCTCTGTTATCATCACTGAGGCTGCACTAGGAAGGATGGGTATAAATATGCAAGATCTGCAAGATGAGCCACATCCTATGGAGCATGAGGGATTAGATGAGGGAGAGAGTGAAGGTGACGAGGAGGAAGAACCACATGATGGTCGGTTCAGACAGTTTGAGGAACCCTATCAGGCACCACAGCATGAGGACGAGCAGGCACAGACAGGGCATGCTTGGGAATGAGCCTGGGCTCATCAGGCCCCGGCGCAGGGGGCTTCAGATACAGGTGCCTGGGATCCATGGGTTGCTAGGGATCCAGATTGGAGGACTGAGCTGAGGTATGTTTCAGAGCAGCAGGCTCGCATAATGAGGAGCCACCGGGACATAATGAAGTCACAGCAGGAGATGCTGCAGGCACAGGTAGGCCTAGCTCAGACTCAGCAGCAGATGCTTCAAGATATGGGTAGCTCCTATGATCAGTTAGGAGCGGGGATACAGGACATACAGTTAGAAGTTAGGCAGGGGAACCGACGACATGAAGAGAGGTTAGATAGCTTAGAGGAGCTCATCCGTGGCTACTTCCATCAGGGTTGACTTCTATCAGTGTATCCGTAGGATAGTATTTTTTTTTCAGTACTGTTTTCTTTGTTATCTGGTAGTAACGATGTACTGAAAGCTATCTTAATATTTGCACGTTGTTTGTTTATGAAATCTGTTGTGCTTAATGTAATTATGAAATATTGCACGATAATGCCTTATAAACAAAGTAAAGCAAGAAAGTAATAAAACGGGAAATCTTTCCGTTATATAAAGTTTAGAAAATTAGATTTTTTTTCTAAATTAAAAATGGATGGTAAGGTCTTGGATGCGCCAATTGGATGAACTTCACTCTTATCTTGTAAGAGTGTGGGAAAATTTGGATGAAATTGCTTTCTCAAATTTTTGCATTCATTTAGAACTGCAAGTATATTTTAGGATGAGAGCATCATGTTTTCAGGAAAGAGATTTTCAAGAAATAGCATTCATATAGGTGGTACCACAAGTTAGGCATACATATTTTTCTATATTGTGATTCACTTTTGCACATGTGCACATGGTTGCAACAATTGGCTGAACACTTATGGATGATAATGTGGGGACATAAATCCTACTATTATTGAATTTCGGGGACGAAATTCCTTAAGGGTGGGAGAATGTGACACCCCGTATTTTTACGCTTTAAAAATAAGAAATTTACGTACGTATGTGATGATACGCAAGCGTATAAACTAATGAACTATGAAAATAAAAGATATTCTGTTTACACTTTTAGAATTAAGTTAAACGGAATTTACCATTGCGTTCGTCTCGGAAAAATACGCGAAATAGAGTCCGAGTTTTCGAGAATCGGAGCCCGTATGACCCAGTTAAGGCCCATATCGATTTTCAGGAAATTTCAAGTATGAAACAACTCGAAAACTCAGAAGTTTGGTCCAGGCGGGGTAGGCGGGAATTTTCCCGCCAAAGCCCATGTCGACTGGGGAGTCGACAGGGCTGTCGACACCACAGGACCCAAGTCGACAGGGCTGTCGACTTGGGCGTCGACTGGGCCCAAAAACACACTTCTGTGTGTTACGGCCTGGTGCACCTGGTCATCTGTTTTGGTCTAGTCTGGTGGCCTGAGACGGGTTTTAAAGGTTCAGATTGGTCCTAGGGTTAATCCTAAGGTCCTAATCACTCCTAATCTCTATAAATAAGCCCCTAACCTACCCCTAAATCCTCATTATTCATTCATGCAACTAAACTATGGCAAAATTATTACTCTCATGGCCTCCACTTTCATTCTAAAATTCCTAAGTAAATTCCTATGAGAGGTTTCATGATCATGTGAGTGTTAGAGAGTCTCTATGTTAGTATGAGAGCTTCTCAAGTTGATTTCAAGGCAAAAGCTTTGATCTTTGTTCATAAAGATGGTGTTTTTATTGATTTGGAGCGTTCATCTTTGGGTTTTTGGATGATGGCATGCATAGGCTTCATCACAATCTTTGTTTTGCATTTCGATTTGTGCCTTCATAGCAATGTAAGCCCTTTCCCTACTCTTAGATATTAACTATGAAGTTAAATGTTCATGTTGCAAGTTTGGGTTTGATCATTGAGAATGATACATGCTATCATGTCATGCAAGTTTATGAAGTCATTATCTTGATCTTGTGAGCTAAAAGCTACAACCTTTGTGTTGAAATGTTGCATTATGCAACATGAGAACCTTCATAATCTTTATGTCAACTTGCATATGAAGTCATAACCCTTATATGATGATATATGCGAGTTACTAGTCATCATTCCATGTCTTTTGTCACCATGATTCGTTTATGTGCCAAGTTTGGGTTTATGCATGTTTTTGAGGCTTAAGAATGTAACGTGCAAGTTAATGAACACATTTGTGCCTCATTTGCCACCATGATTAACTTGTGGCTTAATATCCATTATTGCCATGCCTTTGCCAAGTCTATTCTTTTAATCCATTACGTTGTTGCGAACGTATATGCGAGTTTAAAAGCGTTGGGTTATGTTATGGGAAATTTCTAATGACATAAAAACATAAGCTTGGGAATTTACCTATTAAGTTAGGTCTACCCATTGGGAATTTACCTATTAAGTTAGGTCTACCCAATTGCTTGAAAACTTGTAATGTGTTTTGGAAACACGATGGACATGACACTTAGAAAATATAAGTGTGACCAACTCGAGGTTGGGTTGAGTTTGCAACATAAAGCTACCCGGAACCGACCGGCCTAACTAGTAGTTGCAAACAATAAGACCCAATGTGAGAAGTTGGTCATGTTGTGCTTGGACCCGAGGTTAGACCAAGTTGTGGTGTAAAGCTACCCGGAACCGACCGGCTTAACTAGTAACCACAACAAAGTCTAATGTGAGAGGTTGAGGTGCATTAAGTAATTAATGCCACATGATAGGGTTAAGTTAATTTGATTAATGACTCTTAACCAAATATGACATGGACAAATGGGTTAAGTAAATTGATTAGGCTAATGATACTTAACAAAACATGACAAGGTTGGGTAGGTTAAGTAACTTGATTTGCCTAATGACACTTAACCATTTTTATACGACTAGTGGGCGGGGTTAAGTTAACCAACACTTAACCAAACCAACACGTGAATTTGATACGGTTAATTAAGCTTTCCTAATTACGCTTAACCGTATAATACAGTTAGGGGATGTGGTTAAGTTAATCTTGACTTAACCCATCCAATTCAATGATTTTGAAGTGGTTAAGTTAACCAACACTTAACCAATCTAACTCAGTAATTTTGAAGTGATTAAGTAACCTATACTTAAACACTCCAACTTGGTTATTTGATAAGGTTAAGTTAACCAATACTTAACCAATCTAACGTGATAACATGATAAGGCTAAGTCACGAATCGTTTGAATACACTTGACCAATTTGACTCAGTAATTTGATAGGGTCAAGTTAATACATACTTAACCAACTTGAACATGGTTTGTAGGGTTAGGTCTTGGACTTGGATACTTAGCCAATTTTGACATGATTTGTAGGCGGGATTAAGTCATGAACTTAAGTGACACTTAATCCATTACATAAACCCTAATTCGGAGAATTAGGTGGATAACCATAATTAACAAGAATAACGAGAATAAGGCTAAGTGGTAAACCTTAGTTGAAGAATAACTAAGTAATAATTCTTAGTCAAGGAGATTTGGACCAGTTCATAGATAGATGAGTAACCTGATACGGTAGGTCATCGTTTAAGCACACGAGTATGAGCAAGTTATCTGATTTAGATAAAGGCTCCAGCGAACTGGGTAACGAAGCAGCGGCTTCGGGGAACGTGAGGATATTCTTGGTATCCCTCTGTGAGCTGCCAGGTGATCATACTAGGCTCATGAGAGGTTAAGGTCTGCGTTAGAAGAACCAAGAGTATGCCTTGGTTGCTATACGAGCGGCCTAAAGACGGGGATGGATAGGGGATAGTCGACGATACACGATCGTGCCCTAGATAGCATTTCGTCAGGCTACCTACCATCTTTGGTCAAGCGTGTACGTACGGAAAGGCAGAGAACACCCAAAAGACCATAATTGCTATCTAATTATGGTTGCGGTAGGGCTAGATTGTGGGTTGGCCAGTAGTGTGTTCTCATACAGGATTTATCCTGTCTTGTCTTTCGCTAGTTGAGGGAGTGGTCTCATGGGACCATAGCCACGTATAGAAAAAAACAAACCTTAGCATCTGCATCGGCAGATAAATCGAAAGCTCCCGACCGAGTCCTGTATTTCCTGGTCTGCCCTGTGACAGGACTCGGATGGCACGATGTGATACATGTGCATACAGTAATGGAAAAACGATTCACGATGAATGCGTGGGAAAAAGGGCGCGGTTGACGGTTAGCGTAAATCCTAGTGGCCCTGGGTGGTTGAACCAAAACCGAGATACGAAAACGTGCAATAGGTAAGCATAATCCCTAGTAGTCCTAGGTAGCATAAGTCCTAGTTGTACAAACAATGATTCATGTTGAAAGACCCTAGTTAGATATAGGGTGACAGTCCAAAACGATCTTAAGGATCATGGAACTATGTTAAAGTAGTATAGAATCTCATGGGAAAGCCCGTATGGTCTACGGCAAGGGACTGAACATTTACATGGAATAAAACATACGAGTAGAGTAACCTATATATGCGATATATTAGGTTGACATGGACCATTACACGACTTTTGAGTAAGGGTCATTCATGGTTAACATATGATATGGTGGGGATACTAGTACGGTAGGTGCAGAGCTAAAAGACAGGATAGATACCATGGGATGTTATACGTGATAGATATCTTGGTGATATTATACTTGACATGAACTTGACGATGGGATACCTTGTTTTATCTTGACACCGTAATTTATCATGACACCTTAGTTTATCTGAGTTCAGTAGTTCATCCTGTTATTTTGATTTAGCTTATCTATCTTGTCATCATGCTTATGTTCATCTCAGTTTCTCATGTCAGTTAACTTTACTAGTTTTTATGCTGATAGTAGATAGGGCTTACTCAGTCTTTTTGACTGACCCGTTTTGTTTCGCCTCTTTTCTTCCGTTTCCCCCCAGGTTACAGGGAGGAAATACTGTTGTTTAGTTCGGACTTCTTCTGCTTGAAGGTCATCATGGATGGCTTGGGCTTTACTTGGCTATGGCTACTTTACTGTTTTACTTGGGGAATTAATTTTGGAAAAAGTCTTTATGCTTCTTTACTATTGCAAGACAGGTTTTGATGTACTCTGATGTAAAAGGCTTTAGACCTTAATTATTAATGTTTATGAAAGTTCGATTTTACTTCCGCTATTTTATATGTTCTGTCTTGTGATATTTCTGTGCATGTTTACCAATAATGCCCCTCTAAAGCTAGTGCATTCCTTTGCGAGTGACCCTAGCGGAGGCGGGGTGTTACATTTATGTTGGCATAATTGTACACCCAACAATACACAGCTTCAGTTGCAAACCGTATGACCATCCATAACTCATTTACGTAGCATTTTATGTTAATATTTTTTCATATATCTTGAGGTTGAATTCGTAAATTTTCGAAAAAATGCAATTCAGTTTTGACAGTTTAACCGGCTGAACCATCAAAATCTTAAACCTTGAGTCGTCACGGTTCGTCTTGTGGTTGGGTACTGAAAACTGTTGTTGATATGGATATTTTCCGTTGCCTCACTAAAAGCCTTTGCCTTAAATAAGTAAAAGCATGCAACTTGTACAGTCATAGTTATCATATTATAAATGATATTCCTCTAAAGAGTTTGACATGCCAATATCAAATAATGGCCCATTGAAAACTTTACTAAGAAAAACCCAACAGAAAAAATCTTAGTAAAGAAAATAGATACAATGACATATTATTATACCTTATTTCATCAAATTAAGTTTTATACATCTAAACCAGGAAAAGGTACTATTAAAATCCTTACTAAGAAAACACAGTGAGAAAAAAATCTTATTGAAGAAAAATATATATAATGCATTACGGTGTATTTGTTTGTATTATCTCGCATGTTGTTAAGGTATGAATGACGGTTTGAATAAATAGTCCAACAACATGGAATAATTTGAAGAATTGGAGTACAAATATGAGTTGGTAGACATGTAACAACAGGGATTCTGTGACTCCCCACATCCGTTAACGTCACCTATAAGAGAATGCATTAAGTTCTGTGAAGTGCAACAGGCAATCATTAGAGAGAATATACAAGACAAATAAATTAAGCAACGGAAATTTTTTAAAGTTCATTATAATAGAAATAAAACATAGTCTCGGAATTATGTAAAAACTAGTTACAACCAGCAAACTGTCTCAAATTTGTCTTTCAAGCCAACTCAGAAAATAAAATACCAAAGGACATAAAGTCATATCTCATAGCATAAGCTAAACTAAAGTGGAAAGTAGATCCAAGCGATACATTTCAAAGAGTCCATCAGGTCCAAGCTGAAGATATATCCAAGTTACTGTTGAGTACCACCACCTTGAGAGCTTGAGGGGGAAAGGAAGAAAGAGGCGAAAGAAAAAGGTCAGACATAAAGTCCGGCGAGTTCTTGTGATTTACAAATATGCATGAATTAGAAATGACAAGACATGTAAATAAAAGTGGGTAAGAAAGGTATAGTTTTTCAATAGAAGAGCAGAATGGGAAACAGGAATATACTTAATCTTAAACGGGTATATGTCTGAACATATATGTTTCATTACTTGAGTCTTAGTATGCACCAATACTAGCATAACAAGCTCAAAAGGATTATGTAATAACAAGATTAACAACAGGAATAACAACATTAATAACAACAGGAATAACCATAGGAATAACAGCAGGAATAGCAATAGGATTAGGCATACCCTACTTACATAATAGGATTTGGTGTTAATCTAATTACATAACAGCAGGATTGGGTGTACCTTAATTTCTACCCAAGCGATCGGCTCCCTATTACCCGAATATCATGTGTCAGCCTCAGCAGCAGGGTGTATCACTCCCTAACCTAGCGACTTATAGAACACAACAATATCCGTAGGTGTTATAGCATCTTACTTTCCCTAGTCGGACTCATGCACGCTCATAATCCTGTCGGAACGCACCCGTAACCACCCCCATGTGAAACTCTTACTATCAAGTTTAGTAAAGCATGCCCTGGCCTCTACCTAGTGCGAGGCCCCGTCAAATAAGATACCAAACAGGGATACTAACTTATATGGGTTCCAAACACCAGATTGACACAAGCCAAAACCCCCTAAGCTTGTATCCCCAAAATTTAGGATTTAAGAGTCCCCAAAACCCGAAACAATAGTAAATGGGGGACCTCTTTGCTTTTTATTTCTTATATTCAACTTAGAGGTTCAGGTTTTATGAATAAGCATGGTTGTAATGTCATTACGTGTATATAGCACTATTCTTAACATGTCATTTATTTAATGTCCGTTTAAGTCAAAGTTAATGTAACAACCAGGGATTTTGGGGCCAATTTAAAATTTTTATTTTAGAAATTTTAATAGATTTTAAATATTTAAAATAATTTATTTTAAATAATAATGACTAATAAATTATTTCCTTAATCCTACGGTTAATACGAATGATATAATTCTTGCGTTCCTACAATCCCTTAGCTACATGCCCAAGACGATACCTTAATTTATCTAATTATGTTATTAATAAAATTTATTTATTTCTAATAAATGAATTATTTGAAATTTATGTTTAGCTTGTGAAAGGAAGAACTAAAAATTTACATAAATTGCACCATCAAATATCTACCTTGTATTTATGCCAACATGTTAGAATATATATTCCTTAGTTTCAATGTTTCTCAACATTGCAGTATAATGCATAATAAATTCAGTTGTTTTAATTTCATTAATTACTAGGTATATCATTCATATTGTAGCTAAATTATAGCTAAAATTGGCATTCCATATCTATAAAAAATATATGGAAAAAGTAGTATTATTTCTTTCAAATGTTCATTCAAACCTTTCCACTTTTATATTGCTAGAAATCTTTAACCACCTTATTATCTCCCTCCTTGTATTTTGTACCTATTTGTATGTACCCCAAAATTTCAACACCACTGTTTGAGGTGTCAATGAACCTGGCTATATATATATATATATATATATATATATATATATATATATATATATATATATATATATATATATATATATATATATATATATATATAACACATCTAATATTACATAAATGACAGAGGAATTTAAGTAAGACATTAAAATATAAGATTACATAAAACCATTTTGAAAACACATAAATATTTTAAAACTGATTGTTGTAATTATGCGATTTGTACTATTAGGGAGTTTTGATTGAATTTGACTCGAACATACATATACACACACACATATGCGTCTATGCACATATGCTATTTAAAAAAAAATAGGAAGAATTCAAACTTTTGTAATATTGTCATGCATGATTTAATGTTTAGATCCACAATTAATGACCTTATCTCTCTTACCTTTTATTTTCGTTCTTTTCCCTGTTTCATTCTTATTAATCCAATTTAATATGTTGCCAATATTATGATATGTATTGTTATGAATTTTGAAATTTAAAAGGTCATCACAATTTTCTATATGTCAGCATCAGACAATAAATCATGCATTAATTTCTTTTTGTTATCCCTTTTTCCTATGTGATTTTTCTTTTGAATTTTAAACAACAAATATTATAAAAAGGAGAGAGAAAATATCCTAAACCTATTACTAATTACAAAACATCAGTCGCCGCCTCTTATTCTTTCAATGGCCAGCAAGCTCTCTTCCTCTTCCCTCTTTTTCTCCTTCCACACGCAATGATTTAATAGAGTTCTAAAGCAAATAATGAAGAGAAAAGGGAGATGGACAACTTCAACGGTGGCGGCCAGTATTACAGAAGGAAGGAGGATTAATATTCTAATTTAGAATCGATTAATACAAATTGCATTGAAAAGAGGTGAGATTTCTTATTTTATAAATTAAAATTAAATTATTCTCGCTATCTGAAATCCTTGTATGTATGTAAATATGTTTAGATCTGTGATGATTGAGTTGGAAATCTGTGTTTGTTGTTTGTATTGATTGTGATCCCATGTTGTTAGATATAGATCTGAAATTAAAACTCTTTCTCTAATCTCTAGTTGTGGTTGGATTTAGATTTGAAATAAAAATCTTATTTTTATTTTAGATCTATAAATATGGATTAAAATTAGAATATAAAGTTGAGATTTTTAGTGTCAACTTATTATATTAATTGGTTTACATTAAAAAGCTTCAATTTTTAATGTTAATAGATTACAATAAAATGTCTTACATTAAAAAGTTATAATTTTTAATGTCATTATCTTATATAAAGAGTTTTACATTAAAAAGGTATAATTTTTAATGTTGATATTTTAAAATAAAAAGGCTTACATTAAAAAGTTACAATTTTTAATGTTGTATTTTACAGAGAAAATATTTACATTAAAAGATTTGATTTTAATGTTGTTGAATACAAATAAAAAGTATTAGTAATGAAGTTACATTTATATTGTCACTTCATTAAAATAAAAAAGTGTTAGAAATAAAAGATTAGAGTATATTACATGTAGTATTATGTATATGATATGAATGTTGACACAAAAACTTAGAGTTTATTACATGTAGTATTATGTAAATATGATATGAATGTTGACCCAAAAACTTAAAGTTTATTACATGTAGTATTATGTATATGATATGAATGTTAACACCAAAGTCTACTTGTTGTTACATGTGTTAATATGAAGTTTGACACCATATGTTGACACCAAAGTTTAAGGTGATTACATGTATTAATTTGAGGAATGGACATAATAATTGACACCCAAAATATTAGTTGTTATCATATGTAGTAATATAAAAGCGATATGAAATCGGCATTAAAATGAACATTATTTTTAGCATTATGTTAATACATTGAAAATGAACATTATATTTTTAAGTGCCATGTTAATGCATTAGAAATGAATATTTTTAGTGTCATATTATTGTTACCAAAAATGAACATATATTTATTGTCACTTGGATTTCAGTAAAAAGTTAGAAACATGATGTTATGTTTTACTGTCAATTAGAATTACAATAAAAGTTAGGAATATGAAGTTTCATTTTCATGGTCATTTTTATCCAAAGAAAAAGATTTCATGTTTTATGTAAAATTATTACATTAGAAAAGTTGGACATTAAAAATTTCATTTTTAATGTAAGTTGCTTCTATTAAAAGTAATGAATTAAAAATGGACATTTTTGTCACATTAAAAGAATAAAGTAAAAAAAAATCACATTTTGTCATTTATAAAGGAATGCAACAAAAACATTTATTTTTGGTCATTAAAAAAATAAAAAAGGTTAAACAAAAATGTCATTTTAATGTAAATGTCAAGAATTTACATTTTTGCTTATTTAAAAAGGATTAGACAAATTTACATTTTTGTTAGTTTAAAAAGGATTAAACAAAAATGTCATTTTAATGTAAATTGGCGTAAAAAGAAAGTTACATTTTAATGTAAATTGGTATAAATGGAAAAGTTACATTTTAATGTCAATTTTTATAAAAGGAGAGTTACATTTTGATGTAATTAGATTAAAATTATGAAGTTTACATTTCGCATGTATTAAAAAAAAGTTTACAATTTTATGTAATAAGATTTAAAAGTAAGGAAATTACATTTTCATGTAATTAAGATTAAAAGTAAGGAAATTATATTTTCATGTAGTTAAGATTTAATGATAAATTTACATTTTCATGTAAAAGAGATTTAAAGGATAAATTTACATTTTCATGTTAAAAGATTTAAAGATTTACATTTTCATTGAAAAGGTTTAGATATGATATTTACATTTTTATGTAAATGGATTTTCATTAAAGAGAATTAGGATACGGAATTAACATTTTATGTAAATACATTTTAAATGAAAATTATAACAATGTAAATTTACATTTTTATGTAAATAGGTTTTCATTAAAAGAATAAAGGTATAAGATTTACATTTTCATGTAAATAGATTTTCACTGAAAATTATATGGTTGAAATTTAAAAATGGACAAAATGAAATAATCTTTTGGTCGCATTTGAAAATACTTACATTTGTTTTTGACAACAAAATTCCTTAATTTTGTTTGAAATGAAAATTAACACACAAAATTATCGTTTTAGTTTTGCATTGAAAGATATAAACAAAATTATTATTATTTTGCTAGGCATTAAAAGAATAACAAAGTTATTATTTTTGTTACATTGAAATTAAACAAACAAAATATATTCATTTTTGTAGAATTGAGGATGACACCAAAATATATTGCATTTTTGTTAGAAAATTTAAATGACACAAAATCTTCATTTTTGTTATATTGGAATGATACACGAAAAATACATTTTTGTGTGAATTGAAGGGTAAAAGAAAATATACATTGTTATGTTTAGGATGTGTATGTGAATTAAAATAAAATAAATATTATTGTGTGTTATGTTATATATCAAAATGTTATGAAACCAAGTGTTCTTTACTTGTTATGATAATCACAATAATGAAATGGAAGAAGGATTTATATTTATATAATTATATATATACATAAAAATCAAAATTAAAAGAATCGAGCGTGGTAGTTCGCATTTTGGAATCATGCCTTTAAACGATTATACCGAAAGATCCGACCATCAGATCTTTCCCAAAATTGGAATCGTTAGGTTCGCCTTGGGAAGGTCTTTCCAACGATATGAATTGTGTTAAAATTCAATGGTTAGAATTAGAGAAATGTGTAAAACAAATTTGGGTGAAAACAGCGCCAAGGTCGCCTATTGACTTGAAGCATCGTTAAATAGAATTTGATTATTTTTATATAAATAAAAATAAAGATTGATCGGTATAAATTAATATTAACGATATGAAATGATTTTAAATTATATATATACGAGGATCATTTGAAAAGTCCGAGTTCAATCTCATTTCAAATGATTACACGTCGATATAAGTCGAAGAGTTGAAGACGGTACAAGACCGACGATCTTCACGTCGAATGGATGAGTTACCATTGACGCCCATGATTGGAGTAGCTACCTTGAAGGGGCTACAATGTTGGCCGTCCAGACTACTTGTTGATTTGTTCGGATATGCGAGGAATAAGGTGCCTCCTGTTTCGTTCAGACCCAGAACGGACTTGAAAATGGATTGTATGTCTGACGTTGTATTCCTTTATACGGTATTCGTTGATCTCTGCTAAATATATATCTGTTTGGTGCTTAACACCCTTCTCTAATACGTACGAGCTTATAGGTTATATATTGGTAGGAATCAATGGTATGGTATGGATTGACAATGTGGCATGCTAAGATGCATGGATCAAGGCTTTTGTTGAAAAGCAGGCCTTGTGGATGATGATCAAAGCATAGCCTGTTTAGGCATAGCTTTACGTATTACGTAGCTTCACGTGCCTCACAACCCGGTTGAGTCTAAAACGGAGCAAGGGAAAGCATGGAGAGCAACACGTTTCTTTCTAGCTAGAAGTGGTGTTTGGGTTTTACACGACTCGACATTTTACTTATGTGGATGATGGAATGAGGCACCTCGGATGTTAGGTCCTATAGGACCGGGAAACGTGTGTTCAGGAATTGCAATCCACAAACCGCAAGTGTGGACCGGCCCTGCATGATCCAAGGGTTCTCTGCGGGGAATCCTGAGACATTAGCTAGAGTGTCTCAAATCGGTAAGGAGATCGTTCCTAGCCTTGACTCATGATGGAAACCCAATTCCCAATATGACCTTATGGACTTGATTGTATTACTAGCATGGAGGCATAGTATATGGTAGCTATGCTTCCTAGGATTGATACATTTACTTTGAAATGTTTTTGAAACTTATATACACTAATAATAATATCAAACCCATTTTTATCGTATCAAGCATTTTTGACCATTATAAGGTAAAACTCTATCCTCCGTTTTGCGTTGCATTGTGTGATGGGACTTGAGTCTTATAATGGTTTCATTTTTCCAAAAAGCATTGCGCTGTTTAACGATTTACTTTTAATTATGCATTGACAATCCAATGGAGTAAACTTGTTCCGCGTTAGCGGCGTGGTCCTGTGATTAGCCTTATTAGTAAATTAGTTAAGATAGATTTCTCATACCAGTCCTTGTTTGGCATGCCTGGTAATAGGATGCAGCATGATGGGGGGTTATCGCTTCGCGGCTTGGTGGCGAACGAGAGACTCTGTAATGACCCGCACTGGCAGAGGTATTATGATTAATTTATTTAATTGTATAAATGATGGGTTAGTGAATTACATGGTCGTTGAATAAAATAATAGTGAATATTTAATTAAAATAATAAATTAAATAATATATTTAGTTCTGAATTGTCGAAATGACGATATAGTGTGAACCGGATCATCTGTGAATATTTAATTCAGCTTGGAATTGAATTTGAATAACGAATATATTCAATCGTCGACAGTTGAACGTATAGTTTATAAAATAATTATAAACGAGCTCGAAATGGCGCTGCAGTTCGTAAATTGGCGATTCGAACTTCAACTGAATGTACAGGATTCGTTTCAAGTCGGATTTCTGTGAAACAAGAAACGTTAGGAGATGGTGGAATATATCTTTCTAGTGGAAGAGAAAAATCGGGATTTCGTCGTGTAGATTTTGAGATATGTCCAAATCAAATTTCAGAATAGTCGCTATGGAATCGTTTATCGACCGTATCGGTTTATTCGATATAACTAAAGATCGGGATTGAATTTAGACAAGGTTCTTTTATGAAGTAGTGATAATTTAATTTTTAGAATTTTATTGTAATTTTTAATTAATTAAATAAGCTACTTTTTATTTGGAGTATTTTGCACCCTGTCATCAACATTTTGAGGTTTCACAATAAGAGTTAAACTACCGATATTATTATATTTTTGGAATCCTGGCACATCGCTGATTTCAATGGAATTATTTTTTTCGTCGATTGAGGTCCGAAAATGAGTGGAGTTTACGAAATGGATACGGATGTTTTCTTTTAACAATTTAAAACCAACCCGTTGTACTCCTTGGGACACAAATGCTAAGTGCGATTTCAAAAAAAAAGCAACGTTCCTCTTCCTTCAACCCCCCATTCTCCATGGTCCAAAACAAACCACGTCTATCATAAAATAAAGTATATAAATACCCCTCATTCACTCTCTAACCTAATTTCCCTCAATCCTCAAAACGAGCCGCCAGCACCTTTTCTTCCAGAACCAAGTTTCACGAGCTTCCAATATTCCTAGTAAATCGAAATAAAACCCAGAAATCATCAAACTCATATTTCTGGAATCCCACAAGGTGTAGCATCAAACCGATACCACTTTCGTTCGGATCGACGTTGAGTTCTGGAGTTCGACATTGCATCGCTCGCGGTTGTTTCAGCAACAACATTTAAGGTTATTGAATTTGGGGACTCGGAGCGTCGATCGAAGGACTAAATGCTGAGGTCGGCTTTTTCAAGAGGACCGACGAAGCTGGGCGTACAGGTTCGAGCAGTTGGCGGAGTTTGAGGCATTCAAAGGTGAAGGGTGTTACTGCCTTACTGTACTATGACCATGGACTATTCGACATGTCGAGGAGGAGCAGTTTAGAAGTTTTGAGGTGTGGTGTTTACTGAGATTCGAATTTCAAACGATGAGTTTGGGTTGAAAGCATTGTTTGGCTTAGGCGTTGTAGATGGTGGTTTGGGATTTGTGGTGGAGGTTTACAGGTGCAGTGAGGTTATGTAATTACGTTGGTATTGGATTTGTGGTTAACAAAAGGTGCAGTGAGATTTATTTTGGGGTCTGAAGTGTCAGGGGTGATGACAAGAAGATGGAGTCTCCTGTTTTGAATTTGGTTGAGTATAAAAGTAAGTTGTGGAGGCCGGCAATGAGACATTTCATAGTAATGTGATTTGTGGTGAGGATGAGAGCGAGTGGTAGGGGCTTGGGAAGGATGGGCCATGTGTTATTTGTGGAGTGGAGTTTGACAGGGAAGAAAGATTCATGTACGTGGGATTGTGGAAATTTGGAAACAAGGGTACGGGTTATATTGTTGGGTGGGCTTTCTAATTGGGCCTTAAGTATAAGGAAAAGGAAAAAGGAAATAAATAAAAAGGAAAAGGAGATTGAAGTGGTGTAATGGCTGTTTGAAAAGCAGGAAGCCAAAAATGGGTAACCAGGGAAGAAGAGTGGGAAGCGAGTATGGGCCGAATATTTGTTGATCCGACATGATCATAGGAACAGACGCTACAACAAGGAATTGGAACAGGAATGATTCGAAGCTGATCTGGATTTACGACAGAATAAAACGAATGAAATGAATCAAAGACAGTTAATCGTTTTTAACGATAACAGTCCAATGTGAGTAAATCTCACTAACTCTGAACAGTTTATAATTTCATGTTGTATTTTTAGAACTGTTAGATATTGGTTGATTGATTGTGTGTTGACTGTTTGATTGAACTGCTAGTCAGTTAGTTAAATTTCTATATTGATTCTGTTTAACAGAATATATCATATGGAACTGAAAAGTGATGTTATCTATATTGTTTAACATCTGTGATGCAAGGAGACAGGTTGGAGGAATCCAACTGGATTCCTCAACATTTATTTTACTGTTTTCATATATTGTGTTATATGACGTGTTATATAATCTGTTATGGATTATGTGTGTTGGAATAATGTTGATCATTTTTATTCGATATTTTAAATATCATAAAAGACCCTGGGAGGTAAAAAGAACTATTTCAATGTATACTGAAATAAAAGGGATTTTTTTAAATCAACTGATTTTATAAAAGGAAATATTTCGAAAGTAAATAAAAGGAAAAAAATGTTTTTAAAACGAATAGAGTTTTATAAAAGGGAAATCATTTGTAAAGTGAAGAATTGTTACTAAAAGTAAATATTTATAAATGAATAGTTTATTCAAAAAGGGAACTAATCGATGTTAGTTTAATCGATTAGAGTTAAAGTAAAAGGGAACTAATCGATGTTAGTTTAATCGATTAGAGTTAAATTAAAAGGGAACTAATCGATGTTAGTTTAATCGATTAGAGTTAAAGTAAAAGAGAACTAATCGATGTTAGTTTAGTCGATTAGAGTTAAAGTAAAAGGGAACTAATCGATGTTAGTTTAATCGATTAGAGTTAAAGTAAAAGGGAACTAATCGATGTTAGTTTAGTCGATTAGAGTTAAAGTAAAAGGGAACTAATTGATGTTAGTTTAATCGATTAGAGTTAAAGTAAAAGAGAACCAATCGATGTTAGTTTAGTCGATTAGAGTTAAAGTAAAAGGGAACTAATCGATGTTAGTTTGATCGATTAGAGTCAAAGCAAAGGAGTTAATCGATGTTAGTTTAATCGATTAGTGTTAAAGTAAAAGGAGTTAATCGATGTCAGTTTAATCGATTAGAGTTAAAGTAAAAAGGAGTTAATCGATGTTAGTTTAATCGATTAGAGTTAAAGTAAAAGGAGTTAATCGATGTTAGTTAATCGATTAGAGTCAAGAAAAGGAGATAATCGATGTTAGTTAATCGATTAGAGTCAAGAAAAGGAGTTAAACGATGTTAGTTAATCGATGTTAGTTAATCGATTAGTGTTAAAGTAAAATGAGTTAATCGAATATAGTTATTCGAATAGAGAAAGTAAAATGAGTTAATCGAATATAGTTATTCGAATAGAAAGTAAAATGAGTTAATCGAATATAGTTTATTCGAATAGAAAGTAAAAGGAGTCAATCGAATATAGCTATTCGAAGGAGGGTTAAGTAAGGAAGTTAGTAAAAGGGATATAAAGTGAACCTTGCCTATTTCAAGGTTAGAAATGTTGTTCAGTTAAGGTCTGAGAGGTAGTTCTACCCCAACTTGATTGACTACATTTTTAACTAAGGAATAGTTAAGGTTCGGCAGTAAAGGAAATGGTTTGAGTTGGCATCGCGATGGTTTGTTTAAACATCTGTCTAAGTCCAATAAAGAAGCTTTGGTAATGTTTTCCAAATAAGAAACCAGAAATGTTTTCTAATAAAGAAAACGAGAAATGGAAATGTTTTCCATTGTTAATAACGTATATTTTCCCAAATTTAGAAAATAGGAAAACATTGAATATAGGGAAACATGAGATAAGTAAATTAATGGAATAAAGAGATAAAAGTGGAATGATGTTTGATCGATATAAATTTCCATTTGGAAATAATATCGTTGTTTGCACAACTGTTTTTATTCGATAGTTAAATCATAGACTATCGAAGTTTTGACCATTTTAACGTTGTTAATATGGAGAGACCGGTTGGATTATTATCCAAAGAACCACTCTGTATTGGCATAAGCGTTGCGAATCATATATGCCAAAGGAAATTGAAGACGGAGTTATGCAAGGGCTATCCTGTTTACAGAATAGTGCCTTCGGTTCATCCTGTTCCTGGATGACTTGTATGGATGGATGTCTGACAGAGTATGTCCAGACGATCACGTATATTGATTTCTCCAACTGTACCAAGAGTGGAAGCGGAGAAGGAAACTTCTTTTAGCTAACGCGTAATGTATGGTTGAGGACGTCAATCGGTAATTTGATGGATTTGACGATGTGGCATTCAAAGTGAATCTGGTATGATGATAAAGCGTAGCTTCTAGCCTCACATCCGGTAAATGACAGAAATCGGGCAGGCAGCATGGCTAAGTCGGTCGCACCGAAGTAGGGTGTATAATCACCTGATCTAGAGTTTCATTTACTTGTAAAAATCTATTGTTGATGCTGTCCCATTCAGGAAACGGTTGTTGATCCCAACCGTTGTTGATATACATTCGATACGCTCAAGCGAAATGAGTGGTCGGTCATGTGTGGCCGGGTTGCAAGATGTTCTTGTTGAACCCAGTGTATTCCTTTCTAGAGGTACACTAGCGAAAGGTGGTTCCATACCTTGTCATAGTTGGAAATCCATTACCCAATACGTGCTTGCGGTTTTGATTGTATACTATATATGTAGAACGTGAGATGAAAGCGTTTCTGCTAGATGATTATATATATACTGTGGTTGATAGACATTATTATAATATCAAAAGGTTTTTGATATAAAGATATTTTGGATTCTCATAAGGGAAAAACCCGTTCCTTTATGCGGCGTGGTCTTATGAGATATCGTTTACTTGTTCGAACTGTTTTTAAACTGTTTTACTCATACCAGTCCCATGACTGACCCGGAGTTTACTTTGTTGTTTTCCCTAAACTCTTGGGTGCCTAAATTTGTATGGGCAGTCAAGTAGTAGGGATTTTACAGATATAGTTGAAGAGCTGGAGCAGGAGGCTTCAGGATCATATAGCTATACTTATTTCCACTGTGGTGTAAGTGCTGTACTTTGATAATGATGTATATTCAAATACAGATGTATATTTCAAAGTTATGTTACATATATTATATGTTATTCGTTCCGCTGTGAGATTCGTGTTACTCTGATGTTGTGTTCTTCTTCTTCTTCTATTCTAATTTTCAATCTTATCTTTCCTCACCCTCTATTTTCTTTCACTAATTACCAGGATTTTTCGATGTTTTGGTTATCGACATCGTGTTTATGTCGATAACCAAAGTCGCTCAAAATCCGGGTCGTTACAGACTCTTACCCCCACATGTCCCTTTTTAGGGTTGGTAGGCTGCGGCCGGGGGATCCCGAAAGGGTCGCCGTAAAACAAGGTGTCTGGGGTACCACTGTAAGCCACGGTGGGTTTTACCTGCTGTACTGGAGGATGAAGGGATGTTGCAGAGCTTACCGGATTTCGCGGAGCTGTTACAGTTGGTATTAGAGCTTTGGTTAAATCCAAATCTTTGGGGTACAACTCGTTTGAACTAAACAAAAGACTCATCAGAGATTGGATTAGTAATATCCAATAAGGATACTCATTAGAGATAGGATCAGTAGTATCCTAGAATGAGAAAACTCATTAGAGATGGGGTTAGTAATGTCCTAGAATGAGTTGAGAGTGACATAATTATATATATAATCCAATCTTAGAAAATATGATTTTTGAATACGTAAAAGTTATGTATATTTGAAAAGTTAATCAACAAATAAAATTACTAAAATCAATAAAAGAATGAAAATTTAGTTAGTTAATTAAACAACATTTTAGCTTCGTTTCTTTTCGAGGACGAAAAGATTTTAAGTGGAGGAGATTGTAACAACCCGGGATTTTGGGGCCAATTTAAAATTTTTATTTTAGAATGTTTAATGGATTTTAAATGTTTTAAATAATAACGACTAATAAATTATTTCCTTAATCCTACGGTTAATACGAATGATATAATTCCTGCGTTCCTACAATCCCTTAGCTACATGCCCAAGACGATACCTTAATTTATGCCAACATGTTGGAATATATATTCCTTAGTTTCAATGTTTCTCAACATTGCAATATAATGCATAATAAATTCAGTTGTTTTAATTTCATTAATTACTAGGTATATCATTTATATTGTAGCTAAATTATAGCTAAAATTGGCATTCCATATCTATACAAAAAAATATGGAAAAAGTAGTATTATTTGTTTCAAATGTTCATTCAAACCTTTCGACTTTTATATTGCTAGAGATCTTTAATTGCCTTATTATCTTCCTCCTTGTATTTTGTACTTATTTGTATGTACCCCAAAATTTCAGCACCACTGTTTGAAGTGTCAATGAACCTGGCTCTATATATATGACACATTTAATATTACATAAATGACAGAGGGATTTAAGAAAGACATTAAAATATAAGATTACATAAAACCATTTTGTCAACACATAAATATTTTAAAACTAATTGTCGTAATTATGCGATTTGTACTATTAGGTTGAATTTAACTCAAATATACATATATAAACACACATATATGCGTCTATGCACATATGCTATTTAAGAAAAAAAATTATAGGAAGAATTCAAACTTTTGTAATATTGTCATGCATGATTTAATGTTTAGATTCACAATTAATGACCTTATCTCTCTTTCCTTTTATTTTCGTTCTTTTCTCTGTTTCATTCTTATAAATCCAATTAAATATGTTGCCTATATTATGATATTTATTGTTATGAATTTTGAAATTTAAAAGGTCATCACAACTTTTTATATGTCAGCATCAGACAATAAATTATGCATTAATTTCTTTTTGTTATCCCTTTTTCCTATGTGATTTTTCTTTTGAATTTTAAACAACAAATATTAAAAAAAGGAAAGAGAAAATACCCTAAATCTATTCCTAATTACAAAACATCAGTCGCCGCCTCTTATTCTTTCAATGGCCAGAAAACTCTCTTCCTCTTCCCTCTTTTTCTCCTTTCACATGCAATGATTTAATATATTTCTAAAGCAAATAATGAAGAGAAAAGGGAGATGGACAACTTCAACGGTGGCGGCCAGTATTACAGAAGGAAGGAGGATTAATATTCTAATTTAGAATCGATTCATACAAATTGCATTAAAAAGAGGTGAGATTTCTTATTTTATTAATTAAAATTAATTTATTCTCGCTATCTGAAATCCTTGTATGTATGTAAATAAATTCAGATCTGTGATGATTGAGTTGGAAATTTGTGTTTGTTGTTTGTATTTGATTGTGATCCCATGTTGTTAGATATAGATCTGAAATTAAAACTCTTTCTTTAATCTCTAGTTGTGGTTGGATTTAGATTTGAAATAAAAATCTTATTTTTATTTTAGATCTATAAATATGGATTAAAATTAGAATATAAAGTTGAGATTTTTAGTGTCATCTTATTATATTAATTGGTTTACATTAAAAAGCTTCAATTTTTAATGTTAATATATTACAATAAAATGTTTTACATTAAAAAGTTACAATTTTTAATGTCATTATTTTATATAAAGAGTTTTACATTAAAAAGGTATAATTTTTAATGTTGATATTTTAAAATAAAAAGGCTTACATTAAAAAGTTACAATTTTTAATGTTGTATTTTACAGAGAAAAGATTTACATTAAAAGATTTGATTTTAATGTTGTTGGATACAAATAAAAAGGATTAGTAATGAAGTTACATTTATATTGTCACTTCATTAAAATAAAAAAGGGTTAGAAATAAAAGATTAGAGTATATTACATGTAGTATTATGTATATGATATCAATGTTGACATAAAAACTTAGAGTTTATTACATGTAGTATTATGTAAATATGATATGAATGTTGACCCAAAAATTTAGAGTTTATTACATGTAGTATTATGTATGTGATATGAATGTTAACACCAAAGTCTACTTGTTGTTACATGTGTTAATATGAAGTTTGACACCATATGTTGACACAAAAGTTTAAGGTGATTACATGTATTAATTTGAGGAATGGACATAATAATTGACACCTAAAATATTAGTTGTTATCATATGTATTAATATAAAAGCGATATGAAATCGACATTAAAATGAACATTATTTTTAGCATTATGTTAATACATTGAAAATGAACATTATATTTTTAAGTGTCATGTTAATGCATTAGAAATGAATATTTTTGTCATATTATTGTTACCAAAAATGAACATATATTTATTGTCACTTGGATTTCAGTAAAAAGTTAGAAACATGATGTTATGTTTTACTGTCAATTAAAATTACAATAAAAGTTAGGAATATGAAGTTGCATTTTCATGGTCATTTTTATCCAAAGAAAAAGATTTCATGTTTTATGTAAAATTATTACATTAGAAAGGTTGGACATTAAAAATTTCATTTTTAATGTAAGTTGCTTCTATTAAAAATAATGAATTAAAAATGGACATTTTTGTCACATTAAAAGAATAAAGTAAAAAAAAATACACATTTTGTCATTTATAAAGGAATGAAACAAAAACATTTACTTTTGGTCATAAAAAAAATAAAAAAGGTTAAACAAAAATGTCATTTTAATGTAAATGTCAAGAATTTACATTTTTGTTTATTTAAAAAGGATTAGAAAATTTTACATTTTTGTTAGCTTAAAAAGGATTAATCAAAAATGTCATTTTAATGTAAATTGGCATAAAAAGAAAGTTACATTTTAATGTAAATTGGTATAAATGGAAAAGTTACATTTTAATGTCAACTGGTATAAAAGGAGAGTTACATTTTAATGTAATTAGATTAAAATTATGAAGTTTACATTTCGCAGGTATTTAAAAAAGTTTACATTTTGGTGTAATAAGATTTAAAAGTAAGAAAATTACATTTTCGTGTGATTAAGATTAAAAATAAGGAAATTACATTTTCATATAGTTAAGATTTAAGGATAAATTTACATTTTCATGTAAAAGAGATTTAAAGGATAAATTTACATTTTCATGTTAAAAGATTTAAAGATTTACATTTTCATTGAAAAGGTTTAGATATGATATTTACATTTTTATGTAAATGGATTTTCATTAAAGAGAATTAGGATACGTAATTTACATTTTATGTAAATACATTTTAAATGAAAATTATAACAATGTAAATTTACATTTTTATGTAAATAGGTTTTCATTAAAAGAATAAAGGTATGAGCTTTACATTTTCATGTAAATAGATTTTCACTGAAAATTATATGGTTGAAATTTAAAATGGACAAAATGAAATAATCTTTTGGTCGCATTAGAAAATACTTACATTTGTTTTTTATAACAAAATTCCTTAATTTTGTTTGAAATGAAAATTAACACACAAAATTATCATTTTAGTTTTGCATTGAAAGATATAAACAAAATTATTATTTTTTGCTTGGCATTGAAAGAATAAGAAAGTTATTATTTTTGTTACATTGAAATTAAACAAACAAAATATATTCATTTTTGTAGAATTGAGGATGACACCAAAATATATTGCATTTTTGTTAGAAAATTTAAATGACACAAAATCTTCATTTTTGTTAAATTGGAATGGTACACAAAAAATACATTTTTGTGTGAATTGAAGGGCAAAAGAAAATATACATTGTTATGTTTTGGATGTGTATGTGAATTAAAATAAAACAAACATTATTGTGTGTTATGTTATATATCAAAATGTTATGAAACCAAGTGTTCTTTACTTGTTATGATAATCACAATAATGAAATGGACGAAGGAATTGTATTTATATAATTATATATATATATATATATATATAAAACAAAATTAAACGAAACGAGCGTGGTAGTTCGCATTTTGGAATCATGTCTTTAAACGATTATGCCGAAAGATCCGACCGTCGGATTTTTCCCAAAATTGGAATCATTAGGTTCGCCTTGGGAAGGTCTTTCCAACGATATGAATTGTATTAAAATTCAATGGTTAGATTTAGAGAAATGTGTAAAATAAATTTAGATGAAAACAGCGCCAAGGTCGCCTATTGACTTGAAGGGTCGTTAAATAGAATTTAATTATTTTTATATAAATAAAAATAAAGATTGATCGGTATAAATTAATATTAACGATATGAAATAATTTTAAATTATATATACACGAGGATCATTTGAAAAGTCCGAGTTCAATCTCATTTCAAATGGTTACACGTAGATCTAAGTCGAAGAGTTGAAGACGGTACAAGACCACGATCTTCACGTCGAATGGATGAGTTACCATTGACGCCCATGATTGGAGTAGCTACCTTGAAGGGGCTACAATGGTGGCCGTCCAGAATACTTGTTGATTTGTTCGGATATGCGAGGAATAAGGTGCCTCTGGTTTCGTTCAGTCCCAGAACGGACTTGAAAGCGGATTGTATGTCTGACGTTGTATTCTTTTATACGGTATTCATTGATCTCTGCTAAATATATATCTGTTTGTTGTTTAACACCCTTCTTTGAGACGTACGAGCTTAGAGGTTATATATTGGTAGGAATCAATGGTATGGTATGGATTGACAATGTGGCATGCTAAGATGCATGGATCAAGGCTTTTGTTGAAAAGCAGGCCTTGTGGATGATGATCAAAGCATAGCTTGTTTAGATGTAGCTTTTTGTATTACGTAGCTTCACGAGCCTCACAACCCGGTTGAGTCTAAAACGGAGCAAGAAAATGCAGGGAGAGCAGCACGTTTCTTTCTAGCTAGAAGTGGTGGTTGGGTTTTACACGGCCCGACATTTTACTTATGTGGATGATGGAATGAGGCGCCTCGGATGTTAGGTCCTATAGGACCGGGAAACGTGTGTTCAGGAATTGCCAATCCACAAACCGCAAGTGTGGACCGGCCCTGCAGCATCCAAGGGTTCTCTGCGGGGAATCCTGAGACATTAGCTAGAGTGTCTCGAATCGGTAAGGAGATCGTTCCTAGCCTTGACTCATGATGGAAACCCAATTCCCAATACGACCCTATGGACTTGATTGTATTACTAGTATGGAGGCATAGTATATGGTAGCTATGCTTCCTAGGATTGATACATTTACTTTGAAATGTTTTTGAAACTTATATACACTAATAATAATATCAAACCCATTTTTATCGTATCAAGCATTTTTGACCATTATAAGGTAAGACTTTATCCTCCGGTTTGCATTGCATTGTGTGATGGGACTTGAGTCTTGTAATGGTTTCATTTTTCCAAAAAGCATTCTGCTGTTTAACGATTTACTTTTAATTATGCGCTGGAAATCGAATGGAGTAAATCCGTTCCACGTTAGCAGCGTGGTCCTATGATTAGCCTTATTACTAGATTAGTTAAGTTTGATTTCTCATACCAGTCCCATGACTGACCTGTAGTTTGTTTCACTTGGCAAACTCGGGTGCCCATCTTTTTCACACGGGCAGTCGAGTAGCTTTTTGCAGATATTTATCTTTAGCAGGATCCTGGATCGAAGCCTAAAGTTGTGTCCAGAGCATAGTTGTCTTCCGCTACCTTAGTTATTTTATTTCCACTGTGTATTGTATTAATTTACTGTAATTTATCTTCCGCTGAAATTTTATTCGATGTACTCTGATATTTTGTACTCTGATGTAACATTATTATGATGTTTATAAAAGTCTGCTGTTATTGTTCTAATGTGTTGTATTCCCAGAATTAACGTATTCTGGTTTTGAACGGTCTTAGTTGATTTTGCGATCGATTAGGTCCGGGCGAAACCCGATCCGTTACAGTTAACATGTCTATCTCTTGCGCGTACTATTTATTAACTACATTCCCATGTTACAGATTCATGCATAAGTTCTATTCACAGCAAGGGTCTACAACAAGTCTACACATGTATACTTATCCTTTTTCCCCAATTTATAACGTACACTGGTTTATGCATATATTTACCAAGTTATAGCATATACACATTTCTTGCAAGCCTAACATGTGTATATTCAGTCATTCCCAATTAGTATGCCTAACTTCCTTTTATGTCATTCATTATTGCCCTAATTATATGTACACCCTAATTGGGTATAACCTAGGCTTCTAAAGGCCTAGGCCTGGCATAAAATAAAAAGGAAACAGAGGAAGAGGAATAGAATCACATAGGCATATAAGACCGGAAATAAACATATAAAAAATGGGAAAAGGAGGATATATACATTTTACTCATTATTTATCCGATATCATAGGAATGTGTATAACTTGTCTAATTAACATTACATGCATGTATATAACTTGTTTAAACATCACCAGCATGTATATCACAGGCATTTATGACTTGTTTAATTAACATCACAGGCATGTATATAATTTGCAACATCACTGTCATATGTATAGTATGTTTAACTATTAATAATACAGGTATATAATAGATTATAATGGCATAGGTGATAACAGTGAATTAGATATATTTATTTTACTATAAATCCTAGCCAGTTTCATTTAACTGTCATGTTCAAGGCCTAAGAAATCAGATCTGCAAATAAATGTAATTCACAGTGAGTCTTGGTCAAGATAAATATGTGTATAACACAAGGCCACGATAATTCCAGTCCAAATCAGATCCAAGTTGTATGCAAGTCTTGATTGATGTTGCTTTTGTTTAATCTGATCTTTAGCTGCATTCCCCATTATACGTATATGTTTTTCAGAATAATTGCGGCAGAGCAAGAGGTGAAGAATTTGTGTGAATTCCAGAATGAGGGAAGCCATCTATTTATAGAGTTACGGAACCAACATCATCCCTTAGATATATTTTTAAATCTGAACCATACACGTCATGTTGAGTCGGCATGAATACAGACATAAAACAATCTAGGTTCACAGTCCATAACTCGACCAGATCCTTTACGGGTCGACCCATCTACCACTGGGTCGACCCTAAGGTCGACCTGACCCTTATTGGGTCGACCCAGGGTAGGTGCGGTCGCCCCCCAACATGTCTCCATGCTGCTTTTTTTCCTGCTCGTTCGTTTGAATTGTTTTGAATTATTCTGGTTTATTATATTTATACATAAGCCTCATATATGTATATAAACTTCTAAATCCCCTAACTTCTTCATACGTTATCCATTTTACGGAAACTTGTGGTCTATTTGAACCAGAATTCCAAGACGAACACAACGGTAATTTCGATTGCAGTTATTCTGAATATTTAATATGGCTATAGTGTATTATGGTTTTGGGGTGTTACATTCTCCCCTACTTAGAGGATTCTGTCCTAGAAATCTTCAAGTCTAGAAGAATGTTACTATCCTAACATCCATCTACAACCATCTACTCGTCCATCACTCATAGGCATCCATTGTCCTTAAGATATTCTAATGCTTATATGAACTTATGCAAAGTGTTGTGTGTAGATGTCCTTACCCTAATGCGCAAATCAGGCAGTCGACTAATTCAGTCAACCTCCTTAATGCAATGCATGTTTGTTCCATGAATCCAAAATGTATGCAATTTTTCCTAATGTAACATATAAACTTTATATGTGTGCACAATCATTCATCCAAATGAAGCATCCATTGATCATCAATTTCCATCCATTGAAAATCTAAAATGCACACACATCCTTATGCAACATGTAAGTAATTTGAGTCGATCTAGTGCCTAGTGTGTGTTATGCATCCACGAGCAACCAGTAACAAACACTTGCATCCACTAGCAACCATCAAACATAACATGCTTCAAACACATGTCCCAACCATTGGATTTTACCTAAGGATTGAATGGTTTGAACTATAGGATAAATAAATTTTGAATGGTAGAAGCAAATGCAAAGTAAAAGCTTGGAAAAGAATCCACGAATGTACTCTCAAAAAGAAAAGGACAAGAAGCGTGAATCCTATCTTCGGGTTCTCACGTAGCATTTTCGCGGTCTTCTCCCCATTGCACTTTATCCAATTTGATCTCCTTATTGTGAAGCTTCTTGATTTCTGATCCAAGGATATGAGTAGGAAACCATCCCACTGATGCTTCATTGTCAACTTCTATGTCCTTAAGAGTGCTTGGCTCTACTATTTATGCTGAATCATGGAGACATTTCCTCAGATGGGAAAAGTGAAATACGTCGTGTACACCCACCGTTTGTCTGGTAGCTTAATCCTGTAGGCTATCTGTCCTATCCTCTCAACTATAAAGAAGGGTCCTAAAAATCTTGGTGCTAGCTTCCCTACTGAGCCAAAGTGAACTACGTTCCTTAGCGATGACACTTTAATGAAGACCATGTCTCCCACTTCAAATTCTAAGTCAGTCCTCTTCTTATCAGCATAAGATTTTTGTCGGCCTTGAGTAGCTTTCATCCTTCGCTAGATAAGATCGATCTTTTCTGACGTATCTTGAATCATGTCTGGCTCGAGCAGAAGTCTGTCGGTAGACTCTCACCAACAAGTCGGCGATCTATAAGGTCGTCAGTATAATGCTTCAAAGGGTGCCATGTCTATACTAGATTGGTAACTGTTGTTGTAGGGAAACTCCACCAAAGGAAGGTACTCTTCCCATGTCCCTCCAAAGTCTAGGATACACAGTCTTGGAAGATCCTCAAGAACTCTATTCACCCTCTCGGCCTGTCCATCTGTCTGAGGATGATATGATGTGCTCAAATGTATCTGTGTACCTAGTGCCTCTTTCAAGCTTTTCCAAAATCGCTAGTAAAGATGGGGTCGCTATTGCTTACTATACTAGAAGGTACCCCATGCAGTCGAACTATCTCTCGAAGATAAACTGATACCAGCCAAGACATTGTCCTTTAGATCTTTACAGGAATAAAATGAGCGCTCTTTGTAAGTCTATCCACTATCACCCAAATGCTCATATTGCCCTTGCTTGATTGTGGCAATCCATCAATGAAATCCATAGAGACGCTTTCCCACTTCCATTGCGATATATCTAAGGGTTGAAGCAATCCGCCAGGATTCTTTTGTTCAGTCTTTACTCTTTGGCAAGTCATGCATCGAGCTACAACCTCCGCTACATCTTTCTTAATACCAGTCCAAAAGAAAACTCTCTTCAGGTCTCGATACATTTTGTCGCTTCCCGGGTGGTCATCCGAGAATGATGATCCTCTTCAAGCACTATCTTAACCAATTCCCTAATCTTAGTGACATAGCCTTCCATCTCATCTTAGACACCCCTTATCGTATGTGGTATATCTAACAAGGTGACTAGAAGTATCTCCCCTGCTTAGCTTGTCCAAGATATCTGAAATCTGCGGGTCCTCTTGTTGCCTAGATCCAACTTGCTCTAATAAAGTAGGTCGCACCTCCAAAGATGCCAACAATCCAACTGTGAAATCCATAGAAGGCTTAAAATTAATGGTTGATATGTACTCAATGCTCCACATTTCTATGAATAAAGGACTCAAAGTCATCCTCTGCCTACTCAGTGCTTCCGCTACCACATTACCCTTACCAGGGGTATAAGCTATCTCGATGTCGTAGGACACTAGGAGCTCCATCCACCTTTGCTGCCTCAAGTTGAGATCCTTTTGTAAGAACAAGTATTTGAGCAACTTACAATCAATATATAGCTCAAACTTTTCTCCAAGTAGATAGCGTCACAAAGACTTCAGTGCGAACACTACAGAAGCCGACTCTAGATCATGGGTTGGGTAGTTCTTTTCATGAACCCTCAATTGTCTGCTTTCATAGCACACTATCCTTCGCTCTTGCATCAACACGGCACCAAGCCCTGTGCCACAAGCATCGGTGTAAGATGTAAACACCTTGCTTCCGTCTGGGAGAGTCTGAAATGGGGCTGTTGTTAGAGCCCTCATTAACCTTTAAAAAGCATCCTCACAATCAATGCTCCATGAAAAAGCCAAGTTCCTCTTCGTCAATCGGGTAAGCAGGGCTGATACTCTTTGCGAAATCTCTAATAAACTTTCTATAGTAGCCCGCCAACCCTAGGAAACTTCTCACCTCCGTTGCATTTTTGGGAGCTTTCCAATCTTGAACTGCAACAACTTTCACGGGATCCACAACTATCCCGTCCTTGGAGAACACATGCCTTAGGAATTTTACTTCCTTTCTCCAAAAGTGACACTTAGAAAACTTCGCTTTGAGTTGATGTGATCTGAGGATATGTAGAACGTCCCCTAAATATTGGGCATGCTCCTCCTCATTCTTTGAGAAGATTAGTATGTCATTCGCATAGACTACCACAAACTTGTTTGAAAATTCCTTAAACACCCTATTCATCAAGTCCACAAAATAGGCGGTTGCATTGGTAAGCCTAAAAGGCATAACCAACCATTCGAAGAAGCCATCTGGAGTTTTGAATGCAGTCTTATCAATATTATCTTCTGCTACTCTTAAATGATGAAACCCTATGGCCTGTTCCATCTGCAAGAAAACTGATGTGCCAACCAGCTGATCAAACAAGTCATCGATCCTTGGTAGTGGGTGCTTATTCTTCTTAGTGAGCTTATTCAACTCCTTATAATCCATACATATACGAAGTGAGCCATCTGCCTTAGTTGCGAAGACAACTGGAGCTCTCCATTTTGAAATGCTTCGCCAATAAAACCTTTCTTGAATAGCTCCCCTACTTGCTTATTGAGATCCCTCCTTATCCTTGGAGCCAGGTGGCGCACTGGTAAAGCAACTGGCTTTGCGTTCTATACCAAGTAATTTCGGAAGTCTATATCACGCTTTGTAGGTAGTCCCTTAACCTCCTTAAACACATCCGGAAAGCTTTAGCTATGGGCAGAGATCACAAGTCATCAACAGAAGTATCAAGTGATTTTAGAAAGTTGAGCATCGCTGATCCCCGTGGGTTGCAGGAAATTTCGAGAGTCCTACCATGATAGGAAAGAAGTCTAACCACTCTCTTTTCGCAGTCAAGGATGGCACCATACATGGATAGCCAGTCCATGACTAGAATCAAACCATAGCCCATAAAGCCAAGCACATATGCATCACATTCGAATTCGACGCCCAAGATAGAAATTCTCAAACCCCTACACATCATAGATAAATAAGCCGATCCTCCTATGGAATTTGAGACTATTACAGGTTCAGAGACTAGACTAGTATTTAGATGCATACTATCTACTAAAGAACTGTATATAAATGAATGTGAAGCACCAAAATCAAACAGGGCTCGAACAGGATAGTAAAAAAGGGAAATCAAACCTTCAACAATGACTTTCCTACATCGATCAGGTCTACTTGCTTTCGAAGCATGCACTTGCCCAGAAGTTCCTGCCCCTTACCCTTGCTTACTAGGGCATTTCTTGGTGAAGTGTCCCGTCTGTCCATAATAAAGCAAGTTCCATTGGTCTTTCTACTGTCTTTTACAAAATTACCCATACCACCGCAACCATGGCACTTCACCTCCATTTTGATTTGGGCTTTGTCGGGTTTTCCACCTTTCTTTTGTTGCTTTCCTTTCTTGGGCCACCATTTCTGCTTTTTGCTCTTAGCTTGAGTTTCCTCAGTCTTATTTTCTTTCTTTTCTTCCTTACCATCTTCATGCTTGAGCGCCATATCAACTAGCCTTTCAAAAGCTTCCCACATTGGCATGTGAGACAAAGCAATTCCTTGGAGAGGCTGATTCAATCCTCTTGTAAACCTAAGTGCTTTCTTGTGGGGGTGTATTCACCAACTCCAGTCCAAACCTCGCTAGTTGATCAAACTTATTCACATATTCCTTCACGGGAATGTCCCCTTGTTTTAAAGCTAAGAACCTTTCCACTTGTAGTCCCTCCTCAGCCTGAGATAAGAATTTCATCTTGAACCTTCGCCTGAAATCATCCTATGTCACCACTGGTTGTCCTATTTGCATTACAACCCACCAGTAGTAAGCCTCATCTTTAAGATTCCATGCAGCTAGTTGTATTTTCGTTCGGTCATTGACCTCAAAAAGTATGAACAAGTTCTCTGTCTCTATTAGCCAATTCTTTGCTTCAACAAAGCTTTCGGTTCCACGGAATGGCTTTTCTCCCACAGCATAGAAGTCCTTGCATATCTTAGAAAAATTATCTACTTGCGGAGGTGGAGGAACAACGGCTGCAGTTGGGGGAGGAGCATCTCCTTGGTCTCCGGCAGGTATCGTAGCCTTAAGACATCTATGGAGCCAAGCCGATATTTGAATGCCCTCGGGAGATTAGGTTCCTAGACATGTTGAAAAGAAAGAAAAAGGATTCAACAAGAGATCAAGAGATTATTGACTATGGCTCGAGGGGATATGTCTTTCTAAAACATATTTTTCCTTGGAAATACTTTGTTTTTTTTAAACGGGTTTGAAAACTTTTTTTTCTCTGATCTTGTAACCTTCAGCTCTAATACCAAATGTGACACCCCACATTCGTTAATGTCACTCATAAGAGAATCCGTTAAGTTCTGTAATGTGCAACAGGCAATCATTATAGTGAATATACAAGACAGATAAATTAAGTAGCACAAAATTTTTAAACTTTATTATAATAGAAATACAATATAGTTTCATAATTATGTCAAAACCAGATAGAACTAACAAACTGTCTCAAATCTATCTTTCAAGCCAACTCAAAATACCAAAGTACATAAAGTCATATCCCATAGCATAAGCCAAACTAAAGTGGAAAGTAGATCTAAATGATACATTTCAAAGACTCCAAGTCAGGTCCAAGCTGAAGATATATCCTAGTTACTACTGAGTACCACCACCCTGAGAACCTTAGGTGGAAAAGGAAGAAAGAGGCAAAAGAAAAAGGTCAGACATAATGTCTGGCGAGTTCCGGTGATTTACAAATATGCATGAATTAGAAATGACAAGACAACTAAATAAAAATGGGTAAGAAAGGTATAGTTTTACAACATAACAATAGAATGGGAAACATGAATAAACTTATTCTTAAATGGGTATATGTCTGAAAATATATGTTGTTAGACCAAAAAGTGGTTCTAACACCCAATTGACTGATAATTTTAGAGAATAACAAATCAAAAAGGATAAAAAGATAATCAACACACATGATTTATAGTGGTTCGGTGTTAACAAGCCTAGGTCCACTTTATACTTCTTTGACTGATGAATTGATTACAAATACAATGATAATAGCCACTCAATCTCACTAGTACAATCAATAATCTCTCTAATTTCATTGTAATATACTCTATGACTTAGAGAATAATCTGAATTTAAACAAAGAGATATTGTTGGTGATGGATGTGACGGCCCGCCCCGCACCAACCGACATTTACTCCAAAGGTGCGCTGTACACATGTCCAGTTAGCACGAAATGGGTCGTGAGAAGGGAAGGGAAGAAGGAAATGAACATACAAAGAACCTGTAGAATGTCTCACAGCGCATAGGACAAAATATAATAATAACATACTTGACATAAAACATGAGAGACAGTGCATAAGCTGAAAATCAGAACTAAACATCATAGCAGCGGAAATCCAAAAATACAGCTTATTACAACTTTCAAACAGTCTCAAAGCAAAAGCAAGATAAATGAGGTACACTACTAATGCCCAAGTAGCGACCACCAACGACACAGGGAGAATGCGTATATATATATAATACGTGGAAGCCTCCTGCCCGCCTCCGAACCAGCTACTCGCGCATCACCAGCTAACCTGTCTCTAGTCTGCTCGTGTGAGCACCCAGAGTAATAAGAGGAGACATAAAACTCTGGGTCAGACATAAATCCTGGTATGAGCGATAAGCATCTAAAGTGAACAATAACAGGTAGACTAAAACATACCTGAACCTGGACCTGCAACCAAAGAGTTAGCACTACATACTGTACAACACTCTAAGGTATCATATCAATCAATGTAAAGATACGGAGGTGGGGGAGGTGTGCATGTCATAATGATGGCAAACAATCAAGCATAGCATCCATCCTCACATCTCTCACTCAGTGCGTAAAGTATACGATATTCACCACTTCGATCGCCCAACATACCTTGCTACGATCACTCTGCCCCATGAAGTCATGAATGGCTTCATTGCACTGATAACGTAGCCACTAATCATTTGCTATGTCCACTTTGCCCCATGGAGTCACAAGAACCCCACTGCACTGGCTCATAGCCTTACTAATCCTTACTAATCCTTACTATGTCCACTTGCCCCATGGAGTTATTCACCCCATCTGCGCTGGTTCATAGTCTTACTACGCATCACCTCGCCCCTCAGGTCATAATGACCCTACTGCACTGATAACGTAGTCTTGCTACCATCACTTTGCCCCTCAGGTCATAATGACCCTACTGCACTGATAAGTACCCCATCATTCATTCTTAGTGGTGAATCGAAGTTATGAACGTCGACAACCCCTTAGCACACGTCCCGCAGCAAAGTCCAACCATGAAGTGAACTCATTGGTTCCCAACTGGTTCCGGGATCCTGAGCTCTAACTCCCATATGGACTACCTTTGCATCTCGGGTTATTGGTCATCACCATCGAATTGGATCGGATCAGCCTTCACGTTCTTCATCGGATCGGATCGGCCTTAGGCATTCAGATCGGGTCGCACCTCATGCATCGGATCGGGTCGTGATCCTCCAGGTGATCGGATCGTCATTGCGGTCCCCTTTCTATTTGCCTCGGATCGTGCTCCCCTCCTTGGTTCGGATCGTGATACCCCATAAGGATCGGATCGCGCCCCTCCAGCTCGTGGTTCTCTCCTGGTTCGGATCGTCGTCTCGCTGTGCATCAGATCGTGGATGCTGCTTTCCTCTTGTTCGGATCGTGATATGAAGCACGAGTGGATCGGATCGGGTAGCAGTTCACGATTGTTGCTCGTGGGCCTTGTGCAGATGGTTCGGTTCGGAGGGGATGACTCGACTCGTGGGGATGTCCCACGATCCCATAGGGCGATCCGATCGTCCATCAATCCCCTATGCGATCCGAATCCATGCACCTTGTCCAACGAGCTGTTTACGCCATTCGACAGCGTTTTCGACCATTCTAACTATTCTAATCAATCACAAAGCATACCATACAGTCATAGCAACATACATAATCAACCACAAACATCAAAACATCAATATGATAAGTAGAAATGGATCAAACATACCTAAAATGCCATATTTTCCCCTTAAGCATGTTTAGGTGAAACTAATGATAGGATTAACAATACTTAACCAAATTAACCCAAATTCATATCAGAGGTCTAAAACATCATTCCGAATTTTATAAACATTTTCCCAGAATTTTATCATGTTTAAATTCGCTAATTAACACTAATCACCCCTAATTAGCCATAATTAGTGCAAAACTATGCAAATCACTCACCTTAGCCACAAAATAAACTAAGATCTGAAATAATTCTCTGATTTGATGTGAATCTCAATGCCAAACAGCAGCTCCTTTGTTGCTTTGGTGAAGATCTTCCTTGATTAGGGGTTGCTAAGTTAAATCCTTGACAAAAAGGTGATTTGGAGGTGATTTAGAGGTTGGAGGCCATTTTTAGGGATCCTTTGTGATAAGTGGAGGCTAGAAAACTGAAATGGAATGATTTTCCATCTCATTTCAGCCCCCCCATAACCCTAATCCCGAAATGGGTTATGGGCCTACTCGCTAATCACCCGATTTGGCCCGGTTAAGCAGTTTTTCACCCTCCAAACCTTATTTCAGCCATATCTCCCAAACGGTAAGTCCGTTTGGCTATTATGACCACTCTACGGAAAGGTAAACCATCAAACGAATCAAATGGAAGTGGTTTCAGGTCAAAATTCCTTTCCAATCAAAAGTTATGGCCAAAACAGTACCAACTAGGGGCAAAATGGTCATTTAAAAATTGACAAAAATCATGAACATGGGAAATGACTCTAATGGAAGTTTCCCAAAGTTACATGACCATACAACTTCATACGGGAAAGAAATAAATATTCTACAATCCTATGATGTGTAGAATACGTGTCGTTACACTCTCCCCCCCTTAAGAAATTTTGCCCCCGAAATTCCCTAATCCAAACACACACAAAGGTCCCGCATGCCTATCAATCATAAAACAACAATCAACATGCAAAACAAGCAAAACAAGTCTACCCTAGCATGCGGAAAACTAAATCGCAAAGTAAATCTTACAAGGCAAAGAGTTCTGGATGTGCCTTCCTAATGCTCTCCTCTGTCTCCCAAGTATAATCATTCTCGTCCTCGCCCCACTAAACCTTGACTAGCTTCACCGACTTCCTTCGAAGTTGCTTTGTATCGTGCCCCACAATACGAATCGGCTTGCGGTTCCCAACCGCCTCGGGTTCTACTTCGAAGTCCTCTAATTGATCAGGTGAAATAGTCACATCTGAGTCGTGAACGAACTTCCTTAGTTGTGAAACATGAAATACATCGTGAACTCCCGCCATTTTCTCTGGTAAGCCAACTCTATACGCCAAATTCCCGACTAATTCAAGAACGGGGAACGGGCCAACAAATCTTGGTGCCAACTTGCCTCTCATGCCAAATCGTATCACGCTCTTCAACGGAGAGATCTTAACAAACACCAAGTCACCAACGGAGAATTTCAAATCTCTTCTCCTCCTATCAGCATAACTCTTCTGCCTATCTTGGGCAGCTTTCATTCGTTGCTGAATGATCTTAATCTTATCTGAAGTTTCTCTCACCACATCTGGTCCAAGCACAAACTTCTCGCCAGTCTCTATCCAATATGATGGTGAGTTGCACGGTCTTCCGTACAAAGCTTCATATGGAGCCATACCGATACTGGATTGGTAGCTATTATTATATGCAAACTCTACTAGATGCAAATGGTCATCCCATGATCCACCAAAATCCAATATACAAGCTCTCAAGAGATCTTCCAATATACGATTCACTCTCTCCGTCTGACCGTCGGTCTGAGGATGATATGCGGTACTGAGATGTAATCCTGACCCTAGAGCCTCTTGTAAGCTCTTCCAAAATCCACTAGTGAACAACGGGTCTCGGTCACTCACAATGCTTTTGGGTACTCCAAGAAATCTCACTACCCACTTCATATACAATTCTGCCAACTTGGCTGCTGTCCTGGTCGATTTGACTGGTATAAATCTTGCGCTCTTAGTCAATCGATCCACAATTACCCATATGCTATCATGTCCCGATCTAGTCCTTGGTAAACCATCGATGAAATCCATCGAAACTTGCTCCCATTTCCATTCGGGAATTTCTAATGGTTGCAACAACCCACTAGGCTTCTTTTGTTCGGCTTTAACTAGCTGGCAATTCATGCATTTGGATATAAACTTCCCAACGTCTCTTTTCATCCCTTCCCAGTAGTAAGTCTGTCTCATGTCTCGATACATCTTATTACCACCAGGATGTATAGTCAGTTTTGAGTGATGACATTCTCTAAGCACTTCATCTCTCAAACCATTCACGTTGGGCACAACTAGTCTTCCATTCTTCCGAAGCCATCCATCTCGATCAAGCCCATACACATTCATCTCCTCACCGCCGACGTTCATCTCTAACTTGGAGATGATTTCTAATAGATTAGGATCGTCCCTCTGGCTAGAACCAATCCGCTCTATCAAAGTGGGTCTGATCGTCAAACTAGCTAGCATAACTGGATCCAACTCGCACTTTAGTCTGAAATCAAACCCCGCGATATACTCCAGTTGCTTCCATTCAAGAAACATTGCCCCTAAGCTGGCATGTCTCCTACTCAAGGCATCGGCTACTGCATTACCTTTCCCAGGTGTGTATGCGATATCAAAATCATACGAAGCCAAGAACTCTAACCATCTCTGCTGACGGAGATTCAGATCTTTCTGAGAGAAGAGATACTTTAACGATTTATGATCGGTAAACAACTAAAATCTTTCTCCCAAGAGATAGTGTCTCCACATCTTCAGCGCAAATACAATCGCTGCCAATTCCAAATCATGGGTAGGATACTTCTTCTCATGCGGCTTTAGCTGTCGACTAGCATAAGCTACAACCCTACCTCCTTGCATCAATACAGCACCCAGTCCGGTACCACAAGCATCCGTGTATACCGTCATCTCTTCATTCCCTTTAGGAATGACTAACACAAGCGCACGCGTCAACCTCTCCTTTAGACTTTTGAAGGCATCCTCACACACTCCGTCCCAGACGAAGGACCGATTCTTCTTAGTCAACTGAGTCAACGGTGCTGCTATCTTGGAGAAGTCCAGGATAAACTTACGATAATATCCAGCTAATCCCAAGGAACTTCTTACATCTGTAGCATTCTTGGGCGTAGGCCAATCCTGTACCGTAGCCACCTTCGCAGGGTCCACGACAATACCACACTCTGAAACAACATGACCCAAGAATCTTACTTCCCTTCTCCAAAAATGACACTTAGAGAATTTCGCTTTCAATTGGTGTTTCCTCAACATCTCCATCACTATCCTCAAGTGCCCCTTGTGTTCCTCCTCTGTCCTTGAATAAACAAGGATATCATCCACGAACACAAGAACAAACTTATTCAACTGATCTCTGAATACTCGATTCATAAGATCCACAAAATAGGCTGGTGCATTGGTCAACCCAAACGGCATGACCAACCACTCATAAAATCCAGACGGCGTCCTAAACGCCGTTTTCGGAACACTCTCATCTGCTACTCGTAGCTGATGAAATCCTGTCGCGAGGTCCAACTGGGAGAACACTCTTGCTCCTTCCAACTGATCAAACAAATCATCTATCCGCGGTAGAGGATACTTATTCTTCCTCGTCACCTTATTCAACTCGCGATAGTCCACACACAAACGAAGGGAACCATCTGCCTTAGTGGCAAACACAACTGGTGCTCCCCACTCGGAGACACTCCTTCTAATCAATCCCTTCTTCAAAAGATTGCTGACTTGCACCCCGAGCTCTCGCTGCTCCTTTGGTGCCATACGACGAAGTGGCATTACTATAGGTCTGGCATCTTTCACTAAATCAATACGGAACTCAATCTCTCGGTGTGGTGGAAGCCCGGTCACCTCCTCGAAGACGTCCGGATACTGGCCAACCACGGGCACATCTGACAACTCATCCTACGGGATGTCGAGGGAATTCACACAACTAGCCATAACCCCATCACTAGGTAGACTACCAAACACTACCCTCCGCCCATCATCCGCCCTCACTGTCACCAAAAAGCCCTCACAGTCTACCACCACCCCGTATCTTTGGAGCCAATCGACTCCCAATATAATGCCATACCCAGTAAAGCCCAAAACAAAGCAATCACATACAAACATACATCCATGACTCGATAAGACCAAATTCCTGCAAATCATACTAAGGCTAGTCGAACCACCAATCGGGTTCGTCACAACCAATGGTCTATCGACTATCTTGGGTTCCAGTCCCAACCTATCTACCAGGTCACTAGATATGAAGGAACGGGAAGCCCCAGTATCAAACAAAACTCGAACTGGTACATCATAACTAGAAAGCATACCTTGAATAACAACATTCTTTCCTTTCTCCGCCGCAGTTGGGGCATTCAACGAAGAAGGAATAGCATCAAGAGCAAATGCTTTCACAATCTGCTTCTCCTTAAGAGGTTGCGGACACTTGTCCTTCTGATGTCCCACTTGACCACAGTTGTAGCACTTCCTTTCCGCTGGCTTGGCCCGACATTCTTTAGCATAATGGCCTTTCTTTCCACAGCTGAAGCACTCAACATCCTTCTTGCTCTTTTTCTGGCCACTCTTAGATTGGTCCTGCTTCCTCTTATTCTGAGAGCTATTCTTGCCTCCACCGCCTGCTTGCGACTTTGGCCCTTCTGCAGATGCAGCCTCAGTCTTTGACTTAGGGTAAAGACTCTCTGATCTCAAAGCTTTCCCCACGATCGATTCAAAAGTCTCATCGATGTGGTTGATAAGCCTTTCCCCCAAGTACCCATCCAAATCAATAATGAACTTCTCATTCTTCTTCTCAGGAGTATCAATGAGAGACAGTCCGTACTTCGACAAAGTGTCGAACTCAGCAATATAATCAGAAACTGCCCTCCCATTCTGCTTGAGTTCCAAGAACCTCTTGAACAACACTGACTTCTGGGCAGCTGGAATGAACTTCTCGCTAAAGCGAGCCTTGAACTGAACCCAAGTAACCTGGTCCTCTAGAGTAGCTGTTCTAATAGCATTCCACCAATTCATCGCTCGCCCTTGCAGCTGACGAGACGCTAGCCTTCTCTTCATCGCATCCTCAAGACCCAAGTCATCGAAGATACGGTCGCAGCTATCCATCCAATCTTGAACATCTGTGGCCGACTCCGTTCCGTGGAATGGCTTCCCACCAAGATTAGTGTAATCTTTGCACAACTTGGCGAAATCGACCCTAGGCGCCTGCACTTCTGGGCCAACACCAGCTCCGAGATTGGGAACTGCCCCTTGCACTTCTCTAAGCATGTCTCTCATGAGGTTGGTAAACATCGCCCTCATGTCAGCGGCATTCCCATTATTGGCCCCTCTACCGGTACCTCTAACATATCGGCTCATCGTCAATCTGTAAAAGGGAAACGATTAACGACCCCATAGTGGTACTAGTGCAGTGCAACTTCATTCTTATACTACTAATAGTATATATATACATAGCTTTTGAAAACCAAAGTAATCACAAATACGCGCTCTCATATACGTACTAACTCTCCCTAGTGTCTTTCCCTAGGTTAACTACGCAACCTAGAGCTCTGATACCAACTGTAACGGCCCGCCCCGCACCAACCGACATTTACTCCAAAGGTGCGCTGTACACATGTCCAGTTAGCACGAAATGGGTCATGAGAAGGGAAGGGAAGAAGGAAATGAACATACAAAGAACCTGTAGAATGTCTCACAGCACATAGGACAAAATATAATAATAACATACTTGACATAAAACAAGAGAGACAGTGCATAAGCTGAAAATCAGAACTAAACATCATAGCAGCGGAAATCCAAAAATACAGCTTATTACAACTTTCAAACTATCTCAAAGCAAAAGCAAGATAAATGAGGTACACTACTAATGCCCAAGTAGCGACCACCAACGACACAGGGAGAATGCGTATATATATATAATACGTGGAAGCCTCCTGCCCGCCTCCGAACCAGCTACTCGCGCATCACCAGCTAACCTGTCTCTAGTCTGCTCGTGTGAGCACCCAGAGTAATAAGAGGAGACATAAAACTCTGGGTCAGACATAAAGCCTGGTATGAGCGATAAGCATCTAAAGTGAACAATAACAGGTAGACTAAAACATACCTGAACCTAGACCTGCAACCAAAGAGTTAGCACTACATACTGTACAACACTCTAAGGTATCATATCAATCAATATAAAGATACGGAGGTGGGGGAGGTGTGCATGTCATAATGATGGCAAACAATCAAGCATAGCATCCATCCTCACATCTCTCACTCAGTGCGTAAAGTATACGATATTCACCACTTCGATCGCCCAACATACCTTGCTACGATCACTCTGCCCCATGAAGTCATGAATGGCTTCATTGCACTGATAACGTAGCCACTAATCATTTGCTATGTCCACTTTGCCCCATGGAGTCACAAGAAACCCACTGCACTGGCTCATAGCCTTACTAATCCTTACTAATCCTTACTATGTCCACTTGCCCCATGGAGTTATTCACCCCATCTGCGCTGGTTCATAGTCTTACTACGCATCACCTCGCCCCTCAGGTCATAATGACCCTACTGCACTGATAACGTAGTCTTGCTACCATCACTTTGCCCCTCAGGTCATAATGACCCTACTGCACTGATAAGCAGCCCATCATTCATTCTTAGTGGTGAATCGAAGTTATGAACGTCGACAACTCCTTAGCACACGTCCCGCAGCAAAGTCCAACCATGAAGTGAACTCATTGGTTCCCAACTGGTTCCGGGATCCTGAGCTCTAACTCCCATATGGACTACCTTTGCATCTCGGGTTATTGGTCATCACCATCGAATCGGATCGGATCAGCCTTCACATTCTTCATCGGATCAGATCGGCCTTAGGCATTCGGATCGGGTCGCACCTCATGCATCGGATCGGGTCGTGATCCTCCAGGTGATCGGATCGTCATTGCGGTCCCCTTTCTATTTGCCTCGGATCGTGCTCCCCTCCTTGGTTCGGATCATGATACCCCATACGGATCGGATCGCGCCCCTCCAGCTCGTGGTTCTCTCCTGGTTCGGATCGTCGTCTCGCTGTGCATCAAATCGTGGATGCTGCTTTCCTCTTGTTCGGATCGTGATATGAAGCACGAGTGGATCGGATCGGGTAGCAGTACACGATTGTTGCTCGTGGGCCTTGCGCAGATGGTTCGGTTCGGAGGGGATGACTCGACTCGTGGTGATGTCCCACGATCCCATAGGGCGATCCGATCGTCCCTCAATCCCCTATGCGATCTGAGTCCCTGCACCTTGTCCAGCGAGCTGTTTACGCCATTCGACGGCGTTTTCGACCATTCTAACTATTCTAATCAATCACAAAGCATACCATACAGTCATAGCAACATACATAATCAACCACAAACATCAAAACATCAATATGATAAGTAGAAATGGATCAAACATGCACAAAATCCCATATTTTCCCCTTAAGCATGTTTAGGTGAAACTAATGATAGGATTAACAAAACTTAACCAAATTAACCCAAATTCATATCAGAGGTCTAAAATATCATTCCGAATTTTATAAACATTTTTCCAGAATTTTATCATGTTTAAATTCGCTAATTAATACTAATCACCCCTAATTAGTGCAAAACTATGCAAATCACTCACCTTAGCCACAAAATAAACTAAGATCTAAAATAATTCTCTGATTTGATGTGAATCTCAATGCCAAACAGCAGCTCCTTTGTTTCTTTGGTGAAGATCTTCCTTGATTAGCGGTTGCTAAGTTAAATCCTTGACAAAAAGGTGATTTGGAGGTGATTTAGAGGTTGGAGGCCATTTTTAGGGATCCTTGGTGATAAGTGGAGGCTAGAAAACTGAAATGGAATGATTCTCTATCTCATTTCATCCTCCCCATAACCCTAATCCCGAAATGGGTTATGGGCCTACTCGCTAATCACCCGATTTGGCCCGGTTAAGCAGATTTTCACCCTCCAAACCTTATTTCAGCCATATCTCCCAAACGGTAAGTCCGTTTGGCTATTATGACCACTCTACGGAAAGGTAAACCATCAAACGAATCAAATGGAAGTGGTTTCAGGTCAAAATTCCTTTCCAATCAAAAGTTATGGCCAAAACAGTACCAACTAGGGGCAAAATGGTCATTTAAAAATCGACAAAAATCATGAACATGGGAAATGACTCTAATGGATGTTTCCCAAAGTTACATGACCATACAACTTCATACGGGAAAGAAATAAATATTCTACAATTCTATGATGTGTAGAATACGGGTCGTTACAATGGAGTTCGAGTAGGTGGAGAGCCAAAATATCCTCAAAAATAGGGTGTTATGGTGTATTTATAGGCACAGAGCATAGGCGAGTCGGATGCCATGTGGGTCCCATCCCTTAAATCTCAAATTTGGATGCTCTATGGTGAGGACAACACATCAGCAACGTGGGTAGGTGGGTGGTAACCGTTCCGGATATATAGGAACGTGGAGTGCAACCGTTTCGAAAATTCAACCATCGGATCAGATCGGTAGTGGAGGGTCCCGAACTGACCCAGTGTACTTTAGCTGGGCCAAGTGAACGAATCGGAACAGATGTGTGCTATTCGGTCTGAACCGCTTTCCTCATGTTTTGGTGAAAGTGAGGGTAATGGCCGAACCGATACATCTTCTCGTATCCTACGAATCTCTTTTCTTGATTGAACATGCTTCTTCACCTTCAAGCATATCCAACATCTGATCTCTAAGCTTTGCATAGCCTGGTTACAAAGCAGGCTAACATTTTGCCCACTCAAAGTACGTTATATTGGAGACAATGGGACATGCTTCAAAATCGCCAACATGTCGATTCATGAACGGATGAGAATCAAAATTAGTGTCTACTTGTAAAGTCATGACGCTTGGTGAAACCGTGCTTTCTAATTCCTACAATGAGCATAAATATGATGTAGGATCAAGGATTACTCCTGTTATTTCCGACAACTTGAAGGTTCCAGTCAAGGTCTTAGCAAATTCTCTGTGTATGCATGCATCTTAATATTTTTAAATTGATCGGTTCCCCTTTTTTGTACATCTTCAAAATCTCGACATCAAATTATAAATCATACTTCGGATTGGTTCGGATTAGACTAATCCATTTCGTACCCGGTCCATCACAATACTTGGGCTGAAAGGCTTTTAATTATTTTGCTTACATACTAGGTGGATCCGGTCGGGTTGTCAAATCTACGAGAACACGAATGGTCTTCATTATCCACTATATAAACCATTCCCCACTCTTTCTTTTTTACTTTCTACTTGCCGCATCTTTACCTTTATTTTCAAGCAAGCCCAATTTCCTTTTCTCTTTACCCGTTTGATCTTGATTTCCAAACCCAAACATAGGTAGGCTTGAATTCTTCACTTTGAGCTATTAAATCTTCGATTTTGTATGGATAATTTCCAATTCGCATGTTAATTCGTGTAATTTTGCCATTATCAATGTCGAAGTTGACGTTAGAATCCTCCGGTCGCCCGCCGTCATCGCTGATGACTTCATCGTCACCTGGAAACAGCAATGCCGATGATCTGAGTCTGACAACAAGGTCATAGGCTTCGTGATTGTGTCTTCAAGCTTGATGAACAAGAAATATGGGGATGAAGCTTTCGGTTGAGTAGAGGAGGAAAAAAGGAGATAGATTAGGAGAAGGAGGAATCAGTGAAAAAGGAGGAAGAAGAAGATGGGGGATCAGGAAAAATGGGTACGGTTTGTGTTGACATAAGTAACATTGGAGAAGATTCTGAAAATGGTTGAGTAGGAGACTTGGGCTATGGCGAGTCAGATCGGTTCGGTTCATGGTCAACCGATCCGAACCGATATAACCTTATATAAGACGCTGACCGGATCCGCTATTATTCCTCTTGCAGCTTCGAACTGATCTATCGCTATTTTCTTCCTAATTTCATTCTGACCCAACACTATCAATATTGGACATATGCATTTTTTGATACCATTATGCTCGATTGAAATTTTTGACTTAAATGATGATGACTCCTGACATATTCCGGCATGTGATTCTACCATACTTGAACATCACTTGCAAACTTATGGATGGTTAGGATAGAGCCTTCTAAACTGGACATTCTCGAATTGAATTGACAAACATTAACTTTCCTCTATACTGCATTATATTCTACTTACATTGTAATTTCTGATTTCAACACTACACACACTGGCATAGATTAGTACACATACATGGGGGTCACAGGTAACTATACTCTAATTTCTATCATCTCTTGGATAGTACAACAATTATGTCTGAAAGACGCTCAACTAGATTGGAAGAGAGAACTAAACCTTCAGGACCATCTGAAAGCCCTAATCCCAAGGACGTTTCATCTACTTCAGGCTCATAATGGGATAGCGCAGGCTCAGACTATGAAATAACAATTCACGTGAGTGGTGAATTGTCTGGAAGTGAGGTTTCCATGGATGAAGACACGTGATGGCTCCACTCAAGTAAGATTCAGATTTTGATGCTCTGACTTTAATTGTTGCCATAAATGTGCTGACTTGTCTTATTCTTTTGCAGCTGCTAACCCAAAAAAGGAGGTGCAGAAAGTGTATTTGGATCGCATGAACTGTTTGCTTAATGGTGATCCAAAACTACTAACTATCAAAGAGTGCTTGGTAGATGACTATCTTCATCATCATCATCTACTTGCTATGACTCAGAGCCTAGGCCACGGGAGTGATGCTTACGTATACTTGCCTCCAGCCGAGGGATAGGCTGCAACTTGGTAGAGAGGGGAGAAAGCTCGAAAGGTCAGGAACTCGTAGCTCCAGTTAGGAATTGCAGTTAGGAGATAAAGGGTCAATAGTGGAGGAGAATCCGATTTTACGCCCGTAGAGTCCTTTTCCATTTTCGACTCAGGATGACGATGCTTTGAACATATCCGCCAGGGATAAACAACAAGACAATAATCCGAAAGCTTCTTCTATTGTTGAAAGGCGGCCGTCTCCAAAGACTCCCTCTCCTGTTAGGTCTCCTATTGGTGGATCTTCTCCCATAGACCCTATATTCATGGGTCTATTTAAACTTCCCTTACCTGACAAGATCTTTACTTCTAAGGATATTTGTACGGGACCATTCTTTCCCATGTACGAAGAGGAAGCCACTCCTGAAAAAGCCGGGGAGATAACACAGACAAGCCTAGCTCCGGCCTCTGGTATGTTGGGGGGATCACTTAGGACATATGCACTACACTTGCACCGTACGTCACAACACCTGTGTACTATATTAATCCTAATTTCTAATGTTTTTTTATGCAAATTCATAGGAGATATGCCACGCCGCCGTTACTCCCTTAGAGACATTCGCTCAAGTATGCCCAGACACGATTCAAACACGGAGCATGATTGGGGTGATAGTCGTGAGACAGATAGAAGGAGACACCATGATTCAAACCGTCCTTAGCCTTCACATTCTCACTCCCCTCGCAAATCAGATGACACAAAAAATCTATCAAGATCATCATGGAGGGAATAAGCAACCATCTGAAGCGCCAGTTCTTCCAAAAGAAGAGCATTCTCAAGACAAGCCACTACCAAAATACTCTTATCCACAGGACAAAACCAAGGGTTCAGGCAGAGAGATGGAAAAAGGAAAAACGTCTCTCGTTCCCGCCAGGCGACGAAACATTGATATCACTATGACGAGGCCTATGATACTTGACACTGAGAATGAAGCGAAACTGAAAATTTTGAAAAAGAAATTTTTGGATCATCATTTTGGGAATATGCACTTCATTCCAGCTCTCATGTCAGTGCCCACAAAGTGGGCTGATGAAATTAAAGCTCATATAATCTGGTAGACAAGCAATATAAGGAGATGTATAGGTACTTGCGCAACCTCTCTAAAATAATCCGAGACTTGATAGCCGATGCGAACAACATGAGGGATATGGCTGAATTTGAAGAGAAAGCCATACAAAACACAGAAAAGGAGCCTGAGGATGCATAGGCTGAACTTGCTATCGCACAACGTGATGTTGAAAACTACAAGAAACAATATGAAGAGCTAAAACAACGTTACCATATCGAGCTCGAATCTCATAGCCAGGAGTGCATAGACTTGAATCTGAGAGCATCGAAGCAAATTTCGCTTGTGCCCGCCTTGAGCAGGGGAAGGTGGAGTTATCTAAGAGGAATGCTGATCCAGAAGCTAGGCTAGCGGAAGTTGAAGCAAAGGCAGTTCTAGATGAGGGGAACGCGAATATTACTATTAAGTCTGTTGTTGAAGCTAATGTGCAACTTACCAAAGACCAAAAGGAATTGGACGATTATAGTGAATTCATGATAGAATTTTTTTTCTCAAGTGATTAGCTATCGGGACATTTCCTAGATCAAGAACTATGAGGCAACCTTGGTCGACGTATGGGACTAATTGGTTGATTGGGAAAAGCGGCAGCTCAAGGTGGATACCATCGATGAGGAAGAACACATGAGAAAATATTTGAAAGGTGATGAGTCGGAGCGTCTAGTTGAAGGGCACAAACTAATTCAAGCAGCTATGGAGTAGGAGAGATGCCTGGTCAAGGGAAAGGAAACCCCTGAGGCTGGTTCTTCATTTTTCGTTTTTGGGCCTACCGAGGCAGAGGGCTACGATCCCGAACGTCTTGAGTTTCCAAAAGCACCTCTCTTATCTCCAATCATTGAGCCAGCTCCTGAAACCTCTGCTGTTCCCGCTGAAATGTCATCCGAAGGTATCTCAACCTTTTTGCCTTAATTTGTTAAAGAAATTTCAACTTTCTGTCGTATTGTTGGGAAAACGATCAAAGAGCCTGAGTTTTCTCTTGAATTAGTAGTTATTGCTTCTCTTTCTTTAAATGCAAAACCTGCTGGAGAGGTCGAAGAGAAGCAAGAAGAAGTTATTGATAAAACTATCGTGTCGTCCAGTACTGAGACTCCCAGGGATGGAGATATGATAGATGCTTTAAAGGACGACGACGTTGATAGAAACGAGGGAGATGATGACGTTGTTGTAAATGGGGACTCGAGAGAGGCCGAAAACATGATTTTGGCTGAAACAAAGGTGAAGACTGATGAGCTTCTAAAAGCTAAAGCTAAAGAAGAGCCCTTCAATATTGATCCCATTCAGGTATTCCCTTCTGGGCAGAAGATAGTTGTTAAACTTTCAAAGTCAATCACCTCTCAGCTAGCATCTCAGTCCTCTGTTTCTCCCCAAGATACTCCAGAAAAAAAAAAAGAAGTCGAACAAGCGCATTCTCATTGATGCTGAAAGGGAAGAAAAAGAAAGACAGATGGCTGGTCGAAAGTCCAAGCCTTCTCTCAAATCCAAGTGAAATGTAGTTTAGTTTTTTCATTTTGTTTTCCACTGGCCTGCTGTTGTTGTAGTGAGTGCGACCCTTACATCTTTTGATCAGTTCCTTTGTGTAAACCTGCACTTATGTAAATAAAGTATTTCATTTCCATGCAATGTCAAATATTTGCAAGTTTGTCATTTATTTCAATCAAGTGCATTAGTAGTCAAAACATTATTAATCTAAATAACAAATGATAAATCACATCACAAATCAAATAAAAAGTTCCATACGAACTTCCCTGCAAACAATAATCTATGCAATATATAAGATCATTACCAGACTAAATAGTAAACAATAGGGGTGTGATGTGTGTGTTTATGCCCCAATCTATCTTGGATAAAACGCCTTGCCAGGGCTTGTTCAGGATTGATGAGGATCGACATTAGACTGCCCCCAATCCTTCAATGGGGGTAAGGATCCTTTTTCATTGGCACTTGTCCTCAGTTCCTTTATACTCTCTTGTTGTATGCCCAGTTAGAGTGTGGTTAAGGCATTCTTTAATCATGGTGCACCATCACCCTTGGGGACATCGTCTTCCCGTCCTTTATACTCTCTCTCGAGACATGAGAGTTAGAGTCTAGGATGTCGTCTTCTCATCATTTACATTTATCATGCAAACGGTCACCCTTTCACTCTGGCTTTCCTTCTACCCCCTATTCTTTAGGGCGGAGTCTCACCGGTTTGGGTGCCATACTTGCTCTCAATTCTAATTCAAGCTCCATATTTTGAGCCCATAACAAAACAATCATATGATACAAAGAAATAAATACAATAATTGTAAATGACACGCAATATTTTTATAGTGGTTCGGCCAAGTCATTGCCTACATCCACTTTATAATTTTTTATATCAACTCGACTGTTCTAGGCAAGTCGTGCCTTTGTACATAGTTTATAAAACAAAAGAAACAATGCAACCTTAAGTCAAATAGTGCCATAAGTGATGGGAATTTCACGCTCTGGGGACTTCATCGCCATCAATGGTCATTAGCTTGAAAGCTCCTTTATCATGTTTCCGCTGAATGTATACGGTCCTTCCCATTTCAGACCCGGGAACATAGGGGTCAGGAAGACATGTTTCAAAACCAAGTCTCCAGGTTCAGGTTCAGGGTTGAACCTTCATGTTGTTATATCGAGCAGCTTGGTGTCAGTGCCTCGAGGAGCATAAGTCTGCTTCATCTCTCTTCATGTCTAAGGACTCAAAAAGAAGGGCTTTGTTCGTCATCGAATCATAATATGTTGTCCTGTAAGAGGGAACTTCCAACTCCACTTAAGTGACTGCTTCTGATCCAAATGAAAGCGAAAGGAGAGTATGACCAGTCGCTGATTTGTTGGTCATTCTGTAAGCCAACAATGCTAGGGGTAATTCATCAACCCACATGGCTTTCTCCTGCTTCAATCGCTTCTTAATAATGGACTTGATAATCTTGTTTACTGCTTTAACTTGTCCATTTGATTGCAGGTGAGCTACTATGGTGTATCTCTTCTCGATTTTGTAATTTTGGAAGAAATTTTTGAATTTGGGTTCCATTGTCAATAGTGATGGCTTTAGGAATTCCAAATCGGCAGATTATGTTTCCGACAACAAAATTAATCACCCGCTTCATTGTGATCATGGTTAATGGCCCGACTTTCGCCCATTTGGTAAAAAATCTATGGCCACGATTGCATACTTCGCTCTACCTTTGGCGATCGGTAGGCTTCTAATGATGTCTATTCCCCATACATGGACTCACCATTGATTTAAGTTGACTAGGAGGTGCTCTAGGAATATTTGCAAATTTCCGGCACCGATAGCAGCGTCGTAAATAATCAATTGCATCCCTATTTACGGTAGGCCAGAAGTAGCTGAATCATAATATTTTCTTTGCCAATGTTTGACCTCCGTGTGATCCCCACATTCACCCTCATTCACGTCTTTGAGTACGCGTTTGTTGTCGTCATGTGATATACATTGAAGCAAGGGTACAGAAAATCCCTATCGGTAAAGGTCCCCGTCCTGTATGACATATCATGATGCTTTGCGAATCACATCCCGTCTTTCACTCTTTTTTGTTAGGAGTGTTCCATTCTGCAAGAAGTCCTTTATCGGCATCATCCATGATTCTCTTTCTGGCTCGGTTTCTAGCACTGGGTCAATTTTAGTCTATGCTTGGAGATGTTAACACTTCAATCGGGACCATTTCTGTTTCTTTCGGGTTATCGGAGCTAACTAGCTTGGCTAAACTATAAGCCTTTTTATTTTCTACCTGCAGAATATGGGATGGGGTATAACATTTTATGTTGTCCAATAAATCCTCTACTTTTTCCAAGTAAGCAACAAATCGAGGTCCTTTTGCTTGAAACTCCTTCCAATCCTAACAAACAACAATTTGAGAGTCACAGAAGATATCCAGGGCCGTTTCTCTTAGTTCCTTAGCAATCTTCATCCTGGCAATGAGGGCTTCATACTCGGAATCATTGTTAGTAGTGGGAAATTTCAGTCGGAGGGCGTAGTAAATCGGTCGTTTTTCAGGAGTTATTAGTACAACTCCGGCGTCACATCGTTGGTTATATCTAGCACCGTCCGTGTACAGCTTCCATGTGCTAGGCTTTAGCTTCAGTTCAGAGGGGCTGGTTTCTTCATCCGGCACATCATCCTCGTGGATCGTGAATTCATCGATGAAGTCGGCTAATGTTTGCCCTTTATTGACATTCTGGGTTGGAAGTTTAGGTCGAATTGGCTTAGCTCAATATTCCACTTAAGTAATCATCCAGATGCTTCGGGTCGTTGTAAGACATGTCGAGGTGGTTGGTTGGTATACACAACAATTGGGTAAGCTTGGAAATAATGGCGGAGTTTTCTGGAAGCAATCAGTAAGCAATAAGAAAGTTTTTCTATCTTTGGATAGTTACATTCTACTGCCACTAACTTCTTACTCACATAGTAGACTGGCCTTTGAACCTTATCTTCCTCGCATACCAGGGCTGAACTAATGGAATGAGACGATACTGCCAAATATACGAATAAATCTTCATGGTCCACCAGCTTAGACAATATTGGAGGTTTCTCCAAAAGATCTAATAGGTTTTGGAAGGCTTCTATGCAATATGGGGTCCACTTGAAACTGCGCTTCCCACATTTTATCAAATCGAAGAAAGGAACACATCCGTCTGTAGTCTTAGAAACATACCTGCTCAATGTCACGACCTTCCCAACTGAACTCCAGACGCCTTTGATCTTTCGTGGTTCTTCAGTATTTCTAATTGCTGCAATCTGATCAAGATTAATCTCGATTCCACGAGAGCTGACTATGGAACTGAGGAATTTTCCTGATGCTACCACCAAATGAGCATTTCAGCGGATTTAACTTCACTCCGTATTGTCGAAGAATCTCAAACATCTCTGCCAAGTCCGTTGTGTGGTCGGACGATCGCTTGGACTTCACAAGCATATCAACTACATAAACTTCCATTGTTTTCCCAATTTGGTTGTAAAACATTCGATTCACTAAGCGCTGATAGGTTGCTCTAGCATTCTTTAATTTGAAAGGCATCACCACATAGCAATACAACCCCAAGTCCGTGATAAAACTAGTATGTTCCTTATCCGGCACATGCATGGGAATCTGGTTGTACCCTGAATATGCATCCATGAAAGAGAGAAGTTCGTGTCCCGCTTTTGAGTCTACCAGTTGGTCGATTCTAGGGAGTAGAAAGTTGTCCTTCGGGCAGGCTTTGTTTAGATCAGAGAAGTCAATACATGTTTGCCACTTCCCATTGGAATTTTTGACCAGGACGGGGTTTGAAATCCAGTTCGGATACGTCGAATCTCGGATAAACCCATTATGTCTTAACTTCTCTATTTCTTCTTTCAAGGCGGCCAACCTCTCTAGGCCCAGCACATGCCTCTTTTATTTCACAGGAGGATGCTTTGGGTTTATACTTAGTGAGTGGCTCATTATTGAAGGAGAAATCACACAAATATCATCGTGGGTCCAAGCAAACACATCTAAGTTTGCTTTTAGAAAGTCTGTTAAATACCTCATCCAAAAGGAATCCAAGTGAGATATGATCTTCAAGACCTTCGCCGAGTCATCATTATCGATTGGAATATCGATAGTTGCCTCATTAGGTGTCGCCTTCCTACATCCCATCTCTTCGTCCTCTATTGGATCAATGTCTTCAAGTTGGTCGTTCAGTGAAATTTTCTTTACTTGATATGCTGATCCCTCCTCAGTAGGAGGGGAAGAACTCTTGGACTATACGTCTTTTCCATTGTGCAGCATTTTTAATTCTGCCATATAACAAGCTCTTCTAGTAACTTGGTCACCACAAACCATTCCCACTCTAGCTTCGGTTGGGAATTTCATCAATAGGCACCAGGGTGTGATGTATGCCTTAAATTCTGCAAGGGTCGTCGGCCTAAGAAGGCGTTGTAAGGCATATCAATATCTATGATCATGAACGGGAGGATCCTTACTCTTCGGTGATCTCCCTCTCCTAGCTCTATAGATAAGTCCACGATGTTGAATCTCGCTACATAGCGTTTTGACTATGACAACTATACATAAGCATATACGTTATCATCTAACCTCATTGTGTAGGAAGATATTCGAAAAACAGATTCAAGAACACCAAATTGAAGATTGAATATGTTATAAAGGTTTGTTAGTCCTAGATAGTCATGTTGAAGTCTTCCTTGATGATTACACACACACACACATCACATATATATGTTTTCATATTAAAAAGAGGCAAAGAATATATTTTGCCCAGAAAACAGACATCTGATTTAATTCAGACAGACGTCTGTTTGCAGAGACAAAATTCAAATTCAACATAATATTCAGACATCTGATCTGAATATTTCAGACGTCTGAATCTACTACGAAATGTACAATTTCTTTGCTATTTCACTTTTCAAAACAAAACAGACATCTGAATAATATTTTCAGACATCTGAAGTACGAAAGGTTGCAACTTATTATGAAGAGTCATGACTGTAAATCATTTCTCTTGATGAATTCTCTTCATGATAAGTTACATCTTTTTGTACATTATAAATAGAGACTTGATTTACTTCTCAAATCACCGAATTTCATTCTATCTTTCTCTATATTATTCAAATCACTCTAGTTTTCAAAAAGCATACTATACTCAGTATTATTCTCTATAATCTTTCACAAACTTCATGTTTATCATCAAGGAAAGACTATAGGAAGGGTGTACTATATATCGACATATCAGTGTTAACAAGAATATAAACAAGTCATCAATTATTCTGTATTATAAAAGACCTCTTCAGTGGTTGAGGCAAGAAATCCCATTCAGCAGTTCGAGTAATTGTGTACCTATTTCTCCGGGTGAAGTGAGGGTTTTAGTGTTAGTGAAATACCGGAAATGAGTCTGGGACTGGACGTAGGACAGTGGTCCAACCAGTATAAATCGACTGTGTGATTTACTACTTTTTATACATTACATCGTATTCTCCATTCTGCACGATCCTACTATCATATAACGTCTTTCAGTTGGTATCAGAGCAAGGCCATCCTATAATCGTAACACCGTTATTCGATATTTTGATAAAATGGAGAATAACCTAAGTACTAGTCAACTACTTTTGGCAAAGGACAATTTACTCAAATACCACCTTTATTCAATGGCCTACACTACAACTACTGGGCTGCAAGGATGAGTATATGCAAGCAAGTGATTTTAGTGCATGGAATGCTACTCAAGAAGAATTCACTGCACCTACAACCGAATATTCATCTTGGACAACAATTCAAAAGGAAGAGGCCAATGCAAATGCAAATGCAAAAGCTATGAACATGCTATACTGTGCACTAGATAGAAATGAATTCAATCGTGTTAGCATTTGTACATCAACATATCAAATATGGGAAACACTCAAGACTATCCATGAAGGAACAAACAAAGTCAAGCAAACTAAAATTTCAATGCTCAAAAATCAGTTCTAGACCTTCAAGATGAAACAAAATGAAACTATCAATGAAATGTACTCAAGATTTCAAGATATTTTACAGGCATTGATAGGACTAGGAGAAAAATATAGTGATTTTGACATCGTTTCAAAAGTACTAAATTCTCTGATTGACGACTGGGAAAGAAAAGTACTAGCCATTAAAGAAGCAACTGACTTATCAGCTATGAAACCAGAAGAGCTAATAGGAAATCTTATGTCTTATGAAGTAAACCTTTTAGCAAAAAAAGAATTAGATCAGGAAATGAAAAATGTGGCTTTTCATGCTGGTAAAGAGGAATCCGAATCAGAAAATGAAGACCTAGCCTTTATTGCCAAAAAATTTAGGAAATTTATAAAGTATAAAAAATGAAATTTCAAAAAGAATACCTCAAACAAACCTTCATCTTCAAAATTGGAATGTTTTAATTGTCATAAGAAAGATCATATAGTAAAAGACTGTATAGAAATGAAAGAAAATCAGAAAAATCTCAACAAAAGCAAGAAAGAAAATTTCAAGAAGAAAGCTTTTCCTATTACATGGGATGACTCAGAATCAAATTCATCAGATAGTGACAATTATAGTGAAAACGAAAATGAACAAGCAAATGTGTGTTTCATGGCACATGAAACTGAAGTAAGTGAATTATCTTATGAAGAATTAATAGATGTTAATGCTGAACTTTTAAATATGATAAAAAATTTAAAGAAAAAGATTAAAGAAACTCATGAAAATCAGAATAAAGCTGAATTTGAAAGAGACACATTGAAAGATGAAAAAATGATTCTGGAAGAAGAACTTGAAAAAGTTCAAAACACTCTTACAAATTCAGATAATCAATTTTCTCTTTTTGAGTCAAGAAATCGAAACTCAAAAGACAAAGAATGATGAAATAAGTTCTGAAAATTACATGTTGAAAACTAAAGTAAAAGAATTAGAATTAGAAAATAAAAGTATTCAAACTAAGTTAGAAAACATTTCTAAAAATGTTTCAAATTTTAATAAGGGTATAGAGAATTTGTCAAGAATCATAGAAAATTCTCGACCTTCTTCAAACAAAAATTGTTTAGGATTTACAAAGGAATCAAAATTTCCTCCAAAAAAATATACACAACACAAAAGGAAAATTGATTCAAATAAACCTAAACTTATAAAAAGGATTAATAGAATTAAGACATGGGTTCCAAAAACTAATAATAATTTGATTAGAAACAAGTACATTAACTCATTTATGGAATTTGTGCATAATAATATAAATTATATATATAAAAGGGATACTAAACCCATTTGGGTTTGGCTTCCTAAGACCTAACTCTTAGGACCCTATTAAAAAGTCGGTACCAATGTGCTTATTAATATTTTTTGCAGGTCCCACTCAAAAAGAAAAAATCGATTCTAGACAGCGGTTGCTCAAAACACATGACCGAAGACAAAGATATGCTAACCAATATTTCATACTTTGATGGTGGCTCAGTTACTTTCGGAGATAACTCAAAAGGTTTTATCATTGGCAAAGGAGATGTGTGCAATTATGGTATTTCAAATCTACCTCTTATTGCTAATGTTTCTTTAGTTAAAAATTTAAAACATAATTTACTTAGTATTAGTCAATTATGTGACAAAGGTTTTAAAATAATATTTTCTGAAAATAAATGTAGTATTTTTGACAAAGAACAAAATATTATTTTTGAAGGAAATAGAGATAGGAATATTTATGTTCTAAATATGAAAATAAATAATAGTAAAGAAATGTGTTTAATTGCGGATAACAACGATTCTTGGTTGTGGCACAAGCGTTTTTGTCACATAAATTTCAAAAATATACAAAGACTTTCAAAACTTGAGTTAGTAAAAGGTCTACCTAAAATAAATTTTAAAGTAAATAATCTATGTGAAGATTGTCAAATAGATAAACTAACCAGATCTTCTTTTAAATCAAAAAGGTTATTTCAACTTTATAACCATTAGAACTATTACTTATGGACTTATTTGGTCCTAATCAAGTTCAACCATTAAATCACAATCGTTTGGTATTTGTAATAATTGATGGTTTCTCAAGATATACATGGACAATTTTTATGAAAAATAAAAGTGATACTTTTGGGCATTTTAAAGATTGCATCAAAAAGATTCAAAATTCTAAAGATTTAAAAGTTAAAAACATTTGAAGTGATCATGGTAGAGGATTTGAGAATGAATCTTTTGAACATTTTGTAAAAAGAAAAGAATAAATCATAATTTCTCTTTTCCGAGAAATGTACAACAAAATGGAGTTGTAGAAAGAAAGAATAGAACTTTAAAAGAATGTGCAAGAACTTTACTTAATGGAAGCACTTTACCTAAACAATTTTGGGCAGAAGCTGTCTCGACTACTTGTTATGTATTAAATAGAATTTCTATTCGGCCTTTAACTAAAAATACTCCTTACGAACTTTTTAATGGAAGAAAACCAAATATTTCATATTTTAAAGTTTTTGGTCCTAAATGTTTCATTCTTAACACTAAAGATCAACTTGGAAAATTTGACGCAAAAGCTGATCATGGAATTTTTGTTGGATATTCAGAACGTAGTAAAGCTTATCGTATTTTCAACAAATGTACTAATGTTATAGAAGAATCCTTACACGTATCTTTGGATGAAATTTTTAATAAAAATATAAAGAACAAAGATGATAACGAAATCATTGAAAATATAAATCCTGAAAATATGGAAAACAATACCATAGAACATATCAGATCACCTCCCAGAATTTTAAGAGATCATCCTACATAAAATATTATTGGTGAAATTGACATGCACGTTCGAACAAGAAGTCAATTAAATCAAATGGGTCATGTATCCTTTTTTTCAACTATTGAACCCAAAAATCCAAAAGAAGCTTCTACAGATGATTACTGGATTATTGCTATGCAAGAAGAGCTAAACCAATTCGAACGCAATGATGTGTGGGAGCTAGTACCTCGACCAAACGATCAATCGGTTATTGGTACACAATGGATATATATAAAAACAAGGCAGATGAACTTGGAAACATCACAAGAAATAAAGCCAGATTGATTGCTCAAGGGTACAATCAAGAAGAAGGGATCGATTACGAAGAAACTTTTGCAACCGTAGCTAGACTAGAAGCCATACACATTTTATTAGCATATGCAAGTTTTCATAACTTCAAACTTTATCAAATGGACGTTAAAAGCGCCTTCTTAAATGGCTTTATTAAAGAAAATGTTTATGTAGAACAACCACTGCTATTCATACATGAAAAATATCCAGATTACGTGTATAAAATTAAAAAGGCATTATATGGTTTAAAACAAGCACCTCGTGCTTGGTATGAAAGACTTAAAAGTTACTTAATAAATTCTGGTTTTCGAGTAGGAAAAGCAGATCAAACTTTATTTATTAAAAATACAAATAAATATACTTTAATTGGACAAATCTATGTAGATGATATATTTTTCGGTTCAACTAATGAAAACATAAGTAAAGAATTTTCTACAATAATGACAAATGAGTTTGAAATGTACCATATGTGAGAATTATCATATTTTCTTGGATTACAAATTAAACAAGTTTCCAATGGTATTTTTATTTTTCAAGAAAAAATTGTAATAATTTAATTAAACGTTTTGGTTTAGACAATACTTCGGGAAAACCAACTCCAATGAGTACATTGGTTCATCTTGAAAAAGATGAAAAAGGAAAAAGTATTGATAAAAATTATATAGAAGTATGATAGGTTCGCTACTTTATTTGACTGCAAGCCGTCCTGATATTATGATGAGTGTATGCTTGTGTGCACAATTCCAATCAGATCCCAAAGAGTCACATATAAGAGCAGTAAAACAGATTTTAAGGTACCTAAATAATACTAAGAACTTCGGTCTTTTTTATCCTAAAGGATGTCCATTCGAATTAGTATCCTACAGTGATGCTGATTTTGGTGGATCACAGAAGATAGAAAAAGCACAAGTGGTGTGTGCCATTTCATTGGAAAATCACTTGTATCTTAGTTTAGTAAGAAACAAAACTGTGTGTCACTCTCTACATGTGAAGCAAAATATATATTTGCTGCTTTAGCATGTGCACAAGTAATTTATATGCAACAAACACTCAGAGATTTTGGAGTTAACTTAACTAAATCAACAATGTATTGTGATAATACAGTTCTATAAACTTATCTAAAAATCCAATAAATCACTCTAGAACTAAACATATAGATATCCGACATCATTTCTTACATGACAATATAGAAAAAGATATTATTAACTTAGAATATGTTTCAACCGAAAACCAGATTGCAGATATTTTTACTAAACCATTATTAGAAAATTCATTTAGTAAATTACGACGAGAATTAGGGATTGTTTCAGTAACAGATATATAAATCTACATAATTTTTTCTCTTAAAATCAAGTACGTTTTTTTTAACTTACTACCTATTTTTAGCCATTTCCTAAACGCCCTCTCAACACTAAATTTCTTTATAGTTACAGACTTCTGAAAATTTTAACCACAAATTCCTTAATTGCTTTTTGTATATAAACCCATGAATTACTACAAACTTACAAACACAAACTTCAACTTTAAAAAAAACTCAACTTCAAACACTATTCCTTCAAGTAACTTCAAATTTTCGATCAATATAACCTTCACATCAGATAGCTATTCCGATTCTCCTCAACTTCCAACACCTACACCTGGAAATGAACCGCAATACCGTTGGTGGAACTATCAGACCGGATTTACGCCTGAAGCAAAGAAATCAAAAAGAGCTTTATTCTCATGTCTGGATACGAAACGAAAAATAGACAATCTTCATCACTATCAGACAGAACAAATAGCACTATAAAAGGAGTTATATTTCGAACAGAAAGTGTCATTGACTCGCTTAAGCCTTCTCGAAAAAATGATATACAAATTTTGTGGTTTAAAAGAAAACGATGTTGTCTCACCTTTACCAACTCCGCCAAATCCTATTGATCCATCTTCCTCTTACCGAACTAAGGATAATCCAGTAAATCCAACAATGAAATACTACACCTTCTCACCTCAATGACCATCATATGATCCAAACTCATGGGATAGAAATTACCAAGCTAATGAAGGAAAGAGTCCATCAACACCTAAGAAGGCACCACCTTCTAGAAATTAAAAGTATCATCTATTTTATATATTTCTATATCTAACGCGTTATTTACTTCTTATATTTGAAATAAACACGTGAAGAAGAATCTCTTCCACCTTCCGAAGAACTAATCCAAAAGTGGCTTTGGGATGATACTGCAAAAGCTAGGTATAAAGCAATGAAGAATTCAAAGTTCTTTGAAGGTGCCTTTGTAAAATACGATGCTTTTACAAATTATTGCATCCTACACTATGCTATACATTTCTACTTTGAATCACTTGTTGATTATAACAAAAACAATGTCAAAATCTACCCTCTTTTAGTCAAGTTGTTTCTAGCAAATCTAAATCTTGATCATACCAACCCTCAAGTAAGAAAGGATACGATTTGGTCATGGGTATATGGAAAGAGTGTGCTTATAACATTGCAACGATTATGCCAAATTCTAGAATGTGCATGGCAAGGATTGGATATAGACACAATAGAAGTAGATATGTCTATACGAGATGAAGTTTCAAATCAATTTCTGTCCGATAATCTCATTAATATGCAAGAACTTGCCTCGACTCATCTCCGACCACAAGCTCGTCTACTTAATCGCATTCTTGTACACACCATCCAACCTCGGAAAGGTAGTTATACAAAGTTTACAAAAGGGAATTTTAAGCTCCCTATGCTTTATTGTAACACCCCACCTCCATTAAGGTCACTCACAAAGGGAATGCCTTAACTTTGATGGAGAGTTTTAGTAGATAGAACAGAAATTTACAAGACAGATAAAACAATACTTGAAAATTTTATAACTTTATTACAACAGAAACCGAAATAAGTTCGGTTACATCTTTTCAAATCACAATATCAGAATTCAAGTACAAAATATCGGTCTTGTACAAAAGCCTTCAGAATGCATAGTTTTTAAAGTCATAATCCCCAATATAAACTGCCATGGAAAGATAGGGCCAAGGCCAAGCGATACTTCAAGCAGAGAAAATCCGAATCATGCTCCTATATTTCCACCCTAAAAACCGGAGGGGGGGGGGGACGAAAGAAAAGGGGCGAAAACAAGCAAGGTCGGACATAAAGTCTGGCAAGTCCAATGACTTTCAGCATATGAACAGATAATAATATCATGACATGAAAATAAAGCTGGATAAGAGATAACAGCAACATGAGTAACTGGTATACTTAAGCTAAACAGAAGAAACAAAATGATATAGCCCTGGTTATGCTTCTTACTTATATCTTACTTCTCTGCACTAATACTAGTATAACAGGATTAGGTGTTACCTTAATGTCTAAACTGAAACAGAAACGGAACAGAATAATCTATACAGAAACAGAATGCCAGTAATGGGCCTTTACCACCCCAACAGACAGAAGGTACATAAACGAAATCAGAGACAAAAACAGAATAATCCCTGCGGAAACAGAATGTTAGAATTAGGTGTACACTAGTAAATGGGCCTTTACCACCCCAACAGACGGTACCATGCAGAAACAGACAGGTGTTACCATCCAACAGAAACAGACGGTACCCCAATGGAAACAGACAGAACTAAGTGTACCCTAAATCTACCCCAAGCGATCGACTCCCTAATACATAAATATCCTGTGCCAGCCCCACAGAAGGTGTATCACTCCCTAAAGTGGCAACCTTTGAATGACACAGACCTATTTACAGATGTCACAGCGTCTTACATCCTCAGAGGTAGACCGGGATCCATGCACGCACATGACCCGGTTGGAACGCACCATCAACACCCCTCGGCATTATCAGAATGAACCGCTTATAATTAGTTCAGCAAGCGTGCCCGAACCCTACCCACTGTTGGGTCATACTTTTGAAACCAGAAAGGGTTACTGACTAATATGGGTCCCAAACAACAGATAATTTCCCTCCTAACCTTGTGTCCCCAGACTAGTGGATTTCAGATTAACTTGTTTACAAGTTTTCAGACCTACCAAGTTCAGATCAACTAGTTCACAGATCAAAAAATCAAGTCAACAGGTTTTCAGACTAACGGATCAGATGTACAATTTTAACAGACTTACAGATTGTCCAACTTTGTATTGGGCCTACAGATTCACGAAACAGGTTTATTAATTCATCAGTCAAGTTGGTTTAGCCTTATCCACCCAACACGTTTTAGACATCATATTTATCTCAGATTTGTATTAATTAAATATTAATGCGCAGACCTCTCACATTAGGTCGGTAGCTTGTGGTAGCTGGATAAGCCGGGCGGTTCCAGGCAGACTTCTGCCATAAGCTAGACCTAATATCATGTCTAAGCATATTTTAGTTATGCCTATGACCTCTCACATTAGACTAGCAGTTTGCGGTTGCTGGTTAAGCCGGTTGGGACCGGGCAAGCTTCTACCGCAAACATGAGTCTAACCTCGTGTCTCAGCATTTTTATTATAACCAGTTTATTCCATTACAAATTATACAAATATCAGACTAATTATGTCAATTTGACAGATTTGACTTCTTTTCAAGTCGCAGCAGATTAATCAAATTAACATGTTTTATTCAATCTTAGATCGAGCCTATGTATTTTCATACACAAATTACAATCATTCAGCTTTTCAACAGATTTAATAGATTTAGCAGCTCAGGTGGTTCAACAGATTTAGCAGACTAGGCAACTCAACAGATTTAGCAGATTAGGCATAATTAGCAGATTAGGCGATTAACATATTTAACAGTTTAGGCAACTCAACAGATTAAACAGATAACAGATTTAACAGATTAGGCAAATTTATCATATTAAGCAGATAACGGTTTCAGCCGATTTAAACATTCATTAAAGTCCTATTCACATATCTTGCCTATTTCATAAAGTAAACCTAAACTTATATGCCCAAATTATGGTCATAATCCACCATATAACATATGTCCCAAATTTTAGTTAAACTTGCATAGTTCAGAATATTCTCCAAAAACCCTAATCGTGATTCACATATAAATTATGCCAAATATAGCCATTGATTACAATGCATGTCACATATCCAAAAAACCCCTATTTAGGTGTATTCACATTTAATAGTCATCAAATCTTAATACGGATCTTTACACCTAAGTTGTATGCAAATTAATTCTCCTTTTTCCAAATTACAGACTACAATATATATAGTATGTCCAGATCTAGATCTTGAATTACAACTTGTACTATGCATCCAAATTAGTTACATGTTCACAGTTAAATTTTACGCCCCAAATCCCAAGTCATATATCCAATATTCTTTATGCCTCGAAACTCAAGACATATGTTAAATACACCTTATGTTTAAATACAACATGCCCAATTATATGCCTCAGATTTATGTTCTAAGTTACAACCTATGTTCTTTATGTTCTAAGTCACAATAATCGTCTCCTTGTAAGTCATAGATCGTCTTATGCAATATGCCTCAAATTTATGTCCAGAATTACAACATGCGTTGTGTCCTCAAATTAGTTACAAATCAATTATGCCCAAATATGCCTCATTCAATATTCTTCCCAAACTTAGCGTTTATATGTTCATCTCTTATGAGATTTGGCTCAGGCTCGTGGTAGCCTGGCTATCAACAAAAAGAAAGAAAGGAGGAAGAAATACAGAACAAACAGAATAATAACAATAAAACAGAGAAACATATCCGATAATTAGAAAAAGGGCCTAGTCTAAGATTCAGATTTAAAATTATGTCAAGATCATGATTAAATTTCATATCGGAAATGTAACACCCCACGTCCATTAGGGTCACTCACAAAGGGAATGCACTAAGTTCTGTGGAGCATTTAAGGTAAAAGATGCAGATAAATTACAAGACAGACATAAATTAAACAACGGAAAATAAAACTTTGCTTTATTGATAAAATAGTTTGTACAATAATTTCTTTACAATATCATAGTATCATCTGTCTTACAAAATAAGAAGCATAAAACAAACATTATATTCCCCAATTTTAGCAAGAGCCCGCCATAGCATCTGAGAAGAGAATCCAAGCAAAACTTCGACAAATCTTCAAGCTGGGGAAGGGTGACAGTCCAACTTAACCTGAGCTATACTATTCCCTCCTTTACTACCTGGGGGGGGGGGAACGGAAGAAAAGAAGACGAAAGGAAAACAGAGTCATACATAAAGCCTGAGTAAGTTCAGTAACTTCTAGCATATGAACATGGAACAACAAAACGACATGAATTAATTGAATACAAGATTACGCCATGATGATAGGGTCAACAAGATTAGACAAGGTAATCACAAGATATGCTAAGATAAGATAAACTGGATACGCTTTAATACTTTCGCCGCTTCGCTCTAATACTTCGCCGCTTCGCTATTTCCTTGTTATACTGATTTCTATATCTCTGCACCACCTATCTAGTGTCCGAACTAGTAATGATAACGTGATCCCAATCCCTATATTTTCCATTGCCTTCTGGCATACATTCATTATTTATTACCTAGATCAAATCTAGGGTTTTCTATCAAGTGCTTTCTAGATTTAACTAGAGTCTACGCTATCTGCTGAACGCTACTCGGATTCAGGATTTATGCCACCTAGTTCAACTAGGAATTATGCTACCTGTCGAACGATGCCCCCAAGTCTAGGACACACTACCTAGAGTGGTATATGTTCCTATACTTCCCCACGCCTGTATCGCGAATCGTTATCGCTTGTCTAGATGCACATGTCCTGTAATGTGCGACCCGAGTCCTGTGTCAGGGAAAATCAAGGAATACAGAACTCGGTCGGGAGCTTTCAGATATCTGCCAATGCAGATGCTAAGGTCTGTTTTTATTCCAGTGGCTATGGTCCCACTTGACCCCTCCCTCAACTAATGAAAGGCACCCTTTGTAGAATGAGAACTATACGCCGGCCCCAGGTGCCCCACTATCCTATGGCCATCCTCACCCATAACTAGATAGCAATTATGGTCTTTTGGAGTTCTCCGCCTTTCCGCTTCACCTATCTCGACTGACTCAAGATGGATGGTAGACGACGAGTTGCTATCACAGGGCTACCGTTTTCTCGTCGAATCACGTCGGTCCATCCTAGTCTTTAGGTTGCCACATATATTGCAACCAAGGCATACCCCTGGTTCTTCTACGCAGACCTTAACCTCTGTGAGCCCAGGAGAATCATCTGCAGCCTCACAGAGGGATAACAAGAGTACCCTCACGTCCCCTCGAAGCCTCGGGCTTCGTAACCCAATTCGTTGGAGCCTTCTTTTCACTCAGACGGACATTCGCTCCTTCCCGTGTTATACTAAGAATGACTACCTAGTTTTACTAACTAAGATTTACCACTTAGTTTATAGAATCGTTGTTTTCTTAACTAAGGTTTACTACTTAGTTCCCTTTCCCGTCAATTTGGATTGGTTAACTGTCATTAGTCAATTCAAGCCGACTTAACCCTCTTCATTTATCCTGTCAAACTGGTTAAGTGTTATCAGTAATTCATGTTGACTTAACCCCACCACAAACCAAGTTATATTGGTTAAGTATTTCTTATTACTTAACCTTACCCATTCACCCTGTATTGGTTCAGTGTTCCTTTTTAACTTGACCTTGCCCGTCTGTTTTAACTAACCTGTTATTAACGGTTAAGTATTATCACTTCATGTTTTAGACTTAACCCTATTCCTTTATCAAAATCTGATGGTTAAGTGTTCAAGTTTAATTAACCCTACGGTCTAGCCCAGCTAACATATCAAATTGGCTAAGTGTATTAAATCTTACTTAACCCCAACCTCTAGTCTAGTTAACATGTTAATTTGGCTAAGTGTATTAACTTTACTTAACACCACTTTCTAGACAAGTTAACATGTTAATTTGGCTAAGTGTTTTCTTAGTTACTTAACCTCTACAAATCTTGTCTTGTTACCATGAGTTTGGTTAAGTGTCCCTGTGGACTTAGCCCTCCGTTCTAACTTAACTGTGCTTAAGTTGGTTAAGTGTTCCTATGGACTTAACCCTCCCATTCTAGCTTAACCGTATGAACCTAACCCCACCTACCAGTCTTGTTATCATGTTGAGTTGGTTAAGTGTCTTAGTTAACTTAACCCTAGCATTCTTGTTCTAGCTTTAACTAAATAAATTAAAGCCACGACCACTCACATTAGACAGATATTGTTGCGATTATTGGATGTGCCGGTTGGTTCCGGGCAGGTTTACATAGCAACTCAGTCTAAACTCGGGTTAGGCCTATTCGTGTTTTCTAGTTCAAAGGGTTTTGATTAATTTTCAAATCAGGTTTTGAAAGTAACCGTCCCGTCCGTCGGATCAGTTAAGGATAGCCAGGGAGAGCAGGAAACTTGTATTTTCCAAACTCAAGCCTAGACACTATCCTCTCTGTCACCCTAGAACTTTCTGGTTTATTATTAAAAGAGATGTCGTTAACAAACCTTTAATTTGTATAAATTAACATTTCCTCATTTAGGACAAATTCTATAAGTAAATTAATCCTAATTTACTTATTTCCCAATTACTCTTTTAATGTAAATTGTCAACATTTATCCTTACGGCCCATTTTCCCCTCTATATCACGTTTATGCTTTTTTGGTATGTAAACCATACCAAATGAAGTGTCACTAACCATGATTTTGCTAATCCTGACAATTACTCCCAATTATAGCCAATTTCAAGTTTATTTTAATATACTTATCGAGCCAAATTAGCTAATCCAATTCTGATTTAACATTCTAATTCATGTCAAACTAGACTTATTACTCTAGTTCACAATTCATGTAGATTTACATGTCAATACTAGATTCAAATTACACAATCCTATAATTCCTGTCAAATTTATTCCATTTGCATTTCTATGAACATGCCATAATACATGTTCCCAATTTATGCCAATTTCCAAGTTTATAACTTTGTTTTAGTAAATTTCATGTTTTTCCCTAAATCGCATTCCCACCGTTCGTATAATCGTGATTCAATCTAGATTATAGATAAATCTAGATTCGCAGAAAATAGGGAATGAACCAAAGATGCTATGCAAAAGATAGACATAATAACTGGCATAAAAAGGGTTGAATAACGACGTCGGTTCAAGAACATGGGTAGACCTAACTAAATAGGTAAATTCCCAAGGTCTAAAACCAAGAATAGACAGAATAGAGATAGGGGTTCAAGAACATGGGTAGACCTAACTTAATAGGTAAATTCCCAAGGTCTAAAACCAAAGATAACCAAGAATAAACTGAATAGAAAGTCAGGCCTAGATCCAAAATAATGTCAGTTTGTTAAACAACATGGTTTTGTAACAACAATGTCATGGGCATAAATAATAATCTTATATCCATAGTCATAGGCAATAATCCTCACAGTTCAATGAATCACAGTCATAGGCGATGTTCATAGTCATAGGCAACGTTCATAGTCATAGGAAATGTTCATAGTCATAGGAAATGTTTTATGTCCCAAAATCAAAGGCTTATGTTCATAGTTCCAAGGCATATGGTTCCAAAGTCCATAGTTTCACCGTCACAGTCTTATTGGTCATCGAATCACAACAGTTCTTAATTAGGTCCAAAGGTACAAGCACTGATTCTAGTAGAAAGATTAGGCATAGTCTTTTATCCCTTTAATTTCATGTCACGAATAAAAAAAACGTTCAAATCTAAAAATAACTGACTTACAGATATTAGATTAGAACAGAAAGATTGCGTTGCTAAGATTCGTAGAAAAATAGTCTTTGAAGTCGTTTGGACCTCCTCTTGAATCCTAGCTTGACTTGAACCTCTTGTTGAAAATCTTTTTAGCAGCATTTCCTTCTTGGTTTATTTTATATATTATTTTATTTATATATTTTAGAGGAGGAGGAGAAGCCATGTCTAACAAGAATCTTTGCGGCATAAAGGTAGAAAAGAACTGTGAATAGAGAAGAAGATCAGGGCTGTTTATATAGTGTTTAGCAGACGAACCTGGTCAGAAAACGTGACCAAATACAGCAGAACGAACCAGGTGCAGAAAGCTGGAAAAAGCGGGCAGGTCGACACCCATGTTGACTGGGCAGTCGACATGGGGGAGGGGGGTGGTGTCGACTGGGCAGTCGACACCCCTGTCGACTTGACCTGGGCGGGAATTTTCGCGCCCTGCCCGCTGTGCGTTTGAATTCGAATTTGGCCCTAGTTTTAAAACTGTTTTGAACTTGGAATTTTCTGAAAATTTTGACGGGACATATCTTGGTCATACGGACTCCGATTTTCGAAAACTCGGACTCTATTTCTCGTATTTTTCTGAGACGAACACAATGGCGTAGCCCGTTTCCCTTGATTTTTATTTTAACTCTTAATTATGCCTTGATTTGCGAATCTTAGTGTTACAGAATTTCGGGGTGTTACATTCTCCCCCACTTAAAAGGATTTCGTCCCCGAAATCTTCAAGTTAGGAAGAATGTGTCCTACCATCCAATCACCCATCTACTCAACCATTCAATCACAGGCATCCATTGTCCTTAAAATATTTCTAATGCCTTCATGTTCATATGCATAGTTTGTGTATATGTCTTTATCTAATGCAAAATCAGGCGGTCTACTGATTCAGTTGACCTCCTTAATGCGAATTATGTCAGTGTCGTGCGTCCAATCATGTATGCAAGCATCCCTAGTTACGCAAATACTATATGCGTACACAGCCATTTATCCATATGCAACATCCATATGATAACATATCAAGTTCAACTTACCAACAAATACATATCCGTAAATGCAATATGAAAGCGTCCGAACTTGATCTAGTGCCTAATACGTATGCATATGCATTCATGAGCAACCATTTGCAACCACTTGCAACCATTCAACCATAACATGTTTCAAATACATGTTTACATCCATTGGCTTCTACCCAAGGATTGATGATACGTCCTAGAGGATATACTTTGGAAAGAGAGAAACAATTATGCGTAAAGCTCCTACAAACAAAAGAAATCAAGGATGCACCCAAGGAAAAAGGGTATGATGCTAGTATCTAGCCTTCTTGAGCTTTACTCCACTGTATCTTAACTAATTTAACTTCACGATTGTGAAGTTTCTGACCTCCATCTCTAAAGTAAACAGATGTCAACTATGATACCAAGTGTATGTACTAAGATGATTAGAGGTCTCTCCTCTTAGCTTATCCATCACGCTATAACTATGAGGGTAAAATGGTCACTACGCACTTTCTAGAGTGCCTGCCACAACTACTCATTTCTCACGCAAACCACCCTAGTCGAACTCGACATTCCTCAAGTACAAGCCCCAAAGGCCTAAACCAATATCAGACAAGCATCCAAGGAATATCGCCTCCGAATTTAGATGACCTACGTGAGATGATATAAGCAAACTCGATAGCTATTCTCAAATCCCTACTAAAAATAGACTGGTCGGACCACCAATTGGATTTGAGATTCTAGTGGGATCTTTCTACTATACAAGTACTATGGTGCAGAGACTCAACTAGGGAAGTGGATATAAACAAATGCGAAGTGCTAAATCCAAAGGAAAGAGTACGAACAACACAACTAGATTCTGCCAACAGAACTTTACTACCTTTCTCCTAGGTACGCTTGGTGGTGAAAGTATGTACTTGCCCTTCTGAAAATCTTGTTCCTCGTTCTTGCCCTTGTCCTTAATTCTATGCCCTATCATACCCTAGTAAAGATACTTCCTCTTGTCTTAGGTTTTATAATTTCTTCCTCCTTTGTGAGCTAAATCTACATCCATGAATTCCTCATCCTCAGGTTGTGCTCCTTAGCCAAACTCCTCATCCCCTTCTGTGTGTAGTCATGTTGACAAATCTCTCAAAAACTGCCTCCATCGTCCGGAAAACCCTATAAGCTTCGAAAGAAAACTGCTCGTAGATGAAACAACTACGGCTATGGATGGAAGCCGGGCACTACTTTGCCCTTCGATGAGGTTACCTCCCAGAAAGCCAGGAGCCCCAGAGACTCAAGAAAGAAGGAGACAAGAATTTAAACAGAGGAAGAGAAGACAATGCGTATGGCTTTGGGGAATATGCCTTTAAAACAAATCTTTTCTCTTGAAAATGCTTCTTTTAAAACCGTTTGAAAATAATTTTTCTAATCTTTTATCTGATCCGGTAACCTTCAGCTCTGATACCACGTGTAACACCCCACGTCCGTTAGTGTCACTCACAAAGGGAATGCACTAAGTTGTGTGGAGCATTTAAGGTAAAAGATGCAGATAAATTACAAGACAGACAGAAATTAAACAGCGGAAAATAAAACTTTGCTTTATTGATAAAATAGTTTGTACAATAATTTCTATACAATATCAGAGTATCATCTGTCTTACAAAATAAGAAGCATAAAACAAACTTTATATTCCCCAATTTTAGCAAGAGCCAGCCATAGCATCTGAGAAGAGAATCCAAGCAAAACTTCGACAAATCTTCAAGCTGGGGAAGAGTGACAGTCCAACTTAACCTGAGCAATACTATTCCCTCCTTTACTACTTGGGAAGGGGGGGGGGGGGGAACGGAAGAAATGAAGACGAAAGGAAAACATAGTCAGACATAAAGCCTGAGTAAGTTCAGTAACATCTAGCATATGAACATGGAACAACAAAACGACATGAATTAACTGAATACAAGATTACGCCATGATGATAGGGTCAACAAGATTAGACAAGGTAATCACAAGATATGCTAAGATAAGATAAACTGAATACGCTTTAATACTTTTGCCGCTTCGCTCTAATACTTCGCCGCTTCGCTATTTCCTTGTTATACTGATTTCTATATCTCTGCACCACCTATCTAGTGTCCGAACTAGTAATGATAACGTGATCCCAATCCCTGTATTTTCCATTGCCTTCCGGCATACATTCATTATTTATTACCTAGATCAAATCTAGGGTTTTCTATCAAGTGCTTTCTAGATTTAACTAGAGTCTATGCTATCTGCTGAACGCTTCTCGGATTCAGGATTTATGCCACCTAGTTCAACTAGGAATTATGCTACCTGTCGAACGATGCCCCTAAGTCTAGGACACACTACCTAGAGTGGTATATGTTCCTATACTTCCCCACGCCTGTATCGTGAATCGTTATCGCTTGTCTAGATGCACATGTCCTGTAATGTGCGACCCGAGTCCTGTGTCAGGGCAAATCAAGGAATACAGAACTCGGTCGGGAGCTTTCAGATATCTGTCGATGCAGATGCTAAGGTCTGTTTTTATTCCAGTGGCTATGGTCCCACTTGACCCCTCCCTCAAATAATGAAAGGCACCCTTTGTAAAATGAGAACTATACGCCGGCCCCCGGTGCCCCACTATCCTATGAACATCCTCACCCATAACTAGATAGCAATTATAGTCTTTTGGAGTTCTCCTCCTTTCCGCTTCACGTATCTCGACTGACTCAAGATGGATGGTAGACGACGAGTTGCTATCACAGGGCTACCGTTTTCTCGCCGAATCACGCCGGTCCATCCTAGTCTTTAGGTTGCCACATATATTGCAACCAAGGCATACCCCTGGTTCTTCTACGCAGACCTTAACCTCTGTGAGCCCAGGAGAATCATCTACAGCCTCACAGAGGGATACCAAGAGTACCCTCACGTCCCCTCGAAGCCTCGGGCTTCGTAACCCAATTCGTTGGAGCCTTCTTTTCACTCAGACGGACATTCGCTCCTTCCTGTGTTATACTAAGAATTACTACCTAGTTTTACTAACTAAGATTCACCACTTAGTTTACAGAATCGTTGTTTTCTTAACTAAGGTTTACTACTTAGTTCCCTTTCCCGTCAATTTGGATTGGTTAAGTGTCATTAGTCAATTCAAGCCGACTTAACCCTCTTCATTTATCCTGTCAAACTGGTTAAGTGTTATCAGTAATTCATGTTGACTTAACCCCACCACAAACCAAGTTATATTGGTTAAGTATTTCTTATTACTTAACCTTACCCATTCACCCTGTATTGGTTCAGTGTTCCTTTTTAACTTGACCTTGCCCGTCTGTTTTAACTAACCTGTTATTAACGGTTAAGTATTATCCCTTCATGTTTTAGACTTAACCCTATTCCTTTATCAAAATCTGATGGTTAAGTGTTCAAGTTTACTTAACCCTACGGTCTAGCCCAGCTAACATATCAAATTGGCTAAGTGTATTAAATCTTACTTAACCCCAACCTCTAGTCTAGTTAACATGTTAATTTGGCTAAGTGTATTAACTTTACTTAACCCCATTTCTAGACAAGTTAACATGTTAATTTGGCTAAGTGTTTTCTTAGTTACTTAACCTCTACAAATCTTGTCTTGTTACCATGAGTTTGGTTAAGTGTCCCTGTGGACTTAGCCCTCCGTTCTAACTTAACTGTGCTTAAGTTGGTTAAGTGTTCCTATGGACTTAACCCTCCCATTCTAGCTTAACCGTATGAACCTAACCCCACCTACCAGTCTTGTTATCATGTTGAGTTGGTTAAGTGTCTTAGTTAACTTAACCCTAGCATTCTTGTTCTAGCTTTAACTAAATAAATTAAATCCACGACCACTCACATTAGACAGATATTGTTGCGATTACTGGATGTGCCGGTTGGTTCCGGGCAGGTTTACATCGCAACTCAGTCTAACCTCGGGTTAGGCCTATTCGTGTTTTCTAGTTCAAAGGGTTTTGATTAATTTTCAAATCAGGTTTTGAAAGTAACCGTCCCGTCCGTCGGATCAGTTAGGGATAGCCAGGGAGAGCAGGAAACTTGTATTTTCCAAACTCAAGCCTAGACACTATCCTCTCTGTCACCCTAGAACTTTCTGGTTTGTTATTAAAAGAGATGTCGTTAACAAACCTTTAATTTGTATAAATTAACATTTTCTTATTTAGGACAAATTCTATAAGTAAATTAATCCTAATTTACTTATTTTCCAATTACTCTTTTAATGTAAATTGTCAACATTTAATCTTACGGCCCATTTTCCCCTCTATATCATGTTTATGCTTTTTTGGTATGTAAACCATACCAAATGTGTAACAACCCGAAAATCTGGGCCAGTTTAAAATTTTTATTTTGGCCATTTTAGCGAATTTTGATTATTTAAAATGAATTATTTTAAATAATATCGACGATAAATTTATTCTGAATATAAATCAAACGTATATTTTATACGCGTCGTCGTTAGAATATAAATATTTATATATAATTATAAATAGAATTGAAAATGGCGCGGTAGTTCGATAATTCGATTTCAAACTTCAATTGAATGTACCGGGTGCAAAACAATCCGGATTTTAGTGAAACCAAAAATAATGGAATCTAATTGATAATATCTTTCCAACGAATGCGAAAAATCAAGATTTCATATCGGGAATCAAAAGATATGTCCAGTTGAAAATTCTGAATAGTCGCTATGGAATTCAGGCCCTTAAAAATGGACATTTTGCAAACGACCTCGGATTTCGACGAAACCAGTTTGGTTGGGTCCGGGATGTCAAGTTATTGCTAGATTCCAAATTTCATAATTTTTCGAATCGATAAATTTATTCTGAATATAAATCAAACGTATATTTTATACGCGTCGTCGTTAGAATATAAATATTTATATATAATTATAAATAGAATTGAAAATGGCGCGGTAGTTCGATAATTCGATTTCAAACTTCAATTGAATGTACCGGGTGCAAAACAATCCGGATTTTAGTGAAACCAAAAATAATGGAATCTAATTGATAATATCTTTCCAACGAATGCGAAAAATCAAGATTTCATATCGGGAATCAAAAGATATGTCCAGTTGAAAATTCTGAATAGTCGCTATGGAATTCAGGCCCTTAAAAATGGACATTTTGCAAACGACCTCGGATTTCGACGAAACCAGTTTGGTTGGGTCCGGGATGTCAAGTTATTGCTAGATTCCAAATTTCATAATTTTTCGAATCGATATGTGAGCGTGGCAAAGGAAAACGCGTTTGACCAGTTTCAGTAGATTTTAATCGACTGGAAATTGGCCATTTTTCAAACGGTCTCAGAATTCGGCGAAACTAGTTTTGTTAGGACCGTATCGTCAATACGAAGCTAGAAAATATTTTTCTGGAATTTTTAAAGTTCGTATGTGACCCCGGTAATTTGAAATGTACGTTTAAAATTCAATATAGTGATTTAAATGTTAATTCAACGGAAACTGATTGTAACAGCCGAATCAGCGTACGATACATATCCCATTGTGTTCGGAATGGGGGTAGAACGCTATGGACGACAGGCGGTGGGCCTCGTTTCGAGGTCGTATGAAAAAAGTCAACTTAAGGTTGAATTAAATAATAATAAAATTAATAATAAAAAAAAAAAAAATCTTTGCCCTCCTTAAAACACTTTGGCCCCCCCCGTCCATTCATTTCAAACAGAAAATAAGAAAAAAAAAAAAAAAAAAAAAAAAAAAACTTCAGACATCGATCGCGCCCCCCAGAGTTTCGCCGCCGCCACAGGCGGAGCTGCCGCCGATCTTCCCCTCAGGTGCCTCCTCCCTCCAGCCTCGCTCCTCTCTCACCTGCCCTCCTCGACGGAGCGAAGCCCCCACGGCGCGACAACCCCGTAGTCCCCCCCCCTTTTGTTCAGCTCCGAATCGAAGCCCCTGCTGGCCACCACCTCGGCTCCGACGTCCAACCCCGCCTGATGACCACCGACAGCAGCATCCCCCCCCCTTCTTCGCAGGTAACAGTAAACATTTTATTTTATTTTTATTTTAGGGTTTTAAACTGTTTTTTTTAAAAGCATTTTAAACTGGTTTTAATTAGATTTGTAAACTGATTTTTAAGAATTTTATAAACTGAATTTTTAAATATATAAAAACTGATTTGATAAGAGTTTAAAAACTGAATTTTTAAATATTTAAAAACTGATTTGATAAGATTTTAAAACTGATTTTAAAATAAAAGTAAAAACTGATTTTTAGAAAAAGGTTTGAACTTCAAAGACTATATTTTTTTATAAGGCGAAGACTAGATTTTTACATATTGAACTTCGAAAAAAAAATATGATTTTTATCTATTGAACTTTAAAATAAAAATTCGATTTTTATAAATTGAACTTTGAAATAAAAATTCGATTTTTATATATTGAACTTTGAACTAAAAATTTGATTTTTATATATTGAACTTTGAACTAAAAATTCGATTTTTATATATTGAACTTTGAACTAAAAATTCGATTTTTATATATTGAATAGCGTAGTAAAAAAATGTGATTTTTACGTGTGTAGTGAAAGCAGCAACGAAGGTGACAAAAAGGCGAAACGATGAAGTTTTCTATCAAAGAAGAGCCGTGGAGCTAGGATAGCTATAAGTGAGAATTTCTCACCTTTCTATTTCTTTTCTAGTTATACATATATACTAGGATGCAGACGGTGCTTAGTAGCACCCGACACAATCGTCCACAGACCATGGACTTGTTTGTTTGATTGATTGGTGATTGATTGCGATATTGGTTTGAATGTGATTTGTGGTATGAAAAATCGAATCGATGAATTGGTTAGGATTAGACGTGCGCCGTTATAAGGCGAAGGAGTAAGGCTAGGTTAGACCCTTACTCAAAATTTTGTGGTTTGCATAACGAAAGTGAATTTGATTGATGTGTGAATGGCGTGGGCCTTCACTAGACCGGGGATAAGGCTAGGCCTTGTCCCGTTTCTAGTATCGTGCCGTTATGCCGCCGAAATTTTCTAAAATAAGTTAGAAAAATAAAAATAGCATTTTATTTAAAGAATGAACTGAATAGAAATTCATATGTTAAAATAAAATGTGTTATCGTTAAAAATATAATTTTTAACGTGAATGTGAATAAATAAATATTCATTTACAAACCAGACGGTTTGTTTATGTACACCTATTTGAATGACGTTGATTGGGTCGATAAATTTTACACATCGCCTAACTGCACAAATAAAATATGTGTTTGATTGTTTGAAACCCCACACGGGTGTTAGGATGAAATTTGAAGTTCACTCATCCTGATTGATTAAATATGTCGATCGATTGATTGACAGGCTGTTATAAGCGGTGGATATCTATATTTGATGCTTATACAGTGTAGTGCACTTTGGTTGATGGTTGATTATTCTCAATGCTATTATATACATGTGTTGTATGAAAATCCATATAATTAATTTTATATGGTAATTGATTGGGCCTCATTCCAGTTTTGAAAAAGAAATATTTGAAAAAGAAATATTCGAAATAGAATATTTGAAAATAAAGGAATATATGAAGCCGTGTTGATTAGATTGACGCCATTTTGACGTGAACGATATTTATATCGATTTTAGAAAACGAATTCAAAATGAATTGAATTGAAAACGAATTCAAAATGAATTGAAAACGATTTCGAAATGAATTGAATTGAAAACGAATTCAAAATGAATTGAAAACGAATTCAAAATGAATTGAATTGAAAACGAATTCAAAATGAATTGAAAACGATTTCGAAATGAATTGAATTGAAAACGAATTCAAAATGAATTGAAAACGAATTCAAAATGAATTGAATTGAAAACGAATTCAAAATGAATTGAAAACGATTTCGAAATGAATTGAATTGAAAACGAATTCAAATTGAATTGAAAACGATTTCGAAATGAATTGAATTGAATATGAATTCAAATTGAATTGAAATTTGAATTGAATAGAAATGAATTTTAAAACGAATTTATAAAGAAGAATTCAATTTTGCTTAGAATTGAAATGGAAGTTGAAATAGATTTTGAAACGAATTTTAAAACCATTCATATAATTCGTTTTAAATAGAAATCGACGAAATATATTATATATATATATTATATATATAATATAATGGCCTGAATAGAACGCGCCGCGCCGCGGCAGTTCGCGAATTTCGACCATTTATTTCAAACGGATATTACGGGAGATCCGACCGTCGGATTCTCCTAAAACCGGAACCGTTGGGTTCGTATCGAAAAGAGCTTTCTAACGAATGTTAGAAATTTGAAATCTAACGGTTGGATTTGGAGTTACGTCCAAGTCAAATTCGAAAAAGGTCGCTGTAAGTGCAGTTCGATGGCCATTGATGGAAATCGACTGTACGGGCCTTGATAAAATTATTAAAAATAGTAATAATTTGTGTAAAATCATAAGAAATGGTTTGTGAAGATTTGGGATGAAAAACTCCATATTTGAAAAGATAAAAATAGATTTTTATCGAAATGAACTAGTTTTGAACTAGAAATATAATTCTATTTATTTTGAAATAAATAAATTGAATTTGAAAAGGGTTTTAAAGATAACCAAAATTTCCAATGATTGCATTGGAGTGGAATTGAATCGAAATTGTCTTCGGAATATTTCGATGTTGGAATTCGTGATTATACAGGTGTTGTTATGGAAATTTGAAAGATATATATTTATATCGTTATTTCCAATACGACATTTGTTAGTCGTAGAATTCGATATTGAATATAAGCCGATATATTTTCTATTCAGAGCCTTGTATTGAATATCGAATGTGATTTGGGTTTGTCGTGAATGGTGTCTTCACTAACACTGTTCTTGAACCCAGTTGAGAAAAGATTAAATCTTTTTATTTAGATTTAATGAAGTGTACCAATTAAATGATATTTAATTGGAATTGAATTGGTATTGATTTTTGGGTTTATCGTGAACAGTGTTTTAAATAACACTTGTTCTTTAACCCGATAATTAATGGAATGTGATTTGGGTTTGTCGTGAATGGTGTCTTCACTAACACTGTTCTTGAACCCAGCTGAGAAAAGATTAAATCTTTTTATTTAGATTTAATGAAGTGTACCAATTAAATGATATTTAATTGGAATTGAATTGGTATTGATTTTTGGGTTTATCGTGAACAGTGTTTTAAATAACACTTGTTCTTTAACCCGATAATTAATGGAATGTGATTTGGGTTTGTCGTGAATGGTGTCTTCACTAACACTGTTCTTGAACCCAGCTGAGAAAAGATTAAATCTTTTTATTTAGATTTAATGAAGTGTACCAATTAAATGATATTTAATTGGAATTGAATTGGTATTGATTTTTGGGTTTATCGTGAACAGTGTTTTAAATAACACTTGTTCTTTAACCCGATAATTAATGGAATGTGATTTGGGTTTGTCGTGAATGGTGTCTTCACTAACACTGTTCTTGAACCCAGCTGAGAAAAGATTAAATCTTTTTATTTAGATTTAATGAAGTGTACCAATTAAATGATATTTAATTGGAATTGAATTGGTATTGATTTTTGGGTTTATCGTGAACAGTGTTTTAAATAACACTTGTTCTTTAACCCGATAATTAATGGAATGTGATTTTGGGTTTATCGTGAATCGTGTTTTAAATGACACTGATTCTTTAACCCAGATAATGATTAAAACTAAGTGGAGTTTTAATGAATCTTTAATTAGATTTGAACGTGAAATTTAGAAACTAACTGTCGGTTAGCCAAGCAGAATGGTTTTCTGGATATTGATCTGATGTTGGTTTCGGCCTTCGGGGTTAATATTTGGGGAATTATTCTCTTGATTAATTTACGGTTAGTGACTAATGAATTGGAATGAGGCGTATGTTGTGTTTGTGTAACACTTTTATAATATATACGCGAGTTATTCGGAAAGACCGGGTTTATCCCATTCTGAATAACTGATACGACGATAAGTCGAAGATGAAGACGATGGTCGAAGACCGGAAGTCTTCACGTCGTTTGGGTGATAACTGATGATCTTGATTGGGCTGTACACCCAAGAAGATGGAAACAGTTAGTGATCGTCCAGACGTACTTGGAGATCGATGGATATGCGGGGTACTAGGTGCCTCCGGTTTCGTTCAGACCCAGAACGGACTTGTAAATGGACTGTGTGTCTGACATCGGATTTCATTCTGTGTGACTGATATCGGTTGCATAGGATGGCTTGCCTGTGTGGCATGCTAAGATGCAAATGATCAAGGCTTCTGTTGAAAAGCAAAGTCTTGTGGTTGATGATCAAAGCACGGCCTTTGTGGCGTAGCTTTGTGTAACGTTTACCTCGCGTGTTTCACACCCGGTATGAACCAAAAACGGGAGACGGACCTCAGGGAGGACTTGCGTTTCTTTCTAGTTAGAAGTGGCGTCAGTGGTTTTACACGCCCTGACGAGTTTGACTTATGTGGTTGTTGCTGTTGCGAGGCGCCTCGGTTATATCGGTTTCGGCCGATGCATTCTGGTCGGCTGACGGACCAGACTTACACCCCATAGGGTGGGGAAACGCAGTGTTCAGGCATTTTAATCCACATCGGTGGACCGGCCCTGTCGCTCCAAGGTCACTCGAGCTCTGACCTGTGGCTCGGGCTAGAGAGTCACGAATCGGTTGAGGACTATCTTTTGCCTCGGTTCATAGATGGAAATCCAATTTCCAAATACGTGACATTTGCGGTTTTAATTGTAATCCTATATATGGCGACATAGTGGGATGGGGCGCTTATGCCGCCTATGATTGATACTTATGATTTGAAGTTGTTTTATACACTATGCACTTATAATAGTATCAAATGATTTGTTTTAAACGTACCAAGCATTCTTTAGCTGTTATAAGGGAAAACCCTATCCTCGACTGCGTTGCATTGTGTGATGGGACCTGGGTCTTATAACAGCTTCATTTTTCTTTATTTAGCATTGCGCTGTTGGTTTTATGCACTGGTATTCTTGGGAGGAAACCCGTTCCGTGTTATACGGCGTGGTCCCTTGATTTACCTAATGATTTAAAATAAAGATTAATAACTGTTTTAGTTCTCACACCAGTCACATGACTGACCTGGAGTTTATTGTTTTAACCTAAACTCTGGGTGCCCCTATTTTGACACGGGCAGCTAGTAGTTTCGGTTTTGCAGATTTATATTCACAGGATCCTGGTTTACAGCTGGAACGATATCCGGAAAGCTTTGTATCCGTATATCTCATTCTAGTTGTGTATTGTATTATTTTCCGCTGCTATGTATTTAAATGTAATTTAAATCTCTGATATTTCTGTGTAATATTCATTTATACTCTGTATATTCTTGTAATCTGATGCATTGTTGTGATATACAATGAAATGTCCTTCTGTATGCGTTCTGTTGTGGCTTGTTCTCGAACTATCCGACGCTTTCCTTTACGGGGAAGTTGCGGGTTTTCACATTTGGTATCAGAGCTTTGGTTTACAAAGCTAGAGAACAAGACACATTAGAACCATACGAAAGAATACATCAGATATTGGATTAGTAAAATCCAACGGGAATGACTCGTTAGAGATGGGATCAGTAGTATCCTAGAACGAGTGTGAAGAGTATATTTTTGAAAGTGAAAACAAATTTTTGTTTTGAAAATTTAAATCAATTATTCGTATTTGATTACCTATTTATATTGATGTGGACAATCCAATATATATAGATTTTGCGTATACGTCTGATCCGCGTGTATTTGAAATTTTAATATATTGGATAGATATAGAGTCACATTCTAGACACCCGGGGATAATTCTGATGATGTGGCCACATCATTAGTATTTATATTCGTGTTTCGAATGTGTGATATCTATATATTTCCATTAGACTGGTGTGAGAACCAAAATTAGATAGGGCCTATTGTTGTGATTTGGTATCAAAAACATGATTTTTGTATATGTATCAAAATTATGAATTTGAAACTCTAATTCACTAATCGATTGATGTTTGTGTTGTTTCGTTATTTGTTTGCTAATTTTTAGCCATTTAGCCTAATTGAATCAAATATTGAACTGTATCGAAGATTGGTCGCATTTGCTTGCATATACATATATATATTGAACAGGTCATAGCAAGGAGGCTAGAGCCAGAGAATAAAATTTGTTTGCCCGACAAATAGGTACATGTTTACTACATAATTTCCTGTTTTGTTTGGGTGATGATGATTTTGTGAGCCTATTGGCTAGCCGCTTGGCTTTTTCTTTTTCTTTTTGAGATCTGAAGGACCGGGGAAGCTATTTGGAATTCCCCGATGCTCCCATTGCAGGGGAGGTTATGGCGAAATTTTTCGAAAATTTAGGGTGTTAGCCAAATTTTTGAAATTTTAGAAATTCTCAGAAACTGAAAAGTTCGAGAATGGAAGCCAGGTCGAGCGTAGAGTTGAATAATCAAACCACTTTCGACTTTGTTCCTTTTCGGGGACGAAAAGTTTTAAGTGGGGGAGATTGTAACAACCCGAAAATCTGGGCCAGTTTAAAATTTTTATTTTGGCCATTTTAGCGAATTTTGATTATTTAAAATGAATTATTTTAAATAATATCGACGATAAATTTATTCTGAATATAAATCAAACGTATATTTTATACGCGTCGTCGTTAGAATATAAATATTTATATATAATTATAAATAGAATTGAAAATGGCGCGGTAGTTCGATAATTCGATTTCAAACTTCAATTGAATGTACCGGGTGCAAAACAATCCGGATTTTAGTGAAACCAAAAATAATGGAATCTAATTGATAATATCTTTCCAACGAATGCGAAAAATCAAGATTTCATATCGGGAATCAAAAGATATGTCCAGTTGAAAATTCTGAATAGTCGCTATGGAATTCAGGCCCTTAAAAATGGACATTTTGCAAACGACCTCGGATTTCGACGAAACCAGTTTGGTTGGGTCCGGGATGTCAAGTTATTGCTAGATTCCAAATTTCATAATTTTTCGAATCGATATGTGAGCGTGGCAAAGGAAAACGCGTTTGACCAGTTTCAGTAGATTTTAATCGACTGGAAATTGGCCATTTTTCAAACGGTCTCAGAATTCGGCGAAACTAGTTTTGTTAGGACCGTATCGTCAATACGAAGCTAGAAAATATTTTTCTGGAATTTTTAAAGTTCGTATGTGACCCCGGTAATTTGAAATGTACGTTTAAAATTCAATATAGTGATTTAAATGTTAATTCAACGGAAACTGATTGTAACAGCCGAATCAGCGTACGATACATATCCCATTGTGTTCGGAATGGGGGTAGAACGCTATGGACGACAGGCGGTGGGCCTCGTTTCGAGGTCGTATGAAAAAAGTCAACTTAAGGTTGAATTAAATAATAATAAAATTAATAATAAAAAAAAAAAAAATCTTTGCCCTCCTTAAAACACTTTGGCCCCCCCCGTCCATTCATTTCAAACAGAAAATAAGAAAAAAAAAAAAAAAAAAAAAAAAAAAAACTTCAGACATCGATCGCGCCCCCCAGAGTTTCGCCGCCGCCACAGGCGGAGCTGCCGCCGATCTTCCCCTCAGGTGCCTCCTCCCTCCAGCCTCGCTCCTCTCTCACCTGCCCTCCTCGACGGAGCGAAGCCCCCACGGCGCGACAACCCCGTAGTCCCCCCCCCTTTTGTTCAGCTCCGAATCGAAGCCCCTGCTGGCCACCACCTCGGCTCCGACGTCCAACCCCGCCTGATGACCACCGACAGCAGCATCCCCCCCCCTTCTTCGCAGGTAACAGTAAACATTTTATTTTATTTTTATTTTAGGGTTTTAAACTGTTTTTTTTAAAAGCATTTTAAACTGGTTTTAATTAGATTTGTAAACTGATTTTTAAGAATTTTATAAACTGAATTTTTAAATATATAAAAACTGATTTGATAAGAGTTTAAAAACTGAATTTTTAAATATTTAAAAACTGATTTGATAAGATTTTAAAACTGATTTTAAAATAAAAGTAAAAACTGATTTTTAGAAAAAGGTTTGAACTTCAAAGACTATATTTTTTTATAAGGCGAAGACTAGATTTTTACATATTGAACTTCGAAAAAAAAATATGATTTTTATCTATTGAACTTTAAAATAAAAATTCGATTTTTATAAATTGAACTTTGAAATAAAAATTCGATTTTTATATATTGAACTTTGAACTAAAAATTTGATTTTTATATATTGAACTTTGAACTAAAAATTCGATTTTTATATATTGAACTTTGAACTAAAAATTCGATTTTTATATATTGAATAGCGTAGTAAAAAAATGTGATTTTTACGTGTGTAGTGAAAGCAGCAACGAAGGTGACAAAAAGGCGAAACGATGAAGTTTTCTATCAAAGAAGAGCCGTGGAGCTAGGATAGCTATAAGTGAGAATTTCTCACCTTTCTATTTCTTTTCTAGTTATACATATATACTAGGATGCAGACGGTGCTTAGTAGCACCCGACACAATCGTCCACAGACCATGGACTTGTTTGTTTGATTGATTGGTGATTGATTGCGATATTGGTTTGAATGTGATTTGTGGTATGAAAAATCGAATCGATGAATTGGTTAGGATTAGACGTGCGCCGTTATAAGGCGAAGGAGTAAGGCTAGGTTAGACCCTTACTCAAAATTTTGTGGTTTGCATAACGAAAGTGAATTTGATTGATGTGTGAATGGCGTGGGCCTTCACTAGACCGGGGATAAGGCTAGGCCTTGTCCCGTTTCTAGTATCGTGCCGTTATGCCGCCGAAATTTTCTAAAATAAGTTAGAAAAATAAAAATAGCATTTTATTTAAAGAATGAACTGAATAGAAATTCATATGTTAAAATAAAATGTGTTATCGTTAAAAATATAATTTTTAACGTGAATGTGAATAAATAAATATTCATTTACAAACCAGACGGTTTGTTTATGTACACCTATTTGAATGACGTTGATTGGGTCGATAAATTTTACACATCGCCTAACTGCACAAATAAAATATGTGTTTGATTGTTTGAAACCCCACACGGGTGTTAGGATGAAATTTGAAGTTCACTCATCCTGATTGATTAAATATGTCGATCGATTGATTGACAGGCTGTTATAAGCGGTGGATATCTATATTTGATGCTTATACAGTGTAGTGCACTTTGGTTGATGGTTGATTATTCTCAATGCTATTATATACATGTGTTGTATGAAAATCCATATAATTAATTTTATATGGTAATTGATTGGGCCTCATTCCAGTTTTGAAAAAGAAATATTTGAAAAAGAAATATTCGAAATAGAATATTTGAAAATAAAGGAATATATGAAGCCGTGTTGATTAGATTGACGCCATTTTGACGTGAACGATATTTATATCGATTTTAGAAAACGAATTCAAAATGAATTGAATTGAAAACGAATTCAAAATGAATTGAAAACGATTTCGAAATGAATTGAATTGAAAACGAATTCAAAATGAATTGAAAACGAATTCAAAATGAATTGAATTGAAAACGAATTCAAAATGAATTGAAAACGATTTCGAAATGAATTGAATTGAAAACGAATTCAAAATGAATTGAAAACGAATTCAAAATGAATTGAATTGAAAACGAATTCAAAATGAATTGAAAACGATTTCGAAATGAATTGAATTGAAAACGAATTCAAATTGAATTGAAAACGATTTCGAAATGAATTGAATTGAATATGAATTCAAATTGAATTGAAATTTGAATTGAATAGAAATGAATTTTAAAACGAATTTATAAAGAAGAATTCAATTTTGCTTAGAATTGAAATGGAAGTTGAAATAGATTTTGAAACGAATTTTAAAACCATTCATATAATTCGTTTTAAATAGAAATCGACGAAATATATTATATATATATATTATATATATAATATAATGGCCTGAATAGAACGCGCCGCGCCGCGGCAGTTCGCGAATTTCGACCATTTATTTCAAACGGATATTACGGGAGATCCGACCGTCGGATTCTCCTAAAACCGGAACCGTTGGGTTCGTATCGAAAAGAGCTTTCTAACGAATGTTAGAAATTTGAAATCTAACGGTTGGATTTGGAGTTACGTCCAAGTCAAATTCGAAAAAGGTCGCTGTAAGTGCAGTTCGATGGCCATTGATGGAAATCGACTGTACGGGCCTTGATAAAATTATTAAAAATAGTAATAATTTGTGTAAAATCATAAGAAATGGTTTGTGAAGATTTGGGATGAAAAACTCCATATTTGAAAAGATAAAAATAGATTTTTATCGAAATGAACTAGTTTTGAACTAGAAATATAATTCTATTTATTTTGAAATAAATAAATTGAATTTGAAAAGGGTTTTAAAGATAACCAAAATTTCCAATGATTGCATTGGAGTGGAATTGAATCGAAATTGTCTTCGGAATATTTCGATGTTGGAATTCGTGATTATACAGGTGTTGTTATGGAAATTTGAAAGATATATATTTATATCGTTATTTCCAATACGACATTTGTTAGTCGTAGAATTCGATATTGAATATAAGCCGATATATTTTCTATTCAGAGCCTTGTATTGAATATCGAATGTGATTTGGGTTTGTCGTGAATGGTGTCTTCACTAACACTGTTCTTGAACCCAGTTGAGAAAAGATTAAATCTTTTTATTTAGATTTAATGAAGTGTACCAATTAAATGATATTTAATTGGAATTGAATTGGTATTGATTTTTGGGTTTATCGTGAACAGTGTTTTAAATAACACTTGTTCTTTAACCCGATAATTAATGGAATGTGATTTGGGTTTGTCGTGAATGGTGTCTTCACTAACACTGTTCTTGAACCCAGCTGAGAAAAGATTAAATCTTTTTATTTAGATTTAATGAAGTGTACCAATTAAATGATATTTAATTGGAATTGAATTGGTATTGATTTTTGGGTTTATCGTGAACAGTGTTTTAAATAACACTTGTTCTTTAACCCGATAATTAATGGAATGTGATTTGGGTTTGTCGTGAATGGTGTCTTCACTAACACTGTTCTTGAACCCAGCTGAGAAAAGATTAAATCTTTTTATTTAGATTTAATGAAGTGTACCAATTAAATGATATTTAATTGGAATTGAATTGGTATTGATTTTTGGGTTTATCGTGAACAGTGTTTTAAATAACACTTGTTCTTTAACCCGATAATTAATGGAATGTGATTTGGGTTTGTCGTGAATGGTGTCTTCACTAACACTGTTCTTGAACCCAGCTGAGAAAAGATTAAATCTTTTTATTTAGATTTAATGAAGTGTACCAATTAAATGATATTTAATTGGAATTGAATTGGTATTGATTTTTGGGTTTATCGTGAACAGTGTTTTAAATAACACTTGTTCTTTAACCCGATAATTAATGGAATGTGATTTTGGGTTTATCGTGAATCGTGTTTTAAATGACACTGATTCTTTAACCCAGATAATGATTAAAACTAAGTGGAGTTTTAATGAATCTTTAATTAGATTTGAACGTGAAATTTAGAAACTAACTGTCGGTTAGCCAAGCAGAATGGTTTTCTGGATATTGATCTGATGTTGGTTTCGGCCTTCGGGGTTAATATTTGGGGAATTATTCTCTTGATTAATTTACGGTTAGTGACTAATGAATTGGAATGAGGCGTATGTTGTGTTTGTGTAACACTTTTATAATATATACGCGAGTTATTCGGAAAGACCGGGTTTATCCCATTCTGAATAACTGATACGACGATAAGTCGAAGATGAAGACGATGGTCGAAGACCGGAAGTCTTCACGTCGTTTGGGTGATAACTGATGATCTTGATTGGGCTGTACACCCAAGAAGATGGAAACAGTTAGTGATCGTCCAGACGTACTTGGAGATCGATGGATATGCGGGGTACTAGGTGCCTCCGGTTTCGTTCAGACCCAGAACGGACTTGTAAATGGACTGTGTGTCTGACATCGGATTTCATTCTGTGTGACTGATATCGGTTGCATAGGATGGCTTGCCTGTGTGGCATGCTAAGATGCAAATGATCAAGGCTTCTGTTGAAAAGCAAAGTCTTGTGGTTGATGATCAAAGCACGGCCTTTGTGGCGTAGCTTTGTGTAACGTTTACCTCGCGTGTTTCACACCCGGTATGAACCAAAAACGGGAGACGGACCTCAGGGAGGACTTGCGTTTCTTTCTAGTTAGAAGTGGCGTCAGTGGTTTTACACGCCCTGACGAGTTTGACTTATGTGGTTGTTGCTGTTGCGAGGCGCCTCGGTTATATCGGTTTCGGCCGATGCATTCTGGTCGGCTGACGGACCAGACTTACACCCCATAGGGTGGGGAAACGCAGTGTTCAGGCATTTTAATCCACATCGGTGGACCGGCCCTGTCGCTCCAAGGTCACTCGAGCTCTGACCTGTGGCTCGGGCTAGAGAGTCACGAATCGGTTGAGGACTATCTTTTGCCTCGGTTCATAGATGGAAATCCAATTTCCAAATACGTGACATTTGCGGTTTTAATTGTAATCCTATATATGGCGACATAGTGGGATGGGGCGCTTATGCCGCCTATGATTGATACTTATGATTTGAAGTTGTTTTATACACTATGCACTTATAATAGTATCAAATGATTTGTTTTAAACGTACCAAGCATTCTTTAGCTGTTATAAGGGAAAACCCTATCCTCGACTGCGTTGCATTGTGTGATGGGACCTGGGTCTTATAACAGCTTCATTTTTCTTTATTTAGCATTGCGCTGTTGGTTTTATGCACTGGTATTCTTGGGAGGAAACCCGTTCCGTGTTATACGGCGTGGTCCCTTGATTTACCTAATGATTTAAAATAAAGATTAATAACTGTTTTAGTTCTCACACCAGTCACATGACTGACCTGGAGTTTATTGTTTTAACCTAAACTCTGGGTGCCCCTATTTTGACACGGGCAGCTAGTAGTTTCGGTTTTGCAGATTTATATTCACAGGATCCTGGTTTACAGCTGGAACGATATCCGGAAAGCTTTGTATCCGTATATCTCATTCTAGTTGTGTATTGTATTATTTTCCGCTGCTATGTATTTAAATGTAATTTAAATCTCTGATATTTCTGTGTAATATTCATTTATACTCTGTATATTCTTGTAATCTGATGCATTGTTGTGATATACAATGAAATGTCCTTCTGTATGCGTTCTGTTGTGGCTTGTTCTCGAACTATCCGACGCTTTCCTTTACGGGGAAGTTGCGGGTTTTCACAAAATGAAGTGTCACTAACCATGATTTTGCTAATCCTGACAATTACTCCCAATTATGGCCAATTTCAAGTTTATGCCAATATACTTATCGAGCCAAATTAGCTAATCCAATTCTGATTTAACATTCTAATTCATGTCAAACTAGACTTATTACTCTAGTTCACAATTCATGTAGATTTACATGTCAATACTAGATTCAAATTACACAATCCTATAATTCCTGTCAAATTTATTCCATTTGCATTTCTATGAAAATGCCATAATACATGTTCCCAATTTATGCCAATTTCCAAGTTTATAACTATGTTTTAGTAAATTTCATGTTTTGCCCCAAATCGCATTCCCACCGTTCGTATAATCGTGATTCAATCTAGATTATAGATAAATCTAGATTCGCAGAAAATAGGGAATGAACCAAAGATGCTATGCAAAAGATAGACATAATAACTGGCATAAAAAGGGTTGAATAACGACGTTGGTTCAAGAACATGGGTAGACCTAACTAAATAGGTAAATTCCCAAGGTCTAAAACCAAGAATAGACAGAATAGAGACAGGGGTTCAAGAACATGGGTAGACCTAACTTAATAGGTAAATTCCCAAGGTCTAAAACAAAAGATAACCAAGAATAAACTGAATAGAAAGTAAGGCCTAGATCCAAAATAATGTCAGTTTGTTAAACAACATGGTTTTGTAACTACAATGTCATGGGCATAAATAATAATCTTATATCCATAGTCATAGGCAATAATCCTCACAGTTCAATGAATCACAGTCATAGGCGATGTTCATAGTCATAGGCAACGTTCATAGTCATAGGAAATGTTCATAGTCATAGGAAATGTTTTATGTCCCAAAATCAAAGGCTTATGTTCACAGTTCCAAGGCATATGGTTCCAAAGTCCATAGTTTCACCGTCACAGTCTTATTGGTCATTGAATCACAACAGTTCTTAATTAGGTCCAAAGGTACAAGCACTGATTCAAGTAGAAAGATTAGGCATAGTCTTTTATCCCTTTAATTTCATGTCACAAATAAAAAAAAACGTTCAAATCTAAAAATAACTGACTTACAGAGATTAGATTAGAACAGAAAGATTGCGTTGCTAAGATTCGTAGAAAAACATTCTTTGAAGTCGTTTGGACCTCCTCTTGAATCCTAGCTTGACTTGAACCTCTTCTTGAAAATCTTTTTAGCAGCATTTCCTCGTCTTGGTTTATTTTATATATTATTTTATTTATATATTTTAGAGGAGGAGGAGAAGCCATGTCTAACAAGAATCTTTGCAGCATAAAGGTAGAAAAGAACTGTGAATAGAGAAGAATACCAGGGCTGTTTATATAGTGTTAGGCAGACGAACCTGGTCAGAAAACGTGACTAAATACAGCAGAACGAACCAGGTGCAGAAAGCTGGAAAAAGCGGGCAGGTCGACACCCATGTCGACTGGGCAGTCGACATGGGGGGGTGGGGGTGGTGTCGACTGGGCAGTCGACACCCCTGTCGACTTGACCTGGGCGGGAATTTTCCCGCCCTGCCCCTATGCATTTGAATTCGAATTTGGCCCTAGTTTTTAAACTGTTTTGAACTTGGAATTTTTTGAAAACTTTGACGGGCCATATCTTGGTCATACGGACTCCGATTTTCGAAAACTCGGACTCTATTTCGCGTATTTTTCCGAGACGAACGCAATGGCGTAGCCCGTTTCCCTTGATTTTGAATTTAACTCTTAATTCTGCCTTGATTTGCGAATCTTTGTGTTACCGAATTTCGGGGTGTTACAGGAAAATAACTGCACTTGCCTTGATTGGATTATAGAAGAAGAGTTGCAGTGGTTCTCTTTTAATCTTATTCAGATTTGGAAGAAGATGCACTAGTTGTAGTTCTGATCCCAGCAGAGTAGCGACGCCATTATTTTATTTATTTATTTCTATTAATTCAGAAGCAGCATAAGGAGAGAAGAATGGTGTAAAGAGAATGGGGCTAGGGGCTGTTTATATAGGATTAGGCGGATGAGTCTAGACTGAAAACGAGACCAGATACATCAGAATGAACCCAGGCTCAAAACAGGGTTTTGGCACCAGGTCGACCCCCAGGTCGACCTGGTCCCTGGGAGGTCGACCATAGTGTCGACCCCCAGGTCGACCTGGTCCTGGGCAGGAAAATTCCCGCCCAGGCTGCTCTGGGGTTTGAATTAGAATTTCGACTGTTTTCAATTATGAAATTGCTGAAACTTCGGAGGGTCATATCTCCCTCTTACGGACTCCGTTTTTCGAAAACTTAGACTCGATTTCAAGTAGAATTTCAAGAAGAACGCAATGGCGCAAATTGTTTTCCTTGATTCTTAATATAAAATTTAATTCTGCCTTGATTTCTTGTTTCAAGATGTTATTAAAATTCGGGTTGTTACATTCTCCCCTCCTTAAAGGATTTTGTCCCCGAAATCTCCAAGTTAAGAAGAATGCATCCTATCATCCAATCATCCATTTACTCAACCATCATCCACAAGCAACCATTGTCCTTAAAAGATTTCTAATGCTGTATGAACTTATGCAAGAGTGTGTGTATATGTACTTATATAATGCAAAGATCAGGCGGTCCACTGATTCAGTCGACCTCCTTAATGCGAATTATGGCAGTACCATGAGTCCAACATGTATGAAATTTTCCTATTTGATACATATCATTTCTATACGAGCGCACAACCGTTCATTCATATGTAACATCCATGTGCTAAGTCAACCATTTTGCATCCATAAAATTGTTTAAAAAAATGCACACACATCCATATGCAGTATGAGAGTGTTTTCGAGCCGATCTAGTGCCTAGTCTGTGTATATGCTTCCACGAGCAACCACTAGCAACCACTTGCATCCACTTGCAACCATCAAACATAAATTGTCTCAAACACATGTTTACACCCATTAGTTTCTACCTAAAGGTCGAAGGATAAAGTCGAGTGATAGAAGCAAGTATAATTAAAACTAAAGCTAGGTTCCCATTAGACATCGGTTTAAGAGAATAACTCCCTAAGTATCAACCCCGAAGACCGAAATCAACATCGGATTAACACTCAGAGAATCGCTCCCATTAAAAAAATGCCCAACTGGAAATCTATTTCATACTTTGAGTAAAAAATCCTATCCTTTTCAGAAACCTACAGACTACTGATACAGATCAGATTACCAAATGATTCTTAGGAAACTAAGCATGATAAAACCCAGAATGTATGCGTCATGGCCAACTTAACGCCCAACACAGATGCCCTCAAACCCCAACTTATCACAAACAGATGAGTCGTAACCCCCAAGGGGTCTGAGACTATAACGGAACCAGAAACAAGACTAGTATTAAAGTGCAGAGTTTCAATTACAGAATCAAAATGCCAGAATCAGAAAGGGTTTTTAACTCCTCAATTAGATAAGGAAATTAAACCTTCTACATAAATTTTCTTATTTCTACCCTATCTACCAGTCACTTGAGCATTCGCCTGTCCTCCAGAAGTGGGTTCTGCCCTCTGCCCTTGCCCCCGTTTCTTTGGGCAGTCCCTTGTGAAGTGCCCTATTTCTCCACAGTTAAAGCAAGTGCCCTACCTTTTTCTGCAATCCTTGTTCAGATGGGTCGAGCTTCCACAAGTAAAGCACTTCTTCTCCTTCTTATCTTCAGTCTTCTCATCCTTCTTTTGTGTTTCCTTTTTGGGACCTGCCTTCTTGTTCTGTGGTCCTTCAAGCTTTTCCTCTTTCTTTTTACTTTCAGCTTCCTCTTCATGCATTAACGCCATGTCCACCAATTTTTCGAAGGTTGCCCCCATAGAAATGTGGGACATAGCCAATCCGTGTAGCAGCTCATACAAACCTTTAGCAAACCTTAGTGCCTTCTTATGCGGTGTATTTACTAATTCTAAGCCGAATCTTGCCAATTGATTAAACTTGTTGACGTACTCTCTCACTGATAAATTCCCCTGCTTCAATGCCAAGAACCTTTCTACGTATAGACTCTCTTCCGCTTGTGAGAGAAATTTCATCTAGAACCTATGCCTGAAATCCATCCATCTCTCTATCAGACGCTCTCCATTTGTGACCCCCACCAAAAAGAAGCTTTGTCCTTAAGCAACCATACCGCCAACTGTATCTTCTGCCTATCGTCCACCTCGAAGATAATGAACAAATCCTCAGTTTCTTTGAGCCAGTTCCTTGCTTCACGAAGAATTCAGTTCCATTAAAGTTCTTCCCACCATGGCTCGAAAGTCTCTACATATCTTCGGGAAAGTATTCATGCGCGGAGGAGGAGGAGGAACCGCTGCAGCTAGTGGAGGAGGGACGTTCGTTGGGCCCGCATCATTAGCCCTAGCTTCTAGGTACCTCCTGAACCATCCAGGTATCGGTACGCCCTCCGGAACGTTAAGATCCCCAGACATGCTGAAACGAAATAAAAAGGAAAGATTCAAAACAAAGGATAGAAAGATAGGCTATGGCTTTGGGGATTATGTTTTTCAAAATAAACTCTACTTTTGAAAATACTTCCTTTTTAAAAACCTTTTTGAAAATAGTTCTCCAAAACTTTTTTATCAAATCTGGTAACCTTCAGCTCTGATACCAAGTGTAACACCCCACCTCCGTTTCACTCACAAAGGGAATGCCTTAACTTTGATGGAGCGTTTTAGTAGACAGAACAGAAATTTACAAGACAGATAAAATAGTACTTGAAATATTTATAACTTTATTACTACTGAAACCGAAATAAGTTTGGTTACATCTTTCCAAATCAAAATATCAGAATTCAAGTACAAAATATCGGTCTTGTACAAAAGTCTTTAGAATGCATAGTTTTTAAAGTCATAATTCCCAGCATAAACTGCCATGGAAAGATAGGGCCAAGGCCAAGCGATACTTCAAGCAGAGAAAATCCGAATCAAGCTCCTATATTTCCACCCTAAAAACCGGGGGGGGGGGGGGGGGGAGGGACGAAAGAAAAGGGGTGAAAACAAACAAGGTCAGACATAAAGTCTGGCAAGTCCAGTGACTTTTAGCATATGAACATATATTAATATCATGACATGAAAATAAAGCTGGATAAGAGACAACAGAAACAGGAGTAACTGGTATACTTAAGCTAAATAGAAGAAACAAGATGATATAACCCAAGTTATGCTTCTTACTTATATCTTACTTCTCTACACTAATACTAGTATAACAGGATTAGGTGTTACCCTAATGCCTAAACTGAAATAGAAACGGAACAGAATAATTTGTATAGAAACAGAATGCCAGTAATGGGCCTTTACCACCCCAATAGACAGAAGGTACATAAACAGAATCAGAGACGAAAGCCGAATAATCCCTACAGAAACAGAATGTTAGAATTAGGTGTACACTAGTAATCGGGCCTTTACCACCCCAACAGACGGTACCATGCAGAAACAGACAGGTGTTACCATCCAACAGAAACAGATGGTACCCCAATGGAAACAGACAGAACTAAGTGTACCCTAAATCTAACCCAAGCGATCGACTCCCTAATACATAAATATCCTGTGCCAGCCCCACAGAAGGGTGTATCACTCCCTAACGTGGCAACCTTTGAATGACACAGAACTATTTACAGATGTCACGGCGTCTTACATCCTTAGAGGCAGACCAGGATCCATGCATGCACATGACCCGGTTGGAACGCACCATCAACACCCCTCGCCATTATCAGAATGAACCGCTTATAATTAGTTCAGTAAGCGTGCCCGGAGCCTACCTACTGTTGGGTCATAGTTTTGATACCAAAAAGGGTTACTGCTAATATGGGTCCCAAACAACAGATGATACAAGTATTTTCCCTCCTAACCTTGTGTCCCCGGGCTAATGGATTTCAGATTAACATGTTTACAAGTTTTCAGACCTACCGAGTTCAAATCAACTAGTTCACAAATAAGAAAATCAAGTCAACAGGTTTTCAGACTAACGGATCAGATGTACAGTTTTAACAGACTTACAGATTGTCTAACTTTGTATTGGGCCTACAGATTCACGAAACAGGTTTATTAATTCATCAGTCCAGTTGGTTTAGCCCTATCCACCCAACACATTTTAGACATCATATTTATCTCAGATTTGCATGAATTAAATATTAATGCGCAGACCTCTCACATTAGGTCAGTAGCTTGTGGCCGCTGGATAAGCCGGGCGGTTCTGGGCAGAGTTCTGCCACAAGCTAGACCTAACCTTGTGTCTAAGAATATTTTAGTTATGCCTACGACCTCTCACATTAGACTAGCAGTTTGCGGTTGCTGGTTAAGCCGGTTGGGTCCGGGTAGGCTTCTACCGCAAACATGAGTCTAACCTCATGTCTCAGCATTTTTATTATAACCAGTTTATTCCATTACAAATTATACAAATATCAGACTAATTATGTCAATTTAACAGATTTGACTTCTTTTCAAGTCGCAGCAAATTAATCAAATTAACATGTTTTACTCAATCTTAGATCGAGCCTACGGATTTTCATACACAAATTACAATCATTCAGCTTTTCAATAGATTTAACAGATTTAGCAGCTCAAGCGGTTCAACCGATTTAGCAGATTAGGCAACTCAACAGATTTAGCAGATTAGGCATGACTAGCAGATTAGGCGATTCATCATATTTAACAGTTTAGGAAACTCAACAGATTAAACAGGTAATTGATTTAGCAGATTAAGCAAATTTAACATATTAAGCAGATAACAGTTTCAGCCAATTTAAACATTACTTAAAGTCTTATTCACATATCTTGCCTAATTCATAAAGTAAGCCTAAACTTATTTGCCCAAATTATGGTCATAATCCACCATATAACATATGTCCCAAATTTTAGTTAAACTTGCATAGTTCAGAATATTCTCCAAAAACCCTAATCGTGATTCATATATAAATTATGCCAAATATAGCCATTTATTACAATGCATGTCACATATCCAAAACCCCATATTTAGGTGTATTCACATTTAATAGTCATCAAATCTTGATATGGATCTTTCCACCTAAGTTATATGCAAATTTATTCTCCTTTTTCCAAATTACAGACTATAATATATATAGTATGTCCAGATCTAGATCTTGAATTACAACTTGTACTATGCATCCAAATCAGTTACATGTTCATAGTTAAAATTTACGCCCCAAATCCCAAGTCATATGTCCAATATTCTTTATGCCTCGAAACTCAAGACATATGTTAAATACACCTTATGTTTAAATACAACATGCCCAATTATATGCCTCAGATTTCTAAGTTACAACCTATGTTCTTTATGTTCTAAGTCACAATAATCCTCTCCTTCCAAGTCACAGATCGTCTTATGCAATAGGCCTCAAATTTATGTCCAGAATTACAACATGCGGTGTGTCCTCAAATTAGTTACATATCAATTATGCCCAAATATGCCTCATTCAATATTCTTCCTAAACTTAGCGTTTATATGTTCATCTCTTATGAGATTTGGCTCAGGCTCGTGGTAGCCTGGCTATCAACAAAAAGAAAGAAAGGAGGAAGAAATACAGAACAAACAGAATAATAACAATAAAACAGAGAAACAGATCCGATAATTAGATAAAGGGCCTAGTTTCAGATTCAGATTTATAATTATGTCAAGATCGTGATCAAATTTCATATAGGAAAATAACTGCACTTGCCTTGATTGGATTATAGAAGAAGATTTGCAGTTGTTCTCTTTTAATCTTATTCAGATTTTGAAGAAGATGCATTAGTTCTAGTTTTGATCCCAGCAGAGTAGCGATGCCATTATTTTATTTATTTATTTCTGTTATTTCAGAGGTAGCATTAGGAGAGAAGAATTGTATAAAGAGAATGGGGCTAGGGGGCTGTTTATATAGGATTAGGCGGATGAATCTAGACTAAAAACGAGACCGGATACATCAAAATGAACCCAGGCTCAAAACTGGGTTTTGGCACCAGGTCAACCCCTAGGTCGACCATAGGGTCGACCAAGTCTTTGGGAGGTCGACCATAGTGTCGACCCCCAGGTCGACCTGGTCCTGGGCCGGAAAATTCCCACCCAGTATACTCTGGGGTTTGAATTCGAATTTCGAGCTGTTTTCGATTCTGAAAATTCCTGAAACTTCGAAGGGTCACATCTCCCTCATACGGACTCCGTTTTTCGAAAACTCAGACTCGATTTCATGCAGAATTTCGAGATGAACGCAATGGCGCAACCCGTTTTCCCTGATACTTATTATAAAATTTAATTCTTCCTTGAATTCTTGTTTCAAGATGTTATTAAAATTCGGGTTGTTACATTTATACTCCAACAAACAAATCAATTGGTCCAAAATTATCATGGTCGAATGGACTGACATCACGTATAAGCGCAAGTACATGACTCTACATTATGGTGCTTACATTACATGCATTCTTGCCGCTTGTGAAATCAACATACCAAACATTCCTTCCTTAAACATCAAAAAAATGGCCCCAAAACCTTGAAGCTTATGGATATCCCTCAAAATCCCGCTACTTTAGACTTTATGTCGTTCGAGACTTGGACTGAACATGTAGCCGCCAATCTAAAAATAATTATTTCTGAAACTTCTCACCGTCACCAAATTAGAGAAGAAGAAGAAGATAATGATATTCATATTATTTCTCCTGAAACTTCTTCCAAACAAGCTGTCACAATGCTCTCCCAAAACCAAGCCAAACTTCATAAGGAATTAAAAACTTATCAGAAACGAACAACTAAGAAGTTTGAGTCTATCAAAGTGTTCTTGAATAAAATTTGGGAAAAAGTCTCTTGCACTGGCACTTCTTTGAGCTAAGCTCAAGCTCCAACTCCATTTCAATGGTCCTCAAGCCCTGAAGAATTTCCCGATTCTGAAGAAGGATCTCCCAAAAATGGTGGGACGATTATTGAGGCATCTACTTCAGAAGGATGGTAAGCGTGGTTGACGGTATGCTAGTCTAAGTATTTTGCATAAAAACTATTTAACTATCTCAATGGTTTGTAATATATTTTTTTGGTACTTCTCTCTATATTTCACACAAAAACTCTAAGTATGTGATGTTCTATGTTATGTACGATGGTATGCTTATCTACGTTTGCTTGTCTATTTCTGTGTATGTTTGTGTGTATGTACTTAAGCTCTTTTATAAGTATTCCTTTTTGTCAAATGACAAAGGGGGAGAAACAAGTGACATTATACGCATATTGACAAGGGGAGCTTATATTGTTGTCACTAGTCAAAAAGGGGAGAATGTTGAATCTCGCTACATAGTGTTTTGACTACGACAACTATACATAAGCATATAAATTATCATATAACCTTGTTTTGCAGGAAGATATTCGACAAACAGATTCAAGAACACCAAATTTAAGATTGAATATATTATAAAGGTATGTTAGTCCTAGATATTCATGTTAAAGTCTTCCTTGATGATTACACACACACACACATATCACATATATATGTTTTCATATTAAAATGAGGCAAAGAATATATTTTTCCTAGAAAACAGACGTTTGATTTAATTCAGGCAGACATATGTTTGCTGAAACAAAATTCAGATTTAACATAATATTCAGACGTCTGATCTGAATATTTCAGACGTCTGAATTTGCTATGAAATGTACTATTTCTTTGTTGTTTCACTTTTCAAAACAAAACAGACATCTAAATAATATTTTCAGACATCTGAAGTACGAAAGGTTGCAACTTATTATGAAGAGTCATGACTGTGAATCATTATTTCTCTTGATGAATTCTCTTCATGATAAGTTACAACTTTTTGTACATTATAAATAGAGACTTGATTTACTTCTCAAATCACTGAATTTCATTCTATCTTTCTCTATATTATTCAAAGCACTCTAGTTTTCAAAAAGCATACTATACTCAATATTATTCTCTATAATCTTTCACAAACTTCACGTTTATCATTAAGGAAAGACTATAGGAAGGGTGTACTATATATCGACATATCAGTGTTAACAAGAACACAACAAGTCATCGATTATTCTGTATTATAAAAGGCCTCTTCAGTGGTTGAGGCAAGAAATCCCGTTCAGTAGTTCGGGTAATTGTGTACCTATTCCTCTAGGTGAAGTAAGGGTTTTAGTGTTAGTGAAATACCAGAAGTGAGTCTAGGACTGGATGTAGGACAGTGGTCCGAACCAGTATCAATTGACAGTGTGATTTACTACTTTCTATACATTACATCATATTCTCCATTCTACACGATCCTACTATCATATAGCATCTTTCACACCACACCAATCAGAGTAGTTGATGATCCATTAAAATCACGTATCCAACCTCCACACGGCTTTGAATCCTTCATTTATAACTTCATTTGACCAAATTCCTTTTTAAATAAGATGTTGACAGAGCTACCGCAATCTACACGGACTTTGCATACTAGTGTTGCCCAATGGTTGTCGTTACTACCAATGGGTCGACACTAGGTACTTCAACTCCTATGCTCTCTCTGTCTCAGAAGGTAACATCATCCGTTGCTGCCTTCTGTTGCTTCGCAAGCGCAGTGTCCTGAAGATTGCTACAATCCCCCATTTCTGGATGTTTAGCAGCATTAATGTATTGTCCCGTGGTCTTATTGCCGAATCGAGTCGGATGGGATCCTCTGATGATGGTATTAATGACTATACCTTTTCCCTTTTGCTGGGAGGTGGGCCTTGGAGCAGGTTGATTGTGGTTTGGAGCTTGTCCTCCCTGCCCCCTTGTCCTTTGGGGTGACTTTGTATTCATCCAGTTTTCCTGCACAAAGTATCTTCTCTACGACATCTCTTGGGTGGCAACATTCGTTTGTAGAGTGGCCATAAGTTCATGACAAGAAAATCTTCCCGATTTCATGTTCTTTTTCGGTCGAACCCCTGGGTGAAGGTCTCTTATAATGTACAACGTTATAATTATCCAAATAGATATTCTGCAAAGTGTAAAGTCTGGAATCGAGTCTATGATTTCGATTTCTCTTGCCGCCATTTCCACCCTGGCGGTCATTCCCTCCATTCTTATTGCCAACGTTCACTTCGACCTTTCCTGCACTGTCTCCGGATTGCTTGATGGCGGCATTGCTCCAAATGTCCTTCTCGAGAACTCCTTCAGACTTTCTCTTTCGGTTGGCATAAATTTCCTCTCGTCATAGACAAATAATTTCAAGAGCTCCCTGTTAATAGTGGTTTTCCAGCCAAGTATCCCCCGAACTCTGTGCCTTATCAACCCCATTTATCAGCGCCTTTAGGATGGTCTGCTCATGCAGGTCACTTGTTGGAGAATGGATTTTTGATAACAACCACCTTATTTAAATATTAATTAATTATAAAATATATACTAACACCTTTATCTAGAATATATATATATATATACATATGCAGGATTTATATACAGGACTTAATACTAAAGACTGTACAGTTTAAGAGCTTCTAGAGATTCAGAATTCAGAGATGATTCAATAGTCATGAGTAATCAAGATTTGAAGAGTTCAAGATAAATATAGTAATGATTCTAGTTTATCGATTCAGAATAGCACTCCAGATTCAAATTTAAATTTTGATTTTCAATTTTTGTTTTTCAAACTCCAAATTCTATTTTCAAATTCTATCTTAAATCTATATTAAGTTTCTCTATTTTACTTCCTCTATTGATTTTAAACACAAATTTTATAGTATATATATTTATATAGTTATATACATTTATATACTTTATATTTATATTTTTAAGCTATACAATTTTATTAACATATTTATATAAATTATGTTTATGATTTCATATGATTTCCTATGTTATAATTCTTATTTATAACACTATGTTTTAATTCAAGAATTTCCAGAATTATATATATATACATATATATATATATATACATATATATATATATATACATACATATACATACATACATACATACATACATACATACATTTATATATATATACATATTAAAACACTTCAACAATGCTCAAAACTCAATTTTGTGAAGGGTTATGTCGACATACATTTATAGGGATGTTGACATATAAGTGTCATATTTTTTATTTTGAAACGAAGTGTCTTTTTACTATTTGTAATGTTCCAGAAGCGTTGCAACCTTTAAAATCTTATAAATAGGGGTTGATTTCGATTTTTTTTCATTCATTCTTCTTCTCCGTCTTCATCTCCTTTCTTTACACCATTAATATTTCATATTTTTATGATTTATACACTTACAGTATGCCCAATTCAATTCTATTTAAATAAAACTTCTTCACTTCTCACTCTGTACTCATTACTCTCTAAATTGAAGAGTTATAGGGCTGTTATAATTGTTTGGGAAGTGTTTTGGAAAAACGTGTGTCCTTGTAACCTTGAAATCAAGGAAACGGAGCGGTGTTAACCATGTAGTCGGGAAATTAAGGGGAATATACTTGATCAAAGGTGTTTAGAATCGGTGGTAACCTTGTGGCCGTGTAATCAAGGGGGTTGCACTTGGATATTGATATAGTAATAAAACTGCACAATCCAGCGTTGCATGGAACTAGACGTAGGAGTAATATAAACCAGTATAAAATCCGGTGCGTTCTTTCTTTTTCTGCATTTTATTTTGTTTATATTTTTATTTGATTATGTGTCTGTGATTATCTCTATGGTGTGTTATTCATATAGTAGATCATATAAGTTTTAGATTTTGTTAAATTTCTCAAAAACACTATTCACCCCCCTCTAGTGTTAGTTCTGCCTTAATGATCCATTCCGTAATCTCTAACAATTGGTATTAGAGCAAGGTCATTCAAAAAGTTCATAATCTGATTTTTGAAAATTTTTAAATGGAAAATTTTGAAATAACTGTTAACACCAGTGTCAATTCATGCATTGTACCAATGTTGAAAGAGTTTGCATATAATTGTGTTGAAAAGTTAAGTGATATACTGAAATATTTCTCAATACAAGAAAAGATGTGTTATATGTCTTTTGAAAATTCAAAATTTGAAAAGATGGATGAAGTGGCCATTGGTAATTCAAATTCTGAAATGGTGGCTACTGAAGATTTAAATTCGGAAAAGTTAGCTATTAAAAGTTCAAATTCCGAACTAGTGTGTTACATGGCTGTTGAAAATTCAAATTTTGGAAAGCAATTGGTGGAAATCAAAAAGGAAAAATGGATACTGGATAGTGGTCGTTCAAGACATATAACAGAAATCCTGAATTACTCAATAATTTGATACATGAAGATGGTGGAATAGTGAACTTTGGAGATAACTCTAAAGGAAACATTACTGGGACCGACAATGTCTGTAATCCTGAAACTCCTTTTATTTCTGTTATTTTATTAGTTAGGAATCTAAAAAACAATTTGCTAAGTGTAAGTCAACTTGCGATAAGGGTTATAAAATAAACTTCGAAAAGGATAAAAGTTTTATAGAAGATAGGAATTCAAAAGTAATATTTGAAGGATATAGAAAGAAAAATATCTATATATTGAGTATTAAAATCTCCAATGATAATCTGTCTTATGGCCAATACAAGTGGCCTCTAGATCTGACATAAGAGATTTGATCATATAAATTTCAAACACATCTCTACGATTTCTAAATTAGATTTAATTAGAGGATCACCCAAAATGAAATTTAAAGTTAATAATTTATGCGATGCTTGTCAACTCAAAAAAAATAAAAAGAAGTTCATTTAAATCAAAAGAGGAAATTACAACCTTGGAACCATTTGAATTAATTCACATTGATTTTTTTGGTCTATCTCAAATCCAGTCAATAAATCATAATAGATATGTCTACATAATAGTCGACGATTTTCTAGATTTACTTGGACTTTGTTTATTAAAAATAAAAGTGATGCTTTTGATCAATTTAAAACGTTTTTCTAAAAGAATTCAAAACTTATTATCACTAAAAATCAAAACAGTACATAGTGACTATGGCGAAGAATTCGAAAACGAAAATTTTGAAAAATTCTGTAATAAAAAGGGAATAACCCACAATTTTTATAAACCTAGAACCCCTCAACAAAATGAGTACTTGAACGTAAAAATAGGACGATACAAGAGTGTGCGAGAACTATGTTATCTGATAGTAATTTACGAAGAAATTTTTGGGTTGAGGCAGTTGCAACAGCTTGTTAAATTTTAAATAAAATCTCAGTTAGACTCTAAACTCATAAAACACGATATGAACTTTTGTATAATAAGAAACCAAAAGTATCATATTTTAAAATATTTGGAAGTAAATGTTTAATACTTAATACTAAAGAAAATTTAGATAAATTTGACTCGAAATCCAATAAATGAATATTTATTGATATTCAGAGAGAAATAAAGCATATAGAGTTTTCAATACTAGAACCAATACTATAGAAGAAACCTTAAACAAATCATTTGACGAAAATTATAAATGTATAACACAAAACAATGAAGATGAATGTGAAAATGAAATTAACGAAACAAATCATGAAGATAGTCAACCAAATAAACGAAGTAGATTACTTAGACACCACCCTGTGGAAAATATCTTAGGAGAGATTGAATCTGTCGTTAGAACCCGTAATCAATTAAATAATATGAGTAACACTACATTTATTTCAATTATTGAACCTAAGAACCTAAAGGAAGCATCTTCCGATGATTCATGGATACTTTCCATATAAGAAGAACTGAATCAGTTTACTAGGAATGATGTATGGGAACTTGTTCCTAGACCATAGGATAAGACTATAATAGAAACTAAATGGGTTTATAAAAATAAAATGAATGAACATGGTGAGGTCGTAAGAAATAAGGCACGACTAGTAGCATAACGTTATACTCAAGAAGAAGGAATAAATTACGATGAAACTTTTGCCCCCTAGCAAGATTAGAAGCTATTAAAATTTTACTAGACTTTGCAAACCATAATAATTTCGAATTATATCAAATGGATGTTAAAAGTGGTTTTCTAAATGGATTTGTTAAAGAAGACATATATGTAGAGCAACCACCTCTATTTGAAGACAAAAAATTACCAAATCACGTATATAAGTTAAAGAAAGCGTTATATGGATAAAAACAAGCTCCTAGGGTTTGTATGATAGATTAAGAAGTTATTTATTACAATCCAACTTTGAAATAGGAAAGTTAGATATTACCTTGTTAATTAAAAAGAATAGTAAGGATATACAATTAGTACGAGTATATGTTGACGATATAATTTTCGGAACAACAAACGATAAGATAAATAAAGAATTTTTAGATATTATGACGCATGAATTTGAGATGAGTCATATGAGAGAACTAACGTTCTTTTTAGGCTTACAAATTCATCAATTAAAGAATTGAATATTTATTAGTCAAGAAAAATACGCAAGAGATCTAATTAATAAATATAATCTAACAACAATTAATGGGAGACCAACACCGATGACAACTAATATAGCATTAAGTAAAGACGAACGTCTAAAGACGGTGATCAAAAATTATATAGAGGAATGATAGGATCACTATTATATATAACCGCTAGTAGACCAGATATAATGCATAGTGTATGTCTCTGTGCAAGATATCAATCTCAACCTAAGGGAACACATTTAAAAGCCATAAAACGTATTTTAAGGTATGTAAGGCATACATCAGACTTTGGATTATTTTATCCTAAGGATGATTCATTCGACTTAGTTTCTTATTATGATGTTGATTATGCAGGATGCAAATCCGATCGTAAAAGTACCAGTAGAACATGTCATTTCTTAGGACATTCACTAGTCTCATGGTTTAGTAAAAACCAAAATATTATATCTTTGTCAAGAACTGAAGCAGAATATACCTCTGTTGCTTTGGCTTGTTCACAAGTAATACATAAGCAAAAAATTCTAAATGATTTTGGATTAAATATAAATAAATCACCAATATACTACGATAATACGAGCGCTATAAATATATTTAAAAATCCAACTCATTATTCAAGAACTAAATATATCGATATATGACATCATTTTCTAAAAGATAACGTAAGTAAAGAGAAAATTTCACTTGAATCTATAAAAACAAAAAAAACAAACAGCAGATACATTAACAAAACCATTAAATGAAGCAACATGCACTAAATTTAGAAGAGAATTAGGTATTTGTTCACTAAGAGAACTACAATAATTAAATATCTTAATATATATATATAAGAGTAACATTAAATATAAGAAAAATAAAATAAAAAATGTAAGTATGTCGACATGCATACTTGCATATAACTGCCAGATTTCAAAAATTAATTCCCACCAAAAGTTATTTATACTGACCATTTAAACTCTCCACTTTGAATTTTCTTCTTCATTCTTTCATTTCACTTCTGTAAAAATTCTAAACTAAAATAAACAATGGCCTCCACCAATTTTAACACCCAAATTAAACCTAAATCTTCCATTGGACCATCTGTAGGTCCTTTTCAACATTCTCATCTGTCATCAAACTTGAAGAGATAATGGAATATACTCTTCAAATGCTTGCTGAAATTCTAGTGCTCCAAATTCGTATGAGTCAAGAGAAAAATAGACAAGGAAAAGAAATAAGGAGCCTTCTTAAATTTGTTATGGATATTCAGGAAAATCTGATTATCATCGACGATCATAATCAAGCCATGGAAGAAGAGGAGGAACCAGAGGAGGAATTAGAAGAGGAAGAGGAAGAACTAATGGAGGATGAAGAACCTAAGGAGATTTAGCACAAAGTTACTGAAGAAGAAGATCAAGTCATGTGTGTGGGAGAGGTCTTGTTCGATCAAAATGGAAATGTGATTGAACAAAATGGGGATTTTCGTCTCCATTGCCCAAATTGTCCAATCCATAAGTCTCCCATCATCAAAAATCGTTAGAATTTAGGCTTTCCTTTTATTTTCGCTTCTTTACGTTCGTTCGATGTATTGCGTTTATAGTATTTCGAGCAATATCGTTTGTAATAACTAAGTTTAATATAATGATTGTTTTGTTTATCATGAGTACTCTATTACTTTGTTATATAATCAAGAATCTAAGGAGAAGTCATATATATTAAGCATTATAATAAGTTATACATCTTAGTCTAGAATAATATAGTTTAGATAGATATTGAATTTAGGGGGAGTATTTTTATAATTCCTTTTTGATAATGACAAAGGGGAGAATTTACAAAATATAGAATTAGTTTATAGGATTCATGTAGACGGGGGGAGTATTAGAAGGATCATCATCAACAGGTATGTACATGTATGATATTTTAAAAACTAAGGTTGTCATCATAAAAAGGTGGGAGATTGTTGGAGAATGGAGTTTTGATGACAACAACCTCATTTCAATATTAATTGATTATAAAATATATACTAACACCTTTATCTAGAATATATATACACACACACATAAGAATGATTTATTTACAGGAATTAACACTGAAGACTATACAGTTTAAGAGCTTCTAGAAATTCTGTATTCAAAGATGATTCAAGACTCATGACTAATCAAGATTTCAAGATAAATATAGTAATAGAGTCTTGTTTATGTAAGACTCTGAATAGCACTCTAGGTTAAAATTCGAATTTCAAATTTAAATTTAAATTCAAATTCTGATTTTCAATTTTCAATTTTCAATTTTCAAACTCCAAAATCTATTTTCAAATTCTATCTTCAATCTTTATTAAGTTTCTCGATTTTACTTTCTCTATTGATTTTAAACTCAAGTTTTATAGTATATATTTATATTGTTATATGCTTTTATATACTTTATATTTAGAGTTTGAAACTTTATAATTTTATAAATATATTTATAAAAGTTATATTTATGATTTCATATAATTTCTTACTTTATAATACTTATTTATGGCACTATGTTTTAATTCAAGAATTTCCAGAATTGTATATATATATATATATATATATATATATATATATATCAAAAACACCTCAAAAATGCTCAAAACTCAATTTTGTGAAGGGTTATGTTGACATACATTTAAAGGGATGTCGATAGATAACTCTCATATTTTTTATTTTGAAAGGAAGTGCCTTTTCACTATTTGTAACGTTCCAAAAGTGTTGCAACCTTTCAAATCCTATAAATAGGGGCTAATTTCGATTATTTTCGCCATTCTTTTTCTCCATCTTCATTTCCTTTCTTTACCCCATTAATATTTCACATTTTTATGATTTCTACATTTATAGTTTGCTGAATTCAATACTATTTATATAAAACTTCTTCTCTTCTCACTCTCTACTCATCTCTGAATCGAAGTGCCATTGAAGAGTTATAGTGCTGTTTAATTGTTTGGGGAAAGATGTGTCCTTGTAGCCTTGAAATTAAAGAAATGGAGCACTGTTCACCTTGTAACTGGGAAATCAAGGGGAATATACTTAATCAAGGGTGTTTGGAATCGGTGGTAACCTTGTGGTTGTGAAATCAAGGAGGTTGAACTTGAATATTGATACAGTAATAAAACTCTGCGCAATTTAGTGTTGCACAGGACTAGACGTAGGAGTAATCTGAACCATTATAAAATCCGGTGTGTTCTTTCCTTTTCTGCATTTTATTTTGTTTACGTTTGTGTTTGATTCTATGTTTGTGATTATCTTTGTGGTCTGTGACTCATACAGTAGATCGTATAAGTTTTAGATTTTGTTAAATTTCTCAAAAACACTTTTCACCTCTCTCCAGTGTTAGTTTTTCCTGAACAATCAATTCTGCAATCCCTAACATCACTTACGTCTGTAGCTGCCAAATTGAATTGATCCAAATACGATTTTAGGGTTTCCCCAAGAGCTTGCTTGATTGCAAACAACTCAATGACACTTCCAGACTTCCGGGTGTGCAGTCGGAACTGGTTCATAAAACTCTCACTTAGTTATTTAAAACTGGAGATTGATCGAGGAGGAAGTCGGGTGAACCACATCAATGTGACGTCTTCTAGATATATCGGGAAAGCTTTGCATTTAACTGCATCGGGGGTTGCGGCTGCATTCATGTACCAAGAGCACCTTATCAAATGTTGTCGTGGATTAGTTTTTCCTCCATATCGATCCATTGTGGGCAGATTAAATCATTTGGGGAACTGAAAGTCAAAGATATCATCAGTAAAAGGGGTATGGCTATGCTCATTGCCCTAATCTTCGTTGGCATAACCCTACTGTCAGCCATAATCTGGCGCACCATTGCCTCCACCTCGGCATTGGTTAACATTGGCTCAAGATCTGCACTTTTGGTTTTCCTAATATATCCAGTTCCTACATTAGGTGACGTTCTTTAGTCTTTGGCAACATATAAATTCTCTTGCCCTCTATGATCCTGGTCATTTACAGGACGAGTGGGCTGGATGAGTTGTCGTTGGTAGGATTGGTAATGTTCGAATCCCTAGGAAGGACATGGGATCCCTGCATTTGTAGTAACATTGGTTCTCTCAAGTTGGGAACATTTGGTCCTAAGATGCGGGCATCGTCCTCGTGGGATCCAACTGAGCCAAATGTCACTTGCTTAATATTTTCAGGTCTTTCATATGGCCTTCTCTGATGTACTCGCCTTTCTTCAGAGGAAGATGAGTATTCTGCATTAAGACGATGGATTAGGGAAGGCATTCTCTGTCTACGAAGTTCGTCTATTTATCTACTCATTGCTTTCATGTTTTCTCCCATAGAGACACTATTATCTCATTGGGCTTCTAAGGCATCACTAGTTCTATCAAACATAACTAGAAGGTGTGAGAAATCCATATGTGAGATAGGCATAGAGGCAGAGGGCTGATTACTAGTTGTCGCAACTGGCAGTGGAGCATTTGCGTTGGCTCGAGTAGAGACACCAGCTTCCACCAGGTTTGGATTAGAGCAAGTTGTAGCAATATCACCGGTTCAATTCATAGTAGCAAGGTTATCCTCATTCACACCATCGGATCGGTTCGGTGCATCACGTCTGGGTCGGGTTGGATTGCCCCCTCTAGACCGGTTCGTATCCGAACTAGCCCCATTGACCTAGTGACTACAATCGCCTTCTGATTTTCGGTTGCATCATTCTCCCGAAAAGTTTGTGGTTCCTTCCCTTTTCTAGGGCCCATGAAATCTGAGTCCTTTGAGATAAATGAAATTTCAAAAATAGTGGAAATCTGGACTAACTTCTACGAACTTAAAAATCCAAACAGTAGAGCGATAATCCCAAATGTTGAGAATTCAAAATATTCAGTGAAAGAACCAAAATGTTAGACTATAAAGTGGTTCTAATACCTAATTAACTGATAATTTTAGAGAATAAAAAATTAAAAAGATAAAAAGAGAATTAACACATAGGGTTTATAGTGGTTCGGCGTTAACAGGCCTACGTCCACTTTATACTTCTTTGATTGATGGATTGATTACAAATACAATGATAATAGCCACTCAATCGCACTACTACAATCAATAATCTCTCCAATTTCATTGTAACATACTTTGGGACTTAGAAAATAATCTGAAATAAACAAAGAGATATCATTGGTGATGGAGTTTGAGTAGATGGAGAGCCAAAAGATCCTTTAAAATGGGGGTGTTGTGGCTTTTTCATAGGCATAAAACATAAGCGGGTTGGATGCCATGTAGGTCCAATCCCTTAAATATCAAATTTGTATGCTCCATGGTGAGGACATCACATCAGCAACGTGGGTAGGTGGGTGGTAACCATTCCGAATATATAGGAACGTCGAGTGCATCCTTTTCAGAAATGCAACCATCGAATCGGATTGGTAGTGGGGGTCCCGAACTAACTCGATGTCCTTTAGCTGGGTCATAGTGAACGTTGGTGAATGAATCAGAATGGGTGTGTGCTATCCGGTCCGAACCGCTTTACTGGTGTTTTAGTGAAAGTGAGGGTAATGGCTGAACCGATACATCTTCTCGTATCCAATCCTACGAATCTCTTTTCTTGACTGAACATGTTTCTTCACCTTCAGGCATATCCAACATCTAATTTCTAAGCTTTGTATGGCCTGGTTACAAAGCAGGCTAACAAATGTTTCATTACTTAAGTCTTAGTCTGCACCAATACTAGTATAACAAGATTATGTAATAACAGGATTAACAACAGGAATAACAGCAGGAATTACACTAGGAATAACAGTAGGAATAATAGTAGGATTAACAGCAGGAATAATAGCAGGATTAGGCATACCCAAATTGCATAACAGGATTAGGTGTTAACCTAATTACATAACAATAAGATTAGGTGTACCTTAATTACTACCCAAGCGATGGGCTCCCTATTACTCGAATATCCTGTGTCATCCCTAGCGGTAGGGTGTATCACTCCCTAACCCAACGACTTATAGAACATAGCAATATCCATAGGTGTTATAGCGTCTTATTTTCTCTAGTCGGACTCATGCACACTCATGACCCCGCCGGAACGCGCCTGTAACCACCCCCATGTGAACGTCTTACTATCAAGTTCTGTAAAGCGTGCTATGGCCTCTACCTAGTGCTAGGACCCTTCTAATAAGATACCAAACGTGGATACTGACTGATATGGGTTCCAAACAACAGATTGGCACAAGCCAAAGACCCTTGAGCTGTGTCCCCAAAATCTAGGATTTAAGAGTCCCCAAAACCAGATACAGAAGCAGACGGGGGACCTCTTTGCTAATCAATACTTATATTCGAATTAGCAGGTTTGGGTTTTATTAATAAGCATGGTTGTAATGTCATTATGTGTATATAACCCTATTGTTAACATGTCATTTAATTAATGTCCATTTAAGTCAAAGTTAACATGTCTATCCCTTACGCATACTATTTATTAAATACATTCCCAAGTTGCAGATTCATGCATAAGTTTTATTCACAGCAAGTGTTTACAAAGTCGACACATGTATACTTATCCTTTTTCCTCAATTTATAACATATACAAGTTTATACATATATTTACCAAGTTATTGTGTATACACATTTCTTGCAAGCCTAACATGTGTATATTCAATCACTCCCAATTAATATGTCTAACTTCCTTTTTATGTCATTCATTATTTCCCCCAATTGTACGTACACCCTAATTGGGTATAGCTTAGGCTTCTAAAGGCCTCAGCTTGGCATAAAATAAAAAGGAAACATAGGAAGAGGAATAGAATCACATAGGCATATAAGACTGGAAATAAACGCAGAAAAAATGGGAAAAGGAAGATAGATATAGTTTACTTGTTATTTATCCGATATCATAGGCATGTATATAACTTGTCTAATTAACATTACAGGCATGTATGTAACTTGTCTAAACATCACCGATATGTATATCACAGGCATGTATGACTTGTTTAATTAACATCACAGGCATGTATATGACTTGCAACATCACATCAATATATAGTTTGTTTAACTATCGCTACTACATGCATATGATAGATTATAATGGCAAAAGTGATAATAGTGAATCAGGTATATTTATTTTATTGTAAATCTTAGCCAATTTCATTTAACTATCATGTTCAAGGCCTAAGAAATTAGTTTTGTAAATAATTATAACTCACAGTGAGTCTTGGTGAAGATATATATGTATATAACACAAGGCCCCAACAATTCCAGTCTAAATCAGATCCAAGTTGTATGCCAGTCTTGATTGATGTTGTTTTTGTTTAATCCAATATCTAGCAACATTCCCCTATTATGCATATGTATTTTTCAGAAAATTTAGAGGCAGAGTAAGAGGTGAAGAATTTGTACGAATTCCAGATTGAGGGAAGCCATCTATTTATAGAGTCACAGAACCCATATCAACCCTTAGATCTAGGTTTTAAATCTGAACCGTACACGTCATGCTGAGTCAGCATGAATATAGACAAAAAAAATTCCAGGTTCACAGTCCAGAATTCGGCCAGATCTTTTATGGGTCGACCCACCTACCACTAGATCGACCCCCAGTGGGTATTCGTGCAGCTTGTTTTTTCTGCTTGCTTGTTTGAATTATTTTGAATTATTCTGGTTTGTTATATTTATATATAAGGCTCATAGATGTATATAAACTTCTAAAGCCTCTAACTTCTTCTTATGTTATTCGTTTCACGCAAATTTGGGGTCTATCTGAACCAGATTTCCAAGACGAACGCAACATAATACCAGTTTCAGTTAATTCTGAATATTTATTATGGTTATAGTGTATTATGGTTTTAGGGTGTTACATTCTCCCCTACTTAGAGGATTTCGTCCCCAAAATCTCAAAGTCTAGAAGAATGTTACTATCCTAACATTCATCTACAACCATCTACTCATCCATCACTCACGGGCATCCATTGTCTTTAAGAGATTTGTTAGACCTAAATTTGGTACTAACACCCAAATGCCACGTGAAATCGTCACAATCATTAATCACAGATCACAAAATAAAGAAAATAGTAAATAGCAGGAGACACACGAAGTTTTTATAGTGGTTCGACTCAAACCTAGCCTATGTACACTTTATCTCTTCTTAAATCATAAGAACTTACAAGTACGATTCTGTCGGTTTATACATGAAATCCTCGTGTTTACATTGAAAAGACATAAGAAATAAGAAAATTATACACGAAATCCTCGTGTTATATTGTGGAGTTTGGCTTCTATGTTGAGCAATGGCCTTGCTTAGAACAATGGTGGAAGCCGTGAGGAGTTAGTGCCAAAAAGCTCCTTTGATTTGCCTTCAAGTGGTGTTTTTATAGCCATCTACAGCAGGCGGTTCGTGGGCCACGTGGCACGCATCCCTAGAATCTCGAAATGAGGTGGAAAACATGGATAAATCCTCTCCAAGTCGTGCCATGTGTAATGAGATCCGGGTTGATAGGTGTAAGGATAAATATAAGAATAGGTCAAAATCGTGCATAGAAGCATCAGTCCCAGGCTGTTCGTAGTCCAACCATGCGAGTCGGCGGTTCGTGATGGCGAGCTAGTCGAGGGCGAGCCAGGATGGTGAGCTGAGGTGGAGATCTGGTGGTGAGCCCACGATCAGGTCGTGGTCCTGGGGTCCACCATGGGCCAAGTGTGGGCGAGATGAGTGGTGGCCCGCGAGCCAAGTGGGAGGTTGAGCTCTAGGGGGCGAGCCAGTCCATTCATCGAGCTAGTGATGCTTCGTCACTTTATCCAAGTGATTGCCAGTCATGCCCGATTACACTAGTTCATGGAAACGAGCATAATTTCAAAAGCGTAAGTCAGATTTACCCAAACAAAAGCTCTACTTGAATCTAATTCAGAGGGCTACATGGTTTATGGTGCAAAGCACAGTACTCACTATTTTCAGGACCAGAAGAGGTCGTCCGATAGGAGTTTCGGGCAATTCTTTGTTTGTGATGCGACTTCAGCCAAGTCGCTTCCTGTCTTCTGACGATGTTCTCAATACTTGAACGTATTATTATCTAGAGATTTCAAGTGTGATGGCTTTTACTAAAAAGCATGTCAACATTTTTCCCCCTAGAACATATCTTGCTGGTTGAAGGAAGATGCATTCTAGATAACCCGAGAAATCCATGTATGTATAGAGATAAAGGTAAAACAAATGTGCCACATCCTGGCAGGCCAAAACTTCTAGGCATAATCCATACCAAGAAGTTCAAATCTAGTATAATCCATACTCTATTTCTTTTGTCACATCCTGATAAGACCGTTTGTAGTTCCTTAAGTATAATCCATACTTAAGATTCCAAAGTGAGTATAAACCATACTCAGACCTAAAGTAGAGCTTTGCTTGCCACAGCCTGACAAGATAGTCCATCCCTAGGCATAATCCATACATAGAGTTCCATAATAAGTATAAACCATGCTTTGCCGAGATTGGCAATCTTGCCACAACCTAGAAAGACACTTGAATTTAGCAAACATAATCCATGCTTGGAAATTCCTTCCTTATTCAATTCAAAATGCAAAACCAAAGCAAATCCTGATTGGTTTGACATCGAGTCTAGAGCGTGCTTTGGGGCTACGTCCTAACCCCGTACGTGTGTACTCCGATTCAACCAATCGGAAAACCTAATGAAAGCAAAAACAAATCTTGAAGCCTAAGAAATGCAGAAAATGAAAGTTGTTCTCATCAAGATCAATTGATGATGAACCCTCGAGAGCTAAATCCAGGACCATTTCCACTCCTTGGAGCAGGAGGTGGCAACGTGGGTGCATGCGCTATTGGTTGTTTCACATACTCGGGTAGCTCTTCACGCCTAAACCGTTCCTCAATCAGATCTCGTAAGTTCCTACAACCATTTGGTTCATGACCATCCATGTCATGGAATATGCAATGTTTTCCAGAATCACATTCTCTTTGCGATGGCTCCTTCGTGGGAGGCTTTGGGTAGGAGATTATTCCATTGATGTCCATGTAAAGTCAGATAGTGGAGCACTAAGTTCAGTATACTTTTCATATCTGGGCCCTCTTTGGGGCTGAGTGTTGCGGGCATTCTTGAAAGTAGCTTTTCCCTTGCCTTTTCCAAAATCAGACGGTTCTCCATCTTTAAGCATGTCGACATCGAGAACTTTCTTCTCAGAAGTTGCATCTTCTTCCCGTAGAAATATATCTGCTTTGAGGTAGAATTCGCTGAGATTTCGAGGTGGATGTCGGTACAAAGATTTTTTGAATTCTAAGTTATCCAAGACACCAGATACCTCTGCCATTAGTACATCGATGGTTCAGGGCGATCAATTGACGTTGCTGCAACATTGAATGTTTCCAGAAATGAGCGCAGAGTTTCTCTGGGCCTCTACTTGATTGTGGTGAGCGACATTACGTTCTTGGGTTGAGCGATGCGGACCCAAAACTGTTCAATGAATCGGGAGACCAACATGTTCCAGCTGTTGATCGATTCCGTTTATAGATGCCGAATACACATGGCTGCTATATCAGTCAGAAAGAGGGGAAAACATTTAGGCATGACGTTTTCCGACGCCGATTGAACTTCCATATGCCGTTTGTAGCGCATCAGATGCACGGTAGGATCCGTCCTATCGTTGTATGGCTCAAGTTGTGGCAGTTTGAAATCCAGAGAATATCAGGAATTCCTGATTTCTTGTGTGAACAAATTATGATTGATGTCGTCCATGTTATTCTAATAAGTGCGGCCTCTTGAAAGGCATTCAATAATATATTCTAGCCGATTTCCTTCAAAAATTGGTTGCAGATTTCCTAAGTCGGAGCTGGTGCCCCCAGGGTTGTGAGCAAGATGAGGAAGCTATTGGTGAAACGCTACCTGGGGATCACATCTCGTGGCTCGCGGCTCGAGGAGACAACTCGATCCGGTCCTGGTCCCCTATCACGAGCCCGCTCTGGTTGTTGAGAGGAAGCTTGCATCCTGGTGTCCATCCGAACCGGAGATGAAGTCGGTCGAGCCAGACCATTTCCAAGAGCGAGGGGGTTTCCCTCAAGTCCATGTGAAGTATGAGCTGCTTCATTGGCTTCATTTACACGGTGTTGTTCATGGTTGCTTGACCTGCCATCCATCCGAGCGAAGAATCTGTCCATCATCTTCTGTTGTTTTCGGAGAAGATCATCTTGCCTTACCATTTGAGTTCTCAGTTCAGTGAGAATGCCATACATCTCTTCTCTAGTCAAGTATGCTGATGGGTTTTCATGAGAGGAAGCCTCCTGGATTGCCTCGTTTCTCGTGCCTTCATTGTCAACATCCTCAGCACGAGAGAAGGTTCCATCATTCTTTCGTTTTTCCATTTATCCAATAGCTAAACAAATTGATTCCTTTAGAGCTAGAAATTGAAGTAGTATCATGTGCCCTCTTCCTAGTGCGCCAAAATATTAGACCTAAATTTGGTATTAACACCCAAATGCCACGTGAAATCATCACAATCAATAATCACAGATCACAAAATGCAGAAAACAGTAAATAGCAGGAGACACAGGAAGTTTTTATAGTGGTTCGGCTCATACCAAGCCTATGTACACTTTATCTCTTCTTAAATCCTAAGAAGTTACAAGTACAATTATCTCGGTTTATACACGAAATCCTCGTGTTTACAATGAAAAGAGGTAAGAAATAAGAAAATTATACATGAAATCCTCGTGTTATGTTATGGAGTTCGGCTTCTATGATGAGCAATGGCCTTGCTTAGAACAATGGTGGAAGCCGTGAGGAGTTAGTGCCAAAAAGCTCCTTCAATTTGCCTTCAAGTGGTGTACTTATAGCCATCTACAGCAAGCGGTTCGTAGGCCATGCGGCACGCATCCCAAGAATCTTTAAATGAGGTGGAAAACGTGGAGAAATCCTCTCTAAGTCGTGCCATGCCATGTGTAATGAGATGTGGGTTGATAGGAGTAAGGATAGCCATAAGAATAGGTCAAAATCGTGCATAGAAGCATCGGTCCTAAGCGGTTCGTGATCCACCCATGCGAGCCGGTAGTTCGTGATGGCGGGCTGGTTGAGGGCGAGCCAGGATGGTGAGCTGAGGTGGAGATCTGGTGGTGAGCCCACGATCGGGTCGTGGTCCTGGGGTCCACCACGAGCCGAGTTGGGGGGGGGGGGCGAGCCCTAAGGGTGCGAGCCGGGTGGTGGCCCACGAGTCGAGTGAGGGGCGAGCCGGTCCATTCATCGAGCTAGCGATGCTTCGCTACTTCATCCAAGTGTTGCCAGTCGATGCCCGATTGCATCAATTCATGGAAACGGGCGTAACTTCCAAACCTTAAGTCCGATTAAGCCAAACGAAAGCTCTACTTGAAACTAATTCAAAGGGCTATATGGTTTATGGTGCAAAGCATTGTAATCTCTGTTTCCGGCCCAAAAGAGGTCATCTGATAGGAGTTTCAGGCCATTCTTTGTTTGTGAAGCGACGTCAACTAGTCGCATCCTGTCTTCCGACGGTGTTCTCAATACTTGAACGTATTGTTATCCGGAGATTTCACGTGTGATGGCTTTGACTAAAAAGCATGTCAACAAGATTCTAATGCTTGTACGAACTTATGTAAAGTGTTGTGTGTAGATGTCCTTACCTTAGTGCGAAAATCAGGCTGTCAACTGATTCAGTTGACCTCCTTAATGTAATGTATGATTGTGCCATGAATCCAAAATGTATGCAATTAGTCCTAATGTAACATATAAACTCTGTATGTGTGCACCATCAGTTATCCAAATGCAGCAACCATATCATGATGAATCCAATTCCATCCATAGAAAAACTAAAATGCACATATATCCATGTGAAACATGTATGTGATTTGAGCCGATCAAGTGCCTAGTATGTGTTATGCATCCACGAGCAACCATTAGCAAACACTTGCATCCACTTGCAACCATCAAACATAACATGCTTCAAACACATGTTTCCAACCATTGAATTCTACCTAAGGATCGAAAGGTTCGAACGTTATAATAAATAAATTTTGAACGATATAAGCAAATGCAATGTAGAAGCTTGGAAAAGAAGTCAAGAACGTACTCTAAAATACAAAAGGATAAAAAGTGTGAATCCTATCTTCGGGTTCTCACGTAGCATCCTTGTGATCTACTCCCCATTGCACTTTAACCAGTTTGATCTCCTTATTGCGAAGCTTTTTGATTCCTGATCCAAGGATATGAGTAGGAAACCGTCTCACTGATGCTTTCTTCTCAACTTCTATGTCCTCAAGAGTGCTCGACTCTACCATCTTTGCTGAATCATGGAGACATTTCCTCAGATAAGAACGTGAAATACATCGTGTACACCTGCCAGTCTATCTGGTAGCTTAATCCTATAAGCCATCTATCATGTCCTCTCCACTATAGGGAAGGGTCCTACAAATCTTGTTGACAACTTCCCTTCTGAGCCAAAGTGAACTACGTTCCATAGTGGTGACACTTTAATGAAGACCATATCTCCCACTTCAAATTCCAAGTTGGTCCTTCTCTTATCAGCATAAGATTTCTATCGTTCTTGAGCAACTTTCATCCTTTCCGGACAAGATCGATCTTTTCTGAAGTATCTCGAATCATGTATGGCTCAAGAAGATGTCTGTCGGTGGACTCCCACCAACAAGTCAGCGATCTGTAAGGTCGTCCATATAGTGCTTCAAAGGGTGTCATGGCTATATTGGATTGGTAAATGTTGTTGTAGGCAAACTCCACCAAAGGAAGGTACTATTCCCTTGTCCCTCCAAAGTGTAGGATAAATAGTCTCAGAAGATCCTCAAGAACTCTATTTACCCTCTCGATCTGTCCATTTGTCTTAGGATGATATGTAGTGCTCAAACGTAGTTGTGTACCTAATGCCTCTTGCAAACTTTTCCAAAACTTGCTAGTAAAGATGGGGTCGCGATTGCTTACAATACTGGAAGGTGCCAAATGCAACTGAACTATCTCTCAGAGATAGACTGATGTTGGATAAGACGCTGTCCTCTTGCTCTTTACAGGTATAAAATGAGCGCTCTTTGTAAGTTTATCCACTATCATCCAAATGCTCATATTTCCCTTCCTTGATCGTGGAAATCCATTGATGAAAACCATAGAGACGCTTTCCCACTTCCATTGTGGGATATCTAAGAGCTGAAGCAATCCGCCGGGTTTCTTTTGTTCAGCCTTTACTCTTTGACAAGTTATGCATCGAGCTACAAACTCCGCTACATCTTTCTTCATGCCAGTCCAAATGAAAACACTATTCAGGTTTTAATACATTTTTTACCGCCTGGATGGATTGTCATCCGAGAATGATGAGTCTCTTCAAGCACTGCTTTAAGAAATTCCCCAATCTTAGGGACACATAGCCTTTCGTATCGTCTTATCCACCCTTTATCATCCATGGTATATCAAGCGAGGTAACTAGAAGTCTCTCCTCTTCTTAGCTTGTCCAAAATGTCTGAAATCTGTGGGTCATCCTGTTGCCTAGATCTAACTTGCTCTAATAGATTAGGTCGCACCTCCAAAAAAGCCAACAATCCAACTGTGGAATCTGTAAATGGCTTAAAATTAAAGGTTGAGATGTAATCCAAGGTCCTCCTTTCTATGAATAGAGGATTCAGAGTCATCGTCCTCTGCCGACTCAGTGCGTCCGCTACCACATTACCCTTGCCATGGGTATAAGCTATCTCGAAGTCGTAGACTTCAGTGCGAACACTATACCAGCCAACTCTAGATCGTGGGTTGGGTAGTTCTTTTCATGAACCATCAATTGTCTGCTTCCATAGCACACTACCCTTCCCTCTTACATCAAGACGACACCAAGCCCTGTGCCACAGGCATAAGTGTAAACCATAAACATCTTACTTCCATTTGGGAAAGTCAGAACTGGGGCTATTGTCAGAGCTCTCTTTAACATCTAAAAAGCATCCTCGCAATCAACGCTCCATGAAAAAGCCTAGTTCTTCTTCGTAAATCAGGTAAGCGGACCTGGTACCATTGCGAAATCTCTGATAAACTTTCTATAGTATTCCGTCAACCCTAGGAAACTTCTCACCTCCATTGCATTCTTTGGATCTCTCCAATCTTGAACTGCAACGACTTTCGCGGGATCCACAGCTATCTTGTCCTTGGAAACTACATGCCCTAGGAATCTTACTTTCGTTCTCCAAAAGTGACACTTAGAAAACTTCGCCTTGAGTTGATGTGATCCAAGGGTACGTAGAACCTCCCCTAAATGTTGGGCATGCTCCTCCTCGTTCTTTGAGAAGATCAGGATATCATCCGTCAAGACCACCACAAACTTGTTCAGAAACTCCCTAAATACCCTACTCATCAAGTCCACAAAATAGTTGGTTGCATTGGTCAGCCAAAAGGCATAACCAACCATTCGAAGAAGCCATCTGGAGTTTTGAATATTGTCTTATCAATGTTGTCTTCTGCAACTCTTAATTGATGAAACCCTGTGGCCTGATCTTTCTGCGAGAAAACTGACATGCCAACCAGCTGATCAAACAGGTCATTGATCCTTGGTAGTGGGTGTCTATTCTTCTTAGTGAGCTTATTCAGCTCCGTATAATCCACACATAGACGAAGTGAGCTGCCTTCCTTAGTCGTGAAGACGACTGGAGCTCCCCACTCTGAAATGCTTCACCTAATAAAACCTTTCTCGAATAGCTCCCCTACTTGCTTACTGAGCTCCATCCTTTCCCTTGGAGCCATGTGGAGAAACTTGCTTTGCTTTCTCTACCAAGTAAATTTGGAAGTCTATCTCACACTTTGGAGGAAGTCCCTTAACCTCCTCAAACTCATCCAGAAAATCTCTAACAATGGGCATAGATCGCAAGTCATCAACAGAAGTATTAACTGATTCTAGAAAGCTGAGCATCACTGACCCCATGGGTCGCAAGAAATTTTGAGAGTCATACCATGATAGGAAAGAAGGCTAACCATTCTCTTTTCATAATAAAGGATGGCACCATACATGGCTAGCCAATCCATGCCTAGAATCAAGCCATAGCCATAAAGCTAAGCAAATATGCGTCGCATTCAAATTCGACGCCCAAGATAGAAATTATAAAACCCCTACACATCATAGATAATAAGATGATACTCCTATGGGGTTTGAGACTATTACAAGTTCAGAGACTATACTAGTATTTAGGTGTAGACTACCTACTAAATAACTGGATATAAGTGAGTGTGAAGCACCGAAATCAAACAGGGTTCGAACATGATAGTCAAAAAGGGAAATCAAACCTTCAACCATGACTTTCCCACCTCAATCAGGTCTATTTGCTACTAAAGCATGCACTTGTTCAGAAGTTCCTGCCCCTTGCCCTTGTTTACCAGGGCATTTCTTGGTGAAGTGTCCTATATGCCCACAATTAAAGCAAACTTCTTTAATCTTTCAGCAGTCTTTTACAAAATGCCTCATACCACCGCAACCATGACACTTTACCTCCTTTTTTATTTGGGCTATATCAGGTTTTCCACCTTTCTTTTATTTCTTTCCTTCCTTGGGCCACCATTTCTGCTTTTCGCCCTTAGCTTGAGTTTCCTCTATCTTTTTTCTTTTTTCTTCCTTACCATCTTCATGCATGAGCGCCATATCAACTTGCCTTTCAAAAGTTGCCCTCATTGGTATATGAGACAAAGCAAGCCCTTGGAGAGGCTGATTCAATCCTCTCGCAAACCTAAGCGCCTTCATGTGGGGAGTATTCACCAACTCCAGTCCAAACCTCGCTAGTTGATCAAACTTAATCACATATCCCTTCACTGGAATGTCTCCTTATTTTAAAGCTAAGAAGATTACCATTTATAGTCCTTCCTTAGCCTGAGACAAGAATTTCATCTCGAACCTTTGACTGGAATCATCCCATGTCACCATGGGTTGTCTAGCTTGCGTTACTTCCCACCAGTAGGAAGCCTTATCTTTAATTTGCCATGCAGCAGTTGTATTTTCCTTTGGTCATCAACCTCAAAAATTCGAACAAGTTCTCTGTCTCTTGTAGCCAATTCTGTGGTTCAACAAAGCTTTCGGTTCCACGGAATGGTTTTCCTCCTATAACACAGATGTCCTTGCATATCTTAGAGAAATTATCTACTCATAGAGGTGGAGGAACAATAGCTGCAACTGGGGGAAGGGGCATCTCCTTGGCCTACAGCAGGCGTTATGGCAGGTGTCGTAGCTTCAAGATATCTACGGAACAAACCAGTTTTTGAACTCCCTCGGAAAGATTAGGTTCCCCGGACATGCTGAAAAGAAAGAAAAAGGATTCAACAAGAGATCAAGAGATTATTGACTGTGGCTCGAGGGGACATGTCTTTCTAAAACAATTTTTTCAATGAAAATACTTTGTTTTTTTAAAACGGTTTTGAAAACTTTTTTCCTATGATTTTGTAACCTTCAGCTCTGATACCAAATCTGACACCCCTCATTCGTTACCGTCACTCATAGGAGAATGAGTTAACTTCTATGAAGCACAACATGAAATCATTACGAGAATATACAAGATAGATAAATAAGTAGTGGAAATTTTTTAAACTTTATTATAATAGAAGTAAAACATAGTCTCATAATTATGTCAAAACTTGTTACAACCAGCAAACTGTCTCAAAACTGTCTTTCATGCCAACTCAGAAAATAAAATACCAAAGCACATAAAGTCATACTCCATAGAATAAGCCAAACTAAAGTGGAAAGTAGATCAAAGCGATACATTTCAAACAGTCCAAGTCGGGTCCAAGTGGAAGAGATATCCTAGTTACTGCTGTGTACCACCACCCTGAGAACCTTATGGGGGGGAGGAAGAAAGAGGCAAAAGAAAAAGGTTAGACATATAGTCTAGAGAGTTCCAATGATTTAAAAATATGCATGAATTAGAAATAATAAGACAGGTAAATAAAACTGGGTAAGAAAGGCATAGTTTTACAACAGAAGAGCAGAGTGGAAAACATGAATAAACTTAATCTTAAACGGGTATATGTCTAAACATATATAATTAAGTCTTAGTCTGCCCCAATACTAGTATAACAAGATCAACAAAATTATGTAATTATAGGATTAACAACAGGAATAAAAGCAGGAATTCCAGCAGGAATATCAGTAGGAATAACAACAGGAATAACAGCAGGATTAACAGCAGGAATAACAACAGGATGAGGCGTACCCTAATTACATAACATGATTAGGTTTTAACCTAATTACATAACAACAGGATTAGGTGTACCTTAATTACTACCCAAGCGATCGGCTCCCTATTACCTAAATATCCTATGTCAGCCCTGCAATATGGTGTATCACTCCCCAACCCAGTGACTTATAGAACGTAGCAATATTTCTAGGTTCTATAGCGTCTTATTTTCCCAAGTTGGACTCATGCATGCTTATGACCCCTCCGAAATGAGCCCGTAACCACCCTCATATGAACCTCTTACTATCAAGTTCAGTAAAGCATTCCCTAACCTCTACCTAGTGCGAGGCCCCTTCTAATAAGATACCAAACAAGGATACCGACTTATATAGGTTCCAAACAGCAGATTGACACAAGCCAAAACCCTCTAAGCTTGTGTCCCCAAAAGATAGGATTTAAGAGTCCCCAAAACCCGATACAACAGTAGATGGGGGACCTCTTTTATTATTAATACTTTATTCAACTTAGCAGGTTCAGGTTTTATTAATAAGCATTGTTGTAAAGTCATTATCTGTGTTCAATCCTATTCTTAACATGTCATTTACTTAATGTCTCCTTAAGTCAAAGCTAACATGTCTATCCTTATGCATACTATTTGTTAACTACATTCCTAAGTTACAGATTCATGCATAAGGTCCATTCACAGCAAGTGTCTACAATAGGTCTAAACATGTATACTTATCTTTTTTCACAATTTATAACATACACAAGCATATGCAAATATTTACCAAGTTATAGCATATACACATTTCTTGCAAGCCTAATATGTTTATATTCAATCATTCCCAATTAATATGCCTAACTTCCTTTTACTTCATTCATTATTGCGCCAAGTATACGTACACCCTAATTGGGTATAGCCTAGCCTTGGTGTAAAATAAAAAGGAAACATAGGAAGAGGAATAGAATCACAGAGGCATATAAGACTGGAAATAAACATAGATAAAATGGGAAAAGGAGGATCGATATATTTTACTTGTTATTTATCCTATATCACAGGCATGTGCATAACATGGCTAATTAACATTATAGGCATGTGTATAACTTGTTTAAACATCACTGTCATGTATATCACAAGCATGTATGACTTGTTTAATTAACATCGCAGGCATGTATATGACTTGCAACATCACAGGCATATGTATAATTTGTTTAACTATCACTATTATAGACATATAATAGATTATAATGGAATAGGTGATAATAGTGAATCAAGTATATTTATTTTACTGTAAATCCTAGCCAGTTTCATTTAAATGTCATGTTCAAGGTCTAGGAAATCAGATATGTAAGTAACTGCAACTCATAGTGAGACTTGGTGAAGATATATATATATATATATATATATATATATATATATATATATAACACAAGGCTACAACAATTCCAGTCGAAATAAGATCCTAGTTGTACATAAGTCTGGATTGATGTTGCTTTTGTTTAATCCAATCTCTAGTAGCATTCCCCCATTATACGTATTTATTATTTTAGAATAATTTAGAGGTAGAATAAGAGGTGAAGAATTTGTGTGAATTCCAAAATGAGGGAAGCCATCTATTTATAGAGTGACAGAACCTACATCAGCCATTAGATCTAGGTTTTAAATCTGAACCGTACACGTCATGCTGAGTCAGCATGAATACAAGCATAAAACAATCCAGGTTCGCAGTTCAGAATTCGTCCAGATCCTTTATGGGTCGACCCACCTACAACTGGGTCGTCCCTAGGGTCAACCCGATCCTTATTGGGTCGACCCATAGGTCGACCTTGGCTGGTACGGTCGACCCCCAACAGGTCTCCTTGCTGCTTGTTTTTCCCGCTCGTTCGTTTGAATTATTTTAATTATTATTGTTTATTATATTTATACATAAGCTTCATATATGTGTATAAACTTCTAAATCCCCTAACTTCTTCATATGTTATCCATTTCACGCAACTTCGGGTCTATCTGAACCAGAATTCCAAGATGAACGCAACCGTAATGCCGATTTTTGTTAACTCTGAATGTTTATTTTGGTTATAGTGTGCTGGTTTTGGGGTGTTACATATTCCTTTTATTACAAGGATGTGTGTGCCAACTCATATGTGTGGGCCCTATACTAAAGGAGATGTTTTTTTACCATCGTTACATAATAGTGGTATCATAGCCGAAGGTTACGAACTGGGTCTTGTATGCAAGATAGTGCTCCCAAAAAATACTCATTGGATGCTAGTCAAGGGGGTGACTGTTAGGATTGTCTTGCATGTTGATAAGGTATGAATGCCGGTTTGACTAAATAGTCCAACATCACGAATAAGTTGGAGTGGAGTACAAATATGACTTGGTGGGCATGTAACAATAAGGATTCCTTTTGTTACAAGGATATGTGTGCCAACTCATATGTGTGCGTCGTCTACTGGTAGGATGAAAGCTTTGTTCCGACCGTCGTTTCATAACAGTATTTCTCTAATTTACCGCATTAAGTAGAGATTGATGCATCTGGATATCATCAAAACTGAGTTAAGAAAAACCTTATGGGAGAAATTTTAGTAGGAAAAAGAGTATATTATAATATACACATGCATGCTTCCCTAAATTTTATATTTTTTCCTTTAAGCATGAATACGTGTCTTGATAATTCCAATCAGTTATAGACATTTCTAATCCATACAGCTTAGAAAATCATTATAAAGAATGTAATAACTTTATTTTCTCTTTTTTATATGATCATTATTTGTAAATAACTTCCTTTGATATGTTCAATTATTTCAAGATTATATCTTCCTAATATTGTTGGCATTTTATTCTCTTCGTATATGGGTTTTATGAAAAAACACAAGTACGGTTTCATTTTGGCTTGATATTAGTTTTGATCATTTCAAATACATCCTAAATGGATATTAAATGTTTCATTGTAACGATAATTGAAGGGAAAAGTAATATATTCAATTGTTATCAATATTATTATTACAACAATACCAAAAAGAGGATTGCAATCTACACTCTTTACTCTTTGCATTTTATGTAACTAAAAAATTTATTTATTTTCTTAACGGCCTATTTCTTATGGAACTAGCCATAGCTTTGGCTAGCCATTTTGTGATGGATCCACAATCAGTGGTTTTGTTTTTTTGTGTCTATTAATATTTCATTTGTGATATTTAAATTGTTTTCAAATTTTTGTGATTTCGAGGCTCCGTGATTTAGTGATTTTAGTTAATTTGTTCTTTTGTGGTTCTATGTCATTATCTTATGAACTTCAAAAAAAAAATCCTATAAATATTTTATAGGAATTTAACCTTATAGTGTAGTGTGCCATCTCATTCCTTTATGGCATAAAGGAACATCCTCGTTAGTGATTTATTTACTAATTTTTCTTTTATAGATTATACCGTTTCAAGTTGGACTGACCCGCGCGTGTATTCCTCGGGTCAGTCTGAGATGTTACATATTTAGTGTTGTGCTTGGGGTTTAGCTGTGTCACTACTGAATTATCTTACGTGTTATTGTTCCTAGTTATGTACCTAAGTCTTGGGTGTATTCTTCCATATGTATCTTATTGTATGAGTAATGGTTTATGTACAACTCACTTTCATCATTTAGTATGATTTAACAAATGTTTACAACGTTAAGGTCTTTTAATTATTTTAAACACTATTATCACTTCAAAAAAGTCATTTCTAAAATTATCATGTCTTGGATATTTAACATATTATTAATTACATAAGTGCTTCAATGATTTCATTATTTTATCTCTATTATATATACATATATGTGTTAGTGTGTGGTTGTGTATATGTGTGTGTATGTGTGTCTATATATATGTATATGTATGTATGTATATGTGTATGGTGTATTTCTAGCCATACGTTATGGAATATAAGTCCACACTTCATATTTAGGAAAATTTCATGATGGTCAATCATATTTTTCTCTAATCCATGATCTTCGATCCATTTATAAATATAATCGCTTTATTATTTACAATATTATCATTGTTGATTACTTCTTATCAGTTCTATCGGTATTTATTGAGGCCACTATACATATCATGTCTTAGGCACTTAAACCACTACTTGGGTCACCTGACTATCATGTCATGAGTCTCTTCTAGAGCATTCCTAAATGTCTTTTCAAAAGTACTCACATTCTTTATTTGGCTTCTTTATTACTTACTTCAAAAAAAATTGAACTGACCTCTCTGTCATTCTTCAAATATGGTATACATGTTTTGATCTGTCAAAGATTCAAATTATGACAATGATTTTGGTATCCAAATGGTTAAGATACTTCGATAAAGTGCGAGATGTCATGGATTTGAATCCTGCTTTGCAGGATTAAACCCACTTGCAATGCAGTATGTTATATGCTACTTAGACTTGTATATTAAGTGCCATATTTCAAAAAAAAAAATCAACATAAACCAAAGCAAGTTTATTAAGGGGCATGATAAATAACCCAAATAACATATTATTTTGCATCATTGCACATGATAATAAATGCGCAGTCTTAATAATCAAACCGAACTTTTTCCGTTTTATCTTCTTCCCCACTATTAACTAAGATTATCATATTGAATAATTTAAGTCTTATGATTCTCATATTGATTCATTATGATATTGCTACTAATCGATACATCACAATATATATATATATATACACAAGACTATAATTCTTTTATCAACCAATAGGATGGACTCAAATGATGTTTCTTACTTTCAGAGTTTGTTCTCATTCGTCGATCTAACCATTAGAGAAACTTAATTACTACATATACCATTCGAATATATTCATGACTTAGAGTCATTCAACATTTAAACTGATTGAAATTAGATCATCAAATGATAAATATGCATAATCTATAAAATGAGCTTATATCAATTTTGTCATAAAATCTCAAGTTGTTAACTAAATATCTACAAATATGGGGATATGCGTGTGTAACACTCCAAAATTGGACGTTAGTCAAATTAGGTATTTAACTATGTTTCAAAAATGTATTTAAGAAAATGATTGAATTTGATCACGAAACTTGCATTTTGCATTCTTGATGGAACTTTGGTCAACATTTATGCTTGGAATTTCACAAACGGAGTCCGTATGAAAAAGCCACGGACATAAAACGAATATGGATGGAAAATAATTAATCAAGTATTTATATATATATATGTGTGTATATAAATGATAATTAATAATACCATAAATCATGCATCCAGCCAATATGGGGAGGGGGGGTTGACCGCTCCTTCTTAAGGGGTGTCGAACCCTATGTCGACCGCCCTTTTAAAGGGAAGTGTCGACATCTTCGGGTTTAGAGGGTGAGTGGCGGCTAGGGTACATACTAATAAAATTACATATTTATGGAGGATCTTAATCTAATTACATCTAATGGTTATAGGTGATTTGGGCTTCTATAAATAAAGGTCTAGATCCTCTATTCTTAGCACATATTTTCTTTAAGGTCAAGGTTTTAAATCTCAGATATCGTTTACATTTCGTCTCAGAGATTTTAGAGATTTTATCTCGTATCGGGGGAAATCTTGGATAAGATGAGTCTAATTCGGAGGTTCGTCTCAAATTTTCATCTCGGGTCTGATAATTAATATCGGAACAATCTCAGGGTGTACGATATGTTAAAAATGATATGCTTACATAATGATTTTTATGAATGCGACTATAAATACAGTATCTTAAACTTGAATTGCAAAATCACTTCATTATTCTTAATTTACGTAAGATCTTTCATACTCTAAGTCGTAATATGCTTAAAATAGAAAAATATAACATAATGCAAATAAATTAATGCTTACATCATGTAATCCATGAATATGAATTATAGTTAGACATAACATAAAAAAGATCCAAAACATTATAAAGTTTAACGTAATTAGAACATAAAATACATAATTTCATATGCAACATGTATGTAAAAAAGACGAATATGAAAATCATAAGCATTGTAGAACATATATGAACATGCGATATGGTCATTTAACATGCAAAATGTTAAATAGCAGGAAATTATCATGGCTAGATTTGAGTTTTCATATTATCGTTCTAGTTTAGAATGGATTGAAATTTTGACAAGAAAAAATCAAGATCTCGGACGATATTCCGGTATCTCGTTTGGGTCGAAATATCGTTCGATATTGCAATATCTGGGGTTATATATTTGAAAGGAGATCTATGGTGAGATTTTCTGTTTCATTTCGGGAGGATCCTAAAAAGAGATCTTGGATGAGATATTGGGAGATATTTTTGAGATCTGAAGTAGTGCTTAAGATAGCGGCGAAACTTTATCATATCCATTTCTCCAATCTCTTCTAAACTTTATAAAGTAAATCAATTTTCTAATCAAATAACAAGAATTGAAAAGAATGAATCCAGATCTATGAACAAAGGTTGGTTCTGCATATTAGATAAATTACATTCTTTATTTTCTTTCCCTTTTCTAATTTTTTTTCACATCTATAAATTCCAATATGTACACATATTCCCTTTCTATACATTTTATAGGTCGGTAGAAACTTGGGAATGAAAAACCAAAAGTTGTTATTCAGATCTAGGATTTTGGAATAGCTTTCAAGTGGGTGGTAAATATATACATTGATTTTTCTATCAGTTCTATTTCATTAGTGTAAATTTGGATTCATATGCCTAAGTATGATATTGATTTGTAGATTTTTTAGTTATAATATTCTTATCTTACCTACAATTCTTTCTTGTATCTTATGATTATTGTATACAGCTTAAATCTTAAAATCATTGCATAAATATAATTGAGGTTTTGTAGTTGTTTATTCCATATTAATAGAATTGGATGTAATTGTAATATTTGTGTAAATTACCATTCACAAATCTATCTGTGTTTTGGATTATTTAGGATTTTGCTTGATTTTGTATATTATTCCTTTTTGTCCTTTATATATAAAAAGATGGTGTTTGAAATTGCAAGCAATGCGAACAAAATATATAGGAAGAAATGTGTAAATTTACGTATTTTGTACATAGTTTATACTGTCTATTGCAAATAAAATAATATATTTTGAATATGTCAATATTCGCTCTTTTTAAATAATAGGGAAAAATTTACAAGAATGATAGCAAATAACCTTTTAATGAGATTTAGAATCTTAATAAATTAGTACATAGGAAGACTGTTCTAGCTATTAGTTTAGACTAAAATGTAAAATAACAAGAATTGCCTTGTGTTGGCTAGCTTTTGGACCAAGCCACCAAGGTTCACACACAAAGAAAATATGAGGCCTTACATGTCAAAACCTTTTGAAGACTCGATCGTGATCTCCTAACCCTCCTCGGTTCGTGACTCTGCTACCGCAGCCCCCGATCGTGACCATCCACGATGACCCGATCCGTCCTCGCCAGAGCTCCACGACCCGATCCATGCGACCAAAAAATGAAGGCAACGACTTGGTCTATCACGACCCGAAATGCCCGGATCTCATGACATCTATCCATAATGGCTATTTTGACTATTTCTTCATCAAGCCACGAACCAGTCTGAGATCCTCGGGATGTGTGCCACGTATGACCGCAATCCGTCTGCAAATATCAGCTATAAATAGACCTAGACTTGGCATTTCTCAGGATCTTTTGGCAATTCCGAGCTCTGATCCCACCATTATCATATCTCTATTATTCCTGTTCAGAGTTGTCTCAAATTTACTGAGTGAACCAACATTGTAAAAGTAAGGTTGAGAGATAAATCATTGATTGTACTCAAATTATAAGTATAATCATAGATATAAAATGGACGTAGGCTCGTTAACGCCGAACCACTATAAATCTCGTGTCTTTCCTGCTTTTCTTGCATTTTTTCTAATATTAATCTTTGCATAATTGAACAACTTGGGTGTTGGAGCCAATTTTGGATCTAACACCTTGCCAAAAAATAATAATTAGAAATTAAAAGAATTAGTAACTATATAAATTTTGCACTTACAACATATATATATATATATATATATATATAAAATTTATCCATCTAAAAATATATGTAAATAACACTATTATTATTATAAACTAGGTAAACGCTAAAATAGGTTTGGATTTGATTATTCCCTATTAATGACAAGTATATCATAATGTTTCCCGTAATAAATGAAAATTAAGAGTTGTAACCTTCTAATTGTAAACAGTAAATATGGAATTGACTCTAGTAATTATAAAGACTATAGCTAACTTACATTAATATTAAGAATGTAACTATGAATTTTGTGGCGAAATAAATGTCAAGATGTTACAATTAAAATAAATAGGAAATAAAAATTGTAATTCTAATTTAGGGAAATTAATACAATAAACATGCATATGTTATATACACACACACGCACATATATGTATATATATATACATGTATATATATATATAGGAACTGAAATAATTAACAACAGTTAGTGTAATAAATATGAGTTACAATAAGTAGAATTAATGAACTAAATGGGACTAATATAAATGGCATTTATTGAATGTCTATGGCCTTAGAAAAAGTGACCGTTGTAGTTATTAATAACATATGACAGTTATGTTAATTTAATTAAATGGGGATTTAGGTAGAAATAATCATAATAAATACTAAGTCCAATAAATCATCTTAGAGCTTAAATCTTATCTTATAGGAATATCAATTCTATCTTATCTTTAGTTTAATTCTAGGAATAATATTTATAATTAATATAAGTGGTAGACTTAGTACGTTGATGATGCAAGGTCAGTTGACTTATCTGGTAGAAGTCCAACAGTCGGATATACATAGAATTGATGTGAGATACCATTGATTAGAAGAAACTATGACACTTATTTGTTCATAGAGTGGAATGTTCCTAGTGGGTTACTTCAAATATTTTGGTCTTATGTGGTTTTAGGCTCCCTCCCTTTTGAAATGAAGAAACACAAAGGAACAATTTAATTGCGTAACCCACTTTGGAATTCCTTATCGATGGTTCGGCAAAAGGCTTCTTTCGATCAAGAAAGGGACTTTGACAAGAGGATTCCCTCTCCTTTTCTCTTTTTGTCATCGCTACAGAAGCTCCAGTTAGTGGGATTCACACTCTAACGATTGCAGGCCAGATTCAGTGTTTCTGTATTCTGAATGGTTGTCTTATGATTTCTTCTCTGTCTTTTGCAAATGACATCATTATCTTCTCCAATGCGTACCGTAGATCAGGGTGACAACAAGGAATTTCGCTCGATCCGAATCAGTCGCTAAACCGACCCAGACCGTTCGAAACGCCTGATTGTTTTGAGAACACGACAAAATAGAACGCATACGGAAGGACATTTCATTGTATATTACAACAATTCCATCAGAATATAAGAATATACAGAGTATAAATAAATATTACAGTTCATAAAATATCAGAGATTACAATAAATTACATAGCAGCGGAAAATAATACAATACACAACTAGAAGTAATACGCGGATACAAAGCTTTCCGAGTATCGTTCCAGCTGTAAATCAGGATCCTGTGAATATAAATCTGTGAAACCAAAACTACTAGCTGCCCGTGTCAAAATAAGGTCATCCAGAGTTTAGGTTAAAACAATAAACTCCAGGTCAGTCATGAGACTGGTGTGAGAACTAAAATAGTTATTTAAAACTTTACTTCAAATCAGATATATCAAGGGACCACGCCGTATAACAGGGAACGGGTTTCCTCCCAAGAATACCAGTGCATATAACAAAACAATGCAATGCTTTTTGGAAAAGTGAAGCTATTATAAGACCCAGGTCCTATCACAAAATGCAACGCAAGCCGGGGGATAGGGTTTTCCCTTATAATAGCCAAACATGCTTAGTACGTTTAAAACAAATCATTTGATACTATTATAAGTGTATAGTGACAAAACAATTTCAAATCATAAGTACCAATCATAGACAGCATGGGTAACATATATCATGTCGCCATACTAGTTCTACAATTAAAACCGCAAAATCACGTATTGGAAGTTGGATTTCCATTTGCGAACCAAGGCAAAAGATAGTCCTTACCGATTAGAGACAATCTAGCCCATGTCTCAGGTCAGAGCTCGAGTGACCTTGGAGCGACAAGGCCGGTCCACCGATGTGGATTAGACGAAATCCTGAACACTGCGTTTCCCCGCCCTTTGGGGCGTAAGTCTGGTCCGTCTGCCGACCAGAATGCATCGTTCGAAACCGATACAACCGAGGCGCCTCACAACAACAACAACCACATAAGTCAAACTCGCCAGGGCGTGTAAAACCACTGACGCCACTTCTAACTAGAAGGAAACGCATGCCCTCCTTGAGGTCCTGTCCCGTTTCTGGTCCACTACCGGGGTGTGAGGCGCGCGAATCAACGTTACACAAAGCTATGCCACACAGGCGGTGCTTTGATCATCACCACAAGACTTTGCTTTTCAACAGAAGCCTTGATCATTTGCATCTTAGCATGCCACACATGCAAACCACTCTATGCAACCGATATCAGTCACACAGAATAAAATTCGATGTCAGACACACAGTCCATTTACAAGTCCGTTCTGGGTCTAAACAAAACCGGAGGCAACTAGTACCCCGCATATCCATCGATCTCCAAGTATGTCTGGACGATCACCAACTGATTCTCTCCTCTTGGGTGTACGGCCCAATCAAGATCATCAGTAATTATCCAAATGACGTGAAGACCTCCGGTCTTCAACCACCGTCTTCATCACCGACTAATCGCCGAATTAGTTATTCAGAATGGGATAAACCCGGTCTTTCTGAATAACTCGCGTATATAATAAACAAGTGTTACACAAACACAACATACGCCTAATTCCAATTCACCAGTCACTAGCCGTAAATCAATAAGAGAAAAATTCCCCAAATATAAACCTCGATGGCCGAAACCAACATCAGATCAATACACAGGAAACCGTTCTGCTTAGCTAACCTATAGTTAGTTTCTAAATTTCACATTCTTAGGGAAAGGTTCCCATTAATTTTATCTAAGATAAATTCTTTAAATTTATTCTTTAATCTCCTTTTGAACATTGATTCAACTAGTCAGGATTAGCGAACCACACTGAAGTAATCATTTATTTTATTTCCCAATCCCAACCTATTCATCCCATGAAGTAAAATTGGTAATACTTCATATCTAACACCACAGTGGTATCGGTAAATTCAATTACCATTTCACATTCAAATCTAATTAAATATTTAACTATCGCCTAGAGCAAAACTAGTGATACTCCATTCTCGATCTTTTCAATCTAATTAAAGATTCATTAAAACTCCACTTAGTTTTAATCTTTAACTGGGTTAAAGAATCAGTGTCATTTAAAACACGGTTCACGATAAACCCAAAATCACATCACATTTCAATCGGTCACTAACCGTAAATTAGCAAGTGAGCAATTCCCTAAGTATTAACCCCGAAGGCCGAAACCAACATCAGATCAATACCCCAGAAACCATTCAACTTAACTAATCTCCAGTTAGTTTGTGATTTTCTTAACTCCTTTGGGTCTAAGAACAGTATTATTGAAGATACCGTTCACGACAACCCAAAATCACATTCCATTAATTATCGGGTTAAAGAACGAGTGTTATTTAAAACACCGTTCCCAAAAATCAATTCCAATTCAATATTATTTAATTGGTACACTTCATTAAATCTAAATAAAATGATTTAATCTTTTTTCTCAACTGGGTTCAAGAATAGTGTTAATGAAGACACCATTCACGACAAACCCCAATCACATTTGATATTAAATACAAGGCTCTGAATAGAAAATATATTAGCTTATATTCAATATCAAATTCTACGACCAACAAATATCGTATTGGAAATAACGATATATATATATATATATATATATATATATATATATATATATATATATATATATCTTTCAAATTTCCATAATGCTATCTGTATAATCACGAAATCCAACATCGAAATATTCCAAAGACAATTTCGATTCAAATCCATTCCAATTCAATTACTGAAAATTCTAGTTATTTTCAAAACCATTTCAAATCCAATTTATTTATTTTAAAAATAAATAAATTATTATTCTAGTTCAAAACTAGTTCATTTCGATAAAAATCTATTTTTATCTTTTCAAATATGGAGTTTTTCATCCCAATTCTTCACAAATCATTTCTTATGATTTTACACAAATTATTGATATTTTTAATAATTTTATCAAGGCCCGTACAGTCGATTTCCATCAACGGCCATCGAACTGCACTTACAGCGACCTTTTCCAAATTTGATTTGGACATAATTCCAAATCCAACCGTTAGATTTCAAATTTCTAATATTCGTTAAAAAGCTCTTTTCGATACAAACCTAATGGTTCTGGTTTTAGGAGAATCCGACGATCGGATCTTCCGTAACATCCGTTCGAAGTCAATGGTTGAAATTCGCGAACTGCCGCAGCGCGGCGCGTTCTATTCAGGCCATTATATTATGTATATAGTATATATAATATATACTTCGTCAGTTTCCTTTTAAAACGTATTTTATAAATCGTTTTAAATTCGTTTTCAAAACGATTTCAACTTCTTTTCAAATTCAAATCAAAATTGAATTTTTCCTTATAAATTCGTTTTAAATTCATTTCAAATTGATTTCAATTCAAATTGATTTCTAATTCAATTTCAGTTCGTTTTCAATTCAGTTCCATTACAATTCGAATTCATTTCTATTTAATTCCAATTCGAATTCATTTCTGTTCAATCTCAATTCGAATTTCAATTCTATTCAAAATATCAAATTTTGAAATCACTTTCGATATTCATTATAAAATGAATAAAGTCGATTTAAATATCGTTCACGTCAAAATGGTGTCAATCTAATCAACACGGCTTCACATATTTCTATTTTCAAACATTTTATTTCAAATATTTCTATTTCACAACTGGAATGAGGCCCAATCAATTACCATAGATTTTATTTCTATGGACTTCCATACAACGCATGTATATATCAACAACGACAAATAATCAACCATCATCCAAAGTGCATTCTACACTGTATAAGCATCAAATATAAATATTCAACGCTTATAACAGTCTGTCAATCAATCGATCAATATAAAACTAATTATTGGGATTAGTGTACGTCATATATCATCCCAATACCCGTGTGGGGTTTCAAACAATCAAACGCAGATTTTATTTGTGCAGTTGGGCGATGTGAAAAATTTATTGTCCAATCAATATCAGTCAAATGTGTGTATATAAACAAATCGTCCAATTTGTTTACTTTTATTTTTATTTCATTTCATATACACGTTAAAAATTCTATTTTCAACTATAAAATATTTTATTTCATTTCACATCACACAATCAACTACACAGCAATATCAAACAAACAAGCATACAAGCCGTCCATGGTCTGTGGACGACGGGTGTTGGGTGCTACTAAACACCATCTGCATACTAGTATATATTTTAACTAGAAATAAATTAAAAGTGAGAAGTTCTCACCGAATAGCTAAAACAAACGCCTCGACTCTTCTTAGGTAGAAAATCTCCGCCGTTTCTTCTTTCATCACTTTCGTCATCCGTATTCACTACATATATAAAAATCGAATTTTTATTCGCTATTCAATATATAAAAATCGAATTTTTACTTCGCTATTCAATATATAAAAATCGAATTTTTAGTTCGCTATTCAATATATAAAAATCGAATTTTTACTTCGCTATTCAATATATAAAAATCGAATTTTTACTTCGCTATTCAATATATAAAAATCGAATTTTTACTTCGCTATTCAATATATAAAAATCATATTTTTACTTCGTTATTCAATATATAAAAATCATATTTTTCCTATGCTAAAAAATATACTTTCACATGAGTAAAAATCATATATTTTCAGTTTTTAAAAAAAACATATTTTTGATTAAACTAGAACATAAAAATCCTATTATTTTTCGTTCAAATTAAAGATCACTCTTTTGTTTTAAAAATCTTAACTTTTGTGTTAGTAAAAATCAAACTTTTATATAAATAAAAAATCAAACTTTCCTAGTAAAAAAATTGTATATTCCAAACAAAGAAATCATGTACTATTTCAGAATTACAATCGAATAAGAAAAGTAAAACTTACAGTTATATATTTTCTAGGGTTTCTGTGCTTGCAGGCGAGGAAGAGGCGCAGGGGGGTTCCGGTGGTGCACGCTGACGCGGTGGGTTCTCTGCACGAGGAAGGGCGTCGTTGGTGGGGGGGGGGGGGGGTGGAGGTGCAGGCGAGGTGGAGGGCTTTAAGGGAAATCGGATTAGAGAGCGGGTTCAAGTTCTTGAGGGTTGGGGGGTTGCGCGGCCTCTGGCGGCGGTTGGAGCTCGCGCGATGGCGTTGGGAGGGGCGGCGTTCGATTCAAACGAGCGGTTTTCTTTTTTTCCTAATCGGGTTTTACTGATTTGAATGGGGGGTTGACCTGGTAGGGAGAAAGGGAGGAGGGGTTTGAAGGAATTTTTATTATTATTTAATTAATTAATTTCAAAAGGCAACTTTTAAATCCAACCTCGAAATCGATCCCACCGACTGTCGTCCATAGTTAATTACCCCCATTCCGAACACAATGGGATATGCCACGTAGGCCAATTCGATCGTTTCGATCAGTTTTCGTCAAATTTACATTTAAATCATTATATTGAATTTTAAACGTACATTTCAATTTACCGGGGCCACATACTAACTCGAAAAATCCCCAAAAAATATTTTCTAGCTTCGTATTGATGATATGGTCCTAACAAAACTAGTTTCGTCAGATTCTGAGAACGTTTGAAAAATGGTCATTTTCCAGTCGATTAAAATCAACTAAAACTGGTCAAACGCGTTTTCCTTTGCCACGCTTACATATTGATTCGAAAAATTACGAATTTTGAAACCTAGCAATAATTTGACATCACGGATCCAACAAAAGTGGTTTCGTCGAAATCCGAGGTCGTTTGCAAAATTCCCATTTTAAGGGCCGAAATCCCATAGTGACTATTCTGAAATTTCAACTGGACATATCTTTTAATTTCCGCTATGAAATTTTGATTTCTCAGATTCATTGGAAAGATATTCTCGATTAGATTCAAATATTTTTGGTTTCACTAAAATCCGGTTTATTTTGAATCCTGTATATTCATTTGAACTTTGTAATCGAATCATCGAACTACCGCGCCATTTTCAATTCCTTTTATAATTTAAAATAAATACTTATATTCTAACGACGATTCAAATAAATATATACGTTCGATATCTATCAAAAATAAATTTCTCGTCATTATTATTTAAAATAATTCTTTTTAAATAATCAAAATTCGCTAAAATTGCCAAAATAAAAATTTTAAATTGGCTCGGATTTCCGGGTTATTACAATCTCCCCCACTTAAATATTTTCATCTCCGAAAAGGAACGAAGCCGAAAGTTGTTTAACAAATCAACTCCACTTTCGTTATTTTCATTACGGCTTAAGTTCTTTAAGTTTTTAGTTTCTAAGAACTTTTCAAATTTTTCAAAAATTTGGCTAACACCCTAAATTTTCGAAAAATTTCGCCATAACCTCCCCTGCACCGGGAGCACCGAGAAAATCCCTAAATTGCCATACAGGCACTCTGATCTCAAAAAGAAAAAGAAAAAGCCAAGCGGCTAGCCAATCGGCTCATAAAATCATCATCACCCAAACAAATCAGTAAATTATGGTAAACATATACCTATTTGTCGGGCAAACAAATTTTATTCTTCTGCTCTAGCCTCCTTGCTATGACCTGTTCAATGTAAGTACATGTATATGCATGCAAATGCGGCAAATTTTCAATACAATTCACTATTTGGTCCAAATTGGCTACATGGTTCAAATTTAATTAATCCAACAATAATCAAACAACAAAACCACCAATCAATTAGTTGGTTATATTTTCAAATTCATAACTTTGATACATAACCAAAAAAAATTCATATTTTTGATGCCAAATCACAACAATAAGCCCTATCTAGTTTCGGTTCTCACACCAGTCAATTGGAAATATATAGAAATCTCACTTTCGAAACTTGAAAATAAATACTTGCGATGGAGCCCCGCCACCAGAATTATCCCCGGCAACTAGAGTGTGATTCTATAACTATCCAATACATTAAAACTTCGAATACACGTTTGCAAAACATATATGCAAAATCTTTATATATTGGATTGTCCAAATTCAATATAAATTAAATAATCAAATACGAATAATTGATTTAAATTTCAAAACAGAACTTGTTTTTTTTTACTTTTAAAAATATACTCTTCACACTCGTTCTAGGATACTGCTGATCCCATCTCTCACGAGTCATTCCGATTGGATATTACTAATTCAATTTCTGATGAGTTCTTTCGTATGGTTCTAATGTGTCTTGTTCTCTGAGCTTTGTAAACCAAAGCTCTGATACCAAATGTGACAACAAGTAATTTCGCTCGATCTGAATCAGTCGCTAAACCGACCCAAACCGTTCGAAACGCCTGATTGTTTTGAGAACACGACAAAATAGAACGCAGACGGAAGGACATTTCATTGTATATTACAACAATTCCATCAGAATACAAGAATACATAGAGTATAAATAAATATTACAGTTCATAAAATATCAGAGATTACAATAAATTACATAGCAGCGGAAAATGATACAATACACAACTAGAAGTAATACGCGGGTACAAAGCTTTCCGAGTATCGTTCCAGCTGTAAATCAGGATCCTGTGAATATAAATCTGCGAAACCAAAACTACTAGCTGCCCGTGTCAAAATAAGGGCACCCAGAGTTTAGGTTAAAACAACAAACTCCGGGTCAGTCATGGGACTGGTGTGAGAACTAAAACAGTTATTTAAAACTTTACTTCAAATCAGATATATCAAGGGACCACGCCGTATACACGGAACGGGTTTCCTCCCAAGAATACCAGTGCATATAACAAAACAGCGCAATGCTTTTTGGAAAAATGAAGCTATTATAAGACCCAAGTCCTATCACATAATGCAACGCAAGCCAGGGGATAGGGTTTTCCCTTATAATAGCCAAACATGCTTAGTACGTTTAAAACAAATCATTTGATACTATTATAGGTGTATAGTGACAAAACAATTTCAAATCATAAGTATCAATCATAGACGGCATGGGTACCATATATCATGTTGCCATACTAGTTCTACAATTAAAACCGCAAAATCACGTATTGGAAGTTGGATTTCCATCTGTGAACCAAGGCAAAAGATAGTCCTTAACAATTCGAGACAATCTAGCCCATGTCTCAGGTTAGAGCTCGAGTGACCTTGGAGCGACAGGGCCAGTCCACCGATGTGGATTAGACGAAATCCTGAACACTGCGTTTCCCCGCCCTTTGGGGCGTAAGTCTGGTCCGTCTGCCGACCAGAATGCATCGGTCGAAACCAATATAACAGAGGCGCCTCGCAACAGCAACAACCACATAAGTCAAACTCGTCAGGGCGTGTAAAACCACCGACGCCACTTCTAACTAGAAGGAAGCGCATGCCCTCCCTGAGGTCCTCTTCCGTTTCTGGTCCACTACCGGGGTGTGAGGCTCGCGAATCAACGTTACACAAAGCTATGCCACACAGGCGGTGCTTTGATCATCACCACAAGACTTTGCTTTTCAACAGAAGCCTTGATCATTTGCATCTTAGCATGCCACACAGGAAAACCACTCTATGCAAACGATATCAGTCACACAGGAAAAAATTCCGATGTTAGACACACAGTCCATTTACAAGTCTGTTCTGGGTCTGAACGAAACAGGAGGCACCTAGTACCCCGCATATCCATCGATCTCCAAGTACGTCTGGACAATCACCAACTGATTCTCTCCTCTTGGGTGTACGGCCCAATAAAGATCATCAGTAATTATCCAAATGACATGAAGACCTCCGGTCTTCAACCACCGTCTTCATCTCCGACTAATCGCCGAATCAGTTATTCAGAATGGGATAAACCCGGTCTTTCTGAATAACTCGCGTATATAATAAACAAGTGTTACACAAACATAACATATTCCTCATTCCAATTCATCAGTCACTAACCGTAAATCAAAAAGAGAATAATTCCCCAAATATAAACCCCAAAGGCCGAAACCAACATCAGATCAATACGCAGGAAACCGTTCTGCTTAGCTAACCTACAGTTAGTTTCTAAATTTCACATTCTTAGGGAAAGGTTCCCATTAATTTTATCAAAGATAAATTCTTTAAATTTATTCTTTAATCTCCTTTTGAATATCGATTCAACTAGTCGGGATTAGCGAACCACACCGAAGTAATCATTTATTTTATTTCCCAATCCCAACCTATTCATCTCATGAAGTAAAACTGGTAATACTTCATATCTAACACCACGGTGTTATCGATAAATTCAATTACCGTTTCACGTTCAAATATAATTAAAGATTTAACTATCGCCTAGAGCAAAACTGGTGATACTCCATTCTCGATCTTTTCAATCTAAATAAAGATTCATTAAAACTCCACTTAGTTTTAATCTTTAACTGGGTTAAAGAATCAGTGTCATTTAAAACACAGTTCACGATAAACCCAAAATCACATCACATTTCAATCGGTCCCTAACCGTAAATTAGCAAGTGAGCAATTCCCTAAGTATTAACCCCAAAGGCCGAAACCAACATCAGATCAATACCCCAAAAACCATTCAACTTAACTAATCTCCAGTTAGTTTCTGATTTTATTAACTCCTTTGGGTCTAAGAACAGTATTATTGAAGATACCGTTAACGACAACCCAAAATCACATTCCATTAATTATCGGGTTAAAGAACGAGTGTTGTTTAAAACACTGTTCACGATAAACCCAAAAATCAATTCCAATTCAATTCCAATTCAATATTATTTAATTGGTACACTTCATTAAATATAAATAAAAAGATTTAATCTTTTTCTCAACTGGGTTCAAAAACAGTGTTAATGAAGATACCATTCACAAAAAACCCAAATCACATTTGATATTAAATACAAGGCTCTGAATAGAAAATATATCAGCTTATATTCAATATCAAATTCTACGACCAACAAATATCGTATTGGAAATAACGATATATATATATATATATATATATATATATATATATATATATATCTTTCAAATTTCCATAACGCTATCTGTATAATCACGAAATGCAACATCGAAATATTCCAATGACAATTTCGATTCAAATCCATTCTAATTCAACTGCTGGAAATTCTGGTTATTTTCAAAACCATTTCAAATCCAATTTATTTATTTTAAAAATAAATAAATTATTATTCTAGTTCAAAGCTAGTTCATTTCGATAAAAATCTATTTTTATCTTTTCAAATATGGAGTTTTTCATCCCAATTCTTCACAAATCATTTCTTATTATTTTACACAAATTATTGATATTTTTAATAATTTTATCAAGGCCCGTAAAGTCGATTTCCATCAACGGCCATCGAACTGCACTTACAGCGACCTTTTCCAAATTTTATTTGGACATAATTCCAAATCCAACCGTTAGATTTCAAATTTCTAATATTCGTTAAAAAGATCTTTTCGATACGAACCCAACGGTTCTGGTTTTAGGAGAATCCGAATGTCGGATCTCCCGTAACATCCGTTAGAAGTCAATGGTTGAAATTCGCGAACTGCCGCAGTGCGGCGCGTTCTATTCAGGCCATTATATTATATATATAATATATATAATATATACTTCGCCGATTTCCTTTTAACATGTATTTTATAAATCGTTTTAAATTCGTTTTCAAAACGATTTCAACTTCTTTTCAAATTCAAATCAAAATTGAATTTTTCCTTATAAATTCGTTTTAAATTCATTTCAAATTGATTTCTAATTCAATTTCAGTTCATTTTCAATTCAATTCCATTTCAATTCGAATTCATTTCTATTCAATTCCAATTCGAATTCATTTCTATTCAATCTCAATTCGAATTTCAATTCTATTCAAAATATCAAATTTTGAAATCACTTTCGATATTCATTATAAAATGAATAAAATCGATATAAATATCGTTCACGTCAAAATGGCGTCAATCTAATCAACACGGCTTCACATATTTCTATTTTCAAATATTTCATTTCAAATATTTCTATTTCACAACAGGAATGAGGCCCAATCAATTACCATAGATTTTATTTCTATGGACTTCCATACAACGCATGTATATATCAACAACGAAAAATAATCAACCATCATCCAAAGTGCATTCTACACTATATAAGCATCAAATATAAATATTCAACGCTTATAACAGTCTGTCAATCAATCGACCAACATACAACTAATTATTGGGATTAGTGTACGTCATATATCATCCCAATACCCGTGTGGGGTTTCAAGCAATCAAACGCGGATTTTATTTGTGTAGTTGGGCGATGTGTAAAATTTATCGTCCCAATCAATATCAGTCAAATGTGTGTATATAAACAAATCGTCCGATTTGTTTACTTTTATTTTTATTTCATTTCATATACACGTTAAAAATTCTATTTTCAACTATAAAATATTTTATTTCATTTCACATCACACAATCAACTACACCGCAAAATCAAACAAACAAGAATACAAGCCATCCATGGTCTGTGGACGACGGGTGTCGTGTGCTACTAAACACCGTCTGCATCCTAGTATATATTTTAACTAGAAATAAATTAAAAGTGAGAAGTTCTCACCGAATAGATAAACTAAACGCGTCGACTCTTCTTAGGTAGAAAATCTCTGCCGTTTCTTCTTTCATCACTTTCGTCATCCGTATTCACTACATATATAAAAATCGAATTTTTACTTCGTTATTCAATATATAAAAATCGAATTTTTACTTCGCTATTCAATATGTAAAATTTGAATTTTTTACTTCGCTATTCAATATATAAAAATCGAAATTTTACTTCGCTATTCAATATATAAAAATCGAATTTTTACTTCGCTATTCAATATATAAAAATCATATTTTTCCTATGCTAAAAATTATATTTTCACGTGAGTAAAAATCATATATTTTCAGTTTTAAAAAAAAAACATATTTTTGATTAAACTAGAACATAAAAATCCTATTATTTTTCGTTCAAATTAATGATCACTCCTTTGTTTTAAAAATCTTAACTTTTGTGTTAGTAAAAATCAAACTTTTATATAAATAAAAAATCAAACATTCCTAGTAAAAAAAAATCATATATTCCAATCAAAGAAATCATGTACTATTTCAGAATTACAATCGAATAAGAAAAGTAAAACTTACAGTTATATTTTTTTCTAGGGTTTCTGTGCTTGCAGGCGAGGAAGAGGCGCAGGGGGGTTCTGGTGGTGCGCGCTGACGCGGTGGAGCGGTGGGTTCTCTGCACGAGGAAGGGCGTCGTTGGTGGGGGGGGGGGGGGGTGGAGGTGCAGGCAAGGTGGAGGGCTTCAGGGGAAATCGTATTAGAGAGCGGGTTCAAGGTCTTGAGGGTTGGGGGGGTTGCGCGGCCTCTGGCGGCGGTTGGAGCTCGGGCGATGGCGTTGGGAGTGGCAACGTTCGATTCGAACGAGCGGTTTTCTTTTTTTCCTAATCGGGTTTTACTGATTTGAATAGGGGGGTTGACCTGGTAGGGAGAAAGGGAGGAGGGGTTTGAAGGAATTTTTTTATTATTATTTAATTAATTAATTTCAAAAAGCAACTTTTAATTCCAACCTCAAAATCAATCCCACCGATTGTCGTCCATAGCTAATTACCCCCATTCCGAACATAATGGGATATGCCACGTAAGCCAATTCGATCGTTTCGATCAATTTTCGTCAAATTTACATTTAAATCATTATATTGAATTTTAAACGTACATTTCAATTTACCGGGGCCACATACTTACTCGAAAAATCCTCGAAAAAAATTTTCTAGCTTCGTATTGATGATATGGTCCTAACAAAACTAGTTTCGTCAGATTCTGAGAATGTTCGAAAAATGGCCATTTTCCAGTCGATTAAAATCAACTGAAACTGGTCAAACGCGTTTTCCTTTGCCACGCTCACATATTGATTCGAAAAATTACGAATTTTGAAATCTAGCAATAATTTGACATCATGGATCCAACAAAAGTGGTTTCGTCGAAATTCGAGGTCGTTTGCAAAATTCCCATTTTTAAGGGCCGAAATCCCATAGTGACTATTCTAAAATTTCAACTGGATATATCTTTTGATTCCCGCTATGAAATTTTGATTTCTCGGATTCGTTGGAAAGATATTCTCGATTAGATTCAAATATTTTTGGTTTCACTAAAATCCGGTTTATTTTGAATCCTGTATATTCATTTGAACTTTGAAATCGAATTATCGAACTACCGCGCCATTTTCAATTCCTTTTATAATTTAAAATAAATATTTATATTCTAACGATGATTCAAATAAATATATACATTCGAATTATATCAAAAATAAATTTCTCGTCGTTATTATTTAAAATAATTCATTTTAAATAATCAAAATTCGCTAAAATTGCCAAAATAAAAACTTTAAATTGACTCGGATTTCCGGGTTATTACAATCAGTCAATTGCTTCTTTATTTTTTGCATATTTACGAACGTTGCTCAGGTGAACTAGTCAATGCTTTGAAGATTTGTTTTGTGCATGCTAAGTTCGTGGATTTAAATAGGGTCTCATGGATAGAATTTTTCTAGGGCTTCTAAGTAGGTTGTCTTCCTCTTTCCTACCTTGGTATCTATCAGTACCGAGGCTGAATGCTTAACGCGATCTTCAACCCCTAACAAATATAATCAAGGGTAAAATCTTGTATTGTAACTCTTCTCTCATTTCTTAGATAGGTCATCTTGTTCTCATTAAATCTATTCTCGATTCATTAGGGTATCGTGTCTTCGCAGCCATGATGCTTACTTCAACCTTTTTTAAAACTTTCCGCTCTTTTGTCTCTTCCTTTTTCTAAGGTAAAAGGGGCGTAGCCAAAAGGCATCACTGGGTCTCTTTCGGACATGATTTGTCATCCTAGGCGGGAGGGAGGTCTAAGCAAGCGTAATCCCTGGGATGAGAGCAAGGCCTATGCTTGCAAGCTTTCGGTCAAATTCCAAATTAACAACTCCCCTTGGGCCTCTTTTCTTCATCCTAAGTACCATTGTCTTTCTTCGACAGACTTCTCCGGGAGCCTGTCTTATTCTAGTGAGACGTAGAAACGGATGTAATCGGTCAAAACGTCTTCTTATTCTTATAGCAGGGGTTTCGCCTGGTACGGGTACCCTTTTTCTCTTCGGGCGGCCTAGAATTCTACTCAAATTTCTATCCCTAGGATCCCGTATTTTTCTTATATCTGGGATTTGTACATCCCTTTAAGGTCTCCATCCTTATGTGGAAAATCTTCCATGACGGTCTTCCCCGAGATGCAAATATTAAGAGGCTCGGCATCCCTCTTGTTTCTTAATCCTTTGCTGCTGAGCTAGATCAGAGGAATCTTTATCTCACATTTTTTTCAAAGGTAAGTGCACCAGATCTATTTCAGCTTTCTTCGGTACTATTTTTGGTCTTCAAGGTTTTCAAACCTCTTTATCTTCTTTTCTTCAAGCCTAGTGGGAGAGAGGTTTAGAAAAGAATCTTGAATCGATTCTTTTCAGACTCATCCCTTGTTCCATCGATTGCATCTTTAGTGTGCCAGGAATAAGGCAGTCTTTGGCAAGCCTCTGATTGTTGTGCCTACCATCATTCGAAAAGTTTTCAATGATTATTTCATTGCTTTTCGAGGAAGGCCTTTCTTGGGCAATATGTGTAACGTCCCGTATTTTTACGGTATATTAATTAATTAATTTAATTATTTAAATAGTGATTTAGAAATTTAAATGGTTGTTTAATTAAATAATATTGAATATTTAATTAATATAAATAATAGAATATTATATTTAATTTTCGAAATAGTCGGAAATAGTGGAATTCACAATATTGTGTGAATTGATCATTTATAATATATAATTCAGTATAGAGTTGAATTATAATAACGAATGTATTATATAAACGACAGTTGAACGTATAACTATATTATAATTATAATCGAGCTCGAAATGGCGCTGTAGTTCGTAATTTGGTGATTCAAACTTCAATTGAATATACATAATTCGTTTTAAATCGAATTTCTGTGAAACAAGAAATGTTCGGGCTGGTGGAGTATATTTTTCTAATGAAAGAGAATAATCGGGATTTCGTCGTGTAGATTTTGATTTATGTCCAAATCAAATTTTCAAAAAGTCGCTATGGAATTCCTTTATAATTTACAACGATTTATTTATATTACAAATGGATTTTTAATATAAACTGAATATCAATTTAATTCGGGATTTTTAAATGTCGAGTTATAAATCCCGATATGTTTATTTTTGAGCCGGATTATATTCTATGTGAAATATATATGATAATATTTATGTGTAAATATTTAATTTAATTATTTTTAAATATATTTATTTTTAAATTTGTTTATTTAGGGCTTTAAAAATAGCCAAATTTGCAAACGACCTCTATTTTCGAAGAAACTAATTTTGTTGGATCTGTAATATTAAATTATTGTTAGATTTCAATTTTCATGATTTTTGAAGTCGGTATGTGGCCGTACTGATTTTGAATGGGAAAAATAGTCAATATTTTGATGGTTAAAAATACGCTGTATGAGCAAATAGAGTATGAATTCGACGAAACCAGTTTTGTTGGATCTGTAATGTCAAACTCTAGTTGTATGTCCATTTTCGTGATTTTTGGTTACTGTATGTGATCATAGAAATTTTTAATGACAAATACAAATAGCGGTTGATTAAAAATGAATATTTAATCCAATATTAAAATATTTAAATCTTTCTATAAATACCATACCCTATTCCTAAACCTAATTCCATATTCTCTGGTCAAAACATCTAGCCACCATCATCGTTTGTTTCTCCAGAAAAATTCGCAAGTTAGAAAATCAAAATAAATAGAAAAATCCTATAAATTTGGAAATGTGTATATTCGGATTCATCGAGCATTTCTCTTCAACTTGGTATGGGTTTCGTTAAACTCGGTTTCATTTTTTGGCTTGCGACTTGGAGACAGCGGAACTAGGATTCTGATTCCTGCTCGATCTGTGCAACGTTGGGACTCAGTGTTAGTGGAAATGGCTTGATAGGATGGAGGAGCACCTGGATTTGTATTTATACAGTGTGTGATGGGGTTTTGTAGTGGTGCGACTTCACCCTGTCGCGAATAAGGGTGTCAGGTCAAAACCGAAGTGATGGACGAGTTGGATGTTGAGGGTATGGGATGAGGGAGATGCGAACAACGTGAAGATTGGTGGTGGTCTCTTATGAATTGGTTGAGAGATGAAGGAGGAATGACACTCGAAGGGTTCGACAATGGTGGAGCAGGCTACAGGAGTTGTGATGAGGAAGATGGAAATAAACTGATGCGATTTATATTTGTTTTGGGCTGGGGGATTTATTGGGTAAAGCCCAATAACTTTAATTTTAAATTTTAAAACTATATAAATTGTTATATTAACTTGTAAAAATCATAACTTGATCATACGTTATCAGTTTTGTGAATGGTTAGATCCGTTGGGATCGTATGGACGAGGGATACAACATGGAGCTGACTGGGAGTGAATGGGAGCTCGTTACAATTTATAGAAAAATTAATTGTCATTCTGAATCAAACGACAATTATCGTTATTTAACGATGATTGTCTAATGTAAGTAAATCTCACTAACTCTGTACAGTTTATATTTTTTTTAAATATAATCTAGTGTTGATAAATGATGATTGATTGCTATGTGTTGATTGTTTGTTTGAATTGCTGATGTATTGGTTGAAATTATAGATAACGATATATATATATATATATATATATATATATATATAAATCGCTAAACAAATATTGATTCTGTTTATCAGAATATTTCATATTGAAATGAAATCGATGTTATTTATTTTGTTTAACATCTGTGATGCAGGGAAACAGGTTGGAGGGATCCAATTAGATTCCTCAATATTTATAATACTATTTGTTTTCATATATTGTGATATATGATGTGATATATAATATATGATTGATTATGATGACACTGGTTTGGTTAATCGGTATTTTAAATACCGTATGAATTAATGTAATGTAAAAGGAAATTTTCAAAGTGAATATTGAAAATGAAATATTTATATATGAAATAAATAGGATATTATAAAAGGTAATATTTGGAAAACAAATATTAGAAAATATAATTATAAAAGGGAAATATTTATATGAAATAAATAGGATGTTGAAAAGGGAAATATTTATATGAAATAAATAGGATGTTGAAAAGGGAAATAATTATATGAAATAAATAGGATGTTGAAAAGGGAAATAATTATATGAAATAAATATGATGTTGAAAAGGGAAATATTTATAGGAAATAAATAGAATTATAAAAGAAATTATTTGGAAACCAAATAGGTATTGTATAAAGAAATATTATTCACATTCTATGTGAAAGATTAGATTAAAGTAAATATTTTGCAAATAAAATATCATAAAGGAATTCGGGGTTTGAATTAGGAATTTAAAGGGAATTACTGGAATTAGAAACTGACTGGAAATTAGTTGAGTTGAATAATTTTCTGGGTATCGATCTGATGTTGGTTTCGGCCTTCGAGGTTAATATGTAGGGGGTTGTTCTCTTACTAGTTTACAGTTAGAGACTGATATATGTGAGAAGATAGTGATGCGTGAATCAGAAATGGAAACATTTTCCAAAGTTAATAAAGTATATTTTCTAATTTTAGAAAATAAGGATTTGATGAATACTTGGAAATGAGAAATGGGGAAACGAATAAATGTTGATTGATGATTGATCAATAGAATTTCCATTTGGAAATAATATCGTTGTTTGCACACGTGCTTTTCTTTGATAGTTAAATCACCGACTATCAAAGTTTTTGACCATTTTTCCGTCGTCAATACGAAGAGACCAGGATCAGATTCATTATCTGAAAACCCCTCTATGTGGGCGTTAGCGTTGCGATCAAATATGATGAAGATAATTGAAGACGGAATTATGCAAGGGTTGTCTACAGAATAGTACCTTCGGTCTGTCCAGTCCCAGGATGACCTGTATGGAAGAATGTTTGGTAGAGTATATTTGATAGATTGCGTAAGTTGATCTCTTCAAACGTATTTATGTTTGGTGGCGGAGGAATTCGTTTCTTTTAGTTGTATACTCGTGGTAATTTTGGGGAAATCGATTTATGATTTGGCGGGTATGACGATGTGACATTCAAAGTGAATGAAGATGTGGTTTATAAAGGATACGTTATGGCCTCTAACCTCACAACCGGAAATGGTATAAAATCGGGTAGGTCGCATGGTTAAGTGGTTAGCTGCCAATTAGGGTGTATTGTCACCTGATCTTGAGAAATTCCATTTACTTCTATAATCTATTTCTATGCTGTCCCTTTCGGGAAATGGTTGTTGATCCCAACCATTGGTGATAATACATTCGGTACACTCAAGCGAAATGAGCGACCGACCATGTTTAGCCTGGGTTGCGAGATGTTCTTGTTGAACCCGGTGTATTCCTCTTTAGAGATACACTGTCGGAAGGTGGTCCCATATCTTGCCAGTTGGAATTCATTACCCAATAAGCGCTCGCTGTGTTTGATTATATATTATATATGTGGAATGTGAGATGAAAGTGTTCAACTGGATTGCTATTTATTTGATGTAGACATTATTATAATATCAGATAAGTATGGATTTTAAAAGAAATGTTTTGAGTTATTGTAAGGTAAAAACCATCCGTGTTTATGTGTGGATTGGTCTTATGATTATTCTTTCTTTTAAAAGGATTTTAAAAGTAAAACAAATGTTTGGAGTTTACTCACACCAATCACATGACTGACCCAGAGTTTATTTTGTTTTATTTTCCCTAAACTCTTGGGTGTCCAATTTTGTATGGGCAGTCAAGTAGTCAGGATTTTACAGATATATTTGGTGAGATGGAGCAGAAGGCTTCAGGATTATATAGCTATTGTTATTTCCACTATGTTGTAAGTGTTGTACTATGATTGTAATACCCTGAATTTTCTGTGAACATAAAGTAACGAATCAAAGAATACTTAATTTTTAGAAGAAGAATTAAGGGAAACGGTTATGCCATTGCGTTTGTCTCGGAATTCCGCATGAAATAGAGTCCAAGTTTGCATAAATCGGACTTTGTATGAAGAAGTTATGGCCTTCGGAAGATTCAACAAAAATTCAGAATTTACATAGGGAAATACCCAGGCAGGTCGACCTACCCAAGGAGGTCGACCTACCCAGGGAGGTCGACCTTCAGGTCGACCTACCACCAGATCTGGGCAGAATTCATTTTTTGCACCTGGACGCGATTTCGGACTTCGTACGTTGATCAAACACCTATTTAAACACCCCCAAACCTCACTTTCTCTCCACACAATTTCATTACGCCTATACTCTGCTCTAGTTCATATTAAAGTAAATCAATGGCGTTACTACTCTGTTGAAACCTAAGCTAGAACTAGTGTTTCTTCTTCTTCCAATCTGAATAGGATTAAAAGATAACAAATCAACGCCTACATCAACGGAAAGCTAAATCAACTCCAGAAAATCAGATCCCAGAATTGTTCTTCTCTTATTGTGAGTACAGTTATTTTCAGATATGAAATTTAATTATGATCTTGACATAGTTATAAATCTGAATTGGAGATTATGCATATTCCTGTTTATCAGATCTGTTTTATTCTATGTAGATCTATCTTATTCTTGTTTATTAGATTTGTTGTATTTTGTGTAGATCTATCTTATTGTAAATATTCTATATCTCTTCCATCCTTCTGTTCTATAGCCAGGCTACCATGAGCTTGAGCCAAATCTCATAAGAGATTGACGCGCGAACGCTAAATTTGACGAAAATATTGAATTGGACATAACTGATTTGTGACTAAATTGAGAACACAACATAAGTTAAAATTTAAGATCTAGATCTAAGCATACTATATATGATGGTTTATGATTTGGAAGAAGGAGAATTATTGTATGACAACATATGACTCATAATTTGGGGGACATAATGCATGTTATAATTCAAGATCTGATTTTGTGGACATAATACATGTTGTAACTTAAGATCTAGATTTGGGGTATATTTTATATGACGAATTATGACTTGGAAGAAAAAGGATTGAAAAAACTATATTAAAATAGGAATACCTATTAATGTGAATATGCCTAATTCATATTTTTGGATATTTGACATATGCGGTAATCAATGGTTATAATTTAGCATAATTTATATTGTGCATTATGATTTGGGGTTTTTAGAGAATATTCTGTATGGTGCAAATTTAACTAAAATTTGATAATATGTTATATGTTGAATTATGACCATAATTTGGGCATGTAAAATTAGGCATAATTTTATAATTGGGCGAGGTATGTCAATGTAATTTTAAGGGATGATTAAATCTGTTAACTTGCCTAATCTGCTAAATCTGTTGAAAACTGAATACGGTAATTTAGGTATGAAATCTGTAGGCTCGATCTAAAATTGGGCAAAACATGTTAATAGAACTTTGAATAATCTACTGTAACTTGTAACGAAGTTAATTTGTTGAATTGGCATAATTAGTCTGATATTGAAATAATCTGCAATGGAATACATTGGCTAAAATAAGAATGCCGAGACACGAGGTTAGACTCCGTTTGCGGTAGAAGCCTGCCCGGAACCAACTGTCTTAACCAGCAACCGCAAACTGTCAGTCTAATATAAGAGGTCATAGTCATAAAGATGCTTAGACACGAGGTTAGGTCTGGCTTGTGGCAGAAGTCTGCCCGGAACCGCCCAGCACATCCAGCGGCCACAAGCTACCAACCTAATATGAGAGGTCAGTGCATTAATATTTAATTACTGCAAATCTAAGATAAACGTGATACCTAAAACGTGTTGTATGAATAGGGTTAAAACAACTGGACTGATGAATCTAATAAACCCGTTTCGTAAATCTATAGGCCCAATACAAGGTTAGGTGAAACAATCTGTAAGTCTGTATATCTGATCTGTTAGTCTAAAAACTTGTTAATCTATATATCTGATCCGTTAGTCTAAAAGCTGGTTAACCTGTATATCTGATCTAAGAACTAGTTAATATGAACTTTGTACATCTGAAATCCGTAAGCAAGTTATTCTGAAATCTATTAGTCTGGGGACACAAGGTTAGGAGGGGTAATTACTTGTGTCTTCTGTTGTTTGGGACGCATATTAGTTAGTAACCCTTTCTGGTATCAAAACTATGACCCAACACTAAGAGGGGTCCGGGCACGCTTACTGAATTAATTGTAAGAGGTTCATTCTGATAATGGCGAGCGGTGTTAATTGTGCATTCCAACCGGGTCATGTGCGTGCATGGATCCGGTCAGCTCTGAGGATGTAAGACACCGTGACATCTGTAAATAGGTCTGTGTCTATAGGTTGCCACTTTAGGGAGTGATACACCCGTTTGTGGGGCCGTCATAGGGTATTTATGTATTAGGGAGCCGATCGCTTGGGGTAGAATTTAGGGTACAGTTAGTTCTATTTATTTCTGCTGGAGTACCGTCTGTTTTTGTTGGGGTGGTAACACCTGTCTGTTTCAGTGTGGTACGGTCTGTGGGTGTGGTAAAGTCCCACTACTAATGTACATCTAATTCTAATATTCTTTTTCCATAGGATTATTCTGTTTCCGTCTCTGATTCTGTTCCTGCTTCTGTTTCTGTAGGTTTGTCTCTGTTGGGGTGGTAAAGGCCATTAGTTGGGGTGGTAAAGGCCTATTATTAGCATTCTGTTTCTGTACTATCTATCTCTGTTTGGGTGGTAAAGGCCCATTACTAGCTTCATGTTTCTGAAGAGATCGTTCTGTTTTCTGTTTAGACATTAGGACAACACCTAATTCTGTTATACTAGTATTAATGCAGAGAAGTGAAAACTAAGTAAGAAGCTTAGCTTAGCCTATATCATTCTGTTTCTTCTATTAAGCTGCTTTTCCTGTTACGGTTATCTCTCATCCAGTTTTATTTACATGTCATGGTACTATTATCTGTTTATATGCTGGAAGTCACTGGACTCACCAGACTTATGTCTGACCTAGTTTGTTTCACCTCTTTTCTTTCCAACCCCCCCCCCCCCCAAGGTGCTCAGGGTGGAAACGTAGGAGCTTGATTCAGACTCTCTCTGCTTGAAGTGTTTCAAGTATTGCTTGGCTTTTACTCTATCTTTCCATGGCAGTTTATGTTGGGGGTTATGGCTTTAAAAACTATGCATTCTAAAGGTTTTTGTACAAGATCGAAATTTATGTACTTGAATTCCGATATTGTGGTTTTGAAAGATGTAACCAGACCTATTTCTATTTTTTTTGTAATAAAGTTATAAATTTTTCAAGTACTACTTTATCTGCCTTGTAAATTTCTGTTCTGTTTACTTATAATGTTCTACTGAAGTTAAGGCATTCCCTTTGCGAGTGACCTTAACGGAAGTGGGGTGTTACACTTGGTATCAGAGCTGAAGGTTACCAGATTTGATAAAAAGTTTTTGAAAACTATTTTCAAAAAGGTTTTAAAAAGGAAATACTTTCAAAAGTAGAGTTTATTTTGAAAAACATAATCCCCAAGAGCCATGTATCTTTCTTTCGATTCTCTGTTTTGAATCTCTTCCTTTTTCTTTTCAGCATGTCTGGGTTACCCGAGATACCCGAGGGCATACCAATACCAACTTGGTTCAGAAGGTATCTGGAGGCTAGGGCCATTGCCATAGGCCCAACAGACGTTCCTCCTCCTCCTCCACCTCCCCTTGTTGATACTTTTTCGAAGATATGCAAGGACTTTCGGGAGATAGGCGGGAAACCTTTTCATGGGTCAGAGACGTTTGTTGAAGCTCGAAATTGGCTTAAGGAGGTGGAAGGTTTATTTGGTATCTTCGAGATGGAAGAGAGAAGGAAGGTCCAACTAGCTGCTTGGTTAATGTAGGAGGAAGCCTAGTTTTGGTGGGAGGTCACGAATGGAGAGCGTCCAGTGGAGACATGGAGGGATTTCAGGCATAGGTTCGAGAAGAAATTTCTCTCACGAGCAAAAAAGAATTTACACATGGAGAGGTTCTTAGCATTGAAGCAAGGGAATTTATCGGTAAAGGAATACGTCAACAAGTTCAACCAGTTGGCGAGATTTGGCTTAGACTTGGTGAACACACCTGAAAAGAAGGCCCTGGGATTCGTTAAAGGTTTGAATGAGACGCTACACGGGTTGGCTATGACCCACATTCCCATGGGGGCTACCTTCGAGAAATTGGTTGACATGGCGTTATTGCATGAAGAAGAAGCCAAAAGCGAGAAGAAAGAAGAAAAGCTCGAACGGCCACAGAACAAGAAAGCATGGCCCAAAAAGGAAACACAAAAGAAGGATGAAAAGTCTGAAGATAAGAAGGAAAAAAAGTGCTTTACTTGTGGAAACATGACTCATCTGAACAAGGATTGCAGAAAAAGGAAGGGCGCTTGCTTCAACTGTGGTGAAATGGGACACTTCACAAGAAACTGCCCGAAGAAACGAGAGCAAGGGCAGAGGACAGGACCCACTTCTGGAGGGCAGGCGAACACTCTTGAGGCTAGTGGATAGGATAGAAATAGGAAAATTTCTGTAGAAGGTTTAATTTCCTTATCTGATTATGGAGTTAAAACTCTTTTTGATTCAGGCATTTTGATTCTGTAATTGAAACTCTGCACTTTAATACTAGTCTTGTTTCTGATCCCTCTATAGTCCCAAACCCAATAAGGGTTACGATTCATCTGTTTGTGATAGGTTGGGGTTTGAGGGTATCTGTGTTAGGCGTTATGTTGACTATGACGCATACATTCTGGGTTTTATGGAATATGGTGGGGTTTTATCATGCTTAGTTTCCTAAGAATCATTTGATAATCTGATCTGTACTAGTAGTCTGTAAGTATCTGAATATTTCTGGAAAGGGTAGGGGTTTTTACTCAAAGCATGAAGTAGATTTCTAGTTTGGCATTTGTTTAAAGGGATTAATTCTCTGAGTGTCAATCTGATGTTGATTTCGGTCTTCGGGGTTGATACTTAGGGGTTATTCTTTTAAACCGATGTCTAATGGGAACAATGCTTTTGTTTTAATTGTACTTGCTTATATCACTCGATCGAGTCTTCGACCTTTAGGTAGAAACTAATGGGTGTAAACATGTGTTTGAGACATGTTATGTTTTATGGTTGCAAATGGATGCAAGTGGTTGCTCATGGATGCATATACACACACTAGGCACTAGATCGGCTCAAAAGCACTCTCATACTGCATATGGACGTGTGTGCATTTTTCAATTTTTGTGGACGAAAAATGATTGACTCATCACATGGATGTTGCATTTGGATGAATGGTTATGCACTCATATAGAAATGATGTGCATCAAATAGGATTTCTTGCATACATAATTGGAATCATGGCACTAACATAATTCGCATAGAGGAGGTCAACTGAATCAGTAGACCGCCTGATCCTTGCATTAGATAAGAGACATATACACACACTTTTGCATATGTTCATACAATGTTAGAATTTTTCTAAGGAAAATGGATGCTTGTGGATGATGGTTGAGTAGATGGGTGATTGGATGGTAGGAAACATTCTTCTTAACTTAAAGATTTCGGGGACGAAATCCTTTAAGGAGGGGAGAATGTAACACCCCGAATTTTCTGTGAACATAAAGTAATGAATTAAAGAATACTTAAATTTTTGAAGAAGAATTAAGGGAAATGGGTTACGCGTCTCGGAATTCTTCTTGGAATAGAGTCCAAGTTTGCGTAAATCGGACTTCGTATGAAGAAGTTATGGCCTTCGGAAGATTCAACAAAAAGTCTAAAATTCATAGGAAAATACCCAGGCAGGTCGACCTAGGGGTCGACCTACCCAGGGAGGTCGACCTGGGGGTCGACCTACCCAGGGAGGTCGACCTACCCAGGGAGGTCGACCTGGGGGTCGACCAACCCAGGGTGGTTGATTAGCATAGAAATATGTTGTTTTATGGACCTATATTTTATCTTTTTGTAAATAAATAAATATTACGTTGGGTATTTTCTTGTTGTTTTTACAGATGAGTTGTTCAAGCCTTATATAGCTTTAAAAGTGAAGATTTTGTGCCATATACATGAAGATTGCATAAGAAGCTGTCATTGGAGGCTTGTTGTATTCACACTGGTCACTTTGGAGGGAGATTGGTAGAAAAGATCTTTTAAAATCTTCTGATTGACACATGGCAAAGAGGGATAAGTTGAATATCATACCACAATCTTTGATGAGAAGGCCCATTAGAGGATTAGGATTTCCAATTCATCTATAAAAGCACATGTATACCCATTGTAAATACCATCCTATATCCCATTTTCTATTTCTAATAAAGTTTCTAGTTCTTCTTCTTCTTTTTATTTTCTGCATTTTTTTATTTTCTTAGCAATTAGTGTTGTCTATCCAATTAGATTTGGTAGAACACTATTTGTATTTTTCAATTTCTTTTCATTAGTGATTGACCGTCTGATTAGATTCAGCGGTAATCCTAATTTTATTTCCTGTTGGTTATTTCTATTCTGCACTTTTAATTTCTGTTCTTTTTACTGCTTCCTTAGGTCAATTGGATTGAATACAGATTTGATTAGATTCATGTCTGATTCAATTCAGTAATAGTTTAATCGCAATTTCAATTTTGTTTGCTTTCAAAAACCAACCTCGAAAATCATCTAACTCGCCCAAGAGATTAAATAAATAATTTGATTTTTATCTACCTCCCTGTGTTCGACCTGTATGCTACACACCTGTACGCTTGCAGAATTTAATTTAAATATCGCGCTTTTCTAATTCATAGATTAGCGACGATCAGTGGTCGACCTAGGGGTCGACCTGGGGGTAGACCTACCCCCAGATTCGGGCAGAATTCATTTTCTGCACTTGGACGCGATTTCTGACTTCGTACGTTGATCAAACACCTATTTAAACACTCCCAAACCTCACTTTCTCTCCACACAATTTCATTACGCCTATACTATGCTCTAGTTCATATTAAAATAAATCAATGGCGTTGCTACTCTGTTGAAACCTAAGCTAGAACTAGTGCTTCTTCTTCTTCTTCCAATCTGAATAGGATTAAAAGATAACAAATCAACGCCTACATCACTGGAAAGCTATATTAACTCCAGAAAATCAGATCCTAGAATTGTTCTTCTCTTATTATGAGTACAGTTATTTTCAGATATGAAATTTAATTATGATCTTGACATGGTTATAAATTTGAACTGGAGATTATGCATATTCCTGTTTATCAGATCTATTTTATTCCGTGTAGATCTATCTTATTCTTGTTTATCAGATCTGTTGTATTTTGTGTAGATCTATCTTATTGTAAATATTCTATATCTCTTCCTTCTTTCTATTCTATAGCCAGGCTACCACGAGCCTGAGCCAAATCTCATAAGAGACTGACACGCGAACGTTAAATTTGTGGAAACTATTGAATCAGACATAACTGATTTGTGACTAAATTGAGAACACAACATAAGTTGTAATTTAAGATCTAGATCGAGGCATACTATATATGACAGTTTATGATTAGGAAGAAGGAGAATTATTGTATGACAACATATGACTTGTAATTTAGTGGACATAATGCATGTTATAATTCAAGATCTGATTTTGAGGACATAATACATGTTGTAACTTAAGATCTAGATTTGGAGTATATTTTATATGACGAATTATGACTTGGAAGAAAAAGGATTGAAAAACCTATATTAAAATAGGAATAACTATTAATGTGAATATTCCTAATTCGGATTTTAGGATATTTGACATACGCAGTAATCAATGGTTATAATTTGGCATAATTTATATTGTGCATTATGATTTGGGGTTTTAAGAGAATATTCTGTACGGTGCAAATTTAACTAAAATTTGGGACATTTGTTATATGTTGAATTATGACAGTAATTTGGGCATGTAAAATTAGGCATAATTTTATAATTAGGCGAGGTATGTCAATGTAATTTTAAGGGATGATTAAATATGTTAAATTGCCTAATCTGCTAAATCTGTTGAAAAATGAATACGGTAGTTTAGGTATGAAATATGTAGGCTCAATCTAAAATTGGGCAAAACATGTTAAAAGTACTTTGAATAATCTGCTGTAACTTGTAACGAAGTTAATTTGTTGAATTGGCATAATTAGTCTGGTATTGCCATAATCTGTAATGGAATACATTGGCTAAAATAAGAATGCTGAGACATGAGGCTAGACTCTGTTTGCAGTAGAAGCCTGCCCGGAACCAACCGGCTTAACCAGCAACCGCAAACTGTCAGTCAAATGTAAGAGGTCATAGGCATAAAGATGCTTAGACACAAGGTTAGGTATGGCTTGTGGCAGAAGTCTGCCCGAAACCGCCTGGCACATACAGCGGCCACAAGCTACCGACCTAATGTGAGAGGTCTGTGCATTAATATTTAATTAATGCAAATCTAAGATAAATGTGATACCTAAAACATGTTGGGTGAATAGGGTTAAAACAACTGGACTGATGAATCTAATAAACACGTTTCGTAAATCTGTAGGCCCAATACAAGGTTAGGTGAAACAATTTGTAAGTCTGTATATCTGATCTGTTAATCTAAAAACTTGTTAATCTGTATATTTGATCCATTAGTCTGAAAGCTGGTTAACCTGTACGTCTGATCTAAGAACTAGTTAATCTGAACTTTGTACATCTGAAATCCGTAAGCAAGTTAATCTGAAATATGTTAGTCTGAGGACACAAGGTTAGGAGGGGTAATTACTTGTGTCATCTGTTGTTTTGGACCCATATTAGTCAGTAACCGTTTCTGGTATCCAAATTATGACCCAACACTTAGAGGGGTCCGGGCACGCTTACCGAACTAATTGTAAGAGGTTCATTCTAATAATGGCGAGGGGTGTTGATGGCGCATTATAACCGGGTTACGTGCGTGGATGGATCCGGTCTGCTCTGAGGATGTAAGACACTGTGACATCTGTAAATAGATCTGTGTCTATAGGTGGCCACTTTAGGGAGTGATACACCCTTCTGTGGGGCCGGCACAGGGTATTTATGTAATAGGGAGAAGATCGCTTGGGGTAGAATTTAGGGTACACTTAGTTCTGTCTGTTTCTGTTGGTGTACCGTCTGAGTCTGTTGGGGTGGTAACACCTTTCTGTTTCTGTGTGGTACTGTCTATTGGGGTGTTAAAGGCCCATTACAAATGTACACCTAATTCTAATATTCTGTTTCCATAGGGATTATTCTGTTTCCCTCTCTGATTTCATTCCTACTTCTGTTTCTGTACGTCTGTCTCTGTTGGGGTGGTAAAGGCCCATTATTTAGGGTGGTAAAGGCCCATTATTAGCATTCTGTTTCTGTACCGTCTATCTCTATTTGGGTGGTAAAGGCCCATTACTAGCTCCATGTTTCTGAAGAGATCGTTCTGTTTTCTGTTTAGACATTAGGACAACACCTAATTCTGTTATACTAGTATTAATGCAGAGAAGTGAAAATTAAGAAGCTTAGCTTAGCCTATATCATTCTGTTTCTTCTGTTAACCTTCTATTCCTGTTATGGTTATCTCTCATCCAGTTTTGTTTACATGTCATGGTACTATTATCTGTTTATATGCAAGAATTCACTGGACTCACCAGACATATGTCTAACCTTGTTTGTTTCGCATCTTTTCTTTCCTTCCCCCTACCCCAGGTGCTCTGGGTGGAAATGTAGGAGCTTGATTCAGACTCTCTCTGCTTGAAGTGTTTGAAGTATTGCTTGGCTTTGACTCTATCTTTCCATGGCAGTTTATGTTGGGGATTATGGCTTTAAAAACTATGCATTCTAAAGGTTTTTATACAAGACCGAAACTTATGTACTTGAATTCCAATATTGTGGATTTGAAAGATGTAACCAAACCTATTTCTGTTTCTACTGTAATAAAGTTATAAATTTTTCAAGTACTACTTTATCTGTCTTGTAAATTTCTGTTATGTTTACTTATAATGTTCCACCGAAGTTAAGGCATTCCCTTTGCGAGTGACCTTAACGGAAGTGGGGTGTTACAATGATAAATGTTACTGTATACATATACTTGTTTTATTTCAAAGTTATGTATCAATTATATATTGCTTGTTCCGCTGTGAGATTCGTGTTACTCTGAGGTTGAATGTTCTTCTTCTTCTTCTATTCGATGTTTATATCTTATCTATTCTCACCCTCTATTTTCTTTCATTAACTATCCATTATTTCCGATGCTTGAACAGTCGTCATGGTGTTGTATGTCAATTACTAAGGATCGCAAAAACCCGGGTCATTACAATATGAATACTTAATCACTTTCTTTGGTTGTTGTTTTTTCAATCACCAGGTGGTCTAGGAACCATGCTGATGTGAGGTGAGGCTTGGTATGTGTTTTATTTAAGGTGACGGTAGCTGTTACTGTTAGGGATTCGAAGGGGTTTGGTTACTAGTTGGTCCCGTCCGGCTAGTTCAAATGTTTCTTCCTTAGCCTGCGGAGCTGCAAGATTAGAACAATCTCTAGGGAAAGGAACGCTAGAGCTCTTGTGATGCATTTATCCTCTGTTCCTCACATCTTTTGCTGCTTGTTTGGGGACTATTACCTTTCTTTGGATTAAGCTGCCATTTCTTGTGAGCAGCCCTCGGTGTGGTCCTCTTGGTTGAGGTGGTGGGTTGTATTTTGTTTTTATCTTTATTTGATTCAGTTCTGCTACTTTGGGTTTGTAGTTTTTTTTTCAGTTTTGTGTCTTCTGGATCATTTCTATATTTTTTGGGAGGTAAAAATACTAGAGCGTGTTGTTTAGTTATTCTGTTTTTGTGAGCCAAGGGAAAAAGGTCGTTTTTCTCCCTTTTTTGATATATATGTTTTTGTTTTGTTAAAAAAACTTACTTTGGAATTAAGATCTTAATTAGTTAGATCTGCCTACTAGAGTACTAAGTGATCAGATTCTCCATTTCCTTTTTTAGGAGTAAGGACAGAGTCATAGGGTCCGCCTTTGTAAGGTACCAAGTGATCGGATAGCTTACTTTCTCCAAAAAGAATTTTGGGTATGAAAATAGTAATCTCTATGGGGGCCTACTTCCTTTAGGTTGCAACTGACGGGGGTAAAGTCCGCCTAGGGATATGGTATTAAATGACCACTACAGATGTACCAAACATCTGCCTATCCTGTGAGAATTATTAAATAACTCGAGGATTGTCCAATAAGGTCAGCCAGACAATAACATAGATGCCCATTAGGGGAAGACCGTAAATGACGAGTAGTCATCTGTCTATCATGTAGGTAATAAGTGACTGGATACTATCTCTTGCCTTATACGAGATTGGGATATGTGAATGATGAAAACCTTATTTTTTTAGTTGGGGGACTTAGTAGCTAGTATCATCTAATGTAGATTAGTATGTTTGTAAACTACCTAGGTATAAAGTGATCGTAAGAGATCCGCACTGCATATTGTATTGTAAATAAGGTCACAAGTGGCTACAAAGCCTGCTCTTTTTTTAGTAAGGTATTAAGTGGTAAAAAAAAGCCACCTCTTAATTATTAGTTATTAGATTGTGGGATGGTTTAAAGGCTTCAGTTATGTGTAAAGGTTCTATCTTAGAATGCAATAATAACTTATCTTTGAGAGGTGCTACCTTGGGTATGGTAGTTAATTATTGTGTGTAATCTTTTACGGTTAAGTTAAAATCACTAACCTTGTTAGATATATACATTGGGTGAAACCAAATAGAATGAATTTGTGTATCGTGGACAGTGTTATACATTTTGTACTCACCAAGACTTGTTTTTTTGACCCCTCTCTCCAAAACAATTTTCATGTTTATCTTAGGGAAGACAGGCCTTTAGAAGTATTTAAGTTTGGCTCTCTATTCTTATCCTCTCATGCTCTATATTGATGTGGTTATTCATTATTAAGGTAGTTACCTTAGTCGATACATTTTTTCATATCTTGCTTCTGCTGTGAGTTAGTTTTATTATATTTTGACTATATTCATGCTCAATTATTTTGCAGGCACCAAACTTACATGATTTGTGCTTGGATGGGTTTGAGTTTTGATTTTTTTTCAAAAATCAAGCTTAGAAAAGTGCTTGTTACATTTGGTATCATAGCTTAGGTTTTGACAATCAGAGAAATTAATAAATCGGGATTTAGTAAGGGAACGTATTCGATATTTGTTTCTTTGGCTCTAAATAATTTTGACGATGAAGTAGTTGTGATCCTATTTAGTACGAATGGATCTAAAAGATTATGAGTTCGAAATATTTTGGAATTCGAGTTCTTTACCAACCTCGACTTACCCAGGTGCACTTAGAAATTTTCTTAAGGAGCACGAGGATGACATATGGTGAATCCCATAGGCTTGAGCTTTAGGACAAGAAGAAAACTAGATGCACCTGTAATAGTTGCAATTTTTTGTTTTGGTTTTGTTTTAGAGTTCTAATCGAAGACCTTTTCTTGGTTTTGAGTAAATGGGAAATTCATATTAATATATCATATTAGTCCAGAATCTTAATAAGAGGTATATTCACTTGATACCTTGATATGGCAATCTGAATATTCTTTGGTTTAAATAACTCCTTATGAGTTCCCTAGTCTTATCATTGGAAGAAATTTTATTTTTAAACTTGTTTTGCAAAGCGAGGGTTATTTTTCTAGAAAGATATCTTAAAATTAAAACAAGGTTTATGATTTTTCATAACAAATTAATAATACAATATAATTAGTGTGAGATGCACAGTTTAAAAACAATGTTGAATTTTGAAATGAGTTTCTAAAACTTTTCACTTGAACGGACTGAATGAAAATTTCATTTAATTTAGAGTATTTTCTTTATAAATATTTGTTTTACCCATCATCCAATAAATGGGGATAATTTTGTATAAAATTTAACATGAAACACTGGTTGAAATATTTTCAGGTATATTTGTGATGTTTTCTAGTCGCGCCTTTAGTTGAGACTATTGTGAATCTTGGAAGGATGGTTCGAAACATGATGATGTTTTATGTCACCGCCATAGTGAGGAAAATAATTTTTGGGTCGCATCAAATCTTAAGACATGAAGCGGGATGATTAATATTTTAATCTAACCCAAATAGGATCAAGGTTCAACCTTTGTCCAAAACTAATTTAATAGTTGATCGTCTAGCAATGGTCAAGTCGATGATTTTGGAACAACATGAACCTAAGACTCAACAATATGTTGCACCCAAATTACCTTCTTTAAACTTGTTTCCTTCGTCTCTCATTCGTCATCTAGCGAAACTTTATCTTTATATTATTTCTCTTTCTTTGTAGCTACCTCATCTCCTCCTTCTTGCGCTAGTTTGCGCATTAGATCTCGTTTCACTATTACTTCAAGATCAAAACCTAATTTCTTCTCTCCGACCACTTCTTAGCACTTAATGCTTGCATTATCCAATCTTCTTCATGTCATCTAGGACTCATCCCTATGGGGGAGATTTGGTTGGATAGGAATGAGAATAAGTTTCCATTGTTTTAAGGCTAAAAGAATCAATCTTGGCTGTAAGATTTGCACCGTTAATTTGATTTGATATTTTTAGATGAAATTTTTCCCATTCTGCATCTACCTTTACGCTATCTTATTGGAATAGATTTTGTTAGAGGTAATTATTGTATCGAGGGTGAAAATTGAGCTATCTTTATGATAGTCTTTCTGAGGAGAATCTTTTGGAGATTTTAGAGGCATCCGTGTTGTATAGCATTTGAATGTTCTTTCGTTTGACCAGCTTTGAGATTTTGTAGTAGATCTCTTTTTGCAAAATGTCAGTCTTTGAATTTCATAATCTATGTCCAAAGTGCCCATGTAAATGGGTGATTCATTTAGCACGTTATTCCAAAAATAGGTAGTAACCACTATATTTGTCCTACGATGCGGAAATCAATCTTTACTTCTATCGATGGCAGAACCATCATTCAATACCGCATCATCTCTTATTCATCTTGTTGTTTTTTTGTGTTGTTTCATAGAGACTTTCAATATTTTATCCTATTCACTTTTGTCTTTAGGTAATCTATGGAAAGCTATATGCGACATGTTTCTTTTGTCATCGCTAATTCTCTCTTGGGAGAGCTAGTGATGTGGAAACCTTCAACAATGCCAGTAGTGTCTGCAACATGAGCCTGAGCATTTAGCTAGCATGATGCAACATGCCAAAGATCATGGAAATGATTCGAGCTCCAACCATGGAGCAAGACATCTCATTCTTTTGTAATATTTTGAAGTTTCGGTGTTTTTGTCTATGTTCTTTCAACTTCGGTTCTTCTTCCCTTCCAGCATTTGTATCTTGGCTTCGCGCTAGTTGTTTAGAACTACTAGTATCAATTGTCCTTGTTAAATCGTGTAATGTTGCTAGGATTTCTTTCTTTTGGAAATATTATATATGTCATTCGCACCTTCTTATGATTTGAATTGAAAGTAAAATCTCATAATCTTTTTCTAACCAACAGCTATTCTAGAGTTGAAAAGAATAAATTTTAAGGATAGTAAATTTTAGCAGAGGAGAGGTTATGTGTTGTTTTGTCATGGTTGTTATTAATTTTTAGCATTTCCTTAAGAGCTAAAATTTATTTTTAGGAATTGGCATTTTCTATAAATGTCCAATTTTTGAGATCTGTGTGATTTTGATTTGCGCATTTTTTTGCATAATTGACTTCCGTTAATGCTGAATTACGACTTGAATCATTTGAATTTTCATAAATTAATTTCTAAAACTTTTTAGAATGTCGTAAAAAGGAATTTTTGAAATTTAAAATTTTGAAATTTAGTCTGCTTTGCAAAGGAATGCACGTTTGGTCTAGTTTTTTTTGCTTTAAAATTTTAAATTCTTCCCTTAAATTCCTTTTTCGAATGTAGGAGAAATCAACAGAAGTTCCTAGATTAATTACTGTATTCGTTGTTACGATTTGGATGCAAAATTGGTTGGTTCACACTTCTGTTTGTAGTCGTGTAAAGGTTTAAGATGAAAAAGGTTTTCCAAAAGCTACATACATATAGAACAGCCAATATATTTTAGGATGCTTGCATCATGTTTTCAAAATAAAATGCATATATATAGGAGGATTCAATTTAAAATCATTATGCATACATATTTTTATGGTTGTGACTCATTATGTACACAGTGTACTTGCGTACGTTAGTTTACAAAATTGATTGTAAACAAACTGGTTGTGAAGTTTAGGATAATTAAATGCTAGCACCATGACTTAGTCACTAGTGAAATTTTGGGATGAAATTCTTTTAAGGAAGGGATAATGTAACACCCCAAAATTTGACGTTGGTTAAATTAGTTATTTAATTATGTTCCAAAAATGTAATTTGGATAAACAATGAAAATTGATCGCAAAACTTTGAATTGTTGTTTTCGTGATGGACTTCTAGTGAACTTTCTTGTTTTGAACTTCCCAAATGGAGTCTGTATGAAAATTTACGAATGAAAAATTAATATGGACAGAAAGTAATTAATCATGTGTGTGTGTGTATATATGATAACTAATAACACCATGAATCACTTATCAGCCCAAAAGGGGGTCAACCGCTCTTCCTTAAGGGTTGTCAACGCTCATGTCGATCGCCCTTCAAAAGGGGGTGTAGACCACTTCGGGCCTGAAGGATGAGTGACGCCTATGGCTTTGACTAATAAAATTATATACTTACGGATCAAATATTAATCTAATTAATTTTAACAATTATATGTCATTTGAGTGCCTATAAATGATGGTCTAGAACCCGTATTCTTTGCTTATATTTTCTGAAGGCAGCAGCTGTGACGGCCCGCTCCGCACCAGCCGGCATTTCCTCCAAAAGTGCGTTGTACACATGCCCAACTAGCGCGGTACGGTTTCCAGAGAAAGGAAAGAAGAGAATGAACTAATCGAAAACCTTTAGAATGTCTCACAGAACATGGAACAAAATATAATAATAATATACTTGACATAAAACAGGCGAGACAGTGCATAAGCTGACAACTAAAACCAACATCAACATCATCATCAGAGTAGCAGAAATACAAATATAGCTTATTACAACTTTCCAAATTACTGTCTCTAAACAAAAGAAAGAAAAGGTGCACTACTAATGCCCAAAGTAGTGACCGGCATCGACACAGCGAGAATATCTATGTATCATACGTGGAAACCTCCTGCTCGTCTCCAGTACAGCTACTCGTGCATCACCAGCTAACATGTCTCTAGTCTTCTCGTGAGAGCACCCAGAGTAATAATAGAGACATAAAACTCTGGGTCAGACAAAAAGTCTGGTATGAGCGATAAGCAGCTAAACAGAACAATAACAGGTATACTAAACCATACCTGAACTTGGACCTGCAACCAAAGACTTAGCACTAAATACCGTACAATAATCTAAGGTGCCACTGAACATATGATGTAAAGATAACGGGAGTGGGGGTGTGCATGTCATGATGATGGTAAACAAATCAAACATAACGACCACCCTCACATCTTTCACTCATTGCGTAAAGCATACGATGTCCACCACTGTCAATCACTAGACCCATCGAAGTAGTGACGGAGTTCGACTTATATGACTACTGCTACTACCAAGCTTACCCCATGGAGTCATGACCAAATCTTTACAAATATCCCTACTTCATTGGTCTATAGCCCTTTAGTCGTACCTAGGCCACTGTGGCCCTGAATCCGTTCACGTACCCCCTACACATAGTGATCCAAAGTTATAGACATCGGCAGCCCCTTAGCATACATCCCACAGCAATGCCCAACTCATGAAGTTAACTCGTTGGATCCCAGCTGGACCCTGAGTACAAACTTCCCACTTGGACTACCTTTGCATCTCGGGTTTTAGTCTTCTCCTCCGGATCGGTTCAGTCCTTCCATCGATCTTCAGTTCAGTTCGGTTCGATGCATCCTCAGTTCGCACTCAACATCTCAGTTCGTGACAAGCTCCTTCGGGTCGGATCGGGTCGTGCTCCTTCCATTGGATCGGTCTTGGTCATTCCATCAGATCGTGGTATCCGTTCATGGTGCAAGAAGCTTGAGTCTTCCTCTCCACTCCGGGTCGGATCGGAAACACATAAGTGGTTCGGGTCGGAGGTCTTCTAGCGGATCGGGTCGGAGGCACGGTTCGGTTAGGATAGAGTACTCCGGTTGGTGATCCTCTTCGGCCTTCTGTTCACGAGCTCCCACGCGGATCGTGGGGAAGGACTTCACAAGAGTTCGGTTCAGGAGTGGCACCTCGGGTCAGTCCCTATTCCCATCCGATCCGATTCGGGTATTTTCCTGCACTTTGTCCAGCAAGCTGTTTACGCCATTCGACGGCGTTTTCGACCAATCTAACACTTCTATAATACCACAAATCATACCATACAGTCATAGCAACATGTATAATCATCCACAAACAGCAAAACAACAATCATAGCATGTAAAATGGATCAAACATACCCAAAATCCCATATTTTCCCTTAAGCATGTTTAAGCAAAACAAATGATATGATTAGCAAAGCTTAACCAAATTAATCAAATTTTCTAACAGAGGCCTAAAACAATATTTCAAAATTTATGAATATTTTTCCAAAATTTATTAATGTATAAATTCGCTAATCAACACTAATTACCCTTAATTAACCATAATTAGTGCAAAACTATACAAATCACTCACCTTAGCCACAAATAAAATACCAAATCTGAAATAATTCTCTGTTTGGCGCTGTTCCCAATGCAAACAAAAGATCTATCCCAATCTCTATGCTAATCCGCCTTAATTTGATGTTGCTAAGCATAATCCTTGATTAGAAAGTGATTTGGGGATGTTTTAGAGGTTGGAGGCCATTATTAGGGTTCTTAGGAGGTAAATGGCGGCCAGAAAACTGAAATGAAATGAAAACCTAACTCATTTCAGCCTCCCCATAACCCTAATCATGAAATGGGTTTTGGGCCCATTTTCTAATCACCTCATTTGGCCCGGTTAAGCAGTTTTCACCATCTGAAACTTGTTTCAGCCATATCTCCCAAACGGTGAGCCCGTTTGGCTAATGTGACCACTCTACGGGAAGGTAAACCATCATCTAGAGCCAATGGAAGTGGTTTCAGGTCAAAACTCCTTTCCAATCAAAAGTTATGTCTAAAACAGTATCAGCTAGGGGTAAAACGGTCATTTAAAAATCGGTAAAAATCATGAACATGGGAAATGACACAATAGTCGTCTCCCAAAATTACATGACCATATGAATCCGTATTTGAAATAAATAAATATTCTACGATCTTGCGATGCGTAGAATGTGGGTCGTTACACTCCCCCCTCACCCCCCCCCCCCCCTTAAGAAAATTCGTCCCTGAAATTCCTCAAACCAAAACATACAAAGGATCCCGCATGCCTACCAGCCATATACAACAATCAATCATGCAATGCAAGTAAAATAAACCTATCCTAGCATGTAGAAAGACTAAATCGAAACTGAAATCTTACCAGGCGAAGAGTTCTGGATATGTCTTCCTAAGCTCTCCTCTGTCTCCCAAGTACAGTCATTTTCATCCTCGCCCTACTGAAATTTGACTAGATTCACCGCTTTCCTTCGAAGTTGCTTCGTATTGTTCCCAACAATACGCATAGGCTTGCGATTCCCAACCTCCTCGGGTTCAACTTCGATATCATCCAACTGATCAGGTGAAATAGTCGCATCTGGGTCGTGTACGAACTTCCTTAACTGGGAGACATGAAATACGTTGTGAACTCCTTCCATCTTCTCTGGTAATTCAACTTTGTATGCCAAATTCTCAATTTTCTCAAGAACTCGGAATGGACCAACAAATCTTGGTGCTAACTTGCCTCTCTTGCCAAATAGTATCACGCTCTTCAACGTAGAAATCTTGACAAACACCAAGTCGCCAATGGAGAACTTTAATTCTCTCCTCCTCTTATCAGCATAACTTTTCTGCCTATCTTGGACAGCCTTCATTCGCTGTTGAATGATCTTGATCTTGCCTGAAGTTTCTCTTATCACATCTGGTCCAAGCACAAACTTCTCACCAGTTTCTAACCAACATGACGGTGAGTTGCACGGTCTTCCGTACAAAGCTTCAAATGGAGCCATACCAATACTGTATTGATAACTATTATTATATACAAACTCTACTAGATGCAAATGGTCATCCCATGATCCATCGAAGTCTAATATGCAAGCTCTCAAGAGATCCTCTAATACTCGATTCATCCTCTTTGTCTGTCCATCGGTTTGAGGATGACACGCGGTACTGAGATGTAGTTCTGATCCTAACGCCTCTTGTAAGCTCTTCCAAAATACACTAGTGAACAACGGATCTTGGTCACTCACAATGCCTTTGGGTATTCCATGAAATCTCACGACCCACTTTATATATAGTTCCGCTAACTTAGCTGCCGTCCTGTTTGACTTGACGGGTATAAACCTTGCACTCTTAGTCAATCGGTCCACAATCACCCAAATGCTATCATGGCCCGATCTAGTCCTTGGTAACCCATCAATGAAATCCATTGACACTTGTTCCCATTTTCATTCTGGAATTTCTAATGGTTGTAACAACCCACTAGGCTTCTTTTGCTCAGCTTAAACTAGCTGGCAATTCATGCATTTGGATATAAACTTCCCAGTGTCTCTTTTCATCCCTTCCCAGTAGTAGGTCTGCTTCATGTCTTGATACATCTTGTTACCACCGGGGTGTATAGTTAGTTTTGAGTGATGACATTATCTAAGCACTTCATCTCCCAATCCATTGACATTGGGTACAACTAGTCTTCCATTCTTCCTAAGCAATCCATCTCGATCAAGCCCATTCTTATTCATCTCTTCGTCGATTCCCATATCTAACTTTGAGATGATTTCCAATAGGTTAGGATCGTCCCTCTGACTGGAACCAATCCACTCAATCAAAGTGGATCTGATCGTCAAACTTGCTAACATTTCTGGATCCAACTTGCACTTTGGTCTGAAATCATACCCAGCGATGTACTCCAGCTGCTTCCATTCAAGAAACATAGCCCCTAAACTGGCATGTCTTCTACTCAATGCATCAGCCACCACATTGCCCTTTCCTGGTGTGTATGCGATGTCAAAATCATAGGAAGCTAAGAATTCTAACCACCTTTGTTGTCAGAGATTTAGATCCCTTTGAGAGAAAAGATACTTTAATGACTTATGATCAGTAAACAACTTGAATCTTTCTCCCAAGAGATAATGTCTCCACATTTTTAGTGCGAACACGATCGCTGCTAATTCCAAATCATGGGTAGGTTATCTTTTCTCATGCGGTTTTAGTTGCCGACTTGCGTAAGCTACAACCCTATCTCCTTGCATCAATACAACACCTAGTCTGGTACCACATGCATCCGTATATACTGTCATCTCTTCATTCCCCTTAGGAATGACTAACACTGGTGCACATGTCAACTTTTCCTTTAGACTCTTGAATGAATTCTCGCACTTTTCGTCCCAGATGAAAGCTTGATTCTTCTTGGTCAATTGAGTCAACGGTGCAGATATCTTGGAGAAGTCTTGGATAAACTTACGATAATATCCAGCTAACCCCAAGAAACTTCTTATGTCGGTCGCATTCTTTGGCATAGACCAATCTTGTACCATAGCCACCTTCGCAGGGTCCATGGCAATACCATTTTCTGAAACAACATGGCCCAAGAATCTCACTTCCCTTCTCCAGAAGTGACACTTAGAAAACTTTGCTTTCAATTGGTGTTTTCTCAACATCTCCATCACTATCCTCAAATGTTCCTTGTGTTCTTCCTCTGTCCTCGAATAAACAAGTATATCGTCCACGAACACAAGAACAAACTTATTCAACTGATCTAAGCCTTTCCCCCAAGTACTAATCCAAGCCAGTTATAAACTTCTCGTTTTTCTTCTCGGCAGTATCTATTAGGGATAACCCATATTTCGACAAAGTGTCGAATTCGGCAATATACTCCGAGACAGCTCTGCCATTCTGCTTGAGTTCCAAGAATTTCTTAAACAGCACTGACTTCTGAGCAGCTGGAATGAACTTTTCGCTAAAGCGAGCCTTAAACTGCTCCCAAGTAATCTGATCCTCGGGAGTAGCTGCCTTTATAGCATTCCACTAATTCATTGCCCTTCCTTGTGGCTGACGGGATGCTAGCCTTCTTTTCATCGCATCCTCGATACCCAAATCTTCGAAGATAGGCTCGCAGCTATCCAACCAATCCTGAACATTTGTAGCGACTCTGTTCCGTGGAAAGGCTTCCCACCAAGACTAGTATAATCCATGTTCAGCTTGGCAAAATTGGCCCTAGGCACCTGCACTATTGGACCACTACCATTTCCAGCATTGGGAGCTGCCCTCTGCATATCCCTAAGCTTCTCTCTCATGAGGTCAGTAAACATCGTCCTCATGTCAGCAGCATTCCCACTATTGGCTCCTCTACCGGCACCTCTTGCGTATCGGCTCATTGTTCAATCTGTAAAGAGAAAACGATTAACCGTCTCCATAGTGGTGCCGGTGCAGTGCGACTTCATTCTTAACTATACTAATAGTATATATATAGCTTTTGAAAACCAAAATAATCACAAACACATGCTCTCATATACGTACTATCTCTCCCTGATGTCCTTCCCTAGGTTTACTACGCAACCTAGAGCTCTCATACCAAGTGTGACGGCCCGCTCCGCGCGAGCCGGCATTTCCTCCAAAAGTGTGTTGTACACATGCCCAACTAGCATGGAATGGTTGCCAGAGAAAGGAAAGAAGAGAATGAACTAATTGAAAACCTGTAGATGTCTCACAGCGCATGGAACAAAATATAATAATAATATACTTGACATAAAACAGGCAAGACAGTGCACAAGCTGACAACTAAAACCAACATCAACATCATCATCAGAGTAGCGGAAATCCAAATACAGCTTATTACAACTTTCCAAATTACTGTCTCTAAAAAAAGAAAGAAAAGGTGCACTACTAATGCCCAAAGTAGTGACCAGCATCGACACAGGGAGAATATCTATGTATCATACGTGGAAGCCTCATGCTCGACTTCGGTACGGCTACTCATGCATCACCAGCTAACCTGTCCCTAGTCTGCTCGTGAGAGCACCCAGAGTAATAAGAAGAGACACAAAACTCTAGGTCAGACAAAAAGTCTGGTATGAGCGATAAGCAGCTAAACAGAACAATAACAGGCATACTAAACCATACCTGAACCTGCAACCAAAGAGTTAGCACTACACATCGTACAATACTCTAAGGTGCCACTGAACATATGGTGTAAAGATAACGGGGGTGAGGGTGTGCATGTCATGATGATGGTAAACAAATCAAACATAGCGACCACCCTCACATCTCTCACTCAGTGCGTAAAGCATATGATGTCCACCACTGTCAATCACTAGACCCATCGAAGTAGTGACGGAGTTCGACTTGTATGACTACTGCTACTACCAAGCTTACCCCATGGAGTCATGACCAAATCTTTACAAATGACCCCACTTTATTGGTCTATAGCCCTTCAGTCGTACCTAGGCCACTGTGGCCCTGAATCCGTTCACGTACCCTCTACAAATAGTGATCCAAAGTTATAGACATCGAAAACCCCTTAGCACACGTCCCGTAGCCATGCCCAACTCATGAAGTTAACTCGTTGGTTCCCAGATGGACCCTGAGTACAAACTTCCCACTTGGACTACCTTTGCATCTCGGGTTTTAGTCTTCTCCTTTGGATTGGTTCAGTCCTTCCATCGATCTTTAGTTCGGTTCGGTTCGATGCATCCTTAGTTCGCACTCAACATCTCAGTTCGTGACAAGCTTCTTCGGGTCAGATCGGGTCATGGTCCTTCCATCGGATCGGTCTTGGTCATCCCATCGGATCGTGGTCTCTGTTTTTGGTGCAAGCAGCTTGAGCCTTCCTCTCCACTCCGGGTCGGATCGGAAATACATAAGTGGTTCGGGTCGGAGGTCTTCTGGCGGATCGGGTCGGAGGCACGGTTCGGTTCAGATAGAGTCTCCGGTAGGTGATCCTCTTTAGCCATCTGTTCACGAGCTCCCGGGCGGATCATGGGGAAGGACTTCACAACGGTTCGGTTCGGGAGTTGCACCTCGGGTCGGTCCCTGCTCCCATCTGATCCGATCCGTTTCAGGTATTTCCCTGCACTTTGTCCAGCAAGTTGTTTAAGCCATTCGACGACGTTTACGACCAATCTAACACTTCTAGACAACCACAAATCATACCATACAGTCATAGCAACATGTATAATCATCCACAAACAACAAAACAACAATCATAGCATGTAAAATGGATCAAACATACCCAAAATCCCATATTTTCCCTTAAGCATGTTTAAGCAAAACAAATGATATGATTAACAAATCATAACCAAATTAACCAAATTTTCTAACAGAAGCCTAAAACAATATTTCGAAATTTATGAATATTTTTCCAGAATTTATTAATGTATAAATTCGCTAATCAACACTAATTACCCTTAATTAACCATAATTATTGCAAAACTATGCAAATCACTCACCTTGGCCACAAATTAAATACCAAATATGAAATAATTCTCTGTTTGGCGTTGTTCCTAATGCAACAAAGCAGCTCTATCTCAATGTCTATTCTAATCGGCCTCAATTTGATGATGCTAAGCTTAATCCTTGATTAGAAAGTGATTTGGGGATGTTTTAGAGGTTGGAGGCCATTATTAGGGTTTTTAGGAGGTAAATGGCAGCTAGAAAACTGAAATGAAATGAAAACCTAACTCATTTCAGCCTCCCCATTACCCTAATCCCAAAATGGGTTATGGGCCCATTTACTAATCACCTCATTTGGTCCGGTTAAGCAGTTTTTCCCCATCCGAAACTTGTTTCAGCCATATCTCCCAAACGGTGAGTCCGTTTGGCTAATGTGACCAACTCTACGGGAAGGTAAACCATCATCCAGAGCCAATGGAAGTGGTTTCAGGTCAAAACTCCTTCCCAATCAAAAGTTATGGCCAAAACAGTATCAGCTAAGGGCAAAACGATCATTTAAAAATCGGCAAAAATCATGAACATGGGAAATGACCCCAACAGTCGTCTCCCAAAGTTACATGACCATACGACCTTGTATGTGAAAGAAATAAATGATCTACGATCCTGCGATGCATAGAATGCGGGTCGTTACAGCAGCGAAGCTTTACCTTTTTAATTTCTTCAATCTCTTCCTACCTTCCTAAAATAAACTAGTTTTCTAACCAAATAGCAAGCATTGGAGAGAATGAACCCAGATCTATGAGAAAAAAGTTGTTCCTACGTATTAGGTAAATTCTATTCTTTATTTCCTTTCTCTTTTACAATTTTTTTCCGATCTATAAATTTTAATATGTATACATATCCGCTTTTTATACATATTATAGATCTGTATGGATTTGGGAACAAACACTTAAAGGTTGTTATTTGGATATGAGATTTGGAATAGTTTCTAGGTGAGTAGAAATTTATATATTGATTTTATATCAGATCTAGTTCATTGGTATAAATTTGAATTCATATGCCTAAATCTGATATTAGTTTGTAGGATTTCCAATTATAACGATTTCCGATTATAATATTACTTATCTGGACTATAATTCTTTCTTTCATCTTGTTGTTATTATTTACAACTTAATTCTAGAAATCAGACCCTAAATATTATTAAGGTTTTTGTAGTTGTTTATTCCAAATTTGTGGGATTGCATGTAATTGTAAGATTTGTGTAAACTACCGGTATTGGATTGAAATTTGTAAATCTATCCATGTTTTGAATTATTTTGGATTTTGCTTGATTTTTGTAAATTAGCCTTTTTGTCCTTTTTTTAAAAAGACAGTGTTTGAAATTACAAGGAATACGAACAAAAGATGTAGAAAAAGATGTGTAAATTCATTTTTTTTTTGTTTATACAATCTAATGCAAAAAAAATATTACATGTTCGCGATTTTGAATATGTTAATATTTACTCTTTTAAAATGTTTAGGCAAAATTTTCAAGAATTATAGCAAATAACCTTTTAACGAATTTTAAAACTTAGTGTGTCAGAATATAAAAAGAATGTTCTAGTCATTGAATTGGACTAGAATGTAAAATAACTAGAATTTAAAAGAATTAGTAACTATGTACATATTACTCTAACACACACACACACACACACACATATATATATATATTTATAATTTACCCATCCAAAAATATATGTGAATAATGTTATTATTATAAGTTAGGTAAATGCTAAAATAGGTTTGGATTTGAATGTTATTGATTAATGATGGGCATAAGGTAATTTTAACATAATAAATGAAAATATAAGGTTGTAATCTTTGAATTGTTAGCAATAAATATGGAAATAATTTCAGTAATTGCAAAGGTTATATAACTAACTTAAATAAGAGTTAAGATTGTAGCCATAAATTTTATGGGGAAATAAAAATGACAATAAATGTCAAAAAGTTACAATTAAAATAAATGGGAAATAAATATCATAGCTCTAATTAGGAAATTGATATATTAAACATGCATATGTTATATATATATATAAGAACTATTTTAATAAACAACAATTAGTCTGGTAGATGAGAGTCACAATAAATAGAATGAATTAAATGGGACTAATATAAATGACGTTTATGTGGATGTCTACTGCCTTAGGATAAGTGACCATTGTGGTTATCAATGGCATATGACAGCTATGGTAATTTAATTAAATGGGCACTTGGGTAGAAATTACCATAATAAATAATACGTCCAATAAATCATCTTCGACTTTAGATCTTATCTTATAGGAATATCAATTCTAACTTATGTAACAGCACGCATTTTACGTATCGGAGGATCGCAAAATATTTTTATTTAATTCCCTAAGGGTTGGATCATTCTCATTTTTTTGTATATTGTTTATGGGGATGTAGGACATGTCCATAATTTTATCCAATTTTATTTATGTCCATTTTGTCCCTTCAGTCTTGTACAGAGCATAACTTTTGACTAGGATTGAATCAGGTGCTGAGGTCAGTTTCATTGGAAAGGAAATGGTGTTGCTAATTCCATAGAGTGGTCACATTAAAGATCTGGTTCAGCGGTTTGGGAGGATTCGCTATTTTTGTGTTTCACAATTTCTGTTCATGTTTTGTAAGCCATTAATGGACTGATTTGGTGCGGCCCATTAGTGGGCTGGTGAGAGGCTATAAATAGGGGTTTAGGGGAATAGAGAATAGTTTACTTTCTTCATTCTCTCATTTGGTTGAGCTCGTGATCCTCCTTGCTCAATCGAATACACCTTTCAACTATTAAAATTCTAGATCTACATAAGAAAATCGAAGATCTATATCGCTTGAAGCCAGATCTACGTCAAGTGAAGAGAGTTCGCATCAAATCAAAAAGGTTTGAAACATATTCTTTGCTGTTCGGATTGAGAATTTAGTGATTTCAAGTTAATTCAAAGAATTGGTGAGTGATAAGCATCTTTCACATGGATTCAGTCATGTATATGGGTTGTTTGATCTTATTTTCAACATTTAAAGTTGTTTTCACCTAGATCTACATCATGTTAAGTATATTTTCATTTGAATTACCATAGGATCTAATTTAGCAACTTAAGTTGGTAAATTCTTACGTTAACTCATATGTGTATGCAAGTTTAGATCCATTATTTCGTTTGTTCGTTGGTTTATCGTGATTTGGTGAATTTTATTGTTGATGAATAATTGTCAACATAGTGTTGTTGATGATTCCATAAAGTTTTGATGGTTGAATTGGATGATTTGGATGAGTCGGTTGCATCGATGTGGTCATTGGTGATGATTTGGTCGTGATTGGAGCTAAATTGGTCAGATCAAGAGTCAGGCCGTTTTTGGGTAGTTCACTGGCTTGTGCTTCAAGAAATGAAGTCGGGTCATTGGTGATCCATTGAGTCAGGTCGTTGATGATCCATGGAGTTGGGTCATTGGTGATCCATAGAGTCGGGTCGTTGGTGATCCCGGGAGGTGGGTCGTTGGTGATCCATAAAGTCGGGTCGTTGGTGATCCAGGGATTCGGGTCATTTTTGGATAGGTTGCTAGCTTGTGCTCCAAGAAATGAAGCGGGCCGTTGGTGATCCATAGAGTCGGGTCGTTGGTGATCCATGGAGTTGGGTCATTAGTGATCCATGGAGTCGGGTCATTGGTGATCCAGGGAGTTGGGTCGTTGGTGATCCATAGAGTCGAATCATTGGTAATCTAGGGAGTTGGGTCATTCGTGATCCAAGGAGTTGTGTCATTGGTGATCCAATGAGTTGGGTTGTTGGTGATCCAGGGAGTTGTAAAACGACCCGAAATCCCCCTTACGGGAAATCGCGGATTGTGCTGAGCACAACAGAACGCAAACAGAAGAACATTTCATTGTTAATTACAACAATTCCATCATAATACAAAAATATACAGAGTATAAACAAATATAATACATCAGAGAAATATCAGAGATTTAAATACATTACTGCAGCGGAAAAATGATACAAAAATACAACTGAAAGGAATATGCGGATACAGAGCTTTCCGAGTATAATTCCAGCTGTAAATTAGGATCTTGTGAATATAAATCTGCAAAACCAAAACTACTAGCTGCCCGTGTCAAAATAAGGGCACCCAGAGTTTAGGTTAAAACAATAAACTCCAAGTCAGTCATGTGACTGGTGTGAGAACTAAAAAGGTTATTTAAATCTTTACTTTAAATCAGATATATCAAGGACCATGCCGTATAACACAGATCGGGTTTCCTCCCAAGAATACTGGTGCATATAACAAAATAGCGCAATGCTTTTTGGAAAAATGAAGCTATTATAAGACCCAGGTCCCATCACACAAATGCAACATAAGCCAGAGGATAGGGTTTTCCCTTATAATAGCCAAACATGCTTCGTACGTTAAAAACAAATCATTTGATACCATTATAAGTGCATAGTGTATAAAACAACTTCAAATATAAATGTATCAATCCTAGATGGCATGGGTACCATATATCATGTCGCTGATACTAGGCCCTACAATCAAAACCGCAAAGTCACGTATTGGAAGTTGGGTTTTCCATCTGTGAACCGAGGCAAGGGATCGTCCTCTACCGATTCGAGGCAATCTAGCCCATGTCTCGGGACCCAGACACAGGTGAGCCCTTGGATCATTAGGTCCGGTCCACCGATGTAGATTAAAATGCCTGAACACTGCGTTTCCCCGCCCTTTGGGGTGTAAATGAGTCCTATGACTCCATCGGCTCCACATAGTCACCGATATATCTGAGGTGCCTCGCAATCCAACAACCACATAGGTGAAAATAATATAAATGTCAGGGATGGTAGGTCACTGACACCACCCTAGCTAGAAGGAAACGCATGCCCTCCCTGAAGTCCTCTCCCGTTTCTGGTTCACTACCGGCGTGTGAGGCTCACGAATTAATGTTACACAAAGCTATGCCACACAGGCGGTGCTTTGATCATCAACCACAAAACTCTGCTTTACAACAAAAGCCTTGATCATTTGCCACTTAGGCATGCCACATAGGAAATTCACTCCATGCGATTGATATCCATCAATAAATAACCTCTGAGCTCGTACGTCTCAGAGAAGGGCGTTAAGCAAGAGAATAAATTCTCCGTTGCCAAACAGATATATATTTAATAGAAATCAATCATACAGAATAAAATCCAATGTTAGACACATAGTCCATTTACAAATTCGTTCTGGGTCTGAATGAAACCGGAGACACCTTGTACCTCGCATATCCATTGATCTCCAAGTACGTCTGGACGATCACCAACTGATTCCCTCATCTTGGGTGTACAACCCAATCAAGATCATCAGTAATTATCCAAACGATGTGAAGGCCTCCGGTCTTCGACCACCGTCTTCATCCTTGACACATCGTCGAATCAGTTATTCAGAATGGGATAAACCCGGTCTTTCTGAATAACTCATGTATATAATAAACAAGTGTTACACAAACAAAACATACGCCTCATTCCAATTCAGAATATTATTTTGTTCAAATATTCTTATACTTTGGGAAAGTTTCCCATTAATTTTATCAAAGATAAATTCTTTAAATTTATTCTTTAATCTTCCTTTGAATATCAATTCAAACCAAATTATGGTTTATCCAAACTAGTCGGGATTAATGAACCTTACCGAAGTAATCATTTGTTTTAATTTCCCAGTCCCAACCTATTCATCCCATGAAGTAAAACTGGTAATACTTCATTTCTAACATCACGGTGTTGTCGATAAATTCAATTACCATTTCACGTTCAAATCTAATTAAAGATTTAACTATCGCCTGGAGCAGAACTGGTGATACTCCATTCTCGATCATTTCAATCTAATTAAAGATTCATTAAATCTCCCCTTGGTTTTAATCTTCACAAAAATCAATATCCTGTCTTTAACTGGGTTAAAGAATCAATGTCATCTAAAACACGGTTCATGATAAACCCAAAATCACATTCTATTAATTATCGGGTTAAAGAACAAGTGTTGTTTAAAACACCGTTCACAATAAACCCAAAAATCTATTCCAATTCAATTCCAATTTACTTAATGAAATCTAAATAAAACGATTTAATCATTTTCTCAACTGGGTTTAACAACAATGTTAATGAAGACACCATTCACGACAAACCCCAAATCCCATTTGATATTAAATACAAGGCTCTGAATAGAAAATATGTCGGCTTATATTCAATATCAAATTCTACGACCAACAATTATTGTATTGGAAATAACGATATCAATATATCTTTCAAATTTCCATAACAATATCTGTATAATCACGAAATCCAACATTGAAATATTCCAAAGACAATTTCGATACAAATCCATTCCAATTCAATTATTGGAAATTCTAGTAACTTCTAAAACCATTTCAAATCCAATTTATTTATTTTAAAAATAATTGGATTATAATTCTAGTTCAAAACTAGTTCATTTCGATAAATATCTATTTTTATCTTTTCAAATATGGAATTTTCATCCCAATTCTTTCCAAATCATTTCTTATGATTTTACACAAATTATTGATATTTTTAATAATTTTATCAAGGCCCGTACAGTCAATTTCCATCAACGGCCATCGAACTACACTTACAATGACCTTTTCCAAATTTGATTTGAACATAATTCTAAATCCAACCGTTAGATTTCAAATCTCTAATATTCTTAGAAAGCTCTTTTCGATATGAACCCAACAGTTCTGGATTTAGGAGAATCCGTCGGTCGGATCTCCCGTAATATCCATTCGAAGTCAATGGTTGAAATTCGCCAACTGCCGCGGCGCAGCGCGTTCTTTTCAGGCTATTTAATATATATATTATATATATTTCGTCGATTTCCTTTTAAAACGTATTTTATAACTCGTTTTAAATTCGTTTTCGAAACGATTTCAACTTCATATTCAATTTCGAATCAAAATTGAATATTCCACGTCGTCGATATACAAATGATAATATTTTCAAAGCGTTATATTTTGAAATTACTTCCTTCTCTATAATCATTATAAAAACGAATATAATCGATACAAATATCGTTCGCGTCAAAATGGCACATATCTAACGAACACGGCTTTATATATTTCAATAACTTCGTTATTCTATTCAACAAATGAATATTTTTTTCAACACATGAATATATATTTTTATTCAACACATGAATATATATTTTATTCAACACATGATTATTTATTCTATTCAACACATGAATTTTTCTTTCTATTCAACACATGAATTCATATTCTATTCAACACATGAATATTCTTTCTATTCAACACATGAATTTTCTTTCTATTCAACACTTGGAATTTTTCTTACTATTCAACACATGAATTTTCTTTCTATTCAACACATGAATTTTTATTCTATTCAACACATGAATTTTCTTTTATAATATTCCTTATTTTTGAAATTGGAATGAGGCCCAATCAATTACCATATAATGTTAATTATATGGATTCCCTACAACACATGTATATAATAGCAACGATAAATCATCAACCATCATCCAGAGTGCACCACACAATTGCATAAGCATTAAATATAAATAATTAACGCTTACACAGTCTGTCAACCCATCTATTGACATACAACTAAACAATCGGGATTAGCGTACGCCAAATATCATCCCAATACCCGTATGGGGTTTCAAATCAACAAACACGGATTTTTATTTATGTAGTTGGGCGATGTGTAAAATTTATCGTCCCAATCAATATCAGTCAAATGGGCGTACATAAACAAATCGTCTGTTTTTTTATAAATATTTATTTTATATACACGTTAAAAATTATATTTTTAACTATAAAATATTTATAACGATAAAATATTTTATTTCATTCCACATCACACAATCAACTTTCACAACACATCAATCAAACAAACAAGTCATCCATGGTTTGTGGACGACGGGCGTCGGGTGCTGCTAAGCACTATTTGCATCGTAGTATATATTTCAACTAGAAAGCAAATTAAAAGTGAGGAGTTCTCACACTTAGGATCCACTCCTTCATTCTTTATTTCTGAACGGTCTGGATTCCATTTTGCTTTCAGTCAATTCCATCGCACTCTTTTCCACGCTGTTCACATTAAAAACCACATTTTTACCTCATTGTATATATAATAAAAAACAGATTTTTGTTTCACTAATCATATAAAAATTATATTTTTATATTATCTATTATATAAAAATTCTATTTTTAATCCGCTACTCATATAAAAATCGAATTTTTATTTCACCATAACACATAGAAAAATCGTATTTTTATATTCTCCATCTTATAAAAATCATATTTTATTTTCTCTACTATATAAAAATCGAATTTTTTACTACTCTACATAAATAAAAATCATATTTTTATATCTTTTATATAATAAAAATTATTTTTTTATTATCTCTAAAATATAAAAATCATATTTTTATTCGCTAAACATATATGTAAAAATCCAATTCTTCATATCGCTTTCATGAGAATAAATAAATCTCTTTCAAAAAAATCTAATCTTTTTTGTTCTAAAAATCAAATCTTTCGCCCGCTACTTCACCCGTAAAAATCATATTTTTACCTCGTTATTATATATAAAAGTCATGTTTTCACATCGTTAAAAAACCATATTTTTATATTGTTGTTATATTATAAAAATCGAATCTTGTAAATGGTTTCATTCATATAAAAATCACATCTTTATTTCAATGATACACATATAAAAATCCTATTTTTAGACAAGGTTATACATATTAAAAACCAACTTTTTAATACTATTTTCTATAAAAACTAATTTAACAATGTTATAAAAAAACATAATCAGAAAAAGAAAAACTCACTTTGTATTCGATTCGGAGGGAAGGAGGGTGTTCACGCCTTATTTGGGTGGCGGGGAAGGCAATGGCCGACCTGAGGTGGATGGTGGCGTCGGCGGCAAGGTCAGGGGATGCTGTGGGGCTTGCGGCGGCGCTAGGTTTTCACGGTGGTGACGGTGTGGGGTTTCACAGCTTCATTGAGGGAAGGGGGGAAGAAGGAGGGGGCTTGGGTGGCGCGGTGACGGGCCAGGGTGCAGGGCGACGGTGCTCAGGCGGCGACGATGCCGCAGGAGGAGGGGCGACGAGAAAATGGGGAGCGACGGTTTTCTTTTGGTTGACCACGGGTTTAAATTTCATTTAGGGTTTGACTCTATGAGATAAAAGAAGGCCTATTATATTATATAATATTTAATTTATTTTGATACACCAAAAAGTAACTTTAAAATTCGAACTCCAAATCAAGCCCACCGACTATCGTCCATAGCTAATTACCCTCATTCCAAACACAATGGGATATGTATCGTAAGCTGATACGAACGTTTCGATCAGTTTTCGTCAAAATCAAAATATAAATCTATATATTGAATTTGAACGCACATTTCAATTTACTAGGGCCACCCACTAACTCTAAAAATTCCAGAAAAAATATTTCTAGCTTCGTATTGACGATCGGTCCTAACAAAACTAATTTCGTCAAATTCTGAGACCGTTTGAAAAATGGTCATTTTCTGGTCGGTTGAAATTGACTGAAACTGTCAAAACACGTTTTCCTGTGCCACGCTCACATATTAATTCAGAAAATTACGAATTTTGAAATCTAGCAATAACTTGACGTCCCGGATCCAACAAAAGTGGTTTCGTCGAAAACCGAGGTCGTTTGCAAAATTACTGTTTTTAAGGGCCAAAATTCCATAGCAACTATTCTGAATTTTCCACTGGGCGTAACTTTTTATCCCCGCTATGAAATTTCAATTTTTCAGATTCTTTGGAAAGATATTCTAAAATAGATTCAAATATTTTTGGCTTCACTAAAATCCGATTTATTTTGAATCCTGTACATCCATTTGAAATTTGAAATCGAATTTTCGAACTACCGCGCCATTTTCAATTCCTTTTATAATTAAAATAAAATATTAATATTCCAACGACGATTCAAATAAATATATACATTCTAATTCTATTCAAAATAAATCTCTTGTCGTTATTATTTAAAATAATTCATTTTAAATATCTAAAATTCATTAAAATTGCCAAAATAAAAATTTTAAATTGGCTCAGATTTCCGGGTTATTACAAGTTGGGTCGTTGGTGATCCAGGGAGTTGGGTCGTTGGTGATCCAGGGAGTCGGGGCTTTGGTGATCCAGGGAGTTGGGTTGTTGGCAATCCATAGAGTCAGGTCGTTTACGATCCATAGAGTCGGTTCGTTGTTGGTTTAAGGAGTTGGGTCGTTGGCGATCCATAGAGTCGGGTTGTTAGTGATCTTGGGAGTGGGTCATTGGTGATCCATAGAGTCGGGTCGTTAGTGACTTGATGAGTCAGACTGAAACATTATAAATCAAATATTGACCAAATGATGTATGTTTTTGGCTTGATGGTGGTTGTGGCTTCGAAGTGAATTCAAGGGGGAATGACGAAGCGTTGTCGTAGAGATGCGACGAATGTGAAGACAATTTAGGTTGACTTGAACTCCTGGATAATGGTTGCTCGATATGGCATTTGAGCTTGTGGATAGTCGGCGGCGATGATGACTAGAGTTATGAAGGCTGAGAGATTATCGCTATCGTAAGTTCTTGCGGGCTCAATGCAGTGGTATAATGGGGACGCCTAAAAGGCTGGTTGGACTAGTCAAGTACCCTGGACTTGTTGGATGGGCCTAGTTGTCTATGGGAGCCAAATGTACGTTGGACGTGCAGTAATCTGGTTAAAACCGGGGTTACCATTACCCCTTGACGAAAGGAAAGGCATGTAGCCGGTCATATGATTAATGATGGTTTCAAAGAAAACTAGCGGTGATAGCTAGAGTCATGGATGTTGATTGTTTTATTTGTATCCTCTTGTGTAGATTATTTGACGTTGAAGGAGATATCTCTTGGGTGCTTGTCTGATTTTGGTTTAGGCCTTCAGAGCTTGTTCTTGAGAGATGTCGATATAGATTAGGATGGTCTATGCTTGATAACTGATTTCCATGAATGTACTGTTATTTCAACTTGGTTTCTTGTAAAGGCTATCACTGTCGGATGTAGGGAAGCTGGTCTTTGGTGGGTTGGTAGATTGGTTGGAATAATCTTACTATTCTCTATAATTTATTGATGATGTTAGTTAGTTGTTTTATCGCTTACTAAGCCTGTTGTCTAACTCTAGCTTTTATGTCTCCCTCTTATTACCTTGGGCTGTTCATCCGGTTTTCGATGGGCAGACAAGTAGTAGGCGACAGGTGATCCCTTGGTGAGGACGATGTTGCTAATGGAGACGAGCAGGAGGCTTACATACCAGTTTCTTATTATACATATTATGAAGTTTTTCCGCTGTCTGTTGTATCCTCTGAGTGTTGTAGTGAGACATCTTTGTGCAGAGATCATTGATGTGGTCAAAAGACGTTATGGATATTCTGTGATGATATAGAGGTTTAAATTTATGTTCAATTATGCTTCACTATTATTGCATGTTGTACATGTTCTTTTGTATTTTATCCTTGCGTTGTGAGTTATACGATAGGTTTAGCTTGTGTTATCCTGCCTTGATGATCGTCCATAGCTGCCTAACACGTCTTTCAGCGCATTTTTTCCCTTGTTAAGTGTAGAAATTGTGGGCGGTCATCACAACTTATCTTTAGTTTAATCCTAGAAATAATATCTCTAGGACTTAGTAGGTTGATAGCGAGAGGTTAGTTGAGTTAACTGAAGGGAGTCTGCACTTTCCAACAGTTGGATATATGTTCAACGAATGTGATAAATCATTGATCGTAGGAACCCATGATATTTTTTTAGCATGAAATATTCCTAGTGGTTTGCTTCAAGTGTGGAGGTCTTAAGGGGTTGTAGAGCCCTTCACCCTTCCAAAAAGAAGAAACCTAAAGGAACAATTTAATAGCATATCCTGATTCGAAGTTATGGTCCTAAGTAGTTGGATCTTCCTATTAGGGTACTAAGTGATTGGATTCTCCCTTTCCGTTTTGAACAGTAAGGGCAGAGTCGCAGGATCTGCCCTTGTATGGTATTAAGAGATCAGATAGCTCTCTCCAATAAGAAGTATTAAATGAATAATTTGGTTAGGAAATCGGCAATCTCTGTGAGGGCCTTCTTCCTTTAGGTAGTAAGTAATGAGGGTAAAGTCCTCTTTCGGATATGGCATTAAATGACCGCTATGCAGATACTAAAGATCTGCATATCCAGAGGGAAGTACTAAGCGACTTGGGGATTGTTAAATAAAGCAAAATAGATAGCAATGTAGGGGTCCATCAAGGAAAGGTCATAAATGACGTGTGGTCGTCTGCTTATCATGTAGGTATAGTGTAATGATCTGCATTCTTCACATCGAAGGATCGTAGAATATTTATTTCATTTTCATACGAAGTCCTATGATCGTGTTGCTTTGGGAAATGACAATTGGGGTCATTTCCCATGTTCACGATTTTTCACGAATTTTAAATGACCCTTTTGCCCCTAGCAAATCTTGTTTCGCCTATAACTTTTGATTGGTAAGGAGTTTTGAACTGAAACCACTTCCATTGGATTCAGATGATGGTTTACCTTTCCATAGAGTGGTCCATTAATCAAACGGACTTACCATTTGGGAGATATGGCTGAAATAAGGTTTCGAAGATAGAAAACAGCTTAATCGGGCTTAATAGGGTAACTAGCGGATGTTCCGTAACCCATTTCGGGATTAGGGTTATGGGAGGGCTGATAGGGTTTGAGAAATCAATTTTATTCATTTTTCAGCCACCAATTATCATCTCTTCCAACATAGCAAATGCCTCCACCTTCTAAATTCATCCTTAATCACTTTCTAATCACATATTAGCCAAATCTATGTCAAATTAAGGCGAATTAGCATAGAAATCGAGATAGAGCTGCTGGAATACATTTGGATCTATGCCAAATCAGTTAAAGTTTCAGATCTGAAATTTATTTGTGGCTAAGGTGAGTGATTTGCACTTTTATTCACTAATTACGGCTAATTAGGGGTGATAGTGATAATTAGCGAAATTATGCATTATAAAAGTCTGGAAAAATATTTAGAAATTCTAAAATATTATTTTATGTCACTGGCGAAATATGCTTGTTGGAAAAACTGTAGAAAACCAATTCCTGAAGAGGGTATGCTCATGATTCCTGATGAGGGTATGCTCATGATTCCTGAAGGGGGTTATGCTCACGATTCCTGAAGAGGGTATGCTCACGATTCCTAAAGGGGATATGCTCACGATTCCTAAGGGGTGCATCCTCACGATTCCATAAGGTGGTATGCTCACGATTCCTGAAGGAGGTATGCTCACGATTCCTGAAGGGGGCATGCTCACGATTCCTGAAGGGGGGTATGCTCACGATTACTGAAGGAGGGTATGCTTACGATTACTGAAGGGGGTGCGCTCACGATTTCTAAAGGGGGTAGGGTCACGATTCCTGAAGGGGGTATGCTCACGATTCTTGAAGGGGGTATGTCACGAATCAGGGGGGTCACGAACCCCGGGGGGTTATCATGAACCGGGGGAGTCATGAGCCACGAACCAACCCTGACGAGGCCCTGACCATGACCCGAAGCAAGATGATGATCCTAAACTGAACCAGATTCAAACTTCTGCCACGCGATGACAATTGTGAACTCTTCTGAAGATTAACTGCAATTCAACCAAAATCCGAGATGCAAAGGAAGTCCAAATGAGAAGTTAATACTCAAGATCCAGATGGGAACCGACGAGCTAACTTCTAGAGTTGGGCTTTGCTGCGGGACGTGTGCAAAGGGGTTATCAATCTCTATAACTTTGGTTCACCGATGAAGAGAGTAGGCATGTAAACGAACTAGAGCCAGGGAAGTGTGAACTGGTTGACCCTTAACCTAGAGGCAGGGATGTGTGGACTAGGTAGGGTTCTTGACTATAGACCAGGGAAGTATGGTCATAGTAATAATCAATGGAGTTGCCGTCATGGCCCCATTGGATTTGGTGATCAAAGCAGTGGATATCGTATGCTTTACGTACCGAGTGAGTGATGTGAGGATGATTACTATGTTTGATGTTTGCTATCACCATGACACACACACTCCCATTTTACACTTTATGTTAGTATTACCTTAGAGTACTGTACATCTTGTTGTGTTAACTCTTTGGTTGCAGGTCCAGGTATGATTATTTATACCTGTTATTGTATTATTTTGCTACTATCGCTCATACCAGACTTTTGACTAAGCCAGAGTTTTTTGTCTCTTCTTATTACTATGGGTGCTCCTAAACGAGCAGACTAGGGACAAGTTAGGTGGTTATGCACGAGTATCTGTCCAGAGACGAGCAGGAGGCTTCCACGTACTATTTACATATATTCTCCCTGTGTTATTGACGGTCACTGCTTTGGGCATTAGTAGTGCACCTTCTTTATTTCCTTTTAGAGACAGTATTTTAAAGTTGTAATAATGGTTTGGATCATAAGCTGTATTATTTTTGGATTCCGCTACTCTGATGGACATGCTTTAGTTTTCAGCTTATGCACTGTCTCGCTTGTTTTATGTCAAGTTATGTTACTATTATATTTTATTCCATGCGTTGTGAGATATACTACAGGTTCTTGGTGATTCATAGTTTCAAAATATTTTTTCTTTGACGACCGTCCCATGTTGGTCGGGCATTAGCATAGCACATTTCGGTGAAATGTCGACTGGTTCGGGGCGGGCCATCACACTTGGTATCAGAGCCTAGGTTGCGTAGTTTAACTTAGGGGAAGACATCAGGGAGAGAAAGTATACGTGCATGAGAGCGCGTATTTGTGATATTTTGGTTTTCAAAAACTATATATATTATTAATATATCTAAAGATGAAGTCGCACTGCAATGGCACCATTAAGGAGATGGTTAATCGTTTTCTCCTTACAGATTGAACGATGAGCCAAAATACGGGGAGTATGGGGTCAGGGGCCAACAACACGAATGTCCCTGATCTGAGGACGACTTTAACAACCCGCATTTTCAGAACCAATTTAAAATTTTAATTTAAGCTATTTTAAGGAATTTGTGAATATAAATTGGTTATTTTTGCTAAATAAAATTTAGAATAATTTTGAAATTAGTTTTTATATTTTATTTGACTTAAAACAAACTCAGTAAAATTATTAAATTGATTTATAAGATTTGTTTTGAAAATTTTAAAAATTCGATTTTAAAATCGTCGCATAGCCCTTAAAAAGTTAAATTTTGCTAGGAAGCTCAGAATTTAACGAGATAAATTCTTTTGGATTCATAATAAAAAATCATAGTGGAGTTCCAAAATGAACGTCGAACAGAGTTAGTATGTGGCCGTAAGAGGCAAAACCACTTGTTCAAAAACAGGCAATCATTTTACAAAGGAACATCATTGAGATGATCTCAGAATTCGATTACGTTTTTTTCTAGATTCGTATCGTCTAATAATGGATAAATCCAAAAGATCATAATTTTTGGAGTTAGCATGTGGGCATGCAAGAAGAAAATATACGTTAAAATCAAATTTTGAAGCTAATTTGAGCAATTTTACAAAGGAACATTATTGAAACGACCTAAGAATCCGACGAAACTTTTTTTATAGAATCCGTAGCGCCGAATAAAGGTACGATTCCAAAGTTCATGATTTTTTGAATCAGTATGTGATTGTGCATGATTTTACAGTGGAAAAAAGTCACTATTTTGACTTTAAAAATTCGCTGTTTGTGCATACTGACACAGAATTTGACGAAACTAGTTTTGTTAGTCCGTAATGTCAAAGAGTAACTTCATGTCAATTTTCATTGAAAACGGAGTCTGTAGGTGACAACATGTATTTTTAAATGTTGAAAATAAGCGATATTTGAGTATAATAAACTATAAAATTAATAAAAAATTATTTTGGATCCACTATAAAAGATCCTAAACACTTCTAAACCTAACCCAAAATCCTTATCAGCTGTAACTCCTCTTTCTTCAAAAACATGAAAATCCTCTTCTTAGAAAAATCAAAACAATTTAAATACAAAGCTATAAATCGTGAAACAAATATTTATATAATCCTCACGAGAAGCTCTTCAATTTGATATGCATTGCAGTGGGGTTCAACATGTTTTTTGGTCACTGCGTTCAATGCAGCGTGCGAGTTTGGTAGCCTAGGGCTTGAGATTTTGTAAATTATAAGCAACGATGTTCGATTTGGTTATTATATTTGGATTTGTGGTAGGAATTATGAGTTGTATGCGAACTTTGAACCGAAATGGTGACAAAAAGTGTCGAGGAAATGAAAGGGGCAGCGGACATTTGACAGTAGACGTGATTTTTGGGCAAGCTTGAGCTTGAGATTCATGGTGTTGAGATTGTAGAGGAGAAGAAGAGAAGAACAATGGTGTTTACGGTTTGTGATTTCGTGTAGAAATGAAGGAGAAAGAGGTGGAGGAAGCTTGCATGAAAATGGACATGGGAGGAGTTATGCGTGAGTTTCCTGTAGGAGGGAGAAGATGAGTAGGGTGATTAAGGGGTAGATTAATGTAATTAATTAATTTATATGTTGTTAATTACATATACATGTACATGAAACTTGTAAAAAGCATTACTTTTTCATACGAACTTGGAATTCAACAAAACTGGATCCGTTGGAACCGTATCGACGAGAGCTTCGCAATGAAACTGATTTGGAGAGATTTGGACCTCGTCTCAATTTTTTGTGGAGGAAAATGTCATATTCAATCAATCGATCGTTTGGCGATATTTAGCGACAAACCAATCAAGGTGAGAACTCCTTCTCACTCAAAATTATTTTATCATGTTATTATATTCATGTAAGGAAATAATATATATATATATATAATTTCCAGCATAGATTTCTGTTAGTTTTAATCACTATAAATTATATACGGTGCGTGTTAGTTCACCTCTCTCGTCCACAAACCATGGACAATTTAATTGGCTGTATTGTGTGTTGATTTGACTGTTGAAATGTTTAACATATTAAAAATAATGTTAATAATAATATGGTGGTTGAAACTAAATTATAAATACTTATTTATAATTTAAACAGTGAAAATTAGTTAAATAGAAAATAATTCAAACCAAATTAGAATTGGTTAAATTTATTAACCAAAGATTTATTTAAACAGACTGTTGTTGTTTGAAAACTCCACACGGGTATTGGGGTGATATTTGACATACACTAATCCCAATATTTAATTATATGTCAATCGATGGGTTGACAGGTTGTGATAAGCGTTATTTATTTATTATAATGCTCACACAGTTGTAAGTTTCACTTTGGATATGAAAGGACTATTTAATGATTATTTATCATTATTGTTGCATACGTGCAATGTGTGAAATCCATATAAGTGAAATTATATGGTAATTGATTGAGTCGCATTCCGATTCAAAAAAAAGAACATTTAATAACATAGTAGTAAAAGAACATTTTAATGTAAAAGGACATTTTAGTAAAAGAACATTTTAATGTAAAAGAACATTTTAATGTAAAAGAACATTTTAATAAAAGAACATTTTAATGTAAAAGAACATTTTAGTAAAAGAACATTTAAATGAAAAGGACATTTTAGTAAAATAACATTTTAATGTGAAATAACATTTTAGTAAAAGAACGTTTAAATGAAAAGGACATTTTAATGTAAAAGAACATTTTAGTAAAAGAACATTTAAATGAAAAGGACATTTTAGTAAGGGAACATTTTGATGTAATAGAACATTTTAATGTAAAAGAACATTTTAGTAAAAGAACATTTAAATGAAAAGGACATTTTAGTTAAAGAACATTTTAATGTAAAAGAACATTTTAATGTAAAAGGACATTTTAGTAAAAGGACATTTTAGTAAAATGACATTTTAATGTAAAAGAACATTTTAGTAAAAGATTATTTAAATGAAAAGAACATTTTAGTAAAATAACATTTAAATGAAAAGAACATTTTAGTAAAAGAACATTTAAATGGAAAGAATATTTTGGTAAAAGAACAATTTAATGTAAAAGGACATTTTAGTAAAAGAACATTTTAATGTAAAAGGCGTTTAAGTAAAAGAACATTTTAATGTAAAAGAACATTTTAATGTAAAGAACATTTTAATGTAAAGAGTATTTTAAAATAAAGAATAATTTAAAATAAAGAATCTTTTAAAATGAAGAATATTTTAAAATAATGAATATTTTTAAAATAATATTCAGTGAAGAATAAAATTATGATTTTGATGTCCTATTTTGGATTAGTATAAAATATTGAAATTTGAAGCCGAGTTAAGTAGCAAACGCTATTTTAACCCGAACGGTTTTATCGATCCGATTTTATTCATTTTAAAATGAATATCGAAAAGAAGTGATTTCAAAATCTAGTATTTTGAAAATATTATCACTTTAATATGATAAGGATATAGAATATTCAATTTTGAATTAGAATTGAAAATGAAGTGGAGATCATTTTAAAATGAAATAATAAATGATTTATAAAATACGTTTAAAGGGAAATCGATGAAATATATATAATATATATATTATATATATTTAATGGCCTGAATAGAACGCGCCGCGCAGCAACCGTTCGCGAATTTCGACCATTAGCTTCAAATTGATGTAACGGGAGATCCGACCGTCGGATTCTCCTAAAACCAGAACCGTTGGGTTTGTATCGAAAAGAGAATTCCAATGAATATAAGAGATTTGAAATCTAATGGTTAGATTTGGAATTATGTCCAAATCAATTTCAGAAAAGGTCGCAATGGATGTAGTTCGGTGGCCGTTATTGGAAACCAACAGTAAAGGCCTTAATAAATTATTAAAAAAATGGAAAAATTATGGAAAATAAGAATTAATATTTTGGAAAGATTTTGGATGAAAAATTCTAAGGTTGAAAAGATAAAAATATATTTTTATTGAAATGAACTAGTTATTAACTAGAATAATAATCCAATGTTTTTAAATAAATAAATTGGATTTTGGGGTGTGAATGGTGTCTTAAATAACACTGTTCTTAAACCCCTTGTAAGATTATTAGAGTTTCCAATTATATTTAGTAACTGGAATAAAATGAAATGGAAATTTGGTTTATCTTGAACTGTGTTTAAAATGACATTAGTTCTTTAACCCAGTTAAAGATAAGATTAATTTCTTAACTTTGAATAATCATTAAGTAATGATTTTTGAGATTAAAATTGAATTAGAGTTTTAATGAATCTTTAATTAGATTGAAATGAGAATGTGATAATTTAAATTATCAAATTCGAGAAATGATCGAGGATGGAGTACCACCAGTTTTAATCCAGGCGATAGTTAAATCTTTAATTAGATTTGAATGTGAAATGGTAATTAATATTACCAATAACACTGTGGAGTTAGATATGGAGTATTACCAGTTTTGCTCCATAGGATGTATAGGTTGGGATTAGGATAATAAATAACAAATGATTACTTTGGTAAGGTTTGTTAATCCCAACTAGTTTTATAAACCTTAATTTGGTTTGAAATTGTTAAAAGATAAAATAATTTTTTTTGAAATTATGATCCAAAGGAAGATTTAAAAGAATTTATCTTTGATAAAATTAATGGGGACCTTTCCCTAATAATGTGAATATTTTATTAAAAGAATATTCTGAATTGGAATGAGGCGTATGATGTGTTTGTATAGCACTTGATTATAAAATACACGAGTTATTCGGAAAGACCAGGTTTAACCCATTCTGAATAATCGATATGACAACTAAAGATCGACGATGAAGACGGTGGTTAAAGACCGAAGTTCCTCACATCGTTTGGATGATTACTGATGTCTTGATTGGACTGTACACCCAAGATAAGGTAATAAGTGGTGATCGTTCAGACGTACTTGGAGATCGACGGATATGCGAGGACCTCTCTCTTGTATTGGACATACGGGACGAGGAATAAGGTGACTCCGGTTTCGTTCAGACCCAGAACGGACTTGTAAATGGATGTGTGTCTGACATTGAATTTCATTTTGTATTAACTGATTTCTATTAAATATATATATGTTTGATGGCGAAGAATTTATTCTCTTGCTTAACGCCCTTCTCTGAGACATACGAGCTTAGAGGTTATATTTTGATAGACATCAGTTGTATGGTGTGAATTGTCAGTGTGGCATGCCAAGATGCAAATGATCAAGGCTTTTGTTGGAAAGCAGAATCTTGTGGTTGATGATCAAAGCATAGATTTATTTAGCATAGCTTTGTGTATAGCGTTACTTCGCGAGCCTCACACCTCGGTATAAACCAGAAACGGGAGAAGGACCCCGGTGAGGACATGTATTTCTTTCTAGCTAGAAGTGGTGTCGTGGTATGAAGCCCAAACATTTTTACTTACGTGGATGATGGAAAGCGAGGTACCTCATATATTGAGTCCTTAATGGCTCATATTTTATGCCCCATAGGGCAGGGAAGCGTATTGTTCAGGAGTTACTAATCCACTAAAGTATTAGTGGACCGGCCCTGGCGCTCCAAGGGTCGATGTGTTCTGATTCTGAGGCACGGGCTAGAGTGTCTCAAATTTAGTAAGGATGATCCCTTGCCTTAGTTCATAGATGGAAATCCAACTTCCAATACGACATTGTGCGGTTTTGATTGTAGAACTACTATGGCGACATGATATATGGTACCCATGCTGTCTATGATTGATACATTTATATTTGAAGTTGTTTTTAACACTGTGCACTTATAGTTATACTAAAATGAATTGTTTTAAGCGTATCAAGCATGTTTGGCTACTATAAGGGAAAACTCTATCCTTCGACTTGCGTTGCATTGTGTGATGGGACCTGAGTCTTATAATAGCTTCATTTTTTCAAAAAGCATTGCGTTGTTTTAATTTAAACTAAGATTCATGTGGAGTAAACCCGTTCCGTCTTTTATGGCATGGCCCATGATATCCCAACTTTAAAGTAATGATTTAATAACTGTTTTAGTTATCACACCAGTCTCATGACTGACTCAGAGTTTATTGTTTTAACCTGAACTCTGGGTGCTCAAATTTTCCACATGGGTAGCTAGTTGCTTTTGTTTTTCGCAGATATATCTTTTTCCCAGGATCCTGCATTACAGCTGGAGCTATATTCGGAAAGCTTTTTATCCATCTATCTCTTTCAGTTGTGTCAGTTATTATTTTCCACTATGCATTATACTTATGTATTATTTTCCGCTGCTATGTAATTTTAAATCTCTGATATCGTATTTACAATGTGTAATAATTATTCATACTCTGGAATATTCTTGTACTCTGATGTAAATTGTTGTAATAACAATGAAAATATTCTTCTGTTTGTGTTCTGATTTGTCCTATCCTCTACTCAATCCGTGTTTTCCCATAAGGGGAAGTTTGGGTCGTTCCATTGTGGTATCAGAGCTTTGGTTTACAGAGCTCGAGAACAAGGCACATTAGAACCAAACGAAAGAATTCATCAGGGATTGGACTAGTAATATCCAATGAGAATGACTCATTAGAGATAGGATCAATAGTATCCTAGAATGAGTTAGAGGAGTATTATTTATTAAAAAAAACAAATTTCGTTTTGAAAATTTTATCTTATTATATGTATTTGAGTATATTATTTTATTTTAATTTGGACAATCGAGTATATAGAGGTTTGCATATACGCCTAGCTAGCATATATACGAAGCCTTATATATACTGGGTAGATATAGACTCACACTCTAGTCGCCTGAGAATAATTCTGGTGATGTCGTGGCATTATCAGTATTCATTTTGGAGTTTCGAAAGTGGGATATCTATATATTTCCATTGACTGGTGTGAGAACCAAAACTAGCTAGGATTTATTGTTGTGATTTGACACTAAAAATATGAATTTGACTATGTATTAAAGTTATGTCTTTGAAAAGCTAATCAACTAATTGATTGCTGGTTGTGATGATTTGATTATTAGTTTAGCTAATAAAAATATTGGAATGATAATTAATTTAACAAATATGGGAATGAATGATAAATAAAGTGTAATGACCCGGATTTTCAGGGACTTTGGTTATCGACATAAGCTCGATGTCGATAACCAAAACATCGAAAAATCCTGGTAATCAGTGAAAGAAATTAGAGGGTGAGGAAAGATAAGATAGAAAATTAGAATAGAAGAAGAAGAAGAACACAACATCAGAGTAACACGAATCTCACAACGGAACGAATAACATATAATATATGTAACATAACTTTGAAATATACATATGTATTTGAATATACATCATTATCAAAGTACAGCACTTACAACACAGCAGAAATAACTATAGTTATATGATCCTGAAGCCTCCTGCTCCAGCTCTTCAACTATATCTGTAAAATCCCGACTACTTGACTGCCCATACAAATTTAGGCACCCAAGAGTTTAGGGAAAACAACAAAGTAAACTCCGGGTCAGTCATGGGACTGGTATGAGTAAACAGTTTAAAAACAGTTCGAACAAGTAAACGATATCTCATAAGACCACGCAACATAACGGAATGGGTTTTTCCCTTATGAGAATCCAAAATAACTTTATATCAAAAACCTTTTGATATTATAATAATGCCTATCAATCACAGTATATATAATCATCTAGCAGAAACGCTTTCATCTCACGTTCTACATATATAGTATATAATCAAAACCGCAAGCACGTATTGGGTAATGGATTTCCAACTATGACAAGGTATGGAACCACCTTTCGCTAATGTACCTCTAGAGAGGAATACACTGGGTTCAACAAGAACGTCTTGCAACCCGGCCACACATGACCGACCACTCATTTCGCTTGAGCGTATCGAATGTATATCACCAACGGCTGGGATCAGCAACCGTTTCCCGAATGGTATTGCATCAACAATAGATTTTTAGAAGTAAATGAAACTCTAGATCAGGTGATTATACACCCTACTTTGGTGCGACCGACTTAGCCATGCTGCCAGCCCGATTTCTGTCATTTACCGGATGATGAGGCTAGAAGCTACGCTTTATCATCATACCAGATTCACTTTGAATGCCACATCATCAAATCCATCAAATCACTGATTGACGTCCTCAACCATACATTATGTGTTAGCTAAAAGAAGTTTCCTTCTCCGCTTCCGCTTTTGGTACAGTTGGATAAAACAATATACGTGATCGTCTGGACATACTCTGTCAGACATCCGTCCATACCAGTCATCCAGGAACAGGATGAACCGAAGGCACTATTCTGTAAACAGGATAGCCCTTGCATAACTCCGTCTTCAATTTCCTATGGCATATATGATTCGCAACGCTTATGCCAATACAGAGTGGTTCTTTGGATAATAATCCAACCGGTCTCTCCATATTAACAACGTTAAAATGATCAAAACTTCGATAGTCTGTGATTTAACTATCGAATAAAAACAAGTGTGCAAACAACGATATTATTTCCAAATGGAAAATTTATCGATCAAACATCATTTAACATTCATCTCCTTAGTTCATTTTTCATCTCCTGTTTCCCTATATTCAACATTTCTTATTTTCTAAATTTAGAAAATAGACGTTATTAACAATGGAAAACATTTCCATTTCTTGTCTTCTTTATTGGAAAACATTTCGGGTTTCTTATTTGGAAAACATTTCCAAAGCTTCTTCATTGGACTTAGACAGATGTTTAAACAAACATCGCTATGCCAACTCAAACCATTTCCTTTAGCTGCCAAACCTTAACTATTCCTTAGTTAAAAACGAAGCCAATCAAGTTGGGGTAGAACTACCTCTCAGTAACTGAACAACATTTCTAACTTTGAAATAGACAAAGTTCACTTTATATCCCTTTACTAACTTCCTTACTTAACCCTCCTTTGAATAGCTATATTCGATTGACTCTTTCACTTAACTCTATTCGATTAACCCCTATCAATTAACTCTATTGGACTAACACTATTGGATTAACTCTATTTGACTAACGCTATTGATTTACTCATTTCACTTAACTCCTTTCGAATAAACTATATTCGATAACTCCTTTTACTTTAACTCTAATCGATTAACTAACATCGATTAACTCCTTTTTACTTTAACTCTAATCGATTAAACTAACATCGATTAACTCCTTTTACTTAAACTCTAATCGATTAAACTAACATCGATTAGCTCCTTTTTACTTTAACTCTAATCGATTAAAATAACATCGATTAGCTCCTTTGTTTTAACTCTAATCGATTAAACTAACATCGATTAACTCCTTTTACTTTAACTCTAACCGATTAAACTAATATCGATTAACTCCTTTTACTTAAACTCTAATCGATTAAACTAACATCGATTAGCTCCTTTGCTTTAACTCTAATTGAGTAAACTAACATTGATTAACTCCTTTATTCTAACTCTAATCGATTAAACTAACATCGATTAGCTCCTTTGCTTTAACTCTAATCGAGTAAACTAACATCGATTAACTCCTTTATTCTAACTCTAATCGATTAAACTAACATCGATTAGCTCCTTTGCTTTAACTCTAATCGAGTAAACTAACATCGATTAACTCCTTTATTCTAACTCTAATTGATTAAACTAACATCGATTAGCTCCTTTGCTTTAACTCTAATCAAGTAAACTAACATCGATTAACTCCTTTATTCTAACTCTAATCGATTAAACTAACATCGATTAGCTCCTTTTTACTTTAACTCTAATCGAGTAAACTAACATCGATTAACTCCTTTATTCTAACTCTAATCGATTAAACTAACATCGATTAGCTCCTTTGCTTTAACTCTAATCGAGTAAACTAACATCGATTAACTCCTTTACTTTATTCTCTAATCGATTAAACTAACATCGATTAGCTCCTTTATTCTAACTCTAATCGGTTAACTCCTTTGCTTTATTCTCTAATCGATTAAACTAACATCGATTAGCTCCTTTATTCTATTCGAATAAACTATTCATTTATAAAGATTTACTTTTAGTAACAGTTCTTCACTTTACAAATGACTTCCCTTTTATAAAACTCTATTCGTTTTAAAAACATTTTTCCCTTTTTATTTACTTTCGAAATATTTCCTTTTATAAAATCTGTTGATTTTATAAAATCCCTTTATTTCAATATACATTGAAATCATTCTTTTTACATCCCAGGGTCTTTTTATGATATTTAAAATATCGAATAAAAATGATCAACATCATTCCAACACCCATAATCCATAACAGATTATATAACACATCATATATCACAATATATGAAAACAGTAAAATAAATGTTGAGGAATCTAGTTGGATTCCTCCAACCTGTTTCCCTGCATCACAGATGTTAAACAATATAGATAACATCACTTTCAGTTCTATATGATACATTATGTTAAACAGAATCAAATATAGAAATTCAACTAACTGTCTAGCAGTTCAATCAAATAGTCAACACACAGTCAATCGGCCAATATCTAACAGTTCTAAAATTACAACATGAATTTATAAACTGTTCAGTATTAGTGAGATTTACTCACATTGGCGCATTAACCGTTGTATAACGATTTGCGTCTGTTTTCAGATGGACAATTTATTTTGCAATAAATTGTAACGAGCTTCGATTCGCTCCCCGTCAGTTCCATTGTGACGCTCCCGTCCATACGATCCCAATGGATCTTGTTTCGCCTAATTCTGATAAGATATGCAAAAGTTACGTATTTTCTAAGTTTTGACATACATTAAAATAATTTAAATTATTTATTATACACTAATAAATTCATTATCCATTAACCATGAGATTAACCTTATAAGTCGTTCATTCTCTGCTCGAACCATTTCAGTATGCTGCCTTTGAATGGCTACTGCCAAACCCCTTTCTTCCACTCTAACATCCTTTATTCCTTCATTGATTTGTAAATTCAAACAAAGCCTACTTCTTTTCCTCAAACAGGCCCAATCACTTGAAAGCCCAAACCCGCTTCCACTGTGTCAAACCGTCTTCCCCAAAATTGAGCATCCGAACTCCAGGCAAAATAACTTTTAAACATCACGGGTCCAATCCAAAAAGTCACCAGTCGGAAACGTTATCGCCCCCATCTATGGTTGTTGTACACACATGAGTCCATGCATCGGCCAAAGCTTGAGTACTCGTTTTTGCCACCTCCATCTACTTCGAGCATCTTCATGCTGATCCTACGACCTCCCCACTGTGCTGCTATTCGACTCCCTCTCCCATGAAACATATAATGGTAACCACCTTCCTCTTCCCTAAAGAACACATGCAACGCCCCTTCCAATGACTGCACCGTTCCTGTAGTAAACACTTTCCACCCAATCCGTACCTTGCATGCTCTCGCATCCCTTCTCTTCCATAAACTCCTCACTTCACTCGCATGTACCATAGCAGCTCACACAAATTCTGTCTTCACTTCTTTTTATAACCCCCTTTGTACTCAACCATCTCGAACGGACCCTCCACCAACTCCATCAAGAACTCGACGCTCCTGCAAACACTGACTTTGACGGAAATAGCTTTCGAAAACCACGACAGACTTTTGAGGAATGAAATGTTGTGCGGCGCTGAACGTTTTAAAGGGAAAAAATGGGATTAGATTTTAGTTAGGACCCGTTATTTATATATTTTAGATCCCCTTGTTATTTAGAGATAGGGTGCAGTGGTTTCCAATCGGTCCACGTTTTAGCTTTTAGGACACAAAAACGAAACAATAACTGGTGGCTGAAGAAAGGAACGTGTGGCCTTATTTCGATCAGGGGAAAGAGTGATATTGTTTAGCTTAAGTTTTGGGTTGGTCTCGCCCTTTTATTTGCTCGTAAGTTTTTAAATTATAAAACTTAACGTACCTCGTTTCATAAAATTCCTTCCACCTACAGACTGAAATAGAGATACCGTTGTGATCAACACCGTCTCACGATCCCAAAAATATAACAATATCGGTAGGTGGTCATATATTTTGGAACTTCAAAATGTTGATTACAGGGTGCGAAATACTTCAAATAAAAAGTCGCTTATTAAATTAATTAAAAATTACAGTAAAATTCTAAAAATTAATTATCACTATGTCCCAAAAGAACCTTGTCTAAATTCAAACCCGATCTCTAGTTATATCGAATAAACCGTTACGGTCGATAAACGATTCTATAGCGACTATTTTAAAATTTGATTTGGACATATCTCAAAATCTACACGACGAAATCCTGATTTTTCTCTTCCACTAGAAAGATATACTTCACCAGCTCCACACGTTTCTTGTTTCACAGAAATCCGATTTAAAATGAACCCTGTACATTCAGTTGAAGTTCAAATCACCAAATAGCGAACTGCAGCGCTATTTCAAGCTCCATTTTAATTATATTATAATTATACGTTCAAACTGACGTCGATTGAATATATTCGTTATTCAAATTCAATTCCAAGCTCAATTAAATATCACAGATGATCCAGTTCACACCATATTGTCATTTCAGCCACTTCTGATTACTCCAGAGTTATATATATTATTTAATTTATTATTTTAATTAAATATTCACTATTATTTAACTCCACGACCATTAAATTCACTATATCACCATTGATATAATTAAATAAATAAATCATAATACCCCTGCCAATGCGAGTCATTTCATAAAGCCAAATTGAATCAAATATTGAACTGAATTGAAATTTGGTTGGAATTGCATACATGTACATACATACATACATATATATATATATATATGTGTGTGTGTGTGAACAGGTCATAGTAGGGAAGCTAAGAAAAGGAATAAAATTGTATGCCCGACAAATAGGTACATGTTAGCTGTATTTCTTGGGTTTGATGATTTTATGAGCCGCTTGGCTTTTTCTTTTTCTTTTGGATTGATGAGAGCCCTGTGAGGCTAGTTGCGATTTTAAATATTAACCCGTACAAAGGAAGCTATGGCGAAATTTTTCGAAAATTTAGGTGTTAGCTAAATTTTTGAGAAATTAGAAAGTTCTTAGAAATTGAAAATTTCAAGAACTCAAGACAGAATGGAAGTTGAGTTGGTTGGTTAAACTACTTTCAGCTTCGTTCCTTTTCGAGGACGAAAATATTTTAAATAGGGGAGATTGTAACAACCCGCATTTTCAAAACCAAATTAAAATTTTAATTTAAGCTATTTGAAGGAATTTGTGAATATAAATTGTTTATTTTTGCTAAATAAAATTTAGAATAATTTTGAAATTAGTTCTTATATTTTATTTGACTTAAAACAAACTCAGTAAAATTATCAAATAGATTTATAATCTTTGTTTTGAAATTATAAAAATTCTATTTTTAAAATCATCGCATAGCCCTTAAAAAGTGAAATTTTGCTAGGACGCTCAGAATTCGACGAGATAAATTTTTTTGGATTCATAATAACAAATCATTGCTCAGTTCCAAAATGCGCGTCGAACGGAGTTATTATGTGGTCGTGAGAGACAAAACCATTTGTTAAAAAACAGATGATCATTTTACAAAGGTACATTATTGAGATGATCTCAGAATTCGATTCCTTTTTTTTGGATTCGTATCATCTAATAATGGATAAATCCAAAAGGTCATAATTTTTGGAGTTAGCATATGGGCGTGCAAGAAGAAAAGATACGCTAAAATCACATTTTGAAGCTAATTTGAGCAATTTTACAAAGGAACATTATTGAGACAACCTCAAATTCGACGAATTTTTTTTTATTTAATCCGTAGCGTCGAATAAAGGTAAGATTCCAAAGTTCATGATTTTTAGAATCAGTATGTGACCGTGCATGATTTTGCAGTAGAAAAACAATCACTATTTTGACTTTAAAAATTCGCTGTTTGTGCATACGGACTCATAATTTGACGAAACCAGTTTTGTTAGGTCCATAATGTCAAAGAGTAGCATCATGTCAAATTTCATCAAAAACGGAGTCCATAGGTGACCACACAGATTTTTAAATGATAAAAATAAGCGATATTTGAGTATAATAATATATAAAATTAATAAAAAAATATTTTGGCTCCACTATAAAAGAACCTAAACACTTCTAAACCTAACCCAAAATCCTTATTCAGCCTTAATTCCTCTTTCTTCAAAATCTGAAAAGCCTCTTCTTAGAAAAATCAAAACAATTCAAATAAAAATCTATAAATCGCGAAATAAATATTTATGTAATCTTCATGAGAAGCTCTTCAAATTGATATGCATTGCAATGGGGTTCAACATGTTTTTGGTTGATGCATTCAATGTAGCGCGCGAGTTTGGCAGCCTAGGGCTTGAGATTTTGTAAATTATAAGAATGATGTTCGATTTGGTCATTATATTTGGATTCGTGGTAGGAATTGTGAGTTGTATGCGAAGTCTGAGCCAAAACGGTCACAAAAAGTGTCGAGCAAATGAAGGGGGCAGTGAACGTTTGACAATAGACGTGATTTTTGGGGAAGCTTGAGTTTGAGATTCATGGTGTTGAGATTGTAGAGGAGAAGAAGAGAAGAACAACGGTGTTTATGGTTGGTGATTTCGTGTAGAAACGAAGGAGAAAGAGGTGGAGGAAGCTTGCATGAAATTGGACATGGGAGGAGTTATGCGTGAGTTTCCTGTTGGAGGGAGAAGATGAGCAAGGTGATTAAGGAATAGATTAATGTAATTAATTAAATTATATGTTAAGTTAATTACATATACATGAAATTTGTAAAAAGCATAACTTTTTCGTATGAACTCGGAATTCAGAGAATTTGGATCCTTTGGAACCGTATCGACGAGAGCTTCTCAATGAAACTGGTTTGGAGATATTTGGAGCTCGTATCAGTTTTTGATGGAGGAAAATGTCATATTCGATCGATCAATCGATCGTTAGGCGATATTTAGCGACAAACCAATTAAGGTGAGAAGGAGAAAATTATTTTATCATGTTATTATATTCATCTAATATATATATATATATATATATATATACAATTGCCAATGTAGATTTCCATTAGTTTTAATCACTATAAATCGTATACGGTGCCTGTTAATTCAGCTCTCCGTCCACAAACCATGGATGATTTAATTGGCTGTATTGTGTGTTGATTTGACTTTTGAAATGTTTAAAATATTAAATATAATGATAATATGAATATGGTAGTTGAAATTAAATTATCAATATTTATTTATAATTTAAACAGTGAAAATTAGTTAAATAGAAAATAATTCAAACCAAATTAGAATTAGTTAAATTTATTAACCAATAGTTTATTTAAAAAGACTGTTGTTGTTTGAAAACCCTACATGGGTATTGGGATGATATTTGACATACACTAATCCCAATATTTAATTATATGTCAATCAATAAGTTGACGACTGTGATGAGCGTTATTTATTTATTGTAATGCTCACATAGTTGTGAATTTCACTCTAGATGTGAATGGACTGTTTAACGATTAATTGTCATTATTGTTGCATACATGCGATGTGTGAAATCCATATAATTGAAATTATATGGTAATTGATTGAGTCACATTCCGATTCAAAAAAAAGAACATTTAAATGAAAAGAACATTTTAGTAAAAGAATATTTTAATTTAAAAGGACAATTTAGTAAAAGAACATTTTATTGTAAAAGAACATTTTAGTAGAAGAACATTTTAAAACAAAAGAACATTTTAGTAAAAGAACATTTAAATGAAAAAGACATTTTAGTAAAAGAACATTTTAATGTAAAAGAACATTTTAGTAAAAGAACATTTTAATGTAAAATAACATTTTAGTAAAAGAACATTTAAATGAAAAGGACATTTTAGTAAAACAACATTTTAATGTAAAAGAACATTTTAGTAAAAGAACATTTTAATGTAAAAGAACATTCTAGTAAAAGAACATTTAAATGATGTAGTAAAAGAACATTTTAATGTAAAAGAACATTTTAGTAAAAGAACATTTTAATGTAAAAGAAATTTTTAGTAAAAACATTTAAATGAAAAGGACATTTTAGTAAAAGAACATTTAATGTAAAAGAACATTTTAATGTAATAGGATATTTTAGTAAAAGAACATTTTAATGTTAAAGAACATTTTAGTAAAAGAACATTTAAATGAAAAGAACATTTTAGTAAAAGAACATTTAAATGGAAAGAACATTTTAATGTAAAAGAACATTTTAATATAAAAGGACATTTTAGTAAAAGAACATTTTGATGTAAAAGGACATTTAAGTAAAAGAACATTTTAATGTATAAGAACATTTTAATGTAAAGAACATTTTAATGTAAAGAGTATTTTAAAATAAATAATAATTTAAAATAAAGAACCTTTTAAAATAACGAATATTTTAAAATAACAAATATTTTAAAAATAATATAGTGAAGAATAAAATTATGATTTTGATGTCCGATTTTGGATAGGCACAAAAAAAGTGAAATGTGAAGCCGAGTTAAGTAGCAAACGCCATTTTAACCCGAATGGGTTTATCAATCCGATTTTATTCATTTTAAAATGAATATCGAAAAGAAGTGATTTCGAAATCTAATATTTTGAAAATATTATCATTTTAATATGATAAAGATATAGAATATTCAATTTTGATTTAGAATTGCAAATAAATCGGAAATCATTTTAAAATTAATAATAAACGATTTATAAAATACATTTAATGGGAAATCGATGAAATATATATAATATATATTATATATATTTAATGGCCTGAATAGAACGCACCGCGCAGCAACCGTTTGCGAATTTCGACCATTAGCTTCAAATTGATGTAACGGGAGATCCGACCGTCGGGTTCTCCTAGAACCGGAAACATTGCGTTCGTATCAAAAAGAGCTTTCTAATGAATATAAGAGATTTGAAATATAATGGCTAGATTTGGAATTATGTCCAAATCAATTTCAGAAAAGGTCGCTATGGATGCTGTTCGGTGGCCGTTATTGGAAACCAGCTGTAAAGGCCTTAATAAATTTATTAAAAATATGGAAAAATTATGTAAAATCATAATTAATCATTTGGAAAGATTTTGGATGAAAAATTAAAAGTTTGAAAAGATAAAAATATATTTTTATTGAAATGAACTAGTTCTTAACTAGAATAATGATCCAATGTTTTTAAATAAACAAATGGGATTTTGGGGTTGTCGTGAATGGTGTCTTAAATAACACTGTTCTTAAACCCGGTGTAAGATTATTAGAGTTTCCAGTTATGTTTTGTAATTGGAATAAAATGAAATAGAAATTGGGTTTATCATGAACTGTGTTTTAAATGACATTAGTTCTTTAACCCGGTTAAAGATAAGATTGATTTCTTAACTTTGAATAATCATTAAGTAATGATTTTTGAGATTAATACTTAATTAAAGTTTTAATGAAACTTTAATTAGTTTGAAATGAGAACGTGATAATTTAAATTATCAAATTCGAGAAATGATCGAGGATGGAGTACCACCATTTTACTCCAGGCGATAGTTAAATCTTCAATTAGATTTGAACGTGAAATGGTACTGTGGTGTTAGATATGGAGTATTACTAGTTTTTCTCTATGGGATGTAAAGGTTATGATTGGGATAATAAATAATAAATGATTACTTCGGTAAGGTTCGTTAATCCCAACTAGTTTTATAAACTTTAATTTGGTTTGAAATTGTTAAAAGATAACATAAAATCTTTTGAAATTGTGATCCAAAGGAAGATTTAAAAGAATAAATTTAAAAGAAATTATCTTTAATAAAATTAATGGGGACCTTTCCCTAATAATGTAAATATTTTATTAAAAGAATATTATGAATTGGGATGAGGCGTATGATGTGTTTTTATAGCACTCGATTATAAAATACACTAGTTATTCGGAAAGACCGGGTTTAACCCATTCTGAGTAATCGATACGACGACTAAAGATCAACGATGAAGACGGTTGTTGAAGATCGGGGTTCTTCACATCGTTTGGATGATTACTGATGTCTTGATTGGGCTGTACACCTAAGACAAGGTAATATGTGGTGATCGTTCAGATGTACTTGGAGATCGACGGATATGCAAGGACCTCTCTCCTGTATTGGACATATGGGACGAGGAATAAGGTGCCTCAGGTTTCATTCAGAACCAGAAAGGACTTGTAAATGGATGTGTGTCTGACATTGGATTTCATTCTGCATTAATTGATTTCTATTAAATATATATCTGTTCGGTGGCGGAGAATTTATTCTCTTTCTTAACACCCTTCTCTGAGACGTACAAGCTTAGAGGTTACATATTGATAGACATCAGTTGTATGGCATGAATTGTCAGTATGACATGCCAAGATGCAAATGATCAAGGCTTTTGTCGAAAAGCAGAGTCTTATGGTTGATGATCAAAGCATAGCTTTAATTAGCATAGCTTTGTGTGTAGCGTTACTTCGCGACCCTCACTCCACTGTATCAACCAGAAACAGAGAATGACCCCAGCGAGGACATGCATTTCTTTCTAGCTAGAAGTGGTGTTATGGTATGGAGCCCAGACATTTTTACTTATGTGGATGATGGAAAGCGAGGTACCTTAGATATTGAGTCCCTAGTGGCTCAGATTTTATGCCCCATAGGGCAGGGAAGCGTATTGTTCAGGAATTACTAATCCACTAAAGTATTTGTGGACCAGCCCTGACGCACCAAGGGTCGATGCATTCTGATCCTGAGGCACGGGCTAGAGTGTCTCGAATTAGGTAAGGAATATCCCTTGCCTTGGTTCATAGATGGAAATCCAACTTCCAATACGACATTGTGCGGTTTTGATTGTTGAGCTAGTATGGCGACATGATATATGGTGCCCATGCCGTCTATGATTGATATATTTATATTTGAAGTTGTTTTTAACACTATATTAAAATGAATTGTTTTAAGCATATTAAGCATGTTTGGCTATTATAAGGATAATCTCTATCCTCCGGCTTGCGTTGCATTGTGTGATGGGACCTAAGTCTTATAATAGCTTCATTTTTCCAAAAACATTGCGTTGTTTTAATTTAAACTAAGATTCACATGGAGTAAACCCATTCCGTGTTTTATGGCATGGTCCTACGATATCCCAACTTTTAAAGTAAAGATTTAATAACTGTTTTAGTTATCGCACCAGTCCCATGACTCGGAGTTTATTGTTTTAACCTAAACTCTGGATGCCCATATTTTCCATATGGGGAGCAAGTAGTTTTTGGTTTTCGCAGATATTTCTTTTTCACAGGATCCTGGATTACAGCTGGAGCTATATTCGAAAAGCTTTTTATCCGTATATCTCTTTCAGTTGTGTCAGTTGTTATTTTCCGCTACGCATTATACTTATGTATTATTTTCCGCTGCTATGTAATTTTAAATCTCTGATATTGTATTTCTAATGTGTATTAATTATTCATACACTGGAATACTCTTGTACTCTAATGTAAATTGTTGTAATAGCAATGAAAATATTCTTCTATTTATGTTCTGATTTGTCTGTTCTCAACTCAATCCGTGCTTTCCCGTAAGGGGAAGTTTGAGTCGTTTCAACGATGTTTACTACCTTCATGCGAGAGATGCTTAGGGATTTTCGGGGACCAGTTCCTGATGTTGCTAACGATGGTGGTGCAGTATTATAGGCGCCTAGGGTCGATTTCGCCAAACTCAGCAAGGATTATACTAATCTTAGTGGAAAGTCGTTCCACGGAACGGAATTGGCTACAAAGGTTCAAGATTGGCCTGATAGTTGTGAACACATCTTCGAGGATTTGGGGATTGATGATTCAATGAAGAGAAAGTAAGCATCCCGTCAGCTTCAAGGACGGGCTATGAATTGGTGGAATGCCATTAAAGCAGCTACTCCCGAGGATCAAGTTACTTGGAATCATTTTAAGACTCGCTTCAGTGACAAGTTTATTCTAGCTGCTCAAAAATCAGAATTATTTAGGAAAATTTTGAAGCTTAAGCAGAATGGTAGGGCAGTCTCGGAATATATTGCTGAATTCGATACCTTATCGAAATATGATTGTACCTTATCGATACTGTCAAGAAAAAGAACGAGAAGTTCATAACTGGCTTAGATGAGTACTTGGGGGAAAGACTTATAAACCACATCGATGAGACATTTGAATCTATTATCGGAAAGGCATTGAGATCTGAGAGTCTTTACCCCAAGTCGAAGACCGAGGTTGCTGTTACATCTACAGAGGATCCAAAGCCGCATGCAAGTGGTGGAGGAAAGAATAATTCCCTGAACAAGAGGAAACAGAATCAGACCAAGGATGGTCAGAAAAAGAAGAATATGAAAGACATCGAGTGCAATAGCTATGGAAAGAAGGGTCATTATGCCAAGGAGTGTCGAGCAAAGCCAGGGGAAAAGAAGTGCTTCAACTGTGACCAACTGAGACATTTCAAGGATAAATGTCCACAACCCTCTAAGGAGAAGCAGACCGTGAAATCATATGCTATCAACGCTGTACCTTCTATGTCAAATGCCCCAAATATGGCGTGGAAGGGAAAGGGTGTCGTTATTCATGGTATGCTTACTGTTCCTGTTCGAGTATAGTTTGATAATGGCGCTTCTCATTCCTTCATATCTAGTGAGCTGGTAGATAGGTTGGAATTGGAACCCGAGATAGTCGATAGACCTTTAATTGTAACGAACCCGATCAGTGGTTCGACTAACCCTAGTATGATTTGCCGTAAATTGGTCTTATCGAGTCATGGATGTATGTTTGCTTGTGATTGCTTTGTTTTTGGCTTTTCTGGGTTTGGTGTCATTTTCGGAGTTGATTGGCTCCAAAGGTATGGGGTGGTAGTAGACTGTGAGGGGTCTTTGGTGACCATTAGAGTGGTTGATGGGAAGAGGGTTGTATTGGGTTGCCTACCTAGTGATGAGGTGATGGGTAGTTTTCTACATTCCCTCAGCATCCCACAGGATGAGTTATTAGATGTGCCTATTGCTGGCGAGTATCCGGACATCTTCGAGGAAGTGACCGGACTTCCACCGCATCGAGTGATTGAGTTACGGATTGATTTAGTGAAAGATGCCAGATCTATAGTGATGCCACTTCGTCGTATGGTGCCAAGGGAGCAGCGAGAGCTCGAGGTGGAAGTGGGCAATCTTTTGAAGAAGGGATTTATCCAAAGAAGTGTTTCCGAGTGGGGAGCACCAGTTGTATTTGCCACTACGGCCGATGGTTGCCTTCGCTTATGTGTGGACTACCGCGAGTTGAATAAGGTGACTAGGAAGAATAAGTATCCTCTTCCACGGATATATGATTTATTTGATTAGTTTAATGGAGCAAGAGTGTTCTCCCAATTGGATCTCGCTACAGGATTTCATCAGCTCGGAGTAGCAGCTGAGAGTATATCCAAAACGACATTTCAAATGCCATCTGGATTTTATGTGTGGTTGGTCATGCCATTCGGGTTGACCAATGCACCCGCATATTTTGTGGATCTTATGAATAGGGTTTTCAGAGAACAGTTAAATAAGTTTATTCTTGTGTTCGTGGATGATATCTTGGTTTACTCGAGAACAGAGGAAGAACACAAGGAACATTTTAGGAAAGTGATGGAGGTGTTGAGGAAACACCAATTGAAAGCAAAATTTTCTAAGTGTCACTTCTGGAGGAGGGAAGTGAGATTCTTGGGACATGTTGTTTTAGAAAATGGTATTGCCATAGATCCTGCGAAAGTAGCAATGGTGCAAGATTAGTCTACGCCCAAGAATGCAACAGACGTGAGAAGTTTCTTTGGATTAACTGGATATTATTGTAAGTTTATCCAAGACTTCTCCAAGGTAGCGACATCGTTAACTCATTGACCAAGAAGAATCAAGCTTTCCACTGGGACGAAAGGTGTGAGAATGCATTCAAGGATCTAAAAGAGAAGTTAACGTGTGCACCAGTGTTAGTTATTCCCAAAGGGAACGAAGAGATGACGGTATACACATATGCTTATTGTACCGAACTAGGTGCTGTATTGATGCAAGGAGGTAGGGTTGTAGCTTATGCTAATCGGCAACTGAAATCGAATGAGAAAAGGTATCCTACCCATGATCTGGAATTGGCAGCGATCGTATTTGCATTGAAGATGTGGAGACACTATCTTTTGGGAGAAAGATTCCAGTTGCTTACCGATCATAAATCATTAAAGTATCTTTTCTCACAAAAGGATTTAAATCTTCGACAGCAGAGATGGTTAGAGTTATTGGCTTTATATGATTTCAATATCTCATACACACCCGGGAAGGGCAATGTGGTAGCTGATGCATTGAGTAGGAGACATGCCAGTTTGAGGGCTATGTTTCTGGAATAGAAGTAACTAGAGTATATCGCAGGATATGATTTTAGGCCTAAGTGTGAATTAGATCCAGAGATGTTAGCAAGTCTGACGATTAGGCCGACTTTGATTAAGCAGATCGATTCCAGTCAAAGGGACGATCCTAACCTATTGGAAATCATCTCCAAGGTAGAGATGGGTATCGATGGTGAGGAGATGAACAAGTATGGATTTGATAGGGAAGGATGGCTTCAAAAGAATGGGAGACTAGTTGTACCCAGTGTTAATGGATTGAGGGATAAAGTGCATAGAGAGTGTTATCACTCGAAACTGACTATACATCCCGGTGGTAACAAAATGTATTGGGACATGAAGCAGACTTACTACTGGGAAGGGATGAAGAGAGATGCTGGAAAGTTTATATCCATGTGCACGAATTGCCAGCTAGTTAAAGTCAAGCAAAAAAAGCCTAGTGGTTTGTTACAACCATTGGAAATTCTAGAATGGAAATGGGAACAAGTCACAATGGATTTTATTGATGGTTTGGGTCATGATAGTATTTGGGTGATTGTGGATCGATTGACCAAAAGTGCGAGGTTTATACTGGTCAAGTCGACAGCAGCTAAGTTAGCAAAACTGTATATGAAGTGGATGGTGAGATTTCATGGAGTACCTAAAGGTATTGCGAGTGACCGAGATCCATTATTTACTAGTGGGTTTTGGAAGAGCTTACAAGAGGCTTTAGGGTCAGAATTACATCTCAGTACCGCATACCATCCTCAAACCGACGGTCAAACAGAGAGGGTGAATAGTGTATTAGAGGATCTCTTAAGAGCTTGTATATTGGATTTTGATGGATCATGGGATAATCATTTGCATCTGGTTGAGTTCGCATATAACAATAGTTATCAGTTAAGTATTGGTATGGCACCATTTGAAGCTTTGTATCCAAGACCGTGCAACTCACCATCATGTTGGTTGGAGACTGGTGAGAAGTTTGTGCTTGAGCCAGATGTAATAAGAGAAACGTCAGATAAGATAAAGGTTATTCAACAACAAATGAAGGCTGCCTAAGATAGGTAGAAAAGTTATGTTGATAAAAGGCGAAGAGATTTGAAATTCTCCATTGGCGACTTGGTATTCCTCAAGATTTCTCCATTAAAGAGTGTGATTTGATTTGGTAGGAGAGGTAAGTTGGCACCAAGGTTTGTTGGTCCATTTCCAGTTCTCGAACAAGTTGGGAATTTATCATACAAAGTTGGATTACTAGACAAGAGCGGGAGTGCACAACGTATTTCATGTTTCCCAATTAAGGAAGTTCGTGCATGATTCAGATATGACTATTTCACCAGATCAGTTATATGGTATCGAGGTAGAAACCAAGGCAGTTGAAAACCACAGACTGATTCACATTGTTGGACATGATACGAAGTAACTTCGGAGGAAGACGATAAGACTAGTTAAGATCCAGTGGGGCGATGATGAGAACGACTGTACTTGGGAAACAGAGGAAAGCATAAGAAAGTCATATATAGAACTCTTTGCCTGGTAAGGTTTTATTAGCAATACATTTATTCAGCATGCTAGGGTAGGCATGTTGTGTTTATTATGTATGTTTGATTATTGCAAATGGTTGATAGGCATGCAGGACCCTTTGTTGTTTTCATAGTTAAGGATTTTCGGGGGCGAAATTTCTTAAGTGAGAGAATGTAACAACCCGCATTCTACGCATCGAAGGATCGTAGAATATTTATTTCATTTTCATACAAAGTCATATGGTCGTGTAGCTTTGGGAAACGACTATTGGGGTCATTTCCCATGTTCACGATTTTTGCCAAATTTTAATGACCGTTTGCCCCTGGTGAATCTTGTTTCATCTATAACTTTTCATTGGTAAGGAGTTTTAACCTAAAGCCACTTCCATTGGTTTCGGATGATGGTTTACCTTTCCGTAAGTGGTCGCATTAATCAGATGAACTTACCATTTGGGAGATATGGCTGAAATAAGGTTTGGAAGATAGAAAACAGCTTAATCGGGCTTAACAGGGTAATTAGCGGATGAGCCCATAACCCATTTCGAGATCAGGTTTATAGGAGGGCTGACAGGGTTTGGGAAATCAAATTTATTCATTTTTCAACCGCCACTTATCATCTCTTCCAACCTAGCAATGGCCTTCACCGTCTAAATTCATCCTTAATCACTTTCTAATCACATATTAGCCAAATCTACGTCTAATTAAGACGGATTAGCATAGAAATCGAGATAGAGCTACTAGAATACATTGGGACCTATGCCAAATCAGTTAAAGTTTCAAATCTAAAATTTATTAGTAGCTAAGGTGAGTGATTTGCACTTTTATTCACTAATTAAGGTAATTAGGGGTGATTAGTGATAATTAGTGAAATTATGCATTATAAAAATATGGAAAAATATTTAGAAATTCTAAAATATTATTTTATGTCACTGGTGAAAATTTGGATAAAGTTTTTTAATCTTATAGTTAAAACATGCTTAAGGGGATTAAGCAGAAAATCATGCTTTTTGGGTATGTTTGATCTAAAATATTTCATGTGATTGATATTTTGGTGTTTTTGGTTGATTCTACATGTTACTACTGTTTTTTGGTATGTTTTGTGACTTCACAGTAAGGTAAGAATGGTTGAAAACACCGTCATTTGGAAAATTAGCATGTTGGAAAAACTGCAGAAAACCGATTCTTGAAGGGGATATGCTCACGATTCCTGAAGGGGTATGCTCACGATTCCTGAAGGGGTACTGTGAAGTCACAAAACATACCAAAAAACAGTAGTAACATGTAGAATCAACCAAAAACACCAAAATATCAATCACATGAAATATTTTAGATCAAACATCCCCAAAAAGCATGATTTTCCCCTTAATCCCTTAAGCATGTTTTAACTATAAGACTAAAAAACTTAATCCAAATTTTCACCAGTGACATAAAATAATATTTCAGAATTTCTAAATATTTTTCCATATTTTTATAATGCATAATTTCGCTAATTATCACTAATCACCCCTAATTACCTTAATTAGCGAATAAAAGTGCAAATCACTCACCTTAGCTACTAATAAATTTTAGCTAAGGTGAGTGATTTGCACTTTTATTCGCTAATTAAGGTAATTAGTGGTGATTAGTGATAATTAGCGAAATTATGCATTATAAAAATATGGAAAAATATTTAGAAATTCTAAAATATTATTTTATGTCACTGGTGAAAATTTGGATTAAGTTTTTTAATCTTATAGTTAAAACATGCTTAAGGGGATTAAGGGGAAATCTTGCTTTTTGGGTATGTTTGATCTAAAATATTTCATGTGATTGATATTTTGGTGTTTTTGGTTGATTCTACATGTTACTACTGTTTTTTGGTATGTTTTGTGACTTCAAAGTAAGGTAAGACTGGTTGAAAACGCCGTCATTTGGCAAAATTAGCATGTTGGAAAAACTGCAGAAAACCGATTCTTGAAGGGGATGTGCTCACGATTCCTGAAGGGGTATGCTCACGATTCCTGAAGGGGGGTATGCTCACGATTCCTGATGGGGTATGCTCACGATTCCTGAAGGGGGGTATGCTCACGATTCCTGAAGAGTGTATGCTCACGATTCTCAAAGGGGGTATGCTCACGATTCTTGAAGAGGGGTATGCTCACGATTCCTGAACGGGGTATGCTCACGATTCCTTAAGGGGGTATATTTACGATTCCTAAAGGAGGTATACTCACGATTCCTGAAGGGGGTATGCTCATGATTCCTGAATAAGGTATGCTCATGATTCATGATGGGGGGTATGCTCACGATTCCTGAAGGGGGGTATGCTCACGATTCCTAAAGGGGGTATGCTCACGATTCCTGAAGGGGGGTATGCTCACGATTCCTGAAGGGGGTATGTCATGAACCGGGGGGTGGTTATGAACCGGGCAGGTCACGAGCCACGAACCGACCCTGACGAGGACCCCGACCCCGACCCGAACTAAGATAATGACCACAAATCGAACCAAATTCAAATTTCTGCCACGCGACGACAATTGTGAACTCTTATGAAGATTAATTACAATTCAACCAAAACCCGAGATGCAAAGGAAGTCCAAATGAGAAGTTATTTCTTAGGATCTAGATGGGAACCGACGAGATAACTTCTAGAGTTGGGCTTTGATGCGAGACGTGTGCAAAGGGGTTATCGATATCTATAACTTTGGTTCACCGATGAAGAGAGGTGGCATGTAGACGAACCAGAGCCAGGGAAGTGTGGACTGGTTGGCTCTTAAGCTAGAGCTAGTGATGTGAGGACTGGCTAGAGTTATTGACTATTGGCCATGGAAGTATGGTCATAGCAATAGTCGACGGAGTTGTCGTCATGACCCCAATGGATTTGGTGATCAAAGCAGTGGATATCGTATGCTTTACGCACCTAGTGAGTGATGTGTGGATGATTGCTATGTTTGACGTTTTCTATCACCATGACATGCACACTCCCATTTTACACTTTATGTTTGTCTTACCTTACAGTACTGTACATCTTGTTGTGCTAACTCTTTGGTTGCAGGTCCAAGTTCAGGTATGATTATTTATACCTGTTATTGTTTTATTTTGCTGCTATCGCTCATACCATACTTTTGTCTGACCCAGAGTATAAGGTCTCTTCTTATTACTCTGGGTGCTCCTAAACGAGCAGACTAGGGACATTGTAACAACCCGTAAAATCTGAACCAAATTAAAAATTTTAAATTGGCTATTTTAGTGGATTTTAAATATTTAAAATAAATATTTTAAATAATAACGAAGAAAATGGTGTTTGAATCGACGCTTGAAAATAAATATAATTATTCGGAATTATAAACAAGGCCTGAAATGGCGCGGTAGTTTCAAAATTTGAATTCAAACTTTGACTGACTGTACCAGGTGCAAAACAAAATGGATTTTAGTGAAACCAAAAATATTTAAATCTGTTAGTGGATATCTTTCTAATGAATCTGAAAAATCGAAGTTTTATAGCGGGAAGCAAAAGTTATGGCTAAATGAATTTTCAGAAAGGTCGCTACAGAGTTTATATAGCCCGTGAAAATGGCCATTTTTCAAACGACCTCAGAATTCGATGAAACCACTTTTGTTGGATCCGGGATGTCAAATTATTGCTAGGTTTCAAATTTCATAATTTTTGAAGCTAGTATGTGAGCGTGGCAAAGGAAAATGTGTTTGGTCGATTTCAATTAAATTGGATCGACCAGAAAAAGGGCCATTTTTCAAACGGTCTCAGAATTCAACGAAACTAGTTTTGTTGGGACTGTATCGTCAAAACATAGCTATATTTATTTTTCGGGAATTTTTAGGATCAGTATGTGGCCCCGGCAAATTGAAATGTACGTTCAAATCAAATATTGAATGTTTTATATTTTAATTTGAAGGAAAACTGACTGAAACAGTCGAATGGGCCTACGAAACATATCCCATTGTGTTCGGAATGAGGGTATTTAGCTATGGACGACAGTCGTTGGGTTTGGATTGGTTTTAGTACGTGAAGAGGGGTATTTTTGGATTTTTTAAATATATAAGTAAAATGAAAATCTCTCATTGGTCAGCACGCACTCTCTCTCCCCGTAATCAAAGTCGACGCACGGCAGAAAATGCTCCCTGCCTTCTCTCTTCATTTTCTCCCTCTACAAGCAAAATCAGTCCCTCCTCCAGTTGAAGATTTTGAAGAGCTCGAGACGAGCTTCAAATCCATGTAGGGATTGGATTTTTTCGTTCAGCATTCAAAGAGAACAGACGCCTCGAAGTTCAGATGTTCAACCTGCCGCCGAGACCCTTACTCGCCGTCGAACTGACCAACTCCCCCCGGTGCCTGAGCGCCCTCCGCCCCCCGTCGACGCTGCGTAGCCCGATCGTCCTACCCCTTCACGAATTTCACGAAAAATCAATACCTAGTTTCGAACCATTTCAGAGAGGTAACAACTGATTTAATTTCAACTATTCTATAGCACTTTAAAGCGCTATGGTTTATGATTTCACGATAAAAATCATATCTTTTTTCTATGTTGATGAAATTCAGTGAAACAAGAGACAGTGGACTTGTGCGGACGTCTTCTACATTCTAGAAGAGACCAGATATTTTTCTGATCCTTCTGCTATTTTTGGTGGAGTGGAACCCAATGTGAGATTTCTGAATTATAAACGATATGGAAATGACGATGTATAAATTATATATTCAAAGTATGAGTTATATAAGCGTTGTGCACCTCATGTATAAGTGTTGTATAAGTTGTATGTTCGATGTATAAGTTGTATGTTCGATGTAAAAATTATAGGTGTGTTGAAATGGAAGTGAAATATACTTATATATATATATATATGCCCCTCGTCCACAAACCATTGATGATATTTATTGGTTGTGATTGGTGTGAAAATTGGTTGATAGCGAATGGTTGATTAGAATTGATTGTGGTTGAAATTGATTGATTGTGGTTGAAAAATACCCGTTTGTGGTTGAGAATTATTTGGTTGAAACCACATAGGATTAGTTTGTGGAAAAGAAAAAAATAAACATGCCGCCTGCGTGCGAACTAGATGCATGAAATCCCCATTGTCAAAAGCTGCGAGACTTTAAGGTGGAGCGAGGAGCCCTACTAGGGACGGTCCCGGTTTTAACTACCCTACCGTTATGCTACCGAAATTTTCAATAATATCCATGTATTAGAATTATTTTCATGTGTTGAAACTATATTCGTGTGTTGAATAGAAATTCATGTGTTGAACGACATTCATGTTTTGAAAGAAATTGTTTTATAATAAAAATCATATTTTTATCATCCATATGAACTATATAAAATAGTCGTGTTTTGAAAGAAATTGTTTTATAATAAAAATCATATTTTTATCATCTATATGAACTATATAAATTAGTCCTGTTTTGAAAGAAATCATTTTATAATAAAAATCATATTTTTATCATCTATATGAACTATATAAAATAGTCGTGTTTTGAAAGAAATCGTTTTATAATAAAAATCATATTTTTATCATCTATATGAACTATATAAAGTAGTCGTGTTTTGAAATAAATTGTTTTACAATAAAAATAACATGTTTATTATATACATGAAGTGTAAAAAAAAATAGTGAAGTGTTGAAATAAATGTCTGTTGGATAAAAATAACATTTTTATCAAATGTATGAAAAGAAAAATGGTTTTGAAATCGAAGGATAGATTATATATATATATATATATATATATATATATATATATAATCAAAATAAATCGAATAACGAAGCTGAAGATCGTGTTTTGAAACCATGATTTCAAACGATTAGTGCGGGAGATCCGACCATCGAATTTTCCCGAAACGGAAACCGTTGGGTTTGCTTTGGAAATATCTTTCTAACGACACCCACTTTGTGAAGATCCAACGGTTGGATTGTCTGGAATGTTTAATTCAAATCTGAAGAAAAACAGCGCCAGAATCGATTATATTTATATGTATATATATACATATATATAATTAAATTAAATCGAATAACGACGCTGCAGTTCGTATTTTGAAATCGAAACTTCAAACGAGTGTATCGGGAGATCCATCCGTCTTCCCAAAACTGGAACCGTTGGATTCGTTTTGAAAAGATCTTTCTAATGATATAAATTTTGTGGAGATCCAACAGTTAGATTTTCAGATATGTGTAAATCAAGTTTGAAGAAAAACATAGCCACGGCCGCGTTATGGCCTGAAGCGTCGTTTGAATAAATTGGCTATTTTTAAATAAATAAAAATAGCGATAAATCATTATAAAATATTGTAAATGATATGGAATGGAAATAAACCGAACTTACCCGGTTTATTGGATATTTGACGGTTGAGTGTGAAATTTATAAACTAACTGAAGGTTAGCTAAGTCAGATGGTTTCCTGGGTTTTGATCTGACGTTGGTTTCGGCCTTCGGGGTTAATACTTGGGAAATCGTTCTCTTACTAATTTACGGTTAGTGAATGATGAATTGGGATAAGGCGTATGTTGTGTTTGTGTAGCACTTGTTTATTATACACGCGAGTTGCTCAGAAAGACCGGGCTTATCCAATTCTGAATAACTGAATCGACGATAAGAAGTCGAGGATGAAGATGGTGATTGAAGACCGGAGATCTTCACCTCGGTTGGATGATAACTGATGTCCTGATTGGGAGGCATCCCGAAATATGGATAATGAGTGGTGATCGTCCAGACGTACGTGAAGATCGATGGGTATGCGAGGTATATAGTGCCTCCGGTTTCGTTCAGACCCAGAATGGACTTGTAAATGGACCGTGTGTCTGACATTAGAATTCATTCTGTGTGATTGATGGCATCGGTTGCATGGTGTGAATTGCCTGTGTGGCATGCTAAGATGCAGTGATCAAGGCTTCTGTTGAAAAGCAAAGTCTTGTGGTTGATGATCAAAGCACCGCCTGTGTGGCATAGCTTTGTGTATAACGTTAATTCACGAGCCTCACACCCCGGTATGAACCAGAAACGGGAGAGGACATTAGGGAGGACATGTGTTTCCTTCTAGCTAGAGGTGGTGTTAGTGCTTAAACTGGCTGACATTTATATTATTTTCACCTATGTGGTTGTTGCTGTTGCGAGGCGCCTCAGTTATATCGGTCGATCCGGGACCGATGGAGTCATTCGTTGGCTCATATACGCCCCCAAAGGGTAGGGAAACGCAGTGTTCGGACATTTTAATCCACATCGGTGGACCGGCCCTGATGATCCAAGGGCCCACCTGAGTCTAGGTCCTGAGACACGGGCTAGAGCGTCTCGAAGCGGTGAGGACTATCTTTTGCCTTGGTTCATGACGGAAATCCAATTTCCAAATACGTGACTGTGCGGTTTTGATTGTATACCTATATATGGCGACATGATATATGGTACCCATGCCGTCTATGATTGATATTTATGATTGTGTATAAAATTAGAAACTAACTGGAAACGAGCTAAGATGGGTGGTTTCCTGGGTATTGGTCTGATGTTGGTTTCGGCCTTCGGGGTTAATACTTAGGGAATCGTTCTCTTACTAATTTACAGTTGGAGTCTAATTAAGGATTAAACGACAAATCTACATTTTAAGTGATTTTACTTTACACGTATTAAGCATATCTTGGCCATTATAAGGTAAAACTCTATCCTCCGGTTTGTGTTGCATTGTGTGATGGGAACTGAGTCTTATAATGGCTTCATTTTTATAAAAAGCATTGTGATGTTTAAAAGATTTACTTGTTGTAAAGCACTGGCAATCCAATGGAGTAAACCTGTTTCGCGAAAGTGGCGCGGTCCTGTGATTAGCCATATTATAAAATATGTTAAGTAGATTTCTCATACCAGTCCCATGACTGACTCGTAGTTTGTTTCACTTGCAAACTCGGGTGCCCCTTTTTCTACACAGGCAGCCTTGTGTTCAGGTTTTAGCAGGCTCTTTCTGGATAGCTGGAGCTGAATATGGATTCTATCATTTATCTCTTTTTATGCTGTTCAGCTCCTATTGTACATATTATGTTTATTTTCCGTTGTGGACACTTATGTATAGCTGAACTGTATTTGTACTAAGTATGATCCTATATACTGTGTAACTCTGATGATTGCGTTTATCCAGTGTATTCTATTGTACATTATTTGGTGTATTTATTTATTTCAGTTCTGCTATTATCTGTTTATGTGTTATATTCCAAAGATTACCCTTGTCACTGTCAGAAAGGGGTTTGGGGTCGTCACAGACGTATTAGGTGGTTATGCACGAGTAGTTGTTTGGAGACGATCAAGAGGCTTCTACGTACTATTTACGTATATTCTCCCTGTGTTGTTGATCATCTCTGCTTTGGGCATTAGTACTCGAGAAATTCTCCCAGTGTTGTTGATCGTCTCTGCTTTGGGCATAACAAGACAGGGAGAATTTCTACCATAGCACTCGGGAAATTTCTTCCCTTCGGAGCATACGTTTGAGCTAGCACATTAGACATCTAACCAAACTCTCTGTCTTATGTTTCCCTATGAGCTCAGACATCTGCGCTGAAGCCTTGATCAATTTCTGCCCCTTTTAGCTGTTGCTCTTCCTCCTCTATCACAAAGCTCTTCCATGCATCATTATCTTCAATATATATGTGGTTTTATATCACAAATCATAACACTCCACCTCGATACAAAATCACATCATCAAGCAAACTTACAACAATCAACAAATAAGTCAACCTATCTCTCTCAGTGAATATCAAATCTCAATTAAAACCACATTACAAACTTCACTCATTGCCTGCAAAAGATTCATATTCCACATGAGCTGCACCACATTAGACCAACGGTCTCAAAAGCGTTTGTAATAGCACAAAGATCTCCATCTTTTCTTTGTGGATTTTCCAAATCGGCACCTGTCTACCACTTGACCTAACCTCATTCCCTAATCTCTATCGTAGCCTCGAGCATCATCAACATGAAGACCTCTATCTAAAATACAATCCTCAATCCTAAGATCATCATTAGCGATCGCATTAATCTCTCTGCCTTGGTATGGACTAAATTCTTCAACTGTCACTCGCCTTCCAAATTCGACTATAGATCCGGTCGATATATAAATGTTTCCATCCTTCAAAGCACCTCTCATCTTAGCTCGACTATCTTTCTTCACTCTTAAAACTCCACATCGTGTCTCATAAGTGCAACCACGACGATCCAATTACCGAGGGAAATAATATTATGCGAATAATTGGGGATATTTCTAGCTCTTGAGACTTTCCTAACCACACCATCATGCATACGAAACCTGATAGATCCAATACCAAAAACTAGTAGCTCTACTCTGTTGGTCGTCCTAATCAGATAAACATTCTCTTCATAAGAGGAAAAACACTTCATATCACTACATATATAGAAATTGGCTCTTGAATCCATTTTCTAAGGATTAACTTCACCAAAATAGGACATCACAAGAAGCATCACTGTTAGTACCTTCAGCAAAACCAGCATATGCATTATCATTACTATCACCATGTGTAACCTTCTTCCGATCCTTTTTATAGGCACGATACTTTCTACATATGTGGCCTTCCTTACCACAATAATGACTAACAATAACAACATTAGCTTCCTTCCTCTTCCACATTGTATCTATAACAACTCACCCTGAATGGGCCTAAATTCAATCCAAGGAAGGCCCATTGGAACTTAGATCCATTCTAAGCAGATCGTTGGTTACTATTAAGAACTAGTTAAAACAGAAATAATAGAGCAAACCAAATGAAATTGAAATCTCACACAGTGGAAACGATAAAATATAAAATCAAAAAATAGATGTATCATTAAAAGAAAGCACCACAATAAAGCTTACATGAATATCTCAACATTTATAAAAGGGTACATCACAATAATACTGATAACTATCCCACAAATAAAATGTACTACCATCATAAAATAATAATAACTATAGATCCATCGTCCTCCATCGTCAGGCCCATGACTTCATCGATTAAGCAAATAATCCCACTACTAATACATTATCATGTCAAGAGGAGGGAGGTCAGAACAAAAAGTTCCGGTGAATGAAAATCACATAAGTTTTAATGGAATAACTATTTACTATATTTAGCAATATAAAATTTTTACATTATGTCTACGCATCAATCATATTCATTTATGCGACGGACTAACCTGCAACCACTTAAGGTCTACACTACTTATTTAAGGTCGGATTCTCTATGATCACTTAGTACCCTTTGAGGCAGACTATCATTGGTCACTTAAGGCCATCGTTTTATATTTATTCTTGGGCGGATTCCCACTATAACTTAATACCCTATGGAGGAATCCAGAAATTTAAGACTCCGTCTTATAACCATCAATGTTATTAAATATATTTTCTCCATTGTAATTCAAGAAATAGTAATTTGCCACTTAATACTGGGCTAAGGTAGACACTTATCATCATTTAATACCTCTTTGGTTGACCCGTGCATTAATACTTAACTGGTATTACGGGTGAGCTCCTGTTCACTTGATACGGCCCTTAGACAGAAGGTCCCCGTACATGATTAGCGGAGCTCTTAGTAGCACATCCCTAGGTCATCGCTCACTTAGTCCCTAGATAAGAAGTGGACACTTCCGGAGAACTACCTTACTCACATGCCATCATTTTACTGGGACATATAATACCATATAAGAGAAAGGCAGACCCATGACCATTTAAGACCTAATAAGGCGGGTCTCATGACTTTGGTCCAAAACCAAGGAGCGAACCTTAGGAACGGACCCAATCCTAGCCACTTAATACCCAACAAGGCAGGCCATCCACTTACTATCTTCTCAAGGCAGGCCTACCTCATGCACATATATATACGCACATTAGACATCTCACATTAAACTGACCACTTGTAGATGCTGAATGTAACGACATGTATTTTCTACGGTATATAAATAATTTATTTAAATAGTGGTTTGGTTATTTAAAATGACCAGAATTTAATAATATTTAATATTTAATTAATATAAATAATATAATAATATATTTAATTTCTGAAATAGTCAGAAATAGCGGAATTCACAACATAGTGTGAATTGGATCATTTGTGATATTTAACTCAGTTTAAATTGAATTAGAATAACGAATATATTATATAAACGACGGTTGAACATATAATTATATTATAATTAAAATCGAGCTCGAAATGGCGCTGTAGTTCGTAATTTGGCGATTTGAACTTCAACTGAATGTGTAGGATTCGTTTTAAATTGGATTTCTGTGAAACAAGAAACGTTAGGAGCTGGTGAAGTATATTTTTCTAGTGGAAGAGAAAAATCGGGATTTCATTGTGTAGATTTTGATTTATGTCCAAATCAAATTTTAGAAAAGTCGCTATGAAATTCCTTTATAATTTATATCAATTTATTTATATTATAAAAGGATTTTATATATAAATCGAATATCGATATAACTAGTAATTTTGAAATATCGAGTTATAAATTCAATTGGAGTTGTATGATATTCTAATGTGGATATGTAAGATATATTTAGTCTTAAATATTTAATTTAATTATTTTTAAATATATTTATATATTTAAATGGGTTATTTAGAGCTTTAAAAATAGCCAGTTTTGCAAATGACCTCAGAATTCGACGAAATCAATTTTGTTAGATTCGAAATGGTAAATTATTGTTAGATGTCAAGTTTCGTGATTTTTTAAGTCTGTATGTGGCCATACGGGATTTTAATGTGAAATACAGTTGATAATTTGACCTTTAAAAATACGTTGTGTGAGCAAACGGAGTCGGAATTGGACGAAACCAGTTTCGTTGGGACCGTAAGGACGAACTGTAGCTGCATGTCCATTTTCATGACTTTTGGGTATCGTATGTGATTATAGGAATTTTTATTCGTCAAATACACCTAGCGAGTGCTTCAAATAAAATAAATTAATCGATAAAAAAATAATAAAACAATTCTATAAATACCCTCACTTTCTCTCTAACCCTAAGTCTTTTTCTTTCTATAGTCAACCAATATTTCTACTGCTCTATTTCTTCATAAACGTGAGTTCATCGTGGAAATAAAATCATACAAATTCAAATAAAATTGTATAAATCGATCCACATATATATATATTTGACATCCTCAAGCCGTGCTCTCTATTCCCATAGGTATTTTTAGTGGTGCGATCCAGTTTCTGTTGAGCTCGAAATTAGGCAATAGACCTAGGGATGACGATTTCAGAAAATTGAAGCACGGATGCAAGTTTTCAATAGGATATTTGGGATCGGGGAGGAATTCCGCGTCTGATATGCGAATTTTGTGGGTTGCGGTGCTAGAGTTGGTCGATGGGTTTCCAGCTGGTAGTGCGTGGAGAGGGAAGAGTCGCGATCTGCTAACTGGGCTCGGATGCAAGATGGTGATGCTCTTGAGATGGAGGTGATGACGAGAATGGGTTTGGTGTTTGCGGTTTTGTAGATGGTGGAGAAATGGGGAGGTAGGAGGAGCACGAAGGAGCGGTGGGGAGTTCTGTTGCGTGTTATGTTTGAGTGCAGTAGGTACCGGGGAAGAAGAAGGGATTAAGGTGCAGGTGCGTCAGGTTTTTAATGGGCCGTTGTGGATTTTAAGGGTAAAGCCCATATTTTAAATAATTATTTAGTTAATTTAATTAAATAAAAAAGTTGACTTATATAAGTAATATCTTATGCATACGTAATCAGAATCCCACGAAACAAGATCCGTTGGGATCGTATGGATGGTGGCTACAACATGGAATTGACCGGAAATGAATTGGAGCTTGTTCGGATTTATGGTGAAATTAAACGCTTGAATCAAATCAATGACCAATTATCGTTATTTAATGATAACCGTCCAATGTGAGTAAATCTCACTAACTCTACTCAATTTACATTTTTATGAAATATTTTTAGAATTCATAAATAATGGTTGTTCGCTGTGTGTTGGCTGTTTGGTTGAACTGCTAGTCAGTTGATTGAAAATATAGATAACGATATAGATATAAATCATTAATCAAATATTGATTCTGTTTAGAAGAATATTTCATAGTGAAATGAAATTGATGTTAATTTTATTTTTTAACATCTGTGGATGCAGGGAAACAGGTCGAGGAATCCAACTGGATTCCTCAACATTTATTTTACTGTTTTTCATATATTGTGTTATATGATGTGATATGAAATCTGTTGTTGATTTTATATGTTGGAATGATACCGATCATTGTTATATGGTACGTTAAATATCATAAGGAATACTGGAATATTAAAAAGGAAAATTTAAATGTTATATTGAAAAAGAAATATTTAAAAAAATTAAAAGATTTTATAAAAAGAAAACTATTTATTTAGAAAATAAACAGATTAAAAAGGAATTTTTATCTGTTAAATAAATAGAAGGATAAAAGGAATATTTATCTGTTAAACAAATAGAAGGATAAAAGGAATATTTATCTGTTAAACAAATAGAAAGATAAAAGGAATATTATCTGTTAAATAAATAGAAAGATAAAAGGAATATTTATTTGTTAAATAAACAGAAAGGTAAAAGGAATATTTATTTAGAAAATAAATAAGATATCATAAAAGGAAATACTTGAAAAGTGACAAGAATAGTATAAAAGAGAATTTTATATTTGAAAGGTTTAGACACGTGCTTCGCACACGAGTATAACATGATATGGGTTTAAAATGAAGATTTTAAATAGAATCTATTCTAACAGATAGATTGAGAAGATAAATTTATAAATAATATTTTATAAATAAAATAAAATGTTTATCATTGGACAAATAGAATTTATAAGTCGGGACTTATATAGAGAAGTAAGAATCGATTTCAACATCGACAATTGAAATCGAATAGGGACGTAGAGTTAATCAAAGGAGTTATTCAGTTAGAGTTAATCAGTTAGAATAAATCGATTAGAGTTAGAATTAATCGAATTAGAGTTAATTGAACATAGTTAATCGAATTAGGATTAACTGAATATTAGTTATTTAATTAGAGTTGATCGGATATAGTTATTTGAGATAGAGCTAGTCAAACATAGTTATTCAGGTTGAATTGCCATTTCGTACGACTGCTAGCGTAATTCCAGGGCTGCAGATAGCCTACGGCAGTCAGATGTTTCCTGAGGGAATCAGGCGTAACCATTGTGATCGGTGCGATCTAGAGTCAAGCAAATGGAGTTAAATCGAATATTAGCCATTTGAAATAAAGTTAAAATAGACATAGTTATTCGAATATAAGTTAATCGAATATTAGTTATTTGATAGGAGTTAAATAAGTTGAGTTAAATAAGATAAGATAATCAAGTAAGTTAATCAAGTTGAGTTAATTGAGTTGAGTTAGTCAAGATGAGTTAATCAAACCGAGTTAATCCAAATGAGTTAAACTAAAGGAGTTATTCAAAATAATTTATTCGAATAGAATTAAAGAAGTAAATCGAATATAGTTTATTTGAAAGGAGATTAATCGAATGTAAATCATTCGTAGAAAGTTAATCGAATGTAAATCATTCGAAGAGAGAATATCGAATATAGTTATTCGAAGAAAGGGTTATCGAATATAGTTTATTTGAAAAGGAGTTATCGAATAGAGATTATTCAAAAAAGAGAATTATACATTGAATTTGATTATATCGAATTCGGGAGAGTAATACTTACTTTCCATTTTTTTATCAAGATTTACTTATTTATTAATAAACTAGTGGTTTAGTTATTTAATTAAATTAAGGAATAAAAGTTATACTTTGAAGCTAGATATTTCAGAAGTAGGGATTATAACGCTATAGTTATAATAAATGTTTTCAAATAAGAAGTCGATTCGTAAATAGAATCCGAGAGTTTCACAAGGAAGCTTGTTAAAGATTTGAAAGGTGAATTTTGTCTATTTCGAGGTTAGAAATGTTGTTCAGTTAAGGTCTGAGAGGTAGTTATACCCCAACTTGATTGGCTTCGTCTTTAACTAAGAAATGGTTAAGGTTCGATAGTGAAGGTTGATTAAGTAAGTTTAGTTAATGAGTGTAATGGTTTAAATTGGCTTAGTGATGTTTTATTTAAATATCTGTTTAAATCAAATGAATAAATTTTGGAAACGTTTTCCAAATATAATCAAAGATATATTCTAATCATAGAAAATGAAATGTTGATGACAAAGAATACTGGAATGACAATGATACGTGAAATAGAGATGGAAATGTTTTCCAATGATTGATGACGTATATTTTCTAAATTTAGAAAATAAGAAATGTTGAGTATGTAGAAATGGGAAATAAATAAATAAATGATTAATTTAATTAAAGAGATTAATGTTAATTGATGATTGACCGATCGAATTTCTATCTGGAAATAAGATCGTTGGTTGTACACCTATTTTTCTTTGATAGTTAAATCACCGACTATCGAAGTTATTGACCATTTTTCCATTGTCAATATGGAGAGACCGGGATCAGATTCATTATCTAAAAACCACTATGTATGGACGTTAGCGTTGCGATCAAATATGATGAAAATATTTGAAGATGGAGTTATGCAAGGGCTATCCTGTTTACAGAATAGTGCCTTCGGTTTGTCCAGTCCCAGGACAAACGTGAATGGACGAATGTCTGACAAAGTATATCTAACGGATCACGTAAGTTGATCTCTTCAAACGTACTTACGTTTGGCGGCGGAGGAATTCGTTTCTCTTAGCTTTATACCAGTGGTATTTTTGCGGGAATCAATGCCTGATTTGGCAGGTATGACGATGTGGCATTCAAAGCGAAGGGTGGTCAGATGTTCCAAAAGATACGTTTTGACCTCAAGCCTCATCAACTGGGAAATGACAAAAATCGGGCAGGTAGCATGGCTAGGTGGGTCGCTCCCATTAGGGTGTATATCACCTATCTAGACAAAATCCACTTCATTCTTTTATCTATTATCGATGCTGTCCCTTTTCGGGAAACGGTGGGTAGCTCCCAACCGTTGGTGATATACATTCGATACACTCAAGCGAAATGAGTGGTCGGTTATGTGTGGGTCGGGTTGCAAGACATTCTTGTTGAACCCATTGTATTCGCCTTTAGCGATACACTATCGACAGGTGGTCCCATACCTTGTCATAGTCGGAATCCAATCTTCAATAAGCGCCCGCTGTTTTGTTTGTATACTATATATGTGGAACGTGAGATGCAAGTGTTCTACTATATTGTTATTTACTTGTGATTAGACATTGTTATAATATCAGAAAAGTATTGATTTCCAAAACTGTTTTGGCGTATCGTAAGGTAAAAACCATCCATTTTTATGTGTGGATCGGTCTTACGGTTATCTTTTCTTTTGAAAAGAATTTTGAAAAGTTGAATCAAATGATTTGAGCTTACTCACACCAGTCCCATGACTGACCCAGAGTTTATTTTGTTTTCCCTAAACTCTTGGGTGCGCAAATTTGTATGGGAAGTAAAGCAGTTCAGGTCTTTACAGATATACTTGGAGGAGCTTGAAGCAGGAGGCTTCATGATTATATAGCTATTGTTATTTCCGTTATGTGTAAGTGTTGTACTCTGATAATGTTATTGTATATATATACTGTTTTATTTCAAAGTTATGTTATATATTATATTTTATTCGTCCGTTGTGAGATTCGTATGACTCTGATTCTGTTTTGTGGTGATTTTCTTCTACTTCTATTCTAATTTTCTATCTTATGTATTCTCACCCTCTAACTTCTTTCTATTAATGATCAGGTATTTCCGATGTCTGAATAGTCAACATGGTAGTTTTGTGTTGATTCTCGGAGTCGAAAATCCTAGTTCGTTACACTGAATTTGTCGGGGGGTTCTGTTCAAGCTTCTACTACAAGTTGAGTTTAACCTCACGTCTTAGTGTATAATTATAACTACCTATGACACCTATACCTCTCACATTTACCAGTCTTACTTGTAGATGCTGGACATCCCAGTCGGTTTCGAGCAGTCTTCTACTACAAGTAATGGTTAACTCGTGTTTGGGTGTCTAAGTAAAGTCACTAACTCACACATATGCAAATTTCCTATGGGGACACTTAATCTCTATTTACCTAATTCAAACATGTTAATACGTTCTAATACGCATTAATATTACATTATAAATATATAGTAATAAATGAGGTGTAAATCAAGCATGCGAAAAGAAGCATCCTAAGTCATTTGAAATGTCAATCCTAACAATATAATAATGTATTTTCCTAACTTTTCCAATCATAACATAAAATATATATTTACATTTTAATAACATATAATAATAAACATTCACAGCATAACTTGTAACCAAGGCTTGAGTGATTATCCCAATAACGAAATAGAGACAAGGTGCAATATTTCCAAATACATATGTAAAATCCCCCTTTTGGTACTAATTCACTTTTTATGTATTTTTTTGTATACAAAATCTTGATACTTTAGTGGCTTGCAAATAATACGTTAAAACAATCTATTTTGAAAATATATGTTTAAACATATTCAATTCACAATACTCAAGTTCTTAAGCTTTTGCAACAAAGTACATATACATGAATTTACAAATTTACAACGAAGTGAATTAGACCACTTTAAAGGATTATACAGACACCCAAATGCAATTTTTTCATTACATCAATAGTCTAAACCTAAATACAATTGACTGGCCATTTAAGCAAACAAATATAAATAATAAGGGATTTAGGGATTTGATATTGGTTTGTTTTTGTATAAATCCAAATCCCTTTTGGGTACACAAACCACCAACATTCGAATAACGGCACCGAACATCCCATCTCTCCTTTTCTTGCTTCCCTCCTCGAGCCAACAAATTGACCTTCCTTCTGCTGTACCTCCTGACAACGACCCCTCTCGATCTACCGCCTTCCTCGAGTAACCCTTCTGGACCATACCAAGTCAACCCTCAATTGAATTGTCAATGCGTTTGGACTTCCCTTTTTCAGCATTTGTCATGCAACGCAGGGAAGTACACACCCATTGATATGCAACCTACATTTTCTTATGATGTAATGAATCATGTTATGGTAGTCCTTGATGCTGGCATGTGTGTAAAGAAACCCTGGCTAGTTTCTTCCTCGACAAACCCCTTTCCTTTAAAATAGTTTTGTAAAAAGTCAGATCTATTTGGAAGCTTGAAGGGGAGCTTAGAATTAAATCTGATGGCGTTCTTTTCTTGTTTCAATTTACGTATGAAGAAGATAGGAAGAAAGTTCTTATGGGGGATCTGATATTTATAAAATGTAAGAATTTATAATTAAACCACATTATCCTCATGTAAGTAATGTTTGTGGAATGGTTAAATCAGTTCCAGTATCGGTTCAATTTTCAAACATTCCCCTATTCACATGGTCACATACTGGGATTAACTGGTTAGCTAGTAGGCTTAGGAAATTAATTTGTTTAAATGAAATGACTGAAAAATTAAGATATTGGAATAAGCAAAGTGCTTTACTAAAGTCAAGCTAGATAAAACGCTTTTGGATGGTTTTTTAGTCAAGCTACCGGATGGAGGGACACGAAGGATTAAAGTTAGCTATCTATGAAAGCCTCATCTTTGTACTAAATGTTGTGTGTTTGGCCATAATGATGAGGAATGTGATGGAAATAGGGAAAAGAAAATCCCACAAAATGATAATATCAGTGTCAAGAAAGTGACAGAAGGTTCACAAACAAGAAAAACAACTCAGTTTAAGGATAATGGTCAAGAAAAAATTGGTAACACTCCAACACTGAACAAAAGGGAGAACATCCACAGCAAGAAAGAAAATGCATAGAAAGCTTCAACATAGCATAAAGTTGAAAGAAACAAGAAGAAAGATACTTTTGAAACTCAGAGAATAGCATATAGGGTGAAACCCAGCTAATCCCATCTGTCTAGTGCAAAGGGTAAAGATATCAGCATGGCATATTATATGATTGAAGAATGGGAAATAATTGAAAAGGAAAAAACAGGCAATAATGAAAGGAAGCAAGAAAGTCAGTCAAGCAAATTTATAACCACAAATCATATCCTAGTAGTTATCAATCTTGATCCTCTATTAAAAAAATTTGCTTTGAATCACTTCAAGTTTTTGAAGTAGACAACTCAAAGACGAATAATGAACAAGTAAGTGATAATACAAAGAAGAATGACAATCATAAGGATGTTGAATGTTTGGAAATATCTTAATCTGCAACTGCTACTTTGGGAGACTTAAATGTTTTGATAGAGGTAAGTGCTAAACATATAAATGCAAGAAGAAATTCCCCTCAATGATGGGCATGACAGTATCAACTCTGAAAGCTGAGCTCTCTCTTGGGCTGTGAAAGCGGTGCGGGTGCACTCCCATTAGTTGCCTTGCCTTGATAATAGCGCTTAAACTGCACTAAAGTTTCTGAAGTTCAAGACAAGGATAAAATCAATGCCTTTATTGCTTCTGGTTTTGAATCTACCATTCATCAACTCTTTTTCAGACTGTGTGCCACCATTGAATGTAATTTTGATACCAGCATCGATGATGATCTTTAGGAGCAACATGATCAAGTGAAACAACAGCTTCATGATAAAGACAAGGAAACTGCTTCACCAATTGCAAGTAGAGATTGCTTGCCCCAATTCAATAAGTCTAACCCTTATAGAAAAATCTCTTCACCACCAAGGCATAAAGAAGCTACTGAGTCATGTCCGTTTGAAGTTGACAAAAGCAACAAAGAAATGCAAAGTAGAAAAAAAATGCAAAAACCAATAAGCAAACTAAGTTTGACTCTCCTATGTCAAACAGTGCTCTCACCGGTAATGACTCAAATACGATCGTGAAAAAATCGAAAACAAGAAATGCTGACAAACACATTGAGTTTAATAATGTTGCAAAACATATTCATTTGGTAACATTAAAGGAGCACACATGGACATCAAGTTGGATAGATGCAAACTTTTAATCAGGAAATACAATCTCACTACTCTGGTATTGTTGGAAACAAAACTCAATGAAGTCCTTATGGTTAGAGATGCCACGTAAACCCTGATTGGGATATGTTACACAACTTATAAGATGCAAGTTATGGTAGGATTTTACTTATCTTTGACCCTACTGTCCATAGGTTCACCAAAGTTTCGTCCTCTTGTCAATTTATGCAATATCAAAACTTGGATGTGCACACATCTATTTTATATTATTTCACATTTGTATATGAACATAATTCAACTGCTGCCAGGGATACACCCTTCCAAATGTTGCCTACATTGAGTCAATGTAAACACCCTTGGCTTGTGTATGGGGACTTTAATTCTCCTCTAAAAATTTCAGATAGAGTTGGAGGCTCTGTTGTTTCACTTCTGAAATAAGGCCCATTAATTTAGTTGTCTCCTACTCTGGTTTAATTGAAACTAATACCTATGGAACTGAATATGCATGGTATAATTGTAAAAGGGATGGTGTGCGTACTTTTTTTTAAAATTAATCATGCTTTTTGCAATATAGTTTCCCTTAACACATGGCCTTGCTTATTTAATGAACTAACAATGCCAATTCTCTATGATCGTTCACCACAAATTGTTCACTTAAATGAAAAGGAGAATACGAGATTTCCTTGCTTTAAATTTTTTGACATTTGGACAAAGGATCCAGATCTTCTTGCAATTGTTAAGAAAATCTGGGATGTCCCTTGCTATGGTAATGCCATGTACATTTTTTAAGAAATTAAAGCTCTTAAGAATGTTCTAAAAGATCGGTTAACTAAAAAAATTAGGAGTGGTAACTTGCAATCAAGCTTGCTCCAGCGCCAGCATGAACAAATTCATAATCACATGCAACAAGACCGTTCAAAACCTAACCTTTCCAGAATATAGTTTGACCTCTCTTGTAAGCACAAAGAAGCTCTTCTCATGGAAACATTGATGAGCAAACAAAAGACTTAAATGAAATGGTTTGAAAATGGGGATATAAATTCTGCTTATTTCCATGCTGCTTTGAAAACAAAACAAACTAACTATGCTATCACTGAACTAATAGGCAGGTACATATTTCTGAAACTGGTATTCAAAGTGATTTTATTTAGTATTATTCTAACCTATTTGGCAATGTTACTAATTTTGAACCTGAAATTGAGGAGATTAATCCAATGCTACGGCCTAATCTTAACTCTGATCAGTATGAATGCTTGTGCAACCCAATTTCCGATGTTGGGATTAAAGTGGCAATGTTCTCACTAAATCAAAACTCATGTGGTGGTCCAGATGGATATAGTGCGTGTCCTACACACACTGTTGGAATATTGTACAAACTGATGTTTGCAATGCCATTAAACAGTTTTTTAAAAGATGGCAAATGTTGGAATCATTTAATAACACTATTATTGCACTAATTCCATAAGTTAAAAATGCCAGCTTAGTAAATGCTTTCAGACCCATTTCTTGTTGTAACACTATCTACAACCGCATCACCAAAATCATTGCTAGTAGATTCAAGCATGTACTACCTTCACTCATATCTGCTAATCAGTCTGCATTCTTTCCAGATAGGAATATTATTGGTAATTTTGTACTTGCTCATGAATTAATCACAGAATATAACACTAAAAACATTTCCCCTAGAGTAATGCTCAAACTTGATATAAGGAAAGCCTTTGATACATTACAGTGGAAATTAGTTATTAGAATTCTGAGTTATATGAATTTTCCTCCATGTTTTAATGCATGGATATATGCATATATAAGAACAACACACTACTCTATCAATGTCAATGGTTCCCCTATTGGCTTTTTCGATAGTAAACAAGGCATAAGGAAGGTGATCCAATTTCATCCTACTTATTCATTATTGTTATGGAGTTGTTAACTAGGATGATTGATAATCTAGTAGGCAACAATCTCTTTGATCTGCAACCTAAATGTAAAGACGCTTGCATATGATTTGATCATCTTTTGCAAACCAGACAACAAAACTCTGATCAATATCATGAAAACCCTGGATAATTCTATCTTATGAATGGTTTGAAAATAAACTATGATAAATTTGATATCATGATTACTGGATTTTGTCAAATTCAAAATAATTATATATAAAACCTGTAACACCCCGTATTTTCGGTGAACGTCAAAGTAACAAATTAAAGTATACTTAATTTTTAATAGAAGAATTAAAGGAAACGGGTTACGCCATTGCATTCTTCTCAGAATTCTGCTTAAGATAGAGTCCAAGTTTGCGTAAATCGGACTCCGTATTAAGAAGTTATGGCACTTAGAAATTTCATGAATTTAAAATAAAAACCAGCCCGAATTCAAATTTAAAGTTTCGAAATTCAAATCACACTTCCGGGATAGGCGGGAAATTTCCTGCCCAGGACACAGGTCGACCAGGGGGTCAACTGGGTCGACCTGGGTAGAACAGGTCGACCATGGTGTAACAACCCGGAATTTGGGGCCAATTTAAAATTTTTATTTTAGGAATTTTAAGGGATTTTGAATATTTGAAATAAATTATTTTAAGTAATAACGACTAAAAATTTATTTTAATCGAAGTTAATAAGAATATATTTTATTTAATTATAAAAGGAATTAGAAATAGCACGGTAGTTTGAAAAGTCAAACCTGAACTTTGGCTGATTGTACAGGATGCAGGATAAATCGGATTTTGGTGAAACTAAAAATATTAGAATCTATTTGAAAAATATCTTTCCAACGAATCCGAAAAATCGAAATTTCATAGCGGGAATTAAAAGTTATGGCCAATTGAAATTTCAGAATAGTCGCTGTAGAATTTCTATATATATTTTTAATATTAAAAATAGCCATTTTGCAAACGACCTCGGTTTTTGACGAAACCACTTTTGTTGGAACAGGAATGTCAAATTATTATTAAGTTTAGTTTTCCCAGAATTTTTCGAATTAATATGTGAGCGTGGCAAAGGAAAACTTGTTTTGTAAATTTTAGTCAATTTCGTTCGACTGGAAAATAGCCATTTTTCAAACAGTCTCAGAATTCGACGAAATTAATTTTGTTAGGACCGTATCGTCAAAGCTAAGATAGAAATATTTTTTCTAGATTTTTCTGAGTTCGTTTGTGACCCCGGTAGATTAAAGAGTACGTTCAAATTAATATTAAAAAGATTTATTTTAAAAATAAAAGAAACATGCTGTAAACTTTAGAATTGGACTTCGGCACAAGCGCCATTGCGTTCAGAAGGCGTCAAAACATATTGTTCGACATTCGTTGGGCTCCGTTTGGAGATCGGACGGAAAAACCCAAATTTTGGATTTAATTAAATAAAAAAAATACACTCATATACCCATATAAATACGGGGCTACTGTACGTCCGTCTTCTTCCTTCTCATTTCAGCCGCCATGAAACCCATTGCCCTTCGAATTTTCAAGCTTCGATTCCTCCTCCTCCGCTCAAAATTAGATCACCTCGTAGTGTAACTTTTTGAAGTACTCTTCCTCCTCTTTGATTCCATACCAAAATCTCCCCGCCCCATTGCCTTTAGCCGCCACACCAGCCCTCCAAACCCGCCGCCATCGCACCCCCCCCCCCCCAGCCCCAACACACGCCGCCGCGACCCCCCCTCCAGGCGCAAGCTTCCCCCTCCTAGCCCTCCGACGTCGCGCAATCCATTCTGAAAATCGTTGAGTATATCTTCTGCAAATTGGATTTAAAGATTTGAACAAATCTGAAATAAAATGGCAAGGTAATTTCATAAGAACTGCGACGTCTATAAGTGTCGCAAAATTGTAGTTGTTGATTAAAAAGTGATATCTAACCCATACGAATTCTGAATTCAAAAATTTCAGATCCGTGTGAACCGAGACATCGAATAGGATTTAAAAAAAAGCAATTGGAACAATTTCTGCACTCGTTTGAATTTCTAATACTGATCCAATCAAGGTGAGATTCTATTTTAAATAATTAAATTAATTTAATTATTAATTTTCCTTTGTTATTAAAATAATTGAATGGTGAATGAAGTAGATTTGAGATGTGATAATATTCTAAATGATTGTTTGGTTTATCTATGTGTATAATTCCAGATCTGTTAGTTAAAAATTTCAGATCTGTATGTGATGAAAATTTGAATAATCATTTTATTTAAATTTTGTCGAATCATGTTTTGTTGATATTCTATGAATCATGTATATATAAAAATATCACCTTGTTCATGTCTTTGAATTAAATTAGAAAATTTCAATTCAATGCCACCTTGTTGTTATTTGATTTGACTAGACCTTTTTAGTTCAAATATAATATTGATATGATGTTTGTAGGATTGAACTATGATGATATGAAAGAAATTACATTTATATTTAATGTAATTAGGGCATGAATTTTTCACCACAACATAAACTACATTTTCTCTTAATGTAATTAAAGATTAGATTTTTGCATTGTAAATAAAAAGATTAGATTTTTGCATTGTAAATAAAAAGATTAGAATTTTGCATTGTAAATAAAAAGATTAGATTTTTGCATTGTAAATAAAAAAGATTAGACTTTTGCATTGTAAATAAAAAGATTAGATTTTTGAATTGTAAATAAAAAGATTAGATTTTTGCATTGCAAATAAAAGATTTTTGCATTGTAAATAAAAAGATTAGAGTTTTGGTCTTCTCTTGAGATCACTCCCATTTCTTTAGAGAGTATTCCTATTGTCAAAAATTACGCGGACGTACTTGAAGAAATGGACAATTTACTGCCGCGAAGAGAAATCGATTTCAGAATTGATCTTGTTCCAAAAGCAAGGCTTGTAGTCCATGCTATCCGAAGGATGACCCCTAAAGAAAAAGAAGATTTGAAAACCCAAACTAAGTAGCTCTTATGGAAGGGACTCATCCAGCCTAGTTTTCCCAATTGGGGTGCAGCTATGGTGTTTGTCCCCAAGTCTAACGGTGCTCTAAGGCTCTGTGTAGATTACCGCGACCTTAATAAGCAAACATTGAAGAACAAATACCCCTTGCCTCGCATAGATGATTTAATGGACCAATTAAATGGAGCCAAGGTATTTTTGAAGATGGACCTAGCCACGGGTTTCCATCAACTTCGCATAACCAAATAATGCATACCTTTGATAGCCTTCAGAGGTCCTGACATATTCTACGAATGGCTGGTAATGTCGTTTGGCCTATGCAATGCTCCAGCCTACTTTGTTGGCTTGATGAATAGAGTCTTCCGAGGCGTTTTAAACAAATTCGTCCTAGTCTTCAGTGACGATATCTTAATCTATTCTAAATCCAAGGAGGAGCATGAAGGGCATTTAAAGGAAGTACTGGAGATTCTGCAAAGAAATGTTCTAAAAGCGAAATTTTCCAAATGCACATTTTGGCAAGAGGAGGTAAAATTCTTAGGCCATGTTGTATTAAAGGAAGGAATTGCTGTTGACCCAAGTAAAATTGCCGCCATTCGAGATTGGAAGCAACCCAGTACACTCACTGGAGTAAGAAGCTTCCTGGGATTGGCTGGATATTATAGGAAGTTCGTCAAAGACTTCTCCAAACTGTCTGGCCCATTAACAAAGCTTACCAAGAAACACACCAAGTTCATCTGGACAACGGAGTGCGAGGAGGCCTTCCAAAATATAAAGTTGAGTTTGACCACTGCTCTCGTACTAACCATCATCGATGGCAACCAAGATTTAGCCGTCTACACTGATGCTTCTCAAAGTGGTGGTCTTGGCGCGGTATTAATGCAAAAAGGCAAAGTTGTTGCTTATGCAAGTCGTCATTTAAAGCCGCATGAGAAATATTATCATGTCCATGACTTAGAGTTGTTGGCTATAGTCTTTGCTTTAAAGATTTGGAGACATTATCTTTTGGGCGAAAAGTTTGAATTATTCACAAGCCATCAATCTTTGAAATATCTCTTCGATCAAAAGGGTTTGAATTTAAGGCAGCAACGATGGCTAGAATTTCTTGCAGCATATGATCTCGACATCTTATATACTCCGGGGAAAGCCAATGTTGTGGCAAATGCACACAGTAGAAAGGATGCAATTGTTGCAAGCCTCATCATTACCCCTTCTTTGATTGATAAAATTTCTCCTCTTCAGAAAAATGATGTTTTTATTCGAAAAATTATTGAAAGAATTCAAGAAGGTGAAAACACGAACTTCCACCAAATGATTGCAAGGGAGGATTTGTTTTCCAAGTATCCCAGAGCTTATAAGGGAAGTTTTGGATGAAGGTCACAAAAAAAAGCTTAGCATCCATCCAGGCGTGAGCAAGATGTATCAAGATCTTAAGCGCACGTTTTGGCGGAAGGCTATGAAGAGAGATGTATCCATTTATGTGAGTAGATGTCCTACATGCCAACAAGTAAAGAGCGATCAACAAAAGCTTGCGGGATTGTTGCAACCAATGGAGGTTCCAAATTGGAAGTGGGACCAAATCTCTATGGATTTTATAGATGGTTTGCCTCGTACTAGGAAAGAAAATGATAGCATATGGGTGATCGTGGATCGCTTCATCAAGACTGCTCATTTCATACCTGTCAAGTCCACTAGAACTGCTCAAAGTCTAGCGCAAATTTATTGCAAAGAAATAGTCGGGCTACATGGGTAATAAAATTAAATCTTTCCTTTTCATCATTATCTGAATGAAAATTTTCGTTTTCTAAATAATAATAAAAGAATAATCTTTTGTTTTAAACAGAGTTCCTAGTAGCATTGTTAGCGATCGTGATCCTATTTTCACTAGCAAATTTTGGGAAGCATTCCAAAATGAGTTGGGAACGAAGTTAAATCTTAGTACCGCATATCATCCTCAGACAGATGACCAAACTTAGAGGGTGAATCGCATTCTTGAGGATTTCTTGTGAGCTTGCATACTCGATTTTGGAGGTTCTTGGGAGGATCACTTGCATTTAGTTGAATTCTCATACAACAATGGCTATCAAGGAAGTTTGAAAATGTCTCCATTTGAAGCCTTGTATGGTAGGTCATGTAGATCGCCAGCATGTTGGGTAGAAAAGGAAATCGTCCTGTTTTGGGCCCAGACATGGTTCGAGAAGCTTCGGACAAAGTTGACTATATTAAGAAGCGATTATTGGCCGCCCAAAGTAGACAAAAGAGCTATGCAGATGTAAGAAGAAGAGAGTTGGCTTTTGAAGTGGGTGACTATGTCTATTTGAAAGTTGCTCCAATGCGAGGTATAATCTGTTTTGGAAAGACTGGAAAATTAGCACCTAAATTCATCGGCCCCTTTCCTATTCTTGAAAAGATTGGTACCCTTGCTTACAGAATTCAAATGCCCGACTGGTTGCCTGGGGTGCACGATGTATTCCGTGTATCTCAACTTCGAAGGCATATCAATGATCCGGACCTAGTTATGGAGGAAGCAGCACAGCAAGATTTGGAGATTACTCCAAGCCTTGCAGTGAGAAGGGAGCCACTGAAAATTATTGGCAAAGAGACTAGAGAGCTGTGAAATAAAAGAATCAACCTAGTCAAAGTGCAATGGAGCAGTGATCCTAGAGACTGCACTTGGGAAACTGAGGAGAGTATCAAACATGCCTATCCCAAATGCAGAGTGGATATCTCCGATTAGATTTTGTTTTGAGGTACACTTAAAACATTTTACATTCTCTGTGTTGGTTCCTACTCTTCTACTTTTCCTTTAGCCTTTTCGAGTACGAAAAGTTCTTAAGCGGCGAGATTGTAACAACCCGGAATTTGGGGCCAATTTAAAATTTTTATTTTAGGAATTTTAAGGGATTTTGAATATTTGAAATAAATTATTTTAAATAATAACGACTAAAAATTTATTTTAATCGAAGTTAATACGAATATATTTTATTTAATTATAAAAGGAATTAGAAATAACACGGTAGTTTGAAAAGTCAAATCCGAACTTTAACTGATTGTACATGATGCAGAATAAATCGGATTTTGGTGAAACTAAAAATATTAGAATCTATTTAAAAATATCTTTCCAACGAATCCAAAAAATCGAAATTTCATAGCAGGATTTAAAAGTTATGGCCAGTTGAAGTTTCAGAATAGTCGTTATAGAATTTCTATATATATTTTCAATATTAATAATAGCCATTTTGCAAACGACCTCAGTTTTTGACGAAACCACTTTTGTTGGAACCGGAATGTCAAATTATTATTAAGTTTAATTTTCCCAGAATTTTTTGAATTAATATGTGAGCGTGGCAAAGGAAAACGTGTTTTGTAAATTTAGTCAATTTCGATCGACTGGAAAATAGCCATTTTTCAAACAGTCTCAGAATTCGACGAAATTAATTTTGTTAGGACCGTATCGTCAAAACAAAGCCATAAATAATTTTTCTAGATTTTTCTGAGTTCCTATGTGACCTAGGTAGATGAAAGAGTACGTTCGAATTAATATTAAAAAGAATTATTTTAAAAATAAAAGAAAAATGCTGTAAACTTCAGAATTGGACTTCGGCACTAGCGCCATTGCGTTTAGAAGGCATCAAAACATATTGTTCGACAGTCGTTGGGCTCCGCTTGGAGATCGGACGGAAAAACCCTAATTTTGGATTTAATGAAATAAAAAAATACGCTCATATGCCCATATAAATACGGGGCTACTGTACGTCCGTCTTCCTCCTTCTCATTTCATCCGCCACGAAGCCCATTCCCCTTCGAATTTTCAAGCTTCGATTCCTCCTCCTCTGCTCTAAATTAGACCACCCCGTAGTGTAACTTTTTGAAGTACTCTTCCTCCTCTTAGATTCCATACCAAAATCTCCAAGCCCTATTGCCTGTAGCCGCCGCACCAGCCCTCCAAACCCGCCGCCATCGCACCCCTAGCCCCACCACACGCCGCCGCGATCCCCCCTCTTGGCGCAAACTTCCCCCTCCTAGCCCTCCGACGTCGCGCAATCCGTTCTGAGTATTGTTGAGTATATCTTCTGTAAATTGGATTTAAAGATTTGAACAAATCTGAAATAAAATGGCAAGGTAATTTCATAAGAACTTCTATATCTATAAGCGTCGCAAAATTGTAGTTGTTGATTAAAAAGTGATATCTAACCCATTCGAATTCTGAATTCAAAAATTTCAGATCCGTGTGAATCGTGACATCAAATAGGATTTTTTTTTTAAAAAGCAATTGGAACAGTTTCTGCACTCATTTGAATTTCTAATACTGATCCAATCACGGTGAGATTCTATTTTAAATAATTTAATTATTAATTTTCCTTTATTATTTAAATAATTGAATGGTGAATGAAGTAGATCTGAGATGCGATAATATTCTGAATGATTGTTTGGTTTATCTGTGTGTATAATTCCAGATCTGCTAGTTAAAAATTTCAAATTTGTATGTGATGAAAATTTGAATAATCATTTTATTTAAATTTTGTCGAATCATGTTTTGTTGATATTCTATGAATCATGTATATATAAAAATATCACCTTGTTCATGTCTTTGAACTGAACTAGAAAATTTCAATTCAATGCCACCTTGTTGTTATTTGATTTGACTAGACCTTTTAAGTTCAAACATTATATTGATATGATGCTTGTAGGATTGAACTATGACGATATGAAAGAAATTACATTTATATTTAATATAATTAGGACTTGAATTTTTCACCGCAATATAAATTACATTTTCTCTTAATGTAATTAAAGATTAGATTTTAGCATTGTAAATAAAAAGATTAGATTTTTGCATTGTAAGTAAAAAGATTAGATTTTTGCATTGTAAATAAAAAGATTAGATTTTTGCATCATAAACAATAAGATTAGATTTTTGCATTGTAAATAAAAAGATTAGATTTTTGCATTGTAAATAAAAAGATTAGATTTTTGCGTTGTAAATAAAAAGATTAGGTTTTTAAATTATAAATGAAATTTATACCGCATAGAAAATAACATTTATATATGTAATTAAAAGACATGAAATTTATACCACATAAATAGAATTACATATTTATATGTAATTAAAGAAATAGAATTTACATGTAAAATAAAATTACATTTTTATATGTTAATTCAGAATGAGAATTTGCATTGAAAATAAAATTGCATTTCTACATGTAATTAAAGAATAGGATTTTACAAGGTAAATTGAAAAACAAGATTTGACATGTAATATTAATTACATTTCCAATGTAATTAAAAAGTAGAATTTGACGGTGTAATTAAAATCACATTTTTAATGTAATTTATAAAGATGAAATTTTTCACCATTATGTTAATTACATTTTAACGTAATTAATAAGAGAAATTTTACAATAGAATTAAAATCACATTTACAATGTAATTAAAAAGGGGATTTTACAATGTAATTAAAAAGGGGATTTTACAATGTAATTAAAAAGGAGATTTTACAAAGTAATTGAAAGATAGGAACTTTACATTATAATGTTAATTACATTTACAATGTAATTAAAAAGAGGATTTTACAATGTAATTAAAAAAGAGGATTTTACAATGTAATTAAAAAGGAGATTTCACAAAGTAATTGAAAGATAGGAACTTTACATTATAATGTTAATTACATTTACAATGTAATTAAAAAGGGGATTTTACAATGTTATTAAAAAAGGGGATTTTACAATGCAATTAAAAAGGAGATTTTACAAAGTAATTAAAAGATAGGAACTTTACATTATAATGTTAATTACATTTACAATGTAATTAAAAAGGGGATTTTACAATGTAATTAAAAAGGGGATTTTACAATGTAATTAAAAAGGATATTTTACAATGTAATTGAAAGATAGGAATTTTACATTATAATGTTAATTACATTTTAATGTAATTAAAAAGGAGATTTTATAGTGTAATTTAATGATTAAAAGAGTAGAATTCAACATTGGAAAAGAATTTACATTTTTAATAAAAGAATGAAAGAACAAAAGAATGAAACTCAATGTTGAATTATATTTACATATTAATGTAAATAAAAGAAATAAAAGGAGGAATTCATCATTGAATTATAATTTACATTGTTATGTAAATAAAGGAATGAAAGAATAAAAGAATGATATTGGACATTGTAATAGAATTTACATTTTTATGTAAATAAAAAGTTAAACATTTTGTATTTATATTTATATATAAATATAATTAAAATTAAACGAACCGAGCGCGGTAGTTCGCGTTTTGAAATCGTACCTTTAAACGACTATACCAAAAGATCCGACCGTCGGATTTTCCCAAAACTGAAACCATTAGGACCATCTTGGAAAGATCTTTCCAACAATATAAACTACGTTAAGATCCAACAGTTAGATTTTGATAAATGTGAAAATCAAAATTTGTTGAAAACAGCTCCAGGGTCGCCCATTGACCCGAGGCGTCGTTAAATAAAGATTTAATTATTTTAATTAATTAAAAGTAGGGATTAATCGCTATAAAATAATATTAATGATAAGGAAGGATTTTCATTACATATATTCGAGAATTATTTGGAAATTCCGAGTTTAATCTCATTCCAAGTAATCAAACGGCATTAAGAATCGATGTTTGGAAGACGGCGATTGAAGAACGTCAATCTTCCCATCGAGTGGACAGCGATCGAGGCCCCGAATTGACTTGCTCCCAATTCAAGGGTCATGGTAATTGTCCAAACGAACATGTTGATTGCACGGATATGCGGGTACCTCCTTTCCGGACTGGACATTCGGGACAAGGTTATCTCTAGTTTCGTTCAGACCCAGAACGGGCTTAAAATGGAATGTGTGTCCGACATTGTACTCCTTTATATTGTATTTATTGATTTTCTGCCGAACGTATGAATGATTGGTGGCGGAGAATTCATTCTCTTGCTTAACAACCTTTTGTATATTTTGGCAAAGGATTGATAGTGTGATATAGAGTGACAGTGTGGCATACCAAGATGCAATGATCAAGGTTTCTTGTTGAAAAGCAGAACCATGTGGTGACGATCAAAGCATAGCTTGAATAAGCATAGCTTTGTGTATTACGTAGCTTCACGAGCCCCACAACCCGGTTGAGTCTAAAACGGGAGAAGGGAACGCAGGGAGAGCAGCACGTTTCTTTCTAGCTAGAAATGGTGTTTTGGGTTTTTACACGGCCCGACATTTTATTTATGTGGATGGTGGAATGAGGCGCCTCGGATGATAGGTCCTATAGGACCGGGGAATGTGTGTTTAGGAATAACTAATCCGCAAAGTCGTATGTGTGGACTGGCCCTGCAGCTTTCCAAGGGTTCACTGCGGGGAATCCTGAGACATTAGCTAGAGTGTCTCGAATCGGTAAGGAGCTCCTCCCTAGCCTTGACTCATGATGGAAACCCAATTCCCAATATGATCCTACGGACTTGATTGTATTACTAGTATGGAGACATAGCAGTATGGGGTACTATGCTGCCTAGGATCAATACATTTATTTTTGAAATGTTTTTATATACACTAATAATAATATCAAATTCGTTTTTATCGTACCAAGCATGTTTAATCATCATAAGGTTAAACTCTATCCTCTGGTTTGCGTTGCATTGTGTGATGGGACTTGAGTCTTATGATGATTCCATTTTTCCAAAAGCATTGCGTTGTTTTACGAATTATTTATTTGTTTGTTCAGTCACCTTAAATTATGCACGGCAATTCATTTGAAATAAACCCGTTCTGCATTAGCGGTGTGGTCTTTGGATTTGCCTTATTACTATTAGTTAAATTAGTTAAGAATTCTCACACCAGTCCCATGACTGACTCGTAGTTTGTTTTTTTACCTTTGCAAACTCGGGTGCCCTCTTTTCCTCATGAGCAGCCAAGTAACAGGTTTAGCTTTCTTTGGAGTTGCTATCTTGGAGCTGCTTATCTATCTTGGTGTTGCTTATTTAGAGGTGCTTATGTTGGACCACAAAGACTACCTATCATTTATCTTTTGTTTGCATTTTATCTTTAGACTCTGAGACATCCAAACTTATTTTATTTCCAGTTGCTCCATCTTGAAGTTGAAACTATTTCCTTTTTGTTGAAACCTGATGTAATAATTTAGATCTCTGTGACTGTGGGATTCTGTGTTTGATGACATTCATATTCCGCTGCTATGATGTTGTTATTCTATAGTTTTCCTATGCTATGTTGTATCTATGATCTGTATTGTTGTATTTATGTTGTATTCCAAATGATTATTCCTTACTTTCATTCCGTGGAAGTTTGGGGTTAACACACATGGGGTCGACCTCCCCCCTTTTCCAGACCCGCGGAAAGAATCGTTTTTCTGCATTTAGAAGCCCGTTCTGGCCAGATTCGTTGCTCCTAAGCTATTTAAACACTCCCAAACCTCACTTTCTCTCCACACAACTTCATTACGCCTATACACTACCCTAATTCATATCAAAATAAATCTAAGATGGGGTTATGCTACTCAAGTCCTTCGTAGAAATCAAATTTAAAATTCTAGTAGAGATTCAAAGGCCAATTCAATGACTTCAACAACTATTTCTAAGAATCAAATCAAATCTAAATTAGAAGAACAAATAGTCTACTTCAAGGGAGAGCTATTCAGTTTCAGAATACAGATCCTAGAATTCAAGACCCTTCTGTTATTTGTAAGTTCACGTTACTTTCAGAAATAAAAGTTAATTGTGATTCTGACATTGTAATAAATCTGGATCTGAGATTATGCCTATTTCTATCTGTCATTCTATATCCTTTGGATCTATCTCGTTGATAATATAATGTCCATTCTTTGTCTCTTCTTTCCTGCTTCCCTTTTTGTTTTATAGCCAAGCTACTACGAGCCTGAGCCAGATCTCATAAGAGATGAATGCACGTTGGAAATAAAAATTGGGCATAAAATATGATTTGGACACGACCAACGCTAAAATTTGGGAAAAGTATTAAATTATGTATAATTGGGCATAATTGAGTTGTAACTGATTTGAGGACATAACACATGTTATATTCAAAACATAAAGTGTATCGAACATATGACTTGGGATTTGAGGCATAAAGTACTGGACATATGACTTGAGATTTAAGACATAAAGTATTGGACATATGACTTGGGATTTGGGGCGTCAATTGAACTGTAGATATATGGCATAGTACGTTGTGGTTTAAGATCTAAAAATTAGGGCATATATATATATATATATATATATATATATATATATATATATGATAGTTTATGAATTGGAAGAAGAAGATTAGGGTGTATAGTGATGTATGGCTTAGGCATGAAAACAAGATTTGCCTTTGTTTTGTAAATCATTTACTTTTTAGATTTGAATACCTAAATCTAACTGTGACATATAATAAAATGGATATGAGAATATGCCTGATGTAAGTTATCCTTTCATTGAAATCTGTGCTTGAGTATATATATCTTTGGGAATCATTTTTTACTACGAAACTGGTCCAATCATATCTATCCTTGTTGTATATCGGAATTGTAATCCTTTTTAAGTTCATGATATAATTCTTATCATATATATATGTCTGCGATGTATTCCTTGCAAAATTTGTCTTTTTAGTACATCAATTTTATTTGACCAGTGGTTCTTATCATCATATGACTACGCCTATCCTTACAATGTTCCATCTTGCTTCTCCCTTTATATTATGAATCTTGAGTTGAATCTCAAAATACGTACATTATGAATGCAGGGGAAGTTGGGTATAACATGAAATTGACATTATTTGGCATAATTTGGAACATGTAACATGGCATAACTGTTAAGATGCAATTTGACATGAATTATGGAATATGTAATTTGACATATTGAACCTAGAATTGGCATGAACGACAAAGTATGAAGTTGGCATATAAATCAGGTTTTTGGAAAAATTGTTATTGTTGCGAATTTGGGGTAACTTGAGCATTAAATCTAGATTGGGTGTAAAAATGTAACATGACTAGTTTTGGTGAATTTGGTAATTAGCATGTAAAATCTAGATTTGGGTATATAGGGTAAATGTGTAGATTAAAGATGAACATGCCTAACCCGAGGTTAGATTGAGTTGTGGTGTAAAATGGCCCGGAACCGCCCGGCACATCCAGTAACTACAACAACACCTATCTAATGTGAGAGGTTAGTGCATCATGCCCAAGAAAAACCCGAGGTTAGACTGATTTGTGGTGTAAAACTGCCCGGAACCGCCCGGCACATCCAGTAAGCACAACAACACATGTCTAATGTGTAAGGTTGCTACATTAATAAATCAATTAATGCTAATATGAAAAGATGGATGGCTAGGGTTAAGTTAATAGGAAACACTTAACCGGTATAGCATGATAAATGGAAAGGGTTAAGTTATCACTTAACCAATATAACTTGGTTTGTGGTAGGGTTAATTTAACACAAGGAGGCGACACATAACCAAAGTAACATGACATGATGAGTAGGTGGGTTAAGTTAACTTGAATTGACTAATGACACTTAACCAATACAACAAGACGAACACGTGGGGTTAAGTAACAAGGAAACACTTAACCAATATAATTGGATGAACGGACAGGGTTAAGTAAATAAGGGACACTTAACCAACATGACATGATGAATGGGTGGGTTAAGTTAACATGAATGGACAACACTTAACCAATATGACATAATGTGTGGAAGGGTTAAGTACATATTGGGTTAGTGGGTAATATTAGTAAATATAGGCCCACAAAACTTAACCGTTTAATAAACATGTTTGAATCGATGGGAGGGTTAAATACATCTCGTGTAGGTGGGTAATATTAGTACATATAGGCCCACAAACTTAACCGTTAAATAAACATGCTTGAATCGATAGGAGGGTTAAGTACATCTCGTGTAGGTGGGTAATATTAATACATATAGGCCCACAAACTTAACCGTTAAGAAAACATGCTAGAATCGGTGGGAGGGTTAAGTACATCTTGTGTAGGTGGGTAATATTTGTATATATAGGCTCACAAACTTAACCAATAGGAAACCCTAGTAATGAGGACCCATTTCAGCAGTAACCAACATAGATGTATCATGATACCCTGAAACTAGGCAAGGTGGGGGCATGATTACTGGGTTGATTATAAGCGGTCAAAAGCAACGGCAGGTGGTACGTCAGTGTAGGTTCCGACGGTTTACGGGCATGCACGTACTCCGGAGTGGGAAAAAGTAGGCACTGGGTACTGGTAGTTATACACTGTGCATCTTGAATCGTGTCGGGTGGCTATCATAAGGAATGATACACCTTATGTTGAGACCAGCACAGGGTATCTACATGCAAGAGAGGGCTGATTGACACGGACATATGGAACATGAATACAAGTAAGGGAATCAATCCATAGGGTAGTAAGGGTACATCTAATATGTTCATGGCAATTAGGCTGATTGAGGTGGAATCCTCACGATAGATGTACACCTGAAGGCTACCACCATTTGCGGGGATTGGGATCACGTTGTAATATTATCATTTTATACAGATTACTAGTTGGGACACTAGTTAGGTGGTGCAGAGATATATATATAAAAATCAAAATAACAAAGTAGTAGCGAAGCAAAGAGAGAGTAGAAGCGCATTCAGTTTATCTTTCCTTATCATACCTTATGCTTATCCTATGTTATCCCTGTTATCCCTGTTATCACGGTATCGTCTTATATTCAGTTTATTCATGTCATGATGCTTTTGCCTGTTTATATGCTGAAAGTCACTGGACTTACCGGACTCATGTCTGACCTAGTTTTGTTTCGCCTCTTTTCTTCCGTTACCCCTCAGGTTCACAGGGAGGAAATGTTATCACTTAGCTCAGTTTTCTTTCTAAGCTCGAAGATAGTCGATGTATTTCATTTAACTCTCTCTTCCACTTCTATGGCCGGTTCACGCTTTATTGGGGAATATCATTGTTATTTTTATGCTTATTTTATGCTTCGAAGTTTTTAAATCAAGACAGAAGTTCTATGTATTACATTTAAGTGTGTTTGAGAAAATTGTTGTAAAAGCTTGACTGAATTAAGTTGTTTATAAAATGACTTTTTTTCCGCTGCTTTATTTGTCTATCTTGTAATTTATCTGCATATTTTACCTAAAATGCTCCACCAAAATTAAGGCATTCCCTTTGTGAGGGCCTTAACAGAGGTGGGGTGTTTCAAAACCTCACTGGTTTAAACTGTAGTAATTCTACCATATCTCTAACACCCCGCATTTTATGATAATAAAATAAAATATGATAATATAATGGCATGTAATAAGTTCATACACTGAAATGAAGAAAAGATTAATAAATTACATGCAATAAGAAGAAATGCAATGCGATTAAAATGCATATTTAAAAAAATTGAAGAGCCTCAAGAGTTTGGCTACGGGATTAGCGTTATTGCCTTCGTGGCGATTTTCTGGTCAATTTAAACCTATGGATTGCAGAAAACAGAGTTAAGGTGAAAGAGATACATTTAAATGAAGTATTGTAGCAAAACATGAGAATAAGGTAAAATAAGGAGAACAATGACTACCATTTTTTCTAAACTTACTAACAAAAGACATAATAGCTCAGTTGGTTAAGGCAAAGGATTTGCAACATAGAGGTCGGGGTTCGAACCCCAAAGGCTACATAATTTTTATCCTTGTTTTAGAGAGGGACAACTAAGCATACAGATATATGTACGTATATAAATTCAAATTTTGAAAGGATAAGAATGTGCATATAAGGAAATAAAGAATATATATATATATGAAGAAATATATGCATACAGGAGATAACATTCAAGATAAGATTGTAGTCAATGAAATATAGCAAGAATCAAATAACGGTGCAACAGTATTTGAATTTTGAAAACAAAACAAAAATTGTGCGTATATATATATACACGTAAAATGGTCGTTATAAGAATTGTATATGCATAAGAAGATTACATGTGAATATAAAAATTAAATAAATTCAAACATTCAAAATCAAATTTTTGCGCTAAAACAGCTTGCGGGACCCAATGCTGACTCAACACTGCGTATACGATAAGATTCAGCTAGATTCATCTCGAACCTGAACTATTTTCTTAACTGGGTTCAATGCTGACTTAGTGCTGCGTGTACGATAAGATCTTGAGCACCTATAAATAAGGCCATATAGCTAACCCTAAAACTCATAATTCTAAAGGTATGCTGAAGCTTTGCTGTTACTCTCTTCCTCTCCTCAAATCTATTCAGAAAATTTAGATTATTAATAAGAAGATTTTAAAATTCAAGATCTGGAAGAGATAATTGACGTTAATAAAAGATTGTTCAGATTCATGAAATGCAAGGTAAAATTCTAGATACAATCCATTCTAATTCTTACTCTTCCTTTCCCTTCTCTCTTTTAATGAAAATAATAAATCCATGGTCGTTAGGTTGTGAATCCGAATAAAGGGAAAAAACCATGGATGTTAAAACTGGATCAGATCCAGAATTGGGGAAAGCATAAAAGGTGAGTGGGTTTAAGCTATAGCCTTTAGATAATATTATGATTATCGTTTAGCATCCCCCTTTTTTTACAAATTGTGAAATTGCCAGATTAATTATAAATTATTGTTATAACAAGTTGAGATGTTAATAAGAATAGTTCATATGTTGAAACGGTTAAAGTATTAGAATGATTACATGTTGAGTAAACTTGTTAGAATATGGGCAATGATTACTGTTGTTATAATCATATGATTCACTTGGGGCATATTATTGATTGAACGACATGTTGGATTTAAATAATTACCCGATTGATTGTTTACATGTCAAAATAGAATTAAACATATGTTGAAAAGGACATGCGACAAAATATAGGCAAAAATTGGATGACATGTAAATTAGATTACTATAAACTAGATTGCAGTAAAAAGGATAATATGCCTAAAATTTTCATGAAATGGGAATAATTGTTAAAGAATGAACATGCCTAGTTCACAGTAATTTGACACTTCAATACTATTAGACACGAGGTTAGATTGCACTTGTGATAGAAGTCTGCCCGGAACCGCCTGGCATATCTAGCATTCACAAGTGGTAAATCTAATGCGAGGTGTCTAATTGCAAAATTGTAAACATTCAATGGTGCTAAGACACGAGGTTAAGTCAACTTGTGGTAGAAGTCTCCCCGGACCCTCCCGGCAAATCCAGCGTCCACAAGTGTTGGCTTAATGAGAGGTCTAGTGCTTATATATATATATATAAAGATACGGCAATGATGGTAATTAAATGTCTAACTCAGAAAATAAGAAATGAAGGAATATAATGAAATAAGTTAGTGTGATGAGAAGGAAAAGTGATATTTCCCTAAATGACATATTTCTGAGAACATTTTTGCAAGTTAGCCACAGTAAATAAAGAAAAGTAAATAAGTTACATGCTACCATGGATTTAGTACGTTATGAAAATAAATCATTGATTCCTTCTATCAAACTGATAAGGTGCATGAAGTGTTTTCCTCAATATAATAAGGAAAATATTTATGGTGAATGCACAATAATGATTTACATCAGTAAACGGTTTAAAAGGGGAACGATAATAACCTATTATAAATAAATAACATTAATGAAAATGTTGTATAATAGGTAGACTAATCCTAGGGGTAAGTGAATTTTATAGCTTAAGCTATAATAAACTAGTAAGGGAATGGGACAACTGGTGAATTGAGTTAAGGGACACTTAATTTTAAGTTAAGTAATCAGTAAAGGGCAAAATCTGAAAGCAGTAAAGAAAAGGGGAAAAATATATTGTACTTAATTATAAATTAAGTAATCCATAAACTTGGAGGTCTGAAACCCGCTGATAGGAATAACATGTTTAGACTTGTCCTAGGGGCAAGGGGAAATTATAATATAGGTTATGATAAATGGGTAGAGAAACTTATTAAGGGGCCATAGTTAACAGAACTAAGTTAATAAGTAAACAACGATAAGCTGTAGTGGCGGTGTAAATTGAATTTATGATTAAATGAGAAAGAATGAGGAAAAATTATGAAGTAAGTTATATTTAATCATAAATGGTAAGTGATATGTTAATTAGAAAACATGTGAATTGAGATATTCTTAATAGTATATTAAGTAGAACATGTTATGGTAACCTTGAAATCAAACAAGAATATAAAGGGATTGTGGATTATATAACTTAGACCACAATCTAGAGAATAAATGTCGTGGGCTTATTAATAAACTTAAATCGTTTAAGTTATATAACTGAAATTAATAAGAAATAGGAACTTGGTAACTTGATTTAGAATTCAATATGAATGAGAATAACCAAGTTAAATGGAAACCCAATGAGGTGAGACAAGTGCATAAAAGAATGTTTAGACATAGGGTCCAACAAAATATTAAAGGGAGGCGCTTGGATCAGTCCGCAAGTTTGAGGGTGAATAACCCAACGGGGTAGATCATCATGGTGTTATAAGACACGAGGAGGAGCGCACATTCATATGATTGTTCTTATGGCTCCGAAGGACTGGAACGGGAAGCACACGGCTTCCTGAGGTACGTAAGGTGCTCCTAGTAGTCCTCTATGCGGTGACAGATTTCTTAGGCTGTGCTCGTAGTGGTTGGGTCTGCCTGTAACTACTAGGCAGGCGGGTCTTGACTGCAAAAGTAGTTATGCAGTCAGAATGCTATGACGCGGTGATACCAGGGTGATTCGGCGGTCGCCTCAATAGGGAGGCGGAGGGTCACGACCAACAAGGATAGTAGATTGTTGGATACCCGTCATCGGCAGCCAGTGGGATGCGAAAAGACTAGAGCTAAACCCAAGATACCATTCACCTTTCACTATCTAGGTAAGGGGTTGAGAGGAGACGCCAAATGGATGTTTAGATTGTTTGTTATTCGGGGAATGTCGCCTAGCTCTTGTAGTCTTTACTAGTTGAGGGAGGAGCCTAGGTGGGGCCATAGCCATCGTGAAAACATACCCTAGGAATATCTGTAGAGGCACTTAAAAGACGGGCTTGTACAGATATGGAAAACTTCCCGACTGAGTTCCGTGTTTCTTGTACCGCCCTGCCATGGAACTCGATGCACATTAGAGGACATGCGATTGAGACATCGAGCTACAATTGAAGATTAGTATGGTGGACAGTCTAGATACATGCATGTTGGCTCTAGGTGATGTATCGTAGACTTAAGGGCATTACTCCGGTATGAATTCTGATTCAAACAAAGATGGCAGTCCGTACGTTTGCGTAATATAGTAATGATAGATATATGCGGAATGTAATATTGTTATCTGTACATCACTATGGCGTAGATTGGGGGACTGCGTATATTTCGATGGTGTTATGTTGGAGACCGTGCGAGTGGGGTACCATGGGGTGTACCTTAATATTGGGGGTAGCTACATATGTATCATATTAGGTTAATCCACTAGGAAGTAAATGGGTACGGCGTGTGTGTAAGCCTTGAGTGCTGTTAACCTAAGTAACATAATAAATAAGAAAATATGATTGAACGGTATATGTAGTGTTATCCAAAGTGTATAAGTTAAATCCAGTCACCAAAACTTGTGTTCTGACCCCCTCCTCATAACATACTTGCAGGTTAGATTTGTGGCGGAGACATGAGACATGATAGCTTTGGATACTGGTTAGGCAGTATTATTAATACGGTAAGGCTATACTTTGAGTATATTATATTTTATCCATTCCGTTGTGAGATGTTTTCCGAGCTCTAACGTATTGATGTCTCTATCTTTTTTGCAGGATACCAGAGCATACGAATCCGAGTTTCGATGGATTGGAATTTTGAAAAAAAATTGGTCTGTGGTAAATCGGGTTGTTACATCTGGTAACAGAGCTAAGGTTTAGGGTTCCTATATAATTTATGAGTGAACGTATTTATATTTTTAAAAAAATATATATTACATATATACCTAGATCCATTGAGGAACCCACTAAATAGAAAGAGCGTGATATGATAAGAAATGGGATGTTGTTTTGTACACTAAAGGAATGAATAAGGAAATCTGAAACCCTTAGGTAATTTAGGTGGAGAGTGTACAATATACTTTGTATGGAAGGAAAGAGAATCCCATATGATTAGTATTTTGGGTTAGCGGGTTTGGTAGTAAAACCTTATAGATTGGAAAAGATTAGAAAGAAAAAAAAAAGGATTAGGAAAATATATAGTTGAGAGAATTGACCTTGGGGGGTTGTCTAGGAAAGCCTACAAAAAAATTGGAAACCTGCTTTGAGTCTTACCCCATTGTTAATTTTTAAGAACTTGAAACTATAAAAGTTTTGGGAAAATGATTTATAGTGTTTTCAAGTTTTAATCATAAAAATTATAATTTTAAAATATGAAAAGAAGTACACATATTGAGTTTTAAAGTAAAATTCTCTTAGTAAAAGGAGCATATTATATAGCATGTATAGCTCGCTAGTTTTTCTTGTTTTATTTCATATAAGAATTTTTAATGAAGAAAGTTTTGAAGTCTCTATTCTTTTGACAATTATTTTTAATAAATTGTTCAAAAGAGAATTTTGTTGGGTGAACAAAATAAGTTGTAGAAAATAAGAATAGAGTGGATGCTGGCACCTTGTAGTAGAAGACTGAACTGACCATATAGGTAAGAACAAGTAATAAACCAGATTGAGAAAATAGTTGTCCGTATCTACTCTAGTTTTGTGTTTTAAAAAAAATATGATGATTTACACTTTTTAAAAAAGATGACATGTTTTTATGGTTTGGCAAAATAAAGTTTTCACGAGGAAAATTAAGTTTTGACACTTTTAATTTTCAAAAGGAAATTTAACTGAAAAAGGGCTAAACCATGTTTTTAAAAAAAAGTATGGAGTAGGTAAGGATTAGAGCCGAGGGAAGACGGGAGAAATTTTGAGGCTACGAAGTAAATAGCAAGAATCATCTTGGAAAAATAAATCCAAGACAAGACGAAAAAGAAAAGCCACAACAAAGAAAATTTTCTTATATGGGCTATACTTGGACAGGAAAATCAGAAATCTTTATAAATAGTTTCATAAAATCCAAGTACGGTTGGAAAAAGTATATAAAAGAAAAACGGAAGATGTGAAATTTTCCGTTTTCCACCTTTTTGTAACATAGGAAATCGAATTTAGTAAATTAGATTTTTCCGAAATTCAAAAAATAAAGTTGGTTGGTAGGATTATGGATGCACACATGATGGATGTATACTATGCAAGGGGTTAATTGATTTTTCCCTTATCAGAATTCGGGGATGAAATTTCACAAGGGTGGGAGAATGTAACACCCCGCATTTTATGACAATAAAATAAAATATAATTATATAATTGCATGTAATAAGTTCATATATTGAAATGAAGAAAAGATTAATAAATTACATGCAATAAGAAGAAATGCAATGCGATTAAAATGCATATTTAAAAAAAATTTGAGGAGTTTCAAGAGTTTGGCCACAGGATTAGCGTCATTGCGTTCGTGGTGATTTTCTATTCAATTTAGACCTATGGATTGCAGAAAACTGAGTCAAGGTGAAAGAGATACATTTAAATGAAGTATTGTAGCAATACATGAGAATAAGGTAAAAGAAGGAGAACAATGACTACCATTGTTTCTAAACTTATTAACAAAAGGCATCATAGCTCAGTTGGTTAAGTCATAGGATTTGCAACATAGAGGTTGGGGGTTCGAACCCTGAAGGCGACATAATTATTATCTTTGTTTTAGAGAGGGACAACTAAGCATACAGATATATGTACGTATACAAATTCAAAATTTGGAAGGATAAGAATGTACGTATAAGGAAATAAAGAATATATATATGTAGAAATATATGCATACAGGAGATAAAATTCAAGATAAGGTTGCTGTCAATGAAATATAGCAAGAATCAAATAATGGTGCAACACCATTTGAGTTTTGAAAACAAACAAAAATTGTGCATTTGTATATACGCTAAAATGCTTGTTATAAAAATTGTATACGCATAAGAAGATTACATGTGGATATAAAAATTAAATAAATTCAAACATTCAAAAATCAATTTTCTGCTCCAAAACAGCTTGCGGAACCTAATGCTGACTCAGCACTGCGTGTACGATAAGATCAGGCTAGATTCATCTGTGAACCTGGACTATTTTCTTAACTGGGTTCAATATTGACTCAGCACTGTGTGTACGATAAGGTCTAGAGCACCTATAAATAAGTCCCTATAACTAACCCTAAAACTCATAATTCTAAAGCTATGTTGAAGCTCTGCCATTACTCTCTTTCTCTCCTCAAATCTATTCAGAAAATTTAGATTATAAATACGAAGATTTTAAAATTCAAGATCTGGAAGAGATAATTGACGTTAATAAAAGATTGTTCAGATTCATGAAAAGCAAGGTAAAACTCTAGATCCAATCCATTCAAATTCTTACTCTTCCTTTCCCTTATCTCTTTTAATGAAAATAATAAATCCATGGTCGTTAGGTTGTGAATCTGACTAAAGGGGAAAAACCATGGATGCTAAAACTGGATCAGATCCATAATTGGGGAAAGCATAAAGAGTGAGTGGGTTTAAGCTATAGCCTCTAGATAATATTATGATTATCATTTAGCATTCCCCTTTTTTTGTAAATTATGAAATTTCCATATTAATTATAAATTATTGTTATAACAAGTTGAGATGTTAGTATGAATAGTTCATACGTTGAATCAGTTAAAGTATTGGAATGATTACATGTTGAGCAAACTTGTTAGAATATGGGCAATGATTAGTGTTGTTATAATCACATGATTCACTTGGAGCATATTATTGATTGAACGACACGTTGGATTTAAATAATTAACCGATTTAGTGCTTACATGTCAAAATAGAATTAAGCATATGTTGAAAAGGACATGCGACAAAATATAGGAAAAATTGGATGACATGTAAATTAGATTACTGCAATCTAGATTGCAGCAAAAATGATAATATGCCTAAAATTTTCATGAAATGGGAATAATTGTTGAAGAACGAACATGCCTAGATTCACAGTAATTTGACACTGTAATACTATTAGACACGAGGTTAGATTGCACTTGTTATAGAAGTCTGCCTGTAACCGCCCAACATATCCAGCATTCACAAGTGGTAAAACTAATGTGAGGGGTCTAGGTGCAAAATTAAAAACATGTAATGGTGCAAAAAGACGAGGTTAAGTCAACTTTTGGTAGAAGTCTACCTGGACCCGCCCGGCAAATCCAGCGTCCACAAGTGTAGGCTTGATGTGAGAGGTCTAGTGCTTATATTGTAACACCCATGTCCATTAATGTCACTCACAAAGGGAATGCATTAACTTTCATGGAGTATTATAAGTGTATAGAACATAATACAAGATAAATATATAAAATGGTACTTCAAATTTCAAAATAACTTCATTGGAGCGAAAACTGAGTATAGTTTGGTTACAACATCAAAACCAAAAAAATAAAGCCAAGTACACGAAAATCCATCTTGGACAATTTATTTTCAAAGTACATAAAAATAAAAGCACAATTCCACTCCAACTAGCCATAACGAAAAGAGATAAAGTTGAACATTACTTCAAAGCTTTCAAGCACTTCAAGAAGAAAGAAAGCTGAGTCAAGCTCCACTAATCCTACCCTAAGCACCTAGAGGGGAAAAGAAAAGAAAAGAGGCAAAATAAAACGGGTCAGACATAAAGTCTGGCGAGTCCAGTGACTTTAACATATAATTAGTAAGGTAACAGGATAAGAACATATACTGGATATAAGAAATGACTATAATATGAATAGATATGATAAGGTAACAAGATAAGCAAGATATAATGTTGATTGCGCTTCTAATCGCTATAAGATAATTCCTACACTGCACCAATGCTAATTACACAGCACCATTACTAGTCCCATAATGGAAGTTGAACCCCCTTACTAACCGTAATAATGGTAGTTTCGTGTACTTCTAGTTGCTATCGTAGTTGCCGCCTGCTCCTATCTCCACTAGTTGTACCCACTACCCTCCCCATTCTAATTACAACATTTATTCATAGTATGGTAGTTGTACTCCTAGCTGATGTCATAGGTGCCTCCTGCTCCTATCTCCACTAGTTGTACCCACTACCCTCCCCATTCAATCGGCTCCCTAACTCGTAGATACCCGTGTTGGTCCTACAATAGGGTGTATCACTCCCTAAAGTGGCAACCCGATACTACTAAAAATGCATGGTTTATACCTACACGATGCAACATCGTCTTACCTACCGACCCGGACCCATGCACGCACATGACTCCGTTGGACTTGCACTGTCACAGCTAACTCTTTATTGACCTCTTACAATCAAACCTAGTAAGCGTGTCCCGTCCTCGACCTAGTTCGAGCTCACATAGATACAGAATGGGTTATTGGTTGAAAAGGGTCCACAAACTTGACACAAGCTTCCCTCCTAAGCTTGGTCCCCACTAGGAATTCCCACTTAACCCCTTCTTATTTCCATGTCTTCTTACATGTTTCACCTTGGTTAAGTGCTTCTAATTATATTTCATATGTCACCCATGTCTTACCACATGCCTTATCTTAGTTAAGTGTTCATTATTTATGTTATACATGCTACCCATGTAATACATGCTATACATGTCACCCACTTAACCCTTTTATTGTTCACATGTCTTTCTACATGTCTTATCTTGTTCAAGTATTGTCTATCTGCCCAGTTAACTTAACCTCATCCACTTATCAAATTAATATGTATTATTGGTTAAGCTTGCCTTAACTCTATCCACTTTGTTCATGTAATATTGGTTAAGTTGTCATCTTACACAGGTTAACTTAACCCCACCCACCTAACATGTTTTAGATATCATATTCATCTTTGATCAGCATTAATTAGTTATTAATGCACAAACCTCTCACATAAAATGGATTGCTTGTGGCCGCCGGATATGCGGGGCGGTTCTGGGCAGACTTCTGCCACAAGCCAGACTTAACCTCATGTCTAAGCATCTTTTAGTTATGCCTATGACCTCTCACATTAGACTGACTGTTTGCGGTTGCTGGTTAGGCCGGTTGGTTCCGGGCAGGCTTCTACCACAAACAGGGTCTAACCTCGTGTCTCAGCATGCATATCTTGGCCAATTTATTTATTTGCAATTTATGCCAATTTCAGGCTAATTATGTCAATTACCAAAATTCCCAATTTTAAATCTTGGATTAAAAAAATATTCCAATTACCCATAATTTCTTATCTAAATTATGTCCATAATTTTAATCCAAATTAGGTCTATAATCTTATGTGTAATAGTTATGCCAAATTAGGCCCAAACCAATTTATGCCAAATTCATGTATACAAGTTATACATAATTATGCCCCAAATCAATTACATGATTACAAACCAATTTTTGCCAATTACACATTATTCAATATTTTCCCAAACTTTTCCCACAACGTTCCCACGTCATTCGTACGTGTGATAAAATGTTAGGCTCGCATTTAGCCTAATCTCATAAAAAGGAAAAGAAGAGAAGAAGGGAAAAGAATTAAAGTACTAAAACCGGCATAACACATAAAATAGATCCAATAACACGTGGAATATAAACTTTGGGTATGCATAATAACATAGATCTAATAAGCATATGGATCATGAACTGGCATAGCATAATAACATAGATCTAATAAGCATATGGATCATGAAATGGCATAGCATAATAACATAGATCTAATAAGCGTATGGATCATGAACTGGCATATCATAATAACATAGATCTAATAAGCGTATGGATCATGAACTGGCATAGCGTAATAACATAGACCTAATAAGCATATGGATCATAAACTGGCATCATCACATAAAATAGATCTAATAGGCATATGAACATAAAATTGATCTGATTAGGCATATGAACATAAACTGGCACCATCACATAAAATAGATCTAATTAGCCGTATGAACATAAAATAGATCTAATTAGGCATATGAACATAAATTGGCACCATCACATAAAATAGATCTAATTAAACATATGAACTTGCATCATAAAATAGATCTAATTAAACATATGAACTTGCATCATAAAATAGATCTAATTTAAGATATGAACTTTCATCATAAAATAAATTTAATTAAACATATGAACTTGCATCATAAAATAGATCTAATTAAACATATGAACTTGCATCATAAAATAGATCTAATTAGACATATGATTCATCTCACAGTCATGTTCATAAAATCCAATCCACAAACTTACCGCAATTACTTTTAATTAATTATTTGTGAAAGCAACGTGGACTCACGGTAGAAGAAGAGAAAGTAGATCTGAATTCGCTAAACCGTTGTTGTAGATTTTTATTCTTATCTTCCAATATGAATTACTCATATTTAGACTTGCTTTAGTGTAAAAGAAAGACCAGCTTAGGTTGCGGCAGCATGGAGGCATATGAATTAGTGTATTGTGAATTAGGTTTAGGTCTAGGTATGCTTATATAGTTGTAGTGAGTGAATTAGGGCCTTAGATCTGACTAGGATTCATCTAAACTATTCAGATTAAAAATACACAACACTCAGTCAACCAGAAGAGGCCACGTCAGCCCTAAAACTCAAAAATTGTCATTAACCAACAAAAATGCGCCATGTGTGCAACATGATGCGCAGCAACAAGGTTGTTGACACCCACATGTCATATATATATATATATATATATATATATATATATTTCTGTTTAACTATCTTTCCAATTAACCCTTTTCATACTAAACCACTTTTTTTAATTGAACTGCATTCACACTAAGCCACTTTTTAGCCATTCCCCTAAAACAAAAATATGGGGCTGGTAGGGATTGAACTCAGAACCTCTTCTATACAAGTCATGTGTTCTAACCAAATGAGCCACTAAGTCTTTTGCTAACAAGACTTAGGACAATGCTACACATTATTCTCGCATTCCTCTTTTTCATGTTTTGCTGCAATATTTAATTTAAAGATATTTTCTTCATTTTAAATCAGTTTTCTACAAGCTATAGGTCTAAACTGACTAGAAAATCGTCACGAACACAATGACGCTAATTTCATGACCAAATTCTGGAGGCTCTTCAAATTCTCCTTTTTATTTCTTTTTTAAATTTTTGCATGCATTTCTTCGTATTTCATGTATTGCAGGTAATTTCTTTTATTTATCTTTTTCTTCATTTCACTGTATTAACTTATTACATGCAATTTTATTGTCATTATTTAATTTCTCTCTCAAATATATCCATACGAAATATATACATATTCCCACATTTTTAATTTCATTAAAAATGCGGGGTGTTACATTCTCGCCTACTCAAAGGATTTCGTCCCAGAAATATTCAAGTTAAGAAGAATATATCCTACCATTCATCCTCCATCTACTCATCCATCATCCCCAAACATCCATTGTTCTTAAAAGATTTTTAATGCTATATGATCATATGCAAAGGTGTGTGTATATGTTCCTTATCTAATGCAAAGATCAGGCAGTCTACTGATTCAGTTGACCTCCTCTGTCAGTGCCATGAGTCCAACATGTATGCAAAGGAATCCTAATGATACATATCATTTCTACATGAGTGCATAACCATTTATTCAAATGCAACATCCATATGATGACAAATTCAATATATATCCATTAATTCAAATATGCACACTCATTCATATGCAATATGAAAGTGATTGAGCCGATCTAGTGCCTAATGCGTGTGTAAATGCATCCACGAGCAACCATTAGCTAACACTTGCATCCACTTGCATCCGCCAAACATAACATCTCTCAAACACGTGTTTAAAACTGTAGGATTTTCCTGTCTAAAGATCGAAGATGAAATCGAGAGGACATACTAAACGATAGAACAAGTAGAAACAAAGCGGTAGAAAAAGGATAAGTTAAGATCATACCCTCAAAAAGGAAAGGGTACAACGCACGTATCTTGTCTTCCGTTTCCCAAGTTGCGTCTCCTTGATCATCTCCCCATTGGACTTCAACCAACTTGACCTCACGGTTGCATAACATCTTGACCTCCGATCCAAGGATGCATGTAGGAGCTCGTCTAATCATGGCATCTCGCTCCACTGCCACTTCCTAAGCATGCTCGGCTCCACTACTTCAGCGGTATCATGTAAACACTCCTTCAAATGCGACACATGAAATACTTCATGAACACCACTAAGCTTCTCCGGCAACTTCACTATGTACGCCTTCTTTCTAATCCTCTCTGTAATGCGCAATAGCCCTATGAACCTCGGTGACAACTTCCCTATAGATCCAAAACGAATAAAAACCATGTCCCCAACGCCAAACTCAAGATCGGTCCTTCTCTTATCAGCATATGAATTTTATTGGTCCCGTGTCGTCTTCTAGAATTGTCTTTCTCAAGCTCTAGTCTCATGAAACGCAAAGTATTTAATGAACTTCCTATAATAGCCCGCCAACCTTAGAAAACTTCTTACTTCCATTGCATTTCTAGGAACCTTCCAATCTTGGATTGCCACCACCTTCGCAGGATCCACGGCTATTTTAACACCCCATAATTTTAAATATTAAATTAACAAATTTAAGAACACTTAATTTTTAAGAGAAGATTTGGGTGAAAAGGGTTACACCATTGCATTCATCTTGGAATTCTGCTTGAGATAGAGTCCGAATTTGCGTAAATCGGGCTCCGTATGAAAAAGTTATGGAGTTCAGAAGATTTCAAGTTTAAACAGAAATTAAATTAAAATAGTAATTAAAGTCAAAACAGTTCGAAATTCGAAATTCAGTCAGAGCAGGCTGAGCGGGAAATTTCTCGCTCAGAGGTGTCAGCCCCCCCAGGGGGAGTCAACATAGGTGTCGACCCCCCTATAGCGGTGTCGACATAGGCGTCGACCCCCCTGTAGGGAGTCGACCCCTTTTTGATCCAGATCCAGTGATGAATTTTCATAGGCCTGAGATGATGTGGCCTTCTCTGATTGGTCGATGACTAATTTCTGAGGTATTAAGGCTTATGTGTCATGCTATGGTTAGCTGGATGACACATCTCTTTGGTTTGATGGCTCTGATTTCTCCTAAACTAATCTAAAGTCTAGAATTAATCCTAGACTTCTATATAATCTCCCCAAACCTCAACTCTAGACCTTACAATCTCATTCTATGAAGCCGTCATGCTGTCCTTCCCTAAGCTAGCATCACCTCCATCTTCCCCAAACTAGAAATCAAGTTAGAAAGCTCTAAAACAAAATCCAAACTAGAGAATCAAACTTCTACATCAAAGGATAACTTAAAAAATTCAGAAATCAGATCCCAGAATACAAGATCCGTCCTTTTTCTGTAAGTTCATGTTATTTTCATATTTAAACACCTAATATCTTGGCATGTAATAAAATGGATCTAAGTCTATGCTTGATGATGAGACAATCTTTTCAGATCTACCCCTATATTTTTATTGAATCTATGATTTTACATGCCTAAGAAGTTATTATATCTATTCAATCATGCCTATCTTTGTTGAACATCGAATATATAATCCTTTTTGGTTCATGATGCTATTCTTATGCCTATGATAATGATTGTATCAGCTTATTCAAGAATCTAAATTTGTTGGATCTAAATTTCTTGTATTAGGTCTGTTATTACATGCCTATTTTTATGCCTATTCTTATTTTATGCTCTTTCTCTCTCTTCCCCTATTTCCTTTTTCTTTTATGAACATGGGTTACCTTCGAACCTAGGCTGAAATCGCGAAATACGAACGATTGGAATACGAGGAATATTTGGGTATAACCTATTTTGGTGAAATTGTTGGGCATAATTCGTAATTGACGTTTGGGGAATAAGCTCTTTGGTAATAGTGGAACATAATTTGTAACTTGTGATTTGGGGCATAATTGTTATTGTTATAAAATTGGGGAAAATTTGGAATAATAAAACTAGATTTGGCATAACTATTGATTGGGACGCCAAGCTTAATGTATATTGTGATTTTGGGGCATGACTATTATTGCAAATTTGGGGAGATTAAGTATAACCTATTTTGAGCAATAACTTGAAATTTAATTTGTAGGGAATAACTTGCAATTGGCTTGGTTGGGCATAACTTGAGAATTGGAACATAACTAGTTTTGTAAAATTTGGGATAATTAGTATATAAAATCTAGACTTGGACATATATGATAAATATGTAAATTGGCTAAAAATGAACGTGCCTGACCCGAGGTTAGATTGAGTTGCGGTGTAAGACTGCCCGGAACCGCCCGGCATATCCAGCGACTGCAACAATATAGATCTAATGTGAGAGGTTAGCGCATTAAGCCCAAAACCCGAGGTTAGAATGAGTTTGCTGTAGAAGTCCGCTCGGAATCGCCCGGCACATCCAACAACCGCAAACAAAAATTCTAATGTGAGAGGTTGAGGGATTAATGAATTAATGCTAACGTACGGACATACTAAAAATGGTAGGGCTAAGTTAACACAAGATGGCAACACTTAACCAATATAATATGATGTGTGATAGGGCAACGCTTAACCAAGGTAACATGACAAGTGGAAGGGTTAAGTTAATAGGAAACACTTAACCAAATCCGACATGATTAATGGGTAGGGTTAAGTTAACCAACATAACATGATGAACGAGTGGGGTTAAGTCAAGGGGAAACACTTAACAAATATAACATGATGAATGAACAAGGTTAAGTTAATAGGAAACACTTAACCTATACAACATGATGAATGGGAAGGGTTAAGTTAATAAGAAACACTTAACCAATATGACATGTTAGGTGGATGGGTTAAGTTAACATGGACAAGATGACAACTTAACCAATATTATATGAACAAAGTGGATAGGGTTAATGCAAGCTTAACCAATAATACATATGGACTTGATAAGGGGAAGGGTTAAGTAAATCTTGGGTAAGTGGGTAATACTAGTATATATAGGCCCACAAACTTAACCGTCAAATAAACATGCGTGAATCAGTGAGAGGGTTAAGTAACATATGAATAGGCAACACTTAACTAGTACAACATGTTAATTAAGCAAATGGGTGGGGTTAACTTAAATTGAGAACACTTAACCATTAAAACATGTTGATTAAGAAACCCTAGTAACGGGGACCCATTTCAGCATTAACCCACATAGATGTATCATGGTACCCTGAGCTAGGCAGGGTGGGGCACGATTACTGGGCTGATTATAAGCGGTAAAAATAGCGGCAGGTGGTGTAGCAGTGTAGTTCCGACGGAGTATGGGTGTGCATGATGCTCCGAAGTGGAAAAGCAGGCACTGGGCATCAGTAGTATACACTGTGCATCTTGAATCGTGTTGGGTCACCATCATGGGATTTGATACACCCTATGATGGGGCCAGCACAGGTATCTACATATAGCTGGGCCGAATGACACAAATAACGAATGCATACAAGCGAGGTTGAATGACGCAAGTAATGAATGCATACAAGCGAGGTTAAATGACACAAGTAATGAATGCATACAAGCGAGGTCAAATGACACAAGTAATGAATGCATACAAGAGAGGTCAAATGACACAAGTAATACATACATGCGAGTTAGGAAGTCGATCAATAGGGTAGTAAGGGTACATCTAACATATCCATGGCAATTAGGAAGATTGAGATGGGATCCTCATAATAGATGTACACTTGAAGGCTACCACAATTGCGGGGATTGGGATCACATTATCATTTTGTACAGATTTCTAGTTCGGACACTAGTTAGGTGGTGCAGAGATATAGAAACCAAAATAACATGGTAGTAGCGAAGCAGAGAAAAGTAGAAGGCATTCAGTTTATCTTTCCTTATCATATCTTATTCTAATCTTATCTTGTTATCCCTCTTATCATGGTATTGTCTTATATTTAGTGTATTCATGTCATGTTGCTTTTACCTGTTTACATACTGAAAGTCACTGGACTTACCAGGCTTTATGTCTGGCCCATTTTCTTTCATCTTCTTTTCTTCCGTTTCTCCCCCAGGTAGTCAGGGAGGGAATAGCTCAGCTCCGTTTGGACCGTTGCTCTTTCCAAGCTTGAAGATTCTTTGATGTTTTGCTTGGATCCTCTTATCTTTGGCTATGGCTGTGTTTGCACTTTAATTTGGGGACTTATGCTACTTTGCAATGTTTTATGCTTCTTATATACTTGGGAAGTTTTTGAATCAATACAGAAGTTTTATGTAGTACTTTTAAGTATGATTGGGTCAGTTGTTGTAAAAGCTTGACTGAACTACATTGCTTATAAAATGACTTTGTTTTCCGCTGTTTTATTTGTCTATCTTGTAATTTATCTGCATCTTTTACCTATAACGCTTCACCGAGGTTAATGCATTCCCTTTGTGAGTTACATTAATGGAGGTGGGATGTTACGGCTATCGCCTCCTTAGAGACCACGTGTCCTAAGAACCTCACTTCCTTCCTCCAAAAATGGAATTTGGAGAACTTAGCCTTAAGTTGATGCGCTCGAAGAGTCTCTAAGACTTCCCTAAGATATAAGGCATGTTCTTCCTCGCTTCTAGAGAATATCAAAATGTCATCCACAAAGACTACTACGAACTTGTTCAGAAACTCCCTAAACACCCTACTCATTAAGTCCACAAAATATGCGGGTGCATTCGTCAAGCAAAAAGGCATGACGAGCCATTCGAAGAAACCGTCGGGAGTCCTAAAAGCAGTTTTATCCATACTCTCCTCAGCTACCCCCAACCGATGAATTCTTGTAGCTAAGTCCAACTGCGAGAAAACCGAAGCGCCAACCAACTGATCGAGCAAATCATCTATCCTCGGTAATGGGTGTCTATTTTTCTTGGTGAGTTTATTTAGCTCCCTACAGTCCATACACAATCTAAGTGAACCATCCGCCTTTGTAGCAAAAACAACTGGAGCACCCCACTCCTAAATACCTCTTCTTATGAACCACTTCTCAACTAGCTCCCCTACTTGATTACTGAGTTCCCTCCCCTCTCCCTCGGAGCCATGTGGCGCACTGGCAATGCAACTGGCTTTGCATTATCTACTAAGAATATTCGGAAGTCTATCTCACGTCTCGGGGGTAAACCCCGAACCTCATCAAAGACATCATCATACTCACGGACTACACGAACAGATTATAAATCATTGATGGATGCGTCAATTGATTCTAGGTAGCTAAGCATCACCGAACCTCTAGGGTCACAAGTAATATCAAGGGTCTTTCTGCAACGAGTCAATAGTCTAACTACCCTCCTTTCACAGTCTAGGATGGCACCATATCTGGCTAGCCAATCCATTCCTAGAATCAACCCATAGCCCGTGAAACCAAGAACATATGTGTTGCATTTAAACCCAACGCCCAAGATAGACACTCTCAAATCCCGACAAACCATAGATAAATGAGACAAACCACCAATAGGATTTGAGACTACAATGGGATCCATAACTAAACTAGTATTTAGGTGCAGTGTTTCAACTAACTAAGTAGATATAAACGAATGCGAAGCGCAAGAGTCGAATAGAGTTTTAGGAAAAAGAAATCAAATCTTCAACAGAAACTTCGCATCTCTTTCCGGTATACTGAGCACGAGAACACAACCTGCCCTCCAGAAGATCCTACCCTCTATCCTTGTGCTTGCTTCACCATACTAGAAACAACCACCTGTCTTCCTCTTGTCACAGAGTTTGTTATTCTTTCCACCCTTCTTAGGTTCTACTTTCTTATCCTGTGTCATATCCATGCCTCCACTGCACGTTCTCCATTCGTGACCTCCCACCAAGATGGAGCATCATCCTTCATTAACCAAGCAGCTAGTTGAACCTTCCTTTCATCGTCTATCTCAAAGATACCAAACAAGTCATCCACTTCCTTAAGCCAATTTCTAGCCTCGACAAATGTCTCAGTCCCATGAAGCGGTTTCCCGCCTATCGCACAGAAGTCCTTACATATCTTAGGAAAAGCATCTAAACGCGGAGGAGGAGATTCAAAAAGGAAAAAGGAAGAGATTCCAAACAGAGAATCGGAAGAAAGATATATGGCTCTTGGGGATTATATTTTTCATAATAAACTTTTCTCTTGGAAACACCTTCTTTAAAACATGTTTTTGAAAATACTTCTAAAAACAATGCTTTTGAAAATGGTTTTCAAAATCTTTTATCTGTTCTGGTAACCTTCAGCTCTTATACCACGTGTAACACCCTACGTCCATTAATGTCACTCGCAAAGGGAATGCATTAACTTTCATGGAGTATTATAAGTGTATAGAACAGAATATTACAAGATAGATATATAAAATGGTACTTTAAATTTAAAAATAACTTCATCGCAGTGAAAATTGAGTATAGTTTGGTTACAACATCAAAACCAAAAAAGATAAAGCCAAGTACACGAATATCCATCTTGGACAATTTATTTTCAGAGTACATAAAAACAAAAGCATAATCCCACTCGAACTAGCCATAATGAAAAGAGATAAAGCTGAACATTACTTTAAAACTTCCTAGCACTTCAAGAAGAAAGAAACTGAGTTAAGCTCCACTAATCCCACCTTGAGCACCTGGGGGGGAAAAGAAAAGAAAAGAGGCAAAACAAAATGGGTCAGACATAAAGTCTGGCGAGTCCAGTGACTAACATATAATCAGTAAAGTAACAGGATAAGAACATAAACTGGATATAAGAAATGACTGTAATATGAGTAGATATTACAAGGTAATAGGATAAGAAAGATATAACGTTGATTGCGCTTCTAATCACAATAAGATAATTCCTACACTGCACCAATGCTAATTACACTGCACCATTACTAATCCATATTGGAAGTTGATCCCTCTTACTAATCAAAATAATGGTAGTTTCATGTACTTCTAGCTGCTGTCGTAGGTGCCGCCTGCTCCGACCTCCACTAGTTGTACCCACTACCCTCCCCATTCTAATTACAACATTTATTCACAGTATGATAGTTGTACTCCTAGCTGTTGTCATAGGTACCGCCTGCTCCTATCTCCGCTAGTTGAACCCACTACCCTTCCCATTCGATCGGCTCCCTAACTCGTAGATACCCGTGCTGGTCCCACAATAGGGTGTATCACTCCCTAAAGTGGCAACCCGATACTACTAAAAATGCACGGCTTATACCTACACGATGCAACAACGTCTAACCTACCAGCTCAGACCCACACACACACATGACTCCGTTGGACTTGCACTGTCACCGCTAACTCTTTATTGACCTCTTACAGTCAAACCCAGTAAGCTTGTCCCATCCTTGGCCTAGTTCAAGCTCACATAGATACAGAATGGGTTATTGGTTGAAAAGGGTCCACACACTTGACACAAGCTTCCCTCCTAAGCTTGGTCCCCACTATGAATTCCCACTTAATCCCTTCTTATTCCTATGTCTTCTTACATGTTTCACCTTGGTTAAGTGCTTCTAATTATATTTAACATGTCATTCATGTCACCCATGTATTACCACATGCCTTATCTTGGTTAAGTGTTCATTATTTATGTTATACATGCTACCCATGCAGTACATGCTACACATGTCACCCACTTAACCCTTTTACTGTTCCCATGCCTTATTATATGTCTTATCTTGGTTAAGTATGGTCTATCCGCCCACTTGACTTAACCCCATCCACTTACCAAATCAATATGTATTATTGGTTAAGCTTGCGTTAACCCTACCCACTTTGTTCATGTAATATTGGTTAAGTTGTCATCTTACATAGGTTAACTTAACCCCACCCACCTAACATGTTTTAGATATCATATTCATCTTTGATCAGCATTAATTAGTTATAATGCACAGACCTCTCACATTAAATTGATTGCTTGTGGCCGCTGGATATGCCAGGCGGTTCTGGGCAGACTTCTGCCATAAGCCAGACTTAACCTCGTGTTTAAGTATCTTTTAGTTATGCCTATGACCTGTCACATTAGACTGACAGTTTGCAGTTATTGGTTAGGCCGGTTGGTTCCGGGCAGGCTTCTACCCCAAACGGAGTCCAACCTCGTGTCTCAGCATGCATATCATAGCCAATTTATTCATTTGCAATTTATGCCAATTTCAGGCTAATTATGTCAATTACCAAAATTCCCAATTTTAACTATTGGATAAAAATATATTCCAATTACCCATAATTTCTTATCTAAATTATGTCCATAATTTTAATCCAAATTAGGCCTATAATCTTATGTGTACTATTTATGCCAAATTAGGCTCAAACCAATTTATGCCAAATTCATGTATACAAGTTATACATAATTATGCCCTAAATCAGTTACATGATTACAAACCAATTTATGCCAATTGCACATTATTCAATATTTTCCCAAACTTTTCCCACAACGTTCCCACGTCATTCGTACGTATAATAAATTGTTAGGCTCGCAATTTTCCTAATCTCATAAAAAGGAAAAGAAGAGAAGAAGGGAAAAGAATTAAAGCACCAAAACTGGCATAATGCATAAAATAGATCCAATAACATATGGAATATAAACTTTGGGTATGCATAATAACATAGATCTAATAAGCATATGGACCGTGAACTAGCATAGCATACTAACATAGATCTAATAAGCATATGGGTCATGAACTGGCATAGCATAATAACATAGATCTAATAAGCGTATGGATCATGAACTGGCATATCATAATAACATAGATCTAATAAGTGTATGGATCATGAACTGGCATAGCGTAATAACATAGATCTAATAAGCATATGGATCATAAACTGGCATCATCACATAAAAAAGATCTAATTAGGCATATGAACATAAAATATATCTAATTAGGCATATGAACATAAACTGGCACCATCACATAAAATAGATCTAATTAGCCGTATGAACATAAAATAAAGCTAATTAGGCATATGAACATAAACTGGCACCATCAAATAAAATAGATCTATTTAAACATATGAACTTGCATCATAAAATAGATCTAATTAAACATATGAACTTGCATCATAAAATAGATCTAATTAAACATATGAACTTTCATCATAAAATAGATCTAATTAAACATATGAACTTGCATCATAAAATAGATTTAATTAAACATATGAACTTGCATCATAAAGTAAATCTAATTAAAGATATGAACTTGCATTATAAAATAGATCTAATTAGACATATGATTCATCTCACAGTCATGTTCATAAAATCCAATCCACAAACTTATCACAGTTACTTTTAATCAATTATTTGTGAAAGCAATGTGGACTCACAGTAGAAGAAGATAAAGTAGATCTGAATTCTGTATTCTGAATTTGATTAGCTAAACCATTGTTGTAGATTTCTATTCTTATCTTCCAATATGAATTACTCATATTTAGACTTGCTTTAGTGTAGAAGAAAGACTAGCTTAGGTTGCGGCATCATAAAGGCGTATGAGTTAGTGTATTGTGAATTAGGTTTAGGTCTAGGTATGCTTATATACTTGAAGTGAGTGAATTAGGGCCTTAGATCTGACTAGGATTCATCTAAACCATTCAGATGAAAAATACACATCACTCAGTCAACCAGAAGAGGCCACGTCAGCCCTAAAACTCAAAAACCGTCATTATCCAATAAAAATGCGCCATGTGTGCAACATTATGCGCAGCAGCAAGGGTGTTGACACCCACATGTCATATATATATATATATATATATATCTTTTAAACTATGTTTCCAATTAACCCTTTTTACACTAAACCGCTTTTTTTAATTGAATTGCGTTCACACTAAGCCACATTTTAGCATTTCCCTAAAACAAAAATATGGCGTTGGCAGGGTTTGAACTCAGAACCTCTTGTATACAAGTCACGTGTTCTAACAAAATGTGCCACTAAGTCTTTTGCTAACAAGACTTATGACAATGCTACACATTATTCTCTCCTTCCTCTTTTTCATGTTTTTCTACAATATTTAATTTAAAGTTATCTTCTTCATTTTAAATCAGTTTTCTACAAACTATAGGTCCAAATTGACTATAAAATCGCCACGAACGCAATGACGCTAATTTCATGACCAAATTCTGGAGGCTTTTAGAATTCTCCTTTTTATTCCTTTTTTAAATGTTTGCATGCATTTCTTCGCATTTCATGTATTGCAAGTGATTTCTTTTATTTATCTTTTTCTTCATTTCACTGCATTAACTTATTACATGCCATTTTATTGTCATTATTTAATTTCTCTCTCAAATATATCTATACAATATATATATATATATATATATATATTTCCACATTTTTAATTTCACTAAAAATGCGAGGTGTTACATATACATACATATATATATATATATATATGTATGGATATATGTATATAATAAGATATGAATAATGGCAATGATGGTAATTAAATGTCTAACTAAGAAAATAAGAAATGAAGGGATGTAATGAATTAAGTTAGTGTGATGAGAAGGAAAAGTGATGTATTTCCCTAAATGACCTATTTCTGAGAACGTTGTTACAAGTAAGCCACAATAAATAAACAAAAGTAAATAAATTACTTGCTACCACAGATTTAAATGGGGATATATTATGAAAATAAATCATTGATTCCTTCTATCAAACTGATAAGGTGCATGAAGTATTTTCCTTAATAAAATAAGGAATATATATTACGGTGAATGAAGAATAATGGTTTACATCAGTAAATGGTTTAAAAGGGGAAAGATAATAAACTATTATAAATAAATAACATTAATGAAAATGTTGTATAATAGGTAGACTTATCCTAGGGATAAGTGAATGTTATAACTTAGGTTATAATAAACTAGTAAGGGAATGGGATAACGGATGAATTGAGTTAAGGGACACTTAATTGTAAATTAAGTAATCAATAAAATGCAAAACCTGAAAGCAGTTAAGAAAAGGGGGAAAATATATTGTACTTAATTATAAATTAAGTAATCTGTAATCTTGGAGGTCTGAAACCCGCAGATAAGAATAACATGTTCAGTCTTATCCCTAGGGACAAGGGGAAATTATAACATAGGTTATAATAAATATGTAGAGAAACTTATTAAGGGGCCTTAGTTGATAGAACTAAGTTAATAAGTAAACAACGATAAGTTGAAGTGACTGTGTAAATTGAATTTATGATTAAATGAGAAAGAATGAGGAAAACTTATTAGGTAAATTATATTTAATCATAAATGTTAAGTGACATGTTAATTAGAAAACATGTGAATTGAGATATACTTAATAGTATATTAAGTAGAACATGTTATGGTAACCTTGAAATCAAACAAGAATATAAAGGGATTGTGGATTACAGAACTTGGACCACGATCTAGAGAATAACATGTTGTGGGCTTATTAATAAACTTAAATGGGTTAAGTTATATAACTGAAATTAATAAGCAAGAGGAACTTGCTAAATTGATTAAGAATTCAATATGAATGAGAATAACCAAGTTAAATGGAAACCCAATGAGGTGAGGCAAGCGCGTAAAAGAATGTTTAGATATTGGGTCTAACAACATATTAAAGTGAGGCGCTTGGACCAGTCCGCACATTTGAGGGTGAATAACCCAACGGGGTTGATCATCGTGGGCTATAAGGCATGAGGGGGAGCGCACATTCATCTGATTGTTCTGATAGCTCCGAAGGACTGGAAGGGGAAGCATGCGTCTTCCTGAGGTACGTAAGGTGCTCCTAGTAGTCCTCTGTGCATTGACAGATGTCTTAGGCTATGCTCGCATAAGTTGGGTCTGCGCGTAACTACTAGGTGGGCGGGCCTTGACTGCAGAAGCAGCTACGTACTCAGAATGCTGTGACGCGGTGACACCAGGGTGATTCGGCGATCGCCTCGAGGGGAAGGCAGAGGGTCACGACCAATAAGGATAGTAGATCGTCAGATACCCATTGTCGGCAGCAAGTGGGATGCGAAAAGACTAGAGCTAAACGCAATATACCATTCACCTTTCACTATCGAGGTGAGGGGTTGAGGGGATATGCCAAATGGATGTTTAGATTGTTTAGTATTAGGGGAATGTCGCTTAGCTCTTGTAGTCTTTACTAGTTGAGAGAGGGGCCTAGGTGGGGCCATAGCCACGACGAAAATAGACCCTAGGAATATCTGTAGAGGCTCTTAAAAGACGGGCCTGTACAGATATGGAAAAGCTCCCGACCAAGTTCCGTATTTTTTCTAACGCCCTGCCATGGAACTCGGTGCACATTAGAGGACGTGTGATTGAGGCATCGAGCTACAATTGAAGACACGTATGGTGGACAGTCTAGATACAAGCATGTCCGCTCTGGGTGATGTATTGTAGACTTGAGGGAATTACTCCGGTATGGATTCTGATTCAAATAAAGGTGGCAGTCCATATGTTTGTGTAACATAGTAACGACAGATATATATGAAAAGTAATATTGTTATATGTGCATCACTATGGCGTAGGATGAGGGACTGCGTATATTTCGATGGTGTTACGGTGAAGACCGCACGAGTGGGGTACCATGGAGTGTACCTTAATATTGGGGGTTGCTACATATGTACTATATTAGGTTAATCCACTGGGAAGTAAATGGGTACGACGTGTGTGTAAGCCTTGAGTGTTGTAAACCAAAGTAATCTAATAAATAAGAAAATATGATTGAATGGTATATGTAGTGTTATTCAAAGTGTATAATTTAAATCCAGTCACCAGAACTTGTGTTCTGACCCCCTCCTCGTAACATACTCCATTTTAGATTTGCGACAGAGACATGAGACATGATAACTTTGGATACTGTTTAGGCAGTATTATTAATACGGTAAGGCTATACTTCGAGTATATTATATTTTATCCACTCCGCTGTGAGATGTTTTCTGAGCTCTAAAATATGTCTCTGTCTTTTCTGCAGGTACCAGAGCAAACCAATCCGAGTTTTGATGGGTTGGAATTTTGAAAAAAAAATCGTTTCATTGGAATTCGGATTGTTACAATATCTTACCTTGGTTTACCTTGGCTACATCTAGAAGAATTACTATGCAATGACTCCCCTAGTTTGGGAAAATCACTAGAAGGCTTGAGTGTTGGTCCACTAGGCAATTAAGCCAAGCTAGTAGAATTAAACTCATCAAATCAGTTATTACTGCCATGCAAGTATATTGGTCATGTACCTTTGTACTTCCAAATAAATTGCATTGCACGATTAAAACTGCTTTCATGAAATTCTTGTAGAAAGGAAATATTCACTCTGAATGTTTGGCTCCTATTTCCTTTCCAAAACTTGAAAGACATAGTCATAAGGGTGGTCTTGGTATTGTCAATACTAAAAATCGGAATATTGCTGCATTTGGCAAACACATTGAGCAACAATCTTATCTTATGGTTAGCTGGTCCCATAAATATGTTCTTAAAGATAATTGTTTATGGTCCATGAAAAGACCTTTAGGGTTTCAGTTGGATCTGGAAGAGTATTGATAAAATCAAAAAGTAAGATGCTCTCATATTTTGAATTTTGTCATTTGGCTTATGATCGAATAATTTTTTGTGAAGATCCATGGTTGGACTTTGGTTACATAATTGGTGATAAAATCACATTTCTGGAAAACAACAATCTGGTTTACAAAAGAACTGCAAGGTGGCAATTTATTTCTACATAATCAAATATTCTTGTCGAGCACGACCATTCAGAGTGTACAAACAATCTGGAATAGAATCAATAGCTGCAATAATAAAGTTACTTATAATTCTAGCACTATTTGGAAATGGCAAGGTGAGAAGTTCAAAATAAAAAAATATGTATATTTCTTTGCTTACTACTTCACTTCTTGATGAATGAAAGTGGCACAAACATGTGTGGAAAAGAGATAATAATGCAACAGAAAATTTGAGCTTGTGGAAGATACTTAATCATGCAATTCTTACCCAAAAAAAAGATGGTCTCTCATGGGATGGTAATCGACCTTAATTGTGTATTATGTGGAGTTCTACCTGAAAATGTGTGCCATCTATTTTCTGAATGCACTATTGTAAAGAAGTTATGGAAGGAAGTTCTTGCTCAAATTGGTGATGACAGTTATGCTAGCAATAGCACTGATCAATGGACACAAATAATAAGGAAAGTTGGAACAAAAAGAGAAAAAGCCAGGTTATATAAATATGTTTTGAAGAAATTCGTGAGCAATGCTTGGAGAGAAAGGAATGCATGTGTTTTTATGAGTGATCATCCAATGAATTACTCACTACGGAAGCAATATGTGTGGAGGGACGTCAGGGAAGGGCTAAAGTATCTCAAATTCACATTTGATCAAGGAATTTTTGGTCATTAATGCTACATGCTAATGTATATGTTTGTTTCATTTTTTTGTCTCTATTAGTTTAGTCGTTGACGTGTGTTGTCCCTGTGCTCATTTTATTTATTTTTGCTCCCTTTGTTTCTATGTAATCGACCGATTTTATCAATAAAAGTGGTAGGGGTCCACTCAACCCCATCGTCTTTGCCAAAAAAAAATCCAAATTTTGCACTATCAAACTATAGTAAATAAAAAACTTGTGAAAATTCCACTCATAGAGATTAGAAGAGGATATTAGTGGAATATAGTATGGAATCCGCTAAAATCTAGATTTCTTCCTTTGGAACAACGTATTCCAACTCTCTTTATTGTATATAAGAAAACCAAAGCTTTGAAGTTCATATATATATATGTATATATATATGTATGTATATATGTGTGTATATATATATATAAATTAATTAAAGAGTTTATACATAAGGGAATTAGATCTAGAAAGATAGAATATAGGTTTGAAGAGAGAAGAGAAACCTAACCTGAATTCTTGAAGTAAGAAACGGAGAGACAAGAGGGAGGCAAAGAATAAAATGAGTTCTAGGGTTTTCCTGTAACGAACTGGAATTTTCAACTCCGAAAATCAACACAAAACTATCTTGTTGACTATTCAGACATCGGAAATACCTGATCATTAATAGAAAGAAGTTAGAGGGTGAGAATAGATAAGATAGAAAATTAGAATAGAAGAAGAAGATCACTACAGAGAAGAATCAGAGTAATACGAATCTCACAGCGGAACAAATATAATATAATATATAACATAACTTTGCAATAAAAACAGTATAATAACATTATCAGAGTACAACACTTACACACAGCGGAAATAACAATAGCTATATAATCCTGAACCCTCCTTCTTCAAGCTCCTCCAAGTATATCTGTAAAGACCTGAAATACTTGACTGCCCGTACAAATTTGGGCACCCAAGAGTTTAGGGAAAACGAAACAAAATAAGCTTGGGGTCAGTTATGGCACTGGTGTGAGTAAACTCAAATCATTTGGTTTAACTTTTCAAAATCCTTTTCAAAAGAAAAGATAATCGTAAGACCGATCTACAGATAAACACGGATGGTTTTTACCTTACGATAACCCAAAACAATTTTGGAAATCACTATTTTCTGATATTACAATTGTGTCTAATCACAAGTAATTATCAATTTAGCAGAACCGTGCATCTCACGTTCCACATATTTAGTATACAAACAAAACCACGGGCGCTTATTGGAGATTGGATTCCAACTATGACAAGGTATGAGACCACCTGCCGATAGTGTATCCCTAGAGGAAAATACACTGGGTTCAACAAGAACGTCTTGCAACCCGGCCCACACATGATTGGCCACTCATTTCGCTTGAGTGTATCGAATGTATATCACCAATGGTTGGAAGCTAGCCACTGTTTCCCGAAAAGGGACAACAACGAATAGATAAAAGAATGAATTGGATTTTCTCTGGATAGGTGATATACACCGTAATGGGAGCGACCCACTTAGCCATGCTGCCTGCCCGATTTCTGTCATTTCCCGGTTGATGAGGCTTGAGGTCATAACATCTCTTTGGAACAGCTGACCACCATTCACTTTGAATGCCACATCGTCATACCTGCTAAATCACAAATTGGTTTCCCCAAAAATACCATAGGTATAAAGCTAAGAGGAACGAATTCCTCTGCCACTAATCGTAAGTACGTTTGAAGAGATGAACTTACGCGATCCGTTAGATATACTCTGTTAGACATTCGTCCATTCACGTTTGTCCTTGGACTGGACAAACCAAAGGCACTATTCTGTAAACAGGATAGCCCTTGCATAACTCCGTCTTCATTATCTCCATCATATTTGATCGCAACGCTAACGTTTATACGGAGTGGTTTTAAGATAATGAATCTGATCCTGGTCTCTCCGTATTGACGACGGAAAAATGGTCAAAAACTTCGATATTCGGTGATTTAACTATCATAGAAAAATAGGTGTACAACCAACGATCTTATTTCCAGATAGAAATTCGATCGATCAATCATCATTCAACATTTATCTCTTTTAATTAAATTAATCATTTATTTATTCATTTCCCATTTCTATATACTCAACATTTCTTATTTTCTAAATTTGGGGAATGCACATCATCGATCATTGGAAGACATTTCCATCTCTGTTTAACGTATCACTGTCATTCCAGTATTCTTTCTCATCAACATTTCATTTTCTATGATTAGAAAATATCTCTGATTATATTTGGAAAATGTTTCCAAAATTTATTCAATTGATTTAAACAGATGTTTAAATAAAACATCACTAAGCCAATTTAATCCATTACACTCATTAACTAAATTCACTTAATCAACCTTCACTATCGAACCTTACCCATCCCTTAGGTAAAAACGAAATCAATCAAGTTGGGGTATAATTACCTCTCAGACCTTAACTGAACAACATTTCTAACCTCGAAATAGACAAAGTTCACCTTTTAGACCTTTAACAACTTGCTTACGTAACTCGGATTCTATTTATGAATTCCCTTCTTTATTTTAAAACATTGATTTTAACTATAGCGTTATAGTTCCTTTCTTCTTAAATATCCAACTTCAAAATGTAACTTTTATCCCTTAGTTTAACTAAATAACTAAACCACTAATCTATTAATAAATAAGTAAATCTTGATTAAGTTGGAAAGCAAATGTTACTTTCCTGAATTCGATATAATCGAATTTAGTGTATAATTCTCTTTTTCGAAAAAACTCTATTCGATAGCTCCTTTTAGAATAAACTATATTCGATAACTCTTTCTTCGAATAACTATATTCGATAATCTTTCTTCGAATGGTTCGATTGATTCTCTTCAAATGATTTACATTCGATTAATATCTTTTTGAATAAACTATATTCGATTAACTCCTTTAATTTTATTCGAATAAATTATTTCGATTAACTCCTTTGATTTAACTCATTACTCGGTTTGATTAACTAATTTTGACTAACTTAACTCGATTAACTCAACTTGGTTAACTTACTTGATTAACTCAACTTATTTAACTCCTATCTAATAACTAATATTCGATTAATTTACACTCGAATAACTATGTCTGTTTTAACTTTATTTCGAATGGCTAATATTCGATTTAACTCCATTCGCTTGACTCTAGATCGCAGCGATCACAATGGTTACGCCTGATTCCCTCAGGAAAACATCCAACCGCCGTAGACTATCTGCAGCCCTACGAATTACGCTAGCAGTTATACGAAATGGCAACATATCCTAAATAACTATGTTTGACTAACTCTGTCTCAAATAACTATATTCGATCAACTCTAATTGAATAACTAATATTCAATAAATTCTAATTCGATTAACTCTACGTTTATTCAGTTTCAAATATCGATGTTGAAATCGATTCTTACTTCTCTATATAAGTCCTGACTTATATATTCTATTTATCAAATGATAAACATTTTATTTAATTTATAAAATATTATTTATAAATTTATCTTCTCAATCTATCGGTCAGAATAGTTTCTATTTAAAATCTTTGCTTTAAATCCATATCATGTTGTACTCGTGTGCGAAGCACGGGTCTAAACCTTTCAAATGTAAAATTCTCCTTTTATACAACTCTAGTCACTTTTCAAGTATTTCCTTTTATAATCTATTTATTTACCAAATAAACCCCTTTTTGATATTTCTATGTATTTATAAAATATTTTCTTTTTATATAAAATCTATTGATTTTATAAGTAATTCCTTTGATAATCTAACTATTCCCTATTCTATTTACTTTACACATATTTCCCCTTTCTATTCTATTTATTTTTTCCAAATAAATATTCCTTTTCAATTCTATTTGTAAATATTTACAAATATTTCTTTTTCAATTCTATTTGTAAATGTTTTACAAATATTTCCCTCAAATTTTATCGATTTGTTTAATAAATAAATATTCTTTTTTAATCTATTTATTTTCTAAATAAATATTTTCTTTTTATAAAATCTTTTGATTTTATAAATATTCCTTTTTCAATATAACATTGAAAAATTCCTTTTTAACATTCCAATATTCGTTATGGTATTTAACGTACCATATAACAATGATCAGTATCATTCAACCATACAAAATCAACAACAGATTTCATATCACATCATATAACACAATATATAAAAAAAACAGTAAAATAAATGTTGAGGAACCCTGTTGGGTCCCTCCGACCTGTTTCCCTACAACCACAGATGTTAATCAACATAAATAACAAGGATGTGAAGTATTCTGATAAATAGAATTTATATTCGATTAACGATTTATATCTATATCGTTATCTATATTTTCAATCAACTGACTAGCAGTTCAACCAAACAGCCAACACACAGCAAACAACAACTATTTATGAATTATAAAAATATTTTATAAAAATATAAATTGAGTAGAGTTAGTGAGATTTACTCACTTTTCGCGTTAACCGTTAAATAACGATTTGCATTAGTTGATTGTGATCAGACAATTTATTTTGCCATAAATTGTAACGAGCTCGAATCCACTCCCGGTCAGTTCCATTGTATAGCTCTCATCCATACGATCCCAACGGATCTTGTTTCGTCGAATTCTGATTTCATACGAGAAAGTTATATAATTTACAAGTTAATGCTATTTAAAATGGATTAAATATAAGACTTTAACTCACTAGGCTTTACCCGATAATCCGGCCTAATTCCATATAACCAAGCCCATACCCGGTTTTACACTTCTCTTCCAAATCCGATCGTGAGCTCCCAGTATTTCCTCAATGCTACTGCCGATTTCTTCAATACCCTTCTTCTTCTCCGATGCTTTTAAATTTAAATAAAAATCTCCATAACTCGGCACTTCGAACCTTCCCTAACCTCCACGCAATCATCCTCAACTCGAACTCCTCCTTCGTCGTGCGGTTTCGAACTCCGCCATGACCTATACAGTACCCATCGTCACATTCGACCACGGTTCCTCCTCTGAAATTTGCACTCAGGTGCTAATTCCCTTCCTCAAGCCAGATATAAACTCTAATTTCCCAATAGAACCTTTAATTTCTTGAATGGGCAAAACCCTAGCTCGCTGATACAAAACCAGCGAACCAAAAAAATGAACCAAACCCTTGCTAATATATATCAATGTGAAGAGGATGAAGCTACAAGTTCAGAGAATTTTTGTAACAACCCGGAAATTCTAGGCCAATTTAAAATTTTTATTTTGGCAATTTTAATGAATTTTGAATATTTAAAATAAATTATTTTAAATAATAACGACGATAAATTTATTTTGAATAGAATTAAAACGTATATATTTGTTTGAATTGTTGTTAGAATATAAATAATTTATTTTAAATATAGAAGGACTTGAAAATGGCGCGGTAGTTCAATAATTCGATTTCAAAGTTCAAATGAATGTGCAGGATTCAAAATAAACAGGATTTTAGTGAAACCAAAAATATTAGAATCTATTTGAAAATTTCTTTCCAACGAATCCGAAAAATTGAAATTTCATAGCGGGAATCAAAAGTTACGCCTAGTTGAAAATTCAGAATAGTCGCTATGGAATTCTAGCCTTAAAAGTGAAATTTTGCATATAAGCTCAGAATTCGACAAGATAAATTTTTTTGGATTCATAATGACAAATCATTATTGGGTTCCAAAGGGCGCGTCGAACGGAGTTAATATGTGGTCGTGTGAGCTAAAATAGTTCGGGGTAAAACAGGCAGTCATTTTACAAAGGAACATTATTGATACGATCTCAGAATTCGATTCCGTTTTTTTTTGGATTTGTATCGTCTAATAATGGTTAAATCCAAAAAGGCATGATTTTTGGATTTAGCATGTGAGCGTGCAAGAGGAAATGGTGCGCCAAAATCGCATTTTTAGAGCTTATCTGAGCATTTTTGAGAATTTTAACGGACGGTCAAACAAACTCGGAATTTGACGAAACTTATTTCGTTGGACTCATCTTCAGGTCTACTATGTCGTGTCCGAAATCCGCAGCAATCAGAGATCGTTGGCATTCAGACGATACGCGAGAAACTTACATATAATCACTTTTCCTCCTTTTCTATTTCATAATTTCACTTCTCATCCTCTTCAAAAAAACTCAAAAATGGCCTCCACCCTCCCACCGCCGCTACCACCCTTCCCGTACCTCCACCGCCAGCCGCCGGTCACCACCACTCCCTCATCCTCCTCCTCTCTCTCCTCCTCTTTCCCACTTCAAATTCACAAACCCTACCCCCAAATCACCACCACCCTAGCCACCACGGCCGCCACCACCATGGCCGCCACCCACCAACATCCTCCCCACCTCCAATCAGCCCCAGCGCCACCCCCTGGCCACCCAACTCCGGCCGTGGGGCCATCCTCCTCAAAAATCACATTTTTCATAAAAATCCCGTTTTGCATAAAACACCCTATCACAATTTCGTGAATAACTCCCAAACCGTGCATTTCTAGCCAAAACTCCTCTGAACCAAAGTCGAAGAGCAAGATTTTCTCTCCGATTTGGTATATGATAGTCCCATTTTGCATTGCGGAGTTATCGGGATAACACGTCCAAAGTCTGCTGTTCAAACACTGTCAAAATGTTGTCTTTTCGCAATTTCCGGTGAAATGGGACATTTTCGGAAGGCAGACCACTAGGAGAAAGTTGTCCGGAATGGTGCGTTTAAGCTAGAAAAAAAGATAGTGTGAAGATTGGAGCTCGTTTGCAAATTCTGGAACAAGAACAACAAATCCGGGCATTAGAAAAAAAAATGTGAGTTTTCTCCGCTTTAAAGCTTCTATGGTTTTTGACGTATGAAGTATGTAAAAATATGATTTTTACATTTATAAAGAATTAAAAATATGATTTTTATAATATATAGATAGTAAAAATTTGATCTTTATATATGTAGTGGCTACGGGCAACGGAAGTGGCAAAAGGCGAGCACGATGAAGATTTCCTACATATGAAGAGTCGTGGTATTTGGTTTAGCTAGTCGGTGAGAACTTCTCACTTTAAATCTTGTTTTCTAGTTTAAAATATATACTAGGATGTAGACGGTGCTTAGCAGCACCCGACACCCGTCGTCCACAGACCATGGACGACTTGTATGCTTGTTTGATGTGTTGTGAGATTTGTTTGTGATGATTGATGTGAAGTGGATAATAAAAATTCATGTGTTGAAATAAATTAATTATCGTTAAAAATATAAATTTTTAACATGAATGTGAATAAATAAATATTCATTTACAAACCGGACGGTTTGTTTATGTACACCTATTTGAAGGACATTGATTGGAACAATAAATTTTACATATTGCCCAACTGCAGAAATAATATTCAGTGTTTGTGGATTGAAACCCCACACGGGTGTTGGGATGATATTTGACGTACACTAATCCCAATTGTTTAGTGGTATGTCGATCGTTTGATTGACAGACTGTATGAGCGTTAATTAGTTATATTTAATGCTTATGCAGTTGTGTGGTGCACTTTGGATGATGGTTGATTATTTATCATTGCTATTATATACATGTGTTGTATGGAATCCATATAATTAACATTATTTGGTAATTGATTGGGCCTCATTCCAATTGGGAAAATAAAGAATATTATAAAATAAATATTCATGTGTTGAATAGAATAAATGGTCGTATGTTGACGATGCTCATGTTGAAAATATTCATGTGTTGAATGTAATAAATAGTCATATGTTGACGATGCTCATGTGTTGAGAATATTCATGTGTTGAAAATATTCATGTGTTGAGTAAAATATTTTAAACAATAAAATTTACATCTTTATCATAATTTACAAAATATATTAAATAGAATAAATAGTCATGTGTTGACGATACTCATGTGTTGAGAATATTCATGTGTTGAAAGAAATATAGATTCATGTGTTGAATAGAATAAATATTCATTTGTTGAATAGAATAACGAAGTTATTGAAATATAAAAAGCCGTGTTGATTAGAGATGCGCCATTTTGACGCGAAAGATATATATCGATTATATTTGTTTTTATAATGATTATAGAAAAAGAAGTGATTTCAAAATATAACGTTTTGAAAATATTATCATTTATATATTAATGATATGAAATATTCAATTTGGATTTGAAATTGAATATGAAGTTGAAATTGTTTTGAAGACGAATTTAAAACAATTATAAAATACGTTTTAAATTGAAATCGACGAAATATATAATATATATATTATATATTAAATGGCCTTAATAGAACACGCCACGCCATGGCAGTTCGCGAATTTCGACCATTGACTTCGAATAGACGTTGCGGGAGATCCGACTGTCGGATTCTCCTGAAACCAAAACCGTGGGTTCGTATCGAAAAGAGCTTAATATTAGAAATTTGAATTCTAACGGTTGGATTTGGAATTATGTCCAAATCAAATTTGGAAAAGGTCGCTGTAAGTGCAGTTCGGTGGCCGTTGTTGAAAACCGACTGTACGGGCCTTGATAAAATTATTAATTTTTTTAATAATTTGTGTAAAATCATAATAAATGAATTGGAAAGAACTGGGATGAAAAATTCCACATTTGAAAGGATAAAAATATATTTTTATCGAAATGAACTAGTTTTGAACTAGATTTGAAATGGTTTTGAAAATAATCAAAATTTCCAATATACGAATTGGAATAGATTTGAATCGAATTTATCTTCAGAATATTTCGATGTTGGATTTCGTGATTATACATGTATGGTTGTGGAAATCTGAAAGATATATTTTATATCGTTATTTCCAATACGATATTTATTGGTTTTAGAATTTGATATTGAATATAAGCCGGTATATTTTCTATTCAGAGCCTTGTATTTAATATCTAATGGGATTGTGGGTTCGTCGTGAATGGTGTCTTAAATAACACTGTTTTTTAACCCAATTTAGAAAAGAATAAATCTTTTAATTAAGATTTAGTGAAATTGTCCAGTTAATTAGTATTTAATTGGAATTGAATTTGAATTGGTTTTTGGGGTTTATCGTGAGCGGTGTTTTGAATAACACCTGTTCTTTAATCCGATTAACAATAGAAAGTGATTTTGGGTTTATCATGAATCGTGTTTTAGGTGACATTGGTTCTTTAACCCAGTTAAAGACAGGATATTTATTTTTGCCAAGATTAAAACTGAGTGGAGTTTTAATGAATCTTTACTTAGATTGAAATGATCAAGAATGGAGTATCACCAGTTTTTCTCCAAAGCGATAGTTAAATCTTTAATTAGATTTGAACGTGAAATGGTAACTAATATTTACCGATAACACCGTGGTGTTAGATATGGATTATTGCCAGTTTTGCTCCATGGGATAAGTAGGTTGGGATTGGGAAATAAAATAAAAAATTACTTCGGTGTGGTTCGCTAATCCCAACTAGTTTGGAAACATTAACATGGTTTGAAATGATATCCAAAGGAAGATTAAAGAATAAATTTTGAAGAATTTATCTTTGATAAAGTTAATGGGAACCTTTCCATAAGAATGTGAAAATTTGAATAAAAGAATATTCTGAATTGGAATGAGGCGTATGTTGTGTTTGTGTAACACAGGTTTATTATATACGCGGGTTATTCGGAAAGGCCGGGTTTATACCCATTCTGAATAATCGATTCGACGATACGTCAAAGATGAAGACGGTGGTAGAAGACTGGAAGTCTTCACATCGTTTGGATGATTATTGACCATCTTGATTGGGCTGTACACCCAAGAGGAGGGAATCAGTTGGTGATCGTCCAGACGTACTTGGAGATCGATGGATATGCGAGGAAAGTGCCTCCGGTTTCGTTCAGACCTGAAATGAACTTGTAAATGGACTGTGTGTCTGACATTGGATTTTATTCTGTGTTGATTGATCTCTATTAAATATACATCTGTTTGGCGGCAGAGAATTTATTCTCTTGCTTAACGCCCTTCTCTGAGACGTACGAGCTCAGAGGTTGTATATCGATGGACATTAGTCGCATGGAGTGAATTGCCTGTGTGGCATGCCTATGCGGAAAATGATCAAGGCTTCTGTTGAAAAGCAAATTCTTGTGGTTGATGATCAAAGCATGGCCTGTGTAGCACAGCTTTGTGTATAACATGAATTCGCGAGCCTCACACCTCGGTATGAGTCAAAAACGGGATACAGACCGTTGGGAGAGCATGGCGTTTCTTTCTAGCTATGGGTGATGTCAGTGACCTACCAGCCCTAACATTTATATACTTTTTACCTGTGTGGTTGTTGGAATGCGAGGCGCCTCGAATATACAGTCGATAACTGGCACTATGTGAGCCGACGTATAGACCATTATATAGTTCCTATAGGATTGGGAAACGTGTGTTCAGGAATTACCAATCCTCAAAAGTAACAGAGGACTGGCCCAACCGATTCCAAGGTTCGCTTTGTGTGGTCCTGAGACATTTGCTAAAGTGTCTCAAATAGAGAGGAGCTTGCCCCTTGTCTCGACTCATGATGGAAATCCAATTTCCAATACGTGACATTTCGGTTTTATTTGTAGAGCCTAGTATGGCGACATAGTGGTATGGGACACTTATGTTGTCTATGATTGATACTTATGATTGAAGTTGTTTTCTTCACTTATAGTAATAATAAAAGAAGAAATTTAGCATATCAAGCATTCTTTGGCTATTATAAGGTAAAACCCTATCCTCCGGCTTGCGTTGCATTGTGTGATGGGACCTGGGTCTTATAATAGCTTCATTTTTCTTTACTTAGCATCGCGCTGTTTGTTTTGTGCAGTGGTATTATTGGGGTAAAACCTCGTTCCATGTTATATGGCGTGGTCCCTTAAATTACCTTACTTTAAAATAAAGACTAAGAACTGTTTTAGTTCTCATACCAGTCACATGACGGACTTGGAGTTTATTGTTTTAACCTAAACTCTGGGTGCCCCTATTTTCCACACGGGCAGCTAGTAGTTTTGGTTTTGCAGATTTACATTCACAGGATCCTGGTTTACAGCTGGAACGATACTCGGAAAGCTCTGTATCCGTGTATTATTTTCATTTTTGTTTTTGTATTATTTTCCGCTGCTATGTAATTTATTGTAATCTCTGATTTTTAGTAAATGTGTAATATTTATTCATACTCTGTATATTCTTGTATTCTGATGGAATTGTTGTAATAACAATGAAAAGTTCTTCTGTTTGTGTTCTGATGTGTGTTGTTCTCAAAGCAATTCGTTCTTTCTCTTCTCTTCGGAGATCGGGGAAGTTCGGGTCGCTACAATTTTGTTTGAGGATTTTTAGATTTTTATTCATTTTCTTTTGAATTTGTGAAGCACGATATTGTGAAGCCCAAACTGGCAGCTTGAAATATTTGGCCAGAAGAGAATGAGAATAGGGTTTAGAAAGATTAAGGATATTTTATAGGATAGTTTTAATATTTTTTTATTCGATTTTTATATTTGTTTTTAAGCAATCGCTGCTTGTATACGCTGTTCAAAAATCCCTGTGATCACACACAATACCCAAAAATCACAAAACTGGACATGCAGCTACAGTTCGACATTATGGACCCAACAAAACTGGTTTCGTCGAATTCCGACTTCGTTTGCTCACACAGTGTATTTTTAACCATTAGAATATCGACTGTTTTTCACATTAAAATCCCACGTGACCACATACCGACTTCAAAAATCACGGAAATTGATATCTAGCAATAATTTATATTGCGGATTCAACAAAATTAGTTTCGTCGAATTCTAAGGTCGTTCGAAAAACTGGATATTTTTAAAGCTCTAAATAACCCATTTAAATATATAAGTATATTTAAAAACAATTAAATTTAATATTTAAAAATAAATATTATCGTATATATTCACAATAGAATATCATACAGCTCCAATGGGATTTATAACTCGATATTTCAAATCCAGTATTACATCTATATTCGATTTATATTTAAAAATCCATTTTAAAATATAAATAAATTGATATAAATTATAAAGGAATTCCATAGCAACTTTTCTAAAATTTGATTTGTACATAACTCAAAATCTACACGACGAAATCCTGATTTTTCTCTTCCACTAGAAAAATATACTTCACCAGTTCCTAACGTTTCTTGTTTCACAGAAATCCGATTTAAAATGGACCCTGTATATTCAGTTGAAGTTCAAATCGCCAAATAGCGAACTGCTGCGCCATTCGAGCTCGATTTTAATTATAATATAATTATACGTTCAAACTGTCATTCAAATAATACATTCGTTATTCTAATTCAATTCTAAACTGAATTAAATATCACCGATGATCCAATTCACACCATTTTGTGAATTCCACCATTTCTGACTATTTCAAAAATTAAATATATTATTATATTATTTATTTTAATTAAATATTCAATATTATTTAATTCAACAACCATTTCAATCTCTCAATCTCTATTTATATAATTAAATAAATTAATTATTATATGGTAAAAATACGGGTCGTTACATTTCGAGAGAGGCTAGGGGTTCTATTTATAGTTATAAGTGTGTGTGTGTGTGTATAGACCGTAGGATTAGTTTTATTTAATCTTGAGAGTTCATCGATGCAAAACTACAAATAAATCTCTAAAAACACAAGCCTTCTCCACCTATCAGCATCAAGGGCAACCGACTCCCTACGTGGAAGGGAAATCAACCCCTAGGTTGACCCTTGTCTATCGAGGCCATAGACCCTCCTTCTAGGGTTGAGCTTAGAATTTGTTTCCCTATACGATTGGTTTTTATATTAATAGGATTGTTTCTGTCCAATTGTTGATTATTCTTGTCTCCCTCCGATATATGTATACACACTTGCACGTATATTCAAATCCTTGTGGAATATTCCTTTACATCAATTAATAATTAATTATATTCTAGACTTATAGTTAATCAGTTTGAAATTTCATATCTTGTGTGCAAACAATTTATGTATAACTTGTTTTATTAAAAACTTCTTCATACGAACTCCGTTCTCGATAAATAAAATATGAAAACGGATCAGTATTTTGCCATGGACATAACTGTAGTACTTTTTTGGCTCAATTTGTAGTCGTCCAAAATTTTATTTTTTAGCTCATTTTAGTGATTATTCTCTATCTTTAATTTAGTTATGCTATGTTTATTTAGGGTACATTTTATGGGGTGTATGGTATCTTTCCTTGAATCCCTTGCAACCATAGCCTCAATTTGAACGGATTTCATACTCGACCCTTTTCTCCTTAGCTCCTCATTCAAAAGCCTGCTTCGTACAGTTTCCAAAGATATAGATCTATTAGCATCGGAAACACTCAGTGACACAGCCAAAGTCTCCCAACATTCTGAAAGCAACTCATCAACAAAAGAGCCTGCAACGTGTCCTCAAAATTGACCATAAAATTTGCCAATTGATTGATCACATCTTAAAATTAATTCAAATTCTCTACGACAAACTTTTTTCACCCAATCTCAGTTGTACTAGCTTTCGAACTAGAAAAGCCTTACTTGTAGCACTCCATGACTCATATAAAGATACCAACTTGTCTGACAAATCCTTCGTGGATTCACAACTAACCACATGATGGAGTACCGAATCATTAAGGTACTATCGAATCAAGGCAATTGCCTTTTTATCCATCATTTTCCCTCATCCATATCTGAGGGATTCTTCCCATCTCCATCAGTCATATCATGAAGATCATTGAGGTATAAAACATCCTTCATCTTAGATTTCCAAATCCCTCAATTTATCTTATTAAAAATATCCATCTTCGTAAAAAACATCATATCCGACATTAAAAACGAATTTTTCCAATCCAAAATCACTCTAAGCTTTGTGATGATCTAGCTCTAATACCAACTGTTGTGGAGTGAGCGCTTTTGCGAAAGCAGCTTACTCTCCACGATCTTATTCACCTAATTACTTAAAGATAATTTTGATAGAAAACAAATATGGATATGCACTAAAATAAGAACAAGAGATATTCCACCGACCACCCTCTTTATTGATTCACAAAACGAACTTTGTTCACAACTATGAAATAAACCCAAAATAAACAAATTACACCTGATTCAATAATCAATAACCTAAGTGAGAAAGGGAAAGAATATCTAGATTACTTAAATATTGTTGGAGAAAAAGAGCAATGAAGAGCGATGACAAACCCTTGAATCAACTAATTTCATTCATAAGCCCTATTCAATTCAATCCTGCTAGATGCTTATATATGAGAATAAAATCCTAGTAAATATCCAAATTACCCATAAGAAGTATCAAAAATATATCCTGGAAATATTTAATCATGAACAGAAACACTCTGGCTTAGACGTCTGACCGGGCTGGTCAAACGTCTGACCAAGCACTCGGGAAATTTCTTCCCCTTAGATCAAACAATTGAGTTCACACCTCAGACTTGTTCAATTAAAGTCCTACTAAAGCTCGTTTAATTCCTTTTTATAGCTCGTAGCGCTCCTCGACCGCTACGCTATTTCAATTTAACTCCATTAAATAGTAAATCCACTTTAAGCCCTGCTATTTTTCGCTATACCCGCTAAATCAAGTTTTTTTAGCATCGCTTTAGCAATATTGATATCTAGAGGTTGATTTAACTAGTTCTCTTTTAAAACAAATAAAAAATGTTGGTATAAAGAACTAAGTTTAAGGCATAAGTGCTTAATTTAGGCTATAAATCTATTATAGTTACTAAAACTAGCATGCATAATCATGATATTCTTTAATGTTTTTAAACATGATTAAAAAACAAAATTTTATTATGCACAAGTGATGTGATAATTATAATACAATAACTTTAAATATTTGGTTTATATCCAATAAGCCTTTTTTCACCCCCGTTATATCCCCGCTATATTATCTTTTTATCTCCACTACAACTTTTTGCATCTCCGCTGCTGTAGAACAGCTAAGTGCGTTAACTGCACAGCTCAAAGTCTAACCAAACTCTCTATCTCTTATTTCCTCATTAGCTCAAACATCTGTCATAGGCTTCAGATGTCTGTGTTAAAGCTTCGATCAATTTCTTCCCCCTTCAGCTGCTGCTCTTCCTTCTCTATAACAAAGCACTTCCGTACATCGTCGTCTTCAAAATATATATGATTTTATATCAAAAATTGCAACATCTAAAATGTTACAGAAATATATTAATTTTTTATAGATCTTCTCAAGACATTTTTTTAGCATTTGTTTAAATTATGATATTACATATAAATTTTCTCTTCAAAATTATATCTAAGTACTTTTCTTTAATAATAGTTATGCGTACAATACATGATTCACATTTATTTTTTGAAAGGTATAGATTGCATATCAAAATTATTTATGCTTAAAACTTGAACATGATCTACGGATCAACTAAAGGTAGAATGAATTTTGTAAATGTATTTTGTATCCGCCTCTACTAAATTTATTTACAAGTTCTTTAGGTTATATATTGCTACATCACTTATTAGGGTTCGTTTATATTTGAAGATGTTTTATAGGAGATTCTCATATAGTGCTACATAATGATATAATACCTCCTCATGAGATATTTTGTAAACATCATTTTTAGAGTGCGATAGTAAAATTACTATGTCAATATTCTACTTTTGAAGTATTATATTAATACACTTTTTTTCGGATATATTTATTAAATCACTTGTAAAGTTATTTTATTATCACTTCTTCTATAGTGTTATATCTCTCTTGTAGATATACATTATCTGCACAACATTTCGAATGTCGTATCATTACACAATATCTCTATCTACGTAAATCACAAGATTGCTACTTTCCGAGCAGTACTAAATATTATTGCTTGAGATTTTGTTGTGATTACTTTCAAAATATCATACCAAAATTAAACTATAGAAAAAAAATAGATGTGCCAAATATAAATCAAATATGAGAGATAAAAATACCATTTTAAATATCCTTAAAAAAATTCAATCCAAACTATATTGAATTTCCCATTCAACTTTTTCGTACAAAAACTAAAGTTGTTTCAAATATCTCTTTATAAGATTATTCAAAATATTTTGATGATAATAATAGTTTGAGTTACATGCATGGACTTCTTTTTGCACTAAATTTTAACATATTTTTTCAGAATAACTAAACATATGAACATAGAATATTATATTTTGTAAATTTTTATTTTTCTTAAAGAGAACTTCAAATATGCATGTATACATAAACATACATGCATACACACATAGAAATATGTTAAAAATTATATATATAATTTAAATGTGTCCGCAGCAGTAGTCCAGTGGTTAAGGACATGCACTATGGTAATAGTGATGCGGGTTCGAAACCCGGAATGATATGCTGAGAGCTTACCATGTGCATACGCTAAGATCAACCAGTTATGTGGTGCTCGCGGACCGGGTTAGGTGCACTAGGGAGAGTTTTACGACTCCGATCGGTTTCCCTCTTAAACAAATTCAAAAAAAAAAGAATCAAAATTTAAATAACTTCAATAAGAGTTTACAATTTTTAGTTTTTATATTATTCAAACTTCAAGCTTGAATCATATCATAAATTCATTAACTTTAAAATCAGAAGAAAAAGAAGATGAAACTACTATTGTCAAATTTTATATGTTTATTTTGTTTTCTAGTTTTATCAAATATATTAATTTAACTCTATGTAAAACTAATATTAATTTCTTTAGGAGATCATTTTAAGTTATTTCTTTAAGAAATACTATCAATTTTTTTATAATTTTATTGTCACTTCATTATGTACATTGTTTAAATTAATCCATAAGGATTAACTTTTATTTTTACTCTCTTCAAGAGACTAATCTACATGTGGTATACATAACATCTTCATTAGTTAATCTATATAACATTTGGTGAAATTACACATTATATTCGATCAAAAAATATGTTGACGAACATTGATTCTATGTCATAGGTTTAATTTTTCCCAATTTTTATGCAAAATTACATGTTGCTAAGCTAAAACGTCTAATTTTGATTGCGCAATCAATGACCTTGCAATAAGTTGCAGATGCTTGATGGTTATGATAGACCATTAGGATACAGATTTATGTATGAGAACTACAGATCTCGAACAATGATTAGACATAATGAAAAAGATGACCCTCTTAACTTTAAACAATAACTCAAAATGTGCATACACAATTTATCCATTTGAAATGCATAAAAGTGCTTGGATTGTAATATAATTAAAACTTTTTATATTTTATATCATCAATCTTGACTTGAGATTAGTAATCTCTGAACAACTTGTTGAAGTCTTATTACAACATTGGAATTCCTTTTCAGCCTCTGAGCCAAACTTTCATGTGACGATCCCAAAACCCCATGCCACGGTGTTAAGGATAATCATTGGAATATAACACATTGATCATCATTAGCAGAGTACAAATAATAGCATAAGCAGGAAATAGAATAATTTACACAAATATGACAGCGGAATCATACATATCACAACATTAGAGAGCATAGTGCAGGATACAACTTAGTGCATAAAAATACATGATTAGTCTACATCGCCTGAGGCAGAATCATATACATAGAGAGTACATAAAGAAACATCAGTCTACATCGCCTGAGGCAGAATCAAATACATATAATAACGATGGTGGAAAATCAATAGTCAACACAGTGAAGTCAAGCCTCGCCAGGATCCAAAAGGTGCACCTCTACTGCGGTGCAAAGCCAAAATACGCCAGCTATCTATTACTGGGCTACCCATGTGAAAATAAGGGGGCACCCGAGTTTGCAAGGTGAAACAAACTACGAGTCAGTCATGGGACTGGTATGAGAAATCTACTTAAGTAATTAAACAACAATAATAAGGCAAATCAAGGGACCACGCCACTTTCACGGAACGGGTTTACTCCAATGATTGCTAGTGCAAGAAATAAAGTAAATTATTAAATCATCGCAATGCTTTTTATAAAAATGAAGCCATTATAAGACTCAGGTCCTATTACACAATGCAACGCAAGCCGGAGGATAGATTTTTACCTTATAATGGCCAAGAAATGCTTGATACGTATAAAACAAAAGTGTTTGATATTATTACTAGTGCATACATGTTTCAAAAGCGAATTCAACCATAAATATCAATCATAGACGGCATAAATGACCCATACCACTATGTCGCCATACTAGTAATACAATCAAATCCGCAATTTCGTATTGGAAATTGGATTCCATCATGAGTTGAGGCAAGGGGCAAGCTCCTCTCCATTCGAGACACTCTAGCAAATGTCTCAGGATCACACACAGCGGTCCTTGGAATTGGCTGGGCCGGTCCTCTCTTACTTTTGAGGATTAGTCATTCCTGAACACACGTTTCCCGGTCCTTGCAGACCTATAATCGAGGCGCCTTGCATTCCAACAACCACACAGGTGAAAAGTATATATAAATGTCAGGGCTGGTAAGTCACTGACACCATTGTAGCTAGAAAGAAACGTCGTGTTCTCCCAGCGGTCACTATCCCGTTTTTGACTCATACCGAGGTGTGAGGCTCGCAAATCAACGCTATACACAAAGCTATACCACATAGGCCATGCTTTGATCATCAACCACAAGACTTTTCTTTTCAACAGAAGTCTTGATCATATGCCACTTAGGCGTGCCACACAGGCAATTCAGTCCATGCGACTGATTTCTACCGATATATAACCTCTGAGCTCGTACGTCTCAGAGAAGGGCGTTAAGCAAGAGAATAAATTCTCCGCCGCCAAACAGATATATATTTAATAGAGATCAATCAGCACAGAACAAAATCCAATGTCAGACACACAGTCCATTTACAAGTTTGTTCTGGGTTTGAACGAAGCCGGAGGCACCAAATTCCTCGCATATCCGTACAATCAACAATACGTCCGGATGGCTACCACTTCAGCTCCTTCAAGGTAGCTACTCCAATCATGAGCATCAGTAGCGCCATCCATCCAATGTAAAGATCTTCGGTCTTGAACCGTCTTCAACTCTTCGACTTCTTCTTCAACTATTCGACTTCTAACCGTCGATCGATTATTTGAAATGAGAATTAACTCGGCCTTTTCAAACAATCCACTTATATTTAGATTTTCAGATCAATTATTCACCTGGTTAAATCATTCGACATTCACATTTCAGTTCTTTAGTTTAATTTTCATGTCAAACACATTCAACCACCAATTATCAAGAAAACCAAGCAGAATCGGTTTATTTCCATTCTATATCGTCTATAATATTTTATAACGATATATCGCCATTTTTATTTATTTAAAAACGGCCCTATTTAATTAAACGACGTTTCAGGTCGTGCCGAGGCACTAGCGCTGTTTTCCCTAAAAATGTTTTACACATATCTGAAAATCTAACCGTTGGATTTCAACAAAGTTTATATCATTGGGAAGATATTGCCAAGACGAACCCAACGGTTCCAGTTTTGTCAAAATTCGATGGTCGGATCTTTAGGTATAATCATTTAAAATTACAATTTCAAAACGCGAACTGCACGGCCTTGATTCGTTTTAATTTAATTTTTATATATATATAATTCATTCGACGATTTCAATATCGTTTTCACTTCAAATATTTCACTAACACCTTTATATTTCGAAAAATTTCGCCATAACCTCCTTTGTACGGGAAGGGGTTTGGAAATTTATTGGGTCGTATTAGGTACCCAATAAATCCTATTAAGCATGCACATATTTATAGTGATATATTCCGGTGTCCACAGGGGAGTGTGTATAGATCATAACTCCAGAGAATAAATTCTCGTCACTCTATAAATGGTTTTTGTGCCTTAATGACCAGGGAGACTTATTTATTGTCATCTCCATACCCGTGTGGGTTTTTTTATTAATCTTGCAATTTACCGTTACAATTTATATAGTCCAGATCAGTCATCAGTTCAACCTGTAATATATAGTCATCACCATACAAGCCTCTCGCTCGTATGTTAAATCTTCAAGCTCATCACACAAGTTCCAAATGCTTATGTGGTATATGATGAATTATGCCTATCATCAAGAAGTATGCCATATAGTGTAGTTCAAAATTAATTGTTACTATCCTATGGTAATGTTTATTATTACACACAGAACAACTAGCACTCCGCATCCAATGGCATTCACAGGAGTTGATATAATAATAAATTTGCACATCCAACTCATTAAGGTTTACCTATTTGTCGGGCACGCAAATAAATTCTTTACTCAACAAATAATCCATTTCCTGTTCAACACTTGTATATATATGTGCAAACTAAGCTAAAAATAATATTTCTAGCGAACAAAGGTTCATTTCCACTTATGGTTATTTTTAACACTTCCTACACATGTTAAAAATAATATTTTCAACCCACACGTATTTATTTGAACAAGTGGTTATTTTTAACACTTCATGTTTCGCATAAAAATGATATTTTTGGCGAACAAAAATATATTTCAACACATGAATTTCTATTCAACACATGAGTATAGTTTCAACACATGAATATAGTTTCAACATATGAAAATAATTCTAACACATGAATATTATTGAAAATTTCAGCAGCATAACGGCAGGGTATTTAAAACCGGCACCGTCCCGAGTACGGCTCCTCGCTCTACCTTAAAACCTCGCGGTTTTTGACAATGGGGATTTCATACATCTAATTCGCACGCAGGCGAGTATGTTTTTCTTTTCCACAATTTATTCAAATTTTGTTTCAATCACAAATGGGTATTTTCGAGCCACAATGGTATTTTTCAACCACAATCCAAATAATATCAACCACAAACAATCATATCAACCATTCGCATTATTCAACAAATTTTTCACACCATTTCACAATCAATAAATATCACCCATGGTTTATGGACGAGGGGAGTGTGTGTATATATATATTCATATATAAATATATTTTATTTCCATTCCAACACACATATGATTTATACAATGCATGTATAATTCATACTTCGCTCATACAACTTATACTACGCATGTACATGGGGCATACGACACATATATAATTTATATTTCGCTTATATAATTTATATATCACATTTCTACTCACATTTCAGTTTAGAAATCTCACTTTCGTTTATTGCTTTTCTAAAAATACTAGCAAGCTCAGAAAAATCCCCGGACACTTTTAGACTGTAGGGAGCGTCCATGCGGTCACAATATTTCCTTTTTCATCGAATTTCATTAATACACGATAAAGATACGATTTTTCAAAGTTTGCAACACTTAAAAGTGTTATAATCTATTTAAAATTAACATTGCCGTACCTCAGCAAAGGGGTTCAAATCTAGGTTTTGATTTACAGCTAAATCCGTAGGGCTTGGACAGGATCGGGCTGCACCACTTGGAAGGGCTCAGAACGGCGCTCTGGCAGAGGTAGGTGGGGTCCACTTCGACGCAGGGAGGAGGGCGGGGCGGCGCTTCAAAGGTCAGAACTTCCAGGGCGTGGATCTCGAGGTAGGAGCGACAAGACGGGGTCTAACAGGTATTGATTTGAAGAGGAAGGAGGGAGCTTTAAAAAGTTCAACTAGGGGTGGGGCTAATGTTGGCTGTGGCGGTCGGCAAATGGCCGAGAAGGGAGGGACATCATGCATCGTCGAAGTCGGGAGGGGTTTCTGAAGTTTTTTTTTAATTTTAAATTATGAATGGAATTTTTTTATTGGCCGATGCTTTATTTGATTTTTAAAATAGCGTTTCTCCAAATGAACACCAATTCAAACACAACAACTGTCGCCCCTAGCTAAATACCCTTATTCCAAACACAATGGGATATGTTTCGTAGGCCAATTCGACTGTTACATCCAGTTATTCTTCAAATTAAAATGTAAAACATTCAATATTTGATTTGAACGTACATTTCAATTTGCCAGGGCGACAAACTAATTCGAAAAATTCCAGAAAAATAAATCTAGCTATGTTTTGACACTACGGTCCCAACAAAACTAGTTTCGTCGAATTCTGAGACCATTTGAAAAATGGCCCTTTCTGGTCGATCCAATTTAACAGAAATCAACCGAACAAGTTTCCTTTTGCCACACTCACATACTGTAACACCCCGAATTTTAGTTAATACTAAAATTCACTAGTTTTAGGATAAATAATCTCAGATGTGGGAATTGGGGGTAACGGGCTGCGTCATTGCGTTCGTCTCGGAAAAATACGCGAAATAGAGTCCGAGTTTTCGAGAATCGGAGTCTGTATGGCCCAGTTAAGGCCCAATGAAGTTTGCAGAAAAATTAAGGTAAAAACAGATTTAAAAATTCAAATTCAGATTCCAAAATCTGAACTAGCGGGGCCAGGCGGGAAAATTCCCGCCTAACCATGTCGACAGGGCTGTCGACAGGGGGGTCGACTTGCCTGTCGACTTGCCTGTCGACATGGGCGCGGCGTCCAGAGAACCTGGGTGCACCAGGTTGGGTTTTAGGCTGGCTTGGAGGGCTGGGTTCTAGAGGTTTCCTAAATCTAACGGACCTAATCTAACCTAGGGTTAATCTAAGGGCCTAAAACACTCACCTAATCTATAAATACACCCTAAACCTACCCTAATCCATACTAAAAATAGAAATGATGGCCTCATGCCGCCAAATTAAATCCTAGAAGGAGCCTCCACTAGTCTATGAAGGAAGTTGCAAGCTAATCACTCTCTAATCAATCTCTAATCATCACCATCTTCATATTTAGCAACTAAATCCACTTCATAAGTTTGCTAATCTTGGGTTTTGGTGAGTTTCTATCACTTTAACATCAATTGCTAAAGTAAGTAGACTGGGTGTAATGAGACTTATGGTCTTAAATGCGGATTAGTGAGTTTGAATCATTTGTAATGATATGCTACTCTATGTTTTCCTATGTTTATGCATGTTTAACAAGTGGGCTTATGCATGCTTAATAAGTTGATTTATGCATGTTTAACAAGTGGGTTTATGCATGTTTAACAAGTGGGTTTATGCATGTTTAACAAGTGGGTTTATGCATGTTTAATAAGTGGGTTTATGCATGTTTAATAAGTGAGATAGGCAAGTTATGTGTATGTTTAAATGCAAGTTTAACATGATATGCAAGTTATGCATGCTTATGCAAGTATATGAATGCTTATGCAAGTTATGTATATGCTTAAATGCAAGTTTAATGTGATATGCAAGTTATGCATGCTTATGCAAGTATGTGAATGCTTATGCAAGTTATGTATATGCTTAAATGCAAGCTTAATGTGATATGCAAGTTATGCATGCTTATGCAAGTATGTGGATGCTTATGCAAGTTATGTGTATGCTTAAATGCATGTTTAACATGTTATGCAAGTTATGAGAATGCTTATATGCAAGTTCAACATGTTATGCAAGATATGTATATGATAATATACAAGTTTGGGATAAATGTAGTTGGGTTAATATATGCTCATATATGCAAGTTGACATCCTCTTAACCCATGACAAAGTTATATGCCAAGATTTGGTTAAACCCATGATATTTGTGATGGATCTTCCCTTGATTATGTCATGAAATGAGAACGATTTACGTGGGGAACGATGGGGTTAATAAATATGTTAATAAAAGTGTGATTGGGTATGATTAAGCATACCGTAAAAAAATAAATTAACATAAGTGGGAATTTACCTATTGAGTTAGGTCTACCCCATGGGAATTTACCTATTGAGTTAGGTCTACCCATGTTATGAAAAACTTGATATTAATTAGGGATAATTAATATGGGGGTGATTAATTAGGTGTAATTAATCAACTAAGACACGAGGTTGGACCCTTTTGTAGCGGAAGTCTGCCCGGAACCGACCGGCCATCCAACGGCTACAAATGATTGGCCCAATGTGAGAGGTCTTAGTCATAAATTAAATACGTGATTAAAGTAAAGACACGAGGTTAGACCCTTTTGATGACAGAAGTCTGCCCGGAACCAACCGGCATATCCAGCAGTCATAAAAGACGGTCTAATGTGAGAGGTCTTTATGAGGTCATGATCTTAATTAATTAATTAAGAAACACTTAACCATATTAGCATGTAGAGTGTAATAACCCGAAAATCTGGGCCAGTTTAAAATTTTTATTTTGGCCATTTTAGCGAATTTTGATTATTTAAAATGAATTATTTTAAATAATATCGACGAGAAATTTATTTTGAATATAGAATCGACGTATATATTATACGCGTCGTCGTTAGAATATAAATAATTATATATAATTATAAATAGAATTGAAAATGGCGCGGTAGTTCGATAATTCGATTTCAAACTTCAATTGAATGTACCGGGTGAAAAACAATCCGGATTTTAGTGAAACCAAAAATAATGGAATCTAATTGTGGATATCTTTCCAACAAATCCGACAAATCAAAATTTCGTAGCGAGAATCAAAAGATATGTCCAATTGAAAATTCTGAATAGTCGCTATGGAATTCAGGCCCTTAAAAATGGACATTTTGCAAATGACCTCGGATTTCGACGAAACCAGTTTTGTTAGGTCCGTGTTGTCAAATTATTGCTAGATTCCAAATTTCATAATTTTTCGAATCAATATGTGAGCGTGGCAAAGGAAAACGCATTTGACCAGTTTCAGTTGATTTTAATCGACTGGAAATTGGCCATTTTTCTAACGGTCTCAGAATTCGACGAGACTAGTTTTGTTAGGACCGTATCGTCAATACGAAGCTAGAAAATATTTTTCTGCAATTTATAGAGTTAGTATGTGACCCCGGTAATTTGAAATGTGCGTTTAAAATTCAATATAATGATTTAAATGTAAATTCAAAGGAAACTGATTGTAACGATCAAATCAGCTTGCGATACATATCCCATTGTGTTCGGAATGGGGGTAAAACGCTATGGGCGACAGGCGGTGGGCCTCGTTTCGAGGTCGTATGTAAAAGTTAACCTTTTCGCGAAATTAAATAATTAAATAATAAAATAATAAAATAATTTTAATTCCCTCCCTCCCCTTTATCTTCCTTCTTGGCCCCCCGATTTCAGTAAACATAAAACGAAATAAAAAAAAAGGAAAAAAAAAAAGAGAAACCTAACCTAATCGAAGCCGCCGCCTTACCTCAGAGCCACCGCTGACGAACCCTCACGACGCCCTACCCCTTCGTCCAGCCTCCTCCTTCCAGCAGAGCCGACGAACCCCTCGCGACATCAAACCGAAGCCGCAGCCCCTTACCTCGACGCGATGCCTCAGAGCGCCACCAGATTCTTCCTTCCCCCCCCCCCCCCCGACCACTCGACAGAGCCCCCCCTGGTAGTTTTTTTAATTTATTTTTACTTTTATATTGATTTTTAAAACTGATTTTTAATTTAAGTTTAAAACTGAATTGATAATGAATTTTAAAAACTGAATTTTATTTGCTTATAAAACTGTTTTTATTTTTAAAATTTAAAACTGTTTTTATTTTTGAGTAATTTAAAACTGATTTTTATGTTTTTAAAAAACTGTTTTCATTTTACAGATTAAATACTGTTTTTGTTTTTTTTTAATTTTATTTTAATAGTTTAAAAACTGATTTTTAGATTTTCGAAAACTGATTTTTAAATGATTTAAAATGATTTTAAATAAATAAGCAGTAACTTATTTTTCAGAATTTTAAAAATATAAAAAGATATGGTTTTGAAAATAAAAAAAAACATACCTTGTTTGAAAATAGAAAAAAAAAACATACCTTGTTTGAAAATAGAAAAAAACATACCTTGTTTGAAAATAGAAAAAAACATACCTTGTTTGAAAATAGAAAAAAACATACCTTGTTTGAAAATAGAAAAAAACATACCTTGTTTGAAAAAAAAAAAAAAACATTCTTTGTTTTGTAAATAGAAATAGTGAAATAAAAATTCGATTTTTATATATTGAACCTTGAAATAAAAATTCGATTTTTATATATGGAATAGCGAAGTAAAAATTCGATTTTTACATATATAGTGAAAGCGGACAACGAAGGTGACCAAAAGGCGGGAGCGACGAAGATCTCTACAATAGAAATGCCGTGGAGCTTGGATAGCTATAAGTGAGAACTTCTCACTCAAAATTTCTCTTTTGCTAGTTATATATATATATATATACTAGGATGCAGACGGTGCTTAGTAGCACCCGACACCCGTCCACATACCATGGACTTGTTTGTTTGGTTGTGTAGTTGGTTAGGTTATTTGATTTGGATTTGATTGATTGGTTGAATTGGAAATTGATTAAAATTGATATGTGAATGGCGTGGGCCTTCACTAGACCGGGGATAAGGCTAGGCCTCGTCCCGTTTCTAGTATCGTGCCGTTATGCCGCCGAAATTTTCTAAAATATGTTAGAAAAATAAAAATATCATTTTTATTGAATAAATGAACTGAATAGAAATTCATAAGTTGAAATAAAATGTTTTATCGTTAAAAATATAATTTTTAACGTGAATGTGAATAAATAAATATTCATTTACAAACCGGACGGTTTGTTTATGTACACCTATTTGACTGATATTGATTGGGTCGATAAATTTTACACATCGCCCAACTGCACAAATAAAATCTGTGTTTGATTGTTTGAAACCCTACACGGGTGTTGGGATGAAATATGAAGTTCACTCATCCTAATCGATTAAATATGTCGATCGATTGATTGACAGGCTGTTATAAGCGTTAGATATCTATATTTGATGCTTATACAGTGTAGTGCACTTTGGTTGATGGTTGATTATTTTTCAATGCTATTATATACATGTGATGTATGAAAATCCATATAATTAATTTTATATGGTGATTGATTGGGCCTCATTCCAATTTGAAAAATAAAGAATATATAAAATAAAGGTTCATGTGTTGACTATACTCATCCGTTGGGATTAGTCATGTGTTGAACGAATTATTTTTATAATAAAATTTACATCTTTATCAATATAATATAAAGGTTCATGTGTTGACTATACTCATCCGTTGGGATTAGTCATGTGTTGAACGAATTATTTTTATAATAAAATTTACATCTTTATCAATATAATATAAAGGTTCATGTGTTGACTATACTCATCCGTTGGGAATAGCCATGTGTTGAACGAATTATTTTTATAATAAAATTTACATCTTTATCAATATAATATAAAGGTTCATGTGTTGACTGTACTCATCCGTTGAGATTAGTCATGTGTTGAACGAAATAATTTAACAAAAATAGTCACACATGGACGGTACTCATTCGTTGAGATTAGTCGTGTGTTGACAAAAAGAAATATTTGAAATAGAATATATAAAGCCGTGTTGATTAGTGATGCGCCATTTTGACGCAAACGATATATAACGATTTCGAAATGAATTTAATATAAAACGATTTCGAAATGAATTGAATATATAACGATTTCGAAATGAATTGAATATATAACGATTTCGAAATGAATTGAATATAAAACGATTTCGAAATGAATTGAATATATAACGATTTCGAAATGAATTGAATATATAACGATTTCGAAATGAATTGAATATATAACGATTTCGAAATGAATTGAATATATAACGATTTCGAAATGAATTGAATATATAACGATTTCGAAATGAATTGAATATATAACGATTTCGAAATGAATTGAATATATAACGATTTCGAAATGAATTGAATATAAAACGATTTCGAAATGAATTGAATATAAAACGATTTCGAAATGAATTGAATATATAACGATTTCGAAATGAATTGAATATATAACGATTTCGAAATGAATTGAATATATAACGATTTCGAAATGAATTGAATATATAACGATTTCGAAATGAATTGAATATATAACGATTTTGATTTGAATTAAATATAAAACGATTTCGAATTGAATGGAATAGAAAACCAATTTGAATTGAATTGAATTGAAAATGAATTCAAAATTAAATTGAAAGCGAATTGAAACGAATTCAAATTGAATTGAAATTTGAATTGAATAGAAATGAATTTTTAAAACGAATTTTTAAAGAAGAATTCAATTTTGCTTTGGATTGAAATAGAAGTTGAAATGGTTCTTGAAACGAATTTAAAACTATTTATATAATTCGTTTTAAATAGAAATCGACGAAATATATATTATATATATTATATATATAATATAATGGCCCGAATAAAACGCGCCGCGCCGCGGCAGTTCGTAAATTTTGACCATTTATTTCAAACGGACATTACGGGAGATCCGACCGTCGGATTCTCCTAAAAACGGAACCGTTGGGTTCGTATCGAAAAGAGCTTTCTAAAGAATATTAGAAATTCAAAATCTAACGGTTGGATTTGGAGATACGTCCAAATCAAATTCGAAAAAGGTCGCTATAAGTGCAGTTCGATGGCCGTTGTTGGAAATCGACTGTACGGGCCTTGATAAAATTATTAAAAATAGTAATAATTTATGTAAAATCATAAGAAATGATTTGGGAAAATTTGGGATGAAAAACTCCACATTTGAAATGATAAAAATGGATTTTTATCGAAATGAACTAGTTTTGAACTAAATTTAAAACCTAATTATTTTTAAATAAAGAAATTAGATTTAAAAGGGGTTTTAAATAATCGGGATTTCTAATATATTTGATTGGATTTGAAATGGGTTTATCGTGAACTGTGTTTTAAATAACACTAGTTCTTTAACCCGATAATAAATAGAATGTGATTTGGGTTTGTCGTGAACTGTGTTTTAAATAACACCTAGTTCTTTAACCCAGTAAAAGGAGTTTTAATGAATCTGCAATTAGATTGAAATGTGAATTGATAATCTAAATTATCAAATTTAGAAATTGAGCGAGAATGGAGTATCACCAGTTTTGCTCCAAAGCGATAGTTAAATCTTTAATTAGATTTGAACGTGAAATGGTAATTAATTTTACCGATAACACCACGGTGTTAGATATGGAGTATTACCAGTTTTGCTTCATGGGATGAATAGGTTGGGATTGGGAAATAAAATAAATAATTACTTCGTTACGGTTCGCTAATCTCGACTAGTTGGGAAAAACCATAATTTGGTTTTAAATGACATCCAAAGGAAGATTACAGGATAAATTTTAAAGAATTTATCTTGGATAAAATTAATGGGAACCTTTCCCTAAGAATGTGGAATTTAGAAACTAGCTGTAGGTTGGCTAAGAAGAATGGCTTCCTGGGTATTGATCTGATGTTGGTTTCGGCCTTCGGGGTTAATGTTTGGGAAATTGTTCTCTTGCTAATTTGCGGTTAGTGACTAATGAATTGGAATGAGGCGTATGTTGTGTTTGTGTAACGTTTGTTTTAATATACGCGGGTTGTTCGGAAAGTCCGGGTTTATACCCATTCTGAATAACCGATTCGACGATAAGTCGAAGATGAAGACGGTGGTCGAAGACCGGAAGTCTTCACATCGTTTGGATTATTACTGACGATCCTGATTGGCCTGTACACCCAAGAGGATGGAAATAGTTGGTGGTCGTCCAGACGTACTTGGAGATGGATGGATATGCGAGGAAAGTGCCTCCGGTTTCGTTCAGACCCAGAACGGACTTGTAAATGGATTGTGTGTCTGACATTGGATTTTATTCTGTGTTGATTGATTTCTATTAAATATACATCTGTTTGGCGGCGAAGAATTTATTCTTTTGCTTAACGCCCTTCTCTGAGACATACGAGCTCAGAGGTTGTATATCGATGGACATCAGTCGCATGGCATGAATTCCCTGTGTGGCATACTAAGATGCAATGATCAAGGCTTCTGTTGAAAAGCAAAGTCTTGTGGTTGATGATCAAAGCACGCCTACGTGGCAGCTTTGTGTATAACGTGTATTCGCGAGCCTCACACCTCGGTATGAGTTAAAAATGGGATACGGACTGCAGGGAGAGCGCACGTTTCTTTCTAGCTTTGGTGGTGTCAGTGACTTACCAGCCCTGACATATATATATTTTTCACCTTTGTGGTTGTTGGATGAGGCGCCTCGATTATAGGTCTGTAAGGACCGGGAAACGTGTGTTCAGGAATACTAATCCTCTAACGTAAGTGAGGACCGGCCCTGAAGCATCCAGGGGTTACCCAGTGTGCGTAATCCTGAGGCATTTGCTAGAGTGTCTCGAACGCGGAGAGGAGCTTGCCCCTTGCCTCGACTCATGACGGAAATCCAATTTCCAATACGAGATATTTCGGCTTTATTTGTAGAGCCTAGTATGGCGACATAGTAGCATGGGATGCTATGCCGTCTATGATTTATATTTATGATTGAAACTGTTTTGACACTATACACTTATTATAGTATCAAATGATTTGTTTAAAACGTACCAAGCATGTTTGGCTATTATAAGGGAAAACCCTATCCCCCGGCTTGCGTTACATTGTATGATAGGACCTGGGTCTTATAATAGCTTCATTTTCTAAAAAGCATTGCGTTATTTATTCTATGCACTGATATTCTTGGGAGGAAACCCGTTCCGTGTTATACGGCGTGGTCCCTTGAATTACTCTCTTTTAAAGTAAAGTTTTAAATAACTGTTTTAGTTCTCACACCAGTCACATGACTGACCTGGAGTTTATTGTTTTAACCTAAACTCTGGGTGCCCCTATTTTCCGCACGGGCAGCTAGTAGTTTTGGTTTTGCAGATTTATATTCACAGGATCCTGGTTTACAGCTGGAATGATATCCGGAAAGCTCTGTATCCGTATATCACCTTCAGTTGTGCTTTGTATTATTTTCCGCTGCTATGTATTTAAATGTAATTTAAATCTCTGATATTTCTGTGTAATATTTATTCATTTATACTCTGTATATTCTTGTAATCTGATGCATTGTTGTAATATACAATGAAATGTTCTTCTGTTTGTGTTCTGATTTGTCCTGTTCTCAACAGTCAGGGGTTTCGAACGGTTTAGATCGGTTTAACGACTGATTCAGATCGAGCGAAATTCCAGGTCGTCACATAGAGGGACATGAGGGGTTAAGTGGGTGCCTTGGGTGGCATGTGGAAATCTAGTGGGTTGCCTTGGGTGGCAATAGATAATATGATTAGAATACTTAACCAAGTGGAAACATGTAATTAAACATGATTAAAGGGTTAAGTGGGATGCACTAGATAAAGGGACAAGCTTAGGTGGGTAGCTTGTGGGGGCCCATTTCAACCAGTAACCCATATGTATCTTATTGGGCTCGACCCATGTCGAGGACGGGACACGCGTACTGGGCTTGACTATAAGAGGCCAAAACGGGTTAGCGGTGGCAACGCAAGTCCAACGGGTTTCATATGCGTGTGTGGGCCCGGGCTGGTAGATAAGCCGTTGTTGCATCGTGTAGGTATAAGTCGTGCACCGTTGATAGTATTGGGTTGCCACTTTAGGGGAGTGATACACCCCACCGTGGGACCAGCACGGGTATCTACGGTAGGGAGCCGATCGCTTGGGGAGTAGTGGGGTACACCTAGTGGAGATAGGGGCAGACGGCGCCTATGTGGTCAGCTAGGGGTACATGAAACTACTAGTTATATCTTTCTTGTAAGTCCTTGGGTGGGATCAATCTTTGAGTAGGAATGACTGGTGTGGTGCAGTTAGAAATTATCCTTGGGTGGGTAGATGCGTCTTTACAGTTATCTTAGTTTATCCTAAGTCTACCAAGCTGCTTAGTGTAGCCATTCATCCCCAGACATTACCGTATGTCAAGTTTATGTCTTCTCTGGTTACTTTAATAATTGTATTGTTAAAGTTATAGGACTCGCTCAGACTTATGTCTGACCCCGTTGTTTTTATCTTTTTCCCAACCCTTAGGTCCTACGGTGGATCCTAGCAGTAGTGGAGCTTGATCGGATTGCTGTTCCAGTCTTTGGGAGCTTGGATAGATGTAAAGCTCCAGTTACCCAGTTATCTTTTCTTTTGTCTTGGCTATTGTATGAGAGAGTGGGATTATGTACTTCTTTATTTTGATGGATATTGTACTTGACTTTTACTGTGGTTTTATGATGTAACCAGACATGTTTACTTCCGCTGTTATGAGATGATGTTTTAAATTTCAAGTACTATTTATATCTGTCTTTTTGTAATTTTTCTGTTCTATATTCACTAAAATACTCCACCGATGCTATGGCATTCCCATAGTGAGTGACTATAGCGGGCGTGGGGTGTTACACGTGGTATCAGACTAAAGGTTACCGGAACAGATAAAATTTTTAGAAAACTATTTTTCTAAAAACATTTTTGGAAGAAATATTTTCAAAAACATGTCTTCTAAAAGAAAGGTTTTTGAAAGAAAAACATAATCCCCAATAGCCATATCTATATCCTTCGAATTCTCCGTTTTGAGTCTTTCCTTTTTCGTTTCAGCATGGCTGAGGATCTTAACTTTCCGGAGGGTGTGACGGTACCAGTATGGTATAGGAGATTGATGGAGGCTAGGGCCACCACTGCGGGTCCAGCAAATGTTCCTCCACCAACCGTAGCACCCGATCTTCCTCCTCCCCCTCCTCCTCGCACGGGTACTTTTGCTAAGACTTGCAAGGAATTTAAAGCTATGGGAGGGAAACCTTTTCAAGGATCTGAAACTTTTGTGGAGGCTAGAGATTGGCTTAAAGAGGTGGAAGAATTGATAGATATCTTTGAGATGGAAGAAGGAAAGAAAGTCAAGTTAGCTGCTTGGTTAATGAAAGGAGAGGCCTCATTCTGGTGGGAGGTCACTAATGGAGAACGCCCCGTTGACTCTTGGGCGGATTTTAGGCAAAGATTTGTGGCAAAGTTTCTCTCAAGGGCGGAGGAAAACTTGTATATGGAAAGATTCTTGACTCTAAAGCAAGGAAATCTCTCGGTGAAGGAATATGTCAACAAGTTTAATCAATTGGCAAGGTTTGGCCTAGATATGGTGAATACACCGGAGAAGAAGGCTTTGAGGTTCGTGAAAGGCTTGAATGAACCGATGCATGGGTTGGCTATGACTCATATCCCTATGGGGGCCACCTTTGAGAAGCTAGTTGACATGGCACTCATGCATGAAGAAGAGAAGGGTCCCAATGCTAATAGGGCACCCGAGAAGAAGGGAGATCAAAAGAGACCTCAGCAACAACAGCAAAATAAAGGTGGGAAAGGCAACGGTGGCAAGGGCAAGAAGAAGAAGTGTTTCAATTGTGGGACACCTGTCCACCTAAGCAAGGATTGTCGCAAGAAGAAGAAGACTGGCTGCTTCCACTGTGGCGAAGCAGGGCATTTAGTGAAGGATTGTCCTAAGAAAGGGCAAAGGACGGGATCTACCTCAGGAGGACAGGTGCAAGCTCTTATGGCACCGGGTCAGGCTAGGGGGCAAGTACAGGCTCTCGCGGTTCCACCGATTCAGGAGAGAGGTAGAACTATTTCCGTTGAAAGTCTGGTTTTTCTATTTGATCATCCTGTCCGTACATTGTTTGATTCAGGCGCATCGCATTCGTTTATCTCATCATCATTAGTTGAGTCACTGCACTTAGACACCAGTCTGGTAGATGATCCCTTGGTTGTTTCAAACCCAATTGGGGGCTCCACTTATTTGTCCATGATATGTTTGGGTTTGAAGATTTCTATACTTAGCATTGAGTTTAGATGTGATGCTTTTGTGTTGGGCTTCACGGGCTATGGGTTGATTTTGGGCATGGACTGGTTATCCAGTAATGGTGCCGTTCTTGATTGCGAAAGAAGAGTTGTTAGGCTCATGACCCGCTTGGGTAACACTCTCGAGATTTCTTGTAATCCCATGGATTCTGTTATGCTAAGTTATCTTGAATCGCTTGACGCTTCGGTCGAGAGTTTACAATCTGTTAGAGTGGTCCGGGAATATCCGGATGTGTTTGAGGAGGTGAAGGGCTTACCTCCGAAGTGGGAGATTGACTTCCGAATATATCTGGTGGATAATGCTAAACCTGTATCTTTACCAGTGCGCCACATGGCTCCTCGTGAGAGGAGGGAACTCCATAAGCAAGTAGGGGAGTTGCTTGAGAAGGGGTTCATAAGACGAAGTATATCGGAGTGGGGTGCTCCAGTAGTGTTTGCTACAAAGGCGGATGGGTCCCTCAGACTTTGTGTAGACTATAGAGAACTCAACAAGCTCACAAAGAAGAATAGACACCCATTGCCGAGGATTGATGATCTTTTCGATCAGTTGGTTGGCGCTTCAGTATTTTCTCAGTTGGACTTAGCCACGGGGTTTCATCAGTTGAGAGTGGCTGAGGATAGCATAGACAAGACTGCCTTTAGGACTCCGGATGGTTTCTATGAGTGGCTGGTGATGCCATTTGGGTTGACGAACGCCCCTGCATACTTTGTTGATTTGATGAGTAGGGTGTTCAGGGAGTTCCTTAATAAATTCGTGGTGGTCTTTGTGGATGATATCTTAGTATTTTCTAAGAGTGAAGAATAGCATGCCCTACATCTTGGGGAGGTATTGAAGACTCTTCGAGCGCATAGCCTTAAGGCTAAATTCTCTAAATGTCACTTCTGGAGGAAGGAGGTGCGGTTCTTGGGGCACGTGGTCTCCAAGGAAGGGATAGCTGTGGATCCCGCGAAGGTAGTATCGATTCAGGATTGAAAGGTTCCAAAGAATGCTACTGAAGTAAGAAGTTTCTTGGGGTTGGCGGGTTACTATAGGAAGTTTATCAAAGACTTCGCAAAGATATCAGCCCCATTAACCCGCTTAACGAAGAAGAATCTTGTTTTCGCATGGGACGTAGATTGTGATGATGCGTTCCGACGGTTAAAGAGAGCTTTAACCACTGCTCCAGTTTTAGTGTTGCCAGATGGGAGCAAGCCATTTGTTGTCTATACTGATGCTTGTGGGACAGGGCTGGGCGCAGTCTTAATGCAGGAGGGAAAGGTGATAGCCTATGGTGGAAGGCAGTTGAGGGCACATGAGAAAAATTACCCTACCCATGATTTAGAGTTGGCCGCTATTGTTTTTGCGCTTAAGATTTGGCGCCATTATCTTCTTGGTGAGAGATTCGAATTGTTCACTGACCACAAATCATTGAAGTACTTGTTTTCTCAGAAGGATTTGAATTTGAGACAGCAAAGGTGGATGGAGTTCTTAGCATCCTATGATTTCGAGATAGCGTACACCCCTGGCAAGGGTAACGTGGTGGCGGACGCCTTGAGCAGAAAAAGGTTGTCCTTGAGTCCATTGTTCGTGGAACAAAGAAGCTTGGAATTTATCTCGATGTTTGATTTCAGACCTTCCATTGATTATATACCCGGTTTGCTAGCTTCCTTGGAGGTTAGACCTACTCTTTTGGGGCGGATTGGAGAAGCACAGAGGGACGACCCACAGTTGGTTGAGTTGGTGGAGAAGCTCATAAGGGGGGAGTCGTCCAGCCATTTGAGTAGGTACACCCTAGACGATAGGGGGTGCTTGCGTAGAGACGGTAGACTTTGTGTACCGCAAGACGAGGGTTTGAGGAAGGTTATTCTTGATGATGCACACCGTTCTAGGATGACCATTCATCCCGGTGGGGACAAGATGTACCAAGACATGAAGAGGGTTTTCTTCTGGGCCGGTATGAAGAAAGATGTGGCCGAGTATGTCGCTCGATGCTTGGTGTGCCAACAAGTGAAGGCGGAGCAAAAGAAACCAGGTGGGTTGCTTCACCCATTGGAAGTTCCGCAATGGAAGTGGGATAGCGTCTCGATGGATTTTATTGACGGGTTACCCAGATCAAGAAAGGGTAATACGGGAATTTGGGTGGTGGTAGACAGACTTACTAAGAGCGCCCATTTCATACCTGTGAAGAGCAAGAGGACCGCTCCATGGCTAGCTTCTGTATATCTTCGAGAGATAGTTCGATTGCATGGGGTACCCTCTAGCATAGTGAGTGATCGAGATCCTATCTTCACTAGCGAGTTCTGGAGAAGTTTGCAAGAAGCAGTGGGGACTCAATTGTGTCTGAGCACCGCATATCATCCTCAGACGGACGGCCAGACTGAGAGGGTGAATCGTGTTCTAGAAGACCTTTTGAGGCTTTGTATCTTAGATTTTGGAGGTACATGGGAAGAGCATCTTCCATTGGTGGAGTTCGCATATAATAACAGCTTTCAGTCCAGTATTGGTATGGCTCCTTTCGAAGCTCTCTATGGAAGGCCTTGTCGATCACCTACATGTTGGTGGGAATCTACGGATAAGATCTTGCTTGGGCCTGATATGATTAGGGAGACTTCGGAGAAGATTGACTTGATTCGAAGAAGGATGAAAGCAGCGCAGGATAGGCAAAAATCTTATGCGGACAAGAGAAGGACGGATCTTGAGTTTGAAGTTGGGGACATGGTCTTTGTCAAAGTATCTCCGTTACGAAATGTGGTTCGCTTTGGATCTGTTGGGAAGTTAGCACCAAGATTCGTAGGGCCGTTTCCTATCAAGGAAAGGATTGGACGGATGGCATATAGAGTGGAGTTGCCCGACAGACTTAGTGGTGTACATGATGTATTTCATGTGTCCCATTTGAGGAAGTGCTTACATGAGACCGCAGAGGTGGTAGAGCCGAGCCTGCTTAAAGAAGTGGAAGTAGAGCGTGATGCGACTATTCGACGAGCTCCTACCCGCATCCTTGGATCAGAGACTAGGAAGTTGAGAAGCAGAGAGGTTCAACTAGTCAAAGTGCAATAGGGAGAAGAGGAGAGCAACGCAACTTGGGAGACGGAAGCGAAGATGCGTTCATTGTACCCATTTCTTTTTGAGGGTATGTCTTTACTTTCTCCTCTATTGTTGTCTAGTACTTATCTTATCCTTGGTATATCCTCTCGTTAGTACTGATTGACCTATTAGATAGGGTAAACCCATGGTTGAAACATGTGTTTGAGACATGTTATGGGTGATGGATGCAAGTGGATGCAAGTGTTTGCTAGTGGTTGCTCGTGGATGCATATACACACACTCTAGGCACTAGATCGGCTCAGTCACTTCATATTGCATATTGCATAAAATTGTGTGTAGGAAGCTATATTTATGGATGTATAATGATTGTGTTATCATATGGATGATGCATTTTGGTGAATGATTGTGCACTCATGTAGATATTGTATGTGTCGATAGGGTTCTCTCGCATACATAATGGATGCATGGCACTATCATGGTTTGCATATGTTCATACATTAGATAGGGAACATATACACACACTTTTTGCATATGCTCATACATCATTAGAAACTGTTTAAGGACAATGGATGCCCGTGGTTGATGGTTTGAGTAGATGGTTGTTTGGATGGTAGGATATGCATTCTCCTTAGCTTAGAGATTTCGGGGACGAAATCCTTTAAGGAGGGGAGAATGTAACACCCCGAATTTTAGTTAATACTAAAATTCACTAATTTCAGGATAAATAATCTCAGATGTGGGAATTGGGGGTAACGGGCTGAGTCATTGCGTTCGTCTCGGAAAAATACGCGAAATAGAGTCCGAGTTTTCGAGAATCGGAGTCCGTATGGCCCAGTTAAGGCCCAATGAAGTTTGCAGAAAAATTAAGGTAAAAACAGATTTAAAAATTCAAATTCAGATTCCAAAATCTGAACTAGCGGGGCCAGGCGGGAAAATTCCCGCCTAACCATGTCTACAGGGCTGTCGACAGGCCTGTCGATAGGGGGGTCGACTTGCCTGTCGACATGGGCGCGGCGTCCAGAGAACCTGGGTGCACCAGGTTGGGTTTTAGGCTGGCTTGGAGGGCTGGGTTCTAGAGGTTTCCTAAATCTAACGGACCTAATCTAACCTAGGGTTAATCTAAGGGCCTAAAACACTCACCTAATCTATAAATACACCCTAAACCTACCCTAATCCATACTAAAAATAGAAATGATGGCCTCATGCCGCCAAATTAAATCCTAGAAGGAGCCTCCACTAGTCTATGAAGGAAGTTGCAAGCTAATCACTCTCTAATCAATCTCTAATCATCACCATCTTCATATTTAGCAACTAAATCCACTTCATAAGTTTGTTAATCTTGGGTTTTGGTGAGTTTCTATCACTTTAACATCAATTGCTAAAGTAAGTGGATTGGGTGTAATGAGACTTATGGTCTTAAATGCGGATTAGTGAGTTTGAATCATTTGTAATGATATGCTACTCTATGTTTTCCTATGTTTATGCATGTTTAACAAGTGGGCTTATGCATGCTTAATAAGTTGATTTATGCATGTTTAACAAGTGGGTTTATGCATGTTTAACAAGTGGGTTTATGCATGTTTAACAAGTGGGTTTATGCATGTTTAATAAGTGGGTTTATGCATGTTTAATAAGTGAGATAGGCAAGTTATGTGTATGTTTAAATGCAAGTTTAACATGATATGCAAGTTATGCATGCTTATGCAAGTATATGAATGCTTATGCAAGTTATGTATATGCTTAAATGCAAGTTTAATGTGATATGCAAGTTATGCATGCTTATGCAAGTATGTGAATGCTTATGCAAGTTATGTATATGCTTAAATGCAAGCTTAATGTGATATGCAAGTTATGCATGCTTATGCAAGTATGTGGATGCTTATGCAAGTTATGTGTATGCTTAAATGCATGTTTAACATGTTATGCAAGTTATGAGAATGCTTATATGCAAGTTCAACATGTTATGCAAGATATGTATATGATAATATACAAGTTTGGGATAAATGTAGTTGGGTTAATATATGCTCATATATGCAAGTTGACATCCTCTTAACCCATGACAAAGTTATATGCCAAGATTTGGTTAAACCCATGATATTTGTGATGGATCTTCCCTTGATTATGTCATGAAATGAGAACGATTTACGTGGGGAACGATGGGGTTAATAAATATGTTAATAAAAGTGTGATTGGGTATGATTAAGCATACCGTAAAAAAATAAATTAACATAAGTGGGAATTTACCTATTGAGTTAGGTCTACCCCATGGGAATTTACCTATTGAGTTAGGTCTACCCATGTTATGAAAAACTTGATATTAATTAGGGATAATTAATATGGGGGTGATTAATTAGGTGTAATTAATCAACTAAGACACGAGGTTGGACCCTTTTGTAGCGGAAGTGTAAAGACCCGCAACTTCCCCGTAAAGGAAAGCGTCGGATAGTTCGAGAACAAACCACAACAGAACGCATATAAAAGAACATTTCATTGTATATTACAACAATGCATCAGATTACAAGAATATACAGAGTATAAATGAATATTACACAGAAATATCAGAGATTTAAATTACATTTAAAAACATAGCAGCGGAAAATAATACAATACACAACTAGAAGAAGATATACGGATACAAAGCTTTCCGGATATCGTTCCAGCTGTAAACCAGGATCCTGTGAATATAAATCTGCAAAACCAAAACTACTAGCTGCCCGTCAAAATAAGGGCACCCAGAGTTTAGATTAAAACAATAAACTCCAGGTCAGTCATGTGACTGGTGTGAGAACTAAAACAGTTATTATTCTTTATTTTAAAAGTTAGGTAAATCAAGGGACCACGCCGTATAACACGGAACGGGTTTCCTCCCAAGAATACCAGTGCATAAAACAGCAGCGCAATGCTAAATAAAGAAAGATGAATCTGTTATAAGACCCAGGTCCTATCACACAATGCAACGCAAGCCGGGGGATAGGGTTTTCCCTTATAACAGCCAAAGAATGCTTGATACGTTTAAAACAAATCATTTGATACTATTATAAGTGCATAGTGTATGAAACAACTTCAAATCATAAGTATCAATCATAGGCGGCATGAGCGCCCCATCCCACTATGTCACCATATATAGGTTTACATATAAAACCGCAAAGTCACGTATTTGGAAATTGGATTTCCGTCTATGAACCGAGGCAAAAGATAGTCCTCAACCGATTCGAGACGCTCTAGCCCGTGTCTCAGGCAAGTACTCAGTCAAGCCTTTGGATCGTCAGGGCCGGTCCACCGATGTGGATTAAAATGCCTGAACACTACGTTTCCCCACCCTTTGGGGTGTCAATGAGCCAACAAATGACTCCATCGGTTCGAGAACGACCGATCAATCCGAGGCGCCTCGCAACAGCAACAACCACATAAGTCAAACTCGTCAGGGCGTGTAAAACCACTGACGCCACTTTCTAGCTAGAAGAAAATGCATGCCCTCCCTGAGGTCCGTCTCCCGTTTTTGGTTCATACCGGGTGTGAAACACGCGAGGTAAACGTTACACAAAGCTACGCCACAAAGGCCGTGCTTTGATCATCACCACAAGACTTTGCTTTTCAACAGAAGCCTCGATCATTTGCATCTTAGCATGCCACACAGGCAAACCACTCTATGCAACCGATATCAGCCACACAGAATGAAATCCAATGTCAGACACACAGTCCATTTACAAGTCCGTTCTGGGTCTGAACGAAACCGGAGGCACCTAGTACCCCGCATATCCATCGATCTCCAAGTACGTCTGGACGATCACTAACTGTTTCCATCTTCTTGGGTGTACAGCCCAATCAAGATCATCAGTTATCACCCAAACGACGTGAAGACTTCTGGTCTTCGACCACCGTCTTCATCTTCGACTTATCGTCGTATCAGTTATTCAGAATGGGATAAACCCGGTCTTTCCGAATAACTCGCGTATATTTTAAATAAGTGTTACACAAACACAACATACGCCTCATTCCAATCCATTAGTCACTAACCGTAAATTAATCAAGAGAATAATTCCCCAAATATTAACCCCGAAGGCCGAAACCAACATCAGATCAATATCCAGAAAACCATTCTGCTTGGCTAACCGACAGTTAGTTTCTAAATTTCACATTCATAGGGAAAGGTTCCCATTAATTTTATCCAAGATAAATTTCCTTGAATTTATTCTTTAATCTATTTTTGAATATCAATTCAAACTAGTCGGGATTAGCGAGCCTTACCGAAGTAATCATTTGTTTTAATTTCCCAATCCCAACCTATTCATCCCATGAAGTAAAACTGGTTATACTTCATATCTAACACCACGGTGTTATCGGTAAATTCAATTACCATTTCACGTTCAAATCTAATTAAAGATTTAACTATCGCCTGGAGCAAAACTGGTGATACTCCATTTTCGATCATTTCAATCTAATTAAAGATTCATTAAAACTCCACTTAGTTTTAATCTTCGACTGGGTTAAAGAATCAGTGTCATTTAAAACACGGTTCACGATAAACCCAAAATCACATTCATTAATTGTCGGGTTAAAGAACGAGTGTTATTTAAAACACTGTTCACGATAAACCCAAAAATCAATATCAATTCAATTCCAATTAAATATTATTTAATTGGTACACTTCATTAAATCTAAATAAAAAGATTTAATCTTTTCTCAACTGGGTTCAAGAACAGTGTTAGTGAAGACACCATTCACGACAAACCCAAATCACATTTGATATTCAATACAAGGCTCTGAATAGAAAATATACCGGCTTATATTCAATATCAAATTCTACGACTAACAAATATCGCATTGGAAATAACGATATATATATATATATATATATATATATCTTTCAAATTTCCATAGCAACATTTGTACAATCACGAAATCCAACATCGAAATATTCCGAAGACAATTTCGATTCAAATCCACTCCAATGCAATCATTGGATATTCTGGTTATTTTTAAAACCCTTTTCGAATTCAATTTATTTATTTTAAAAATAAATAGAATTATATTTCTAGTTCAAAACTAGTTCATTTCGATAAAAACCTATTTTTATCTTTTCGAATATGGAGTTTTTCATCCCAAATCTTCACAAATCATTTCTTATGATTTTACACAAATTATTGCTATTTTTAATAATTTTATCAAGGCCCGTACAGTCGATTTCCATCAATGGCCATCGAACTGCACTTACAGCGACCTTTTTCGAATTTGATTTGGACGTATCTCCAAATCCAACCGTTAGATTTCAAATTTCTAATATTCGTTAGAAAGCTCTTTTCGATACGAACCCAACGGTTCCAGTTTTAGGAGAATCCGACGGTCGGATCTCCCGCAATGTCCATTTGAAATAAATGGTCGAAATTCACGAACTGCCGCGGCGCGGCGCGTTCTATTCAGGCCATTATATTATATATATAATATATATATAATATATTTCGTCGATTTCTATTTAAAACGAATTATATAAATAGTTTTAAATTCGTTTCAAAAGCAATTTCAACTTCCGCTTCAATTCAAATCAAAATTGAATTCTTCTCTATAAATTCATTTTAAAATTCATTTCTATTCAATTCAAATTTCAATTCAATTTGAATTCATTTCAATTCGCTTTCAATTCATTTCGAATTCGTTTTTAATTCAATTCATTTCGAAATCGATTTCAATTCAATTCATTTCGAAATCGTTTTCAATTCAATTCATTTCGAAATCGTTTTCAATTCAATTCATTTCGAAATCGTTTTCAATTCAATTCATTTCGAAATCGTTTTCAATTCAATTCATTTCGAAATCGTTTTCAATTCAATTCATTTCGAAATCGTTTTCAATTCAATTCATTTCGAAATCGTTTAAAATCGATATAAATATCGTTCACGTCAAAATGGCGTCAATCTAATCATCACGGCTTCACATATTTCTATTTTCAAATATTCTATTTCAAATATTTCTATTTTCAAATATTCTATTTCAAATATTTCTATTTCAAATATTTTCATTTCAAATATTTCTTTTTCGAAACTGGAATGAGGCCCAATCAATTACCATATAATGTTAATTATATGGATTTTCTACAACACATGTATATATCAACAACGATGAATAATCAACCATCATCCAAAGTGCATTCTACACTGTATAAGCATCAAATATAAATATTCAACGCTTATAACAGTCTGTCAATCAATCGATCGACACACAACTAAACAATCGGGATTAGTGTATGTCAAATATCATCCCAACACCCGTGTAGGGTTTCAAACAATCAAACACATATTTTATTTGTGCAGTTGGGCGATGTGTAAAATTTATCGTCCCAATCAATGTCCTTCAAATAGGTGTACATAAACAAACCGTCTGGTTTGTAAATGAATATATATTTTATTCACTTCACGTTAAAAATTATATTTTTAACGATAAACACATTTTATTCCAACATATGAATTTCTATTCAGTTCATTCTTTAAATAAAATGATATTTATATTTTTCTAACTTATTTTAGGAAATTTCGGCGGCATAACGGCACGATACTAGAAACGGGACGAGGCCTAGCCTTATCCCCGGTCTAGTGAAGGCCCACGCCATTCACACATCAATCATATCAATTTTATTATGCAAACCACAAAATTTGGAGTAAGAGTCTAACCTAGCCTTACTCCTTCGCCTTATAACGGCGCACGTCTAATCCTAACCAATTTATCGATTCGATTTTTCACACCACAAACCACATTCAAACCAATATCACAATCAATAACCAAACAGCCAAACAAACAAGTCCATGGTCTGTGGACGATTGTGTCGGGTGCTACTAAGCACCGTCTGCATCCTAGTATATATATATAACTAGAAAAAGCATTTTAGAGTGAGAAGTTCTCACCGATAGCTATCCAATCATCTTGACTCTCCTTTGATGGAAATCTTCATTGTTATCGCACTTTCGTCATCTTCGTTGCCCAAGGCCACTATATATATAAAAATCGAATTTTTATTTCAAAGTTCAATATATAAAAATCGAATTTTTATTTCAAAGTTCAATATATAAAAATCGAATTTTTAGTTCAAAGTTCAATATATAAAAATCGAATTTTTATTTCAAAGTTCAATATATAAAAATCGAATTTTTAGTTCAAAGTTCAATATATAAAAATCGAATTTTTATTTCAAAGTTCAATATGTAAAAATCGAATTTTTAGTTCAAAGTTCAATATATAAAAATCGAATTTTTAGTTCAAAGTTCAATATATAAAAATCGAATTTTTAGTTCAAAGTTCAATATATAAAAATCGAATTTTTAGTTCAAAGTTCAATATATAAAAATCGAATTTTTAGTTCAAAGTTCAATATATAAAAATCGAATTTTTAGTTCAAAGTTCAATATATAAAAATCGAATTTTTAGTTCAAAGTTCAATATATAAAAATCGAATTTTTCTATCGAAATTCAATATATAAAAATCCTATTTTTCTATCGAAATTCAATATATAAAAATCCTATTTTTCTATTCTAAAGTTTAAATCTTTTCTTATTTAAAATCTAAAAATAAAATCAGTTTTTAAAATTCTTTTAAAAATTCAGTTTATAAAATTCTCTAAATTCAGTTTATAAAATTCTTAAACTCAGTTTTTAAAATTTTAAAATAAAAACAGTATTTAAATTCCTTTTTTTTCTTCAGTTTTTTTTTGTTTATATAAAACAAAAATAAAATAATAAATAAAAAGAAAAAGGAAGACTTACAGAGGGGGGGGGGGCTTCGGGTAAAAAAGAAGAGGGGCAGAGGAGGAGATCGGCGAGGGGGGGCGTGAGGCTAGGCGGCGCGGCTAGCACGGAGGAGGGCGGCGTCAGTCTTCGCTCTAAGGGGGGGGCGATTTGGAAATGAGGGTCAGGGGAAGGAGAGGAAGCGGAGGGGGAAGTCACGGAGGCGTCGCGCCTCCCTGGCGGCGGCGGCGAACGATCTAGGGGGGGCGATTTCGATTCGATTGCGTTTTTTTTTTCTTTATTTCTGAACTGAAATAGAAACGGGGGGGGGGCAGAAATATAAAGTAGGAAGAGATATTTTTTTTTTATATTATTATTTAATTATATTAAAAAGTTGACTTTCACATACGACCTCTAAAAGAGACCCACCGCCTGTCGTCCATAGCGTATTGCCCCCACTCCGAACACAATGGGATATGTATCGTAGGCTGATTCGACTGTTTGAATCAGTTTCCGTTAAATTTACATTTAAATCACTATATTGAATTTTAAACGTACGTTTCAAATTACCGGGGCCACATACTAACTAGAAAAATTCTAGAAAAATATTTTCTAGCTTCGTATTGACGATACGGTCCTAACAAAACTAGTTTCGTCGAATTCTGAGACCGTTTGAAAAATGGTCATTTTCCAGTCGATTAAAATCAACTGAAACTGGTCAAACGCGTTTTCCTTTGCCACGCTCACATATTGATTCGAAAAATTATGAAATTTGGAATCTAGAAATAACTTGACATCACGGACCCAACAAAACTGGTTTCGTCGAAATCCGAGGTCGTTTGCAAAATTGCTATTTTTAAGGGGCTTATATATATAAAAATATATATAAATTCCACAGCGACTATTTCTAATTTTAAACTGGACATATCTTATCATTTCTAAGATGAAATCTCAGTTCTTCGGATTCGTTGGAAAGATACTATCAAATAGATCCTATGATTTTTGGTTTCACTAAAATCCGGATTGTTTTGCACCCGGTACATTCAATTGAAGTTTGAAATCGAATTATCGAACTACCGCGCCATTTTCAATTCTATTTATAATTATATATAAATATTTATATTCTAACGACGACGTATATAATATATACGTTCGATTTATATTCAAAATAAATTTCTCGTCGATATTATTTAAAATAATTCATTTTAAATAATCAAAATTCGCTAAAATTGCCAAAATAAAAATTTCAAACTGGCTCGCATTTTACGGGTTGTTACAATCTCCCCCACTTAAAACTTTTCGTCCCCGAAAAGGAACAAAGTCGAAAGTGGTTTGATTAATTAACTCTACGTTCGATCTGGCTTCCATTCTCCCACTTTTTATTTTCTGAGAATTTTCAAAATTTCAAAAATTTGGCTAACACCTTAAAATTTCGCCATAACCTCCCCTGCACCGGGAGCATCGGGGAATTTCAAATAGCTTCCCCGGTCCTTCAGATCTCAAAAAGAAAAAGAAAAAGAAAAAGCCAAGCGGCTAGCCAATAGGCTCACAAAATCATCATCACCCAAACAAAACAGGAAATTATGTAGTAAACATGTACCTATTTGTCGGGCAAACAAATTTTATTCTCTGGCTCTAGCCTCCTTGCTATGACCTGTTCAATGATATATATGTATATGCAAGCAAATGCAACCAATTTTCGATACAATTCAATATTTGATCAAATTAGGCATAATGGTTCAAAATTATCAAACCAATAAACAAACAACACAAACATCAATCAATTAGTGAATTAGATTATCAAATTCATAATTTTGATACATATACAAAAATCAGATTTTTGATGCCAAATCACAACAATGAATTCTAGCTATATTAGTTTTGGTTCTCACACCAGTCTAATGGAAATATATAGATATTACACGTTCCTCACTCGAATATAAATTCTGATGATGATATATCAATCATCAGAATCACCCCCGGGCGACTAGAGTGTAATCCTATATCTATCCAGTATATTAAAATTTCGAATACATGCGGATCAGACATATACGCAAAATCTATATATACTGGATTGTCCACATCAATATAAATAACTAATCAAATACGAATGATTGGTTTAAATTTTCAAAACAAAAATTGTTTTCATTTTACAAAAATACTCTTCACACTCGTTCTAGGATACTACTGATCCTATCTCTAACGAGTCATTCCCATTGGATATTACTAACCCAATATCTGATGAATTCTTTCGTACAGTTCTAATGTGTCTTGTTCTCTGAGCTTTGTAAACCAAAGCTCTGATACCACGTGTAAAGACCCGCAACTTCCCCGTAAAGGAAAGCGTCGGATAGTTCGAGAACAAACCACAACAGAACACATATAAAAGAACATTTCATTGTATATTACAACAATGCATCAGATTACAAGAATATACAGAGTATAAATGAATATTACATAGAAATATCAGAGATTTAAATTACATTTAAAAACATAGCAGCGGAAAATAATACAATACACAACTAGAAGAAGATATACGGATACAAAGCTTTCCGGATATCGTTCCAGCTGTAAACCAGGATCCTGTGAATATAAATATGCAAAACCAAAACTACTAGCTGCCCGTCAAAATAAGGGCACCCAGAGTTTAGGTTAAAACAATAAACTCCAGGTCAGTCTTGTGACTGGTGTGAGAACTAAAACAGTTATTATTCTTTATTTTAAAAGTTAGGTAAATCAAGGGACCACGCCGTATAACACGGAACGGGTTTCCTCCCAAGAATACCAGTGCATAAAACAGCAGCGCAATGCTAAATAAAGAAAGATGAAGCTGTTATAAGACCCAGGTCCTATCACACAATGCAACGCAAGCCGGGGGATAGGGTTTTCCCTTATAACAGCCAAAGAATGCTTGATACGTTTAAAACAAATCATTTGATACTATTATAAGTGCATAGTGTATGAAACAACTTCAAATCATAAGTATCAATCATAGGCGGCATGAGCGCCCCATCCCACTATGTCACCATATATAGGTTTACATATAAAACCGCAAAGTCACGTATTTGGAAAATGGATTTCCGTCTATGAACCGAGGCAAAAGATAGTCCTCAACCGATTCGAGACGCTCTAGCCCGTGTCTCAGGCAAGTACTCAGTCAAGCCTTTGGATCGTCAGGGCCGGTCCACCGATGTGGATTAAAATGCCTGAACACTACGTTTCCCCACCCTTTGGGGTGTCAATGAGCCAACAAATGACTCCATCGGTTCGAGAACGACCGATCAATCCGAGGCACCTCGCAACAGCAACAACCACATAAGTCAAACTCGTCAGGGCGTGTAAAACCACTGACGCCACTTTCTAGCTAGAAGAAAACGCATGCCCTCCCTGAGGTCCGTCTCCCGTTTTTGGTTCATACCGGGTGTGAAACACGCGAGGTAAACGTTACACAAAGCTACGCCACAAAGGCCGTGCTTTGATCATCACCACAAGACTTTGCTTTTCAACAGAAGCCTCGATCATTTGCATCTTAGCATGCCACACAGGAAAACCACTCTATGCAACCGATATCAGTCACACAGAATGAAATCCAATGTCAGACACACAGTCCATTTACAAGTCCGTTCTGGGTCTGAACGAAACCGGAGGCACCTAGTACCCCGCATATCCATCGATCTCCAAGTACGTCTGGACGATCACTAACTGTTTCCATCTTCTTGGGTGTACAGCCCAATCAAGATCATCAGTTATCACCCAAACGACGTGAAGACTTCTGGTCTTCGACCACCGTCTTCATCTTCGACTTATCGTCGTATCAGTTATTCAGAATGGGATAAACCCGGTCTTTCCGAATAACTCGCGTATATTTTAAATAAGTGTTACACAAACACAACATATGCCTCATTCCAATCCATTAGTCACTAACCGTAAATTAATCAAGAGAATAATTCCCCAAATATTAACCCCGAAGGCCGAAACCAACATCAGATCAATATCCAGAAAACCATTCTGCTTGGCTAACCGACAGTTAGTTTCTAAATTTCACATTCATAGGGAAAGGTTCCCATTAATTTTATCCAAGATAAATTTCCTTGAATTTATTCTTTAATCTATTTTTGAATATCAATTCAAACTAGTCGGGATTAGCGAGCCTTACCGAAGTAATCATTTGTTTTAATTTCCCAATCCCAACCTATTCATCCCATGAAGTAAAACTGGTTATACTTCATATCTAACACCACGGTGTTATCGGTAAATTCAATTACCATTTCACGTTCAAATCTAATTAAAGATTTAACTATCGCCTGGAGCAAAACTGGTGATACTCCATTTTCGATCATTTCAATCTAATTAAAGATTCATTAAAACTCCACTTAGTTTTAATCTTCGACTGGGTTAAAGAATCAGTGTCATTTAAAACACGGTTCACGATAAACCCAAAATCACATTCATTAATTGTCGGGTTAAAGAACGAGTGTTATTTAAAACACTGTTCACGATAAACCCAAAAATCAATATCAATTCAATTCCAATTAAATATTATTTAATTGGTACACTTCATTAAATCTAAATAAAAAGATTTAATCTTTTCTCAACTGGGTTCAAGAACAGTGTTAGTGAAGACACCATTCACGACAAACCCAAATCACATTTGATATTCAATACAAGGCTCTGAATAGAAAATATACCGGCTTATATTCAATATCAAATTCTACGACTAACAAATATCGCATTGGAAATAACGATATATATATATATATATATATATATATATCTTTCAAATTTCCATAGCAACATTTGTACAATCACGAAATCCAACATCGAAATATTCCGAAGACAATTTCGATTCAAATCCACTCCAATGCAATCATTGGATATTCTGGTTATTTTTAAAACCCTTTTCGAATTCAATTTATTTATTTTAAAAATAAATAGAATTATATTTCTAGTTCAAAACTAGTTCATTTCGATAAAAACCTATTTTTATCTTTTCGAATATGGAGTTTTTCATCCCAAATCTTCACAAATCATTTCTTATGATTTTACACAAATTATTGCTATTTTTAATAATTTTATCAAGGCCCGTACAGTCGATTTCCATCAATGGCCATCGAACTGCACTTACAGCGACCTTTTTCGAATTTGATTTGGACGTATCTCCAAATCCAACCGTTAGATTTCAAATTTCTAATATTCGTTAGAAAGCTCTTTTCGATACGAACCCAACGGTTCCGGTTTTAGGAGAATCCGACGGTCGGATCTCCCGCAATGTCCATTTGAAATAAATGGTCGAAATTCACGAACTGCCGCGGCGCGGTGCGTTCTATTCAGGCCATTATATTATATATATAATATATATATAATATATTTCGTCGATTTCTATTTAAAACGAATTATATAAATAGTTTTAAATTCGTTTCAAAAGCAATTTCAACTTCCGCTTCAATTCAAATCAAAATTGAATTCTTCTCTATAAATTCATTTTAAAATTCATTCCTATTCAATTCAAATTTCAATTCAATTTGAATTCATTTCAATTCGCTTTCAATTCATTTCGAATTCGTTTTCAATTCAATTCATTTCGAAATCGATTTCAATTCAATTCATTTCGAAATCGTTTTCAATTCAATTCATTTCGAAATCGTTTTCAATTCAATTCATTTCGAAATCGTTTTCAATTCAATTCATTTCGAAATCGTTTTCAATTCAATTCATTTCGAAATCGTTTTCAATTCAATTCATTTCGAAATCGTTTTCAATTCAATTCATTTCGAAATCGTTTAAAATCGATATAAATATCGTTCACGTCAAAATGGCGTCAATCTAATCATCACGGCTTCACATATTTCTATTTTCAAATATTCTATTTCAAATATTTCTATTTTCAAATATTCTATTTCAAATATTTCTATTTCAAATATTTTCATTTCAAATATTTCTTTTTCGAAACTGGAATGAGGCCCAATCAATTACCATATAATGTTAATTATATGGATTTTCTACAACACATGTATATATCAACAACGATGAATAATCAACCATCATCCAAAGTGCATTCTACACTGTATAAGCATCAAATATAAATATTCAACGCTTATAACAGTCTGTCAATCAATCGATCGACACACAACTAAACAATCGGGATTAGTGTATGTCAAATATCATCCCAACACCCGTGTAGGGTTTCAAACAATCAAACACAGATTTTATTTGTGCAGTTGGGCGATGTGTAAAATTTATCGTCCCAATCAATGTCCTTCAAATAGGTGTACATAAACAAACCGTCTGGTATGTAAATGAATATTTATTTTATTCACTTCACGTTAAAAATTATATTTTTAACGATAAACACATTTTATTCCAACATATGAATTTCTATTCAGTTCATTCTTTAAATAAAATGATATTTATATTTTTCTAACTTATTTTAGGAAATTTCGGCGGCATAACGGCACGATACTAGAAACGGGACGAGGCCTAGCCTTATCCCCGGTCTAGTGAAGGCCCACGCCATTCACACATCAATCATATCAATTTTATTATGCAAACCACAAAATTTGGAGTAAGAGTCTAACCTAGCCTTACTCCTTCGCCTTATAACGGCGCACGTCTAATCCTAACCAATTTATCGATTCGATTTTTCACACCACAAACCACATTCAAACCAATATCACAATCAATAACCAAACAGCCAAACAAACAAGTCCATGGTCTGTGGACGATTGTGTCGGGTGCTACTAAGCACCGTCTGCATCCTAGTATATATATATAACTAGAAAAAGCATTTTAGAGTGAGAAGTTCTCACCGATAGCTATCCAATCATCTTGACTCTCCTTTGATGGAAATCTTCATTGTTATCGCACTTTCGTCATCTTCGTTGCCCAAGGCCACTATATATATAAAAATCGAATTTTTATTTCAAAGTTCAATATATAAAAATCGAATTTTTATTTCAAAGTTCAATATATAAAAATCGAATTTTTAGTTCAAAGTTCAATATATAAAAATCGAATTTTTATTTCAAAGTTCAATATATAAAAATCGAATTTTTAGTTCAAAGTTCAATATATAAAAATCGAATTTTTATTTCAAAGTTCAATATATAAAAATCGAATTTTTAGTTCAAAGTTCAATATATAAAAATCGAATTTTTAGTTCAAAGTTCAATATATAAAAATCGAATTTTTAGTTCAAAGTTCAATATATAAAAATCGAATTTTTAGTTCAAAGTTCAATATATAAAAATCGAATTTTTAGTTCAAAGTTCAATATATAAAAATCGAATTTTTCTATCGAAATTCAATATATAAAAATCCTATTTTTCTATCGAAATTCAATATATAAAAATCCTATTTTTCTATTCTAAAGTTTAAATCTTTTCTTATTTAAAATCTAAAAATAAAAGCAGTTTTTAAAATTCTTTTAAAAATTCAGTTTATAAAATTCTCTAAATTCAGTTTATAAAATTCTTAAACTCAGTTTTTAAAATTCTTTAAACTCAGTTTTTAAAATTTTAAAATAAAAACAGTATTTAAATTCCTTTTTTTTCTTCAGTTTTTTTTTCTGTTTATATAAAACAAAAATAAAATAATAAATAAAAAGAAAAAGGAAGACTTACAGAGGGGGGGCTTCGGGTAAAAAAGAAGAGGGGCAGAGGAGGAGATCGGCGAGGGGGGGCGTGAGGCTAGGCGGCGCGGCTAGCACGGAGGAGGGCGGCGTCGGTCTTCGCTCTGAGGGGGGGCGATTTGGAAATGAGGGTCAGGGGAAGGAGAGGAAGCGGAGGGGGAAGTCACGGAGGCGTCGCGCCTCCCTGGCGGCGGCGGCGAACGATCTAGGGGGGCGATTTCGATTCGATTGCGTTTTTTTTCTTTATTTCTGAACTGAAATAGAAACGGGGGGGGGGGGGCAGAAATATAAAGTAGGAAGAGATATTTTTTTTATATTATTATTTAATTATATTAAAAAGTTGACTTTCACATACGACCTCTAAACGAGGCCCACCGCCTGTCGTCCATAGCGTATTGCCCCCACTCCGAACACAATGGGATATGTATCGTAGGCTGATTCGACTGTTTGAATCAGTTTCCGTTAAATTTACATTTAAATCACTATATTGAATTTTAAACGTACGTTTCAAATTACCGGGGCCACATACTAACTAGAAAAATTCTATAAAAATATTTTCTAGCTTCGTATTGACGATACGGTCCTAACAAAACTAGTTTCGTCGAATTCTGAGACCGTTTGAAAAATGGTCATTTTCCAGTCGATTAAAATCAACTGAAACTGGTCAAACGCGTTTTCCTTTGCCACGCTCACATATTGATTCGAAAAATTATGAAATTTGGAATCTAGCAATAACTTGACATCACGGACCCAACAAAACTGGTTTCGTCGAAATCCGAGGTCGTTTGCAAAATTGCTATTTTTAAGGGCCTTATATATATAAAAATATATATAAATTCCACAGCGACTATTTCTAATTTTAAACTGGACATATCTTATCATTTCTAAGATGAAATCTCAGTTCTTCGGATTCGTTGGAAAGATACTATCAAATAGATCCTATGATTTTTGGTTTCACTAAAATCCGGATTGTTTTGCACCCGGTACATTCAATTGAAGTTTGAAATCGAATTATCGAACTACCACGCCATTTTCAATTCTATTTATAATTATATATAAATATTTATATTCTAACGACGACGTATATAATATATACGTTCGATTTATATTCAAAATAAATTTCTCGTCGATATTATTTAAAATAATTCATTTTAAATAATCAAAATTCGCTAAAATTGCCAAAATAAAAATTTCAAACTGGCTCGCATTTTACGGGTTGTTACAGGAAGTCTGCCCGGAACCGACCGGCCATCCAGCGGCTACAAATGATTGGCCCAATGTGAGAGGTCTTAGTCATAAATTAAATACGTGATTAAAGTAAAGACACGAGGTTAGACCCTTTTGATGACAGAAGTCTGCCCGGAACCAACCGGCATATCCAGCAGTCATAAAAGACGGTCTAATGTGAGAGGTCTTTATGAGGTCATGATCTTAATTAATTAATTAAGAAACACTTAACCATATTAGCATGTAGAGGGACATGAGGGGTTAAGTGGGTGCCTTGGGTGGCATGTGGAAATCTAGTGGGTTGCCTTGGGTGGCAATAGAGAATACGATTAGAATACTTAACCAAGTGGAAACATGTAATTAAACATGATTAAAGGGTTAAGTGGGATGCACTAGATAAAGGGACAAGCTTAGGTGGGTAGCTTGTGGGGGCCCATTTCAACCAGTAACCCATATGTATCTTATTGGGCTCGACCCATGTCGAGGACGGGACACGCGTACTGGGCTTGACTATAAGAGGCCAAAACGGGTTAGCGGTGGCAACGCAAGTCCAACGGGTTTCATATGCGTGTATGGGCCCGGGCTGGTAGATAAGCCGTTGTTGCATCGTGTAGGTATAAGCCGTGCACCGTTGATAGTATTGGGTTGCCACTTTAGGGGAGTGATACACCCCACTTTGGGACCAGCACGGGTATCTACGGTAGGGAGCCGATCGCTTGGGGAGTAGTGGGGTACACCTAGTGGAGATAGGGGCAGACGGCACTTATGTGGTCAGCTAGGGGTACATGAAACTACTAGTTATATCTTTCTTGTAAGTCCTTGGGTGGGATCAATCTTTGAGTAGGAATGACTGGTGTGGTGCAGTTAGAAATTATCCTTGGGTGGGTAGATGCGTCTTTACAGTTATCTTAGTTTATCCTAAGTCTACCAAGCTGCTTAGTGTAGCCATTCATCCCCAGACATTACCGTATGTCAAGTTTATGTCTTCTCTGGTTACTTTAATAATTGTATTGTTAAAGTTATAGGACTCGCTCAGACTTATGTCTGACCCCGTTGTTTTTATCTTTTTCCCAACCCTCAGGTCCTACGGTGGATCCTAGCAGTAGTGGAGCTTGATCGGATTGCTGTTCCAGTCTTTGGGAGCTTGGATAGATGTAAAGCTCCAGTTACCCAGTTATCTTTTCTTTTGTCTTGGCTATTGTATGAGAGAGTGGGATTATGTACTTCTTTATTTTGATGGATATTGTACTTGACTTTTACTGTGGTTTTATGATGTAACCAGACATGTTTACTTCCGCTGTTATGAGATGATGTTTTAAATTTCAAGTACTATTTATATCTGTCTTGTTGTAATTTTTCTGTTTTATATTCACTAAAATACTCCACCGATGCTATGGCATTCCCATAGTGAGTGACTATAGCGGGCGTGGGGTGTTACACATACTAGCTTCAAAAATTATGAAATTTGAAACCTAGCAATAATTTGACATCCCGGATCCAACAAAAGTGGTTTCATCGAATTCCGTGGTCGTTTGCAAAATGTCTTTTTTCAAGGGCTATATATTCTCTATAGCGACCTTTCTGAAAATTCATTTGGCCATAACTTTTGATTCCCGCTATGAAACTTCAATTTTTCATATTCATTAGAAAGATATTCATAAACAGATTTAAATATTTTTGGTTTTACTTAAATCCGTTTTATTTTGCACCCGGTACAGTCAGTCAAAGTTTGAATTCAAATTTTCAAACTGCCGCACCATTTCTAACTCATTATTTTATTGAAATATTTTATTTCAATTGTTTAAATTCCTTTGAAATAACCAATTTAAATTTTTTAAATTGGCTCGTATTTTCTGGGTTGTTACATTTCACCTCTATCAAACAGAATATAAACATATCTGTTTATAGTTCAATCCCTTTTGTCTCTAAAAATAGAACTTTTGTATTTGTATCGTTAATGATTCGTTGAATCAATGAAGAAGCTATGATGAGGAATGAACAATGATTACTAGTGAATGTGTGGCAATGATTGTGGTAATGAAGGAGGCAATCAATGATGGAGCAAGTAGTTGAGAATACAGAGGAAGTGACGATGATAGTGTAGGAGACTACAACAATGAGGAGAAAGTTGATGATGAAGGCGATAATGATGACTGTAAAGATTTAGGGTTAAAATCATCAAAATGTCATTGCCTTTAGTGAATGTTACAGATTGTAATATATAGGGACCAACTATTTGAACACAAAATTAAAAATAATTATTGACACCTCAAATTAGGACTATTGGATCTTTTGTCCTTATATTGGAGGAGGAAAATCAGGGGACAATCCAATGTTAGAGAACCATTATGTCACATTTTCAATCCTAATAAATTTCCTTAATATTAATTGCTTATATTTTACTGAATTAAAAATTTTGTGGCCAAATCCAACCGTGGCAATCCAATAGAGACATCTTTTAGTTGGCACAGGCTAAGGATTAATTGTTTAAATGAGGATTAATTGATCATGATCATGGCAGGAAATTTTTGGTAACTTGTGTATTTTAGATGAAATTGTAGTGTTTTGTATAGTGTCAATTAATATAAATTAAACTTTTGGAACTTTAAATGTGCTTGGGAGTAGTTGAGAAATGTAGACTGACTAAATTTGGTAAATTAATGCTGAAATGCGAGATTAAACCTTAGGTAATGCCAAACTAGTGCCTAAACACAAAATTTGATTCTTGTAAAATGAAGTAAACCATTTCTGGATGAGTCTATGCAAATCGCTAAGAATTAAATCATGCTTAGTGCCTTGGCAATGGCCTACAGGAATTTTCACAACAGTGATTGTATAAAGAGATATATATTTTTCTCTCAGTAACGAATTTTCATTGGATCTCATTGAATTTTGAAATATAATAATTTTAATTAGTATACTATTGTCTAATAAGTTTGTAAGTATGTATCATTTATCATTCTTTGTTATTGATATTTTTCTTGCTTTGCATTTTGATTGAAAATCAAGTTATCTGGTATTTCCATCAAATTACTTATTCAATTTTGATAATTATATAATGATAATTTTGTATTGTTTCTTAAACAATCAAATGCATAAACTCCGCATCTCTCACACTATCTTTAAGACACTTTGGTTGTTATGTGCTAACAATTTATTCTAGACTAGATTATTATTTGAAACTTACCACTTCAATACATATGTAATAAAACACAATGTCATATCAAATAATTTTTTACGAGTACAACTTAAATCTTCATAATCAATCCGAATAACGATTCTATTGAGTTAATTTCAAGCAATGAAAAATTATGGATTTATTCTTATCAATATTTTTCACTATATTTCGACTGCGTTAATCTTTCCCTTGAAGGCAACATTTATAGCCGATGGATTGTATTTGTTTGTTTACAACTGCTAAACTATATTTTGATAATGTACTTGGAATCTTTTCAGATTTGACCATCATACAATATGGCATAGTCAATAATTTTAATAATTTAATTGATTGATAAGGATTATCTATTTGTTACATTGATCAAAAACTCCTAATTTCTCTTCAATATCCAAAATCTCGTTTGGTTATGCTACAAGCATACAACAACCAGTGAAGCTAGTACATTTTTCATCATATAAGACACAGTAATACAGATGGAAATTTCAAAATTCAGAGGTTACCGTTACTCTAATTTTACCGCTACTCTAAATTTATTTGATGTAAAACAAATGAATAGGACCAGACCCAATTTCAGAGCTAATCCAGTTAGACGGTTGCATAGGACAATCCTCGAGTAGAGACAGCCAACTAAGGAATAAGTGAGTAAGATATATGGTTAACAATATTATGTAGGTAATTTTTATTCTAATCCACAATATTAGTAAGTTAATCCACCCTATTTTATAGGATCGATTACTTTTAATAAAATTTAGATTTTAATCAGTGTATCCACAAAAAAGAAAAACATACTTATTTTCTCTTCTTATCTGTCTTTTATTTCTGGAATCCTACCATGTAAATCCAAGCTTAAGTGGAGTAATTCAACGTAATAACAGTAAGTAGTTTGTTTGTTTGTTTTTTTGAAGTTGATTAATTATATACAAAATTGTGTTTTTTTTAATATCACCATTATCACATATAAATGTAGCTAGCTATTTTCTGAAATCATAAAAAAATTATATATTACTTGAATATCATTTTATTCAAATATTGTAATAAGAGTATAGGCTATTTGGATAACATTCACTATCTAGACCTCCTAAGTAGTTATGCTCTCAAACAACTATAATATACAATTTTCTCTTTTATTGATTTGTTAGTATTGTTTAATTACTTGCTATTTGTCTAATATGTAGATCTTAAATTTGATTTTAGTTCTTATTTACTGTTGTTGCCCGATGCAGTCGGTGATGTATCTTCAAAATATTAAACTATTTGAAAACATTTGATGTGAACTCCTCTACTGGAATCTTGATCTTATTTTTTATTTTCAAAATCATTTACTACCATATAATGTCTGATCATGTTCAGAGATAATTAATGAACTAATTGTATCTAATTTATTGCTTCTTTGCTGAATTGAAGTTCTATCAACTCTATTTTTAACACATATTTATTTGTTACTACTTTATCAAATGGAAGGGGCAATTCAGCATAAATAATTGTGAAATAACGCATAATTGTGAAAGAAGAAGCACAAAATCGATTGTTAGCTATATAATAGGGTGAAATCTTTAAGTTAATCCACTCATGGATTAACTTACAAAATAGTTGTGGATTAACTTATTAAAGTAAAATGGTGGATTAACTTATTAAAACCATGGATTAGAATAAAAATTAACCTATTATGTAATTTAGATTGTATTGTATTCATTGCAAAATTTAGATTTGTGAAGTAGCTATGAACAAGCATCTTAAATGGTTGTGGGTTCAATTATTATTATTTTTACTAATTTTTGGAATCTTTACGCTCTTTCACTAGCCTCTCCTAAGCCAACGTAGATTATTTTTTACCACACTTCCTCAAGGAAATTCATAACTTTTTTTTCTCTATTTCACCTCCTTTGCCTAGGGAAACCCAAATGACTGCACGATCATAAATAGAATACTAATATATTTTTTACGCACTATGCTACCAAATACAAGTATTTATGAAAAATTAAATGAGCTAGAAATTTTCACCAAAACTTACATTATGGATGATACAAGGCATAAACTATGTGGCTTGCATTAATTGTACAAATGCAAATTATACAATCAAACAACTATAGTTTCCCAAATTACATCACTATGGATGTTAATTTTTTTGCATTATTCATCTTTGTATAACATTTCATTTTGATTATATAGTGTAAAATGCTTTTGTATAAGTCAACAAACTTCTAAAATTTAAATAGCATTGTGAAATAAACAAAAACACATAAAATAAACAAGAGGAGAAGCCATTAGAGAGAGAGAGAGAGAGAAGAAAAAAAATTGTTTACTGCGATTTTGTTGTGTACATCATTTACATTGCATAAACTTCTTTACATAGACATTTTGGAGGTTGAGGTAGAACTTATATCGTAGTGCGTGAGACTAAATAAAAGTAGGAAAAACCAAATACTACATTAATGGAATATTCACTAATGTTATTGACAAATATTATAACACTTCTTGTTAATATGCATCCTTAGAAGAGTGTTCGTATGCTAAGTTGAGCAGTGCCAATTTAGGGAAACCATTGCCCCAGCCATGGTTAGATTATGTTGCCCACTCCTACACAAAATTTCAACATTTTTTTTCAGTATAAGTAACTATAAGAAAACATGCATTAGCATATTTATTTGTAAGGTGATATCAAAATGTATGGTGATAGCAATGAATAAAATATATAACAAGTCAAGGTAAAATATGTTGGAATACACGAAGGAAAAACAAAACAAATGAATAAACTTCTTGCTTCCCAAAGCCGCACTGCCTAACGCTGCTTCCCTTACTCCACCTCGAACCCTCCGTATACCTAACCCACTACTAGACCCCATTCCGCCGAAACCTGATCCCTCCCTCAACCCTCTTCCCTTCCAACTTCTGACTTTCCTCCTTTACCCTTTATGAAATGGTCAACCCTATTTGCTTCCAAACCCAGGAATGCATGAGAATTTTTGCCACCCCGACTACTCTTAAATTCTCTAGAGATAACCTAGTGCCAACTAAAGAAGTAACGAAGGCCAATGTGGAAGTTTTGGAGGAGTATTTGGTAGGCCTCTTCCTTGTTGCTCCATTTTCATGCACAATAGTAGTCAATCATCTCAAACTCCAATGGAAATCAAGTAGTCAAATTAAAGTGACGATAACCTCTTTTTCTTTCACCTATCTAACAGTGTTGATAGGAATAGAATTTTGGAATTTGATCTGACAACCATTAGGAACAAGCTATCTATAATTAAGAAATGGGATGTGAATATGGGAGATTCTGTTTGTGGAACTAAACAGTTCCTATGTGTGTTAAATTATATAATATACCTATGGTCAATTAGTCTAAAATAGGAATTTGCTGGCTTGCCTTGTGTGTTGGCAAGTTCCTGTGTATGGACACTTCCACCGATAGCCTTGAATGTCTTGTATATGCGAAATTAGGGTTGTCAATGAATACCTGAAAAATCCGATATTCGTCTGAATCCATATCCGAAATATCCGTATTCGGCATTATCCGAAAAGCGGATACAGATATCTGATATCCAAAAAACTTTTAGGATACGAATATTGTTATAGTGGTATCCGTATCCGAAAAATATCCGTTCGACTAATTGATGTAATATATATTACTCAAAAAATAGAGTTAATAATTATTTTGTAACTGTTGGATGTGTTGGAAATGTTATGTGAATTATTAAAAATGTTGAACTAAGTGTTTGAATGGCTCCTATATGAGAATAGTCCCACATCATGGGATTATAAGAAAGATGCAAGTATTTATACTTGTTTATAAGAAGTCATGATGGGGCCTTGGGCTCCCAATGCATGCTTTGTTGTGAGGAGGGAGACCATGCATCATGACCACAACACACGCGTGCACGACTGGCCGACTCGACTCGACCTGACCCGGCCCGGTTCGATTCGGGCTTGGGCTTAGGCTTTGTGGTGTAGACACTTATATTTTTGAACAAGAAAAAATTGCATTTTTCGAACTGTGTTTTAAATACGGGAAATATTTATGAGCCGACTTTTACATGAAGTGGTAAACTATTGACCCGGTATTTCAGCAGATTTCTCCCACTGTCCAGTATTTTCGTTCAGCCCTAATCCCCATCTATATATTATATTCAGTTGTAGACAAAAATACATAATAAAAATACCACTTTCTTACCTCCGCCATTACAATCTTCTTACATAAATTTCGAGCAGTATTTTTATTTTCGAAAATGCAAATATGCACTGATTTGTTATGCAAAGCAAATCAGTTATTGTTTTCAGAGGCTGTCTTATCCTAGAGGGGGCGGCGAGAGTACGAACTGGTTTTGCACCACCGACCAGATCGTCGAATCTTCTTCAAGAAAGAGACCAAGTACGTGACTCAGCCATTGTGTCCTAACAATTTGAAGACGAATTGAAACAATGGATTCGACATCAACCCTAGATGATGCTGCTCCTTCCTCTGCCTTCCATATCCAATTGGTGACTGCTGCCCTATTCCGTTTCGAAGGTCTACACTTCAAACGATGGCGTCAGAAGATGGAGTTCTATCTGACGATGAGGAAGGTGGCTGCTGCTTTGACCACTGAAAAACCGCAGTTGCCAGACAAACCTAATGGAACTGATGAAGCGTAGATGGCTTCCTGGACTGAACAATCAAAACAACAACATAACTGGATTGAGCAGGACTATCTGTGCATAAATTTCATTCTCAATGGCCTCAGCAATGATCTGTATGATTACTACAACTCGGACAACAAGACAGCGAAGGAGATCTGGGAAGCGCTAAAGAAGAAATACGATATAGAGGAGCCAGGGGCTAAAAAGTATGTTGTGAGCTGCTATCTCAAGTATCAGATGACAGACGACAAGTCAGTAGAGATGTAGTCTCATGAGCTTCAGAAAATAGCCCATGAGATCATCTCCGAAGGTATGGTTTTGGACGAACAGTTTCAAGTTGTTGTTTATTGTCGAAAAATTACCACTAGGTTGGAAAGATTTTAAGAATGTCTTGCGACATAAGACTAAGGAATTTTTCTTAGAAAGCTTGATCACTCGCCTCCGTATTGAGGAGGAGGCACGCAAACAAGACCAGAAAGAGGAAGTGTTGATTGTTTCAAACAACAACACTAAAAATACGAAACCCGCCGTTTTGAAACCAAACCAGAAGTCTTTTAAGAATCAGAACATGCACAATAAACAAAATGGGAATCCGCAAGGAAACCCAAAAGGACAGTAAAAACCAGCCCAAAAGAATGATTTTGGACAGTCGTTTCTATGTTACAACTGTGGAAAACCAGGTCATATGGCACGAAAGTGTCGGAACAAGCCTAGTTCTGCATCATAGGCTAACCTGACTGAGGAGGAGCCTCTTATGGATATAATTATTGAGATTCACCTTGTTGGTGGATCAGAGGGTTGGTGGGTAGACACTGGTGCTTCTCGCCATGTCTGCTATGATCGTGATACGTTCACCACATACACGGCTGCTGATGATCAGAAAGTGTTGTTAGGAGATTCTCATACCACTAAAGTTGCAGGGGTTGGAAATGTGGAGATCAAGTTTACCTCTGGAAAGACTGAGATTCTTAAAGATGTTTTGCATACTCCGGAGATAAGGAAGAATCTGGTTTCAGGCTTTCTCCTTAATAAGGCAGGCTTTACTCAATTTATTGGGGCTGATTTGTATACCATAGTATATAAGGGAACTTTTGTAGGAAAGAGTTATGCTTGTGACGGAATGTTTAAATTAAATGTTGAATCTAATAAAGTGAATAATTCTGCTTATATGTTGTGTGATTTAATATTTGGCACTTTAGATTATGTCATGTTAATAAACGAATAATTCAAAACATGATCACCCTAGATATGATTCCTAAGATGTCAGAATCTGAACATGATAAATGTGAATTATGTACACAAGCTAAAATCACAAAGAAACCTCATAAATCTATTGATAGAGTTTCTGAACCCTTAGACTTGATTCATTCTAATATATGTGAGCTTGATGGCACTTTGAATAGACATGGACATTGTTATTTCATCACTTTTATTAATGACTATTCTGATTTTACTTATGTATATCTTATGAAAAATAAAAGTGATGCATTTGACATATTTAAAACATTCAAAACTGAAATTGAGAATCAAGCAAATAGGAAAATTAAAAGACTCGTAGTGATAGAGGAACATAATATGAATCTACTTTAATTCTAGACTTCTATAAACTACATGGTATAATACATGAGAGAATTGCACCCTATTCACCTGAAATGAACGATAAAGCTGAAAGAAAAAATAAGACCTTTACCGAATTAGTAGTTGTCATCCTATTAAATTATGGTGCAGCAAAACAATGGTGGGGGGATATTTGATTGTCTGTATGCTATATTCTGAATAGAATCCCCAAATCTAAGAATAAAATTTCACCTTATGAAATTTTAAAGAATTATAAACTCAATGTCTCATATTTTAGAACTTGGGGTTGTTTAGCATATGTTCACATTCTAGACCATAAGAGAATAAAATTGGCAAGTAGAGCATATGAGTGTGTATTTATAGGTTATGCTACTAATAACAAAGCATACAGATTTTATGACCTAAATACACATAATGTAATTGAATCAAATGATTCCAATTTTTATGAAACAAATTTTCCTTTTAAATTAAGGAATAGCGGGGGCACATCAAGTACGCCTATTAGAACAGAACTTAATAAAAGTTCTGAAGTTGAACCTAGAAGAAGAAAAAGAGCAAGAACCATAAAAGATTTTGGTTCGGATTTTTGTGCTTTTACTATAGAGGATGATCCCTTAAACCTCCAAGGGACCCTATCTTCTTTAGATGCCGATTTTTGGTGAGAGGCTATAAATGATGAGATGGATTCTCTAGAATCCATTAAGACTTGGCATTTGGTAGATTTACCCCCTGGTTGTAAATCTATAGGCTGTAAATGGGTGCTTAAAAAGAAATTAAAACCTGATGGTACTATTGATAAATACAAAGCACGACTAGTAGCTAAAGGTTTTAGACAAAGATTTCTTTGACACTTTTTTACCTGTAACTAGAATAACATCCATTCAGGTATTAATATCACTTGCTTGCATTCATAATTTACTAATACACCAAATGGATGTTAAAACCGCCTTTTTAAATGGTGAATTAGACGAAGAAATTTATATGGACTAGCCTGAAGGATTTATAGTACTAGTCAAGAACATAAAGTATGCGAATTAGATAAATCATTATATGGTTTAAAACTAGCACCTAAACAATGGCATGAAAATTTTTATAACTTAATCATTTCACATGGTTTTAAAGTTAATGAAAGTGACAAATGCATTTATTACAAATCTGAGAATGACATTTGCACTATTATATACCTTTATATAGATGACCTACTCATCTTTGGGTCAAACATTCATTCCATAAATTCAGTCAAATCCTTATTAAGCACCAATGTTGATATGAAAGATCTAGATGAAGCGAGTGTAATCCTTGGTATTAAAATTACTAGGTCAGAAAAGGGAATTTCTTTGGATCAATCTCATTACATCGAGAAGATACTGAAGAAATACAATTACTTTGACTATAAACCTGCGTGTACACCATATGATCCAAGTGTAAAGTTATTTAAGAACACTAGTGAAGGTGTAAGATAGTCTGGTTATGCGAGCATCATTGGCAGCCTTCGGTATGCCACTGATTGTACTAGACCCGACATTGCCTATGTCGTGGGATTATTGTGCAGGTTTACCAGTAGACCTAGTATAGAGCATTGGCATGCTATTGAAAGGGTCATGAGATACCTTAAACGAACTATGAACCCTGGATTACATTATGAGAGGTTTTCAGCTGTACTTGAAGGATATTCCGATGCAGACTAGAATACCTTATCTGATGATTCTAAAGCGACCAGTGGCTATATATTTAGCATCGTTGGAGGAGTTGTTTCTTGGAAATCCAAGAAACAGACTATTTTGGCTCAATCTACTATATAGTCTGAGATGATAGCAGTAGCTACAGCTAATGAAGAGGCAGAGTATTTGAGAAATCAGCCAACTGAGATTCCCTTATGGGAAAAACTGATACTAGCTGTGTTGATACATTGTGATAGTACCGCGGCTATTGCAAAAGTTCAGAACCGTTATTGTAACGTTAAGAGATGACAAATACGTCATAAGCATAGCACGGTTAGAGAACTACTTTCCACAGGTACCGTTAGAGTAGATTACGTACGTAGTGATGAAAATTTGGCAGATCCTTTGATGAAAGGACTGTCCAGAGAGAAAGTCCTTAATTTTCTAAAAGAATGGTACTATTGCCCTTAAATTGTTGAGTCACGTACAGTGATAACCCGACCTAATAACTGGAGATCCCAAGAACTAGGTTCAATGGGTAGAGCCTAGGATTTGAACTAATTCAACCAGTACATATGCGCTTAACCGCCATATGTCCGCCACTCCATCCAAAAATAAAAAATTACTATGATGATCATGTAGATGGCTCAAATACCCCATACGTGAAGGGCGAGTGTTGAAAATATAAGTCCCACATCGGAAAATATTCAACTAAGATCCTAGATAAATACTAAAGGCTATAGTTCACATCAACCAATTGGTTTTGTGAACAAACCAAGTAGCTATCTAAACTATAAAATGCCAACTATGTGAACTATATCTTCTTAGTATATATCCAGGATCTTAGTTGAATATTTCCTAATGTGGGACTATTAGTTTCATCACTCCCCCTTCATGTGTGGCATATTTAAGCCATCTACGTGATTATAGTATTTTGGATGGAGCAACGCACGTATGGCTGTTAATTACATACATATCAGTTGAATCAGCTCTAGTCCTGAGCTCTGATACCACTGTTGGCATTATATAGTTTAGATAAAAACGGTAGGAGCTATGGTTGGGGAAAAGAAAGGATGAATCATGAGTATGGTTTCGCAGTATGGTAATGGAATAGTTCATGGTTCTCTTTTAGGCAATATGATTGAAGCTTTCAATTTAATTGGAGACGGAAATGATATTCAGTAAGCATTTAGTCTTGAGGATAGTGAAATTATGATGAATGAGAAGCAAGAATGGTCCGAACTGAACGTGAGTGGAATTGGTGATTCAAACGAAAACACTACACTTTCTACGTTAGCTGATACGAATATTATATATCATAATTAAGGAATTAGGTAATGGAACTGCCGCTGTTGACAAGATTGGCCTCGGTCATGAGGAACATGAAACTAGAAAAACTGTTGATGATAGAAGTAAGTGGATAATGGAGGAATAGGCACCAGTATGAGTAGCAAGGAAAAACATGTTCTTGTAGTTTAGAAACGAAATACTGGTTTGAATAACACAATAGAAGTTGGTAACAAAGTGGCTAAAGAAAATGATGAGGACCAGTACGTGATCAAAGTGAACTTCATGCAGCAAATACTTGATGATGTGAGGGACTCTGAGTCCGCCATGCAACTTGATGATAGTGCTAGTGGCGCCGATAACTCGGTCGCTACGCCTTCGGTGAACACAGCTTCAACATTCAACTTTAAACCGGGGTTCCTAAATAATACAAGTTCCTATCCCAAGACATCCAATGCAAAGATTTTGGGTAAGAGTAATACAATATTTGGTGAAAATGTCGCATCCACATCGGCTTCAACAATGAAAAAAAGGGAAGACACACCCTTGTGAACACATTCTCCCTCCAGCGGCCTACACGCCACCGCCACCTTACATTGGATCTGAACAGCCTCAGTCTCCTATGTCCAGAGATCCACATGCGCCTGTTAAATGTAGCAGACTACATGGACTTCAGCTCACTGGTGATTGATCTTTTGCTTTGTATCTGGTCACTGATGTTTCATTATGTTACAATGGTGTGTAATACTGTTTGGTGCACTAGTCATGAAAGTTTCCAGACTTCTGACGTGGTTGTACTCCCTACGTGGACATTTACTAGTTGTTGCATACTCTGTTTGTCACCTGCAATGATGTTCTTATTATTTTGATATAATAAAAAGTGCTGCAGAACACTCTAAAAACCAGTCGACTTTGCCAAGAAAATATGTTGGAATTCTTAAAATTTAAATGAAATATATTTGTCCCACATCGCTCAATTTAAAGAAATGTTCATGAATATATACCAAACTCTCAAGTCTTGTATTGGCCCTTAGGTTTAGGTAGTTTTATGTTAGGGGAAGGACACATATCTGATGAACCAAAAGTACATGTGCGCGCCAACCTCTCATCCCATACCGAACAGAACCGGGTTCCGGTCTAAGGCGATGTCTTATTTTTACTCGGAAAAATGCGGCTCTTTTCTATGAAGAGACACGACGTTTTTATATTCGGATAGAAGCATGAAAATGGATCAAGTGTGGTGGTCGAAGCATCCGTTTGAAAACAGACACAACGGTCTAAAGAGATGCGGCTTCCAGAAGCATACACCGTTTTTTGTTGATAGCAGCAAAACTACAGCAGGCGCGATTTATGAAGAGGGACGGAGGCGACTGTACAAAGAGATGCAGACGCAGCCGTTCAATGAGGTGAAGACGAAAATATAAATAGAGAATACTGCTCACCTTCTCCATCAGAACTATGTTATGAACTGCCTCGACAAGGTGTTATACAAAGTATACCACCCTGGAAAGATAGCAAAGGCACTGTGGAATGCACTTGCCATGAAATACAAGATGAAAAATGTCTGTTTTCAAGAATTTATTGTAGACAAATTCATGGACTACAAGATGGTTGACTAAAAACTGGTGACTTCTCAATTGCATGAACTTCGGATTATCATTCATGAACTCGAATTGAAAGGTCATAAGGTTGGAGAATCATTTTTAGTTTAAACCAACACAGGGAAACTGCCTCCGAAATGGAGAGATTACCGCAACTATTTAAAGCATAAAAAGAAGAAAATCTCTCTTTAGGACGTCATAATCCGACTTAAGATTGAAGTAGATAACCGTGGAGTTATGAAACAAAGCGAGGAGGCATTTGTGTCTGAAGGGTCAAAGGACATAAACAGAATGAAGAATTTCCAAAAGAAAAGGAAATCTCCTGAAAACAAACCTAAAGACAACAAACGAACCAAGAAGTTTAATGGGGAGTGTTGGGTTTGTGGAAAAGTAGGACATGTCGCTAGAGATTGCAAACACATGAAGGAACGCAATTCAGAGATAAATATAGTGGAGTCGTGGACAACATAGAAGTGGACGAATCTAATTTTTCAACAGTAGTATTTGAATGCAATTTGGTTCAGAATCCTACACAATGGTGGGTAGACACAAGCGCTACTTGTCGCATTTACTTACACAAATCCATATTTTCTGTATACCAGAAATTCAATCAGGAAGAAAAACTCTACATGGGTAATTATGCATTGTCCATGATCGAGGGCGGTAGTATAGTAACCCTCAAATTTACTTCTAGAAAAAATGTCAAGCTGAATGATGTGCTTCATGTTCTAGAGATAAGTAAGATTCTCATCTCTGGTTCAATGCTGTCAAAAAGGATTCAAAGTGGTCTTCGAGCCAGACAAGATGTTTTTGTCTAAAGTTAGAATGTACATAGGAAGCCGATATTTGTGTGATGGCCTATTTAAGGCAATTGTAGTCGTAGTCGGCAATAAAACTATGTATTTTTTAATAAAATTGAAGTTTCCTACTTGAGCATGAAATTTTATTATGGCATGTTAGATCAGGGCACATAAATTTCTTTATAATGAAAAAGCTTGCAAACGTGAGATCAATTCCTATATTCCAAGAGGATAAAAACTACAAATGTGAGACATGTGTAAAGAAAAAAATGGTCAAGAAACAATTTCATACTATTGATAGAACTACCGTATAATAGGTTTGGTTCATACTGATCTATGTGATTTCAAATTAATACCTACAAGAAGTGGAAAAAGTACTTTATCACTTTTATTGATGATAACAGATGATATTGCTATGTATATCTTTTAAATAGTAAAGATGAAGCAATTACATCAATTATAAAGTACAAAGATGAAGAAGAGAATTGGTTAGATAAAAAGATCAAGGTATTGAGATCTGATCGAGGTAAAGAATATGAATCACCATTTGAACAAATTTGTGCAAAAAATGGAATAATTCATCAAATAATAGCATCATATTCACCACAACAAAATGGTGTTGTTGAGAGAAAAAATTGAACATTAAAAAATATAATTAATGCAATGTTCTTAACCTCTGGCTTACTGAAAAATTTATGGGGGAAGCCTTAAATATGTACAATCACATTTTAAAAAAGATTCCTCACAATAAAATAGGAACAGATCCATATGAGTTATGGAAAGGACATACCTCAAAGTGTGAGGGTGATTGGAAAAAATTTGGTTTCTCCTCCCAAGGAAGTCAAGCTTTGACCAAAAATAGTAGATTGTTATTATCTAGGGCCAGCCCAAAATAGAAGAACCTACAAATTTTTGCTATTCTAGTCTGACATAGCTGATATCAATGTAAATGCAATCAATGACTCAAGAGATGCCTCATTCTTTAAAGATGTGTTTCCACACAAAAGGAATAAAGGAAATAATGTCCCAAAAAGGTCAAGAGAAGAACCGAGCAAGTCACTTGAAGATGAAACTCATTGTGAAATTGAGGATGTTGAACTTAGAAGAAGCGTAAGGGCTAGAACTTCCAAGACATTTGGTTCGGAATTTTTAACGTACATGTTAGAACACGAACCTCAACCTACAAGGATGCAACTTCATCTTCAAAATCTTCATGTTGGAAAGAAGCAATCAAAAGTGATGTAACACCCCCAATTTTCTGTGAATATTTAAATTAATAAATTCAAGAACACTTAATTTTTAGAAGAAGAATTAAGTGAAATGGGTTGCGCTATTACATTCGTCTCAAAATTTTGGTCAAGTTAGACATTTGGTTTGCAAAAAATGGATACCTTATGAAGAAGTTATTAAGCCTTGAAGTTTGTATGCATATGAGAAATATATATATAAATTAAATAAATAAATATGCAAAAAAGTTCAAAACAGCGAATCGGGAGGGGGAATAATCGAACCGGCCCATTTTTTAGGTCTGCCCGAGCCCTGCTGGGTCGATTAGGGGTGATTCAGGGTGTTTGGCAGTCAACTTATGGGCTGATTCGCTCTATGGAAGATGTGATATCTGATTGGTTCTCATGGTTCAGGGTTAATCTAATGGTCCTAAAACACTCTCTACAACTGTATAAGAACCCTAAACCTAAAAACCTAATTCTATTATTCACTCTCATCTAAACCTAGTCGCCACTAAAACCTAAGTCAAATTAAATCTAATCTAATTCAACTAATAGAATTCAACAATTACATCAAAGGCGAGCAATTCAGTTTCAGAATATAGATCCCTGAAATCAAGTTTTTCCTTTTGATTGTAAGTGTAGTTATCTTTTAGATGTGAATAAATTAAAGACAAGATTTGTAATGAATTGTAGAATAGAATTGCATCAAGTTGTATGAGATGCTGATTCATGTTTATTCATGTCTATTCTATCATATATGCCTATGAACTATTGTGGTCTATCGAACCTATCATGTTATGTGGAAATTGGTGAGTAAACCTATGATGTTGTATAGGAATTTGGGAATGAAATTATCATATGTAAGTTTGTGATATTATGATACATACAAGTTTTAGGCTAAGTCATGTCATTTATGCCTAATTGTTTAGAGCCATTATGCATACATGTTTAGATCTACGACCTTATATGTTTAGATCTACAACTTTATATGTTAGATCCATATGCCTTTATGATAGATCTAATTTGCAAGTTCACCACTACATGCCAAGTTTAACTTGTATAGTTTTATCTAAATTCACATGCTTGTGGTTCATGTTGCATAGATCAAATTTGCAAGTTCATAGTTAAAAGTATATTGTTCTATGCCAAATCCATGTGACATATGTGTAGTTAGATCCATACTTTTGTATGATGTTGGAATGTTGCAAAGTTCCACTTTTCCCCTTTTTGTTTTATAAGTTAGGCTAAAATATCGAGCCTAACATTCTATGTACGTACAACCGAGGTAGCGTTGGAGAAAACATGAAATTACATGTAATTGGCATGTTTGACACATAAGCATGATAAGTGGCATGAAAATGGTATAATCTATATACCTAAAATTTTGAACGTGATTTAGAAGGAAAATGGGCCATGACAATAATTGATTTATAGTTTACATGTAAATATGTAAGACAAACATGAAAAATTACATGGCATAGATTGGTTCATGAAATGGTATATTTAGTATACCATTAATTGTGAGCATAATTAAAAGGATAATTATGGCATAATTAAATTGGGAATAATTTACATATGGGATTTGTCATAAATAAGAAATATGTAAATTTAGAAAAGACGAATATGCCTAACCCGAGGTTAGACACCACTATGGTGTAAAACTGCCCGGAACCGACCGGCACATCCAGTGACCACAACAATACCTGTCTAATGTGGGTGGTTAGTGCATTGAGCCCAAAAAGGACCCGAGGTTAGACTGAGTTGTGGTATAAAACTGCCCGGAACCGACCGGCACATCCAGTGACCACAACAATACCTGTCTAATGTGAGTGGTTGGTGCTTTAATAAAGCTAAGTCAGGATTGGTAAGTTAAGTAAATTAAGGAAACACTTAACCAATTCAACATGTTAACTAAACTTATGGGTGAGGTTAAGTAAATTTAGAGCACTTAACCGTTATAACATGTTAATTAGACAAGTGGGTGAGGTTAAGTAAATTTAGAACACTTAACCGTTATAACATGTTAATTAGACAAGTGGGTGAGGTTAAGTAAATTTAGAACACTTAACCTTTATAACATGTTAATTAGACAAGTGGGTGAGGTTAAGTAAATTTAGAAACACTTAACCAATATAACTTGATTTATGGAAAGGTAAAGTTAAAATAAGAGGGCAACACTTAACCAATATAACTTGATTTGTAGTAGGGTTAAGTTAACACAAGAAGGCAACACTTAACCAAAGTAACATGACACGTAGGTGGGTTAAGTTAACTTGAATTTATTGATGACACTTAACCAAAACAACCAAATGAATACGTGGGGTTAAGTTAACAAGAAACACTTGACCAACATAACTTGATGAACGAACGGGGTTAAGTTAATAGGAAACACTTAACCGATCCAACATGATAAGTAAGGAGGTCCAAGTTAATAAGAAATTCTTAACCAACATGACATGATGAATGAGTGGGTTAAGTTAACATGAGCGGACAACACTTAACTAATATGGCGTAATGTGCGGGAGGGTTAAGTGCATATCGGGTTGTTGGGTAATATTAGTAAATATAGGCCCACAAAACTTAACCATTAAATAAACATGCTTGAATCAGTGGAAGGGTTAAGTACATATCGGGTTGGTGTGTAATGTTAGTAAATATAGGCCCACTAAACTTAACCATTAAATAAACATGCTTGAATCAGTGGAAGGGTTAAGTACATATCGGGTTAGTGGGTAATATTAGTAAATATAGGCCACAAAACTTAACCATTAAATAAACATGCTTGAATTAGTGGAAGGGTTAGGTACACATCAGGTTGGTGGATAATATTAGGAAATATAGGCCCACAAAACTTAACCATTAAATAAACATGCTTGAATCGATGGGAGGGTTAAGTACATCTCGTGTAGGTGGGTAATATTACTACGTATAGGCCCACAAAACTTAACCGTTTATTATAAATGCTTGAATCGATGGGAGGTTTAAGTACATATCGGGTTGGTGGGTAATATTAGTAAATATAGGCCCACAAACTTAACCAATAGGAAACCCTAGTAACGGGGACCCACTTTAGCAGTAACCCACATAGATGTATCACGGTACCCTGAACTAGGCAGGGTGGGGCATGATTACTGGGCTGATTATAAGCGGTCAAAGCAGCGGCATGGGGTACGTCAGTGTAGGTTCCGACGGTTTACGGGCATGCACGTACTCTGAAGTGGGAAAAAGCAGGCACTGGGTAACAGTAGTTATACACTGTGCATCTTGAATCGTTTCGGGTCGCTATCATAAGGATTGATACACCTTATGGTGGGACTAGCATAGGGTATTTACACGTAAGAGAGGGCCTATTGACACAGACACATGGAACATGGATACAAGTAGGGAGCCGATCGATAGGGTAGTAAGGGTACATCTAACATGTTGATGGCAATTAGGCTGATTGAGGTGGAATCCTCATGATAGATGTACACCTGAAGGCTACCACAATTACGGGGGTTGGGATCACGATTATCATTTTATACAGATTACTAGTTGGGACACTAGTTAGGTGGTGCAGAGATAAATATAGAAATCAGATTAACAAAGTAGTAGCGAAGCAGAGAAAAAGCAGAGGCGCATTCAGTTCACCTTGCACTTATCTTGTCTTTAGTTACCTTGTTTTTATGGTATTGTCCTATTTTCGGTTTATTCATGTCATGATCGTTTATCTTGTTTGCATGCTGAAAGATCACTGGACTTACCAGACTTATGTCTGACCTAGTTTGTTTTTCGCCTCTTTTCTTCCATCCCCCCCCCCCCCCCCACCCACAACACACCAGGAAGTCAGGGAGGGAATAGCTTAGCCTAACTTGGACCTCTTCGCTTTCCAAGCTTGAATATTAGTTGGTGTATCGCTTTGGACTCTCTCTTCCACTGCTATGGCTGGTTCATGCTTTATCGGGGAATATCATTTTTTTATGATTCTTTTATTCTTAGAGGTTTTTAAATCAAGACAGAAGTTTTATGTATTACAGTTAAGTATGATTGAGGAAATTGTTGTAAAAGCTAGACTGAATTAAGTTGTTTATAAAATGACTTTATTTTCCACTGCTTTATCTGTCTGTCTTGTAATTTATCTGCATCTTTTACCTATATTGCTCCACCGAAGTTAAGGCATTCCCTTTGTGAGTGACCTTAACGGAGGTGGGGTGTTTCACTTGGTATCAGAGCTGAAGGTTACCGGATCAGATAAAAGATTTGAAAATTTATTTTCAAAACGGTTTTAAAAGAAGCATTTTCAAAAGAAATTTTTTGTTTTAAAGGCGTATTCCCTAAATACATATGCACTATCTTTTGATCCTCTGTTTGAATCCTTGTTTCCTTCTTTCCTGAGTCTCTGGGGCTCCTGGCTTTCTGGGAGGTAACCTAATCGCGGCATGGTTCTGTAGGCTTGATGAGACCACGACACTTGTTAAAAGGCAAATAAGTGCCCAACTTCCATCTATAGCCATAGTAGTTTCACTTGCGGCTAATTTTCTTTCGATCTTTGTAGGATTCTCCGTGCAATGGAGACAGCTTTTGAGAGACCTGTCAACAAGTTACACAAGGATGGCAAAGATGAGAATGAGGGAGTTTGGCTAAGGAGCACAACATAAGGATGAAGAACTCATGGATATGGGCTTGGTTCACAAAGGAGGGGAGGAAAGAATAGTAAAACCTAAAACAAGAGGAAGTATCTTTATTTTGGTATAACGGGTCGTATAATTAAGGGCAAGGGCAAGAACAAAAGACATGATTTTCCGGAAGGAAAGTGCTTGCTCTCACCACCAGCGTACCTGAGAGAGAGGTAGTAAGGTTTCTGTTGAAAAGTTTAGTTTTTCTTTTTGATCATCCTGTCAGTACTCTTTTGATTTTAGCACTTCACATTCTTTCATATCCGCTTCCATAGTTGAGTCTCTCCACCCTAGAGCTTGTATAGTATAGGATCCCATTATTTTATCAAATCCAATCGGTGGCTCGGCTCATTTATCTTTGATTTGTAAGGATTTGAGAATAGTTATATTAAGTACTGAGTCTAAGTGTAATGCTTATGTTTTTGGTTTCATGGGCTCTGGGTTGATTCTAGGCATGGATTGATTAGCTAGTAATTGTGAAAGGAGGGTAGTTAGACTTTCGACTTGCCTCGGGAATACCCTCGAAATTTCGTGCGATCCTAAGGGATCAGTTTGTCTTAGCTACCTAGAATCATTTTATGTATTTATCGATGATATTCGATCCATTAGAGTAGTCCATGAGTACGCAGATGTTTTTTGATTAAGGTTAGGAGTTTCCCCCCTAAAAACTCTAGATAGACTTCCGCATATATCTAGTTGACAATACAAAGCCAGTTATGCGATCAACAATAGTTTTGGGGCAAGATTGGCGAGGATAGCCAGGGTCGGCTAAGTGCTAAATTGTTTGGTTGTTTGGCTAGTATCACCTCACATTGATCGTCCAAATTCAGAGGAGGTATTTCTTGGGTGCTTGTCTGATACTGGTTTAGGCCTTTGGAGCTTGTACTTGAGGGATGTCGAGTTCGACTAGGATGGTTTGCGTGAGAGATAAACAGTTGTGGCAGGCGCTCTAAGTAGAAAAAAACTAACCTTAAGAGAGGTAAAAAGTACATAGCAACCTTTAGCTTTAGACCCTCAGATTTGTGACATGATGGATAAGCTAAGTAGAGGAGAGACCTCTAATCATCTTAGTATATACACTTGGTATCATGGTTAACTTCTGTTTATCTTGGAAAGATAGTTCGACAACATTGGATACCCTCTAGCATAGTAAATGATCGAGGTCCCATCTTTACAAGTGGGGTTTGGAAATGGATCAGGTCAAGAAGCTTCACAATCGTGAAGTTAAATTAGTTAAGGTACAGTGGAGTGAAGCTCAAAGAAGATGCGACTTAGAAGACTGAAGACTAGATACGCGCATCATACCCCTTTTGAGGGTATATCCCTGATTCCTCCTTTTTCTGTAATATTGGTTTGCATGCTAGTCCTTATCTTTTAAGTGTTTCCTCTTGGTCCTATCCTCCATCCTTAGGTAGAAGCCAATGGATGAAAACATGTGTTTGAGACATGTTATGATTGATGGTTGCAAGTGATTGCAAGTGTTTGCTAGTGGTTGCTTATGGATGCATATACACACATTAGGCACTAGATCGGCTCAGTCACTTTCATATTGCATATGCATATGAATGTATTTGTATATGGATTGAAACTTGATGTGTTATCATATGGATGTTGCATTTGTATGAATGGTTGCGCACTCATGTAGAAATTATGAGTAGGAAAAATTTGCATGCATAATGGACTCATGACACTAACATAATTTGCATTAAGGAGATCAACTCAATCAATGGACCGCCTGATCTTTTGCATTAGTATTGGGACATATACACACACTTTTTCATATGTTCGTATGGCATTAGAAGTCTTTTAAGGACAATGGATGCTTGTGGATGATGGATGAGTAGATGGATGATTGAATTTAGGATGCATTCTTTTTAACTTGAAGATTTCGCGGACGAAATCCTTTAAGGAAGGGAGAATGTAACACCCCGAATTTTCTGAGAATATTAATATTAACAAATTCAAGAACACTTAATTTTTGGAAGAAGAATTAAGTGAAATGGGTTGCACTATTACGTTCGTCTCAAAATTTTGGTCAAGATAGACATTTGGTTTGCATAAAACGGATACCATATGAAGAAGTTATTAAGCCTTGAAGTTTGTATGCATATGAGAAAAATATATATATATATATACATATATTGAATAAATAAATATGCAAAAAAATTCAAAACAGCAAATTGGGAGGGGGAATAACCGAACCGGCCCACTTTTGAGGTCGACCCGAGCCCTGCTGGGTCAACTAGGGTAGATTCAGGGTGTTTGGCTGCCAACCCGTTGGCCGATTCGCTCTAAGGCAGATGTGGCATCTGATTGGCTCTCATGGTTCAGGGTTAATCTAATGGTCCTAAAACACTCTCTACAACTGTATAAGGTCCCTAAACCTAAAGCCTAATTCTATTATTCACGCTCATGTAAACCTAGCCGCCACTAAAACCTAAGTCAAATTAAATCTAATCTAATTCAACTAAGAGAATTCAACGATTACATCAAAGGCAAGCAATTCAGTTTCAGAATACAGATCCCTGAAATCAAGTTTTTCCTTTTGATTGTAAGCGTAGATATCTTTCAGATGTAAATAAATTAAAGACATGATTTGTAATGAATTGTAAAATAAAATTGTATCAAGTTGTATGTGATCTGATTCATATTTATTCAAGTCTATTCTATCATATATGCCTATATACTATTGTGGTCTATCGAACCTATCATGTTATGTGGAAATTGGTGAGTAAACCTATAGTGTTGTTATAGGAATTTGGGAATGAAATTATCATATGTAAGTTTGGCGATACTATGATACATACAAGTTTTAGGCTAAGTCATGTCGTTTATGCCTAATTGTTTAGAGCCATTATGCATACATGTTTAGATCTACGACCTTATATGTTTAGATCTACAACTTTATATGTTAGATCCACATGCTTTTATGATAGATCTAATTTGCAAGTTCACTGCTACATGCCAAGTTTAACTTGTATAGTTTTATGTAAATTCATATGCTTGTGGTTCATGTTGCATAGATCAAATTTGCAAGTTCATAGTTAAAAGTATATTGTTCTATGCCAAATCCATGTGACATATGTGTAGTTAGATCCATACTTTTGTATGATGTTGGAATGTTGCAAAGTTCCTTCCCCCCCCCCTTTTTTGTTTTATAAGTTAGGCTAACATATCGAGCCAAACATTCTATGTAATTTTGCGAACGTACAACGGGGGTAACGTTGGGAAAAACATAAAACTACATGTAATTGGCATGTTTGACACATAAGCATGATAAGTGGCATGAAAATGGTATAATCTATATACCTAAAATTTTGAACGTGATTTAGAAGGAAAGTGGGCCATGACAATAATTGATTTATAGTTTACATGTAAATATGTGGCATAAACACGAAAAATTACATGGCATAGATTGGTTTATGAAATGGTATATTTAGTATACCATTAATTGTGAGCATAATTAAAAGGATAATTATGGCATAATTAAATTGGGAATAATTTACATACGGAATTTGACATAAATAAGAAATATGTAAATTTAGAAAAGACGAATACGCCTAACCCAAGGTTAGACTGAGTTGTGGTATAAAACTGCACGGAACCGACTGGCACATCCAATGACCATAACAATACCTGTCTAATATGGGTGGTTAGTGCATTGAGCCCAAAAAGGACCCGAGGTTAGACTGAGTTGTGGCGTAAAACTGCCCGGAACCGACCGGCACATCCAGTGACCACAACAATACCTGTCTAATGTGAGTGGTTGGTGCTTTAATAAAGCTAAGTCAAGATTGGTAGGGTTAAGTCAATTAAGGAAACACTTAACCAATTCAACATGTTAACTAAACTGATGGGTGAGGTTATGTACATTTAGAACACTTAACCGTTATAACATGTTAATTAGACAAGTGGGCAAGGTTAAGTAAATTTAGAACACTTAACCGTTATAACATGTTAATTAGACAAGTGGGTGAGGTTAAGTAAATTTAGAACACTTAACCTTTATAACATGTTAATTAGACAAGTGGGTGAGGTTAACTAAATTTAGAAAACTTAACCATTATAACATGTTAATTAGACAAGTGGGTGAGGTCAAGTAAATTTAGAAACACTTAACCAATATAACTTGATTTATGGAAAGGTTAGGTTAAAATAAGAGGGCAACACTTAACTAATATAACTTGATTTGTAGTAGGGTTAAGTTAACACAAGAAGGCGACACTTAACCAAAGTAACATGACACGTAGGTGGGTTAAGTTAACTTGAATTTATTGATGACACTTAACCAATACAACCAAATGAATACGTGGGGTTAAGTTAACAAGAAACACTTGACCAATATAACTTGATGAACGAACGGGGTTAAGTTAATAGGAAACACTTAACCAATCCAACATGATAAGTAAGGAGGGTCAAGTTAATAAGAAATGCTTAACCAACATGACATGACGAATGAGTGGGTTAAGTTAACATGAGTGGACAGCACTTAACTAATATGGCGTAATGTGCGGGAGGGTTAAGTACATATCGGGTTGGTGGGTAATATTTGTGAATATAGGCCCACAAAACTTAATCATTAAATAAACATGCTTGAATTAGTGGAAGGGTTAAGTACATATCGGGTTGGTGGGTAATATTAGTAAATACAGGCCTACATAACTTAACCATTAAATAAACATGCTTGAATCAGTGGAAGGGTTAAGTACATATCGGGTTGGTGGATAATATTAGTAAATATAGGCCCACAAAACTTAACCATTAAATAAACATGCTTGAATCAGTGGAAGGGTTAAGTACATATCGGGTAGGTGGGTAATATTTGTAAATATAGGCCCACAAAACTTAACCATTAAATAAACATGCTTGAATCGATGGGAGGGTTAAGTACATCTCGTGTAGGTGGGTAATATTAGTACATATAGGCCCACAAAACTTAACCGTTTATTATAAATGCTTGAATCGATGGGAGGTTTAAGTACATATCGGGTTGGTGGGTAATGTTAGTAAATATAGGCCTACAAACTTAACCAATAGGAAACCCTAGTAACGGGGACCCATTTCAGCAGTAACCCACATGGACGTATCACGGTACCCTGAACTAGACAGGGTGGGGCACGATTACAGGGCTGACTATAAGCAGTCAAAACAGCGGAAGGGGGTACGTCAGTGTAGGTTCTGATGGTTTACGGGCATGCACGTACTTTGAAGTGGGAAAAATCAGGCACTGGGTACCAACAGTTATACACTGTGCATCTTGAATTGTGCCGGGTAGCTATCATAAGGATTGAAACACCTTATCGTAGGACCAGCACAGGGTATCTACACGCAAGAGAGGGCCGATTGACACAGACACATGGAACATGAATACAAGTAGGGAGCCGATCGATAGGGTAGTAAGGGTACATCTAACATGTTCATGGCAATTAGGCTGATTGAGGTGGAATCCTCACGATAGATGTACACCTGAAGGCTACCACAATTACGGGGGTTGGGATCACGATTATCATTTTATACAGATTACTTGTTGGGACACTAGTTAAGTGGTGCAGAGATAAATATAGAAATCAGATTAATAGAGTAGTACCGAAGCAGAAAAAAAGTAGAAGCGCATTTAGTTCACCTTCCGCTTATCTTGTCTTTAGTTACCTTGTTTTTATGGTATTGTCCTATTTTCGGTTTATTCATGATCCTTTATCTTGTTTGCATGCTGGAAGATCACTGGACTTACCAAACTTATGTCTGACCTAGTTTGATTTTCGCCTCTTTTCTTCCGTTCCCCCCTCCCCAGGTAGTCAGGGAGGGAATAGCTCAGCCTAAGTTGGACCTCTTCGCTTTCCAAACTTGAAGATTAGTTGGTGTATCGCTTTGGACTCTCTCTCTTCCACTGTTATGGTTGGTTCATGCTTTATCGGGGAATATCATTGTTTTATGCTTCTTTTATTCTTGGAGGTTTTTAAATCAAGGCAGAAGTTTTATGTATTACATTTAAGTATGATTGAGGAAATTGTTGTAAAAGCTTGACTGAGTTAAGTTGTTTATATAATGACTTTATTTTCCGCTACTTTATTTGTCTGTCTTTTATTTTATCTGCATCTTTTACCTGTAATGCTCCACCGAAGTTAAGGAATTCCCTCTATGAATGACCTTAATGGAGGTGGGGTGTTACAAGTGAGATTGACTCAATAATATGTAATTAAACTTGGAAAATAGTTGATATTCCACCTGGAATTAAGCCAATTGGCTATAAATAGATTTTCAAGAAGAAAATAAAACCAAATGGCTCTATCGATAAAAAATAAAGCCATAATAGTAGCCAAAGGATATTGTCAAAAAGAAGTTGTAGACTTCTTTGATACTTATTCATCGGTTACACTTGTGCAGTTAAAGAGCTTAGCGGTTTTATAATGGTTGAGTTGCAAAAAGGCGTAGCGGGGATAAAGCGAGGAAATAGCGGGGATATAATGGAAGCACTAAAAGGTTCAGTAGATGCTTGAAACCGAATATTTAAAACTAATTAATTTTCATTTCCACATTATATGTGTAGATGAAACCAATACAAATTTATCTTATATAACAAAACAAAATAATATCATGGTTATCACACTAGATTTGATCAATACAAAATATTTATATAATATATTAGACACATATGCATTAAAATTAGCTATGTAAACTACCTTTATGGATCTTTTTATAAAGAGAACTAGCACTACAAGAAAACACTGAATTAGCATCAAAATTTTAGAAGCGGAATTTCCCGTCACTAATTTACGATGGATTTCCATGTGATTTGCAAGGGATAGTTCTTTGTATTTTTGGACTTTTTTCCTTTTATTTATTACCGCCATATTCTGTCATCCCTCACTAATCCGTCGCAAATTGCGTCAAATTACCAATAGAAAATTTCTGTCGCTATTTTCCGCAGCAAATACAAGTAGATTACCGACGAATATTAATGGAAGCTATTTTGCAGCAGGATTCCATCAGATTTGCAGGGAATGTTTACATTATTTTTCTAACATATACTTTAGTGTTATTTTTTTAATAATTATTAAAATTTTCAATAATTAATAATTAATTTGTTCTGTTAATGTTTTATAAGTAGTAATAAATTATACTTTACGTTCTGTGTTAAATAACTTATAATAATTGCTTATTCAGAATTAGCAAAATAATCTTTGCTCATAACCAATGTAATTACTAAATTCTTAATTAAGTTCTCTGTTTTCATCACAAATTTCAGTCAGTATGCCAGTATATTTTACACTAAATCCTAAAATTTTAAATTATTTTTTTTATATTTATTATCCTAAATAATGAAAATATCAATTTATTATAATAATTATTTTTTATAAATAATAATAAAATTTAATACATAGAAATTATATCTAGCACTCAATAATTAATTTTAAATAATTGTATTTAATAGTTATAGTTGATAATTATAGTTGATACTTGATATTTTGTATTTTTGCGCAATAGTTGTAACATATGCATATAACGGCTGCTTGTTTGTGTACGGTTTTAATTCATCATACATAATAGTTGATCGTTGATTAAAAATTATTGGTTATGCCCATATGAAAATAAATCGTCGCAAAATAAACCCTTAACCCCGTTTGCAGCCGTCATCCGCGAAATACAGGAAACCGCTAAAATGGAGAAACCCTAACCCGCTATCCTCTACTACTCACCACGTTGATACATAGTGTTATTTTATAATTTGCAGTATAAGGCAGCTATGTACATTATTAAATACTATCAAATAATTAAAAACTAATATAATAATTGATTAATATTAATTTAATTTTTTTAACAAGGCATATTAATTTAGATTTATTACTAAATAGCTAATAATTAATAACTAAGAAGAAAATTAATAATTAATAATTAAGTAGTAATAATAAATATTTTTTATTTATATGTAATAATTATTAATTAATTTCAGTAATTAAGAAGCAATATTTGGAAATTAAGCAGAATAATTAATTAAAACATATTAATTAATAAAAATATAATAATTAATTAAAATTATATAATTAATATTGTATAACTAACAATTAAAATCATATTTATGTCTTAATTAAAAAAATCTCGAGTTGTTTGCGGTGTGATTAGACGTCAAAGTTTGGATCTTATTGAACAACAATAATAATTAATAATAATAACTAATAATCAACATAGGATATTTTTTAAATAATACCTAAAATTAAAAATCAGTATTAAATAATAATAATTAATTAAAATAATAATACTAATTAACAATCAATAAATATTGGTGTTAAATACATACTTTTTTTTAATAAAAAGACTTTCACTTGGTACCTTTGAATAATGAAATCTTGCTCCAAGTTCTATCTCTATATTTTGGCTCCAATTTAGAAATTCTTTCACCGCCATCTGAAATTTTGGCTCCAACTCAATTTTTTTTTCCACCGCCTTCTGAAATTTTGGCTCCAAAACATATCAGTTTCCCACCGTCCAAATTTATTTGCATAATAACCCAAAAACCGAGATACTTCCCATTTCTTCCGAATCCCAAATTTGATAAAATCTATTTTTCGTTTCCATTTCAACAAAATCAAAACTTATCTTCCTCATTCCAAATTCAGATCTGAATAAAACCGCAAAACATCTCACATCCTTCTATGCTTTTCCGTTTCCCTTCAATTTTCTGATACTCTTTGCTGGGTTGGACAGAAATTGCAATCAGATGACTGGAGTTTCAATTATCCAAGTCTGACAGGAGGTCTTTCAGAGGAGCAGTAATGGGTCATGGAAGGGAGTGGTTGGCAAATGTGATACAAGGATTCAAGTACGATTGGATCTGGTATTGGTGGTGAGTATGCCAAATGTATGTCTTGCTTTAATTGGTATTTACATTGGTGTTCAAATGCAAACATAGTGCCAAGTAGTAACTAATGTCATTAACTGTGAAAATGGTGTGAAATTTATTTGTTGTTTACTTACATTTACTTGCTCTTTCCACCGTCAAGATGATTCAATTATTTACATTGCTTTTGGGTAAATCATGGAATTTATCCTTAGCGCTAATGGCTCATGCATCCATACTTTGCGGATTTGATGCAGCTAATCAAAATAACATATAAAGTTGGGACACCACTTATTTTCAATGTCAAATTTACAGAATTGCATGTATTTGTAAGCTCAAATGGACAATGTTCAATGTCAATTATATATATCGACAATTAGTTACAACGGTTGGTGTAACTGTATTGCCCCAGCGATGTTGGCCTCTCTTCAGCGGCCTTATCTGACTCCATATGCTTCAGCAAAGTTAGTCCCTCTTCCGAACAAGTAATGTTTTGCTCATTTATGTATTATAGGTCAAAATTTCATGATACTTGAAAGATTTGTCCCGGCATGAAGGACAGAAATGCCAAGCCTTATGGCTCTACTTAATTTATATTGAAAATCTATATAGACGACATTTATTTTAACCAATAATTTATACCGTATAGGCTTTTTACAACTATCAATTCTACAGCAGATTAAATGCCTAAAGAAAGCACTGCCTTTTATAAAATTCCCTGACCTGGAGCAAGAATTTTGTTATGATCGTACAGTTTTTTTTGTCTTGAAAACATTTCCCAGCTCAATCTAAAGTGATGTTTCCATTCTTCATGTGTATTGTAATGAGGCAAATATTGCTTCGTCCCAATCTTTGATTTTTTACAGAACTCTAAAAATTTTTCATTCTGGTTCAGAGCTTTGCCTAAATTATCATGATTTTCTAAAGAAAGAATCCCAACCAAGTAGAAAATGTCTTCTTTTGGGAGAATCGTCGATGTCCTTCATGATGTGCCAATGGTCTTGTATTCAGCACTGTATAGTTCCATTGTTGCACTTATCATGACCGTGAGAAAATCATAGTGACAACTAAAATATGCTAACCCAAAGTGTAGGTTATTTTTTAATTAAATGCATCTACTGTGCTTGACCATATAACCTTATATTTAACAATATTTATTAGCATGTCTTTTATATGGTATGCTGAGTGGTTGCACAATAAATTCATTCATGGTTTCTTGTGCATGTCCATTTATGTGTGCCATAGGAGTAACCCAACTATCACTACCAAAAAAACAATTTAGCCTTCTTTATATGAATACAATCTTATCAGGCTTTCTAAGACACTTGTTTGGATTTATTGGAAAAATTCCTGAATTAGGGAATACCTTTCATTGTACTATATGTGGATGTAAACTTATATTTTAACGTATTTTATCCTTATCGATGGTGCTTTAATACATATTATATGCAGTTGTCTACTTTTTGTCAGATGATAACTTACTCCATTAATGGAATGGCCAAGGCTTTGGTCTCAAATGATGCTCGAAACGAGTTTGCTTATATATAGGTGATGTAGAGCAATTGCTTCAAGAACTTGGGACCGAAAAAGGAAAACAGACAGCTTTACATATTGGAGGTATGAAAGCACAAAGTGAAAGAGCTATCGTATTTGCTATTCTTTTAGAAGCAAGACCCTGATGCAAAAAGCAACTTCTTTGGATGGTGATAGAGCAGTCTTTTGTGATTTTAGGTGTAATGTTGGGTGGTTATTGATCAAAGTGTTTTTGTTTAAATGTATATTACTAATGTATGCTTGGATGTAGACATATGCAGTTGTCAAAGTTGAATGTACTGAATGAAGAAATAAGTCATAACTTCAAATTTAACTTTGTTTTTTTGGATATACTATTTATTTTAGTGTTCATAGTTGATAGATATTAGTTTAATAAATATGCATGTATATGTTTATGTGTGTATGTGTATGTATATTATATATATATAATATTTGCAGATTAGAAGGGGAACAGCGGCGGATTACTGGCAAACGATGCTAGATGAACTGTTTACATAAATTAAAATCTATTGCTAATCGCTTGACAATTAGTAAGGGTTTACCAACGCCTTTTATGAATAATATTTTACTGTAAAAATTTTATCTGTCAGTAAATAGTCGGTATATAAATTAAAGTTAAATAAATAAATAAAATTTTACTTTTATTATATAATTAGTAAAATGACGGAAAATTGTCGGAAAACTCATTCTAAATTCCATCGTAAAATCTGACACCATTATCGTCATGGTTTTTACCAACCAAAATGTTATGCAGGAAATCCGTCGCTAATACCAAAATAGCGACGGATTAGAAGCGGATACTGCTGCTGCTATTTGCTGTATTTCTTGTAGTGTAGTCAAATGAAACTATGTATATTAATATTGCTAAAGCGGATGCTAAAAAGCCTTGATTTAGCGGATGCGGAGGAAAATAGAGGGGCTTAAAGAGGATATACTATTCATCAGTGCTAAACAAAAATAGCGTAGCAGCTGAAGAGCACTACGAGCTATAGTGGGGATTTAACTGCATAGCGGTTACATGAATAACCTCTTTAAGAATATTAATAGTAATTGCATCCATTTATAATCTATAAATTCATCAAATAGATGTAAAGACAAAATTCTTAAATGGAGACCTCGATGAGGAGATCTACATGGAATAACCTAAAGATTTTATTTCCAAAGGAAATGAAAGTAGAGGTATGTAGATTAGTCAAATCATTATATGGACAAAAACAAGTTCCAAAACAACAGCATACAAAATTTTATAGTGTCATTATGAAAAATGGTTTTCCTATGAATGAACGTGATAAATGTGTTTATTATAAACAAGTTGGACAATCATGCATGATGGTTTGTCTATATGTAGACAATATGCTAATCTTTGGTCCTAACATTAAAATTATAGAGACTGTAAAAAAAATGCTAATCAACAATTTTGATATGAATGCTTTAAGGGTTGTGACATTATTTTGGGAATCAAAATGATAAGAACACATAATGGAATCAAATTATTTTTGTCACACTATGTAGACAAGGTGATTGAAAGATTCAAAATTTTTGGAATTAAAGGGGCACAAACACCTTTTAATCCATCAGAAGTTCTGCATAAAAACACTAATGAGAGTGTAATGCAACTAGAATACTCTTGTGTAATAGGATATCTAATATATCTCATAAATTGCTCAAGACCAGATATAGCTTATACAGTAAGTCGATTGAGCTGGTATACAAGCAATCCAGGAAAGTAACACTGGAAAGCACTAACGAAAGTGCTGGTATATTTAATATATACCATATACTTTTCCTTATATTATGAAAAATATGCAAATTGGATTGCTAGTTTAGAGTAATCAAAATCAACTAGTGGTTATGTCTTTACTTTAGCAGGAGCTGTAGTATCATGGAAATCTACTAAACAAACATGCATAGCTCGATCTACTATGTAATCAGAGTTCATCACCTTAGATAAAGCAGGTAAAAAGTAGAATGACTTCATCATTTTTTAGAAGATAATATGTTTTGGGCTAAACCTGTATCAGCCATATGTAAAAACTGTGATAACCAAGTAGCATTAAGTAGAGCACAAAAATATATGTATAATGGAAAGACATGATGCATTCGTAGATGGCATAACACAGTTGGGCAGTTACTCTCAAATGGAACATTCTCCATAGATTATGTGGGAACAAATGATAATATAGTGGATTCATTTACTAAAAGTTTATCAAGAGAGAAAATTGATTGTGCATCGAGGGGAATGGGTATAATATCATAAACCAACAAGAGTTATCTTATACGAAAACTTATCCTAGCGACTGGAGATCCCATGAACTAGGATCAATAGGCAAACCAGTTCTGAATAGCTCAAGATGTAATGCATTTGTTTGGACATAGTTCCACACCATTTATATGGTGCACAATATAAATGCATGTTTATTGAACTATTAAAAGGTTAAAACTATATTTTCTTATTGATGATCATATCTTAAAAATAAAAAGTAAGGTATATGTAGAATACCTTAACGGTTGTGATCGCCTATGTTAGTGTGAGCTAGGTAGGCTCTATGAGAATATTAAAGGCTTAAATCCTCTATAACACTCGCAAAACCAAAAAGCGTTCATGACCAAAATGAACCAAACTAAGAGATTGGATGAGAAGAGAATCAATGCTTCGTAAAGCTTATTGTCTAGATATACAATAAGGACGACGGTTCAAGATGAAATAATTCACCGATTAGCCAAGCATATCCGATAAGTTTTAATTAGGAAAGTTCAAAGTAAATATCTAATTATCCACGATAAAATATTATTCTACATATACTCTATGATATTCCACTTTGTGTGGGGGAAAGTATATTATTAATTATATGGGGGATTGTTGGAATTCTTAAAATTTAAATGAAAAATATTTGTACCACATCGCCGAACTTAAAGAAAGATTCACGAATATAATCCAAACTCTCAAATCCTTTATTGGCCTCAGAGTCAGGGAAGGACGCATATCTCATGAGCCGAACACACACGCACGTGCGACGCCACGCCTGCCCATATCATACCGAACCAGGCCGGGTTCGGGTCTAAGATGACATCTTATTTTTTTCTCAGAAAAAAGCGGCTCTTTTCTATGAAGAGACGCGACATTTCCAAATTTGGACAGCAACGAGAAAATGGAACAGGTGCGGCAGCTGAAGCATCTGTTAGAAAGAGGATGCGGCAGTCTGAAGAGGTGCTACTTCCAGAAGTGAAAATGGTTTTTAGTAGATAGTAGCAAAACTACATTGGGAGAGGTTTCTGAAGGGTCGCGGACGAAAATAAAAATAGAGGAGAATACCGATCACATTCTTCATTCAATTTTTTCCTGTCTTAATTCTTCTCTCTTATTTACTATGGCTGCTACATCAATATAAAACGCAGACTTGACATACTCATTACAATCTCATATAGAAATATTGTATAGAAATATTTTGTTGTATCTTGGGAAACTTTGCAAATAAAAGTTATAAGAATATTGCTAAGGCAAGCCTCAGAATTCCATTTATTTAATTTGTAGCAACAAATCACTGTAAATTATTTGTTACTATACAAAAATCATTATACTTTTTGTAGGTCCCTTAAATGCAATCTTAAAAGTTTTCGAAAATTCAGGGAATTTTTGTGGAATCGGAAAATTGCGAACTATCTGCCTGCACATTGTTTGTTGCTTGGTACTTGTTATTTCAAATTCATATTTCCTAACTTGTTTTATGAAATAGGAAATGGCAGCTATTGAAATATCGAACAAAAGCACTACACGCAATAAGCCCGATCATTTTAAAGGAGATAGTGATGATTTCTTACATGGTATAATTAGATGTTGTTTTATCTCACCACACTAAATCTGCAAAGGTATCTCAAGGATGAGGAAATAGTACTTGCACTAGGTAAGGAAACAGACAAGGATGTGATTCTTGCTGTTAATACATGGAAGTGTTCCAACTTTCTCTATAGAAACTATATTTTGAACTATCTCGACAAGGTGCTATACAAAGCATACCATCCTCTAAATATGGCAAAGGCACTTTGGAATTCACTTGCCACGAAATACAAGACTCAGAATGCCAGTCTTAAAAAATTCATTGTAGACAAATTCATGGACTACAAGATGGTTTATTTAAAACCGTGACTTCTTAATTACATGAACTCCACATTATCATTAACGAACTCGAATCGAAATGTCATAAGGTTGTAGAATCGTTTTTGTTGAAGCCATCACAGGAAACTTCCTCCATAATAGAGAGATTACCGCAACTATCTAAAGCATAAAAAGAAGGAAATCTCCCTACAGGACCTCAAAGTTCGACTCAAGATTGAGGCAGATTACTGTGGAGTTACGAAATAAAGCAAGGATGCATTTGTGGCTGAAGTGTCAAAGGCCTAAAAGAAAAAGAAAATTTTCCGGAGGAAAAGGAAAACTTATGAAAACAAACCTAAAGACAACAAGTGAACGAAGAAGTTTAATGGCGAGTGTTAGGTTTGTGGAAAAGTTGGACACGCCACTAGAAATTGCAGACAAAAGAAGGAACACAACTCAAAGGAAAATATGGTGGACAATTTGGAAGTGAATGAATCTATATGTTTGGCAGTTGTGTCTAAATGCAATTTGGTTTAGAATCCTATACAATGGTGGGTAGACACGGCGCTACTCATCTTGTCTACTCTGGCAAATTCATGTTTTCCACATACCATAAATTCATGTAGGAAAAAACTCTACATGGGTAATTTTGCAGTCTCCATGATCGAGGGCGGTGGTAGAGTAATCCTCAAATTTACTTTTGGAAAACCTTTCAAGCTTAATGACGTGCTTCACATTCTAGACATAGGTAAGAATCTCATCTCTAGTTTAGTGTTATCAAAGAAAGGATTCAGAATGGTACTTGAGCCAGACAAGATGGTTCAGTCCAAAGCTCGAATGTACATAGAAAGAGGATATTTATTTGATGGCCTATTTAAGGAAAATGTAGCCATAGTCAGCAATAAAACCATGTATTTTGATGTATTATTAATGAAATTGAAGTTTCTTACTTTCTTGACATGAAATTTTATTATGGCATGATAGATCAGAACACATAAATTTCTAAAAAATGAAAATACTAGCAAACTTAGGATTAATTCCTAAATTTCAAGTGGATAAAAACAACAAATGTGAGACATATGTAGGATAAAAAATGCTCAAGAAACCATTTTATACTCTTGATAGAATTTCTGAACACATTAGGTTTGGTTCATTTTGATTTCAGTGATTTCAAATTGTTACCTACGAGAAGTGGGAAAAAGTACTTTATCCTTTTATTAATGATTATACACGATATAGCTATGTATATCTTTTAAATAGTAAGGATGAAACAATTACATCGTTTATAAAGTACAAAGGCAAAGTAGAGAATCCATTAAAGAAAAAGATCAAGATATTCAGATCTGATTGAGGTGGAGAATATAAATCACCGTTTGAACAATTATGTGCAGAAAATGGAATAATTCATCAAACAACAACCCCATATTCACAACAATAAAATGGTGTTGCCGAGTGAAAAAATAGAACATTAAAAGATATAATTGATGCAAAGCTATTAACCTCTAACTTACCCACAAACTTATGGAGGGAAGCCTTAAATATGTCCAATCACATTTAAACAAGGTTCTTCAGATTAAAAAAGGAACAATTACATATGATTTATGGAAAAGACATGAACCAAGCTTTAAATACCTTAAAGTGTGAGGATGACCAGCAAAAGTTCTGGTTCTTTCTCCCAAGAAAGTCAAGCTTGGACCAAAAACAATAGATTGTTACTATCTAGGGTCAACCAAAAATAGAAGTGCCTAAAATTTTTGGTATTCAAGTCTGATATAGCAGATGTCTATGTAAATACAATCATTGAGTCAAGAGATGCCTCATTCTTTGAAGATGTGTTTCAGTACAAAAGGAATGAAGGAAATAATGTCCCTAAAAGGATAAGAGAAGAACCGAGAAAATCAAATGAAGATGGAAGTCATCGTGAAATTGAGGATTTTGAACCCAAAAGAAGCTTAAGGGCTAGAACTTCCAAGACATTTGGTTTGGAATGTTAACATATATGTTAAAACACGAACCTCAAACGTATAATGCAACAATGTCACCTTCAGAATCTTCATGTTGGAAAGAAGCAATCAAAAGTGAGACTGATTCTATTCTTAGTAATAAAGCATGGGAAATAGTTGATATTCCATCTGGAATAAAACCCATTGGCCGTATGGATTTTCAAGAAGAAAATGAAACCAGGTGGCTCTATCGACAATTATAAAGCCAGATTAGTAGCCAAGAGGTATCGTCAAAAAGAAGGTGTAGACTATTTTGATACATATTCACCGGTTACGTGAATAACCTCTATAAGAATGTTAATAAAAATTGCATCCGTCTATAATCTAGAAATTCATCAAATGGATGTAACGACAACATTCTTAAATGGAGATCTCAATGAAGAGATTTACATGGAGCAACCTAAAGGTTTTGGTTCCAAAGAAAATTGAAATAAAGTATGTAGATTAGTCAAATCGTTATATGGACTAAAATAATGGCACACAAAATTTGATAGTGTCATGATGAAAAATGGTTTTTGTATAAATGAATGTGATAGATGTGTTTATTATAAACAAGTTGGACAACCATACGTAGTGGTTTGTTTATATGTAGAAGACAAGCTAATCTTTGGTCCTAACATTAAAGTTATAGAGACCGTAAAGAAAATGTTAAGTAACAATTTTAATATGAAATATTTTGGTGTTGTAGATGTTACTTTGGGAATCACAATAATAAGAACACCTAAGTGAATTAAATTATCTTAGTCACACCATGTAGAAAGAGTGATTGAAATATTCAAAAAAATTGGAATTAAGGGGGTATAAACACTTTTCAATCCATCGGAAGTACATCATAAAAACTATAACGAGACTGCAATGCAACTGGAATATTCATATGTAATAGGATGTCTAATGTATCTCATAAATTGCATAAGACTAGATATAGCTTATGCGGTAAGTCGATTGAGAAAGTATACAAGCAATCCAGGAAAGGAATACTGTAAAGCACTAATGATGGCGCTAGGATATTTAAAAAATACCATAGACTTTTCCTTACATTATGGAAAATAACCCGCCGTCTTAGAAGGATATAGTGATGCAAACTAGATTGCAAATTCAAAGGAATCAAAATCAACTAGTGGTTATGTCTTCAAGTAGCAAGAGCAGAAGTATCATGGAAATCAACTAAACAAGCATGCATAACTCGGTCCACTATGCAATCAGAGTTCATCGCTTTAGATAAAGCAGGCAAAGAAGCAGAATGATTTTGTCATTACTTAGAAGATATTCTAGTTTGGATTAAAATTGTATGGGCCATATGTATACATTGTGATAACCAAGCTGCGTTAAGTAGAGCGCAAAAATTTGTGTATAATGAAAAGTCGCCTCACATTCGTAGACGTCATAACGTCCTTAGACAGTTACTCTCAAATGGAACTATTTCCATGTATTATGTAAGAATAAATGATAACCTAGTAGATCCGTTTACTAAAGGTTTATCAAGACTGAAAGTTGACTGTTGATCTAGGGGAATGGGTTTAAAATCCTAAATCAACAAGAGTTATCTTATACGACATCCTATCCTAGCGACTGGAGATCCCACGGGCTAGGATCAATAGGTAAACCAATTATGAATAGCTCAAGACGTAATGCATTTGTTTGGACAGTCCAACTTCATTGCTATGGTGCACAATATAAATTCATGTATACATAAGTATTATAAGGTTAAAACTACGTTTTTTAATGATGACCATATTTTGAGAATAACAAGTTTGGTATATGTAGGATACTCTTAACGGTTTCGATCACCTATGTTAGTGTGAGCTGCATCAGCTCTGTGGAAATATTAAAGGCTTAAATTCTCTATAACACTTGCAGAACCAAAAAGTTTCCATAACCAAAATGAATACAACCAAGGGATTGTATGATAAGGGAATCAATGCTTCGTAGAGCTTATTGTCTAGATATACAATAAAAATCGATAGTCAGAGATGAAATAATTCATCGATTAGCCAAATATATACAATGAGTCTAAATTGGGAAAGTTTAAAGAGAAATATCTACTTATCCATAATATAGCATTATTCCATATGTACTCTACTATATTCCGCTTTGTGGGGGGGGATATTATCATTTATATGGGAGGTTGATGGAATTCTTAAAATTTAAATGAAATAAGTTTGTCCCATATCGCCCAATTTAAAGAAAGATTCATAATTATATACGAAACTCTCAAATCCTATATTGTCCCTTAGGGTTGGGTGTTTTTTTACGAGGGGAAGGATGCATATCTCATGAGCCAAACATACACGTGTGTTCGCCGCTTGTCCCATACCGAATCGGGTTTGGGTCTAAGATGATGTCTAAATTTTTCTTGAAAAAACACAACTATTTTCTTTGAAGAGACGCGAGGTTTTTGGATTCGAACAGCAGCGAGAAAATGGATCATGTGCGGCGACCGAAGTATCTGTTCTAAAGCCGACATCTGTTCGAAAGCAGACATGACAGTCTAAAGATGTGCAACTTTCATAAGCGGGCGCGATTTTTGCTGGATAGCAACAAAATTACTGCGAGCACAATTTATGAACAGGTGAAGTTGCAACTGCACAATGAGGTGCAAATGTGACTGTTCGAAGAGGTGCAGACAGAAATATAAATAAGGGGGATACTAGTCACATTCTCCATCCATTTTTTTTGAATTTTTCTAATCTTTGTCCTTCTCTCTTCTGTACTATCACTTCTATATCAATATTAAACACAAAGTTGACATACTCGTTACAATCTCGTGCATGGGAAACTTTACAAATAAAAGTTTTAAGGAAATTGCTAAGGCAAATCTCAGAATTCCACTTATTTAATTTGTGGTGACAAATCACTGTGATTTGATTATTAATGTATGGTAGTCTTTATACTTGTTATACTAGTTTCCCATTAATAACAAAAAATATGTACCTATTTGTTTTTGTAGTTATTTAATTTGTAGCGACAAATCACTGCGATTTGATTATTAATGTAAGGTAGTCTTTTATACTTGTTATATTAGTTCCCCATTAATAACAAAAAACGTGTACCTATTTGTTTTTGTTGTTATATTAGTTCCCTATTAATAACAAAAAAATATGTACCTCTTTGTTTTTGTTGTTATATTAGTTCCCCATTAATAACAAAAAATATGTACCTTTTTGTCTTTGTTGATAGAAATATATGTCCAATCGAAATGGTTCTGCTGCTCAAGACCATATTCTCTATTAGAGTAACAAGTTGCTTCAAACTCAAATGTTAAAATAATAATATACCTTGTATATCTTACTTTGGTATATATAACAACGCAAGGTATATATTACAAAGTGCTTACTTTTCATTTTCATATGAAGTAGGCTACAATATTCAATTCACAAAACATAGACTAAATAACAACTTTTCATACAAAATAATAACCAACTTTCTCTAAGTAGTTTTTAAAAAAATGCTTCTTGTTGCATTTTTTTATAGTAGATTTTTCAATCAAATTATCACAATTAAGTTTATTTAAAAACTTGCTTTCACTTAATATCATTGCAAGCATGTTCAATATTTCTTGTGATATTGTTGTTCGAATATAGTTTTTAATCAATTTCAATTTAGAAAACTTCTTTCTATGGAAGCAACTATAGCCGTAATAATTAATAAAATCCGATAGCAACCCATGCACATTTGGAAACCACCATCTTCTACATAAGATCTTATAAAATCAAGAATGTCAATTGAATTAGTTATTTCATTTAGTAACCTAGTTTGCAAAGCTCTAACATCTAAAAATACATATTTAACATATATTGTTCATTGTACTTCAAGCAACTTTCCAAATAAATGCAATTCCCTATTAACTCCTCTTTCCCAAAATTTACAACTATGCATTCAACAAAATCTAAAGACGTTATCATAAGTTTAATTCGTTCTATGGTATGAATGAAGTACATGACTCTAAAAATCTCTTTTGGTTATTGGCTTTATTCATTATTAGTTGCAATATCCTCGGAAAAAAATTTCCTATGAATTATTCTTTTTACCTCAAATTCTGGTTCAATACCAACATCTATAACAAGTTCACTAACATCTTTCACCATTTCTTCAAACCTATGTTAAAATTCTAGAAAAAAAAATGGGTATGTTCTTTTAGTCTTGTAAATGCATCTTCTGAATTCATATCTTCGTGTTGAAGTATATTGCTTACTTGATTCGCTTTATTTACTAACTTGTACCAAATACAAAGACATATCAATAACTCAAATTCTCTAAAACATCAATATATAAACCTTTAGCATTCTCCTTCTTCATATCCTCTTTAGAACTGTTGGAAGTTTCAATTAAAGCATCTCTTAACATTGATGGTCGAAATCTAATAACTCTTACACTTTCGACATAACTTTCCGTCGATTAGCCGAAAATGTCTTTGATACTAAACCTTTCACATATCTTTAAGAATATCCCATTGATGAGTAGATCCTAAAAATAATGTATAATTTTGGGTAAGAATGTAAAAACAAGTCCTTGCTTTAACACGAGGTTTAGCCATATTACATAATGCAAATTTTAAACTACAACAACCACATGAAAGTTAAAATACTCGAGAATTTGTCTCACGAAATATTTTGTATACACCTTGATGTTTACTTTTCATATTAGATTCATTGTCATAACCTTAACCTCTTACATCGTCGATGTTAAGTTTAATTTCAAGAAAAACATTTTCAAGTTGTTTGACAAGGCTAAGCCTCGATGTTTCACCAACCACGATAAATATGAGAAAAAACTCTTCCACTTTCACCTAATAATAACTTCAATATTCACACATCTTATAATAGTTGACGTTTGTTCTTCATGGCTTAAGTCAGGTGTGCAATCAAGAATAACGAAAAGTATTTTACTTTTAAGGTCACCATGATAATATTTTATTTGATCTCTTTTGATAATAGAAGTATTATTTCATTTCGAATATTACAACAAAGATAGTGATATTGAATTTCTTTATCTACCACACGTCGAAGGTGATATTGCATAACAAGATCAAGTTTATCATGAAACTCAATAAGTCGGCAAAAAGGTCCATTGTTCTTCTCATATAACTTTGCATTGCTTCCGCAAAATGGCAAGCTATTCCTACAAAGTGTTTTCATAACTTCTATAATTAGAATCAATATCATCTTCCAATGGATGTTCTCTTTTTCAATTTGAGCTTCTATTTTGCTATCAATGATTGCCTTTAGTTTTAGCCTCTTTTGCAAATCAGCACATTTCACAACATTTTCATAATGTTCTGGATTAGTTTCATGCTCTTTAATGTTGTGAGGAAGATTATGCCAATCTTCCTGTTTCACCTTTCGATAATTCGCTTGCCATCAATTTATTCTTTTTATAAATTGCAACAAATACAAAATACTTAGTTTAATGCGTTTCAATATATTAGCCACTTCATTTCATGTTCTTCACCATTTGGAAAAAAATGAATATATTGCTTGGATGAGAAATTTTTACTTTTCCTAAACTTTGTTACACTTGGAACTTGTCCCTTTTTTGATCTTGATTGGACCTCTTTGAACAATTAGTATTCTTTTCATATCACTGACAAGCCCATATAAACCCGGATCATGATCAACATCAACGTCTTTGTTCAAATCAAGCACACTTTCTTCCTTTTCACTACTTATTTCATATATGTCAATATCATTATCCAGGACAATATCTATATCAACATGATCATCGTTGTTTGTTTCTTCATCAATAATTTCAATGGAATAAATAACTTTGTTAGTACGCACTTCACTTCATGAGCCACATGGTCCTCAAAGGCTTAATCCAAATTTTCATTAATAGCTTCATCTGTTTTTTTAACTTGACATGAACATATAGATTGTTGTGTTTTTGCACAGTACATTATAGAAACCGATCCTGCTAATGATGCATATATTGCATCTTGACATTGTTTCACTGTTCTTTTGTAGGTATCGGAGTTTTTTGTCTAATTTTTCACTTGTTTCTTATCATCATCTTTTCTTGTCATACTCTTTACAATCTAACAAATAACAATATTACCAAATAAACAAATTAACATATAAATTAAGAAATAATACAATAAAATAATCAATTAATAAACTGAATTAATTAATAGATTTGAATTAAACAATCAATTTAAGTTCATTTGAAAAAATTCTCCGTTCAACATCAATTTAGTTAAGCAATCCAATAAATAATGTTTATCCTATATTTTTGCACAAATGCTCTACAATAGATTAATGGCACGGGATTATTATTTTCTAAAGGCACAAACTATTATTTTGATAATCCAAGAAAATTCAAATAATTTACTAACTAAATGACCATGTTTCTTAAGAATGTTCCAAGGAGAAAGGAATGTGAGTGTTAGGTGTATGTACTTGAAAAATTAAACAGGGCATTTAGAGTGCCATCATACATGATAGCTTTTAATGTACTGACTACTTAGGCCAAACAGTCAATGGCACGAACAGTGTGACAACCCCAAAATTTAAGCAAGAATGATTAATTAAAGAATCAATTAAGATTTTTTTTGAAATTATCATAATTTAGCTTTGGGAGTTGCATTATTGAGTCAGTGGCAATTTTCTAAGCAATTTGCATATATAATTTGTTGAAATCAGAGTTGGTATGAAGAAGTTATTAAAGGAACAAGAAATAAGAATATATCGGAAAGTATATAAAGAAAAAAGTGTGTACGCACAGGTCAACCCTTGGAGGCTAGAGGTCTACTTGTGTTTTCCACCTAGACGATATTTAGTTTAAGTTGGTGCAAGACGATTGCGAAATTTATAGTTTTTAGAGTGATGTGTCTTAATCTGGTTCGTTTAGGATAAAATCTAAAGTTTGTAATTGGCTAAATGATGTATCTGGATCCGATTAAATCAAGTAATCCAACAATCCGAGATCCTTGGACTTCACTATAAATAAGACCTTATGTCCAGCTCTTTATTCATGACATAAATATTTTCCCTCTAGGTTCTCTCTTAACTAAAATGGAAATAAAACTTAAAAAAAAATTTGGAGAGAGATTTGAAAAAATAAAAATATTTTTAATCAACCTAAGGAAGGGATCGAAGAAAGTTGTACGCACTCCAAAAGCGAAGGATTACATGTGAGCGTTGTAATTATTTAGATTTTTATGTAGTTTAAAGAAATAGGGTTATTAAAAGTTGTAGTTTATTTTATAGTTCTCTTACAATTTTAGTTGTTTTTCTGTAAGTTAGTTTATATGAGTACGTTTTAGCATTTATTACGATTATTCTTGCAGTTTTTAGTAGATTTTCTATAAGCTATTTCCTAAAGGTATTTTTCTGCCTTTTTCTTATAGTTTCTTTTAGTTAAATTCTATAATTTATTTTTTTAGTCTTTTCCCCTTATTAGTTATTATATTCCTACCAGATATTTACAATTTTCTGTAATTATTTACATTTTTTCCTAAAAATGCCTAAACATGTAAATCTTACTTTATGGACATGGTTTTGAATCCTCTTTTTTTATGTGAAAAAATAAAACAAAAGTGTAAACTTCGCGAACACGGATTAAGTAAAAGAAAACTAAATTTGCATTAAGCACATGTGAAAATTGTGTTTCTATAACAAATGGGAATTAGACTGAATTAGGAAAATTTGTAGGAATTTGTAATAAAATTATGACAAGTGTTGTAATTTAAAAAAGCGATAGAAATTGAATAGATTATTATGATGATTATATTGATATGTTAAGAAATCATAATAAAGGAAAAGAATGAAAATATTATGATAAATGTAGAATATCATAGACTCTGGTCGGGGATTGAGTCAATATGTGAGGCTCAGATCTAGGATTGAACCAAGAGCAGAAACTTAGATCTTTGGTTAAGCTAATAAATAAAACACAAATCCAAGATTGGGCTAATTGATAGAATTCAGGTCAAGGACTGAGTGTGGGGTAGGATCGTAAATAGAATTTTGGTTGTAAGGACACATACCAGCTGCATTCTTTTTCAAGTCAAGGACTACTAATCTCAGAGCTAGGATTAAGATCAGACACGCTTATGCTGAATAGTTGTAATTTAGTGGTCAAATAGTTAGGGCATTAGCTAGAGCACTCGGTGATCTCGGTGTGTGCGGAATCAATTGGGGACTGCTGTGTCCATGCACTAATTAGTATCTTTTGCGGGTGGATCGATGCATGATGATTCATGTTGTACGTTTTCACGAAGGATAGGTTCATGATGGCATGTTACCATGCTGAGAGGTGGTAGAATACCATGCTAAGAGGTGATAGGTAAGAAAAACCGATCGATGGGTAGAATTAGAAAATTTTATCCTAATTACCAGAAAAGTGCAAATAATCAAAAAAAAAATCATTTCAGCTTAAATCAGACGTGTAACCCTATTTCATCTAAAAATATTATAATTTATGCACATACGCATTTCCTTATGACACTAGAACTGTCATTAAGTCTATTTTTTATCTTTCTTAATCATTCTATTAATTACTTTATTCACCAGACTTTATGTCTGGCCCACTCCTCTTTCTTTTCCTCTCATATTAGGCTCAGGGGGCTTAGATTGGTCGATTCAGATTTCTTGAAAGATCATTCATGGAGTTCGATATAGTTACTAGTATATTCTTTTTATGTTTCACACCTTATTCCATTGGGTTTGGTTGTATTATTGACATTGAGAAGGATGACCTTTTAGTTGTACTCTGGTATTTTATGAGAATGTGTACTGCTTTATGAGACATGTGGTTTTTGTAACTAGATATTTTATCTGAAATGGAAGTTGTCTTTTGTAATAATAATTTATGTTTTTAAATTAGATATTTCCTCTATATTTATTTTTCATGCCTTGCGAATCTTAGTCTCTTTGATTAGTTTCTTTGTACCTAAAATGCTTTACATTCCTTGGCATAACTCTATTCTGGGAGATGCTAAGGAGTGTGGGGTGCTACATTTGGTATTAAAGCCTAAGGTTACAGGATTCCTAAAAATTTGTTATAAACGTAAAATATGTTTAAAAATAATAATTTTCTAAACCAAAAGCAATTTTGAAACTAAAGTTTTATCCTCTCGAGTCATGTATAACCATCCTTGATTCCTTTGAATAATTATCTTTTTCTCTTGCATAGTGTGGTAGATGTCTCTAATCTTTCTGAAGGCATCACGATCCAAGCTTGTTGGTATCTTCATGCCACGACACCAACAGGCTAGCCACTGGAGAATGTGCAAGATCCAACACCCAATGGTGAATCCCCAACTAATCCACTAACAACAGCTGACTCTTCTAGACTTTGCAATGATTTAATGAACTTGGTGGAAAGCTATTCTTGGGGACTGACTATTAAGGCATGGACTTGGCTACATAGTATGAAGAGGATATTCGGTCTTATACGGCTTATGGGTAGAGACCGAGTTTAGCTGGCCTCCTAGCAGTTGAAGGAGGAGGTTTCCTACTAGTGGGAAATATATATGGTAAGGTGGAAGCTATGTGTTAGGATAGGTTTTGATATAGATTCAATGGGAGGTTTTTATCTCAGACTGAGGAGGACTTGCAGTTGTACAGGTTCATTCAACTAAGAAAAAAAAATCTTTTTATGAAAGAAGACATCAATCAGTTTAACTAATTGTTGTAGTTCGATTTGGCTTGGTCAGTACACCTTACAAGAAAGCTATGAAGCTTACAAAAGGACTGAACTAACCCTTCTAAAGGTTGGCACTAACACATGTACGTATGGGAGTGACATTCGACTCTTTGGTCAAGATGGCGTTGATGTCAGGATTAGCAATGATAAGGTTAAAGGAAGCTGATTCAAAGAAGAAGTAGTGGAAGAACAAGAAGGGGAATAAGAAGAAGGTCGGGGGTCCGTAGAAAGGACATATTTAGAAAGAGAATATATGTCATAACTGTGGATTACTTAGTCATTATGCTAAGTACTACAAGAGGGGTTTGATAAAGGGGAAGTGTTATGCTTGAGTTCACGCTAGACATCTTAACAGGGCTTCCGTCCATATGGTGGTGGAGCATAAAGGGTACAGGTTGCTCTGATTCAGGCCGTGGATATGGCTCCATCTAATAGTGGATAGGACAAAGGAAGAAAGTCGTGGTAAAATATTTAATTATCATTTTATATTTTCAGTTCGTACACTCTTTAACTCATCAACATCATACTCCTTTATTTCCAACTCGTTAGCCAATTATTTTCTCTTGAGTATTTCCCTCGTTTTATATCCTATAGCTGTTTCGAACCCCATAAGGAAATCGACACAAGTATCGATGATTTATAAAGGTCTAAAGAACATGATGCTAAGGGTTTTAACTGTGATGCATACATTCTGGGGTTCTCGGGATATGGATGATTTCTAAGGATGGATTAGTTAGCCACGTACAGGGCTATTCTGGATTGTGAGAGGAGGGTTGCTCAATTAGGGACTTAAGGTGGGTGTTCCCTTGAGATTTCTTATGACCCGAGAGGGTCAATCATGTTGAGATTTCTTTATTCCCTAGGTTCTTCTATAGTAGATTTTAATTTATTTCCATATGTGAGAGGCTTTCCAGACGTGTTAAAGGAGGCGAGAGGGCTACCTTCCAAGTGAGAGATTCATTCCACAATATATTTGATTGATAGTACCAAGCGTTTGGCATTGTTTTGTTACAATTATGGGTCCGAGGGAAGGAAAGGAGTAGATAAGCAGAACAGTGAGTTTTTAGAGAAATGCTTCATTAAGCATGGTACCTCAGGGTGTTGTACTCTAGTCCTCTTTGTTATAAAGGCAAATGATTCTCTTTGACTTTGTGTAGATTACTGAGAATTGAATAAGCCAACTAAGAAAAAAATTCATCCACTCCCTTAGACATATGATTTGTTTAACCAGTTGGTTAGTGCTTTAGTATTTTCTCAGTTGGATTGAGTCACTGTTTTTCATCAACTAAGAGTGGCAAATGATAACATCAACAAGACAATGTTTCAAACACCATATGAATTCTTAGAGTGGCTACAGTTTGGCCTGACAAATGCTTTGGCATATTTCATGGACCTTATGAGTAAGGTTTTCTGTGATGTTTTTAACAAGTTTACAGTAGTGTTTATTGATGATATTTTGGTATTCTCTAAAAGTGAAGAGGAACATGTTGTTCATCTCAAAGATGTTCTTCATACACATCGAGTACATCAGTTGAAAGAAAAAATTTTGAATGACATTTTTGGTATGAGGAGGAGCATTTCTTAGGCCATATAGTTTCTGGGGAGGGTTGAGTGGTGGATCCTGCCAATATGGTGGCGTGTAGGATTGCACAGCCCGTAAGAAAGCTACCGAGGTGAGGAGCATTCTTAGTTTGGCTAGATATTATAGAAAGTTTATTAGGATTTGGCAACGATTTCAACCGCACTTAAATGCCTTACCAAGAAGAATTTAGTATTTGTATAGGATGTAAACTTTGAGGATTCCTGCATGAGACTAAAAAGGGGTTTTTAGTGCATTGGTGACGATTATTCCTAACGGTTCTAAGACATTTATTTTTTACATTGATGCATGTAGGACAAGCTTCGATGCTGCACTGAAGCAAGAAGGAATGATAGTATATTACGGAGTAGACAACTAAAAACCCACAAGAGGAACTACACTACCAATGATTTGGAGTTGTATGCGATCGTTTTTGCACTCAAGTCATGGAGGCATTATCTATTAGGCTAGAGGTATGAGCTCTACTCATACCAAAAGTCTTTGGATTATTATTTTTCACAGAAGGATCTAAATCTAAGGCAAGAACGTTGGATGGAATTCTTGATGTTACTACCAAGTTCAACACCGAAATAGGCTATCGCTGAAGAGGTATCAGACCACAACTAGATCAAAATGATGATCTTAAAGCATAAGGAAGACAAATCATTTGAAGTCAGAAGCAGATAGGAAATAAAGAAGAAAGCTTATAACCCGAAACCAAAGGCATGACAGGAAGCACCAAGTCTAACAAAGGGAGACAAAAGGGCTATCGACACTAATTTACTCAGTGTCAATATAGAAGGAGGAGAAGACATCAAAGACATGAGAAGCCGAAACACCAGCAAGATATCCTAAAAGTTAGCTATCAGCCACCAGAAAACCACTTCAGGAGTCAACAGGAGAAGTACCAAAAGCATCCTTTTGGAAGATTAAAACCCACTCCAGAGATTCATCGGGAGAAAATCAAAGATTTTGAGAGGAAGAGCTATCAACACCAACTCGCTAAGTGTCGATACCAAAAGGGGTGACGGTTCCCGTAACATGGATAGTTGAGGCACGAAAGTAAATACTATGAAGACTTAAAGGCAACACCGGAATCTTAATGCCGAAAATTGAAAGCCAATACCAAAGCTATCCAGACCAATGGGCTTGGTATCCATACAGAAGGTAGAGGCAACATCAAAGAGAAGATCTAAAGACGGAGACCAGCTTTCCGAGAGCTAAGACCAACATACCAAAGGCTATGTTATATCTAATAACAGTGTCAAAAGAGCAGCTAAAACCAAGGCAACCAGAGCCGAAAGGTGAAGAGAGGCGGACACCTATATATTGCACCTGAAAGAGCCTCTACTGGATCAATGACAAGAGGAGACCCGATTTGTCCACAAATAAGACCCCAGGGGTCACATTTGTGGGGACTTTTCTCGTTCCCCAATCTTGTACTTATTTCTTGCAAAGTAAACCCTAATTTCTAAATCGATTTGGGATTTCCTTTCTAAACACTTATGTACTCAAATCAATGAGCAATAAAGAGTGAATCAACACTTAGCATATTTTCTATGATTTACTTTACTACTTTCATCTATTTTCTCATGTCTATTCCACAACAAATGCTTCACACACAAGCCTTGGTCTTTCTCCAAGATTACCAAAATACCCTTCTATAAGCCATTTGGATTCCTAACTCGTGTTGCGCTTAGGGAACCCTTATCCCAAGATACATGTTGGTTGTTGAGTTTTGTAAGCACGATACTCTCCCCTTGAGGGAAGAGTAACTAATCCTTGGGCTCAAAACCTTGATGCCTAGGAAATGGTAAACTAACTCAAGCTTGTGGGAACTAAATACTCCCTTACTTCCCTTAGGTCCAAATCCTAAGACCTATCTCCAGTGTTGAGGAAAAATGTCGTTAACATTTTGGCACCAGAAGGGGGGCCTGAACTTGCAAACTTTTGGATTTCTTAAACCACATTTCTAACTGTGTTGTTATTCCATCCTGGATTGGACTGAGCTTTGAAAAAGCAAGATTGTGGGATCCCAACAAGAGTCTTTTGGATCTCAAATGGCTATGTTAGGTAATACTGACCCGAAAGTGATGGAAGAACAAAGGTTAAAAATGGAAACCTTACGAGTAATCAAGTGGAAAAAGGAAGTCGAACAATACAATCCTGAATGTTGGAGCAACAATCCTTCTTACATAGGAAAAATCCCATCCTTTACCCTAAGTGGTACTACATCAAGAGAGTATAACTTGTTCTCTAGTATAAGAAAACTATCCATGAACAAACGGAAGAAATGGTATTCGAACAAGGAATAATGAGAGTCTTCAACCATTTTACTTCCAAGTGGACTAAGAGAATAGTGCTTCAATCTCAATACACTTTGAAAAGAAGGATCGAAGATATGAAGGAAGTATCAAGGCCAGAAAACAAAAGGGCTAAGTTCCAACGATAAAGAGAAAGATTTATGCCAAAAATACCCGAAGGGTTTCACCTTACCACTTTAATGGGAAATATCTACTTCCTAACCAAGCATGAGCTTAATTTCTGGTCATTTACAAAGAAGAAGCCCGAAAACGATAGGAAGTTTGGAGGACCTTACTGCCACTATCATATGGTGAACAGACATGAAACAAACCACTACAGAATGCTTAAAGGAATTATTAACAAGTTCTTCAATCAAGGCCAATTGCGAGACTTTGTAAAAGAATCAAACTAAGTCCAACAAGAGCTTTTCTGAAGGTGGATTGTCTACATAGATAAGGGTATGGAAACTCTCTCAAAGATTTTGGAATAACCCGAAATGGGTTAAACGAATAAATGGATAAAAACCCTTGTCAACGCCAAGATGGCCAGTGCAAATCACCACTCGAATAAGGGTGATGCGTAAGCCTTTCTCCGTGCAAAACAAGAAAGGGCCATGTCAAAGCATCAAAGGCGTAAGCCTCCGATCCACGCCAAAAATGGTCAATACTGAGAATCTAATTATCACGCCCTGCCTCTGCTCGCAGATGAGTACGCCCTACCTCTGCTACGAACTAAGCTCATCCTACCTTTGCTCGTAAAAGAGCACATCCTACCTCTGCTTATGTTCTTCGTTACCAGCAGAAGCGAACGAAAACCGCTATCCGCGTCTACAATGGCCAGGTTATGGAACCTCTTGGAGGGGTGGAGTGTAAGCCTCAATCACCGCCTATAATGGTCAGGGTAGAGCATCAAAGGAGTAAACCTTAAAACCGTGTCTACAATGGCTCGGTGTAAGAATCTAAGCCTTTATCCACGTCCACGATGACCAGGGTAATGCGCCTCCTGGAAGGAGCTCGGGTAAATACCCTTGGGCCTACTTGGGAATAAGCTAGCCAAGCGGACCTGACGCACAATCCTTGAGAGTGGCCAACAAAGCATGTACATCCTCTAATTTGACAATAAAAACCCCAAAAAGTGGCTCATGAATCACGTACATCCTTTGCTTCACGAATTAAACCCAAAGAGGGGTAACTAAACTAATTGCCAAAAGTGGATTTCTAGTATCTTCTATCAAATACCCGAATTTGGGTTGGTTTAGGACTTCTATTAATTATTAGAAGTGAATTCCTGGTCTTCTATAAAATACCCGAATCTGGGATGGTTCAGAACTTCTATTATTTTCCATAAGTGAATTCCTGGTCTTCTATCGAATACCCGTATTTGGATTGGTTCGGGACTTCTATTAATTGCCAGAAGTGAATTTCTGGTCTTATGTCAAATACCTGAATCTAGGTTGGTTTGGGACTTCCGTCATTATCAGAAGTTATTTATGAACTCCTATTGAATACTCGGGTATGGATTATGGTTCAGTACTTCTAATTACCACCAAATATATATGATTAATCTCCTTTTATAGAATTCCCAAATATGGGTTCTGACGGATATATCTCAGGAAGAAGGTTCTAGACTCCTAATCTAACACCGTAATCTGGACCATAAGATTCTAATTCATGTTCCTGGGAAAGATTTTTGCTACCTAAGAATCTTTAGACGAAGATCATAATCTTCCATCTTGCTCAGGGAGATTTGTTAAACTCATTACATACAAATTGTTGTTATTAATGCGAAGTACAGGCAAAAAAAATCACATGTCAAGTAGTACATTTCTCGTTTACGAATTCATTCACAAAATTATGCCATTGACTATAAACAAAAGTGGTTGGGCATAGACGACACTTAATACAATATTCTATGCTTCCCTATTTTCGGGTACAGAGGGAATAATGGCATGACGAAGTGCGATGCACAAGAGCTCATTGGTCTTTTGTCTCTTTTCCATAATTTTATCGGGACTATCTAAAGGCTTAGTTTAAAGCTTTAAAGTTCGATTATAAGCCCTACCTATGGCTCTAAGAGTCTTATTCTCTTTCTCCAAATAGAAAGCACTTTTTCGCAAAGCATGTCTTTCTTTTCGTACTTGCTTAACCTTGGAGGCACAGTAGTCAATACACCAGAGCGTATCCTCGTTATATTTTCTACCTTAAAAACCTTTTATATCAGCTTTAATTTTTTAGCACCACCTAGTAACAGTAGAATCATCTAACCCAGGAGGATTTTCCTCGCATAATGACCTATTTCAAACTCCAAAACCTCGAACTTAGTCATGACTTGCAGAGACATAGACATAAAAATGTAGGTAGTACACCCAAAAACAAATTCCCAAGTTTTGCATTTTGTCAAAGCATTGTTGCGCTCAACTTCTAAATCAGTAATTTGAAGATGTAATTCGAATACTTCTTTATCAAAATCAATGGTGGGATTCATTTTTATCTCTCTCTCTAGCTCAAGGATGGTTTTCTACTTTTGCCTTAGCTGGCCCTCCAAAATGTTTACTTGTTCGCTCAAATACCTCGTAGTCGGCTTCTTAAATAAAATGGACCCACCTCTAGTGTTTGGAGGGTCCTCTGAAATGTCTCTCTGATCTATAGTTCGTAATACATCTTTCCCAGTAAGGGATCGATGATCCCTTATTTGAAATCCCTATTTTATAAACATATAAACCGTTATTCATAGGTCTTACTTTCAGAAGGAAACAATAATAATAAACCATAACTCTCATCATTCTAAAGGGGCCAATACATGGGTTCCCCTAAATCCATCTAAAATAGCGTTAATTACAAGACTACATGGTTTAGCCATTTCATTCAATATATTTATTATTCATATTACATATCATTTTTTCATGATAAGCTCTAAGTTTCCTTAATGTCGCCTCTCGATCGTCACCAAAAAAGTTAAAGGGGAGTTGGGGATACTTCATGTAAATATGCTTAAGATATTTTCAAAAAGCGATTGCTACTAGACATACAAGGTGGTTCTAACGTAAATCATCCTTGGGGACAATGTCATTGGCAAAAACAAGGCTCTATTGTAATGCGAAAAGAAGAACAATAGTTATAAGTAACAAGGGAGCTCCCTCAGAAACATACGTCCATGACATTATGTTTACATATACCAGCAAGTTTCAAGACAAGGTAGATTAATTAAATATAAGGAAGAAAGTATCTCAAGAGAAGAAGCTATACCTTAAAAATAGGAGAAGCAGATTGCATAGTACGTTCTTTTTTGCTAAACTTCGAGGAACCAGTTCCTTAAGCAGAAGTACCAACAGGATATGGGGTAGCAGGAACACATGAGAGATCAGAATTCACCTCCCCAGAGCTTGAGGCACCACCAGCAGGTAGGGAAGGATTACCCTCAACTTTGTCGAGATTATCCCGTCGGCCTCCGCCCTCAGTACTAGGGTCATTGTTATCTCCATCACCATCTTCATTATCACCGTCGAAAACAAATTTTTCTTCCTCCTCTTCATCATATCCCGAATCATCTGGCAAATCTTCGATGTACAAATGGTCCTTGAAATTTGGCTTATCCCTCTTCAGAACCATGATATCATGTTTGGCTATATTTATTCTTTCCATATCTCTGCTCCGAACGGAAGGATGGATAGAAGGAAAATCCATGCCCAGAAACTTTTTGAAGTTATCGGAGTATGCCAGGAAGAGGGAATCTTCATAGTATTCCGTCACCACATTCAAAAGGTGTGTTTTCAAGAATGAAGAAATCATGTGTTAGCTTCATAAACAACCCACCTGCCATTATAGAGTGCATCAAACTTGTAACACCTCGTAATTCTGTAACATTAAGTTTCACAAATTAAAGTATAATTAAATTTTTAGAAGAAGAATTAAGGGAAATGGGTTACACCATTGCGTTAGTCTCGAAATTCTGCTTGAGATAGAGTCCGAGTTTGCGTAAATTGGACTCCGTATGAAAAAGATATCCTTAAATTAAATATTGTAGCAAAACATTAAAAAAAGAGGAATGAGAAAAAAGTAATGTTTAGCATTGTTCTAACTTTTGTAAGCAAAAGACTTAGTAGCTCATTTGGTTGGAACACATGACTTGCAAATAAGAGGTACAGAGTTCGATCCCCGCCAGCGCCCCTATTTTTGTTTTAGGGGAATGGCTTAAAATAGCCTAGTGTGAACGCAGTTCAAAAAGTGGTTTAGTGTGAAAATGGGTAATTGGGAAGATTGATAAAAGAAAAAGAAAATATATATATATATAATATATACATATACGTATACATATACATATATATATATGACATGTACGCATCATGAGGCGTACGTTGCGCATTTTTGGTTGCCAAGAATTGTTTTTTTTTAAGTGGCCTTCTCTGATTGGATTTATGAAAAATTGAAGGAAAGAAAGATTTAACATATTAGTACATATGTGCGTTTATAATAAAAATGTGTGGATGCATGCAGTGAAAAAAAAGATTTATGCATAGATATTTGTATACAGTAAACGGGGATTTTTAAAGAGGAAGAATATGAATAAGTTAGACTTAATTTTCTATTAATAGGAATGTCATTTATAAACCTGCAATTGACATCAATGTGGCACTTAATAAGAAGAATATGGTATGTGACATTGTTTTGTGAACATAGCATGCAAGCATATTAATATGGCATGAATTTGGTGAACGCAGAATTGACATTAATTTGTAAGCATATTAATATGACGAACATTTATCTGACATTTAATTTGAAGATATGACAATAGGGCATTGATTTGAAAACATGCAATTAACATTAATCTGTACATGTTAATTTGAGAAATATATAAATATGTTGAAAAAAAAGAATAACTTGGCATCAACATTGGTATATATTAGTCATTCATGCTAATTTACAATGAAAAGGATACATTAATATTAATTGATATGTATATATGAATAACTAATGTATACGGTAAAGGGAAAATGTATATATTAAATACGTATTTATGTTTGAATTGATTGACAATAAATAATAAAAAGAATAGATGTACATTAACATTAAAATAGGAAGTTTTTAATGCAAATGCTGAGTCATTGTTGAGTCATGTATGACCTGCTGCTGAGTCACTAGGGCTAAGGTGGCTCCTTGCATGGTTCTGGTTGCTCTTGTGTTGATCGGACGGCTCAAATTAGTTAGGAACTCTATATAAACAACATAAGGCTCAACCTAAAATTCACACAAAAATAAGAACTTGAGCCGCCATGATGTCAGAAGAAAACTAAGGAGAGCCTCCGCTTGAAAAGAAACAAACAACGATTCAAGAAAACAAAACTCTAATCTAATTTCTACGCAACGTTTTCTACTCCAAGGGAAAGCTTTGCAAATTCAGAATAATAGAAACCAGAAAACAAGTTTCAGCGCCCGTTGTAAGTATAGTGGTTTTCTGAATATGAATAGAAATTGCGATTTGATTCGATGTAAATGAAATTGGGGTTTTACTATTGTAAAATATTGATGTAAATTCTGTGTATTGCGTTGATTATGTCATATTTAGTGCTTGTGGCATAAATTGGTTGATGCGAGCCTATTGACATTTGTATATGAAGATAAATATCACTTGCAAGTTTATAGAAAAAAAACTAGAATTGACATCTTTATGTTATGTCATTAACATGGTTAGCATACATTCTTTTTAGGCCTAAGTTGAGACTCATGTAAACATGTTCCAAGTTGAAACCTTTGATGCCTATACGACTCAAAACCTTTGTATACATTATTATGTTTATTTGCAAGTGATAATTGGGTTTATGCAAGTACCTTTTGGTTACACAAATTATACTAGTTTCATGTTGAAATAGGCTACTTGATGTAAAGTTAGTTTACACCTTTGGGTTATGTCAAAAAGTGGACATTTTTATTCTAGTTTGGCGTTTGACATTATGCCTAGTTATATGTGTATAAAACCATGTTTAAACAAGTCTAAAAGTACGCCATTTCATGTGACACCTATTATGCTATACCATGTTATACCATATTATATCTTTATAATAGTCCAGAATTTATGATTTACGTGACACCTATCTAACTAGATCCAATATTCATGTGCAAGTTTGTGACATGTTATGCAATGTTATAATTCATGTTATGCGAGATCACCTTATTTATCTAGTTACACCTTTATGTCACACGCTAATCGATAACTATATTTAGGCCAAATTTCATAATATAGGTTCATTGAACCTATGTTCCCTTCTTTACTTTGTTTATGGATTGGGCCTATTAGCGGGCCCAATATCTTCATACGATTAATATGAATAACCGAGCGAGGGTAACGTTGGGATTAACTATTAAACTAAAGTATGTTAATATATCGACGGGCCTAAAAACCATGAAATGGGTTAAGGCCATAAATGATATAAATTATGTACCATTAGTTTGGAATAAAACATGTGACATGAGATATACATAAGCAAAAGTGTAAATTTAGACAATACGAATATGCTTAACCCGAGGTTGGATTGAGTTGTGATGTAAACCTGCCCGGACCCGCCCGGCTGTCCAGTAGTCACGACAATACCTATCCAATGTGGGTGGTTAAGCATTGGGCCCAATAATGACCCGAGGTTAGACTGAGCTACGGTGTAAACCTTCCCAGAACCGACCGACACATCTAGTAACCGTAGCAATATCTGTCTAATGTGAGTGGTTAGGTGCTCTAAGAGGCTAAGGACAGATGGTAGGGTTAAGTTAACTAAAACACTTAACCAACTTAACGTGTTAACAAGACGAGATTTGTAGGGGTTAAGTAACTAAGAAAACACTTAGCCAATTTAACATGTTAACTGGACTAGAAGGTGAGGTTAAGTAAAGTTAATACACTTAACCAAATTAACATATTAACTAGACTAGTGGGTGAGGTTAAGTAAATTCAGGACACTTAACCGTTATAACCTGATAATTAGATAAGTGGGTAAGGTTAAGTAAATACACTTAGCCAATTTAATATGTTAGCTGGACTAGAGGGTAGGGTTAAGTAAACTTAGAACACTTAACCATCATAGTGTGATAAATTAAACAGATGTTAGGGTTAAGTTAACCAAGGGAATACTTAACCATTAGAACATGTTAGTTAAAACAGATGGGCAAGATTAGGTTAGGGGACACTTAACCAATACAAGATGAATGGGTTGGGTTAAGTAATAAGAAATACTTAACCAATATAACTTGGTTTGTGATAGGGTTAAGTCAACATGAACTACTGATAACACTTAGCCAGTTAAATATGACAAAGGAATGGGTTAAGCTAACTTGAATTGACTAACGACACTTAACCAATCCAACTTGACGAGAAAGAGGGCTAAGTAGTAAACCCTAGTTAAGAAACAATCGAGAACGGGAGCTAAGTTGAAATCCCCAGTTAAAGAAACTAAGTGATAAACCTTAGTTAACAAGATTTATGGGAAAAGAAACTAAGTGGTAAACCTTAGTTGGGAACAACTAAGTAATAATTCTTATTCAAGAAAACTGAGTCAGTCCATAATAGATGAATAACCCGATATGGTAGATAATCGCTTAACAAGTACGTGAGGAGGAGCAAACGTTTATCCGATTTCGAAAAAGGCTCCAGCGGACTGGGTCCAGAAGCACGCAGCTTCGAGCGGATGTGATGGTACTCTTGGTATCCCTCTGTGAGGCTGCAGATGATCTGCCTGGGCTCACAGAGGTTAAGGTCTGCGTCAGAAGAACCAGGGGTATGCCTTGGTTGCAATTTAAGGCAACCTAAAGACTAGGGTGGACCAGCGTGATTCGACGAGACCAGTAGCCCTGTGATAGCAACTCGTCGTCTACCTACCATCTTCAGTCAATCATAGTACGCATGCGGAAAGCCAGAGAACTCCCAGCAGACCATATACTTGCTATCTATTTATGGGTGAGGCTGGCCAATAGGAAAGTGGGGCATAGGTGGCAGGAGTATAGTTCTCGTGCTTGATTTTCTTGGATTGCCTTTCATTAGTTGAGGGAGGGGTCACATGGGACCATAACCACTGGTAAAAAAAACAGACCTTAGCATCTGCATCGGCAGATGTCTGAAAGCTCCCGACCGAGTTCCGTGTTTCTAGAATAGCCCTGCCACGGGACTCGGGTCGCACATTTCAGGACATGTGCATCTAGACAGCGATAAACGATTCGCAACACTTACGTGGGGAAAGTCTAGGAACATATACCACTCTGGGTAGTGTGTCCTAGACTAGGGGCATCGTTCGACAGGTAGCATAATCCCTAGTGGACCTAGGTGGCATAAATCCTGAATCCGAGAAGTAGTAGATAAGTCACATAAACCCTAGTTGAATCTAGGAAACGCTCGATAGAAAACCCTAGATTAAATCTAGGTAATAAATAATGGATGCGCGCCTGATGGCAATCACAGTTACGGGGACTGGGATCACGTTATCATTTTATACAGATTACTAGTTGGGATACTAGTTAGGTGGTGCAGAGATTAGTATGGGGTGCGATAGTAATTTCGATTCTAAACCGCTTTGCCTTAGTTTATGGTATTTTTCCCATTTTCAGTTTATGCCTGTCATGTCCTTTTCCTTATTCATATACCGAAGCACCACTAGACTTACCAGGCTTTATGTCTGACTCTATGTTTTCTTTCGTCTTCTTTTCTTCCGTCCCCCCCTCCCCCAGGTAGTCAGGGAGGGAATAGCTCAGATTTGTAAGGACCTGTTACTCTTTCCAAGCTTGGAGACTCTTTGATGTGCTGCTTTGGACTCTCTTTTCCACTGCTATGGTTGGCTAATGTTTTATTGGGGAATATCATTGTATATTTATTCTTCTTTATTTTGTTAAACAAGATAGATACTTTGTTGTTGGAAAACAATCTTTGTACAAGCTATTTATAAATGAAATAAAGTATTATTCACTTTTCCGCTGCTTTATTTACCTGTCTTGTAATTTATCTACATCTTTTACCTATAATACTTCACAGAACTTAGTGCATTCCCTTTGTGAGTGACACTAATGGATGTGGGTTGTTACAATCCTTCACTTGTAATCTCTCGGCATGCTCAGCCAACATATTTGCCCACTTATCCTCAAAAGTCGAAACCTTGTCAATTAAAAGATACTTAGCTTCTCTTTCGTTTTCAATCTCCGACTCAGCTTTGCTAAGAGATGTTTTCATCTATTCACGTTCCTTATCACTTTTTCCCTTCTCTGTAGTTAAATCATGAACCTTAGACTCCAAGTAGCCTTTTCCTCTTTAAGTTTGTTCACTTCAGAAGATAATGAGGAAATTACTGTTCGGAGGGAGTACCATCCTTTGAATATCTAAAAAAGAATGAGATCATATCAGTCCATGTATGGAGACGAAAAAGCAAAAGAGAAATTGGAAAAGATAAAGGGCCAACCAAAAGTTATTGCTTGATGAGGTAGTGATAGAAATCTGACAAGTCCGAAGGGGAAGGCAGTGGCATGTTGGAAACATCAGCGAAAGAAAAAACAGACTGCACAGTTCTATCAAAATCGGGAGTTGGTAAAGGGAACTTCGAAGGATCATCATAGAGTGGGGAGGGGAAGGAGGTCAGCTCATGTTCCCTTGAATCCAAAGCTTCTTGAGGATAAGATATTAGAAGACCAGTGACGAAGACACTTCCTGTAGTCTCACTTTGAGAAGAATTCACGTTGGGAGTAGTGTCGATAGGAGGAGCAATGGGGTCAAGCGATAGCTGACCAATAAGCAAGGCAACAATTCCTTTATCGCAAAGGGGAGAATTCACCTTTGTGTCTTTTAGAGGGTCCATTATCAATGGCTGAAGCAAATATTTTTATAGCTAAGTGGCTAAAGTGAGCAAAGGCAGTCAAGGTTGTTGACTCGTTATCATCTTGGGTGGATGATCACGGGGAATAATGTTACAAGGGAAGAACGCAAAGAAAACTTGAAATGTGAAATGAAGGCTTGTAACCTTTCTAACAAAATAATATTTCCTGAGGAATCCGGAAATAAGGGTGACGAAGGGTGACGAAATATTAAAGTCATCAGAGGTAGGGGACAAGCTTATAGCACCTGGAAAATGGATAGAAGGTTGCCTCAGAATCATTTGCCCAAACGGAAAGAGGGTATGTTTGTGGAGATTATCCACGGTCAACAGGACAGAGCGTTGTCCAAGTTTTTCAGATACACGGCAAAGGGCATCAACTTCCTAGGTCTCTTCTACCCCTAAATCTTTCTCTTTAGAAAAAAATGCAGGAAGGAAGCAATGGCGGATGAGATGTGATAATGACATAGAAAATTTGAGAAAGAGATAAGCAAATTACTAGGGTTAACAAAAGTTCCTAATATACCCGGAGGACACCTAATACAGAAAAACTAGTTTTCCCAATATTTAGACTTATTGATGGGATAATTAATCCACTTCTTTGCAGGATTGGAACGAAGAATAAACAAATCTGATAGTTTGGCCTGAAAAAGAAGGAATCGCAAAAGATTGACATTAAGGGAGGATTGGCCTGACTTAAGCGCTAAGATTTCCAATCATAAAAGAAGGGTGTATATGTTCAGTGAAAGCTGAATAGGAGCCACCCTCAAATGGCGCAAGAATCTTGATACAAACCTCCGAAAAGGAAAGAAACCTCCATGCCAGATGTGAATGGTAGTGAATGCAAAATATCCCTCCGGTGGACTTTGGATGGTATCTTGGGAGGAGGCGGGAATGGCATCAAAACCAATCATACCAAAACCTTGGAGGATAGCTTCCACCTCCTCTGAGGTATTGATAAAAGAGCATTGTGGGATGGGTGCCATCTTTGGATGAGGTATAGTAGATTTGCTCGGCTTAGACTCATTAGCCTTTTGATCCTCAGACATGATGTTGTCAAGTGATATCATTCCACATCATAAATATTAGAACTACATTCTTTTGCATAAGTATACACATGCTGCCCACCAGAGGGTAAATAACATAAAAACTTGTTAACATTAGGAGCTTGGACTATGAAACACCACACTAATCATAGGGTGTTAATTTTAACAAGGTTCAGACATATAATCATACGTCATGCACACTTAGGAACAGTTAAGTCTTCGGCAATGATCAAACTAACTACCTTGACATCAAAACTGAAAGGATGAAAGGCAGGTGTCAGAAGAGTTAGGATATCGATAACACTTGGTGTCATTTCAACCGAAACTAAATGACTAAGTGCCATCAACGAAAGCCTAATTGATCTCAAGGCCTAGTACTAGTGAAATCAAACTGCTCCAATATCGAACTCTCAAAACTTTTCGACACTAAAATCAAAAGGGAGAAAAAGCTTTCGGTAACATCCTCACACTGATCCAACACCCGTGGGGTCAAAAGAAAAATAAGCATAGATGCCAGTGTCGGTAAAATCAGAACTAAAATGAGTCTACAAGAATTAGTGTTGAGTTCACTCGGACTGAAAGCATAACATCTTTCTTTGCAATAAAATTAACCTTTTCAAATGTCAATTTTTCATTTTAAACCTCAAGAGTAAATTAGCGAAATGGATAACCTAAGTTTTCCGCCATTAATCACCACCTAGGCTATTCTCATCATTTTAAATCATGCTTAATACATACAAATCTTGATTGCTTTCCTAATTAAAGAGAAAGTATGATTTCGATTTCTACTTTTAATTGAAATAAGAATACTTTTAGAAAATCAGATTTGAAATTATGAAAGGCTCGTAAAAATCTCGAGGAATAGTAACCTCGTTTGAGCAAGGTAATTCACATGTGAAAAGGAAGAAGAAGAACGAATATTTATGCCAAAGTGTTCCTTCAATCTCGGTCATACATACAAGAGTGACTCAACGGATCAGATCCTCTCCAAAAGACTAAAGGCGGATATCTTACATAATCAGAATAGTACAGTACGAAGACCAAAAGGTGTTGACTTGAAAAGTCGAAGTTACCCCTTCACAAAGGGGGAAATGTTACAACCTAGTTCAACACTGAAATAGGATATCTGTGAAGGGGTATCAGACCATAACTAGCTCAAAATGATGATCCAAAAGGATAAGGAAGACAAATCATTTAAAGGCGGAAGCAGATAGGGAATAAAGGACGAAAGCTTATAACCCGAAACCAAAGGCATGATAGGAAGCACCAAGTCTAACAAAAGGAAACAAAAGGGCTATCGGCACAATTTTACTCAGTGTCGATACAGAAGGAGGTGAAGACATCAAAGACGTGAGAATCCGAAACACCAGTAAGATATCCCGAAAATTATCTATCAACCACTAGAAAACCTTTTTAGGAGTCAACATGAGAAGTACCGAAAGCATGGTTTCGGAAGACTGAAACCCACTCCAGAGATTCACCAAGAGAAAATTTAATATTTTGAGAGGAAGAACTATCCACACTAACTCACTTAGTGTCGACACCGAAAGGGGTGACGGTTCCCGAAACATGGGTAGCCGAGGCACGAAAGCAAATACTATGAAGACTTAAAGGCAAAACCAGAAGCTTATTGCCGAAAACGGAAAGCCAGTCCCAAAGCTATCCATACCAATAGGCTTGGTATCGTTAGGGAAGGTAGAGGCAGCATCATAGAGAAGCTCTAAAGACTAAGACAAGCTTTCCGGGAGCTAAGACCGACACACCAAAGGCTAGGTTATATCTATTAACAGTGTCAAAAGAGCAGTCGAAACCCAAGTAGCCGGAACCGAAAGGTGAAGATCGGCCGACACCTAGCTACCGCACCCGAAAGAGTCTTCTGTTGGATCAATAACAAGAGGGGTCCCGATTTGTCTATAAATAATATCCCAGGGGTCACATTTGAGGGTGTTAGGGATTGCAGAATGGATCGTTAAGGCAAAACAAATACTAGAAGGGGGGTGAATAGTGTTTTTGATAATTTAATCAAAATCTAAAACTTATGTGAACTACTATATGAATCAAACACCACAGGAATAGCCATAGACACATAATCAAACACAGATGCAAAATTAATAGAAATAAAAATGCAAAAAAGAAAAAAAAAACACCGTATTTTATACTGGTTCGGAGTTGCTCCTACATCCAATCCTAACAACATTGGACTGCGCAGAGTTTTATTATTATATCAATATCTAATTACAATCCTCCTTGATTTCACGGCTACAAACGATACCACTGTTTCCACCTACACACTTGATCAAGTATACCTTCCTTGATTTCATGGCTACAAGAGATATCACCGATAACCTGTCCTTGATTTCACGGCTACAAGAGATACCACCTATACCTTTACACAACACAGACTATTACAAACACCCCTTTAACTCTTCAATAACACTTGATTCAAAGAGTAATGAGTAGAGAGTGTAAAGAAAAGAAGACTAGTGAAAACAGAATTGAATTTGGCAGAGTATAGGTGTAAAATTCATAAAAATGATAAGAAATAATGGTGTAATAAAAGAGGGCGAAAGTAGAGAAGAAGGATTGATTAAAAATTCAAATTCAAGCCCTTTTTATAGTGTGTGAAAGATTGCAATGCTTCAGAACCGTCACAATTAGTGAAAAGACACTTCCTTTCAAAATTGGAAAAAATGACAGTTATATGTCGACATAGTGTTTTTCTTATGTCGACATAGTGTAAAATTAATTTTTGAGAATTTTTCAAATGTTTTGATATAAATATAATTCTGGAAATTCTTGAATTAAAAATAGTAAATCATATAAAAACATAAATATAAGGGGTATTTAGTTTCAAGGACATGTTTCAATAAAAATTAGATCAAAGGACAACTAAGTTTAATAATTAAATTAAGGACAAAGGCCAAATTCTATTATGTAACATGAAGTTCACTTTAACTCTCATCATTAATGTATTAATTTATAAAATTAAAAAAAAAACCTCAAAATTGAAAGGAAAAAATATGATTTTAACATTATTTTAGTCAATTTGTGTTATTATAAGCATATTAAAATAATCAGCTCGGAAAGCTAAATGAATATAGCTTTATAAGTTAAAAATATAGCTTTATATTATATCATCCAAATACAAAATTAAGTCGTTTTAAAGCTTATCTCATTTACATCATAAAAAAGTTGTACCATAAATATCGAAGCCACACGCATTTAGCTTTCCATACTCAATTTTCTTATATTGCTTTTTCTTCCATATTTACAAAAAAAAACATTTCATAATTAATTTTTATTAAATTTTAACCTTATAATCACTAGAAAATACTTTTGTATTAGTTTTTATTATTTGTGAAATGCCAACACATGTCCTTAATTTAAAATATAATCAAAACATGAAATTAATCCTTGATTTACATAGCAAAAGTCATTTGTCCTTAGATCTAAATTTTTTAAATGTGTCTTTGAAACAAATATCCACAAAATATAAACTATATAAACATATTTATAAAATTATAAAGTTTAAAACTACATAAATAAAATATAAAATTATAAATATATAAAACTTATAATCCTTGAATTTGAAAACAAAAGTAAAGAAAGAAAAATAGAAAAGATAGAAAATAAAATAGAGAAGGCTGAAGATAGAATTTGGAAACAGAAATTGAAAAAAAGAATTTGAATTTGAATTTGAACCTGGAGTGCTATTTTGAGTCTTGCATAATATAGACTCTATAACTATATTAATCTTGAACTCTTGAAATCTTGAATACTCATAAGTTTTGAAATATCTCTGAATTCTGAATCTTCAATATCTTTAAAACTGTATAGTCTTCAGTAATAATTTCTGTATATAAATTCTGCATATGTGTGTGTGTGTTTGTGTGTGTATATATATTCTAGGGTATATATTTTATAATCAATTAATATTGAAATAAGGTTGGTGTCATCAAAACTCTATTCTCCAACAATCTCCCCTTTTTTGATGATGATGACAACCTTAGTTTATAAAATATCAAACCTGTATATACCTGTTGATGATTATCCTTCAAACATTTCCTATGTCTATATGAATCTTTAAACTATGTCTATATTTTTTAATTTCCCCCTTTTGGAATTATTAAAAAGAAATTCTAAAACTACTCCCCTAAAATCATATAACTATAAAATCTATAAGACAATAAGTAACTAATGATATTACCCCTTAACCAATTCAAAGTAGAATACTCCCCCTTAATCTATACAAACTTATAATAATAATTCCTAGAAATATAATAAATAAATACATGCCAATCCAAGTATTATAATTACATAAGATTGTTTGTTACAAACCAAACCAAATCAAATCAAATCAGATCACACCACACCATACGTCTTGACACACACACACACACACACACACACACACATATATATATATATATATATATATATATATATATATATATACATACAAGTTTCAAATCATAGAATCCAAATCAATCAAATAGTACCAAATAATTAAACGTTTCTGGGGACTTCAACCCAATTGTCTTCTCCAAAGATAGGATCCTTATTAATGACTTCCCAATCATCATCTTCTTTGGTTAGCAGAGCCTTTGCGAGATTATTAACTTCATCTCTGAAAAGAGAGGGGATTAGCCATCGCGTTGCATCAAAATTCTTCTCATGTTGTTCAAATATCTTTATTTGGCTTAGTTCGAGGTGATGTTGGCTTCGTAGAATGATAGAGAGAATATTTTTGAAGGAATTCAAGGTTTCTTCTAGATTCTCACTAAGATTTTGAATAGGATTTGCCATGGATTGGATGAGAAATGTATAAGGAAGAAGAAGAAATGGAATAATGAATTTTTCTGGAAGAAATAGGCTTAAATAGTGTCTGGAATTCGTTGGATTTTGAATGGATGTGAGTAGTTATTTTAATTGTAAAATATGAAACAATTTGAAAATCTGGCAGTTATATGTCGACATATACTTACCTGTATGTCGACATACTATAGTGAAAATTTTGGAAATTTTGAATTCTATTATATTATAATTAGTTCTAAAGTTTTTACAGAGACATAAAGATGATTTTAACATAAGTAAACCTCCATTCATTACTTAATAGAAAGCAAATACATCCAACTAATCAAGACACACTTTAAATACGAGATTTGAAAGCAAATACAAGGAAATATAAGCGAGTACATAAAGATAGATTAAACTAGATAAACTAGTTTTTAGATGATGACGAGGGAGGTGAGATTCCAAGCTTTCTTCCCATCTTAACCATGAATTTGCATATTTTGGAGAGTTTCTTGTTAAGCATCTTTTGATTTTTGATGATTTTAACTTGATTTTGAAAAATCTTCCCTTTATAAATGCGTTTAGTATTGATTAGATACTCAACACTTTCTATAGAAGCCTCTTCTTCTTCTTCAACTTTCATTGGCTCTTGTTCTTATTGCATTTGAGCTTGTTTGGCTTTGAATGTCTCATGGGGTTTGAAAGTGAGAGGAATTTGCATGAGATGAATGTTTGATGAGTCAAACACTTTTCTAAGCACAAATTTTTCTCCATGAAGATCAATATTATACATGAAAATACGAGTGAGACAAACACCATAGTAGAGAGTGTTTTCTCTTGACGATAATTTTATGGGTCTAATTTCATTTAAGATCATTTCGGCCCAATTTATGGTGTAGCTACCCATAATAGCAAAGAGAGCCTTTTGAGCTTTGAGAGTTGGATTGTTGAAATTTCTGGAACGAGGAGTGATGGTATGTTGGATGAGAAGGTTGACAATTCTTATTTTGAACGAAAGGGGCGTTTTTTGAACTCTGTTGGAACACCGTCTTCAAATATGTCATTGTAGGTTTCCAAATCGGTTTCGTCGATAACAAAATCCGAAAAACATGAGCCCGTGCTTCTACAATTTAGAATAGTGCCTAAGAGTTTGTGTAACAACCCGAAAATCTGGGCTAGTTTAAAATTTTTATTTTGACAATTTTAGCGAATTTTGATTATTTTAAATAATATCTACGAGAAATTTATTTTGAATAGAATTCGATCGTATATATTATAAAGATCGTCGTTGGAATATAAATAAATATTTATATATATATAAGGAATTGAAAATGGCGCAGTAGTTCGATAATTCGATTTCAAACTTCAATTGAATGTACCGGGTGCAAAACAATCCGGATTTTAGTGAAACCAAAAACATTAGGATCTAATTGATAATATCTTTCCAACGAATCCGACAAATCAAAATTTCATAACGGGAATCAAAAGATATGCCCAGTTGAAAATTCTGAATAGTCACTATGGAATTCAGGCCCTTAAAAATGGACATTTTGCAAACGACATCGGATTTCGACGAAACCACTTTTGTTGGGTCCGTGATGTAAAGTTATAGCTAGATTCCAAATTTCATAATTTTTAGAATCAATATGTGAGCGTGGCACATGTAAACGCGTTTGACCAGTTTCAGTCAATTTTAATCGACTGGAAAATGGCCATTTTTCAAACGGTCTCGGAATTCGACGAAATTAGTTTTGTTAGGACCGTATCGCCAATACGAAGCTAGAAATAATTTTTCTGTAATTTTCGGGATTCGTATGTGACCCCAGTAAATTGAAATGCGCATTCAAGTTCAATATATATAGAGTTATATTTTGATTTTGACGGAAACTAATCGAAACGGTCGAATTAGCTTACGGGACATATCCCATTGTGTTCGAAATGGGGGTAATTAGATATGGACGACAGGCGGTGGGTCTCGTTTGGAGATCGAAATTAGAAGTTACTTTTTGGGGAAAATTAAATTAAATATATATATTAATATATAAACACCCTTCTCCCCTCTCTCCCTTCAGAAGTCAACGGGGTCAAAATCAAATTAAAAAAAACCCGACACAACCAATCGCGCGTCGCTCCTTCCAGGCGGACCCCCGCCGCGTCGCCCAAGCTCCGGCCGCCATCTCCGGCGCTGGCGCACGCCTCCCCCCTTTCTCCTACCCGCTGCTCGCCTCTCTCGTCTGTAGAAAACCCCAATCCCGCAAATCCGAGCCAAAGCTCTCGCCCCATCAACGGAAGCCCCGCGCCCTAAGCCGCCAGCACGCTGCCACCCTCCGACCTCCACCTCGCCTCTGACCGCGCCTCCATCTCCTACCCCCTCCGCCTGTCCCCACCACGCTACCCTCCTCTTCGATTTAAAAAGCCCCATAACCCACCCAAAACCCGCGGAGATCGCCTCCAGCTCCTCCTCCTCCCCTTTGCGCAGCAGACAACTCCTCCTCCGACCCTGGTGAGCATTCATTTTATTTTCAGCGTGTTTAAATAATTAAAAAGGGTGATTTTTAGGGGGGTATCCAATTAAAAATGTGATTTTTAATTATGAATGTCGAAAATAAAAATATACATGACTTTTATATATGTGTAGTTTAATAAAAATATGGCTTTTATATATATACAGTGGCGTATATATAAAGATATGATTTTTATTGTTGAGATGGCGAAGTAAAAATATAATCTTTTTACTGTATATAGTCGAGTAAAAATATAATCTTTTTACTGTATATAGTCGAGTAAAAATATAATCTTTTTTGTTTAAACAACGTGTTAAAAATATAATCTTTGTTATATAAGTAGCGGTATAAAAAGGTGATTTTAACATATACTGTGTGAAACAGAGTGCTATGGGACCAAGTGGAAACGCGGCGAAGATGTTCTACATAAGAAGAGTCGTGGCGTGTGGTTTAGCAATGTGTGAGAACTTCTCACTCTAAATTTCTTTTCTAGTTATATATATATACTAGGATGCAGACGGTGTTTAGTAGCACCCGACACCCGTCATCCACAGACCGTGGATGGCTTGTTTGGTTAATTGTTTGGTTGTGTAGTTAGTTAGATTATTTGGTTTGAATTGAATTGTTTGGGGAAATGAAATTGATTTGATTGATGTGTGAATGACGTGGGCCTTCACTAGACCGGGGATAAGGCTAGGCCTTGTCCCGTTTCTAGTATCGTGTCGTTATGCCGCCGAAATTTTCTAAAAATAAGTTAGAAAAATAAAGATAACATTTTATTTAATAAATGAGCCGAATAGAATATTCATAGGTTGAATAAAATAGTTTGATCGTTAAAAATATGATTTTTAACGTGAATGTGAATAAATAAAGATTCATTTACAAACCGGACGGTTTGTTTATGTACACCTATTTGAAGGACATTAATTGGGACGATAAATTTTACACATCGCCCAACTGCACAAATAAAATCTGTGTTTGATTGTTTGAAACCCCACACGGGTATTGGGATGATATTTGATGTACACTAATCCCGATTGTTTAGTTGTATATCGATCGATTGATTGACAGACTGTTATAAGCGTTGAATATTTATATTTGATGCTTATACAGTGTGGAATGCACTTTGGATGATGGTTGATTATTCGTCGTTGTTGATATATACATGTGTTGTAGAAAATCCATATAATTAACCTTATATGGTAATTGATTGGGCCTCGTTCCAGTTTCGAAAAAGAAATATTTGAAATAAAAATATTTGAAATAGAAATATTTGAAAATAGAATATTTGAAAAAGGAAATATTTGAAAAGAAATATTTGAGATAGAAATATTCGAAATAGAATATTTGAAAATAGAAACATATGAAGCCGTGTTGGTTAGATTGACGCCATTTTGACGTGAACGATATTTATATCGATTTTATTCATTCTTCAATGAATATTGAATAGATTTAAAATTGAATAGATTTGAAATTCGAACTATATTGAAATGAATTGAAATTCGAATTATATTTAAAGTGAATTGAAATTCGAATTAAACTGAATTGATTTGAAATTCGAAATACACTGAAATGATTTGAAATTCGAATAGAAATGAATTCGAATTGAATTTGAATAGAAATGAATTCGAATTGAAATTTAATAGAATTGAATACGAATCGAAATTTAATTGAAAACGAATCGAAATTGAATTAAAAATCGATTTGAATTGGAATCAATTTGAAATGAATTTAAAACGAATTTATATTGGAATATTCGATTTTGATTTGAAATTGAATATGAAGTTGAAACCGTTTTGAAAACGAATTTAAAGAGATTTATAAAGCACGTTTTGAATTGAAATCAACGAAGTATATATTATATATATTATATATATAATATAATGGCCTGAATAGAACGCGCCGCGCCGCGGCAGTTCGCGAATTTCGACCATTGACTTTGAACGGATATTGCGGGAGATCCGACCGTCGGATTCTCCTAAAACCGGAACCGTTGGGTTCGTATCGAAAAGAGCTTTCTAACGAATTTTAGAAATTTGAAATCTAACGGTTGGATTTGGAAATATGTCCAAATCAAATTTGAAAAAGGTCGCTATAAGTGCAGTTCGATGGCCATTGATGGAAATCGACTGTACGGGCCTTGATAAAATTATTAAAAATAGTAATAATTTGTGTAGAATCATAAGAAATGATTTAGAAAGAATTGGGATGAAAAAACTCCATATTTGAAAAGATAAAAATAGATTTTTATCGAAATGAACTAGTTTTGAACTAGAATTATAATTCTATTTATTTTTAAAATAAATAAACTGGATTAGAAATGGTTTTGAAAATAACCAGAATTTCCAATAATCATATTGGAATGGATTTGAATCGAAATTGTCTTTGGATTATTTCGATGTTGGATTTCGTGATGATACAAATGTTGTTATGGAAATTTGAAAGATATTTAAATATCGTTATTTCCAATACGATGTCTGTTGGTCGTAGAATTTGATATTGAATATAAGCCGATATATTTTCTATTCAGAGCCTTGTATTTAATATCAAATGTGATTTGGGTTTGTCGTGAACGGTGTCTTCATTAACACTGTTCTTGAACCCAGTTGAGCAAAGATTAAATCTTTTTATTTAGATTTAATGAAGTGTACCAATTAAATAATATTTAATTGGAATTGAATTGATATTGATTTTTGGGTTTATCGTGGACAGTGTTTTAAATAACACTCGTTCTTTAACCCGATAATTAATGGAATGTGATTTTGGGTTTATTGTGAACCGTGTTTTAAATGACACTGATTCTTTAACCCAGTTAGCGATTAAAACTAAGTGGAGTTTTAATGAATCTTTAATTAGATTGAAATGATCGAGAATGGAGTATCACCAGTTTTGCTCCAGGCGGTAGTTAAATCTTTAATTAGATTTAAACGTGAAATGGTAATTGAATTTACCGATAACACTGTAGTGTTAGATATGAAGTATTACCAGTTTTACTTCATGGGATGAATAGGTTGGGATTGGGAAATTAAAACAAATGATTACTTCGGTAAGGTTCGTTAATCCCGACTAGTTGAATCGAAATTCAAAAGAAGATTAGAGAATAAATTCAAGGAATTTATCTTGGATAAAATTTATGGGAACCTTTCCCTATGAATGTGAAATTTAGAAACTAATTGTCGGTTAGCCAAGCAGAATGGTTTTCTCGATATTGATCTGATGTTGGTTTCGGCCTTCGAGGTTAATATGTGGGGAATTATTCTCTTGATTAATTTACGGTTAGTGACTGATAAATTGGAATGAGGCGTATGTTGTGATTGTGTAACACTTATTTAAAATATACGCGAGTTATTCGGGAAAACCGGGTTTGTCCCATTCTGAATAACTGATACGACGATAAGTCGAAGATGAAGACGATGGTCGAAGACCGGAAGTCTTCACGTCGTTTGGGTGATTACTGATGATCTTGATTGGGCTGTACACCCAAGAAGATGGAAACAGTTGGTGATCGTCCAGACGTACTTGGAGATCGATGGATATGCGGGGTACTAGGTGCCTCCGGTTTCGTTCAGACCCAGAGCGAACTTGTAAATGGACTGTGTGTCTGACATTGGATTTTAGTCCGTGTGATTGATCTCTATTAAATATATATCTGTTTGGCGGCGGAGAATTTATTCTCTTGCTTAAACGCCCTTCTCTGAGACGTACGAGCTCAGGGGTTATATATTGATGGATATCAAACGCATGGAGTGAATTGCCTGTGTGGCATGCCTAAGTGGCAATTGATCGAGGCTTCTGTTGAAAAGCAAAGTCTTGTGGTGATGATCAAAGCACAGCCTGTGTGGCACAGCTTTGTGTAACGTGAATTCGCGAGCCTCGCACCCCAGTTGTGAACCAAAAACGGGAGAGGACCTCAGGGAGGACATGCGTCTCTTTCTAGCTAGGGTGGTGTCAGTGACCTACCAGCCCTGACATTTATATACTTTTCACCTGTGTGGTTGTTGCTGTTGCGAGGCGCCTCGGTTAGATCGGATGATCCGGGTCCGATGGAGCCATTTGTTGGCTCATTTACACCCCAAAGGGCGGAGAGACGTATTGTTCAGGCATAATAATCCACATCGGTGGACCGGCCCTGACGATCCAAGGCCCACCTGAGTCTGGGTCCTGAGACATGGGCTAGATTGTCTCGAATCGGTAGAGGACGATCCCTAGCCTCGGTTCATAGATGGAAATCCAATTTCCAAATACATGATTTTGCGGTTGAAATTGTAGAACTAGTATGGCGACATGATATATGGTACCCATGCCGCCTATGATTGATACTTATGATTTGAAGTTGTTTTATACGCTATGCACTTATAATAGCATCAAATGATTTGTTTTAAAACGTATCAAGCATTCTTTGGCTGTTATAAGGGAAAACCCTATCCCCCGGCTTGCGTTGCATTGTGTGATAGGACCTGGGTCTTATAACAGCTTCATTGTTCTTTATTTAGCATTGTGCTGTTGTTTTATGCACTGGTGTTCTTGGGAGGAAATCCGTTCTGTGTTATACGGCGTGGTCCCTTGATTTACCTAACTTTAAAAACAAAGATTAATAACTGTTTTAGTTCTCACACCAGTCACATGACTGACCTGGAGTTTATTGTTTTAACCTAAACTCTGGGTGCCCCTATTTTGACACGGGCAGCTAGTAGTTTTGGTTTTGCAGATTTATATTCACAGGATCCTGGTTTACAGCTGGAACGATATCCGGAAAGCTTTGTATCCGTGTATCTCTTCTAGTTGTGTATTGTATTATTTTCCGCTGCTATGTATTTAAATGTAATTTAAATCTCTGATATTTCTGTGTAATATTGATTCATTTATACTCTGTATATTCTTGTAATCTGATGCATTGTTGTAATATACAATGAAACGTTCTTCCGTCTGCGTTCTATTTTGTCTTGTTCTCAAACGATCAGGGGTTTCAAACGGCCTAGATCAGTTTAGCGACTGGTTCGGATCGAGCGAAATTCCCGATCGTCACACGTGGTATCAGAGCTTTGGTTTACAAAGCTCGGAGAATAAGGCACATTAGAACCATACGAAAGAATTCATCAGAAACTGGATTAGTAATATCCAACGGGAACGACTCGTTAGAGATGGGATCAGTAGTATCCTAGAACGAGTGTGAAGAGTATATTTTTCAAATGAAAACAATTCTGTTTTGAAATTTAAATAGTTTTACACGTATTTGATTATTTATTTATATTGATGAGGACAGTCCAGTATATAAAGATTTTGTATATACGCCTTGCAAACGTGTATTTAAAGTTTTAATATACTGGATAGATATAGAATTACACTCTAATCGCCCGGAGATGATTTTGATGATGGAGCTCCATCATTAGAATTTATGTTCGAGTGACGAAAGTGGGCTTTCTATATATTTCCTATTGACTGGTGTGAGAACCAAAACTATATAGGATTTATTGTTGTGATTTGGCATCAAAAATGTGATTTTTGACTATATATCAAAGTTATGAATTCCAAATGATAATTCACTAATTGATTGATGTTTGTGTTGTTTGTTTAATTGTTTGATAATTTTGAACCATTTAGCCTAATAGTATCAAATAGTGAATATTATTGAAATTTGGTCGCATTTGCTTGCATATATATGTACTTACATTGAACAGGTCATAGCAAGGAGGCTAGAGCAGAGAATAAAATTTGTTTGCCCGACAAATAGGTACATGTTTACTACATAATTTACTGTTTTGTTTGGGTGATGATGATTTTATGAGCCTATTGGCTAGCCGCTTGGCTTTTTCTTTTTCTTTTTGAGATCAGAATGCCTGTATGGCAATTTCGGGATTTTCCCGTGGCTCCCAGTGCAGGAGAGGTTATGGCGAAATTTTTCGAAAATTCCGGGTGTTAGCCAAATTTTTGAAGAATTTGAAAATTCTCAGAAACTGAAAAGTTGGAGAATGGAAGCCAGATTGAACGTAGAGTTGATTAATCAAACCACTTTCGACTTTGTTCCTTTTCGGGGACGAAAAGTTTTAAGTGGGGGAGATTGTAACAACCCGAAAATCTGGGCCAGTTTAAAATTTTTATTTTGACAATTTTAGCGAATTTTGATTATTTAAAATGAATTATTTTAAATAATATCGACGAGAAATTTATTTTGAATAGAATTCGATCGTATATATTATAAAGATCGTCGTTGGAATATAAATAAATATTTATATATATAAGGAATTGAAAATGGGGCGGTAGTTCGATAATTCGATTTCAAACTTCAATTGAATGTATCGGGTGCAAAACAATCCGGATTTTAGTGAAACCAAAAACATTAGGATCTAATTGATAATATCTTTCCAACGAATCCGACAAATCAAAATTTAATAACGGGAATCAAAAGATATGTCCAGTTGAAAATTCTGAATAGTCGCTATGGAATTTAGGCCCTTAAAATGGACATTTTGCAAACGACCTCGGATTTCGACGAAACCACTTTTGTTGGGTCCATGATGTAAAGTTATTGCTAGATTCCAAATTTAATAATTTTTCGAATCAATATGTGAGCGTGGCACACGTAAACGCGTTTGACCAGTTTCAGTCAATTTTAATCGACTGGAAAATGGCCATTTTTCAAACGGTCTCGGAATTCGACGAAATTAGTTTTGTTAGGACCGTATCGCCAATACGAAGCTAGAAATAATTTTTCTATAATTTTCGGGATTCGTATGTGACCCCAGTAAATTGAAATGCGCATTCAAGTTCAATATATATAGAGTTATATTTTGATTTTGACGGAAACTAATCGAAACGGTCGAATTGGCTTACGGGACATATCCCATTGTGTTCGAAATGGGGGTAATTAGCTATGAACGACAGGCGGTGGGTCTCGTTTGGAGATCGAAATTAGAAGTAACTTTTTGGGGAAAATTAAATTAAATATATATATTAATATATAAACACCCTTCTCCCCTTTCTCCCTTCAGAAGTCAACGGGGTCAAAATCAAAAAAAAAAAAAAAAAAACCCGACACAACCAATCGCGCGTCGCTCCTTCCAGGCGGACCCCCGCCGCGTCGCCCAAGCTCCGGCCGCCATCTCTGGCGCTGGCGCACGCCTCCCCCTTTCTCCTACCCGCTGCTCGCCTCTCTCCTCTGTAGAAAACCCCAATCCCGCAAATCCGACCCAAAGTCCTCGCCCCATCAACGGAAGCCCCGCGCCCTAAGCCGCCAGCACGCTGCCACCCTCCGACTTCCACCTCGCCTCTGACCGCGCCTCCATCTCCTACCCCCTCCGCCTGTCCCCACCACGCTACCCTCCTCTTCAATTTAAAAAGCCCCATAACCCACCCAAAACCCGCGGAGATCGCCTCCAGCTCCTCCTCCTCCCCTTTGCGCAGCAGACAACTCCTCCTCCGACCCTGGTGAGCATTCATTTTATTTTCAGCGTGTTTAAATAATTAAAAAGGGTGATTTTTAGGGGGGTATCCAATTAAAAATGTGATTTTTAATTATGAATATCAAAAATAAAAATATACATGACTTTTATATATGTGTAGTTTAATAAAAATATGGCTTTTATATATATACAATGGCGTATATATAAAGATACGATTTTTATTGTTGAGATGGCGAAGTAAAAATATAATCTTTTTACTGTATATAGTCGAGTAAAAATATAATCTTTTTACTGTATATAGTCGAGTAAAAATATAATCTTTTTTGTTTAAACAACGTGTTAAAATATAATCTTTGCTATATAAGTAGCGGTATAAAAAGGTGATTTTAATATATACTGTGTGAAACAGAGTGCGATGGGACCAAGTGGAAACGCGGCGAAGATGTTCTATATAAGAAGAGTCGTGGCGTGTGGTTTAGCAATGTGTGAGAACTTCTCACTCTAAATTTCTTTTCTAGTTATATATATATATATACTAGGATGCAGACGGTGTTTAGTAGCACCCGACACCCGTCATCCACAGACCATGGATGGCTTGTTTGGTTAATTGTTTGGTTAATTGTTTGGTTGTGTAGTTGGTTAGATTATTTGGTTTGAATTGAATTGTTTGGGGAAATGAAATTGATTTGATTGATGTGTGAATGGCGTGGGCCTTCACTAGACCGGGGATAAGGCTAGGCCTTGTCCCGTTTCTAGTATCGTGTCGTTATGCCGCCGAAATTTTCTAAAAATAAGTTAGAAAAATAAAGATAACATTTTATTTAATAAATTAACCGAATAGAATATTCATAGGTTGAATAAAATAGTTTGATCGTTAAAAATATGATTTTTAACGTGAATGTGAATAAATAAAGATTCATTTACAAACCGGACGGTTTGTTTATGTACACCTATTTGAAGGACATTAATTGGGACGATAAATTTTACACATCGCCCAACTGCACAAATAAAATCTGTGTTTGATTGTTTGAAACCCCACACGGGTATTGGGATGATATTTGACGTACACTAATCCCGATTGTTTAGTTGTATGTCGATCGATTGATTGACAGACTGATATAAGCGTTGAATATTTATATTTGATGCTTATACAGTGTGGAATGCACTTTGGATGATGGTTGATTATTCGTCGTTGTTGATATATACATGTGTTGTAGAAAATCCATATAATTAACATTATATGGTAATTGATTGGGCCTCATTCCAGTTTCGAAAAAGAAATATTTGAAATAAAAATATTTGAAATAGAAATATTTGAAAATAGAATATTTGAAAAAGGAAATATTTGAAAAGAAATATTTGAGATAGAAATATTCGAAATAGAATATTTGAAAATAGAAACATATGAAGCCGTGTTGGTTAGATTGACGCCATTTTGACGTGAACGATATTTATATCGATTTTATTTATTCTTCAATGAATATTGAATAGATTTGAAATTCGAACTATATTGAAATGAATTGAAATTCGAATTATATTTAAAGTGAATTGAAATTCGAATTAAACTGAATTGATTGGAAATTCGAAATACACTGAAATGATTTGAAATTCGAATAGAAATGAATTCGAATTGAATTTGAATAGAAATGAATTCGAATTGAAATTTAATAGAATTGAATACGAATCGAAATTTAATTCAAAACGAATCGAAATTGAATTAAAAATCGATTTGAATTGGAATCAATTTGAAATGAATTTAAAACGAATTTATATTGGAATATTCGATTTTAATTTGAAATTGAATATGAAGTTGAAACCGTTTTGAAAACGAATTTAAAAAGATTTATAAAGCACGTTTTGAATTGAAATCAACGAAGTATATATTATATATATTATATATATAATATAATGGCCTGAATAGAACGCGCCGCACCACGGCAGTTCGCGAATTTTGACCATTGACTTTGAACGGATATTGCGGGAGATCCGACCGTCGGATTCTCCTGAAACCGGAACCGTTGGGTTCGTATCGAAAAGAGCTTTCTAACGAATATTAGAAATTTGAAATCTAATGGTTGGATTTGGAAATATGTCCAAATCAAATTTGAAAAAGGTCGCTATAAGTGCAGTTCGATGGCCATTGATTGAAATCGACTGTACGGGCCTTGATAAAATTATTAAAAATAGTAATAATTTGTGTAAAATCATAAGAAATGATTTAGAAAGAATCGGGATGAAAACCTCCATATTTGAAAAGATAAAAATAGATTTTTATCGAAATGAACTAGTTTTGAACTAGAATTATAATTCTATTTATTTTTAAAATAAATAAACTGGATTAGAAATGGTTTTGAAAATAACCAGAATTTCCAATAATCATATTGGAATGGATTTGAATCGAAATTGTCTTTGGATTATTTCGATGTTGGATTTCGTGATGATACAGATGTTGTTATGGAAATTTGAAAGATATTTAAATATCGTTATTTCCAGTACGATGTCTGTTGGTCGTAGAATTTGATATTGAATATAAGCCGATATATTTTCTATTCAGAGCCTTGTATTTAATATCAAATGTGATTTGGGTTTGTCGTGAATGGTGTCTTCATTAACACTGTTCTTGAACCCAGTTGAGCAAAGATTAAATCTTTTTATTTAGATTTAATGAAGTGTACCAATTAAATAATATTTAATTGGAATTGAATTGAAATTGATTTTTGGGTTTATCGTGGACAGTGTTTTAAATAACACTCGTTCTTTAACCCGATAATTAATGGAATGTGATTTTGGGTTTATCGCAAACCGTGTTTTAAATGACACTGATTCTTTAACCCAGTTAGCGATTAAAACTAAGTGGAGTTTTAATGAATCTTTAATTAGATTGAAATGATCGAGAATGGAGTATCACCAGTTTTGCTCCAGGCGATAGTTAAATCTTTAATTAGATTTAAACGTGAAATGGTAATTGAATTTACCGATAACACTGTAGTGTTAGATATGAAGTATTACCAGTTTTACTTCATGGGATGAATAGGTTGGGATTGGGAAATTAAAACAAATGATTACTTCGGTAAGGTTCGTTAATCCCGACTAGTTGAATCGAAATTCAAAAGAAGATTAGAGAGTAAATTCAAGGAATTTATCTTGGATAAAATTAATGGGAACCTTTCCCTATGAATGTGAAATTTAGAAACTAACTGTCGGTTAGCCAAGCAGAAGGGTTTTCTGGATATTGATCTGATGTTGGTTTCGGCCTTCGGGGTTAATATTTGGGGAATTATTCTCTTGATTAATTTACGGTTAGTGACTGATAAATTGGAATGAGGCGTATGTTGTGATTGTGTAACACTTATTTAAAATATACGCGAGTTATTCGGGAAAACCGGGTTTATCCCATTCTGAATAACTGATACGACGATAAGTCGAAGATGAAGACGATGGTCGAAGACCGGAAGTCTTCACGTCGTTTGGGTGATTACTGATGATCTTGATTGGGTTGTACACCCAAGAAGATGGAAACAGTTGGTGATCGTCCAGACGTACTTGGAGATCGATGGATATGCGGGGTACTAGGTGCCTCCGGTTTCGTTCAGACCCAGAGCGAACTTGTAAATGGACTGTGTGTCCGACATTGGATTTTAGTCCGTGTGATTGATCTCTATTAAATATATATCTGTTTGGCGGCGGAGAATTTATTCTCTTGCTTAAACGCCCTTCTCTGAGACGTACGAGCTCAGGGGTTATATATTGATGGATATCAAACGCATGGAGTGAATTGCCTGTGTGGCATGCCTAAGTGGCAATTGATCGAGGCTTCTGTTGAAAAGCAAAGTCTTGTGGTGATGATCAAAGCACAGCCTGTGTGGCACAGCTTTGTGTAACGTGAATTCGCGAGCCTCGCACCCCGGTTGTGAACCAAAAACAGGAGAGGACCTCAGGGAGGACATGCGTCTCTTTCTAGCTAGGGTGGTGTCAGTGACCTACCAACCCTGACATTTATATACTTTTCACCTATGTGGTTGTTGCTGTTGCGAGGCGCCTCGGTTAGATCGGACGATCCGGGTCCGATGGAGCCATTCGTTGGCTCATTTACGCCCCAAAGGGCAGAGAGACGTATTGTTCAGGCATAATAATCCACATCGGTGGACCGGCCCTGACGATCCAAGGCCCACCTGAGTCTGGGTCCTGAGACATGGGCTAGATTGTCTCGAATCGGTAGAAGACGATCCCTAGCCTCGGTTCATAGATGGAAATCCAATTTCCAAATACGTGATTTTGCGGTTGAAATTGTAGAACTAGTATGGCGACATGATATATGGTACCCATGCCGCCTATGATTGACACTTATGATTTGAAGTTGTTTTATACGCTATGCACTTATAATAGTATCAAATGATTTGTTTTAAAACGTATCAAGCATTCTTTGGCTGTTATAAGGGAAACCCCTATCCCCCGGCTTGCATTGCATTGTGTGATAGGACCTGGGTCTTATAACAGCTTCATTGTTCTTTACTTAGCATTGCGCTGTTGTTTTATGCACTGGTGCTCTTGGGAGGAAATCCGTTCCGTGTTATACGGCGTGGTCCCTTGATTTACCTAACTTTAAAAACAAAGATTAATAACTGTTTTAGTTCTCACACCAGTCACATGACTGACCTGGAGTTTATTGTTTTAACCTAAACTCTGGGTGCCCCTATTTTGACACGGGCAGCTAGTAGTTTTGGTTTTGCAGATTTATATTCACAAGATCCTGGTTTACAGCTGGAACGATATCCGGAAAGCTTTGTATCCGTGTATCTCTTCTAGTTGTGTATTGTATTATTTTCCGCTGCTATGTATTTAAATGTAATTTAAATCTCTGATATTTCTGTGTAATATTGATTCATTTATACTCTGTATATTCTTGTAATCTGATGCATTGTTGTAATATACAATGAAACGTTCTTCCATCTGCATTCTATTTTGTCTTGTTCTCAAACGATCAGGGGTTTCAAACGGTCTAGATCAGTTTAGCGACTGGTTCGGATCGAGCGAAATTCCCGATCGTCACAGTTTGGCATTGAGAACAATTTGCGTGCCTTTGACGCTACTCCAAATTTGATCTACGTTTCCTTCATAAAATCTGCGATTAAGATTCACATAGAACATCTTGATGAGTTTGGGATAACACATTTCGTCGTTATCACTAGAATCGATTAGACTTAGGATTTCGTTGTGTTGAAATAGAGAAGCAAGAACATAGGATGGAAAATTGCTAAAGATGGTGAAGGAACCCGTGTTAACTTTAGCACTTTCTAAATAGTTACCATAGGTTTTTATAGCCTCCTTGTCATTATGAAGATATCATTTGATAGTTTTGGTTATCTTCAATTTTTGAGATGAACTTGAGGAAGTCGTTGAATTGATAATTTTGAAGAGAATAGATATGAAGAGTGTTGTTTTGAGTTGTGAATGAAAGGTAGAAAGAATATATGTATATATAAAAATGAATGGATATGAACTGGATAGATATGAATTGAACAGGCATAACTTTTCAAAATTAAATGACACCTTTTCAGACCTTAGGAGTTGGTGAAAGGTTGGAGGGAAGTTTGAAAGTTTAAACCTTTGAAATTCAAATTTTGAATTTCAAAATTAGTCAGATATGTTGACATAGACATATTTTTATGTCAGCAAATGTATCCACTTTCAAAGAAAATTAATTCTTCATGAATGGAAATTTATATTATCAATTTATTTTTCAGGTTTAAGGATTTCTTGAAATAATTCTAATCCTAATAAACACACAAATAATTTATTTTATTGTTTTATTTGTTATTTATTATTATTATTTTGAATTTCAAATTTCAAATTTGAATTTCAAATTTCTAGTTTAAATTTTAAAGCTTTTAAATTCAAATCAAAGCAAACAAAGCAACCATTTAACCAAATAAAATTAGAAATTAATTAAGGTGCACCCGATTTTTAGATCATTTTCTTTGAAATTTTCTGAATTCTGAATTGCCATAAAGCATATATTCGTATTTCCGATTTCTGGTTCTTCATCACTTGATGATGAATCTGAATCATCTAATGTTGCTGCGTATGCTTTCTTTCTCTTTCTTGACAAATTGTTTTTGTCTATTTGTTGAGTTGACTTATCTGGATATAGACACATTTTCTTTATATGACATGGTTTGTTGTAGTTATTACATCGACCATCATTACTTCTTGAACTTCCTTGGTTATGATTTTCCTTCTATATCTTAGAAATTTTCTAAAATGACTTGTCATAAGAGCTTTTTATTCATCATCTTCACTACTCGAGTCAGAATCATTTGTTGTTGCTTTTAATGCAATAAATTTCTTCTTAGGTGGCATGTTTTCTTTTCTCTTTTGTAATTGGACTTTATAAGGCATCAGATTTCCAATTAACTCCTCAATCTTCATTTCATTCACATCATTGTCTTCTTCGATTGCCAAAGTTTTTTGATCCTATTCTGGAGTTAATGAACTTAGTATTTTTCTGACTTTATCAGTTTCAAAAAAAAAATCAAGTGTTGTTAATGAATGCACTATCTCTTGAAATCTGCAATACATATCTGAAATAGACTCATTCTCGTTCATTTTGAAAAACTCAAACTGATTTACTAACATTTCTATTTTATTTTGTTTAACTTTACTAGTTCCTTCATGAGTAACTTGTAAACTTATCCAAATTTCATAAGCAGTTTTACATACTGACAATACATTAAACTCATTCCTATCTAATGAACAAAATAACATATTCATGGCTTTATAATTGCTTTGTGTAGCAGCCTTTTGTTCATTTGTCCATTGTGCAAAAGCAGTTGTGGGTTCAACAAATTCATTTTGTGTTCTATTCCATGTGTCTATTCCTACTGACTGTAAATATATTTTCATTTTACATGCCTAGTATAAATAATTACTACCATTGGACAGTAGTGGTCTAACTGTGGACTGACCCTCTACAAAAGAACTATTATTACTACCAGTGTTGGTTACCATTATCACTATTTTTAAAAATCAGATTATGAACTTTTTGAAAGACCTTGCTCTGATACCAATTGTTAAGGTTTGCAGAATGGATCGTTAAGGAAAAACAAACACTAGAGGGGAGTGAATAGTGTTTTTGAGAATTTATTAAAATCTAAAACTTATATGAACTACTATATGAATCAAACACCATAGAAACAATCAAAGACACAAAATCAAACTGAGATGCAAAATAAACAGAAATAAAAATGCAGAAAAGGAAAGAACACACTGGATTTTATACTGGTTCGGAATTTCTCCTACGTCTAGTCCAACGCAATGCTGAATTTTGCAGAGTTTTATTACTTTATGAATATCCAATTACAATCCTTCTTGATTTTGCGGTTAAAAGGGATACCACTGTTTCAACCCACACACTTGATCAAGCATTCCTTCCTAGATTTCACGGCTATAAGGGATACTATCGATTACCCGTCCTTGAATTCACAGCTACAAGGGATACCACTGATTCCTTTACACAACCCAAACTATTACAAATAGCCCTATAACTCTTCAATAACACTTGATTCAGAGAGTAATGAGTAGAGAGTGTAGAGAGAAGAAGATTAGTGAAAAAAGAATTGAATTCGGCAGAGTATAGGTGTAGAAATCATAAAAATTATAAGAAATAATGGTGTAATGAAAGAAAGTGAAAGTGGAGAAAAAGGAGTATTAAAAATTCGAATTCAAGCCCTTTTTGTACTGTGTGAAAGATTGCAACGCTTCAGAACCGTCACAATTAGTGAAAATACACTTCCTTTCAAAATTCAAAAAATGACAGTTATTTGTCGACATATTGTTTTTCTTATGTCGATGTATACTTAGCATAAAATTAATTTTGAGCATTTTTCAAGTGTTTGGATATAAATATAATTCTGGAAATTCTTGAATTAAAAATAGTGTTATGAATTAATATTATAAAGTAGGAAATCATATGAAAACATAAATATAACATATAAACACATTTATAAAATTATAAAGTTTAAAACTATATAAATAAAATATTGAAATATAAATATATAAAATTATAATACTTGAGTTTGAAAACAAAAGTAAAGAAAGAAAGAAAAATAGAAAAGATAGAAAATATAATAGAGAAGATTGAAGATAGAATTTGGAAACAAAATTTGAATTTGATGGAGTGCTATTTAGAGTCTTACATAATCCAGACCCTATAACTACATTAGCCTTGAACTCTTGAAATCTTGAATGCTCATGAGTCTTGAAATATCTCTGAATTATGAATCTCTAATATCTTTAAAACTGTACAGTCTTCAGTAATAATTCCTGTATATAAATCCTTCATATGTGTATATATATATATTCTAGATAAAGGTGTTAGTATATATTTTATAATCAATTAATATTGAAATAAGTTTTTTGCCATCAAAACTCCATTCCCCAACAGAGGGGACTTTTTCTCATTCCCCAATCTTGTACACATTTCTTGTAGAGTAAACTCTAATGTTATTGATTTGGAGATTTCCTTTCTAAATAATCATGTACTCAAATCAATGAGCAATGAAGAGTGAATCAAAACTTAGCATATTTTCTATGATTTACTTTACTTCTTTTCCATCTATTTCCTTATGTCTTCTCTAAAACAAATGGTTCACACACAAGCCGTGATCTTCCTCTGAGATTACCAAAATACCCTTCTACAAGCCGTTTGGCTTCCTAACTCGTGTTATGCTTAGGGAACCCTTGTCCCAAGGTAATTATTAGTTGTTAAGTTTCGTAAGCATGATACTCACCCCTTGGTGGAAGAGTAACTAATATTCTGGGTCAAAACCTTGATACCTAGGAAATGGTGAACTAACTCAAGCTTTTGGGAACTACATAATCCCTTACTTCCCTTAGGTCCAAATCCTTGGACCTATCTCCGGTGCTGATGAAAAATATCATTAAATCTTGACATCAAATGATTTCAACACAACTTATACCTTTTGTAATAGAAATATAGTTGCAGATGCGTTGAGTAGGAAGAGAACATTTTTTATTTCTCCAGTCAAAGAGTAGGAGAGTTTGGAGTTCACTTCTACTTTGATTTTAAACCCTCTATGGGATATACTGCGGATTATTGGCATCGTTGGAAGTTCAGCCTACTCTAATGGATAAGATTGGTTCAAGGAAGCGAGAGGATCCTAACCTTGTGGACATTTCCAATCGAATTGATAGAGGAGAAGCCTTTGGGCATCTCCAATGATATTTCATGGATCGCATGGGTTGGCTATGAAGAGATGGAAGCTTTTTGTCCTCCGCACTAGTGACTTGGTTAGTGCGGTATTGGTAGAGGCACACTACGCAAGGATGACCATCCATCTCAGCGATGATAAAATAAGGACATAAAGAGAGCTTGGAATAAAGAAGGATGTCACTGAGTATGTGGCGAGGTTCTTAGTTTGTCAAAGAGTAAAGGAGAAGCAAGGAAGCTTAGTGGATTACTATAGCCATTAGATTTTCCACAGTGGAATTGGGAGAGTGTGTCCATGGGTTTCATAGATTTTTTTTCCCCATATCCATAAAGAGAAATACCAGTATTTGGGTAGTAATAGACAGACTAATGAAGAGCATCCATTTCATCCCATTATGGTAAGAGGACTATAGCCTGGTTGGTATCATTATGCATCAGAGAAATTGTACGGCTTCATAATATACCTTCCAGCACAGTGAATGGCAAATACTCGATCTTTACTAGTGAGTTTTGGAGTAGCCTACAGGAGGCGTTAGGGATTCAGCTTAGATTGAATATGGCATATCACCTTCTGACCGATGGAAAGACTGAGAACGTGAATATAATCATAGAGGATTTGTTAAGATTGTACATTTTATACTTTGAGGTACTAGGTAGGAGCACCTATCCTTAGTTGATTATGCCTATAATAATAGCTTTCAAATAAGTACAGGGATGGTTTCTTTTGAGTCACTTTATGAATGACCTTACAGGTCACCTGCGTGTTGGTGGGAGACACAAACAAATTGTTACGTGAACCGGATTTGATTAGGGGAACCATGGAGAAGATAAATTTGATGAGAAAAGGAATGAAGATAGCCCAAGACTGACTGAAATCTTATGTCGACTGAAGGAGTATAGACTTAGAGTTCAAGACCGAAGATCTAGTTTTTGGTAAATTGTCACCTCTAAGGAATGTGGTGAGATTTGGTTCAGTTAGAAAGCTTTCACCCAGATTTGTTGAAGCATTCCCTATTGTAGCTAGAGTATGGAAGATGACATATAGGGTAAGGCTACCAGAGTCTTACGGGAGTTCACGATGTATTTCATGTCTCACACTTGAGAAAGTGCTTACATGATTCAATTGAAGTAGTTGAACCCAGTTAGCTAGAGGAGGCGGAGATCAAGCGAAATGCATCAGTTCATTGTGTACCTACTCGAATTTTGAAGCTTGAGGTGAAGTATCTGAGGAAAATAGAAGTTAAGCTTGTGAAAGTTCAGTGGGGAGATAGCGTGGGAGAAGTGACGTGGGAGGATGAGGAGAAGATGCGTACACCCTATCCTTTACTTTTGATGGTACACCTTGAATTTTCCCATCGTTGGTTTTTCCTTTGAATAGTTTCTTATCTTTCATGTCCTTTGAATGTATAAATCTTAGGATACAGCCTATGGATGATACAATTGATTACAAATATTTTAACATAACATGTTATGTATGGAGGACACAAGTGGTTACAAGTGTGTCCTAGTTGAAGCAAATGAGCACATATATACACACTAGGCACAGTAAGAGATTGGCAAACTAGGACACCAAACATATGCATATGAATGTTTGTGCATTATTACTTTATTCCCATGATTATTATAAAATGAATGATTATCATATGGTTGTTGCATATAGGCGATGATTGTAGCATGTATGTATCATTAGGATATTTGCATACATTTGGATGCATGGCACAATCATATTTTCATAAAAGGAAGGTTGATTGAATCTGTAGGCCACTAGTCTTCTGCATTATTTAGGGACGAATATACTACATTATTGCATAATAACATAAATTGCATTAGAAAACTTAGAGATAATGGATGCAATTGTTGATGGTTAAGTAGATGGATGTAGATATTAGTTGTAATTACTTATTTCATTCTTTTGTCATTGGATATTTCGGGGATGGAATCCTTAAAGGAGGGGACAATGTAACAACCCGAAAATTTAAGTAATAATATTAATTAAGAAACAAATAAATTTGAGAAATTTTCGGAATTTAGCTATGGAAGTTGCATTATTAAGTCTATGGCAATTTTCTAAGAAATATACATATATAACTTGTCGAAATCGGAGTTAGTATGAAAAAGTTTAAAAAGAAACAAGTTATAAGAATATATCAGAAATTGTATGAAGAAAAAGAAAAAAACACGTCCACATCAGTTGACCCGACCTTACATAGGTCGACCCTTAGGTCGACCTTTGGAGCCCGAGGTCAACCCGCATTTTTCACCTAGACAATATTTCATCCAGTTTCAAGTAGATTGCGATATTTTTAATTTTTAGAGTAACATGGCTTAATCTGATTCATTTGGGCTGAAATTTGAAGGCTATAATTGGCTGAATGACGTGTCTAGACCAAATAAAATCAAGTAATCCATTAGCCTGGGATCGCTAGACTTTGCTGGAAATAAGACAATATGTCTGACTCTTCGTTCACAAAACAAATTTTTTCCCTTTGTATTTCCTCTTTGACATAAAATTTAAATTTTCTCTGGGAAGAGATTTGTAAAAATAAAAAAAATTATTAATCAATCTAAGGATGGGATCTGGGAACGTTGTGCGTGCTCCAAAAGCTAAGGACTACATGTGAGTATTGTAATAATTTATAATTTTAAGTAATCTAAAGATATAGGATTATTAATAATTGTAGTTTCTTTTGTTGTTTTCTTACATATTTTCTTATAGTTTTAGTTGTTTTTCTATAAGTTAATTTCTCTACGTATGTTTTAGTTCTCTTATAGTTTTTAGAGTATTTCCTACAGGTTTTTTTTTTGCCTTTTTCTTACAAATTTGTTTTAGTTAAATTTTGGAAGTTAGTTTTTTAGTCTTTTGCTCTTATTAGTTATTCTATTCCGACCAATTATTTGCATTTTATGGTAATTATTTACATTTGTTCCTGAAATGCCTAGATATATAAAATGTTAGCTTATAAACATAGATGTTAATTCACTTTTTTCACATGAAAAATAGAGGAAAATTATAAACTTTGCAAACATGTATTAAGTATAAGGAAAACTAAATTTACAATAAACACGTGCAAAAGTTGTAGATCTATAATAAAAAGGAATCAAACCAAATTGGGAAAATTTATAGAAATTTACAATGAAATTATGGCAAGTGTTGTAATTTAAAAAGAGGCCGAAAATGAGTAGATTATTATGATAATTGTATTGACATGTTAAGAAATCATAATAAAAGAAGAGAATGAAACCAATTATGATAAAAGTAGAATATGATAGGCTCGGGTCAGGGACTAAGCCAATAGATTAGGCTCAGATATGGGATTGGGCCAGCAACAGAAACTTAAATCTTGCATTAAGTTAATAAATAAATAAAACCCGGATATAAGATTGGTCTAATAGATAGAATCCGGTTCAAGGAGCGAGTATGGGGTGGGAGCGCAATTAGAAATTTGGCTGTTAGGACCCATACCAACAACATTCATTATCAGGTCAAGGACTGATGTTCTTAGATTTAGGATTAAAATCGGGCATGCTTATGCTGAATCGTGGTATTTGAGTGGTCAAATGGTTATGGTAATAACTATGGACTCAATGATCTCCGTACATGCGAAATCGATTGGGAATTACTGCGTTCATGTGCTTTTTTGTGTGTTTTGTTGGTTGATTGACAAATGGTGATTTGTGTTGATACGTTTTCGCGACGGGTAGGTTTAAAGTGGCATGCTACCATGCTAAGATGGAGTAGTCTACTGTGTTAAGAGGTGGTAGGTAGGAAAAGCTGATTGATGGGTAGAATTAGGAAAATTTAACCTAATTAGATTTTCAAAATTGTTGAAAAGTGCAAATAATATATAAGTCATTCCATCTTCAATTAGACATGTAACCCTATCCCATCTAAGAATATTATAAGTTTTATAGGTACACATTTCCTTATGACACTAGAACATTATTAAGTTTATTTTCTTTCTCTTGCTTAATCGTGCTTGTAATTACTTTATTTACCAGACTTTATGTATGAACCACTCATCTTCCTTCTGTTTTCTCCCACATTAGGCTCGTAGCATTGAGATTCATTATTTTGATTTTTGGAGGATCATTCTTTGAGTTCGATCTAGTTGTTGATGTATTCCTCTTCTATTTTACATCTTTTTTTGTTGGGTTTGGTTGTACTGTTGGCATTAAGAGGGATGATTTTATGTTCTATTCTGATATTTTTTGAGACTGTGTATTACTTTGTGAGACATGTGCTTTGTATGACTTGGTATTTTATATAAAATAGAAGTTATCTTTTGGAATAATAAGTTATGCTTTTAATTTGGTATTTCACTGTATTGATTTTCTCTTCTAGAAAAGCTTGATTTAGTTTGAATTTGTTAACCAAACAGAATCATATCTTTGAGTTATGGAAATCTCTTTTCCGACTCATAATTCCTCTTTAACTTGAGTTTTGTAAACCTAATTACATTGCATTTCTTTGCTTTACTGCTCAAGTCTTTGTAATTAAGATTGATAGCTCATTTACTCTCGGCTCAACTTCATTGTTGTTAGTATTGTCCCTCGGTACATGTCATAAAGTATTTTTTGAATTTGTTCAAGGGGAAACTGACCGGAGTCGTAAAACATCCCTAGTGTACCTTGTTCGGTCCGTAAGTACCACATAAGTGGTTGATCTTAGCGTATGCATGTGGTAAACCCTTAGGATGTCTTTTTGGGTATCAAAACTCGTGTTGTTGTTACCACGAAGCAAAGTCCTTAACCATTGGGCTAATGCTATAGACACAGAAAGTGTTACTATACATTTCAATTTATGACTCATATCACTTAGAGTGCGTTCTTCTTTATCTGAAAATGGAAAATGAAAGGGGAATATTGAAGGGTTTGGGGAAGGGCAAGTTCGCAAAAGGGGAATGCATTCTTCTTACGAAAGGAGCAACGTGAAAGGGGTAATGTAACACCCCGCATTTTTAACTCAAGATAATAAAATAAGGATAACTTAATTAAATATTCAAAATTAAGTAAAATGGACTGCGCCATTGCTTCCATCTCGAAATTCTGGTCAAGATAGACATCTGGTTTGCGTAAAACGGACACCGTATGAAGAAGTTATGAGCATTAGAAGTTTGTATACATACAAGGAGCTTATATGTACATATATTAAATAAATATATCCAGAAAATTTGAAAATCAGCTCAAAAATCAAAATTCATGAATGGCAAAATCTACAGGGAATTCAGACCGTTGGCGGTCGACCTAGGGTTCGACCCACCAATAGGGGGTCGACCCACCCAAAGGGAGGTCGACCTAGAGGTCCACCCACCCGCAGATCTGGAAACTTCTTCTCCAACGTAGACGATTCTGATGGCTTTTGGTTCAATCTGAGGGTCCTGGTTGTTCCAATACTCCTATAAATAAGACTCTAGACCTAACCGCAAATCTCATAATTCGGTAGCTACACTGGAGCTCCTCCATTACACTCTCTCTCTTCTCAAAATTAAAATATTAGCATAGGAAAATTATGAACCCAGATCTGGAAGAGAGAATCAACATTAGTACAAAGATTATTGAATCATGAAAGCAAGGTAAACTTCTAAGACCAATCTATTTAAATTATTTCTCTTTCCCTTCTTTTTTCATGAAAATAATAAATCCATGGTCGTTAGGTTTCAAATCAAATTAAAAGGGAAAAACCATGGAAGAATAGATCTGGATTAGATTTTAAGATTTGGAAGGCTTTTTGGTGAGTGGGTTTAAAATATACTTTTTGAATGATAGTATATTTATCGTTTTCCATTCCCCATTAACATACACAATGAACATATTGGAAGATTTAATTTGATGAAATGAATTATTGCGCTGATATGGATAATTTGTTCAATTAGTTAATATGTTGAGACGTACATGAATACTGTTCTAAATATCTATTTTATGAACTTGTCAATTGGGATAATTGAGATTTTGGGTAAATGATACATTATTGGAGAATTACACTTTATTTTAAATAAATTTAATTACATGTAGAAAGACATGCGACACATATTGGGATTTAGAGCATAATTTCTAATGGGATTTTGGAACGTAACATATATTATGTTTTGAGACTTTATTTTGGGAGCTCAATTTGATATGAACATAAATGATTGAATGAAGATGAATATGTCTAGGATTACAATTAGAAATTGTAATTACGCTTATGGCACCAGGTTAAGTTGCATTAATGGCGGAGTCTGACCGGACCCGATCGGCCTATCTAGCAGCCACTAATGTTGAACCTAATGTGAGAGGCCTAAGTGCAAAACTAAAAACATGTAATGGTTCTAAGACACGAGGTTAAGACGACTTATGATAGAAGTCTATCTGAACGCGCCCAGCAAATCCAGCGTCCACAAGTGTAGGCTTAATGTGAGAAGTCTAGGCATATGCATGTACATATATATAAATATATGTATGTAACAAGAAATGAATAAATGGTAATAATAGTAACTAAGTGTCTAACTTAGAAAATAAGAAAGGAAGGGATGTAATGAACTGAGTTAGTGTGATGAGAAGGAAAAGTGATGTATTTCCCTAAATGACCTATATTTGGGAACGTTGTTGCAAGTAAGCCACGGTAAATAAAGAAAAGTAAATAAATTACTTGCTACCACAGATTTAGATGGGAATACATTATGGAAATAAATCATTGATTCCTTCTATCAAACTGATAAGGTGCATGAAGTGTTTTCCTTAATATAATAAGGTATATATATTACAGTGAATGAAGAATAATGGTTTACAACAGTAAAAAGGTTTAAAAGGGGAACGATAATAACCTATTATAATGAATAACATTAATGAAAATGTTGTATAATAAGTAGACTTGTCTTAGGGACATGGGAATATTATAACTTAGGTTATAATAAACTAGGAAGGGAATGGGATAACTAGTTAATTGAGTTAAGGGACACTTAATTGTAAATTACGTAATTAAAAAAAAGGAAAAACCTGAAACCAGTAAAGAAAAAGGGGGAAATATATTGTACTTAATTATAAATTAAGTAATCCATAAACTAGGAAGTCTGAAACCCGCCGATAAGAATAACATGTTCAGACTTGTACTAGGGACAAGGGGAAATTATAACATTTGTTATAATAAATGGGTAGAGAAACTTGTTAATGGGCCTTAGTTAATAGAGCTAAGTTAATAAGTAAACAACGATAAGTTGTATTGACGATGTAAAGTGGAATTATGATTAAATGAGAAAGGATGAGGAAAACTTATAAAATGAAATAAGTTATATTTAATCATAAATAGTAATTGACATGTTAATTGGAAAACATGTGAACTTAGAGAGTCTTAATAACATATTAAGTATAACATGTTATTGTGACCTTGAAATCAAACAAGAATATAAAAGAGATTGTGGATTACAGACCTTGGGCCACAATATGGAGAATAACATGTTATGGGCTTATTAATAATCTTAAATGGGTTAAGTTATAACTGAAATTAATAAGCAAGAGAAATTTGGTAATTTGAGTAAGAATTCAATGTGAATGGGAATAACCAAGTTAAAAGGAAACTTGGTAAGGAAAAGCAAGTGCATAAAAGAATGTTTAGATCAGGTTCTAACAACATAGTAAAGTGAGGCGCTTGGACCAGTCCGTACGTTTGAGGGTGAATAACCCAACGTGGTAGATCATCGAGGTGTTATAAGGCACGAGGGGAGCGTACATTCGTCTGATTGTTCTGACGGCTCCAAAGGACTGGAAGGGGAAGCACGCGGCTTCCTGAGGTACGTAAGGTGCTCCTACTAGTCCTCTGTGTGGTGATTGATGTCTTAGGCTGTGCTCGCAGAGGTTGGGTCTGCGCGTAACTACTAGTTTGGTGGGCCTTGACTGTAGAATTATCTATGCATCCAGAATGCTATGACGCGGTGACACCAAGGTGATTTGGAGGTTGCCTCAATGGGGAGGTAGAGGGTCACGACCAACAAGGATAGTAGATCATCTAATACCCGTCATTGGCAGCCAGTGAGATGAGAAAAGACTAGAGCTAAACCCAAGATACCATTCACCCTTCGCTATCGGGGTAGGGGGTTGATGGGAGAAGCCAAATGTATGTTTAGATTGTTTATTATTAGGGGCAGTCATTTAGCTCTTGCGGTCTTTACTAGTTGAGGGAGGGCCGAGGTAGGGCCATAGCCACCGTGAAAACAGACCCTAGGTATATCTGTATATAGAGGCTCTTTAAAGACGGGACTATACAGATATGGAAAAGCTCCTGACCGAGTTCCTGTTTCTTGTATCTCCCTGCTACGGAACTCGGTGCACATTAGAGGACATGCAATTGAGGCATCGAGCTACAATTAACAGTATGTACGAGGGACAGTGTAGATACATGCATATCTGCTCTGGGTGGTGTATCGTAGACTTGAGGGTATTACTCCGGTATAAGATCTGATTCGTTCGAGGGTGGCAGTCTGTACGCTTACGTAGCGTAGTGATGGCAGATATATACTGATCGTAACATTGTTATATAGTGATCCGTATGTCACTCCGGCGTAGGATGAGGGACTACGAGCATTTCAGTGGCATTAGGGTGGAGACCGTGTAAGTGGGCTACCATGGGATGTACCTTGATATTGGGGGTAGCTACACATATACTGTATTAGGTTAATCCACTGGGAAGTAAATGGGTGTGAAGTGTGTAAGCCTTGAGCGCTGTTAACCCAAGTAACCTAATAAATAAGAAAATATGATTGAACGGTATTTATAGGATTATCCAAAGTGTACAGTTTAAATCCAGTCACCAGAACTTGTGTTTTGACCCCCTCCTCATAACATACTCGTAGGTTAGAAATGTGGCAGGGACATGATAGCCTTGAATACGGGTTATGCAGTATTATTAATACGGTAAGGCTATATTTCTGAGCTCTGACATGTTTTATGTCTCTGTCTTTTCTGCAGGATACCAGAGCAAACCAACCCGAGTTTTGATAGATTAGAATTTTGAAAAAAATTCGGTCTGTCGAAATTGGGGTTGTCATATCTGGTATCCGAGCTTAGGTTTAGGATTCCTGTATAGATAGTGAGGGGACGTATTTTTATTTTTAAAAAATATAAATATATATTATATATATACCTAGATCCATAGATGAACCCACTAAATAGAAAGGGTACAACAGGGTAAGAAATAGGATGTTTGTTATGTACACTAAAGGAATAAGTATGGAAATATGAGATCCTTAGGAATTTTACTCTATACGGAAGGAAAGTGAATCCCATATGATTAGTATTTTGGGTTAGTGGGCTTGAAAACTTTATAAATTGGAAATGGTTAAAATGAGTAAAATGGATTAGGAATATATATAGTTGAGAGGATTGAACTTGCGGGTGTGTCTAGGAAAGCCTAGAAGAAAATTGGAAAACCGCTCTGAGTCTAACCCCATTATTAACTTTTAAGAACTTGATATTATAAAACTTTTTGGGAAAATGGTTTATGGTGTTTTCAAGTTTTAATCTTAAAAGTTATAGTTTTAAATATGTAAAGTATACATATTGGGTTCTGAAGAAAAATGGGGTTTATTTAGCAAATAGTGATTTCTTGCGAAAATTTTGATTAAAGTAAAATTCTCTCGATAAAAGCTGCATATTATGGAGCATGTATAGCTCGCTGGTTTTCTTGTTATATTTCATGCAAGAATTTTTAATAAAGAAATATTTGAAATCCCTGTTCTTATGACAACCCTTTTTGATAAATTATTTTAAGATAATTTTGTGGGTGAACAAAATAAGTTGTAGAAAATAAGAATAGAGTGGATGTTGGTACCTTGTAGTAAGAGACAGAACTGATCTTATAGGTAAGAGCAAGTCATAAACCTAATTGAGAAAATAGTTGTCCGTATCTACTCCAGTTTTGTGATTTGAAAAAAATGACGATTTACATTTGTTTAAGATGACATATTTTTATGGTTTGACAAAAGCAAGTTTTCATAAGGAAAAATAGAGTTTTGACGCTTTTAATTTTTGGAAGGAAATTTAAATGAGAAGGGACAAACCATGTTTTAAAGTATGGAGTAGGTAAGGATTGGTGCCTAGGGAAGACGGGAAAAGTTTTGAGGCTCTGAAGCAGATAGCGAGAATTATCTTGGAATAATAGCGAGTTCCCGTAGATTGCGTAAGCATTAAATAGCCTAGGGTGTTTCTTGAAATAATTATTGGTACACAGCTAGAGTTAGTAGTGACCACTAGATAGAAAAGGGCAAGTAAGTGTTTAGATCCAGTTACTAATTTTCAGGTTAGAGGTAAAATCCATTACAACATTTCGGTTGGGATCGTTCCATTATATTGTTCTTGTTGGGAAGTTAGGGTAACACCTGAACTTGTCGTGGATCCCATGGTTTGGACTTTTCTGATAGAGGGCGACATAGTCTCGAGATTCTTGGCCCTTAGTAGTAGCTGTATAGGGTGTATGTTCTCCTATTTTAGTTGAAAGAACTAGAGGCTTATTTAAATCTAATCTAAGATAAGATGATTAAATAAGCTAAGAAAAGAAAATTAGTACAACTAAAAAGAAAATAGAAAATTCAGTAAAGCAACAAACATGATAAATTATGAGAAAAGATGGATAAAGATAAAAAAATCCAAGATAAGATGAAAAAGAAAATTAGTAACAAAGAAAATTTTCTTATATGGGCTGTGCTTGGATAGGAAAATAGGGAATCTTTATAAATAGTTGTATAAAAATCCAAGTACGGTTAGAAAAAGGTTGAAAAAGAAAAATGGAAGATGCGGAGTTTTCTGTTTTCCACCTTTTATTAACATAAGAAATCGAATATAGAAAATTAGATTTTCTGAAATTCGAAAAATAAAATTGGTTGGTAGGATTATGGACGCAACAATTGGATGAACTATGCTCTTACTTACTAAGAGTGTGGGAAATTTTGGATGAAATTTTTTTAAAATTTCAAAATATTACATTCATGTAGAACTGCCAGTATATTTAGGATGTGAGCATCATATTTTGAAAGGGTTATTGGGAAAATTTGCATACACATAGGAGGTACCGCTTAGGCATACATGCATTATTATGTTGTACTTCACTTTTCACAAGTGCACAATGTTTGCAAAAATTGAATACACACATGTTGGATGTATATTATGTGAGGGGTTAGTTGATTTTACCTTTATCAAATTTCGGGGACGAAATTTCCTAAAGGTGGGAGAATGTAACACCCCGCATTTTTAACTCAAGATAATAAAATAAGGATAACTTAATTAAATATTCAGAATTGAGTAAAACGAACTGTGCCATTGCGTCCGTCTCAAAATTATGGTCAAAATAGACACCTGGTTTGCGTAAAACGGACACCGTATGAAGAAGTTATGAGCATTAGAAGTTTGTATACATATAAGGAGCTTATATGTATATATATTAAATAAATATATCCAGAAAATTCGAAAATCAGTTCAAAAATCAAAAATCATGAGCGGGAAAATCTGAAGGGAATTTAAACCGTTGGGGGATCTAGAAACTTTTTCTCTGATGTGGACGATTCTGATGCCTTTTGGTCCAATCTGAGGGTCCTGGTTGCTCCAATACTCCTATAAATAAGACCCTAGACCTAACCCTAAATCTCATAATTCGATAGCTACACCAGAGCTCCGCCATTACACTCTCTCTCTCTTCTCAAATCTATTCTCAAAATTAAAATATTAGCCTAGGAAAATGTAATAACCCGAAAATCTGGGCCAGTTTAAAATTTTTATTTTGGCGATTTTAGTGAATTTTGAACATTTAAAATAGATTATTTTAAATAATATCGACGAGAAATTTATTTTGAATAGAATTCGACGTATATATTTATATACGTCGTCGTTAGAATATAAATATTTATATATAATTATAAATAGAATTGAAAATGGCGCGGTAGTTCGGTAATTCGATTTCAAACTTCAATTGAATGTACCGGGTGCAAAACAATCCGGATTTTAGTGAAACCAAAAACATTAGGATCTAATTGATAATATCTTTCCAACGAATCCGAATAATAGAGATTTCATAGCGGGAATCAAAGGATATGTCCAGTTGAAAATTCTGAATAGTCGCTATGGAATTCAGGCCCTTAAAAATGGACATTTTGCAAATGACCTCGGATTTCGACGAAACCAGTTTTGTTGGGTCCGTGATGCCGAATTATTGCTAGGTTTCAAATTTCATAATTTTCTGAATCAATATGTGAGCGTGGCAAAGGAAAACGTGTTTTGACCATTTCAGTTGATTTTAATCGACTGGAAAATGGCCATTTTTCCAACGGTCTCAGAATTCGACGAAACTAGTTTTGTTAGGACCGTATCGTCAATACGAAGCTAGAAAATATTTTTCTGGAATTTTTCTAGTTAGTATGTGCCCCCGGTAATTTGAAATGTACGTTTAAAATTCAATATAGTGATTTAAATGTAAATTTAACGGAAACTGATTCAAACAGTCGAATCAGCTTGCGGTACATATCCCATTGTGTTCGGAATGGGGGTAAAACGCTGTGGACGACAGGCGGTGGGCCTCGTTTCGAGGTCGTATGTAAAAGTCAACTTTTTAATAATTAAATAATAATAAAAAAAAAAAATATATTCTCTTTCCCTTTTATACGCTGGCCCCCCTCTTTATTTCAAAATTGATTTTTATAAAAAAAAAAAAAAAAAAAAAAAAAGAAAGGCGACGGGGTGGGGGCGATTCGCCGCCGCCACGGCCGGCAAGGCCGCCACGCCTCAGGCGCCACCTCCCAGGGGGACCACCGCCCTCCTCCGCCCCTCGTTCTCCACTCCCCTCCTTCGATCGACGCAAGCACCCAGACCCCCCTCCCCTAACGCGACGCGCCGCGCTGCCCACCCGCCACCCCACCGCTCCGACGAACCCTCCCCTCCTCTTCGATCTACACGCAAGCCTCCCCTTTTCTAAAAATCAATGTAAGTTATTTATTCATTTTTGTTTTGTTTAAATTATTTTAATGTTGAGTTTATTTTCAGTCCTATATACGATATCTAAATAAAAACTGATTTTTTATTGTGTTTAAAAACTGAAAGAGATTAGGTATTTTTAAAATAGGAAAGGCAGGATTTTTAACTGAGTAGTGAAGTAAAAATATAATTTTTAAAAAAGGAAGATAATCAAAATATGATTTTTATATTTTTAAAGTATTAAAAATATAATCTTTACTATATAGGAACATTAAAAATATGATTTTTATATTTTTAAAGTATTAAAAATATAATCTTTATAGGATAGAGAACATAAAAATATCATCTTTGTGTATGTAGCAAAATAAAAATCTGATTTTTATTTTCTATACGTCGAAATAAAATGCTGATTTTTATAAAGATGAAATCTTTATAGTTGAAAAGGCGAGATCTTTATATATAGAATCACGATGTAAAAATAGAATTTTTATCTATATAGTAGCGGTGTAAAAATAGCATTTTTATCCATATAGCGTGAAAGTAAAAATGTGATTTTTATATATTGAACTTCGAAGTAAAAATATGATTTTTATATATTGAATAGCATAGTAAAAATTCGATTTTTAAATATATGAAGTGATTATAAAAATATGATTTTTATATATTGAATAGCATAGTAAAAATTCGATTTTTAAATATATGAAGTGATTATAAAAATATGATTTTTAGATTGAAAGTGAATAAATAAAAATGTGATTTTCATTTTAAAGACATCGAAATATAAAAATGTGTGATTTTTATATATTTAGTGACTACGGGCAACGAAGATGACGAAGATGGGATAACGAAGAAGATTTCTCTAAATAAAGTGTCGTGAAGTTGGATAGCTACTGTGAGAACTTCTCACTCTTAATTCTATTTTTCTAGTTATATATATATATACTAGGATGCAGACGGTGCTTATTAGAAGCACCCGACACCCGTCCACATACCATGGACTTGTTTGTTTGGATGTTTGGTGATTGATTGAGATATTGGTTTGAATGTGGTTTGTGGTGTGAAAAATCGAATCGATAAATTGGTTAGGATTAGACGTGCGCCGTTATAAGGCGAAGGAGTAAGGCTAGGTTAGACCCTTACTCCAAATTTTGTGGTTTGCATAACGAAAGTGAATTTGATTGATGTGTGAATGGCGTGGGCCTTCACTAGACCGGGGATAAGGCTAGGCCTTGTCCCGTTTCTAGTATCGTGCCGTTATGCCGCCGAAATTTTCTAAAATATGTTAGAAAAATAAAAATATCATTTTATTGAATAAATGAACTGAATAGAAATTCAAGTGTTAAAATAAATTGTTTTATCGTTAAAAATATAATTTTTAACGTGAAAGTGAATAAATAGATATTTATAAACAAATCGGCCGATTTGTTTATATACACCGATTTGACTGATATTGATTGGGTCGATAAATTTTACACATCGCCCAACTGCACAAATAAAATCTGTGTTTGATTGTTTGAAACCCCACACGGGTGTTGGGATGAAATTTGATGTTCACTCATCCTGATTGATTAAATATGTCGATCGGTCGATTGACAGACTGTGTAAGCGTCAATTATTTATATTTGGTGCTTATACAGTGTAGTGCACTTTGGTTGATGGTTGATTATTTTTCGACGCTATTATATACATGTGTTGTATGGAATCCATATAATTAACGTTATATGGTGATTGATTGGGCCTCATTCCAATTGGGAAGATAAGGAATATTATAAAAGAAAATTCATGTGTTGAATATAAAAATAGTCATGTGTTGACGATGTTCATGTGTTGAGTGAAATATTTTATATAATCAAAATTACATCTTTATCACATTTAAAATTAGAACTACTTCCCAGTAGAAGTCTAATTGAAAATCAAACGATAGATACCATAGTTTTATAAAATATTTCACATAATAAAAATAGTGATGTGTTGACAGTACTCATGTGTTGAGATTAGTCGTGTGTTGAAAGAAATATAGGTTCATGTGTTGAATTGAATAGAAGTTTTTGAAATATATAAAGCCGTGTGGATTAGAGATGCGCTATTTTGACGTGAACGATATTTATATCGATTTTATTCGTTTTACAACGAATATTGAAAAGTGATTTCAAAACTAAATATTTTGAAATGAAATTCAATTGAATTAGATTAAAATTCGAATTGAATAGGAAGTGAATTTGAATTTGAATAAAATAGAAATGAATTGAATTGAAAACGATTTCGAAATGAATTGAATTGAAAACGATTTCGAAATGAATGGAATTGAAAACGAATTCAAATTGAATTGAAAGTGAATTGAAATGAATTCAAATTGAATTGAAATTTGAATTGAATAGAAATGAATTTTAAAACGAATTTATAGAGAAGAATTCAACTTTGATTTGAATTGAAATGGAAGTTGAAATTGCTTTTGAAACGAATTCAAAACTATTTTTAAAATTCGTTTTAAAAGGAAATCGACGAAATATATATTATATATATTATATATATAATATAATGGCCTGAATAGAACGTGCCGCGCCGCGGCAGTTCGTGAATTTCGACCATTTATTTCAAACGGACATTGCGGGAGATCCGACCGTCGGATTCTCCTAAAACCGGAACCGTTGGGTTCGTATCGAAAAAAACTTTCCAATGAATATTAGAAATTTGAAATCTAACGGTTGGATTTGGAATTATGTCCAAATCAAATTCGAAAAAGGTCGCTGTAAGTGCAGTTCGATGGCCGTTGTTGGAAATCGACTGTACGGGCCTTGATAAAATTATTAAAAATATCTATAATTTGTGTAAAATTATAATATGTGAATTGGAAAGATTTGGGCTGGAAAATTCCACATTTGAAAAGATAAAAATAGATTTTTATCGAAATGAACTAGTTTTGAACTAGAATTGAAATCAATTTATTTTTAAAATAAATAAATTGAATTTGAAAGTGATTTTGAAAATAATCGATAATTTCCAATACGTGGATTGGACTGGAGCTGAATCGAAATTATCTTCGGGATATTTCGATGTTGGATTTCGTGACTATACAAATATTGTTATGGGGATTTGAAAGATATTTTATATCGTTATTTCCAATACGATATTTGTTGGTTTCAGAATTTGATATTGAATATAAGCCGATATATTTTCTATTCAGAGCCTTGTATTTAATATCAAATGTGATTTGGTTTGTCGTGAATCGTGTTTTTGATGACATTGGTTCTTTAACCCAGTTAAAGGCAGGATATTGATTTTTGAAAAGATTAAAACTAAGTGGAGTTTTAATGAATCTTTAATTAGATTAAAATGTGAATTGATAATTTAAATTATCAAATCTGAAAGGTGATCGAGAGTGGAGTACCACCAGTTTTGCTCCAATGCGATAGTTGAATCTTTAATTAGATTTGAACGTGAAATGGTAATTAATTTTACCGATAACACAGTGGTGTTAGTTGTGGAGTATTACCAGTTTTCTCCATGGGATATAGGTTGGGATTGGGAAATAAAATAAATAATTACTTCGGTGTGGCTCGTTAATCCCGACTAGTTGAAATGATATCCAAAGGAGGATTAAAGAATAAATTTAGAAGAATTTATCTTGGATAAAATTAATGGGAACCTTTCCCTAAGAATGTGATTTTGTGAATAAAAGAATATTCTGAATTGGAATGAGGCGTTTGTTGTGTTTGTGTAACATTCGTTTATTATATACGTGGGTTATTCAGAAAGGCCGGGTTTATACCCATTCTGAATAACCGATTCGACGAGATGTCGAAGTTGAAGACGGTGGTTGAAGACCGGAAGTCTTCACATCGTTTGGGTGATTACTGATGATCTTGATTGGGCTGTACACCCGAGATGAGGGAAACAGTCGGTGATCGTCCAGACGTACCTGGAGATGGATGGATATGCGAGGAAAGTGCCTCCGGTTTCGTTCAGACCCAGAACGGACTTGTAAATGGACTGTGTGTCTGACATTGGATTTTAGTCCGTGTGATTGATCTCTATTAAATATATATCTGTTTGGCGGCGGAGAATTTATTCTCTTGCTTAACGCCCTTCTCTGAGACGTACGAGCTCAGGGGTTATATATTGATGGATATCAAACGCATGGAGTGAATCGCCTGTGTGGCATGCGTAAGTGGCAATTGATCAAGGCTTCTGTTGAAAAGCAAAGTCTTGTGGTTGATGATCAAAGCACGGCCTGTGTGGCGTAGCTTTGTGTATAACGTGAATCCGCGAGCCTCACAGCCCGGGATGGTGGTAAACTGATGGTTTGATCAGTATACATTTTTAGTGTAGTGGATTCGGTCGACCGATATTGAGCTTTGTGCTCGGAGGGATAGAGTAAGCGGTGTTTTCTCTTGCTGGGACGTAAGCCGCGGTGATACTTGAGTCCCAAAAGTGCGGATGTGCATAGCGGTGTTTTCTCTCGCTGAGACGTAAGCCGCGGTGATTTGTACTACGCGATAGATCTTTCGAGTCAGGAGCCACCATGATGGAAATCCAATTTCCAATACGTGTATTTCGGCTTTATTTGTAGAGCCTAGTATGGCGACATAGTGGGATGGGGCACTCATGCCGTCTATGATTTATATTTATGATGGAAATTGTTTTTGACACTATACCCATATTATAGTATCAAATGATTTGTTTTAACCGTATCAAGCATTCTTTGGCTGTTATAAGGGAAAACCCTATCCTCGGCTGCGTTGCATTGTGTGATGGGACCTGGGTCTTATAACAGCTTCATTTTTCTTTATTTAGCATTGCGCTGTTTGTTTCATGCACTGGTATTCTTGGGAGGAAACCCGTTCCGTGTTATACGGCGTGGTCCCTTGATTTACCTAATGATTTAGAATAAAGATTAATAACTGTTTTAGTTCTCACACCAGTCCCATGACTGACCTGGAGTTTATTGTTTTAACCTAAACTCTGGGTGCCCTTATTTTGACACGGGCAGCTAGTAGTTTTGGTTTTGCAGATTTATATTCACAGGATCCTGGCTTACAGCTGGAACGATATCCGGAAAGCTTTGTATCCGTATATCTTCTTCTAGTTGCGTATTGTATTATTTTCCGCTGCTATGTATTTAAATGTAATTTAAATCTCTGATATTTCTGTGTAATATTCTTTTATACTCTGTATATTCTTGTAATCTGATGCATTGTCGTAATATACAATGAAATGTTCTTCTGTATGCGTTCTATTTTGTCCTGTTCTCAAACGATAGGGCGTTTCGAACGGCCTGGATCGGTTTAGCGACTGGTTCGGACCGAGCGAAATTCCTGCTCGTCACAGAAAATAATGAATCCAGATCCTGGAAGAGAGAATCAACATTAATAAAAAGATTATTGAGTCATTAAAGCAAGGTAAACTTCTAAGACCAATCTATTTAAATTATTTCTATTTCCCTACTCTTTTCATGAAAATAATATATCCATGGTCATTAGGTTTCAAATAAAATTAAAAGGGAAAAACCATGAAAGAATAGATCTGGATCAGATTTAAGATTTGGAAGGATTTTAGGTGAGTAGGTTTAAAATATACTTTTTGAATGATAGTATATTTATCGTTGTCATTCCCCATTAACATACACAATGAACATATTGGAAGATTTGATTTGATGAAATGAATTATTGCGCTAAAATGGATAATATGTTCAATTAGTTAATATGTTGAGATGTACATGAATACTGTTGTAAAGATCTATTTTATGAATTTGTCAATTGGGATAATTGAGATTTTGGATAAATGATACATTATTGGAGAATTACACTTTATTTTAAATAAAGTTAATTACATGTAGAAAAACATGTGACACATATTGGGATTTAGAGCATAATTTGTAATGGGATTTTGGAACATAACATATATTATGGTTTGAAACTTTAATTTGAGAGCGCAATTTGATATGAACATAAATGATTGAATGAAGATGAATATGCCTAGGATTACAATTAGAAATTGTAACTGCGCTTATGGCACGAGGTTAAGTTGCATTAGTGGTGGAAGTCTGCCCGGACCCGACCGGCCTATCCAGCAGCCACTAATGTTGAACCTAATGTGAGAGGCCTAAGTGCAAAAATAAAAACATGTTATGGTGCTAAGACACGAGGTTAAGCCGAGTTATGGTAGAGTCTACCCGGACGCGCCCGGCAAATCCAGCATCCACAAGTGTAGGCTTAATGTGAGAGGTCTAGGCATATGTATGTACATATATATAAATATATGTATATAACAAGATATGAATAAATGGCAATAATAGTAATTAAGTGTCTAACTCTGAAAATAAGAAAGGAAGGGATGTAATGAACCGAGTTAGTGTGATGAGAAGGAAAAGTGATGTATTTTCCTAAATGACCTATTTCTGAGAACGTTGTTGCAAGTAAGCGACAGTAAATAAAGAAAAGTAAAGAAATTACTTGCTACCACGGATTTAGATGGGAATACATTGTGAAAATAAATCATTGATTCCTTCTATCAAACTGATAAGGTGCATGAAGTGTTTTCCTTAATATAATAAGGAATATATATATTACAGTGAATGAAGAATAATGGTTCACAACAGTAAAAAGGTTTAAAGGGGAATGATAATAAACCTACTATAGTAAATAACACTAAAGAAAATGTTGTATAATAGGTAGACTTGTCCTAGGGACAAGGGAATATTATAACTTAGTTATAATAAACTAGTAAGGGAATGGGATTACTAGTGAATTGAGTTAAGGGACACTTAATTATAAATTAAGTAATCAGAAAAAAGGTAAAACCTGAAACCACTTAAGAAAAGGGGAAAATATATTGTACTTAATTATAAATTAAGTAATCCATAAACTAGGAAGTCTGAAACCCGCTGATAAGAATAACACATTCAGACTTGTCCTAGGGACAAGGGGAAATTATAACATATGTTATAATAAATGGGTAGAGAAACTTATTAATAGGCCTTAGAACTAAGTTAATAAGTGAACAACGATAAGTGTATTGACAATGTAAAGTGGAATTATGATTAAATGAGAAAGGATGAGGAAAATTTATAAAATGAAATAAGTTATATTTAATAATAAATGGTAAGTGACATGTTAATTGGAAAACATGTGAACTAAGAGATACTTAATAACATATTAATTATAACATGTTATTATTACCTTAAAATCAAACAAGAATATAAAAGAGATTGTGGATTACAGTCCTTGGGTCACAATCTCGAGAATAACATGTTGTGGGCTTATTAATAAACTTAAATAAGTTAAGTTATAACTGAAATTAATAAGCAAGAGAAACTTGGTAATTTGAGTAAGAACTCAATGTGAATGGGAATAACCAAGTTAGAAGGAAACCTGGCTAGGTAAACGCAAGCTCGTAAAAGAATGTTTAGACATAGGGTCTAACAACATAGTAAAATGAGGTGCTTGGACAAGTCCGTACATTTGAGAGTGAATAACCCAACGGGGTAGATCATCGAGGTGTTATAAGGCACGAGGGAAGCGTACATTCGTCTGATTGTTCTGACGGTTCCAAAAGACTATAAGGGGAAGCACGCGGCTTCCTGAGGTACATAAGGTTCTCTTACTAGTCCTCTATGCGGTGATTGATGTCTTAGGCTGTGCTCGCAGAGGTTTGGTCTCCGCGTAATTACTAGGTGAGTGGGCCTTGACTGCAGAAGTAGCAGTGTAGTCAGAATGTTGTGACGCGGTGACACTAAGGTGATCCGGCGGTTGCCTCAATGGGAAGGTAGAAGGTCACAACCAACAAGGACAGTAGATCGTCGGATACCCATCATCGGTGTCCAATGGGATGCGAAAAGACTAGAGCTAAACCCAAGATACCATTCACCCTTCACTATCGGGGTAAGAGGTTGAGGGGAGACACCAAATGGATGCCTAGATTGTTTGTTATTAGGGGCAGTCGTTTATCTCTTGTAGTCTTTACTAGTTGAGGGAGGGGCCCAAGTGGGGCCATAGCCACTGTGAAAACAGACCCTAGGTATATCTGTATATAGAGGCTCTTTAAATATGGGCCTGTACAGATATGGAAAAGCTCCCAACAGAGTTTCGTGCTTTTTGTATCGCCCTCCTATGGAACTCGATGCACATTATAGGAAGTGCGATTGAGGCATCAAGCTACAATTAATAGTATGTATGAGGGACAGTCTAGATACATGCATATCTTCTCTGGGCGATGTATCGTAGACTTGAGGGCATTACTACGGTATGAGATCTGATTCGATCGAGGGTGGCAGTCCGTACGCTTACGTTGCGTAGTGATGGCAGATATATGCTGATCGTAACATTGTTATACAGAAATCCATACCTCACTCTGGCGTAGGATGAGGGACTGCAAGCATTTCGGTGGCGTTACGGTGGAGACCGTGCTAGTAGGGTACCTTGGGGTGTACCTCGATATTGGGGTAGCTACACATATACTGTATTAGTTAATCCATTGGGAAGTAAATGGGTGCGATGTGTGTGTAAGCCATGAGTGTTGTTAACCCAAGTAACCTAATAAATAAGAAAATTTGATCGAATGGTATATGTAGGATTATCCAAAGTGTATAGTTCAAATCCAGTCACCAGAACTTGTGTTCTAACCCCCTCCTCATAACATACTCGTAGGTTAGAAATGTGGCAGGGACATGATATTCTTGGATACTGGTTATGCAGTATTATTAATACGGTAAGGCTATATTTTGATTATGTTATATTTTATCCATTCCGCTGTGAGATAATTTCTGAGCTCTGATATGTTTTATGTCTCTGTCTTTTCTGCGGGATACCAGAGCAAACCAATCCGAGTTTCAATAGATTGGAATTTTGAAGAAAAAAAAGGTCTGTCGAAATTGGGGTTGTCACAGGTAAATTTATCATTTTATTGTTTGTTAGTTATTATTTTATTTATGTCAACTATTTTTAAATACAATACAAAACTTAAAATATGTAACATAGCATACGATAAAGCAGTAGAATAAGCAATAGATGGATAGGATTAGCTATGCATAAAATCTTTTTACAGTTTCTACATTTTTAGTGAAATTATCACTGTCCTTAATAATTACGTAATAGAGAGGAAAATACATTGTACAAACTGAAGAATGCATAATAAAAAATATATACAATTCTAGCATAACCCACCAGCAACTAGTTCATTTCGTATGGTATCTGAACTAATGTCATAGTGGTTGTTATTGCATTTCTTTGAACTTGTTCACGATCGTTATTTCCACAATTCCAGATGTTATAATACTCTTCTAGATATTTTTCGAACACCAGATTCGGACCATCGTCATATTCCATCAGTTCTAGATCCCCGGCGTAGCACTGTCATAAGAAATTGTGAATAGTCATTGTGGAAATGATAATCTGTGCCTGACCAATATATGAATATGTTGGCATGTTATGTAATATTGCAAAAAAAATCATCCAAATCCCAAAAAATCTCTCAATAAGGAATATTTACCTTACGATGTGATAAAGAGGTAAATACCCATCTAGTAGTGGATACCTGAATCCACTAAATTATATTGTCCTCTCGGCTGATGCAGAAAATTCAAACTAGGAGTATTTACAACCTCATGAAAGATTCTAGAATTATGGTCAGTTTCTTCCCACCTTGCCCCGGCGAACGTAAATGTTAAATCAAAAGCGTATACAGCCATTATATTTTGTGGAGGCACACCTTTACGGTCTACAAATCGTAGAAAATCTTCCTGAGGAACATGAGACATTACATATGCACTATCAACAGCTCCAATACAGTTTCCAAAGAATGGGTAATATCATGGTAAAAAAAAGGATATGTTCTAGAATTCTGTTAAATTAAGGATCGATTGGTTTAATTATACGCATAGATAGTAACAAGAAAACATTCAGAATTGTATGAAAATAATGGTTAACTGTGTTAATTAATCATTGAAATCATTTAGCAACCTGACGCATAGGAGTAGCCAAAGTGGTTGTATATAGGAAGATGACTACCATTTCTCTAACTGTAGCATGCTTCGTTGGCTTCAACAAGCGATTCCAAGTTCACACAAAGACAAGCTTCTTTATTCAAAAATTTCATTGACACCAATTTTCTTGGCATGTAAGTATTTCATTAACCCAATTTAAACTAGTAACTTCAGAATTGTGTATCCGGGTCATATGAGGAAGTTGTGTGGCATTGTACAGTTGAATGAACTGGATGTCTTGCAGATCTTCAACATCAAAATCATCACTTCCACATCTTGGATATGTCAATTGATGTGAAGGAAGAAGTAAAGGAAAATAGAGTTGTATGAGACGGTGGAAAGGGGTGGAGAGTTTGTGAGTTATAAGGAGGTTTGGGAAGACGTTCGCGTGTGACGCATCCGACACGAACGTCTCCTTAAAAACAGTGAGCTCGACCTAGAAAATTTAGTGGGGTCTATGCTTGATGCATCCGACGCGGACGCCAACGTGAAATGTCCATATTAAAAAAAGAACGCTACCTTAGTTTTCTTATATGTACTTATACATTTAGCACATAACGTGGACCTGTCTATTGACCAATTGCTACATATTTTATTCACTTAAATTTCCTTTGGACTTCAATTATTTGTGTAGCATCCCAGAAAATTCGACTCTCAAAGTTAGACACTAATACATCCTGTGTCCAAACTCAAGTATCGAAAATCCAGAAAGCTAAAAGAAAGAAGTTAGAGGGTGAGATAAGAAAGAAAGAAATATTAGAATAGAAGAATAAGAAGAAGAACACAACACAGAATCGGATTCTCACATCGCAGCAGAACAAAATATTATATAGAAATAAACTTTATTGAGAGCTTTGAAATAAATTTACAAACATCAGAGTACGACAATACATCTGAACCGTTATAATAACCTGTCTCAGATACAATACACAGTGGAAAACAAAATATGAATCATACGTCTGGGCTTCCAACTCATCTTTGGAGTTCACAACATCTGATAACATGAACCTATAAAACTTGGTCGAACCCGAGCATTACAAACGCTGAATCAGTCTGGCAAACCTGTAACTTCCCGTACTTTTGGTAGTCAAGTATTTAATGTATTTAAATCCTTTAAAATATCAATTTGGAATTTTATATGGAATTATAATATATAATTCATTTATATAACAAAGTTCGAATGTATAATTTATTTATAATTATAAAACAAACTCGAAATGACATGGTAGTTCATAATTTACGACTTGAACTTCAATTGAATATACAGAATCCGATATAAGTCAGAATTCTATGAAACAAGAAACGTTTAAATCAATTTGTTAATAATTTTCTAATGAAAGAGAAAAATATAGATTTTAGCTTATAGGTTGTTAGTTATGTCCAATTCAACTTTTCGAATAGTTGCTATGGAATTCATTAATAAACAATTACGTTTATTTAAATAAATATAAGCGGTTTTTATATATTTGGGTATCGTTTTAACACGGAATTTATAATATTGAGTTTAAATTATATGTTAGTTTATTTTGAAGCTGTGTAATATTGAATATATGATAACAATAAGTTATTATTATATAAATTGAATTATTTAGGATTTAATCGATACTGTATAGGCCTTAGAAATAGTTTTCTATTCAAATGACCTCCGTTTTCAAAGAAACGAATTTTATTGGAATGCGTATAGCTAGTTATCGCTAGATTCCCAGATTGGGGCCAATCGGAGTTGTTTTATCTGTGCGTACATTTTAAAGGTGAACTGACTAATTAAAATAACATTGTTGTGCAAACGGAGTCGGTTTTTGTAAAGACCCGCAAATCCCCACCCTTTGAATCGACCATAAACCACACAGGTCTAACCCAAAAAGTGGAAATCTACGAATACTTTAACTTTGGGCATACAACACATTACAACAGATAACAGAAGACTTTTATAACACTATAATAAATGTTACATCAGAGTACAGAATATACATATCAGAGTACATTGGAACATAATTACAGCGGAAGATAAATACAAAAAAAATGTAATATACTACAGCGGAAGAACACAGCGGAAGGCTCTCTATCTCCGGACACAGCTTTAAGCTTCAACCCAGAATCCTGTTTAATATATCTGCAAAAATAGCTACCCGACTGCCCGTGTGGAAAATATGGGCACCCGAGTTTGCCAGTGGACAAACTACAGGTTAGTCATGGGACTGGTGTGAGAATTCTACTTAACCTATATAATATAATAAGGCTAATCACAGGACCACGCCACTTTCGCGGAACGGGTTTTCTCCTATAGATTGCCAGTGCATGACTAAAGTAAATCGTCAAAATAACGCAATGCTTTTTAGAAAAATGAAACCATTATAAGACCCAAGTCCCATCACACAATGCAACGCAAACCGGAGGATAGGGTTTTACCTTATAATGATCAAAAGATGCTTGATACGATAAACACGGTATTATATAATAATAGTGTGCAACCAATTTGAAATACATCAAAGTAAATGTATTAATCCTAGACGGCATGAGTGCCCCATCCCACTATGTCGCCATATATAGGTATACAATCAAAACCGCGTGATGTCGTATTGGAAATTTGGGTTTCCATCTAAGTCAAGGCTAGGGAGGAGATCCTTACCGATTTGAGACACTCCAGCAAATGCCCCAGGATTGGTACTCTGTCCAACCCTTGGATAGCTGCAGGGCCGGTCCACACTTACTTTTGTGGATTAGAAATGCCTGAACACACGTTCCCCGGTCCTTTTGGACCTATAATACGGCCAGTGGCGACCGCATAAACCCGAGGCCTCGAAAAATCCAACAACCACAATGAATAAATGCCAGCGCTGGTAGGTCCCTAGCACTACTCTAGCTAGAAAGAAACGTGTGCACTCCCTGCGTTCCCTTCTCCCGTTTTAGACTCTACCGGGCTGTGAGGCTCGCGAAGTCACGATATACACAAAGCTATGCCTAAATAGACTGTGCTTTGATCATCAACCACAAGGCCTTCTTTTCAACAAAGCCTTGATCAATTGCATCTTAGCATGCCACATTGTCAGACTCTACCATATCATTGATCATCTACCGATATATATATAACCTCTAAGCTCATATGTCTTAGAGAAGGGGGTTAAATGAAGAATAAATTCTCCACCACCAAACAGAAATATATAATCATTAGCGTTCAACAAATACAGTAGAAAAGAATACAATGTCAGACACACAATCCATTTACAAGTCCGCTCTGGGTCTGAGCGAAACAACGTGTCCGTCGATCTCCAAATACATTTGGACGATCATTACCAAATACCTTGCCTTGGGGTGTCCAGTCCCAATTCAAGATACCAGTCATCATCATCCCAACGATGTGAAAACTTCGGTCTTCAGTTTCCATCTTCATCTTCGACTCTTGATCGTCGTGATGATTATTCAGAATGGGTTAAACCCGGTCTTTCTGAATAACTCGCGTATTTTGTGCTTAAAAATCAAATATTGGAAAATCACACATTACGCCACATTTCCCACTCAGAATATTCTTTTAATAAGATATTCATATTAAAAGATTCTCATTAATTTTATCAAAGATAAATTAATAAATTTAATCATAAATCTTCCTTAAAAGATTTATTAAAAATACTAAATTTGATTTAATATCAAAAATCATTTTCACAAGATTATTTATTTTAAAGAATAAATCTTCTTTTAAACGGGTTAAAGAACTCGTGTCCTTTAAACACAGTTCACGATAAACCCATAACTCAATTTCCAAAATATGGAATTCCACAGAAATCAATCAATACATAATCGATGTGAATTTCTGTATCGGGCTAACAATATACATGGAATAACGGCAAAGCCTCTTAAATTCCATATATAATATCGGTCTTCTATTACAGAAGCCCATCTCGATTATTACCAATCGAATTTTCCACTTAATTCCGATTTAATTTTATTAAATTGGAAAACTAGATTTTTAGGAAATGCTCTTTTTAAATCTATAAAATAGATTTATAAATTCCAAATAATAATTTCAATGTAAATTGGATTAAAGGAGAAATGTCATTTAAAAACACCGTCCACGATAAATCCACTTCACATCTCAATTTATTTCATATCATAAAATAAGATTTGCAAATTCTAATAATCTTAAATAAAAGATTTCTCTTTAAATATTTATTATTATAAGAAAAACGTATTTTAAAGATAATCATTGAAAAATATTCTTTATATAAAAGATTTTTACCTTTTACAAATATTCTTTGTTTAACATATACTTAATTAAAATATATATATATATATATATATATATTTAACTAAAAAGAATTTCTAATGTAAAAATATTCTTATTTAAAAGAACATCTGAATCGAAATGCGACTCAACCATTTACCATATAATTTGGATTATATGGATTTAACACACATCATATATAAAAATAAAAATGTAATTATCAAGTCATCCATTTACATCCAAAGTGTAAATTCCAACTGTGTAAGCGTTAAAATTAAATAATAACGCTCATCACAGCCTGTCGATCTAACGATCAACATACAACTAAATATTGGGATTAGTGTATGTTAATTTTCGTCCCAACACCCGTGTGGGGTTTCATCCAACAAACAAATAATTAATTCATTTGTGCACTTGGGCGATGTGTGAAAATTATCGACCCAATCACATAAACAAGTCAGGTAACTTGTTTATGGCAGTGTAAAACACAATATATAACACGACGATAAAACTGTCTCTTTTTATTCCTATTCTTTTTATTGCATGTAAAATGTCAATAAAGATGAATTCTTTATTTCTATTCTTTTATCGCATCTAAAATGAGGATAAAAATAAAATCTTTATTTCAATTCCTTTCATTGTAAATAAATGAAAAGAAAAATGTAATCTTTTAATTCCATTGTAATAGGGAATACAATTAATAACAAAATATAACTTTTCATTTCATGCTTTATTCGCACTAGAGAATGCAAATAAAGATTCAGCTTTTTGATTTGAGGTTTATTTACAACGAGGAATGTAAATAGAAATTTTAACTTTTCATTTCATAATTTATTTGCAATAAGGATTGCAAATGAAAATGGATCTTATATTCTCATGTTGTATTTGCGTTGAGTAATGCAAATAAAAATGTAATACTTAATTTCTACTTTTATTTACATCAAGAAATGTACATAAAAGAACAACTTTTTATTTTATGTCTATTTACATCAAGTGAAGTAAATAAATAAAAATGTAACCTTATTTTAATGCTTTGTTCGCATTTAAAAACATGCCACAAAAATGTAACGTTTGTTTTACTAAATTTGTTTGCATCTAAATTTGCAAACAAAATGTAATTTTTATCTTCTTGTTTGTTTGCGACTAAGCTTGCAAACAACAATGTAATTTTTCTTATCTTCTGGTTTTATTTGCATGATAGAATGCAAATAAAAATGTATATTCTATTTTCTACATTTCATTTGCATTGTAGAATACAAATAAAAAATATAATTTTTATTTTATGTATTGTTTACATTGTGGAATGCAACAAAATGTATTTTTTTTTTATGGTTTGTTCACATTGTGAATGCGAACCAAAATGTAAATCTTATTTTTTTAATGTTTTGTTCGCATTATGAATGCGAGCAAAAATATAAATCTCATTTTTTTAAAAGTTTTGTTCGCATTGTGAATGCGAACAAAAATGTAAATCTTATTTTCTTATGTTTTGTTCGCATTGTGAATGCGAGCAAAAATATAGATCTTATTTTCAAAAAGTTTTGTTCGCATTGTGAATGCGAACAAAAATGTAAATCTTAATTTTTTTTTCTATGTTTTGTTCGCATTGCGAATGCGAGCAAAAATAAAAAAAATGTTAATTTTATTTTTTTTATGTTTTGTTTGCATTGTGAATGCAAACAAAAAGGTCAATTTTATTTATTTCATGTTATATTTACATTGAAGAACACAACAATAAAAAAAATAACTTATTTCCTATGTTAGATTTGCATTAGTGAATGCAAATAAAAGAACAAATTTTGTTTTAATGCATAATTGCATTTGTGAGTGCAATTAAAAGCGCAAATTTATTTTCAGTGCATATTTGTATTTGTGAATACAAATAAAAAGTGAACTTTTGTTTTCAAAGTTTTATTTGTATTCGAGGATACAAATAAAGGACATATTTCATTTTAATGTTTTATTTATATACGTAAGTACAAATAAAAGGGACAAACTTTATTTTCTATGTTTACTTGTATTTGTGAATACAAATAAAAAGAACAAATTTTATTCCAATGTTTTATTTGTATATGTAAATACAATAAAAAGAACAAATTATATTTCAATGTTTTATTTGTATTTGTGAATACAAACAAAAAGAACAAATTATATTTCAATGATTTATTTGTATATGTAAATACAAATAAAAAGAACAAATTATATTTCAAAGTTTTATTTGTATTTGTGAATACAAACAAAAAGAACAAATTTTATTTCAATGTTTTATTTGTATATGTAAATACAAATAAAAAGAACAAATTATATTTCAAAGTTTTATTTGTATTTGTGAATACAAACAAAAAGAACAAATTTTATTTCAATGTTTTATTTGTATATGTAAATACAAATAAAAAGAACAAATTATATTTCAATGTTTTATTTGTATTTGTAAATACAAATAAAAAGAACAAATTATATTTCAAAGTTTTATTTGTATTTGTGAATACAAACAAAAAGAACAAATTTTATTTCAATGTTTTATTTGTATATGTAAATACAAATAAAAAGAACAAATTATATTTCAATGTTTTATTTGTATTTGTGAATACAAACAAAAAGAACAAATTTTATTTCAATGTTTTATTTGTATATGTAAATACAAATAAAAAGAACAAATTATATTTCAAAGTTTTATTTGTATTTGTGAATACAAATAAAAGGACAAACTTTATACTTACATACATTTCTAACTATAATGGCATTTACAATGATATGACATTTCATACCATAATGACATTTGAATGGTCATTTATTATGTTTCAATGTATCAATTTAAATATGACAATTCAATGTAAAAGATACTTTCCTATTTTTCATCGCTAACACAACCAATTTGACATTTTACTAATATAACATTCATAATAAAGGTGACAATTTTAATTCGTTAATTCTAATCTCAACAAGGAATGACACTTTAAGTGATAAATGTAAATCTTTCACTTTCAATCTAATTCACATGGAAATGTATTGACAAAAATCTAATATTTTATTCCATTCAAAAACGCATGTAGATTTCATCATCGAGTTCCATCTTTTAATTACAATGAAAATTGCATCGTCAACTTAAATCTCTTATTTGATTACAAATGCAACATAAAGATTCAATCTGTATATGTCATTCAAACGCAACATAAAGATTCAATCTTTACATTGGATTATTTCATAAAGACTCTAAAGTTATGTTTATTTTTCATTTTTTTTCTTCTTAATTTCATGTTTGCACAAAACGCTAAAATAATATTATAATTCATGTTTAACAATAACGCTAAAATTTGATTAAAATTATGTGCTTACAGTGAATGCTAAAATTTAATGTATAACAACACATCATTTGGTGTCTACACGTAGCGATGATACCAAACATGAACAAAATATAGATCTATTTAGAATAGATCTAAGTATACATGAATAATTCAACATCCAAAACTCAAAGCATAGCAAATGTGATTACAAATAAACAATGAAATTTCAATGCGAACATAGATCTAGCTAACGCAGATATATTAATTAAGAAAAATAATTAAATTAAATTAAATTAAATTAAATTTTAAATTTAGAATTGCTCACCTTGGATATTAAATCAAAACTGAATCAAAAGGATCAGAGATTGTACACAACAAATCTTGAATGTTATGTTGCGTGTCGTTGTCCCAATATCACAAACGTTGTTGCGTTCTGAATCGGATTGAATCAAAAACACATTTTGAATAATTAAAATTAAGATTAGAAATGAAATCAAGCATTGCAAATTGATAAAATAAAATTTATATAACCTTTGAATTGTTCAAATCTTTGAATCACGATAACTTGAGCTACGGTTGACGGTTTTGGGTGCCGTTTGTTGGAGGATGGAGTGCTTGGAGAGGTGGATATTCAGCTGGAAGGGGGTGGGATGCGGTTGCAAGGAGGAGGAGCAGCGGATCCATAAAGTCAGCGGACTTGGAGAGGTGATTCGAGAGCTACGGGCAACGGTTTGATGTGAAATTGGTCGGAGAAGAAAGAGGAGGAGAAGAGCTTGAAAAACTTCCAAAGGATGGGGATCTAAAAGTGAGTGGATTAGGAGATAAGGAGGAGAGAAGGAGAAGAAGACATGGCGGCTACGGGTTCAGGTGCGTGAGTTTCTGATCGGGAAGAAGAGATGCCTCGGTTTGCGTGTACATTTATAATATTTTATTAATTTATTATCCATTAAAGGCCCGTTTTGCAACTTTGTCCAATTTCAGCCCAACGACTGTCGTTCTTAAGGTTTTGACACCTTCTGAACGCAATGGAATGGGTCTCGGGGCCCAATTTCGAAATTTGTACATATTTTATTTAAAATTCCATTAAAAATTAATTAAATAAATATTTACCGTACATTTACATATGCCGGGGCCACATACGGACTCCGAAAAATCCAGAAAAATTATTTTTGGCTTTCTTATGACGATACGGTTCTAACGAGACTAATTTCATCGAATTCTGAGACAGTTGAAAAAATGTCTATTTTTAAGGCGTTTAAATTTAACTGAAATAGTCAAAACACATTTTCTTTTCCCACGCTCACATATTAATTCGAAAAATTTTGAAAATTGAAACCTAGCAATAATTTGACATTCCGGTTCCAACAAAAGTGATTTCGTCGAAAACTGAGGTCGTTTGAAAAACGACTATTTTTAAGGCCAATATATTTAATATTAAAAATATATTTTTAAACAAATAAATCCTGAAACTCAAAATATATAAGTGTTTACTGTTTTTCAATGTAGAAACATCATTCTGAACTCAATGGAAATGGTTTTGATTTCAAATTCCTTCGTATGCAAAAAGTAGCATTTTGACCTTTATAAATTTCATAGCGACCTTTCTAAATATTGAATTGGCCATAACTTTTGATTTCCGCTATGAAATTTCAATTTTTCGGATTCGTTGGAAAGATATTTTTAAATAGATTCTAATATTTTTGGTTTCACTAAAATCCGTTAAATTTTGCATCCTGTACGGTCAGTCAAAGTTCAAGTTTGACTTTTCAAACTACCGCGCTATTTCTAACTCTTTTGTTAATTAAAATTAAATCATTCATTCTAACTTCGATTTAAATCAAATTTGTGATCATTATTATTTAAATAAATTATTTTATATTGTCAAAATTCATTAAAATTTTCTAAAATAAAATTTTTAAATTGGTCCTGATTTTTGCGGGTTGTTACAGTTTTCAATGAAATTAATTTCATTGTGACCACAACGTTAAGACATAGCAGTATATACAATATCATTACGTTTGAAATTTATATGTGACGATTTGAATTTTACAGTTATTGAAAAATAACGGTTAGCGCAGAATTTTAACATCGTAATAAAATAAATAATACGAAAACTTAAATGCTAAGAAGTAATCCACGTACACACCTACCCATCTCTTAAGCTCTAAACAACTAAAAATATTAGTACCTAACCTACCCTAAAGATTGACGTGCGCAGCTAAAGATGAAGACACACATGCTACCATATGCTTATATGAAAAGAAAATACAATACAAAGTCTAAGAAGCCTATACTGTATTGATAAATTTTTGCACAGGCCTCTTATTTCCTTTCCCTTGAAGTATGCAGATGCCTACTCTACTCCTCTTTTCACTTTAAGTCGCACATGCAAACATCAAATGCACAGCTACCCTAAGTATTTAGGTACTAACGAGCGTACGAGAATACACAGCTACCTATTTTCAATGCAGTACAGTAGTGAAGTGAAAATTCAGCAAAAATATATTCTTAGCTCAGGCAATATGACATTATGACTACACTCTCCTACTCTATTTACAGAACTACACAAGCACGGCTACTCTAAGCAAATATACAACTAACCTTCTTACTGTACCTTCTAATAACTGGGCCCAAACTACAATCTTACTTAACCTCAAAGCTATGTATTTTCACAACAAAGTAAAATCAAACAGTTATATGAAATGAAAGCTGATGACACCCGGAGCAGTCCTAGATTATAACCATGCAGACCTAGCAACGACTGGAACTTGGGGGCCAAGTACCGCTTCCTTATAAATACCCACGAACCCATTTCCTTTCTTCCATCTGAAGTGAATAATAAAATTAAAAATAAAGAAAATAGGGCGATTGTTATTTAGATAACCAAACACAAATGGAACAAGCAGTGACTCGGAAAATAAAGTGGGCAGTGTGAACTAGGTTGGACGCAAACAGTATGGAGTGGGAAACAAACACACTTGCATATGGAAGATATAAAGTAAGCATGGAAATTATTTGCATGGGGTATGTGAGGGAAGGGGATGCGGTTGTAATTTCAGTAAGGTGTTGGTAGCGGGTGTTACTGCAGGAGATTTTTAATGGGGAGTGGGTGTTCAAGTGACTCATGTATATCCGAGTAGAGTCGGCGTAGGGTGTTGGATCATGACGGAGGGGAATGGTGAAGGCCAGTATTTGGGCGATGTCAGCAAGGACGACATGGGTGCATAGCCATTGAAGTGGCGATGAATGGAGAAGGGGAAGCGCAGTGGAAAGGTGAAGAAGAATTTTAAAGAGTAGAAGGAAGCCGCGTGTAGTAGAACGGAGATCAGCTGTAGAACGTGAAACACAGATGTTTTCAAAGTACAGCGCTGGGGAATTGTCTTCGAACATGAAGCAGGGCAGGCAGTTTTAGAAAAACAATAAAGTATATATTGCGTAAATCATGATATTAAATATGCCTAAGTTGGATTGTGAATGCCTAATGATTTTACTACATGCCTAATCCAAGTGATTTTAATGGGTGCAGTGATTAACATTTTAAATATAAGTTTATGTACATGGAACAGTAAGAAGAAAGGTATATTACGCGGCCATTTATTTAGAAGTTAAGTTAGTTTCAAAATCCCTAATTAAAACTGTAACTAACGTAAATAACTTCTAGGGAACATAGCATCAGTATTGTTTCGGTGAATAATTTACATAGACCTGGAGAAATTCATAATGTGCCTAACTATGGTTGTTTAATGGTGCTTAATTAGGATTAGTACATAGTTATTAGGTGATAACATATATTAAGTGGATAGCTATAAAGTGCCCTATATATGGTGTTTATACATGCCTGGGAAGGTGTTCACGTGCGCCCATTTATGTTTTACGTAGCCGACTTTTGTATAGTTATGTTATATTAACTATGCCTAATTACAATTAGATGCACCTAACCTTTGATTTTACATAGCCTGCTTTATAAATATGGCCAATCCTACATTCAACGGGGAAGAATAAAATTAACATGCCAACCCTAATTCAACGCGTCTAGTTGTAATTATTTTGGAGTTTCAAGTACACGATTTCAAAAAAAAACAAATAACAATAAAAGATTTTTATTAAGCGTTAATTAATTTAAACCGACATGTATAAATTTTTGTAACATATCTACATGTTATTAGAATTCGACAATACCAGAGATGTTGGAAACGTGTCGGCGAACTTTTTGCTACAAAGCTGGTTAGGACACAGTTTCTATCCCATTTATATTTATATAAGTCGGGTTTAATTTGTGTGTATGCTATGGTTGTTTATTTTGGATTATTACTACATATATTTGTTGATATTGATTGAACCGATTAAATTAAAAGTTTGTTTAGTTTAATTGAAATCGATTGTTATTTTAACGGTCATAACCGATCAAGGTAACTTACCTTGTTGGTCATGTTTATAATCATATAAACATATAGATTTAGGATTGGATGTTTAAATTACTATTTGATTATTTGGATTATATCTATATGATTTTATTTGAGGTAACATATTTGGATGCAGAGAAAAATAGGTTGGAGGGATCCAATTGGATTCCTCAAATATATTATCTGTTATTTATTTTCATATCATCATTATATGAACTGTTCTGATTCGATGATTGATTTGGGTGTTGATCGTTGACTAGAAATTCAACGTTTGTTTTGTTTTGACCAGTGGGCATTATTGGTTAAGTAATTGGCAGCAGTTGACCTAAAAATCATTCGTCTTATAAATAGTGATTTACAGTCAGGTGAATCGACATAGATGAAGTTATAAAATTTATTTTATAACCGAAGGTGGATTTTTAAATATGTTATTTTGAATAAAAGTATATTAAAAGGAAATAATAATTATTTATTATATAATTTTATAAGTGAGTATTAAATGGTTTATACTATAAATACTTATATTAATCGAATTTATAAGCAAATGAACAGAAAGTATATAACAGTTAAGAGTGGATTAATTATTTCTAAGAAACAACCGAATGAAATTTATCTAAATTAATTATATTATTAATAAATTTAAAGGAGGAGTTAATTGGGATTGGTTAAAGAAATAACCGTGTTCTTGAGTTGACTATATAATCGTTTTAACTGGAATTGATTATTTTATTAGTTTCTTAACAGAACGAAGTGGTTAACGAATAATTGTTTCAATAAGATTTTAAAAAGGTATTTCATATTTATTTTCAGTTAATGGGGAAGTAAATGATTAATTTAGTTAGCAATAATTTAAATGAATACTGTTTAAATGAAATCATTTAATAAATCAAGTGGTAATGAAATAAAATTATAGTGTGGAAATTTTTTATGAATGGGTTATGTTAAAACCCGAGTTTTATGAATAAAAGTTATAAAAGGGATTTTTAAGGAATATTGGTTTAAACTAGATGTTTACTTAAATTAAGTAAAAAGAAGTTGAGATGAAGAGGAGTTTATATTAAACTCGAATTTATAAATAAGGTTTGTAAAGAAAGGCATGGAGCTAAAACATTGGGTTCGAATTAGAAATACTTAATTGTGAGATTAAGTGAAATGAATGGAATTGAATGAGATTTCAAAAAGGGAAATGGTTGAGTGACATAAAAGTGGAATAATATGGGTTAATAAGGAGTTAAGAAAAGATTAGAATTTGATTGGAGATTAGTTGAGTTGAACGACTCCTTGAGTGTCGATCAGATAATGGTTTCAACCTTCGAGGTCGATATTTAGGAAGATATTCACTTACAAGTTTTCGATTAGGACTAATGAATGTCGAAGTAATAAGAATATAAAGAGATATTGAGAAAATACAACGATATTTTTGGGATGTGAGAAATTAACGAGATATTTTTAAATAAGTTATTTAAAGAGGGAGTATAGTTATTGTTTTTAAGAAATGAAACGAAAAGTGATTTCGTAACGATGTTTTTACGTGAAATATGTTGAAACCAAAGTTGGGAATATCTATATATGATTTAGTTCTGATGTGTTTTAAATAGTTTTTTAGAATACTTTTATAATAAGATAAGAAGTTATCACTATGTTTTAAATATCGAAATATTAAGAAGTTTTAAATTATTTTAACATAAAAGGCCAAGTGATTCTGAGTACTGAACCAATGAACTCATTTTTATTTTCATGATTGAGTGATTATTATTTGATAGTTAAATAACCAACTATCAAATTTGGATAATACGATTGTTGGTACGGAAAGATCGGGATCGAATTTATATTCGAAAACCATTCCGAACTAGCAAATATGAAATCGTCAAACATGCAGATTGAAGCTCGAGCAGTGAAGACCGTGGATCTTCATAAGAGAAAGAATGACCAATCGAATCTCTCTGGCATGCATCCAGAGTTATTTGATTTGTGATTCTGACGTGGTTGAAATCGACGGATTTGCAAGGACTACCCGCTACTGATCTAGGATGCAGTAGGAGAGTGCCTTCGGTTTGTCCAATCCCAAGACAACTTTATGGATGGATGTCTGACAGAGTATTTCCAAAGGGATTATGTACGTTGATTTCTTCAAACGTACGAAGTTGGTGGCAAAAAAGGGAAACTTTTTTAGCCTAACAATCTAATTATTTTTCTGGAAATCAATTAGTGATTTCTGATGGATCTGATGATGTGGCATCCAAAGTGAATGGTGGGGTGCTATATTGAAATGGTAGTTCAAACCTCAAGCCTCACAACCGGGAAATGACATGTGATGCCCCGCCCCGCACCAACCGACATTTACTCCAAAAGTGCGTTGTACACATGTCCAGTTAGCACGGGACGGATCGTCAGAAGAAAAAGGGAAGAAGGAAATGAACTAACAAGGAACCTGTAAAATGTCTCACAGCGCATGGAACAAAATATAATAACAACATACTTGACATAAAACATGCGAGACAGTGCATAAGCTGAAAACAACTAACATAGCAGCGGAAAATCCAAGTACAGCTTATGATCCAAAGTTAAACACTATTACAACTTTTCAAGGTGTCTCAAAAGCAAAAGCAAGATAAAGGAAGTACACTACTAATGCCCAAGTAGCGACCACCAACGACACAGGGAGAATATCTATATATCATACGTGGAAGCCTCCTGCTCGCCTCCGAATCAGCTACTCGCGCATCACCAGCTAACCTGTCTCTAGTCTGCTCGTGTGAGCACCCAGAGTAATAAGAGGAGACATAAAACTCTGGGTCAGACATAAAGCCTGGTATGAGCGATAAGCATCTAAACAGAACAATAATAGGTAGACTAAAACATACCTGAACCTGGACCTGCAACCAAAGAGTTAGCACTACATACTGTACAACACTCTACGGTGCCATTCAAATGGTGTAAAGGTAACGGGGGTGGGGGTGTGCATGTCATAGTGATGGAAAACAATCAAACATAGCAACCATCCTCACATCTCTCACTCAGTGCATAAAGCATACGATATTCACCACTTCGATTACCCAACATACCTTGCTATGATCACTTTGCCCCATGAAGTCATAAATGGCTTCACTGCAATGATACATAGCCACTAATCCTTCTCTATGTCCACTTTGCCCCATGGAGTCACAATGACCCCACTGCGTTGGCTCATAGCCTCACTAATCCTTTATTATGTCCACTCTACCCCATGGAGTCACAATGACCCCACTGCACTGGCTCATAGTCTTACTACGCATCACTTTGCCCCTCGAGTCATAATGACTCTACTGCACTGATAACGTAGTCTTGCTACCATCACCTTGCCCCTCGAGTCATAATGACTCTACTGCACTGGTAAGTAGCCCTTCATCCATTTTCAGTGGTGAATCGAAGTTATGAACGTCGACAACTCCTTAGCACACGTCCCGCAGCAAAGCCCAACCATGAAGTGAACTCATTGGTCCCCAACTGGATCCTGAGCTCTAACTTCCATTTGGACTACCTTTGCATCTCGGGTTATGGGTCATCACCGGATCGGTTCAGATCCCCTATTAACCATCAGTTCGGTTCGGATCGGTGTGCTCCTCCTTCGCTTGATCGGATCGGGTTATCATCACCTCAGCGGATCGGATCGGGTCTCCATGTCCAATCGCCATCATCGGTTCGGGTCGGAGTCCTCCAATGTGCCACAGTTCAGATCGGCTTCTTCTAATCAACTCGGCTCGGGTCGTAGTCTCCAAACCTTGTCGTAGTACATTGGTTCGGGTCGGGTACTATGGCGGATTGGGTCGGAGAACATCAGGCGGGTCGGATCGGACGATGCATGCCACGAGAAGAACGAATAGATCGAAGAATGAAGTGTGGGAGCGAATCGGGTCCTCCCTCCGTTCCGATCCGGATCGGTCTGTTCTCTGCACTTTTCCAGCAAGCAGTTTTACGCCACTCGACGGCGTTTTCGACTATTCCAACTATTCTAATCAATCACAAAGCATACCATACAGTCATAGCAACATGCATAATCAACCACAAACATCAAAACAACAATATAATAGGTTAAAATGGATCAAACATAGCCAAAACCCCATATTTCCCCTTAAGCATGTTTAGGTGAAACTAATGATGTGATTAGCAGAACTTAACCAAATTAACCCAAATTCATATCAGAGGTCTAAAACATCATTTCGAATTTTATAAACATTTTTCCAGAATTTTATCATGTTTAATTAGCCATAATTAGTGAGGAACTATGCAAATCACTCACCATAGCCACAAATAAACTTAAATCTGAAATAAATCTCTGATTTGATGTGAATCCCAATGCTAAATAGTAGCTCCAATGTTGATTTGGTGTAGATCTCCCTTGATTTGATGTTGCTAAGCTTAATCCTTGGTTAAAAGATGATTTGGAGGTGATTTAGAGGTTGGAGGCCATTTTTAGGGTTTCTTGGAGATAAGTGGAGTCTAGAAAACTGAAATGCAATGATTCTCTAACTCCTTTCAGCCTCCCCATAACTCTAATCCCGAAATGGCTTATGGGCCCATTCACTAATCACCCTATTTGGCCCGGTTAAGCAGTTTTTCACCTTCCAAACCTTATTTTAGCCATATCTCCCAAACGGTAAGTCTGTTTTTCACATATGACCACTCTATGGAAAGGTAAACCATCAAACGAATCTAATGGAAGCGGTTTTAGGTAAAAATTCCTTTCCAATCAAAAGTTATGTCCAAAACAAGATCAGCTAGGGGCAAAATGGTCATTTAAAAATCGACAAAAATCATGAATATGGGAAATGAGTCTAATGGTTGTTTCCCAAAGTTACATGACCATACGAGCATATGGGAAAGAAATAAATATTCTACGATCCTTCGGTGCGTAGAATGCGGGTTGTTACATGACAAAAATCGGGCAGGCAACATGGCTATGTGGGTCGCTCCCATTAGGGTGTATAATCACCAATCTAGAGAAATTTCATTTCCTTCTTTAATCTATTCGATGTTGTCCCTTTTCAGGAAACGGTTGCTGATCCCAACCGTTGGTGATATACATTCGATACACTTAAGCGAAATGAATGGTCGATCATGTGTGGGCCGGGTTGCAAGAGTTCTTGTTGAACCCAATGTATTTCCCTGTAGAGATACACTATCGGTGGGTGGTTCTGTAGCTTGTCATAGTCGGAATCCAATCTCCAATAAGCGCTCGCGGTTTTGATTGTATGGTATATATGTAGAGCGTGAGATGCAAGCATTCTGCTAGATTGATATTTATTTGTATTTAGACACTATTATAATATCAGAAAAGATATTGATTTCAAAAATGTTTTGGGTTATCGTAAGGTTAAAACCGTCTGTGTTTATGTGTGGATTTGGTCTTACAATTATCCATTTCTTTCGAAAACGTTTTGAACTTTAAAATCAAGTTGGATGATCCTCCTTAAACTTAGTGTGTTCTTCTCACTTTGGTTCACCAGACTGACCTTGTATTTGTAATGCTCAGGTTAGACCGGGTTGTACAAGTCCATGCTATCGGATGTTACGAATTTCAGAAGACGTGCTAGAGGAGTTTAGATGTATTAGTATTTATTCCGCTGTGTGTTTATATGAGGATAGATATCTATAATTGTCCAGATATATTGATGTACTATGAGGTTGTAAGTATTTTTCAAGCTCTCAATAAAGATTATTTTTATGTTATATTTTGTTCCACTGCAATGTGAGACTTTATGTTGTATTGGTTCATCACCTTCTTCTTCTATTTTAATATTTCTTTCTTTCTTTTCTCACCCTCTAACTTATTTCTATTAACATTTCGGTGTTTTTGGTGTTTGGAAGGTCGGCATAAGATATGGTAAATGTATTTATGTCGATTTTTCGGGGCCGAAAAGTTTTGGGTCGTTATAATGGTATCAGAGCTATTCGTTTAGCAATAACCTTGACTCTGTGGCGTAACTTGATAGGGATGGGGTTAGTAATACTTTAGATTGAGTTTGAGTGTATATATTTGAGAGCGCGTATTTGTAGATTTTACGTAAAAATATTTTATATTGTGTTATTTTATCCGTTCGATTTTGAACTGGCAACTGGTACAATAATGTTTTATAAAGATGGCCAAATGGAATAATTTTGGCCAAATTATATTTTTATATAGAAGAATAAATAATTTTATCAAATTGTTGAGATGTTGGTTTGTTTAATCGATTTGAATGAAATTCAAATTGAATTAAAACTTGAAATGATTTAATATTGAAAAGGTGATTTCAGTATGAAGATGAGAATCAATAAGATCAGAATTTGAAGTAAACTAATTAGAAATTCAATTAGTTAATTGAGTTTGGAGTTAAGACTAAACTTGGTTAAGTGGAATTGAAAATGGATATCGAAAATTAAATCGACTTGGGATTTGGTAATTTAAATTAATAATAATTGAATGGAAATCGAAGGGATATTAATCGATTGATAATTAAGGTATGTTAATCCAAGTAAATATTAATATCGAATACAAATCCAAAATTGATTAGGTTATGTTGGAGGTTCACTGTTGTTGATTAGTTGTTAGATCAGTTGAGTATAAATTCAGAAACGATTTAGTGTAAGAGTGAAATGAATTATTTTCCAATTTATAATAAATTGGATTTCAAAAAGTTAAGGAGATTTAGAGCATTTTTCCTACCTTAGTAATTTCGGGGACGAAATTCTTTTAAGGGGGAAGGAATGTAACGTCCCGTATATTTGGTAGTCAAGTATGTATATTAATCCTTTAAAATGCCGATTTGGAATTTTATATGGATTTATAATATATAATTCATTTATATAACAAAGTTCGAACGTATAATTTATATATAATTATAAAACAAACTCGAAATATCGCGGTAGTTCGTAATTTACGACTTGAACTTCAATTGAATATACAGAATCCAATATAAGTTAGAATTTTGTGAAACAAGAAATGTTTAAATCAATTTGTAAATAATTTTCTAATGAAAAAGAAAAATCGAGATTTAAGCTTATAGATTGTTTGTTATGTCCAATTCAAATTTTCGAATAGTCGCTATGGAATTCATTAATAAACAATAACGTTTATTTAAATGAATATAAGCGGTTTTTATATATTTGGGTATAGTTTTAACTCGGAATTTTTAATATTGAGTTTAAATTATATATTAGTTTATTTTAAAGTTGTGTAATATTAACTATATGATAATAATAAGTTATTATTATTTAAATTGAATTGTTTTGGATTTGATCGATATTATATAGGCCTTTAGAACCTTTTCAAACAACCTCCATTTTCGACGAAATGAATTTTATTGGAATGCATATAGCTAGTTGTCGCTAGATTTCCAGTTTGGGTGCCAATCAAAGTTGTTTTATCTATGCGTGCATTTTAAAGGTGAACTGATAAATTAAAATAATGTCGTAGTGCAAACGAAGTCGGTTTTCAATGGAATTAATTTCATTGTGACCGCAACGTTAAGACATAGCAGTATATCCAATTTCGCTACGTTTGGAATCTATATGTGACGATTGAATTTTACGGTTATCGAAAAATAACAGTTAGCGGTGAATTTTAACGCCATAATAAAATAAATAATACGAAAACTTAAATGCTAAGAAGTAATCCACATACACACCTATCTATCTCTTAAGCTCTAAACAACTAAAAATATTAGCACCTAACCTACCCTAAAGATTGATCTACGTGGTTAAAGATGAACACACACAGGCTACCATATTCTTATACGAAAAGAAAATACCATACGAAGTCTAAGAAGCCTATGTTGTATTGATAAATTTGTGCATAGGCCACCTATTCCTTTCCCTTGAACTATGCATATGCCTACTCTACTCCTCTTTTCACTTCAAGTCGCACATGCAAACTTCAATTGCACAACTACCCTAAGTATTTAGGTACTAATCCACGTACGAGAATGCATATCTACCTATTTTCAATGTAGTACAGTAGTGAAGTGAAAATTCAGCGAATATATATTCTCAGCTCAGGCACTATGACATTATGACTACACTCTTCTACCCTATTTACGGAACTACACAGGCACAACTACTCTAGGAAAATTTACAGCTAACCTTCTTACTGTACCTTCTAATAACCGAGCCCAAACTACCTTCTTACTTAACCTCAAAGCTATGTATTTTCACCATAAAGTAAAATCAAATAACTATAAGAAATGAAAGCTGATGACACCTAGAGCAGTCCTAGACTATAGCCATGCAGACCTAGCAGCGACTGAAACTTGGGGGCCAAGTACTGCCTCCTTGTAAATACCCACGAACCCATTTCCTTTCTTCCATTTGAAGTAAATAATAAAAATAAAGAAAATATGGCGATCGTTATTTAGATAACTAAACACAAATGAAACAAGCAGCGACGTGGGAAATAAAAGGGGCAGTGTGAACTAGATTGGACGTAAATAGTATGGAGTGGGAAACAAACACACTTGCGTGGGGAAGATATAAAGTAAGCATGGAAATTACTTTTGTGGGGTATGTGAGGGGAAGGGATGTGGTTGTAATTTCAGTAGGGTGTCGGTGGCGGGTGTTAGAGCAGGAGATTTTTGAAGGCGAGTGGTTGTTCAAGTGACGCGTGCATATCCGAGTGGAGTCGACGCAGGGTGCTAGATCAAGACGGAGGAGAATGGTCTTGGGTGATGTCAGCAAGGATGACATGGGTGCATGACCATCGAAGTGGCGATGAATGGAGAAGGGGACGAGCAGTGGAAAGGTGAAGAAGAAATTTAAAGTGTAGAAGGAAGTTGCATGTAGTAGAACAGAGATGGACTGTAGAACGTGAAACACAGATGTTTTCGAAGTACAGCGCTGGGGAATTGTCTTTGAACATGAAGCAGGGCAGGTAGTTTTAGGAAAACAATAAAGTATATATTGCGTAAATCACGATATTAACTATACCTAAGTAGGATTGTGAATACCTAATGATTTTACTACATGCCTAATCCAAGCGATTTTAACGGGTGCAGTGATTAACATTTTAAATATAAGTTTATATACGAGGAACAACTTATATGGACGGATGTATGACAGAGTATTTCCAAAGGGATTACGTAAGTTGATTTCTTCTAACATACGAAGTTGGTGGCAAAGAAGGGAAACTTCTTTAGCCTAACAATCTGAGTATTTTTTGGGAAATCAATTAGTGATTTCCGATGGATCTGATGATGTGGCATCCAAAGTGAATGGTGGAGTGCTATCTTGAAATGGTAATTCAAACCTCAAGCCTCACAACCGGGAAATGACAAAAATCAGACAGGCAGCATGTCTATGTGGGTCGCTCCCGTGTATAATCATCCATCTTGAGAAATTTCATTTCCTTCTTTAATATATTCAATGCTATCCCTTTTCGTGAAACAGTTGCTGATCCCAACTGTTGGTGATATACATTCGATACACTCAAACGAAATGAGTGGTCGGTCATGTATGGGCCATGTTGCAAGACGTTCTAGTTGAACCCAGTGTATTCCCCTTTAGGGATACACTATCGGCAGGTGGTTCCATACCTTGTCATAGTTGGAATCCAATCTCGAATAAGGGCCCGCGGTTTTGATTGTATTTTATATATGGGGAGCGTGAGATGCAAGCGTTCTACTAGATTGATATTTATTTGTATTTAGACACTATTATAATATAAGAAAAGATATTGATTTCAAAAATGTTTTGGGTTATCGTAACGTAAAAAACGTCCATATTTATGTGTGGATTTGGTCTTACGATTATACTTTTCTTTCGAAAAGGTTTTGAACTTTAAAATCAGTTTGGATGATTCCCCTTAAACTTAGTGTGTTCTCCTCTGGTTCACTAGACTGACCTGATATTTGTAATGCTCAGGGTAGACCGGGTTGTAAAGGTCCAGGCTATCGGATGCTATGAAATTTAGAAGATGTGCTGGAGGAGTTCAGACGCATTAGTATTTATTCCTCTGTGTGTTTATATGAGGACATAAATCTATAACCGTCCAGATGTATTGATGAACCCTGAGGTTGTAAGTATTTTCCAAGCTCTTAATAAAGATTATTTCTATATTATATTATGTTCTGCTACGATGTGAGACTATTTGTTATGTTGGTTCATTATCTTCTTCTTCTATTCTAATATTTCTTTCTCTCTTTTCTCACCCTCTAATTTCTTTCTATTAACAGTCTAGTGTTTTCGGTGTTTGGAAGGTCGGCATGAGATATGTTAAATGTGTTTATGTTGATTTTCGGGGCCGAAAATTTTTGGGTCGTTACAGAACCAGAGTGGGAAACCCGCTAAGTTTATAAGAAACATCCCCTTGATTTTAAAGTAAAAATCCTTTCGAAAGAAAAGGTTGATCGTAAGACCAATCCACGCATAAACACAGATGGTTTTTTGCCTTACGATAACCCAAACCATTTTGAAATCATATCTTATTCTAATATTATAATAATATCTAAATACAAATAAATAAAACTATAGCAGAACGCTTGCAGCTCACGCTCCACATGCATAGTATACAATTAAAACCGCATGCTCTTATTGGAGAATGGATTTCCTAACAAGGTATGGGACCACCCTCCGACAATGTACCTCTGGAGATGAATACATTAGGGTTCAACAAGAACATTTTGCAACCCAGCTAAACATGACCGGGCCCTTACTTCGCATGAGAGTACCAAATATATCATTACCACTGTTGGGGGCCACCAACTGAACCGATAGTATACAAAAATAATGGAACAACCAAAGGCATTTGATTTATCCAAATCAGATAATGATATACCCTTTTAATAGGTGTGACCCACATAGCCATGCGACCTACCTGATTTTAATGCCATTTCCTAGTTGATGAGGCTTGAGGTTAAGCTTATTCTTCAGAGCAAATCTCCATCCACTTTGAATTAAAAATGGATCTGCTAGTTGAGTACACAGCGTCACTTGGCCTTTTTAATTAAAAATAATTTATGAATGGTTAATTAAAACTTCTAAATCTTTCAACACAATATTCACTTCTTATTTTAATATACAAATATTCTCAAACCATTTCTTTTTATTACTTAGAAAAAATATCTTATAATCGTATCCAATTTCCCATTTAATTATCATTTCAAATCATTTGCTATGACATTTCTTATTATCTCTAACAGAGAAATCGATTCAACTTATCATTTGTAAAACAATCGTTACAAAATGTTCTTTTGTTTCTTTTACTATGGAAATATCATTTCATATACTCAAGCCCTTTTTATTTCCGTTACTTTGGAAATATCAATATATATTTCCTCCAATCCTTTTATTTCCTTTATTTTGCAATCTCATTATATCTATCCTTAAATACTTCAAATAACAGTGCATTATTATTTCTCATAATAAATCGCTTCTAACATCTTTATCATCACAACTAATATCATCCTCTGATAATCCTAAAGTCGTTCAAGTTGGGGTATTTTAATTACCTCTCAAACCTTGATCAACAATATTCTTATCTTACAATAGATATGAATTGTAATTCAAAAAACCCACATTCATTTGAATACCAACAAATACAGCTTTTCTATTTTATTTAGAATATGGTTTTATAAAACCTTCTTACTTTCGAAATCTCCCTTTTAAATACACTATTATTACTAAATTTGTTGATTTAGTTAATGATTAATGAAATATCAACTTTTATGCCTTAACTTCTTTAAACTATTTGTTTTATTATACGAATTTTTTTTTGTAAATCCTATTACAAAAACTTTTACCAAATTCAATTACAAGAATCATTTTTCTAAATCTCTCAATCATTTCCTCTAGGAAATCTTATTCCAAAACTCATCCATTTCACTTATTGCCATTTTTTAATAACGTTAATTTAAAATTAATGCTTTAACTTCCCATCTCTTTTTATAAACTCGTTTATGTAATTCTGGTTTAATATAAAGCCCTTTTCATCTCGATTTAGTTTAATTAATTCAAATATTAAGTAACATTTATTTTAAGCTTTTCGTATTCGCTTAAAATCTATTTTATAACTTAATTTACCAAGTAAGCTTAAATATAAACCCGTTCATAAATTTCCTTTAAAATTCAATTATATTTCATTATTAACTTCGATTACTTACCTAAATGGACTTGATTTAAGAAGTGATTCTTAAATTATAATAATTTACTTTATCATTTACTGGAATAAATATTAAATTTCTTTTTAAAAATCTTATTAAGTTCAACAACTATTTGTTACATTATTTCAGTTAAAACAGTTGACTTGGTCAGCTCTAAAACATGAATAACTCGTTGATCGGTTCTAATTAGTCTTCCCATTTAAATTAATTAATAATATAATTAATTTAAATAATCTCGTTTACTTCTATTTTCATTAAATAAATAATAATCAATTTAATATAATCCATTTTAATTGTTTCTTAAAAACAATTAGTCTCAGTTATTAATCGTTACATTAATCCCTACTCGCTTGCTTATCAATATTAGTAATATTAGCTTTATAAGTCCTTTAGTAATTACTTATAAACCTAAATAATAAATATTTTTTTATAAACTTCATTCAAAATAATATACTTCAAAATCCATCTTCAGTTATCAAATAATTTTATAATTTCCTTACTATCAATTTACTTGATGGTAAATCAATGTTTATAAAATGGTGTATAGTTTAGGCCATCTACTGCCAATTCCTTAACAATTATAGCCCACTGGTTAGTATCAAAATAACCGTTGAATTTGGATTCAACCATCAATCATCCAATCGTATTTAGTAAATAGTTCATATAGCGATAATATGAGAATAAACAATAAATTTGAGGAATCAAGTTGGATCCCTCCAACCTGATTTTCCCAGCATCCAAATATGTTGTCTCAAATAAAACAATTTGAACAATCTATTCAACTGATAACAGTCAAATAGTAACAACAATACAAGTGTCCAATTAAATTAATATGTTTATATTATTATAAACGTAACCAACAAAGTAAGATACCTCGATTGGAAATAATCATTAAAATAACAATTTTATTTCATTTAAATTAAATAAAATTTTAATTCAAACAACATACAAAATTATTAAACAAACAATCATCAATCATTCAATAATTAGCAAACATAGCACACAAATATTAAACCTGACTTATATAAAATATAAGTGGAACAACTGAGTGAGTTAAACTCACTTTGGGTTTCCATTCGTTGTTTTAAAACGATTGGATTTAATTAAATTAAACAGGTGTTTAATTTAATTAAAAACTTCAGCTGCTTCAGGCTTCATCCATTCCTATTCCATAATGTAGTGCTCCTCCATATGTTTCCAACATCTATTATGTTGTCCAATTCTGTGCACAGATGCACAAGACGCAAGATATAACATTTTAGAATTATATGACTTTAATAAATAAATAATTACTTAATTAAATCATTTGTTTAACTTCTTTTATTTTTCTGAACTAATATCTTAATCAACGAAAAATAACAAAATGCCTACTTCATTCCAAATTAAGGTTGCAAATTACATAATTTTAGCTAAGTTCGGTTAATCTAATTAAAAATCAATAAATAATTATACGTTAAAATCTAACCAGCCACTACTCTATTTTTATACTTATATATATTTAGGCTTGTAAAATGGTTTCCTTACCATTACTGCTCACTGTCCGTCTTCCTGGTCAACGTAATACCCACTCCATCTCCATCAAAACTAGCCACACCCATATTGTTCCCATTTCTCCTTCCCATCCAGTACGCTACCTTTTTTAAAACGCACCAAGCATCTACAGCCGTATACCTCAAACCCGCCTTGTACAGAACCATTCTTCTTCCCAATCGTCTTTTCCTCGAACCCATTCTTCAATGGTATCACTGTGCACATCCAACACTAATACTCCCCAAAATTCCACGACCCTTTAATTAAAAATCACCATTCCTCTCTTGCATCGAAGGCCGACCCATTGATAACATTGCCACCCACTCTGGTGACCTCCTCCACCGATCGACGTTGAGCTTCCTTGTTTAGGCGCGAACAGTGTCCAGATTTTTCAGAAAAACTCCAGAATGGGCCCCTTTCTTCGCTAATCACAGATGCGTACACGATTTTGCACAAAAATCCTTAAATCTTGCTATAACATGAAACCTAGATCGCGACGTTTTACGTTGGCTATCAAAATTCACCAATATGAAATGGTGCGCACATAAAGATGGATTTAGGGGGGTTTTGAAATGTATATCGTGATTCATAAGTGAGTACCCACGCTGAAATAATTTTTCAAAAATAGGATCGCATTTTTAAAATACCGTAAAAAATCCAAGAGAAGAAGAAGTCCCTCTATTTATAATAAGAGACACCTTGGCTCGCACGTATTTGGTTTTGTAACGACCCGTATTCTACACATCATAGGATCGTAGAATATTTATTTCTTTCCCATGTGAAGTCATATGGTCATGTAACTTTGGGAAACATCCATTAGAGTCATTTCCCATGTTCATGATTTTTGTCGATTTTTAAATGACCATTTTGCCCCTAGCTGATCTTGTTTTGGCCATAACTTTTTATTGGAAAGGAATTTTGACCTGAAACCACTTCCATTGGATTCGTTTGATGGTTTACCTTTCCGTAGAGTGGTCATAATAGCCAAACGGACTTAACGTTTGGGAGATATGGCTGAAATAAGGTTTGGAGGGTGAAAAACTGCTTAACCGGGCCAAATAGGGTGATTAGTGAGTAGGCCCATAACCCATTTCGGGATTAGGGTTATGGGGAGGCTGAAATGAAGTAGAGAATCATTCCATTTCAGTTTTCTAGCCTCCACTTATCTCCAAGGAACCCTAAAAATGGCCTCCAACCTCTAAATCACCTCCAAATCATCTTTTGACCAAGGATTGAGCTTAGCAACATCTAATCAAGGGAGATCTACACCAAATCAACATTGGAGTTGCTGTTTAGCATTGGGATTTGCATCAAATCAGAGATTTATTTCAGATTTTAGTTTATTTGTGGCTAAGGTGAGTGATTTGCATAGTTTTGCACTAATTATGGCTAATTAGGGGTGATTAGTGTTAATTAGCGAATTTAAACATGATAAAATTCGGGGAAAATATTTATAAAATCCGAAATGATGTTTTAGATCTCTGATATGAATTTGGGTTAATTTGGTTAAGTTTTACTAATCATATCATGAGTTTCACCTAAACATGCTTAAGGGAAAATATGGGGTTTTGGCTATGTTTGATCCATTTTAACCTATCATATTGTTGTTTTGATGTTTGTGGTTGATTATACATGTTTCTATGACTGTATGGCATGCTTTGTGATTGATTAGAATATTTGAAATGGTCGAAAACGCCGTCGAGGGGCGTAAACAACTCGTTGGACAAGGTGCAGGAATTCGGATCGGATGGGGATTGAGGGTCGATCGGATCGCCCTATGAGATCGTGGGACATCACCACGAGTCAAGTCATCTCCTCCGAGCCGAACCTTCTGCGCAAGGTCCACGAACCTCAACCGTGAACTGCCTCTCGTACCTGATCCGCTCATGTTTCGCACCCCGATCTGACCAGAGGGAGGTAGCATCCACGATCCACTTGTACTCGAACGCTCCGACCCGAATGCCGTCCACGAATTGAAGGCGCCATGAACCGATCTGAAGAGAGCACCCGATCCGAACCGTGGCAAGCTGGAGACCTCGACCCGATCCGCCAGGGTTGATGACGACCCGACCCGATCCAGTGAAGAAGGAGCGTTCTGATCCGAACTGATGATTAGGGGGAGATCCGAACCGATCCAGTATTGACCAATAATCCGAGATGCAAAGGTAGTCCAATATGGGAAGTTAGAGCTCAGGATCCAGTTGGGAACCAATGAGTTCACTTCATGGTTGGGCTTTGCTGCGGGACGTGTGCTAAGGAGTTGTCGACGTTCATAACTTCAATTCACCACTAAAAATGGAAGATGGGCTACTTATCAGTGCAGTAGAGTCATTATGGCTCGAGGGGCAAGGTAGTGGTAGCAAGACTACGTTATCAGTGCAGTAGAGTCATTATGACTTGAGGGGCAAGGTGATGCGTAGTAAGACTGTGAGCCAGTGCAAATAGGGTGAATAACTCCATGGGGCAAGTGGACATAGTAAGGATTAGTAAGGCTATGAGCCAGCGCAGATGGGGTGAATAACTCCATGGGGCAAGTGGACATAGCGAAGGATTAGTGGCTACGTTATCAGTGCAGTGAAGCCATTTATGACTTCATGGGGCAAAGTGATCGTAGCAAGGTATGTTGGGTGATCGAAGTGGTGAATATCGTATGCTTTACACACTGAGTGAGAGATGTGAGGATTGATGCTATGTTTGATTGTTTGCCATCACTATGACATGCACACCTCCCCCACCTCCGTATCTTTACACTGTTTGATATGGCACTTTAAAGTGTTGTACAGTATGTAGTGCTAACTCTTTGGTTGCAGGTCCAGGTTCAGGTATGTTTTAGTCTACCTGTTATTGTTCACTTTAGATGCTTATCGCTCATACCAGGCTTTATGTTTGACCTAGAGTTTTATGTCTCCTCTTATTACTCTGGGTGCTCACACAAGCAGACTAGAGACAGGTTAGCTGGTGGTGCGCGAGTAGCTGATTCGGAGGCGGGAAGGAGGCTTCCACGTATGATATATATACACATTCTCCCTGTGTCGTTGGTGGTCGCTACTTGGGCATTACTAGTGTACCTCCTTTATCCTACTTTTGCTTTGAGACAGTTTGAAAAGTTGTAATAAGCTATATTTTGGATTTCCGCTGCTATGATGCTTAGTTCTGTTTTTTAGCTTATGCACTGTCTCTCCTGTTTTATGTCAAGTATGTTACTATTATATTTTGTTCTATGCGCTGTGAGACATTCTACAGGTTCTTTGTATGTTCATTTCCTTCTTCCTTTTTTCCTACTGACGACCCGTTCCGTGCTAACCGGACATGTGTACAGCGCACTTCTGGAGTAAATGTCGGTTGGTGCGGGGCGGGCCGCCACACTTGGTATCAGAGCTCTAGGTTGCGTAGTTAACCTAGGGAAAGACACTAGGGAGAGATAGTACGTATATGAGAGCACGTATTTGTGATTACTTTGGTTTTCAAAAGCTATATATATACTATTGATAGTATAAGAATGAAGTCGTACTGCACTAGCACCACTATGGGTTCATTAATCGTTTCCCTTTTTCAGAATGACGATGAGCCGAGACACGAGGGGTGCTGGTAGAGGAAACAACTATGGGAATGCTGCTGACATGAGGGCGATGTTTACTGACCTCATGAGAGATATGCTTAGAGAAGTGCAAGGGGCATCTCCCAATCCCGGAGTTGGTGTTGGCCTAGTAGTGCAGGCGCCTAGGGTCGATTTCGCCAAGTTGTGCAAGGATTACACTAATCTTGGTGGGAAGCCGTTCCACGGGACGGAGTCGGCCACAGATGTTCAAGACTGGATGGATAGCTGTGACCGTATCTTCGATGACTTGGGTCTTGAGGATGCGATGAAGAGAAGGCTAGCGTCTCGTCAACTGCAAGGGCGAGCGATGAATTGGTGGAATGCCATTAGAACAGCTACTCCAGAAGATCAAGTTACTTGGGATCAGTTCAAGGCTCGCTTTAGCGAGAAGTTCATTCCAGCTGCCCAGAAGTCAGCGTTGTTCAAGAGGTTCTTGGAACTCAAGCAGAGTGGTAGGGCAGTTTCTGACTATATTGCTTAGTTTGACACTTTGTCGAAATATGGACTATCTCTTATCGATACTCCTGAGAAGAAGAACGAGAAGTTCATTACTGGCTTGGATGGATACTTGGGGGAAAGGCTTATCAACCACATCGATGAGACTTTTGAATCGATTGTGGGGAAAGCTTTGAGATCAGAGAGTCTTTACCCTAAGTCAAAGACTGAGGCTGCATCTGCAGAAGGGCCAAAGCCGCAAGCAGGCGGTGGGGGCAAGAATAACTCTCAGAATAAGAGGAAGCAGGACCAATCTAAGGGTGGCCAGAAAAAGAACAAGAAGGAGGTTGAGTGCTTCAGCTGTGGTAAGAAGGGCCATTATGCTAAGGAATGTCGGGCCAAGCCAGCGGAAAGGAAGTGCTACAACTGTGGTCAAGTGGGACATCATAAGGATAAGTGTCCGCAACCTCTTAAGGAGAAGCAGATTGTGAAAGCATATGCTATTGATGTTGTTCCTTCTTCGTCGAATGCCCCAACTGCGGCAAAGAAAGGAAAGAATGTTGTTATTCAAGGTATGCTTTCTATTTATGATGTACCAGTTCGAGTTTTGTTTGATACCGGGGCTTCTCGTTCCTTCATATCTAGTGACCTGGTAGATAGGTTGGGACTGGAACCCGAGATAGTCGATAGACCATTGGTTGTGACGAACCCGATTGGTGGTTCGACTAGCCTTAGTATGATTTGCAGGAATTTGGTCTTATCGAGTCATGGATGTATGTTTGTATGTGATTGCTTTGTTTTGGGCTTTACTGGGTATGGCATTAAATTGGGAGTCGATTGGCTCCAAAGATACGGGGTGGTGGTAGACTGTGAGGGATTTTTGGTGACAGTGAGGGCGGATGATGGGCGGAGGGTAGTGTTTGGTAGTCTGCCTAGTGATGGGGTTATGGCTTGTTTTGTAAATTCCCTCGACATCCCGCAGGATGAGTTGTCAGATGTGCCCGTGGTTGGCCAGTATCCGGACGTCTTCGAGGAGGTGACCGGGCTTCCACCACACCGAGAGATTGAGTTCCGTATTGATTTAGTGAAAGATGCCAGACCTATAGTGATGCCACTTCGTCGTATGGCACCAAGGGAGCAGCGAGAGCTCGAGGTGCAAGTCAGCAATCTTTTGAAGAAGGGATTTATTAGAAGAAGTGTCTCCGAGTGGGGAGCACCAGTTGTGTTTTCCACTAAGGCAGATTGTTCCCTTCGTTTGTGTGTGGACTATCGCGAGTTGAATAAGGTGACGAGGAAGAATAAGTATCCTCTACCACGGATAGATGATTTGTTTGATCAACTGGAAGGAGCAAGAGTGTTCTCCCAGTTGGACCTCGCGACAAGATTTCATCAGCTTCGAGTATCAGATGAGAGTGTTCCGAAAACGGCATTCAGGACGCCGTCTGGATTTTATGAGTGGTTGGTCATGCCATTTGGGTTGACCAATGCACCAGCCTATTTTGTGGATCTTATGAATCGAGTATTCAGAGATCAGTTGAATAAGTTTGTTCATGTGTTCGTGGATGATATCCTTGTTTACTCAAGGACAGAGGAGGAACACAAGGGGCACTTGAGGATAGTGATGGAGGTGTTGAGGAAACACCAATTGAAAGCGAAATTCTCTAAGTGTCACTTTTGGAGAAGGGAAGTGAGATTCTTGGGTCATGTTGTTTCAGAGAGTGGTATTGCCGTGGACCCTGCGAAGGTGGCTACGGTACAGGATTGGCCTACGCCCAAGAATGCAACAGATGTAAGAAGTTTCTTGGGATTAGCTGGATATTATTGTAACGACACGGATTTTGCCCGACCTTAATCGATCACAAAATCGACCAAGACTGTTCAAAACTCGCATACGTTAACTTTGGGAAACAATACACCAGAACAATAACAGCAGACTTTTATTACATTACAATAATGTTACATCAGAGTACAGAATATATCAGAGTACATTGAAATAAAATTACAGCGGAAGATAAACTACAAAAGATTTAATACATTAAATAAAATACAGTAAACAGCGGAAGACTACTAAGCTCTGGACACAGCTTTAGGCTTCGATCCAGGATCCTGCTAAAGAGAGAGATATCTGCAAAAAGCTACTCGACTGCCCGTGTGGAAAAGAGGGCACCCGAGTTTGCAAAGTGAAACAAACTACGAGTCAGTCATGGGACTGGTGTGAGAATTCTAAACTAATATAACTAATAAGACAAATCCAAGGACCACGCCACTTTCGCGGAACGGGTTTACTCTTATGGATTGCCAGTGCATAAACCAAAGTAAATCGAGAAATAACGCAATGTCTTTTTGGAAAAATGGAACCATTATAAGACCCAGGTCCCATCACACAATGCAACGCACACCAGAGGATAGGGTTTTACCTTATAATGGTCAAAAGATGCTTGATACGTATAAAACGGATTTGATATTATTATTAGTGTATCTATGTTTTAATAAAAAGATTTGAATCATAAGTATCAATCCCTGACGGCTTGGGGTTGCGTGCGCAGGTCCTTGGCAAAGTCGACGATGGGTTCAAATTCAGAGAGGCAAATACGATGAAGATGAAGGCAAAGGCAACCAAACAACATGGTGAGAACCCCCTATCATGCGTAACCAGCTCCCTAGCCAGCAACAAGGACTGGCCGTAAAACAATGTGTCTGGGAGATCATCTGTATGTCACGGTGGGAGGTTAACCCACTGCCTGTGTGTCGTTACAATTATCGTAAGTTTATCCAGGACTTCTCCAAGATAGCAGCACCGTTGACTCAATTGACTAAGAAGAATCAGTCCTTCGTCTGGGACGAAGTGTGTGAGGATGCCTTCAAGAGTCTAAAAGAGAAGTAGACGCGTGCGCCAGTGTTAGTCATTCCTAAAGGGAATGAAGAGATGACGGTATACACGGATGCTTGTGGTACCGGACTGGGTGCTGTATTGATGCAAGGAGGTAGGGTTGTAGCTTATGCTAGTCGATAGCTAAAGCCATATGAGAAGAAGTATCCTACCCATGATTTGGAATTAGCAGCGATCGTGTTTGCGCTGAAGATGTGGAGACACTATCTCTTGGGAGAAAGATTTGAGTTGTTTACCGATCATAAATCGTTAAAGTATCTTTTCTCTCAGAAAGATCTGAATCTCCGTCAGCAGAGATGGTTAGAGTTCTTGGCTTCGTAAGATTTTGATATCGCATATACACCTGGGAAAGGTAATGCGGTAGCCGATGCCTTGAGTAGGAGACATACCAGTTTAGGGGCAATGTTTCTTGAGTGGAAGCAACTGGAGTATATCGCGGGGTTTGATTTCAGACCAAAGTGCGAATTGGATCCAGTCATGCTAGCTAGTTTGACGATCAGACCCACTTTGATAGAGCAGATTGGTTCCAGTCAGAGGGACGATCCTAATCTATTGGAAATCATCTCCAAGTTAGAGAAGAACATCGACGGTTAGGAGATGAATGTGTATGGGCTTGATCGAGATGGATGGCTTCGGAAGAATGGAAGACTAGTTGTGCCCAACGTGAATTGTTTGAGAGATGAAGTGCTTAGAGAATGTCATCACTCAAAACTGACTATACATCCCGGTGGTAATAAGATGTATCGAGACATGAAGCAGACTTACTACTGGGAAGGGATGAAAAGAGACGTTGGGGAGTTTATATCCAAATGCATGAATTGCCAGCTAGTTAAAGCCGAGCAAAAGAAGCCTAGTGGGTTGTTGCAACCATTAGAAATTCCCGAATGGAAATGGGAGCAAGTCTCGATGGATTTCATCGATGGCTTACCAAGGACTAGATCGGGATATGATAGCATTTGGGTAATTGTGGATCGATTGACTAAGAGCGCAAGATTTATACCAGTCAAATCGACTAGAACGGCAGCCAAGTTGGCAGAATTGTATATGAAGTGGATAGTGAGATTCCATGGAGTACCCAAAAGCATTGTGAGTGACCGAGACCCGTTGTTCACTAGTGGGTTTTGGAAGAGCTTACAAGAGGCTCTAGGGTCAGGATTACATCTCGGTACCGCATATCATCCTCAGACCGACGGTCAGACGGAGAGGGTGAATCGTATATTGGAAGATCTCTTGAGAGCTTGTATATTGGATTTTGGGGGATCATGGGATGACCATTTGCATCTAGTAGAGTTTGCATATAATAATAGCTACCAATCCAGTATTGGTATGGCTCCATATGAAGCTTTGTACGGAAGACCGCGCAACTCACCATCATGTTGGATAGAAACTGGCGAGAAGTTTGTGCTTGGACCAGATGTGGTGAGGGAAACTTCTGATAAGATCAAGATCATTCAACAACGAATGAAAGCAGCCCAAAATAGGCAAAAGAGTTATGCTGATAAAAGGAGAAGAGACTTGAAATTCTCCATTGGTGACTTGGTGTTTGTCAAGATCTCTCTGTTAAAGAGCGTGATTCGATTTGGCAGGAGAGGCAAGTTGGCACCAAGATTTGTTGGCCCATTCCCTGTTCTTGAACTAGACGGGAATTTGGCATATAGAGTTGGCTTACCAGAGAAAATGGCGGGAGTTCACAATGTATTTCATGTTTCCCAACTAAGGAAGTTCGTTCACGACTCAGATGTGACTATTTCACCTGATCAGTTAGAGGACTTCGAAGTAGAACCCGAGGCGGTTGGGAACCGCAAGCCGATTCGTATTGTGGGGCACGATACGAAGCAACTTCGAAGGAAGGCGATGAAGCTAGTCAAGGTCCAGTGGGGCGAGAACGAGAGTGATTGTACTTGGGAGACAGAGGAGAGCATTAGGAAAGCGTATCCAGAACTCTTTGCCTGGTAAGATTTACTTTGCGATTTAATTATTCTGCATGCTAGGATAGACTTATTTTACTTGTTTTGCATGTTTGATGGTTGTTCTATGGTTGATAGGCATGCGGGAACCTTTGTGTGTGTTTTGATTAAGGAATTTCGGGGGTGAAATTTCTTAAGGGGGGAAGAGTGTAACGACCCGTATTCTACACATCATAGGATCGTAGAATATTTATTTCTTTCCTATGTGAAGTCATATGGTCATGTAACTTTGGGAAACATCCATTAGAGTCATTTCCCATATTCATGATTTTTGTCGATTTTTAAATGACCATTTTGCCCCTAGCTGATCTTGTTTTGGCCATAACTTTTGATTGGAAAGGAATTTTGACCTGAAACCACTTCCATTGGATTCGTTTGATGGTTTACCTTTCCGTAGAGTGGTCATAATAGCCAAACGGACTTACCGTTTGGGAGATATGGCTGAAATAAGGTTTGGAGGGTGAAAAACTGCTTAACCGGGCCAAATAGGGTGATTAGTGAGTAGGCCCATAACCCATTTCGGGATTAGGGTTATGGGGAGGCTGAAATGAAGTAGAGAATCATTCTATTTCAGTTTTCTAGCCTCCACTTATCTCCGAGGAACCCTAAAAATGGCCTCCAACCTCTAAATCACCTCCAAATCATCTTTTGACCAAGGATTGAGCTTAGCAACATCTAATCAAGGGAAATCTACACCAAATCAACATTGGAGCTGCTGTTTAGCATTAGTATTTGCATTAAATCAGAGATTTATTTCAGATTTTAGTTTATTTGTGGCTAAGGTGAGTGATTTGCATAGTTTTGCACTAATTATGGCTAATTAGGGGTGATTAGTGCTAATTAGCGAATTTAAACATGATAAAATTCAGGAAAAATATTTATAAAATCCGAAATGATGTTTTAGATCTCTGATATGAATTTGGGTTAATTTGGTTAAGTTTTGCTAATCATATCATGAGTTTCACCTAAACATGCTTAAGGGAAAATATGGGGTTTTGGCTATGTTTGATCCATTTTAACCTATCATATTGTTGTTTTGATGTTTGTGGTTGATTATACATGTTTCTATGACTGTATGGAATGCTTTGTGATTGATTAGAATAGTTGAAATGGTCGAAAACGCCGGCGAGGGGTGTAAACAACTCGTTGGACAAGGTGCAGGAATTCGGATCGGATGGGGATTGAGGGTTGATCGGATCGCCCTATGGGATCGTGGGACATCACCACGAGTCAAGTCATCTCCTCCGAGCCGAACCATCTGTGCAAGGTCCACGAACCTCAACCGTGAACTGCCTCTCGTACCCGATCCGCTCATGTTTCGCACCCCGATCCGACCAGAGGGAGGTAGCATCCATGATCCACTTGTACTCGAACGCTCCGACCCGAATGTCGTCCACGAATTGAAGGCGCCATGAACCGATCTGAAGAGAGCACCCGATCCGAACCGTGGCAAGCTGGAGACCTCGACCCGATCCGCCAGGGGTGATGACGACCCGACCCGATCCAGTGAAGAAGGAGCGTTCTGATCCGAACCGAACTGATGATTAGGGGGAGATCCGAACCAATCCAGTATTGACCAATAATCCGAGATGCAAAGGTAGTCCAATATGAAAAGTTAGAGCTCAGGATCCAGTTGGGAACCAGTGAGTTCACTTCATGGTTGGGCTTTGCTGCGGGACGTGTGCTAAGGAGTTGTCGACGTTCATAACTTCGATTCACCACTAAAAATGGAAGATGGGCTACTTATCAGTGCAGTAGAGTCATTATGGCTCGAGGGGCAAGGTGGTGGTAGCAAGACTACGTTATCAGTGCAGTAGAGTCATTATGACTTGAGGGGCAAGGTGACGCGTAGTAAGACTATGAGCCAGTGCAGATGGGGTGAATAACTCCATGGGGCAAGTGGACATAGTAAGGATTAGTAAGGCTATGAGCCAGCGCAGATGGGGTGAATAACTCCATGGGGCAAGTGGACATAGCGAAGGATTAGTGGCTACGTTATCAGTGCAGTGAAGCCATTTATGACTTCATGGGGCAAAGTGATCGTAGCAATGTTTGTTGGGTGATCGAAGTGGTGAATATCGTATGCTTTACGCACTGAGTGAGAGATGTGAGGATTGTTGCTATGTTTGATTGTTTGCCATCACTATGACATGCACACCTCCCCCACCTCCGTATCTTTACACTGTTTGATATGGCACCTTAGAGTGTTGTACAATATGTAGTGCTAACTCTTTGGTTGCAGGTCCAGGTTCAGGTATGTTTTAGTCTACCTGTTATTGTTCACTTTAGATGCTTATCGCTCATACCAGGCTTTATGTCTGACCCAGAGTTTTATGTTTCCTCTTATTACTCTGGGTGCTCACACGAGCAGACTAGAGACAGGTTAGCTGGTGGTGCGCGAGTAGCTGATTCGGAGGCGGGCAGGAGACTTCCACGTATGATATATATATACACATTCTCCCTGTGTCGTTGGTGGTCGCTACTTAGGCATTAGTAGTGTACCTCCTTTATCTTACTTTTGCTTTGAGACAGTTTGAAAAGTTGTAATAAGCTATATTTTGGATTTCCGCAGCTATGATGCTTAGTTCTGGTTTTTAGCTTATGCACTGTCTCTCATGTTTTATGTCAAGTATGTTACTATTATATTTTGTTCTATGCGTTGTGAGACATTCTACAGGTTTTTTGTATGTTCGTTTTCTTCTTCCTTTTTTCCTTCTGAGGACCCGTTCCGTGCTAACCGGACATGTGTACAGCGCACTTCTGGAGTAAATGTCGGTTGGTGCGGGGCGGGCCGCCACAGGTTTGGCAATTACGGCAATTATTTGGTGGCTGCGACCTTGCTTTATAGAGTAGTTGTTGTTCCTCTTTTTCATAGATGAGTGTACTTGGTTTTTGCTTCATAGCTGGATGACGGAATATTTTGCATATGCGAAGCTTCAGAGAAAAGAAATGGATAGCTGCATTTTGTGTGCGAGTAGGTATGTAGGATAGCTGAAAATGTCATATTTTTATCGGGTGAGTTTACATTTACTATAGGCCATGTTTCCACTTAGGCATGTGCGTGCATTTACTTTGGTACAAGGTTGACGCATATATTTTCTTTCATAGCAGGTATTAACTTACTTAGGCATGAAGTGTTATAGAATTAAATTGTTCTGCATTGTACATATGAGTTCCCTTTTTAATTCGGGTAGGTTGTAACATATTTAAATCTTAGGGAAGGTGTACCTCATTTTACTTAGGAGTTTGGGTTAATATGTTTATTTATTAATACGGTATTAAATTTTATAGTTAATCATTGTTTACTACTAATCGTTTAATATACATACCGCCGCTCACGAACTCCAAACATAATGGAAATGGACACCCCTCTATGTCTCAACGTTCTGAATCCGATGGAACTTGTTTGGTCGAAAACCGACTCCGTTTGCACAACAACGTTACCTTAATTTCAATATTCATCGATTCACGTTTAAAATATCGTCCGCTCATAAAATAACTCCTATTGTCTCCAAACTGGAAATCTACCAATAACTAGCTATAGGTGTACCAATGAAATTCGTTTCGTCGAAAACAGAGGTTGTTGGAAAAACGACTATTTTAAAGGTCTATATAATATCAATATAATATTATATAAATTCCAAAACAATTAAATTAAATAATAATAATAATTATTATTATTATTATTAACGTATGTATCCAAATAAAATAATAAACAACTTCAAATATAACTCAATATTAACATTTTTGAGTTAAACGATATTCAAATCTATTGAAATTCTTTTTTAATATATCAAATAAAAGTTATAATTTATTAACGAATTCCATAGCGAGTATTTTAAAATTTGATTTGGACATAAGTTACAAAATATAAGATAAAATCTCAAATTTTCTCTATCATTAGAAAATTATAATCTAATAGATTCAATTGAAGTTCAAAATTCAATATTACGAACTATCGCGTTATTTCGAGTTCATTTTAATATAAATATAAAATTAAACGTTCAATCGTCGTTTAATTAACGAATTCGATATAAAAATCCATTAATATTCCAAATATACATTTAAAACAAGTTTAAATATTCAAATTCACATAGCTGAAAAATCCAGGTCATTACATTCTTCCCCGCTTGATTGAATTTGTCCCCGAAATTACTAAGTAAGAAGAACACTCCAAACCTAATTATTTTCAAAATAATTACAATAAAATACTGCCCAAAAATATTTGAGTTTAAAAAAAATTCAAAAAATTCGTCAGCATTTCCTCTGTACAGTCAACTAAAACAACTACAAATGCCACTCTAGACCTCATATCGATCAAAAGAAAACAAAAGCCAAGAGGCTAACCTACTCAGGATATAAAATCAAACACCCAATCTATTTGTTGGGTAACCAATACTCTAATCACGGAGCTAAGCAACTTATAGATCTTCCTTCTTCTAACCTGCACATAACTTAATATCCAATGCCAGTAACACATATATGGTCCAATCATTTAGTTTCATTTCATGTGGGATTTCATTCCAATTCATTTTATTGAAATTTATTCTCTTAGCTTCCAATTATCATTTAACTATCGATGAATTCTTATTCAATCAATCTAATATCTAATAAACAAACAATCAACATAACCAAATCATTTCATTTTTAACTTATCATCAAGTTAAATTCTAATTGATTTAATTCCATATTAAATTTCTTATTTCAAACTTATCATTAAGTTAATTGAATACACAAAATACAATATAAGTCGGATTGAATAAGAATATAATACAACTCGGATTTTTGTAAAATAAGAAACGTTAGAATCTATTTAATTATATCTTTTTAAAGAATGTGAATAATATAGATTTTATTTTATAAATTGTAAGTTATGTCTAAATTACAATTTAGAATAGTCGATATGGAATTTATATATATTTTAATATTATATATAGCCCTTAAAATATCGATTTTGCAAACGACCTCCGTTTTTGATGAAACTAATTTTGTTGGATCCGGAATGTCAAATTATTGTTAGGTTTAAAATTTCAAGTCAATTGGAATTAATATGTGAGCGTGGTAAATTTAAACGTGTATTGAATTTCAGTTTAAATTATTAAGCTAGTTAAAAGGCCATTTTTCAAATGATCTCCAAATTTGATGAAATTAATTTTGTTAGAACCGTAATTGTAAAACATAGCTAGATTTCAAATTTCGTAAATTTTGAAGTCAGTATGTGGCCGTGGCAAATTAAAATGTACATTTAAATTCAATATATTGATTTATATTTTAATTTTGATAAAAACTGATCGAAACAGCCGAATCGACTTACGAAACATATTCCATTATGTCCAAAATATGGGTATTTGGCTAGGGGCGACAATCATTAGGTTTCCTTTGGATTTCGGAGCGTTAAACTTTGTGATTAAGTAATATTAGAATTAAAATAATAAAAAAAGGGTAAAATAAATAAATTTGAAACCATAGTTCTCTAATACACAAACCCGCCGCAAGTTTCTATTCAATGGCCTACATCGCTCAATTTTAATTTCGTTAATCTCTCCAAATTTGATTCGAATTAAACTCTGATTCTAAAACAAAAATTAATGATCTACGTGAGGGCTTTCGATCTGTATGGGTTGATGAACCCTCATGTCCTAGAAGGTCTGAATTTCTTCCTCAAAGCAGCGCCATTCGGCCGCGTTTTCTAATCACGAGGAGGCGGCGAGTTGAGCCTAGCTTTAGGCGATGGTGGCCGACGTCGAGGCCTTCGATGTGGTGATAGACGATCAGCATTCGGCATGACGATGGGAGGCACAGGCGAGCCCTAATTTTTGAAGAATGGGTTCGGTTTTCAGAAGAAGGTTTCGCAATCGGGGAGGAAAAGATAAATGTATGGATTAATTAAGGTTTAAGTTAATTAATATTTAATTAGTTTATTAATTATGTAATTAAAACTTCGTTGCGATCGTGGAGACGAGAGCTTCACAAAGAAACCAATTTGGTCAGATTTGGAGCAAGCTGGATTTTGAGCTAAATTAAACGTTCATTTAATTTAGTTTAAAAATAAATCCTCAATTAAAGACTGATGGAGTGGACATTAATGTGAGAACTCTCTCACTCAATTTTTTTTCATACAGTTATTTATTTTTACAACTGAATATATATTGATTACCTATGATTGCAATATTTGTTTGGTGGTTGATGGATGTTAACAGTTTAAGGTTATTATTAAATTATTTATATATATACACACATGTTATCAAATACTGTTTGATGGTTGAAAACCCCACGCGAGTCTGGGGATGATAGCTAATTCACATCTCCCTTGGATTTAATTGAATGTCAGCCGATTGATTGACAGACTGTTATAAGCGTTATTTAATTATTTAATGCTTATACAGTTGAAAATTGCACTCTGGATGTGAATTGAATGTTTAATAGTTGTTTATCACTATTATTGAATACATGCGATGTATGGAATCCATATAAATAAAATTATATGGTAATTGATTGAGTTTGATTCCAATTCAGAAATAATGAATATTTTAAAATAATATTCAGTGAAGAACCAAAATATCATTTTGATGTCCGATTTTGGATGGACACTTGAAATATTCATAATTGAAATGAATATGATGCCGAGTTAAGTAAATATACGCCATTTTAACTCGAACAAAATTTTCTGTCGATTTTATTCATTTTATAATGAATATCGAAAAGATTTGAATTCAAAATATGATATTTTGAAAATATTATCGTTTTAATATTATAATGATATGAAATATTCAATTTTGATTTAAAATTGAAATGGAAGGTGGAATCGTTTTTATAAACGATTTATAAAATACGTTCGATGAAATATATTACATATATTTGAATGGTTTGAGTAGAACGTGTCACGCAGCGACCGTTCGTGAATTCCGACCATTAACTTTGAATGGACGTAACGGGAGATCCGACTGTCGGATTCTCCTAAAACTGGAACCGTTGGGTTCGTATCGAAAAGAGATTTCGAATGATAATAAGTGATTTCAAATCTAATAGCTAGATTTTAAGACATGTTCAAATCAGTTTTGGAAACGGTTGTTATAGATGCAGTTTGGTGGTCGATATTGGAAACCGACTGTAAGGGGCTTATTAAAATTATTAAAAATATGAATAAATTGTGTAAAATCATAATAAGTGATTTGAAATGATTTTGGATGAAATATTTGAAGTTTGTAAAGGTTAAAGATATTTTTATCAGAATAAGTTGTTTACCAACTTGAGTAAAGAATTGAAATGGTTTTAATATAATCAGAATTTTCCAATATATAAATTGGATTGGATTTGAATGGAAATAATCTTTGGAATATTTCAATACTGGATTCTGTGATCACACGGATATCATTAACGAATTTGGAAGATACAGATATCGTTATTCCCGATACGATATCTATTAGTTATAGAATTTGATATTGAATATAAGTCGATATAATTTCTATTCAGAGCCTTGTATTTAATATCAAATTAGATTTTGGGTTCCTCGTGAATGGTGTCTTCAATAACACTGTTATTAAGCCCAGTTGAGAATAGAATAAATCTTTTAATTAAGATATAGAGAAGTTTACCAATTAATTAATTTAATTGGAATTGAAAAGAAAGTTGATTTTGGGTTTATCGTGAACAATGTTTTAAATAACATTCATTCTTTAACCTAATTAACAGTGAAGTTATGATTTGGAATTTATGATCTTTTAATGAAGATTATTGCAATTTTCCAAATTAAAGTTTTCCAATTTAATATATTAAATTGAAATTGAATGGAACTCGATTTAGTGATAATCGAGATGAGCTTCTGTGAAGGAAGACTGCTACTATTTATGGAATTTAAAAGGCTTTGTCGTTAATCCACTTATAGTATTAGTCTGGTATGGAAATTTATATCAATTATATATTGTTATGATTTCCGTGAAGATTACATTTTGATGGAAGATGAGTCTGGGTATATCATGAACTGTGTTTTAAACGACATTGACATTGGTTCTTTAACCCAATTAAAGACAGGATTAATTTCTTAAAAGATTGAATAATAATTAAGTAATGATTTGTGAGATTAAAACTAAACGGAGTTTTAATGAATCTTTAATTAGACTGAAATGTGAATAAGGTAATTAAATTTACCGAATTCAATAAATGTTCGAGAATGGAGTGCCACTAGTTTTACTCCATGCGATAGTTAAATCTTTAATTAGATTTGAATGCTAAATGATAATTAAATTTACCGATAACACAATGGGCGTTAGATATGGAGTACTACCAGTTTTTCTTCATGGGATGAATAGGTTGGGATAATAAAATGAATGATTACTTCGGTAAGGCTCGTTAGTCCTGACTAGTTTGATAAACCTTACATTGGTTTAAGTTGAGAAAAGATTTATAAAATCTTTTGAAATGATTTCCAAGAATATATGAATAAAAGAATATTCCGGATTGGAATGAGGCGTATGACGTGTTTTTATTGCACTTGATTATAAAATACGCGGGTTATTCAGAGAGACCGAGTTTAACCCATTTTAGATAACCGGTACAACGATTAAAAGTCAAGATTTGAAGACGGTGGTTGAAGACCTGAGATCTTCACATCGTTGGGATGATTACTAATGTCTTTATTGCATTGTACACCCAAGACAAGGTAATAAGTGGTGATCGTCCAGATGTACTTGGAGATCGACTGGATATGTGAGGGCCTTTCTCCTGTATTGGACATATAGGACGAGGAATAAGGTGCCTCCGGTTTCGTTCAGACCCAGAACGGACTTGCAAACTGATTGTATGTATGACGTTGTATTTCACGTTGTATTCGTTGATCTCTGCTAAATATATATTTGTTTGGTGGCGGAGAATTTATTCTCTTGCTTAACACCCTTCTCTGAGACGTACGAGCTTAGAGGTTATATATTGGTGCAAATAAGTGGTATTGTATGGATTGACAATGTGGCATGCTGAGTTGCATGGATCAAGGCTTTTGTTGAAAAGTGAGGCTTTGGGGTTGATGATCAAAGCACAGCTTTAAATGGCGTAGCTTTGTGTATATCGTTAATTTACGAACCTCACACCCTGGTGTGAACCAGAAACGGGATGAAGGACCACCGGGAGGACATGCGTTTCTTTCTAGATAGGAGTTGTAACACCCCGCATTTTTAAGTATAATTAAAAATAAAATAAAATATATGAAAATATGCTTATGATAGGTAAACAATGGTGATGCATAAGAAGAACTAATTAATACATGAAAGAAAAGAAAAATTAGTTCGATAACGGTGTATGTAACGGAAAAGATAGTAAAATGAGGATAATTAATTTAAGAATCAAGAATTAGGTAAAATGGACATCACCATTGCATTCCTCTCGAAATTTTACATGAAATAGAGTCCGAGTTTTCGAAAATCGGAGTCCGGATAAAGAAGTTATGGCCTGTAGAAGATTCAGAAGGTTTCGGTCAGCTCAGAACTGGGCAGGTCGACCTGGGGGCCAGGTCGACCAGGGGGTCGACTATAGTGTCGACCTCCCCCCCCCCCCCCCCTGCAGGTCGACCTGGTCAGCCTGTTTCGGTCCAGAACACGTTTTTGAAGCCCTGGGATGATTTTTGATGGTCCGGATTGGTTTTAGGGTTAATCTGATGGCTGAAATGAGTTCCCACACCAATAAATACACCCTAAGACCTAGCCTCCTCTACACACAATTTTATTCTTCTTCTTCCCTGCCTCTGTTCTAAATAAAAATAAAAATGGCATCGCTACTCTGCTGGAATCAAAACTAGAAGCTAATCAACATCAACCTAAGCAACTCAATTCAAATTAGAGATTAAAGCTTCTGCAACAATTCTGCAACAACTAAAGTTCTTTCTTTAATCCAATCAAGGCAAGTGCAGTTATTTTCCGATATAAACGTTAATTCTGATTGTGACATGAATTATAAATCTGAATCTGAGGTTATATCTGTTCTGTTCTGTTTGGATCTATCTTATTTTGTATCTTTTTCCTCTTTCTGTTCTATAGCCAGGCTACCACGGGCCTGAGCCAATCTCATAAGAGATTAACCTACGCTAAAATATTTGGGACAGTAAAATGAATGATGCATAAATTGGGCATGACCAATAGGTGACTGATTTGAGGAAAGAACATGGACTGTAGCTAGAACAAAATCTGAGACATATGACTGGACATGTTATATTTATAACATAAATGGGTATTGAACATATGATTTGTGATAAAAAGAATATGGCTTAGGTATAAAGATTTACATGAGAGTAGGGCATCTATTAATGTAAATAAACACCTAAGTAAGGGATCTTTGGGATATATGATACACATAGTAATCGATGGCTATATTTGGTATAATTTATATAGGGATCTTCTGTACTATGCAAGTTTAATAAAAATTGAAACATATGATATATGGTAAATTTATGACCATAATCTATGCTATGTAAATTTAATGCAAACATAGGGTATATGATAATATTGTGAATCAAGATTATTATTTATGCATGTGAACTTAGGCAAGATTTATAATTAGGCAAGATATGTTTGTGAAACTTTAAGAAATGATTAAATATGTTATATTTGCCTAATTTTCTAGTTTTGTTACATTGCCTAATCTGCTAGTTCTGTTATATGGCTTAATCTGCTAGTTCTGCTCTATTGCCTAGTCTGCTAGATATGTTCATCTGCCAAATCTATCATCTGCTAAGTCTGTTGACAATGCTAAATCTGCTAGTTTGCTTAATCTGCTAAATCCGTTAAGTCGCCTAATCTGAAAAATATGTTATCTCCTATATCTGTTGAGTTGGTATAATTAGTTCGCTATTGACATAATCTGAATTGGCTATAGTTATGAATGATTGGCATGTATATTAGGCGTGGGTATAAATGGTAAATCATTAATTAATTGGCCGTAAAGATAAACATGGCTAACTCGAGGTTAGAATGAGTTTGCGGCGTAATTCTGCCCGGAACCGCCCGGCATATTCCAGTGGTCGCAAACAATAGGTTCTAATGTGAGAAGTTAGTCATAACGTGCTCGAAACCCGAGGTTAGACTCAGTTTGCGACAGAAACCTTCCCGGAACCAACCAGCCTAACCAGTAGCCGCAAACTGTCAGTCTAATGTGAGAGGTTTGGGCATTAATATTTAATTAATGAAAATCTGAGATAATTATGATGTCTAAAACGTGTTGGGTAAGGTTAAACCAACTGGACCATTGAATCTGATAAACCCGTTTCGTGAATCCGTAGGCCCAATACAAAGTTAGATAATCTGTAACCAGTTAATATGTAAGTCTGTTAATCTGTAACCAGTTAATCTGTAAGCCTGTTAATCCGAACATCTGATCCGTTAGTCTGAAAACCTGTTAACTTGATTGTCTGATCTGTGAACTAGTTAATCTAAATTTTGTATGTCTGAAACTTGTAGACAAGTTAAGCTGAAATCTGTTAGTCTGGGGACACAAGGTTAGGAGGGGAATTACTTGTGTCATCTGTTGTTTGGGACCCATATTAGTCAGTAACCCTTTCTGGTATCAAAACTTTGACCCAACAGTAAGTAGGGTCCGGGCACGCTTACTGAACTAATTATAAGTGGTTCATTCTGATAATGGCGAGGGGTGTTGATGGTGCGTTCCAACCGGGTCATGTGCGTGCATGGATCCCGGTCTGCCTCTGAGGATGTAAGACGCCGTGACATCTGTAAATAGGTTTGTGCCAATTGGTTGTCACTTTAGGGAGTGATACACCCTACTGTGGGGGCCGACACAGGATATTTATGTATTAGGGAGCCAATCGCTTGGGGTAGGGTTTTAGGGTACACTTAGTTCTGTCTGTTTCTGTTGGTACCGTCTGTTTCTATTGGGTGGTAACACTTGTCTATTTCTGCGTGGTACCGTCTTTCGGGTGGTAAAGGCTCATTACTAGTGTACACCTAATTCTACATTCTGTTTCCGTAGGGATTAATCTATTTCTGCTTCTATCTGTTTCTGATCGGGTAGTAAAGGCCCATTACTAGCATTCTGTTTCTGTTAAATTATTTTGTACCCGTTTCTGTTTCAGTTTAGACATTAGGGTGACACCTAATTCTGTTATACTAGTATTGGTGCAGAGAAGTGTAAAGCAATATCTTATATCATTCTGTTCTTCTGTTATATCTGCTACACCTGTTACAGTTATCTCTCATCCAGTTTTATGTTCATGTCCTGTTATTATTATCTGTTCATAACTGAAAATCACTGGACTTGCCTGACTTTTTGTCTGACCCTTGTTGTTTCGCCTCCTTTCTTCCGTTCCCCCCCCCCAGGTTATCCAAGGAGGGAATACTTTAGCTTGATCTGAATTTCTCTCTGCTTGAAGTGCTTAAAGTATGGGTTGGCTCTGTATAGCTTCTATTCTATGGGGATTATGATTTTAAACCATGCATTTTGAAGGCTTTTGTACAAGACTGATATTTTGTACTTGAATTCTGAGATTTGAAAGGATGTAACCATATTGATTTCTGTTTCCGTTGTAATAAAGTTAAAAAATTTCAAGTATTGTTTTTATCTGTCTTGTAAGTTTCTGTTCTGCTTACTAAAATGCTCCACCAAAGTTATGGCATTCCCTTTGTGGGTGTCCTTAACGGAGGTGGGGTGTTACATTTGGTATCAGAGCTGAAGGTTACCAGATTAGATAAAAGTTTTTGAAAAACTATTTTCAAAAAAGGTTTTGAAAGGAAGTATTTTCAAAAAAATAAAGCTTATTTTGAAAAACATGATCTCCAAGAGCCATATATCTTTCCTTCAGTCCTTTTTGTATTGAATCTTTCCTTTTTTCGTTTCAGCATGTCTGAAGCATCTGAGATACCAGAGGGTGTTCATGTACCCAGTTGGTTTCGTCAATATCTTGAGGCTAGGACCGCCGCCGCAGGTCCAGCAAATGATCCTCCGCCCCCTCCTCGTGCAATTGCTTTCTCAAAGATCTGTAGAGATTTTAGGGCCATGGGTGGAAAGAATTTCAAGGGAACTGAATCATTCGTCAAAGCGAGGAACTGGCTCAAAGAAACTGAGGATCTATTCGTTATCTTCGAGGTGGACGATAGGCAGAAGGTACAGTTGGCGGTATGGCTGCTCAAAGACGAAGCTTCCTACTGGTGGGAAGTCACTAACGCCGAGAGGCCGGTTGAGACATGGATGGATTTCAGAACAAGGTTTGAGACAAAATTTCTCTCGCAAGCTGAACAGAGTTTACAACTGGAAAAGTTCTTCTCTCTTAAGCAAGGGGGTATGACGGTCAAGGAATACGTCAACCAGTTCAACCAACTAGCTAGGTTCAGATTGGATTTAGTCAACACTCAGCATAAAAAGGCTCTCCGCTTTGTTAAAGGATTGAACGAGCCACTGCACAGCCTAGCCATGACCCACGTACCCATGGGAGCGACTTACGAGAAATTAGTGGACATGGCACTACTGCACGAGGAAGACAAGGGCCCGAAAGAGATAAAGAAGGAAGAACCATAGAATAAGAAAGCATGGCCCAAAAAGGAAACACAAAAGAAGGATGAGAAGACTGAAGATAAGAAGGGGAAAAAGTGCTTTACTTGTGGTAGCTCGACTCATCTGAACAAGGATTGCAGAAAAAGGAAGGGCGCTTGCTTCAACTGTGGAGAGATGGGACACTTCACTAGGGACTGCCCGAAGAGACGAGGGCAAGGAGGGCAGGCGAACACTCTTGAGGCTAGTGGCTAGGATAGAAATAGGAAAATTTCTATAGTAGGTTTAATTTCTTTATCTGATTATGAAGTTAAGACTTTTTCTGATTATGGTATTTTGATTTTGTAATCGATAATCTGCACTTTAATACTAGTATTATTTCTGAATTCCGCTATAGACTCAGACCCATAAGGGTTATGGCTCATCTGTTTGAGATTGGGGTTTGAGGGATATCTGTGTTAGGCGTCAAGTATGACGCATACATTCTGAGTTTTCGTGGGGTATGATTTTATCATGCTTAACTTCCTAAGAGCCATTAGGGAACCTGATCTGTACCAGTAGTCTGTAAATATCTGAATACTTCTGATAAGATTTCCAGTTTTGACATTGTCTAAAGAGGGTAATCCTCTGGGTGTCAATTTGATGTTGGTTTCGGTCTTCGGGGCCGATACTTAGGACCCATGCCTAATGGGAACCAAGTTTTTGTTCTATCTGTACTCGCTTCCATCATTCGACTGTATCCTATCGATCGAATCTTCGAACTTTAGGTAGAAACTAATGGGTGTAAACATGTGTTTTGAGACATGTTATGTTTGATGGTTGCAAGTGGATGCAAGTGGTTGCTATTGGTTGCCCGTGGATGCATATACACACACTAGGCACTAGATCGGCTCGAAAACACTCTCATACTGCATATGGATGTGTGAGCATTTTTAATTTTTGTGGATGCAAAATGATTGACTCAGCACATGGATGTTGCATATGACTGAATGGTTGTGCACTCATATAGAAATGATATGTATCGAGTAGGAAAATTGCATACATGTTGGACTCTTGGCACTGGAATAATTCGCATTAAGGAGGTCAACTGAATCAGTGGACCGCCTGATCTTTGCATTAGACAAGGAACATATACACACACTTCTTGCATATGTTCATACAGCATTAGAAATCTCTTAAGGACAATGAATGCCTGTGATTGGTGATTGAGTAGATGGATGATTGGATGGTAGGACACATTCTTCTTAACTTGAAGATTTCGGGGACGAAATCCTTTAAGGAGGGGAGAATGTAACACCCCGCATTTTTAAGTATAATTAAAAATGAAATAAAATATATGAAAATATGCTTATGATAGGTAAATAATGGTGATGCATAAGAAGAATTAATTAATACATGAAAGAAAAGAAAAATTAGTTCGATAACGGTGTGTGTAACGGAAAAGATAGTAAAATGAGGATAATTAATTTAAGAATCAGGAATTAGATAAAATGGACATCACCATTGCGTTCCTCTCGAAATTTTACATGAAATAGAGTCCGAGTTTTCGAAAATCGGAGTCCGGATGAAGAAGTTATGGCATGTAGAAGATTCAGAAGGTTTCGGTCAGCTCAGAACTGGGCAGGTCGACCAGGGGGTCGACTATAGTGTCGACCTCCCCCCCCCCCCCCCCTGCAGGTCGACCTGGTTAGCCGGTTTCGGTCCAGAACACGTTTTTGAAGCCCTGGGATGATTTTTGATGGTCCGGATTGGTTTTAGGATTAATCTGATGGCTGAAATGAGTTCCCACACCTATAAATACACCCTAAGACCTAGCCTCCTCTACACACAATTCTATTCTTCTTCTTCTCTGCCACTGTTCTAAATAAAAATAAAAATGGCGTCGCTACTCTGCTGGAATCAAAACTAGAAGCTAATCAACATCAACCTAAGCAACTCAATTCAAATTAGAGATTAAAGCTTCTGCAACAATTCTGCAACAACTAAAGTTCTTTCTTTAATCCAATCAAGGCAAGTGCAGTTATTTTCCGATATAAACGTTAATTCTGATTGTGACATGAATTATAAATCTGAATCTGAGGTTATATCTGTTCTGTTCTGTTTGGATCTATCTTATTTTGTATCTTTTTCCTCTTTCTGTTCTATAGCCAGGATACCACGGGCCTGAGCCAATCTCATAAGAGATTAACCTACGCTAAAATATTTGGGACAGTAAAATGAATGATGCATAAATTGGGCATGACCAATATGTGACTGATTTGAGGAAAGAACATGGACTGTAGCTAGAACAAAATCTGAGACATATGACTAGACATGTTATATTTATAACATAAATCGGTATTGAACATATGATTTGTGATAAAAAGAATATGGCTTAGGTATAAAGATTTACATGAGAGTAGGGCATCTATTAATGTAAATAAACACCTAAGTAAGGGATCTTTGGGATATATGATACGCATAGTAATCGATGGCTATATTTGGTATAATTTATATAGGGATCTTCTGTACTATGCAAGTTTAATAGAAATTGAAACATATGATATATGGTAAATTTATGACCATAATCTGTGCTATGTAAATTTAATGCAAACATAGGGTATATGATAATATTGTGAATCAAGACTATTATTTATGCATGTGAACTTAGGCAAGATTTATAATTAGGCAAGATATGTTTGTGAAACTTTAAGAAATGATTAAATCTGTTATATTTGCCTAATTTGCTAGTTTTGTTACATTGCCTAATCTGCTAGTTCTGTTATATGGCTTAATCTGCTAGTTCTGCTCTATTGCCTAGTCTGCTAGATCTGTTCATCTGCCAAATCTTTCATCTGCTAACTCTGTTGAAAATGCTAAATCTGCTAGTTTGCTTAATCTGCTAAATCCGTTAAGTCGCCTAATCTGAAAAATATGTTATCTGCTATATCTGTTGAGTTGGTATAATTAGTTCGCTATTGACATAATCTGAATTGGCTATAGTTATGAATAATTGGCATGTATATTAGGCGTGGGTATAAATGGTAAATCATTAATTAATTGGCCGTAGAGATAAACATGGCTAACTCGAGGTTAGAATGAATTTGCAGCATAATTCTTCCCGGAACCGCCCGGCATATTCCAGTGGTCGCAAACAATAGGTTCTAATGTGAGAAGTTAGTCATAACGTGCTCGAAACCCGAGGTTAGACTCAGTTAACGACATAAACCTGCCCGGAACCAACCGGCCTAACCAGTAGCCGCAAACTGTCAGTCTAATGTGAGAGATTTGGGCATTAATATTTAATTAATGAAAATTTGAGATAATTATGATTTCTAAAACGTGTTGGTTAAGCTTAAACCAACTGGACCAATGAATCTGATAAACCCGTTTCGTGAATCCGTAGGCCCATTACAAAGTTAGATAATCTGTAACCAGTTAATCTGTAAGTCTGTTAATCTGTAACCAGTTAATCTATAAGCCTGTTAATCCGAACATCTGATCCGTTAGTCTGAAAACCTGTTAACTTGATTGTCTGATCTGTGAACTAGTTAATCTAAATTTTGTATGTCTGAAACTTGTAGACAAGTTAAGCTGAAATCTGTTAGTCTGGGGACACAAGGTTAGGAGGGGAATTACTTGTGTCATCTGTTGTTTGGGACCCATATTAGTCAGTAACCCTTTCTGATATCAAAACTTTGACCCAACAGTAAGTGGGGTCCGGGCACGCTTACTGAACTAATTATAAGCGGTTCATTCTGATAATGGCGAGGGGTGTTGATGGTGCGTTCCAACCGGGTCATATGCGTGCATGGATCCCGGTCTGCCTCTGAGGATGTAAGACGCCGTGACATCTGTAAATAGGTTTGTGCCAATTGGTTGTCACTTTAGGGAGTGATACACCCTACTGTGGGGCCGACATAGGATATTTATGTATTAGGGAGCCGATCGCTTGGGGTAGGGTTTTAGGGTACACTTAGTTCTGTCTGTTTCTGTTGGTACCGTCTGTTTCTGTTGGGTGGTAACACTTGTCTGTTTCTGCGTGGTACCGTCTGTTCGGGTGGTAAAGGCCCATTACTAGTGTACACCTAATTCTACATTCTGTTTCCGTAGAGATTAATATGTTTCTGCTTCTGTCTGTTTCTGATCGGGTAGTAAAGGCCCATTACTTGCATTTTGTTTCTGTTAAATTATTCTGTACCCGTTTCTGTTTCAGTTTAGACATTAGGGTGACACCTAATTATGTTATACTAGTATTGGTGCAGAGAAGTGTAAAGCAATAGCTTATATCATTCTGTTCTTCTGTTATATCTGCTACACCTGTTACAGTTATCTCTCATCCAGTTTTATGTTCATGTCCTGTTATTATTATCTGTTCATAACTGAAAATCACTGGACTTGCCAGACTTTTTGTCTGACCCTTGTTGTTTCGCCTCCTTTCTTCTGTTTCCCCCCCAGGTTATCCAAGGAGGGAATACTTTAACTTGATCCGGATTTCTCTCTGCTTGAAGTGCTTAAAGTATGGCTTGGCTCTGTATAGCTTCCGTTCTATGGGGATTATGATTTTAAACCATGCATTTTGAAGGCTTTTGTACAAGACTGATATTTTGTACTTGAATTCTGAGATTTGAAAGGATGTAACCATATTGATTTCTGGTTCCGCTGTAATAAAGTTAAAAAATTTCAAGTACTGTTTTTATCTGTCTTGTAAGTTTCTGTTCTGCTTACTAAAATGCTCCACCAAAGTTAAGGCATTCCCTTTGTGAGTGTCCTTAACGGAGGTGGGGTGTTACAGGAGTGGTGTCATGGTATGGAGCCCAAACATTTTACTTATGTGGACGATAGATAGCGAGGTACCTCGTAAATAGACGACAAAATGCCTTGATGGTCGACATACTAACCAAATTCTATGCCCCATAGGGCAGGGAAACATATTGTTCAGGAATTACTAATCCACAAATGTTAGGTATGGACCGGCTCTACCGCTCCAGGTGCACTTGCGAGTGAATCCTGAGGCATGGGATAAAGTGTCTGAATTCGTTAAGGACGATCCCTTGTCTTGTTTAGTAGATGGAATCTAATTTCCAATACGCGACTTTCGATTTCAGTTATAAACCAATATGGCGATATAGTAGGATGGGGTACTATGCCGTCTATGAATGACACACTTATATTTGAAGTTTTTTCTTCACTATGCACTAATAAGAATAAAAGGTAAATTTTGCGTATCAAGCATATTTGGCCATTATAAGGTAAAATACTATCCTTTGGTTTGTGTTGCATTGTATGATGGGATCTGAGTCTTATAATGGCTTCATTTTTCCTTTTTAGCATTGTGTTGTTTGTTTATGTTATACTTGGGAGAAAACCCATTCCGTGTTATACGACGTGGTCCCTTGATTTACCCAACATTAAAATAAAGTTAATAACTGTTATAGTTCTTACACCAGTTCCATGACTGACTCGGAGTTTATGTTTCCACCTAAACTCTGAATGCCCATATTTTCCACACGAGCAGCTTGTAGTTTTGGTTTTTGCAGATATTTCTTTTCACGTGATCCTGGATTACGGCGGGAGCTATATTCAAAATATTTTATATCCGTGTATTTCTTTCAGTTGTGGTAGTTGATGTTTTCCACTGCACATTATATTATGTATATATATTTCCATTGTTTTGTAGTTTAAATCTATGATATTTTCCGCTTTATATTATTTATTTGAACTCTGATATCTTGTACTCTAATGTAAATTGTTGTAATAGCAATGAAATGTTCTCGTGTTTGTGTTATGATGCATCGTGTTCTCAAAGCAATCCACCTTCCTTTTCGGTTTAGACCGGTCTGGAAGTTTAGGTCGTTTCAGTACACAGCGGAAAACATGAACCTGTAAAACTCGGTCTAACCCATGCATTACAAATGCCAGATCAGTCTAGGGAACTAGAGTGAGAAACCCACTAAGTTTATAAGCAATATCCACTTGATTTTAAAGTAAAAATCCTTTTGAAAGGAAAGGATAATCATAAGACCAATCCACACATAAACCCGGATGGTTTTTACCTTATGATAACCCAAAACATTTTGAAATCATATCTTATTCTGATATTATAATAGTGTCTAAATACAAATAAATAACAATCAAGCAGAGCGCTTGCATCTCACGCTCCACATACATAGTATACAATTAAAACTGCAAGCTCTTATTGGAAAATAGATTTTCTGGCAAGGTATGGGACCACCTTATGACAACGTACCTCTGGAGATGAATACATTGGGGTTTAACAAGAACATCTTGCAACTCGGTTAAACATGACCGGCCCCTCACTTCGCTTGAGAGTACCGAATTTATCATTACAACAGTTGGGGGCCAACCAACCGAACCGACAGTATACAAAAATAAAGGAGCAACCAAAGATATTTGATTTCTCCATATAAGGTAATGAAATACCTTTTTAATGGGTGCGACCCAAACAGCTATGCGAACTACCCGATTTTAATGTCATTTCCCGGTTGATGAGGCTTAAGGTTAAGCTTATTCTTCAGAGCAGCACATCTCCATCCACTTTGAATGTCACTTCACCGGATCTGCCAGAAATCACTAATTGATGTTTACAAAAATACTCTGGGTGTTAAACTAAAGAAGTTTCCTTCTTTGCCACCAAACTGGGTACATTTGAAGAAATCAACGTATGTAACTCCTTTGTAAATACTCTGTCATACATCCATCCATACAAGTAGGGGCGGACCTACATTAGGACGAGTGGGGGAAGTCGCCCCCACTGGATTTTTTTTAATATTTCTTTTTGCTCAATGTGAAATGAACTGAAGGTGGGGCCAGAACGGGGTTGTTGTCCTTATTTGGTGCAGCAGGAGCAAGTTGTTGCAGCAGCGGTTCAGGCAGGTCCCACGCTTGCAGCTAGGGTTTGATATGAGGCAGATGATAAGCTTTCTTTTGGTTCAGATATTCATGAGTCATCCACCCAGAAGATGATATGTCGAATATTTGTTTGTTCTACAAATTAATCATCTATAACTATGTTTTATTGTTTGTGTTCATACATTGACTAACTGGATCATGTTTTTCAATAGCTGTAACAGTATTTTCTAGAGAAAAAAGGCTGATGCTCTCCATCTCCATCAATTTGAATATTTATATGGTTTGATGGTTCAAATGTGCTGATTTTCATTATGAAAATATGGGGTTTTTTTGGCAGTTTCGCACCCATTCAACTAAATGTCTGTGTACGCCCCTTTATACAAGTTGTCCTAGAATTGGACAAACCTACCGCACCCTCCTACCACATCCTAGGAATCACCTTATATATTAGTAGCTAGTAGTCCTTGCAATCCGTAGATTTCAACGATGACAGAATCACAGTATATCTCTAGGGATCAGCCAGAGATTGTAAGTAACTCTACTGTTTTATGAAGATCCACGGTCTTCAATTTCTCCAGTTCGATTGGCATCTTCCACGTATTCGTATTTATTGGTTGGAATGATTTTCGAATATAATTTCAATCCTGATCTTTCCATACCAACAATCGTATGGGCGGGATTTGATAGTCGGTTATCTAACTATCAAATAAATAAAAACAAAATGGATCTACTGGTTGAGTACACACCGTCACTTGGCTTTTTTATTAAAAATAATTTACGAATGGTTAATTAAACTAATAAATCTTTCAACACAGTATTCACTTCTTATTTTAATATACAAATATTCTCAAACCATTTCTTTTTAATAAGAAAAAATATCTTATAATCGTATCCAATTTCCTATTTAATTATCATTTCAAATCATTTACTCTGACATTTCTTCTTATCTCTAATCGAGAAATCGATTCAACTTATCATTTGTAAAACAATCGTTACAAAATATTCTTTTGTTTCTTTTACTATGGAAATATCATTTCACATTCTCAAGCCCTTTTTATTTCCATTACTTTAGAAATATTAATATATTTTCCTCAAATCCTTTTATTTCCTTTATTTTGAAATCTCATTATATCTATCCTCAAATACGTTGCATTATTATTTCTCATAATTAATCGCTTCTAACATCTTTATCATTACAACTAATATCATCCTCTGATTATCCTGAAGTCATTCAAGCTGGGGTATTTTAATTACCTCTCAAACCTTGATCAACGACATTCTTATCTTACGATAGATATAAATTGTAATTCAAAAACCCATATTCATTCTAATACCAACAAATACCACTTCACTTTTTTTATTTAAAATATGGTTTTATAAAACCTTCTTACTTTTGAAATCTCCCTTTTAAATATACTATTATTACTAAATTCATTGATTTCCTCTAGGAAATCTTATTCTAAAACTAATTCATTTCACTTAGTGCCATTTTTAAGTAATGTTAATTTAAAATTAACGCTTTAACTTCCCATCTCTTTTTATAAACTCGTTTATACAATTCTGGTTTAATGTAAAACCCTTTTCATCATGATTTCCTTTACTTAATTCAAATATTAAGTAACATTTATTTTAAGCTTAAAGTATTCGCTTAAAATCTCTTTTATAACTTAATTTACCAACTCGATTTAAATATAAATCCGTTCATAAATTTCCTTTAAAATTCAATTATATTTCATTATTAATTTCGATTACTTACTTAAATGAACTTCATTTAAGAAGTAATTCCTTAAATTATTATAATTTACTTTATCATTTACAGGAATAAATATTAAATTTCTATTTAAATATCTTATTAAGTTCAACAACTATTCGTTACATTATTTCAGTTAAAACAATTGACTTGGTCAACTCTAAAACATGATTAACTCATTGATCAATTCTAATTAGTCTTTCCATCTAAATTAATTAACTAATAATATAATTAATTTAAATAACCTCATTTACTTTGATTTTTATTGTATAAATAATAATCGATTCAGTATAATCCCATTTTAATTGTTTCTTACAAACAGTTAGTCTCAGTTATTAAATGTTACATTAATCCCTGCTCGCATGCTTATCAATCTTAGTAATATTAGCTTTATAAATCCTTTAGTAATTACTTATAAACCTAAATAATAAATAATAAATATTTATTTTCTTTTTATAAACTTCATTCAAAATATTATATTTTAAAGTCCATCTTCAGTTATCAAATAATTTTATAACTTCCTTTCTATCAAATAACCTGACGGTAAATCAATCTTTATAAAATGATTTATAGTTTGGGCCATCTACTGCCAATTTCTCAACCAATATTGCATGTTGGTTAGTATCAAAATAATCGTTGAATTTGGATTCAAACATCAATCATCTAATCATATTCAGTAAACAGTTCATATAATAATAATATAAAAATAAACAATAAATTTGAGGAATCCATTTGGATCCCTCCAACCTGATTTTTCCTACATCCAAATATGTTATCTCAAGTAAAACAATCTAAACAATCAATTCAACTGATAATGGTCAACTAGTAACAACAATACAAGCATCCAATTAAATTAATACGTTATATTATTAAAAGCGTAACCAACTAGGTAGGTTACCTCGATTGGAAATAATCGATAAAATAACGATTTAATTTCATTTAAATTAAAAAAAATCTGAACAGTATATAAAAATATTAAACAAACAACCAAACAATCATCAATCTTTCAATAATTAGCAAACATAGAAGACAAATATTAAACCCGACTTATATTGTAATAACCCGGAAATGCGAGCCAATTTTTTATTTTGGCAATTTTAGTGAATTTTGATAATTTAAAATGAATTATTTTAAATAATAGCGACAAGAAATTTATTTTTGATAGAATTCGAACGTATATATTTATATACGTCGTCGTTAGAATATAAATATTTATTTATATATATAAAAGGAATTGAAAATGGCGTGGTAGTTCGATAATTCGATTTCAAAATTCAAATGAATGTACCGGGTGCAAAATAAACCGGATTTTAGTGAAACCAAAAATATTTGAATCTATTTGAGAATATATTTCTAACGAATCCAAAAAATTGAAATTTCATAGCGGGGATCAAAAGATATGTCTAGTTGAAAATTCTGAATAGTCGCTATGGAATTCAGGCCCTTAAAAATGGAAATTTTGCAAACAACCTCGGATTTTGACGAAATCACTTTTGTTGGATCCGCGATGTCAAATTATTGCTAGGTTTCAAATTTCATAATTTTTCGAATCAATATGTGAGCGTGGCAAAGGAAAACGTGTTTGACCAGTTTCGGTTGATTTTAATCGACTGGAAAATGGCCATTTTTCCAACGGTCTCAGAATTTGACGAAACTCATTTTGTTAGGACCGTATCATCAATACGAAGCTAGAAAATATTTTTCTGGAATTTTTCTAGTTAGTATGTGGCCCGGTAAATTAAAATGTGCGTTCAAATTCAATATATAGAGTTATATGTTGATTTTGACGAAAACTGATCGAAACGATCGAATCAGCTTACGATACATATCCCATTGTGTTCGGAATGGGGGTAATTAGCTATGGACGACAGGCGGTGGGTTCGATTTCGAGTTCGTATAAAAAAGTTACCTTTTTGTAATTAAAAATTTAATTAAATAAAAGAAAAGGTCAACACCCCTATACTTATCTCTTCTCCCTCCCCCTTATTTTAGATCGAATAGACCAAATTGAAAAAGAAAAGAAAAACGCATGCCTAAATCGAGATTACCTGTCACTGCGCCCTCCTCTAGGCGCTGCCGCGCCGCTCGTGCTAGCTCCCCTCCACCTCGTCGGATCCTCCCCGTCAGCTCCTCCCTCCTCGTCCAAGCACGAAACCCCCAAGCCCTAGCACCCTGTAACCCAAATCGCCTGTCATGTGCCCCCCTTCCACCTACCACCGCGAGCACCCAGCCCCTCCCCCTTGGACAAAGCGTCGTCCAGTATAGGCGCGCTAGCCCCGCCTCCCCTATCTCCAGTCGACGCAGCAAACCTCCCCCGCTTCGTCGAAGTGAACTGAAACAATCTGAGGCACCACCTGGGCAGCAGGGACTGCAACCAAATCCGCCAGCAAGGAAGAAGGTCAACACTTATATTTTCAGTTTTTAAATTTGTTTAAACATGAAAAAGATTGATTTTTAATGATGAACAATGTTTTATTTTTAATCATGGACGAGATTTGTTTTCTTTAAAAAGGGAAAAAACAGATTTTTAAAAAAGAAGAAAGATGCGACTTTTAGCATATAAAAATATAATTTTTATATAGTAGAAATATTAAAGATGTTATTTTTATAGAATAGAGATAATAAAAATATGATTTTTATAGTATAGAAAGAGAAATGGTTTTTGAAATGAAAAAGATGTGATTTCGATATAATCAAAGGCATGATTTTTCTTTATAGAAAGGCTATTTTTAATTTATAAAAAGATATGATTTCTATATTAGAAAAAGAATAAAAATATGTTTTTTTTATCATATGTGAAATATAAAAATATAATGTTTATAAAGTAGAAGTAAAAATAGGATTTTTATTTATTAGAATGAAGCAATAAAAATGTAATTTTTATTTGAACAGCGTGAAAAGACTGTATTGGAATTTCAAACCGATCCAGACGGTTCAGCAGTTCAACAGTAAAGCACGGCGGAGTGGAACCCTCTGTGAGAACTCCTCACCTTTTATTTATTTTTCTAGTTGAAATATATACTAGGATGCAGACGTTGTTTAGTAGCACCCGACACCCGTCGTCCATAGACCATGGACGGCTTGTTTGTTTGATTTTGATGTGTAGTTGACTGTGTGATGTGATGTGAAATGAAATAAAATATTTATATAGTTAAAAATATTTTATAGTTGAAAATAGAATTTTTAACGTGTATTAAAATGAAATAAATATAAACAAATCATACGATTTGTTTATATACACACATTTGACTGATATTGATTGGGACGATAAATTTTACACATCGCCCAACTGCACAAATAAAAACTGTGTTTGATTGATTGAAAACCCCACACGGGTATTGGGATGAAATATGGCATACACTAATCCCAATAATTAGTTGTATGTCGATCGACTGATTGACAGGCTGTGTAAGCGTTGAATATTTATATTTAATGCTTATACAGTGTAGAATGCACTTTGGATGATGGTTGATTACTTGTCATCGTTGATATATACATGCGTTGTATGGAAATCCATAGAAATAAAATCTATGGTAATTGATTGGGCCTCATTCCAGTTTTGAATAGAAATATTTGAAAAAGAAATATTTGAAATAGAATATTTGAAACTAGAAATATATGAAGCCGTGTTGATTAGATTGACGCCATTTTGACGTGAACGATATTTATATCGATTTTATTCATTTTGCAATGAATATTGAAAGCGATTTCAAAATTCGAATTGAAATTGAATAGAAATGAATTCGAATTGAAATTGAATAGAAATGAATTCGAATTGAAATTGAATAGAAATGAATTTGAATTGAAATTGAATAGAAATGAATTCGAATTGAAATTGAATTGAATTGAAAATGTATTGAAATTGAAATGAAAATCGATTTGAATTGAAATCAATTTGAAATGAATTTGAAACGAATTTGTAAGGAAAATTCAATTTTGATTTGAATTTGAAAAAGAAGTTGAAATTGTTTTGAAAACGAATTTAAAACGATTTATAAAATACGTTTTAAAAGGAAATCGACGAAGTATATATTATATATATAATATAATGGCCTGAATAGAACGCGCCGCGGCAGTTCGCGAATTTCGACCATTGACTTCGAATGGATATTACGGGAGATCCGACCGTCGGATTCTCCTAAAACCGGAACCATTGGGTTCGTATCGAAAAGAGCTTTCTAACGAATATTAGAAATCTAACGATTGGATTTGGAATTATGTCCAAATAAAATTTGGAAAAGGTCGCTGTAAGTGCAGTTCGATGGCCGTTGATGGAAATCGATTGTACGGGCCTTGATAAAATTATTAAAAATAGTAATAATTTGTGTAAAATCATAAGAAATGATTTGGGAAGAATTGGGATGAAAAACCCCATTTTTGAAAAGATAAAAATAGATTTTTATCGAAATGAACTAGTTTTGAACTAGAATAATAATTTGTTTATTTTTAAAATAAATAAATTGGATTAGAAATGGTTTTGAAAATAACCAGGATTTCCAATAATTGAATTGGATTGGATCTGAATCGAAATTGTCTTTGGAATAATTCGGTGTTGGATTTCGTGATTATACGGATAGCGTTATGGAAATTTGAAAGATATATATATATATATATATATCGTTATTTCGAATACGATATTTGTTGGTCGTAGAATTTGATATTGAATATAAGCCGATACATTTTCTATTCAGAGCCTTGTATTTAATATCAAATGTGATTTGGGTTTGTCGTGAATGGTGTCTTCATTAACACTGTTCTTAAGCCCAGTTGAGAAAAAGATTAAATCTTTTTATTTAGATTTAATGAAGTGTACCAATTAAATAATATTTAATTGGAATTGAATTGGTATTGATTTTTGGGTTTATCGTGAACAGTGTTTTAAATAACACTTGTTCTTTAACCCGATAATTAATGAAATGTGATTTTGGGTTGTCATGAATGGTATCTTCAATAATACTGTTCTTAGACCCAAAGGAGTTAAGAAAATCAGAAACTAACTGGAGATTAGTTAAGTTGAGTGGTTTCTGGGGTATTGATCTGATGTTGGTTTCGGCCTTCGGGGTAAATATTTTGGGAATTGCTCACTTGCTAATTTACGGTTAGGGACTAATTTAAATGGGATGTAATTTTGGGTTTATCGTGAACCGTGTTTTAAATGACATTGATTCTTTAACCCGGTTAAAGATTAAAACTAAGTGGAGTTTTAATGAATCTTTAATTAGATTGAAAAGATCGAGAATGGAGTATCACCAGTTTTGCTCCAAGCGATAGTTAAATCTTTAATTAGACTTGAATGTGAAATGGTAATTGAATTTACCGATAACACCATGGTGTTAGATATGAAGTATTACCAGTTTTACTTCATGGGATGAATAGGTTGGGATTGGGAAATAAAATAAATGATTACTTCGGTGTGGTTCGCTAATCCCGACTAGTTGAATCGATATTCAAAAGGAGATTAAAGAATAAATTTAAAGAATTTATCTTTGATAAAATTAATGGGAACCTTTCCCTAAGAATGTGAAATTTAGAAACTAACTGTAGGTTAGCTAAGCAGAACGGTTTCCTGGGTATTGATCTGATGTTGGTTTCGGCCTTCGGGGTTAATATTTGGGGAATTATTCTCTTGTTGATTTACGGTTAGTGACTGATGAATTGGAATGAGGCGTATGTTGTGTTTGTGTAACACTTGTTCATTATATACGCGAGTTATTCGGAAAGACCGGGTTTATCCCATTCTGAATAACTGATACGACGATAAGTAGAAGATGAAGACGGTGGTTGACGACCGGAGGTCTTCACATCGTTTGGGTGATTACTGATGATCTTGATTGGGCCGTACACCCAAGAGGAGGGAATCAGTTAGTGATCGTCCAGACGTACTTGGAGATTGATGGATATGCGGGGTACTAGGTGCCTCCGGTTTCATTCAGACCCAGAACGAACTTGTAAATGGACTATGTATCTGACATTGGATTTCAGTCTGTGTGATTGATTTCTATTAAATATATATCTGTTTGGCGGCGGAGAATTTATTCTCTTGCTTAACGCCCTTCTCTGAGATGTACGAGCTCAGGGGTTATATATTGACGGATATCCATCGCATGGAGTGAATTGCCCGTGTGGCATGCCTAAGTGGCAATTGATCAAGGCTTCTGTTGAAAAGCAAAGTCTTGTGGTTGATGATCAAAGCACGGCCTGTGTGGCGTAGCTTTGTGTAACGTTGATTCGCGAGCCTCACACCCCGATGGTGAACCAAAAACGGGAGAGGACCTCAGGGAGGACATGCGTTTCTTTCTAGCTGGAAGTGGCGTCAGTGGTTTTACACGCCCTGACGAGTTTGACTTATGTGGTTGTTGCTGTTGCGAGGCGCCTCGGTTGGATCGGACGATCTGGGTCCGATGGAGTCATTCGTTGGCTCATTTACGCCCCAAAGGGGGGGGGGACGCAGTGTTCAGGCATTTTAATCCACATCGGTGGACCGTCCCTGTCGCTCCAAGGGCTCACCTGTGTCTGGGTCCTGAGACTCGGTCTAGACAGTCTCGAATCGGTAGAGGACTATCTTTTGCCTCGGTTCAAAGATGGAAATCCAACTTCCAATACGCGACTTTGCGGTTTTATTTGTAGAGCCTAGTATGGCGACATAGTGGGATGGGGCGCTTATGCCGTCTATGATTGATACTTATGATTTGAAGTTGTTTTATACACTATACACTTATAGTACTACCAAAATAATCTGTTTTAAACGTATCAAGCATTCTTTGGCTATTATAAGGTAAAAACCCTATCCTTCGGCTTGCGTTGCATTGTGTGATGGGACCTGGGTCTTATAATAGCTTCATTTTTCTTTATTTAGCATTGCGCTGTTTTGTTATATGCACTGGTGTTCTTGGGAGGAAACCCGTTCCGTGTTATACGGCGTGGTCCCTTGATTTACCTAACTTTAAAATAAAGATTTATAACTGTTTTAGTTCTCACACCAGTCCCATGACTGACCTGGAGTTTATTGTTTTAACCTAAACTCTGGGTGCCCTTATTTTGACATGGGCAGCTAGTAGTTTTGGTTTCGCAGATTTATATTCATAGGATCCTGATTTACAGCTGGAACGATACTCGGAAAGCTCTGTATCGTGTATTACTTCTAGTTGTGTATTGTATTATTTTCCGCTGCTATGTAATGTAATTTAAATCTCTGATATTTTCTGTGTAATATTTATTCATACTCTGTATATTCTTGTAATCTGATGGAATTGTTATAATATACAATGAAATGTTCTTTTGTCTGCATCCTTTTGTGGCTTGTTCTTGAACTATCCGCGCTTTCCTCACCGGGGAAGTTACGGGTCTTTACATATATGAAATATAAATGGATTTGCATTCGTTGTTTTAAAATGATTCAATTTAATTAAATTAAGCAGGCGTTTAATTTAATTAAAAACTCCAGCTGCTACTAGCTTCATACATTCCTATTTCATATTGTATGCTCCTCCATATGTTTCCAACATCTCTTATGTTGTCCAATTCTGTGCACGGATGCACAAGTCGCAAGATATAACATTTTAGAATTATATGATTTAAATAAATAATTAATTAATTACTTAATTAAATCATTAGTTTAACTTCTTTTGTTTGTCCAAACTAATAACTTAATCAACGAAAAATAACAAACTGCCTACTTCATTCCAAATTAAGGCTGCAAATTCCAGAATTTCAGCTAAGTTTGGTTAATCCTTAATTAAAAATTAATAAATAAATACACGTTAAAATATAACCGGCCACTACTCTATTTATATGTTTATGTATATTTAGGCATGTAGATTCGTTTCCTTACCTTTACTTCTCATTGTTTGTCTTCCTGGTCAACGTAATACCCACTCCATCTCCATCAAAACTAGCCACACCACGTTTTTCCCATTTCTCCTTCCCATCCTGTACACTACCGTTTTTTTAAACGGCCCAAGCACTTACAGCCATATAACTCAAACCCGCCTTGTACATAACCATTCTTCTTTCCGATCGTCTTTTCGTTGAACCCATTCTTCCATGGCATCACCATGCACATCCAACACTGATACTCCCCAAAACTCCACGATCCATTAATTAAAAATCCTCAATCCTCTCCTGCATCGAAGGTCGATCCATTGGCAACATTGCCACCCACTCTAGTGACCTCCTCCACCGATCGACTTGAGCTTCCTTGTCCAGGCGCGAACAGTTTTCGGGCCAAATTTTTCAAAAAAATCCAGAACGTGCCCCTTTCTTCGCTGACCACAGATTCATACATGATTTTGCACAAATGTCCTTAAATCTTTCAATAACATGAAACCTAGATGTTGACATTTTACATTGGCTGTCAAAATTCACCAATATGAAATGGTGCGCATATAGAGATGGATTTAAGGAGGGTTTTGAAATGTATATCGTGATTTATATGTGAGTATCCATGTTGAAATATTTTTTCAAAAGTAGGATCGCCATTTTTAAAACACTGTAAACAAAAATCCAAGAGAAGAAAAAGTCGCTTTATTTATAATAAGGGATACCTTGGCTCGCACGTATTTGGTTTGGCAATCACGAAAATTATTTGGTGGCCACGACATAGCTTTATAGAGTAGTTATTTTTCCTCTTTGTCATAGCTGAGTGTACTTGGTTTTCGCTTCATAGCTGGATGATGGAATATTTTGCATGTGCAAAGCTTGGGGAAAAGAAATGGTAAGCTGCATTTTATGTGTGGGTAAGTATGTAGGATAGCTGAAAATGTTGTATTTTTATTGGGTAAGTTTACATTTTCTATAGGCCATGTTTCCACTTAGGCATGTGCGTGCGTTTAGTTTGGTACAAGGTAGACGCAGATATTTTCTTTCGTAGAAGGTACAAATTTACTTAGGCATGAAGTTTTATAGAATTAGGTATGCATTGTACATATGAGTTCCCTTTTTAATTCGGGTAGGATGCAACATATTTAAATCTTAGGGCAGGTGTACCTCATTTTACTTAGGAGTTAAGGTTAATATATCTATTTATTAATATGATATTAAATTTTACAGTTAACTGTTGTTTACTGCTAACCGTTTAATATAAGTACCGCTATTCATGAACTCCAAACATAATGAAAATGGATACTCCGCTATGTCTCAACGCTCTAAATCCGACGAAACTTATTTGGTCGAAAACCAACTCCGTTTGAATAACGACGTTATTTTAATTTTGATATATTCATCGGTTCACGTTTAAAATTTCGTCCGCTCGTAAAATAACTCAATTGGCTCCAAATTGGAAATATAGCAATAACTAGCTGTATGTATTTCAATAAAATTCATTTCGTCGAAAACGGGGGTTATTTGAAAACGGTTATTTTAAAGGTCTATATAATATCGATACAATATTATATAAATTCCAAAATAATTAAATTGGATAATAATAAAATATTATTAAAGTATATATCCAAATAAACTCATATACAGCTTCAAATATAACTCAATATTAACATTTTCGAGTTAAATGATATTCAAATCTACTGGAATTCCTTTTTAATATATTAAATAAACGTTATAATTTATTAATGAATTACATAGCGACTATTTTAAAATTTGATTTGGACATAACTTATAATATGTCATATAAATCTCAATTTTTCTTTTTCATTAGAAAATTATAATCTAATAGATTCAAACATTTATTATTTAATGGAATTCCGACTTTAAATAGATTATGTATAATCAGTTGAAGTTCAAAACTCAATATTATGACCAACCATGTTGTTTCGAGTTTGTTTTGTTATAAATATAAAATTAAACGTCCAATCGTCATTTAATTAATGAATTTGATATAAAAATCCATTAATATTCCAAATATACATTTCAAACAAGTTTAAATATTCAAATTCAAATAGTTAAAAAATCCGGGTCGTTACAATTTGCCTTTCAACGCCTATGAAATCTCTTTTAATTTACAGTACTTTCCCTCGAAAATCACTTATTTTATTTCAAGAAATATTATGAAATATTTATATTTATCCATACAATTTCTTAACCATTGTATTTCTATCCCATTTTTATATTAAATTTTTTATAAAATCTTATAAAATATGTATATTTATTTTCTTTCCATACAATTTCTTAAACACTGTATTTCTATCAATTTTATACTAAACTTTTCATCGATAATTCAATTAAATCTAGTTGCTTTAAGGAAGATGTCATATATCAAACCTCATCTCTAAGCATGTGTTTCTAGCATTATATGAAATTTTGGATCATTATAATTGTAAGAAATATGAGAATTTTTTCTAAATAAGATTGGGAATTTTATTATGAAGGATAAACTTCATAACTTTTTCAAGCCCAAGTATGGCCCGTCAAAAATTTATTTTCAAAGACAATACACTATTGTTTTGAATTTTTTTTTATTGATGAAAAATGTTTATTTTGTTCTTTGATTCGAGTATTATTTTGCATTTTTTTGTTTAGCTACATTATTTACATTAGATTCAATGAAATCATATTAATGTGTTTAATTTGTTTTTTAACCAATTTTTGGTATTAGTTTTTGTTTTTTAACGTATCCGTTTTTCAAATTAAGAGTATGCTTATTTTAAATTTTGGAAATATTATATAATTTGTACTATTGTGTAACATCCCGCATTTTACGTATCGGAAGATCGTAAAATATTTTTATTTTATTCCTTGAGGGTTGGGTCATTCTCATCTTTTAATATGTTTCTTATGGGGATGTGAGACATGTCCATAATTTTTACCAATTTTGTTTGTGACCATTTTATCCCTGTCAGTCTTGTACAGGGATAACTTTTGACTCAGGATGAATCAGAGGGTAAGACATGTGCCATTGGAAAGGAATTGATGTTTTCCTTTCCGTAGAGTGGTTACATTAAAGATTTGGCTTAGCAGTTTGGGAGAAATCGTTGTTTTAATGTTTTTCAATTGGTTGTCCAAGTTTTAGGAGCCTAATGGGCTGATTTGGGAATGCCCAATTAGTGGGTTGGTGGAAACTATAAATAGAGGGTGAGAGGTATGGAAAATAGTTTACTTCCCCGTTCTCTCATTTGGTGACCTTGAGCTCCTCCTTCCTCTAACACCTTTCCACCATTAAAAATCAAAATCCAAGGAGGGAAATCATAGATCTACACCATTGGAGGCTAGATCGACATCAATTGAAGCAAGGATTCATCGGATTAAAGTGTTTGGTGCGAGGTGCTTGCTGTCTGCATTCTTATTTCATCAATTTTAGCATGGTTTGGAGAATCGGTGAGTGATATGCATCTCTCACATGGATTCAATGAAGTATATGAGTGTGTGTTCATCTTTTTCACCAAATTCAAGTGTTTTTCCATAGATCTATGCATTGGTAAGTCCATTTTTCTATAAATCACCCTATGATCTGATTTAGCAAGTTTAGATAGGTAATTTCTATGATACTCCATATGATTATATAAATTAAGATCTATACTTATGTTCATATGTACATTTATGGTGAATTTTGGTGAATTTTACATAATTATTGATGGAATTTTCATATTGGTGTTATTGTTGATTTCACATCATGCTTGTGGTCATATGAGATGAATTGGATGAGTTGGTTTCGTCGAACGTATCGTTTTGGCGAAGTTTTGGTTGAAATTGGAGATGCATTGGAGTATGCAGGTTTTGGGTCGCATGCGTGGGTCGGTCATGCACCGTAACATGGATTTCTTGGGAAGCAAGACAGGGAACAGGCTCGAGCGAGTTTGGAGAGAAGAAGAATGGTTCGGTCATTCATTCCTGGAGAAGAATGGTTCGGTCGAGCGAGCCTAGAGGAAAGGGGTCGGTCGAGAAAGTCCCGGGAAGTAAGGATTCGACCGAGCGATCCTGGGGATGATTTAATGAATTGGGTCGGTCAAGCCTATTCTGGTCAGTCGCTCTTACCAAAGTGTGTTCCAAATGGTTGGGCCAGGGTTGAGTCGGCCGAGCCACTGAAGGAGGGTCGTTCGTACTCTCCATAAGATCGGGGTCGGTCGCTCCAACCTGGATTGGAGGAAAAGTGGTCGGTCCAAGGTGGGGTCGGTTAGGTGGATTGGTCGCTACTTAGTAGAAGGGCGGTTGACTAATGATGGGTCGGTCGACTGCTGAGGGTCGGTCGGGCATATATTGATAGAAGGTACGGTCGCTCCTGGCTAATGGGGTCGGTCGATCTGGTTGAGAACAGCCTGGTCGGTCGTGATGACTTGATTATTGAAGTTGGACCTTATATTGATTGTTGTTCGGTTCAACTATGTTGTAACTTCGACGATAGTCCAGATGGGGATGTTCAGGGTGATGTGATGTGTTCGTTGATCATTGAAAAGCAACGAATGTGTAGATAACTCAAAAGGTGTTGGGTTATGGATAATGGTTACTCGAGTGGGACTTGGGTTGAGAATAGTCGCCAGAGATGACGACTAGAGATGGGAAGGCCAATAGATTATCGTTATCGTAAGTTCTAGCAGACTCAAAGCAGAGGTACTTTGGGCAGTCGTGAAGGGCCTTGTACCTTTGGCAGTCGTGAAGGGCCTAGTTGTCGAGGACAAACATACGAGTCATGATGGCGTATGGAGTTGTGCTGGAACTGGGGTTACCATTACCCCTTGACATATGTCAGTCATGATGGGTCGCATACGATTAACGATGGTTTCAAAGAAGGATTGGCGGTGACAACCAGAGTTTGTCATGGATGTTTGAATGTTTGGATGTTTTGTTATACCATCTCACGTGGATTATTCAACGTCGAGGGATGTTAAACTCGATTTGGATTATCTACGTAAGACCTAAGTAATCTGGATGCTATGAATGTTATAGATGGTTGTTCTGATTTCCATGGACAAATTGTTGTTACCTTGGATGTTATGAATTGTAAAGGCTATCACTGTCATATGTGGGGAAGACGGGTGTGAGTTCTTCTCTAGTGTTGGGTAGTTGTTGGTAAATCTACCCATTCTCATATACTTTATTGATGAAGTTTGTCAGTTGTTTTATCGTTCACTAAGACTGTTGTCTGACTCAAGGTTTTATGTTTCCTTCTTATTACCTTGTGTTGTTCATCCGATTGTGGATGGGCAGACTGAGTAGCAGGTGACAAGTGATGCTTTAGTGAGGACAATGATGCTGATCGATGGCGAGTAGGAGGCTCACGTGCCAGTTTTATTACTATCTAGTATTTTCTGTTTCCGCTGGTACTTTTTTACTCTGAGGGATGTAGTAAGGACCTTTGCACAGAAATATTATCCAAAGTTGTATGGATCTTTCTACGGTTCTGTTAAGAGTTTTCAGTTTCTGTGCAAGTGGATTTCACTATTATTGCCTGTTGTATTTGTTCTATTATATTTTATCCTTGCGCTGTGAGATTTATGACAAGTTCCGATGGTGTTTACTAATTTTGATGATCATCCATAGCAGCCTAGCACACCTTTTAGCGCATTATTCCTCTTGTTTAGTGAAAGAGTTATGGGCGGTCGTCACATATTGCATTCACCATAATCTTTTGAATGAAATTGCTTTCTTTTTAATCAAACGTACAATGATATAAATAGTTTTTGTAGTGGTTATGTATCATTTTTGTTTTAATATAGTTGCAGTTTTGGGTATCAATTTTATGTCTGAAGATATCAGAATTGTCTAATGTAAGAATCTGTTTTAAATATTTGTTTTGTTGCTTGCTTTTTTATTTATTAAATTTCTTTTGCAGTTCTGACTATAGTCCAATATTATAATACATTCATTATCTAGTGGGTCTTGGTGTTCAAATATTGTTGTTCATAACCAAAGTTATTTGAAAGGTATGATAAAGAGAGATTCTACATTACCCAATTCGATTTTATTGGTTTTTGTTTTGGAGAAGCTAATGATTTTTAATGGTATAACAAATTCAAAATGGGTATGATTTTATTGTTGTTTATTTGATGATTCGATGTTGTTTTTATTACTAAATTTTGAAAAGTCTATACTTGAGATTAAAAAAAGTTATAAATTTTGTCCTTATCGCTATTTTCCTGAATAATATATTAGTTACCTAGATTTCTTAGATGATTGATGTTTATAGTATCTGTTAGTTTTTATATTCTTATTTTCCTTATTCTCTTTGCTTAGGCCAGCACCACCCTTAGCTATTATTAAATTTGAGTGTAGAACGAAATTAGCAGAGAAAGATGGGACAATTAATCAATCAATCATTATATCATTTTCATGGTTCGCAGGCCCACCTTTTAAGTTTTGTAAAGTAGGTAAGGGTGAGAAAATGTGGCCAACTCCAATAACTCATTTCTTCACGGTTATTCCACTACTTTTAGGATTTCGCATCTCCTATTTGCCACTCCGTAATTCGCTTTGTCAGGTTTCCAAGCAAGTCAACCATGCATTATTTGGTGGTTTATTGTTCGACAAAGTTTGATGTATGTCAGTTAAGGTGATTGTTGAGGTTTTTGGGTTCTGTTATCTTACTCATAGGCTTGAGGTTATTTTGTTCATTTGAGATGGTTCGACTTGTTAGATAGTCGAAGCTTCATATTACCGTGGAGTCATCTTGCTTGATGAATGGTTTCACTATGATAGTTGCTTTCACGACTCTTTTTTGTTGCCAACCGGGAAGTCATGTGTAAACACATTCATATCAGGTATGCCTATTAATGAGAGTGGTGCACTCTCTAGCCTGATGAGTTAACTTATGTCAGCACGTTGTTCTGGCTTGACAACGAGGTATGTGTTGGATTCAACTTGATGAGTTTAATTGTTTGTGGTGCTTGTTTGTTCGTCTTGGTGTTTACGAGTTGGTGACGTTTTGTTTTGGTGGTGTATGGAGGATGGGAATGAGTTTCTCTCTATGGTAGGAGTTGTGATGCATTCTAGTTGTGTTCTTAGTTGGATTTCAACTGTGTGCATGTCTGGTAGTTTTGAGCATGTAATTTGACGTGAGAGTGTTTTGTCACTTTGGTTCATCCCATTGTGTTTGTGTTTGCCTGTCCCTGTTTTGGAGTTCTGGAAGATCTTTAATGACCTGTAACTGTAAGCTCAAAGGTGAAGCTTTCTCTCAACGAGCTTACATATGGTCATCTCTTCCTTCCATCATCACTTGTTTAAATCACTACTTCACGTGGAATCTGATGAAGTTTTCTCCATGTTATGCGTTATGACTGTGATTGGAAGTTACGTTGGTCCTGCCAATGGTACTGTACAATTGCGTGTATGGTCTCCATCATGATAAGCCGTGTGAACAGCTACTGCCGAGCTACTTTGGATTCATTGCTCCCATGTAGCTTGTCTAGTACTTTTCTAGATATATTATTATGTATTTGAATTCAAGTTGTCATGTACTGTGTTATCATGTAATACTTTGTATTATGTAACGTACTAGAATGTGATTCTGTGCGTGGAGCAATACTTGTAGTATAGTTAATTAGGCTAGCTCTTGAACTGTAAGTTTGTAAGGTAGTGCGGACGGAGCACTATAACTTCGTATACGGTGGACGGTCCACCTTAAAAACCGACATAGCTGATTATTAACTGCAATCACACGTTTTATACCATATTTTTTATTATTAGTTATAATAAAAGGTGTTTGCGGTCACCTTAAAAACCAAAAGGCTTTGCCAGAAGAAAAAAAAATTGAGTTCATATGATCCAAATATTTTACAAATCAAACTCTTTTTCTAAAATTGTCATTATGAAATTAAAGTAAAAATTAATATTGTCATGGAAATATTGTAAATAATAGCATTGTTAGTGGTGATTTTTTAACTTTAAATAAAATATTTTTTAAGTTTGGTTTAATTATTGGTTCAGTTTTTAAATATTAAAATGAAATCCAACCAATAAACCAAAGTAATATAAAAATAAAAATCAAACAAACCAATTAACTTGCAAAACCAAACCGACTAAACGTAACTGGTTTGGTTGGTTTAATTGGTTTTAACCAATAAATGCTCACCCCTATTGTCAAGTGATAGCCATGACAAGTAAATGTACACCTTTATTTTTATCACATGTTCATATTTGCTTTCATAGTTTAACAACTAAAACTTAGTTCTTAAAACTACTACTTAGATTAATTATTTATTAATTTAATGGGTGTTATCAAAAACTTTAATTTTGATCACTAGTATACTTCGAATAATCTTTAACACTAACTGGCTCCTCTCATGGAGTCGCATCCCTAAGACCATAACACCAGGGTTGAGTATTAGGTCGAACTGGTTGATAACATAAACCCAGTTAAGTCCAAAAAAATTAAAACTGAATTCAACTAATTTTGGTTAACTTGACTGGTATATGTTTTGACTAAATTAGAAAAGCATGATACCGCTAGAATGATTGTAAAATATAAATTTATATATTGATACGTTTTATTAAGTATCGTTTATGAGTAGTGAAATCTAATAACTGATTTATCTATTTATTTAACCGATCGAACTAAAACTAATTTAATTTCATCAAAATATCGGATCGATAGAAATGAGGAAGTTCAATCAGCTAATTTCGATTCTAACTGAATGTTGTTCATGATATCAAATTTCGATTCTAATTTTTGGTAATTTTAGAAATTTACAGTGAAAATTGTAAAATGAAAGAAGGTAAATTGCAAAAAATATAAGAACACACTGAAGATAAGGTTTGTTAGTTTGATGTTAATGGTTAGGATGAGTGAAACAATGTTATATATTGTCCATTTTTTACGCGATGAAACTGGCATATTACACTCCTTTTGCAAAGCCACCACATTGCATCTCAAGCCTTCTTTATTTGTTCAAGCGAGCAGACGCGAAAAATAAAAGAGTTGAATAACGAAATAAGTAGCATTAAATAAGATATGAACAGATTTAATATGACGACAACGATGTATGTCCATCTGTTAATAATGAAGCAATGAATTGGTGTTTCCACGTCATACCTTGACGTTTGATGGTCCTTGTACACAATAATTGGATTAAAATGCTAATAATAGTACGCTTCTTTTGAAATGCAAGTGAATGAATTATAACGGAGCACAATAATGTAGATCAAGATGAATAGGGTTTTGTTCACGTCTTTTTAGGGATGTGAACAAAACACTCCATGCTGATTGGTGAAAATCAGAGAGATCCATATGGACCCTCCGATTTCCACCAATGAAGACCGAGTGTTTTGTTCACATCCCTTAAAAGATGTGAACAAAATCGCACTTGATCAAGATCACTTGGGTCTAGATTTGTGTGATTCTGTTGACCAAACACAGGCGATTTCAGGTGGGTTCCACCGAAATTTAAGGATCAGTTTTGTTTGATCCATGGAGCCACGGAAATCTAGATTTAGAGGATTTAATCCCGATTAGAACGCAGAATCTGGGTCTAGAGAATTTAATCCAACTGTTCATTTCAACTGCTTATGTAACTTTTCGTTATGGAATAGCTTAAGTGAAATGCTACGGATACTCGCGTGAAAGCGAGTATCCTTACACTTGCCCAGCTGATTGGCTGGTGCTACTAGGATGGGACCCGCTTATAATTAAAAAAATAACAAAAATAGCCGGGTCCATTTCGTCTGCCCAATCAACTGGGCGGCTGTGCACAATACTCGCTTCACGCGAGTATTGTTAGCATTTCTCATAGCTTAAATAAGAATTTCAAAGGTGTTATCGAATAGTTAAAATTACATCATCATTCTCTAATGTACGCATCCCCATATGTAACTTTTGTTCCTTTACTCAATAGAACTTGCAGCAATCCACATCTAAGAGAGGGACATACCATCCGTAATCAGGTCCAGTAACATCATTTATCCGGTTTTGGATCTTCTAAGATGCATATATGCTTAAAATATAACCCAGGTGCAAAGTTGGAAGCTAGACAGAAACATAGCCAGATACACTTAAAAGTTTTATATCTCACATGTCTTCCACTTCTTCCATCGTGGACCTGTTTTGGATAATGAGAGCCACCCATTTATAATTAATTAAGGTAGTGGGGGAGAAAGAATTAGTGGAAGGAGAGAGAAACAGGAATATGTAGTGGAAATCAGAGGGACAAAATGGAGTGTTATACTATTTGGGGTGTCACGCTCCTATATATATATATATATATATATATATATCGAAAATTATTACGCTTTATTGAATGATCAATTGTATGTTTTCCTTCTATGTCTCGTCAAAACCTTGCAATCCACCTATTGGTTAGCTTACAAGGGAAAATAGTACATATAATTTCCACATATTAATAGTACATAGGATATCATGATACCACTTATACATCAACCAAACAAAATAAATAGGAAAGAAATAGGATAAAATAAAGGTAGAAAAACTTCGGCCCAGGAGCCCACTGCTATCTCCAATTCAAATCACCGTCTTCTCCAATACCTCGCTAACCTGAATCGAGCAGCTCCACTCCCCATCTTCGTAACATCATCAAGTTTGAATGCGTTCTGACAGTCTTACCGCCATTTCCACGAACAAGATAACCAATCTCCTTCTCGATAATGGAAAGTTTCTTCGAACAATGCATCCTGCAATTTGAGAACACCCGAGCATTACGCTCTTGCCAGATGAAATAAATAGCTGCTGTGAAAGCTGCAAACGCGATAGCATGGATTTGAGACGCGTTTCCCTTTCTTCCAATATTTCATTTTGCAGAACTATTTGCATCTTAGTTTCTTCTTATTTCTACTTTGAAAAAAAAAAAAAAAAATCAAATGTTCACAATCGTCTATTCTTATTATTAGTAAAAATTTATTTCATGTTTACTTATTATATTCATTAATTAGCTCACTGAGTTGCATCATTGCTAATTTTCAATTTTTCTTTTTTCTTTTTTGATATATGCTTAACGACCAAGTTTCAAGTATATATATGGTAGTTTGCCATATATTTACCAAGAAATATCAGCGCTTTTGCCCTTATATTCAGTATATTGACGTGTCATTTGTTGCCTTGATAGTGTATTCCGATAAACACTTGAATGGGTTCATTTTTAATTGAGAAAATACTGAATTTAACCGACTTATGTCGCACTAAAACTGAATGCATTGTTGACTTTTGTTTCTATGAGTATAACTTTGTTTTCACACAGATTGTTTGCTTCTTCAGATTAGGTCACATGGTTGTAGGAGGCATAGTATTTCTATCGTTCATGACATATGTCTCAGATCATCTTGGAATTATATTTTTTCTAAGAGGACTGGAAGAGCAATTATATTTTTTGTAAGAGAACTGGAAGAGCAAGATCTTCCAAAAAGTAAGAGTGTGTGCTTTCTGCCTTAGCATATTTTACGACCATTACCATTATTAATGGTGTCATGTAAGATATATTCATTTGCATGCAATTCTTTGTACAAATGAATACTTTCTGTATTTAATCGGGTCAACATACTTAATGCCACTTTTTGTACTCAATTTAGCATAGGTATTAGGTACATATGTAGGTATGCATACAGCAAAGTATACACATGTGGAGGAATATACATATTTGTAGAGGCACATATGTGTAAGAGACAAAAGTGCTGATATATAAGTACATGTATGCTTATGCATATACATATTTGTTTTACAGCTCAAATTTTTCATAGAGTTGTATGGCTGTAAAATTATTGTGTTCTTTCTAATCCAGTTTTCTATTTAATTACTTGGATACTATCCTCCGATTGCAATGGAGAAGGAGGCACCAATGGAAGTTGCATGTTCTCAAACTCTGACTCCATGTAGCTTAATTAGTTAGAAAATTGTTTATTATTTACCATTCATTGTTTATATTCATCCTCTATGGGCATCTCTCAAAGTAAGTATATAGTCCCTTTTCACTATTCGTTTGGCCTGTTGAATTTGTTTTACGGTTCAAATTTTTCATGTTGTCGTATGGCTCTAAAATTATTGTGTTCTTTCTAATGCAGGTTTCTTATTTAATTATTTGGATACTATCCTTAGACCATAACCAACCATCCGTTCTGTTCAGTTATTCTCTCTCTTGTTTTGAAACTGATCCAATGAGCGGAGCAATCAGAAGAAGGAACCAGTCACGGGTCATTTAAGGGGGAGGGGGTTATAACGGCAAAGTGTTTGCCGTTATAAGGTTACAACGGCAAACACTTCGTCGTTATAAGATTATAAAACTAATGTTATAACGGCAAACTCTTTGCCGTTATTTGATTATAACGGCAAAGAGTTTGCCGTTATAAGCACCAACCCATGTTCAGTCAACCGGCCACGAACGAGCTCAAAACTAGCCACGGGTGACTGAACAAGCCACACCTGGTTGCTCCGTGGCTTGTTTAGTAACTAAATAAGTCATTGTTGGTTGTGCTTTTAGATTGCAATGGAGCAGAAGGCACTAATGGCAGTTGCATGTTTCCAAAGTCTGACTCAATGTAGCTTCAATTAGTTAGAAAATTGTTTACTATACCATTCATTGTTTATATTCATCATGTATGGGCATCTTTCAAAATAAGTACAATCCCTTTTCACTATTCGTTTGGACTGTTGATTTTGTTATACAGTTCAAATTTTTTGTGCTGTCATATCGCTGTAAAATTGATGTGTTCTTTCTAATCCAGGTTTTTTATTTAATTATTTTGATACTATCCACAGATTGCAATGGAGTAGAAGGCACCAATGGCAGTTGCATGTTTTCAAAGTCTGACTCAAGGTAGCTTTAATTAGTTAGAAAAGTGTTTAGTATACCATTCATTGTTTACATTCATACTGCAATGGGTAAGATAAAAGTATGCACGCATACTGCAATGCTTAACGATTCATATATTTCTTTCTACAAACTAATAGTGGAATATTTAATTTTCGCAGAAATGGTTCACATTTAATATGAAACAAATGTATTTCGTGATTTTTTAATTTTCGATGTTCTGCTGATTCTAATTATTTTACATTATCGTTTGCTATAGGGATAACTAACAGACCATGCCAATATGGTTTTAAATAATGTATTCCACCGGACCTTAATATGGTTGTTAATCACATAACTAGCAGTAACTTTTCTTTATCTTTGCTCGCATGCTAATTTGAAATTCGAAACTTTTTAATTTAAAAATAAAATAGTATTAAATTTTATATGCACTTAACTATAGGTATCATAATGTGACCAACTAATTTATTACTAACTGCTCATTAAATTTTTCGATATTGGGGTTAATTATACAACTCATGTAGTTTTTTTGTCGAATTCATAATTGATGAAATCTCGGGTATTTGAATCACCAATATTACGCACAAACACTATTATTTTGACGTCGAATGGTTTGTGGTGTTCCGTTATACTCACCACTACACATAAATTTAGCCCAACTGGAATAACTTTTTATAATTGTAGGGTATCTAATTATATTTCTATATTTAATGTTTATTTTCTGATACTAATACTTCCCAATATTTGGATAGTTTCACTTTTTGCATATATTACAACAGTCAGCATTGATGCACACTTTTATTTCATATATGGTCACTCTGTTATAATAAATTTTATGTGCTATACATTTTTCTATGATACACTGTTTCTATGTAAATAATATCCAGTGCTACAACTATAATGTGTTTTTTTAAGCATTGCGTTTTAGTTACTTTTTGCATTTTGAGTTTTCCTATATATGGTATGTGAATATAGTTCGAAAGAATACTCTATGTTTAAAATTTTATGCTTGGACGATGCTTTGTTTAAAGTTGAACTTTCATCTGGCACTGCTATATTTAAATTTCTGAATGTACCGCAATTTATTATTTTGGTTTTAATCTTTCGATTCTCAAACAAAATGAAAAGAATTTGCCATTTTCTATCAAAAATTATGAGTTTTTAATTCTTTTGTTTTTCTTTGGATTTCTATTCAAGATCCAAACCACCAGGTAAATATAATGGAAAAACTAAGATATACAATTGGTATTTTCTATCCTCGTGGTTTTATTTTATAAGCATAGACTTCTATATTTTCTATATTATCATTTCCAATTTTTTAAAACCATGTATTATTTGTCTTACAAAAACAACTCTGTCGCGAATACGTTTTCTTAAGGTGGTGTCAGTGCTAAGCTGGGATGAGAAGAATTAATTTTCCACTACGAATTGAACAAGTTATTTTTTTTAACTAATTCGTGTTATTCAATACATATTTTTGTTTCATGGACCAAAATGTTACATTTTCATACACCCCTATCATACCCGTTTCATTATGTTTTTGGTTTATACAGGACTATGAATGATGTCCGCTCATGAAGGATGTAACAAGGATGTTGTGACAAGAAGCATGAATCCGACTGATGCAATTGCTTTTATTAACCACTACCATACAAATGTTTAGATCTAATATGAAATTTCTAATTTTTTGCTGCCAAATCATGTAATTAATTATTGTAAAAATTTGTATTTAAACTTTGTGAAAAATCTCATATTTGTCGTTTTGTTTTCAGCGTCAGTATTTAGTTACTCTAACTGCTTAACATTTTACTGAGTACATCATTTTAATTATATTTTTGTATATTAGGCTTTACTTCTATATTATTAAGATTTTTGTTGACATTTCAAAACGTGTTATGTTTTGGCAATAAAATTGTTGTCATCCGGGTCTTTGTAACATATAGTTTATGATTACTTTTGGTGTTACTGTGTTTACATACATGAATATATTTGTAGCGATCTTGATAAACTGCTATGATATCCATTTTTCCATTGTAGTTCAAATAACTATACACTCAATTCAACAAATTGCGTTTTCACTGTGTGCGTGAAACACTTTTCATAGTTTTGTATAAGAAAACACCATCATAATAGTCAGGCCATAAAACCAAAGAATCAATTTTACTTTAAAAAGGGGAAGGGTGAGCATCCATCTATGCATACGTGCAAAGCACGTGCCTTACTATTGGGGTGTGTGTGTGTGTGTGTGTGTGTGTGTGTGTGTGTGTGTGTGTGTGTATAAGGGGATTATATGGCACCCCAAATTCTTGGCACCCCTTTTGTATCTGAAGTAGAGTCACCCATTAATAGTTAATTAAGTTAGTGGGGGGGAGAGAGAATTAGTGGAAGGAGAGAAAAACAGGAATATGTAGTGGAAATTAGAGGGGCAAAAGGGGGTGCTATACTATTTGGGGTGTCATTGAACGCTCATATACATACATACATAGATATATATATATATATATATATATATATATATATATATATATATATATATATATATATATAGTGATGCTAAGAGCAACGCGATTTGTGCTTCGCAGTATCACATCGATCGCTGTACAATTTTTTTTGCTGCGTTTAACGATCAACAACCATCCGAACGAACGTTGTTCGGCGATTGCGCGGTACCCTTAGCACAAACTGCGGCGCCCTTAACATCGCTGTACACACACACACACACACACACACACACATATATATATATATATATATATATATATATATGTATGTATGTATGTATATATATAAGGAGCAATCGGGGGCACCCCAGTTGCACTTGCTATCCTACCGTGAGCTAAGGCGATCCAAATCTAACGAGAATTTGTAGATGTTCAATCCACACACACACACACACACACACACACACACATATATATATATATATATATATATATATATATATATATATATATAGGGGTAGGTTCAATGGCACCCCAAATAGTGAGCACCCCTTTAGCCTACCACTTTTCCACCGCACATTTCCTCCCTCTCTCCTTACACTCATTCTCTCACCTCCCACTCACTTTTCATTCTTTTTTTTTAATATAAATGGATGACTGAAATTGAGGTGCAAATGGGGGGCTGAAATTCGGGGGGCTCCCTGATCCTAACCTCTATATATATATATATATATATATATATATATATATATATATATATATATATATATATATATAAAAAAAAAAAAGCGATCGGGGGCACCCCAGTTGCACTTGCTATCCTACCGTGAGCTAAGGCGATCCAAATCTAACGAGAATTTGTAGATGTTCAATCCACATATATATAATGATCTATCCAAAATTTGAGTTCATTCCTACATCTGTATAATAATTTATTCGATGTTTAAATTTAACGGTTTGAATAAATGTCTGAACGGGGAATAATTGTGCTATGATTTTGAAAATGTTACGAATTTTGGAACGAGCTCAAATTTTGGATAGATCATTATATATGTGCAGATTGAACATCTATGAATTCTCGTTGAATTTGAATCGCCGTAGCTCACGAATAGATATGGGGTGCAACAAGGGTGCTGCAAAACAGGGGTGCCCACGATCGTTCCTCGCTATATATATATATATATATATATATATATATATATATATATATATATATATATATTGAGATTATATTCTGGAATCCGATACACGAACAGCCAGTAAAGAATAGTAGACGTGATCACAGTATGAATTAGTTTGCCTCTTCCGGCTAAGCTCAAAAACTTAACCTGCCATCCGTTTATCTTACGCTGAATTCCATGGATCAATTCATTACATTCTGAATAATGTAGGTAGTTATTCAGAGGGGCACCCCCAAATACTTGATAGGTAGTTGGCCAATTTCATAATTTAGTATGTCAGCAATTGATTGAGCATTTCTTGTGGCTGAGCTAAAAAAGTTCTTGGATATGGTGGCATTTACAGTAAGACTTGCATAAGTGCTAAGTTTGTCGAAAATTGTTTTATGTGTATTGGCATTGGACATAAAAGCTTTTCCGAACACCATTAAGTCATCGGTGTACAGTAGATGGGAAATAAGAGGTTCAAATGTGAAGACAAGTGAAACATTCGTGAAGAAACAGCCTGTTCTAATAAGTATGAGAAGTATTGCATAACTATTGTAAACAAGTAAGGGGAGAGTGGATCGCTCTGTCTTAGCCTGCGCTTCGAGCAAATATTACCCTTTGGAATACCCTAGGAGAAGATATACATTCATATATTATCTTGACAAGATGCAGTGGAAACCTCATTTGAGACATTAAAAGACAGACAAATTCCATATTAACCATGTCGTATGTTTTCCTCAAGTCTATCTTTATGCAAAATTTAGATACCTTGTGTGTGTGTGTGAGTTTTGCAGTACCCTTTAACACCTCTACCTTACCGTGAATAATATATTTGATGTTTAAATTTAATTGTTCGAATAAATGTCTGAACAGTAAATAAATGAACTAAGATCTTGAAAATGCTACGAATGTTGTAACGAGCTCAAATGCCATGTTAGCGATACGTTGGCGTCCGGCGCGTCACATGGACATGTTAATCCACGTTGAACAACGGTCAAATTGACCGTTGGAAAATGCACCGCTGACGTCGGACGTGAACTTGGGACGCAAACTAACGGCCCATTTTCCAGAACGTTGCTTCCTCCGCTTTATAACCCCCCCCCCCCCCTCTTCCTCCATTTCAGTAGTACACCTCCACCTCCTCCCCTCTTCTATTTGATTTTTTTTTACTGACAAACGAAACTGTAAAACCGATTTTTTATATACCATTGTGTTTAATATTTTTAATTCTCTAATATATATTTTTCTTAGAAGTTTTCTGATTTTCTTTTATTTATGTTTTTTCGTCTTCCGATTTTGGTTCTGCCACTTCCCAACTTTTTACCGATTGAACAGAGAAACGGAAGATAACTTTTGTTGATACTTGCATTGGGTTTTCAAACGATCCAACAGATGGGGCTACCAGCTTTTATAGGACAGTCGCGGCGGCTTTAAACGACCGTTTTAATCTGGATTACACAGAAACTCAAGTTAAAAACAAATGGGATAACTTGAAACGTTCGTTTCGTGATTGAGACAAACTGATACAGATACCGGACAGAGAATGAGATCCAATGAAGGATCGGTTGGATGGTACCTACAACTAGTGGGCCAACGACCCAATCAAAGCATATAGACGATTCAAAAGAAATACATGATGAAATTTTGTAAGCAAAACCAACTTTTTGACAGCTATTTAGGCACGACAACTTGCCTATATGTAATACCTTCTACTGCACCTGCAACTCCATATGTACCAGCTCAATCTTTCACCGCTGTCGATGCTGGTTATTATTCACAAAAAGTACAGATTTTTTAGTTTTTATTTTTTTTCTTTTCGGCAGAGTCTTTCCTTGAATATTTATAATTTTTTTAATGCAACAACGTAAAACACTGAAAAACATGTTGCTACAGTAAATAGAGATCAATTTTACAAACAAACTTAGAAAGGAAACCGCTTCTAAAAATAGGGATGCCTCCTAATTTCCACTCCTCATTTCTTTTTCAATTAACTCTCTTTCCCTTAACTTACTTGAATATGAACTTGCGGCCTAAAATCACAATAAAAATGGAATGCTACCAAACATATACGCTATATATTTGCTTATACTGAGACAAGTGATAAAGGCTCAACGGTAACACATCCGAGACCAAAGCGAAATTAATCACTGTATTTGTGTAACAGGTTTATTTGTTGTGCGCAAATGCAAACATACTCAGAACCGAATGGCCAAAATACCGAGACGATCTGACAAGCAGCAGCTCTGCAATTCCTGAAGGGCGTATCGACCGTTCCTTATCATGTAACCTTGCGGATGAAACAATTGACATATCACAATCTCACCAACAATTACACTGACAAAGCAACAGACATGCCTTTTTTTAACGTGTAAAATGCAGAAAAAAGATGATTCAAACCTGAAGCCATGCTAAAACCCGGGTCATTAATTACAACAATTTCACAAGGAGTTCCAACAAGTATTGCATGCTTAAATGTTACTGAATAAGCAACAGTGGGAAAGCAAACAGAGCGACAGAGAAGCCAAGGACGCACACGTTTATAAAAAGTTCACAAAGACAGCAGCAAATATAGGAACCCCTAAAGAGACGATGAACCTTGCCATCTCATAATACCTTGACAAATCTTTGGATAGATAGTATATTCCAGTTTCCCTAACTTGATAAGAAAAACAAATAAAGCATGCATTGAAGATAAAAATCCTGGATAGAAATCGCAGCAACCAGAAGTTCACTCCACTTGGGCACTCCTCCCACGTCCACCCATCCTTCCACGTCCACGAGCATATCCTCCTCTCCCTCTTCCACCTGTGCAATTAGGTAATGAGTACTCATATTGTGCGCACACATACACATACACATACACATAAGACACAAATATCATATTATATATTGTGTTGATTTAACTGCGCAATGTCATTTAGATTATGCTTGGCATCAGATTAGGGAACATGACTTCCAAGTTGAAATCTTGATTAGAATTTGCTAATAAGCGCGGATAAACCACAAACAAAAAACAAAAAGTGCTTTTTATTTTATTTTGGAAAAATCTGATAATAGATTATGCACTTGTGTTGGTTCGTGTTCACTCACCTTCTTAGTAGGCATACATTTGAAATATTATATTTCAATTTATTATTGTGTTGTCTATAGCCCATATGCTTGATATCCAACACACATATTGCATCCAGCTCCCACTGCTATCTAGTTTGTATAGTTCAGTGCATTGTTTTTATAATTTGCCAGGGATACGCACATAATCAATCATACATGGACTTTCAAATCATTGTCAAAAATCTTAAAATCCTACTGTTTGAATCCCATTTTAAATCAAATCTTGTCCTTTACAATTTGATTTATATTCCGATACAAAACAAGCTAATATTACACATTAGAAATACCATTCAATTCAAATAAATAAATTCAACATACTTATTTGGATCTACAATTCCAATTTTAATCATTTTATAACAAATTAAATTTGGAACAAGAGAGAAAATGATGTTTAAATTTCAGATGTATAAGTCTAATCATCAAAATTGGACTTCGAAGTGTGTGCAAACCAAGGTTCAAGGTATCGGCCGGCACCCCGAAATGTCAGGTGTACCGTTCCAGTGCCGGCGATCACCGAGCCGAGAGTAGGGCTAAATTTCGGTTTCGGCTACCAACTGAGAAAAAAAAACAGAGTGCGAAATCGATGTAAGAAATCAAAAGGACAAAACAGCGGCACCTTGTTCGACAGCTGCGAAGGCAAAGTCGAAGTCAGATTGAAGGCAAAGTCGAAGTCAGATTGAAGGCAAACTCGAAAGCTTAGATGAAGTCAAATTGACGCAGAAGGCAAAGCCGAACTGAAGCAGAGTGAAGTCGCGATGTTCTGATTTATTTTCGGTTTATTTTTGTTTCATGCCCTAATTTATGCTTTGTTAGCCAGAGCAAAGAAATATCAGGGAGAATTAGGTGTGGTGGGCTGACTTTATTTTGGGCTTTTGAGCCAGTGTTTTATTTGGTTTTATACGCAGCAGACAAACAAATAAGCATGCCAAAACCGAAAGTCGAAATCTGAACCATGCTGTATTATTTTGGGTATTTACTTTTGTTGGACAAAAAATTTAACAAGTTCTGATTTTTGTTTTACCAGTTTAGTAAAAAATCACTGAAAGTGGAAATCTGAACCAAAACCAAAACTTCTGAAATTATCCGAAACTAACAAAATTTAAATTGACCGAAACCGAGTTCTTGAACCTTTGTGCAAATTTTTAAATGTATGTTTTTTGAATCCACGATTTACGATTCAAGTCCCCGTTCCGATTCATAGTATGAATTTTACAATTTATGATTTGAATCTCATTTTGAAAACCTTGATTTACCCAAAGTAATTTTGATTTCAAAAAAATGATCAGTCAAATTATGAAGTGCTCTCCCATTTAAAATATGTAGTACGTGCCAATTTTGATGCCATCGCACAGTACTTATCACTCGTATTCACCCTAGTTATTTTCAGTAAACCAAACTGATTATTTCTGGCACAGCTGCTGAAGCTCTATACGGTCATCGGGTCATGCCATATGGCTTTTACATTGCGAACTTCTACAAATTATACTACCTATGGAAATATGTTTAGCTATCCAACGAGGGAAGAACACATGTTTAATTATTTGTAGACAAACAACAGCAGTGCGAAACTTTCAAGTACCAAATATTAATAGATTATGGACTTTATTTAGCATAGAAAGCTGTACTTCCGAAGGAGAAAAAAACAGAATAAAGAAACAAGCATTCACCAATACTGCTTGGTAATTGCATAGATAAGAAGATTTATTATAACAGAGTGCATACCACGATAGTTCCCACCATCTCTACCCATCCCACCTCCACCACCTCGGCCATAGTTTGAATATCCACCATTTTCTATAATTAAACCCAAGAAGAAACAGTGTTACTATTATAACAAGAATACATTTAATTAAAAGACTTATGTTCAATATTCAACGTATATTGTGACAAAAACAGTCCAAAATGAAACAAGGAAAGTCGTTAGCAAACCATAGTTCCCGCCATCTCTACCGCGACCGCCCCTACCACCTCGACCGCCTCTACCACCTCGACCGTAGTTTGAATACCCACCATTCTCTACAATCACAAAAAAACAGCATTAACATTTCAAACATAGGAGTTTACTTGGTTTAAAAACGCATGTCCTCCTATATCCAACACATTTTGAACAGAACCATAGGTAAATAAAAGCAGCCTTCCATTGTGAGTACTTACGGTACCACAAACAAGTTTTGTGAAACATGAAATGAAGCAGACAGACTACCTTGGTATCCTTGATTATTATCATAGCCTTGATTGTATGGTTGATTGTTCCCATAGCTTTTACTGTATCCCTGATTGTACCCATAACCCTGATTGTATCCTTGATTGTTATATCCCCGATTGTTCCCATACCCTTGTGAATATCCTTGGCTATTTCCATAGCCTTGATACCCTCTACTGTTATCATACCCTTGACTGTTCCCATAGTTGTCATATCTTCCCCTGCCTCCATAGCCCCTTCCTCTTCCTCGACTTCTGCCTCGGCCACGCACATATGATTCTGTTAAAAAAGAAGCATCAAAAGAGCTATAATACAGACAATCATAATGAATGACGGATATTAAAACTCAGATGTGATACCTTCATAATCCAAATTTTGTGTTTGCCTAGGGGGCTGCTGCACCAGCTGTGCCTGTTGTTGGTATTTGGGCTGCTGTTGGGGTTGTTGCCTGTACTGTTTCTTCGGCTGTTCCAAGAAATATGGTGCTTGGTACCTACTCACAAAAAGAACAGGAAAATAGTGTGAAGGACAAAAAAATTAAAAAATTATGCCAAAAGGACAAGAGACAAAAAAATAAGCCAAAAGGACAAAGTTTAGTGTAAACAATGAAATGATAGTGGGCCACTGAATTCCAAAGTTTAGTGTAAAATTGTCCTTGAGGCTTAATTTTTTGTTGACTGTCCTTATGGATAAATTTTGGGTTGACTTTGTCCTTGTGGCTAAAAATCCCCAAAAAGAAATTGTAATAAAAAAAATTAATAGCCAAAACTATAATAAAGACGAAAATACACAAATGACTTACCCAGGCGAATTTTTGTTCAGATCATTGAAAGAGAGTGTGACTGAGATCATTGAGACACGACGAGTTGTCTCTAAACTGTAGGGAAGAAATTATCAAATGAGAGATATAAAAAGGAGGTAAAGAGGTATATATCCTTTAGCATTGGCAGTGGTAACACATACGGTACAAGACCCTCTTCTATAGGTTCCCATACATCAGTAATGCTGGTTGAACTGAGAGAGACATCTTGATACAAACCAGGAATCCTTCTCTGGAAATAAAAATTTGATGAGAACCTAGTATCATATCACTTAACATTGGAGTCCATGGAGTGGAAGCATAAAGAAACAAACCTTCAAGATCTCAGCAATTGCCACAGTCTTGCTGATTGCTTGTCCCATTGCCCGCAAGACGATGTCGTTTAAGTTTCTTTCCTGCAAATATAATCGGATATACTAGATGAATAACTATTGTTTGTCCACGCATACACTGCCAAAGTTACTAAAGAAACAAGTGAAGAGAAAGTCAATTAGCCAACTACAATATTCTCTTGAATAAAGGAATTTAAAAGATGCATATCAATGTGAAACACGATGTTGAATACACAAGTGATACACGGTAGCAACTTCAGACGGATTTGTTTATAATGAACTTAATTTTGAAAGCTGCAAAACAAGTATATCCACTTGCTTGCTAGTTCTAAATTCTAATTTTACCTCAATACAGTGTTATTAATGGGCCAATGGCGCACGACGCAAAAAGGCGCAAACCCTCTCTGACGCCTTGGCGCACGGCGTGGCAAATGACGTAAGCCTTTTTAATTTACTGCGCATGTTTAATTTTTTTAATAAATTTAATATTTCAACAAAAAAAATCAATATTTTATGCTAAAACATATGCAACAAAGATTTCTATGCATTCTACAAGAAAAAACATATAGCATAAAATTTCAAGCACAATAGTTTTCAAATCAAACCAAAAATCTAGTTTCCACCACTCATGTTGCTCTAGCAGCAACATCCCAAGTCAAGTCATCTAGGGGTGGGCATTCGGTGGGTTCAGTTGATTTTAAGGTAAAAAAACTCAAACCGAACCGAATTAGTTTCGGTTAATTCAGTCGCGGTTACCGATTTAACCAAACTTGAAGGATGTATTATTATTTAAATGATTATGAATTCACTTAAAATAGAAAATAAATTCATGTTTGGAAAATTTTTGAATATTAAATTTTATGTTTATAATAAAATTTAATCTATTTGCAGCAAATGCCTTAGTAATATATCACTAAACTAATTTTTTAAAGTACTAAAATACCGTAAAATTAGATAATAAATTAAAAGTTAGAATAAACCGATAACGAAAAAAATTACAAATCAAATTCAAACCGGTTTAGTTTAAAATCAAACCGAACCGATCGAAATGAACCAGCTTGGTTGGTTATTTCGGTTTGAACCAAATATTGCTCACCCTTAGTCAACTTCGTCTTCAAAAACAAGTCATCTTAAGCATCGGATGCATCATCCATATTTCCAGTTAATCATTCTTTACAATCACCAATATCATTCAAAGATATTGGATCAACGACAAGGTTTTCAAAATGAGATTCAAATCGTAAATCGTAAAATTCAAACTATAAATCGAAACGGGATTTAAATCGTAAATCGTGGATTCAAAAAACATATATTTTAAAGTTTACACACATAGAAACTAATTTTGATGTTTAAAACTCTACATCTAAACCTAAAACATCATTTTCTCTTGTGTTCCAATTTTAATTTGTTTTAAATGATTAAAATTGAAATTGTAGACCCAAATAAGTATATTGAACATATTAATATGAACTGAATGGTTTTTTTAAAGTGCGGTATTAGTTTGGTTTGAATCGAAATACAAATCGAATCGTAAAGTAAGAGATTCGATTTGAAACGGGATTTAAATCGTAGGATTTTAAGATTTTTGACAACGATGATCAACGGTGTCATGAATATTATACCTTTTTTTTAATGCTCGATTTCGATTGTATTTAACAAATATCAAATCATGAAATATTTTTATGTTGCAGATAAATAGCACAAAGATATTGGACATATTCACACATGCAAAAAATAAATAAATAAATCCAAGGGTATGTTTCAGAGCTGCATGAATGTTTATTTTCTGAAAATGCTTTCTTTTTCTTCAAACCTGCTTCTCTTGATTTATCGTTCACGGGTTCTCAGTCCCATTTATGCTAGATAATATTTAATGATCTTTTATACATTATATACTTGTGACAATATTAAAATAAATCCAAACTATGTTGGATAATAAAATATATGTCGGTTCTAAATGCCGACATGCTAAGGTCAGCCAATTACATAATTGTAAGGTTATTAACTCGTTGATGGTAATCGAATAGAAAATATTAATGATGTAAGTATGTTTCCATATGACTGGAAAAAAAAATTAACAAAGTATTTCGCATTTCATGTCATATGATAATAATAGTAATAGTAGTAATGATGGTAGTTGTAGTGATGATAAGATTATTTGTAGTATTTACTGCAGTTTGAAATGAGAAAAACAAAAAAACAATAAAATAAAGAAAAAGCACGACATTTCGCGTCGTGCGCCATTTATGCGCCACGCGACATTTACGCCATTTGGCATGCCTTTTCATATGCACCGCGCCACAATAAAAAATGGTGCACACGCCGCGCCTAGGCACGCCTTTCACAACTATGCCTCAATATCAAAACTGTTTTCTTTGATCATGCAGCTACGTAGATGAACATCTACCGAACCTTAAAAAAGTGTGGCATATTCAATAACAAAATGATTTCAAAAATCATGATTTTTAGGCTTTACATGGAGGGAAAAACAAATTTTGTCTTTTTTCTACGTAACTTTTTACACACAAAAAGCAATGCAGCATAATTGGCAATAGAGGAAAATTATGATGTATAAGTCTATGTCGAAGTGATTGATAAATCAAAGACCGTAAACATATAAAGGTTACAAAAACCATGGTAGATGCTAGATGATAAATATGGACTAGAGATTAATCATTTAGACGGGGACTAATCGGAGCAATGCGTGTTTGATAACTAATGTATTTCGGATAAAATTTTAGGGTCTTGATTAGTGTCAATTGATCTAAATTGAAATTTTAAGGTTTTAGAAAAGCTTAGGATAAGTCAAGGTGGAAAGATCGCCTAAGACAAGTAGCGGTTGCTTATACGTACATTAAACCTTACATAATACATAACAAGTGCCTCAATATATGCTTAATAAAAGAGGAAGTAACCTTGCCTAAGCAGGCCTAGGCGCTAGGTGGGGATCTAGAAGAAAATTTGCAATAGTGCATGTTGGTACACAATCTAGCTTAGTGAAGAAACTATGTTATACAATTATCGATATTTTGAAACAAAATATGAGAACTATAGTAAATGCACATTAAGGACATAAATATCGTTGTATGCTAGATCTTTATAAAAACCAATAAAAAACTGATGGACTATGTTGTCTTCGCATCAATATAACTAGAGGTGGAATCGGTTCGGTACCAGAATTTTGTATTCAAAACCATTGCCGTACCGACTTATATGGTAATAGGAAAATTCATACCATTACCAGCCAAATAAATCGATTACCAATAGTTCGGTTATGGTTGGTAGAGGTCGGTAATAAGTTTTTGCCGTTTACTAGTATGAGATCTTTTTGTTTAGAATATTTCAAGTCAAAATATTAAATATTAAAATTGATTTTTTTTTGTTATTATATTATTGTTTATCTATCTTATTTTACGTAGTTACACATGCAAGAAAACATTATGGACGAACTAAAATATCATACAAATTATATTATTTCTAAGATATATGATAAAAATTGCCTTCAATCTTGTATTGCAGTAGTATTTTCCAATGTATTTTATTAAATCATTACATATTAGAAGTGGTTGTTATGTCATAAGCATATATGATGAAATATAAGAATATACATATGTATTGTTTGAGATATATGGTAGGTATGGTAATTACCATTACTAATGATCAATTACCATTACTGTATCATATATTTTCATGTGGTTTGGCATACTGTACCAATCAAATCAGTTGCCAATTGTTCGGTACCACATTCGTTGGTATCGGTTGGTAATGGTTGGTTAGTGGTAATATGGTAAAAATGTCCATTCCTAAGTATAACTACATTAAATTACTCCCTGAATAACCAATCCATAGCAAAGATAAAAGCAACAGCATTGATTGATCACTATAGGAAAAGTTATTTTTCCCATCCTATACACCATATTTGGAAACTTAAAAAAAATTGACCCAAAAAAAAAAGAAAGCACTAGTTCATTTGTTCATTACATGCATTGTTCAAATACACTAGCAAACTCAGTAATTTTATTAATGTGCATTACTGAAGCATGTATTGTGTCGCACTACCTAAAAGATCAGAAAAATGATTCTAAGCTTGGTTTATGCGTGAAAAAAGAATAAACTAACAAATGCAACTACGTATAAGAATCTGCAACACTAAATTGAATAACATTAGAACAAAGCTAAAAACTAACATATACTTATCACGCATCGTGATTTAATCCATTCCTAAACATTTGCGACCTATTTTATTTCAAAATTTAAAAAAAAAAAATACAAAGACGACAAGATCTAACGATCGAATAACAAGCTATAAATGACTTTCGAACAGCAAAAATACGAAACAATCGAAGGAAACCTGAAGCAGGCTAGTGGCATAGCTGAGATAGTTGCGGATGAGACCTTGAGTAGTGATTCTTATCTCGTTTTCGCTGATCGCGGATTCCGATTTGGGACGCTCCACTCTCTGGTAACGATCCATGACTAACAGGAAATCTGACCAGATCAAAACAGAGATTTTAGAGGATTTTGTGAGGGGGTTCAGCTGAGTAGAAGAGTGTAAAACCCTAGAAAATGGGATGAGTGAGGGAGAAATGGATGGTACTAAAACCTTTCCGTGAAGGCTTAGCGGGTAAGAACTCCCAATAGGAAATTAGGCCCATTACATACCTTTTTTGTCATTTGAAGTTGTGTGACGGGCCTTTAAGTTGCTAAAGCAGCTTTATCCGAGATAATTTCTATGTAAGCCTTACATATAGGAACGTATTACCGTTGGTGGTATAATTGTAAAACGGAATATATATTTTAAAGTTTCATTAATGTTAGTTAGACATCAAGATAACAAGTTGGAATGCACACACGAGTAGTTGAAGGAATTGGTGTTATAAAACAATATTCGTAAGATATTTTTATCTTACGATGTGTGTGAGATGTTCTGTATGGATACATGCACAAATCAACCATTTTCTCAAAACATGATTGAGACTAAGGTTATATTATAAAAGGGAAAGTCTACTTAGACACGGAAGTTTGACATAAATTGAGGGACACAAATTCTCAATTATTGGATTGTCCAATGATTTTCACCCCTCACGTAAAGATAAATTAATCATGTGACTGAGATTTTATGTCCTCTAATTTATGTCAAATTTTTGTGTTCAAATAGCCGCACTCATTATAAAATATTTATTCTAGTAAAGAAGGCGATCAACAATTACATTAACATATAAGGAAATGTCATAAATATTAAAATTTGCGTTTTTGATATGTTAAAAGTTAAAAAACTTGTATGGTCTCTGTTTTAAAAAAGTAATAAATAAGCTTGTTAATACCTAAAGATTAATGATCGTACGTTACACGACTCACGAACACTCAGTGCATGCTGTCGACGTATAAATTACTTGTTAACTACTTCTGTTTTATTGTCAAATACTTACATATGGAAATATTGATTTTTTTTCTTGTTCCCTTTTAATCACTAAAATAAGCACTATTGCATCTAAAACTGGTAAATAAACTCCAGTCCATTATTATATGTGTAGCCCTCGTTTTTTTTCCACCCGTGTCCTTTTTTTTAACATAAAGCGCTAGTTCGCATGAGGATGACTTGCTGCAATGAATATGTCATGGCATCCTCAATAGATTTTTTTAAAAAAAAAAAAATAGAGAAAATGACTGTAACGTAAAATAGATTACCATAACGTAAATAACGTTAATTGTACTATGGACATTTGAATATATTGCATTGAGTTACGTAAGAAATCAAAGCTTTATGCTCTTATATTCCCAACAGAATTTGCATGCATCCTAGTCCCACCTTCCAACACTTCAAGTCGAAAATTTAAATATTTAGATCATGTATTAAATGAATTGAGACGTATCATTAAATTGCAGCAGCAGGGAATGTTCATCAAAAGTGTGTAAAATATAAATAAACCATAGGCAATCAACCAAAGTTACTAATGTAACTCTTTTTACACCACTCTCTTTTGCCTTCCATCCCATGCTATTGCGCAGCCTCCCCTAGATGTAATGGTTCGTCGAAACTCATTGGCCCACGATCATGCCTATGTTGCAGCTCATGCTGGCTACAGTTCATTTCAAGGATTTGCTTTTGGTAATGCATGTGCTTAGGACCCGTATGAACAACTTTTCCATGCTTCCATTTCAGATCTTGCTCTAGGCATCCCAATTGCATCCTAGGCTTTAACTGCTCCCTCGTTCTTAGGTTCAGTTCCATCTAAAGTTAACAAATACAAAATTTAAAAATCATGGTGAATCCAACAAAAAAAGAAAATGAAACATTGGACAATAATTTAACAATAGAATATGAAAATATCATAATGATGGTAAAATGAGTCAAAAAGTGAAATATATAAAAGAGACTATTCTATAATATGAAAATCTGAAATACAAATTGAATATAGCTTAAGATTAAATTTTCAGCTACAACATGTATCAAATGAGAAAACTTTATTTATTCTAGGTAGCATAAGATGGAACATACCATATTTGCTTCCATTTTCACCAACACCATTCTAAACTACATTATAAGATGTTAACAACCATAGCTGCTCATAAATTCATGATCATCTATTGAACCAAATAAGTTGATTAAATTTACAAGAGCAAAAAAATAATTTCCTAGTTGTACATAGCAGTAAGATATTGAGTTAATCTTATTGTATACAGAAAAATGAAGTGAATATACTATGTCGATTTAACTTGATTTGTCTATGCCCACTTATGGATTGTTTACTGTAACAAAACAGTACTTTATCACTATTATATACTTACAACATGATTTTCGTAAACTTCCTAAGTTTAAGCTACAACTACATCATGGGTTAATAACATGTGTTTATCTAAATCATTTCTATATCATCTGGGACTTTGAGACTTTGACCACTTTGAGAGAAATTCATTTCCATATCATCTGGGACTTTCCAATTCTGGTGGAGATGTTTACGCTGAGTGTCAAGTACGAAGACTTACTCCAAGCTGGTATGTAGCCATGACAATCATACTGACCACCAGAGTTATACAGTGAACCGGAACAAACAGGGCATTCCCCTAGTGCTCCAAATAACATTCCATCATCACAACGATTTCATACTGAATTCTCAGGTCCCGCTGAATCTTAGCCATTAGCTTCAAGCATCGACCTCATTTCTAATGTGCTCACATGCTCCTTGAAACATCTTTGATTTCCCATAATGCAACAGTTTGATCTTTTAGCTTGGGTTCCAGCTCAGCGACCTTGTCATTACTTGATGCCCCACTAGCACTTGCTTCTGTTTTTGAGATTCTAGGTCTTTGCTCATCTCCCCCACCTTTTTGCGTTTAGTGCCTTTAGTTTCCTTCTGTTTCAATCATGATTTGTTTTTAACTAAGGTAGCCCGAATTGCTTTTTCCTTTAGATGGAAGGTTGTCCTAACCAAATTCCTAATAACATTACTTAAAACTGATTGAGCAAAATATCCATACACATTAAAAAATAACAATAACCTTAGGACCAATGCAAATAAGTAAACTTACCACAAAAAAAAGATACCTAAATTCTGACCATAGTCTCTCATAGGATATTGAACCTCCTAAGTCATTTTAACGACCATTACCGATAGCCAATTAGTATATCAGATTAAATAAATTTAAGACAGAACCAAAAAGAGCTTTTGTGCAAATGGAAAAGAACTACCTTTCTTCTAAATATGTGCAACCTCTTTATCTCTACTTCATAAACTCTTGATCCACGTTTTTATTATAAATGTGCTTTTTTGAACTGAGACCTTAATATAAACCTGTGCATTTTCACTAAATAAAGGGTACAAATTACACAAATGAAATATACAATCTTAGACGATTTCTTTTGCTATTAGTAAGCATGAAATATGAAAACACAACTGATATTTAAAAATAGAGAAATCATCAAAGCAGTTATACACAATTGATAATAATCTTTGATAATCAACATAAAATCAATGAATTAAGAGATGAATCAATATTCAGTCTTCAAATTATGAAAACAAACCTTTGAAAATAAATAAACCATTCAACATTCATAAGCAACCTTGAAATCCGTACTTATAGCTTTTATACTCTATTCGGTCAAAGTTGTGTAATCTTTTTCCTCTAGAATTTGCTCATCAATCCCAAAGAATCATCGGATGCGTGATGCCATGAACTTTAGTAAAATTCTATGAAAAATGAAATTACATTTTTTTTCCAAAAAAAACATATGAGGAAGGGATTCCTTTAAAACCCAAAAAATAGGATTTATGAAAAACATGGAAGAAACATTCACTGTTAATAAAAACGTTCATTTATTGATGCATACCTAATATGTCTTAGAATTGCATCCAACCTATGCCACTACATCCTTTAATTGTTTAGTTCACTTTGAAACGTTTAATGTAGCTCTTCGACCACAACAAATGAGCAGATGCAGCAAGCTAAATAATTATATAATATGCGTGTAGCTTGCGGCGTTACCTTGGAAGAAAATCAAAATATTCTGTAAAACACTCTTTCTTATAATGTAAATAAGAAATGCAAGCTAAATGTAACCATATCCGTAATCCAATGATTTTATATTGAAAAATTAACTCATCAACTTTATTTTCATTAGATATAAATGCTTAGATTAAGAACGGTAAGGATAAATAAATAAATTCTCATATTAATTAATAATAAAATATGCATTAAGATAAATGAAACATGCATAAACAAACCTTTCTGCATCACTATCACATAGATATGTTAAATTTGAGGATGCTAAATCACATTAAAAGGAAGGAAATTTTTTTAAAGGGGAGAAAGAGAAAATGTAGCTTTTCCTAATTAATGAGTATATATTTATTTCCCTCTTTTGGTGGCATATTTAATAAGATCTTTTGCCATATATATAAAAACTTTGATGTCAAGGTTACTTGACTTGGGGGTAAAGTAAACTTAAGTATGAAGTAATTGATCTTATAAAAGGAGCCTAAAAGAGAGAGTGAAATGCATCCAATTATCTCTCAATCCAGTTTGAGGATCTCCAACCTAAATCTATTTTCTTCAATTCTTATCTCCCCAAATCAAATTCTTAAGTGAATTGAGTGACCATTGTAATCAATATCTTGTACTCTTCTTTAGGTATAATAAAAGGTTATCTCTCTCTCAAGTGAATGTACACTAACAAAATGTTATTAGAACCACTATAAATCTTGGTATGATTTGTTTATCATTATTTTCTCTATTATTATTGCTTGTTTTGGTGCTGTAATCGGTTTTTTTTTTTGTGTGTGTGTTTGAGATTGGTTTTGATAATAGACTCAGTTATTTGTACACTGTCTATCACGATCTAACTTGTTTCCGCATTGCATAGGGAAAAGATTGAGTGGTCTTGATCAAGGTATTTTCCCAACAATTGGTATCAGAGCTTTTTGTTGTGCTAGGTGGTTGTAGAAATGTCGAAGTTAAATTCAAATGGTCCTTCAAACATTGGATCAAATGGAGTAGCACCATATGCATGTGGATCGTATGCGGCATCGGGATCACAACTGGTTATTGACAAGTGGAATAGTCATAATGATTTCGAAAAATGACAATGGAAGATGAAGGCCATTCTAAGGAGGAATTGGGTTCATCAGGGGGTGTTTGGCACGCATTTGTTGCTGGTGGACATCTCGGATGTAGAGAAAAAGGAAATGAAAGAGTGAGCATTTACTACACTTCAACTTGCTATGGGGGGGAATGTAGTTTGCGAAATTAGTGATGAGACAACCGCTAAAGGTATACGAGACAAGTTGGAAGAGCTTTATATGAAGAAGTCACTCACGAATCGTTTGATCTTATTGTAAACGTTTTTCACCTGCAAGTTGAAAGAGGGAATGTTGCTTAAAGAACATTCAGATGTTTTTAATGACTTGCTAATGAAGATGAAGGCGGTAGATTTGAAGGTTGAGGAGAGCAAAAGGCAATGATATTGCTGTGTTTGTTGTCGGACCGTTATACGGGTTTCTCAAATAGCTTGATCCATAGCCGGGATACATTGACGTTCGAGGATGTCAAGTCGGGTCTTCTTAGTGAAGAGTTGAGAGATCAAATGAAGGAGTTTAGTGTGGGAAGTAGTAATACCAGTAACGGTCAAGGTTTGTTTGTGGAAAAGGAGAAGTATGTGAAAAACGAAAACCAGGGGCATTCCAAATCTAGGAATCCTGGTTGGAAAGGAAAGTCGAAGGAAAAGAAGTGAAAGTGTGCTATATTTGTAAGAAATCCGATCATTGGAAAAATGAGTGTTCATACAAGGAGAAGGGAAAAAAGGGATTAGCTTCTTCATCGGTAGCGGTAGAGAGTGGTGAAGGAGATGTTGATGTTTTGACGGCGGTAGCATCGAAGGTTTCAAGCAAAGATTGGGTGCTTGACTCGGGGGTGGAAATGTAATTATTATGGGTAACGGTGCTTTGTACAAGACTGTAGGCATTGGTTCCATGCAAATTATGATGTTTGACGGGGTTGTTTGCACTCTCACCAATGTATGTTATGTTTTGGGGACTAGTAAGTCGCTTATCTCTTTGTGGCGCTTGATTCGCTTGGATGTAAGATCACAATTGAGAGTGATAGTTTGCGGGTTTCGAAGGGGGCGCTTGTGGTCATGAAAGGTGCAAGGGCTAATGGAATATATTTGCTTCAAGGAGTGACCATCGAAGGTGAAACCTGCATAGGAATTGATAATTCTCGTGGCTTGGATGCGACACGGTTGTGGCATTTGTGGTTAGGTCATGTCTCAGAGAAGAGTTTGGAAATTCTTCAAAAGTGGGAGATGATTGCTGGAGAAATTTCAATAAGTTGGAGTTTTGCGAGGAGTGTGTCATGGGAAAGCAGATTAAAGTGACATTCGGTGAAGGGAAACATGATTCGAGAGGAGTTCTTGAGTATTTGCACACGGATGTTTGTGGTCTAGCATCTTTGGGTGGAGGAAAGTATTATATTTCCTTCATAGATGATTTTTCTCGAAAAGTTTGGGTGTATGTAATGAAAGACCAGTCAGAGGCATTTTCTAAATTCACAGAATGGAGAGCTCTTGTTAAGAAGGAAAGTGGAAAATCTTTGAAGGTTCGCAGGTCTGACAATGGCGAAGAGTATGTTTCTGGAGAATTTTTGGATTATTGCAAGCAACGTGACATTAAAAGGCATTTTACTACACTGGGAGATCCACAATCAAATGGAGTTGCAGAGGGATGAACCGTACTTTACTAGAGCGAGCTAGATGCTTGAGATAGACATTGGTTTTAAGGTATTTTGGGCTAAAGCATTGTCAACCACAATGCGTATTGTGAATCGAATTCCGTGCTCGGTTATTGGAAACAAAATTCCGGAGGAAGTGTGGGAAGGGAAGAGCGTTGACTTGAGTTATCTTCGTATTTTTGGATGTCCCACATATGTGCATGATTCAGGAGATAAGCTTGAACCTAGAGCATTCAAAGGTATTTTGCTTGGTTATAAAGATGGAGTAAAAGGCTAACATATTTGGAATCCAAAAACGAAGAAGGTGCGAATTTCACATCATGTCATTTTTGATTAGTCGACTATGTTCAAAGAGAATGTTGGCTCATCAAATATTCCGGTTTTGATTCATGATGAATTAAAGGAGAAGCAGGTTATTACCACAATTCATCCAAGGAGTGGAGATAGTAGAGTAGTTGGAGATGCTTGTGGGGAGAAGTGGTTGATGGAACATCACATAGTCCACATGGTAGCTCTAGTAGTGTTGGTGATGTACATGAGCCTAAAGAGGATTCGACACAAGGTGGAGCCGAAAGGACCCGGGTAATGCTATTGCTACACGGGTTGGTCGCCACATTATAAGACCACCTAAGAGATATGGTGATTGGGACTACCTAAGCTTTTATGATGGGTTGAACTATGTGCTTCACGTAGTCCAAAATGAACCGATGGACCATGAAGACATCATGAAGTCGAGTGATGGCTCGAAATGGATTTGTACCATGGAGGAAGATTGTTGGAGAACAGAGTTTTGATGACAACAACCTTATTTCAATTATCATTGATTATAGAATATATATTAACATCTTTGTCTAGAATATATATATATATATATATATATATATGCAGGATTTGTATATAGGAATTAAATACTGAAGACTGTACAGCTTAAGAGTTCTAAGAGATCCAAAATTCAAAGAGATTTAAGACACATGAGTACCAAGATATCAAGATTTCAAGAGCTCAAGATTATCAGGTAAATAAAGTCTAGTTTATATGTAAAACTCGGGTTAGCACTTTCAGATTATGATTTCAAATTCTATTTTCAAAATTCCTTTTCAAATTATTCTTAAATTTCTTTTCTAAATGATTTCAAATTATCATAAGTATTTTACTTAATGATTTCGAATATATAATTTATAAATTTTTTAATAATATGTATATATATAGTTTTAAATCATATAACTTTATAAATATTGTTACTACCAAAATTAACTCCGAAATAGGCTGACGGTGAAGGGGTAGCGGAGGAACACAAACACAAAAGGATCCTCTCGGAAGAAAAAGCCAAATACAAAGAGAAACTGAGAGCATAAGGGACTACTCGAAAGGTGTACAACCGACACCATCCCGGAAGGAAGGATTCAAGTTACATATAAAATAAGAAGTACCGCCGACGTGGTCTCGACATAGTGAATGGGTGACGGAAGGTCATCTAAGTCAGAAGCTAAGAAAGAAGGAGGCAAGAGCTCCATGGATCAAGACCTAGAAAGGCGGAAAGGCTATCGGTATTAGCCTGCTTAATATCGATACATAAGGAGATAAAGGTATTAAAGATACCAAGCTTAAAGCACATAAAGATTATCCGAAACTAGCTTCCGAAACATCTACTACATAAACACTGAAAGGTCATGCTGATAGATGACAAGTGGAATATCGCAAGCTACCCTCGGGAAGGCTAGACTTCATCCGAAGCTCCACCGGAAGGCAAACTGAAACCTTAGAGGGGATACAGGCTATCCATACTAATTTGCCTAATGCCGACATCGACAAGGGTTCTGAACTAGCAGCTATCTACATACATCACAAGGGAAAGCTCCTCAAAGTATTCATAAGAAAACTGGAAGCCTACCGCGACCCTCGCTCTGGAAGCTATAATCAGCACCACAAAGGCGGTCGAAAGCTAAACATCCGAGACCAAGGATAAAAGTGGCCGATAGAGGCTTCTGCAAGCCCAATAGCCAACAGCAGAAGGATCCCCGAATTCTCTATATATAAGAACCCATGGGTCACATTTATAGGACGGTTTTCTCATTCTAATTCTTGTATTCCTTTTTCTCTAGAGTAAACCCTAATTCTGAGATCGAATTGGGGATTTCTTCTATTCCATTCATGTATTCTAAATCAAAGATCAATAAAGTGTAAATTAGTACTTGGAGTATTTCCTTACGGGTTTGTCATGTGATTTCTTAATCATTATTGCTACAACTTACTGTTTGCTTTCTACATGTACATGAGCCTATATCTAGACATTTCCGCATGATAGTGAAACATCCCTCTTTCTACAAATTTAGACCCTTCTGAAAGCTCAATGTAACGACCCAGATTTTTGAACAGTTTATTTTAAATATTTAATATCGTTTTAAATATTGTGTTGATAATATAAAAGAATTTTTATACTAGATTATCGATTAAATAATCGAAATACGATTTATTTCATCGAAATACGAGGAGTTTGAAATAATTCAATTCGAAGATAAAACTGAACGATGATAATAGGAATTCATTGAAAAAAAATTATTTGTTTTGAATTTAAAATGAATTAATATGGCTATTTTAATTATACGTTCAAATTAAAATCTCAGAACCAGATTCATTAAGTTTAGAATGATGATATAACTGGCATACATTGGTCCTTACTGTTGGATAGCGGTTCGGGATTTGCTATTTAGGAACCACGAGATATTTCGAAATATTTTATATAATAAAATCAGACAAAAAAAAAAAAAAAATGAGGCCGACCTATCTCTCGTACCTCAAGCCACCCTAGGAATTAAATACACGCAACCCTGTTCTCCTCGAGCAGAATAAATGGTCTCCTTCTCATAAGATCAAAGAAACAAACTTTAATGGCCCTGTACGTTGGTCTCCCTCTCGATCTATAAAAGTCGCACCCACCCAAATTCATTTCCTTCACTCGGAAGGCAAACAAAATCAATCCGTTCCTTTTATTTTATTTTATTTTTCTTCCATTTCTTCTGAATTGAAAACGCGAGTTAAGGTTCATGGTTCAGGCAATTTAGAGCTCGCGATGATGGGAGCTCGTACATCGATCGATTTAAGGGTGCGACGCTCACCTTCGGTCTTCAAAATCCGAACTGGAAACTAGGGCGTTGGGCTCCCAGGGAGTTGCGATGGGGTTAAAGGCTCGTTCGAAGGTCGAGTGGTGCTGGATCCAAGGCGACGAGGCTCAGAAGTTTCGGGATGGGAGAGGAAGTCGGTTGCAACTTCTGGTGAGGGTGAATGCTGAAGGGGAACGCCAACACTGAGTGATTTTCGAGGGACAGTTTTTAGGCGACAGGAATAGCAGGGAAGAAAAAGGAAATTTAAACAAGAATTTAAGGTAATTTTATTTGTTTATTTCTAAAGGTTAGAATTTTTATAAGTTAAAAAGGTTAGGATTTTTAATAAGTAAAATGGTTAGGATTTTTAATGAGATATTAGGATTTATGATAGTCATTTAAATCAAATGAATGAAGTCACTAATTTTATAATTTGTTCTAAATTTTTTTTTTTTTAATTTACTTAGTTAAGTCGCTTAATTTTATATAGTTAAAATTCTTATATACGATATATATAATGTATACAAGGTTGGAAAATCAAATCAAAATAAGGAAAGGAGAAATCGAATGAAATCATCCTTATGGAGTTCGGAGACTCGGGAATCAATAAAAGAGAAATTGATACCAGTGCAAATAAAAATCTGGTGAGTAAATCTCACTCACCTTGAGAATTATTTTTATTCCATTAAAAATAATTGTTGTTGCTTGTGTGAATGCTTTCTGGTTGTTTATATATATTAGTTATTTAGGCTATATATATATATATATATTGGGTTGATTGATTGGTTGGATTCCCGCAGTCTCATTAGCGGATGCCCGCAGTTTCATAGCGGATGATTACCCTATACGCCCCACGCTATGATTAGTGGATGACCTTCTATACCGCGATATTCTGCCACGAAGCAGAATGGGTATTATTTATGTGCTAACATCTGTGGATGCAGGAAAACAGGTTGGAGGAATCCAACTGGATTCCTCAAAAATATATTATCTGTTTGTTTATTTGTTTGCATATATATTGTTATATATGATGTGTTAGAAAAATAAATAATTGGTTGCTTTGTGTGTTTTATCACTGGGCTTAAGCAATGATATTTAAAAATATCGTGAAAGGATATTTGAAATTTAAAAAGGGGAAATTCTATTTTTAAATAGAATTTGAATTTTTAATGGGAATAAAAATATAACCTTGTTTTTGAAAAATAAAACAAGTAGTTTCTTTATAAACAAAGTTTATAAATAGTTCTTTTATAACGAAGTTATAAATGAAGTGAAAAGAATTATCATTTGATAATTCAGAAATAGGAATACAAGTGTTTTGAAAATATGATTCAAAAGGAAATGGAAATTTGAATTCCAAAAGAAAAGGAAATGGAAATTTGAATTCCAAAAGAAAAGGAAATGGAAATTTGAATTCCAAAAGAAAAGGAAATGGAAATTTGAATTCCAAAAGAAAAGGAAATGGAAATTTGAATTCAAAAAGAAAAGGAAATGGAAATTTGAATTCAAAAAGAAAAGGAAATAGAAAATTTGAATTTAGAATTCAAATAGAAAATCCAAGGTGGATTTGAATATAGAACTTTCAAATGGTGTTTGAATATAGAGGATTTGAAATAGAATTTCCAAATAGAATTTGAAATAGAATTTCAAAATAGAATTTTCAAAAGAGAATTTGAAATAGACTTGGAAAATAGAATTTCAAAGAAGAATTGAATAGAGATTTGAATTGGAATTCAAATATGAAATTTGAATAGAGATTTGAATGGAATTTAAATATGAAATTTGAATAGAGATTTGAATGTAGAATTTCAAAATAGAATTTGAAATAAACTTTGAAATAGGATTTTCAAAGTAGAATTGAAAATAGAATTTCAAATAGGATTTCAAAATAGGAAATCCAAGTGGTTTTGAAATGGAATTTGAATTCAAGGGAATTCAAATGAATTTGAATATTAGAAATTCAAATGGTATTGAAAATGGATTTGAGTGAAGTAATTCAAATGGTGTAAAAAAATAAATAAATAAAATAGTTTGAATATTAGAATTCAAATGGGATTGGAGATGAATTTGAATATTAGAATTCAAATAGAAATGGAAAATGAAATTTGAATGTAAGAGATTCAAATTGAATTCAAATAGGATTTAATCTATGGGATTTGAATATGAAATCCAAATGGGTTTTAAACTATGGAATTTCGAATATAGAATTTAAAAGGAGTTTGAATATTTGAATTCCAATAGAATTCAAATATAGAAATTGGAATATAGAAAGTTCAAATGGAATTTAAATATAGAGTTGAATAAGGGAACTCAAATAGAAATTCAAATATTGAATTTGAATACCAAATAGAAAAGGAATTGGAATTTGAATTTAGAATTTCAAATAAAAGTGAGATTTGAATTTGAATCAAGCAGAGTTAAATGGAGTTGAATTCATTTTAAAGAAGTTTAGAAGTTTAAAAGTTTATATATAGATAAATATAATTAAAACGAATTCGCCGCAGCGCTGCAGTTCGTAAAATAGCGACTCGAACTTCAATTGAGTATACATGACTCAATTGAAGTCGAAATTCTTTGAAACAAGAAATGTCAGGACCGGTTTGATAATAGTTTTCAAATGAAAGAGAAAAATCTGAATTTCGTCGTATAGATTTTGAGTTATGTAAAATCAAATTTTCAGAAAAGCAGCGCCAGAACCATTATAAAACCATAACGGGTTATTTAATGATATTAAAGGATTTTAAGCAAATAAAAATCGAAATTTCTATTCAGAAAATCCAGATTTGGGTTATAAAATATATGTGAACTCCAGTGGAGTAATGAGTTGATTTCTGAAATAGAAATCAGATTTTTAATTTATTGAATAGAGTTAACTAATTCGAATAGAAATTTGTTAATGAGATTTCGAATTAATATTGGGCTTTGAATAAGCGAATTCGATTTGAGAATTTATATTCGAAATAGAAAAGGAAACTAGAATTGAAATCGAAATTCGATTTGGTTATGAACGAGTTAAATATTTTGTTCGAACATGTTATGTTCAACAAAGAAGTGAAATAGGCAAAAAGGCTAATTAAAGAATAAATGAGCGAAACTGAATTCAAACGATTAGATAGTATTGAATTGAAGTGAAAACAGGTGAACAGGTGTTAGACAGGTATGGGATGAAGTATATGAAGATTTTTATTTATGTGCCCGACAAAAAGGTACATGTTTAAATTCATATATGGGTTTTATGCGCCGTATCGGCAAGCCGCTTGGCTTCTTCTTTTTCTTTTTGAGATTAGAAGGACCGGGAAAGCTATTTGAAATTTCCCGATGCTCCCGATACAGGGGAGGTTATGGCGAAATTTTTCGGAAATTTAAGGAGTTAGAATATTTTTAAGATATTTTGATAATTTGAAATCATTGTATCGACGTATTGAATTCGATAGTAAAGTGAATATAAAAATCGAATGTTGTAAACAAAAGGGGATAGAGATAAGTGATTGGAATTGTTTCCAATTGCAAATAGAGATATTTTCTAATATATAGAAAATAAAAGAAGTTAATATTTGGAAACGTTTTCCAAATGGCGTAAGAGGCAAGATGATTATTGAAAATATTTGGTTAACAAATATTGATAGAGAAAATAGAGAAGAGATTTAATTAATGAAATATTAATTAAAGGGCCCAGTGATTTGTTTGATATGTTTGGATGAACACTTGTTTTTATTCGATAGTTAAATCACAGACTATCGAAGTTTTTGACCATCGTTGTCAATATGGAGAGACCGGTTGGATTATTATCCGAAGAACCACTCCGTATCGGCATAAGCGTTGCGAACCTAGTATGCTGAATATATTGAAGACGGAGTAAAGTGCAAGGGCTTTTCTAGTAATAGAAATGGTGCCTTCGGTTTCGTTCAATCCCAGAACGAACGTAAATGGACGAATGTCTGACAGAATATTTCCAATGATCAAATTGGTTGGTCTGTATGAATATATATGGTTGCAACGGATTTATCCCTTAGCATAATATCCAGAATATTTGTGCAAACTCAACTAGTGATTAACGGATCTGACAATGTGACATTCAAAGTGATTGTGCTATCAACGAATGGTAAGTATTCGTAGCCTCAGGCCTCAACAACCGGGAAAGGACAAAAATCGGGCAGGCAGCATGGCTATGTGGGTCGCACCCATTAGGGTGTATAATCACCTATCTAGAGAAATTCCTTTTGTTTCTAAATCTATCGATTCTGCCCATTCGGGAAACGGTGGTTTGAGTCCAACCGTTGGTGATATACATTCGATACACTCAAACGAAATGAGTGGTCGGTCATGTGTGGGCCGGGTTGCAAGACGTTCTTGTTGAACCCAGGTGTATTCGCCTCTAGAGATACATCATCGGAAGGTGGTTCCATACCTTGTCATGTTGGAAATCCAATCTCCAATAAGCGCCATGCGGTTTTTGATTTTATACTATATATGTGGAGCGTGAGATGCAAGCGTTCTGCTATTTGGTTATTTAATTGATGTAGACATTATTATAATATCACTGGACTTTCGTATCAAAGTGTTTTGGGTTATAGTAAGGTAAAAACCGTCCGTGTTTATGTGTGGGCTGGTCTTACTATTATCTTTTCTTTTGAAAGGATTTTTAAAGTTAAACAAGTGGTTGGAGTTTACTCACACCAGTCCCATGACTGACCCAGAGTTTATTTTGTTTTGTTTTTCCCTAAACTCTTGGGTGCCCAAATTTGTACGGGCAGTCAAGTGTTTCAGGCTTTTACAGATACACTTGGAGGAGCTTGAAGCAGGAGGCTTCAACGTTAGTTAATTAGAGTTACTTCCGCTGAATCAAATGTTATGTGTACTCTGATGATGGTATGTATATATGTACAAAACAGATTTGTATTTCGAAGCTTATGTTATATAATATATTTTATTCGTTCCGCTGTGAGTTGTGATCTTCGTTTTTCTTCTATTCTAATATTTCTTTCTTCCTATTTCTCATCTTCTAACCTCTTTCTAATAATGAGTCGTATTTCTGTGTTATTTGGGTTAGACGTATGGTGTGTTTAGTCAACTCAGATAGCACGGATTTGCGGGTCGTTTCACTCAATGCAGAACCCCTGTCTACAAACTGTTAAGTCATTCACTAAGGGTTACGACTTAGGAATCCTTCATCCCAAGATAATCGTTGGTTCGTGAATCACTTGAGTGTGATGCTCACCCTATTGAGGGAAGAGTAACTATTCTATTGGATTCTAGACCTTGATATCTAGGAAACGGTGAACTAACTCAAACTTGCGAAGGCTAAGCAACCTATTTTTCCCCTAGGTCTTTCATAGACCTATCTCCGGTGTTGATGAAAAATATCGTTAACAAATATATTTATATTATATATTATTTTGTTTTTATGTGTTTTTATACTTTAGAAACTTCATATGAAATATTAATTTTTGATTCAAGAATTTCTAGAAAATATATATTGGTTTTAACACTTGAAATTTAATTTTAATAATTAAAATATTGGGTATATGTCGACATAGTGGTAATGACATGTCGAAATATAACTATTATTTTTTCAACTTTCAAAGGAAGTGCCCTTTCACTATTTGTAACGTTTCTAAAACATTAGAACCGTTAGGATACTATAAAAAGGGGCTGATTTCGAATTTTTTATCATTCCTTCTTCTCCTTCTTCACCCCTTTATTTACCACCATTAAAATTCTTAAATTTCTCGATTTCTACACTTATACTCTGCCCTCAACAAAATTTATATCATTCTTCTTCTATTTCCACTCTCTATCATCTACTCTCTATTTGAAGTGCTAACTGAAGAGTTCTAGGGCTATCGTAATCATTTGGGAATTGTTTGGCAAAGGGTTTGCTCCTTATAGCGGTGTTAACCTTGTAGCCGTGAAATCAAGGGTGGTGGAATCGGTGTTAACCTTGTAGCTGTGAAATCAAGGGTGTTGTATTTGGATATTGTTAATAATAAAATTCTGCACAATCCAGCGCTGCGTAGGGCTAGACGTTGGAGTAATCCGAACCAGTATAAAATTCGGTCTGTTCTTTCCTTTTCTACATTTATATTTACTTATATATGTGTCTGTGATTATTTCTGTGTTTGTGATCATTTCTGGTGTGATAATCATTGTGTGATTCATATAGTTATTCAAGATTGTTTAAATTTTCCATAATCTCTTAAAAATATTATTCACTCCCCCCTCTAGTGTTAGTTTTGCCTTAAGATCCGCATTCCACCCGCATTCCACATCCTTAACAATTGGTATCGGAGCATAGGTTTTCAAAAAGTTCATAATTTGATTTTTGAAGATATTAAATGACAACCAACACTAGTAATAATAGTTCTTTTGTCGAGGATCTGTCTACTGTTAGACCACTAGTATTTAATGGCAGTAATTATATTGGGCATGTAGAATGAAAATATAAGTAGGATAAGACACATGGAATAACACACAGACTGAATATGCTGAACCCAGTACTAATTTTGCACAATGGACTAATGAACAAAAGGCTGCTGCACGAAGTAATTGTAAGGCCAATGATATGTTATTCTGTTCATTATATAGAAATGAATTTAATCAAGTGTCAGTTTGCAAACCTGCTTATGAAATATGGAGAATATTACAAGTTACTCATAAAGGAACCAATAAAGTTAATCAGACCAAGATATCAATGCTAATTAATCAGTTTGAGTTATTTAAAATGAATGAGAATGAATCTATCTCCGATATGTATTGCAGATTCTAGGAGATCGTGCATTCATTAATAACATTGCGAAAAAATTATTCAGAAGAAGATCAAGTCAGATAAATACTTAGTTCATTGACTCCAGAATGAGATCAGAAAACACTAACGATTGAAGAAGCCAATAATGTCAGTGAAATGAAAATTGAGGAGTTAATTGGAAATTTGATGTCGTTCGAAGTTCAATTACAGAAAAGAAAGGAAAATAATCCTATAGAAAAGAAATCTATCCCATTCAAAGCGACAACAAATGGTTCTGATTTAAGTAGTGAAGATGATGAAGAAATTGCTCTAATGACAAGGAATTTTAGAAAATTTCTGAGATATAAAAGGAGAAATAATTTTCAGAGAAAAAATCTAGGAAGTTCGGGAAGAAATGATGACAGATGTTATAATTGCAACAAACCGGGTCATATAAAGAGAATGTGTCCATATCCAAATAAAACAAATCAACAAACAGACAATAGTAACTCGTCAAAGAAAAGAAAGAGGGCATACGCAACAACTTTAGATGATTCAAATTCATCATCAAGTGATGAAGAACCAGAAACCGGAAATTCAAATATGTGTTTCACAACAATTCAGAATTCAAAATTCATAAAAGATCGAAGAAATGGATCTGAAAACCAGGTACACCTTAATTAATTTTAAATGTTTTTGTTGATTTGGATGAATGGATGTTTTTTTTGCTTGCCTTATTTGATTTTGAATTTAAATTCTAAAACTCAAACTTGAAATTTAAAATTCAAAATTTAAAATTTGAAATTCATAAATAATAATAAAAAAATATAATATTATAAACATTAATTAATTTTTTACGAGTGTTAGGATTAATATTGTTTCAGGAAATAATAAAACTTGAAATATAAAACATTAATATAATAAAATAGAGCCAAAAAGAAACATGACTTTTCAAAATGCACCTGTTTGTCGACATACCCAAACGATATGTTGACATATGTGCCAGAAAATGAAATTCAATTTTTGAATTTCAAAAGTTTGAACTTTCAATTTTTTCACAAACTCCCAAGATCTGAAAAAGTGTCATAAATTTTAGAAAAGTTGTGCCCATTCAATCTCTATTTATTTATCTAATAAATTATATTCTCTCTACATCTCATTCAAAATTCAAACAACTTTCTTCATATTTATACTCTTCAAAACAACTCTTTAATGGCTTCCTCTAGCATACAAAAAACTATGAGATTGTCCAAAACCCTCAAAGGAATTCTCTTCAATGATAGCAAGCTGTCCAAGCCTATGTCGACTACATGGAAAATGGAAAAGTCAACACGGGATCATTCGCTATCTTCAAAGGTTTTCCCTCTTATGATCTTTGTTCTCTCTTTCATCAAAATGAAGTTCTTAGCTTGGTTGACGCTCGAGATAACGATGAAGTATGTTAGCCGAATCTCGTCAAAATGTTTTATGCAAATTTGGGTTATGGCTTTTACGAAGGAAATGAGAATCAAATATGAAGTAGCGTAAAAGACACTCAAATTGTTTTGTATTGTGAAATTTTAGGTAATATTTTTAAATCACTTTTCTGAAAGCGACCAAAACATGGATTTTGAAAATCACTTTTTCCACCTAATGGCAAGAATCGTCAACCTCCTCCTCCATCATACGTTTACTCCACGGTCTGGAAATTTCAACAACCCTACCCTCAAAGTCCCAAAAGCTCTCTTTGCTATGTTTGGTGTTTATGACATCAATTGGGCCGATGTTATTTTTAAAGAATTTAAGCCCAAAGAAATGTTCACCAAAGAAAATACTCTTTATCATGGAGTTTATCTTACTCGTATCTATATATTTTGGAATGGATCTATAAGGAGAGAAATTTGTGCCAATAAGGGTCTTTAACTCGGAAATATACACCTTATGCAAATTCCAATCACCTTTAAACCTTATGAAACATTCGAAGATAAACAAGCTCGAATGCAACAACAACAAGAGGAAAATCCAATGGAAATCAACGAAGAGGAATCCTCTTTGGAAAGTTTGATTGTCTAATAAATACTAGAACAATAACCAAAGAAACACTTGTCCAAAATCAAGTTAGGTTAGCCAAGAACCAAAAGAAGATCAAGAAGTCTCTTACCCAAATGTCTTCTAAAATGAACTAAGTTCTTTGGCAAAGTAGGAAGAAAACTTGGTTTATCATCTTCCTCCTCCTCATCTGCTGAAGTCTAAGCTTATCTATTCTATGTTATCTTTCATATTTGCTTTCGAATCTCGTATATAGTATCTTGTATCTTTTGAATGTATTTGCTTTTAAGTAGTAATGGATGATGTTTATTTCTGTTAAAACAATATTTAATTTACTATAAAAACACATTAGAATTAAATAATTTAAAATAATATAATAAGAATTAACTAAAAATGAAAATACCAAAAATCATACCTAGGGTATGTCGACATGTACAAAATGACAAGTCGACATATAACTGCCAGAAATTCAAATTTGTTCAAAATTTGAATTTGAATAATCCACTAGTGTCCCTTCATTTTAAACGAATTCCAAATCTTATAAATACATCTTTCTTCTAGAAAAACTTATTATAAACATTCTCCTTCTTCTCTAATCATTCCTTTTCTATAATATCAACTAATGGCAAATCCTATTCATAATTTGAGTGAAAATCTTGAAGAAACACTTGATTCTTTCAATTTATAATACTTCCTGATCAACGCCATCTCGAATTGAGTCATTCGTTGGCTAATATCTTCTCTTTTCAGAGACGAAGACAACAACCTCGCTAAAACACCACCCACAAAAGAAGATAAAGATTGGGAAGTCATCAAGAAGGATCCAATCTTTGGAGGAGACAGATGGGTGGAAGTTCCAAGAGAAGTTTGAATTTGATTTGAATTGGTTAGTATGATTTGATTTGTTTGGTTTGAATTTGTTTGAAACTATTACTTGATTTGGTTTGGTTTGAAAACTTGTATATGATTGAAATACTTGTAAAAACTGGACAAGTGCCTGTAAATACTTTATTGATTTGCTTGGATATACCCTTGTTTTATTTAGTAGCATCTTAGAGTTAGAGGGAGTTAATTAGACATAGTAGAAGTATAATTCAGTTTAGTATAGTTTCATATAGGACACTTTAAGTGTAACATGGTTTAGTCACTTTTTGTTGATGACGAAGGGGGAGAAATTATAAAATAGGGATTAGCTAGGCTTATTTTAAGGGGGAATATGTTGAATGTATAAAAAATTCATGGTGAAAGGAGGAGTATTCGAAGAATCAGGTCAACAGGTATTAAACAGGTAAACAGGTATGAATATTTAATAAATCAAGGTTATCATTGTCAAAAAGGGGGAGATTGTTGGAGAATAAAGTTTTGATTACAACAACCTTATTTCAATTATCATTGATGATAAAATATATACTAACATCTTTGTCTAGAATATATATATATATATATATATACAAATATACACACACGCATATATATATATGCAGGATTTGTATACAGGAATCAAATACTAAAGACTGTACAGTTTTAGAGTTCCAAGAGTTCACGATTCAAAGAGATTCAAGACCCATGAGTATCAAGATATCAAGATTTCAAGAGCTCAAGATTATCAAGTAAAGAGAGTCTAGTTTATATGTAAAACTCGGGTTAGTACTCAAATTCTATTTTCAAAATTCCTTTTCTAATTATTCTTAAATTTCTTTTCTAAATAACTTCAAATTATCACAAGTATTTTACTTAATGATTTCAAATACATATATAGAGTTTATAAATTTATATGAATAAATATGTTTATATCATATATCATTATGTTTTTACGTGTTTTATACTTTAGAAACTTCATACGAAACATTAGTTGTGATTCAAGAATTTCCAGAATATATATATATATATTGGTTTTAACACTTGAAATTTAATTTTAAAAATAAAAATATAGGGTATATGTCAACATAGTGGTAATGACATGTCGACATATAAATGTCACTTTTTAATTTTCAAATGAAGTGTCTTTTCACTATTTGTAACGTTTTTGAAACGTTGCAACCATGGGGACACTATAAAAAGGGGCTTATTTTGAACTTTTTATCATTCCTTCTTCTCCTTCTTCACCCCTTTACTTACCATCAAAATTCTTAGATTTCATGATTTCTACACTTATACTCTACCGATTTCAACAAAATTTATATTAATCTTCTTCTCTTTTCACTCTCTATCATCTACTCTCTATTTGAAGTACTAATCGAAGAGTTCTAGAGCTATTGTAATCATTTAGGAATTGGTTGGGAAAGGGTGTGTTCCTTGTATCCCTGAAATCAAGGAAAGGGAGCAGTGTTAACCTTGTAGCCGTGAAATCAAGGGTGGTGGAATCGGTATTAACCTTGTTGCCATGAAATCAAGGGTGTTGTACTTGGATATTGACAATAATAAAACTCTGCGCAATCCAGCGTTGCGTGGGACTGAACGTAGCAGTAATCCGAACTAGTATAAAACCCGGTGTGTTCTTTCCTTTTCTACACTTTATATTTACTTATATCTGTGATTGTTTCTGTGTTTGTGATCATTTCTGGTGTGATAATCATTGTGCGATTCATATAGTTACTCAAGATTGTTTAAATTTTCCATATCTCTTTAAAACACTATTCATCCCCCTCTAGTGTTAGTTTTGCCTTAAGATCCGCATTCCGCATCCTTAACAAACAAATGCAATCATTGATGAGAAATCAAACTTGGAAGTCGGTTCCACTTCCTAAAGGAAATTGGGCAATTGGGTGTAAATGGATATACAAGGTGAAGGATTATGGGAGGTATAAAGCTAGGCTAGTGGCTAAGGTGTTTGCACAAAGGAAGAGAAAGGCGTATGATGAGATATTCACAACTGGTTGTGCGTCATACTTCTATCCGGATATTACCATTGTTGCTATCCACGATTTGGAGTTGGAGAAACTTGATATGAAAACCGCTTTCTTGCACGGTGATTTGGATGAAGTCATTTACATGGAGAAACCGCAAGGTTTTGGGGTAAATGATAAGTCAAATTTGGTATGCAAGTTGAAGAAATCAAATACGGGTTGAAGCAATCACCTCGGCAATGGTACAAGATGTTTGATCATTTAATGCTTGAAAGTGGTTTCCATCGAAGCATTAAAGATGCTTGTGTATATTTCAATAAGTTGGGAATGATAGTTGGATGTATTTGCTCTTGTATGTGGATGATATGATCATACTTTCAAAGGACAAGGAGGAAATCAATAAGCTAAAATTGAGATTGAAAGCGGAGTTCAAAATGAAAGACCTTGGTGAAGCTAAGAAGATTTTGGGCATGGAAATTGAAAGGGACTGAAAGCATTTTGAGCTAAGGCTAAGTCAAAAGAAGTACATAAAGAAAGTGCTTTGTTGGTATAACATGGAGAATGCAAAGGCGTCTTATACACCTTTACCTTTGCATGTGAAGCTTTTGAGTTAAGGATCGCTATCGAAGAAAAGGACAAGGCTTATATGGCAACGATGCCATATGCATGTGCTGTTGGTAGTTTAATGTATGCAATGGTGTGTACAAGGCTCGATATTGCAAATGTCGTCGGGGTGGTTAGTCGATTCATGGCAAATCTGAGGAAATCGCATTGGGAAGCGGTGAAGCCTATTTTCGACACAACATCTCATGGACTTGTTTTTGTGGGTAGTAAGAAAAAGAGTTGCAATTTGATTGGTTATTGTGGTTCGAACTATGCCGGTGAGAGGGATCGGAGAAAGTCAACTTTTAGATATGTTTTCACACTAGGTGAAAAGACCACAAGTTGGAGAGCGAGGTTGCAAACTGTAATGGCTTTTTCCACTACGGAGGCGGAGCTGATAGCCGCGGCGGAGGTAGCAAAGGAGGCACTTTATTTAAAGCGATTGTTTTGCGACTTGGGGTATGAACATGATAACATCGATGTTTATTGTGATAGCCAAAGTGTTATCCATTTGGCGGAAATCTGGCATTTAGCTCATTGACTAAGCACATAAAGGTGAGGGAGTCATTCTTGGTAGCTGTAACAACCCGGAAATGCGAGCCAATTTAAAAAATTTATTTTGGCAATTTTAGCGAATTTTGAACATTTAAAATGAATTATTTTTAAATAATATCGACGAGGAATTTATTTTGAATAGAATAGAATGTATATATTTATATACGTCGTCGTTAGAATATAAATAATTATTTATAATTATAAAGGAATTGAAAATGGCGCGGTAGTTCGATAATTCGATTTCAAACTTCAAATGAATGTACCGGGTGCAAAATAAACCGGATTTTAGCGAAACCAAAAATATTTGAATCTAATCGAGAATATCTTTCCAACGAATCCGAAAAATTGAAATTTCATAGCGGGAATCAAAAGATATGCCCAGTTGAAAATTCAGAATAGTCGCTATGGAATTCTGGCCCTTAAAAATGGAAATTTTGCAAACGACCTCGGTTTTCGACGAAACCACTTTTGTTGGATCCGTGATGTCAAATTATTGCTAGATTTCAAATTTCGTAATTTTTCGAATCAATATGTGAGCGTGGCAAAGGAAAACGCGTTTGACCAATTTCAGTTGATTTTAATCGACTGGAAAATGGCCATTCTTCAAACGGTCTCGAAATTTGACGAAACTAGTTTTGTTAGGACCGTATCGTCAATACGAAGCTAGAAAATATCTTTCTGGAATTTTTCGAGTTAGTATGTGACCCCAGTAAATTGAAATGCGCGTCCAAATTCAATATATAGAATTATATTTTGATTTTGACGAAAACTGATCGAAACGATCGAATCAGCTTACGATACATATCCCATTGTGTACGGAATGTGGGTATTACGCTAGGGGCGACAGTCGTCGGGTGTGATTCCGAGTTCGAACGAAAAGTCAACACTTAGAGTAAATAAAAAGAAAATAATAATAATAATAATAATATATAATATTCCTTCTCTTTGCCTTATAACCCCCCTCGTTTTCTTTTTCCCAAATCGCTCCCTCCCTGCTCACGATCCGCCGCCGTTCAACCCCCACGCCACCCCCTCACCTTGGCCGGTAGCCCCCTGTCACCCTTCGCCTCCTCCTCCCGTCGCTTCTCCCCTCCTCCTTCCAGACGAAATCCCCAAGCACACAGACCCGCGAACCCTAGCCCCCAGTCACCGAAACCACCGCGCCCAAGCCCGAACCACCACCCGACCGCTGACACGAGCCTCCACCGCCCTCCAGCACCCCCTCGCGCCTCTTCCCTCCAAACCCCGCCCCAAACCGGAAGTAAACTACTGTCGACCACCGCCACAAGACTGCCACCACCAGATCGAGCCCGTACACCCTCCGACAGCCTCCGCGAGCCCAGTTCACCACTCCAGCTCCCTCTTAATCGAAAAACCCTGTAAGTTTTATTTTAATTTATTTTGAGCAAATAGTTTAAGGTAATTTCAAAGCTAGGATTTTTTAGCATTTTAAAGTTTAGATTTTTATTATACATAATTATGGAAATATAGATTTTTTTTATACGGTTGAAAGATAGATTTTTATATATATAGCAAAATAAAAATCTGATTTTCATGTATGATAACATAGAGTAAAGATGTGGTCTTTAATTTAGAAAAAAAAGAAGCTGTGGTTTTTCACAGTAAAAATATAATCTTTTTATATAGAATAGTAAAGTAAAAATTTGATTTTTATTCTTTGAAAGGTAAAGTAAAAACAAGACTTTTATTCTTTGAATGAGAAGTTAAAAATATAATCTTTATATTTAAAAAGGAGAAATTTTTATATAGAGAATAGCATTCTAAAAATATGACATTTATCTATGAATAGCGTTTTAAAAATAGAATTTTTGTTTATATAGTAGCAGTGTAAAATTTATATACATAGCTACAATATAAAAATGTGATTTTTATATGCATAGCAACAATATAAAAATATGATTTTTATATATGTAGTGGCTACGGGCAACGAAAGTGACAAAAGGCGAGAACGACGAAGGTTTCTACATATGAAGAGTTGTGGTATTGGATTAGCTAGTCGGTGAGAGCTTCTCACCTTTAATTTAATTTTCTAGTTAAAATATATACTAGGATGCAGACGGTGTTTAGTAGCACCTGACACCCGTCGTCCACATACCATGGACGGCTTGTATGCTTGTTTGTTTGATTTTGATGTGTAGTTGATTGTGTGATGTGATGTGAAATGAAATAAAATATTTTACAGTGGAAAATATTTTATAGTTAAAAATAGAATTTTTAACGTGTATTTAAAATGAAATAAATATAAGCAAATCGAACGATTTGTTTATATACACGCATTTGACTGATATTGATTGGAACGATAAATTTTACACATCGCCCAACTGCACAAATAAAATCTGTGTTTGAATGTTTGAAACCCCACACGGGTATTGGGATAATATATAACATACACTAATCCCAATAATTAGTTGTATGTCGATCGATTGATTGACAGACTGTTATGAGCGTTAAATATTTATATTTGATGCTTATACAGTGTAGAGTGCACTTTGGATGATGGTTAATTATTTGTCATTGTTGATATATACATGCGTTGTATGGGAATCCATAGAAATAAAATTTATGGTAATTGATTGGGCCTCATTCCAGTTTTGAAATAGAATATTTGAATAGAAATATTTAAATAGAAATATTTGAAATAGAATATTTGAAATAGAATATTTGGAAAAGAAATATTTGAATAGAAATATTTGAAAAAGAATATTTGAAAATAGAAATATATAAAAGCCGTGTTGATTAGATTGACGCCAATTTGACGTGAACGATATTTATATCGGTTTTATACATTTTATAATGAATATCGAAAGTGAATTCAAAATCTGATATTTTGAAATGAATTGAAATTCGAATTAAATTGAAAAGAATTGAAATTCGAATTAGATTAAAATAGAATTGAAATCGTTTTGAATTGAATTTAAAACATATTTGAAATTGAACTGAAATTGATTTGAATTGAAATCAATTTGAATTGAAATAGATTGGAAAGGAATTTAAAATGAATTTATATTGGAATATTCAATTTTGATTTGAAATTGAATATGAAGTTGAAATCGTTTTGAAAACGAATTTAAACGATTTATAAAATACGTTTTGAAAGGAAATCGACGAAATATATATATTATATATACATAATGGCCTGAATAGAACGCGCCGCGCCGCGGAAGTTCGCGAATTTCGACCATTGACTTCGAATGGACATTGCGGGAGATCCGACCGTCGGATTCTCCTAAAACCGGAACCATTGCGTTCATATCGAAAAGAGCTTTCTAACGAATATTTGAAATTAGAAATCTAACGGTTGGATTTGGAATTATGTCCAAATCAAAGTTGGAAAAGGTCGTTGTAAGTGCAGTTCGATGGCCATTGATGGAAATCGACTGTACGGGCCTTGATAAAATTATTAAAAATAGTAATAATTTGTGTAAAATCATAAGAAATGATTTGTGAAGAATTGGGATGAAAAACTCCATATTTGAAAAAATAAAAATAGATTTTTTATCGAAATGAACTAGTTTTGAACTAGAATTATAATTCTATTTATTTTTAAAATAAATAAATTGGATTTGAAATGATTTCTGAAAATAACCAGAATTTCCAATAAGTGAATTGGAATGGATTTGAATCGAAATTGTCTTCGGAATATTTCGATGTTGGATTTCGTGATGATATAGATATTGTTATGGGAATTTGAAAGATATATATATATATCGTTATTTCCAATACGATATTTGTTGGTCGTAGAATTTGATATTGAATATAAGCCGATATATTTTCTATTCAGAACCTTGTATTTAATATCAAATGTGATTTGTGTTTGTCGTGAATGGTGTCTTCATTAACACTGTTCTTAAGCCCAGTTGAGAAAAAGATTAAATCTTTTTATTTAAATTTAATGAAATGTACCAATTAAATAATATTTAATTGGAATTGAATTGGTATTGATTTTTGGGTTTATTGTGAACAGTGTTTTAAATAACACTTGTTCTTTAACCCGATAATTAATGGAATGTGATTTTGGGTTGTCGTGAACGGTATCTTCAATAATACTGTTCTTAGACCCAAAGGAGTTATGAAAATCAGAAACTAACTGGAGATTAGTTAAGTTGAATGGTTTCTGGGGTATTGATCTAATGTTGGTTTCGGCCTTTGGGGTTAATACTTAGGTAATTCCTCACTTGCTAATTAACGGTTAGGGGCTGATTGAAATGTGGTGTGATTTTGGGGTTTATCGTGAACCGTGTTTTAAATGACACTGATTCTTTAACCCGGTCAAAGATTAAAACTAAGTGGAGTTTTAATGAATCTTTAATTAGATTGAAAAGATCGAGAATGAAGTATCACCAGTTTTGCTCCAGGCGATAGTTAAATCTTTAATTAGATTTGAACGTGAAATGGTAATTGAATTTACCGATAACACCGTGGTGTTAGATATGAAGTATTACCAGTTTTACTTCATGGGATGAATATGTTGGGATTGGGAAATTAAAACAAATGATTACTTCAGTAAGGTTCGCTAATCCCGACTAGTTTGAAGTGATATTCAAAGGAAGATTAAAGAATAAATTTAAAGGAATTTAAATTTGATAAAATTAATGGGAACCTTTCCCTAAGAATGTGAAATTTAGAAACTAACTGTAGGTTAGCTAAGCAGAACGGTTTCCTAGGTGTTGATTTGATGTGGGTTCCAGCCTTCGGGGTTAATATTTGGGGAATTATTCTTTTGTTAGTTTACGGTTAGTGACTGATGAATTGGAATGAGGCGTATGTTGTGTTTGTGTAACACATGTTTATTATATATGCGAGTTATTCAGAAAGACCGGGTTTATCCCATTCTGAATAACTGATTCGACGTGGTGTTGAGGGTGAAGACGGTGGTCGAAGACCGGAAGTCTTCACGTCGTTTGGGTGATTACTGATGATCTTGATTGGGCCGTACACCCAAGAGGAGGGAATCAGTTGGTGGTCGTCCAGACGTACTTGGAGATCGATGGATATGCGGGGTACTAGGTGCCTCCGGTTTCCTTCAGACCCAGAACGAACTTGTAAATGGACCGTGTGTCCGACATTGGATTTTAGTCTATGTGATTGATTTCTATTAAATATATATCTGTTTGGCGGCGGATAATTTATTCTCTTGCTTAACGCCCTTCTCTGAGACGTACAAGCTCAGGGGTTATATACTGATGGATATCAAACGCATGGAGTGAATTGCCTGTGTGGCATGCCTAAGTGGCAGTTGATCAATGCTTCTGTTGAAAAGAAAAGTCTTGTGGTGATGATCAAAGCACCGCCTGTGTGGCATAGCTTTGTGTAACATTGATTCGTGAGCCTCACACCCCGGTAGTGGACCAGAAACGGGAGAGGACCTCAGGGAGGGCATGTGTTTCCTTCTAGTTAGAAGTGGCGTCAGTGGTTTTACACGCCCTGATGAGTTTGACTTATATGGTTGTTGCTGTTGCGAGGCGCCTCGGATATACCGGTGACTATGTGAAGCCGATGGAGTCATTTGTTGGCTCATTTACGCCCCAAAGGGCGGGGAAACGCAGTGTTCAGGAATTTTAATCCACATCGGTGGACCGGCCCTGTCGCTCCAAGGTCACTCGAGCTCTGACCTGAGACATGGGCTAGATTGTCTCGAATCGGTAAGGACTATCTTTTGCCTTGGTTCACAGATGGAAATCCAACATCCAATACGTGATTTTGCGGTTTTAATTGTAGAACTAGTATGGCGACATGATATATGGTACCCATGCCGTCTATGATTGATACTTATGATTTGAAATTGTTTTGAGACTATACACTTATAATAGTATCAAATGATTTGTTTTAAACGTACTAAGCATGTTTGGCTATTATAAGGGAAAACCCTATCCCCCGGCTTGCGTTGCATTGTGTGATAGGACCTGGGTCTTATAATAGCCTCATTTTTCCAAAAAGCATTGCGTTGTTTTGTTTTAGGCACTGGTATTCTTGGGAGGAAACCTGTTCCGTGTTATACGGCGTGGTCCCTTGATATATCTGATATAAAGTAAAGTTTTAAATAACTGTTTTAGTTCTCAAACCAGTCACATGACTGACCTGGAGTTTATTGTTTTAACCTAAACTCTGGGTGCCCTTATTTTGACACGGGCATCTAGTTGTTTTGGTTTTGTAGATTTATATTCACAGGAACCTGGTTTACAGCTGGAACGATATTCAGAAAGCTTTGTATCCGTATATCTCCTTCAGTTGTGTTTTGTATTATTTTCCGCTGCTATGTAATTTATTGTAATCTCTGATATTTATCGAATGTATTATTTATTCATACTCTGCATATTCTTGTATTCTGATGTAATTGTTGTAATAAACAAGGAAATGTTCTTCCATCTGCGTTCTTTTGTGTGTTGTTCTCGAAGTATCTGCTCTTTGCTTACCGGGGAAGTTACGGGTTTTCACAGTAGCCATGGATGAGTATAAGTAAGTATATCTTCGAAAAGTACACACAAATGACAATGCAGTGGATATGTTCACGAAGGCGTTGCTAGTTGAGAAGTTCGAGTATTGCTCAAACTTGATTCGCTTGGAGAAGTGCTAGGTGCCACTAGTTGGCACAGGTGAGAGAGGAGTTGTTTAATGTGGAAGAGTATTGGTGTGAGATTGTGGTTCTACTTTCGTGGTAAGTGCTAGTTTACACTCCTAAGCACTTTAGTCTTTGGCTGAGACGATTTTTGAGTTGGGTGCTTTGAACGCTTTATTAGCGAATGAGGGCTTTGCCTTAACTCGTTAATGGATGCAGTGAGAGGTGTCTTTGCCGAAACTCACTGAGAAAGCATTCAAGCTTGGTGAAGGTAGATACAGTGATAGTTGGAGCTACCGGTTACAAGTAACGGCATGGGTACCATTAGTTCATAGAGTTGGAGATAGGTGATTTTGCATCAAGGTGAAGTGTTAAATTTGATGAAGCTAAATCACATTAAAAAGGAAGAAAATTGTTTTAAAGAGGATAAAAAGAAAATATAGCTTTCCCTAATTAATGAGATTTGATTATATACTTATTTCCCTGTTTCGGTGGCATATTTAATAAGATCTTTTGCCATATATATGTAAACTTTGATGTCAAGTTTACTTGACTTGGGGGTAAAGTAAATTTGAGTATGAAGTAATTTATCTTATAAAAGGAACCTAGGAGAGAGAGTGAAATGCATCTAATTATCTTTCAATTAAGTTTTAGATCTCTAACCTAAATCTATTTTCTTTAATTCTTATCTCCACAAATCAAATTCTTGAGTGAATTGAGTCACCATTATAATCAATCTCTTGTAATCTTCTTTTGATATTAATCAAAGGCTCTCTCTCTCTCCTCAAGTGGACGTACATTAAGAAATTGTTAGCGGAACCACTATAAATCTTGGTGTGATTCATTTATCATTATTTGCTCTATTATTATTGCTTGTTTTGGTGTTGTGATCGGTTTGTGTGTATTTGAGATTGGTTTTGATAATAGATCTGGTTATTTTTACACTATTTATCACGATCTAACTCGTTTCCGTATTGCATAAGGAAAAGGTTAAGTGGTCTTGATCAAGGTATTTTCCCAATAAGATATATTAGGTATTAAAAGGAAGACAATAGTGAATTTTATTTCGAATGAAAATAATAAACATAAAATTAAATGTAACATGAGAAAAGAAACCTTAGCCAAGCCTTTTGCTGCTATATCTTAACCCAAGCGCTATAAGGGGTAGATATTTTTATAGTATACCTTTATATAGTTAGTAGGATGATCATAACATATATTAGATCCTAGAAAAAAAATTCAATATTTAGTGACAAATCAACCAAATTTATCACACTATGCACATTTATAGAACGAAACATGACCATATTTGTTGTCACGACTTAAAGCGCAAATAACGACTAAATCTTTTTTTTTACGTGTGCATAAAAACCAAAGGAATAAAAAAAGAAAATTTTCCTATTAATGCAACTTGGTCTAATTAAATCTTTTTTGTATACATCCAAATTCTAAGCATCTTGCTAATTAATTAAAATTTTAAAACACATATAGTTTAAGCAATCAAATCAGAAAATTAGTAAATACTTTGGAAAAATAGGCACACCATAATCAAAAATGGTTTTATGATATGGAAATTTGTTTTGGAGTTATCTTATATATCCTTACTATTTATATAGAAATATATTAAACGAAAACCCATAAAAATACAATGGTAATAAAAATGTTGTAACGTCCCAAAAATTTCGAGTATGGAATTAGTTGAAGAATTAATTATTAATAATCAATTTTATATTGATACTGGGGTCAGAAATAAATAAAATCAAATATATTGTTTTGTGTATGGATTGAACTCGATATTTAATGGTGGGCTGGAAATCAAACATGTATTTTTAAATATTTGAATTGAGGTTGGATTGGAATTCGACTGGAAATATAAACGATTGAATTTGAAAATTTAACATTAAATAAGATGGAGTTTATTTGTTAAATATATAAAATTGGTTTGGATATTTGTGAGTTTGTGCATATAAGGAAAATTGAAATTTTACATTTCGAATAGGAAACGAACAAAGTCATTGGTGAACTAACGAAATTAAATCGGTGAACCGATAAATAATTTAAAATCTAAATAACCTTGTATACAAACAGAGTCGGGTTAGAACCAGGATAATTTTACTGGACTCGGAACGTGAAGACGAAGAGATACGTATAATTTTTGCTACATTCAAAGATGGTATTAGCAGTACAAAATTAGAGCAGTACGTTGTATTTCAGGGTAAAATATAATATTTAATTTAATTGCAAATATCACCTACCTCAATTGTCAACTTAGTCGACCTATTTTCTTCGCCTACCCTATACTACGTTTTGATGGACTTTGTCCTTATCCCAAATATCGGCTTCTTCTGAAAGATTCTCTACTTCTTTATATGTCCACCGCCTCTTTCATTTTCATTCACTCAGCCAAACAACTGTTTTCCCCAAATCCAGAAATATGGCCATCGAAATTCCAAACTTCCCCTCCTCCATTATTCTTTTAACAACTAAATCACTCCTCTCTCTTCAGCAAAAATTGTTCTGCCCAAATCAGCTTTCCCCGAATCAATAAATCCTACAGCTTCTCTGCAAAGCCACCCAGTTCGCCGCTGCGTCGACAATTACTAACCGCAGTAGTGTCAAAAACCACCGCAGCCGCCACCGCGAAGCTCAAGCAACCGCGATTGCCACCTATGCTAATCCAAGCTCTTACCTTTTTCTGTCACCGTCGTCTCCAATTAGAAGTCCAACATCAACTTGTTCGCAGAACCGGAGGTCACCGCAATTTCACTAACCTTCATCAAAGCTTTTTCCTGTTTTGTTCTTCGTTATTACAGGTGAGTATTCACTCACAGTTAAGCATTGATTCAAGTTGATTTACTTCGGTAGTTTATCAACAGTGGATTTGGGGTTCTTGACTGCTGGTTGTTGCCGTGTGTTATGTAGTGTTTTGCCATGTACCGTCTCTACTTGGTTTTATTTTGCATATGTTTCTATGCTTTGCACAACTATCTCCCGTCCCTTACACTTGACCTAGCTTTAACTGTGTACGACTCTGCTTGTTCATTTGCATAAGTTTACGGTTGTTGAAGTGTACATCTAGACATTTGATACTTGCATATATGAACAGGAATAAACAAGTAAACTAAATCTTGTTCATTATAATCCATTCTTCCGTCTTCTCGGATGATGGAATCCTAGTCTCATTAAAATAAAGAACGAAGATAGACATGAACTCCACCATGTGATTCTTCTGAGTAAGTATTTATTTTTATGTTTATTTTTAAACAGAATAATCTAAAGGGGATTGTAGATTATAGTAACATCTACATGATATTTGATTGACCAGTTCCGTTTAAAACCGGACACTTTAATTTACATTTTCGTTATGTTTTTATTATCCAAATTTTATTACTATAAGACTATGTTATAAACTGCATGCATATTTATACGTTGCATGTGAACTTAGTAAATGCAATGTAGAGAATTGTTTGACATGCCAAATATTTGGACATGTGGATGGTTTTGATTGGTAACCATTCTGTTTAGCTTAAATTGCAATACACTTTACTTTGCTATGTAACTATAAGTGATAGCTATACCTGTAGCGAACTGAATTTGTCTTTGTTTAATGGTTAACTATATTTCAACATCCCTACATTCCAAATTAGTTTAATATTTCAACCATGCATGCCAATTTCTGTTTGTTATAAATTTGTCATTGTTTGGGAAAACATTAATTCGGTGGCACCTTTAAAGGTTGTTCAGTAAAGAAAGAGTTCATTTTTAGTAAATGTTAGCTATACACAAAAGATGAAAAACTTGTTTGATAGGATCAGTTTGGTTTTCTTGGAATATAAGCGTATAAGAGGTGTAAAGTCATAAATGTTCGTTATCAGGTTCCTTGAAGATTTCACTTATTTCATTAAGTGTACTAGATACTGTGTTGGTTTGGTAATATATGTTCAAATAGTGGGCTTCTTATATGAGATCGTTGGACTATAGCTTATTTACCGAAATATTTATCTCAGCCATGCACTGATGGCTATGACTTGCATTATAAATTTGGAGGCTTACCCATTTTTGAAACCAATTTACACTACCCTTAATAGACATTGGTGCACCCTGTATGTGTAAATGAATTACACCAGCATGTGTAAATAAATTACCTCTGATGTGTCAATGGGTTACCAGCATGTGTTATTGAATTACACTAATATGTGTTAATGAATTGAACCATGCATGTAAATGAATTAAAGTATTTGTTGCCCTTATTATCCTCTTGGCGTTGGTTGGTATTCACCTCCTGTAGACATGATTATGCTTATTGTTTTGTCACAATTAGTGATAGCTTGTTAAAGGAAAGAAAGGAATGAAACATTATGATCGGTTTTAAGAAATATGACATATTAGCGTTTGTTTTCCTTTACTGAACTCGGCCTGGTCATTAAATTCAATGGTATGTGATTTCTAAACTTAACAGCTTATGAATGATTATCTATATTATTGTATATGTCCTTCTTGGCATACGTGTGTGTATATATATATAAATCTATATGCTGTCCTGATTTGTGTTATTCCAAGTTGTCATGCTTCGGCAGTTTCCCATGGATCTGATGCACTCGAAATTTTGATAAATTATAGAATTAACTATTTATTTCAGTTTCCACCGAAGTTAATTTGCTTGAACAATGATTAATCCTGACTTGAGTGTTTTATGTTTTTGCATGGAATGCTTGGGTCAGATCCGAGTGTTACAGATTTAAAGATTACAGCTTAGGATTTGAAGATTGGCGAAGCTGGGGATTCCAAAGATGGCGCACTCTGAAGTTTTAAACCAGTAATATTTTTTTCTTGTATTTAAACTATATTTAATTCCGCTGTATAGTGAAAATTCTTATATCAAAAAATTTGATTTATATATAAAAGTTTATTTCACTGTTCAAATACTGTGTTATTTATTTATTCTATATTTTTCTGTGTTGATTTTGTATTTTTAAACTCTGTAAGCTAAATAACAATCCGTCGATTTGAACGTTTTAAATTGGTTTAATCACCGATTTGAAACAGTCAAAAATGCAGGACGTTACAAGTGATATCAGAGCTTTGGTTTATTCGAAGCTTAGCTTATCGAGTTTAAATAAGTGGGATCAACGCTAAAAAAAGAATTTTGAAATGAAAAAGGTTCTGAAGTATAAAATTTTGAAAATGGAAATAATTTTAAAGTTAATTTTGAAAACGAAATTATTTTGAGAATATTATATATTTTGAAGATTAGTATTACTGATATAGCGGAAATAAAAATTTGTTTCAAAAATTTAAAATTTTCAAAGTCCCCAGTCTTCGAATCCGGATTTGCCAGAGCAGTTCTTCGATATGTTCTCTTAGAATTGAATCTCGGATTCATCATCGAACGATATCAAAAGAAGATAAGTATAAGAGAATCGATGAATTGATCTCTCTAATCGTGTATTTTAGTAATTGAAGATAATTGAAATTATTGGAAATATGAATTCCGATGAGAATTTGAATGAAAAGGCGAAATTTGGAATCGTTTAAAAAAAATTGAAATGATGAATTTTATTTTGATATTCGGAATGTAAAATTTATGAAAATAAAATTGGAAAAGTGTTAAAATTGGAATACGACTATGTTAAATTTGATTAATTTATTCAGAACGTGACAAGATAAATTATAATTGGTTTCAAACCAATGATGCATGATCGAGTATATGAATAGAAAGTATAAACTTGTTAGTTAATCAACAAGAAATGAAGTGTGATCATGAGATACAATTGAAGCGAGATATGGATGAAGATTTAAAAGAGACGTGAACTTATATTTGAATAAAATCAAAGCAAATTTGATGTGACGAGTCCAGATTCGTATAAAAGAAATAATGTTTACTTTTTAGAAGTAAATAACATTTGAAAGTGAATATGTTGCAAACGAAATTGGAAATAGAGGAAATGGAGTTAACCGGTATGGAGAGATTATTCTGAAGTTCAGAATATAAGTCAAATGAGATTTTTCCGAAGTTCGGAATTATATTATCGAATAAGAAATTATTCGAAAAGGGTTATGCGTGGAGTCAATTAGGTTGAATTCCAAGGAAATACTGTTTACTTTCTGTTTGGACTAAAAATTTAGTATATGATTAATAAATTGTTTATTCAGATTAAAGAAAAAGTGCAATTTTAAAGTTAGATATTTTGAAGGCATGAATTATAGTTAAAATTAATGATTATTTTAAAAGAAGAAAATTCTTAACCTGAATTTAGAAGGTACAAGAATGAATGTTTTGTTGGAATTCGAAGTGTGAATTTTATCTATGTCAAAGTTAATAATGTTGTTCAATTAAGGTCTGAGAGGTAAATATACCCCAATTTGTTTGACTTCATTGTTGACTAAGGAATGGTTAAGGTTCGATAGCCAAAGTGGTTAAATGGAGTTAGAAATGAGTGTTAGCAATTAAGTGAAAATAGCGGTGTGTATTTAATATCTGTTTAAGTCCAAATAACGAATTTAGAAATGCCCTCCCCCCTAGCCGAGAATAAAGTATATTTCTATTGAAAATAAAGATTTGCGAATATGTGGAAATGTTTTTCAATGGTAATAAGAGATTTTCTAGAATTACAGGAGAGAAAAATATAATAATTGGAAATGTTTATAAAAAAAAACATGAGAGGCTAACGGGTTTTGATAAATCAAAATGGTGAGAACTGAAGAATAAAAAGCCGCATGATGAGAACAAAGAGCGGCATAATGTAAAGAGAAGTGGATTCGTAAACTGAATTCGGAAATTGCGTAAGCAATGATTTGATAAGAAATGGAGTTAAGGAATTTAGAAATTGACTGGAGATTAGTTAGGTTGAATAATTTTCTGAGTGTTGATCTGATGTTGGTTTCGGCCTTCGGGGTTGATGCTTAGAGAGTTGTTCGCTTGCTAATTTACGGTCGAAGGACGTGAATGTGGAGGGGTGATAATGCGTGAAGGAGAAATTTATGATAAGTAGAAAAGTTCTGAAATTTTGAGAGAATAAAGATGTGAAGGAAGTGAGGAACTTAGTAATTGGAAAATTGGGGGAAATTTGATTTTTAAATCCGAGTTCGAAAGGATATAGATTATCTGGATTAATCGTGAGATGAAAACTGGAATGTTGAAAATTGGAATGAATTTTGAGAATATTCGATTTCAAATATTTGATATAGAAGTTTGTGGAATTTATATGGAAATTATATAAAAATTTAGTGATTTGGAACATAATGATTTGAGATAAAATCTTATATAATAGAATTTATATAAGAATATGAAAAACATGAGTGGAAAATGTGTTGAGGAAATTTTATAATGAGGATTGCGGAAGGTAACAGGAGTACTATATTTACATATTATTATATGTTTTTAAAGCAAAATAAGGAAAGTACCTTCCTCCTTTGAATCTCGAACTTAGTGAAATGTGCTACTGCTGGTAGTAGGTTGTCTGGACATAAAACTCGAGTTGTCATTGTTCCTTGAAGAACACGACCGTATAGCATAATTCATAGGACTGTAGATGGTCTTCGACGGACGGATGTTTCTTGGGGGAACCAAGCGTAACCATTGTGTCTGTTGCTATCTACAGTCGTGATAATGGTGTAATCCGCAGAGCTATGAAAGCTTATGGGTATGGATATTTCCATAGGAAATCAGGCGTAATCGTTGTGTACCTGCAGTCCACATGGCATATCTACAAGTGAAAGAGACGTAACCACTAGAGTTACTAAAGGTAGAATGGAGTCATGCAATGTTGAGATATCTTAGTGATGTGGAGCCACCTGTTTGATGCAACACTGTGTCTTCGTGACTTGATTCGTATTCGTGGCGTTAATCGTTCTTGTGACTTGAATGATCCTCGTGTCTTATTTTCATGATTTGTTTTCGTGACCCTGAGATAGAGCAGCCGAACGCTCAGTGACCTCAGGTTTCTTTTGATTCTTAAATATCTTTAGTTGATCTGTCCATGATGAAATTCGCAGGGAAGTGATTTCCTACCGATACAGATGTTTTCTGGGGGATCCAGATGAAACCATTATGTATCTGCGAATCATGAACAATCAACGTATCAATATCACATTGGTACTTTCCATATCTATTTTCTTTTAAAAAGAACTTTTGAAATATTTCTCACTGGAAGTTGAAGCAAGAATATTTAGTACTTGGAGATTTTAGTCATGCGTCTGGCCAACGTATGCCTAACATTTGTAAGAACGACAATAGACTTGTCGGACTTCGAGTTATCAAGTATTTTCAAATCAATAATTTGAAATTAAATTGTATCCAACTTGATAAATTAAGGAAGAGAATTTCGGAATATTTTTAAATCCATAGCTTTGAGATAATAATACAAATATTTTCTATGTAAAAGTTATTTAAGAATTTAAATTTTGGAAAAATTTCAAGTCGATGATTTGTGACTTGAAAAGGGAATGATAATTTCACTCTTCAATGAGTATCAGAAAAGATTTAATGTAAGAAGATTGGGTTAAGGGTTGCTAAGCCTAGACCCATTACAGTTGCAACGATGGATAAGTAACGTTGACAAATGACGTTTATAATGAAATTTAGAATAGTTTGAGATGTATAAATCCAACTTATGTAGAAATTGGAATTTAAAACGAGATTGGTTTTACATGACTTTGAATTTGTTAGAAGTTCAGATGGAATGCAAAATTTGGAATATCTCAAAATAATTTGAGATAGAAATTGGTCCGAGAAAATTGAGTAGTTCAAAGAGCATGGAAATAAATAAAATCCGATACTAAAGATAAAGAAAATCGTGTTTGATCAAAATTGATCTCCAACTAAGAAAATTTGATTTTCCTAGTAAATTGAATACGATGGGTAAACAAAGAGGATTGATGACTTAAATATCGATGTTTAATTTAGTTGCAGAAAAATTACACACAAATATGTAATTTGAAGGATATGTTGGTATGACTCTAAAAATCGCTCCTTTTCGAGGACGAAAAGTTTTAAAGGGGGGAGATTGTAACGTCCCAGAAATTTGGAGTATGGAATTAGTTGAAGAATTAATTATTAATAATCAATTATATATTGATACTGGGGTCAGAAATAAATAAAATCAAATATATTGTGTTGTGTATGGATTGAACTCGATATTTAATGGTAGGTTGGAAATCAAATATGTATTTTTAAATATTTGAATTGAGGTTGGATTGGAATTCGACTGGAAATATAAACGATTGAATTTGAAAATTTAATGTTAAATAAGCTGGAGTTTATTTGTTAAATGTATAAAATTGGTTTGGATATTTGTGTGTTTGTGTATATAAGGAATATTGAAATTTTATGTTTCAAATAGGAAACGAACAGAGTCATTGGTGAATTAACGAAATTAAATCAGTGAACCGATAGATAATTTAAAATCTAAATAATGTTGTATACAAACAGAGTCGGGTTAGAACTAGGATAATTTTATTTGATTCAGAACGCAAAGACGAAGAGGTACGTATAAGTTTCGCTACATTCAGAGATGGTATTAGCAGTACAAAGTTAGAGTAGTACGTGATAATTCAAGGTAAAATATAACATTTAATTTAATCACGAATATCACCTACCTCAGTTGTTAACTTAGTCGACCTATTTTCTTCGCCTACCCTATACTACGTTTTGATGGACTTTGTTCTTATCCCATGCATCGGCTTCTTCTAAAAGATTCTCTACTTCTTTATATGTCTATCACCTCTTTCATTTTCATTCACTCAGCCAAACAATTGTTTTCCCCAAATCCAAAAATCATGGCCACCGAAATTCCAAACTTTCCCCTCCTCCTTTATTCTTTTAACAGCTAAATCGCTCCTCTCTCTTCAACAAAATTGTTCTGCCTGAATTAGCTTTCCCGAATCAATAAATCCTACAGCTTCTCCGCAATGCCACCCAGTTTGCTGCTGCGTCGACTATCACGAATCACAGTCGTGTCAAAAACCACTGCAGCCGCCACCGCGAAGCTCAAGCAACCACGACTGCCACCTACGCTAATCCAAGCTCTTACCTTTTTCCTTTACCTTCGTCTCCAATTCGAAGTCCAACATCAATTTGTTCACATCGAAGCCGGAGGTCACTGCAATTTCACCAACCTTCATCAAAGCTTTTGCCTATTTTGTTCTTTGTTATTACAGGCGAGTATTCACTCACGATTAAGCCTTGATTCAAGTTTATTTACTTCGGTAGTTTGTTAACAGTGGAATTGGGGTTCTTCAGTGCTGGTTGTTGTCGTGTGTAATGTAGTGTTTAGCCATGCACCGACTCTACTTGGTTTTATTTTGCATGTATTTCTATGCTTTGCACAACTACCTCCCGTCCATTACACTTGACCTAGCTTTAACTGTGTACGGCGCTGCTTGTTCATTTGCATAAGTTTACGGCTGTTGATGGGTACACCTAGACATTTCAGACTTGCATATATGAACAGGAATAAACCAGTAAACTAAATCTTGTTCATTATAATCTATTCTTCCATCTTCTCGGATGATGGAATCCTAATCTCATTAAAAATATAAAATGAAGACATACATGAACTCCATCATGTGATTCTTCTGAGTAAGTATTTATTTTTATGCTTATTTTTAAACAGAATAATCTAAAGGGGATTGTAGATTATAGTAACATTTACATGGTATTTGATTGACTAGTTCCGTTAAAAACAAGAAAATTTAATTTACATTGTCGTTATTTTTTATTATCCAAATTCCATTACTAGAAGACTATGTTATAAACTGCATGCATATTTATACATTGCATGTGAACTTAGTAAATGCAATGCAGAGCATTGTTTGACATGCCAAATATTTGGACGTGTGGATGGTTTTGATTGGTAACCATTCTGTTTAGCTTAAATTGCAATACACTTAACTCTGCTATGTAACTATAAGTGATAGCTATACCGGTAGCGAACTGAATTTGTCTTTGTTTAACGGTGAACTATATTTCAATATCCCTACATTCCAAATTAATTTAATATTTCAACCATGCATGCCAATTTCTGTTTGTTATAAATTTGTCATTGTTTGGGAAAGCATTAACTCGGTGGCACTTTAAACGTTGTTCAGTAAAGAAAGGGTTCATTTTTAGTAAATGTTAGTTATACACAAAAGCTGAAAAATTTGTTTAATAGGATCAGTTGGGTTGTCTTGGAATATAAGCGTACAAGGGGTGTAAAGTCATAAATATTAGTTATTAAGTTCCTTGAAGATTTCATTTATTTCATTAAATGTACTAGATACTGTGTTGGTTTGGTAATATATGTTCAAACAATGAGTTTCTTATATGAGATCATTGGACTATAGCTTATTTATTGAAATATTTATCTCAGCCATGCACTGATGGCTACGACTTGCATTATAAATTGGAGGCTTACCCATTTTTGAAACCAATTTACACTAACCTTAATAGACATTGGTGCACCCTGTATGTGTGAATGAATTACACCAGCATGTGTAATACCTCAGATGTGTCAATGGGTTACCAGTATGTGTTAATGAATTACACCAATATGTGTTAATGAATTGAACCATGCATGTAAATGAATTGACGTATTTGCTTCCCTTATTATCCTCTTGGCGTTGGTTGGTATTTACCTTATGTAGACATGATTATGCTTATTTTTTTGTCACAATTGGTGATAGCCTGTTAAAGGAAAGAAAGGAATGAAACATTATGATTGGTATTAAGAAATATGACATATTAGCGTTTGTTTTCCTTAACTGAACTTGGCCTGGTCATTAAATTTAGTGGGTACGTGATTTCTAAACTCAACAACTTATGAATGATTATCTCTATTATTGTACATGTCCTTCTTGGCATACATGTATATATACAAAAATCTATATGTTGTCCTGATTTGTGTTATTCCAAGTTGTCATGCTTCGGCAGTTTCTCACGAATCCGATGCACTCGAAATTTAATAAATTATAGAATTAACTATTTATTTCAGTTTCTACCGTAGTTAATTTACTTGAACAATGATTAATCCTGACTCGAGTGTTTTTTTTGTATGGAACGCACGGTCAGATCCGAGTGTTACAGATTTAAAGATTACAGCTTATGATTCGAAGATTGGCAAAGCTGGGGATTCCAAAGATGGCACACTCTGAAGTTTTAAACCAGTTATATGTTTTTTTTGTATTTAAACTGTATTTAATTCTGCTGTATAGTGAAAATTCTTGTATCAAAAATTTTGATTTTTATATAAAAGCTTATTTGCTATTCAAATACTGTGTTATTTATTTATTCTGTATTTTTCTGTGTTGATGTTGTATTTTAAACTCTGTAACCTAAATAACTATCTGTCGATTTAAATGTTTTAAATTGGTTTAATCACCGATTTGAAACGGTCAAAAAGGTGGGATGTTACAAATTTATACAACCCCAATTCTCCAACTAAAATGTCAACATCGCAACGAAGCTCTAAATTGAGCCATCGATTGGCCTAAATCACAACGTAGGCTAAAACCTAAATAAATTCCCAATTAAGGTCATAAAACCAACCATAAATTGATTCTAATCATTTAAAATTCACCAAGAGACAATTGCCAAATATTATCCAGAAAATTTGTGCTACCTAAATTAATAAAACACAATTGCCAAATATTATTCAGAAATGTAATAAATCTGTACTCCATGAATACGATGTAAAAAATGGTAAATACTAAGATTTAACTCTACAATAATATAATGTGTTTGTATTCCCAAAATCTCAAATTATATCTTCTTCTACAATTTTTCTCCCTTGCATTTACTATTTCAGTAACTACTCTTTAGTATCTTCCCACGTTCATTTGTTTCAAAGGACATGGCATTTATTTCCCAAAACAATATAAAAAGATTGAAATCCGTATTATTACCTCGAATTCCTTCTCCTCTTCTTCATTTTCAAAAGAAATGCTTTTATTTTTCTCCATTTTTACCTTTTGTTTTTAGATCATGCTGAATAGTATAATCTAAAAAGCGCAACAGTCTATCATTTCAATGGACATATCTTGAATCTTAATAAGGCATATGCTTGACAGAAGTAAAAAAAAAGCAAAATAATTGATTTGGTTTTTGTTGAAAAATGATAGCTTTGGTGTTTAATGTAAAAGGTCAATGATGACATCATTAAATTAGAGATATGCAAGCTTGGGTTCTTGTATTTGAAGGTGTCATTCTGTCATATGAACATTAAATATGATGATTAAAGCTTCCTATTTATATTAACTTATAGAATTATGAGTAGTGCTTTTACTATTGTTAAAATTATGTTATCTTATCTATACTATATTATAATTACTGAGTTTGATTTCAAGGGCGCACAAGGCTTTTGGCTATTTTGAAGACGGAAAGTCCCTTATTTATTTTCTTTCTTATTCCTTAAAACTCTGTGCTCTCTTTCTGGTCCCGATCTTTCTTTCTCTCTGACCTAAATCATTATTCCTCAACCCTAAATCGTTGCTTCTCCGTACTTTCATATCACAAATTTACAAAACATTTGAAAAGTGAAGCACTAGTCTGCCTTTGTACAAGCCGAGAACTCAACGGTCATGCTTTTTTTTTTGCTTATGTTCACTTTTATCCTCCTTACTCTCCCCTTCTTTGTTAAGCCCCTTTGTTTGCTCGTACATCTTGTTATCATGGTGGCCATGACACTGGGTATGTTAGACATGTTTGAGAGGCAAGATACTTGCAGAGGTTAAAGAACGAGAACAGGTTGCAAAAGAAATAATACAGTGAACAAGGGACACAGTTTGAATGCAGGAATAGTGAAGAACACCAACCGAGATATAGGGTTTTATTGTTGAAAACCTAATGATAATGGAAATAGCGGCAGAGAATAAATATCCACTAAACTTCACACAACCCTAATCTAGTTCATAGCTACCTATATATAGCCTTCAAAATGAATGGGCTTTGAATACATTATAACGGCCCAGGTTAATGAAATCCAACTCAACACATAGATTAGCAGTCTTTTTTTCCTCCCTATGCCTGTGTGCCCGTGAAGCCTTGTCCGATGGTTCTGGAATTAGGGTTGCATTCAAACATCCACCTTGAATCTTCTCCTCCGCCACATGCATCTTCAAAGTTGGTCCAATACTTTCTTCTCTAGTGTTCGACAGATGCATACAAGTGTATGATGAAATGCCGCAATTCTTTATCTCCTCACCAACACTTGTTTGTCCATCTCTTTCTTCCCTAGATAGTAAAGCACGGTTTTCATTGCCTAACACTCCCCTCCCCTTCAAAACAACCTTGTCCTTAAGTTTGATTCTAAGTGACTCCGACAACTTTAGCTTCTTCATGATGATCAATGAGCTACCACCCAAATCATATATGAGTATCCTTTTTTTTGCAGTTTCTATATTCCCATAGCATTCTAACACCATAATAGTTCCCATGCATTTTGTTCCTTTATTTGGCACTTCATATATTACTTGAACAGGTTGTATTCCTTTTCATGGATGAATGAGGATGCAAAGTTTCCACATGATGGCACCCAGACTAAAGATGTCACATTTTTCAGTGAAATATTCATTTCACCTGAGTTCAAGAACCATCCATTCAGGAGTGCCTGAAGATATATTATTATTTTTGACAAAAGACTTCTTTTCCTGTGAATAACTGTTTCTTCGGGCTAAGCCTACATCTGGGAAATCTTTTCTGATAGAAGCTATAGTTTTACCCCATTTGAACAAATATTATTGAACTTGCTGAGCACAAATTGACCAAACCAATTTCTGATCATCTACAATATTTTTGTGTCCTTTTATAAAGGAAATATTATGCTATTCTCTAAATTTCCAGTCCTTGAGACTAAGCCTTTCATAAGCCAATGGTTCCAGCAACGTGTTTAATATATCATTTTCAGCTTTTAGCTCCCTCAGCTTGAATTTTGGTAACACAAGATTGTTGTTAAACAAGAAAAGGATGTAATCTCGTAGTTGAGCATCATGAAACTTACAAATCAAAGAACTTTTTGCAACCCATGAGCCCTGTACTAAATATGCATGCCATTCAAAAAATTTCAGCAAATCACCTACTGGCATGCTAGAATCAAAATGCATTAAAGCATTAAACCGATTTACTTGAGATTCCCTATAGAGCCAATCTTTTATACACTCTTCTACTGGAGAAGAAATCATGAATCTTATAGTGGACACTTCTGGCGCAATTGGCAATGTTTGGGGGCACAAGGAGTTCATGCATTCAAGCAGGTTTACTAACATCTTCATATTGTGATCTAATGGATTCATCATAACTTCTACGTATTTGCATGAAGATGCACTACCTACTGGGTCACAATCCAATGAAATCCAAGGCTCATTAGAGATATCATTATCTTTGTTGCTTGTCTCTTGCTTTTGTAGTTCTACTACATAACCACTCATGCATGTTATTGATGGTTAAAACAGCAACACTCTATAAACAGGATTTAGGTACAGTTTATATTCGAGTAAAGTTCCGACAAAACAGGGAGCACTTGGACTTTCCTTGGTTGACATTAATATCTGCTTTTGTAATTTCAGAAGTGTTAGATCTAAAATTGGGTCTAACACCTAAGCTGTTCTGATCTACGAAGAATTATAACTACAATATGAAGAAAAAGCAGAAAAACACATGAAATTTATAGTGGTTCAGCGTTAACGAGCCTACGTCCACTTTATAAGTAGTTGATTATATGCTGAATGCAAATACAATCAATAGTTTCACTCGATCTCACTCTTACAATTATGATTCTCTCAATAATTTCAGGATAACTCTAAGTAGAAACAATGGAGATATGATAATGGTGGAGTCAGATCTCTCAATTGCCAAAAGATCCTTAAAAATGCCAAGTTCTGGGCTATTTATAGCTGATTTCTTCAGACGGATCGCGATCATACATGGCACACATCCCGAGGATCTCGTACTGATTCGTATCTTGATGAAGAAATGGTCAAATTAGCCGTTGTGGACAGGTATCACGAGATCCATGCATCTCGAATCGTGGGATGACTCGGTCCGTGGCCATCATTGTGTCTCCCGGGTTGGATCAGATCGTGGTAGCTGGTACGGCTCGCAGAGAGAGGGGGCGATCACGATCCGTCTGGCTGGTGTGACCTGGATTTGATAACTTTTGTATTTGAGACCTGATGGAGCACGTGTATCAATCTTGGTGGCTTGGTTCAAAAAGCTAGCCAACATTTTGCCCCCTCGAAGTGTGTTTTATCGAGGATGGAACATGCTTCGAAATGTCTGAACTGTCTTTTCCTTAAGCGATGCAAAGCAAAGGTTGTGTCTGTCTGTAGCGTCGCACCATTTCTATTTCCAAAAAGTCGTGTCTCTTGATTAGTATAAATACCCAGTTGAATATTCGATCATTTCCTTGGTTGTCCAAAATTTCTCTTTTGGAGGTTTCACTGCGAAATTGTCAGGTAAACTCTTTAATTTCCCTGAATATTTTCTGAAATTTCATTTTGACGAATGTTTGTCGGATCGGATCGCCCAGGTCCTTCACGGTCCACGATTCACGATATGAGGTGCTCACTCTGCAGCGATCTTCGTGTGGGCTCGAGGTATGATGGGCCAGTTTCCATCGCGGGTCGATCCAGGGATCGGCCTCCTCTTTTTCTGATGGGCTCGGATCCGCGGCCCGCTAGCCCCCCACGGGTCGAATAGGACAAAAGACGGAAGGCCAAAGGCCACAGGTCTGCTTATATATGCCCAACCTCTCTTCCTTCTTCTCTTCTTCTTCCTTTGCCCAGCCGCTTGAAGCTTTGACCGAACCCATATCTTTTTCGATTTCTAAAGAGAAAAAAAATCACATTTCTTCACTTTTTAAGAAAGGTAATCATATCATAAACACATCCTCATGTTCCTATTCTCGTTTTACTCGAGTTCTCGTCGATTTGAGCAGTAAATCGGAGAAATTTTATGAAAATGGTGGTTTTTGGGAGGACAATGGCGATGGGTTTAGGCACCCGAGTTCGTGAGTAAAGAGGAGGAGAAGAAAGGAAGGTGCTGGATCGTTTCGTGGATGGGGGACTTTGATTTGGGTCACAAGGAGGGTGAAGATAGGAAAGTGGGAGTAGACGGATCGGGTCGTGGCAGCAGCATTGGATCGGGTCGAGGGGGATAAAATGGGTGTTCCCACGTTTGGGTCATCGGATCGGATCGTGGCGTGCGGGGCGGATCGTGAGAGGTTAACGCGATCCGTTCTGATTCCCACGACTCTACGCTCCTTCATGAGTTGGCACTTCTGCTACAAGCCTTGCTTCACGATTCGATGGCGCTCCGCGATCCAATCCTCAACTCACGATCCGAGGAGATGTGCGATCTGATCAGACATGCGACCCGATTTACTTGTTAAATAAACAATACAACTTGAACTTAATACACCAATGGACAGTTAGGTTTAGGGCCTTTAAGACAAACTTTCTGGACTGATCAGCAGCATAACTTAACAACGGACAACTACTAATATCTTGATGATCTTGTTAACTTTTATGCTTTCTTCCTATGCATGCACAAACACACACTTGCACTTGCACACACGGGGGACGGGCGATTATATTCTTATTTCTCATGTTTACTCGCCTAAACAGTAATGTCGGATAATCGTTCTCCTTCAAGATCTGAAACAGATATGGACCCCGAGATGTCTAAGCACCACAGCCCCGAGGTTCTTCCAATTAATCCAGAAGGTGAGGATTCTGAATCCGAATATGAGGCAGAAACATAATCGGATTCATCTGAGAGTACCTCGCTTGATGAGGAGTCCGAAGTAGATGACCGAGCTCCCGATGAGATTCCTGGTGCACTAGAAATAGAGAAATTCACTGACTCTTTAGCTTCCAAACTAGATGACATAAAGCTTAAGAAAATCTGCTTGAAACATGGGATCCCCTGGGATGATGTGAGAACACCTGGAAGCGAAGATAGACCTCATCTGGCTCCGGAAGGGTATATGACAGTCAGCCGACTCATGTGCTGGGTAGGCGCTATTCCTCAATTTCCTCCAATCGTCATTGAAACCTTAAAACGATTGGGCATTGCTCCGATGCAGCTTCATCTCAATGCCTACGCAGCCCTATACACTTTATACATCGCGTATGCGGAAATCCTGCAAACTGAGCTCACGTTTAAAGACTTGAAGTTCTATTACCTTTTCAAGCATCGTTCTACAGCAACCCAAAATTTCTCTTTCTTCGAGTCGATAGTCAATAGGAAGGTCTTGTCTGATGGTTACAGCAACATAGGGGATCCCAATGCCGATTGGTTCTATATAAAGCGACAGGCTGGGTGTGCGAGAAGATGGCTTAAATCAAGTAAATTTTAAACCTTCGAATGAATAACCTGTTTAAGAAATCGAAGCGCTAACATGCTTCTTTTCTCTATGCAGATCACACCTTTCCAAAGACGGAAGGCTCAGTGTATAGTAATCGACTATCCCTTCTTCTCAAAAGCAAATCTGACTTCCTAAGGATCAAGAAATGTATTACTGACGAGAATCTTCACCGGCACCGCCTTCTGGATATAAGATTTGGACCTGGTGCGGGTGGCAAACCTTACAAATATGTGCCCTCGGCCGAGGGAGAAGGAACGTCACAGGCAGCAGAGACAACTAAACTTCATAAGAGTCCTTCGCCGATGATTAACCAGGACGATGAAGATTTAAATGTATATAGAGGGGATGAGGCCCATGCTGACGAGCTTAAGGAAATCCCACCCTCTCCGAGGGGTTCCCCCCTCAAGGGCCTCTCTACCGGTTGAGCCTGCCGCTCCTGATGATTTAACAGAGGAGCAGTTATTCAAAGAATTGAACAAGATTCCTATACCCGACGATGTATATACACAGGAAGATTTCGAAGGGGAGCCATTTTTTCCTATCTCTGAGGAAACAAATGCTCCAGTTGAAGAACGAGAAACTACCCAAACGAGTCTAACTTCGGGCCCTGGTCTGTTAGGGGAATTATATGGGATGCACAAATCACATGCACTGTCTGACCCCACACTTTTATACCAATAGTATTCAAGGTTTTAATTGGTACTTGTTTCTCTTGCAGGAAAGATGACTCGCAAACGATCTTATTCTTATCGCTCCCTTCGTGAAGGCACACCTAGTCTTCATCCAAATCCTGCTCGCAGTGATAGTCGGGGGAGGGATAGTTATCGGCCTCGCGACCCTCCTCAAAATAATCCTACACGATCCCGATCTCCCTCCAGGTATGGTACCGGGAAACCTCATAGTCGTCCACTGCCACCGGCTGGGGGTAAGCATCTTCCTAGGGACTTAACTCCTCCAAAAAGTACGCCTTCTCACATGCAATCTTCCAAGAAACAGCGCGAGTCAGGGGACAAAAATAAAGAGAGGGCAAGATCGTGAAGAAGGGAAAAGAAGCTCTGGTCTCCCCTAAAGATCACGACTCCGACAGTCTCGTTGCACGAGATGCTATCCATAGCCCCGAAAATCAGGCTAGATTGGAGCGCTTGCGCAAGGAATTCAGGATGACGTTTGTACCGGATCTTGAGCCGGTTCCCAGGGACTGGGATACTGAGGTGATTGGATATGTGTGCCATGTAGCCAAACAGTATGAGGTAATGAAAAAGCATGTTGTTAACCTTTTGAATGCAATCCGTCGCCTAGAAACGGATGAGGCCAGATCCAAGGTGAGAATTGAGAATAATGACAGGGCCAAGAGCAAAATGGAAAAAGACTTGGAAGACGCGCAGGCCCATCTGGCTTTAGCTCAGCGAGACGTAGAGAACTACAAGACAGATCTGGAGGAAGCTAGAAAGTGTTTTCGTAGCGAGATAGATTCTAACAACCAAGAACGATTATCTTTGAAGAAGGAAATAGAGGATCTTAGAATGGCCAATGCTGATTTGAGGACAGCGCAGAGTCATTTTGATGCTGAGAAGGCTGCTTGGGAGAAGGAGAAGGCGGACTTAAAAAACATTCTTGCGGCTGCCGAGAAAGAAAAGGAGGCCTTGAGTGACCAACTTGTTCAGGCTGAGGAGCGAGCGGTTCTTGCTGAGACTAACAGCATTCTTGAATCGGCTTCCACCACTGCCGACAAGCTTGCCGAAGCTGAAAAAGAAATAGAAGGTTTTGGGGAGTTGATATTTGACTTCTTAGGCCAAGTCATCAAAACTCGAGATATCTCTTGGATCCCAGACTACCACGTTACTCTTGCCAACATATGGGATGCAATTGTCGAAGATGAGAAGCAGCGATTGAAGGTCAATGAGATTGACGAAGACTAGCTAATGCAGAGACTCCTCAAAGGAAAAGAACCCGAGGATTTGGAGGAGGGGAGACGCCTAATCCAAGAAGAGGTGGAAAGGGAGAAGACTGAGGCCAAAGGCAAAAACAAACTTGACAAAGGCTCGAGCTCAATGGCGGAACCCAAAGCTCCCGAAGTTGAGGAATATAATCCTGACGATCCGTTAATTCCCTTACGCCCAACTCCTCCAGCTGTCGGAGCTTCTGCTGTAAACTTGGATGAAATGTCAGCTGAAGGTATATCCATATTTTCCCCGCAATTTTCCAAAGAAGTTATGACTTTTCGCCATTCTGCGGAGCAGCCCATAGAGTTACTAACATGTGCCTCTCATAATACAGGTGACACATTGACCGAGAAAAGGGGAGAAAAGAAAGAGGAAACAGAAAAAGTTGACATCCCCTCAGGCACTGATATTGAAGGGGTAACCGTGGCACCTGTGGTACCCAGCACTGACGTTCCTGCAGACGCCGAGGTTATTGCTGCTTTGAAGGACACGGACGGCGGTCACGAGGATGAAGGGGATGACGTTGTCATTATGGATGAAGTCAAGGGCGGTGGTGATGAAACCTTGGCTGATCAACAGGCTGAGGAGGAGAGGCAGTTACTTCTTATGAAAGGGGAAGAGGACCCAGTATACGTGCCTCCTATCTCTGAAATCGATCCCAAAACTGGGTTGGTCATAAGATTTTCCTCCCGATCAATAACTTCACAACTTGCCTCTCAATCTTCTAGTTCTTCGCCAGAGCGTCTTGTTGACAAGAGGAAGAGGAAAAAAGGTGATCGTTCGGATGTTGACAAGGAGGAGTCGGGGAAGCAGAAGAAGTGCAAGAAGCCAAAATAACCCCCCAAGCATGAGTAGGATGCAGATATTAGTTCATATTTTGTTCTTAGGATTTTTAGACTTTTCACTGGCCAGAAAATGTAATTGTGGGAATGGCCCTCACTTTTGTTTAGCTATCTTATCTCATATCCCTGCATCTTAGTAAATAAAAATTGATTTTTGTTGCCTTTAATTTAATATGCAATGCAGTGATTCCAAGTTCCTTGCATCTCTGTGCAACTTCCTGAGTAGCCAACATAACGGCATAAGGGGATAATTCGTCTTGGTCGAACTTGACTTTCATCCTTGTCGTGATATGAACAGGTGTCTCCCTTTAAGAAAGATTAGCCACATAAAAAAAGGGAACTAAACCCGCGAACCTGCAATTTTAATTTATCACGTTAGCCACAAATATTTAAACCATAACTAATCGAAAATTAAATCATGAATCGCGTTAGCAAAATTTTAAAATTTCTGTGCAGAAATGTAAAGTGTGCGTGTATGCCCCCAATCAATCATTTAATATGATGCCTAGCCAGGGCTTATTAATGATTGATTTGAGTCGTATGTGTTGCCCCCTATTGTGAGAGGTGGGGGGAAAGGATTCTTTGAGCGCTGAATTTCTAACAATTTTATACTCTCCCGATTCTTCAGCGGGTTAGAGTTCGAGCTCGTTTCAGGTCTGCTCTCCGATCCTTCAGCGGGGCAGAAATTCTGGGGGCGCTAAATCTCTGGCGCCTTTATACTCTTCCGATCCTTCAGCGGGTTAGAGTGGTGGCAAAGCGGTTTTATCATGGTGCACCTTCACGCCTTGCGGACGTCATATTCGCGTCCTTTATATTCTCTCATGATTCTGGGGAGTTAGAGCTTGATCGTGGGGTGATTAACTTTGCCGCACCTTGTGGTCCTCGATTATGGTTCCTCCTTCACCTTATGGCAAAATGCATTGGGTGTTCCAATATTGCTGCATAATCTGTGATAGATTCAAAAAACAACAATAATTTATATTAATCGAGATAAAGAAAATAGGTAATGGTGCAGTAAAGGTAAATGACACACGATATTTTATAGTGGTTCGGTCGAATCATGACCTACGTCCACTTTATAATCTTTTGTTCAAGTAACCAGACTATTCTAGGCAAGTCGTGCCTTTTTACATGGTCCTAAAAACAAAAGAATGAAACTGACGATTTCACGTCAGGTAAGGCCGCAAATGCTGGGCGTTCCACACTCTGGGGATTTCGTCTCCATCTATGGTTGCTAACTTGAAGGTTCCATTATCAAGTCTTCGCATGATGGAATATGGTCCTTCCCATTTTGGACCCATATGCTCTGAGTATGGGAAGACACGTTTTAGAACCAAGCCTCCGGGTTCAAAGGTTCGTGCTCTGACTTTCTTATTGTAATATTGAGTTATCTGCTGCTTATGTCTTAAGGCACGTAAATCGGCTTCATCCCTTTTCTCTTCGATCATGTCCAAAGATTCAAGCAGAAACTCATTGTTGGTCATTGGGTCGTAATGGGTGACTCGGTGAGAAGGTACTTCTAACTCGACCGGGATGACCGCTTCAGTTTCAAAGGCGAGAGAAAACGGTGTATGGCCCGTTGCCGATTTATAGGTCATTCTATAAGCCCATAGTGCCAAGGGCAATTCATCGACCCACATGGCCTCGGCCCGCTTCAATCTCTTCTTCAGGACAGATTTAATCGCTTTATTTGCCGCCTCCACTTGGCCGTTCGCTTGCGGATATGCCACAGAGGTGTAGCTTTTCTCGATGTGGTATTTCCGGCAAAAATCTCTGAACTCGGTGCTGTCAAACTGAGTTCCATTATCCGTTATGATGATTCTTGGGATCCCAAATCGGCATATGATGTTTCTAACAACGAAGCTGACTACTAGCTTGGTTGTTATCGTGGTTAATGGCTCTGCTTCTACCCATTTGGTAAAATAATCCATGGCTACGATAGCGAATTTTGCTCCGCCCTTTGCTATGGGGAGGCTTCCAATGATATCAATTCCCCACATAGCGAAGGGACACGGACTCGTCGCCATCTTCAGCTGGCTTGATGGGGCCCTATGAGTCTTAGAAAATCTCTGGTAGGCGTCACAACGTCGCGCGTATTTGGCCGCATCCTTATTTACGGTTGGCCAGAAATAACCATATCGTATTATTTTTTTTGCCAATGTTTGGCCTCCCGTGTGATCTCCACATTCGCCTTCATGTACTTCTTGCAATACGCGTTGAATATCGCTGTGGGCAATACACCAGAGGAGGGGCATTGAAAATCCTTGCCTATACAGGACTCCCTCTTGCAACACATACCGAGAGGCCTTTCGAATTATTGCACGCCTCTCACTTTTCTTCGTATGGAGCGTTCCATACATTAGGAAATTTTTCAAAGGAGTCATCCACGACTCCCTTTCAGGTTCAACATCTAGTACCAGATCAACTTCCATCTGATCTATACTAGGTGACTGTAAGACTTCCATCGGGACCAGTTCTGTATTTTCAGGACTATCAGAACTGGCCATTTGTAACAACTTGGAAAATCCGAACCAATTTAAAATTTTTATTTTAAATAATTTGGTGGAAAAATGTGGCAGAAATTAAAATTTTCATTTTTAAATAATATTAAAGCTAGTGAAAATAGTCAATTTTCGAACGATCTCTGTTTTCGACGAAACCACATTTGTTGGAACCAGAATGTCAAATTATTGCTAGGTTTCAATTTTTAGAATTTTCCGAGTTAGTTTGTGTGCGTGGCGAAAGAAACTGTGTTTTGTTCAATTTAGTTAAATTTAATCGACTGAAAATTAGCCATTTTTCAAACAGTCTCAGAATTCGATGAAATTAGTTTTGTTAGGACCGTATCGTCATAACAAAGACAAATATATTTTTTCTGGATTTTTCTGAGTCCGTATGTGGCCTCTGTAAATTTATTTATGCAGACGAATTAAATTTATAAAGGATTTAATTATTCAATTAAATAATAAAGGCCACAGACAGCCGTTTGGGCTGACGGGACCTGTCCCATTGGATCCGGAATATGGGCTATTGGCTAGGGGCACCATCTACTGGATTGAAATTGAACCGGTTTGAAAGATATGGATTTAATTGTAAAAATACATAATAAATATAGGAATTTAAAACCCTAAAACTACTGTTCATCGTCATACACACAGCCGCCATTCAAAACCGATGGCCGACACTGCTCCCAACTTCCCCCTCTAAATTCTCCATCATCTCCACAAACTAGACATTATACCATCTCGAAGCTCTTCCTCCCCTCTTTTAATCGCCTCCGACCTCGTCTGAAACCGTTCACCACAGGCCGAGAACCAAACCCGTGAACCCACGAACTTCGGATCGCCGACCTGCCTTGATCACAACACCGAACTTCGCCGCTCCCTGGGCTCTGGCGCGCCTCTCGAGGTGCTCTGGCGTGGTGAAGTCGGATTATCAAAATACTGAACGGGTTTTGCAGAAATCCTAGACCTAGGTTCGAGCTATTTTCTGAAAGTAACGGCCAAATCCAATTTAGGGAAGAAAGGTATTAATAAACTAATTAATTAATTAAAATGATTGAATCTTTAAAATACCATATCTTGTCGGAATCAAAACAGAATCAGACGAAACGAAGGGCATTGTGATCGTATTGACAAGATCTACGACTTTGAACTGAAATGGGACCATTCTGAACTGTTTGAAATTTTGACCAAATCACGAACGACGGTGAGATTTCTAAATTTTGAATAATTAAATAATTTAATTATATTTGTGATGTAAAACATTGTATGTTATTATTTCTGATCTGCGATGTTGTGATTGTTGTATGGTTATTAATATTCGTTGTGATATCATGATGTAGCCATGTTAGTTTAGATCTATAAATCCTGATGTAATCTCTATAAAGTTCTCATCTTTATTAGTTTTATTTTTATTTTATTTTTTGTTCCTTTATAGAAATGAAAAATTGAATCTTGTTTGTTTTACAAACAAAAATGAAAATTTGAATCTTTATTTTGTTTTTACAAAATAAAACGAAAAATTGAATCATTATTCTGATTTACCAAAGAAAGTTTAAATCTTTATTTGTGATTCACAACATAAAAACAAAAGTTTGATTTTTATTTTAATTGGCAAAATAAAAACATAAGTTGAATTCTTATTTTGATTGGCAAAATAAAAACAAAAGTTTGAATTTTTATTTTGATTTGCAAAATAAACAAAAAGATTGAATCTTTATTTTGTTTATGATTTATAAAATAAAGAAAGTTTAAATCTTTTAAATTTTAATTAAAAGATAAATAAAGATTAGATATTTTATTTGATTTACAAATAAAGATTAGATATTTTATTTGATTTACAAATAAAATAAAGATGAGACCTTTTATTGTGATTCATCTCATATATTGTGTTGTATGTGTGGACATTGAAATTACGACGTTGGGTAAATAGAAATGGTTAGACAAAAACCATTATTTTTGGTTTTCATATTTTGACACCAAATTGACATGTGAGTTAGATAGGAAAATATCCCCTATAAAGAAAAAATGTGCATTAAGGAGAGAATTAGAAAATTTACATTTTTCTAATGTAATAAGGATAATTAGAAAATTTACATTTTTCTAATGTAATAAGGATAATTAGAAAATTTACATTTTTCTAATGTAATAAGGATAATTAGAAAATTTACATTTTTCCAATGTAATAAGGATAATTAGAAAATTTACATTTTTTCTAATGTAACAAGGATAATTAGAAAATTTACATTTTTCTAATGTAATAAGGATAATTAGAAAATTTACATTTTTCTAATGTAATAAGGATAATTAGAAAATTTACTTTTTTCTAATGTAATAAGGATAATTAGAAAATTTACATTTTTTCTAATGTAATAAGGATAATTAGAGAATTTAAATTTTTCTAACGTAATAAAGATAATTGGAAGATTTACATCTTTCTATGTGAAGATAAAAGATTTACATTTTCTATGTAAAAATATAAGATTTACACTTTTCAATGTAAAAATAAAAGCTTTACATTTTTCTATGTAAAAATGTAAGATTTACACTTTTCAATGTAAAAATAAAAGCTTTACATTTTACTATGTAAAAATATAAGATTTACATTTTTCTATGTGAAGATGAAAGATTTACATTTTTCTATGTAACAATGAAAGGTTTACATTTTTCAATGTAAAGGTAAAGAATTCACATTTTTCAATGTAAAAGAAAAAGAGATAAAATATTTACATTTTATAGAAACAAAAAAAGTATATTTTTTATGTATTAACAATGAATAACATAACAAGTATATTTTTATGTATTAACAATGAATAACATAAAAAGTATATTTTTATGTATTAACAATGAATAACATAAAATGTATATTTTTTATGTATTAACAATGAATAACATAAAAAGTATATTTTTATATATTAACAATGAATAACATAAAAAGTATATTTTTTATGTATTAACAATGAATAACATAAAAAGTATATTTTTATGTATTAACAATGAATAACATAAAAAGTATATTTTTATGTATTAACAATGAATAACATAAAAAGTATATTTTTATGTATTAACAATGAATAACATAAAAAGTATATTTTTATGTATTAACAATGAATAGGAGAAAAATTATATTTTTATGTATTAAAAATGAATTGGAGAAAAAGAACATTTTTATGATATAAAAATATACATTTTTGAAACCGTCATTTTTGTCGCATTAGAATTGGCGAACAAAAATGTTATTTTATTGAATATAAAATTATACATTTTTGAAACCGTCATTTTTTTCGTATTAGAATTGGCGAACAAAAATGTTATTTTATTGAATATAAAAATATACATTTTTGAAACCGTCATTTTTGTCGCATTAGAATTGGCGAACAAAAATGTTATTTTATTGAATATAAAAATATACATTGTTGAAATCGTCATTTTTGTCGCATTAGAATTGGCGAACAAAAATGTTGTTTTTATAGAATAAAAAGAATGGATTTTAATAGTGGAAATCGCCAAGGGGTTTATATATAATATAAAATTTAACGAAACGAGAGCGGCAGTTTGCGTATCGACAATCGTAACTTCAAATGATTATTCCGAAAGATCCGACCATTGGATTTTCCCAAAACTGGAACCGTGAGGACGCTTTGGGAAGAGCTTTCCAACGATATAAATTTCATCAAAATCCGACGGTTAGATTTTAAGATATGTGTTAATCAAAATTTGGTAAAAACAGCGCCAGGACCACCCATTGACCCGAAGCTTCGTTTATTTAATTTGAGCTATTTTCAAATAAATAAAAATAGCGATAAATAGTTATAAATATATATGAAATGTTTTAAATTATAATTATGCGACAATTATTTGAAAAGACCGAGTTTAACTCATTTCAAATAATTGCACGGCGATTAAATCAAAGATGTAAGAAGACGATGGTTGAAGACCGGCGATCTTCACATCGAATGGACGACGACTACTGATGCCTTGGACTGACTTGCTCCCAGGACGGGGTTGAAGCAGTAGTTGTCCGGACGTATGTGTTGGTCGTGCGGATAAGCGAGAACCTCTTTGGTGTCTCCGGTTTCGTTCAGACCCAGAACGGACTTGTAAATGGATGCGTGTCTGACGTTGGAATTCATTTCATGTAATTAAATTGATTTGTATTAATATATGTCTGTTTGGTGGTAGAGAATTTATTCTCTGCTTAACACCTTGGTATATAGTAATAGTTATCGATCGCATGGCGTGAATTTTCAATGTGGCACGCCAAGATGCAATGATCAAGGCTTTGTTGAAAAGCAGGCCTTGTGGTTGATGATCAAATCATAGCCTGTTTAGGCATAGCTTTGTGTATAACGTGACTTCGCGAGCCTCACACCCCGGTATGAGTCAAAAACGGGATTAGGACTGCAGGGAGTGCACACGTTTCTGTCTAGCTAGGGGTAGTGCCGGTGCTTTAACACGGCCCGACATTTTACTTATGTGGATTATGGATTGAGGTACCTCGGGTTTTTATAGGCCGGAAGTGGTCATATTATAGGTCCGAAGGGGCCGGGAAACGTGTGTTCAGGAATTGCCAATCCACTACCATTAGGTAGGGACCGGCCCTGAAGATCCAAGGGTTCACTGCGGGGAATCCTAAGGCATTTGCTAGAGTGTCTCGAATCGGAAGAGGACGATCCCTAGCCTCGATTTCATGACAGAAAACCAATTCCCAATACGACGACATTTCGGTTTTGATTGTAAACTTATATACGGCGACATAGTATATGGTACCTATGCCGTCTAGGATTGATACATTTATATTGAAGTATTTTAATACTGCTTAAACACTAATGATAATATTAACAATATTATTTTTCACGTATTAAGCATGTTTGATCATCATAAGGGAAAACTCTATCCTCCTGTGTGTGTTGCATTGTGTGATAGGACTTGAGTCTTATGATGATTTCATTTTTCCAAAAGTCATTTCGCTGTTTTATATAAACTTTATAAAATTATGCACTGGCAATCTAATGGAGTAAACCCGTTCCGCATTAGCGGTGTGGTCCTGTGATTTGCCACGTTGTTAGATAAATTAGTTAAGAATTCTCATACCTGTCCCATGACTGACTCGTAGTTTGTTTCACTTTTGCAAACTCGGGTGCCCTCTTTCCACACGGGCAGCCAATTGATAGGTTCAGGTAATACATTCTGATTGGAGCTTGCTTGGAAGGAAGAAGAAGACCTTTTCTCTAGTTTTTACTTCTTCTTTGAGACCTTTTATCTTCTGTAGCTTTGATGTATGTGATGGAGTTTGAGACTTGTTTCTTTTCCATTGAAACATATTTCCCTTTTGTTGACACTCTTTATTTCGCTAAGTTGTATCCTGTACTGCGTACTCTGATGTATTGGATATTATGGTGCTGATGACATTTATTTCCGCTGCAATGGTTTATGTGTTATGATAATTATCTGAGATTTGTTTTTGTTGTAAATATGTTGTATTCCAAAATGATTATCCTTACTTTCGAACCACGGAAGTTTGGGGTTATCACAGTTGGTATCAGAGCTTAAGGCTAACCTTAGCTTCGAAATATAACATATTTAGAACAATTCGTCTAGATAGAATCCACATTATTCTAAGACGAGTAGCTCATTAGAGATAGGACTAGTAATGTCCTAGAATGAGCACAACAGAATAGCACATATTTATCATTCATTACATCATCATCTTTTCATCTTGTCCTTATCTTATCTTTTCTTGAAAATTCTCATTTTTGTTGGTCTGACTCTTTCCTTGATGGTACAGACTGATTTAAATGGATACTAGAGCAAGAACAACCCGGGGCGGAGCTCGAGGCGGGGCTAGAAGAGGAGCCCGAGTAGGAACTGGAGGGCAAGCCAGAGATGAGACCCCCATCACTCAGGAACAACATAATTCAGAGGTCGTAGCCGAACCACCTCCACCTCCACTACCCTTCGATTTGGAGAGAATGTCAAAGAAATTCAAAAACCTAGGAGGTGTACCTTTCACGGGGCGAGAGTCTGCGATTCAGGCAGAAGCATGGCTTAAAGATTGTGAAAAGATCCTAGAGGGCTTAGAACTGGAAGATCAGAGAAAGCGTTACCTGGCAATATGGCAACTAAAAGAGGAAGCCGGGCATTGGTGGGATACGATCAAGATCTGCAATGACGTGGCCAATATGTTTTGGGACAAATTTAAGGAACTTTTCAATGAGAAGTATGTACCCCCACAAGCTAGAGAGCGCCTGCGCGAGCAGTTCGTTAACCTACAGCAAGGGAATATGACCGTTTCTGAGTATGTGAGGAAGTTTGATGAGCTTTCACGGTATGCTCCTGGTTTGATTCAAGATCCGGTAGAGAAGAATAAAAAAAAAATTATCAAGGGTTTGTCAAAGAAATATTTGAACCGAGTCACTGCTCATATCAAGCTTCCATTCAATGAAGTAGTAGAGATGGCGTGCCGCTACGAGGAAAATGATGAGTCTGGACCGCAGGATAGAGGGAAAAGTCAAGGCAACAATCAGAAGGAACATGCTAACAAGAAGCCGGAGGCAAGCAATTCTGCTATCGCTAAGCCCCAAGGGAAGAAGAGGGACAGGAGCAAGGTGACTTGCTATAACTGTGGCAAGATTGGACATTTTGATTACGAGTGTAGAGCACCTAAAAAGGTCAAGAGAAATGATTCGGGCCCTAGTCAGAACCGTGGTCAGAGTTCCCAGAATCGTGGCCAGAGTTCTCAGGACAAGAGGGAATGCTACAATTGTCATCAAAAGGGGCACATTAAGGCAAACTGCTTACTGCTAATGAATGCTCAGGTGGCACATGTTTATGAGGGAGCAGATGCACCAGCTTCGACTGAGGGGCCAGGTAAACCCGAGGTCTTAGGAGGTACGCTTAATATTAAGAACATCCCTGTTACTGTCTTATTTGATACTGGTGCTGCACGAAGCTTTATTTCTAATGATACAATTAAAAAGTTGAAACTGAAACCAAGAAAACTCAAAAATTCGATTAGATCTAATAGTCCGATAGGAGGTTCTCTTATTCTTGATCAGTATTGTAGAGTACATGTTTCTTACTCTTGCTACCAGTTCCCCTTTGACTTGATCGTTATGAATTTCTCCGGTTATGATGTCATACTGGGGATTGATTGGCTAACAAAGTATGAGGCTGAGTTAATTTGTGCGGAGAGAATCATCAAAGTTAAAACTAAGCTTGGAAATATTACTATCCCATGCCATGGCTCAGCCACCGACAGAAAGGCATTCTGGTCTTCTCTAGAAGTTACCCCTACTTCTATTGAGGATATCCCTGTCATCAAAGATTACGCTGATGTATTCAAAGAAGTTGAGGGCTTACCTCCGCATAGAGAAATCAGCTTCCGAATTGATTTAGCTCCGAATGCAAGGCCTGTTGTACATCCCATTCGGAGAATGTCACCAAGAGAAAAAGAGGAGCTGAGAAATCAAACCAAGCAGCTTTTGTGGAAGGGTCTGATCAAGCCCAACTTCTCAAAATGGGGTGCAGCAGTGGTGTTCGTCCCAAAATATGACGGTACACTCAGACTATGTGTGGATTACCGCGATCTCAACAAACAAACTCTGAAAAACAAATACCCACTGCCTCGTATAGATGACTTGCTCGACCGCTTGCATGAAGTGCGAGTATTTTCTAGGATGGACCTAGCTACAGGATTCCATCAACTTCGCATTGCAGAAGAGTGTGTGCCTTTAACTGCTTTCAAAGGACCGGATATCTTTTATGAATGGCTAGTAATGCCCTTCGGTCTATGTAATGCTCCATCATATTTTGTTGATTTGATGAATAGAGTGTTCAGAGATGTTTTAAATAAATTTGTGCTCGTGTTCATCGATGACATCCTCATCTTTTCTAAATCCACTGCTGAGCACGAACAACATCTCAAAGAAGTCTTGGAGATTTTGAGAAGAAATGTGCTGAAAGCCAAATTTTCTAAATGCATATTCTGGCAAGAAGAGGTGAAATTCCTCGGCCACGTTGTATCAAAGGAAGGCATCTCAGTAGATACAGGAAAGATCTCAGCCATCCAAGAGTGGAAGCAGCCTAGAACTCCCACAGAGGTCAGAAGTTTCTTGGGACTGGCCGGCTATTATCGGAAATTTGTCAAAGATTTTTCGAAGGTAGCTTGCCCATTGACAAACCCGACCAAAAATCATACGAAATTCAATTGGAAACCGGAATGCGAGACAGCTTTCCAAGAGCTAAAGAAGAGGTTGACCAATGCTCCTGTGTTGACCATCATAGATGGCAATCATGATTTGATGGTCTGGACTGACGCTTCTAAGCAAGTTTGTTTCCTGTATATATTAACATGTTAGAGATAACATTTTCCTTTAATGCCAAATCTCATTTTAACATGTTATCCCTTATTTATTTAAGGTATTGGTGCGGTGCTGATGCAAAGAGGCAGAGTAGTCGCATATGCTAGCCGCCAGCTGAAACCGCATGAGAAGAATTACGTCACGCATGATCTTTAGCTAATGGCCATTGTGTTTGCTCTTAAAATATGGAGACATTATCTCTTGGGTGAGAAGTTTGAAATTTACACGGATCACAAATCCTTGAAACATCTTTTTACCCAAAAAGATTTGAATATGAGGCAGCAACGCTGGGTCGAATTTCTTGCATCATATGAGCTGGATATCCTATATACTCCAGGGAAAGCCAACGTTGTGGCCGATGCGCTCTGTAGAAAGAATGCAGATGATGACAAGCCTATTCTCGCCAATCTCATTATCACTCCTACTCTGATTGATAAAGTCTCTGCTCTTCAAAAGGATGATAAATTTATTCAGAGGATTATCAAAAGAATTTAGGATGGCGAAACCACGAGTTTCCAAATTGACGACAAAGGGGTTCTGAGGCTATTAGGCCGAATCTGTGTCCCATATGACTCTAAGCTCAGGAGGGAGGTTATGGATGAATGTCATAAATCTAAGCTTAGTGTTCACCCTGGAGTGAGCAAGATGTATCACGACCTCAAGCGCACATTTTGGTGGAGGTCGATGAAGAGAGATATTTCCATTTATGTTGCTAGATGTCCCACTTGTCAGCAAGTAAAAAGTGATCAACAAAAGTTGGCTGGTTTGTTGTAACCACTGGGAGTTCCAGGTTGGAAGTGGGAGGAAATTTCTATGGACTTTATAGATGGCTTGCCCCAAAGCAGAAAACGGAATGATAGCATATGGGTGATTGTGGATCGCTTAACAAAATCTGCCCATTTCATCCCTGTTCGGTCCAATAGAACAACTCGTAGTTTGGCACAACTTTATCTTAAAGAGATAGTCAGACTACATGGGGTTCCCAAAAGCATTGTCAGTGATCGGGATCCATTATTTACCAGCAAATTCTGGGAAGCATTTCAAGAAGAGCTTGGGACCAAGTTGAATCTGAGCTCTGCATATCACCCTCAGACCGATGGCCAAACTGAGAGAGTGAACCGTGTTTTGGAAGACTTGTTGCGAGCTTGCATTCTTGATTATGGCGGTTCATGGGAGGACCACTTGCACCTGGTGGAATTCTCCTATAATAATAGCTACCAAGCAAGCTTGAAGATGTCACCGTTTGAATTACTATATGGCAGGCCATGCAGATCTCCGGCATGTTGGGTGGAGACAGGCAATCGACTAGTCTTGGGCCCCGACATGGTTCGAGAAGCATCGGATAAGGTTGACTTGATTAAGAAACGCTTGTTGACTGCTCAGAGCCGACAGAAAAGCTACGCAGACCAGCGGAGAAGAAATCTAGAATTCTCTGTGGGTGATCGAGTGTACTTGAAGGTTTCTCCTTTGAGAGGCGTGATTCGCTTTGGGAAGACGGGAAAGTTGGCATCGAGATTCATTTGTCCATTTCCTATTCTAGAAAGGATTGGTACTCTCGCTTATATAGTGCAGCTGCCTGACTGGTTGCCAGGGGTGCATGATGTATTTCATGTCTTAACTCCGCAAGCATGTGCATGATCCAGATCTGATAGAGGATGAACTAAATCAACAGGTCCTAGATATTGCTCCAAATCTAACAGTGAGGAAAGACCTGATTAAGATCATTGGCAAAGAAACCAAAATTTTGAGGAACAAGAGGATCAACCTAGTCAAGGTTCAATGGAGTGGGGATCCTAGAGGCTGTACTTGGGAGACAGAGGATAGCATCAAAAAGGCTTACCCCAAGTGCAAAGTGGATATGTCCGAATAACTCTCGTGTTAAGGTACATTTACCACAATTTACATTTTCTGTCTTGTTTCCTACTTTACTTTGTTTCCTTTTCGAGGACGAAAAAATCTTAAGTGGGGGAGATTGTAACGACCCGGAAAATCCAAACCAATTTAAAAATTTTATTTTAAATAATTTGGTGGAAAAATGTGGCAGAAATTAAAATTTTCATTTTTAAATAATATTAAAGCTAGTGAAAATAGTCAATTTTCAAACGATCTCTGTTTTCGACGAAACCACTTTTGTTGGAACCGGAATGTCAAATTATTGCTAGATTTCAATTTTTAGAATTTTCCGAGTTAGTTTGTGAGCGTGGCGAAAGAAACTGTGTTTTGTTCAATTCAGTTAAATTTAATCGACTGAAAAATAGCCATTTTTCAAACAGTCTCAGAATTCGATGAAATTAGTTTTGTTAGGACCGTATCGTCATAACAAAGACAAATATATTTTTTTTGGATTTTTCTGAGTCTGTACGTGGCCTCTATGAATTTATTTATGCAGACGAATTAAATTTATAAAGGATTTAATTATTAAATTAAATAATAAAGGCCACAGACAGCCGTTTGGGCTGACGGGACATGTCCCATTGGATCTGGAATATGGGATATTGGCTAGGGGCACCTTCTGCTGGACTGAAATTGAACCGGTTTGAAAGATATGGATTTAATTGTAAAAATACATTAAAAATATTAAAAATATAGGAATTTAAAACCCTAAAACTACTGTTCATTGTCATACACACAACCGCCATTCAAAACCGATGGCCGACACTGCTTCCGACTTCCCCCTCTAAATTCTCCTTTATCTCCACAGACCAGACCACAAACTTTATACCATCTCGAAGCTCTTCCTCCCCTCTTTCAATCCCCTCCGACCTCATCTGAAACTGTTCACCATAGGCCGGGAACCAGACCCGTGAACCCACGAACTTCAGACCGCTGACCTGCCTCGAGCACAGCACCGAACTTCGTCGCTTCCTGGGCGTTGGCGCGCCTCTCGAGGTGCTCTGGCGTGGTGAAGTCGGATGTTTTGCAGAAATCCTAGACCTAGGTTCGAGCTATTTTCTGAATGTAACGGCCAAATCCAATTCAGGGAAGAAAGGTATTAATAAACTAATTAATTAATCAATTAAAATGATTGAATCTAAAATACCATATCTTGTCGGAATCAAAACAGAATCAGACGAAATGAAGGGCGTTGTGATCGTATTGACAAGATCTACGACTCTGAACTGAAACGGGACCATTCTGAACTGTTTGAAATTTTGACCAAATCACGAACGACGGTGAGATTTCTAAATTTTGAATAATTAAATAATTTAATTATATTTGTGGTGTAAATCATTGTATGTTATTATTTCTGATCTACGATGTTGTGATTGTTGTATGGTTATTAATATTCGTTGTGATATCATGATGTAGCCATGTTAGTTTAGATCTATAAATCCTGATGTAATCTCTATAAAGTTCTCATCTTTATTAGTTTTATTTTTATTTTATTTTTTATTCCTTTATAGAAATGAAAAATTGAATCTTGTTTGTTTTTCAAACAAAAATGAAATTTTGAATCTTTATTTTGTTTTTACAAAATAAAATGAAAAATTGAATCTTTATTCTGATTTACCAAAGAAAGTTTAGATCTTTATTTGTGATTCACAACATAAAAACAAAAGTTTGATTGGCAAAATAAAAACATAAGTTGTATTCTTGTTTTGATTGGCAAAATAAAAACAAAAGTTTGAATTTTTATTTTGATTTGCAAAATAAACAAAAAGATTGAATCTTTATTTTGTTTATGATTTATAAAATAAAGAAAGTTTAAATCTTTTAAATTTTAATTAAAAGATAAATAAAGATTAGATATTTTACTTGATTTACAAATAAAGATTGGATATTTTATTTGATTTACAAATAAAATAAAGATGAGACCTTTTATTGTGATTCATCTCATATATTGTGTTGTATGTGTGGACATTGAAATTACAACGTTGGGTAAATAGAAATGGTTAGACAAAAACCATTATTTTTGGTTATCATATTTTGACACCAAATTGACAAGTGAGTTAGATAGGAAAATATCCCCTATAAAGAAAAAATGTGCATTAAGGAGAGAATTAGAAAATTTACATTTTTCTAATGTAATAAGGATAATTAGAAAATTTACATTTTTCTAATGTAATAAGGATAATTAGAAAATTTACATTTTTCTAATGTAATAAGGATAATTAGAAAATTTACATTTTTCTAATGTAATAAGGATAATTAGAAAATTTACATTTTTTCTAATGGAATAAGGATAATTTGAAAATTTACATTTTTCTAATGTAACAAGGATAATTAGAAAATTTACATTTTTCTAATGTAATAAGGATAATTAGAAAAATTACAATTTTCTAATCTAATAAGGATAATTAGAAAATTTACATTTTTTCTAATGTAATAAGGATAATTAGAGAATTTACATTTTTCTAATGTAATAAAGATAATTGGAAGATTTGCATTTTTCTATGTGAAGATAAAAGATTTACATTTTTCTATGTAAAAATATAAGATTTACACTTTTCAATGTAAAAATAAAAGCTTTACATTTTTCTATGTAAAAATATAAGATTTACATTTTTCTATGTGAAGATGAAAGATTTACATTTTTCTATGTAACAATGAAAGGTTTACATTTTTCAATGTAAAGGTAAAGAATTCACATTTTTCAATGTAAAAGAAAAAGAGATAAAATATTTATATTTTATAGAAACAGAAAAAGTATATTTTTTTATGTATTAACAATGAATAACATAAAAAGTATATTTTTATGTATTAACAATGAATAACATAAAAAGTATATTTTTATGTATTAACAATGAATGACATAAAAAGTATATTTTTTATGTATTAACAATGAATAACATAAAAAGTATATTTTTATGTATTAACAATGAATAACATAAAAAGTATATTTTTTATGTATTAACAATGAATAACATAAAAAGTATATTTTTATGTATTAACAATGAATAACATAAAAAGTATATTTTTTATGTATTAACAATGAATAACATAAAAAGTATATTTTTATGTATTAACAATGAATAACATAAAAAGTATATTTTTATATATTAACAATGAATAGGAGAAAAAGTATATTTTTCTGTATTAAAAATGAATTGGAGAAAAAGAACATTTTTATGATATAAAAATATACATTTTTGAAACCGTCATTTTTGTCGCATTAGAATTGGCGAAAAAATGTTATTTTATTTAATATAAAAATATACATTTTTGAATCCATCATTTTTGTCGCATTAGAATTGGCGAACAAAAATGTTATTTTATTGAATATAAAAATATACATTTTTGAAACCGTCATTTTTGTCGCATTAGAATTGGCGAACAAAAATGTTATTTTATTGAATATAAAAATATACAATGTTGAAATCGTCATTTTTGTCGCAATAGAATTGGCGAACAGAAATGTTGTTTTTATAGAATAAAAAGAATGGATTTTAATAGTGGAAATCGCCAAGGGGTTTTTATATATATAAAATAAATATAAAATTTAACAAAATGAGAGCGTTTGCGTATCGACAATCATAACTTCAAACGATTATTCCGAAAGATCCGACCGTTGGATTTTCCCAAAACTGGAACCGTTAGGACCGCTTTGGGAAGAGCTTTCCAACGATATAAATTTAATCAAAATCCAACGGTTAGATTTTAAGATATGTGTAAATAAAAATTTGGTAAAAACAGCGCCAGGGTCGCCCACTGACCCAAAGCGTCGTTTATTTAATTTGAGCTATTTTCAAATAAATAAAAATAGCGATAAATAGTTATAAATATATATGAAATGTTTTAAATTATAATTATGCGACAATTATTTGAAAAGACCGAGTTTAACTCATTTCAAATAATTGCACGGCGATTAAACTAAAGATGTAAGAAGACGATGGTTGAAGACCGGCGATCTTCACATCGAAAGGACGGCGACTACTGATGCCTTGGACTGACTTGCTCCCAGGACGGGGTTGAAGCAGTAGTTGTCCGGACGTATGTGTTGGTTGTGTGGATAAGCGAGAACCTCTTTGGTGTCTCCGGTTTCGTTCAGACCCAGAACGGACTTGTAAATGGATTCATGTCTGACGTTGGAATTCATTTCATGTAATTAAATCGATTTGTATTAATATATGTCTGTTTGGTGGTAGAGAATTTATTCTCTGCTTAACACCCTGGTATATAGTAATAGGTATCGATCGCATGGCGTGAATTGTCAATGTGGCACGCCAAGATGCAATGATCAAGGCTTTGTTGAAAAGCAGGCCTTGTGGTTGATGATCAAAGAATAGCCTGTTTAGGCATAGCTTTTGTGTATAATGTGACTTCGCGAGCCTCACACCCCGGTATGAGTCAAAAACGGGATTAGGACTGCAGGGAGTGCACACGTTTCTGTCTAGCTAGGGGTAGTGCCGGTGCTTAACATGGTCCGGCATTTTACTTATGTGGATTATGGATTGAGGTACCTCCGGTTTTTATAGGCCGGAAGTGGTCATATTAAAGGTCCAAAGGGGCCGGGAAACGTGTGTTCAGGAATTGCCAATCCACTACCATTAGGTAGGGACCGGCCCTGAAGATCCAAGGGTTCATTGCGGGGAATCCTGAGGCATTTGCTAGAGTGTCTCGAATCGGAAGAGGACGATCCCTAGCCTCGATTTCATGACAGAAAACCAATTCCGAATACGACGACATTTCGGTTTTGATTGTAAACTTATATACGACGACATAGTATATGGTACCTATGCCGTCTAGGATTGATACATTTATATTGAAGTATTTTAATACTGCTTAAACACTAATGATAATATTAAAAATATTATTTTTCACGTATTAAGCATGTTTGATCATCATAAGGGAAAACTCTATCCTCCTGTGTGCGTTGCATTGTGTGATAGGACTTGAGTCTTATGCTGATTTCATTTTTCCAAAAGTCATTTCGCTGTTTTATATAAACTATAAAATTATGCACTGGCAATCTAATGGAGTAAACCCGTTCCGCGTTAGCGGCGTGGTCCTGTGATTTGCCACGTTGTTAGATAAATTAGTTAAGAATTCTCATACTAGTCCCATGACTGACTCGTAGTTTGTTTCACTTTTGCAAACTCTGGTGCCCTCTTTCCACACGGGCAGCCAATTGACAGGTTCAGGTAATACATTCTAATTGGAGCTTGCTTGGAAGGAAGAAGAAGAAGACCTTTTCTCTAGTTTTTACTTCTGCTTTGAGACATTTTATCTTCTGTAGCTTTGATGTATGTGATGGAGTTTGAGACTTGTTTCTTTTCCGCTGAAACATATTTCCCTTTTTTTGAGACTCTTTATTTGGCTAAGTTGTATCCTGTACTGCGTACTCTGATGTATTGGATATTATGATGCTGATGATATTTATTTCCGCTGCAATGGTTTATGTGTTATGATAATTATCTGAGATCTGTTTTTGTTGTAAATATGTTGTATTCCATAATGATTATCCTTACTTTCGAACCACGAAAGTTTGGGGTTATCACACCATTTTCGCCAATTTATCTGCTTTTTGGTTCTCTGTTCGAGGAATGTGGGATATGGTGTGATGGTCAAAACCATCCAACAACTTTTTCACTTTTCTTAATATGATATCAGCTTGGTACTTTTGGCCTGGAATTTTCCTATGACCTGGTTCACAACTATTTTGGAGTCGCAAAAGATGTCTAACTTCGAAATCTTCAACTCCTTTGCGAGTTTCAAACCAGCAATTAGGGCTTCGTATTCTGAGTCATTGTTAGTGGCGCGGAACTCCAATCTGAGAGCATAGTACATCAGCCATTTTTCTGGAGTTTCGAGCACCACTCCAGCACCAGATCGTCTATCGTTCTTTGCTCCGTCAGTGAACAACTTCCAGGCGCTGGGATCGAGGAGCAGCCTTGGCGGATCGACTCCTTCGCTTATTGTGTCATCTTCTGGGATGGTGAACTCTGCTATGAAGTCCGCCAGCACTTGCCCCCTTATTGATCGCCGGGGTTGAAAATTCAAATCGAACTGACTTAGTTCGATGTTCCACTTAAGCAATCTTCCCAAAGCCTCTGGCCTTTGAAGAACTTGTTTTAACGGGTGATCATTGTATACAGTAATCGGGTGAGCTTGAAAATAGTGGCGAAGCTTCCTTGATGCATTCAACAAACTGTACGCAAGCTTTTCTATCCTTGGATAATTTCGTTCGGCTGCCGTCAACTTCTTACTCACATAATATACTGGTCTTTGCACCTTATCTTCTTCTCTAACCAAAGCCGAACTGATCGCATTGGATGACACTGCTAAATATACGAATAATTCTTCATGAGCTACGGGTTTAGACAGAATCACGGGTTTTTCTAAATGATTCAGGAGATTATGGAATGCTTCAACACAATCAGGGGTCCATTCGAAGTTGCGCTTTCCTCGCTTTATTAATTCGAAGAACGGGATACATTTATCTGTAGCTTTGGAGATAAATCTACTCAACGCCGCTACTTTCCCTGCGAGGCTTTGCACATCTTTAATCTGTCTAGGTTTCTGAATATTCCGGATTGCTGCGATCTGGTCTGGATTAATCTCGATCCCACGTGAATTGACGATAAATCCTAAAAATTTTCCCAATGCTACTCCAAATGAGCATTTCAAAGGGTTCAATTTCATTCCATATTTTCGGAGAATTTCAAACATTTCTGCTAAATTGGCAGTATGGTCGGATGATTGTTTAGACTTCACTAACATGTCATCGACATACACCTCCATCGTCTTCCCAATCTAGTTGTAAAACATCCTATTGACCAATCGCTGATATGTAGCACCGGCGTTCTTCAAACCAAAAGGCATCACTACATAGCAACACAATCCCAAATCTGTAATGAAGCTCGTGTTCTCTTGGTCTGGGACGTGCATAGGGATCTGATTGTACCCCGAATAAGCATCCATGAAAGAGATGAGTTCGTGGCCAGCCGTCGAATCCACCAACTGGTCAATTCTTGGCAACGGAAAACTGTCCTTTGGGCAAGCATTGTTCAGGTCCGAGAAATCAATACAGGTGCACCACTTTCCATTGGCCTTTTTTACCAAGACCGGTTTGGAAATCCAATCTGGATATGCTGAGTCTCTAATGAACCCATTACTTCTCAATTTCTCAACTTCCTCTTTCAAAGCAGCCGACCTCTCCGGGCCAAGCATTCGCCTTTTCTGTTTGACAGGAGGATGCTTCGGGTTGATGCTTAGCGAATGACTCATGATTGAAGGAGATATCCCACACATATCTGAGTGGGTCCAAGCGAATACATCTAAATTGGCTTTTAAGAAATTCGTCAGCTCTTTGGCTCGAATAGGGTCTAACTGGGATCCAATCTTCAGGACCTTCTCTGGGTCTCCATCATCGACTGGAATATCCACAGTTGTTTCATTGGGAGTCACCATTCTGCCCTCAGGCTCTTCGTCCTCTCTGAGATCTATGTCCTCGGGAAGTTCTCTGGGCGACTCTCCCATGGTTATTTTCTTTAGTTGCTATAACGTTTCCTCCCTTGCTGGGGAGGAAGCATCTTTGGTCTCTACCTCTTTTCCTTTGCGGAGCATCTTCAATTCTGCAATGTAGCATGCTCGGGCCACGACTTGATCTCCTCTTATTATACCTATACCAGCTTCAGTCGGGAACTTCATTAATAAACACCAAGGGGCTATACAAGCTCTGAACTTTGCTAGAGCCGGTCGGCCTAGAAATGCGTTGTATGAGGATTCGACATGCAGAACCACAAAAGGAAGGATTCTTACTCTCTGGCGCTCCCCTTCCCCAAGGGTTACTGACAACTCTACATATCCCATTAGAGCAGTTGAGGCTCCATTGAATCCACGTATCCACCCTTCGCATGGTTTTAAATCCTTCGGCTCAAGTTTCATTTAGTCAAACGTTTTCTTGAACAAAATGTTAACTGAGCTTCTGTTATCTACCAGAATTTTATGGACTATGGCCGGGCCGATTGCGGCTGTGATTACTAGTGGATCTTCGGTTGGGGAGTGAACGCCAATGCTATCTCTATCGTGAAAGATGATGTCATCGGTCATTGTCTTCTGCTGTTTGACTGGAGCAATGTCCTCAGGGTAATTGCCTTCTCCTGCCATCAGGGGTTGTTTAGCCGCATTGACATACTGGTCCAACGCCCTAAAGCTATGCCCGGCCAGATGAAGCCCTCCTACTATGGTGTTAATGACAATGTTCTTTCCTTTTTGCTGAGCAGTCTGCCGGGGAGTAGGCTGGCTCTGATTTTGATTTTGATTTTGATTTTGGTTTGGGGCAGATGCAGCTTGCCCCCTGTCTCTGGGTGTGACCCTGTACTCATCGAGTTTTCCTTCTCGGAGTAGCCTCTCGACCAGGTCTCTCAGATGACGACATTCATTTGTGGAATGACCATGGATTTGGTGAAATAGACAGAACTTTCCGGTTTTGCGCTCTTTGTCTGTCGGCTCTCTCGAGGGAGGCCTTTTATATGGAATAACATTATAGGTATCCAGGAAGATATTTTCCAATGTATCATTTAACGGTGTAAAATTCTCAAATGGCCTGGTTCGAGATCTTATCTGAGAATCATTTCCTCGGTTTCTCTTCCGATTATTGCTATTATTGTTTCCCGGTTGGCGGCCATTTCCTTGATTTTTATTCCCAACATTGACTTTAACCTTTCCTGAGCTATCTCCTGTCTACTTGATGACCACATTGCTCTGGATATCTTCCTTATCAGTAGCCTTCCTTTTTCGATTAACATAAATCTCTTCCTGTCGTAAACGGACATTAGCTTTTTCATAAAATATTTCTCTGGTCAGAGGTGGTTTGCCGGCCAAATATCTTCCAAACTCGGTATCCTTATCGACATCGTCAATTAAGGCCATCAACACAGTTTGCTCATGCGGATCTTTAACTTCTGTGACTGCTAAATTAAAATGATCCAAGTACGACCTTAAGCTTTCGTCCGGTCGCTGCTTAATAAGAGACAACTCAATCACATTCTTAGATCTCTGAGCGTGAAGACGGAATTGGTTCACGAACTTCTCACTCAATTCCCTGAAACTGGATATCGACCGGGCTGGCAAGCGGGTAAACCACACTAATGCCATATCTTCCAGAAATATAGGGAATGCCTTACACTTTATCTCGTCTATAGCTGCGGCGGCATTCATGGAACAGGAATATCGCATCAGATGCTGGATTGGGTCAGATTTGCCCGCATAGCGATTCATTGTCGGCATATTAAAACGTCTCGGGAATGTGACCTCCAATATATCATCGATAAAAGGCGTATGACTGCGATCTATGCCCCAATCTTCATCCCTATACCCTCGGCTAGCTATTATGTTTTCCCTGATCATTGCTTCAACATCTGTCCGGGTCAGGGCGGACTCAGGATCGGCACTTCTTGCCCGATGGGCTTCTTCAGCATTTCTTTGACGTGCAGCTATAAAGTCTGGGATTCGGGCGGAGCTTCCTTGCCCCCTGTTGCCGAGGTCAACTAAGCGACGAGCGGGGGGATTGGGTCGATTCTGAGCAGGGTCAACCACGTTTCCATTCCTCAGCGGTAAAGCAGGTTCATTCAAGTTACGATTGTTAGTTTCCTGGTTAAGCACTTCTTCTTCCCGAGATCGAAGTTGCTCTATGTTCTCAGCTCTTTCTAGCGGAGGCCAACGTCAGTTTCTTTGGGGCTCCTCAGACGAGGATGTGTGTTCCGGGGAAGGAAGATGGGTTGGCGAGGAAACCCTCTGCCTTATGAGGTCGTCAATTCGCCTGTCCATAGCAGTCAGATTCTATCGCAATACTGAACTCTCTTGCCGATGAGCAGCTAACTCATCAAATAATCTTTCCCACATGTCAATAATGCGAGAGAGATCCCCTTCAGTAGCTGGGGCAGAAGGGTCAAATTGGTCGCCAACATTCTCTCTTATACGTAAAGAGCTCGTGCCAGGTCGAGCAGATGTACCAGCACGGGAGGATCGAGCCATAACCTCCTTTCCGGGTCGGGTCATAGTCTGCTTGTCTTTTTGGATCGCGGGATCCTTACCTCGATGGCTCGGAGCGCCCCCCTGGGATCGGATCGCGGAAGTGTTATGGGGGCGGTTCGAGACGTGGTCATGGGAGCGTGTGGCAACTCCTTCAGCTGGTTGGATCGCGATCCCCTCAACGGGTCGGTTCGCCCCCTCCTCTCGGCGATCCGTGACCTCCTCCTCGGGCTGCTCATGCACACTTTCTTCAATTGCTTCATTTTCAGCTTCGTTCGGCTGCGAAGCTCGTACTTCCTTAGACTTCTTTCCAGCCATGATATCTGAATTTCACTGAAATCTTCAAAAACTGAAACAATGGAGTTTTGGACTGTTTTCTTCGGACTTGAGTATCCAAACAACGGAACAACAATCCAATGTACTAAAAATTCGTTCTCAGTGAAAGCACCAAAATGTTAGATCCAAAATTGGGTCTAACACCCAAGCTGTTCTGATCTATGAAGAATTATAACTACAATATGAAGAAAAAGCAGAAAAACACATGAAATTTATAGTGGTTCGGCGTTAACGAGCCTACGTCCACTTTATAGGTAGTTGATTATATGCTGAATGCAAATACAATCAATAGTTTCACTCGATCTCACTCTTACAATTATGGTTCTCTCAATAATTTCAGGATAACTCAAAGTAGAAACAATGGAGATATGATAATGGTGGAGTCAGATCTTTCAATTGCCAAAAGATCCTTAAAAATGCCAAGTTCTGGGCTATTTATAGCTGATTTCTTCAGACGGATCGCGATCATACGTGGCACACATCCCGAGGATCTCGTACTGATTCGTATCTTGATGAAGAAATGGTCAAATTAGCCGTTGTGGACAGGTGTCACGAGATCCATGCATCTCGGATCGTGGGATGACTCGGTCCGTGGCCATCATTGTGTCTCCCGGGTTGGATCGGATCGTGGTAGCTGGTACGGCTCGCGTAGAGAGGGGGCGATCGTGATCCGTCTAGCTGGTGTGACCTGGATTTGATAACTTCTGTATTTGAGACCTGATGGAGCACGTGTATCAATCTTGGTGGCTTGGTTCAAAAGGATAGCCAACAAGAAGCATAAAAAAATATTTCATCATAACATCCTTTCCACCATCAAGAACACCTACCCAAATGCAAGATTTCCCACTACAAAAAGTAGCTTGTGAACAACAGGAAACACTTCAGCATCTAATTTCCCCATGGGAAACAGGAGTTTCTTCTTTCACATCAATATTGGCTACCTCTGTATCACAAGCCATTATGTGATCTCTATACTTTGTCCTGAGTATCTCTTGCACAATCTTCTCATTCTCGACTCCATCGGGATCAAACACAAACAACATTCCTTCGCTATTGATCATGCCTAACTGGTCCTTAAAAATTTCAAGATTACACATCAGTTTCAGTCTAGATTTCATAGCTAGCTCTTGGAACACATAAAAAAAATTCGTTATAACGCCAACGGATAACGTCATCATGACTTCTACTGGCTCAAATATGGGTGCATCAATTAGAGCATTGCCAATGTATCCAACTTTAGCAATAGCAGTCTTCAGTAGTTGTGGTTCCTCCTGGTTCTCCAACATCTTTGCTTCATTCGAATATTGTAAACAAGATTCGGTCTGAAAGGCTTATTGACCTTCACTGGGTTGGTTTCTAGGATGAACCCACTTGCAAATTTGTTGAACTTTCGACAAGTTAAAAACTCCAACTTTATCCTCGTCGTCCTTTTTGATTTCTGGTAGAGAAGATATTTTATAATCTTCCAAATCTTCCTGTTCACCTGTTTGATTACCTACAGCTTCATTATCAACAGTACAAATTTCTCTATACTTCCAGTCATCACTTATCTCTCTTATAGTGGCTCTCTCTACCTCCTGTGATTCATCATCAATTTTTGGAATAACAGGCTTATCTTCTACCTTAAATGTCTTTCTCCCACCAGTGTTCTTGAATGTTTTGCCAAGTTTAATCTTCCTTTTATTTGTTCTTTTAAATTCGAAAACCTTGGCCAAACTTACGGCATGCTTGAAATCAACGGGGTGCAACGCTAATACATCAAGGTTGACTTCTTCCTTGAGGCCATCTACAAAATTTTCTAACATGAATTGATCTGGTACAACGTCACACATACCTTGTAGATGTTCATATTGGGATAAGTAGGCCGCTACAGTAGTTGTCCTTTTGAGAATAAATATGGTGCTGTATGGTTTTACTGCTGCTATGGTTGTATGTTTGGTGGAATTCGCAGCGATGATTTCATTTTGGCAAGGGATGTAGGGGATTGTTGGATTTGCTGCTGCGTCCTCATTTCTTTCAATTCTTTAACGATGCCGTTTAATGTTTCTTGCATCTGATCGACCTTGATATTGAGTTCTTGATGGTATTCTTGCAATTCCCTAATCTGGACCGAAGTTTGAATGTTGGTCTAATCTTTTCTGGACCGTTTAGGCTTTGATACCAATGTGTTATGCCCCCTTTGTTTGCTCTTACATCTTGTTATCATGGTGGCCATGACACTGGGCATGTTAGACATGTTTGAGAGGCAAGATACTTGCAAAGATTTAAGAACAAGAAAAGGTTGCAAAAGAAATAAAACAGTGAACAACGGACACAGTTTGAATGCAGGAATAGTGACGAACACCAACCGAGATATAGGGTTTCATTGTTGAAAACCTAATGATAATGGAAATAGCGGAAGAGAATAAATCTTCACTAAACTCCACACAACCCTAATCTATTTCATAGCTACCTATATATAGCCTTGAAAATGAATTGGCTTTGGATACATTATAAAGGCCCAGGTTAATTAAACCCAACTCAACACATAGGTTAGCAGTCATTTTTTCCCTCCTTATGCATGTGTGCCCGTGAAGCCTTGTCCGATGGTTCTGGAATTAGGGCTGCATTCAGACATCCACCTTGAATCTTCTCCTCCGCCACATGCATCTTCAAATTTGGTCCAATACTTTCTTCTCTAGTTTCAACAGATGCATACAAGTGTATGATGAAATGCCGCAATTCTTTATCTCCTCACCAACACTTGTTTGTCCATCTCTTTCTTCCCCGGATAGTAAAGCACAGTTTTCAATGCTTTTAAAGTGTTTTGTTAACATGGTATGAAACTTCTTATGCAAGCCAATGATCGGCGATGGCATCTTATTTTGTTTTTTTCCGTCGTCTTTGGTTATGGCATTGCAGATGCCCTTTTTACTTGGGTTTTTTAATAAAAGCAAACAATATAGACTTTTTTATATATGCATCACATATTTACCAATAACTCAACATCTATTTTTTTAGTGTGGTTACTGAAGATATCCGTTTATATAGGCACTACATCTTTATCATTAATTTCGTCGATATCCCTTTTTTGAACAAAAATAAATAAATATCTTCGAATATTAAAAGCACGTATATGGGTTTTATACTAACGTGTTACCATTATCCCTTACAGGGAAACATTAAGTAGTGATATTAACTGAGTCAAGTCGATATACATATTCGAAACTTAGCAGTCTCTTATGCTCATCACAGATAGTTCTTAATATAACAATAAATTTCTTTCATTTTGGCATAATATGTGTATGGTTAAACTGCATTATGAGGTGGGGGTATATCTAATACATTATCCAGTTCATGCAATTTCTCTTCAATCATATATCTACTTATCAGGAGACAAGATGCAACCGTATCAAATTTCTTAATAAGCTGCTATATGTATTGCGCATTATTTTCCACTAGACGGTAGATTACATTTGGTTAACAAGTTAACACCTAAAATTCCTGAGTCCATTGTTTTGCTAAGCTACTTTAACAAGTACGGATGGCATTTAGTCATCCTACAATGATTATCTATACAACATGATTTAAATTTCCCTCACATACGACTATTTTGTTTTAATAAATATAGCTTGAAGTTTTCACTCAATTTTTTTTGGATAGCTACAGAATAGTTTGTTTTGGTTTTTCTACTCTTCAAATAATTTAAGTGATCACATGTAACTTTCATAAAATTCATTATTGAAAATATAATCAGTCAACCATCCAGTTTTCATTAACTCTATAAATTGTACGATAGCACTAAATATTTAGTTTATCCTTTAATGAACAAACATAGATTTTAAATTTAAATTGATAATCCAAGCAAGCATCAAACGAATGCTCGAAATATCCACAGGTTTGGTATTCCATCAGGAATTTACTACTAAAGGTAAGGTATTAGTAGTCGAAAAAAGCATAAAACAAAAGTATGGCTTTTTGATCGTGTGCCGTCAGCTCCGTGAGCGACGATACACCAATCTTTCTTTAATGGATACCATGACTTTGCCGACTAGATTAAGACTATTTTTTATGTGTTCGTTTTTGCTGACCTTTAAGGTGCAGATATTATTTTCATAATTTTAATTCGTTTTTGAAATACTAATATGGAGCAACAATGACTAAAATTGAAACTCCATTGTTATATAGTTGTATAAGCTGAATTGACATTTAAGTTCCTGTCTAAATAATTCTTTAAGAGGTTACTGAAATAATCTAACCACCGAAAAAATGAGACTATAGTGAGTATTTTGGATGGCACGTATTTATACAGAGTAAAACAATTCTAAAAGTGCCTTTTGATTTTAACGCTATATATGTTGATGACATTGTTTTTGAAGGTGCTAATTATCTAACCAGGTCAGGAGTCACTGTCACATGGTCTCCTTACAAGGTAACTGATGTTTATCAGCAATCAATATCATGTTCAATTTTTACAGTAATATATACTTATCCCCTGTTCAACTTTTACTAAAGAAATCAATTAATTTGAAGGAAATAAAAATTCTAAGAAGGAGACCGTTAAAATGAAGTACCTGGTTTTTGAAACATTTTGATTTACTTATTCGTTACTATTCGAAGGTCAAATGTACAATATCTTGCAGTTATGGGATTCAAAGTATGGATAATTTGGTTAATAATTTATAAGATATTAGTTTCTGATTATTTATGTGTTTCTACACTTGCATATTAGTAAGTCATATCATGTATCAATTCATAGTTCATTATTACTTTCGAAGATGCTAAGATAACTCTTAATTTGCTGTTTTTGAATAACGTTTACGATTTTAGGTAGGGATTCAAATTATTTGAAAATGAATATACTTGCTAGATCTATGCTGTTTGACGAGGTCTCAACTTATTGGTTTTTGTTGTTTAAGTAATTTATTTCATTTGACAGTTTGTTTATTTTTTGCGCTATTATATCCTAATTGACTTTTGTATTTTTTAACATACCAGTTTATGCACATGATTAGACCAAGGAATGGAAACAATAAAGGTTAGATAAGATTTCAAATTTGATTTTATTCCTTTTTTCTTAATTACATTAGATATTTTGTTGTTTCTTTCATCACAATAATTAAATTTGTTGCCGGTAGAGTCCACATCAAATACCTGAAAATTGTTCTTCACAAATTAAAAGCATTTGCATAACTTAATTTGTTATACAAGTTTTAAGATTGATTTATTTTCACATTTAATGCGTAATTATGTTTTTTATTTCTATTTTGAATAATTAAATTTATTACTTCAGTATCCATTATAGTGGAAAAATATCAACCTTCAAATACACAAGTTCTGAATCAACTCTAAGTAACCTACAATTCAACTTTACATGCTTAAAACATCTAAAATAATTAAATCTGGTGTGTGAAGTTTCATCTTTGATTTAATTTCACTTTGTTTTCTTAGTAGTATTTGACATCTTTTTTTTTCTTGAATAATTTAGTTTAACTTCAAATTTAATCCAAGTTCTCAACGCATTTGAATACTTAAAATTAACATGTGCAAACTTACTTTTATTTAGTTTCACTATTTATGAATAATTAAGGTTTATACACTATTGGTTTATTGATTTGAGTAACTAAATACATTTACTTCATAAACCATTAAACGTATCATAAAATCTACATTTTATTGGTTTCCTAATTTAAATAAATAAATTTGTTTCCTCTGGAACACACTTCGTGCGTTAGAAAATTCAACTTTACATGCTAGGCATTGGGATATTTGGTATGTACAATTTTATATTTGATTTAGTTACACCTTTTATAAGAAATTATGTTTAATATTTCGTTGGCTTCCTCATATAGATAATTAATTTCATTAATATTCCAATCCAGTTCAAATATCAGAAATAAACTAACATTTAAATCAAACCTTTAAACCAATTTCAAATATCATGATAGTTTATTTAGTTCAAATACCATGTTAGTTTATTTCGTTGACTTTAATTTAACTCAAAACCAGTTTCATACATACTACTGACAGTTTTACCGTAGGATAAACATAAAATCAAACTTATCCTATATTTTTTGTTTTGCCTATGTTTTATGTCTTAAAAATGAAGTTTAGCACAGCCAAATATCTCCAACATACTATATTGTCCTACATCTTCACTCATATTTCTGTATAAAAAGAAACATTTTACTGCTTGCGGATTTCCATTAGTTCATATATGTGTTGCTTTTTCTTTTTTGCATAATCTGAACAAGTACTATTGGCAACATGCTGAAGTTAAATGCAATTCAAACTAATTTTATACAATTAAGAGCGTGCATCAACTGATACATTTGCTGATTTGCACAAATGTACATGTTTGTTAGTCGTTAAAGCGTGCAAAAACTCATATATATTACTTTATAAATGAATATCGCTATTATGTTTATGTTTATCTTGGCATAATATTAATACAAAAAATTTCTAGATGTATAGGATGGCTGCTATATATGGAAATATAACTGTCATTCATATAGTGTTTGATCGAAATCAAGTATTACAAAATCATTTAAAAAATGCTTATAAATTACAACTGTTTCTTCTAAATGTGGTTATATTTCATATATAAATTAAGTAGGCTCCTAGAATCACCCAACAGTTATAATTTGGTACCATCAATTGGTTTTATTTATGATGAGGTAATGCACTTGATTGAACTTAGCTGATGGTCAACATATTAGAATAGGATTAATAATGTTTTCGTTGATTAATATACCAATATGCCATGTTTCCGATATCTAAATTTCATGCATATTTTAGTAACACTATTTTATAAAAATAAATAAATTCCTATTATGTTTATTTTGGAAAGAAATTAATAATATCTTATTTTTTTTACCAATATGTTGACTGTCTAAATCCTTTTTAGATAGAGCATTTTTCGTTTTTGGCCTATTTTTCCCCACTTTTAGCCCCCTTTTGCAAAATGTTGCAAATATAGCCCCCTTTTAGCCATGTAAAGCTTTGACCAGGCCAAGGCAAGAATACTGGCGCAATCTAGGATTGCGCCAGTAGGTTTAAAAAAGGATTTTTTCCCTAAAAGATTTACAGAGAGCCTTTAGCTCTCTGTACATTCCTCTATGCTGGGGCGCAATCCAGGATTGCGCCAAAAGAGAATATAGTAATTTTCTCTCGGGGCGCAATCCAGGATTGCGCCCCAGGAGATTTACAGAGAGAATAAACCTCTTAAATTCCCCTTCAACTACCACACCCCACTCACTTTCCCTTTCTTCCTCAAAACTTTACCAAATTACTTCATAAAAACTTACCTTATAACCATTTTTTACTTCTACTTTATAAAAATTGGAAATCAAACATTCGAGCATTTGTTCAATTTAGCAGGATTTAGCTAAAATTCAGAGGTACGTTCAATAAATCTCTTACTCTCATACATTGAATGCTACACGATTGGGTCTCCCCAAGTTTAGTTTTATCATTAGGTAGGATGGATGAATGGGTAATTGACGACGAGACTTTATTGGAGAATTGGGAAAGTCTGATGTCAGGAGCATATGATAACATTCATCATGTGGATGCTACTCCACAAGCTCCATTGTCACCAATTGTTCATCGACCGGGTAAGGAAATTTGCCCCGATCTAGAAATGTCCGAAACGGTTGAACTCCCAGATCATCTCCCTTGCGCACCACAAAAGTATTTCATTGCTGTGGATGGATGTAAATATGTTAATCAAGGTCGAGCACTAGCAATCGGCAAGCCAGTCCCAAGAAAAATTTGTTATTGCAGCTCAGTCTACTGCGTGGTTGTGAACAAAAATAGAAGCGTTAGTACAGGGCGTAGGATGTATAGATGTAGTCGCTATGAAATGAGCCTCCTTTATCCGAACACCTTTTGAGTTTGTAACTATTGCGAGTGGGTTGATCCTCCGATATGCCGAAGAGGACATGAGTATGCATTGGGGATGCAGGATGAGAATGAACGACTCAAAAAGGAGATTTTCCATTTGAAATTATTGAACTCGGACTTAGAGTCCCAACTCCCACGATATCCCAATGAGTAGTACCAATGTATCAAATGTATCCAAATGCTAAAGTACCTTGCGACAATGTAATAGTCAATGTATGTATTGCTTGAATGTACGAATGAAGGTGATGAATATAAACTCATTGCAAATTGTCGTCATTGCGTGAAAGAAAGAAGTTCTTCTACAATCAAACATTAATACAAATAGTTCAAACATAAACTACAAAACAAAATCCTAGTTTACTGATCTACATTGGCTTCTTTTATGACCAATCACGCCGCACTTATTGCATCTATTTGTTTTAGGAGCCCGCATCTCATCCATGGTTCCTTTAATTCTTGTTGATTTAGGTCTCCCAGCTGCTCTACGCACCGTTGGTGGCAAAAGAACCTGTCCCTCGAATGTAGGCCAGTACCGTTTATCTGGAATATGATGAAATTCCAGTTTGTAAGATGCGTAGTACTTCGTGACCGAATACCACTTGGAAGCAAAGTCATGATGAAATCGATTAGCACCGTTGGTTACATTTGAACAAGCCGCCATTACATGTTCACATGGAAGATGTTGAAGTAAAGGAATCCTATATGTACAGGAACATGTGTTTCCATCGATTATTAATTTGTACTCGTGACCAAAATGTGTAATCACTCCCCACTCACCTCCATTATATCGGACAAGCCGGCAACGTCTTGCTTCAGTTGCCCTTTCACATATCTTTAACTCCCATTTTGGGGTTAACTTAGCTGTCAGTGACATACCAAGCTCTCTTCATTTACAAAAATAATCTACCGATCGGAAAAATGTGCGAGCAATTAAAGCTTTGACGGGCAATAATCGTGCACCTTTAAGTACACCATTAAAGCTTTCAGAGGCATTTGTCGTCATGACATGAAATCTTCCCCCGTCATCGAAGCACAAATCCCAGTTCTCTTCCTTCCCACACAAACTACGCTCGATCCAATTATGTGCATCAACACTAGTTAGTATAAGTTCGTCACGAATCCTTTTGTATTCAATCACCTCTGATGCACATGCTGCTGCATAAAATAAACCTGTCAACTTTTTATCTTTATGTCCGGCAACTTGGAAATTGGCTTTTAGATGTCTTGCGCAATATCTATGTTTATGAGGGTATCTCCAATGCTCCTCTAAGGCTATCGGTATTCCCTTCATCCTATCAGAAATGAAAGTGATTTGTCGATTGGTAACACTATGGATGAATGTTCGAATACATGCAAAAAACCAAAACCAAGTATCGGCTGATTCGACCTCAACAATTCCATAGGCCAACGGGTACAGGGAATCTTTCGCATCTACAGCAGTCGCAACCAGTAACGTACCTTTGTATTTACCATATAAATGTGTACCGTCTATGGAAAGAAAAGGTCGACAATGTGCAAATCCTTCGATGCAAGGCCCAAATGCCCAAAATTCTCTTTCAAATATACCATATGAATGTGTACCGCATGGTTCAACTACTATATGGGCAACACTTCCGGGATTAGCTTTGATAAGTTCGTCAAAATACGGACGTAGGTTGGAGTATGACTCCGCCTAGTCACCATATATCCCTTCGATTGGTTTGCTTAATGCTCTCCATGCCTTAGTATAGCCAATGTTTATAAATAGTTGCTCCTGTATTAACACTTGCACTGTCCCGGGAGTAATACTCAAATCTACTTCAGCAAATGGCATGATCTTCGAAACCAAAAATGCGGATGTTGCTTGCTTGTGATTGGAGTTAACTGTTGGATTTATGAAACTATGTTCAGCTGTGTATTTTGTAATAATCCACCAACCTTTCTGTGATTTTTTAGAATCTATGTCTCGTATTCTCCAGGGACAGTTGGGACCTATGTTAAAATAGCAGTGTATATGTAACACCCCGAATTTTAGTTAATACTAAAATTCACTAATTACAGGATAAATAATCTCAGACGTGGGAATTGGGGGTAACGGGCTGCGTTATTGCGTTCGTCTCGGAAAAGTACGCGAAATAGAGTCCGAGTTTTCGAGAATCGGAGTCCGTATGGCCCGGTTATGGCCCAAAGAAGTTTGCAGAAAAATTTAAAACTAAAACAGATTTGAAAATTCAAATATTCAGATTTGGGATGGGCCAGGCGGGGTCAGGCGGGAAGCTTCCCGCCCAACCCATGTCGACAGGGCTGTCGACAGGCCTGTCGACAGGGGTGTCGACATGCCTGTCGACTTGCCTGTCGACAGGGTGGCACCGTCCATTGAACCTGGGTGCACCAGGTTGCACCAAGTTGGGTTTCAGGCTGGCTAGGAGGGCTGGTTCTAGAGATTTCCTAAATCTAAGGGTCCTAATCTAATCTAGGGTTAATCTAAGGGCCTAAAACACTCACCTAATCCTATAAATAAGACCCTAACCCTACCCTAATTCATTCATAATTAAATCTAGTAACTAAACTATGGCAAATTGAAACTTGAGAGGGCCTCCATCAAAATTAGAGAAGGGATAGCATTCCAAATCAACTTCTAGCCTCTTAATCTTCTTCATTAGTTTGCTAATTTTGTTTTGGTGTGCTTCTATCCCCTTAATAATCAATTGTTAAATTGATTAAGATAGGATATGATGATGTATGGTTATGTTTGTGGATCAATGTGTTTATGCAAGCTTAATATTGTATATGTCATGTGTTTTGCAAGTTATATGCTCTATGTCATGCAAGTTTAGTATATGTGTTCATAACATTTTTATGCAAGTTTAATGTTATATCTTTATGCAAGTTTGGTGCTATGTTTCATGATGGTTATGATGCAAAACACTAAGTTGGACATTGATCTATTATGCAACATGTTATGCATGCATATGAAGTTATGTGAATAATGATGCAAGTTATGTGTATGTTCAAATGCAAGGTTAATATGTTATGCATGCATATGAAGTTATGTGAATAATGATGCAAGTTATGTGTATGTTTAAATGCAAGATTAACATGTTATGCATGCATATGAAGTTAGGTGAATAATGATGCAAGTTATGTGTATGTTTAAATGCAAGATTAACATGTTATGCATGCATATGAAGTTGTGTGAATAAATATGCAAGTTAGGTGTATGCTCAAATGCAAGATTACCATGTTATGCATGCTTATGAGGTCATATGAATAATTATGCAAGTTATGTAGATGCTTAAGAGCAAGTTGGGTTAATATGTGTTCATATATGCAAGTTGACATCCTCTTAACCCATGACAAAGTTATATGCTAAACCCATGATATGTGTGATGGATCTTCCCCTTTTATTATGTCATGAAATGAGAACGATTTACGCGGGGAACGATGGGGTGGGTAAATATGTTAATAAATGGATGATTGGGTATGATTAAGCATACCATAAAAAAATAAATTACCATAAGTGGGAATTTACCTATTGAGTTAGGTCTACCCCATGGGAATTTACCTATTGAGTTAGGTCTACCCATGTTATGGTAAACTTGATATTAATTAGGGATAATTAATATGGGGGTGATTAATTAGGTGTAATTAATCGACTAAGACACGAGGTTGGACTCATTTGTAGTGTAAAACTGCCCGGACCCGACCGGCTTAACCAGTTGCTACGAATGTCAGCCCAATGTGAGAGGTCTTAGCCATAAATTAAATACGTGATTAAGGTAAAGACACGAGGTTAGACTCTGTTATGACGTAAGACTGCCCGGGTTCTACCGGCTTAACCAGGCGGTCATAACAGCCAGTCTAATGTGGGAGGTCTTTATGGGAGATCACGGTCTTAATTAATTAAGAAACACTTAACCATGGTAGCATGTAGTGGGACATGAGGGGTTAAGTGGGTGCCTTGGGTGGCATGTGGAATCTAGTGGGTTGCCTTGGGTGGCAATAGAAAATACGATTAGAATACTTAACCAAGTGGAAACATGTAATTAAACATGATTAAAGGGTTAAGTGGGATACACTAGATATTTGACAAGCTTAAGTGGGTAGCTTGTGGGGGGCCCATTTCAACCAATATCCCAAACGTATCTTTGTGGGCTTGACCCATGTCGAGTGACGGGACACGTATATTGGGCTTGATTATAAGAGGCCAAAAAGGGTTAGCGGTGGCAACGCAAGTCCAACGGGTTTCATATGCGTGTGTGGGCCCGGGCTGGTAGATAAGTCGTTGTTGCATCGTGTAGATATAAAGCCGTGCACCGTTGATAGTATTGGGTAGCCACTTTAGGGGAGTGATACACCCCACTGTGGGACCAGCACGGGTATCTATGGTAGGGAGCCGATCGATGGGGAGTAGTGGGTACACCTAATAAAGATAGGGGCAGACGGCACCTATGTAGGGGTACACGAAACTACTGGGTAAGAATTACTGAGTACACCTAGTGGAGATAGGGGCAGACGACACCTATGTAGTGGGCTAGGAGTACATGAAATTATTGGGGGAAATTTTCTAAGTCCTTGGAAGGGATCAACCTTTAAGTAGGAATGACTGGTGTGGTGCAGTTAGTAATTATCCTTGGGTGGGTAGATGCGTCCTGACGGTTATCTTAGTTCATCCTATGTTGTTGGCTATTTAGTGTAGTCATTATCCCCAAAGGTACCGTACCGAGTTCATATCATACCCTAATTACTTTAATAATTGTATTGTTAAGGTTATAGGGCTCACTCAGACTTATGTCTGACCCCGTTGTTTTTATCTTTTTCCCAACCCTCAGGTCCTACGGTGGATCCTAGCGGTAGTAGAGCTTGATCGGATTGCTGTTCCAGCCTTTGGGGAGCTTGGGTAGATGTAAAACTCCAGTTATCCAGTTATCCAGTTATCTTTTCTTTTGTCATGGCTATTGTATGAGAGAGTGGGATTATGTACTTCTTTATTTTGACAGATATTGTACTTGACTTTTATCATGGCTTTATGATGTAACCAGACATGTTTATTTCCGCTGTTATGAGATGATGTTTTAAATTTCAAGCACTATCTATATCTGTCTTGGTGTAATTTTTCTGTTCTATATTCACTAAAATACTCCACCGATGCTATGACATTCCATTAGTGAGTGACCATAGCGGGTGTGGGGTGTTACACGTGGTATCAGAGCAAAGGTTACCGGAACAGATAAATTTTTTAGAAAACTATTTTTCTAAAACATTTTTGGAAAAGATATTTTCAAAAACATGTCTTTTAAAGAGAAAAGTTTTTGAAAGAAAAGCATAATCCCCAATAGCCATATCTATATCCTTCGAATTCTCCGTTTTGAATCTTTCCTTTTTCGTTTCAGCATGGCTGAGGATCTTAACTTTCCAGAGGGTGTGACGGTACCAGTATGGTATAGGAGATTGATGGAGGCTAGGGCCACCACAGCGGGTCCAGCAAATATTCCTCCACCAACCGTAGCACCCGATCTTCCTCCTCCCCCTCCTCCTCGCACGGATACTTTTGCTAAGACTTGCAAGGAATTTAAGGCTATGGGAGGGAAACCTTTTCAAGGATCTGAAACTTTTGTGGAGGCTAGAGATTGGCTTAAGGAGGTGGAAGAGTTGATAGATATCTTTGAGATGGAGGAAGGAAAGAAAGTCAAGTTGGCTGCTTGGTTAATGAAGGGAGAGGCCTCATTCTGGTGGGAGGTCACTAATGGAGAACGCCCCGTTGACTCTTGGGCGGATTTCAGGCAAAGATTTGTGGCAAAGTTTCTCTCAAGGGCGGAAGAGAACTTGTATATGGAGAGATTCTTGACTCTAAAGCAAGGAAATCTTTCGGTGAAGGAATATGTTAACAAGTTTAATCAGTTGGCAAGGTTTGGCCTAGATATGGTGAATACACCGGAGAAGAAGGCTTTGCGGTTTGTGAAAGGCTTGAATGAACCTATGCATGGGTTGGCTATGACTCATATCCCTATGGGGGCCACCTTTGAGAAGCTAGTTGACATGGCACTCATGTATGAGGAAGAGAAGGGTCCTAATGCTAATAAGGCACCCGAAAAGAAGGGAGATCAAAAGAGACCTCAACAGCAGCAAAGCAAAGGTGGGAAAGGCAACGGTGGCAAGAGCAAGAAGAAGAAGTGTTTCAATTGTGGGACACCTGGTCATCTAAGCAAGGATTGTCGCAAGAAGAAGAAGACCGGCTGCTTCCACTGTGGCGAAGCAGGGCATTTAGTGAAAGATTGCCCTAAGAAGGGGCAAAGGACGGGATCTACCTCAGGAGGACAGGTGCAAGCTCTTATGGCACCGAGTCAGGCTAGGGGGCAAGTACAGGCTCTCGCGGTTCCACCGATTCAGGAGAGAGGTAGAACTATTTCCGTTGAAAGTCTGGTTTTTCTATTTGACCATCCTGTCCGTACATTGTTTGATTCAGGCGCATCGCACTCGTTTATCTCATCATCATTAGTAGAGTTACTGCACTTAGACACCAGTCTGGTAGATGATCCCTTGGTTGTTTCAAACCCAATTGGGGGCTCCACTTATTTGTCCATGATATGTTTGGGTTTGAAGATTTCTATACTTAGCATTGAGTTTAGATGTGATGCTTTTGTATTGGGCTTCACGGGCTATGGGTTGATTTTGGGCATGGACTGGTTATCCAGTAATGGTGCCGTTCTTGATTGCGAAAGGAGAGTTGTTAGGCTGATGACCCGCTTGGGTAACACTCTCGAGATTTCTTGTAATCCCATGGACTCTGTTATGCTAAGTTATCTTGAATCGCTTGACGCTTCGGTCGAGAGTTTGAAATCTGTTAGAGTAGTCCGGGAATATCCGGATGTGTTTGAGGAGGTGAAGGGCTTACCTCCGAAGAGGGAGATTGACTTCTGAATATATTTGGTGGATAATGCTAAACCGGTATCTTTACCAGTGCGTCACATGGCTCCTCGTGAGAGGAGGGAACTCCATAAGCAAGTAGGGGAGTTGCTTGAGAAGGGGTTCATAAGACGGAGCATATCGGAGTGGGGTGCTCCAGTAGTATTTGCTACGAAGGCGGATGGGTCCCTCAGACTTTGTGTAGACTATAGAGAACTCAACAAGCTCACAAAGAAGAATAGACACCCATTGCCGAGGATTGATGATCTTTTCGATCAGTTGGTTGGCGCTTCAGTATTTTCTCAGTTGGACTTAGCCACGGGGTTTCATCAGTTGAGGGTGGCTGAGGATAGCATAGACAAGACTGCCTTTAGAACTCCGGATGGCTTCTATGAGTGGCTGGTGATGCCATTTGGGTTGACGAACACCCCTGCATACTTTGTTGATTTGATGAGTAGGGTGTTCAGGGAGTTCCTTAATAAATTCGTGGTGGTCTTTGTGGATGATATCTTAGTATTTTCTAAGAGTGAAGAAGAGCATGCCCTACATCTTGGGGAAGTGTTGAAGACTCTTCGAGCGCATAGCCTTAAGGCTAAATTCTCTAAATGTCACTTCTGGAGGAAGGAAGTACGGTTCTTGGGGCACGTGGTCTCCAAGGAAGGGATAGCTGTGGATCCCGCGAAGGTAGTATCAATTCCGGATTGGAAGGTTCCGAAGAATGCTACCGAAGTAAGAAGTTTCTTGGGGTTGGCGGGTTATTATAGGAAGTTCATCAAAGACTTCGCGAAGATATCAGCCCCATTAACCCGCTTAACAAAGAAGAATCTTGTTTTTACATGGGACGTAGATTGTGATGATGCGTTCCGACGATTAAAGAGAGCTTTAACCACGGCTCCAGTTTTAGTGTTGCCAGATGGGAGCAAGCCATTTGTTGTCTATACTGATGCCTGTAAGACAGGACTTGGCGCAGTCTTAATGCAAGAGGGAAGGGTAAGAGCCTATGGTGGAAGGCAGTTGAGGGCACATGAGAAAAATTACCCTACCCACGATCTCGAGCTGGCCGCTATTGTTTTTGCGCTTAAGATTTGGCGCCATTATCTTCTTGGTGAGAGATTCGAGTTGTTCACTGACCATAAATCATTGAAGTACTTGTTTTCTCAGAAAGATTTGAATCTGAGACAGCAAAGGTGGATGGAGTTCTTAGCATCTTATGATTTCGAGATAGCATATACCCCTGGCAAGGGTAACGTGGTGGCGGACGCCTTGAGTAGGAAGAGGTTGTCCTTGAGTCCATTGTTCGTGGAACGACGAAGCTTGGAGTTTATCTCGATGTTTGATTTCAGACCTTTCGTTGACTATATACCTGGTTTGCTAGCTTCTCTGGAAGTTAGACCTACTCTTCTGGGGCGGATTGGGGAAGCCCAGAGGGACGACCCACAGTTGGTTGAGTTGATAGGGAAGCTCATAAGGGGGGAGTCGTCCAGCCATTTAAGTAGGTACACCCTAGACGTTAGGGGGTGCTTACGTAGGGACGGTAGACTTTGTGTACCGCTAGATGAAGGGTTGAGGAAGGCTATTCTTGATGATGCACACCGTTCTAGGATGACCATTCATCCCGGTGGGGATAAGATGTACCAAGATATGAAGAGGGTTTTCTTCTGGGCCGGTATGAAGAAAGATGTGGCCGAATATGTTGCTCAATGTTTGGTGTGCCAGCAAGTGAAGGCGGAGCAAAGGAAACCAGGTGGGTTGCTTCACCCATTGGAGGTTCCGCAATGGAAGTGGGATAGCGTCTCGATGGATTTTATTGACGGGCTACCCAGGTCGAGGAAGGGTAATACAGGAATTTGGGTGGTAGTAGATAGACTTACTAAGAGCGCCCATTTCATACCTGTAAAGATCAAGAGGACTGCTCCATGGCTAGCTTCAGTATATCTTCGAGAGATAGTTCGATTACATGGGGTACCCTCTAGCATAGTTAGTGATCGAGATCCTATCTTCACTAGTGAGTTCTGGAGAAGTTTGCAAGAAGCAGTGGGGACTCAATTGTGTCTGAGCACCGCATATCATCCTCAGACAGACGGCCAGACTGAGAGGGTGAATCGTGTTCTAGAAGACCTTTTGAGGCTTTGTATCTTAGATTTTGGAGGTACATGGGAAGAGCATCTTCCACTGGTGGAGTTCGCATATAATAACAGCTTTCAGTCCAGTATTGGGATGGCTCCTTTCGAAGCTCTCTATGGAAGGCCTTGTCGATCACCTACATGTTGGTGGGAATCTACGGATAAGATCTTGCTTGGGCCTGATATGGTTAGGGAGACTTCAGAGAAGATTGACTTGATTCGAAGAAGGATGAAAGCAGCGCAGGATAGGCAAAAATCTTATGCGGACAAGAGAAGGACGGATCTTGAGTTTGAGGTTGGGGATATGGTTTTTGTCAAGGTATCTCCGTTGAGAAATGTTGTTCGCTTCGGATCCGTTGGGAAGTTAGCACCAAGGTTTGTTGGGCCGTTTCCTATCAAGGAAAGGGTTGGACGGATGGCATATAGAGTGGAGTTGCCTGACAGACTTAGTGGTGTCCATGATGTATTCCATGTGTCCCATTTGAGGAAATGCTTACATGAGACCGCAAAGGTGGTAGAGCCGAGCTTGCTTAGAGATGTAGAGGTTGAGCGTGATGCGACGATTCGACGAGCTCCTACTCGCATCCTTGGGTCAGAGACTAGGAAATTGAGGAATCGAGAGGTTCAGCTAGTCAAAGTGCAATGGGGAGAAGATGAGAGCAACGCAACTTGGGAGACGGAAGCGAAGATGCGTTCATTGTACCCATTTCTTTTTGAGGGTATGTCTTTACTTTCTCCTTTATCGTTTGTCTAGTACTTATCTTATCTTTGGTATGTCCTCTCGTTAGTACCTTTGACCTTTAGATAGGGTAAACCTATGGTTGAAACATGTGGTTGAGACATGTTATGGTTGATGGATGCAAGTGGATGCAAGTGTTTGCTAGTGGTTGCTCGTGGATGCATATACACACACTCTAGGCACTAGATCGGCTCAGTCACTTCATATTGCATATTGCATAAAATTGTGTGTAGGAAAATATAATTATGGATGTATAATGGTTGTGTTATCACATGGATGATGCATTTTGGTGAATGATTGTGCACTCATGTAGATATTGTATGTGTCGATAGGGTTTTCTCGCATACATAATGGATGCATGGCACTATCATGGTTTGCATATGTTCATACATTAGATAGGGAACATATACACACACTCTTTGCATATGCTCATACATCATTAGAAATTGTTCTAAGGACAATGGATGCCCGTGTTTGATGGATTGAGTAGATGGTTGTTTGGATGGATATGCATTCTCCTTAGCTTAGAGATTTCGGGGACGAAATCCTTTAAGGAGGGGAGAATGTAACACCCCGAATTTTAGTTAATACTAAAATTCACTAATTACAGGATAAATAATCTCAGACGTGGGAATTGGGGGTAACGGCATGCGTTATTGCGTTCGTCTCGGAAAAATACGCGAAATAGAGTCCGAGTTTTCGAGAATCGGAGTCCGTATGGCCCGGTTATGGCCCAAAGAAGTTTGCAGAAAAATTTAAAACTAAAACAGATTTGAAAATTCAAATATTCAGATTTGGGATGGGCCAGGCGGGGTCAGGCGGGAAGCTTCCCGCCCAACCCATGTCGACAGGGCTGTCGACAGGCCTGTCGACAGGGGTGTCGACATGCCTGTCGACTTGCCTGTCGACAGGGTGGCACCGTCCATTGAACCTGGGTGCACCAGGTTGCACCAAGTTGGGTTTCAGGCTGGCTAGGAGGGCTGGTTCTAGAGATTTCCTAAATCTAAGGGTCCTAATCTAATCTAGGGTTAATCTAAGGGCCTAAAACACTCACCTAATCCTATAAATAAGACCCTAACCCTACCCTAATTCATTCATAATTAAATCTAGTAACTAAACTATGGCAAATTGAAACTTGAGAGGGCCTCCATCAAAATTAGAGAAGGGATAGCATTCCAAATCAACTTCTAGCCTCTTAATCTTCTTCATTAGTTTGCTAAATTTTTTTTTGGTGAGCTTCTATCCCCTTAATAATCAATTGTTAAATTGATTAAGATAGGATATGATGATGTATGGTTATGTTTGTGGATCAATGTGTTTATGCAAGCTTAATATTGTATATGTCATGTGTTTTGCAAGTTATATGCTCTATGTCATGCAAGTTTAGTATATGTGTTCATAACATTTTTATGCAAGTTTAATGTTATATCTTTATGCAAGTTTGGTGCTATGTTTCATGATGGTTATGATGCAAAACACTAAGTTGGACATTGATCTATTATGCAACATGTTATGCATGCATATGAAGTTATGTGAATAATGATGCAAGTTATGTGTATGTTCAAATGCAAGGTTAATATGTTATGCATGCATATGAAGTTATGTGAATAATGATGCAAGTTATGTGTATGTTTAAATGCAAGATTAACATGTTATGCATGCATATGAAGTTAGGTGAATAATGATGCAAGTTATGTGTATGTTTAAATGCAAGATTAACATGTTATGCATGCATATGAAGTTGTGTGAATAAATATGCAAGTTAGGTGTATGCTCAAATGCAAGATTACCATGTTATGCATGCTTATGAGGTCATATGAATAATTATGCAAGTTATGTAGATGCTTAAGAGCAAGTTGGGTTAATATGTGTTCATATATGCAAGTTGACATCCTCTTAACCCATGACAAAGTTATATGCTAAACCCATGATATGTGTGATGGATCTTCCCCTTTTATTATGTCATGAAATGAGAACGATTTACGCGGGGAACGATGGGGTGGGTAAATATGTTAATAAATGGATGATTGGGTATGATTAAGCATACCATAAAAAAATAAATTACCATAAGTGGGAATTTACCTATTGAGTTAGGTCTACCCCATGGGAATTTACCTATTGAGTTAGGTCTACCCATGTTATGGTAAACTTGATATTAATTAGGGATAATTAATATGGGGGTGATTAATTAGGTGTAATTAATCGACTAAGACACGAGGTTGGACTCATTTGTAGTGTAAAACTGCCCGGACCCGACCGGCTTAACCAGTTGCTACGAATGTCAGCCCAATGTGAGAGGTCTTAGCCATAAATTAAATACGTGATTAAGGTAAAGACACGAGGTTAGACTCTGTTATGACGTAAGACTGCCCGGGTTCTACCGGCTTAACCAGGCGGTCATAACAGCCAGTCTAATGTGGGAGGTCTTTATGGGAGATCACGGTCTTAATTAATTAAGAAACACTTAACCATGGTAGCATGTAGTGGGACATGAGGGGTTAAGTGGGTGCCTTGGGTGGCATGTGGAATCTAGTGGGTTGCCTTGGGTGGCAATAGAAAATACGATTAGAATACTTAACCAAGTGGAAACATGTAATTAAACATGATTAAAGGGTTAAGTGGGATACACTAGATATTTGACAAGCTTAAGTGGGTAGCTTGTGGGGGGCCCATTTCAACCAATATCCCAAACGTATCTTTGTGGGCTCGACCCATGTCGAGTGACGGGACACGCATATTGGGCTTGATTATAAGAGGCCAAAAAGGGTTAGCGGTGGCAACGCAAGTCCAACGGGTTTCATATGCGTGTGTGGGCCCGGGCTGGTAGATAAGTCGTTGTTGCATCGTGTAGATATAAAGCCGTGCACCGTTGATAGTATTGGGTAGCCACTTTAGGGGAGTGATACACCCCACTGTGGGACCAGCACGGGTATCTATGGTAGGGAGCCGATCGATGGGGAGTAGTGGGTACACCTAATAAAGATAGGGGCAGACGGCACCTATGTAGGGGTACACGAAACTACTGGGTAAGAATTACTGAGTACACCTAGTGGAGATAGGGGCAGACGGCACCTATGTAGTGGGCTAGGAGTACATGAAATTATTGGGGGAAATTTTCTAAGTCCTTGGAAGGGATCAACCTTTAAGTAGGAATGACTGGTGTGGTGCAGTTAGTAATTATCCTTGGGTGGGTAGATGCGTCCTGACGGTTATCTTAGTTCATCCTATGTTGTTGGCTATTTAGTGTAGTCATTATCCCCAAAGGTACCGTACCGAGTTCATATCATACCCTAATTACTTTAATAATTGTATTGTTAAGGTTATAGGGCTCACTCAGACTTATGTCTGACCCCGTTGTTTTTATCTTTTTCCCAACCCTCAGGTCCTACGGTGGATCCTAGCGGTAGTAGAGCTTGATCGGATTGCTGTTCCAGCCTTTGGGGAGCTTGGGTAGATGTAAAGCTCCAGTTATCCAGTTATCTTTTCTTTTGTCATGGCTATTGTATGAGAGAGTGGGATTATGTACTTCTTTATTTTGACAGATATTGTACTTGACTTTTATCATGGCTTTATGATGTAACCAGACATGTTTATTTCCGCTGTTATGAGATGATGTTTTAAATTTCAAGCACTATCTATATCTGTCTTGGTGTAATTTTTCTGTTCTATATTCACTAAAATACTCCACCGATGCTATGACATTCCCTTAGTGAGTGACCATAGCGGGTGTGGGGTGTTACAGTATATCTTTTTTTTAGACCGGATCGGCTTAAATGAAACCGCATGAAAAATTGACCATTCACTAAGTTGTTGAAGAAATTTGCTTTTGCTCTCAAACATCATACTGACTTTGAAACCATTCTGAACACAAGCCGATGAGAAAATTTCATTGTTGAATTGCATATTAGCAACCACAGATCTTGCCAACATTTGTGCATTACACAAATCATCATCCAATGGTACGTCGAACACCGGCTCCGGCTCCTCGTCATCACTATCTTCCGGAGCGTTGTCTTCGCCTTCGAAATCAAAATTCAGGGGAGCATTGTTTACTTGCATTGAATCAACCCATGATGTGTCATTATCAGGAAGGCTAACAACGTTCATGCTATCAAGTGAAGGATCCGGATTTAACTCGTCCAGGTCTAGTTCATCTATTTTCATATCCACGTCGGGAATATTTGGTTCTACGTTGGATTCGGCTTCGGTAGCTTGTGTCGGATACCTGAGTACTCAAGTGGCATATTTTTGAGTACATTTTACTACACGACATAATTTTTACATCAATAACACAAGTAACTTGCTGTTGGCTCACGTGATTAACATCGGAGGGCGTTGGGTGCATCAGAGCACATTGGTAACTTGTAGACGGTCCGGCTGTAGTTTGTATTGCGAAGTAATTCAAAAAAAAAACCTACAATGGTAACATACATCAATTTTTTTTAATAATACACAAAACAATGGTGATATTATCCAATAGGAGAATTCTACAGTTCGAATTACCCTTGAGTCATATTTGGACAGTATCCTGCATCGGATACGGATAGCCAGGTTGCAAATTCACGAATGGATTCAAACCAAAACACAATTGTTGTTGCTCATAAGTAGATTTGCTCATAGCCGGATTCAGATGGTATGCTGCAGGAGCCGGAATGACTGGGTTACATGTGGCTCTGCCGACAATCTCCTCTCTTTCATTACAAATAATTCAATAGATTTTGATACGGTGGACAACATAATTTCAACATCGGTATCGTCAAATAATTCAATAGATTTTGCCACGGCGGATAACATAATTTCAATATTGGCATCGTCTCCAATTTTAATTGCCTTAGATCCCGAATCGGTCGGCCAATTGCAAACTAACTCAATGTCTAACTCATCCGATTTAATTTTAATAGCTTTATAGACAGCCTCCTTCAATTGTACAACGTTTGATCCTTTCAAAACTTTTGTCGGTTTACTAGATCCACCATTATATGTTCCACATTTATGTTCATCAACAACCAATTCTCCGTCATAATAGCATATAGTAGTAATATAGTTTGGCGCCATTCTACGTTAAACGCAAGTTCATAAAAACTTAGATTGAATAGATCTAAAAAAAATAGAAAAACAAACCCATAACTTTCGATAATCTTACAAAAGACAAACTCTTTTACTTCTCACTTAGATACGCAAGAAAAGATTCTTATTTTGTTGAATAAAAATGAAGGATCTGTAGTTTTTAATTTAGCTTTTGGGTTCTTTTAGAGAGAAGTGAAGAATGAGAAATGGAGAATGAGTAAATAAAAGAAAAGAAAGTTATATTCTCTCTGTAATTCTCCTGGGGCGCAATCCTGGATTGCGCCCCGAGAGAAAATTACTATATTCTCTTTTGGCGCAATCCCGGATTGCGCCCCAGCATAGGGGATTGTACAGAGAGCTAAAGGCTCTCTGTAAATATTTTGGGGCGCAATCCTTAATTGTGCCCTAAAGAAAAAATCGTTTTTAAATCTACTGGCGCAATCCAGGATTGCGCCAGTATTCTTGCCTTGGCCTGGTCAAGGCTTACGTGACTAAAAGGGGCCTATATTTTCAATATTTTGCAAAAAGGAGCTAAAAGTGGGGGAAAAAAATAGGCCAGAAATGAAAAATGCTCTTTTTGATACTATAATAATCATAAATGATGTTGACTTCTCAACATTGGATATTTCTGCATCAAGTTTTGGGATGGGTAAAGGGAGTCAAATCAACTGTCCTCCATTTGTAAGGATGTGCACAGCTAGCTACTCAGTCAAACATTTGATCTGATGCTTTATAAGAACTCTACTAAAGAGACAACTACAGAACCTTGGGACTTCATGCTTGAGTTTAAAATGGAGAGTAATAAGCATTAATACATTTCAGCTTTTGATAAAGATCATTATAGCGTAGTTTCTTGGTTTTTTTATGCTAAAACCTATTTTGCATTTCTTTAACATGAAAGTGGTTTTTACAGTTTTCTTCAATTACGGAAAAAATTACTTTTCCGTGCTCCTTTAATGAAAAAACATATAATACAACAATCTAGAACAATCTAAAATAATAAATATGATTTCTATTTTTATTTTTTCATTTTTACGAGGGCTTAACTATTTTTTTATTAATGAAACCCAGTCATCGTTATTACTATTAAAAGGTTAGCTATGAAAATCGTTTTATATATCTATTATTATGATAGTACCCTTATCCTCAGTATTTGTCTGCATTTCATTGTATGTAGTTGATTATCTCATTTTATGAAAGCATATGAGCTTTTCTACTCAACTTTGGTCAGGAAACAAGATTTATGAACTCAAGTTTAAATTGTAGTATTATGATTTATTAAGTGATATTAAACAACTATATTGAAAATTTATTGAGTATAGGATAGCATCAAAAGCATTGAAGCTGAAAAAAATGATACTGCAAAAAAGCTTGCTCCTTGGATCCAAATAGCAATAGTACCGTCAAGTTTTAACGTATTTTTCAAAGAATATGTCAGTTTTTTTTTAATTTGGAGAATGTCCCATTCTTCTACAATTGTTTCAAAATAATCACCCATGTACTTTTATATGCATCAAATTTCAAATATTGTGTGCATTGTACAACATATATTTACAAACGTTTGTAGTAACAAATGGTCATGCATGCATCTTTTCATAACATATAATTTATTAATATCACAACTACTATTTACCTAAATTATGCATATATAACCATTAGTATAAAACTTTGAATGTATCTGCCCTGGAAAAACACATAAAACGATGTTACACAGGTGACTCCAAGGTTTATCCCATCCAAATGTAATCCCACCTGAATCATTTTATAGGAAGTTGTTAATGTGATGAGTAGATTTAATTAGGATAAACATGTACAATCATGTATTTATGACATGTGGTGGAAAGGCCATGGACTTCAAATCAAACATTTTAATAATATCATTCTACCTTTGCAATGGTGTAATATTGAAATACGAAATGAAATCATGGACCAACATTAGAAGTCTGAAAATATACAATGGGAGCATACTTGGGTTGATGTATGCTTTACATATATGTATTACATCTAAAAAGTTTTTTTTATTTTGTATGTAATTTAAACTAGGCAATTATATCATTCTTTGACCTTCTCAATTAACCTTCACAACTTATTATAGTTAAAGACATTCGTGCTAGATAAGTACAACATGGAAGATATAAGTTATTTCTCCTAATCGTTAGTTCTAGCCTCATTTTTACACATTTTCTTTTTTTGGTTGGTTTGCAAATATTTTGGCATCAAACATATGAAATTTTATAACCTTGATAGCTAAAATTGGACAGTACAAAGTTTAATTTGGTGTTCTCTTTGTGTTAGTATGGATCAGTCAACTATTAGTGTAAACTGAATCAAGTTGACACTACTTTTTGGAATTTGGCATTATATATTTATTTATTGTTATGCATATCTATGTATCATTGGATTCTACAATTACGAATGGTGTACGTTGGAGAATGGAGTTTTGATGACAACAACCTTATTTCAATATTAATTGATTATAAAATATACACTAACACTTCTGTCTAGAATATATATATATATATATATATATATATATATATATATATATATATATGCACGCATATGCAGGATTTATATACATGAATTATTACTGAAGACTGTACAGTTTAAAGATGTTAGAGATTCAGAATTCAGAGAAATTTCAAGACTCATGAGTATTCAATATTTCAAGAGTTCAAGATAAATACAGTTATAAAATATAGATCATGTAAGACTCTGAATAGCACTCCAGGTTCAAATTCAAAATAATTTCAAATTCTATCTTCAATCTCTTTCTTCTCTATTTTACTTTCTATTTTTATTTGATTATAAACTTAAATTTTATAGATTTATACTTTATAAGTTTTATATATTTATATTTTACATTTATGTAGTTTTGAACTCTATAATTAATAAATATGTTTATATAGTTTATATTTATGTTTTCATATGATTTTCTACTTTATAATATTCATTTATAACAATATATTCTAATTCAAGAATTTCCAGAATTATATATATATATATATCAAGACACTTGAAAAATGTTCAAATTTCAATTTTACACATATATATGTCGACATACATATATATACTTGTCGACATATAACTGTCATTTTTTCAAATTTGAAAGGAAGTGTCTTCTCACTATTTGTGATGGTTCTGAGACTTGCAACCTTTCACACATTATAAAAGGGCTAATTACGAATTTTTAACTACTCCTTATTCTCTAACTTCATTCCCTTTCATTACACCATTATTTCTTATCATTTTTATGATTTCTACACCTATACTCTGTCGAATTTAATTCTGTTTTCACTAATCTTCTTCTCTCTACACTCTCTACTTATTAGTCTCTGAATCAAGTGCTATTGAAGAGTTATAGGGATGTTTGTAATTGTTTGGGATGAGTAAAGGAGTCAATGGTATCCCTTGTAGCCATGAAATCAAGGACGGATAATCGGTGGTATCCCTTGTAGCCGTGAAATCAAGGAAGGTATACTTGATCAAATGTGTTTATGTGTGTGGAAGCAGTGGTATCCCTTGTAGTCATGAAATCAAGGAGGGTTGTAATTAGATATTGATATAGTAATAAAACTCTGCGCAATCCAGCGTTGCGTTAGACTGGACGTAGGAGCAATTCCGAACAAACATAAAATCCGGTGTGTTCTTTCCTTTTCTGCACTTTAATTTTGTTTATCACTGCATTTGTGTTTGATTCTATGTCTGTGATTGTTTCTATGGTGTTTGATTCATATAACAGTTCATATAAGTATAGATTTCGTTTAAATTCTCAAAAACACTATTCACCACTTCTAGTATTTGTTTTGCCTTAACGATCCATTCCACAATCCCTAACAATTGGTATCGGAGCAAGGTCTCTCAAAAAGATCATAATCTAAATTTTGAAATAGTGATAATGGCAGCCAACACTGGTAAAAATAATAGTCTTTTGTAGAGGGTCAATCCACTGTTAGACCACCACTGTTTAATGGTAGTAATTATTCATATTGGGCATGTAGAATAAAAATATATTTACAGTCAGTAGGATTAGACACATGGAACAATACACAAAATGAATTTTTTGAACCCACAACTGCTTTTGCATAACGAAAAAATGAACAAATGATTGCTGCACCAAGCAATCCTAAAGCCATGAATATGTTATTTTGTTCATTATATAGGAATGAGTTTAATAGAGTGTCAATATGTAAAACTCCTTATGAAATTTGGAGAACTTTACAAGTGACTCATGAAGCAACTAGTAAAGTTAAACTGTAACGACCCGAATTTTTGGTCAGTTTATTTTAAATGTTTAATATTTTTTTAAATATTGGGTTGCTTATATAAATTGATTTTCATATTGAGTTATTGATTTAATAATCCAAATACGATCTATTTCGAATATATAGTATTAACGTAATACGAGAATCTAAAATAATTCAATACGAAATTTAAAATGATTCAAAAATAATTCAGATAATTAACTGAAATCTATTTGAATAGAAATGACAATAATAATTATTTATTTTCAAGGGATTAATTGTTTTAAATTTAATACATATCGATTTAAATTTTATATCTTCTCCTTATGATCGAATTGGGTTTCAAAACATGTCCCAGTGTGCTCAGAACAATGGTATAACGCTAGAAACATCAGTTATTCTGTTTCAATTAGAGTCCAGAACCCCAAAATATATTATTATAAAAATTAAATAGAGAAGTATGAAATCACCTCAGCAAAATAAAATAAAATAAAAATATAATTCCTTCCTCCTTAAGTTAATGGAAAGTACATTGTAAACCTATAACCTGTATTTACCATACGCAAACAAATTTATTTAATGGCCAGCTGTTATTTCTCTATATAATCGCGATGACTTCCTCCTCTTTTATTCTTTTTAGTTTTGTTCTCAGAAACAATCGAAGCTCCTCAAATCAAATAAAAATAGAATGGTCGCTCACAATAAATTCCAAAATCGGATCGACCTTCCATCGAAGAATCAAGTGTATCACATATCAGTAAATTGAACAAATTTCGGTGTGATACAGTTCGATATCGTGAGGCTCCTAGAGTCGCAATTTCTGTAACGGGGTTTAACAGTTCTTCGCTCGAGCCTAGGGTATGGTTTTGGGTGAAGTCGCGGTAACTATCGAAGCATCGTCATGATGAAGAAACCGCGATGGCCAGGGAGGGGTTAAGTTCGGCGATAAGGGTTGCAAGTTGAGTTGAGTTATTGTTGATAGGGGATTTAGGTGATGTGTGGTGGCTACTCGCATTGATTTCTGCAGCAGAAGGTCACGATTTATTTCCTAGTGTATATCGAGTTTGATTTGTGTTTCGTGATTTCTGGTAGCGTGATGTTCGACAATTATTAAGGCTAGAAAGGGTTGCGTGTGGTCTGTAAGGGCGTGGAGAAGACTGGGTATGAAATTCAAGGTGGAAGTGAGGAGTTGGATATCATGGATTGTGGAAAGCTTCTGTCAGGACAATGAGGCTAAAGTTTGAACCATTCAAATGCAATGTAGAAGGTGGGTTCGACAGTAATGCTGATTGAAAGAAGGTTGGAGCGATTGTATATAGAATTTTCAGTGAGGTTGGAGTCGGGTTTTGGATGATATAGCAGTAGGAAAGCAGCGTGCATGGGTAATTTGAAGGAGATGAGTGCTTCTGGATTAGGTAATTTACCTTTTACAATTTAAATTAAGGAAATACAATTTTGAATTGTACTATTAAAATCGTTGGCATAAACAATGCAATATTTTCTTTTATACGAGGTCCAAAATATTAACACAAGTCAAATTGGGCTCGTAGTGGGAAATGAGATTCGTTAGGAAAATTTTGGGATCAACTGGAATCAGAATGGATCGGAATAGAACACAGCGAGTAAATCTCACTCAGATTTTATATTAAAATTTATTTGTATCGTTAAAAATATTTGTTGGTTGTTTGGTTGCATTTAAATATTGTTGTGGCTATTAAATATATATTAGTTATTTAGGCTTGGTGTTTGTGGCTATTATATACATTGGTGGTTGGATATTTCCCGCAGTACCATTAGCGGATGCCCGCAGTATAATTAGCACATGACCCTATACGCCCTACAATATGACAATGGATGACCTATTATACCGCGATATCCTGCCTTGAAGCAGGATGGGTATTATTTATGTTAGCTAGCATCTGTGGATGTAGGAAAACGGGTTGGAGGGATCCAACTGGGTCGCTCTAAAATATTATTATTTGTTTGGTTTCAAATATGTTATCTTATATATTGTATTAGAAAAACCCATGGTTGATAATTTGGTATTTTGGATGTTTGAAATATCATTGGGCGTAAAAGGTGATTTATAAAAATATCGTAAAAAGGGTTTTGAGATTTAATAAGGAAAATTCTACTTTTTTAGAAAAATAAATAGAATTTGAATTTTCAAAAGGTCTATAGAAATATTAACTTGTTTCGAATATATAAAACAAGTGAATTTATAAACGGTGTTTATAAATTAAATAATGCGGGGAATTGAAATGAATTTATAAACAGTGTTTATAAATGAAATGGATGATTATCATTGGATAATTGGAGAGTTTAAATTTCATATGTGAATTTAAAAATAAGAATTAGAAATAGTTTTAGATAGAAAGCAATGAAATATATTCCGATGTTCGGAATATAAATGTAATTGGAAAATTAAATTAGATAATGTTGAAATTATAAAATAAGCTATGTCTAGAAAGGATATTAGAATTGTATTAAATATAAACTAAGGTTTAAAATTTAATATTAAAATAGGTTCTATGTTATATATAGATAAGTTAAAATAAATAGAATATTCCAAAATAAGATTTCGATTTTTAAATAGACTTCAAAATGGAACTTGTTGAATATATATAACAAGTAAGTTTATAAACGATGTTTATAAATGGGGTGAATTAATTATCAAGAGATAATTTATCATTTTAAATTCAAGTATGAATTTAAAAATATATTTTGAAACAATTTCGAAAAAAGGAACGATAGTTTTTATTCCAGAATTTGGAATATAAAACGAATTGAGTTTAAATAGATTTTTGAATTGAAACTTGTTTAATATATAAAACAAGGAAGTTGAATTTATAAACGGTCTTTATAAATTTAGTGATATAAATATCATTTGATAATTTAGAAATTTTAAATTCAAATATGAATTTAACCGTGAATTGGAAATCGTTCCAGCAAGAAAACGACGGATTTTATTTCGATATTCGGAATATAAATTGAACTGAGAAAATCCAATGGATTTATAATTAGAATTCGATTATATCGATTTTTACAAATAATTTATTTATAAGAGAATTAGAAATCAGTATAGAGGATTTAATTATAAATAAATTACAACTAAATTATAAAATAATTGACGGTTAGGGAAAATCAGAAATATTAAGTTGAATTTGGAAAATTGTTTTTATTTATATTAAAATATATTTGAATGGGGTTGAAGTTTGTTTATAAACAAAGTTTAAACATTTATATTTAAATATAATTAAAACGAACTCGCCGCAGCACGGTAGTTCGTAAATTGGTGTTTTGAACTTCAATTAAGTATATAGAACTCAATTAAAGTCAAAATTATTTGAAACAAGAATCATCGGGACCGATTTGATAATAGTTTTCTAATGGAAAAGAAAAATTTGGATTTCATCGAATAGATTTTGAGTTATGTCAAAATCAATTTTCTAGAAAAACAACGTATATAATAACCTGGAAAATCTGAACCAATTTAAAAATTTAATTTTGGCAATTTTGATGAATTTTGAATATTTAAAATGAATTATTTTAAATAATTACGACGAGAAATTTACTTTGAATAGAATTAGAACGTATATATTTATTTGAATCGACGTTAGAATATAAATATTTATTTTTAATTATAAATGGAATTGAAAATGGCGCGGTGGTTTGAAAATTCGATTTCAAATTTCAAATGAATGTAAGTGATTCAAAATAATACGGATTTTAGCAAAACCAAAAATATTAGGATCTATTTGAAAATATCTTTCCAATGAATCTGAAAAATTGAAATTTCATAGTGGGAATAAAAAGTTATGCCCAACTGAAAATTCAGAATAGTCGCTATGGAAAATATAGCCCTTAAAAACGGAAATTTTGCAAACGACCTCCGTTTTCGATGAAACCACTATTGTTGGATCCGGGATGTCAAATTATTGCTAGATTCCAAAATTCATAATTTTTGAAATCAATATGTGAGCGTGGCGAAGTAAAACGTGTTTTAACATTTCAATCAATTTGGATCGACCAGAAAATGACCATTTTTCAAACGGTCTTCAAATTAGATGAAATTAGTTTTGTTAGGACTGTATCTTCAATACGAAGGTAGAAATAATTTTTCTGAAATATTCAGAATCAGTATGTGGCTCCGGTAAATTGAAATGTCCATTTGAATTATATATATATATATATTTATATTTTAATTTAAATGGAAACTGATCGAAACGATAGAATTGGTTTACGAAACCTATCCCATTGTGTTCAGGATGGGGGTAATTAGCTAGGGGTGACAGTCGTTGGGTTCAGATGGGAGTTCGTATCAGTAAACAATTTTTTTGAAGAAATTAAATAAATCAAATAATAATAAAACATATATATATATATATATATATAATTTTCTTTTAAAACCTAACCCTCTCCCATAAATTTCTAAGCCGCCTCTTTATAAAATCGATCCCTGCTTCAACCCCTCTCCCAAAAACCCCGTCGCAACTGCCAACCATGTCCTTCCCATCGATCGGGCCACTGCCCCAGCGGTCGTCGACCTCTCCCCGTCACTCTCCAACCGTCGCCCCTCTATTCAAATCCTCCTTCCCCAAATTCGAGCATCGCCCCCGCTTCAATCCCGATGCCGCCACGTTAGGCACGCTGCCCACAGCACCGCCGACGTCCAAGGCCGAGCAGTACCCCCCTCCTCCGATGATGATGCAACATCCCCCTCCTCTGTAAAGATCGAATAAATAGTGAGTTTTTATCTTCAACTTTATTTATTTATGTAAAGAAAAAGATGATCTTTTTATGAATAACCATTCCATAAAGATGAGATTTTTAATTCTATAAAGTTGAGATTTATAATTAGAAAAAGTTTAGAGTTTATGTAAGAAAAGATTATATATATTTTATATAGAAAAGTAGATTTTACGTAAGAAAATATTATATATATTTTAGATAGAAGATTAGATTTTATATAAGAAAAGATTATATGATTTTTATATAATAAAGGTAATAAAAATATGATTTTTATATAATAAAAATATGATTTTTATATAATAGAGATAATAAGAATATAATTTTTATACGATGGAGAATATAAAATTTTGATTTTTATATTTGTAGCGATATAAAAATGTGATTTTTAATATAAACATCATATTAAAAATGTGATTTTTAATATGAACAGCATAGAACAGACTACGTTAGAATTCTAGCCAAATCCAGACGGTTCAGAAAGTCAGAAATAAAACTGGCGGAGTGGAACCCGAAGATGAGAACTTCTCATTTTGAATTTTATTTTCTAGTTAAAATATATACTAGGATGCGGACGATTCTTAGCAGCACCCGACACCCGTTATCCACAGACCATGAACGACTTGTTTGTTTGTTTGACTGTGTGGTGAAAATTGATTGTGTAATATGGAATGGAATAAAATATTTTATAGTTAAAAATATAATTTTTAACGTGTATATGAATAAAATAAATATCCATGAACAAATCGGACGATTTGTTTATGTACACACATTTGACTGATATTGATTGGGACGATAAATTTTACACATCGCCCAACTGCACAAATAAAATTCATTTTTGTTGTTTGAAACCCCACACGGGAATTGGGATGATATATGACATACACTAGTCCTAATAATTAGTTGTATGTCGATCGATTGATTGACAGGCTGTTATAAGCGTTGAACATTTATATTTGTTGCTTATGCAATGTAGAATGCACTTTGGATGATGGTTGACTGTGTTAGATTGTTGTTGTATGCATGTGTGTATGAAATCCATATAATCAAATTATATGGTAATTGATTGTGTCTGATTCCAGTTCAATAATAATATTTTTTTTTTAAAATAACGAATATTTAAACTAATGAATATTTTAAAATAATATTCAGTAAATGATTGAAATATGATGTTAATGTCCGATTTGGGATGGACACGAAAATATTTAAATATATATAGCCATGTTGATTAGATCGACGCCATTTTGATGTGAACGATATTTATATCGATTTTATTCATTTTTATAATGAATATTGAAAAGGAACTGATTCCGAAATATAATGTTTTGAAAATATTATCATTTATATATCGATGATATGGAATATTCAATTTTGATTTGAAATTGAATATAAAGTTGAAATCATTTTGAAAACGAATTTAAAACGATTTATAAAATATGTTTTAAATGGAAATCGATGAAATATGTATTATGTATTATATATATATATATATATAATATAATGGCCTGAATAGAACGCGCCGCGCTGCGACAGTTCGTGAATTTCGACCATTGACTTCGAATGGACATTGCAGGAGATACGACCGTCGGATTCTCCTAAAACCGGAACCATTAGGTTTGTATCGAAATGTTCTTTCTAAGAATATTAGAAATTAAAAATCTAACGGTTGGATTTGGAATTATGTCCAAATCAAATTTGGAAAAGGTCGTTGTAAGTGCAGTTCGATGGCCGTTTATGGAAATCAACCGTACGTGCCTTGATAAAATTATTAAAAATATCAATAATTAGTGTAAAATCATAAGAAATGATTTAGAAAGAAATGGGTATGAAAAATTCCATATTTGAAAAGATAAAAATAGTTTTTTATCGAAATGTACTAGTTTTGAATTAGAATAATAAATCCAATATTTTTAAAATAAATAAATTGGATTTGAAATGGTTTTAAAAATAACCAGAATTTCCAATAGATGGATTGGAATGGATTTGAATCAAAATAATCATCGGAATATTTCGATGTGCGATTCGGGATATACAGATATTGTTATGGAAATTTGGAAGATATATTTTATAAAATATATCGTTTTTTCCAAAACGATATTTGTTCGTTTCATAATTTGATATTGAATATAAGCCGATATATTTTCTGCTCAGAGCCTTGTATTTAATATCAAATTGGGTTTCTGGGTTTGTCGTGAATGGTATCTTTAATAATACTGTTATTAAACCCAATAGAGTTTAGGAAATCAGAATCTGACTGGAGATTAGTTAAGTTGAATGGTTTACTGGGTGTTGATCTGATGTTGGTTTCGGCCTTCGGGGTTAATACTTAGGGAATTGTTCTCTTACTAATTTACAGTTAGAAACTGATGGGATTTTGGGTTTGTCGTGAACTGTGTTTTAAACGACACTGTTCTTTAACCTTGGGTGAAAAGAATAAATCTTTTAATTAAGGTTTGAAGAAGAATTACCAATTAATTAACATTTAATTGGAACTGAAAATAGAAGGTGAATTGGGTTTATTGTGAACTGCGTTTTTAAAGACATTTGTTCTTTAACCCGATTTACGGTAAAATGCGATTTTGAATTTATAAATCTTTTTATTAAGATTTAACGGAAATTTTCCAAAGTAACGGTTTTCCAATTTAATATATTAAATTGGAATTGAATGGAATTCGATTGGTAATAATCGAAGTGAACTTCTGCGGAGGAAGGCTGTTAATACATATGGAATTTAGAAGGTTTTGCCGTTATTCCATTTATGTTATTGGTCGGATACGGATTGTGATATCGATTATATATCGATTTGTTTTCCATGAAGATTCAATTGTTAATGGAATGTGATTTTGGGTTTGTCGTGAATAGTATCTTTAATAATACTGTTCATAGACCCAATGGAGTTAAGAAAATCAGAAACTAACTGGGGATTAGTTAAGTTGAATGGTTTCCCGGGCATTGATCTGATGTTGATTTCGGCCTTCGAGGTTAATACTTAGGGAATTGTTCACATGCTAATTTACGGTTAAGGGTGGATGGAATGGAATGTAATTTTGGGTTTATCGTGAACCATGTTTTAAATGACATTGGTTCTTTAACCCAGTTAAAGAAAGGATACGATTTCCCAAGTTAAACAATCGTTAATATTGATTTTTGGGAAGATTAGAACCAAGTGGAGTTTTAATGCATCTTTAATTAGGTTGAAATGATATCTAAAGGAAGATTAAAGAATAAATTGGAAGAATTTATCTTTGATAAAATTAATGGGAACCTTTCCCAAAGTATAAGAATATTTGAATAAAGAAACATTCAGGATTAGAATGAGGCGTATGTTGTGTTTTTATATCACTTGTTTATTATATACGCGAGTTTTCCAGAAAGACCGGGTTTATCCCATTCTGAATAACTAATTTGACAATGTGTTGATGGTTGAAGACCGGAGGTTTTCACATCGTTTGGATGAAAACTGATGTCTTGATTTGGGCCGTACACCCAAGACGAGGTAATAAGTGGTGATCGTCCAGATGTACTTGGAGATCGATGGATATGCGAGGGCCTCTCCCCTGTATTGGACATGTGGGGGAGGAATAAGGTGCCTCCGGTTTCGTTCAGTCTTAGAACAAACTTGTAAATGGATATGTGTCTTACATCAGATTTCATTCTGTGTGATTGATGGACATAGGTTGCATAGCGTGAATTAGCTGTGTCGCATGCTGAGATGCAAATGATCAAGGCTTCTGTTGAAAAGCAGAGCCTTGTGGTTGATGATAAAGCATGGATTTAATACAGCGTAGCTTTGTGTAGCGTTAATTCGCGAGCCTCGCACCCTGGTGTAAACCAAAAACAGGAGAGGACCTCAGGGAGGGCATGCGTTTCCTTCTAGCTAGGAGTGGTGTCAATAGTTTTACAAGCCCTGGCAAGTTTGACTCATGTTGTTGTTGGAATGCGAGGCGCCTCGGTTATATCGGTCGTTCCGGGGCCGATAGTTTGGAAAGGATATGACCCGTTTATGCCCCATAGGGCGGGGAAACGCATTGTTCAGGAATTTTAATCCACTCCTTGTGGACCGACCCTGACGATCTAAGGGCTTGACTTAGTACTTGCCCTGAGACTCGGGCTAGACAGTCTCGAAGCGGTAAGGACGATCCCTTGCCTTGGTTTACAGATGGAAATCCAACTTCCAATATGACATTTTGCGGTTTTGATTGTAGAGCCTAGTATTGGCGACATGATTCATGGTACCCATGTCGTCTATGATTAATACTTATGATTGAAATTGTTTTGGCACTATACACTTATAGTAATAATAAAATATGAAATTTCATGTATCAAGCATTCTTTGGCTATTATAAGGTAAAAACCTATCCTCCGGCTTGCGTTGCATTGTGTGATGGGACATGGGTCTTATAATAGCTTCATTGTTCTTTATTTAGCATTGCGCTGTTTGTTTTATGCATTGGTATTCTTGGGAGGAAACCCGTTCCGTGTTATACGGCGTGGTCCCTTGATTTACCTGACTTTACAATAAAGATTAATAACTGTTTTAGTTCTCACACCAGTCGCATGACTGACCTGGAGTTTATTGTTTTAACCTAAACTCTGGGTGCCCCTATTTTCCACATGGGCAGCAAGTGGTTTAGGTTTTGCAGATTTATATTCACAGGATCCTGATTTACAGCTAGAATGATATTCGGAAAGCTCTGTATCCGTATATTCTTTTTAGTTGTGTTTTGTATTATTTTCCGCTGCATTGTAATGTATTTTAAATCTCTGATGTTTAGTAAATGCATAATATTTATTCATACTCTGTATATTCTTGTATTCTGATGAAATTGTTGTAATAAGCAATGAAATGTTCTTCTGTTTGTGTTCTGATTCGTCTTGTTCTCAAAGCAATCCGGGCTTTCCTTCACGGGGAAGTTACGGGTTCTTACAGCGTCATAACCATTATAAAACCATAACGATTTATTTAAAGAATAAAAGGACTTTAAATAAATAAATTTCCGAATTTCCATTAGAAAAATCCAGACTTGAGATATAAAATAAATATGAACTCAAGTAGGGTAAGTGAACTGATTTTTGTAACAAAAAATAATAATCAGTTTTTCAATTGTTAAATAGAATTAACTAATTTGAAGAATAATTAGTTAATGAGATGTTGAATCAAAATTGGACTTGGGATAAGTAAAAGATGTTTGTAAATTTATATTCAGAATCGAATATGAAACTTGAATTAAAAAATGGAATTCGATTTTTATAAGCGAATTAAAATATATTTGAACATGATATGTTCAAACTAAAGGGATTTGGAAAAGGAGCTAATTAAAAGAATAAATTAGCGAATCGAGTTAAATATGACCAGATTTAGTTAGAATAAATTGGAAACAGGTGAACATGTGTTAAATAGGTATGGAATGAAGTGTATGAAGATTATAATTCCAGTGCCCGACATAAAGGTACACGTTTAAATTCCATATGATATTTTATGCACCGAATCAGCAAGCCACTTGGATTTTTAATTTTCTTTTTAAATGAAAAGGACCTAGAGAGGCGAGTTGAAGTTTGAGCTATTAACCGGTACAAAGGAGGTGCTGGCGAAATTTTCTAGAAATTTAAGAAGTTAGAATATTTTTAAGGAAATTTGATAACTAGAAATCAATATATCGATATATATAGAATTTGATAAGGAAACGAACTTAAAATAGAATATTATAAACAAAAAGTAAATCGATAATTAAATCTGGTAAAAATAGTAACATTTTAAAAATGAGTAATTGGTTTATATGATGTTGATTATTCGAGATAAGTAGTCTTGACCGTTTTGAAGTTAACAACGTTATTCAATCAAGGTCTGAGAGGTACTTATACCCCAACTTGATTGATTTCATTATCAAACAATAAATAGCAAGATTTAGGCGAAGATTAAATGTTCTGAATAAGATTTAGTTGAATGCAATATTTTGGATTATTGTAACAATGTTTTACACAATATTCGTTTTAACCTAGAAAAGTGGAATTTTGGAAATATAATAATAAATATTTCCTAAGTATAAAAATGAACGGTCGTGAAAGAGATAAGTAATTGGAATGTTCTCCAATTATAATTATAAGATAATTTATAAGTATAGAAAATTAAAGAAGGGAATATATGGAAATGTTTTCCAAATAGCGTAAGAATTCAAGAGGATTGTTGGAAATGTCGGATTAACAAATATTGATAAGGAAACAAAGAAGTGATTTGAATTAATAAAATATTAATTTAGGGGCCCAGTGATTGGTTGATGCTTTGGATGGATGTTTTGTTTTTATTTGATAGTTAAATAACCGACTATAGATGTTTTTGACTATCGTTGTCAGTATGGAGAGACCGGTTGGATCATTATTCGAGAATCACTCCATACTGGCAATAGCGTTGCGAATCAGATTATATGAAGATTATCTAAGATGGAGTAAAGTGCAAGGGCTTTTTCTGTTAATCCTAGGTAGGAATTGCCTAAGACGGATGAATGGAAATTGTTCCTTCGATTTCGTTCAATCTCAAAACGAAGCGTATGGACGAATGTCTAATGGAGTATTTCCAATGATCACATATGTTGGTCTGTATAAATATATATGGTGGCCGAGAATTTATTCTCTTAGCATAATATCCAGAATATATTTGTGCAAAACAACTAATGATTAACAAATCTGACAATGTGACAATCAAAGTGATTGTTCTATCAATGGATGACAAGTAATCGTAGCCTCAGGCCTCAACAACCGGGAAATGACAAAAATCGGGCAAGCAGCATGGATAAGTGGTTAGCTCCCAATTAGGGAGTATCATCACCAATCTAAAGAAATTTATTTCATTCCTTATTCTATTCGATACTGTCCCATTCGGGAAACGGTTTCCGATCCCAACCGTTGGTGATATACATTTAATATACTTAACCGAAATGAGTGGTCGTTCATGTGTGGTCAGGTTACAGTATGTTCTTGCTGAACCCAGTGTATTTTACTCTAGAGATACACTATCGGAAGGTGGTTCCATACCTTGTCATAGTTGGAAATTCATTACCCAATAAGTGCTTGCAGTTTTGACTGTATATTATATATATGTGGAACATGAGATGCAAACATTCCACTAGATTGTTATTTATTTAATTTAGACACTATTATAATATCAAAAGAGTTTTGATATAAAGATTTTTTTTGGATTCTCATAAGGGAAAAACCCGTTCCGTGTTATACGACGTGGTCTTATGAGATATCGTTTATTTTCTCAAACTGTTTAAAATTATTTACTCGTACTAGTCCCAAGACTGACCCAGAGTTTATTTTGTTTTGTTTTACCTTAAACTCCTGGGTACCTAAACTTGTATGGGCAATCAAGTAGTTCAGGTGTTTACAGATATACTTGGAGAAGCTTGGAGCAGGAGGCTTCAGCGTTATATAGTATTGTTATTTTCCGCTGTGTTGTAAGTGTTGTACTATGATAATTGTATGTTATACAGTTAAAATTTTGTATTTCAAAAGTTATGATATATTATATTTGGTTCCATTGCGATGTGAGATTCTGTGTTGTTATTTCTGTTCTTCTTCTAACTTTTTCTTTTTTCTTTTCATAATGATTCATATTTCTATGCAATTTAGGTTGGACGTATGTTGTATTCGGTCAACTCAGATAGTACGGATTTGCGGGCCGTTACATAAACAAATTAAAATAGCAATGTAAGTTAATCAGTTTGAATTATTAAAAATGAACGAGAATGAAGAGATAATGCATTCATTAACGCCACTTGGAAAAACCTATTCTGAAACAGATCAAGTCGGAAAAATATTAAGTTCACTAACTCCAGAATGGGGTCAGAAAACTCTGGCAATTGAAGAAGCCAATGATGTCAATGAAATGAAGATTGAGGAGTTAATCAGAAATTTGATGTCTTATGAAGTCCAGTTATAGAAAGGAAAACATGCCAACTGAGAAGAAATCTATTGCATTAAAAGCAATTGCAAATGATTCTGACTCAAGTAATGAAGATGATGAAGAAACAACTCTTATGAAAAATCATTTTAGAAAATTTTTGAGATATAGAAGGAAAAGTTATAACCAAGGAAGTTCAAGAAGTAATGATGGTCGATGCTAGTATTGCAACAAACCAGGCCATATAAAGAAAATGTGTCCATATCCAGATAAATCGACTCAACAAATGTCAACAACAATTCATCGAAAAAGAGAAAGAAAGCATATGCAGCAACGTTAGATTATTCAAATTCATCATTAAGTGATGAAGAGCCAAAAACCGGAAAAACAAATATATATTTACGACAATGCAGAATTCAGAAAATTTCAAAGAAGAATCTAAAAACCGGGTATGCCTTAATTAATTTTTAATTTTATTTGGTTGAATGGTTGCTTTGTTTGTTTTCTTTGATTTGAATTTTAAATTCTAAAAATTTAAACTTGAAATTTGAAAGTCAAATTTAAAATTTGAATTTTGAAATTAAAAATAATAATATAATAATTAATAACAAATAAAATAATAAAATAAATTGTTTGTGTGTTTGATAGGATTAAAATTATTTCAGGAAATCGCTAAACCTGAAATATAAATTGATAATGTAAATTACATTTTACTAAAATCAAAATTCCGTTGAAGTTGAGTACATATGTCAACATATCTGACCAGTAATTTGAAATTCAAATTATGAATTTCAAAGGCTTAAACTTTCAAAATTCCTTCCAACTTTTCACTAACTCTCAAGGTGTCATTTAAGTCTGAAAAGTTGTGCCTATTCAATTCATATCCATTCAATTTCTATATATACATCTATTTTCTTTACCTTTCATTCACAACTCAAAACAATATTCTTCATATCTATTCTCTTCAAAATTATCAATTCAATGTCTTCCTCCAGTTCATCTCAAAAACTGAAAATAACCAAAACCATCAAAGATTTTCTTCATAATGACAAAGAGGCTATCGAAACCTATGCTAACTACTTAGCAAATGCTAAGGTTAACAAGGTGCTTTCGTCGTCTTTAGCGATTTTCCCTCTTATGAACTTACTTCTCTCTTTGAACACAAAGAGGTCCTAAGTCTAATTGACTCTCGTGACAATGACGAAGTGTGTTATCCCAAACTTGTCACGATGTTCTATGCGAATCTTAATCACGAATTTTACGAAGGCAACGAAGACCAAATTTGGAGCAGAGACACACAAATTGTTCTTGATGCCGAACTCTTAGGCACTATTCCAAATTGTAGAAGCACGGGCTCAGATTTTTTGGATTTTATTATCAAAGAAACTGATTTGGAGACCTATCACAACATATTTGAAGATGATGCTCCAATGGATTTCAAAAATCGCTTTATCCATCCAAAAACAAGAATTGTCAACCTTCTCCTCCAACATACCATCACTCCCCATTCCGAAAACTTTAATAATCCAACTCTCAAAGTCCAAAAAGCTCTCTTTTCTATTATGGGTGGCTACAACACTAATTGGGCCGATATGATCTTAAAAGAGATCAAACCCATATAATTGTCCTCAAGAGGAAACACTCTCTACTATGGTGTTTATTTCACTCGTATTTTCAAATAATTTGGAGTTGATCTTCATGGAGAAGAGTTTGTGGCTAGAAAAATGTTTGACTCATTAAACATTCATCTCATGCAAATTCCTCTCACTTTCAAACCGTATGAGACATTCGAAGCCAAACAAGCTCGAATGCAACAAGAAAAAGAGCCAATTGAAGTCGAAGAAGAAGAAGAGACTTCTTTAGAAAGCGCTGAGTGTCCAACCAACTCTAGGCGCATTTTCAAAGAGACGATTGTTCAAAATCAAGTGAAAAATCATCAACAATCAAAAGAATCAACAAGATACTTTCCAAAATGTCCAAATTCATGGTCAAGATAGGAAGAAAGATTGGAATTTCATCTTTCTCATCATCATCCGCTGAGAAGTAGCCTATTTAGTTTTATTTATCTTCATGTATTCGTTTATATTTCCTTGTATTTGCTTTCGAATCTCGTATTTAGTGTGTCTTAATTAATTGGTTGTATTTGCTTTATATTAAGTAATGAATGGAGTTTTATTTCTGTTTAAAATTGTTTTTAAGTTACCATAAAATTAGTTATAGTTTAAAATAAGTTCAAAAGATTCAAAATTTGAAAATTTTCAATATTATCAATAGCATATGTCGACATACACTTATGTATATGTCAACATATAACTGCCAGATTTTCATAATGTTTCTAATTTTAAAATTAAATAACTACTCATGTCCATTCAAAATCCAACGAATTCCAAACCCTATTTAAGCCTTATTTCTTCCAGAAAAAATCATTATTCTATTTCATGTTCTTCCTTATTCATTTCTTTTCAAATCCATGGCAAATCCAATTCATAATCTTAGTGAAAATCTAGAAGAAACCTTGAATTCTTTCAAAAATATTCTCTCTATCATTCTACGAAACCAACGTCATCGTGAACCAAGCCAAACAAAGATGTTTGAGCAGTAAGAGAAACATTTTGATGTAATTCAATAGCTAATCTCTTGTCTTTTCAGAGATAAAGATAATAATCTCGAATAGGATCCACTAACAGAAGAAGAAGAGGATTGGAAAGTCATCAAGAAGGATATCCAATCTTTGGAGAAAACGGTTGGGTTGAAATCCCAAGAAACGTTTAATTGATTGGTATGGTTGATTTGTTTGAATTTGATTTGGATTTTATAACTTAAAACTTGTATATATTAAGACATATGGTGTGTTGTGGTGTGCTTTGATTTGATTTGATTAGATTTGGTTTGTATATATAACATCAAACATATGTAATTATAAAATATAGGCTTTGATTTGATTTGATTTGATTTGATTGGTGTGCTTTGATTTGATTAGATAGTTATACGATTTAGGAGTAGTAATTTTGGAATTTCTTTTTGATAATGCCAAGGGGGGAGAAATTATAAAATATAGACATAGTTTATACGATTCGTATAGACGGGGAGTATTTGAAGGATCATCATCAAAAGATATATATACATGTATGATAATTTATAAACTAAGGTTTTCATCATCAAAAAGGGGGAGATTTTTGGAGAACGGAGTTTTGATGAAAACAACTTTATTTCAGTATTAATTGATTATAAAATATATACTAACACTTCTGCCTAGGATATATATATATACACACACACAATATGCAGGATTTATATATAGAAATTATTATTAAAGACTATACAGTTTAAAGATGTTTGAGATTCAGAATTCAGAGATGTTTCCAGAATCATGAGTATTTAAGATTTCAAGAGTTAAAAATAAATATAGTTATATAGTCTAGATTATGTAAGACTCCAAATAGCACTCCAGGTTCAAATTCAAAATAATTTCAAATTCTGTTTTTCAAATTCTGTTTTCAAATTCTATCTTCAAGCCTTTTCTTCTCTATTTTAAGTTTTATTTTTATTTGATTTTAAACTTAAGTTTTATGTATTTATACTTTATATTTATATATACATTTTAAACTCCATATTTTATAAAGAAGTTTATATAGTTTATATTTATGTTTTCATATGACTTTCTACTTTATAATATTCATTTATAACACTATATTTTAATTCAAGAATTTCCAGAATTATATATATATGTCAAAACACTTGAAAAATGTTCAAATTTCAATTTTACACATATATATGTCGACATACCTATATATGTACATGTGACAACCCCAATTTCGACAGACCGATTTTTTTTTTAAATTCCAATCCATCGAAACTCGGATTGGTTAGCTCTGGTATCCTGCAGAAAAGACACAGACATAAAACATGTCAGAGCTCAAAAATATCTCATAGTGGAATGGATAAAATATAGTATAATTAAAACATATCCTTACCGTATTATTAATACCACCTAACCAATATCCAAAGCTATTATGTCTCTACCACAAATCTAACCTGCGAGTATGTTATGAGGAGGGGGTCAGAACACAAGTTCTGGTGACTGGATTTAAACTATACACTTTGGATAATCCTACATATACCGTTCAATCATGTTATCTTATTTATTAGGTTACTTGGGTTATCAGCACTCAAGGTTTACACACACGTCGTACCCATTTACTTCCCAGTGGATTGACCTAATATAGTGTATATGTAGCTACCCACAATATTGAGGTACACCCCACGGTACCCCATTCGCACGGTCTCCACCGTAACACTATTGAAATATATGCAGTCGCTCATCCTACGCCGTAGTGACGTACAGATAACAATATTACATTCCGCATATATCTATCATTACTATGCTACGAAAATGTACGGACTACCACCTTTGTTCGAATCCGAATTCATACCGGAGTAATGCCCTCAAGCCTACGATACACCTCCCAAAGATGACATGCATGTATCTAGACTGTCCACCATATGTATCTTCAATTGTAGCTCGATGCCTCAATCGCACGTCCTCTAATGTGCACCGAGTTCCATCGAAGGGCAATACAAGAAACATGGAACTCGGTCGGGAGCTTTTCCATATCTGTACAGACTCATCTTTAAAGAGCCTCTATATACAGATATACATAGGGTCTATTTTCATCGTGGCTATGGCCCTACCTCGGCCCCTCTCTCAACTAGTAAAGACTACAACAGCTAAGCGACTGCCCCTACGCAAACAATATAAACATCCATGTGGCGTCTTCCCTCAACCCCTTACCCCGATAGTGAAGGGTGAAATGGTATCTTGGGTTTAGCTCTAGTCTTTCCGCATCCCACTGACTGCCGATGACGACTATCCAACAGTATATTATCCTTGTTGGTCGTGGCCCTCTGCCTCCTCATGAGGCAATCGCTGAACCACCTTGGTGTCACCGCGTCACGGCATTCTGACTGCATAGCTACATCTGTAGTCAAGGCCCACAGACCTAGTAGTTACGCGCAGACCCAACCTCTTCGAGCACAGTCTAAGACATCTGTCACCGCACAGAGGACTACTAGGAGCACCTTACGTACCTTTGGAATCTGCGTGCTTCCCCTACCAGTCCTTTGGAGCCGTCAGAACAATCAGATGAATAGCGCTCCCCTCGTGCCTTATAACACCTCGATGATCTACCCTATTAGGTTATTCACCCTCAACCGTACGGACTTGTCTAAGCGCCTTACTTTAGCATGTTGTTAGACCCTATGTCTAAACATTCTTTTACACGCTTGTCTCACCTCATCAGGTTTTCAGTTAACTTGGTTATTCGTATTGAATTCTTATTCAAATTACCAAGTTTCTCTTGCTTATTAATTTCAGTAACTTAATCCATTTAAGTTTATTAATAAGCCCACAACATGTTATTTTCTAGATTGTGGTCCAATGTCTGTAATCCACAACCCCTTTTTATCTTCTTATTGGTTACATCATCACAATAACATGTTTTACTTAATATGTAATTAAGTATATCCAATTCACATGTTTTCTAATTAACATGTCACTTACCATTTATGATTAAATATAACTTATTTCATCTCATAAGTTTTCCTCATCCTTTCTCATTTAATCATAATTCCATTTTACATTGTCAATACAACTTATCATTGTTTACTTATTAATTTAGTTCTATTAACTAATGCCCATTAATAAGTTTTTCTACCCGTTTATTATAACCTAAGTTATAATTTCCTCTTGTCCCTAGGACAAGCCTGAACATTCTTATAGATTACTTAATTTATAATTAAGTACAACTTCTTATATTTCATATATTTTTTCCCTTTTCTTAACTAGTTTCTGGTTTTCCCCATTTACTACTTACTTAATTTACAATTAAGTGTACCTTAACTCATTTCACCAGTTATACATTTTCCCTATTAGTTTATTATAACCGTAGTTATAATCCCCACTTTTCCCTAGGACAAGTTTACCTATTATACAACATTTTCATTAATGTTATTTATTTATAATAGGTGATTATCATGCCTACAAGTTATGCTTACCTTAAATGGTGTCTTTAATTACATAACTTTATTATTTCTACCATTTATGTATACCATTTGGTGTCTTTAATTACATAACCTTATCGGGCTAAGTTTGCAGGCCTATATGTAAATATTATCCACCCCCTCAGATTTGCTTAGCCCACCCACTGTCCAATCAATTTTACTTAACCCTGACTTTAGTTCATATCCATACAACCCCTATGGATTAGATTAGGATAAGTAGTCCAAATCATTACCATGTCCATTTATGGTTTATAATGGGCTAGACCTCCCACATTAGGCCTACAACTTGTGGATGCTGGATATGCCGGTTGGGTCCAAGCAGACTTCTACCACAAGTTGGGTCTAACCTCGTATCATAGCCCGTTCCGTATTTGCGCACTTAGACCTCTCACATTAGGCTCAACATTAGTGGCTGCTGGATATGCCGGTCGGGTCCGGGCAGACTTCCACCACTAATGCAACCTAACCTCATGTCATAAGTGTAATTGCAATTTCTAATTATAATCCTAGGCATTCATTATTAATCAATTATTTAAACTTATGCCTTTATAGGTGTTAATGCCCATTTACCCAATTATATTCATGATGGATTATATGTCTAAATTCATATTATTCAAATTATGCCAATTCATATTTTACATATGATCCCATTTGTGCTCAAATCATTTTTCTATAATTATGATCCAATTTAAGATCTTTAAACATAATTCGGTCAATGCCCCCAAACCCATAATTATTTATTCAATTCTATGTTAACATGAATCCATATAATCATATACTTACTCCAATTATTCCCTGTATATAATTGGGACAAATTTACATGTAACTTTTTAGTACTCCAACAAATCCAATATATGAATTTTTCCCACATGTTCAAATTAATATTATAACATGTAAACATCCAACATTTCAACTGATTCAATATATGAATTATTCATATTAACAATTTGATGTTATATCATGCTAATCATTCCCAAATGTCATTTACACCACTTTAATCATTATTAGCATATGTTTAGGCATCTTAACATGTCATATTCCAATTCATCATAATGGGGAATGCTAAACGGTAATATACCATTATCTAAAATAATATGGCATAAATCCACTCACCTTTCATGCTTTCCCCAAATTTTGGATCTAATCCGTTCTATCATCCATGGTTTTCCTTTCCCCTTTAAGTTGATTTGAAACCTAACGGCCACGGATTTAATATTTTAAGTAAAAGAGAGAAGGTAAAGAAAGAATAAGAATTAGAATGAATTGGATCTAGAATATTTACCTTGCTTTCATGATTCAATAATCTTTTTATTATTATTGACTCTCTCTTCTAGATCTGGATTCATAATCCTCCTAGGCTAATATTTTAATTTTCAGAATAGATTTGAGAAGAAAGAGAGTGTAATGGCAGAGCTCCAGCGTAGATACTGAATTATGAGATTTAGGGTTAGGTCTAAGGTCTTATTTATTGGTGTAGCGGAGGAACCAGGACCCTTAGATCTAAATCTAAAACACCAAAACCGACCACGTCAGAAAAAAAGGTTCTAGATTCGCGGGTGGGTCGACCCCTAGGTCGACCAACCTGTTGGTGGGTCAACCACTAGGTCGACCCCCAAAGGTCATTTTCCCCCCAAACTTTCCCGATCGCGATTTTGATTTTTGAACCTATTTTTGAGATTTTTGGATAAACTTTATTTAATATATATATATATATGCACACGTATAAGCTCCTTATGTGTATACAAACTTCTAATGCTCAAAACTTCTTAATACGGTGTCCGTTTTACACAAACTAGGTGTTTATCTTGACCAGATTTCGAGACAGACGCAATGGAAAAGTCCGTTTTACTTAATTTTGAATATGTAATTAAGTTATCCATATTTTATTATCTTAAAAATACGGGTGTTACAATACATGTTGACAAATAACTGTCATTTTTTCAAATTTGAAAGGAAGTGTCTTTTCACCATTTGTGATGGTTCTGACACGTTGCAACCTTTCACATATTATAAAGAGAGGCTGATTTCGAATTCTTAACTACTACTTATATAACTTCATTCTCTTTCATTATACCATTATTTCTTATCATTTTTATGATTCCTAGACCTATACTCTGTCGAATTCAATTCTGTTTTCTCTAATCTTCTTCTCTCTACACTCTCCACTCATTAGTCTCTGAATCATGTGCTATTGAAGAGTTATATGGATGTTCGTAATTGTTTGGGTTGACTAAAGGAATCAGTAATATCCCTTGCAGCCGTGAAATTAAGGATGGGTAATCGGTAGTATCCCTTGTAGCCGTGAAATCAAGGAAGGTATACTTAATCAAGTGTGTGTGTGGAATCGGTGGTATCCGTTGTAGCCATGAAATCAAGGATGGTTGTAATTGGATATTGGTATAGTAATAAAACTCTGCACAATCCAGTGCTGCAAGGGACTGGACATAGGAGCAATTCTGAATCAGTATAAAATCCAGTGTGTTCTTTCCTTTTCTGCATTTAATTTTGGTTTATCTCCGCATTTGTGTTTGATTCTGTGTCTGTGATTATTTCTATGGTGTTTGATTCATATAATACTTCATATAAGTTTGGATTTTTTTAAAATTCTCAAAAACACTATTCACCCCCTTTAGTGTTTGTTTTGCCTTAACGATTCATTCCGCAATCCCTAAAAGTGCATGCCAATGTATATTTGTTCAATTATTTTCCGCAAATTTTAACATTTAAAAGTTAATGCATGTCTACAGTTGATTTTATTACAGGGTGAAGAATACATGCAGTGGTAGGACCACGCATCATGCCAATATTCCATGGCAAGCTTAGGGAAGGATTAGTCTATGACATCGGTACGTTGTACCTCTCTTTGCTTATTTTTGTCCTTGATTTTTTCACTTAACGTTGATCAGTTGCAAGACCATGAAAATTGAGTAGTAGCACGTGGTTTATAATAAAAATAATTTTTATAGGAGATTATTCTTCTTTTTAGTATCCTTTTTGCCTCCTTTTAGGTCACATGTGTATTAAATTTCAAAGCAATAAGCTAAATATTGTGAACGTCAAATGTATGTAATACAAGGCAGAGACTGAATTTTAGTCATGTTATTAATTTTATACTCTGTTTTGTTATGTATTCAGTCATATTATTCGTGTGGGTATTCATATGTTATTAGTTTACGTTACATGTTACAATGTAATAGTATGTCCTAAGTTACTGTTATTGGTTACCTCATGTATGCCATCTATGTAACTATTTTTCAAATTGTATCTAAAAAAATTAAACAAATATTGTAAGATTTTTATCATTGGAGATGTATCATTTTATACAGTACACTTACTATTTTTGAACTTCATAGAAGTTATAATCCCACCTTTCAGCACGTATGCGTTTTTCCAGTGATCTATGCTATTACTATAGCTGCCATACTTTAGAGAATATAATAAAATTATTTATGTTACGTCCATTGTTCTACCTCTATTCATGCAACGTAGTTATATCTAGATGAGTTGATAGAAGTAGTGAAAAATATACTATTTCATATTTTGGTTTCACATGGTTGGCTTTATTATTACTCAGGCTTCTTTAGATCGATTTATATGTCATTTTATGTCTTTTTGAAAGCTAAGATTAATTAGTTCTTAAGCTTTAAAAAGCAAAATAAAAATAAACGATTTATTATAGTGGACCCAAATGAATCCTTAGCATAATGTTTAAATAATTACCTCTTTTTGTCATCCAATTATTATATCATTGTGGTCTCTGGCTTTTCGTAAACATTATAATGTAATAAGATTTATAGAACATGTTTATTATTTAATTCTTTTTTCCTTTCTGATAGTTGGTATTCATCTAGCATGCTCTTTCATATCTACAAATGTGACTACATTCTTTTTGTCACACACATGTACGAAAAGAGAATTCACAATTGTCCATATTTGCAATGGTATTGGACAGTAATTATCTTTCTCTAAATATGCACATATATTTCTGTCAAACCTGTATGCAAAGTACAGGTTCGCACTTGTAAAATTATGAATTCTCAAGAACGGAAGCTGGCTGTAAAACTAAAGCAAATTCTCATGATATTGTAGGAGAAATTACGTATACATTTTGTCAAAATATTGCAAAGATACCCTTGAATTGCATAAATTATCACCCAAAGTGGGAAAAGTTATATGTTGAATCACCTGTATATGTACCCCAAACAGATGGACTAATATGAGTTGAATGCCTGAGACTGTGCTGCCATGTCATGACGTTCTTATGAAATACAAACTATCATTATACTTGTCACTATAACAAATTTCTTTCTAACATAAATTTGTTTTTGAAGCAATTTCTTTCGGAATTCAAAATTAAAAAAAATTCATTTAATTTCAAGTGACGATCAACAATTTTGTAAAATGAACAGTGCATTTTTGTGTATTAAAAGTACACTTTATGATATGAATTTCAGTTAAACTTACTTATTAAAATTATACTTTAAAAGCAACACTTAGAAAATGGCCTTAGTAGGAGCAGGGATGGAGACTTGATTTCTCCATCATTCATGGAGTTTGGATCCATATTTTGAATCTCGAAAATTCTATACATTAACAAACAAGTACATCACCTACAAAATTATAATAGAATGAAATAATGGAAAATGCCCTTCCCAATGACATTACTAATATATTGTTTCGTTTAACTCATCTAGCTGAAACCCAAACTAAACCTAAAAATATATGATACTTTTAAACACACTTTATAAAAAGCGATCATGCAATTAGAAGTTGTCTATGAATTTGTGCATTTTATACATAGCTAATTGGATGTAGAGTATTATTTAATTTTTGTCAAATAATTTCGAAGAGTTAGTTTGATGAAAACATCATGAAGTACAAAAGTATCTTTGACGTTCTTGTGACTTAACATACATCAAATATGAATAGCAACTAACCAAAGGTGGACAGATTGCTGCCTAGGATTTCAACACAATAATTCATTCAACGATCTTATCACAATAATTAATCTATTAGTAATCTCAAATAGTAACCAATGCAATTATCCTAAAACAATAATCAATATTCATCGCTAACCAATGATCCTGGAATTACATGGAGCAATATAAAGATTCACATATTGAAAATAAAAAAGTAAAATGAAAACCCACTAAAAAGAAACAAAGGAAAAACACACTAAGTAGGGTTTTTGCAAGATGTTGGCTCTATAGGATGGAATTATTGCTCATATGAAGTAACCTCTTAATAAATAACGTTATGAATTACCAAATATCTTGGAAATTTGAATTGTTAAGGCGAATAACATTATATAATAGAATTGTGTATATTAAGGTGCTCCTCTTATATGTAATTAAAATAAACATGTAAATTGAACAAAAAAACTCAAAATGATTACTAGAATTATGTTGCACTCTTTTTATGTAGAACCAATCATTTTCCAATAAACATGTAAATTGAACAAATTTATCCTTTCTCCAAAATAAATAATGATTTAAAATTATCTATTAAATTAAATGTAAAGCATATAAATAATAATTTTACATCATAGTTTATTAATAATATCCTTTATGTAAAAAGATAATATATTTATGTTTCTATGTAAAATGACAATAATTATGTTAAAAGATAAACATATTTATCTTTTTTATCAAAATATAAAAAGTCATCCTCTGCATTATAAGTTAATCGTAATATACATAAAACTAAACAATGAGCTAGTAGTTTATTAAAGTATACAAGAAAAATGAAATGATATTACTATTTAAAGAAAAGAAAAAAAGACATAACCAGTTAATTTATAATAAAAGGATAACTGCAATCATCATTTTCTTCCATATTGATAATGATTTAAAATTATATGCTAAAAGAAAGTGTAAAGCATATAAACAATCATTTGACTTCATTTTTTTCCCACAAAAAGGTATAACCAACTATTCTTATATTAAAAAGATAACATATTTATCTTTTTTCCAAATGATCATACCAATCTTCAACCTGAACATAATTTTTTTACATTATGGTTTCTGAGTAAATATTCCTAGTCTTCTGACAAAAAACATAGATAAAGTATTTCATTGAGCAAAAGTGGTTTACTTACTAATGACTAGGGTGAACAATTGTATAACAAAATCCAAATTTTTTTAACAACTCCTCTCCAGTCTAAAAAATGCCAACATTAACTACTGTCACCATTTTTTTAAAGCCATTAGTGTCCAATGGATCTTATGCAATATAATATGGTGAAGAAAATACTTCTTAGCTTTAATAACCTATTCTCTTTTGTCAGATTCAACTACAGATCCAATGTATATATAAACCAACAGATAAATATATAAATACCTCTAGGCTGAACAGAATTCTAAACCCAAAGTAAATAAATCCAAATACCTCAATTTGAATCCAGAGTGCCCTTGATGCTAGGCTTTTTTATGTTGAGGATTTATTACTAAAATCTTGGCCGGTATCAAGTCTTCTTCATTGTTCACGTGACTAGAGTTAGTAAATTAGGGTTTTAGTGCCTAATTTCCAACGGTGGCAGCAGCGACAGTGGTTGACGAATATGATTGTTGTTGATGCGGTCGAGTCGGAGGTGTCAGATGATGGTCCTTCATTGATCAAGGATTTGATCGAGGAGGTGTAGCAGGAGAAGATCGACTCCTAGGGATATATGGTTGGCAACACTAATTTGGAAATCGAAGGCATAAGTTTGGGAGGAATTGAATAGCGGAAAAAATTGTGAAATTTCTATGAAGAAAAACAATGAGATATCGATGGTCAATTCTATAAGCGGAGAAGATGGAGAAATAAAGAAACATGGTAAAATACGGAAGCCTGCTTCTTGAGCTTAGAATAACAGGCAAACCTCCCTAACGGTCAGTTTGATTAATGCGTTAATATTGTGCATGTCCACTCAATCAAAATTCATTTAGTTCTAGTCGATTTCAGGACATGAATAAAAATCGAAAAAGAATACCAAAACACTCACTTAATATTATTTGTTGTTTTTTATTATCTATGAAAGATGTCCAAACTTAAACATTATCCAATTCATGTCTCATGCAGGGCACAACATGGTTATCTGTTCGTCTAATTCGATTAGTTTGCACTTCTGATCGTTGGATGTGTTTGACATGAAAATTATATTAATGAACTGAAATGTGGATGTCAAATAGTTTAACCATAGAAATAATTGATTTAAATTCTATATATACATGAATTATTTGAAAAGGCCGAGTTAATTCTCATTTCAAATAATTGATCGACGATTAAAAGTCAAAGATATGAAGACGGTGCAACACCGGTGATCTTCACATCGTATGGATTGCTACTGATGCCTTAGATATGGGTAGCTCCCTTGACAAGGTTACAGTGGTGGTGGTCTAGATGTATTTGTCGACCGTCCAGATGTGTGAGGGCCTCTCTTATGTATTGGACATATGGGACGAGGAATAAGGTGCCTCCGGTTTCATTCAGACCCAGAACGAACTAGTAAATGGATGTGTGCCTGACGTTGGATTCTAGCTATTGGTGATGTCATGGTATGGAGCCCAGACATTTATTATATTTTTACCTATGTGGATGATAGAATGAGAGGCGCCTCAGATATATCGATTACTACGGAGCCGATGGATAGGTCCGATAGGATCGGGAAACGTGTGCTCAGGAGTAACTAATCCTCAAACGTAAGGGAGGACCAACCCAACCGATCCAGGGTTCTCTATAGGGAATCCTGAGACATTTGCTAGAGTGTCTCGAAGCGGTGAGGATCCATCCTTAGCCTCGACTCATGACGGAAATCCAATTTCCAATACAACATTATGGTTTCGATTGTAAACCTATATATGGTGGCATAGTGGCATAGGACGTTCATGTCGTCTATGATTGATACATGATGATTGAAATTGCTTTTGAAACATATACGCACTAGAGATAATATCAAAGGATTTTGTTTTATACGTATCAAGGATATTTTGGCCACTATAAGGTAAAACTCTATCCTCCAGCTTGCGTTGCATTGTGTGATGGGACCTGAGTCTTATAATGGCTTCATTTTTCTAAAAAGCATTACGTTGTTTAAAGATTTACTTTATTACATGCACTAGCAATCACTGGAGAAAACCCGTTCCGCGTTAGCGGCGTGGTCCTATGATTTGCCTTATTATTATTGTTAAATCAGTTAATTTCTCACACCAGTCCCATGACTGACTCATAGTTTGTTTCCACTTGCAAACTCGGGTGCCCTTATTTTTACATGGGCAGCCCAGTGATAGGTTGCAGGATGTATTTGGGCTATGCACTATAGCATGGAGTGCATTTTTGGCTGATGGCGAAGACTAGCTTTCTCTGTATTTTGGCTATTGACATTTTCGCCTGTATTCTCTTATGTATATGTACCGCTAATCACGATGTAGACTGATTTATCTCTATTATGTATCATCTGATGTATACGTCCCAGTGATCTTGATGTAGACTGATCATTTCCTTTATGCATTAAGTTGTGTCCTATGACTATGCAACTATGATGTTTATTACATTTTATGATTCCGCTGTCATATTGATGTAAATTATTCTGTTTCATGTTTATGCTATTATCCGTAGTCTGCTATTGTTGATAAATGTGTTATATTCCGAATGATTATCCTTACTTCCGTGACACGGGGTTTTGGGTTATCATAATCCATTTCACTTAAATCATATTGATAAACATTATCAATATTAGTGAGGAATCCTGTTGGATTCCTCCAACTTGTCCATTTCCTACAAAACAACGGGTTACTTCAATCTGAATCATTCAGTTCAGTATGTCCAATCAATATTAATTTTCCATCCAAACAGGTGAAATGAACGACTTAATAATTGCAGTCAATACGGGGAAAATAGCAGAAATTCAAGTATTCAACTATTTATTTATAACGTTTATATTATAATAAACGTAACCATTGAGGTAAGTTACCTCAATTTGATTCAATCTTTATAAATAACAATTTATTTTAATTAAGTTAAATGAATGTTTAACTTAACTGTTTAGTCAATATATGAATATATAATTCAACAATCATTCAATAAAAATCATCTATAACACACAAACAAATAAACCTAACTTATATAAAATAAAAGTGGGGGGAACTGAGTGAGTTTAAATCACCTTGATCTGATTCAGTTGTTTAAGCAGTTGGTTTAAAATTCCCGATTGATTCCAATAGGATCCAATTCTGTTTCATGCTATTGTGCTCGTCAAGATGATTCTGACGGTTCTTGTTCTGTTCCATTTTGGTAACATACGTATGATTTATAACATTTATAAGTTCATACAGTTTAAATTAAAATAATATTTTCTTAATTAATAATTAATTATAACTAATTACTTTTAAATTCACGGGTTACAAGTTGAAAACTTCCATCGTCTTTATCCGCTTATTTAGACCTGACTACCTACACATGAGTTATAGGTAATATTGGTTTATAATTTAAATTAGGAAAATTTTCTAAAAAATTAAGAATTAACTTTTAATCATTTACTTTTGTTAATACCATTATGCTCTTTCTCCCAGTATAGAGCTTCTTGCGATCTTGTTTTGAACTCATGCACAACTTCCTGTCCATTCTTCACGATCCCAATACCATGCCTTTGTTTCAAAAAGGCAAAACATGTTGACAAATTAAGTTTCACACTATTCGAATGTTATTCCCACGTCCATTTTCATTTTAACCTTGCTTAAGTCCATTCTTCTGTGTTCACGTTATACCCTAAAACTTCTACTCCCCTTTTATTGTTAACAACTACAATGGCCAGTAAAAATCACTTTGGACGCAATGAAATCACGGGCCCACCTCTTGCTTTGGTCCAAAATGACGGACTTCTTCGTTGTTCCCAGAAAACAAAACCACACTCCCCATATACCACTACATCACCATGAAACTCCTATATTCCTTCATTTAACAACTATGTTTAAACCCGGCTAAACCTCCCACCAAACTTCAACGCAGACACGCCTCCATCCCCCAGCATTCAACACACACTACTGCAACTCCATTGCTTAATCCAAGAAACCATGCACGCTGTCTACCAAACCATAATATAAGTTAATACATTTTTAGTTAAAGTAATTTACTGCTTATACTACAAAAGGATCGGGACCGTTACATTGGTTCCTCCTCCCTGTACGCGACTTGCTTCTACACCATGAAAACTACCCTTCACCACGATGTTGACTTCACCGCACCACCCATGGTCAGCCGGACCTTCATCAGAGACTGGCGGCGTGTTCACCTTCATCCCCTCTCCACGTCGAGCCCATCCACGCCCCACCAGACCCCGTAGTTCACCAGCGCTTAACCCCGAACTGTCGCCGCTTCGTGACAGTGTTCCAGTTGAAACAATGATTAGAATCCAATCATGACCGATCACTAGGTAGAACTCGCATAGATAAAGAAGTATCAAGTAGGAAGGATTCGAGATAGATGAGTGATTTGAGAGGAAATTGGAGAAGAGGGTGGGAAAATATCGGCCGTTCAATACATTAGAAACGACGGCTGGTTTGTTTTGACCACGCAGAACTTCCATTAGGGTTTAACGAATGATGTATATATAGTGGTTTGGACAAATAAATTAATATTATATTATTAGAAAACTTCGCTGTGAAGTATCATCTCAAACACTCACATACGATCTCCGTTTTTGAAAAACAAAGATAATCCTAGCATAAAAAAATATTCCGAACCCAATGGGACAGGTTTCGTCGAATTCTGAGGTCGCCTGTGAAAGGTGCTTTATAAATATCGATGAAAAACTAAGCATTTAAAATTCCTATAATTACAGAAAAATCCAAAAAATTTGAAACCTTGACATTTTACTAGACCTCTTCCTTACAAATCCAATGAAATTTGTTTCGTTAATTTTGGAGTTAGTTTGGCCAGTCGTTTATTCGTTAAAAGTTACCCCTGTCTAAATAACATAAATAATTAAATAGAAACAAAGACGTTTTTGCCACCGAAGTCACATATGATATCCGTTTGCCACGAAATTTGATTTTCATACAATAATCTAACGATACGGTTCCAATGAAACTAATTTCATCGAAATTGGAAACCGTCTGCAAAATGGTCATTTTTAACGCTATAAAATATCGATAAAATATTAATTCAATTCCAAATTAATTCAATTAAATAATAATAAATTATTATTATCAAAAATATCCTAGTAGATTAATATATACGACTTCAAATATAAATTATACAACTTAGTATCGTCAATTCGAGTTAAAACGGTACCCAAATTATATTAAAACCTTTTCTAAACGTTATATTTTAATAACGATTTTCCATAACGACTATTTTAAAATTTGAATTGGACATAACTAATAGTCTATAACACGGAATCTGAATTTTTCTCTACCATATGAAAATTATAATCATCAAAATTCCAACATTTCTTGTTTCACAGAAATCCGACTTAAAACGGATTCTGTATATCCAGTTAAAGTTCTAAACTCAATATTGCGAAATACCGTGCCATTTCGAGCTTGTTTTAATTTAAATTTAAATTAACTTTCAAACTTCGTTTGAAATAAACGAATTCAAAATTAAAAACCAATAATAATCCAAATTAAATATTTAAAATAATAAATTAAATTAAATAATTGACTACCAAAAATACGGGACATTACATTAAGAGATTACGTTTTTGTAACTAAAGTCATAGAAAATATATCTGATTACGTAATCTACACTCGATAGGAGACGAAAACGGGTGTATACATTATATGTAACCTTTGTTGGTGTTGGAGATGCTCTTACTCAATGTAATAATTTGGATAATTTTTTTGCAAAGCTAGCCACCTTTGTTAAAGGCCATATTTTAAAAAATTATGAACAGGTGTTTAACACATGTACTCGAACATAGCTTTGATGAAAATAAGGAACAAAATTACATGCATTTGTAGGTAAGGCACTAAATAAGGAGGATCATTTACCACCACAGTTAGAGGGCACACCATTTTGAGATGCATTAGAAAAATACTGGAAAGCAGGAAGTGATGGAATTGATATTTCATAATTGACATTAGAGCAAACATTGTCAGGGCGTACAAATTTTCCCAAAATTGCTGGCCTGCATTCATTATTAGGCTCATTTAATCTGTGCAAACACTTCAGTTAAACATTTGCAATCACATTCACATCAACATCACAACTTGTAGATGATTGTCACAAGCCTCCTACAACATGACCGCATAAGCAACCAACAAGGGAGAAAGGGGCATACCGTGTGTAGAGACTCCGCACTCACTAAGAAAGGGTTTATTGATAGAATAGGGGCACGATGGCTACTATATTGGGCGGGATCTATGTACATAATAAGAAGGCTCCAGCCGAGGAACATCATAATCTGACACAACTAAAGCAAGCAGAATATAGAGGAGATCGGCTAAAAAGCAAGGACATTGAAATTACGAAAACAACTTTTGAACTATGGGATGATGACGGGTGGGGTGGATGACGATTTATTGCAGTGCGAGGAGGACACTAGGGAAAGAAAATGTAGAGAAGTGAAGCGAAGGAGTCAAGGGAAGATGAGTAGATGATACGAAAACTGAAATTGCACAGGAATAATGTAACGTCCTAGAAATTTCGGCAATTGGGATGTAAAATTTATTGAAGAGTTAATTATTAAGGATGTTTTTTTATGTTGGAGTAGAAACTAAAATCAAATATATTGTTTGTATGAATTGAATTTAATATTTAATTCAGAATGGTTGGTGAAAATCAAATATTTAATTGAACTGAATTTGATTGAATATTCGATCTGGATTTGAATTTCGATCGGAAGATATAAATGGTTGAATTTTAAAATAGACATAGTTAGCGTTAATAAATTGGAAATTTTATTCGTTGAAATGCATGAACATTTAGTTGCAGATGTGTGTATTCATTTAAAGAGATTGAATTAAAATTTGGAATAAAGCGAAGTTAGTTAGTGAACAAACGGAATAAAATCAATGAACTAATAAGAATAAAATATCGGTGTACACATACGAAGTCGGATTTTAATTTAAATAATTTTATTGAAATCAGAACGTGAAAACAAAGGTTGCTTATAATTTTGGTTGCGTTTGGGGTTTGCTTGATGGTTCAGATATTAAACGTTTAACGATAATTCGGGGTAAAATATACTACTTAATTTAAATCGGATGACACCTACCTCAAACAAAACTCAGCCAACCTATTTCCTGAAATATCGCAGCTACCATATTCTACTGATGGACTTCGTTCTTATCTTCGCTCCTCTACTTCTATAAAAGTCCAATCTTTCCCCATTTCTTCATACAACAAAATCGGTCTCTCCCTTTTTAATTTTAATGGCCGACGAAGATTTACCTTTTACCCAAATAAAATTAGTTTCTTCCCAAAATTTTCTTTAGCAAATTTAATTCTTTCTACCCAAAATCGATGGTGTTTTACCTTACGCTTACTCATGAACCCTAACTCGACCGCTACCCAAAAAGGAATTAGCTGTCACAAATTTGAAGCAGCAACTCCACTAGAGCCGCCACCGCGCCTCGAGTTGAGGACGTGCGAGCTGTCGCTGCAGCTCCCTCTACTGGCTGCATCTTCTTTTCGCTGTCATAAGGTGTGTATATTACTCACGATGGATCTTTGTATTCAAGTAGTTTGGTTTCAATACGAATCGGAATATAATAGCTGGTTGTGTTATTGATTTGTCGATGTTTCGCTGTCTTGTTTACTCGTTGAATTATCACGAAATGTACTACCCATACTTTGTTTCCAAACTGAAATGCGTTCCTGCGCGTAGCTAAATGAATAAACTGACCCATAGGTATTTCACTGGGTATACTAGATGATATATGTTAGCTACACACACTTATGTTTTGTCTAGCCTTGTGTTTTAATGCTTTGTCTAGCCTTGTGTTTAATGTTTGGTAACCACACTTGTTTTGAGCTGATCACTCTGTCCCCTTGTACCCTATTATTTTTGCTGGGAGCACGAATAAAACATTGCCATGAATTTGTTTGGCCAGGTATTATTGTGTTGGGTTGATGTCCAAACAGAACTTTGATTTTGTTAAATTTTGGTTGGTCTTAAGTGTCATTAAAAGTAAGGTTTTAACAACAGCTTATATAATGGGTTAGGAAATGGCAGAGTATTACAATACTTTAAGAAGTCAAAGTCAGTTGATGTATTCAGCTTGTTTTATAAAACTGGAACGATAATTCGTTTTTGTACAGTATGAAACAAAATTCAGTTCTTTGATAGTTAATGGCCAAAGTTAGTTATGTTTCAATGTGTTTGCCATATTGAATAATACTTCATTGCCCTTGTCCCACTTGTGATGCAACTACGTGAGCTTCTACCATAGAAGTTGTGTTAAGTCATCATCTGGTAGTGTAGAAACAAAAATAAGAACATGAAACCTCAGTCATATATATAGCAAATCTTTATACAATAGAACTCTGCAAATATGGTTTCCTTTACATATGCATTATATCTAACACCGGAGTATTGCTTCACTTTGATTTCAGTAACATGCAGAAATTGGGTAAATGTTGTACTCGGCCAAATGTACTGATTTTAAGTATGAATTCAATTTAGCAAAACATGATCATTTTATAAAAAAGTATTTTTTTTTGTATTTGATTGAAATAAATGAAATAATTTAGAAAATAAATTTTACTGTGAAGACGCTGGACAGAAAAAGAATATTACCTGACTATGATTTTGCCCAACTTTTATCTAATTTTGCCCTATTGTTTTCTTATGAACTGCCCATGCCTATGTGCCTATGTATGTGTAACTGTGCATCTGTGTATGTGTAACTATGCCTGTAGCTGTGCTTCTGTGTGTGTGTAACCGTGCCTCTGTGTGTGTGTGTGTGTAACTGTGCCTCTGTGTGTGTAACTGTGCCTCTGTGTGTGTGACTGCATGTGTATGTATATACACTAATTAAGGCATATTTACATATACATGTACACAAGTTTTATGTGTGTATGCCATTCGTATTTGGTTCCTTGTTTGAGTCTATCATACACCGGAGTATAAGTGCCATACTTGACACAAATGACCCTTTTAATTTACATGTGAAAACTGTTCATGCAAATCACATTTGGCATACTCGGTTAAATGAACCTCAGGATAAATTAGGATAGGAAAAGATAATCCCTTGCTTACACACCAAGAGTGCTTACTGCGTTTACATGATAGCAAGTGTCTTTGCCATCCAGGCATTTATGAATTTTAACAACATATGCTTATCATTTGCTACATCTAATAAAATGCATATGTGTATGACGGTGTAGACTATTGTGTGTGTATATCTACATGTATGTACCTGTATGTATTTATATGTGCATATCTAGTTGGTACATACACATGTATGAAGTTGCATCACCCTTATATTCTAGTAATAATCACTAAAAGCCTAGGTGACTTGAACTGGAATACACATATACTTTGTATGCTCATTAATATAGAAATCAAAATGCTGAGAACATGAGAATGTTTACTCGCTGAAATGAATATGTTGAGATAAATTACTTGCTGAAATGTATTCACCTATTAATACATGTTTTAAGGAGATATTGTATTCTACTTGGAACATTACTATGTTGGGATAAATATTTTACACTGTGTATGGCTTTCAAACTAACAACTAGAATGCATGTATTAACATTTTTTTTCATTGGTTACCTGAACATGACAAGAAAATTCTATGAATCACTAACACATAGATTCCTGTGTATGGTCCTTTCATTGCCAATTGTATTTTTGGGCCAAATGTTTGAACTGGTACTGTGCTTTATACAATTTATTTCTGACTGTAAATCATTGGTCTTGGAACATTTATTCTTGTTTAGCTGGGAACTTTGAAAATCGCATGGGCTTGCTACTTGCTGTTGGAATTCTTTGCCTCCTTAAATATTTAATTAATTGACCATGATACCCATATAAATTTATTGCTGTTATGCTTTTAAAATTTGCATTGGTTGTTGTGCTCGGTTTTTATTTATCTTAGCACACACCGTGATCCTTCTTTGAGCTGGTTTTGGTTGCAGGATGTTGGGGCAGTGCACACGTATACTTGTATACGTGTGCACATGTAGGCTTCTGTAACCAATGGTCCCTGAAATAGAAACTGATATTTTACTTGATACTCGGATATTTACGTACCCCGTGGTGTATATATATAAATAAATAAATAAGTAAATATAAATCCATATGTTGTTCCATTTTGCTTCGTCCCAAGTTGATATAATATATGTTGATAGTTTCTCGTGGTTCGATGTGCTTGTAATTCAATAAAGTGGTGGAACTAACTATTTATTTTAGTTTACATTGAAGTCAATTTACTTGAACTATGATTAATCATAACTCGAGTGCTTTATGTTTTTGCATGGAACGCTCGGGTGAGACTCGAGCAGTACAGATTTTATAGATTACAGCTTAGGATTCGAAGATTGGCGAAGTTGGAGATTTCAGGAGATGCGCACTCTGAAGATTTATTACAGTAAATATTTTATGTTTTCAAATTGTTTATTTTTACATTCCGCTGTACCAAAAAGATCTTGTGTTCAAAATAATTCTTATTAATAAATAAAAGTTTGTTTTGCTGTTCAATATTGCGTTATATATTTATTTTGTGTTTTCTGTATTGATTCTGCTATTAAACTCTGTACGCTAAATAACGGTCCGTCGATTTGAACTTTTTAAGTTGGTTTAATTGCCGATTTGAAGCGGCCAAAAAAGGCGGGACGTTACAAGTGGTATCAGAGCTTTGGTTTATTCAAAGCATAACTTATTGAGTTTAAAAACGGATCTCGAAAATGAAAAGGGTTTTGAAAAGATAAATTTTTGAAAGATAAATTATTTTAGAAATATCAAGTATTTCGAAACTAGTGTTTTGAAACTAATACAGCGAAAAAATATATATTATATTTTGAAATTTGAAAATTCTGTTTGGAATCCCCAGTCTTTGGAAATCTTCGAATCCAGGTCTGTGAGCGCTTTTCTTCGATAAGTTCACTTAGATTTAAGTCTTGAATCCATCATCGAATAATATCGAAAGAGGATAAGAAAATCGACGAATCGCTCTCTAATCGTGTATTTTAACAAATCAAAGACAATTGAAATTTATTAGAATTAGAAGTCAGACGGGAATTTGAATGAAAAAGAGAAATTTGGAATTGCTTCAAGAATGAAACTATGAATTTTATTTCGATGTTCAGAATATAAATTAAAGAAATAAAATTAAAAGGAATATAATTGGAATTCGATTGTGTTAAGTTGTATTACTAATTTGTTTAGGTTATTCGGAACTTGGCAAGATATAATTGGTTTCAAACCAATAATGTATAGTCTAATATATGAATTCGATGGTAAGTTATAGACTTGTCAATTAATTAACAAGAAGTATATGGTAAGCAAGAATTATAAATGAAGTGAATCGTAAATTAGATAAAGCGAAATGCGAATAAAGATGTTAAAGAGATTTGGACCTATATTTGAATGAAATCAAAACTAATTTGATATGATGAGTCCAGATACGTATCAAAGGAATGATATTAACTTTTAGAAGTAAATAACGTTTGAATGCAAGGATGTCGCAAAGAAAATTGGGAATAAAGGAAATGGAGTTGCCCAGGACGATAGGATTATTCTGAAGTTCAGAATACAAATCAAATGGAATTTTTTCGAAGCTCGGAATATATTATCGAATAAGAATTACCCGAAAGGAAGTTATTCATGGAAATCAGTTATGTCTAATTTCAAGAAAATACTATTTACTTTTCGTTTTATTTAAAATTTAATATATTGTTTATATATTCAGATTCATGAATAAAGTATTATTTCAAGTTAAATTTTTCGAAGGCGTGAATTATTTTCATTAAAGTGAATTTTAAACTTAAATTTGGAAGTTACTAGAATAAATGTTTTGTTGGTATTTGAAGTGGTGAATTTTATCTATTTCAAAGTCAATAATGTTGTTCAGTTAAGGTTTGAGAGGTAAATATACCCCAACTTGATTGACTTCATTGTTGATTAAGGGATGGTTAAGGTTCGATAGCAAGAGTGGTTAAATAAAGTAAGTAAATGAGCGTCAGCAGTTAAGTGAAAATAGCGGTGTTTTATTTAATTTCTGTTTAATCCAAATAACGAATTTAGAAATATTTCCCAGGATGAATAAAATATATTTTCTATGGAGAATAAAGATTTGTGAATACATGGAAATGTTTTCCGATAAGTGTTATAGAAAATAAATATGATAATTGGAAATGTTTTCAAAAGATCGTGAATGACTAACGGGTTTTGTTAAATCAGAATGGTAAGAACTGAAAAACAAAAAGTTGTACGTCAAGAACAAAGGATGGCAGAACGTAAGAGAAATAATTCGTAAACTGAATGCTGAAATTGCGTAAACGATGATTTGATAAGAATTAAGAAATGCAGTTAAAGAAATTAAAAACTGGCTGGAGATTAGTTAAGCTGAATAATTTCCCGAGTATTGATCTGATATTGGTTTCGACCTTCGAGATTAATGCTTAGGGAGTTGTTCGCTTGCTAATTTACGGTCAAAGAATGTGAATATGGAGGAGTAATAATGCGTGAATGGGAATTTGATATAAACATGTGAAATTTTGAGAGTATAAAAGTTTGAAGAAGGCAATGAACTTGATAGTGGGGAAATTGAAAGAGATTTTGGTTTATCACCAATCGATTCATAAATCTAAGTTTAAAGGATATTAAATATCTGAATTGATAAAGAGATCAAATTGAAAATTTGAAATTTGAATGGAAACTTGAGGATATTCGATTTGAGATATTGGATATAGAAATTTTTGAAAATATAAATATGAATATAGCGAATCCGGAAACCATTGATTTGGAAGCTAATGAATTGAGATAAATTTTATATAACAAAATTAATATAAGAATGAGATGAGATGTTTGGAAATATGATTTGAAAAGTAGATCTTATGTAAGTTGTGACATAAGTATGATTTAGGAGGCTTTTGAAATGAAGTACTATATGTATATAGTATTATTTGTTTTCAAAGCAAAATAAGGGAAGTACCATCCTTCTCCTTTGAATTTCGAGCTTAGCTGAAATATGCTGCTGGTGGCAGTGGGTTGTCCGGACATAAAACTCATGAGTTGCCATTGAGCACGACTGCTAGCGAAATTCGCAGGGCTGTAGATAGACTACGGCGGTCGGATGTTTCCTGAGGGAATCAGGCGTAACCATTGTGATCGCTGCGATCTAGAGTCGTTGAATTCGACCGTGTAGTGTAATTCGTAGGGCTGCAGATAGCCTACGGTAGACGGATGTTTCTTGGGGGAACCAAGCGTAACCATTGTGACTGCTGCGATCTACAGTCGAAGGGCGTAATCCGCAGAGTTGTGAAAGCTTACAGGTATGTATGTTTGCTGGGGGATCCAGGCGTAACCATTGTGTACCTGCGGTCCACACGGTAAATTGTCTACCGGTGAAAGAGATGTAACCACTAAAGTTACTAAAGTTACTAAAGGTAGTATGATGAGCCATGCAAATATTTGAGATGTCTTAGTGATAGTGAGCCACCTGTTTAATACAGCAGTTTGTCTTCATGACTTAATTGGTCCTCATGACTTGAGTTAATTCATTTGATGATTTGATTCCGTGATCCTGAGATAGAGCAACTAACGCTCAATGATCTCAGATTGTCTTTTAATTCTTAAATATCTTATGTTGCTCTGGTCATGACGAAATTCGCAGGGAAGTGATTTCCTATGGATACAGATGTTTTTTGGGGGATCCAAACGAAATCATTGTGTATCTGCGATTCATGAACAATCAACATATCAATATCACATTGGTACTTTCCGTATCTGTTTTTAAAAGGAATTTTTGAAATACTTTCACTGGGAGTTGAAGCAAGGATATTTAGTACTTGGAGATTTTAGTCATGTGCCTGGCCAGCGTATGTCTAACATCTATAAGGACGACAATAGATTTGTCAAACTTTGAGTTATCAAGTATTTTCAAATAAATCAAAATATAAGTAACTTAATAAGTTTCTCAAAGTATTTTAGAGTTCATAGCTTTGGAATAATAGTGAAAATATTTTCTTCACAAATTTCGTGTTATATAAAAAAAAGTTATAAAAGATTTTGGATTTTAGAAATTTTCAAGTTGACAATTTGTAACTTGAAAAGAAGAATGTATTTACGCTCTTCAATGAGTGTTGAACATGATTGAGTCAAAATATTGAGTTGATGGTTGCAAAGTGTAGACTCATTACAATGCAACAATGGATAAGTAAACATTGACAGATGAGGTCTATAAAGAAATTTGGAATAATAAATCCAACTATGTCGAATTTGAAATTTAAAAAAAAAAGAATTATCTGATTTTGAATCTCTTGAGATTGGATAGAATGAGAAATTGGGATATATCTCAAATAATTTGAGATAGAAAATTGGTCTAAGAAAGTTGCAAATGGGTTAAAAGGCATGAAAACCATATTTGATAAAAATTGATTGTCTAAAAGAAAATTTGATTTTCTTTCGAGTTAATCGAATATAATGGATAAACGGGGCTGTTCGATGACTTAAATATCGATATTTAAATTGGGTGTAGAAAGGTTTCACACAAGCATGAAAATTTGAAGTATACATTAGTATAACTCTAATGATCGCTCCTTTTCGAGGTCGAAAAGTTTTTAAGGTGGGGAGACTGTAACGTCCTTGAAATTTTGGCAATTGGGATGTAAAATTTATTGAAGAGTTAATTATTAATGATGTTTTTTTTGATGTTGGAGTAGAAACTAAAATCAAATATATTGTTTGTATGAGTTGAATTTAATATTTAATTCAGAATGGTTGGTGAAAATCAAATATTTAATTGAACTGAATTTGATTGGATATTCGAACTGGATTTGAATTTCGATTGGAAGATATAGATGGTTGAATTTTAAAATAGACATAGTTAGCATTAATAAATTGGAAATTTTATTCGTTGAAATTCATGAAAATTTGGTTGCAGATGTGTGTATTCATATAAAGAGATTGAATTAAAATTTGGAATAAAGCGAAGTTGGTTAGTGAACAAACGGAATAAAATCAATGAACTAATAACAATAAAATATCGGTGTACACATACGGAGTCGGATTTTAATTTAAATAATTTTATTGAAATCAGAACGTGAAAACAAAGGTTTCTTATAATTTTTGTTGCGTTTGGGGTTTGCTTGATGGTTAAGATATTAAGCGTTTAACGATAATTCGGTGTAAAATATATTACTTAATTTAAATCAAATGATACCTACCTCAAACAAAACTCAGCCGACCTATTTCTGGGAATATCGCAGCTACCATATTCTACTGAAGGACTTCGTTCTTATCTTCGCTCCTCTACTTCTATAAAAATCCAATCTTTCCCTATTTCTTCATACAACAAAATCGGTCTTTCCCTTTTTAATTTTAATGGCTGACGAAGATTTACCTTTTACCCAAATAAAATCAGTTTCTTCCCAAAATTTTCTTCAGCAAGTTTAATTCTTTCTACCCTAAATCGATGGCGTTTTACCTTTCGCTTACACATGAACCCTAACTCGACCGCTACCCAAAAAGGAATTCGCTGTCACAAATTTGAAGCAGCAACACCACTAGAGCCGCCACCGCGCGTCGAGTTGATGACCTGTGAGAAGTCGTTGCTGCTCCCTCTACTAGCTGCATCTTCTTTTCTCTGTCATAAGGTGAGTATATTTCTCATGATGGATCTTTGTATTCAAGTATTTTGGTTTCAATATGAATCGGAATATAATAGCTGGTTGTGTTATTGATTTGTCAGTGTTTCGCTGTCTTGTTTACCCGTTGAATTATCAGGAAATGTACCACCCATACTTTGTTTCCAAACTGAAATGCGTTCCTGCGCGTAACTAAACGAATAAACTGACCCATAGGTATTTCATTGGGTATACTAGATGATATATGTTAGCTACACACACTTATGTTTTGTCTAGCCTTGTGTTTTAATGCTTTGTCTAGCCTTGTGTTTAATGTTTGGTAACCACGCTTGTTTTGAGCTGATCACTCTGTCCCCTTGTACCCTATTATTTTTGCTGGGAGCACGAATAAAACATTGCCATGAATTTGTTTGGCCAGGTATTATTGTGTTGGGTTGATGTCCAAACAGAACTTTGACTTTGTTAAATTTTGGTTGGTCTTAAGTGTCATTAAAAGTAAGGTTTTAACAACAGCTTATATAATGGGTTAGGAAATGGAAGAGTACTACAATACTTCAAGAAGTCAAAGTCAGTTGATGTATTCAGCTTGTTTTATAAAGTTGGAACGATAATTCGTTTTTGTACAGTATGAAACAAAATTCAGTTCTTTGATAGTTAATGGCCAAAGTTAGTTATGTTTCAATGTGTTTGCCATATTGAATAATACTTCATTGCCCTTGTCCCACTTGTGATGCAACTACGTGAGTTTCTACCATATAAGCTGTGTTAAGTCATCATCTGGTAGTGTAGAAACAACAATAAGAACATGAAACCTCAGTCATATATATAGCAAATGTTTATACAGTAGAACTCTGCAAATATGGTTTTCTTTACATATGCATTATATCTAACACCAGATTATAGCTTCACTTTGATTTCTATAACATGCAGAAATTAGGTAAACATTGTACTCGGCCAAATGTACTGATTTTAAGTATGAATTCAATTCAGCAAAACATGATCATTTTATAACAAAGTATTTTTTTGTATTTGATTGAAATAAATGAAATCATTTAGAAAATAAGTTTTATTGTGAAGACGCTGGACAGAAAAAGAATATTGCCTGACTATGATTTTGCCCAACTTTTATCTAATTTTGCCCAATTGTTTTCCTATGAACTGCCCATGCCTATGTGTGTGTAACTGTGCCTCTGTGTGTGTGTAACTGTGCCTCTGTGTGTGTGTGTAACTGTGCCTGTGTGTGTGTAACTGTGCCTTTGTGTGTGTGATTGCATGTGTATGTATATACACTGATTAAGGCATATTTACATATACATGTACACAAGTTTTATGTGTATGCCATTCGTATTTGGTTCCTTGTTTGAGTCTATCATACACCGGAGTATAAGTGCCCTACTTGACATAAATGACCCTTTTAATTTACATGTGAAAACTGCTCATGCAAATCACATTTGGCATACTCGGTTAAATGAACCTCAGGGTTAATTAGCATAGGAAAAGATAATCCCTTGCTTACACACCAAGAGTGCTTACTGCGTTTACATGATAGCAAGTGTCTTTGCCATCCAGGCATTTATGAATTTTTACAACAACATATGCTTATCAGTTGCTACATCTTATAAAATGCATATGTTTATGACGGTGTAGACTATTGTGTGTGTGTATCTACATGTATGTACCCGTATGTATGTATATGTGCATATCTAGTTGGTACATACACATGTATGAAGTTGCATCACCCTTATATTCTGGTAATAATCACTAAAAGCCTAGGTGACTTGAACTGGAATACACATATACTTTGTATGCTCATTAATATAGAAATGAAAATGCTGAGAACATGAGAACGTTTACTCGCTGAAATGAATTTGTTCAAATCAATTACTTGCTGAAATGTATTCAACTATTAATACATGTTTTAAGGAGATATTATATTCTACTTGGAACATTACTATGTTGGGATAAATATTGTACACTGTGTATGGCTTTCAAACTAACAACTGGAATGCATGTATTAACAATTTTTTTCATTGGTTACCTGAACATGACAAGAAAATTCTTTGAATCACTAACACATACATTCCTATGTATGGTCGTTTCATTGCCAATTGCATTTTTGGGCCAAATGTTTGAACTGGTACTGTGCTTTATAAAATTTATTTCTGACTGTAAATCATTGGTCCTGGAATGTGTATTCTTGTTTAGCTGGGAACTTTGAAAATCGCAAGGGCTTGCTACTTGCTGTTGGAATTCTTTGCCTCCTTAAATATTTAATTAATTCACCATGATACCCATATAAAACTATTGCATTTATGCTTTTAAAATTTGCATTGGTTGTTGTGCTTGGTTTCTGTTTATCTTAGCACACACCGTGATCCTTCTATGAGCTGGTTTTGGTTGCGGGATGCTGGGGCAGTGCACACGTATACTTGTATACGTGTGTACATGCAGACTTCTGTAACCAATGGTCTCTGAAATAGAAACTGATATTTTACTTGATTCTCGGATATTTACGTACCCCATAGTGTATATATATATATAAATAAATAAGTAAATATAATTCCATATGTTGTTCCATTTTGCTTCGTCCCAAGTTGATATAATATATGTTGATGGTTTCTCGTGGTTCGATGTGCTTGTAATTCAATAAAGTGGTGGAACTAACTATTTATTTCAGTTTACATTGAAGTCAATTTACTTGAACTATGATTAATCCTGACTCGAGTGCTTTATGTTTTCGCATGGAACACTCGGGTCAGACCCGAGAAGTACAAATTTTATAGATTACATCTTATGATTAGAAGATTGGCGAAGTTGGAGATTTCAGGAGATGCGCACTCTGAAGATTTATTACAGTAAATATTTTATGTTTTCAAATTGTATCTTATTACATTCCGCTGTACCAAAAAGATCTTGTGTTCAAAAAAATTCTTATTAATAAATAAAAGTTTGTTTTGTTGTTCAATACTGTGTTATATATTTATTTTGTGTTTTCTGTATTGATTTTGCTATTAAACTCTGTAAGCTAAATAACGGTCCGTCGATTTGAACATTTTAAGTTGATCGATTTGAACGTTTTAAGTTGGTTTAATTACCGATTTGAAGCGGCCAAAAAAGGCAGGATGTTACAAATAACAGCCATTCATTAACCATACTTTTTTTTATCGATTACGTAATGCGGTGAATCGCACAAGAATTTGGATTTTTCATCAAATATAAATGTAACAGGTGAACAATCATCACTTTAATATACGAATCCTCAAGAAATAATTAATTCCTCAATGATAAATTATAATTATTATTGATTTTATTCAATCTGAATTTCTATAAATAATCTGAATTGTTTTGATTCAATTTTACTTCGACTTCAATTATATTTCGTTTTACGATAATTCGATATATTCTAAATTGAATTATATTCGATTATTAAATCGATAACTAAATATAAAAATTCATTTATATTATTAAATTAATTTTTAAAACCAAATTAAATATTTAAAATAAATTGTTCGAAAAATCTGGGTCGTTACGTTCTTCCCCCCTTAAAAGAATTTCGTCCCTGAAATTACAAAGGTAGAAAAGTGCTTCAAACCCATTAACTTTCCAAAGCTCATTTAGTTGAACTCAACTCTTCATATTTTAAAAAAGTTTTATTCCTACAAAACTTTTGTTTTCATTCATATTCCACATCATATAGGCTTACATTCATTTAATTCAAATGATTTACAACCAATATATCCAAATTCAATTCATATTCATTCAAATTGATTTTAATCAATTTACTCACTTCAATCCATTTAACTTACTTAAGTTAAATTTAAATTCCAAAATTCAAATTCCTGGGTTTTTATTTCAAATCCTTTTGAAATCACATAAATATATACATATATTTATCATCTTTTCAAATTCAAAACAATTAAATTTTCAAACCAACTTGTTTTCTTTCAAACAAATTTCCAACTTTTCTAAGGTAGCAATCCATCACTTAGAAACTCGAAAATGAACACTGATGATGCTGCAGTTATCATCAGAATTATTTCCCAGCCACTGAAGTGAGTTCAGTTCTTTCAAAATCCATTCAATAATGATTTTGATTCAAAAATCATTCAAATACAAAGCTATATTGTTTAATATACTTCAGAAAATATTTTTCAAACACCCAGGATTTTAATTCTTAATTCTGAATTCAATTTCAAATCATCTCATTTGTATATACTTCATTCATATACAATTTTATTTGGTTATACATAACCTTTCCAATTTTATAATATTATCTAGTATAATATTAACAACCAACTCAACCAATATATTATTAATAATTCAGAAAATTATTCTTTCTATATCAAAATTGAATTTTGGGTAAAATTATTTCATTTACCCCCTTTAAAACAATATCATGTCGAATTTTTCTGTTCAAGTGTTTAGAAATTCCCATCGACTTTGTGGCATCCCACAAATCGATCAGAATTCAAAAATCACTCAACTGACTAGCCAACACAATATTAAACAGTTTTTATATCAATTAACAAATACGCTTTCTCGTATATATACACTCAACTCATTCTAGGGTGTTGCTGACCCTATCTTTAATTAGCACAACCCCCACCAAAGCCTAGTTATTCGCTCAACCTAAGCTCTAATACCAACTGTAATGACCCGAATTTTCGTACCCTTTGAGTTGACTAATAACACCACATGTCCAACCCAGATGACACAGAAATACAAATCATTAGTAGAAAGAAGTTAGAGGATGAGGAATAGAAAGAAACAAAAGTTAGAATAGAAGAAAAACGAAAACCACAAATCTCACAGCGGAACGAATAAAATATATTAAATAACATAACTTTTGAAATACAAATCAGTAGCTATATATACATACCATTATCAGAGCACAACATTTATTCCTGGAACAGTTATAAACACCTTTTTCCAGATACAACATAGTACACAGTGGAAATATGATAGTCTATAGCTAACTGGTGAAGCCTCCTGCTTTCAGTTCTTCCAAGTGAATCTGAAAAATCCAGACTACTTGACTGCCCATACAAATTTGGGCACCCCAGAGTTTAGGGAAAAAAAACTCTGGGTCAGTCATGCGACTGGTGTGAGTAAACTCCAACCATTTGTTTAACTTTCAAAATCCTTTCGAAAGAAAGGATAATAGTAAGACCAATCCACACATAAACATGGACGGTTTTTACCTTACTATAGCACAAAACACTGATATGAAAATCTGGTGATATTATAATAGTGTCTAAATCAAATAAATAACAATCTAGCGGAACGCTTGCATCTCACGCTCCATATATAATATAAAATAAAAAAAACGCTGGGCGCTTATTGGAGATTAGATTCCGACTATGACAAGGTATGGAACCACCTGCCGATAGTGTATCTCTAGAGGGGAATACACTGGGTCCAACAAGAACATCTTGTAATCCGGCCCATACACGATCGACCACTCATTTCGCTTGAGTGTATCGAATGTATATCACCAACGGTTGGGATCAGCAACCATTTCCCGAATGGGGCAGCATCGAATAGAATAAGGAATTAAATGAATTTCTCTAGATAGGTGATAATACACCCTAATGGGAGCGACCCACATAGCCATGTTGCCTGCCCGATTTTTTTCATTTCTCGGTTGTTGAGCCTGAGGCTATGATTTCTTGCAATTCATTGATAGCACAATCACTTTGAATGCCACATTTCCAAATCCGTTAATCACTAATTGATTTGCACAAATACATTGGATATTATGCTAAGAGAATAAATCCTCCACCACCATATATCTTTATACTGACCAACATATTCGATCATTGGAAATACTTTGTCAGACATTCGTCCATTTATGTTCGTTCTGGGATTGAACGAAATCGAAGGCACCATTTCTATTAATAGAAAAAGTCCTTGCACTTTACTCCGTCTTCGATTATCTTTATAAAATCTGATTCGCAACACTACTGCCAAAACGGAGTGGTTCTCGGATATTAATCCAACCGGTCTCTCCATATTGACAACGATATTGGCAAATAATTCGATAGTCGATTATTTAACTATCGAAGAAAAACAAGCATCCATTAAAAACATCAAACAACCACTGGGCCCCTTTTGATTAATATTTCATTAATTAAAACACCTCTCCATTTCCTTATCAGTATTCGTTAGCACAATATTCTTCTTGGACTTTTACGCTATTTGGAAAACATTTCCATATCTCGCCTTCTTTTATTTTCTACACTTAGAAAATATTTTCTATTTATAATTGGAGAACATTCCAATTATTTATTTCTTTCACGCCCGTTCATTTCTACACTCAGGAAATAATTATTTATTATATTTCCATAATTCCATTTCCTTGGGTTAAAACGAATGTTGTATAAAACATTGTTATAACACCCCAAAATATTTCATTCAACTAAATTTCTTTAAACATCTCTCTTCGAGACTGAATCTTCTTATCTATCGATTAATAATGGAATCAATCAAGTTAGGGTACAATTACCACCCAGACCTTGTTTGAAAATATTATTAACTTCAAAACAAACAAGACCACTAACTCGAATAATCAACACCATATTAAACCAATTTTCCATTTCTAAAACACGTATACTCTTCTCTTTCTATTTTTAATAAGTCTAATTTATAGATTTCCTTTTTGTTTATAATATTCTATTTTTAAGTTCATTTCCTTAGCGGTTTCTATATATGCTGATATATTGATTTCTAGTTATCCAATTTTCTTAAAAATGTTCTAACTCCTTAATTTTCTGGAAAATTTCGCCATAACCTCCTTTATACTGGTCGATAGTTCAAACCTCAAATCGCCTCTCTAGGCCCTTTCCATTCAAAAAGAAAATCAAAAAGCCAAGCGGTTTGCCAATTCGGCGCATAAAATCTCACATGGAATTTAAACGTGTACCTTTTTGTTGGGCACACAAATTATAACCTTCATATACTTCATTCCCATACTTGCTTAACAAATCCAAATATTCCCATTTGGTTTCACTCGATCCATTCGTCTTAACCCAATTCGCTAATTTATTTTCTAATTAGCTATTTTGCCTATTTCACTTCTTTGTTTGAACATAACATATTCTAATAAAATATTTAATTGCTTATAAACGAGTTGAATTCCATTTTCAAACTCAAGTTTCCTTTTCGATTTTGAATATAATTTCTCAAATCACCTATATTTATTCAAAGCCCAATTTCGTATCAACTTTCAAATTAACTAACTATTATTCAAATTAGTCAGTTCTATTCAATAATAAAAATCTGATTTTTGTTTCAAAAAATCATTTCTCTTACTTCACTGAAGTTCATATTATTTTATATCTCTAGTCTGCATTTTTCTAATGGAAATTCGGATTTTATTTACTTAAAATCCTTTTATTTATTTAAATAAATCGTTATGGTTTTATAATGGTCCTAGCGCTATTTTCTAAAAATTTGATTTTGACATAACTCAAAATCTATTCGACGAAATCCATATTTTTCTCTTTCATTAGAAAACTATTATTCCAACGGTCCTGACGATTATTGTTTCAAAGAATTCCGACTTAAATTGACTCCTGTATACTCAACTGAAGTTCGGAACACCAATTTATGAACTGCCGCACTACGGTGAGTTCATTCTAATTTTAATTAAATATAAACTTTAAACTTTGTTGATAAATGAATTTCAACTCACTTCTAAAATATTGTAATCTATTTTAAACCAATTTCCCAATCTTACTCAATAGTTCTGATTATCCCTAATCGTCAATTATTTCATAATTCAGTTATAAATTTATTTACAACTTGATCTGCTATATTAACTTCTAATCCCTTTATAAATAATTTATTTATAAAATTCAATATAATCAAATTCTGATTATAATCCCTTTGGATTTTCCTCACTTCAATTTATATTCCTAATTTCGGAATAAAATTTATCATTCGATTTCAAACCGTTTTTCCAATTCACTTTTCAGTTCATACTTGAATTATAAACTCCTAAATTATCCAACAATAATTTATTTCCCTATTTTTATAAACATTGTTTATAAATTATTTTTCTTGTTTAAAAATTAAAATAAGCTTTCCTTTCAAATACCTATTTGAAACCCAACCCCTTTATATTCTAAATTTCGGAATAAAAACTATCGTTTCCTTTTTCAGAAATGATTTCAATTTATACTTTTAAATTCATATTTGAATTTAATATTTCAAATTATCTCTTGATAATTAATTCATCATATTTATAAACATCGTTTATAAATTTCCTTATCTTTTATATTTAAACAAGTTATATTCAGAAATATATTTACAACCTTATTTTTGAAATTTCTATTTATAATAACTTATATATAACACCCAATTTATTTTCATATTCAATTTAACTTCTATTTAAATAGTTTCGAATTAATCGAATTCAAATCATAAATCCTTACGGATTTATTTTAGTTTAATTTATATTTTGAACATCAGAATAAATTCCATCGTTTATTTCTTTAAAACAATTTACCCATTTTTATTTATAAATTCATATTTAAATATTCAAATTATCAAATAATAATTTTTCCACTTTATTTATAAACACTGTTTATAAATTCATTTCAATTCTCTGCATTATTAATTTATAAACACATTTATAAATTCACTACTTGTTTCATATATTCAAACAAGTTAATATATTTATAGCCCAATTGAAATTCAAATTCTACTTTAGATAAATAGATTTTCCCCTTTAAATTTCAAAATATCCTTTTTCTTGATATTTTTTTATATATCAACATTTCAGGTCCAGTGATATTTTAACCAATCAAAAATACCAATTATCAACCATAGATTTTCTAACACCTCATATATGATAATATATATGAGAACAAACAAATAATAATATTTTTGAGGAATCCTGTTGGATCCCTCCAACCTGTTTTCCTGCATCCACAGACGTTAGCCAACATAAATAATACCCATCCTGCTTCGAGGCAGGATATCGCGGTATAGAGAGTCATCACTATCATAGCGTGGTGCATATAGGGTCATCCGCTAATGATACTGCGGGCATCCTCTAATGATACTGCGGGAATCCAACAACCAATATATATATATATATATATAATAACCACAACAACCAATCCTAAATAACTAATATATATTTTAACAGCCAAATAATATTTTAATGCAACCAAACAACCACCAATTATTTTTAATGACTAGAAATAATTCTAAATAAATAAATTGAGTGAGATTTACTCACCGTGATTTTTCCGATCTATTCTGATTTCCATTTAAATTCTCGATCGAGTATCCCACAGCTACGGATTGAACAACTGATTTCGTTCGATCAGATCTTGTATAATTTAACAATTTATATTCATTATCTAAGTCATCGAATTATTTAAATGTAATTAAAAATTAAATATTAGACCAAAAGGAATTACCTTAATTTCCCTCCACTATTTCTTTCTGAAATAGGAAACCCATGCCTCCATTCTTCTTTAAACACTTATACCCGCTGCCTAATATTTTATCCCAAAATGACCTCAATCGCACTGCATTGTTACTGCCATGTCTCAAACCCTTGTTGCACCACGAAAACACTTAGCGAATTTTCTATTGAACACAGCATCAAAAACTCCTTCGCTGGCCTGTTACAGGCATCGACATCCTAGAACGCAGATCTGAAACCCTCGCATAGACTCCTGAAACTCCACTTGCCCATCCCCATCGCACACCCAAAATATGAGTTTTGCAGTACCTCAACAATCCAAATCCATCGCCATCACTTGACTATGCTCGATGCCTCACATCATCAGCTACAGGGTGCGAATGTTCTGGTCACGAGGTCCTATCAAAAACTGCTATGCGATGTCCTTCTCCCTGTCCTGACCTGTAACCGTCGCGAGCTACAGTGGTCCTTCCGATGCCTTAGAGATCGTCGCTTCCCCTTAGTTTACCCACTGGCGCTCTACACTATGACGAACTCAACAAGATACCACGCCATGCTCCAACTTGATGTCGGCTTTCGGTGCTGCCATGATTTCCAAACGAGGTTTCCAACCCCCTTTTTTTGTTTCTTTATCGCGTTCGATTTTTGCAAAAGAATGAGAGAGACAGAATGGATTTTGCCCCTTTTCAATTTTATTTACTTCGAAGGATCGATTGAATTGACAGGAACTCGCGATATTGATGTGAAATAGGGAGGCCATTTTGCACTTATTTAAGCTTCGATCCTTTGATTAGTTTGAGGGATTTTCTTATGAATATAAAAGGGGACGAGTTCTTTTTCATCAGAAGATCGAAATGAATGAATGAAAAAGGAGTGGCGCGGTTTTATAAGGATAAATACTTCAGCATTAAGGAATAGTGGGGTAGCTTAAGGTACATATAAATTTTATGTGATTTGAGGTTTCATTTAATTTGATTTGATCTGTATTTAATACGATTTGATACAAAGGGATTTTTATTCTTTTTATATGGATTCTGATTTGACTTTGATCCTATCCATTAACCAAATATTTCGGGGTTCACAATTTGAGATCGTGAACCGCTATTTTAACGCACCGACGGACGTTTCACTATTATAGCGTTATATTGAACTCAACAGAATATATTCTGAAATTTAATTTGAACGTATATATAAAATAACCATATAAATTGATATAATATAATTTAAACTTAGAAATAATTAATTCCTCAATGACAAATTATAATTATTATCGATTCTATTCAAACTAAATTTATATAAATCATCTGAATTTTTTTAATTCAGTTTTACTTCGATTTCAATTATATTTCGTTTTACAATAATTCGATATATTCTAAATTGAATTATATTCGATAACTAAATATAAAAATTCATTTATATTATTGGATTAATATTAAAAACCATATTAAATATTTAAAATAAACCATTCGAAAAGTCTGGGTCTTTACATTCTTCCCCCCTTAAAAGAATTTTGTCCCCAAAATTACTAAGGTAGAAAAGTGCTTCAAACCCATTAACTTTCCAAAGCTCATTTAGTTGAACTCAACTCTTCATATTTCAACAAAGTTTAATTCCTACAAAACTTTTGTTTTCATTCATATTCCACATCATATAGGCTTACATCATTTAATTCGAATGATTTATGACCAATATATCCAAATTCAGTTCATATTCATTCAAATTGATTTTAATCAATTTACTCACTTCAACCCATTTAACTTACTTAAGTTAAATTCCAAAATTCAAATTCCTGGGTTTTTATTTCAAATCCTTTTGAAATCACATAAATATATACATATATTTATCATCTTTTCAAATTCAACACATTTGATTTTTTGAACCAACTTGTTTTCTTTCAAACAAATTTCCGACAAAACTTTTCTAAGGTAGCAATCCATCACTTAGAAACTCGAAAATAAACACTGATGATGCTGCAGTTATCATCAGAATTATTTCCCAACCAATGAAGTGAGTTCAGTTCTTTCAAAATCCATTCAAAAATGATTTTGATTCAAAAATCCTTCAAACACAAAGCTATATTGTTTAATATACTTCAGAAAATATTTTTCAAACACCCAGGATTCTAAATTCTTAATCCTGATTCAGAATTCGATTTCTTCATCTCATTTGTATATACTTCATTCATATACAATTTTATTTGGTTATACACAACCTTTCCAATTTTATAATATAATCTGACTACAATATTAACAACCAACTCAACCAATATATTATTAATAATTCAGAAAATTATTCTTTCTATATCGAAATAGAATTTTAGGTAAAATTATTTCATTTACCCACTTTAAAACAATATCATGTCGAATTTTTCTGTTCAGGTGTTTAGAAATTCCTATCGACTTTGTGGCGTTCCACAAATCGATCAGAATTCATAAATCACTCAACCGACTAGCCAACACAATATAAAACAATTTTTATATCAATTAACAAATACGCTTTCTCGTATATATACACTCAACTCATTTTAGGGTACTACTGACCCTATCTTTAATGAGCCCAACCCCACCAAAGCCTAGTTATTCGGTCAACCTAAGCTCTGATACCAACTGTAATGACTTGAATTTCCGTACCCTTTGAGTTGACTAATAACACCACATGTCCAACCCAAAAGACATAGAAATACGAATCATTAGTAGAAAGAAGTTAGAGGATGTGGAATAAAAAGAAAGAAAAGTTAGAATAGAAGAAAAACGAAGAACACAAATCTCACATCGGAATGAATAAAATATATTAAATAACATAACTTTTGAAATACAAATCAGTAACTGTATATACATACCATTATCAGAGCACAACAGTTATTCCTGGAACAGTAATAAACACCTGTTTCCAGATACAACATAGTACACAACGGAAATATGATAGTCTATAGCTAACTGGTGAAGCCTCCTGCTTCCAGCTCTTCCAAGTGAACCTGAAAATTCCCGACTACTTGACTGCCCATACAAATTTGGGCACCCAAGAGTTTATGGAAAACAAAAAAAACAAAATAAACTCTGGGTCAGTCGTGGGACTGGTGTGAGTAAACTCCAACTATTTGTTTAACTTTCAAAATCCTTTCGAAAGAAAGGATAATAGTAAGACCAGCCCACACTTAAACATGAATGGTTTTTACCTTACTATAACCCAAAACAATTTGATACGAAAATCCGGTGGTATTATAATAGTGTCTAAATCAAATAAATAACAATCTAGCGGAATGATTGCATCTCACGCTCCATATATAATATAAAATCAAAAAAAAACGCCGGGCGCTTATTGGAGATTGGATTCCGACTATGACAAGGTATGGAACCAACTGTCGATAGTGTAATAACCCGGAAATCTGGGCCAATTTAAATTTTTTATTTTGTCGATTTTAGTGAATTTTAATTATTTAAAATGAATTATTTTAAATAATATCGACGAGAAATTTATTTTGAATAGAATTCGAACGTATATAGTTATATAGATCATCGTTAGAATATAAATATTTATTTTAAATTATAAAAGGAATTGAAAATGGCGCGGTAGTTCGATAATGCGATTTCAAATTTCAAACGAATGTACCGGGTGCAAAATAAACCGGATTTTAGTGAAACCAAAAGCATTTGAATCTAATTGAGAATATATTTCCAATGAATCAGAAAAATCAAAATTTCATTGCGGGAATCAAAAGATATGTCCAGTTGAAAATTCAGAATAGTCGCTATGGGATTTCGGCCCTTAAAAATGGAAATTTTGCAGACGACCTCAGTTTTCGACGAAACCACTTTTGTTGGATCTGGGATGTCAAATTATTGCTAGATTCCAAAGTTCATAATTTTCTGAATCAATATGTGAGCGTGGTAGAAGAAAACACGTTCGACCAATTTCAGTTGAATTTAATCGACTGGAAAATGGCCATTTTTCAAACGGTCTCAGAATTTGACGAAATTAGTTTTGTTAGGACCGTATCGTCAATACGAAGCTAGAAATATTTTTTCGGGAATTTTTAGAGACTGTATGTGGCCCCGATAAATTGAAATGTACATTCAAATTTAATATACACTGATTTATATTTTAATTTTGATCAAAACGGATCATAACAGCCGAATTGGCTTGCGAAACATATCCCATTGTGTTCGGAATGGGGGTAATTAGCTAGGGACGACAGTCTGTGGGTTTGATTTCGAGGTCAAAATAAAAAGTTGCTTTTTGAAAATTAAAATAATATATATATATATATATATTAATATCTCCCTCACCATTCCCCATTCACAATCAACGCCTAATAAAAAAAAAAATCGAAAAGAAGACGCGTCCCTCTTTTTCCAGACCTCGATCCATGTCGCTGTTGTCAGATCCGCCTCACCGCACCTCCCTCCCATCAGCGACGCCGACTCCATCTCCCCCTCCTTCTCCCCTCCTCCTCGCGACGCACCAGCCCCCTCTCCTCCCCCTTATCCTCTCATCTAACCCTGAAACCCCCTTCAGAAAAAAAAACCTCCACTTGAAAACCCGCACATCACCCCTTAGCCCCACCGATGTCGTCTGCCAATGGCCCACCACCGCCGTCCGATCTGCGTAGCACCCCCCTTGAGAAACCCTAATCAATGTGAGTTCCTTTATTTTTAATTTCATTTTTCTTCTTCTTCTTCTATGTGACATAAAAAAAGCTGATTTTTAATGCGAGATAAAAATCTGATTTTTATAGAGATAAAAATCTGATTTTTTATATAGAAAATGTAAAATAAGATTTTACAAAAATGGCGACATTATAAAGATGGGGTTTTTAACATCTTAAAGAAATGATTTTTATTTTGTTGAAGAAGTGATTTTTATCCTCTTAAAGAAAGGATTTTTATTTTGTTAAAGGAGTAATTTCTAAAAACATGAAATTAGGATTTCTATGATATGAAGTTCAATATAAAGATTTGATTTTTATATGTAATATAGCGTAATAAGGATGTGATTTTTATTATATGAGTAACATATTAAAAATATGATTTTTATACATGTATGAGAATGAAAATATGATTTTTATATATTTAATAACCATATAAAAAGGTGATTTTTATAGAAAAGGTTTAGGATAAAAAAAAAATCTTTATAGTGAAAACATCGTGTTAAAGATGCTATTTTTATCATCTTAAAGGCGAAGTAAAAATATGTGATTTTTATATATGTAGCGAATACGGGCAATGAAAGTGACAAAAGGCGAGAACGGAGAAGATTTCCTACATATGAAGAGTCAAGACTTTTGGTTTAGCTCTTGGTGAGAACTTCTCACTTTAAATTTATTTCTAGTTAAAAATATATATTAGGATGCTGACGGTGCTTAGCAGCACCCGACACCCGTCGTCCACAGACCATGGACGACTTGTTTGCTTGGTTGTGTAGTTGGTTAGAATATTTATTTGAATTTGGTTGTTTGGGTGAAATAGAATTGAAATGAATTGGTATGTGTGTGGCGCGGGCCATTGGTAGATTGGGGATAAGGCTAGACCTTATCCAGGACCTAGTATCGTGCCGTTATGCCGCCGAAATTTTCTAAAAAGTGTTAGAAAAATTTAGCTAAGTAAAAATATTATTTTAGCTTATAATGGCGATAAATAAAATAAATATTCATTTACAAACCGGACGGTTTGTTTGTGTACACTTATTTATCTGATATTGATTAGGACGATAAATTTTACACATCGCCCAACTGCACAAATAAAATCTGTGTTTGATTGTTTGAAAACCCCACACGAGTATTGGGGTGATATATGACATACACTAATCCCAATAATTAGTTGTATGTCGATCGATTGATTAACAGACTGTTATAAGCTTGAATATTTATATTTGATGCTTATACAGTGTAGAATGGACTTTGGATGATGGTTGATTATTTGTCATTGTTGATATATACATGCGTTGTATGGAAATCCATAGAAATAAAATCTATGGTAATTGATTGGGCCTCATTCCAGTTTTGAATAGAAATATTTGAAAAAGAAATATTTGAAATAGAATATTTGAAAATAGAAATATTTGAAAGGGAAATATTTGAAATAGAATATTTGAAAATAGAAATATTTGAAAAAGAAATATTTGAAATAGAATATTTGAAAATAGAAATATATGAAGCCGTGTTGATTAGATTGACGCCATTTTGACGCAAACGATATTTATATCGATTATATTCGTTTTTATAATGAATATTGAAAAGTGATTTCAAAATCGAATATTTTGAAAATGAATTCGAATCGAATTGAAATTGAATGGAAATCAATTTGAAATGAATTCGAATTGAAATTGAATGGAAATCAATTTGAAATGAATTCGAATTGAAATTGAATAGAATTGAATTTGAATGGAAATTGATTAGAAATGAATTCGAATTGAATTGAAAACGAACTGAAATTGAATTAAAAATCGATTTGAATTGAAATCAATTTGAAATGAATTTAAAACGAAAAAAATTCAATTTTGATTTGAATTTGAAATGAAGTTGAAATCGTTTTGAAAACGAATTTAAAACGATTTATATAATACGTTTAAAAAGGAAATTGGCGAAGTATATATTATATATATATATATAATATAATGGCCTGAATAGAACGCGTCGCGCTGCGGTAGTTCGTGAATTTCGACCATTGAATTCGAATGGATATTTCGGGAGATCCGACCGTCGGATTCTCCTAAAACCTGAACCGTTGGGTTCGTATCGAAAAGAGCTTTCTAACGAATGTGAGAAATTAGAAATCTAACGGTTGGATTTGGAATTATGTCCAGATCAATTTGGAAAAGGTCGCTATAAGTGCAGTTCGATGGCCGTTGATGGAAATCGACTGTACGGGCCTTGATAAAATTATTAAAAATAGTAATAATTTGTGTAAAATCATAAGAAATGATTTGGGAAGAATTGGAATGAAAAACTCCATATTTGAAAAGATAAAAATAGATTTTTTCCGAAATGAACTAGTTTTGAACTAGAATTATAATTCTATTTATTTTTAAATAAATAAATTGAATTTGAAAAGGGTTTTAAAAGTAACCAGAATTTCCAATAATTGAAGTGGAATGGATTTGAATCGAAATTGTCTTTGGAATATTTCGATGTTGGATTTCGTGATGATACAGGTATTGTTATGGGAATTTGAAAGATATATTTATATCGTTATTTCCAATACGATATTTGTTGGTCGTAGAATTTGATATTGAATATAAGCCGATATATTTTCTATTCAGAGCCTTGTATTTAATATCAAATGTGATTTGGGTTTGTCGGGAATGGTGTCTTCATTAACACTGTTCTTAAGCCCAGTTTAGAAAAAGATTAAATCTTTTTATTTAGATTTAATGAAGTGTACCAATTAAATAATATTTAATTGGAATTGAAATGGTATTGATTTTTGGGTTTATCGTGAACAGTGTTTTAAATAACACTTGTTCTTTAACCCGATAATTTATGGAATGTGATTTTGGGTTATCGTGAACGATATCTTCAATAATACTGTTCTTAGACCCAAAGGAGTTAAGAAAATCAGAAACTAACTGGAGATTAGTTAAGTTGAATGGTTTCTGGGGTATTGATCTGATGTTGGTTTCGGCCTTCGGGGTTAATACTTAGGGAATTGCTCACTTGCTAATTTACGGTTAGGGACTGATTGAAATGTGATGTGATTTTGGGGTTTATCGTGAACAGTGTTTTAAATGACACTGCTTCTTTAAGCCAGTTAAAGGTTAAAACAAAGTGGAGTTTTAATGAATATTTAATTAGATTGAAAAGATGGAGAATGGAGTGTCACCAGTTTTACTCCAGGCGATAGTTAAATCTTTAATTAGATTTGAACGTGAAATGGTAATTGAATTTACCGATAACAACGTGGTGTTAGATATGAAGTATTACCAGTTTTACTTCATCGGATGAATAGGATGGGATTGGGAAATTAAAACAAATGATTACTTCGATATGGTTCGCTAATCCCGATTAGTTAGTTTGAAAGGATATTCAAAGGAAGAATTAAAGAATAAATTTATAGAATTTATCTTTGATAAAATTAATGGGAACCTTTCCCTAAGAATGTGAAATTTAGAAACTAACTGTAGGTTAGTTAAGTTGAATGGTTTCTTGGATATTGATCTGATGTTGGTTTCGGCCTTCGGGGTTAATGTTTGGGAAAAATTTCTCTCGCTAATTTACGGTTAGTGACTGATGAATTGGAATGAGGCGTATGTTGTGTTTGTGTAACACTTATTTATTATATACGAGAGTTATTCAGAAAGACTGGGTTTACCCCATTTTGAATAACCGATTCGACGATGAGTTGAAGATGAAGACGGTGGTTGAAGACCGGAGGTCTTCACGTCGTTTGGATAATTACTGATGATCTTGATTGGGCCGTACACCTAAGAGGAGGGAATCAGTTGGTGATTGTCCAGACGTACTTGGAGATCGATGGATATGCGAGGTACAAGGTGCCTCCGGTTTCGTTCAGACCCAGAACAGACTTGTAAATGGACTATGTGTTTGACATTGGGTATCATTCTGTGTGATTGATGGATATCGGTTGCATGGAGTGGTTTGCCTGTGTGGCATGCTAAGATGCAAATGATCAAGGCTTCTGTTGAAAAGCAGAGTCTTGTGGTTGATAACCAAAGCACAGCCTGTGTGGCATTGCTTTGTGTAACGTTGATTCGAGAGTCTCACACCCTGGTTGTGAACCAAAAACGGGAGAGGACCTCAGGGAGGGCATGCGTTTTCTTCTAGTTAGAAGTGGCGTCAGTGGTTTTACACGCCCTAACGAGTTTGACTTATGTGGTTGTTGCTGTTGCGAGGCGCCTCAGATATATCGGTGACTATGTGAAGCCGATGGAGTCATTTGTTGGCTCATTTACGCCCCAAAGGGCGGGGAAACGCAATGTTCAGGAATTTTAATCCACATCGGTGGACCGGCCCTGTCGCTTCAAGGGTCGATGCGCTCTGACCCTGAGACATGGGCTAGATTGTCTCGAAGACGGTGAGGACGATCCCTTGCCTCGGTTCACAGATGGAAATCCAATTTCCAAATACGTGACTTTGCGGTTTTATTTGTAGAGCCTAGTATTGGCGACATGATATATGGTACCCATGCCGCCTATGATTGATACTTATGATTTGAAGTTGTTTTATACACTATGCACTTATAATAGTATCAAATGATTTGTTTAAAACGTACTAAGCATGTTTGGCTGTTATAAGGGAAAACCCTATCCCTCGGTTTGCGTTGCATTGTGTGATAGGACCTAGGTCTTATAATAACTTCATTTTTCCAAAAAGCATTGCGCTGTTTTATTATATGCACTGGTATTCTTGGGAGGACACCCGTTCCGTGTTATACGGCGTGGTCCCTTGATATATCTGATTTAAAGTAAAGTTTTAAATAATTGTTTTAGTTCTCACACCAGTCCCATGACTGACCTAGAGTTTATTGTTTTAACCTAAACTCTGGGTGCCCCTATTTTCTGCACGGGCAGCTAGTAGTTTTGGTTTTGCAGATTTATATTCATAGGAACCTGGTTTACACCTGGAACGATATCCGGAAAGATTTGTATTCGTGTATCTTCTTCAGTTGTATTTTGTATTATTTTTCCGCTGCTATGTAATGTATTGTAATCTCTGATATTTTTCTGATGTATATTATTTGTTTATACTCTGTTTATTCTTGTATTCTGATGGAATTGTTGTAATTAACAATGAAATGTTCTTCCGTCTGCGTTCTAATTTGTCGTGTTCTCAAAACAATCAGGCGTTTCGTACGGTCTTGATCGGTTTAGCGACTGATTCGGATCGAGCGGAATTCCTGGTCGTAACATCGTGGTATCAGAGCTTTGGTTTACAAAGCTCGAGAACAAGACATATTAGAACCATACGAAAGAATTCATCAGAGATTGGATTAGTAATATCCAATGAGAATGACTCGTTAGAGATGGGATCAGTAGCATCCTAGAACGAGTGTGAAGAGTATATTTTTAAAATGAAAACGATTTTTGTTTTGAAAATTTGAATCAATTATTCGTATTTGATTATTTATATTGATGTGGACAATCTAGTATATATAGATTTTGCAATACGTCTAATCCACGTGTATTCGAAGTTTTAATATACTGGATAGATATAAAGTCACACTCTAGTCGCCCAGAGATGATTCTGATGATTGTAGCAACATCATCAGAATTAGTGTTCGAGTGACGAAAGTGAGGTTTCTATATATTTCCAATTGACTGGTGTGAGAATCAAAATTAGATAGGGCTTATTGTTGTGATTTGGCATCAAAAATCTGATTTTTAGACTATGTATCAAAGTTATGAATTTGAAAAGTTAATCAACTAATTGATTGCTGATTGTGTTGTTTGATTACTGTTCGATTCATAAATTTGAACCATATAGCCAATTTGAAGCAAACGGTAAATTGCATTGAAAATTTATCGCATATGCATGCATGTACATGTACTTACATTGAACAGGTCATAACAAAGAGGCTAGAGCAAAAGAATAAAATTGTTTGCCCGACAAATAGGTACATGTTTACCATAATTTACTGTTTTGTTTGGGTGATGATGATTTTTTGAGCCGATTGGCTTTTTCTTTTTCTTTTGGATTGAAAAAGGCCATGGGAGGCTATATGAAATATCCCGAAGTCCCCGGTGCAGGGGAGGTTATGGCGAAATTTTTCGAAAATTTAGGGTGTTAGCCAAATTTTTGAAAAATTTGAAAAGTTCTTAGAAACTGAAAAGTTGAAGAACTTAAGCTGTAGTGAAAATACTGGGAGTTGAGTTGACTTGTGAAACAACTTTCGGCTTTGTTACTTTTCGGGAACGAAAAGTTTTAAGTGGGGGAGATTGTAATAATCCGGAAATGTGGGCCAATTTAAATTTTTTATTTTGTTGATTTTAGTGAATTTTAATTATTTAAAATGAATTATTTTAAATAATATCAACAAGAAATTTATTTTGAATAGAATTCGAACGTATATAGTTATATAGATCGTCGTTAGAATATAAATATTTATTTTAAATTATAAAAGGAATTGAAAATGGCGCGGTAGTTCGATAATTCGATTTCAAATTTCTAATGAATGTACCGGGTGCAAAATAAACCGGATTTTAGTGAAACCAAAAATATTTGAATCTAATTGAGAATATCTTTCCAACAAATAAGAAAAATCAAAATTTCATAGCGGGAATCAAAAGATATGTCCAGTTGAAAATTCAAAATAGTCGCTATGGAATTTCGGCCCTTAAAAATGGAAATTTTGCAAATGACCTTGGTTTTCGATGAAACCACTTTTGTTGGATCCGGGATGTCAAATTATTGCTAGATTCCAAAGTTCATAATTTTCTGAATCAATATGTGAGTGTGTTAGAAGAAAACGCGTTTGACCAATTTCAGTTGAATTTAATCGACTGGAAAATGGCCATTTTTCAAACGGTCTCAGAATTTGATGAAATTAGTTTTGTTAGGATCGTATCGTCGATACGAAGCTAAAAATAATTTTTCGGGAATTTTTAGAGACTATATGTGGCCCCGGTAATTGAAATGTACGTTCAAATTTAATATACACTGATTATATTTTAATTTTGATAAAAACGGATCGTAACAGCCGAATTGGCTTGCGAAACATATCCCATTGTGTTCGGAATGGGGGTAATTAGCTAGGGACGATAGTCAGTGGGTTTGATTTCGAGGTCGAAATAAAAAGTTGCTTTTTGAAAATTAAAATAATATATATATATATATATATCTCCCTCACCATTCTCCATTCACAATCAACGCCTAATAATAAAAAAAAATAATAATAAAAAAGAAGACGCGTCCCTCTTTTTCCAGACCTCGATCCATGTCGCCGTTGTCAGATCCGCCTCTCCGCACCTCCCTCCCATCAGCGACGCCGACTCCATCTCCCCCTTCTTCTCCCCTCCTCCTCGCGACGCACCAGACCCCTCTCCTCCCCCTTATCCTCTCATCGAACCCTGAAACCCCCTTCAGAAAAAAAAACCTCCACTTGAAAACCCGCGCAGCACCCCTTAGCCCCACCGATGCCGTCCGCCAATGCCCCACCACCGCCGTCCGATCTGCGTAGCACCCCCCTTGAGAAACCCTAATCAATGTGAGTTCCTTTATTTTTAATTTCGTTTTTCTTCTTCTTCTTCTATGTGATATAGAAAAAAAAGATGATTTTTAATGCGAGATAAAAATCTGATTTTTATAAAGATAAAAATCTGATTTTTTATATAGAAAATGTAAAATAAGATTTTACAAAAATAGCGACATTATAAAGATGGGGTTTTTAACATCTTAAAGAAATGATTTTTATTCTGTTGAAGAAGTGATTTTTATCCACTTAAAGAAAGGATTTTTATTTTGTTAAAGGAGTAATTTCTATAAACATGAAGTTAGGATTTCTATGATATGAAGTTCAATATAAAGATTTGATTTTTTATATGTAATATAGTGTAATAAGGATGTGATTTTTATTATATGAGTAACATATTAAAAATATGATTTTTATACATGTATGAGAATGAAAATATGATTTTTATATATTAAATAACCATATAAAAAGGTGATTTTTATAGAAAAGGTTTAGGATAAAAAAAAATCTTTATAATGAAAACATCATGTTAAAGATGCTATTTTTATCATCTTAATGGCGAAGTAAAAATATGTGATTTTTATATGTAGTGAATAGGGGCAAAGAAAGTGACAAAAGGCGAGAACGGCGAAGATTTCCTACATATGAAGAGTCGATATGTTTGGTTTAGCTCTTGGTGAGAACTTCTCACATTAAATTTATTTCTAATTAAAATTATATACTAGGATGCTGACGGTGCTTAGCAGCACCCGACACCCGTCGTCCACAGACCATGGACGACTTGTTTGCTTGGTTGTGTAGTTGGTTAGAATATTTGTTTGAATTTGGTTGTTTGGGTGAAATAGAATTGAAATGAATTGTTATGTGTGTGGCGCAGGCCATTGGTAGATTGGGGATAAGGCTAGACCTTATCCCGGACCTAGTATCGTGCCGTTATGCCGCCGAAATTTTCTAAAAAGTGTTAGAAAAATTTAGCTAAGTAAAAATATTATTTTAGCTTATAATGGCGATAAATAAAATAAATATTCATTTACAAACCGGACGGTTTGTTTATGTACACTTATTTATCTGACATTGATTGGGACGATTAATTATACACATCGCCCAACTGCACAAATAAAATCTGTGTTTGATTGTTTGAAAACCCCACACGGGTATTGGGTGGATATATGACATACACTAATCCCAATAATTAGTTGTATGTCGATCGATTGATTGACAGACTGTTATAAGCGTTGAATATTTATATTTGATGCTTATACAGTGTAGAATGCACTTTGGATGATGGTTGATTATTTGTCATTGTTGATATATACATGCGTTGTATGGAAATCCATAGAAATAAAATATATGGTAATTGATTGGGCCTCATTTCAGTTTGGAATAGAAATAATTGAAAAAGAAATATTTGAAATAGAATATTTGAAAATAGAAATATTTGAAAAGGAAATATTTGAAATAGAATATTTGTAAATAGAAATATTTGAAAAAGAAATATTTGAAATAGAATATTTGAAAATAGAAATATATGAAGTCGTGTTGATTAGATTGACGCCATTTTGACACAAACGATATTTATATCGATTATATTCGTTTTTATAATGAATATTGAAAAGTGATTTCAAAATCGAATATTTTGAAAATGAATTCGAATCGAATTGAAAGTGAATGGAAATCAATTTGAAATGAATTCGAATTGAAATTGAATAGAATTGAATTCGAATGGAAATTGAATAGAAATGAATTCGAATTGAAATTGAATTGAATTGAAAACGAACTGAAATTGAATTAAAAATCGATTTGAATTGAAATCAATTTGAAATGAATTTAAAACGAATTTATAAGCAAAAATTTAATTTTGATTTGAATTTGAAATGAAGTTGAAATCATTTTGAAAACGAATTTCAAACGATTTATATAATACGTTTTAAAAGGAAATCGACGAAGTGTGTATATATATATATATATATATATATAATGGCCTGAATAGAACGCGTTGCGCTGTGGTAGTTCGTGAATTTCGATCATTGACTTCGAATGGATATTTCGGGAGATCCGACCGTCCGATTCTCCTAAAACCGGAACCGTTGGGTTCGTATCGAAAAGAGCTTTCTAACGAATGTGAGAACTTAGAAATCTAACGGTTGGATTTGGAATTATGTCCATATCAAATTTGGAAAAGGTCGCTATAAGTGCAGTTCGATGGCCGTTGATGGAAATCGACTGTACGGGCCTTGATAAAATTATTAAAAATAGTAATAATTTGTGTAAAATCATAAGAAATGATTTGGGAAGAATTAGAATGAAAAACTCCATATTTGAAAAGATAAAAATAGAATTTTTTCGAAATGAACTAGTTTTGAACTAGAATTATAATTCTATTTATTTTTAGATAAATAAATTGAATTTGAAAAGGGTTTTAAAAGTAACTAGAATTTCCAATAATTGAAGTGGAATGGATTTGAATCGAAATTGTCATTGGAATATTTCGATGTTGGATTTCGTGATGATACAGGTATTGTTATGGGAATTTGAAAGTTATATTTATATCGTTATTTCCAATACGATATTTGTTGGTCGTAGAATTTGATAATGAATATAAGCCGATATATTTTCTATTCAGAGCCTTGTATTTAATATCATATGTGATTTGGGTTTGTCGTGAATGGTGTCTTCATGAACACTGTTCTTAAGCCCAGTTTAGAAAAAGATTAAATCTTTTTATTTAGATTTAATGAAGTGTACCAATTAAATAATATTTAATTGGAATTGAAATGGTATTGATTTTTGGGTTTATCATGAACAATGTTTTAAATAACACTTGTTCTTTAACCCGATAATTAATGGAATGTGATTTTGGGTTGTCGTGAACGGTATCTTCAATAATACTGTTCTTAGACCCAAAGCAGTTAAGAAAATCAGAAACTAACTAGAGATTAGTTAAGTTGAATGGTTTCTGGGGTATTGATCTGATGTTGGTTTCGGCCTTTGGGGTTAATACTTAGGGAATTGCTCACTTGCTAATTTACGGTTAGGGACTGATTGAAATGTGATGTGATTTTGGGGTTTACCGTGAACAGTGTTTTAAATGACACTGATTCTTTAACCCAGTTAAAGATTAAAACTAAGTGGAGTTTTAATGAATCTTTAATTAGATTGAAAAGATCGAGAATGGAGTATCACCAGTTTTACTCCAGACGATAGTTAAATCTTTAATTAGATTTGAACGTGAAATGGTAATTTAATTTACCGATAACACCGTGGTGTTAGATATGAAGTATTACCAGTTTTACTTCATGGGAAGAATAGGATGGGATTGGGAAATTAAAACAAATGATTACTTCGGTAAGGTTCGCTAATCCCGATTAGTTAGTTTGAAAGGATATTCAAAGGAAGAATTAAAGAATAAATTTAAAGAATTTATCTTTGATAAAATTAATGGGAACCTTTCCCTAAGAATGTGAAATTTAGAAACTAACTGTAGGTTAGCTAAGTTGAATGGTTTCTTGGATATTGATCTGATGTTGGTTTCGGCCTTCGGGGTTAGTGTTTGGGAAATTATTCTCTCGCTAATTTACGGTTAGTGACTGATGAATTGGAATGAAGCGTATGTTGTGTTTGTGTAACACTTATTTATTATATACGCGAGTTATTCAGAAAGACCGGGTTTACCCCATTTTGAATAACTGATTCGACGATGAGTCGAAGATGAAGACGGTGGTTGAAGACATGAGGTCTTCACGTCGTTTGGATAATTACTAATGATCTTGATTGGGCCGTACACCCAAGAGGAGGGAATCAGTTGGTGATTGTCTAGACGTACTTCGAGATCGATGGATATGCGAGGTACAAGGTGCCTTCGGTTTCGTTCAGACCCAGAACGGACTAGTAAATGGACTGTGTGTCTGACATTGGGTATCATTCTCTGTGATTGATGGATATCAGTTGCATGGAGTAGTTTGCCTATGTGGCATGCTAAGATGCAAATGATCAAGGCTTCTGTTGAAAAGCAGAGTCTTGTGGTTGATGAATAAAGCACAGCCTGTGTGGCATAGCTTTGTGTAACGTTGATTCGCGAGCCTCACACCCCGGTTGTGAACCAAAAACGGGAGAGCACCTCAGGGAGGGCATGCATTTCCTTCAAGTTAGAAGTGGCGTCAGTGGTTTTACACGCCCTGACGAGTTTGACTTATGTGGTTGTTGCTGTTGCGAGGCGCCTCAGATATATCAGTGACTATGTGAAGCCGATGGAGTCATTTGTTGGCTCATTTACGCCCCAAAGGGCGGGAAAACGCAGTGTTCAGGAATTTTAATCCACATCGGTGGACCGGCCCTATCGCTCCAAGGGTCGATGCGCTCTGACCCTGAGACATGGGCTAGATTGTCTCGAAGACGGTGAGGACGATCCCTTGCCTCGGTTCACAGATGGAAATCCAATTTCCAAATACGTGACTTTGCGGTTTTATTTGTAGAACCTAGTATTGGCGACATGATATATGGTACCCATGCCGCTTATGATTGATACTTATAATTTGAAATTGTTTTATACACTATGCACTTATAATAGTATCAAATGATTTGTTTAAAACGTACTAAGCATGTTTGGCTATTATAAGGGAAAACCCTATCCCTCGGTTTGCGTTGCATTGTGTGATAGGACCTGGGTCTTATAATAGCTTCATTTTTCCAAAAAGAATTGCGCTGTTTTATTGTATGCACTGGTATTCTTGGGACGAAACCCGTTCCGTGTTATACGGCGTGGTCCCTTGATATATCTGATTTAAAGTAAAGTTTTAAATAATTGTTTTATTTCTCACACCAGTCCCATGACTGACCTAGAGTTTATTGTTTTAACCTAAACTCTGGGTGCCCCTATTTTCCGCACGGGCAGCTAGTAGTTTTGGTTTTGCAGATTTATATTCACAGGAACCTGGTTTACAGCTGGAACGATATCCGGAAAGCTTTGTATTCGTGTATCTTCTTCAGTTGTATTTTGTATTATTTTTCCACTGCTATGTAATGTATTGTAATCTCTGATATTTTTCTGATGTATATTATTTGTTTATACTCTGTATATTCTTGTATTCTTATGGAATTGTTGTAATTAACAATGAAATGTTCTTCCGTCTGCGTTCTAATTTGTCGTGTTCTCAAAACAATCAGGCGCTTCGAACGGTCTTGATCAGTTTAGCGACTGATTCAGATCGAGCGAAATTCCTGGTCGTAACAGATAGTGTATCTCTAGAGTGGAATACACTGGGTTAACCAAGAACATCCTGCAACCCGGCCCACACATGACTGACCACTCATTTCGCTTGAGTGTATTGAATGTATATCACCAACGATTGGGATCAGCAACCGTTTCCCGAATGGGAGCGACCCACATAGCCATGCTGCCTGCCCGATTTTTGTCATTTCCCGGTTGTTGAGGCCTGATGCTACGATTTCTTGCAACTCATCAATAGCACAATCACTTTGAATGCCACATTGCCAAATCCGTTAATTACTAATTGATTTGCACAAATATATTGAATATTATGCTAAGAGAACAAATCCTCCGCTACCATATATCTTTGTACAGACCAACATATTTGATCAATGGAAATACTTTGTCAGACATTCGTCCATTTACGTTCGTTCTGGGATTGAACGAAACCGAAGGCACCATTTCTATTAATAGAAAAAGTCCTTGCACTTTACCCCGTCTTCGATTGTCTTCATATAATCTGATTCACAACGCTACTGCCAATACGGAGTGGTTCTCGGATAATAATCCAACCGGTCTCTTCATATTGGCAACGATATTGGCAAATACTTCGATAGTCGATTATTTAACTATCGAAGAAAAACAAACATCCATTTGAAACATCAAACAACCACTGGGCCCCTTTTGATTAATATTTCATTAATCAAAACACATCTCCATATCCTTATCAATATTAGTTAATACAATATTTTCAGTATTCTTCATGGCCTTTTACACTATTTGGAAAACATTTCCATATCTCGCCTTCTTTTATTTTCTACACTTAGAAAGTATTTTCTATTTATAATTGGAGAACATTCCAATTATTTATTTATTTTACGCCCGTCCATTTCTACACTCAGGAAATAATTATTCGTTATATTTCCATAATTCCACTTCCTTGGGTTAAAACGAATGTTGTATAAAACATTGTTACAACACCCCAAAATATTTCATTCAACTAAATTTCTTTAAACATCTCTCTTCGAGACTGAATCTTGTTATTTATCGATTAATAATGGAATCAATCAAGTTGGGGTATAATTACCTCTCAGACCTTGACTGAAAATATTATTAACTTCAAAACAAACAAGACCGCTAACTCGAATAATCAACACCATATTAAACCAATTTTCCATTTCTAAAACACGTATACGCTTCTCTTTCTATTTTTAACAAATATAATTTATAGATTTCCTTTTAGGTTATAATATTCTATTTTTAAGTTTGTTTCCTTACCGGATTCTATATATACTGATATATTGATTTCTAGTTACCCAATTTTCTTAAAAATATTCTAACTCCTTAAATTTCCGGAAAATTTCGCTATAACCTCCTTCGTACCGGTCGATAGTTCAAACCTCAACTTGCCTCTCTAGGTGTAACACCCTGTAATTTTATAACATTAAGATTCACTAATTAAAGTATACTTAATTTTTAAAAGAAGAATTAAGTGAAATGGGTTGCGTTATTATGTTCGTCTCAAAATTTTCGGTCAAGATAGACATTTGGTTTGCATAAAACGGATAATTTTTGAAGAAGTTATTAAGCCTTGAAGTTTCTATGCATATGAGAAATATATATATATAAATATATATATAATATTCAAAAAAAGTTCAAAACAGCAAATCGGGAGGGGGAATAGCCGAACTGCACCATTTTTGGAGTCGACCCGAGCCTCGCTGGGTCGACTAGGGGTCGATCTAGGGTGTTTGGCTGTCAACCCGTGGCCCGATTCGCCCTAAGGGCTGATGTGGCATCTGAGTGGTCCTGATGGTTTTGGTTATCACTAGGTTAATCCGACGGCTCTTATTAAATTAAACTTCTATAAAAACACTACTAAACCCCTAACCCTAATCACATTGATTCATAACAAGAGCTGACATGCCATCAATGGAGAACCTAGAGTAGCCACCATACACTTTCAACCCTAAAGCAAGATAGAAGCTTGAATCAAAATAAAATCAAATTTAAATAACGATTAGTCTACATCAAAGATGAGCAATTCAGTTTCAGAATACAGATCCCAGAAAGACAAGACTAGTCTTTTTAATTGTGAGTATGATAGCTTTCACAAATTAATTAATTAATTTAATTATGATAAGATATAATTGGGATTATGAGAATATGATTTTGAATCATGTGATGTAAATTATATGTATGTTTGTGGTGTTGAATCGTATGTTAGTCTTATGCGAGTTGGATCATATGTTAGTTCTTATGTGAATCATATGCAAGTTAAATCATATATCTTATGCAAGTTTGTGATGATTGGATCATATATTCATGTATGAATCTTATGCAAGTTTGGGTTGTTAAAATATATGTGAGACATGTATATGCATATGCTAGTTTATGTGACATTAACCTTTATGTCTAGATCCATATGCAAGTTTACATCTTTATATTTAGACCCATATGCAAGTTTACATCTTTATGTTTAGATCTATATGCAAGTTTACATCTTTATGTTTAGATCTATATGTTTTGAATCTCTTCATTTTCTTTTCAGCATGTCTGGAATTCCCGAGATACCCGAGGGGATACCGATACCAGGATGGTTTATAAGGTATCTGGAAGCTAGGGCCAATGTCGCAGGCCCAGCAAATGCTCCTCATCCTCCTCCCCCATGTTGATACTTTTGCAAAGATATGCAAAGATTTTAGGGCAATGGGCGGGAAACCTTTTCACGGATCAGAGACGTTTGTTGAAGCTCGAAATTGGCTTAAGGAGGTGGAAGATCTATTTGGTATTTTCGAAGTAGATGATGGAAGGAAGGTCCAATTGGCTGCTTGGTTAATGAAAGACGAAGCCTCGTTTTGGTGGGAGGTCACGAACGGAGAGCGTCCGATGGAGACGTGGATGGATTTCAAGCGTAGATTCGAAATGAAGTTTCTCTCACGAGCAGAAGAGAATTTATATATGGAAAGATTCTTGGCGTTGAAGCAAGGGGATTTATCAGTAAAGGAGTACGTCAACAAGTTCAATCAGTTGGCGAGATTTGGCTTGGAATTGGTAAACACACCAGAGAAGAAGCCCCTGAGGTTCATTAAAGGTTTGAATGAACCGCTACATGGGTTGGCGATGACCCACATTCTGATGTGGGCTACCTTTGAGAAACTGGTTGACATGGTGCTTATGCATGAGGAAGAGAAAGGTGCGAATGCTAATAAGGCACCGGAGAAGAAAGGAGACCAGAAGATGCCACAACAACAAAACAAGAAAGGCGGGAAGAACAATAATGGCAAAGGAAAGAAGAAGTGCTTTAATTGTGGGACAACAGGCCATCTGAGCAAAGACTGTAGGAAAAAGAAGAAGACTGGCTATTTCCACCATGGAGAGGCAGGTCATCTAGTTAAGGACTGCCCAAGGAAACAGGGGCAAGGGAAAAGAATTTCTGGAGGGCAGCTTTAGACTCTCATGGCACAAGGGCGGGCGAGAGGGCAGATTGAGGCTCTCATGGCACCAGGACAGGAGAGAGGTAGAAACATTTCTGTTGAAAGTTTAGTTTTTCTATTTGATCAACCTATTTGTACTTTGTTTGACTCTGGCGCTTCACACTTGTTTGTATCTGCTTCGTTAGTTGAAACACTGTGTAACACCCCACATCCGTTAGTGTCACTCACAAAGGGAATGCACTAAGTTCTGTGGAGCATTTAGGGTAAAAGATGCAGATAAATTACAAGACAGATAGAAATTAAACAGCGGAAAATAAAACTTTGCTTTATTGATAAAATAGTTTGTACAATGGTTTCTTTACAATATCAGAGTATCATCTGTCTTACAAAATAAAGAAGCATAAAAACAACATTTATATTCCCCGATTTTAGCAAGAGCCAGCCATAGCATCTGAAAAGAGAATCCAAGCAAACTTCGACAAATCTTCAAGCTGGGAAAGAGTGGCAGTCCAACTTAACCTGAGCTAAACTATTCCCTCCTTTACTACCTGGGGGGCGGGGGGGGGGGGGGGGGGGAGGGGAACGGAAGAAAAGAAGACGAAAGAAAAACAGAGTCAGACATAAAGCCTGAGTAAGTTCAGTAACTTCTAGCATGTGAACATGGAAAACAAAACGACATGAATTAACTGAATACAAGATTACACCATGACGATAGGGTCAACAAGATTAGACAAGGCAATCGCAAGATATGCTAAGATAAGATAAACTGGATACGCTTTAATACTTTCGCCGCTTCGCTATTTCCTTGTTATACTGGTTTCTATATCTCTGCACCACCTAACTAGTGTCCCAACTAGTAACGATAACGTGATCCCAATCCCAGTATTTCCCATTGCCTTCGAGCATCCATTTATTATTTATTACCTAGATCTAATCTAGGGTTTTCTATCCAGTGCTTTCTAGATTCAACTAGAGTTTACGCTATCTGCTGAACGCTTCTCGGATTCAGGATTTATGCCACCTAGTCCAACTAGGGATTATGCTACCTGTCGAACGATGCCCCCAAGTCTAGGACACACTACCTAGAGTAGTATATGTTCCTATACTTCCCTACGCATGTATCGCGAATCGTTATCGCTTGTCTAGATGCACATGTCCTGTAATGTGCGGTCCGAGTCCTGTGACAGGGCAAATCAAGGAATACAGAACTCGGTCGGGAGCTTTCAGATATCTGCCGATGCAGATGCTAAGGTCTGTTTTTATTCCAGTGGCTATGGTCCCACTTGACCCCTCCCTCAACTAATGAAAGGCACACCTTGTAAAATGAGAACTATACGCCGGCCCCCGGTGCCCCACTATCCTATGGCCATCCGCAACCATAACTAGATAGCAAGTATATGGTCTTTTGGAGTTCTCCGCCTTTCCGCTTCACGTATCACGATTGACTCAAGATGGATGGTAGACGACGAGTTGCTATCACAGGGCTACCGTTTGCTCGCCGAATCACGCCGGTCCATCCTAGTCTTTAGGTTGCCATGTATTGCAACCAAGGCATACCCCTGGTTCTTCTACGCAGACCTTAACCTCTGTGGGCCCAGGCGGATCATCTGCAGCCTCACAGAGGGATACCAAGAGTACCCTCACGTCCCCTCGAAGCCTCGGGCTTCGTAACCCAATTCGTTGGAGCCTTCTCTCTATTCAGACGGACATTCGCTCCTTCCCGTGTTATACTAAGAATTACTACTTAGTTGTACTAACTAAGATTTACCACTTAGTTTCCAGAATCGTTGTTTTCTAAGGTTTACTACTTAGTTCCCTTTCCCATCAATTTGGATTGGTTAAGTGTCATTAGTCAATTCAAGCCAACTTAACCCTCTTCATTCATCCTGTTATACTGGTTAAGTGTTATCGGTAATTCATGTTGACTTAACCCCACCACAAACCAAGTTATATTGGTTAAGTATTTCTTATTACTTAACCCTACCCATTCACCCTATATTGGTTAATTGTTCCTTTTTATCTTAACCTTGCCCGTCTGTCTAACATGTTATTAATGGTTAAGTATTATCCCTTCATGTTTAGACTTACCCCTATTCTTTTATCACCATCTGATGGTTAAGTGTTCAAGTTTACATAACCCTACGGTCTAGCCCAGCTAACATATCAAATTGGCTAAGTGTATTAAATCTTACTTAACCCCAACCTCTAGTCTAGTTAACATGTAAATTTGGCTAAGTGTATTAACTTTACATAACCCCACTTTCTAGACTAGTTAACATGTTAATTTGGCTAAGTGTTTTCTTAGTTACTTAACCTCTACAAATCTCGTCTTGTTACCATGAGTTTGGTTAAGTGTCCCTGTGGACTTAGCCCTCCGTTCTAGCTTAACTGAGCTTAAGTTGGTTAAGTGTTCCTATGGACTTAACCCTCCCATTCTAGCTTAACTGTATGAACCTAACCCCACCTACCAGTCTTGTTATCATGTTGAGTTGGTTAAGTGTCTTAGTTAACTTAACCCTAGCATTCTTGTTCTAGCTTAAAATAAATAAATTAAAGCCACGACCACTCACATTAGACAGATATTGTTGCGATTACTGGATGTGCCGGTTGGTTCCGGGCAGGTTTACATCGCAACTCAGTCTAACCTCGGTTTAGGCCTATTCGTGTTTTCTAGTTCAAGGGGTTTTGATTAATTTTCAAATCAGGTTTTGAAAGTAACCATCCCGTCCGTTGGATCAGTTAGGGATAGCCAGGGAGAGCAGGAAACTTGTATTTTCCAAACTCAAGCCTAGACACTATCCTCTCTGTCACCCTAGAACTTTCTGGTTTATTATTAAAAGAGATGTCGTTAACCAACCTTTAATTTGTCTAAATTAACATTTCCTCATTTAGGACAAATTTTATAAGTAAATTAATCCTAATTTACTTATTTCCCAATTACTCTTTTAATGTAAGTTGTCAACATTTATTCTTACGGCCCATTTTCCCCTCTATATCATGTTTATGCTTTTTGGTATGTAAACCATACCAAATGAAGTGTCACTAACCATGATTTTGCTAATCCTGACAATTACTCCCAATTATGGCCAATTTTATGCTAATATACTTATCGAGCCAAATTAGCTAATCCAATTCTGATTTAACATTCTAATTCATGTCGAACTAGACTTATTACTCTAGTTCACAATACAAGATTCAAATTACACATCTTATAATTTATGTCAAATTTATCCAATTTGCATTTCTATGAACATGCCATAATACATGTTCCCAATTTATGCCAATTTCCAAGTTGAACTACGTTTTAGTAAATTTCATATTTTGTCCCAAATCGCATTCCCACCGCTCGTATAATCGTGATTCAATCTAAATTATAGATTCGCAGAAAATAGGGAATGAACCAAAGATTGCTATGAAAAGGATAGATATAACAACTGGCATAAAATGGTTTTGAATAACGACGTAGGTTCAAGAACATGGGTAGACCTAACTTAATAGGTAAATTCCCAAGGTCTAAAACCAAGAATAGACAGAACAGGTTCAAGAACATGGGTAGACCTAACTTAATAGGTAAATTCCCATAGTCTAAAACCAAAGAAAACCAAGGGCAAGCAGAATAAATAATCGGGTTTAGCCCCAAATCTCAAAATCACAGAACTTAAGCAACACTTTCCTAGTCAGGAATCATGGAGGTTTAATCACAGATGTCCTTGTTATGTCACAGGCAATAGTTTATGTTAATCAAAGGCATAGGTTTTGTCAAGGAAGTAATCCTCATAGTCATAGTCACAATCATAGGCAATGTTCATAGTCATAGGCGGTGTCCATAGTCATAGGCAATGTCCATAGTCATAGGAATATGGTTTTTAGGTCCATAGTTTCATAGTCACGGTCTTATTTGTCATTGAATCATGACAGTTCTTAATTAGGTCCAAAGAGATAGGCACAGATTCGAATAGAAAGAAAGAGAATTGGCGTATTCTTTTATTCCTTCAATTTCATGTCATGAACAAAGAAAAACGTTCAAATCTAGAAATAACTGACTTACAGAGATTTAGATTAGAAAAGAAAGATGGCGTTGCTACGATTCGTAGAAAATCATTCGTTGAAGTCGTTTGAACCTCCTTTTGAATCCTAGCTTGAATCTCTTCTTCTTGAAAGTCTTTTGAGCAGCATCTCCTCGTCTTGTTTTATTTTATATATATTATTTATTTATATATTTTAGAGGTGGAGAAGAAGCCATGTCTAACTAGAATCTTCGCAGCATAAGGGTAGAAAAGAATTGTGAATAGAGAAGAAGACCTGGGCTGTTTATATAGTTGCTCAAGACCTTATCGTACACGCAGCGCTGAGTCAGCATTGAACCTAGTTAAGAAAATAGTCCAGGTTCGCAGATGAATCTAGCTAAATCTTATCGTACATGCAGTGCTAAGTCAGCATTAGGTCCCACAAGCTGTTTTGGCGCAGAAATTTGAATTTCGAATTTTTGAATTCCTGGAATTTATTTAACTGTTTTATTCACATGAAATATTCTTATATGTATACAATTCCTTTAACGACCATTTTACGCGTATATATATACGCACAACTTTCATTTTATTTTCAAAATTCAAACGATGTTGCACCGTTATTTAATTCTTGCCATATTTCATTTACTATAGCCTTATCTTAAATTTTATCTTTCGTATACATATATTTCTACATATATATATATATATTTATTTATATTCTCATGTATATACATATATTTTCTTCATTTCCTTATATGTACGTTCTTATCCTTTCAAATTTTGAATTTGTATATGTACATATATTTGCATGTTCAGTTGGCCCTCTTTAAAACAGAGATAAAAATTATGCTGCCGCCGGGGTTCGAACCCCCGACCTCCATGTTACAAATCCAATGCCTTAACCAACTGAGCTACAAAGTCTTTTGTTAATAAGTCTTAGAACAATGATAATTATTGTTCTTTCCTTACTTCTCTTTTTCATGTTAGTTACAATACTTAAATTAACCCAATGCATGAATCTTTTTCTTTTAATGTTAATGCATTATGTTTGCAAATCAGTGCATGTAACATATTTACATCGCATGCAACCAATCTTTTTTTTTTCATATATTAATTAATTTTCATTATACATCACCATATTAATCCTATCTGTGGATATATATACATTTTTAATTACATTAAAAATACAGGGTGTTACATTCTCCCCCACTTAAAAGGATTTCGTCCCCGAAATCTTCTAGTTAGGAAGAATGTGTCCTACCATCCAATCAACCATCTACTCAAACATCCAATCACAGGCATCCATTGTCCTTAAAAGATTTCTAATGCTTTCATGTTCATATGCATAGTGTGTGTATATGTCTTTATCTACTGTAAAATCAGGCGGTCTACTGATTCAGTCGACCTCCTTAATGCGAATCATGTCGGTGCCATGCGTCCAATCATGTATGCAAGCATCCCTAGTTACGTAAATACTACATGTGTGCACGGCCATTCATCCATATGCAACATCCATATGATAACATATCAGGCTCAACTTAAATACATATCAGTAAATGTAATATGAAAACGTCCGAACTGATCTAGTGTCTAATACGTATGCATATGCATTCACAAGCAACCATTAGCAACCACTTGCAACCATCAACCATAACATGTTTCAAATACATGTTTACATCCATTGGCTTCTACCTAAGGATCGAAGATACGACCTAGGTGATATACTTTGGAAAGAGAGAAACAATTATGCGCAAAGCTCCTAAACAAAGAAATCAAGGATACACCCTTAAGAAAAAGGGTATGACGCTAGTATCTAGCCTTCTTGAGCTTTACTCCACTGTATCTTAACTAATTTAACTTTACGATTGTGAAGTTCCGGATCTCCATTTCCAAAATAAACAGATGTCAATCACGGCGCCAAGTATATGTACTAAGATGATTAGAGGTCTCCCTCTTAGCTTATCCATCACGCCATAACTATAAGAGTCGAAAGGTCACTACGTGCCCTTTGGAGTGCCTACCATAACTATTCATCTCTCTCGCAAACCATCCAAACCGAACTCAACATTCCTCAAGTACAAGCCCCAAAGGCCTAAACCAATATCAGACAAGCACCCAAGGAATATCTCCCCTGAATTTAGACGATCTACGTGAGATGATATAAGCAAACTCAATAGCTATTCTCAAATCCCTACTAACAAAAAAATAAACTGGTCGGACCACCAATTGGATTTGAGACTCTAGTGGGATCTTTCTACTATACAAGTACTATGGTGCAGAGACCCAACTAGGGAAGTGGATATGAACAAATGAGAAGCGCTAGAACCTAAGGAAAAAGCATGAACAGAAAACTAGACTCTTCCAACCGGACTATCTTTCTCCTAGGTACGCTTGGTGGTGAAAGCATGTACTTGTCCTTCTGAAAAATCTCGTCCTCGTTCTTGCCCTTGTCCTTAAGTATATGCCCTATCATACCCTAGTAAAGATACTTTCTCTTGTCTTAGGTTTTATAATTTCTTCCTCCTTCGTGTGCTAAGTCTACATCCATGAATTCCTCATCCTAGGGTTATGCTCCTTAGCCAAACTCCTCATCCCCTTCCGTGTGTAGTCATGTTGACAAATCTCTCGAAAACTGCCTCCATCGTCCGGAAAACCTTATAAGCTTTGAAAGAAAACTGCCCGTAGATGAAACAACTACGGCTATGGATGGAAGTTGGGCACTACTTTGCCCTTCGATGAGGTTACCTCCTAGAAAGCCAGGAGCCCTAGAGACTCAAGAAAGAAGGAGACAAGAATTTAAACAGAGGAAGAGAAGATAGTGCGTATGGCTTTGGGGAATATGCCTTTAAAACAAATCTCTTCTTTTGAAAATGCTTCTTTTGAAACCGTTTGAAAATAATTTTTCAAATCCTTTATCTGATCTGGTAACCTTCAGCTCTGATACCACGTGTAACACCCCACATCCGTTAGTGTCACTCACAAAGGGAATGCACTAAGTTCTGTGGAGCATTTAGGGTAAAAGATGCAGATAAATTACAAGACAGATAGAAATTAAACAGCGGAAAATAAAACTTTGCTTTATTGATAAAATAGTTTGTACAATGGTTTCTTTACAATATCAGAGTATCATCTGTCTTACAAAATAAAGAAGCATAAAAACAACATTTATATTCCCCGATTTTAGCAAGAGCCAGCCATAGCATCTGAAAAGAGAATCCAAGCAAACTTCGACAAATCTTCAAGCTGGGAAAGAGTGGCAGTCCAACTTAACCTGAGCTAAACTATTCCCTCCTTTACTACCTAGGGGGGGGGGGACGGAAGAAAAGAAGACGAAAGAAAAACAGAGTCAGACATAAAGCCTGAGTAAGTACAGTAACTTCTAGCATGTGAACATGGAAAACAAAACGACATGAATTAACTGAATACAAGATTACACCATGACGATAGGGTCAACAAGATTAGACAAGGTAATCACAAGATATGCTAAGATAAGATAAACTGGATACGCTTTAATACTTTTGCCGCTTCGCTATTTCCTTGTTATACTGGTTTCTATATCTCTGCACCACCTAACTAGTGTCCCAACTAGTAACGATAACGTGATCCCAATCCCAGTATTTTCCATTGCCTTCGAGCATCCATTTATTATTTATTACCTAGATCTAATCCAGGGTTTTCTATCCAGTGCTTTCTAGATTCAACTAGAGTTTACGCTATCTGCTGAACGCTTCTCGGATTCAGGATTTATGCCACCTAGTCCAACTAGGGATTATGCTACCTGTCGAACGATGCCCCCAAGTCTAGGACACACTACCTAGAGTGGTATATGTTCCTATACTTCCCTACGCATGTATCGCGAATCGTTATCGCTTGTCTAGATGCACATGTCCTGTAATGTGCGGTCCGAGTCCTGTGACAGGGCAAATCAAGGAATACAGAACTCGGTCGGGAGCTTTCAGATATCTGCCGATGCAGATGCTAAGGTCTATTTTTATTCCAGTGGCTATGGTCCCACTTGACCCCTCCCTCAACTAATGAAAGGCACACCTTGTAAAATGAGAACTATACGCCGGCCCCCGGTGCCCCACTATCCTATGGCCATCCGCAACCATAACTAGATAGCAAGTATATGGTCTTTTGGAGTTCTCCACCTTTCCGCTTCACGTATCACGATTGACTCAAGATGGATGGTAGACGACGAGTTGCTATCACAGGGCTACCGTTTGCTCGCCGAATCACGCCGGTCCATCCTAGTCTTTAGGTTGCCATGTATTGCAACCAAGGCATACCCCTGGTTCTTCTACGCAGACCTTAACCTCTGTGGGCCCAGGCGGATCATCTGCAGCCTCACAGAGGGATACCAAGAGTACCCTCACGTCCCCTCGATGCCTCGGGCTTCGTAACCCAATTCGTTGGAGACTTCTCTCTATTCAGACGGACATTCGCTCCTTCCCGTATTATACTAAGAATTACTACTTAGTTGTACTAACTAAGATTTACCACTTAGTTTCCAGAATCGTTGTTTTCTAAGGTTTACTACTTAGTTCCCTTTCCCGTCAATTTGGATTGGTTAAGTGTCATTAGTCAATTCAAGCCAACTTAACCCTCTTCATTCATCCTGTTATACTGGTTAAGTGTTATCGGTAATTCATGTTGACTTAACCCCACCACAAACCAAGTTATATTGGTTAAGTATTTCTTATTACTTAACCCTACCCATTCACCCTATATTGGTTAATTGTTCCTTTTTATCTTAACCTTGCCCGTCTGTCTAACATGTTATTAATGGTTAAGTATTATCCCTTCATGTTTAGACTTACCCCTATTCTTTTATCACCATCTGATGGTTAAATGTTCAAGTTTACTTAACCCTACGGTCTAGCCCAGCTAACATATCAAATTGGCTAAGTGTATTAAATCTTACTTAACCCCAACCTCTAGTCTAGTTAACATGTAAATTTGGCTAAGTGTATTAACTTTACTTAACCCCACTTTCTAGACTAGTTAACATGTTAATTTGGCTAAGTGTTTTCTTAGTTACTTAACCTCTACAAATCTCGTCTTGTTACCATGAGTTTGGTTAAGTGTCCCTGTGGACTTAGCCCTCCGTTCCAGCTTAACTGAGCTTAAGTTGGTTAAGTGTTCCTATGGACTTAACCCTCCCATTCTAGCTTAACTGTATGAACCTAACCCCACCTACCAGTCTTGTTATCATGTTGAGTTGGTTAAGTGTCTTAGTTAACTTAACCCTAGCATTCTTGTTCTAGCTTTAACTAAATAAATTAAAGCCACGACCACTCACATTAGACAGATATTGTTGCGATTACTGGATGTGCCGGTTGGTTCCGGGCAGGTTTACATCGCAACTCAGTCTAACCTCGGTTTAGGCCTATTCGTGTTTTCTAGTTCAAGGGGTTTTGATTAATTTTCAAATCAGGTTTTGAAAGTAACCATCCCGTCTGTTGGATCAGTTAGGGATAGCCAGGGAGAGCAGGAAACTTGTATTTTCCAAACTCAAACCTAGACACTATCCTCTCTGTCACCCTAGAACTTTCTGGTTTATTATTAAAAGAGATGTCGTTAACCAACCTTTAATTTGTCTAAATTAACATTTCCTCATTTAGGACAAATTTTATAAGTAAATTAATCCTAATTTACTTATTTCCCAATTACTCTTTTAATGTAAGTTGTCAACATTTATTCTTACGGCCCATTTTCCCCTCTATATCATGTTTATGCTTTTTGGTATGTAAACCATACCAAATGAAGTGTCACTAACCATGATTTTGCTAATCCTGACAATTACTCCCAATTATGGCCAATTTTATGCCAATATACTTATCGAGCCAAATTAGCTAATCCAATTCTGATTTAACATTCTAATTCATGTCGAACTAGACTTATTACTCTAGTTCACAATACAAGATTCAAATTACACATCTTATAATTTATGTCAAATTTATCCAATTTGCATTTCTATGAACATGCCATAATACATGTTCCCAATTTATGCCAATTTCCAAGTTGAACTACGTTTTAGTAAATTTCATATTTTGTCCCAAATCGCATTCCCACCGCTCGTATAATCGTGATTCAATCTAAATTATAGATTCGCAAAAAATAGGGAATGAACCAAAGATTGCTATGAAAAGGATAGATATAACAACTGGCATAAAATGGTTTTGAATAACGACGTAGGTTCAAGAACATGGGTAGACCTAACTTAATAGGTAAATTCCCATGGTCTAAAACCAAGAATAGACATAACAGGTTCAAGAACATGGGTAGACCTAACTTAATAGGTAAATTCCCATAGTCTAAAACCAAAGAAAACCAAGGACAAGCAGAATAAATAATTGGGTTTAGCCCCAAATCTCAAAATCACAGAACTTAAGCAACACTTTCCTAGTCAGGAATCATGGAGGTTTAATCACAGATGTCCTTGTTATGTCACAGGCAATAGTTTATGTTAATCAAAGGCATAGGTTTTGTCAAGGAAGTAATCCTCATAGTCATAGTCACAATCATAGGCAATGTTCATAGTCATAGGCGGTGTCCATAGTCATAGGCAATATCCATAGTCATAGGCATATGGTTGTTAGGTCCATAGTTTCATAGTCACGGTCTTAATTGTCTTTGAATCATGACAGTTCTTAATTAGGTCCAAAGAGATAGGCACAGATTCGAATAGAAAGAAAGAGAATTGGCGTATTCTTTTATTCCTTCAATTTCATGTCATGAACAAAGAAAAACGTTCAAATCTAGAAATAACTGACTTACAGAGATTTAGATTAGAAAAGAAAGATGGCGTTGCTACAATTCGTAGAAAATCATTCGTTGAAGTCGTTTGAACCTCCTTTTGAATCCTAGCTTGAATCTCTTCTTCTTGAAAGTCTTTTGAGCAGCATCTCCTCGTCTTGTTTTATTTTATATATATTATTTATTTATATATTTTAGAGGTGGAGAAGAAGCCATGTCTAACTAGAATCTTCGCAGCATAAGGGTAGAAAAGAATTGTGAATAGAGAAGAAGACCTGGGCTGTTTATATAGTTGCTCAAGACCTTATCGTACACGCAGCGCTGAGTCAGCATTGAACCTAGTTAAGAAAATAGTCCAGGTTCGCAGATGAATCTAGCTAAATCTTATCGTACATGCAGTGCTAAGTCAGCATTGGGTCCCACAAGCTGTTTTGGCGCAGAAATTGAATTTCGAATTTTTGAATTCCTGGAATTTATTTAACTATTTTATTCACATGAAACATTCTTATATGTATACAATTCCTTTAACGACCATTTTACGCGTATATATATACGCACAACTTTCATTTTATTTTCAAAATTCAAACGATGTTGCACCGTTATTTAATTCTTGCCATATTTCATTTACTATAGCCTTATCTTAAATTTTATCTTTCGTATACATATATTTCTGCATATATATATATATATATATATATATATATATATTCTCATGTATATACATATATTTTCTTCATTTCCTTATATGTACGTTCTTATCCTTTCAAATTTTGAATTTGTATATGTACATATATTTGCATGTTCAGTTGGCCCTCTTTAAAACAGAGATAAAAATTATGCTGCCGCCGGGGTTCGAACCCCCGACCTCCATGTTACAAATCCAATGCCTTAACCAACTGAGCTACAAAGTCTTTTGTTAATAAGTCTTAGAACAATGATAATTATTGTTCTTTCCTTACTTCTCTTTTTCATGTTAGTTACAATACTTAAATTAAACCAATGCATGAATCCTTTTCTTTTAATGTTAATGCATTATGTTTGCAAATCAGTGCATGCAACATATTTACATCGCATGCAACCAATCTTTTGTTTTCATATATTAATTAATTTTCATTATACATCACCATATTAATCCTATCTGTGGATATATATACATTTTTAATTACATTAAAAATACAGGGTGTTACACACTACACCTAAATACTAGTCTAGTTACAGATCCCATAGTAGTCTCAAATGCTACTGGTGGTTCGGCTCATCTTTCTATGATTTGTCGGGATTTAAGAGTGTCTATCTTGGGCGTTGGGTTTGAATGCAACGCCTTTGTTCTTGGCTTCATGGGCTACGGTTTGATTCTAGGTATGGATTGGCTAACTAGATACGGTGCCATCTTAGATTGTGAAAGAAGGGTAGTTAGATTGTTGACTCGTTGTGGAAAGACCCTTGATATTTCTTGTGACCCTAGAGGTCCGGTAATGCTTAGCTACTTAGAATCCCTAGACGCATCCAATGATGATTTGAAATCTGTTCATGCGGTCCATGAATATAGTGACGTCTTCGATGAAGTTCAAGGTTTACCCCTGAGGCGCGAGATAGACTTTCGAATATATCTAGTAGATAATGCAAAGCTAGTTGCATTACCAGTACGCCACATGGCTCTGAGAGAGAGAAGAGAACTCAGTAAGTAAGTGAAAGAATTGCTTGAGAGGGGGTTCATAAGAAGAAGTATTTCGGAGTGGGGTGCTCTAGTCGTTTTTGCTACAAAAGCTGATGGTTCACTTAGATTGTGCATGGAATATTGAAAGCTGAATAAGCTAACAAAGAAGAACAGGCACCTATTGCCGAGGATATACGATTTATTCGATCAGTTGGTGGGTGCTTCAGTTTTCTCGCAACTGGATTTAGCTACAGGGTTTCATTAGCTAAGGGTGGCTGAAGATAGCATCGATAAGACTGCCTTTAGAACTCCTAACGGTTTCTTTGAGTGGCTCGTCATGCCTTTTGGTTTGACGAATGCACCCGCATACTTTGTTGACTTAATGAGTAGGGTGTTTAGGGAGTTTCTAAACAAGTTTGTGGTAGTCTTTGTAGACGATATTCTGGTTTTCTCAAAAAATGAAGAAGAGCATGCCCTACTTCTTAGGGAAGTCTTAGAGACCTTATGAGTGCATCAGCTAAAAGCTAAGTTCTCCAAGTGCCATTTTTGGAGAAAAGAAGTGAGGTTCTTAAGACACGTGGTCTCTAAGGAAGGGATTGCTATGGATCCCGCCAAGGTGGTGGCAATCCAAGATTGGAAAACTCCTAAGAACGCAACAGAACTAAGAAGCTTTTTAGGGCTGGCTGGCTATTATAGGAAGTTCATTAAGGACTTCACGAAGATATCAGCCCCTCTCACTCGATTAACGAAGAAGAATTTGTCTTTTACTTGGGACGTTGACTGTGACGATGCTTTCCAACGTCTGAAGAGGGCTTTGACGACAACTCCAGTTTTAGTTTTGCCAGACGGGAGTAAGACATTCACTGTATATACCGATGCTTGCAGGACAGGGCTTGGCGCAGTTTTAACGCAAGAAGGAAGGGTGATATGCTATGGTGGAAGATAGTTGAAAGCCCACGAGAAAAATTATCCTACCCACGACTTAGAGTTGGCGGCCATAGTTTTTGCGCTTAATTCATGGCGTCATTATTTGCTTGGCGAGAGGTTTGAGTTGTATACAGACCATAAGTCGCTAAAATACTTATTCTCTCAGAAGGACCTAAACTTGAGGAAACAGAGATGTATGGAGTTTTTGGCATCCTATGATTTTGATATCGCATATACCCGTGGCAAGGGTAGCGTTGTAGCCGATGCCTTAAGTAGAAAGAAGTTAACTTTAAGTTTTTGTTTGTAGAGCGGCAGAGTTTGGAGTATATATCTTCCATTGACTTCGGACCCTCTGTCGATTATGTACCCGGATTATTGGCATCGTTAGAGGTGCAACCTAAACTTTTGGGTCGAGTTGGAGAGGCACAGCGAAATGACCCACAGTTGGTTGAGATAGTAGGCAAGCTTATATGAGGGGAGTCCTCGAGTCATCTTAATAGATATACTATAGATAAGAGAGGTTGGCTACGTAGAGATGGAAGACTTTGCGTACCACAAGACAAGAGTTTGAAGAAGGCAATCCTTGAAGACTCACATCGCTCTAAGATGACCATACATCCCGGTGGTGATAAGATGTATCGGGATATGAAGCGAGTTTTCTTTTGGGCCGGAATGAAGAAGGACATGGCCGAGTTCGTTGCTAGATGCTTAGTGTGCGAACAAGTCAAGGCGAAGCAAAAGAAGCCTGGAGGTTTGCTCCATCCCTTAGAGATTCCGCTTTGGAAATGGGAAAACGTTTCCATGGATTTTGTAGATGGGTTACCAAGATCAAGGAAGGGTAATACGGGGATTTGGGTAATTGTAGATAGACTTACCGAAAGTGCCCATTTTATTCCCGTTAAAAGTAGAAGTACCGCCGAGTGGTTATCATCTGTTTACCTTCGAGAGATAGTTCGTTTGCACGGCATACCCTCTTGCATTGTGAGCGATAGTGATCCCATTTTCACAAGCGAATTTTGGAAAAGCTTACAAGAGGCGGTTGTAACGCAATTATGCTTAAGTATCGCTTATCACCCTCAGACGGATGGCTAGACCGAGAGAGTAAATCGGGTTCTAGAAGACCTTCTGAGACTATGCATCCTAGACTTTGGATGAACATGGGAAGAACACCTTCCACTAGTGGAGTTCGCCTATAATAATAGTTTTCAGGCTAGCATTGGCATGGCACCTTTTGAGGCTCTTTATGGACGACCGTGTCGATCACCTACATGTTGGTGGGAATCCACTGATAAGGTTTTACTTGGACCCGACATGATTAGGGAGACTTCGGAGATGATAGACCTGATTCGATGGCGAATGAAGACGCCGCAGGACCGACAGAAGTCATATGCTGATAGGAGACGAACCGATCTTGAATTCAATATTGGGGACATGGTTTTTGTTAAGGTGTCACCGTTAAGAAACGTAGTCCGTTTTGGATCAGTAGGGAAGTTGGCACGGAGGTACATAGGACCCTTTCCAATTACGAAGAGGACTGGACAGATGGCGTATAGAGTAAAGTTACCAGAGAAGCTCAGCGGAGTTCATGACGTGTTTCACGTTTCGCATTTGCGTAAGTGTTTACACAATACGACGGAAGTGGTAGAGCCGAGCACGCTCGAAGAAGTGGAAGTAGAGCGCAATGCCACGATCAGACGAGCTCCTACACTCATTCTCGGATCGGAGGTCAAAAAGCTTTGCAACAAAGAGGTCAAGTTAGTCAAAGTGCAATAGGGAGATGATCATAGAGACGCGACTTGGGAGACGGAAGACAAAATGCGTATGTTGTACCCTTTCCTTTTTGAGGGTATGTTTTAATTTCTCCTTTTCTACCGCTTTGTTGACACTTGTCCAATCTTTTAGTATTATCTTTGCGATGACATCTTCGATCTTTAGTTAGGAAGAACCCTATGGTTGCAAACATGTGTTTGAGACATGTTATGTTTGGTGGACGCAAATGGATGCAAATGGTTGCTAGTGGTTGCTCGTGGATGCATGTACATACACATTAGGCACTAGATCGGCTCAATCACCTTCATGTTGCATATAAATGCGTGTTCATATCTAAATTAATGGATGTATAATGGTTGTGTTATCATATGGATGCTGCATTTTGATGAATGGTTGTGCATACATGTAGAAATAATATGTATCGATAGGATTCTTTCGCATACATAATGGACGCTTGACACTATCATGATTTGCATTAAGGAGGTCAACTGAATCAGTGGAACGCCTGATCTTTGCATTAGATAAGGAACATATACACACATTTTTGCATAAGTTCATATAGCATTAGAAATTTCTTTAAGGACAATGGATGCTTGTGGATGATGGTTGAGTAGATGGATGATTGATTGGTAGGATACATTCTTCTTAACTTAGAGATTTCAGGGACAAAATCCTTTAAGGAGGGGAGAATGTAACACCCCGTAATTTTATAACATTAAAATTCACAAATTAAAGTATACTTAATTTTTATAAGAAGAATTAAGTGAAATGGGTTGCGCTATTATGTTCGTCTCAAAATTTTGGGTCAAGATAGACATTTGGTTTGCATAAAATGGATAACTTATGAAGAAGTTATTAAGCCTTGAAGTTTGTATGCGTATAAGAGAAATATATATATATATATATATATATATAATATTCAAAAAAGTTCAAAACAGCGAATCGGGAGGGTATAGCCGAACCACACCATTTTTGGATCGACCCGAGCCCCGCTGGGTCGACTAGGTGTCGATCCAGGGTGTTTGGCTATCAACCTGTGGCTCGATTCGCCCCAAGGGCTGATGTGGCATCTGAGTGGTCCTGATGGTTCTGGTTATCCCTAGGTCAATCCGACGACTCTTATTAAATTAAACTTCTATAAAAACACTCCTAAACCCCTAACCCTAATCACATTAATTCATAACAAGAGCCGACATGCCGTCAATGGAGAACCTAGAGTAGCCGCCATACACTTTCAACCATAAAGCAAGATAGAAGCTTGAAACAAAATCAAATCAAATCTAAATAACGATTAGTCTACATCGAAGGCGAGCAATTCAGTTTCAGAATACAGATCCCAGAAAGACAAGACTAGTCTTTTTAATTGTGAGTATGATAGCTTTCACAAATTAATTAATTTAATTATGATAAGATATAATTGGGATTATGAGAATATGATTTTGAATCATGTGATGTAAATTATATGTATGTTTGTGGTGTTGAATCATATGTTAGTCTTATGCAAGTTGGATCATATGTTAGTTCTTATGTGAATCATATGCAAGTTGAATCATTTATCTTATGCAAGTTTGTGATGATTGGATCATATATTCATGTATGAATCTTATGCAAGTTTGGGTTGTTAAAATATATGTGAGACATGTATATGCATATGCTAGTTTATGTGACATTAACCTTTATGTCTAGATCCATATGCAAGTTTACATCTTTATGTTTAGATCTATATGCAAGTTTACATCTTTATGTTTAGATCTATATGCAAGTTGACATCTTTATGTTTAGATCCATATGCAAGTTCACACCTTTATGTTTGGATCTATAGCAGTACATAAGTTATGCAAGTTTATGCCCATTACCTATGCTAGTTTTGTATCGTATGCTAGTTTGAATGAAATTCATATGCAAGTTATTGTCTATGTAATCTTATGTCATGATCCTTAGATCTATTTTATGTGTTATGTGATGTTTTTTTTTCTTTTTATAAGTTAGACTATTTGCGAGTCTAACATATGTCATATGAAAACGTACGAATAGCGTAGGGACGATGGGATAATACTGAATATACATAAGTTGTGAATTGGCATAAAATGGCCTTAAAAGGCATATAATTAATTTGAGACATTAATGGGCACAATTGGTATTTATGGACATAATTTTAAGAGACAATTATGGACATAAATAAATTTGGAATTTATTGACAAATTTGAATAGAGATATTAATCCAAGTTGTGTTTAAATAAAGATGTGTAATAATTAACCGTCTAAGACAAGAGGTTAGACTCTTTTATGGTGTAAGACTGCCCGGACCCGCCCGGCAAATACATCAGCCACAAATGCCAATCTAATGTGAGGGGTCAAAGGCACGAATTAAATTTGTAACAATTGTAAAGACACGAGGTTAGGCTCGTTTGTGGTATAAGACTGCCCGTACCCGCCCGACAAATCCAGCAACTGCAAATGTCAGCCTAATGTGGGAGGTCTTTACAAGGTTACAGTTCTAATAAATTAAGTAACACTTAACCAGATAAACATGTGGTGGGACATGGGGGGTTAAGTGGGTGCCTTGGGTGGCATGTGAAATACGATTAGATGCACTTAACCAAGATTGAAACATGTAAGAAGACATGAATAAGAATGGGGTTAAGTGGGGAAACCTTAGTGGGGACCAAGCATAGGTGGAAGGCTTGTGTCAAGCATGGGGGCCCTTTTCAAACCAGTAACCCATTAAGTATCTTTGTGAGCTCGACCCAAGTCGAGGACGGGACACGCTTACTGGATTTGATTATAAGAGGTCAAAACGGGTTAGCGGTGGCAACGCAAGTCCAACGGGGTCATGTGTGTGTGTGGGCCTGGGTTAGTAGGTAAGACGTTGTTGCATCATGTAGATATAAGCCGTGCATCTTTGGTGGTATCAGATTGCCACTTTAGGGAGTGATACACCCCACAGTGGGACCAGCATGGGTATCTACGAGTTAGGGAGCCGATCGAATGGGGGTAGTGGGTACAACTAGTGGAGATAGGGGCATACGACACCTATGAAGGCAGCTAGGGGTACACGAAACTACCATTATCATTATTAAGTTCTGTAGGCGGGATCAACTTTTAAGGTGACTAGTGGTGGTGCAGTATAGTAATTATCCTATAGTGATTAGGAACGAGATTAACGCCAGAATATTCCTCATATTTGCTTTGTCATGCCCACTTGTTTCATGGTCATATCTTATCTTACCAGTTTATGCCTTATCCTAGTTACTTTAATAATTATATTGTTAAAGTTATTATACTCGCCAGACTTTATGTCTGACCCCCTTGTTTTTGCCTTTTTCTTCCTTCCCCTCCCCCCCAGGTTCTCAGGGTGGGACTAGTACTAGTGGAGCTCGATCTCGGATCTCTTTCTCTCTCTTTTGGAATTGGATTGTTGAAAGTAAAGTTCAGCTCATCTCTTTTATGGCTACTTGTGTTGGGGTTTATGCTTTTTATTTTATGTACTCTAAAACAATTTATCAAGATGGATATTAAGTGTACTTGGTTTATGAAGTTGTTGTAATCAAACTATTTCTCCGCTGCAATAAAAGTTATTTTAAAATTTTCAAGTACCATTATTTATATCTGTCCTGTTATATTCTATTCTGTACACTAAATACGCTCCATGGAAGTTAATACATTCCCTTTGTGAGTGATATTAATGGACGTGGGGTGTTACACTAGGCCTTTTCCATTCAAAAAGAACATCAAAAAGCCAAGCGGCTTGCCGATTCGGCGCATAAAATCTCATATGGAATTTAAACGTGTACCTTTTTGTCGGGTACACAAATTATAATCTTCATATACTTCATTCCCATACCTGCTTAACACATCCAAATATTCCGGTTTGGTTTCACTCAATCCATCGTCTTAACCCAATTCGCTAATTTATTTTCTAATTAGCTATTTTGCCTATTTCACTTCTTTGTTTGAACATAACATGTTCGAATAAAATATTTACTTGCATATAAATGAATTGAATTACATTTTCAAACTCAAGTTTCCTTTTCGATTTTGAATATAATTTCTCAAATCACCTTTACTTATTCAAAGCCCAATTTCGTATCAACTTTCAATTTAACTAACTATTATTCAAATTAGTCAGTTCTATTCAATAATAAAAATCTGATTTTTGTTTCGAAATTTCATTTCACTTACTTCACCGAAGTTCATATTATTTTATATCTCCAGTCTGCATTTTTCTAATGGAAATTCAGATTTTATTTACTTAAAATCCTTTTATTTGTTTAAATAAATCGTTATGGTTTTATAATGGTCCCGGCACTATTTTTCTGAAAATTTGATTTTGACATAACTCAAAATCTATTCGACGAAATCCATATTTTTCTCTTTCATTAGAAAACTATTATTCCAACGGTCCTGGCGATTCTTGTTTCAAAGAATTCCGACTTAAATTGAGTCTTGTATACTCAATTGAAATTCAGAACGCCAATTTACGAACTGCCGCGCTGCGGCGAGTTCATTTTAATTATAATTAAATATAAACTTTAAACTATGTTGATAAATGAATTTCAACTCCCTTCTAAAATATTTTAATCTGTTTTAAACCAATTTCAAAATCGTACTCGATAGTTCTGATTATCCCTAATCGTCAATTATTTCATAATTCAGTTATAAATTTATTTACAACTCGATCTGCTATATTAACTTCTAATCCCTTTATAAATAATTTATTTATAAAATTCAATATAATCAAATTCCGATTATAAACCCTTTGGATTTTCCTCACTTCAATTTATATTCCGAATTCCAAAATAAAATTTATCGTTCTATTTCAAACCATTTTTCCAATTCACTTTTCAATTCATACTTGAATTATAAACTCCTAAATTATCCAACAATAATTTATTTCCCTATTTTTATAAACATTGTTTATAAATTAATTTTCTTGTTTAAAAATTAAAATAAGCTTTCCTTTCAAATACCTATTTGAAACCCAACCCCTTTTATATTCTGAATTTCGGAATAAAAACTATCATTTCCTTTTTCCGAAATGATTTCAATTTATACTTTTAAATTCATATTTGAATTTAATATTTCAAATTATCTCTTGATAATTAATTCATCATATTTATAAACATCGTTTATAAATTTCCTTGTCTTATATATTTAAACAAGTTCTATTTAGAAATCTATTTAAAATCAAAATCTTATTTTGGAAATTTCTTTTTATAATAACTTATATATATATAACACCCAATTTGTTTTCATATTCAATTTAACTTCTGTTTAAATAATTTCAAATTAATCGAATTCAAATCATAAATCCTTATGGATTTATTTTAGTTCAGTTTATATTCTGAACATTAGAATAAATTCCATCGTTTATTTCTTTAAAACGATTTCCCCATTTCTATTTATAAATTCATATTTGAATTTAAATATTCAAATTATCAAATGATAATTTTTCCACTTTATTTGTAAACACTGTTTATAAATTCATTTCAATTCTCTACATTATTAATTTATAAACACATTTATAAATTCACTGCTTGTTTCATATATTCAAACAAGTTAATATATTTATAGCTCAATTGAAATTCAAATTCTATTTTAGATAAATAGATTTTCCCCTTTAAATATCAAAATATCCTTTTCCTTGATATTTTTTTTATATCAACATTTCAGGTCCAGTGATATTTTAACCAATCAAAAATACTAGTTATCTACCATAGATTTTCTAACACATCATATATGATAATATATATGAGAACAAACGAATAATTATATTTTTTAGGAACCAGTTGGATCCCTCCAAGCTGTTTTCCTACATCTACAGACGTTAGCCAACATAAATAATACCCATCCTGCTTCGAGGCAGGATATCGTGGTATAGAAGGTCATCCACTATCATAGCGTGGGGCATACAGGGTCATCCGCTAATTATACTACGGGCATCCTCTAATGATACTGCGGGAATCCAACAACCAATATATATATATAATAACCACAACAACCAATCCTAAATAACTAATATATATTTTAATGCAACCAAACAACCATCAATTATTTTTAATGACTAGGAATAATTCTAAATAAATAATTTGAGTGAGATTTACTCGCCGTGATTTTTCCGATCTATTCTGATTTCCATTTAAATTCTCGATTGAGTATCCCGCAGCTACGGATTGAACAACCGATTTCGTTAGATCAGATCTTGTATAATTTAACAATTTATATTCATTATCTAAGTCATCGAATTATTTAAATGTAATTAAAAATTAAATACTAGACTAAAAGGAATTACCTTAATTTCCCTCCACTATACCCGCTGCCTAATACTTTACACCAAAATGACCTCAACCATACTGCATTATTACTGGCATGTCTTAAACCTTTATTGCACCAAAAAAACACTTAGCGAATTTTCTATTGAAAACAACATCACAAACTCCTTCGCTGGCCTATTACAGGCATCGACATCCTAGTACACAGATCTGAAACCCTCGCATAGACTCCTGAAACTCCACTAGCCCATCCCCATCGCACACTCAAAATCTGAATTTTGCAGTGCCTCAACAATCCAAATCCATCGCTATCACTAGCCTTTGATCGATGCCTCACATCCTCAGCTATAGGGTGCGAATGTTCTGGTCACGAGATCCTATCAAAAACTGCTATGCGATGTCCTTTTCCCTGTCCTGATATGTAACCGTCGCGAGCTACAGTGGTCCTTCCGACGCCTTAGAGACCGTCGCCTCCCCTTAGTTTACCCACTGGCGCTCCACACTATGACGAACTCAACAAGATACCACGCCATGTTCCAGCTTGATGTCGGCTTTCAGTGCTGTCGTGATTTCCAAATGAGGTTTCCGACCCCCCCCCCCTTTTCTGTTTCTTTATCGCGTTCGGTTTTTGCTAAAAGAACGAGAGAGACAGAACGGATTTTGCCCCTTTTCAATTTTATTTACTTCGAAGGATCGATTGATTTTGACTGGAACTCGCGATATTGAGGTGAAATAGGGAGGCCATTTTTCCTTTTATTTAAGCTTCGATCCTTTGATTAGTTTGAGGGATTTTCATATGAATATAAAAGGGGATGAGTTCTTTTTCTTCATAAGATCGAAATGAATGAATGAAAAAGGAATGGCACGGTTTTATAAGGATGAATACTTCAGCATTAATGAATAGTGGGGTAGCTTAAGGTACATATAAATTTAATGTGATTTGAGGTTTCATTTAATTTGATTTGATCTGTATTTAATACGATTTGATACAAAGGGATTTTTATTCTTTTTATACAGATTCTGATTTGATTTTGATCCTATCCATTAACCAAATATTTCGCGGTTCACAACTTGAGATTGTGAACCGCTATTTTAACGCACCGATGGACGTTTCAATATTATAGCATTATACTGAACTCAACAGAATATATTCTGAAATTTAATTTGAATGTATATATGAAATAACCATATAAATTGATATAATATAATTTAAACTCAGAAATAATTAATTCCTCATTGATAAATTATAATTATTATTGATTCAATTCAAACTGAATTTATATAAATCATCTGAATTGTTTTGATTCAGTTTTACTTCGATTTCAATTATATTTCGTTTTACGATAATTTGATATATTCTAAATTGAATTATATTCGATTATTAAATCAATAACTAAATATAAAAATTCATTTGTATTATTAAATTAATATTTAAAACCATGTCAAATATTTAAAATAAACTGTTCGAAAAGTCTGGGCCGTTACAATACGTGTTGTTTCCATATTTGTTGTTCAATTTTTCAAAAAACCAATTTTATTACAATATTTTTTTGTTAAATTTATTACTGAACATTTTAGAAAATTGATTTCACTGTAATATTAGTTGTAGTTAAATTCATTTCTTAATTTTCACAAAATTGATTTAGGTATAAAACTACTTGATAGTTTTTAAACCAAATTATAAACTTTAAAACATCTTTTTAAATTCATATAACTGATAAATTTTTCGCATAATCTATAACAAATAATATGTTGTGTTTAATAATTGCTTAAACTTATCAATAAGCATATATCAATAATAATACACTAATTTTCAAAATTTAAATCAATCCAAATTTTTAATTATAAAATAAAATAATCAAACTACTAGTTATCATTCTCAATATATTATCATTAATTAATACACAATATACAAAGATTTTTAATCGATAATCAACCAATTTCTTAACTTTCTATTTTAATCATATTCCCAGGTCAACTAATAATATATTACTATTACCTAATAATTGGCGATCAATGTATTTAAACACATAATCATCAAAATTTACCAAAATATGGGTTAAAAAGTTACCAAAAAAGATAAATTGGAACAAAATGATGGATGAAGAAACCAGCGACGAGGTAACTGAGGTGGCTAGAGGTGGTCGACGACAGTGGACGCGATGAGCGATGACAAGGGTTAGGGTTTTCGTGTTTTTTTGTGTGTGCGAGATTTTTTGATGAGAAAGGATGTGAAAGTTTCATCTTGGTTCATGGATCATATTCAGTTAGACGACGAATAACGTCAGCCCTTTTTTAACCGTCGTCAACGTCGGTCGCTATCTCCAGCCTTCCTAGCAATGAAATGAATGACTATTTTCAACCTAAATATAAAGCCAAATGCACATCATTAATCATTTTATCCTAAAAACAGTTTATCTAAACTGGCAAAGCTTATTCTAAACCTAGTACATTATCCATTTTCTCGTAAAAGTCACGATAATTTTGTGTCCTACACAAATTGATTAAATGCAAACCACCAAAAAGGAAAGGAAGGGAACCTGTGTGGCACTGATTCCAAATGGATTCGAGATTGACATCAAGGTCGATTCGAGATTGATGCTTCCAACGTTGATCGATGATGTCATGCTAGAAGAAGATATCAGATAGTAACGTAGAAGATTCAAAGTCGAGTAGATGCAAAGTTTGTTATGTGTTTGTTATATTTCATTTGATTTTATATATTAGATATAGAATTTTGATCACCTTAATTTTCTATATGGTATTTTTTTCTATTGGCGGACGAGTGATCAAGAGAAATAAACCTGCTTATTCCTCATGTTGTATGCTTCATTTGCTCTATGCAAATCTGCAACTTGTTTTTTGCTTTTTCCCCTCTTTTGCTGAAGAAATCGAAACAATATTACAATGAGCTTTAAGCTCGTTCCATGTTGGAACAAGGCCGAGATGATCGGACTTTCATAACTTGATATTAATTGACTTGTACATTCTACAACATATGCATAAATTCTTATTGCATCTCTAGCTATCCCTTACAATTTACATTTTGTGATATATGCAACAAGAACCATCTCGAGTAGAATACAGAAATATTAGTCGGTTACATTTAATACGACTTTGGTTACATGTTTATAACATTTTTTTGACAAACTTTAGGTTGTTTGTTAAACAAACGTCTAATGTTTCTGATACTTATTCAGCAAGCATCCAAAATAAAATCTTCAACAAGCTCCTAGTCTTACGTGCTTTTTCATCAATCGCGTGCTTTTGAAAATGTAAGAAAAAAGGTTGATGTTCATTAAACTGGCGAGGATGCGCTTACAAACTGATGTGAATTTTCGTCGTTCAACCTTAAATCCGATCCTTTTGATTTTGATTTTCATACACTTTGAAATTACAATACATATGGTTAAAAATGAGTCGACTGAAGTCAAAATACACATTATATTATTTATGTATATTAGCTTTTGTGTTCTAAATTGAATAATAATCTATTTATATTACACGCATAAAGCAGACTATTGTAATCCATCATATCTCAACTTATATGATTTGATTAATTTATTACATGCTATTACTTTTACGGAATTTGTTGAGAATTTCGATGTTACATCCACCGTTCCCAGCTTACATGTGTTATGTATCCACTTATTTTCAACCACACATCAATAAATTATTGACCAATCATTTCATGTATTGAATCTCACAGGATTAAATCTAGGGTTATTGGATATGAATGAATATTTTATGTATTAAATGCCTTAGAATTGTATAGTCCCACATCCTAGATATGTAATAAATATTCTACAGTTATATACTATGATGAGGACATTATTATAATTCTCATGAGACAATAAAAACATAAAAAATAAAGTCATCTTAGCTGGTGGTGCAACGCACCACAACGCATGCGTGCTCCCGTGTTCGTGTCCATGCACCTGTCCGGGCCCAAGCTCAAACCCACATCTGCGGCGTGGGCGTTTGAGGCGTATTAGAGGCACTTAGCACTATGTAATTGGTAGGTAGCAGTGACACTTGACAGTTGGCGTTGTTAATCAGTAAAATCAAACAGTTTTTCCCATTCATATTTTAAAATAAAAACAGTAATAAAAACGATCACATCACTTGATCAAAGGGTCGCAACCTTTCCAAGCGTTACAACCGTTAACTGGCATCCACACCTCTATATACGGCGAATGGACAAAACATGTACACAATTTTTTTGTGAATCTGTTCTTCTTCTTCCTCATTAAATTTTGTTCTTAATTATTCTCTTGAGTCCGTCAGGCTCTGCAAATTCCAATGCAGTTTTGCAGAGCAGGTCCGTTTTATCTTCGGAAATAGTTGCTCATCAACCTTCTGCACCATAGAGGGAGCAATATTGTTTCAAGGAAACAGAGCACTCTGGATTTGGACAAACATAAAGGTACTATACAATATACCAGATTTTTTGCAAGGTATTTCCAAATAGGTTTCTGCAAAGTATCTATAGTGGTTTACCGGTGCATAGTCAAATACTGTTTTTGCAAACTTTTGCAAATAGTTTTTTGAAATATAAATTGACATAGTTTTGCAAACTTTTCTCTGTTGCATGACTGGCTTTGTCATTTTGCAGAATCTTTGCAAATATTTTTTCTGCAATATATTTGCAACAGTTGTACTGCATAATTATTGGTTTTCTCTAACAATCTTGAAACAATATTTATAAGTATTAATCTGCCACTGATTAGAGTCGCAATATTATAGACAATGGCTCAAGATAATAATACATCGACAGCAAAGCCATATGTGGCCACCACTAAGAATAGAGAAATGGTTCTTGAAACCACTTTCACTTTATCACATGATGAGAGACCAAAAAAATGTTGTTCTACTTGACAATGCTAAATGATTGACAGTGAAAAGTGTTTATTTTATTACTCTTATGCTTTATCTTTTGTAAATAAATAAATGATACTTTGGTTACTTTTGTATGTTGTTACAGGATGTCAAAAAATGCCTCCTTCAATTCAAATCAAAGGCCAACTACAAGAAAGAGCTACTTCCTCACATCAAATTCATTTCAATTGCAAAAGAAGTAGTAGCTCACTGGTAAAGGCATAGGAATTGGTGCTGAGAGACCTGAGTTCGAACCCCGTCAAGCTCACTTTTTGCCAAAGAAACGGAGCGCGTTCACACTGGCCCCTTTGCTTTGAGAAATATCTGGATTAGTGTTATGTTATATATATACATACACATATTCATGTGTATATATTTATGATGTGCACCAATTAACATCTCAGCAATAGCCATATTCTCATCATGGAAGTAAATTCAAATCATTCAATTGCAATTAGAAGAATTTCTGATTGAATTGCTGCCAAGAAGAAAAACCAATTTTGAAGATTTTATCTTATATTGCCTTTGGAGTCTGATAAGCGTCCTTGTTTGGAAGAGTTAATTGGATGCAATCTTCTATCAATCAAGCCACATGGGAAAATTGAAAGATATGGAAAATATTTTCCATGATATGCCCAGATTTTCTCCAATCAGGTGGTCAAGGAAGGCAAGAAATATTCATGAATAAGGAGGGCCATTTATTCATAGACCTAGTTAGGGTTTTCCCCTTCTCACTATAAATATGTGATTGTAACCATTGTAAAAAGCATCTCATAATTCTGTACTGCCATTAGTTTAATAAAATTTTCTTGTTCTAGTTATTTACTTTTCTTTTAAAACAATTTGTGTATCTACACGATTAGATTCGGTAGAACACATATTGTTATTGTCTTTGTTACTGCATACTAGTGTTGACTGTTTGATTAGTTTCAACAGCAACTCTATTTTTAATTCTCTGTTATTGTTCCAGTTATTATTTACTTTTGTTTTTTTTGCTAGTACTTGTTATTTTCTTTCCTGTTGTTGAATTTGATATACGTCTGATTAGATTCAGATTTGTAGCAGTTTCAATAACATTATTTCAACAACATTGAAAACAACCCCCAAAGTTCTGTCTAACACGCCCACGAAACATATAAATAATAAAATTTAACTTTCCTCCCTGTGTTCGACCTGTATGCTACACACCTGTATGCTTGCGGAATTTATTACAAATGTCGCGCTTTTCTACTTTATAGATTAGCGACGATCAAGTTTTTGGCGCCGTTGCCGGGGAGGTAACGATTGAATTTTATTGTTTATTTAATTTTCGATTCGTGTTAGTTTTATTTTATTTTGTATATATTTTTGTTTCTTGTACATATAGAAAAAATCTCAATTAGTGATGTGGCGTATTAATTACATTGATACTGTCATGAACTAAGCAAGAGAAAAATAATAATTTCTTGCCTTTATTTTCTTTCAATTTCTTTTCCTATTTTCAATTATTCCTTTCCATTTTTCAATCCTCCTTCCTACTTTTATATTCATTTCTTCTTTTACAATCTTTCAAAAAAAAAAAAACTTGCTTTTTTTTTTTAATTTTCCTTCTTTTTTTCATTTATTTCTTTCCTTTTTTTTATTTTGCATTTCTTCCAATCTAATTCCTTCAAGAAGAAAAAAAAATATATACAAAAAAAAAAAAAAGGAAAGTTGCTAATTTCTCTTCAATTTCTTTCCATCTTTCTACCACCTTGCTGATTTTCACATTTTTCTTTTCTCTTTCCTTTTCTTTTTATTTGTTTCCATCTTTTGTCTACAACTTTCTAAAAAAAAAAAAAATTGCAATTTCTTCTCTGCCTACTTTAATTTCTTTCTTGTTTTTGTCTGCTTTTATTTCTTTCCTCAATTTCTTCTACCCTTCCTCTCTACTCAAAAAACCTTGCTTTTTTCTCTTATTTCCTTCCTCTTTTATTATTTTTTTCCATTTTTGTTTTGCTTTTTCCCATTCATTTCTTTCCCTTTCTTCTTGTTCAAATTTTCATAAAAAAAAACTTGCATTTTTTTTAATTTCTTTCCAATTGCATTTCTCATTAACCTTTTACAATCTCTCTTTCCATTTTTTCATTTATTTCTTTCCTGCTCTCTCCTTCATTAAAAAAAAAAACAACTATCAATTTTCCTTTATTCTTTCCATCTTTCCACTTTCTATCCAATTGTCTTTTTCTTTTTGCAAATTTCAAAAAAAAAAACGATTCCTCTTTTGCAACTTTTTTTCCTTTCTTCTTTTGTCTTTCTTGTTCTCAATACATTGATTTCTTTTCTTCTCTTACAAATTTCCTTTCTTTTCAAAAAAAAAAAAAATCCTCTTTTGATTTCTTTCCTCTTTATTCCTCCTTTCCAATTTTCTATATAATTACTTCTCATTCTTCTTTTACAAGTTCAAAAAAAAAAAAAAAAAAAATCTTGCCATTTTTCTTTTAATTCTTCCCTATTTTCAACTTCTTTCTCCTTCCTTTCATTTGTTTCTCCTCTTACTAATATCTCACATCCTTTCTTCTTTTACAATTTGCTGAAGAAAAAAAAAATCCTTTTATAAATTTCTCTTCTCTGCCTTGTAATTGATTTTCTTTCTTTCTCCATTTATTTCTTTCCCTTTTCAAGTTTTTCCTTTCTCATTTTTTTCTCTCTCTTCTAATTTTACAACAACAAACAAAAGAAAAAATTCTTTCTGTTTTTGTCTTCTCTTTTATTGCTTTCCCTTCTCAATTTCTTTTCCAAATCTTTTACAATTACTTTTCTTTCTTCCTTTTCAATTCTCTTTCTTTTCTGAAATCTCTCTTCCCATTTTTTTTGTCATTTGTTTCTTTCCTATTTGTCCGCTTTTCAACACTAATAAAAAAAAAGGCAAGGACATAATTTTTTTCCATTATTCTTCCCTGCTTCATTTTTTCCCCTCTGATCAAATACCCCTCTCTCTCACACAATCTCATTTCACCACATTTTTTTTTTCAATCTACACTTCAGCACCATCTTCTTCAATCCCTCCTTCCCACCACACTTCTGCCACAACGCACAAACCAACCCCATCCACAAGCATTCTCTCAAAAAAAAATTCCAAATTTTTTTTTTAACCTACCACAGCCTCATATTTTCTTGTGCTTTTTTTTTGTTATTTACTTCATTAAAAAAAAGCCCAAAAATAAAAAAAAAAGAGTTTCAAACCAAGGACAAAGTGACTGGAGTTCAAGCAACAAATCAAGAATTCAGAAATCAGAAGAAATTGCAAATAGTGAGATTTCAATCATTGACGCTACTCATTTTTCTGGATGGACAGCCATACCCCACTGTAAATTTCTTTTAACTCTACAGGTGCTCTGCTGCAAAAATATAGACAATTGTTGTAAAACTTTTCTGCAGGGGCAGCGGCTTTGAATGTACAATTTTTAATTTCTGCAGTTATTTTGTGTGATTGCTGTTGTTTCTGCATCTTTTATTCATTCTGTTAAGGGCAATACCCCAATTCACATAAGGTGAGGGATTTCATCACCCTTTCCTTAGCCCACAAATTGCATTTCATCGTAGAATCTGACTAAAAATAACGGTTAGACGTTAGACTTAAGGGAGTCACGGGCTCATCTAGGGCTTAATTATATTGTGATAGTTGATTCATTTGGAACGAATTATTTCTTGGTGTCTAGACTACGGCAGAGAAATAACCGTTTATAAATATTACGGTGATTCGTAAATATTATATCGGTTGTTACTCTGAAGGTACTTAAACCTTCGGCTGCATTGCTAGGGTGATTCCTGGTGCACCGATAACTCCTGTCCGTTAACTGGCTGAGAAATCTTTTGATCTAAGTAATCAAACGTGTCACTTTATAATTTTGGGTTAAGAGCCAATAAGGACAGAAAACTTCATTGTAGCTAATTTCTGTGCTTGCATTCAACAACAATGAGTGAAAAAAGTGTTAGCCAACAAAATTCTCCTAGGGGTTCTCGAATCAACCAAAATTTTCCAACCGAATTGGATCAAAATCGAGTGAATCAAAACTTTCCAAACTTTGGGGATCAAAACCAAATAAATCAAAATTTTCAGAACCTCAATATCCAAATGGATAGACCCCTATCTCTTCGTGAACGATGTTATCCAACTAGGACCGTCCAACCCCCTGTCATCATTTTTCCACCAGCTGAAGGGAACAATTTTGAGTTGAAACATTCTTTTATTCAAGGGGTACCAAAATTTACTGGGTCTGAAAATGCTTATGAATTTCTAAGTGAATTTGAATTGTATGCGTCCACAACAAAAATGCAACAATTATCTAACGAATCGATCAAGCTAAGGCTAATCCCATTTGCACTACTTGAAAGCGCTAAAAGATGGCTAAATTCTCTTCCAAAACATTCCATAAGAAGTTGGGATGAATTTGTCACTGCATTTTTGAAAAAGTTTTTCCCTTTCCATAAAACTCTCAAAATCCGAACTGAGATAAATCAATTTTGTCAAAATGAGGGGGAAACTTTTTCAAAATATTTTGAGAGATTCAACCAACTACTGTATAGCTGTCCTCATCATGGAATTCTAAAAGACAACTTGTGTCAAATTGTATATGAAGGGCTTAACTATCAGTCTAAAACTCAACTAGAATCAATGTGTGGAGGAGATTTTATGTCTAAAACAGCCGATGAAGCTTGGCGGTTCTTAGAAGATTATTCTGAAAAGGACATGCAATGGGAATCAATTCGCGTTCCCAATCGTACTTCTACTAGAGGAGTGCATGTCGTGGACCCAAATCAAATTCCCGTAGAAAATCAAACTCCTCAAGCCGGAGAAGGGTTACCCCACTACTACTCTCAGGACCAAGACAATGCTATAGCTCAAAATAACCCTTACTCAGCCACGTACAATCCTGGTTGGAGGAACCACCCAAACTTTTCTTGGTCAAACCCCAATAATTCGGCAAACCCATCTCACATGCAACCCTTTATTCCCAATCCGAATTACCAAGCTCCACCCCCCAATTCTCAAACCTCTCAAGCTGCACCTCAATCCAAACAACCGTATAGGCACCCCAATTTTCAATCATCAAACCAATCCTCTCAATCTTCTCAACCATCACAAGATATTGTTCGATTAGAAAAACAAATAAATAATCAAGACGCTAAAATCGACCAACTAATGCATATGATAAAGGAAATGGCGAAAAATAATGAGAAAGGAAAGTTGCCTAGTCAACCTGAGGTGAATCCAAAATATAACTCTCGTACTGTAAATTCTTGTGAGGACGAAAACCATAATCCAGTCAACGCTATTACAACCCTTCGATCTGGAAAGAGGATTGATAATAACGTGGGCAACCCTGGCGAACCTTCTAACTCGACCCCAATCCCTAATCTTGATGATCATCCATTGGCTTCGAATGCCAATTCTTCAGAACCTCAAATTCCCTTAAATGTTGGCAATCCCAACAGTTCTTCTCCTTGTGTCGGCAAACCCGACCCACCTTTGACAACCAATGTTGGCAATCCCAACATTTCATCTTCTACACCCCTACCACCTTCTTCTTCGAATGATGAAACTGATCGTAGAGTCGAAAAACCAGTTGCTCCTTTTCCCCATAGACTCAATAATAAGAAGAAAGCTGCAAACTTCGATAAAATCTTGGAAATTTTCAAACAAGTCCGTGTGAACATTCCTCTTTTAGACACCATTGAACAAATCCCTCAATATGCTAAATGTCTTAAGGAATTGTGTACACAAAAACGGGCGACCAATGTCCCAAAAACCGCTTTTCTAACTGCGAATACAAGCTCTGTTCTTTCGAATCTTGCCCCAGTCAAGTATAAAGACCCTGGCTGCCCTACGATTGATTGTAAAATAGGAAACACTCACATCTCTCGTGCCCTACTCGACCTTGGTGCCAGTGTCAACCTTCTCCCTTATACTGTCTATCGTCAACTTGGACTTGGGGAGATTAAACCAACAAACATCACACTTCAACTTGCCGATCGATCTGTCAAAAAACCATTGGGAATTATCGAAGACGTCTTGATACAGATCGAACAGTTCTACTTCCCTGTCGATTTTATAGTTCTAGAAACAGAGCCTGTCTCAAATCCCAACGTTCAAATACCACTGATCTTAGGACGCCCTTTCTTAGCAACCTCTAATGCTGTCATTAATTGTAGAAATGGTCAGCTTCGACTCTCCTTCGGGCACCTAACCATCGAGCTAAACATCTTTAATCTCAACAAACAACCTAGGGATTTTGAGATCGATGAAATTGACATGATTCAAACCACAGTTGATGAAACCTCTAGTGACACGTCTGAAGCCTTGAAAATGTGTCTTGACCATTTCGACTCTGATTTCGACGAACTCGAATACATTTCTGAACTGAACAAAATTCTTGACTCCGACACTTCGTCATCTAAATCTAACCAAGGAATGTTGACCAATGTTGATACACAAGAACTTCCTAAGTTTGACCTTAAACCCTTGCCACCAGACCTTAAGTATGCCTACCTAGATCCTTCAAACACTTTTCCCGTAATCTTGGCCTCCGATCTTACCGAGGACCAAGAAGAAAAACTTTTGGATACCTTACGGGAAAATAAGGACGCCTTGGGGTGGGAAATTAGCGATATAAAAGGAATTAGCCCATCAATTGTGGAACATCGCATACATTTAGTTGATGAGGCTAAACCCACCCGTGAGGCTCAAAGGCGATTAAACCCAAACATGAGAGAAGTGGTCAAGGAGGAGATAATCAAATGTCTAGACAATAACATCATCTATCCCATCTCTGACAGTACTTGGGTGAGTCCGGTACAAGTTGTACCAAAGAAGTCAGGAGTCACAGTGATCAAAAACGACAGTGATGAACTCGTCCCAACAAAAATCAAAACCAAATGGCGTGTGTGCATCGACTATCGAAAGCTTAACTCAGCCACACGAAAAGACCATTTTCCCTTGCCTTTTATTGACCAAATGCTCGAACGCTTAGCGGGACATGAGTACTACTGTTTTCTCGATGGATACTCTGGCTATAACCAAATCCCTGTTGCTTTAGAGGATCAACATAAGACCACCTTTACTTGTCCCTTTGGAACCTTTGCTTATCGTCGCATGCCTTTCGGTCTTTGTAATGCCCCCGCGACTTTCCAAAGGTGTATGATGAGTATTTTCTCTGATATGGTGGAAGAATTCTTGGAAATATTCATGGACGATTTTTCAATATATGGATCATCTTTTTCCCAATGTCTCACTCATCTAGAACTCGTCCTTAAGCGTTGTAAGGAGAAATCACTCGTGCTTAATTGGGAGAAATGCCACTTTATGGTAAAAAGGGGGATAGTTCTAGGTCATGTCGTCTCCAAAGATGGCCTAGAAGTCGATAAATCCAAAATCGATTTGATTGCTAATTTACCTCCTCCTAAGTCTGTCAAAGATGTTCGTTCATTTCTTGGCCATGCAGGATTCTATAGAAGATTCATTAAGGATTTCTCAAAAATTTCAAAACCTCTCTCGAATTTACTTGCCAAAGACGTAAAGTTTGAATTTTCCAATGATTGCAAAACATCTTTTGAAACTCTTAAATCACTCTTGACCACAACTCCCATCATTCAACCTCCTGATTGGACTCAACCCTTCGAACTTATGTGTGATGCTTCTGATTTTGCTATTGGAGCCATCTTGGGTCAGCGTATCGATAAACTCCCTCGAGTCATTTATTACGCTAGCAAAACTTTAAACGAGGCCCAATTGAATTACTCGACTACTGAAAAGGAATTTTTGGCAGTTGTCTTCGCTCTTGAGAAATTCAGACCATATCTCATAGGATCCAAAGTCATAGTTTACACTGACCATGCTGCCCTACGATATTTGCTTTCTAAAAAGGATGCCAAGGCCCGCTTGATCCGTTGGATCCTTCTTCTTCAAGAATTCGATATAGAAATAAGAGATAAAAAGGGTTCTGAAAATGTCGTAGCTGATCATCTCTCTCGAATTGTGCACGAAAATGATAACGACACCCAAATCGATGACTACTTTCCTGATGAACAACTCCTTTCGATCTCTAACACCCCTTGGTACGCTGACATTGTGAATTATCTTGTCACACAACAAATGCCCGCTGAATGGTCGAAACAAGATAAACAAAAATTTCTCTCAAAAGTTCGAAACTTCTATTGGGATGACCCATATCTTTTCAAATACTGTCCAGACCAAATCATTCGAAGGTGTGTGCCCGATCATGAACACCAAAGTATTCTCTCTTTCTCACATGACCATGCTTGTGGCGGTCATTTTGGAGCAAGAAAAACTGCTGCAAAAGTTTTGCAAAGCGGTTTTTATTGGCCCACACTCTTCCGTGACGCTTTCGAATTTTGCTCTAAATGTGAGCGATGTCAAAGAACGGGTCGAATCTCTAAGCGAAACATGATGCCTCTCAACCCCATTTTAGTGATTGAGTTATTCGATGTTTGGGGCATCGACTTCATGGGACCATTCCCCAATTCATTTGGGAATCTTTACATCTTGCTGGCAGTAGATTATGTCTCAAAATGGGTTGAAGCCATTCCGACCAAAACCAATGACAACAAGGTTGTTGTCAAATTCCTCAAAGAAAACATCTTTTCACGCTTTGGCACACCTCGAGCTATCATTAGCGATAATGGCACTCATTTCTGTAATCGTGCTTTTGAGTCCTTACTCAAGAAATACTCAATCACACACAAGCTGTCGACCCCCTACCATCCACAAACGAGTGGGCAAGTAGAAGTTTCCAATAGACAAATCAAACAAATTCTTGAGAAAACCGTGAATTCCAACAGAAAAGATTGGTCCGTAAAACTGATTGATGCACTTTGGGCTTTTCGCACTGCTTATAAAACCAATCTAGGGATGTCACCATATCGATTAGTCTTTGGAAAGGCCTGTCACTTACCTCTTGAATTAGAGCATCGCGCTCTTTGGGCCATAAAATTTTTGAACTTTGACTTAGAAAAGGCCGGCTCACATAGGAAGTTACAAATTTCTGAATTGGAGGAATTAAGAAATGAGGCGTATGAAAATGCGAAAATCTACAAAGAAAGAACCAAAGCCCAACACGACAAAAACATACTTCGTAAGGAATTCAACGTAGGTCAAAAAGTTCTTTTATACGACTCTAGACTTCACTTGTTTCCAGGAAAACTCAGATCTCGATGGACTGGACCTTATGTCGTGAAAACAGTATACCCTCATGGAGCGGTTGAAATTGAAAATCCTAGGGATGGAAGAGTCTTCAAAGTAAACGGTCAACGACTGAAACCATTTTTGGAATTCGAGCAATATGACGAAGATGACTCTATCGATCTGCATGATCATCCACCATGAAATCAGGTGGTACACGTTCTTTTTCTTTTACTTTTCTTTTTCAGTTTTTTCATTTTATTTTTGTTTTTCTGCCTTAGACAGTTGGGACACTGTCTGAATCAAGTGTGGGGGGGAGTCTGCATTTCATCCATTTTCATTTTTCTTTGTTTTTATTTCTTTTTATTTCAGCCATTTGAGTAGGACCTTCATACATTTTAGATTGTAGTAACATACCATAATTTTTTTTTTTTTTTTTTTTTGGAAAATACGACTCATTTTCAATTGATACAACAAAATAAGTTTACAATTTTTAGCCAGTTGATAGTATTTTTCTCTCTCAACTTAGATCGAATTTGAAATATAATGAAAAGTTTAATTTTGAGGGATAATAGTGTAACCGGTACATAGGGAGATTCTTAGGTGATGGCCATGAAATCTATTCTATATTGTAGACTTTGTTTAAATAAGTGGAGGACTTAAAATACTTATATTGGCTTTTCAAATCTTTAAAACTAAGTTGTGTTAAGTTGAATTCGCATAACTCTCTTTTGTGCTTATATTTTCGATAATAATAATAATAGTATTCCAAGGGTATCCAACATTGCTTGTATATCGAGCGTTGGTGTGCAAACCCGCCAAGCTCTATCCGACACGTTGTTGACAAAGTCAAAGTTGGAATATCTTGGTCTCATTTAATGGGATTGGACACCTAAGGATTACCGACACGTTGTTGACAAAGTCAAAGTCGGCCTGCACAATCTGCCAAGCTCTTTACCCACTCTCCGTTAGTCCGCGAGGCAGTGCATGGGTGGTAAACCTTGGTCTTTTTAGGTGTATGTACTTAATAATAAATCTTAAAATTTTATAGAATAAAGAATAAGCGATGATACCCAAACACTTCTTGACCTTATTGATTTGACTAGCCATACATGAGAAAATTAGAATACCACTTTACAAACTGTGCCAAGCAAACTAAGAATTTATTTCATGGCTGCACTATGTTATCGACCGAACTGACTGGCCAAACTGGAATTTAACATTTGAAAACTTGATTTATATTGAAAATTTGTGACAAGTCGAGATATCTAAAATAAAATCAACTGGTTAGAAATTATTAACTTAACTTGTTGTACCACTTTCCTGAAATAAGTCGTGTTGTCATTTTTCACTTTTATTTTTTGCATATGTCCATTGCATTCATGTAGTTTCATTAGAATTATAACATACTGCATTTGGATTTTGTGGGTAGTATCCGCTGAAAACCCTCACGAGACACCACTCGTCCTACTAGGGACACCTAGAGGTTTAACGGCTTGTTGCATACGCTCAATGCAATCGTGTTTCCTACGAAAGTGTGACCTATCTAGTTTAGTTTTTCATTTTTTGTTTTACTCGAGGACGAGTAAAAGATAAGTGTGGGGGTATTTGATTGACAGTGAAAAGTGTTTATTTTATTACTCTTATGCTTTATCTTTTGTAAATAAATAAATGATACTTTGGTTACTTTTGTATGTTGTTACAGGATGTCAAAAAATGCCTCCTTCAATTCAAATCAAAGGCCAACTACAAGAAAGAGCTACTTCCTCACATCAAATTCATTTCAATTGCAAAAGAAGTAGTAGCTCACTGGTAAAGGCATAGGAATTGGTGCTGAGAGACCTGAGTTCGAACCCCGTCAAGCTCACTTTTTGCCAAAGAAACGGAGCGCGTTCACACTGGCCCCTTTGCTTTGAGAAATATCTGGATTAGTGTTATGTTATATATATACATACACATATTCATGTGTATATATTTATGATGTGCACCAATTAACATCTCAGCAATAGCCATATTCTCATCATGGAAGTAAATTCAAATCATTCAATTGCAATTAGAAGAATTTCTGATTGAATTGCTGCCAAGAAGAAAAACCAATTTTGAAGATTTTATCTTATATTGCCTTTGGAGTCTGATAAGCGTCCTTGTTTGGAAGAGTTAATTGGATGCAATCTTCTATCAATCAAGCCACATGGGAAAATTGAAAGATATGGAAAATATTTTCCATGATATGCCCAGATTTTCTCCAATCAGGTGGTCAAGGAAGGCAAGAAATATTCATGAATAAGGAGGGCCATTTATTCATAGACCTAGTTAGGGTTTTCCCCTTCTCACTATAAATATGTGATTGTAACCATTGTAAAAAGCATCTCATAATTCTGTACTGCCATTAGTTTAATAAAATTTTCTTGTTCTAGTTATTTACTTTTCTTTTAAAACAATTTGTGTATCTACACGATTAGATTCGGTAGAACACATATTGTTATTGTCTTTGTTACTGCATACTAGTGTTGACTGTTTGATTAGTTTCAACAGCAACTCTATTTTTAATTCTCTGTTATTGTTCCAGTTATTATTTACTTTTGTTGTTTTTGCTAGTACTTGTTATTTTCTTTCCTGTTGTTGAATTTGATATACGTCTGATTAGATTCAGATTTGTAGCAGTTTCAATAACAATATTTCAACAACATTGAAAACAACCCCCAAAGTTCTGTCTAACACGCCCACGAAACATATAAATAATAAAATTTAACTTTCCTCCCTGTGTTCGACCTGTATGCTACACACCTGTATGCTTGCAGAATTTATTACAAATGTCGCGCTTTTCTACTTTATAGATTAGCGACGATCACTAAACCTTGCAAAGTATCTCACTGAGGATGCTCCAGAAGTAAACGAACCGGAGCATGATGCAATAAAAGTAGAAGCATTTAACATTTGGAACAATTTAGACTTCATATGCAAAAAATACATAGTAAATGGAATGGATAACAATATGTATTATGTGTACTGCACAATGAAGTCTGTTGGATCTCGCTATATGGCGTTTTGATTATGACAACTATACATGTACATATATATTATTATCGACTAACTTTGTTTTGCAGGAAGATACTCAACAAAAGATTCAAGAGCTATAATTGAAGATTAAATATGTTTAGGGTCTGTTAATATTAGTATTAATTGTTAAAATATTCCTTGATGAAACACACACATGCACATTTTAATATATATATATATATATGATTTTATATATGACATGCACAAGGCATAGGTCTGTTACAGAAAACAGACGTCTGAATTATTTAATTCATACGTTTGTCTACTGAAGCAAAGAATAAATTTCCCATAATATTCAGACGTCTGAGTCAAAAATTTCAGACGTCTGAATAACCTCCAAAATGGCATATTCATTATTGTTTGAATTTTATTCAACAACAGACATCTGAAATTTTTAATTCAGACATCTGAATCTGCTTCGAAATTGCCTATTTTCTAGTTGTTTTGTTTTTAAATCAAAACATACATCTGAAATTTTCATTCAGGCATCTGAATATGGAAAGATGCAACTTTAAATGAAGAGTCACAACTTTCTAATCCATATCTTTTTATCGAATCTCTTCGTGATAAGTTCTATACTTTTGTATATTATAAATAGAGACTTGATTAAGTGATCAAACCACCGCATCTTACTATAATTCTTTCTATCTTTTCTAAAAGATCTCTAAGCACTTCATCTTCATACTCTAAAGATTTTAATCTTTTAAACCTTCTATATTCCTTCACGAATTACACTACTGTCATCAAGAAAAGGTTATAGGAAGGGTGTACTTCAACTTGACATATCCGTGTTAACAAGAACACAAACAAGTCATCAATTATTTTGTATTGTGGAAGTCCTCTTCAGTAGTTGAGGCACTCCATAGGTACCGTAAAGTCCGCAGTAACGTAGTGGCCATCAGAGGGGACTCCATAGGTACAGTATAAATCAAAGTCGTAGGGGGCTCGATCAGGATAATATGACAAGGCACACGAGGATTGCCCAGAGTAGGAATATACTAGTTTCATGCCAGGATTGGTGGTAACGCATAGCCATGACTACCGCCCACCTCGAACAACACTCCCAAATCACGGATGCACATCAAATCAAATCAATCAAACCGAGGGACTATAGTAATGAAGGAAGAAGTGTTGCTGATGGAGGTAGCTAACCTCACTTGGTCCGGTATTACCCTGTTTTAGTCATTTTAATTATGACCCGAAGGTCAAGGATATCCATCATCGTTCTCTTTCTTCAAATCTAGTAATCGCCACCAAAACATCCTACTTCATTCTGGAACTCCACCGCGTACACAATTGTTAAAGTGGATTTCAGTATTGGCAGAGAGTATGAAAATATCCAGTCCCGGTCTCTTTAACAACCAAACGTTTACATTTTTCACACCGTGGCCATTTTATAAAATCATATCTTGAAATAAATTGATTTAAGAAATTTCTTTAATTCAAACTAAATAATTTATGAATCAGTTCCATATATAAAATTACTTCAATTCATATTCAATCAATTTATAACCGAATTCACATATTCATATCAATTACAAATTCAAATTCAAACTAATTACGCAGTTCACGTTCATTTCCTATAAATTTCAATATTTAAGTTAATTCAAAATTCACATTTAGTTGAATTAAAATCAAATTCATTGAATCAAGTATCATTATATACATTTAAATCCTTAAACCTTGAATTTAAATCGCAAAATCAAAACTTATCCACCTATTGAGTTTTTTTATTAAAGTTTATAAAATTTATATAAAATAAGCATTGAAAATATATTTATAAATTATAAATTTAAATAGAAAATAGCTTTGTAAACATATATAGGTTTAAAATAATTTAGAAACAGGTTTAAAAAGAATAACTTATTATAATACATTAATATAAAGTTGAAAATACATATATTATTAAATTATACAGTTTAAAATAAATAAATTATGAGTAAAATCTTAAATAAGCATTTAAATACATTTTTACTCATAAAATCATTTTAAAACATATAATTTAAAATTTTACAAAATTTAAGTAAAAATCTTTAAAATATAAATATAAATATAAGATCTTAAATTAATGTTATTACAATCAAATTTTCCAAATCATTTTAATTCGAAAACATGACCAACGGTGTTCGTATAGAGTTTTCTACCCTATGGTCAAGTGATACGGATATTTATCATTTCAATCCGCAATTTATAAAATTTCTGCGGGTTTATCATTTCAACCCGTAATCCCAAATTCAGTAAAAATCATTTAGGTCTATCATTTCAACCCATTACGATTTTCCATAATCTAATGTTCGTTCGGGTATGTATCATTTCAACCCTTAGTGATTTTTTCCTAAACTAGGGGTATCCGCGACATAACAAATCATCACTTATCATCAATCACATCATAGTCATATATAATCAGTGTACATACATGTCATATAAATATAGTGTCACATATGAAAGTGTATAATTTAAACAAACAATTTCTACTGGCAATCCTATACATTTCATAACAGTTCATTTAGTTGATATAACATCTATGAAATAATGTGAGTCAGGTGTGAGATAAACTCACCTTTTGCGGCCCAAAATGAAATGATGACTTGTTGGAATGATTCAGAATAGATTTATATCTTGATAACCGCTCGTGTTATATTTTATTTTCACAAGAGGATGATAGAGAGTTTTCAAAGGATTGGTACAGTTGTTGGGTTTAGGAATGGCTTTTGGAGCTCAACACTACATTCGACTCAAAATTAAACACAACACTAGCCAAATTAAACCAAAAATAAAACACATTAATTCTTTATACAAATATATATATATATATATATACGTACACGCAGAAAAAAATCATAACATATATATATATACACACACTTAAAATTGAACGCACACTACAAACACACAACGTAAATTATAATGTATATATTATAAATTATATAAAACACACCCAAAGCTTTATATATATATATAACTTTTTAATTAACAATATATATATATTTAAAATTCAATGCACAAAAATATAGTTTATAAATTATACATTTAAATAAAACACAATGCTAATGCATACTAAATCATATACACTTATATATAATATATAATTTGAAACACACACATAAACTCATGCACACAACACAATTTATAACCTATATATATTATAAATTATGTAAACACCATAACAATAAATATACATATATAAAATTTATGTATATGTATGGACAACACATCAATATACTTTAGAACCATATATATATATATTAAATTGTATAAACACACCAAAACTATTATATAAATATGTATAAACTTTTAAATAAATACATATTTATATACATTATATATATATATATATACGTATACACACCGAAATATTAAATAATATATATATGTATATATCCAAAATTTAACACACACAGAAAAACACACAACTCAATAATGAACATACACCACTTACGCACACAGCATCACTCACAAGACAATACACACAAATTAAAACTCTCACAACATTATATACATACACTCTCGCAGGCACTCGCCAAAACTAACAAAATTCACACACTAATACAAAATATAATAATAAACCAGAAATATTCTCACAAGGAAGAAAAAGGTCGTGGCGTCGCTGAAGGGCGCGGGTTGGGGTGAATGGCAGGGTCAGTATGTGAAAACGGAGAGGCAAGGCTTGGCTTTGGTATGGGCTTCATGTGGCGGAAAAGGAACCAAGTAGGACAGCAGGGATAGGAGATGCTCACGCACGAGTGGATGGGAAGGAAATAATGCTCCTTTCTTTAAATATATGAAACGATGGAGAAAGAGAAAAAAAACATGAAAAAGATGAAGGATAAGAGAGAAAATCCATAAATAAAGGAATGGAAAATTTTCTGAATGAATGGTTTTAGAAACCTACCACGAATTTTTGAGCTAATCATTTTTCACTTTAAATTTCAAAAAGGCAACCGAGATGGGAATTAAATTGGATAAATAATGGTGATAAATAAATTAGGTAAATCAGTTAAATCAGTCAGGTTTTAATGACAAAGGAAATGGAATGGTTCTTTTGGAATAATAAATGTACGAAATTTATGCTTGCCATTTGAAACAAACGTTTTGTTTAAATTTCAAAAACTAATGGTGCGATTATGTAATGTCCCGTATTTTTACGGTGTAGTAATAAATTTATTTAATTATTTAATTAGTGATTTATAGATGTAAATGGTGGTTTAATTAAATAATAATGAATATTTAATTAATATTTATAATATAAAAATATATTATAATTCCAAAATAGTCAGAAACAGCTGAATTCACAATACAATGTGGATTGGATCATATATAAGGTATAACACAGTTTAGAATTGAATTAGAATAATGAATATATTATTTAATCAACGTTAGAACATATAAATTATAATTTACTTATAATCGTGCCCGTAACATCGCGGCAGTTCGTTACTTGGCGATTTGAAATCCAACTGAATATACATGATCCATTTTAAGTCAGATTTCTGTGAAACAAGAAACGCTCAGATCTATTGAACTGTATTCTTCTAATGAAACAGAAAAATCGAGATTTCATCGTGTAGATTGTAAGTTATGTTCAAAACAAGTTTTCAAGAAGTCGCTATGGAATTCCTTTATAATTTATAACGATTTATTTATATTATAAAAGGATTTTTAATATAAATTGAATAGCGGTATAAACTGAGATTTTTAAATATCGATTTATAAATCCAAATATGTATATTTTGGAGCCGTATGATATTATATGTGAATATATACGATAATATTTATTTATTAATATTTAATTTGATAAATTTTAAATATATTTATATTTAAATGGATTTATTTAGAGCATTAAAAATCGCCATTTTTGCAAACGATCTCTAAATTTGACGAATCCAATTTTGTTGGATCCGTAATGTTAAATTATTGTTAGATTTCAATTTTCGTGATTTTTGGAGTCAGTATGTGGTTGTACAGAATTTTAATGTGAAAAACAGTCGATATTTTGACGATTAAAAATACGCTGTGTGAGCAAACGGAGTCAGAATTCGACGAAGTAAGTTTTGTTGGGTCCGTAATGTTAAACTCTAGCTGCATGTCAATTTCCATGATTTTTGGATATTTTATGTGATCATAGGGATTTTTAGAAGACCAATGCAATCATAAATTAGCTAAAATAAAATATAAAAAAATGAATAAAAAAATAATTTATCCTATCCTATAAATACCCAACACCATCTAATCCTAACACATTTCTTCCTCTGGTCAAAACTAGGTCGCTGCTTCCTCTTTCATTTTTACAGTAAAAATCCATCTTTGAAAAATCCAAACAAAATCTATAAATTCCAAACTTTATATATATGTGATCCTAATATGATGCTCTTCGATCTGATATAGGTTTTGATGGACTCTGATTGATTTTTGCTCACTGGAACATTCTGCAGCGTGGATTCATGTACTTAGGGTAGCGGGTTTTGATCTATACAGGAATCAATGTTTGTTTTAGACATCGTTTTTGGATTCAGTAGGTTGTTTAACACCTCATGTGAATTTTTGGTGGATTTCGGTGCTAATTTTTGTCGAACTTCGTGTAGAGCTGCTGTCCACGGCTTCGGCAACACAACCACGGGGAGGAGCTCGAGTTGGAAGGTGATGGGTGGAGGTGGTGGAGATTTTGACGAGAAGAACAAGGATGGTCTCGGTTTTGGATTTAGTGGAGAAATGGAGGTGTGGTGGGAGCTTGAAGTTGTGAAAATGGAGGAGGAAATCAAAGCAGGTCACGGCATTGTGTTTTAGGAGGGAAGACACTAGTCACTTCGGGTTTGGGCCGATAAGAGATGCGGTGAGGCCCAGTTTTGATTTAATCCATGTTGTAATTCAATTTAAATATACGTTGGGATCATATGGACGTAGGCTTCACAATGAAACTAGTTTGAAGTGATTTGGAGCTCCTTTTAATTTATGGTGAAATAAAACGCCTGAACTAATCCGACGATCGAATATCGTTATTTAACGATAATCGCCCAAGGTGAGTAAAACTCACTAATTCTGTTTAAATTATATTTTTATAAATATGATCTGGTACTGATAAATGATGATTAATTTATGTGTGATGATTGTTTGGTCGAATTGTTGTTTGATTGGTTGAAACTACAGTTAATGATATACACACATATCATTAAACAAACATTTATTCTGTTCATCAGAATATGTTATATTGAACTGGAATTGATATGAATTATACTATGTAACATCTGTGGATGCAGGGAAACAGGCCGGAGGGATCCAACTGGATTCCTCAACATTTATTTTACTGTTTGCATATATTGTAATATATGATGTGGTATATAATATGTTATTAATTTTGTGTGTTGAATGATGACTGATTCTTTAATTTGGTATTTTAATACCATAAGTGATACTGGAATGTAGAAAGGAAATTTTCAAAGTGTATATTAAAAAGGGAATATTTATAAAATCAAAAGATTTTATAAAAGAAAATATCTATAAAATCAAATAATTTTACAAAAGAAATATTTATTTAGAAAATACATAGAGTTATAAAAGGAATATTTATTTAGTAAATAAATAGAATCATAAAGGAATATTTATTGGGAAAATAATTAGAATTATACAATGAAATTTCAAAGTGGATATTGAATTTTAGGATTTTATAAAATCAATGGATTTTATAAAAAGAATTATTTGTAAAACAAATAGAATTGAAAGGGAAAATATTTGTAAAACATTTACAATAGAATTAAAAAGGAAATATTGGAAAATAAATAGGATAATTAGAAAAGTAAACATTTGGGAAATAATTAGTGTATTATAAAAGGAAGTATTTTATAAAATGAATAAAACTTTATAAAAGAGAATAAGTGGAAAAGATTTATTTAAAGTATAATTAAATGGAAATCTGTTTTTAATAGATAAATTGAGAAGATTAATTTATAAACGATGTTTATAAATTAAGAAAAATATTTATTATAGGATAATTTGAATATATAAATCTGAATTTATATAAAGAAGTAGAAATCGGTTTTAACACCGATAGGTTAATAGAATTTGAGTTCAACATTTATAAAAGTGATAAATGAGATTTTAACTGTTAGAAGTTAAAAGGAGGATTTGTAGAAATAATTATACAAATAAAAGTATAAATAGAATTTGGAAATAGAATATTATTTTTAAATAGAAAATCAAACTGAATTGATATATATAAGAAATTATTCACATTCGATGTGAATAATGATTAAAATAGTTATTGTATAAATTAAAACATTTATAAAGAAAAAAAAATTGGGATTTGAATTAGAGTTATTCGAATAGAGTTAATCAATTAGAGTTATTCGAATAGAGTTAATCAATTAGAGTTATTCGAATATAGATAATCAGTTAGAGTTATTCAAATAGAGTTAATCAATTAGAGTTATTCGAATAGAGTTAATCGAATTAGAGTTAATCAAATAAAGTTAATCGAATTAGAGTTTATCAAATTAGAGTTGAGCAAATAGAGTTAATTGAATATTAGTTGTTCGAATAGAGTTAATCGAATATAGTTTATTCGAAGAAGGAGAGATTATCGAATATAGTTTATTCGAAGAAGGAGAGATTATCGAATATAGTTTATTCGGAAAAGAGTTATCGAATATAGTTATTCGAGAGAGAGTTATCGAGTAGAGATTATTCGAGAGAGAATTATACATTGAAATTCGATTTTATCGAATTCTAGAAAGTACTATTCACTTTCCGTTTTTAATCAAGATTTATTTATTTATTAATAAATTAGTTGTTTGTTTATTTATCCAAACTTATAAATAAAAGTTATATTCAAGTTATTATATTTCGGAAGCATGGGATCATAACACTATTGTTATAATCAAATGATTTCTGTAAAAGAAGTGGATTCGTAAATAGAATCCGAGAGCTACGTAAGGAAGTTTGTTAAAGATTTAAAAGGGGAACTTTGTCAATTTCGAGGTTAGAAATGTTGTTTAGTTAAGGTCTGAGAGGAAGTTATACCCCAACTTGATTGACTCCATTTTTAACTGAGGAATGGTTAAAGTTCGATAGTGAAGGTTAGTTAATTGAATTTAGTTCACAAGTGTTAATGGTTCGAGTCGGCGTAGCGCTGTTTTATTTAAATATTTGTTTAAATCCAAATGAAGGAGTTTTGGAAATGTTTTCCAAATAAGAATCAGAAATGGTTTCTAATATATGAAATAAGAAACGGGTGCAAATATGAAAATGTTTTCCAATGATTTATAATGTATATTTTCTAATATAGGAAATAAGGATTTACGAATATATGGAAGTGGGAAATCGGGAAATGAATAAATAAATGATAAATTGATTAAAAAGGGGGTCAGTGTTGATTGATGATTAGTCGGTGAGTTTTCCATTTAGAAATACAACCGTTGTTTGCACACTTGTTTTCCTTTGATAGTTAAATCAACAACTATCAAAGATTTTTGCCCATTTCCGTTGTCAATACGGAGAGACCGGGATTAGATTTATTATCTAAAACCACTATGTATGGTCATTAGCATTGCGAATCAAATATGATGAAGATAATTGAAGACAGAGTTGTGCAAGGGCTATTATGGCGATCCTAGGTAGAAATTGCCTAAGATGGATTTACAGAATAGTGCTTTCGGTTTGTCCAGTTCCAGGGCAATGTGTATGGACGAATGTCTGACAGAGTATATCTAATGGATCATGTAAGTTGATCGCTTCAAACGTTCCATGTTTGGTGGCGGAGGAATTCATTTCTCTTAGCTTTATACCCGTGGTATTTTTGTGGAAATCAATTTATGATTTGGCGAGTATGATGATGTGGCATTCAAAGTAAATGAATGTATGATCTGTGAAAAGATACGTTATGACCTCAAGCCTCATCAACCGAGAAATGACAAAAATCGGGCAGGCAGCATGGCTAAGTGGGTCGCCCCCATTAGGGTGTATTGTCACCATCTAGAGAATATTCATATTTGTTACTTCTTTTCACTTCTGTATCTCCCGGGAAATGTTGCTAACAACTATAGGTGAAAATATATTCGATACACTCAAGAGAAATGGGTGGTCAGTCATGTGTGGGCCGGGTTGCAAGACGTTCTTGTTGAACCCAATGTATTCCTCTTTAGAGATACACTATCGGCAGGTGGTTCCATACCTTGTCAAAGTTGGAATCCAATCTCCAATAAGCGCCTGCGGTTTTGATTGTATACTATATATATGTGGGGCGTGAGATGCAAACGTTCTACTAGATTATTAATTACTTGTGATTAGACATTGCCATAATATTAGAAAAGTATTGATTTTGAAAATGTTTTGGGATCGTAAGGTAAAAACCATCCGTATTTATGTGTGGATCGGTCTTACGATTATCATTTCTTTTGAGAAATTTTTTGAAAAGTTAAACCGAATGGTTGAGGTTTACTCACACCAGTCCCATGACTGACCCAGAGTTTATTTTGTTTTGTTTTCCCTAAACTCTTGGGTGCCTAAATTTGTACGGCAGTCAAGTAGTCGGGATTTACAGATACGCTAGATGGAGCTTGGAGCAGGAGGCTTCAGCAGCATTTTATAGCTATTGTTTATTTCCGCTGTGATGTAAGTGTTGTACTCTAATATACAAATACAGATTTGTGTTTCAATGTTATTTTGTATACTATATTTTATTCGTTCCGCTGTGAGATTCATGTTACCCTAATGTAGTTGAGTTCTTCTTCTATTCTAGTTTTCTGTCTTATCTATTCTCACCCTCCAACTTCTTTCTATTAATGATCAGGTATTTACGATGTCTGAATAGTCGACATTGGTACTTATGTCGATTTTCGGAGTCGAAAATCCCCAGGTCGTTACAGTGGTATCTGAGATGAAGGTTAAGTGATTACCTTGGCTCTGTGGCGTAACTTAGTAGAGATGGGGTTAGCAATACCCTAGATTGAGTTTGAGTGTATATATACGAGTGAACGTATTTGTAGATTTTATAAAAATTGTTTTATATTGTGAAGATTTATTGGTTGGGCTGTTTATAAGTTCTGGTCGATTAGTTTGATCCACTGTATCGGTAGGAGTTTCTAAACACTCAAATACAATGAACCGACTCAGTATGTTTTGAAAACAGGGTAATGATATAATCTTACCCAAATTATACTTTGATATAAAAGAATGATTTATATTGGAATGATTATAATATATTGAATATATTGGTTTTCATTACAATCGAATAAGATTATAATCGAAAATGGTTATATAAATAACCAATTAGAATTCATATACATGTAATATACGAAATCAAATGAAGTAAATCTGAATTTAAATCAGAATTGAAATTAGAACTCTAGAAACTTAAATAAGTGTTGATAAATGGATTTGGATTAAGTATATGAGAATTTTAAAATTCCTGGGAAATTCTAAATTGTTTTACAAGCATTGTGAAGGATATTTTGAAATGGATTTCAAAATGAAAGTGTTTAGAAATGGTTTTGAAAGTGATGGAGTATTGAACTCACTTCGATAGCAGGGAAATTGATTCCGATGACGATCATGACATCATCGGTGTTCATTTTCGAGTTGTAAGTGACTGATTACTACCAAATTTTTTATTTTTGAATTATTTTGAGAAAACAAGTTGTTTTGATATTCCAAAATGAATATTTTGATTTTTGGAAAAGGCTAAGCTGTTTAAAAACTCCCAGAAACAGATTATTTGAATTAAAACAAATTATAGTAGAATTTGTAAAGCCAATAGGAATCGAAAATTTAATTAAAGCCAGTTAAGTGGTAATTGAAATTGAATTGAAATAGAATGATATCGAGTAAGATTGGATTATGAGACAGGAATCTGGAATTACGTTGAAGTGATAAGTTAAGAATTGGAATCGAGAATGGAACTCGAGTTGAAATGAAATTTGGATATAAGCGAATAGATGTGTTGAACAAATATTGATTGGGAATTGGTTGAGATGACATTAGTATATGCTGAATGGATAGCAGATGGAAGTGATAGAGTTGATATGCCCGACAAAAAGGTACAAGTTTATATTTTTATATTGGATATGAGTTTTATGAGCTGAACTGGCAAGCCGCTTGGCTGTTTGATTTTCTTTTCGGTTGGAGATGGCCCAGAGAGGCGAGTTGTAGTTGTACCCGATTGACCAATACAAAGGAGGTGTGGGCAAAATTTTCCGAAAATTTAGGGTGTTAGAAAATTTTCATAAATTTTTGAAACATTTACTTATTAAGAATGAATGAATAATTTGATTAAAATCAATTGGTACAACGAAACTGAAATTTTAGAAGTAAACAAATAATTTTTAACCAGTCAATAGGGATTATTTTCTACCTTAGCAATTTCGAGGACGAAATTATTTTAAGGGAGGAGAATGTAATGTCCCTTATTTTTACGGTGTAGTAATAAATTTATTTAATTGTTTAATTAGTGATTTATAGATGTAAATGGTGGTTTAATTAAATAATAATGAATATTTAATTAATATTTATAATATAAAAATATACTATAATTCTGAAATAGTCATAAATAGCTGAATTCACAATACAATGTGGATTGGATCATATATAAGGTATAACACAGTTTAGAATTGAATTAGAATAACAGATATATTATTTCATCGACGTTAGAACACATAAATTATAATTTAATTATAATCGAGCCCGTAACATCACGACAGTTCGTTATTTGGCGATTTGAACTTCAATTGAATATACATTATCCATTTTAAGTTGGATTTCTGTGAAACAAGAAACGCTCGGATCTGTTGAACTGTATTTTTCTAATGAAACGGAAAAATGGAGATTTCATCGTGTAGATTGTAAGTTATGTTCAAATCAAATTTCAAGAAGTTGCTATGGAATTCTTTTATAAATTATAACGATTTATTTATATTATAAAAGGATTTTTAATATAAATCGAATAGCGATATAAACTGAGATTTTTAAATATCGATTTATAAATCCAAATATGTATATTTTGGAGTCGTATGATATTGTATATGAATATATACGATAATATTTATTTATTAATATTTAATTTGATTATTTTTAAATATATTTATATTTAATTGGATTTATTTAAAGCATTAAAAATAGCCATTTTTGCAAACGATCTCCAAATTCGACGAAACCAATTTTGTTGGAATGTTAAATTATTGTTATATTTCAATTTTCGTGATTTTTGGAGTCTGTATGTGGTCGTGCGGGATTTTAATGTGAAAAACAGTCGATATTTTGACGATTAAAAATACGCTGCGTGAGCAAACGGAGTCGGAATTTGACAAAGCAAGTTTTGTTGGGTCCATAATGCTAAACTCTAGCTGCATGTCAATTTTCATGATTTTTGGATATTTTATGTGATCATAGGGATTTTTAGAAGACAAATACAATCATAAATTGGCTAAAATAAAATATAAAAAAATGAATAAAATAATAATTTATCATATCCTATAAATACCCAACACAATCTAACCCTAACACATTTCTTCCTCTGGTCAAAACTAGGCCGCCGCTTCCTCTTTCATTTTTACAGTAAAAATCCATCTTTGAAAAAACCAAACAAATCCAAACAAAATCAATAAATTCCAAACTTTATACATATGTGATCCTCATGCAATTCTCTTCGATCTGATATGAGTTTTGATGGATTCGGTTTTATTTTTGCTCGCTGGAAGATTTTACAGTGTGGGTTCATGTACATATGGTTGCGGGTTTTGATCTATACAGGAATCGATGTTTGTTTTAGACATCGTTTTTGGATTCAATAGGTTATTTAGTACCTCATGTGAATTTTTGGTGGATTTCAGTGCTAATTTTTGTCGAACTTCGTGTGGAGCTGTTGTCCACGGCTTCAGCGATGCAACCACAGGGAGGAGCTCGAGTTGGAAGGTGATGGGTGAAGGTGGTGGAGATTTTGACGAGAAGAACAAGGATGGTCTCGGTTTTGGATTTAGTGGAGAAATGGAGGAGTGGTGGAAGCTTGAAGTTGTGAAAATGGAGGAGGAAATCATAGTAGGTCATGGCATTGTGTTTCGGGAGGGAAGACACTATTCACTTCGGGTTTGGGCCGATAAGAGATGTGGTGAGGCCCAGTTTGGATTTAATCCATGTTTTAATTCAATTTAAATATACGTAACTTCAAATTGACATAACATTGTCATTCGAAATCGAAATTCGGCGAAACTGGTAACATTGGGATCGTATGGACGTAGGCTTCACAATGAAACTAGTTTGGAGTGATTTGGAGCTTGTTTCAATTTATGGCGAAATAAAACGCCTGAACCAATCCGACGATCGAATATCGTTATTTAACAATAATCGCCCAAGGTGAGTAAAACTCACTAACTCTATTTAAATTATATTTTTATAAATATAGTCTAGTACTGATAAATGATGATTAATTTCTGTGTGACGATTTTTTGGTTGAATTGTTGTTTGATTGGTTGAAATTACAGTTAATGATATACACACATATCGTTAAACAAACATTTATTCTGTGCATCAGAATATGTTATATTGAATTGGAATTGATATGAATTATACTGTGCAACATCTGTGGATGCAGGGAAACAGGTCAGAGGGATCCAACTGGATTCCTCAACATTTATTTTACTGTTTGCATATATTGTGATATATAATGTGGTATATAATCTGTTATTGATTTTGTGTGTTGGATGATGATTGATTCTTTGATTTGGTATTTTAATACCATAAGTGATACTGGAATGTAGAAAGGAAATTTTCAAAGTGTATATTGAAAAGGGAATATTTATAAAATGAAAGGATTTTATATAAGAAAATATTTATAAAATCGAAGAATTTTATAAAAGAAATATTTATTTAGAAAATACATAGAGTTATAAAAGGAATATTTATTTAGTAAATAAATAGAATCATGAAGGAATATTTATTGGGAAAATAAGTAGAATTACACAAAGAAATTTCAAAGTGGATATTGAATTTTAGGATTTTATAAAAAGAATTATTTGTAAAACAAATAGAATTGAAAGAGAAAATATTTGTAAAACATTTACAATAGAATTAAAAAGGAAATATTGGAAAATAAATAGGATAATTAGAAAAGTAAACACTAGGGAAATAACTAGTGTATTATAAAAGGAAGTGTTTTATAAAATGAATAAAATTTTATAAAAGAGAATAAGTGGAAAAGATTTATTTAAAGCATAATTAAATGGAAATCTGTTTTTAACAGATAAATTGAGAAGATTAATTTATGAACGATGTTTATAAATTAAGAAAGATATTTATCATTGGAAAATTTGAATATATAAATCTGAATTTATATAAAGAAGTAGAAATCGGTTTTAACACATGATAGGTTAATAGAATTTGAGTTCAACATTTATAAATGGGAATTTAAATGAGATTTTAACTGTTAAAAATTAAAAAGGAGGATTTGTAGAAATAATTATACAAATAAAAGTATAAATAGAATTTGGAAATAGAATATTATTTTTAAATACGAAATCGAAATGAATTGATATATATATAAGAAATATTTTTCACATTCGATGTGAATAATGATTAAAATAGTCATTTTATAAATTAAAACATTTATAAAGAAAAAAATTGGGATTCGAAATAGAAATTCAAATGGGAATTTGAATTAGAGTTATTCGAATAGAGTTAATCAATTAGAGTTATTCGAATAGAGTTAATCAATTAAAGTTATTCGAATAGAGTTGATCAGTTAGAGTTATTCGAACAGAGTTAATCAATTAGAGCTATTCGAATAGAGTTAATCGAATTAGAGTTAATAAAACAAAGTCAATCGGATTAGAGTTAATCGAATTAGAGTTAAGCAAATAGAGTTAATCGAATATTAGTTATTCGAATAGGGTTAATCGAATATAGTTTATTCGAAGAAGGAGAGATTATCGAATATAGTTTATTCGAAGAAGGAGAGATTATCGAATATAGTTTAGTCAAAGAAGGAGAGATTATCGAATATAATTTATTTGGAAAAGAGTTATCGAATATAGTTATTCGAGAGAGGGTTATCGAATAGAGATTATTCGAGAGAGAATTATACATTGAAATTCGATTTTATCGAATTCTAGAAAGTACTATTCACTTCCCGTTTTTAATCAAGATTTATTTATTTATTAATAAATTAGTTGTTTGTTTATTTATCTAAACTAATAAATAAAAGTTATATTCATGTTATTATATTTCGGAAGCATGGGATCATAACACTATTGTTATAATCAAATGATTTCTGTAAAAGAAGTGGATTCGTAAATAGAATCCAAGAGCTACGTAAGGAAGTTTGTTAAATATTTAAAAGGGGAACTTTGTCTATTTCGAGGTTAGAAATGTTGTTCAGTTAAGGTCTGAGAGGTAGTTATACCCCAACTTGATTGACTCCATTTTTAACTGAGGAATGGTTAAAGTTCGATAGTGAAAGTTAGTTAGTTGAATTTAGTTAACAAGTGTTAATGGATCAAGTCGGCGTAGCGTCGTTTTATTTAAATATCTTTTTAAATCCAAATGAAAGAGTTTTGGAAATGTTTTCCAAATAAGAATCAGAAATGGTTTCTAATATAGGAAATAAGAAATGGGAGCAAATATGGAAATGTTTTCCAATGATTTATAACGTATATTTTCTAATGCAGGAAATAAGGATTTATGAATATATGGAAATGGGAAATCGGGAAATGAATAAATAAATGATAAATTAATTAAAAAAAGGGTCAGTGTTGATTGATGATTGGTTGGTAAGTTTTCCATTTGGAAATACAACCATTTTATGCACACTTGTTTTCCTTTGATAGTTAAATCACCGACTATCAAAGATTTTTGCCCATTTCCGTTGTCAATACGGAGAGACCGGGATTAGATTTATTATCTGAAAACCACTCCGTATGGGCATTAGCGTTGCGAATCAAATATGATGAAGATAATTGAAGATGGAGTTGTGCAAGGGCTGTTATGGCGATCCTAGGTAGAAATTACCTAAGATGGATTTACAGAATAGTGCCTTCGGTTTGTCCAGTCCCAGGGCAACGTGTATGGACGAATGTCTGACAGAGTATATTTAATAGATCACGTAAGTTGATCGCTTCAAATGTATCCACGTTTGGTGGCGGAGGAATTCGTTTCTCTTAGCTTTATACTCATGGTATTTTTGTGGAAATCAATATGTGATTTTTCGGGTATGACGATGTGGCATTCAAAGTAAATGAATGTATGATCTATCAAAAGATACGTTATGACCTCAAGCCTCATCAATCGGGAAATGACAAAAATCGGGCAGGCAGCATGGCTAAATGGGTCGCCCCCATTAGGGTGTATTGTTACCATCTAGAGAATATTCATATTTGATACTTCTTTTCACTTCTGTATCTCCTAGGAATAGTTATGTTGCTAGCAACCGTAGGTGACAATATATTCGATACACTCAAGAGAAATGAGTGGTCGGTCAAGTGTGGGCCGGGTTGCAAGATGGTTTTGTTGAACTCAGTGTTTTCCTCTCTAGAGATACAACATCGGCAGGTGGTTCCATACCTTGTCATAGTCGGAATCCAATCTCCAATAAGCGCCTGCGGTTTTGATTGTATACTATATATATGTGGGGCGTGAGATGCAAGCGTTCTGCTAGATTGTTAATTATCTGTGATTAGACATTATTATAATATCAGAAAAGTATTGATTTTGATAATGTTTTGGAATCGTAAGGTAAAAAACATCCATATTTATGTGTGGATCGGCCTTACGATTATCATTTCTTTTGAAAAGAATTTTGAAAAGTTAAACCGAATGGTTGAAGTTTACTCACACCAGTCCCATGACTGACCCAGAGTTTATTTGGTTTTGTTTTCCCTAAACTCTTGGGTGCCCAAATTTGTACGGCAGTCAAGTAGTCGGGGATTTACAGACACGCTAGATGGAGCTTGGAGCAAGAGGCTTCAGCAGCATTTTATAGCTGTTGTTTATTTCCGCTGTAATGTAAGTGTTGTACTCTAATATACAAATACAGATTTGTGTTTCATCGTTATTTTGTATGCTATATTTTATTCGTTCCGCTGTGAGATTCGTGTTACTCTGATGTTGTTGCGTTCTTTTCTTCTTATATTCTAATTTTCTATCTAATCTATTCTCACCCTCCAACTTTTTTCTATTAATGATCCGGTATTTACGATGTTTGAATAGTTGACATTGGTTTTGTGTCGATTTTCGAAGTCAAAAATCCACGGGTCGTTACAGATTAAAATAGAAATAAGAATTAAATAGTTTGCAAATTTCATTTATCAATTGAAAACGTTTTAAGATAAAAGGAAACGAATGGATTATAACATTAAGGAATGAACGGTTTAAATTTTGAAAATAATGAATTAAATAATGGGAAGAATCAAGGGAAAAAAATGGTAAGAATAAGGAAAGAAATTGGAGGAGCTTTATTAACGCTTAGCAACAAATAGAATTTATACGCATGAATTTTGGGAAAAAACGGATTTAATTTTGAAAATAACGTACATGCAAGGAAAAAAATTAAACTAATTAAATGGACGTCATCTTTAAATGGTAACCATTGATTACAAAAAAAGAAAAATATAAATATTAAATACAACGGAAGCAACGGTTTTTGGCAATATCGGTCAAATGCCGTTGAAGGCACAAAAGTTTATTTGACAGATCATTTTACAACTGATGAAGTATGTAGTTTATACTTAATTTACAATCACTATTATTCATGTAAAACTGAAAGTATGTTAATTTTTTTGTTAAACGATGTGATTGCAGGTATTTGATTCACAGAACGCGTTGATTCGATGGTGTAAAACAACATGGAAAAAGTTGAATGCTGTTGTAGAGCGATTCGATGGTGTTAATCAGCTGATTGGACGCTTGAAATTGTGTTGATATTTAGGTAAATCTTTAAGCTTGTAGAGCGATAGAGAAAATTTCAGGAAGAAGACGTTTTCTTTGTTGGAACGATGAAGAATTAAAGGCAGAGGTGGTAGCCGATTAGAAATTGAATAATTTAGGTGGTGTAAAGAAATAGAGAGGCACAAAAAAGAGGTAGTCTTTAGTATAGGTGACCAGTAGTCTAAATGGGGGTGTGAATAACAGCACATTAAAAATTCAAGAATGAATGCAAACAAATAAAATAAATAAACCAAAATTTGAAATTAAATCACTAATTAAAATACTCTAAAAATTGAGGTTGTTACACTTTTGCTGTTGGTTTATTACATGTCTTTTCAAATTTCTTGAATACAATTATCTTAGACTCACTGGAATTAGTCGGGTGCTACTAAAACTAACGGTTAGTGTTTTCGATTTATTGTGGTTCACATCTAATTTGAGCTGAATTCGATCATTTTTTTTGTCCATTGGATGTCTCAAAAGATTGTGAATCGAAGGAGATTATGAACTAAACAGCCAGAAGATCTACGTAACGAGGTAATTGTATGATTTCGATTTATTCAGGAGCTATTATTTCAAATATATAGTTTTTTCATGGATAGAGTTAAAGTGATGAATTGGGATTTACAAGACCTGATCACTTCAAGTCAGAGTCTTGCATTATTTTGATTACTAATTTGCATGTTAATTGATTGAGTTCTACTGAGAAGTGTTTATTTGTAGTTTGTGCTGCTAGCATCTTATAGCATGCGATTTGAACACATTGTCTGTATATATTTGCTGGTATTTATTTGGTGATAGAAGATTCGGGTAGATTTGGTTAGAATAAGACTCAAATGTCAATAATAATCTTAACAATAATTCTGCCTTCTAGATTAACATTGTTTTCCATAGAAAACCATGAACTTCTTTTACCTCCGCATGATAAGTTACTCTCTTCTGATTTTGACAAACTTATTTTTATTTCCTCTTGGCATCCGGCTGCTGATTTAAAAATGGATTGTTACATTTTTAAGTCTCTACTCTTGACAGAGTTCACTGTCTCGGGCTGCTAAGATTGAACTCAAATATTGTTTTACTAGTTGAGAAGAAAATGAATATTCAAAAAATATAATATATATATATATATATATATATATATATATATATATGTGTGTGTGTGTGTGTGTGTGTGTGTGTGTGTGTGTGTGTAATATGTATATATATATATATATATATATATATATATATATATATATATATATATATATATATATATATATTCCTTGTTTGTGCAGGTTGGTAATGTTAGTGTAACATGCACACAGATTCCACTACTTGCCTTGGAGTATGAACCACCAAAGCGAGGGATTAGCTATTCCTATAAATCATTCCTTATATTCTTTTCTTTTTCAAGTATTTGGATTGTATTTGTTTCAGGACAAAAACTTTTAAGACTATTGAAGCATCATTGCGGATTGGTGCAATAGCTAGCGCAGGATTCAAAATATCTCATTCAAAATTTGTTTAATTTGTGTCATGTGTACAACATATTGTTTAATTTGTGTTATGTGTACAACATATTGGAATTTGTGTCAGTGTAACATGTACACAAATACCACTAATTTGACGTATTATAGAACATGTTTATTTATCTATTAAAAAACTGACTAATTTGAATAAAACTTTTACTCAAATGTTGGAACTGCATTAGGGGTTACATTTCAATATTAGGAATTCTGTACTAGTGAACAAAGTGGTGACCTTCCGCTTGACGCTTGCCTCTCTTTTTGGGATGTGATAACAGGTTACATTTCAGTGAAAATTGATTGTGCTACCACTACATTAATTTATTTATCAGTTAACTAATTAAAATATCCAAATAATAAAAACAGGTTGACTACGCTTGGCATTAGATGGTTAAAATCGAGTGATGAAAGCAGGGTCAGTTGAGATGTCGACGGCGCGTCAAGCCGTTCTTGACGGTGATCTACGCTTGGTTAGATGAGGGTTTCAACTACAACGTGAATGAGGGCTGCTATACGGACGAGGCTGAAAAAGTGGTGGTGAGCTCTCATCACCTATTCTGGTTTTACTGTTTTACCGTTGGTTTCATATGCAACTTCTTATGTGATTTGTTTTGGTTTATAATATTTTTCTTTGGTATATCATATGGTATTGGTTATCAAAATTATGGCTTAAGATGGATATTGGACAATAAATCTCTGGCCATATGCTCGGTATTTACTTTAAATTGTGTTGAATTTCAATCTGTACATCAACGGGATAGAGTGAAACAAGCAAAAATAAATTGTAGGCCTGCTTAACGCCATTTGGGATGCAAACATAAACCCCACAATCACATGTGAAATGTCTATAAACTAGACTATATACAAATATGTACTTCATTTCTACATTATCCAACTAACAATATCAACCTTCATCCTTCTTTTATGAAAATAGCAAAAAAAGTCAGTAAATTTCACTAATTTAATTGGTCCTTTTCAAATATTAAAGGCAAGAAATAACTTGTATTCTTGGCTTAGATATTTCACGGAAAAAGTCGTAATAAGTTTTATTGGTGCTATTTTTAGATTTGGTAAACAATAATTATTGTAATTAGATTGTTCGATAGATTTTTTAATTAACTCGTGAATTGCATGTTGCTTTGCTTCCAATGGAGTCGTTGGTGTGTAGGGATTGTGTGTAAGTAATAATATAAAAATAATAAACAAAAACCATGACAGTGTTTAATAAAACAATCATGGACTGAATCTTAAATGCAAAACCATAATCAAAGCACATATCTCACGTTATATTTTTGCACAAGTATAAGTATACTAGATGATCAATAAAAAAAATAGAAATGGGTAGGCTCAGAAGATGTCTTCGCTTCAAGCTAACCTTTCCACTTTATTATATGTTATGAATAAATAGTTTATGATTGTAGTTCTACCTGACACGCATGTTTACAAAATTTGTTAACCATGTCGGATTATTGTTTGTATACGATACATAGGAATAAGTTAAATAAAGATGTATAATTACATTAAAAAATATATAAAGTGTTACATAAGGTAAAGAGTAGATCAATGAACGTAGAAATGAAACATTAACAAATTGTATTAGAGAGTAGCAAATAAACTTTATATGTCTATGTGCTGAGTTGAGTTGCAAGCTGCTCTTTTTTTTAATTTAAATTTTTGTTCCTGCTGTATCAATTTTTAGGAAGAAATTTGCCTCAGATCAACCCAGAATTGATAGTTGGCAGCTAATAGACAGTCTAATAATTCTTACAAGGCTATCACATTTTCGATTCTCTTTATACCACTCTTAACTACTTATAGTTTATATTTTATGACTTAAATTTTATATGTGGTAATTAGTTGTAACGTAAATCATTAATTGATTGTAAATTCACAATTTATGATATATACTGGTTTAAGCTAGCGTATCATTAACTGGAGAACCTCTTGTGACCTTTAACACCTAATTGTACATTGGTTTAGGTTTATGTGGTTCTTGTTCTTAATTTTTTTATTGCCCTGTTTATGCACTTTGGTTGGCACCCATTTGAATCTGTTAACTCTCTGCAACAGTATTTCACCTATAATGCAGTGAACTTATTTGGTAGACCATATGGATTCCAATATAAATCTGAAGTAACATATGGACGTCCATATATACTTGCATTTTGATCATTATTTCCATTTATCTGGAAAATATTCACCAGTTAATGAAAATCAGACGTGAAACTGATGTTGTATTGATCAAAAACAGAGAGTTAAAACACAAATGTACATACGTCGGCTTATATAAACGTTTGCCAACGTTTGATAATACATATGCTATGGGCCGAAGCCCAGCCCAATATATTACATTATGTATCTGTTATGTTGAGAAGTGGTTTTATTACCCACCCTCAAATTTACCTAGGGTTTTCTTCATTCCTTCTCGCGCCGCCATCTTCTTCAACCTTCATCTCCTCTCTAAATTTCACGAAGTTTCTCAATGATAGAGGCTTCGTAAGAGCATCCACTCTCTGGTATTGGGCAGGAACATGATTTACATCCAATTTTCCAGAGGTCGTTTGTTCTCGTAGAAAATACAAGTCGATTTCGATATGTTTTGTACGAGCATGTTGAATTGGGTTAGCTGAAAGTGATACCGTGCTCAAATTATCGCACCAAACTATCGGTCTCTTATTAGACAGAAACCCTAGTTCTTTGAGAAGCGAATTTACACACATCACTTCAGCTGTGACGCTCGCCAGTGATCGATACTCCGCCTTGGTGCTAGATCGAGAAATCATCGACTGCTTCTTCGAGCACCAAGAGATTGGGTTACACCCCATGAATACGCAATATCCAGAAGTCGATCTTCGATCATCTGGGTCTGATGCCCAGTCTGAATCACTGTAAGCTTGTATATGTAAGTCTTTGCTGGTCTTTAGTCTGATTCCATAATTAATTGTTCCACTTAGGTAACGTGGAATCCTTTTCACTGCTGTCCAGTGTTTATTGAGTGGTGATTGCATGAATTGACACACTTTATTCACGCTATAACTGATGTCTGGTCTTGTAACAGTCAAGTATTGTAAGGCACCCACTATACTCCTGTATTCTTTGGCATTCTGAATAGTTTCCCCTTCATGCTTAGACAGTCTTAGGTTACTGGTCATGGGCGTTGGCATAGGTTTAGCCTTATCCATTTTAGCTCGAACAAGTAATTCTGTGATATATTTGCTTTGAGACAACATAATTTCATCCTTGGAGTTTTGAGTGACTTGAATTCCTAGGAAATAGTTTAAATTCCCCAAGTCTTTGATAGAAAAAGTTTGATCCAAGTATTGAACTATCTTGTTAACTTCTGCTTGATTGCTTCCAGTGATTAAGATATCATCAACATACACAAGTATAAATGTGACATCATTCCCTTTTCTTTTAATATGCAGAGAATTATCTGATTTAGCTGTGTTGAACCCCAGTCTCATGAATGTGTCTTTAAGTTTATCATACCATACTCTAGACGCTTGCCTTAATCCATAAATGGCCTTGTTTAGTTTACATACATAATTCATGTTATGATCTGTCTTATACCCCTCTGGTTGCTCCATATATACATCCTCCTTTAATTCCCCATTCAAAAAAGCGTTGCAAACATCCAGTTGTCTAATGCACCAATGATTATGCAATGCAATGCAGATAATTATTCTTATAGTTGAATGTTTGACCACTGGGGAGAAAGTCTCTTTAAAATCAAACCCATATTCTTGTGTATATCCCTTGGCCACTAATCTTGCTTTGTATTTCAGTATGCTTCCATCTGCTGCTCTTTTCAGTCTGTAGGTCCACTTACATCCTATGATGTTTTTGTGCTTTGGTGCAGACACCAAATTCCATGTCTCATTTTTCATTAAGGCAGCATATTCTTCATCCATAGCACTTTTCCATCTTTGACATTTCACAGCCTCATTATAGTTCACTGGCTCTCTGTTTTCTATGGCTGTAGTATATATTTTAGGCTTGAATATACCATGCTTAGCTCTTGTTATCATATGATGTCTGTTTTGATCATGTGCTTCATCATCACTGCTAGTATTTATTGTGGTGTTGCTGTTCCCACTTCCTAAATCTGTGTCGATGGCTTCATTTTCACCAATATTATGGTCATTGTCATCCTCACCAATAATTGAATTATCAGCACTATAACTAGATCTTGTACTGGGCACACTCTCCTCATCCTTTTCTTCATTATGCACTTGCTGTTCTCTGCTAATTTGCTGCTCATTGCTCTTCATCACATCTTGTATCAATTCTGGTGGTGCTAGAGTACATCTCTCAGTGCCAATGATTTTCTTGGTAGTTTTAATATCCTTTTCTGCAAATGGAAATACATGTTCATCAAACACAACATGTCTTGAAATGTATAACCTCCCACTGTTGTCCAAGCACTTGTACCCTTTTTGGTTTTCTGTGTAACCAAGAAAGGTGCATGGGCTTGATCTTAAGCTCATTTTATGCTTGTTATAGGGTCTAAGGTAGGGAAAACATAGGCAACCAATTTTTTTTAATTCTGTGTAATCTGGTTTTGCATTATGCATCATTTCATATGGACTCTTATATTTTAAGACTTTAGTGGGCAGCCTATTTATCAAATACACTGATGTCACAAAGGCCTCTGACCAAAACTTTAAGGGTATTGAGGATTGTGATATCAATGTAAGCCCAGTCTCCACTATGTGCCTATGTTTTCTCTCAACTAGCCCATTCTGTTCAGAAGTATGTGGGCAGGTTATTCTATGCAGTATGCCTTTATTATCAAAGAACTTCTTTAAAGACTTGAATTCACCACCTCCATCAGTTTGCATGATTTTGACATTACAGTTTGTTTGATTTTCAACTAAAATCACAAACTGCTTTGTCACATTACATGCATCTGATTTATTTTTAAGTAGATAAATCCAAGTGTATCTAGTGAATGCATCAACAAATGAAAGATAATACCTGTATCCATGATCTGTTTTTACTGGAGAGGGACCCCATAGGTCTGCGGCAATAAGTTATAGTGGCTTGCTGTACTTTGTATCAGATTCAGTGAAGGGGAGTTTATGACTCTTACCAATTTGGCAGTGTTTACACATATAATGATCAGGTATAATGTTGCATTTAATTTAATTTTCTTTCAGAATATGCTTAACAACTTTGATATTAGGATGCCCTAATCTGCTATGCCATTCATTAAAAGTTTTGTACACATTCTTATCATCAATAACAGTTTCAACATGACTGTCAACAGGTCTAACATGATTATCAGTAATAGATTCAACATTATAGCAATGATTCCCATTGTCACTGGCATGTCTGCACTTCATATTCTTGAACTTGTACAGCCCTTTATCCAAACTACCCTGTAGTAATACGTTTTTACTCAGTAAATCCCTAACAAGGCAGTAATTTGGGTGAAACTCAAAGTATACATGGTTGTCATTAGCAAATTGTGACACACTGATCAAATTTTTCTTAATCTTGGGTACTCTAAGTAAATTGTTTAAATAGAGTTCCCTTTTTCCTTTTATGGATCCACAACCAACATGTGATATACCTATGGTTTCACCATTTCCTAAAGAGACTGAACACATACCTGAGTAGCTTTTATTCCCCAGATTCAAGTTTTGTAGATTATTTGTAACATGATTTGTCACTCCTGAGTCTGGGTACCAGTCATCAAGGTTTATATCATCTGATTTTCCTAAATCATCATTATTTAGTCCTTGTGTCTGCATTCTTGATCCTTCAGTGTTTGTTCTCTGCTGTCCCATTTGGGTTACATTGACGCTTGGTCCTTTCTGATTTTGCTGATTCACATTATACTCTGTGTTGAATCTGAAATAACATCTACTTGCTACGTGACCAAATTTCTCACAGATTTGGCATTTTGGCCTATTATTATTATTGAATCTGCCCCCTCTGCCTCTTCCTCTTTGGTTAGTGCCTCCTCTGTAAAACTGATTTTCTTGTTTGTTGTTTTGACCAGTAATTACCTTTTGCTGGCCTTTGTTTCTGGCTGTGGAGGTATAGTTGACAGAGAATTCTGATTGAGATAATTTCTTCTGTTCAACTCTTCCTTCATGTGCAAGAAGTGATGAATATACATATTGCAGATCAGGTACAGTTTTCTGAGATGCAATAAATGTAACTATAGATTCATAATCTTCATCTAATCCTCCAGTAATATAGAGGACTTGCTCACTCTCACTGATCACGTGTCCAGTGGAATTCAGTTTGTCACATAGAGTTTTTACCTTAGTTAGGTATTCATTCATGGACATCTCATCTTTTCTTATGCACTGTAACTGTCTTCTGTACAACATGGATCTTGCTGCAGATTGTGCACTAAATGTTTTCTCAATTGTACTCCAGATAGCATATGATGTATTGCATCCAATTATGCGTGGTAGTATGCTAGCACTTATTGATGATATTAGCCATGACACAAGAAGATTGTCTTGCTTCTGAAAGTTTAAGTATTATTCATTACTAACAAGATTTCCATCTTTGTTGTGTATCATAGCAGGTGGGATTTGCACTGTCCCTTTAATACAATCAAGAAGTCCATATCCTTTCAATGCCGCTTCCACTTGAAATTTCCAAAGCATGTAATTATCCTCGTCTAAAGGGATGGTAATTATGTGGGTCTTGGGTTTTATCAATTGGAAGTTTGGTGCTGGAGGAATGGTTGGTGGATTGGTGCCTGAATTGGCTGAACTAAGTGCTTGATCTGATCCAGCCATGTAACGAATCAAGAAAAGCTTTCTTGGATGATGAGTGATGACACTTGGACGGTAGAATCACTGTTAAGTGATTTTACAACCAGTGTAAGGGTAAAACGATGGCAAGAGTTTCAGAAAAACGAGCAACTAGGATGGCAAGATCACCAGAAGTGGTGATTTCTGCAACCAGACTCGTGCCAGAGGATGACTTCAAAGTCTGATGGCTGGAACTGCAGCCAAGATCGTAGAAGATGATGAAGATACTCTGATTCTACCTCTTGGCGAGGCAGTTCTGATCTCCAGTGATGAACAATGTCTGAGGAGATTCAGTTTAAATGCGCTTACTTTCAGTTTTGATGAATTTGATTTGTATCTTTATGATTTTGATCTTTTTATGCCGCTAGGCTTTCTTGCTCCGATACCATAATGAAAATCAGACGTGAAACTGATGTTGTATTGATCAAAAACAGAGAGTTAAAACACAAATGTACATACGTCGGCTTATATAAACGTTTGCCAACGTTTGATAATACATATGCTATGGGCCGAAGCCCAGCCCAATATATTACATTATGTATCTGTTATGTTGAGAAGTGGTTTTATTATACATATGGATTCCAATATACTTGCATTTTCATTATTGTCATGTATATTGTTCTGATAATTCAATTGAACATTTCTTGTTCTCTGTAGTTTGGTGGAATAGGTTGACTGCTCACATCAATTTGAATGTAAATCCAAAATCAGTTTTTCTATAGATCATACAAACGTTTCAACTTATATTCTCAAAGGTAGCTGTAGCAGCTGTGTTTCAAATAATTTACCCATTGATAACTAATGTTATAGTTGTGTGTTACTCTGTTTACAGTTACATCCACTAAGTGAACAAAGCCTATAATAATATAGTAGGTAAGGGTTATGCATACATTTCTTTTATAACCGAGTAACACCCAGTTTCTCCTATGACATGAATTTCACTGAATTATTGACGTTGGGCTTCAGAAGAACCGATATTTTTATAAATATTTCTGGATTAAACAAAAAGCAGAGATCAGAAAAGCAAGAAGAAGAGGCAATTGATGTACAGTTAATCAAGTTTCAGACTGCAGTAGAGTCAATGGATAACGGAGTTGCTATTTCAAAAGGTTGTAGTGAGAGCATGCTATCTGATATAAGTGTGTCTAGTGATACTAAGTTCGAGAAGTATCTTTCTATGAACCAGATAGAAGAAACTGAGAAGATGTCAACTATATTGGACTTCTAGTTTGATGATTCAGTTCTTGTGTGATATTAATGTTAGGTATGTGCAACTAAAACAAATGGTAGATATACCTATATATTGTTAACTTTTCTTCTTTTTGTTATTATTAAAATTAATTGTTGATATATGAAATTACCTATACAAGGCAGGCTGACAGCCTGAGTGTATCCATGATGGGGGACTCCTTGAGGCTTGCTGCTACTAATGTGGTAATGTATAGTAAACATGGCTAGATTAATACTTTGTTTTCGCATATATTGGGAAGATATGTACAAAATGTGCATGATTTTCTGCAGCTCTTCATACATTGGGAACATATGTAATGTACATAATTGAATTATTGGTGTTTGTTGTTTTGCTTTTGCGGATGTTGGGATAGTATCAATGACAAGTTTAATTTCAATTATTTTTTGGTGTTAGCAGGAAACTTTTGGTTTTCTCTTTGATATTGCATGTTTGTGGTGGATGATTTATAGCTGGATACTTTTGTTTTTGGTACATGTATTGCATTTTTGTGGTAGGACATATATCAGAAAAAAATTGATGTTTAAAATCATAACTGACATCAATTATGTAGAATAAAACAATGTATAAACAGAACAAAGGTGTTACCTCCTTTAAAAAGAAATGATGTCTAAACGCCACACAGACATCATTTCACTGAAAATGAACTGATGTTTGTTTGGTGTATAGACATCACTTCATTTAGTAAGAAACGATATGGTAAAACACTTATTACAATAGTCATTCGCACCAAAAACAATGTATTAGTCATTTTGTACTACTTGCATGATATGTTTATAGTAATTCAAGACTGATAATAAGCTATTATCAACATACAGTTGATGCAAATAAAAAAAAAGGGGTTAATACATCGTTTTTAAATAATTTATGATGTCTTAATGCTGCTTCGACATCATTGTTTAACTGATGCAAAAAGTGGTACTTTAGACATCACCGACAAAGACGTCACTCCAGAAAAATGAAGACATCATTTTTTAGCAGATGTCTAAGTGAAGTTTTCTTGTAGTGCTAGTAGTTTTGGTTTCGTAGATATTTCTTTTCACAAGATCCCGGATTACGGCTGGAGCTATACTATGGAATGCTTTGTATCCATGTATTTCTTCAGTTGTTGTAGTTGATGTTTTTTGGCTGCACATTGTATTCATGTATTATATTTTCGCAGTTATGTAATTTAGATATCTAATATTTTCCGCTATATTATTTATTTATACTCTGATATCTTGTAATCTGATGTAATTATTATAATAACAATGAAATGTTCTCTTGTTGTGTGTGTTCTAATGAGTCGTGTTCTCATGACAATCCACATATTTTTGTCTTTTCGGATCAGACCTGTGCGGTCTACGGTCGATTCAAACGGCGGGAATTTTCGGGTCTTCACAATATTCCTATGATAAGTCAGTGCAAAAACCACAAAATTATAGGATAAGCTTAGCTTTTGATGTTGTTTATACTTGGCTAAAAAGAGAACTAAGTGATGTATTGCATGATACACTTTATAGAATCACCTACGTGGGTGTGAATGCGCTGCTTTAAGGAGAATTACTAAGGGCCAAAATTTCTCTATACACTTATGAGACCAAGCTGGTATTCATGGCAAGAACGAACACAAATAGAGAATCAAGGAAGATAAGAAATATCACTGTGTGTTACCTATGAATCAGACATACACAAAAAGCTCACAGTTTAAGGACAAACAAGTGTTCTGATTCGCTATTAAGTCAAATAGATAATCACTAGGAAAGTTCAAGGCCTTTGTGTTATTTAAACCGATGCAATAATATTTCATCGAATCAAGAACAAAATAAACAAATACTCATTCATGTGGGGGATTGTTGGATATGAATGAATATTTTATGTATTAAATGCATTGGAATTTGTATAGTCTCACATCCTAGATATGTATTAAATATTTTATGGTTATATACTAAGATGGTGACATTATTATAATTCTCATGAGACAAGAAATACAGAAAAGAATAAAGTCATCTTAGCGGGTGGTGCAATGCACCACACTGCACGCGCGCACGCCTACGCCTTGTGTTCGTGCCCGAGCCCTGATGCATACCCGCATCCGCGGCATGGGCGTTTGAGGCGTATTAGAGGCACTTAGCACTTTGCAATTGGCGTTGTTAACTAGTAAAATCAAATAGTTTTTTTCCGTTCGTATTTTAAAATAAAAATGGTTGCATCACTTAGTCAAAGGGTCAGTGTTACAACCGTTAACCAGCCTCCTACACCTATGTAGGACGAAGCGGACAGAACACATATACGATTTTTTTTTGAAATCTGCTCTTTGTCTTCCTCATTAAATTTCGTTCTTAATTGCTCTCTTGAGTTCGTCTGGCTCTGCAAATTCGAGCGTACTTTTGCTGAGCAGGTTCGTTTTATATTTGGAAACAGTTGCTCATCAACCTTCTGCGCCATGAGGGAACAATATTATTTCAAGGAAATAGAGCACTCTGGACTCGGACAAACTGAAAGTTATTATACATTATACCAGATTTTTTGCAAAGTCTTTGCAAACAGGTTTCTGCAAAGTATCTACACTGGTTTACCGGTAGAAAATAAAACATTTTTTGCAAACCATTTGCAAACAGTTTTCTGAAATATAAATTGACACAATTTTTGCAAACTCTTTGCAAAGTGTTTTTCTTATGCATAACTGCTTTGTTCGTTTTGTGGAATCTTTGCAAATATGTTTTCTACAACATATTTGCAATAGTTATGTTGCATAATTACTGGTTTTCTTTAACAGGGGTTAACTTTCTAATGGCATGATCTATATGCAAACATCACAATGTAAAATACATGGGGAACTAAGTAATAAACAAGTCATCAAGGGATATGTATTATACCCTTCCTAGCATAGTAGCATCTATGTTGAATGAACATGGTTGGCATTAGAGCTGTTATAGTGATGATTACTGTTACCGTTTAACAAACACTACTACTACACCATTTTTACTGGTAACTGAAATAGCTTACCATTACCGTTACGAATTGACTGGTAACGATAAACTAGTAACCGTTACGTTGGTAATGTAACATTATCGTTTATTTAAAAAATAAACACTACAACAAAATCACCATATTACAATGGTGTAAAACAATTGTGAAAGACTTTTTACAACAGTGATTGCACCGTCGTATATTAAGAAGTCATAATAGACTAAAATCTTTTACAACTGTTATACACCGTTGTAGTAAAAACTATTACAACTGTTACGCACTGTTGTAGTAAAATCTATTACAACTATTTTGCATCATTGTGAATGTTGAGTATAACAATATGATTTTAATTTGATGATATATTACATCTCATATATAAATAAATATTTATATTGTATAAAATAATATCGCATAGATTTTTGATACTCAAACATTTATTTTATTCAATTAAATATTTTATTTCAGTACTTGAAATAGTACAACTTTCTAATCCCACTATTGTACAACTATCTGTTATATAATACATTCAATTACATACATACATTCCTCACTACAGATTGTTCATTCAGTACACTCAGTTACATACATACTTTCATATAAATATACAACACACACACACTAACACACACCGATTTTTATATGCTCCAGCATCCAGTTCAGTCACCTATATACCGATCACAGAAAGATCGTGAATCATGGAATCAAAGCAGATTATGTAACTGATATATTAAACTGAATTGTTCTACACATTGCATTATGATAATCAAACAAGTATTGCTTATAAGTGACGTAGATAATAATTTCAATAGATGCAGTATTATTTGATTTGTTTTAAGATAGTTTTTATGCTTCTATAAAGCCATAGATTCACAACATATAAATAGATATAAGTCATAATTCTAACGTAATAGCTATTTTTAACCAATATAATTGTCCCTTAACAATGATAAATTATTCATCAAAATCTTAAACTAAATAAACAGTTTTGCAAAAATTGATTCCAGGTACAATATCGTCCATTTTTTAGCAAAAAATGAAAAGCCTTGTACAAGATCACATTTAAAAGTTACTAGTACAACATCACATTTTTTGGCAGATCAATGTTTGATAAACTGAAGTGATTTTCATCACTAACCCCGACTTCTCATTTCATTTTTTCCTTAAGCAATTTGGTTGTAATAATCTAACTTTAATGTTTCTTATCATATTCAGGTCATAAGGCGATTCAGATACTCTTTGATGTCCTTTTCATAATAAAATGCAATATGTGTTTTAGATGAAAAAAAAGCACATTAGTAAAATAAAGTAGCAATTGGAAATGCTTCATTCAATATGGGTGCAAAATAATTATATGGCTAAAGAGGGGAAACAACTAACTGGTAAGGACAATCTTATATCATGAGTATCCTAAATACAAATTTTCATTGGGTCGATAAGCTCAAAAGATGGCAAAACAATTAAAACCCGTGAACCTTCTTATAATGTCCCTTTCTTAATCCTCAATCATAACGAATGGTAAATCAACAAAATACCGCAATTTAAATTTTTGAATAATTTAACTGCAAAGTTTTGATTATCGATGTTAATATCAAATTCAAGCCACAGACATAGATCTACTACCTTCTCATCTATTTATTTTTCTTATTACGTTTCCTGTTGCTTATATATATAATAATGAGTTTATATGTTCAGTTACAGACTTGGCGTATAAATGTACCTTAACCCATCTCTTTGTAAAAAATTAACATGGAACACTTGATTAAATGCTTTTCCTGATCATCAAAGGAGTATGGGATAGAAAGCGTGCTAGTGTAGACACTACTGATATCTAAGAGATGGCCGCATACATCAATTTATGGCAAAGAAGGATACTTCAGTAAAAAGCTTCAGATCGGATTTTGTTTGAGTAGTGCATGCGAGTTGTACTCTGCCTCCTTTGAAAGGTTTTCTAGAGCTAGTTGCTTGTGTTTCTTTCTTCGTAATTTGCTGCTTGGAACTTGAGTTGCTAAAAGTATGTTTTTGCAACAAGAAGGGAAGCGCCGTTGCTAAAAATATGATTTTCGCAACAGAAAGAATATGTTTGTTGCTAAATCTCATCTATTGCAACTGCTATAGTAGGTCTGTTGCTAAATATCATTTACTGCAACTGTCATGTGTCGCTTGTTGCAAATAGCAAATAGCTAGTTGCAATATAGGATTTTTCTTGTAGTGCTACTTCTATAGTAATTGAGAAAATCAAAACATGAGCGTAGAAGAGTTTGGGAAAGTACAAATCTATCATCTAATTCCTTTACTTAAAATCTGAAAGAACATCGAAACATGTATGAGCAAAGCATAGTTTGCATAGATTGTAAATGAACATCTTTAGTTCATTTAGTGTAAAAGAACGTTTAAAGATCGATGGTATCATAGTGTTTTGGAAGAAAACATAATAAAAATCAACATATCAAACCCAAATACAACCAATAATAAAAAAAAGTACCAAAACGAAGCAGTCTCTTCTAACTGGATACCGAGCTTTTAATCCGAAACCTCAATTAAATAGCCCAGATTCCGCTATTTCGAACTGGGGATACACCACGGGCCCGACAAGGAATTCACATCTGGACCTAAAATGGAAGCAGCGTCTCTTCTTCAAAGGAAAATTATGACGAGACCAGAATTATTCTATTGGGTTCGTTTTTGGTTAATTTTAGCAGGCTTCGGGTTTGGAAATTTTAATGGGTTTCGAATTTGGATTAGGGTTTGAAAGAGGAACGCATGGAGGCTGGAGGTAGAATTTATAAGGAGAGCGAAAGAGGAAGCGGTGATTGCATCCAAAATTTTGGTTTGGAGCACAGAAATCTATTTTTGGAGCCAAATGAGAAAAAAAAAATTGGAGCCAACGAAATTTGGATTTCGTTAGCCTCCGACATGTTACGTTATGTACTATTTACATCAAACATGACACTAATTTTCTACTTATTTGTTCATATTTATTAGTACAATTAGTAAATACTGAATTTTAACGTGTACCCACTTTTACATATTATACTATTTCTATAAGTACTAATTACTGTAGTTAATAGTGAATTATTCGTTAATTATTAATTAAATTGTGTATTTAATATTTATTTAATGATTATTTATCAAATAATTATCAATTAACTATCAATTCTTAACAACTAAGTGATTGTTAATTACTAATTGTTAATAAAAATTGTTTAATTTTTCAAATTAAATATTAATTTTTATTATTCATTAGTAGTTATTAATTATTATATATATATTAAATTAATATTATTAAATTATCATATATTAATATTTAATTATTACTTATTAAGAGTATTTTTATTAATTATTAATTTAATTTAGTATTTTTTTACTTTTATTTATTATTTAGCATGAAAATTTAATATATATTTATTGTTAGTTACTATTATTTAACCGTTGCCTGTTGAAATATTTAACCGTTGGTCGTTGAATTCGAATTCAATAGCAAACAAAACATACCGTTTTGGACGTGGCGCTTCCCCCGGACCCCCGTGACCTAACTGGGTAGGTCGAACCCCGTTAGCAGGAGTGTTGCCCCTGCAACCCCAACTAGGGGGTTGTCACCATCCTAGGCCCCCCTCTGTAGGGGATCATATTTGATAAAAGTTTTTGAAAAAAATTCAAGATATTATAAGTCAAAATTAATAAGTAAACGAATATAGTAAACATAATATGGATTTCTTAAAAAAAATTTGGAATATTAAATATTACTTATAATAGTAGCTATTAGTAAATAGTACTTATTTCTTCTTACTTATAATAGAGTATTAATTATTAAAAGTTAATTATTATGTATATGTTTAAAATATGCATCAATTACAACTAAAAAATAAATAAATATTGTAATAGCCATCTATTACAACTGGTAAAAATTAGAAGCTGTCAAAAATAGGCATCAATTACAGCTGATAAAAAGAAAGCTTATAATAGACATCCATCACAACTGGTAAAATAAAATAGTTGTCAAAAATACGTTTACTGGAAGTTTCAGGAAATGATAGTTGTAAAAAATATTTATTACAATTGGCATTTTGTGACAGTTGTAAAATTATAGTTGTAATATGGCATAATTTGACATATATTAATGTAGTAATGACCCTTTAGTATACGTTTTATTGTCTCAATTAATCAAAATATCAATGGAAAAGAAAAAAATGTGTATCTAATGTAATTTGAACCGAATTATTTAATCTAATTTAATTGTTTTCTTACTTCTAATTACTTATGATGAAACATATGGTATTAATATTCATATATTATAAATTGACTGATAAATTATTGTTATCTCTGTTTTGAAAAAACAATATCGATGCTTTACTTTTGGAAAATAGTAAATTTACCGTTATTATACCGATATACCGATATTACTTGAAAATAATAGCAGATTGTTCGATAATGGTAAACTTATTATTTCTATGATAGCCCTCCTTAATATTATCTAGAAAGAATAATTTTGGTGTATGAAAACCTGTCGTTTACTGTTTATACACAGCAAACAAGAATTTGGTATAATTATATAATTAGAAAAGGACCGGCCCCTTTTACTTGTTTATCATCTAGCAAATTATCCGTTTGAATCCAATTTTTATGGGTATAAATGCTATAGTTTTCGCTCAAAAGTATAGTAGTACCCTACAATAATTGATTCAAAGTAATACCGACAACAGTTACAAACAAACACCAAAATACAAACGACCTCCTAGACAAACTCTTATTAAAAAAAAAAGGAACTTAGTGCCAATACTAACAAAAACACACATCAGATGTTAAATAGACAAAGAGCAACGTAACGATACAACAAACTAAATTAAGCAACATGAATGTCAAATGCATGCACATCCTAACACAAACCCAACGTCTCTTTTCATTCATGGAATTAAACCACCGCCTCCGACACCTCCAACCCCTCCTCCTACTCCACCACCTACTCCTCCAAGTCCAAGCCCACTAACCCCTCCAAGCCCACCAACTCCTCCAGCTCCACCAAGCCCTCCTACTCCTCCACCAAGCCCACCTACTCCTCCACCTATCCCACCGACTCCCCCACCAAGCCCACCTACTCCTCCACCGACCCCACCTAGCCCACCGGCCCCACCAAACCCACCGAGTCCAGCAACCGGAAAGCCCACGATACCACCTGCGGCACCAACTCCAGCCGCACCTCCTACTACTGGAATGCCACCTATGGACCCTGCACCGACTCCAGCAGCACCACCTACACCTCCGAACGCTATGTTCTTCTCATTGCCTACACCTGAAAAGGCTCCTCCTCCTTTGTTGCCTCCGTTCATCTTCACCTCCTGCTTTGATACGTGCCCATGTTTCGGTTCCTTCCTAGCATAACTATTAGTTATCGCTAGCACTAAAAGTACAGATAGTAGCATAAACTTTGTCATCTGCACTACTCTCTTTTGTTTTCACTCACTCTTTTTATTGGATGTATATACCAAAGGGGAAAGGGGTTTATATAGGGCTTCTGGAAAGGGGTGTGTCGCATGTGTAGGTGAAAAACAGCTCAAGGCAGTAAATGCAATTTTTATTTATTTATTTTAAATAACGATTTTTGCTATGATTATAGATGGAAAACAGTGGAAGCTCAAACCATCAATCCAGGTTTGGAAATTGGTCTTAGGACTGTCCTACAAAAGGACGCTACTGGACTCTGGTTATCAGTTTCTCATTTATGTTCTTGCTCGTCTTGTTTCCTTTGAGACTTCTGTGGTTTGCTACGTGCTGCAGTGATGGTTGAGATTCAATTATGATCGACTGTATGTGACCACTTTCATGTTGAAGTTCTCATGTTGGTCTACTTCACAACCTTAAAATAATTGAACACATATGAGATTAATTAAGTACACTCAACACATATGGACTACAAATATATATAATGTAGCATAGTGTTTTGTTGGCAAAAAGGTTTAATTTGCTTGAACAAAGAGCAATACATAGAAAGTTGTTAAGGTTTAAAAAATCGGTGGCGTATATACTGTCTAAAATATCATGTTGTATGCAGTATAATTTGCCAAGTCGACCATTTTCTGGAAACTTTGTAGAATTGCAAGTTTAACAAGCAAAACGACGAAATAAATTGCATTATTTGTGGTAGAAACAGAGAAATTGATGAGGTGATATGCAGAGAAATTAATAATTTACGGAGTGCAGTTCAGACCAAGGTATGATAAGATGGTCACTGTACATAATCACAGGGTAAATAAATTCAGTGGTAAATGCTTTTCAACTCACAACTACCTTCTGCAGAACTCTGTACCATTTCATCCCCACAATTCCCTGTTTTCCTAACAATGTTATTAGAGAACTAGATCGCATTTAGCTGCATATCACCCTATGAACGTTGTTCCTTAATTCTCTGGTCAACAATATAATGTTACTTTCTAGAAAACTGGTAGCATAAATGAAATAAAAAGACTGTTCATAAACCAGAGAGCTTACACCCTATAAACTTACACCAGAGCTTAAAAATTCCTGAATTCTGCAATACTATCTTCATAAACCAGTAGCCATGAAACAACGCGGTAAGTGTTCAAACTACGAAATTTCAAAATAGTGACTTGAGATTCTTGTGATAAAAATTAAAACAGGGAAAGCTGTACACGTAATTAATATTTTGTCATAAAAATTAATTTGGTAGGGAGAAGTAATAAATTTTTCTGATGACTGCCAGGAAGTAACAAAGCTAGCTAGCAGTCACTGTTTTCACTGTGTACTGAATTGAGAGATGTTAGTTTTCTAACGTTTTGCGTGAAAAAGTATAACCAAATGGGTAAATGCATTTTAACTAACAACTGCTTTGTTAGGACATTTGATTGGTACAAGCTTCCCCAGTAAATAATGATTTCTGTAAGCAAATTTCTATTCCTGAATTTGAATTACACAGGCAACATAAGATATCAGTTACAATGTGTTTCTCAAGTTTGTAAATCATTACTGTCTTCTATGTATAATGTCTCATGCGCAATAACTAGTGAGCAATGCCATGCCGCACATATTTTCTTTTAGGGAGAATGATCATGTATTTCTCTACCTCATTGGTGAGGATTGTGTTGGAGAATTGATTTTAGCGTTATTAGAGCGAAAATAATCCCCTCTGCCCAAACTCCCGTGTCCCCCCGTATCCAACCAATGAACACCCCATGATTTCCACCTTTTGCAGTTAAGTCCTTTTTTATTTTGGACTTAATTGCAAAATTGTGAAAATCAGAGGCTTTGATTGGATGGGGAAGATGATTTAGGGACAGAGGATTTGGTCTCTTATTAGAGAACTCTGAAAAAGGCAGCAACCAATATCTTCTAAGATATATTTTTGTTATGCAAAATTTAACTATTGCTATGCCAGTTAACTACAAATATCAAGTCAAAAACCAAAATTAGACAAGCGCGATCACCACGGAGACATCCAGAAAATAATTAAGGTTGCACATTCCGGTCAGAAGTTTACCAGACAGTCAGGTTCTTAGAGTACATAAAAAAAAAAGGCCACCTTGTTACTATCACTTCAAGAATAAGCAACATTTCCAACAGCTATATGCCAATAGAAGTAGAGGTGCGTGTGTGTGTTTATATATATGTATACATGTACATATATGTATATATATATGTATACATGTACATATATGTATATATATATACATACATATATATATATACATATATATATATATATATATATATATGCGATCATTCAATGACACCCCAAAAATGAAGAATTCCTTGTTACTATCACTTCAAGAATAAGCAATATTTCCAACAGCTATATGCCATCAGAAGTAGAGGTGCGTGTGTGTTTTTATATATATATGTATATATGTATATGTATATATATATATATATATATATATATATATATGTATATATATATGCGATCATTCAATGACACCCCAAAAATGAAGAATTCCTTTGGTCTTTCTGTTTTCTACCTCTCATTTATATTAATTAAAGTTAGTGGGAGGTGAGAGAGTTACTGGAAGGGAAAAGGAAGAAAGTGTGTGCTGGAAAAGTGGTAGGCTAAAGCGGTGCTCCATTTTAGGGTGCTATTGAACCTGTCTCAAATATATATACATATATAGGAAATTATATTTAAACACAAAATGTTGACACAAATTTAGACACAAGGAATCTCAACCACAAGATCTCCCCCTAAATTCCACTTCACACATAAAGACAAACAAATCCTACGGTCCAGATTTTGTGTTTTCAATTCTGTATTTAATTGCGTGTCTCAATAGTCGTTCCCTATATATATATATATATATATATATATATATATATATATATATTGAAACATGTAAAAAAGTGTTAAAGCCCGAAGGCCCAAAAGCCCACCGAGGTGGTATAATACATCCCAGACCCACAACATAACCTCAAACCCTAGCCGAGAGACACAACTTAGGGTTTACAACTCTTAATGTCTTAAATCATCGAAACTTCAACACTCCATGCCGCTCCATCATCAAGCTTCAGATATACTAATCTGAAGCAATAAATCGAAGTGAATCTCTATGGTGGTTTCCAGTTGTTTAGTTTACTCCTCTTCGCATCATTAGTTCCATCGATTTGAGAAAATGATTTCAGATTGCTTCCTTCTTCGGATCCCTGTTGTCTTTGCTCTGACAGCTGCTTTCTCCTTTGCACCAACATGATAAATGATAAGTTTTGTTGTTGATTTTACTTATGTAATGATTAACTCCCATATGTTGAATATCCAAGTCTTTAAAGCTTTGGTCTTTACTCTTATCAGCAGATCCACCTTCGGGAAGACTCTTGGAGATCCCTTCCTTGCTGCTGTACAGATCAAGTAAGCTTGATTCAGATCTCATAATCCCTAAATCATTACAGTTATTAAGATTAGTATGTAACTTTCTTCTCTTTATGTTATTGTCTTGTAGGTTGAAAGCAGGATATCCAATCAGGGAGCCAGTTGATTGTAAGTTAGCAGCAGCCATCTAGTTTCTTCTGAGATCGGCGTGGCTATTATCCTTCTCGTTGGATCTGTCAACAGGAACACTGTTGGGTATCCTATCTTCAGATTTGTATACCACAGGTAAGCTTGAACAAGTAAATATGTTCTGAGAATAATAATTATTAGTAATATAAGTAACATTGTCCTTTCTTCCCTGTATAGGATGATTGTTGATACTAGTGACCATGTCAGGATCTTCAAGCAGGGAGCCCGATGGTGTATTGGAAGAAGCATCATTCCAGTGTTTATCAGAGTAGCTTTGGTAGACACAATTGCTTTTCCCTTTTGAGATATCAATAGGGAATTTACCCCCTTGTAAGTATGCTCAACTCTGTTTTCATAATTATCTATCTCACAAGTACTCTGATGATTAATATGATTTATGAAATGGTTGTTAGCCTTTAGGAGAATAATATTGCAATCAGTTTCAATCTGTCTCCATAATTGAACCAAGTCCATCTCTTTGTTGTTGTGAAGTCTGCTATTTCTTTCCTTCCATACAGAATAAATGATAGTGGTTAATACAACACAGGCTTTGTTGAATGCCACTTTGTTACCCTTGAGGTACTGTATTACATAATCAGTACTTTCTCTAATGCTCTGAAGAGGAACTTGATGATCAATCCTAAGCTTGCTTTTAGCTATAAACCAAATTTTAAGAGTATATGATCAATTGAAAAATAAATGATTTATGCTTTCCTCCTCTTCTTTACAAAGTAAGCATTTCATGATTTCCCTATTGCTCCATTTTAAACATCTGTCACCAGTTGGCAGCTTGTTTAACAAAGCAAAGTATGAGCAAAAAGACATTTTTGGACAGTTTGAACTATTCCAAATTACTTTATGCCAATTAACCTCACTCTCATCCACTTTAATATAATTCCAAGCATTTTCAAAAGAGATTTTTTCTTTGATAGAAAGATTCCAAATCCAGCAATCTTTGTCAATATTATTATTCAAATCAAGACAACTAATTGTAGCCTTGTAAATATGAGTATCTTCATGATATTCAGGTTTCCAAGCATTATTCTCTATAATTGAAGAAACTTTTTTTATCAGCACCACCAAATATGCATAAATTATTCCAACCCATAAGGTCCACAAGAGATTTATTATTCAACCAAGGATCAAACCATAGGCTGGTATTATTACCATCTTTGAACTTTCTTGTAATCAACTTTTTACCCAATTCTCTGCTCTTTAAAATGTTTCTCCAAGTATGAAAGTGATGGTTTTCTAATGGCATAGTCCAAAAATTCTTATTTTTAACATATTTAGCATTCATCCATTTGGCCCAAAAGGATTTTCCCTCTATAAATTTCCAGAAAAGTTTTAAATTGCAATCTTCATTAATGTCTCTGAAATTTCTGAGCGCCAAACCACCATATTCTTTTGGTTTAGTGATAACATTCTAAGCAATCTTATGATATTTATCATTCCATATAAAATTAGCATAGATCCACTCTATTTTCTCAATGGTTTTGATAGGAATAGTATGAGACTGCATCCAATACATAATGATAGTAGTAGTAACAGTGTGGGTTAATTCAATTCTCCCTGCTGTAGACAGAAATTTGCTAGACCAGGTATCAATTTTACTTTGAATGATCTCTTGAAGCTTTGTGCAATCTTTATCTTTTATCTGATTAGTACTCAGAGGAAGACCAAGGTATTTGACAGGAAGATTGCCCTTTTTAAAATTGAGAAATTTTAAAATAATATCCTTCTCTTTACATAATTTATTGAAGTAAATTTTGCTCTTGCTCTCATTTATCTGTAAACCTGCATACAACTCCATGTTATTAAAAATATTTTTAATGACTTTAGCATTCTTCATATCAGCATTAAGAAAAATAAACAAATCATCTGCATATAGCAAATGGGAAATACAAGGGATGATTCTATCAACAGGCTTTAAATTATTAGAAATGATGCCTAAATTTATTAGATAAGATAAGTACTCCATTGCAAGAGTAAATAAATATGGGGATAAGGGGTCCATTAATGAGAATAGAAAAAGTAACATTAGAGATGCATTCTTCAACCAAAGCACAAAACTTTAAATCAAAACCAAATTGTTTCATAACATGAATAATAAAATTCCTGTTAATCTTATCAAAAGCTTTATGAAGATCAATCTTAATACACATCTTGTTACTAGAACCATGGTTAAAATTTCTAAGCATCTCATGGGCAAGCAATGTGTTTTCACTAATAAGCCTCCCAGGAATAAAAGCACTATGATTTTTAGATATGATATACTGAAGAAAAACTTTTAATCTATTGCTTAAAATATAAGCAATTATTTTATAAGTAAAATTACAGCATGCAGTGGGTCTGTAATCACTCAAAAAATTTGGCACTTTGATCTTAGGAATTAAAGCGATGAAGGTATGATTCAGATTTTTCAAAAATTTTCTAGATATGAAAAATTCATTCACAGCATCAAAAACCATATTTTTAATATCATCCCAATGCATTTTGAAAATTTTGGCACCAAAACCATCTGGCCCTGGTCTTTTGTCATCATTGGCATTAAAGATAATATTTTTAATATCATTCATTAACACAGGAGCAAGAAGAATTTAAGAACAATCATTATATAAAATATATTTAGGGCAAATTCTTGGGAAATCAATATGTCTATCCTCAATGTTGTAAAGATCAGTAAAGTAATCAATGGCTTCTTTCTTTAGCTGAGCCACATCATTAACAATGTCACCTCTGCTATTAATGATTTTACCAATGTCATTTCTGTGTTTTCTGCTAGACATCTTAGCATAGAAGAATTTGCTACAAGAATCACCCTTAGACAACCAATCAACCTTAAACTTTTGTCTAAGGTTGACTGTTTCTATATGTAAAGATTCATTTAATTTCTTCAGCATATGAAAATTTTTATTGACTATATTCGCATCAGAATTATCAAAATCACTGATGTTTTGAAGCTTTTCACATTCCGATCTAATAGCAGAAATACAGTTATTATTTTTGCTGTTATTCCACTTTTTCAAGTCATTCTTAGCACAGTATAATAAATGCTTCAGTTTATATTGGGCAGTGCCAAAAACTGAGTTGTTGTTAAAACTGTTGTTCAAACTGTTTTGAACAACAGTTTTATACTCCTTATCCAACGCCCAACCATTTTTATACCTAAAAGGGAAATTGCTTTTGTCATTGAGCTTAGAGTCAAATAACACTTGAATAGGAGTATGATCACTAGTAGCTTAGGGGAGGGTATAACATGAGAAATTGGGAAACAAATCAGTAAAAAGATGATTTAAAAGCACCGTGTCCAATTTACAATGTATATTTCTAAACTCCCCAGATTTCCAAGTAAATTTATTGCCTCTTAAAGCAGGCTCAATAAGACGGTTTTGTAAATAAAATTAGAGAAGATTTCAAGTTTTTGAAGAGGAATATTATTTCCACCTCTCTTTTCAAAAGCTCTTATAATAGAATTAAAATCACCTAAAATAATCCATGGGGATTTAATTGATTTATTAAACTATTCTAGGTGATTCCAGAGAATATTCCTATCTTTTTCAATATTATAGGCATAAAAAAAGGTCATAATAATACTTAAACCACCCTTATTGATAAAGGTACTGTGGATATACTGGGGGTTTATGAAGCGTTTGGATAAATCCCAAATAGAATTGTCCCAAATGACAATAATCCTCCCTCTATCATCAGTGATATTATTATCAATAATACCCCAATTAGCTATGTATCTATTGTGATAGTCACTAATGCTAGAATTGCTCATCTTATACTCAAATATACCAACAATACTTGGTTTATTAGAAGCAATAAGATTAGAAAAATATTATTTTCTTTCAGGGGAATTAAAAACCCTAACATTCCAAGCAATGATATTCATTGTAATGATATATATGTATATATAATATATATATATATATATATATATATATATATATATATATATATATATAATATAAAGGATATGATAAAGGTTATAGCTCTTGTCCTGAATCTTCAGGACTATCCTCCTCCTCCATGGTATCTGTATTTCCAGTCTCGTCATCATCATACACTTCAATATGATCTGAAATCTTTATATCCCTCCTTTTGCATTTTTTAGATTTTGTTTTCAGATGACCTTCCATTCTAGATTCATAAATATGTATTTTTCTTTGAATTTTTTCTTGGAAGTAACTTTATCATTGTTGTTTCCAATTATTTTCTACATAATTTTCTTCTTTGGTTTCTTTTTGTTTGCAGCATCCTCAATGATCTTATCCCTCGTCTCGTTGGAGACCTGATTCAGCCCAATGTTCTCGAAACAAGCAGTTTTAGGATTTAAACCATTATCTTTTAATGTTTGGTCTGTAATAATACTTGAGTCAACCTTTTGGGGAAGTTGGCTCATGAACTGTGGTACTTTATCCTCTGTTTTCATTTTTTCTGGTTACCTTTCTTTGAAATTACCTTCAGACATTGAAGACTCAACCAAGAAAGTGTTTTGCTGAGTTGTGTCTTTGGCTAAATCAATTTTTTCGAAATAGCTATTCTAATTTTGGGCATTTTCTTTACTAGAATCCGTTTTGTTTGAAACTGAAGGATTTTTGAATTTCTCAAAGAAAACTATTTTCTCAGAAATGTTACCTTGATCTTTTTCGCTGATATTTGAAGAGTTTTTATTTTCGTCAGTCAAGTCTTGAATTTCTTGAGCAACAATTTCTTCCATTTGCTCTGATTCTTCTTCAACATTTGAAGTGTTTTCAATTTCAATCTCAGGATCAGAGCTCTTTGGATCTTGATTTTCTGCACTGTTTTTGGGAATGGCTTCTTTTTGAATAATCTTTTCCTGCCAGACCTATTTTGTAGGACATTTTTCAGTAACATGCCAAAAACAAACGCATTTCGAACATCTTAGAGGTATTCCTTCATAAATAATAGGCTGAATGATTGATTCCCCATCATGTAATGTTATGTGGGCTTCATTCGGCATATCTGAATCTGCTTTAATTTCAACTAAGATACGCGCATAACTGAGTCTAGTCTCTTTAGCTGTAGGTTCATCTAATTTTAACGGGATTCCTACTAGACGAGCTATTGCGCTAAAGATTTCTTTATCTCAGAGTTGTAGGTTCAATTCTGGAAGGCGGTTCCAGATTGGCATAGTGGATATAACATCCCTATCAAGAATCATTATCTTATTCCATTTCTTTAAGATAATCAGTTTTCCCCCAATAAAGAATGGTCCACCCCTCACAACTTTTTCGCAATCTGAACTGTTTGAGAATCTAATAATAAATAATCCATTATCTCTAGTAAAGATTTCAAAGAAACCTGTTGGACACCATGTTTTTTCCACGAAATTTCTAAAGTGATAATAATATGGTCTTGGACCCACCACGTAAGCCACAATTGAATTACTCCATTTTTCGATAGTTCGGTTATTTGGTTCTTCTTTCATCACTACTATCTTCTTATCTCCAATCTTCATAGGAGAAATTACTCAAGATTAAAATTAGAAGAAACACCACCATTTTTAACCATATTTGCCCATGTTGATGACAGTCTATTAACCTTTTGATTAACAAAAATGTTTGCTCCTTCATGATTAAACGGTTTATTCCACAACGGATTCTTGATCTGGTTCTGCATGTTCGAATTCTTGCCATTCTGAAGCTTTTCGCTCTGATTTTGACCAGAATTTACATGGGAATTACTGTTAGCATTGGACTGCCTATTGATTTTAGCAAAAGGGGGCTTCTTTTCTTGGATTTAACCGTTTGAAACCCATCTGAATCAACATCTGGTGGTTTATTTTTATGGTTGAGAGACAAGAGACGAGGATTGGGACTTGAATTAGAGGGAGGAGGAGAAGTATCCCTCAAATTCTAATCAGGAAATTTGGAGGCCATTAAAGGAATTCTTGGAGCCCAAAGTTTTCTCAAGAGAATTCTAAAATATGCAGGTATGCTGGATAATGGAAAACTATAAGGTAGCGATTCTACTCAAAATTTCAAATATTTTTCCAAATTTCCTAACTTCCATATATATATATATATGTATATATATATATATATATATATATATGTATATATATATATAGTTCCTGAACACTCCTATTTTGTAGCACTTCTTTAACACCTCTACTGATCCGTGAGATACAGTGATCCAAATCCAATAAAAATTTATAGATGTTCAATCCACATATATATTATCATCTATCCAAAAGTTGAGTTCGTCTCAATATTCGTAGAATAACATATTTGATGTTTAAATTTAATGGTTCGAATAAATGTCTGAACGGTGAATAATTGAGTTAAGATACTGAAAAGGTTACGAATGTCGAAATGAGCTCAAATTTTGGATAGATGATTATATATATATATATATTTGGAAATGTACATATATATGGGGATTTAACATCCACAAATTTTTGTTGGATTTGGAACACAGTAGCTTACGAACCGATAGAGATGCTAAAGCATGCTACAAAATAGGGGTGCCCCAGAATGCTTCTCTCCCTCTATATATATACATACATACATACACACACACATATATATATACACACACACACACTCACACATATATATATATATATATATGTGTGTGTGTGTGTGTGTGTATGAATAGTCGTATGCTTTAGTGTATTTGTAATGTACTCTTGCAATTAGAAAATTATCAACACAATGCATCATTTCTGCCACATACCGAGATGAAGTATCGCAAGATGATCATATACGAAAGTATATGAAATCGTATACAGGGTTTCAGAGAGATTGGTCGCAACAAACTCATTTATATCCAATCTTAAGGAGAATGATCAAATCATCATCAAAAAATAGATCAAGAAAAGCAAAAAACCGATCACATAATTTAAGAAAGTGCCATATTAGAAAAGCTTATCAGTTTTCTTCATCACCATTCTTTGGTTGCAACATTTTGAATTCTGCAACCATCTCACAACATTCTTAACCAGTGTCTCCATCCTACTTTTTTTCCTATTCTTTTCCTCTTTCTTAAACCGTCATGACACATCACTACAACAAAATAACCATTTCACAACTAACAACGCTACTTGCAATGAACATGTTTGTAACAACCCGCAATTTCTGAACCAATTAAAAAAAAAATATTTTAGCAATTTTAACAAATTTTGAATAACAAAAATGGTTTATTTTAGATAACAACGACGAAAAAATTATTTTAAATGAACCTGTGACGTATAAATTTATAATTTATATATTACGAGCCTGAAATGGCGCGGTAGTTTCAAAATTTGATTTTAAACTTTGAAAAAGTATATAAAATCGAATATAAGTCAGAATCAGACGAAACCAGAAACGTTGGGAGCGTATTGACGATATATTTCTAAAGAATGTAAGAAATTGAAATTTCAGTTTATAAACTGTAAGTTATGTCCAAATCAAAATCTCAGATAAACACGGAAAAGATTATATATATAATATCAAAATCTCAAATCAAAATCAAAATCTCGATGTATTTCTTGATTCGGAAATTATTCATTTAAATATGTATTTTTAATATTAAATACATACGCCTTAAAAATGGAAATTTTACAAATGGCCTCCGAATTCGACGAAACTACTTTCTATGGATCCGGAATATTAAATTATTACTAGATTCCAAAATTCATAATTTCTGGAGTCAGTATGTGGTCGTTATTAATTTTTCAATGAAAACGGTCAATTTTCAAACTTTAAAAATTCATTAATAATTCATACGGACTCAAAATTCAACGAAACTAGTTTCTTTGGATTCGTATCATCAAGAAATAGTTGTGTTCAAGTTTTCAGCAAAATTGAATAACGTATGTATTTGTATGGATTTTAAAACCTTGAAAAGGACTTAAAATGAATAAAATAATATAACATAAGGGGTAATCATTATATAATTAAAACATGATTAAATACTCAGGGGTGTTAAAAAAATTTCCTAACGTCTATATAAAGTCTCATTAGCCCATCCTAACCCAATTCTAAAACATAATCTTTCCCTCTTCATTTTCATGGCGCTTACACTCCTTTTTCCTCCAAAAATTTCTTTGCAAATAAGACCCTAGAATTCAATAATTTATAACTACAAATCAGAACAAAATTAGACCAAACCCCTTCTGGGTTTTGTTCATATCAATAACCACTACCTACCACAAAAAATTCAAGATCTATCGTCGCATGGATTCTCCGGGATCTGAGATTGAATAGAAAATTTCAGTTTTAGATTTTGGTGAATTCCGGCCAAACCGTCGAGAATTAGACGATGGTGTCAAAGAAGAAAATGTAGCCGAGAGATAAACGAACAACTTTGCTTCAGAAAGTTTTGTCCGAAAGTCGACGGAATTGCACGAAAATCGTGATGAACTGAAAAGCATCAAAACAATCCGGGCTTTCCTATACGGGGAAGTTTGGGTCGTTTCATTTGGTATCAGAGCGAGATTTAAAGAGCTCGAGAACAAGATACATTAGAACCGAACGGTAGAATTCATCAGAGATAGGATCAGTAGCATCCTATAAGAATGACTCGTTAGAGATAGGATCAGCAGTATCCAAGAATGAGTCCGAAGAGTGTTATTTTTAAAATAAAAATGATAACAAATTTAGTTTTGAAAATTTTATCTTAGGATACGTATTTGAAATATTATTACATTTTAATTTGGACAATCGAGTAAATGAAGATTTTGCATAGACGCCTAGCTAGCGTGAATAGGAAGTCTCAAATATACTGGATAGATATAGAATCACGCTGTAGTTGCCCGAACATAGTTCAGATGGTTGACGCGTCATCATCAGTATTTTTGTTTGAGTATTCGAAAGTGGGATATCTATATATTTCCATTGACTGGTGTGAGACCAAAACTAGATAGGGTATATTGTTGTGATTTGCACTAAAAATATGATTTTTGACTATATATAAAAGTTATATAAATTTGAAAAGTTAATCACCTAATTGATTGCTGGTTGTGATGTTTGATAATTAGTTTAACTAATTAAAATATTGAAATGATAAATTTAGCTAAATCGAATTTAATATCGAACTGAATTGGAAATTGATTAGAATTGAAAATTGAGTTGGTTAATTAAACAACTTTCAGCTCCGTTCCTTTTCGAGGACGAAAAGATTTTAACTGGGGGAGATTGTAACAACCCGCAATTTCTTAACTAATTAAAAATATTTATTTTAGCAATTTTAGCAGATTTTGAATAATTAAAATGGTTTATTTTAGACAATAACGATGAAAAATTTATTTTAAACGAAGCTGCGACATATAAATTTATAATTTATATATTACGAGCCTGAAATGGCGCGGTAGTTTCAAAATTTGATTTTAAACTTTGAAAAAGTATATAAAATCGAATATAAGTCAGAATCGGATGAAACCAGAAACGTTGGGAGCGTATTGACAATATCTTTCTAACGAATGTAAGAAATTGAAATTTCAGTTTATAAATTGTAAGTTATGTCCAGATCAAAATCTCAAAAAAATACGGGAAAGTTTATATATATAATATATGTGGCCCAAAAAGCTACTTTTTGCATATGAATGAATTTGGGCTCGAAACTACTTCCATTGAGTTCAAAATGATGTTTCTGAATTCGAAAAGTATAAACATCGATATATTTTTTGATTCGAAAATTATTCATTTAAATATGTATTTTTAATATTAAATATATACGCTATAAAAATGGAAATTTTACAGATGACCTCCGAATTAGACGAAACCACTTTCTATGGATCCAGAATATTAAATAATTGCTAGATTTCAAAATTCGTAATTTCTGGAGTCAGTATGTGGTCATTATTAATTTTTCAATGAAAACGGTCAATTTTCAGACTTTAAAAATTCATTAATAATTCATACGGACTCAGAATTCAACGAAACCAGTTTCTTTGGATTTGTATCTTCATGAAATAGTTGTTTTCCAGTTTTCAGCAAAATTGAATAACGTATGTATTAGTACGGATTTTAACACCTTGAAAAGGACAAAATCAATAAAATAATATAACATAAGTGGTAATCATTATATAATTAAAACATGATTAAATACTCAAGGGGTGTTAAAACAATTTCCTAATGTCTATATAATATCTCATTAGCCCACCCTAACCTAATTCTAAAACATAATCCCTCCTTCATTTTCATGGCGGCTACACTCCTTCTTCCTCCAAAAATTTCTTTGCAAATAAGACCCTAGAATTCAATAATTTATAACTCCAAATCAGAACAAAATTAGATCGAATCCTTTCTGGGTTTTGTTCATATCAATAACCACTACCTACCGCGAAAATTTCAAGACCGATCGTCGCACGGATTCGCCGGGATTTGAGATTGAACAGAAAATTTCAGTTTCAGATTTTGGTGAATTCCGGCCAAACCGTCGAGAATTAAACGATGGTGTCAAAGAAGAAAATGTAGCCGAGAGATAAACGAACAACTTTGCTTCAGAAAGTTTTGTCCGAAAGTCGACGAAATTGCACGAAAATCGAGATGAACTGAAAAGCATCAAAACAATCCGGGCTTTCCTTTACGGGGAAGTTTGGGTCATTTCATTTGGTATCAGAGCAAGGTTTACAGAGCTTGAGAACAAGACACATTAGAACCGAATGGTAGAATTCATCAGAGATAGGATCAGTAGCATCCTATAAGAATGACTTGTAAGAGATAGGATCAGCAGTATCCTAGAATGAGTCCGAAAAGTGTTATTTTTAAAATAAAAATGATAACAAATTTAGTTTTGAAAATTTTATCTTAGGATACGTATTTGACATATTATTACATTTTAATTTGGACAATGGAGTATATAAAGATTTTGCATATACGCCTAGGTAGCGTGAATACGAAGTCTCAAATATACTGGATAGATATAGAATCACGCTGTAGTTGCCCGAACATAATTCTGATGATTGACGCGTCATCATCAATATTTATGTTTGAGTATTCGAAAGTGGGATATCTATATATTTCCATTGACTGGTGTGAGACCAAAACTAGATAGGGTATATTGTTATGATTTGCACTAAACATATGATTTTTGACTATATATAAAAGTTAAATAAATTTGAAAAGTTAATCACCTAATTGATTGTTGGTTGTGATGTTTGATAATTAGTTAACTAATTAAAATATTGGAATGATAAATTTAGCTAAATCGAATTTAATATCGAACTGAATTGGAAATTGATTAGAATTGAAAATTGAGTTGGTTAATTAAATGACTTTCAGCTCCGATCCTTTTCGAGGACGAAAAGATTTTAAGTGGGAGATTGTAACAACCTGCAATTTCTGAACGAATTAAAAATGTTTATTTTAGCAATCTTAACAGATTTTGAATAATTAAAATAGTTTATTTTAGATAATAACAACGAAAAATTTATTTTAAACGAAGCTGCGACGTATAAATTTATAATTTATATATTACGAGCCTGAAATGGCGCGGTAGTTTCAAATTTTGATTTTAAACTTTGAAAAAGTATATAAAATCGAATATAAGTCAGATTCAGACGAAACCAGAAACGTTGGGAGCGTATTGACAATATCTTTCTAATGAATGTAAGAAATTGAAATTTAAGTTTATAAATTGCAAGTTATATCCAAATCAAAATCTCAGAAAAATACGGGAAAGTTTATATATATAATATATATGGCCCAAAAAACTACTTTTTGCATATGAATGAATTTGGACTTGAAACCACTTCCATTAAGTTCAAAATGACATTTCTGAATTCGAAAAGTATAAACATCGATGTATTTCCTGATTCGGAAATTATTCATTTAAATATGTATTTTTAATATTAAATATATACGCCTTAAAAATGGAAATTTTACAAACGACCTCCGAATTCGACGAAGCCACTTTCTATGGATCCATAATATTAAATTATTGCTAGATTCCAAAATTCGTAATTTCTGGAGTAAGTATGTGGTCGTTATTAATTTTTCAATGAAAACGGTCAATTTTCAAACTTTAAAAATTCATTAATAATTCATACGGACTCGGAATTCAATGAAACCAGTTTCTTTGGATTTGCATCATCACGAAATAGTTGTATTCCAGTTTTCAGCAAAATTGAATAACGTATGTATTTGTACGGATTTTAAAACCTTGAAAAGGACTTAAAATGAATCAAATAATATAACATAAGGGGTAACATTATAAAATTAAAACATGATTAAATACTCAGGGGTGTTAAAACAATTTCCTAACATCTATATAATATCTCATTAGCCCATCCTAACCTAATTCTAGAAACTAATCTCTCCTTCTTCATTTTCATGGCGGCTACACTCCTTCCTCCAAAAATTTCTTTGCAAACAAGACCCTAGAATTCAATAATTTATAACTCCAAATCAGAACAAAATCAGACCAAACACTTTCTGGGTTTTGTTCATATCAATAACCACTACCCACAAAGAAAAATTCAAGACCTATCGTCGCACGGATTCACCGGGATCTAAGATTGAACACAAAATTTCAGTTTTGGATTTTGGTGAATTCCGGCCAAACCGTCGAGAATTAAACGATGGTGTCAAAGAAGAAAATGTAGCCGAGAGATAAACGAACAACTTTGCTTCAGAAAGTTTTGTCCGAAAGTCGACGGAATTGCACGAAAATCGAGATGAACTGAAAAGCATCAAAACAATCCGGGCTTTCCTTTACGGGGAAGTTTGGGTCATTTCATTTGGTATCAGAGCGAGGTTTACAGAGCTTGAGAACAAGACACATTAGAACCGAATGGTAGAATTCATCAGAGATAGGATCAGTAGCATCCTATAAGAATGACTTGTAAGAGATAGGATCAGCAGTATCCTAGAATGAGTCCGAAAAGTGTTATTTTTAAAATAAAAATGATAACAAATTTAGTTTTGAAAATTTTATCTTAGGATACGTATTTGACATATTATTACATTTTAATTTGGACAATGGAGTATATAAAGATTTTGCATATACGCCTAGGTAGCGTGAATACGAAGTCTCAAATATACTGGATAGATATAGAATCACGCTGTAGTTGCCCGAACATAATTCTGATGATTGACGCGTCATCATCAATATTTATGTTTGAGTATTCGAAAGTGGGATATCTATATATTTCCATTGACTGGTGTGAGACCAAAACTAGATAGGGTATATTGTTATGATTTGCACTAAACATATGATTTTTGACTATATATAAAAGTTAAATAAATTTGAAAAGTTAATCACCTAATTGATTGTTGGTTGTGATGTTTGATAATTAGTTTAACTAATTAAAATATTGGAATGATAAATTTAGCTAAATCGAATTTAATATCGAACTGAATTGGAAATTGATTAGAATTGAAAATTGAGTTTGTTAATTAAACGACTTTCAGCTCCGTTCCTTTTCGAGGACGAAAAGATTTTAAGTGGGAGATTGTAACAACCTGCAATTTCTGAACGAATTAAAAATGTTTATTTTAGCAATATTAACAGATTTTGAATAATTAAAATGGTTTATTTTAGATAATAACAACGAAAAATTTATTTTAAACAAAGTTGCGACGTACAAATTTATAATTTATATATTACGAGCCTGAAATGGCGTGGTAGTTTCTAATTTTGATTTTAAACTTTGAAAAAGTATATAAAATCGAATATAAATCAGAATCGTACGAAACCAGAAACGTTGGGAGCGTATTGACGATATCTTTCTAATGAATGTAAGAAATTGAAATTTCAGTTTATAAATTGTAAGTTATGTCCAAATCAAAATCTCAGAAAAATACGGGAAAGTTCATATATATAATGTATATGGCCCAAAAAGCTACTTTTTGCATATGAATGAATTTGGACTCAAAACCACTTCCATTGAGTTCAAAATGACGTTTCTGAATTGGAAAAGTATAAACATCGATGTATTTCTTGATTCGGAAATTATCCATTTAAATATGTATTTTTAATATTAAATATATACGCCTTAAAAATGAAAATTTTACAAACGACCTCTGAATTCGAGGAAAACACTTTCTATGGATCCGGAATATTAAATTATTGCTAGATTCCAAAATTCGTAATTTCTGGAGTCAGTATGTGGTCCTTATTAATTTTTCAATGAAAACGGTCAATTTTCAGTCTTTAAAAATTCATTAATAATTCATACAGACTCGGAATTCAACGAAACCAGTTTCTTTGGATTCGTATCATCAAGAAATAGTTGTGTTCCAGTTTTCAGCAAAATTGAATAACGTATGTATTTGTAATTATTTTAAAACCTTGAAAGGACTTAAAATGAATAAAATAATATAACATAAGGGGTAATCATTATATAATTAAAACATGATTAAATACTGAGGGGTGTTAAAACAATTTCCTAATGTCTATATAATATCTCATTAGCCCACCCTAACCTAATTCTAAAACCTAATCTCTCCTTCTTCATTTTCATGGCGGCTGCACTCTTCTTCCTCCAAAAATTTCTTTGCAGATAAGACCCTAGTATTCAATAATTTATAACTCCAAATCAGAACAAAATCAGACCAAACCCTTTCTAGGTTTTGTTCGTATCAATAACCACTACCTACCATGAAAAATTCAAGACCTATCGTCGCACAGATTCGCCGGGATCTGAGATTGAACAGAACATTTCAGTTTCGGATTTTGGTGAATTCCGGCCAAACCGTCGAGAATTAGACGATGGTGTCAAAGAAAAAAAATGTAGCCGAGAGATAAACAAACAACTTTGCTTCAGAATGTTTTGTCTGAAAGTCGACGGAATTGCACGAAAATCGAGATGAACTGAAAAGCATCAAAACATTCTGGGCTTTCCTTTACGGGGAAGTTTGGGTCGTTTCACTATTGCAACTGTCGGACGCCGGTCAAGATTAACTCAGTTGTAATAGACTGATTACATTTTACAAAACTACCCGACAATTGCAAAAAAGAGTTGTGGTAGAAACATTTTACAAGTGTCAAAAGTAGTTGCAATTAGCCAATTTGCAAGGGTTATTTGACAGTTGTAAAATAAATAAATAAACATAAGCTACAATACAATCGAATACTGCATTTTATATTATAATTCAACATTACTTGTATGTAATAATTCACTATTAAAAACAAATATTGCAATGAAATGACCCAAAGCAAGTACCTAAAGGCTAAACAACAAAATTACGTACACAAATTTTAAAACACATTTCAGAATGCCTGATAAAGTTACATTTCAAACTTCTAACATATTAAAACACATTATATATAAACATAACACATATCTAAGCGAGGGCTTGAAAATACTGTACAATACAAAATCATAAAGCTAAGATACACATACTAGTCCAGTGAAATATACTCTTTATTTCAAGCTACGAACCTTGCGCATCTTGCATAGCTACACCTACACAATCCAAAGTAGTAGCATTAGATATATGCACAAAATTAGCATAACACTAGAAAGCGTGAAGACTACCTGAATATCATCTAACAAGGAAGATATATATATATATATATATATATATATATATATATATATATATATATATATATATATATATATATATATATATATAAGGAAAACTCTATTTGAACACACAATGATTACATAAAGTTGAACACAATAAATATCAGCCACAAGCTCTAGAATTCCACCTTCCATATAAAGATAAACAATTCTAATGAGTCATATTTTGTGTCCTTAACTTTACGTTTCAATAACCTTTCCTTATATATATATTTTTTATATATATATGTATGTATGTGTGTGCGTGTATATATATATATATGTGCGTGTATACTAGGGCGCTGATTGACCAAAAGTCTATATATAAAATACACAAAATATAAGCTAACTTGTCAACACTAGGAAGGCATGTCACATGGTCCACTAAGAGCTTAAATATTGGGGATTGTTAAAGGGACTCCACATTTGGGGATTGCGCAATCACCAGCACAGACGGCATGTAGCCGCTATTCAACATACGGAGTTGCTACATTCAGAGTCATTGTATCAACAACACCAGGCGGTAGTGTGGGGTTTGTAGGGGCAGATCGATGACCTGCAGGCTTGACTGGCGGGGTTAAGTGGTGGTATGTAGGAGGATAAGGAGGAAGTGGTGGTGCAGGAGGATCTAGTGTTGCAGGAGGATTAGGTGGTGGAGGAGGATCGGGATTTGGTGGTGACGATGACGATGTTTTTGGGTATGTTAATGTTGACATGGACGAGGATAACGATGGTGAGGAGTCTGAGGATGACGATGATGGCGATGATGATGCTGTGGATTTACGATGACATTGATGAGGATCACGATGGTGATGATGTGGATTTTTTATCATGATCTATTCATTATTCCATGATATATATATATGTGTGTCCGGCATGTTGTATTGGATTATATGCTTTTCCATCATGTTTATTCATGTTTATATGTCATGTTTATTCGTATTGTACTGGATTATACGATCTATCTGTCATGTTTATTCTTGTTGATCGCTATATCGTTATGGTTATCCTGGATTATACGATATATCGTTCATGTTGTACTTGATTATACAATATATCTGCCATGTTTATACATGTTGTATGCTACATGCTATTTATAAATTATACGTTCAAACATCGATTTATTGATAAATTCCTTATAAAAGTTCCTTTCTTTTTATTAAATAAATCTATATAGTCCATAAACGATTACACAACGACTTTCTACAAATTTGAGTTTGATGTAACTCAAAATCTACAATACGAAAATCCGATTTTTGTCCCTTATTAGAAATCCATAATCAAATAAATCTGGAAGATTCTTATTTCAAAGAACTCTGACTTATGTTAGAGCCTATACATTCGATTGAAGTTCAAAACGTATAACTATGAACTACCACGACATTACGAGCTCATTTTTAAATAATTTATAAATTATACGTTCAAACATCGATTAATTAATAAATTCCTTGTAAGATTCCTTTCATTTTATTAAATAAATTGTTATAGTTCATAAACGATTATACAATGACTTTCTGAAAATTTGAGTTTGACATAACTCAGAATCTACAATAGGAAAATCCTATTTTTCTTTTTCATTAGAAATACATAATCAAATAGATCCAAAAGATTCTTATTTTAAAGAATTTTGACTTGTATTGAAGTCTGTACATTCGATTAAAGTTAAAAACATATAACTATGAACTACCGCGACGTTACGAGCTCGTTTTTAAATAATTTATAAATTACACGATCAAACGTCGATTAATTAATAAATTCCTTATAAAAAATCATTTTGTTTTATTCAATAAATCATTATAGTTCATAAACGATTATACAACAACTTTATGAAAATTTGAGTTTGACATAACTCAAAATCTACAATATGAAAATCCGATTTTTCTCTTTCATTAGAAATCCATAAACAAATAGATTCGGAAGATTCTTATTTCAAAGAGTTCCGACTTATATTGGAGCTTGTACATTCAAATGAAGTTCAAAACGTATAACTACGAACTATTGTGATCTTACGAGCTTGTTTTAAAATAATTTATAAATTATACGTTTAAACATCGATTAATTAATAAGTTCCATACAAAAATTCCTTATAAAAATTCCTTTTGTTTTATTAAATAAATCGTTAACTCCTTATCTATAATAGGGGAAGACCCTAATAGTTTAACACCTTATCTATAATTGAGGATGACCCTAATCGTTTAACTCCTTATCTGTAATAGGGGACAATCCTAATCGTTTAACTCCTTAGCTATATAGGGGATGGCCCTAATCGTTTAACTCCTTAGGTATGTTAGGGGATGACCATAATCGTTTAACTCCTTGTGTATGTTTCCAACGTGGGATCACCCTATATTAATATCTCAAATTCAACCGTTCTATGTAGCTAGCATAGGTTGACCCTAATATATTAACTTCACTTTTAACAATAAAGATGCACACATAACGATACAACTACATAGTTGGCGACAAATCTACACACAAAACGATACAGCTACATAGTTGATGACAAAACTACACTCTAATCAATAAGGCCACACATGTATCTATAAAGCTGCACACTATTCGATAAAGATGCACACTTAACGATGCAGAGATCTAAATCCTTAACGTTTATACTATAATAGGGGACGACGCTAATCATTTAACTCCTTTGTTATGTTTCCAACATGGGATTACCCTATATTTATATCTCAAATTTAAGCATTCGATGTGGTTAGCATAAGACAACCCTAATATTTTAAGTGCATACTAAACGATAAAGCTGCACACTAATCAATAAAGCTACACTCTAATCAATACGATGACACACGTATATATAAAGCTACACTCTAATCAATACCGCGACACATGTATCTATAAAGCTACACTCTAATTAATACGGCGACACACATATCTATATAGCTGCACACTAACACTTCGACTACACAGTTATTGGCAAAGCTACACTCTAACCAATAAGGCTACACACAAATTAATAACGCAACACATACAATGGTAAAGCTACACACTAACCGATACCTCATACCTTATATACGGCAGCAACATTGCAGACCATATCATATCCAAACACATTTACACACAAAAATGGATCCGTATTTTATGCAATGCATGGTAGCTTTGGAAAGTGATTCTGAGGAAGGAGAAATCCTTGAAGAGGAAGCCGTACAAGAAACCATCGACATATACCATGAAGTATATGGGTCATCATCTACAATTCGACATGGATCGGTTCATGGCAGAAAGTTTATGTAACAAACCACTTTTCAGTACAATTTAAGCCGACATTTAACTACCACAGTCAACCCAAGTTATATAGAAAATGTGACGGCCCGCCCCGCACCAACCGACATTTCCTCCAAAAGTGTGTTGTACACATGTCCAGTTAGCACGGGACGGTCGTCAGAAAGAAAGGAAGAAGACGAAGAACCAACAAAGAACCTGTAGAATGTCTCACAACGCATGGAGCAAAATATAATAACAACATACTTGACATAAAACATGTGAGACAGTGCATAAGCTGAAACAAACTATCATAGCAGCGGAAAATTCAAAATACAGCTTATGAACCAAAGCCAACATTATTACAACTTTTAAAAACTGTCTCAAAAAGCTAAGCAAGAAAGGTACACTACTAATGCCCAAAGTAGTGACCACCAACAACACAGGGAGAATATCTATATATATCATACGTGGAAGCCTCCTGCTCGCCTCCGAATCAGCTACTCGCGCATCACCAGCTAACCTGTCTCTAGTCTGCTCGTGAGAGCACCCAGAGTAATAAGAAGAGACATAAAACTCTGGGTCAGACAAAAAGTCTGGTATGAGCGATAAGCAACTAAACAGAACAATAACAGGTATACTAAACCATACCTGAACCTGGACCTGCAACCAAAGAGTTAGCACTACATACTGTACACCACTCTAGGGTGCCATAACAAATGATGTAAGGAATACGAGGGTGGGGGTGTGCATGTCATAATGATGGAAAACAATCAAGCATAGCAGCCATCCTCACAACTCTCACTCAGTGCGTAAAGTATACGATATCCACCACTTCGATCACCCAATACTTTGCTATGATCACTCTGCCCCATGAAGTCACAGCGGCTTCACTGCACTGATCCATAGCCACTAATCCTTCGCTATGTCCACTTTGCCCCATGGAGTTGTACACACCCCACTGCACTAGCTCATAGCCTTACTAATCCTTTACTATGTCCACTCTACCCCATGGAGTCACAATGGCTCCACTGCACTGGCTCATAGTCTTACTATGATCACTTTGCCCCTCGAGTCATGGTGACTCTACTGCACTGATACGTAGCCCATCATTCCTTTTCAGTTGTGAATCGAAGTTATGAACGTCGGCAACTCCTTAGCACACGTACCGCAGCAAAGTCCAACCATGAAGTGAACTCATTGGTTCCCAACTGGATCCTGAGCTCTAAATTCCATTTGGACTACATTTGCATCTCGGGTTTTTGGTCATCACTGGGTCGGTTCGGATCTCAGCCCTTCTTCTCTATCGGTTCGGATCGGTCTCTTCCAAGTGCTCTGGGTTGGGTCGTGGTCTCCGAGTCCTTTCGTAGTACATTGGTTCGGTTCGGGTGCTCTCTGGCGGGTCGGCTCGGGTAGACGCATCCTGATTCGGTTCGGTGTACCCTTGCTCCGATCCGATCCACTTCCCCTTCCTCTTCCGTTCCGATCCCCTTCTCTCCCCTTCAGTCGATCCGATCCCAGTTCAACCATTGTGGCCTTCCTTTTTTCCATACTTTCCCTTGTGCCAAGCCTCGGTTCGGTTCGGTGATCCCTTACCCAGTCCACTATCCGGTCTGAGCCCATTCCCCCGATCCGATCCGAAAGCATGCACCATTTTTCTGCAACTTTTTCCAGCGAGTGTTTTACGCCATTCGACGGCGTTTTTGACCACTCTAACTATTCTAATCAATCACATAGCATACTATACAGTCATAGCAACAAGTAGAAGTGACCTCAAACACCAAAACATAATTATGATAGGTTAAAATGGATCAAACATAGCCAAAACACCATATTTTCTATTAAACATGTTCAAGCATAATTAACGATAGGATTAGCAAAGCTTAACCAAACTAACCCAAGTTCATATCATAGGTCTAAAACATCATTTAAGGATCTATAAGTATTTTTCCAGATTTTTATCATGTCTAATTTCACTAATTAACACTAATTACCCTTAATTAACCATAATTAGTAAGGAACTATGCAAATCACTCAACTTAGCCACAAATAAACCTTAGATCTGAAATAAATCTCTGATATGGCACAAATACCAATGCTAAACAGCAGCTCTAATCTTGATTTGGTGAAGATCTCCCTTGATTTGATGTTGCTAAGCTTAATCCTTGATTAGGAAGTGATTTGGAGGTGATTTAGAGGTTGGAGGTCATTTTTAGGGTTTCTTAGAGGTAAGTGGAGGCTAGAAAACTGAAATGGAATGAAACCCTAACTCTTTTCAGCCTCCCCATAACCCTAATCCCGAAATGGGTTATGGGCCCATTCGCTAATCACCCTATTTGGCTTAATTAACCAGTAGTTTTTCACCTTCCAAACCTTATTTCAGCCATATCTCCCAAACGGTAAGTCCGTTTCCCACATGTGACCACTCTACGGAAAGGTAAACCATCATCCGAAGCCAATGGAAGTGGTTTCAAGTCAAAACTCTTTTCCAATCAAAAGTTATGGCCGAAACAAGATCAGCAAGGGGCAAAACGGTCATTTAAAAATCGGCAAAAATTATGAACATGGGAAATGACCCCAATTGTCGTTTCCCAAAGTTACATGACCATACGACTTCGTATAAGAAAGAAATATTCTATGATCCTTCGATGCGTAGAATGCGGGTTGTTACATTCTCCACCCCTTAAGAAATTTCGCCCCCGAAATTCTCTAACCAAAACATATAAAGGGTCCCGCTTGCCTATCAGCATAAAACAACAATCAAACATGCAAAGCAAGCAAAAAAAGTCTATCTTAGCATGCAGAATAACTAAATTGCAAAGTAAATCTTACCAAGCAAAGAGTTCTGGATACGTCTTCCTAATGCTCTCCTCTGTCTCCCAAGTACAGTCATTCTCGTTCTTGCCCCACTGAACCTTGACTACCTTCACCTCCTTCCTTCGAAGTTGTTTCGTATCGCGTTCGACAATACGAATTGGCTTGCGATTCCCAACCGCCTCGGGTTCCACTTCGAAGTCCTCTAACTAATCAGGTGAAATAGTCATATCTGGGTCGTGCACGAACTTCCTTAGTTGGGAAACATGAAATACGTTGTGAACTCCCGCCATCTTCTCTGGTAAGTCAACTCTATACGCCAAATTCCTAACTTATTCGAGAACTGGGAATGGGCCAACAAATCTTGGTGCCAACTTGCCTCTCCTACCAAATCGTATCACGCTTTTCAACGGAGAAATCTTGACAAACACCAAGTCACCAACGGAGAACTTTAAGTCTCTTCTCCTTTTATCAGCATAACTCTTCTGCCTATCCTGGGCAGCCTTCATTCGTTGTTGAATGATCTTAATCTTACCTGAAGTTTCTCTTACTACATCTGGTCTAAGAATAAACTTCTCACCGGCCTCTATCCAACATGATGGTGAGTTGCACGGTCTTCCGTACAAAGCTTCATATGGAGCCATACCGATACTGGATTGGTAGCTATTATTATATGCAAACTCTACTAGATGCAAATGGTCATCCCATGATCCATCAAAATCCAATAAACAAGCTCTCAAGAGATCTTCCAATATACGATTCACCCTCTCTGTTTGACCGTCGGTTTGAGGATGATATGCGGTACTGAGATATAATTCCAACCCTAGATCCTCTTGTAAGCTCTTCCAAAACCCACTAGTAAACAATGGGTGTCGGTCACTCACAATGCTTTTAGGTACTCCATGAAATCTCACTACCCACTTCATGTACAGCTCTGCTAACTTAGCTGCCGTTCTGGTCGATTTGACTGGTATAAATCTTGCACTTTTGGACAATCGATCCACAATTACCCAAATGCTATCATGTCCCAATCTAGTTCTTGGTAAACCATCAATGAAATCCATCTCCATTCGGGAATTTCTAATGGTTGCAACAAACCACTAGGCTTCTTTTGCTCGGCCTTAACTAGCTGGCAATTCATGCACTTGGATATAAACTTCCCAACGTCTCTTTTCATCCCTTCCCAATAGTAAGTCTGCTTCATGTCTCGATACATCTTATCACCACCGGGGTGTATAGTTAGTTTTGAGTGATGACATTCCCTAAGCACTTCATCGCTCAAATCATTCACGTTGGGTTCAACTTGTCTTCCATTCTTTTGAAGCCATCCTTCTCGATCAAGCCCATACTTGTTCATCTCCTCATCGATTCTCGTCTCTAACTTGGAGATGATTTCCAATAGATTAGGATCGTCCCTCTGACTGGAACCAATCCTCTCAATCAAAGTGGGTCTGATCGTCAAACTAGCCAACATTTCTGGATCCAATTCGCACTTTGGTCTGAAATCAAACCCTGCGTTATACTCCAGTTGCTTCCATTCAAGAAACATAGCTCCTAAATTGGCATGTCTCCTACTCAAGGCATCGGCTACCGCATTGCCTTTCCCAGGTGTATATGCGATATCAAAATCATACGAAGCCAAGAACTCTAACCATCTCTGCTGTCGGAGATTTAGATCCTTTTGAGAGAAGAGATACTTTAACGATTTATGATCCGTAAACAACTCAAACCTTTCTCCCAAGAGATAATGTCTCCACATCTTCAACGCGAACACGATCGCCACCAGTTCCAAATCATGGGTAGGATACCTTTTCTCATGCGTCTTTAGTTGCCGACTAGCATAAGCTACAACCCTACCTCCTTGCATCAATACAGCACCTAGTCCGGTGCCACAAGCATCCATGTATACCGTCATCTCTTCATTCCCTTTAGGAATGACTAACACTGGCGCAGCGTCAACTTTTCTTTTAGACTCTTGAATGCATTCTCACACACTCCGTCCCAGACGAAGGCTTGATTCTTCTTAGTCAACTGAGTCAACGGTGTCGCTATCTTGGAGAAGTCCTGGATAAACTTACGATAATACCCAGCTAACCCCAAGAAGCTTCTTACGTCTGTTGCATTCTTGGACGTAGACCAATCCTGTACCGTAGCCACCTTCGCAGGGTCCACGACAATACCATTCTCTGAAACAACATGGCCCAAGAATCTCACTTCCCTCCTCCAGAAGTGACACTTAGAAATTTTTGCTTTCAATTGGTGCTTTCTCAACACCTCCATCAATATCCTCAAATGTCCCTTGTGTTCCTCCTCTGTCCTCGAGTAAACAAGGATGTCGTCTACGAACACAAGAACAAACTTATTCAGCTGATCTCTGAATACCCTATTCATAAGATCCACGAAGTATGCTGGTGCATTGGTCAATCCAAATGGCATGACCAACCACTCGTAGAATCCAGACGGCGTCTTAAATGCCGTTTTCGGAACACTCTCAGCCGCTACTCGAAGCTGATGAAATCCTGTCGCGAGGTCCAACTGGGAGAACACTCTTGCTCCTTCCAGTTGATCAAACAAATCATCTATCCGCGGTAGAGGATACTTATTCTTCCTCGTCACCTTATTCAACTCGCGATAGTCCACACACAAACGAAGGGAACCATCTGCCTTAGTGGCAAACACAACTGGTGCTCCCCACTCGGAGACACTTCTTCTAATAAACCCCTTCTTCTAATAAACCCCTTCTTCAAAAGACCGCTTACTTGCACCCCGAGCTCTCGCTGCTCTCTTGGTGCCATACGACGAAGTGGCATCACTATAGGTCTGGCATCTTTCACTAAATCAATACATAACTCAATCTCTCGGTGTGGTGGAAGCTTGGTCACCTCCTCGAAGACGTTCGGATACTGGCCAACCACGGGCACATCTGACAACTCATCATGCGGGATGTCGAGGGAATTTATAAAACTAGCCATTACCCCATCACTAGGTTGACTACCAAATACTACCCTCCGCTCATTGTCCGCCCTAACTGTCACCAAAAAGCCCTCACAGTCTACCACCAACTCGTATCTTTGGAGCCAATCGACCCCCAATATAATGCCATACCCAGTAAAGCCCAAAACAAAGCAATCACAAACAAACATGCATCTATGACTCGATAAGACCAAATTTCGGCAAATCATACTAAGGTTAGTCGAACCACCAATCGGGTTCGTCACAACTAACGGTCTATCGACTATCTCGGGTTCCAGTCCCAACCTATCTACCAGGTCACTAGATATGAAGGAACGGGAAGCCCCAATATCAAACAAAACTCGAACAGGTACATCAAGAATAGAAAGCATACCTTGAATGACGATATTCTTTCCTTTCTCTACCGCACTTGGGGCATTCGATGAAGAAGGAACATCATTAATAGCATATGTATTCACAATCTGCTTCTCTTTAAGAGGTTGTGGACATTTATCTTTATGATGTCCCACTTGGCCACTGTTGTAGCACTTACTATCCGCTGGCTTGGCCCGACATTCTTTGGCATAATGGCCCTTCTTACCGCAGCTGAAGCACTCAACATCTTTCTTGCACTTTTTCTGGCCATCCTTAGCTTGGCTCTGGTTCCTCTTATTCTGAGAGTTGTTCTTTCCTCCACCGCCTGCTTGCGGCTTCAGCCCTTCTGCAGATGCAACCTCAGTCTTCGTCTTAGGGTAAAGACTCTCTGACCTCAATGCTTTCCCCATAATCGATTCAAATGTCTCATCGATGTGGTTAATAAGCCTTTCCCCCAAGTATCCATCTAGACCAGTAATGAACTTCTCATTCTTCTTCTCAGGAGTATCGATAAGGGATAATCCATACTTCGACAAAGTGTCGAACTCAGCAATATAGTCCGAGACTGCCCTACCATTCTGCTAAAGCTCCAAGAACTTCCTAAACAATTCTGACTTCTGAGCAGCTGGGATAAACTTGTCGCTAAAGCAAGCCTTAAACTGATCCCAAGTAACTTGATCCTCTGGAGTGGCTGTCTTAATAGCATTCCACCAATTCATTGCTCGCCCTTGTAGCTGACGAGACGCTAGCCTTCTCTTCATCGCATCCTCGATACCCAAGTCGTCGAAGATGCGATCACAGCTATCCAACCAATCCTGAACATCCGTGGCCGACTCCGTTCCGTGGAACGGCTTCCCACCAAGGTTAGTGTAATCCTTGGACAGCTTGGCGAAATAGGCCCTAGGCGCCTGCACTACTGGACCACCACCATTACCGGGATTGGGAACTGCTCCCTGAACATCCCTAAGCATCTCTCTCATGAAGTTAGTGAACATCGTCCATATGTCAGGAACATTCCCATTATTGGTCACTCTACCAGCACCCCTCGTATCTCGACTCATCGTTCAATCTGTAAAGAGAAAACAATTAACTATCTCCAAGGTGGTGCTAGTGCATACGACTTCATCCTTATACTACTAATAGTATATACATATATATAACTTTTAAAAACCAAAGTAATCACAAATACGCGCTCTCATATACATATTATCTCCCTAGTGTCTTTCCCTAGGTTAACTACGCAACCTAGAGCTCTGATACCAAATGTGACGGCCCGCCCCTCACCAACCGACATTTCCGCCAAAAGTGCGCTGTACACATGTCCAGTTAGCACAGGATGGTCGTCAGAAAGAAAGGAAGAAGACAAAGAATCAACAAAGAACCTGTAGAATGTCTCACAGCGCATGGAGCAAAATATAATAACAACATACTTGACATAAAACAGGTGAGACAGTGCATAAGCTGAAACAAACTATCATAGCAGTGGAAAATCCAAAATACAGCTTATGATCCAAAGCCAACAATATTACAACTTTTAAAAACTGTCTCAAAAAGCTAAGCAAGAAAGGTACACTACTAATGCCCAAAGTAGTGACCACCAACGACACAGGGAGAATATATATATATATCATATGTGGAAGCCTCCCGCTCGCCTCCGAATCAGCTACTCGCGCATCACCAGCTAACCTATCTCTAGTCTGCTCGTGAGAGCACCCAGAGTAATAAGAAGAGACAAAAAACTTTGGGTCAGACAAAAAGTCTGGTATGAGCGATAAGCAACTAAACAGAACAATAACAGGTATACTAAACCATACCTGAACCTGGACCTGCAACCAAAGAGTTAGCACTACATACTGTACAACACTCTAGGGTGCCATAACAAATGATGTAAGGAATACAGGGGTGGGGGTGTGCATGTCATAATGATGGCAAACAATCAAGCATAGCAACCGTCCTCACAACTCTCACTCAGTGCGTAAAGTATACGATATCCAACACTTCGATCACCCAATACTTTGCTATGATCACTCTGCCCCATGAAGTCACAACGGCTTCACTGCACTGATCCATAGCCACTAATCCTTCGCTATGTCCACTTTGCCCCATGGAGTTGTACACACCCCACTGCACTGGCTCATAGCCTTACTAATCCTTTACTATGTCCACTCTGCCCCCATGGAGTCACAACGACTCCACTGCACTGGCTCATAGTCTTACTACGATCACTTTGCCCCTCGAGTCATGGTGACTCTACTGCACTGATACGTAGCCCATCATTCCTTTTAAGTGGTGAATCGAAGTTATGAACGTCGACAACTCCTTAACACACGTCCCGCAGCAAAGTCCAACCATGAAGTGAACTCATTGGTTCCCAACTGGATCCTGAGCTCTAACTTCTATTTGGACTACCTTTGCATCTCGGGTTTTTGGTCATCACTGGGTCGGTTCAGATCTCAGCCCTTCTTCTCTATCGGTTCGGATCGTTCTCTTCCAAGTGCTCCGGGTCGAGTCGTGGTCTCCGATTCCTTTCGTAGTACATTGGTTCGGTTCGGGTGCTCTCTGGCGGGTCGGCTCGGGTAGATGCATCCTGATTCGGTTCGGTGTACCCTTGCTCCGATCCGATCCACTTCCCCTTCCTCTTCCGTTCCGATCCCCTTCTCTCCCCTTCAGTCGATCCGATCCCAGTTCAACCATTGTGGCCTTCCTTTTTGCCATACTTTCCCTTGTGCCAAGCCTCGGTTCGGTTCGGTGATCCCTTGCCCAGTCCACTATCCGGTCTGAGCCCATTCCCCCGATCCAATCCGAAAGCCTGCACCATTTTTCTGCAACTTTTTCCAGCTAGTGTTTTACGCCATTCGACGGCGTTTTTGACCACTCTAACTATTCTAATCAATCACAAAGCATACCATACAGTCATAGCAACAAGTAGAAGTGACCTCAAACACCAAAACATAATTATGATAGGTTAAAATGGATCAAATATAGCCAAAACCCCATATTTTCCCTTAAACATGTTCAAGCATAATTAACGATAGGATTAGCAAAACTTAACGAAATTAACCCAAGTTCATATCAGAGGTCTAAAACATCATTTAAGAATTTATAAGTATTTTTCCAGATTTTTATCATTTCTAATTTCACTAATTACCCTTAATTAACCATAATTAGTTAGGAACTATGCAAATCACTCACTTTAGCCACAAATAAACTTTAGATCTGAAATAAATCTCTGATATGGCACGAATACCAATGCTAAAAAGCAGCTCTAATCTTGATTTGGTGAAGATCTCCCTTGATTTGATGTTGCTAAGCTTAATCCTTGATTAGGAAGTGATTTGGAGGTGATTTAGAGGTTGGAGGCCATTTTTAGGGTTTCTTAGAGGTAAGTGGAGACTAGAAAACTGAAATGGAATGAAACCCTAACTCTTTTCAGCTTCCCCATAACCCTAATCCCGAAATGGGTTATGGGCCCATTCTCTAATCACCCTATTTGGCCCGGTTAAGCAGTTTTTCACCTTCCAAACCTTATTTCAGCCATATCTCCCAAACGGTAAGTCCGTTTCCCATATGTGACCACTCTACGGAAAGGTAAACCATCATCCGAAGCCAATGGAATTGGTTTCAGGTCAAAACTCCTTTCCAATCAAAAGTTATGGCCGAAACAAGATAAGCAAGGGGCAAAACGGTCATTTAAAAATCGACAAAAATCATGAACATGAGAAATGACCCCAATAGTCGTTTCCCAAAGTTACATGACCATACGACTTCGTATAAGAAAGAAATATTCTACGATCCTTCGATGCGTAGAATGCGGATTGTTACGGAAAAGCAGAGAGTTAAGAGAAAGAAGTTAGGGGTGAGAGAAGAAAGAAAGAAATATTAGAATAAGAAGAAGAACCAACACCACACAGAGTCTCACATCGTAGCGGAATAAAATATAATACATAAATAACTTTATTGAGAGCTAAAACAGTACTTACAATCATCAAAGTACAACAGTCAAAACAATCTTGACAGTTATAATAACTTTCCTCAAATACAACACACAACGGAAGAATGCTATTTATATCCTGCGTTTGAACTCCTCCAACTCGTCTTTGGCTTTCATAGCATCCAGTAATAGAACCTGAAAAGACTCAATCTAACTCGAGCATTACAAACGCCACAGATCGGTCCGGTGAACTAGCATGAGAAATCTCACTAAGTTTTATAAGTAACATCCAGTTTGCTTAACTTTAGAAAATCCTTTTGAAGGAAAGGATAATAGTAAGACTAGCCCACACATAAACGTGAACGATCTTTTTTTACCTTACTATAACCCAAACCATTTTTGATATGGAAAATCCGGTGATATTATAATAGTGTCTATATCAAATAAATAACCAAATACCAAAATACATGCATCTCACACTCTATATACATAGTATATAATCAAAAACCATGGGGATCTAATTGGAGAATGGATTCCAACTATGACAAGGTATGGGACCACTTCCCAATTAGTGTACTCAAGAGGGGATACACTAGGGTTCAACAAGAACATCTTGCAACCTGACCACACATGATAGGTCACTCATTCAGCTTGAGTGGACCGAATGTATTATCACCCACAGTTTTCGGCCGTCCAACCGTAATCGATAAGATACAAAATCGATGAATAACAAATAAATTTTCTCTAGATCGGTGACAATACACCCTGCTTGGGTGCGACCCAACTAGCCATGTCGTCTGAACTAGCCATATTGTCTGCCCGATTTTTGTCATTTCTTGGTTGATGAGGCTTGAGGCTACGTTTGTCTTCTAGAACAGCATGCCATCATTAACTTTGAATGTCATATCGTCAAAACCGCCAAATCACAAATTGATTTCCCCAAAATTAATATGGGTATAAAGCTAAGAGAAACGAATTTCTCTGCCACCAAATGTAATTATGTTTGAGGTAATCAAACTATAATCTATTAGGTATAATCTATCAGACATTTGTCCATACAAGTCATCCAAGAACACGATGAACCAAAGACACCCTCCTACCGCATCCGAGGATCAGTAGCAAGTAGTCCTTGCAAATCCGCAAAATCTCACTTACGACGGAATCACATCAGAATCCTCTGGTTGCTCTGCAGAGAATATTCAACAAGTAATCCTTCCGCTTATGAAGATCAACAGTCTTCAATTGCTCCATCTTGATTATCATCTTCCACGTTTTCATATCTGCTAGTCGGAATGGTTTTCGAATATAGTTTCGATCCCGGCCTTTTCGAATCAACAATAGTATTAGCCAGATTTGATAGTCGGTTATTTAACTATCAAATAAACAAACATTCATCCATAAAAAGAAAATGAATTCACTGATTCAATACCTATCATCATTTGGCCTCTTTAATTAACCATTGATTAATTAATCTTCTAAAATCTTTAATCTTTCAACATTCGGAAACATGTCCATTTTTATTTTACTATTCAATTTAAAACACCGTCTTTAAAACATTAACATTTATTAACTTGCTTCATTTATCGAACCCTCGCTATCGAACCTGACCGTTCCTTAGTCAACAATGAAGTCAATTAAGTTGAGGTATAATTACCTCTCAGACCTTAACTAGACAACATTACTAACTTCGAAATAGACAGAGTTCATAACAGGAATCTACTTCATCCACGACATAACATTGATCATAATATAACACTATAATCCGTGCTTTCAAAATATACTTTTATTCGTCAATATTAGTTAATAAATAATTAAATACTTAAATAAATAATTAAATCTTGGTAAAAATAGAAAGTGAATGTTACTTTCCCAAAATTCGACATAGTCGACTTCAATGTATAATTCCTTTATATTTATTTATAAATCGTTAAAATCTATGAATTATTCCATAGTGACTATTTGGAATTTTAATCTGCACATAACTTACAATTTATAAGCTAGAATCTTGATTTTTCTCTTTAATTAGAAAAATATAATCACATAGATTCAGAAGATTCTTGTTTCACTGAATCCGACTTATATCAGATCTCATATATTCAATTAAAGTTCAAAACTCAATATTAGGAACTACTGCGTCATTATGAGCTCATTTTAATTATATTATAAATTTATATGTTCAAACTTCATTTTTAACAAATAAAGTCGATATAGAAATCCATTAATATTATCAAATCAATATTTAAAATAGATTTAAATATTTGTAATTAACATTCAAAAATCTAGGACGTTACAGTTCATAAATTGAAACCAAGCTGCATGCCATGAATCTCTGATGTAAGATTACTTAATGACAACTGCACTTGCGGACTTGATATGTTTCGCAGTAGATACAGGATGATGAGAGATCTATTTCTTCAAATCCTGGAAGGTATTCAAGGTAACAATAAATACTTTAAGTATAAACAAAATGCATCAAAGACACGGGGGATCACCGGTGAATAGAAAATGATGACCACTATGAGAATGTTAGCTTATGGCACTCCTACAGATGCATCGGACGATGCATACCGAATTGTAGAGAGCATGACACTTGAAACACTTGAAAAATTCTGCCAAGCTAAAGTGGATGTCTAGGGGCAGTACTTACGGTCCCCGAACGAAGTCAATATAGTGTGCATAAGAGAAATGCATGGAAGAAGGGAATGGCCGGGCATGTTGGGAAGTCTGGGCTATATGCATTGAGAATGGAAGAATTTCCCTAAGGCATTACAAGTTCGTACAATGGCAAGGAAAGGTGACCAACAATCATTTTGGAAGCCGTAGCATTGTAAGATTTGTGGATATGGCACGCTTTCTTCGGAGTGCCCGGTTCAAAAATGTTAAAGAAATATCTCATCTGTTTAATGATATAGCTCAAGTTCAAGTACCTAATGTAACATTTATCATTGGGAAAAATACTTATAACCATGGCTATTACCTAGGTGATGGCATTTACCTGAAAAAGAGCATCATTGTTAAAACATGTCCAAGTCCATTAACACCTAAACAGGAGAAATTCACGGCAATGTAGGAGTGACAAAGAAAAGATGTAGAATGAGCTTTTAGTTTTTTATAGTCTAGGTTTGCAATGATCAGTAATCCATGTCATTTGTGGTCTAAGAAAAGATGTCTACAATCATGTTTGCCTACATTGTTCTACACAACATGATAATTGAGGATGAAAGAGATATGGATGATGTGTAATAACACTACAAATAGGTAGGTGCTTTGCAACCACTCGATGTATTCCAACACAACACACAAATAACAAAAGAGGAATTCAACATTCATTTAAACCATCAGCTTTCGTTTAGAGATGCATAATTCCATAATAGGCTGCAGAAAGATCTTATGAATCATATATGGAACCATTATGGGGATAATTAGTTATTATAATGCATTTATGTTGTTGTATGCTTCTCCGAACTTGTGTTTTTATTTTATGATTGTATGAAATTATGCAGTGATTATGATTTAGTGCTTTATTTAAACATAATCAGTTTATTGTACTTGTAAGTGTTATTAAGCAACTAGTATTAAAACATCTAAAGTTATCAGATAATGGGAAAATTAGGAAAATAAATAAAACATGCATTCCAGTATAAGTAAATATAGTCGTTGTAATTGTATTATGACCGTTTTATAGCCGTTGGAAGAAAATATGACCGTTTTGTATTCGTTGGAGGAAAGTATGATCGTTGCATAACCGTTCGGGGAGTAAAAACAACTGGATTTTGGGTGTTGTGGGGGTGAGGAGGGAGAGCGCCGTAATTATCGACGCTCTATGGTTGAGTGTCGATAGTTTTGGCACTTGGTGCCAAATCCAAATTCAGGATTGGCCTCTGAATATTAATCTTAATATTACGTCCCTCAACCTTAATTTGTTGGGACCATTTGAAGCTTCAATTAAGAATTAAGAACATGAATTGGCAACTGTTAGAGTTGCTCTTACATAAGCTTTTGCCATTGGGTACAAGTCTGAAAAAGTTAAGCAAAGTGGCTCTAAATTGCATAATATCGGTTCATATGGCATGTACTATATATATATATATTGCTACGGCATGCGCTTCGCACGTAATCATGTTATACGTTTTGCATATGAATTGCTTTTCGTAAACAAACTGTATATGTTTAACATATTTAAGAATAATGATCAACATGAATATTTAGTTAGCTTTTTCTATCAAAATTACATGTTGTCAGCTTGAATACTTACTTCTAAGTTGCAATATCTTTTTTAGTTAATTTTAAATTTTATTTGTATTATTAATTAGTAAAGGTTGATCTTGTAATAGAATTTTGTTAGATCTGTTTGAAAATAATGTTGAAATTTCTTATTATTTGGTGGAAGATAGTTTGAATTTGTAAAGAAAATGTAATTATTTGATTTGATTTTTAAGGGATATTATAGGGAGTTGGTTAGATATGTCTAAAGCAATTGTAAGTAGATTTTATCATCTAGTTTATTGGGAAGATCACATGAAGTAACAATTTAATATTTAAAATTTTACATTTAAGGGTATTTTGGAAAGTGTGTGGTCAAACCAAAAGTTTGTGCTTTCAAGACAACTATTAATGGTAAATGTAAAAATATCATTAAGTTTTATGTTTTCCACGCATTCCCCAAAGAACTTACAATGACAAAATTTAAATTAAGAACTTTAAATCAGCATGACATAACAAAATCAATACTTAAATCTCATCACAATACTAAAAAGAGGCATGTTCCGAACTTTGATTATTTCTTAATGTTGTCCTTTTGTTAACAAATAAATTTCTGCATTTTCTCTTGGCTTCTAAGCTTTCAATGAATTATATATTTTTTCATGAAAAAATTAGAAGTGACACACTTGCCTTATTACATTCAAAATTCTTATTAAATAGCTGAATGGCATGCATACCAACTTCAATACTCTATTTATGTCTTTATTACTTAATTTAAATCTCATAGTATTGAGATTGTTGTTCACATCATTAAGATATGTCTTTATTACCATTTTCTTTAAATCTTACTCTACCCACCCAACCTCTTCTCTTCTTTAACTCTGCAGCCTCTTAAAAAAATACCTGCTAGGAAGAAAATATGATCTTGATTAAAAGATTATATTTAACAATATGTTCCTACTTTAAAATTACCTTCTAGAAAGAGACCTAGATGATTTTTGCCATGTAAGAAAAGAGACCTGCGTTAGTAAATGATTTCCCAAAACGTGCATAGGGTGCCAAGAGACACACTAAGGCAATGTCGACTATGACCCTTCTAAAAGATCGGCTGAATAAAGCTCAAAGTCTACCCAAAAACCCTTTCCTCTCTCTAGGACATAAACAAATATTGCATGGCATGAATCATTGAAAATCAAATTGTTCTAAAAATTGGATCAAATTCAACTTTTCTAACCTGCCCTCTATGGATAAGTCTTAATTGATATGAAATCCATAAGCGAGCAGGAAAAATCCAATCATACAACTACTCTAGTAAGAAGGCTAACCATCAGTATGCATCAAACGTGCAAATATAAATGAAAATGCTTGCTGATAGGTCACCAGAGATTCAAAGGTAAATTTGATCTAGGTAGCACTTGGATTAAACTCCCTAGCACTATATATTCATTCAACGGTGATTTCACATTCCACATAATTAAACCTGTCTTTCATTATAAAATGATTGTAATATCATTTAAGTCAAATTCCACTCGTACACAAAAGTGGAGAAACAAAAATTAGGTACCTTGATTTCTTTTTTTAAAATTAGGCCACGGCAAAACAAACAACTGGATATAAGCATGAAATCAATAACTCTTTAACTTTAAAAATCAATTCTTGACAACAGATATATAAGCATGCAAAAGAACTTATGTAAACTGCAAGTTGGCAAAGTGAGAACTTGCAATACGTTAATGTATCAATTTGTTTATGCAACTCTTTTATGTCCACTCCAAACTAGTGTTATCAAGACCGGACCCTACCGCGGTTAACCGTCGACCGTCTACCACCAAGGTCCGGAGAAGATTCAAGCCGTAAGTATGTCAGAACCGCCGATCCAACCTCTAAACCGCAGGTCAAACCGCTCAATTGGACCACTCAAACCTTCTTTTACTGGAAAATGCTTTGTCAAAGTTAATCTACCCCCAAAAACTTAAACCTTAGATCTGAAATTTCTAGATCAGCAGCCAATAAGCATCGTCAGGCGCCACCTCCGGCTTCGATCTGAAAATCTGGTGCTTAATTGTGGTCAACTGGTAACAATTTTCAGACTTATGAGTAATTACATCGATAATTGGATGTTAGATGAATTATGGGGTTAATTTTGTGCATAGATTTAACTGAGCGGTTGTAAAATGATAAAAGAGTCATTGAATTGGGTACGATTCCTTATATTAGTTCATATCCCAGGGTCAAACTGAAACTAACAAGTGGAGCTAGTTATAATTCTTGAAATAATGCTAATCTCGTTCATTTTTTGAGCTGTTTAATGTATTATGATTCAACCTGGATGAATTTATTGTTTTGTAAAATAAGATTACAACCGTGTAATGATGTTATGGTATTCATCTAATATTCATGTTTTTATTTTTCGACGAAGGTTTCATGCGACCTCCAGTATTGATATATTCTGCAGTATTGAAATATTAGCTTGTTATTTTCTGTTGTTTTGTCTATTTAAAACGTATTAATTATAAAAAATAAAAAATAAGAAAAATGTACGGTTCCATCGATCCGACTGGTCGGACCTTGAAAACCTTAAACCTTGGATCATCGCGGTTCGATCGACGGTCCAGTCATGATAACATTGCTCCAAACCTTGTATTTCCTACGTTTATATCAAAAAGAATAACTATAATAAAATACACGAAAACTCTTTCTTCTGCTTTCCTGTAGCCTGTTGTCTATTGTTCCCCTTTTTCTTTTTGGCTTGCTCTAAGTATCGGCTCGGCTCTTGGCTATTGTTTTCAACCTAGAAATTTGGGTATGAAGTAGGAACTTGCGGTAGGTGATTTTATAATTTGGAGTACTTTTAACCGTCCTTGCCCTTCGATCGTTGTTATTTCTATAGCTATTAGCAAGGCGATTTCTGATCTTCTATCTATTGTTCTCACCTGAACATTTTCTATTGAGGTTCATTTGGGGGATCTGAGTACTTTTGCTGCATTACTGCGACATTGGTACATGGTGGTTGAGTAGCTTTTCATGGAGTTGACTCCAGTGTACGCACGGTCTTTGGCTTCATATCCCTTTTCGGCTAGGCAGCAGGTTGTTGGTTCTAATTCTGGTTCTGGGGAAGCGCCATCTTCTAATGGAAAACATGGCAAATGGGATTTCACAACTCCTTTTGTTTCCAGTCTATCATTTAGGGGAGTTGATTTTTCTCCAGCTAAGCATGAGCTTTGGGCATCGCCCACTGATTTGTTGTTTTGCTCCTTGTTTTGCAGTGGATCTTATGGTCCACTCGCCTTCACTGGCCTATGTCTGGGAAGATCTCACATTGGGGAGGTGGTGGCGCCAATCCGATCTCTTCCTTCGATTAAGCCTTTGAAGGTTAGCCAAGTTAGCTCGGTCTGGGTGGATGATTCTGTTGGTAGTTTTTGCCCTGCTATGCGTAAGCGTCACCATCGACATAAACGAAGATCTGCTGTTTTAGTCGGCGCTTCGGCGAAGACCGTTCTTGATTCCGAGTCGTTAGTTCTTTTTGGCTCTCGGCTTGTATCAGGTTCTGGGTTAGCTGACCTCAACTGGCGATGTAGAGGCGATTATGAGGCGTCAACATCAGTGTCTTGGGAAGTTGGCAATCTTTTTTTGCAGCCTCTCAAGCCTAGTGCAGTAAATGTGGCTGTTAGCAATTCTGAGGAGGACTGTGATCAGGTTGCTTTGGGTCATTGGCTTGCTCTTTATCGGTTTGCGATGACGAGGTTTTGGTTGGGGAGATGGATGTTGTTGGATTAGCATTGGCTAGATTGGAATCTTTTGATGGGGAAATGCACATCCATGTTGGTCCCCGACGTATATGTGCTGTTACAGGAATAGAGAGACAAGTAAGTTTTTTTGAAAACATGAATTTTGGCTGCTTCTTTTCGGCTGTGCATGATTCAACAAATTCTGGCTCATCACTGAGGAATTCCTGTTGTTACCATGCCTTTCTAGTTTTTTTCCACTTAGCAGTATCCTTGTGCTCTACTATCTTTTTTCTTGTGCCTATATATGGTACTGTTCTTTTTGGTGAAGGTGTGTTGGTTGTGCCATCTGTGCACGGTCTTGTTGAATCATGTGCTTTGTCTAGTTGTCAGTTCATCTCTTATGGCTTATCTAGCCTTTTGTGGCCTCTTGACTTTGTTTTTGTCAACTATCGTTCCTCTTTCTATTTTGGCAGCGTATTTCTTGAGATTCTTTTTTGCGTTAGATTTGACTTTCCAGCGGGAATGGTTATATGCTTCCGGCTAGTAATTCAAACTTCTGCATGCTCTCCTTGTTTGGTTGTTGGGTTCATTGGCTGGTTTGTTGTGGGCTTATCTGTACTGGTTTATGTACACATTGGGCTTACTAGATGGGAGAGTCTTGACGAGGCCTTTATTGTGTCTTTGGAGACTCTATTTATATGGTTGCGCCTTGCGGGTTTTCAATGGTTTTGTCTGATGCTTCATATGGTTTTCGGCTTATCGATCTTGGAGGACTTCATGTTATAGACATATAGTGGATCTAGTCATGGTCCACTATCGATTTGCCAGGTGGATTGCCGACCGTTTAAGCCTTCACAATATGTGGCTAGTCTGAGATTGGGAACTTCACCTACTATGCTGGGCTGCCAATCTTATGACAACTCGTCTTTGGTTAAGTTCACACAGGAACTGGTGGTGCGCAGCATTAAATACCCTACATTTTTACCCTCCATATCACTTTCGGTTATCCTCCCATGTAAATCACTAGCAGTTGGTGTTAACCCCGCTTCTGTCTCTTCTTCTGTGCTTAGTTCGGAGTAGATATTCTCTCCTCCTCTCTCCTCTCTCCTTTCCTCTTCTTAGTAAGGCTGAGATAACGATCATTAATGATTGCTTATCTTGTCTTACTAAGAATTCCTATCCCTCTAGGTCTAGCATTTCTGTGTCTGCTCTAGCCTGCGGTGCAAGTCACACTCTGAAGTTTTCTGTTTTCACTAGTTAGGCCGAAATTCCGAGCATCGCGTCATAGTCTAGGAACGGTCCCTCGTACCCCTCTACCATTCGCAAACGCTCTATAGCGACGTTCAAGCAGATCGTTAGATCTACTCGACATACGCTGTATTTTATCTGAGCTATGCGTTGTGTCTCCTTTCTATCTCCTTCCGCCTGTGTGTCTTCTTTTTGTGTTTTGCTCTTGATGGCGAATTTCGTTTTCTGGAACATTCTAGGTATAGGTAATGATGCATCGATCGCTAGACTCAAGCGCATGGTTAAGAAGCACTCTATCTGCTTAATAGCACTTCTGGAACTATTAGTGGGACCGGAGGCGATCACCAAGACGTTTTATCTCTTGGCTTTGGTGGTGCCTTAGCCAACGTGTCCGACAAGGTTTGGATCGTTTATTCTAATGGCGCTGTCGTCCACCCTGTATTCGATTCAAATCAACTGCTCTCAGTGGCTTGTTCGATTCCCTCGTTCTCCTCTTCCTTTCTGTTCTCTGCAGTATACGCTAAGTGAGAGATTGGACCTTTGGTCCGATATACTCTCTCTATCCGACTTAGGCTTTCAGATTTCAGTCTTGGGTAGCGACATTAATGTTGCCGCCAGTAAATCTGAAAAACATGGAGGCAATGTCGTCAACCGAATGGCAGTTGCAGATTTCAATGCCATCATCATCAGTTCAGGCCTTTCTGAAATTTCTTTTGTAGGCTCGGCCTTTACTTGGTGTAACAACCAAGACAGGCCAAACTGCATTCTCTCCATGCTTGAAAGAATCTTCGCTTCTGAAGGGTGGTTCAGCATACCCTTCACATTCTCTATCTCCCATCTGCATCGTACTTTATCGTACCATGCTCCCTTACTACTTTGCTGTTCTCCCCTTTCCCTATCCGGCCCATCCTCCTTTAGATTCTAGAGTATGTGGAGATCTCACCATGCATTCCATAATGTCGTGGAAGACTCCTGGAACTCCCTAATGCATGGCCCCCCATGTGTGGTGTTTTATCGTAAGCTGAAGCGTCTCAAGGCTTGCCTTAAGGCATGGAATATTCTTGTTTTCTTGAATATCCTCAACCACGTTCGGGCAACCGAAGAAATTCTTGTTCTGGAAGAGGCGTCTTTTGATGAGGATCCTTCTTCTGCCAACATGGAGGCATGGGCGATGGACCAACTTGCCTTCTCATTAGAGCTTCGTATTGAGCATGACCATCTTCGCCAAAAGGCGAGGATCAAATGGATTGTTGAAGGAGTTACAAACTCCAAGTTTTTTCACTCTTCTATCCATAAGAAGAATAGTCTTCTCACGATTCTCTAGATCCAGAGCCCTGATCTCTCTATGGCTTCTACCCCGGATGAAGTCATAGAAACTATTCTGTCCCATTTCCAGTCCTTCCTTAGCTCTCCCTCTGTATCTGTTTCTGACCTGTCTCTGTTTGCTTTTATTCCTAGACTAGTTCTCCCTTCGGATAGCTCCGATCTTACTGCTCCGTCTACCTCAGATGAAATACGTGCTTGTGTATTTGCTCTAAGCAAGGACAATGCGAGTGGGCCAGATGGTTTCAATGGGGATTTTTACAAGAGTGTGTGGCTGGTTTTTCGGGAGGACTTTTGTCTTGCTGTTCAGTCCTTTTTCTCAGGTGGAGGTCGAGATCTTTGGACCTCCACCAACTTAGTGCTAATCCCTAAATGTCAACATCCTAGCTCTTGTGCTTATTTCCGCCCGATCAACTTGTGTAATTTATCAAACAAGGTCATCTCTAAGGTTCTAACCTCTAGGTTAGCACCTTTTGTCAAGCGTTTTATATCTTCTTCGCAGGCTGGGTTTGTTAAAGGATCTTTGATCACTGATAACTTCTTGTTAGCCCAGGATCTGGTCTCTCATATCGATAAGAAGGTCCGAGGCTCAAATGTGATTGTTAAGTTGGATATAGCTAAGGCTTATGACCGCATGTCTTGATTCTTAATCATTAAGATTCTGAGGGCTTTCGGATTTTCGGAACCCCTTATCGATGTTGTTTGGAGGCTCATCTCCAATTGTTGATTTTCCATTCCCATCAATGGATCGACCACCGATTTTTTCAGGTCTAGAAGGGGTCTTCGACAAGGAGACCCTCTCTCTCCTTCTCTGTTCGTCATTGCTGCAGAGTTTTCATTCACGGACTACACTTTCAAACAATAGCTCGTCATATTCATAGGTTCTGCATCCTTAGGGGCTGTCCTCTCATCTCTTCCTTGTCTTTCGCTGACGACATCATCATATTTACTAATGGTTGTTGTAGATATATTCGTAGCCTGGTGTGTCTTATCCGGTAGTATGAAGATGCTCTGGGCAACTCGTTAACACATCTAAATCCTGCTTCGTGCCCGCGAAAGACCTGACTCGGTCAGATCGACCTGGATCGCGATCTATACTAGTTTCAAGGAGACCTCGCTTCCCCTTCCTTACCTCGGTATTATATTATATCTAGGCAGGAAGCTTAATTCCATCTTTGATCCCCTCACTGACAAAGTTAGGGGTAAGATCGTTCGTTGGAATGCTACCCTCCTCTCTGAGGCTAGCAGACTGGTTCTCATTAAGTCTATCCTTGACTCTATGGGATCTCATATCTTTGCTGCGATGACTCTCACTACTTCCTTCTTTCGTTCTTTCCGATATTTGGCTTCTTCCTTTTTCTGGGGAACCAAGGATAACTGTAACACCCCACGTCCATTAATGTCACTCACAAAGGGAATGCATTAACTTCCATGGAGGTTATAAGTGAATATAGAACAGGAAAATTACAACAAGACAGATAATAAATAGTACTTGGAAATCAAAAACTTCATTTTATTGCAGCGGAAATTAAACATGTTTGTTACATCATAAAACCATAGATCATAACCAAGTACAATATCCATCTTCATAAAAACAAAATACATAATCCCATTACATAAATAGCCATTAAAAAGATAACAAGCTGGGCTTTACTTCAACGATCCAAGCTTTCCAAAGAGAGATGAAGCAATTCAATCAAACTCCACTAGAGCTGGGCCCAACCTGAGGACCTGGAGGGGGAAAAAGGATAGAAATAGAGGGGGTCAGACATAAAGTCTGGCGAGTATGATAATTCTAACAATACTATTATCAAAATAACTAGACTAAGGCATAAGCTGGAAGACAAGTAAATGTCTATGAACTCTTAGGAAGATAAAGATAGCGTTTAAGATAACGTTAAAGATAACGGTAAAGGCACACCTAATGACTAACGAATGATTACTACACTGCACCGCACATTACTACACTGCACCACACCAGTCACCCTATTGTTTGATCCCACTTGCTTCACACAGAAACTTTATAAATAGCCTTACGTACCCCTAGCTGACTACATAGGTGCCGTCTGCCCCTATCTCCACTAGGTGTACCCCACTACCCACTTTCGATCGGCTCCCTACTCGTAGATACCAGTGCTGGTCCCACAGTGGGGTGTATCACTCCCCTAAAGTGGCAACCCGATACAACTTGAGAACGCACGGCTTATACCTACACGATGCAACAACGTCTTATCTACTAGCCTGGGTCCACACACGCATATGAAACCCGTTGGACTTGCGTTGCCACCGCTCCCCGTTTTAGCCTCTTATAGTCAAACCCAGCATGCGTGTCCCGTCCTCGACTTGGGTCGAGCCCACAAAGATACGTTTGGGATACTGGTCAAAATGGGTCCCTACAAGCTACCCACCTAAGCTTGTCACTAGTATATCCCACTTAACCCTCTTAGTCGTGTTCATTTACATGTGTGTTTGGTTAAGTCGTGTTCACCCCCTAGATTCCTCGTGCCACCCAAGGCACCTACTTAACCCCCATGTCCCACTTTACATGTTTATCTGGTTAAGTATTTCTTAATTCATTCAGGCCATAACCTCATAAAGACCTCTCACATTAGACTGGCATTTATGGCAGCTGGATTTGCTGGGCGGGTCCGGGCAGTCTTACACCATAAAAGAGTCTAACCTCGTGTCTTTACAACCGTTATGCTTTTGTTTAGGCCTAGGACCTCTCACATTGGGCTGACATTTGTGACCACTGGATTTGCCGGGCGGGTCCGGGCAGGTTTACGTCACAAACGATTCCAACCTCGTGTCCTAAGCATTGATTAACACTTAAAATCTTTTACCCCAGTTTTAATAATTCCCTATTCAAATTATTACTTAAGTCAACTTTTAATGATGTCCATAATTGACTCAATTATGGCCATCCACTTATGGCATGCAAAATCATATCAATTGCACCCCAACTTTTTAATATTAAATCCTTAATATTACCCCTACCCCACGTTTATATGTTCGCTTATTCAACGCATAATATAGGCTAGACTTGAATAGTCTAACACATAGCACAAAGATAAATTAACATATAGACAATTAAAGTAAATCTAATCATAATAGGGGTGAAACTTGCATAAACTACACATGTTAAGGATCAAAAGGTGTCAACTTGTTAAATGTCATAATTTACATGATATGATCATCGCCCAAATCTATACATAAACTTGCATATGGGGTTTTTAGGCAACATAATGATGGTGTGAACTAGCAAAGGATATTACATATGTCATAACATAATTCTATATGTCATAATAGATGTCTTGGCATATGTTCATAACTTTCCTAATCAATCTAACTTGCATATGTGACTTGTCATATAGATCAACATAACCCAAACATGATGATTTAATTAATATGAACTAACTAGCATAGATGGTAACATCATGGCCTTTTTAACATGTATGATTCATCACAACTTAGCATAGAAACTTTCAACATACATAACATCATCATAGCATGATTTACAACATATAAGATATCATCATCACATAACATTGGATTTACAATATACATGATAGCAAAAGGGGTTTACAACAACATATATGATAATTCACATCATCTACTCGTAATCCATTCATAACTCAACCTAATTAAAATGATAATAATCTTGTTAAGATCATCATACTCACAATTTAGAGAAGAAAAGAGAGAGTTTTGCTTTGCTTTAGGGTTGAGAGAATTAGAATTGAATTTGCTTTTCTTCTTTCTTAGTTGGCGGCGGCTCCATTGATTTCCATGGCGACGGTAACTATTCTATTTTAATTAGGTTTAGGGTTAGCATTAGGATGTATTTATAGGTGTAGGAAGTTATTTAGGACCATTAGATTAACCCTGAACCATGAGAACCAATCAAATGCAAAATCTGCATTTGAGCGAATCGGCCCACGGGTTGACAGCCAAACACCCTGGATTAACCCCTAGTCGACCCAGCGGTGCTTGGGTCGACCTCAAAAATGGGGCGGTTCGGTTATTTCCCCTCCCAATTCGCTATTTTGAACTTTTTCGCATATTTATTTATTTAATTTTTAATTTATATATATATATATATATCAATATATATATTTCTCTACGCAACCCATTTCACTTAATTCTTTTCTAAAAATTAAGTATACTTTAATTTGTGAATTTTAATGTTATAAAATTACGGGGTGTTACAATAACGCTTCTCGACACCACTGGATTTCTTGGAATTTCATTTGTCATCCCAAAAGCGAAGGAAGTCTGGGTCTCTGCATTCCTAAGGACATCTGTTCGGCTTTTGCTTGCAAGCTATGGGTGAGGTTTGGAATGAACAACTCCCTCTGGATGACGTTCCTTCGAGTTAAGTATCATAGGCTTTTTGGGTCGAATTTCACCGGTATCCCATCCTACGCTAGTGAGACGTGGAAAAGGATGCAATCTGTGAAAGCCATAACAGATGCTCGTAGTAATGGGACCGTTTGGGACGACAGTCCATTCTCCATTAAAACGACGTGGCATTCGGTGAGGGATCCTGGTCCACGTCTCAATCTTTTCTCTTACATAAGGAATGTTTGGATTCCACCTAAGGTTTCTTTGTTTATGTGGAGAACCTTGCATGAAGGGTTATGAGAACCTCCAGCGAATCGGCAACCCTTTCGTGTCCCATTGCAGGTGTTGCAGCAATGGATACTCGGAATCCTCTTTCCATTTGTTATTCTCTGATACTTATGCCATGTTTGTTTGGAATTACTTCGGGAATCTGATGGGTTTCCGAGGTAATGCCACCTCGCTTGAAGGTTCGCTGAGATTCTGGTGGTCCGATGTCTCAGGTAAATCTTTCTGCTCGACCCTGCTTCATCTACTCCCCTGTCTTGTTTGCTGGCACATTTGATGCTCACGGAATAAGGAAATTTTTGACGAAGTGGCTATGGGTCCTCCCAACATTATCCGGAGAGTAAGGAACAATGTTTTGCTTGCTTTTTGAGGTAGGCCTTTCAGCGGAGTTATTGGCTCTCGGTTTGGGAGTTTGGCTGTTACCTTTGATGTCTCATCAGTTTCGGCCACTTCCAGGGCATGTATTGGTTGAGTGTTGCTTACATGAGTTCTGCTTCTACTGCCACTTTTTCGCACTACCCCCTTATCGATCTTGTTCCGTTTATTAGTTATGCAGGATCCGGATTATAGGTTATTGGCATTGGTCTGTCTAGACAAGGGTTCGTGATTTCATAGATTTTACCTTGGGAGTTTACTGAAGCATGACCTGGTTTATAGGATGGTCTGGACAGGCTAAGCAGATGGGACATGAGCTTTTGATTGGAGCAGGTTGGCTTGGACTTCCATCTTCTCAGGATGAGGTGTTATTCAGCTCTATCGGACCCTATGTCTTGGGTTTTTTTGGACGTCTTCTGCTACTCTTCTATGTAGAGTCTGGTGCCCTTCCGCTTATCTTGGAGTTCCTTTATAGTTAGAGATCATGCTCACTTCTACCCACCTTCACAGGCTCCGATAGCTTGTTTCCTTCTTATTTTTATTTCAGCTTTGTATTTTTCACTATTTTGGCAAAGGTTTTGTAGTTATCTATAAACTACAAACCTGTTTTTGTAAGCCATTGGAGGAAGGCTATTTTTCTCCATATTAGTATATACTTTTCCTTTGTAAAAAAATAAAAAATACACCAAAATAGAAGAAAGACATGATTTGACGTAAAAATGAAATTTACCTATTGATGTCTGAAATGAAGGCAGAGGTAACAAAGGTAATGGCTAGCCCTTTGGTTCCAAACCAACTAACACATCCAAACTTTGGAACTTAACAAAAACCTAAATAAAATCGAGCCAAAACATCAACTAGTCTGCTTCCTTGAAAGTAGCACGAGGATTCCTCATGCTTCTATCACCCAAACAATCCTTCAAACTTGCCTGATTGGGGAAGAGAAAACGCTGAATCCACTGATGAGATTCTCGTTGAGAATCTGGAAAGAAATAAGGGAGATGTAAGGCATGGTTGATCGGATTGCATGGTCATCGCCTTGGGCAAAGCCGCCTACGACGTAAGCAAGCGGAAGGAAGAGTCCAACAACAATATTGAGTATGACGTAAAGTATGAAGAAGGTAGAGCCTTGGAAGATCTTAAAGGATGTGAGGGTAGAGGATGGGTGTAACATCCCATGTCCGTTAATGTCACTCACAAAGTGAATGCATTAATTTCCATAAAGCATTATAAGTAAATAGAACAGAATATTACAAGACAGATACATAAAGTAGTACTTGAAAAATTTATAATTTTGTTACAGCAGAAACAAAAGTTAGTTTGGTTACATCTTTCAAAACCACAATCTCGGAATTCAAGTAGATAAATATCAGTCTTGTACAAATGCCTTCAGAGCACGTAATTTTAAAGCCATAATCCCCAACAGAAAATGCCATAAATAGGTAGAATCAAAGCCAAGCAATACTTCAAGCACTCTAGCACTTCAAGCAGAGAAAAATCTAAGTCAAGCTCTTACCTTCCCAACCTGAGTACCTGAGGGGGGGGGACGGAAGAAAAGAGGCGAAACAAACTAGGTCAGACATACGTCTGGTGAGTCCAGTGACTTCCATCATATAAACAGATAACAGTATCATGACATGTAAATAAAACTGGATGAGAGATAGCCGTAACAGGAGTAGCAGGTTAACAGAAGAAACACAATGATATTGGCTAAGTTAAGCTCTTATTTTTCATTTCTCTGCACTAATACTAGTATAACAGAATTAGGTGTTGTCCTATTGTCTAGAAAGAAAACAGAATGGTCTCTTCAAGAACACGATGCTAGAAATGGGCCTTTACCAACCGAACAGAGACAGATGGTACAGAAACAGAATCAGGAATGAAATCAGAGACAGAAACAGTATAATCCCTATGGAAATAGAATATTAGAGTTAGGTGTACACTATTAGCGGGCCTTTACCACCCCAAAATATGGTACCATACAGAAACAGACAGGTGTTACCACCCCAACAGAAACAGGCGGTACCCCAACAGAAACAGACAGAACTAAGTGTACCCTAAATTCTACCCCAAGAGATCTGCTCCCTAATACATAAATACCCTGTGCCGGCCCCACAGAAGGGTGTATCACTCCATAAAGTGGCAACCTATAGACACTGAACTATTTACAGATGTCACAGTGTCTTACATCCTCAGAGCAGACCGAATCCATGCAAGCATATGACCCGGTTGGAATGCGCCATCAACACCCCTCGCCATTATCAAAGTGAACCTCTTACACTTAGTTCAGTAAGCATTGCCGGACCCCTCTTAGTGTTGGGTCATAGTTTTGATAACAGAAAGGGTTACTGACTAATATGGGTCCCAAACAACAGACGACACGAGCAATTATACCTCCTAACCTTGTGTCCCCAGACTAACAGATTTCAGATTAACTTGTTTACATATTTCAGATGTACAAAGTTTAGATTAACTAGTTTTCTGATCAGACATACAAGTTAACAGGTTTTCAGACTAACAGATCAGATGTACATATTAACAAGTTCTCTGACTAACGGATCAGATATACAGATTAACAGACTTACATATTGTTTTACCTAACTTTGTATTGGGCTTACAGATTCACGAAACGGGTTTATTAGATTCATCAGTCCAGTTGTTTTAACCCAATCCACCCAACACGTTTTAGGTATCATATTTATCTTAGATTTGCATTAATTAAATATTAATGCACAGGCCTCTCACATTAGGTCGGTAGCTTGTGGCCGCTGGATGTGCCGGGCGGTTCCGGGCAGACTTCTGCCACAAGCCAGACCTAACCTCGTGTCTAAGCATCCTTATGCCTTCGACCTCTCACATTAGACTAACAGTTTGAGGTTGCTGGTTAAGCCGGTTGGGTCCCAGCTTGCTTCCACCGCAATTTGAGTCTAACCTCGTGTCTCAGCATTCTTATTTGTAGCTAAAGTTTTCATTCACAGATTATGCCAATATCAGATTAATTATGCCAATTCAACAAATTAACTTCTTTACAAGTTACAGCAGATTATTCAAAGTTCCATTAACATGTTTTGCTCAATTTTAGATCGAGCCTACAGATTACATACCCAAATCACAATATTCAATTCCAACAGATCTAGCAGATTGGGCAATTTAATAGATTTAAACATATCCTAAAGTTCTATTAACATATCTTGCCTAATCATAAATTAAGCCTCATTTTACATGCCCAAATTATGGTCATAATTCTCAACATAACATATGCCCAAATTTAGTTAGATTTTCCACAATACAGAATATTCTCTAAAAGCCCCAAATCATGATATACAATATGAATTATGCCAATTTATAGCCGTTGATTACCGCGTATGTCAAATATCCAAAAATCCGAATTAGGCGTATTCACACTAATAGTTTTCCCTATTTTAATATAGGTATTTTAGGCCTAAGTCACATATCCTTTTTCTTCCAAGTCATAGATCGTCATACAAAAATATGCCCCAAATCTAGCTCTTAAATTACAACATGTATCATGTCCTCAAAATCAGATCTTGAATTATAACATGCATTATGTCCCCAAATTACAAGTCATATGTTGTCATACATTAATTCTCCTTCTTCCAAATCATAATCCGTCATATATAGTATGCCTAGATCTAGATCTTAAATTACAACTTATGTTGTGTTCTTAATTTAGTCATAAATTAGTTTTGTCCAATTATGCATCATTCAATATTTTCCCTAAATTTAGCATTCGCGTGTCAATCTCTTATGAGATTTGGCTCAGGCTCGTAGTAGCCTGGCTATAAAACAGAAGAAAGGAAGAGATACATAATAGATATAATAAGATAGATCTACACAGAAAAACAGATTTGACAAACAAGGATAAGATGGATCTACACAGAAAAACAGATCTGATAAACAAGAATAAGATAGTTCTCCAATTCACATTTATACCCATGTCAACATCATAATTAAATTTCATATCTGAAAATAACTGTACTCACAAAATCGTGGTTTAAGAAAGAGAAGAACGATTCTGGGATCTGATTTTCTGGAGTTGATTTAGCTTTCTGTTGATGTAGGCGTTGATTTCTTATCTTTATCTTCTCTTTTGAATTGATTGATTAGGTTGGAGGCTAGGTCACTTTAGGTTTTAGGAGCATGGAGGCACCATTCTTCTTTGTTAATGAATTAGGGTTTTGGTTTAGGGTCCTTATATAGTTGTAGAGAGTGTTTTAGGACCATTAGATTAACCCTGAACCATATGAACCAATTAGATGCCACATCTGCCTTAGAGTGAGTCGGCCCATGGGTTGACAGCCAAACACCCTGAATCAACCCCTAGTCGACCCAACGGAGCTCGGGTCGACCTCAAAAATGGGCCGATTCGGTTATTCCCCCTCCCGATTCGCTATTTTGAACTTTTTTGCATATTTATTTTTTTATTTTTATATATATATATATATATATATATATTTCTCTAATATGCATACAAACTTCAAGGCTTAATAACATCTTCATAAGGTATCCGTTTTATGCAAACCAAATGTCTATCTTGACCCAAAATTTTGAAACAAACATAATAGCGCAACCCATTTCACTTAATTCTTCTTCTAAAAATTAAGTATACTTTAATTTGTGAATTTTAATGTTATAAAATTACGGGGTGTTATATTCTCCCCTCTTTAAAGTATTTCATCCCCGAAACCTCCAAGTTAAGAAGAATGTATCCTACTATCCAATAATCCATCTACTCAACCATCATCCACAAGCATCCATTGTCCGTAAAAGGTTTCTAATGCCGTATGAACATATGCAGAGTGTGTGTATTTGTTTCTTATATAATGCAAAATCAGGCAGTCTACTGATCTAGTTAACCTCCTTAATGCGAATTATGTTAGTGCCATGAGTCCAATTATGTATGCAAGAAATCCTATTTGATACACATCATTTCTATATGAGTGCATAACCATTCATCCAAATGCAACATCCATGTGATGAGTCAATCATTTTGTATCCACAAAAATTGAAAAATGTACACATGCCCATATGCAGTATGAGAGTATTTTTGAGCCGATCTAGTGCCTAGTGTATGTATATGCAACCGCAAGCAACCAATAGCAACCACTTGCATCCACTTGCAACCATCAAACATAACATGTCTCAAACACATGTTTACACCCATTAGTTTCTACCTAAAGGTCGAAGATTCGATCGATAGGATTCAGCCGAGTGATAGAAGCAATTATAATTAAAACAAAAGTTCTATTCCCATTAGACATTGGTTAAGGGAATAAATCCCTAAGTATCAACCCCAAAGACCGAAATCAACATCAGATTGATACCCAGAGAATTACTCCCATTAAACAATGTCAAAACTGGAAATATACTTCATGCTTCGAGTAAAAACCCCTATCCTTTTCAGAAATATTCAGATACTTATAGACTACTTGTACAAATCAGATTATCAAATAATTATTAGGAAACTAAGCATGATAAAACCCTACCATATCCCACAAAAACCAGAATGTATGCGTCACAGTCAACTTAACGCTTAACACAGATACCATCAAAACCCAACGTATCACGAACAGATGAGTCGTAACCCTTTTGGGGTTTGAGACTATAGTGGGATCAGAAACAAGACTAGTATTAAAGTGCAGAGTCTCAATTACAGAATCAAAATGCCAGAATCAAAAAGAATTTTAACTCAATAATCAGATAAGGAAATTAAACCTTCTATAGAAATTTTCCTATCTTTATCCTATCCACCAGCCACGAGAGCATTCACCTGCACTCCAGAAGTAGGTTCTGCCCTTGCCCTCGTTTCTTCGGGCAGTCCCTAGTGACGTGTCTCATTTCTCCACAGTTGAAGCGAGCACCCTTCCCACTACAAGAAAAACCGAGATTAGCGACAGAATTTTAGCAACGGAAAATTCCGTCACTAATTAGCGGCGGATTTCCGTGGGCTTTGTAAGAGAAAATATTTTGGATTTTATATGTCATCTTATTATAAATTATTACCGTCGAATACTAATTCTGTCGCTAAATCAATGGAAATTGCAGCTCTTTACTATCATATAATATTTGACGCTAAATTCCATTGCTAATAGAGTCGGATTACCGTCGACATAATTTTGAAGCTATTTTCCTGCAGTTTTCCAAGGGATTTGAAACGAACTTTTATATTTTTTATTTATTAAATGTTTTAAATTTGTGTTATTACTTAGTAATTTATTAGTAAATTTAAATTTTAAATAATTAATGTTAATAATACATTAGTAATTAATAATAAATAATAACTATTAGAAGTAAATAAAATTCAATAGTTAATGCTGATTTTTTTTATGAAAATTAATGCTGATTAATTATTAATTACTTTATAATATAAATAACAGGTAATATTAATTAATAAAATATGTTGTTGTTCGATGTTTATTAAATTTGTTTTGATAATCAATGATTATTTAATAGTCTTTAACAAGATTAATTAAATTAATATCAAGAAATTATTAATACATATTTGCTTTTAAGAAATTGATTGGTATGTATTATTTGATAAAGTTATATGTCTAAATCAGGGTTTTAGGTCTAACGATTTTGTCATGTTGTAGGTCTAATTAATAATGAAATTTAATTATTATAAAGTTATATTTATAGTTTATAATTAAATAATTAAGTAATAGTTAATAAATAATGTCTAATAGTCAGTATTAAAATTTTAAAACCAGGTGTTTAGTTGGTTCAAGTGTTGTATTTCTTGTGTTGAGGTAGAAAAGAAGCTGGTGTCCTTTGCGTCCATAACAACAAAAATGGCAAAACAGAAACTTACATTGTTTAAATGTTTTTTCACAATAAAATCACCTTTTTACAATGTTTTTTTTCGCAATACCAATAACAAAACGTTGTAAAAAATGTAATTTTACAATGTTCTTGACAAAAATGTTTAAAAATCTTATGTTTTCATAACATTTTGTTTAGAAACATTGTAAAATATAAACTTTTACAACGCTTTCATATAACACCGTAAAGTATGAAGTTTTGACAATATTTATTACTAATGATTATCAATTAACATTTTAACAACTGTTTAAAAGGTTATAAAAACATTGGTTCCAACTACAAGGATTAATTATTGATAATTTATAATAAAATGATTATAAATAAATAATTTATAATTTATAACTCATAATTATTGTTTATAATCAGTAGATAAATTTAAATTTAATATTTTATTATGATTAATTATGAATAGTTAGTAAATCATAAATAATAATTTATATGTTAAATCTTGTTTGCTCCAAACATGAAAGTATGAAACTTTTGGCACCAACGACCCATTTTTTGGCTCCAACCCCGAAACATAACTTCGTAAGCCACGTTTTTACTGAACCATTCTCCTTCCTTCTCTCACTACTACACAAAAATCTGGTCCACTTCAATAGCTGCTTCACACAGTTTCCCCAAAAAATATTGGGACTGGATAAAAGCATCACTGGATCTGATGGAGGGGTACTGGCGAAGTCATAAATCTGGATCTGAGGCTGAAACTGAAGGCGGAAGAAAGAAGCTCGATGCGGAGGAAAAGTGGGTGAACAGGATTGAAACGCGAGGACAAGACTGGGTACCGAGTAGCAAGGCGGCAGAAGAACAGTGGATACGGGTAGAAGAGAAAAGAAAACCGGGAGGGTGGATTAGGTGTAGATGAGGCGGAGGAGAGGTAGGATGAGAGCGAGAGGAGCACGGAAGAATAGGGCACGATGGTGGATACAGGGATTACTAAAATAATAATTAAGAAGCAACAATAATTAATAATAAAGGTTAATAAGTAATCTATAATAATTAATGATTAATAAGTAATTTTTAATAATTAACAAGTAAAATTTATTATCAAGTATCTAAAATTTAATAATTATAGTTGATAATTATGTTTAATACGTATTAATTCAAGTATGAAATTATTGCCTTTGATAATTAGTGATTAATTAATAACTAATCAATTAATTATCACGAATTAATTAATAATTATTCAATTAATAATTTATAAATAATATTTACTATTAATAATAGTAACTAGCAACTAATACGTGAATTTTTTTTACAATGAATTTGATTATGATTTCATATAAATCAGTTTAGTATTCCTCATCGTGGAGCTATTCATAAAGTTTAAATAAATCTATAGTTCAAAAACTAAAATATTCCTGTAGTTCAAAAATAAAAATTTACAATAATAATTGTTATTCTTTGGTTTGTTTACTGCAGGAAGCTCTATCACTACAACAAAAACACCATTTTACAACTGTAGCTTTACAACTGCTGCAAAATAGTAGTTGTAATAAAACGTTTTTACAACTTTGTTATGAGAGTTGTAGTAAACTTATTTCTAACAACTGTTTTACTTTGTCAATTGTAATATACTATCTATTACCACCTTGCTATTTTGTCAATTGTCAATAATGCTTATTTTTACATTTTTTTTCTTCTTCTGTTAACCGTAAAAGACGCTCTGCTCCAACCCAAATTTTATTTTTGGCTCCAAAATCAATTTTTCGGCTCCAAACCAAAATTTTCCGCTCCAAACTAAAATTTTAACGTATATTCACCGCTCCTTGTTAACCTAAATTTACTTTCCCCAAATTTACCTAATTCCTCCGTGTTTCGTCTTCTTCCTCCATCCAAAATACTCAAGCCAGCCCACCACCCGAAAACCCAAGCTCCATCTCCGGACCGTGCCTTCGCCTTGCTTCTCCATCCGCCATTGAAGACCCTCCCATCGGCCCTTCGTTGCATCTTCCAATGCTCCTTCTTCAGCCTTGCACCTCCTCACAGATCTGAACCAAAGCATGCCACCGTCGCACCTAAGTTCCCCCTCGCCTGAACCCGACCACACATCTGAAACCTAGGCTTGAGCCACTCTGCCTCCAGACTGACCAACAAAGTAGCCTTTTCATAGTTGGATTTAGTTTTCTTCTCTTTGTTTCGAAACTGCTCCCCTCATCGACGACCGGAAAGAATTTCGACCCAAGCAATTTGTTGTTGTCTGATTGGTCTGTATTGCAGCTTTGCTATTATGCTGTTTTGGGTTTCATATGTTTTGTTGTTTGCTGATGATGCTTGTTGAGGCATACACTGGCTTTCGTGGTTGCCCGGCGCTAAATCTGACTGGTACGGATTGTATTTTTTTTAAACATCTGCAAGACGCTAGTGCTAAAGTTGAACCTACCAATGGTCAATATTCTAAGACCAAACTTATTCCTTTTATTTGTGTTGCAAACAAAACCTCTGTAGCTGACTAAACAAAAACCAAAATGGAAATTTATACACAAATAGGTAATGAGTCTACCATTACATGCACGAAGTATTGAAAAGTCCACACAAAGGGAAACACAAAATACATCTAGAAATTGGGCATCTATAACTACAGTGACCTTACCCATGGTATCTTACATTGCGCTCTTTTTAATTAGCAACTTTTAAGGATTAACATAAAGATTAATGAGGGGTTGATATCGGTGACATCAACAGGATTTGCGCTAGCTCAAATTCTCAAGAGCCCTGATAAACTCTAGAAAATTTGCTTAGGATCATGTAGAAAATTAATGTTGACCTTAACATCAAACTATCGCAAAGTGATAACATAAAAACCATAAGCTGCATCCAAAGTATTATACTGGGGCTTCTTAGACATGTCTGATAATTCCTTTTTTAAATTACAAACTTTATACAAAGTCTGCCAACTCAGCACATGCCATATTCTTTGCTAACTTGAGATAATTCTTCATTCCTCACCGCTAGAGTGCTGTGCATAGTCACTGTAGCCTCAACTTTAGCACTCATATATTTATTAATAGTATCAGACATATAACGTGAATGTTGAATGCATGCACGTGGATAAAGAGGGAAATATTTTATAGCTGCGTATATGATATTTTGCAACAAGTAGTACTTGGGTGACTTCATGTTTATCTCAAGTAGTTGTGAAACCAAAATTACTATGAATATGTCTTGAAGATACGTTAGATACATGGTATTGCGAATTTATGCCGTGCTATCTTATAATAACAATGTAGAGGTACAAGAGTAGTTTTGCGATTTATCTTCCTATAACAAATGCGTAGAGAAACATATATGTATAAATAATATCAATCACTACTCGCTTAAACTAAGGGTAAAGGTTATTTTGTTAGGATTTTGAGCTCGATATATTATAAATGCATCCTGTAAATACATGAAATTACTTTACCCAGTGCAAATTTGAGAGAAATGTTTATTTATATGTCTTTTGGATCTTTTGAAATAAATTATATGCTTTGATGAAAGCTGCTATTTGAATGAACTCTTATATTGAATGTTGGGTAACTTGTTTTCATGATCAGGCACGTGAATGTTAATTCCACTGCAAGTCACATGCTTCTTTTGACCAAGTTAGTAACACTACCGAAATAAACCTTATGTAATTATGCTACTCGAATATATTCATTAGAATATATGGTTTTCGAATGAAATAACTTAATTTGCTTTTGTTATGCATCTTTATACTAATTGCGTGGTGCCTTAGGAACTCTACTATCAAGTGTTCATTTTTAATGTTGTTCGATTTAAATTTTTTGGCATGCCATTAGTGCAATGTATGTAAGTTGTAAACTTGTAAAGCAAACATATGTTAATGCTATATATGAAAAAAAAGGAAGAGAAAAAATTTAGGCTGCTATTTGGAAACTGTAACACCACTATACAACGTAGAATTCATTTCATACTATCTTTCATATATTCCCGATTTCGACGATCTTATCTATTCTTGAAAGCTAAGAGTATAAACAAAAGCTGTTATTCTATAAAAGTTGTCGTAGTCTCAACTTTAGCACTGGTATATTTATTCTTCCATTGATGGGTTGGTTTGGGTTGTCATTTAACTGTTGGTGTTGTTGTCATTTTTTGACCTGTGTATTTGTCTGTATTTTTATGGAGTTTGTTTCCCATTTTACTGCATTATAGTTGTATGGCAGAGGAGGTCGTGTTCTTTTTCCTAAATGCAATGGTAAGGTATTATTTAAGGAAGCGTATATTTATTTTTGTTTGCATAAATTATTAACAAAAGAATCTTTTTTCAAATAGATATAACGGCCAAAAATATTAATTAATTATTTTTAATAATTAACACTTGAAATAATCCTTTATCCTTACTTAAACAGGCTATTAAAAACGAGTAGGCTTGTGTAATATTTTGAGTTATTAGCTGTCGATTATCCTCATATTAATCTGTCGTTGTTTTAGCTGTAATGTAAATTTCACATTTTTATTTTTGTAATTTGTTTGAAGGTAACTTTGCATGTGTTGGTGAAACTCTAGAGCAACGTGAATTTGGATCAACAATTGATGTTGCTGCTGCTCAAACAAAGTCAATTGCTGGTAATTCTGTCAGTTTATTTGTCTACCCAGTCATGAAATGCTTAACCACTAATTAAGCATTTGGCGATTGATTATTTTACTGTTATGTCGCATTAGATTCACGAAAATTGCCTAAAATCATACCTTAGAGTGATATATTATGACCACCTTATATAGGAAAGTGTTCACTACGTAAAATTAATTAAATTTATTCTTTGTGATATTTTGGTTATGGTAGTCCTTTTTTAACTTGGTTTAAATTTGTCATCAACTCATTGCTTCCTATAAGTACTATTGAAAATTTGTTACTGTAGAAATCCTATTAGATGGCATGCAAGTTAATTTTATTGTTTGTTTATAGCTGTCCAAATCACTTGTATGTTCTGAAACATGTTATTTATTATATTTATCATATAATATGCGAACAGGTACATGAGGGTCTGAGGAAGTGGCTTCGTGAAATGTTAGTGCAAAAGTTGTAGAATCAACTAGGATCATTTATGGAGGTATGATATAATCATATAAATTTTGCACTGCAATCTTATTAGTACTATTTTTCATTTCATTTTAGATAGTTACAACATACATTGTTAATTTGTTATGCTGTAGGTTCTGTGAACGTGGAAATTGTAAAGAACTAACTGGCCAAACAGATTTTGATGGATTCTTTATTGGTGCAGCTTCCTAACTCCTAACCTTAAAAAAAATTACAACTATGTTAAGCGGGACTAACTTTACAACTGCCAAACATTGATTTATATGTGTGTTTGTGTGTGTGCGACCGTGATAACACATAATTATAACTAGTTAACTATACTCATGGATTGTGTGTGTGTGTGACCGTGATAACGTCAATGGGTGTTTGTGTGAGGGTGATGGTGGTGGTTGTTTCCTCTTCCCTTTCGATTGCGTGCATTATAATTATAGATGATAACTGTAATTTCTATGCTATGTTATATCATGATATTATAATTTACTATATTCTCATTACACTTTTTTCTATCATGTTTATCAGATGCAATCCTAATATAAGCTGCCAACTACCAAATGGTTTGCCTTATAGCAATGCTATTACTATAGAGTAAGCAGAAAACCAACCATCGTTTCCTGATATAATGATGCTACTTCTCATGGATTATGCATCATGTACTTCACAAATTCATGCGGTTAATTTTTATTTAAATATTTAGTTTATACGTTTAATTTATGTAGCACTTTGTTTGAGGTTGAAACCGATTTTCAATCTGGATCGAAATTTGGTTTATATGTTTGATTATATTTCTCTCTCGACATGTCGATAACTGTAGAAGTCTGGATTGAGTTCGGTTTTCAATATTGATCGAAATTTGTTACTATCACTGTTCTGTTAAAAACTGATCATGTACAAATACAGTGCAAATTCTATTGCAAAAAAAATACTAAGTTGTTTTTTTTCCTTTGTGTCAGTCCAGCTCTTACCACAATGATTTTGCTGAGTTATGTTTATGTCGATCAGCTCATTTCATCATGCCAGTATCGTTGTTAATATATTGCGTTGCATGCACGTAAAATGGAAGAAAATCAAGATGTTAACTTAGAGATGTTTGGTGTAAGGGTTAGTAGATGATGATGCTCCTGTTGCTAACTACTTTGTGATGGTAAAAAAGAAAGTGAACTTGAGATGTTTACTGTAGCTTGATTGAGAGGAGCTTAGTTTAGAGCATTGGTTTTTTAACTGAGAGTACAATTTTATATGTATTGCATTGATTGTAAATGACATGTATTATATTGTACTATTTTTTGTTAAATAGTAATGAATTTGTGTATTGTATTCATAACTGCATTCTTTATTTATTTTTGTTGGGTTATGCTATTTATTTTATTATTGATAGTTGAACGATGGTATTTGGTAAAGCTATAAGCCAGAAACATGAAAGAATGTTTATTGGCAGAATAGAAAGGGAATAGCGACGGATTACCTACAGAAAACATTTGATTTAAAAAATATTTTGTCCTTAATCCCTTGATAATTAGCAAGGCTTTACTGATGTTTCTGTATAAATAATAAATTATTATAAATTAATTATCCGTCGGTAAATAGTTGGTATAAAAATTAAAATTAAATAAATAAATAAATTTTATTTTTATTATATAATTAGTAAAATGACGGAAAATTGTCGGAAAACTCATGCTAAATTCCGTCGCAAAATCTGACACAGATACCGTCATGGTTTTTACCGACCATACCATTATGCAGGAAATCCGTCGCTAATGCCTGTTTAGCGACGGATTAGAAGCGGAATCTGCCGCTGCTATATGCAGTTTTTCTTGTAGTGTCCTCTTTTTGCAATCCTTGTTCAGATGAGTCAAGCTTCCACAAGTAAAGCACTTTTTCTCCTTCTTATCCTCAGACTTTTCATCCTTCTTTTGTGTTTCCTTTTTGGGCCACGCTTTCTTGTTTTGGGGTCCTTCGAGCTTTTCCTCTTTCTTCTCACTTTTGGCTTCCTCTTCATGCATTAATGTCATGTCAACAAATTTCTCGAAGGTAACCCCCATAGGACTATGGGACATAGCCAACCCATGTAGCGGTTCATTCAAACCTTTAACGAATCTCAAAGCCTTCTTATCAGGTGTGTTCATCAAGTCTAAGCCAAATCTCGCCAATTGGTTGAACTTGTTGACGTACTCCTTTACTGATAAATTCCCTTGCTTCAATGCTAAGAACCTCTCCATGTATAAATTCTCTTCTGCTCGTAAGAGAAATTTCATCTCGAAACTATGCCTGAAATCCCTCCATGTCTTTACTGGATGCTCTCCATTTGTGACCACCCACCAAAACGGGGCTTCGTCCTTCATTAACTAAGCAGCTAGTTGGACCTTCCTTCCGTCTTCTATCTCGAAGATACCAAATAAATCTTCCACCTCCTTAAGCCAATTTCGAGCTTCAACAAACGTCTCTGACCCGTGAAAAGGTTTCCCGCCCATCGCCCGAAAGTCCTTGCATATCTTCGAAAAAGTATCAATGCGTGGAGGGGGAGGAGGTAGAGGAGGAGGAACGTCTGTTGGGCCAGCGGCGATGGCCCTAGCCTCCAGATACCTTTAGAACCAAGTTGGTATTGGTATGCCCTCGGGTATCTCGGGTACCCCAGACATGCTGAAAAGAAAAAGGGAAGAGATTCAAAATGGAGAATCGAAAGAAAGATATATGGCTTTAGGGTATTATGTTTTTCAAAATAAACTCTACTTTTGAAAATGCTTCCTTTTTAAAACCTTTTTGAAAATAGTTTTCAAAAACTTTTATCTAATCTGGTAACCTTCTGCTCTGATACCAAGTGTAACACCCCATGTCCGTTAATGTCACTCACAAAGGGAATGCATTAACTTCCATGAAGCATTATAAGTAAATAGAACATAATATTACAAGACAGATACATAAAGTAGTACTTGAAAAATTTATAACTTTATTACAATAGAAACAGAAATAAGTTAGGTTACATCTTTCAAAACCACAATATCGGAATTCAAGTACATAAATATCAGTCTTGTACAAAAGCCTTCAGAGTACATAATTTTAAAGCCATAATCCCCAACAGAAAATTCCATAAATAGGTAGAATTAAAGCCTAGCAATACTTCAAGCACTCTAGCACTTCAAGCAGAGAGAAATCTAAGTCAAGCTCCTACGTTCCCAACCTGAGTACCTCGGGGGGGGGGGGGGGGGGGATGGAAGAAAAGAGGCGAAACAAACTAGGTCAGACATACGTCTGGTGAGTCCAGTGACTTTCAACATATATATATATATATATATATATATATATATATATATATATATAGATAACAATATCATGACATGTAAATAAAATTGGATGAGAGATAGTCGTAACAGGAGTAGCAGGTTAACAGAAGAAACAAAATTATATAGGCTAAGCTAAGCTCCTTACTTAGTTTTCACTTCTCTGCACTAATACTAGTAAAACAGAATTAGGTGTTGTCCTATTGTTTAAACATAAAACAGAATGATCTCTTCAGGAACACGAGGCTAGAAATGGGCCTTTACCACCCGAACGGAGGCAGACGTACAGAAAAAGAATCAGGAACGAAATCAGAGACAGAAACAGAATAATCCCTGCGGAAATAGAATATTAGAGTTAGGTGTACACTAGTAATGGGCCTTTACCACCCCAATAGACGGTACGAAACAGAAACAGACAGATGTTACCATCCCAACAGAAACAAATGGTACCCTAACAGAAACAGACAGAACTAAGTGTACACTAAATTCTACCCCAAGCGATCAGCTCCCTAATACATAAATACCCTGTGCCGGCCCCACAGAAGGGTGTATCACTCCCTAAAGTGGCAACCTATAGACACAGACCTATTTACAGATGTCACGGTGTCTTACATCCTCGGAGCAGACCGGATCCATGCACGCACATGACCCGGTTGGAATGCGCCATCAACACCCCTCGCCATTATCAGAGTGAACATCTTACACTTAGTTCAGTAAGCGTGCCCGGACCCCTCTTAGAGTTGGGTCATAATTTTGATACCAGAAAGGGTTACTGACTAATATGGGTCCCCAACAACAGATGACACAAGTAATTATCCCTCCTAACCTTGTGTCCCCAGGCTAACTGATTTCAGATTAACTTGTTTACAGATTTCAGATGTACAAAGTTAAAATTAACTAGTTTTCAGATCAGGCATACAAGTTAACAGGTTTTCTGACTAACGGATCAGATGTACAGATTCACAAGTTCTCAGATTAACGGATCAGATATACAGATTAACAGACTTACAGATTGTTTTACCTAACTTTGTATTGGGCCTACAGATTCACGAAATGGGTTTATTATATTCATCAGTCCAGTTGTTTTAACCCTATCCACCCAACACGTTTTAGGCATCATATTTATCATAGATTTGCATTAATTAAATATTAATGCACAGACCCTTCTCATTAGGTCGGTAGCTTGTGGCCGCTGGACGTGTCGGGCGGTTCCGGGCAGACTTCTGCCACAAGCCAGACTTAACCTCGTTTCTAAGCATCCTTATGCCTACGATCTCTCACATTAGACTGACAGTTTGCGGTTGTGGTTAAGCCGGTTGGGTCCGGGCAGGCTTCCACCGCAAAATGAGTCTAACCTCTTGTCTCAGAATTCTTATTTGTAGCTAAAGTTTTCATTAACACATTATGCCAATATCAGATTAATTATGCCAATTCAACAAATTAACTTCTTTACAAGTTACAACAGATTATTCAAAGTCCCATTAACATGTTTTGCTCAATTTTAGATCGAGCCTACAGATTACATACCCAAATCACAGTATTCAATTTCAATAGATCTAGCGGATTGGGCAATTTAATAGATTTAAACATATCCTAAAGTTCTATTAACATATCTTGCCTGATCATAAATTAAGCCTCATTTCACATGCCCAAATTATGGTCATAATTCTCAACATAACATATGCCCAAATTTAGTTAGATTTTCCACAATATAGAATATTCTCTAAAAGCCCCAAATCATGATATACAATATGAATTATGCCAATTTTTAGCCGTTGATTACCGCGTATGTCAAATATCCAAAAATCCGAATTAGGCGTATTCACATTAATAGTTATCCCTATTTTAATATAGTTTTTTTCAGGCCTAAGTCACATTTCCTTTTTCTTCCAAGTCATAGATCGTTAGATAAAATATGCCCCAAATCTAGCTCTTAGATTACAACATGTATTATGTCCTCAAAATCAGATCTTGAATTATAACATGCATTATGTCCCCAAATTACAAGTCATATGTTGTCATACATTAATTCTCCTTCTTCCAAATCATAAACCGTCATATATAGTATGCCAAGATCTAGATCTTAAATTACAGCTTATGTTGTGTTCTCAATTTAGTCATAAATTAGTTATGTCCAATTATGCATCATTCAATATTTCCCCCAAATTTAGCATTCGCATGTCAATCTCTTATGAGATTTGGCTCAGGCTCATAGTAGCCTAGCTATAGAACAGAAGGAAGGAAGAGATACAGAATAGTTACAATAAGATAGATCTACACAGAAAAACAGATCTGATAAACAAGAATAAGTGGATCTACACAGAAAAACAGATCTGATAAACAAGAATAAGATAGATCTCCAATTCAGATTTATACCCATGTCAAGATCATAATTAAATTTCATATCTGAAAATAACTGTATTCACAAATCGTGGTTTAAGAAAGAGAAGAACGATTCTGGGATCTGATTTTATGGAGTTGATTTAGCTTTCCGTTGATGTAGGCGTTGATTTATTATCTTTATCTTCTCTTTTGAATTGACTGATTAGGGTGGAGGCTAGGTCACTTTGGGTCTTAGGAGCATGGAGGCACCATTACTCTTTGTTAATGAATGAGGTTTTGGTTTAGGGTCCTTATATAGTTGTAGAGAGTGTTTTAGGACCATTAGATTAACCCTAAACCATGAGAACTAATCAGATGCCACATCTGCCTTAGAGCGAATCGGCCCACGGGTTGACAGCCAAACACCTAGAAGCAACCCCTAGTCGACCTAGCGGTGCTCGGGTCGACCTCAAAAATGGGCCAGTTCGGTTATTCCCCCTCCCAATTTGCTGTTTTGAACTGTTTTGCATATTTATTTATTTAATTATATATATATATATTTCTCTCATAAGCATACAAACTTCAAGGCTTAATAACATCTTCATAAGGTATCCGTTTTGTGCAAACCAAATGTCTATCTTGACCCAAAATTTTGAAACGAACATAATAGCGCAACCCATTTCACTTAAATCTTCTTCTAAAAATTAAGTATACTTTAATTTGTGAATTTTAATGTTTTAAGATTACAGGGTGTTACATTCGCCCCTCCTTAAAGGATTTCGTCCCCGAAATCTCCAAGTTAAGAAGAATGTGTCCTACTGTCCAATCATCCATCTACTCAACCATCATCCACAAGCATCAATTGTACTTAAAAGGTTTCTAATGCCGTATGAACATATGCAGAGTGTGTGTATATGTTTCTTATTTAATGCAAAATCAGGCAGTCTACTGATCCAGTTAATCTTCTTAATGAAAATTATGTTAGTGCCATGAGTCCAATTATGTATGCAAGAAATCCTATATGGTACACATCATTTCTATATGAGTGCATAACCATTCATCGAAATGTAACATCCATGTGATGAGTCAATCATTTTGCATCCACAAAAATTGAAAAAGTACACACGTCCATATGCAGTATGAGAGTATTTTCGAGCCGATCTAGTGCCTAGTGTGTGTATATGCACCCGCAAGCAACAATAGAAACCACTTGCAACCATCAAACATAACATGTCTCAAACACATGTTTACATCCATTAGTTTCTATCTAAAGGTCGAAGACTCGATCAATAGGATTCAGCCGAGTGATAGAAGCAAGTATAATTAAAAAAAAGTTATGTTCCCATTAGACATCGGTTAAGAGAATAAATCCCTAAGTATCAACCCCGAAGACCGAAATCAACATCAGATTGACACCCAGAGAATTACTCCCATTAAACAATGTCAAAACTTGAAATATACTTCATGCTTCGAGTAAAAACCCCTATCCTTTTCCAAAATATCTAGATACTTACATACTACTGGTACAGATCATATTATCAAATGATTCTTTTGAAACTAAGCATGATAAAACCCCACCATATCCCACAAAAACCAGAATGTATGCGTCACAGTCAACTTAACGCTTAACACAGATACCTTCAAACCCCAACGTATCACGAACAAATGAGTCGTGACCCTTATGGGGTTTGAGAATATAGCAGGATCAGAAACAAGACTAGTTTAAAGTGCAGAGTCTCCATTACAGAATCAAAATGCCAGAATCAAAAAGAGTTTTAACTCAATAATCAGATAAGGAAATTAAACCTTCTACAGAAATTTTCCTTTCTCTATCCTATCCACCAGCCACGAGAGCATTCGCCTGCCCTCCAGAAGTAGGTTCTTCCCTCTGCCCTTGCCCTCGTTTCTTCGGGCAGTCCCTAGTGAAGTGTCCCATTTCTCCACAGTTGAAGCAAGCGCCCTTCCTCTTTCTGCAATCCTTGTTCAGATGAGTCAAGCTTCCACAAGTAAAGCACTTTTTCTCCTTCTTATCCTCAGACTTTTCATCCTTCTTTGGTGTTTCCTTTTTGGGCCATGCTTTCTTGCTTTGTGGCCCTTCGAGCTTTTCCTCTTTCTTTCACTTTTGGCTTCCTCTTCATGCCTTAATGCCATGTCAACCAATTTCTCGAAGGTAACCCCCATAGGAATGTGGGTCATAGCCAACCCATGTAGCAGTTCATTCAAACCTTTAACGAATCTCAGGGCCTTCTTATCAGGTGTTTTCACCAAGTCTAAGTCAAATCTCGCCAATTGGTTGAACTTGTTGACGTACTCTTTTACTAATAAATTCCCTTGCTTCAATGCTAAGAACCTCTCCATGTATAAATTCTCTTCTACTCGTGAGAGAAATTTCATCTTGAAACTATGCCAAAAATCCCTCCATGTCTCCACTGGACGCTCTCCATTCGTGACCTCCCACCAAAATGAGGCTTCGTCCTTCATTAATCAAGTAGCTAGTTGGACCTTCCTTCCGTCTTCTATCTCGAAGATACCAAATAAATCTTCCACCTCCTTAAGCTAATTTCGAGCTTCAACAAAAGTCTCTGACCCGTGAAAAGGTTTCCCGCCCATTGCCCGAAAGTCCTTGCATATCTTCGAAAAAGTATCAACGCGTGGAGGGGGAGGAGTAGGATGAGTAACGTCTGCTGGGCCTGCGGCGGTGGCCCTAGCCTCCAGATACCTTCGGAACCAAGTCGGTATTGGTATGCCCTCTGGTATCTCGGGTAACCCAGACATGCTGAAAAGAAAAAGGGAAGAGATTCAAAATGGAGAATCGAAAGAAAGGTATATGGCTTTTGGGGATTATGTTTTTCAAAATAAATTCTACTTTTGAAAATACTTCCTTTTTAAAACCTTTTTGAAAATAGTTTTCAAAAACTTTTATCTAATCTGGTAACCTTCAGCTCTGATACCAAGTGTAACACACCATGTCCGTTAATGTCACTCACAAAGGGAATGCATTAACTTCCATGAAGCATTATAAGTAAACAAAATAGAATATTACAAGACAGATACATAAAGCAGTACTTGAAAAATTTATAACTTTATTATAGAAGAAACAAAAGTAAGTTTGGTTACATCTTTCAAAACCACAATATCGGAATTCAAGTACATAAATATCAGCCTTGTACAAAAGCCTTCAGAGTACGTAATTTTAAAGCCATAATCCCCAACAGAAAATGCCATAAATAGGTAGAATCAAAGCCAAGCAATACTTCAAGCACTCTAACACTTCAAGTAGAGAGAAATCTAAGTCAAGCTCTTACATTCCCAACCTGAGTACCTCGGGGGGGGGGGGGGGGGGACCGAAGAAAAGAGGCGAAACAAACTAGGTCAGACATACGTCTGGTGAGTCCAGTGATTTTCATCATATATATAGATAACAGTATCATGGCATGTAAATAAAATTGGATGAGAGATAGCCATAACAGGAGTAGCAGGTTAACAGAAGAAACATAATGATATAAGCTAAGCTCCTTACTTAGTTTTCACTTCTCTGCACTAATACTAGAATACTAGAATAACAGAATTAGGTGTTGTCCTATTGTCTAAACAGAATGATCTCTTTAGGAACACGATGCTAGAAATGGGCCTTTACCACCCGAACGGTGACAGACGATACAAAAACAGAATCAGGAACGAAATCAGAGACAAATAGAATAATCCCTATGGAAATAGAATATAAGAGTTAGGTGTACACTATAAATGGGCCTTTACCACCCCAACAGACGGTACGACACAAAAACAGATAGGTGTTACCACTCCAACAGAAACAGACGACACCCCAACATAAACAGACAGAACTAAGTATACCCTAAATTCTACCCCAAGCGATCGGCTCCCTACATAAATACCCTGTGCCGGCCCCACAGAAGGGTGTATCACTCCCTAAAGTGGCAACCTATAGACACAGACCTATTTACAGATGTCACGGTGTCTTACATCCTCAGAGCAGACCGGATCCATGCACGCACATGACCCGGTTGGAATGCGCCATCAACATCCCTCGCCATTATCAGAGTGAACATCTTACACTTAGTTCAGTAAGCGTGCCCGGACCCCTCTTAGAGTTGGGTCATAATTTTGATACCAGAAAGGGTTACTGACTAATATGGGTCCCCAACAACAGATGACACAAGTAATTATCCCTCCTAACCTTGTGTCCCCAGGCTAACTGATTTCAGATTAACTTATTTACAGATTTAAGATGTACAAAGTTAAGATTAACTAGTTTTCAGATCAGACATACAAGTTAACAGGTTTTCAGACTAACAGATCAGATGTACAGATTAACAAGTTCTCAGACTAACGGATCAGATATACAGATTAACAGACTTACAGATTGTTTTACCTAACTTTGTATTGGTCCTACAGATTCACGAAACGGGTTTATTAGATTCATCAGTCCAGTTGTTTTAACCCTATCCACCCAACACGTTTTAGGCATCATATTTATCTTAGATTTGCATTAATTAACATTAATGCATAGACCTATCACATTAGGTCGTAGCTTGTGGCCGCTGGATGTGCCGTGTGGTTCCGGGCAGACTTCTGCCACGAGCCAGACCTAACCTCGTGTCTAAGCATCCTTATGCCTATGACCTCTCACATTAGACTGACAGTTTGCGGTTGCTGGTTAAGCCGGTTGGGTTCGGGCAGGCTTCCACCGCAAAATGAGTCTAACCTCATGTCTCAGCATTCTTATTTGTAGCTAAAGTTTTCATTCACAGATTATGCCAATATTAGATTAATTATGCCAATTCAACAAATTAACTTCTTTACAAGTTACAACAGATTATTCAAAGTTCCATTAACATGTTTTGCTCAATCTTAGATTGAGCCTACAGATTCATACCCAAATCACAGTATTCAATTCCAACAGATCTAGCGGATTGGGCAATTTAATAGATTTAAACATATCCTAAAGTTCTATTAACATATCTTGCCTAATCATAAATTAAGCCTCATTTTACATGCCCAAATTATGGTCATAATTCTCAACATAACATATGCCCAAATTTAGTTAGATTTTCCACAATACAGAATATTCTCTAAAAGCCCCAAATCATGATATATAATATGAATTATGCCAATTTATAGCCGTTGATTACCGCGTATGTCAAATATCCAAAAATCCGAATTAGGCGTATTCACATTAATAGTTTTCCCTATTTTAACATAGGTTTTTCAGGCCTAAGTCACACATCCTTATTCTTCCAAGTCACAGATGTCATATAAAATATGCCCCAAATCTAGGTCTTAAATTACAACATGTATTATGTCCTCAAAATCAGATCTTGAATTATAACATGCATTATGTCCCCAAATTACAAGTCATATGCTGTCATACATTAATTCTCCTTCTTCCAAATCATAAACCGTCATATATAGTATGCCTAGATCTAGATCTTAAATGACAACTTATGTTGTGTTCTCAATTTAGTCATAAATCAGTTATGTCCAATTATGCATCATTCAATATTTCCCCCAAATTTAGCATTCGCATGTCAATCTCTTATGAGATTTGGCTCAGGCTCGTAGTAGCCTAGCTATAGAACAGAAGGAAGGAAGAGATACAGAATAGTTACAATAAGATAGATCTACACAGAAAAACAGATTTGATAAAGAAGAATAAGTGGATCTACACAGAAAAACAGATCTGATAAACAAGAATAAGATAGATCTTCAATTCAGATTTATACCCATGTCAAGATCATAATTAAATTTCATATCTGAAAATAACTATATTCACAAATCGTGGTTTAAGAAAGAGAAGAACGATTCTGGGATCTGATTTTCTGGAGTTTATTTAGCTTTCCATTGATGTAGGTGTTGATATGTTATCTTTCTCTTCTCTTTTGAATTGATTGATTAGGGTGGAGGCTAGGTCACTTTAGGTTTTAGGAGCATGGAGGCATCATTCCTCTTTGTTAATAAATTAGGGTTTAGGTTTAAGGTCCTTATATAGTTGTAGAGAGTGTTTTAGGACCTTTAGATTAACCCTGAACCATGAGAACCAATCAGATGCCACATCTGCCTTAGAGCGAATCAGCCCACGGGTTGACAGCCAAACACCCTGAATCAACCCCTAGTCGACCCAACGGAGCTCGGGTCGACCTCAAAAATGGGCCTGTTCGGTTATTCCCCCTCCGGATTCGCTATTTTGAACTTTTTTGCATATTTATTTATTTAATTTTATATATATATATATATTTCTCTCACATGCATACAAACTTTAAGGCTTAATAACATCTTTATAAGGTATCCGTTTTGTGCAAATCAAATGTCTATCATGACCCAAAATTTTGAAATGAACATAATAGCGCAACCCATTTCACTTAATTCTTCTTCTAAAAATTAAATATACTTTAATTTGTGAATTTTAATGTTATAAAATTACGGGGTGTTACAATGGGAGGGAGGGAAGGAGAAGCGGGAGAGGTGGAAATTGCGTGATCGCGATTTTAGGGAGGAGAAAGATGCCTGATTTCAATTTTGGGCTTAGAGCATCTCCAGCATCGGCAAGGGAAAAAAGGGGAAGAATTGATGCTTTTATTGCGTTACTCATGCCAACGTAGAAGCAGCTTGCACGTGGGGAAGAAAGCAAAATGGCGATCCTTTCCATTTTTCTTTTGAGTGTCCATCGTTTTTTTAATCATCGTCTATCGCTGAAACAATGGGAGTTCTTCCCTTTTGTTTCTTCCTCCTCCTCACAAGTTCTCCTTTACCGCTAGAATGCTCTCCGAGCATGGAACATAGGTGAAAATTAATGCGTAGGAAAAGCTTAAAATTTTGCTTTAGAGGCAAAAAAAATTGGGTAGTTTTGGTTCTTGTACATATGATAATTAGAACAACGCATCTTTATTATGAAATAACGACCATTTTATAAACAATTTCAACACATAAAATAAAAGTAAAAAATTGTTTTCCATGTTTTTGAGAGTAATAGACGAACTAAAGACAACTCATCCATCTGTCTGTTCTCCATCCTCTCTGTTATCCTCTCCATCATTCTTAAATTCTCCAATCTTCTATCAACTCTTCTTACTTTTTGTAGTTAATTTTAAAAACTCAAAATGCAAAACACAATATGAACTAAACACCACCTTGATTTTGGTCCATTTTCTAAGTTTCTTTAGTTCGGGGATGTTGTAATCAAGATTTTAATAGTTTAATTTAATTTAGTTTATTTCTTAATTTAAAAAAAAACTAATAACTCTTACAAATAAGGTATAATTAGAACCGAACTTTTGCGTTACAATATTAAAGTGCTACACAATATGGACTACCATATAAATCTGTTGATGATGACCATTTAAAATGAATAGTTGGTCTAACATCCCATAATTTCCCATATACTTAAATTTAAATTTAAATAAATAAATTGAATAATATTGGTTAAAAATCAAGTTTGATTTTATAGCAATGATGATTATTTGAATTTAGGGTAAACGGATTTTAAATTGAGTTTATATTTATAAATGCCGTAATTTGGAATTTAATAATTGAATAAATTTGAGTTGTTTAATTTATAATTGAAATTCAAATTTATTTTTTAAACGGTGGAATTCCGAGTTAATATTAGAATAATTGAAGATTAATTTAGTTCGTTTATCTATAATTGCAATTCAAATTTAAATTCGGAAAAATCAAATTCGGGAACTTGAAATTAGTGAAATCGATTTATAAAATTTATTTAAGCTGTAATTGGATTAAAATGGAAATTAATAAATATTTAAGTTGAATTAAAACAGTTAAGCGAATAATTGAATATTTTATTAATTAATTAACGGTGAAATTTAACTGGTTGGCAACTGTCTCTGAATCCGATGAACTAGTTCCGTCGGATCCGGAATGGTGAATTATTGTAGAGTTTCAAATTTCGTTACAATCGGACATGTCGGTTGATCGTACGGAATAAAATGTGAATGGAATCTATGTAAAATTGATAATTGTTCATTTACCCTATTTGACCTTCTATATACATCATGATAAAGTTTCATATCCACCTCATCAGCCCATTTCACTATACATATATTTTTCCTTCGTCAAATTTTATCTCTAATGGCTGAAAACAGATTTCCAAACCCTAGTTCAAAATAAAAATCCGAGCTTTAAATTCAAATCTACTAAAAACCCAACAAATTATATATCGATTTGAAGCTCTCGGCAGAAGCTGCTGGTACGATTTATTTCGACATGCAGTGCTTCGTTTGACCAGAAATTGCGGTCAAGCTCCGTAAATCGTGAAACCCTAGCATCGAATTTGGGGGTTTTTGATTTAGGATCTAATCGAAGATTTGGGAATATATGTGTTGTAGAGATCGACAACAGTATATAAGTTGACTGGTGATGATTGAATGTTCTATTGTGGAGTGGATAGCCAGAATTTTGTCTTCGAAGCCTGGAAATCCATCACGTTCCACTCGCTGCTAGGGGAGGAAGCAGTCACCAAAGTTAATGGTCTCGAGCTGGGAGATGCGGAATTGGGTGGGCAGTTGATCGTGGGTGGTCGCAGGAAGTTGCGATTGGTGGTCAAACACGGGGGATCGAATGGAGTTTTCCGTGTTAAGTTACCGTAGTAGAACGATCAGGGAGCAGGAACGAGTTTAAAGGGATGCTGATGTGTCAATAGTTGGTTGGGTAAGAAACATATTTTATTATTTTTTATATGTTTTGAATTCAAATGATAAAAAGTCGATAACTAATTCATACGAGGTCGAATTCGAGCGCGGTTTGTTGCATTGGGATTGAGGTGAAATTGCGGACGTTCTGGTACTAATTTGGCTGCATTTGGAGACTGAATTTTTTTGGCCTTTGGTTGGGCGTTCATCTGACTAAAGACCCAAAGGTGAGTGAATTTTTCGTTCATAATTAATTGAATTATTCCCATATTTGCTAAATTAAATTATGAAATAAATTTGGTTGTTTGCTTGTAATGGATTGTTGATTTGTTGCTTAAAACTGACATGCAAAGTGTTAATGTGTAAATTTGAGTTGATAACTAGCTCTTTTAGTTTAACTAAAATTTTAGCTAGAAATCCCAACCCTTGTTAACTAGTAAAACGATTTAATATTTATCATTGGAATGAAATGGTTGTGATTGATGCCTTGGTTTGATTTGGTTACTGAATTGGTATTGATTCCAAATGTTCTGTTATTTCAGTATATGGTTGTGGTATGCTTACTATAACGATTAATCCCAGTTTCACCTTAGATGTTACGGGCATCAAATGAACCCGGGATTAATCGTTTTAAAATAAACTAAGAACACAGGTTGAAATGATAGATATCTTTGACCCTGATTTTGATTGAAATGATATATATATATCCCTGAAATATTGAAAAATTAAATTAAATTTCACTTGGCCATAGGATAGAAAATTCTATATGGATATCGGTTAGTTAAATGATTTTAAGTATTAGAAAATTTGATTTGAGTGAAATTTTATTTAAAGGAAATGTGCCGATACTCGGTAAATCTATTTCTTTGAAGATCTGAAAACTTGAATGTTTATTGAAAATGACTAAGGAAATTATCCCTAAAACAAATTGAAAATTCTTAAATTGGGATTTGAATATGATTTGGAATTATTCAAAATTATTGGTGTAAATTCGAATTTTATAAATTCTCCTTGAATTTATATTTGGAATGAAAGTATTCGATGATACTCGGAGTTGTGTTAACTCAATGTGAATATGGATTTAAATCCTTTGAATCGAATAGTTCGTTTGTACGATGTTTTTGAAATGCAATGGGAAAACTAAATATACTCTATTGAGACCGGGATATATATATATATATATATATATATATATATATATATATATATTCAAGTTTTGAAATTTGGAAGAAAGAAATAATCATGGTTTTAAAATTTATTTTATATGTAAAAAAAACTATACATATATGTCGTTGTTTTGCAAATAATTATATTCTATTACTCAAAAGTTATTTTAGTAAATTTTATAACCAGTATACTATCTGGTTTATAATTAAGTTTTATCATATTCTATTATTTAAAATAATTTATTAATGCTTTTATTATACATACATACATATATATATATATATATATATATCTAGTGTTTCAAATTATTTTAATTACTTTATTATATATAATTTTTTTACATAAAGGTTTACTTTATAATTGTCTATTCTTTTTTCCTAGTTATATTAAATGATTGTAATTTCTTCCTGAATGGGAACTGTTGATTTAAAACGTTGATTCAATTTGAGATTTGATTTAAATTTATATTCTATTGAAAATAAATCGATTGTAAAACGATTATAATATTTCAACGTGAAATATATCCTACTTGAAAATAAGATGGGATTTTGAAAATGATTATAATTAGCGGATATGAAACATATTCTATTAGAATATATATTGATTTTGAATAAAATCAAGGTTGAAATAACTATAAACCTTTGATATGAAGTATATTCTACTTGAATATAAATCGATTTTGAAACATTATATGATTATACTATACTGATATGGAAAAATATTATACTTTGGATATAAATCAGTTTTGAAACGATTGCGATATTTTGATGTAAAATTATATTTATTTTGAATATAAATTGAGTTCGTAGCAAACATGATATTTTGATATGAAAGTGAACTTTGTGAAAAGTAAAAGAACCAACCGATGTGAAAAATGTAAACGTTTGGTTGTTAAAGAGACTGGAGTTGGTATTGTTATACTCTCTGCCAATATCGATACTACTTTAACAACTGTGCACATGGTGGAGAATCAAAAAATGAAGTAGGATGGTATGGAGGTGATTACTGGAATTGAAGAAAGAGAACGATATTGGATGGCCTTGACCATCGGGTCAAAATTAAAATGTCTAAAACAGGAGCTATACCATGACTAAGTGAGATCGCATCTCTGTTTGGACGCGCTCCTTCGATACCATCTATATTATACTGTGATCGATTTGGGGTGCCCTTTGATATAGGAGTGTGTTCCGAGGTGGGCGGTAGTTGCGGCTATGTGTTACCACTGGTCCGGGAGTGGAAATGGTAGAATCCTACCCTAGGTATTGCCTCAAGTGCCTTGTCATATTTATCCTAATCGAGCCCCTATGATTTTGATTTGACGTTGTCGTATCGTGGTGCATCCCTACCTACGGTCGTACTGGTGTTGTATATGCAATGTGTACGACAATGTTCGTAAACGGCGTACGGGTAAAAATGTAATCCCTCTTACGCTATTTTTATTATATTTACTTTACTGAATAGACACTATCATAATAGCGTATTATACTGTGTATGTAAATATTTTAACGGATCCTTAAGTGATGGAAAAATCCCGTAACATCTCTTGAGTTACTACACCCTTGACACTCATGTTATTTCGCATTTTAATTTGGCTAATATGAGAATGATTTAGTTCTGATCCAAATGTTTGTTGTGTTTCTTTTACGCAATATGCTCGGGTCATATTCGAGTTGCAGTTAGTGAAGATTGCAATAGCTTAGAGGATGAAGATGAAGATTTGGTATATATCCATTATATACATGTATTTCCCACTGCACTTTGTTTTTGCTGCTTGTATATATATGTGTAACTCTGATAATCATTGTATATTATAGTCTCATGTATATATTTTAACTGCTTTTGAACTATTAATTATTTATTATATGTTGTCCTTCAACTGTGAGATTCAGTTATTGTTCTTTCTTCTTCTTTCCTTTCTTTTATTTTTCCCAATAACTACCTGGGTTGGAGATTAGTTTGGATCGACATGTGTGGATTATTGTCGATTTGAACGGTTAGCAATCTAGGTTGTTACAACGTGGTATCAGAGCTTTGGTTAGCGATAATCTTGGCTCTGTTTGGGAATTAACTCATTAGAGATAGGATTAGTAATATCCTAGAATGAGTTTGAGAGTATATATGAGAGTGCGTTCTTGTATTTTGGATATAAATATGATTTTATATTGTGTTGGTTGGTTCTGTTGAATATTTATAGATTTTGGTCGATATATGGGACGCCATGGTATCAATAGGAATTTCTAAATAATCGAACAGAATGGATCGACATAATATTGTTTTGGATTATAATATTGTTCTGTTAATTAAGTAAATGGTTGTGGTATGCTTACTCTAACGATTAATCCATTTTCACCCTAGATGTTACGGGCATCAAATGAACCCGGGATTAATCGTTTTAAAATAAACTAAGAACACAGATTGAAATGATAAATATCTTTGACCCTGATTTTGATCGAAATGATATATATATATATATATATATATATATATCCCTGAAATATTGAAAAATTAAATTAAATTTCACCTGGCCATAGGATAGAAAATTCTATACGGACATCGGTTAGTTAAATGATTTTAAGTATTAGAAAATTTGATTTGAGTGAAATTTTATTTAACGGAAATGTGCTGATACTCGGTAAATCTATTTCTTTGAAGATCTGAAACCTTGAATGTTTGTTGAAAATGATTAAGAAAATTATCCCTAAACCTTGAATGTTTGTTGAAAACGATTAAGGAAATTATCCCTAAAACAAATTGAAAATTCTTAAATTGGGATTTGAATATGATTTGGAATTATTCAAAATTATTGGTGTAAATTCGAATTTTATAAATTCTCCTTGATTTTATTTTTGGAATGAAAGTATTCGATGATACTCAGAGTTGTGTTAACTCAATGTGAATATGGATTTAAATCCTTTGAATCGAACAGTTGGTTTGTACGATGTTTTTGAAATGCGATGGGAAAACTAAATATACTCTATTGAGATCGGGATATATATATATATATATTAAAATTTTGAAATTTGGAAGAAAGAAATAATCATGGTTTTAAAATTTATTTTATATGTAAAAAAAAAACTATACATATATGTCATTGTTTTACCAATAATTATATTATATTACTCAAAAGTTATTTTAGTAAATTTTATAACCAGTATACTTTCTTCCTGAATGGGAACTGTTGATTTAAAACGTTGATTCAATTTGAGATTTGATTTAAATTTATATTCTATTGAATATAAATCGATTGTAAAACGATTATAATATTTCAACGTGAAATATATCCTACTTGAAAATAAGATGGGATTTTGAAAATGATTATAATGAGCAGATATGAAACATATTCTATTAGAATATATATTGATTTTGAATAAAATCAATGTTGAAATAACTATAAACCTTTTGATATGAAGTATATTCTACTTGAATATAAATCGATTTTGAAACATTATATGATTATAATATACTGATATGGAAAAATATTCTACTTTGGATATAAATCAGTTTTTAAACGATTATGATATTTTGATGTAAAATTATATTTATTTGAATATAAATTGAGTTCGTAGCAAAAATGATATTTTGATATGAAAGTGAACTTTGTGAAAAGTAAAAGAACCAACCGATGTGAAAAATGTAAACGTTTGGTTGTTAAAGAGACTGGAGTTGGTATTGTTATACTCTCTGCCAATATCGATACCACTTTAACAACTGTGCACGTGGTGGAGAATCCAAAAATGAAGTAGGATGGTATGGAGGCGATTACTGGAATTGAAGAAAGAGAACGATATTGGATGGCCTTGACCTTCAGGTCATAATTAAAATGTCTAAAACAGGAGCTATACCATGACTAAGTGAGATCGCATCTCTGTTTGGACACGCTCCTTCGATACCATCTATATTATACTGTGATCGATTTGGGGTGCCCTTTGATATGGGAGTGTGTTCCGAGGTGGGCGGTAGTTGCGGCTATGAGTTACCACCGGTCCGGGAGTGGAAATGGTAGAATCCTACCCTAGGTATTGCCTCGAGTGCCTTGTCATATTTATCCTGATCGAGCCCCTATGATTTTGATTTGACGTTGTCGTATCGTGGTGCATCCCTACCTACCGACGTACTGGTGTTGTATATGCAATGTGTATGACAATGTCCGTAAACGGCGTACGGGTAAAAATGTAATCCCTCTTACGCTATTTTTATTATATTTACTTTACTGAATATACACTATCATAATAGCGTATTATACTATGTATGTAAATATTTTAACGGACCCTTAAGTGATGGAAAAATCCCATAACATCTCTTGAGTTACTACACCCTTGACACTCATGTTATTTCGCATTTTAATTTGGCTAATATTAGAATGATTTAGTTCTGATACAAATGTTTGTTGTGTTTCTTTTACGCAATACGCTCGGGTCAGATTCGAGTTGCAGTTAGTGAAGATTGCAATAGCTTAGAGGATGAAGATGAAGATTTGGTATATATCCATTATATACATGTATATCCCACTGCACTTTGTTTTTGCTGCTTGTATATATATGTGTAACTCTGATAATCATTGTACATTATAGTCTCATGTATATATTTTAACTGCTTTTGAACTATTAATTATTTATTATATGTTGTCCTTCAACTGTGAGATTCGGTTATTGTTCTTCATTCTTCTTTCCTTTCTTTTATTTTTCCCAATAACTACCTGGGTTGGAGATTAGTTTGGGACGACATGTGTGGATTATTGTCGATTTGAATGGTCAGCAATCTAGGTTGTTACAACGTGGTATCAGAGCTTTGGTTAGCAATAATCGTGGCTCTGTTTGGGAACTAACTCGTTAGAGATAGGATTAGTAATATCCTAGAATGAGTTTGAGAGTATATATGAGAGTGCGTACTTGTATTTTGGATATAAAAATGATTTTATATTGTGTTGGTTGGTTCTGTTGAATATTTATAGATTCTGGTTGATATATGGGACGCCATGGTATCAATAGGAATTTCTAAATAATCGAACAGAATGGATCGACATAATATTGTTTTGGATTATAATATTGTTCTGTTATTTCAGTATATGGTTGTGGTTTGCTTACTATAACGATTAATCCCATTTTCACCCTAGATGTTACGGGCATCAAATGAACCCGGGATTAATCGTTTTAAAATAAACTAAGAACACAGGTTGAAATGATAGATATCTTTGACCCTGATTTTGATTGAAATGATATATATATATATATATATATATATATATATATATATCCCTGAAATATTGAAAAATTAAATTAAATCTCACTTGGCCATAGGATAGAAAATTCTATACGAACATCGGTTAGTTAAATGATTTTAAGTATTAGAAAATTTGATTTGAGTGAAATTTTATTTAAAGGAAATGTGCTGATACTCGATAAATCTATTTCTTTGAAGATCTGAAACCTTGAATGTTTATTGAAAATGATTAAGGAAATTATCCCTAAAACAAATTGAAAATTCTTAAATTGGGATTTGAATATGATTTGGAATTATTCAAAATTATTGGTGTAAATTCGAATTTTATAAATTCTCCTTGAATTTATATTTGGAATGAAAGTATTCTATGATACTCGGAGTTGTGTTAACTCCATGTGAATATGGATTTAAATCCTTTGAATCAAACAGTTGGTTTGTACGATGTTTTTGAAATGCGATGGGAAAACTAAATATACTCTATTGAGACCGGGATATATATATATATATATATATATATATATATATTCATGTTTTGAAAATTGGATGAAAGAAATAATCATGGTTTTAAAATTTATTTTATATGTAAATCTGAGTATGAACAATGAGATGAATGGAATTCAAATCATTTTGTCGAATGAAATATAACTTAATTTGAGTAGAGGAACCGAGTTAAATAAAGTTTACCCTAGGAAATCGAATAATAGTGGTTTGAGAACTAAGTATAAAATCAAGTCATGAACATTCCTTAATTCAATTCATGATTTGTGAGTCAAATAAAATAGATTGAGTTAGTGGAATAAGATTTAATTTAAAACGAAATGGGTGAGTTGCGAAGGAACTTAAATAAGATGGACGATAATGGAATATAAATGAAATTGAAGTTATTATAAAGGAAATGAACATGAATATATTTAAGCAATAAAAGAGTGAATCATATTATGAGCATAATGGAGTGATAACCCATTTTAGATAGTTAAGCTTTTCTTAAGTCTTGGAATCTGAAAGTTGAAACTCCAAATAAAATGGATTGACGTTTATGTGAAAAATTGAAATATTCGCTTAGCTGAAGCAAAATGACCATAACTTTTGATGGGATGATCGGAATTCGACGATTCCGGGCTTTTTGGAAACCTTAGAAACTCAACTAAAACTTTTGTCAATGGAGCCTTGTCTAATTTTCATGTTTATTAGGTTGAAATCCAAGTGTTAGTTGTAATTCAACATGCAAAAAATTAAAACATGAAGCGTATACCAATATTGTTTTGGCCATAACTTCTTAACGGATCATCGGGTTTAGATGTGCTTGTACAATTCGGAAAGTCCAGGATGTAAACTAAAACTTTTCTTCAATATTATTGGTAAAATTTCATTGTTTAAAACTGGGTTGAACAATTCAGGCCTGCATTTTTAATTGTATGGGCTAAAGCATTCGCTCTCGCTAAAATGGTCATAATTTTTGAACGGTTAGTCCAAATTTGATGAATCCGGGCAATTCGGAAAGTCTGAAACGAATGCAATAACTTTTGCCTAGGGTGCTTTGGTCAAATTCCATCATTTAAGGGGTAATAAACACTGATTTGTTTGCTGGCCTATCACGAATATTATGGTTTGTAGTTGAAATGTTTAATATATGTTGAGTAAGTTGTATACATTTGCTATGTATTGTATATATGTTTAATTCTTATGAGTATGTGAGTATGTAGTAGGTGTAAGGAAGTCGCGCTATTCTTTGAAGCATGCTTTATGCAAAATGTTATATTGCTAAATAAATAAAATTGCAAACAACGCAATTGGAGTGACCTAAAAGATAAACTGGTGTTAGCTTTAAATGAATCTTTCCACTCTGGAAGAATACTGAAAGAAATTAATCACACTTTTCTTTGTCTTATTCCAAAAACTGGTAAATCTGTATCCATTGCAGATTATAGACCGATCGCATGTTGCAATGTCCTATACAAAATTATAAGCAAGGTCTTATGTAACAGAATGAAAAAAGTGTTACCGGACATGATCGCGGAGTGTCAAAGTGCTTTCATTAAAGGGTGGAGCATATCAGAGAATTCACTGCTAGCACACGAATTGAAAAGAGGTTTAAATAAAAAGGGAGCAGACAAATTTTGCTTAAAAGTTGACCTTCACAAAGCATACGACAAAATCAACCGAAGTTTCATTATACATATGCTAATCGTTATGGGGTTCCCAACGAAATTCACGAGACTTATTGCAGAATGTATCAACTCACCAACCTTCTCTATTCTGATCAATGGTGTTCTAACAGGGTTCATATCTAGTAACAGGGGTATTAGACAAGGTGATCCTCTTTCTCCATACTTGTTTGCGGTAGCAATGAAATATTTTACATTACAAATGGAGATTGCACATTTTGAGAAAGTCATACAGCCTATTCACAATTTTCAACCGCACATTAGTCACTTGTTATATGCAGATGACTTGTTCATATGTATTAAAGCAAAAGATTTAGCGACTCGGAAAATTAATGACATATTTGATAAATTGAAAAAAAATGTGGGTTTGAAAATGAATGAGTTGAAGATTAAATGCTACTTTAACAAATATTTTCGTGCCAAGGTGGTTATTTTGAAAATTCTTAATGTGAGAGAAGGAAGTTTACCAGTTAAATATCTTGGAATTGCCTTATCCTTGAATAAAATTACAGACAGAGAATGCGCTTCTCTAGTCACTAGTATTCGTGATCGATTACAGGGATGGAGCTCACGCCTTCTTTCTGCAGCTGGCAGAATAGAACTAGTGCATACTGTAATACAAGCAAAAGCTAATTTTTGGTTATAGACATTCCAATTGCTTGATGCATCTATTAGGAAAATTGATAAGGTTTGTGTTGATTTTATCTGGAGAGGCGGCATGCACAAAATTAAATACAGTGAACTATGTAAGCCTAAATCAGAAGGGGTTGGTCTGAGAAATCTGGGAGACATGAGAGATGCTTTTACTTTAAAGCAAGCATGGAAATAATTAATGTAGATGGATTGTGGGCAAGATGGATGAGAAGCAGATACATGAAAGATAATTTGTGGACGATGGCTATTAACACTAATGCTTCAACGACTTGGAAGGCGATTTTGATAATTAGAGACAAACTTGCAAAAAATATAGAGAGGGAATTTGCGGATGGTTCAAACACAAACCTCTGGAGAGATTCATGGACAGAGCACAAATCTTTGATTTATCATCTCAGATAGGATACATACTCTGCGTATGGTTGCCCCACCACCTCTGTGAATGACATTGTGGAAAATGAACAATGGAATTGTGACAGCATTCCTTGTTCAGTTGAGTTAAAGAAAAAAAATCGAATTTATGCCTCTTTATTTTGATAGAGATCATGATGTATGGAAATGAGATGGTTCTAAAGATTTCAGCATTAAATTAGCATGGAACCTAACACGACAAAATCAAAATGTAGTTGAATGGTGCAATATTGTTTGGGATAAAGTGATGCCTCCCAAAATGGCGTTCACTGCCTACAAAGCAATTAAAAGAAGGCTTCCAACGAAAGACAGATTGTTTAAATGGGGGATTACACACGAAACAAGATGTAATTTATGCGATAAGACATTGAGACTCATGTGCATCTCTTTTTTCAATGTGAATTCTTGAGTTCCATCATTAAACATATATGCCCTGACCATTTTGCACCAAACCCAAACAGAGAAAGGAAAATCGAAGATTTAATGGATTACCTGAGCATCGGCTGGAGTAGCAAAAATATGATAGGCGTAATATGCAGCGTTGCCATTGTAGCTGTGATGTGGCGAGTGTGGAAGGAACTTAATTGCAGGCAGTTTCAACACAAAAAGAAATCAATGGAGGAGATAATTAAATTAACTGAAATTGATGTAAATATTATTAAATTGACAAGGGGACGGAGCCTTACCGGATATGTGGCAACACGACGACCTCATAATTGTGGAGTGGATTAACAGGCAATGCGGGGAAGGAGTACTGATACTCGAATCCAAGAGCCGCCATAATTTCTTCAGTGAGCGGCATTAGAGGAAGGAGATGGAGGGTTAATGTTTAATTAAAGTGATGAGCTTCGAATTTGTAACTTAGTGGGTTATAACTGTTGAGCTTTTAGCGGTTGTAATCATTTTGCCTTATTGGGCTTCTTTGGGCTGAAATAGCCTTAATAAAAGCTATACCAAGTTTCCAAAAAAATTTGCAAACGACACTAAAGAAGGTACGTATTTGTGTTATGTAGTGTTATGGTTATATATATAGCTTTCCCCCATTTTGGGATGCCTCATCGTGTGATGAGATGTATATTCAGAATTAATTATGTATTGTGATTTTTCCGGACCTCTCCATACAAAGGAGATGCTACCGAAATTTTCTGTGATTTCGGGAGTTAGAAAATTTATGAGATTTTACAGCTACATAACTTATTTTATAAATGCTATTTTGTAAGTATGAATTTGAAAGTATGAATGTGCTCAATACCTTATTTCGTTCCCTTTTCGAGGACGAAAAGATTTGATTGGGGGAGAATGTAACATCCTATAATTTTCCGTATATTTAAATTTAAATAAATAAATTGAATAATATTGGTTAAAAATCAAATTTGATTGATTATATTAATAATGATTATTTTAATTTAGTGCAATCGGATTTTAAATTGAGTTTATGTTTAGAATTGCCATAATTTGGAATTTAATATTTAATAACTGAATAAATTTGATTTATTTAATCTATAATTGAAATTCAAATTTATTTGTTAAATGGCGGAATTCCGAGTTAATATTAGAATAATTGAAGATTATTTTACTTCATTTATCTATAATTGCAATTCAAATTTAAATTCGGAATAATCAAATTTGGGAACTTAAAATTAGTGAAATCGTTAAGCTGTAATTGGATTAAAATGAAAATTAATAAATATTTGAATTGAATTAAAACAGTTAAGCGAATAATTGAATATTTTATTAATTAATTAACTCTGAAATTTAACTGTTTGGCAACTGTTTCAGAATCCGACAAAACCAGTTCCATCGGATCCGGAATGGTGAATTATTGTAGAGTTTCAAATTTCGTTACAATCGGACTTGTCAGTTGATCATACAGAATAAAATGTGAACGGAATCTATGTAAAATTGATAATTGTTCATTTACCCTATTAGACCCTCTATATACATCATGATAAAATTTCATATCCACCTCATCAGCCCATTTCACTATACATATAATTTTCCTTCATCAAATTTTATCTCTAATGGCTGAAAACAGATTTCCAAACCCCAGTTCAAAATAAAAATCTAAGCTTTAAATTCAAATCTACTCAAAACCCAGCAAATTATATATCGATTTGAAGCTCTCGGCAGAAGCTGCTGGTACGATTTATTTCGACATGCAGTGCTTCGTTTGACCAGAAACTGCAGTCAAACTCCATAAATCACGAAACCCTAGCATCGAATTTGGTTTTGATTTAGGATCTAATCAAAGATTTGGGAAAATGGGTATTGTAGAGATCGACAACATGAGTTGATTGGTGGTGACTGAAGGTTCTATTGTGGAGTAGATAGCCGGAATTTTGTCGTCGAAACCTGGAAGTTTGTCACGTTCCTGTCGCCGTCGGAGGAGGAAGCGGTCACAGGAGTTGATGGTCTCAAGTTGGGAGGTGTGGAATTGGGCGAGCAGTTGATCGTAGGTGGTCGGAGGTCCTCAGGAGGTCGGAGGAAGTCGTGGTTGGTGGTCAAACGTAGGGGATCGAATGGAGTTTCCATGTTAAGTTACTGTAGTAGAACGATGAGGGAGTGTGAACATGTTTAAAGGGATGCTGATGTGTCAATGGTTGGTTGGGTAAGAAATATATTTTATTAATTTTTATATATTTTGAATTCAAATGATAAAATGTCGATAACTTATTCATACGAGGTCGAATTCGAGCACGGTTGTTGCATTGGGATCGTGGTGAAATTGTGGACATCCTGGTACTAATTTGGCTGCGTTGGGAGACTGCTAATTTTTGGCCTTTGGTTGGGTGTTCGTCTGACTAAAGACCCAAAGGTGAGTGAATTTTTTGCTCACAATTAATTGAATTATTCCCATATTTGATAAATTAAATTATGAAATAAATTTGGTGGTCTACTTGTGAAGGACTGTTGATTTGTTGCATAAAACTGACATGCAAATGTGTTAATGTGTAAATTTGAGTTGATAACTAGTTATTTTAGTTTAATTATAATTTTAGTTAGAAATCCCGACCATTATTAACCCGTAAAACGATTTAATATTTATCGTTGGAATAAAATGGTTGTGATTGATGCCATGGTTTGATTTGGTTACTGAATTGGTACTGATTCCAAATGTTCTGTTATTTCAGTATATGGTTGCGGTATGCTTACTATAACATTAATCATGTTTTCAGCCTAGATGTTACGGACATCAAATAAACCCGGGATTAATCATTTTAAAATAAACTAAGAACACAGGTTGAAATGATAGATATCTATGACCCTGATTTCGATTGAAATGATATATATCCATCCCTAAAATATCGAAAAATTAAATTAAATATCACTTGGCCATAGGATAGAAAATTCTATACGGACATCGGTTGGTTAAATGATTTTAAGTATTTGAAAATTTGATTTGAGAGAAATTTTATTAAAATGAAATGTGCTGATACTCGGTAAATCTATTTCTTTAAAGATATGAAACCTTGAATGTTTATTGAAAATGATTAAGGAAATTATCCCTAAAACAAATTGGAAATTCTTAAATTGGGATTTTAATATGATTTGGAATTATTCAAAATTAATGGTGTAAATTCGAATTTTATAAATTCTACTTGAATTTATTTTTGGAATGAAAGTATTCGATGATACTCAGAGTTGTGTTAACTCAATGTGAATATGGATTTGAATCCTTTGAATCGAACGGTTGGTTTGTACGATGTTTTTGAAATGCGATGGGAAAACTAAATAAAGTCTATTGAGAACGGGATATATATATATATATTCAAGTTTTGAAATTTGGAAGAAAGAAATAATCATGGTTTTAAAATTTATTTTATATATAAAAAAAACTATATATATATATGCCGTTGTTTAACAAATAATTGTATTCTATAACTCAAATGTTATTTTAGTAAATTTTATAACCAATATACTGTCTTGTTTATAATTAAGTTTTATCATATTCTATTATTAAAGATTATTTATTAATGCTTTTATTATATATACACATACATACATATATATATATATATCTAGTGTTTTAAATTATTGTGATTACTTTATTATGTATAATTTTTTTTCAGAAAGGTTTATTTTATAATTGTCTGTTCTTTTTTCCTAGTTATATTAAATGATTGTAATTTCTTCCTGAATGGGAATTGTTGATTTAAAACATTGATTCAATTTGAGATTTGATATAAATTTATATTTTATTGAATATAAATCGATTGTAAAACGGTTACAATATTTCAATGTGAAATATATCCTACTTGAAAATAAGATTGGATTTTGAAAATGATTATAATGAGTGGATATGAAACATATTCTATTAGAATATATATTGATTTTGAATAAAATCAACGTTGAAATAACTATAAACCTTTGATATGAAGTATATTCTACTTGAATATAAATCGAGTTTGAAATATTATATGATTATAATATACTGATATGGAAAAGTATTCTACTTTCAGATATAAATCAGTTTTGAAATGATTGCGATATTTTATGTGAAACTATATTCTATTTTGAATATAAATTGAGTTCGTAGCAAACATGATATTTTGATATGAAAGTGAACCTTGTGAAAAGTAAAAGAACCGACCGATGTCAAAAATGTAAACGTTTTTTTGTTAAAGAGACCGAAGTCGGTACTGTCATACTCTCTGTGAGACGACCCCAAACCCCGTACTGACGGCGGCAAGGGTAATCCATGGAATATAACACATAAACAGATAATAGCAGAACAGAAATAAATAAATACACCAGAAAATGAACAATAGAATATACTGGATAAAAGTAATCATCAGAGTTACACGGTATACAGGATCATACTTAGTACAAATACAGTTCAACTATACATATATGTCTACAGCGGAAAACAAACATAATGTACAACAGGAGCTGAACAACATAAAAAGAGATAAATAATAGAATCCATTTTCAGCTCCAGCTATCCAGATAAAGCCTGCTAAACCTGAACACAAGGCTGCGCGTGTAGAAAAAGGGGCACCCGAGTTTGAAAGTGAAACAAACTACGAGTCAGTCATGGGACTGGTATGAGAAATCTACTCAACACATTTATAATATGGCCAATCACAGGACCACGCCACTTTCGTGGAACGGGTTCACTCCATTGGATTGCCAGTGCTTTAAAAAAAAACAAATCATCCTTTTTAAACATCGCTATGCTTTTTATAAAAATGAAGCCATTATAAGACTCAGTTCCCATCACACAATGCAACGCAAACCGGAGGATAGAGTTTTACCTTATAATGGCCTAAAATATGATTGATACGAATAAAACAAAAGCATTTGATATTATTACTAGTGTTTATATGCTTTGAAAACAATTTCAAATCATAATTATCAATCATAGACGGCATGGGTACCATATACCATGTCGCCATATATATATATATATATATATATATATATATATATATATATATATATACAATCAAAACCGCACGGTCACGTATTTGGAAATTGGATTTCCGTCTTGAACCAAGGAAAAAGATAGTCCTTACCGAATTCGAGACTGACTAGCCCGAGTCTCAGGATCAGAGCTCGAGTGACCCTTGAATCGTCAGGGCCGGTCCACCAATGTGGATTAAAATTCCTGAACACTGCGTTACGCCGCCCTTTGGGGCGTAAGCGAGCCAACGAATGACTCCATCGGACCTGGATCGTCCGATCTAATCGAGGCGCCTCGCAACAATCACATAAGTCAAACTCGTCAGGGTGTGTAAAACCACTGACGCCACTTCTAGCTAGGAGGAAACGCAGGCCCTACCTGAGGTCCTTTCTCCCGTTTCTGGTCATACAGGGGTGTGAGGCTCGCGATTTCACGTTGTACAAAAAGCTACGCCACACAGGCGGTTCTTTGATCATCACCACAAGACTTTGCTTTTCAACAGAAGCCCTGATCACTGCATCTTAGCATGCCACACAGGCAATTCACACCGTGCAACTGATGGCTATCAATCACGCAGAATAAATCCAAATGTCAGACACACTGTCCATTTGCAAGTCCGTTCTGGGTCTGAACGAAACCGGAGGCACTAAATACCTCGCAAACCCATCGATCACCACGTACGTCTGGACGATCACCACTCATTATCAACATTTCAGGATGCCTCCCAATCAGGACCTCAGTTACCATCCAAACGAGGTGAAGATCTCCGGTCTTCGACCATCGTCTTCATCTTCGATTTCTTATCGTCGATTCAGTTATTCAGAATGGGATAAACCCGGTCTTTCTGAGCAACTCGCGTATATAATTAATAAGTGCAACACTAACATACACACGCATCATTTCAATTCATTAGTCACTAACTGTCGATTAGTAAGAGAAAGATTTCCCAAATATTAACCCCGAAGGCCGAAACCAACATCAGATCAACACCCAGGAAACCATTCGACTTAACCAACCTTCAGTTAATTTCTAAATCACATCCATATCGTTTATAATATTTTATAATGACATATCGTTATTATTATTTATTTTAAAATAGCCAATTTATTTAAAACGACGCTTCGGGCCATAACGCAACCATGGCGCTGTTTTTCTTCAGATTTGATTTACACATATCTGAAAATCTAACCGTTGGATCTTCACAAAATTTACATCATTAGAAAGATCTTTTCAAAACGAATCCAACGGTTCCAGTTTCGGAAAATTCCGACGGTCGGATCTCCCGGTATAATCGTTTGAAGTTTCGATTTCAAAATACGAACTGCAGCGTCGTTATTCGATTAAATATAATTATATATATATATATAATCGATTCTTGCGCTGTTTTTCTTTAGATTTGAATTAAACATTCCAGACCATCCAACCGTTGGATTTTAACAAAGTTGGTGCCGTTGGAAAGATTTTTCCAAAGCGAACCCAACGGTTGCAATTTCAGGAAAATCCGATGGTCGGATCTCCCATACTAATCGTTTGAAATCACGATTTCAAAATATGAACTGCAACATCGTTATTCGATATATTTTAATTCTATTTATAAATATATATCGATTCTTCTATTTCAAAGCTATATTCTTTTCATACTTTTGATAAAAATGATATTTTTATCTACTGTCTTCTATTTCAACATTTCAATATTTTAAACAATTCATGTATATAATGAAAATGTGATTTTTATTGTAAAACAATTCATTTCAAAACTATATTGTTTTATACATTTCATATAGATGATAAAAATGTGATTTTTATTAGAAAACAATTTATTTCAAAACGATATTATTTTATACATTTCATATAGATGATAAAAATGTGATTTTTATTAGAAAACAATTTATTTCAAAACGATATTATTTTATACATTTCATATAGATGATAAAAATGTGATTTTTATTAGAAAACAATTTATTTCAAAAATATGAATACCATTCAATACATGAATTTCAATTCAACGAATGAATATCGATTCAACACATGAAGGTCTTCTATAGTTTATATAAATAGATAAAAAGGTGGTTTTTATATTTGGAACACGAATACCATTCAACACATGAATTTCAATTCAACGAATGAATATCGATTCAACACATGAAGGTTTTCTATTCAACGAATAAATATAGTTTCAACAAATGAAAATAATTCAAACACATGAATATTATTCAAAATTTCGGCAGCATAAAGGCAGGGTAGTTAAAACCGGGACCGTTCCTAGTACGGCTCCTCGCTCTACCTTAAAACCTCGCGGTTTGTGACAATGGGGATCATGCATCTAGTTCGCACGCAGGCGGCATGTATATATTTATTTCATTTCCACAAACTAATCCTATGTGGTTTCAACCAAATATTTCTCAACCACCAATGGGTATTTTCAACCATAATCAATCAATATCAACCACAAACAATTTCAATCAACCATTCGCTATCAATCAATTTTCACACCAATCACAACCAATAAATATCGTCCATGGTTTGTGGACGAGGGGCGTATATATATTGTTAGCCTGCTTTGTGACTAGACTATCCAAAGCCGAAGAACTCTATCAGGAAGGCCACTCAGGGCTTGAGTATGAACTGCCAGAGATCGACATCTGCTTGGACGAAGTAACGAAGGATGGGAAAACTCGTATTTCTGTGCACATAAGCTTCGGGTTGGATTCCACCATTTCAGATCAAGCTAAAGCGAATATTTCTGACCAACCAAACCGGATCGGGTAAACCAGATCGGGTCATCCGGATCGGGTAAACCGGATCGGGTCATCCGGATCAGGTTATCCAGATCGGGCCAACCGGATCGGGTCTCTACCCCTAACCGAATTCTGGGCAGTTAAAGACCATTTCCCCATGTTCTCCACTACTTCCGAGATTTACTCTGAAGCTGCCACGTGGCCACTCAACCCTAACCGAATTTCTACCTATAAATACACATACAACACATCATTTAAGGGGACTTTTGGCCTAAGGAAACTCTACATAATTCGGCCATGGCTGCCAATGAAGAATCAAGATCTTCTTCGACAAAATCAATGAATCCGGAGAGCATTTTTCATTGTTATTGAGTGATTGTGTGTCTATACTCATTGTAATTATAATTTCTGGATGAATTGAGAAACTATGAAGTAGATGTAGGCTTCTTAATGCCGAACCACTATAAATCTCGTGTGTTGATTGCTTTTCTATGCTTTTAGATTATGATTCTTCATTATTCTCTGCAAAACATGATCAATTGGGTGTTAGGACCATTTTTTGGTCTAACATTTTGGTGCTTTCACTGAGAAATGAAGATTCTCAACACTTAAGGATTCTCCAATCTACTTATTGGATTGCCAAGTCCGATGAGGAAATCCAATGAATTCTATTTACTTTGCAATTGTGGAGATTAACAGAAATGAAGTCGCCACCATGCCATGTAGAAGCAATCGCTGAAGATCGAAAACAGAGTCCAGCAAAGCTTTTGGATCAGATGCAGGCGAAGAGACAGGTTCGGATGCAGACGAAGAGACCGGATCGGATGCAGGCAAAGAGACCAGATCAGATGCAGATGAAGCCCTTGGATCGGATGTAGATGAAGCGCAGTCCAATCTCCCACAGGGGGTCGGATCGGGTCTTACCCAACCTGAAAAAGAACGTCTGACCCGAACCAGAGGGGGAGATCCGAATCGGCTGCCTGCTGATGACATACCCGATCCGATCCGATTCGATAACATAACCGAACCAACCCGAAGGCATATCCCCAATCCGAGCTGCATGGGAAGGCCCGAACCGATCAAATGGTGATGCTCCGACCCGACCGGGAGGAACTTGTCCTATCCGACCCAACTTGAAGGCATTTCCGAACTACACCCAAAAGACATATCTGATCCGACCCGAAACAGCTGTTTTTGGGGAAAAATGCATTTTTCAGATCATTTCAGAAAAGGCTCTATCTACCAAAATCGAAAAAATCGTGCGGTGCCCACATTTTCGACCTAACCGGTTAGGTCGATCGCCGCCGGGACTGTGGGGCCCCGGACCCCGACCGGCGCTGCGCTCGGACTCGCTGACGGCCTCGCCTTCGACTCGGAGCACGGCTCGCCTTCGGCTCGATGTATATTTTGACCAACAGTAGACATCAAAGTTTGTTAATGAAGATAAGGTGGATAGTCAAAGAATATGACAACCAAATGGCAACGACTAGGATTCCTCCAGAAGCCATAGCCTCTATTTGCCGATGCCATTCAATGTGAGGAGCTGTCAGTCAGATTCAGCTTGCTATCAACGACAGTATACGAGATAATGATTGTCTAATAGTAGCCTCATCTTTTGGAACTCCGATAGTGTAGATTTCAGCAATGCAACTGATGTTGTTCCCTAATGAGTAGTGACCATCCCATTTATATGACTTAAACCTATTCAATCGGCGGAGCATCGAATGACGGTTATATAGAACAGTTCGAATACTACTTCAAAGATGATTCATATGATCTTAGTGACCATGATTGTCAATAGTGGGATACCAGAAAGCAGCTAAGGATCCCAACATCCCAAAGCTACACTTCAATTGTATGATGTGATGAATAAAATGTCATGCGTCTCACCTTCCGAAGAACTTAGCTAACCTTTGCAATGGCTATTTGCTGTCAATCGCATTGAGGAAGACTGATTTCCATCGAATAAGGGTTAGGTCAACATACTTTGGTGCCCAGTGATAGGTAATAGCTGAACCCCTGCAGGCCATGATTGGACATATGAATCTTTGCTCGGATGATAGCAACTTGACTGCTCACCAGTCACCATATGACCTTTGTCAAGAGATGAGAGTTCGAGATCAAAACAAATATGAATCGACCATTAGCTCTCGACTTCATACATCAATTGTGATAGAAAATCTGAACATTACTTCAAGCCTTGGAAGCCATGCTATTGTAGTCAAGTTTATCTGACTAAGGTCTAAACTCACCAGCTCTAGCGGCGATTAGAGCTTACATTGCACCCTGGTATCTATTGCTAAAATTCCTAATGAAAGATGGAATGGTCCATGGCGACCATGTTACTGGAAGTGCCTGATATTTAGCTAATTAGGAGATGCTACTCAATGGAGGTGGCAAGTTAAAGGTTTAGAGCACTTAAGCCTGGATGCTGATTGATTATCTGTGCATTAGATCTTATTCGCAACGTAGGACTAAAGGCATATCTGCGGATGGATGAGATATGACTATCCCCCTAGCAGCCATGACTCCCTTATACTCAATCCTTGCCCTTAGCATGGGGGCAAGAAGGCGATTCAAATAAGATGCGACCTCGTCATTCGCTTATAGTATTTACCTAATTGCCTTTGTCACTCCAAGTCCTCAATCAAGGTCTGTTCATTCTTAGGACCGCCACCCACAACGGTTTGAAAAGACGTTCATCACCAGCAAAAGATTTTGACAGCCATCCCCTGACAGAGATGTAGTGAGGAAAAATGGACCTGCAAAGAGCGTGCAATGCCATCTTCTCACAGAATGATATTCATTCCTTTAACAGGATTACTTTTTAACCATGACTCTTATATTTCCATGCTTTATGAGTTATTGATGTAACTAACTCAGATGAATTTATATGTGGATGATGTAGGTACCCCGAATCTGGTACCGATCAAACTTTGAGCACCTACAGGAAGAATTATGGAGCATTGCCGTAACGAGCCCGATTGAACTGCTCGTTTACAGAGCCACGTCCTTCGCCTGAGAGAAGTTGTATAGCTTAAGATGGATCCGAGGTGACCATCCACTCCTTGGCTCACACGTGGCAGACCTAAAGATAATTGTGCATTGACGTTCAACGTCGGAATCCGATTCCGGATGGATGCAGTTCGACCGTCTACATGGCTCGATCCGTTAAAGGAGGCAGCACTGCCCCTTGATATGCTTACTTTTCAATCATGCAATTTACTTTTACATGCTTCCTGAGTTATGGACATGGCTAACTCATGCGATATGAATGATGCAGGTACCCGAAGTTTGGTGCCAATCACTCCTCCCATAGATTGATCGGAGGAACGCAAAGATTTGGCCAACGTCTTTTGACTGTTTGCCCGACTAACTCTAATCCTCAGAGATTGGATAGAAGTACCAACCTAGAACGAGGGTGATGGGTGTGCCATGATTGAAAGACCACTTGATCCGTGACTCTAGCTCTCATGATTTGAGAGAACATTTAAAGGACAATATTGCAGCTTTCGACCAAACTTCATCCCACGAGTTGACGGGATGAGAGAGACTTGATCACCGCAAACAACCACCTTTACCTATGAATCGGGAATTATGAGGTAGCGCCTCGGCGAGTGTGATCCGACCGCTTTCCCGAAAAGCTCCATCCGCCAGAGTGAAGCGTGGAGTAAGGACTAACATCGAGTTTGAGAACGACACTCGAGACGGCAGACTCCTACTCTTTGAAATAGATTGAAGAAGGAGCGCCAAGGCGAATGACATGACCGTTCGCCTGGACAACTCTAACTCTCATGATTCGAGAGAGAGTATAAAGGACGGGAAGACGACGTCCCCAAGGCGTGATGGTGCACCACGATTAAAAGACCGCCTTGATTCCACTCTACCCTAGGCATTCGACGGGAGAGTATAAAGGCGCCAAAGACTGGCACCGCAAGAACTCCTACCCTGCTGAAGGATCGGGGAGCAGACTGAAAGCTGAGTTCGAACTCTATCCTGGGCATACGACAGGAAAGTATAAAGGCATGTTGATTAAATGCCATAAAAGGGCTCCTACCCTGCTGTAGTACCGGGGGCAAGAGTGAAAGCTGAGCCCGAACCCTTCATGTCCGGACATGAGGGGCAATGCACTGTCGATCCTAATCAATCCCAAACAAGCCCTGGGCAGGCACTTTATTCATGATTGATTGGGGGCACACACACATCACCCCTTTAGATAAATTCTATATGATTTGCTAGATATTATTTGATTGCAGGGATTCTGAATTGGGACCCTTGCTTGATTGTGATGTGCTTTATTACCTATTACTTAGAGATTTGCTTTGTTTACAGAGTGCAGGCTTGTACAAGATAACAAGACAAGAATGCGAGCGCCGCACTCGCGACAACCGCAACAGACCGGTGGAAAACAAACAAAGGGCTACGTCCAGAAGGCTGACATTGATGCCTAATGATAAACTTCTCAGGAGACTCAAGGCGATGACAGAAAGGAGGCCTTGAGAGTGAATTGTTCAATGACGTGTCACACGACTTAAGGCAATGACCGAAAGGAGGCCCTAAGAGTGATATATCAAATCAACATACACACCCATGTATGACTGGCCATAGCCCAAGTGCAACGACGAGTGCTACCTCGCAAATACGTTGAATGGAAAACGTGATAACTCGAGCACTTGGATAACTCAATCACATAAGCTTATAAAGCAATGTCTCTTTTCCATGCATCTATGTCTAAATTTGAATGGGAGGTGTTACAACTACCGACCTTTCGCCATTACCCCTGGACTGGGGACACATTGCTACTTGAGGACCATGAAATGGATGCATAATGAACGTCCATTTGCTAGTCCAGACCGAATTCCCGGTTGAAAGACCCCATATAAAGGAGGACGCCATTACTTTGACCTCTAACTTGCGAGGAGGCCAATTGCCTGACACTCAAACTCAAAGGCTAAGAAGAAGGAAGATAGAAATTTCATCCTTGCTAAGGATATTGGTGCAGAAGGCGCTTGGAACGAAGGAAGTCAGCAAATTTCTTCTTGTAATGATCCCTCAGCATGTCAAGCTAGATATGAAATAGATGGTACCCTCGCTGATTTGAGAACTCAGATGGCTCAGTGAGACAAACTTCTCTGGAAACGACAGAAAATGATGGATAACTTTTTTACTTGGATAGATGGAAGACCGAGTAACTACGGCTTACTCGCTGGAGCGAGCACCATGGAAATTCAAGCGACAACGAACTTGGCTCAAACACTCCCTGCTCCATGGTCCAGATCATATGGGACCCTAGGACAAGTTGGCATAGTCGTCTTTAATGAAACAAGATGCAACCAACCTCCTCCCAGGCATTTGTAGCATGCAACTTCCGACTGTAACTTTTTGGATGAAAACGATGGATATGCAAGAGCCACCGAAAAATTAAACGAAGCCCGACCAACCTTTGCTCCAATTCGGAGGAATGTTTAAAATCCAGCTCAACCTCAACATGAGGCTCCCCATGTAGGGGGAAGACGAGAGCATTCGAGAAAGCTATAGTCTAACTTCATTGCCATCCGACTCCGAACCTCAAAGCTTGGATGGGAGACCAAGGACTAACATGAGATGGACACGAATAAATCATTTTCTATCAAACTCTAACTCACAGCTCGATGAGGGAGTATGAATTCAGAGAATACGTGGATTTGATGACCACCGTTTAGTAAAATCCCCATGGATGGGGAGTACAGGATAAGAGCTTCGAACATCATCATCTGACTATCTGCCAGCTTTAGGCACATTTACGATTATCTGAGCTTCACAATAACCCAGACTATAAGCAGAAGAATGGCTCCTCAAGAACAACCTGCATACATCCAAGTAGCGGATCACCATCCAGAATTAAAAAACATAAGCCTGATTGACGGCTATTACATATGCGCAACCAAGAAGCCAGAAACCGGCTTCCACCCAATTTAAGACTTCATACCGGGGGCACTAGCGCTAAATTAGGTAAATAGCGACAACTTCTCAAAGATGAGGGCCAAATTGGAAACATTAATTGATGCTTCAACAGAGATCAGGCGAGACCCTGCATGCATTCCTTAAAAGATTCAACGCCGCAGTGGCATCGGTAAATCGACCTGGACCATATATGGCGTTGATTGCTGTAGTATCCGGTATTCTGGATATCTCAAACTTCAAAATCTCTTTGCATCGAGACCCACCAAGAGGACTTGGCGGATTCACCTCTGAAACAAACCTCGGTATCTCTCTACCATGAGATTCTCCTAGAAACGTTGGAAAATCCTATCCTGAGACAGACATATTCGTGCAATAAGAGTGTGCTAATGTTGAAATGGATGATCTCAATGTCTTCACGACAGAATGGAGCACCATCCGACTCTTGAAATAATAAAGGAAAAAGAAAAGCCCCAGGAAAGACTAACAGGAATTTACAATTCTGGAAATGACCAATGTCATTAATCGGGCCCGCGGTCTTGATTGTCAAGCTTAATGGAACCAAGCATGGGAGATAGACTCAACAAGACTATGATGGCTATTTCAGATTATGCCAAAGCCTGAACGAAGGAGCTCGAATAACTCACTAATAACGTTCGCTCGCTTGCAAGATTGACGAGCTTACTCAACTCTGCAGCTGATGCGAGGAGAGTATCTAAGTTTGCTGATATACTCAATAAGGCGATCACTGCTTTCTGGCTAAACAGATGGGTTGACCCCAACGCGAATGTGATTCGACCATTCGCATATACAACTCCAACCCTTGATGACTTGGGAATGTGCACATAATGACACAGGGTGACTAAGTTTGTTGAACCTACATATCTAACCCGATGCGGCAGAAAAAAGTATAAAGGCTAAAAGATTGGATGTCCGATTGACCTATCATAACCCCCAACAATGCTGGGGGCATAAGCACTGACTTCGCTCGTCCTCCACTAATGCTAGGAACATCAACTTCAACCGACAGATTGACTTTAAACATGACCCCGACTCAATGCATGATTCAGAACATATACATTATATCTTTAGAATATGACGTCATTCATCTCGACCATCCAAGTGAGTGAAATTACGGATCAAGCAAGAATTCAAAGACTTGATCTGCAACTGCATCAAATGGAGAGTATGATGAACTCCTCTGCTGCCTTACAATTGTGATAATCCCACCAGCTATTGGCTTGCATGTTTTCAACAACATCTCGTACTGACTCGTATGTGATCACGGGACTATAAAACAGTCTAAAGTGATCATGGCTTTCGGATGCACTATTATTACGATTAGATGCAATCATGGAGTCCTAGATTAATATCCTGATATCAAGATAGTCCAAATCCAAGCAAAAATGACAAATTCATATGCCAACTCTGATGCGCTCTATCCGAACGGTCCAGATGCTAGCTCAAGATACGAAGATTCTGACACCATACTATGACTTGGATGGCTATTGTATACATTGACTTATACATTAAAGAAATCTTAGCTTTGTAATGCACTTGACTTGTTTAGGAAGATGGCGTCGTTTGGCATCAACTTTTACATGTACGATCTCACACGGGAGCCAAACATACCGCATGACCTATGATGAAGGAATTCTACCTCTTGATTCGACGAAGTCTAAACGATTACTTGATCATCTTGACCACTCTAGCCATGAAATTTGGCCCGATAAGCATCAACGGAAGCAATGCGGTATATGAAAAGCCATTTATACTGAAAAAGATCCAAAAAGATTCATCTCAACTTATTCAAAGCACATCTTATTTGCAACAAGATGTACTTTGGGGGGAGGGGGCAAAATGTTAGCCTGCTTTGTGACTAGACTATCCAAAGCCGAAGAACTCTATCAGGAAGGCCACTTAGGGCTTGAGTATGAACTGCCAGAGATCGACATCTGATTGGACGAAGTAACGAAGGATGGGAAAACTCGTATTTCTATGCACATAAGCTTCGGGTTGGATTCCACCATTTCGGATCAAGCTAAAACGAATATTTCTGACCAACCAAACCGGATCGGGTCATCCGGATCGGGTTATCCAGATCGGGCCAACCGGATCGGGTCTCTACCCCTAACCGAATTCTGGGCAGTTAAAGACCATTTCCCCATGTTCTCCACTACTTCCGAGATTTACTCTGAAGCTGCCACGTGGCCACTCAACCCTAACCGAATTTCTACCTATAAATACACATACAACACATCATTTAAGGGGACTTTTGGCCTAAGGAAACTCTACATATTTCGGCCATGGCTGCCAATGAAGAATCAAGATCTTCTTCGACAAAATCAATGAATTCGGAGAGCATTTTTCATTGTTATTGAGTGATTGTGTGTCTATACTCATTGTAATTATAATTTTTGGATGAATTGAGAAACTATGAAGTGGATGTAGGCTTGTTAATGCCGAATCACTATAAATCTCATGTGTTGATTGCTTTTCTATGCTTTTAGATTATGATTCTTCATTATTCTCTGCAAAACATGATCAATTGGGTGTTAGGACCATTTTTTGGTTTAACATATATATATATATATTTATGTATAGCAATTCATTTCTATTTCAACACATATATAATTTTTACAACGCATATACAACTTATACATCGAACGTACAACTTATACAACGCTTATACGTGAGGTGTACAACGCTTATATAACTCATACATTGACTATATAATTAATACATCGTCGTTTTCCTTATCGTTTATAAAATTAGAAATCTCACATTGGGTTCCACTGCACCAAAAAATAGCAGAAGGCTCAGAAAAATATGCGGTCTCTTCTAGAAGGTAGAAGACGTCCCCACGAGTCCACTGTCTCTTGTTTCACTGAATTCCGATAACACAGCAAAAAGATATGATTTTTCAAAGTTTGCAATGGTTTAAAAGTGTTAAAACTGTTGAAAATTAAACAAGCTGTTACCTCAGCTGAAAGGTTCAAAACTAGGTTTGAATTTTTCGATCAATCCGTGCAATGGTTCCACGATCGGGTTGCGCAGGATCGAAGAGGGAGGAGAGGCGCCTGTTCGCCTGGAGGTGGGGCCAGTTCGACGACCTCCGGCATGCGTGGCGGCGGTTCGAAGTGCTGAACTTCATGACGTCGGTTCTCCCAAACCACACAATGAAAAAATCCAAACTATATATGGATTTGAAGATCTTCTCGTGCTCTTCAAAATCTTCAACTGGAGCTTTTGATATTAGTGAGTGGATGAGGAGAAATCGAAGAGAGAAGGCCTCAAGCCCTTTCCGCCGTGCGTCGCGATATACGGGGAGAGAGAAAGCTGGGGTGTCGTTTTCTGATTGGCCAGGAATTTTTTTATATTTATATATTTTTAAAATTTCAAAAATACCCCTCTTCGCATACTAACTCCAATCTGAACCCAACGATTGTCGTCCCTAACGTTTTACCCCCATTCCGAACACAATGGGATATGTTTCGTAGGCCCATTCGACTGTTTCAGTCAGTTTTCTTTCAAATTAAAATATAAAACATTCAATATTCGATTTGAACGTACATTTCAATTTGCCAGGGCCACAAACTGATTCGAAAAATTCCAGAAAAATAAATCTAGCTATGTTTTGACGATACGGTCCCAACTAAACTAGTTTCGTCGAATTCTAAGACCGTTTGCAAAAAGGCCCATTTCTGGTCGATCCAATTTAACTACAATTGATCCAAACACGTTTTCCTTTGCCACGCTCACATATTAGCTTCAAAAATTATGAAATTTGAAACCTAGCAATAACTTCACATTCCGGATCCAACAAAAGTGGTTTCGTCGAATTCCGAGGTCGTATGCAAAATGGCCAATTTCACGGGCTATATAAATTCCATAGCGACCTTTCTGAAAATTCATTTGGCCATAACTTTTGCTTTCCGCTATGAAAATTCGATTTTTCAGATTCCTTAGAAAGGTATTCACCAACAGATTTAAATATTTTTGGTTTCACTCAAATCCGTTTTGTTTTGCACCCGGTACAGTCTGACAAAGTTTGAATTCAATTTTTGAAACTGCAGCGCCATTTCAGGCCTTGTTTATAATTATAATTAATTATATTCATTTTCAATTGTTGATTCAAACTCAGTTTTCATCGCTATTATTTAAAATATTTATTTTAAATATTTAAAATCCATTATTTTAGCCAATTTAAAAATTTTAAATTGGTTCAGATTTTCTATGTCGTTACAATCTCCCCCACTTAAAACTTTTCGTCCCCGAAAAGGAACAAAGTCGAAAGTGGTTTGATTAATCAACTCTACGTTCGATCTGGCTTCAATTCTCCAACTTTTCAGTTTCTGAGAATTTTCAAATTCTTCAAAAATTTGGCTAACACCCGGAATTTTCGAAAAATTTCGCCATAACCTCCTTTGTACGGAGAGAGGTTTGGAAATTTATTGGGCCGTATTAGGTACCCAATAAATCCTAATAAGCATACACATATTTATAGTGATATATTCTGGTGTTTACAGGGGAGCGTGTATTGATAATAACTCCAGAGAATAAATTCTCGTCACCCTGTCCCGTGTGGGGAATAAATAGTCCATGTGCCGTATCTAATAACTAGAGAGACGTGATTATTGTCAACTCCAAACCCGTGTGGTTTTTTTATTAATCTGGCAATTTAATTGTTACAATTTGAATAGTCCATATCAGTCATCAGTTCAACCTGTAAAATATAGTCATCGCCATACAAGCCTCTCGCTCGTATGGTAAATCTTCCACCTTATCACACAAGCTCCAAATGCTTATGTGGTATATGATTAAGTATGCCTATCTTCTGAAGTATGCCATGTAATGTAGTTCAAAATTAATTGTTACTATCCTATGGCGACATTTATTATTTCACACAGAAAAACCAGCACTCCGCATCCAATGGCATTCACAGGAGTTGATATAATAATATTTCGCATCCAACTCATTAAGGTTTACCTATTTGTCGGGCACGCAAATAAAATCTTTACTCAACAGCTAATCCATTTACCTGTTCAAACATATATAATGCACAAGTATATATTTCTATTTATTTTCTAATCAGTTCAATGTGTGATTTAATCGAATAAATTCTACCATTATTCTATTGTTGATTAAATTAACTATCGTTTCAACAATTTTAATTAATCAAATCTACAATCACGCAACACAACCAACAATCAAATTGTTTTTAACTTTTCAAAACCATACAAATTAATTCCTATTCTCTTTTAAAATCATTCAAACTATAGAGTTAAAAGTGCACATCCATGGAAAGAAAATAACAGCAGAGTAGAGAATTTAATGGTAATGTAAAGTATGGTCAATATACCTTGCACCGGAGTCAATCAGAGATATCTACTCGGCAACTAGGATAAGCTTTCTGAATTCTCTCCTCAGTTTCCCAAGTACAATCTCGCGGATCTCCACTCCATTGCACTTTGACTAAGTGAACCTTCTTGTTCCTCAGCTCTTTGGTTTCTTTGCCGATAATCTTTAGCGGCTCTCTTCTCACAGCTAATTCAGGGGTAATTTCAATATCCTATTGAGCTGCTTCTTCCACGATCAAGTCTGGATCATGAACGTGCTTTCGAAGTTGAGATATATGAAATACATCATAGACTCCAGGCAACCAATCAGGCAATTTAACCCTATAAGCGAGAGTTCCGATCCGTTCCAGAATAGGAAACAGACCAATGAATTTGGGTGCCAACTTTCCCGTCTTACCGAACCGGATTACTCCTCTCATCGGCGATACTTTCAGATATACATAGTCGCCAACAACAAAGGATATATCTCTTGAATAGAACTTCTATATCTGATTCTGGCTGTGGGAGCACAACTGGCTCATTAGCTGGTCGAGCCATACGATTATTTCTTCTGTTCCTATCACTCATTTTCTAGTGCGTCTGCAATTAGCAGACAAAGTGTCAGGTCAACAGAAAAGATATTTCAAAATATAGAGATAAATACTTCAATGTAAATGTGTCTACTGGGGTGTATTTTCATTCTGCTTTACTTATACTAGGATATTACTGATCCTATCTGTATAGAGTTACCCATACTAGAACACTACTGGTTCTATTTCTGACGAGTTCGTTAATATGTTATATCCCAGAACTAAGCTTAACCAAAGCTCTGATACCATATGAGACGACCCTAAACCCCGTACTGACGGCGGCAAGGGTAATCCGTGGAATATAACACAGAAACAGATAATAGCAGAACAGAAATAAATAAATACACTAGAAAATGAACAATAGAATATACTGGATAAAAGTAATCATCAGAGTTACATGGTATACAGGATCATACATAGTACAAATACAGTTCAACTATACATATATGTCTACAGCAGAAAACAAACATAATGTACAACAGGAGCTGAACAACATAAAAAGAGATAAATAATAGAATCCATCTTCAGCTCCACCTATCCAAATAAAGCCTGCTAAACCTGAACACAAGGCTGCCCGTGTAGAAAAAGTGGCACCCGAGTTTGAAATTGAAACAAACTACGAGTCAGTCATGGGACTGGTATGAGAAATCTACTCAACACATTTATAATATGGCCAATCACAGGACCACGCCACTTTCGTGGAACGGGTTCACTCCATTGGATTGCCAGTGCTTTTTAAAAAAACAAATCATCCTTTTTAAACATCGCTATGCTTTTTATAAAAATGAAGCCATTATAAGACTCAGTTCCCATCACACAATGCAACGCAAACTGGAGGATAGAGTTTTACCTTATAATGGCCTAAAATATGATTGATACGAATAAAACAAAAGCATTTGATATTATTACTAGTGTTTATATGCTTTGAAAACAATTTCAAATCATAATTATCAATCATAGACGGCATGGGTACCATATATCATGTCGCCATATATATATATACAATCAAAACCGCACAGTCACGTATTTGGAAATTGGATTTCCGTCTTGAACCAAGGAAAAAGATAGTCCTTACCGAATTCGAGACTGCCTAGCCCGAGTCTCAGGATCAGAGCTCGAGTGACCCTTGGATCGTCAGGGCCGGTCCACCGATGTGGATTAAAATGCCTGAACACTGCGTTTCGCCGCCCTTTGGGGCGTAAGCGAGCCAACTAATGATTCCATCGGACCTGGATCGTCCGATCTAACCGAGGCGCCTCGCAACAGCAATAACCACATAAGTCAAACTCGTCAGGGCGTGTAAAACCACTGACGCCACTTCTAGCTAGGAGGAAACGCAGGCCTTCCCTTAGGTCCTTTCTCCCGTTTCTGGTTCATACCGGGGTGTGAGGCTCGCGATTTCACGTTGTACACAAAGCTACGCCACAAAGGCGGTGCTTTGATCATTACCACAAGACTTTGCTTTTCAACAGAAGCCCTGATCACTGCATCTTAGCATGCCACACATGCAATTCACATCGTGCAACTGATGGCTATCAATCACACAGAATAAATCCCAATGTCAGACATACTGTCCATTTGCAAGTCCGTTCTGGGTCCATCGATCACCACGTACGTCTGGACGATCACCACTCATTATCCATATTTCGGGATGCCTCCCAATCAGGACCTCGGTTACCATCCCAACGAGGTGAAGATCTCCGGTCTTCGACCATCGTCTTCATCTTCGATTTCTTATCGTCGATTCAGTTATTCAGAATTGGATAAACCCGGTCTTTCTGAGCAACTCGCGTATATAATTAATAAGTGCAACACTAACATACACACGCATCATTTCAATTCATTAGTCACTAACTGTCGATTAGTAATAGAAAGATTTCCCAAATATTAACCCCGAAGGCCGAAACCAACATCAGATCAACACCCAGGAAACCATTCGACTTAACCAACCTTCAGTTAATTTCTAAATCACATCCATATCGTTTATAATATTCTATAACGACATATCGCTATTTTTATTTATTTTAAAATAGCCAATTTATTTAAAACGACGCTTCGGGCCATAACGCGACCGTGGCACTGTTTTTCTTCAGATTTGATTTACACATATTTGAAAATCTAACTGTTGGATCTTCACAAAATTTACATCATTAGAAAGATCTTTTCAAAACGAATCCAACGGTTCCAGTTTCGGGAAATTCCGGCGGTCGGATCTCCCGGTATAATCGTTTGAAGTTTCGATTTCAAAATACGAACTGCAGCGTCGTTATTCGATTAAATATAATTATATTTATATATATATAAATATAATCGATTCTGGCGCTGTTTTTCTTCAGATTTGAATTAAACATTCCAGACAATCCAACCATTGGATTTTTACAAAGTTGGTGCCGTTGGAAAGATCTTTCCAAAGCGAACCCAACGGTTGCAATTTCAGGAAAATCCGTTGGTCGGATCTCCCGTACTAATCATTTGAAATCACGGTTTCAAAATAAGAACTGCAGCGTCATTATTCGATATATTTTAATTCTATTTATAAATATATATCGAATTTTCTATTTCAAAGCTATATTATTTTCATACTTTTGATAAAAATGATATTTTTATCTACTGTCTTCTATTTCAACATTTCACTATTTTTAACAATTCATGTATATAATAAAAATGTGATTTTTATTGTAAAACAATTCATTTCAAAACTATATTGTTTTATACATTTCATATAGATGATAAAAATGTGATTTTTATTAGAAAACAATTTATTTCAAAACAATATTATTTTATACATTTCATATAGATGATAAAAATGTTATTTTTATTAGAAAACAATTTATTTCAAAACGATATTATTTTATACATTTCATATAGATGATAAAAATGTGATTTTTATTAGAAAACAATTTATTTCAAAACGATATTATTTTATACATTTCATATAGATCATAAAAATGTGATTTTTATTAGAAAAAAATTTATTTCAAAAATATGAATACCATTCAACACATGAATTTCAATTCAACGAATGAATATCGATTCAACACATGAAGGTCTTCTATAGTTTATATAAATAGATAAAAAGGTGGTTTTTATATTTGAAACACGAATACCATTCAACACATGAATTTCAATTCAACGAATGAATATCGATTCAACACATGAAGGTTTTCTATTCAACGAATAAATATAGTTTCAGCAAATGAAAATAATTCAAACACATGAATATTATTCAAAATTTCGGCAGCATAACGGCAGGGTAGTTAAAACCGGGACCGGCCTAGTACGACTCCTCGCTCTACCTTAAAACCTCGCGGTTTTTGCAATAGGGATCATGCATCTAGTTCGCACGCAGGCGGCATGTATATATTTATTTCATTTCCACAAACTAATCCTATGTGGTTTCAACCAAATATTTCTCAACCACCAATGGGTATTTTCAACCACAATCAATCAATATCAACCACAAACAATTTCAATCAACCATTCGCTACCAATCAATTTTCACACCAATCACAACCAATAAATATCGTCCATGGTTTGTGGACGAGGGGCGTGTATATATATATATATATATATATATATATATATATATATATAGCAATTCACTTCTATTTCAACACATATATAATTTTTACAACGCATATACAACTTATACATCGAACGTACAACTTATACAACGCTTATACATGAGGTGTACAACACTTATATAACTCATACATCGACTATATAATTTATACATCGCCGTTTTCCATATCGTTTATAAAATTAGAAATCTCACATTGGGTTCCACTCCACCAAAAATAGCAGAAGGCTCAGAAAAATAAGCGGTCTCTTCTAGAAGGTAGAAGACGTCCCCATGAGTCCACTGTCTCTTGTTTCACTGAATTCCGATAACACAGCAAAAAGATATGATTTTTCAAAGTTTGCAATGGTTTAAAAGTGTTAAAACTGTTGAAAATTAAACAAGCCGTTACCTCAACTGAAAGGTTCAAAACTAGGTTTGAATTTTTCGATCAATCCGTGCAATGGTTCCACGATCGGGTTGCGCAGGGTCGAAGAGGGAGGAGAGGCGCCTGTTCGCCTGGAGGTGGGGCCAGTTCGACGGCCTCCGGCGTGCGTGGCGGCGGTTCGAAGTGCTGAACTTCGTGAAGTCGGTTCTCCCAAACCACACAATGAAAAAATCCAAACTATATATGGATTTGAAGATCTTCTCGTGCTCTTCAAAATCTTCAACTGGAGCTTTTGATATTAGTGAGTGGATGAGGGGAAATCGAAGAGAGAAGGCCTCAAGCCCTTTCCGCCGTGCGTCGCGATATACGGGGAGAGAGAAAGCTGGGGTGTCATTTTCTGATTGGCCAGGAATTTTTTTATATTTATATATTTTTAAAATTTCAAAAATACCCCTCTTCGCATACTAACTCCAATCCGAACCCAACGATTGTCGTCCCTAGCATTTTACCCCCATTCTGAATACAATGGGATATGTTTCGTAGGCCCATTCGACTGTTTCAGTCAGTTTTCTTTCAAATTAAAATATAAAACATTCAATATTCGATTTGAACGTACATTTCAATTTTCCAGGGCCACAAACTGATTCGAAAAATTCCAGAAAAATAAATCTAGATATGTTTTGACGATACGGTCCCAACAAAACTATTTTCGTCGAATTCTGAGACCGTTTGCAAAAAGGCCCATTTCTGGTCGATCCAATTTAACTACAATTGATCCAAACACGTTTTCCTTTGCCACGCTCACATATTAGCTTCAAAAATTATGAAATTTGAAACCTAGCAATAACTTCACATCCCGGATCCAACAAAAGTGGTTTCGTCGAATTTCGAAGTCGTATGCAAAATGGCCAATTTCACGGGCTATATAAATTCCATAGCGACCTTTATGAAAATTCATTTGGCCATAACTTTTGCTTTCCGCTATGAAAATTCGATTTTTCAGATTCGTTAGAAAGGTGTTCACTAACAGATTTAAATATTTTTGGTTTCACTTAAATCCGTTTTGTTTTGCACCCGGTACAGTCCGACAAAGTTTGAATTCAATTTTTGAAACTGCAGCGCCATTTCAGGCCTTGTTTATAATTATAATTAATTATATTCGTTTTCAATTGTCGATTCAAACTCAGTTTTCATCGCTATTATTTAAAATATTTATTTTAAATATTTAAAATCCATTATTTTAGCTAATTTAAAATTTTTAAATTGGTTCAGATTTTCTGGGTCTTTACACTCTGCCAATACCGGTACCACTTTAACAACTGTGCATGTGGTGGAGAATCCAGAAATGAAGTAGGATGGTATGGAGGCAATTACTGGAATGAAGAAAGAGAACCTATTGGATGGCCTTGACCTTCGGGTCATAATTTAAATGACTAAAACAGGAGCTATACCATGACTAATTGAGATCGCATCTCTGATGGGACACGCTCCTTCGATACCATCTATATTATACTGTGATCGATTTGGGGTGCCCCTTGATATGGGAGTGTGTTCCGAGATGGGCGGTAGTTGTGGCTATGCGTTACCATCAGTGTTGGAGTGCAAATGGTAGAATCCTACCCTGGGTATTGCCTCGAGTGCCTTTTCATATTTATCTTGATCGAGCCCCTACAATTTTGATTTGACATTGTTGTATCGCGGCGCATCCCTACCTACCAACGTACTGGTGTTGTATATGCATTGTGTACGACAATATCTATAAACGGCGTAAGGGTAAAAATGTAATCCCGCTTACGCTATTTTTATTATATTTACTTTACTGAATAGACACTATCATAATAGCATATTATATTATGTATGTAAATAGTTTAACGGATCCTTAAGAGATGGAAAAATCCTGTAACAACTCTTGAGTTACTGCACCCTTAACACACATGTTATTTCACATTTTAATTTGGCTAATATGAGAATGATTTAGTTTTGATCCGAGTGTTTGTTGTGTTTCTTTTACGCAATACGCTCGGGTCAGATTCGAGTTGCTGTTAGCGAAGATTGCAATAGCTTGGAGGATGTAGACGAAGATTTGTTATATATCCATTATATACATGTATTTCCACTGCACTTTGTTTCTGCTGCTTGTGTGTGTGTGTATATATATATATATATTTGTATGTGTGTGTAACTCTGATAATCATTATATATTATAGTCTTATGTATATATTTTAATTGCTTTTGAACTGTTAATTATTTATTATATGTTGTCCTTCCGCTGTTGTGATAACCCCAAACTCCCGTATCACGGAAGCAAGGATAATCATTGGAATATAACATATTTATCACAACAGTAGATTACAGATAACATCCTAACACATGAAATCATAGGATAATATCATCATAGCAGCGGAATTAAAAATGTCATCAACATCAGAGTCGCGCAGACACAGGATACAACTTAGTACATAAGAAGTCTCAGCAAATAGAAATAAGTCTAAAACATACTCAAGTTCAGCATAGATAAATGATGTCTAAATGTTCCAAAATAGAAATAAAAGATAGAGATAATCTTTATCTTCTGCCAAAGAGCATAGTCCACTTCGGTACATATCCAAGATAAGCCTGTTACATGTCACCTGTCACTTAACTTATCTAATAATAAGGCTAATCACAGGACCACGCCGCTAACGCGGAACGGGTTTAGTCCATTGGATTGCCAGTGCATAAAATAAGTAAATTCTTTTAAACAACACAATGATTTTAGAAAAATGAAACCATTATAAGATTCAAGTCCATCAGACAATGCATTGCAAATTGGAGGATAGAGTTTTACCTTATAATGATCAAACATGATTGATACATATAAAACTTGATATTATTATTAGTGTATAATCAGTTTAAAACACTTTCAAAGTAAATGTATCAATCCTATATGGCATAGCTACCATATACTATGTCGCCATATATAAGTTTACAATCAAATAAGTAATGTCGTATTGGAAATTGGGTTTCCATCATGAGTCGAGGCTAGGAATTATCCTCACCGATTTCGAGACAATCTAGCAAATGCCTTGGGACTCGGACACGGGCGAGCCCTGGTTAGTGGTAGGGCCGGTCCACAAATACTTTAGTGGATTAGTTATGCATGAACAATACATTTCGCGGTCCTATTGGATCTATCACTTAGCCAGCAGCGACCAATATCCGAGGGCCCTCAAAATCCATCATCCACATAAGTAAAATGGCTGGGCTCCATACTGACATCACTTCTGGCTAAAAAGAAACAAAAGTCCTCCCTATGGTCCTCATTCCATTTTTGACTTATACCGGGGTGTGAGGCTCGTGAAGTAACGTTATACGCAAAGCTATACTAAATAAAGCAGTGCTTTGATCATCAACTACAAGGCTCTGCTTTTCAACAAAAGCCTTGATCATTTGCATCTTAGCATGCCACATCGGTAATCCACGCCATGCGAATGATATCTATCAATATATAAACTCTAAGCTCGTACGTCTCAGAGAAGGGTGTTAAGTAAGAGAATAAATTCTCTACCACCAAACAGATATATATTAAATAGAAATCAATTCACATGGAATGAAATCCAATGTCAGACATACATCCATTTACAAGTCCGTTCTGGGTCCGAACGAAACCGGAGACACCTTATTCCTCGTCTCGTATGTCCAATACGGAAGAAAGGTTCTCGCATATCCGGACAATCAACAAGTACGTCCATACAACTACCACTTTAACCCTTTCAAGGCAGCAACTCTGATCAAAGACATTAGTAGTCGTCTATTTGATGTGAAGATCGTCGGTCTTCAACCACCGTCTTCAATGTCGTCGATTTTAAATCGTCGCATAATTATTCGAAATGAGATTGAAATCGGTCTTTTCAAATAATTCTCAAATATATATATAATTCAAATCGTTTTATATTGTTAATACTATTTTATAACGATTTATTGCTATTTTTATTTATATAAAAATAGCCTATTTAAGTCAAACGACGTTTTAGGTCGTTACGTGGCCCTGGCGCTGTTTTCATCCAAATTTGAATTACACATTTCTCAAAATCTAACCGTTGGATCTTAACAAACTTAATATCGTTGGAAAGATCTTTCCAAAGCGAACCTAACGGTTCCAGTTTTGGAAAAATCCGACGGTCGGATCTTTCGGTATAATCATTTAAAGTTATGATTGCTGGAACGTGAACACTCACGCGATTTGTTTAATTTTAATTTATATATATATATATATATATAAATCGTTCGATGATTTCACTGACATGTTTAAAGTGATGTTTTCAACAAACGAAACATATATTAACATGTAAACATTTTCCTATTTTACCAACATGTTAATGACAAGTTCCATTTTAATATGTCATTCTTTTTAATCTAAATGAACATGTAAAATGTAATATTTTTTATTACAAATCCTATTTTAACATATTATTCTTTTTAGCTAAATGAACATGTAAAATGTAACATTTTTATTGAAACTAAATATACATTAAAAATGTCCTTTTCAATGTCTACTCAATTTCTAATGAATATCTCATTTTAAATAATGAATCATTTTTAATGAAACTAGGTGTGCATTAAAAATGTCCTTCTTAAATTCTAGACATTTTCTAATGAATATGTCATTTTTAATAATGAATCAAAACACACATTAAAATTGTCATTTTTAATGTTTCAACATTTTTCCCTAAACATGATTCTTTTCATAATGAATCTAAATATACATTGAAATTTATCATTTTTAATGTTTCAATATTTTTCATAAACATGTCTCTTTTTAATAATTCATATACAAAAAAAAGTAATTTTATTGTATAACCAATTTGTCCATTTTCTATGATTAATATATGTACAATAAAAAAATTATTGTATAACCAATTTTGTCCATTTTCTATAATTAATATATATACAATAAAAAAAAGTAATTTTATCGTATAACCAGCTTTGTCCATGTTCTAGGTTTAATATATATACAATAAAAAAAGTAATTTTCTTGTATAACCAATTTTGTCCATTTTCTATGATTAACATGTATACAATAAAAAAAAGTAATTTTATTGTATGACCAATTTTGTCCATTTTCTACGATTAATATATATACAATAAAAAAAGTAATTTTATTGTATAATCAATTTTGTCCATTTTCTATGATTAATATATATACAATAAAAAAAGTAATTTTATTGTATAACCAAATTTGTCCATTTTCTATGATTAATATATATATACAATAAAAAAGTAATTTTGTTGTATAACCAATTTTGTCCATTTTCTATGTTTAATATATACAATAAAAAAGTAATTTTCTTGTATAACCAATTTTGTCCTTAATATATATACAATAAAAAAAGAAATTTTATTGTATGACCAATTTTATCTATTTTCTATGATTAATATATATAATAAAAAAAAGTTATTTTATTGTATAACCAATTTTGTCCATTTTCTATGATTAATATATATACAATAAAAAAAGTAATTCTATTGTATAACCAATTTTGTCAATTTTCTATGTTTCATATATATATATATAATAATAATAATAAAGTAATTTTATTGTATAATCAAATTTTCCATTTTTTATGATTACTATTTATACAGTAAAAAAAGTAATTTTATTGTATAACCAATTTTGTCCATTTTATATGATAAATATATATATAATAAAAAAAAATTATTTTGTTGTATAACCAATTTTGTCCATTTTCTATGTTCACATATACAATAAAAAGGTAATTTTTTGTATAACCAATTTTGTCCATTTTCTATGATTAATATATATAAAATAAAAAAAGTAATTTTATTGTATAACCAATTTTGTCCATTTTCTATGATTAATATATATACAATAAAAAAAGTATTTTTATTGTATAACCAATTTTGTCCATTTTCTATAATTAATATATATACAATAAAAAAAAGTAATTTTATTGTATAACCAATTTTGTCCATTTTCTATATTTAATATATATACAATAAAAATAGTAATTTTATTGTATAACCAATTTTTCCATTTTCTATAATTAATATATATACAATAAAAAAGTAATTTTATTGTATAACCAGTTTTTTCCATTTTCTATGTTCACATATACAATAAAAGGGATAATTTTATTATATGAACATTTTTACAATTTCTATGTTTATCTATACAATAATAAAAAATATATTTTTATTGTATGACAAATTTAACAAATCCTATTATTAACATGTACAATAAAAATAATATTTTTACTGTATAACAAATTCTATGATTTGCATGTTACAATAAAAGGAATATTCTATTGTATAACAAATTCTATCATTTACATGTACAATAAAAAGAATATTTTTATTGTATAACAAATTCTATCATTTACATGTACAAAAAAAATAATGTTTTAATTGTATAACAAATTCTATCATTTACATGTACAAAAAAAAAGAATGTTTTCATTGTATAACAAATTCTATTATTTACATGTACAAATTTTAAAAAAAAAAATTATACAACAATTTCTATGTTTCATATGTATAAATAAAAAAAGAGAATTTTATTTATACAACAATTTTTATGTTTCATATGTATAAATAAAAAGGGAGAATTTTATTTATATAACAATTTCTGTGTTTAATATGTATAGATAAAAACGGAGAATTTTATTTATACAACAATTTCTATGTTTCATATGTATAAATAAAAAGGGAGAATTTTATTTATACAGCAATTTCTATGTTCTAAGATTCATGTATATACAATAAAAAGAGTATTTTATTGTATTAACAATTTTGTCCAATTCTATCCTATCCAATTAGATCTAACGGATCACCACAAACAAAATCAATCAATCCAAATCTCATACAATCACACAACTGAATTTTAACTACGTATACATAAAAAATTTCCAACGTAATAACAATTAATTTTAAATTCAAACAAGAGATCTCATAGTGCTTTGGAATTCCTCAAAAATTTTAGATCGATCTAAAATTCCCTGGTCGCTTCTAAAATGAAGTAAACTCCGCCACGATCCAAACGGTTCTTTTTTCATGCGATTCCGATAACGTATGAACGAGTTATGAATTTTATTATGATAATAATATTGTAAATTTAAATTAATAAATAAATTAATTAAAAAAATCACCTCCTTCTTCCTACAGAAACAAAGATTCAACCTTTTCCTTTAGTTTAGAACTAGGTTTAAACTTTTCGATCAAACCGCTAAGCTTCGTAACGATTAGACCACGCCACGTCGGAGAGGGAGGACGGGCATCCAGGGTGGACCTCACAATGGTCAACTCGATCGAACCCAGGGGTGCGGTGACAACGAGAATAGCGGGGCTTTCAAGCACTGGTGCGATCGAAATACAAAGTTCTAGAACTTCCACCGTACGGATGTGAAGAGCAGGAAAAGTGTAACGACCCGGAAAATCTGAACCAATTTAATTTTTTTTAAATTGGCTAATTTGGTGAATTTAAAATATTTAAAATAAATATTTTAAATAATAACGACGAAAAGTAAGTTTGAATCGACGTTTGAAAATAAATATAATTAATTCTAATTATAAACAAGGGCTGAAATGGCGCGACAGTTTCAAAAATTTGAATTCAAACTTTGACTGACTGTACCCGGTCCAAAATAAAACGGATTTGAGTGAAACCAAAAATATTTAAATCTTCTAGTGAATATCTTTCTAACGAATCTGAAAAATCGAAGTTTCGTAGCGGGAAGCAAAAGTTATGGCCAAATGAATTTTCAGAAAGGTCGCTATAGAGTTTAAATAGCCGTGAAATTGGCCATTTTGCAGACGACTTCGGAATTCGACGAAACCACTTTTGTTGGATCCGGGATGTTAAATTATTGCTAGGATTCAATTTTCATAATTTTTGAAGCTAGAATGTGAGCGTGGCAAAGGAAAATGTGTTTGGTCAATTTCTATTAAATTGGATCGACCAGAAAAGGGTCATTTTTCAAACGGTCTTAGAATTTGACGAAACTAGTTTTGTTGGGACCGTATCATCAAAACATAGCTAGATTTATTTTTCGGAAATTTTTAGAATCAGTATGTGGCCCCGGCAAATTAGAATGTAAGTTCAAATCAAATATTGAATGTTTTATATTTTAGTTTGAATGAAAACTGACTGAAACATTCGAATGGGCCTTCGAAACATATCCCATTGTGTTCGGAATGGGGGTATTTAGCTAGGGACGACAGTCGTTGGGTTTGGATTGGAGTTCGTATGAGATAAGAGGTATTTTTGGATATTTAAAATTTATAAATAAAATAAAAGAATCTGATTGGCTGATTCATTTCTCTCTCCCTGCTAATCTTTAGTAACGATCGGCGGAAATACGTTCTTCCCTTCTCTCCTGGATTCCTCTCAATCCCCTCAAAATTAGACCTCCATCCTGTTGGGGATTTTGTAGAGCTCGTCAAGATCTTCAAATCCATAGCAAGTTTGGATTTTTTTCATTAAGAAATTGGAGAGATTCGTAGCCTGGAAGTTTCGACCTTCAACCCGCCGCCGCACCCTCCTCCGGCCGTCGAACTGGCCAACTCCTCCAGGCGCAGGTGCGCCGTTCCCCCCCCCCCCCTCCGACGCTGCAAAGGCCGATCGATGAATAGCTACACGGATTCGAAGAAAAATCGAAACCTAGTTTTGAACAAATCAGCTGAGGTACGACCTATTTTAAATAAGCTATATTATAGCACTTTAAAGCACTACGGTTTTTGCTTTCACTGTAAAAATCATATCTTTTTTGTTTCTTGACGAAACTCAGTGAAACAAGAGACAGTGGACTCGTGTGGACGTCTTCTACATTCTAGAAGAGACCGCATATTTTTCTGAGCCTTCTGCTATTTTTGGTGGAGTGGAACCCAATGTGAGATTTCTGAATTATAAACGATATGGAAAACGATGATGTATAAATTATATAGTCGATGTATGAGTTATATAAGCATTGTACACCTCATGTATAAGCATTGTATAAGTTGTACGTTCGATGTATAAGTTATATATGCGTTGTAAAAAATTATATATGTGTTGAATAGAAGTGAAATATACTTATATATATATATATATATATACACGCCCCTCGTCCACAAACCATGGACGATATTTATTGGTTGTGATTGGTGTGAAAAATAGTTGATAGCGAATGGTTGATTAGAATTGTTTGTGGTTGAAAAATACCCGTTTGTGGTTGAGAATTATTTGGTTGAAACCACATAGGATTAGTTTGTGGAAAAGAAAAAAATATACATGCCGCCTGCGTGCGAACTAGATGCATGAAATCCCCATTGTCAAAAGCTGCGAGGCTTTAAGGTAGAGCGAGGATTCGTACTAGGGACAGCCCCGGTTTTAACTACCCTGCCGTTGTGCTGCCGAAATTTTGAATAATATTCATGTGTTAGAATTATTTTCATGTGTTGAAACTATATTCGTGTGTTAAATAGAAAACCTTCATGTGTTAAATAGAAAACCTTCATGTGTTAAATAGAAATTCATTCGTTGAATAGAAATTCATGTGTTGAATGGTATTCGTGTTTTAAATAAATTGTTTTAACAATAAAAATCACCTTTTTATTTTATATATACGAACTATAGAAAACCTTCATGTGTTGAATAGAAATTCATTCGTTGAATAGAAATTCATGTGTTGAATGGTATTCATGTTTTGAAATAAATTGTTTTATAATAAAAATCATATTTTTATCATCTATATGAACTATATAAAATAGTCGTTTTTTGAAAGAAATTTTTTTATAATAAAAATCATATTTTTATCATCTATATGAACTATATAAAATAGTCGTGTTTTGAAAGAATTTTTTTATAATAAAAATCATATTTTTTATCATCTATATGAACTATATAAATTAGTCGTGTTTCGAAAGAAATTGTTTTATAATAAAAATCATATTTTTATCATCTATATGAACTATATAAAATAGTCGTGTTTTGAAATAAATAGTTTTACATTGAGAATCACATTTTTATTATATACATGAATTGTTGAAAATAGTGAAGTGTTGAAATAAAAGTCGGTTGGATAAAAATATCATTTTTATCAAATATATGAAAAGAATATCGTTTTGAAACCGAGGAATAGATTATATACATAAATATATATAATTAAAATAAATCGAATAACGAAGCTGCAGTTCGTGTTTTGAAACCGTGATTTCAAACGATTAGTGCGGGAGATCCGACCATCGGATTTTCCCGAAACCGAAACCATTGGGTTCGCTTTGGAAATATCTTTCCAACGACACCAACTTTATAAAGATCCAACGGTTGGATTGTCTAGAATGTTTAATTCAAATCTGAAGAAAAACAACGCCAGAATCGATTATATATATATAAATATAATTAAATTAAATCGAATAACGACGCTGCAGTTCGTATTTTGAAATCGAAACTTCAAACATTTGTACCGGGAGGTCCGACCGTCGGATTTTCCCAAAACTGGAACCGTTGGATTCGTTTTGAAAAGATCTTTCTAATGATATAAATTTTGTGAAGATCCGACGGTTAGATTTTCAGATATGTGTAAATCAAATCTGAAGAAAATCAGTGCCACGGCAGGGTTATGGCCTGAAGCGTCGTTTAAATAAATAGGCTATTTTTAAATAAATAAAAATAGCGATAAATTGTTATAAAATATTATAAACGATATGGAATGTGAAATTTAGAAACTAACTAAGGGTTAGCTAAGTCGAATGGTTTCCTGGGTTTTGATCTGATGTTGGTTTCGGCCTTCGCGGTTAATATTTGGGAAATCGTTCTCTTACTGATTTACGGTTAGTGACAGATGAATTGGAATGATGCGTATGTTGTGTTTGTGTAGCACTTGTTTATTATATACGCGAGTTGCTCAGAAAGACTGGGTTTATCCCATTCTGAATAACTGAATCGACGATAAGAAGTCGAAGATGAATACGGTGGTTGAAGACCGGTGACCTTCACCTCGTTTGGATGGTAACCGATGTCCTGATTGGGAGGCATACTGAAATATGGATAATGGGTGGTGATCGTCCAGACGTACGTAGAGATCGATGGATATGCGAGGTATATAGTGCATCCGGTTTCGTTCAGACCCAGAACGGACTTGTAAATGGACTGTGTGTCTGACATTGGAATTCATTATGTGGGATTGATAGCCATCAGTTACATGGCGTGAATTGCCTGTGTGGCATGCTAAGATGCAGTGATCAAGGCTTCTGTGTAAAAGAAAAGTCTTGTGGTTGATGATCAAAGCACCGCCTATGTGGCGTAGCTTTGTGTATAACGGGAATTCGCTAGCCTCACACCCCGATATGAACCAGAAACGGGAGAGGACCTCAGGGAGGACATGCGTTTCTTTCTAGTTAGAGGTGGTGTCGGTGCTTAAAACTGGCTAACATTTATACTATTTTTCACCTATGTGGTTGTTGCTGTTGCGAGGCGCCTCGGTTATATCGGTCGATCTGGGACCGATGGAGTCATTCGTTTGCTCATTTACGCCCCAAAGTGCGGGGAAACGCAGTGTTCAGGAATTTTAATCCACATCGGTGGACCGGCCCTGACGATCCAAGGGTTTGACTGAGTGCTTGCCCTGAGACTCGGGCTAGACAGTCTCGAATTCGGCAAGGACTATCTTTTGCCTTGGTTCATGATGGAAATCCAATTCCCAAATACGACACCGTGCGGTTTCGATTACAAACCTATATTTGGCGACATAGTCGCATGGGACGCTCATGTCGTCTATGATTGATACTTATGATTTGAAATTGTTTTTGAAACATATAAACACTAGTAATATCAAATGCTTTTGTTTTATTCGTATCAAGCATATTTTGGCCATTATAAGGTAAAAACTCTATCCTCCGGTTTGCGTTGCATTGTGTAATGGGAACTGAGTCTTATAATGGCTTCATTTTTATAAAAAGCATTGCGATGTTTAAAAGAATTACTTGTTTTAAAGCACTGGCAATCCAATGGAGTAAACCCGTTTTGCGAAAGTGGCGTGGTCATGTGATTTGCCATATTATAAATGTGTTAGGTAGATTTCTCATACCAGTCCCATGACTGATTCGTAGTTTGTTTCACTTGCAAACTCGGGTGCCCCTTTTTCTGCATGGGCAGCTTTGTGTTCAAGTTTTAGCAGGCTCTTTCTGGATAGCTGGAGCTGAAGATGGATTCTATCATTTGTCTCTTTTTATGCTGTTCAGCTCCTATTGTACATATTATGTTTGTTCCCGCTGTAGACATTTATGTATTGCTGAACTGTATTTGTACTAAGTATGATCTTGTATACTGTGTAACTCTGATGATTACGTTTATCTAGTGTATTATTTATTCATTATCTGGTGTATTTATTTAATTCTGTTCTGCTATTATCTGTTTATGTGTTATATTCTAAAGATTACCCTTAACACCATCGTACGGGGTTTTGGTGTCGTCACAACGTGGTATCAGAGCTTAGGTTAAGCTTAGTGCTGGAATATAACATATTAACGAACTCGTCAGAAATAGAACCAATAGAGTTCTAGGACGAGTAACTCCTTACAGATAGGATCAGTAATATCCTAGTATGAGTAAAGCAGAATGAAATACACCCCAATAGACACATTTACATTCTAGTATATGTTTCTATGTTTTGAAATATCCTTTCTGTTGACCTGAACTTTGTCTGCCATTTGCAGACGTACTGGAAAATGAGTGCCAGAAAAAGAAGAAGTAATACTGACCCGGATATAGAAGCTCTGTTTATGAAGTACAAAAATCTGGGTGGAAAACCGTTGTTGGCCAAAGAATCTATTATGAAAACACATGCTTGGATTCGTTCTGCTGAGAAAATCTTCGATGGTTTAAAGCTGAGAGATGACCAGAAGAGATTACTGGCATCTTGGGCACTCAAAGACGAAGCCTTGTTTTGGTGGGATTCGATTATTAAGAATAATCCAGAAGGTGATATCACCTGGGATAGATTCAAAGTGATTTTCCTAGAAAGATTTACTTCTCCTGAAGCAACTGAGCGATTATGTGATGAATTCTCTTATCTGATACAAGGAGATATGACCATTCCATAATATCATAAGAGATTCAATGAACTTTCTCATTTTGCCCCTCATCTGATTCAAGATCCAAAGAGGAAGAATCTGAGGTTTATTCATGGCCTGCAAAGAAAATATCAGAATAATGTAATGAGGAATGTGAAGCTTCCTTTTTCATAAATGATATACATGGCTTACCAGTATGAGGATCTCGACAAGAAAGGTATGTTACGTTACGAAGAGGAAGTCAGTTCTAGTAATAAAGGTGAGTCTGGAACTGATCGTCCTGATGCCAGTACGATGTCTGAGGTGAGTAAGAAGCCCAAAGTCAATCGGAAAAGGGCCAGAATTGAGAAAGAACCAGCAACGGCGGCCACATGCTCTAACTGTAATAAGCAAGGGCATTTGACCAGGAATTGCAAACCTGTAAAGAAGAAAAAGAAGTCTCATGATGAAAGGAAATGCCATAAGTGACACCAAGCAGGTCATATTACATGGGAGTGCCAACTCTCAAAGAAATCTGAAGCAATACATATAAATGAAGTGGCAGAAACTTCAGCACCCTCAGCTGTTCAGGAAAGGCCAGATGTTTTAGAAGGCATGCTAACTGTCAAAGATATTCCAGTTAAAGTACTGTTTGACACCGGCGCATCACAATGCTTTGTTGCAAAGAATGCGGTTAAGAAATTGGATTTGAATTTGAAGAACCTCAAAGAACCAATGACTGTCCATAATCCGGTTGGGGGTTCCCTCGATCTCAGTTGGGTTTGTGGGGTGCCGGTTTCTTTTTCTCGTTATCGGTTCCCTACCATCGCAGTCGTCATGAATTTTACAGAGTTTGATCTTATCTTGGGGTTGGACTGGTTGACCAAATATGAAGCTGAGGTTAAATGCGCCGACAGAGTCGTTAAGGCGAAGATCAAATCAGGTGATTATATAACCATTCCCTGTGAAGGTCAGAATTCTAATAGAAAAGACTTCTGGGCAGCTTTGGATGTTTCTCCCGCTCAAATAGAAAATATCCCTGTAGTCACAGAGAATATTCCAGACCTCATCAAAGATATCCCTGTCGTAACGAATTATGCAGATGTGTTCGAAGAAGTTGTCAGCTTACCTCCGCAGAGAGAAATCGATTTCAAGATTGATTTAATCCTGAATGCAAGGCCAGTAGTGCACGCTATTCGGAGAATGACGCTAAAGGACAAAGAAGAACTAGACAATCAAACTCGACAGCTTGTATGGAAGAGTCTGATCAGGCCTAGTTTCTCTGATTGGGGAGCAACAATGGTGTTTGTCCCAAAGTCTAACGGTACTCTGCGACTATGTGTGGATTATCGCGACTTGAATAAGCAGACAATAAAGAATAAATATCCATTGCCGCGAATCGATGATTTATTGGATCGTCTGAATGGAGCACAAGTATTTTCAAGGATGGACCCAGCTACAAGCTTCCATCAGCTTCGTATTGCCGAAGAGTGTGTTCCTATGACAGCATTCAGAGGTCCATACTTATTCTATGAGTGGTTGGTAATGTCGTTCGGCTTATGTAACACTCCAGCATACTTCGTCGATTTGATGAATCAAGTGTTCAGATGAGCCTTGAATAAGTTTGTTCTGGTCTTTGTTGATGATATTCTAATCTTCTCTAAGTCAAAGGCCGAACATGAAAAACATTTGGAGCAAGTTCTGGAAATTCTGAGAAGGAATGTATTGAAAGCTAAACTTTCCAAATGTATATTCTGGCAAGATGAAGTAAAGTTTCTTGGCCATGTCGTATCAAAAGAAGGAATTGCTGTGGATCTAAGTAAAATCACTGCTATTCAAAGTTGGAAACAGCCTAGTACTGCCATAGAAGTCCGAAGTTTTCTTGGATTGGCTAGTTATTACCAGAAGTTCGTTAAAGATTTTTCGAAGATATCTAGTTACTTAACAAAGCTTACAAAGAAGCCCTCAAAATTCAAGTGGACTCTAGAATGTGAGGAGGTTTTTGAGGAGCTAAAGTTAAGATTAACAATGGCTCTAGTATTAACGATAATCGACGGCAATCAGGACCTGAAAGTCTGGACAGATGCCTCTAGAGAAGGCCTTGGTGCAGTATTAATGCAAAGAGGTCAAGTTGTTGCTTATCCAAGCCGCCAGCTGAAGCCACATGAAAAGAACTACGTCACTCATGATCTTGAGTTGTTGGCTATCGTATTTGCTTTGAAAATCTGGAGACATTATCTTTTGGGTGAGAAATTCGAACTTTTTTCAGATCATCAGTCGCTAAAATATCTTTTCACCCAGAAAGACTTGAATCTGAGGCAGCAACGTTGGCTAGAGTTCCTTGCAGCATACAATTTTGAGATTCTGTACACTCTAGGGAAAGCTAATGTCGTGGCCGATGCGTTAAGTAGAAAGAATGAAATGATCGCCAGTTTTATTATTGGGACTTCTTTGATCGAAAAGATATCTTCTCTCCAAAAATACGACAAATTTATTAAAGGAATAAGCCAGCGGATTCGTGAAGGCAATGCTTCGGATTTCCAGCTCGATAGCGAAGGGATTCTGAGGTTACAAGGGAGAATTTGTGTTCCAAAAATTCCTAAACTCAGAAGAGATGTGCTTGATGAATGCCACAAATCTAAGCTCAGTATCCATTCGGGTGTGAGTAAAATGTATAACGATATCAAGCGAACATTCTGGTGGAAATCGTTGAAGAGAGACATCTCTATATATGTTAGAAGGTGCCCTACTTGTCAGCTAGTTAAAAGCGACCAACAGAAACTGGCTGGATTGTTGCAACCGCTGGACATCCCAGGTTGGAAGTGGGAACATATTTCCATGGACTTCATAGATGGTTTGCCCAGAACCAGGAAAGGAAATGACAGTATTTGGGTGATCATAGATTGCTTCACGAAGACCGCCCATTTCATACCTGTCAGATCAAACAGAACTGCTCAGAGTCTGGCGCAGATATATTTCAAGGAAATGGTTAGGCTACATGAAGTGCCGATCAGTATAGTTAGTGATAGAGATCCAATATTTACTAGCAAATTCTGGGAGGCATTTCAAGTAGAATTGGGAACGAAGCTGAACTTGAGCATCGCTTATCATCCTCTGACAGATGGTTAGACTGAGAGGGTGAATCGTATACTAGAAGATTTATTGCGGGCTTGTGTTCTAGATTTCGGTGGATCATGGGAAGACCATTTACATTTGGCGGAGTTCTCATACAACAACAACTACCAAGCGAGCCTGACGATGTCACCATTCGAAGCATTGTATGGTAGACCGTGCCGATCTCCTGCTTGTTGGGTCGAACCCGGTAATAGACTTGTATTGGGACCTGATATGATCCACGAAGCTGCCGACAAAGTCGATTTCATTAAGAAATGATTACTCGCCGCTCAAAGCCGACAGAAGAGCTATGCCGATAAGAGAAGAAGAGATATATCGTTTGCTGTTGGCGATTATGTTTATTTGAAAGTATCGCCGATGAGGGGAGTTATCTGGTTCGGTAAAAAGGGAAATTGGCGCCCAAATTCGTTGGTCTATTTCCTATTCTAGAACGGATTGGAACTCTCGCATATAGGGTTCAATTGCCTGATTGGTTACCTGGAGTGCATGATGTATTTCACGTATCTCAACTTCGAAAGCACGTTCATGATCCAGACTTGATCGTGGAAGAGGCCGCACAGCAGGATATTGAAATTACTCCAGAATTAGCTGTGAGAAGAGAGCCGCTCAAGATTATTGGCAAAGAAACCAAAGAACTGAGGAACAAGAAGGTTCACTTAGTCAAAGTTCAATGGAGTGGAGATCCACGAGATTGTACTTGGGAGACAGAGGAGAGCATTCAGAAAGCCTATCCTAAGTGTCGAGTGGATATCTTTGATTGACTCCGGTGCAAGGTACATTTACCACACTTTGCATTACCGTTTAGTTCTCTACTTTGTTGTTATTTTCTTTCCATGGATGTGCACTTTTAATTCTATAGTCTGATTAATTTAAAAAGAGTGTATGAATTAATTTGTATGATTTTGAAAAGTTAAAAACAAATTGCTTGTTGTTTGTGTTGTGTGATAGTGGGTTGGATTAATTAAATAATTAGAACGATAGTTAATTTAATTAATAAGAGAATGAATAGTAGAATTTATTCGATTAAATCACACATTGAACTGATATAAAAATAGATAGAAATATATACATGTGCATTATATATGTTTGAATAGGTAAATGGATTAGCTGCTGAGTAAAGATTTTATTTGCTTGCCCGACAAATAGGTAAACCTTAACGAGTTGGGTGCGCAATTTTATTATTATATCAACTCCTGTGAATGCCATTGGATGCGGAGTGCTGGTTGTTCTGTGTGTAATAATAAACATCGCCATAAGATAGTAACAATTAATTTTGAACTATGCTACATGGCATACTTCTTGAAGATAGGTATACTTCATCATATACCACATAAGCATTTGGAGCTTATGTGACGAGGTGAAGATTTACCATACGAGCGAGAGGCTTGTATGGCGATGAATATATATTACAGGTTGAACTGATGACTGATATGGACCATATAAAATTGTAACGATGAATTGCCAGATTAATAAAAACCCCACACGGGTCTGGAGTTGACAATAATCACGTCTCTCTAGTTATTAGATACGGCACATGGATTATTTATTTCCCACACGGGACGAGGTGACGAGAATTTATTCTCTGGAGTAATAAAAAATACACACTCCCTCAGGCTTAGACAGGGTGACGAGAATTTATTCTCTGGAGTTATTATCTATACACGCTCCCCTATAAACACCAGAATATATCACTATAAATATGTGTATGCTTTATAGAATTTATTGGATACCTAATACGGCCCAATAAATTTCCAAACCCCTCCCTGTACAAAGGAGGTTATGGCAAATTTTTTCGAAAATTCCGGATGTTAGCCAAAATTTTGAAGAATTTGAAAATTATTAGAAACTGAAAAGTTGAAGAATGGAAGCCAGATTGAAAGTAGAGTTGATTAATCAAACCACTTTCGACTTTATTCCTTTTCGGGGACGAAAAGTTTCAAGTGGGGGAGATTGTAACGACTCGGAAAATCTGAACCAATTTAAAAAATTTTAAATTGGCTAATTTGGTGAATTTAAAATATTTAAAATAAATATTTTAAATAATAACGACGAAAAGTAAGTTTGAATCGACGTTTGAAAATAAATATAATTAATTCTATTTATAAACAAGGCCTGAAATGGCGCGGCAGTTTCAAAAAATTGAATTCAAACTTTGACTGACTATACCGGGTGCAAAACAAAACGGATTTGAGTGAAACCAAAAATATTTAAATCTGTTAGTGAATATCTTTCTAACGAATCTGAAAAATCAAAGTTTCGTAGCGGGAAGCAAAAGTTATGGCCAAATGAATTTTCAAAAAGGTCGCTATAGAGTTTAAATAGCCAGTGAAAATGGCCATTTTGCAAACGACCTCGGAATTCGACGAAACCACTTTTGTTGGATCCGGGATGTTAAATTATTGCTAGGTTTCAATTTTCATAATTTTTGAAGCTAGTATGTGAGCGTGGCAAAGGAAAATGTGTTTGGTCGATTTCTATTAAATTAGATCGACCAGAAAAGGGTCATTTTTCAAACGGTCTCAAAATTCGACGAAACTAGTTTTGTAGGGACCGTATCGTTAAAACAAAGATAGAATTATTTTTCGGGAATTTTTAGAATCAGTATGTGGCCCCGACAAATTGAAATGTACGTTCAAATCAAATATTGAATGTTTTATATTTTAATTTGAATGAAAACTGACTAAAACATTCGAATGGGCCTTCCAAACATATCGCATTGTGTTTGGAATGGGGGTATTTAGCTAGGGACGACAGTCGTTGGGTTTGGATTGGAGTTCGTATGAGATAAGGGGTATTTTTGGATTTTTAAAATTTATAAATAAAATAAAAAATTCTGATTGGCTGATTCATTTCTCTCTCCCCGCTAATCTTCAGAAACGATCGGCGGAAATACGTTCTTCCCTTCTCTCCTCGATTCCTCTCAATCCGCTCAAAATTAGACCTCCATCCTGTTGGGGATTTTGTAGAGCTCGTCAAGATCTTCAAATCCATAGCAAGTTTGGATTTTTTTTCATTAAGAAATTGGATAGATTCGTCGCCTGGAAGTTTCGAGTTTCAACCCGCCGCCGCACCCTCCTCTAGCCGTCGAACTGGCCAACTCCTCCAGGCGCAGGTGCGTCGTTCCTCCCTCTCCGACGCTGCAAAGGCCGATCGACGAATAGCTACACGGATTCAAAGAAAAATTGAAACCTAGTTTTGAAAAAATCAGCTAAGGTACGACCTATTTTAAATAAGCTATATTATAGCACTTTAAAGCGCTACAGTTTTGATTTCACTGTAAAAATGATATCTTTTTCGTTTCTTGACGAAATTCAGTGAAACAAGAGACAGTGGACTCGTGTGGACGTCTTCTACATTCTAGAAGAGACCGCATATTTTTCTGAGCCTTCTGCTATTTTTGGTGGAGTGGAACCCAATGTGAGATTTCTAAATTATAAACGATATGGAAAACGACGATGTATAAATTATATAGTCGATGTATGAATTATATAAGCGTTGTACACCTCATGTATAAGCATTGTATAAGTTGTACGTTCGATGTATAAGTTATATATGCGTTGTAAAAAATTATATATGTGTTGAATAGAAGTGAAATATACTTATATAAATATATATATACGCCCCTCGTCCCCAAACCATGGACGATATTTATTGGTTGTGATTGGTGTGAAAATTGGTTGATAGTGAATGGTTGATTAGAATTGTTTATGGTTGAAATTGATTGATTGTGGTTGAAAAATACCCGTTTGTGGTTGAAAATTATTTGGTTGAAACCACATAGGATTAGTTTGTGGAAAAGGAAAAAAAATACATGTCGCTTGCGTGCGAACTAGATGCATGAAATCCCCATTGTCAAAAGCTGGGAGGCTTTAAGGTAGAGCGAGGAGACGTACTAGGGACGACCCCGGTTTTAACTACCCTGCCGTTATGCTGCCAAAATTTTGAATAATATTCATGTGTTAGAATTATTTTCATGTGTTGAAACTATATTCGTGTGCTGAATATAAAACCTTCATGTGTTGAACAGAAATTCATTCGTTGAATAGAAATTCATGTGTTGAATGGTATTCGTGTTTTAAATAAATTGTTTTAACAATAAAAATCACCTTTTTATATTATATATACGAACTACAGAAAACCTTCATGTGTTGAATAGAAATTCATTTGTTGAATAGAAATTCATGTGTTGAATGGTATTCATGTTTTGAAATAAATTGTTTTATAATAAAAATCATATTATTATCATCTATATGAACTATATAAAATAGTCGTGTTTTAAAGAAATTGTTTTATAATAAAAATCATATTTTATCATCTATATGAACTATATAAAATAGTCGTGTTTTGAAAGAAATTGTTTTATAATAAAAATCATATTTTTATCATCTATATGAACTATATAAAATATTCGTGTTTTGAAAGAAATTGTTTTATAATAAAAATCATATTTTTATCATCTATATGAACTATATAAAATATTCATTTTTTGAAATAAATAGTTTTACAATGATAATCACATTTTTATTATATACATGAATTGTTAAAAATAGTGAAGTGTTGAAATAAAAGTCGGTTGGATAAAAATATCATTTTTATCAAATATATGAAAAGAATATCGTTTTGAAATCGAGGAATAGATTATATATATATAATTAAAATAAATCGAATAACGAAGCTGCAGTTCGTGTTTTGAAACCGTGATTTCAAACGATATTCTAACGGTTGGATTGTCTGGAATGTTTAATTCAAATTTGAAGAAAAACAGCGCCAGAATCGATTATATATATATATATATATATATAAATATAATTAAATTAAATCGAATAACGACGCTGCAGTTCGTATTTTGAAATTGAAACTTCAAACGATTGTACCGGGAGGTCCGACCGTCGGATTTTCCCAAAACTGGAACCGTTGGATTCGTTTTGAAAAGGCCTTTCTAATGATATAAATTTTGTGTAGATCCAACGGTTAGATTTTCAGATATGTGTAAATCAAATCTGAAGAAAAACAGCGCCACGGCCGCTTTATAGCCTGAAGCGTCGTTTGAATAAATAGGCTATTTTTAAATAAATAAAAATAGCGATAAATCGTTATAAAATATTATAAACGATAAGGAATGTGAAATTTAGAAACTAACTTAAAATTAGCTAAGTCGAATGGTTTCCTGGGTTTTGATCTGATGTTGGTTTCGGCCTTCGGGGTTAATATTTGGGAAATCGTTCTCTTACTGATTTACGGTTAGTGACTGATGAATTGGAATGATGCATATGTTGTGTTTGTGTAGCGCTTGTTTATTATATACGCGAGTTGCTCAGAAAGACCGGGTTTATCCCATTCTGAATAACTGAATCGACGATAAGAATTCGAAGATGAATACGGTGGTTGAAGACCGGAGATCTTCACCTCGTTCGGATGGTAACTGATGTCCTAATTGGGAGGCATCCCGAAATATGGATAATGAGTGGTGATCGTCCAGACGTACGTGGAGATCGATGGATATGCGAGGTATATAGTGCCTCTGGTTTCGTTCAAACCCAGAACGGACTTTAAATGGACTGTGTGTCTGACATTGGAATTCATTCTGTGGGATTGATAGCCATCAGTTACATGTCGTTAATTGCCTGTGTGGCATGCTAAGATGCAGTGATCAAGGCTTCTGTTGAAAAGCAAAGTCTTGTGGTTGATGATCAAAGCACCGCCTGTGTGGCGTAGCTTTGTGTATAACGGGAATTCACGAGCCTCACACCCCGGTATGAACCAGAAACGGGAGAGGACCTCAGGGAGGACATGCGCTTCTTTCTAGTTAGAGGTGGTTTCAGTGCTTAAAACTGGCTGACATTTATACTACTTTTCACCTATGTGGTTGTTGCTATTGCGAGGCGCCTCAGTTATATCGGTCGATCCGGGACTGATGGAGTCATTCGTTGGCTCATTTACGCCCCAAAGGGCGGGGAAACGCAGTGTTCAGGCATTTTAATCCACATCAGTGGACCGGCCCTGACGATCCAAGGGTTTGACTGAGTACTTGCCCTGAGACTCGGGCTAGACAGTCTCGAATTCGGTAAGGACTATCTTTTGCCTTGGTTCATGACGGAAATCCAATTTCCAAATACGACACCGTGCGGTTTCGATTGTAAACCTATATTTGGCGATATAGTGGCATGGGATGCTCATGTCGTCTATGATTGATACTTACGATTTGAAATTGTTTTTGAAACATATAAACACTAGTAATATCAAATGCATTTGTTTTATTTGTATCAAGCATATTTTGGCCATTATAAGGTAAAAACTCTATCCTCCGGTTTGCGTTGCATTGTGTGATGGGAACTGAGTCTTATAATGGATTCATTTTTATAAAAAGCATTGCGATGTTTAAAAGAATTACTTGTTTTAAAGCACAGGCAATCCAATGGAGTAAAACCGTTCCGCGAAAGTGGCGTGGTCCTATGATTTGCCATGTTATAAATGTGTTAGGTAGATTTCTCATACCAGTCCCATGACTGACTCGTAGTTTGTTTCACTTGCAAACTCGGGTGCCCCTTTTTCTACACGGGCAACCTTGTGTTCAGGTTTTAGCAGGCTCTTTCTGGATAGCTGGAGCTGAAGATGGATTATATCATTTGTCTCTTTTTATGTTGTTCAGCTCCTATTGTACATATTATGTTTGTTCCCGCTATTGACATTTATGTATAGCTGAACTATATTTGTACTGAGTATGATCCTATATACTGTGTAACTCTGATGATTACGTTTATCCAGTGTATTATTTGTTCATTATCTGGTGTATTTATTTAATTCTGTTCTGCTATTATCTGTTTATGTGTTATATTCCAAAGATTACCCTTAATACCGTCGTACGTGGTTTTGGTGTCGTCACAAAAAGTACTCTAATATTGTCTAAAGGATGGAGTAATTTTACAGTGTGGATTGAGAATTTTTAATGGAGGAAGGATCAGATGATTTAGGCCATAAAAAAGTAGATGGCGGCGGCTCTGATCTTAGTATTAGGGTTTAGATTAATCTATATTTATAATATAATATTATTTAATTCATTAATCACTAAAAAGCCCGTTTATTCCTACCAACCCCAAATCTAGCCTAGTAAATGTCTCCCCTAGCCAAATACCCATATTTCAAACATAATGGACTAGGTCTCATTAGCCCATTTGATCGATTCAGCCCATTTTTCTTTAAATTAAAATATAAAACATTTAATTATTTAATTGATCATACATTTTAATTTACCGGGGCCACATATTAACTCCAAAAATTCCCAAAAAATAAATCTAGCTATGTTTTGACGATATGGTCCTAACAAAATTAATTTCATTGAACTTGAAGACCGTTTGAAAAATGGTCTTTTTAACGGTCGATTCAATCCAATAGAAATTATCAAACACATTTTAATTTACTACGCTCACATATTAATTCCAAAAATTATGGAAATTTAAACCTATTAATAATTTGACATTCTGGATTCAACTAAAATGGTTTCGTCGAAAATGAAGGTTGTTTGCAAAATGGCTATTTTTAAAAGCTTTATTATTATTTAAAAATGGAATTTTTAAATTCTGACACATTTTCCAACAAAATTTCTTAAAATAATTTTTTTAAATTGGTTCTGATTTTTCGAGTTGTTAGAGCTATGAGATTCGGTTATTGTTCTTTCTTCTTCTTTCCTTTCTTTTATTTTTCCCAATAACTACCTGAGTTGGAGATTAGTTTGGGTTGACATGTGTGGATTATTGTCGATCTGAACGGTCAGCAATTTAGGTCGTTACAGTCGGGTTTCAATCTCAGCTGCCATATTTGTTTGTTCTTTGAATTTAAATTTGAATAGTGAATGAGATATACCGTTAGCAGGGACATTTACCACACACTGCCTACTATGGGGTTGTCAACCCCACAATTTTTGTGATAATTATTTTATTAATTATATGATAATCCTCTCACAAGGAGTTGATTTGAATGAAATCCAAATAATTTTACATTTTACAATTTATTTAAAATTAAAAAAAGTTTGTTCTTATGAAAAGTTGTAATTTATTTCGTGTTATTAAACATATATTACATAATAAAAATGAATAATTCATTAACTATAAATTCAATAAATTTGAAATCACAAATTAAAATGCCTCGTTAAAATGCGTTGCTCAAATGTAATATTTGTAGTTATAAATGCATATTTCGTTCATACGTCTTCTCATTTGAATGCTTTGCATAAATACCCCATTCAGATGTGACGTTACAATTCATCACAAATATGTTCTAAGATATTTAGTGATTTACAAAGTAAAACAACTTTTCTGTTATCAAATTAGTACTCACAACATCTACAGAAAAAGCGGTCAAAAACAAATATTTTTACAACGTTTCTAAAATAAAGTTGGCAAAAGTGTTTTCATGCAACGTTTAAAAAACAAAGTTATAAAAGACAATGCTTTTAAAATCTTCTCTCCAAAAAAAGCTGTAAGAAACCTTAGGGTGCGTTCGCTTCACCCCTTTTCATTTTCCGTTTTCGCCATAACAAAATTGCAAACGACATACATAAACCGTGGAAAACAACCATTTTAGGAAACGAATTTTACATATAAAATGGAAAACAACTTGGTATTGTTTTTTATGTTTTGGGAAACAATGGATGAATGAGACATAATAGAACCTCCCATCATCTCATCCATCTTCCTTCCATCTCCTCCATTGTCCATTTACTCCATCCATTTTTTATAGCTAATGTTGAAAGCCCAAAATACAAAACAAAAAATAACCAAATCTTACCTTAGTTTTAATATGTTTCTAGTTAAAAAAGTTATAATAACATGTTTTTTACATGACTTATCAAGAAAACATCATTTTTTAAATGAAGTTTTTTACAACTTTTTTGTAATAAATGCTGCAATATGTGTTTTTTGTTGAAGTGTAATTCATTTTTCGATGAACTTTAAAATATTTAAACATAAAGCTTTTTCTTTGCTTGGATTGTTGTCCAAACAACGTTTGCTTAAAAGTGTTTACACAATCACTTATAACATATTATTATGCAAGGTTATAAATAATTATTTATAAAGGTGAAAAATTAATTAGTAATTTTAAATTCTATTACAATAGGAAAAAAAGAAATGGTTGTTTAATATAGGTTTTTTTGCAAATTTTAGAAAAATATAATTCTTAAAAGTATGTTTATTGCAGCTGGTAGAAAGCCTAGTTGCTAGGAATATATTTAGTGCAAGTGGCGGGAATGCGCGGTTGTCAAAAATATTTTTTTGGTAACTGCTAGGAAATGCTAGTTGTAAAATACGTTTATTATAACTAACAAAGAAATGCAGTTGCTAAAAATATGCTACCTTGCAATTAGCAGCAAAACGCAACCGCTAAAAGTATGTTCCCACGGGGAGGCACAATTGCAAAAATTATGTTTTTCGCAACTGGTCAAAATTGCCAATTGCAGAATCTCGTTTATTGCAACTTCTATAAAATATCAGTAGTTAAAGGTCTTTTATTGCAACTAACATATGGCACCAGTTGCAATATGGTAGTTTTCTTGTAGAGGATGTTGTTGCTTTTGCAACCTCTAACAATATGGTAACCCCAATTCTACAACATATAGGCTCATCAAGACTGTAATTATCCCACAAAATCAACTGACTACAATTATCTTGAAGAAGATAACTATCTTCGTTGGAAACTTTGACTAGAGACCGCTATTTAAGGCTACAGACCAAATAGTATATTCTTGGCACTTTATTTGTACTGCCAAATCACATAACCGATTAAAAAAAGGGTAGTTAGTAATGAAGAATACATGAAGTATCACAGATGAGATAGGTTGACCGGTACACAACGTCTTTCTTGTATAAGTAGAAGACTTTTGCCTCATGTTATTGGATGTAAGTAAGCAAATGAAATATGGACTATTGTTGAGAAAGTGCTTAATACTCAATCTGCAGCAAAGGTGATGCTTCATAAAACACAGATGCAAAACATTTAGAAAGAAAGTAACACCAAAAACTCAAGACTACATGTGATACATGAGGGAATATCTGGAAAAAAAACTCAAGACTACATGTGATACACTAGAAGCTACAGGTTGAAAGGTAACAGGTTTAGAACATATTCTAATTGGTATAAGTGATGGTTACAAATGAAAAATTGCAGTGATTCGTTCGGAAATTTTCTTGTACCATCAACTGTTTATGTTCACACTATTCTACTAGCACATGAAACAAGAATTGATATCAAGAAATCACGAGAGTCGGATTTTTCAATCAACTAGATTACTAGTTATAGAAATAGAGAGGTCAAAGCAGCAGCAAGTAAGATCAAGAAACACAAAGGGTGGCTAATCAAACAGGCCAAGGGGAAAAACAAATGGAACAACCCAATAAAACCAAAATGTCAAATTTGTGAAATGATTAGTCACACGAACTTGGAGTGCTATTTAAGATTTAACTCAAATTACGTGACAAAGCAAGGCACTAACAATCAAATAAATACTTCAGGTTGTACTAACTTAACCAAAGTACAACACGACTCAAGTAAAGAATCAAACACAAGTAGAAACCATAATCAAATGAATTAGGTATTTACGAACACATTCAAGACAACAGTTGATATATAAACTCAAGAGCAGCCAAACACATCACAAACAACTTAGACAACTTGAATATTGGAAACAAAAAATACAGACGAAAACAGCTTATATGCACGGGAGAGATTAAGTGTGTTGAAATTTCTTATATTGGTAATGGGTGCATCAAAGGTAAAAAGCAACTATTTCTACGTGCCCATAATTATAAATAATCTTACCCAAATAGTTAGAAATAGATCTAACACAAATAGATTCGACAAGATAGAGATTTAGGTCCAATAGTTTATATGTGTTTCTGAACCTTTGTCAAAGTCACAAAAATTACAATAGATCCGACAAGATAGAAATTTAGATCCAATAGTTAGAAATAGATCTAACAAAAATAAGGTCAAGATCCACATCATAGAATGCCACAAAAGTTACAATAGATCCGAATAAAAATTCATATGTCCAATAATAACAGATCTCAATTAATCACAATATGATAATAAGGTGGACATAAAAACAGATCTATTAAAAAGGGTAATAATAAAACTAGATCCAATATAGTTAGGATAAACAGATCCAAATAAGAATTCATATGTCCAATAATAATAGATCTCAATTAATAGTATAACGATTTAGATCTAAACAAAGATTCACTTGTCCATATACTGATATTCCCAAATTAACCACAAACTTGATAGATGTTCAGATCCACAAAGGTGACATGATAAACTAATCACAGGTGAATTAGATATGTAAAAATAGATCTAGCATAATGAAGTTTGAGATCCAAGAATAACATAGATTTATGATTCAAGACAGATCAAATCACAGTTCTATCACGTTATACTTTTAGTCATTTAAATCCAAAAGTAACCTAGAACTTACAGTGTTTGGCTAAGAAGATAGAACTAGAAAGAAGCTTGTTGGGTTGTAGATCCACGCTTGAATCTCTAATTGATTTGCAAAGTTGATAATTCTAGAAGATAGGGTTAGATTCAGTTCAGGCACTGACGGCATCTGGCCTCCATTGTATTTTAGTATGAAAAAACAAGAGAAATGACCATGTATTTATAACTGCTAGCCCCTTTAAAACCGAATGCCACATCAGCCCTAGGGGTGTCGATACCCCTGTAGGTGGGTCGACCCCGGTGTCGACACCTCTTTAGGGGGGTCGACCCCGGTGTCGACGCCCTCTAGGGGTCTACCCCCAAGAGCGGGAAATTTGCCGCCATTCGAAGTTTTTGATTTTTGAACCCTTTCTGGATAAGTGCTTACTCATATCTGATTCATAGGTGTATCATGTGTATATAAATATTTCTTCTGCGCATATCAAACTATAAACCTTCATAACTTCTTCATATGTTGTCCCTTTTTCGCAAACCAAATGTCTGTCTTGACCAGAATTTCGAGATGGACGCAATGGGGCAGTTTGTTTTCCTTAATCCTGAATATTAAATTAATTATTATTTAATTTATCCTCTTTTAATGTTGTTAAAATACAGGGTGTTACATTCTCCCCTACTCAAAGGATTTCATCCCCGAAATCTCTAAGTTGAGAAGAATGCATATCCTACCATCCATCATCCATCTACTCATCCATCAATCATTGGCATCCATTGTCCTTAAAGACTTCTAATGCTTATATGAATATATGCAAGGGTGTGTGTATATGTCCCAACACTATTGCGAAAATCAGGCGATCTACTAATTCAGTTGACCTCCTTAATGCAATGTATGTTAGTGCCATGAATCCAACATGTATGCAGATAATCCTATTATAACATGTAATTTCTATATGTGTGCGCACTCATTCATCCAAATGCAACATCCATATGGTAATACGTCCATTTCCGTCCATAAAAGAAAAGAAAATGCACAAACATCCATATGCAGTATAAGAGTGATTGTGTCGATCTAGTGCCTAATGTGTGTGTATATGCATCCACAGTTAGCCACTAGCAAATACTTGCATCCACTTGCATCCATCAAACATAACATGTCTCGAACACATGTTTACAATTATGGGATTTCCTACCTAAAAGTCGATGATTCGATTGATAGGATATACTCAGATGATAGAAGAAAATGTGAATAAAAGCTTTTGGAAGAGAAGTTAAGAACATTCCCTTGAAGAGAAAAGGTACGAAGCGCCAAAATCTTGTCTTTGGTCTCCCAAATTGCATCTTCTCGGTTGTCTCCCCACTGAACCTTCACCAACTGGACTTCTCGTTTGCGAAGCTTCTTAACCTCCGATCCAAGTAAAAGTCATTATGTAGATCCCCACCAACCAGTCGGTGATCTACAGGGTCATCTATATAATGCTTCAAAGGGTTCCATGCCAATGCATACTTGATGTGTATTATTGTGGGCAAACTCTAGTAAAGGATGGTGCTCTTCCCAAGTCCCTCCGAAGTCTAGGATACACAGCCTCAAAAGATCCTCTAGAACTCTGTTCACCCTCTCCGTCTGTCCATCGGTCAAACATAACTGTGTGCCTAATGCTTCTTGCAAGCTCCTCCAAAATTCACTAATGAAAATGGGATCACAATTTATTATGATATTGGAAAGTACTCCATGAAGACGGACTATCTCGCGAACGTAAACTGCTGCCAACCATGCTGCCGTCCTCTTACTCTTAACTAGTATGAAATGAGCCATCTTAGTAAGTCTGTCTACTATCACCCAAATGCTGGCGTTGCCCTTCCTTAATCTAGGCAAACCATCTATGAAATCCATGGAGACACTCTCCCCCTTCCACTGCAGGACCTCTCAAGGATGAAGTAAACCACTGGGCTTCCTTTGCTCAGCTTTGCCTTGCTGGCAAATCAGACATTGAGAAAAAATCTCTGCTACACCTTTCTTCATCACATCCCAAAAGAAAACCCTTTCTCAAGTAGCTCCCCTACGTTCTCTTCGAGCCATATGGCGCATAGGCAATGCAACTGGCTTTGCATTGTCCACCAAATATATGCGGAAATCGATCTTGTGCCTTGGGGTAAACCCCGAACCTCATCAAAGACATCAGGATATTCACGGACTACTGGAACAGATTGTAGATCATTGACATATGTGTTAAGTGACTCTAGGAAACTCAACATAACAAACCCCTTGGGGTCACAAGAAATCTCGAGGGTCCTCCCTTGGCAAGTCAGAAGCCTAACAACCCTCCTCTCACAATAAAGAAAGGCACCATATGTGGTTAGCTAGTCCATCCCTAGAATCAACCCATAACCCATGAACCCAAGCATATACGAGTCGCACTTGAACTCGACGCGTAACACAGATATCCTCAAACCCTAAAAAATCATAGATAAATGAGCCTAACCACCAAGGGGGTTTGAGATAACTATGGGATCCACTACTATACTAGTAATTAAGTGCAGAGATTCAAACACATAACTAGATATAAATGAATGCGAAGCGCCAGAATCAAAAAGAGTTCTTATAGGATGATTGGAAAGAGTAATCAAACATTCAACAAAACTTTCTTACCTCTATCCGGTATGATGGCCACGAGATCATACACCTGCCCTCCAAGGGATTCTGCCCTTTCGCTTTGTACTTGCCTCTTCGGGCACTCTTTAGCAAAGTGTTTGACTTCTTTACAACTAAAGCAAGTATTCTTCCTTCTTTTGCAGTCTTTTACCAAGTGACTCTCACATCCACAACTGTGACACTTCCTCTTATCCTTATCCTTGTTATTCTTTTTTCCTTTCTTTTGTTGTTGTTGTTGTCCTTTCTTAGCCATACCTTCCTGTTTTGTGTTTCCTCAACCCTAGCTTCTTTCTTTTTTTAGAGAAATCATCTACTCGTGACGGTGGAGGAACATTGATTGCAGTTGGGGGAGGGACGTCTCCTTGGCTCTCGGTCGGTGTCGTGGCTTCAAGATACCTACGGAACCAATCTGGTACTTCAATGCCTTTGGAAATATAGGGTTCCCCAGACCTGCTGAGAAGAAAAAGGGAAGAGATTTAGACAAAGGACCGAAGGAAATTACATATGGCTTCTTGAGGAATGTATTTCAAAACAGACTTTTCATTTTGAAAATGCTTTCTTTTAAAACCTTTTTGAAGATAATTTTCAAAACTTTATCTAATCTGGTAACCTTCAGCTCTGATACCAAGTGTGACACCCCGTGTCCGTTAATGTCACTCACAAAGGGAATGCATTAAGTTTCGTGAAGCTTCATAGTTAAATAGACACAGAATATTACAAGACAGATATAAATCAAATAGCAGCGGAAATTCAAATTTTTATTTCAAACACAAATCATACATCGTGGTCCAAAATACCATAAGTCACAAAAACCATTACAACAATATAATTTCTGTCTTTTACCATCAGAGTACATAAATACTTAAAAGAAAAAATAATTCCCTAAATAAAAGAGACAAAGCCATAGTAGAGATAAGAATTTGAGCCATACTTCGAAAGCAGCTCTAGCAAGATGATAATTGAGTCCTAAGTGTTTTCTCCCTGAGAACCTGGGGGGAGCGAACGGAGGAAAGAAGAAGAAACAAAAAGGGTCAGACATAAAGTCTGGCGAGTCCAGTTACTTTTAGCAAGTAAATAAATATAAGTAGCATGACAGGCATATAGATTGGTTAAGAGAGATCACTAAATAAATGGTAGGTGTGACAAGGTAGACAGGACGAGGTGTATATGCTTCTCTAATGATTACTCTACGCTATTACTAGTATAACTGTAATAACCCGAAAATCTGGGCCAGTTTAAAATTTTTTATTTTGGCAATTTTAGCGAAGTTTGAACATTTAAAATGAATTATTTTAAATAATATCGACGAAAAATTTATTTTGAATAGAATTCAACGTATATATTATATACGTCGTCATAAGAATATAAATAATTATATATAATTATAAATAGAATTGAAAATGGCGCGGTAGTTCGATAATTCGATTTCAAACTTCAATTGAATGTACCGGGTGCAAAACAATCCGGATTTTAGTGAAACAAAAAACATTAGGGTCTAATTGATAATATCTTTCCAACGAAACCGAAAAATCGAAATTTCATAGCGGGAATCAAAAGATATGTCCAGTTGAAAATTCTGAATAGTCGCTATAGAATTCAGGCCCTTAAAAATGGGAATTTTGCAAACGACCTCGGATTTCGACGAAACCACTTTTGTTGGGTCCGCGATGTCAAATTATTGCTAGATTCCAAATTTCATAATTTTTTGAATCAATATGTGAGCGTGGCAAAGGAAAACGTGTTTGACCAGTTTTAGTTGATTTTAATCGACTGGAAAATGGCCATTTTTCTAACGGTCTCAGAATTTGACGAAACTAGTTTTGTTAGGACCGTATTGTCAATACGAAGCTAGAAAATATTTTTCTGCAATTTACAGAGTTCGTATGTGACCCTGGTAAATTGAAATGTATGTTTAAAATAGAATATATAGATTTAAATGTAAATTCAACGGAAACTGATTGTAATGATCAAATCAGCTTGCGATACATATCCCATTGTATTCGGAATAGGGGTAATTAGCTATGGACGACAGGCGGTGGGCCTCGTTTTGAGGTCATATGTAAAAGTCAACGTTTTGAAATTAAATCTCTCTCCTCACCCTCTCCTATACCTCTGCCCCCCCCCCGTTCGATTTAGTTGAATTAGAAGAAAAAAAAGAGAAACCCCGTCGCCTCTGGATCCACGCCGCCCTAGGGCATCACCGCGCCTCCAGGAGGGCGCGTCGCCCACCGCGCCGCTTCAGGCGTGGGCCCCCCTTCTCGCGCCCTCATCAGCAACCGCCGCTTCCCCCTGTTCGCGACCCCCCCCTCTGCTCGACCTCCTCGCGCCCTCTCCCTCCTTCTACCCCCAAAAACCGACGCGCAACCCCACAGACCCCTCCTGAAATCGATGAAAACCCCCTCCTTCCTTAAATGAACGCTGTGAGTTTTTTCCATTTGTTTTATTTACTTATTTTTGCTTATTTTCTATGTAATTAGTTAATCAGTTTTTCTAAGTATTTATATAAAGCATGGATATTTATTTTTAGATTTTAATATTCTTAGCATAGTAAAAGGGATGGTTTTTATATATAGAAAGATTAGATTTTTAAAATAGAAAAGATTAGATTTTTAAAATAGAAAAGATTAGATTTTTAAAATAGAAAAGATTATATTTTTAAAATAGAAAAGATTAGATTTTTAAAATAGAAAAGATTAGATTTTTGAAATTGAAAAGGCGAAATATTTATAATAGTAAAATTTAGATTTTTATATATTGAATAGCGAAGTAAAAATTCGATTTTTATATATTGAATAGCATAGTAAAAATTTGATTTTTATATATTGAATAGCATAGTAAAAATTCGATCTTTATATATTGAATAGCATAGTGAAAATTCGATTTTTATATATTGAATAGCATAGCAAAAATTCGATTTTTATATATTGAATAGCAATATAAAAATGTGATTTTTATATATATAGTGCCTACGGGCAACTAAAGCGACAAAGGGCGAGAATGGCGAAGATTTCTATAAATGAAGAATCGTGGTATTGGATAGCTTTCGGTGAGAATTTCTCACTCTTTAATTTCTTTTTCTAGTTATATATATATACTGGGATGCAGACGGTGTTTAGTAGCACCCGACACCCGTTGTAACGGCCCAGATTTTTTTGTCCATTTAGTTATTATTTAAAAATGTTTTTTTTATTGTTTTGGAAGTTTAAATGGTTTAATTTCAATAATTTTGAATATTTTATTTTATTCCGAAATGGTAGAAATTTAGTGGATCTGCAATATAATGTGAACTAGCAGTATAAAAGGATAAAATTTTAATTTAAAATAGTACGTTTACAAAGGATGTAGTAGCTAACGAACTCGGATTTCGATGAAATCAGTTTCATTAAATCCGAAATGATGAAATTAGGTAACCAACCAAGTTACGTCAAAAATGGCATCCGTATGTGGAAAAGAAAAAATAAAAGGCCAAAATTTGAACTAAATTTTGACGGTAATTGGAATTTGCTAATGCTAACGGCAAAACTGGAACCTGAGACCTATCCAGGAAAATTCTAAACATAGGATATTAGCTATATATGAAATCTGGGAAAATCCTATAACGGATATAGAAAGTTATTAAGGAAACAAAAATTAAATAAATTATTTGAAAAACTAAACAAACTCCGATTTTTGATTTGAATACATAGGATTGAAGTACGTTAAAAACCGGACCAGATGGTGGAAGAATTTCTGAAACCGTTATCGTTTGATACTCCAACATGAGACCGGAAGGTGTTGAAACTAACACAAAACACTATTTTGAATTTGAATTTAAATTATTTGAAAGTTCAAACGAATTCAAAATTTAAATATTTTTATATATTATTGAAGAGCAAGAAAAATTGAACAACATGGTTGAAAAAGATTTTGGATAAGGTATCAATAAGTAAGTCAAATTAACGTCCGAATAGGGTTGAGAAAACACACTTTACTATTCATAAATTATTAAATTTATTTATAATTTAATAAATTTAAGGATTAATCCTAGCCATCCATTTTCGACCGTTGGATTCGCGCCACCTCAGCAATCCATGTGACTCCTTCGGCTATAAATAGCCCCCCCCCCCCCTTCATTTTAAACTCACTCCTCCTCCTCCTCTTTCAAGCTTTGGCAATGGAAGAAATATTAATAAAATATTAGGAAATAGGGAAAAGGGATGGAAGGGAGAAAGGAGGGAAAGACGGGGAGTTAGGGACTCTTAGGCAGAGGCTTAGGCTTCACGGGGTAAGTTTTTAAATAATATTTATTTATTTGTGTAGTGTATAAATATATATATATATATATATATATATATATTATAATTAAAATTGAATTTGTAAAAATAAATATCAGAACATTCTAAGGGTGACAGAGAGGATAGTGTATAAGGCTTGAGTTTGGAAAATATAGTTTCCTGCTCTCCCTGGCTATCCCTAACTGATCCGACGGATGGGATGATTAATTTAAATTTAAAATTTAATTTGAATTTAATTTGAATTTAAAACAGACCAGGGGCATTTTCGTAATTTTTAACCATAAACTTTAAAAGCTTAAAACTTTTTCAAAACAAGTCGGATTTCCACGAAACAAGGACCGTTGGATTCTTATCGAAAAATACTTTAAAATGAGTGGAAGCAAATTTTTGATTCGGGTTAAAATTTTTAAGTTATAATTAAATGAATATTTTTAAATATTTTATCTGAAAATTAAATTTAATTAATATTAAAATGGTTTTTCAATTTTAAAAAAAATTGGATATGGCTAGAGATGGGAAAGTAGGATTTTTTAGAAGGGCAGAGAAGGTAATTTGGCTAATAACGCAATTAGAAATTAATTAAGACAAAAATAATTTAATTAATTTAATTAAATATATATTCATTTAAATTAGGTAAATATTGTAAATAGCATAACTTTTGCATACATTAACGAAATTTAACGAAACAGGATCCGTTGGGATCGTATGGACGAGCACTACGCAATGGAACTGACCGCAAGTGGATTGGAGCTCGTTTGGATTTATGGTGAAATTTAACGTCTGAACCAAATCAATGACCGATTATCGTTATTCAACGATAAACTGTCCAAGGTGAGTAAATCTCACTAACTCTGAGCACTTTATATTTTTATAAAGTATTTTTAGAACTGATAATTATTGGTTGAATTGCTGAGTGTTGATTGTTTGGTTGAACTGCTAGTCAATTGATTGAAAATACCGATATAGTTATATATATCGTTAACCGATGTTGATTTTGTTTATCAGAATACCTCATATTGAAATGAAATTGATGTGAATTATATTGTGTAACATCTGTGGATGCAGGGAAACAGGTCGGAGGAATCCAACTGGATTCCTCAACATTTATTCACCGTTTTTCATATATTCTGATATATGATGTGTTATATCATCTGTTGTTGAACCTGTGTGTTTGGATGATGATTGAACCTTTTGATTTGGTATTTTTATTCCATATGTGATACCAGAAAGTGAAAAGGGATTTTCAAAGTTTATTTTGAAAATAAATTATTTATATAAAATCAATAGATTTTATATATAAAAGGAATAGAATTTCATGAGAGAAAATGATTATAGAATCAAAGCATTTGTAAAAAAACAAATATTGGTGAAATCAAATAGAAGGGAAAATATTGGTGAAATCAAATAGAAGGGAAATATTTGTGAAACGATTACAAATAGAAATAAAAAGGGAAACATTTGTAAAAGTATTTACAAATGGAATTGAAAAGGGAATATTCATGTAGGAAATAAAGAAAAGTTGACAGAAGTACTTATTTGTTAAACAAATAGAAAAGTTAAAAGAAATATTTATTTGTTGAATAAATAGAAAAGTTAAACGTTGGAGTTAAACTGTTAGAGTTAAACAGTTGGAGTTAAACTGTTAGAGTTAAACAGTTGGAGTTAAACTGTTAGAGTTAAACAGTTGGATTTAAACTGTTAGAGTTAAACCGTTGAAGTTAAACTGTCAGAGTTAAACCGTAAAGTTAAACAGTTAGGGTTAGTTAGTTAGAGTTAACCAGTTAGAGTTATTCAGTTAGAGTTATCCAGTTAGAGTTATTCAGTTAGATTTAACCAGTTAGAGTTAATCAGTTAGAGTTAATCGTTTTGAGTCAAATCGAACTAGAGTTATTCAAATATAGTAATCGTATAAGGGTTAATTGAATATTAGTTATTCAATTAGAATTGATCGAATCTAATTATTCGAGATAGAGTTAAAAATAGGCAAAGTTATTTAAGGATGAATTTCCATTTAGCACGACTGCTAGCGTAATCCGCAGGGTTGTAGATAGCCTACGGCGGTCGGATGTTTCCTGAGGGAATCAGGCGTAACCATTGTGATCGCTGCGATCTAGAGTCAAGCAAATGGTGTTAAATCAAATAGTAATTAATCAATAGAAGTTAATTAAGTCGAGTTAGTCGAGTATTAGTAAATTAAGTAGGGTTAGTCAAAAAGGGAATTAATCGAATATCACCTATTCGAAGTAGAGTTATCGAATATAGTTTATTCGAGAAGAGTAATCGAATATAGTTCGTTCGAAGTGTGTTAAATCGAATATAGTTATTCAAAGGAGAGAATTATCGAATATGGTTTATTCGAAGTGAGATTTTTCGAATATTAGTTATTCGAAGAAAAGGATTATCGAATATTAGTTATTCGAACAGGGGAATCGAATATAGTTTATTCGAAAGAGAATTATCGGATAGTGATTATTCGAGAGTGAATCATACATGGAAATTCGATTATATCGAATCAAGGGAAGTAATGTTTACTTTCCATTTCAAATCAAGTTTTAATTATCTGTTAATAAAGTAGTTGGTTGTTTATTTATCCAAATTAAGATATGGAAATATATTTAACATATTTTGAAAGCATGGAATTATAACATTTACAATTATAATCAAATGATTCAGTAAAGGAAGTGGATTCATAAATAGAATCCGAGAGTTCGCAAGGAAGTTTCTTAAAGAGTAATGTTTGAACTTTGTCTATTTCGAAGTTAGAAATGTTGTTCAGTTAAGGTCTGAGAGGTAATTATACCCCAACTTGATTGACTTCGTTTTTAACTAAGAAGTGGATAAGGTTCGAGAGTGAAAGGGGTTAAGTGAATTTAGTTAATGAGCGAAATGGTTGGTGTTGGCATAGCGATGTTTATTCAAACATCAGTTTAAACCCAATGAAGGAGATTTGGAAATGTCTTCCAAATGAAAATCAGAAATGTTTTCTGAATATAGAAAATGAGAAATGGAATTGTTTTCCATTGTTAATAACATATATTTTCTAAATATAGTAAATAAGAAATATAGGAAAACAAGAATAAGGAAAAGGGTAAATTTATGATAATTTGATGATGAATGATGATTGATCGATAGAATTTCCATCTGGAAATAATATCGTTGTTTGCACACCGACATGTTTTTAATTGATAGTTAAATCACCGACTATCAAATTTTTGACCATTTTAACGTTGTTAATATGGAGAGACCGGTCGGATTATTATCCAGAGAACCACTCCGTATTGGCATAAGCGTTGCGAATCAAGTATGCTGAATATATTGAAGACGGAGTTATGCAAGGGATATCCTATTTACAGAATAGTGCCTTCGGTTTGTCCAGTCCCAGGACAAACGTGAATGGACGAATGTCTGACAGAGTATATTCAAAGGATCGCGTAAGTTGATCTCTTCAAACGTACTTACGTTTGGTGGCGGAGGAATTCGTTTCTCTTAGCTGTATACCCGTGGTATTTTTGGTGAAATCAATTTGTGATTTGGCGGGTATGACGATGTGGCATTCAAAGTAATGGAGGTGGGATCTGTCAAAAGATACGTTATGACCTCAAGCCTCATCCACCGGGAAATGACAAAAATCGGGCAGGCAGCATGGCTATGTGGGTCGCACCCATTAGGATGTATGATCACCTATCTAGAGAAATTCCTTTTGTTCTTAAATCTATCGATGCTGTCCCTTATTGGGAGATGGTTGCTGATCCCAACCGTTGGTGATATACATTCGATACACTCAAGCGAAATGAGTGGTCGGTCATGTGTGGGCCGGGTTGCAAGATGTTCTTGTTGAACCCAGTGTATTTGCCTCTAGAGATACACGTTCGGAAGGTGGTCCCATACCTTGTCAAGTTGGAATCCAATCTCCAATAAGTGCCTGCAGTTTGATTGTATATTATATATGTAGAGCGTGAGATGTAAGCGTTCTACTAGATTTTAATTACTTGTGATTAGACATTATTATAATATCAGATAATATATGATTTCCAAAGTGTTTTGGGTTATCGTAAGGTAAAAGCCATTCGTATTTATGAGTGGATTGGTCTTACGATTATCTTTTCTTTTGAAAAGGATTTTGAAAAGTTAAACCAAATGATTGGAGTTTACTCACACCAGTCCCATGACTGACCCAGAGTTTTATTTTGTTTTGTTTTCCCTAAACTCTTGGGTGCCCAAATTTGTACGGGCAGTCAAGTAGTCAGCATTTACAGGTATGCTTGAAGAGCTTGGAGCAGGAGGCTTCAAGATTTTTCTAGCAATTGATTATTCCGCTGTGATGAAAGTGTTGTACTCTGATAATGGTATGATATACATATACTACTTTGATTTCAAGATATGTTGTCTATTATATTTTATTCGTTCCGCTGTGAGATTCGTGTTTCTCTGATGTTGTTGTGTTCTTCTTCTTCTTCTGTTCTAATTTTCTATCTTATCTATCCTCACCCTCTAATTTCTTTCTTGGACTATCCGGTAATTTCGACTTTTGATTGTTCGATAGGTGTTATATATCGGATAACCAAGGTCGCTTTTTCCCGGGTCGTTACAGTTGGTATCAGAGCTGAAGGTTAGGTGATTTACCTTGGCTCTGTGGCGTGACTCAGTAGAGATGGGGTTAGTAATGCCCTAGACTGAGTTTGAGTGTATATATAAGAGTGAACGTATTTGTTATTTTATATAAAATGATTTTATACCGTGGAGATTTATTGGTTGAGTCGTTTATGAGTTCTAGTCGATCAGTTTGATCCACTGTATCGATAGGAGTTTATAAACACTTGAATACGATGGGTCGACACGATATGTTTTGAAAAAAGGGTAAATGAAATAATTTTACCCAAATTATATTTTGATATAAGCAAAGTATAGATATTTGAAATTATTATAGTATATTGAATGTATTGGTTGTGATTATAATCGAATAAGATTATAAAATGTGAAATGGTTATGTAAATAACAAATCAAAATTCATATAAGTGAAATATATGAAATCGGATGAATTAAATCTGAATTTAAGTTCAGAATTGGAATTAAAATTGCTAAAATTTGAATAAGCGTTGTAAATGGAATTAAATTGAATATATGTGAATTTTAAAATTCTGGGAGATTTTAAATTTGTTACAAGCATTGAAAAGGGATATTTTGAAATGAATTTCAAAATGAAAATGTTTAAAAATGGGTTTTGAAAGTGCTATAGTATTGAACTCACTTCGATAGCTGGAAAATAAATTCTGATGTTGATCCGGACATCATCGGTGTTCATTTTCGAGTTTGTAAGTGACAGATTACTACCAAAGATTTTGTTTTTGAATTGTTTTGAGAAACCAAGTTGTTTTGATATTCCAAAGGGATATTTGATTTTTGGAAAAGGCAAAGCTATTTGAAACTCCCAGGTAAGATTGTTTGAAATAAACACAAATTAAATAGAAATTTGTGAAAGCAAATTTGAAATTGAGTTGAAGCCAGTTCAGTGGAAATTGAGTTGAATTGAAATAAAATGGTATCAAGTAGAATTGGGCTGAATTAGAGATTATCTGGGATAGAAATGGATGGTCGAGCAAGAAATTTGAATTGAGATTGGAATTGCAGTTTGATTGAAATTTGGCTTGGTTATAAGCGGATGGTCGTGCTGAAGATAAAAGTGATTGGGAGTTTGATTGGGATGATAGTGGTATATGCTAAATTGATAGCAGAATTGAATGCCGACAAAAAGGTACACGTACATATTCATATGAGTTGGATGAGATTTATGAGCCTGTTTGGCAAGCCACTTGGCTGTTTGATTTTCTTTTGGGTTGAAGAAGGCCTAGAGAGGCGAGTTGGAGTTTGAGCTATTGACCAGTACAAAGGAGATGCTGGCGAAATTTTTCAGAAATTTCGAATGTTAGAAAATTTTCAGAATTTTTGAAATTTTCGTTTATAGAAATTAATTAATAAATTAATTAGAATTAATTGGTTTAGTGAAACCGGAGTAAATAAATAATTTTAACCTAGTTATAAAGTTCATTTTTCTACCTTAGCAATTTCGAGGACGAAATTATTTTAAGGGGGAAAGAATGTAACGGCCCAGATTTTTTTGACCATTTAGTTATTATTTAAAAATGTTTTTTTATTGTTTTGGAAGTTTAAATGGTTTAATTTCAATAATTTTGAATATTTTATTTTATTCCGAAATGGTAGAAATTTAGTGGATCTGCAATATAATGTAAACTAGCAGTATAAAAGGATAAATTTTTAATTTAAAATAGTACGTTTACAAAGGATGTAGTAGCTAACGAACTCGGATTTCGATGAAATCAGTTTCATTAAATCCGAAATGATGAAATTAGGTAACCAACCAAGTTACGTCAAAAATGGCATCCGTATGTGGAAAAGAAAAAATAAAAGGCCAAAATTTGAACTAAATTTTGATGGTAATTGGAATTTGCTAATGCTAACGGCAAAACTGGAACCTGAGACCTATCCAGGAAAATTCTAAACATAGGATATTAGCTATATATGAAATCTGGGAAAATCCTATAAAGGATATAGAAAGTTATTAAGGAAACAAAATTTAAATAAATTATTTGAAAATCTAAACAAACTCCGATTTTTGATTTGAATACATAGGATTGAAGTACGTTAAAAACCGGACCAGATGGTGGAAGAATTTCTGAAAACCGTTATCGTTTGATACTCCAACATGAGACCGGAAGGTGTTGAAACTAACACAAAACACTATTTTGAATTTGAATTTAAATTATTTGAAAGTTCAAACGAATTCAAAATTTAAATATTTTTATATATTATTGAAGAGCAAGAAAAATTGAACAACATGGTTGAAAAAGATTTTGGATAAGGTATTAATAAGTAAGTCAAATTAACGTCCGAATAGGGTTGAGAAAACACACTTTATTATTCATAAATTATTAAATTTATTTATAATTTAATAAATTTAAGGATTAATCCTAGCCATCCATTTTCGACCGTTGGATTCGCGCCACCTCAGCAATCCATGTGACTCCTTCGGCTATAAATAGCCCCCCCTTCATTTTAAACTCACTCCTCCTCCTCTTTCAAGCTTTGGCAATGGCAGAAATATTAATAAAATATTAGGAAATAGGGAAAAGGGATGGAAGGGAGAAAGGAGGGCAAGACGGGGAGCTAGGGACTCTTAGGCAGAGGCTTAGGCTTCACGGGGTAAGTTTTTAAATAATATTTATTTATTTATTTATTTGTGTAGTATATAAATATATATATATATATATATATATTATAATTAAAATAGAATTTGTAAAAATAAATATCAGAACATTCTAAGGGTGACAGAGAGGATAGTGTCTAAGGCTTGAGTTTGGAAAATATAGTTTCCTGCTCTCCCTGGCTATCCCTAACTGATCCGACGGATGGGATGATTAATTTAAATTTAAAATTTAATTTGAATTTTATTTAAATTTAAAACAGACCAGGGGCATTTTCGTAATTTTTAACCATAAACTTTAAAAGCTTAAAACTTTTTCAAAACACGTCGGATTTCCAAGAAACAAGGACCGTTGGATTCTTATCGAAAAATACTTTAAAATGAGTGGAAGCAGATTTTTGATCCGGGTTAAAATTTTTAAGTTATAATTAAATGAATATTTTTAAATATTTTATTTGAAAATTAAATTTAATTAATATTAAAATGGTTTTTCAATTTTAAAAAAAAAATGGATATGGCTAGAGATGGGAAAGTAGGATTTTTTAGAAGGGCAGAGAAGGTAATTTGGCTAATAACGCAGTTAGAAATTAATTAAGACAAAAATAATTTAATTAATTTAATTAAATATATATTCATTTAAATTAGGTAAATATTGTAAATAGCATAACTTTTGCATACATTAACGAAATTTAACGAAACAGGATCCGTTGGGATCGTATGGACGAGCACTACGCAATGGAACTGACCGCAAGTGGATTGGAGCTCGTTTGGATTTATGGTGAAATTTAACGTCTGAACCAAATCAATGACCGATTATCGTTATTCAACGATAAACCGTCCAAGGTGAGTAAATCTCACTAACTCTGAGCACTTTATATTTTTATAAAGTATTTTTAGAACTGATAATTATTGGTTGAATTGCTGAGTGTTGATTGTTTGGTTGAACTGCTAGTCAATTGATTGAAAATACCGATATAGTTATATATATCGTTAACCGATGTTGATTTTGTTTATCAGAATACCTCATATTGAAATGAAATTGATGTGAATTATATTGTGTAACATCTGTGGATGCAGGGAAACAGGTCGGAGGAATCCAACTGGATTCCTCAACATTTATTCACCGTTTTTCATATATTCTGATATATGATGTGTTATATCATCTGTTGTTGAACCTGTGTGTTTGGATGATGATTGAACCTTTTGATTTGGTATTTTTATACCATAAGTGATACTAGAAAGTGAAAAGGGATTTTCAAAGTTTATTTTGAAAATAAATTATTTATATAAAATCAATAGATTTTATATATAAAAGGAAGAGAATTTCATGAGAGAAAATGATTATAGAATCAAAGCATTTGTAAAAAAAAATATTGGTGAAATCAAATAGAAGGGAAAATATTGGTGAAATCAAATAGAAGGGAAATATTTGTGAAACGATTACAAATAGAAATAAAAAGGGAAACATTTGTAAAAGTATTTACAAATGGAATTGAAAAGGGAATATTCATGTAGGAAATAAAGAAAAGTTGACAGAAGTACTTATTTGTTAAATAAATAGAAAAGTTAAAAGAAATATTTATTTGTTGAATAAATAGAAAAGTTAAACGTTGGAGTTAAACTGTTAGAGTTAAACAGTTGGAGTTAAACTGTTAGAGTTAAACAGTTGGAGTTAAACTGTTAGAGTTAAACCGTCGAAGTTAAACTGTCAGAGTTAAACCGTAAAGTTAAACAGTTAGGATTAGTTAGTTAGAGTTAACCAGTTAGAGTTATTCAGTTAGAGTTATCCAGTTAGAGTTATTCAGTTAGAATTAACCAGTTAGAGTTAATCAGTTAGAGTTAATCGTTTTGAGTCAAATCGAACTAGAGTTATTCAAATATAGTAATCGAATAAGGGTTAATTGAATATTAGTTATTCAATTAGAATTGATCGAATCTAATTATTCGAGATAGAGTTAAAAATAGGCAAAGTTATTTAAGGATGAATTTCCATTTAGCACGACTGCTAGCGTAATTCGCAGGGCTGTAGATAGCCTACGGCGGTCGGATGTTTCCTGAGGGAATCAGGCGTAACCATTGTGATCGCTGCGATCTAGAGTCAAGCAAATGGTGTTAAATCAAATAGTAATTAATCAATAGAAGTTAATTAAGTCGAGTTAGTCGAGTATTAGTAAATTAAGCAGGGTTAGTCAAAAAGGGAATTAATCGAATATCACCTATTCGAAGTAGAGTTATCGAATATAGTTTATTCGAGAAGAGTAATCGAATATAGTTCGTTCGAAGTGTGTTAAATCGAATATAGTTATTCGAAGGAGAGAATTATCGAATATGGTTTATTCGAAGTGAGATTTTTCAAATATTAGTTATTCGAAGAAAAGGATTATCGAATATTAGTTATTCGAACAGGGGAATCGAATATAGTTTATTCGAAAGAGAATTATCGGATAGTGATTATTCGAGAGTGAATCATACATGGAAATTCGATTATATCGAATCAAGGGAAGTAATGTTTACTTTCCATTTCAAATCAAGTTTTAATTATCTGTTAATAAAGTAGTTGGTTGTTTATTTATCCAAATTAAGATATGGAAATATATTTAAGTTAACATATTTTGAAAGCATGGAATTATAACATTTACAGTTATAATCAAATGATTCAGTAAAGGAAGTGGATTCATAAATAGAATCCGAGAGTTCGCAAGGAAGTTTCTTAAAGAGTAATGTTTGAACTTTGTCTATTTCGAAGTTAGAAATGTTGTTCAGTTAAGGTCTGAGAGGTAATTATACCCCAACTTGATTGACTTCGTTTTTAACTAAGAAGTGGATAAGGTTCGAGAGTGAAAGGGGTTAAGTGAATTTAGTTAATGAGCGAAATGGTTGGTGTTGGCATAGCGATGTTTATTCAAACATCAGTTTAAACCCAATGAAGGAGATTTGGAAATGTCTTCCAAATGAAAATCAGAAATGTTTTCTGAATATAGAAAATGAGAAATGGAATTGTTTTCCATTGTTAATAACGTATATTTTCTAAATATAGTAAATAAGAAATATAGGAAAACAAGAATAAGGAAAAGGGTAAATTTATGATAATTTGATGATGAATGATGATTGATCGATAGAATTTCCATCTGGAAATAATATCGTTGTTTGCACACCGACATGTTTTTAATTGATAGTTAAATCACCGACTATCAAAGTTTTGACCATTTTAACGTTGTTAATGTGGAGAGACCGGTCGGATTATTATCCAGAGAACCACTCCGTATTGGCATAAGCGTTGCGAATCAAGTATGCTGAATATATTGAAGACGGAGTTATGCAAGGGCTATCCTATTTACAGAATAGTGCCTTCGGTTTGTCCAGTCCCAGGACAAACGTGAATGGACGAATGTCTGACAGAGTATATTCAAAGGATTGCGTAAGTTGATCTCTTCAAACGTACTTACGTTTGGTGGCGGAGGAATTCGTTTCTCTTAGCTGTATACCCGTGGTATTTTTGGTGAAATCAATTTGTGATTTGGCGGGTATGACGATGTGTCATTCAAAGTAATGGAGGTGGGATCTGTCAAAAGATACGTTATGACCTCAAGCCTCATCCACCGGGAAATGACAAAAATCGGGCAGGCAGCATGGCTATGTGGGTCGCACCCATTAGGATGTATGATCACCTATCTAGAGAAATTCCATTTGTTCTTAAATCTATCGATGCTGTCCCTTATCGGGAGATGGTTGCTGATCCCAACCGTTGGTGATATACATTCGATACACTCAAGCGAAATGAGTGGTCGGTCATGTGTGGGCCGGGTTGCAAGATGTTCTTGTTGAACCCAGTGTATTTGCCTCTAGAGATACACGTTCGGAAGGTGGTCCCATACCTTGTCAAGTTGGAATCCAATCTCCAATAAGTGCCTGCGAGTTTGATTGTATATTATATATGTAGAGCGTGAGATGTAAGCGTTCTACTAGATTTTAATTACTTGTGATTAGACATTATTATAATATCAGATAATATATGATTTCCAAAGTGTTTTGGGTTATCGTAAGGTAAAAGCCATCCGTATTTATGAGTGGATTGGTCTTACGATTATCTTTTCTTTTGAAAAGGATTTTGAAAAGTTAAACCAAATGATTGGAGTTTACTCACACCAGTCCCATGACTGACCCAGAGTTTTATTTTGTTTTGTTTTCCCTAAACTCTTGGGTGCCCAAATTTGTACGGGCAGTCAAGTAGTCAGCATTTACAGGTATGCTTGAAGAGCTTGGAGCAGGAGGCTTCAAGATTTTTCTAGCTATTGATTATTCCGCTGTGATGAAAGTGTTGTACTCTGATAATGGTATGATATACATATACTACTTTGATTTCAAGATATGTTGTCTATTATATTTTATTCGTTCCGCTGTGAGATTCGTGTTGCTCTGATGTTGTTGTGTTCTTCTTCTTCTTCTGTTCTAATTTTCTATCTTATCTATCCTCACCCTCTAATTTCTTTCTTGGACTATCCGGTAATTTCGACTTTTGATTGTTCGATAGGTGTTATATATCGGATAACCAAGGTCGCTTTTTCCCGGGTCGTTACACCCGTCATCCACAGACCATGGATGGCTTGTTTGTTAAATTGTTTGGTTGTGTAGTTGGTTAGATTATTTGGTTTGAATTGAATTGTTTGGTGAAATGGAATGGATTTGATTGATGTGTGAATGGCGTGGGCCTTCACTAAACCGGGGATAAGGCTAGGCCTGGTCCCGTTTCTAGTATCGTGCCGTTATGCCGCCGAAATTTTCTAAAATAAGTTAGAAAAATAGAGAATTCATTTTATTTAATAAATGAACTGAATAGAATATTTTCATAGGTTGAATAAAATGTTTTATCGTTAAAAATATAATTTTTAACGTGAAAGTGAATAAATAAATATTTATAAACAAATCGGCCGATTTGTTTATATACATTGATTTGACTGATATTGATTGGGTCGATAAATTTTACACATCGCCCAACTACACAACTAAAATCTGTGTTTGATTGTTTGAAACCCCACACGGGTGTTGGGATGAAATTTGAAGTTCACTCATCCTGATTGATTAAATATGTCGATCGATCGATTGACAGGCTGTTATAAGCGTTAGATATCTATATTTGATGCTTATACAATGTAGTGCACTTTGGATGATGGTTGATTGTTTATCGTTGCTATTATATACATGTGTTGTATGGAACCCATATAATTAACTTTATATGGTAATTGATTGGGCCTCATTCCAATTTAGAAAATAAAGAACATTATAAAATAAAGGTTCATGTGTTGACAGTACTCATCCGTTGAGATTAGTCATGTGTTGAACGAAATATTTTAATAATAAAATATACATCTTTATCATATTTATAATTAGAACTACTTCACGGTGGAGTCTAATTGAAAATCAAACGATAGATACCCAAATTTTATAAAATATTTTAAATAACAAAAATAGTCACACGTGGACAGTACTCATTCGTTGAGATTAGTCGTGTGTTGAGAAAAAGATAAATATTCATTTGTTGAATAGAATAACGGAATTATTGAAATATATAAAGCCGTGTTGATTAGTGATACGCTATTTTGACGTGAACGATATTTATATCGATTATATTCATTTTTGAATTTAAAACAAATTTGAATTGAATTGAAAACGATTTCGAAATGAATTGAATATAAAACGATTTCGAAATGAATTGAATACAAAACGATTTCGAAATGAATTGAATATAAAACGATTTCGAAATGAATTGAATATGAAAACGATTTCGAAATGAATTGAATATAAAACGATTTCGAAATGAATTGAATATAAAATGATTTCGAAATGAATTGAATATAAAACGATTTCGAATTGAATTGAATAGAAAACGAATTAAATTGAATAGAAAACGAAATGAATTCGAATCGAATTAAAAATCGATTTCAATTGAAATCAAATAGAAATGAAAGTAAAAAGGATTTATAATAGGAAATTCAATTTTGATTTGAATTTGAAATAAAGGTTGAAATTGTTTTTGAAACGAATTTAAAACTATTTATACAATTCGTTTTAAATAGGAATCGACGAAATATATATTATATATATTATATATATTATATAATGGCCTGAATAGAACGCGCCGCGCCGCGGCAGTTCGTAAATTTCGACCATTGACTTCAAATGGACATTACGGGAGATCCGACCGTCGGATTCTCCTAAAAACCAGAACCGTTGGGTTTGTATCGAAAAGTGCTTTCTAACGAATATTAGAAATTTGAAATCTAACGGTTGGATTTGGAGATACGTCCAAATCAAATTCGAAAAAGGTCGCTGTAAGTGCAGTTCGATGGCCGTTGATGGAAATCGACTGTACGGGCCTTGATGAAATTATTAAAAATATCAATAATTTGTGTAAAATCATAAGAAATGATTTGGGAAAAATTAGGATGAAAAACTCCATATTTGAAAAGATAAAAATAGATTTTTATCGAAATGAACTAGTTTTGAACTAAAATTAAAACCCATTTATTTTTAAATAAATAAATTGGATTTGAAATGGGTTTTAAATAGAATTGATTTGTGGGTTTGTCGTGAACAGTGTTTTAAATAACATTTGTTCTTTAACCCGATAATAAACGAAATGTAATTTGGGTTTGTCGTGAACTGTGTTTTAAAAGACATTAGTTCTTTAACCCAGTAAAATGAGTTTTAATGAATCTGCAATTAGATTGAAATGTGAATTGATAATCTAAATTATCAAATTTAGAAATTGAGCGAGAATGGAGTATCACCAGTTTTGCTCCAAAGCGATAGTTAAATCTTTAAATAGATTTGAACGTGAAATGGTAATTAATTTTACCGATAACACCGTGGTGTTAGATATGGAGTATTACCAGTTTTGCTTCATGGGATGAATAGGTTGGGATTGGGAAATAAAATAAATAATTACTTCGGTGTGGTTCGCTAATCTCGACTAGTTTGGAAAACCATAATTTGGTTTGAAATGACATCCAAAGGAAGACTAAAGGATAAATTTTAAAGAATTTATCTTGGATAAAATTAATGGGAACCTTTCCCTAAAAATATGAAATTTTGAAACTAGTTGTAGGTTAGTTAAGAAGAATGGTTTCCTAGGTATTGATCTGATGTTGGTTTCGGCCTTCGGGGTTAATATTTGGGGAATTGCTCTCTTACTGATTTACGGTTAGTGACTAATGAATTGGAATGAGGCGTATGTTGTGTTTGTGTAACATTTGTTTTTAATATACGCGGGTTGTTCGGAAAGGCCGGGTTTATACTCATTCTGAATAACCGATTCGACGATATGTCGAATATGAAGACGGTGGTTGAAGACCAGAAGTCTTCACATCGTTTGGGTGATTACTGATGATCTTGATTGGGCTGTACACCCAAGATGAGGGAATCAGTTGGTGGTCGTCCAGACGTACTTGGAGATCGATGGATATGCGAGGAAAGTGCCTCCGGTTTCGTTCAGACCCAGAACGAACTTGTAAATGGATTGTGTGTCTGACATTGGATTTTATTCTGTGTTGATTGATTTCTATTAAATATATATCTGTTTGGCGGCGGAGAATTTATTCTCTTGCTTAACGCCCTTCTCTGAGACGTACGAGCTTAGAGGTTATATATCGATAGATATCAATCGCATGGCATGAATTGCCTATGTGGCACGCTGAGTTGCATAGATCAAGGATTTTGTTGAAAAGCAAAGTCTTGTGGTTGATGATCAAAGCACGACCTTTGTGGCGTAGCTTTGTGTATAACGTGAATTCGCGAGCCTCACACCTCGGTATGAGTTAAAAACGGGATACGGACTGCAGGGAGAGCACGACGTTTCTTTCTAGCTTTGGTGGTGTTAGTGACTTACCAGCCCTGACATTTATATACTTTTCACCTATGTGGTTGTTGGATGAGGCGCCTCGATTTTAGGTCTGTAAGGACCGGGAAATGTGTGTTCAGGAATTGCCAATCCTCAAACGTAAGAGAGGACCGGCCCTGAAGCATCCAGGGGTTACCCAGAGTGTGTAGTCCCGAGGCATTTGCTAGAGTGTCTCGAAGCGGAGAGGAGCTTGCCCCTTGCCTCGACTCATGACGGAAATCCAATTTCCAATACGTGTATTTCGGTTTTATTTGTAGAGCCTAGTATGGCGACATGATAGATGGTACCCATGCCGCCTAGGATTGATATTTATGATTGAAAATGTTTTGACACTATACACTTATTATAGTATCAAATGATTTGTTTTAAACGTACCAAGCATGTTTGGCTATTATAAGGGAAAACCCTATCCTCCGGCTTGCGTTGCATTATGTGATGGGACCTGGGTCTTATAATAGCTTCATTTTTCGAAAAAGCATTGCGTTGTCTTTTCTATGCACGGGTATTCTTGGGAGGAAACCCGTTCCGTGTTATACGGCGTGGTCCCTTGAATTACTCTCTTTTAAAGTAAAGCTTTAAATAATTGTTTTAGTTCTCACACCAGTCACATGACTGACCTGGAGTTTATTGTTTTAACCTAAACTCTGGGTGCCCCTATTTTCGACACGGGCAGCTAGTAGTTTTGGTTTTGCAGATTTATATTCACAGGATCCTGGTTTACAGCTGGAATGATATCCGGAAAGCTCTGTATCGGTGTATCACCTTCAGTTGTGCTTTGTATTATTTTCCGCTGCTATGTAATTTATTGTAATCTCTGATATTTATTGAATGTAATTTATTCATTTATACTCTGTATATTCTTGTATCTGATGGAATTGTTGTAATAACAATGATATGTTCTTCCGTCTGCATTCTGATTTGTCGTGTTCTCAAGCGATCAGGGGTTTCGAACGGTCTAGATCGGTTTAACGACTAATTAGGATCGAGCGAAATTCCAGGCCGTCACATTTGGTATCAGAGCTTTGGTTTACAGAGCTCGAGAACAAGACACATTAGAAACATACAAAAGAATTCATCAGATATTGGATTAGCAATATCCAATTAGAATGACTCGTTAGAGATAGGATCAGTAGTATCCTAGAACGAGTGTGAAGAGTATATTTTTCAATTGAAAACAATTTTGTTTTGAAATTTAAATCGATTTATACGTATTTGAATATTTATTTACTTTGAATTTGGACAATCCGATATATAAAGATTTCGCGTATACGCGTCATGAACGTATATTCGAAGTTTTAATATACTGGATAGATATAGAATCATACTCTAGTAGCCCGGAGATGTTCTGATGGTGGTTCGAAACATCATCAGCATTTATTTTCGAGTGACGAAGGTGTGATATCTATATATTTCCATCGGACTGGTGTGAGAACCAAAACTTATATAGATAGATTTATTGTTGTGAATTGGCATCAAAAATACGATCTTCTGTATATATGTATCAAAATTATGAATTTGAAACTCTAATTCACTAATTGATTGATGTTTGAGTTATTTTTTTATTTGTTTGATAATTTTGAACCATTATGCCTAATTGAACAAAATATTGAATTGTATTGAAAATTAGTCGCATTTGCTTGCATATACATATACTTACATTGAACAGGTCATAGCAAGGAGGCTAGAGAAGAGAATAAAAATTTTTTGCCCGACAAATTGGTACATGTTTACTATAATTTACTGTTTTGTTTGGGTGATGATGATTTTATGAGCCTATTGGCTAGCCGCTTGGCTTTTTCTTTTTCTTTTTGAGATCAGAAGGCCTGTATGGCAATTTTGGGATTTTCACGTGGCTCCCGGTGCAGGGGAGGTTATGGCGAAATTTTTCGAAAATTTAGGGTGTTAGCCAAATTTTTGAAAATTTGAAAATTCTCAGAAACTGAAAAGTTGGAGAATGCAAGCCGGATCGAACGTAGAATTGATTGATCAAACCACTTTCGACTTCGTTCCTTTTCGGGGACGAAAAGTTTTAAGTGGGGGAGATTGTACTAACCCGAAAATCTGGGCCAGTTTAAAAAATTTTATTTTGGCAATTTTAGCGAAGTTTGAACATTTAAATTGAATTATTTTAAATAATATCGACGAAAAATTTATTTTGAATAGAATTCAACGTATATATTATATACGTCGTCGTTAGAATATAAATAATTATATATAATTATAAATAGAATTGAAAATGGTGCGGTAGTTCGATAATTCGATTTCAAACTTCAATTGAATGTACCGGGTGCAAAACAATCCGGATTTTAGTGAAACCAAAAACATTAGGATCTAATTGATAATATCTTTCCAACGAATCCGAAAAATCGAAATTTCATAGCGGGAATCAAAAGATATGTCCAGTTGAAAATTCTGAATAGTCGCTATAGAATTCAAGCCCTTAAAAATGGGAATTTTGCAAACGACCTCGGATTTCGACGAAACCACTTTTGTTGGGTCCGCGATGTCAAATTATTGCTAGATTCCAAATTTCATAATTTTTCGAATCAATATGTGAGCGTGGCAAAGGAAAACGCGTTTGACCAGTTTTAGTTGATTTTAATCGACTGGAAAATGGCCATTTTTCTAACGGTCCCAGAATTTGACGAAACTAGTTTTGTTAGGACCGTATTGTCAATACGAAGCTAGAAAATATTTTTCTGCAATTTATAGAGTTCGTATGTGACCCTGGTAAATTAAAATGTATGTTTAAAATAGAATATATAGATTTAAATGTAAATTCAACGGAAACTGATTGTAACGATCAAATCAGCTTGCGATACATATCCCATTGTATTCGGAATAGAGGTAATTAGCTATGGACGACAGGCGGTGGGCCTCGTTTTGAGGTCATATGTAAAAGTCAACGTTTTGAAATTAAATAATAATAAAATTAATTAATTAAATCTCTCTCCTCACCCTCTCCTATACCTCTGGCCCCTCCCGTTTGATTTAGTTGAATCAGAAAAAAAAAGAGAAACCCCGTCTCTGGATCCACGCCGCCCTAGGGCATCACCGCGCCTCCAGGAGGGCGCGTCGCCCACCGCGCCGCTTCAGGCGTGGGCCCCCCTTCTCGCGCCCTCATCAGCAACCGCCGCTTCCCCCTGTTCGCGACCCCCCCTCTGCTCGACCTCCTCGCGCCCTCTCCCTCCTTCTACCACCAAAAACCGATGCGCAACCCCACAGACCCCCCCCCCCCGAAATCGATGAAAACCCCCTCCTTCCTTAAACGAACGCTGTGAGTTTTTTCCATTTGTTTTATTTACTTATTTTTGCTTATTTTCTATGTAATTAGTTAATCAGTTTTTCTAAGTATTTATATAAAGCAAGGATATTTATTTTTAGATTTTAATATTCTTAGCATAGTAAAAGGGATGGTTTTTATATATAGAAAGATTAGATTTTTAAAATAGAAAAGATTAGATTTTAAAATAGAAAAGATTAGATTTTTAAAATAGAAAAGATTTGATTTTTAAAATAGAAAAGATTAGATTTTTGAAATTGAAAAGGCGAAATATTTATAATAGTAAAAATTAGATTTTTATATATTGAATAGCGAAGTAAAAATTCGATTTTTATATATTGAATAGCATAGTAAAAATTTGATTTTTATATATTGAATAGCATAGTAAAAATTCGATTTTTATATATTGAATAGCATAGTAAAAATTCGATTTTTATATATTGAATATCATAGTAAAAATTCGATTTTTATATATTGAATAGCATAGTAAAAATTCGATTTTTATATATTGAATAGCAATATAAAAATGTGATTTTTATATATATAGTGGCTACGGGCAACTAAAGCGACAAAGGGCGAGAATGGCGAAGATTTCTATAAATGAAGAATCGTGGTATTGGATAGCTTTCGGTGAGAATTTCTCACTCTTTAATTTCTTTTTCTAGTTATATATATATATATATATATATATATATATATATATATATATATACTAGGATGCAGACGGTGTTTAGTAGCACCCGACACCCGTCATCCACAGACCATGGATGGCTTGTTTGTTAAATTGTTTGGTTGTGTAGTTGGTTAGATTATTTGGTTTGAATTGAATTGTTTGGTGAAATGGAATGGATTTGATTGATGTGTGAATGGCGTAGGCCTTCACTAGACCGGGGATAAGGCTAGGCCTTGTCCCGTTTCTAGTATCGTGCCGTTATGCCGCCGTAATTTTCTAAAATAAGTTAGAAAAATAGAGAAATCGTTTTATTTAATAAATGAACTGAATAGAATATTTTCATAGGTTGAATAAAATGTTTTATCGTTAAAAATATAATTTTTAACGTGAAAGTGAATAAATAAATATTTATAAACAAATCGGCCGATTTGTTTATATACACTGATTTGACTGATATTGATTGGGTCGACAAATTTTACACATCGCCCAACTGCACAACTAAAATCTGTGTTTGATTGTTTGAAACCCCACACGGGTGTTGGGATGAAATTTGAAGTTCACTCATCCTGATTGATTAAATATGTCGATCGATCGATTGACAGGCTGTTATAAGCGTTAGATATCTATATTTGATGCTTATACAGTGTAGTGCTCTTTGGATGATGGTTGATTGTTTATCGTCGCTATTATATACATGTGTTGTATGGAACCCATATAATTAACTTTATATGGTAAGTGATTGGGCCTCATTCCAATTTAGAAAATAAAGAACATTATAAAATAAAGGTTCATGTGTTGACAGTACTCATCCGTTGAGATTAGTCATGTGTTGAACGAAATATTTTAATAATAAAATATACATCTTTATCATATTTAAAATTAGAACTATTTCACGGTGGAGTCTAATTGAAAATCAAACGATAGATACCCAAATTTTATAAAATATTTTAAATAACAAAAATAGTCACACGTGGACAGTACTCATTCGTTGAGATTAGTCGTGTGTTGAGAAAAAGATAAATATTCATTTGTTGAATAGAATAACGGAATTATTGAAATATATAAAGCCGTGTTGATTAGAGATGCGCTATTTTGACGTGAACGATATTTATATCGATTATATTCATTTTTGAATTTAAAACAAATTTGAATTGAATTGAAAATGATTTCGAAATGAATTGAATATAAAACGATTTCGAAATGAATTGAATACAAAATGATTTCGAAATGAATTGAATATAAAACGATTTCGAAATGAATTGAATATGAAAACGATTTCGAAATGAATTGAATATAAAACGATTTCGAAATGAATTGAATATAAAATGATTTCGAAATGAATTGAATATAAAACGATTTCGAATTGAATTAAATAGAAAACGAATTAAATTGAATAGAAAACGAAATGAATTCGAATCGAATTAAAAATCGATTTCAATTGAAATCAAATAGAAATGAAAGTAAAAAGGATTTATAATAGGAAATTCAATTTTGATTTGAATTTGAAATAATGGTTGAAATTGTTTTGGAAAAGAATTTAAAACTATTTATAAAATTCGTTTTAAATAGGAATCGACGAAATATGTATTATATATATAATATAATGGCCTAAATAGAACGCGCCGCGACAGTTCGTAAATTTCGACCATTGACTTCGAATGGACATTACGGGAGATCCGACCTTCGGATTCTCCTAAAAACCGGAACCGTTGGGTTCGTATCGAAAACAGCTTTCTAATGAATATTAGAAATTTGAAATCTAACGGTTGGATTTGGAGATACGTCCAAATCAAATTCGAAAAAGGTCGTTGTAAGTGCAGTTCGATGGCCGTTGATGGAAATCAACTGTACGGGCCTTGATGAAATTATTAAAAATATCAATAATTTGTGTAAAATCATAAGAAATGATTTGGGAAAAATTAGGATGAAAAACTCCATATTTGAAAAGATAAAAATAGATTTTTATCGAAATGAACTAGTTTTGAACTAAAATTAAAACCCATTTATTTTTAAATAAATAAATTGGATTTGAAATGGGTTTTAAATAGAATTGATTTGTGGGTTTGTCGTGAACAGTGTTTTAAATAACATTTGTTCTTTAACCCGATAATAAACGAAATGTGATTTGGGTTTGTCGTGAACTGTGTTTTAAAAGACATTAATTCTTTAACCCAGTAAAAGGAGTTTTAATGAATCTGCAATTAGATTGAAATGTGAATTGATAATCTAAATTATCAAATTTAGAAACTGAGCGAGAATGGAGTATCACCAGTTTTGCTCCAAAGCGATAGTTAAATCTTTAATTAGATTTGAACGTGAAATGGTAATTAATTTTACCGATAACACCGTGGTGTTAGATATGGAGTATTACCAGTTTTGCTTCATGGGATGAATAGGTTGGGATTGGGAAATAAAATAAATAATTACTTCGGTGTGGTTCGCTAATCTCGACTAGTTTGGAAAACCATAATTTGGTTTGAAATGACATCCAAAGGAAGACTAAAGGATAAATTTTAAAGAATTTATCTTGGATAAAATTAATGGGAACCTTTCCCTAAAAATATGAAATTTTGAAACTAGTTGTAGGTTAGTTAAGAAGAATGGTTTCCTGGGTATTGATCTGATGTTGGTTTCGGCCTTCGGGGTTAATATTTGGGGAATTGCTCTCTTACTGATTTACGGTTAGTGACTAATGAATTGGAATGAGGCGTATGTTGTGTTTGTGTAACATTTGTTTTTAATATACGCGGGTTGTTCGGAAAGGCCGGGTTTATACTCATTCTGAATAACCGATTCGACGATATGTCGAATATGAAGACGGTGGTTGAAGACCGGAAGTCTTCACATCGTTTGGGTGATTACTGATGATCTTGATTGGGCTGTACACCCAAGATGAGGGAATCAGTTGGTGGTCGTCCAGACGTACTTGGAGATCGATGGATATTTGAGGAAAGTGCCTCCGGTTTCGTTCAGACCCAGAACGAACTTGTAAATGGATTGTGTGTCTGACATTGGATTTTATTCTGTGTTGATTGATTTCTATTAAATATATATCTGTTTGGCGGCGGAGAATTTATTCTCTTGCTTAACACCCTTCTCTGAGATGTACGAGCTTAGAGGTTATATATCGATAGATATCAATCGCATGGCATGAATTGCCTGTGTGGCACGCTGAGTTGCATAGATCAAGGCTTCTGTTGAAAAGCAAAGTCTTGTGGTTGATGATCAAAGCACAGCCTTTGTGGCGTAGCTTTGTGTATAACGTGAATTCGCGAGCCTCACACCTCGGTATGAGTTAAAAACGGGATACGGACTGCAGAGAGAGCACGACGTTTCTGTCTAGATTTGGTGGTGTTAGTGACTTACCAGCCCTGACATTTATATACTTTTCACCTATGTGGTTGTTGGATGAGGCGCCTCGATTTTAGGTCTGTAAGGACCGGGAAACGTGTGTTCAGGAATTGCCAATCCTCAAACGTAAGAGAGGACCGGCCCTGAAGCATCCAGGGGTTACCCAGAGTGTGTAGTCCCGAGGCATTTGCTAGAGTGTCTCGAAGCGGAGAGAAGCTTGCCCCTTGCCTCGACTCATGACGGAAATCCAATTTCCAATACGTGTATTTCGGTTTTATTTGTAGAGCCTAGTATGGCGACATGATAGATGGTACCCATGCCGCCTAGGATTGATATTTATGATTGAAAATGTTTTGACACTATACACTTATTATAGTATCAAATGATTTGTTTTAAACGTACCAAGCATGTTTCCGGCTTGCGTTGCATTGTGTGATGGGACCTGGGTCTTATAATAGCTTCATTTTTCGAAAAAGCATTGCGTTGTCTTTTCTATGCACGGGTATTCTTGGGAGGAAACCCGTTTCGTGTTATACGGCGTGGTCCCTTGAATTACTCTCTTTTAAAGTAAAGCTTTAAATAATTGTTTTAGTTCTCACACCAGTCACATGACTGACCTGGAGTTTATTGTTTTAACCTAAACTCTGGGTGCCCCTATTTTTGACACGGGCAGCTAGTAGTTTTGGTTTTGCAGATTTATATTCACAGGATCCTGGTTTACAGCTGGAATGATATCCGGAAAGCTCTGTATCGGTGTATCACCTTCAGTTGTGCTTTCTATTATTTTCCGCTGCTATGTAATTTATTGTAATCTCTGATATTTATCGAATGTAATTTATTCATTTATACTCTGTATATTCTTGTATCTGATGGAATTGTTGTAATAACAATGAAATGTTCTTCCGTCTGCATTCTGATTTGTCGTGTTCTCAAACGATCAGGGGTTTCGAACGGTCTAGATCGGTTTAACGACTAATTAGGATCGAGCGAAATTCCAGGCCGTCACAATAACCAGAATGAGATGATCTCTCCAACTATGAGGTGGTAGACTTAGGCATACGTCCAAATGTACCCTAACTACTACCCTAATCGATCGGCTCCCTATTCCGTAGATACTTTGTGCCGGCCCTACAGTAGGATGTATCACGTCCTAAAGTGCCAACCCCTCACTGATATGCACAGCCCCATATCTACAGGTGTCACGGTCGTCTTATCCCCTTCGGCCCGGCTCATGCACACACATGGCCCGGTTGGTTTGCGTTGCCAACACCGCCTCCACGTTTGGATCTCTTACAGTCAGTCAGTAAGCGTGCCCCTTCTCCAACCTAGTTCGGAGTTCTCTACTCGATACATACTCCGGGTTACTGACTAAAACGGGTCCCACACAATATGATACAAGCTCTCCCCTTTGTCTTGTATCCCCCACTAGGTTTTCCACAGATTATATTTACCCTAAAGGTGTCTTTAATTATATAACCCCAATCTTTCTACCAGTTATGCTTACATAACCTTATCGGGCTAAGTTTATGGGCCTATATATATATACTATTGTTACCCACCTACCCAAGATTTACTTCTCCCACTGATCCAAGCATGTTTATTTAATGGTTAAGTTTGTGGGCCTATATATATATACTAATATTACCCACCTGCCCAAGACTTACTTAACCCTCCCACTGATTCAACCAAGTTTACTTAACCCCTATTCATGTTTATGTTCACACAAGCCCTATGGATTCAACTGGGTTAAGTATTACAGACTAACAGGTTATCCCCATTCACATTGACTGCTTTTCACTTGCCAAAGTTTCACTTTCTTATTAATTTCATATGAATATAAATTAATCCATTTAAGTTCATTAATAAGCCTCATTACATGTTATTCTTTAGATTGTAATTAATAGAAGTAATCTTTGAATCTTTCACCCCTGGATTGTAATTAACGAAAGTAATCTTACAATCCCTCTCTATTATTCATTGTCTGATTCCATAATTACAATAACATGTTTTACTTAATATTTAATTAAGTGTACTCTTTCTCAGTTCACCTATTTCCTGTTTAACATATAACTACAACTTGATGTGGTTTACTTATTAACTTAGTTTTCTTAACTAAGGTTTACTAATAAGCTTTTTTTCCTTTTATTATAACTTATGTTATAATTACCACTTGTCCCCAGGAAAAGCCTACCTATTATATACAAAATTTTCATTAAGTAATTAATCATAATAGGTTACTATCATCACTTGTTTACTCCAATTCATTACCATGTCCATTTTATAATGGGCTAGACCTCCCATATTAGGCCTACAACTTGTGGATGCTTGAAATGCCAGTCGGGTCCGGGTAGACTTATTCCACAAGTTGGGCCTAACTTCGTGTCTTAGCCCAATTCGTATTTGCGCACTTAGACCTCTGACTTATTCCACAATTTTGGCCTAACCTCGTGTTTTTTCCTGATTCGTATTTGCGCACTTAGACCTCTCACATTAGGTTCAACATTAGTGGCTGCTGGATATGCCGGTCGGGTCCGGGCAGACTTCCACCATTAATGCAACCTTACCTCGTGTCATAAGTACAATTACAATTTCTAATTGTAATTATTAGATATTTCATTTTTATCCAATTGTTACCTATGTCTTTATAGGTGATTATTCCCCTATTTCCAATTTTTGAATTATATGTCCAATTCATATAAACATTATTTAAATTATGCCAATTCTAACCTTTTTCCCCCTTTCCCTAACTAACGCATTCACATATATTTGGCGGCATCTAGGCTAGAAAGTAGCCTAGTCATAAACAATAAAAAGGGAAAAGTTATGGTAATATGACAAAGGTGATTGTTTTGGCATAAACATAAACTAGCACGGTGATAAGGTGGACATATAAGCATAAATCTGATGAACTTGTGGCGGTTAACTAATTCTAACATAACTATGATTTCATAATAAGCATAATAAGATATAAATTAACAATTTAATATTCCAACTGGTTTAGATCTAATATGATAGGCATAAATTGATAAACTAGATCTGATTAATAATTTAGATGTCCACATAATTCAGATGCATTAGTTAAAAATAGATCTAACACGAATTAGGTCAAAATCCACATCATAGCATGTCATAGAAATTACAATAGATCCGACAATATAGAGATTTAGATCCAATAGTTAGAAATAGATCAAACACAAATAAGGTCAAGATCCACATCATAGAATGCCACAAAAGTTACAATAGATCCGAATAAGAATTCATATGTCCAATAATAACAGATCTCAATTAATCACAATATGATAATAAGGTGGACATAAAAACAGATCTAGTAAAAAGGGTAATGATAAAATTAGATCCAATATACTTCGGATGAACAAATCCAAATAAGAATTCATATGTCCAATAATAATAGATCTCAACTAATCATAATTTTGACGCCCCAGATCTAAACAAAGGTTCACTTGTCTATATACTGATAATCCTAAATTAACCACAAACTTGACAAAGGTTCAGATCCACAAAGGTGACATGATAAACTAATCAAAGGTGAATTAGATCTATAAAAATAGATCTAGCATAATGAAGTTTGAGATCCAAGAATAACGTAGATTTATGATTCAAGACATATCCAAATCATAGTACTATGACGTTATACTTTTAGTCATTCAAATCTAAAAGTAACCTAGAACTCACAGTGTTTGGCTAAGAAGATAGAACTAGAAAAGAAGCTTGTTGGGTTGTAGATCCACGCTTGAATCTCTAATTGATTTGCAAAGTTGATAGTAGTAGAAGATAGGGTTAGATTCAATTCAGGCACTGACGGCATCTGGCCTCCATTATTTTTTAGTATGAGAAAACAAGAGAAATAACCATGTATTTATAACTGCCAACCCCTCTGAAACCGACTGCCACATCAGCCCTACGAGTGTCGACACCCCTGTAGGTGGGTCGACCCTGGTTTTGACACCTCTTAAGGGGGGGTCAACCCCCGTGTCGACACCCCTCTCGGGGGGTCGATCCCCTAGAGCGGGTAATTTGCCACCATTCAAAATTTTCGATTTTTGAACCCTTTCTGGATAAGTGCTTACTCATATCTGACTCATAGGTGTATCATGTGTATATACATATTTCTTCAACGCGTATACAAACTAAGAACTCTCATAACTTCTTTATACGGTGTCCGTTTTACGCAAACCAAATGTCTATCTTGACCAGAATTTCGAGATGGACACAATGGCACAGTCCGTTTTCCTTAATCCCGAATATTAAATTAATTATTATTTAATTTATCCTCATTTAATGTTGTTAAAATAAGGGGTGTTACAAGTATGTCGATATAGAAAAAATGCAATGTCGACATATGCCTGTCATTTTTTACAATTTTGAAAGGAAGTGTATTTTCACTATTTGAAACGATTCAAAACCGTTGCAACCTTTCATACTCTATAAAAAGGGGTTAAAACCAATTTTTTTATCATCTCTTCTTCTCTAACTTCATCCTCTTTCACTCCAACATTATTCTTAATCATTTTTATGATACTTACACTTATACTCTGCCGAATTCAATTCTGTTTTGATAAAACTTCTTCTCTCTACACTCTCTACTCTCTGAATCAAGTGCTATTGAAGAGTTATAGGGCTGTTTTGTAATTGCTTGGGTTGAATAAACCTTATTTGTTAGTCAAAGAGGAATCAGTGTATCCTTGTAGCCGTGAAATCGAGGAATCGGTGTATCCTTGTAGCCGTGAAATCAAGGAATATGAGTTGGAGTGTCCTTGTTGAGTCATGAAATCAAGGAATAGGAGTCGATGTCTCCTTGTTGAGCCGTGAAATCAAGGAGGTTGTATTTGACTATTGGAAATAGTGATAAAACTCTGTGCAATCCAGCGTTGTGCGGGATTGGACGTAGAAGAAATCCGAACCAGTATAAAATTCGGTGTGTTCTTTCCTTTTCTGCATTTTTATTTATGTTTATTTTGCATTTGTATTTGAATCTGTGACTATGTTTGTGGTGTTAGATTCATCTCGTAGTTAACATTAGATTTAAATTTTGTTTAAATCCTTACAAACACTATTTACCCCCCCTAGTGTTTGCTTTGCCTTAACGATCCATTCTGCATTCCCTACCAGTTGGTATCAGAGCAAGGTTTTTCAGAAAAGTTCATAATCTGATTTTTGAAAAATTTAAATGGTAAATTTTGTACACTAGTTTAAATTCATGTCTTGCATCAGCATTAGATGAGTCTGCATTCAATTTTATTGAAATATCAAGTTATCATGATATGATTTCTTGAAAAGTTTAAATGGATATGTCATAGAGTCATCATGATGTTATTATTTCAAATTACAATTTGTTATTTTGAAAAGTCATTTGATTATTTGAAAAGTCACTTGATTATTTGAAAAGTCATTTGGTTTTTTGAAAAGTATTTTGAATTATTTGAAAAGTTACTTGATTCTTTGAAAAGTTGTGTTGTTTTACAAGAAAAGAAGTGTTATATAGCTAATGGATATTCAAACTCTGAAAGGATGGGTGACGTAGCTGTTGGTGATTCAAATTCCAAAATGGTGGCTATTGAAAAATCAAATTCTAAAATGGTGGCTGTTGAAAAGTCAAACTTTGAAATGGGAGCTATTGAAAATTCAAATTCTGAAAAGAAATCAAAAAGAGGAGAAGAGTAACGACGGTTGGTGAAGAGACATTAAGAAGAAATGGATATATATAATATAAATCAACAAAGAAATGGGTACCAGATCAATTTACAACTTTAAATTTTCATCTACAAATTATTTTCATGCTGTACTTCTCTTCATTTGCTTCGCAATGCCGCTGGTTTCATGTAAATCCATCAAAAATTGATCAAGTAATGATCAAATGAATTTTTGGTGAATAAAGAGAGAAGGAAACCCAAACTATCGACGGTTATCTTCAAATTGCATCCATAGGTTATATTATTTTGTCTCAAATCCTTTTCCAGATTGTAGTTCTCATTCTCGCGGTCGATTTGATGGGTAGATTGTCAAATTTTGATCATAATTAAGTGAGATATGGCAGTTTGAAGTTGGTGATTCAAAACTGGAAACTATTACAGGATTTTATGCATACCGCTTACTGTTTCGACTTTCTACACCCCAGTACCATCCACATTCATCCGCAAACTACTAGTAGATCGTAGTCGTCGAATTTCTCTTCAATTTGCCACTGATTTCGTCCAACTCCGTCAAGAAAAGAAGAAGTTATGCCTCTTGAAAGTTTGATTAAAAATGAAAAACGAGAAAAAGAAGAAGAGAAGTGATTATGAAGAGACATGAATTTTGGGCATTTATATAGTAGTAGAAGAGATCATTCATTCAAAATTCAAATTCAAATTTTAGTGCCAAGTTGGTTGAACTACTAAATCTTCAATACCTTTCTCATACGGTGTTCAAATTCAGCAAATGAACACTATCCTGATCAGAAAAACGAGCCCGTCACAATAGAGAAGATCTCATCATCAAATTCCAGAAGTTCAATTCAGAATTCAGAGAATATTGAAGAAATGGATCTAAAAACTGGGAACGCCTTAACTAACTTTTAAATTTTTGGTGGAATGGATGTTTTTCTTGCTTTGCTTTGTTTTAAATTTGAAATTTAAAATTTAAAATTCAATTTTGAGATTTAAAATTCAATTTTGAGATTTAAAATTATAATTTGGAATTTGGAATTCAAAAATAATTATAATAAAATTAATATAATAATGAAATAAATTTTGGATGTTTGTTAGGATTAGAATTATGTCAGGAAATAGTTAAACCGGAAATATAAATCGATATTTTAAAACCAAAGTCACAAAACCATATTCTCTTTAAAATAATACATATATGTCAACATACATATATCTATATGTTAACATATCAGCCTATAGAATGAAATTCAAATTTTTTATCTCAAAGATTTAAACTTTCAAACTTCCCACCAGCTTTTCAGTTAGAAAATGTCTGTTCAAATTCTAGTTATTAAATTTATCTGTATACTTATTTTCTTATATCTCATTTCAAAATATATATATTAAAATATATAATTTAATAAAATTATATAAACATGTTAATGTGATATACAGAGTTAATATAACTTTTTGATATTGTTATAAAATATAAATTTATTCATCTTTTATATAGTTTAAACATGTATAGTTTAACTTATATATTATTCTTTTGATTTCATAACAATTTTTGGTTACATTATCACAAATACTATTTGTAACTTAATACTTATTTTGACTTCCTATTAAGATTTATAAAACTTATATATTTAATTTAATATAAAGAAATATATATATACATGATTTTTTAAGTAGTTTAAATATAAGAAGTTTTATAGATTACTTCATAATGTTTCCTTCTAAATTATAAATGGTTTTTTAGCAAATAAATATGTTTTGATTTCTAAAGTTTAAATTTAAAATTTATTTGTACCAAATATTAATCTATATCTCATAAATTAAAATTGAAGTTCTTTTTAAACTATATATACTTATGAATAATGTTTATATAGCTTACTTTATATTATACAAATTTAATATTCTCTTTAGAAAGATCTTCAATTTTTACAATATATACCCTGCTAATATTATTTAACTTCATGATTTTTCTAAATATTTTACTACTTATCATGAATATTATTTTTAATTAACCTCTTATCTTTATTATTCTTTTAATCAAATTCATTAATATAATTAATATAATTCTAGAAATTAACATTATCTTTTTTTGATTCAAATAATTTATAATAGTTAGATAATACTTTAAATATATTTTACCTAAATAGATATTATCACCAAATCATTCTGCATACTATTATTATACATCTTATTTCATATCATCATTATAAATTATAATTTAATTTCAAGTCAATATAATTCACACCATAAGTTGCATTTCATATTGTATTGCATATGACATGCATTTCATACTACATTGTAATCAACATACTTCACACACTGCATTACATGTTAACTTTAACTCCACACATAACAAGTATATAGTATGAAAAGTTTTTATTATAAATATAGGATTATTAATTAAATACATAACATATTTACTTTGTCTTGATTAATTTGATTGAATTGATTGACTTATTTGGTTTGTTTGTTTGACTTGAATAACTTGATTTACTTACTTGACATGGTTAAATTTCATTAGTGGTTGATAGGTTTGTTGGAAATATACTTATGAATTTATAGTTGATAGGAGCTTTATAGGTTTTAGGATAGATAGAAGTTACAAGAAATGTTTAGTTTCATGTTTGAGTTGATGTTTTGTGACAACAAAACTTAAATTGATTCATTGATTGGATTGAATTACTTTACTTATATCATAATTTTAAGGATATCTTATTAGAGTTATTTCTAGGTCTAGATTAACTTATTATAGTTTTAAGGGAACTAGAGTATAGGCTAGGCCACTGGTTAGTGATAACCCCTAACAAGTGGAGGTTTAGTCTTGTACTAGATTAAGGGGGAGTTTTATAGTTTTTAGGTTTAATTAAAGGTATAAGAAGTGTTTATTAACACATGTTATTTAATTTGATTGATTTGGTTGATTTCTTACATTGATTGCTTGAATTAATTACTTAAATAGATTGCTTGAATTGCTTGCTTGAATTAATTGCTTAAATTGCTTGTTTGGATTGATTGTTAGAATTGATTATAAACATTGATTAGGTTGCCTTGTTTATTATTCTTTTATTAGACTTGTATAGTCATAATTTTAGGGGGAGTATTTTATGATTATAGATTTAGGACTCAGGGGGAGTACTTTACTTTAGTCTAGGAATTATTTGGATAGTTATAGGATTTAGGAGGAGTACTTTTCGAATTTCTTTTTGATAATGCCAAAGGGGGATAAATTATAAAATATAGGCATAGTTTATAGGATTCTTACAGGCAGGGGGAGTATAAAAGGAACATCATCAAACAGGTATATACAGGTATGATATTTTATAAACTAAGTTTGTCATCATCAAAAGGGGGAGATTGTTGGAGAATGGAGTTTTGATGACAACAACCTAATTTCAATTATCATTGATTATAAAATATATACTAACATTTTTTGTATAGAATATATATATATATATATATATATATATATATATATATATATATGCAGGAATTATATGCAGGAAATATTACTGAAGACTGTACAGTTATGAAGATGATAAAGATTCAAAGATCAGAGAAATTTCAAGACTCATAAGTATTCAAGATTTCAAGAGTTCAAGAATTCAAGATTAATATAGTTATAGAGTCTAGATTTTGTAAGACCCTAAATAGCACTCCGGGTTCAAATTCAAATTTTCAAATTCTAATTCTAATTTTCAAATTCAAATTCTAAATTTCAAATTCTGATTTTCAATTTTATCCTCAATTCTCTCTATTTTTGTTTTTCTATCCTCTCTATGTTGTTTTTCTATGTTTTCCTATTTTTATTCTTCTTTGTTTTTCAAACTTAAATTTTTATACTTTATATAGTTTAAAACCTTATAATTTTATAAATATATTTATATAGTTTAAATTTATGTTTTCATATGTTTTTCTATCATATAATATTAATTTACAACACTAGAATTTTACTCAAAAATTTCCAGTATTATTTTTATATAAAAACACTTGAAAAATGCTTTGAAAATCAAAAATACACATGAGTATGTCGACGTAGCAAAAACTCAATGTCGACATATAACTGTCATTTTTTCCAATTTTGAAAGAAGTGTCTTTTCACTATTTGAAATAATTTAGAACCATTGCAACCTTTCATACTCTATAAAAAGGGGTTAAAATCGAATTTTTTATCATCTCTTCTTCTCTAACTTCATCCTCTTTCACTCCACCATTATTCCTTATCATTTTTATGATTATTACACTTATACTCTGCCGACTTCAATTCTGTTTTAATAAAACTTCTTCTCTATTCACTCTCTACTCTCTGAATCAAGTGCTATTGAAGAGTTATAGGGCTGTTTTGTAATTGCTTGGGTTGAATAAACCTTGTTTGTAAGTCAAAGTGGAATCAGTACATCCTTGTAGCCGTGAAATCAAGGAATATGAGTCAGTGTTTCCTTGTCGAGCCGTGAAATCAAGTAATAGGGTTTGATGTCTCCTTGTTGAGCCATGAAATCAAGGAGGTTGTATTTGACTATTGGAAATAGTAATAAAGCTCTGCACAATCCAGCATTGTTCGGGACTAGATGTAGGAGCAATACGAACCAGTATAAAATCCGGTGTGTTCTTTTCTTTTCTGCATTTTTATTTCTGTTTATTTTGCATTTGTATTTGTAATTGTGTCTGTGATTGTGTTTATGGTGTTAGATTCATCTCGTAGTTAACATTAGATTTAAATTTTGTTCAAATTTTTAATCAAACACTATTCACCTCCCTCTAGTGTTTGCTTTGCCTTAATGATCCATTCCGCATTCCCTAACAGCACCTCTGTCCTATCGCGCCAACAACCTTACTCTGAAATTGACCCCACGATTACGTCACCACCAACAAAACGGCCTCTGGCTCTCCTTCCTGTTTTCCATGCGGAAACATGTCACCTCGATGCTCCCTCATTATCCACGCTGTATTTTGGTATATATTTAGAAGAAGTAGCATCGACACGACAACATCAAATTTCACATGAGGGAAAGAAAAAGTTTGCAGGCTTATGAATTAACAGTGTTTCGAATATTTTATTATTATTATATATATACCGTAATTTCCGCTTCTTATCTAGGGCTAGTGAGGGATGACCTAGGAACGAATTATATATATGGCCTAAGAAACCTCCATCTATGGAAAGTATTAAGTGACTAGGAGTTCACCTATAGGGACAACTAGATAGTAACAAGAGGGTCCGTCGGAGGTTTTCTTAAATGAAGTCGTGTTCCTGACCCAAACCTGGTAGTAAGTGGTTGTTACTATTTCTCGACCTATAATAAGAGTTATTATGATGCCGACGTTAGAGACGGGTTCTTAAGTAGCTACAGTCCACCATAAGGTATTAAGTAACTGTAGGGATGTCCACCTTTAATAAATTAGCAAATGGTCTTTAGTGTCTAGGGATGGCCTGCCTCATAGGGTATTAAGTGACCGTAAGAATGACCGCCCTTAGACTAATTTGTTGGGTATTAAGTGATGTAAGAATGTCCGGCCTCACATTTCCGTTTGGGGGTATCAAGTGACTGTAAGTGCGTTCGTCCTTTTGTTTACATATTAGCCTTAAGTGACTGTTAGGATGTCCACCTCATATATTTAATTGTGTGTATGTTTGTTTATGTAGACATAACATGAAGAATTTACACCACTAAATATATGAAATAGTCATTCGTAAACTTATACATATTTCATTCACCACAACTTTATGTTATGACCTCCCTCCTCTTAACGTAAACAGTTTAGTAGGCGACGACTGTTGATTGTGATAATGAATGATTTCTTGGAGGAGGAGCCTCTTGATGAAGATCTAGTTATTATGGTAGTAGCGTTGTTATTATTGTTGTTATGTACTTTGGATAATGAATTATGTACCCTTTATTTGTGAAATTGTTGCATCTGAATTTATGGTTTTAATAATGGTACATCTATTTCATGCTATTATATTTTATCCCTTTTGTTTTATCAGACTCTAGTTTTCATTTAGACTGCTTTCTGATGTCTGTTATAGGAACCAACGATCCATTTAGAGTGTCTCTAAGTTCCAATGGGCCTTCTCTAGGTCTGAATTTAGGCCCATTCCGGGCGTGTTGTTATAGGTAGTATTGAGGTGTCTGTCTAAGTGAAAGAGATGGAAGGCACAAGATGACATCCTACGACATACAAAGACCGTCGAGGGTAGTTCCCATATCGTTACGACTTCAGATTGTAGTCTTTTAGACAGTTTAGTGATGGATTCTGCTGCGGAGAACGTGTGTGAAAGGATTATCGATTACACAAGGTTTTAGTGGTTACTCGTAAAGAGGGGGTAGTAGGTGTGATGTCCATTTGAACCAGATGGTTTCTTATTTGGACCAGACAGGTCCTCGTAGTCTCCAATGATGAGAGACTTAGAACATTCACCAAGATCCATGAGGGTCCTTACCTTTGTGGCATACAAGTGGGTACAACCTAGGCCCTAGCCGACTGAGTGGTATGGATTTGACTATCATGGAAACCGAGTGTTATCATATATCACACACTATTAAGTGAATGTAAGGATGGTTGATGGATGATGTGGTTGTTTACTTATTCATCACCATAAGTACTTAGACATCTGTCACACCCTATTTTATGATGTTTTTTGTATTGTAGCATATATCGACTGTTATGTGCTAACTCTGTGGATGAAGGGAAAGGACATATTTGATTCTCATACCCTCTATGATTGTAGTGTCCCGAAATTCCGGTACAATTTGAGCTGACCAAATAACACAAGTCCAACCCCAATTTGCACTGGAAACCAGAAAACTAATAGAAAGAAAACAGAGGGTGAGGATAGATAAGATAAAAACTTAGAATAGAAGAAGAACCTACACATCAGAGTAAACACGAATCTCACAGCGGAACGAACAACACATAATAGATAACATATCCTTGAAATAAAATCAGTATATGTATAAAGTAACATTATCATAGTACAACACTTACAACACAGCGGAAATAACTATAGCTAGATAATCCTGAAGCCTCCTGCTCCAATCTCTCCAAGTATATCTGTAAAATCCCGACTACATCGCTACGCATACAAAATTGGGCACCCAAGAGTTTAGGGAAAACAAAACAAAACAAACTCTGGGTCAGTCATGGGACTGGTATGAGTAAACACTTTAAAACAGTTTGGGAAAATAACGATATCTCATAAGACTACGCCGTATAACGGAACGGGTTTTTCCCTTATGAGAATCCAAATCAATCTGATTTAACTTTCAAATCATTTTGAAAGAAACAATGATCTTTTATATCAAAACTCTTTTGATATTATAATAGTGTCTATCAACCATAATATAATAATCATCTTGCAGAACGCTTTCATCTCACATTCCACATATATAGTATACAATCAAAACCACGAGCACTTATTGGGTAATGGATTTCCAACTATGACAAGGTATGGAACCACCTTCCGATAGTGTACCTCTAAAGAGGAATACACTGGGTTCAATAAGAACATCTTGCAACCCGACCACACATGACCGACCACTCATTTCGCTTGGGTGTATCGAATGTATATCACCAACGGTTGGGATCAGCAAACGTTTCCCGAATGGGACAACATCGAATAGATTTAAGAATGAAATGAATATCTCTAGATAGGTGATAATACACCCTAATTGGAAGCCAACCACTTAGCCATGCTGCATGCTCGATTTTTGTCATTTCCCGGTTGTGAGGCTAGAGGCCACGCTTATCTCTGACAGATCACACATTTATTCACTTTGAATGTCACATTGTCATACCCGCCAAATCACAAATTGATTTCCCCAAAAATACAACGGGTATAGAGCTAAGAGAAACGAATTCCTCCACCACCAAACATATATAATTTTGAAGAGATCAACTTATGCGATCCATTAAATATACTCTGTCAGACATTCTTCCATACAGGTCGTCCTGGGACTGGACAGACCGAAGGCACTATTCTGTAAACAGGACAGCCCTTGCATAAATTCGTCTTCAGTTATCTTCATCATATTTGATCGCAATGCTAATGACATATGGAGTGGTTTTCAGATAATGAATCTGATCCCGGTCTCTCCGTATTGACGATGGAAAAAGGGTCAAAAACTTCGATAGTCGGTGAGTTAACTATCAAAGAAAATCACGTGTGCAAACAACAGTCGTATTTCCAAATGGAAATCTTACCGATCAATCATCAATCAACATTTTCTCTTTAGTTCATTAATTTATTTATTTCCTATTTCCATATATTCAACATTCCTTATTTTCTAAATTTAGAAAATATACATTAAAACAATTCCATCTCTTTTTCACGTATCACTGTCATTCCAGTATTCTTTACCATCCAACATTCATTTTTCTATGATTTGAAAATATCTCTGATTATATTTGGAAAATGTTTCCAAAACTCATTCCTTGGATTTAAACAGATGTTTAAATAAAACATCGCTATGCCACTCTAACCATTACCCTGATGAACTAATTTCACTTAACCAACCTTCACTATTGAACCTTAACTATTACTAAGTTAAAAACGAAGCCAATCAAGTTGGGGTATAACTACCTCTTAGACCTTAACTTAACAACATTTCTAACTTCGAAACAGACAAGGTTCACCTTTCAAATCTTTAACAAACTTCCTTATGTAACTCTCGGATTCTATTTACGAATCCACTTCTTTTACAGAACTCATTTGATTATAACAATAATGTTATAATCCCATGCTTCCGAAATATAATAACTTAAATATAACTTTTATTTATTAATTTGGATAAGTAAACAAACAACTAATTTATTTATAAATAAATAAATCTTGATTAAAAATGGAAAGTCAGTAGTACTTTCCCGATTCGATATAATCGAATTCAACGTATAATTCTCTTTCGAATAAACTATATTTGATAACTCCTTTTCGAATATACTATAGTCGATTAACTCTCTTTGAATAACTAATATTCGATAATCTCTCTTTCGAATAAACTATATTCGATATTCTTCTTTTGAATAAACTATATTCGACTAACACCTTTCTTTGAATAAACTATATTCGATTAACTCCTTTCGAATAAACTATATTCGATAATTCCTTTCGAATAAACTATATTCGATTAATTCCTTTCGAATAAACTATATTCGATTACATCCTTTCGAATAAACTATATTCGATTACTCCTTTCGAATAAACTATATTTGATTACTCCTTTCGAATAAACTATATTTGATTACTCCTTTTCTCTATTCGAATAAACTATATTCGATAAACTCCTTTAACTCTATTCGAATAAACTATATTCGATTAATTCCTTTAACTCTATTCGAATAAACTATATTCGATTAATTCCTTTAACTCTATTCGAATAAACAATATTCGATTAATTCCTTTCGAATAACTAATATTCGATAACTCCTTTCTTTGAATAAACTATACTCAATTAACTCCTTTCGAATAAAATATTATTCGATAACCTCTTTCTTCGAATAAACTATATTCGAATAACTCTAATCCGACTAACTCTAATTCAATTAACTCTATTCGAATAACTAATATTCGACTAACTCTTCTTCAATTAACTCTATCTGAATAACTCTAGTTCGATTTAACTCTAATCGATTAACTCTATCTAGTTAACTCTAACTGGTTAACTCTAACTGGTTAACTCTATCTAGTTAACTCTAACTGGTTAACTCTAACTGGTTAACTCTAACTGATTAACCCTATCCAGATTTACTCTTTGTCCATATTCAGTTTCAAATATCGATGTTGAAATCGATTCTTACTTCTCTTTATAAGTCCTGACTTATATATTCTATTTATCCAATGATAAATATTTTACTTAATTTATAAAACCTTATTTATAAATTAATCTTCTTACTTAGAACAGATTCTATTTAAAATCTTTGCTTTAAATCCATATCACGTTATAACCGTGTGCGAAGCACGGGTCTAAACCTTTCAAATGTATATTCTCTTTTTATACAATTCTATTCATTTTTCACGTATTTCCTTTTATAATCTATTTATTTTCTAAATAAATATTTCCTTTATAATTCTATTTATTTTCTAAATAAATATTTCCTTTTATATTCCATTTGTAAATGTTTTTACAATTATTTCCTTTTTAATTCTATTTGTAAATGTTTTACAATATTTCCTTTTCTATTCTATTTGTAAATGTTTTACAATATTTCCTTTTCTATTTATTTTACAAATATTTTCCTTTTCTATTTGTTTTACAAATATTTTCCTTTTCTATATAAAATCCATTGATTTTATATAAATGATTCATTTTCGAAATACACTTTGAAAATCCCCTTTTCTATATCCCAGTATTTCTTACGGTATTTAAAATACCAAGTAACAATGATTGATATCATTCAAACACACATAATCAACACAGATTATATATCACATCATATATTACAATATATGAAAAGAACAGTATTATAAATGTTGAGGAATCCAGTTGGATTCCTCTGACCTGTTTCCCTGCATCCACAGATGTTACACAATATAATCATCATCAATTTCAGTTCAATATGAAATATTCTGATAACATAATTAATATATATCTAATGATTTATATATATATTTATATATAATTTCAACCAACTGACTAGCAGTTCATCCAAATAGCCAACACACAGCAATCAACCAATATTTATCAGTTTTAAAAAATACGTTATAAAAATATAAACTGATAAGAATAGTGATATTTACTCACCTTGGCGGTTTATCATTAAATATCGATAACCGTTGTCGATCTAGATCGGACAATTTATTTTGCTATAAATTGTAATGAGATCTGATTCACCCCCAGTTAGTTCCATGCTGTTGTTCCCATCCGTACGATCCCAATGGATCTTGTTTCATCAATTTCTGATTGCGTATGATTTAAGTATTGAATTTACAAGATAATACGCTATTTAAATTAAACTAAACTGAGTTTATATTTGTATGGGCCTTACCCCTCTTAAGAACTCAGCCCAACTCTTCATTTGAAAACCCATACCCAAAAGACACAATACCCTTCTTCTCAGATAAAACTCCAATGTGCTGAAGCTTCCCGGTGGATCTTCTCTTCCCCTTAACCCCTTCACCAACCAACCGAAGTCCAACCGGATCACACCATACAACTCCTCTTCGAACACACTTCATCTTCATCACGACTTCAGGAAGCTCACACCACCCTTTATCATCCCATCCTCCCAGTGTTTCTGCGCCTGTACAGTGCCTGACCGACATTATTTTTCCCATAAACATCCCATACTTCACTACAAGTTGCTAAAAACAATAACGATCCCAAAACCCATGGCAAACACATGTATCGAAGCTTGAATTTCACCAATAGTTGAACCCTAAAATCCTTCTCACTGCGCTGAAACGAACCCAGCCATACCACTGTTGTTCGAACCCTTCAATGCGTATATATACTTGAATGAAATCGACCCAGGAATTCAAATATAAAGGTTGTATGATTTATAGGGTTTTATTCCATTTCATATGGATTTTTGAAGATGAGGTTTCCTCGTTTTGTTGAAGGAACACAACGGCGGATTTTAATTTGACCAAAGGGAATAAAACTTAGGGTTAAAGGAAACAGCGGGATATATAGAGAGGAAAAATAATATTTTTATATTCATTATTTTATTAGTTTATATTGTACTGCTGCTTCTTTTTATCATTTAAAATTCTGTATAGTCACATACAATACTCAAATTCGATAAAAATGGGCATGTATCTACAATTCGATATTACGGACCCAAAATACTGACTGTTTTTCACATTAAAAATCCGTACGGCCACATATTGACTTCAAAAATCACAAAACTTGAAATCTAGCAATAATTTAATATTGCAGATCCAACAAAATTAGTTTCATCGAAAACGGAGGTCGTTCGCAAAATTGGCTATTTCTAAAGCTCTAAATAGCCCATTTAAATATATAAATATACTTAAAAACAATTAAATTAAATATAAATAAATATATATTATCGTATATATATATTCACACCGAATATCGTATAACTCCAATTGGATTTATAACTCGATATTTCAAAATTCCCAGTTATATCGATATTCAATTTATATTGAAAATCCATTTAAATATAAATAAATCGATATAAAATTATAAAGGAATTCCATAGCGAATTTTCGAAAATTTTATTTGGACATAATTCAAAATCTACATAATAAAATCCCAATTTTTCTCTTCCATTAGAAAAATATACTTCACCAGCTCCGAACGTTTCTTGTTTCACGGAAATCTGATTTAAAATGGATTCTGTATATTCATTTAAAGTTTGAATCGCCAAATTACGAACTGAAGCGCCATTTCGAGCCGATTATAATTATACGTTGAAACTTCGTTTATATAATATATTCGTGAATATAATTCAACTCTAAACTGAATTATATATTTTAAATAATCCAATATACACAATATTGTGAATTCCACTATTTTTTATTATTTCAGAATTAAATATATTATTCTATTATTTAATTTAATTAAATATTCACTATTATTTAATTCTACGACCATTCAAATATCTAAATCATTATTTATATAATTAAATAAATTAATTATTATATCACTAAAATATGGGTTGTTACAATGATATATATACATATATATATGCGATATTACGACTTTTACAGTACTTTGAGATTTGTTTATCGCTCACTCCAGACTTTTGTCTGATCCAAAGCTTTACTTCCCTCTTATTACTTTGGGTGCTCATCCAGATGTTGATGAGTAGACCACATGATAAATATGTGTATTATTAGGAGCTGCAAAGGTGGTTTCGCAGGAGGCGACGATTTATCTATCTATACTTGTATTATATCTATTTATTCCCGTTGTCTAGCATTGTGGAGCCAAGATGGTGTTGTGTATTCTTGTTTGAGGCAGTTTGTCAATTGGGTTCATTTATCCTATGTATAAACTCTATTATTGTTCTATATAACTATATTAGCCTTTACACTCTGATTATCTAGTTATAGAGTTATTACTGTCTCGCCTATTTTTATCCATGATTTTGGTTATTATATGTTATCTAATGCACTATGAGATATACGACATATTCTGTGAGTGTTAATATTCTGTTCTATTCTCTCATTTCTCTTCTTTTCTTCTATTTCTTTCCTTTGACGATCGCTTTACATCGATCAGATGTTTGTAATGCGCTGATTTTTAGTTGTGAGTATGGGGGGTATATGGCGAGTCATCGCATTTGGTATCAGAGCATAGGTTGCTTTGTTTAACATAAGCAGTATCTAATTCGAGAGTTAATGTATATACGAGAGAGTACTTATTTGTATATATTTTAGTTTTTGAATCTATATATTATTAGTAATACATATAGTACATGTTGTTTTGCACATGAGTGTCATTGGAATAGTTTTCTCTATTAGCGACTAATCGTTATAATCTTGGACAATTTAGTGAATGAGAAATACTTCTAATTGCTCCGTCCTCAGAACTGAGAGTCGGGCAGAGTTGAGAACAACTATTCTCAATTTATAGTTTATGTTTTCAGTAATGGCATGATCCACTATGTGGTATGCCCTGAAATCTCTAATTAGTTATGGTGCTCAAATGTGGTGAGTCGACTATGCCACATTAGGTATGTTAGAGTTTGTGCCCTATAGGCAATCTATTTAATGTGATTAATAACATTGTTGATGTTATATTTTATTTTGAATAAAAGATTCTATTATGTTATGTTTATTGCATAATATAAATTAACATAATAGAATCCTTAGAATAATAATACAAAATTACATGGTTTCAAGTAAGTGATTTGAACATGAGATTATATAATAAAATAAGTATTGTAATACTTAAATGTCCTTAATCAAGTATTATTGTATATATGGGACAACAATGAAAATATAAGACTAGTATGTCCATTGACTGATGATCATATTGTTGTATATGACGTAGTTGTATACGCAATTATATGATTTTTGTTTGATGATAACAACCAAATAAATATTATTTTAAATGTATTTGTTACTGTACTATTTCATATATTTATCACAGACAGAAATATAATATATATATATATATATTTAAATAGAATACGACTGTACAGACATTCATATATTCATAGAGTATCTTATTTAAATTGAATATTATATTTCAAACATTCAAATAGTACATCTATTTATAACTCCACTATTTGAACACATCACATTTCATATACATTCGCAGAATATTGTAATTGTAAATAAACTGAATATAATAGACAAGTTTGTTTGAACACAATAAAATAATATTTTATTTCAATCAAATTTGTTTATTACAAATAACAGTACAATTCTTTCATTCTGTACAGTTGCTCCTCACTACATCACTCATCACTCAATACATTCTCTGATACAGTTACATTTCATATACACTGACATAACACTGCTTTATCTTCTGTCTTTTATCTTCTGTCTTCGTTTTTCTGTCTTCACACTTCACAGTGAATCCAGTCACTGTCAGTCCAGTCATCATCTTCATACCTGTCATATACAGAAACACACATACAATATATGGAACATAAATAATTTTCCAAAATACATGTAAATTTTATTTTTTAAAATTTTTATTTGCCTCAAATTTCTGATGTGTTTCTCATCATTTTTTCATGACTTGATCTGATCCATGTCTAGTCAGTTTGTATATGAATAGTACAGGGAAAGGAAATCTTGTTTGATGGCTGTATATACACACATGTATAAATATACACGCGTGCACTACCACGCCAATCAAAATGCAACTGAGGAGTAGCCGCGTGGACCAACTCGACTCAGTGCATATGAATATGGTCGAGAGCTCAAATATTTTTCAAAGTAGATCAAATGTACAAGCATCGACTTGGGAGCAAATGCATGAACACTTTCATGTATGAATGGAACAAGGGTCATATATACATGCAGCAGACAAAATAAGGTTGACCCAAAGTGCAGCCAAGACTAATTACAAAATTGGTCGATCCATGGCATAACAAAGAGGTTCAAGTAAGGTTCAGCAAACATACTTATACAACGAAGACGATCAGGTTGGTTTTAATACACAAGCTCAAGCATGGTGATACAAGTTAAAAGCAACAACAAATACAGTGTCAACTAGTGCAAATGTAACATCCCGTATTTTTGGTTATAGATTTCGTGTTATAGATTTCGTGTTATAGATTATAGGCCAAATCAAATTATACATGTATAGATTATAGATTATAGATTTTGTGTTATAGATTATAGATTTCACAGTGATCCAGATTTCGTGTTATAGATTTGAAGTTATGGCCAAATCAAATTTTAAAATAGTCGCTATGGAAAAACGTTATTAAATTATAGGCCTTTAAAATAGCCGTTTTTCAAACGGATTCTGTTTTCAACGAAATCAGGTTCATTGGGGCCGTAACGTTAATTTACTGTATGATGTAGAATGGTGTGGCAAACCGATGTCGCATGTGACCATGGTAGCCGTAAACGCCCATTTATTTTCTATAGCGCGTAATTAAACTAATTTAATTTAATAAAGAGATATTTGAGTGTAACTTGAACAGATGATCGAATTAGGCTGTGAAACCAGTTTCGTTGAATTCGTATCGTCGGTTATAGTCAGGATAGGTATATAGCTTGTTATTTTTGGAGATCGTGAAATTTGGTGTCCAAAATGGCATAGCGGTGTGCGTAAAAATAGCCTACCGGGAAAACAGTCTCAGAATGCAATGAAACTAGTGCCGTTGGGTTTGTATTAATTAATTATTGTTGAATTTCAAAGTTTCAAGTCGATTGAATTTATTTAGTGATCGTGGAAAATTTAAACGCGTGTTTTCGTCGGTTTTATAAAGGAATTTTTTTCAAATGATGTCAGAATTCAACGAAACCTGTCCCATTAGGTCCGGAAGATTTTTCTATGCTAGGATTAGCCTTTTTATCAGAAAACATAAATCGTTTGTAGTGGTTTTAATCAATTACTTCACGGCGAAGTTTCACATGATATTATTTAATTATATGGACATCATATAAGTACCTATCTAAGTCAACAACCCTAACATTTATTCAACGCGTGGTCAACTCTTCTTTGAGCCGCCACCCACGAGAATGAACAACCCAAATTCTCCGATCTTCCTAGGTTAGAATCTCAAAATTTATTCATCAAAATCAAAACTTTACATCTATAAACTTTTTGGCCTTCATGAGTTCTTGGATCTATGCGGTGGTGATCGGCGTTGGTGTCGTCTAGTGATCGGAACTAGGAGGAAAAGGCGTGGATTTCGAGTGGGGTTCTTGGAGCAAGGAGGACCTCGAGTTGCGAGATTTTATGGGCATAGGAGGAGGATCTATTGGGCTTTCGAATGGTGTAGGAGTGATGAACTCTGGTGACGTGTGATGGGTGCATCGATTTCATTTGGGGAGTGGTTATGGGTTTCGTATACAAAGAGAACAGTGGAGAATTTGGTAGCCTGGGCGAAACGTTGAAGAAACAGGAGCGACCTACATATCCGTAAGCACCAGTAATTAGTGCAACTAATGTTTAATATATTGGTTAATTAATTTATCAATTAAGGGATTCTATTAATTAAATTGTGGTTTGGAAAAGTTGTAGGAAGCCTGATAAGCACGGAGGAAGGAGAGAAAGGGACGAACAATATTTTTCTCAACCCAAATGTAAACAGTTGGCCTTAGCTTGATAAATTATGTTGAATAAGTTAAACTATAACTAATTATGTGATTTAACGTTATTAAATTAAATTAAGAAAAATTATTTTAACCTATTTGTTATAGGCGCTGGACAGTGGACAAGCATGAGTAGATTGCGGTGAAAGGAACAGATCAACCTAGGGTTAGACCTTAAGAAAAGTGATTATTGTTTTCTTAAACTTTGATTTAAATTAATTAATGACATTATAAATTATAAAACAATGTCTAATATTCATGACAGTCAGAAGTTCATGAGGACAAAGGAACGAACATGGAAAGTTTTTGATCAGGACAGACACTTTCTTAATCAACGTAATTAGCAAATAATTATTGCTTAATTAAGAAATCAAATTAAGTTAAACCGTATGTTTAATAATTTATAGTTTCACACATATGTTGACAGTATTAAACAACAAAAATTGCTATGGAACCGGGGTTAAGGATTCACATCTTGGAACTGATCGGAATAGAGTGGACGCAAATGAAATCAACTGGAATTTTTAATTAAAATAAACGATTGTTTAATTTAATTAAACCAAGCCATTTACAATGGAATCAAATCAAGGTGAGCTAAACTCACTCAGTTCTCCCCATTTATATTTTATATAAATTGGGTTTTTATTTTTTGTGCTCTGTTTGCTATGGTTGACTGTTCGCTAGTTATATATCTATTTAGTGATTTAACTAATGAAATTAAACTGTCGTTTAATTTCAGTGAAATACCAAATCGTTATTCCAACGATTGAATCCGATAAAGGTAACTTACCTTGTTGGTCACGTTTATAAAATAAACGTGTTCAATTGGTTGAATTGTTTGAATTGGTCGATGTTAAATGTTCGTTATTTATTGTTATCAGTTAAATGAAATTGAATGATCTATTTGGAGAGAACATTTGTATACAGGGAAGAATAGGTTGGAGGGATCCAACGGGATTCCTCAATATCTTATTTATTTCATATTATCAACATATGAACTGTCATGTTTGGGTGATTGATTTGATTATGGATTGTTGACAGAAAATTCAACATCTGTCTAGTTTAAACCAATGGGCAATATTGGTTGAGTATTTGGCAACATATGGCCTATAGAATCAATCGTTTTATAAATATTGATTCACCATCAGGTGAGTCGATAGAGATGAAGTTATAAAATTTATTTTTTATAACTGGAGATAGACTTTGAAATATATTATTTTGAATAAAAGTTTGTAAGAAGGAAAATAAATAAATATTTTACTTATTAAAGAATTTGATTTATTATAAATTGATTTTACAAAGTAAATCTGAGATTAATCTAATTTATGAATATGGGGATAGAAATTAACCGTAACGGCTAAAATGTGGAAAATTGGTTTGTTAAGAACTTATTTAATGGAATTTTTTTAAAGTTAATTATATTATTAATTAATTTAAAGTGAGAACGAATTGGAATGGGTTAACAAGATAACCGCGCCTTGAGTTGACTAAGTCAACCATTGTAATTGGAATTGATTTTAAATTATTTTGATTTGAATTAATCTAATAAAATAGCTTAATGAATAGTGTTTAAATTTAAATAAAGATTTTAAAAGGATTTACTATTTATTTTGGTTAATAAAGAAATTAACTACTAAAGTAGTTAATGATCGAAGTAAATTATTATTTTAATTTATAAAAATTTAGAGAATTACTTTTTAATTGAAAATCACTTAGAAAGTAACCGCAATGGAAATGAGATCTAATGGAATGGTGAAAGAAGTTTGTGAACAGGTTTTAGTTAAAATCTGAGTTTTATAACAAAGTTATAAAAGGAATTTTTAAGCGACTATTATAGCTTAAATTGAATGTTACTTAATTAATTGAATTAAATAAAGGGGAATTTAGATAAAAGGGTTTTTAATAAACCAAAGATATATAAAAGAGATTTGAGGTGTTATATCGTTAACTTTAAATTAACGTTACTTAATATCGAGATTAAGTAAGAAGGGGAAATTACAATAAAATTTCCAAAGCAGGAATGGTGGAATGGGTTTGAGGGAGAATTAGTGGAAGTGAAATTGGTAAAAGAAATGGATTATCGGATTTTGCAAATGTAACGACCCAGAAAATCTGAACCAATTTAAAATTTTTATATTGGCTAAAATAATGGATTTTAAATATTTAAAATAAATATTTTAAATAATGGAGATGAAAACTGAGTTTGAATCGACAATTGAAAATGAATATAATTAATTATAATTATAAACAAGGCCTGAAAAGGCGCGGCAGTTTCAAAAAAAATTGAATTCAAACTTTGCCGGACTGTACCGGGTGCAAAATAAAACGGATTTTAGCGAAACCAAAAATATTTAAATCTGTTAGTGAATACCTTTCTAACGAATCTGAAAAATCGAACTTTCATAGCGGAAAGCAAAAGTTATGGCCGAATGAATTTTCAGAACGGTCGCTATGGAATTTATATAGCCCGTGAAAATGGCCATTTTGCATACGACCTCGGAATTCGACGAAACCACTTTTGTTGGATCCGGGATGAGAAGTTATTGCTAGGTTTCAAGTTTCATAATTTTTGAAGCTAATATGTGAGTGTAGCAAAAGGAAAAGTGTTTTGGCCAATTATAGTTAAATTGGATCGACCAAAAATGGGCCTAAGGTCTCAGAATTCGACGAAACTGGTTTTGTTGAGACCGTATCGTCAAAACATAGCTAGATTTATTTTTATGGAATTTTTCGAATCAGTTTGTGGCCCTGGCAAATTGAAATGTACGTTCAAATTAAATATTGAATGTTTTATATTTTGATTTGAAGGAAAACTGGCTGAAACAGTCGAATGGGCCTACGAAACATATCACATTGTGTTCGGAATGGGGGTAAAACGCTAGGGATGATAGTCGTTGGGTTTGGATTGGGGTTCGCGAGAGGCAAGGGGTATTTTCGGATTTTAAAACTTTATAAATATAAAAAAAAATCCCATTAGCCCACGTCAGCCCCCCCCCCCGGTTTCTCTCTCCCCGAAACGACCTAACGGCGGAAGACTTCCCCGACATCTTCCCTCAATTGCCGCCGCTACAGGCCACCAGAGCCGCCCCCACCACCTCTAGTCAAATCGCCTCCCTTCCCCCTTCAAATCCGACCGGGCCCCACCCTCTCTCCCTCCGCCTACCTCGAGAACGAAGCCCGCAAAGTCAACGACTTTGTCACCGTCGTTCTCCGCCGTCTGACCACCGGAGTTGCCGCCGCCACCACCGAACTGAGCGCCGTTCGTAGCTCTTCGACGCTGCAGCACCTGATCTTTCTCTAGCTTCATGGATTTCGCGATAATTCAAAACCTAGTTTTGAATCAAAAGGAAGGTATCGGCTGTTAATTATTTAACTGATTTCGACAATTTAAAACCGTTGCAAACTTTGAAAAATCGTATCTTTTTCATTCGTTAACGAAATTCGATGAAACAGGAAACATCGTGACCGTGTGGACGCCTTCTAAATTTTAGAAGAGACCGCACATTTTTCTGAGTCTTCTGCTATTTTTGGTGGAGTGGAACCCAATGTGAGATTTCTAATTTAAAAACAATATGGAAAATGACGATGTATAAATTATATAGTCGATGTATGAGTTATATAAGCGTTGTACACCTCATGTATAAGTGTTGTATAAGTTGTATGTTCGATGTATAAGTTATATATGCGTTGTAAAAATATATATATGTGTTGAAATAAAAGTGAATTGCTATATATATATATATATATATATATATATATATATATATACGCCCCTCGTCCACAAACCATGGACGATATTTATTGGTTGTGATTGGTGTGCAAATTGATTGATAGTGAATGGTTGTTTGGGATTGTTTGTGGTTGATATTGATTGATTGTGATTGAAAAATACCCGTTTGTGATTGGAAAATACCCGTTTGTGGTTGAGAAATATTTGGTTGAAACCACATAGGATTAGTTTGTGGAAATGAAATAAATATATACATGCCGCCTGCGTGCGAACTAGATGCATGATCCCCATTGTCAAAAACCGCGAGGTTTTAAGGTAAAGCGAGGAGCCGTACTAGGGACGGTCCCGGTTTTAACTACCCTGCCGTTATGCTGCCGAAATTTTCTGAAATATACATGTGTTAGAATAATTTTCTTTCGTTGAAATAAATTACATATGTTGAAAGAATATTCATGTGTTGAGTTGCAATTCATTCGTTGAGTTGAAATTCATGTGTTGAATATTATTTGAATTTAAACAAATAGTTTTAGCGATAAAAATCACATTTTTATATATACAAACTATAGAGAATATTCATGTGTTGAATTGAAATTCGTTCGTCGAGTTGAAATTCATGTGTTGAATGTTATCGTATTTTTAAAATAAAATGAATATACAATAAAAACTACATTTTTATTGTGAATATGAAGTGTTAAAAACATTCACGTGTTGAATAAATATTTTTGATGATAAAAATATTTCTTTTATCATGTATACGCTTTGATAAAAATACACACGTGTTGAAATAAATAATAGTTTGCTAGAAATATTATTATTGGCTTTGTTCTGCATATATATACATGTGTTGAACAGGAAAAATGGATTAGCTGTGGAGTAAAGAAATTATTTGCGTGCCCGACAAATAGGTAAGCCTTGATGAGTTGGCTGCGCAATTTTATTTTTATATCAACTCCTGTGAATGCCATTGGATGCGGAGTGCTGGTTATTCTGTGTGAAATAATAAATATCGCCATAGGATAGTAACAATTAAATTTGAACTACGCTACATGGCATACTTCTTGACGATAGACATACTTCATCATATTCCACATAAGCAATTGGAGCTTGTGTGACGAGGTGGAAGATTTACCATACGAGCGAGAGGCTTGTATGGCGATGATTATATACTACAGGTTGAACTGATGATTGATATGGACTCTATAAAATATAACGATAAATTGCCAGATTAATAAAAACCCCACACGGGTCTGGAGTTGACAATAATCACGTCTCTCTAGTTATTAGATACGGCACATGGACTATTTATTTCCACACGGAAACGGGGTGACGAGAATTTATTCTCTGAATGATTATCTATACAAGCTCCCCCGTAAACACCAGAATATATAACTATAAATATGTGAATGCTTTTTAGGATTTATTGGGTACCTAACACGGCCCAATAAATTTCCAAACCCCTCCCCGTACAAAGGAGGTTATGGCGAAATTTTCCAAAATATTAAGGCGTTAGTGAAATATTTGAAGTGAAAACGAAGTTGAAAATATAGAATGAACTATAGTTGAAATTATAGAATGAACTATATTTATATATATAAATATAAATATAATTAGAAGGAATCAAAGCCGTGCAATTCGTGTTTCGGAATCGTAATTTGAAACGATTAGTATGAGGAATCCGACCATCGGATTTTCCCGAAACCGCAACCGTCGGGTTCGCCTTGGAAATATCTTCCCAACGGCACCAACTTTGTAAAAATCCAACGGTTGGATTGTCTGGAATGTTTAATTCGAATCTGAAGAAAAACAGCGCCAGAAACGATTATATTTATATATATATATATATAAATATAATTATATTTAATCGAATAACGACGCTGCAGTTCGTATTTTGAAATCGAAACTTCAAACGATTGTACCGGGAGATCCGACCGTCGGAATTTCCCGAATCTGGAACCGTTGGATTCGTTTTGAAGAGACCTTTCTAATGATGTAAATTTTGTGAAGACCCAACAGTTAGATTTTTAGATATGTGTTAATCAAATCTGAAGAAAAACAGCGCCACGGCCGCGTTATGGCCCGAAGCGTCGTTTTAAATGTATGGGCTATTTTAAAATAAATAAAAATAGCGATAAATCGTTATAAAATATCATAAACGATATGGAATGGAAATAAACTGAATTTGCTTGATTTATATGGCTTTTGATGGTTGAATGTGTTTGGTGTGAAAATTACATTAAAGAACAAAATTGGCGTTGTCGAATAATTTAACCATTGAAATAAATTGATTTGAAATTCTAAATATACGTGAATTATTTGAAAAGGCCGAGTTAATTCTCATTTCAAATAATCGACCGACGATTGAAAGTCGAAGATGAAGACGATGGTCGAAGACCGGAGATCTTCACCTCGTTTGGATGGTAACTGAGGTCCTGATTGGGAGGCATCCCGAAATATGGATAATGAGTGGTGATCGTCCAGACGTACGTGGTGATCGATGGGTTTGCGAGGTATATAGTGCCTCCGGTTTCGTTCAGACCCAGAACGGACTTGTAAATGGACTGTGTGTCTGACATTGGAGTTTATGCTATGTTGATTGATTTCTGTTAAATATACATCTGTTTGGCGGCGGAGAATTTATTCTTTTGCTTAACGCCCTTCTCTGCAACGCACGAGCTCAGAGGTTGTATATCGATGGACATCGGTCGCATGGCATGTATTGCCTGTGTGGCATGCTAAGATGCAGTGATCAGGGCTTCTGTTGAAAAGCAAAGTCTTGTGGTGATGATCAAAGCACCGCCTGTGTGGCGTAGCTTTGTGTATAACGTGAAATCGCGAGCCTCACACCCCGGTATGAACCAGAAAGGGGAGAAGGACCTCAGGGAGGGCATGCGTTTCTTTCTAGCTAGGGTGGTGTCAGTGACCTACCAGCCCTGACATTTATATACTTTTCACCTATGTGGTTGTTGCGAGGCGCCTCGGTTTGATCGGACGATCCGGGTCCGATGGAGTCATTCGTTGGCTCATTTACGCCCCAAAGGGCGGAGAAACGTATTGTTCAGGCACTATAATCCACTCCGTGTGGACCGGCCCTGTCGCTCCAAGGGGCAGTTGCGGCTGTTCCGGAGACATGGGCTAGATTGTCTCGAAGTCGGTAAGGACTATCTTTTGCCTTGGTTCAGGACGGAAATCCAATTTCCAAATACGACATCGTGCGGTTTTGATTGTATACCTATATATGGTGACATAGTGGTATGGGGGCATTAATGCCGTCTATGATTGATAGCTATGATTTGAAATTGTTTTCAAAACATATAAACACTAGCAATAATATCAAAGGCTTTTTGTTTATTTCGTATCAAGCATATTTTGGCCGTTATAAGGTAAAAACTCTATCCTCTGGCTTGCGTTGCATTGTGTGATGGGAACTGAGTCTTATAATGGCTTCATTTTTAAAAAAATGCATTGCGTTGTTTAAAAGAAAGATTTGTTTTAAAGCACTGGCAATCCGATGGAGTAAACCCGTTCCACGAAAGTGGCATGGTCCTGTGATTAGCCAAATTATATATGTGTTGAGTAGATTTCTCATACCAGTCCCATGAATGACTCGTAGTTTGTTTCACTTTCAAACTCGGGTGCCCCTTTTTATACACGGGCAGCCTTGTATTCAGGTTTAGCTGGTTCTTTCTGGATAGTTGGAGCTGAAGATGGATTCTATCATTTATCTCTTTTTTTATGCTGTTCAGCTCCTATTGTACATATTTTGTTTATTTCCGCTGTAGACATTTATGTATAGCTGAAATGTATTTGTACTAAGTAAGATCCTGTATACTGTGTAACTCTGATGTTTACTTTTATCCAGTATATTCTATTGTTCATTATCTGGTGTATTTATTTAATTTTGTTCTGCCATTATCTGTTTCTGTGTTATATTCCAAAGATAACCCTTGCCGCCGTCAGTACGGGGTTTGGGGCCGTCTCATTTGGTATCAGAGCTTTGGTTAAGCTTAGTTCTGGAATATAACATTTGAACGAACTCGTCAGAAATAGAACCAGTTGTGTTCTAGGACGGGTAACTCTATACAGATAGGATCAGTAATATCCTAGTATAAGTAACAGAATGAAATTACACCTGGATAGACACATTTACATTCAAGTATTTCTCTCTATATTTTAAAATATCTTTTCTGTTGACCTGACACTTGATCTGCTATTTGCAGAACTACTAGAAAATGAGTGTCAGAAACAGAAGGAATGCAGAACCGGATATTGAGGCCCTATTAATCAAATATCGAAATATGGGTGGAATACCGTTCTCTGGTGAAGAATCCATTATGAAGACACAGGCTTGGATTCGTTCGGCTGAAAAGATCTTTGATGGTTTAAAGCTGAGGGATGACCAGAAAAGATTACTGGCCTCCTGGGCACTCAAAGACGAAGCTTTGTTCTGGTGGGATTCAGTTATAGAGGATAATCCAGAAGGTGATATCACCTGGGACAGATTCAAAGTGATTTTCCTAGAAAGATTTACTCCTCCAGAAGCGACTGAGCGATTATGCGACGAATTTTCTTATCTGATACAAGGTGATATGACCATCCCAGAATATCATAAGAAATTCAACGAACTTTCTCATTTTGCTCCTCATTTGATTAAAGACCCAAAGAGGAAAAATCTGAGATTTATTCACGGGCTTCAAAGAAAATATCAGAATAGTGTGATGAGGAATGTAAAGCTGCCTTTCTCTGAAATGATTTTTATGGCTTATCAGTATGAAGATCTCCATAAGAAAGGGATGTTGCGCGATGAAGAAGAAGTTTGTTCTAGTGACAAAGAAGAGTCGGAAACTGATATTCCAGAAGCCAGTACGAGGTCTGAGGTCAGTAAGAAGCCCAGTGCAAATCGGAAAAGGGCCAGATCCGAAAAAGAACTAGTAACGACCGCCGTATGCAATAACTGCCATAAGCAAGGGCATTTGCAAGGAAAATGCAGATCTTTAAAGAAACTAAAGAAGAGTGAACCGAAGTCAAAGAATAAGTTTCAAGAGACCAGAGAATGCAGCATTTGCCATCGGTTTGGCCATATAAAGCAGGACTGCCGGCTGTTAAGGGTAACCAAGGAGGCTCAGGTAAATGAAGTAGCAGAAACCTCAGCACCCTCAGATAGTTAGGGAAGGTCTGATGTTTTAGAAGGCACGCTCAATGTCAAAAACATTCCAGTTAAAGTACTATTTGACACAGGCACGTCACGAAGCTTTATTGCAAAGAGTGCAGTCAAGAAGTTGGATTTGAATTTGAAAAAGCTCAAAGAGCCAATGACTGTCCAAAATCCAGTTGGGGGTCCCATCAATCTCAGTTGGATTTGTGCAGTACCTGTCTCTTTTTCTTGCTATAAATTCCCTATTATCTCTATCGTCATGAATTTTAATGAATTCGATCTTATTCTGGGATTGGATTGGCTAACCAAATATGAAGCAGAGGTTAGATGCGCCGAGAGAATTGTTAAGGCAAAGGCACAATCGGGGAATTATATAACCATACCATGTGAAGGCCCGACTTCAAATAGAAAGGACTTCTGGGGAGCTTTGGATGTTTCTCCAGCCCAAATAGAAAATAGCCCTGAAGTTACTGAGAATATTCCCGACCTAGTGAAATATATTCCTGTCGTCAAGAACTATGCGGATGTGTTCGAGGAAGTTGTTCGCTTACCTCCGCAGAGAGAAATAGATTTCAAGATTGCTTTGATTCCGAATGCTAGACCGGTAGTTCACGCTATTCGAAGAATGTCCTTGAAAGAGAAGGAGGAATTAGACAATCAAACACGACAGTTGGTATGGAAAGGTCTGATCAGGCCTAGTTTCTCTGATTGGGGTGCAGCAGTGGTATTTGTCCCAAAATCTGACGGTACTCTACGTCTGTGTGTGGATTATCGTGATTTGAACAAGCAGACCATAAAGAATAAATATCCATTGCCGCGAATAGATGATTTGTTGGATCGATTAAATGGCGCACAAGTATTCTCAAGGATGGACCTAGCTACAGGTTTCCATCAACTTCGAATCGTCGAAGAGTGTGTTCCAATGACAGCATTCAGAGGTCCCGACTTATTCTATGAGTGGTTAGTAATGCCGTTCGGCTTATGTAACGCTCCAGCTTACTTCGTCGATCTGATGAATAGAGTATTCAGAGGAGTATTGAATAAATTTGTTCTGGTTTTCATTGACGATATTCTAATCTTCTCTAAATCAAAGGCCGAACATGAAAAGCATCAGGAACAGGTTCTAGAAATTCTGAGACGGAATGTATTAAAAGCCAAATTTTCCAAATGTATATTCTGGCAAGATGAAGTGAAATTTCTGGGCCACGTCGTATCAAAGGAAGGAATTGCTGTGGACCCAAGCAAAATCACAGCCATTCAGAATTGGAAACAGCCCAGTACCCCCACTGAAGTCCGTAGTTTTCTCGGATTGGCTAGCTATTACCGGAAGTTCGTTAAAAACTTTTCGAAGATATCTGGTCATTTAACGAAGCTTACAAAGAAACACTCTAAATTTAAATGGACTCCAGAAAGTGAGGAGGCTTTTGAAGAGCTAAAGTTGAGATTAACAACTGCTCCAGTGTTAACCATCATCGATGGCAACTAGGATTTAAAAGTCTGGACTGATGCTTCTAGAGAAGGCCTTGGCGCAGTGTTAATGCAAAGAGGCCAGGTGATTGCTTATGCTAGCCGTCAACTGAAGCCACACGAGAAAAACTACGTAACTCATGATCTTGAGTTATTAGCTATAGTATTTGCCTTGAAAATTTGGAGGCACTATCTCTTGGGTGAGAGATTCGAACTGTTTACAGATCACCAGTCGTTAAAGTATCTGTTCACTCAGAAGGACTTGAATTTGAGGCAGCAACGTTGGCTGGAGTTTCTAGCAGCATATGACTTTGAAATTATATATACTCCCGGGAAAGCCAATGTCGTGGCCAATGCGCTGAGCCGAAAGAATGTAATGATCGCCAGCTTTATTATCACGACTTCCTTGATTGACAAAATATCTATTCTTCAGAAGGAGGATAACTCTATTAAGGATATGATCAAAAGGATTCAGAAAGGCGAACCCTCATGTTTTCAAATCGATAACGACGAGACCTTGAGATTGAAAGGAAGGATTTGTGTTCCTGACATCCCAGAGTTAAAAAGGGAAGTGTTAAACGAGTGTCACAAGTCCAAGCTGAGTATCCATCCTGGTGTGGCCAAAATGTATAACGATCTCAAACGAACATTCTGGTGGAAGGCTATGAAAATAGATGTCTCAATATATGTTAGCCGATGCCCTACTTGCCAGCTAGTCAAGAGCGACCAACAAAAACTGGCTGGACTATTGCAACCACTAGAAGTTCCTGGTTGGAAGTGGGAACATATTTCTATGGATTTCATTGATGGTCTGCCCTGAACCAGAAAAGGAAATGACAGTATTTGGGTAATTGTAGATCGCTTCACGAAGACCGCCCATTTCATACCTGTCAGATCAAATAGAACCGCTCAGAGTCTGGCGCAGATTTACTTCAGAGAAATAGTTAGACTACATGGAGTTCCGCTCGATATAGTCAGTGATAGAGATACAATATTCACTAGCAAATTCTGGGAAGCATTTCAAGTCGAGCTGGGAACGAAGTTGAACTTAAGCACCGCTTATCATCCTCAGACAGACGGTCAGACTGAGAGGGTGAATCGTATTTTGGAAGATCTATTGCGGGCTTGTGTTATAGATTTCGGTGGATCATGGGAAGACCATCTACATTTGGCTGAATTCTCATATAACAACAGCTACCAGGCGAGTCTGACAATGTCGCCATTCGAAGCATTGTATGGTAGACCGTGCCGATCTCCTTCTTGTTGGGTCGAACCAGGTAATAGACTGGTGTTGGGTCCGGACATGATTCGAGAAGCTGCCGACAAAGTCGATTTTATTAAGAAGCGATTACTCGCCGCTCAAAGCCGACAAAAGAGCTATGCCGATAGAAGAAGAAGAGATATATCCTTTGCTGTTGGCGACTATGTATATTTGAAAGTATCGCCGATGAGAGGAGTAATCCGGTTCGGTAAAACTGGAAAGTTGGCGCCCAAGTTCATAGGCCCGTTTCCTATCCTGGAACAGATTGGAACTCTCGCTTATAGGGTCAAACTGCCTGATTGGTTGCCTGGAGTTCATGATTTATTTCATATATCTCAACTTCGAAAGCACGTTCATGATCCAGACTTGATCGTGGAAGAAGCAGCTCAGCAGGATATTGAAATTACTCCAGAATTAGCTGTGAGAAGAGAGCCGCTAAAGATTATCGGCAAAGAAACCAAAGAGCTGAGGAACAAGAAGGTTCACTTAGTCAAAGTGCAATGGAGTGGAGATCCGCGAGATTGTACTTGGGAAACTGAGGAGAGCATTCAGAAAGCTTACCCTAGGTGCCGAGTAGATATCACTGATTAACTCTGGTGCAAGGTACATTTACCCTACTTTGCATTACCATTTAATTCTCTATTCCGTTGCTATTTTCTTCCCATGGATGTGCGCTATTTATTCTATACTCTGAATGATTTTTAAGAGAATATAGGATTTGATTGGTATATTTTTGGATGGTTAAAATCAAATTGGTTGTTGTGTTGAGTGGTTGTAAATTTATCGAACCACTTTCGACTTTGTTCCTTTTCGGGGACGAAAAGTTTTAAGTGGGGGAGATTGTAACGACCCAGAAAATCTGAACCAATTTAAAATTTTTATATTGGCTAAAATAATGGATTTTAAATATTTAAAATAAATATTTTAAATAATGGAGATGAAAACTGAGTTTGAATCGACAATTGAAAATGAATATAATTAATTATAATTATAAACAAGGCCTGAAAAGGCGCGGCAGTTTAAAAAAAAATTGAATTCAAACTTTGCCGGACTGTACCGGGTGCAAAATAAAACGGATTTTAGCGAAACCAAAAATATTTAAATCTGTTAGTGAATAACTTTCTAACGAATCTGAAAAACCGAACTTTCATAGCGGAAAGCAAAAGTTATGGCCGAATGAATTTTCAGAACGGTCGCTATGGAATTTATATAGCCCGTGAAAATGGCCATTTTGCATACGACATCGGAATTCGACGAAACCACTTTTGTTGGATCCGGGATGAGAAGTTATTGCTAGGTTTCAAGTTTCATAATTTTTGAAGCTAACATGTGAGCGTGGCAAAAGGAAAAGTGTTTTGGCCAATTACAGTTAAATTGGATCGACCAAAAATGGGCCTTTTTGCAAACGGTCTCAGAATTCGACGAAACTGGTTTTGTTGAGACCGTATCATCAAAACATAGCTAGATTTATTTTTCTGGAATTTTTCGAATCAGTTTGTGGCCCTGGCAAATTGAAATGTACGTTCAAATTAAATATTGAATGTTTTATATTTTGATTTGAAGGAAAACTGGCTGAAGCAATCGAATGGGCCTACGAAACATATCCCATTGTGTTCGGAATGGGGGTAAAACGCTAGGGACGACAGTCGTTGGGTTTGGATTGGGGTTCGCGAGAGGCAAGGGGTATTTTCGGATTTTAAAACTTTATAAATATATTAAAAAAAATCCCATTAGCCCACGTCAGCCCCCCCCGGTTTCTCTCTCCCCGAAACGACCTAACGGCGGAAAACTTCCCCGACATCTCCCCTCAATCGCCCCCGCTACATGCCACCAGAGCTGCCCCCACCACCTCCAGTCGAATCGCCTCCCTTCCCCCTTCAAATCCGACCGGGCCCCACCCTCTCTCCCTCCGCCTACCTCGAGAACGAAGCCCGCCAATTCAACGACTTTGTCACCGTCGTTCTCCGCCGTCTGACCACCGGAGTTGCCGCCACCACCACCGATCTGAGCGCCGTTCGTAGCTCTTCGACGCTGCAGCACCTGATCGTCCTCTAGCTTCACGGATTGCGCGATAATTCAAAACCTAGTTTTGAATCAAAAGGAAGGTATCGGCTGTTAATTATTTAACTGATTTCGACAGTTTAAAACCGTTGCAAACTTTGAAAAATCGTATCTTTTTCATTCGTTAACGAAATTCGATGAAACAGGAAACATCGTGACCGTGTGGACGCCTTCTACATTTTAGAAGAGACCGCACATTTTTCTGAGTCTTCTGCTATTTTTGGTGGAGTGGAACCCAATGTGAGATTTCTAATTTAAAAACAATATGGAGAATGACGATGTATAAATTATATAGTCGATGTATGAGTTATATAAGCATTGTACACCTCATGTATAAGCGTTGTATAAGTTGTATGTTCGATGTATAAGTTATATATGCGTTGTAAAAATATATATATGTGTTGAAATAAAAGTGAATTACTATATATAAATATATATATATATATAAATATTTATATATATATACACCCCTCGTCCACAAACCATGGACGATATTTATTGGTTGTGATTGGTGTGCAAATTGATTGATAGCGAATGGTTGTTTGGGATTGTTTGTGGTTGATATTGATTGATTGTGATTGAAAAATACCCGTTTGTGATTGGAAAATACCCGTTTGTGGTTGAGAAATATTTGGTTGAAACCACATAGGATTAGTTTGTGGAAATGAAATAAATATATACATGCCGCCTGCGTGCGAACTAGATGCATGATCCCCATTGTCAAAAACCGCGAGGTTTTAAGGTAGAGCGAGGAGCCGTACTAGGGACGGTCCCGGTTTTAACTACCCTGCCGTTATGCTGCCGAAATTTTCTGAAATATACATGTGTTAGAATAATTTTCTTTCGTTGAAATAAATTACATATATTGAAAGAATATTCATGTGTTGAGTTGCAATTCATTCGTTGAGTTGAAATTCATGTGTTGAATATTATTTGAATTTAAACAAATAGTTTTAGCGATAAAAATCACATTTTTATATATATACAAACTATAGAGAATATTCATGTATTGAATTGAAATTCGTTCGTCGAGTTGAAATTCATGTGTTGAATGTTATCGTATTTTTAAAATAAAATGAATAGACAATAAAAACTACATTTTTATTGTGAATATGAAGTGTTAAAAACATTCACGTGTTGAATAAATATTTTTGATGATAAAAATATTTCTTTTATCATGTATACGCTTTGATAAAAATACACACGTGTTGAAATAAATAATAGTTTGCTAGAAATATTATTATTGGCTTTGTTCTGCATATATATACATGTGTTGAACAGGAAAAATGGATTAGCTGTGGAGTAAATAAATTATTTGCGTGCCCGACAAATAGGTAAGCCTTGATGAGTTGGCTGCGCAATTTTATTTTTATATCAACTCCTGTGAATGCCATTGGATGCGGAGTGCTGGTTATTCTGTGTGAAATAATAAATATCGCCATAGGATAGTAACAATTAAATTTGAACTACGCTACATGGCATACTTCTTGACGATAGACATACTTCATCATATTCCACATAAGCAATTGGAGCTCGTGTGACGAGGTGGAAGATTTACCATACGAGCGAGAGGCTTGTATGGCGATGATTATATACTACAGGTTGAACTGATGATTGATATGGACTCTATAAAATATAACGATAAATTGCCAGATTAATAAAAACCCCACACGGGTCTGGAGTTGACAATAATCACGTCTCTCTAGTTATTAGATACGGCACATGGACTATTTATTTCCACACGGAAACGGGGTGACGAGAATTTATTCTCTGGAGTGATTATCTATACATGCTCCCCCGTAAACACCAGAATATATCACTATAAATATGTGAATGCTTTTTAGGATTTATTGGGTACCTAACACGGCCCAATAAATTTCCAAACCCCTCCCCGTACAAAGGAGGTTATGGCGAAATTTTCCAAAATATTAAGGCGTTAGTGAAATATTTGAAGTGAAAACGAAGTTGAAAATATAGAATGAACTATAGTTGAAATTATAGAATGAACTATATTTATATATATATATAAATATAATTAGAAGGAATCGAAGCCGTGCAATTCGTGTTTCGGAATCATAATTTGAAACGATTAGTATGAGGAATCCGACCATCGGATTTTCCCGAAACCGCAACCGTCGGGTTCGCCTTGGAAATATCTTCCCAACGGCACCAACCTTGTAAAAATCCAACGGTTGGATTGTCTGGAATGTTTAATTCGAATCTGAAGAAAAACAGCGCCAGAAACGATTATATTTATATATATATATAAATATAATTATATTTAATCGAATAACGACGCTGTAGTTCGTATTTTGAAATCGAAACTTCAAACGATTGTACCGGGAGATCCGACCGTCGGAATTTCCCGAAACTGGAACCGTTGGATTCGTTTTGAAGAGACCTTTCTAATGATGTAAATTTTGTGAAGACCCAACAGTTAGATTTTTAGATATGTGTTAATCAAATCTGAATAAAAACAGCGCCACGGCCGCGTTATGGCCCGAAGCGTCGTTTTAAATGTATGGGCTATTTTAAAATAAATAAAAATAGCGATAAATCGTTATAAAATATCATAAACGATATGGAATGGAAATAAACTGAATTTGCTTGATTTATATGGCTTTTGATGGTTGAATGTGTTTGGTGTGAAAATTACATTAAAGAACAAAATTGGCGTTGTCGAATAATTTAACCATTGAAATAAATTGATTTGAAATTCTAAATATACGTGAATTATTTGAAAAGGCCGAGTTAATTCTCATTTCAAATAATCGACCGACGATTGAAAGTCGAAGATGAAGACGATGGTCGAAGACCGGAGATCTTCACCTCGTTTGGATGGTAACCGAGGTCCTGATTGGGAGGCATCCCGAAATATGGATAATGAGTGGTGATTGTCCAGACGTACGTGGTGATCGATGGGTTTGCGAGGTATATAGTGCCTCCGGTTTCGTTCAACCCTGAACGGACTTGTAAATGGACTGTGTGTCTGACATTGGAGTTTATGCTATGTTGATTGATTTCTGTTAAATATACATCTGTTTGGCGGCGGAGAATTTATTCTTTTGCTTAACGCCCTTCTCTGAAACGCACGAGCTCAGAGGTTGTATATCGATGGACAACGGTCGCATGGCATGAATTGCCTGTGTGGCATGCTAAGATGCAGTGATCAGGGCTTCTGTTGAAAAGCAAAGTCTTGTGGTGATGATCAAAGCACCGCCTGTGTGGTGTAGCTTTGTGTATAACGTGAAATCGCGAGCCTCACACCCGGTATGAACCAGAAACGGGAGAAGGACCTGAGGGAGGGCATGCGTTTATTTCTAGCTAGGGTGGTGTCAGTGACCTACCAGCCCTGACATTTATATACTTTTCACCTATGTGGTTGTTGCGAGGCGCCTCGGTTTGATCGGACGATCCGGGTCCGATGGAGTCATTCGTTGGCTCATTTACGCCCCAAAGGGCAGAGAAACGTATTGTTCAGGCACTATAATCCACTCCGTGTGGACCGGCCCTGTCGCTCCAAGGGACAGTTGCGGCTGTTCCGGAGACATGGGCTAGATTGTCTCGAAGTCGGTAAGGACTATCTTTTGCCTTGGTTCAGGACGGAAATCCAATTTCCAAATACGACATCGTGCGGTTTTGATTGTATACCTATATATGGCGACATAGTGGTATGGGGCATTAATGCCGTCTATGATTGATAGCTATGATTTGAAATTGTTTTCAAAACATATAAACACTTGCAATAATATCAAAGGCTTTTTGTTTATTTCGTATCAAGCATATTTTGGCCGTTATAAGGTAAAAACTCTATCCTCTGGCTTGCGTTGCATTGTGTGATGGGAACTGAGTCTTATAATGGCTTCATTTTTAAAAAAATGCATTGCGTTGTTTAAAAGAAAGATTTGTTTTAAAGCACTGGCAATCCGATGGAGTAAACCCGTTCCACGAAATTGGCGCGGTCCTGTGATTAGCCAAATTATATATGTGTTGAGTAGATTTCTAATACCAGTCCCATGACTGACTCGTAGTTTGTTTCACTTTCAAACTCGGGTGCCCCTTTTTATACACGGGCAGCCTTGTATTCAGGTTTAGCTGGTTCTTTCTGGATAGTTGGAGCTGAAGATGGATTCTATCATTTATCTCTTTTTTTATGCTGTTCAGCTCCTATTGTACATATTTTGTTTATTTCCGCTGTAGACATTTATGTATAGTTGAACTGTATTTGTACTAAGTAAGATCCTGTATACTGTGTAACTCTGATGTTTACTTTTATCCAGTATATTCTATTGTTCATTATCTGGTGTATTTATTTAATTTTGTTCTGCCATTATCTGTTTCTGTGTTATATTCCAAAGATAACCCCTGCCGCCGTCAGTACGGGGTTTGGGGCCGTCTCAACAAACAAAAATCTGAATTATGAAATGGCGCGGTAGTTTCAAAATTTGATTTTAAACTTTGAAAAAGTATATAAAATCGAATATAAGTCATAATCGGATGAAACCCGATACATTGGGAGCGTATTGACAATATCTTTCTAACGAATGTAAGAAATTGAAATTTCAGTTTACAAATTGTAAGTTATGTCCAAATCAAAATCTCAAAAAAATACGGGAAAGTTTATATATATAATATATATGGCCAAAAAGCTACTTTTTGCATATGAATGAATTTGGGCTCGAAACCACTTCCATTGAGTTCAAAATGATGTTTCTGAATTCGAAAAGTATAAACATCGATGTATTTTTTGATTCGAAAATTATTCATTTAAATATGTATTTTTAATATTAAATATACTATAAAAATGGAAATTTTACAGATGACCTCCGAATTAGACGAAACCACTTTCTGTGGATCCAGAATATTAAATAATTGCTAGATTTCAAAATTCGTAATTTCTGGAGTCAGTATGTGGTCATTATTAATTTTTCAATGAAAACGGTCAATTTTCAGACTTTAAAAATTCATTAATAATTCATACGGACTCAGAATTCAACGAAACCAGTTTCTTTGGATTTGTATCGTCATGAAATAGTTGTTTTCCAGTTTTCAGCAAAATTGAATAACGTATGTATTAGTACGGATTTTAACACCTTGAAAAGGACAAAATCAATAAAAAAAAATGTAACATAAGTGGTAATCATTATATAATTAAAACATGATTAAATACTCAGGGGTGTTAAAACAATTTCCTAACGTCTATATAATATCTCATTAGCCCACCCTAACCTAATTCTAAAACATAATCCCTCCTTCATTTTCATGGCGGCTACACTCCTTCCTCCAAAAATTTCTTTACAAATAAGACCCTAGAATTCAATAATTTATAACTTCAAATCAGAACAAATTAGACCGAACCCTTTCTGGGTTTTGTTCATATCAATAACCACTACCTACTGCGAAAATTTCAAGACCGATCGTCGCACGGATTCGCCGGGATTTGAGATTGAACAGAAAATTTCAGTTTTAGATTTTGGTGAATTCCGGCCAAACCGTCGAGAATTAGACGACGGTGTCAAAGAAGAAAATGTAGCCGAGAGATAAACGAACAACTTTGCTTCAGAAAGTTTTGTCCGAAAGTCGACGGAATTGCATGAAAATCGAGATGAACTGAAAAGCATCAAAACAATTCGTGCTTTCCTTTACGGGGAAGTTTGGGTCATTTCATTTGGTATCAGAGCGAGGTTTAAAGAGCTTGAGAACAAGACACATTAGAACCGAATGGTAGAATTCATCAGAGATAGGATCAGTAGCATCCTATAAGAATGACTCGTAAGAGATAGGATCAGCAGTATCCTAGAATGAGTCCGAAAAGTGTTATTTTTAAAATAAAAATGATAACAAATTTAGTTTTGAAAATTTTATCTTAGGATACGTATTTGACATATTATTACATTTTAATTCAGACAATGGAGTATATAAAGATTTTGCATATACGCCTAGGTAGCGTGAATACGAAGTCTCAAATATACTGGATAGATATAGAATCACGCTGTAGTTGCCCGAACATAAATCTGATGATTGACGCGTCATCATCAATATTTATGTTCGAGTATTCGAAAGTGGGATATCTATATATTTCCATTGAATGGTGTGAGACCAAAACTAGATAGGGTATATTGTTGTGATTTGCACTAAACATATGATTTTTGACTATATATAAAAGTTATATAAATTTGAAAAGTTAATCACCTAATTGATTGCTGGTTCTGATGTTTGATAATTAGTTTAACTAATTAAAATATTGGAATGATAAATTTAGCTAAATCGAATTTAATATCGAACTGAATTGGAAATTGATTAGAATTGAAAATTGAGTTGGTTAATTAAATGACTTTCAGCTCCGTTCCTTTTCGAGGACGAAAAGATTTTAAGTGGGAGATTGTAACAACCTGCAATTTCTGAACCAATTAAAAATGTTTATTTTAGCAATCTTAACAGATTTTGAATAATTAAAATGGTTTATTTTAGATAATAACAACGAAAAATTTATTTTAAACGAAGCTGCGACGTATAAATTTATAATTTATATATTACGAGCCTGAAATGGCGCGGTAGTTTCAAATTTTGATTTTAAACTTTGAAAAAGTATACAAAATCGAATATAAGTCAGATTCAGATGAAACCAGAAACCTTGGGAGCGTATTGACGATATCTTTCTAATGAATGTAAGAAATTGAAATCTAAGTTTATAAATTGTAAATAATGTCCAAATCAAAATCTCAGAAAAATACGGGAAAGTTTATATATATATATATATATAATATATGGCCCAAAAAGCTACTTTTTGCATATGAATGAATTTGGACTTGAAACCACTTCCATTGAGTTTAAAATGACGTTTCTGAATTCGAAAAGTATAAACATCGATGCATTTCCTAATTCGGAAATTATTCATTTAAATATGTATTTTTAATATTAAATATATACGCCTTAAAAATGGAAATTTTACAAACGACCTCCGAATTCGACGAAGCCACTTTCTATGGATCCAGAATATTAAATTATTGCTAGATTCCAAAATTCGTAATTTCTGGAGTCAGTATGTGGTCGTTATTAATTTTTCAATGAAAACGGTCAATTTTCAAACTTTAAAAATTCATTAATCATTCATATGGACTCGGAATTCAATGAAACCTGTTTATTTGGATTTGCATCATCACGAAATAGTTGTATTCCAGATTTCAGCAAAATTGAATAACGTATGTATTTGTACGGATTTTAAAACCTTGAAAAGGACTTAAAATGAATCAAATAATATAACATAAGGGGTAACATTATATAATTAAAACATGATTAAATACTCAGGGGTGTTAAAACAATTTCCTAACATCTATATAATATCTCATTAGCCCACCCTAACCTAATTCTAGAAACTAATCTCTCCTTCTTCATTTTCATGGCGGCTACACTCCTTCCTCCAAAAATTTCTTTGCAAACAAGACCCTAGAATTCAATAATTTATAACTCCAAATCAGAACAAAATTAGACCAAACCCTTTCTGGGTTTTATTCATATCAATAACCGCTACCTACAAAGAAAAATTCAAGACCTATCTTCGCACGGATTCGCCGGGATCTGAGATTGAACACAAAATTTTAGTTTTGGATTTTGGTGAATTCCGGCCGAACCGTCGAGAATTAGACGATGGTGTCAAAGAAGAAAATGTAGCCGAGAGATAAACGAACAACTTTGCTTTAGAAAGTTTTGTCCGAAATTCGATGGAATTGCACGAAAATCGAGATGAACTGAAAAGCATCAAAACAATCCGGGCTTTCCTTTACGGGGAAGTTTGGGTCGTTTCATTTGGTATCAGAGCGAGGTTTACAGAGCTCGAGAACAAGACACATTAGAACCGAACGGTAGAATTCATCAGAGATAGGATTAGTAGCATTCTATAAGAATGACTCGTTAGAGATAGGATCAGCAGTATCCTAGAATGAGTCCAAAGAGTGTTATTTTTAAAATAAAAATGATAACAAATTTAGTTTTGAAAATTTTATCTTAGGATACGTATTTGAAATATTATTACATTTTAATTTGGACAATCGAGTATATGAAGATTTTGCATATGCACCTAGCTAGCGTGAATACGAAGTCTCAAATATACTGGATAGATATAGAATCACGCTGTAGTTGCCCGAACATAATTCTGATTATTGACGCGTCATCATCAGTATTTATGTTCGAGTATTCGAAAGTGAGATGTCTATGTATTTCCATTGACTGGTGTGAGACCAAAACTAGATAGGGTATATTGTTGTGATTTGCACTAAAAATGTGATTTTTGACTATATATAAAAGTTATATAAATTTGAATAGTTAATCACCTAATTGATTGCTGGTTGTGATGTTTGATAATTAGTTTAACTAATTAAAATATTGGAATGATAAATTTAGCTAAATCAAATTTAATATTGAATTGAATTGGAAATTGATTAGAATTGAAAATTGAGATGGTTAATTAAACGACTTTCAGCTCCGCTCCTTTTCGAGGACGAAAAGATTTTAAGTGGGGGAGATTGTAACAACCCGCAATTTCTGAACCAATTAAAATTTTTATTTTAACAATTTTAACAGATTTTGAATAATTAAAATGGTTTATTTTAGATAATAACGACGAAAAATTTATTTTAAACAAAGTTGCGACGTACAAATTTATAATTTATATATTACGAGCCTGAAATGGCGCGGTAGTTTCTAATTTTGATTTTAAACTTTGAAAAAGTATATAAAATCGAATATAAATCAGAATCGAATGAAACCAGAAACGTTGGGAGCGTATTGACGATATCTTTCTAATGAATGTAATAAATTGAAATTTCAGTTTATAAATTGTAAGTTATGTCCAAATCAAAATCTCAGAAAAATACGGGAAAGTTTATATATATAATGTATATGGCCCAAAAAGCTACTTTTTGCATATGAATGAATTTGGACTCGAAACCACTTCCATTGAGTTCAAAATGACGTTTCTGAATTGGAAAAGTATAAACATCGATGTATTTCTTGATTCGGAAATTATCCATTTAAATATGTATTTTTAATATTAAATATATACGCCTTAAAAATGAAAATTTTACAAATGACCTCTGAATTCGACGAAAACACTTTCTATGGATCCGGAATATTAAATTATTGCAAGATTCCAAAATTCGTAATTTCTGGAGTCAGTATGTGGTCGTTATTAATTTTTCAATGAAAACGGTCAATTTTCAGTCTTTAAAAATTCATTAATAATTCATACAGACTCGGAATTCAACGAAACCAGTTTCTTTGGATTCGTATCATCAAGAAATAGTTGTGTTCCAGTTTTCAGCAAAATTGAATAACGTATGTATTTGTAATGATTTTAAAACCTTGAAAGGACTTAAAATGAATAAAATAATATAACATAAGGGGTAATCATTATATAATTAAAACATAATTAAATACCGAGGGGTGTTAAAACAATTTCCTAATGTCTATATAATATCTCATTAGCCCACCCTAACCTAATTCTAAAACCTAATCTCTCCTTCTTCATTTTCATGGCGGCTACAGTCTTCTTCCTCCAAAAATTTCTTTGCAGATAAGACCCTAGTATTCAATAATTTATAACTCCAAATCAGAACATAATTAGACCAAACCCTTTCTAGGTTTTGTTCGTATCAATAACCACTACTTACCATGAAAAATTCAAGACCTATCGTCACACGGATTCGTCGGGATCTGAGATTGAACAGAACATTTCAGTTTCAGATTTTGGTGAATTCCGGCCAAACCGTCGAGAATTAGACGATGGTGTCAAAGAAAAAAAATGTAGCCGAGAGATAAACGAACAACTTTGGTTCAGAAAGTTTTGTCCGAAAGTCGACGGAATTGCATGAAAATCGAGATGAACTGAAAAGCATCAAAACAATCTGGGCTTTCCTTTACGGGTAAGTTTGGGTCATTTCACTATTGCAACTGTCGGACGCCAGTCAAGATTAACTCAGTTGTAATAGACTGATTACATTTTACAAAATTACCCGACAATTGCAAAAAAGAGTTGTGGTAGAAACATTTTACAATTGTCAAAAGTAGTTGCAATTGGCCAATTTGCGAGGGTTATTTGACAGTTGTAAAATAAATAAATAACCATAAGCTACAATACAATCAAATATTGCATTTTATATTATAATTCAACATTACTTGTATGTAATAATTCACTATTAAAAACAAATATTGCAATGAAATGACCCAAAGCAAGTACCTAAAGGCTAAACAACAAAATTACGTACACAAATTTTAAAACACATTTCAGAATGCCTGATAAAGTTACATTTCAAACTTCTAACATATTAAAACACATTATAAATAAACATAACACATATCTAAGTGAGGGCTTGAAAATACTGTACAATACAAAATCATAAAGCTAAGAAACACATACTAGTTGATTGACATAGAAATGTGTTTATTTTATGCTCTTATATCTTATCTTTTGTATATAAATAAATATTACTTGGGTATTGTTTTGTTACTTTTACAGATATTCCAACCCAGCCCGCATGCAACCAGAAATGTAGAAAAACAGAGTTCAATTTGCTGTGTATTTGCATTTTGAAGAATTGTAGATGAAGATATCACATCTAGTTGCTGATGGACAAGAAATGGATTGATAACAAGGCTTTGCACATCACAAATCAATGAAGAAGTGTCAAGGAAGCAAGAGGAAAAGAGAAAAGGCCCAAATTTGCTTTATTTATCTAAGGCCCATTTATGTTTCTCATTGTAAACTAATTAGTGATGTAATGACCAGGCCCAGTTATCATTAGGGTTAGGGTTAGGGTTTGGCTATCTACCCTATATATACCCTTGTAATGGCATTGTAGCCACCATCCTATCATATATCTCATTCTATTCTATTCTTCATCAATAAAACTCATTTTTCTTTTTATCTTATGCAATTTTCTATTTCTTAGCAATTAATGTTGTCTACACGATTAGATTCGGTAGAGCATTAATTGTATTTTTCACTTATTTTCATTAGCGATTGACCGTCTGATTAGATTCAGCAGTAATCCTAATTTTTATTTTCTGTTCGTTTAATTCTGTTCTGCAATTTTATTTCCATTGTTCTATTTTATCTTTAATCGTTGAATTTATTACAGGTCTGATTAGATTCGAATCTGCAGTAAATTTAATTGCATCTTTTATTTGTAGTTTCACTTTCTATTTTGTTTTGCAAAATCAATCTCCAGCTTCGTCTAACTCGCCCACGAAACATATAAATAATAAAAGTTAACTTTCCTCCCTGTGTTCGACCTGTATGCTACACACCTGTATGCTTGCAGAATTTATTACAAATGTCGCGCTTTTCTAATTCATAGATTAGCGTCCGATCAAGTTAACGCAAGATCCACCAGGAACCTGTATTCTCCATCAGTATCGCAACCATCAGTATACAACCGTCCATAAATACTTCTGCCTCACGCCCAAAAATCAGCGCAACTCCTCAATCCTCTATCAACCACAAACAGCAAGCCACTCAACCCCAAATGTACATATTCCCAAACCTCCAGAACCACTAAAACCGCTCCAAATCCCACTCGCGCCTCCAACCTCGCACAAACCCTCTTTCCAAAACGGTCCATACTCCAATACCATAAACAAACCCACTTCACAGTCGCAACCAGCAACTTCAACTCCATAACCAAATCACACTCCTAAAACCCGAACCACCAGCCTCAAGCCCCACTTCGAAAATCCCTAAAACCGATTTCACCACCATACACATTCGAACCGAATTCTACCTCGCCATCCAAGTCATAACGAGAATCCAGAGCCAACCCGAATTGATTCGAGTCAGGGTCCAATCAAAAAAAAAAAAAAAAAAAAAGCAGAAAAAAATTCGTAATTTTGATTCCTGAAAAGGGTGCGTGATTTTATTTTTTGGGGTCTATTATGTTCTGAGAACGGAGAAGGGTTGAGGCCTTATAAAGACGAGGATATTAAAACAAAAGGGGTGCGGTTCAAAAAGGGGTGTCGAGTTCGAATTTTTGTTGAGTTCGAAACCTATTGATTTCTTTCTATTTGCTGTCTCTTTGATTTACGTTGACGTGGCTTTGGAATTTTTTTTTTATCCGGCTCCCTAGTTCGTTTGGGTCTCGATACTCTTTTTTTTTTTTTTTTTTTTTTTTGGGTTGTGGTTTTGTTGAAAAGGAAAGGCTTGATTTTTTTTTCCTTTTTGCTGATTGTTTTTTTTCTTGGGGTTGTGGCTTGTGAGAAAAACATGTGCATGGCTTATTAAATCTCCTCATGTTGGCTTGAAATTCGAAAGCAACTTGTTCTATTTGGGAAAACATGGAAAAGTGAATTGCTGGTTTTGTTGCTTTTCTTAAGGATTTGTTTTGTTTGTTTATCTTCTTCTTTAAAAAAAAACTCAAAAAAAAAAACAAAAAAAAAACAAAGGCCAAAGTGAAGGATCAGATTCGAGCAAACGAACAAGAACTCAAAGGCTAACGGATCTGCGAACAACAGAATTTGAATTGTTGGAGCGGTTGCACACCAAGTGGTGTGTGAACGCGCTAGCGCTACTCCGTTGCACTGGACGGACTGCCGATCTAGGTGAGAATTTTCTAAACTCTACAGGTGCTGAAGCTGCTTTGAAAATATAGAAATTGTTGTAAAAATCTTCTGCAGGGGCAGCGGCTTGAATGTAAAAATTTTAATTCTGCAATTTATATTTCTATGACTGCTCTATAACTGAAATTTCTGAACTAATTTGGTGCGGACTGACATTTCCATAACTGAAATCTTCAAAATAATATAATTGAAAAGTGGTGCTGTGTGAGTTGACTGTCTCATATAATTGGATCGCGGATATATAGTAGTTCAATTTATTGAACTATTAGCAAAAGAGGTTGCATACTACCCGTAAAACATTGGTCGTATCCCTTAGTTTTATACTATACGTGAACGGCCATAAGACCCTCTTCCCCCTTCTAATTGAGTCAGTTAATTAATAGAGCACTACTCGACATTTTATATTATTTTGAAGTGAGAATAATTTCTGTCTTGCCGTGATGTCATTTCAAATGTCTGATTCAAAAAAATCTTTGAGAGAATTGTGGGAGAATAGCCGAAGTAGACGTCCTCTTGAAGAGTATGAGTATGAATTGCAACTCATGAAACAAGATTTTCCAAAATTTCGTGAGCCCAATGTCAACAATTTTCAAAATTTTCAAAATGACCAACATTTTCAAAGTTATGATCGAAATGACGACTTTAATTCCAATTTCAACAATTTCGATTATGGGCCACATCCACATGAAAATAGTTTTGAATACCAATATAACTTTGATCCACATCAATATGGGGTTGTAAACCAAAATTTTCAAAATTATAGCCCATATCAACATCTTGAAAACGACCAAAATTGCAATTTTCACTCGAATTTTAACAGTTTTGGTTACGAACCTAATTTTCAAAATCAAAATGATTTCCAATATCATTGTCAGTTTTCTGAAAATTCAAACAACTACCACATCAGAAATAATATTGATTGTGAAATTGATTTTGAAAATCAAGAACTCCAAAACGAGAGCTCTCAAATCAACGATCGTCTTACCAATCTTAGAGAGAGGGAAGAAAGGGTAAATAAAAAGGCCGATGAACTTCTTTGTTTATTGACATCTTTGAAAGAACAACAAGAGCAACAAAATCAAATTCAAACAAGCGATGAATCAGAAAATAATCCAATTTCTACTGACATTGAAAATTTTCAAATAACGACTTTGGAAATTGAGAATAATCATCTTGATGAAGTTTTTCAAAATTCAACAAATGATTTGGATTTCAACTCTTTTCAGGAGAAAGATTTAAACTCAGCTTTTGATCTTCCTCTTTCAAGCTGTGAAAAACTTGAAATTCTAGAAATTGAACATAATAAAAATGTTGAAATTTTCAATTCAAATTTGGAAAACGATTTTAATGAACACAAATTTCTTGGATTGTATGAAGATGATTTGCCAAATGAGGATGAAACAGAATTAGGCCACGAATCCAAGTTTGAAAATTTTGAGATTTCAAATGAACTTGAAATTGTCAGTATCGAAAATACATTGTCAGTTAATGATGAGAAATGTGATCACATAGTCTTAAACAACACTCAGATTTCAAATTTCACTGAATTTATATACGATCACAAATTTTTGAAAAATTACACTGACAAATTTGTTGACTACATGAATTACTTTTGGAATGCTGGCTTGGTTGAAAAACTTCAGGTTAGGACGACCCTAGATATTAATCTCCTGGACTACAAACCGAGGTATAAAGATGAGATAGTTTTCAAAAACTCTTGCTTGTTAGAAAACATGTCTAGACATAGTGGGAACGAGACTCATAGGGCAAGAACCAAGTGTGGGGGGAAAAGATGGTGGTATTCTTTGCATCGCGTGCACCGCAAACACATATATCATTGTACATATGATCCATTCTTACATATAGTTAGATTGCATTTCATTCTACAAATAATTTTGCATCTCATTCACCTTTGGGTACGATCTTTCAGATTTAGGAAACGTTTACAGTGTGGACACTGTTTAGTTCTAGTGTGGGGGGAGTCTGCATTTCACTCATTTTCGTTTTTTCTTTGTTTTTCTTTCTTTTTCAATTTCATCCATTTAAATAAAACCATCATGCATTTTAGACTGTACTAACATGCCATTTTTTTTTTAATATACGACTCATTTTCAATTGATACAACAAAATAAGTTTACAATTTTTAGCCAGTTGATAGTATTTTTCTCTCTCAACTTAGATCGAATAAGAAATATAATGAAAAGTTGAATTTTGAGGGATAATAGTGTAACCGGTACATAGGGAGATTCTTAGGTGATGGCCATGAAATCTATTCTATATTGTAGACTTTGTTTAAATAAGTGGAGGACTTAAAATACTTATATTGGCTTTTCAAATCTTTAAAACTAAGTTGTGTTAAGTTGAATTCGCGTAACTCTCTTTTGTGCTTATATTTTCGATAATAATAATAATAGTATTCCAAGGGTATCCAACATTGCTTGTATATCGAACGTTGGTGTGCAAACCCGCCAAGCTCTATCCGACACGTTTTTGACAAAGTCATCGTCGGAATATCTTGGTCTCATTTTTATGAGATTGGACACCTAAGGATTACCGACACGTTGTTGACAAAGTCAAAGTCGGCCTGCACAATCCGCCAAGCTCTTTACCCACTCTCCGTTAGTCCGCGAGGCAGTGCATGGGTGGTAAACCTTGGTCTTTTTAGTTAGGTGTATGTACTTAATCATAAATCTTAAAATTTTATAGAATAAAGAATAAGCGATGATACCCAAACACTTCTTGACCTTATTGATTTGACTAGCCATACATGAGAAAATTAGAATACCACTTTGCAAACTATGCCAAGCAAACTAAGAATTTATTTCATGGCTGCACTATGTTATCGACCGAACTAACTGGCCAAACTGGAATTTAACATTTGAAAACTTGATTTATATTGAAAATTTGTGACAAGTTGAGGTATCTAAAATAAAATCAACTGATTAGAAATTGTTAACTTAATTTGTTGTACCACTTTCCTGAAACAAGTCGTGTTTTCATTTTTTCGTTTTTATTTGCATATGTCCATTGCATTCATGTAGTTTCATTAGAACGATATCATACTGCATTTAGATTTTGTGGGTAGTATCCGCTGAAAACCCTCACGAGACACCACTCGTCCTACTAGGGACACCTAGAGGTTTAACGGCTTGTTGCATGCGCTAAATGTAATCGTGTTTCCTACGAAAGTGTGACCTATCTAGTTAGTTTTCCATTTTCTTTTTACTCGAGGACGAGTAAAAGATAAGTGTGGGGGTATTTGATTGACATAGAAATGTGTTTATTTTATGCTCTTATATCTTATCTTTCGTATATAAATAAATATTACTTGGGTATTGTTTTGTTACTTTTACAGATATTCCAACCCAGCCCGCATGCAACCAGAAATGTAGAAAAATAGAGTTCAATTTGCTGTGTATTTGCATTTTGAAGAATTGTAGATGAAGATATCACATCTAGTTGCTATTGGACAAGAAAAGGATTGATAACAAGGCTTTGCACATCACAAATCAATGAAGAAGTGTCAAGGAAGCAAGAGGAAAAGAGAAAAGGCCCAAATTTGCTTTATTTATCTAAGGCCCATTTATGTTTCTCATTGTAAACTAATTAGTGATGTAATGACTAGGCCCAGTTATCATTAGGGTTAGGGTTTGGCTATCTACCCTATATATACCCTTGTAATGGCATTGTAGCCACCATCCTATCATATATCTCATTCTATTCTATTCTTCATCAATAAAACTCATTTTTCTTTTTATCTTATGCAATTTTCTATTTCTTAGCAATTAATGTTGTCTACACGATTAGATTCGGTAGAGCATTAATTGTATTTTTCACTTATTTTCATTAGCGATTGACCGTCTGATTAGATTCAGCGGTAATCCTAATTTTTATTTTCTGTTCGTTTAATTCTGTTCTGCAATTTTATTTCCATTGTTCTATTTTATCTTTAATCATTGAATTTATTACAGGTCTGATTAGATTCGAATCTGCAGTAAATTTAATTGCATCTTTTATTTGTAGTTTCACTTTCTATTTTGTTTTACAAAATCAACCTCCAGCTTCGTCTAACTCGCCCACGAAACATATAAATAATAAAAGTTAACTTTCCTCCCTGTGTTCGACCTGTATGCTACACACCTGTATGCTTGCAGAATTTATTACAAATGTCGCGCTTTTCTAATTCATAGATTAGCGTCCGATCACTAGTCCAGTGAAATATACTCTTTATTTCAAGCTACGAACCTTGTGCATCTTGCATAGCTACACCTACACAATCCAAAATAATAGCATTAGATATATGCACAAAATTAGCATAACACTAGAAAGCGTGAAGACTACCTAAATATCATCTAACAAGGAAGATATATATATATATATATATATATATAAGGAAAACTCTATTTGAACACACAATGATTACATAAAGTTGAACACAATAAATATCAGCCACAAGCTCTATAATTCCACCTTCCATATAAAGATAAACAATTCTAATGAGTCAGATTTTGTGTCCTTAACTTTACGTTTCAATAACCTTTCCTTATATATATATATATATATATATTATATATATATATATGTATGTATGTATGTGGGGGTGTGGGGGTGTATATATATATATATGTGTGTGTGTGTGTGCGTGTATACTAGAGCGCTGATTGACCAAAAGTCTATATATAAAATACACAAAATATAAGCTAACTTGTCAACACTAGGGAGGCATATCACATGGTCCACTCAGAGCTTAAATATTGGGGATAGTTAAAGGGACTCCACATTTGGGGATTGCGCAATCACCAGCACAGACGGCATGTAGCCGCTATTCAACATACGGAGTTGCTACATTCGGAGTCATTGTATCAACAGCACCAGGCGGTAGTGTGGGGTTTGTAGGGGCAGATCGATGACCTGCCGGCTTGACTGGCGGCGTTAGGTGGTGGTATGTAGGAGGATAAGGAGGAAGTGGTGGTGCAGGAGGATCTAGTGTTGCAGGAGGATTAGGTGGTGGAGGAGGATCAGGATTTGGTGGTGACGATGACGATGTTTTTTGGTATGTTAATGTTGACATGGACGAGGATAACGATGGTGAGGAGTCTGAGGATGACGATGATGGCGATGATGATGCTGTGGATTTACGATGACGTTGATGAGGATCACGATGGTGATGATGTGGATTTTTATTAATGATCTATTACGTACATTATTCCATGATATATATATGTGTTCGTCATGTTGTATTGGATTATATGTTTTTCCATCATGTTTATTCATGTTTATATGTCATGTTTATTCGTGTTGTACTGGATTATACGACCTATCTGTCATGTTTATTCTTGTTGATCGCTATATTGTTATGGTTATCCTGGATTATACGATATATCGTTCATGTTGTACTTGATTATACAATATATCTGCCATGTTTATACATGTTGTATGCTACATGCTATTTATAAATTATACGTTCAAACATCGATTTATTGATAAATTCCTTATAAAAGTTCCTTTCTTTTTATTGAATAAATCTATATAGTCCATAAACGATTACACATCGACTTTCTACAAATTTGAGTTTGATGTAACTCAAAATCTACAATACGAAAATCCGATTTTTGTCCTTTATTAGAAATCCATAATCAAATAAATCTAGAAGAATATTATTTCAAAGAACTCCGACTTATGTTAGAGCCTATACATTCGATTGAAGTTCAAAACGTATAACTATGAACTACCACGACATTACGAGCTCATTTTTAAATAATTTATAAATTATACGTTCAAACATCGATTAATTAATAAATTCCTTGTAAAATTCCTTTCATTTTATTAAATAAATTGTTATAGTTCATAAACGATTATACAATGACTTTCTGAAAATTTGAGTTTGACATAACTCAGAATCTACAATAGGAAAATCCTATTTTTCTTTTTCATTAGAAATACATAATCAAATAGATCCAAAAGATTCTTATTTTAAAGAATTTTGACTTGTATTGAAGTCTGTACATTCGATTGAAGTTAAAAACATATAACTATGAACAACCGCGACGTTACGAGCTCATTTTTAAATAATTTATAAATTACACGATCAAACGTCGATTAATTAATAAATTCCTTATAAAAAATCATTTTGTTTTATTCAATAAATCATTATAGTTCATAAACGATTATACAACAACTTTCTGAAAATTTGAGTTTGACATAACTCAAAATAGACAATATGAAAATCCGTTTTTTCTCTTTCATTAGAAATCCATAAACAAATAGATTCGGAAGATTATTATTTCAAAGAGTTCCAACTTATATTGGAGCTTTTACATTCAAATGAAGTTCAAAACGTATAACTACGAACTATTGTGATCTTACGAGCTTGTTTTAAAATAATTTATAAATTATACGTTTAAACATCGATTAATTAATAAGTTCCATACAAAAATTCCTTAAAAAAATTCCTTTTGTTTTATTAAATAAATCGTTAACTCCTTATCTATAATAGGGGAAGACCCTAATAGTTTAACACCTTATCTATAATTGAGGATGACCCTAATCGTTTAACTCCTTATCTATAATTGGGGACAAACCTAATCGTTTAACTCCTTAGCTATATCGGGGATGTCCCTAATCATTTAATTCCTTAGGTATGTTAGGGGACGACCATAATCGTTTAACTCCTTGTGTATGTTTCCAATGTGGGATCACCCTATATTAATATCTCAAATTCAACCGTTCTATGTAGCTAGCATAGGTTGACCCTAATATATTAACTTCACTTTTAGCAATAAAGATGCACACATAACGATACAACTACATAGTTGGCGACAAATCTACACACAAAACGATACAGCTACATAGTTGATGACAAAGCTACACTCTACTCAATAAGGCCACACATGTATCTATAAAGCTGCACACTATTCGGTAAAGATGCACACTTAACGATGCAGAGATCTGACTCCTTAACGTTTATACTATAATAGGGGACGACGCTAATCATTTAACTCCTTTGTTATGTTTCCAACGTGGGATTACCCTATATTTATATCTCAAATTTAAGCATTCGATGTGGTTAGCATAAGACAACCCTAATATTTTAAGTGCATACTAAACGATAAAGCTGCACACTAATCAATAAAGCTACACTCTAATCAATACGGCGACACACGTATATATAAAGCTACACTCTAATCAATACGGCGACACATGTATCTATAAAGCTACACTCTAATTAATACGGCGACACACATATCTATATAGCTGCACACTAACACTTCGACTACACAGTAATTGGCAAAGCTACACTCTAACTAATAAGGTTACACACAAATTAATAACGCAACACATACAATGGTAAAGCTACACACTAACCAATACCTCATACCTTATATACGGCAGCAACATTGCAGACCATATCATATCCAAACACATTTACACACAAAAATGGATCCGTATTTTATGCAATGCATGGTAGCTTTGGACAGTGATTCCGAGGAAGGAGAAATCCTTGAAGAGGAAGCCGTACAAGAAACCATCGACATAAACCATGAAGTATATGGTTCATCATCTACAATTCGACATGGATCGGTTCATGGCAGAAAGTTTATGTAACAAACCACTTTTCAGTACAATTTAAGCCGACATTTAACTACCACAGTCAACCCAAGTTATATAGAAAATGTGACGGCCCGCCCCGCACCAACCGACATTTCCTCCAAAAGTGCGATGTACACATGTCCAGTTAGCATGGGACGGTCGTCAGAAAGAAAGGAAGAAGATGAAGAATCAACAAAGAACCTGTAGAATGTCTCACAACGCATGGAGAAAAATATAATAACAACATACTTGACATAAAACATGTGAGACAGTGCATAAGCTGAAACAAACTATCATAGCAGCGGAAAATCCAAAATACAGCTTATGATCCAAAGCCAACATTATTACAACTTTTAAAAACTGTCTCAAAAAGCTAAGCAAGAAAGGTACACTACTAATGCCCAAAGTAGTGACCACCAACAACACAGGGAGAATATATATATATATATTATACGTGGAAGCCTCCTGCTCGCCACCGAATCAGCTACTCGCACATCACCAGCTAACCTGTCTCTAGTCTACTCGTGAGAGCACCTAGAGTAATAAGAAGAGACATAAAACTCTGGGTCAGACAAAAAGTCTGGTATGAGCGATAAGCAACTAAACAGAACAATAACAGGTATACTAAACCATACCTGAACCTGGACCTGCAACCAAAGAGTTAGCACTACATACTGTACAACACTCTAAGGTGCCATAACAAATGATGTAAGGAATACGGGGGTGGGGGTGTGTATGTCATAATGATGGAAAACAATCAAGCATAGCAACCATCCTCACAACTCTCACTCAGTGCGTAAAGTATACGATATCCACCACTTCGATAACCCAATACTTTGCTATGATCACTCTGCCCCATGAAGTCACAATGGCTTCACTGCACTGATCCATAGCAACTAATCCTTCGCTATGTCCACTTTGCCCCATGGAGTTGTACACACCCCACTGCACTGGCTCATAGCCTTACTAATCCTTTACTATGTCCACTCTGCTCCAAGGAGTCACAATGGCACCACTGCACTGGCTCATAGTCTTACTACGATCACTTTGCCCCTCGAGTCATGGTGACTCTACTGCACTGATACATAGCCCATCATTCCTTTTCAGTGGTGAATCAAAGTTATGAACGTCGACAACTCCTTAGCACACGTACCACAACAAAGTCCAACCATGAAATGAACTCATTGGTTCCCAACTGGATCCTGAGCTCTAACTTCCATTTGGATTACCTTTGCATCTCGGGTTTTTGGTCATCACTGGGTCGGTTCGGATCTCAGCCCTTCTTCTCTATCAGTTCGGATCGGTCTCTTCCAAGTGCTCTGGGTCGGGTCGTGGTCTCCGAGTCCTTTCGTAGTACATTGGTTCGGTTCGGGTGCTCTCTGGCGGGTCGGGTCGGGTAGATGCATCCTGATTCGGTTCGGTGTACCGTTGCTCCCATCTGATCCACTTCCCCTTCCTCTTCCGTTCCGATCCCCTTCTCTCCCCTTCAGTCGATCCGATCCCAGTTCAACCATTGTGGCCTTCCTTTTTGCCATACTTTCCCTTGTGCTAAGCCTCAGTTCAGTTCGGTGATCCCTTGCCCAGTCCACTATCCGGTCCAAGCCCATTCCCCCGATCCGATTCGAAAGCCTGCACCATTTTTCTGCAACTTTTTCCAATGAGTGTTTTACGCCATTCGACGGCGTTTTTGACCACTCTAACTATTCTAATTAATCACAAAACACACTATACAGTCATAGCAACAAGTAGAAGTGACCTCAAACACCAAAACATAATTATGATAGGTTAAAATGGATCAAACATAGCCAAAACCCCATATTTTCCCCTAAACATGTTCAAGCATAATTAACGATAGGATTAGCAAAACTTAACCAAATTAACCCAAGTTCATATCAGAGGTCTAAAACATCATTTAAGAATCTATAAGTTTTTTTCCAGATTTTTATCATGTCTAATTTCACTAATTAACACTAATTACCCTTAATTAACCATAATTAGTGAGGAAATATGCAAATCACTCACCTTAGCCACAAATAAACCTTAGATTTGAAATAAATCTCTTATATGACACGAATACCAATGCTAAACAGCAGCTCTAATCTTGATTTGGTGAAGATCTCCCTTGATTTGATGTTACTAAGCTTAATCCTTGATTAGGAAGTGATTTGGAGGTGATTTAGAGGTTGGAGGCCATTTTTAGGGTTTCTTAGAGGTAAGTGGAGGCTAGAAAACTGAAATGGAATGAAACCCTAACTCTTTTCAGCCTCCCAATAACCCTAATCCCGAAATGGGTTATGGGCCCATTCGCTAATCACCCTATTTGGCTCAGTTAAGCAGTTTTTCACCTTCCAAACCTTATTTCAGCCATATCTCCCAAACGGTAAGTCCGTTTCCCACATGTGACCACTCTTCTGAAAGGTAAACCATCATTCGAAGCCAATGGAAGGGGTTTCCAGTCAAAACTCCTTTCCAATCAAAAGTTATGGCCGAAACAAGATCAGCAAGGGGCAAAACGGTCATTTAAAAATCGGCAAAAATCATGAACATGGGAAATGACCCCAATAGTCGTTTCCCAAAATTACATGACCATACGACTTCGTATAAGAAAGAAATATTCTATGATCCTTCGATGCGTAGAATGCGGGTTGTTACATTCTCCCCCCTTAAGAAATTTCGCCCCCGAAATTCCCTAACCAAAACATATAAAGGGTCCCGCATGCCTATCAGCCATAAAACAACAATCAAACATGCAAAGCAAGCAAAACAAGTCTATCCTAGCATGCAGAATAACTAAATTGCAAAGTAAATCTTACCAAGCAAAGAGTTTTGGATACGTCTTCCTAATGCTCTCCTCTGTCTCCCAAGTACAGTCATTCTCATTCTCGCCCCACTGAACCTTGACTAGCTTCACCGCCTTCCTTCAAAGTTGCTTCGTATCGCGTTCGACAATACGAATCGGCTTGCGATTCCCAACCGCCTTGGGTTCCACTTCGAAGTCCTCTAACTAATCAGGTGAAATAGTCATATTTGGGTCGTGCACGAACTTCCTTAGTTGGGAAACATGAAATACGTTGTGAACTCCCGCCATCTTCTCTGGTAAGTAAACTCTATACGCCAAATTCCTAACTTATTCGAGCACTGGGAATGGGCCAACAAATCTTGGTGCCAACTTGCCTCTCCTGCCAAATCGTATCACGCTCTTCAACGGAGAAATCTTGACAAACACCAAGTCACCAACGGAGAACTTTAAGTCTCTTCTCCTTTTATCAGCATAACTCTTCTGCCCATCCTGGGCAGCCTTCATTCGTTGTTAAATGATCTTAATCTTACCTGAAGTTTCTCTTACTACATCTGGTCTAAGTACAAACTTCTCACCGGCCTCTATCCAACATGATGGTGAGTTGCACGGTCTTCCGTACAAAGCTTCATATGGAGCCATACCGATATTGGATTGATAGCTATTATTATATGCAAACTCTACTAGATGCAAATAGTCATCCCATGATCCACCAAAATCCAATATACAAGCTCTCAAGAGATCTTCCAATATACGATTCACCCTCTCTGTCTGACCGTCGGTTTGAGGATGATACGCGGTACTGAGATATAATTCCGACCCTAGAGCCTCTTGTAAGCTCTTCCAAAATCCACTAGTAAATAATGGGTCTCGGTCACTCACAATGCTTTTAGGTACTCCATGAAATCTCACTACCCACTTCATGTATAGCTCTGCTAACTTAGTTGCCGTTTTGGTTGATTTGACTGGTATAAATCTTGCACTTTTGGTCAATCGATCCACAATTACCCAAATGCTATCATGTCCCGATCTAGTTCTTAGTAAACCATCAATGAAATCCATCTCCACTCGGGAGTTTCTAATGGTTGCAACAAACCACTAGGCTTCTTGTGCTCGGCCTTAACTAGCTAGCAATTCATGCACTTGGATATAAACTTCCCAACGTCTCTTTTCATCCCTTCCCAGTAGTAAGTCTGCTTCATGTCTCGATACATCTTATCACCACCGGGGTGTATAGTTAGTTTTGAGTGATGACATTCCCTAAGCACTTCATCTCTCAAACCATTCACGTTGGGTACAACTAGTCTTCCATTCTTTCGAAGCCATCCTTCTCGATCAAGCCCATACTTGTTCATCTCCTCATCGATTCTCGTCTCTAACTTGGAGATGATTTCCAATAGATTAGGATCGTCCCTCTGACTGGAACCAATCCTCTCAATCAAAGTGGGACTGATCGTCAAACTAGCCAACATTTCTGGATGCAATTCGCACTTTGGTCTGAAATCAAACCCTGCGATATACTCCAGTTGCTTCCATTCAAGAAACATAGCTCCTGAATTGGCATGTCTCCTACTCAAGGCATCGGCTACCGCATTGCCTTTCCCAGGTGTAAATGCGATATCAAAATCATACGAAGCCAAGAACTCAAACCATCTCTGCTGTCGGAGATTTAGATCCTTTTGAGAGAAGAGATACTTTAACAATTTATGATCGGTAAACAACTCAAACCTTTCTCCCAAGAGATAATTTCTCCACATCTTCAACGCGAACACGATCGCCGCCGGTTCCAAATCATGGGTAGGATACCTTTTCTCATGCGGCTTTAGTTGCCGACTGGCATAAGCTACAACCCTACTTCCTTGCATCAATACAGCACCTAGTCCGGTGCCGCAAGCATCCATGTATACCGTCATCTCTTCATTCCCTTTAGGAATGACTAACACTGGCGCACGCGTCAACTTTTCTTTCAGACTCTTGAATGCATTCTCACACACTCCGTCCCAGACGAAGGCTTGATTCTTCTTAGTCAACTGAGTCAACGGTGTCGCTATCTTGGAGAAGTCCTGGATAAACTTACGATAATACCCAGCTAACCCCAAGAAGCTTCTTACGTCTGTTGCATTCTTGGGCGTAGACCAATCCTGTACCGTAGCCACCTTCGCAGGGTCCACGACAATACCATTCTCTGAAACAACATGGCCTAAGAATCTCACTTCCCTCCTCCTGAAGTGACACTTAGAAAATTTTGCATTCAATTGGTGTTTTCTCAATACCTCCATCACTATCCTCAAATGTCCCTTGTGTTCCTCCTCTGTCCTCGAGTAAACAAGGATGTCGTCTACGAACACAAGAACAAACTTATTCAGCTGATCTCTGAATACCCTATTCATAAGATCCACGAAGTATGTTGGTGCATTGGTCAACCCAAATGGCATGACCAACCACTCGTAGAATCCAGACGGCGTCTTAAATGCCGTTTTCGGAACACTCTCAGCCGCTACTCGAAGCTGATGAAATCCTGTCGCGAGGTCCAACTGGGAGAACACTCTTGCTCCTTCTAGTTGATCAAACAAATCATCTATCCGAGGTAGAGGATACTTATTCTTCCTCGTCACCTTATTCAACTCGCGATAGTCCATACACAAACGTAGGGAACCATCTGCCTTAGTGGCAAACACAACTGGTGCTCCCCACTCGGAGACACTTCTTCTAATAAACCCCTTCTTCGAAAGATCGCTTACTTGCACCCCGAGCTCTCGCTGCTCTCTTGGTGCCATACGACGAAGTGGCATCACTATAGGTCTAGCATCTTTCACTAAATCAATACAGAACTCAATCTCTCGGTGTGGTGGAAGCCCGGTCACCTCGTCGAAGACGTCCGGATACTGGCCAACCACGGGCACATCTGACAACTCATCATGCGGGATGTCGAGGGAATTTATAAAACTAGCCATTACCCCATCACTAGGTAGACTACCATATACTACCCTCCGCCCATCATCCGCCCTAACTGTCACCAAAAAGCCCTCACATTCTTCCACCAACCCGTATCTTTGGAGACAATCGACCCCCAATATAATGCCATACCTAGTAAATCCCAAAACAAAGCAATCACAAACAAACATGCATCCATGACTCAATAAGACCAAATTTCAGCAAATCATACTAAGGTTAGTCGAACCACCAATCGGGTTCGTCACAACTAACGGTCTATCGACTATCTCGGGTTCCAGTCCCAACCTATCTACCAGGTCACTAGATATGAAGGAACGGGAAGCGCCAATATCAAACAAAACTCGAACAGGTACATCAAGAATAGAAAGAATACCTTGAATGACGATATTCTTTCCTTTCTCCGCCGCACTTGGGGCATTCGATGAAGAAGGAACATCATTAATAGCATATGTTTTCACAATCTGCTTCTCTTTAAGAGGTTGTGGACATTTATCTTTATGATGTCCCACTTGGCCACAGTTGTAGCACTTACTATCCGCTGGCTTGGCCCGACATTCTTTGGCATAATGGCCCTTCTTACCACAGCTGAAGCACTCAACATCTTTCTTGCACTTTTTCTGGCCATCTTAGCTTGGCTCTGCTTCCTCTTATTCTGAGAGTTGTTCTTTCCTCCACCGCCTGCTTGCGGCTTCAGCCCTTCTGCAGATGCAACCTCAGTCTTCGGCTTAGGGTAAAGACTCTCTGACCTCAATGCTTTCCCCACAATCGATTCAAATGTCTCATCGATGTGATTAATAAGCCTTTACCCAAGTATCCATCTAGACCAGTAATGAACTTCTCATTCTTCTTCTCAGGAGTATCGATAAGGGATAATCCATACTTCGACAAAGTGTCGAACTCAACAAAATAGTCCGAGACTGCCCTACCATTCTTCTTAAGCTCCAAGAACTTCCTAAACAATTCTGACTTCTGAGCAGCTGGGATAAACTTGTCGCTAAAGCGAGCCTTAAACTGATCCCAAGTAACTTGATCCTCTGGAGTGGCTGTCTTAATAGCATTCCACCAATTCATCGCTCGCCCTTGCAGCTGACGATACGCTAGCCTTCTCTTCATCGCATCCTCGATATCCAAGTCGTCGAAGAAGCGATCACAGCTATCCAACCAATCCTGAACATCTGTGGCCGACTCCGTTCCGTGGAACGGCTTCCCACCAAGGTTAGTGTAATCCTTGGACAGCTTGGCGAAATAGGCCCTAGGCGCCTGCACTACTGGACCACCACCATTACCAGGATTGGGAACTGCTCCCTGAACATCCCTAAGCATCTCTCTCATGAAGTTAGTGAACACCGTCCATATGTCAGGAACATTCCCATTATTGGTCCCTCTACCAGCACCCCTCGTATCTCGACTCATCGTTCAATCTGTAAAGAGAAAACGATTAACTATCTCCAAGGTGGTGCTAGTGCAGTACGACTTCATCCTTATACTACTAATAGTATATACATATATATAACTTTTAAAAACCAAAGTAATCACAAATACGAGCTCTCATATACGTATTATCTCCCTAGTGTATTTCCCTAGGTTAACTACGCAACCTAGAGCTCTGATACCAAATGTGATGGCCCGCCCCGCACCAACCGACATTTCCTCCAAAAGTGCGCTGTACACATGTCCAGTTAGCACGGGATGGTTGTCAGAAAGAAAGGAAGAAGACAAAGAATCAACAAAGAACGTGTAGAATGTCTCACAGCGCATGGAGCAAAATATAATAACAACATACTTGATATAAAACAGGTGAGACAGTGCATAAGCTGAAACAAACTGTCATATCAGTGGAAAATCCAAAATACAGCTTATGATCCAAAGCCAACATTATTACAACTTTTAAAAACTGTCTCAAAAAGCTAAGCAAGAATGGTACACTACTAATGCCCAAAGTAGTGACCACCAACGACACAGGGAGAATATCTATATATATCATACGTGGAAGCCTCCCGCTCGCCTCCGAATCAGCTACTCGCGCATCACCAGCTAACCTATCTCTAGTCTGCTCGTGAGAGCACCCAGAGTAATAAGAAGAGACATAAAACTCTGGGTCAGACAAAAAGTTTGGTATGAGCGATAAGCAACTAAACAGAACAATAACAGGTATACTAAACCATACCTGAACCTTGACCTGCAACCAAAGAGTTAGCACTACATACTGTACAACACTCTAGGGTGCCATAACAAATGATGTGAGGAATACAGGGGTGGGGGTGTGCATGTTATAATGATGGAAAACAATCAAGCATAGCAACCATCCTCACAACTCTCACTCAGTGCGTAAAGTATACGATATCCACCACTTCGATCACCCAATACTTTGCTATGATCACTCTGCCCCATGAAGTCACAACGGCTTCACTGCACTGATCCATAGCCACTAATCCTTCGCTATGTCCACTTTGCCCCATGGAGTTGTACACACCCCACTGCACTGGCTCATAGCCTTACTAATCCTTTACTATGTCCACTCTGCCCCATGGAGTCACAACGACTCCACTGCACTGGCTCATAGTCTTACTACGATCACTTTGCCCCTCGAGTCATGGTGACTCTACTGCACTGATACGTAGCCCATCATTCCTTTTCAGTGGTGGATCGAAGTTATGAACGTCGACAACTCCTTAGCACACGTACCGCAGCAAAGTCCAACCATGAAGTGAACTCATTGGATCCTAATTGGATCCTGAGCTCGAACTTCCATTTGGACTACCTTTGCATCTCGGGTTTTTGGTCATCACTGGATCGGTTCGGATCTCAGCCCTTCTTCTCTATCGGTTCAGATCGTTCTCTTCCAAGTGCTCCGGGTCGAGTCGTGGACTCCGATTCCTTTCGTAGTACATTGGTTCGGTTCAGGTGCTCTCTGGCGGGTCGGGTCGGGTAGATGCATCCTGATTCGGTTCGGTGTACCCTTGCTCCGATCCGATCCACTTCCCCTTCCTCTTCCGTTCCGATCCCCTTCTCTCCCCTTCAGTCGATCTGATCCCAGTTCAACCATTATGGTCTTCCTTTTTGCCAAACTTTCCCTTGTGCCAAGCCTCGGTTCGGTTCGGTGATCCCTTGCCCAGTCCACTATCCGGTCTGAGCCCATTCCCCCGATCCGATCTGAAAGCCTGCACCAATTTTCTGCAACTTTTTCCAGCATGTGTTTTACGCCATTCGACGGCATTTTTGACCACTCTAACTATCCTAATCAATCACAAAGCATACCATACTGTCATAGCAATAAGTAGAAGTGACCTCAAACACCAAAACATAATTATGATAGGTTAAAATGGATCAAACATAGCCAAAACCCCATATTTTCCCTTAAACATGTTCAAGCATAATTAACGATAGGATTAGTAAAACTTAACCAAATTAACCCAAGTTCATATCAGAGGTCTAAAACATCATTTAAGAATTTATAAGTATTTTTCCAGATTTTTATCATTTCTAATTTCACTAATCACCCTTAATTAACCATAGTTAGTGAGGAACTATGCAAATCTCTCACTTTAGCCACAAATAAACCTTAGATCTGAAATAAATCTCTGATATGGCATGAATACCAATGCGAAAAAGCAGCTCTAATCTTGATTTGGTGAAGATCTCCCTTGATTTGATGTTGCTAAGCTTAATCCTTGATTAGAAGTGATTTAGAGGTGATTTAGACGTTGGAGGCCATTTTTAGGGTTTCTTAGAGGTAAGTGGAGGCTAGAAAACTGAAATGGAATAAAACCCTAACTCTTTTCAGCCTCCCCATAACCCTAATCCCGAAATGGGTTATGGGCCCATTCTCTAATCACCCTATTTGGTCTGGTTAAACAGTTTTTCACCTTCCAAACCTTATTTCAGCCATATCTCCCAAACGGTAAGTCCGTTTCCCATATGTGACCACTCTACGGAAAGGTAAACCATCATCCGAAGCCAATGGAAGTTGTTTCAGGTCAAAACTCCTTTCCAATCAAAATTTATGGCCGAAACAAGATAAGCAAGGGGAAAAACGGTCATTTAAAAATCGACAAAAATCATGAATATGGGAAATGACCCCAATAGTCGTTTCCCAAAGTTACATGACCATATGACTTCGTATAAGAAAGAAATATTCTACGATCCTTCGATGCGTAAAATGCGGGTTGTTACAGAAAAGCAGAGAGTTAAGAGAATGAAGTTAGGGGTGAGAGAAGAAAGAAAGAAATATTAGAATAAGAAGAAGAACCAACACCACACAGAGTCTCACATCGTAGTGGAATATAATATAATACATAAACAACTTTATTGAGAGCTAAAACAGTACTTACAATCATCAAAGTGCAACAGTTAAAACAATCTTGACAGTTATAATAACTTGTCCTCAGATACAACAGACAGCGGAAGAATGCTATTTATATCCTGCGTCTGAACTCCTCCAACTCGTCTTTGGCTTTCATAGCATCCAGTAATAGAACCTGAAAAGACTCGATCTGACTCGAGCATTACAAACGCCACAGATCGGTCCGGTGAACTAGCATGAGAAAACTCACTAAGTTTTATAAGTAACATCCAATTTGCTTAACTTTAGAAAATCCTTTTGAAGGAAAGGATAATAGTAAGACTAGCCCACACATAAACGTGAACGATCTTTTTTACCTTACTATAACCCAAACCATTTTTGATATGGAAAATCCAGTGATATTATAATAGTGTCTATGTCAAATAAATAACCAAATACCAAAATACATGCATCTCACACTCTATATACATAGTATATAATCAAAAACACTCTATATACATAGTATATAATCAAAAACCATGGGGATCTAATTGTAGAATGGATTCCAACTATGACAAGGTATGGGACCACCTCCTAGTTAGTGTACTCAAGAGGGGATACACTAGGGTTCAACAAGAACATCTTGCAACCTGACCACACATGATAGGTCACTCATTCAGCTTGAGTGGACCGAATGTATTATCACCCACAGTTTTCGGCCGTCCAACCGTAATCGGTAAGATACAGAATCAATGAATAACAAATGAATTTTCTCTAGATCGGTGACAATACACCCTGCTTGGGTGCGACCCAACTAGCCATGTCGTCTGAACTAGCCATGTTGTCTGCCCGATTTTTGTCATTTCTTGGTTGTTGAGGCTTGAGGCTACGTTTGTCTTCTAGAACAGCATGCCATCATTAACTTTGAATGTCATATCGTCAAACCCGCCAAATCACAAATTGATTTCCGCAAAATTAATATGGGTATAAAGCTAAGAGAAACGAATTTCTCTGCCACCAAATGTAATTATGTTTGAGGTAATCAAACTATAATTTATTAGGCATAATCTATCAGACATTTGTCTATACAAGTCATCCAAGAACACGATGAACCGAAGACACCCGCCTACCGCATCCAAGGATCAGTAGCGAGTAGTCCTTGCAAATCTGCAAAATCTCACTTACGACGGAATCACATCAGAATCCTCTGGTTGCTCTGCAGAGAATATTCAACAAGTAATCCTTCCGCTTATGAAGATCAACAGTCTTCAATTGCTCCATCTTGATGATCATCTTCCACGTTTTCATATCTGCTAGTCGGAATGGTTTTCGAATATAGTTTCGATCCGGCTTTTTCGAATCAACAATAGTATTAGCCAGATTTGATAGTCGGTTATTTAACTATCAAATAAACAAACATTCATCCATATAAAGAAAATGAATTCACTGATTCAATACCTATCATCATTGGCCTCTTTAATTAACCATTGATTAATTAATCTTCTAAAATATTTAATCTTTCAACATTCGGAAACATGTCCATTTTTATTTTACTATTCAATTTAAAACACCGTCTTTAAAACATTAACATTTATTAACTTGCTTCATTTATCAAACCCTCGCTATCGAACCTGACCATTCCTTAGTCAACAATGAAGTCAATTAAGTTTAGGTATAATTACCTCTCAGACCTTAACTAGACAACCTTACTAACTTCGAAATAGACAGAGTTCATAACAGGAATCTACTTCATCCACGACATAACATTGATCATAATATAGCACTATAATCCGTGCTTTCAAAATATACTTTATTCGTCAATATTAATTAATAAATAATTAAATACTTAAATAAATAATTAAATCTTGGTAAAAATAGAAAGTGAATGTTATTTTCCCAAAATTCGACATAGTCGACTTCAATGTATAATTCCTTTATATTTATTTATAAATCGTTAAAATCTATGAATTATTCCATAGTGACTATTTGGAATTTTAATCTGCACACAACTTACAATTTATAAGCTAGAATCTTGATTTTTCTCTTTAATTAGAAAAATATAATCACATAGATTCAGAAGATTCTTTTTTCACTGAATCCGACTTATATCGGATCTCATATATTCAATTAAAGTTCAAAACTCAATATTAGGAACTACTGCGTCATTATGAGCTCATTTTAATTATATTATAAATTTTTATGTTCAAACTTCATTTTTAATAAATAAATTCGATATAGAAATCCATTAATATTATCAAATCAATATTTAAACTAGATTTAAATATTTGTAATTAACGTTCAAAAATCTAGGACGTTACAGTTCATAAATTGAACCAAGCTGCATGCCATGAATCTCTGATGCAAGATTACTTAATGACAACTGCACTAGCGGACCTGAAATGTTTCGCAGCAGATACAGGATGATGAGAGATCTATTTCTTCAAATCCTGGAAGGTATTCAAGGTAACAATAAATACTTTAAGTATAATCAAAATGCATCAAAGACATGGGGGATCACCGGTGAATAGAAAATGACGACCACTATGAGAATGTTAGCTTATGGCACTCCTACAGATGCATTGGACGATGCATACCGAATTGCAGAGAGCATGACACTTGAAACACTTGAAAAATTCTGCCAAGCTAAAGTGGATGTCTAGGGGGAGTACTTACGGTCCCCGAACGAAGTCGATATAGTGTGCATAAGAGAAATGCATGGAAGAAGGGAATGGCCGGGCATGTTGGGAAGTCTGGGCTATATGCATTGAGAATGGAAGAATTGCCCTAAGGCATTACAAGTTCGTACAATGGTAAGGAAAGGTGACCAACAATCATTTTGGAAGCCGTAGCATTGTAAGATTTGTGGATATGGCATGCTTTCTTCGGAGTGCCCGGTTCAAAAATGTTAAAGAAATATCTCATCTGTTTAATGATATAGCTCAAGTTCAAGTACCTAATGTAACATTTATCATTGGGAAAAATACTTATAGCCATGGCTATTACCTAGGTGATGGCATTTACCCGAAAAAGAGCATCATTGTTAAAACATGTCCAAGTCCATTAACACCTAAACAGGAGAAGTTCACGGCGATGTAGGAGTGACAAAGAAAAGATGTAGAACGAGCTTTTAGTTTTTTACAGTCTAGGTTTGCAATGATCAGTAATCCATGTCATTTGTGGTCTAAGAAAAGATGTCTACAATCATGTTTGCCTACATTGTTCTACACAACATGATAATTGAGGATGAAAGAGATATGGATGATGTGCAATAACACTACAAATAGGTAGGTGCTTTGCAACCACTCGATGTATTCCAATACAACACACAAATAACAGAAGAGGAATTCAACATTCATTTAAACCAACAGCTTTCGTTTAGAGATGCATAACTCCATAATAGGCTGCAGAAAGATCTTATGAATCATATATGGAACCATTATGGGGATAATTAGTTATTATAATGCATTTACGTTGTTGTATGCTTCTCCGAACTTGTGTTTTATTTTATGATTGTATGAAATTATGCAGTGATTATGATTTAGTGCTTTATTTAAACATAAGCAGTCTATTGTACTTGTAAGTGTTATTAAGCAACTAGTATTAAAACATCTAAAGTTATCAGATAATGGGAAAATTAGGAAAATAAATAAAACATGCATTCCAGTATAAGTAAATATAGTCGTTGTAATTGTATTATGACCGTTTTATAGCCGTTGGAAGAAAATATGACCGTTTTGTATTCGTTGGAGGAAAGTATGATCGTTGCATAACCGTTCGGGGAGTAAAAACAACTGGATTTTGGGTGTTGTGGGGGTGAGGAGGGAGAGCGCTGTAATTATCGACGCTCTATGGTTGAGTTTCGATAGTTTTGGCGCTTGGGGCCAAATCCAAATTCAGGATTGGCCTCTGAATATTAATCTTATTATTACGTCCCTCAACCTTAATTTGTTGGGACCATTTGAAGCTTCGATTAAGAATTAAGAATATGAATTGGCAACTGTTAGAGTTGCTCTTACATAAGCTTTTGCCATTGGGTACAAGTCTGAAAAAGTTAAGCAAAGTGGCTCTAAATTGCATAATATCGGTTCATATGGCATGTACTATATATATATATATATATTTTGCTACGGCATGTGCTTCACACGTAATCATGTTATATGTTTTGCATATGAATTGCTTTTCGTAAACCAACTGTATATGTTTAACATATTTAAGAATAATGATCAACATGAATATTTAGTTAGCTTTTTCTATCAAAATTACATGTTGTCAGCTTGAATACTTACTTCTAAGTTGCAATATCTTTTCTAGTTAATTTTAAATTTTATTTGTATTATTAATTAGTAAAGGTTGATCTTGTAATAGAATTTTGTTAGATCTATTTGAAAATAATGTTGAAATTTCTTGTTATTTGGTGGAACATAGTTTGAATTTGTAAAGAAAATGTAATTATTAGATTTGATTTTTAAGGGATATTATAGGGAATTGGTTAGATATGTCTAAAGCAATTGTAAGTAGATTTTATCATCTAGTTTATTGGGAAGATCACATGAAATAACAATTTAATATTTAAAATTTTACATTTAAGGGTATTTTGGAAAGTGTGTGGTCAAACCAAAAGTTTGTGCTTTCAAGACAACTATTAATGGTAAATGTAAAAATATCATTAAGTTTTATGTTTTCCACGCATTCCCCAAAGAACTTACAATGACAAAATTTAAATTAAGAACTTTAAATCAGCATGACATAACAAAATCAATACTTAAATCTCATCACAATACTAAAAAGAGGCATGTTCCGAACTTTGATATTTTCTTAATGTTGTCCTTTTGTTAACAAATAAATTTCTGCATTTTCTCTTGGCTTCTAAGCTTTCAATGAATTATATATTTTTTCATGAAAAAATTAGAAGTGACACACTTGCCTGATTACATTCAAAATTCTTATTAAATAGCTGAATGGCATGCATACCAACTTCAATACTCTATTTATGTCTTTATTACTTAATTTAAATCTCATAGTATTGAGACTGTTGCTCACATCATTAAGATATGTTTTTATTACCATTTTCTTTAAATCTTACTCTACCCACCCAACCTCTTCTCTTCTTTAACTCTGCAGCCTCTTAAAAAAAATCCCTGCTAGGAAGAAAATATGATCTTGATTAAAAGATTATATTTAACAATATGTTCCTACATAAAATTACCTACTAGAAAGAGACCTAGATGATTTTTGCCATGTAAGAAAAGAGACCTGCATTAGTAAATGATTTCCCAAAACGTGCATAGGGTGCCAAGAGACACACTAAGGCAATGTCGACTACGACCCTTCTAAAAGATCGGCTGAATAAAGCTCAAAGTCTACCCAAAAACCCTTTCCTCTCTCTAGGACATAAACAAATATTGCATGGCATGAATCATTGAAAATCAAATTGTTCTAAAAATTGGATCAAATTCAACTTTTCTAACATGCCCTCTATGGATAAGTCTTAATTGATATGAAATCCATAAGCGAGCAGGAAAAATCCAATCATACAACTACTCGAGTAAGAAGGCTAACCATCAGTATGCATCAAATGTGCAAATATAAATGAAAATGCTTGCTGATAGGTCACCAGAGATTCAGAGGTAAATTTGATCAAGGTAGCACTTGGATTAAACTCCCTAACACTATATATTCATTCAACGGTGATTTCACATTCCATATAATTAAACTTGTCTTTCATTATAAGATGATTGTAATATCATTTAAGTCAAATTCCATTCGTACACAAAAGTGGAGTAACAAAAATTAGGTACCTTGATTTCTTTTTTTTAAATTAGGCCATGGCAAAACAAACAACTGGATATAAGCATGAAATCAATGACTCTTTAACTTTAAAAATCAATTCTTGACAACAGATATATAAGCATGCAAAAGAACTTATGTAAACTGCAAGTTGGCAAAGTGAGAACTTGCAATACGTTAATGTATCAATTTGTTTATGCAACTCTTTTATGTCCACTCCAAACTAGTGTTATCAAGACCGGACCCTACCGCGGTTGAACCGCGGTTAACCGTCGACCGTCTACCACCAAGGTCCGGAGAAGATTCAAGCCGTAAGTATGTCAGAACCGCCGATCCAACCTCTAAACCGCAGGTCAAACCGCTCAATTGGACCACTCAAACCTTCTTTTACTGGAAAATGCTTCGTCAAAGTTAATCTACCCACAAAAACTTAAACCTTAGATCTGAAATTTCTAGATCATCAGCCAATAAGCATCGTCAGGCGCCACCTCCAGCTTCGATCTGAAAATCTGGTGCTTAATCGTGGTCAACTGGTAACAATTTTCAGACTTATGAGTAATTACATCAATAATTGGATGTTAGATGAATTATGGGGTTAATTTTGTGCATAGATTTAACTGAGCGGTTGTAAAATGATAAAAGAGTCATTGAATTGGGTACGATTCCTTCTATTAGTTCATATCCCAGGGTCAAACTGAAACTAACAAGTGGAGCTAGTTATAATTCTTGAAATAATGCTAATCTCGTTCATTTTTTGAGCTGTTTAATGTATTATGATTCAACCTGGATGAACTTATTGTTTTGTAAATTAAGATTACAACCGTGTATTGATGTTATGGTATTCATCTAATATTCATGTTTTTATTTTTCGATGATGGTTTCATGCGACCTCCAATATTGATATATTCTACAATATTGAAATATTAGCTTGTTATTTTCTGCTGTTTTGTCTATTTAAAACGTATTAATTATAAAAAATAAAAAATAAGAAAAATGTACGGTTCCAACGGTCCGACTGGTTGGACCTTGAAAACCTTAAACCTTGGATCATCGCAGTTTGATCGACGATCCAGTCATGATAACATTGCTCCAAACCTTGTATTGCCTACGTTTATATCAAAAAGAATAACTATAATAAAATACACGAAAACTCTTTCTTCTGCTTTCGTGTAGCCTGTTGTCTATTGTTCCCCTTTTTCTTTTTGGCTTGCTCTAAGTATCGGCTCGGCTCTTGGCTATTGTTTTCAACCTAGAAATTTGGGTATGAAGTAGGAACTTGCGGTAGGTGATTTTATAATTTGGAGTACTTTTAACCGTCCTTGCCCTTCGATCATTGTTATTTCTATAGCTATTGGCAAGGCGATTTCTGATCCTCTATCTATTGTTCTTACCTGAACATTTTCTATTGAGGTTCATTTGGGGGATCTGAGTACTTTTGCTGCATTACTGCGACATTGGTACATGGTGGTTGAGGAGCTTTTCATGGAGTTGACTCCAGTGTACGCACGGTCTTTGGCTTCATATCCCTTTTTGGCTAGGTAGCCTGTTGTTGGTTCTAATTCTGGTTCTGGGGAAGCGCCAACTTCTAATGGCAAACATGGAAAAGGGGATTTCACAACTCCTTTTGTTTCCAGTCTGTCATTTAGGGGAGTTGATTTTTCTCCAGCTAAGCATGAGCTTCAGGCATCGCCCACTGATTTGTTGTTTTGCTCCTTGTTTTGCAGTGGATCTTATGGTCCACTCGCCTTCACTGGCCTATGTCTGGGAAGATCTCACATTGGGGAGGTGGTGGCGCTAATCCGATCTCTTCCTTCGATTGAGCCTTTGAAGGTTAGCCAAGTTAGCTCGGTCTTGGTGGATGATTCTGTTGGTAGTTTTTGCCCTGTTATGCGTAAGCGTCACCATCGACATAAATGCAGATCTGCTGTTTTAGTCGGCACTTCGGCGAAGACCGTTCTTGATTCTGAGTCGTTAGTTCTTTCTGGCTCTCGGCTTGTGTCAGGTTCTGGGTTAGCTGACCTCAACTGGCGATGTAGAGGCGATTATGAGACGTCAACATCGGTGTCTTGGGAAGTTGGCAATCTTTTTTTGCAGCCTCTCAAGCCTAGTGTAGCAAATGTGGCTGTTAGCAATTCGGAGGAGGACTGTGATCATGTTGCTTTGGGTCATTGGATTGCTCTTTATCGGTTTGCGATGACGAGGTTTTGGTTGGGGAGATGGATGTTGTTGGATTAGCATTGGCTAGATTGGAATCTTTTGATGGGGAAATGCACGTCCATGTTGGTCCCCGATGTATATGTGCTGTTATAGGAATAGAGAGACAAGTAAGTTTTTTTGAAAACATGAATTTTGGCTGCTTCTTTTCGGCTGTGCATGATTCAAAAAATTCTGGCACATCACTGAGGAATTCCTGTTGTTACCATGCTTTTCTAGTTTTTTTCCACTCAGCAGTATCCTTGTGCTCTACTATCTTTTTGCTTGCGCCTGTATATGGTACTGTTCTTTTTGGTGAAGGTGTGTTGGTTGTGCCATCTGTGCACGGTCTTGTTGAATTATGTGCTTTGTCTAGTTGTCAGTTCATCTCTTATGGCTTATCTAGCCTTTTGTGGCCTCTTGACTTTGTTTTTGTCAATTATCGTTCCTCTTTCTATTTTGGCAGCGTATTTCTTGAGATTCTTTTTTGCGTTAGATTTGACTTTCCAGCGGGAATGGTTATATGCTTCCAGCTAGTAGTTCAAACTTCTGCATGCTCTCCTTGTTTGGTTGTTGGGTTCATTGGCTGGTTTGTTGTGGGCCTATCTGTACTGGTTTATGTACACATTGGGCTTACTAGATGGGAGAGTCTTGACGAGGCCTTTATTGTGTCTTTGGAGACTCTATTTATATGGTTGCGCCTTGCGAGTTTTCAATGGTTTTATCTGATGCTTCATATGGTTTTCGGCTTATTGATCCTGAAGGACTTCATGTTGTAGACATATAGTGGATCCAGTCATGGTCCACTATCGATTTGCCAGGCGGATTGCCGACCGTTTAAGCCTTCACAATATGTGGCTAGTCTGAGATTGGGAACTTCACCTACTATGCTGGGCTGCAAATCATATGACAACTCGTCTTTGGTTAAGTTCACACAGGAACTGGGGGTGTGCAGCATTACATACCCTACATTTTTACCCTCCATATCACTTTCGGTTATCCTCCCATGTACATCACTAGTAGTTGTTGTTAACCCCGCTTCTGTCTTTTCTTCTATGCTTAGTTCGGAGTAGATATTCTCTCCTCCTCTCTCCTCTCTCCTTTCCTCTTCTTAGTAAGGCTGAGATAACAATCATTAATGATTGCTTATCTTGTCTTACTAAGAATTCCTATCCCTCTAGGTCTAGCATTTCTGTGTCTGCTCTAGCCTGCAGTGCAAGTCGCACTCTGAAGTTTTCAGTTTTCACTAGTTAGGCCGAAATTCCGAGCATCGCGTCGTAGTCTAGGAACGGTCCCTCGCACCCCTGCACCATTCGCAAACGCTCTATAGCGACGTTCGAGCAGATCGTTAGATCTACTCGACATACGCTATATTTTGTCTGAGCTATGCTTTGTGTCTCCTTTCTATCTCCTTCCGCCTGTGTGTCTTCTTTTTGTGTTTTGCTCTTGATGGCGAATTTCCTTTTCTGGAACATTCGAGGTATAGGTAATGATGCATCGATCGCTAGACTCAAGCGCATGGTTAAGAAGAACTCTATCTGCTTAATAGCGCTTCTGGAACTATTAGTGGGACCAGAGGCGATCACCAAAGTCGTTTTATCTCTTGGCTTTGGTGGTGCCTTAGCCAACATGTCCGACAAGGTTTGGATCGTTTATTCTAATGGCGCTGTCGTCCACCCTGTATTCGATTCAAATCAACTGATCTCAGTGGCTTGTTCGATTTCCTCGTTCTCCTCTTCCTTTCTGTTCTCTGCAGTATACGCTAAGTGAGAGATTAGACCTTTGGTCCGATATACTCTCTCTATCCGACTTAGGCTTTCAGATTTCAGTCTTGGGTAGCGACATTAATGTTGCCGCCAGTAAATCTGAAAAACATGGAGGCAATGTCATCAACCGAATGGCAGTTGCGGATTTCAATGCCATCATCATCAGTTCAGGCCTTTCTGAAATTTCTTTTGTAGGCTCGGCCTTTACTTGGTGTAACAACCTAGACAGACCAAACTGCATTCTCTCCATGCTTGAAAGAATCTTCACTTCTGAAGGGTGGTTCAGCCTACCCTTCACATTCTCTATCTCCCATCTGCATCGTACTTTATCGTACCATGCTCCCTTACTACTTTACTGTTCTCCCCTTTCCCTATCCGGCCCGTCCTCCTTTAGATTCTAGAGTATGTGGAGATCTAACCATACATTCCATAGTGTCGTGGAAGACTCCTGGAACTCCCTAATGCATGGCCCCCCATGTGTGGTGTTTTATCGTAAGATGAAGCGTCTCAAGGCTTGCCTTAAGGCATGGAATATTCTTGTTTTCTTGAATATCCTCAACCATGTTCGGGCAACCGAAGAAATTCTTGTTCTGGAAGAGGCGTCTTTTGATGAGGATCCTTCTTCTGTCAACACGGAGGCATGGGCGATGGACCAACTTGCCTTCTCATCAGAGCTTCGTATTGAGCATGACCATCTTCGCCAAAAGGCGAGGATCAAATGGATTGTTGAAGGAGTTACAAACTCCAAGTTTTTTCACTCTTCTATCTGTAAGAATAATAGTCTTCTCACGATTCTCTAGATCCAGAGCCCTGATCTCTCTATGGCTTCTACCCCGGATGAAGTCAAAGAAACTATTCTATCCCATTTCCAGTCCTTCCTTAGCTCTCCCTCTGTATCTGTTTCTGACCTGTCTCTATTCGCTTTTATTCCTAGACTAGTTCTCCCTTCGGATAGCTCCGATGTTACTGCTCCGTCTACCTCAGATGAAATACGTGCTTGTGTATTTGCTCTAAGCAAGGACAACGCGAGTGGGCCAGATGGTTTCAATGGGGACTTTTACAAGAGTGTGTGGCTGGTTATTCAGGCGGACTTTTGTCTTGCTGTTCAGTCCTTCTTCTCAGGTGGAGGTCGAGATCTTTGGACCTCCACCAACTTAGTGCTAATCCCTAAATGTGAACATCCTAGCTCTTGTTCTTATTTCCACCCGATCAACTTGTGTAATTTATCAAACAAGGTCATCTCTAAGGTTCTAACCTCTAGGTTAGCACCTTTTCTCAAGCGTTTTATATCTTCTTCGCAGGTTGGGTTTGTTAAAGGACCTTTGATCATTGATAACTTCTTGTTAGCCCAGGATCTGGTCTCTCATATCGATAAGAAGGTCCGAGGCTCAAATGTGATTGTTAAGATGGATATAGCTAAGGCTTATGACCGCATGTCTTGATTCTTAATCATTAAGATTCTGAGGGCTTTCGGATTTCCGGAACCCCTTATCGATGTTGTTTGGAGGCTCATCTCCAATTGTTGGTTTTCCATTCCCATCGATGGATCGACTACCGATTTTTTCAGGTCTAGAATGGGTCTTCGACAAGGAGACCCTCTCTCTCCTTCTATGTTCGTCATTGCTGCAGAGTTTTCATTCACAGACTACACTTTCAAACAATAGCTCGGCAGATTCATAGGTTCGGCATCCTTAGGGGCTGTCCTCTCATCTCTTCCTTGTCTTTCGCTGACGACATCATCATTTTTACTAATGGTTGTCATAGATCTATTCGTAGCCTGGTGTGTCTTATCCGGTAGTATGAAGATGCTCGGGGCAACTCGTTAACAAATCTAAAACCTGCTTCGTGCCCGCGAAAGACCTGACTCGGTCAGATCGACCTATACTAGTTTCAAGGAGACCTCGCTTCCGCTTCCTTACCTCGGTATTGTATTATATCGAGGCAGGAAGCTTAATGCCATCTTTGATCCCCTCACTGACAAAGTTAGGGGTAAGATCGTTCGTTGGAATGCTATCCTCCTCTCTGAGGCTAGCAGACTGGTTCTTATTAAGTTTGTCCTTGACTCTATGGGATCTCATATCTTTGTTGCGATGACTCTCACTACTTCCTTCTTTCGTTCTTTCCGATATTTGGCTTCTTCCTTTTTCTGGGGAAAAAAGGATAACGCTTCTCAACACCATTGGATTTCTTAGAACTCCGTTTGTCATCCCAAAAGCAAACGAGGTCTGGGTCTCTGCATTCCTAAGGACATCTGTTCGGCTTTTGCTTGCAAGCTATGGGTGAGGTTTGGAATGAACAACTCCCTCTGGACGACGTTCCTTCGAGTTAAGCATCATAGGCTTTTTGGGTCGAATTTCACCAGTATCCCATCCTACGCTAGTGAGACGTGGAAAAGGATGCAATCTGTGAATGCCATAACAGATGCTCGTAGTAATGGGACCGTTTGGGACGACAATCCATTCTTCATTAAAACGACGTGGCATTCGGTGAGGGATCCTGGTCCACGTCTCAATCTTTTCTCTTACATAAGGAATCTTTGGATTCCACCTAAGGTTTCTTTGTTTATGTGGAGAACCTTGCATGAAGGGTTATGAGAACCTCCAGCGAATCGGCAACCCTTTCGTGTCCCATTGCAGGTGTTGCAGCACTGGATACTCGGAATCCTCTTTCCATTTGTTATTCTCTGATACTTATGCCGTGTTTGTTTGGAATTACTTCGGGAATCTGATGGGTTTCCAAGGTAATGCCACCTCGCTTGAAGGTTCACTGAGATTCTGGTGGTCCGATGTCTCAGGTAAATCTTTCAGCTCGACCCTGCTTCATCTACTCCCCTGTCTTGTTTGCTGGCACATTTGATGCTCACGGAATAAGGCAATTTTTGATGAAGTGGCTGTGGGTCCTCCTAACATTATTCGAAGAGTAAGGAACAATGTTTTGTTTGCTTTTTGAGGTAGGCCTTTCAGCGGAGTTATTGGCTCTCGGTTTGGGAGTTTAGCTGTTACCTTTGATGTCTCATCGGTTTCGGCCACTTCCAGGGCAGGCATTGGTTGAGTGTTGCTTCTACTGCCACTTTTTCGCACTACCCCCTCATTGATCTTATTCCATTTACTAGTTATGCAGGATCTGGATTATAGGTTATTGGCATTGGTCTGTCTAGACAAGGGTTCGTGATTTCATAGATTTTACCTCGGGAGTTTACTGGAGCATGACCTGGTTTATAGGATGGTCTGGACAGGCTAAGCTGATGGGACATGAGCTTTTGATTGGAGTAGGCTGGCTTGGACTTCCATCTTCTCAGGATGAGGTGTTATTCAGCTCTATCGGACCCTATGTCTTGGGGGGTTTTGGACGTCTTCTGCTACTCTTCTATGCAGAGTCTGGTGCCCTTCCGCTTATCTTAGAGTTCCTTTATATTTAGAGATCATGCTCACTTCTACCCACCTTCACAGGCTCTGATAGCTTGTTTCCTTCTTATTTTTATTTCAGATTTGTATTTTTCACTATTTTGGCAAAGGTTTTGTAGTTATCTATAAACTACAAACCTGTTTTTGTAAGCCATTGGAGGAAGGCTATTTTTCTCCATATTAGTATATACTTTTCTTTTGTAAAAAAATAAAAAATACACCAAAATAGAAGAAAGACATGATTTGACGTAAAAATGAAATTTACCTATTGATGTCTGAAATGAAGGCAAAGGTAACAAAGGTAATGGCTAGCCCTTTGGTTCCAAACCAACCAACACATCCAACCTTTGGAACTTAACAAAAACCTAAATAAAATCGAGCCAAAACATCAACTACTCTGCTTCCTTGAAAGTAGCACGAGGATTCCTCATGCTTCTATCACCCAAACAATCCTTCAAACTTGCCTGATTGGGGAAGAGAAAATGCTGAATCCACTGATGAGATTCTCGTTGAGAATCTAGAAAGAAATAAGGGAGATGTAAGGCATGGTTGATCGGATTGCATGGTCATCGCCTTGGGCAAAGCCGCCTACGACGTAAGCAAGCGGAAGGAAGAGTCCAACAACAATATTGAGTATGACGTAAAGTCTGAAGAAGGTAGAGCCTTGGTAGATCTTAAAGGATGTGAGGGTAGAGGATGGGTGTAACATCCCATGTCCGTTAATGTCACTCACAAAGTGAAGGCATTAACTTCCATGAAGCATTATAAGTAAACAGAACAGAATATTACAAGACAGATACATAAAGTAGTATTTGAAAAAAATTATAATTTTGTTACAGCAGAAACAATAGTTTGGTTACATCTTTCAAAACCACAATCTCGGAATTCAAGTAGATAAATATCAGTCTTGTACAAAAGCCTTCAGAGCACGTAATTTTAAAGCCATAATCCCCAATAGAAAATTCCATAAATAAGTAGAATCAAAGCCAAGCAATACTTCAAGTACTCTAGCACTTCAAGCAGAGAAAAATCTAAGTCAAGCTCTTACGTTCCCAACCTGAGTACCTGGGGGGTGGGGGCGGAAGAAAAGAGGCGAAACAAACTAGGTCAGACATACGTCTGGTGAGTCCAGTGACTTCCATCATATAAACAGATAATGGTATCATGACATGTAAATAATACTGGATGAGAGATAGCCGTAACAGGAGTAGCAAGTTAACAGAATAAACAGAATGATATAGGCTAAGTTAAGCTCCTTACTTAGTTTTCACTTCTCTGCACTAATACTAGTATAACAGAATTAGGTGTTGTCCTATTGTCTAGACAGAAAACAGAATGGTCTCTTCAAGAACACGATGCTATAAATGGGCCATTACTACCCGAATGGAGACAGATGGTACAGAAACAGAATCAGGAATGAAATCAGAGACAGAAACAGAATAATCCATATGGAAATAAAATATTATAGTTAGGTGTACACTATTAGCGGGCGTTTACCACCCTAAAATATGGTACCATACAGAAACAGACAGGTGTTACCACCCCAACAGAAACAGGCAGTACCCCAACAGAAACAGACAGAACTAAGTGTACCCTAAATTCTACCCCAAGCGATCTGCTCCCTAATAAATAAATACCATGTGCCGGCCCCACAGAAGGGTGTATCACTCCCTAAAGTGGCAACCTATAGACACAGACCTATTTACAGATGCTATAAATTTATATTCTATTGAATATAAATCGATTGTAAAACGATTATAATATTTCAATGTGAAATATATCCTACTTGAAAATAAGATGGGATTTGGAAAATGATTATAATGAGTGGATATGAAACATATTCTATTAGAATATATATTGATTTTGAATAAAATCAACGTTGAAATAACTATAAACCTTTGGTATGAAGTATATTCTACTTGAATATAAATCGAGTTTGAAATATTATATGATTATAATATACTGATATGGAAAAGTATTCTACTTTGGGATATAAATCAGTTTTGAAATGATTGCGATATTTTTATATGAAACTATATTCTATTTTGAATATAAATTGAGTTCGTAGCAAACATGATATTTTGATATGAAAGTGAACCTTGTGAAAAGTAAAAGAACCGACCGATGTCAAAAATGTAAACATTTGGTTGTTAAAGAGACCGAAGTCGGTATTGTCATACTCTCTGCCAATATCGGTACCACTTTAACAACTGTGCACGTGGTGGAGAATCCAGAAATGAAGTAGGATGGTATGGAGGCGATTACTGGAATTGAAGAAAGAGAACATATTGGATGGCCTTGACCTTCGGGTTATAATTTAAATGACTAAAACAGGAGCTATACTGTGACTAAGTGAGATAGCATCTCTGATCGGACACGCTCCTTCGATACCATCTATATTATACTGTGATCGATTTGGGGTGCCCCTTGATATGGGAGTGTGTTCCGAGGTGGGTGGTAGTTGCAGTAATGCGTTACCATCAGTGCTGGAGTGCAAATGGTAGAATCCAACCCTGGGTATTGCCTCGAGTGCCTTGTCATATTTATCTTGATCGAGCCCCTACGATTTTGATTTGACGTTGTTGTATCGCGGCGCATCCCTACCTACCAACATACTGGTGTTGTATATGTAATGTGTACGACAATATCTGTAAACGGCGTAAGGGTAAAAATGTAATCCCGCTTACACTATTTTTATTATATTTACTTTACTGAATAGACACTATCATAATAGCGTATTATATTATGTATGTAAATAGTTTAACGGATCCTTAAGAGATGGAAAAATCCTGTAACAGCTCTTGAGTTACTGCACCCTTAACACACATGTTATTTCACATTTTAATTTGGCTAATATGAGAATGATTTAGTTTTGATCCGAGTGTTTGTTGTGTTTCTTTTATGCAATACGCTCGGGTCAGATTCGAGTTTCTGTTAGTGAAGATTGCAATAGCTTGGAGGATGTAGACGAAGATTTGTTATATATCCATTATATACATGTATTTCCACTGCACTTTGTTTCTGCTGCTTGTGTGTGTGTATATATATATATTTCTATGTGTGTGTAACTCAGATAATCATTGCATATTATAGTCTTATGTATATATTTTAACTGCTTTTGAACTGTTAATTATTTATTATATGTTGTCCTTCCGCTGTTGTGATAACCCCAAACTCCCGTGTCACGGAAGCAAGGATAATCATTGGAATATAACATATTTATCACAACAGTAGATTACTGATAACATCATAACACATGAAATCATAGGATAATATCATCATAGCAGCGGAATTAAAAATGCCATCAACATCTGAGTCGCACAGACATAGGATACAACTTAGTACATAAGAAGTCTCAGCAAATAGAAATAAGTCTAAGACATACTCAAGTTCAGCATAGATAAATGATGTCTAAATGTTCCAAAATAGAAATAAAAGATAGATATAATCTTCATCTTCTGCCAAAGAGCATAGTCCACTTCAGTACATATCCAAAATAAGCCTATTACCTGTCACCTGTCACCTGTCACTTAACTTATCTAATAATAAGGCTAATCATAGGACCACGCCGATAACGCGGAATGGGTTTAGTCCATTGGATTGCCAGTGCGTAAAATAAGTAAATTCTTTTAAACAACGCAATGATTTTTAGAAAAATGAAACCATTATAAGATTCAAGTCCATCAGACAATGCATTGCAAATTGGAGGATAGAGTTTTACCTTATAATGATCAAACATGATTGATACATATAAAACTTGATATTATTATTAGTGTATAATCAGTTTAAAACACTTTCAAAGTAAATGTATCAATCCTAGACAGCATAGCTACCATATACTATGTCGCCATATATAAGTTTACAATCAAATATGTAATGTCATATTGGAAATTGGGATTCCATCATGAGTCGAGGCTAGGAATTATCCTCACCGATTTCGAGACAATCTAGCAAATGCCTTGGGACTCGGACACGGGCGAGCCCTGGTTAGTGGTAGGGCCGGTCCACAAATACTTTAGTGGATTAGTTATGCATGAACAATACATTTCGCGGTCCTATTGGATCTATCACTTGGCCAGCAGCGACCAATATCCGAGGGCCCTCAAAATCCATCATCCACATAAGTAAAATGTCTGGGCTCCATACTGACACCACTTCTAGCTAAAAAGAAACAAAAGTCCTCCCTATGGTCCTCATTCCGTTTTTAACTTATACCGGGGTGTGAGGCTCGTGAAGTAACGTTATACGCAAAGCTATGCTAAATAAAGCTGTGCTTTGATCATCAACCACAAGGCTCTGCTTTTCAACAAAAGTCTTGATCATTTGCATCTTAGCATGCCACATTGGTAATTCACGCCATGCGAATGATATCTATCAATATATAAACTCTAAGCTCGTACGTCTCAGAGAAGGGTGTTAAGTAAGAGAATAAATTCTCTGCCACCAAACAGATATATATTAAATAGAAATCAATTCACACGGAATGAAATCCAATGTCAGACATACATCCATTTACAAGTCCGTTCTAGGTCTAAACGAAACCGGAGACACCTTATTCCTCGTCTCGTATGTCCAATACGGAAGAGAAGTTCTCGCATATCCGGACAATCAACAAGTACGTCCGTACAACTACCACTTTAACCCTTTTAAGGCAGCAACTCTGATCAAAGACATTAGTAGTCGTCTATTTGATGTGAAGATCGTCGGTCTTCAACCACCGTCTTCAATGTCGTCGATATTAAATCGTCGCATAATTATTTGAAATGAGATTGAACTCGGTATTTTCAAATAATTCTCAAATATATATAATTCAAATCGTTTTATATCGTTAATACTATTTTATAACGATTTATTACTATTTTTATTTATATAAAAATAGCCTATTTAATTCAAACGACGTTTTAGGTCATTACGTGGCCCTGGCGCTGTTTTCATCCAAATTTGAATTACACATTTCTCGAAATCTAACTGTTGGATCTTAACAAACTTAATATCGTTGGAAAGATCTTTCCAAAGCGAACCTAATGGTTCCAGTTTTGGAAAAATCCGACGGTCGGATCTTTCGGTATAATTATTTAAAGTTATGATTGCCGAAACGTGAACTACTCACGCGATTTGTTTAATTTTAATTTATATTATATATATATATATATATATATATATATATATATATATCGTTCGATGATTTCACTGACATGTTTAAAGTGATGTTTTCAACAAACGAAACATATATTAACATGTAAACATTTTCCTATTTTACCAACATGTTAATGACAAGTTCCATTTTAATATATCATTCTTTTTAATCTAAATGAACATGTAAAATGTAATATTTTTTATTACAAATCCTATTTTAACATATTATTCTTTTTAGCTAAATGAACATGTAAAATGTAACATTTTTATTGAAACTAAATATACATTAAAAATGTCCTTTTTAATGTCTACTCAATTTCTAATGAATATCTCATTTTAAATAATGAAACATTTTTAATGAAACTAGGTGTACATTAAAAATGTCCTTCTTAAATTCTAGACATTTTCTAATGAATATGTCATTTTTAATAATGAATCAAAACACACATTAAAATTGTCATTTTTAATGTTTCAACATTTTTCCCTAAACATGATTCTTTTCATAATGAATCTAAATATACATTGAAATTTATCATTTTTAATGTTTCAATATTTTTCATAAACATGTCTCTTTTTAATAATTCATATATATATATATACAATAAAAAGTAATTTTATTGTATAACCAATTTTGTTCATTTTCTATGATTAATATATATACAATAAAAAAAGTAATTTTATTGTATAACCAATTTGTCCATTTTCTATTATTGATATATATACAATAAAAAAATTATTGTATAACCAATTTTGTCCGTTTTCTATAATTAATATATATACAATAAAAAAAAGTAATTTTATTGTATAACCAGCTTTGTCCATGTTCTAGGTTTAATATATATACAATAAAAAAAGTAATTTTCTTGTATAACCAATTTTGTCCATTTTCTATGATTAACATGTATACAATAAAAAAAGTAATTTTATTGTATAACCAATTTTGTCCATTTTCTATGATTAATATATATACAATAAAAAAAGTAATTTTATTGTATAATCAATTTTGTCCATTTTCTATGATTAATACAATAAAAAAAGTAATTTTATTGTATAACCAAATTTGTCCATTTTCTATGATTAATATATATACAATAAAAAAGTAATTTTATTGTATAACCGATTTTGTCCACTTTCTATGTTTAATATATACAATAAAAAAAGTAATTTTCTTGTATAACCAATTTTGTCCTTAATATATATATACAATAAAAAAAGAAATTTTATTGTATGACCAATTTTGTCCATTTTCTATGATTAATATATATATTAAAAAAAAGTTATTTTATTGTATAACCAATTTTGTCCATTTTCTATGATTAATATATATACAATAAAAAAAGTAATTCTATTGTATAACCAATTTTGTCAATTTTCTATGTTTAATATATATATATATATATAATAAAAAAGTAATTTTGTTGTATAACCAAATTTTCCATTTTCTATGATTAATATTTATACAGTAAAAAAAGTAATTTTATTGTATAACCAATTTTGTCCATTTTATATGATAAATATATATATAATAAAAAAAAATTATTGTATAACCAATTTTGTCCATTTTCTATGTTCACATATACAATAAAAAAGTAATTTTTTGTATAACCAATTTTGTCCATTTTCTATGATTAATATATAAGTAATTTTATTGTATAACCAATTTTGTCCATTTTCTATGATTAATATGTATACAATAAAAAAAGTAATTTTATTGTATAACCAATTTTGTCCATTTTCTATAATTAATATATATACAATAAAAAAAAGTAATTTTACTGTATAACCAATTTTTTCCATTTTCTATGTTTAATATATACACAATAAAAATAGTAATTTTATTGTATAACCAATTTTTCCATTTTCTATAATTAATATATATACAATAAAAAAAGTAATTTTATTGTATAACCAGTTTTTTCCATTTTCTATGTTCACATATACAATAAAAGGGATAATTTTATTATATGAACATTTCTAACAATTTCTATGTTTATCTATACAATAATAAAAAATATATTTTTATTGTATGACAAATTTAACAAATCCTATTATTGACATGTACAATAAAAATAATATTTTTACTGTATAACAAATTCTATGATTTGCATGTTACAATAAAAGGAATATTCTATTGTATAACAAATTCTATCATTTACATGTACAATAAAAAGAATATTTTTATTGTATAACAAATTATATCATTTACATGTACAAAAAAAAAGAATGTTTTTATTGTATAACAAATTCTACCATTTACATGTACAAAAAAAAAGAATGTTTTCATTGTATAACAAATTCTATCATTTACATGTACAAATTTTAAAAAAAAAATTATACAACAATTTCTATGTTACATATGTATAAATACAAAAAGAGAATTTTATTTATACAACAATTTCTATGTTTCATATGTATAAATAAAAAGGGAGAATTTTATTTATATAATAATTTCTATGTTTCATATGTATAGATAAAAACGGAGAATTTTATTTATACAACAATTTCTATGTTTCAGATGTATAAATAAAAAGGGAGAATTTTATTTATACAGCAATTTCTATGTTCTAAGATTCATGTATATACAATAAAAAGAGTATTTTATTGTATTAACAATTTTATCCAATTCTATCCTATCCAATTAGATCTAATGGATCACCACAAACAAAATCAATCAATCCAAATCTCAGAAAATCACACAACTGAATTTTAACTACGTTTACATAAAAATTTTCCAACGTAATAACAATTAATTTTAAATTTAAACAAGAGATCTCATAGTGCTTTGGAATTCCTCAAAAATTTTGGATCGATCTAAAATTCCTTGGTCGCTTCTAAAATGAAGTAAACTCCGCCACGATCCAAACGGTTCTTTTTTCAAGCGATTCTGATAACGTATGAACGAGTTATGAATTTTATTATGATAATAATATTGTAAATTTAAATTAATAAATTAATTAATTAAAAAAACTCACCTCCTTCTTCCTACAGAAACAAAGACTCAACCTTTTCCTTTAGTTTAGAACTAGGTTTAAACTTTTCGATCAAACCGCTAAGCTTCGTAACGATCAGACCACGCCACGTCGGAGAGGGAGGACGCGCATCCAGGGTGGACCTCACAATGGTCAACTCGATCAAACCCAGGGGTGCGGTGACAACGAGAATAGCGGGGCTTTCAAGCACTGGTGCGATCGAAATACAAAGTTCCAGAACTTCCACCGTACGGATGTGAAGAGCAGGAAAAGTGTAACGACCCGGAAAATCTGAACCAATTTAATTTTTTTTAAATTGGCTAATTTGGTGAATTTAAAATATTTAAAATAAATATTTTAAATAATGACGACGAAAAGTAAGTTTGAATCGACGTTTGAAAATAAATATAATTAATTCTAATTATAAACAAGGGCTGAAATGGCGCGGCAGTTTCAAAATTTTGAATTCAAACTTTGACTGACTGTACCGGGTGCAAAACAAAACGGATTTGAGTGAAACGAAAAATATTTAAATCTGTTAGTGAATATCTTTCTAAAGAATCTAAAAAATTGAAGTTTCGTAGCGGGAAGCAAAAGTTATGGCCAAATGAATTTTCAGAAAGGTCGCTATAGAGTTTAAATAGCCCGTGAAAATGGCCATTTTGCAGACGACTTCGGAATTCGACGAAACCACTTTTGTTGGATCCGGGATGTTAAATTATTGCTAGGATTCAATTTTCATAATTTTTGAAGCTAGTATGTGAGCGTGGCAAAGGAAAATGTGTTTGGTCGATTTCTATTAAATTGGATCGACCAGAAAAGGGCCATTTTTCAAACGGTCTCAGAATTCGATGAAACTAGTTTTGTTGGGACCGTATCGTCAAAACATGGCTAGATTTATTTTTCGGAAATTTTTAGAATCAGTATGTGGCCCCGGCAAATTGGAATGTATGTTCAAATCAAATATTGAATGTTTTATATTTTAATTTGAATGAAAACTGACTGAAACATTCGAATGGGCCTTCGAAACATATCCCATGGTGTCCGAAATGGGGGTATTTAGCTAGGGATGATAGTCGTTGGGTTTGGATTGGAGTTCGTATGAGATAAGAGGTATTTTTGGATTTTTAAAATTTATAAATAAAAGAATCTGATTGGCTGATACATTTCTCTCTCCCTGCTAATCTTTAGAAACGATCGGCGGAAATACGTTCTTCCCTTCTCTCCTCGATTCCTCTCAATCCACTCAAAATTAGACCTCCATCCTATTGGGGATTTTGTAGAGCTCGTCAAGATCTTCAAATCCATAGCAAGTTTGGATTTTTTTTTCATTAAGAAATTGGAGAGATTCGTCGCCTGGAAGTTTGGAGCTTCAACCCGCCGCCGCACCCTCCTCTGGCCGTCGAACTGGCCAACTCCTCCAGGCGCAGGTGCGCCGTTCCTCCCCCTCCGACACTGCAAAGGCCGATCGATGAATAGCTACACGGATTCGTAGAAAAATCGAAACCTTGTTTTGAACAAATCAGCTGAGGTACGACCTATTTTAAATGAACTATATTATAGCACTTTAAAGCACTACGGTTTTTGATTTCATTGTAAAAATCATATCTTTTTCGTTTTTTGACGAAACTCAGTGAAACAAGAGAAAGTGGACTCGTGTGGATGTCTTCTACATTCTAGAAGAGACCGCATATTTTTCTGAGCCATCTGCTATTTTTGGTGGAGTGGAACCCAATGTGAGATTTCTGAATTATAAACGATATGGAAAACGATGATGTATAAATTATATAGTCGATGTATGAGTTATATAAGCGTTGTACACCTCATGTATAAGCATTGTATAAGTTGTACGTTCGATGTATAAGTTATATATGCGTTGTAAAAAATTATATATGTGTTGAATAGAAATGAAATATACTTATATATATATATATACACGCCCCTCGTCCACAAACCATGGACGATATTTATTGGTTGTGATTGGTGTGAAAATTGGTTGATAGCGAATGGTTGATTAGAATTGTTTGTGGTTGAAAAATACCCGTTTGTGGTTGAGAATTATTTGGTTGAAACCACATAGGATTAGTTTGTGGAAAAGAAAAAAATATACATGCCGCCTGCGTGCGAACTAGATGCATGAAATCCCCATTGTCAAAAGCTGCGAGGCTTTAAGGTAGAGCGAGGAGCTGTACTTGGGACGACCCCGGTTTTAACTACCCTGCCGTTGTGCTGCCGAAATTTTGAATAATATTCATGTGTTAGAATTATTTTCATGTGTTGAAACTATATTCGTGTGTTGAATAGAAAACCTTCATGTGTTAAATAGAAATTCATTCGTTGAATAGAAATTCATGTGTTGAATGGTATTCGTGTTTTAAATAAATTGTTTTAACAATAAAAATCACCTTTTTATTTTATATAAACGAACTATAGAAAACCTTCATGTGTTGAATAGAAATTCATTCGTTGAATAGAAATTCATGTGTTGAATGGTATTCATGTTTTGAAATAAATTGTTTTATAATAAAAATCATATTTTTATCATCTATATGAACTATATAAAATAGTCGTTTTTTGAAAGAATTTTTTTTATAATAAAACTCATATTTTTATCATCTATATGAACTATATAAAATAGTCGTGTTTTGAAAGAAATTTTTTTATAATAAAAATCATATTTTTTATCATCTATATGAACTATATAAAATAGTCGTGTTTCGAAAGAAATTGTTTTATAATAAAAATCATATTTTTATCATCTATATGAACTATATAAAATAGTCGTGTTTTGAAATAAATAGTTTTACAATGAGAATCACATTTTTATTATATACATGAATTGTTGAAAATAGTGAAGTGTTGAAATAAAAGTCGGTTGGATAAAAATATCATTTTTATCAAATATATGAAAAGAATATCGTTTTGAAATCGAGGAACAGATTATATATATATAATTAAAATAAATCGAATAACGAAGCTGTAGTTCGTGTTTTGAAACCGTGATTTCAAACGATTAGTGCGGGAGATCCGACCATCGGATTTTCCCGAAACCGAAATCGTTGGGTTCGCTTTGGAAATATCTTTCCAACGACACCAACTTTGTAAAGATCCAACGGTTGGATTGTTTGGAATGTTTAATTCAAATCTGAAGAAAAACAACGCCAGAATCGATTATATATATATATATATATATAATTAAATTAAATCGAATAACGACGCTGTAGTTCGTATTTTGAAATCGAAACTTCAAACGATTGTACCGGGAGGTCCGACCGTCGGATTTTCCCAAAACTGGAACCGTTGGATTCGTTTTGAAAAGATCTTTCTAATGATATAAATTTTGTGAAGATCCGACGGTTAGATTTTCAGATCTGTGTAAATCAAATCTGAAGAAAATCAATGCCACGGCCGGATTATGGCCTGAAGCGTCGTTTAAATAAATAGGCTATTTTTAAATAAATAAAAATAGCGATAAATCATTATAAAATATTATAAACGATATGGAATGTGAAATTTAGAAACTAACTGAGGGTTAGCTAAGTCGAATGGTTTCCTGGGTTTTGATCTGATGTTGGTTTCGGCCTTCGCGGTTAATATTTGGGAAATCGTCCTCTTACTGATTTACGGTTAGTGACTGATGAATTGGAATGATGCGTATGCTGTGTTTGTGTAGCACTTGTTTATTATATACGCGAGTTGCTCAGAAAGAGAGTTTATCCCATTCTGAATAACTGAATCGACGATAAGAAGTCGAAGATGAATACGGTGGTTGAAGACCGGTGATCTTCACCTCGTTTGGATGGTAACTAATGTCCTGATTGGGAGGCATACTGAAATATGGATAATGGGTGGTGATTGTCCATACGTATGTGGAGATCGATGGATATGCGAGGTATATAGTGCCTCCGGTTTCGTTTAGACCCAGAACGGACTTGTAAATGGACTGTGTGTCTGACACTGGAATTCATTATGTGGGATTGATAGCCATCAGTTACATGGCGTGAATTGCCTGTGTGGCATGCTAAGATGCAGTGATCAAGGCTTCTATTGAAAAGCAAAGTCTTGTGGTTGATGATCAAAGCACCGCCTATGTGGCGTAGATTTGTGTATAACGGGAATTCGCGAGCCTCACACCCCGGTATGAACCAGAAACGGAAGAGGACCTCAGGGAGGACATGCGTTTCTTTCTAGTTAGAGGTGGTGTTGGTGCTTAAAACTGGCTAACATTCAGTCTATTTTTCACCTATGTGGTTGTTACTGTTGCGAGGCGCCTCGGTTATATCGGTCGATCTGGGACGGATGGAGTCATTCATTGGCTCATTTACACCCCCAAAGGGCGGGGAAACGCAGTGTTCAGGCATTTTAATCCACATCGGTGGACCGGCCCTGACGATCCAAGGGTTTGACTAAGTACTTGCCCTGAGACTCGGGCTAGACAGTCTTGAATTCGGTAAGGACTAACTTTTGCCTTGGTTCATGACGGAAATCCAATTTCCAAATACGACACCGTGCGATTTCGATTGCAAACCTATATTTGGCGACATAGTGGCATTGGACGCTCATGTCGTCTATGATTGATACTTATGATTTGAAATTGTTTTTGAAACATATAAACACTAGTAATATCAAATGCTTTTTTTTATTCGTATCAAGCATATTTTGGCCATTATAAGGTAAAAACTCCATCCTCCGGTTTGCGTTGCATTGTGTGATGGGAACTGAGTCTTATAATGGCTTCATTTTTATAAAAAGCATTGCGATGTTTAAAAGAATTACTTGTTTTAAAGCACTGGCAATCCAATGGAGCAAACCCGTTTTGTGAAAGTGGCGTGGTCATGTGATTTGCCATATTATAAATGTGTTAGGTAGATTTCTCATACCAGTCCCATGACTGACTCGTAGTTTGTTTACTTGCAAACTCGGGTGCCCCTTTTTCTGCATGGGCAGCCTTGTGTTCAAGTTTTAGCAGGCTATTTATGGATAGCTGGAGCTGAAGATGGATTCTATCATTTGTCTCTTTTTATGCTGCTCAGCTCCTATTGTACATATTATGTTTGTTCCCGCTGTAGACATTTATGTATTGCTGAACTGTATTTGTACTTAGTATGATCCTGTATACTGTGTAACTCTGATGATTACGTTTATCCAGTGTATTATTTGTTCATTATCTGGTGTATTTATTTAATTCTGTTCTTCTATTATCTGTTTATGTGTTATATTCCAAAGATTACCCTTAACACCATCGTACGGGGTTTTGGTGTCGTCACAACGTGGTATCAGAGCTTTGGTTAAGCTTAGTGCTGGAATCTAACATATTAACGAACTCGTCAGAAATAGAACCAGTAGAGTTCTAGGACGAGTAACTCCTTACAGATAGGATCAGTAATATCCTAGTATGAGTAAAGCAGAATGAAATACACCCCTACAGACACATTTACAATCAAGTATATGTTTCTATGTTTTGAAATATCCTTTCTGTTGACCTGAACTTTGTCTGCCATTTGCAGACGTACTGGAAAATGAGTGCCAGAAACAGAAGAAGTAATACTGACCCGAATATAGAAGCTCTGTTTATGAAGTACAGAAATCTGGGTGAAAACCGTTGTTAGGCGAAGAATCTATTATGAAAATACATGCTTGGATTCGTTCTGCTGAGAAAATCTTCGATGGTTTAAAGCTGAGAGATGACCAGAAGAGATTACTGGCATCTTGGGCACTCAAAGATGAAGCCTTGTTTTGGTGGGATTCGATTATTAAGAATAATCCAGAAGGTGATATCACCTGGGATAGATTCAAAGTGATTTTCCTAGAAAGATTTACTCCTCCTGAAGCAACTGAGCGATTATGTGATGAATTCTCTTATCTGATACAAGGAGATATGACCATTCCAGAATATCATAAGAGATTCAATGAACTTTCTCATTTTGCCCCTCATCTGATTCAAGATCCAAAGAGGAAGAATCTGAGGTTTATTCATGGTCTGCAAAGAAAATATCATAATAGTGTAATGAGGAATGTGAAGCTTCCTTTTTCAGAAATGATATACATGGCTTACCAGTATGAGGATCTCGACAAGAAAGGTATGTTGCGTTACGAAGAGGAAGTCAGTTCTAGTAATAAAGGTGAGTCTGGAACAGATCGTCCTGAGGCCAGTACAATGTCTGAGGTGAGTAAGAAGCCCAAAGTCAATCGAAAAAGGGCCAGATCTGAGAAAGAACCAGCAACAACGGCCACATGCTCTAACTATAATAAGCAAGGGCATTTGACCAGGAATTGCAAACCTGCAAAGAAGAAAAAGAAGTCTCATGATGAAAGGAAATGCCATAAGTGATACCAAGCAGGTCATATTGCACGGGAGTGCCAACTCTCAAAGAAATCTGAAGTAGTACATATAAATGAAGTGGTAGAAACTTCAGCACCCTCAGTTGTTCAGGAAAGGCCGGATGTTTTAGAAGGCATGCTAACTGTCAAAGATATTCCAGTTAAAGTACTGTTTGACACCGGCGCATCGCGATGCTTTGTTGCAAAGAATGCGGTTAAGAAATTAGATTTGAATTTGAAGAAGCTCAAAGAACCAATAACTGTCCATAATCCGGTTGGGGGTTCTCTCGATCTCATTTGGGTTTGTGGGGTGCCGGTTTCTTTTTCTCGTTATCGGTTCCCTACCATCGCAGTTGTCATGAATTTTACAGAGTTTGATCTTATCTTGGGGTTAGACTGGTTGACCAAATATGAAGCTGAGGTTAAATGCGCCGACAGAATCGTTAAGGCGAAGATTAAATCAGGTGATTATATAACCATTCCCTGTGAAGGTCAGAATTCTAATAGAAAAGACTTCTGGGCAGCTTTGGATGTTTCTCCCGCTCAAATAGAAAAAATCCCTGTAGTCACAGAGAATATTCCGGACCTCATCAAAGATATCCCTGTCGTAAAGAATTATGCAGATGTGTTCGAAGAAGTTGTCAGCTTACCTCCGCAGAGAGAAATCGATTTCAAGATTGATTTAATCCTGAATGCAAGGCCAGTAGTGCACGCTATTCGGAGAACGACTCTAAAGGAGAAAGAAGAACTAGACAATCAAACTCGACAACTTGTATGGAAGGGTCTGATCAGGCCTAGTTTCTCTGATTGGGGAGCAGCAGTGGTGTTTGTCCCAAAGTCTAACGGTACTCTGCGACTATGTGTGGATTATTGCGACTTGAAGAAGCAGACAATAAAGAATAAATATCCATTACCGCGAATCGATGATTTATTGGATCGTCTGAATCGAGCACAAGTATTTTCAAGGATGGACCCAGCTACAAGCTTCCATCAGCTTCGTATTGCCGAAGAGTGTGTTCCTATGACAACATTCAGAGGTCCAGACTTATTCTATGAGTGGTTGGTAATGTCGTTCGGCTTATGTAACGCTCCAGCATACTTCATCGATTTGATGAATCGAGTGTTCAGAGGAGTCTTGAATAAGTTTGTTCTGGTCTTTGTTGATGATATTCTAATCTTCTCTAAGTCAAAGGCCGAACATGAAAAACGTTTGGAGCAAGTTCTGGAAATTCTGAGAAGGAATGTATTGAAAGCTAAACTTTCCAAATGTATATTCTGGCAAGATGAAGTAAATTTTCTTGGCCACGTCGTATCAAAAGAGGGAATTGCTGTGGATCCAAGTAAAATCACCGCTATTCAAAGTTGGAAACAGCCTAATACTCCAACAGAAGTCCGAAGTTTTCTTGGATTGGCTAGTTATTACCAGAAGTTCGTTAAAGATTTTTCGAAGATATCTAGTTACTTAACAAAGCTTACAAAGAAGCACTCAAAATTCAAGTGGACTCCAGAATGTAAGGAGGTTTTTGAGGAGCTAAAGTTAAGATTAACAATGGCTCTCGATAATCGACGGCAATCAGGACCTAAAATTCTGGACAGATGCCTCTAGAGAAGGCCTTGGTGCAGTGTTAATGCAAAGAGGTCAAGTTGTTGCTTATGCAAGCCGCCAGCTGAAGCCACATGAAAAGAACTACGTCACTCGTGATCTTGAGTTGTTGGCTATCGTATTTGCTTTGAAAATCTGGAGGCATTATCTTTTGGGTGAGAAATTCGAACTGTTTACAGATCATCAGTCGCTAAAATATCTGTTGACCCAGAAAGACTTGAATCTGAGGCAGCAATGTTGGCTTGAGTTCCTTGTAGCATACGATTTTGAGATTTTGTACACTCCAGGGAAAGCCAATGTCGTGGCCGATGCGTTAAGTAGAAAGAATGAAATGATCGCCAGTTTTATTATTGGGACTTCTTTGATCGAAAAGATATATGCTCTCCAAAAAGACAACAAATTTATTAAAGGAATGAGCCATCGGATTCGTGAAGGCAATACTTCGGATTTCCAGCTCGATAGCGAAGGGATTCTGAGGTTACAAGGGAGAATTTGTGTTCCAAAAATTCCTAAACTCAGAAGAAATGTGCTTGATGAATGCCACAAATCTAAGCTCAGTATCCATTCAGGTGTGAGTAAAATGTATAACGATATCAAGCGAACATTCTGGTGGAAATCGTTGAAGAGAGACATCTCTATATATGTTAGAAGGTGCCCTACTTGCCAGCTAGTTAAAAGCGACCAACAGAAACTGGCTGGATTGTTGCAACCGCTGGACATCCCAGGTTGGAAGTGGGAACATATTTTCATGGACTTCATAGATGGTTTTCCCAGAACCAGGAAAGGAAATGACAGTATTTGGGTGATCATAGATCGCTTCACGAAGACCGCCCATTTCATACCTGTCAGATCAAACAGAATTGCCCAGAGTCTGGCGCAGATATATTTCAAGGAAATGGTTAGGCTACATGGAGTGCCGATCAGTATAGTTAGTGATAGATATCCAATATTTACTAGCAAATTCTGGGAGGCATTTCAAGTAGAACTGGGAACGAAGCTGAACTTGAGCACCGCTTATCATCCTCAGACAGATAGTCAGACTGAGAGGGTGAATCATATACTAGAAGATTTATTGCGGGCTTGTGTTCTAGATTTCGGTGGATCATGGGAAGACCATTTACATTTGGCGGAGTTCTCATGCAACAACAACTACCAAGCGAGCCTGACGATGTCACCATTCGAAGCATTGTATGGTAGAACGTGCCGATCTCCGGCTTGTTGGGTCGAACACGGTAATAGACTTGTATTGGGACCTGATATGATCCGCGAAGCTGCCGACAAGTCGGTTTCATTAAGAAATGATTACTCGCCGCTCAAAGCCGACAGAAGAGCTATGCCGATAAGAGAAGAAGAGATATATCGTTTGCTGTTGGCGACTATGTATATTTGAAAGTATCGCCGATGAGGGGAGTTATCTGGTTCGGTAAAACAGAGAAATTGGCGACCAAATTCGTTGGTCCATTTCCTATTCTAGAACGGATTGGAACTCTCGCATATAGGGTTCAATTGCCTGATTGGTTGCCTGGAGTGCATGATGTATTTCACGTATCTCAACTTCGAAAGCACGTTCATGATCCAGACTTGATCGTGGAAGAGGCCACACAGCAGGATATTGAAATTACTCCAGAATTAGCTGTGAGAAGAGAGCCGCTCAAGATTATTGGCAAAGAAACCAAAGAACTGAGGAACAAGAAGGTTCACTTAGTCAAAGTGCAATGGAGTGGAGATCCGCGAGATTGTACTTGGGAAACAGAAGAGAGCATTCAGAAATCCTATCCTAAGTGTCGAGTAGATATCTTTGATTGACTCCGGTGCAAGGTACATTTACCATACTTTGCATTACCGTTTAGTTCTCTACTTTGTTGTTGTTTTCTTTCCATGGATGTGCACTTTTAATTCTATAGTCTGATTAATTTAAAAAGAGTGTATGAATTAATTTGTATGATTTTGAAAAGTTAAAAACAAATTGCTTGTTGTTTGTGTTGTTTGATAGTGGGTTGGATTAATTAAATTATTAGAACGATAGTTAATTTAATTAATAAGAGAATGAATAGTAGAATTTATTCGATTAAATCACACATTGAACTGATATAAAAATAGATAGAAATATATACATGTGCATTATATATGTTTGAATACGTAAATGGATTAGCTGATGAGTAAAGATTTTATTTGCGTGCCCGACAAATAGGTAAACCTTAACGAGTTGGATGCACAATTTTATTATTATATCAACTCCTGTGAATGCCATTGGATGCGGAGTGCTGGTTGTTCTGTGTGTAATAATAAACATCGCCATAAGATAGTAATAATTAATTTTGAACTACGCTACATGGCATACTTCTTGAAGATAGGCATACTTCATCATATACCACATAAGCATTTGGAGCTTGTGTGACGAGGTGAAGATTTACCATACGACCGAGAGGCTTGTATGGCGATGACTATATATTACAGGTTGAACTGATGACTGATATGGACCATATAAAATTGTAACGATAAATTGCTAGATTAATAAAAACCCCACATGGGTCAGGAGTTGACAATAATCACGTCTCTCTAGTTATTAGATATGGCACATGGATTATTTATTTCCCATACGGGACGAGGTGACGAGAATTTATTCTCTGGAGTAATAAAAAATACACACTCCCTCAGGCTTACACAGGGTGACGAGAATTTATTCTCTGGAGTTATTATCTATACACGCTCCCCTATAAACACCAGAATATATCACTATAAATATGTGTATGCTTTATAGAATTTATTGGGTACCTAATACAGCCCAATAAATTTCCAAACCCCTCCCCGTACAAAGGAGGTTATTGCGAAATTTTTCGAAAATTTTGGATGTTAGCCCAAATTTTAAAGAATTTGAAAATTATTAGAAACTGAAAAGTTGGAGAATGGAAGCCAGATTGAAAGTAGAGTTGATTAATCAAACCACTTTCGACTTTTTTCCTTTTCGGGGACAAAAAGTTTCAAGTGGGGGAGATTGTAATGACCAGGAAAATCTGAACCAATTTAAAAAAAATTAAATTGGCTAATTTGGTGAATTTAAAATATTTAAAATAAATATTTTAAATAATAACGACGAAAAGTATGTTTGAATCGATGTTTGAAAATAAATATAATTAATTCTAATTATAAACAAGGCCTGAAATGGCGCGGCAGTTTCAAAAAATTGAATTCAAACTTTGACTAACTATACCGGGTGCAAAACAAAACGGATTTGAGTGAAACCAAAAACTTTTAAATCTGTTAGCGAATATCTTTCTAACTAATCTGAAAAATCGAAGTTTCGTAGCGGGAAGCAAAAGTTATGGCCAAATGAATTTTCAGAAAGGTCGCTATAGAGTTTAAATAGCCCGTGAAAATGGCCATTTTGCAAACGACCTCGGAATTCGACGAAACCACTTTTGTTGGATCCGGGATGTTAAATTATTGCTAGGTTTCAAATTTCATAATTTTTGAAGCTAGTATGTGAGCGTGGCAAAGGAAAATGTGTTTGGTCGATTTCTATTAAATTAGATCGACCAGAAAAGGGCCATTTTTCAAACGGTCTCAAAATTCGATGAAAATAGTTTTTTTGGGACCGTATCGTCAAAACATAGCTAGATTTATTTTTTGGGAATTTTTAGAATCAGTGTGTGGCCCCGGCAAATTGAAATGTACGTTCAAATCAAATATTGAATGTTTTATATTTTAATTTGAATGAAAACTGACTAAAACATTCGAATGGGCCTTCGAAACATATCGCATTGTGTTCGGAATGAGGGTATTTAGCTAGGGACGACAGTCGTTGGGTTTGGATTTGTAATGACCCGCATTGGCAGGGGTATTATGATTAGTTTATTTAGTTATATATATGGTGGGTTAGTGAATTTAATGATCGTGGAATTAAATAACAGTGAATATTTAATTAAAATAATAAATTAAATAATATATTAAATTCTGAAATAATCAGAATTGGCTGAAATGACGATATGGTGTGAACCAGATCATCTGTGATATTTAATTCAGCTTGGAATTGAATTTGAATAACGAATATATTCAATCATCGACAGTTGAACATATAGTTTATAATATAATTATAAACGAGCTCGAAATGGCACTGCAGTTCGTAAATTGGCAATTCGAACTTCAACAGAATGTACAGGATTCGTTTTAAGTCGGATTTCTATGAAACAAGAAACGTACGGAGCTAGTGAAGTATATTTCTCTCGTGGAAGAGAAAAATCGGGATTTCGTCGTATAGATTTTGATGTACGTCCAAATCAAATTTCAGAAAAGTCGCTGTAGAATTCCTTTATAATTTGCGACGCTTTATATACGTTATAAAAGGATTTTCGATATGAATTGAATATCGATAAATCTGAAATCTAAAATATCAAACTGTATATTCTGATATGATATTCTGGAGCTGTACGATATCATATTTGAAGATATACGATAATATAAATTTATTTATATTTAATTTAATAATATTTAAATATATTTATATATTTAAATGGGTCATCCAGAGCTTTAAAAATAGCCACTTTTGCAAACGACCTCGGAATTCGACGAAACTAATTTTGTTGGATCCGCAACATCAAATTATTGTTAGATTTCAAGTTTCGTGATTTTTAGACTCACTGTGTGGCCGTACGGATTTTTAGAGTGTAAAATAGTCAGTATTTTGATGGTTAAAAATACGATGTGTGAGCATACGGAGTCGGAATTTGACGAAACCAGTTTCGTTGGGACCGTAATGTCAAACTCTAGCAGTATGTCCAGTTTGGTGATTTTTAGGTATCATATGTGATCACAGGAATTTTTAGAAGGCGAATATTGGCAGCGTTATAATTTAAATGAATAAAATAATCAAAATATCTTCAGACAATTTTTCTATAAATACACCTAACTTTCTTTTCTAACCCTAATATCCATCTCCACAAAGTCAAACACATTCCTGCCGCCACAAACTTCTTCCAACAGCAAATACATCCCTTAGAATAATCATAGGAATTCACAACAAAACCACATAAATCACGAGACCTATATTATTGAGCTCGTATGAGCTTAAACTTCATCTTAGTATGTATTCGGAAGAGTGCGTATCAGTTCTCCAGCATCCCAGAAGCTTCGCAGCAGACTATGGTTTGGGTTTATTGATGTTGTGGTGGTCGATGGGCCAAGCGGGTGGTAGAGTTGCATTCAGGAGTTCGAAGTGTTCAGGTGAGTGGATTTTGGTGGAGTGCGATGCAGATTTGAGGGGGTCGGAAACCCTGTAGCGTGCGATGGAGTGGTTAGGACGGGTTTACCTGGAGAGTGTCGAGTTGGATATTACTTGGTGGAGAAGGAAGTGCAGACAAAGAGACGATCAATGGTGATAGGAGTTTGTGATTTAATCAAGTATTGATCGAGATCTTTGGAGTTGAAGCTTTCGAAAATGGCTAGAATCGGTTCCAGGAATCCAATTTGTTAATTCGAAGAAGAAGGGGAAAGTAAGAGCAGGTCGGGTCTGTTTAAAAGGAAGTGGGCCGACGGATTTTTGAAAGGGTAAGGCCCACTTAATTTGAAAAGGGAATGTAATCATTTAGAATTTAAATATTTCAAACTTATAAACTGTATAATTTCTACATACTGAATCAGAATTTCGAACGGTCAGATCCGTTAGGATCGTATGAACGGACGCTACCCAATGGAACTGACTGAGAGTGAATCCGAGCTCGTTACAATTTATGGCGAAATAAATTGTCCGTCGAAATCAAATAACGCAAACCGTTATTAAACGGTTAACGCGCAAAAGTGAGTAAATCTCACCAACTCTGAACAGTTTATAATTTCATGTTGTATTTTTAGAACTGTTAGATATTGTTTGATTTACTGTGTGTTGATTGTTTGATTGAACTGCTAGTCAGTTAGTTGAATTTCTATATTAATTCTGTTTAACAGAATGTATCATATAGAACTGAAAGTGATGTTATCTATATTGTTTAACATCTGTGGTGCAGGGAAACAGGTTGGAGGAATCCAACTGGATTCCTCAACATTTATTTTACTGTTTTCATATATTGTGATATATGGTGTGTTATATAATCTGTTATGGATTATGGGTGTTGGAATGATATTGATCATTGTTATTCGATATTGTAAATATCATAAAAGACCCTGGGATGTAAAAAGAATTTATTTCAATGTATATTGAAATAAAGGAATTTTATAAAATCACAGGATTTTATAAAAGGAATTATTTATAAAACGAACACGGTTTTATAAAAGGGATATTTATTTAGAAAATAAATAGAAATAGAAAAGGAATATTTATTTAGAAAATAAATAGAAGTTATAAATAGGAAATATTTGTAACGGTAAATAGAAGTTATAAATAGGAAATATTTGTAACGGTAAATAGAAGTTATAAATAGGAAATATTTGTAACGGTAAATAGAAGTTATAAAAAGGATATATTTGTAACGGTAAGTAAACGTTATAAAAAGGAAATAGTTGTAACGGAAAACGTAGTTTAGTAAAAAAGAAGTTAATCGATGGTAGTTAATCGATTAGTGTTAAAGTAAAAAGAAGTTAATCGATGTTAGTTAATCGATTAGTGTTAAAGTAAAAGAAGTTAATCGATGGTAGTTAATCGATTAGTGTTAAAGTAAAAAGAAGTTAATCGATGTTAGTTAATCGATTAGTGTTAAAGTAAAAGAAGTTAATCGATGTTAGTTAATCGATTAGTGTTAAAGTAAAAGAAGTTAATCGATGTTAGTTAATCGATTAGTGTTAAAGTAAAAGAAGTTAATCGATGTTAGTTAATCGATTAGTGTTAAAGTAAAAGAAGTTAATCGATGTTAGTTAATCGATTAGAGAGTAAAGTAAAAGAAGTTAATCGATGTTAGTTAATCGATTAGTGTTAAAGTAAAAGAAGTTAATCGATGTTAGTTAATCGATTAGTGTTAAAGTAAAAGAAGTTAATCGATGTTAGTTAATCGATTAGTGTTAAAGTAAAAGAAGTTAATCGATGTTAGTTAATCGATTAGTGTTAAAGTAAAAGAAGTTAATCGATGTTAGTTAATCGATTAGAGAGTAAAGTAAAAGAAGTTAATCGATGTTAGTTAATCGATTAGTGTTAAAGTAAAAGAAGTTAATCGATGTTAGTTAATCGATTAGTGTTAAAGTAAAAGAAGTTAATCGATGTTAGTTAATCGATTAGAGAGTAAAGTAAAAGAAGTTAATCGATGTTAGTTAATCGATTAGAGAATAAAGTTGAAAGGAGATAATCGATGTTAGTTTAATCGATTAGAATAGAAGCAAATGAGTTAAATCGAATATAGTTATTCGAATAGAAGCAAATGAGTTAAATCGAATATAGTTATTCGAATAGAAAGTAAAAGGAATTATCGAATATAGTTATTCGAAAAGAGTAAGTGAAATGAGTAAATAAATAGCGTTACTCAAATAGTGTTAGTCCAATAGAGTTAATTGATAGGGGTTAGTCCAATAGAGTTAATTGATAAGAGTCAATCGAATATAGTTATTCGAAGGAGGGTTAAGTAAGGAAGATAGTAAAAAGGATATAAAGTGAACTTTGCCTATTTCAAAGTTAGAAATGTTGTTCAGTTAAGGTCTGAGAGGTAGTTCTACCCCAACTTGATTGACTTCGTTTTTAACTAAGGAATAGTTAATGTTCGGCAGTAAAGGAAATGGGTTGAGTTGGCATCGCGATGGTTTGTTTAAACATCTGTCTAAGTCCAATGAAGAAGCTTTGGAAATGTTTTCCAAATAAGAAACCAGAAATGTGTCTAATAAAGGAAACAAGAAATGGGAATGTTTTCCATTGTTAATAACGTATATTTTCCCAATTTAGAAAATAAGGAATATTGAACGTAGGGAAACAGGAAATAAGTAAATTAATGAAATAAAGAGATGAATGTTAAATGATGTTTGATCGATATAATTTCCATTTGGAAATATTATCGTTGTTTGCACACTTGTTTTTATTCGATAGTTAAATCACAGACTATCGAAGTTTTGACCATTTTAACGTTGTTAATATGGAGAAACCGGTTGGATTATTATCCAAAGAACCACTCTGTATTGGCACAAGCGTTGCGAATCATATATGCCAAAGGAAATTGAAGACGGAGTTATGCAAGGGCTATCCTGTTTACAGGATAGTTCTTTCGGTTCATCCTGTTCCTGGATGACTTGTATGGACGGATGTCTGACAGAGTATTCCCAGACGATCACGTATATTGATTTCTCCAACCGTACCAAGAGTGGAAGCGGAGAAGGAAACTTCTTTTAGCTAACACATAATGTATGGTTGAGGACATCAATCGGTGATTGGATGGATTTGATGATGTGACATTCAAAGTGAATCTGATGTGATGATAAAGCGTAGCTTCTAGCCTCATCATCCGGTAAATGACAGAAATCGGGCAGGCAGCATGGCTAAGTCGGTCGCACCGAAGTAGGGTGTATAATCACCTGATCTAGAGTTTCATTCATTTCTAAAAATCTATTGTTGATGCTGTCCCATTCGGGAAACGGTTGCTGATCCCAACTGTTGGTGATATACATTCGATACACTCAAGCGAAATGAGTGGTCGGTCATGTGTGGCCGGGTTGCAAGATGTTCTTGTTGAACCCAGTGTATTCCTCTCTAGAGGTACACGAGCGAAAGGTGGATCCATACCTTGTCATAGTTGGAAACCCATTACCCAATACGTGCTTGCGGTTTTGATTGTATACTATATATGTAGAACGTGAGATGAAAGCGTTTCTGCTAGATGATTATATATATACTGTGGTTGATAGACATTATTATAATATCAAAAGGGTTTTGATATAAAGTTATTTTGGATTCTCATAAGGGAAAAACCCGTTCCGTTATGCGGCGTGGTCTTATGAGATATCGTTTACTTGTTCAACTGTTTTTAACTGTTTTACTCACACCAGTCCCATGACTGACCCGGAGTTTACTTTGTTGTTTTCCCTAAACTCTTGGGTGCCTAAATTTGTATGGGCAGTCAAGTAGTCGGGATTTTACAGATATAGTTGAAGGGCTAGAGCAGGAGGCTTCAGGATCATATAGCTATAGTTATTTCCGCTGTGTTGTAAGTGTTGTACTTTGATAATGATATGTATATTCAAGTACAGATTTGTATTTCAAAGTTATGTTATGAAATATATTTATTCGTTCCGATGTGAGGTTCGTGTTACTCTGATGTTGTGTTCTTCTTCTTCTTCTTCTATTCTAAGTTTCTATCTTATCTTTCCTCACCCTCTAATTTCTTTCACTAATTACCAGGATTTTTCGACGTTTTGGTTATCGACATCGTGCTTATGCCGATAACCAAAGTCGCTCAAAATCCGGGTCGTTACAGTTGGTATCAGAGCTTAAGTTAAAAATTACTTGGCTTTGTGGCGTGACTCGGTAGAGATAGGGTTAGTAATACCCTAGACTGAGATTGAGTGTATATATACGAGTGAACGTATTTGTTATTGATATAAAAATTTGTTTTATATTGTGGAGATCCATTGGTTGAGTTGTTTGTGAATTCTGGTCGATCAGTTTGATCCACTGTATCGGTAGGAGTTACTAAACACTTGAATACTATGAACCGACACGATATGTTTTGAAAAGGTGGTAAATTAAAATAGTTTACCCAACGTATAAATTATAATATAAAGGATATATTGGTAGTTATTATAATCGAGTAAGATTATAAATTTAATGGTTATGTAAATAACCAATCAGAATTCATATAAGTGAAATACGTGAAATCAGATGAGTTAAATCTGAAATGTAAACTAGAAATTTGAAGTTAAAACTCTGGAGAATTGGATAAGTGTTTGTAAATGGATTTGAATAAAAAAATAAGGAAAATTTAAGATCCTGGGAGATTTTAAATTGTTTTACAAGCAGTGTGAATTATATTTTGAAATGAATTTCAAAGTGGAAATGTTTAAAATGGTTTTATAGTATTGAACTCACTTCGATCACTGGAAAATAGATTCTGATGATGACAGCTGCATCATCAGTATTCATTTTCGAGTTGTAAGTGACGAATTACTACCAGAGATACTGTTTTGAATTTGTTTTGAGAAAGACAAGTGGTGTTGAATTTCAAAATAGAATTTAAAATATAGAATTTGAATTTTGAAATAGATTTGAAATATTAACTTGTTTTAAAAGAAATAAAACAAGAAGTTCCTTTATAAACGAAGTTTATAAATAGTTCTTTTATAAACGAAGTTTATAAAATGAAGTGAAAAGAATTATCATTGGATAATTCAAAAAAAAAAAAAATACAAGTATGAAATTGAAAGGGAAATCTATTTTCCAAAGGTAGAAATATCGATTTCAAAAGGAATTGAAATCGAGACTTACGTAAAGATTGAATAAAGAAAATTTGAAATAGAAATTGAATATGTGAAATTCAATGGAATTGAAATAGAATTTAAATAAGGAAATTCAAAGCGGATTTGAATATAGAAATTCAAATGAGATTTGAATGAAGAAGACTTAAATAATGGAAAATTGAATGTGGAATTCATATAAAGTAATAATAGGATTCGAATATAGAAATTCAAAGGGAGTTTGAATATATGAAATTCAATGGAATTGAAATAGAGTTTGAATATATCAATTCAGATATAGAATTTGAAAAGAGAAAATTAGAATATAGAAATCGAATAAAATTTGACATATGAGAAATCAAATAGAATTAGACATATGGGAAAAAAATCGAATAGAATTTGAATAAGAGAAGTGACATAGAGATTGAATAAAGGATTTTAAAAGGAATTTGAATATTTGTAATTCAAAGTGAATATATAAATTTAAAGGAGTTTAAATATATGAAATTCAAATAGAATTTGAATTAGGAAAAAATTCAAATAGAATTGAAAATGAAGTTTGAATAAAGCAGATTCCAATAGAATTGAATTTGAAATTTGAATATAGAAGATTCAAATAGAATTGAAATGAAATTCAAATATAGAAATTGAATAGAATTAACTAAGTCGAGAGGAATTAGTTAATCGAGTTTTGAAGTTGAAGTTGAACTTTGAAAGGTGGATTGGATCTGTAAATGGATATTCGAAATCGAATATATAACATAAAATTGAAATGGAATTCAATTAGTGGATAAACAAGTTAAACCTATATTTGAACATGTAAATTCAAATAAAAAGGTGAAATGGGCTAACCAGTAATTTGAAAATCACTTAACAAACTAAGTTAAAATGATTGGATTAAGTAGAAATGAATTAGAAATGTATAAATATACATGAGATAGGTATGGAAAAGGTACGAAGATATATAAATAGAATGCTCGACGAAAAGGTATGTATTTAATTCATATATGAGATTTTATGCGCCGTATCGGCTAGCTGCTTGGCTTTTCTTTTCTTTTTGATTGGAGAAGGCCTGTGTGGCAGTTTGGGGATTTTCTCGATGCTCCTAGTACAAAGGAGGTTATGGCGAATTTTTCCGGGAATTTGAGGTGTTAGAATATTTTTAAGATAATTTGATATTTAGAAATCAACGTATTGATATATCTAGAAGTCGATAAGAAAAAGAACTTAGAATTAGAATAGTATAATCAAAAGGGAAGACTAAGAATAAAATCTAGTAAGGATAGAAAGAGGAAGCGTATACGTGTTTAAAGGTGAATAAGTAGTTTTATGGTATTGATTATTCGAGTAAGTAGTCATATCTGTTTTGATGTTATAAATGTTATTCAGTCAAGGTCTGAGAGGTAGTTATACCCCAACTTGATTGATTTCATTATTAACAAATAAATAGTAAGATTTCAGGCTCGAAGATCAATGTTGGATAAGATTTAGTTGAATATAGTAGTTGGGTTGCCGTAACGATGTTTTACACAACATCCGTTTTAAGCCAAATAAGTGTAAGCTTGGAAATATGATAAAGAATATTTCCTAAGTATAGAAATAAACGAGATCGGAAAAGATATAAGTAATTGGAGTATTTTCCAATTATAAATTGGATTATAAAGGTTATTGATTTAGAAAATAAAGGAAGGCGATATTCAGAAATGTTCTCTAAATAACATAAAAGGCCAATATGGTTATTGAAAATATTTGGTTAACAAATATTGATAAAGAAATAGAGAAGTGATTTAACTAATGGAATATTGATTATGGGCTCAGTGACATGTTCAAAAAGGAAAATTTGATTTTTGAGAAGAGTAAATTGTTTGAAAACTCCCAGGGAAAGATTGTTGAGTTAAAAACAAATTTAACAGAAATTTGTGGAAGCAAGTTTGAATTAAATTAAAGCTAGTAAAGTGGTAACTGAAATTGAATTAGAATGATATCAAGACAAATTGGATTGTGAGATTCAAATGTGCAGTGTAATGGGATAATCAATTTAAGAGTTGGGAATCGAGAAGATACTCGAGTTGAAATGATATTTGGCTTAGTTATAAGCGAATGGTTGTGTTGTGGGTAAAAGCAGATTGGAATTTGATTGGGATGACCCTTGTATCCGCTGAATTGATAACAGGTGGAAAGGATAAAAAGATATGCCGACAAAAGGTACAAGTTTATATTTCTATTGGATATAAGATTTATGAGCCGAATTGGCAAGCCGTTTGGCTGTTTGATTTTCTTTTGGGTTGGAGATGGCCCAGAGAGGCGAGCGGTGGTTTGACCGATTGACCAGTACAAAAGGAGGTGCTGGCGAAATTTTTCGAAGAGTTAAGGCGTTAGAAAATTTTCAGGATTTTTGAAAATTTTCGTTGATAAGAATTAATTAATAATTTAATTGAAATTAAATTGGTTCAGTTGAAACTGAAGTTAAGAAGTGAACAAATATGTTCTAACCAGTTGATAGGGTCGTCCTCTACCTTTTAGCAATTTCGAGGACGAAATTATTTTAAGTGGGGAAGATTGTAATGACCCGCATTGGCAGGGGTATTATGATTAGTTTATTTAGTTATATATATGGTGGGTTAGTGAATTTAATGATCGTGGAATTAAATAACAGTGAATATTTAATTAAAATAATAAATTAAATAATATATTAAATTCTGAAATAATCAGAATTGGCTGAAATGACGATATGGTGTGAACCAGATCATCTGTGATATTTAATTCAGCTTGGAATTGAATTTGAATAACGAATATATTCAATCATCGACAGTTGAACATATAGTTTATAATATAATTATAAACGAGCTCGAAATGGCGCTGCAGTTCGTAAATTGGCGATTCGAACTTCAACAGAATGTACAGGATTCGTTTTAAGTCGGATTTCTATGAAACAAGAAACGTACGGAGCTAGTGAAGTATATTTCTCTCGTGGAAGAGAAAAATTGGGATTTCGTCGTATAGATTTTGATGTACGTCCAAATCAAATTTCAGAAAAGTCGCTCTAGAATTCCTTTATAATTTGCGACGCTTTATATACGTTATAAAAGGATTTTCGATATGAATTGAATATCGATAAATCTGAAATCTAAAATATCAAACTGTATATTCTGATATGATATTCTGGAGCTGTACGATATCATATTTGAAGATATACGATAATATAAATTTATTTATATTTAATTTAATAATATTTAAATATATTTATATATTTAAATGGGTCATCCAGAGCTTTAAAAATAGCCACTTTTGCAAACGACCTTGGAATTCGACGAAACTAATTTTGTTGGATCCGCAACATCAAATTATTGTTAGATTTCAAGTTTCGTGATTTTTAGACTCACTGTGTGGCCGTACGGATTTTTAGAGTGTAAAATAGTCAGTATTTTGATGGTTAAAAATACGATGTGTGAGCATACGGAGTCGGAATTTGACGAAACCAGTTTCGTTGGGACCGTAATGTCAAACTCTAGCAGTATGTCCAGTTTGGTGATTTTTAGGTATCATATGTGATCACAGGAATTTTTAGAAGGCGAATATTGGCAGCGTTATAATTTAAATGAATAAAATAATCAAAATATCTTCAGACAATTTTTCTATAAATACACCTAACTTTCTTTTCTAACCCTAATATCCATCTCCACAAAGTCAAACACATTCCTGCCGCCACAAACTTCTTCCAACAGCAAATACATCCCTTAGAATAATCATACGAATTCACAACAAAACCACATAAATCACGAGACCTATATTATTGAGCTCGTATGAGCTTAAACTTCATCTTAGTATGTATTCGGAAGAGTGCGTATCAGTTCTCCAGCATCCCAGAAGCTTCGCAGCAGACTACGGTTTGGGTTTATTGATGTTGTGGTGGTTGATGGGCCAAGCGGGTGGTAGAGTTGCATTCAGGAGTTCGAAGTGTTCAGGTGAGTGGATTTTGGTGGAGTGCGATGCAGATTTGAGGGGGTCGGAAACCCTGTAGCGTGCGATGGAGTGGTTAGGACGGGTTTACCTGGAGAGTGTCGAGTTGGATATTACTTGGTGGAGAAGGAAGTGCAGACAAAGAGACGATCAATGGTGATAGGAGTTTGTGATTTAATCAAGTATTGATCGAGATCTTTGGAGTTGAAGCTTTCGAAAATGGCTAGAATCGGTTCCAGGAATCCAATTTGTTAATTCGAAGAAGAAGGGGAAAGTAAGAGCAGGTCGGGTCTGTTTAAAAGGAAGTGGGCCGACGGATTTTTGAAAGGGTAAGGCCCACTTAATTTGAAAAGGGAATGTAATCATTTAGAATTTAAATATTTCAAACTTATAAACTGTATAATTTCTACATACTGAATCAGAATTTCGAACGGTCAGATCCGTTAGGATCGTATGAACGGACGCTACCCAATGGAACTGACTGAGAGTGAATCCGAGCTCGTTACAATTTATGGCGAAATAAATTGTCCGTCGAAATCAAATAACGCAAACCGTTATTAAACGGTTAACGCGCAAAAGTGAGTAAATCTCACCAACTCTGAACAGTTTATAATTTCATGTTGTATTTTTAGAACTGTTAGATATTGTTTGATTTACTGTGTGTTGATTGTTTGATTGAACTGCTAGTCAGTTAGTTGAATTTCTATATTAATTCTGTTTAACAGAATGTATCATATAGAACTGAAAGTGATGTTATCTATATTGTTTAACATCTGTGGTGCAGGGAAACAGGTTGGAGGAATCCAACTGGATTCCTCAACATTTATTTTACTGTTTTCATATATTGTGATATATGGTGTGTTATATAATCTGTTATGGATTATGGGTGTTGGAATGATATTGATCATTGTTATTCGATATTGTAAATATCATAAAAGACCCTGGGATGTAAAAAGAATTTATTTCAATGTATATTGAAATAAAGGAATTTTATAAAATCACAGGATTTTATAAAAGGAATTATTTATAAAACGAACACGGTTTTATAAAAGGGATATTTATTTAGAAAATAAATAGAAATAGAAAAGGAATATTTATTTAGAAAATAAATAGAAGTTATAAATAGGAAATATTTGTAACGGTAAATAGAAGTTATAAATAGGAAATATTTGTAACGGTAAATAGAAGTTATAAATAGGAAATATTTGTAACGGTAAATAGAAGTTATAAATAGGATATATTTGTAACGGTAAGTAAACGTTATAAAAAGGAAATAGTTGTAACGGAAAACGTAGTTTAGTAAAAAAGAAGTTAATCGATGGTAGTTAATCGATTAGTGTTAAAGTAAAAAGAAGTTAATCGATGTTAGTTAATCGATTAGTGTTAAAGTAAAAGAAGTTAATCGATGGTAGTTAATCGATTAGTGTTAAAGTAAAAAGAAGTTAATCGATGTTAGTTAATCGATTAGTGTTAAAGTAAAAGAAGTTAATCGATGTTAGTTAATCGATTAGTGTTAAAGTAAAAGAAGTTAATCGATGTTAGTTAATCGATTAGTGTTAAAGTAAAAGAAGTTAATCGATGTTAGTTAATCGATTAGTGTTAAAGTAAAAGAAGTTAATCGATGTTAGTTAATCGATTAGAGAGTAAAGTAAAAGAAGTTAATCGATGTTAGTTAATCGATTAGTGTTAAAGTAAAAGAAGTTAATCGATGTTAGTTAATCGATTAGTGTTAAAGTAAAAGAAGTTAATCGATGTTAGTTAATCGATTAATGTTAAAGTAAAAGAAGTTAATCGATGTTAGTTAATCGATTAGTGTTAAAGTAAAAGAAGTTAATCGATGTTAGTTAATCGATTAGTGTTAAAGTAAAAGAAGTTAATCGATGTTAGTTAATCGATTAGAGAGTAAAGTAAAAGAAGTTAATCGATGTTAGTTAATCGATTAGTGTTAAAGTAAAAGAAGTTAATCGATGTTAGTTAATCGATTAGTGTTAAAGTAAAAGAAGTTAATCGATGTTAGTTAATCGATTAGAGAGTAAAGTAAAAGAAGTTAATCGATGTTAGTTAATCGATTAGAGAATAAAGTTGAAAGGAGATAATCGATGTTAGTTTAATCGATTAGAATAGAAGCAAATGAGTTAAATCGAATATAGTTATTCGAATAGAAGCAAATGAGTTAAATCGAATATAGTTATTCGAATAGAAAGTAAAAGGAATTATCGAATATAGTTATTCGAAAAGAGTAAGTGAAATGAGTAAATAAATAGCGTTACTCAAATAGTGTTAGTCCAATAGAGTTAATTGATAGGGGTTAGTCCAATAGAGTTAATTGATAAGAGTCAATCGAATATAGTTATTCGAAGGAGGGTTAAGTAAGGAAGATAGTAAAAAGGATATAAAGTGAACTTTGCCTATTTCAAAGTTAGAAATGTTGTTCAGTTAAGGTCTGAGAGGTAGTTCTACCCCAACTTGATTGACTTCGTTTTTAACTAAGGAATAGTTAATGTTCGGCAGTAAAGGAAATGGGTTGAGTTGGCATCGCGATGGTTTGTTTAAACATCTGTCTAAGTCCAATGAAGAAGCTTTGGAAATGTTTTCCAAATAAGAAACCAGAAATGTGTCTAATAAAGGAAACAAGAAATGGGAATGTTTTCCATTGTTAATAACGTATATTTTCCCAATTTAGAAAATAAGGAATATTGAACGTAGGGAAACAGGAAATAAGTAAATTAATGAAATAAAGAGATGAATGTTAAATAATGTTTGATCGATATAATTTCCATTTGGAAATATTATCGTTGTTTGCACACTTGTTTTTATTCGATAGTTAAATCACAGACTATCGAAGTTTTGACCATTTTAACGTTGTTAATATGGAGAGACCGGTTGGATTATTATCCAAAGAACCACTCTGTATTGGCACAAGCGTTGCGAATCATATATGCCAAAGGAAATTGAAGACGGAGTTATGCAAGGGCTATCCTGTTTACAGGATAGTGCTTTCGGTTCATCCCGTTCCTGGATGACTTGTATGGACGGATGTCTGACAGAGTATTCCCAGACGATCACGTATATTGATTTCTCCAACCGTACCAAGAGTGGAAGCGGAGAAGGAAACTTCTTTTAGCTAACACATAATGTATGGTTGAGGACATCAATCGGTGATTGGATGGATTTGATGATGTGACATTCAAAGTGAATCTGATGTGATGATAAAGCGTAGCTTCTAGCCTCATCATCCGGTAAATGACAGAAATCGGGCAGGCAGCATGGCTAAGTCGGTCGCACCGAAGTAGGGTGTATAATCACCTGATCTAGAGTTTCATTCATTTCTAAAAATCTATTGTTGATGCTGTCCCATTCGGGAAACGGTTGCTGATCCCAACTGTTGGTGATATACATTCGATACACTCAAGCGAAATGAGTGGTCGGTCATGTGTGGCCGGGTTGCAAGATGTTCTTGTTGAACCCAGTGTATTCCTCTCTAGAGGTACACGAGCGAAAGGTGGATCCATACCTTGTCATAGTTGGAAACCCATTACCCAATATGTGCTTGCGGTTTTGATTGTATACTATATATGTAGAACGTGAGATGAAAGCGTTTCTGCTAGATGATTATATATATACTCTGGTTGATAGACATTATTATAATATCAAAAGGGTTTTGATATAAAGTTATTTTGGATTCTCATAAGGGAAAAACCCGTTCCGTTATGCGGCGTGGTCTTATGAGATATCGTTTACTTGTTCAACTGTTTTTAACTGTTTTACTCACACCAGTCCCATGACTGACCCGGAGTTTACTTTGTTGTTTTCCCTAAACTCTTGGGTGCCTAAATTTGTATGGGCAGTCAAGTAGTCGGGATTTTACAGATATAGTTGAAGGGCTAGAGCAGGAGGCTTCAGGATCATATAGCTATAGTTATTTCCGCTGTGTTGTAAGTGCTGTACTTTGATAATGATATGTATATTCAAGTACAGATTTGTATTTCAAAGTTATGTTATGAAATATATTTATTCGCTCCGATGTGAGGTTCGTGTTACTCTGATGTTGTGTTCTTCTTCTTCTTCTTCTTCTATTCTAAGTTTCTATCTTATCTTTCCTCACCCTCTAATTTCTTTCACTAATTACCAGGATTTTTCGACGTTTTGGTTATCGACATCGTGCTTATGCCGATAACCAAAGTCGCTCAAAATCCGGGTCGTTACAGGATTGGAGTTCGTATGAGATAAGTGGTATTTTTGGATTTTTAAAATTTATAAATAAAATAAAAAATTCTAATTGGCTGATTCATTTCTCGCTCCCCGCTAATCTTCAGAAATGATCGACGGAAATACGTTCTTCCCTTGTAATGACCCGCAAATCCGCAACATCAGAGTTGACTATATACATCATACGTCCAACCCAAATATCATGAAAATATGAAACATTTTTTTTTAGAAGAAAGAGATAGAAGAAGAACAGAAACAAAAACACAGAATCTCACATCGCAGCGGAACAAAATATAATATATCATAACTTTTGAAATACAAAATCTTAACTGTATAACATACACTTATCAGAGTACAACACTTACAACACAACGGAACAAAACTCTATGTAACTAACGTTGAAGCCTCCTGCTCCAAGCTCCTTTAGATAGATCTGTAAAATCCTGAACTACTTGACTGCTCGTACAAATTTAGGCACCCAAGAGTTTAGGTAGAACAAAACAAAATAAACTCCGGGTCAGTCATGGGACTGGTATGAGTAAATAATTTAGAACAATTTCAGAAAACTAAATGATATCTCATAAGACCACGCCGTATAACACGGAACGGGTTTTTCCCTTATGAGAATCCAAACACTCGATTTAACTTTCAAAAATCCCTTTTGAAAGGAACGATAGCTTTATATCAAAACTCCTTTGATATTATAATAGTGTCTAAATCAAGTAAATATATTCTAGTGGGACGTTTGCATCTCACGTTCCACATAAATAATATACAATCAAAACCGCAAGCACGTATTGGGTAATGGATTTCCAACTATGACAAGGTATGGAACCACCTTCCGCTGGTATATCTCTAGAGGAGAATACACCGAGTTCAACAAGAACATCTTGCAACTCAGCCACACATGACCGACCACTCATTTGGCTTGAGTGTATCGAATGTATATCACCAACGGTTGGGATCAGCAACCGTTTCCCGAATGGGACAGCATTGACAATAGATTTTTAGAAGTAAATGAAACTCTAGATCAGGTGATTATACACCCTAATAGGTGCGACCTACATAGCCATGCTGCCTGCCCGATTTCTGTCATTTACCGGTTGATGAGGCTTGAAGCTACGCTTTATCATCACATCAGATTTACTTCGAATGCCACATTGTCAGATCCATCGAAAATCACTAATTGACGTCTACAACAGTACATTACGTGTTAGCTAAAGAAGTTTCCTTCTCCGCTTCCACTCTTGGTATGGTTGAAGAAATCAATGTACGTGACCTTTCTGGAAAGACTCTGTCAGACATTCATCCATACAAGTCACCCAGGAACAGGATGAACCGAAGGCACAATTTCTATAAATAGAAAAAGTCCTTGCACTCTACTCCATCTTCGATTATCTTTATATAATCTGATTCGCACGCTACTGCCAATACGGAGTGGTTCTTCGAATAATAATCCAACCGGTCTCTCTATATTGACAAGGATGGTCAAAACTTCGATAGTCTGTGATTTAACTATCGAATAAAAGCAAGTGTTTCGATAGTCGATGATTTAACTATCGAATAAAACAAGTGTTCATCCAAACATCCAACAATCACTGAGCCTTTAATTAATATTCCATTAATTAAATCACTCCTCTAATTCTTTATCAATATTTGTTAACCAAATATTTTCAATAACCATATTGGCCTTTTCTATTATTTGGTAAACATTTCCGAATATCGCCTTCCTTTATTTTCTAAACTTAGAAAATATCTTCTATTTATAACTGGAAAATATTCCAATTACTTATCTCTTTTCCGATCTCGTTTATTCCTATACTTAGGAAATATTATTTATTATATTTCCAAGCTTACATTTATTTGGGTTAAAACGGATGTTGTGTAAAACATCGTTACGACAACCCAAATACTACATTCAACTAAATCTTATCCAACACTGACCTTCGAGCCTGAAATCTTACCATTTATTTGTTAAAAATGAAATCAATTAAGTTGGGGTATAACTACCTCTCAGACCTTGACTGAATAACATTTATAACGTCAAAACAGATATGACTACTTACTCGAATAATCAATACCATACAACTACTGATTCACTTTTAAACACGTATACCCTTTCTCTTTCTATCCTTACTAGATTTTATTCTTATACTTCCTTTTTGATTTTACTATTCTATTTCTAAGTTCGTTTCCTTATCGACTTCTATATATATCGATACGTTGATTTCTAACTATCAAATTATCTTAAAAATATTCTATCTCCTTAAATTCCCGAAAAATTCGCCATAACCTCCTTTGTATCGAGAGCATCGGGAAAATCCCCAAACTGCCACACAGGCCTTCTCCAATCAAAAAGAAAAAGAAAGGCCAAGCAGCTTGCCGATACGGCGCATAAAATCTCATATATGAATTAAATACGTACCTTTTTGTTGGGCATTCTATTTATATCACTTCTATACTTTATTCCAAACCTGTCTCCTGTATATTTATACCTGTCCAATCTATTTTAACTATACCAATCGTTTTAACTAAATTTGTTAAATAAATTTGTTACTTAACTCTTCAGTCTATTTCACCTTCATATTTGAACATGACATGTTCAAATATATTTTAACTTGCATATTAACAAATTCTAATTATACTCATACTCTCGTTTCCTTATCGACTTCTTATTCAAATTCCAATTCAATTTTAATTGAATTCTCTTTATTTAAAGTTCATTTGAATTCTATTTTCAAATTCTATAGTTTAAAGTCCATTTGAATTCTGTATTCAAATTCTATGGTTTAAAGTCCATTTGAATTCTATATTCAAATTCTATGGTTTAAAGTCCATTTGAATTTTCTGCATTTTTCATAAACACGTTTATAACTTTACTTAAAATCCCCCATTATATATATATATATATATATATATAAACAAAGTTTATAAATTCAATTCAAATCCCACCTTTTCATTTATAAACAGAGTTTATAAATTCGATTCAAATCCCATCTTTTCATTTATAAACAAAGTTTATAAATTCAATTCAAATCCCATATCTTAATTTATAAACAAAGTTTATAAATTCAATACTCGTTTTATATATCTTCAAAACAAGTAAATATTTTCTATAGTTCATTAAAAATTCAAATTCTATTTATAAAAATAGAATTCCCTTTTTAAATCTCAAATACCCTTTCAGGGTATTTTATAAATCAATATCCCAAGCCCTAGTGATATTTAAACAATCAAATCAACCAATTTTCAATCATTTTATTTTTAACACATCATATATGAATATATATGAAATCAAACAAACAACAAACAGATAATATATTTTTGAGGAATCCAGTTGGATTCCTCCAACCTGTTTTCCTGCATCCACAGACGTTAGTCAACATAGTAATACCCATCCTGCTTCGTGGCAGGATATCGCGGTATGAAGGTCATCCACTATCATAGCGTGGGGCGTATAGGGTAATCATCCGCTAATGAAACTGCGGGCATCCGCTAATGAGACTGCGGGAATTCAACCAATCATCAACCCAATATATATATATATATATATATATATATATATATATATATATATATATATATCCTAAATAACTAATATATATTTTAAAACAATTCAGATAGCATTCAAACAAGCACAGACAATTATTTTTAACTATATAAAAATAATTTCTAAATAAAAGGTGAGATTTACTCACCAGGGTTTTTATTTGCGATCCATTCTGATTCCATTTTAAATTCCTGATTTTGATTAGAAATAAATCCTAAAATTTCCCAAGCGAATGCCATTCCCTGCTATAAGTCCAACTTGACTTGTTTCAGTATTTTGAACCGTACTGCTATGATATTTTTGCACTCCCAATATGACTTCTCACTGTTGCGAACTCTGTACCTTTCACTACGCCTCCTCCATAGCCATTCTTCTCCATCGAACCGGCTTTGGTCATCACTGCAACTCCATATGACAAAATAAACACCTCAATATACAAATGCTCCACCTTCATGTAGTCAGTCTGCCGCCATTCCTCCCTTTACAAACGCACTCCACCTGACAGTAACCCAAAACTCCACAGCCGACCACCATTTCATCCCCTCCAGTACATCGCAGCAAGTCAGCAACCCCAAGCCATCACAGATCCTCGTTCGAACCACCCTCTCTTCTATCGCGATTGCTCTGGTTTTGGACATCGAGTTACTGGAGTTGTCGCGGTTTCATTCGAGTTTCGTAGGTCCGTCGCGGTCTTCACCTGACGTCGAACCCAACCCCCCCGGTCATCGCGATTTCGATTTCAAGGTCAAAAGGGTTTTTCCCCTTTTCGATTTGAGGAAAAATAAATCAGCCATTTTGATTTTGATTCTCCCCAGAAATGAACAAACGGGTTTGATTTTAAGGGGGCGGTTTGGTTTTGTTTGTGGTTAAAAAGGACGACACCATTTTGTTTCATTGTGTGGTAAAGGAGAAAACACCGTTTGCCTTTGTTTTGTGGAGAGGAAGAGAGCACGCTTGTTTTTAGTTGGTGGTCATACGAGAAACATGGCTTGTTTTTAATTGGTGAAGGGTGGAAGGAAGAAGGCCACCGGTTATTTCACCTTGATTTGTTTTTGAGTCGTACCTTTTAAAATTAAAATACTTTTTTTTTTCTGAACTCCTTACTAAACCCAACAACTGATGATCCTAGGGTAATACCACTATTCCGGACACACTGGGATAGGTTACGAAGTCTGATTCGATCGTCTGTGGAAGATATTAATTTTAAACCAATATAAATTAAATTCGAAACAATTTATTTCCTCGATAATAAATAAATATTATTATCGTTATAAATTCAAATAAAATTTCCTATAAATTATTTGAACTGTATTTAATTCAAATAAAAATTTGAATTCAACTAAATCCATTTTCGTATTCCGTTATTTTAATATATTCGATATATTAAATTGAAATTGATTATTAAATAGACAGCTCAAATATAAAATTCCACTTATATTATCAAATCAATATTTAAATAAAATATTAAATATTCAAAATTTCCCCATAAGAAATCCGGGTCATTACAATCTTCCCCACTTAAAATAATTTCGTCCTCGAGATTGCTAAGGTAGGAAAAGTGCTACCAACCCATTTTCTTTTCAAAACTTATTTATGTCGATACTCAACATTTCCAACTTCCCTACGTAACTCTCTTTCGAATAAATCCTTATTCGATAACTCCTCCCTTTGAATAACTATATTCGATAATCTCTCTATCGAATAACTAGATTCGAAAACCTTTTTTTGAATCAACTATATTCGATTTTCTGTATATCAATTAACTCTATTGGATTTAACTCTTATCGATTTAATCCTTTACTTCTATTCAAATAACTAATATTTGATTTAACTCCATTCGCTTGACTCTAGATCGCAGCGATCACAATGGTTACGCCTGATTCCCTCAGGAAACATCCGACAGCCCTAGGCTATCTGCAGCCCTGCAAATTACGCTAGCAGTCGTACGAAATGGCAACTTATCCCGAGTAACTATGTTTGACTAACTCTATCTCAATAACTATATTCGATCAACTTTAATTGAATAACTAACATTCAATTAAATCCTAATTCGATTTAACTATGTTCAATTAATTCTATCTGGTTAACTCTTTCTCTAATCGATTTATTCTAACTCTAATCGATTATTTCTATCTCTAATCGACTTCTCTTATTCGAATAACTCCTATTGGATAATGTTTATTCTTTATAAAGATTTACTTTTAGTAAAGGTTCTTCACTTTATAAATGTTCTCTTTAATAACGTTACTTCACATATACAAGTGTTGTGTACCCCTTCTATTTAAAACAATCGGTGTTAAAAACTAATATATCTTCTCTATATAAGTTCAGACTTATATATTCTATTTATCAAATGATAAATATTTAATTTAATTTATAAACTGTTATTTATACATTATTCTTTTCTATTTATCTGTTAAAAACAGATTTCCATTTTCTATTCACCTTCTAAATATTCCTTTGATTAAATTTTATTTATTTAACAAATAAATATCTCATTTATAACATTCTATTTATTTTCTATAAATAAATATTTCCATTGAATCTATTTGTAAATGTCTTACAAATATTCCCTTCTAAATTCTATTTGTAAATGTCTTTACAAATATTTCTCCTTCTATTTGTTTGCACATAACTTCCTTTGTATTTGTGTTGCAAATATATTTCCTTTATTCACACCCAATTCATATTTCATTCACATTGATTTTACTCAATTTATTAATTTCAATCCATTTAACTTACTTAAGTTAAATTTAAGTTCAATCATTCAAATTCCCATTAACTAGTTGCTAATTAACCGTTTTGCCTATTTCACCCTTTTTATTTGAATATAACTTGTTCAAATATATGTCAACTTAATTATAACTAATCTAATAATATTTTCAACTCGAGTTATATATTCGATTTTGAATATAAATTCTCAATCTTTTTCACTTATCCAAAAACCCAATTTTGATTCAAATTTCCTTTAACTAATTATTCTCCAATTTAGTTAATTCTATTTAACCATTTAAAATATGATTTTTGTCTTAAAAATCATTTCACTCACTTCACTGGAGTTCATATTTATTTTATATCTCCAGTCTGGATTTTTCTAATGGCAATTCGGATTTTATTTCCTAAAAATCCTTTTATTTATTTAATTAAACCATTATGGTTTTATAATGGTTCTGGCGCTGTTTTTCTAAAAATTTGATTTTGACATAACTCAAAATCTATACGACGAAATCCAGATTTTTCTCTTTCATTAGAAAACTATTATCTAACTGGTCCTGACGATTCTTGTTTCAAAGAATTCCGACTTTAATTGAGTTTTGTATACTAAATTGAAGTTCGAATCGCCAATTTACGAACTGCCGCGCCATGGCGAGCTCGTTTTAATTATATTTATAAATATAAACGTTTTAACTTTGTTTATAATAAATTCAACTCCATTCTGATATATTTTTAATATATATCAAATCCATTTCATAATATTTCCGATCTATTTCACTTCTAATATTCAAATCCTATATCTTAATTTAAAATATTCAAATTCCATTTGAATTTCTTTATTCAAACTCTATATTATTTCCTTCTATTCAATTTCTATTTGAATTTTCTTCTATTCAAATTCTATTTCAATTCCTTATCTTCAATTTCTATTTGAAATCCTTATCTTCAATTTCTGTTTGAATTTCTTATCTTCGATTCCTATTTGAAATCCTTTATTCAAAACCCATTTCAAATCCCTTATTCAAATTCCATTTGAATTTCTTATCTTCAATTCCTATTTGAAATCCTTTGTTCAAATCCTATTTAAATTTCTATGTTCAAATTCTATATTTGAATTCCCTTATATTTTACTTCTATTTGAAATCTATATTCCGATTCCCATTTCAAAATTCCTTTGAAGTAATATAAATATATACATATATTTATATCTATCCCAAATTCAAAACATTTGAATTTTCAAACAACTTGTTTAATTTTCATACAAATTTCCATCAAAAACTTTTCTAAGGCAGCAATTCATCACTTAGAAACTCGAAAATGAACACTGATGATGTTGCGACCATCATCAGAATTATTTCCCAGCTACTAAATGAGTCCAGTGATATATTACATGACATTCATTTAGAAAAAAAAATCCAAACTCCCAGGATTTTAAATACTTAATTCTGGTTTGAATTCAATTTCAAATCATCTCATTTGTATATTTGATTTCATATACAAATTCCATTGGTTATATATATAACTATTTCTGTTTTATAATCTAATTCGATTATAATCCTAACAATCAATTCAACTATTTAAAACAATATCGTGTCCAATCTTCTGTTCAAGTGTTTATAAACTCCAATCGACATCGTGGCGTCCCACGATTCGACCAAAATTTATAATCCACTCAACAGACTAGCCAACACAATATAAAACAGTTTTTAAATCAAATAACAAATACGCTCTCTCGTATATATATACACTCAACTCATTCTAGGATACTACTGATCCTATCTCTAATGAGCACATTCCAACAAGCCTAGGTATTCGCTCAACCTAAGCTCTGATACCAACTGTACTGACCCGCAAATCCGCAACATCAGAGTTGACTATATACATCATACGTCCAACCCAAATATCACGAAAATACGAAACATTTTTTTTAGAAGAAAGAGATAGACGAAGAACAGAAACAAAAACACATAATCTCACATCGCAGCGGAACAAAATATAATATATCATAACTTTTGAAATACAAAATCTTAACTGTATAACATACACTTACCAGAGTACAACACTTACAACACAGCGGAACAAAACTCTATGTTACTAACGTTGAAGCCTCCTGCTCCAAGCTCCTTTAGATAGATCTGTAAAATCCTGAACTACTTGACTGCCTGTACAAATTTAGGCACCCAAGAGTTTAGGTAGAACAAAACAAAATAAACTCCGGGTCAGTCATGGGACTGGTATGAGTAAATAATTTAGAACAATTTCAGAAAACTAAATGATATCTCATAAGACCACGCCGTATAACACGGAACGGGTTTTTCCCTTATGAGAATCCAAACACTTGATTTAACTTTCAAAAATCCCTTTTGAAAGGAACGATAGCTTTATATCAAAACTCCTTTGATATTATAATAGTGTCTAAATCAAGTAAATACATTCTAGTGGGACGTTTGCATATCACGTTCCACATAAATAATATACAATCAAAACCGCAAGCACGTATTGGGTAATGGATTTCCAACTATGACAAGGTATGGAACCACCTTCCGCTGGTATATCTCTAGAGGAGAATACACCGAGTTCAACAAGAATATCTTGCAACTCAGCCACACATAACCGACCACTCATTTGGCTTGAGTGTATCGAATGTATATCACCAACGGTTGGGATCAGCAAACGTTTCCCGAATGGGACAGCAACGACAATAGATTTTTAGAAGTAAATGAAACTCTAGATCAGGTGATTATACACCCTAATAGGTGCGACCTACATAGCCATGCTGCCTGCCCGATTTCTGTCATTTACCGGTTGATGAGGCTTGAAGCTACACTTTATCATCACATCAGATTTACTTCGAATGCCACATTGTCAGATCCATCGAAAATCACTAATTGACGTCTACAACAGTACATTACGTGTTAGCTAAAGAAGTTTCCTTCTCTGCTTCCACTCTTGGTACGGTTGAAGAAATCAATGTACGTGACCTTTCTGGAAATACTCTGTCAGACATTCATCCATACAAGTCACCCAGGAGCAGGATGAACCGAAGGCACAATTTCTATATAGGAAAAGTCCTTGCACTCTACTCTGTCTTCAATTATCTTTATATAATCTGATTCCCACACTACTGCCAATACGGAGTGGTTCTTCGGATAATAATCCAATCGGTCTCTCCATATTGACAACGATGGTCAAAACTTCGATAGTCTGTGATTTAACTATCGAAAAAAAACAAGTGTTTCGATAGTCAATGATTTAACTATCAAATAAAACAAGTGTTCATCCAAACATCCAACAATCACTGAGCCTTTAATTAATATTCCATTAATTAAATCACTTCTCTATTTCTTTATCAATATTTGTTAACCAAATATTTTCAATAACCATATTGGCCTTTTCTATTATTTGGAAAACATTTCTGAATATCGCCTTCCTTTATTTTCTAAACTTAGAAAATATCTTCTATTTATAACTGGAAAATATTCCAATTACTTATCTCTTTTCCGATCTCGTTTATTCCTACACTTAGGAAATATTATTTATTATATTTCCAAGCTTACATTTATTTGGGTTAAAACGGATGTTGTGTAAAACATCGTTACGACAACCCAAATACTATATTCAACTAAATCTTATCTAACACTGACCTTCGAGCCTGAAATCTTACCATTTATTTGTTAAAAATGAAATCAATCAAGTTGGGGTATAACTACCTCTCAGACCTTGACTGAATAACATTTATAACGTCAAAACATATATGACTACTTACTCGAATAATCAATACCATACAACAACTGATTCACTTTTAAACACGTATACCCTTTCTCTTTCTATCCTTACTAGATTTTATTCTTATACTTCCTTTTTGATTTTACTATTCTATTTCTAAGTTCGTTTCCTTATCGACTTCTATATATATCGATACGTTGATTTCTAACTATCAAATTATCTTAAAAATATTCTATCTCCTTAAATTCCCGGAAAAATTCGCCATAACCTCCTTTGTATCGGGAGCATCGGGAAAATCCCCAAACTGCCACACAGGCCTTCTCCAATCAAAAAGAAAAAGAAAAGCCAAGCGGCTTGTCGATACGGCGCATAAAATCTCATATATGAATTAAATACGTACCTTTTTGTCGGGCATTCTATTTATATCACTTCTATACTTTATTCCAAACCTGTCTCTTGTATATTTATACCTGTCCAATCTATTTTAACTATACCAATCGTTTTAACTAAATTTGTTACTTAACTCTTCAGTCTATTTCACCTTCATATTTGAACATGACATGTTCAAATATATTTTAACTTGCATATTAACAAATTCTAATTATACTCATACTCTCGTTTCCTTATCGACTTCTTATTCAAATTCCAATTCAATTTTAATTGAATTCTCTTTATTTAAACTTCATTTGAAATCTATTTTCAAATTCTATAGTTTAAAGTCCATTTGAATTCTATATTCAAATTCTATGGTTTAAAGTCAATTTGAATTCTATATTCAAATTCTATGGTTTAAAGTCCATTTGAATTTTCTGCATTTTTCATAAACACGTTTATAACTTTACTTAAAATCCCCCATTATATATATTTATAAACAAAGTTTATAAATTCAATTCAAATCCCACCTTTTCATTTATAAACAGAGTTTATAATTTCGATTCAAATCCCATCTTTTCATTTATAAACAAAGTTTATAAATTCAATTCAAATCCCATATCTTAATTTATAAACAGAGTTTATAAATTCAATACTCGTTTTATATATCTTCAAAACAAGTAAATATTTTCTATAGTTCATTAAAAAATTCAAATTCTATTTATAAAAATAGAATTCCCTTTTTAAATCTCAAATACCCTTTCAGGGTATTTTATAAATCAATATCCCAAGCCCCAGTGATATTTAAACAATCAAATCAACCAATTTTCAATCATTTTATTTTTAACACATCATATATGAATATATATGAAATCAAACAAACAACAAACAGATAATATATTTTTGAGGAATCCAGTTGGATTCCTCCAACCTATTTTCCTGCATCCACAGACGTTAGTCAACATAGTAATACCCATCCTGCTTCGAGGCAGGATATCGCGGTATGAAGGTCATCCACTATCATAGCGTGGGGCGTATAGGGTAATCATCCGCTAATGAAACTGCGGGCATCCGCTAATGAGACTGCGGGAATTCAACCAATCATCAACCCAATATATATATATATATATATATATATATATATATATCCTAAATAACTAATATATATTTTAAAACAATTCAGACAGCATTCAAACAAGCACAGACAATTATTTTTAACTATATAAAAATAATTTATAAATAAAAGGTGAGATTTACTCACCAGGGTTTTTATTTGCGATCCATTCTGATTCCATTTTAAATTCCTGATTTTGATAAAGAAATAAATCCCAAAATTTCCCAAGCGAATGCCATTCCCCGCTATAAGTCCAGGTCGACTTGTTTCAGTATTTTGAACCTTACTGCTATGATATTTTTGCACTCCCAAAATGACTTCTCACTGTTGCGAACTCTGTACCTTTCACTACGCCTCCTCCATAGCCATTCTTCTCCATCGAACCGACTTTGGTCATCACTGCAACTCCATATGACAAAATAAACACCTCAATATACAAATGCTCCACCTTCATGTAGTCAGTCTGCCGCCATTCCTCCCTTTACTCACGCACTCCACCTGACAGTAACCCAAAACTCCGCAGCCGACCACCATTTCATCCCCTCCAGTACATCGCAGGAAGTCCGCAACCCCAAGCCATCACAGATCCACGTTCGAACCACCCTCTCTTCTATCGCGATTGCTCTGGTTTTCGACATCGAGTTGCTGGAGTTGTCGCTGTTTCATTCGAGTTTCGTAGGTCCGTCGCGGTCTTCACCTGACGTCGAACCCAACCCCCCCGGTCATCGCGATTTCGATTTCAAGGTCAAAAGGGTTTTTCCCCTTTTCGATTTGAGGAAAAATACATCAGCCATTTTGATTTTGATTCTCCCCAGAAATGAACAAACGGGTTTTGATTTTAAGGGGGCGGTTTGGTTTTGTTTGTGGTTAAAAAGGACGACACCATTTTGTTTCATTGTGTGGTAAAGGATAAAACACCGTTTGCCTTTGTTTTGTGGAGAGGAAGAGAGCACGCTTGTTTTTAGTTGGTGGTCATACGAGAAACACGACTTGTTTTTAATTGGTGAAGGGTGGAAAAAAGAAGGCCACTGGTTATTTCACCTTGATTTGTTTTTGAGTCGTATCTTTTAAAATTAAAATACTTTTTTTTCTGAACTCCTTACTGAACCCAACAACTGACGATCCTAGGGTAATACCACTATTCGGACACACTGGGATAGGTTACGAAGTCTGATTTGATCGTCTATGGAAGATATTAATTTTAAACAAATATAAATTAAATTCGAAACAATTTATTTCCTCGATAATAAATAAATATTATTATCATTATAAATTCGAATAAAATTTCCTATAAATTATTTGAACTGTATTTAATTCAAATAAAAATTTGAATTCAACTAAATCCATTTTCGTATTCTGTTATTTTAATATATTCGATATATTAAATTGAAATTGATTATTAAATCGATAGCTCAAATATAAAATTCCACTTATATTATCAAATCAATATTTAAATAAAATATTAAATATTTAAAATTTTCCCATAAGAAATCCGGGTCATTGTGACGGCCCGCCCCGCACCAGCCTGCATTTCCTCTGAAAGTGCGTTGTACACATGCCCGACTAGCACGGGACGGTCGTCAGAAGAAAGGAAAGAAGGGAATTAACTAAACGAGGAACCTGTAGAATGTCTCACAACGCATGGAATAAAATATAATAACAAAATACTTGACGTAAAACAGGTGAGACAGTGTATAAGCTGATAACTAAAACCAACATCAACGTCAGAGCAGCGGAAATCCAAATACAGCTTATTACAACTTTTCAAAATTACTGTCTCTAACAAAAGAAAGCTAAAGTAGAAGATGCACCACCAATGCCCAAGCAGTGATCTTCAACAACACAGGGAGAATACTATATATATATTACGTGGAAGCCTCCTGCTCGTCTCCGGATCATCTACCCGTGCATCACCAGCTAACCTGTCTCTAGTCTGCTCGTGTGAGCACCCAGAGTAATAAGAGGAGACATAAAACTCTGGGTCAGACATAAAGCCTGGTATGAGCGATAAGCATCTAAACAGAATAATAACAGGTATACTAAACCATACCTGAACCTGGACCTGCAACCAAAGAGTTAGTACCACATACCGTACAATACTCTAAGGTGCCATAATAAATAGTGTAAGAATACGGGGGTGGGGTGTGCATGTCATAATGATAGCAAACAAATCATCCATAGCAACCATCCTCACATCTCACACTCAGTGCGTAAAGCATACGATGTCCACCACTGTCAATCACTAGACCCATTGAAGCAGTGACGGAGTTCGACTTGTACAACTACTGCTACTACTAAGCTTACCACATGGAGTCATGACCAAATCTTTACAAATGACCCCACTTCATTGGTCTATAGCCCTTTAGTCGTACCTAGGCCATTGCAGTCCTGAATCTGTTCACGTACTTCCCATACATAGTGATCCAAAGTCATAGACATCGACTGCCCCTTGGCACACGTCCCGCAGCAAAGCCCAATCATGAAGTAAACTCATTGGTTCCCAACTAGATCCCGAGCTCTAACTTCCCATATTGGACTACCTTTGCATCTCGGGTTGTTGGTCAATACTGGGTCGGGTCGGGTTCTCCTCCTAGCCATCGGTTCGGGTCGGGTCCTCTACTTCAGGTCGGTTCGTAGTCTTCTCCTGTAGCGGTTCGCTTCGGGTCCACAGTGTCGCATCGGTTCGGGTCGGGTATTCTATTTCGGGTCGGGTCGGGTGTCCTCCTCCGGGTCGGGTCGGGTGCCATCTCCCTTCTAGTTCGTGCTTTCGCTCCGATCCGCTCCCTCGTTCTCCACGTGCTCCGATCCGATCCTTCCTTCGCCATCTGATCCGCGTGGCCTTCCCTCTTGCCAGTTCTCCCAAGTGTTAAGTTCCGATCCGAACCCTTCGTCTCCAAGTCTATCCAATCCCCAGCTTAACCAACATGGCCTTCCTTTTTGCCTAGCCTCATCTGTGCTAGATTTCTGGTTCGGGTCGGGTTCCTTGCCCAGGTCTCCTATCCGATCCGAGCCCATATCCGATCCGAAACCCTGCACAACTTTCTGCAACTTTTTCCAGCAACTTGTTTACGCCATTCGACGACGTTTTCGACAAATCTAACTATGATAATCAATCAAAAATCATGTCAAACAGTCATAGAAACATAGCAAACTAACCACAAACACCAAAACAATGAATTTACATGTCAAAACGGATCAAAGATGCCCAAAATCCCCTTATTTTCCCTTAAGCATGATTAAATAAAACTAATCATAGAATTAATAAAATTTAACCAAATCGAACCAAATTTCTAACAGAGGCATAAAATATTATTAAAGAATTTCTAAACATTTTTCCAGAATTTATTAGTGTATCAATTCGCTAATCTTCACTAATCACCCTTAATTAACTGTAATTAGTGTCAAAACGATGCTATCACTCACCTTTGCCACAAAATAAAACACCAAATCTGAAATACTCTCTATTTAGGTCGAGTCCCCATGTATAGCAGCAGCTCCAACCTTGCTCTGATGCTATTTGGCCTTGTTTTGATGTAGTTTAGGCTTAATCTTCACTAAAAATGTGTTTTGGAGTGGTTTTAGAGGATGGAAGCCATTACTAAGGTCTCAAGAAGGTTTGTGGCGGCTCAAAACTGAAATGAAAGTGATTTCCTAACACTAATCAGTCCTCCTATACCTCTAAACCCGAAATTCCCCTCTGGGCCTAGCTGCTAATCACCCGGTTAAGCCCAATTAAGCTGTTTTTCACCATCTAAAACTTGTTTCAGCCATATCTCCCAAACGGTGAGTCTGTTTGGCTAATGTGACCACTCTACGGAATTGTAAACCATCATACGGAGCCAATGGAAGTGGTTTTAGGTCAAAATTCCTTTCCAGTCAAAAGTTATGGCCAAAACAGTGCCAACTAGGGGGTAAAATAGTCATTTAAAAATCGGGAAAAATCATGAACATGGGAAATGACCACAATAGTCGTCTCCCAAAGTTACATGACCATACGACTTCGTATGTGAAAGAAATAAATATCCTACGATCCTATGATGCGTAGAATACGGGTCGTTACACTCTCCCCCCCTTAAGAAATTTCGTCCCCGAAATTCCTTAACCCAAAACATACAAAGGATCCCGCATGCCTAACAACCACATACAACAATCAAACATGCAAAACAAGCAAACAAGCCTATCCTAACATGCGGAAAACTAAATCGAAGTCAAAATCTTACCAGGCAAAGAGTTCTGGGTGTGTCTTCCTAATGTTCTCCTCTGTCTCCCAAGTACAATCATTCTCGTCCTCGCCCCCACTGAACCTTGACTAACTTCACCGCCTTCCTTCGAAGTTGCTTCATGTCGTGCTCCACAATACGGGCCGGCTTGCGGTTCCCAACCGCCTCGGGTTCTACTTCGAAGTCCTCTAACTGATCAGGTGAAATAGTCATATCTGAGTCGTGAACGAACTTCCTTAGTTGGGAAACATGAAATACGTCGTGAACTCCCGCTATCTTCTCCGGTAAGTCAATTCTGTATGCCAAATTCCCGACTAGTTCAAGAACAGGGAATGGGCCAACAAATCTTGGTGCCAACTTGCCTCTCCTGCCAAATCGTATTACGCTCTTCAACGGAGAAATCTTGACAAACACCAAGTCACCAACGGAGAATTTTAGGTCTCTTCTCCTCTTATCAGCATAACTCTTCTGCCTATCTTGGGCAGCCTTCATTCGTTGTTGAATGATCTTGATCTTATCTGAAGTTTCCCTCACCACATCTGGTCCAAGCATAAACTTCTCGCCAGTCTCTATCCAACATGATGGTGAGTTGCACGGTCTTCCGTACAAAGCTTCAAACGGATCCATACCGATACTGGATTGGTAGCTATTATTATATGCAAACTCTACTAGATGCAAATGGTCATCCCATGATCCACCAAACTCCAATATACACGCTCTCAAGAGATCTTCCAAAATACGATTCACCCTCTCTGTCTGACCGTCGGTCTGAGGATGATATGCGGTACTGAGATGTAACTCTGACCCTAGAGCCTCTTGTAAGCTCTTCCAAAACCCACTAGTGAACAACGGGTCTCGGTCGCTCACAATGCTTTTAGGTACTCCATGAAATCTCACTACCCACTTCATATACAATTCTGCTAACTTAGCTGCCGTTCTGGTCGATTTGACTGGTATAAATCTTGCACTTTTAGTCAGTCGATCCACAACTACCCAAATGCTATCATGTCCCGATCTAGTCCTTGGTAAACCATCAATGAAATCCATCGAGACTTGCTCCCATTTCCATTCAGGAATTTCTAAGGGCTGTAACAACCCACTCGGCTTCTTTTGCTCGGCTTTAACTAGCTGGCAATTCATGCACTTGGATATAAACTTCCCAACGTCTCTTTTCATCCCTTCCCAGTAGTAAGTCTGCTTCATATCTCGATACATCTTGTTACCACCGGGGTGTATAGTTAGCTTTGAGTGATGACATTCTCTATGCACTTCATCTCTCAATCCATTGACATTGGGTACAACAAGCTTTCCATTCTTTCTAAGTCATCCATCTCGATCAAGCCCATACTTGTTCATCTCCTCATCGATATCCATCTTTAACTTGGATATGATTTCCAATAGGTTAGGATCATCCCTCTGACTAGAGCCGATCCACTCAATTAAAGTGGGTCTGATCGTCAAACTTGCTAACATTTCTGGATCCAATTCGCACTTTGGTATGAAATCAAACCCCGCGATATACTCCACTTGCTTCCATTCAAGGAACATAGCCCCTAAGCTGGCATGTCTTCTACTCAATGCATCAGCCACCGCATTGCCCTTTCCCGGTGTATATGCGATGTCAAAATCATAGGAAGCCAAGAATTCTAACCACCTTTGTTGCCGGAGATTTAGATCCTTCTAGGAGAAGAGATACTTCAACGACTTATGATCTGTAAACAGCTCAAATCTTTCTCCCAAGAGATAGTGTCTCCACATCTTTAACGCGAACACGATCGCTGCCAATTCCAAGTCATGGGTAGGGTATCTTTTCTCGTGCGGTTTCAATTGCCGACTTGCATAAGCTACCCTACCGCCTTGCATCAATACAGCACCCAGTCCGGTACCACAGGCATCCGTGTATACCGTCATCTCTTCATCCCCCTTAGGAATGACTAACACTGGTGCGCTTGTCAACTTGTCCTTTAGACTCTTGAATGCATTCTCGCACCTTTCATCCCATACAAAAGCTTGATTCTTCTTGGTCAACTGGGTCAATGGTGCTGCTATCTTAGAGAAACCTTGGATAAACTTACGATAATATCCAGCTAATCCCAAGAAACTTCTTACATCTGTTGCATTCTTGGGCGTAGGCCAATCCTGTACCGTAGCCACCTTCGCCGGGTCCACGGCAATACCATTCTCTGATACAACATGGCCCAAGAACCTCACTTCCCTCTTCCAGAAGTGACACTTAGAAAACTTTGCTTTCAATTGGTGTTTTCTCAACACCTCCATCACTACTGTTAAATGTTCCTTGTGTTCTTCCTCTGTCCTCGAATAGACCAAAATATCATCAACGAACACAAGGACAAACTTATTCAACTGATCTCTGAATACCCTATTCATAAGATCCACAAAATATGCTGGGGCATTGGTCAGCCCGAATGGCATGACCAACCACTCATAAAATCCAGACGGCGTTCGAAATGTCGTTTTAGCTATACTCTCAGCTTCCACTCTAAGCTGATGAAAACCTGTCGCGAGATCCAACTGAGAAAATACTCTCGCGCCACTCAACTGATCGAACAAATCATCTATCCGCGGTAGAGGATACTTGTTCTTCCTCGTCACTTCATTCAACTCGCGGTAGTCTACACACAAACGAAGGGAACCATCCGCCTTGGTAGCAAACACAACTGGTGCTCCCCATTCAGAAACACTCCTTCTGATAAATCCCTTCTTCAAAAGATCGCTTACTTGCACCTCGTGCTCTCGCTGCTCTCTTGGTGCCATACGACGAAGTGGCATCACTATAGGTCTGGCATCTTTTACCAAATCAATACGGAACTCAATCTCTCGGTGTGGTGGAAGTCCGGTCACTTCTTCGAAAACATCCGGATACTGGCCAACCACGGGCAAACCTGACAACTCACTATGCGGAATGTCGAGGGAGTTTAGAAAACTAGCCAATACCCCCGTACTGGGTAGACCACCAAACACTATCCTTCGCCCATCATCCGCTCTAGATGTCGCTAAAAAGCCCTCACAGTCTACCACCACCCCGTTTCTTTGGAGCCAATCTACTCCCAAAATAATGCCAAACCCAGTAAAGCCCAAAACAAAGAAATCACAAACAAACATGCATCCATGACTCGATAGGACCACATTACGACAAATCATGCTAAGGCTAGTCGAACCACCAATCGGGTTCGTCACTACTAAAGGTCTATCGACAATCTCGGGCTCCAATCCCAACCTATCTACCAGGTCACTAGATATGAAAGAACTGGAAGCTCCGGTATCAAATAAAACTCTAACAGGAACATCATAAACAGAAAGCATACCTTGAATGACGACATTCTTTCCCTTCTCCGCTGCTGTTGGGGCATTCGACGAAGAAGGAATAGCATTAAGGGCGTAGGCTTTCACTATTTGCTTTTCTTTAGGGGGTTGCGGACACTTGTCCTTGTGATGTCCCATTTGGCCACAGTTGAAGCACTTCCTATCCGCTGGCTTGGCCCGACAATTACTAGCATAATGGCCCTTCTTACCACAGCTGAAGCACTCAACATCTTGCTTATTATTTTTCTTCTGGTCATCCTTAGCCTGATTCTGCTTTCTCTTATTCTGGGAACCACCCTTGCCTCCACCACTTGCTTGTGGCTTTGGCTCATCTGCGGATGCAACCTCGGTCTTCGGCTTAGGGTAGAGACTTTCTGATCTTAATGCTTTCCCCCACAATCGATTCAAACATCTCATCGATGTGGTTAATAAGCCTTTCCCCTAAGTACTGATCTAAACCAGTTATGAATTTCTCATTCTTCTTCTCGGCAGTATCAATAAGAGATAACCCATACTTCGACAAAGTGTCGAATTCAGCAATGTACTCCGAGACAGCTCTGCCATTCTGCTTGAGCTCCAAGAAATTCTTAAACAGCACTGACTTCTGAGCAGCTGGAATGAACTTCTTGCTAAAGCGAGCTTTAAACTGCTCCCAAGTAATCTGATCTTCGGGAGTAGCTGCCTTTATAGCATTCCACCAATTCATTACCTGCCCTTGCAGCTGACGGGACGCTAGCTTTCTCTTCATCGCATCCTCGATACCCAAATCCTCGAAGATACGTTCGCAACTATCCAACCAATCCTGAACATCCGTGGCCGACTCCGTTCCATGGAACGGCTTCCCACCAACGCTAGTATAATCCTTATTCAGCTTGGCGAAGTCGACTCTTGGCGCCTGCACTATTGGACCACCACCATTTCCACCATTGGGAGCTGCCCTCTGTACATCTCTAAACATCTCTCTCATGAGGTCAGTAAACATCGTCCTCATGTCAGCAACATTCCCATTATTGGCTCCCCTACCAGTACCTCTAGTATATCGGCTCATCGTCAATCGGAAAAAGGAAACGATTAACGACTCCATAGTGGTGCTAGTGCAGTACGACTTCATCCTTATACTAGTAATAGTATATATATAGCTTTTAAAAACCAAAGTAATCACAAATACGCTCTCTCATATACATATATTATCTCTCCCTGATAACTTCCCTAGGTTAACTACGCAACCTAGAGCTCTGATACCAAGTGTGATGGCCCGCCCCGCACCAGCCTGCATTTCCTCTGAAAGTGCGCTGTACACATGCCCGACTAGCACGGGACGGTCGTCAGAAGAAAGGAAAGAAGGGAATTAACTAAATGAGGAACCTGTAGAATGTCTCACAGCGCATGGAATAAAATATAATAACAAAATACTTGACATAAAACAGGTGAGACAGTGTATAAGCTGATAACTAAAACCAACATCAACATCAGTGCAGCGGAAATCCAAATACAGCTTATTACAACTTTTCAAAATTACTGTCTCTAACAAAAGAAAGCTAAAGTAGAAGATGCACCACCAATGCCCAAGCAGTGATCTTCAACAACACAGGGAGAATACTATATATATATTACGTGGAAGCCTCCTGCTCGTCTCCGGATCATCTGCCCGTGCATCACCAGCTAACCTGTCTCTAGTCTACTCGTGTGAGCACCCAGAGTAATAAGAGGAGACATAAAACTCTGGGTCAGACATAAAGCCTGGTATGAGTGATAAGCATCTAAACAGAATAATAACAGGTATACTAAACCATACCTGAACCTGGACCTGCAACCAAAGAGTTAGTACCACATACCATACAATACTCTAAGGTGCCATAATAAATAGTGTAAGAATACGGGGGTGGGGTGTGCATGTCATAATGATAGCAAACAAATCATCCATAGCAACCATCCTCACATCTCACACTCAGTGCGTAAAGCATACGATGTCCACCACTGTCAATCACTAGACCCATTGAAGTAGTGACGGAGTTCGACTTGTACAACTACTGCTACTACCAAGCTTACCACATGGAGTCATGACCAAATCTTTACAAATGACCCCACTTCATTGGTCTATAGCCCTTTAGTCGTACCTAGGCCATTGCAGCCCTTAATCCGTTCACGTACTTCCCATACATAGTGATCCAAAGTCATAGACATCGACTGCCCCTTGGCACACGTCCCGTAGCAAAGCCCAATCATGAAGTAAACTCATGGGTTCCCAACTAGATCCTGAGCTCTAACTTCCCATATTGGACTACCTTTGCATCTCGGGTTGTTGGTCAATACTGGGTCGGGTCGGGTTCTCCTCCTAGCCATCGGTTCGGGTCGGGTCCTCTACTTCGGGTCGGTTCGTAGTCTTCTCCTGTAGCGGTTCGGTTCGGGTCCACAGTGTCGCATCGGTTCGGGTCGGGTATTGATCGTCGTTAATCTATGAATTAGAAAAGCGCGACATTTAAATTAAATTCTGCAAGCGCACAGGTGTGTAGCATACAGGTCGAACACAGGGAGGTGAATTAAATCAAATTATTTATCTAATCTCTTGGGCAAGTTAGACAAAACTTTGCAGGTTGATTTTGGAAATAAAACAAAACAAAATTAAAACTGTAATTTGATTCAGAACAGATCTAACTGAACCGACGATCAAATCACAATTTCAATGGAAAAGCAATGAAACTATGAATCAGATTCAAATCTAATCAAATCCAATTTAACCTATGAACGCGATTAATATACAGAAAATAAAAATGCAGAATATAAATAACAACAGGAAATAAAATTAGGATTACCGCTGAGTCTAATCAGACGGTCAATCACTAATGAAAAGAAATGCAAAATACAAATAGTGTTCTACCGAATCTAATCGTGTAGACAACACTAATTGCTAAGAAATAGATAATTGCATAAAATAAAAAGAAAATTGAGTTTTATTAATGAAGAAGAGAATAGAATGAGATATAGGACGGTGGCTACAAGGGCATTACAAGGGTATTTATAGGATAGATAGCCAAACCCTAACCCTAACCCTAATACAATGATAAATGGGCCTTAGGGAATTTACAAAAAAAGTTTACAATGGGAATTACAAATGGGCCTTTTGTCATTTGCAACAAGTTCTAGGCCTTTTCTCTTTTTCTCTTGCTTCTTTGATAACTCTTCATTGATTTGTGATATTCATGGCCTTTCTAGCAATCATTTTCTTGTCCAACAGCAACTAGATGTGAGATCTTCATCTCCAATTCTTCAAAATGTAAATATATAGCAATCTGATCTTCATTTCTCTACTTTTCTGGTTGCATGCGGGCTGGGTTGGAATATCTGTAAAAGTGACAAAACAATACCCAAGTAATACTTATTTATATACAAAAGATAAGATATAAGAGCATAAAAATAACACATTTCTATGTCAATCAAATACCCCCACACTTATCTTTTACTCGTCCTCGAGTAAAAAGAAGATGGAAAACTAACTAGATAGGTCACACTTTCGTAAGAAACACAATTGCATTGAGCGCATGCAACAAGCCGTTAAACCTCTAGGTGTCCCTAGTAGGACGAGTGGTGTCTCGTGAGGGTTTTCAGCGGATACTACCCACAAAATCCAAATGCAGTATGCTATGATTCTAATGAAACTACATGAATGCAATGGACATATGCAAAAATAAAAACGAAAAATGACAACACGACTTATTTTAGGAAAGTGGTACAACAAATTAAGTTAATAATTTCTAATCAGTTGATTTTATTTTAGATACCTCGACTTGTCACAAATTTTCAATATAAATCAAGTTTTTTAAATGTTAAATTCCAGTTTGGCCAGTTAGTTCGGTCGATAACATAGTGCAGCCATGAAATAAATTCTTAGGTTGCTTGGCACAGTTTGCAAAGTGGTATTCTAATTTTCTCATGTATGGCTAGTCAAATCAATAAGGTCAAGAAGTGTTTGGGCATCATCGCTTAGTCTTTATTCTATAAAATTTTAAAATTTATGATTAAGTACATACACCTAACTAAAAATACCAAGGTTTACCACCCATGCACTGCCTCGCGGACTAATGGAGAGTGGGTAAAGAGCTTGGCGGATTGTGCAGGCCGACTTTGACTTTGTCAACAACGTGTCGGTAATCCTTAGGTGTCCAATCTTATAAAATGAGACCAAGATATTCCAACGCTGACTTTGTCAACAACGTGTCGGATAGAGCTTGGCGGGTTTGCACACCAACGCTCGATATACAAGCAATGTTGGATACCCTTGGATTACTATTATTTTTATTGAATTTATAAGCACAACAAGAGAGTTACGCGAATTCAACTTAACACAACTTAGTTTTAAAGATTTGACAAGCCATTATAAGTATTTTAAGTCCTCCACTTATTTAAACAAAGTCTACAATATAGAATAGATTTAATGGCCATCACCTAAGAATCTCCCTACGTACCGGTTACACTATTATCCCTCAAAATTAAACTTTTCATTATATTTCTTATTCGATCAAAGTTGAGAGAAAAAAATATTATCAACTGGCTAAAAATTGTAAACTTATTTTGTTGTATCAATTGAAAATGAGTCGTATTTTCCCAAAAAAATATTTATGGTATGTTACTACGATATAAAATGTATGATGGTCCTACATGAAAAGAAAGAAAAATTAAAGAAAAATCAAAAGAATGCAATGCAGACTCCCCCTACACTTGATTGAGACAGTGTCCCAACTGTCTAAGGCAGAAAAACAAAAATAAAATAAAATAATGAAAAATAAAAATAAAAGAAAAAGAACGTGTACCACCTGATTTCATGGTGGATGATCATGCAGATCGATAGAGTCATCTTCGTCATATTGCTCGAATTCCAAAAATGGTTTCAGTCGTTGACCGTTTACTTTGAAGACTTTTCCATCCCTAGGATTTTCAATTTCAACCGCTCCATGAGGATATACTATTTTCACGACATAAGGTCTAGTCCATCGAGATCTGAGTTTTCCTGGAAACAAGTGAAGTCTAGAGTCGTATAAAAGAACTTTTTGACCTACGTTGAATTCCTTACGAAGTATGTTTTTGTCGTGTTGGGCTTTGGTTCTTTCTTTGTAGATTTTCGCATTTTCATACGCCTCATTTCTTAATTCCTCTAATTCCGAAATTTTTAACTTCCTATGTGAGCCGGCTTTTTCTAAGTCAAAGTTCAAAAATTTTATGGCCCAAAGAGCACGATGCTCTAATTCAAGAGGTAAGTGACAGGCCTTTCCAAAGACTAATCGGTATGGTGACATCCCTAGATTGGTTTTATAAGCAGTGCGAAAAGCCCAAAGTGCATCAATCAGTTTTACGGACCAATCTTTTCTATTGGAATTCACGGTTTTCTCAAGAGTTTGTTTGATTTGTCTATTGGAGACTTCTACTTGCCCACTAGTTTGTGGATGGTAGGGGGTCGACAGCTTGTGTGTGATTGAGTGTTTCTTGAGCAAGGACTCAAAAGCACGATTACAGAAGTGAGTGCCATTATCGCTAATGATAGCTCGAGGTATGCCAAAGTGTGAAAAGATGTTTTCTTTGAGGAATTTGACAACAACCTTGTTGTCATTGGTTTTGGTCGGAATGGCTTCAACCCATTTTGAGACATAATCTACCGCAAGTAAGATGTAAAGATTCCCAAATGAATTAGGGAACGGTCCCATGAAATCGATGCCCCAAACATCGAATAACTCAATCACTAAAATGGGGTTGGGAGGCATCATGTTTCGCTTAGAGATTCGACCCGTTCTTTGACATCGCTCACATTTAGAGTAAAATTCGAAAGCGTCACGGAAGAGTGTGGGCCAATAAAAACCGCTTTGCAAAACTTTTGCAGTAGTTTTTCTTGCTCCAAAATGACCGCCACAAGCATGGTCATGTGAGAAGGAGAGAATACTTTAGTGTTCATGATCGGGCACACACCTTCGAATGATTTGGTCTGGACAGTATTTGAAAAGATATGGGTCGTCCCAATAGAAGTTTCGAACTTTCGAGAGAAATTTTTGTTTATCTTGTTTCGACCATTCAGCATGTGTTTGTTGTGTGACAAGATAATTCACAATGTCAGCGTACCAAGGGGTGTTAGAGATCGAAAGGAGTTGTTCGTCAGGAAAATAGTCATCGATTTGGGTGTCGTTATCATTTTCGTGCACAATTCGAGAGAGATGATCAGCTACGACATTTTCAGAACCCTTTTTATCTCGTATTTCTATATCGAATTCTTGAAGAAGAAAGATCCAACGAATCAAGCGGGCCTTGGCATCCTTTTTAGAAAGCAAATATCGTAGGGCCGCATGGTCAGTGTAAACTATGACTTTGGATCCTATGAGATATGGTCTGAATTTCTCAAGAGCGAAGACAACTGCCAAAAATTCCTTTTCAGTAGTTGAGTAATTCAATTGGTCCTCGTTTAAGGTTTTGCTAGCGTAGTAAATGACTCGAGGGAGTTTAACAATTCGCTGGCCCAAGATGGCTCCAATTGCAAAGTCAGAAGCGTCGCACATAAGTTCAAAGGGTTGAGTCCAATCAGGAGGTTGAATGATGGGAGTTGTGGTCAAGATTGACTTAAGAGTTTCAAAAGATGTTTTGCAATCATTGGAAAATTCAAACTTTACGTCTTTGGCAAGTAAATTCGAGAGAGGTTTTGAAATTTTTGAGAAATCCTTAATGAATCTTCTATAGAATCCTGCATGGCCAAGAAATGAACGAACATCTTTGACAGACTTAGGAGGAGGTAAATTAGCAATCAAATCGATTTTGGATTTATCGACTTCTAAGCCATCTTTGGAGACGACATGACCTAGAACTATCCCCCTTTTTACCATAAAGTGGCATTTTTCCCAATTAAGCAGGAGTGATTTCTCCTTACAACGCTTAAGGACGAGTTCTAAATGAGTGAGACATTAGGAAAAAGATGATCCATATATTGAAAAATCGTCCATGAACATTTCCAAGAATTCTTCCACCATATCAGAGAAAATACTCATCATACACCTTTGGAAAGTCGCGGGGGCATTACAAAGACCAAAAGGCATGCGACGATAAGCAAAGGTTCCAAAGGGACAAGTAAAGGTGGTCTTATGTTGATCTTCTAAAGCAACAGGAATTTGGTTATAGCCAGAGTATCCATCGAGAAAACAGTAGTACTCATGTCCTGCTAAGCGTTCGAGCATTTGGTCAATAAAAGGCAAGGGAAAATGGTCTATTCGTGTGGCTGAGTTAAGCTTTCGATAGTCGATGCACACACGCCATTTGGTTTTGATTTTTGTTGGTACGAGTTCATTACAGTCGTTTTTGATCACTGTGACTCCCGATTTCTTTGGTACAACTTGTACCGGACTCACCCAAGTACTATCAGAGATGGGATAGATGATGTTATTGTCTAGACATTTGATTATCTCCTCCTTGACCACTTCTCTCATGTTTGGGTTTAATCGCCTTTGAACCTCACGGGTGGGTTTAGCCTCATCAACTAAATGTTTGCGATGTTCCACAATTGATGGGCTAATTCCTTTTATATCGCTAATTTCCCACCCCAAGGCGTCCTTATTTTCCTGCAAGATATCCAAAAGTTTTTCTTCTTGGTCCTCGGTAAGATCGGAGGCCAAGATTACGGGAAAAGTTTTTGAAGAGTCTATGTAGGCATACTTAAGTTCTGGTGCCAAGGGTTTGAGGTCTAACTTAGGAAGTTCTTGTGTATCAACATTGGTCAACATTCCTTGGTTAGATTCAGGTGACGAAGTGTCGGAGTCAAGAATTTTGTTTAGTTCAGAAATGTATTCGAGTTCATCGAAATCAGAGTCGAAATGGTCAAGACACATTTTCAAGGCTTCAGAAGTGTCACTAGAGGTTTCATCAACTGTGGTTTGAATCATGTCAATTTCATCGATCTCAAAATCCCTAGGTTGTTTGTTGAGATTAAAGATGTTTAGCTCAATGGTTAGGTGCCCGAAGGAAAGTTGAAGCTGACCATTTCTACAATTAATGACAGCATTAGAGGTTGCTAAGAAAGGGCGTCCTAAGATCAATGGTATTTTAACTTTGGGATTTGAGACAGGCTTTGTTTCTAGAACTATAAAATCGACAGGGAAGTAAAACTGTTCGATCTGTATCAAGACGTCTTCGATAATTCCCAATGGCTTTTTGACAGATCAATCAGCTAGTTGAAGTGTGATGTTTGTTGGTTTAATCTCCCCTAGTCCAAGTTGACGATAGACAGTATAAGGGAGAAGGTTGACACTGGCACCAAGGTCGAGTAGGGCACGAGAGATGTGAGTGTTTCCTATTTTACAATCAATCGTAGGGCAGCCAGGGTCTTTATACTTGACTGGGGCAAGATTCGAAAGAACAGAGCTTGTATTTGCAGTTAGAAAAGCGGTTTTTGGAACATTGGTCGCACGTTTTTGTGTGCACAATTCCTTAAGACATTTAGCATATTGAGGAATTTGTTCAATGGTGTCTAAAAGAGGAATGTTCACACGGACTTGTTTGAAAATTTCCAAGATTTTATCGAAATTTGCCGCTTTCTTCTTATTATTGAGTCTATGAGGAAAAGGAGCTACTAGTTTTTCGATTCTATGATGAGTTTCATCATTCGAAGAAGAAGGTTTATCCAAGGGAAGAGAAGGTGGTAAGGTTGTAGAAGATGGAATGTTGGTATTGCCAACATTAATTTTCGAAGGTGGGTCGGGTTTGCCGACACTGGGAGAAGAACTGTTGGGATTGCCAATATTTAAGGGAACTTGAGGTTTAGAAGAATTGGCATTCGAAGCCAATGGGTGATCATCAAGATTTGGCATTGGGGTCGAGTTAGAAGATTCGTCAGGGTCGCCCACGTTATTATCAATCCTCTTTCCAGATCGAAGGGTTGTAATAGCGTTGACTGGATTATGGTTTTCGTTCTCACAAGAATTCACAGCACGAGAGTTATATTTTGGGTTCACCTCAGGTTGACTCGGCAACTTTTCCTTCTCATTATTTTTCGCCATTTCCTTTATCATATTCATCATTTAGTTCATTTTAGCATCTTGCGAGTATATTTTGGCTTCGTAAGAGCTCAACTGTTTTTCTAGACGCACAATTTCTTGTGACAGTTGAGAAGATTGAGAGGATTGGTTTGATGATTGAAAATTGGGGTGCCTATAAGGTTGTTTGGATTGAGGTGTAGCTTGAGATGTTTGAGAATTGGAAGAAGGAGCTTGGTAATTCGGATTGGGAATAAAGGGTTGCACGTGAGATGGGTTAGCCGAATTATTGGGGTTTGACAAGGAAAAATTTGGGTGGTTCCTCCAACCAGGGTTGTACGTGGATGAGTAAGGATTATTTTGAGCTATGGCATTGGCTTGGTCTTCAGAGTAATAGTGGGGTAACCCTTCTCCGGCTTGAGGAGTTTGATTTTCTAAGGGAATTTGACTTGGGTCCACGACATGGACTCCTCTAGTAGAAGTACGAATGGGAACACGAATCGATTCCCACTGCATGTCCTTTTCAGAATAATCTTCTAAAAACCGCCAAGCTTCATCGGTTGTTTTAGACATAAAGTCTCCTCCACACATTGATTCTAGTTGAGTTCTAGTCTGATAGTTTAGCCCTTCATATGCAATTTGACATAAGTGATCTTTTAGAATTCCATGATGAGGACAACTATATAATAGTTGGTTGAATCTCTCAAAATATTTTGAAAAAGTTTCCCCCTCATTTTGACAAAATTGGTTTATCTCAGTTCAAATTTTGAGAGTTTTATGGAAAGGGAAAAACTTTTTCAAGAATATAGTGACAAATTCATCCCAACTTCTTATAGAATGTTTTGGAAGCGAATTTAGCCATCTTTTAGCGCTTTCAAGTAATGCAAATGGGATTAGCCTTAGCTTGATCGATTCGTTAGATAGTTGTAGCATTTTTGTTGTGGAGGCATACAATTCAAATTCACTCAGAAATTCATAAGCATTTTCAGACCCAGTAAATTTTGGTAACCCTTGGATAAAAGAATGTTTTAGCTCAAAATTGTTTCCTTCAGCTGGTGGGAACACAATGACAGATGGTTGAACGGTCCGAGTAGGATAACATCGATCACGAAGAGACAAGGGTCTATCCACTTGGATATTGAGATTTTGAAAATTTTGATTTATTTGATTTTGATCCCCAATGTTTGGAAAGTTTTGATTCACTCGATTTTGATCCAATTCGGTTGGAAAATTTTGGTTGATTCGAGAACCCCTAGGAGAATTTTGTTGGCTAACACTTTTTTCACTCATTGTTGTTAAATGCAAGCACAAAAATTAGCTACAATGAAGTTTACTGTCCTTATTGGCTCCTAACCCAAAATTATAAAGTGATGCGTTTGATTACTTAGATCAAAAGATTTCTCAGCCAGTTAACGGACAGGAGTTATCGGTGCACCAGGAATCACCCTAGCAATGCAGCCGAAGGTTTAAGTACCTTCAGAGTAACAACCGATATAATATTTACGAATCACCGTAATATTTATAAACGGTTATTTCTCTGCCGCAGTCTAGACACCAAGAAATAATTCGTTCCAAATGAATCAACTATCACAATATAATTAAGCCCTAGATGAGCCCGTGACTCCCTTAAGTCCAACGTCTAACCGTTATTATTAGTCAGATTCTACGATGAAATGCAATTTGTGGGCTAAGGAAAGGGTGATGAAATCCCTCGCCTTATGTGAATTGGGGTATTGCCCTTAACAGAATGAATAAAAAGTGCAGAACAATAATCACACAATTTAATTGCAGAAATTAAAAATTGTACATTCAAAGCCGCTGCCCCTGCAGAAAATTTTTACAACAATTTCGATATACTTTTTTTTCAAAGCAGCTTCAGCACCTGTAGAGTTTAGAAAAATATTACCGTAGGGTATGGCAGTCGGTCCAGAAAATTTGAATAGCTTCAATGATTGAAATCCCACATTTTGCAGTTCGTTTGACTTTTGAATCTTTGTTTTTGCTTGAATTTTGTTCGTTCACTTGGGCCTCGTTTCTTTTTCTTTGATTGTTCTCTTTTTTTTTCTTTTTTTTTTTGGAGAAAGAAAACAAATAAACAAGCAAAAGAAATAAAAAAAACTAAATTGGAATTAAAGAAAACTAAACTAAGCTCAAAGGAAAAAGAAAAAAAGAAAAAAAAACAAGGAAGTATTAAGAAAAAAAAAACTAAGCTCGACAAAATCAAGACTCGGTTTTTATTTGCGTGTGATGTGAAGGCTGTTATCGTGATCTGGTTTATGATGCGGATGCTATGATGAGGTGGATGGGGAGTTCGTTATTGATGATGAAAGTGGGTTGCGGTTGAATGGTTTGTGAAGGACGGTTCTGTGAAGTTGGAATTGCAACTGTGTTGCGAGAAGAACGATTTGTGCGATGGGATGGGAAGGTTCGTGATTGTTGTGGCGTTATAGGATTGTAGTTAGAAACGGGGTGGCGGTTGTTTGCATGGGAGTTTGGTTGGTTATTGAAGTGGAAGGAGGATTTGAACGTGGAGTTGGAAGGGGGTTATGAGTTTTATTAGGTGGTCGCAATATGGACTGAGCGGTGGGGGGTGTCTGCGAAGTAGATGAGAGGGCGTGATGATGTAGTGGTTTGATGAAGTCACGGTTTACGGAGATTTATGTTTGGGACAGATGTGTTTGAAGAAGGGCAAGACTGGAACGGTGGAGTGAAGGTTGTGTAATATAATAAGATGGGTAAGGTGTAGAATTGTTTTGGGAGAAATTTGTGACAAGCAAGAGGGAAAGGAAAGAAAATAGATAGGATTTTTTTTTCTTTTTGAGCAAAGGAATTGTGAATAAAGAAAGGTTGTAAAATGGAAACAAATCGATGAAACTATGGAAGAAGTTTTTTTTTGTTTATTAAAAGTTTGTGAAGGATTGGATTGGGTTCAAACCGATGAGACTGATGACAGTATGGGAAATTTGTTTCTCAATATGATTGTCTGCGTGGAGGGGGAGCAAGGTGAGTTTTTGTGGGCTGAAAGAATTGCGGCAGAGAAGAAAAACAGGGAAAAGAAAAAATGTTTTTTTTTTTGGGAAAGAAATCGGGCTGTAATGGAAAGGTAAGAAGGGAAAGAAATGAAGACAAACAAAGAAACTGAATAAAAAGCAAGTTTTTTTTTTTGTGTTTAGTTGATGGCAGTACCAATCAAATTGATAAACCACATAACTAAACCAGATATTTTTTCTGTATAGTAAAGAAAACAAAAACAGTAAAACAATAATAAAAACTAACACGAATCAGAAATTAAATAAATAATAAAATTTAATCGTTACCTCCCCGGCAACGGCGCCAAAAACTTGATCGTCGCTAATCTATGAATTAGAAAAGCGCGACATTTAAATTAAATTCTGCAAGCGCACAGGTGTGTAGCATACAGGTCGAACACAGGGAGGTGAATTAAATCAAATTATTTATCTAATCTCTTGGGCGAGTTAGACAAAACTTTGGAGGTTGATTTTGGAAATAAAACAAAACAAAATTAAAACTGTAATTTGATTCAGAACAGATCTAACTGAACCGACGATCAAATCACAATTTCAATGGAAAAGCAATGAAACTATGAATCAGATTCAAATCTAATCAAATCCAATTTAACCTATGAACGCGATTAAAATACAGAAAATAAAAGTGCAGAATATAAATAACAACAGGAAATAAAATTAGGATTACCGCTGAGTCTAATCAGACGGTCAATCACTAATGAAAAGAAATGCAAAATACAAATAGTGTTCTACCGAATCTAATCGTGTAGACAACACTAATTGCTAAGAAATAGATAATTGCATAAAATAAAAAGGAAATTGAGTTTTATTAATGAAGAAGAGAATAGAATGAGATATAGGACGGTGGCTACAAGGGCATTACAAGGGTATTTATAGGATAGATAGCCAAACCCTAACCCTAACCCTAATACAATGATAAATGGGCCTTAGGGAATTTACAAAAAAAGTTTACAATGGGAATTACAAATGGGCCTTTTGTCATTTGCAACAAGTTCTAGGCCTTTTCTCTTTTCCTCTTGCTTCTTTGATAACTCTTCATTGATTTGTGATATTCATGGCCTTTCTAGCAATCATTTTCTTGTCCAACAGCAACTAGATGTGAGATCTTCATCTCCAATTCTTCAAAATGTAAATATATAGCAATCTGATCTCCATTTCTCTACTTTTCTGGTTGCATGCGGGCTGGGTTGGAATATCTGTAAAAGTGACAAAACAATACCCAAGTAATACTTACTTATATACAAAAGATAAGATATAAGAGCATAAAAATAACACATTTCTATGTCAATCAGGTATTCTATTTCGGGTCGGGTCGGGTGTCCTCCTCCGGGTCGGATCGGGTGCCATCTCCCTTCCAGTTCGTGCTTCCGCTCCGATCCTCTCCCTCGTTCTCTACGTGTTCCGATCTGATCCTTCCTTCGCCATCTGATCCGCGTGGCCTTCCCTCTTGCCAGTTCTCCCAAGTGTTAAGTTCCGTTCCGAGCCCTTCGTCTCCAAGTCTATCTGATCCCCAGCTTAACCAACACGGCCTTCCTTTTTGCCTAGCCTCATCTGTGCTAGATTTCTGGTTCGGGTCGGGTTCCTTGCCCAGGTCTCCTATCCGATCCGAGCCCATATCCGATCCGATCCGAAACCCTGCACAAATTTCTACAACTTTTTCCAACAACTTGTTTACGCCATTCGACGACGTTTTCGACAAATATAACTATGCTTATCAATCACAAATCATGTCAAACTGTCATAGCAAACTAACCACAAACACCAAAACAATGAATTTACATGTCAAAACGGATCAAAGATGCCCAAAATCCCCTTATTTTCCCTTAAGCATGATTAAATAAAACTAATCATAGAATTAATAAAACTTAACCAAATCGAACCAAATTTATAACAGAGGCATAAAATATTATTTAAGAATTTCTAAACATTTTTCCAGAATTTATTAGTGTATCAATTCGCTAATCTTCACTAATCACCCTTAATTAACTGTAATTAGTGTCAAAACGATGCTATCACTCACCTTTGCCACAAAATAAAACACCAAATCTGAAATACTCTCTATTTGGGTCGAATCCCTATGTATAGCAGCAGCTCCAACCTTGCTCTGATGCTATTTGGCCTTGTTTTGATGAAGTTTAGGCTTAAGCTTCACTAAAAATGTGTTTTGGAGTGGTTTTAGAGGATGGAAGCCATTACTAAGGTCTCAAGAAGGTTTGTGGCGGCTCAAAACTGAAATGAAAGTGATTTCCTAACCCTAATCAGTCCTCCTATACCTCTAAACCCGAAATTCCCCTCTGGGCCTAGCTGCTAATCACCCAGTTAAGCCCAATTAAGCTGTTTTTCACCATCTGAAACTTGTTTCAGCCATATCTCCCAAAAGGTGAGTCCGTTTGGCTAATGTGGCCACTCTACAAAATTGTAAACCATCATCCGGAGCCAATGGAAGTGGTTTCAGGTCAAAATTCCTTTCCAGTCAAAAGTTATGGCCAAAACAGTGCCAACTAGGGGTAAAATGGTCATCTAAAAATTGGGAAAAATCATGAACATGGGAAATGACCACAATAGTCGTCTCCCAAAGTTACATGACCATACGACTTCGTATGTGAAAGAAATAAATATCCTACGATCCTATGTTGCGTAGAATACGGGTCGTTACAGTCATTACATCCCTTCTCTCCTCGATTCCTCTCAATCCGCTCAAAATTAGACCTCCATCCTGTTAGGGATTTTGTAGAGCTCGTCAAGATCTTCAAATCCATAGCAAGTTTGGATTTTTTTCATTAAGAAATTGGAGAGATTCGTCGCCTGGAAGTTTCGAGCTTCAAGCCGCCGCCGCACCCTCCTCCAGCCGTCGAACTGGCCAACTCCTCCAGGCGCAGGTGCGTCGTTCCTCCCCCTCCGACGCTGCAAAGGCCGATCGACGAATAGCTACATGGATTCGAAGAAAAATCGAAACCTAGTTTTGAAAAAGTCAGCTGAGGTACGGCCTATTTTAAATAAGCTATATTATAGCAGTTTAAAGCGTTACGGTTTTTGATTTCACTGTAAAAATGATATCTTTTTCGTTTCCAGTGGACTCGTGTGGACGTCTTCTACATTCTAGAAGAGACCGCATATTTTTTTGAGCCTTCTGCTATTTTTGGTGGAGTGGAACCCAATGTGAGATTTCTAAATTATAAACGATATGAAAAACGACGATGTATAAATTATATAGTCGATGTATGAGTTATATAAGCGTTGTACACCTCATGTATAAGCATTGTATAAGTTGTACGTTCGATGTATAAGTTATATATGCGTTGTAAAAAAATATATATGTGTTGAATAGAAGTGAAATATACTTATATAAATATAAATATATATATATATATATATATATATATATATATATATATATATATATATACGCCCCTCGTCCACAAACCATGGACGATATTTATTGGTTGTGATTGGTGTGAAAATTGGTTGATAGCGAATGGTTGATTAGAATTGTTTGTGGTTGAAATTGATTGATTGTGGTTGAAAAATACCCGTTTGTGGTTGAAAATTATTTGGTTGAAACCACATAGGATTAGTTTGTGGAAAAGAAAAAAAATATACATGTCGCCTGCGTGCGGACTAGATGCATGAAATCCCCATTGTCAAAAGCTGCGAGGCTTTAAGGTAGAGCGAGGAGCCGTACTAAGGACGACCCGGGTTTTAACTACCCTGCCGTTATGCTGCCTAAATTTTGAATAATATTCATGTGTTAGAATTATTTTCAGGTGTTGAAACTATATTCGTGTGTTGAATAGAAAACCTTCATGTGTTGAATAGAAATTCATTCGTTGAATAGAAATTCATGTGTTGAATGGTATTCGTGTTTTAAATAAATTGTTTTAACAATAAAAATCACCTTTTTATATTATATATACGAACTATAGAAAACCTTCATGTGTTGAATAGAAATTCATTTGTTGAATAGAAATTCATGTGTTGAATGGTATTCATGTTTTGAAATAAATTGTTTTATAATAAAAATCATATTTTTATCATCTATATGAACTATATAAAATAGTCGTGTTTTAAAGAAATTGTTTTATAATAAAAATCGTATTTTTATCATCTATATGAACTATATAAAATAGTCGTGTTTTGAAGGAAATTGTTTTATAATAAAAATCATATTTTTTATCATCTATATGAACTATATAAAATAGTCGTGTTTCGAAAGAAATTGTTTTATAATAAAAATCATATTTTTATCATCTATATGAACTATATAAAATATTCGTGTTTTGAAATAAATAGTTTTACAATGATAATCACATTTTTATTATATACATGAATTGTTAAAAATAGTGAAGTGTTGAAATAAAAGTCGGTTGGATAAAAATATCATTTTTATCAAATATATGAAAAGAATATCGTTTTGAAATCGAGGAATTGATTATATATATATATATATAATTAAAATAAATCGAATAACGAAGCTACAGTTCATGTTTTGAAACCGTGATTTCAAACGGTTAGTGCGGGAGATCCGACCATCGGATTTTCCCAAAACCAAAACCGTTGGGTTCGCTTTGGAAATATCTTTCCAACGACACCAACTTTGTAAAGATCCAACAGTTGGATTGTCTGGAATGTTTAATTCAAATATGAAGAAAAATGGCGCCAGAATCGATTTTATATATATATATATATAATTAATTAAATCGAATAACAACGCTGTAGTTCGTATTTTGAAATCGAAACTTCAAACGATTGTACCGGGAGGTCCGACCGTCGGATTTTCCTAAAACTGGAACCATTGGATTCGTTTTGAAAAGATCTTTCTAATGATATAAATATTGTGAAGATCCAACGGTTAGATTTTCAGATATGTGTAAATCAAATCTGAAGAAAAACAGTGCCACGGCCGCGTTATAGCCTGAAGCGTCGTATAAATAAATAGGCTATTTTTAAATAAACAAAAATAGCGATAAATCGTTATAAAATATTATAAACGATAAGGAATGTGAAATTTAGAAACTAACTGAAGGTTAGCTAAGTCGAATGGTTTCCTGGGTTTTGATCTGATGTTGGTTTCGGCCTTCGGGGTTAATATTTGGGAAATCGTTCTCTTACTGATTTACGGTTAGTGACTGATGAATTGGAATGATGCGTATGTTGTGTTTGTGTAGCACTTGTTTATTATATACGCGAGTTGCTCAGAAAGACTGGGTTTATCCCATTCTGAATAACTGAATCGACGATAAGAAGTCGAAGATGAATACGGTGGTTGAAGACCGGAGATCTTCACCTCGTTCGGATGGTAACTGATGTCCTGATTGGAAGGCATCCCGAAATATGGATAATGAGTGGTGATCGTCCAGACGTACGTGGAGATTGATGGATATGCGAGGTATATAGTGCCTCCGGTTTCGTTCAGACCCAGAACGGACTTTAAATGGACTGTGTGTCTGACATTGGAATTCATTCTGTGGGATTGATAGCCATCAGTTACATTTCGTTAATTGCTGGTGTGGCATGCTAAGATGCAGTGATCAAGGCTTCTGTTGAAAAGCAAAGTCTTGTGGTTGATGATCAAAGCACCGCCTGTGTGGCGTAGCTTTGTGTATAACGGGAATTCGCGAGCCTCACACCCCGGTATGAACCAGAAACGGGAGAGGACCTCAGGGAGGACATGCGTTTCTTTCTAGTTAGAGGTGGTTTCGGTGCTTAAAACTGTCTGACATTTATACTACTTTTCACCTATGTGGTTGTTGCTATTGCGAGACGCCTCAGTTATATCGGTCGATCTGGGACCGATGGAGTCATTCGTTGGCTCATTTACGCCCCAAAGGTCGGGGAAACGCAGTGTTCAGCCATTTTAATCCACATCAGTGGACCAGCCCTGACGATCCAAGGGTTTGACTGAGTACTTGCACTGAGACTTGGGCTAGACAGTCTCGAATTCGGTAAGGACTATCTTTTGCCTTGGTTCATGACGGAAATCCAATTTCCAAATACGACACCGTGCGGTTTCGATTGTAAACCTATATTTGGCGATATAGTGGCATGGGATGCTCATGTCATCTATGATTGATACTTATGATTTGAAATTGTTTTTGAAACATATAAACACTAGTAATATCAAATGCTTTTGTTTTATTCGTATCAAGCATATTTTGGCCATCATAAGGTAAAAACTCTATCCTCCGGTTTGCGTTGCATTGTGTGATGGGAACCGAGTCTTATAATGGCTTCATTTTTATAAAAAGCATTGCGATGTTTAAAAGAATTACTTGTTTTAAAGCACTGGAAATCCAATGGAGTAAACCCGTTCGGCGAAAGTGGCGTGGTCCTGTGATTTGCCATATTATAAATGTGTTAGGTAGATTTCTCATACCAGTCCCATGACTGATTCGTAGTTTGTTTCACTTGCAAACTCGGGTGCCCCTTTTTCTCCATGGGCAGCCTTGTGTTATGGTTTTAGCAGGCTCTTTCTGGATAGCTGGAGCTGAAGATGGATTCTATCATTTGTCTCTTTTTATGCTGTTCAGCTCCTATTGTACATATTATGTTTGTTCCCGCTATTGACATTTATGTATAGCTGAACTGTATTTGTACTAAGTATGATCCTGTATACTGTGTAACTCTGATGATTACATTTATCCAGTGTATTATTTGTTCATTATCTGGTGTATTTATTTAATTCTGTTCTGCTATTATCTGTTTATGTGTTATATTCCAAAGGTTACCCTTAACACAGTCGTATGGGGTTTTGGTGTCGTCACAAAAAGTACTCCAATATTGTCTAAAGGATGGAGTAATTTTACAGTGTGGATTGAGAATTTTTAATGGAGGAAGGATCAGATGATTTAGGCCATAAAAAAGTAGATGGCGGCGGCTCTGATCTTAGAATTAGGGTTTAGATTAATCTATATTTATAATATAATATTATTTAATTCATTAATCACTAAAAAGCCCGTTTATTCCTACCAACCCCAAATCCAGCCTAGTGAATGTCTCCCCTAGCCAAATACCCATATTTCAGACATAATGGACTAGGTCTCATTAGCCCATTTGATCGATTCAGCCCATTTTTCTTTAAATTAAAATATAAAACATTTAATTATTTAATTGATCATACATTTTAATTTACCGGGGCCACATATTAACTCCAAAAATTCCCAAAAAATAAATCTAGCTATGTTTTGACGATATGGTCCTAACAAAATTAATTTCATTGAACTTGAAGACCGTTTGAAAAATGGTCTTTTTAACGGTCGATCCAATCCAATAGAAATTATCAAACACATTTTAATTTACTACGCTCACATATTAATTCCAAAAATTATGGAAATTTAAACCTATTAATAATTTGACATTCTGGATCCAACAAAAATGGTTTCGTCGAAAACGAAGGTCGTTTGCAAAATGGCTATTTTTAATGGCTTTATTATTATTTGAAAATGGAATTTTTAAATTCTGACACATTTTCCAACAAAATTTCTTAAAATAAATTTTTTAGATTGGTTCTGATTTTTCGAGTTGTTACAGCTATGAGATTCGGTTATTGTTCTTTCTTCTTCTTTCCTTTCTTTTATTTTTCCCAATAACTACCTGGGTTGGAGATTAGTTTGGGTTGACATGTGTGGATTATTGTCGATCTGAACGGTCAGCAATTTAGGTCGTTACAGTTGGGTTTCAATCTCAGCTGCTATATTTGTTTGTTCTTTGAATTTAAATTTGAAAAGTGAAAGGGACATTTACCACACACTGCCTACTATGGGGTTGTCAACCCCACAATTTTTGTGATAATTATTTTATTAATTATATGAAAATCCTCTCACAAGGAGTTGATTTGAATGAAATCCAAATAATTTTACATTTTACAATTTATTTAAAATTAAAAAAAGTTTGTTCTTATGAAAAGTTGCAATTTATTTTGTGTTATTAAACATATATTACATAATAAAAATGAATAATTCATTAACTATAAATTCATTAAATTTGAAATCACAAATTAAAATGCCTCGTTAAAATGCGTTGCTCAAATATAATATTTGTAGTTATAAATGCATATTTCGTTCATACGTCTTCTCATTTGAATGCTTTGCATAAATACCCCATTCAGATGTCACGTTACAATTCATCACAAATATGTTCTAAGATATTTAGTGATTTTACAAAGTAAAACAACTTTTCTGTTATCAAATTAGTACTCACAACATCTACAGAAAAAGCGGTCAAAAACAAATATTTTTACAACGTTTCTAAAATAAAGTTGGCAAAAGTGTTTTCATGCAACCTTTCAAAAACAAAGTTATAAAAGACAATGCTTTTAAAATCTTCTCTCCAAAAAAAGTTGTAAGAAACCTTAGGGTGCGTTCGCTTCACCCCTTTTCATTTTCCGTTTTCGCCATAACAAAATTGCAAACGACATACATAAACCGTGGAAAACAACCATTTTAGGAAACGAATTTTACATATAAAATGGAAAACAACTTGGTATTGTTTTTTATGTTTTGGGAAACAATGGATGAATGAGACATAATAGAACCTCCCATCATCTCATCCATCTTCCTTCCATCTCCTCCATTGTCCATTTACTCCATCCATTTTTTATAGCTAATGTTGAAAGCCCAAAATACAAAACAAAAAATAACCAAATATTACCTTAGTTTTCAAATGTTTCTAGTTAAAAAAGTTATAATAACATGTTTTTTACATGACTTATCAAGAAAACATCTTTTTTTAAATGAAGTTTTTTACAACTTTTTTGTAATAAATGCTGCAATATGTGTTTTTTGTTGAAGTGTAATTCATTTTTCGATGAACTTTAAAATATTTAAACATAAAGCTTTTTCTTTGCTTGGAATATTGTCCAAACAACATTTGCTTAAAAGTGTTTACACAATCACTTATAGCATATTATTATGCATGGTTATAAATAATTATTTATAAAGGTGAAAAATTAATTAGTTGTTTTAAATTCTATTACAATAGGAAATAAAGAAATGGTTGTTAAATATAGGTTTTTTAGAAAATTTTAGAAAAATATAATTCTTAAAAGTATGTTTATTGCAGCTGGTAGAAAGCCAAGTTGCTAGGAATATATTTAGTGCAAGTGGCGGGAATGCGCGGTTGTCAAAAATATTTTTTTTGTAACTGCTAGGAAATGCTAGTTGTAAAATACATTTATTATAACTAATAAAGAAATGCAGTTGCTAAAAATATGCTAGCTTGCAATTAGCAGCGAAACGCAACCGCTAAAAGTATGTTCCCGCGGGGAGGCACAATTGCAAAAATTATGTTTTTCGCAACTGGTTAAAATTGCTAATTGCAGAATCTCGTTTATTGCAACTTCTATAAAATATCAGTAGTTAAAGGTCTTTTATTGCAACTAACATATGGCACCAGTTGCAATATGGTAATTTTCTTGTAGAGGATGTTGTTGCTTTTGCAACCCCTAACAATATGGTACCCCCAATTCTACAACATATAGGCTCATCAAGACTGTAATTATCCCACAAAATCAACTAACTACAATTTATCTTGAAGAAGATAACTATCTTCATTGGAAACTTTGACGAGAGACCGCTATTTAAGGCTACAGATCAAATAGTATATTCTTGGCACTTTATTTGTACTGCCAAATCACATAACCGATTAAAAAAAGGGTAGTTAGTAATGAAGAATACATGAAGTATCACAGATGAGATAGGTTGACCGGTACACAACGTCTTTCTTGTATAAGTAGAAGACTTTTGCCTCATGTTATTGGATGTAAGTAAGCAAATGAAATATGGACTGTTGTTGAGAAAGTGCTTAATACTCAATCTGCAGCAAATGTGATGTTTCATAAAACACAGATGCAAAACATTTAGAAAGAAAATAACACCAAAAACTCAAGACTACATGTGATACATGAGGGAATACCTAGAAAAAAAAACTCAAGACTACATGTGATACACTAGAAGCTATAGGTTGAAAGGTAACAGGTTTAGAACATATTCTAATTGGTATAAGTGATGGTTACAAATGAAAATTTGCAGTGATTCGTTCGCAAATTTTCTTGTACCATCAACTGTTTATGTTCACACTATTCTACTAGCACATGAAACAAGAATTGATATCAAGAAATCACTAGAGTCGGATTTTTCAATCAACTAGATTACTAGTTATAGAAATAGAGAGGTCAAAGCAGCAGCAAGTAAGATCAAGAAACACAAAGGGTGGCTAATCAAACAGGCCAAGGGGAACAACAAATGGAACAACCAAATAAAACCAAAATTTCAAATTTGTGAAATGATAAGTCACACGAACTTGAAGTGCTATTTAAGATTTAACTCAGATTACGTGACAAAGCAAGGCACTAACAATCAAATAAATACTTCACGTTGTACTAACTTAACCGAAGTACAACACGACTCAAGTAAAGAATCAAACACAAGTAGAAACCATAATCAAATGAATTAGGTATTTACGAACACATTCAAGACAACAGTTGATATCTTAACTCAAGAGCAGCCAAACACATCACAAACAACTTAGACAACTTGAATATTGGAAACAAAAAATACAGAGGAAAACAGCTTATATGCACGGGAGAGATTAAGTGTGTTGAAATCTCTTATATTGGTAATGGGTGCTCAAAGGTAAAAGGCAACTATTTCTACATGCCTATAATTATAAATAAGCTTACCCAAATAGTTAGAAATAGATCTAACACAAATAGATCCGACAAGATAGAGATTTAGGTCCAATAGTTTATATGTGGTTCTGAACCTTTGTCAAAGTCACAGAAATTACAATAGATCCGACAAGATAGAAATTTAGATCCAATAGTTAGAAATAGATCTAACAAAATAAGGTCAAGATCCACATCATAGAATGCCACAAAAGTTACAATAGATCCGAATAAGAATTCATATGTCCAATAATAACAGATCTCAATTAATCACAATATGATAATAAAGTGGACATAAAAACAGATCTAGTAAAAAGGGTAATAATAAAACTAGATCCAATATAGTTAGGATGAACAGATCCCAATAAGAATTCATATGTCCAATAATAATAGATCTCAATTAATAGTATGACGATCTAGATCTAAACAAAGATTCACTTGTCCATATAATGATATTCCCAAATTAACCACAAACTTGATAGATGTTCAGATCCACAAAGGTGACATGATAAACTAATCATAGGTGAATTAGATCTGTAAAAATAGATCTAGCATAATGAAGTTTGAGATCCAAGAATAACATAGATTTATGATTCAAGACAGATCAAATCACAGTTCTATCACGTTATACTTTTAGTCATTTAAATCCAAAAGTAACCTAGAACTCACAGTGTTTGGCTAAGAAGATAGAACTAGAAAGAAGCTTGTTGGGTTGTAGATCCACGCTTGAATCTCTAATTGATTTGCAAAGTTGATAATTCTAGAAGATAGGGTTAGACTCAGTTCAGGCACTGACGGCATCTGGCCTCCATTGTATTTTAGTATGAGAAAACAAGAGAAATGACCATGTATTTATAACTGCTAGCCCCTCTAAAACCGACTGCCACATCAGCCCTAGGGGTGTCGATACCCCTGTAGGTGGGTCGACCCCGGTGTCGACACCTCCTTAGGGGGGTCGACCCCGGTGTCGATGCCCTTTAGGGGTCTACCCCCAAGAGCGGGAAATTTTCCGCCATTCGAAGTTTTTGATTTTTGAACCCTTTCTGGATAAGTGCTTACTCATATCTGATTCATAGGTGTATCATGTGTATATACATATTTCTTCTGCGCATATCAAACTAAAAACCTTCATAACTTCTTCATACGTTGTCCCTTTTTCGCAAACCAAATGTCTGTCTTGAACAGAATTTCGAGATGGACGCAATGGGGTAGTTTGTTTTCCTTAATCCTGAATATTAAATTAATTATTATTTAATTTATCCTCTTTTAATGTTGTTAAAATATAGGATGTTACATTCTCCCCTACTCAAAGGATTTCATCCCCGAAATCTCTAAGTTGAGAAGAATGCATATCCTACCATCCATCATCCATCTACTCATCCATCAATCATTGGCATCCATTGTCCTTAAATACTTCTAATGCTTATATGAATATATGCAAGGGTGTGTGTATATGTCCCAACACTATTGCGAAAATCAGGCGATCTACTGATTCAATTGACCTCCTTAATGCAATGTATGTTAGTGCCATGAATCCAACATGTATGCAGATAATCCTATTATAACATGTAATTTCTATATGTGTGCGCACTCATTCATCCAAATGCAACATCCATATGGTAATACATCCATTTCCATCCATAAAAGAAAAGAAAATGCACAAACATCCATATGCAGTATAAAAGTGATTGTGCTGATCTAGTGCCTAATGTGTGTGTATATGCATCCATAGTTAGCCACTAGCAAACACTTGCATCCACTTGCATCCATCAAACATAACATGTCTCGAACACATGTTTACAATTATGGGATTTCCTACCTAAAAGTCGATGATTCGATTGATAGGATATACTCAGATGATAGAAGAAAATGTGAATAAAAGCTTTTGGAAGAGAAGTTAAGAACATTCCCTTGAAGAGAAAAGGTACGAAGCGCCAAAATCTTGTCTTCAGTCTCCCAAGTTGCATCTTCTCGGTTGTCTCCCCACTGAACCTTCACCAACTGGACTTCTCGTTTGCGAAGCTTCTTAACCTCCGATCCAAGTAAAAGTCATTCTGTAGATCCCCACCAACCAGTAGGTGATCTACAGGGTCATCTATATAATGCTTCAAAGGGTTCCATGCCAATGCATACTTGATGCCTATTGTTGTGGGCAAACTCTAGTAAAGTATGGTGCTCTTCCCAAGTCCCTCCGAAGTCTAGGATACGCAGCATCAAAAGATCCTTTAGAACTCTGTTCACCATCTCCGTCTGTCCATCGGTCTGAGGATGATAAGCGTTGCTCAAACATAACTGTGTGCCTAATGCTTCTTGCAAGCTCCTCCAAAATTCACTAATGAAAATGGGATCACAATTTCTTATGATATTGGAAAGTACTCCATGAAGACGGACTATCTCGCGAACGTAAACTGCTGCCAACCATGCTGCCATCCTCTTACTCTTAACTAGTATGAAATGAGCCATCTTAGTAAGCCTGTCTACTATCACCCAAATGCTGGCGTTGCCCTTCCTTAATCTAGGCAAACCATCTATGAAATCCATGGAGACGCTCTCCCCCTTCCGCTGCAGGACCTCTAAAGGATGAAGTAAACCACTGGGCTTCCTTTGCTCAGCTTTGCCTTGCTGGCAAATCAGACATTGAGAAACAAACTCTGCTACACCTTTCTTCATCACATCCCAAAAGAAAACCCTTTCTCAACTTGCTCCCCTACGTTCTCTTCGAGCCATATGGCGCACAGGCAATGCAATTGGCTTTGCATTGTCCACCAAATATATGCGGAAATCGATCTCGTGCCTTGGGATAAACCCCGAACCTCATCAAAGACATCAGGATATTCACGGACTACTGGAACAGATTGTAGATCATTGACATATGTGTTAAGTGACTCTAGGAAACTCAACATAACAAACCCCTTGGGGTCACAAGAAATCTCGAGGGTCCTCCCTTGGAAAATCAGAAGCCTAACAACCCTCCCCTCACAAAAAAGAAAGGCACCATATGTGGTTAGCTAGTCCATCCCTAGAATCAACCCATAACCCATGAACCCAAGCATATACGAGTCGCACTCGAACTCGATGCGTAACACAGATATCCTCAAACCCTAAAAAATCATAGATAAATGAGCCTAACCACCAAGAGGGTTTGAGACAACTATGGGATCCACTACTATACTAGTAATTAAGTGCAGAGATTCAACCCCATAACTAGATATAAATGAATGCGAAGCGCCAGAATCAAAAAGAGTTCTTATAGGATGATTGGAAAGAGTAATCAAACATTCAACAAAACTTTCTTACCTCTATCCGGTATGATGTCCACGAGATCATACACCTTCCCTCCAAGGGATTCTGCCCTTTCGCTTTGTCCTTGCCTCTTCGGGCACTCTTTAGCAAAGTGTCTGACTTCTCTACAACTAAAGCAAGTATTCTTCCTTCTTTTGCAGTCTTTTACCAAGTGACTCTCACATCCACAACTGTGACACTTCCTCTTATCCTTATCCTTGTTATTCTTTTTTCCTTTCTTTTGTTGTTGTTGTTGTCCTTTCTTGGCCATACCTTCCTGTTTTGTGTTTCCTCAACCCTAGCTCCTTTCTTTTTTAGAGAAATCATTTACTCATGACGGTGGAGGAACATTGATTGCAGTTGGGGGAGGGACGTCTCCTTGGCTCTCGGTCGGTGTCGTGGCTTCAAGATACCTACGGAACCAATCTGGTACTTCAATGCCTTTGGCAATATAGGGTTCCCCAGACCTGCTGAGAAGAAAAAGGGAAGAGATTTAGACAAAGGACCGAAGGAAATTACATATGGATTCTTGAGGAATGTATTTCAAAACAGACTTTTCATTTTGAAAATGCTTTCTTTTAAAACCTTTTTGAAGATAATTTTCAAAACTTTATCTAATCTGGTAACCTTCAGCTCAGATACCAAGTGTGACACCCCGTGTCCGTTAATGTCACTCACAAAGGGAATGCATTAAGTTTCGTGAAGCTTCATAGTTAAATAGACACAGAATATTACAAGACAGATATAAATCAAATAGCAGCGGAAATTCAAATTTTTATTTCAAACACAAATCATACATCGTGGCCCAAAATACCATAAGTCACAAAAACCATTACAACAATATAATTTCTGTCTTTTACCATCAGAGTACATAAATACTTAAAAGAAAAAATAATTCCCTAAATTAAAGAGACAAAGCCATAGTAGAGATAAGAACTTGAGTCATACTTCGAAAGCAGCTCTAGCAAAATGATAATTGAGTCCTAAGTGTTTTCTCCCTGAGAACTCGGGGGGAGCGAACGGAGGAAAGAAGAAGAAACAAAAAGGGTCAGACATAAAGTCTGGCGAGTCCAGTTACTTTTAGCAAGTAAACAAATATAAGTAGCATGACAGGCATATAAATTGGTTAAGAGAGATCACTAAATAAATGGTAGGTGTGACAAGGTAGACAGGACGAGGTGTATATGCTTCTCTAATGATTACTCTACGCTATTACTAGTATATACAGAATGAGATGATCCCTCCCACTATGAGGTAGTAGACTTAGGCATACGTCCAAATGTACCCTAACTACTACCCTAGTCGATCGGCTCCCTATTCCGTAGATACTTTGTGACGGCCCTACAGTAGGATGTATCACGTCCTAAAGTGCCAACCCCTCGCTGATATGCATAGCCCCATATCTACAGGTGTAACGGTCATCTTATCCCCTTCGGCCCGGCTCATGCACACACATGGCCCGGTTGGTTTGCATTGCCAACACCGCCTCCACGTTTGGATCTCTTACAGTCAGTCAGAAAGCGTGCCCCTTCTCCAACCTAGTTCGGAGTTCTCTACTCGATACATACTCCGGGTTACTGACTAAAACGGGTCCCACACAATATGATACAAGCTCTCCCCTTTGTCTTGTATCCCCTACTAGGTTTTCCATAGATTATATTTACCCTAAAGGTGTCTTTAATTATATAACCCCAATCTTTCTACCGGTTATGCTTACATAACCTTATCGGGCTAAGTTTATGGGCCTATATATATATACACACTATTGTTACCCACCTACCCAAGATTTACTTCTCCCACTGATCCAAGCATGTTTATTTAACGGTTAAGTTTGTGGGCCTATATATATACTAATATTACCCACCTGCCCAAGACTTACTTAACCCTCCCACTGATTCAACCAAGTTTACTTAACCCCTATTCATGTTTATGTTCACACAAGCCCTATGGATTCAATTGGGTTAAGTATTACAGACTAACAGGTTATCCCCATTCACATTGACTGCTTTTTACTTGCCAAAGTTTCACTTGCTTATTAATTTCATATGAATATAAATTAATCCATTTAAGTTCATTAATAAGCCTCATTACATGTTATTCTTTAGATTGTAATTAACAGAAGTAATCTTTCAATCTTTCACCCCTGGATTGTAATTAACGAAAGTAATCTTACAATCCCTCACTATTATTCATTGTCTGATTCCATAATTACAATAACATGTTTTACTTAATATTTAATTAAGTGTACTCCTTCTCAGTTCACCTGTTTCCTGTTTAACATATAACTACAACTTGATGTGGTTTACTTATTAACTTAGTTTTCTTAACTAAGGTTTACTAATAAGCTTTCTTTCCTTTTGTTATAACTTATGTTATAATTACCACTTGTCCCCAGGAAAAGCCTACCTATTATATACAAAATTTTCATTAAGTAATTAATCATAATAGGTTACTATCATCCCTTGTTTACTCCAATTCATTACCATGTCCATTTTATAATGGGCTAGACCTCCCATATTAGGCCTACAACTTGTGGATGCTTGAAATGCCAGTCGGGTCCGGGTAGACTTATTCCACAAGTTGGGCCTAACTTCGTGTCTTAGCCCAATTCGTATTTGCGCACTTAGACCTCTGACTTATTCCACAATTTTGGCCTAACCTCGTGTTTTATCCTGATTCGTATTTGCGCACTTAGACCTCTCACATTAGGTTCAACATTAGTGGCTGTTGGATATGCCGGTCGGGTCTGGGCAGACTTCCAACATTAATGCAACCTTACCTCGTGTCATAAGTACAATTACAATTTCTAATTGTAATTATTAGATATTTCATTCTTATCCAATTGTTACCTATGTCTTTATAGGTGATTATTCCCCTATTTCCAATTTTTGAATTATATGTCCAATTCATATAAACATTATTTAAAGTATGCCAATTCTAACCTTTTTCCCCCTTTCCCTAACTAACGCATTCACATATATTTGGCAGCATCTAGGCTAGAAAGTAGCCTAGTCATAAACAATAAAAAGGGAAAGGTTATGGTAATATGACAAAGGTGATTGTTTTGGCATAAACATAAACTAGCACGGTGATAAGGTGGACATATAAGCATAAATCTGATGAACTTGAGGCAGTTAACTAATTCTAACATAACTATGATTTCATAATAAGCATAATAAGATATAAATTAACAATTTAATATTCCAACTGGTTTAGTTCTAATATGATAGGCATAAAGTGATAAACTAGATCTGATTAATAATTTAGATGTCCACATAATTCAGATGCATTAGTTAAAATAGATCTAACACGAATTAGGTTAAAATCCACGTCATAGCATGTCATAGAAATTACAATAGATCCGACAAGATAGAGATTTAGATCCAATAGTTAGAAATAGATCTAACACAAATAAGGTCAAGATCCACATCATATAATGCCACAAAAGTTACAATAGATCCGAATAAGAATTCATATGTCCAATAATAACATATCTCAATTAATCACAATATGATAATAAGGTGGACATAAAAACAGATTTAGTAAAAAGGGTAATGATAAAATTAGATCCAATATACTTCGGATGAACAAATCCAAATAAGAAGTCATATGTCCAATAATAACAGATCTCAACTAATCATAATTTTGACGCCCTAGATCTAAACAAAGGTTCACTTGTCTATATACTGATAATCCCAAATTAACCACAAACTTGACAAAGGTTCAGATCCACAATGGTGACATGATAAACTAATCAAAGGTGAATTAGATCTATAAAAATAGATCTAGCATAATGAAGTTTGAGACCCAAGAATAACATAGATTTATGATTCAAGACAGATCCAAATCATAGTACTATGACGTTATACTTTTAGTCATTCAAATCTAAAAGTAACCTAGAACTCACAGTGTTTGGCTAAGAAGATAGAACTAGAAAAGAAGCTTGTTGGGTTGTAGATCCACGCTTGAATCTCTAATTGATTTGCAAAGTTGATAGTAGTAGAAGATAGGGTTAGATTCAATTCAGGCACTGACGGCATCTGGCCTCCATTGTTTTTTAGTATGAGAAAAAAGAGTAATAACCATGTATTTATAACTGCCAACCCCTCTGAAACCAACTGCCACATCAGCCCTAGGGGTGTCGACACCCCTGTAGGTGGGTCGACCCTGGTGTTGACACCTCTTAAGGGGGGTCGACCCCCGTGTCGACACCCCTATCGGGGGGTCGACCCCCTAGAGCGGGAAATTTGCCACCATTCAAAATTTTCGATTTTTGAACCCTTTCTGGATAAGTGCTTACTCATATCTGACTCATAGGTGTATCATGTGTATATACATATTTCTTCAACGTGTATACAAACTAAAAACTCTCATAACTTCTTTATACGGTGTCCGTTTTACGCAAACCAAATGTCTATCTTGACCAGAATTTCGAGATGGACACAATGGCGCAGTCCGTTTTCCTTAATCCCGAATATTAAATTAATTATTATTTAATTTATCCTTATTTAATGTTGTTAAAATAAGGGGTGTTACAAGTATGTCGATATAGAAAAAATGCAATGTCGACATATGACTGTCATTTTTTACAATTTTGAAAGGAAGTGTATTTTCACTAATTGAAACGATTCAAAACCGTTGCAACCTTTCATACTCTATAAAAAGGGGTCAAAACCAAATTTTTTTTATCATCTCTTCTTCTCTAACTTCATCCTCTTTCACTCCTCCATTATTCTTAATCATTTTTATGATACTTACACTTATACTCTGCCGAATTCAATTATGTTTTGACAAAACTTCTTCTCTCTACACTCTCTACTCTCTGAATCAAGTGATATTGAAGAGTTATAGGGATGTTTTGTAATTGCTTGGGTTGAATAAACCTTATTTGTAAGTCAAAGAGGAATCTAGCCGTGAAATCGAGGAATCAGCGTATCCTTGTAGCCGTGAAATCATGGAATAGGAGTTGGAGTGTCCTTGTTGAGTCATGAAATCAAGGAATAGGAGTCGATGTCTCCTTGTTGAGCCGTGAAATCAAGGAGGTTGTATTTGACTATTGGAAATAGTGATAAAACTCTGTGTAATCCAGCGTTGTGCGGGATTGGACGTAGAAGAAATCCGAACCAGTATAAAATTCGGTGTGTTCTTTCCTTTTCTGCATTTTTATTTATGTTTATTTTTCATTTGTATTTGAATCTGTGACTATGTTTGTGGTGTTAGATTCATCTCGTAGTTAACATTAGATTTAAATTTTGTTTAAATCCTTACAAACACTATTCACCCCCCTAGTGTTTGCTTTGCCTTAACGATCCATTCCGCAATCCCTACCAATTGGTATCGGAGCAAGGTTTTTCAGAAAAGTTCATAATCTGATTTTTGAAAATTTTAAATGGTAAATTTTGTACACTAGTTTAAATTCATGTCTTGCATTAGCATTAGATGAGTCTGCATTCAATTTTATTGAAATATCAAGTTATCATGATATGATTTCTTGAAAAGTTTAAATGGATATGTCATAGAGTCATCATGATGTTATTATTTCAAATTACAATTTGTTATTTTGAAAAGTCACTTGATTATTTGAAAAGTCACTTGATTATTTGAAAAGTCATTTGGTTATTTGAAAAGTAATTTAAATTATTTGAAAAGTTACTTGATTCTTTGAAAAGTTGTGTTATTTTACAAGAAAAGAAGTGTTATATGGCAAATGGATATTCAAACTCTGAAAGGATGGGTGACGTAGCTGTTGATGATTCAAATTCCAAAATGGTGGCTATTGAAAAATCAAATTCTAAAATAATGGCTGTTGAAAAGTCAAACTTTGAAATGGGAGCTATTGAAAATTCAAATTCTGAAAAGAAATCAAAAAGAGGAGAAGAGTAACGACGGTTGGTGAAGAGACATTAAGAAGAAATGGATATATATAATATAAATCAACAAAGAAATGGGTACCAGATCAATTTACAACTTAAAATTTTCATCTACAAATTATTTTCATGCTGTACTTCTCTTCATTTGCTTCGCAATGCCGCTGGTTTCATGTAAATCCGTCAAGAATTGATCAAGTAATGATCAAATGAATTTTTGGTGAATAAAGAGAGAAGGTAACCAAAACTATCGACGGTTATCTTCAAATTGCATCTATAGGTTATATTATTTTGTCTCAAATCCTTTTCCAGATTGTAGTTCTCATTCTCGTGGTCGATTTGATGGGTAGATTGTCAAATTCTGATCATAATTAAGTGAGATATGGCAGTTTGAAGTTGGTGATTCAAAACTGAAAACTATTACGGGATTTTATGCATACCGCTTACTGTTTCGACTTTCTACACCCCAGTACCATCCACATTCATCCGCGAACTACTAGTAGATCGTAGTCATCGAATTTCTCTTCAATTTGCCACTGATTTCGTCCCAACTCCGTCAAGAAAAGAAGAAGTTATGCCTCTTGAAAGTTTGATTAAAAATGAAAAATGAGAAAAAGAAGAAGAGAAGTGATTATGAAGAGACATGAATTTTGGGCATTTATATAGTAGTAGAAGAGATCATTCATTCAAAATTCAAATTCAAATTTTGGTGCCAAGTTGGTTGAACTACTAAATCTTCAATACCTTTCTCATACGGTGTTCAAATTCAGTAAATGAACACTATCCTGATCAGAAAAACGAGCCCGTCACAATAGAGAAGATCTCATCATCAAATTCCAGAAGTTCAATTCAGAATTCAGAGAATATTGAAGAAATGGATCTAAAAACTGGGAACGCCTTAATTAACTTTTAAATTTTTGGTGGAATGGATGTTTTGCTTGCTTTGCTATGTTTTAAATTTGAAATTTAAAATTTAAAATTCAATTTTGAGATTTAAAATTATAATTTGGAATTTGGAATTCAAAAATAATTATAATAAAATTAATATAATAATAAAATAAATTTTGGACGTTTGTTAGGATTAGAATTATGTTAGGAAATAGTTAAACCGGAAAATAAATCGATATTTTAAAACCAAAGTCACAAAACCATATTCTCTTTAAAATAATACATATATGTCAACATACATATATCCATATGTTAACATATCAGCCTATAGAATGAAATTCAAATTTTTTATCTCAAAGATTTAAACTTTCAAACTTCCCACCAGCTTTTCAGTTAGAAAATGCCTGTTCAAATTCTAGTTATTAAATTTATCTGTATACTTATTTTCTTATATCTCATTTCAAAATATATATATTAAAATATATAATTTAATAAAATTATATAAACATGTTAATATGATATACAGAGTTAATATAACTTTTTGATATTGTTATAAAATATAAATTTATTCATCTTTTATATAGTTTAAACATGTATAGTTTAACTTATATATTATTCTTTTGATTTCATAACAATTTTTGGTTACATTATCACTGTAATAACCCGGAAACCTGAGGTAGTTTAAAAATTTTATTTTGGCAACTTTAGCGAATTTTGATTATTTAAAATGAATTATTTTAAATAATAACAACGAGAAATTTATTTTGAATGGAATTCGAACGTATATATTTATTCGAATCGTCGTTAGAATATAAATAATTATTTATATTTATAAAAGGAATTGAAAATGGCGCGGTAGTTCGATAATTCGATTTCAAAATTCAAATGAACATACCGGGTGCAAAATAAACCGGATTTTAGTGAAACCAAAAATAATAGAATCTAATTGTGAATATCTTTACAACGAATCCGGGAAATCAAAATTTCATAGCGGGAATCAAAAGCTATGGCCAGTTGAAAATTCTGAATAGTCGTTATGAAATTCAGGCCCTTAAAAATAGCCATTTTGCAAACGACCTCGGATTTCGACGAAACCACTTTTGTTGGATCTGTGATGTCAAGTTGTTGCTAGATTCCAAATTTCATAATTTTTCGATTCAATATGTGAGCGTGGCAAAGGAAAACGTGTTTTACCAGTTTCAGTTGATTTTAATCGACTGGAAAATGGTCATTTTTCAAACGGTCTCAGAATTCGACGAAACTAGTTTTGTTATGACCGTATCGTCAATACAAAGCTAGAAAATATTTTTCGGGAATTTTTAGAGTTCGTATGTGGCCCCAGGAAATTGAAATATGCGTTCAAATTCAATATATAGAGTTATATTTTGATTTCGACGAAAACTGAGCGAAACAATCGAATCAGCTTACGATACATATTCCATTGTGTTCGAAATGGGGGTAATTAGCTATGGACGACAGTCGGTGGGTTCGATTTAGGGTTCAAACGAAAGGTCAACATTTATAGAAAAAAATAAATACATAAAATAAATTATATATATCTTGGCCCCCCTTTCCCTCTTCTCTCCCTTCAGTTCTTCCCGAAATAAAAAAAAAGAGAAAAGGAGAACGACGGGGGGGAGAACCCCCCCCCCTCCCCCGATGAGCTCGTCGCCGCGCCTTAGGTGGCCCCGCCTCCAACTCCCGCTCCACTTCTTCTTCCTCCTCTTCTATTGAGCCTCGCGAACCCCAAATCCACCATCAGCGAAGGCACGTGCCACCGAACACCCCCCCCCCTCATCGCCTTCACCTCGATGACTGGCACTTCCCCCCCCCCCTCTCGCAGCAACCCGTCGCCGATTTCCTCCCCCCCCCCCCTCTTCTTGAAAACCGCGCCCAAACCCTACCTACCAACCCACCTGACGCCGACGAGATACTCCCCCCCCCCTAAAATTCGCTGTAAGTTTTTTTTTATTTGTTTATTTTTGGTTTTGTTTTAACTTATTTTAAATGTTTATAGGTTAATCAGATTAAAAACTGATTTTTAGTATGTAGCTTTTTAAAATAAAAGGGATAAAATTTTTGAAAATATAAAAATTTGATTTTCTTTTTTTCTTATGAATAGCATAGAAAAGTTTAGATCTATAAGCATAGGAAGAAAAACAGATTTAATCTTTAGGATAAAAAAGGCGAAATCTTTATGTAGAGAATAGCGTGATAAAAATATAATTTTTACCTATATAGAAGCGTGTAAAAATGGAATTTTTATCTATATAGTTGCAGTATAAAAATATGATTTTTATATACATAGCAACAATATAAAAATGTGATTTTTCTATATTGAACAGCATAGAAAAATTCGATTTTTATATATTGAATAGCATAGTAAAAATTCGATTTTTATATATTGAATAGCATAGTAAAAATTCGATTTTTATATATTGAATAGCATAGTAAAAATTCGATTTTTATATATTGAATAGCATAGTAAAAATTCGATTTTTATATATTGAATAGCATCGTAAAAATTCGATTTTTATATATTGAATAGCAAAGTAAAAAATTCGATTTTTATATATTGAATAGCATAGTAAAAATTCGATTTTTATATATTGAATAGCGAAGTAAAAAATTCGATTTTTCTATATTGAATAGCGAAGTAAAAAATTCGATTTTTATATATTGAATAGCATAGTAAAAATTCGATTTTTATATATTGAATAGCATAGTAAAAATTCGATTTTTATATATTAAATAGCATAGTAAAAAATTCGATTTTTCTATATTGAATAGCGAAGTAAAAAATTCGATTTTTTTATATTGAATAGCAAAGTAAAAAATTCGATTTTTATATATTGAATAGCATAGTAAAAATTCGATTTTTATATATTAAAATAGCATAGTAAGAATTCGATTTTTTTCTATATTGAATAGCAAAGTAAAAATGTGATTTTTACATATTTAGAGAATACGGGCAAAGAAAGTGATAAGAGGCAAGAACGGTGAAGATTTCTACATAAGAAGAGTCGTGGGATTGGATTAGCAATTCAGTGAGAACTTCTCACCTTTTTATTTTGTTTTTCTAGTTAAAATATAGGATGCAGACGGTGTTTAGTAGCACTCGACACCCGTCGTCCACAGACCATGGACGGCTTGTATGCTTGTTTGCTTGATTTTGATGTGTAGTTGATTGTGTGATGCGATGTGAAATGAAATAAAATATTTATATAGTTAAAAATATTTTATAGTTGAAAATAGAATTTTAACGTGTTTATGAAATGAAATAAAAATAAACAAATCGGATGATTTGTTTGTATACACACATTTGACTGATATTGATTGGGACGATAAATTTTACACATCGCGCAACTGCACAAACAAAATCTGAGTTTGATTGTTTGAAAACCCCACACGGGTATTGGGATGATATATGCAATACACTAGTCCCAATGATTAGCTGTATGTCGATCGATTGATTGACAGACTGTTATAAGCGTTGAATATTTATATTTGATGCTTATACAGTGTAGAATGCACTTTGGATGATGGTTGATTATTCATCGTTGTTATTGTATACATGTATTGTAGAAAATCCATATAACTAAAATTATATGGTAATTGATTGGGCCTCATTCCAGTTTTAAAATAGAAATATTTGAAAAAGAAATATGTGAAAAAGAATATTTGAAAATAGGAATATATGAAGCCGTATTGATTAGATTGACGCCATTTTGATGTGAACGATATTTATATCGATTTTATTCATTTTATAATGAATATCGAAAGTGATTTCAAAATCTGATTTTTCGAGAAGAATTGAAATTGAATATAAATGAATTCGAATTGAAATTGAATAGAATTGAAATTCGAATCGAAATTGAATATAAATGAATTCGAATTGAAATTGAATAAAAATGAATTCGAATTGAAATTGAATATAAATGAATTGGAATTGAAATTGAATATAAATGAATTCGAATTGAAATTGAATATAAATGAATTCGAATTGAAATTGAATAAAAATGAATTCGAATTGAAATTGAATATAAATGAATTCGAATTGAATTGAAAACGAACTGAAATTGAATTAGAAATCAATTTGAATGGAAATCGATTCGAAATGAATTTAAAACGAATTTATATTGGAATATTCAATTTGATTTGAAATTGAATATGAAGTTGAAACCGTTTTGAAAATGAATTTAAATGATTTATAAAGCACGTTTTAAAAGGAAATCGACAAAGTATATATTATATATATTATATATATAATATAATGGCCTGAATAGAACGCGCCGCGCCGTGGCAGTTCGCGAATTTCGACCATTGACTTCGAACGGACATTACGGGAGATCCGACCGTCGGATTCTCCTAAAACAGGAACCGTTGGGTTCGTATCAAAAAGAGCTTTCTAAAGGATATTAGAAATTTGAAATCTAATGGTTGGATTTGGAATTATGTCCAAATCAAATTTGGGAAAGGTCGCTATAAGTGCAGTTCGATGGCCGTTGATGGAAATCGACTGTACGGGCCTTGATAAAATTATTAAAAATAGTAATAATTTATGTAAAATCATAAGAAATGATTTGTGAAGAATTGGGATGAAAAACTCCATATTTCAAAAGATAAAAATAGATTTTTATCGAAATGAACTAGTTTTGAACTAGAATTATAATTCTATTTATTTCTAAAATAAATAAATTGAATTTGAAAAGGGTTTTAAAAATAACCAGAATTTCCAATGATTGCATTGGAATGGATTTGAATCGAAATTGTCTTCGGAATATTTCGATGTGGGATTTCGTGATGATACAGGTATTGTTAGGGGAATTTGAAAGATATATTTATATCGTTATTTCCAATATGATATTTGTTAGTCGTAGAAGTTGATGTTGAATATAAGCCGATATATTTTCGATTCAGATCCTTGTATTTAATATCAAATGTGATTTGGGTTTGTCGTGAATGGTGTCTTCATTAACACTGTTCTTAAGCCAAGTTGAGAAAAGATTAAATCTTTTTGTTTGGATTTAATGAAGTGTATCAATTAAATAATATTTAATTGGAATTGAATTGGTATTGATTTTTGGGCTTATCGTGAACCGTGTTTTAAATGACACTGATTCTTTAACCTGATAATTAATGGAATGTGATTTTGGGCTTATCTTGAACCGTGTTTTAAATGACACTGATTCTTTAACCCAGTTAAAGATTAAAACTAATTGGAGTTTTAATGAATCTTTAATTAGATTGGAAAGATCGAGAATGGAGTATCACCAGTTTTACTCCAGGCGATATTTAAATCTTTAATTAGATTTGAGCGTGAAATGGTAATTGAATTTACCGATTACACTGTAGTGTTAGATATGAAGTATTACCAGTTTTACTTCATGGGATAAATAGGTTGGGATTGGGAAATAAAATAAATAATTACTTCGGTGTGGTTCGCTAATCCCGACTAGTTTGAATTGATATTCAAAGAAGTTTAAAGGATAAATTTAAAGAATTTATCTTTGATAAAATTAATGGGAACCTTTCCCAAAATATAAGAATATTTGAACAAAAGAATATTCTGAATTGGAATGATGCGTATGTTGTGTTTGTGTAACACGTATTTATTATATACGCGAGTTATTCGGGAAGACCGGGTTTATCCCATTCTGAATAACTGATATGACGATTAATCGAAGATGAAGACGATGGTCGAAGACCGGAGGTCTTCACGTCGTTTGGGTGATTACTGATGATCTTGATTGGGATGTACACCCAAGAAGATGGAAACAGTTGGTGATCGTCTAGACGTACTTGGAGATCGATGGATATGCGAGGTATTAGGTTCCTCCGGTTTCGTTCAGACCCAGAACGGACTTGTAAATGGACTGTGTGTCTGACATTGGATTTTAGTCTGTGTGATTGATTTCTATTAAATATATATCTGTTTGGCGGCGGAGAATTTATTCTCTTGCTTAACGCCCTTCTCTGAGACGTACGAGCTCAGGGGTTATATATTGATGGATATCAAACGAATGGAGTGAATGGCCTGTGTGGCACGCCTAAGTGGCAATTGATCAAGGCTTCTGTTGAAAAGCAAAGTCTTGCGGTGGATGATCAAAGCACGGCCTGTGTGGCATAGCTTTGTGTAACGTGAATTCGCGAGCCTCACACCCCGGTTGTGAATCAGAAATGGGAGAGGACATCAGGGAGGGCATGCATTTCCTTCTAGCTAGGGTGGTGTCAATGACCTACCAGCCCTGACATTTATATACTTTTCACCTATGTGGTTGTTGCTGTTGCGAGGCGCCTCGGATATATCGGTCGATTCGGGACCAATGGAGTCATTGGACTCATTGACACCCCGTAAGGTGGGGAGACGTAGTGTTCAGGCATAATAATCCACATCGGTGGACCGGCCCTGACGATCCAAGGGGCAATTGCGGCTATTCCTGAGGGGCGGGCTAGAGCGTCTCGAATCGGTAGAGGACTATCTTTTGCCTCGGTTCATAGACGGAAATCCAATTTCCAAATACGTGACATTTGCGGTCTTAATTGTAGAACTAGTATGGCGACATGTTATATGGTACCCATGCCGTTTATGATTGATACTTATGATTTGAAGTTGTTTTATACACTATACACTTATAATAGTATCAAATGATTTGTTTAAAACGTACTAAGCATGTTTGGCTATTATAAGGGAAAACCCTATCCCCCGGCTTGCGTTGCATTGTGTGATAGGACCTGGGTCTTATAATAGCTTCATTTTTTCAAAAAGCATTGCGTTGTTTTGTTATATGCACTGGTATTCTTGGGAGGAAACCCGTTACGTGTTATACGGCGTGGTCCCTTGATATATCTTATTTAAAGTAAAGTTTTAAATAACTTTTTTAGTTCTCACACCAGTCCCATGACTGACCTGGAGTTTATTGTTTTGACCAAACTCTGGGTGCCCCTATTTTGACACGGGCAGCTAGTAGTTTTGGTTTTGCAAATTTATATTCACAGGATCCTGTTTTACAGCTGGAACGATATCCGGAAAGCTTTGTATCCGTATATCTCTTCTAGTTGTGTATTGTATTATTTTCCGCTGCTATGTATTTAAATGTAATTTAAATCTCTGATATTTCTGTGTAATATTTATTCACTTATACTCTGTATATTCTTGTATTCTGATGGAATTGTTGTAATAAACAATGAAATGTCCATTCCGTCTGCGTTCTGTTATGGCTTGTTCTCGAAGTATCCGCGCTTTCCTCACCGGGGAAGTTACGGGTTTTTTACATTTGGTATCAGAGCTTTGGTTTACAAAGCTCAGAGAACAATACACATTAGAACCATACAAAAGAATTCATCAGATGATTGGATTAGTAATATCCAATGAGAATGACTCGTTAGAGATGGGATCAGTAGTATCCTAGAACGAGTGTGAAGAGTATATTTTGAAAATGAAAACAATTTTTGTTTTGAAAATTTAAATCGAATTATGAATATTTGTTTATATTGATTTGGACTATCCAATATATAGAGATTTTAGTTTACGTCTGATCCACGTGTATTGAAGCCTCAAATATATTCGATAGATATAGAATCACACTCTAGTCGCTCGGACATGATTCTAATGATTGACGCGTCATCATTAGAATTTATTTTCGTGTTTCGAAGGTGAGATTTCTATATATTTCCAATTGGCTGGTGTGAGAACCAAAATTAGACAGGGCCTATTGTTGTGATTTGGCATCAAAAATGTGATTTTTGACTATATAGCAAAATTATGTGTTTGAAACGTTAATCCACTAATTGATTGATGTTTGTGTTGTTTGTCTATTTGTTTGCTAATTTTGAACCATTTAGCCTAATTGAACCGAATAGTGAATTGTATTGAAAATTTGTCGCATTTACTTGCATATACTTGTACTTACATTGAACAGGTCATAGCAAAGAGGCTAGAGCAGAAGAATAAAATTATTTGCCCGACAAATAGGTACATGTTTACCATAATTTACTGTTTTGTTTGGGTGATGATGATTTTTTGAGCCGATTGGCTAGCCGCTTGGCTTTTTCTTTTTCTTTTTGAGATCAGAAGGCCTGTATGGCAATTTCGGGATTTTCCCGTGCTACCGGTGCAGGGGAGGTTATGGCGAAATTTTTTGAAAATTTAGGGTGTTAGCCAAATTTTTGAAAAATTTGAAAAGTTCTTAGAAACTGAAAAGTTGAAGAACTTAAGCCGTAAAGAAAATAATGAAAGTTGAGTTGATTTGTTAAACAACTTTCGGCTTTGTTCCTTTTCGGTGACGAAAAGTTTTTAGTGGGGGAGATTTTAATAACCCGGAAATCTGGGCCAGTTTAAAATTTTTATTTTGGCAATTTTAGCGAATTTTGATTATTTAAAATGAATTATTTTAAATAATAACGACGAGAAATTTATTTTGAATGGAATTCGAACATATATATTTATTCGAATCGTCATTAGAATATAAATAATTATTTACATTTATAAAAGGAATTTAAAATGGCGCGGTAGTTCGATAATTCGATTTCAAAATTCAAATGAACATACCGGGTGCAAAATAAACCGGATTTTTGTGAAACCAAAAATAATAGAATCTAATTGTGAATATCTTTCCAACGAATCCGGGAAATCAAAATTTCATAGCGGGAATCAAAAGATATGGCCAGTTGAAAATTCTGAATAGTCGCTATGAAATTCAGGCCCTTAAAAATAGCCATTTTTCAAACGACCTCGGATTTCGACGAAACCACTTTTGTTGGATCCATGATGTCAAGTTATTGCTAGATTCCAAATTTCATAATTTTTCGATTCAATATGTGAGCGTGGCAAAGGAAAACGAGTTTGACCAGTTTCAGTTGATTTTAATCGACTGGAAAATGGTCATTTTTCAAACGGTCTCAGAATTCGACGAAACTAGTTTTGTTAGGACCGTATCGTCAATACGAAGCTAGAAAATATTTTTTGGGAATTTTTACAGTTCGTATGTGGCCCCAAGAAATTGAAATGTGCGTTCAAATTCAATATATAGAGTTATATTTTGATTTCGACGAAAACTGAGCGAAACAATCGAATCAGCTTACGATACATATCCCATTGTGTTCGGAATGGGGGTAATTAGCTATGGACGACAGTCAGTGAGTTTGATTTAGGGTTCAAACGAAAGGTCAACATTTATAGAAAAAGAAAAATAAATAAATAAATTATATATATCTTGCCCCCCTTCCCTCTTCTCTCCCTTCAGTTCTTCCCGAAATAAAAAAAAAGAGAAAAGGAGAACGACGAGGGGGGAGAAACCGCTGCCCCCCCCCCCCCCGATGAGCTCGCCGCCGCACCTCAGGTGGTCGCGCCCCCGCCTCCAACTCCCGCTCCACTTCTTCTTCCTCCTCTTCTATTGATCCTCGCGAACCCCAAATCCACCACCAGCGATGGCGCGTGGTACCGAACCCCCCCCCTCATCCCCTTCACCTCGACAACTGGCACTCCCCCCCCCCTCTTGCAGCAACCCGTCGCCAATTTCCTCACCCCCCCTTCCTGAAAACCGCGCCCAAACCCTACCTACCAACCCACCTGACGCCGACGAGATACCCCCCCCTAAAATTCGCTGTAAGTTTTTTTATTTTATTTATTTGTTTATTTTTGGTTTTGTTTTAACTTATTTTAAATGTTTATAGGTTAGTCAGATTAAAAACTGATTTTTAGTATGTAGCTTTTTAAAATAAAAGGGATAAAATTTTTGAAAATATAAAAATTTGATTTTCTTTTTTTCTTATGAATAGCATAGAAAAGTTTAGATCTATTAGCATAGGAAGAAAAAAAGATTTAATCTTTAGGATAGAAAAGGCGAAATCTTTATGTAGAGAATAGCGTGATAAAAATATAATTTTTACCTATATAGAAGCGTGTAAAAATGGAATTTTTATCTATATAGTTGCAGTATAAAAATATGATTTTTATATACATAGCAACAATATAAAAATGTGATTTTTCTATATTGAATAGCATAGTAAAAATTCGATTTTTATATATTGAATAGCAAAGTAAAAATTCGATTTTTATATATTGAATAGCATAGTAAAAATTCGATTTTTATATATTGAATAGCATAGTAAAAATTCGACTTTTATATATTGAATAGCATAGTAAAAATTTGATTTTTATATATTGAATAGCATAGTAAAAATTCGATTTTTCTATATTGAATAGCGAAGTAAAAAATTCGATTTTTATATATTGAATAGCATAGAAAAAATTCGATTTTTATATATTGAATAGCGAAGTAAAAAATTCGATTTTTCTATATTGAATAGCGAAGTAAAAAATTCGATTTTTATATATTGAATAGCATAGTAAAAATTCGATTTTTGTATATTGAATAGCATAGTAAAAATTCGATTTTTATTTATTAAATAGCATAGTAAAAAATTTGATTTTTCTATATTGAATAGCGAAGTAAAAAATTCGATTTTTCTATATTGAATAGCGAAGTAAAAAATTCGATTTTTATATATTGAATAGCATAGTAAAAATTCGATTTTTATATATTAAATAGCATAGTAAGAATTCGATTTTTTTCTATATTGAATAGCAAAGTAAAAATGTGATTTTTACATATGTAGAGAATACGGGCAAAGAAAGTGACAAGAGGCAAGAACGGTGAAGATTTCTACATAAGAAGAGTCGTGGGATTGGATTAGCAATTCAGTGAGAACTTCTCACCTATTAAATTTGTTTTTCTAGTTAAAATATATACTAGGATGCAGACGGTGTTTAGTAGCACCCAACACTCGTTGTCCACAGACCATGGACGGCTTGTATGCTTGTTTGCTTGATTTCGATATGTAGTTGATTGTGTGATGCGATGTGAAATGAAATAAAATATTTATATAGTTAAAAATATTTTATAGTTGAAAATAGAATTTTAACGTGTTTATGAAATGAAATAAAAATAAACAAATCGGATGATTTGTTTGTATACACACATTTGACTGATATTGATTGGGACGATAAATTTTACACATCGCCCAACTGCACAAATAAAATCTGTGTTTGATTGTTTGAAAACCCCACACGGGTATTGGGATGATATATGACATACACTAGTCCCAATGATTAGCTGTATGTCGATCGATTGATTGACAGACTGTTATAAGCGTTGAATATTTATATTTGATGCTTATACAGTGTAGAATGCACTTTTGATGATGGTTGATTATTCATCGTTGTTATTGTATACATGTATTGTAGAAAATCTATGTAACTAAAATTATATGGTAATTGATTGGGCCTCATTCCAGTTTTAAAATATAAATATTTGAAAAAGAAATATGTGAAAAAGAATATTTGAAAATAGGAATATATGAAGCCGTATTGATTAGATTGACGCCATTTTGACGTGAACGATATTTATATCGATTTTATTCATTTTATAATGAATATCGAAAGTGATTTCAAAATCTGATTTTTCGAGAAGAATTGAAATTGAATATAAATGAATTCGAATTGAAATTGAATACAATTGAAATTCGAATTGAAATTGAATATAAATGAATTCGAATTGAAATTGAATAAAAATGAATTCGAATTGAAATTGAATATAAATGAATTCGAATTGAAATTAAATATAAATGAATTCGAATTGAAATTGAATATAAATGAATTCGAATTGAAATTGAATAAAAATGAATTCGAATTGAAATTGAATATAAATGAATTCGAATTGAATTGAAAACGAACTGAAATTGAATTAGAAATCAATTTGAATGGAAATCGATTCGAAATGAATTTAAAACGAATTTATATTGGAATATTCAATTTGATTTGAAATTGAATATGAAGTTGAAACCGTTCTGAAAATGAATTTAAACGATTTATAAAGCACGTTTTAAAAGGAAATCGACAAAGTATATATTATATATATAATATAATGGCCTGAATAGAACGTGCCGCGCCGTGGCAGTTCGCGAATTTCGACCATTGACTTCGAACGGGCATTACGGGAGATCCAACCGTCGGATTCTCCTAAAACCGGAACCGTTGGGTTCGTATCGAAAAGAGCTTTCTAACGAATATTAGAAATTTTAAATCTAACGGTTGGATTTGGAATTATGTCCAAATCAAATTTGGGAAAGGTCGCTATATGTGCAGTTCGATGGCCGTTGATGGAAATCGACTGTACGGGCATTGATAAAATTATTAAAAATAGTAGTAATTTGTGTAAACTCATAAGAAATGATTTGTGAAGAATTGGGATGAAAAACTCCATATTTGAAAAGATAAAAATAGATTTTTATCGAAATGAACTAGTTTTGAACTAGAATTATAATTCTATTTATTTCTAAAATAAATAAATTGAATTTGAAAAGGGTTTTAAAAATAACCAGAATTTCCAATGATTCATTGGAATGGATTTGAATCGAAATTGTCTTTGGAATATTTCGATGTTGGATTTCGTTATGATACAGGTATTGTTAGGGGAATTTAAAAGATATATTTATATCATTATTTCCAATAAGATATTTGTTAGTCGTAGAAGTTGATGTTGAATATAAGCCGATATATTTTCGATTCAGAGCCTTGTATTTAATATCATATGTGATTTGGGTTTGTCGTGAATGGTGTCTTCATTAACACTGTTCTTAAGCCCAGTTGAGAAAAGATTAAATCTTTTTATTTGGATTTAATGAAGTGTATCAATTAAATAATATTTAATTGGAATTGAATTGGTATTGATTTTTGGGCTTATCGTGAACCGTGTTTTAAATGACACTGATTCTTTAACCTGATAATTAATGGAATGTGATTTTGGGCTTATCGTGAACCGTGTTTTAAATGACACTGATTCTTTAACCCAGTTAAAGATTAAAACTAAGTGGAGTTTTAATGAATCTTTAATTAGATTGAAAAGATCGAGAATGGAGTATCACCAGTTTTACTCCAGGCGATAGTTAAATCTTTAATTAGATTTGAGCGTGAAATGGTAATTGAATTTACCGATAACACCGAGGTGTTAGATATGAAGTATTACCAGTTTTACTTCATGGGATAAATAGGTTGGGATTGGGAAATAAAATAAATAATTACTTCGGTGTGGCTCGCTAATCCCGACTAGTTTGAATTGATATTCAAAGAAGTTTAAAGGATAAATTTAAAGAATTTATCTTTGATAAAATTAATGGGAACCTTTCCCAAAATATAAGAATATTTGAACAAAAGAATATTCTGAATTGGAATGAGGCGTATGTTGTGTTTGTGTAACACGTATTTATTATATACGCGAGTTATTCGGGAAGACCGGGTTTATCCCATTTTGAATAACTGATACGACGATAAGTCGAAGATGAAGACGATGGTCGAAGACCGGAGGTCTTCACGTCGTTTGGGTGATTACTGATGATCTTGATTGGGATGTACACCCAAGAAGATGGAAACAGCTGGTGATCGTCCAGACGTACTTGGAGATCGATGGATATGCGAGGTAGTAGGTGCCTCTGGTTTCGTTCAGACCCAGAACGGACTTGTAAATGGACTGTGTGTCTGACATTGGATTTTAGTCTGTGTGATTGATTTCTATTAAATATATATCTGTTTGGCGGCGGAGAATTTATTCTCTTGCTTAACGCCCTTCTCTGAGATGTGCGAGCTCAGGGGTTATATATTGATGGATATCAAACGCATGGAGTGAATGGCCTGTGTGGCACGCCTAAGTGGCAATTGATCAAGGCTTCTGTTGAAAAGCAAAGTCTTGTGTTGGATGATCAAAGCACGGCCTGTGTGGCATAGCTTTGTGTAACGTGAATTCGCGAGCCTCACACCCCGGTTGTGAACCAGAAACGGGAGAGGACATCAGGGAGGGCATGCGTTTCCTTCTAGCTAGAGTGGTGTCAGTGACCTACCAGCCCTGACATTTATATACTTTTCACCTGTGTGGTTGTTGCTGTTGCGAGGCGCCTCGGATATATCGGTCGATCTGGGACCGATGGAGTCATTGGACTCATTGACACCCCATAGGGTGGGGAGGCATAGTGTTCAGGCATAATAATCCATATCGGTGGACCGGCCCTGACAATCCAAGGGGCAGTTGCGGCTATTCCTGAGGGGCGGGCTAGAGCGTCTCGAATCGGTAGAGGACTATCTTTTGCCTCGGTTCATAGACGGAAATCCAATTTCCAAATACGTGACATTTGCGGTTTTAATTGTAGAACTAGTATGGCGACATCATATATGGTACCCATTCCGTCTATGATTGATACTTATGATTTGAAGTTGTTTTATACACTATACACTTATAATAGTATCAAATGATTTGTTTAAAACGAACTAAGCAAGTTTGGCTATTATAAGGGAAAACCCTATCCCCCGGCTTGCGTTGCATTGTGTGATAGGACCTGGGTCTTATAATAGCTTCATTTTTCCAAAAAGCATTGCGCTGTTTTGTTATATGCACTGGTATTCTTGGGAGGAAACCCGTTCCGTGTTATATGGCGTGGTCCCTTGATACATCTGATTTAAAGTAAAGTTTTAAATAACTGTTTTAGTTCTCACACCAGTCCCATGACTGACCTGGAGTTTATTATTTTGACCTAAACTCTGGGTGCCCCTATTTTGACACGGGAAGCTAGTAGTTTTGGTTTTGCAGATTTATATTCACAGGATCCTGTTTTACAGCTGGAACGATATCCAGAAAGCTTTGTATCCGTATATCTCTTCTAGTTGTGTATTGTATTATTTTCCGCTGCTATGTATTTAAATGTAATTTAAATCTCTGATATTTCTGTGTAATATTTATTCACTTATACTCTATATATTCTTGTATTCTGATGGAATTGTTGTAATAAACAATGAAATGTCCATTCCGTCTGCGTTCTGTTGTGGCTTGTTCTCGAAGTATCCGCGCTTTCCTCACCGGGGAAGTTACGGGGTTTTTACAATCACAAATACTATTTGTAACTTAATACTTATTTTGACTTCCTATTAAGATTTATAAAACTTATATATTTAACTTAATATAAAGAAATATATTTATACATGATTTCTTAAGTAGTTTAAATATAAGAAGTTTTATAGATTACTTCATAATGTTTCCTTCTAAAGTATAAATGGTTTTTTAGCAAATAAATATGTTTTGATTCCTAAAGTTTAAATTTAAAATTGATTTGTATCAAATATTAATGTATATCTCATAAATTAAAATTAAAGTTCTTTTTGAACTATATATACTTATGAATAATGTTTATATAGCTTACTTTATATTATACAAATTTAATATTTTCTTTAGAAAGATCTTCAATTTTTACAATATATACCCTGCTAATATTATTTAACTTCATGATTTTTCTAAATATTTTACTACTTATCATGAATATTATTTTTAATTAACCTCTTATCTTTATTATTCTTTTAATCAAATTCATTAATATAATTAATATAAGTCTAGAAATTAACATTATCTTTTTTTGATTCAAATAATTTATAATAGTTAGATAATACTTTAAATATATGTTACCTAAATAGATATTATCACCAAATCATTCTGCATACTATTATTATACATCTTATTTCATATCATCATTATAAATTACAATTTCATTTCAAGTCAATATAATTCACACCATAAGCTACATTTCATATTGTTTTGCATATGACATGCATTTCATACTACATTGTAATCAACATACTTCACACACTGCATTACATGTTAACTTTAACTCCACACATAACAAGTATATAGTATGAAAAGTTTTTATTATAAATATAGGATTATTAATTAAATACATAACATATTTACTTTGTCTTGATTAATTTGATTGAATTGATTGACTTATTTGGCTTGTTTGTTGGACTTGAATAACTTGATTTACTTACTTGACATGGTTAAATTTCATTAGTCGTTGATAGGTTTGTTGGAAATATACTTATGAATTTATAGTTGATAGGAGCTTTATAGGTTTTAGGATACATAGAAGTTACAAGAAATGTTTAGTTTCATGTTTGAGTTGATGTTTTGTGACAACAAAATTTAAATTGATTCATTGATTGGATTGAATTGCTTTACTCATATCATAATTTTAAGGATATCTTATTAGAGTTATTTCTAGGTCTAGATTAACTTATTAAAGTTTTAAGGGAACTAGAGTATAGGCTAGGCCACTGGTTAGTGATAACCCCTAACAAGTGGAGGTTTAGTCTTGTACTAGATTAAGGGGGAGTTTTATAGTTTCTAGGTTTAATTAAAGGTTCAAGAAGTGTTTATTAACACGTGTTATTTAATTTGATTGATTTGGTTGATTTCTTAAATTGATTGCTTGAATTAATTACTTAAATAGATTGCTTGAATTGCTTGCTTGAATTAATTGCTTAAATTGCTTGTTTGGATTGATTGTTAGAATTGATTATAAACATTGATTAGGTTGCCTTGTTTATTATTCTTCTATTAGACTTGTATAGTCATAATTTTAGGGGGAGTATTTTACGATTATAGATTTAGGACTCAGGGGGAGTACTTTACTTTAGTATAGGAATTATTTGGATAGTTATAGGATTTAGGGGGAGTACTTTTCGAATTTCTTTTTGATAATGCCAAAGGGGGATAAATTATAAAATATAGGCATAGTTTATAGGATTCTTACAGGCAGGTGGAGTATAAAAGGAACATCATCAAACAGGTATATACAGGTATGATATTTTATAAACTAAGTTTGTCATCATCAAAAGGGGGAGATTGTTGGAGAATGGAGTTTTGATGACAACAACCTTATTTCAATTATCATTGATTATAAAATATATACTAACATTTTTTGTATAGAATATATATATATATATATATATGCAGGAATTATATGCAGGAAATATTACTGAAGACTGTACAGTTATGAAGATGATAAAGATTCATAGATCAGAGAAATTTCAAGACTCATGAGTATTCAAGATTTCAAGAGTTCAAGAATTCAAGATTAATATAGGTATAGAGTCTAGATTTTGTAAGACCCTAAATAGCACTCCGGGTTCAAATTCAAATTTTCAAATTCAAATTCTAAATTTCAAATTCTGATTTTCAATTTTATCCTCAATCCTCTCTATTTTTGTTTTTCTATCCTCTCTATGTTGTTTTTCAAACTTAAATTTTTATATTTTATATAGTTTAATACCTTATAATTTTATAAATATATTTCTATAGTTTAAATTTATGTTTTCATATGTTTTTCTATCATATAATATTAATTTACAACACTAGAATTTTACTCAAAAATTTCCAGTATTATTTTTATATAAAAACACTTGAAAAATGCTTTGAAAATCAAAAATACACATGAGTATGTCGACGTAGCAAAAACTCAATGTCGACATATAACTGTCATTTTTTCCAATTTTGAAAGAAGTGTCTTTTCACTATTTGAAATAATCTAGAACCATTGCAACCTTTCATACTCTATAAAAAGGGGTTAAAATCGAATTTTTTATCATCTCTTCTTCTCTAACTTCATCCTCTTTCACTCCACCATTATTCCTTATCATTTTTATGATTATTACACTTATACTCTGCCGAATTCAATTCTGTTTTAATAAAACTTCTTCTCTATGCACTCTCTACTCTCTTAATCAAGTGCTATTGAAGAGTTATAGGGTTGTTTTGTAATTGCTTGGGTTGAATAAACCTTGTTTGTTAGTCAAAGAGGAATCGGTACATCCTTGTAGCCGTGAAATCAAGGAATATGAGTCAGTGTTTCCTTGTTGAGCCGTGAAATCAAGTAATAGGGTTCGATATCTCCTTGTTGAGCCATGAAATCAAGGAGGTTGTATTTGACTATTGGAAATAGTAATAAAGCTCGGCACAATCCAGCATTGTTCGGGACTGGATGTAGGAGCAATACGAACCAGTATAAAATCCGGTGTGTTCTCTCCTTTTCTGCATTTTTATTTCTGTTTATTTTGCATTTGTATTTGTATTTGTGTCTGTGATTGTGTTTATGGTGTTAGATTCATCTCGTAGTTAACATTAGATTTAAATTTTGTTCAAATTTTTAATCAAACACTATTCACCCCCTCTAGTGTTTGCTTTGCCTTAATGATCCATTCCGCATTCCCTAACAGCACCTCTGTCCTATCGCGCCAACAACCTTACTCTAAAATTGACCCCACGATTACGTCACCACCAACAAAACGGCCTCTGGCTCTCCTTCCTGTTTTCCATGTGGAAACATGTCACCTCGATGCTCCCTCATTATCCACGCTGTATTTTGGTATATATTTAGAAGAAGTAGCATCGACACGACAACATCAAATTTCACATGAGGGAAAGAAAAAGTTTGCAGGCTTATGAATTAACAGTGTTTCGAATATTTTATTATTATTATATATATACCGTAATGTCCGCTTCTTATCTAGGGCTAGTGAGGGATGACCTAGGAACGAATTATATATATAGCCTAAGAAACCTCCATCTATGGAAAGTATTAAGTGACTAGGAGTTCACCTATAGGGACAACTAGATAGTAACAACAGGGTACGTCAGAGGTTTTCTTAAATGAAGTCGTGTTCCTGACCCAAACCTGGTAGTAAGTGATTGTTACTATTTCTCGACCTACAATAAGAGTTATTATAATGCCGACGTTAGAGACGAGATCTTAAGTGGCTGCAGTCCACCATAAGGTATTAAATAACTGTAGGGATGTCCACCTTTAATAAATTAGCAAATGGTCTTTAGTGTATAGGGATGGCCTGCCTCATAGGGTATTAAGTGACCGTACGAATGTCCGCCCTTAGACTAATTTGTTGGGTATTAAGTGATGTAAGAATGTCCGGCCTCACATTTCCATTTGGGGTATCAAGTGACTGTAAGTACATTCGTCCTTTTGTTTACATATTGGCCTTAAGTGACTGTTAGGATGTCCACCTCATATGTTTAATTGTGTGTATGTTTGTTTGTGTAGACATACCATGAAGAATTTACACCACTAAATATATGAAATAGTCATTCGTAAACTTATACGTATTTCATTCACCACAACTTTATGTTATGACCTCCCTCCTCTTAACGTAAACAGTTTAGTAGGCGACGACTGTTGGTTGTGATAATGAATGATTTCTTGGAGGAGGAGCCTCTTGATGAAGATCTAGTTATTATGGTAGTAGCGTTGTTATTATTGTTGTTATGTACTTTGGATAATGAATTATGTACCCTTTATTTGCGAAATTGTTGCATCTGAATTTATGGTTTTAATAATGGTACATCTATTTTATGCTATTATATTTTATCCCTTTCGTTTTATCAGACTCTAGTTTTCATTTAGACTGCTTTCTGATGTCTGTTATAGGAACCAACAATCCATTTAGAGTGGCTCTAAGTTCCAATGGGCCTTCTCTAGGTCTGAATTTAGGCCCATTCCGGGCGAGTTGTTACAGGTAGTATTGAGGTGTCTGTCGAAGTGAAAGAGATGGAAGGCACAAGATGACATCCTATGACATACAAAGACTGTCGGGGGTAGTTCCCATATCGTTACGACTTCAGATTATAGTCTTTTAGACAGTTTAGTGATGGATTCTGCTGCGGAGAACGTGTGTGAAAGGATTATCGATTACACAAGGTTTTAGTGGTTACTCGTAAAGAGGGGGTAGTAGGTGTGATGTCCATTTGAACCAGATGGTTTCTTATTTGGACCAGACAGGTCCTCGTAGTCTCCAATGATGAGAGACTTATAACATTCACCAAGATCCATGGGGGTCCTTACCTTTGTGGCATACAAGTGGGTACAACCTAGGCCCTAGCCGACTGAGTGGTATGGATTTGACTATCATGGAAACCGAGTGTTATCATATATCACACACTATTAAGTGAATGTAAGGATGGTTGATGGATGATGTGGTTGTTTTCATCACCATAAGTACTTAGATATATGTCACACCCTATTTTATGATGTTTTTCGTACTGTAGCATATATCGACTGTTATGTGCTAACTCTGTGGATGAAGGGAAAGGACATATTTGATTCTCATACCCTCTATGATTGTAGTGTCCCGAAATTCCGGTACAATTTTAGCTGACCAAATAACACAAGTCCAACCCCAATTTTCACTGGAAACCAGAAAACTAATAGAAAGAAAACAGAGGGTGAGGATAGATAAGATAGAAACTTAGAATAGAAGAAGAACCTACACATCAAAGTAAACACGAATCTCACAGCGGAACGAACAACACATAATAGATAACATATCCTTGAAATAAAATCAGTATATGTATACAGTAACATTATCAGAGTACAACACTTACAACACAGCGGAAATAACTATAGCTAGATAATCCTGAAGCCTCCTGCTCCAAGCTCTCCAAGTATATCTGTGAAATCCTGACTACTTCGCTACGCATACAAAATTGGGCACCCAAGAGTTTAGGGAAAACAAAACAAAACAAACTCTGGGTCAGTCATGGGACTGGTATGAGTAAACACTTGAAAACAGTTTGGGAAAATAACGATATCTCATAAGACCACGCCGTATAACGGAACGGATTTTTCCCTTATGAGAATCCAAATCAATCTGATTTAACTTTCAAATCATTTTGAAAGAAACAATGATCTTTTATATCAAAACTCTTTTGATATTATAATAGTGTCTATCAACCATAATATAATAATCATCTTGCAGAACGCTTTCATCTCACGTTCCATATATATAGTATACAATCAAAACCGCGAGCACTTATTGGGTAATGGATTTCCAACTATGACAAGGTATGGAACTGTAACAACCCGAAAATTTGAGCTAGTTTAAATTTTTTTTTTTGGCAATTTTAGCGAATTTTGAATATTTAAAATAGATTATTTTAAATAATATCGACGAGAAATTTCTTTTGAATATAATTCAAACGTATATATTATATACGTCGTCGTTAGAATATAAATAATTATATATAATAATAAATAGAATTGAAAATGGCGCGGTAGTTCGATAATTCGATTTCAAACTTCAATTGAACATATCGGGTGCAAAACAATCCGGATTTTAGTGAAACCAAAAATAATATGATCTAATTGATGATATCTTTTCAACGAATCCGAAAAATCGAAATTTCATAGCGGGAATCAAAAGATATGTCCAGTTGAAAATACTGAATAGTCGCTATGAAATTCAGGCCCTTAAAAATAGACATTTTGTAAACGAACTCGGATTTCGACGAAACCACTTTTGTTGGGTCTGTGATGTCAAATTACTGCTAGGTTTCAAATTTCATAATTTTTCGAATCAATATGTGAGCGTGGCAAAGGGAAACGCGTTTGACCAGTTTCAGTTGATTTTAATCGACTGGAAATTGGCCATTTTTCCAACGGTCTCAGAATTTGATGAAACTAGTTTTGTTAGGACCGTATCATCAATACGGTGCTAGAAAATATTTTTTGGGAATTTTTAGAGTTAGTATGTGACCCCGGTAAATTGAAATGCGCGTTCAAATTCAATATATAGAGTTATATATCGATTTTGACGAAAACTGATCAAAACGATCGAATCAGCTTACGATACATATCCCATTGTGTTCGGAATGGGGGTGAAACGCTATGGACGACAGGCGGTGGGCCTCATTTAGAGGTCGTATGTAAAAGTCAACTTTTTCATAATTAAATAATTTAAAAAAATATATAAAACTTCTTTCCTTTTATCAGCCGACCCCCCCCCCCCCTCCGTTCATTTCAAAACGAAAAGAAAAAAAAACCTATGCCCTAATCGATCGACGCGCCGCCAAGGGAGACCGCCGCGCCTCCCCATCAGCCCCCCCACCAACTCAGGCGCGCCCCCCAGCAACCGCCGCCTCCCTCTCCATCTTCCCCCTTTTCCACTTCGATAACCGCCACCACCAGGACCCGCGACCCCCTCCTCCTGCTAACCGCCTCCACCCGCCTCCGATTGGCCCCGGGGCACAGCAGTCCTCCTCCCCTTCGCAGGTCAGCGCGCTGAAATCCCCCTTTCCGATTTGAACTGTAAGCCTATTTTATTCTATTCATTTTTAATTTCATTTATTTACAATGTGATTAGTGTTTGAGTTTAAAATCAGGTTTTAATTTGGGTAAAACATAGTTCAATATCTGATTTATATATATGAAAACATAGAGTAAAAATATAATTTTTTCTAATGAAAAGGTTGAAGATATAATTTTCATATTAAATAGATAATAAAAATATAATCTTTTATATTGTAGAAGGATAGAGAATATAAAAATATCATCTTTGTATATGTAGCAAAATAAAAATCTGATTTTTATTATATGTACATTGAAATAAAGAGGTGATTTTTATAGTGATGAAATCTTTAAATTTGAAAAGGAGAAATCTTTATATTTGAATAACGATGTATAAATAGAATTTTTACCTATAAAATAGCAAAGTAAAAATTCGATTTTTATATATTGAATAGCATAGTAAAAATTCGATTTTTATATATTGAAAAGCATAGTAAAAATTCGATTTTTATATATTGAATAGCGAAGTAAAAATTCGATTTTTATATATTGAATAGCATAGTAAAAATTTGATTTTTATATATTGAATAGCATAGTAAAAATTCGATTTTTATATATTGAATAGCAAAGTAAAAATTCGATTTTTATATATTAATTAGCAAAGTAAAAAATTCGATTTTTATATATTGAATAGCATAGTAAAAATTTGATTTTTATATATTGAATAGCGAAGTAAAAATTCGATTTTTATATATTGAATAGCATAGTAAAAATTCGATTTTTATATATTGAATAGCAAAGTAAAAATTCGATTTTTATATATTAATTAGCAAAGTAAAAATTCGATTTTTATATATTGAATAGCATAGTAAAAATTCGATTTTTATATATTGAATAGCATAGTAAAAATTCGATTTTTATATATTGAATAGCGAAGTAAAAATTCGATTTTTATATATTGAATAGCATAGTAAAAATTCGATTTTTATATATTGAATAGCATAGTAAAAATTCGATTTTTATATATTGAATAACGAAGTAAAAATTCGATTTTTATATATTGAATAGCGAAGTAAAAATTCGATTTTTACATATGTAGAGAATACGGGCAACGAAGGTGATAAAAAGGCGAGAACGTTGAAGATTTCTATCAATGAAGAGTCGTGGTATTGGATAGCTATCGGTGAGAATTTCTCACCTTTCAATTTCTTTTTCTAGTTATATATATATATATATACTAGGATGCAGACGGTGTTTAGTAGCACCCGACACAATCGTCCACAGACCATGGACTTATTTGTTTGGTTGTGTAGTTGGTTAGATTAATTGAATTGAATTGTTTGGTGAAGTGGAATGGATTTGATTGATGTGTGAATGGCGTGGGCCTTCACTAGACCGGGGATAAGGCTAGGCCTTGTCCCTTTCTAGTATCGTGTCGTTATGCCGCCGAAATTTTCTAAAATATGTTAGAGAAATAAAAATATCATTTTATTGAATAAATGAACCGAATAGAAATTCATGTGTTGAAATAAAATATTTTATCGTTAAAAATATAATTTTTAACGTGAAAGTGAATAAATAAATATCTATAAACAAATCGGCCGATTTGTTTATATACACTGATTTGACTGATATTGATTGGGTCGATAAATTTTACACATCGCCCAACTGCACAAATAAAATATGTGTTTGATTGTTTGAAACCCCACACGGGTGTTGGGATGAAATTTGAAGTTCACTCATCCTGATTGATTAAATATGTCGATCAATTGATTGACAGGCTATTATAAGCGTTAGATATCTATATTTGATGCTTATACAGTGTAGTGCACCTTGGATGATGGTTGATTGTTTATCATTGCTATTATATACATGTGTTGTATGGAATCCATATAGTTAATGCTATATGGTAATTGATTGGGCCTAATTCCAATCGGGAAAATAAAGAATATTATAAAATAAAGGTTCATGTTTTGACTGTACTCATCCGTTGAGATTAGTCATGTGTTGAACGAAATATTTTAACAATAAAATTTATATCTTTATCACTATAAAGTAAAGGTTCATGTGTTGACTGTACTCATCCGTTGAGATTAGTCATGTGTTGAACAAAATATTTTAACAATAAAATTTACATCTTTATCATATATAGAATTAGAAATCAACTGGAAAATAGATGAGATGAGGGGTCTCCTGGATATTAATCTGATGTTGGTTTCGGCCTTCGGGGTTAATATTTAGGGAATCGTTCTCTTACTAATTTACGGTTGGAGTCTGATTTAATATCAAACGATAGATACCTTAATTTTCATAAAACATATTAAATAACAAAAATAGTCACACGTGGACAGTACTCATTCGCTGAGATTAGTCGTGTGTTGACAAAGATATAGAGTCGTGTATTGAAAGAAATATAGATCCATTTGTTGAATATAAATCCGTGTTGATTAGTGATGAGCTATTTTGACGTGAACGATATTTATATCGATTATATTCGTTTTTGAATTTAAAACAAATTGATTTGAATTGAATATACAACGAATTCGAATTGAATTGAATAGAAAACAAATTTAGAATTGAATATTGATTTGAATTGAATATACAACGAATTCGAATTGAATTGAATAGAAAAAAAATTTAGAATTGAATTTTGATTTGAATTGAATAGAAAACGAATTTGAATTGAATCGAATAGAAAACCAGTTTGAATTGAATCGAATAGAAAACCAATTTGAATTGAATCGAATAGAAAACCAATTTGAATTGAATCGAATAGAAAACCAATTTGAATTGAATCGAATAGAAAACCAATTTGAATTGAATCGAATAGAAAACCAAATTGAATTTGAATTGAATAGAAAACAAATTTGAATTGAATAGAAAAGAATTTTAAAACGAATTTATACAGAAGAATTCAATTATGATTTGAATTTGAAATAAAGGTTGAAATTGTTTTTGAAACGAATTCAAAACTATTTATAAAATTCGTTTTAAATAGAAATCGACGAAATATATATAATATATATATTATATATATAATGGCTTGAATAGAACGCGCCGTGGCAGTTCGTAAATTTCGACCATTGACTTCGAACGGACATTACGGGAGATCCGACCGTCGGATTCTCCTAAAACTGGAACCGTTGGGTTCGTATCGAAAAGAGCTTTCTAACGAATATTAGAAATTTGAAATCTAATGGTTGGATTTGGAGATACGTCCAAATTAAATTTGGAAAAGGTCGTTGTAAGTGCAGTTCGGTGGCCGTTGATGGAAATCGACTGTACGGGCCTCAATAAAATTATTAAAAATAGTAATAATTTGTGTAAAATCATAAGAAATGATTTGGGAAAAATTGGGATGAAAAACTCCATATTTGAAAAGATAAAATAGATTTTTATTGAAATGAACTAGTTTCGAACTAAAATTAAAACCCAACTATTTTTTAATATAAATAAATTGGTTTTAAAAAGGGGTTTTAAATAATCAGAATTTCTAATATATTTGATTGAAATTAAATTAGAAGTGATTTGTGGGTTTATCGTGAACAGTGTTTTAAATAACACTGGTTGTTTAACCCGATAATAAATAGAATGTAATTTGGGTTTGTCGTGAACTGTGTTTTAAATGACACTGGTTCTTTAACCCAGTAAAAGGAGTTTTAATGAATCTGCAATTAGATTGAAATGTGAATTGATAATTTAAATTATCAAATTTGGCAAATGAGCGAGAATGGAGTATCACCAGTTTTGCTCCAAAGCGATAGTCAAATCTTTAATTAGATTTGAACGTGAAATGGTAATTAATTTTACCGATAACACCGTGGTATTAGATATGGAGTATCACCAGTTTTGCTCCAAAGCGATAGTCAAATCTTTAATTAGATTTGAACGTGAAATGGTAATTAATTTTACCGATAACACCGTGGTTTTAGATATGGAGTACTACCAGTTTTGCTTCATGGGATGAATAGGTTGGGATTGGGAAATAAAATAAATAATTACTTCGGTGTGGTTCGCTAATCTCGACTAGTTTGGGAAAACCATAATTTGGTTTGAAATGACATCCAAAGGAAGGTTAAAGGATAAATTTTAAAGAATTTATCTTGGATAAAATTAACGGGAACCTTTCCCTGAGAATATGAATTGGAATGAGGCGTATGTTGTGTTTGTGTAACATTTGTTTTTAATATACGCGGGTTGTTCGGAAAGTCCGGGTTTATACCCATTCTGAATAACCGATTCGACGATAAGTCGAAGATGAAGACGGTGGTTGAAGACCGGAAGTCTTCACATCGTTTGGATGATTACTGATGATCTTGATTGGGCTATACACCCATGATGAGGGAATCAATTAGTGGTCGTCCAGACGTACTTGGAGATCAATGGATATGCGAGGAAAGTGCCTCCGGTTTCGTTCAGACCCAGAACGAACTTGTAAATGGATTGGGTGTCTGACATTGGATTTTATTCTGTGTTGATTGATTTTTGTTAAATATATATCTGTTTGGCGGCGGAGAATTTATTCTCTTGCTTAACGCCCTTCTCTGAGACGTACGAGCTTAGAGGTTATATATCGATAGATATCAATCGCATGGCATGAATTGCCTGTGTGGCACGCTGAGTTGCATAGATCAAGGCTTCTGTTGAAAAGAAAAGTCTTGTGGTTGATGATCAAAGCACGGCCTTCGTGGCATAGCTTTGTGTATAGCATGAATTCGCGAGCCTCACACCTCGGTATGAGTTAAAAACGGGATAAGGACTGCAGGGAGAGCACGACGTTTCTTTCTAGCTTTGGTGGTGTCAGTGACTTACCAGCCCTGACATTTATATACTTTTCACCTTTGTGGTTGTTGGATGAGGCGCCTCGATTTTAGGTCTGTAAGGACCGGGAAACGTGTGTTCAGGAATAAATAATCCTCAAACGTAAGAGAGGACCGGCCCTGAAGATCCAGGGGTTGCCCAGAGTGCGTAGCCCTGGGACATTTGCTAGAGTGTCTCGAAAGCGGAGAGGAGCTTGCCCCTCGCCTCGACTCATGACGGAAATCCAATTTCCAATACGTGATATTGCGGTTTTAATTGTAGAACTAGTATGGCGACATAGTATATGGTAGCTATGCCGCCTATGATTGATATTTATGATTGAAATTGTTTTGACACTATACATTGATTATAGTATCAAATGATTTGTTTTAAACGTACCAAGCATGTTTGGCTATTATAAGGGAAAACCCTATCCTCCGGCTTGCGTTGCATTGTGTGATGGGACCTGGGTCTTATAATAGCTTCATTTTTCGAAAAAGCATTGCGTTGTCTTTTTTATGCACTGGTATTCTCGGGAGGAAACCCGTTCTGTGTTATACGGCGTAGCCCCTTGAATTACTCTCTTTTAAAGTAAAGTTTTAAATAACTGTTTTAGTTCTCACACCAGTCACATGACTGACCCGGAGTTTATTGTTTTAACCTAAACTCTGGGTGCCCCTATTTTCCGCACGGGCAGCTAGTAGTTTTGGTTTTGCAGATTTATATTCACAGAATCCTGATTTGCAGCTGGAATGATATCCGGAAAGCTCTGTATCCGTATATCACCTTTAGTTGTGCTTTATATTATTTTTCCGTTGCTATGTATTTATTGTAATCTCTGATATTTATCGAATGTAAAGGTATTCATTTATACTCTGTATATTCTTGTATCTGATGGAATTGTTGTAATAACAATGAAATGTTCTACCGTCTGCGTTCTGTTTTGTCTTGTCCTCACAGTAATTCGTTCTTTCTCATCTCTTCGGAGACCGGGGAAGTTCGGGTCGCTTCAGGAACCACCTTCCAATAGCGTACCTCTAGAGAGGAATACACTGGGTTCAACAAGAACATCTTGCAACCCGGCCACACATGACCGACCACTCATTTCGCTTGGGTGTATCGAATGTATATCACCAACGGTTGGGATCAGCAAACGTTTCCCGAATGGGACAACATCGAATAGATTTAAGAATGAAATGAATATCTCTAGATAGGTGATAATACACCCTAATTGGCAGCCAACCACTTAGCCATGCTGCCTGCTCGATTTTTGTCACTTCCCGGTTGTGAGGCTAGAGGCCACGCTTATCTCTGACAGATCACACATTTATTCACTTTGAATTTCACATCGTCATACCCGCCAAATCACAAATTGATTTCCCCAAAAATACAATGGGTATACAGCTAAGAGAAACAAATTCCTCCGCCACCAAACGTATATAATTTTGAAGAGATCAACTTATGCGATCCATTAAATATACTCTGTCAGACATTCTTCCATACAGGTCGTCCTGGGACTGGACAGACCGAAGGCACTATTCTGTAAACAGGATAGCCCTTGCATAAATTTATCTTCAGTTATCTTCATCATATTTGATCGCAATGCTAATGACATATGGAGTGGTTTTCAGATAATGAATCTGATCCCGGTATCTCCGTATTGACGATGGAAAAAGGGTCAAAAACTTCGATAGTCGGTGAGTTAAATATCAAAGAAAATCACGTGTGCAAACAACAGTCGTATTTCCAAATGGAAATCTTACCGATCAATCATCAATCAACATTTTCTCTTTAGTTCATTAATTTATTTATTTCCTATTTCCATATATTCAACATTCCTTATTTTCTAAATTTAGAAAATATACATTAAAACAATTCCATCTCTTTTTCACGTATCACTGTCATTCCAGTATTCTTTACCATCCAACATTCATTTTTCTATGATTTGAAAATATCTCTGATTATATTTGGAAAATGTTTCCAAAACTCATTCCTTGGATTTAAACAGATGTTTAAATGAAACATCGCTATGCCACTCTAACCATTACCCTGATTAACTAATTTCACTTAACCAACCTTCACTATTGAACCTTAACTATTACTTAGTTAAAAACGAAGCCAATCAAGTTGGGGTATAACTACCTCTCAGACCTTAACTGAACAACATTTCTAACTTCGAAACAGACAAGGTTCACCTTTCAAATCTTTAACAAACTTCCTTATGTAACTCTCGGATTCTATTTATGAATCCACTTCTTTTACAGAACTCATTTGATTATAACAATAATGTTATAATCTCTCTTTCAAATAAACTATATTCGATAATTCCTTTCGAATAAACTATATTCGATTAATTCCTTTCGAATAAACTATATTCGATTACATCCTTTCGAATAAACTATATTCGATTACTCCTTTCGAATAAACTATATTCAATTACTCCTTTCGAATAAACTATATTTGATTACTCCTTTTCTCTATTCGAATAAACTATATTCGATAAACTCCTTTAACTCTATTCGAATAAACTATATTCGATTAATTCCTTTAACTCTATTCGAATAAACTATATTCGATTAATTCCTTTAACTCTATTCGAATAAACTATATTCGATTAATTCCTTTCGAATAACTAATATTCGATAACTCCTTTCTTTGAATAAACTATACTCAATTAACTCCTTTCGAATAAACTATTATTCGATAACCTCTTTCTTTGAATAAACTATATTCGAATAACTCTAATCCGACTAACTCTAATTCAATTAACTCTATTCGAATAACTAATATTCAACTAACTCTTCTTCAATTAACTCTATCTGAATAACTCTAGTTCGATTTAACTCTAATCGATTAACTCTATCTAGTTAACTCTAACTGGTTAACTCTAACTGGTTAACTCTAACTAGTTAACTCTAACTGGTTAACTCTAACTGATTAACCCTATCTAGTTTTACTCTTTGTCCATATTCAGCTTCAAATATCGATGTTGAAATCGATTCTTACTTCTCTATATAAGTCCTGACTTATATATTCTATTTATCCAATGATAAATATTTTACTTAATTTATTAAACCTTATTTATAAATTAATCTTCTTACTTAGAACAGATTCTATTTACAATCTTTGCTTTAAATCCATATCACGTTATACCCGTGTGCGAAGCACGGGTCTAAACCTTTCAAATGTATATTCTCTTTTTATACAATTCTATTCATTTTTCACGTATTTCCTTTTATAATCTATTTATTTTCTAAATAAATATTTCCTTTATAATTCTATTTATTTTCTAAATAAATATTTCCTTTTATATTCCATTTGTAAATGTTTTTAAAATTATTTCCTTTTTAATTCTATTTGTAAATGTTTTACAATATTTCCTTTTCTATTCTATTTGTAAATGTTTTACAATATTTCCTTTTCTATTTATTTTACAAATATTTTCCTTTTCTATTTTTTTTTACAAATATTTTCCTTTTCTATATAAAATCCATTGATTTTATATAAATTATTCATTTTCAAAATACACTTTGAAAATCCCCTTTTCTATATCCCAGTATTTCTTACAGTATTTAAAATACCAAGTAACAATGATTGATATCATTCAAACACACATAATCAACACAGATTATATATCACATCATATATTACAATATATGAAAAGAACAGTATTATAAACGTTGAGGAATCCAGTTGTATTCCTCTGACCTGTTTCCCTGCATCCACAGATGTTACACAATATAATCATCATCAATTTCAGTTCAATATGAAATATTCTGATAACAGAATCAATATATATCTAATGATATATATATATATTTATATATAATTTCAACCAACTGACTAGCAGTTCATCCAAACAGCCAACACACAGCAATCAACCAATATTTATCAGTTTTAAAAAATACGTTATAAAAATATAAACTGATCAGAATAGTAAGATTTACTCACCTTGGAGGTTTATCGTTAAATATCGATAACCGTTGTCGATCTAGATCGGACAATTTATTTTGCTATAAATTGTAATGAGATCTGATTCACCCTCAGTTAGTTCCATGATGTTGTTCCCATCCGTACGATCCCAATGGATCTTGTTTCATCAATTTCTGATCGCGTATGATTTAAATATTGAATTTACAAGATAATACGCTATTTAAATTAAATTAAACTGAGTTTATATTTGTATGGGCCTTACCCCTCTTAAGAACTCAGCCCAACTCTTCATTTGAAAACCCATACACGAAAGACACAATACCCTTCTTCTCAGATAAAACTCCAACGCGCTGAAGCTTCCCGGCGGATCTTCTCTTCCCCTTAACCCCTTCACCAACCAACCGAAGTCCAAACGTATCACACCATACAACTCCTCTTCGAACACACTTCATCTTCATCACGACTTCAGGAAGCTCGCACCACCCTTTATCATCCCATCCTCCCAGTGTTTCCGCGCCTGTACAGTGCCTGACCGACATTATTTTTCCCATAAACATCCCAGACTTCACTACAAGTTGCTAAAAACAACAACGATCCCAAAACCCATGGCAAACACATGTATCGAAGCTTGAATTTCACCAATAGTTGAACCCTAAAATCCTTCTCACTGCGCTGAAACGAACCCAGCCATACCACTGTTGTTCGAACCCTTCAATACGTATATATACTTGAATGAAATCGACCCAGGAATTCAGATATAAAGGTTGTATGATTTATAGGGTTTTATTCCATTTTATATGGATTTTTGAAGATGAGGTTTCCTCGTTTTGTTGTAGGAACACAACGGCGGATTTTATTTTGACCAAAGGGAATAAAACTTAGGGTTAAAGAAAACAGTGGGATATATATAGAGAGGAAAAATAATATTTTTATATTCATTATTTTATTAGCTTATATTGTACTACTGCTTCTTTTTATCATTTAAAATTCTGTATAGTCACATACAATACTCAAATTCAATAAAAATGGGCATGTAGCTACAATTCGACATTACAGACCCAAAATACTAAGTGTTTTTCACATTAAAAATCCGTACGGCCACATATTGACTTCAAAAATCACAAAACTTGAAATCTAGCAATAATTTAATATTGCAGATCCAACAAAATTAGTTTCATCGAAAACGGAGGTCGTTCGCAAAATTGGCTATTTCTAAAGCTCTAAATAACCCATTTAAATATATAAATATACTTAATAACAATTAAATTAAATATAAATAAATATATGTTATCGTATATATATTCACACAGAATATCGTATAGCTCCAATTGGATTTATAACTCAATATTTCAAAATTCCCAGTTATATCGATATTCAATTTATATTGAAAATCCATTTAAATATAAATAAATCGATATAAAATTATAAAAGAATTCCATAGCAACTTTTCGAAAATTTGAATTGGACATAACTCAAAATCTACGTAATAAAATCCCAATTTTTCTCTTCCATTAGAAAAATATACTTCACCAGCTCCGAACGTTTCTTATTTCACGGAAATCTGATTTAAAATGGATTCTGTATATTCATTTAAAGTTTGAATCGCCAAATTACGAACTGCAGCGCCATTTCGAGCCGATTATAATTATACGTTCAAACTTCGTTTATATAATATATTCGTGAATATAATTCAACTCTAAACTGAATTATATATTTTAAATAATCCAAATTACACAATATTGTGAATTCCACTATTTTTTATTATTTCAGAATTAAATATATTATTCTATTATTTAATTTAATTAAATATTCACTATTATTTAATTCTACGACCATTCAAATATCTAAATCATTATTTATATAATTAAATAAATTAATTATTATATCGCTAAAATATGGGTTGTTACAATGATATATATACATACATATATATGCGATATTACGACTTTTACAGTACTTTGAGATTTGTTTATCGCTCACTCCAGACTTTTGTCTGATCCAAAGCTTTACTTCCCTCTTATTACTTTGGGTGCTCATCCAGATGTTGATGAGCAGACCACATGATAAATATGTGTATTATTAGGAGCTGCAAAGGTGGTTTCGCAGGAGGCGACAATTTATCTATCTATACTTGTATTATATCTATTTATTCCCGTTGTGTAGCATTGTGGATCCATGATGGTGTTGTGTATTCTTGTTTGAGGCAGTTTGTCAATTGGGTTTATTTATCCTATGTATAAACTCTATTATTGTTCTATATAACTATATGAGCCTTTACACTCTGATTATCTAGGTATAGAGTTATTACTGTCTCGCCTATTTTTATCCATGATTTGGTTATTATATGTTATCTAATGCGCTATGAGATATACGACATATTCTGTGAGTGTTAATATTCTGTTTTATTCTCTCTTTTCTCTTCTTTTCTTCTATTTCTTTCCTTTGACGATCGCTTTACATCGATCATATGTTTGTAATGCGCTGATTTTAGTTGTGAGCATGGGGGGTGTATGGCGAGTCATCGCATTTGGTATCAGAGCATAGGTTGCTTTGTTTAACATAAGCAGTATCTAATTCGAGAGTTAATGTATATACGAGAGAGTACTTATTTGTATATATTTTAGTTTTTGAATCTATATGTTATTAGTAATACATGTAGTACATGTTGTTTTGCACATGAGTTTCATTGGAATAGTTTTCTCTATTAGCGACTAATCGTTATAATCTTGGACAATTTAGTAAACGAGAAATACTTCTAATTGCTCCGTCCTCAGAACTAGAGTCGGGCAGAGTTGAGAACAACTATTCTCAATTTATTGTTTATGTTTTCAGTAATGGCATGATCCATTATATGGTATGCCCTGAAATCTCTAATTAGTTATGGTGCTCAAATGTGGTGAGTTGACTATGCCACATTAGGTATGTTAGAGTTTGTGCCCTATAGGCAATCTATTTAATGTGATTAATAACATTGTTGATGTTATATTTTATTTTGAATAAAAGATTCTATTATGTTATGTTTATTGCATAATATAAATTAACATAATAGAATCCTTAGAATAATAATACAGAATTACATGGTTTCAAGTAAGTGACTTGAACATGAGATTATATAATAAAATAAGTATTGTAATTCTTAAATGTCCTTAATCAAGTATTATTGTATGTATAGGACAACAATAAAAATATAAGACTAGTATGTTCATTGACTGATGATCATATTGTTGTATATGACGTAGTTGTATACGCAATTATATGATTTTTGTTTGATGATAACAACCAAATAAATATTATTTTAAATGTATTTGTTACTGTACTATTTCATATATTTATCACAGACAGAAATATAATATATATATATATATATTTATTTAAATAGAATACGACTGTACAGACATTCATATATTCATACAGTATCTTATTTAAATTGAATATTATATTTCAAACATTCAAACAGTACATCTATTTATAACTCCACTATTTGAACACATCACATTTCATATACATTCGCAGAATATTGTAATTGTAAATAAACTGAATATAATAGACAAGTTTGTTTGAACACAATAAAATAATATTTTATTTCAATCAAATTTTTTTATTACAAATAACAGTACAATTCTTTCATTCTGTACAGTTGCTCCTCACTACATCACTCATCACTCAATACATTATCTGATACAGTTACATTTCATATACACTGACATAACACTGCTTTATCTTCTGTCTTCGTTTTTCTGTCTTCACAGTGAATCCAGTCACTGTCAGTCCAGTCATCATCTTCATACCTGTCATATACAGAAACACACATACAATATATGGAACATAAATAATTTTCCAATATACATGTAAATTTTATTTTTAAAATTTTTATTTGCCTCAGATTTCTGATGTGTTTCTCATCATTTTTTCATGACTTGATATGATCCGTGTCTAGTCAGTTTGTATATGTACAGTACAGGGAAAGGAAATCTTGTTTGATGGCTGCATATACACACATGTATAAATATACACGTGTGCACTGCCACGCCAATCAAAATGCAACTGAGGAGTAGCCGCGTGGACCAACTCGACTCAGTGCATATGAATACGGTCGAGAGCTCAAATATTTTTCAAAGTAGATCAAATGTACAAGCATCGACTTGGGAGAAAATGCATGAACACTTTCATGTATGAATGGAACAAGGGTCATATATACATGCAGCAGACAAAATAAGGTCGAGCCAAAGTGCAGCCAAGACTAATTACAAAATTGGTCGATCCATGGCATAATAAAGAGGTGCAAGTAAGGTTCAGCAAACATACTTAGACAATGAAGACGATCAGGTTGGTTTTAATACACAAGCTCATGCATGGTGATACAAGTTAAAAGCAACAGCAAATACAGTGTCAACTAGTGCAAATGTAACGTCCCGTATTTTTGGTAGCCAAATATTTTATTTAATTTATTATTTTAAATATTATATTTGGAATATTAATGGAATTTAATTTTGATTTCGTTATTTAAAACGAAGTTTTAACGTTAATTTTATTTATAATATAAAACGAGCTTGAAATGGCGCGACAGTTTGTAAATTGGAGTTTTGAACTTCAATCGAAAATACAGGATCTGATATAAGTCGGATTTCTACGAAAGAGAAACATTGGAAGCGTATTGATTATAATTTTTATATGAAAGAGAAAAATCCAGATTTCGTGTTATAGATTTGAAGTTATGGCCAAATCAAATTTTAAAATAGTCGCTATGGAAAAAGGTTATTAAATTATAAGCCTTTAAAATAGCCGTTTTTCAAACGGATTCTGTTTTCAACGAAATCAGGTTCATTGGGACTGTAACGTTAATTTACTGTACGATGTAGAATGGTGTGGCAAACCGATGTCGCATGTGACCATGGTAGCCGTAAACGCCCATTTATTTTCTATAGCGCGTAATTAAACTAATTTAGTTTAATAAAGAGATATTTGAGTGTAACTTGAACAGATGATCGAATTAGGCTGTGAAACCAGTTCCGTTGAATTCGTATCGTCGGTTATAGTCAGGATATGTACATAGCTTGTTATTTTTGGAGATCGTGAAATTTGGTGTCCAAAATGGCATTGCGGTGTGCGTAAAAATAGCCTACCGGGAAAACAGTCTCAGAATGCAATAAAACTAGTGCCGTTGGGTTTGTATTAATTAATTATTGTTGAATTTCAAAGTTTCAAGTCGATTGAATTTATTTAGTGATCGTGGAAAATTTAAACGCGTGTTTTTCGTCGGTTTTATAAAGGAATTTTTTTCAAACGATGTCGGAATTCAACGAAACCTGTCCCATTAGGTCCGGAAGATTTTTCTATGCTAGGATTAGCCTTTTTATCAGAAAACAGAAATCGTTTGTAGTGGTTTTAATCAATTACTTCACGGCGAAGTTTCACATAATATTATTTAATTATATGGACATCCTATAAATACCTATCTAAGTCAACAACCCTAACATTTATTCAACGCGTGGTCAGCTCTTCTTTGAGCCGCCACCGACGAGAATGAATAGCCCAAATTCTCCGATCTTCCTAGGCTAGAATCTCAAAATTTATTCATCAAAATCAAAACTTTACATCTATAAACTTGTTGGCCTTCATGAGTTCTTGGATCTGTGCGGTGGTGATCGACGTTGGTGTCGTCTAGTGATCGGAACTAGGAGGAAAAGGCGTGGATTTCGAGTGGGGTTCCTGGAGCAAGGAGGACCTCGAGTTGCTAGATTTTCTGGGCATAGGAGGAGGATCTGTTGGGCTTTCGAATGGTGTAGGAGTGATGAACTCTGGTGACGTGTGATGGGTGCAGCGATTTCATTTGGGGAGTGGTTATGGGTTTCGTATACAAAGAGAACAGTGGAGAATTTGGTAGCCTGGGCGAAACGTTGAAGAAACAGGAGCGGCCTGCATATCCGTAAGCACCAGTAATTAGTGCAACTAATTTTTAATATATTGGTTAATTAATTTATCAATTAAGGGATTCTATTAAATAAATTGTGGTTTGGAAAAGTTGTAGGAAGCCTGATAAGCACGGAGGAAGCAGAGAAAGGGACGAACAATATTTTTCTCAACCCAAATGTAAACAGTTGGCCTTAGCTTGATAAATTATGGTGAATAAGTTAAACTATAACTAATTATGTGATTTAACGTTATTAAATTAAATTAAGAAAAATTATTTTAACCTATTTGTTACAGGCGCTGGACAGTGGACAAGCATGAGTAGATTGCGGTGAAAGAAACAGATCAGCCTAGGGTTAGACCTTAAGAAAAGTGATTATTGTTTTCTTAAACTTTGATTTAAATTAATTAATGACATTATAAATTATAAAACAATGTATAATATTCATGACAGGTCAGAAGTTCATGAGGACAAAGGAACGAACATGGAAAGTTTTTGATCAGGACAAACACTTTCTTAATCAACGTAATTAGCAAATAATTATTGCCTAATTAAGAAATTAAATTATTAAGTTAAACCGTATGTTTAATAATTTATAGTTTCACACATATGTTGACAGTATTGAACAACAAAAATTGCTATGGAACCGGGGTTAAGGATTCACATCTTGGAACTGATCGGAATAGAGTGGACACAAATAAAATCAACTGGAATTTTTAATTAAATTAAACGATTGTTTAATTTAATTAAACCAAGCCATTTACAATGGAATCAAATCAAGGTGAGCTAAACTCACTCAGTTCCCCCCATTTATATTTTATATAAATTGGGTTTTTATTTTGTGTGCTCTATTTGCTATGGTTGACTGTTCGCTAGTTATATATCTATTTAGTGATTTAACTGATGAAATTAAACTGTCGTTTAATTTCAATGAAATACCAAATCGTTATTCTAACGATTGATCCCGATAAAGGTAACTTACCTTGTTGGTCACGTTTATAAAATAAACGTGTTTAATTGGTTGAATTGGTTGATGTTAAATGTTCGTTATTTATTGTTATCAGTTAAATGAAATTGAACGATCTGTTTGGAGAGAACATTTGTATACAGGGAAGAATAGGTTGGAGGGATCCAACGGGATTCCTCAATATCTTATTTATTTCATATTATCAACATATGAACTGTCATGTTTGGGTGATTGATTTGATTATGGATTGTTGACAGAAAATTCAACATCTGTCTAGTTTAAACCAATGGGTAATATTGGTTGAGTATTTGGCAACATATGGCCTATAGAATCAATCGTTTTATAAATATTGATTCACCATCAGGTGAGTTGATAGAGATGAAGTTATAAAATTTATTTTTTATAACTGGAGATAGACTTTGAAATATATTATTTTGAATAAAAGTATGTAAGAAGGAAAATAAATAAATATTTTATTTATTAAAGACTTTGATTTATTATAAATTGATTTTACAAAGTAAATCTGAGATTAATCAAATATATGAATATGGGGATAGAAATTAACCGTAACGGCTAAAATGTGGAAAATTGGTTTGTTAAGAACATATTTAATGGAACTTTTTAAAGTTAATTATATTATTAATTAATTTAAAGTGAGAACGAATTGGAATGGGTTAACAAGATAACCGCGCCTTGAGTTGACTAAGTCAACCATTGTAATTGGAACTGATTTTAAATTATTTTGATTTGGATTAATCTAATAAAATAGCTTAATGAATAGTGTTTAAATTTAAATAAAGATTTTAAAAGGATATACTATTTATTTTGGTTAATAAAGAAATTAACTACTAAAGTAGTTAATGATCGAAGTAAATTATTATTTTAATTTATAAAAATTTAGATAATTACTTTTTAATTGAAAATCACTTAGAAAGTAACCGCAATGGAAATGAGATCTAATGGAATGGTGAAAGAAGTTTGTGAACAGGTTTTGGTTAAAATCTGAGTTTTATAAAAAAGTTATAAAAGGAATTTTTAAGCGACTATTATAGCTTAAATTGAATGTTACTTAATTAATTAAATTAAGTAAAGGGGAATTTAGATAAAAGGGTTTTTAATAAACCAGAGTTACATAAAAGAGATTTGAGGTGTTATATCGTTAATTTTAAATTAACATTACTTAATAACAAGATTAAGTAAGAAGGGGAAATTATAATAAAATTTCCAAAGCAGGAATGGTGGAATAGGTTTGAGGGAGAATTAGTGGAAGTGAAATTGGTAAAAGAAATGGATTATCGGATTTTGCAAACAAAAATCTGAATTATGAAATGAAATTGTTTAAAAAGGGGCAAAGGTTAAAAGTGTTGTTCTATACTAGGTTACGTAATTATTAAAGAAAGTAATAATGGTTATACTAGAGAAAGAGATTTCAAAAGGTAAGAAGATTTTAGGAAACCGTAATTTGAATAAATTAGTTAAATGGTATTTGTGTTGATATTAGAATGGAATATTGGTTTTTAAATTTCAACTCGTATCCATCTTGAGGTATGAATGTTGTTGATCAAGGTTTGAGAGGTAATTAAAATACCCCAACTTGAACGACTTCAGGATTATCTGAAGATGATATTAGTTGAAATGGTGAAAGAGGTTAGTAGTAATTTATTATTTCATTAGAGAAATAACAACGCAAAATTTTGGTGGAAATAAGGGAAATATAGACATAATAATGATCCCAAGGAAAAAGGGAAATTAAAGGGGGATGGCGTAAAGGTTTAGCTATATTCGCGAGATTAAAAAGGGGACGTGAAGTTGAATTCTATTCTATAAGAATAAGTGTGGGTTGTTGTTTTCAAGTCATGAATAAAAGATATTCCATAACTTTGTTTTACGAGTAATAAGTTGAAACGATTTCCCAATATTTGATAATAACGTGGCTAATGTTTGAAAGTGAAAATAAAAACTAAATATGATATAAGATTTTCCTAAGTGTTAAAATGAATTTGTTATAGAATAATCTTATGTTAAATAAGAAGCGAGAAAACTATATTTATAATTTTGAAATATTTAAGAGTTTGAATTTACATTTGTTTTAATTAAAAGGCCAAGTGGTGTTGAATGCTGAACCAGTGAACTCATTAGGGTATCATGATTGAAACACTGACCGACTATCAAATCTGTCCAATACGAATGTTGGGACGGAAAGACCGGGATCGAATTTATATTTAAAAACCATTTCGAAGAACAAATACATGGATATATTAGAAGATGATCGAGATGGAGCATTGAAGACAATAGATCTTCAAAAATGGAAGAACCGCTACTAATCTCCGATTTAGTGGCCAGAGATAAACTGTGGTTCTGTCGTGGTTGAAATCTACGGGTTGCAAGGACTGCTCGCTACTGATCCATGGGGTGATTCCTATATTGGATGCAATAGGAGAGTGCCTTCGGTTCATCCTGTTCCTGGATGACTTGTATGGGCGGATGTCTCACAGAGTATTTCCAAAGGAGTCACGTACGTTGACATTTTCAAACGTACCCAGTTAATGGCAGAGAAGTGCACATTCTCTTAGCTTGATAACTAGAGTATTTTTGTGAACGTCAATTAGTGATATTTGGAGGATCTGACAATGTAGCATTCAAAGTGAATGGGGATCAGGTGTTCAAAAGTTAATTTATACCTCAAGCCTCATCAACCGGGAAATGACAAAATTCGGGCAGGCAGCATGGCTATGTGGGTCGCTCCCATTAGGGTGTATAATCACCTATCTAGAGAAATTCCTTTTGCTTCTTTAATGTATTTCGATGCTGTCCCTTTTCGGGAAACGGTGGTTTGAGCCCAACCGTTGGTGATATACATTCGATACACTCAAGCGAAATGAGTGGTCGGTTATGTGTGGGACGGGTTGTAAGACGTTCTCGTTGAACCCAGTGTATTCGCCTCTAAAGATACACTATCGGTAGGTGGTCCCATACCTTGTCATAGTCGGAACCCAATCTCCAATAAGTGCCAGCGGTTTTGATTGTATACTATATATGTGGAGCGTGAGATGCAAGCTTTCCGCTAGATTGATATTTACTTGTATTTAGACACTATTATAATATCAGAAATGATATTGATTTCCAAAATGGTTTGGTTTATCGTAAGGTAAAAACCGTCCGTATTTATGTGTGGATTTGGTCTTATGATTATCCTTTTCTTTGAAAAGATTTTAACTTTAAAAATAAAGTTGTGTGTTACCTTAATACTTTGCGAGTTTATCTCACTCTAGTTCACCAAACTGACCCGGTGTTTTGTAAATGCTCGGGTTAGCCCGGGGTATACATGTTCAGGTTGTCGAATGATGTGAAGAGACGAGCTGGAAGAGTCCAGCCATATGATATTATGTAGCTACTATTCCGCTATGTGTTGTATATGGGGCAGATTTTTATAACTGTCCAGAGATGTTGATGTACTCCGATATTGTAAGTATTTTTAAAAGCTCTCAATAAAGTTTTATTTCTGTATTATATTTTGTTCCGCTACAATGTGAGACTATGATTCTGTGTTGTGCTGGTTCTTCTTCTTCTATTCTTATATTTCTTTCTTTCTTTCTTATTTCACCCTCTAAATTCTTTCTAATAATGTTCTAATGTTTTCAGTGTTTGGAAGGTCGGCATGAGTTACGATATAAGTATTTGTCGATTTCCGGGGCCGAAAATGCCTGTTCGTTACAGTGGTATCAGAGCTATTGGTTTAGTAATAACCTTGGCTCTGTGGAGTAACTCGATATAGATTGGGTTAGTTATACCCTAGATCGAGATTGAGTGTGTATATATATGAGAGCGTATTTGTAAATTTTATATACAAATGTTTTATACTGTGTTGTTTGGTCGGTTCAAGTGTTGAGAAGCATTGAACTGGCAATGGATGCAGTATTGTTTTGTAAAGAGGGTAAACGAAATAATTTTGCCCAAATTATATTTTTGTATAGAAAAGAAATTATTTTATCAAATTATTGAGATAGCAGTGTGTTTGATTGATTTGAATGATATTCAAACTGGGTTGAAATTTTGGATTGAAAACTTAACCAGGTTAAGTGGAAATTAGATTGATAATGATATTGAAATTGAAACGAATAAATTTGGATTTTGAATGAATAATAATCAAATAGAAATCAATTGGATATTAATTAATTGATGTTCAAATATGCGAAACCAAAATAAAATATTAATATTGAATTAAGTTCAATTGATTTGGCTGATTTGGTTGTGTATTGGTTGTTGATTGTGAATTGTTTGTTATTGGATGATAATTTGTCTGAATGGAATAATCAACAATTTAATGGAGTTAAATTAATTATAATCTAAAGAATAATTCCCGGTATAATTAAATTGGAATGAAACCACATATGAATTAGAATTTATGATTTAACCTTATATTTGATAATGAATTGATGCTGGGTGTTTGATTTTGGAATTGGTGTAGTTATACCAGTTGATTAGTGAAATATTTTCTCAGAATTTCATATATCTGTTACTTATATGTTAATTGAGTGAGTGCAGGTGCCAGATGGCTTTTGAGGATTAGATTTTGATTGAGTAGATCGCAATAAATTAAATAGTGCTCGCAAAAAGGTACGCTTACGCGAAAACATAAAATTTTGGGTTTTGATTTTTGTTTTCCGACTGTGTTGGTCGATGTATATATATTATTTGTTCCTGCGATATCGCATATGTCACTCCATACAGGGGAGACTTTGCCGTATTTTTCCGGGAATTTAATGTGTTAGAAAATTTTCGATATTTCTGAAAATTTATATTGATTATAGTAAAATGGTTTTGATTTAAAATAAAATGGATTTAGAAATTAATGGGTTGTAACGTTCTTTCTTACCTTAGCAAGTTCGAGGACGAAATTATTTTAAGGGGAGAAGAATTTAACGTCCTGTATTTTTGGTAGCCAAATATTTTATTTAATTTATTATTTTAAATATTATATTTGGAATATTAATGGAATTTAATTTTGATTTCGTTATTTAAAACGAAGTTTTACCGTTAATTTTATTTATAATATAAAACAAGCTTGAAATGGCTCGGCAGCTCGTAAATTGGAGTTTTGAACTTGAATCGAATATACAAGATCCAATATAAGTCTGATTTCTGTGAAATGAGAAACGGTGGAAGCATATTAATTATAATTTTTATATGAAAGAGAAAATTCTAGATTTCGTGTTATAGATTTGAAGTTATAGCCAAACCAAATTTTAAAATAGTCACTATGGAAAATCATTATTAAATTATAGGCCTTTAAAATAACCGTTTTTCAAATGGACTCTATTTTCAACGAAACTAGTTTCATTGGGACCGTAACGTTAATATATTGTACGATGTTGAATGGTGTGGCAAATCGATGTCGTATGTGACCACGGTAGCCGTAAACGCCTATTTATTTTCTATAGCACGTAATTAAATTAAATTAATAAAAAGATATTTGAGTGTAACTTGAAGAGACGATCGAATTAGGCTGCGAAACCAGTTCCGTTGAATTCATATCGTCGATTATAGTCAGGATAGGTATATAGCTTGTTATTTTTGGAGATCGTGAAATTTGGTGTCCAAAATGGCATTGTGGTGCGTGTAAAAATAGCCTACTGGGAAAACTGTCTCAAAATGCGGCGAAACTAGTGCCGTTGGGTTCGTATTAGTTAATTATTGTAGAATTTGAAACTTTCAAGTTGATTGGATTTATTTAGTGATCGTGGAAAATTTAAACGCGTGTTTTTCGCCGGTTTTATAAAGGATTTTTTTTTCAAACGATGTCGGAATTCAAAGAAACCTGTCCTGTTAGGTCCAGGATATTTTTCTATGCTAGGATTAGCCTTTTTATCAGAAAACAGAAATCGTTTGAAGTGGTTTTAATCAATTACTTCACGGCGAAGTTTCACATAATATTATTTAATTATATGGACATCCTATAAATACCAATCTAAGTCAACAACGCTAACGTTTATTCAACGCGTGGTCAGCTCTTCATTGAGCCGCCACCCACGAGAATGAACAACCCAAATTCTCTGATCTTCCTCCCCAGAATCTCAAAATTTATTCATCAAAATCGAAACTTTATAGCTATAAACTTGTTGGCCTTCATGAGTTCATGGAACTGTGCGATGGTAATCGGCGTTGGTGCCGTCTAATGATCGGAATTAGGAGGAAAAGGCGTGGATTTCGAGTGGGGTTCCTGGAGCAAGGAGGACCTCGAATTGCGAGATTTTCTGGGCATGGGAGGAGGATCTGTTGGGCTTTCGAATGGTGTAGTAGTGATGAACTCCGGTGACGTGTGATGGGTGCAGCGATTTCATTTAGGGAGCGGTTATGGGTTTCATATACAAAGAGAACAGTGGAGAATTTGGTAGCCTGGGCTAAACGTTGAAGAAACAGGAGCGTCCTGCATATCCTTAAGCACCGATAATTAGTGCAACTAGTGTTTAATAAATTGGTTAATTAATTTATCAATTAAGGGATTCTATTAATTAAATTGTGGTTTGGAAAAGTTGCAGGAAGCCTAGTAAGTACGTAGGAAACAGAGAAAGGGACGAACAATATTTTTCTCAACTCAAATGTAAACAGTCGGCCTTAGCTTGATAAATTATAGTGAATAAGTTAAAATATAACTAATTATGCGATTTAACGTTATTAAATTTAAATTAAGAAAATTTATTTTAACCTTTTTCTTTAGGCGTTGGACAGTGGACAAGCATGAGCAGATTGCGGGGAAAGAAACAGATGAACCTAGGGTTAACCTTAAGCAAAGTGATTATTGTTTTCTTAAACTTTGATTTAAATTAATTAATGACATTATAAATTATAAAACAATGTCTAATATTCATGACAGGTCAGAAGTTCATGAGGACAAAGGAACGAACATGGAAAGTTTTCATTTAGGACAGACACTGTCTTAATCAATGGAATTAGCAATTAATTATTGCTTAATTAAGAAATTAAATTATTAAGTTAAACCATATGTTTAATAATTTATATTTTCACACATATGTTGACAGCATTGAACAACACAAATTGCTCTGGAACCGGGGTTAAGGATTTACATCTTAGAACTGATCGGAATAGAGTGGACGCAAATGAAATCAACTGGAATTTTTAATTAAATTAAAAGATTGTTTAATTTAATCAAACCAAGCCATTTACAATGGAATCAAATCAAGGTGAGTTAAACTCACTCAGTTCTCCCCATTTATATTTTATATAAATTGGGTTTTTATTTTCTGTGCTCTGTTTGGTATGGTTGACTGTTCGCTGGTTATATTTCTATTTAGTGATTTAACTGATGAAATTAAACCGTCGTTTAATTTCAATGAAATACCAAATCGTTATTCTAACGATTGATTCCAATAGAGGTAACTTACCTTGTTGGTCACGTGTATAAAATAAACATGTTTAATTGGTTGAATTGCTTGTGAATTGGTTGATGTTAAATGTTCGTTATTTATTGTTATCAGTTAAATGAAATTGAACGATCTATTTGGAGAGAACCATTTGTATACAGGGAAGAACAGGTTGGAAGGATCCAACGGGATTCCTCAATATCTTACTTATTTCATATTATCAACATATGAACTGTTCTGTTTGGGTGATTGATTTGATTATGGATTGTTGACAGAAAATTCAACATCTGTCTAGTTTAAACCAATGGGAAATATTGGTTGAGTATTTGGCAACATATGGTCTCTAGAATCAATCATTTTATAAATATTAATTCACCGTCAGGTGAGTCGATAGATATTAAGTTATAAAATTTATTTTTTATAACTGGAGGTAGACTTTGAAATATATTATTTTGAATAAAAGTTTATAAAAAGGAAAATAAACAAATATTTTATTAATTAAAGACTTTTATTTATTATAAATTCATTTTACAAAGTAAATCTGAGATTAATCAAATTTATGAATATGGGGATAGAAATTAACTGTAACGGTTAAAATGTGGAAAATTGGTTTGTTAAGAACTTATTTAATGGAATTTATTTAAAATTAATTATTTATTAATTAATTTAAAGTGAATACGAATTGGAATGGGTTAACAAGATAACTACGCCTTGAGTTGACTAAGTCAACCATTGTAATTGGAATTGATTTTAAATTAGTTTAATTTGAATTAATCTAATAAAATAGCTTAATGAATAGCGTTTAAATTTAAATAAAGATTTTAAAAGGATTTACTATTTATTTTGGTTAATAAATAAATTAACTACTGAAGTAGATAATGATCGAAGTAAATTATTATTTTAATTAATAAAAATTTAGAGAATTACTTTTTATTTGAAAATCACTTAGAAAGTAACCGCAATGGAAATGAGATCTAATGGAATGGTGAAAGAAGTTTGTGAATAGGTTTTGTTTAAAATCTGAGTTTTGTAACAAAGTTATAAAAGGAATTTTTAAGCGACTATTATATCTTAAATTGAATGTTATTTAATTAATTGAATTAAGTAAAGGGGAATTTAGATAAAAGGGTTTTTAATAAACAAGAGTTATACAAAAGAGATTTGAGGTGTTATATCGTAATTTTAAATTAACGTTACTTAATAACGAGATTAAGTAAGAAGGGGAAATTATAATAAAATTTCCAAAGCAGGAATGGTGGAATGGGTTTGAGGGAGGATTAGTGGAAGTGAAATTGGTAAAAGAATGGATTATCGGATTTTGTAAAAAAAAATCTGAATTATGAAATGAAATTGTTTAAAAAGTGGCAAAGGTTAAAAGTGGTGTTCTATACTAGATTACGTAATTATTGAGGAAAGTAATAATGGTTATACCAGAGAAAGAGATTTCAAAAGTTAAGAAGATTTCAGGAAACCGTAATTTGAATAAATTAGTTAAATGGTATTTGTATTGATATTAGAATGGAATATTGGTTTTTAAATTTCAACTCGTATCCATCTTGAGGTATGAACGTTGTTGATCAAGGTCTGAAAGGTAATTAAAATACCCCAACTTGAACGACTTCAGGATTATCTGAAGATGATATTAGTTGAAATGATGAAAGAGGTTAGTAGTAGTTTATTATTTCATTAGAGAAATAATAATGCAACATTTTGGTGGAAATTTGGGAAATATAGACATAACAATGGTCCCAAGGAAAAAGGGAAATTAAAGGGGGATGGCGTAAAGGTTTAGCGATATTCGCGAGATTAAAAAGGGGACGTAAAGTTGAATTCTATTTTATAAGAATAAGCGTGGGTTGTTGTTTTCAAGTCATGAATAAAAGATATTCCGTAACTTTGTTTTACAAGTAATAAGTTGAAATGATTTCCCAATATTTGATAATAACGTGGCTAGTGTTTGAAAGTGAAAATAAAAACTAAATATGGTATAAGATTTTCCTAAGTGTTAAAATGAATTTGTTTTAGAATAATCTTATTTTAAATAAGAAGCGAGAAAACTATATTTATAATATTGAAATATTTAAGAGTTTGAATTTACATTTGTTTTAATTAAAAGGCCAAGTGGTGTTGAATGCTGAACCAGTGAACTCATTGTGGTATCATGATTGAAACACTGTTTATTTTGATAGTTAAATCACCAACTATCAAATCTGTCCAATACGATTGTTGGCACGGAAAGACCGGGATCGAATTTATATTCGAAAACCATTCTGACCAACAAATACGTGGAGTTATTAGAAGATGATCGAGATGGAGCATTGAAGACCGTAGATCTTCACAAATGGAAGAACCGCTACTAATCTCCTGTTTAGCGGCAAGAGATAAACTGTGGTTCTGTCGTGGTTGAAATCTACGGGTTGCAAGGACTGCTCGCTACTGATCCATGGGGTGATTCCTATATTGGATGCAGTAGGAGAGTGCTTTTGGTTCATCCTGTTCCTGGATGACTTGTATGGACGGATGTCTGACAGAGTATTTCCAAAGGAGTCACATACGTTGATATTTTCAAATGTACCAAGTTGACGGTGGAGAAGTGCACATTCTCTTAGCTTGATAACTAGAGTATTTTTGTGAATGTCAATTAGTGATATCTGGCGGATTTGACGATGTGGCATTCAAAGTGAATGGTGATCAGGTGTTCAAAAGTTAATCTAAACCTCAAGCCTCATCAACCGGGAAATGACAAAAATCGGGCAGGCAGCATGGCTATGTGGGTCGCTTCCATTAGGGTGTATAATCACCTATCTAGATAAATTCCTTTTGCTTCTTTAATCTATTTTTATGCTGTCCCTTTTCGGGAAATGGTGGTTTGAGCCCAACCGTTGGTGATATACATTCGATACACTCAAGCGAAATGAGTGGTCGGTCATGTATGGGCTGGGTTGCAAGACGTTCTTGTTGAACCCAATGTATTCGACTCTAGAGATACACTATCGGTAGGTGGTCCCATACCTTGTCATAGTCGGAACCCAATCTCCAACAAGTGCCTGCGGTTTTGATTGTATACTATATATGTGGAGCGTGAGATGCAAGCGTTCCGCTAGATTGATATTTACTTGTATTTAGACACTATTATAATATAAGAAAAGATATTGATTTCCAAAATGGTTTGGGTTATCGTAAGGTAAAAACCGTCCGTATTTATGTGTGGATTTGGTCTTACGATTATCCTTTTCTTTGAAAAGATTTTAACTTTAAAAATCAAGTTGTGTGTTACCTTAATACTGTGCGAGTTTATCTCACTCTGGTTCACCAGACTGACCCGGTGTTTTGTAAATGCACGGGTTAGCCCGAGGTGTACAGGTTCAGGTAATCGAATGCTATGAAGAGACGAGCTGGAAGAGTCCAGTCGTATGATATTATATAGCTACTATTCTGTTGTGTGTTGTATATGGAACAGATTTTGTTAATTGTCCAGAGATGTTGATGTACTATGATATTGTATGTATTTTTAAAAGTTCTGAAAGTTTTATTTATGTGTTATATTTTGTTCCGTTGCGATGTGAGACTCTGATTCTGTGTTGTGTTGGTTCTTCTTTTTCTTCTAATCTTATATTTCTTTCTTTCTTATCTCACCCTCTAATTTCTTTCTAATAACGTTCCAGTGTTTTCGGTGTTTGGAAGGTCGGCATGAGTTACGGTAAAGGTATTTATGCCGATTTCCGGGGTCGAAAATCCCTGTTCGTTACAGCAAACATGTGACGATCCCAAAATCCGAGGGGCGGTATTAAGGATTATCATTAGGAAATAACACATTAATCATCATAGCAGAGTACAGATAATAGCAGAAACAATAAATAAAATACTTTTACATGGATATGACAGCGGAATCACAACATGTAGGAATATCAGAATAGCATAACGTGGGATATACTTAGTAAAAAGAAAGGGAAGTGATCAGTCATCATCGCCAGAGGCGGAATACATACATGCAGGGACATAATAAGAGTATCAGTCTACATCGCCGAAGGCGGAATACATATACATATAATGAGAAATACGGAAAGTAAATCAGTCTGCATCGCCAGTGGCGGAATCATAATATAAACACAGTAATGGCGGAAAATATCTAAGTCATCTCTATGAAGTCAGCCTCGCCATGAGCCAAAAGTGCACGCTATGCAGCAGTACAGAACCAAAAACCACCTGTCACCTGTGTACTAGGCTGCCCGTGTGAAAATAAGGGCACCCGCGTTTGCAAAGTGAAACAAACAACGAGTCAGTCATGGGGACTGGTATGAGGAATCTATTTAACAGTTAAACAACAGTAAATAGCAAATCATAGGACCACGCCACTTTCGCGGAACGGGTTTACTCCAGTGATTGCTAGTGCATTTAAAACAAAGTAAATTCTTTTAAAACAAAGCAATGCTTTTAGAAAGAATGAAGCCATTATAAAACTCAAGTCCCAACACACAATGCAACGCAAGCCGAAGGATAGAGTTTTACCTTGTAATAGCCAAATATGCTTGATACGTATAAAGAGAAATCATTTGATATTATTACTAGTGCATATATGTTTCAAAAACGAATAGCATCATAAATATCAATCATAGGCGACATGAGCGTCCCATGCCACTATGTCGCCATATATAAGTTACAATCGAAGCCGTTATCTCGTATTGGAAATTGGATTTCCGTCATGAGTCGAGGCAAGGGGCAAGCTCCTCTCCACTTCGAGACACTCTAGCAAATGCCTCAGGACTACGCACACTGGGTAACCCCTGGATGCTTCAGGGTCGGTCCTCACTTACGTTAGAGGATTGGCAATTCCTGAACACACGTTTCCCGGTCCTTACAGACCTATAATCGAGGCGCCTCGCATTCCAACAACCACAAAGGTGAAAAGTAGATAAATATGTCAGGGCTGGTAAGTCACTGACACCACCATAGCTAGAAAGAAACGTCGTGCTCTCCCTGCAGTCCGTATCCCGTTTTTAACTCATACCGGGGTGTGAGGTTCGCGAATCTACGAAATACACAAAGCTAGGCCATGTAGACCTTGCTTTGATCATCATCCACAAGACTTTGCTTTTCAACAGAAGCCTTGATCACAGCATCTTGGCATGCCACATAGGCAGTCCACTCCATACGATTGATTTCCATCGATATATAACCTCTAAGCTCGTACGTCTCAGAGAAGGGCGTTAAGCAAGAGAATAAATTCTCCGCCGCCAAACAGATATATATTTAACAGAGATCAATCAGTATAGAGCAAAATCCAATGTCAGACACACAGTCCATTTACAAGTCCGTCCTGGGTCTGAACGAAACCGGAGGCGTCAAATTCCTCGCAAATCCGTACAATCAACACATACGCTCAGACGGCTACTACTTCCGTCCCCTTCCGGTAGCTACTCCGGTTAGGAACCTCAGTAGCGCCCATCCAACCGATACGAAGATCGTCGGTCTTGAATCGTCTTTGCATTTTCCAATTCGAATCGCTCGATGAATTATTTGAAATGAGGGTTAGCTCGGCCTTTTCAAATAATTCACGTCATTAGAATTTAAATCGATTCTTTATATGGTTATATTATTCGACATCCATCTTTCAGTTATTTAGTGTTATTTTCATGTCATACACATACAACCATCAAATATCAAACAATTCAAGCCCAATTGGTTTATTTGCAACCTATGTTGCTTATAATATTTTATAACAATTTTTTGCCATTTTTATTTATTTAAAAATGGCCATATTTAATTAAACGACGTTTCAGGTCGTTTCGTGTCACTGGCGCTGTTTTTCCCTTAATTTGTTTTACACATATAGGAAAATCTAACCGTTGGATTTCTACAAAGTCTATATCAGTGGGAAGATATTCTCAAAGCGAACCCAACGGTTCCAGTTTCGTGAGAATCCGACGGTCGGATCTTCCACACTAGTCATTTGAAGTTACGGTTTCAAAATTCGAACTGCAGCGTCGTTATTCGACTAAATTTAATTATATTTATATTTATATATAAATATAAATGATTCTGGCGCTGTTTTTCTTCAGATTTGAATTAAACATTCCGGACAATCCAACCGTTGGATTTTTACAAGGTTGGGGCCGTTGGAAAGATATTTCCAAGGCGAATCCAGCGGTTGCGGTTTCGGGAAAATCCGATGGTCGGATTTCTCGTACCAATCGTTTCAAATTACGATTCCGAAACGCGAACTGCACGGCCTCTATTCCTTTTAATTTTATTTATATTTATATATATAAATATAGTTCATTCCATAGTTTCAACTATAGTTCGTTTTATATTTCAACTTCGTTTTCACTTCAAATATTTCACTAACGCCTTAATATTTCGAAAAATTTCGCCATAACCTCCTTTGTACGGGGAGGGGTTTGGAAATTTATTGGGCCGTATTAGGTACCCAATAAATCCTAAAAAGCATTCACATATTTTTAGTGATATATTTTGGTGTTTACGGGGGAGCATGTACTGATAATCACTCCAGAGAATAAATTCCCGTCACCCCGTTTCCGTGTGGAAATAAATAGTCCATGTGCCGTATCTAATAACTAGAGCGACGTGATTATTGTCAACTCTAGACCCGTGTGGGGTTTTTATTAATCTGGCAATTTATCGTTATAATTTATATAGTCCATATCAGTCATCAGTTCAACCTGTAGTATATAGTCATCGCCATACAAGCCTCTTGCTTGTATGGTAAATCTTCCACCTCGTCACATAAGCTCCAATTGCTTATGTGGAATATGATGAAGTATGTCTATCGTCAAGAAGTATGCCATGTAGTGTAGTTCAAAATTAATTGTTACTATCCTATGGCGTTGTTTATTATTTCACACAGAAAAACCAGCACTCCGCATCCAATGGCATTCACAGGAGTTGATATATAAATAAAATTGCGCAGCCAACTCATCAAGGTTTACCTATTTGTCGGGCACGCAAATAATTTCTTTACTCAACAGCTAATCCATTTTTCCTGTTCAACACATGTATATATATGCAGAACAAAGCTAAAAATAATATTCCTAGCAAACTATTATTTATTTTAACACGTGGGTATTTTTAACTAAGCGTATACATGATAAAAGGAATATTTTTATCACCAAAAATATTTATTCGACACATGTGTATTTTTAACCAAGCATATACATGATAAAAGGAATATTTTTATCATCAAAAATATTTATTCGACACATGTGTATTTTTAACACTTCATAATTATCATAAAAATATAGTTTTCAATGTCGGTTCACTTTATTTTTAAAAGATGATAACATTCAACACATGAACTTCAACTCAACGAATGAATTGGAATTCAACACATGAATATTCTATATAGTTTGTATATATAAAAAAAATGTGATTTTTATTACTAAAGCCATTTGTTTAAATTCGAATAATATTCAACACATGAATTTCAACTCAACGAATGAATTGGCAACTCAACACATGAATATTCGATATCGTTTGTATATATATAAAAATGTGATTTTTATTACTAAAGCCATTTGTTTAAATTCGAATAATATTCAACACATGAATTTCAACTCAACGAATGAATTGCAACTCAACACATGAATATTCGATATCGTTTGTATATATATATAAAAATGTGATTTTTATTACTAAAGCCATTTGTTTAAATTCAAATAATATTCAACACATGAATTTCAACTCAACGAATGAATTGGCAACTCAACACATGAATATTCGATATAGTTTATATATATAAAAATGTGATTTTTATCGCTAAAGCCATTTGTTTAAATTCAAATAATATTCAACACATGAATTTCAACTCAACGAATGAATTGGCAACTCAACACATGAATATTCGATATCGTTTGTATATATATAAAAATGTGATTTTTATTACTAAAGCCATTTGTTTAAATTCGAATAATATTCAACACATGAATTTCAACTCAACGAATGAATTGGCAACTCAACACATGAATATTCGATATAGTTTGTATACATAAAAATGTGATTTTTATCGCTAAAGCCATTTGTTTAAATTCAAATAATATTCAACACATGAATTTCAACTCAACGAATGAATTGCAACTCAACACATGAATATTCGATATAGTTTATGCAATTTATTTCAACGAATGAAAATTATTCTAACACATAAATATTTCAGAAAATTTCGGCAGCATAACGGCAGGGTAGTTAAAACCGGGACCGTCCCTAGTACGGCTCCTCGCTCTACCTTAAAACCTCGCGGTTTTTGACAATGGGGATCATGCATCTAGTTCGCACGCAGGCGGCATGTTTTATTTTCAATTCCACAATCCTATCCTATTTTGTTTCAACCACAGGAGGGTATTTTTCAACCACAAAGGTATTTTTCAACCATAATATCAACCACAAACAATTATTTCCAACCATTCGTCAAACCATATGATATCACGTCAATCACAAGCAATAAATATCGTACATGGTCTGTGGACGAGGGGAGTATATATATATATAATATAATAATTCACTTGCATTTCGTCACAATTCAAAGCATATATGTTTCAAACAACGCTTGTATAATTTATACATCGCTAATATAACTTATACAACACATGTACATGAGGTATACAATGCGTATATAATTTACACTTCGCTTATATAATTTATACAACGCGATTACATTCGCACAAATAGTTTAGATTCCTCACATTGGTTCTAGCGGTGCTAAAAATCGTAGGAAGGCCAGAAAAATCCGCGGCTTCTTCTAGAATGTAAAGAGCCTCCTTGCGGTCACGGTGTCTCCTGTTTCATCGAATTTCGTTGAAGAACGAAAAAGATATTATTTTTCAAAGTTTTGCAACGCTTTAAAGTGTTAAAACAGTTTAAAATTAAATAACCCGATAGTTTCCAAACCTGTTCAATTCTAGGTTTTGATTTTTCTTTTGATTCGTAGCTCTATAAGACGATCAGGTTGTTGGACGTCGTCGAGGGAGGAAAGAGCTTCCTAGCGGTGATTGTCTGAGGCGATTCGATGGCGAATCCAGGCGGCGGCGGATCCAGGAAGGCGGCGACTTTGAAGAGCTCGAACTCGTCGACGGCAGCTCCGTTGGTGACGAGGCTAGGTCGGATGTGGAGAGGGGAGTACGGCGAGCAAAAGCCTCAACAGTGGTCGGCGGCGAAGCGGCCTCTGGCGATCGGAAAAAGGAGGGGAAGCGGCGAGCTACGGGGATCGTTCTTTTCGACTGGCGGCTAGGGTTTTTAGGTTTTTTTTTTTTAAAAGAAAATTTCTCATTGGTCTATACTTATAGAAAATTTTTAAATAGTGTTTTTGCAAACGGACTCCTTTTTAAACCCAACGACTGTCGCCCCTAGCTAAATACCCCCATTCCGGACACAATGGGATATGTTTCGTTGGCCATTTCGACTGTTACAGTCAGTTATTTTCCAATTTAAAATATAAAACATTCGATATTTAATTTAAACGTACATTTCAATTTGCCAGGGCCACAAACTGAATCAAAAAATTCCAGAAAAATAAATCTAGCTTTGTTTTGACGATACGGTCCTAACAAAACCAGTTTCGTCGAATTCTGAGCTCGTTTGAAAAACGGCCATTTTTAGGTCGACCCATTTTAACAGAATTTGACCAAACACGTTATCTTTTGCCCCGCTCACATACTAGCTTCAAAAATTACGAAATTTGAAACTTAGCAATAATTTGACATCCCGGACCCAACAAAAGTGGTTTCGTCAAATTCCGAGGTCGTATGCAAAATCTCAATTTTCAAGGGCTATATATACTATATAGCGACCTTTCTGAAAATTCGTTTGACCATAACTTTTGATTTCCGTTATGAAATTTCGATATTTCAGATTCGTTAGAAAGGTATTGATAAACAGATTTAAATATTTTCAGTTTTGTTAAAATCTGTTATACTTTCCACCCGGTACAGTCAGACAAAGTTTGTATTCAAAATTTCAAACTGCCATATTATACACAATTCTATATTTTGTGGAAATAGGCTATTTTAATCATTCAAATTTCTTGTTAATAACCTAATTTAAAAATTTTAAACTGGTTCACATTTTCCGAGTTATTACAATCTCCCCCACTTAAAACTTTTCGTCCTCGAAAAGGAAATAACAGTTAAGTAGGAAATAAAATGTAAATGCAAAGTATTGTAAAGGTACCTTGCACCGGAGTTAGTCAGAGATATCCACTCTGCATTTGGGATAGGCTTGTCTAATGCTTTCTTCAGTCTCCCAAGTACAGTCTCTAGGATCACTACTCCACTGCACTTTGACAAAATGAATCTTTTTCCTCCTTAGCTCTCTAGTTTCTTTGCCAACTATCTTTAATGGATCTCTCTTGAGTGCTAATTCTGGAGTTATGTCAATATCCTGTTGCGCTGCTTCTTCTACAACAAGATCTGGATCATGAACATGTTTTCTGAGTTGAGATACGTGGAACACATCATGTACACCAGGCAACCAATTAGGTAATGAAATCCTATATGCAAGAGTTCCAATCCGTTCAAGTATAGGAAAGGGACCAATAAATCTCGGTGCCAACTTACCAGTCTTGCCAAATCTGATTACTCCTCGCATTGGAGAAACTCTTAAATAAACATAATCGCCAACGGCAAACGATATATCCCTTCTTCTCGCATCAGCATAACTTTTCTGTCGGCTCTGCGCGGTTTTTAATCGCTTCTTAATGGAATCGACTTTATCCGATGCTTCTTGAATCATATCGGGCCCTAACACAAGTCTGTTGCCAGGTTCTACCCAACATGCGGGAGATCTACACGGTCTACCGTATAGTGCTTCAAATGGGGACATTCCCAAACTTGCTTGATAGCTATTGTTGTAAGAGAATTCTGCTAAGTGTAAATGATCTTCCCATGAGCCTCCAAAATCGATAACGCAAGCCCGCAATAGATCTTCTAAAATTCTATTCACCCACTCAGTTTGGCCGTCTGTCTGAGGGTGATAAGCGGTGCTCAGATTTAATTTGGTTCCCAATTCTTCCTGGAATGCTTCCCAGAACTTGCTAGTGAACAGGGGATCTCTATCGCTGACTATATTGAGTGGCACTCCATGTAGTTTAACTATTTCTCTGAAGTAAATCTGTGCCAGACTTTGAGTCGTTCTGTTGGATCGGACAGGTATGAAATGGGCAGTCTTCGTGAAGCGATCTACGATTACCCATATACTGTCGTTTCCTTTTCTAGTTCGAGGCAGGCCATCGATGAAATCCATCGAGATTTGTTCCCACTTCCAACCTGGAATTTCTAATGGTTGCAATAATCCAGCCAATTTCTGCTGATCACTCTTAACTAGCTGACAAGTGGGGCATCTGCTAACATATATAGAGATATCTCTTTTCATAGCTCTCCACCAGAATGTGCGTTTGATATCGTTATACATTTTGCTCACACCAGGGTGGATACTTAATTTGGACTTATGGCACTCATCAAGTATTTCTCTTCTGAGCTCTGGAATCCCAGGCACACAAATTCTCCCTTTTAATCTTAGGACCCCTTGGCTATCGAGGCTAAAATCTGAGGGTTTTCCTTCTTGGATCCGCTGGCTAATCCTTTTAATGAATTCATCTTCCTTCTGAAGAATAGTAATCTTATCTTGTAAGGAAGAAGTAATGATAAAACTGGCAATGATTTCATTTTTCCTGCTGAGCGCATCTGCTACAACATTGGCTTTCCCTGGAGTGTATATAATTTCAAAATCGTATGCTGCAAGGAATTCTAACCAACGCTGTTGCCTCAGGTTTAAATCTTTCTGGGTGAACAGGTATTTCAAGGATTGATGATCGGTAAACAATTCGAATTTCTCGCCCAATAAATAATGCCTCCATATTCTTAAAGCGAACACGATAGCTAATAACTCAAGATCATGAGTAGCATAGTTTCTTTCATGCGGCTTTAGTTGACGGCTGGCATAAGCGATCACTTGGCCTTTTTGCATTAACACTGCGCCTAGCCCTCTAACAGAAGCATCTGTCCATACGGTCAAGTCTTGGTTACCTTCTATTATTGTCAATACCGGAGCAGTTGTCAACTTCAGTTTTAGCTCTTGGAAAGCTTCTTCATAATCGGGAGTCCATTTGAATTTCTCATGCTTCTTTGTAAGCTTTGTCAATACTCCTGATATCTTTGAAAAATCCTGAACGAATTTCCGATAGTAACTAGCTAATCCAAGGAAACTTCGAACTTCTGTGGGCGTAGTAGGTTGTTTCCAGTTCTGAATCGCTGTAATTTTGCTTGGATCTACAGCAATTCCTTCTTTTGACACGACATGGCCAAGGAATTTAACTTCATTCTGCCAGAAGACACACTTAGAAAATTTAGCTTTTATGACGTTTCTCCTCAGAATTTTCAACACTTGTTCTAAATGTTTCGCATGCTCTTCTTCTGACTTAGAGTAGATTAAAATGTCATCAATGAAGACTAGAACAAATTTATTCAATACACCACGGAACACCCTGTTCATAAGATCAACGAAGTATGCCGGAGCGTTGCACAAGCCGAACGGCATTACTAACCATTCGTAGAATAAATCGGGACCCCTGAAGGCTGTTAAAGGAACACAGTCTTCAGCTATACGCAATTGGTGGAAACCCGTAGCTAGGTCCATTCTGGAGAATACGGTTGCTCCATTTAATTGATCTAACAGATCGTCTATTAGGGGCAAAGGATATTTGTTCTTCAGCGTTTGTTTATTGAGATCTCGGTAATCAACGCAAAGTCTTAGAGTACCGTCCGATTTCGGGACAAATACCACTGCGGCTCCCCATGCTGAAAAGCTTGGTCTGATCAGACCTTTCCAAAGTAATTCCCGGGTTTGACTACTTAGCTCTTCTTTTTCTTTCGGGGCCATTCTTCTTATCGGATGTACTACTGGTCGGGCATTCGGAATTAGATCAATTCTAAATTCAATTTCTCTTTGCGGCGGTAAGTTTTCTACTTCTTCAAACACATCCGCATAATTTTTCACGACCGGTATCTTTTCTATTGAAGGGGGAGTAACTTCTAAAGAAGACCAAAATTCGGTTCTATTTATTTCTGAGCCATGGCATGGTATATATATAGGTCCAAGCTTCGTTTCGACTTTAACGATTCTTTCGGCACATCTAACTTCAGCCTTATATTTTGTCAACCAGTCAAATTCCAGTATAACATCAAATTCGGAAAGGTCCATAACAATCGAATCAAAGGAGAACTTATAGCAAGAATAAGTGACAGGCACCCTACTGTATGAACTGAGACTAACGGAACCTCCTATCGGGTTTTGTACTTTAATTGGTTCCTTAAGTTTTCTTCGTTTCAATTTTAGTTTGTGAACAAGGATGCCAGATATGAAGCTACGTGATGCACCGGTATCAAAAAGTACAGAAACAGGAATATTTTTAATGGTAAGGGTACCTCCCAAGACATCGGGTTTACCTGATCCATCGGTGATAGCTGGCGGGGTATTCCCGTCATAGACATGGGCCACTTGTGCGCTCTTCTTCAAAGGACAATTCCTGCTGTAGTGCCCCTTATTGTGGCAGTTGTAGCATTCAGCTGAGTCCTTGGCCCTTGGCTTCTTTGGGGCTTTGCATACATTAGAGAAATGACCGGGCTTCCCGCAATTGTAGCAGTTTCCTTTCGGGATCTTTGCGGGTTTTTGAGTAGCGGCCGCGGAAATGCTAGATTCGGGTTGGTCTGTTGGAGCCTTGCTCTTATTCCCTGCTTGGCTTTTAGCGCGGTCTTGGCTAGCATGCCTCTCATCCATGTCTTCGTAGTTGCAAGCCATCTCTACTAGTTCTGTAAAAGAGAGTTTGATGTTGCTCATAGCTCTATCGTGATACTTGCGCTTCAGCCCAAATATGAATCTTTTGTTCTTGGCTTTGTCGGTCAAAACCAGCTCTGGAGCATAGCGCGATAGCTGAGTGAACTTATTCATATAGTCTTGAATAGAGAGGTCTCCTTGCTGGAGATTAGCAAATTGCTCCCTCATCCTCTCTAGAGCTTGTTCCGGCACAAACTTCTCATTGAATAAAGTCTTGAACTGCTCCCAAGTCCGGATAGTACCGGCTGCATCCCCAGAAGTAATGGCATCCCACCACAGCTCCGCCTCTTCCTGAAGGAGCCAAATGCCAAGTCGGGCTTTATTGTTAGTTCCCATGCCCATACCTTCGAAGATTTTCTCACAGGTTTTCAGCCAAGCGATAGCTTCGGTCACTGTGCCAGTGCCAGTAAAAGGTTTCCCTCCAAGATTTCTGTACCTCTTTGCTACTTTGTCGAGCTCAAAGTCTTCTGGTGCTGGTGGTTGAATAATAGGGATCTCCACAGCTACGGGGATATTCCCCCGTCCTCCTGCTGCAACTCCTCGGCCTCCACGGCCTCCTCTAGCTGCTGCTGCTCGTGTAGCCATCTAAGAGTACTGTATAAGCAAGAAAAAAGTCAAGCTCACAGATTTGATATATTCATAAATGATATAGCAAGGGAATACAAGGAAAGATAATGATGATGTACTGATCAGATTGTTTTGCAAATCTGTTTAGCTCATTCTAGGATATTGCTAATCCTATCTCTAATGAGCTACTCGCATTAGAACACTACTGATTCTATTCTGACGAGGTGTTTAATGTGTTAGATCCCGGAACTAAGGTTAACCAAAGCTCTGATACCAACTGTGACGATCCCAAAATCCGAGGGGCGGTATTAAGGATAATCATTAGGAAATAACACATTAATCATCATAGCAGAGTACAGATAATAGCAGAAACAATAAATAAAATACTTTTACATGGATATGACAGCGGAATCACAACATGTAGGAATATCAGAATAGCATAACGTGGGATATACTTAGTAAAAAGAAAGGGAAGTGATCAGTCATCATCGCCAGAGGCGGAATACATACATGCAGGGACATAATAAGAGTATCAGTCTACATCGCCGAAGGCGGAATACATATACATATAATGAGAAATACGGAAAGTAAATCAGTCTGCATCGCCAGTGGCGGAATCATAATATAAACACAGTAATGGCGGAAAATATCTAAGTCATCTCTATGAAGTCAGCCTCGCCATGAGCCAAAAGTGCACGCTATGCAGCAGTACAGAACCAAAAACCACCTATCACCTGTGTACTAGGCTGCCCGTGTGAAAATAAGGGCACCCGCGTTTGCAAAGTGAAACAAACAACAAGTCAGTCATGGGGACTGGTATGAGGAATCTATTTAACAGTTAAACAACAGTAAATAGCAAATCATAGGACCACGCCACTTTCGCGGAACGGGTTTACTCCAGTGATTGCTAGTGCATTTAAAACAAAGTAAATTCTTTTAAAACAACGCAATGCTTTTAGAAAGAATGAAGCCATTATAAGACTCAAGTCCCAACACACAATGCAACGCAAGCCGAAGGATAGAGTTTTACCTTATAATAGCCAAATATGCTTGATACGTATAAAGAGAAATCATTTGATATTATTACTAGAGCATATATGTTTCAAAAACGAATAGCATCATAAATATCAATCATAGGCGACATGAGCGTCCCATGCCACTATGTCGCCATATATAAGTTACAATCGAAGCCGTTATCTCGTATTGGAAATTGGATTTCCGTCATGAGTCGAGGCAAGGGGCAAGCTCCTCTCCGCTTCGAGACACTCTAGCAAATGCCTCAGGACTACGCACACTGGGTAACCCCTGGATGCTTCAGGGCCGGTCCTCACTTACGTTAGAGGATTGGCAATTCCTGAACACACGTTTCCCGGTCCTTACAGACCTATAATCGAGGCGCCTCGCATTCCAACAACCACAAAGGTGAAAAGTAGATAAATATGTCAGGGCTGGTAAGTCACTGACACCACCATAGCTAGAAAGAAACGTCGTGCTCTCCCTGCAGTCCGTATCCCGTTTTTAACTCATACCGGGGTGTGAGGTTCGCGAATCTACGAAATACACAAAGCTAGGCCACGTAGACCTTGCTTTGATCATCATCCACAAGACTTTTCTTTTCAACAGAAGCCTTGATCACAGCATCTTGGCATGCCACATAGGCAGTCCACTCCATACGATTGATTTCCATCGATATATAACCTCTAAGCTCGTACGTCTCAGAGAAGGGCGTTAAGCAAGAGAATAAATTCTCCGCCGCCAAACAGATATATATTTAACAGAGATCAATCAGTATAGAACAAAATCCAATGTCAGACACACAGTCCATTTACAAGTCCGTCCTGGGTCTGAACGAAACCGGAGGCGTCAAATTCCTCGCAAATCCGTACAATCAACACATACGCTCAGACGGCTACTACTTCCGTCCCCTTCCGGTAGCTACTCCGGTTAGGAACCTCAGTAGCGCCCATCCAACCGATACGAAGATCGTCGGTCTTGAATCGTCTTTGCATTTTCCAATTCGAATCGCTCGATGAATTATTTGAAATGAGGGTTAGCTCGGCCTTTTCAAATAATTCACGTCATTAGAATTTAAATCGATTCTTTATATGGTTATATTATTCGACATCCATCTTTCAGTTATTTAGTGTTATTTTCATGTCATACACATACAACCATCAAATATCAAACAATTCAAGCCCAATTGGTTTATTTGCAACCTATGTTGCTTATAATATTTTATAACAATTTTTCGCCATTTTTATTTATTTAAAAATAGCCATATTTAATTAAACGACGTTTCAGGTCGTTTCGTGTCACTGGCGCTGTTTTTCCCTTAATTTGTTTTACACATATCGGAAAATCTAACCGTTGGATTTCTACAAAGTCTATATCAGTGGGAAGATATTCTCAAAGCGAACCCAACGGTTCCAGTTTCGTGAGAATCCGACGGTCGGATCTTCCACACTAGTCATTTGAAGTTACGGTTTCAAAATTCGAACTGCAGCGTCGTTATTCGACTAAATTTAATTATATTTATATTTATATATAAATATAAACGATTCTGGCGCTGTTTTTCTTCAGATTTGAATTAAACATTCCGGACAATCCAACCGTTGGATTTTTACAAGGTTGGTGCCGTTGGAAAGATATTTCCAAGGCGAATCCAGCGGTTGCGGTTGCGGTTTCGGGAAAATCCGATGGTCGGATTTCTCGTACCAATCGTTTCAAATTACGATTCCGAAACGCGAACTGCACGGCCTCTATTCCTTTTAATTTTATTTATATTTATATATATAAATATAGTTCATTCCATAGTTTCAACTATAGTTCGTTTTATATTTCAACTTCGTTTTCACTTCAAATATTTCACTAACGCCTTAATATTTCGAAAAATTTCGCCATAACCTCCTTTGTATGGGGAGGGGTTTGGAAATTTATTGGGCCGTATTAGGTACCCAATAAATCCTAAAAAGCATTCACATATTTTTAGTGATATATTTTGGTGTTTACGGGGGAGCATGTACTGATAATCACTCCAGAGAATAAATTCCCGTCACCCCGTTTCCGTGTGGAAATAAATAGTCCATGTGTCGTATCTAATAACTAGAGCGACGTGATTATTGTCAACTCTAGACCCGTGTGGGGTTTTTATTAATCTGGCAATTTATCGTTATAATTTATATAGTCCATATCAGTCATCAGTTCAACCTGTAGTATATAGTCATCGCCATACAAGCCTCTTGCTTGTATGGTAAATCTTCCACCTCGTCACACAAGCTCCAATTGCTTATGTGGAATATGATGAAGTATGCCTATCGTCAAGAAGTATGCCATGTAGTGTAGTTCAAAATTAATTGTTACTATCCTATGGCGTTGTTTATTATTTCACACAGAAAAACCAGCACTCCGCATCCAATGGCCTTCACAGGAGTTGATATATAAATAGAATTGCGCAGCCAACTCATCAAGGTTTACCTATTTGTCGGGCACGCAAATAATTTCTTTACTCAACAGCTAATCCATTTTTCATGTTCAACACATGTATATATATGCAGAACAAAGCTAAAAATAATATTCCTAGCAAACTATTATTTATTTTAACACGTGGGTATTTTTAACTAAGCGTATACATGATAAAAGGAATATTTTTATCACCAAAAATATTTATTCGACACATGTGTATTTTTAACCAAGCATATACATGATAAAAGGAATATTTTTATCATCAAAAATATTTATTCGACACATGTGTATTTTTAACACTTCATAATTATCATAAAAATATAGTTTTCAATGTCGGTTCATTTTATTTTTAAAAGATGATAACATTCAACACATGAACTTCAACTCAACGAATGAATTGGAATTCAACACATGAATATTCTATATAGTTTGTATATATAAAAAAAATGTGATTTTTATTACTAAAGCCATTTGTTTAAATTCGAATAATATTCAACACATGAATTTCAACTCAACGAATGAATTGGCAACTCAACACATGAATATTCGATATCGTTTGTATATATATAAAAATGTGATTTTTATTACTATAGCCATTTGTTTAAATTCGAATAATATTCAACACATGAATTTCAACTCAACGAATGAATTGCAACTCAACACATGAATATTCGATATCGTTTGTATATATATAAAAATGTGATTTTTATTACTAAAGCCATTCGTTTAAATTCGAATAATATTCAACACATGAATTTCAACTCAACGAATGAATTGGCAACTCAACACATGAATATTCGATATAGTTTATATATATAAAAATGTGATTTTTATCGCTAAAGCCATTTGTTTAAATTCAAATAATATTCAACACATGAATTTCAACTCAACGAATGAATTGGCAACTCAACACATGAATATTCGATATCGTTTGTATATATATAAAAATGTGATTTTTATTACTAAAGCCATTTGTTTAAATTCGAATAATATTCAACACATGAATTTCAACTCAACGAATGAATTAGCAACTCAACACATGAATATTCGATATAGTATGTATATATAAAAATGTGATTTTTATCGCTAAAGCCATTTGTTTAAATTCAAATAATATTCAACACATGAATTTCAACTCAACGAATGAATTGCAACTCAACACATGAATATTCGATATAGTTTATGCAATTTATTTCAACGAATGAAAATTATTCTAACACATAAATATTTCAGAAAATTTCGGCAGCATAACGGCAGGGTAGTAAAAACCGGGACCGTCCCTAGTACGGCTCCTCGCTCTACCTTAAAACCTCGCGGTTTTTGACAATGGGGATCATGCATCTAGTTCGCACGCAGGTGGCATGTTTTATTTTCAATTCCACAATCCTATCCTATTTTGTTTCAACCACAGGAGGGTATTTTTCAACCACAAAGGTATTTTTCAACCATAATATCAACCACAAACAATTATTTCCAACCATTCGTCAAACCATATGATATCACGTCAATCACAAGCAATAAATATCGTCCATGGTCTGTGGACGAGGGGAGTATATATATATATATATATATAATATAATATAATAATTCACTTGCATTTCGTCACAATTCAAAGCATATATGTTTCAAACAACGCTTGTATAATTTATGCATCGCTAATATAACTTATACAACACATGTACATGAGGTATACAATGCGTATATAATTTACACTTCGCTTATATAATTTATACAACGCGATTACATTCACACAAATAGTTTAGATTCCTCACATTGGTTCTAGCGGTGCTAAAAATCGTAGGAAGGCCAGAAAAATCCGCGGCTTCTTCTAGAATGTAGAGAGCCTCCTTGCGGTCACGGTGTCTCCTGTTTCATTGAATTTCGTTGAAGAACGAAAAAGATATTATTTTTCAAAGTTTTGCAACGCTTTAAAGTGTTAAAACAGTTTAAAATTAAATAACCCGATAGTTTCCAAACCTGTTCAATTCTAGGTTTTGATTTTTCTTTTGATTCGTAGCTCTATAAGACGATCAGGCTGTTGGACGTCGTCGAGGGAGGAAAGAGCTTCCTAGCGGTGGTTGTCTAAGGCGATTCGATGGCGAATCCAGGCGGCGGCGGCTCCAGGAAGGCGGCGACTTTGAAGAGCTCGAACTCGTCGACGGCAGCTCCGTTGGTGACGAGGCTAGGTCGGATGTGGAGAGGGGAGTACGGCGAGCAAAAGCCTCAACAGTGGTCGGCGGCGAAGCGGCCTCTGGCGATCGGAAAAAGGAGGGGAAGCGGCGAGCTACGGGGATCGTTCTTTTCGACTGGCGGCTAGGGTTTTTAGGTTTTTTTTTTTTTAAAAAGAAAATTTCTCATTGGTCTATACTTATAGAAAATTTTTAAATAGTGTTTTTGCAAACGGACTCCTTTTTAAACCCAACGACTGTCGCCCCTAGCTAAATACCCCCATTCCGGACACAATGGGATATGTTTCGTTGGCCATTTCGACTGTTACAGTCAGTTATTTTCCAATTTAAAATATAAAACATTCGATATTTAATTTAAACGTACATTTCAATTTGCCAGGGCCATAAACTGAATCGAAAAATTCCAGAAAAATAAATCTAGCTTTGTTTTGACGATACGGTCCTAACAAAACCAGTTTCGTCGAATTCTGAGCTCGTTTGAAAAACGGCCATTTTTAGGTCGACCCATTTTAACAGAATTTGACCAAACACGTTATCTTTTGCCCCGCTCACATACTAGCTTCAAAAATTACGAAATTTGAAACTTAGCAATAATTTGACATCCCGGACCCAACAAAAGTGGTTTCGTCAAATTCCGAGGTCGTATGCAAAATCTCAATTTTCAAGGGCTATATATACTATATAGCGACCTTTCTGAAAATTCGTTTGACCATAACTTTTGATTTCCGTTATGAAATTTCGATTTTTCAGATTCGTTAGAAAGGTATTGATAAACAGATTTAAATATTTTCAGTTTTGTTAAAATCTGTTATACTTTCCACCCGGTACAGTCAGACAAAGTTTGTATTCAAAATTTCAAACTGCCATATTATACACAATTCTATATTTTGTGGAAATAGGCTATTTTAATCATTCAAATTTCTTTTTAATAACCTAATTTAAAAATTTTAAACTGGTTCACATTTTCCGGGTTATTACAAAACATATGCTTCATGTCAATAGTGACATATATGCATTCAGGTCAAGGCAGAAATCTCATAGCAGTTCATTTCAACATGCCAAGTTCCACAAACAGTGCAAAGACAAAGACATGGTGCACAGAAGTGTACACAGACTTGGTGGACAAGCAATAATGAAAAGTGCATATCAAAACTGAGCAGCATAATCATGGCAGCAGCATTTACAGGTTCATGAACCAAAACCCGCATATATATGTTTTCAGATCAAATGTATGCAACACAGGAAGGAGTAAACAAGTGACACAATAACTATGATGCAGCTATAAAGATGTGCAGCAATATAAGTCGAGCAAGGTCGAGGTAATTTAATTCAGACTCAACACAAATGCATAGTGATTTCAAATACATGGTGTAACTGCATAGGGCAGTTTGAATATGCACAAGCTCAATCTCAAACATGATCAAGACCAAAATGGGAACAACATGACATGTGTGGTTCAACATATTTCTAGTATACATCAACATGATTCATCTGCACAATGCTCAAGTGAACATATGCAGTTGTATTCACATATACAGTATGATTAAAAAGGAAGCATGCAGCAATAGGCCATGATCAAGGCTATGCACTTGAACAGGTGGTGCAAGGAACATGGCAGAATGCACAACCACGTTACAAACAAGCAGTGATCAGTAAGAAACATGTTAAGCCAGCAATATTATTTGACAAAGTTGTTTTTGGGCAAAATTTAAATGGGTAGAAACATTTTTTCTAGCAAGAATTTTTTATTTTGATCCAAGTATTTCCAAAATTCAGGAATGCAGATTTTATAAATGGCAACATTTATATGTTTCCAGTTTACCAGAATTGGTTTCGAATTGGCAAAGAGGTATACCTGGAAAGAATTCTTCAATTATCTCAAATACATTTTTGGAAAGAAATGGAATTTAATATGGAAAATCTTTCCTTGAGATTCACTAAGAATACATTCTCTTTATTAGGCAAAGGTTGATTCACAGAAATTGCTCAAGTCATTTTTGGCAAGAACAAAATGTTCAAAAGAAACCACAGTGAATATTTCTTTGACAAGGTTATGTTTTTTTTTTGGAAGGAAATAAGTCTACATTTCATACTGTCTCGAGATATCATGCGTGATATTTTATCTAGAAATTCAGCCTTCAAGCATTCAAATGTTTCTAGTTTACAATCACAAAATACACGCAAGCCATTTAAAAACGAGCAATTCAAATTCATTCGAGAATTTTAAAAAGAGGAAAATCGAGCAAATCAGGGACAAGTCATTCTAAATGAAATCAGAGAGCCCAGGGTTTTATTTTACCCTAGAAACCACACCAAATTCATCACCGGCTATAGGGGATTTTGAAACCACAAACAATTAAATCAAAAACCAAACCAATAATTTCAAAGAGCAGAAATCAAATTGATTTAGAATTTACCCACCAAGGTTTTTCAATCGCAAGAGGACAGCCAAATCGTTGATAGAGAGTCGGAGCTACAGAGAATCAAAATCATACAGCAATCATTCTGTGACGATCCCAAAATCCGAGGGGCGGTATTAAGGATAATCATTAGGAAATAACACATTAATCATCATAGCAGAGTACAGATAATAGCAGAAACAATAAATAAAATACTTTTACATGGATATGACAGCGGAATCACAACATGTAGGAATATCAAAATAGCATAACGTGGGATATACTTAGTAAAAGAAAGGGAAGTGATCAGTCATCATCGCCAGAGGCGGAATACATACATGCAGTGACATAATAAGAGTATCAGTCTACATCGCCGAAGGCGGAATACATATGCATATAGTGAGAAATACGGAAAGTAAATCAGTCTGCATCGCCAGTGGCGGAATCATAATATAAATACAGTAATGGCGGAAAATATCTAAGTCATCTCTATGAAGTCAGCCTCGCCATGAGCCAAAAGTGCACGCTATGCAGCAGTGCAGAACCAAAAACCACCTGTCACCTGTGTACTAGGCTGCCCGTGTGAAAATAAGGGCACCCGCGTTTGCAAAGTGAAACAAACAACGAGTCAGTCATGGGGACTGGTATGAGGAATCTACTTAACAGTTAAACAACAGTAAATAGCAAATCATAGGACCACGCCACTTTCGCGGAACGGGTTTACTCCAGTGATTGCTGGTGCATTTAAAACAAAGTAAATTCTTTTTAAAACAACGCAATGCTTTTAGAAAGAATGAAGCCGTTATAAGACTCAAGTCCCATCACACAATGCAAAGCAAACCGGAGGATAGAGTTTTACCTTATAAGGGCCAAATATGCTTGATACGTACAAAGCAAAATCATTTGATATTATTACTAGTGCATATATGTTTCAAAATGAATAGCATCATAAATATCAATTATAGACGGCATAGCTACCATATACTATGTCGCCATACTAGTTCTACAATCAAATCCGTCATTTCGTATTGGAAATTGGATTTCCTTCATGAGTTGAGGCAAGGGGCAAGCTCCTCTCCGCTTCGAGACACTCTAGCAAATGCCTCGGGACTACACACTCTGGGTAACCCCTGGATGCTTCAGGGCCGGTCCTCACTTACGTTAGAGGATTGGCAATTCCTGAACACACGTTTCCCGGTCCTTACAAACCTATAATCGAGGCGCCTCGCATTCCAACAACCACAAAGGTGAAAAATAGATATATATGTCAGGGCTGGTAAGTCACTGACACCACCATAGCTAGAAAGAAACGTCGTGCTCTCCCTGCAGTCCGTATCCCGTTTTTAACTCATACCGGGGTGTGAGGCTCGCGAATCTACGAAATACACAAAGATAGGCCACGTAGACCTTGCTTTGATCATCATCCACAAGACTTTGCTTTGCAACAGAAGCCTTGATCTCAGCATCTTGGTATGCCACATAGGCAGTCCACTCCATACGATTGATTTCTATCGATATATAACCCCTGAGCTCGTACGTCTCAGAGAAGGGCGTTAAGAAAAAGAATAAATTCTCCGCCGCCAAACAGATATATATATTTAACAGAGATCAATCAGTACAGAACAAAATCCAATGTAAGACACACAGTCCATTTACAAGTTCGTCCTGGGTCTGAACGAAACCGGAGGCGTCAAATTCCTCGTATATCCGTCCAATCAACACATACGTTCAGATGGCTACTACTTCCGTCCCCTTCCGGTAGCTACTCCGGTTAGGAACCTCAGTAGCGCCCATCCAACCGATACGAAGATCGTCGGTCTTGAATCGTCTTTGCATTTTCCAATTCGAATCGCTCGATAAATTATTTGAAATGAGGGTTAGCTTGGCCTTTTCAAATAATTCACGTCATTAGAATTTAAATCGATTCATTTTAGGGTGGTATTATTCGACATCCATCTTTCGGTTCTTTAGTGTTATTTTCATGTCATACACATACAACCATCAAATATCAAACAATTCAAGCACAATTGGTTTATTTGCAACCTATGTTGCTTATAATATTTTATAACGATTTTTCGCCATTTTTATTTATTTAAAACTGGCCAAATTCAATTAAACGACGTTTCAGGTCGTGACGTGGCACTGGCGCTGTTTTTCTCCTAATTTGTTTTACACATATCGGAAAATCTAACCGTTGGATTTCTACAAAGTCTATCTCAGTGGGAAGATATTCCCAAAGCGAACCCAACGGTTCCAGTCTCGTGAGAATCCGACGGTCGGATCTTCCACACTAGTCGTTTGAAGTTACGGCTTCAAAATTCGAACTGCAGCGTCGTTATTCGATTAAATTTAATTATATTTATATTTATATATAAATATAAACGATTCTGGCGCTGTTTTTCTTCAGATTTGAATTAAACATTCCGGACAATCCAACCGTTGGATTTTTACAAGGTTGGTGCCGTTGGAAAGATATTTCCAAGGCGAACCCAGCGGTTGCAGTTTCGGGAAAATCCGATGGTCGGATTTCTCGTACTAATCGTTTCAAATTACGATTCCGAAACGCGAACTGCACGGCCTCTATTCCTTTTAATTATATTTATATTTATATATATAAATATAGTTCATTCCATAGTTCCAACTATAGTTCATTTTATATTTTCAACTTCGTTTTCACTTCAAATATTTCACTAACGCCTTAATATTTCGAAAAATTTCGCCATAACCTCCTTTGTACGGGGAGGGGTTTGGAAATTTATTGGACCGTATTAGGTACCCAATAAATCCTAAAAAGCATTCACATATTTTTAGTGATATATTTTGGTGTTTACGGGGGAGCATGTACTGATAATCACTCCAGAGAATAAATTCCCGTCTCCCCGTTTCCGTGTGGAAATAAATAGTCCATGTGCCGTAACTAATAACTAGAGCGACGTGATTATTGTCAACTCTAGACCCGTGTGGGGTTTTTATTAATCTGGCAATTTATCGTTATAATTTATATAGTCCATATCAGTCATCAGTTCAACCTGTAGTATATAGTCATCGCCATACAAGCCTCTTGCTTGTATGGTAAATCTTCCACCTCGTCACACAAGCTCCAATTGCTTATGTGGAATATGATGAAGTATGCCTATCATCAAGAAGTATGCCATGTAGTGTAGTTCAAAATTAATTGTTACTATCCTATGGCGTTGTTTATTATTTCACACAGAAAAACCAGCACTCCGCATCCAATGGCATTCACAGGAGTTGATATATAAATAAAATTGCGCAGCCAACTCATCAAGGTTTACCTATTTGTCGGGCACGCAAATAATTTCTTTACTCAACAGCTAATCCATTTTTCCTGTTCAACACATGTATATATATGCAGAACAAGCTAATAATAATATTTCTAGCAAACTATTATTTATTTCAACACGTGTGTATTTTTAACTAAGCGTATACATGATAAAAGGAATATTTTTATCATCAAAAATATTTATTCGACACATGTGTATTTTTAACTAAGCGTATACATGATAAAAGGAATATTTTTATCATCAAAAATATTTATTCGACACATGTGTATTTTTAACTAAGCGTATACATGATAAAAGGAATATTTTTATCATCAAAAATATTTATTCGACACATGTGTATTTTTAACTAAGCGTATACATGATAAAAGGAATATTTTTATCATCAAAAATATTTATTCGACACATGTGTATTTTTAACTAAGCGTATACATGATAAAAGGAATATTTTTATCATCAAAAATATTTATTCGACACATGTGTATTTTTAACACTTCATATTTATCATAAAAATATAGTTTTCAATGTCGATTCATTTTATTTTTAAAAGATGATAACATTCAACACATGAACTTCAACTCAATGAATGAATTGGAATTCAACACATGAATATACTATATAGTTTGTATATATATATATATAAATATGATTTTTATTACTAAAGCCATTTGTTTAAATTCAAATAATATTCAACACATGAATTTCAACTCAACGAATGAATTGCAACTCAACACATGAATATTCGATATCGTTTGTATATATATATAAAAATGTGATTTTTATTGCTAAAGCCATTTGTTTAAATTCGAATAATATTCAACACATGAATTTCAACTCAACGAATGAATTGCAACTCAACACATGAATATACTATATAGTTTGTATATATATATAAAAATGTGATTTTTATTGCTAAAGCCATTTGTTTAAATTCGAATAATATTCAACACATGAATTTCAACTCAACGAATGAATTGCAACTCAACACATGAATATACTATATAGTTTGTATATATATATAAAAATGTGATTTTTATTGCTAAAGCCATTTGTTTAAATTCGAATAATATTCAACACATGAATTTCAACTCAACGAATGAATTGCAACTCAACACATGAATATACTATATAGTTTGTATATATATAAAAATGTGATTTTTATTGCTAAAGCCATTTGTTTAAATTCGAATAATATTCAACACATGAATTTCAACTCAACGAATGAATTGCAACTCAACACATGAATATACTATATAGTTTGTAGATATATAAAAATGTGATTTTTATTGCTAAAGCCATTTGTTTAAATTCGAATAATATTCAACACATGAATTTCAACTCAACGAATGAATTGCAACTCAACACATGAATATTCGATATAGCATATGTAAATAATTTCAATGAAGGAAAATTATTCTAACACATAAATATTTCAGAAAATTTCGGCAGCATAATGGCAGGGTAGTTAAAACCGGGACCGTCCCTAGTACGGCTCCTCGCTCTACCTTAAAACCTCGCGGTTTTTGACAATGGGGATCATGCATCTAGTTCGCACGCAGGCGGCATGTTTTATTTTCAATTCCACAATCCTATTCTATTTTGTTTCAACCACAAGAGGGTATTTTTCAACCACAAAGGTATTTTTCAACCATAAAGGTATTTCTCAACCATAATATCAACCACAAACAATTATTTCCAACCATTCATCAAACCATATGATATCACGTCAATCACAAGCAATAAATATCGTCCATGGTCTGTGGACGAGGGGAGTATATATATATATATATATATATATATATAATAATTCACTTGCATTTCATCACAATTCAAAGCATATATGTTTCAAACAACGCTTGTATAATTTATACATCGCTAATATAACTTATACAACACATGTACATGAGGTATACAATGCGTATATAATTTACACTTCGCTTATATAATTTATACAACGCGATTACATTCACACAAATAGTTTAGATTCCTCACATTGGTTCTTGCGGTGCTAAAAATCGTAGGAAGGTCAGAAAAATCCGCGGCTTCTTCTAGAATGTAGAGAGCCTCCTTGCGGTCACGGTGTCTCCTGTTTCATCGAATTTCGTTGAAGAACGAAAAAGATATTATTTTTCAAAGTTTTGCAATGCTTTAAAGTGTTAAAACAGTTTAAATTTAAATAAGCCGTTAGTTTACAAACCTGTTCAATTCTAGGTTTTGATTTTTCTTTTGATTCGTAGCTCTATAGGACGATCAGGCTGTTGGACGTCGTCGAGGGAGGAAAGAGCTTTCCGGCGGCGGTTGTCTGAGGTGGTGCGACGGCGAATCCAGGCGGCGGCGGCTCCAGGAAGACGACGACTTTGAGGCGCTAGAACTCGTCGACGGCGGCTCTGTTGGTGGCGAGGCTAGGTCGGATGTGGAGAGGGGAGTACGGCGAGCAAAAGCCTCAACAGTGGTCGGCGGCGAAACGGCCTGTGGCGATCGGAAAAAGGAGGGGAAGCGAGGAGCTACGGGAGTCGTTCGTTTCGTCTGGCGGCTTAGGGTTTTTAGGTTTTTTTTTTTTTAAAGAAAATTTCCTATTGGCCGATATTTATAGAAAATTTTTAAATAGTGTTTTTGCAAACGGACTCCTTTTTAAACCCAACGACTGTCGCCCCTAGTTAAATACCCCCATTCCGGACACAATGGGATATGTTTCGTTGGCCATTTCGACTGTTACAGTCAGTTATTTTTCAATTTAAAATATAAAACATTCGATATTTAATTTAAACGTACATTTCAATTTGCCAGGGCCACAAACTGAATCGAAAAATTCCAGAAAAATAAATCTAGCTTTGTTTTGACGATACGGTCCTAACAAAACCAGTTTCGTCGAATTCTGAGCTCGTTTGAAAAACGGCCATTTTTAGGTCGACCCATTTTAACAGAATTTGACCAAACACGTTATCTTTTGCCCCGCTCACATACTAGCTTCAAAAATTATGAAATTTGAAACTTAGCAATAATTTGACATCCCGGACCCAACAAAAGTGGTTTCGTCAAATTCCGAGGTCGTATGCAAAATCTCAATTTTCAAGGGCTATATATATTATATAGCGACCTTTCTGAAAATTCGTTTGACCATAACTTTTGATTTCCGTTATGAAATTTCGATTTTTCAGATTCGTTAGAAAGGTGTTGATAAACAGATTTAAATATTTTCAGTTTCGTTAAAATCTGTTATATTTTCCACCCGGTACAGTCAGACAAAGTTTGTATTCAAAATTTCAAACTGCCCTACCATACCAAATTCTATATTTTATTGAAATATGCTATTTCAATCATTCAAATTTCCTGGTAATAACCTAATAAAAAAATTTTAAACTGGTTCACATTTTCCGGGTTATTACAATCTCCCCCACTTAAAACTTTTCGTCCTCGAAAAGGAAATAACAGTTAAGCAGGAAGTAAAATGTAAATGCAAAGTATTGTAAAGGTACCTTGCACCGGAGTTAGTCAGAGATGTCCACTCTGCATTTGGGATAGGCTTGTTTAATGCTTTCCTCAGTCTCCCAAGTACAGTCTCTAGGATCACTACTCCATTGCACTTTGACTAAATGAATCTTTTTCCTCCTTAGCTCTCTAGTTTCTTTGCCAACTATCTTTAATGGATCTCTCTTGAGTGCTAATTTTGGAGTTATGTCAATATCCTGTTGCGCTGCTTCTTCTACAACAAGATCTGGATCATGAACATGTTTTCTGAGTTGAGATACGTGGAACACATCATGTACACCAGGCAACCAATTAGGTAATGAAACCCTATATGCCAGAGTTCCAATCCGCTCAAGTATAGGAAAGGGACCAATAAATCTCGGTGCCAACTTCCCAGTCTTGCCAAATCTGATTACTCCTCGCATTGGAGAAACTCTTAAATAAACATAATCGCCAACGGCAAACGATATATCCCTTCTTCTCGCATCTGCATAACTTTTCTATCGGCTCTGTGCGGTTTTCAATCGCTTCTTAATGAAATCGACTTTATCCGATGCTTCTTGAATCATATCGGGCCCTAACACAAGTCTGTTGCCAGGTTCTACCCAACATGCGGGAGATCTACACGGTCTACCGTACAATGCTTCGAATGGAGACATTCCCAAACTTGCTTGGTAGCTATTGTTGTAAGAGAATTCTGCTAAATGTAAATGATCTTCCCACGAACCTCCAAAATCAATAACGCAAGCCCGCAATAGATCTTCTAAAATTCTATTCACCCGCTCAGTTTGGCCGTCTGTCTGAGGGTGATAAGCGGTGCTTAGATTCAATTTGGTTCCCAATTCTGCCTGGAAGGCTTCCCAGAATTTGCTAGTAAATAGGGGATCTCTATCGCTGACTATATTGAGTGGTACTCCATGAAGTTTAACAATTTCTTTGAAGTAAATCTGTGCCAGACTTTGAGCCGTTCTGTTGGATCGGACAGGTATGAAATGGGCAGTCTTCATGAAGCGATCTACGATTACCCATATACTGTCGTTTCCTTTTCTAGTTCGCGGCAGGCCATCGATGAAATCCATCGAAATTTGTTCCCACTTCCATCCAGGAATTTCTAATGGTTGTAATAATCCAGCTAATTTCTGCTGATCACTCTTAACTAGCTGACAAGAGGGGCATCTGCTAACATATAATGAGATATCTCTCTTCATTGACCTCCACCAGAATGTGCGTTTGATATCGTTATACATTTTGCTCACACCGGGATGGATACTTAATTTAGATTTGTGGCACTCATCAAGTATTTCTCTCCTGAGCTCGGGAAGGTTTGGGATGCTGATTCTACCCTTTAATCTTAGAACTCCCTTGTCATCGAGTCGAAAACTTGTGGATTCACCTCCTTTGATTCTTTGACTGATTCCTTGAATAAATTCATCGTCTTTCTGAAGAGTCGAGATCCTGTCTATTAATGAAGACGTGATGACAAAACTGGCGATGATTTCATTCTTTCTGCTGAGCGCATCTGCTACAACATTGGCTTTCCCTGGAGTGTATATAATTTCAAAATCGTATGCTGCAAGGAATTCTAACCAACGCTGTTGTCTCAAGTTTTGATCTTTCTGGGTGAACAGGTATTTCAAGGATTGATGATCGGTAAATAGTTCGAATTTCTCGCCCAGTAAATAATGCCTCCAGATTCTTAAAGCAAACACGATAGCTAATAACTCAAGATCATGAGTAGCATAGTTTCTTTCATGCGGCTTTAGTTGACGGCTGGCATAAGCGATCACTTGGCCTTTTTGCATTAACACCGCGCCTAGCCCTCTAATAGAAGCATCTGTCCATACAGTCAAGTCTTGGTTACCTTCTATTATTGTCAATACCGGAGCAGTTGTCAACTTCAGTTTTAGCCCTTGGAAAGCTTCTTCACATTCGGGAGTCCATTTGAATTTCTCATGCTTCTTTGTAAGCTTTGTCAATACTCCTGATATCTTTGAAAAATCCTAAACGAATTTCCGATAGTAACTAGCCAATCCAAGGAAACTTCGAACTTCTGTGGGAGTAGTGGGTTGTTTCCAGTTTTGAATCGCTGTAATTTTGCTTGGATCTACAGCAATTCCTTCTTTTGATACGACATGGCCTAGGAATTTGACTTCATTCTGCCAGAAGACACACTTAGAAAATTTAGCTTTCAAGACATTTCTTCTCAGAATTTTCAACACTTGTTCTAAATGTTTTGCATGCTCTTCTTCCGACTTAGAGTAGATTAAAATGTCATCGATGAAGACTAGAACAAATTTATTCAACACACCACGGAACACTCTGTTCATAAGATCAACGAAGTATGCCGGAGCGTTGCACAAGCCGAACGGCATTACTAACCATTCGTAGAATAAATCGGGACCCCTGAAGGCTGTTAAAGGAACACAGTCTTCGGCTATACGCAATTGGTGGAAACCTGTAGCTAGGTCCATTCTGGAGAATACTGTTGCTCCATTTAATTGATCTAACAGATCGTCTATTCGGGGCAAAGGATATTTGTTCTTTAGTGTTTGTTTATTGAGATCCCTGTAATCAACACAAAGTCTTAGAGTACTGTCTGATTTCGGGACAAATACTACTGCGGCTCCCCATGCTGAAAAGCTTGGTCTGATCAGACCCTTCCAAAGCAATTCTCGGGTTTGACTACTTAGCTCTTCCTTTTCTTTCGGAGCCATTCTTCTTATTGGATGTACTACTGGTCGAGCGTTAGGAATTAGATCTATCCTAAATTCAATTTCTCTTTGCGGCGGTAAGTTTTCTACTTCTTCAAACACATCCGCATAGTTTTTCACGGCCGGTATCTTTTCTATCGAAGGGGGAATAACTTCTAAAGAAGACCAAAATTTTGTTCTATTAATTTCTGAGCCATGACATGGTATATATATAGGTCCAAGCTTCGTTTCGACTTTAACGATTCTTTCGGCACATCGAACTTCGGCCTTATATTTTGTCAACCAGTCAAGTCCCAGTATAACATCAAATTCGGAAAGGTCCATAAAAATCGAATCAAAGGAGAACTTATAGCAAGAATAAGCGATAGGCACCCTACTGTATGAACTGAGACCAACTGAACCTCCTATCGGGTTTTGTACTTTGATTGGTTCCTTAAGTTTTCTTCGTTTCAATTTTAGTTTGTTAACAAGGATACCAGATATGAAGCTACGTGATGCACCAGTATCAAAAAGTACAGAAACAGGAATATTTTTGATAGTAAGGGTACCTCCCAAGACATCGGGTTTGCCTGATCCATCGGTGATAGCTGGCGGGGTATTCCCGTCATAAACATGGGCCACTTGTGCGCTCTTCTTCAGAGGGCAGTTCCTGCTGTAATGCCCCTTCTTGTGGCAGTTGTAGCATTCGGCTGAGTCATTTGCCTTTGGCTTCTTTGGGGCTTTGCATACATTAGAGAAATGACCGGGCTTCCCGCAATTGTAGCAGTTTCCTTTCGGGATCTTTGCGGGTTTTTGAGTAGCGGCCGCGGTAATGCTAGATTCGGGTTGGTCTGTTGAAGCCTTGCGCTTATTCCCTGCTTGGCTTTTAGCGCGGTCTTGGCTAGCATGCCTCTCATCCATGTCTTCGTAGTTGCAAGCCATCTCTACTAGTTCTGTAAAAGAGAGTTTGATGTTGCTCATAGCTCTATCGTGATACTTGCATTTCAGCCCAAATATGAATCTCTTATTCTTGGCTTTGTTGGTTAAAATCAGTTCTGGAGCATAGCGCGATAGCTGGGTGAACTTATTTAGATAGTCCTGAATAGAGAGGTCTCCCTGCTGGAGATTAGCAAATTGCTCCCGCATCCTCTCTAGAGCTTGTTCCGGTACAAACTTCTCATTGAATAAAGTCTTGAACTGCTCCCAAGTCCGGATAGTACCAGCTGCATCCCCAGAGGTAATGGCATCCCACCACAGCTCTGCCTCTTCCTGAAGGAGCCAAATGCCAAGTCGGGCTTTATTGTTAGTTCCCATACCCATACCTTCGAAGATTTTCTCACAGGTTTTCAGCCAAGCGATAGCTTCGGTCACTGTGCCAGTGCCAGTAAAAGGTTTCCCTCCAAGATTTCTGTACCTCTTAGCTACTTTGTCGAGCTCAAAGTCTTCTGGTGCTGGTGGCGGAATGATAGGACCTTCCACTACTACGGGGATATTTCCCCGTCCTCCTGCTGCATCTCCTCGGCCTCCACGGCCTCCTCTAGCTGCTGCTCCACGTGTAGCCATCTAAGAGTACTGTATAAGCAAGAAAAAGAGTCAAGCTCACAGATTTGATAATTTTCATAAATGATAAAGCAAGAGAATACAAGGAAAGATAATGATGATGTACTGATCAAATTGTTTTGCTAATCTGCTTAGCTCATTCTAGGACATTGCTAATCCTATCTCTAATGAGCTACTCGCATTAGAACACTACTGATTCTATTCTGACGAGGTGTTTAATGTGTTAGATCCCGGAACTAAGGTTAACCAAAGCTCTGATACCAACTGTGACGATCCCAAAATCCAAGGGGCGGTATTAAGGATAATCATTAGGAAATAACACATTAATCATCATAGCAGAGTACAGATAATAGCAGAAACAATAAATAAAATACTTTTACATGGATATGACAGCGGAGTCACAACATGTAGGAATATCAGAATAGCATAACGTGGGATATACTTAGTAAAAGAAAGGGAAGTGATCAGTCATCATCGCCAGAGGCGGAATACATACATGCAGTGATATAATAAGAGTATCAGTCTACATCGCCGAAGGCGGAATACATATGCATATAGTGAGAAATACGGAAAGTAAATCAGTCTGCATCGCCAGTGGCGGAATCATAATATAAATACAGTAATGGCGGAAAATATCTAAGTCATCTCTATGAAGTCAGCCTCGCCATGAGCCAAAAGTGCACGCTATGCAGCAGTGCAGAACAAAAAACCACCTGTCACCTGTGTACTAGGCTGCCCGTGTGAAAATAAGGGCACCCGCGTTTGCAAAGTGAAACAAACAACGAGTCAGTCATGGGGACTGGTATGAGGAATCTACTTAACAGTTAAACAACAGTAAATAGCAAATCATAGGACCACGCCACTTTCGCGGAACGGGTTTACTCCAGTGATTGCTAGTGCATTTAAAACAAAGTAAATTCTTTTTAAAACAACGCAATGTTTTTAGAAAGAATGAAGCCGTTATAAGACTCAAGTCCCATCACACAATGCAACGTAAACCGGAGGATAGAGTTTTACCTTATAAGGGCCAAATATGCTTGATACGTACAAAGCAAAATCATTTGATATTATTACTAGTGCATATATGTTTCAAAACGAATAGCATCATAAATATCAATTATAGACGGCATAGCTACCATATACTATGTCGCCATACTAGTTCTACAATCAAATCCGTCATTTCGTTTTTGAAATTGGATTTCCTTCATGAGTCGAGGCAAGGGGCAAGCTCCTCTCCGCTTCGAGACACTCTAGCAAATGCCTCGGGACTACACACTCTGGGTAACCCCTGGATGCTTCAGGGCTGGTCCTCACTTACGTTAGAGGATTGGCAATTCCTGAACACACGTTTCCCGGTCCTTACAGACCTATAATCGAGGCGCCTCGCATTCCAACAACCACAAAGGTGAAAAATAGATATATATGTCAGGGCTGGTAAGTCACTGACACCACCATAGCTAGAAAGAAACGCCGTGCTCTCCCTGCAGTCCGTATCCCGTTTTTAACTCATACCGGGGTGTGAGGCTCGCGAATCTACGAAATACACAAAGCTAGGCCACGTAGACCTTGCTTTGATCATCATCCACAAGACTTTGCTTTGCAACAGAAGCCTTGATCTCAGCATCTTGGTATGCCACATAGGCAGTCCACTCCATACGATTGATTTCTATCGATATATAACCCCTGAGCTCGTACGTCTCAGAGAAGGGCGTTAAGCAAAAGAATAAATTCTCCGCCGCCAAACAGATATATATATATTTAACAGAGATCAATCAGTACAGAACAAAATCCAATGTAAGACACACAGTCCATTTACAAGTCCGTCCTGGGTCTGAACGAAACCGGAGGCGTCAAATTCCTCGTATATCCGTCCAATCAACACATACGTTCAGACGGCTACTACTTCCGTCCCCTTCCGGTAGCTACTCCGGTTAGGAACCTCAGTAGCGCCCATCCAACCGATACGAAGATCGTCGGTCTTGAATCGTCTTTGCATTTTCCAATTCGAATCGCTCGATAAATTATTTGAAATGAGGGTTAGCTCGGCCTTTTCAAATAATTCACGTCATTAGAATTTAAATCGATTCATTTTAGGGTTGTATTATTCGACATCCATCTTTCGGTTCTTTAGTGTTATTTTCATGTCATACACATACAACCATCAAATATCAAACAATTCAAGCACAATTGGTTTATTTGCAACCTATGTTGCTTATAATATTTTATAACGATTTTTCGCCATTTTTATTTATTTAAAAATGGCCAAATTCAATTAAACGACCTTTCAGGTCGTGACGTGGCACTGGCGCTGTTTTTCTCCTAATTTGTTTTACACATATCGGAAAATCTAACCGTTGGATTTCTACAAAGTCTATCTCAGTGGGAAGATATTCCCAAAGCGAACCCAACGGTTCCAGTTTCGTGAGAATCCGACGGTCGGATCTTCCACACTAGTCGTTTGAAGTTACGGTTTCAAAATTCGAACTGCAGCATCGTTATTCGATTAAATTTAATTATATTTATATTTATATATAAATATAAACGATTCTGGCGCTGTTTTTCTTCAGATTTGAATTAAACACTCCGGACAATCCAACCGTTGGATTTTTACAGGGTTGGTGCCGTTGGAAAGATATTTCCAAGGCGAACCCAGCGGTTGCGGTTTCGGGAAAATCCAATGGTCGGATTTCTCGTACTAATCGTTTCAAATTACGATTCCGAAACGCGAACTGCACGGCCTCTATTCCTTTTAATTATATTTATATTTATATATATAAATATAGTTCATTCCATAGTTCCAAATATAGTTCATTTAATATTTTCAACTTCGTTTTCACTTCAAATATTTCACTAACGCCTTAATATTTCGAAAAATTTCGCCATAACCTCCTTTGTACGGGGAGGGGTTTGGAAATTTATTGGGCCGTATTAGGTACCCAATAAATCCTAAAAAGCATTCACATATTTTTAGTGATATATTTTGGTGTTTACGGGGGAGCATGTACTGATAATCACTCCAGAGAATAAATTCCCATCACCCCGTTTCCGGGTGGAAATAAATAGTCCATGTGCCGTAACTAATAACTAGAGCGACGTGATTATTGTCAACTCTAGACCCGTGTGGGGTTTTTATTAATCTGGCAATTTATCGTTATAATTTATATAGTCCATATCAGTCATCAGTTCAACCTGTAGTATATAGTCATCGCCATACAAGCCTCTTGCTTGTATGGTAAATCTTCCACCTCGTCACACAAGCTCCAATTGCTTATGTGGAATATGATGAAGTATGCCTATCATCAAGAAGTATGCCATGTAGTGTAGTTCAAAATTAATTGTTACTATCCTATGGCGTTGTTTATTATTTCACACAGAAAAACCAGCACTCCGCATCCAATGGCATTCACAGGAGTTGATATATAAATAAAATTGCGCAGCCAACTCATCAAGGTTTACCTATTTGTCGGGCACGCAAATAATTTCTTTACTCAACGGCTAATCCATTTTTCCTGTTCAACACATGTATATATATGCAGAACAAGCTAATAATAATATTTCTAGCAAACTATTATTTATTTCAACACGTGTGTATTTTTAACTAAGCGTATACATGATAAAAGGAATATTTTTATCATCAAAAATATTTATTCGACACATGTGTATTTTTAACTAAGCGTATACATGATAAAAGGAATATTTTTATCATCAAAAATATTTATTCGACACATGTGTATTTTTAACTAAGCGTATACATGATAAAAGGAATATTTTTATCATCAAAAATATTTATTCAACACATGTGTATTTTTAACTAAGCGTATACATGATAAAAGGAATATTTTTATCATCAAAAATATTTATTCGACACATGTGTATTTTTAACACTTCATATTTATCATAAAAATATAGTTTTCAATGTCGATTCATTTTATTTTTAAAAGATGATAACATTCAACACATGAACTTCAACTCAACGAATGAATTGGAATTCAACACATGAATATACTATATAGTTTGTATATATATATAAATATGATTTTTATTACTAAAGACATTTGTTTAAATTCAAATAATATTCAACACATGAATTTCAACTCAACGAATGAATTGCAACTCAACACATGAATATTCGATATCGTTTGTATATATATAAAAATGTGATTTTTATTGCTAAAGCCATTTGTTTAAATTCGAATAATATTCAACACATGAATTTCAACTCAACGAATGAATTGCAACTTAACACATGAATATACTATATAGTTTGTATATATATAAAAATGTGATTTTTATTGCTAAAGCCATTTGTTTAAATTCGAATAATATTCAACACATGAATTTCAACTCAACGAATGAATTGCAACTCAACACATGAATATACTATATAGTTTGTATATATATATATATATAAATGTGATTTTTATTGCTAAAGCCATTTGTTTAAATTCGAATAATATTCAACACATGAATTTCAACTCAACGAATGAATTGCAACTCAACACATGAATATACTATATAGTTTGTATATATATATATATATATAAAAACTTGATTTTTATTGCTAAAGCCATTTGTTTAAATTCGAATAATATTCAACACATGAATTTCAACTCAACGAGTGAATTGCAACTCAACACATGAATATACTATATAGTTTGTATATATATAAAAATGTGATTTTTATTGCTAAAGCCATTTGTTTAAATTCGAATAATATTCAACACATGAATTTCAACTCAACGAATGAATTGCAACTCAACACATGAATATTCGATATTGCATATGTAAATAATTTCAATGAAGGAAAATTATTCTAACACATAAATATTTCAGAAAATTTCGGCAACATAACGGCAGGGTAGTTAAAACCGGGACCGTCCCTAGTACGGCTCCTCGCTCTACCTTAAAACCTCGCGGTTTTTGACAATGGGGATCATGCATCTAGTTCGCACGCAGGCGGCATGTTTTATTTTCAATTCCACAATCCTATTCTATTTTGTTTCAACCACAAGAGGGTATTTTTCAACCACAAAGGTATTTTTCAACCATAAAGGTATTTCTCAACCATAATATCAACCACAAACAATTATTTCCAACCATTCGTCAAACCATATGATATCACGTCAATCACAAGCAATAAATATCGTCAATGGTCTGTGGACGAGGGGAGTATATATATATATATATATATATATATATATATATATATATATATATATATATATATATATATATATATAATAATTCACTTGCATTTCATCACAATTCAAAGCATATATGTTTCAAACAACGCTTGTATAATTTATACATCGCTAATATAACTTATACAACACATGTACATGAGGTATACAATGCGTATATAATTTACACTTCGCTTATATAATTTATACAACGCGATTACATTCACACAAATAGTTTAGATTCCTCACATTGGTTCTTGCGGTGCTAAAAATCGTAGGAAGGTCAGAAAAATCCGCGGCTTCTTCTAGAATGTAGAGAGCCTCCTTGCGGTCACGGTGTCTCCTGTTTCATCGAATTTCGTTGAAGAGCGAAAAAGATATTATTTTTCAAAGTTTTGCAACGCTTTAAAGTGTTAAAACAGTTTAAATTTAAATAAGCCGTTAGTTTACAAACCTGTTCAATTCTAGGTTTTGATTTTTCTTTTGATTCGTAGCTCTATAGGACGATCAGGCTGTTGGACGTCGTCGAGGGAGGAAAGAGCTTTCCGGCGGCGGTTGTCTGAGGTGGTGCGATGGCGAATCCAGGCGGCGGCGGCTCCAGGAAGACGACGACTTTGAGGCGTTGGAACTCATCGACGGCGGCTCTGTTGGTGGCGAGGCTAGGTCGGATGTGGAGAGGGGAGTACGGCGAGCAAAAGCCTCAACAGTGGTCGGCGGCGAAACGGCCTGTGGCGATCGGAAAAAGGAGGGGAAGCGAGGAGCTACGGGAGTCGTTCGTTTCGTCTGGCGGCTTAGGGTTTTTAGGTTTTTATTTTTTATTTTTTTTTAAAAGAAAATTTCCTATTGGCCGATATTTATAGAAAATTTTTAAATAGTGTTTTTGCAAACGGACTCCTTGTTAAACCCAACGACTGTCGCCCCTAGCTAAATACCCCCATTCCGGACACAATGGGATATGTTTCGTTCGCCATTTCGACACTTACAGTCAGTTATTTTTCAATTTAAAATATAAAACATTCGATATTTAATTTAAACGTACATTTCAATTTGCCAGGGCCACAAACTGAATCGAAAAATTCCAGAAAAATAAATCTAGCTTTGTTTTGACGATACGGTCCTAACAAAACCAGTTTCGTCGAATTCTGAGCTCGTTTGAAAAACGGCCATTTTTAGGTCGACCCATTTTAACAAAATTTGACCAAACACGTTATCTTTTGCCCCGCTCACATACTAGCTTCAAAAATTATGAAATTTGAAACTTAGAAATAATTTGACATCCCGGACCCAACAAAAGTGGTTTCGTCAAATTCCGAGGTCGTATGCAAAATCTCAATTTTCAAGGGCTATATATACTATATAGCGACCTTTCTGAAAATTCGTTTGACCATAACTTTTGATTTCCGTTATGAAATTTCGATTTTTCAGATTCGTTAGAAAGGTGTTGATAAACAGATTTAAATATTTTCAGTTTCGTTAAAATCTGTTATATTTTCCACCCGGTACAGTCAGACAAAGTTTGTATTCAAAATTTCAAACTGCCCTACCATACCAAATTCTATATTTTATTGAAATATGCTATTTCAATCATTCAAATTTCCTGGTAATAACCTAATAAAAAAAATTTAAACTGGTTCACATTTTCCGGGTTATTACACATTCGAAGTTGATTTGGGAATTTCTCCAAGCCCTAGTTTTTCCATCGGCCGCCATTATCACTTCAGAAAGAAAGGGACACACACACGGGCTCAACAAATAAACAAAGTGGACTGCCCATATTTTAAAAGGGGATGACCCTTGTTTAAATTCTAGGGTTATATAAACTAGGGCTTGCTTTATTTTTATTGTATATTGTTTTTAATTTTGTTTTTCCTTTTGTATTGTTTTTTAATTTGTGTTGCCAAACAATTCTGAATAGTTCTAGAGTCTGTAAATCTAGGTTTACAGGGTCATAATCAGGAAAATCTGGTCTAGGGAATATAAACCAGTCTAGGGTTTTGAGCATAGGGTTAGTACAAGAGCAGGAAGTGCGAGTTTACAGTGTTTGTAAGCGGGATCTATTATTAACACCTAGTAGAAACCTTAGGAATGCAACAGTAGGTAGAATTTTGCCGAATCTGGGTATCTCTTTGTGTTATTTACTTTCTGTATTTTTATATCTGCTGCATTATGTGATCTGATTATTATTTCAATATCCCGTCAAATTATAACTCTATAAAGATTTGTGATAAACCCTGTTCACCCCCTAGGCTTAATCTAGATCCAACACATATTTCACTGATCATTAATATATGTGATGTTAATGTCAATACATAAATATGTATTGAGAATAGTGTATTGGGTAGACCTAACATGAGAAAACTTCATAGAGCATGATTAATAGTGTCATAAGTAATTCTCATAGTGACAGTGATGTAATGGTCCTCAAACATGAAATCATTATATATTTTATTCGAGGATATTTCTATTTCGATATCATCAAAAGTTACTTTTAACAGATAGATGATAAAGGTGATTGTTGAATACATCTTGAATTGATTAAATAATATGAATGATAAAGATGGAATTTAACCCTACAATATAAGTAGTGATATCCATGGGCCTCTTGATCGAGTAAGATTATAAAATGCATGGTCGTGCTCAAATATTGATTTGTTTTATATAATCTACTCATAAATTAAGAAAAAAGGAATAAATTATAAAGAGGATGATATGTTCCATGCCTCGGGTTTAATCTTGGATATAATGGTTAAAAGGGTTAAATTATGTTAAAACGCTGGTTATAGAAAGGTTGTATCGAATCGTTGATTTTATTATAATTTGGATAACAACAATGTATTACTAGATGTTGCTCATTTAAATACAATTCAAATTATTGTCGACATTGTAATAACCTGTAGGGTCACACAATTAGAACGTTTAAAGGGGGGAGAACCATTTTTACGAAAAGAAAATATCAAACGGTTGATATTTATTCGTTTGAAATGGTGTACCATGAAGTTCGTTCTCTCTTTAGGGGCTCTCAATTATTTTAGAAAGGGTGCCGACAATTTCTTCCATTACACACACAAAAAATCGAGATCCAAATAAAAGAGGAAAGGGAATTCACGTTTTAGCTTGTACCTCTGCTCTCCATCTTGAAATCGTTCGACGATCCCGAAGCAATGTTCGTGGACACCTGTAGAGATGTCATTGTTACCAGCAGCGTTTGCGATTCGAATCGATCAATTTCTCCAACAAGTCCATTGAAATTGGTACGTCTTCGATCAATTTATAAATTTATGATTAGATCCTGTTTGTCTGGGTTGTTAAATGGTTGAAATCCGCTGTCGATTCTCTCGAATACACCCTTCAATGGTATCGGAGCTGGGCTTGCGAAAATATATTTTGAGCTTTAATTCGGTTTTTGTATGTTTGATTTATTGCAAAAATTTGAATGTGTTATGAACGCTATTATAAAAGGCATGTAACATGAATTCATTTATAAGATGAAATTTGTTTTTTGATATTGGATACTGATTTTGTTTTAGACGGCTACTGACTACCCTGTTGGAAATCTGGATTGTTTTACTGATTTGGTTGGAAGTGTGGATTTCACTTGGGAACTGAAATTTCTGTTATTAAAAGAAATTTTAATATCCAATCTACCTTGATTGATGGTGTGATTTCTGAATTAATAACATTGGGTTTGTTTTTCTGTTATGATGATTTTTTTTAAAACATACATACACCGCTTATGCTCTCATATATGTGTATCTAAAATTGTATTTAGATCTGAATTTTATGAATATATTAAATTGGTAATCTATATGAATGATTACTATTGTTAATATAGATAAATGAATGATTTTGAATCATTGCAAAATTTAGAGTATTGGACTTGGCAGTGTGTTTTGGACTTGGTATTTAGAATAAAATGAATCTGCCACTTATATATGCACAGTATGTATATTTGAACGATTACATGAGACAAAATATCATGTTGATATATTTCTTATATATATATATATATATATATATATATATATATATATTGACATGTATATGCTGGAAGAAAGGGTTGAAATTTTAATTTGTACAAGTTAAGATTGTCACTTCCACAACAGTTTAAAATTGCAGCATTATTTTAGTGCATCTAGATCCTCTTTAACATGTTTTCTGTACCAGTTTGCAAAAGCTTTCATACTACATTGCTTTTGATATATAACTGTTGGGCTATAGCAGAGTTAATATATGAATTAAATTAGCTGCTGATGCTTGTAATGGTACTTGCTGCAAAATATTTGAAAGATAAAACTAGTATGATCCTTCTATGCTTTCTTGTTGTTTGTATATTCAAATCTATAGTCAGTGAAATGGCTTTAAAAGCAATTTTGTATTTTACTGCATAGTTATGAGCATGTGTCTATATAATTTGCACATAAATGTTATATCTGTGACTGGCCATAGAGATGATTCATATATACAATCTGTAATATAATGTTTACATTTTCATGAATACTCTTAGAATATAATGTATAGGCAGTTATGCACGATTTTGTATGTACTTCTTATGCCTAGTTGTATAATAATATAAAAATGGATTGTAATCTTATATACATGTTAGTACGTATAAAATTTTGCAGGCTGCATTTAAGATTTCACAAATGTTGTTTGTTTTAACTTATGCATGCACGTAAGCACATGAACTTTGCATGAATTGTTTCATGTTTCTCTTGCGGATATATATCTTAGTGCATATATAATGTGTATTTATTTATTTATTTTCAACACATGTCGGTTTTATGAAATGTATGTGTGTATTGTTAGTAATGTGTTCACAGATGTGCTATCCATAATATTGTATTCATTTAAATATATTTGTCTGGGTTTGAGATAATAAATTACCAATGTACTATGTAATAAACATGACAATTTTATAGCATGTGAATTGTGTAATTTCAACCAATGTGCTGCCATAAAATTATTAACAACATCCTTATAGATTATATAACACATAGTTGCAAACTTACAATAATAGAATCTCTCAAAATTGCATGTTTATATTAAGTCAAAGTGACGTCCTCCAAGAATAACACTTACTAGTGCCATAATCAATGGTTGTGGGATATGCCAAAGTATAAGCACACTGTTTATTATGGTTACATGCGATAGAGTAATTGTGATACTCAAATTGTTTATAGTTGGGTCTGACTTAATTAGGCTGCCATAATGAGATTATGAGCTTAGAGACAAAGAGCATGAAATATCCAATATTTAAAATGGACAAAAAAAATTCATTATGCTATCCACGAATTATATATATGATATAATTGACTTAAGATGTCTTCCTAAAAGATTGTGTTTTGGGGATTAGCCAAAACTAACTCAAGGCATGATTAGATATAGTTCTTGAATCACCTAAATAAATATATATATACGCACACTGGTATATATATATTATAAAGTAGAAGGATGTTGATTTGAGTGGAAGCATGTTTTACTTAATTTTATATATTTATATAAATTTGTAATATTCTGTATAATCTTTTATTGTCAAAATTTGTATATATTGTACATGTATGTTGCAATATCATTTATCATTATTTTATTATTTATTATCTCTCGTAGATATTAAATGGCAAGCAATACCAATAATTTTTCACTAAGAACCATCCTTGAAAATGATAATCTGAATGAATTTAGTTTCCCTGACTAACATCAAAAGTTGAGGATTTTCCTCAATCAAGAAAGAAAGCTATATGTACTTGATGGGCCTGTTCCAAAGGCATCACCAAGTACAACAACTTGTGCATAGATAAATGCCCATAAGAAGCATCAAGTTGATGCTCTTGATGTCAGCTGTCACATGCTTGCAACCATGACTCTAGGGCTTCAGAAGCAACATGAGTTGATGGATGCATATGAGATGATGGAGCACCTTAAGAAATTGTTTGAAAGCCATACTCGACAAGAATGGTATGACACAAGCAAGGCACTATATCACTGCAAAATGGGAGAAAAAGAACCCGTTGGTCCACATGTGTTGAAAATGATTGGATACATTGTGTATCTTGAAAGGTTAGGGTTTCCATTAACACCTGAAGCTTAAACCGGTCTTGTTAATCATTAAACAGTCACTATTCTCAATTTATGATGAATTACCTCATGAATAAAATAAAAAAACTTAACTGAGTTATTAAGCATGTTAAGAAATATTGAAAATAATATGAAGAAAGCATAACATGTTATCATGATGAAAAGGGGCTGCTAAAGCAAAGGGTAAAGGCAAGAAAAAGAAGCTTAAGAAGACTGTTGTCAAGACCAGTTTCAAGAAGGCATTGAATCCTAAAGGAGGGGTTCCAAAAAGGGCGATTGTCATTGTTGTGGAAAGTCGAGTCATTGGAAATGCAATTGTTACGCTTTTTTAGAAGACTTGAAAAAGAAGAAGGGAAATACGACATCACCCAAATCAGGTATAAATGTTATAAGTGTCAATTTATCTACTTCTACATCTTGGGTATTAGATACTGGATGTGGATCACATATATGTGTTAATTTGCCAGAAATGCAAAAGAGTAGAAATTTGGCAAAAGGATAAGTGGATTTACGAGTTGGAAATGGGGCAAATGTTAATTCATTAGCCATAGGAAGTTGTCGCTTATCCTTACAACATAAATACTAAGCGAATTAAATCTAATGGTTTAAATCCAACATACATTTGGCATTTTCGTTTAGGCCATATAAACAAGAAACGCATATCAAAACTCCATAAAGTTGGAATTTTGAATTCATTTGACTTCGAATTGTATGAAGAATGCAAAACTTGTTTATTAGGCAAAATGACTAAAGTACCTTTCATTGGGCACAGTGAACGGGCTAGTGATCTATTATGCCTTATACATAGTGATGTATGTGGACCAATGAGTACATCAGCTAAAGGTAGGTTTTATTACTTCATTAAATTTACCGTTGATTTCAGTAGATATTGTAATGTGTATCTTATGAAAAGCAAATCAGAATCCTCTGAAAAGTTAAAAGAATTTAAGAATGAAGTTCAAAACCAACTTGGAAAGAATATAAAGACTATTCAAACAATTCAAGGAGGAGAATACTTAAGCCTAATGACTATCTGAAAGAGTGTGGAATTGTATCATAACTCACTCCACTAGGAACACTACAATGGAATGATGTGTCCGAAGAAGAAATCACACCTTATTAGATATGTATGATCAATGATGAGTCATATAGATCTTCAATAAGCTTTTAGGGTTATGCCCATGAAACAGCTTCAATCATACTTAATCGTGTTCCCACTAAAATGTAACTGAAGGTGCCATATGAGATATGGACTAGGAAATATCCCAATGTGTCTTTTATGAATATTTGGGGATGTGTGGAGCTTGTTAAACGTCTTGCTTCTGACAACTTTAGACCCAAATCAGATAAGTGTTATTTTGTGGGATATCCAAAAGAAACAAAAGGGTATTATTCTACAAACCTTCTGAGAATAAGGTGTTTATTGCTCGAGCTAGTTTTTTTCTAGAAAGAAAACTAGTCTCTAAAAGTACAGATGGGAATAAAGTAGAACTAGAAGAAATTCAGGAACCATGAGATATTATTGAACATGAACTAGAAATTGAGCAAGAACTACAAACTATTATGGAAACTGAGCCTGCTCAATTTACACAAGATATCCGTAGATCTTGGTAGAATACGTTGTGAGCTTGAAAGATATTTCGGATTTCTTATGACTCAAACTGGAGATGTAATGCTCATAAATCAAGAAGAGCCCACTTCTTATCAAGAGGCTATGAATGGACCTGAATCAGAGAAATGGCTCCAGGCCATAAAATATGAAATGGATTTCATGTACGCTAACCAAGTGTGGAATTTGGTTGATCCACCTGACAGGGTAAAACCCATCGGGTGCAAGTGGGTTTTCAAGAAGAAAACTGACATGAATGGTAAAGTACAAACCTATAAAGGCCGATTGGTGGCAAAAGGTTTCAAACAAATTCAAGGATTTGACAACGATTAAACCTTCTCCTCGGGGTCAATGGTTAAATCCATTAGGATTATGCTTGCTATTTCAGCCCTTTACAATTATGAAATCTGGCAAATGGATGTCAAAAACTGCATTCCTTAATGGGAATCTTATCGAGGATGTGTACATGACCCAACCTAAAGATTTTGTCAATCCAAAAAATGCTAGAAATTATGTAAACTGCAACGATACATTTATGGATTAAAGCAAGCATCTCAAATCCGGAATTTTCATTTTGACGAAATAATCAAAGAGTTTGGCTTTATTAGGAATGAAGATGAACCTTGTGCATACAAGAAAATTAGTGCGAGTAATATTATATTTCTAGTATTGTATGTTGATGACATATTACTCATTGGGAATGATGTTATTTCATTACAAGCGATAAAGACATGATTAGGGGAAAATTTCTCCATGAAAGACTTAGGCGAGGGAACCTGTATCTTAGGTATCAAGATTTATAGAGATAGATTAAGAAAGTTGATCGGCCTAAGTCGGAGTACATACATTGACAAAGTGCTAAAAAGGTTTGGCATGTAAGAGGTAAAGAGAGGATAAGTACCCATGTCACATGGTTTAATACTCTCTAAGACTCAATGTCCTAAATCACCAGATGATAAGGAGCACATGAGAACGGCCCCTTATGCTTTGACAATTGGATCAATCATGCATGTGATGTTGTGTACTCTTTCGAATGTCTCATACGCTTTAAGTATGACAAGTAGATTCCAATCTGATCCAGGTGAAAGTCATTGGACAATGGTTAAGAACATCCTTAAGTATCTGAAAGGGAATAAAGACTCAATCTTGATATATGGAGGCGAAGAGGAATTACTGGTAAAAGGTTACAAAGATGCTAGTTTCCAGACTGATAGAGATGCCTATAAGTCACAATCAGGTTATGTGTTTTTCTTAATGGTGTTGTTGTGAGTTGGAAAAGTTCAAAGTAAGAAACAGCCGCTGATTCGACTATGGAGGCTTAATACATTGCTACTTCTGAAGCTGCTTAAAAGGTTGTTTGGATTAAGAAGTTCATCACTGAACTTAGTGTTGTTCCATCCATTATTGATCCAATAGATCTTTATTATGAAAACAATGAGGCCATTGCATAGGCCAAGGAACCTAAATCACATCATCGATCCAAACACATACTTTGGAAATACCATCTCATCCGTGAAATTGTTGACAAAGGAAATATACATATCTGCAAAGTACCAACAGATAATAATGTTACAGACCCATTGACTAAAGCTTTCTCGCAGCAGAAGAATGATAGTCACACTAGTTTCATGGGTATCGATACATGAGTGATTGGATCTAGTGTAAGTGAGAGATTGTTAAAGTTTGTGCCCTAGAGGCAATATAGTTAATGTGATTAATAACATTGTTGATGTTGTGTTTTATTTTGAATAAAAGATTCTATTATGTTATGTTTACCACGTAATATAAATATTAACATAATAGAAGTGCTTAAAATAATAATATAGAATTATATAGTTTTAAGTAAGTAACTTGAACATGAGATTCTACAATAAAATAGGTATTGTAATTCGTAAATGTCCCTAGTCAAGTTTTATTGTATATATAGAACAACAATGCAACATTGAGACTAGTATGTTGATTGACTGATGATCATATCTCATTGATCATTAACATATGTGATATTAATGTCAATACATAAATACGTATTAGAGAACAATGTATTGGGAAGAATCAATATGAGAAAACTTCATTGAGCATGATTAATAGTGTCATAAGGAATTCTCATAGTGACAGTGATGTAATTGTAGTAACCCGGATTTTTGAGCGGCTTTGGTTATCGACGTAAGCCCGACGTCGATAACCAAAACATCGAAAAATCCCGGTAATTAATGAAAGAAATTAGAAGGTGAGAATAGATAAGATAGAACTTATAGAATAGAAGAAGAAGAAGAACATCATCATCAGAGTAAACACGAATCTCACAGCGGAACGAATAAAATATAACATAACATATCTTTGAAATACAAAAGTTATGTATACAATAGCACTTATCAGAGTACAGCACTTACAACAACAGCGGAAATAATAATAGCTATAGAATCCTGAAGCCTCCTACTCCAAGCTCTCCAAGAGTATCTGTAAAATCCCGACTACTTGACTGCCCATACAAATTTAGGCACCCAAGAGTTTAGGGAAAACAACAAAATAAACTCCGGGTCAGTCATGGGACTGGTGTGAATAAACTCAAATCATTTAAACAGGTATATGATATCTCATAAGACCACGCCGCATAACGGAACGGGTTTTTCCCTTATGAGAATCCAAATAACTTTTCAAAGCAATATCATTCTGATATTATAATAATGTCTAAGTACAAATAAATATCAATCTAGCAGAAACGCTTGCATCTCACGTTACTACATATATAGTATACAATCAAAATCGCAAGCACGTATTGGATGATTGGATTTCCAACTATGACAAGGTATATAACCACCTTCCGATCAGTGTACTCTAGGAACGATACACTGGAGTTCAACAAGAACATCTTGCAACTCAGCCACACATGACCGACCACTCATTTCGCTTGAGTGTATCGAATGTACATCACCAACGGTTGGGATCAGCAACCGTTCCCGTATATATATGGGACAACATTGATAGATTTAAGAAACAAATGAATATTCACTAGATAGGTGATTATACACCCTACTTCGGTGCGACCGACTTAGCCATGTTGCCTGCCCGATTTCTGTCATTTACCGGATGATGAGGCTAGAAGCTACGCTTTATCATCACATCAGATTCACTTCGAATGCCACATTGTTAGGTCCATCGAAAATCACTAATTGATGTCTACAACAGTACATTACGTGTCAGCTAAAAGAAGTTTCCTTCTCCGCTTCCACTCTTGGTACGGTTGGAGAAATCAATGTACGTGACCTTTCTGGAAATACTCTGTCAGACATCCATCTTCATTCACTTAAAATGTCACATCGTCATACCCACCAAATCACAAATTGACTTATCCAAAAATAACACGGGTATACAGCTAAGAGAAACGAATTCCTCCGCCACCAAACGTGAATACGTTTGAACAGATCAACTTACGCGATCCATTTGATATAATCTGTCAGACCTTCGTCTATACAAGTTGTCCTGGGACTGGACAAACCGAAGGCACTATTCTGTAAACAGGATAGCCCTTGCATTTTACTCCGTCTTCAATTATCTTTGGCATATATGATTCGCGACGCTTATGCCAATACAGAGTGGTTCTTTGGATAAAAATCCAACCGGTCTCTCCATATTAACAACGTTAAAATGGTCAAAACTTCGATAGTCTGTGATTTAACCATCAAAGAAAAACAAGTGTGCAAACAACGATATTATTTCCAAATGGAAATTATATCGAACAAACATCATTTAACATAAATCTCTTTAGTTCATTTACTTATCTCCTGTTTCCCTATATTCTAAATTCTTATTTTTCTTTTATCAGAAAACATTTCTGATTCTCGTTTGGAAAACATTTCCAAAACTCTTTTACGATCAAACCTTACCATTTCTTAGTTAAGGAGGAAGTCACTCAAGTTGGGGTATAATTACCTCTCAGACCTTAACTGAACAACGTTATAACTTCGAAATGGTCAAAGTTTATCTTTTTATCTTTAACAACTTCTTTACGCCTTTCTCGGATCCAATTTTACTAATCTACTTCTATATTTAAAACATTGGTTATAACGATAACGTTATAATCCCTACTTTCGAATTATCTAACTTTAATTATAACTTCTATTCTTATTAGTGAATAATTAACCTAACACTTATTTATTTATAAATAAATAAATCTCTATTTAAACACGGGAAAGTAGAAGTACTTTCCTGAATTCGATATAATCGAATTCGCCGATTAACTCTCTTCGAGAAATCTCTATTTGATTAACTCTTCTTCGAATAACCTATATCCGTTTAACTCCTTCTCGAATAAACGATATTCGATAATCTCTCTTCGAATAACTAATATTCGATAATTCTTCCTTTTCAAATATCTCATATTTGAAAATCTCATTTCGATTAAACTAAAATCGATAACTTCCTTCGATGAAACTAACATCGATAACTTCTTTCGATGAAACTAACATCGATAACTTCTTTCGATGAAACTAACATCGATTTATTTAACTCGACGAACTTAACTCGACTAACTTAACTTGACTCGACTAACTCGACTTACTTGGTTCGACCAATTCGATTCGATTAACTAGGCCCGACTAACTCGACTTACTTGGTTCGACCAATTTGATTCGATTAACTAGGCTCGATTAACTCTATTGGTTTAACTCTAATCGATTAGTTCTATGGTTTAACCCTAATCGATTAATTCTATTTGACTAACCCTATTCGGCTAACTCGACTAACTTGGTTCGACTGACCAGGTTTGACTAACCTGACCCATTTGGTTTGACTGACCAGGTTTGGCTAACCTGAACCATTTGGTTTGACTGACCAGGTTTGGCTAACCTGACCCATTTGGTTTGACTGACCAGGTTTGGCTAACCTGACCCATTTGGTTTGACCACTGGGCTTGACTACTTGGTTCGACCACTTGGTTTGACCATTTGGTTCGAATACCATATTCGACTAACTCCTCTCGATTCATTAAAACCGATTAACTCATCTCGATTGACTAAATCAATTAACTCCTATCGATTAACTAAATCGATAAACTCCTTTCGATTAACTAAGTTTGATTTGCTCGACTCGACTGACCAAGTTCGACTAACTTGACCAGCTTGGTTGTACTGACCAGGTTCGACTAACTTGACCAGCTTGACTCGATTGGTTCGACTCGACTAGCTCGACTCGGTTGGTTTGACTCGACCATCTTGACTCGATTGGTTCGACTCGACCATTTCGACTCGGTTGGGTTCGACTAGCTTGACTAGTTTGGTTCGACTAGTTTGGTTTGACCACTTAACTAACTTGATTCGAATATTTATATCCGACTAACTAACTTTTCTTTTATTTCTATTTATTTCCTAAATAGATTTCCTTTTGTATAATCTATTTATTTTCCTAAATAGATTTTCCTTTATAACTCTAATTATTTAATCCCTAATTAAATATCCTTTATTCTATTTATTTAATCTAAATAAATATTCCTTTATTTCTAAATAAATAAATATCCATTTATAAAATCCTTCGATTTTATAAATAGATTCATTTTCAATATAAAAATATTGAAAATCCCCTTTTCTACATTTTCAGTGTTTTCTATTGTTTTTAAACAACCAACTGTCAATGATCAATATCATCCAAACATATACAATCAACAACAGATTTTATATCACAGTATATATCACAATATACAAATAACAGTAAAATAAATGTTGAGGGATCCAGTCGGATTCCTCCAACCTGTTTCCCTGCATCCACCGATGTTAAACAACGTATATAACATCACTTGCATTTCTAATGAAATACACTGATAACAAAATCACCGTTTAATAACGACATATATATATATGTAGATATATATATATATATATATCCATACTGTTTTCAATCAATTATTTAACAGTCCAATCTACAGTCCAATTTAACAATACAACTTAACAGTCCAAATTAACAGTACATAACTAGCAGTCAAATACAGAAATAAAATACAATTTATCTTAAAAATATAAGTTGAGGAGAGTTAGTGAGTTTTTACTCACAGTTGCGCGTTAACCGAAAAATATCGGTTTACGTTCGATGATTTGAATCGGACAATTTATTTTGCCATAAATTGTAACGAGCTCTGATGGACTTCCAGTCAGCTTCATTGTGAAGCTCTCGTCCATACGGTCCCAACGCAACTTACGGTTCTCGATTCTGACCTCGTATGACCAAGTTACAATATTACTAAGTTAATACACTTTTACGTTAAAATAAAAACTTAAAATTTTAAATACGTTGGGCCTCACCCCTCATTTTCCTTGAACCGGCCCATTTGTAAATCTCCAGGCCCAACAACCTTTACACAAAACCGAACCCGCTTGTGTTCATCTCCCCCAAATACACGATCATTTCCAGTAAATTACAATGGCCATTACGGCATCTTCAAACTCCAACCACTCCTCCCTTGCTCCACCGAATCCAAAACCCATTTCACCAACGTCCTCCTCTCGAGCTCCTCTTTCACCTAATACCCACATCGAGGAACTCGGTATCACCATTCTCGTCACGGTTTCACAGCAGGTCGCGACATCCCTGAAAACCCATCGACCCCTTTATACTCCGAATCCATCCACACTTTGCCACAAGCTGCTCCTCGACGTCAGGGACTCAAATACATGCGTCAAGAGATACCAAAGTCCTTCGGTTTTCGAGCGACATCAAGCCCTAGGGCTGCTATCAAATTTCGCCCATCAGAAATCCTGCGTCGCACTGTATAATCTTTGCACACAATCGAAACTGCTTCATCTCTGGATCCATACACCTATAACTTTGAATTTTCAGTAATTTATTTGATTTTCTAAGAATATTTGAAGAGGAAGACATTTCTGTAGAAAGCAAAAGAGACCATCGGCGCAAGATTGTTTGACCAGGAATTGTCAATTAGGTCTTAAGGATGGAAATTACTATTTATAGGCAAAAGGAAGAAAGATATCTTGGTAGATATTTTATTAAAATATTCAATTAAAATCAAATGCTATTTGTACTTATCTTCTAAAAATTCCTGTGACCACATACGATACCCAAAAATCACGAAAACTGGCATGCAGCTAGAGTTCGACATTACGGTTCCAACGAAAATGGTTTCATCGAATTCCGACTTCGTATGCTCACACAGCGTATTTTTAACTGTCAAAATACTGACTGTAATTCACTCTAAAAATCCGTACGGCCACACAGTGACTCTAAAAATCACGAAACTGGAAATCTAACAACTATTTGACATTGTGGATCCAACAAAACTGATTTCGTCGAATTCCGACTTCTTTGCAAAAGTGGCTATTTTTAACGCTTTAAATAGCCTATTTAAATATATAAATATATTTAAATATAATTGAATTAATTATTTAAAATTAATTATTATCGTATATGTTCACATATGATATCGTACAGCCCCAGAATATCATATCAGAGTTTTCAGCTTGATATTTCAGATTCCAGATTATCTCGATATTCAGTTCATACGGAAGATCCATTTATAACGTATATAAAGCATCGCAAATTATAAAGGAATTCCACAGCGACTTTTCTGAAATTTGATTTGGACGTAAATCAAAATCTATACGACGAAATCCAGATTTTTCTCTTCCACTAGAAAGATATACTCCACCGACTCCACACGTTTCTTGTTTCACAGAAATCCGGCTTAAAACGAATCTTGTACATTCAGTTGAAGTTCAAATCGCCAAATAGCGAACTGCAGCGCCATTTCGAGCTCGTTTATAAATATATTATAAACTATACGTTCAACTGTCGTCGATTCAATAAAAATCGTTATTATATTTCGAATCGAAACTCCACCAAATCTCGTATGCTATTCAATTCACACGATATTGTGAATTTCACTATTTTTGACTATTTCGACATTATAATATATTTTATTATATTATAATTATTAATTAAATATTCAATATTATTTAATTCACGTTCTCGATATCGATATTTAATAATTAAATAAATTAATTATTCAACAGCTAAAAATGCGGGTCACTACAGTAATGGTCCTCGGACCTGAAATCATTATATATTTTATTCGAGGATATTTGGGTTTTGATATCATCAAAAGTTACTTTTAATAGAGTAGACGATAAAGGTGATTGTTGAATACATCTCGAATTAAATAAATAATATGAATGATCTAGATGGAATATAACCCTAAAATTTAAGTAGTTATATCCATAGGCCTCTTAATTGAGTAAGATTATAAAATGCATGGTCGTGCTCAAATATTGATTTGTTTTATATAATCTGCTCACATATCAAGATAAAAGGATTAAATTATAAAGAGAATAATATGTTCCATGCCTTGAGTTTAATATTGGATATACTGGTTAAAAGGATTGTATTACGTTAAAACACCGGTCATAGAAAAGATTGTATCGAATCATTGATTTTATTGTAACCTCGGTAACAACGATGTATTACTAGATGTCACTCACTGTTTATAATTTAAATATAATTTAAATTATTGCCAACAGTGTAATAACATATAGGGTCACACAATTAGAACGTTTATGTAATAACCCGGAAATCCGAGCCAATTTAAAAATTTTATATTGGCAATTTTAGTGAATTTTGAATATTTAAAATGATTTATTTTAAATAATAACGACGAGAAATTTATTTTGAATAGAATTAGAACGTATATATCAATTTGAATCGTCGTTAGAATATAAATATTTATTTTTAATTATAAAAGGAATTGAAAATGGCGCGGTAGTTTTGAAAATTCGATTTCAAAGTTCAAATGAATGTACATGATTCAAATAAACCGGGATGTCAAGTTATTACTAGATTCCAATATTCATAATTTTTCGAATCAATATGTGAGCATGGCGAAAGAAAACGTGTTTTGACAGTTTCTGTCAATTTCGATCGACCAGAAAATGACCATTTTTCAAATGGTTTCAGAATTTGACGAAATTAGTTTTGTTAGGACCGTGTCGTCAATACGAAGCTAGAAATAATTTTTCGGGAATTTTTAGAGTTTGTATGTGGTCCCAATAAATTGAAATGTGTGTTCAAATTCAATATACATTGATTTATATTTTAATTTGAATGAAAACTGATTGTAACAATCGAATCGGCTCACAATACATATTCCATTGTGTTCGGAATGGGGGTAATTAGCTAGGGACGACAGTCGGTGGGCCTCGTTGGGTGGTCGAAATAAAAAGTCAACTTTTTGAAAGAAATAAAGTAAATAAATAATAAAATATATAAAACTCCCTCCCCCTTTTCATTCCCCCCCCCTGCGTTTATTTTAGTTCAGAAAAAAAGAAAGAAAGAAAATAAAACCCGTCGGATCTCGAAGTCGTCCCCCCTGCTGCGCTCCGCCACGTCGCCGCCAGGAAGACTGCCACCACCTCGACTCCTTCTCCTCTCTTCCCTCCCTCTCCTCTTTAACCCAATGTAGCCATAAAACACGCTCCCCCCCCACCCCAAATCGATCTGAAGCCCTAGCCGCCCAGTATCCCTCCGACGCCGCACAGCCGCGACCACCACAGCCCCCCCCCCCTCTCCTTTTTGCCACGAGCTGTAAACCCCCCTCCCCTCGACAGCAAGCTCCCCCGATTGAAAGTGGTGAGCGTTTACTTTAGTTTATTTTGTTAAAATAGTTATAAAAAAAAATCTCATTTGTATATAGACAGTTAGTGTTTAAAATACAGTTTTTACTTATAAAAATATGATTTTTATATCATAGAACGAATAAAAATATGATTTTTATTTATGTAGTGTAATAAAAATATAATTTTTATTATGTTACTAGCAAGATAAAAATATAATTTTTATCATGGAAGTAGCAGTGTAAAGGAGTGATTTTTGCATATGTAGCAGAGATATAAAAATACGATCTTTATATATAAAAATGTGATTTTTATATAGAGAATGGCGAGAGAAAAATATGATTTTTATTATATGAACACCGTTATAAAAATAGAATTTTTATCTATATAGTAGCGGTATAAAAATAGAATTTTTATCTACATAGCATCAATATAAAAAAAAGTGATTTTTATATACATAGCAACAATATAAAAATGCCATTTTTATATATGTAGTGAATACGGGCAACAAAAGTGACAAAAGGCGGACACAACAAGATTTTCTACATATGAAGAGTCGCGGCATTTGGTTTAGCTCTTGGGGAGAAATCCTCACTTTTAATTTGTTTTCTAGTTGAAATATATACTAGGATGCAGACGGTGCTTAGCAGCACCCAACACCCATCGTGCACAGACCATGATGGCTTGTTTGTTTGATTGATGTGTTGTGAAAAATGATTGTGTGTAGTGGAATGAAATAAATTATTTTATGGTTACAAATATAGTTTTTAACGTGTATATAAAATAAATAGTTATAAACAAATCGGACGATTTGTTTATGTACACACATTTGACTGATATGGATTGGGACGATAAATTTTACACATCGCCCAACTGCACAAATAAAACTTGTATTTGATTGTTTGAAAACCCCACACGGGTATTGGGATGAAATTGGCCATACACTAGTCCCAATAATTAGCTGTATGTCGATAGATTGTTTGACAGGCTATTATAAGCGTTAAATATTTATATTTAATGCTTATGCAGTTGTGTGGTGCACTCTGGATGATGGTTGATGATTAATCGTTGCTATTATATACATGTGTTGTAGGGAATCCATATAATTAACATTATATGGTAATTGATTGGGCCTCATTCCAATTTGGAAAATAAGGAATATAATAGAAAGAAATATTCATGTGTTGAATAGAACAAATATTCATGTGTTGAATAGAACAAATATTCATGTGTTGAATAAAAATATATATTCATGTGTTGAATAAAAAGAATATTCATTTATTGAATAAAATATATATTCATGTGTTGAATAGAATAAAAATTCATGTGTTGAATAAAATAAAAATATTCATGTGTTGAATAAAAATATAAATTCATTGTTGAATAAAATAAAAATATTCATGTGTTGAATGAAAATATAAATTCATGTGTTGAATAGAATAAATATTCATGTGTTGAATATAATATATATTCATGTGTTGAATAAAAGAAAATTCATGTGTTGAAGAAAATATTCATTTGTTGAATAGAATAACGAAGTTATCGAAATATATAAAGTCGTGTTGATTAGATATGCGTCATTTTGACGCGAATGATATTCATATCGATTATATTCATTTTTATAATGATTATAGAAAAGTAAGTGATTTCAAAATATAACGTTTTGAAAATATTATCATTTGTATATCGATGATGTGGAATATTCAATTTTGATTAGAAATTGAATATGAAGTTGAAATCGTTTCGAAAACGAATTTAAAACGATTTATAAAATACGTTTTAAAAGGAAATCGACGAAATATATAATATATATATATATTATATATATAATGGCCTGAATAGAACGCGCCGTGCCGCGGTAGTTCGCGAATTTCGACCATTGACTTTGAATTGACTTTACGGGAGATCCGACCGTCGGATTCTCCTGAAACCGGAACCGTTGGGTTTGTATCGAAAAGAGCTTTCCAATGAATATGAGAGATTTGAAATCTAACGGTTGAATTTGGAATTATGTCCAAATCAAATTTGGAAAAGGTCCTTATAAGTGTAGTTTGATGGCCATTGGTGGAAATCAACTGTACGGGCCTTGATAAAAATTTTAAAAATATTAATAATTTGTGTAAAATTATAAGAAATGATTTGGAAAGAATTGGGATGAAAAATTCCATATTTGAAAAGATAAAATAGATATTTATCGAAATGAACTAGTTTTGAACTAGAATTATAATCCATTTATTTTTTAAATAAATAAATTGGATTTGAAAGGGTTTTAAAAGTAACCAGAATTTCCAATAATTGAATTGGAATGGATTTGAATCGAAATTGTCTTTGGAATATTTCGATGTTGGATTTCGTGATTATACAGATATTGTTATGGAAATTTGAAAGATATATCGATATCGTTATTTCCAATACAATTTTTGTTGGTCGTAGAATTTGATATTGAATATAAGCCGATATATTTTCTATTCAGAGCCTTGTATTTAATATCAAATGTGATTTTGGGTTGTCGTGAATGGTATCTTTAATAATACTGTTCTTAGACCCAGCGGAGTTAAGAAAATCAGAAACTAACTGGAGATTAGTTAAGTTGAATGGTTTCCTGGGTATTGATCTGATGTTGGTTTCGGCCTTCGGGGTTATTACTTAGGGAATTGTTCACTTGCTAATTTACGTTTAAAGGCTGATGGAATGGAATGTGATTTCGGGTTTATAGTGAATCATGTTTTAAATGACATTGGTTCTTTAACCCAGTTAAAGATAGGATATGATTTCCCAAGTTAGACTAATCTTGATTTTTTGGGAAGATTAAAACCAAGTGGAGTTTTAATGAATCTTTAATTAGATTGAAATGATCGAGAATGGAGTATCACCAGTTTTGCTCCAGACGATAGTTAAATCTTTAATTAGATTTGAACGTGAAATGGTAATTGAACTTACCGATAACACTGTGGTGTTAGATATGAAGTATTACCAGTTTTACTTCATGGGATGAATAGGTTGGGATTGGGAAATTAAAACAAATGATTACTTCGGTAGGGTTCGTTAATCCCGACTAGTTTGGATAAACCATAATTTGGTTTGAATTGATATTCAAAAGAAGATTAAAGAATAAATTTAAAAGAATTTATCTTTGATAAAATTAATGGGAACCTTTCCCAAAGTATAAGAATATTTGAATAAAAGAATATTCTGAATTTGAATGAGGCGTATGTTGTGTTTGTGTAACACTTGTTTATTATATATGCGAGTTATTCAGAAAGACCGGGTTTATCCCATTCTGAATAACTGATTCGATGATGTGTCGAGGATGAAGACGGTGGTCGAAGACCGGAGGTCTTCACATCGTTTGGATAATTACAGATGATCTTGATTGGGTTGTACACCCAAGAGGAGGGAATCGGTTGGTGATCGTCTAGACGTACTTGGAGATCGATGGATATGCGAGGTACAAGGTGGCTCTAGTTTCGTTCAGACCCAGAACGAACTTGTAAATGGAATGTGTGTCTAACATTGGATTTTATTCTGTGTGATTGATTTCTATTAAATATATATCTGTTTGGCAGGGAGAATTTATTCTCTTGCTTAACGCCCTTCTCTGAGACGTACGAGCTCAGAGGTCATGTATTGATGGATATCAATCGCATGGAGTGAACTGCCTGTGTGGCATGCCTAAGTGGCAAATGATCAAGGCTTTTGTTGAAAAGCAAAGTCTTGTGATTGATGATCAAAGCACGGCCTGTGTGGCATAGCTTTGTGTAGCGTTGATTCGCGAGCCTCACACCCCGGTTATGATCCAGAAACGGGAGAGGACATCAGGGAGGGCATGCGTTTCCTTCTAGCTAGGGTGGTGTCAGTGACCTACCAGCCCTGACATTTATATTATTTTCACATGTGTGGTTGTTGGATTGCGAGGCGCCTCGGATATATTGGTGACTGTGTGGAGCCGATGGAGTCATTTGGCTCATTTACGCCCCCAAAGGGTGGGGAAACACAGTGTTCAGGCATTTTAATCCACATCGGTGGACCGGCCCTGGCGATCCAAGGGTCACTCGAGCTCTGATCCTGAGGCTCGGGCTAGAGAGTCTCGAATCGGTGAGGACTATCTTTTGCCCCGGTTAACAGATGGAAATCCAACTTCCAATACGTGACATTTGCAGTTTTGATTGTAGAGCCTAGTATTGGCGACATGATATATGGTACCCATGTCGTCTATGATTGATACTTATGATTGAAATTGTTTTGACACTATATACTTATAGTAATAATAAAAGATGAAATTTAGCGTATCAAGCATTCTTTAGCTATTATAAGGTAAAACCCTATCCTCCGGCTTGTGTTGCATTGTGTGATGGGACCTGAGTCTTATAATAGCTTCATTGTTCTTTATTTAGCATTGCACTGTTGTTTTATGCACTGGTGTTCTTAGGAGGAAACCCGTTTCGTGTTATACGGCGTGGTCCCATGGTTTACCTAACTTTAAAATAAAGATTAATAACTGTTTTAGTTCTCACACCAGTCACATGACTGACCTGGAGTTTATTATTTTAGCCTAAACTCTGGGTGCCCCTATTTTCCGCACGGGCAGCTAGTAGTTTTGGTTTTGCAGATTTATATTCACAGGATCCTGGTTTACAGCTGGAACAATACTCGGAAAGCTCTGTATCCGTGTATTACTTTCAGCTGTGTTTTGTTTTATTTTCCGCTGCAATGTAATGTAATTTAAATCTCTGATATTTTTCTGATGTATAATATTTATTCGCACTCTGTATATTCTTGTATTCTGATGGAATTGTTGTAATTGACAACGAAATGTTCTTCTGTTTGCGTTCTGATTCATCGTGTTCTCAAAACAATCAGGGGTTTCGAACGGTCTTGGTCGGTTTAGCGACCGATTCGGATCGAGCGAAATTCCCAATTGTCACAGCTTAAAAGGGGGCGAACCATTCTTAAGAAAAGAAAATTATCAAACGGCTGATATTTATTCGTTTGAAATTGTATACCGTGAAGTTTGTTCTCTCTTTAGGGGCTCTCGTTTATTTTAAAAAGAGTGTCGACCATTTCTTCCATTACACAGAAAATCAAGATCTAAATAAAAGAGAAAATGGAATTCACGTTTTGGCTAGTACCTCTTCTTTCCATCTCAAAATTGTTTGACGATTTCGAAGCAACGTTCGTGGACATCACTAGAGACGCCATAGTTATCAGCAGCATTTGCGATTCAAATTGACCAATTTTTTCATCAAGTCCATTCGAATTGGTACGTCTTGCTCGATTTATAAATTTATGTTTGGATCCTGTTTAGCTGGGTTGTTAAATGGTTGAAATCTGCTGTCGATTCGCTCAAATAAGCCCTTCAATGTGGATGCTTATGTGTCCATATGGCATACCGTTCCTCGAAACAGAATCGACTGTTGTGGTGCAAGGCTTGCTTGAGTTCTTGCAAGGGTTTTCTTTAATGGATTGGAGTTAAGTTTAATGAATTAGGAGTTTACTCCTAAGAGACTCCAAGGATGGATTGAATTGGTTGTGAGTCTTTATCGTTTCGAGTTCCTAAAATCAATTTGCTCGAGACCAATTCATGATTCGCTTCGAAATAGTTTTGTATCAACTTCTTATTGGTCAATGAGAGTTCGTTGATTTAGCCAATGTGTTTTTGTTGAAGAGTTTGACTGAGTTCGATATGATATCGTAGAAGGTTATTTCTCTCCTTGCTCACTATGAAGTTTGGAATTTGTGGCTGGGTTGTGAGATCGACTCGAAGGATGAATATTCCATTCCGAGGGGATGCTTTTTGGAAGATTCGATCGAGTAAGCTCACGATGTTTGAGATTGCACCCATTATAGAAGTTTGTTTCACCTTGTCGGGACAAATCATACAGATATATGCATTAATTGTTGTTCCAATTCCATTGAGTGCTCCCTAGATTAAGCCAAAAATAGCGACGTCATCACTTGATATATGTTTCCATTAATGCCATTTTCGTATGTTTTTTAGTTTAACGTCGGGATGTCATCCTTCCATCTGATTGTGCGATTCGAAGGATGGATCGAGATTGTGACTCATGAATTGATTTGTCTTTCTTGATTGTGACTTACTGTGTTAAGGGCTCAGTTAGATTATATATGCGTATAATATCCTATGTTTTGTCATCAAAACTTAATACTATGCGTGAATGCAGAATCCATAGCTATTAATGTCGCGCTACGAGATGGAAGAGTGTTATGGCATAGCTAGTCTATACTTGGTGATATACATAGTTCGTCAAAACTTAAATTCATCGAGTCATGGTTGCGTGTTTGCTAAATTGTTTGATTGTTGGTTGTTGAGCTTAGCAGGACTTAATATTTAAGTCTAGCAGTTCAATTACTAAGAGGATATGGAACATCGACGGTAGTTGGTGACGATAATGGACTAGGACAAAGCTCAGTAGCGAGTTGTCTCCAGTCTAGCAACATTAGGTTGAGACATAGATCTTCAATAGTGGATCGCTTATGATCGGATAATCGAGGGCTGAGATAGCTCTTTAGTAGTTATTCCTTACCTGAGCTTGTATCTTGAGAGTATCTAGATACATTCGATGAGGTGACCAGATTGCCACCATATTTGAGTCGAATTCCATATCAATCTAGTTATGGATGTTCCTTCGGTTGGGAATCCTTAGAGGATTTTACCAATTATGAGTGATTGGTTGGTGTATGCTGATTATAGTGTTTTACACGCTACTCTGATCTTGATTGGTTGATTGTTCCATTTGGGATAACCAATGAGTTGTAATATTTTGTTGATCTCTCGAAGCGTGCTCCAAGATATTACTTGGAGGATTTGCACTTGTGCTATCAGATTTTATTTTCATTTTCCTATGGATGGAAAGAAAGCACAAGTCGAGAGTCAAAGGTGTTCTAGTTGATGATAAATTACCATATATTAGTCAGTTTTTTGGATTTTCTCTTTTCGATGGGAAATGTGAAGTACTTGGGTTGCGTCGTCTCGAGTAGAATGTCGATATATGTCCTATAAAGGTTTCGATGGCATGGAAGTTAGGGTTGATCCACGAGTATATCGATTTCTCATTTCGGGAAAGAATGAGAAGCTGATAGCACTCAATTGGTTGTGTGGGTGGTTTGAGTGGTGCGTTTCTAAATGAAGGGTTATCGTGTTTTAGTCCACAAACAAAACCATGCGAGAAAGAATACTCGACTCCTGACTTGGAGTCGATGGTGATAGAGTTTGTTTTTGCGAGTTGGAGGCACTTTTCGTTAGCAAAAGGGTTAGAGTCGGTGGTGATGTCGCATCATCGGGATTTCTCTTCCCTGAGAACTATCTCGATTATTGCTAGAGGTAACGGTTGACATTCTTGGCCTCTTATGAGTTTGGATTTCCTATGGGTACGTATAGGAAATGCGGTGGTTGTGTATGTTGAGTTGGAGATGTACCAGTTCAAAAACGAAATTTCGTCAAGGAATGTCGCTCGTGTTTATTACTGGATACAGTACTCGAGGTGAGATAGTATGGACTCGACCGAGGTGGTTGGTTCCGTTTGAATTAAGCATTGTTTGTTTCCAGCATCATGAGAAGGGATTGTGTAACAACCTGGATTTTCAGAACCAACTTTTTATTTTAGCTATTTTAATGGATTTTTGGATATTTAAAATGATTTAATTTAAATAATTACGACTAAAGATTTATTTAAATTGAAGTTAGAACATATAAATTTATTTTAATTATAATACGAGCCTGAAATGGCGCGGCAATTTGAAAATTCGATTTCAAATTTCAAATGAATGTGCGGGATTCAAAATAAATCGGATTTCAGTAAAAACAGAAATATTTGAATCTGTTTAATTATATATTTCTAACGAATGTAAAAAATCCATATTTCATAATTTAAATTGAAAGTTATGTCCGGCTTAAAAATTCAAAATAGTCGCTATGGAATTTATATTTTTTTTATATAATATATAGCCCTTAAAAATAGCCATTTTGAAAACGACCTCCGTTTTTGACGAAACCACTTTTATTGGATCCGGAATATCAAATTATTACTAGATTCCAATTTTCATAAATTTTGGAATTAATATGTGAGCATAGCAGAAGAAAATGTGTTTGATAATTTCAGTTCGAACTGGATCGCCCGGAAAATGACCATTTTTCAAACGGTATCCAAAATTCGACAAAATTAGTTTTGTTAGGACAGTATCGTCAAAACATAGCTAGATTTATTTTTTTGGAATTTTTGGAGTCGATATATGGCCCCGATAAATTAAAATGTACATTGAAATCAATATTGAACATTATATTAATTTATATTTTGATTTTGATGAAAACAGGTCGAAACGGTCGAATTGGCTTACGGGGCATATCCCATTATGTCTGGAGTGGGGGTATTTAGCTAGGGGGCAACAATCTTTGGGTTCAATTTGGAGTTCAAAGGAAAAAGTGACTTTTTGGAAAATTAAAATAATTAAATATATAATTATACAAAGTCAACCTTTATCTCTTTCTCCCCTTTATCGTTCAAAATGAGGATAAAAAAGGAAAAGAAACCAAATCGGTCTAGCCCGTTGCCCAACTCCACCGCCATACCCACCGCCGTCGCACTCCTCCCCAGCCGTCGTGCCTCCGCCTCCTCCTCACTGTCGCTTCTCTCCTCCCCCCTGGTCTAATTTAGGCCGTAGCCCCCCCAAACCCCACAAAAACCCACCGCCAGCAAACCCTAGCAACCGCCTCTGGCTAACCGCCGCAAGCCCAACCCCAGTCACCCAGCGCCTCCGCCCCATCTCCGACTGTGGACCCCATTTCAACTAAAAAATCCAATGTTTAATAATTACAATGTTTGCAAATAACACCCTGAGCCTCCTGAGCCAATATCTCCCAAATCGAGCACTTATGGCCAAAACTCCACAATACCAAAATCGAAGAGCACGATTTTCTCTTCGATTTGAGTATATGGAAGTCAAATTTTGGATTGTAGAGTTATTCAGAAAACAAGTCCAAAGTCTACTGTCCAAATACTGTCTTTTCGCGATTTCTGGTGAAATGGACCAATTTCTGAAGAACGGCCACTAGGCGAAAGTTGTCCGGAATGGCGCGCTTAGCCTACGTAAAAGTCGGTGTGAAGATTGGAGCTTGTTTGCAAATTCTGGGATCAGAATAGCGAATCAGAACTTTAGAAAAGAACAGCGGAGTGGATCCCAAAGTGAGAACTCTTTCTCACTTTAATTAATTTACAATTAAAAATATTTTAGGTTACAAACTGGGCTTTGAAGCCCCCGACACTATTTATTGTACAAACCATCTATGTTGTTTGGATTGAATTGTGGTGAAATTGACTGTATTGTGAAAATGAATTGTATTGTGGATTTGTGATTTATTGGATTGGTTGTGTATGGCGCGAGCCAGTATCAGGAGAGGGATAGTGCTAGACATTACTACGGTTTTAATATCACGCCGTTATAATGTCGAAATTTTCTGAAATAAATATTTGTACATTAAAAATGTAATTTTTAATGTGTATACGAACTATATAAAATATTCGTGTATTGAATAAAATGTTTAAACAATAAAAATATTATTTTTATTGAATATATGAACTGTATAAAATATTCATATGTTGAAATAAATATTTTAACATTAAAAATATAATTTTTAATGTATATGTGAATGGCATAAAATTCACCTGAAATGAAAATAAATGTTCATTTACAAATCGGACGATTCGTTTATGTACACTTATTTATCTGATATTGATTGCGACGATAAATTTTATACATCGCCCAACTACACAAATAATATTCAGTATTTGTTGGTTGAAATCCCACACGGGTATTGGGATGATATATAGCGTACACTAATCCCAATTGTTTAGTTGTATGTCAATCGATTGGTTGACAGACTGTTATAAGCATTAATTATTTATATTTAATGCTTATGCAGTTATGTAATGCATTCCGGATGATGGTTGACTGTGTATAATTATTGTTGTGTACATGTGTGTATGAAATCCATATAAATAACATTATATGGTAATTGACAGTGTCTGATTCTAATTCAGGAATAACGAATATTTTAAAATAACGAATATTTTAAAATAATATTCAGTAAAGGATTAAAATGTGAATTTGATGTCCGATTTTGGATGGACACGAAAATATTTAAATATATGACGCCGTATTGATTAGTTATGCGTCATTTTGACGCAAACGATATTTATGTTGATTTTATTCATTTTTATAATGAATATCGAAAAGGAAATTATTTCAAAATCATATATTTTGAAAATATTATCATTTAAATATTATAATGATAAGGAGTATTCAGTTTTGATTCAAAATTGAAATAAAAGTGGGAATCGGTTTTAAAATGAATTTATAAAATACGTTTTAAATGGAAATCGATGAAATATATATATATATATAATATATTATATTTAATGGCCTGAATAGAATGCGCTGCGACCGTTCTCGAATTTCTCCCATTGAATTCGAATTGATATTACGGGAGATCCGATCGTCAGATTCTCCTAAAACTGGAACCGTTGGGTTCGTATCAAAAAGAGATTTCCAAGAATGTAAGAGATTTGAAATCTAATGGTTAGATTTGGAATTATGTCCAAATCAAATTTGGAAAAGGTCGTTGTAAGTGCAGTTCGATGATTATTTATGGAAATCGACTGAAAGGGCCTTAATAAAATTATTAAAAATATTAATAATTTGTGTAAAATCATAATAAATGATTTGGAAAGAATTTAGATGAAAAATTCCATGTTTGTAAAGATAAAAATATATTTTTATCAAAATGAACTAGTTATTAATTAGAAAGATAATCCAATAATTTTTAAATAAATAAATTTGATTTATAAAGGGTTTTAATAAAACTAGGAATTTCCGATATATAAATTGGAATGAATTTGAATAGAAATCATCTCCGGAGTATTTCGATATTGGATTCCGTGACTATACAGATATTGTGGAGGAATTCGGAGGATATATATATATATATCGTTATTCCCCATACGATATGTGTTGGTTTCATTGATATTGAATATAAGCTGATATAATTTCTATTCAGAGCCTTATATTTAATATTAAATTGGATTTTGGGTTTGTTGTAAATGGTGTCTTCATTATCACTATTCTTAAACCCCGTGTGGAAAGAATATATCTTTTAATTAAGATTATTAGAGTTTCCAATTATATTTAGTAATTGGAATAAAATGGAATGTGAATTGGGTTTATTGTGAACTGTGTTTTTAACGACATTCGTTCTTTAACCCAATTAACAATCAAATGTGATTTGGAATTTATAAATCTTTTTATTAAGATTTAGTGGAATTTTCCAAAGTAAATCTTTCCAATTTAATATATTAAATTGGAATTGAATGGAATTCGATTTGGTAACAATCGAAGTGAGCTTCTGTGAAGGAAGACTGTTAATATATATGGAATTCAAAAGGCTTTGTCATTATTCCATTTATATTATTAGTCGAATATGGAAATTGATATCGATTATATATTGATCTACTTTCCGTGAAGATTCCATAATTAATGGAATGAGATTTTAGGTTTATCGTGAACTGTGGTTTAAATGACATTGGTTCTTTAACCCGGTTAAAGACAGGATTACATGTCTAACATTATATTTCAGACCGCATTGTTGATCTCTACTAATTATATAATTGTTTGGTGGCGGAGAATTTATTCTCTTTCTTAACACCCTTCTCTGAGACGTACGAGCTTAGAGGTTATATATCGGAAGAAATCAACGGTACGGTGTAGATTGTCGATGCGGCATGTTCGATTTCCCAAAGTTAAATAATCATTGAGTAATGATTTATGAGATTAAGACTAAGTAGAGTTTTAATTAATCTTTAATTAGATTGAAATGTGAATGTGATAATTTAAATTATCAAATTTGGGAAATGATCGAGAATGGAGTACCACCAGTCTTACTCCAAGCGATAGTTAAATTTTTAATTAGATTTGAACGGGAAATGGTAAATAATTTAACCGATAACATCGTGGTGTTAGATATGGAGTATTACTAGTTTTTCTCCATGGGATGAATAGGTTGGAATTGGGAAATATAAGAAATGATTACTTCGGTAAGGTTCGCTAATCCCGACTAGTTTGGATAAGCCCTAATTTGGTTTGAATCGATACCCAAAGGAAGATTAAAGTATTAATTTAAAAGTGTTTATATTTGATAAAATTAATGGGAACCTTTCCAAAAGGATATGAATATTTGAATAAAAGAATATTCAGAATTGGAATATGGCATATGTTGTGTTTTTATAGCACTTGATTATAAGATACGTGAATTATTCAGAAAGGCCGGGTTTATTCAGAAAGGTCGGTTTTATACCCATTCTAAATAATTAATTCGACGATTAGTCGACGATGAAGACGGTGGTTGAAGACCGGAGTTCTTCACATCATTTGGATGAATATTGATGTCTTGATTGGATTGTACACCCAAGACAAGGTAATAAATGGTGATCGTCCAGACGTACTTGGAGATCGACTGGACATGCGAGGACCTCTCTCCTGTATTGGACATATGGGACGAGGAATAAGGTGCCTCCGGTTTCATCCAGACCTAGAATGAACTAGTAAATGGATGTGTGTCTGACATTGGATTTTATTCTATGTTGATTGATCTCTGTCAAATACATATTTGTTTGGTGGCGGAGAATTTATTCTCTTGCTCAACACCCTTCTCTGAGGCATACGAGCTTAGAGGTTATATATCAATGGACATCAGTCGCATGGCGTGAATTGTCAGTGTGGCATGCTGAGATGCAAATGATCATGGCTTTTGTTGAAAAGTAGAGTCTTGTGGTTGATGATCAAAGCATGGCTTTAAATAGCATAGCTTTGCGTATAGCGTTAATTCGCGAGCATCACACGTCGGCATAAGTCAAAAACGGGATAAGGGACCCAAGGAGTGCACGATGTTTCCTTCTAACTATGGGTGGTGTCATGGTATGGAGCCCAGACATTTATTATATTTTTACCTATATGGATGATGGATAACGAGGCGCCTCAGATATATCGGTTACTACGGAGCCGATGGATAGGTCCTGTAGGACCGGGAAACGTGTGTTCAGGAATAATTAATCCTCAAACGTAAGGGAAAACCGACCTTGGAGGATCCAAGGGCTCACCACGGGGAACCCTGAGGCATTTTCTAGAGTGTCTCGAAGCCGCGAGGAGTACATCCCTTGCCTCGACTCATGACAGAAATTCAATTTCCAATACATGACATTTCGGTTTTAATTGTAGAACTAGTATGGAGATATAGTAGGACGGGGTACTATGCCGTCTATGATTGATACATTTATATTTGAAGTTGTTTTGACACTATACACTTATAGTAATACAAAAATGATTTGTTTTAATTGTACCAAGCATGATTGGCTATTATAAGGTAAAACTCTGTCCTCCTGCTTGCGTTGCATTGTGTGATGGGACCTGAGTCTTATAATAGCTTCATTTTTCGAAAAGCATTGCGCTGCTTATAAACTGTATTATGCACTTGTATTCTTGGGAGGAAACTTGTTCTGTGTTATATGGCATGGTCCCATGATTTACCTTATTTTAAAGTAAAGTTTTAAATAACTGTTTTAGTTCTCACACCAGTCCCATGACTGACTTGGAGTTTATTGTTTTAAACTAAACCCTGGGTGCCCCTATTTTCCACACGAGCAGCTAGTAGCTCTGGTTTTGTAGATATTATTTTCACACGATCCTGGATCTACAACTGAAGCTATATTCGGAAAGCTCTGTATTTGTGTATTTCTTTCAGTTATGTTATGTATTATTTTTCCGCTGGTATGTAAACATTTTTCTATGTAATATTTACTAATACTCTGATATATTCTTGTACTTTGATGTAATTGTTGTAATGAGCAATGAAATGTTCTTCTATTTGCGTTCTGATTTGTCTTGTTCTCAAAGCAGTCCTCCTTCTTTTTCATTTTAGGCCGGCCGAGAAGTTCGGGTCCTTACAGCGTGGTATCAGAGCTTTGGTTTACAGAGTCCGAGAAGAAGACACGTTAGAACCAAACGAAATAATTCGTCAGAGATTGGATTAATAATATCCAATGAGAATGACTCGTTAGAGATGGGATCAGTAATATCCTAGAATGAGTTTCTAAGAGTGTAGTTTTCAAAATAAAAACGAAAATAAATTTTGTTTTGAAAGTTTAAACCTTATTATGCATATTTGAGTATTTATTTTATTTTAAATGGATTTTGGACAATCGAGTATATGAAAATTTTGCATATACGCCTTACAAACATGTATACGAAATCACAAATATATTGGATAGATATAGAACCACACTCTAGTCGCCTGGAGATGATTCTGATGATCACTATGGCATCATCAGTATTTATGTTCGAGTTTCGAAAGTGGGATATCTACATATTTCCAATTGACTGGTGTGAGAACCAAAACTAGATAGGATTTATCATTTGTGATTTGGCATCAAAAATATGATTTTTGACTATATAAAAATTATGAATTTGAAAATTTAATCAACTAATTGATTGAGGGTTGTGATGTTTGATTATTTGTTCAACTAATAAAAAATATTGGATTGATAAACCAATAAATGAATGAATGATAAGTAAGGACAAATCGAATCAAATATTGAACTGAATTGAATTTGATTGGAATTGCATATGTGTATGTGTATATACATTGAACAGATCATAGCATGGAAGCTAAGAAGAGAAATAAAATTGTATGCCCGACAAATAGGTACATGTTTACTGTATTTCTTGGGTTTTGATGATTTTATGAGCCGGTTGGCTAGCTACTTGGCTTTTTTTAATTTCTTATGGATTGGTGAGGGCCCTGCTAGGCAAGTTGCGGTTTTAAAGGTCTCCCCATACAAAAGAAGGTTATGGCGAAATTTAGGGTGTTAGCCAAATTTTTGAGAAATTGGAAAATTCTTAGAAACTGAAAAGTTGAGGAATGAAAGTTGAGTTGGTTAGTTAAACAACTTTCAGCTCCGTTCCTTTTTAAGGACGAAAAGATTTTAAGTGGGGGAGATTGTAACAACCAGGATTTTCAAAACCAATTTAAATTTTTTATTTTAGCTATTTTAATATATTTTGGATATTTAAATTGATTTATTTTAAATAATTACAACTAAAAATTTATTTAAATCGAAGTCAGAATGTATAAAATTATTTTAATTATAATACAAGCCTGAAATGGCGCGGCAGTTTGAAAATTAAATTTCAAATGAATGTACAGGATTCAAAATAAATCGGATTTCAGTAAATCCAAAAATATTTGAATCTGCCTAATTATATCTTTCTAAGAAATGTGAAAAATCCAGATTTCATAATATAAATTGAAAGTTATGTCCAGTTTAAAATTCAAAATAGTCGCTATGGAATTTATATATATTTTATATAATATATAGCCCTTAAAATTAGTCATTTTCCAAATGACATCCGTTTTCGATGAAACCACTTTTGTTGGATCCAGAAAATTATTGCTACATTCCAATTTTCATAATTTTGGGAATTAATATGTGAGCGTGGCAAAAGAAAACGTTTTTGATCATTTCAGTTTGAATTGGTTCGACCGGAAAATGACCATTTTTCAAACGGTCTCCATATTCAACGAAATTAGTTTTGTTAGGACCGTATTGTCAAAACATAGCTAGATTTATTTTTCTGGAATTTTTGGAGTCAATACGTGGCCCTGGTAAATTAAAATGTACATTGAAATCAATATTGAACATTATATTAATTTATATTTTGATGAAAACTGATCGAAATGGTCGAATTGGCTTGCGTCACATATCTCATTGTGTCCTAAATGGGGATATTTAGTTAGTGACGACAGTCGTTGGGTTCGATTTGGAGTTCAAAGGAAAACGTGGCTTTTCAGAAATTAAAATAATTAAATATATAATTATACAAAGTCAACCTTTATCTCTTTCTCCCCCTTATCATTCAAAACAAGGATAAAAAACAAATCACTCCAGCCCGTCGCCCACCCCCCACCGTCGTGCTCAGTGTCGTCGCACCCCTCCCCAGCCGTCGCGCCTCCGCCTCCTCCCCGCCGCTTCTCTCCTCCTCCCCTCTTCTAATTTAGGTCGTAGCCCCCCCTAAACCCCACAAAAACCCACCGCCAACAAAGCCTAGCCGCCGCCAACCCCGGCCTCCAGTCACCCAGCGCCGCCCCCCTTAGCCCCATCTCCGACCGTGGACCCCACTTAAGCTAAAAATCCAATTTTTAATAATTTCAATGTTTGTAAATAACACCCTGAGCTTTCAGAGCCAATATCTCCCAAACCGAGCACTTCTAGCCAAAACTCCACAATACCAACATCGAAGAGCACAATTTTCTCTTCAATTTGAGTATATGGAAGTCAGATTTTAGATTGCGGAGTTGTTCAAAAAAAAGGTCCAAAGTCTGCTGTCCAAATACCGACTTTTCGCAATTTCTGGCGAAATGGACCAATTTCGGAAGAAAGGCCACTCGGCGAAAGTTATCCGGAATGGTGTGCTTAGGCTAGACAAAAAGACGGTGTGAAGATTGGAGCTCATTTGCAAATTCTGGGATCAGAACAGTGAATCCGAACTTCAGAAAAGCACGGCGAAGTGGATCCCAAAGTGAGAACTCCTTCTCACTTTAATTAATTTACAATTAAAAATATTTTAGTATGCAGACGGGGCTTAGAAGCCCCTGACACTATTTACTATACAAACCATGTATGTTGTTTAAATTGAATTGTGGTGAAATTGACTGTATTGTGAAAATGAATTGTATTGTGGTTTTGTGATTTATTGGATTGGTTGTGTATGGCGCGAACCAGTATCAGAAGAGGGGTAGTGCTAGACATTACTTTGATTTTAATATCGCGCCGTTATAATACCGAAATTTTCTGAAATAAATATTTATACATTAAAAATATGATTTTTAATGTGTATATGAACTGTATAAAATATTCATTAGTTGAATAAAATGTTTAAATAATAAAATATTATTTTTATTGAATATATGAACTGTATAAAATATTCATATGTTCACATAAATATTTTAACGTAAAAAATATAATTTTTAACGTATATGTGAACGGCATAAAATTCTCCTAAAATGAAAATAAATGTTCATTTACAAATCGGACGATTTGTTTATGTACACTTATTTATCTGATATTGATTGGGACGATAAATTTTACACTTCACTGAACTACACAAATAATATTCAGTATTTGTTGGTTGAAACCCCACATGGGTATTGGGATGATATTTGGCGTACACTAATCCCAATTGTTTAGTTGTATGTCAATCGATTGGTTGACAGACTGCTGCAAACGTTAATTATTTATATTTAATGCTTATGCAGTTGTGTAATGCACTGTGGATGATGGTTGACTGTGTACAATTATTGCTGTGTACATGTGTGTATGAAATCCATATAAATTACATTATATGGTAATTGACTGTGCATGATTCCAATTCAGGAATAACGAATATTTTAAAATAATGAATATATTAAAATAATATTCAGTAAAAGATTAAAATGTGAATTTGATGTCCGATTTTGGATGGACATGAAAATATTTAAATATATGATGCTGTGTTGGTTAGTTATGCGCCATTTTGACGTGAACGATATTTATATCGATTTTATTCATTTTTATAATGAATATCGAAAAGGAAATTATTTCAAAATTAGATATTTGGAAAATATTATCATTTAAATATTTTAATGATAAGGGATATTCAATTTTGATTTAAAATTGAAATAAAAGTGGGAATCGGTTTTAAAACGAATTTATAAAATATGTTTTAAATGGAAATCGATGAAATATATATATAATATATATATTATATATATTTAATGCCTGAATAGAACACATCGCGCCGCGACTGTTCGCGAATTTCGACCGTTGACTTCGAATTGATATTACGGGAGATCCAAATCCAACTGTCAGATTCTCCTAAAATCAGAACCATTTGGTTCGTATCGAAAAGAGCTTTCCAACTAATATAAGAGATTTGAAATCTAACGGTTGGATTTGGAATTATGCCCAAATCAAATTTGGAAAACGTCGTTATAAGTGCAGTTCGATGACCGTTTATGGAAATCGACTGAAAGGGCCTTAATAAAATTATTAAAAATACTAATAATTTGTGTAAAATCATAATAAATGATTTGGAAATAATTTGGATGAAAATTCCACGTTTGTAAGGATAAAAATATATTTTTATCAAAATGAACTAGTTATTAAATAGAAAGATAATACAATAATTTTTAAATAAATAAATTGGATTTATAAAGGGTTTTAATAAAACCAGAAATTTCCAATATGAATTTGAATAGAAATCATCTCCGAAATATTTCGATATTGGATTCCGTGACTATACGGATATTGTGGAGGAATTTGGAGGATAGATATATATCGTTATTCCCCATACGATATGTGTTGGTTTCAGAATTTGATATTGAATATAAGCCAATATAATTTCTATTCAGAGCCTTATATTTAATATTAAATTGGATTTTGGGTTTGTCGTGAATGGTGTCTTCATTAACACTGTTCTTAAACCCCATGTGAAAAGAATAAATCTTTTAATTAAGATTATTAGAGTTTCTAATTATATTCAGTAATTGGAATAAAATGGAATGTGAATTGGGTTTATTGTGAACTGTGTTTTTAACGACATTCGTTCTTTAACCCGATTAACAGTGAAATGTGATTTGGAATTTATAAATCTTTTTATTAAGATTTAATGGAAATTTTCCAAAGTAAAGTTTTCGAAATTAATATACGAAATTGGAATTGAATGGAATTCGATTTGGTAATAATCGAAGTGAGCTTCTGTGGATGATGACTGTTAATATATATATATATATATGAAATTTAAAAGGCTTTGCTGTTATTCCATTTATATTATTAGTCCGATACAGAAATTGATATCGATTATATGTTGATCTGTTTTCCGTGAAGATTCCATAATTAATGGAATGAGATTTTGGGTTTATCGTGAACTGTGTTTTAAATGACATTGGTTCTTGAACCCAGTTAAAGACTGGATTACATGTCTAACATTGTATTTCGAACCGTATTGTTAATCTCTGCTAAATATATATTTGTTTAGTGGCGGAGAATTTATTCTCATGCATAACACCCTTCTCTGAGACGTACGAGCTTAGAGGTTATATATCGGCAGAAATCAATGGTACAGTGTAGATTGTCGATGCGGCATGTTTGATTTTCCAAAGTTAAATAATCATTGAGTAATGATTTATGAGATTGAAACTAAGTGGAGTTTTAATGAATCTTTAATTAGATTGAAATGTGAATGTGATAATTTAAATTATCAAATTTGGGAAATGATCGAGAATGGAGTACCTCAAGTTTTACTCCAAGCGATAGTTAAATTTTTAATTAGATTTGAACGGGAAATGGTTATTAATTTTACCGATAATACCATGGTGTTAGATATGGAATATTACCAGTTTTTCTCCATGGGATGAATAGGTTGGGATTAGAAAATATAATAAATGATTACTTTGGTAAGGTTCGCTAATCCCGACTAGTTTGGTAAACCTTAATTTGGTTTGAATTGATATCTAAAGGAAGATTAAAGTATAAATTTAAAAGAATTTATATTTGATAAAATTAATGGGAACCTTTCCCAAAACATATGAATATTTGAATAAAAGAGTATTCAAAACTGGAATATGGCGTATGTTGTGTTTTTATAGCACTTGATTATAAGATACGTGAATTATTCGGAAAGGTCGGGTTCATACCCATTTTGAATAATTGGTTCGACAATAAAGACGGTGGTTGAAGACCGGAGTTCTTCACATCATTTGGATGATTACTGATGTCTTGATTGGGCTATACACCCAAAGACAAGGTAATAAATGGTGATCGTCCAGACGTACTTGGAGATCGACTGGATATGCGAGGACCTCTCTCCTGTATTGGACATATGGGACGAGGAATGAAATGCCTTCGGTTTCGTTCAGACCCAAAACGAACTTGTAAATGGATGTGTGTCTGACAATGGATTTTATTTTGTGTTGATTGATCTCTATTGAATATATATCTGTTTAGTGGCGGAGAATTTATTCTCTTGCTTAACACCTTTCTCTGAGATGTACGAGCATAGAGGTTATATATCAATAGACATCAGTCGCATGGCGTGAATTGTCAGTATGGCATGCTGAGATGCAAATGATCAAGGCTTTTGTTGAAAAGCAGAGTCTTATGGTTGATGATCAAAGCACGGCTTTAAATAGCATAGCTTTGTGTATAGCGTTAATTTGCGAGCCTCACACCTCGTATGAGTCAAAAACGAGATAAGGGACCCAAGGAGTGCACGACGTTTCCTTCTAGCTATGGGTGGTGTCATGGTAAGCCCAGACATTTATTATATTTTTACCTATGTGGATGATGGATAACGAGGCTGTAACACCCCACCTTCGCCAGGGTCACTCGCAAAGGAATGCACTAGCTTTGGAGGGGCATTATTGGTAAACATGCATAATGATATAGCAAGGCAGGACATGACATATATATATATATGTAAATAAACAGAGTAAGTAAATAAAACAGCGGAAGATTTTTAAACTATTTCAAAAACAAGTCTGGTACATCAAAATGTCAATTTCCCCAAATAAACAAGTCTAGTACATGAAGTAACATCATCTGAAACTGAAAAAGGAAAACATAACAGTAGCTATCCCCAAAGTGGAAGAAACCATAGCAAGCCCAAGTCCAAAGCATACATGAGCTATCCAAGAAAGCAGCTAAGATCCAAGCTAGGCTCCTGTATTCCCTCCCTGAGAACCTGGGGGGGGGGGGAACGGAAGAAAAGAGGCGAAACAAAACGGGTCAGTCAAAAAGACTGAGTAAGCCCTGCTACGATCAGTCTATAAACTAAAAAAGTTAACATCATGATGGGAACTGAGATGATCATAGATAACATACTGGGATGGTAAATTACCTACAAGGTAGATAGAGGTATCATCGCATAAAACAAGGTAAAGTTTTGCACCACGGTGTACTAGCAAACCAACATAACAGGTATTGATCCCTTAGCCCAAACTTTGGCCCGATAACATGAAGTGACCTTAGTATAAGGTCCAACCCAACGGTCTAGTCGATCGGCTCCCTATAAGCCTAACACGTCAAGTGTTGGTGTCCATACGGCCCACATATGGATGTAGGTAGTCTGTGCTGGGCCCACCTTTGGGTGTATCAAGCCCTCGGTTGTCGACCCCGGACACTTAAGCAATAATGCACAGCCCTAACCTACTGGTACCCGTGCCTCGAGTTTGTCCAACATCGGACTACGTGCACGTCCGTAGCCCGCCGGACCCGCACCGCTGTACCACTCAGCCGTCGCTTTGGTCGCTTACATCAGTCCAGTAATCGTGCCCCGCCCTAGCCTAGCCTCTAGGGTTGTGAATGATACCAAACTGGGATTACTGCTGGAACAGACCACGTTGCTAGGGTTTCTAAGAGGGTTAAGTGTGATTTAACCCTTCACTAATCCTGGATTAAACTGGTTAAGTGTGGCTTAACCCCATTCTAATCCCTCGAACTCCCAAATTGATTAAATTGGTTAAGTGTAACTTAACCCCATTTTCATCCCTTGAATCCCCAAATTGGTTAAGTATTAGTGGACCCTGACTTAACCCTAATTATGAGGCATTAATTAACTTAATGCACCTCAACCTCTCACATTAGACCTTGTTGTGGTTACTAGTTAGGCCGGGCGGGTCCGGGTAGCTTTACACCACAACTTGGTCTAACCTCGGGTCTTGGCACCCCATGACCAACTTCTCACATTGGGTCCTATTGTTTGTAGCCACTAGTTAAGCCGGTCGGTTCCGGGTAGAATTACGCTACAAACTCAACCCAACCTCGAGTTGGCCACACTTATGTTTTCTAAGTGTCATGTCCACTTTATGTCAAAACATAATCACAAGTCAAACAATTACTTGGGTAGACCTAACTTAATAGGTAAATTCCCAAGGGGTAGACCTAACTTAATAGGTAAATTCCCAATCTTATATTTTTATGTATTTTAAGTTTACCCAAAACCCCCAACGTCATTCTATCGCTTACATATTCGTAGTAACGCATAAAGGATAGGAAGAGGGAACTTGGCACAACATAAACTTGCACAACAGTCATGCATAACATGTTAGACTTGCACAACTTAGCGTAGTGAACTTGCATATTACCATAAAACATGCATAACATGTTAAACTTGCATAACTTAGCATAATGAACTTGCATATTACCATAATCATGCATAACTTGTCAAACATGCACAACTTGTCATTTTAAACTTGCATAAACATGCACAACTTGCCAAAACATGCACAACTTGCCAAAACATGCACAACTTGTCATTTTAAACTTGCATAAACATGCACAACTTGCCCAAAACATGCACAACTTGTCAAAACATGCACAACTTGTCATTTTAAACTTGCATAAACATGCACAACTTGCCAAAACATGCACAACTTGTCAAAACATGCACAACTTGTCATTTTAAACTTGCATAAACATGCACAACTTGCCAAAACATGCACAACTTGTCAAAACATGCACAACTTGTCATTTTAAACTTGCATAAACATGCACAACTTGCCAAAACATGCACAACTTGTCATTTTAAACTTGCCTAAACATGCACAACTTGTCAAAACATGCACAACTTGTCATTTTAAACTTGCATAAACCCCAACTTTCATCACACATTAACTTTATAGTTTCTAAAATGAGGGTAAGAGGGCTTACAATGCTTATGCGGACTCAAATGAGTATGATAATTGCAAGAAACCCCTTATGCAACTAATTAAGACCCCCAAATGCAAGCAAACTTGATCAAGACTCCTCCTTTATGATGCCAATTGAAAAACAAGCCTTTAATGCAAGCTAAGGAGGATCATACAAGCCTAAATATGCTTGTATGCATGGAAAATTACTTAGGAATTAAATTAGGAATTGTATGAAGAGGGTGGAGGCCATGAGAGTTTGGATTTTGGCATAGTTTAGTTGCAAGAATGATTAATGAGGCTTTAGGGTAGGATTAGGAGCTTATTTATAGAAGATTAGAGTGATTTAGACCATAGGATTAACCCTAGGTGAATTTTGGCCCGTCAGATTTCGGAATGCTCTAGAACCAGACCACACAACCAAGCCCAAACCAAAGTGGTGCGCCAGGCTAATCTGCCTGGCTACTCCCTGTCGACAGGGCTGTCGACAGGGCAGTCGACTCCCTGGGGACCCTGTCGACAGGCCTGTCGACATGGGGCCCCTGGCGGGAGTTTTCCCGCCTTGGCCCAGCTGGCCCAATTCTTTAAATTCGAATCAGTTTTTACTTAGGATTTTTCTGAAAACTTCAATGGGCCTTAACTGGGTCATACGGACTCCGATTTTCGAAAACTCGGACTCTATTTTGCGTATTTTTTCGAGACGAACGCAATGGCATAGCCCGCTTCCCTTGATTCCCATTTTATAATTTAATTCTGCCTCAATTTTCATTATTACTGGTTATTGAAAATACGGGTTGTTACATTCTCCCCTCCTTAAAGGATTTTGTCCCCGAAATCTTCAAGTTAGGAGGAACGTATCCTACCATCCAATCATCCATCTACTCAAAGCATCATCCACGAGCAATCATTGTCCTTACAAGATTCTAAATGCTGGATGAACATATGCAAAAGTGTGTGTATATGTACTTACCTAATGCAAAAATCAGGCGGTTACTGATACAGTAAACCTCCTTAATGCATATGTATGTAAATCAGGCGGTTACTGGTACAGTAAACCTCCTTAATGCATATGTATGTCAGTGAAATGAATCCATATGTATGCAAATTCCTAAATTCATAGTATCTATATGAGTGCACATAACATTCACCCATATGCAACATCCATGTGATAACACACAATTTCCATCCATGAATAAGCATAAACACCCATGCATATGCAACATGAAGAGTGTGCGAGCCGATCTAGTGCCTAATGTGTATAATGCATCCACGAGTAACCACTTGCAAACACTTGCAACCATCAAGCATAACATGTTTCAAACACATGTTTCAACCAAAGGGTTTCTACCAAAGGTTCTCATGACGAGATAGACATGATAAACTAGATAAACTAGACAAACTCCTTTTTGGATTACAAGAAATCCATTCAAACTTTGACATATAGTACTAACCGATGAGTCTTAACCCCCTTATGGAGTTTACAACAGAAATAAGGTCGAGAATGGGACCGAGAGGGTATATATACAAAAGATAATTTTGCAAGCAAGCTCCACAGAAAAACAAGGATCAAGGATGCACTCTTAAAAGAGATATGATGCGCGTATCTAGTCTTCACTCTTCTTAGTCACGTTTCCTTGAGCTTAACTCCACTGTGCTTTGACTATCTTCCACTTCATGATTCCTTGGCTTCTTAACTCCTATTTCCCAAATTCGAGTTGGAACTCATTTCATTATTGCCTCTCGTCTTTCTTTCCCACTTGTTCTTTTTTCTGTATACTTGGCTTAAACATACTATAACCTCCTGATTTCACGCAAGCTCTCCAAAATTCACTAGTGAGTCCTGGATCTCGTCTTCTTACCATAAGGTATTCCATGCAGCAGAACTTTTCTTGGAAATACCAATCCACGTTGCTAGTTGTCCTCCTAAACGTGATTTTCTATAACCCGTGCTTAAATCGAAATGAACCATCCGCCTATGAGTGATAGGCCATGCCTAGATTCAGTTGTCTACTCATGGCTTCCTGTAGGTTCCTTCAAAACTGGCCAACTTCTTGTGGGTAAACCGTTGCTAAACATGATGCAGTCCTCTCGCTCTTCACCGGACTGAAATGAGCACTCTTCGTGAGTCTACCTATTATGACCCACATACCCGTATTCCCCTTTCTTTGATTTAGGTAGTCTATCCACATAATCTATCGAGATGTTTTCACACTTCCCTTGCGAAACTTCCAATGGAGGTAATGGCCCACTGGGCTTCTATGACTTGGCCTCAACCTGGTGGCACAGCATGTATCCTGAAACCAACTCGGCCACCTCCTCGAGTGATGCGCATCTTCAAGAACCTTCTTTACCAAGTCCTCCACTCGAGAAACACATAATCTCTCATCGTGCCTTAGTCGTCCCTTGTCATCTATAATATAACTAACGAGGTGACTTAACATCTCGCCTCGAATCAACCGGTCCATGTACTTGACTAACTGCGGGTCTTCTTCCTGCGAAACCCCCTTCTTGATCCAGAAGAGTAATTCTAAGCTCAGGGAAGGCTAACTAACTAGCCAAACGGAGAAAGCTTTCAATTGCCCCCCTCAGGGTTTTCCGGTCTTAAACCGCAATCACTTTAACGGGATCCACCGCTAAGCCTTCTTAGGAACTATGTGCCCAAGAAATCCGACTTCTTTCCTCCAAAGTAGCATTTGGAGAACTTGACCTTCAACCGGCGGCTCTAAGCGTATCCATCACCTCTTTGAGATGTATAGCATGTTCTTCCTCGTTCTTTTGAGGAGATCAAAATATCGTCTACGACGACCACGACAAACTTGTTCAAGGACTCCCTAAACACCCTACCCATCAAGTCCACGTAATATGCGGGTGCATCCGTCAAACCAAATAGCATGACTAGCCATTCTAAAAATCCATCTAGAGTCCTAAACGCAGTCTTGTCAATTCCATCCTCAGCCATCCTAAGCTGATGGAATCCGGTAGCTAGGTCAAAAGAAAACGGATGCTCCTACCAGCTGATCAAACAAATCATCGATCCCTGGTAACGGTTGTCTATTCTTTTCAACATGTAAGCGAAGCAAACTATCCATATTAGTAACGAATACTACTGGAGCACCCTACTCGAAAATGCCTTGTCTCAGGAAGTTCTTCTCAAGCAACTCCTTGACTTGCTTTCTTAACTCTCATTTCGTGAGGTCATGCGCCTAATCGGCCACGAAACTGGCTTGGCATTACCAACCAGATAATACGGAAATCTATCCCCAGATATTAGGATATTCTCGGACCACCCTCACAGATTGCAAACTATCGATAGACGAGTTGAGGGATTCAACATAACATGACGGGACCCATAGGGTTACTAGAAACTTCTAGGGTATTACCGAGGCGGATCATGAGCCTCACAACCCTATATACAAAAACCCAGAATGGCTCCAAAACCGGACAACCATTCCATGCCCAAAACCAACCCATATCCCCTGAAACTGAGAATAAAACATCCCACGAGAATTCTATACTTAAGCTAGAAATTTTCAAATCCACACAGACCACAGACAAACGGGCAGAACCCCCAATTGGATTTGAAACACATACGGGATCATCAACTACACTAGTACTTAGGTGCAAAACTTTCAACTGGATTAGATGAAATAAAACTATGCGATGTGCCAGAATCAAACAAAGTTTGAACAGGGAAAATCAGAAAATGTAAACAAGATTTCCACAGAAACACTACCTCTATCATGAGCTGGAAGAACGGGGTTGAGGGGATGAATTCGCCCTCCAAATAGTCCTGCACACTGAGTCTGACCTTGCCCTTGTTTCCTCGGGCAATCCTTGCTGAAATGTCCAAACTCACCACAATCAAAGCATTCGCCCTGCTTTCTCTTCTCCTTTTTCCTACATTCCCTGGCTATATGTCCAACTTTACCACAGAAGTTGCATTTCATATTCTTGCCCTGTTTCCCGGAATTTACTCTCTTGCCTTGAGACTCATTCGCCTTGACCTCTTTCTTGTCATTGCTACCTTCTTCTTGAAGTAGGGCCAAATTCACTAAACTCTCGAAAGTCGCCCCCAAGGGTATATGAGACAGGGCCAAATCATGTAATGGCTCGTTTAATCCTAGAGCAAAGTGTAGGGCCTTCTTCTGAGCTGTATTAACCAAGTCTAAATCGTCTTGAGCCAGTTGATTAAACTTATCTATGTATTCCCTAATAGTCATGTCCCCTTGCTTCAGTGATAAGAATCTTAGTCCAAACCTTCCTCTAAAGTCATCCCAAGTCTCAATTGGACTAGTCGCGGTGGTGACTACCCACCAACGTGCAGCTTCTTCCTTTAGCAACCATACTGCCAATAAAACCTTCCTGCGGTCACCTATATCAAAGGTGGCTAAAAGATCTTCGGTCTCTTTCAACCAATTCCTTGCCTCTACAAAAGTCTCGGTTCCAAAGAAATTCTTGCAACCCATCGCCTTAAAATCTCGGCAAATCTCGGCGAAGTCAATTTGAGGATGCTGAGGGGAAAGAGGAAGAGGAACATCAACTACGGGAGGAGGAGGAGGAACAGCGGCCTCGACTGGGGGAACAACATTAGGGACATCCGGGACCGGTGCCGTGACTTCCAAGTACCGACGAAACCAATCGGGTATCGTTACTCATTTGGGCAAGACGAGATTATCAGGCATGCTGGAAACGAAAAGAAAAGAGTTCAAACGAGGAGTCAAAGGATAGTGCTAATGGCTTTTGGGGAATAGCCTTTTAAAAACAACTAGACTTTTCTTTGGAAAATACTTTATACTTGGTTTTGAAAATAGTTTTTCAAAAGTTTTAAAAACCTTTTTATCCCTTCTCGTAAACCATATGCTCTGATACCAAATGTAACACCCCACCTCCGCCAGGGTCACTCGCAAAGGAATGCACTAGCTTTGGAGGGGCATTATTGGTAAACATGCATAATGATATAGCAAGGCAGGACATGACATATATATATATATGTAAATAAACAGAGTAAGTAAATAAAACAGCGGAAGATTTTTAAACTATTTCAAAAACAAGTCTGGTACATCAAAATGTCAATTTCCCCAAATAAACAAGTCTAGTACATGAAGTAACATCATCTGAAACTGAAAAAGGAAAACATAACAGTAGCTATCCCCAAAGTGGAAGAAACCATAGCAAGCCCAAGTCCAAAGCATACATGAGCTATCCAAGAAAGCAGCTAAGATCCAAGCTAGGCTCCTGTATTCCCTCCCTGAGAACCTGGGGGGGGGGAAACGGAAGAAAAGAGGCGAAACAAAACGGGTCAGTCAAAAAGACTGAGTAAGCCCTGCTACGATCGGTCTATAAACTAATAAAGTTAACATCATGATGGGAACTGAGATGATCATAGATAACATACTGGGATGGTAAATTACCTACAAGATAGATAGAGGTATCATCGCATAAAACAAGGTAAAGTTTTGCACCACGGTGTACTAGCAAACCAACATAACAGGTATTGATCCCTTAGCCCAAACTTTGGCCCGATAACATGAAGTGACCTTAGTATAAGGTCCAACCCAACGGTCTAGTCGATCGGCTCCCTATAAGCCTAACACGTCAAGTGTTGGTGTCCATACGGCCCACATATGGATGTAGGTAGTCTGTGCTGGGCCCACCTTTGGGTGTATCAAGCCCTCGGTTGTCGACCCCGGACACTTAAGCAATAATGCACAGCCCTAACCTACTGGTACCCGTGCCTCGAGTTTGTCCAACATCGGACTACGTGCACGTCCGTAGCCCGCCGGACCCGCACCGCTGTACCACTCAGCCGTCGCTTTGGTCGCTTACATCAGTCCAGTAATCGTGCCCCGCCCTAGCCTAGCCTCTAGGGTTGTGAATGATACCAAACTGGGATTACTGCTGGAACAGACCACGTTGCTAGGGTTTCTAAGAGGGTTAAGTGTGATTTAACCCTTCACTAATCCTGGATTAAACTGGTTAAGTGTGGCTTAACCACATTCTAATCCCTCGAACTCCCAAATTGATTAAATTGGTTAAGTGTAACTTAACCCCATTTTCATCCCTTGAATCCCCAAATTGGTTAAGTATTAGTGGACCCTGACTTAACCCTAATTATGAGGCATTAATTAACTTAATGCACCTCAACCTCTCACATTAGACCTTGTTGTGGTTACTAGTTAGGCCGGGCGGGTCCGGGTAGCTTTACACCACAACTTGGTCTAACCTCGGGTCTTGGCACCCCATGACCAACTTCTCACATTGGGTCCTATTGTTTGTAGCCACTAGTTAAGCCGGTCGGTTCCGGGTAGAATTACGCTACAAACTCAACCCAACCTCGAGTTGGCCACACTTATGTTTTCTAAGTGTCATGTCCACTTTATGTCAAAACATAATCACAAGTCAAACAATTACTTGGGTAGACCTAACTTAATAGGTAAATTCCCAAGGGGTAGACCTAACTTAATAGGTAAATTCCCAATCTTATATTTTTATGTATTTTAAGTTTACCCAAAACCCCCAACGTCATTCTATCGCTTACATATTCGTAGTAACGCATAAAGGATAGGAAGAGGGAACTTGGCACAACATAAACTTGCACAACAGTCATGCATAACATGTTAGACTTGCACAACTTAGCGTAGTGAACTTGCATATTACCATAAAACATGCATAACATGTTAAACTTGCATAACTTAGCATAATGAACTTGCATATTACCATAATCATGCATAACTTGTCAAACATGCACAACTTGTCATTTTAAACTTGCATAAACATGCACAACTTGCCAAAACATGCACAACTTGTCAAAACATGCACAACTTGTCATTTTAAACTTGCATAAACATGCACAACTTGCCCAAAACATGCACAACTTGTCAAAACATGCACAACTTGTCATTTTAAACTTGCATAAACATGCACAACTTGCCAAAACATGCACAACTTGTCAAAACATGCACAACTTGTCATTTTAAACTTGCATAAACATGCATAACTTGCCAAAACATGCACAACTTGTCAAAACATGCACAACTTGTCATTTTAAACTTGCATAAACATGCACAACTTGCCAAAACATGCACAACTTGTCATTTTAAACTTGCATAAACATGCACAACTTGCCAAAACATGCACAACTTGTCAAAACATGCACAACTTGTCATTTTAAACTTGCCTAAACATGCACAACTTGCCAAAACATGCACAACTTGTCAAAACATGCACAACTTGTCATTTTAAACTTGCATAAACCCCAACTTTCATCACACATTAACTTTATAGTTTCTAAAATGAGGGTAAGAGGGCTTACAATGCTTATGCGGACTCAAATGAGTATGATAATTGCAAGAAACCCCTTATGCAACTAATTAAGACCCCCAAATGCAAGCAAACTTGATCAAGACTCCTCCTTTATGATGCCAATTGAAAAACAAGCCTTTAATGCAAGCTAAGGAGGATCATACAAGCCTAAATATGCTTGTATGCATGGAAAATTACTTAGGAATTAAATTAGGAATTGTATGAAGAGGGTGGAGGCCATGAGAGTTTGGATTTTGGCATAGTTTAGTTGCAAGAATGATTAATGAGGCTTTAGGGTAGGATTAGGAGCTTATTTATAGAAGATTAGAGTGATTTAGACCATAGGATTAACCCTAGGTGAATTTTGGCCCGTCAGATTTCGGAATGCTCTAGAACCAGACCACACAACCAAGCCCAAACCAAAGTGGTGCGCCAGGCTAATCTGCCTGGCTACCCCCTGTCGACAGGGCAGTCGACTCCCTGGGGACCCTGTCGACAGGCCTGTCGACATGGGGCCCCTGGCGGGAGTTTTCCCGCCTTGGCCCAGCTGGCCCAATTCTTTAAATTCGAATCAGTTTTTACTTAGGATTTTTCTGAAAACTTCAATGGGCCTTAACTGGGTCATACGGACTCCGATTTTCGAAAACTCGGACTCTATTTCGCGTATTTTTTCGAGACGAACGCAATGGCATAGCCCGCTTCCCTTGATTCCCATTTTATAATTTAATTCTGCCTCAATTTTCATTATTACTGGTTATTGAAAATACGGGTTGTTACAGAGGCGCCTCGGATATATCGGTCACTACGGAGCCGACGGATAGGTCCTATAGGACCGGGAAACGTGTGTTCAGGAATAATTAATCCTCAAATGTAAGGGAGGACCGGCCTTGAAGGATCCAAGGGTTCACTGCGGGGAACCCTGAGGCATTTGCTAGAGTGTCTCGAAGCCAGCGAGGAGTATATCCCTTGCCTCGACTCATGATGGAAATCCAATTTCCAATACATGACATTTAGGTTTTAATTGTAGAACTAGTATGGCGACATAGTAGGATGAGGTACTATGCCTCTATGATTGATACATTTATATTTGAAGTTGTTTTGACACTATACACTTATAGTAATACCAAAATGATTTGTTTCAAACATATCAAGCATGTTTGGCTATTATAAGGTAAAACTCTATCCTCCGGCTTGTGTTGCATTGTGTGATAGGACCTGAGTCTTATAATAGCTTCATTTTTCGAAAAGCATTGCGCTGTTTATAAACTGTATTATGCAATGGTACTCTTAGGAGGAAACCCGTTCCGTGTTATACGACGTGGTCTCTTGATTTACCTTATTTAAAGTAAAGTTTTAAATAACTGTTTTAGTTCTCACACTGGTCCCGTGACTGACCTGGAGTTTATTGTTTTAACTTAAATCCTGGGTGCCCCTATTTTCCACACGGGCAGCTAGTAGTTTTGGTTTTGCAGATATTATTTTCATAGGATCCTGGAATTACGGCTGAAGCTATATTCGGAAAGCTCTGTATCCGTGTATTTCTTTCAGTTGTGTTATGTATTATTTTTCCGCTGCTATGTAAATATTTTTCTATGTAATATTTATTAATAATCTGATATATTCTTGTACTCTAATGTAATTGTTGTAATGTGCAATGAAATGTTCTTCTGTTTGCGTTCCGATTTATCTTGTTCTCAAAGCAGTCCGCCTTCTTGTTCGGTTTAGGCTGGCCGGGAAGTTCGGGTCGCTACAGGGGTTGGTTGCGCATTTATTTTGTAACAATGTGATGTCAACTAGCAATAGTTGAATGATTGATAGAATAGTTTTCTATGGCCATTTGAAATTTCCAAATGGATATGGGAATAACTGTCGATGGTTTCCATTAATAGGTTGCCACGAAAATTAGGAATAGTATGATAGCGCTCGAGTCATACTTGATTTATTGACGAGAGATGCTAGATTACTATTCCCTATTTTCGAAACGACAACCAAATTGTCGGGTCATTTTTGGATTAAATTTAACATTGGATATCTCATATTAGTTAGGTTAGTATACTACACTAGGATAGGTATGAATGTTATATTCAATAATTGTCATTGTTTTTCTTATATATGTTGATTGATGATGTTTGCATTATATTTCTATGATTGATAGGCATGCAGGATAATTGTATTGTTGTATTTATTCATTCGAAACAAAATTCATACATAACTTGACATTCTTACATTAGATAAATTATATTTATTTAACATATTTAATTCCTTGTTGCTATTTCTACTATTGTGTCTAATCCTATCTGTTAATTACATGCCTAGGTACACAGAAGCAATAATTCATTTGTTTGAATGCTTATTCGTTTTTATTTGCATCCAAATGCCAAGTCTGCTTAAAAAGAGATATGTAGTAGATGTAGAGTTGTGGTTTTTTCCATTTGGTGCATTTCGGTGATTTCTGCCCTACGTATGGGTAGCCAGTTTTGAGCTTATTTTCTTTTGTTGGGATGAGTCTTACATGGAGATTTGAGGTTTTTCTGGATCAAGCTGTATAGGAGAGATACTGCCGAATTTTTTTGTTAATTCTGCCATATTTGGAAAGAAATCAAATATGCAATGCTAAGTTGGATTGTCACCTAATTAGTAAGTTGTTACTTTCATTTTCCATAATCTAGTTGTTTGAAACATAAGTATACAACCTAGGTGTTTGGATTGGCTGCGCGGTCCCGATTTTGATGGTTTTATACAAAGAAATGGGAATATTGGCTTCATGCTGAATTCCAATTTTATTTCCTTTGTTATAGTCGCTTCAATGGTAGTCGTTGAGAGCGATAAGTGACAATTTCTTTTGTATTGTCACTTGTTCATGAGTGTTGGGTTATGTTGTTTTATCCTTAAGGATTTCAGGGATGAAATCCTTTAAGGATAGAAGAATGTAACGATCTATGTTTTAATGATTGGATATTTAAATATGTTATTTAAATATTGATGTTAATTGTTTAATTGATGGTTTCAAAAGGTGATATTTCACAAACGATCGAATTAAGATTCAAGACTAGTTTCATTGAGTACATATGGTTTGATACGTTAATAAAAAGTGTAAAGATCACTATATTTCGAGTTCGGACCATTTGGTGGATATAACGGTATCGATATACGCATGAAATTGTTGTTTTGGGCAACTTTCCTGGATTACGACGAAACTTGTACCATTGAAACCATATTGTCAAAGCGATACACGCCGCCACGTTTCGCAGCGTTTGGATGAGTCGTTTGTTCATGGCAAGCTAAAACGCGCGTACGATTTCAGTTTGGATTTAAAGAAATGGATAAACTAATATAATTATCCAAACCCCTTAATTACCATTGGCCAAGAACTGTTCCTCTCTCCTTCTCTACTCCATTTTATTATTTCATTCACGTCCAAGGAAAAATGGTCGTGTTTTCCTTTCTTGATTCAAAAATCAAAATACATACATTTCCTCAACCTAAAATCGTGAATCAAAGCCCATTAAACTCATGACAAGATTCTCCACATGCCCATGTCGATTGAAAGTTATGGCGCTGATTTTTTGGGCAACCGGTCTTGTGGATAAAGCTAGGGTTTAGCTCGATTTTTTATTCAGGGAGTTTTGTTCAAGAAGGAGATCGCCATGGTGTTGCATACTCGAGGAGCTTCATTCCCCGAGTTTGTGGCGCTTCTGACTGTCAGTGGAGGATCGTGACCTTTTGCTAGGCCGCGAGGTACATGGATCGCGATTCACAAAGGGGCACTGAGCTTTATTTAAGGGTGATGAGCGCCTGGAGAATTCGACGAGGAGTTCGATGGCGATAACTATGCGGAGATCTATTGAGTAGATCGGGAGAAAAGCGGATCTAAAATTCACTACAATGCGTTGAAAGATATGTATAGGTGCACAGCTTTGGATTTGAGAAGAAAAGGGATTAACCCTGATCAAGGTGATTAGTTACTAATTAAGTTAATTAGTTCATCTAATAATCATATAACTTATAACAGGCATAATTTTCTCATACGAAGTCGGATATATTTAGGCGCGGTTTCGTGCGTTGGACTCGTATTGACGAGCTCTACGCTGTAGATATTGTTTGGGATGATTTGGCTATAGTGAGTGATATTGTCTCTCACTGAACTGTTATTGTTCTTATAGTATAAAGTTGATGTTTTAAATGACTTGTGATTGTAAAACATAATACTTAGCATGATTGAATCTAGTGAATAATAAATAAAAATATTAAAAAGTGTTGTGTTTAGGAATTTGTTTGACTATTAGTTGTATGGTTGAATTGTTTGCTTAGTTTAGATTAGAAACGTCATTCGTAGACGATCTAGTATTAGGAAAATATCGTTCGTAAGGGTCTGGCGTTTATCGATTGAATGCACAAGGTGTGTGTACTGATTAAGCGCACAAAGATGGTAAGCTCGAACAGGTGAGATAAATTTTTGAATAAGCTTTAGAGCGCTAGGATGGATTTGACGATGGAGGACCGTTGGAATTCGACGATGGAGCAGCATCGGAGTTGGCGACGGATCCGAAGATAAAGCGATACTGGAGTTTGTTGGCCGATCCGAAGACAGAGGATGGACTTGGCGACGAGCTGGATTTCGCAACGAACGTCGGATGCTTTTTTCTGGATGCGTATTAAACCAACTTTGGTTAAATAGGTGACCCGAGTAATCATTGTCGATTACTATGAATAGTCGAAATCGATCACTATTGTTATTGGCCCTTGGCCAATTTGACATGGACGATTGTGCGATTTCGAGGAGCATGGTAGCATGGTTCATTCGATAGTGATTTCGACACAATAGCTCTTTTATCGGCGGCTTTGACTTGAGACGAGATGTGGTGCTTTTATACAGTGATGCGTCATTCAACTACGATGATTCGAGGAGGGGGAGCAAGGCTGCTGCGATGGATCATTTACTCTGAGATGCAGAAAAGACGACATTAAGTTGTATTGAGGTGGCTGTCATAGTGAAAGAGATAAGAGGCACAAGTTGATATCCTACGACATACGATGACCGTCGGGGATAGTTCTCATATTGTTATGACTTTGGATGGTACTCTTTTGGACAGTCTAGTGATGGATTCTACCGCGGAGAGCGTATGCAAAGGAATTATATATAACGCAAGGATTTAGCGGTTACTCATAAAGAGGGGGTAGTAGGTGTGATGTCCATTCGAACCAGATGGGTTCTTATTTGGACCAGATAGGCCCTCCTAGTCTCCAACGTTGAGAAACTTATAACATTCACCAAGATCCAAGGGGGGTCCTTACCTTTGTGGCATACAAGTAGGTACAATCTAGGTCAAAGCCGACTGAGTGGCATGGATTTGACTATCATGGAAACCGAGCGTTATCGTATATCCAACGCACTGGGTAAGTGAATGTAAGGATGGTTGATTGATGTTATGGTTGTTTACGTATTCATCACCATTAGTACTTAGACATCTATCACACCCTATTTTATGATGTTTTTCATAGTGTAGCATATATCGACTATTATGTGCTAACTCTGTGGATGAAGGGAAGGACAGGTATGATTCTCATACCTTCTATGCTATATATATACATTGATATTTCGACTTTTATAGTACTTTGAGATTTGTTTATCGCTCACACCAGACTTTTGTCTGATCCAAAACTTTATTTCCCTCTTATTACTTTGTGTAACACTGTGTAGCCTTGACGGTGTTGTGTATTCTTGTTTGAGGCAGTTTCTCAGATAGGTTTATTTATCCCATGTATAAACTTTACTATTGTTCTGTGTAACTGTATAAGCCTATATATACATTATGAATATCTGGTTTATACAGTTATTACTGTCTCGCCTGTTTTATATCCGTGATTTGATTATTGTATGTTATATAATGTGTTGTGAGATATACAACAAGTTCTGTGATTGTGTTTATATTCTGTTCTATTCTATCCTTTCTCTTCTATTTCCTTATTTTCTTTCTTCTTTCCTTTCTTTTCTACTATTTCTTTCATTTGAAGACCGTTTTACATCATTCGAATGCTTGTACAACGTAGATTTTTAGTTGTGAGCGTTGGTGGTGTATGGCGGGTCGACACAGTTTTATAGCATTGACAATTCGGAAACAAATAAGGTATTTTATCATAATACTATTAAGATTAAAATATGGTTTAATTATTTGGGGTTAGCTCATTATTAGTTCAATATGAATTTGCTCAACGATCTGAGTAAAAGCCGCATAACCTTATTTGTACTTTTGTATTGGTATTGTTAAAACTAACATTATATACAAACATGTACGCATAATTTTATCCATTACTATGAAACTATTATTAATACACACAAAAATGTTGTCATTAAAGGTTAATTTTAAGGTATTTCCAATGTGTACGTCTTGACAAACATGTATATATTGCTTAAATTTACAGTTGAAACTTTCTCTCAACATGTTTGATATATTAAACAACAGCACCAATAATCAAACACAACCTCTAAAGTAATAAGCTTTAAGCCGTTGATTTGCATTTTCCCAATCAAAATTCTCACGAATTAAAAAGCCAAAGGTTGAATTTGACAGTTTGAATATTTGTTAAATAAATGGAGTTATCTATTAGAGTTTTTAAATACATGTAAATAGCATTAGCTTCAAATTTTAAATATGCATTGTTGCAAACTAAAAAACAAGTATTGTTGCAGAATTTGTCACATTTTTTAAACAATAATCTTGAGATATCTCGTAATATATGGAAATATGCTAAGTATTTATTAGAATACATTGTATTCGTTACTCCAATTTATTTTTTCATAAATAATACGCCAATTTAAGCCAATAGGTTCTTTTTTCTTAAATCCAAATAGATCAACACTTATACATAGAGGGATAATGCATCCATCAAATATAGTAAAATACTGATGGCAGAAAAGTGCTAGTGCAAAAAAATTCTTTGTCATAACCTGATTATAGGTGGCGTCAAGAAATAATTAGTTTATTTCATGGTTACCACTCATCAAAAAATTCCATCATTTCAAACTCTACACAATTTTTAATTCAAGGAAATTTCATTAGTTTCACTTAATTTTAAATTAACACTATCAATAATTTTATTCTATAACTCTATTTGTTAGAAATAAAATTCTTGTACCCACTAATAGAAGCACATAGAGACATTCCACATATGTCTTTGTCCTTGAGGTGTTGACATAAATTAAGACATATTATTGGATGCACAAACATATATGTTTACCTCTAGTAGGAGCTACCCAATCAAATAACACAACTTCCTATATACAATGGCCAAAATAAGATATCAACCACAATATTTCTTGAACAACGTCGTAATTAGGTTTAGTTTCTTTTTTCCCCAGGTGATAGCATCATTTTATATGTGGCAATACTTACAAAAGCTTATGATTCTTAACCAAGACCGAAAAACCACAGAGAACCAAACATCACACAGAGAACCACAAAGAAGATAACGGGCCAACCATTATTTGCATACACCAAATTTTCTAACATCTGAATCTGAAGGACTGAAGTTAAAGAATGGTACAGCCGCCTCTTCCCCTGCAGGAGCTATGGCTACTTGCTGGAATCTGCCCGAATCCGTGGGGTTGTAGGTAAACTCCGAAGTATCAAACCCGTGCTTTTCTCTCATGCGTTGACTCCAAGCATCATTCCTACTTGATCAAGAGCTCCGGTTACAGCAACGCCTGTTGCTGGGCCACCAGGCCTGTTGTTAACCAATGGTTGATGCAAATTTGATCTTGGATTGATGTACTTATCGTCACTGTCGTAATGAGCGGGTTGATTCGCAGACCTAACTGCAAGTGCAAGCAAGAAGACCAATGCCTCAAAAATAATAGCTCCTAAGGCAACCTACTTAGCAGTGTTCCAGTTCCCCTTCAAAAAGTCATGTATATCATCGAAGTTCCCAGTCTTGTCAGTGGGAATCAAATCCTTCCGGCTATGGCCAAAGAAAATGAAAGCAGCAGCACCCAGTTCAGCTAAAATTAAAATAAACACCAAAAATGCATAACAAGACAGACAGCATCCACTTCTAGTTACTGTCCCAATGCAGCCAAAGAAAGATATTATGAAGATAATAGCTCCTATACCAATGAACAAATAGATGAACCATGCTTTAGGGAGCTTATCAAGGAAACTCACGGATAGCGACACAACAAGAGACATAGGTCGACCAAGTTTCAAAATCTCTGGATTACTACTCGCAGCAGGAGATATTGGATCATCACGGCCACCAGAAATTTTATTCCACTCGACGAACAAATAAATTCCATAACCAACCATGGCCAATCCAGTAATCAACAAAAGGAAGTTTAGAAGCTTTAGCAGGCACTCTAAGCACCCCCGGCAAGCCATTATTTTAGGTTTTACAAATAAATGATCCTTGATATGAACTAGTTAAGGACCAATGTAAAATTTGATAGATCTATGAACCTTCCGATTTGCTAGTTTGATTAGAAATTCTCATCTATCTTAATTGTTATTCTATAAAAAATAATAATTGTAATTAGGTCTAATTTCATTATCTTGAATTAAACAAACAAATAAAAGATGTTATGAGTTAGGATTGTTGAACCACAAAATATTCATTAAAATATTAATTGTTTTCAATCAAATATAGCACTCAGTTCAGTTCTTCTAGAACATCACCAATCCAAAATAACATCTAATTGAGATGTGGTACAAATACAATTATAATTAAGGCGGTAATGGTAATGGTAAATTTACCATTAGCATACCTGTACAAATACAAAATAATATCGTGCTGCATTGCTATACCAATGCTATCGGTATGATAACGGTAAGTTTTACCATTTTTAACGGTAAAATAGCGGTAAAGAAATGTCAATACCAGTGGTAACAGTAAATTTACCGGTTGTTTTCTCGCTATTTTAATGAATTCCAACCTTTATTTTTTTTGAAAGTTTACCATATTTTATGCAGATGCTTATAGATTTATTTAGGTTGGTAATTCTTTTTGGCTTTATTAACTTCAAAGTTTAAGATTAATAAAATTATTACTTCATATTGTTGTAAATATCTTGTGATAAACTAAGTAAATTTTCTATGTCAATTAAAATAAGTTTAAATATTTATAATGGGATTAGAAGTAGAAGAAAAATATTTACTTTTTATCATTATCATAATTTTAGGGCATTGTTATTGACACTTCAAATATTATTAAGCGAGGGGGATTTTTTATTTTTTCAAAAATTGTTAAGGGAAGTACCAATGAGGAAAGTAGTCCCTTAACAAATAAAGATAATTTTACCTTATTACCCATTTAGTCCTTTAACAAATAAATGTAATTTTACCTTCATAAATATTACAAGGGCCATAGTAAAAAAAAAAAATCAATTTGCATATATCGATTTTTTTTAAACCGTAAAGGATAAGCGCTTTCGGAGGAATAGAAACAAACTATTTTTTTATCGACATAAATATGCCGAATTATATAATTACGAAGGCAATGCACCGAAATGATTATTAATTTTCGACATATCACTGTCAAATATATACATAATTGATTACGTGTTGCATTCGATGCAGTGGTAATGAACTGCTTATTTTAATTCGGTTTCCTTTATCGAATAACTTTTTTTAATTAATTTGAAGGGGCAATTTGGGAATGTTGAGTAGTGTGAAATAATATTTTTATGTAACCCCTTAACAATTTTTTAAAAAGTGGAGTATTTTTAAAAAATGACCCTCCCTTAACAATAGTTGGAGTGTCAATAACAACACTCTAATTTTAATGTGTTAATTGTTTAATAGCTTTATATATCGATAAATTTACCATTACCAGTCAATGAGTTAGCAATTTATCGGTATCCTAACAAACATTTTACCAGCGGTAATGGTAAATTATCGGTATTCATTTTTGGCTTACCAATAGTATCGGTATGGCAACGGTTTTTTGGTATCGGTAATAGTTACCATTACCATAACAACAGACCTAATTATAATTGAGAAAAATATCACCATATTTCATCACCAACGCAACATGAAGAAAAAAAATGCACAAAAGCAAGGAGAGTATAATTTGCGCACAAAGCGATACTTACCTCAATTTCGCAATTAGTGGATATTTTCATTATTTGATTTTATCAGACTAATTATTTTGAGTACTTGCTACAATTTAAAAAATTATTGTCAAAGAAGATCGCGGGCTAAGTAGGGCTGTAAACGGATGCAGTCGGATACGGATAGTGCCATATCCGAATCCGTATCCGAAAATGAAAATCCGTATCCGATATCCGTGGATACCAGTTAAAAATATCCGTATCCGTATCCGCGGATATTTTCGGATATCCGAAAATATCCGTATCCGCCTTAGCGAATAGGATATCCGAAAATATCCAAAATATCCGTATCCGAAACTTAAAACCGTACATTGGATGTGGTTATCCGAAAATATCCGAAAAATATCCGAAAATATCCGAAAAAATATCCGAAAATAAAACAATAAAAGCTTACAAATACAACACTCATGTATAAATTTGGCTCATAAAATATATTTTTTAAAAATGTGAATACATCTAATTAAAAATTACAAGCAGGAAATCAATCAAATAAATTTCTTACAACAAATATTTCAAGAGATAAAGTGTTCAAAATATGAAATACACAACCCTAAGACTAAAATAAAACAAAACATAAATCATAGAAGCACATACACAATTATGTTTTAGTTATAACCATACCATAAAATAAAATGAGTACATGATTTAAAATGTTACATAATACAAAATACAACATTCCTTTATAATTAAATAGTTGAGTTTAGGTTAGCTATTTTAAGGAAATTTATATATTAATTTAATCTTAAATATAAATTAAAAATTATATAATATATATACATACATACACGTATCTAGGGCTGTAAACGGATGCAGTCGGATACGGATAGTGCCGTATCCGAATCCGTATCCGATATCCGCGGATACCAGTTAAAAATATCTGTATCCGTATCCGCGGATATTTTCGGATATCCGAAAATATCCGTATCCGCCTTATCGAATAGGATATCCGAAAATATCCAAAATATCCGTATCCGAAACTTAAAACCGTACATTAGATGTGGTTATCCGAAAATATCCTAAAAATATCCGAAAATATCCGAAAATAAAACAATAAAAGCTTACAAATACATCATTCACGTACAAATTTGACTCATAAAATATATTTTTTGAAAATGTGAATACATCTAATTAAAAATTACAAGCAGGAAATCAATCAAATAAATTTCTTACAACAAATATTTCAAGAGATAAAGTGTTCAAAATATGAAATACACAACCCTAAGACTAAAATAAAACAAAACATAAATCATAGAAGCACATACACAATTATGTTTTAATTATAACCATACCACAAAATAAAATTAGTACATAATTTAAAATGTTACATGATACAAAATACAACATTCCTTTATAATTAAATAGTTGAGTTTAGGTTTAGCTATTTTAAGGAAATTTATATATTAATTTAATCTTAAATATAAATTAAAAATTATATAATATATATACATACATACACGTATCAGAAAATCGGACGGATATTTTTCGGATACGGATACCACTATAACCATATCCGTATCCGAAATAATTTTCGGATATCGGATATCCGTATCCGCATATCGGATAACGGATATATTTCGTATTTTCGGATACAGATGCGAACGGATATCGGATTTTTCGGGTATCCGTTGACAGCCCTAGGGCTAAGGCAATAAAAGAGAAATTAGTTGTTTGAGAAAGAAAAATGGTTACTGAAGATAAGGGCGAAAGATCCAATTAGAGGAGAGCATTTTCACGGAAGAAGAAAATGATATAATTTTTGTTTCATTCTTTACAATTTTCTGAGAAAGTATAAGAATGAAAATGAGCAAAGAATTAATAATCTGAGAACATAAAAGGACTAGCAGAGCAGCTTTTTCTAGCATCAAAGACTAATGAATAATGTAAAAGTGATTGTAAATGCCATGAGATGTTAATACTAAAATAGGTTTTAATTACAGGGAAATGGTAACATGTGCATAACTCATTTTCAAATTGCCTAAACAGTCTACTGAATTCCATGTACTAATTTATACTATAAGAACAAAATAAGTATTTAAAATAATTTTGTTTATCTTTCAGTAAAAAGGGCCATCCTTAACAAATGCCACGATTATAGTACAAATCGTTTGACGGTACAAATGCAAAAAAGACTTTCAATGAGAGCCAGCATTTCGCAAAAAAGACTTTCAATGAGAGCCAGCATTTCATTTATAATCAAATGAGGATCACGAATGAGAATAGTCAAATATTAAATCTAAAATAATTTTGTTTGTCTTTTAATAAATAACTGTCATCCTTAGCGTGAGTCCGTGAGTCTCTAAGACATACGTTAACACAACCCTTAATATAGTATAGACTGCCTGAAGGTGCAAATGCAGAATAAACTCTCAAATCAACGGGAAATCAATATTTCATTTGAGATCAATTAAGATCAAGAATGAGAATAGTCTGATATTCAATTTTTATATAATGGAATAGATAGGAAAAGATATATATTCAATTTTATATATAATAGAATAGACAGGAAAAGAGAATCTAAGTACACTGATTTTTGCTAAGCTGGAAAGGCATTGAAACCTGGGTTGAAACTATCGATATGGGAGGGACGTAACAAGGCATAAATATGAAAAAGGGGGACGAGTATATACTAGTCCATTTGTGCTTTGCTCTTTTTCTATAATAAGCAGCATACATGTTAATCTCTCAGCAGAACAAAGGGGAAAAAGAGTGAGAAGTTAAGAATCATAATAATGTGTATCGCAGTTATAATCTAAAAACAGATACAGAAATCTTATTTTATGATGAAAATAACTTAAACCTCACTCAATTGCAATATTGAACTCACTTAGGCAGCAGCAGCATTCAAGGTAATCCTCAATTAAACTCATGGAATTTCTTAATAAATCAGTTTTCAGGGGGGAAAAGGGTTTAGGTATTACGAAAGAAGCATTATGAAAAGAAATAAGAAAATTAGAAGATATACCTCGATATATAATTGTATCTTCACATATACCATCCTATTTCTTATGAAACTCAATCACCAGTAGTCCTTACATGAGCACATTCCATCCTTAAAATGATGAAACCTATTTCTATCTCTCAACACAATCACCCTTTCAAAAATCTTCGATAAAACTTTCATATAATTATGACAATCACTGCACACCCTTAAGTTCTTCACCACCCTAACAGTCATTCCTTCTTTTGTGTTAATCAACCCAAACACGACGGCCAACTTCTCGCTATGCATAGCAACCGCATTCTCCTTCTCCTCTTCATTGATATTTTGACTCACTACACTAATATTCGGTACATAACCCTCTAGCTTCATTTTCGCCTTCAACGAGCTTATCATATCATATATCTTATCCGATTGTGGATTTGATCTATCTCCCATAAAAAATTCAAACACTTGGTTATCAATTTCTATCCAACTACAACCAGGGTTCTTAACCACTCCTTTTTCTTTCATCACAATAATATATTTTGCTGCTTCTTCCAAGTTCCCAATCGAGTTATACAGTGTTGCTAAATAAATATGGCCACCCGAGTGAGTAGGATCTAACTCAATAATCTTGTGAGCAACTCTTTGCCCTCTATCAACATCTTTGTAAACACGACAACCACCTAAAAGTGCACCCCATACCATAGCACTTGGTGGAACCCTCATTTCACATATCAAGTCCTCGGCCTCTTGAAGTCTCCCTGCCCGACTCAAAAGATCCACCACACATCCATAATGTTCCACTTTAGGCACAATTCCAAACTCATTGCTCATTCTATTGAAATACTCAAGTCCTTCATCCACAAGACCAGCATGTGTACAAGCCGATAATATACCCATGAATGTTACATCATTTGGGCTAACTCCTTGCCTTAACATCTCATGAAAAAAAACTACTGCATCTTCCCAAAGCCCATGCATTGCAAACCCAGTCACTATCAAGCTCCAGGATATAACATCTCGCTCCTTCATTTTGTTAAAAACTTTTCTTGCCTCCTCTATGCATCCACATTTTGCATACATGTCCGATAAGGCATTCCCCAAAAACAAAGTCAGTCTCATCTTCCTCCTACCAATATACCCTTCTATCCATTTTCCTAGATCCAGTGCACCTAAATGTGCACATGCAGATAATGCACAAACAAGAGTTACTTCATCTGGCTTTAAGTCACTGATATGAAGCATATTCCTAAAAAGCTTGATTCCTTCGGAAAATTTCTCAGTTTGCACGTATCCAGCAATCATCGCATTCCAAGAAACAACATTTCTATCAGTCATGGCATCAAACAACTCACGAGCAGATCCCACATCCCCATGTTTACAATGTGCAGTTATCATAGTAGCCCAAGAGACGAAGGTCCTCTCATGCATCGAATCGAAAATCTCCCTGGCAAGATCCACGTGCCCACAATTTGAATATCCAGAAAGAAGTATATTATAGGATACAACATCTTTTGCATACATTTCATCAAACAACATGCGTGCAAGATTTGCATGACCCAATTTAAAATACATATCCATGAGTGAATTTGAAACATGCGCATCATCACCAAACCCTAGTTTGAACAAATGTGTATGTGCGATTTCACCGTCTTTGATCGACTGAAGGCCTGCGCAGGCCTTCAGTACGGAAGTGAACGTGTACTCGTCAGGAGACAAATGGGTTCGAACGAGTTGGTTGAAGTAAATCAAAGTTGGTTTGAAGAGATTGTTTTGGGAGAGGGATTTGAGGAGGGAGTTGTAGATGATGATGTTTGGATCGGAGACGAGGGAGAAGGTGAGCAGGGAGAGTTTGGGATGAGAAAGATTGGAGTAGGAGGAGATGAGTTTTCGTGAGAGAGGGTTCGATTGGGTGAGTGGAGAAGAAGGGTGTGGGTTGGTGAGTAGTATTGCGTGGATTTGATGGAGTTGATTTAATGTGAGAGAACTTGCGCATTGGAGAAGAAGATGTTTCGGGTTCGGGTGACCGTGGTGAAGCGCCAGTGTTCTGATTATTTCAGTTTCGCTTGCTTTGCAGGGTCGACAATTATAAAGTTGGACGTTGGTTGGCTTTTTATCATGTGGCAACGAATGTTTTTCCATAACATTTTGGTCTAGTAATAAAACAAATAACTAGTATAAACAACACAACGATGACATTTAACATAAAATGAAAAAATATTTCATAAATTTTATTTTAATTATAACTTTAATGAAAAAAATATCTACGTTGTTAAGCAAAAATAGTAAATTGGAAAAGTGTAAAACTATTTACACAAATAAATCTTCTCTAGATTACTAAATTAGTCTAAAAATAATTAATATAACATTAGTAATTTAGAAAATAAAATTAAAAGTTCAATCAATTTAGTTAAATCGATAACCAAACTAATTTTTTTATGGATCGATTATGAACTCATCTTCATTTGAAACAAAATCAAATCAATCGGAATAAATTGATTTTGTTGGTTTAATCAAAGTCTGCTGACCTCTAACCTTGAAAAGCACAATTCCTCAGTGTATAATTTTGAAACAAGAGAAAGAAAATGATAGCATGTCATAAATTTTGAAATAAAGAAAGACATATTTATATCAATTGATTTTTCCACTTCGAGAAAAAAAAAATTGATAAGATAGTTTATATCATTAATAAACCAAACACATCAATCATATGTCAAACCCATAAAAGAAAAATTACAACCATGCAAACTGAATACTAAAACTGCTTTACAGTATGATCAAATCAACAAAGTATGAAACTAACTAGATAATAATGAAATGAATTGATACACTTCAATAGTAGTCGTTGTTGAGCGCACGAAAATCCACAAAAAATGCCAGTTTGTTTTAGTTTAAACAGTAAAAATAATTGATGAATTTGTGCTACAAACTTATGGAAATTTAGGTCAACACAAACAAGTTTACAACAAGCTCTCAAATAAAAATTCAAAAACTCAACTCAGACTTACTTCATATAAGAAACAGAGCAGGGGACATAGCCAAAGAATGTAAACTAATATCTAATCTAAAATCCTTCCCATTATCCTGACCTTTCTTAGGCTAAAAGAAAGAAAAGAGAGGGAAAAAAAAATAAAAGATGTTTATTTGAATTCTACTCTAAGCTTGGAATCATAAAATCGCAAAGAAAATTTTATTCCTGAATAAAAGCATCTGGGCACACATGACCAAATGTCAATGGCAATAAAAGGTTAGTGGTACACATAAAGACATGGAGAAAAGACGAAAGGAATATCATTTGCACCAACTTCAAGAGTAGTTTCTTCATCGTTTTCTTTAGAGCATTCCCAACTCAAGGTTGGGTTGGGAACCAACCGACTCCCAACATGGGGTCGGTTGGAGCTCAGGGGGTTGCTTTCACAACCCCCAAGATTACCAGAGCAACCATTCGATTGCATGACAACCTGTGCCTTAGACGGTTTTGTAAAAGCTGGTCAAAGAAGGAGTAACGGTTAAAATTTGACTGTTTCCCTTAGTCGGCTTTATAAAAGCCGACTAAGGGGGGGCAATGGTCTAAATTTTACTGTTGCCCTTAGCCGGCTTTATAAAAGCCAGTTAAGAGCAGCGGTCTTCCCGATGATCATTTCCCTCTTGCTTCCCAACTCCACAAATTTCAATTTCTATGTATACCGTCTCCTCTATTTCAACCAAACACACAACTATCTTTCATCATTTCCACTCTCTTCATCATAAACCAGCAACAAATAGAGATAATGTCAAAACAACAGAAAAGAAAAGGAAGTCCTTCACAACCTCATTCCAATTAACAATTTCAAACCAACGAATTCAAAACTCATTTCAATCACAGCAAAATCTAAAGCATTATCAGTCCCAATTTGATAACAACCCATATCAACCTCCTCAAAATTCGAGTTACTATAATTTCCAACAAAATTCATGCAATTATCAGAACTCTCAAAATTCAAATTACTCTCAGAACCCTTCGTTCCACCAAAATTACACTTTTGATCAAGATTATGTCTCTCCTACTAGCTGTTGAATATTAAAAATAAGTTATAAACTTACGCCTTCTTCCATGCGTGTGCTAATATGCTCCAGGTTGTTTGGAAGTGCACGAAAATTGGTAAGCTCTTTGCCTGACCCCAAATTCTGATCAGTGCTCGTATCGTCGTCTAGCTACTTCTCATTGAGGAGGAGGTGTGTAACGTCCAGTATTTTTGGCAGCCAAATACTTTATTTATTTTATTTATTTTAAATATTTTATTTTGAATATAAATGGATTTTAATATTTAAATCGCTATTTAAACGAAGTTGAACGATATATATTCATATATAAAATAAAACGAGCTCAGAACAGCGCTGCAGTTCGTAAAATAGAGTTTTGAACTTCAACTGGATATACAGAGTCCGTTTTAAATCGGATTTCTGTGAAACAAGAAATTTACGGAGCTGGAGAAGTATATTTTTCTAGTGGAAGAGAAAAATCGGGATTTCGTCGTGTAGATTGGAAGTTATGCCCAAATCAATTTGGCAGAAAAACAGCGGCGTAATCGTTTATCGACCGTAACAGTTTATTGGATATAACTGCATATCGGTTTCGAATTTAGACAAGGTTCTTTTGAGGCGTAGTGATAATTTAATTTTTAGAATTTTATGGTAATTTTTAATTAATTAAATAAGCAACTTTTTATTTGGAGTATTTTACACCCTATGACAACATTTTGGGATTTCACAATATAAGTTAAACTACCGGTATTATTATATTTTTGGGATCGCGACACCTCACTGAACACGACTGTATTTTTATTTCAGTCTGCAACGCTCATACATGAATACATAGTGGTGTAGGTAACTTTATTTGAATGGTTAACTGGTCAAACGAACTCAAAATTCAACGAAACAAGTTTCATACGAAACCTTAGGAAGAGGTCTAGTGAAATGGCAAGGCCTCATATTTTTAGGATTTTTTCTGTAATTTTAAGGAATTATTGCTCGGTGTTTTTCATCGATATTTTCTAAAGGATTTTCACAAACGACCTCGGAATTCGACGAAACTTGTCCCATTGGATCCGGAATATTTTTTTATGCTAGAATTAGTAGTTTTCGCCTCGATTGAACATCGTATGTGGTGATTTTTAACACGAAAACTCACCGCAAGTTTGGTTACATTATTATATTATTAAATGATCCCACTTTCTTTATGCTTTCCCTTTTCCTTACGTTCCTACACTACCTGCGCCCAAAAACAACTAAGTCCTTGTGCCAAAATGTATTTATTACATGCCAAAACGCTAGTTTGTACACTAAGCTTAAATCACATCAACGTGGACTGGAAAAAAAAAAAAAAGGGGAAAAAGCACATGCAAAGTACTCCCTAAACCAAGCACGCACTGCATACCTGCTCCCCTATCAAAACGTGATGGCCAAACCATGTACAGTAATCCGTGATTCCCAAGTTATTTCCTATGCCTTGCCAACCAAACTATCAATGCCTTCAGCTTCACGTTTACTTGGCAACCACGTAGCCTTTTCTATTTATAAGAGCTTTCTTTCAGTTCTATTTTTGGGCTTCCTCTCATTTTCTCCTTCGTTCGTTTCAGATCTGAAAAGCCAAAAGACTCCCTCCATAATTAATACATCCGCATACTGTCTCTTCCCTCTTTACACGCGATACATCAAAAGAAAAAAAAAACGAAAAAGAAAAGATGAGATGGCGGACGTGAGTACGAGAAGGAGGGACTGGGCGTGGGTTTGGGCTAAGGTCAAACAGCTGTAGGAAAGATGAGATGCTCGACGTATATACACGCAAAGACGGTGCATGATTTTTTGTTTGGACCACCATTGGCTTGCGGAAAAAAAAGAAAAAAGAAAGAAAAAGGAAAGAAAGAAAGAAAAAAAAAGGCGGACGGAAATGGGAAGGTGGAAACACGCACAAAAGGTGGAGAAGAAAGTAATACGGAGGAATTTGAGTAGCATGGGTTGTCTGTTTGCAAACAGAAAGTATGGGAAAGTAAGGGGGGGCATTTTGCTTTCGAACAGAAAAAAAAGAAAAAAAAAAGAAAAAAAATGAGGGAAGAAAAGAGAAAAACCACGAAGTGAATGGAGAAAGAGGAAGAGCAAACGTGGGAGTGTGAGGATGCATGGCGGACGCATGCTTGGAGCAAATTGTAAAGATGGAAGGAGGGATTAACGAATGAAGTATGGCAGCAGACAATGGAAGGACCGCATGCTACTTAGCTTGCGTTTTAGAAGACAACAGAGTGAAACGAGACAAGCAATCAACGAGCGTGATGTTATGGAATCGGAACGGACGGATTTGAACGCAGCTGGAAGTATGTTAAACGAACAGTTTGACGACGGATGAAATCAAGGTGAGTTAAACTCACTCAGTTCTCCCTTCTTATATTTTATATAAGTCGGGTTTTATAATTGTGTGCTATGCTTGTTTATGGTTATTGTTTGTTCGTTCGTTGTATGGGCTGAAACAGTTAAATTAAACGACGGTTTAATTTAATTGAAACTAATCGTTATTTCTAACGATTAAATCCAAGTGAGGTAACTTACCTCAGTGGTTACGTTTATAACACTATAAACGTTATGATCAAATAGTTGAATGCTTGAACTGCTGTTATTATCCTAGTATTGACTGTTACAGTTATTATTGATTGTTGTTGTTAAACTGTTTTATTTCATCTGTCTAGATGGAAACAAATATTGAACTGAATGGGTTGAATTATGGTAACCATTGTTTTGCAGGGAATAACAGGTTGGATAATATTGATAACGTTTATCAATATGATAAAATTGTTGTTATTGAATGTGAAATTAGTTTATATTTCACGGTTGGTACTACAGTAGTCATTTGCCTCTTTAATACCGTCGACTAAAAGGAATGATTTTTCGAAATCGATACTAAATGGATTTCGAATGTTTTCAAAGATATAAATATATTTTTATATGGTTTTGAAATACGATTTTTATTGTAAAATAATAGTCGAAGTTAAATTTATCAATTTTATATAAATATAACTAGTAGGGATGCAAGATGTATTAAATGAACGGTTAAACGATATAATTTATCGTGTTGATTATTCAAATATTGAAATGGTTTTGTGAAGGCCTTACGGTCGTAAAAGAAGTTTTAAACTGATTTCAAAGTAGAAAATGGAATATTTAAATCATGGGTATACGAGAATGTGTAAAAGAGTTCAAAGAGAAATGTTTTGTGATGAATGATCGTTTTTACCAAACGGTGTTTTAAATAATACAAAATGTGATAACATTTCGTGAATGAGATTAACAAATCAATGGATTGGAAATGAGTGGTGATTTGGAAATGGGGTTTCATATTTTAAATGAAATCGAAGTTGAAATTATGAATATGAATTTACGAAATTTATAAATGAAATTTCTAAATGAGATTTAGTCAAATGGAAGTGAGTTTTATTCCAAGGTCCGAATGTTAACTTAAAGCAGGATTATAAATGAGGTTAAAGATGTGAACAACGACAACGAATATTTAGTTGTCAAATTGAATTGAAGATGGGGTTTTAAAATGCAGTTAAAGATGTGCAAATGAATGATAAGTATTATAGTCAATTTGCAAATGAGATTTTGTAAATGGGATTTTAAGTTTGGAAATGAAATCGAACTAGTGAATAAAGTCGAGAGTTTGTAAATGGGTTTTGTAACATTGGTTACAAATGAAATGGGTTACTTTTAGATATAAGTTTTATAATGATTATTATACGTTTTAGACAATGAATAAGTGGTCGAGTATGATTTAAAGGGGAATGTGATAAATAAAGGTAAAATTGTTGTGATAAATATCAATATATTAATTGCATAAGATATTAATAAAAGATTTATTAAAGCTTTGTTTATGCGGATTTTAAACAAATGTATTTGAATTGTTGGAATAATTTGTAATATAACAATAAAGAGATATCAAGGAATTTCCATAAAGATTCTATTTTTATTAGAATCAAAGTTCGTACATAATATTGTAAATGATTATTAACATAAATCGAAAGAGTTTGATAACAGTTTACTTAACAATTAGTTAAGTAAAAGTGGTCGAGATTTGAATAAGGTTTCCACAAGAGGAATGTGTGGTTAATAAACTTCTATTTATTCTGAAGATATGAATGTTGTTGGTCAAGGTCTGAGAGGTAATAAAATACCCCAACTTGAACAACTCCATGATTATCCAAGAGTAGTATTAGTTTATAAACGAGAATAGTTGAGGAAAACATAAGTTAGGATTTCCGTAAATGATATTATAAATGATTTTCGAAAAGTTTATAAATGGGATAAAGTTGAATAAAAATGAATTTGGAGAATAGTCTTATTTCAAAATAAGAAGTGAAAGCGATGTTCCAAATATTGGAAAAGTTAAAGAATAAAATTAACGGGCGGTTTGTTAAAGAGGCTAAATGATACTAAGTATTGAATCAGTGAATCCATTTTCTTTTATGGATGAATGGTTGTTTTATTTGATAGTTAAATAACCGACTATCAAATTTGCCCATACGATTGTTGGTACGGAAAGACCGGGATCGAATTTATATTCGAAAACCATTCCGTCCAGCAAATACGAATACGATGAAGATGCTGATTCGAGATGGAGCTATTGAAGACCGTGTATCTTCATAAGCGGAAGGATTACTTAAAATCTCTGACTTGCAACCAGAGATAAACGGTGATTCGGTCGTGGTTGGAATCTACGGATTGCAAGGACTTCTCGCTACTGATTCTCAGGGTGATTCCTAGAATGCAGTAGGAGGGTACCTTCGGTTCATCCTGTTCCTGGGTGACTTGTATGGATGAATGTCTGACAGAGTATTTCCGGAAAAGGTCACGTACATTGATTTCTTCAACCATACCAAGAGTGGAAGCGGAGAAGGAAACTTCTTTAGCCAACACGTAATGTATTGTTGTGGACGTCAATTAGTGATTCTGATGGATCTGACAATGTGGCATTCGAAGTGAATGAGATGTGCTGATAAAGCGTAGCCTCAAGCCTCATCAACTGGGAGATGACAAAAATCGGGCAGGCAGCATGGCTATGTGGGTCGCTCCCATTAGGGTGTATAATCACCTATCTAGAGAAATTCCTTTTGTTTCTTATTCTATCGATTCTGCCCATTCGGGAACGGTGGTTTGAGTCCAACCGTTGGTGATATACATTCGATACACTCAAGCGAAATGAGTGGTCGGTCATGTGAGGGCCGGGTTGCAAGACGTTCTTGTTGAACCCAGTGTATTCGCCTCTAGAGATACACTATCGGCAGGTGGTCCCATACCTTGTCAAGGTCGGAATCCAATCTCCAATAAGAGCCTGTGGTTTTGATTGTATACTATATATGTGGAGCGTGAGATGCAAGCGTTCCACTAGATTATTATTTACCTGTATGTAGACATTATTATAATATCAGACAAGATATTGGTTTCAAAAATGTTTTGGGTTATCGTAAGGTAAAAACCGTCCGTGTTTATGTGTGGATTTGGTCTTACGATTATCCTTTCTTCTGAAAAGATTTTGAACTTTAAAATCATGATTGGATGATTTACCTTATTACTGTGCGAGTTTATCTCACTCTGGTTCACCAGACTGACCCGGTGTTTTGTAAATGCTCGGGTTAGCCCGGAGTGTACAGGTTCAGGTTAGCGACTGCTATGAAGAGACGAGCTGGAAGAGTCCAGACGTATGATATTACTACTATTCCGCTGTGTGTTGTATATGGGAACAGGCTATTATAACTGTCCCATGGAATGATGTACTCTGATACTGTAAGTATTTTCAAAGCTCTCAATAAAGATTTATTTCTGTATTATATTTTGTTCCGCTGCGATGTAAGACTCTGTGTTGTCTTTGTTCTTCTTCTACTTCTTCTATTCTAATATTTCTTTCTTTCTTATCTCACCCTCTAAATTCTTTCTAATAACTATCCGGTGGTTTTGATACTTGAGTTCTGGCAAGTAATACGGGATTGGTGTATTATTGTCGGGATTCGGGCGTCGAAAATCGTCGGGTCGTTACAGTGGTATCAGAGCTATTGGTTTAGTAATAACCTTGGCTCTGTGGCGTAACTCGATAGAGATGGGGTTAGTAATACCCTAGATCGAGATTGAGTGTATATATATGAGAGCGTATTTGTAAATTTTATATACAAATGTTTTGTATTGTGTTTGTTGATCAGTTCAAGTGTTGAGAAGCTTTGAACTGACCATTAACACAGTATTGTTTTGAAAAGAGGGTAAATGAAATAATTTTACCCAAAATATATTTTTGTATAGAAAAGGAATTTTTATTAAATCATTGAGATATTAGTGTGTTTGATCGATTTGAATGAGATTCGAATCGAATTAAAAAGTTGAATTGTTACTTAACTTGGTTAAGTGTAATTAATTTCAGAATGATATTGTAATTAAATTTAATTGGAAATTAAATCAAATGTGTGAAACCAAAATAAATATTAATATTGAATGTAAATTCAATAAATTTTGTTTATTTGGTTGTGTATTGGTCGATGGTTGTGAATTGGTTGTTATTGGATGACAAGTAGTTGAATAGAATTCATTCAATGGGTTAACGAAGATATGGGAAATAAATTCCAGTATAATTTAACTGGGATGAAACTGCATATGGATTGGAACTTATGGTTTAACCCCGTAATTGATAATGAATCAATGCTATTTGTTTGATTTTGGAATTTAGTGCAGTTATACTCGTTGACCTCTGAAATATTATCTCAGAATTTCATATATCTATTACTGATATGTGAATTGAGTTAAGTATAGGTGCCAAAGGACTTGGCAGATTGATATCGGTTGAATAAATCGCATATACATTGAGCAAATATGCTCAATAGCGCTCGAAAAGGTACGCCTACGCGAAAATATAAAATTTTGGGGTTTTGATTTTTGTTTCCCGACCGTTGGTCGATGTATATATTATGTGTTCCTGCGATATCGCAGATGTCACTCCGTGCAGGGGAGACTCTGCCGAATTTCTCCAGGAATTTAGAGTGTTAGAAAATTTTTGATATTTTTTTCAAAAAAAAAAATTTATATATTTACAAATAACGAATTGGTTGATTTAAGATAAATTGGATTTAGAAATTAACGGGATTTGTAGCACTTTTCTTACCTTAGCAATTTCGAGGACGAAATTATTTTAAGGGGGGAAGAATGTAACGTCCAGTATTTTTGGCAGCCAAATACTTTATTTATTTTATTTATTTTAAATATTTTATTTTGAATATAAATGGATTTTAATATTTAAATCGCTATTTAAACGAAGTTGAACGATATATATTCATATATAAAATAAAACGAGCTCAGAACAGCGCTGCAGTTCGTAAAATAGAGTTTTGAACTTCAACTGGATATACAGAGTCCGTTTTAAATCGGATTTCTGTGAAACAAGAAATTTACGGAGCTGGAGAAGTATATTTTTCTAGTGGAAGAGAAAAATCGGGATTTCGTCGTGTAGATTGGAAGTTATGCCCAAATCAATTTGGCAGAAAAACAGCGGCGTAATCGTTTATCGACCGTAACAGTTTATTGGATATAACTGCATATCGGTTTCGAATTTAGACAAGGTTCTTTTGAGGCGTAGTGATAATTTAATTTTTAGAATTTTATGGTAATTTTTAATTAATTAAATAAGCAACTTTTTATTTGGAGTATTTTACACCCTATGACAACATTTTGGGATTTCACAATATAAGTTAAACTACCGGTATTATTATATTTTTGGGATCGCGACACCTCACTGAACACGACTGTATTTTTATTTCAGTCTGCAACGCTCATACATGAATACATAGTGGTGTAGGTAACTTTATTTGAATGGTTAACTGGTCAAACGAACTCAAAATTCAACGAAACAAGTTTCATACGAAACCTTAGGAAGAGGTCTAGTGAAATGGCAAGGCCTCATATTTTTAGGATTTTTTCTGTAATTTTAAGGAATTATTGCTCGGTGTTTTTCATCGATATTTTCTAAAGGATTTTCACAAACGACCTCGGAATTCGACGAAACTTGTCCCATTGGATCCGGAATATTTTTTTATGCTAGAATTAGTAGTTTTCGCCTCGATTGAACATCGTATGTGGTGATTTTTAACACGAAAACTCACCGCAAGTTTGGTTACATTATTATATTATTAAATGATCCCACTTTCTTTATGCTTTCCCTTTTCCTTACGTTCCTACACTACCTGCGCCCAAAAACAACTAAGTCCTTGTGCCAAAATGTATTTATTACATGCCAAAACGCTAGTTTGTACACTAAGCTTAAATCACATCAACGTGGACTGGAAAAAAAAAAAAGGGGAAAAAGCACATGCAAAGTACTCCCTAAACCAAGCACGCACTGCATACCTGCTCCCCTATCAAAACGTGATGGCCAAACCATGTACAGTAATCCGTGATTCCCAAGTTATTTCCTATGCCTTGCCAACCAAACTATCAATGCCTTCAGCTTCACGTTTACTTGGCAACCACGTAGCCTTTTCTATTTATAAGAGCTTTCTTTCAGTTCTATTTTTGGGCTTCCTCTCATTTTCTCCTTCGTTCGTTTCAGATCTGAAAAGCCAAAAGACTCCCTCCATAATTAATACATCCGCATACTGTCTCTTCCCTCTTTACACGCGATACATCAAAAGAAAAAAAAAACGAAAAAGAAAAGATGAGATGGCGGACGTGAGTACGAGAAGGAGGGACTGGGCGTGGGTTTGGGCTAAGGTCAAACAGCTGTAGGAAAGATGAGATGCTCGACGTATATACACGCAAAGACGGTGCATGATTTTTTGTTTGGACCACCATTGGCTTGCGGAAAAAAAAGAAAAAAGAAAGAAAAAGGAAAGAAAGAAAGAAAAAAAAAGGCGGACGGAAATGGGAAGGTGGAAACACGCACAAAAGGTGGAGAAGAAAGTAATACGGAGGAATTTGAGTAGCATGGGTTGTCTGTTTGCAAACAGAAAGTATGGGAAAGTAAGGGGGGGCATTTTGCTTTCGAACAGAAAAAAAAGAAAAAAAAAAGAAAAAAAATGAGGGAAGAAAAGAGAAAAACCACGAAGTGAATGGAGAAAGAGGAAGAGCAAACGTGGGAGTGTGAGGATGCATGGCGGACGCATGCTTGGAGCAAATTGTAAAGATGGAAGGAGGGATTAACGAATGAAGTATGGCAGCAGACAATGGAAGGACCGCATGCTACTTAGCTTGCGTTTTAGAAGACAACAGAGTGAAACGAGACAAGCAATCAACGAGCGTGATGTTATGGAATCGGAACGGACGGATTTGAACGCAGCTGGAAGTATGTTAAACGAACAGTTTGACGACGGATGAAATCAAGGTGAGTTAAACTCACTCAGTTCTCCCTTCTTATATTTTATATAAGTCGGGTTTTATAATTGTGTGCTATGCTTGTTTATGGTTATTGTTTGTTCGTTCGTTGTATGGGCTGAAACAGTTAAATTAAACGACGGTTTAATTTAATTGAAACTAATCGTTATTTCTAACGATTAAATCCAAGTGAGGTAACTTACCTCAGTGGTTACGTTTATAACACTATAAACGTTATGATCAAATAGTTGAATGCTTGAACTGCTGTTATTATCCTAGTATTGACTGTTACAGTTATTATTGATTGTTGTTGTTAAACTGTTTTATTTCATCTGTCTAGATGGAAACAAATATTGAACTGAATGGGTTGAATTGTGGTAACCATTGTTTTGCAGGGAATAACAGGTTGGATAATATTGATAACGTTTATCAATATGATAAAATTGTTGTTATTGAATGTGAAATTAGTTTATATTTCACGGTTGGTACTACAGTAGTCATTTGCCTCTTTAATACCGTCGACTAAAAGGAATGATTTTTCGAAATCGATACTAAATGGATTTCGAATGTTTTCAAAGATATAAATATATTTTTATATGGTTTTGAAATACGATTTTTATTGTAAAATAATAGTCGAAGTTAAATTTATCAATTTTATATAAATATAACTAGTAGGGATGCAAGATGTATTAAATGAACGGTTAAACGATATAATTTATCGTGTTGATTATTCAAATATTGAAATGGTTTTGTGAAGGCCTTACGGTCGTAAAAGAAGTTTTAAACTGATTTCAAAGTAGAAAATGGAATATTTAAATCATGGGTATACGAGAATGTGTAAAAGAGTTCAAAGAGAAATGTTTTGTGATGAATGATCGTTTTTACCAAACGGTGTTTTAAATAATACAAAATGTGATAACATTTCGTGAATGAGATTAACAAATCAATGGATTGGAAATGAGTGGTGATTTGGAAATGGGGTTTCATATTTTAAATGAAATCGAAGTTGAAATTATGAATATGAATTTACGAAATTTATAAATGAAATTTCTAAATGAGATTTAGTCAAATGGAAGTGAGTTTTATTCCAAGGTCCGAATGTTAACTTAAAGCAGGATTATAAATGAGGTTAAAGATGTGAACAACGACAACGAATATTTAGTTGTCAAATTGAATTGAAGATGGGGTTTTAAAATGCAGTTAAAGATGTGCAAATGAATGATAAGTATTATAGTCAATTTGCAAATGAGATTTTGTAAATGGGATTTTAAGTTTGGAAATGAAATCGAACTAGTGAATAAAGTCGAGAGTTTGTAAATGGGTTTTGTAACATTGGTTACAAATGAAATGGGTTACTTTTAGATATAAGTTTTATAATGATTATTATACGTTTTAGACAATGAATAAGTGGTCGAGTATGATTTAAAGGGGAATGTGATAAATAAAGGTAAAATTGTTGTGATAAATATCAATATATTAATTGCATAAGATATTAATAAAAGATTTATTAAAGCTTTGTTTATGCGGATTTTAAACAAATGTATTTGAATTGTTGGAATAATTTGTAATATAACAATAAAGAGATATCAAGGAATTTCCATAAAGATTCTATTTTTATTAGAATCAAAGTTCGTACATAATATTGTAAATGATTATTAACATAAATCGAAAGAGTTTGATAACAGTTTACTTAACAATTAGTTAAGTAAAAGTGGTCGAGATTTGAATAAGGTTTCCACAAGAGGAATGTGTGGTTAATAAACTTCTATTTATTCTGAAGATATGAATGTTGTTGGTCAAGGTCTGAGAGGTAATAAAATACCCCAACTTGAACAACTCCATGATTATCCAAGAGTAGTATTAGTTTATAAACGAGAATAGTTGAGGAAAACATAAGTTAGGATTTCCGTAAATGATATTATAAATGATTTTCGAAAAGTTTATAAATGGGATAAAGTTGAATAAAAATGAATTTGGAGAATAGTCTTATTTCAAAATAAGAAGTGAAAGCGATGTTCCAAATATTGGAAAAGTTAAAGAATAAAATTAACGGGCGGTTTGTTAAAGAGGCTAAATGATACTAAGTATTGAATCAGTGAATCCATTTTCTTTTATGGATGAATGGTTGTTTTATTTGATAGTTAAATAACCGACTATCAAATTTGCCCATACGATTGTTGGTACGGAAAGACCGGGATCGAATTTATATTCGAAAACCATTCCGTCCAGCAAATACGAATACGATGAAGATGCTGATTCGAGATGGAGCTATTGAAGACCGTGTATCTTCATAAGCGGAAGGATTACTTAAAATCTCTGACTTGCAACCAGAGATAAACGGTGATTCGGTCGTGGTTGGAATCTACGGATTGCAAGGACTTCTCGCTACTGATTCTCAGGGTGATTCCTAGAATGCAGTAGGAGGGTACCTTCGGTTCATCCTGTTCCTGGGTGACTTGTATGGATGAATGTCTGACAGAGTATTTCCGGAAAAGGTCACGTACATTGATTTCTTCAACGATACCAAGAGTGGAAGCGGAGAAGGAAACTTCTTTAGCCAACACGTAATGTATTGTTGTGGACGTCAATTAGTGATTCTGATGGATCTGACAATGTGGCATTCGAAGTGAATGAGATGTGCTGATAAAGCGTAGCCTCAAGCCTCATCAACTGGGAGATGACAAAAATCGGGCAGGCAGCATGGCTATGTGGGTCGCTCCCATTAGGGTGTATAATCACCTATCTAGAGAAATTCCTTTTGTTTCTTATTCTATCGATTCTGCCCATTCGGGAACGGTGGTTTGAGTCCAACCGTTGGTGATATACATTCGATACACTCAAGCGAAATGAGTGGTCGGTCATGTGAGGGCCGGGTTGCAAGACGTTCTTGTTGAACCCAGTGTATTCGCCTCTAGAGATACACTATCGGCAGGTGGTCCCATACCTTGTAAAGGTCGGAATCCAATCTCCAATAAGAGCCTGTGGTTTTGATTGTATACTATATATGTGGAGCGTGAGATGCAAGCGTTCCACTAGATTATTATTTACCTGTATGTAGACATTATTATAATATCAGACAAGATATTGGTTTCAAAAATGTTTTGGGTTATCGTAAGGTAAAAACCGTCCGTGTTTATGTGTGGATTTGGTCTTACGATTATCCTTTCTTCTGAAAAGATTTTGAACTTTAAAATCATGATTGGATGATTTACCTTATTACTGTGCGAGTTTATCTCACTCTGGTTCACCAGACTGACCCGGTGTTTTGTAAATGCTCGGGTTAGCCCGGAGTGTACAGGTTCAGGTTAGCGACTGCTATGAAGAGACGAGCTGGAAGAGTCCAGACGTATGATATTACTACTATTCCGCTGTGTGTTGTATATGGGAACAGGCTATTATAACTGTCCCATGGAATGATGTACTCTGATACTGTAAGTATTTTCAAAGCTCTCAATAAAGATTTATTTCTGTATTATATTTTGTTCCGCTGCGATGTAAGACTCTATGTTGTCTTTGTTCTTCTTCTACTTCTTCTATTCTAATATTTCTTTCTTTCTTATCTCACCCTCTAAATTCTTTCTAATAACTATCCGGTGGTTTTGATACTTGAGTTCTGGCAAGTAATACGGGATTGGTGTATTATTGTCGGGATTCGGGCGTCGAAAATCGTCGGGTCGTTACAAGGTGCGACTTCTTCTTCTTCAATCGGGGCATGCTCTTCTTCAATTGGGGCATGCACTTCTTCAAGTGGCACATTTGCAGCACTTCGACTCTCGCTGCCTCGAAAAGCTCGTAATGCTCTTCCTAATCTTCTCATATTTTTTTTGACTTTGCGAATAATGGTGGTATGGAGGAAGGAGGGGAAGGAGGAAGGGAAGAATTTTTTTGTGGTGAAAATAATGACTCATAGCCGACCGATTTATAGCCAGCTATGGGTGCCCTAGTCGGCTTTCTAAAAGCCGGCTATGGTGACTGTCTGGATTTAATTCCAGATCGTCACGTGGATTACAATCTAACGACACTGGAATGTAATCCATATGAGACCTTTAGCCGGCTTTCTAAAAGTCGGGTAAGGGTAACACACAACAATCCCGGATGGGGTTGTTGTATTTCTCCCCACTGGGAGTGGGTTGTGTGTCAACCCACCCAGATTGGATACCTAATCCAACCTTCATTGGGATTGGTCTTACAAGTTTGATCCCTGTCAAGTGTTATACAAATTTATTAGCAATTTAAAGCAAATGAGAATTTGAGAGCTTCAACTGTCTTTTCCACGCATATGAAAGACTTGAATATTTATACTTAATAGCTATCGGTTCGAGCTTCTGACATTGGAGCAAACAAAATATTCATTTCATGTACTATACTATTTAGCTTGAATTTTTGTGCAAGGTAAGTTGCTCTGTTTATTTCAAAATTCAAATCATCACTTCAATCTTTTATCCCCATTCGATGAAGGTTTGGACAAATAATCAATAACATTTCAAATAATTAGAGGAGTCTCTTTAAACACTGAAGCAAATGTTTGTTCATGTAAAGATATTTTTTATAATCTATTCAACATTATGAAATGGAAACCTTCTTCTTGTCTTCCCCCTTCTTATTTTCTCTCTTATGAATAATGAAATCTTATGGAGTCATGGGTCTGCTTTTAGATTTTAATACATAAGGATATCTGAGTCCATACGATAACACATATGAATTATGATTATGATTCAATAACAAAGTCTCTTTCAGTATGTGAACTGAGCCACTGTGTGGAGACAAAATAGATACGGTACTTAATACAAATCAAAATTAAGAATCTACATCTATTAGCATAACTGATTACTACATGTACCGTTGATGGTGGTTGGTTAGTGTCTTTTTGTTTACATACACAATAACTAATATTTCATAGAAGAAGATATATATTTCATGCTAGCAAAAAATAATTAGTAATACACTATATTTATATTCCGGATATATTTTGCCAAAATATTTAAGAATATTAGATAGGCTTGATTTATGGTTACTGATATATCTTTTGATGTCTTCTAGTTATTTCCTAAAACTAAAAGACTTGCTAAGATATTTGAGAATATTAGATAGGCTTGATTGATTGATACATTTTCTATTTGTGTCCACCTGATTGATTGACATATTTCTTTCCTACCTTATTTGTGGTCGCCGTAAATTTAGAGATCTTGACTGATTGACATATTTCTTTAATTTTTCTCTACACCTTAAACCATGGCGGGTGGCAGCGAAACACCACCACGTTCAAAAATCGAGTATAATTCTCCTTTTTACCTTAGACCACACGATCGACCAGGGGATTTTATCATTTCCTAAAGGATCAAACTTGACAATTTCAATGACTGGTCTCATGCGATTTACATAGCTTTATCATCTAGAAGGAAATTTGGTTTCCTAGATGGTACAATCACAAGTTTTGTTCCTCCATGCATGAAGAATGATTGGGTAAGAATTCACTATATGCTTGATTCTTGGCTTATGAACACCATCGACCCAGAGGTAAATTCTACGCTCTATAATTATGACAATGCTAAAATATTGTTGGATGATTTGCATAAAAGATTTTGTCATCCTCGTATTCAACAAATTAAGTCTAACATTAATCGATGTGAGTAATCCAAAACCATGCCAGTTGTGGTTTATTTTAGCAAGCTTTCTGTTTTATGGGATGAACTTGATAAATATGATCCTTTAATTAATTGTGAGTGTGGAAAATGTACTTGTAGTATAGGTAAGAAGCATGCTGATAGGCGTGAAGGGGGTCATCTACAATAATCTTTGCTTGGCCTATACTATTATGCTTCCATTCGATCCACACTACTATATCAAGATCCTTTGCCTTTATTAAATATGGCATTTCAAACAATAGCTCAAGAAGAATGTGTTCGAGAGAATGCTCACATCATAGAGGAGACACCCTCAGCTCCAAGACTTCTTGTTCGTACTGGCGAAGGGAGGAGCCATGACAGGCCTAGTTGTAACGGCCCGCAAATTCGTACCCTCTGAGTTGACTAATAACACCACACGTCCAACCTAAATGACATAGAAATACGAATCGTTAGCAGAAAGAAGTTAGAGGATGAGGAATAGAAAGAAAAGATAGAATAGATGAAAACGAAGAACACAAATCTCACAGCGGAACGAATAAAATGTATTAAATAACATAACTTTTGAAATACAAATCAGTAACTGTACATATATACCATTATCAGAGCACAACAGTTATTCCTGGAACAGTTATAAACACTCGTTTCCAGATACAACATAGTACACAGCGGAAATATGATAGTTTATAGTTAACTGGTGAAGCCTCCTGCTTTCAGCTCTTCCAAGTGAATCTGAAAAATCCCGACTACTTGACTGCCCATACAAATTTGGGCACCCAAGAGTTTAGGGGAAAAAAACAAAAACAATATAAACTCTGGGTCAGTCATGGGACTCGTGTGAGTAAACTCCAATCATTTGTTTAACTTTAAAAATCCTTTCGAAAGAAATAATAATCGTAAGACCGATCTTTTAACACCGTTTATTCAACGCGATTCAGAACTAAGAGGTATATACGAACATCGACACATGACATGACTAATCTGAATCATTAAATACGACATGAGTCCAAGACATTCTGACTAATTGCGTTTAAACCATGCCGCAAGGCGCTCAAGTTATGGCGCAAAAGGCATGTCATACCGTGATGAGGTCACGACATGGCAATTAATCCGTAAACATAGCTCACATTCCGCTCATATCACCGGATTCATGTCGTCGGGATAGACACTCATATCGTCCATCGTGTATTCATATCGTACCGAGTACAAGTCTTCATGATGCAAATGTCTTCATGTCGCAAAACGACATGGAAACTCCAATGACGAATTACAACCAAGGCGCCAACGCGACATGTCACCAAGTCGCTAAAGACCAAGTCGTTTGTTATAAACCCTCATACCGCATTCAGTTAAAGTCATGTCGTGTATACTCCAATCCGCTAGCTTCATGTCGCAAGCCTTAAGCTGTTCAAATCCATATCGCCCCACATTCATGCTGATGAATGCTTCATACCGTAAGGCTTGTTCACACCCTCGACTAGTCATGTCGTAAACAAATATAGACCATTCATAAGTCCAAGCCGCAGACACCGTGCTGGGTATCCATGTCGTTGTAAATATCAACAGGATGACACGAGGCAGAACTTGCGCCAGAGAGCTAATGACGTAGGAAATAAAGTTAGTTCATTCAAGCAAACCATCCATGTCGTTTGGATACTCAAGTCGGACAAGAATTCATGTCGTGGCCCAATATTATGTCATATGTACTGTGAAACATTAGGCCATCCTTGATCATCACATGAATTAAAAGCATGTCGGCAGAAAGGAAAAGCACCCGGGAAGACATGTGGCATAAGACTAATAAAGATGGCACTAGGATGTGTCATGTCGTATGTCCATTCATGTTGGTGGAGCATGCCGCTTTAGTCGTATGTCAAAGCCTTCCTCAGTCGATTCAATGTTGCCTTGTCTGAAGTGAGGAATTGAGAGCCACGCATAATTCTCATGGCTTTACTCGACGCTATAGACAAAACGAGTGAATTCGGAAGATTGATAAAGATGAAGGAACCAACTACGCTTGACAAGTTCTATAAGAAGGCGGAGGAGTACATGAGAGTGGACGATAATCCTATACCTCTTCAGATCATCGGTGGTAACCAACTTCTTGAAGCTCCCAAAAGTGCTGCTAATCATTGTGAGCAAAAGAATACTCAGGGGCAGAAGCGAGCCAACAATGGAAACGACCACAAATCCAATAAAAAGTTTCGCCTTCTTGACTCGTCGGAGTTAACTCCTCTGAATAACACTCCCGAGAACATCTACCTTGCCACAAAGGACGTAGAAGATTACCCAGAGCCTCGGCCAATAAAAATGAATGACCATCTGGCTAAATCCGGGAAGTTCTGTCGGTATCATAATCAGCCCGGCCACAACACCAACGAATGCAGGCATCTGAAATCATTAATTGAAGAGTTAATTAGGAAGAACTGTCTGCAATAATTTGTGAAGAACTCCCAAGATGCAAATCCCTCTGCAACTCCCCAAGGGCAAGGGGCATCAAATGATCAGTCTGGTCCAAACAACGTAGCATCTGCTCAGATCACTCCAAGGCTGATAATCAACTGACAACCATTGATGATGATCTAATATCTACGGCTCAGAATAAGCGATCACTATCGCCTTTGTGCATTACTTAACTCTTTACTATGTTTTACTTTCTTGTAAAAAGTCTATAATGGTGTACAGAACAAAAGTGCTACGAATGAAATGTTGCCTGCTTGTGTAAAATCTCTGACTTGCAAAATATACATGAAAGTTTGCTAAAAATGATTTTCTCATTGCAGGCTATTCCGTAGGCATTTGCTTCCTCAAGACCGACGAAATGAGGCAACTCTGATAATACCAACTCAACAGTTGATCAAGGAAGTCCCAATGAATTAAATGGCAAATAGAGCAACAAGTTGTCATGGATCCAAAACCTCATCCCCCAAAGGTCGCGGGAATCCGTAGGTGCGAAACGAAACGCGGGAGCTTGCTAAAACAATATGAAGCGTGGGAGTTCGTAAGCGTGGAGCGATGCGGCCTTAACCCAATGGTTTGCGGGAATCCGTAGGCGCGAAACGAAGCGCGGGAGCTTGCTAAAACAAGACGAAGCATGGGAGTTCGTAAGCGCGGAGCGATGCGGCCTTAACCCAATGGTTTGAGGGAATCCGTAGGCGCAAAACGAAGTGCGGGAGCTTGCTAAAGCAAGATGAAGCGTGGGAGTTCGTAAGCACGGAGCGATGCGGCCTTAACCCAATGGTTTTCGGGAATCCATAGGAGCGAAACGAAGCACGGGAGCTTGCTAACGCAAGATGAAGCATGGGAGTTTGTAAGCGCGGAGCGATGCCGCCTTAACCCAATGGTTTGCGGGAATCCGTAGGCGCGAAACGAAGCGCGGGAGCTTGCTAAAGCAAGATGAAGCGTGGGAGTTCATAAGCACGGAGCGATGCGGCCTTAACCCAATGGTTTGCGGGAATCCGTAGGCGCGAAACGAAGCGCAGGAGCTTGCTACAGCAAGACGAAGCATGGGAGTTCGTAAGCGCGGAGCGATGCGGCCTTAACCCAATGGTTTGCGGGAATCTGTAAGAGCAAAACAAAGCGCGGGAGCTTGCTAAAGCAAGACGAAGCGTGGGAGTTCGTAAGCGCGGAGTGATGCAGCCTTAACCCAAACCTCGCGGGAGTTCGCACTGCGAAATGATGCAACAACCAAAAATCCCTTTCTATAGAGAAAGCGACTTCTCCATAGGAGATATCAACAACGTTCAATGAAATCCATCATGTTGATTCAATCGCAAAAAAAGACAAGACATTAGATTAAAAGGACCTCACTAAAACATGGGCATCCAACAGAATCTTCAATGCCAAGACTAATCAACATGTCAAACAAAAATTGAGTTATAGGAGAAATTCTTCGCATGATGAGGACTAGCAATGACCTCCTAAACCGGGGCACCAATAATCAAAAACTTCTCCAAAAGGGAGCAGAAAATAAATCACGAACATGTATTTCTCAAATGTGAAATGTCACATACCATCATGTAAGTCATTAAAATAATAGCATTCAAAATCTATCGTCGACTCAGTCGAATATTCGATTTTTAAAATGCAAAACTCGAATTTGAATATCGTATCGGTACAAACAGTATTCAGTGAGTTTTGAACCGCCGAGTAAAACAATTCTGTCCAGATACTTCATTCAGTTCAAAAATAAAATATGCTATAATTCATCTGTTATTGATGTGGGCGATCAATGACGAAGTATAAGTCCATAGATCGTGCAAATACTTGTTTTTATTATAGAACAGGTGGAGTAAAGCAATTTACGATCCAACGCATCGTCAAAAGACGACAAACTAAGACGAAATTCTGGAAAATCACCAGCAGTGCAAAAATACACTAGAATTTGTGATGCTAGATCAAAAAACGTGAAGAAGCGAGCAAATCCAGATTATAATCTGTTCTGCTCAGGTTATCGATTCCGCTTAAGGAGAAGTTTACCGGTTACAATGTTCATTTCGAAGCCCACATTCCTCGCAAGCAAAAAATACAAGCTTCGAGGGGCAAATGTTAACACCATTTATTTAACGTTATTCAGAACTAAGAGGTATATATGAACAACGACACACGACACGACTTATCCGAATCATTAAATACGACATGAGTCCAAGACATTCTGACTAATTGCATTTAAACCATGCCGCAAGGCGCTCAAGTTATGGCGCAAAAGGCATGTCATACCATAATGAGGTCACGACATGGCAATTAATCCATAAACATAGCTCACATTCCGCTCATATCACCGGATTCATGTCGTCGGGATAGACATTCATATTGTCCATCGTGTATTCATATCATACCGAGTACAAGTCTTCATGACGCAAATGTCTTCATGTCGCAAAACGACATGGAAACTCCAATGACGAATTACAACCAAGGCGCCAACACGACATGTCACCAAGTCTCTAAAGACCAAGTTGTTTGTTATAAACGCTCGTACCGCATTCAGTTAAAGTCATGGCATGTATACTCCAATCCGCTAGCTTCATGTCGCAAGCCTTAAGCTGTTCAAATCCATATCGCCCCACGTTCATGCCGATGAATGCTTCATACCCCAAGGCTTGTTCACACCCTCGACTAGTCATGTCGTAAACAAATATAGACCATTCATAAGTCCAAGCCGCAAACACCATGCTGGGTATCCATGTCATTGTTAATATCAAGAGGATGACACGAGGAAGAACTTGCGCCAGAGAGCTAATGACATAGGAAATAAAGTTAGTTCATTCAAGCAAACCATCCATGTCGTCTGGATACTCAAGTCGGACAAAAATTCATGACGTGGCCCAATATTATGTCATATGTACTGTGAAACATTAGGCCATCCTTGATCATCACATGAATTAAAAGCATGTCGGCAGAAAGGAAAAGCACCCGGGAAGACACGTGGCATAAGTCTAATAAAGATGGCACCAGGATGAGTCATGTCGTATGTCCATTCATGTCGGTGGAGCATGCTGCTTCAGTTGTAGGTACGCAAAAGTTAAGGCGTATAAACAAGGAATGGCATGGATTATAATGGATTAATGGGTACGATTAATGCCATAGGGGGTTAAATTCTCCAGGGAACCATCAGTTCGTTTCTTGCTCAAAAAATGAGTCAACTTTATCTTACAAATGACCGCATGATTACGGTGCATGTGGAGGACAGCTGGCAGCATGTTGTGGACCATAAAGCTTTTGCATTATTCAAGCCATAATAGAACTTATCATATTTAAAACAAGTCATGTCCTTAGAAAGAGAGAACCATGACGTGGCGATACAACACAAAGTATGGAACACAAAATCAAGTCATGCCCCAGCTTATCCAAGCCGCCGCATTAATTCTGAGACCATGCCGCATCGTTTCATGTCGCACGCCAACCGTAAGACAACTGTACTCTCCTGTTTACCACCGTGCCACTACCCCATGGAGAATACTATAAATACCCCTCATAATTCATTTAGAGGGGGGGACCGAAAATTCATTCTCACGAGAAGACTCCGTCAAATTCAAAGCTCTTCTACAACTTCTCTAATGGCTTCTATGAATTCATCAACACTTTTCTAACTTCATGAAGATCAAATCCAAATCAATGATCATTAGAGCTTTCTACCATTTCAATCTAAACTCCTTCAATCTCATTCAAGCTACATAATAAATCTCTCAAGCATCATTCAAACGATCTCGAGTCCTCTCCAAAGCCTAAATTGAATGCTAATTCACTACGAAATCTATGAAGATCATGGAAAAGGATCAAAGCACACAAGTGGTTGAAGATTCATCACAAAGCTAAAAGATCTCTTCATTTTCTTCACCAAATTCAAGTGAAATTAGATCATAAGGAAGGAAAAAAGAGAGAAATGATTATAATGAGGGAAAATTCATATGTTGTAAGCTTGAATATCATAATGAGAATGGATTGAAAGTGGACGTAGATTCATAGAGAATCGAACCACTATAAAAATTCCTGTGTGCTCTTACTTGCTTTTATCCGTTTATTTTGCGATTTCGTGGTTCCATATTCTTACCGAATAGGTGAAGTGTAGCTTTGACATCTTTGCTGTTTGATCCCAAATTTGGAGCAAATACGATCCACATATAAACACGGATGGTTTTTACCTTATGATAACCCAAAATATTTTTGATATCAAATCTAGTGATATTATAATAATGTCTACATCAAATAAATAGAATCTAGCGGAACGCTTGCATCTCACGCTCCATATATAATATAAAACCATAAACTGTAGGGCGCTTATTGGAGACTGGATTTCCAACATGACAAGGTATGGAACCACCTTATGAGGGGAATACACTGGGTTCAACAAGAACATCTTGCAACCCGGCCCACACATGACCGACCACTCATTTCGCTTGAGTGAATCGAATGTACGTCACCAATGGTTGGGATCAGCAACCGTTTCCTGAATGGGACAGCATCGAATAAATTAAAGAATGAAATGAATTCTCTAGATAGGTGATTATACACCCTAATGGGAGCGACCCACATAGCCATGCTGCCTGCCCGATTTTTGTCATTTCCCGGTTGTTGAGGCCTGAGGCTACGATTACTTTCCATTCATTGATAGCACAATCACTTTGAATGCCACATTGTTGGATTCGTTAATCACTAATTGATTTGCACAAATATATTCTGGATATTATGCTAAGAGAATAAATCCTCCGCCACCATATATATTTATACAGACCAACATATTCGATCATTGGAAATACTTTGTCAGACATTCGTCCATTTACATTCGTTCTGGGATTGAACGAAACTGAAGGCACCATTTCTATTAATAGAAAAAGTCCTTGCACTTTACTCCATCTTCGATTATCTTCATATAATCTGATTCGCAACGCTACTACCAATACGGAGTGGTTCTCGGATAATAATCCAACCGGTCTCTCCATATTGACAACGATATTGACAAATACTTCGATAGTCGGTTATTTAACTATGGAAGAAAAACAAACATCCATTCAAGGCAACAAACAAATCACTGGGCCCCTTAATTAATATTTCATTAATTAAAACACTTCTCCATTTCCTTATCAATATTTGTTAACCAAATATTTTTAATAATCATCTTGGTCCTTTACGCTGTTTGGAAAACATTTCCATATCTCGCCTTCTTTTATTTTCTATACTTAGAAAATATTTTCTATTTATAATTGGAGAACATTCCAATTACTTATCTCTTGCTCGACTCATTTAATTCCACTTTCAGGAAATATATATTATTATATCTCCAAAATTCCACTTATTTGGGTTAAAACGAATGTTGTGTAAAACATCGTTACAAACAACCCAAAACTTTTCATTCAACTATCTTTTATTCAACCATTGATCTTCGAGTCTGAATCTTGCTATTTATCGGTTAAAAATGAAAACAATCGAGTTGGGGTAAAATTACCTATCAGACCTTGACTGAAAACATCCTTAACTTCAAAACAGACAAGACCATTATTCCCGAATAATCAACACCATAAAAACCAATTATTCATTTACAAAACATGTATACGTTTCTCTTTCTAATTTTTATCAGATTTAATTATAGATTTTTTTTTGTTTATAGTATTCTATTTTTAAGTTCGTTTCCTTAACGGATTCTATATATATTGATATATAGATTCCTAATTATCAAATTATCTTAAAAATATTCTAACTCCTTAAATTTCCGGAAAATTTTTCCATAACATCCTTTGTACCGGTCGATAGTTCAAACCTCAACTCGCCTCTCTAGGCCCTTTCCATTCAAAAAGAAAATCAAAAAGCCAAGTGGCTTGCCGATTCGGCGCATAAAATCTCATATGGAATTTAAACATGTACCTTTTTGTCGGGCACACAAATTATAACCTTTATTCTCTTCATTCCATACCTGTTAACACATATGTGTCCATTTATAATTTATTTCAACTCAGTGTGGTAATTTTAACTCGATTCGTTAAACTATTCTTTAATCAGCTCTTTTGCCCATTTCATCTTTTTAATTGAACATATCACTTCCGAATATGTTTTTAATTTACTTAAAACAAAATCTAATTCCATTTTCAACTTGAGTTTCATATTCAATTTCGTATATAAATACTAAAACCTCATTTACTTATCCAACGCCCAATTTCGATTCAAAATTCCATTTACTAATTATTCTTCAAATTAGTCAATTCTATTCAGTAATTAAAAATCCGATTTTTGTTTCAAAAATCAGATTCATTTACACAACTTGAGTTCGTATTTATTTTACAACTCATGTCTGGATTTTTCTAATGGAAATTCGGATTTATTTACTTAAAATTCCTTTATTTATTTAAATAAACCGTTATGGTTTTATAATGGTTATGGCGCTGCTTTTCTAAAAAATTGATTTTGACATAACCCAAAATCTATACGACAAAATCCAAATTTTCCTCTTTCATTAGAAAACTATTATCAAATCGTCCTGATGATTCTTGTTTCAAATAATTCCGAATTAAACTGAGTTCTATACACTCAATTGAAGTTTGAAACACCAAATTATGAACTACCGTGCTGTGGCGAGTTCATTTTAATTATATATATATATATATATATATATATATATACGTTTAAACTTCGTTTATAATAAAGTCAACTCCATTCTGATATATTTTTAATATATATCAAATCAGTTTCCCAATTCAACATAATATTTACGATTATCTATAATTGTCGATTTTTCCTTACTAGGTAATATATTTATTTATACTTCGATCTTCTATGTTTAGTTCCAATTCCTTTTATAAATAAATTATTTATAAAATCCGATATAATCGAATTTCAATTATAAACCCATTGAGTTTTTCTCAATTCAGCTTATATTTCGAAATATAATCAATTGTTCTGTTTTAAAACACTTCCCCATTTCACTTTTAAATTCATATTTGAATTTAAACGTCTAAATTATCTAATGATAATTTATTTTGCTAGATTTATAACATCGTTTGTAAATCCATCTTTCTTGTTTTATATATTAACACAAGTTTTCCATTTCGAATTCCCTTTGAAATCCAATTCCTTTTATATTCTGAATTCCAGAATAAAAACCGTTGTTTCCTTTTCAAAATGATTTCAACTCTCTATTTTTAAATTCAAACTTGAATTTAAAACTTCAAATTACCTAATTACAATTACCTCCCCTTATTTATAAACATCATTTATAAATTTCCTATCCCTGTTTTATATATACTAAAACAAGTTCTCATTTCAAAACCCTTTTGAAATTATAATTTCTACTTTGGAAAAATAAATTTCCCTTTTATAATTCACACTAGTATTTACATTTCCCCAATTATCAAAGGATAATTCATTTCTCTTCATTATAAAGAACGTTTATAAATTCACTTCAGTTCCCTGATTATCTAATAAAAATCATTCCATTTTATTTATGAACACTGTTTATAAATTTACTTTAATTACCTGTATTGTTTAATTTATAAACATCGTTTATAATTTCAATACTTGTTTTATTTATTCAAAACAAGTTAATACTTCTCAGTTCATTCGAAATTCGAATTCTATTTTAAAAAATAGATTTTCATTTTAAATCTCAATTATCCTTTTCACGATATTTTATATATCAACATTTGGGCCCAATGATATTTTAAACATCTAAACCAACCAATTATCAATCACTGGTTTTCTAACACCTAATATATGATGATATATATGAAAACAAAAATTATAATATTTTTGAGGAATCCAGTCGGATCCCTCCAACCTGTTTTTCCTTCATCCACAGACGTTGGTCAACATAAATAATACCCATTTTGCTTCGCGGCAGGATATCGCGGTATAGAAGGTCATCCACTATCATAGCGTGGGGCGTATAGGGTCTTCCGCTAATGACACTGCGGGCATCCTCTAATGGTACTGTGGGAATCCAACCACCAATATATATATATATATATATATATATATATATATATATATAATAGCCACAAACACCAAGCCTAAATAACTAATATATATTTTATATCCACAATAATATTTTAGCGCATGCAAACAATCAACGAACAATTATTTTAATGAATAAAATAATTCTAAATAAAAATATAAGTGAGTTTTACTCACCAAAATTTTTATTAGTCGACTTATTCTGAGTATAAAATCCAAAGCGACTCCAAAACCAACCCTAGTTCGTATCTCTCACATCTACGAAATCCATTCACCTTTGTTTATGATTTTTCTTCGACCCCATCTACATTTTATATTGTATTATAAATTAACATGATTATATAAATTTTATGAGTTCGAATATAAATTAAACTAATTAAATTTTAAATAAGAAAACCATTATAAACTAATTTTAATTAAATTACCTTAATGTCGGACACATTATGCTGCATGTTTAACATCTCCATTCGAACACCTATGACCCTCGATCAAGGCCAGTACCATCACCATTGCTATGAACTCAGTCTATCTCCCTCCTTCCCAAATTCATTGCGACCGACCGGAGAAATTCATTTCCGTTACTTCATACCACCGAACTCATGTAACCATCACTATTGTGTTTGGCTTTAAAACCTCCTCCCTCCTTACTGAATCGCCAGCTGACTTCATTGATAACATTGATCAACTCAACATAGGAATTCATATTCGAACCTTAACCTGGCACCAAGTTCGATAACGCTACTTACCCAAACAAATCGCACTGCCTCTGTTCTCACCGGCAATGAACGATCTTCCATCAAAAACTCCACTTGAACCAACACTGATAAAACCAGAATTTTCACAGCCACTTGAAGCTATCGGATCATCATCGAGCACCATCTCCATGCCTAAATATCCAGCCCTACTGTCTCGACAAAGCTCTACCAAGGACAGTCCATTGTCACGCCAGTATCTCCAACATATAGGAAAAACAAACTCTCTCGTACCTTACTGTCGGACCCTGTTTTGAGCATCTCAACCTTCGATCCACTTAGCGACCCCAAACTCCACCTCGGTGTACTTGAGAGTGCCCTAAATCCAAATCCCGATCTTCCCCATCCATCGCGATGAACTCCGATACAAACTCAAATCGAACATCGATTTGCCTACTCCTTTTAAATGACAGCAAAACTTCTATCGCACTTCACTTGTTCGAGAATGATTGTCATCGAACCCTATCGTACCCAAAATCGATCTATCTAAGCTAAGTACTCGCACATACCATCCCAACGATTACACGGTTGCTTGATTTTACTGCCTATCTCGCTTGATTCAGTTTGATGAACAAAATGGGCAAGAATAAAGTACTGACCAATTTTGATTTACTTCTGAAGCTTTTGGGTCTTTCAAAATAGAAAGGGGATGGTGCAGTATTTTTTTCCATAGAATCAAAATTAGAAGGAACAAAATAAAGGAACTGGTTGTGTTTAAGTAAATGAGAGAAAAGAGTTTAGTAGGTCGGCTCTCCTACAAGTGTAAGGGTAGCTAAAGTACAATGTTTTAATGAGAATTGATTTTAACTTTAATTTGATTTGATTTCGATTTAACTGCAATTTGATTTAAAGAGATTTTTATCCTTTTTAAAAAGATATTGATTTGATTTTGATCTTATCCGTAAATCAAATATTTTGGGGTCCACACCTTGAGATTGTGAACCGCTATTTTAACGTACCGACCGACGTTTCAATATTATAGCGTTATACTAAACTGAACTAAATATATTTTGATATTTAATTTGAACGTAAATATAAAATAACCATATTAAATCAACATAATATAATTTAAATTCAAAAACAAATAAATCCCTCGATAATAAATTATTATTATCATTTATAATCAAATAAAATTGATACTGATCATCTAAATTGTTTTCGATTCAGTTTTAGCTTTGAATTGAATTATTTTTTGTATTACGATAATTCAATATATTCGATATTTAATCAAAATCGATTTTTAAATCGATAAATTAATATAAAAATTCATTTATATTATCAATTCAATATCTAAAACCTTATTAAATATTAAAATAAATTATTCAAAAATCTGGGTAATTACATTCTTCCCCCTTAAAAGAATTTCGTCCCCGAAATAACTAAGGTAGGAAGAATGGTACAAACCCATTTACCGTTCAAAACACATTTACGTTGAAACTCAACATTTCATATTTCTACAAATTTTAGTTCTACCAAAACTTTTGGTTTTCATTTATATTGCATATCATATGCACTCACATTCATTTAATCTGAATGATTTATGGCCAATGTATTCACATCCAATTCATATTCCATTCCTATTGGTTCAACACCAATTTAATCAATTTACTCACTTCAATCCATTTAACTTGCTTAAGTTAAATTAAAATTCCAGAATTCAAATACCCGGGTTATTATTTCAAATCCTTTAGAAATCACATAAATATATAAATATATTTATAACCACCTCTAATTCAAAACATTTTAATTTTCAAACCACTTGTTTTAATTCAAACAAATTTCCTATAGAAACTTTTCTAAGGTAGCAATCCATCACTTAGAAACTCGAAAATGAACACTGATGATTTCACGATCATCATTAGAATTATTTTCCAGCCACTGAAGTGAGTTCAGTGCTTTATCACTTTCAAAATCCATCTAAAATGATTTTTATTCAAAAATCCTTTCAAAATAAAGCTATATTATTTTAATATACTTAAGAAAATAATTTCCAATCTCCCAGGAATTAAATTCCAAATTCTACTTTAATTAATTCTAATTCATTTGATTTGTGTATCCCATTCTTATACAAATTTTATTTAGTTATATATAACCATTCCAATTTTATAATCACATTTGATTATAATAACAACCAACCAACACATCCATATATTATAATAATTTAAGAAAATTATTCATTTTCTTTTAAAATAGAATTTTGGGTAAAAATTATTTAATTTACCCACTTTAAAACAATACTGTGTCCAATCTTCTGTTTAAGTGTTTAGAAATTCCTATCGACGTCATGGCGTCCCACGATTCGATCAGAATTCATAAACCACTTAATAGACTAGCCAACACAATATAAAACAATTTTTTAATATCAATTAACAAATATGCTCTCTTGTGTGTATATATATATATATATATATATATATATATATATATATATATATATATTTCAACTCATTCTAGGGTTCTACTGACCCTATCTCTGATGAGCACAATCCCACCAAAGCCTAGGTATTCGCTCAACCTAAGCTCTGATACCAACTGTAACGACCCGCAAATCCGTACCCTTTGAGTTGACTAATAACACCACACATCTAACCCAAATGACATAGAAATACGAATCATTAGTAGAAAGAAGTTAGAGGATGAGGAATAAAAAGGAAGGAAAGTTAGAAAAGAAGAAAACGAAAAACACAAATCTCACAGCGGAACGAATAAAATATATTAAATAACATAACTTTTGAAATACAAATCAGTAACTGTACATACATACAATTATCAGAGCACAACAGTTATTCCTGGAACAGTTATGAACACCTGTTTCCAAATACAACATAGTACACAGCGGAAATATGATAGTCTATAACTAACTGGTGAAGCCTCCTGCTTCCAGCTCTTCCAAGTGAATCTGAAAAATCTCGACTACTTGACTGCCTGTACAAATTTGGGCACCCAAGAGTTTAGGGAAAACAAAAAAAACAAAAAAAAAAACTCTGATTCAGTCATGGGACCGGTGTGAGTAAACTCCAATCACTTGTTTAACTTTAAAAATCCTTTCGAAAGAAATGATAATCGTAAGACCGATCCACACATAAACACGGTTTTTGCCTTACGATAACCAAAAATATTTTTGATATCAAATCCAGTGATATTATAATATTGTCTACATCTAATAAATAGAATCTAGCGGAACGCTTGCATCTCACGCTCCATATATAATATAAAACCCAAAACCGCAGGGCGATTATTGGAGATTGGATTTCCAACATGACAAGGTATGAAACCACCATTTGATAGTGTATCTCTAGAGGTGAATACACTGGGTTCAACAAGAACATCTTGCGACCCGACCCACACATGACCGACCACTCATTTCGCTTAAGTGTATCGAATGTACATCACCAACGGTTGGGATAAGCAACTGTTTCCCGAATGGGATGACATTGAATAGATTAAAGAATGAAATGAATATATCTAGATAGGTGATTATACACCCTAATGGGAGCGACCCACATAGCCATGCTGCCTGCCCGATTTTTGTCATTTCCCGGTTGTTGAGGCCTGAGGCTACGATTACTTTCCATTCATTGACAGCGCAATCACTTTGAATGCCACATTTTCGGATCCGTTAATCACTAATTGATTTGCACAAATATATTCTGGATATTATGCCAAGAGAATAAATCCTCCGCCACCATATATATTTATACAGACCAACTTATTCGATCATTGGAAATACTTTATTAGACATTCGTCCATTTACGTTCGTTCTGGGATTGAACGAAACCGAAGGCACCATTTCTATTAGTAGAAAAAGTCCCCTTGCACTTTACTTCGTCTTCGATTATCTTCATATAATCTGATTCGCAATGCTACTGCCAATACGGAGTGGTTCTCGGATAATAATCCAACTGGTCTCTCCATATTGACAACGATATTGGGAAATACTTCGATAGTCGGTTATTTAACTATCGAAGAAAAACAAACATCCATTCAAGGCAACAAAAAAATCACTAGGCCCCGTAATTAATATTTCATTAATTAAAACACTTCTTTATTTCCTTATCAATATTTGTTAACCAAATATTTTTAACAATCATCTTGGTCCTTTACGCTGTTTGGAAAACATTTCCATATCTCACCTTCTTTTATTTTCTATACTTAGACAATATTTTCTATTTATAATTGGAGAACATTCCAGTTACTTATCTCTTGGTCGACTCATTTAATTCTACTCTCAGGAAATATATATTATTATATCTCCAAAATTCCACTTATTTGGGTTAAAACGAATGTTGTGTAAAACATCGTTACAAACAACCCAAAATATTTCATTCAACTATCTTTTATTCAACCATTGATCTTTGAGACTGAATCTTTCTATTTATCGAAACAATCGAGTTGGGGTAAAAGTACCAATCAGACCTTGACTGAAAACATCCTTAACTTCAAAACAGACAAGACCGTTATTCCCGAATAATCAACACCATAAAAACCAATCATTCATTTATAAAACACGTATATGTTTCTCTTTCTAATTTTTATCAGATTTAATTATAGAATTTTTTTGTTTATAGTATTCTATTTTTAAATTCGTTTCATTACCGGATTCTATATATATTGATATATAGATTTCTAATTATCAAATTATCTTAAAAATATTCTAACTCCTTAAATTTCCAGAAAATTTCTCCATAACCTCCTTTGTACCAGTCGATAGTTCAAACCTCAACTCGCCTCTCTACGCCCTTTCCATTCAAAAAGAAAATCAAAAAGCCAAGTGGCTTGCCGATTCGGCGCATAAAATCTCATATGGAATTTAAACGTGTACCATTTTGTCGGGCACACAAATTATAACCTTCATTCTCTTCATTCCATACCTGTTAACACATATGCATCCATTTCTAATTTATTTCAACTCAGTCCGGTCATTTTAACTCGATTCGTTAAACTATTCTTTAATCAGCTCTTTTGCCCATTTCATCTTTTTAATTGAACATATCACTTCCGGATATGTCTTTAATTTACTTAAAACAAAATCTAATTCCATTTTCAACTCGAGTTTCATATTCAATTTCAAATATAAATTTTTAAACCTCATTTACTTATCCAACACCCAATTTGATTCAAAATTCCGTTTACTAATTATTCTTCAAATTAGTCGATTCTATTCAACAATTAAAAATCTGATTTTTGTTTCAAAAATCAGATTCATTTACACAACTTGAGTTCGTATTTATTTTACAACTCATATCTTGATTTTTCTAATGGAAATTCGGATTTTATTTACTTAAAATCCCTTTATTTATTTAAATAAACTGTTGTGGTTTTATAATGGTTATGGCGTTGCTTTTCTAAAAATTTAATTTTGACATAACTCAAAATCTATACGACGAAATCCAGACTTTTCTCTTTCATTAGAAAACTATTATCAAATCGGTCCTGATGATTCTTGTTTCAAAGAATTCCGACTTAAACTAAGTTCTATACACTCAATTAAAGTCTGAAACGCCAAATTACGAACTACCGTGCTGCGGCGAGTTCGTTTTATATATATATATATATATATATACGTCTAAACTTCGTTTATAATAAATTCAACTCCATTCTGATATATTTTTAATATATATCAAATCAGTTTCCCAATTCAACATAATATTTTCGATTGTCTATAATTGTCGATTTTTCCTTACTCGGTAATATATTTATTTATACTTCGATCTTCTATATTTAATTCCAATTCCTTTTATAAATAAATTATTTATAAAATCCGATATAATCGAATTTCAATTATAAACTCATTGAATTTTTCTCAATTCAGCTTATATTCCGAATTCCAAAATATAATCAATTATTCTGTTTCAAAACACTTCCCCATTTCACTTTTAAATTCATATTTGAATTCAAACGTCTAAATTATCTAATGATAATTTATTTTGCTAGATTTATAACATCGTTTGTAAATCCATCTTTCTTGTTTTATATATTAACACAAGTTTTCCATTTCAAATTCCCTTTGAAATCAAATTCCTTTTATATTCTGAATTCCAGAATAAAAACCGTAGTTTCCTTTTCAAAATGATTTCAACTCTCTATTTTTAAATTCAAACCTGAATTTAAAACTTCAAATTATCTAATTACAATTATCTCCCCTTATTTATAAGCATCGTTTATAAATTTCCTTTCCCTGTTTTATATATACTAAAACTAGTTCTCATTTCAAATCCATTTTGAAATTATAATTTCTACTTTGGAAAAATAATTTTCCCTTTTATAATTCACACTTGTATTTACATTTCCCTAATTATCCAAGGATAATTCATTTCTCTTCATTTATGAACAACGTTTATAAATTCACTTCAGTTCCCTGATTATCTAATGAAAATCATTCCATTTTATTTATAAACACTGTTTATAAATTTACTTCAATTTCATGTATTGTTTAATTTATAAACATCGTTTATAAATTCAATACTTGTTTTATTTATTCAAAATAAGTTAATACTTCTCAATTCATTCGAAATTCAAATTACATTTTTAGAAAAATAGATTTTCCTTTTAAATCTCAATTATCCTTTTCACGGTATTTTATATATCAACATTTGGGCCTAGTGATATTTTAAACATCCAAACCAACAAATTATCAATCGTTGGTTTTCTATCACCTCATATATGATGATATATATGAAAACAAAAATAATAATATTTTTGAGGAATCCAGTCGGATCCCTCCAACCTATTTTTCCTGCATCCACAGATGTCAGTCAACATAAATAATACCCATCCTGCTTCGAGGCAGGATATCGCTGTAAAGAAGGTCATCCACTATCATAGCGTGGGGCGTATAGGGTCATCCGCTAATGATACTACGGGCATCCGCTAATGGTACTACGGGAATCCAACCACTACATATATATATATATATATATATATATATATATATATATAGCCACAAACACCAAGCCTAAATAACTAATATATATTTTATAGCCACAATAATATTTTAGCGCATGCAAACAATCAACGAACAATTATTTTAACGAATAAAATAATTCTAAATAAAAATATAAGTGAGTTTTACTCACCAAGATTTTTATTGATCGACTTATTCTGAATATAAAATCCAAAGCGACTCATAAACCAACCCTAGTTCGTATCTCTCACATCTACGAAATCCATTCACCTTGTTTCATGATTTTTCTTCGACCCCATCTACATTTTATATTGTATTATAAATTAACATGATTATATAAATTTTATGAGTTCGAATATAAATTAAACTAATTAAATTTTAAATAAGAAAACCATTATAAACTAATTTTAATTAAATTACCTTAATGTCGGACAAATTATGTTACCTGTTTAACATCTCCATTCGAACACCTATGACCCACGATCTAGGCCAGTACCATCACCATTGCTATGAACTCAGTCCATCTCCCTCCTTCCCAAATTCATTGCGACCGACAGGAGAAATTCATTTCCGTTACTTCATACCACCGAACTCATGTAACCATCACTAATGTGTTTGGCTTTAAAACCTCCTCCCTCCTTACTGAATCGCCAGCTGACTTCATTGATAACATTGATCAACTCAACATAGGAATTCATATTCGAACCTTAACCTGGAACCAAGTTCGATGACACTCCTTTCCCAGACAAATCGCACTGCCACTGTTCTCATCGACAATGAACGATCTTCCATCATAAACTCCACTCGAATCAACGCTGATAAAACCAGAATTTCCATATCCACCTGAAGCTATCAGATCATCATCGAGCACCATCTCCATGCCTAAATATCCAGCCCTACTGTCTCGACAAAGCTCTACCAAGGACAGTCCATTGTTACGCCAGTATCTCCAACACATAGGAAAAAACGAACTCTTTCACACCTTACTGTCGTACCCTGTTTTGAGCATCTCAACCTTCAATGCACTTAGCGACCCCAAACACCACCTCAGTGTACTTGCAAGTGCCCTAAATCCAAATCCTGATCTTCCTCATCCATCGCGATGAACTCCAGTACAAACTCAAATCTAACATCAATTTGCCTACTCCTTTTAAATGACAGCAAAAATCCTGTCGCACTTCACTTGTTCGAGAATGATTGTCGTCAAACCCTGTCATACACAAAACTGAGTCTATCTAAGCTAAGTACTAGCGCATATTATCCCAACGATTATAGGGTTGCTTGATTTTACTGCCTATCTCGCTCGATTCAGTTTGATGAACAAAAAGGGCAAGAATAAAGTACTGACCAATTTCGATTTACTTCTGAAGCTTTTGGGTCTTTCAAAATAGAAAGGGGATGGTGTGGTATTTTTTTCCAGAGAATCAAAATTAGAAGGAACAAAATAAAGGAACTGGTTGCATTTAAATAAATGAGAGAAAAGAGTTTAGTAGGTCGGCTCTCCTACAGGTGTAAGGGTAGCTAAAGTACAATGTTTTAATAAGATTTGATTTGATTTCGATTTAACTGCGATTTGATTTAAAGATATTTTTATCCTTTTTAAAAAGATATCGATTTGATTTTGATCTTATCCGTTAATCAAATATTTTGGGGTTTACATCTTGAGATCGTGAACCGCTATTTTAACGTACCGACCGAAGTTTCAATATTATAGCATTATACTGAACTGAACTAAATATATTTTGATACTTAATTTGAACGTAAATATAAAATAACCATATTAAATCAATATAATATAATTTAAATTCAAAAACAAATAAATCCCTCGATAATAAATTATTATTATCGTTTATAATCAAATAAAATTGATATTGATCATCTAAATTGTTTTCGATTCAGTTTAACTTTGATTTGAATTATTTTTTGTATTACGATAATTCAATATATTCGATATTTAATCGAAATCGATTTTTAAATCGATAACTTAATATAAAAATTCATTATCTAAAACCTTATTAAATATTAAAATAAATTATTCGAAAATCCGGGTCGTTACACTGGTAGGCCATTTTGTGACTAGTGTAAGAAGTCGAGCCACGAGACCTCTCATTTTGGAATGGGAACTAGGAGGGACAGATTGTATAGGACCTACGAGAAAGTTTCAAGTTTTGACTTTTGAGATTCAGATTTCAAGTTTCAAGTTTCAAAGATTCAATGTTTCAAGTTCAAAGTTTCTAAGTTTCAAGTTTTATGTTTCAAGGTTCAAGTTTCAAGTTTCAAAGTTTCGAGTTTTAAATCTCTTCATCACATGTTTCAACATCTTCATAATTGGCGGATATTTTTACTAAGGCGCTCGACAATTCACAATATGATTTTCTTCATTTCAAGTTGGACATTTTTGAACCCCATGCTCCAACTTGAGGGGGGTATTACAACTATATTTTGCCATGATATTTAAGAATATTAGATAGACTTGATTTATGGTTATTGATATATGTTTTAGTTATTTCCTAAAACTAAAATATTTGCCAAGATATTTGAGGAAAATAAATAAGCTTGATTAATTAATATATTTCCTATTTGTGGCCACCTGATTGATTGACGTATTTCTTTCCTATCTTATTTGTGGCCACTATAGGTTTAGGGATCTTGATTGATTGTTTAACAATTTATATATATATATATATATCTTTGTTTAACAAATAAAAGATATAACATTCTGCATATCTTTTCAATTTAGAACAAGAAACATACATGTGTCTCATATAAAGTACCACAAATTATATGTTGTTATTAACATATGTAACAAATTTTAAAACATAGCCACAACATATATCTTCTAAATTCAATTTTGCAACTCTAATGTCCACATCTTCCATCATTAGTGAATCTGTAATGGCCTACATTTTTAACCGCTTAATTGAATATTCAGAAATGGTTTAGTTGTTGTTTTGCCAATTTAATAACTTGAATTCAATAATTTTGAATGTTTTATTAATATGAATAATAAAATAATAATATAATTCCAAAATAGTTGGAATTGGCTGGATTGGCAATATAAAAGGATTTATTTCGTTTAGATTTGAATTATATTAACGTGTTCATTTATTAAACAATGTTTGATCGTATACTTTATAATTTAATTATAAAATGAGCTGTAGCAGCGTGGTAGTTCGTAATATTACCTTTTGAACTTTAAATAGATGTACAAGATCCAATATAAGTTCGATTTCTTTGAAACAAGAAACGTTCGAATCTATTGGGTTATAATTTTCTAATAGAAGAGAAAAATCGAGTTTTAATCTTCTAGTTTTTCATTTATGTCCAAATCAGTTTTCCAAAAGGTCACTATGGAATTTGTTTATAAACCATAACGATTTATTTCATAAAATAAAAGGTTTTTTAATAACTGAATATCAATTTGGCTTGGAATTCAATCCAAAGTAATTTATTTTGGAACTATATGAAATTCTGGTTGAATATGTCCGATAATAATATATTATTATTATATTTAAGTATTTTAAAATTGGACCCTTAAAAAGGGATTTCATTCAAACGACCTTCGTTTTTAATGAAACAAATTTTTTTGAATCTGTAATAGCTAATTATTGCTAGATTTCAAATTTCGTGCCAATTGAAGTTATTTTGTGAGTATATGAAAATTGAATGTTAATAAATCGATCATTTGGACTCGAACAAGCGTTGTTTGAGCAAACAGACTCGGAATTCAACGAAACAAGTTTCATCAGGACTGTAACGTCAAACTAAAGTTATACATCCATTTTCATCACAAAATGAGTTTGTATGTGACCATAGAAACCAATAAACATCGTTAGGAAATGGAGATAAGCACGAAATAAAAATCGTTGGTCATTGTCGCTAGTCACTTCAAGTTAAAATATTATATTTGTAAACTATAAATACATCCTAAAATCAGAATTCCCCAGTCCCAATTCATTCACAATAGTCACATTTGCAGAAAAGTCCTAATCCACTAATTAATTTATATCTCATAATAGAGCAAGAATTGGAGCGATGTACCAGCTGGAAGTTGGAGAGCATGGTGAGGGGAAGCTTTGGTTAAAATTTGGTAAGGTTTCATCGATCGTGGTGGCTGGACTCATCTGAAACACCCAAGATTGGGTGTTTCGATTTTGGTGATTTTCTGGCTGGAGTGATCGATTTCAGGTGATCGTGTCTAAAGAAGAATTGTAGAGGAGAAAAAGAGGAACAACATTGTTGTTGGTTGTTGGAGCTAAAATTGCCTATGGCGATGTCGATAATAAGATGATCACAGATCGTGAAAATTGGGGGTTTTGGTGAATCCACGATAAAAAATCACCAATTTGAAACAGGAAGAGGTTGAGTTAGGTCAGGAGGCCAACAGTGGAAATGTTGGGGTGATGAGCAACATCGATTCATGGTGGTACGACCATCTATGGTGCTTGGTCGGAGGAGATTTTAACGAAGGAATCAGTTCCAGTCATGGCGTTTTTTCAGGAGATTAGGGATGTTTTGGCACTCGAGATTCTTGGCAATGGGAGGTGAGGCCATGGCGAAGAAGTGGGGGATGTCAGGTCAGCTTCTGATGATAGGCAGGCAGCGCGGGGATGGAATATAGTTGCGTATTTTTCGAATTGGGGGAAGTCGTGTTAGTGTTGAAGGGGAGGATCGGGGAAAATTTTGAATGAAGGGAGAAACCGCGTGAACAAGGTGATGTGTAAATGGAAACTTATATTTATTCAGTTAATAAACTAATCAATTAATCTAAGTTAATTATATTATTCATATTTAAATGTTGTTATAAGAATAACTTTAATCAGAATCGCGCGAAACTAGGTTTTTTGGAATCGTAGAGAAAAGTACTACGTTTTTTGTCCAGGCTCGGAAGGGATCAGAAGCAATCGAATTTCCGTTTAATTTTAAACGCTAATTAAAATTAAATAGAATAACGCAACGATCGCCCACTGAAAATAAATAGTGAGTTAACTCTCACGCTTTACAGAATTAAATGATGTGGTTAAATTCATAATTAAATTTATCGTTGATGGTATAAATTGGATGTTTGGATGCCTTGAATGCCTATTGTTGATCAAATGGTTGACGTTAATTATATCATCATTTAATATATTGGATTAAAATTCAATATGTTGTTATGAAATGATGTTATGAACTGTGATGCAGGGAAGAACATGTAACAACCTGGAATTTTGATGATAAATTAGTTATTTAACTAGGTTCTCCAAAATAGAAATTTCTGCAAACGATGGAATTTGACCATGAAATTGTAACCATTACATTCGTCTTGGAATTCTGGTCAACTTTCATGTTCAGAGTTTCGCGAATGGAGTCCATATGAAAAAGTTATGGATGAAATATGAAAACGGAAGGAAATACATAAATAAATATAATATATCTTACCTTTTATAACCCGCTATCACTGAGAAAACAGCTGAAGGACAGTCAACTACTTAGTGAAAGGGGGTCGACTACTTTAACCCTGTACAGCCCAGTGATGGCTAGGGTTGGAATGTATATATTTTATATATATATTATTATTATATAAATGGATGGATGTTAATTAAAAAAATCTAACGATTCATGGTCGATTACACTCCTATAAATAAAGGGGTAAGGCCTCATTCTTTTCCACATAGATCTGTAGGCATCAGAGAAGCTCTATCATCTCCTTCGTCTTCAAATCAATTTTCAAATCAAAAATAGGTTCATATACAATCAACCAAACATCATAAATTTGAAAGGGATCAACAGATTCAAGTGGAAATGGGTATGAATTGATATCTAATCTATTCTTCATCATATTATCCCTTTTTCCTATTTTCTTACAAATATACAAATCTGAAAGTATCCCCTTTTCAGAATAACTGTAGATCTGTAAGAATTTGGGGATAGTGGGCCTAAAAGATTATTCACATTTCAGACTTAGATGCTTTCAGGTGAGTGGGAAATTTACATACAAAGTTACAATAGCTTAATTATTTCGTTTGTATTGGGTCTTTAATATATAACATTTATCAGATATGTTTATAATATTGTAAAATCAGAAATGATGCTTATTAGATCTTCTGTGAATGTTGTCAAAAACCTAAAAGTACAGATTTATGGTTTTGAATAATATTATTTGTAGGCTTACTTAATTATTTAAACTATTTCCTACAAATTGTTTAAACTATTTCCTACAATTGTGTTTGAAAATATATCACGACTATTGTAAAAACTATAGATCTGGAAATCAGTCCCATAAAACACTGTTAAGACATAGTTTTATTCCAGATCTGCAGTTTCAGTATTAAACGGTAAATTATGTGATTTTGATTGAAAAAATATGAACCTGTTTGTGCTCAATTTTGTTGGGGTTTTAACTTGGTTATTGCAAATATTCTTTTTCCCTCTTTTAAATTAAAAAATATTATTTGAAACCAATAAGAAATATGTCAAATATTGAAAAAGGGAAAAGTGCAAATTCATGTATAGATATAAATATGTGTATTTGTGCGTAGCTTACATCAACTATTCCAAAACATACATAATATATAATGGTTTGAAATATGTTTATTTCAATACTCAGGCATAATTTACAATAACTGTAGTTGACAGTTTTTTCTGTAAGATTTAGAACCTTATTTCAAGATTGAACACAAAAAGGAAGGTTTGGTTATTAGTTGAAATAAATTATTAAACTTAGCAATGATGATAAATAAAGAAAATAACTACGTTAACTGCACGAAAATATAAATATACATACATTATCCGTTCGAATCTACTTAAACAATGAAATATATATAATAATGGATGTTTGAACGAATTTTGTTTTATAGAACTATACATGTAAATGTAATCTATATTAAATGAATATATTTGTGGTGACCGTTGTAGCAATTTGTGTAATTGATTGCTATAAATTGGGCCATAAATGAACAAATAGCTATTGTAACTACCCATTGATTGGGGAAAGCAAATTTAATTCGGCAGTTAAGCCTATTGGTTAATATTTCTAAATTTGTTAGGATTAATGTTGTATACCCCAATTAGGGAATTAAATTATAACTGCACTAAGACACGAGGTTAATCTCAACTTGTGCTAGAAGTCTGCCCGGAACCGCCCGACAAATCCAGCATCCATAAGTGGTTGGCTTAATTTGAGACGTCTAGTGTATAAACACACACACACACATATATACATATATATATATACACACACACAAAACAAACAATAAATTAATAAACTATTAGTGTCTGTTAGGGTATAACAAATAGATATTTCAGGACTGGTAATTAAAGGAAATTAATGTCTTAGGGAATTATGACCATTAGGTTCATAAGTGACAATAATTATAATCAATGGGAATAAAAGGGTATTTAAAGATTAATTGTTCCCTTAGGAAAATATGTCTGTTACGGTTAAATATGGCAATAACCCTATGAAATAAAAATAAATGAAATAAAAAGAGGATTGATGGGTATTGATTGTCGTTTTAAATACTAAGTCCAATTCGGAAAATAATCAAAAAAATATCCTAGGTTAAGAAGGATATAACTTTCCTTATCTTATGTTAGTTAATCTAGAACCCATAATTAAAGGTTAGAATTGGGCTTAGTAGGTTATTAATGTAAAATAACATTAATCATTGAAAAACCTATGATGATTTATAGTTGTGTACGTATAGTATTTCCATAAAAGGAAACTAAACGGAAATACAATAACGTAGTCTGCATCGGGATTAAGGTCTTAAATGGTTAGATCCACTGATAAAAAGGTATTAATCGATCGGGTAGCCTGCCTCACGTAAAAGCATTAAAGGCTAATTGGGTACGAGCTTGATTATCTTCGCGAATAGTCTGCTTCCTTGGGGCTTAAGTGGCTTTGGGTAGAGGAGTGTACCTGGGAATAGGTCACTCCAGTTAGAGGTCTTAAAAGGTGTAGGAATCCTACTTAAACCTGAAGATCAAATGTTCGGTATGGTCATTTCATAGGGCTACCTATCCTATAGGAAGTATTAAGCGTCTAGGAAATTATCCAATAAGGTATGCTAGATGGTACAATGAGATTCCACCAATAGGAAGGTCATAGATGGTGAGATGTTGTCTACCTAGTCCTATCGGTCTTAAGTGATGAGATACCATCTCTCACCTTATGCAGGGCATGGGTTTATATGCGTGAACGACATACGCCTTAATTAGTAGGACCCTGTAGCTAGTGTCCTCTAGTTTATAACAATTATTGAGTAAACCATCCAGAGGTATTAAATGACTAATAGGTAACCGGTCTCTAGTCCGCTTTGTGCTTCACCAGCTAACCGGTCTCTAGTCTGCTCGTGAAAGCACCCAGAGTAATAAGAAGAGACATAAAAATCTGGGTCAGACAAAAGTCTGGTATGAGTGATAAGCCGCAAAACAGAACAATAACAGGTATACTAAACCATACCTGACTGGACCTGCAACCAAAGAGTTAGCACTACATACTGTACAATGCTCTAAGGTGCCACTAACATATGGTGTAAAGAATACGGGGTGGGGGTGTGCATGTCATAGTGATGGCAAACAAATCAAGCATAGCAACCATCCTCACATCTCTCACTCAGTGCGTAAAGCATACGATATCCACTACTTTGATCACTAGACCCATCGAAGTAGTGACGGAGTTCAACTTGTATAACTACTGCTACCACCAAGCTTACCTCATGGAATCATGACTAAATCTTTACAAATGACCCCACTTCATTGGTCTATAGCCCTTTTAGTCGTACCTAGGCCACTCTGGCCCTGAATCCGTTCATGTGTCCCCTACACATAGTGATCCAAAGTTATATACATCGACAACCCCTTAGCACACGTTCCACAACAAAGCCCAGTCATGAAGTTCACTCATTGTTTCCCATCTGGATCCCGAGACAAAACTACTCATTTGGACTTCCTTTGCATCTCGGGTCTTTAGTCATCACTGGATCGGTTCGGTCCTCCCTCTTAATTTTGCTTCGGATCGGACTCCCTAAAGTGGCTCGGTTCGAATACTCCTCTCTAAGCATCGGATCGGTTCGGCTTGTGGCCTCCATCTTCGGTTCGGTTCGGGTTGCACCCTTCCACTGGCTCTCCTCCAGGCATCGGTTCGTGATCTCCGTTTGTAGTTCAAGCAGCTTAGGTTCTCATCTTCTCTCCGGGTCGGGTCGGAGTTATATAAGTGGTTCGGGTCAGAGATACATAGGTGGTTCGGGTTGGAGTTATACAAGCGGTTCGTAGGGGAAAGGCTTCACAATCGGTTCGGTTCGGGCCTCCCCATCCGATCCGATCCGGTTCAGTCACAGCCTGCACTTTTCCTGCAACTTCCAACGACTGTTTACACGCCACTCGATGGCGTTTTCGACCATTCTAACTATTCTAAACAGTCACAATTCATACCAAACAGTCATAGCAACATATAACATCAACCACAACACCAAAACAACAATCTAACATGGTAAAATAGATCAAACATGCCCAAAAACCCCTGTTTTCCCCTTAATCATGTTTAAGCATAACTAATGATAGGATTAACAAAACTTAACTAAATTAGCCAAATTTTCTAACAGAGGCCTAAAATATTATTTCAAAAATTTTAAATATTTTTCCAGAATTTATTAATGTATAAATTTGCTAATTAACGCTAATTACCCTTAATTAACCATAATTAGTGAGAAACCTTGCAAATCACTCACCTTTGCCATAAATAAACTTTAGATCTGAAATGATTCTCTGTTTGGGTGCGAATACCAATGCAACACAGCTGCCCTAATACTGATTTGGTGAAGATCTTCCTTGATTTGATGTTAATTTGGCTTAATTAGCGATTAGAAGGTGATTTGGGGTGTTTTAGCAAGTGGAGGCCATGGCTAAACTTGAAGAAACAAAAAGTGGCGGCTGGAAAATGATAGAAACTGAATCTCCTAACCCTATCTGCCTCCCCATAACCTTAATCCCGAAATGGGTTATGGGCCCACTCACTAATCACCCAAATTAGGCCCGGTTAAGCTGTCTTTCACCATCTGAAACTTGTTTCAGCCATACCTCCGAAACGGTGAGACCGTTTGGCTAATGTGACCATCTATGGAAAGGTAAACCATCATCCGGATCTAATGGAAGTGGTTTCAAGTCAAAACTCCTTTCCAATCAAAAGTTATGGCCGAAACAAGATTAGCTAGGGGCAAAACAGTCATTTAAAAATCGGTAAAAATCATGTATATGGGAAATGACCCCAATAGTCGTCTCCCAAAGTTACATGACCATACAACTTCGTATGTGAAAGAAATAAATATTCTATGATCCTTCGATGCGTAGAATGCAGGTCACTACACTCTTCCCCCTTAAGAAATTTCGTCCCCGAAATTCCTTAACCCAAAACATACAAGGGATCCTGCATGCCTACCAATCATATACAAAAATCAAACATGCAAAACAAATAAAAAAAACCTATCCTAGTATGCGGAAAGAGTAAATCAAAGCTGAATTCTACCCGGCGAAGAGTTCTGGATACGTCTTCCTAATGCTCTCCTTCGTCTCCCAAGTACAGTCATTCTCATTCTCGCCCCCACTGAACTTTGACTAGATTCACCGCTTTCCTTAGAAGTTGCTTCGTATCGTTCCCCACAATACGCATAGGCTTGCAGTTCTCAACCGCCTCGAGCTCAACTTCGATATCATCCAACTGATCAGGTGAAATAGTCACATCTGGGTCGTGTATGAATTTCCTTAACTGGGAAACGTGAAATACATTGTGAACTCCTGCCATCTTCTCTGGTAATTCAACTTTATATGCCAAATTCCCAATTTGCTCCAGAACCGGGAATGGTCCAATAAATCTTGGTGCTAACTAGCCCCTCCTGCCAAATCGTATCATGCTCTTCAACGGAGAAATCTTGACAAACACCAAGTCACCAATGGAGAACTTTAATTCTCTTCTCCTCTTATCGGCGTAACTCTTCTGCCTATCCTGGGCAGCCTTCATTCGCTGTTGGATAACCTTAATCTTAGCTGAAGTTTCTCTTATCACATCTGGTCCAAGCACAAACTTCTCACCAGTTTCTAACCAACACGACGGTGAGTTGCACGGTCTTCCGTACAAAGCTTCAAATGGAGCCATACCAATACTGGATTGATAACTATTATTATATGCAAACTCTACTAGATGTAAATGGTCGTCCCATGATCCATCAAAATCCAATATGGAAGCTCTCAAGAGATCATCTAATACTCGATTCACCCTCTCTGTTTGACCGTCGGTTTGAGGATGATATGTGGTACTGAGATGTAATTCTGATCCTAATGCCTCTTGTAAGCTCTTCCAAAATCCACCGTTGAACAACGGATCTCGGTCACTCACAATATCTTTGGGTATTCCATGCAATCTCACTACCCACTTTACATATAGTTCAGCTAACTTAGCTGCCGTTCTATTCGACTTGACGTGTCTAAATCTTGCACTCTTGGTCAATCGGTCCACAATCACCCAAATGCTATCATGGCCCAATCTAGTCCTTGGTAACCCATCAATGAAATCCATTGAGACTTGTTCCCATTTCCATTCTGGAATCTCTAATGGTTGTAACAAACCACTAGGCTTCTTTTTCTCATCTTTAACCAATTGGAAATTCATGCATTTGGATTTAAACTTCCCAATGTCTCTTTTCATCCCTTCCCAGTAGTAGGTCTGCTTCATGTCTCAATACATCTTGTTACCACCGAGGTGTATAGTCAGTTTTGAGTGATGACATTCTCTAAGCACTTCATCTCTAAATCCATTGACATTGGGTACAACTAGTCTTCCATTCTTCCTAAGCCATCCATCTCGACCAAGCCCATACTTACTCATCTCTTCGTTGATTCCTATCTCTAACTTTGAGATGATTTCCAATAGGTTAGGATCGTTCCTTCGACTGGAACCAATCCGCTCAATCAAAGTGGGTCTGATCGTCAAACTTGCTAACATTTCTGGATCCAATTCGCAGTTTGGTATGAAATCATACCCCGCGATGTACTCCAGTTGCTTCCATTCTAGAAACATAGGCCCTAAACTGGCATGTCTTCTACTCAATGCATCATCCACTGCATTGCCCTTTCCTGGTGTATATGTGATGTCGAAATCATAGGAAGCTAAGAATTCTAACCATCTTTGCTGTCGGAGATTTAGATCCTTATGAGAGAAGAGATACTTTAACGATTTATGATCGGTAAACAACTCGAATCTTTCTCCGAAGAGATAATGTCTCCACATCTTCAATGCGAACACGATCGCTGCCAATTCCAAATCATGGGTAGGATATCTTTTCTCATGCGGTTTCAGTTGCCGACTTGCATAAGCTACAATCCTACCTCCTTGCATCAATACAGCTCCTAGTCCGGTACCACATGCATCCATGTATACTGTCATCTCTTCATTCCCCTTAGGAATGACTAACACTGGTGCACATGTCAACTTGTCCTTTAGACTCTTGAATACATTCTTGCACTTTTCGTCCCAGACGAAGGCTTGATTCTTCTTGGTCAACTGAGTCAACGGTGCTGCTATCTTGGAGAAGTCTTGGATAAACTTACGATAATATCCAGCCAACCCCAAGAAACTTTTTATGTCCGTTGCATTCTTGGGTGTAGACCAATCTTGCACCGTAGCCACCTTCGCAGGATCCACGACAATACCATTCTCTGAAACAACATGGCCCAAGAATCTCACTTCCCTCCTCCAGAAGTGACACTTAGAGAATTTTTCTTTCAACTGGTGTTTTCTCAAACCTCCATCACTATCCTCAAATGTTCTGTATGTTCTTCCTCTGTCCTTGAATAAACAAGTATATCGTCCATGAACACAAGAACAAACTTATTCAACTGATCTCTGAATACTCTATTCATAAGATCCACAAAATATGCTAGCGCATTGGTCAACCCAAATGGCATGACCAACCACTCATAAAATCCAGACGGCGTCCGAAATGTCGTTTTAGCTATACTCTCAGCTTCCACTCTAAGCTGATGAAAACCTGTCGCGAGATCCAACAGGGAGAATACTCTCGCGCCACTCAACTGATCAAACAAATCATCTATCCGCGGTAGAGGATACTTATTCTTCCTCGTCTCCTGGTTCAACTCGTGGTAGTCTACACACAATCGAAGGGAACCATCAGCCTTGGTAGCAAACACAAATGGTGCTCCACACTCAGAAACACTTCTTCTGATAAATCCCTTCTTCAAAAGATCGCTTACTTGCACCCCGAGCTCTCGCTGCTCCCTTGGTGCCATACGACGAAGTGGCATCACTATAGGTCTGGCATCTTTCATTAAATCAATACGGAACTCAATCTCTCGGTGTGGTGGAAGCCCGGTCACTTCCTCAAAAACGTCCGGATACTGGCCAACCATGGGAAAACCTGACAACTCATCATGCGGGATGTCGAGGGAATTTATAAAACTAGCCATTACCCCATCACTAGGTAGACCACCAAACACTACCCTCCATCCATCATCTGCTCTAGCTGTTACCAAAAAGCCCTCACAGTCTACCACCATCCCGTATCTTTGGAGCCAATCGACTCCAAAAATAATGCCAAACCCAGTAAAGCCCAAAACAAAGCAATCACAAACAAACATGCATCCATGACTCGATAAGACCACATTACGGAAAATCATGCTAAGACTAGTCGAACCACCAATCGGGTTTGTCACTACTAAAGGTCTATTGACTATCTTGGGTTCCAATCCCAACCTATCTACCAGGTCACTAGATATGAAAGAACTGGAAGCTCCGGTATCAAACAAAACTCTAACAGGAACATCATAAAGGGAAAGCATACCTTGAATGACGATATTCTTTCCTTTCTCCGCCGCAGTTGGGGCATTCGACGAAGAAGGAAAAGCATTAAGGGCATATGCTTTCACCATCTGCTTTTCTTTAGGGGGTTGCAGACACTTTTCCTTGAGATGTCCCACTTGGCCATAGTTGAAGCACTTTCTGTCTGCTGGCTTTGCTCGACAATAACTAGCATAGTGGCCCTTCTTGCCACAGCTAAAGCACTCAACATCTTTCTTCTTCTTCCAGCCATCCTTATTCTGGTTCTGCTTCCTCTTATTCTGAGAACCACTCTTGCCTCCACCGCTTTCTTGCGGTTTTGGCTCCTCTGCAGATGCGACCTCAGTCTTCGACTTAAGGTAAAGACTTTCCGATCTTAAAGCTTTCCCCACAATCGATTCAAACGTCTCATCGATGTGGTTAATAAGCTTTTTCCCCCAAGTATCCATCTAAGCCAGTTATGAACTTCTCGTTCTTCTTCTCGGCAGTGTCTATTAGGGATAACCCATATTTAGACAAGGTGTCGAATTCGGCAATATACTCCGAGACAGCTCTGCCATTCTGCTTGAGTTCCAAGAATTTCTTAAACAACACTGACTTCTGAGCAGCTGGAATGAACTTATCGCTAAAGCGAACCTTAAACTGATCCCAAGTAATTTGATCTTCGGTAGTAGCTGCCTTTATAGCATTCCACCAATTCATTGCCCGTCCTTGCAACTGACGGGATGCTAGCCTTCTCTTCATCGCATCCTTGATACCTAAGTGTTCAAAGATACGTTCACAGCTATCCAACCAATCCTGAACATCCGTAGCTGACTTCGTTCCATGGAACGGCTTCTCACCAAGACTAGTATAATCCTTGTTCAGCTTGGCGAAATCGGCTATAGGCGCCTGCACCGCTGGACCACATCATCATTATTACAACTTTAAAACTGTCTCTAAAGCAAAAGAAAGGAAAGGTACACTACTAATGCCCAAAGTAGTGACCAGCAGCGACACAGGGAGAATATCTATATATGTATCATACGTGGAAGCCTCCTTCTCATCTTCGGTACAGCTACTCGTGCTTTACCAGCTAACCTGTCTCTAGTCTGCTCATGAGAGCACCTAGAGTAATAAGAAGAGACATAAAACTCTGGGTCAGATAAAAGTCTGGTATGAGCGATAAGCCGCAAAACAGAATAATAACAGGTATACTAAACCGTACCTGAGCCTGGACCTGCAACCAAAGAGTTAGCACTACATAATGTACAATACTCTAAGGTGCCACTAACATATGGTGTAAAGAATACGGGGTGGGGGTGTGCATGTCATAGTGATGGCAAACAAATCAAGCATAGCAACCATCCTCACATCTCTCACTCAGTGCGTAAAGCATACGATATCCACTACTTTGATCACTAGACCCATCGAAGTAGTGACGGAGTTCGACTTGTACAACTATTGCTACCACTAAGCTTACCTCATGGAATCATGACTAAATCTTTACAAATGACCCCACTTCATTGATCTATAGCCCTTTTAGTCATACCTAGGCCACTGTGGCCCTGAATCCGTTCACGTACCCCCTACACATAGTGCTCCAAAGTTATAGACATCGACAACCCTTAGCACACGTCCCGCAGCAAATCCCAATCATGAAGTTTACTCGTTGGTTCTCATCTGGATCCCGAGTCAAAACTACTCATTTGGACTTCCTTTGCATCTCGGGTCTTTAGTCATCACTGGATTGGTTCGGTCCTCCCTCTTAATTTTGCTTCAGATCGGACTCCCTGAAGTAGCTCGGTTTGAATAATTCTCTCTAAGCATCGGATTGGTTCGGCTTGTGGCCTCCATCTCCAGTTCGGTTCGTGTTGCACCCTTCCACTAGCTCTCCTCCAGGCATCGGTTCGTGGTCTCCGTTTGTAGTTCAAGCAGCTCAAGTTCTCATCTTCTCTCCGGGTTGGGTCGGCGTTATATAAGCGGTTCGGGTCTGAGATACATAGGCTGTTTGGGTCGGAGTTATATAAGCGGTTCGTGAGGGAAAGGCTTCACAATCGTTTCGGTTCAGGCCTCGCCATCCGATCCGATCCGGTTCGGTCACAGCCTGCACTTTTCCTGCAACTTCCAACTACTGTTTATATGCCACTTGATGGCGTTTTCGACCATTCTAACTATTCTAAACAATCACAATTCATACCAAACAGTCATAGCAACATATAACATCAACCACAACACCAAACAACAATCTAACACGATAAAATAGATCAAACAAGCCCAAAACCCATGTTTTCCCCTTAATCATGTTTAAGCATAACTAATGATAGGATTAACAAAACTTAACTAAATTAGCCAAATTTTCTAACAGAGGCCTAAAACATTATTTCAAAATTTTTAAATATTTTTCTAGAATTTATTAATATATAAATTCGCTAATCAACGCTAATTACCCTTAATTAACCATAATTAGTGAGAAACCTTGCAAATCACTCACCTTTGCCATAAATAAACTTTAGATATGAAATGATTCTCTGTTTGGGTGCGAATACCAATGCAACACAGCAGCTCTAATACTGATTTGGTGAAGGTCTTACTTGATTTGATGTAAATTTGGCTTAGTTAGCGATTAGAAGGTGATTTGGGGTGTTTTAACAAATGAAGGCCATGGCTAAACTTGAAGAAACAAAAAGTGGCGGCTGTAAAATGATAGAAACTAAATCTCCTAACCCTATCAGCCTCCCCATAACCCTAATCCCGAAATGGGTTATGGGCCCACTCACTAATCACCCAAATTAGGCCTAGTTAAGCTGTCTTTCACCATCTAAAACTTCTTTCAGCCATATCTCCCAAACGGTTAGTCTGTTTGGCTATTATGACCACTCTACGGAAAGGTAAACCATCATCCGGATCTAATGGAAGTGGTTTCAAATCAAAATTCCTTTCCAATCAAAAGTTATGGCCGAAACAAGATTAGCTAGGGGCAAAATGGTCATTTAAAAATCGGTAAAAATCATGTATATGGGAAATGACCCCAATAGTCGTCTCCTAAGGTTACATGACCATACGACTTCGTATGTGAAAGAAATAAATATTCTACGTTCCTTCGATGCGTAGAATGCGGGTCGTTACAGGCTAAGTATACCTGCACGAGTAAATAAAATCCATGATTAAGATTTCAGTTTTCGGTTTTTTAATTAGCTGAATGGCTTCATAAATGTATGCGTAAACGTTCTATCTCGATATCAATATAGTTGGGAGTACTACCTTGAGAAGGGTAGTTAGAGTCATGTAAGTGTTTACAAGGTTAGGTTAGAATTACTTACCTTGGTGGGCATATATCTTGGGTTGAACCAAATGGGATACATTCATGTATTATAAGCTATGTTGTAATTTTTTTGTTCACCAGAGCTTGTTATTCTGACCCCTTCTAATTACAACATCCCAGGTTTCCTAGAGAAGGTTTGGTTCTCACAGGTATCTAAGTTTGGCTTTCTGTTCCAATCCTCTCTCATGCTCAATATTGACATAATGACTCACTTTGGTAAGGTAATTACTTGGGTTAATACTAGTTTATCCTATTTTGTTTCAGTTGTGAGTTTTTTTCGTACTATGGTTATGCTCATGCTCATTTATTTGTAGGTACCAGATTTACATGCTTCATGCTTTGATTTGTCCCAATTTTGATTTTTTTTCAAAATTTGGGCTTAGATAAGTGTGGGGTGTTACATTTGGTATCAAAGCATAAGTTAGAGGATTGGAGGAATTAGTTAATTTAGTACTCATGAGAGAACGTATTTCGATTTTCCTTTCTATTTTGTTCATCTTTCTTGCTCGATTTTAAAATGTTTCGATGATGAATTATTTGTAGGCCAAATTATATAGAATGGATCTTAAGCGATTAAGAGTTGAAATAGGTTGGGTTCAAATTTCTAACCAATTCTATCTTACTCCCACAATACGTTGGCGATTTTGTTGTGAAGAGAATGCAGACGACATATGGTGGATTCCGTTGACTCGAATTAGGAGACTGGACAAAAATCCAGCTACAACCGAGATAGTCGCAACGTCTGGTTTTTGGTTTCGTTTGGTAGTTCAGTTCAAACACCTTTCCTTGGTCTTGAAACAGAAAATCCATGTTAATATGTTGTATCCATTCAGAAATATAATTACGATGTATATCAATTTGTTACTTCGTTAAATTTCTGGATGTTCCTTTACTAAAATATTCATTTGGGTTCTTGGCCTTACGTTCGAGGGAATTTTATTGTTAAAACTATTTGGAAATATAAAATTGGATTTCGGAAGTTCTGAAATTACGATTTCGAAAAATGTTTTATAAAGACATGTTTTATAAAGATGTGGTTTTAAATTTTAATATATTCATGTTTCAAATTAGTTCGGCCTTTATGTGATTTTAATAAATAATCCAGTTGGTAGGAAGAAGGGAACTGGAAATAACAAGGAATATGCCTCAAAACTTAAAAATAATTAATTCCCTTTCCTTGTGATTTTTAGCATCCCTCTTTTATATATATTGTATGATTTATTGAAATTATTACAATTAAATCCTCATGATTTTAAAGTTCCAACATTTTTGAACACGAAAAGGTTTTTCAGTTTGCAATACGAACTGGAATATAAATAATAATGGTAGTATTAATAAATTGGACTTATAAATACGAAATCGTTAGTTTATAGTCCTTCTTCTCTTTCTTTGTCGTTGCCTCATATCCTCCTTTTTCGTGCTACTTTGCGCATTAGATCTTGCCGCACTGGTAATCCAAGATCTAAATTCAATTTCTTCTCTCCGACCATTTCTTAGTCCACAATATCTAATTGCATTATCCGATCTTACTCGTACCATTTAAGTATCATACTAAGGGGGAAACCATTTGGTTGGATCAGAATGAGCAAAAATGTCTCAACGCCTCAGGACTATGAAAATTTGTTGAGGCAGTTGGACGTGCACCATTCCTTTGCTTCGAGATCTTAGAAAAGGATTGTTGTTTGTGCAGTATCCACCTTTGCTATATCTTGTTGGAATAGATTTTGATGAAGGCGATCGTCGTTCCATAAGTGAAGAGTGAGTTGTCTTTGGATGGTTCTTTCTGAGAAGAATCTCGATGGGAGTTTTAGAGGCATTCGTGTTTTGCACCGACTTGAATGGTCTTTTTGCTGACTGGCTTTGGAGGTTTTGCAGCTAATCTCTTTTTCTTAATATCAGTTTTTGTGTTCAGAGATTTACGTCAAAAACTACCCATGTAAATGTGTGACCATTTCAACACATTATTCCATAGATGGGAATTTATGACTAGGTTTGTTTCATGATGCAGAAATTAATCATTTGCTTGATCGATAGCGAAACTATCATTTGGTGTCGCATCATATTTGATTCAGCTTGTTGTTATTGTATGTTACCTCATGGAGTTACTTTTTGTAATTTCACCTATCCATTTTTGTCTTTTAGACAATATTAGATGGATTTTCATGAGAAGCAATTTTGTGGTAGGTTTCTTTTCTCATCATAAATTTTATCTTAGGAGAGATGATGATGTGGGAACCTCTGACGACACCAGTAGTGTTTGTAACATGAGATTTAGCATTTCGCTATCATGATATGATTAACCAAAGATCATAAAAATAGTTTGAGTTCCAGCCGTAGAGTAAGACATCTCGTTGTTTATAACCATTTTTATGAGAGTCTCGGTGTTCTTGTTTTGTTGTCGCCTTCGTTGTTTCCCCTTTCAAACATTTGGTTCAAGGCTTTTTGGTGATTCTTATTTGTAACTGTTAGTGTTGTTTAAGTCTCATGACTTATATTAATGAGATTTCCATGTTTGAAAATATTTTTGTCATTCGCGCATACCATTTGAATGAAATCTCAATTTTCTTATCTAACTAATAGTTGTCCTGGAAATGGAAAGAATATAATACTGTGTTGGATAAATTTAACAAAGGACCGATTTTGCGTTGTTTTTCTCTTGGGTACAAATAAGTCACTGCTCCTTGTTAAGCTAAAATTTGTTGCATTTTCTTGTGTGTGGTCTTAGTTTTCGTTTTTTTGTGTGACTGACTTCCTCTTTCGCGAACTTATGAGTTGAATCGTTTAAGTTTTTGCAAAATATATTTTTGGAACTATTAGAAAACGTTGTTTGAAAAAGAACTTTTATCATTCTTAATTATTTTTACCAATTTACTTTCTTTTATTTCGGTTTGTGTGAGAACGCAAAATTTGTGTAAAACAGTTTGCGTGTGTTTAAAACATTCATTTTACATTAAAATAGTTGTTTTGAAAGATGCAAAATGCACGTTACCAAAATTTTGATTTTTATGCGAATCTCATATGGAAAGTGAAATGATATAGAAAAGAAAAATTTAAATAGACACAAGAAGTTTAAAACGGAAATTTATTTTTGTGAAAAATTTTGGTTTTTGGTCACATGAGCAGTGTAAGGAAGATTTTTGGATAGTTTGTATGCACATTTTAGTGGTGCATAGGACCAACGATGCGATAAAAGCGTTAGCTATAAAGGGAAAGGCTGTCATAGCCTTGGAAACATTGTTTCCGTACCTTGTCAACAATATGCGCAGGTTGTTAATTAAATCTTTTTATGTCTTAGGGCTTGTTTTAAGCCTCCTTTATAGTCTATAGAGGGAAATTTCTGGAGTATTTTGGAGAATTGACGTAAAATTTCCATTGTGGAATGGGAAATGGAATATTTATAAGCGAAGAGGATGTTAAAATTCTTCGCTTTGATTTATTTTTCCGGTAAAGAGAAATAGAATAGGAAGCAACTAGATGGAATGACATTTTGGATGGTAGGGTTTGGATGCAAAATTTATTGCTTTACACTTTTATTCATAATTGTGTGAAGGTTATGGATGAAGAAGATTTTCAAAATTTGCATTCATATAGAACAACCAGTATATTTAGGATGTTTCGCATCGTATTTTCAAAAGTATTCTAAAAATTTAATGCACACGTGTAAGAGGATCCGATTTAGAATCATTGTGCATATATGTTTTGTGGTGGAAATTCATTATGTACACTATGCACATGAGCACATGGTTGCAAAGTGGATGTATACAAATTGGTTGGGTAGGATATGATAAGTAGAGGCCAGAATTTCGGGATGAAATTCCTTGTAAGGAGGGAAGAATGTAACAACCCAAAATTTTGAAAATAACTTAGACATTTAATGAGTTTCTCAAAGATAGGAATTTCCAAAAACGATGGAATTTGACAACGAAACTTTAACCGTTGCCTTCGTCTTAGAATTCTAGCCAACTTTCATGTTTGGAGTTTCGCGAACGGAGTCTGTATGAAAAGTTACGGACGAAATACAAAAAACTAACAGAAATAAATAAATAAATATAATATATCTTACCTTTTACACCCCGCCTTCACAGGGAAAAATAGATGAAGGGCGGTCGATTGCTTGGTAGAAGGGGGTCGACCACTTTGAGCATGTACAACCCAGTGACGGCTAGGGTTGGAAGGCATAGTTTATATATATTATTATATAAACAGATGGACATTAATTAAAATAAATCTAACGTTTCATGGCCGATTCCACTACTATAAATAAAGGGAAAGGCCTCATTCTTGTAATGACCCGAGAACTTTGACTTATCACTCATAAAACAACGTTACAAAATCTCTATTATTTCATTATTTGAAAACAACAATCAACTCTTATTCTTATAGAACACCTGTTTCAAAATACAACTTCTCATTTCCTTTATACCTTGAAAGTATCTTTATATTTTCAATGCAATCTACTTTTTTTTCATTATTTTGGAAATATCATTATATATTCTCGAGTCCTTTTATTTCCTAGATGGAAACATTCCTATTATTTATTCAGGCATTCTATACTTCAACATTCATTTGTCTCTGACCGTAAATTGGTAAGTGAATAATTCTCTAAGTATCAACCCCGAAGACCGAAATCAACATCAGATTAATACTTAGAAAATCACTTAACTCAACCAATCTCTAGTTAGATTCCAATTCTTATCTTAATGTGTTATCAACCAATTATACTTCTAATTCATTCAACCATTTTCCACTTTGCAAATCTCATTTCAATTCCATCCATTTCACTTAGTTTCATTATTAAGTATCACCAATTCAAAATCAACACTTTGACTTCTTATAACCTTTCATAAACCTCGTCCATAAACTCTAGTTTAATATAAACCCTATTTTATCTTGATTTCCTTTTTACTTAATTCAAATTTTAAGTAAACATTCAATTTAAGCTATCGTATCTGCTTTAAAATTCCTTATTAACTTAATTTATAAAACTCGGGTTTTAATATAAAACCCGTTCATAACCTTCTTTCAAAAGTTAACTATATTTCATTTCAAACTTGATTATTTAAATGGTTTTCATTTAAAAAGTAATCTCTTAAATTAAAATAATCATTTACTTCAACATTAACTACTGTAAAAGTAGTTAACTTCTTTATTAACTAAAATAAATAACAAATTTCCTTTTAAAATCTTATAAAAATTAAAACAATTATTCACTGAACTATTCCATTTGTTCATTTGAAAGGAAATTTGTCAAATAACCAGTTCCAGTTAAATTAGTAGAATTAGTGAACTCAACCCATGATTATCACGTTAGTCAATTCCAATTAATTCTTCCTTCAAATTAATTAATAATAAAATTAATTTAACTATTCCCATTTAATTGTCTCATGGAAATAGTTAATCTAATCTCTTAACCATTTGGTTAATCCCTGCCTACTTTCTTATAAAATCATATTAACATTAGAATTGGCATTATAAAACCATTTAATAATTACCTATAACTTAAATAATAAGTGTTTATTTCCTTTGAAATAACTTCCATTCAATATAATAGATTTAGAAATGTATCTTCAGTTATAAAATACATTTTATAACTTCATTTCTGTCAATTCACCTGACGGTAAATCCATATTTAATAATGATTGATTTTTAAGCCATCTGCCTTTAATTATTCAACCAATACTACCCATTGGGTAATATCATAACAAATGTTGAATTACGATTCAACAATTAATAAACAGATCAATCATCTAACCAGGTTTGTCGTACAGTTCATATAATGGAAATATGAAATTAAACAATAAAACTGTAATAACCCGGAAATCTGGGCCAATTTAAAAAATTTTAAATTGGCAATTTTAGTGAATTTTGATCATTTAAAATGAATTATTTTAAATAATATCGACAAGAAATTTATTTTGAATATAATTCGAAAGTATATATTCGTTTGAATTGACGATAGAATATAAATATTTATTTATATTTATAAAAGGAATTGAAAATGGCGCGGTAGTTCGATAATTCGATTTCAAACTTCAATTGAATGTACTGGGTGCAAAATAAACCGGATTTTAGTGAAACCAAAAATATTGGAATCTAATTGAGAATATCTTTCCAACGAATCCAAAAATTGAAATTTCATAGCGGGAATCAAAAGATATGTCCAGTTGAAAATTCTGAATAGTCGCTATGGAATTCAGGCCCTTAAAAATGGAAATTTTGCAAACGACCTCGGATTTCGACGAAACCACTTTTGTTGGATCCGTGATGTCAAATTATTGCTACATTCCAAATTTCATAATTTTTCGAATCAATATGTGAGCGTGGCAAAGGAAAACGCGTTTGACCAGTTTTAGTAGATTTTAATCGACTGGAAAATGACCATTTTTCCAACGATCTCGGAATTCGATGAAACTAGTTTTGTTAGGACCGTATAGTCAATACGAAGCTAGAAAATATTTTTCGGGAATTTTTAAAGTTCGTACGTGACCCCAGTAAATTGAAATGCGCGTTCAAATTCAGTATATAGAGTTATATGTTGATCTTAATGGAAACTGATTCAAATGATCGAATTGGCTTACGCAGCATATCCCATTGTGTTTGGAATGGGGGTATTACGCTAGGAACGACAGTCGGTGGGCTTGATTTGGGTTTCGAATTTTAAAGTTGCTTTTTGAAATTTAAAAATAATAAAATATATAAAATATTATATAACCTAACTCCTATACCTCTCTCTCCTCCCTCACTCTTTCTGGTCAACGCTCCAAATCGAATTAAAAAAAACCCGATGAAGCCCTACCCTCCCTCCGTTCATCGTCGCCGGCGCTCCACCCACTTCCGCCGCCCCCCCTCGCGCCTCCCTAGGCCACGCCACTCGATCCCCCTTCGCGAATTTCAGAACCCGCGAGCACCATCTAGGAAACCAACGCGAGCCACCACCGTTTCAGCCCTCCTCTGTGCAACCGCGACCTTCCCCTCCCCTAACCTTCACTCCGCCGATCGACCACCATCCGAGCTGTGGCGCCTCCTCCTCAGAAAATCGGATTTAAACGTGAGTTTTTATTATTTATTTGTTTACTTGCAAAGATTATGAAGTGTAGATCTTCATATTTAATAAAGTTTAGATCTTTAATTTAGTAAAAATCAAATTTTTAATGTGATAGGATTTTTGATCAAACAAAGGTAATATTTTTTATTATATAAAATATAACTTTTAATATATAGAAAAGTTAAAAATATAATTTTTATATAATATAGATGATAAAAATTCGATCTTTATTATGTAGGAGATATAAAAATATGGTTTTTATTAAAGTAGAAATATAAAAATATAATTTTTGTATAGTTATGATGATAAAGGCGAAATCTTTATGTAGAGAATAGCGATGTAAAAATAGAATTTTTATCTATATAGTAGCGATGTAAAAATAGAATTTTTATATATTGAATAGCAAAGTAAAAATTCGATTTTTATATATTGAATAGCAAAGTAAAAATTCGATTTTTATATATTGAATAGCAAAGTAAAAATTCGATTTTTATATATTGAGTAGCAAAGTAAAAATTCGATTTTTGTATATTGAATAACAAAGTAAAAATTCGATTTTTGTATATTGAATAGCAAAGTAAAAATTCGATTTTTATATATTGAATAGCAAAGTAAAAATTCGATTTTTATATATTGAATAGCAAAGTAAAAATTCGATTTTTATATATTGAATAGCAAAGTAAAAATTCGATTTTTATATATTGAATAGCAAAGTAAAAATTCGATTTTTATATATTGAATAGCAAAGTAAAAAATTCGATTTTTATATATTGAATAGCAAAGTAAAAATTCGATTTTTATATATTGAATAGCAAAGTAAAAATTCGATTTTTATATATTGAATAGCAAAGTAAAAATTCGATTTTTATATATTGAATAGCAAAGTAAAAATTCGATTTTTATATATTGAACAGCAAAGTAAAAATTCGATTTTTATATATTGAATAGCAAAGTAAAAATTCGATTTTTACATATGTAGAGAATACGGGCAAAGAAAGTGACAAGAGGCAAGAACGGCGAAGATTTCTACCTAAGAAGAGTCGTGGGATCGGATTAGCTAATAAGTGAGAATTTCTCACCTTTTAATTTAATTTTTCTAGTTATAAATATATACTAGGATGCAGACGGTGTTTAGTAGCACCCGACACCCGTCGTCCACAGACCATGGATGGCTTGTATGCTTGGTTGTTTGATTTTGATGTGTAGCTGATTGCGTGATGTGATGTGAAATGAAATAAAATATTTTTATAGTTAGAAATATTTTATAGTTAAAAATAGAATTTTTAACATGTATATGAAATGAAATAAAAATAAACAAATCGGACGATTTGTTTATATACACACATTTGACTGATATTGATTGGGACGATAAATTTTACACGTCGCCCAACTGCACAAATAAAATTTGTGTTTGATTGTTTGAAACCCCACACGGGTATTGGGATGATATTTGACGTACACTAATCCCAATAATTAGTTGTATGTCGATCGATTGATTGACAAGCTGCTATAAGCGTTGAATATTTATATTCGATGCTTATACAGTGTAGAATGCACTTTGGATGATGGTTGATTATTCATCGTTGTTATTGTATACATGTGTTGTAGAAAATCCATATAATTGACATTATATGGTAATTGATTGGGCCTCATTCCAGTTTTGAAATAGAAATATTTGAAAAAGAAATATTTGAAAAAGAAATATTTGAAATAGAATATTTGAAAATAGAAATATATGAAGCCGTGTTGATTAGGTTGACGTCATTTTGACGTGAACGATATTTATATCGATTTTATTCATTTTATAATGAATATCGAAAGTGATTTCAAAATCAGATATTTTGAAAAGAATTGAAATTCGAATTGAAATTGAATAGAAATGAATTCGAATTGAAATTGAATCGAATTGAAATTGAATATAAATGAATTCGAATTGAAATTGAATATAAATGAATTCGAATTGAAAAAGAATTGAAATTCGAATTGAAATTGAATAGAAATGAATTCGAATTGAAATTGAATCGAATTGAAATTGAATAGAAATGAATTCGAATTGAAATTGAATAGAAATGAATTCGAATTGAAATTGAATAGAAATGAATTCGAATTGAAATTGAATATAAATGAATTCGAATTGAAATTGAATTGAATTGAAAACGAACTGAAAGTGAATTCAAAATCGATTTGAATTGAAATCAATTTGAAATGAATTTAAAACGAATTTATATTGGAATATTCAATTTTGATTTGAAATTGAATATGAAGTTGAAACCGTTTTGAAAATGAATTTAAAACGATTTATAAAGCACGTTTTGAATTGAAATCAAAGAAGTATATATTATATATATAATATAATGGCTTGAATAGAACGCACCGCGCCGCGGTAGTTCGCGAATTTCGACCATTGACTTCGAACGGATATTGCGGGAGATCCGACCGTCGGATTCTCCTAAAACCGGAACCGTTGGGTTCGTATCGAAAAGAGCTTTCTAATGGATATTTGAAATTTGGAATCTAACGGTTGGATTTGGAATTATGTCCAAATCAAATTTGGAAAAGGTCGCTGTAAGTGCAGTTCGATGGCCATTGATGGAAATCGACTGTACGGGCCTTGATAAAATTATTAAAAATAGTAATAATTTGTGTAAAATCATAAGAAATGATTTGTGAATAATTGGGATGAAAAACTCCATATTTAAAAAGATAAAAATAGATTTTTATCGAAATGAACTAGTTTTGAACTAGAATAGTAATTTATTTATTTTTAAAATAAATAAGGTGAGTTTGAAATGGTTTTGAAATATAACCAGAATTTCCAGTAATTGAATTGGAACGGATTTGGATCGAAATTGTCTTTGGAATATTTTGATGTTGGATTTCGTGATTATACAGATGTTGTTATGGAAATTTGAAAGATATATATATCGTTACTTCCAATACGATATTTGTTGGTCGTAGAATTTGATATTGAATATAAGCCGATATATTTTCTATTCAGAGCCTTGTATTTAATATCATATGTGATTTGGGTTTGTTGTGAATGGTGTCTTGACTAACACTGTTCTTGAACCCAGTTGAGAAAAGATTAAATCTTTTTATTTAGATTTAATGAAGTGTACCAATTAAATAATATTTAATTGGAATTGAATTGATATTGATTTTTGGGTTTATCGTGGATAGTGTTTTAAATAACACTCGTTCTTTAACCCGATAATTAATGGAATGTGATTTTGGGTTTATCGTGAACCGTGTTTTAAATGACACTGATTCTTTAACCCAGTTATCGATTAAAACTAAGTGGAGTTTTAATGAATCTTTAATTATATTGAAAAGGTGTTAGAATGGAGTATCACCAGTGTTGCTCCAGGCGACAGTTAAATCTTTAATTAGATTTAAACGTGAAATGGTAATTGAATTTACCGATAACACCGTGGTGTTAGATATGAAGTATTACCAGTTTTACTTCATGGGATGAATAGGTTGGGATTGGGGAATAAAATAAATGATTACTCAAGTGTGGTTCGCTAATCCCGACTAGTTTGAATTGATATTCAAAAGAAGATTAAAGAATAAATTTAAAAGAGTTTATCTTTGATAAAATTAATGAGAACCTTTCCCAAAGAATATTCTGAATTGGAATGAGGCGTATGTTGTGTTTGTGTAACACTTGTTTAATATATACGCGAGTTATTCAGAAAGACCGGGTTTATCCTATTCTGAATAACTGTTTCGACGTGGCGTCGAAGATGAAGACGGTGGTTGAAGACTGGAAGTCTTCACATCGTTTGGGTGATCACTGATGATCTTGATTGGGCTGTACACCTAAGATGAGGGAATCAGTTGGTGATCGTCCAGACGTACTTGGAGATCGATGGATATGCGGGGTACTAGGTGCCTCCGATTTCGTTCAGACCCAGAACGGACTTGTAAATGGACAGTGTGTCTGACATTGGATTTTAGTCTGTGTGATTGATTTCTATTAAATATATATCTGTTTGGCGGCAGAGAATTTATTCTCTTGCTTAACGCCCTTCTCTGAGACGTACGAGCTCAGGGGTTATATATTGATGGATATCCATCGCATGGAATGAATTGCCTGTGTGGCATGCCTAAGTGGCAAATGATAAAGGCTTCTGTTGAAAAGCAAAGTCTTGTGGTTGATGATCAAAGCACCGCCTGTGTGGCATAGCTTTGTGTAGCGTTGATTCGCGAGCCTCACGCCCCGGTTGTGAACCAAAAACGGGAGAGGACATCAGGGAGGGCATGCGTTTCTTTCTAGCTAGGGTGGTGTCAGTGACTTACCAGCCCTGACATTTATATACTTTTCACCTGTGTGGTTGTTGCTGTTGCGAGGCGCCTCGGTTTGATCGGACGATCCGGGTCCGATGGAGTCATTCGTTGGCTCACTTACGTCCCAAAGGGCGGGGAAACGCAGTGTTCAGGATTTAAGTTTAACCCACATCAGTGGACCGACCCTGTCGCTCCAAGGTCACTCGAGCTCTGACCTGAGGCTCGGGCTAGAGAGTCTCGAATCGGTTGAGGACTATCTTTTGCCTCGGTTCATAGATGGAAATCCAACTTCCAAATACGTGATTTTGCGGTTTTAATTGTAGAACTAGTATGGTGACATGATATATGGTACCCATGCCGTCTATGATTGATACTTATGATTTGAAGTTGTTTTATACACTATACACTGATAATAGTATCAAATGATTTATTTTAAACGTATCAAGCATTCTTTGGCTATTATAAGGGAAAACCCTATCCCCCGGCTTGCGTTGCATTGTGTGATAGGACCTGGGTCTTATAACAGCTTCATTTTTCTTTATTTAGCATTGCGCTGTTTGTTTTATGCACTGGTATTCTTGGGAGGAAACCTGTTCCGTGTTATACGGCGTGGTCCCTTGATTTACCTAACTTTAAAAATAAAAATTAATAATTGTTTTAGTTATCACACCAGTCACATGACTGACCTGGAGTTTATTGTTTTGACCTAAACTCTGGGTGCCCTTATTTTGACACGGGCAGCTAGTAGTTTTGGTTTTGCAGATTTATATTCACAGGATCCTGGTATACAGCTGGAACGATATCCAGAAAGCTTTGTATCCGTATATCTCCTTCTAGTTGTGTTTTGTATTTTTTCCGCTGCGATGTATTTAAATGTAATTTAAATTTCTGATATTTCTGTGTAATATTTATTCATTTTTACTCTGTATATTCTTGTATTATGATGGAATTGTTGTAATAAACAATGAAATGTTCTTCCGTCTGCGTTCTATTTTGTGGCTTGTTCTCGAACTATCCGCGCTTTCCTTACCGGGGAAGTTACGGGTTTTTACAAAACTTGAGGAACCTAATTGGATCCCTCTAACTTGTTTTTCCCTGCATTCAAGTACGTTACCTCAAATAATATTATTCAATTCAATAAACAAATGTAATATTCAATAATAAATAAATAATAGTAATCCAAGCATCCATATTTTAATTTAATACGTTTATATTATTATAAACGTAACCAACAAGGTAAGTTACCTCGTTTGGAAATAATCGTTAAAATAACGATTGAATTTCATTTAAATTAAACAAATGTTTAAATCAACCAATTCATCCAATCTATAAATAATCAGCACACAACGAACAATTATCAATCATAACAAACAAAATAAATCCTGACTTATATAAAATATAAGTGGATAAAAACTGAGTGAGTTATACTCACTTTGATTTGATTCGGTTTGGTAACAATTAAATTAAACAGTCATTTAATTCAACTGTAGATTCAGTTGCTTCCAACACTGCTCAAATTAGTTTTATAGTGCAGATTCAATCGCCACAATTTTAGTGCAACCCATTCCGTTAAATTCCGATAAGATAACAAAAAGTTATTGATATTTAAATAACTCGATTAAATTTATATAATTAACCTTTTAATTAATTAATATTTTAAATTAATTACTTTGTTTTAAATTAGGCCGACACTTCAGAATCAATAACCCAAGTCTGATTCTTTTACTTCATACCCCTTTCCTGTTACGCTGACATTCTGCAAAATTCATGTTTTTAATAAACAATCAATTCACCTAAATTTAAAACTAATATACCCTTAATTACTAAATAATTATTAACTAATTCTATGTTAATTAGTATTTAAACCTGCATGTTACTTCTTCTGTTCTCTTCCTACTTCAAAATAAAATGTGCCCAACCTTTGTTCCTTTGCCACATATAACCACTAACTGCCAAACAACCCCTTTGCTTCGATAACTATGCCCGATTATTACATTCGAACAAACCTGCCTTTTGTTCCCAAAATCAACCCACCATCCTTATATTGTATTTCTTCCTGCTCCTTGTTTCTTTGACCTTACGTACAAAACGCCCATCATAAATCGCGATGCCTTCCCTTGACCTATGCCCCACCAGAGACCATCACCGGATACGCCTAGCCCTCATCTACCAATGCAACAAACCCCGAGACACTCGACTGCCCATTTACCCACTGAATCGACCTCGAACATCGTACTTTCAAGTTAAATTCCGGATGCCACTGTGCAAATAAATAGATCATCACCGGTCATCATGGAGATCTTGGCACGCTGAAGAATTTTGTTGTTTGGAGTTTACGATTTTGATTGAATAATTTTGTGAAAATCGAGGAAGAACAAGGAACAATGTTGGCCATTGGTTATGATAAAGGCGGTTCTGCATTTTGTTTGACCACGACTGAAAATTTTCTAGGGTATTGACTGATTTAATTAGGGTATTTATAAGGGTTGGTTATAATAAAATAATATTTATCGAAACTTAGCCACGAAATATTATTTAAAAACCACCATATATAATCTCCAATCGAGATGAAACTCGCAACCCTAGTGTAAAATAACACCCCGGACATGTCTCGCTGAATTCTGAGGTCGTTTGTAAAAATTCCTTTATAAATCACAGGTGAATACACACGTTTAAACTTCCTACGATCACAAAATAAATCCAAATGACTTGAAACTTGAAATACTACATTATCTAACCATTACAAATTCAATAAAATATGTTTTATTGAAAACCGAAGTCGTTTGAAAATCGATTATTCTATTATTCTATATTTCCAAATTAAATCGAATATATGATTAAATAAAAATCTAAGCGTTTTCCCTTCGCACGATCTAACGATAAATCTGATTGATACGAAAATCAAAATCTTATAATAACTCATTACTACGGTTCTAACGACATAAGTTTCGTCGCATTCCGAGATTGTTTTCCCGAAAAGATATTTTATGTGCAAAACAACGCTATTTTGGACATCAAATTACCCGATCATCAAAAAGAAAAACCAATATATCTATTCTGACTCTAAACATCAATGTGAAATCAACGGAATTCGTTTCACGTCTTAATTCAATTGTTTTCTTAATTTATGCACAAAAACCTTTTCAAATCAAATTAAATTTATTAAATTAATGGCTATAATTTATTCCTATAATTTATAAATAATTCCATGACGGCTTTTTGAAATTTCGAATTGGACATAACTCACAATCTATAATATGAAATCTCCAATTTTCTCTTTCATTAGAAAAATATAATCAAATAGATTCAAACTTTTCTTGTTTCATCGAATTCTGACTTATATCGGATTATGTACATTAAATTGAAGTTCAAAACGTAATTTACATACTACCGCGACCTTACAAGCTCATTTTATAATTATATATAAATTAAATGTTAAACTTCTTTTAATAGAGAATTATATTATAAATCCATTTCTAATTCCAAAACATTATTTAAAATAAAAATTAAATTAAATATTTGGCTACCAAAATACGGGACGTTACAATTCTTTTCCACACAAATCTATAGGTAGTAGCGAAGCTCTGCTATTTCCCATCCTCTTCAAATCAATTTCCAAATCAGAAATAGGTTCATATACAATCAATCAAACATAAATTTGAAAGGGATTAACATATTCAAGTGGAAATGGTATGAATTGATGTCTAAGCTATTCTTCATCAGATTCTCCCATCTTTTCTTACAAATCTACAAATCTGAAAGTATCCCCATTTCAAAGTAACTGTAGATCTGTAAGAATTTGGGGATTGTAGGATTAAAAAATATTCAGATTTTAGATTTGGATGCTTTCAGGTGAGTGAGAAAATTACATACAAAGTTACAATAATTTAATTATTTCGTTTGTATTAGGTTTAAATATATGCCTAACATTTATCAGATCTGTTTATAGTATTGTAAAATATGAAATGATGCATATCAGATATGCTTATGAATGTTGTAAAAAAACTGAAAGTATAAATTTTTGGTTTTGAATAATATTATTTGTAGGCTAACTTAATTGTTTAAACTATTGCTTATAATTGTGTTTGAAAATATATTATGGCTATTGCAAACACTATAGATCTGGAAATTAGTCCCATAAAATACTGGTAAGACGTAGTTTTATTCCAGATCTGTAGTTTCAGTGTTAAACAGTAAACTATGTAATTTTGATTGAAAAGATATAAACTGTTTTATGCTCAATTTTGTTGGGATTTTAACTTAGTTATTGTAAATATGTCTTTTTCCTCTTTTAAATTAAAATAACATTATTTGAAACCAATACGAAATATGTCAAGTATTGAAAAAGGGAAAAGTTGTGTAAATTTACTTATAGACATAAATATGTGTATTTGTGCGTAGCTTACATCAACTATTCCAAAACATACGTAATATATAATGGTTTGAAATATGTTTATTTCAATACTCAGGCATAATTTATAATGACTGTAGTTGACAATTTTTTATGTAAGATTTAGAACCTTATTTCAAGATTGAGCGCAAAAGGAAGGTTTGGTTATCAGTTGAACCAAATTATTAAACTTAACGATGATAATAAATAAAGAAAATAACTACGCTAACTGAGGAAAAATATAAATATAAATATACATACATTATTCGTTTGAACCTACGCAAACAACGAAATATATATAATAATGGATGTTTGAACAAATTTCATATTATGGAATTATGCATGTAAATGTAATCCATATTAAATGAATATATTTGTGGTGACCATTATAGCAATTAGTGTAATCGATTGCTACAAATAGGGCCATAAACAAATAAATAGTTATTGTAACCAACATTGATTGGGGAAAGCAAATTTAATTAGGCAGTTAAGCCTAATGGTTACAATTTCTAAATCGGCTAGGATTCATGTTGTAAACCCCAATTAGGGAATTAAATTACAACTGCACTAAGACATGAGATTAAGCTCAACTTGTGGTAGAAGTCTGCCCCGAACCATCTGGCAAATCCAGCATCTACAAATGGTTGACATAATGTGAGAGGTCTGGTGCGTAAACACACACACACACACACACATATATATATATACACACACAAAACACAATAAATTAATGAACTAGTACTGTCTGTTGGCGTACAACAAATAGATATTTTAGGACTGATAATTAAGGAAAATTAATGTCTTAAAGAATTATGACTGTTTGGTTCATAAGTGAAATCAATGGGAATAAAAGGGTATTTAAAGATTAATTGTTGCCTTCGGAAAATATGACCATTATGGTCATAAATGGAAATAACCCTATGAAACAGAATTAAATGAAATAAAAAGGAGAATACCGGTTATTGATTTGCGTTTTAAATACTAAGTCCAATTAGGAAAATAATTAAATAAATATCCTAAGTTAAGAAGGATATAACTTTCCTTATCTTATGCTAGTTAATCTAGAACCTATAATTAAAAGTTAGAATTGGACTTGGTAAATTATTGATGTAAATATCATTAACTATAGGAACCCACGACGATAGTTAGTTGTGTATCCGTAAAGGGAAACAAAACAGAAATAACTCAATAACATGGCCTGCTTCAGGATTAAGGTCTTAAGTGGTTAGATCCACCTATAAAAAGGTATTAAGTGATCGCGTAGCCCTCCTCCCATAAACGAAACCTTTAAAGTCTAATTGGATACGAGCTTGATAATCTTCGCTAACAGTCCGCTTCCTTGGGATTTAAGTGGCTTTGGGTCGAGGAGTCCACCTGGGAATAGGTCACTCCAGTTAGAAGTCTTACATAGCGTACAAATCCTACCTACGCTTGGAGATTAAAAGTCCGATATGGTCATTTCATAGGGCTACCTATCTTATGAGAAGTATTAAGCATCTAAGAGATTATCTAATAAGGTCAGTTAGATGGTACACCAAGATTCCACCAATAGGAAGGTCATAAATGGTGAGATGTCGTCTACCTAGTCCTATCGATCTTAAGTGATGAGATACCATCTCTCACCTTATATGGGGTATGGGTTTATATGCGTGAATGACAAAAGCCTTAATTAGTAGGACCTTGTAGCTAGTGTCCTCTAGTTTATAACAAACGTTGAGTAGAGAGGTATTAAATAACCAATAGATCTGCCTTGGGTCTTAAGTGATCAGAAGAATCCACCCTATTTATTTGATTGTGGGGCGTTAACTGGTTAAGTGTACACACGTGAGTAAATGAATTCCATGATTAGGTGTTCACTTCTCAATTTAATAATTAGTTGAAAGGCTTCATAAATGTATGAATAAATGTTCTATCTCAGTATCAATATAGTTGGGAATACCACCTTGGGAAGGGTAGTCAGAGTCATGTGTAAATTTTTACCAGGTTAGGTTTGCTTTACTAGCCTTGGTAGGCATATATCTTGGGTTGAACCAAATGGTATACATCTGTGTATTATAAGCTATGTTTTACATTTCGTTTTCACCAGAACTTGTTATTCTTAACCCCTTCTAATTACAACCTCCCAGGTTTCCTAGAGAAGATCAGGTTCTCACGGGTGTCTAAGTTTGGCTTTCGGTTCTCTTCCTCTCTCATGCTCAGTATTGACATGGTGACTCACTTCGATAAGGAAGTTACTTGGGATAATACTAGTCTATCCTATTTTGTTTCCACTGTGAGTTATTTTTATCGTACTCTGGTTATGCTCATGCTCATTTATTTGTAGGTACCAAATTTATACGCTCCATGCTTCGATGTGTTCGAACTTTGATTTTTGTCGAAATTTAGGCTTAGATAAGTGTAGGTATTACATTTGGTATCAGACCATAGGTTAGATGATCAGAGGAATTAGTTAATTTAGGACTCATAAGAGAACGTAATTCAATTTTCCTTTCTATTTTGTTCGTCTTTCTTAATTGACTTTAAATTATTTAGATGATGAATTGGTCATGGGACTAATTATATAGAATGGGTCTGTAGTGACTAAGAGTTGAAAAAGGTTGGGTTCGGGTTTCTAGCCAATTCTGTCTTACCCACGGTATGTTGGCGATTTCATTGTGAAGACCATGAAGAAGACATATGGTGAATTCCTTTGATTCGAGTTAGGAGGCTAGACAAATATCTAGCTACAACTGAGATAGTCACAACTTTTGGTTTTTGGTTTCGTTTGGTAGTTCCAGTCAAAGACCTTTCCTTGGTCTTGAAACAGAAAATCCATGTTAATATGTCGTATCCATTCAGAAATATAATTACGAGGTATATCCTTTAGTTACTTCGTTAAATTACTAGGTAGGGTTCTTAGCCTTAATTTCGAGGGAATTTTCTTTTTCAAACTATTTGAAAAAATAAAAATGGATTTTGGGAGTTCTGAGTTACGGTTTCGGAAAATATTTTATAAAGGCATGTTTTATAAAGATGTTGTCTTAAAATTTTAATCTATTCGTGTTTCAGAATTGTTTGGGCTTTCTGTGATTTTAATAAATAACCTAGTTGGTAGGAAGAAGGAAATTGGAAATAACAAGGAATATGCCTCGAAACTTAAAAATAATTAATATCCATTCCTTGATTTTTAGAATCCCTCTTTTTATGTATATTGGATGATTTATTGAAATTATTACAACAAAATCCTCGAGATTTTAGAGTTCCAACATTTTTGAACATGAAAAGGTTTTTTAGTTTGTAATGCGAACTGGAATATAAATATTAATGGTAGTAATAATAAATTGGACTTATAAATACGAAACTGTTAGTTTATAGTAATATCATTTTTTAAAAGTTTTAAATTTTCCTTTGAAAAGGCCAAGGAGAATCTTTCATTCTGATTTTTGGGTATTTGATCTCGAATCATTTTATTTTTGTCATCTAGGCAAGGGGAAATTCCGTTTAAATTTAATTAAGGATTTCTAGCTGATGTATGCAGCCTGTCCCAAGCCAGGATAAAGGAGGAGGGTTGTGATAGGCGTGGCGAGCGAACGTAAAAACTTAGCCTCTCTTATGGATATGGAACCTTATGATATTTCGTTGGGGCGTAACCCTCTTAGCGACGCGCTATATCTAGGCTCGGATATGGTGTTAAATATGCGAGAGCTGGGCCGCCATTCTCTTAGTGGCGCGCTACACCGACGCCCCGGTGTGGTGAAAAATGAGCAAGGGTCCTCGCATTTTTCTCGGCGGGTGCGAGGGGTAAGGAAGCTAGTCAAAGATAGTAGGGTTCGGTTAGGTAGTTGGAATGTAGGGTCCTTAACAGGAAAGTTAAGAGAGATAGTGGATACTATGATTAGGAGACGGTTAAACATCTTGTGCGTTCAAGAGACTAAATGGATGGGCCAGAAGGCGATGGAGGTGGAGAACACTGGTTTCAAATTGTGGTACACGGGAGAAGTACGTAATAAGAACGGGGTTGGCATATTGATTGACAAGGACCTTCAGAACAAAGTGGTCGACGTCAGAAGACGAGGGGATAGGATCATCCTAGTTAAGCTAGTAGTTGGTAAGACGGTTCTGAATGTCATTAGTGCATATGCCCCACAGGTAGGTCTAAGTGAAGAAGCCAAGAGGAAATTCTGGGAAGACCTGGATGTCATGGTTAGAAATGTGCATAGTAGCGAGAAACTTTTTATAGGAGGAGACTTCAATGGCCATATTGGCTCATCTAGTGGGGGTTTTGAGCGAGTGCATGGTGGTTTTGGCTTCGGCAGTAGGAACCAAGAGGGTGAAGATATATTGAATTTCGCTCTCTCTTTTGATCTTATGATTGCTAATACCTTCTTTAGAAAGAGGCAATCACATCTGATCACCTTCAGTAGTGGCCAACAAACTAGTCAGATTGACTTTGTCCTGACTAGAAGAGACAGTAAACGAGATTGTGTTGATTGCAAGGTCATACCTGGAGAATGTGTTGTCTCTCAACACCAGCTCTTGGTATGCGTGTTTCGTCTTCGGGTGGTGAAGGATAAGAGAGCGAAGATTAGTAGGAAGAAATGGTGGAAACTCAAAGGAGATGCTTCACGGGAGTTTAAAGATAGAATGATGGGAGAAGGGGCTTGGAATGTAGAAGGAGAAGCAAATGTCATGTGGAATGCGATGTCAACTTGCATTCGCAGAGTGGCTACTGAGGTATTTGGGATAACAAGAGGAAGCAAGCGAGAACCCAAGGATTCGTGGTGGTGGAATGACGAGGTGCAAAAGGCTATCAAAGAGAAGAAGGAATGCTACAAATGCATGCACCATCATAGGAGCGAAGAGAACATGCATAGATACAAAGTGGCAAAGAAGACTGCAAAGAAAGTAGTGAGTGAAGCAAGGGGACGAGCGTACGAGGGTTTGTATCAAAGGCTAAGTACAAAGGAGGGTGAAAAAGATGTATACAGAATAGCTAGGCTACGCGAGAGGAGGACAAGAGACTTCAATCAGGTTAAATGCATTAAGGACGAGAGTGATAGACTTTTGGTGAATGATGATGAGATAAAAAATAGGTGGAGAGAATACTTTGATAAGCTTTTCAACGAAGAAAGTAATAGCTCCTCGACCGACTTGGAAGACTTTGCCGACGACACTAATAGACATTTTGTGCGGAGATTTCTAGAAGCTGAGGTAAAGGGGGCGTTGAAACGGATGAAATCAGGCAAGTCGGTAGGTCCTGATGACATTCCTATTGAGGTATGGAGATGTTTTGGAGATGCAGGGATAACCTGGCTAACTAAGTTGTTTAATAATATTTTCAAATCAAACAAAATGCCAGATGAGTGGAGGAGAAGCATTTTAGTTCCAATCTTCAAGAATAAAGGAGATATTCAAAGTTGCACAAACTATAGAGGAATTAAGCTTATGAGTCATACAATGAAGCTTTGGGAGAGAGTTTGTGAGCAACGTTTGAGGAGGTTGACAAGTGTATCTAGGAATCAATTTGGTTTTATGCCTGGAAGGTCAACCACCGAGGCGATTTTCTTGGTTAGGAAACTTATGGAGAGATACAGGGAACAAAAGAAAGATCTTCATATGGTTTTTATTGACTTGGAGAAAGCTTATGACAGAGTGCCGAGGAAGGTTATGTAGTGGGTGCTAGAAAGGAAGAGAGTGCCATCAAAGTATATTACCCTTATCAAGGATATGTACGAGGGGGTTGTGGCTAGTGTAAGGGCATGCGATGGTGAGACCAGAGACTTCCCAATTAACATATGGTTACATCAAGGTTCGGCTTTGAGCCCCTATATTTTTGCATTAGTGATGGATGAAATCACGAAAGATATACAAAAGGAGATCCCTTGGTGTATGCTCTTTGCCGATGATGTTGTGTTGATTGATGAAAGTAGAATAGGGGTCAATAGACAATTGGAGTTGTGGAGGGAGACCTTGGAATCAAAGGGTTTCAGGCTTAGCAGAACTAAAACTGAGTATATGAAGTGTGAGTTTAGCGGTGCTAGGTCAGATGACGGAGAGGTCACCTTGGCTGGTAGCGTAGTACCCAAGAAGGAATCGTTTCGATACTTAGGATCTATGTTGCAGTTTGATGGAGAGATTGATAAGGATGTTAGTTTTAGAATTCAAGCAGGATGGGTGAAATGGCGGCTAGCATCTGGCATTCTCTGTGATAGGAAGATTCCTCAGAAGCTTAAAGGAAAGTTCTATAGGACAACAATCAGGCCTGCAATGTTATATGGTGCAGAATGTTGGCCTACTAAGAGGCAACTCGTGCAGAAGATAAGTGCAGCAGAGATGCGGATGCTGCGTTGGAGCTGTGGGCATACCAGACGAGATCGGATTAGAAATGAGGATATTCGGGAAAAACTTGGAGTTGCACCTATTGAAGAGAAGTTAGTCCAACACCGCTTGAGATGGTTTGGACATATCCAACGTAGACCACGCGATGCTCCTGTGCATGTTGGAGTTATAGGTCGTGCCGAAGGCCCAAAGAGTGGTAGAGGTCGACCTAAAATGACATGGGAAGAGATAATAAAGAGAGATCTAAGAAATTGGAGTATATCTGAAGAGCTTGTGGTAGATATAAGTGCATGGAAGTTGGCAATCCATGTACCAGAACCTTAGGATTTTTTTTTTAAATATATATATATATGTTAATTATTATTATTTTTAGATCTGTTTAATTATTTTAATTTTAATTTTTTTTAGGACTTTATTTCACTTTTATTGAACCTTTTTACTTTAATCTGTTTGGTTATTTTAAACTCTTTTTATGTATTATTATTAGTTATTTTACCTTAATTTTGGGTTCCATATCTAGCCAACCCCAACTTGTTTGGGATATATGGCTTTGTTGTTGTTGTTGGTGTATTTCTAGCTGATGTATTTTGGGTATTCGTTCGTTTTGCGATCGCAACATCATTGTTGAAACTACTTTAAATCCTTAGAGTTTGTTCGAAGTTTTGACTGCGGTCTTTGATACCATCATGACGAGGATAATTGTTTTTTGGGTCGCGTCAAATCTTCAAAGATGACGCGGGACGACTAATATTTTAGTCCGGCTTAATAGTTGACCGTTTAGCGTTATACCTTGGTTGGTTAAATTATTGAAGAGTTTTGGTACAACTTGGGCCTAGAACTCAACCGTAAAAAGTTGCGTCCAAATCACCCCTTCACTTCTTTCTTTCATTCTTCCTTCCTCATCTAGCCGAACCATATTCTTATCCTTCTTCTCTTTCTTTGTCATCGCCTCATCTCCTCCTTTTCCTCACTAGTTTGCACATTAGATCTTACCCTACTAGTACTCCAAGATCTTAATTCAATTTCTTCTCTCTGACCGTTTCTTAGTCCATAATACCTAATTGCGCTATCCGATCTTACTTGTATCATTTAAGTCTCATGCTCAAGTAGAGATCATTTAGTTGTATTAGAATGAGCAATAAACTCTCACCGCCTTAGGACTAAGGAATTTTGTTGAGGCAGTTGGACATGCACTAGTCCTCTGATTCGAGATCTTAGAATAGGATTGTTGTTTGTGCAGCATCCACCTTTGCTATATCTTGTTGGAATAGATTCTGATGAAGACGATTGTCGTTTCGAAGGTGAAGAGTAAGCTGTCTTTGGATGATTTTTTCCAAGGGGTGTCTCGATGGGAGTTTTAGAGACATCTGTGTTTTACGAGGACTTGAATGGTCTTTTTGCTGCTAGCTTTAGAGGTTTTGCAGCTAATCTCTTTTTCTTGATGTTGAATTTTATGTTCGGAGATCTATGTTGAAAACTACCGATGTAGATATATGACCAATTTAGCACATTATTCCATAGATTGGAAGCTATGACTCAGTTTGTCTCATGATGTGGAAATTAACTTTTTCTTGATCGATGGAGAAATCATCATTTGGTTCTGCATCATATTTGATTCACCTTATTGTTCTTGTGTGTTGTCTCATGGATTACTTTCTTTAGTTTCACCTATCCATTTTTGTCTTTAGACAATATCAGGTGGATTTCCATGAGAAGCAGTTTTGTGGTAGGTTCCTTTTCTCATCAAAAATTCTCTTTTAGGAGAGATGGTGATGTCCTCTAACAACACTAGCAATATTTGTAACATAAGATTTAGCATTTCGGTACTCTGATATGATTAACCAAAGATCATAAAAATGTTTTGAGTGCCAGTCGCGGAGCAAAACATCTCATTGTTTCGTGGGAGTCTTGGTGTTGTTGTTTTATTGTTTCCTTCGTTGTTTTCCCTTTCTAGCATTTGGTTCTTGGCTGAAACGAACTAGGATTTTCGACCTAGAAAAATCAACAAAAAATCCATGTTAATTATTCAGGCATTGAACATTCCAGATCATTAATAGAAAGAAGTTAGAGGGTGAGAATAGATAAGATAGAAAATTAGAATAGAAGAAGAAGTAGAAGATCACCATAGAACAAAATCAGAGTAACATGAATCTCACAGCGGAACGAATAAAATATATTATAACATAACTTTGAAATTAAATAGTATATATATACAATAACATTATCAGAGTACGACACTTACACACAGCGGAAATAACAATAGCTATATAATCCTGAAGCCTCCTGCTTCAAGCCCCTCCAAGTATATCTATAAAGACCTGAACTACTTGACTGCCTGTACAAATTTGGGCACCCAAGAGTTTAGAGAAAAACAAAACAAAATAAACTCTGGGTTAGTCATGGGACCGGTGTGAGTAAACTCAAATCATTTGGTTTAACTTTCCAAAATCCTTTTCAAAAGAAAGGTAATCGTAAGACCGATCCACACATAAACACAGACAGTTTTTACCTTACGATAACCCAAAACATTTTCAAAATCAATACTTTTCCGATATTATAATAATGTCTAATCACAAGTCAATACAATCTAGTAGAACGCTTGCATCTCACGCTCCACATATATAGTGTACAAACAAAACCGCGGGCGCTTATTGGAGATTGGATTCCGACTATGACAAGGTATAGGACCACCTGCCGATAGTGTATCTCTAGAGGCGAATACACTGGGTTCACCAAGAACATCTTGCAACCCGGTCCACATATGACCGACCACTCATTTCGCTTGAGTGTATCGAATGTATATCACCAACGGTTGGGAGCTACCCACCATTTCCTGAAAAGGGACAGCATCAAAAATAGATAAAAGAATGAAATGGATTTTCTCTAGATAGGTGATATACACCCTAATGGGAGCGACCCACATAGCCATGTTGCTTGCCCGATTTCTGTCATTTCCCAGTTGATGAGGCTTGAGGTCATAACGTATCTTTTGGAACACCTGACCACCCTTCACTTTGAATGCCACATCGTCATACCCACCAAATCACAAATTGATTTCCCCAAAAATACCACGGGTATGAAGCTAAGAGAAACAAATTCCTCCGCCACCAAACGTAAGTACGTTTGAAGAGATCAACTTACGTGATCTGTTAGATATACTTTGTTAGACATTCATCCATTCGCGTTGTACTGGGACTGGACAAACCGAAGGCACTATTCTGTAAATAGGATAGCCCTTGCATGGCTCCGTCTTCAATTATTTTCATCATATTTGATCACAACGCTAATGTCCATACAAAGTGGTTCCAGATAATGAATCTGATCCCGGTCTCTCCATATTGACGACGGAAAATGGTCAAAAACTTCGATAGTCGGTGATTTAACTATCAAAGAAAAATAGGTGTACAACCAACGATCTTATTTCCAGATAGAAATTCAATCGATCGATCAACATTCAACACTTATCTCCTTTAATTTAATTTATCATTAATTTATTCATTTCCCATTTCTATAAATTCTTATTTTCTAAATTTAGAAAATATACTTTATTAATCATTGGAAAATATTTCCATATTTGCTCCATTCCTTATTTTCTATATTAGAAAATATTTCTGATTCTTATTTGGAAAACATTTCCAAAACTCCTTCATTTGATTTAAACAAATGTTTAAATAAAACATCACTAAGCCAATTCAAACCATTATACTCATTAACTAAATTCACTTAACCAATTTTCAATATCGAATCTTACCTATCCCTTAGTTAAAGATGAAATCAGACAAGTTGGCGTATAATTACCTCTCAGACATTAACTGAACAACATTTCTAACCTCGAAATAGACAAAATTCACCCTTTTAAATCTTTTAACCAAGTTCCTTATGTGACTAGGATTCTATTTACGAATCCGCTTCTTTTACCAAAATCATTTGATTATAATGATGGTGTCATAATCCCATACTTCCGAAATATAATAACTTAAATATAACTTTTATTTCTTAATTTGAATAAATAAACAAACAACTAATTTATAAATAAATAAATCTTGATTTAAAAACAGAAAGTAAATAGTACTTTCCCTAATTTGATATAATCGAATTTCAACTTATAATTCCCTTTCTCGAATAATCTCTATTCAATAACTCCTTTTCGAATAACCATATTCGATTATTTCTTTCTTTCGAATAACCTATATTCGATTATCCCTTTCTTCGAATAACTATATTCGATAATCTCTCTTTAGAATAAACTATATTCGATAACTCTTCCATTCAGATAGCTTATATTCGATTAGCTCTCTTCTTTGAATAACTTATATTCATTAATCTTTCTCGAATAACTTATATTCGATAATCTCATTCGAATAACTTATATTTGATAATCTCTCTCGAATAACTTACATTCGATAATCAAATATTGGTGTCCAATCAAATACTAATTTCCTTGTAAAATCCTGATTTATTCAATATAAAATTTCTTCAAATAAATCATTTTTAAAACATTGGCTTAGTTGGATTCTAACTACAATTCTTTACGAATTTTATTTAATCCCTTTTCTTTTTACATTTCGAGTATCGAAATGGATTTCATCATTCCCTTTTCAAAACAACTCCAAATTTCCCATTTTATTTACCGTTGAATTTGAAATCTCAATTATCCACTGATAATTATATTTTAGTTCATTTATAAACATTGTTTATAAATCACAAGACTTTTTTTCCTTATTTAACAAGTTATTTATCTCTAACCATTTGAAATCCCATCTCTATTTAACTTCTATTTCAAAAAACCCAATTTCCTTTACAAATGTTGTTATTTCTAAAATCTTTACTTAATTCCATTTTTCACGTTGAATGTGAATAATATCCCTTTTATACAATCCCTTTAGTTTGATTTCGTATTCTAAAACAATATCCCAATTTCCAACTTCTATTTATAGATTTATTTATACGAAACCTTCTTTTTATTTCTAACACTTAAACTCATTTAATTCCCTTTATAAACGCTAAGTTCACATTTCTATTAATAATATCGGTGTAAAAACCGATTTTTTTACTACTCTATATAAATTTAGACTTATATATTTATTTATCAAAAGATAAATATTTCCTTAATTTATAAACATCATTTATAAATTACTCTTCTCAAGCTATCTGTTGGAACGGATTTCTATTAACTATTTACTTTAAATCAATTTCCTATAATTCTTTTATATTTCGCCCATTCCCTTCTATAATTCTATAAATTTTCTAAATAATTCTTTTTATAAAATCCATGGATTTTATAAAATCCTTAAATTCAATATTTACTTCAAAAATTCTTTTTTTTCAAATTCTTTGATTTCATATTTTTTTTTATATATATTTCTTTACTTACTTCTTATTACTTCTATTAATTAATTTACCCAAAAGCGGTCTTTTAAACTTCCATATAACTGATATTAATTTCATATAGAAGTTCTTATTTAATTTTCACATATCCCTTCTTTTTATAAAACCTTTTTGATTTCATAAAATTCGTCTTTTAGTATTCACTTCAAATTTCCTTTTTACATAAAATCCTTTGATTTTATATAAATATTTTATTTCAACTTATAGTTTGAAATTTCCCTTTTCACATTCTAGTTTTTCCTTTTATATTTAAAAGTGCCAAATAACGATGATCAAACACACATAATCAACAACAGATTATAAATCATATCATCTATCACAATATATGAAAAACAGTAAATAAATGTTGAGGAACCCAGTTGGGTCCCTCCGACCTGTTTCCCTGCATCCACATATGTTAATCAACATAAATAACACGAATATGAAGTATTCTGATAAACAAAATTAATATTCGATTAACGATTTATATATATCATTATCTAAATTTCAATCAATTTACTAGCAGTTCAACCAAACAGCCAACACACAGCAAACAATCATTTATAAATTCTAAAAATATTTTATAAAATCTAAATTGAGCAGAGTTAGTGAGATTTACTCACATTGGTCGGTTTATCATTAAATAACGATAATTGGTCATTGATTTGATTCAGGCGTTTAATTTCACCAAAAATCCAAACGAGCCCCAATTCGCTCCCAGTCAGTTCCATGGTGTAGCCACCGTCCATATGATCCCAACGGATCTTGTTTCACAGAATTTCGTTCACGTATGAAATAGTTATCGAATTTTCAAGTTTTACACTATTTAAATAAATTAAAACACAACAATGTAAAACTAGTTTGGGCCTCACCCCTTATATCTAGCCCAACAACCAACGGTGAAAACTCAACCCGCCTACCAACAGTACCCCCTTCTTCCCCGTTACACTCGACAATATCTGCTCCTCACAAAACAAAATACCCAAAACTACGCTCACCCTGTACTTCACGTTAATATAAACTGAACACACCATCAAACGCTCCATTCAATTCTCTCCAATCCTATACCAGAATGGAAGGACTCGAAATTACTTTCCACCTCGCGTCTCCGGTACAACAAGCCCACACTACAGTAGATGATCGACACTTTAAACCCTAGAATCCACCAAGATTTTTCCTAAACCTGCTATATGATCCCCTCGATCCATATATGAACTCACAAATCACACTCGATGCTCAAAAATCATGAATCACTTAACCCTAAAACCCACCGTTGAAACCCATTAACGCAAATAGTGAATCGAACCCAGTAAAAATGACTTAGAGATAAAGAGGAAAATTTAAGAAGTTCAAATATCCTTGTTTCACGATTTATAGAAATTTGTTTGAATTTCTATGATTTTCTGAATTCATCGCTTTCTTTTAGTTTATGGCGACTGATAAAGTTTTTGACCAGGGAAGATGATCGTTTAGGGTTACTAAGGGATGTGGCATATTTATAGATGATTTATATATTTTTTATTGAATATTTTATTTTATTTTAAGCAATTACTGTTTGTATTCGTCCTCTAAAATTCCTGTGATCACATACGATACCCAAAAATCACAAAACTGGACATGAACCTTCAGTTCGAAGTTACGAACCCAACGAAACTAGTTTTGTCAAATTCCGATTCCATTTGCTCACACAGCGTATTTTTAACCGTTAAAATACTGATTGTTTTTCACGTTAAAAATCCGTACGGCCACACAGTGACCCAAAAAATCACGGAAATTGAAATCTAGCAATAATTTAATATTGTGGATCAAACAAAATTGGTTTCGTCGAAAACGGAGGTCGTTTGCAAAACAGTCTATTTTTAAAGCTCTAAATAACCCATTTAAATATACAAATATATTTAAAAATAATCAAATTAAATATTTAAAAATGAATATTATCGTATATATCCACACTAGAATATCATACAACTCCAATTGGATTTATAACTCGATATTCCAAATCCAGTGTTACATCGATATTTGATTTATATTTAAATTCCATTTAAAAATATAAATAAATCGATATATATTATGAAGGAATTCCATAGCGACTTTTCTGAAATTTGATTTGGACATAAATCAAAATCTACACGATGAAATCCCGATTTTTCTCTTCCATTAGAAAAATATACTGCACCAGCTCTGAACGTTTCTTGTTTCACAGAAATTAGATTTAAAATGGACCCTGTATATTCAGTTAAAGTTCAAATCGCCAAATAACGAACTACCGCACCATTTCGAGCTCGATTATAATTATAATACAAAATATACGTTCAACTGTCGTTCAAATAATATATTCGTTATTCAAATTCAATTCTAAACTGAATTAAATATTTTGAATTGCCCAATTCACACAGTATTGCCATTTCAGCTAATTCTGATTATTTTAGAATTAAATATATTATTTTAATATTTAAATTAATTAAATATTCAATATTATTTAATTCAGCAACCATTTAAATTTCTGATTCACTTTTATAAATAATTAAATTTATTAATTATTCGACCGTGAAAAATACGGGTCGTTACATTCTTCCCCCCTTAAAATAATTTTGTCTTCGAAATTGCTAAGGTAGAAAACATGCCCTATTAACTTGGCTAAAATTTATTTGTTTACTTTTAACTTCAGTTTTTACTTAACTCGTTTAATCCCAATTAAAATATTTATTTCAACTAAATTATTTATTTATTTTGATTAACGAAAATTTCCAAATATTTTCTAACACCCAAAATTTTCGAAAAATTTCGCTAGCACCTCGTTTGTACCGGTCAATAGTTCAAACCCCAACTCGCCTCTCTAGGCCCTTTTCTTTTCAAAAAGAAAATAAAAAAGCCAAGCGGCTTGCCGATTCGGCGCAAAAAACTCATATGGAAATTTAAACATGTACTTTTATTGGAAATATCATTATATCCTTGCTTACTCCACTTCTCATCCATCTTCTTCTTCATCATATTCCAAATAAATTCTACCTCCGATTCATCTTCCGATTTCGACAATTTGCTTAATCTATACGGGATATCACTGTGCAGAATTCACGTAGGAATCATATGACTCGGATTAATACTTTAAAGTATACCGGTTTAGCATGGATCAATGATATTTTGAACTGGCATCGACAATGTTGTCAAAACAATTTTCGTATGAAAAGGCTTTGTTTCTACTCATTATGTGACAAACTAGAACATCATGGTTTCTCTTCAACGACATATATTTATGTTGGAGAAATGGTTGGTATTTTCGTTTAAACAACGGCTACTGGGCTCTCAAATAGACAATTTAGCGAAATATTTCAAAGAGTAGGTAGCATAATTTCTGTTTGTTTTCATGTTGTTTAAAATGCTTTTCAATTACTTGCTACTGATATTATAAAGTTAGACGGTCCACAATTTAATAATACTCCACAATTCAATATTGTCCACATTACATCGGTAGTTCAATCTGATACTATCCATATTTTAAAAATTGTATTGGTGCTATAGATGGTACGTAATCAAGTTATTTTATATATCGGAAGAGAAGGTCATGCTACACAGAATATATTAGCCGTATGCTCTTTCGATTTGCCATTTACTTTTGTTATGGCTGGTTGGAAAGGGACTGCGCATTATAGTAGAATTTTTAATTTGGTTATAAATGATAGAACTCCAACTTTCTTAAATCTCCAGTTGGACAATACTATTTGGTCGATTCAGAATATCCATTTCAAACTGGTTATTTACCTCCTTATCGAAATACAAGATATCATATTCCATATTTTAGTGAGACCGTTAATCAACCAAAATCTGCTAGTGAAGTGTTTAATTTTTACCATTCGAGTTTACAGATGGTCGTTGAAAGAACTTTTTGTATCTGGAAAAAAAGTTTGCCATTTTGAAGAGTATGTTAACATACTCATTTAACACTCAGACCAAAGCTGTCGCAGATACAATGGCCTTACACAACTACATAAGCAAATATAATAGTGTTGATCAAGATTTATGGCTTTTGATGATGATCCTAAACTTATTCCCGATGAATACTTGGAGGGATATTATGCTTTGAGTAATGAGACGAATAGAGGCACTGAATGAGTAAAACGAAATGGATGCTAGAAAATATCAACATTTTGAGATACCATAAGAGATCCGCTGATTATCGCAGGGCTGCGCTGAAACATGGTACTGTATCTGTAACTGTATTTGTATATGTATTTTAAATTTATATTTCTGTATCTGTATTTCCTGCTGTTATTTTGAAATTGCATCTGTATTTCTACTGATATTTTGGAATTGAATTTTTTACAATGTTAAAATTAAGTGCATATTACAAAATAACACATATCAAATATCTCGTTCAAATATCACACTAAAATACCCCGTTCGTAGCAAAAACACATTTCCCTATAAATGTGTCACGCTCAAATGCCCCGTTACTGTTCGTCAAAAATGCACCGTAATATTTTTAAAAATAATTTAATAATTTAGTTATTATAAAACTATATATTATTATGCAGTATGTATGATATATTTATCGTGTTATATTTATCATGAATTAAAGTGACTTGCGACGTTCATATGTATATTGAGTTATCAATTCTCGCTAACTACATGTATGTTCAAAATTTAGCACTTTAACTAAAAAAAATTATAAATTGTAAATATTGTATATGTGAATAATTTTTATATTTTTTAACGATAAATAATTTATGTTATGTCATTTTATTTTTACATGTATGAGTGAATTAGCATCTTTACCATTTTGTCAATTTCACTGTTGTATGCATACTGAATTGTCATTTTTTTAAAAGGATTATAAATAAATTAATGGACATTAAATAATTAAATTTATTTAGATAATTTGAATTAATGATCAACATAACTAATTAAATATAAGGGGCTGAATGTAAAAAGTTGGAGAAAACTAAGAAAGGTATTCCATACATTTGTAACTGAGAAGAGCATCGATCTTATGTTAGCTTTTCAAACTATCAATTTCAGTTCATTATTTAGTTTCTATTTCTAAATGATTTTATCCTTGTAATCAACCATAAACATATGTTTTCATAAAAAGGTCATGCTTTCACGTTTGATTATTACAAAATAGTATTATGTAGCATTTAGTTGAGTTTTGAGTTGGGTATAGTTTGATATCATATTGAAAATGAGAATATTTATATAACCTAATATCATTGTACTATGTGCGTTTACATCATAATGTTGTAAAACATAAATTTTCTTTTAAAGGTTGTTTGAAATAAAATTATGTTAAGGAATATACATTGATTTTTTTTGAGATAAATGGATTAAAATTTAAAAGAAATATTATTATTAATATACACATATACATTTAATATTATATGATTTAAATATCTTTATGTATTTGAATAAAGAAGAAATATTTTATCATTTTTGTCATATATGTGAATATTTTATATACTTAAATTTTCGTAATTTACTACTTATTAGATTAATTAATGAATGTTAGTTAATCATATTTATTTATATAATTTAAAATTTAGATTATACAATTAGTCAAAGATATGGATTTAAACATAAAATATAAGAAAATAATTGAGAAAAGTTTCTATGTAATTGTAATTTTTTTCGTAAAGTTAGGTATTTTACGTCAATAATATTTTACAAGCAATTTATGCTAAATTTATTTATGAATTAAATTATAAAATAATTTTATTACCGTCATTAATGTATATAAATTATGTTATGTAAGTTATATTAATTTTCATCTAAATGATTTTTGTAATCAATATGCTATCCATTGTAGTGTACATATTGAAAATTCATCTTTTAGGCTTATTAATAAATCTTACTTACTATGTTTTAGTAATTAATTTAAAATCTAAATTATGAATTCCTTGATTTACACTAAAAAAGTGTACTTGTGTCTAAATTTTTGACCTTTTGTCCTTATACCTAAATTTTGTCCTTATGCCTAGAAAATTCTATTTTAAATGTGTGGAACTTAATATTAAATTTTTTGTGAGAATCATGAAAGATTTGTAAATAATTGTTTGCTTAAGTAGAAATCTAATACAAATTTAGTATAATAATTATAAAGTGGTAAATCATATAGAATAAAATATTTATACTTGAAGAGAATCACAAAGAACATAGACAAATCTTAAAATTAATATTAATGAGAGGGCTTCTAATTTAATGCTTTGTATCGGTGAATGAGTTGTGCACGCAGTAAATGAAATGCTAGTCAAAGGACTGGTCTGAAAAATTAATGGTATATATAAAAATAAAACCGTAAAACTTCCACTTAATGTTTTCATAAGCAGACCGTGAATCAAACCGTGAAGGTCTAGGGTTCGAGGTTTCAAAGGTCTGACCGGTCAAACCGTCAAGAACCACATATGTACTTTTATGAGAATTTTAAAAATATTTAAACAAGTTGTGTAATAGAACACAATAACTAGAAGTTGCTTAACAAAATATAATTGCGAATAAACATAGTTAGACCAAGTTTCATTACAAAACAAACATTACTTACGATTTAGGAGTAATAAAAGAACGACTTGCACTTCCACATACAACCACCCTACCTTACATATCCATGGTCCACAACGATGGTTGCTTACTGTTAGCTCTATCTTCGTCGGTTACTTTAACATTGCAGTATACAACATTAGTGGATCATAATTGAACGTTTCTGCATCATTGTTTATTTCTTGTAAGCCCGCTTCATTACCAAAGAACTGACTGACGTCCACTTTGCTATCATCAATGTCAACGACATCGACCTCTTCATCATTACCAAATCATAATAAAAATTAATAAAACCATAAAATAACTACCTTAGAAATGGCAAAAAGGTTCCAACATTGGCAAGTCAACATTATGCATTATTATGCTTTTTAGAACGAAGAGCCAAAGTTTACAGTTTAGATGTTGAAATAGTTATGATTTTTTTGAAATATTTGAGTTGTTATTTTTAAAACAATATAAAAGATGAAATGATAAAAGAGAATTACACAATAATAAGTATGAAAAAAAACAGTGGTTTAACCTTGTAAAATTGAAGGTTGGACCGCTGGTTCGAAGGTACGACTACGTTTATGCATGAATGAGGTCTGAGTGAGTTCCGCGCTGTAATTGTCAAAGGTTTAGGGTTATCCGAGGTCGGATCGAGAAAGAGTCAGATTACCAAAATAGGCTTCCCACTGCTTTTCTAAAACAACTAAAGTCATCGCCATATTTATTGCTTCTCCCCAGAACACAGTCGCACACTGAAGTCTTTGCTATTTTAATTTTTTTTTCCTTCTCGAACCACTGTATTAACTAGATTTTTAGGCAATCTCAAAACTAAACAATGCATTTTGAAGATCAGATGTTACTTTCTAATCGTAAGGCTTAAAATGAAAAAGGAGTAAGAAAATGAGCATTTATTATGAAGTTCTATTAGTGGGTCTCTCTCCTACAAATTATATGGAATTACACGAGAATAATAAGAAAAGGAAAACTCTTAGATTAATAAGGTGGTTGATATTAAGAGCTTGCTATATATATGAAGAGTTGTGGGCTGTGTAAATTATCCAAATTTCTTATACTACACAAGGTATTTGTAGTAGCTGAGATAGACAATGCATAACTGAGATTGTACGTCTACAAAATAGGAAGGAAGAGTATATGGCCGTTGTTCTGGTCATTAGGCTAATGTGAGATAGATGTAAAGATACAAAGGCATGTGTAGTTTAGAGATATACTAATTGTCCTTCTACACTAGATTTAGACTTAACATTTAATGCTCATTATTTCCAACGGTTCCGGAGTGTGGATTTTCATTTTGCGATTATCCACACTCCGGAAAGCGGGGAAACACAACAGTTTTCCATCCACGTGCTTGTTAACAAATGCGTGGACCACGCGCTTGTTTAACAACCGCGTGGATTCACGTGTTTGTTAAACAAGCGCGTGGAACTTCTTGTTTACCAATTTGTTATTAGTATATTTTATAATGTTTAAAATTTTAAAAATTGTTATTAGTATATTTTATAACGTTTAAAATTTTAAAAAGCATTCAACGATACAAGTATTTCCTAATACACTGATACAATAGCATTTGGATATGATACCATTTGGATACATTAATACACTGATACAATAGCATTTGGGTAGGATGACTAATACATTGTTGCATACTACATAAGCATTCGGATACGTTAATACACCAGTACAACGATACAAGTATTGCCTACTCATTGGGATATCGTGGTAACTGGGATTCTAAATCCGAGTTAAGTTGTTTCAGACGGAAAATCTCCTTTTTCAAGCTGTCGTTCCCATCTTGCATTTCTAATGCATACTCATGTCCTCTTCGGCACATCGGAGGATCAACCCACTCGGTATACTTACAAACTCTGAAGGTGTTCGGATAAAGTAGGCTCATATCGTATCTAGCACATTTGTGTAGCCTACGCCATGTACTAACGCTTCTATTTTTGTTCACAACCACACAGCAGGCCGACCCACAGTAACAAAGCTTTCTTGGTACTGCCTCGCCGATTGCTAGAGCTCGGTATCGATTAGTATACTTACCCCCATGCACGGCAACGAAATGAGTATGGGGTGCACCGCCGAGATGATCTGGGAGTTCTACCATGTCAAATGTTTTAGGGTCGGGGTAAACTTCTTTACCCGGTCGACGGTGATTTGGGGACACTTGTTGGGAATCATCAATAACCGTCAGGCGTCATAAGCGTTGGACTCCAAACTTTCCCATTTTTTTGCCAAAGTGTCGTCTTCCGTTTCCCACTGATTCATCCTACACAGACATGGGTTAAAATTTTATTTTCAAATCAACTATTTAAAATACATTGCTAAAAGCTAGAAGTGAAGAGAAGTTAATGTAAGTACCTTGGTTAGAGCACTATTTTGATAAAGAGAAGGAAGTACACACCTTTGTTCTTCAAATTACTAAAAGCTAGAAGTGAACATGGATTTTGGTAAAGTGGCAGGAAGAAAAGACAAATGAGGATTTTAATTTCACTTTTGTTCCATTTACTTTGCATTGAATGGTCAAATAACAAGTAGGTAGTAGACACCAACTACATATTGTTGCTTTTTTGACCAAACACAAGGGAAACTACCATAATTTATTCTTCCTACACAAATCACACCTTCTTATATAGCAATACTTGTTCACCTTCTTAGAATACCTCCTCCTTCTAATACTAAGAAAAAATGCCACCTTGGCCATCCTCCTTAGACCCTGAAGAAGAAGCGTAAGAACTAATGCGACTTCAATAGTATGCAGACGAATTCCCGGAGCTAAATCTATTGGGACTTCAGGATGTAGAACCTCAACAAGTTCAAGCATGTCAACAAGTTCAATCAGCTCAACAAGTTCAAGCGCGTCAACAAGTTCTAGTACGTCGACATGTTCAAGCACGTCAACAAGGTCAAGAACGTCAACAAGGTCAAGAACGTCATCAAGTTCAACCACATCAACATACTCAAGCATGTCAACAAGGTCAACCACCACATGAATACATGGTTGAATCTTATCCCGTATGATGCTATTGCGATTATGAGCTTGACGTTGTTATTCGAGCTGATGGCAACGATATAGGTCGCCGCAGTCATATATGTCGAGCCTATCCAAATGGTTGCAACTACACCGAATGGGTAGACGAACCTTTCAGCCCGAGGGCAGTAGCTTATGCAAACGAACCAGAACGCGAGATTAGACGACTCCAAAATGTTATTGAACATATGCGTTTCGACCGTAACCACTAGTTTGTACGTGTATGTTTAGTGCACTTAACTTTGAAGGATTTTTATTGTATCGAATGAATTGCTTTATGTCCCTTTTTGGTATCCAATGAAGATCAGAATGCAGAAAACTATGTTATATAAGGAGGAAACCTTTCAGCATTCAGTACTCAAACACAGTCCAATATTTTTAGTATATACGCTCAAAAAACTCGAAAGGCCACAATGTCCACCGAAGAGTGTATGTTGTTCGATGATTCTGATGAAGACTTTGATATTATAGTGGATGATCATTTTCATCGACAAAGACAGCTAATTGCTGCGTTAGGAGATGGTGAATCTAGCAAAAAACCTGGAGGTTTTGGTGTTGGCCGTCGATATAAAAATCATCATCATGCATGGCACAACTAAAGACTAATGGAAGATTATTTTGTGTCAAATCTAAGGTATACAACTATAGAGTTTAGAAGGAGATTCCGAATGAGGCATCCTTTGTTTCTTCGAATCCTAGACTGTATTAAACAACACGATTCCTACTTCATCTACAAACGCAATGCGTCTATGAAAATGGGGCTCACCGGAATTCAAAAGATGACAGCTGCACTGCGTATGTTAGCCTACGGAAGTCCTGTTGACGCTCAAGACAAAAATTTGAAAATTGCAGAAAGCATAGTACTAGAATGCGTGGACCATTTCTGCCAAGCTATCGTAGACGTTTACGATAATCAATACTTGCGTAGACCAAACGAAGCCGACATTGCAATGTTAATGGATATGCACGGTAGTAGAGGATGGCCTGGGATGTTAGGATCTTTAGACTGCATGCATTGGGAGTGGAAGAGTTGTCCAAAAGCATACGCTGGGGCTTATCAGTGTAAGTCTCATACGTCAACTATTATACTTGAAGCTGTAGCATCGTATGACTTATGGATATGGCATGCTTTTTTTGGAGTGCCAGGTTCCAACAATGATTTGAATGTAGTTGAGCGCTCAACATTGTTTAACAATTTGGTGAACGGTAGATCAGTTCCATATCATTTTACTTTAGGGGGTCACGACTATGACCATGGATATTATCTAGGCGGTGGTATAAATCCACAATGGAGTACTATTGTCAAGACAATACCGAACCCATAAAACAATAAACAAGCAAGGTTTGCAGCAATGCAAGAATGACAAAGAAAAGATGTAGAAAAAGCATTTGGCGTTCTACAATCCAGATTTGCCATAGTCAGTAATCCATGCAGAGTTTGGTCTCCAAATAAAATGACTAGAATAATGTATACTTGTGTTATTTTACATAACATGATTATAGAGGATGAAAGAGACATGGAGGATGACTTCAATTATGATTGCCTTGCTCCTCCACCTGAGATTTGGCACGAAAATATGATTGGAAGCGAGCTAGAGCTTGAGTTTCACGTCGAAAGCCAGATATCCTACCGTAACGCTCAAATTCAGCGAAGACTCCAGAAAGATTTAACGGATCATCTATGGAACTTTGTTGGAAGTCAGTTAAACTATTTACCATTAGTTGTTGTGTTTTCATTGCTTTGGTAGTTGTAATATTGTTCTGTAACCTTTATTTAGTATTTGAACCTATGTATCCATTTATTGTTAGTGAAATCATGTATCTTAAGCTTTTATAACCATTCATCGTTTTTATTTAAGTACATTTTCGTGTCTGCATTTCTATTTTTGTCACACTATTTCATCAGAAATTAGTAATCTAAATTTCTAAATAGGTCAACCAATTTATTATAGGACACTCCAAGCGTTTGTTCAACATGCGCGTCATACATTGAAACGTACGCAGTTGTTCAACAAACGTGTGATACACGTGCCTGTTGAACAACCACGTGTATTCACGCACCTGTTGAACAACCGCATGAAGAGTTTGCACATTCCGAAACTTTCAGCCCAGAAATCCGAACTATGTGGTGTTTTCACACACTGTTGGAGCTGATTATGGGGTTGGGTTTCAGATATTTGGATATCTAATGTTTTGTTGGAGATGCCCTTAGATGCTAACAGGTTGCTACAGAAGCAGATTTCTGCTTTAAGTCAATTCGCTGCTATGCTTTGCACATATAGCTACAAGATTTGTCGTTTACTTCTGTATATCTATGTTGCAAGGCTTGTTAAGATGGTTGGTTAGTTGCTGAAGGCATAGTTTTCATAACCGTGGTATAGCTCGAACCGTGGTAACTGAAGATTTAAGGTTTTGATGGTTAAACCGGTCAAATCGTTAGAACCGTGATTTTATTTATTTATCAACAACTTATATGCAGTAATACTGAAGTAAAAAATGCTACATATATGAATTATATATGATCTTAAATTTATACAGCATAATTTATGTACTGCTGTAGTGCACAAGTGCATAAACAGAAATGATGATGAGAATGACAAGAGAATTGCATGGTGAGGAAGTAAGAGAAAAATAAAAAATCGTGGTTCAACCATTTAAAATTGATGGTTGAACCGTTGGTTTTAAGGTCCGACCTAGGATCAAGGACAATTGAGATCCGATTGAGTTCCAGGCCGTAGTTTTCTATGGTTCAGGGTTATTCAAGGTTGGACCGTGGTTGGGTATAATCATGAAAACACTGGCTGAAGGTGTTAAGGAAACTGAGATTTTCTAAGGACTAAGCCAGGGGGATGATGTCAAGCTTGAAGGGAGATGACAAGGTAGGCTGCTTGAAATCGGTCGGAGGCAACTGCATGAATCCAAGCCAAGGACTGGACATACTTGAGCTAGCTTTATCATATATGTTGGTCACTTGAGTTATTCTTGAATTGGGCTAGCAGACAGCTAATGTAACCCTGAGTAAATAGATGGACATAGAATCAAGGTAAAAGTGAGCCAATATAGTAGTGTCGGCCATCATTGAGTTGTACCAAAGCGGAAGGGGAAGGACTATACATAACTTTGTTTACAGTCGATGAATTAAATGAGTGCTGCCTATGGCTAAGACAACAGGTCTTCATCTTGGTGCCTTGTTGAGTGCATGAGCTGGCTTGGAACCAACTTGAATTTGGTTTGGTCGAAGAATAGTTAAGCCGGCTTTTATTGGTCCAGGACATGTCTTAATCGACTTGCTAATAATTAGTTACAAAAAAATTAAGCACCATTTTACCTTCCAAGTCTATTTCCATATGCAGGTGCATGATTATAAAATCATAAAGATCGTATTGATTGGTAACCCTGCCATCCATTTAATGCACCCATCATGTGGCACTACGCCATTGGCTATGACAATCCGTTTCTTAAGATGTGGAAGAGACGTGGAATGTCTCCCACATGCTTAATTTGACACAACACTTGGTTACTATTTTCTTGAAACAAGTAAAAATAAGGCCTAAGGCTCAAAGAGAATGGGGTATACAAACCCGTGTCCAACAATACAAGACAAAGGGAAAAGAAACCCTAGCTGACATATCTTGCTGTAATCAAACTCTCTAAAAAAACTTAAAAATGGTGGACGATGGAAGAAATTCCACCAATTTCTTCCTCCAAACATAATGACTTCATGGCGGCTTCCAGACAAAGTCTTCGTTGTCTGCAAGCTTGCTCCTGAAGGAGTTAGGGTTTGTAATACAAACCAGAGATAACCCTATCTTCAAATCTTCTGACAGTGATGTCTTCAGATCTTCTTTTCTTCTTGCTCAACAAACTTGAATAGCTTTCTCTTCGCCTCTTAAAGCTCAAATCTACTTCTGATAGCTTGCTACCACTGCTATCTCCTTCTTCCCAGCAAGATAAGTGATAAAGTTGGTTATTAGCCTTGCTTCTATAGTGATTGTTACCAACTTTATGTAAAAAGCTGCGAGCTTTTCTTGTCTCCAGGGATTTGTTTGATCACTACTGAAGTAGTTTCTACCTAATTCAGGTAAAAGTAACGGAATAATATTCGAATTATATTTAATTAAAGGATTACATAGATCGGTAATTTGTTTACTTCCCTTACAGAAAAAATTTCTGTGATCAGAATTGAAACTTGCTGCAGGTAAGAAGTCAGGGTTCCAGTGAATGTCCTGGTGGCACTCTGGATCACTACTGGTTGGAAGATTATCTCCTTCCCTGTAACAGGTGAAAACCATGCATTATTGTTCAATAAATTTGAAAACCATTTATCATTGTCTAATATTATGTGTTTACTTCCCTTGCAGAGTTGATGGTTGTTATTAGGGTTGAGATTACTTTCACCAGGCAAGAAGTCAGAGTGCTTGCACTTGCCCTTGTTGCCTTTATTCCCCAGATCTCTGGAATTTGGTACAGAAGTATGGTTGTGAAGGTTGTGAAAGCTTTTCTTACCATTTAGTGAGAAATCTTCAACTTGCTTACTATAGTCATGATCCTTGCTAAGATTAACTTGATTAGTCCTATAGTCAATCTTATGTCTGGTCGCTTTTTTCATAATAATCTGGCTCTCAGATAAAATAATCCTCTAAAGTTGGTAACAACTTATAACTTTGTTAGTGTGGAGCCTTTGATTCCTCTCTTTCGAAATATAATATATCACAATAGTTAAAAAAACACAAGTCTTAATAAAGTATTTGGACTTGGGTTTGAAAGGTTTCAAAATATATTCAATGTTGATTATTTTGTCTGATGTAGGAATAAAATGATTGAATCCCAAAGTACATCTGGCATTATACCAAATGTACTGGGAATACTCACAATAAAAAAATAAGTGATTGGAGTTTCCACTTCTTTTTTGCATAACAAACAAGTACTATCCAAATCCTTACCCCATTTACAACATCTATCCCTGGTAGATAACTTATTGAGAAGTGCAAAAAATGCATAGTGAGCCGTTTTAGGATAGTTTGTTTTTCTCCAAATAATCTTGTACCAGTCAACTTCCACTTCATCCCCTTTGAGATGCTCCCACATTTTTTTGAAAGAAAATTTATTTTCCTTAGAACATGATTTCCAAACCCATTCATCTTTAAATCTACTTTGATTAATTTGTATGCTACTTATTGTCTCTTTGTAAATAAGAGCAACAATACAATTATGAAAACTCCAACAACTATTAACCATAATATTCTGAACTTATCATTAATCCCCCCTATTTGTTCCAACCAAGGAGGTTAATAAGTGATTTTCCATATATCGATGGATCAAACCACAAACTGGTTAGACTACCATCTTTTTATTTTCTTTCAATGAGATTTTTACCTATATCTCTACAATCAAATATGTTTCTCCAGACATAAGAATATTGACTATCTTTTCTAGTAATCCAGAAGTTCTTGTTTTAAAGATATTTAGCTTTCATCATCTAACCCATAGAGACTTACCATCCGCAAAATTTCCAAAATAATTTAAATTTGCAAACCACTGAAAGGCCTCTTATGTTTCTAAGCCCAAGGCCACCAAATTTCTTTTGGCTTGCATACTTTTTCCCATGTTATTTTATGCTACTTTCCTCTCCAAATAAAATTAGCACACACTTTTTCAATTTTTTGAATGACACTAGCAGGAATGTTGTGTGTTTAAGTCCAATAGATGATTGCTACTGTGATGACAATGTGTGTGAGTTCTATTTTACCTGCCATGTACGGTAATTTGCTAGACCAACCTTCTAGCATAACTTGAATGATATCAAGCAATCTAGAATAGTCCCTATCTTTATTCTGATTAATGCTTAATGGTAAGCCAAGATACTTGACTGGTAGCTTCCCCTCTGTAACGACCCAGGGATTTTCGGCCTCGAAAATCGACATAAATACCCTTACCGTAACTTATGCCGACCATCCAAACACCGAAAACTCTGGAACGTTTATAGAAGGAATTTAGAGGGTGAGATAAGAAAAGAAAGAAAGTTAGAAAAGAAGAAGAAGAATCATCACATCACAGAGTCTCACATCGCAGCGGAACAAAATATAATACAGAAATAATTTTATTGAGAGCTTTAAAATACTTACAATATCAGAGTACATCAACATCTTCGGACATTTATAAAAATCTGTCTCATCATACATATAACACAGCAGAATAGTATCACACGTCTGGACTTTTCCAGCTCGTCTCTTCATAGCTTTCGATAACCTGAACCTGTACCCAGGCTAACCCGAGCATTTACAAAAAAACACCGGGTCAGTCTGGTGAACCAGAGTGAGAAAACTCGCACAGCTTAAGGCATTACACAACTTGATTTTTAGTTCACAAATTTTTCGAAAGGAAAAAGTAATCGTAAGACCAAATCCACACATAAACACGGACGGCTTTTACCTTACGATGACCCAAAACAGTTTTGGAACCAATATCTTGTCTGATATTATGATAATGTCGAAATACAAGTAATATCAAATCTAGTAGAATGCTTGCATCTCACGCTCTACATATATAGTATACAAACAAAACCGCGGGCGCTTATTGGGGATTGGATTCCAACTCTGACAAGGTATGGGACCACCTACCGATCGTGTATCTCTAGAGGCAAATACATTGGGTTCAACAAGAACATCTTGCAACCCGGCCCTCACATGACCGACCACTCATTTCGCTTGAGTGTATCGAATGTATATCACCAACGGTTGGGTGTGACCCACCGTCTTCCCGACAAGGGACAACATCGATAGATTAAAGAAGCAAAAGGAATTTCTCTAGATAGGTGATCATACACCCTAATGGGAGCGACCCACATAGCCATGCCGCCTTCCCGATTTCTATCATTCTACGGTTGTGAGGCTTAAGGCCAGAATTTACTTTGAAACATCTGATCGCCATTTACTTTGAATGCCACATCATCAGATCCGCCAGATATCACTAATTGACATCCACAAAAATACTCTGAAAGTTAAGCTAAGAGAAGTGCCCCTCTCCGCCACTAACAGAAATACGTTTGTAAAAATCAACGTATGCGATCCCTTTGGAAATACTTTGTTAGACATTCGTCCATACGAGTAATCCAGGGACAGGATGAACCGAAGGTACTCTCCTACTGCATCCAATAAAGGAATCACCCCATGGATCAGTAGCGAGAAGTCCTTGCAACCCACAGATTCCAACCACGACAGAATCACAGTGTATCTCAGGCCGCTAAGCTAGAGATTATAAGTAATTCTTCCGCTTATGAAGATCCACGGTCTTCAATGCTCCATCTTGACCGTCTTCTGACATCTTCACGTATTTGTTGGTCGGAATGGTTTTCGAATATAAATTCGATCCCGGCCTTTCCGTACCAACAGTGCATTGGACATGCTTTTAATAGTCGGTTATTTAACTATCAAAATAGACAAGTATAAATTAAATAAATAAATCCATTGGTTCGCTAGACAGCATCACTTGGCCATTTGAAATAACATCTTTATTTTAATATATTTATTCTCAAATCATTTTATAATATATCTTAAAACCATATCAAATCCTTCCTTTAAATATCATTTACACATTTGGTACTCACTATAACCAATTGTTAATCGATTAAATTCATCCTTTGTATTACGAACTCTCCTTTTCATTCCTGTTCGGGAAACCATAATCACCACTTCTATTTCCAAATCTTGTTTCCTTACTTTTTGAACTATCGTTATTTGCCATCGATCTCCTTTTCTATTCTTTTTTTCTTCATGGCAATGTCGTTTAAATTCTCAAGCCCCTTTTTAAATCCCCTTTTCTCTGAAATTCCAAAGTATATATATATATTTCCAAAATCCTCAAATAACGTACATTATTTCCCAAATAAATTGCTTTAACATCTTCACTATTACGACCAATATCATCCTTTGGTAGTCCTGCAGTCGTTCAAGTTGGGGTATTTAAATTACCTCTCAGACCTTGATCAACAACGTTCTGACCTTAAGATAGTATCAGCTGTAATACCAAAACCGATACTTATCCTCAATATCCAAACAAGCCCTCTTTACTTATATCTTGATGAAAACACCATTTCTTTTTATATACGTCAAATCTATTGCATCTTTATAACTTATCCCGTTTAACAATTCAAATTCAAATTTGGTTTTCTACCAACTTGTTTTAATGGTATATTCAAATAATCTTTGATTTTATAACTCCGTCTAATATGAAAATAAGTCCTCAAACTTAAAACTTCGAATTTAAGCTTAACTTATATCCTTTATTTCATAAACTTGCTTAAAACATTTCTTTGCTATAACAATGGTTTAAAACTTTATAACCCTTGGTATATATATTTTAAATCCTAAGATATCACTTTGATTTTTCATTCAACCCATACCAACATTTTAAAATGGTTTAATTATCCATTCTGTTTCCACTAATTAAATAATTAGATTTTTAATAACACAGTTGACTTTGTCAACTCTACATATGATTAACACATTAATCCAATCCCAGCTCGTCTTTCCCTTTTAAATTAATTTCAAATTAAATTAATTTAAATAATTCCATTTGATTATTATAACTAAGTAATAATCAAATATAATCTTATCTTAAATTGCTTCTTAAAATCACTTATCCTTGGTTATTCAACACTGCCTTAATATCCACTTACTTCCTTACCAATATCGTAATCATTTCATATGTTAGATAAAACACGTGCTTCACACACAGATATATTTTTGTACCAAAATGGTTAAAAAGATCGATGTATGATGGTTGGTCTATTTCCCTTTTAATAACCCAGTTTAAATAATATATTTAAAAATAATTTTAAACATCTTTATTTCTATTTATAATGGTAAATCTTCCTTTTATACGACAAGGTATATTTAAGCCATCTGCCACACATTTCTTAACCAATTGCGATCCATTGGTTAACAACTAACAATTTGTTGAATTTAGATTCAACAATTGTTAAGCAACTAAAATCCAATCAACACAATCCAACAGTTCATATATATGAACATAAACGATCATCAATTTAAATCATATTGGTCAACCAGTCATGATCCAAGCATCCAGTTTAATTCAAATACGGTTATGTAACCAACAGGGTAAGTGAACTCTATTGGAAATCATCGTTAGAAATAACGATGTCACTTTTATTTAAATTAAACCACGTTTAATTTAAATAGATGGTATAACGGTATGTTTCAACATCCAATCAAATCAGCAAATCAACCAGCACTCAACAAACATGACATACAAATGAGAAACCCAACTGATGGGATAACTGAGCGAGTTAAACTCACCTGGACTGGTTTGGTCGCTGAACACCGGTTTTTCAATTGAATTAAACAACGTTTAATTAAATTAAAAATTATTCTAGCATCTAGTCCTGTCTGACACTGCCCCACCTCGAAGATCCTGTCTCTACAGTTCCAACGGGCCTGATTTTGTAAAAATCGATCAACGTGTGTACGAGTTATTGTTTAAACAAATAAATAACTAATTAAATTATTTGACTTTAATAAAAAAAGAAAAAAAACAACGGCCCATTACCTTTCCATTCGGCCCAATTGACACCCAGCCCATTTCCAACCGTTCAAAACCCGTCCATCCTATTTCCCAAATCAAACCCTACCATTCGATTTCCAAACCCTCAGAAGAAAAAGGAAGCTCCGCCGCCTCCATAAAATCGTCGCCATAATGAAATCAGATCTCCATCTCCCCCTTCTTTCTCCAGCAAATTAAGCTAGCTGCCTCACAACTCCCCTACGCAGTCACGCTCCAGTCCTTCCCTCGCCTTCTAGCTGTTGCCACTCCGCCAAAAACTTAGTTCGTCGATCCCGTACAGCCACCCAAAGCTTCACTGTTCAACCTACCTTCATGAAGCATCCTTCCACATCTACTGCAGATCTTAGGCAATGGAATTGAGGCTTCTTCGTGCAGCTTCACCAAACCCTAGGTCCTCGGTTTCGATCAAAATCATCAGAAAAATTCTTCCGAAGCATCTCGAAACAAAGGGCGTGGATTCTTCAAAACAGATAAGTGTTTACTTTGATTTTCGATTTCTGTATGTATTTTCTCTTCTGATTTTTATGTGGTTCGAATTGTTTTCTTCTCACTGTGTTCATTCGTTTGATTCTGGAATGGGGAAGACCACACTACATGTATACGTATTTATAGTGTTGTTGATTTTAGATAGAATCAATGTCCTATCTTAGATAGCTTAGGCCATTAGTTTCCCGTTCAGATTAGGTGTACTGTGATGGTTGATAGATAGTGATCGTTGTGAAATAGTGGATTTGGTAGAGATTTGATTAGATTTCCACTATCATTTCTGTTCATATTGAATGACTTGGTGGATTGAGTTCTTGATTTGTCCATTCGACACAGATTTGAATCATATGTTGGATTCTGTGTTCATACATTTTTAAATGTAAGTGACAGTCTCTTATGAGCTATACATGAAACTATTGTAAATATATATTAATACAATTTGCTTTGTAGACTTGATGGTCTAAACATACACATAGATTTGATGCATAGATAGGTGTATACGGCTAGCTATTATCTTAGCTGTTCATGTACTTAGGATTGATGCAAAAGTATATATATATACATTTTTAGTTGTCCAAGATTGATTTCCTTAGCTGTTTAGCTATTTTCCTTGTCTGTTCATGATCTAGGCTTAGAAAAGTTGCAATTTCCTGTTTCATGAATGAAACAAGTCATGCAGCAGTATTTTAAAATGAACTGTTTCCCCTTTTTTCTCTTCTCTTCTTTTTAGACAATATCCTACCTAGCTGTCTAGCTATATTAGCTATGTACTGTCTCTTTTCATATAGCAAATCCATGTTTCTACTGTTCTTCTGAATGAACAAATCATGCAGCACATTTCAAACATGAATTGTCATTCTTCTTCTTTTTTTCTACTTTTAATTTCTCTTTTTCTTTTTCTAAAACTGTTCATAGGTTTTAAAATTTTCAAGGAAACAGTTGACATGATTTAAACTCATGAACACACTGCTTACTTGTAGCCTTTCATGTTCTGTCTTACTAGTTTTTCACCATAAGCCGCAAGTTTTGATTTCTATTATATCAGCATGTTGGACTATATATATATATACACACACACACACACACACACACACGCACTGAGTTATAATGTAGCAGATATTAGTTATTGGATGGGTATGATTATTATTTTGATATGAGAAACATAATGACAATGGATGGGTATGCTAATAGTTTGTTCTCATTTGATAGGATGTGTTGCAAAGAAGGACGAGACAATCTTGTGCACCTCACGATGGAGTAGCTACAACAAGTGGGCCGAGATCACAAATGGAGCCGCTTATAAAGATTAATTTTCCTTTCTAATAAATTCCATTCATGAGAAAAAAAATGTATTATCTTCTTTGTTTTTGTGCATATGTACGAACAATAATATGAATAAATATGTACTTCTCTACATTGTGTTATCAAATTTCAGTTTCATTTACATGTTCATGTTTATGTAGCGATTTTTATTTGTTGGACGAACATATGTACTCATGTTTTATTTGTGTTGCTGAATCAAACGAAATGCTGATGGCATATGTGTGTATATACACACACACACACACACACACACACACACACACACACACATATATATATATATATATGTATGTATGTATCTACATCGAGGTATGGTGTTATAGATATAAACCGTGCTAAGATGGGTTTATTATTTAATCTCATATGATATAAATCAAATCCACACGGCTAAATTAACGAGAATATCATTATGTTTATTAAAACTAACATCTTAAATTTCAACTAGTATAAAATTTTAAAACTCAACAATGTATGTTCTAGGTTTTAAAACGATATTCTATCTATATAAAAACCCTCTTTATATTTATAAATAAAACGTTATAAATTTAAAACAGTTCTATAGCGATTATTCAAAAATTTAAATTAGCCAAACTTCGTTTTTTAAATAACGATTTAAATATTAAAACTCATTAATATTTTAAATATAATATTTAAAATAATAAATTAAATGAAATATTATACTGTCAAAAATACAGGACGTTACACCCTCTTTGTATTTCAGTAGATTCAAAATATCTTCCTTATGCAAGGCATCTTTACTAAAATATATTTTTCTCTTGATAGAACTAACAGTAAGGCCAACAAAATTTTCCATGTTGCCCAGAATATTGCAAATTGTAATAACATTTTTCCTGTCAGCTTTAAAAAAAAGAAGCATATCAACAGCATATAATAAATGAGTAATATGTGGCTTATTTCTATTAATAGGCTTAATGTTTCCCTTTATCATTTAAATTTCCATTTGAATTGAAAAGTATTCCATAACAATAGATAATAAATAAGGTGACAATGGGTCACCTTGTTTAGTTCCTCTATTGCTATGTATAAAGCCTTTTGGGAGCCATTAATCATAACAGAATATGTCATATTATTTATACATTCTTTAATTAAACCATAAAACTGATCATTAAAACCCATCTTTTGCATAATGTATATGCTAAAATTTCTATTAATCTTATCAAAAGCTTTATGCAAGTCAATTTTAATACACATAATATTTTTATTTTTCTTCTTAAAATCCCTTATTAGCTCATGAGCTAGTAAAGTATTTTCAGAAATTAATCTCCCAGGGATAATTGCACTCTGATTTTCAGAAATGATGAATTTAAGTTTGACGACCCCAAACCCCGATGAGATGGTGCAAGGGAAATCTTTGGAATATAACACATAAACAGATAACAACAGAATTGAAATAATTAAATACACCAGATAATGGACAATAGAATACACTGAATAAATATAATCATCAGAGTTACACAGTGTGTAGGATCATACGTAGTACAAAATACAGTTCAGCTATACATAAATGTCTACTACGGAAAAGAAACATAATATGTACAACAGGAGATGAACAACATAAAAAGAGATAAATGATAGAATCCATCTTCAGCTCCAGCTATCCAAACAGAGTCTGTTAAAACCTGCATACAAGGCTGCCCGTGTAGAAAAAGGGGCACCCGAGTTTGCAAGTGAAACAAACTACGAGTCAGTCATGGGACTGGTATGAGAAATCTACTTAACACATCTTACAATATGGCTAATCACAAGACCACACCACTTTCGCAGGACGGGTTTACTCCATTGGATTTCCAGTGCTTTAAAACAAATAAATCTTTTAAACATCGCAATGCTTTTTATAAAAATGAAGCCATTATAAGACTCAGTTCCCAACACACAATGCAACACAAACTGGAGGATAGAGTTTTACCTTATAATGGCCAAATATGCTTGATACGAGGAAAACAAATCATTTGATCAGACTCCAACCGTAAACTAGTAAGAGAACGATTCCCTAAGTATTAACCCCGAAGGCCGAAACCAACATCAGACCAATACCCAGGAAACCATCCGTCCTAGCTCGTTTCCAATTAGTTTCTAATTTTAGATACAATCATAAATATCAATCATAGACGGCATAAGTGCCCCATACCACTATGTCGCCATATATAGGTGTACAATCAAAACTGCACGATGTCGTATTTGGAAATTGGATTTCCGTCTTGAACCAAGGCAAAAGATAGTCCTTACTGAATTCGAGAAAATCTAGCCCATGTCTCAGGCAAGCGCGCAGACAAGCCTTGGATCGTCAGGGCCGGTCCACCGATGTGGATTAAAATTCCTAAACACTACGTTTCCCCGCCCTATGGGGCGTAAACTGGTCATAACCGAAGCAAACCGAGGCCTCGCTTTCAGTCATCCACATAAGTAAAATACCCGGATGTGTAAAACCCAAAGCACCACTCCTAGCTAGAAGGAAACGCATGTCCTCCCTGAAGTCCGTCTCCCGTTTCTGGCTCATACCGGGGTGTGAGGGTCGCGAAACAACGCTATACACAAAGCTATGCCACACAGGCCGTGCTTTGATCATCAGCCACAAAGCTTTGCTTTTCAACAAAAGCTTTGATCATTGCATCTCATCATGCCACACAGGCAATTCACGCCATGCAACTGACGTTTATCAATCACACAGAATGAAATCCAATGTCAGACACACAGTCCATTTACAAGTCCATTCTGGGTTTGAACGAAACTGGAGGATCTTTATTCCTCGAATATCCGTACAATCAACATGTACGTCTGGATGGCTACTACTTCAACCCCTTCAAGGTAGCTACTCCCATCATGAGCATCAGTAGCACCCTCCCATTCGACGTGAAGATCATCGGTCTTGCATCGTCTTCATATCTTCGACTTTCGATCGTCGATCAATTATTTGAAATGAGAATTAACTTGGCCTTTTCAAATAATTCACGTATATTTAGAATTTCAAATCAATTCATTTCAATGGTTAAATTATTCGATATCACTAATTTTGTTCTTTAGTGTAATTTTCACGCCAAACACATTCAACCATCAAATATCACATAAACCAAGCAAATAAAGTTTATTTCCATTTCATATCGTTTATAATATTTTATCACGATTTATCACTATTTTTATTTACTTAAAAATAGCCAATTCATTCAAACGACGCTTCAGGCCATAACGCGGCCGTGGCGCTGTTTTTCTCCAGATTTGATTTACAAATATCTGAAAATCTAACCATTGGATCTTCAAAAATTTTATATCATTAGAAAGATCTTTTCAAAACGAATCCAACGGTGTCAGTTTTGGGAAAATCCAATGGTCGGATCTCCCACACTAATCGTTTGAAGTTATGATTTCCAAATACGAACTGCAGCGTCGTTATTCGATTTAGTTTAATTATATATATATATATATAAATATATAAATATAATCGATTCTGGCACTGTTTTTCTTCAGATTTGAATTAAACATTCCATACAATCCAACCGTTGGATCTTTACAAAGTTGGTGTCGTTGGAAAGATATTTCCAAGGCGAACCCAACGGTTGTGGTTTTGGGAAAATCCGATGGTCGGATCTCCCGCACTAATCGTTTGAAATCACGGTTTCAAAACATGAACTTCAGCTTCGTTATTCGATTTATTTTAATTATATATATATAATCCTCTTCGATTTCAAAACCTTATCCATTTCATACATTTGATAAAAATGATGTTTATATCCAACAAACGTTTATTTCAACACTTCAATATTTTTAACAATTCATATATATAATAAAAATGTGATTTTTATTGTAAAACGATTTATTTCAAAACATGACTATTTTATATAGTTCATATAGATGATAAAAATATGATTTTTATTATAAAACAATTTATTTCAAAACACGACTATCATTCAACACATGAATTTCTGTCCAATGAATGAATTCCTATTCAACAAATGAATGTTTTCTGTAGATCGTATATATAAAATAAAAATGTGATTTTTATTCTTAAAGCAATTTATTTAAAACACGAATACCATTCAACACATGAATTTCTATTCAACGAATGAATTTCTATTCAACACATGAATTCGGTTTCAACACGTGAAAATAATTTCAACAAATGAAAATAATTCTAACACATGAGTATTTCAGAAAATTTCGGCAGCATAACGGCAGGGTAGTTAAAACCGGGACCGTCCCTAGTACGGCTCCTCGCTCTACCTTAAATCCTCGCGGTTTTTGACAATGGGAATTTCATGCATCTAATTCGCACGCAGGCGAGCATGTTTTCTTTCATTTCCACAATTTATTCTAATTTTGTTTTCAACCACAAATGGGTATTTTTCAACCACAGTCAATCATTCTCAACCACAAACAATTCTATCAAACATTCGCATTATTCACCAAATTTCACATCAACCAAATAATCCAAACAATATCACAACCAATAAATATCGTCCATGGTCTGTGGACGAGGGGAGTATATATATATATACATATATATATATATATATATTCATATATAAATATATTTCAATTCACTTCAATTCATGTCAATGTCATTTCATCGCATATATGATTTTTACAACGCATATATAACTTATACATCGAACATACAACTTATACAACGCTTATACATGAGGTGTACAACGCTTATATAACTCATACATCGACTATATAATTTATACATCGTTGTTTTCCATCGTTTTTAATTTAGAAATCTCACATTGGGTTCCACTCCACCAAAAATAGCAGAAGGCTCATAAAAATATGCGGTCTCTTCTAGAATGTAGAAGACGTCCACACGAGTCCACTGTCTCTTTCACTGAATTTCGAGCTCGTATGAGAAAGCTACGAATTTATAAAGGTTGATGCCACTTTATATAATTAACAAAGGAATTAATTAAAGATAAATAAATCACCTTCTTCAAAAATCAACTTCCGACAGTCAAGCCCTACAGTTCCAACCTAGGGTTGGATTTCGCGCCGCCTATGGCCACTGTGCGTCAGATCAGAACCCTCCACAGCTCCGCTGTGTCGCCGCCTCCAAGCCGCCGGAGCACCGCCTAGTTCGAACCCCCCTCTCTCCTCAAATCTCGTGCGACTGGCGGAGCTTTGGGGCTCGATTTTGAGCCAGATACAACATGAAAAATTGCAATACTACTATGGATTGGAAGAGCACACTTTCTTCTTGGATTCTGCTTCAAGAATTTTCTAAAACCATTGAGTAGATGGAAAGAAAATCGAAAGGGAAGTTTTAAACCTTTTCCTTCTTTGAATCGGGATGATCGGCGGCTAGGGTTTGTTTTATTTATTTTTTTCCTATTTTCTGATTGGTTGGGAGGATATTTATAATTTTTTAATTTCCAAAAATACCCCTTTATTAATACGAACCCCAAATCCAACCCAACGACTGTCGTCCCTAGCTAAATACCCCCATTCCGAACACAATGGGATATGTTTTGTAGGCCAATTCGACTGTTTCAGTCAGTTTTTCTTCAAATTAAAATATAAAACATTCAATATTTAATTTGATCGTACATTTCAATTTCCCGGGGCCACATACTGATTCTAAAAATTCCCGAAAAATAAATCTAGCTATGTTTTGACGATACGGTCCCAACAAAACTAGTTTCATCGAATTCTGAGACCGTTTGAAAAATGGCCTTTTTCTGGTCGATCCAATTTAACTGTAATTGACCAAACACATTTTCCTTCGCCATGCTCACATATTAACTTCAAAAATTATGAAATTTGAAACCTAGCAATAATTTCACATCCCGGATCCAACAAAAGTGCTTTCGTCGAATTCCGAGGTCGTTTGCAAAATGGCCATTTTCACGGGCGATATAATCTCTATAGCGACCTTTCTGAAAATTCATTTGGCCATAACTTTTGACTCTCGCTACGAAACTTCGATTTTTTAGATTCGTTAGAAAGATATTCACTAACAGATTTAAATATTTTTGGTTTCACTAAAATCCGTTTTATTTTGCACCCGGTACAGTCAGTCAAAGTTTGAATTGAAATTTCGAAACTGCCGCGTAATTTCAGGCCTTGTTTATAATTCAAAGTAATTATATTCAATTTCAAACATCGATTCAAACTACTTTTCATCATTATTATTTAAAATATTTATTTTAAATACTTAAAATTCACTAAAATAGCCAATTTAAAAAATTTTAAACTGGTTCAGATTTTCCGGGTTGTTACAATCTCCCCCACTTAAAACTTTTCATCCCCGAAAAGGAACAAAGTCAAAAGTGGTTTGATTAATCAACACTACTTTCAATCTGGCATCCATTCTCCAACTTTTGAGTTTCTGAGAATTTTCAAATTCTTCAAAAATTTGGCTAACACCCTAAATTTTCGAAAAATTTCGCCATAACCTCCTTTGTACGGGGAGGGGTTTGGAAATTTATTGGGCCGTATTGGGTACCCAATAAATCCTAATAAGCATGCACATATTTATAGTGATATATTCCGGTGTCCATAGGGGAGTGTGTGTAGATCATAACTCCAGAGAATAAATTCTCGTTACCCTATAAATGGTTTTTGTGCCTTAATGACCAGAGAGACGTGTTTATTGTCATCTCCAGACCCGTGTGGGGTTTTCATTAATCTGGCAATTTACCGTTATATTTTATATGGTCCATACCAGTCCTCAGTTCAACCTGTAAAATATAGTCATTGCCATACAAGCCTCTCGCTCGTACGGTAAATCTTCAATCTTGTCACACAAGCTCCAAATGCTTATGTGGTATATGATGAAGTATGCATATCTTCAAGAAGTATGCCATGTAGTGTAGTTCAAAATTAATTGTTACTATCCTATGGCGACGTTTATTATTACACACAGAAAAACCAGCACTCCGCATCCAATGGCATTCACAGGAGTTGGTATAATAATAAAATTGTGCATCCAACTCATTAAGGTTTACCTATTTGTCGGGCACGCAAATAAAGTCCTTACTCAACATCTAATCCATTTACCTGTTCAAACATATATAATGCACATGTATATAGTTCTATCTATTTTTAAACCAGTTCAATGTGTGATTAAATCGAATAAATTCCACCATTCATTCTTTTATTGATTAAATTAACTATCCTTCGAATAATTTAATTATCAAATCAACAATCACACAACACAAGCAACAATCAATTTGTTTTTAACTTTTCAAAAATGTATCAATTAATTCATAACTCTTTTAAATCATTCAGACTATATAATTAAAAAGTTTACATCTATGCAAAGAAAACAATAGCAAAGTGGAGAACATAATGAAAATGCAAAATACGGTAAATGTACCTTGCACCAGAGTCAATCAGAGATATCCACCCTGCACTTAGGATAGGTTTTCTTAATGCTTTCCTCTGTTTCCCAAGTACAATCTCGTAGATCTCCACTCCATTGCACTCTGACTAAGTGAACCTTTTTGTTCCTCAGCTCTTTGGTTTGCTTGCCAATTATCTTTAGCGGCTCTCTTCTCACAACCAATTCTGGAGTAATTTCTATATCCTGTTGCGCTGCTTCTTCCACGATCAAGTCTGGATCATGAACGTGCTTTCGAAGTTGAGATACGTGAAATACATCATGCACTCCAGGAAACCAATCAGGCAATTGAACCCTATATGTGAGAGTTCCAACCCGTTCAAGAATAGGAAACAGACCAATAAATTTGGGCGCCAATTTCCCTGTTTTACCGAACCGGATAACTCCTCTCATCAGAGATACTTTCAAATATACATAGTCGCCAACAACAAATGATATATCTCTTCTTCTCTTATCTGCATAGCTTTTCTATCGGCTTTGGGCGGCTAGTAATCGTTTCTTAACGAAATCGACTTTATCCGCTGCATCGCGAATCATATCAAGCCCCAGTACAAGTCTATTACCATGTTCAACCCAACAAGCAGGGGATCGACATGGCCTACCATACAATACTTCGAATGGAGACATTTTCAGGCTCGCTTAGTAGCTGTTGTTATATGAGAATTCGGCCAAATGTAAATGGTCTTCCCATGATCCGCCAAAATCAATAATACAAGCCCGCAATAGATCTTCAAGAATACGATTCACCCTCTCAGTTTGACCATCTGTTTGAGGATGATAAGTGGTGCTCAGGTTCAGTTTCATTCCCAATTCTTTTTGGAACGCTTCCTAGAATTTACTGGCAAAAATCGGATCACGATCACTAACGATGCTCATGGGAACTCCGTGCAGTCTAACAATTTCCTTGAAATATACCTGCGCCAGACTCTGAGAAGTTCTGTTCGATCTGACAGGTATGAAATGGGCGGTCTTCGTTAAACGATCGATGATCACCCAAATATTGTCATTTCCTTTCCGGGTTCGGGGGAAAACCATCTATGAAGCCCATAGATGTAATAACCCGGAAATTGTGAACCAGTTTAAATTTTTTTAATTAGGTTATTACCAAGAAATTTGAATGATTAAAATAGCATATTTCAATAAAATATAGAATTTGGTATGATAGGGCAGTTTGAAATTTAGAATACAAACTTTGTCTAACTGTACCGGGTGGAAAGTATAACAGATTTTAACAAAACTAAAAATATTTAAATCTGTTTATCAATACCTTTCTAACGAATCTGAAAAATCAAAATTTCATAACGGAAATCAAAAGTTATGGCCAAATGAATTTTCAGAGAGGTCGCTATATAATATATATAGCCCTTGAAAATTGAGATTTTGCATACGACCTCGGAATTCGACGAAACCACTTTTGTTGGGTCCGGGATGTCAAATTATTGCTAGGTTTCAAATTTCATAATTTTTGAAGCTAGTATGTGAGCGGGGCAAAAGATAACGTGTTTGGTCAAATTCTGTTAAAATGGGTCGACCTAAAAATGGCAGTTTTTCAAACGAGCTCAGAATTCGATGAAACTGGTTTTGTTAGGACCGTATCGTCAAAGCAAAGCTAGATTTATTTTTCTGGAATTTTTCGATTCAGTTTGTGGCCCTGGCAAATTGAAATGTACGTTTAAATTAAATATCGAATGTTTTATATTTTAAATTGAAACATAACTGACTGTAACAGTCGAAATGGCCAACGAAACATATCCCATTGTGTCTGGAATGGGGGTATTTAGCTAGGGGCGACAGTCGTTGGGTTTAAAAAGGAGTCCGTTTGCAAAAACACTATTTAAAAATTTTCTATAAATATCGACCAATAGGAAATTTTCTTTAAAAAAAAAAAAAACCTAAAAACCCTAAGCCGCCAGACGAAACGAACGACGCTCGTCGTTCAAAGCTTTCCGACGAAAATCCCGCCGCCACAGGCGACGCCAGCCAACGCCACCACCCTCAATCGACGCCGCCCACCTCCCTCTTCAAATCCGACCAACCCCCGCCCTTCCTCCCTTCGCCAGCGTCGAGAAAAACGCCCAGAAAGCCGCCGACTTCACGTCGACGCCACGACCGCCAGAGGCGATCGTACCTGCTCCTCCGACCACCGATAGGACCGCCTCGCTTCCCTCTTTCAAGTCCCACTCTCTGATCGGAGCATAGATTCACGGATTGTCTGAAAATCCGAACCCTAGTTTCGAAACCAAAAAGGGGTATACGGCTAAATTGATTTTTACACTTTAAAGCGTTGCAAATTTGTAAAAATCATATCTTTTTGCTATGTTAACGAAATTCGATGATACAGGAGACACCGTGACCGCAAGGAGGCTCTCTACATTCTAGAAGAAGCCGCGGATTTTTCTGACCTTCCTACGATTTTTAGCACCGCAAGAACCAATGTGAGGAATCTAAACTATTTGTGTGAATGTAATCGCGTTGTATAAATTATACAAGCGAAGTGTAAATTATATACGCATTGTATACCTCATGTACATGTGTTGTATAAGTTATATTAGCAATGTATAAATTATACAAGCGTTGTTTGAAACATATATGCTTTGAATTGTGATGAAATGCAAGTGAATTATTATACTATATATATATATACTCCCCTCGTTCACAAACCATGGACGATATTTATTGCTTGTGTTAGACGTGATGTTATATGGTATGACGAATGGTTGGAAATAATTGTTTGTGGTTGATATTATGGTTGAAAAATACCTTTGTGGTTGAAAAATACCTTTGTGGTTGAAAAATACCCTCTTGCGGTTGAAACAAAATAGAATAGGATTGTGGAATTGAAAATAAAACATGCCGCCTGCGTGCGAACTAGATGCATGATCCCCATTGTCAAAAACCGCGAGGTTTTAAGGTAGAGCGAGGAGCCGTACTAGGGACGGTCCCGGTTTTAACTACCCTGCCGTTATGCTGCTGAAATTTTCTGAAATATTTATGTGTTAGAATAATTTTCATTCATTGAAACTATTTATATATACTATATCGAATATTCATGTGTTGAGTTGCAATTCATTTGTTGAGTTGAAATTCATGTGTTGAATATTATTTGAATTTAAACAAATGGCTTTAGCAATAAAAATCACATTTATATATATATATATATACTATATCGAATATTCATGTGTTGAGTTGCAATTCATTCGTTGAGTTGAAATTCATGTGTTGAATATTATTTGAATTTAAACAAATGGCTTTAGCAATAAAAATCACATTTTTATATATATACAAACTATATCGAATATTCATGTGTTGAGTTGCAATTCATTCGTTGAGTTGAAATTCATGTGTTGAATATTATTTGAATTTAAACAAATGGCTTTAGCAATAAAAATCACATTTTTATATATATACAAACTATATCGAATATTCATGTGTTGAGTTGCAATTCATTCGTTGAGTTGAAATTCATGTGTTGAATATTATTTGAATTTAAACAAATGGCTCTAGCGATAAAAATCACATTTTTATATATACAAACGATATAGAATATTCATGTGTTGAGTTGCAATTCATTCGTTGAGTTGAAATTCATGTGTTGAATATTATTTGAATTTAAATAAATGGCTTTAGCGATAAAAATCACATTTTTATATATGTACAAACTATATCGAATATTCATGTGTTGAGTTGCAATTCATTCGTTGAGTTGAAATTCATGTGTTGAATATTATTTGAATTTAAACAAATGGCTCTAGCGATAAAAATCACATTTTTATATATACAAACGATATAGAATATTCATGTGTTGAGTTGCAATTCATTCGTTGAGTTGAAATTCATGTGTTGAATATTATTTGAATTTAAACAAATGGCTTTAGCGATAAAAATCACATTTTTATATATGTACAAACTATATCGAATATTCATGTGTTGAGTTGCAATTCATTCGTTGAAGTTGAAATTCATGTGTTGAATATTATTTGAATGTAAACAAATGGCTTTAGCAATAAAAATCACATTTTTATATATACAAACGATATAGGATATTCATGTGTTGAATTGCAATTTGTTCGTCGAGTTGAAATTCATGTGTTGAGTGTTATCGTCGTCTAAAAATAAAATGAATCGGTAATGAAAAATACACTAGTGTCGAATAAATATTTTTGATGATAAAAATATTCCTTTTATCATGTATACGCTTAGTTAAAAATACACTAGTGTCGAATAAATATTTTTGATGATAAAAATATTCCTTTTATCATGTATACGCTTAGTTAAAAATACACACATGTTGAAATAAATAATAGTTTGCTAGAAATATTATTATTAGCTTGTTCTGCATATATATACATGTGTTGAACAGGAAAAATGGATTAGCTGTTGAGTAAAGAAATTATTTGCGTGCCCGACAAATAGGTAAACCTTGATGAGTTGGCTGCGCAATTTTATTTATATATCAACTCCTGTGAATGCCATTGGATGCGGAGTGCTGGTTTTTCTGTGTGAAATAATAAACAACGCCATAGGATAGTAACAATTAATTTTGAACTACACTACATGGCATACTTCTTGACAATAGGCATACTTCATCATATTCCACATAAGCAATTGGAGCTTGTGTGACGAGGTGGAAGATTTACCATACAAGCAAGAGGCTTGTATGGCGATGACTAAGTACTACAGGTTGAACTGATGACTGATATGGACTATATAAATTATAACGATAAATTGCCAGATTAATAAAAACCCCACATGGATCTGGAGTTGACAATAATCACGTCGCTCTAGTTATTAGATACGGCACATGGACTATTTATTTCCACACGGAAACGGGGTGACGGGAATTTATTCTCTGGAGTGATTATCAGTACATGCTCCCCCGTAAACACCAAAATATATCACTAAAAATATGTGAATACTTTTTAGGATTTATTGGGTACCTAATACGGCCCAATAAATTTCCAAACCCCTCCCCGTACAAAGGAGGTTATGGCGAATTTTTTCGAAATATTAAGGCGTTAGTGAAATATTTGAAGTGAAAACGAAGTTGAAAATATAAAATGAACTATAGTTGAAACTATGGAATGAACTATATATATATATATATAAATATAAATATAATTAAAAGGAATAGAGGCCGTGCAGTTCGCGTTTCGGAATCGTAATTTGAAACGATTAGTACGAGAAATCTGACCATCGGTTTTTCCCGAAACCGCAACCGCTGGGTTCGCCTTGGAAATATCTTTCCAACGGCACCAACCTTGTAAAAATCCAACGGTTGGATTGTCCGGAATGTTTAATTCAAATCTGAAGAAAAACAGCGCCAGAATCGTTTATATTTATATATAAATATAAATATAATTAAATTTAATCGAATAACGACGCTGCAGTTCGAATTTTGAAACCGTAACTTCAAACGACTAGTGTGGAAGATCCGACCGTCGGATTCTCACGAAACTGGAACCGTTGGGTTCGCTTCGGGAATATCTTCCTACTGATATAGACTTTGTAGAAATCCAACGGTTAGATTTTCCGATATGTGTAAAACAAATTTAGGGAAAAACAGCGCCAGTGCCACGACACGACCTGAAACGTAATTTAATTAAATATGGCCATTTTTAAATAAATAAAAATGGCGAAAAATCGTTATAAAATATTATAAGCAACATAGGTTGCAAATAAACCAATTGGGCTTGAATTGTTTGATATTTGATGGTTGTATGTGAATGACATGAAAATAACACCAAAGAACCCAAAGGATGGATGTCGAATAACATAACCATAAAATGAATCGATTTAAATTCTAATGACGTGAATTATTTGAAAAGGCCGAGCTAACCCTCATTTCAAATAATTTATCGAGCGATTCGAATTGGAAGATGCAAAGACGATTCAAGACCGACGATCTTCGTATCGGTTGGATGGGCGCTACTGAGGTTCCTAACCGGAGTAGCTACCGGAAGGGGACGGAAGTAGTAGCCGTCTGAACGTATGTGTTGATTGGACGGATTTGCGAGGAATTGACGCCTCCGGTTTCGTTCAGACCCAGGACGGACTTGTAAATGGACTGTGTGTCCGACATTGGATTTTGTTCTATGTTGATTGATCTCTGTTAAATATATATCTGTTTGGTGGCGGAGAATTTATTCTTTCGCTTAACGCCCTTCTTTGAGACGTACGAGCTTAGAGGTTATATATCGATGGAAATCAATCATATGGAGTGGACTGCCTATGTGGCATGCCAAGATGCTGTGATCAAGGCTTCTGTTGCAAAGCAAAGTCTTGTGGATGATGATCAAAGCAAGGTCTACGTGGCCTAGCTTTGTGTATTTCGTAGATTCGCGAACCTCACACCCCGGTATGAGTTAAAAACGGGATACGGACCGCTGGGAGAGCACGGCGTTTCTTTCTAGCTATGGTGGTGTCAGTGACTTACCAGCCCTGACATATATATCTACTTTTCACCTTTGTGGTTGTTGGAATGCGAGGCGCCTCGATTATAGGTCTGTAAGGACCGGGAAACGTGTGTTCAGGAATAACCAATCCTCTAACGTAAGTGAGGACCGGCCCAGCCGCATCCAGGGGTTACCCAGAGTGCGTAGTCCCGAGGCATTTGCTAGAGTGTCTCGAAGCGGAGAGGAGCTTGCCCCTTGCCTCGACTCATGACGGAAATCCAATTTCCAATACGAGATAACGGATTCGATTGTAACTTATATATGACGACATAGTGGCATGGGACGCTCATGTCGCCTATGATTGATATTTATGATGCTATTCGTTTTCGAAACATATATGCACTAGTAATAATACCAAATGATTTTGCTTTATACGTATCAAGCATATTTGGCTATTATAAGGTAAAACTCTATCCTCCGGCTTGCGTTGCATTGTGTGATGGGACCTGAGTCTTATAATGGCTTCATTCTTTCTAAAAGCATTGCGTTGTTTTAAAAAGAATTTACTTTGTTTTAAATGCACTAGCAATCACTGGAGTAAACCCGTTCCGCGAAAGCGGCGTGGTCCTATGATTTGCTATTACTGTTGTTTAACTGTTAAATAGATTCCTCATACCAGTCCCCATGACTGACTCGTTGTTTGTTTCACTTTGCAAACGCGGGTGCCCTTATTTTCACACGGGCAGCCTAGTACACAGGTGACAGGTGGTTTTTGGTTCTGCACTGCTGCATAGCGTGCACTTTTGGCTCATGGCGAGGCTGACTTCATAGAGATGACTTAGATATTTTCCGCCATTACTGTGTTTATGTTATGATTCCGCCACTGGCGATGCAGACTGATTTACTTTCCGTATTTCTCATTATATGTATATGTATTCCGCCTTCAGCGATGTAGACTGATACTCTTATTATGTCTCACTACATGTATGTATTCCGCCTCTGGCGATGATGATTGATCACTTTCTTTTTTACTTACTAAGTATATCCCACGTTATGCTATTCTGATATTCCTACATGTTGTGATTCCGCTGTCATATCCATGTAAAATTCATTTTAATTATTGTTTCTGCTATTTTCTGTACTCTGCTATGATGATTAATGTGTTATTTCCTAATGATTATCCTTAATACCGCCCCTCGGATTTTGGGATCGTCACAATAGAAATCTTTTCCCACTTCCCACCTGGAATTTCCAAAGGTTGCAACAATCCAGCGAGCTTCTGCTGATCGCTTTTGACTTGTTGACAAGTAGAATACCGGCTAACATATATAGAGATATCTCTTTTCATTGCCTTCCACCAGAAAGTTCGCTTGGGGTCATTATACATTTTACTAACCCCTGGGTGGATACACAACTTGGACTTGTGACACTCGTCCAATACTTCTCTTTTGAGCTCAATGTTGTCGGGAACACAAATCCTTCCTTTCAATCTCAGAACTCATGCGCCATCCACTTGGAAACTGGAGACTTCGCCCTTTTGAATTCTTCCGACCATCTCCTTAATAAAACTATCGTCTTTCTATATAATAGCTATTTTATCAATCAACGATGGTGTAATGATAATACTGGCGATGATCACATTCTTCCTGCTGAGCGCATCAGCTACAACATTGGCTTTCCCCGGAGTATATAAGATATCAAGATCATATGCCGCGAGGAATTATAACCAACGCTGCTGCCTCATATTCAGATATTTCTGGGTGAATAATTATTTCAATGATTGATGATCAGTGTATAATTCAAACTTCTCACCCAATAAATAATGCCTCCAGATTTTCATAGCAAACACGATAGCTAGCAATTTAAGATCGTGAGTTACATAATTCTTTTCATGTGGTTTCAATTGACGGCTAGCATAAGCGACTACATGGCCTCTTTGCATCAACACTGCGCCAAGGCCTTCTTTAGAAGCATCAGTCCAGACTTTCAAATCCCGATTGTCGTCGATAATTGTGAGCACTGGAGCAATCGTCAATTTTAACTTCAGCTCCTAGAAAGCTGCCTCACATTCGGGAGTCCGGTTGAATCTCGAATGTTTCTTAGTAAGCTTTGTTAATGACTGGATATCTTCGAAAAATTCTTAACGAACTTCCGATAATAACTGTCTAATCCGAGAAAACTTCTAACTTCTGTGGGCGTACGAGGCTGTTTCTAATTCTGAATAGTAGTGATTTTATTGGGATCCACTGAAATTCCTTGTTTCAACACGACGTAGCCAAGAAACTTGACTTCTTCTTGCCAGAATATACATTTGGAAAACTTTGCTTTCAAAACATTCTTTCTGAGAATTTCTAACACTTGTTCCAAATGTTTTTCATGTTCGCTTTCTGACTTAGAGAAGATCAGTATATCATCAATGAAGACCAGAACAAATTTATTCAATACTCCTCTAAATACCCTATTCATTAGATCGACAAAATAGGCGGGAGCGTTACATAAGCCGAACGACATTACTAAACACTCGTAGAATAAGTCTGGACCTCTGAATGCTGTCAAAGGAACACACTCTTCGGCAATACGAAGCTGATGGAAACCTGTAGCTAGGTCCATTCATGAAAACACTTGTGCTCCATTCAATCGATCCAACAAATCATCAATCCGAGGCAACGGATATTTGTTTTTCAGCGTCTGCTTATTCAAGTCACGATAATCTACACATAATATGAGAGTACCATCTGACTTCGGGACAAATACCACTGCTGCTCCCCAATCAGAAAAGCTTGGCCTGATCAGACCTTTCCATACTAGCTGTCGCGTTTGATTATCTAACTCGTCTTTCTCTTTCAAGGTCATTTTTCGAATAGCGTGAACTGGCCTTGCATTCGGGACTAAAGAGATTTTGAAATCAATTTCTCTCTGCTGAGGTAAGCCCACAACTTCTTCGAACACATCCGCGTAGTTCTTGACAACAGGGATATTTTCAATGTCGACCGAAATATTCTCCGGAATGACAGGAACAGGATCTATTTGAGCAGGAGAAACATCTAATGCTGCCCAGAAGGATTTTCTATCAGAATTTGGACCTTCACATGGAATGGTTATATATTCCCCGAACTTTGTTTTTGCCTTAACAATTCATTCGGCGCATTTAACTTCTGCTTCATATTTGGTTAACCAATCCAACCCCAGTATAAGGTCAAACTCTGTAAAATTCATCACGATCGCGATGGTGGGGAACCGATAACGGGAAAAAGAGGCAGGCACTCCACAAACCCAATTAAGATCAAGGGAACCCCCAACCGGATTATGAACAGTCATGGGTGCTTTAAGCTTCTTCAAATTCAAATCCAGTTTCTTAACCGCATTCTTTGCAACAAAGCTTCGCGACACACCTGTATCAAACAGTACTTTAACTGGAATATCTTTGACAGTAAGTGTGCCTTCTAAAACATCTGGCCTTTCCTGACTAGCTGAGGATGCAGGAACTTCCGCTATTTTATTTACCTGTATCATTTCAGGTTTCTCTAATAACCGGCAATCCCGCTTTATGTGACCAGCCCGATGGCAAAGACTGCATTTTCTTTTCTCTTGGAACTTGCCCTTGGATTTCGACCCAACATTTCTTTCCCTCTTCGATGATTTGCAATTCCCTTGAAAATGCCCTGGCTTCTTGCAGTTATTGCATATTGCGGTCGTTACGGGTCCTTTCTCGGATATAACATTTTCCCGATTGAATCTAGGCTTCTTTCTGACTCTAGACGTCGTACTGGCCTTAGGCTATGTACTCGTCTCTGGGCTATCAGTTTCGAATTTTCTTTTGCTGCTAGAACTGGCTTCCTCTTCGTCTCGCAACATACCTTTCCTATCGAGATCCTCATACTGATAAGCCATGTATATCATTTCAGAAAAAGGAAGCTTCACATGCCCTATTACTTTATTCTGGTATTTCCTTTGAAGACCATAAATAAACCTCACATTCTTCCGCTTTGGATCTTGAATCAGATGCGGAGAAAAATGAGAAAGTTCATTGAATTTCTTACGATATTCTGGGATATTCATATCTCCTTGTATCAAATAGTAGAATTCATTGCATAACCGCTCAGTTGCTTCTGGAGGAATAAATTTTTCACTGAAAAGCTCTTTGAATCTATCCCAGATGATATCACCTTCTGGATTATCTTTAACAATCGAATCCCACTAGAACAAACCTTCGTCTTTGAGTGCCCAAGATGCCAGTAATCTTTTCTGGTCATCCCTCAGCTTTAATCCTTCAAAGATTTTATCAGCAGATCGAATCCAAGCTTGTGTTTTAGCAATAGATTCTTCGCCCAAGAATGGTACTCCACCCATATTTCTATACTTCCTAAGTAGAGCTTCTATATCGGGGTCTGCATTCCTTCTGTTTCTAGCACTCATTTTCTAGTACTTCTGAAAATAGCAGACCAAGTGTCAGGTCAACAGAAAAGATATTATAAAGTATAGAGACATATACTTGAATGTAAATGTGTCTATCGAGGTGTATTTAATTCTGCTATACTCATACTAGGATATTACTGATCCTATCTGTAATGAGCTACTCGTCCTAGAACACTACTAGATCTATTTCTGATGAGTTCGTTAATATGTTATATTCCAGAACTAAACTTAACCAAAGCTCTTATACCACGTTTGTGACGACCCCAAACCCCGATGAGACGGTGCAAGGGTAATCTCTGGAATATAACACATAAACAGATAACAACAGAATAGAAATAATTAAATACACCAGATAATGGACAATAGAATACAATGAATAAATATAATCATCAGAGTTACACAGTGTGTAGGATCATACTTAATACAAAATACAGTTCAGCTATACATAAATGACTACTGCGGAAAAGAAAACATAATATGTACAACAGGAGCTGAACAACATAAAAAGAGATAAATGATATAATCCATCTTCAGCTCCAGCTATCCAGACAGAGCCTGCTAAAACCTGAATACAAGGCTGCCCGTGTAGATAAAGAGGCACCCGAGTTTGCAAGTGAAACAAACTACGAGTCAGTCATGGGACTGGTATGAGAAATCTACTTAACACATCTTACAATATGGCTAATCATAGGACCACGCCATTTCTGTGGAACGGGTTTACTCCATTGGATTGCCAGTGCTTTAAAACAAATAAATCCTTTAAACATCGCAATGCTTTTTATAAAAATGAAGCCATTATAAGACTCATTTCCCATCACACAATGCAACACAAACCGGAGGATAGAGTTTTACCTTATAATGGCCAAATATGCTTGATACGAGGAAAACAAATCATTTGAAATGTAAATTTTATCGTTTAATTCTTAATCAGACTCCAACCGTAAACTAGTAAGAGAACAATTCCCTAAGTATTAACCCCGAAGGCCGAAACCAACATCAGACCAATACCCAGGAAACCATCCGTCCTAGCTCGTTTCCAATTAGTTTCTAATTTTAGATACAATCATAAATATCAATCATAGATGGCATAAGTGCCCCATACCACTATGTCGCCATATATAGGTGTACAATCAAAACCGCACGATGTCGTATTTGGAAATTGGATTTCCGTCTTGAACCAAGGCAAAAGATAGTCCTTACCGAATTCGAGACAATCTAGCCCATGTCTCAGGCAAGCGCGCAGACAAGCCTTGGATCGTCAGGGCCGGTCCACCGATGTGGATTTAAATTCCTGAACACTGCGTTTCCCCGCCCTATGGGGCGTAAACTGGTCATAACCGAAGCAAACTGAGGCCTCGCTTTCCATCATCCACATAAGTAAAATACCCGGGCGTGTAAAACCCAAAGCACCACTCCTAGCTAGAAGGAAACGCATGTCTTCCCTGAAGTCCGTCTCCCGTTTCTGGCTCATACTGGGGTGTGAGTCTCGCGAAACAACGCTATGCCACACAGGCCGTGCTTTGATCATCAGCCACAGAGCTCTGCTTTTCAACAAAAGCTTTGATCATTGCATCTCATCATGCCACACAGGCAATTCACGCCATGCAACTGATGTTTATCAATCACACAGAATGAAATCCAATGTCAGACACACAGTCCATTTACAAGTCCATTCTGGGTCTGAACGAAACTGGAGGATCTTTATTCCTCGCATATCCGTACAATCAACATATACGTCCGGACGGCTACTACTTCAACCCCTTCAAGGTAGCTACTCCCACCATGAGCATCAGTGGCACCCTCTCATTCGACGTGAAGATCATCGGTCTTGCATCTTCTTCATATCTTCGACTTTCGATCGTCGATCAATTATTTGAAATGAGAATTAACTCGGTCTTTTCAAATAATTCACGTATATTTAGAATTTCAAATCAATTCATTTCAATGGTTAAATTATTCGATATCACTAATTCTGTTCTTTAGTGTAATTTTCACGCCAAACACATTCAACCATCAAATATCACATAAACCGAGCAAATTCAGTTTATTTCCATTCCATATCATTTATAATATTTTATCACGATTTATCGCTATTTTTATTTATTTAAAAATAGCCAATTCTTTCAAACGACACTTCAGGCCATAACGCGGCCGTGGCGCTGTTTTTCTCCAGATTTGATTTACAAATATCTGTAAAAATAACCGTTGGATCTTCACAAATTTTATATCATTAGAAAGATCTTTCCAAAATGAATGAACGGTGTCAGTTTTGGGAAAATCCGACGGTCGGATCTCCCGCACTAATTGTTTGAAGTTACGATTTCAAAATACTAACTGCAGTGTCGTTATTCGATTTAGTTTAATTATATTTATGTATATATAAATATAATCGATTCTGGCACTGTTTTTCTTCAGATTTGAATTAAACATTCCAGACAATCCAACCGTTGGATCTTTACAAAGTTGGTGTCATTGGAAAGATATTTCCAAGGCGAACCCAACGGTTGTGGTTTCGGGAAAATCCGATGGTCGGATCTCCCGCACTAATCGTTTGAAATCACGGTTTCAAAACACGAACTGCAGCTTTGTTATTCGATTTATTTTAATTATATATATATATATAAAAATATAATCCTCTTCGATTTCAAAACCTTATCCATTTCATACATTTGATAAAAGTGATGTTTTTATCCAACAAACGTTTATTTCAACACTTCACTATTTTTAACAATTCATATATATAATAAAGGGTCCGTTTGTCACAGGTCCCTATTAAGTTTCAAAATTAGGCTCACATCCGGTCCTAAACTTATTGTAAATTAGGTCCCTATTTTTCAAAAACATATAAAAAAAATAAAAAAATCACGTAAATTCATTATTAAATATAACACGTTCACGCTAAAAAAATCATGTGGGAAAACAATCAAAAACCACCTCAAAATCCAAAAAAACACAAAATCAGCGAAACAGCGGGTTTTTGCATCAAAAGATGCACATATTCGTAAATAGTTGCATATATTCATGCTTATATTTCAGTGTTGCGCCCAAAGAGCAGTATAAATGCATACATGTATGCAACTAAACAGCATTACATGCATCCTTTTATGCATATATTCAAATTTGACCTGTCAAGCATTCGCCGTTTTCAGATATTGTTGCACACATTTATGCTTCTGTACAAAATATATGCGTGCATTCATGCGCATATTCACAAGCCGTCATCCCTTTTAAATATGTTGCACACATGCATGCATATATTGCCTATAGTAGCATTCATGTATGCAACTCGTAACACATGAATCACAGTTCAACTTTGTATGCATACATGTATGCAGTTATTTGCTAATAGTTGCATACATGTATGCGTATATTGGTCCAGATTTTCAACAGAATTACACTATATAAATATATGCATGTATGTATGCTACTATAGGCAATAGTTGCATAGAAGTATGCAACTTTTTTTTTCAACTTGCGTGGACTCCTGGGATTATTTCCAGATTTTAGAATATATTTTTTATGCATGAGCGCATTTTTTTTGGGTGCAAAATGGGAAAAGGCGAAGGGGAGCAGCAGGAGGCGGAGGGGACCAAATTTTGAAAAGCGGCAGCTCATTTTTAGGGACCGGAAACTAAAGAAAAGTTAGGGTGGATGTGGCGTGAATTAAATTTGGTTTAGGGATGTGAGCCTAATTTTCACTATAATAAAAATATGATTTTTATTGTAAAACGATTTATTTCAAAACACGACTATTTATATAGTTCATATAGATGATAAAAATATGATTTTTATTATAAAACAATTTATTTCAAAACACGACTATCATTCAACACATGAATTTCTGTTCAACGAATGAATTCCTATTCAACACATGAATGTTTTCTATAGATCATATATATAAAATAAAAATGTGACTTTTATTGTAAAAGCAATTTATTTAAAACACGAATACCATTCAACACATGAGTTTCTATTCAACGAATGAATTTCTATTCAACACATGAATTTGGTTTCAACACGTGAAAATAATTTCAACAAATGAAAATAATTCTAATACATGAGTATTTCAGAAAATTTCGGTAGCATAACAGCAGGATAGTTAAAAGCGGGACCGTCCCTAGTATGGCTCCTCGCTCTACCTTAAAACCTCGCGGTTTTTGACAATGGGGATTTCATGCATCTAATTCGCACGCAAGCGAGCATGTTTTCATTCATTTCCACAATCTATTCTAATTTTGTTTTCAACCACAAATGGGTATTTTTCAACCATAGTCAATCATTCTCAACCATAAACAATTCTATCAACCATTCGCATTATTCACCAAATTTCACATCAACCAAATGATCCAAACAATATCACAACCAATAAATATCGTCCATGGTCTGTGGACGAGGGGAGTATATATATATATATTCGTATATAAATATATTTCAATTCACTTCAATTCATTTCAATGTCATTTCATCACATATATGATTTTTACAACGCATATATAACTTATACATCGAACATACAACTTATACAACGCTTATACATGAGGTGTACAACGCTTATATAACTCATACATCGACTATATAATTTATACATCGTTGTTTTCCATCGTTTATAATTTAGAAATCTCACATTGGGTTCCACTCCACCAAAAATAGCAGAAGTCTCAGAAAAATGTCTCTTTTAGAATGTAGAAGACGTCCACACGAGTCCACTGTCTCTTGTTTCACTGAATTTCGAGTTCGTATGAGAAAGTTACGAATTTATAAAGGTTGATGCCACTTTATATAATTAACAAAGTAATTAATTAAAAATAAATAAATCACCTTCTTCAAAAATCAACTGCCGACAGTCAAGCCCTACAGTTCCAACCTAGGGTTGGATTTCGCGCCGCCTATGGCCACCGTGTGTCAGATCAGAACCCTCCACGAGCTCCGCCATGTCGCCGCCTCCAAGTTGCCGGAGCACCGCCCAGTTCGAACCCTCCTCTCTCCTCAAAACTCGTGGGACTGGCGGAGCTTTGGGGCTCGATTTCGAGCCGGGTACAACATGAAAAATTGCAATACTACTATGGATTTGAAGAGCACACTTTCTTCTTGGATTTTGCTTCAAGAATTTTCTAAAACCGTTGAGTAGATGGAAAGAAAATCGAACGGGAAGTTTTGAACCTTTTTCGCCTTTGAATTGGGATGAACGGCGGCTAGGGTTTAATTTATTTATTTTTTCCTATCTTCTGATTGGTTGGGAGGATATTTATAATATATTAATTTCCAAAAATACCCCTTTATTAATACGAGCCCCAAATCCAACCCAACGATTGTCATCCCTAGATAAATACCCCCATTTCGAACACAATGGGATATATTTCGTAGGCCTATTCGACTGTTTCAGTCATTTTTTCTTCAAATTAAAATATAAAACATTCAATATTTAATTTGAACGTACATTTCAATTTGCCGGGGCCGCATACTGATTCTAAAAATTCCCGAAAAATAAATCTAGCTATGTTTTGATGATACGGTCCTAACAAAACTAGTTTCGGCGAATTCTGAGACCGTTTGAAAAATGGCCTTTTTCTGGTTGATCCAATTTAACTTTAATTGACCAAACACATTTTTCTTCGCCATGCTCACATATTAACTTCAAAAATTATGAAGTTTGAAACCTAGCAATAATTTCACATCCCGGATCCAACAAAAGTGGTTTCGTCGAATTCCGAGGTCGTCTGCAAAATGGCCATTTTCATGGGCGGTATAATCTCTATAGCGACCTTTCAGAAAATTCATTTGGCCATAACTTTTGACTCCCGCTACGAAACTTCGATTTTTCAGATTCATTAGAAAGATATTCACTAACAGATTTAAATATTTTTAGTTTCACTAGAATCCGTTTTATTTTGCACCCAGTACAGTCGGGCGAAGTTTATAATTCAAAGTAATTATATTCAATTTCAAACATCGATTCAAACTACTTTTCATCATTATTATTTAAAATATTTATTTTAAATACTTAAAATTCACAAAAATAGCCAATTTAAATTTTTTAAACTGGTTCAGATTTTTCGGGTTGTTACATTAAGAAAATATTTCAATCTATTGCAGAAATAGAAGAAATAATTTTATAAATAAAATTACAGCAAGCAATTGGTCTATAATCATCTAAACCTAAAGGGGTTTCCACTTTTGGAATCAGAGATAAAAAAGTGTGATTAGTGTTTTTTAACAACTTACCAGAATTAAAAAATTCTGATATGGAATCACACAATGGGGATTGAATTTCAAACCAATGGGTTTTATAGAATTTTGCACCAAACCCATCTGGCCCAGGACTCTTATCAATATTAGCATTAAAAATAATGTTTTTAATTTCCTTTGTTTTAACAGGAGCAGTCAAAATATTTGAACAGTTATTATTAGCAGTATATTTAAATTCAATATTAGGAAAAGAATTAAAATAACTTGAAGTATTATATAATGAGAAAAAGTAATTAATGGCCTCTTTCTCAATGAGAGAGGCTTCATTTATTATTTTGCCAGTGTTGTCTATAATTATCCTAATACCATTTCTATTTCTCCTATTAGACATTCTAGTGTAATAAAACTTGCTAGCCTCATCACCATTAGTTAACCGGTCAACCTTGGCCTTCTACTTAAGATTAACAGAGTTAATATGTGAAGCATTAACTAGGTTGGCTTGAGTATTAAAAAATGATTCAACCTTGACCTTGTCTGAGCAGTTATCATCTAAATCATTTTGAAGTTTTGCACACTCATTCCTATCACTCTTATTCCTGTTCTTGTTCCAATTTTTAAGATCTGATTTGACAATCTGCAAGGTTTTTTTGAGTTTGTATTGAGCAGTGCCAAATAAATTGTTAGACAAACTATTATGAACAAACTTCTTATAATTATCTTCATACACCCACCCATTTTTAAATCTAGAAGGAGAGTTAATTACACCACTTTTATTTTCTTTGAAAGAAATCTGAATGGGTGTATGATCACTAGAATTTTGGGGAAGTGTATTGCATTTCACATAGGAAAAAAGGTTAATGAAAATTTGGTTAAATAGAACCCTATTAAGTTTACAGTGTATATTTCTATATTGACCTGATTTTCATGTAAAGTTGTTACCATGAATTGGGGGTTCTATTAATCATGATTTTAAGATTAATTTGGCAAGCCTTTCCAATTTTTGGAAGGGGACATGGTTGCCACCTCTTTTTTTCAAAATTGTAAAATACAGTGTTAAAACCCTAAATAAAATCCAAGGGCTGTTATCAAAGTAGCTAAAGTACTCAATACAATTCCATAACTTTGTTCTATCTTCCTCAAAATTGGAAGCACATATAAATGAAATCTTTAATAGAAAACCACCCATGTTTTTAAAAATACAATGGATGTATTACAAATTAATAAAGTAATTAATAAGAGACCATATATTACGGCTATGCATAACCATAATCCTCCCATTACCTCCCATAACATTATGATTGATACAGTTCTAATTAGAGAACATTCTGTTATGCAAGTCAGCAATTTTTTGATTATTAAGCATGTGCTCAAGCAAACCTATAATACTAGGTATGTATTTATTTAAAAACTCAGAAAGGTCCAATTGCCTTTCAGGGGAATTGAGTCCCCTAACATTCCAAACAATTATATCCATATACATAATATATAAAAATATAAAATATAAAAGTAAGGATACAGTCCAAGGATATTTACCAGCTACAGTGGAGCAGTATGCTTGCTGTTATCCACCTTAATCTCCAACTGTGTGCCACTTTTTTTGAAATTGGTATGATCAGTAGCTTTGAGCTGTTTTTCCCAACTGGCATTCTAGCCAATGTATTTTTTCCTGAAGTCACGATCATTTATGTCTTCAATTGAAGTTATATTTGATAAACTTTTAGTTCTAGTCTTCTTCTTCTTTTTGAAAGTTTTTGCAGGTTTGGATGTAGTCAATGTTTAGTTTACAAAATTCTGAATATCAGATTCAGAAATAGATGAAGACTTGGCTGGTGTCAGACCATCAGTTAATAGAGAGGACTATGTGAAAATTGGATCTGCTGAGAGAAGAGAAGCACAATTTTCTATTCCTTTTTTCCATTGCATTTCTTATTTTAGAATTTGTAATAAAACTTAAGTCCTTCATATGGGAGGAGGGCTCAATGACCTGTTTCCTTATACCCCATCTGTTAATTTTTTATTGTTATTTTTTGAGATAATTTGCTCAGTCTTTTCTGAGGGTACTGAAACATTAGTATCCTCAGCATCGTTATGAGTGAACATACTCTGCAAATTTTCAGCAGAAATTGCAGATTCTTGATTATTTTGGGATGAGATATTAAGACATTTCTGAATTAATATTTGCTATTGATCGATATTTGTCTTTTCTCTAGCGAAAGATGAGGGAATATATGATGGGTCAGGAGTATTACGAAAAATGTCTTCTTAATTGTTTCCTGACGTATTGAAATCAATATTTGAGGCAGATTCTATACCTTCTTTGGGTGCTTCACTCCTTTCTTTATTGAAGTTGCAATTATTTAAAGAGTGTACAAAGCATTTATAGAATTTGCACCTATCAGGAATCAATTTATAAGTAGTTTGTTGCAAAATGATTTCCCCATCATGCATGTATAAAGATACTTCGTTGGGTAATTCTGCATCTGCGCTAATCTCGACTAAGATACGAGCATAGCTCAAACTAGTTTCCTTTGCTGTTTGTTCATCCAACTTCAAAAGGACTCCCACTATGATTGCAATGGCACTAACTGTTTCCTTATCCCAGATCCTTAAGTTTATTTCTGGTATCCTTATCCATACAGGCATCGTGCTCAATAAGTCGCGATCAAGGACTAATTTCTTGCTCCATTTCTTGAGAATGATTAACTTGCCATTAATGAAATATGGCCCTTCATTTACTAATTTCTCACAATCTTCTGACTTTGTAAATCTGATAATGAACATTGTCATGGGTAAAGATCTCAAAAGAATCGATAAGATTCCAAGTGCGAGTGGCAAAAACCCTAAAGTGATGATAGGGTGGCCTTTTACCAAAAACATAGGCTACTACCGATAAACCCCATTTCCCTTCAGTTCGATTACTAATCTCCTCGCTCACCACTATAACCCTTTCATCATTGTTGGTTTCCATCGGAGGAATGAATTTCAGGTCGAAATCTGAGCTTTGACCACCATTTTTGATCATTTCGGCCCATGATGACGACTTTGGGGCATTTGGTAGAGTGTTCTTTGTCAAATATCTTTGATCTTGAACATTCTTCCTTGAATTCTTGGGCTAGAATCTATTGCATTGGACGTAGAAATGGCTTTTTTTTGGATTTGAAGGGGTATTCACTGGTTTTACCAATCCCCTTCTGAATTTGAGCAGCGACATTCGATTTAAGATCCGGTTTTGATACTCTCTTTCGATTTTGAACAGCAATAAATCCCTCCTCATTAGTGATGAACATGGATGAAGATTGTGGAATACCAATGTTGAGGCTGGTAATAGGGGTGGAGGGGGTGGGGAAGGAGGAGAAAGACCCCTACTCTGATCAAGGTTGTCCTTAAAAATAGGATTCTTGAATGTTTTGGAGGCATCCATGGCTGCTAAGCTTTTTCAGAAAAAGAGTTTTTTATAACATAAACTTTTATATTAGACTGACTAACACTTGGTTACTTACTGCATTTAAATGATTGAGATCCTTTTTTTATTTACAAATAGAAAGTATGTAATTGAGATCCTCCTTCACCTTGAACCCACAAAGCTTTTGCCATGTGAGTTTTTTAATAACTCAAAGCTAGATTCATCTTCCCCTCCTTTACCTTGGCAAAAGATAATACCTTTCTATCCTTCTCTTTCTCCATCTTGAACCTATATGTAATTGAAGGGATAGATGTATAAATACCCTTTTCCTACTCATCCACCTTGGTAAAAACAGCTAATTTCATCTTCTCCCTTCTCTTTAGAGAAATGCTTTTCATGCTGTCTATTTACTATTAAAAAGGTTTGTAAGTGCTATTGTTATGGACGTTGATCTTTGTCTTATACAACTATTTAGAGAGTTTGTTTTGAAGTTGATTCTTTTACTTTTTATCGTTGCATTGTCCGAGCTCGAGCTCTCTGGTCATCTTTTGGGCGTTGATCGACCGTCGATGTTGTGTAAATGATTCAATTAATGTCGGCGAATTTCCCCCTTAGCATTTGGTTTGTTATGTTGATTTGATGATGAAAATTGTTCAACCAAACAAAATCCAATATAAACAAAAACCAAAAAAAAATCATTGAAATTAAACATGTTGGTTTGGTTGTTAATAAAATCTAATAGAAATAAAAATGGTTCACATTTTATGTTTGAAATATTCACTGTACTTTGAAATTATACCAAAATATTTTATTAAAGCATTATTATTTATCATTCATATGCCCACTACTTGTATTATTTACATATATATTATAAATATTTATCTTTAAGATCACTAAACTAATGTTAAAAGACATGAATCATTGTCGAAGTGGATAAAACACTTTGACATGATGCGAGATGTCATGAGTTCAAATTTCGCCTTGCAGGATTTAAGTCATCTGCCATGTAGTATGTTATGTGCTACCTAGACTTGTATATAAAGCACCCAATTTAAAAAATTAATCTAAAGATTATTATAACAGTATTAATTATAAAAGATAATAAAAGCTTGATTAGTTTGGTTAAAATGATAAATTAACTATAAAATTATGTCGATTGATTATGAAATCAATATAGTTTTCAAACCAAACCGACCAAAATTAAGTTCAGTTTGGATGCTTAAACATCTTGCTCAAAGACATGAGGGTTATCAATTCTACCTTTAATTTCGCAACTAAATTCTCTATCGGCACTCTTGCATCTTTGATTGATAGCTTTTCAAGATTAATGAGATTTAATGTGGAATGCTTCAAAGGTGATGGTGCATGTAACGACCCAGATTTTGGTCAATTAATTTTAAACATTTAATATTATTTTAAGTGTGGAGTTGATAATATAAATGGATTTTTATATTGAATTTATCGATTTAATAATCAAAAACCATTTAATTTCGAATATATTGAATTATCGTAATACGAAAATGAAATATATTTAAATTCGAAATTAATTTTGAATCGAAACAATCCAGATGATCAATATAAATTCTATTTAATTTAGAACGACAATAATAATAATTTATTTTGATGGATTTGATTGTTTTAGAATCAAAATATATTTTATCGATTTAATTTAATACGTGAAAATAGACATTTTTTCAAATGAGCTCGGATTTCAATGAAACCAATTTTATTAAATCCATAATGATTAATTATTGCTATTTTTCAAATTTTGTGTCAGTCTGAGTCAGTATGTGAGCATGCACAATTTAAATGTGTATTGACTTACAATTTAGGAATTAAAATAGCGTTTTAATTTCAAACGGTATCGGAATTCGACAAAACAAGTTCATTAGGTCCGGAAAGCCAAAATATAGTAGGACGTCAAATTTCATCGTGATTGGATTTCGTATGTGATCATATGAATTAAAAACGTTCAAAAGGGAACTGTGCGTTAATATAATTAAATATAATAATAAAATACCCTCTTTATATATTAACCCTCACACTTGGTTTCCCTACCATAAATAAAAGAGCAAAAAAATATTGAAACATCCCTAAAATCACAAACCATAATTTCCCTTCATGTAAAATCGATATAAAATTGAATCCTCAATTAAAACGAATGATTCTTAATTTGTTGCGATCGCGGAAGCGAGATCTCCAACTTGATGTACCCAATTTCGGTTTGATCTTAACCACTGAAGCTTGATTTCGGGAACAGAGCGCCTAGGGCATGACTTCACTATCGATTCTAGGAGAAATCAGGTAGATTCAATATCGCAGTGGAGCTTGTAGTGTGATTTTATGGATTTTCGTGTGAATAATAGTCACAACCTAGGGGATGTAGTGACTGGAGATGTGTTATAGAGAAGAGGGAGTTATCTCCTTTGGAGTTTGGTTTTGAATTTAGCAATGAAAATGACATCTAGTACCAGGTTTTGAACCCATTTAGGCGATGGAGGAGGATTTCGTTCATGGCAGGACACGCAAGGACATTGAAGCGCATTTTAGTTGGGGGGGGGGGGGAGTTCGACTAGTTGTAGAGGTGCTAGGAGTAAAGAGATCGCAAGGCTAAGCATAGTGGTGAAGTGGGTTCGGGTATTTCCTTATAAGCGTGAAAAGGAAAAGAAAGATTAAGGTTTAGTTAAGGCAAAATTAATTTATTTAATTTAAGTGATTAGTGATGGTTAAATTAAAAGGAAAAAAATAAATGTATACAAGTTTATAATGCATCTATTTTCTTCATACGAAATTAAACAAAGTAAGTTAGAATCATTGTTGTAGACCTTAAAAATCTGGTATTTATTTGGAGTCGATCAGAGTTGGCTGGAATTTAATTTTAATCGAATGGTATTCGATTTAATTTAAATTAGGTTATTTGGAAAATTAAAAATCAAGGTGAGTAAACTCACTCTCTGGTTCATTTATAATTTATTATAAACAAATTTTTATTTAGTATATAATTTTTATATGCTGTTTGTTGGTTATTTGGATGCATTATAAATTATTTATCAATTACCGCTATTATATGCATATTAGTTATATTTAGGCTTGGTAGTTGGATTTTCCCGCTGTAATATTAGTGGATGAGACCCTATGTGCCCTACAATATATATAGTGGACGACCTTCTATACCGTGATATCCTGCCTTGAAGCAAGATTGGTATTATTTGTGTTGTCTAACATCTGTGGATGCAGGAAAAATAGGTTGGAGGAATCCAACTGGATTCCTCAACAATTTTATAGTTTGTTCCCATATATAGTGTTATATGATATGATAAATAACATGTGATTGATTATTGGGTGTTTTGAATGTTTGAATAACACTGGCCCTAAATATTTATAATGTCTCGCCTTTTTGACCACTTAAAATCGGTAGTTAAACCAACTTAAAACGTTCAAACTGACGGATCATTATTTAGATTACAGAGTTTAAAACAAAATCAACATAGAAAATATAGAATAAATAGATAACACAATATTGAACAACGAAATAAACATTTATATATTAATTAGAATTTTTGATACAAAAATTTTCTATACACCGGAATATAAAAACAATTTGAATATAAGAAAAATCTTTACTATTTTAAATCTTTAGAGCGTGCATGTCTTCGGAATTCCCCAGCTTCTCCTTTCTTCGATTCTTAGGTCGTAAACCCTGAATCTGTAACGCTCTGGTCTGACCCGAGCTTTTCATGTAGAAACACAAAACACTCGAGTCAGGATTAATCATTGTTCAAGTAAATTAACTTCAGTATTGACTTGACATAATAATTAATCCTAACATCAAATATATCATATGCACATGTGTAGTTTCTGTCCAATATCAAGTATAATATGTGTGTATATCAATTTTTATTTCAGGGACAAATGGTCACGGAAGCCTGCACATACACACGTATACAGGTACGCGTGTGCACTGCCCCAACATCCCATGAACAAACGCATATGCGAGGCGGATCATAAAAATCAAGACAGTTAACAATAGTACAAGCACACTACCAAATAGAGCATGACCCACATCCTCTCATGTGTACACAAGAAGAAAAGGTGCCAGTATATACCTATAGGGATTGCGTAACCAATTCATAGATAATGTCAAAGAAAGGCCTAGTAGCAAGAATATGTTTAAGGTAAAATTATGACCACAAATATAGGGATATGTCCATATTTTCTTCAAATATTATAAGTATATGAAACGACCCGAACTTCCCCGGTAAGGAAAGCCCGGATTAAGTTGAGGACAAGCCACATTAGAACGCAGACAGAAGAACATTTCATTGTTAATTACAACAATTCATCAGATTACAAGAATATACAGAGTATAAATGAATATTACACAGAAAATGTTAGAGGTTTAAACCACATTTAAATACATCGCAGCGGAAATAATACAAAACACAACTAGAAGAGATATACGGATACAGAGTTTTCCGGATATCGTTCCAGCTGTAAGCCAGGATCCTGTGAATATAAATCTGCAAAACCAAAACTACTAGTTGCCCGTGTCAAAATAAGGGCACCCAGAGTTTAGGTTAAAACAATAAACTCCAGGTCAGTCATGTGACTGGTGTGAGAACAAAAACAGTTATTAATCTTTATTTTAAAGTTAGGTAAATCAAGGGACCATGCCGTATAACACGGAACGGGTTTCCTCCCAAGAATACCAGTGCATAAACAAACAGCGCAATGCTAAATAAAGAAGAATGAAGCTATTATAAGACCCAGGTCCCATCACACAATGCAACGCAAGCCGGAGGATAGGGTTTTTACCTTATAATAGCCAAAGAATGCTTGATACGCTAAATTTCATGTTTTTAATTCTTAATCAGACTCCAACCGTAAATTAGTAAGAGAACGATTCCCTAAGTATTAACCCCGAAGGCCGAAACCAACATCAGACTAATACCCAGGAAACCACGCATCTTAGCTCGTTTCCAGTTAGTTTCTGATTTTATATACAATCATAAATATCAATCATAGGCGGCATAAGCGCCCCATCCCACTATGTCTCCATACTAGGCTATACGGTTAAAACCGCAATTGGCACGTATTGGAAATTGGATTTCCGTCTGTGAACCGAGGCAAAAGATAGTCCGTTACCGATTCGAGATGCTCTAGTCTGCCCCTCAGGCAAGTACTTAGTCAAGCCTTTGGATCGTCAGGGCCGGTCCACCGATGTGGATTCAAAATCCTGAACAATGCGTTTCCCCGCCCTTTGGGGCGTAAATGGGCCAACGAATGACTCCATCGGCTTCACATAGTCACTGGTATATCCGAGGCGTCTCGCAATAGCAACAACCACATAAGTCAAACTCGTCAGGGCGTGTAAAACCACTGACTCCACTTCTAACTAGAAAGAAACGCACGTCCTCCCTGATGTCCTCTCCCGTTTCTGGTTCACAACCGGGGTGTGAGGCTCGCGAATTAACACTGCACAAAGTTGTGCCACACAAGCTATGCTTTGATCATCAACCACAAGACTCTGCTTTTCAACAGAAGCCTTGATCCTTTGTATCTTAGCATGCCACATAGGCAAATCACTTCATGCAACCGATATCCATCAATCACACAGAATGATATCCAATGTCAGACACACAGTCCATTTACAAGTCCGTTCTGGGTCTGAACGAAACCGGAGGCACCTTGTACCTCGTACATCCATCGATCTCCAAGTACGTCTGGACGACCACTAACTGATTCCCTCCTCTTGGGTGTACGACCCAATCAAGCTCACCAGTAATCACCCAAATGACGTGAAGACCTCCGGTCTTCGACCACCGTCTTCATCTTCGACTTATCGTCATATCAGTTATTCAGAATGGGATAAACCCGGTCTTTCCGAATAACTCGCATATATAATAAACAAGTGTTACACAAACACAACATACGCCTCATTCCAATTCATCAGTCACTAATCGTAAATTAGCAAGAGAACAATTCCCCAAATATTAATCCCGAAGGCCGAAACCAATATCATATCAATACCCAGGAAACCATTCAACTTAACTAACCTCTAGTTAGTTTCTAAATTTCACATTCTTAGGGAAAGGATCCCATTAATTTTATCAAAGATAAATTCTTCTAAATTTATTCTTTAATCTTGTTCTGAACATCAATTCAAACTAGTCGAGATTAGCGAACCACACCAAAGTAATCATTTATTCTATTTCCCAATCCCAACCTATTCATCCCATGAAGTAAAACTAGTAATACTTCATATCTAACAGCACGGTGTTATCGGTAAATTCAATTACCATTTCACGTTCAAATCTAATTAAAGATTAAACTATTGCCTGGAGCGAAACTGGTGATACTCCATTCTCGATCTTTTCAATCTAATTAAAGATTCATTAAAACTCCACTTAGTTTTAATCTTTAACTGGGTTAAAGAATCAATGTTCTTTAAAACACGGTTCACGATAAACCCAAAATCACATTCCATTTCAATCAGTCCCTAACCGTAAATTGGCAAGTGAGCAATTCCCTAAGTATTAACCCCCTAGGCCGAAACTAACATCAGATCAATACCCAAGAAACCATTCAACTTAACTAATCTCTAGTTAGTTTCTGATTTTCTTAACTCCGTTGGGTCTAAGAACAATATTATTGAAGATACCGTTCACGACAACCCAAAATCACATTCCATTAATTATCGGGTTAAAGAACAAGTGTTATTTAAAACACCGTTCACGATAAACCCAAAAATCAATTCAAATTCAATTCCAATTAAATACCATTTAATTGGTACACTTCATTAAATCTAAATAAAAAGATTTAATCTTTTTCTCAGCTGGGCTTAAGAACAGTGTTAATGAAGACACCATTCACGACAAACCCAAATGACATTTGATATTAAATACAAGGCTCTGAATAGAAAATATATCAGCTTATATTCAATATCAAATTCTATGACCAACAGATATCGTATTGGAAATAACGATATAAATATATCTTTCAAATTTCCATAACAATATCTGTACAATCACGAAATCCAACATCGAAATATTCCAAAGACAATTTCGATTCAAATCCATTCCAATTCAATTATTGGAAATTCGGGTTTCTTTTAAAACCATTTCAAATCCAATTTATTTATTTAAAAATAAATAAATTATTATTCTAATTCAAAATTAGTTCATTTCAATAAAAATCTATTTTTATCTTTCCAAATATGGAGTTTTTCATCCCAATTCTTCACAAATCATTTCTTATGATTTTACACAAATTATTACTATTTTTAATAATTTTATCAAGGCCCGCACAATCGATTTCCATCAACGGCCATCGAACTGCATTTACAACGACCTTTTCCCAATTTGATTTGGACATAATTCCAAATTCAACCGTTAGATTTCAAATTTCTAATATCCGTTAGAAAGCTCTTTTCGATACGAACCCAATGGTTCCGGTTTTAGGAGAATCCGACGGTCGTATCTCCCGTAATATCCGTTCGAAGTCAATGGTCAAAATTCGCGAACTGTCGCGGCGCGGTGCGTTCTATTCAGGCCATTATATTATATATATATTATATATAATATATACTTCGTCGATTTCCTTTCAAAAAATATTTTATGAATCATTTTAAATTCGTTTTCAAAATGATTTCAACTTCATATTCAAATTCAAATCAAAACTGAATCTTTCCAATATAAATTCGTTTTAAATTCATTTCAACTCGATTTCAATTCAAATCAATTTTAGTTCAATTTCAATACGTTTTAAATTCAATTCAAAAAGATTTCAATTCTAATTCAATCTAATTCGAATTTCATTTTTTTTTCAATTTAATTCGAATTTCAATTCATTTCAGTTTAATTCGAATTTCAATTCAATTCAATTTAATTCGAATTTCAATTCTTTTCAATTTAATTCGAATTTCAATTCATTTCAATCTAATTCGAATTTCAATTCATTTCAAAATATCATATTTTGAAATCACTTTCGATATTCATTATAAAATGAATAAAATCGATATAAATATCAAAATGGCGTCAATCTAATCAACACGGCTTCATATATTTCTATTTTCAAATATTCTATTTCAATTATTTCTTTTTTCAAATATTTCTATTCAAAACTGGAATGAGGCCCAATCAATTACCATATAATGTTAATTATATGGATTTTCTACAACACATGTATAAAATAACAACGATAAATAATCAACCATCGTCCAGAGTGCATTCTACACTGTATAAGCATCAAATATAAATATTTAACGCTTACAACAGCCCATCAATCAATCGATCGACATACAACTAATTATTGGGATTAGTGTATGTCATATGTCATCCCAATACCCATGTGGGGTTTTCAAACAATCAAACACAGATTTTATTTGTGCAGTTGGGCGATGTGTAAAATTTATCGTCCCAATCCATATCAGTCAAATGTGTGTGTGTATATAAACAAATCATCCGATTTGTTTATATTTATTTATTTCATTTCATATACACGTTAAAAATTCTATTTTCAACTATAAAATATTTTTAACTATATAAATATTTTATTTCAATTCACATCACATCACACAATCAACTACACATCAAAATCAAACAAACAAGCATACAAGCCATCCATGGTTTTTGGACGATGGGTGTCGGGTGCTACTAAACACTGTCTGCATCCTAGTATATATTTTTAACTAGAAAACGAGATTTAAAGTGAGAAGTTCTCACTGAAAGCTAAACCAAACGCCTCGACTTTTCTTGTGTAGAAATCTTCGTCGTGTTCGCCTTTTGTCACTTTCATTGTCCGTAGCCACTACATATATAAAAATCACAATTTTATATTGTTGCTATTTATATAAAAATCATATTTTTATAATCACTCTCTATGGATAAAAATCACATTTTTATACCGCTACTATATAGATAAAAATTCTATTTTTACACCGCTACTATATAGATAAAAATTCTTTTTTTTTCCCGCTACTATATAGATAACAATTATATTTTTTTACTGCTACTATATAGATAACAATTATATTTTTACCTCGTTAGTAATATAATAAAAAATATATTTTTATTACTCTACATGAATAAAAATCATATCTTTATTCTTCCGATGATATAAAAATCATATTTTTAAAACCTCTGCTACATATGTAAAAAATCACTCCTTTACAGCGCTACTTCTATGATAAAAAATATATTTTTATATTGCTCTTCTCCAAATAAAGATTCAAACTTTTCTAATATAAAAATTTAGTTTTTTAACGATATAAAAATCCAGTTTTTAACCATATAAGAATTCAGTTTTTAACCACTAATCAACATCAGTTTTTATATATAACTAAAAGGAGAGAAATAGAAAGAAAACGAAAGAGAAATAAATAAAAAAAACTTACAACGGGGGGGGGGGGGGTGTCAATGGCGTCGCGGTGGTCGGAGGGGAGGGCTGCGCTGCGGTCTCCGGCGAGGTGGTCTTCGCTGGTTGCTGGAGGGGGGGGGGGGTCGCGGTTGTGCTTGACGATGAGGGGGGTGCGGGTTTCGTGGATCGAGAAGGGGAGCGGAACGGGAGGAGAAATGGAAGGAGGAAGAGGGGGGCGGCCTAGCTCCGGCGGCGGTGCGCCAGCGGGGGGAGCGGCGGCTGCTCCTCCCCTTCCTTCTCCTTTTTTTAAATTTTCGATTGTCAAATGATTTTGAACGGGGGGGGGGGGGGGGGCTAAAGGGTTAAGGAGATGGAAGTTTTTATTTTATTATTTAATTATTTCAAAAAGGTACCCTTTTATTTTGACCTCAAAATCAAACCCACCGACTGTCGTCCACAGCTAATTTCCCCCATTCCGAACACAATGGGATATGTATCGTCAAAATCGACCTATAACTCTGTATATTGAATTTGAACGCACATTTCAATTTACCGGGGCCACATACGAACTCTAAAAATTCCCGAAAAATATTTTCTAGCTACGTATTGACGATACGATCCTAACAAAATTAGTCTGGTCGAATTCTGAGACCGTCTGAAAAATGGCCATTTTCCAGTCGATTAAAATCAGCTAAAACTGGTCAAACGCGTTTTCCTTTGCCACACTCACATATTGATTCAGAAAATTATGAATTTTGAAACCTAGCAATAATTTGACATCGCGGATCCAACAAAAGTGGTTTCGTCGAAAACCTAGGTCATTTGCAAAATGGCCATTTTTAAGGGCCAGAATTCCATAGCGACTAATCTGAATTTTCAACTGGGCATAACTTTTTATCCCCGCTATGAAATTTTAATTTTTTGGATTCATTGGAAAGATATTATCAATTAGATTCTAATATTTTTGGTATCACTAAAATCCGGTTTATTTTGCACCCGGTTCATTTATTTGAAATTTGAAATCAAATTATCGAACTACCGCGCCATTTTCTATTCCTTTTATAATTATAATTAAATAATTATATTCTAACGACGATCTATTAAATATATACGTTCGAATTCTATTCAAAATAAATTTCTCGTTGTTATTATTTAAAATAATTCATTTTAAATAATCAAAATTCGCTAAAATTGCCAAAATAAAAATTTTAAATTGGCTCAGATTTTCGGGTTATTACAATCTCTCCCACTTAAAACTTTTCATCCCCGAAAAGGAACGAAGCCGAAAGTTGTTTAACAAATCAACTCAACTTCCATTATTTTCACTACGGCTTAAGTTCTTCAACTTTTCAGTTTCTAAGAACTTTTCAAAATTTTCAAATTTTTTTGGCTAACACCCTAAATTTTCAAAAAATTTCGCCATAACCTCCCCTGCACCGGGGACTTCAGGATATTTCATATAGCCTCCCATGGCCTTCTTCAATCCAAAAGAAAATGAAAAAGCCAAGCGGTTAGCCAATCCGCTCACAAAATCATCCAAACCCAAGGAAATACAACAAACATGTACCTATTTGTCGGGCAAACAATTTTATTCCTCTTCTATAGCCTCCTTGCTATGACATGTTCAATGTAAGTACATGTATATGCATGCAAATGCGACAAATTTCCAATACAACTCACTATTTGATCAATTTGGCTAAAGTTTCAACATTTTAATTAATCAAACAATAATCAAACAACACAATCAGCAATCAATTAGTTGATTATCATTTCAGATTCATAACTTTGATATATAGTCAAAAAATCAGATTTTTGATGTCAAATCACAACAATAAGTCCTATCTAATGGTTCTCACACCAGTCTAAGGGAAATATATTTCACACCTTCGTCACCCGAATATAAATTCTGACGATGATATATCAATCATCATAATCAACCCTGGGCGAACAGAGTGTAATTCTATATCTACCCAATATATTAAAACTTCGAATACACGTGGATCAGACGTATACGCAAAATCTTTATATACTAGACTGTCCAAATTCAAAACAAAATAAATTATTCAAAAACATATAATACGATTTAAATTTCAAAACATTTTTTTTTCTTTTTGTATTTCAAAAATATACTCTTCACACTCGTTCTAGGATACTACTGATCCCATCTCTAACGAGTCATTCCCATTGGATATTACTAATCCAATTTCTGATGAATTCTTTTGTTTGGTTCTAACGTGTCTTATTCTCTGAGCTTTGTAAACCAAAGCTCTGATACCACGATGAAACGACCCGAACTTCCCCAGTAATGGAAGCCCGGATTGAATTGAGGACAAGCCACATCAGAACGCAGACAAAAGAACATTTCATTGTTAATTACAACAATTCATCAAATTACAAGAATATACAGAGTATAAATGAATATTACACAGAAAATATCAGAGATTTAAACCATATTTAAATACATCGCAGTGGAAATAATACAAAACACAACTAGAATAGATATACGGATACAGAGCTTTCCGGATATAGTTCCAGCTGTAAGGCAGGATCCTATGAATATAAATATGCAAAACCAAAACTACTAGCTACCCGTGTCAAAATAAGGGCACCCAGAGTTTAGGTTAAAACAATAAACTCCAAGTCAGTCATGTGACTGGTGTGAGAACTAAAACAGTTATTAATCTTTATTTTAAAGTAAGGTAAATCAAGGGACCACGCCGTATAACATGGAATGGATTTCCTCCCAAGAAAACCAGTGCATAAAACAAACAGCGCAATGCTAAATAAAGAAGAATGAAGCTATTATAAGACCCATGTCCCATCACACAATGCAACGCAAGCCGAAGGATAGGGTTTTTGCCTTATAATAGCCAAAGAATGCTTGATATGCTAAATTTCATGTTTTTAATTCTTAATCAGACTCCAACCGTAAATTAGTAAGAGAACGATTCCCTAAGTATTAACCCTGAAGGCCGAAACCAACATCATACTAATACCCAGGAAACCACCCATCTTAGCTCGTTTCCAGTTAGTTTCTGATTTTATATACAATCATAAATATCAATCATAGGCGGCATAAGCGCCCCATCCCACTATGTCGCCATACTTGGCTCTACAATCAAAACCACAATTGTCACGTATTGGAAATTGGATTTTCGTCTGTGAACCGAGGCAAAAGATAGTCCTTTACCGATTCGAGATGCTCTAGTCCGCCCCTCAGGCAAGTACTCAGCCAAGCCTTTGGATCATCAGGGCCGGTTCACCAATGTGGATTAAAATGCCTGAACACTGCGTTTCCCCGCCCTTTGGGGCGTAAATGAGCCAACGAATGACTCCATCGGCTTCACATAGTCACCGGTATATCCGAGGCGCCTCGCAACAGCAACAACCACATAAGTCAAACTCGTCAGGGCGTGTAAAACCACTGACGCCACTTCTAACTAGAAAGAAACGCATGTCCTCCCTGATGTCCTCTCCCATTTCTGGTTCACAACTGGGGTGTGAGGCTCGCGAATTAACGCTACACAAAGCTGTGCCACACAGGCTATGTTTTGATCATCAACCACAAGACTTTGCTTTTCAATAGAAGCCTTAATCATTTGCAGCTTAGCATGCCACACAAGAAAATCACTCCATGCAACCGATATGCATCAATCACATAGAATGATATCCAATGTCAGACACACAGTCCATTTACAAGTCCGTTCTAGGTCTGAACGAAACCAGAGGCACCTTGTACCTCGCACATCTATCGATCTCCAAGTACGTCTGGACGACCACTAACTGATTCCCAAATCTAAATAAAAAGATTTAATCTTTTTCTCAACTGGGCTTAAGAACAGTGTTAATGAAGGCACTATTCCCGACAAACCCAAATCACATTTGATATTAAATACAAGGCTCTGAATAGAAAATATATTGGCTTATATTCAATATCTAATTCTACGACCAACAGATATCGTATTGGAAATAACGATATAAATATATCTTTCAAATTTCCATAACAATATCTATATAATCACGAAATCCAACATTGAAATATTCCAAAGACAATTTCAATTCAAATCCATTCCAATTCAATTATTGGAAATTCGGGTTTCTTTTAAAACCATTTCAAATCCAATTTATTTATTTAAAAATAAATAAATTATTATTCTAATTCAAAATTAGTTCATTTCGATAAAAATCTATTTTTATCTTTTAAAATATGGAGTTTTTCATCCCAATTATTCACAAATCATTTCTTATGATTTTACACAAATTATTACTATTTTTAATAATTTTATCAAGGCCCGTACAATCGATTTATATAAACGGCCGTCGAACTGCACTTACAGCGACCTTTTCCCAATTTGATTTGGACATAATTCCAAATCCAATCGTTAGATTTCAAATTTCTAATATATGTTAGAAAGCTCTTTTCGATATGAATCCAATGGTTCCGGTTTTAGGAGAATCCGACGGTCGTATCTCACGTAATATCCGTTCGAAGTCAATGGTCAAAATTCGCGAACTGCAGCGGCGCGACGCGTTCTATTTAGGCCATTATATTATATATATAAAATATATACTTCATCTATTTCCTTTTAAAACTTATTTTATAAATCGTTTTAAATTCGTTTTCAAAACGATTTCAACTTCAAATTCAAATTCAAATCAAAATTGAATCTTTCCAATATAAATTCGTTTTAAATTCATTTCAACTCGATTTCAGTTCAAATCAATTTCAGTTCAATTTCAGTACGTTTTAAATTCAATTCAAAACGATTTCAATTCTATTTCAATCTAATTCGAATTTCAATTCTTTTTAGTTTAATTCGAATTTCAATTCATTTCAGTTTAATTCGAATTTCAATTCAGTTCAATTTAATTCGAATTTCAATTCTTTTCAATTTAATTCGAATTTCAATTCATTTCAATTTAATTCGAATTTCAATTCATTTCAAAATATCAGATTTTGAAATCACTTTTGATATTCATTATAAAATGAATAAATCGATATAAATATCGTTCACGTCAAAATGGCGTCAATCTAATCAACACGGCTTCATATATTTCTATTTTCAAATATTCTATTTCAAATATTTCTTTTTCAAATGTTTCTATTCAAAACTAGAATGAGGCCCAATCAATTACCATATAATGTTAATTATATGGATTTTCTACAACACATGTATAAAATAACAACGATAAATAATCAACCATCATCCAGAGTGCATTCTACACTGTAAAGCATCAAATATAAATATTTAACGCTTACAACAGCCCGTCAATCAATCGATCGACATACAACTAATTATTGGGATTAGTGTATGTCATATATCATCCCAATACCCGTGTGGAGTTTTCAAACAATCAAACACAAATTTTATTTGTGCAGTTGGGCGATGTGTAAAATTTATCGTCTCAATCCATATCAGTCAAATGTGTGTGTATATAAACAAATCGTCCGATTTGTTTATATTTATTTATTTCATTTCATATACACGTTAAAAATTCAAATTCTATTTTCAACTATAAAATATTTTTAACTATATAAATATTTTATTTCAATTCACATCACATCACACAATCAACTACACATCAAAATCAAACAAACAAGCATACAAGCCGTCCATGGTCTGTGGACGACGGGTGTCGGGTGCTACTAAACACCGTCTGCATCCTAGTATATATTTTTAACTAGAAAACGAGATTTAAAGTGAGAAGTTCTCATCGAAAGCTAAACCAAATGCCTCGACTTTTCTTGTGTAGAAATCTTCATCGTGTTCGCCTTTTGTCACTTTCATTGTCCGTAGCCACTACATATATAAAAATCACATTTTTATATTGTTGCTATTTATATAAAATTCACATTTTTATAATCGCTCTCTATGGATAAAAATCACATTTTTATACCGCTACTATATAGATAAAAATTCTATTTTTACACCGCTACTATATAGATAAAAATTCTATTTTTTTCCCGCTATTATATAGATAACAATTATTATTTTTTTACCACTACTATATAGATAACAATTATATTTTTACCTCATTAGTAATATAATAAAAATTATATTTTTATTACTCTACATGAATAAAAATCATATCTTTATTCTTCCTATGATATAAAAATCATATTTTTAAAACCTCTGCTACATATATAAAAAATCACTTCTTTACAACGCTACTTCTATGATAAAAATTATATTTTTATATTGCTCTTCTCCCAATAAAGATTCAAACTTTTCTAATATAAAAATTCAGTTTTTTAACCATATAAAAATTCAGTTTTTAACCATATAAGAATTCAGTTTTTAACCACTAATCAACATCAGTTTTTATATATAACTAAAAGGAGAGAAGAAGAAAGAAAACGAAAGAGAAATAAATAAATAAAACAAATTAAAAAAACTTACAGCGTGGGGGGGTCAATGGCGTCGCGGTGGTCGGAGGGGAGGGCTGCGCTGCGATCTCTGGCGAGGTGGTCTTCGCTGGTTGCTGGAGGTTGGGGGGGTGTCGCGGCTGAGCTTGACGATGAGGGGGGGGGTGCAGGTTTCGTGGATCAAGAAGGGGAGCGGATCAGGAGGAGAAAGGGAAGGAGGAAGAGAGGGGGGCGGCCTAGCTCCGGCGGCGGCGCGCCAGTGGGAGGAGCGGCGACTGCTCCTCCCCTTCCTTCTCCTTTTTTTATTTTCGATTATCAAATGATTTTGAATGGGGGGGGGGGGGCTGAAGGGTTAAGGAGATGGAAGGTTTTATTTTTTATTTTTTATTTAATTATTTCAAAAAGGTACCCTTTTATTTTGACCTCAAAATCAAACCCACCGACTATCGTCCATAACTAATTACCCCCATTCCGATCACAATGGGATATGTATCGTAAGCTGATTCGATCGTTTCGATCAGTTTTCATCAAAATCAACCTATAACTCTATATATTGAACTTGAACGCACATTTCAATTTACCGGGGCCATATACGAACTCTAAAAATTCTCAAAAAATATTTTCTAGCTTCGTATTGATGATATGGTCCTAACAAAATTAGTTTCGTCGAATTTTGAGATTGTCTGAAAAATGGCCATTTTCCAGTCGATTAAAATCAACTGGAACTGGTCAAACGCGTTTTCCTTTGCCACGCTCACGTATTGATTCAGAAAATTATGAATTTTGAAACCTAGCAATAATTTGACATCGCGGATCCAACAAAAGTGGTTTCGTCAAAAACCGAGGTCGTTTGCAAAATGGCCATTTTTAAGGGCAAGAATTCCATAGCGACTAATCTGAATTTTTAACTGGGCATAACTTTTTATCCCCGCTATGAAATTTCAATTTTTCGGATTTGTTGGAAAGATATTATCAATTAGATTCTAATATTTTAGGTTTCACTAAAATCCGGTTTATTTTGCACCTGGTACATTCATTTGAAATTTGAAATCGAATTATCAAACTACCGCGCCATTTTCTATTCCTTTTATAATTATAATTAAATAATTATATTCTAACGACGAATTATTAAATATATACGTTCGAATTCTATTCAAAATAAATTTCTCGTCGTTATTATTTAAAATAATTCATTTTAAATAATCAAAATTCGCTAAAATTGCCAAAATAAACATTTTAAATTGGCTCAGATTTCCGGGTTATTACATAAGTCCAAACGAATAAATGCATCAACAAAATGCTTAACTTGGCTGGCTCAGTGGATGCATAAGTGGCTTATCACAGGAAATTACAACTTGCATCCGCACAAGTGAACAAGACCTATGACAGTCAAGTGTAACAAGGTAGGGGATGAAGATATGAGCATTAGCATAAAAACATTTCCTAGTTTTCATAAAGCAAGCGAACCTCTACATGTTAATGTGGAGCAAGCTGTTAGGGAATGCAGAATGGATCGTTAAGGCAAAACAAACACTAGAGGGGAAGGTGAATAGTGTTTATGAGAATTTAAACAAAATATAAAACTTATGTGGACTGGATGGGATGAATCAAATACCATAAACACAATCACAACACAGATTCAAACACATATACAAAATAAACAGAAATAAAGATGCAGAAAAGGAAAGAACACACCGAATTTTATACTGGTTAGGATTGCTTCTACGTCCAATCCCGCACAACGCTGGATTGTGAAGAGTTTATTACTATTCCAATAGTCAAGTGCAACTTTCTTGATTTCACGGCTATAAGGGATACCACCGATTAGTACTTTCTTGTTTTCTCGGCTACAAGGAAACACCGATTCCTACTTCCTTGATTTCACGGCTACAAGGAACACACTGATTCCTACTTGATTCAACCCAAAAAACGTTTACTCAACCCAAACAATTACAAACAGCCCTATAACTCTTCAATAGCACTTGATTCATAGAGAGATGAGAAGGGAGTGTTGAGAGAAGAAGTTTGGTCAAAACGGAATTGAATTCGGTGGAGTATAAGTGTAGAAATCATAAAAATGATTAAGAATAATTATATAATGAAAGAGGATGAAAGTGGAGAAGAAGATATGATTAATAATTTGGTTTTAACCCCTTTTTATAGAATGTGAAAGTTTGCAACGGTTCTGAATCGTTTCAAATAGTGAAAAGACACTTCCTTTCATAATTGAAAAAAGTGACAGTTATATGTCGACATGGTATTTTTGGTATGTCGACATACCCTAGTGTAATTTTGTATTTTAAAGTATTTTTCAAATGTTTTGATATGAAAATTATTCTGGAAATTCTTGAGTAAAATTCTAGTGTTGTAAATTAATATTATATAGTAGAAAATCATATGAAAACATAAATTTAAACTATATAAATATATTTATAACATTATAAGATTTTAAACTATATAAATATATAAAGTATAAGAATATAAATATAAAATTTACGTTTTGAAAAACAAAGAAGAATAAGGAAGGAAAAAGAATAGAAAATAAGATAGAGAGGATTGAGGATAGAATTGAAAATCAGAATTTGAAAATTAGAATTAGAATTTGAACCTGGAATGCTATTTAGAGTCTTACAAAATCTGGACTCTATAACTATATTAACCTTGAACTCTTGAACTCTTGAAATCTTGAATTCTCAAGAGTCTTGAAATTTCTCTGAACTTTGAATCTCTATCATCTTTAAAACTGTGCAGTCTTCAGTAATATTTCCTATATATAAATCCTGCATATGTGTATATATATGTATATTCTATACAAAAGTGTTAGTATATATTTTATAATCAATTAATATTGAAATAAGGTTGTTGTCATCAAAACTCCATTCTCCAACAATCTCCCCCTTTTTGATGATGACAACCTTAGTTTATAAAATATCATACCTATATATACCTATTGATGATGACCCTTCAAATACTCCCCCTGTCTATATGGTTCGCATAAACTATGTCTATATTTTATAATTTCTCCCCCTTTGGCATTATCAAAAAGAAATTCTAAAAACTACTCCCTCGAAATCCTACAACTATCTAAATAATTCCTATACTAAAGTTAAGTACTCCCCCTGAGTCCTAAATCTATAGTCATAAAATACTCCCCCTAAATTTATGCCTATATAATATCCTAATTCTAAATATAATTTAACCTAAATCTATAACTACACTAGTCTAATAACCTTAATAGAAGGATAGTAAACTAAGCAAATCAATCAATTCAAATAAATAAGCAAACAATTTAAACAAACAATCATTTCAAACAAGCAATTCAAACAATCAAATTAAGCAATTAATTCAACCAAAGTATTCTGGAACCTTTAACTAATCCTTAGAAACTCTAAAACTCCCCTTTAATTTAATACAAGACTTAACCTATCCTTTATTCTAATTCCCTTTAAACTATAATAAGACTTTAATTTAGATTAAGAAATAATTCTATGATATAAGTTAAAATGCATAAGTATATTCATAACACACCACTAATGAAATTCAACCATGTCAAACAAGTCAATCAAGTTATTTATGTCAAACAAATCAATTAAGTCAAACAACTCAGCCAAGTCAATTAAGTCAAACAATTCAACCAAGTCAATTAAGTCAAACAATTCAACCAAGTCAATCAAAGTAAATATGTTAAGTGTTTAATTAATTATTCTATAAATTTCTAAGATAATAATTCCCTATATAGTATGTTTGTTATGAGGAGTTAAAGTTAACATGTAATGCATTGTGTTGGTAATAATGTAGTATGACATATGAAAAACTATATGAAGTGGTATATTGAATGAAATGCAACTTGTGATGTAACTGATTTGAGATGCACTTTAATGATGTATGATATGAAATAAGATGTATAATAATAGCATGCAGAATGATTCAGTGATAATATCTATTTAGGTAAAATTTATTCAAAGTATTATCTAACTATTATAAGTTATTTGAATCAAACAAAGATAATGTTAATTTCTAGACTTAGGTTAATTATATTAATGAAATTGATTAAAAGAATATTAATGATAAGAGTTTAAAAAAATAGTTTGTGATAAATAGTAAAATATTTAGAAAAATCATGAAGTTAAATAATATTAGCAGGGTAAATATTGAAAAAAATAGAAGATCTTTCTAAAGAGAATATGAAAAAAGTAAGTTATATAAACATATATTCATATGTACATATAAAACTAATTTAAAAAGAACTTAAAATTTAATTTATGAGATATATATCAATATTTTGATACAAAAAAAATTTTAATTTAAACTATAGAAATCAAAACATATTTATTTGCTAAAAAACCATTTATATTTTATAAGAAATCTATAGATATAAAAACATTATAAAGTAATCTATAAAACTTCTTATATTTAAACTACTTAAAAAAATCATTTATATATATATTTATATTAAGTTAAATATACAAGTTTTATAAATATTAATAGGAAGTCAAAATAAGTATTAGTTACAAATAGTATTTGTGATAATGTAACCCATAATTGTTATGAAATCATAAGAATAATATATAAGTTAAACTATGCATGTTTAAACTATATAAAAGATGAATAAATAAATATTTTATAACAATATCAAAATTATATTAACTTTGCATATCATATTAACATGTTTATATAATTTTATTAAATTATATATTTTAATATATATATTTTAAAATAAGATACAAGAAAATAAGTGGGCAAACAAAGTTAATAACTAGAGTTTGAATTGGCATTTTCTAATTAAAAAAATGAAGGGCAGTTTGAAAGTTTAAAATTTTGAAATTCAAATTTTGAATTTCATTATGTCGACATGACTATTTATGTATGTCAACATACATGTGGAAACTAAAAAAACATACTATTTTTACTTCTTGGTTTTATATTATCGATTTATATTTCATGTAACACCCCAAATTTTCAACAACATTAAAGAGAATAAATTAAATAATAATTAATTTAATGTTCAGAATTAGAGGAAACGGACTCCAGCATTGCATCCGTCTTGAAATTCTGGTCGAGATAGACGTTTGGTTTTGTAAAACGAACACCGTATGAAGAAGTTATGAGAGTTTTAAGTTTGTATAGGCATAGAAATATTTTATATATACGCATGAGTCAGAGGTGAGTTAGAATCCTGTCCAGAGGATTCAAATTCAAAAAATTCCTCTAAGCGGAAAAATACCCGCTCTAGGGGGTCGAACCCCCTAGAGGGGTGTCGACCCACCCACAGGGGTGTCGACACCGCTAGGGCTGAGGTGGCACTCGGTTTTAGGGGGTGTGGCAGTTATATATATGTGTCATATTTCTCGTATTCTTTTCATTGGGAGCCATGGAGTCCATATGCTGCTGGAGTGTGAACTGAACCATTTCTACAACAACATATTCTACAAATCCAATTCAGAAATTCTTGATCCGTTCTTCCTAAATTCTCTAAACCTAGCGCTATGAGTTTCTAGATTACTTTTAGGTTTAGATAAATAAAAGTATGCTTTGATAGATAATGAATTGGATATGTTGTAAAGTATGATTCTGTGTTAATATAAAATTCTATCCTATGTCATGATAGATCTAATTTCCTAGATCTAATATAATTGGGTGATTCGATTATGATGTTTATATGGATCTTGACTTGTAACCATGTTATGATGGAAGTACATCTATTAATTTGGATAATTGTGATATTACTTGGATCTAGACCTTTATGTTAATCACCTTTTACCTGTCATATTGTGATACATTGATATATGTTGTAAACTTGACATGTGAATCTACCTTTTGATCTAAACATGTTGCTGTGTCACCCTAACTATGCGAGATCTAGGTAATTGGACACCTAATGTCAAATATAGATCTCATTATGTGTGAAAACCCGTAACTTCCCCGGTAAGGAAAGCCCGGATGATCTAGAGAACATGACAAAATAGAACGCAGACAGAAGAACATTTCATTGTAGATTACAACAATTCATCAGCATACAAGAATATACAGAGTATGAATAAATATTACACAGAAAATATCAGAGATTACAATACATTTAAATACATCGCAGCGGAAAAATAATACAATACACAACTAGAAGTAATACACAGATACAGAGCTTTCCGAGTATCGTTCTAGTTGTAAATCAGGATCCTGTGAATATAAATCAGCAAAACCAAAACTACTAGCTTCCCATGTCAAAATAAGGGCACCCAGAGTTTAGGTAAAAACAATAAACTCCAGGTCAGTCATGGGACTGGTGTGAGAACTAAAACAGTTATTTAAAACTTTACTTTAAATCAGATGTATCAAGGGACCACGCCGTATAACACGGAACGGGTTTTCTCCCAAGAATAGCAGTGCATATAACAAAACAACGCAATGCTTTTTAGAAAAATGAAGCTATTATAAGACCCAGGTCCTATCACACAATGCAGCGCAAGCCGGGGGATAGGGTTTTCCCTTATAATAGCCAAACATGCTTAGTACATTTAAAACAAATCATTTGATACTATTATAAGTGCATAGTGTATAAAACAACTTCAAATCATAGATGACATGGGTACCATATATCATGTCGCCATACTAGGATCTACAACTAAAACCGCAAAGTCACGTATTTGGAAATTGGATTTCCATCTGTGAACCGATGCTAGGGATCGTCCTCTACCGATTCGAGACAATCTAGCCTACCATGTCTCAGGAAAGCGCGCAGGCAAGCCTTGGAGCAACAGGGCCGGTCCACTCGATGTGGATTAAACTTAAACCCTGGACAATACGTTTCCCTGCCCTATGGGGCGCAAATGAGCCAACGAATGACTCCATCGGTTTCACATAGTCACTGATATATCCGAGGCGCCTTGCAACAGCAACAACCACATAAGTCAAACTCGTCAGGGCGTGTAAAACCACTGACGCCACTTCTAGCTAGAAAGAAACACATGCCCTCCCTGAATTCCTCTCTCGTTTCTGGTTCACAACCGGGGTGTGATGCTCGCGAATCAACGTTACACAAAGTTATGCCACACAGGCCGTGCTTTGATCATCAACCACAAGACTTTGCTTTTCAACAGAAGCCTTGATCTTTTGCCACTTAGGCATGCCGCACATGCAATTCACTCCATGCGATGGATATCCATCAATATATAACCCCTGAGCTCGTACATCTCAGAGAAGGGCGTTAAGCAAGAGAATAAATTCTCCGCTGCCAAACAGATATATATTAAATAGAAATCAATCACACAGACTGAAATCCAATGTCAGACACACAATCCATTTACAAGTTCATTCTGGGTCTGAACGAAACCGGAGGCACCTAGTACCCCGCATATCCATCGATCTCCAAGTACGTCTGGACGATCACCAACTGATTACCTCCTCTTGGGTGTACGACCAATCAAGATCATCAGTAATTATCCAAACGACGTGAAGACCTCCAGTCTTCAACCATCGTCTTCATCTTCGACTAATCGTCGAATCAGTTATTCAGAATGGGATAAACCCGGTCTTTCCGAATAACTCGCGTACATAATAATAAGTGTTACACAAACACAACATACGCCTCATTCCAATTCATCAGTCACTAACCGTAAACTAGTAAGAGAACAATTCCCCAAATATTAACCCCAAAGGCTGAAACCAACATCAGATCAATACACAGGAAACCATTCTTCTTAACTAACCTACAGTTAGTTTCTAAATTTCACATTTTTAGGCAAAGGTTCCCATTAATTTTATCAAAGATAAATTCTTTTAAATTTATTCTTTAATCTTCCTTTGAATATCACTTCAAACAAGTCGGGATTAGCGAACCACACCGAAGTAATCATTTGCATTAATTTCCCAATCCCAACCTATTCATCCCATGAAGTAAAACTAGTAATACTTCATACCTAACACCACGGTGTTATCGGTAAATTCAATTACCATTTCACGTTTAAATCTAATTAAAGATTTAACTATAGCCTGGAGAAAAACTGGTGATACTCCATTCTCGATCTTTTCAATCTAATCAAAAATTCATTAAAACTCCACTTAGTTTCAATCTTTGACTGGGTTAAAGAACCGATGTCATTTAAAACACAGTTCATGATAAACCCCAAAATCACATCACATTTCAATCAGTCCCTAACCATAAATTAACAAGTGATTAATTCCCTAAGTATTAACCCCGACCGAAACCAACATCAGATCAATACCCTAGAAACCATTCAACTTAACTAATCTCCAGTTAGTTTCTGATTTTCTTAACTCCTTTGGGTCTAAGAACAATATTATTGAAGATACCGTTCACGACAACCCAAAATCACATTTCATTAATTATCGGGTTAAAGAACAAGTGTTATTTAAAACACTGTTCACGATAAACCCAAAAATCAATACCAATTCAATTCCAATTAAATACCATTTAATTGGTACACTTCATCAAATCTAAATAAAAAGATGTAACCTTTTTCTCAACTGGGTTCAAGAATAGTATTAATGAAGACACCATTCACGACAAACCCAAATCACATTTGATATTAAATACAAGGCTCTGAATAGAAAATATATCGTCTTATATTCAATATCAAATTCTACGACCAACAAATATCGTATTGGAAATAACAATATATATATATATATATATCTTTCAAATTTCCATAACAACATCTGTATAATCACGAAATCCAACATCGAAATATTCCAAAGTCAATTTCGATTCAAATCCATTCCAATTCAATTATTGGAAACTCTGGTTACTTTTAAAACCCTTTTTAAAATCCAATTTATTTATTTAAAAATAAATAGAATTATAATTCTAGTTCAAAACTAGTTCATTTCGATAAAAATCTATTTTTATCTTTTCAAATATGGAGTTTTTCATCCTGATTCTTCCCAAATCATTTCTTATGATTTTGCACAAATTATTGATATTTTTAATAATTTTATCAAGGCCCGTACAGTCGATTTCCACCAACGACCATCGAACTGCACTTACAGCGACCTTTTCCAAATTTGATTTGGACATAATTCCAAATCCAACCGTTAGATATCTAATTTCTAATATTCGTTAGAAAGCTCTTTTCGATACGAACCCAACGGTTCTGGTTTTAGGAGAATCCGACGGTCGGATCTCCCGTAATATCCGTTCAAAGTCAATGGACGAAATTCGCGAACTACCGCGGCGCGACGCGTTCTCTTTAGGCCATTATATTATATATAATATATATTATGTATACTTCGTCGATTTCCTTTTAAAATGTATTTTATAAATCGTTTTAAATTCGTTTTCAAAACGATTTCAAATTCATTTCAAATTCAAATTCAAATTGAATTTTTTTCCTTATAGATTCGTTTTAAATTCATTTCAGATTGATTTCAATTCAAATTGATTTTTAATTCAATTTCAGTTCGTTTTCAATTCAATTCAATTTCAATTCGAATTCATTTCTATTTGAATTTCAACTCGAATTCATTTCTATTCAATTTCAATTCGAATTCATTTCTATTCAATTTCAATTCGAATTCATTTCTATTCAATTTCAATTCGAATTCATTTCTATTCAATTTCAATTCATTTCTATTTAATTTCAATTCAAATTCATTTCTATTTAATTTCAATTCAATTCGAATTCTAATTCGTTTCAATTCAAATTCTAATTCATTTCAATTCAATTTAATTCGAATTTCAATTCATTCCAAAATATCAGATTTTGAAATCACTTTCGATATTCATTGTAAAATGAATAAAATCGATATAAATATCGTTCACGTCAAAATGGCGTCAATCTAATCAAACGGCTTCATATATTTCTATTTTCAAATATTCTATTTCAAATATTTCTATTTCAAATATTTCTATTTCAAATATTTCTATTTCAAATATTTCTTTTTCAAAACTGGAATGAGGCCCAATCAATTACCATATAATGTTAATTATATGGATTTTTCTACAACACATGTATAAAATAACCACGATAAATAATAACCATCATCCAGAGTGCACCACACAACTGCATAAGCATTAAATGTAAATAATTAATGCTTACACAGTCTGTCAACCCATCGATTGACATACAACTAAACAATCGGGATTAGTGTATGTCAAATATCATCCCAATACCCGTGTGGGGTTTCAAACAATCAAACACAGATTTTATTTGTGCAGTTGGGCGATGTGTAAAATTTATCGTCCTAATCAATATAAGTCAAATGTGTGTATATAAACAAATCGTCCGATTTGTTTATATTTATTTATTCACATTCATGTCAAAAATTATATTTTCAACTATAAAATATTTTTAACTATATAAATATTTTATTTCATTTCACATCACATCACACAATCAACTACACATCAAAATCAAACAAACAAGCATACAAGCCGTCCATGGTCTGTGGACGACGGGTGTTGGGTGCTACTAAACACCGTCTGCATCCTAGTATATATTTTAACTAGAAAATTAAATTAAAAGTGAGAAGTTCCCACCGACTAGCTAAAGCAAACGCCACGACTCTTCATATGTAGGAAATCTTCATCGTGCTTGCCCTTCGTCACTTTCGTCGTCCGTATACACTACATATGTAAAAAATTGAATTTTTATATTCTATACCTTATAAAAATTATATTTTTTAATCTCTACTATATAAAAATCATATTTTTAATACTTCTATATTATAAAAATCATATTTTTATTTTTCACATTATATAAAAATTATATTTTTATATCGCTACATTATATAAAAATTATATTTTTATATTGCTTTCTTCATGATAAAAATCCGATCTTTTTATAACTAAAAATTCTAGCTTTTCTAAAACAAAGATCCTAGCTAAAAATGTAATCTTTATACGATAAAAACATAATCTTTATATGGTTAAAAATATTAACTTTATACGGTTAAAGCAAAAACTGATTTTTTTATACATAAAATCTAATTTCAGAAAATAAACAAAATTAAATAAACTAAAATAAAAAGGAGAACGCTCACTGTTCGGAGGGCTGAAGAGCACCGTTCGTCGGAGGGACGCAGTCGGCTGTTAGGGCGCTGGCCATTCGGGAGTGGCGGAGGAGGTAAGTGAAGAGAGCGGCGGGGTATGTCGACGGTTGGGGTGGCTCAGGGTGGTCGATTTGGGGCTGTCGCGGTTTAATTGGAAGGAGGAGAGAGGGTAGCAGATCGGAGGGGAGGGGAAGAAACATAGGAGGCGCGCCAGGGGGCGCGGCGGTGCTCCGCCTAGAGGCGGCGACGAGGTCATTGTAGCGTAGTTTTTTTTCTTTTGTTTTTTGTTTATAAACGAGACCGGGGGGGGGGGGGGCTGAGAGGTAATAGGGAGGAGAGAGATATTTTTTTATTTATCTAATTATTTAATTTCAAAAAGCAACTTTTTATTTCGACCTCGAAATAGAACCCACCACCTGTCGTCCATAGCTAATTACCCCCATTCCGAACACAATGAGATATGTATCGTAAGCTGATTCGACCGTTTCGATCAGTTTTCATCAAAATCAACATATAACTCTATATATTGAATTTGAACGCGCATTTCAATTTACTGGGCCCACACACTAACTCTTAAAATTTCTGAAAAATATTTTCCAGCTTCGTATTGACGTTACGGTCCTAACAAAACTAATTTCGTCAAATTCTGAGACCGTTTGAAAAATGGCCATTTACCAGTCGATTAAAATCAACTGAAACTGTTCAAACACTTTTTCCTTTGCCACGTTCACATATTGACTCGAAAAATTACGAAATTTGGAATCTAGCAATAATTTGACATCGCGGATCCAACAAAAGTGGTTTCGTCGAATTCCGAGGTCGTTTGCAAAATGGCTATTTTTAAAGGCCAGAATTTCATAGCGACTATTCTAAATTTTCAAATGGGCATAACTTTTTATCCCCGCTATGAAATTTCAATTTTTCGGATTTGTTGGAAAGATATTCACAAATAGATTCTAATATTTTTGGTTTTACTAAAATATGGTTTATTTTGCACCCGGTACATTCATTTGAACTTTGAAATCGAATTTTCGATCTACCGTGCCATTTTCAATTCCTTTTATAATTATAAATAAATATATATATTCTAACGATGATTCAAATAAATATATACTTTCTAATTCTGTTCAAAATAAATTTCTCGCCGTTATTATTTAAAATTATTCATTTTAAATAATCAAAAATCACTAAATTGCCAAAATAAAATTTTTAAATTGGCTCGGATTTCCGGGTTATTACAATCTCCCCCACTTAAAACTTTTCGTTCCCGAAAAGGAACGAAGCTGAAAGTTGTTTCACAAATCAACTTCCAGTATTTTCACTATGGCTTAAGTTCTTCAACTTTTCAGTTTCTAAGAACTTTTCAAATTTTTCAAAAATTTGGCTAACACCCTAAATTTTCGAAAATTTTCGCCATAACCTCCCCTGCATCGGGGACTTCGGGATATTTCATGTAGCCTCCCATGGCCTTCTTCAATCCAAAAGAAAAAGAAAAAGCCAAGGGGCTAGCCAATCGGCTCGTAAAATCATCATCACCCAAACAAAACAATAAATTATGGTAAACATGTAGCTATTTATCGGGTAAACAATTTTATTCTTCTGCTCTAGCCTCCTTGCTATGACCTGTTCAATAGATATACATGTACTATGCATGCAAATGCGACTAAATTTCAATACAAATCATTATTTGGTTCAATTTGGCTAAAGGTTCGACATTTGATTAATCAACCCAGTAATCAAACAACACAACCATCAATCAATTAGTTGATTAGCATTTCAAATTCATAACTCTGATATATAGTCAAAAATCACATTTTTGGTGCCAAATCACAACAATAGGCCCTATCTAATTTCGGTTCTCACACCATTCTAATGGAAATATATAGATATCACACCTTCGAAACTCGAATATAAATACTGATGATGAGATCTCAATCATCAGTACCATCTTCGGGTGTCTAGAATGTGATTCTATATCTATCCAGTATATTAAAACTTCGAATACACGTTTGCAAGGCGTATATGCAAAATCTTTATATATTGGATTGTCCAAATCAATTTAAAATAAATAATCAAATACGAATAATTGATTTAAATTTTCAAAACAAAAATTGTTTTCACTTTAAAAATATATTCTTCACACTCGTTCTAGGATACTACTGATCCTATCTCTAACGAGTCCCTCCCATTGGATATTACTAATCCAATTTCTGATGAATTCTTTTGTTCGGTTCTAATGTGTCTTGTTCTCCGAGCTTTGTAAACCAAAGCTCTGATACCACTGTAAGAACCCGTAACTTCCCCGGTAAGGAAAGCCCGGATGATCTAGAGAACACGAAAAAATAGAACGCGGACAGAAGAACATTTCATTGTATATTACAACAATTCATCAGCATACAAGAATATACAGAGTATGAATAAATATTACACAGAAAATATCAGAGATTACAATACATTTAAATACATCGCAGCGGAAAAATAATACAATACACAACTAGAAGTAATACACGGATACAGAGCTTTCCGAGTATCGTTCTAGCTGTAAATCAGGATCATGTGAATATAAATCTGCAAAACCAAAACTACTAGCAGCCCGTGTCAAAATAAGGGCACCCAGAGTTTAGGTTAAAACAATAAACTCCAGGTCAGTCATGGGACTGGTGTGAGAACTAAAATAGTTATTTAAAACTTTACTTTAAATCAGATATATCAAGGGACCACGCCGTATAACACGGAACGGGTTTTCTCCCAAGAATACCAGTGCATATAACAAAACAGCGCAATGCTTTTTAGAAAAATGAAGCTATTATAAGACCCAGGTCCTATCACATAATGCAACGCAAGCCAGGGGATAGGGTTTTCCCTTATAATAGCCAAACATGCTTAGTACGTTTAAAACAAATCATTCGATACTATTATAAGTGTATAGTGTATAAAACTACTTCAAATCATAAGTATCAATCATAGACGGCATGGGTACCATATATCATGTCGCCAAACTAGGCTCTACAATCAAAACCGCAAAGTCACGTATTTGGAAATTGGATTTCCATCTGTGAAACGAGGCCAGGGATCGTCCTCTACCGATTCGAGACAATCTAGCCTACGATGTCTCAGGCAAGCGCGCAGGCAAGCCTTGGAGCAACAGGGCCGGTCCACTCGATGTGGATTAAACTTAAACCCTGGACAATACGTTTCCCCGCCCTATGGGGCACAAATGAGCCAACGAATGACTCCATCGACTTCACATAGTCACCGATATATCTGAGGCGCCTCGCAACAGCAACAACCACATAAGTCAAACTCGTCAGGGCGTGTAAAACCGCTGACGCCACTTCTAGCTAGAAAGAAACGCATGCCCTCCCTGAATTCCTCTCCCGCTTCTGGGTCATAAGCGGGGTGTGAGGCTCGCGAATCAATGTTACACAAAGTTATGCCACACAGGCCGTGCTTTGATCATCAACCACAAGACTTTGCTTTTCAACAGAAGCCTTGATCATTTGCCACTTAGGCATGCCACACATGCAATTCACTCCATGCGATGGATATCCATCAATATATAACCCCTGAGCTCGTACGTCTCAGAGAAGGGCGTTAAGCAAGAGAATAAATTCTCCGCCGCCAAACAGATATATATTTAATAGAAATCAATCACACAGACTGAAATCCAATGTCAGACTCACAATCCATTTACAAGTTCGTTCTGGATCTGAACGAAACCGGAGGCACCTAGTACCCCGCATATCCATCAATCTCCAAGTATGTCTAGACGATCACCAACTGATTCCCTCCTCTTGGGTGTACGGCCCAATTAAGATCATCAGTAATTATCCAAATGACGTGAAGACCTCCGGTCTTCAACCATCGTCTTCATCTTCGACTAATCGTCGAATCAGTTATTCAGAATGGGATAAACCCGGTCTTTCCGAATAACTCGCCTATATAATAAATAAGTGTTACACAAACACAACATACGCCTCATTCCAATTCATCAGTCACTAACCTTAAACTAGTAAGAGAACAATTCCCCAAATATTAACCCCGAAGGCCGAAACCAACATCAGATCAATACACAGGAAACTATTCTTCTTAACTAACCTACAGTTAGTTTCTAAATTTCACATTCTTAGGGAAAGGTTCCCATTAATTTTATCAAAGATAAATTCTTTTAAATTTATTCTTTAATCTTCCTTTGAATATCACCTCAAACTAGTCGGGATTAGCGAACCACACCGAAGTAATCATTTGTTTTAATTTCCAAATCCCAACCTATTCATCCCATGAAGTAAAACTAGTAATACTTCATACCTAACACCACGGAGTTATCGGTAAATTCAATTACCATTTCACGTTTAAATCTAATTAAAGATTTAACTATCGCCTGGAGCAAAACTGGTGATACTCTATTCTCGATCTTTTCAATCTAATTAAAGATTCATTAAAACTCCACTTAGTTTCAATCTTTGACTGGGTTAAAGAACCGATGTCATTTAAAACACGGTTCACGATAAACCCCAAAATCACATCACATTTCAATCAGTCCCTAACCGTAAATTAACAAGTGAGCAATTCCCTAAGTATTAACCCCGAAGGCCGAAACTAACATCAGATCAATACCCCAAAAACCATTCAACTTAACTAATCTCTAGTTAGTTTCTGATTTTCTTAACTCCTTTGGGTCTAAGAACAATATTATTGAAGATACCATTCACGACAACCCAAAATCACATTTCATTAATTATCGGGTTAAATAACAAGTGTTATTTTAAACACTGTTCACGATAAACCCAAAAATCAATACCAATTCAATTCCAATTAAATACCATTTAATTGGTACACTTCATCAAATCTAAATAAATAGATGTAACCTTTTTCTCAACTGGGTTCAAGAACAGTATTAATGAAGACACCATTCACGACAAACCCAAATCACATTTGATATTAAATACAAGGCTCTGAATAGAAAATATATCGGCTTATATTCAATATCAAATTCTACGACCAACAAATATCGTATTGGAAATAACGATATATATATATATATATATATATATATATATATCTTTCAAATTTCCATAACAACATCTGTATAATCACGAAATCCAACATCGAAATATTCCAAAGACAATTTCGATTCAAATCCATTCCAATTCAATTATTGGAAATTATGGTTACTTTTAAAACCCTTTTTCAAATCCAATTTATTTATTTAAAAATAAATAGAATTATAATTCTAGTTCAAAACTAGTTCATTTCGATAAAATCAATTTTTATCTTTTCAAATGTGGAGTTTTTCATCCCGATTCTTCCCAAATCATTTCTTATGATTTTACACAAATTATTGATATTTTTAATAATTTTATTAAGGCCCGTACGGTCGATTTCCACCAACGGCCATCGAACCGCACTTACAGCGATCTTTTCCAAATTTGGCTTGGATATAATTCCAAATCCAACCGTTAGATTTCTAATATTCGTTAGAAAGCTCTTTTCGATACGAACCCAAAGGTTCTGGTTTTAGGAGAATCCGACGGTCGGATCTCCCGTAATATCTGTTCGAAGTCAATGGACGAAATTCGCGAACTGCCGCGGCGCGTTCTATTTAGGCCATTATATTATATATATATAATATATACTTCATCGATTTCCTTTTAAAACCTAATTTTTAAATCGTTTTAAATTCGTTTTCAAAACGATTTCAACTTCATTTCAAATTCAAATCAAAATTGAATTTTTTTCCTTATAGATTCGTTTTAAATTCATTTCAGATTGATTTCAATTCAAATTGATTTTTAATTCAATTTCAGTTCGTTTTCAATTCAATTTCAATTCGAATTCATTTCTAATTGAATTTCAATTCGAATTCATTTCTATTCAATTTCAATTCGAATTTATTTATATTCAATTTCAATTCGAATTCATTTCTATTTAATTTCAATTCGAATTCATTTCTATATAATTTCAATTCTAGTTCATTTCAATTCAAATTCGTTTCTATTTAATTTCAATTTGAATTCATTTCTATTCAATTTCAATTCGAATTCATTTCTATTCAATTTCAATTCGAATTCCTTTCTATTTAATTGCAATTCAAATTCATTTCTATTTAATTTCAATTCGAAGTCATTTCTATTAAATTTCAATTCGAATTCATTTCTATTTAATTTCAATTCAAATTCATTTCTATTTAATTTCAATTCAATTCGAATTCTAATTCGTTTCAATTCAAATTGTAATTCGTTTCAATTCAATTTAATTTGAATTTCAATTCATTCCAAAATATCAGATTTTGAAATCACTTTCGATATTCATTGTAAAATGAATAAAATCGATATAAATATCGTTCACATCAAAATGGCGTCAATCTAATCAACACGGCTTCATATATTTCTATTTTCAAATATTCTATTTCAAATATTTCTATTTCAAATATTTCTATTTCTAATATTTCTTTTTCAAATATTTCTATTTCAAATATTTCTTTTTCAAAACTGGAATGAGGCCCAATCAATTACCATATAATGTTAATTATAAGGATTTTTCTACAACACATGTATAAAATAACCACGATAAATAATCAACCATCATCCAGAGTGCACCACACAACGGCATAAGCATTAAATGTAAATAATTATTGCTTACACAATCTTTCAACCCATCGATTGACATACAACTAAACAATCGGGATTAGTGTACGTCAAATATCATCCCAATACCCGTGATTTTATTTGTGCAGTTGGGCGATGTGTAAAATTTATCGTCCCAATCAATATCAGTCAAATGTGTGTATATAAACAAATCGTCCGATTTGTTTATATTTATTTATTCACATTCATGTCAAAAATTATATTCTCAACTATAAAATATTTTAACTATATAAATATTTTATTTCATTTCACATCACATCACACAATCAACTACACATCAAAATCAAACAAACAAGCATACAAGCCATCCATAGTCTATGGATGATGGGTGTCGGGTGCTACTAAACACCGTCTGCATCCTAGTATATATTTTAACTATAAAATTAAATTAAAAGTGAGAAGTTCTCACCGACTAGCTAAACCACACGCCACGACTCTTCATATGTAGGAAATCTTCATCGTGCTTGCCCTTCGTCACTTTCGTCATCCGTATACACTACATATGTAAAAAATCGAAATTTAATATTCTATACCTTATAAAAATTATATTTTTATAATCTCTACTATATAAAAATCATATTTTTAATACTTCTATAATATAAAAATCATATTTTTATTCTTTACATTATATAAAAATTATATTTTTATATCGCTACATTATATAAAAATTATATTTTTATATTGCTTTCTTCATGAGAAAAATCCGATCTTTTTATAACTAAAAATTCTAGCTTTTCTAAAACAAAGATCCTAGCTAAAAATATAATCTTTATACGATAAAAACATAATCCATAAATGGTTAAAAATATTAACTTTATACGGTTAAAGCAAAAACTGATTTTTTTATACATAAAATCTAATTTCAAAAAATAAACAAAATTAAATAAACTAAAATAAAAAGGAGAACGCTCACTGTTCGGAGGGCTGAAGAGCACCGTTCGTCGGAGGGGCACAGTCGGCTGTTAGGGGCGCTGGCCATCCGGGAGTGGCGGAGGAGGTAAGTGCAGAGGGCGGCGGGGTATGTTGACGGTTGGGGTGGCTCAGGGTGGTCAATTTGGGGCTGTCGCGGTTTAATTGGAAGGAGGAGAGAGGGTAGTAGATCGGAGGGGAGGGGAAGAAAGAGGGGAGGCCCGCCAGGGGCGCGCGGCGGCGCTCCGCTTGGAGGCGGTGACGAGGTCACTGTAGCGTAGGTGTTTTTTCTTTTGTTTTCTGTTTTGAAACGAGACCGGGGGGGGGGGGGGGGGGTGAGAGGTAATAGGGAGGAGAGAGATATTTTTTTTATTTATTTAATTATTTAATTTCGAAAAGCAACTTCTTATTTTGACCTCGAAATCGAACCCACTGCCTGTCGTCCATAGCTAATTACCCCTATTCCGAACACAATGGGATATGTATCGTAAGCTGATTCGATTGTTTCGATCAGTTTTCGTCAAAATCAACATATAACTCTATATATTAAATTTGAACGCACATTTCAATTTACTGGGCCCACACACTAACTCTAAAAATTTCTAAAAATATTTTCTAGCTTCGTATTGACGATATGGTCCTAACAAAACTAATTTCATCAAATTCTGAGATCGTTTGAAAATGGCCATTTTCCAACCGATTAAAATCAACTAAAACTGGTCAAACGCGTTTTCCTTTTCCACACTCACATATTGATTCAAAAAATTACGAAATTTGGAATCTAGCAATAATTTGACATCGCGGATCCAACAAAAGTGGTTTCGTCGAATTCCGAGGTCGTTTGCAAAATGGCTATTTTTAAAGGCCAGAATTTCATAGCGACTATTCTGAATTTTCAACTGGGCATAACTTTTTATCCCCGCTTTGAAATTTCAATTTTTCGGATTCGTTGGAAAGATATTCACAAGTAGATTCTAATATTTTTGGTATTACTAAAATCCGGTTTATTTTGCACCCGGTACATTCATTTGAACTTTGAAATCGAATTTTCGATCTACCGCGCCATTTTCAATTCCTTTTATAATTATAAATAAATATATATATTCTAACGACGATTCAAATATATATATACGTTCTAATTCTATTCAAAATAAATTTCTCGCTGTTATTATTTAAAATTATTCATTTTAAATAATCAAAAATCACTAAAATTGCCAAAATAAAAATTTTAAATTGGCTCGAATTTCCGGGTTATTACATTATGCTTGCTTTTAAACATCATAGTGATTTCCACAAGTTACTAGTTTGATGTCCACTTTATTATGATGTTAATCACATGCCCATTCACTTTGTTATTATGCCAGTTTATGTTCATGTTTATGCCAAGACATGTTGAAACTATCACCCTTGTCATATTCCCTTTTATTGTTATAACAAGGCTACTTTATAGCCTAGATGCCATCAAAATACGTATGAATACGTTAGAGAGGAAACGGAGAAAAAGGGATTATAACTGGCATGAATTATGTAATGTTCATATGAAATGGGACATGCAATTCAAATGGGGAAAACATAGAAATAGTTACCTATAATGACAGATGTAGATTTGGATTAAATTGGATGTTTAGTAATTTACAATTAGGAATTGTAAATTGTACTTATAACATGAGGTTAGGTTACATTAGTGGTGGAAGTCTGCCCGGACTCGACCGGCATATCCAGCAGCCACTAGTGTTGAACTTAGTGGGAGGTCTAAGTACGCAAATACGAATCGGAGTAAGACACGAGGTTAGGCACAATTGTGGAATAAGACTGCCTGGACCCGATTGGCATATCCAACATCCACACGTTGTAGGCCTAATGTGAGAGGTCTAGCCCATTATAAACCATAAATGGACATGGTAACGAATTAGACTACTTAACCAAACCTAATCCATAGGGATTGTATGATATAGAACTGAAGTCAGGGTTAAGTAAAATTGATTAGATCAGTGGGAGGTTAAGTAAATCTTGGGTAGGTGGGATATTAGTATATATAGGCCCAAAACTTAACCATTAAACAAACATGCTTAGATCAATGGGAGGTTAAGTAAATCTTGGGTAGGTGGGTAATATTAGGATATATAGGCCCACAAAATTTACCATTAAATAAACATGCTTGAATCAACGGGAGGGTTAAGTAAATCTTAGGTAGGTGGGTAATATTAGAGTGTGTGTGTATATATATAGGCCCACAAACTTAACCCGATAAGGATATGTAATTAAAGACACCTAGTGGTATACATAATTGGTGGAAATAATAAAGTTATGTAATTAAAGACACCTTTTAGGGTAAACATAACTTGTAGAAATGATAGGGTTATGTATTAAAGACACCTATAGGTAAGCATAACCGGTTGGAAGATTGGGGGTTATGTATTAAAGACACCTGTAGGTAAGCATAACTGGTAGCAAGATTGGAATTATGTAATTAAAGACACCCTTTAGGGTAAGCATAACTAGTAGAAATAAATAAAGTTATGTAATTAAAGACACCCTTTTAGGGTAAGCATAACTGACATAGGGCTATGTAATTAAAGACAACTAAGGGTATACATAGTTAGTGAAAAACCTAATGGGGATACAAGACACAGCGGAGAGCTTGTATCATATTGTGTGGGACCTATTTTAGTCAGTAACCCGGAGTTGGTATCAAGTAAAGAACCCTGTACTAGGCGGAGAAGGGGCACGCTTACTTATTGATTGTAAGAGATCCAAATGAGGTGGATGGTGTGGGCGGCGCAAACCGTCCGGGGACATGTGCGTGCATGGGCCGGGCAGAGTGGGCTAAGACGACCGTGACACCAGTAGATATGGTTGTGCACACCATGGGTTGCCACTTTAGGGAGTGATACCTCTTACTGTGGGGCCAGCACAGGATATCTACAGGATAGGGAGCTGATCGATTAGGGTAGTGGTTAGGGTATACTTGGACGTATGACCTAAGCCTACCAACTTATAGTGGAAGGGATCATCTCTTTCTGGATATACTAGTAATAGTGCAGAGTAATCATTAGAAGCATATACACCTTATGTTGTCTACCTTGTCACGCCTGCCATTTATGTAGTGATCTCTCTTATCCATTTTATATGCCTATCATGTTGCTTTTATTTATATACTGGCTAAAAGTAACTAGACTCGCCAGACTTTATGTCTGACCCTGTTGTTTCTCCTTCTTTCTTTCGTTCCCCTCCAGGTTCTCAAGGGAAGGAATTCCCAGGCTTAGTCAGGATTCTGCTATCGTCTTGCTTAGAGCTTCTAGATGTATTGCTCAAGCTTCTATCTTTGCTACTATGGCTTATTATTTGGTGATTATGCTTTCTTTGTTATTGCACTCTGATATTTAAAGTACAAGATAGGAGTTTTAATGATGTACTGAATTTATGTATTTTCGGACATATGGTGTAACCGTGCTTTATAATAAATAAAAATTTAAATTTCCGCTGCTATCTTATTTATATCTATCTTGTAATTATACTGTGTCTGTTTACCTATAGCACTCCACGAACCTTAATGCATTCCCTTAGTGAGTGACATTAATGGACGTGGGATGTCACACTTGGTACTAGAGCTGAAGGTTAACAGTTTAGATAAAGGTTTGAAAATTATTTTCAAAAAGGTTTTAAAAGAAAGCATTTTCAAAAAGAAAAGTCTATTTTGAAAAACATATTCCCAAAAGCCATATGAAATATCTCTCAATTCTCTGCTTGATTCCTTTTTCTTTTTGTCTGGGGAACTGATTCTTCCCGAATAGTGTCCCCATTCCATCATAATGCCATAGGCATGTTTGAACTGCAACACATGTCGAATGGCAATGAAGAGCCTAACCCCCATCTGTAGCTGCAGTAGTATCACCTACGGCTAATTTTCTCGAGCTTCGTAAGGATTTCCGTGTGATGGAGGCAACTTTCGAGAGACTTGTTAGCCTATTACACATGGATGGTAAAAAGGAGAACAAGGAAGTTAGGGATATGGAGTATAGCCCAAGGATGAGAAAAATGATGGCCCGGGAAGGGAACATAGATAAAGTTCAAATAAAGGTGAAAAGGAAAAGTTTAGGTTGAGGAAACACAAAATAAAAAGGTATGGCCCATGAAAGGACGGCAACAACATCAGAAGAAGGGCGGAAGGAATGACAAGGCTAAGGGTAAGAGGAAGTGCCATAGTTGCGGGCGAGAGGGTCACTTGACCTAGGACTGCACGAAAAGGAAGAATGCTTGCTTCGTTTCTGAAGAGGTTGGACACTATTATAGGGAGTACCCAAGGAAGCAAGGGCAAGGTCAAAGGACAGGAACCTCTGGAGGGAAAGTGAATGCTATCGTGACTAGTGCACTAGATAAAGGTAGGAAAGTTTCTATGGAAGGTATGATTTCTCTTTCCAATCTTCCTATAAGAACTCTTCTTGATTCTAGCGCTCCGCATTCGTTTATATCTAGTTTTGTAGTTGAATCTCTACGCTAAGTTACTAGTATGGTAGTGGATCCCGTAGTTGCCTCAAACCCCATTAGTGGTTCAGCTCATTCATCTATGATTTGTCGGGGTTTGAGAATATTGGTGTTAGGCGTCGAGTTTGAGTGCGAAGCTAGGGTTTATGGGCTATGGGTTGATTCTAGGAATGGATTGGCTTACCACGTATGGGGCCATTCTGGATTGTGAGAGGAGGGTTGTTAGACTCCTGACTTGTCATGGGAAGGCCCTCGAAGTTTCTTGTGACCCCCAAGGGTCTGTTATGCTTAGTTTCCTAGAGTCTCTTAATGCATCTGTCAATGATTTGCAATCTGTTCCACTGGTTCAAGATTATTCTGACGTTTTATAAGGTACGGGACTTACCTCCAAGGCACGAGATCGATTTTCGTATATATCTGGTGGACAATGCAAGGCCAGTTGCATTACCAGTGCACCATATTGCTCCAAGGAAAAGAAGGGAGCTGAGTAAACAAGTAGGGGAGCTACTTGAGATAGGGTTTTCTTTTGGGATGGGATGAAGAAACATGTAGCAACATTGTCTCTCAATATCTGATTTGACAGCAAGTCAAAGCTGAGCAAAGGGAGCTCGGTGGTTTACTTCATCCTTTAGAGGTGCCGCAGTGGAAGTGGGAGAGCGTCTCTATGGATTTCATAGATGGGTTACCTAGATCAAAGAAAGGTAACACCAGTATTTTGGTGGTAGTGGATAGACTCACTAAGAGCAGTCACTTTATTCCCGTAAAGAGTAAGAGGACGACATCATGGTTGGCAGCAATTTATGTCCGAGAGATAGTTGTCTTCAGGGAGTTCCTTCCAGCATCGTGAGCGATTGTGACCCCATCTTTACCAGCGAATTTTGGAGTGGCTTGCAAGAAGCATTAGGTACACAGTAGTGTTAAGCAATACTTATCATCCTCAGACTAATAGGTAGACGGAGAGGGTGAATAGGATTCTATAAGATCTTTTAAGGTTGTGTATCCTAGACTTTGGAGGGACTTGGGAAGAGCACCTTCCTTTAGTAGAGTTTGCCTATAATAACAGTTTTCAGGCTAGCATCGGCATGGCACCCTTCGAAGCATTGCACGGACGACCCTGTAGATCGCCAACTTGTTGGTCGGAATCTATACTAATATTATTGCTTGGACCAGGTATGGTTAGGGAAACGTTTGAAAAGATTGACCTTATTCGACGGCAAATGAAGACAGCTCAAGATAGGCAGAAGTCCTATGCAGAAAAGAGAAGGACCGACATCAAATTCGTTGTGGGGGACTTATTTTTTATCAAAGTATCACCTATGAGAAATGTGGTTCGCTTTGGATCACTAGGGAAATTGACATCTAGGTTTGTGGGACCATTTCCCATTACCGAGAGGATTGGCCAAATGGCCTACAGAGTAAAGCTCCTAGAAAATATATCTGGTGTTCATGACGTTTTCCGTGTCTCTCATATGCGGAAGTGCCTGCATGACACCGCGGAAGTTGTTGAGCCAAGCATGTTGGAAGAAGTCGAAGTGGAATGGGAGGCGACAGTCAGATGAGCCCCTACTCGTATTCTTGGATCAGAGGTTAAGAAGCTGTGCAATAAGGAGATCAAGTTGCTAAAGGTTCGATGGAGAGATAACCCAGAAGATGCGACTTGGGAGACCGAAGACAAGAATCGTGCTTCGTACCCTTTTCTTTTTCGAGGGTATGTTCTTAACTCCTTTCCTGAGTTTTATATGTACTTGTTTCTGTCAATAGAATATATCTTATCCATCATATTTTCGACCTTTAGATAGGAATCCTATGGATGTAAACATGTGTTTGAAACATGTTACGTTTGATGGATGCAAGTGTTTGCTAATGGTTGCCTGTGAACGCATATACACATGCATTGGGCACTAAGATCGGCTCAATCACTTTCATATTGCATATGGATATGTGCGCATTTTATTTTCTTTTATGAATGGAAATGGATGAACTGGCATATGGGTGTCGCATTTGGACGAATGGGTGGGCACACATATAGAACTTATATGATACAATAGGTTTATTTGCATACATATTGGACTCATGGCACTAACATACATTGCATTAAGGAGGTCAACTGAATCAGTGGACCGCCTAATCTTTGCATTAGCATTGGGACATATACACACCTTTGCATATATTCATATAAGCATTAGAAATCTTTAAGGACAATGGATGCCAGTGATTGGTGGATGAGTAGATGGATGATGGAAGGTAGGATATGCACTCTTCTCAACTTAGAGATTTCGGGGATGAAATGCTTTGAGTAGGGGTGAATGTAACACCCCGAATTTTTAATGACATTAAAGAGAATAAATTAAATAATAATTAATTTAATCTTAAGAATTAGAGGAAAGAGACTGCACCAGTGCGTCCGTCTCGAAATTCTGGTCAAGATAGACGCTTGGTTTGCATAAAACGGACACCGTATAAAGAAGTTTTGAGAGTTTTAAGTTTGTATACGCACAAAAATAATTTATATATATGCATGAGTCAGAGGTGAGTCAGAGATGAATCAGAATCCTATCCAGAGGATCCAAATTCGAAATATTACTCTAAGCGGAAAAATTCCAGCTGTAGGGGGTCGACCCCCAAGAGGGGCGTCAACCTAGGGGTCGACCCACCCACAGGGGTATTGACACCCCTAGGGCCGAGGTGGCACTCGGTTTCAGGGGGTCTGGAAACTATGTATATGTGTCATATTTATCATATTCTCTTCATTGGGAGTCATGGAGTCCATATGCTACTGGAGTGCGAACTGAACCATTTCTACAACATATTCTGCAAATCCAATTCAGAAATTCTAGATCCGTTCTTCCTAAATTTTCTAAACCTAACGCAAATAAAAGTATGCTTCGATAGACAATGAATTGGATATGTTATAAAGTATGATTCTGTGTCAATATAAAATTCTATCCTATGTCATGACAGATCTAATTTACTAGATCTAATATAATTGTGGTGATTCGGTTATGTTGTTTATATGGATCTTGACGTGTAACCATACTATGATGGATGTACATCTATTATTTTGGATAATTTTGACATTACTTGGATCTAGACCTTTATGTTAATCACCTTTCACCTATCATATTGTGATAAATTGATAAATGTTGTAAACTTGACAAGTGAATCTACCTTTTGATCTAAACATGTTGTTATATCACCCTAACTATGCTAGATCTTGGTAATTGGACACCTAATGTTAAATCTAGATCTCATTATGCTTGCTTAAACATCATAGTGATTGCCGCAAGTTACTAGTTTAATGTGCACTTTATTATAATGTTAATCACATGTCCATTCACTTTATTATTATGCCAGTTTATGTTCATGTTTATGCCAAGACATGTTGAAACTATCACCCTTGTCATATTCCCTTTTATTGTTATAGCTAGGCTACTTTATAGCCAAGATGTCATCAAAATACGTATGAATACGTTAGAGAGGAAACAGGGAAAAAGGGATTATAACTGGCATGAATTATGTAATGTTCATATGAAATGGGACATGTACTTCAAATGGGGAAAGCATAGAAATAATTACCTATAATGACATGGGTAGATTTGGATTAAATTGGAATGTTTAGTATTGTAAATTGTACTTGTGACATAAGGTTAGGTTACATCAGTGGTGGAAGTCTGCCCGGACCCGACCGGCATATCCAACGGCCACTAATGTTGAACCTAATCTGGGAGGTCTAAGTACACAAATACGAATCGGTCTAAGATACGAGGTTGTGCTCAACTGTGGAATAAGACTGCCCGGACCTGACCGGCATATCCAACATCGACACATTTTCGGCATAATGCGGTAGGTCTAGCCCATTATAAACCATAAATGGACATGGTAATGAATTGAACTACTTAACCAAACCTAATCCATAGGGATTGTATGATATAGAACCGAAGTTAGGGTTAAGTAAAATTGATTGGATCAGTGGGAGGTTAAGTAAATCTTGGGTAGGTGGGTAATTGTAACATCCCACGTCCATTAATGTCACTCTCAAAGGGAATGCATTAACTTTCATGGAGTATTATTGGTGAATAGAACAAAATATAATAAGACAGATACATATATTGGTACTTGAAAATTTTCAAAACAACATTTATTGCAGTGGAGAAATAGTTTGATTACAACAACTTCATTAACCAACAGTAAAACCAAGTACACTTAATATCCATCTTGACAAATTGTTTTCTGAGTACAAAAAGTAAAAAGTATAACCCCAACACAAGTAGCCATAAAAGCGATGAGCTGAACTTTATTTTCAGCAATCCAAGCACTTCCAAAAGAGAGAGAAGAGAGGTCCAAGATCAAGCTCCACTAGTACTAGTCCCACCCTGAGAACCTTGGGGGGGGGGGGGGGGAAGAAAAGTGGCGAAGAGAAAGGGGGGTCAGACATAATGTCTGGCGAGTATAATGACTTTAACAATATAATTATTTAAGTGATTAGGATAAGGCATAAACTGGTAAAACAAGGTATGACCGAGAAACAAGTGGGCATGACAAAGCAAACAAGAGGAATATTCTAGCGTTAATCTCGTTCCTAATCACTATAGGATAATTACTATACTGCACCACTATTAGCCACCCTAAAAGTTGATCCCGCCTACTGAACACAATAATCATAATGGTAGTTTCGTGTACCCCTAGCTGCCTTTATAGGTGCCGCCTTCCCCTATCTCCACTAGTTGTGCCCACTATCCCCATGCGATCGGCTCCCTAACTCGTAGATACCCGTGCTGGTCCCACAGTGGGGTGTATCTCTCCCCAAAGTGGCAACCCAATACCACTAAAGATGCACAGCTTATATCTACACGATGAAACAACGTCTTACCTACCAGCCCGGGCCCACGCACGCACATGACCCCGTTGGACTTGCGTTGCCACCGCTAACCCGTTTTGACCTCTTACAATCAAACCCAGTAAGCGTGTCCCGCCCTCGATATAACTCGAGCACGCAAAGATACTTAATGGGTTACTGGTTTGAAAAGGGTCCCCATGTTTGACACAAGCTTTCCAACTATGCTGGGTCCCCACTAGAACTTCCCACTTAACCCCTTCTTATTCATGTCTTCTTACATGTTTCCAACTTGGTTAAGTATTTCTAATCGTATTTCACATGCCACCCAGGCCACCCACTTAACCCCCATGTTCCATCACATGTTTATCTAGTTAAGTGTTACTTGATTCATTAGAACCATAACCTTGTAAAGACCTCGCATATTAGACTACCGTTTGCGGTTGCTGGATTTGCCGGGCGGGTCCGGGCAGTCTTATACCGCAAACGAGCCCAACCTCATGTCTTTACAATTGTTACGCATTTAGTTTGTTTCTTCGACCTCTCACATTAGACTACTGTTTGTGGTTGCTGGATTTGCCGGGCGGGTCCGGGCAGTCTTATACCAAAAACGAGTCTAACCTCGTGTCTTAGGCGGTTAATTATTACACATAATTATTTAACCCCAGATTGGATTAATATCCCTATTCAAATTTGTCAATAAATTCCAAATTAATTTATGTCCATAATTGTCACCTAAATTATGTCCATAATTTCAGGTATATAAATTTATACCAATTAATGTCTCAAATTAATTATATGCCTTTAAGGCCATTTTATGCCAATTCACAATTATGTATATTTAATATTTTCCCATTGTCCCCACGCTATTCATACGTTTTAATATGACATATGTTAGACTCGCAAATAGTCTAACTTATAAAAAGAAAAGCAACATCACAACTTGTATAACACATAAAATAGATCTAAGAATCATGACATAAGTTTGCAGAGCCAACAACTTGCATAGGCAATGGATATACATAAATTTGCATAAGCTATCATGGATCTAAATATAGATCTAAACATGTAATCATGAACTTGCATATATGTATATGGTTTTCCTATAACTTGCATATGAATTTCATTCAAACTAGCATATAATTCACATACAAAACTAGCATAGGCAATGGGCATATAGAACATAAATTTGCATAACTATGTACTGCCATGGATCTAAATATAGATCTAAACACAAAGATGTGAACTTGCATATGGATCCTAACATGTAAATTAATGTCACATGTTTGCATATAAACTATCACGTGTATCTACATGATTCACGTATGAACTTGTGTATAATCCACCTACAGACTTGCGTAAGATTCATAAACTAGCATATGATTTAACATCCCAAACTTGCATAAGATTCATATACATATGATTTAACATCCCAAACTTGCATAAGATGAATCAAGTTAAACATGTATAATTAGACATATGAAATAGATCCATAATAACAAAACTGTCAACGATAACATCACATGATTCAAAGTCATACTCTCATAATCCCAATTATAACTTATCACAATTAAATTAATTAATTAATTTGTGAAAGAAATTATACTCACAAACAAAAGAACGGTCTTGCTTTTCTGGGATATGTATTGTGAAATTGAATTGCTCACCTTTGATGTAGACTAATTGTTATCTAAATTTAGATTAGATTTTTATTCTTGCTTCTATCTTGTTTTTTGAGTTGAAAGAGAATGGCGGCTATTCTAGGTTCTCCATTGATGGCATGGCGGCTCTTGGTATGAATTAGTGTGATTTTAGGTTGAGAGTTAGGTTGCTTATATAGAATTTTACTTAATTTAGAGCCGTTAGATTAACCCTAGAAGCAATCAAGACCATCAAGTCAAGATAGATAACACCTCAGCCCTAATGACTCAGCAATGGGTCGAAACAGCGTCATCTTTCAGATCTGCCCAGGGGGGTAGGTCGACCGCCAGGTCGAACCCTTGGTCGACCTGTATGGGTAGGTCGACCCCCAGGTCGACCCCCAGGTCGATCCCCTGGTCGACCTGGCCCTTGGGCGGGAGAATTCTCGCCCAGCCTGCTACCCTGTTTGAATTTGAATTTCAAATTTTCTGAACCTGAGCTATTGTTAATTTATTTAAACTTTGAAACTTCAGAAGGCCATAACTTCTTCATACGGAGTCCAATTCACGCAAACTCGGACTCTATCTCAAGCAGAATTCTGAGATGAACGCAATGGCATAACCCATTTCCCTTAATTCTCAAATTTGAAATTAAGTATTCTTAAATTCGTTAATTTAATATTCATAGAAAATTCAGGGTGTTACATTCTCCCCTCCTTAAAGGATTTCGCCCCCGAAATCTCCAAGTTAAGGAGAATGTATATCCTAACAACCAATCATCCATCTACTCAACCATCAAACAAGGCATCCATTGTCCTTACAAGATTTTTAATGCCGTATGGACATATGCAAAAAGTGTGTGTATATGTTCCTTATCTAATGCAAAATTAGGCGGTCTACTGATTTAGTTGACCTCCTTAATGAAAATCATTATAGTGCCATGCGTCCATTATGCATAAAAAATAATCCTAATGATGCATATTACTTCTACATGTGTGCACAACTATTCATCAAAATGCAGCATCCACATGATAACGCAACCATTATACATCCATTAATTTAAATATACACACACATTTATATGCAATATGAAAGTGATTGAGCCGATCTAGTGCCTAAATTGTGTGTGCATGCATCCACGAGCAACCACTTGCAACCACTCGCAACCATCAACCATAACATGTTTCAAACACATATTTACATCCATCGGTTTCTACCTAAGGATAAAGAATAGGACTAAGGAGATATACTTGAAAGATAGATATAAGCATGAGTAAACTTATGGAAAAAGAGATCAAGGAGGTACCGTCAAAGAGAAAAGGGTAGGTTACGCGTATTTTCCTCTCAGTTTCCCAAGTCGCATCTTCCTTAACATCACTCCATTGAATTTTAACAAGCTTGACTTCATGGTTGCGTAGCTTTTTGATTTCTGTACCCAAGATACGAGTTGGAACTCTTCTCACAGTCGCTTCTCGTTCTACTTCTACTTCCTCTAGTCTATTCGACTCCACCACTTCCGCAGATTCATGTAAGCACTTTCGTAGTTGAGAAACATGAAAAACATTATGAACTCCAGCCAGTCTCTCGAGTAGCTCTTCTCTGTAAGCCATAGTCCCAATCCTTTCAATGATAGGAAATGGACCCACAGATCTTGGTGCTAGCTTTCCAACGGACCCAAAGTGAATGACATTCCTCAAAGGAGATACTTTAAGGAACACCCTATCTCCAACCTTAAACTCAAGGTCGGTCCTTCTTTTGTCTATGTAGGACTTCTGTCTATCTTGTGTAGCCTTCATCCGTCTTCTTATCAAGTCCACCTTTTCTAAGGTTTCTCTAATCATGTCTGATCCAAGTACGAGCTTGTCTGTAGACTCCCACCAACAAGTTGGTGATCGGCACGGTCTTCCATATAAAGCTTCAAAGGGCGCCATCCCTATGGTGGCTTGGTAGCTATTATTGTAGGCGAATTCCACCAAAGGAAGATGATCCTCCCATGTCCCTCCAAAGTCAAGAATGCACAATCTCAAGAGGTCTTCTAATACTTTGTTCACCCTTTCCGTTTGACCATCGGTTTAGGGGTGATAAGCCGTACTTAAGCATAATTGCGTGCCTACTGCCTCTTGCAAACTCTTCCAAAACTCGCTCGTAAAGATAGGATCTTGATCGCTCACTATGGTGGAGGGTATCCCATGGAGTCGAACTATTTCTTTGAGATAAATGGATGCTAGGGACGAGGCAGTCCTTCCACTTTTAACATGTATAAAGTGAGCGCTTTTAGTGAGCCTGTCCTCTATTACCCAAATACTCGTATTTCCCCTTCTTGACCTAGGCAACCCAACAACAAAGTCCATCGAAATGCTGTCCCACTTCCACTGTGGGACCTCGAGAGGATGAATCAGACCACCGGGCTTCTTCTGCTCCGCTTTGACTTGCTGGCATATCAAACACTTAGCGACGAACTCAGCAACATCACTCTTCATGCCATTCCAAAAGAAAACCCTTTTTATATCTTTATACATCTTTTCTCCGCCTGGGTGTATGGTCAGTTTGGAATGGTGCGCCTGTTCGAGAACCATCTTCACTAAATCCCTTATTTGTGGGACGCATAACCTTCCATCCCGTCTCAGCCAACCCCTATCATCGATGGAGTATCTATTGAGATGACTAGAAGTCTCACCCCTAAATAGCTTTTCCATCACATCAACTATATGAGGATCTTCTCGTTGCGTGGTTCCTATTGAGTCCAAAAGAGTAGGCCGCACCTCTAGTGATGCTAACAGACTAGGCACAATTTTAGAGGAGGGACTAAAATTAAAGTTTGCTATATATTCCAAGCTTTGCCTTTCTACAAAGAAAGGACTCAAGGTCGGCTTCTTCCTACTCAAGGCATCTGCTACCGCATTGCCCTTGCCTGGGGTATAGGAAAACTCAAATTCATAAGAGGCCATAAATTCCATCCACCTTTGCTGTCTTAAGTTAAGATCTTTCTGTGAGAAAAGGTACTTCAACGATTTATAGTTAGTATAAAATTCAAACTGCTCACCTATGAGATAATGGCACCAAGACTTAAGCGCAAAGACGATGGCAGCCAACTCTATATCATGGGATGGGTAGTTTTTCTCATGTACTTTCAACTATCTTCCTCCATAAGCTACTACCTTCCCTTCTTGCATCAAGACAACACCTAGTCCCATACCACATGCATCTGTGTATACGGTAAACATCTTGCTCCCATCCGGCAATGTCAGAACTGGGGCTGTTGTTAGAGCCCGTTTCAAACGTTGGAAAGCAATATCGCAATCCAAATTCCAAGCGAAAGTTAGGTTCTTCTTCGTTAATCTTGTGAGTGGGGCTGAGATTTTAGCAATGTCTTTAATGAATTTTCGGTAAAAGCCCGCTAGCCTGAGAAAGCTTCGGACTTCGGTTGCATTCCGTGGAACCTTCTAATCTTGCACCGTAACTACTTTTGCGGGGTCCACGGCTAACCCCTCTTTTTGACACCACATGTCCAAGAAACCTCACCTCTTCTCACCAAAAGTGACATTTGTAGAATTTGGCCTTCATCTGATGTGTACGAAGAGTATCCATGACCTTCCTTGAATGCAAAGCATGCTCTTCCTCATTCTTCGAGAAAATCAAAATGTCGTCTACGAAGACCACCACAAACTTATTAAGGAGTTCTCTAAACACCCTACTCATCAAGTCAACGAAGTAAGTAGGTGCGTTTGTCGAGCCGAAAGGCATGACAAGCCATTTGAAGAAACCATTCGGGGTTCTGAACGCGGTCTTATCAATGCTGTCCTCAGCCACTCTTAGCTGATGGAACCCGATAGCCAAATCTAGTTGGGAGAAAACAGACGCACCTACAAGCTGATCAAACAAGTCATCTATTCTAGGAAGTGGGTGCCTATTCTTCTTGGTCAGCTTGTTTAGCTCCCTATAATCAATGCATTGGCGAAGTGAACCATCCGCTTTGGTTGCGAATAATACTGGAGCACCCATTCAGAAATACTCCGCCTTATAAACCCCTTTTCGAGCAGCTCTTTGTCTTGCTTACTGAGCTCCTTCCTCTCCCTAGGAGCCATGTGTCAAACGGGTAGAGCTACGGGTTTTGCATTATCAACAAGATATATGCGGAAGTCTATCTCCCGCATTGGAGGTAAGCCCTTCACCTCTTCAAATACATCTAAGTATTCATGGACTACTCTAACAGACTGCAAGTTTTCAACAGACGCATCAAGAGATTCTAGGTAACTAAGCATAACAGAATGTATGGGGTTACAAGAGATTTCGAGAGTGTTGCCAAGGCGAGTCATAAGTCTGACCACTCTCCTTTCACAATCGAGGATGGAACCATTACTGGATAACCAATCCATGCGAAGAATCAGTCTATAGCCCATGAAGCCAAGGATGAAGGCGTTGCATTCAAACTCAACGCTCAAAATAGACATTCTCAAATCCCAACAAATCATTGAAAGATGAGCTGAACCACCAATGGGATTTGAGACTACTATGGGATCCATAACTAGACTAGTATTTAGGTGCAGTGTTTCAACTAACGAAGCAGACACAAACGAGTGTGATGCGCCAAAATCAAATAAAGTACGAATAGGATGATCAAACAGAAAAACCAAACTTTCAACAGAAATGTTTCTACCTCTCTCCTGTCCTGTGCCATGAGAGCCTGAATCTGCCCTCTTGCCTGCCCTGGCGTCATGAGAGCCTGAATCTGCCCTCCAGAAGTGGACCTTGTTCTTTGCCCTTGCCCCTGTTTCCTCAGGAAGTCTTTAACTAGATGGCCTGTGTAACACCCCACACCCGCTAAGGTCACTCACTAAGGGAATGCCTTAACTTCGGTGGAGCATTTTAAGTGAATATAGAAGAGAAAAATTACACAAGACAGATATAAATACTTGAAAATCTAAAACATCATTTCATTGCAGCAGAAGGTAAACATGTTTAGTTACAACACCATAAAGAGTCAAGTACTAAATATCCATCCTGATGAAAACATAGGTACATAATCCCACTGCATAAACAATAGCCATAAAAGAAAAGATAAGCTGGGCTTTACATCACGGTCCAAGCTCCAAAAGATAGATAAAGAAATATGATCAAAGCCCACTAGTGCTAGGCCCAACCTGAGGACCTGAGGGGGAAAAAGATAAAAACAACGGGGTCAGACATAAGTCTGAGTGAGCCCTATAACTTTAACAACACAATCATTAAAGTAATTAGGGTATGATATAAACTTGGTACGGGATGACTGGGGATAAATGACTACACTAAGTAGCCCACTAGACATAGGATGAACTAAGATAACGGTAAAGACGCATCTACCCACCCAAGGTTAATTACTAACTTCACCACACCAGTCATTCCTACTTAAAAGTTGATCCCACCCAAGGACTTAGAGAATTTTCCCAGTAGTTTCGTGTACCCCTAGCTGACTACATAGGTGCCGTCTGCCCCTATCTCCACTAGGTGTACCCACTACTCCCAAGCGATCGGCTCCCTACCGTAGATACCCGTGCTGGCCCCACAATGGGGTGTATCACTCCCCAAAGTGGCAACCCGATACAACAAATGGTGCACGGCTTATACCTACACGATGCAACAACGTCTTACCTACCAGCCCGGGTACACACACGCATATGAAACCCGTTGGACTCGCGTTGCCACCGCTAACCCGTTTTGGCCTCTTATAATCAAGCCCAGTACGCGTGTCCCGTCCTCGACATGGGTCGAACCCAATAAGATACATATGGGTTACTGGTTGAAATGGGCCCCCACAAGCTACCACCTAAGCTTGTCAATTTATCTAGTGCATCCCACTTAACCCTTTAATCATGTTTAATTACATGTTTCCACTTGGTTAAGTCATCTAATCGTATTTTCTATTGCCACCCAAGGCAACCCACTAGATTTCCTCATGCCACCCAAGGCACTAACTTGATTTCCACATGCCACCCAAGGCACCCACTTAACCCCTCATGCCCACTACATGCTTATCTGGTTAAGTGTTTCTTAATTGATTAAGAACGTAACCGTTGTAAAGACCTCTCACATTAGACTATCTTTTATGGCAGCTGGATTTGCCGGTTGGGTCCGGGCAGCCTTACGCCATAACCGAGTCTAACCTCGTGTCTTTACACTTGTCACGTATATAGTTTGTGCCTAAGACCTCTCACATTGGGCCAATCATTTGTAGCCGCTGGATTTGTCGGTCGGTGCCGGGCAGTCTTATGCTACAAAAGGGTCCAACCTCGTGTCTTAGTCGATTAATTACACCTAATTAATCACCCCCGAATTAATTTTCCCTAATTAATTCCAATTTTAACGATGTACATAATTGACTCAATTTTGTCCATCACTTTATGGTATGTATAATCATACCAATTTCACACCATTTCATTAACATGTATATTAACCCCATCGTTCCCCACGTAATTCGCTAACATGACATAAAAGGGAAGATTCATCATAAATATAATGGGTTCAACCTGCATAGTATTAGCATCAACATGGGTTTAAAGGTGTCAACATGCATATAGCATCAACCCAACTAGCATAAATAATCAACCCAAACTTGCATGAATCACATATGTCATAAGGAGGTTAACTTGCATAAGTTATTTATGTCATACAAAGGGTTAAACTTGCATATGTATGTATGACATACAAAGGGGTTAACTTGCATATGTATGCATATCATTCTAAGGTGTAAACTTGCACATGTTACTTGCATATCATCAAACACCAAACTTGCATAACATGTCATATGTGAAGTTGCATATAATCATACACCAAACTTGCATAACATATCATATATAAACTTGCATATAATCATACACCAAACTTGCATATCATGGTGTCATAATGGATCAATGTTTCTCATATGACTTGCATAACTTGCATAGCATCACAAACACATAGCATATGACTTTCATAACTTGCATAACATCATGAACATGTAGCATATGACTTGCATAACTTGCATAACATCATGAACATGTAGCATATGACTTGCATAACTTGCATAGCATCATTAACACATAGCATATAACTTGCATAACATGCATAACATCATTAACACATAGCATATAACTTGCATAACATGCATAACATCATTAATACATAGCATATAACTTGCATAACATGCATAACATCATTAACACATAGCATATAACTTGCATAACATGCATTGATCCACATTCATAGCCATAACCTCATTATATCCTATCATAATCATTTCAATAATTGGTCATTAAGGCTATAGAAAACTCACAACTTGTTGATTAGCACTCCTAAGAAGAAGATTAAGTTGCTAGAGTTGATTAGAGATTGATTTGAGATGCTATCTTCTTCTACAAATTGATGGAGGCTCCTTCAAGTTGCATTTTGACGGCATGACGGCATTGTTTATATTTTTAGTATGAATTAGGGTAGTCTTAGGGTGTATTTATAGAGTAGTTAGGTATTTTAGGCCATTAGATTAACCCTAAATTAGATTAGAGCTGTCAGATCACGTCCTAGCCACCAAAACACAGCCCAAAAGACAAGCTGGTGCACCCAGGTTACCTGGGCTCGACCAGGGAGGTCGACCCCCAGGTCGACCCTAGGGTAGACTCCCCAGTCGACCTGGGGGGGAGGTCGACTCCCCAGTCGACCCCCAGGTCGACCCCCTGGGTCTGGCGGGATTTTTCCCGCCACTTCTGAAAATTGAAATTTTTGTTTTTAAATCTGAATTTAAATTTCTGAAAACTTCTTTGGGCCTTATCTGGGTCATACAGACTCCGATTTTCGAAAACTCGGACTCTATTTCGCGTATTTTTCCGAGATGAACGCAATGGCATAGCCCGTTTCCCTTGATTCAGATTTTAAATTTAATTCTGCCCTGTTTTATATTATAGCTAGTTATTCGACATACGGGGTGTTACATTCTCCCCTACTTAAAGGATTTCGTCCCCGAAATCTCTAAGTCAAGAAGAACGTATCCTACCAACCAAACAACCATCTACTAAACCATCAAACACTGGCATCCATTGTCCTTAAAGTTTCTAATGCTATATGAACAAATGCAAAGAGTGTGTGTATATGTTCCCTGTCTAATGCAAAATCAGGCGGTCTACTGATTCAGTTGACCTCCTTAATGCGAACCATGATAGTGCCATGCATCCAATATGTATGCGAAAGAACCTTATCGACACATACCATTTCTACATGAGTGCACAATCATTCACCAAAATGCATCATCCATATGATAGCACAACCATTATACATCCATTAATATAGCTACCTACACACAATTTTATGCAATATGCAATATGAAGTGATTGAGTCGATCTAGTGCCTAGAGCGTGTGTATATGCATCCACCAGCAACCACTAGCAAACACTTGCATCCACACTCATCCATCAAACATAACATGTCTCAAACACGTGTTTCAACCATAGGTTTTACCCTATCTAAAGGTCAAAGGTACTAATGAGAGGACATACTATAGATAAGATAAGTACTAGACAAACGATAAAGGAGAAGTTAAAAGACATACCCTAAAAAAGGAATGGGTATAATGAACGCATCTTCGCTTCTGTCTCCCAAGTAGCATTGCTCTCATCTTCTCCCCATTGCACTTTGACTAGCCGCACCTCTCTGTTCCTCAACTTCTTAATCTCTGACCCAAGGATGTGGGTAGGAGCTCGTCGAATAGTTGCATCACGCTCTACCTCCACTTCTTTTAGCAATCTCGGCTCTACCACCTCTGCGGTCTCATGTAGGCACTTCCTTAAATGTGACACATGGAATACATCATGCACCTCACTAAGTCTCTCGGGTAAATCCACCCTATATGCCATCCGTCCAATCCTTTCCTTAATAGGAAACGACCCAACAAATCTTGGAGCTAACTTCCCAACGGACCCAAAGCGAACTACATTCCGTAATGGAGATACTTTGACAAAGACCATGTCCCCAACCTCAAACTCCAGATCCGTCCTCCTTTTGTCCGCATAAGATTTTTGCCTATCTTGCGCTGCTTTCATCTTCTTCGAATCAAATCAATCTTTTCTGAAGTCTCTCTAACCATATCAGGCCCAAGCAAGATCTTATCCGTAGATTCCCACCAACATGTAGGTGATCGACAAGGCCTTCCATAAAGAGCTTCGAAAGGAGCCATACCAATACTGGACTGAAAGCTGTTATTATATGCGAACTCCACCAATGGAAGATGCTCTTCCCATGTACCTCCAAAATCTAAGATACAAAGCCTCAAAAGGTCTTCTAGAACACGATTCACCCTCTCGGTCTGGCCGTCCGTCTGAGGATGATATGCGGTGCTCAGACACAATTGAGTCCCCACTGCTTCCTGCAAACTTTTCCAGAACTCGCTAGTGAAGATAGGATCTCGATCACTCTCTATGCTAGAGGGTACCCCATGCAATCGAACTATCTCTCGAAGATATACTGAAGCTAGCCATGGAGCAGTCCTCTTGCTCTTCACAGGTCTGAAATGGGCGCTCTTAGTAAGTCTGTCTACCACAACCCAAATTCCCGTATTACCCTTTCTCGATCTGGGTAACCCATCAATAAAATCCATCGAGACGCTATCCCACTTCCATTGCGGAACTTCCAATGGGTGAAGCAACCCACCTGGTTTCTTTTGCTCCGCTTTCACCTGTTGGCACACCAAGCATCTAGCGACATACTCAGCCACATCTTTCTTCATACCGGCCCAAAAGAAAACTCGCTTCATGTCTTGGTACATCTTGTCCCCACCGGGATGAATGGTCATCCTAGAACGGTGTGCATCATCAAGAATAGCCTTCCTCAAACCCTCGTCTTGCGGTACACAAAGTCTACCGTCTCTACGCAAGAACCCCCTATCGTCTAGGGTGTACCTACTCAAATGGCTGGATGACTCCCCCCTTATGAGCCTCTCTACCAACTCAACCAACTGTGGGTCGTCCCTCTGTGCTTCTCCAATCCGCCCCAAAAGAGTAGGTCTGACCTCCAAGGATGCTAGCAAACAGGGTACATAATCAACGGAAGGTCTGAAATCAAACATCGAGATAAATTCCAAGCTTCGTCGTTCCACGAACAATGGACTCAAGGACAACCTTTTTCTACTCAAGGCGTTCGCCACCACGTTACCCTTGCCAGGGGTATATGCTATCTCGAAATCATAGGATGCTAAGAACTCCATCCACCTTTGCTGTCTCAAGTTCAAATCCTTCTGAGAAAACAAGTACTTCAATGATTTGTGATCAGTGAACAATTCGAACCTCTCTCCCAGAAGATAATGGCGCCAAATCTTAAGCGCAAAAACAATAGCGGCCAACTCTAAATCATGGGTAGGGTAATTTTTCTCATGTGCCCTCAACTGCCTTCCACCATAGGCTATTACCCTTCCATCTTGCATTAAGACTGCGCCCAGTCCTGTCCCACAAGCATCGGTATAGACAACAAATGGCTTACTCCCATCTGGCAACACTAAGACTGGAGCTGTGGTTAAAGCTTTCTTTAACCGTCGGAACGCACCATCACAATCTACGTCCCATGCGAAGACTAGATTCTTCTTCGTCAAGCGAGTTAATGGGGCTGATATCTTCGCGAAGTCCTTGATAAACTTCCTATAGTAGCCAGCCAACCCCAAGAAACTCCTCACCTCGGTAGCATTCTTCGGAACCTTCCAATCTTGGATGGATACTACCTTCGCGGGATCCACTGCTACCCCTTCCTTGGAGACCACATGCCCCAAGAACCATACTTCCCTCCTCCAGAAGTGACATTTAGAAAATTTAGCCTTAAGGCTATGCGCTCGAAGAATCTCCAACACTTCCCTAAGATGTAGGGCATGCTCTTCTTCACTTTTAGAAAAGACTAAGATGTCATCCACAAAGACCACCACGAACTTATTAAGGAACTCCCTGAACACCCTACTCATCAAATCAACAAAGTATGCAGGGGCGTTCGTCAACCCAAATGGCATCACCAGCCACTCATAGAAACCATCCGGAGTCCTAAAGGCAGTCTTGTCTATGCTATCCTCAGCCACCCTCAACTGATGAAACCCCGTGGCTAAGTCCAACTGAGAAAATACTGAAGCGCCAACCAACTGATCAAAGAGATCATCAATCCTCGGCAATGGGTGTCTATTCTTCTTTGTGAGCTTGTTGAGTTCTCTATAGTCTACACAAAGTCTGAGGGACCCATCCGCCTCCGTAGCAAAAACTACTGGAGCACCCCACTCCGATATACTCCGCCTTATGAACCCCTTCTCAAGCAACTCCCCTACTTGCTTATGGAGTTCCCTCCTCTCACGAGGAGCCATGTGGCGCACTGGTAAAGATACAGGTTTAGCATTATCCACCAGATATATTCGAAAGTCTATCTCCCGCTTCGGAGGTAAGCCCTTCACCTCCTCAAACACATCCGAGTATTCCCGGACCACTCTAACAGATTGCAAACTCTCGACCGAAGCGTCAAGCGATTCAAGATAACTTAGCATAACAGATTCCATGGGATTACAAGAGATCTCGAGAGTGTTCCCCAAACGGGTCATAAGCCTAACAACTCTCCTTTCGCAATCAAGAATGACACCATTACTGGATAACCAGTCCATGCCCAAAATCAACCCATAGCCCGTGAAGCCCAAAACAAAAGCATCACATCTAAACTCAATGCTAAGTATAGAAATCTTCAAACCCAAACATATCATGGACAAATAAGTGGAGCCCCCAATTGGGTTTGAAACAACCAAGGGATCATCTACTAGACTGGTGTCTAAGTGCAGTGACTCAACTAATGATGATGAGATAAACGAATGCGATGCGCTAGAGTCAAACAATGTACGGACATGATGATCAAATAGAAAAACCAGACTTTCAACGAAAATAGTTCTACCTCTTTCCTGAGTTGGTGGAACTGCGAGAGCCTGAACTTGCCCCCTTGCCTGACCCGGTGCCATAAGAGCTTGCACCTGTCCTCCTGAGGTAGATCCCGTCCTTTTCCCCTTCTTGGGGCAATTCTTCACTAGATGCCCTGCTTCACCACAGTGGTAGCAGCCAGTCTTCTTCTTCTTCCGACAATCTTTGCTTATGTGGCCTGGTATCCCGCAATTGAAGCACTTCTTCTTCCCCTTGCCACCGTTGCCTTTCCCACCTTTGTTTTGTTGCTGTTGAGGTCTCTTTTGATCTCCCTTCTTCTCGGGTGCCTTATTAGCATTGGGACCCTTCTCTTCCTCATGCATGAGTGCCATGTCAACTAGCTTCTCAAAGGTGGCCCCCATAGGGATATGAGTCATAGCCAATCCATGCATTGGTTCATTCAAGCCTTTAACGAACCTCAAAGCCTTCTTCTCCGGTGTATTCACCATGTCTATGCCAAACCTTGCCAATTGATTAAACTTGTTGACATATTCCTTCACCGAGAGATTTCCTTGCTTTAGAGTCAAGAACCTTTCCATATACAAATTTTCCTCCGCCCTTGAGAGAAACTTTGCCACAAATCTTTGCCTGAAATCCACCCAAGAGTCAACGGGGCATTCTCCATTAGTGACCTCCCACCAGAATGAGGCCTCTCCCTTCATTAACAAAGCAGCTAACGTGACTTTCTTTCCTTCGTCCATCCCAAAGATGTCTATCAACTCTTCCACCTCCTTCAGCCAATCTTTAGCCTCCACAAAAGTTTCTGATCCTTGAAAAGGTTTCCCTCCCATAGCTTTAAATTCCTTGCAAGTCTTAACAAAAGTATCCGTACGAGGAGGAGGAGGGGGAGGAGGAAGATCGGGTGCTACGGTTGGTGGAGGGACATTTGCTGGACCCGTAGTGGCGGCCCTAGCCTCCATCAATCTCCTATACCATACTGGTATCGTCACACCCTCCGGAAATTTAAGATCCTCAGCCATGCTGAAACGAAAAAGGAAAGATTCAAAACGGAGAATTCGAAAGATAAAGATATGACTATTGGGGATTATGCTTTTCTTTCAAAAACTTTTCTCTTTAAAGACATGTTTTTGAAAATATTTCTTCCAAAAATGTTTTTAGAAAAATAGTTTTCTAAAAATTTTATATGTTCCGGTAACCTTCGCTCTGATACCACGTGTAACACCCCACACCCGCTAAGGTCACTCACTAAGGGAATGCCTTAACTTCGGTGGAGCATTTTAAGTGAATATAGAACAGAAAAATTACACAAGACAGATATAAATACTTGAAAATCTAAAACATCATTTCATTGCAGCAGAAGGTAAACATGTTTAGTTACAACACCATAAAGAGTCAAGTACTAAATATCCATCCTGATGAAAACATAGGTACATAATCCCACTGCATAAACAATAGCCATAAAAGAAAAGATAAGCTGGGCTTTACATCTCGGTCCAAGCTCCAAAAGATAGACAAAGAAATCAGATCAAAGCCCACTAGTGCTAGGCCCAACCTGAGGACCTGAGGGGGAAAAAGATAAAAACAACGGGGTCAGACATAAGTCTGAGTGAGCCCTATAACTTTAACAACACAATCATTAAAGTAATTAGGGTATGATATAAACTTGGTACGGGATGACTGGGGATAAATGACTACACTAAGTAGCCCACTAGACATAGGATGAACTAAGATAACGGTAAAGACGCATCTACCCACCCAAGGTTAATTACTAACTTCACCACACCAGTCATTCCTACTTAAAAGTTGATCCCACCCAAGGACTTAGAGAATTTTCCCAGTAGTTTCGTGTACCCCTAGCTGACTACATAGGTGCCGTCTGCCCCTATCTCCACTAGGTGTACCCACTACTCCCAAGCGATCGGCTCCCTACCGTAGATACCCGTGCTGGCCCCACAATGGGGTGTATCACTCCCCAAAGTGGCAACCCGATACAACAAATGGTGCACGGCTTATACCTACACGATGCAACAACGTCTTACCTACCAGCCCGGGTACACACACGCATATGAAACCCGTTGGACTCGCGTTGCCACCGCTAACCCGTTTTGGCCTCTTATAATCACGCCCAGTACGCGTGTCCCGTCCTCGACATGGGTCGAGCCCAATAAGATACATATGGGTTACTGGTTGAAATGGGCCCCCACAAGCTACCACCTAAGCTTGTCAATTTATCTAGTGCATCCCACTTAACCCTTTAATCATGTTTAATTACATGTTTCCACTTGGTTAAGTCATCTAATCGTATTTTCTATTGCCACCCAAGGCAACCCACTAGATTTCCTCATGCCACCCAAGGCACTAACTTGATTTCCACATGCCACCCAAGGCACCCACTTAACCCCTCATGCCCCCTACATGCTTATCTGGTTAAGTGTTTCTTAATTGATTAAGAACGTAACCGTTGTAAAGACCTCTCACATTAGACTATCTTTTATGGCAGCTGGATTTGCCGGTTGGGTCCGGGCAGCCTTACGCCATAACCGAGTCTAACCTCGTGTCTTTACACTTGTCACGTATATAGTTTGTGCCTAAGACCTCTCACATTGGGCCAATCATTTGTAGCCGCTGGATTTGCCGGTCGGTTCCGGGCAGTCTTATGCTACAAAAGGGTCCAACCTCGTGTCTTAGTCGATTAATTACACCTAATTAATCACCCCCGAATTAATTTTCCCTAATTAATTCCAATTTTAACGATGTACATAATTGACTCAATTATGTCCATCACTTTATGGTATGCATAATCATACCAACTTCACACCATTTCATTAACATGTATATTAACCCCCTCGTTCCCCACGTAATTCGCTAACATGACATAAATGGGAAGATTCATCATAAATATAATGGGTTCAACCTGCATAGTATTAGCATCAACATGGGTTTAAAGGATTCAACATGCATATAGCATCAACCCAACTAGCATAAATAATCAACCCAAACTTGCATGAATCACATATGTCATAAGGAGGTTAACTTGCATAAGTTATTTATGTCATACAAAGGGGTAAACTTGCATATGTATGTATGACATACAAAGGGGTTAACTTGCATATGTATGCATATCATTCTAAGGTGTAAACTTGCACATGTTACTTGCATATCATCAAACACCAAACTTGCATAACATGTCATATGTGAACTTGCATATAATCATACACCAAACTTGCATAACATATCATATATAAACTTGCATATAATCATACACCAAACTTGCATATCATGGTGTCATAATGGATCAATGTTTCTCATATGACTTGCATAACTTGCATAGCATCACAAACACATAGCATATGACTTGCGTAACTTGCATAACATCATGAACATGTAGCATATGACTTGCATAACTTGCATAACATCATGAACATGTAGTATATGACTTGCATAACTTGCATATCATCATTAACACATAGCATATAACTTGCATAACATGCATAACATCAGTAACACATAGCATATAACTTGCATAACATGCATAACATCATTAATACATAGCATATAACTTGCATAACATCATTAACACATAGCATATAACTTGCATAACATGCATTGATCCACATTCATAGCCATAACCTCATTATATCCTATCATAATCATTTCAATAATTGGCAATAAGGCTATAGAAAACTCACAACTTGTTGATTAACACTCCTAAGAAGAAGATTAAGTTGCTAGAGTTGATTAGAGATTGATTTGAGATGCTATCTTCTTCTACAAATTGATGGAGGCTCCTTCAAGTTGCATTTTGACGGCATGACGACATTGTTTCTATTTTTAGTATGAATTAGGGTAGTCTTAGGGTATATTTATAGAGTAGTTAGGTGTTTTAGGCCATTAGATTAACCCTAAATTAGATTAGAGCCGTCAGATCACGTCCTAGCCACCAAAACACAGCCCAAAAGACAAGCTGGTGCACCCAGGTTACCTGGGCTCGACCAGGGAGGTCGACCCCCAGGTCGACCCTAGGGTCAACTCCCCAATCGACCTGGGGGGGGGGGGGGGGGGAGGTCGACTCCCCAGTCGACCCCCAGGTCGACCCCCTGGGTCTGGCGGGATTTTTCCCGCCACTTCTGAAAATTGAAAATTTTGTTTTTAAATCTGAATTTAAATTTCTGAAAACTTCTTTGGGCCTTATCTGGGTCATACGGACTCCGATTTTCGAAAACTCGGACTCTATTTCGCGTATTTTTCCGAGATGAACGCAATGGCATAGCCCGTTTCCCCTGATTCAGATTTTTAAATTTAATTCTTCCCTGTTTTATATTATAGCTAGTTATTCGAAATACGGGGTGTTACAGCCTGCCTCTCCACAGTGGAAGCAGCCAGTCTTCTTCTTTTTTCCTACAGTCCTTGCTTAGATGGCCTGGTGTCCCACAATTAAAGCACTTTTTCTTTCCCTTGCCATTGTTATCCTTATCGCATTTCTTATTTTGCTGTTGTGATTTCTTTTGATCCCCTTTCTTCTTCGTTGCCTTATTTGCATTAGCACCTTTCTCCTCTTCTTGCATAAGCGCCATGTCAACCAATCTCTCAAAGGTAGCCCCCATCGAAATGTGGGTCATAGCCAACCCATGTAGCGGCTCAATCAAACCCTTAACGAACCTCAGGGCCTTCTTCTCAGGTGTGTTTACCAAGTCTAAGCCAAATCTCGCCAACTGATTGAACTTGTTGACGTACTCCTTTATTGATAAATCTCCTTGCTACAATGCTAAGAATCTCTACATATATAAGTTCTCTTCTTCTCATGAGAGAAATTTCATCTCGAACCTACGCCTGAAATCCATCCACGTCTCTAGTGGACGCTCTCCATTCATGACCTCCCACCAAAACGAGGCTTCGTCCTTCATTAACCAAGCGGCCAATTGGACCTTCCTTCCATCTTCTACCTCGAAAATACCAAATAGATCTTCCACCTCCTTAAGCCAATCTCGAGATTCAACAAACGTCTTTGATCCGTGAAAAGGTGTAACAACCCGTATTTTAATAACATATTGAAACCATAAATCAAGGCAGAATTAAATTTTAAAATAAGAATCAAGGGAAACGGGTTGTGCCACTGCGTTCGTCTCGAAATTCTTCTTGGAAATGAGTCCGAGTTTTCGAAAAACGGATTCCGTATGAGGGAGATATGACCCTCCGAAGTTTCAGGAATTTTCAGAATAAAAAACAGTTCGAAATTCAAATTTAAACCCAAAAGCGGGCTGGGCGGGAAATTTCCCACCCAGGACCCAGGTCGACTGAGGAGTCGACCTCCCCCCAACCAGGTCGACTGGGGTGTCGACCTCCCCATGACCAGGTCGACTGGGGAGTCGACCTGGGGGTCGATCTGCCCCCGAATTTCCAGATCCATGGCTGAGTTCATTTCTGCGTATCTAGACGGATTTCTGGACCAAATTCGTGACTCTAATCCTATATAAACTCACCCCTAGCCTCATTCCCTCCACACCATTTCATTTTGTCCTTATGTTGCTTCTGAAATAATTAAATTAAAGAGAGAATGGCTTCTTCATCAAGACAACATCTAGGAATTGCAAATTGGGGGTTTTCAACTAGAATAAGACTAAACAAATAGAGATCCAACAACTGCAACAACCGTTTCTAGAATCAAATCTCTGCACTCTAATTCTCGATCCACGCTCTGTAAGTTCTAGTTACTTTGAGATTGAAACTGGTTAAATTTAATATGGACATGGAATAAAATGAAATTGGACCTGAGCTTGATTATCTATTTAGATCTGTTCTTGTTTCTTCTTGAATCTAGGATTTTGGGTTATTCCTTATCGATTGAATCATGCCCATTTATGTTGTTGGACCTAGTTTATTATTTAAATGCTAGATTGTAATATGAATTCCTGGACCTTGACTTGATGATAAGATTTTTTTTCACCTTGTTCTCTCTTGAATCTTGAATTTGGATTAATGCAAGTCTACCTATGTTCCTAAACCTTGGTTTTCATATTGTTGTTCTAGATCCTATTCACATGCCTATGATGTGTTAAACTATTATACACCAATTCTGTTGAACATATGATTTGGATTATAATATCATGCCTATTCACATGCCCATCTTTGTCATGATTTCCTTGTTTATCCCTTTTTGAATTAATCTCGATACGCGCACGGTAGGAATACGATTTGGGGATATTGGTCAAAACATGAAGATTCACTTAGACATGAATTGGTAATTGACATGAATTAGATTGGACATGAATTGGCATAACTTGAACATGAACGCGATTGTAAACTTGATAATTGACATGAATGTGAATTGTGAACTCGGAACGTAATTAGAGAAAATAGAATCTGGTAGTCAAACCATGTTTTTAGGTAATTGTGGAACGCGACAAATAGCATAAAATTGATACGATGGGAATAACTTGAATACAAAATTGACTATGACTTGATAGTTGATATTGGACATCTAGAAGGCACGTAAACATGCTTATGAACTTGAAACGTGAATTGGTCATGAACTTGATAATAGGCATAAGTTGAAACTTGAAAACTTAACATGAAAACTTGACATGAAACTCGCTTAGAAACTTGACACGAACTTGACATGAAACTTGAATATGGACATGACATTAGAATGAGCTTGAAAATGGACAAATTGAGGTTGGGTTGAGTTTGCAGTGTAAATCTTCCCGGAACCGCCCGGTGAATCCACTGACTGCAAACAATAGGATCCAATGTGGGTAGTTGGTCATATCGCGCTTAAGAGCCGAGGTTAGACTAGGTTGTGGTGTAAATCTGCCCGGAACCGCCCGGCGAATCCAGTGACCACAACAACTAGTCTAATGTGAGAGGTTGGGGTGCATTAATGAATTAAGGCCACATGATAGGGTTAAGTCATGTACCGCTTGAATATACTTAACCAATTTGACACGATGTTTTGATAGGGTTAAGTCATGTACCGCTTGAATACACTTAACCAATTTGACACGATGATTTGATAGGGTTAAGTCATGTACCGCTTGAATATACTTAACCAATTTGACACGATGATTTGATACGGTTAAGTCATGTACCGCTTGAATATACTTAACCAATTTAACACGATGATTTGATAGGGTTAAGTCATGAACCGCTTGAATATACTTAACCAATTTGACACGATGATTTGATAGGGTTAAGTCATGTACCGCTTGAATATACTTAACCAATTTGACACGATGATTTGATAGGGTTAATTCATGAACCACTTGAATATGCTTAACCAATTTGACATGATGATTTGATAAGGGTTAAGTCATGAACCGCTTGAATATACTTAACTAATTTGACACGATGATTTGATAGGGTTAAGTCATGAACCGCTTGAATATACTTAACCAACTTGACACATGATTCGTAGGGCTAAGTCATGAACTTGAATGACAACACTTAGCCAATTTGACATGACACGTAGGCGGGTTACGTCACAAACTTGAATGACAACACTTAACCAAGTTGACATGCTAGACTGATGGGGTTAGAATTTAAATGACAACACTTAACCTACGGAAATTCTAGTTACGAGGTCCTTTTCAGCAGTAACCCACTAGATGTATCACGGTACCCTGGAACTAGGCAGGGTGGGACACGATTACTGGGCTGATTGTAAGCAACCAGAACGACGGCTGAGTTGGTGCGCCATTGTAAGTTCAGGTGGACTATGGTCGTGCACGTAGTCCAGAGTTTAAAAAGCAGGCATTGGGCACCATTAGGTTTACACGGTGCGTGCTTGATTCTTGTCGGTGTTTGGCACTCTAGGGCTTGATACACCCTATGGTAGACCTAGCACAGGTGACTACATTTCGTGATTGGGCCGTATGACAAAGACACATGAACGAGCTAGGACTTGTAGGGAGCCGATCGATTAATAGATCGTTACGTGGAAAAAGGGTGTTGTTCGTTAGGTAGCATAATCCCTAGTGGTCCTTGGTGGCATAAACCCTAATCGAATCTAGAAACCATTCAATAGGTAGCATAATCCCTAGTGGTCCTAGGTGGCATAAATCCTTGTTGAACACGCGATAGCTCATGATAAGGAAACCTAACCAGAACAAGGGTGGCAGTCCGAACGATTTCAAGAATGGTGCCACTACGTTGAAGTAGTATAGAAATACATGATGAAACCCGTACGATATACGACAAGGGATTGTACATATACATAGAAAGGATGATACGGGTTGGGGTACTAGTACAGTTGGTGCAGAAAATGTTAAACATGCGATGCTATACGTAGTTTATCTGGTTTGCATAGTTTATCTTGTTACCGTAGTTTATCTGGTTAGCATAGTTTATCTTGTTACCGTAGTTTATCTGGTTAGTATAGTTTATCTTGACATCTTAGTTTAACTTGCCTGTCTTGTCATCATCCTTATGTTTACTTTCAGTTTATACATGTCATGTTATCTTCAGTTGTTTCTATGCTGAAAGTCACTAGGACTTACCAGTCTTTATGACTGACCCGTTTTCTTTCGCCTCTTTTTCTTCCTTCCCCCCCCGGTTCTCAGGGAGGAAAACACTACTACTTAGTTTGGACTTCTTTCTACTTCAAGATCATCATATATGGCTTGGACCTTTCTCGGCTATGGCTGCTTTATTGTTTTACTTGGGGAATGATTTATGACTATGGTTTTATGCTTCTTTACTATTGCAAGACAGATTTCGATGTAATGGATTTAATGGCTTTTTGATGTAAAAAGGCTTTAGACCTTTCTAGATTTTAAAGCAATGAAATTTGGTTCTTTTTCCGCTGTTTTATATGTTCTGTCTTGTAATATTTCTGTGTGTGCTTACCTAGATAATGCTCCACCAAAACTAGAGCATTCCCTTTGTGAGTGACCCTAGCGGAGGTAGGGTGTTACATTTTGTATCAGAGCAGAAGGTTACCAGACTGGGAAAAAGTTTTTAAAAACCTTTTGAAATCATTTTCAAAACCATTTACAAAGAAGCATTTTTCAAGAAAAGTTTTATTGTAAAGTTATTCCCCAAAGGCCATTAGCATTATCCTTTGTTTCCTTGTTTGAATCCCTTTTCCTTTCTTTCCTCCATCTGTAGTCACATTAGTTCCATCTGTGACTAACCTTATTTCAAGCTTTGATGGTTTGCCGTGCGATGGAGGTAGTTCTCGAGAGACCTTTTAACATGTTAAATAAGAGGGGATAAGGTTGGTTAAGGCGAATGAGGCTCAGAACAAGAAGGTAGAAATGTTTCTGTAGGAAAGCCTAATTTATCTTTCTATCCTGGCAGTACCCTTTTTGATTATGGTACATCGCATCCTGTTTACTTCTGCTTCGATAGTTGAGTCTCTGCACCTTAGTACTAGCATAGTAGAGGATCCCATTTTTTTTCTCTCAAATCCTTTTGGGGAATCAACTCATTTATTCATGACTTGTTTGGATTTGAGAATGTCTATGCTAAGCAATGCTTATGTTTTTGGGCTACGGGTCGATTCTAGGGATGGAATGGTTATCTAGTACTGGTGCCATTCTTGAGTATGAAAAGAGGGTAGTTAGACTCTTGACTTGCCATGGTAATACCATCGAAGTTTAGTGTAACCCTGAGGATTCTGCCATGCTTAGTTACCTAGAATCTCTTGATACATTTGTTGATCTCGAGTAGTGTTCGCCACTAAGGTGGATGGTTCATTTCGCTTAGGCATGAGTTATAGGAAATCACCTTAGTAAGTACATTTGGCAACATGGCTGACATCTGTTTATTTGCAAGAGATAATTCTTCTGCGTGGAATACACTATAATGAGTAAACGAGATCCAGGATTCACTAGTGAATTTTGGAGAGCTTGCATGAAACCATGAGTATGCAGTTATGTTTGAGCCGAGTATACTAGAAGGAGGATAAGGGAAAGTGGGACGAGAGGCAACAGTGAAATGAGTTCCAACTCATATTTTGGAAACAAGAATTAAGAAGCTACGAAATTATGAAGTTAAAGGCGTACAAAGCACAATGGAGTTAAGCTCAAGGAAATGCGACTTAGAAGATTGAAGACTAGATACGCACATCATATCTCTTTTTAAGAGTATATCCTTGATCCCTCTTTTCCTGTAGAGCTTACTTGCATGCTATCTTTGATGTATATCCTCTCGGTCCTATTCTCAATCCTATTTCTGTTGCAAACCCCATAAGGAGTATGACTCATCTGGTTGTGATATATGTTGAGGTTTGAGGGTGTCCGTTGGGTTTCCTAGAATCATATATATTGGTTTTGGGCTGGTGTTTAGGGGAGTTTTTTTTCCTAATCAGCATACATGTGAGGAAGATTTCCAGTTTAGACATTGCCTAATGGGTACAAAGTTTTTCTTTACTTGCTTTTATCATTCGGCTATACCTTAGGTAGAACTCTATGGATGAAAACATGTATTTGAAACATGTTATCGTTGATGTTTGCAAATGGTTGCAAGTGTTTGCTCATGGTTGCATAACACACATTAGGCACTAGATCGGCTCAGTCACATTTTCATATTGCATATGCATGAGTGCTTATACTTGTACATGGATGGAAACTTGATATGCTATCATTTGGATGTTGCATATGAATGTTTGTGCACTCATGTAGAGATTATAAAGTATGTTAGGAATTTGCATACATGTTGGACTCATTACACTAACATATTTTGCATTAAGGAGGTCTACTGAATCAGTAACCGCTTGATCTTTGGCATTAGATAAGTACATATACACACACCGTTCGCATATGTACATACAGCATTAGAAACCTTTTAAGGACAATGGTTGCTTTTGGATGATGTTTTGAGTAGATGGATGTTGGATGGTAGGACACATTCTTCTTAACTTGAAGATATCAGGGACGAAATCCTTTAAGGAGGGGAGAATGTAACAACCCGTATTTTAATAACATATTGAAACCATAAATCAAGGCAGAATTAAATTTTAAAATAAGAATCAAGGGAAACGGGTTGTGTCATTGTGTTCGTCTCGAAATTCTGCTTGGAAACGAGTCCGAGTTTTCGAAAAACAGATTCCGTACGAGGGAGATATGACCCTTTCCGAAGTTTCAGGAATTTTCAGAAAAAAAAACAGTTCGAAATTCGAATTCGAAATTCGAATTCAAACCCAGAAGCAGGCTGGGCGGGAAATTTCCCGCCCAGGACCCAGGTCGACTGGGGAGTCGACCTCCCCCCAACCAGGTCAACTGGGGAGTTGACTAGGGTGTCGACCTCCCTATGACCAGGTCGACTGGGGAGTCGACCTGGGGGTCGACCTGTCCCGAATTTCCAGATCCAAGGCTGAGTTCATTTCTGCGTATCTAGACCGATTTCTGGACCAAATTTTTGATTCTAATCCTATATAAATTCACCCCTAGCCTCATTCTCTCCACACCATTTCATTCTGTCCTTATGCTACTTCTGAAATAATTAAATTAAAGAGAGAATGGCTACTTCTTTGTCAAGACAACATCTAGGAATTGCAAATTGGGGGTTTTCAACTAGAACAAGACTAAACAAATAGAGATCCAACAACTGCAACAACCGTTTCTAGAATCAAATCTCTGCACTCTAATTCTCGATCCGCGCTCTGTAAGTTCTAGTTACTTTGAGATTGAAACTGGTTAAATTTAATATGGACATGGAATAAAATGAAATTGGACCTGAGCTTGATTATCTATTTAGATCTGTTCTTGTTTCTTCTTGAATCTAGGATTTTGGGTTATTCCTTATCGATTGAATCATGCACATTCATGTTGTTGGACCTAGTTTATTATTTAAACGCTAGATTGTAATATGAATTCCTGGACCTTGACTTGATGATAAGACTTTTTAACCCTATTCTCTCTTGAATCTTGAATTTGGATTAATGCAAGTCTACCAATGTTCCTAAACCTTGGTTTTGATATTGTTGTTCTAGATCCTATTCACATGCCTATGATGTGTTAAACTATAATACACCAATTCTGTTGAACATATGATTTGGATTATAATCTCATGCCTATTCACATGCCCATCTTTGTCATGATTTCCTTGTTTATCCCTTTTTGAATTAATCTCGATACGCGCATGGTAGGAATACAATTTGGGGATATTGGTCAAAACATGAAGATTCACTTAGACATGAATTGGTAATTGACATGAATTAGCTTGGACATGAATTAGCATAACTGTAACATGAAAGCGATTGTAAACTTGATAATTGACATGAATGTGAATTGTGAACTCGGAACGTAATTAGAGAAAATAGAATCTGGTAGTCAAACCATGCTTTTAGGTAATTGTGGAACATGACAAATAGCTTGAAATTGATACGAAGGAAATAACTTGAATACAAAATTGACTATGACTTGATAGCTAATATTGGACATCTAGAACGCACGTAAACATGCTTATGAACCTGAAACGTGAATTGGTCATTAACTTGATAATAGGCATAAGTTGAAACTTGAAAACTTAACATGAAAACTTGACTTGAAACTCGCTTAGAAACTTGACACGAACTTGACATGAAACTTAAACATGGACATGACATTAGAATGAGCATGAAAATGGCCAACTCGAGGTTGGGTTGAGTTTGCAGTGTAAATATGCCCGGAACCGCCCGGCGAATCCAGTGACTGCAAACAATAAGATCCAATGTGGATAGTTGGTCATATCGCGCTTAAGACCCGAGGTTAGACTAGGTTGTGGTGTAAATCTGCCCGGAACCGCCCGGTGAATCCAGTGACCACAACAATTAGTCTAATGTGAGAGGTTGGGGTGCATTAATGAATTAAGGCCACATGATAGGGTTAATTCATGTACCGCTTGAATGTACTTAACCAATTTGACACGATGATTTGATAGGGTTAAGTCATGTACCGCTTGAATACACTTAACCAATTTGACACGATGATTTGATAGGGTTAAGTCATGTACCGCTTGAATATACTTAACCAATTTGACACGATGATTTGATAGGGTTAAGTCATGTACTGCTTGAATATACTTAACCAATTTGACACGATGATTTGATAGGGTTAAGTCATGAACCGCTTGAATATACTTAACCAATTTGACATGATGATTTGATATGGTTAAGTCATGTACCGCTTGAATATATTTAACCAATTTGACACGATGATTTGATAGGGTTAAGTCATGAACCGCTTGAATATACTTAACCAATTTGACATGATGATTTGATAAGGGTTAAGTCATGAACCGCTTGAATATACTAAACCAATTTGACACGATGATTTGATAGGTTTAAGTCATGAACCGCTTGAATATACTTAACCAACTTGACACATGATTCATAGGGCTAATTCATGAACTTGAACGACAACACTTAGCCAATTTGACATGACACGTAGGCGGGTTAAGTCACGAACTTGAATGACAACACTTAACCAACTTGACATGCTAGACTAATGGGGTTAAGTCTCGAATTTAAATGGCAACACTTAACCTACGGAAACCCTAGTTACGTGGTCCTTTTCAGCAGTAACCCACTAGATGTATCACGGTACCCTGGAACTAGGCAGGGTGGGGCACGATTACTGGGCTGATTGTAAGCGACCAGAACGACGGCTGAGTTAGTGCGCCATTGTAGGTTTAGGCGGAGTATGGTCGTGCAAGTAGTCCGGAGTTGAAAAAGCAAGCATTGGGCACCAGTAGGTTTACGCTGTGCGTGCATGATTCGTGTCGGTGGTTGGCACTCTAGGGCTTGATACACCCTATGGTGGACCTAGGACAGGTGACTACATTTCGTGATTGGGCCGTATGACACAGACACATGAACGAGCTAGGACTTGTAGCGAGCCGATCGATTAATAGATCGTTACGTGGAAAAAGGGTGTTGTTCGTTAGGTAGCATAATCCCTAGTGGTCCTTGGTGGCATAAACCCTAACCGAATCTAGAAAACATTCAATAGGTAGCATAATCCCTAGTGGTCCTAGGTGGCATAAATCCTAGTTGAACACGCGATAGCTCATGATAAGGAAACCTAACCAGAACAAGGGTGGCAGTCCGAACGATTTCAAGAATGGTGGCACTACGTTGAAGTAGTATAGAAATACGTGATGAAACCCATACGATAAACGGGAAGGGACTGTACATATACATAGAAAGGATGATATGGGTTGGGGTACTAGTACAGTTGGTGCAGAAAATGTTAAACATGCGATGCTATACGTAGTTTATCTGGTTTGCATAGTTTATCTTGTTACTGTAGTTTATCTGGTTAGCATAGTTTATCTTGTTATCGTAGTTTATCTGGTTAGTATAGTTTATCTTGACATCTTAGTTTAACTTGCCTATCTTGTCATCATCCTTATGTTTACTTTCAGTTTATACATGTCATGTTATCTTTACTTGTTTCTATTATGAAAGTCACTAGGACTTACCAGTCTTTATGACTGACTCGTTTTCTTTCGCCTCTTTTTCTTCCGTCCCCCCCCCCCCCCCCCCAGGTTCTCAGGGAGGAAAACACTACTACTTAGTTTGGACTTCTTTTTGCTTCAAGATCATCATATATGGCTTGGACCTTTCTCGGCTATGGCTGCTTTACTGTTTTACTTGGGGAATGATTTATGACTATGGTTTTATGCTTCTTTACTATTGCAAGACAGATTTCGATGTAATGGATTTAAGGGCATTTTGATGTAAAAAGGCTTTAGACCTTTCTAGATTTTAAAGCAATGAAATTGGGTTCTTTTTCCGCTGTTTTATATGTTCTGTCTTGTTATATTTCTGTGTATGCTTACCTAGATAATGCTCCACCAAAGCTAGAGCATTCCCTTTGTAAGTGACCCTAGCGGAGGTAGGGTGTTACAAAAGGTTTCCAGCCCATTGCCCGAAAATCTTTGCATATCTTCAAAAAAGTATCAACGCGAGGCGGGGGAGGAGGAGGAGCGACTGCAGCTGGGAGAGAAGGAACATTTGCTGGGCCTGCGGCAGTGGCCCTAGCCTCCAGATACCTTCTAAACCAGCCTGGTATCGGTATACCCTCAAGTATCTCAGGTTCCCCAGACATGCTGAAAAAGAAAGAGGAAGTGATTCAAAACGGAGAATCGAAGGAATGATATATGGCTCTTGGGGGTTATGTTTTTAAAACAAACTTTTCTCTTGAAAACGCTTTCCTTAAAACATACTTTTGAAAGTATTTCTTTATAAAAAGCTTTTGAAAAACAGTTTTTCAAAATCTCTTATATGTTCTGTTAACCTTCAGCTCTGATACCACGTGTAACACCCCACATCCATTAATGTCACTCTCAAAGGGAATGCATTAGCTTTCATGAAGTATTATTGGTGAATAAAATAGAATATAACAAGATAGATACATATATTGGTACTTGAAAATTTTCAAAACAACATTTATTGCAGCGGAGAAATAGTTTGATTACAACAACTTCATAAACCAGCAGTAAAACCAAGTACACTTAATATCCATCTTGACAAATTGTTTTCTGAGTACAAAAAGTAAAAAAGCATAACCCCAACACAAGTAGCCATAAAAGAGATGAGCTGAACTTTACTTTCAACAATCCAAGCACTTCCAAAAGAGAGAGAAGAGAGATCCAAGATCAAGCTCCACTAGTACTAGTCCTACCCTGAGAACCTGGAGGGGGGGGGGATGAAGAAAAGAGGCGAAAAAAGGGGGGTCAGACATAAAGTCTGGCGATTATAGTAACTTTAACAATATAATTATTAAAGTAATTAGGATAAGGCAAAAACTGGTAAAACAAGGTATGACCGTGAAACAAGTGGGCATGACAAAGCAAACAAGAGGAATATTATGGTGTTAATCTCGTTCCTAATCACTATAGGATAATTACTATACTGCACCACTACTAGCCACCCTAAAGTTGATCCAGCCTACTGAACAAAATAATCATAATGGTAGTTTCGTGTACCCCTAGCTGTCTTCATAGGTGTCTCCTGCCCCTATCTCCACTAGTTGTACCCACTACCCCCATGCGATTGGCTCCCTAACTTGAAGATACCCGTGCTGATCCCACAGTGGGGTGTATCATTCCCTAAAGTGGCAACCAGATACCACTAAAGATGCACGGATTATATCTACACGATGCAACAATGTCTTACGTACCAGCCCGGGCCCAAGCACGCACATGACCCCGTTGGACTTGCGTTGCCACAGCTAACCCATTTTGACCTCTTACAATCAAACCCAGTAAGCATGTCTCATCCTCGATCTAACTCGAGCTCACAAAAATACTAAATGGGTTACTGGTTTGAAAAGGATCCCCATGTTTGACACAAGCTTTCCACCTATGCACGGTCCCCTGTGACACCCCACCTCCGTTAAGGTCACTCACAAAGGGAATGCCTTAATTTTGGTGGAGCGTTTATTGTGTATAGAATAGAAAAGTAAACAAGACAGATAAATATATTGGTACTTGGAAAACAAAAACCACTTTTATTGCAGTGGAGAAATAGTTTGGTTACATCACATCAAAAACCAACTACAAAACCAAATAAACTTATTATCCATCTTGACAAATAAGTTCTGAGTACATAAAATAAACGACATAACCCCAACATAAAATAGCCATAAATAAGATAGGCTGAACTTTACTTCAGCGATCCAAGCAACTTCCAAAAAGAGAGAGATAAAGCTGTCCAAATCAAGCTCCACTAGTGCTAGTCCCACCCTGAGCACCTTGGGGGGGGGGAGGAAGAAAAGAGGTGGAAGCAAAGGGGGTCAGACATAAAGTCTGGCGAGTGCAATAACTTTAACAATATAATCATTAAGTAACTAGGATAAGGCTTAAGATAGAAAATAAGGAAATGACTGTGAACCAGTGGGCATGCCAAAGCAAACAAAGGAATAAGATGAAAAAAGATAATGTTAAAGGAGCACCTAATCATTATAAGATAATTACTACATTGCACCACACCAAACACCCTAAAAGTTGATCCCTCCTACCAAACATAATAATGATAATTGTAGTTTCGTGTACCCCTAGCTGCCTTCATAGCTGCCGTCTGCCCTATCTCCATTAGGTGTACCCACTACCCACATTCGATCGGCTCCCTAACTCGTAGATACTCGTGCTGGCCCTACAGTGGGGTGTATCACTCCCCAAAGTGGCAACCTGGTACCACCAAGTGCACGGCTTATACCTACACGATGCGACAACGTCTTACCTACCATCCCGGGGACACATACACGCACCTGACCCCGTTGGACTTGCATTGCCACCGCTAACCCATTTTGACCTCTTACAATCAAACCCAGTACGCGTGTCCCATCCTCGACTTGGGTCGAGCCCACAAAGATACTTAATGGGTTACTGGTTTGTAAAGGGCCCTCATGCATGACACAAGCTTTCACCTATGCTTGGTCCCCTCTAAGATTTTCCCCAGTTAACCCCATTCTTACTCATGTCTTCTTACATGTTTCAATCTTAGTTAAGTGCATCTAATCGTATTTCACATGCCACCCAAGGCACCCTCTTACTTTCACATGCCACCCATGGCACCCACTTAACCCCCCATGTCCCACCACATGTTTATCTGGTTAAGTGTTTCTTAGTTCATTAACACCGTAACCTTGTAAACACCTCTCACATTAGACTGGCATTTGTGGCTGCTGGATTTGTCGGGCGGGTCCGGGCAGTCTTACACCACAAATGAGCCTAACCTTGTGTCTTTACAACTGTTACGCATTTAATTCATGCCTTTGACCTCTCGCATTAGACTGGCATTTGTGGCTGCTGAATTTTCCTGGCGGGCTCGGGCAGTCTTACACCACAAAAGAGTCTAACCGCATGTCTTAGGTGGTTTATTATTACACATCTTTATTTAACCCCAAATTGGATTAATATCCCTATTCAAATTTGTAAATAAATTCCAAATATACTTATATCCATAATTGTCACCTAAATTATGTCTATAAATACCAATTTTTCTATTTAATGTCCTAAATTAATTATATGCCTTTTTAAGGCCATTTATGCCAATTTTCAATATGCATGTATTCAATATTACCCCCATCGTCCCCACGTTGTTTGTTCGCTTATCATCACACACACACACACACACACACACACACATATATATATATATGTATATATATGTATATATATATATATATTAGACTAGCAATTAGTTTAATGACATAAAAGGGTAAAACATCGCAAATTTGCATAACACACAAAATGGATCTAACTTACTAATAAGGATTAAAACATATCTTGCATAAACTTGGTATTGTCATGAATCTAAACATAGGCTGAAAGGTGTGAACTTGCATATATGAATATAGTTTTCACCCAAAACTTGCATAGGCCATAGTAACAAACTTGCATAAAACTATGTATGTCATAGATCTAAATCTAAAGGTGTAAACTTACACATATGTGAAATCAATTTCTACTTAAACTTGCATATAGTCATCTTATTTGGTTCCCATGAAAACTTGCATATAGTTTTCAAGCATTTTTGAATTTATTTGAATTTTCTGGAAACTTCCGACAACCATAACTTCTTTATACGAAGTCCAATTTACGCAAACTCGGATTCTATCTCAACCAGAATTCCGAGACGAACACAATGGCGTAACCCGTTTCGCTTAATTCTCACATTTTAAATTAAGTATTATTTAATTCGTTAGTTTATGTTAGTAGAAAACACGGGCTGTTACACTCTCCCCTCCTTAAAGGATTTCGACCCCGAAATCTTCAATTTACGAAGAATACATATCCTACCATCCAATCGTCCATCTACTCAACCATCAAACACAGGCATCCATTGTCCTTAAAAGACTTCTAACGCTTTCATGTTTATATGCACAGTGTGTGTACATGTCCGTATCTAATGCAAAATCAGGCAGTCTACTGATTCAGTTGACCTCCTTAATGCAGATTATGATAGTGCCATGCGTCCATTATTTATGCAAAAGATCCGTAATGATACATATTATTTCTACATGTGTGCGCACCCATTCATCCGAATGCAACATCCATATGATAACACAATCATTATACATCCATTAATATAAATAAACAAACATTTATATGAAGTATGAAAGTGATTGAGCCGATCTAGTGCCTAATGTGTGTGTATATGCATCCACGAGCAACCACTAGCAAACATTTGCATCCACTAGCATCCATCAATCATAACATGTTTCAAATACATGTTTACATCCATTGGCCTCTACCTAAGGATAAAGAATATGACCGAGGAGATACACTAAGTAGGTAGATACAAGCTTGAATAAACTTAAGGAAAAAGAGATCAAAGATGTACCCTCAAAAAGAAAAGGGTAGGCTGCACGTATTTTGGCCTTAGTCTCCCAAGTCGCGTCTTCCTCGGTGTCGCTTCATTGAACTTTGGCAAGCTTACCTTCACAGTTGTATAGCTTTTTGACTTCCATCCCCACGATACGAGTTGGAACTCTCCTCACAGTCGCTTCTCGTTCCACTTCGACTTGCTCTAGTATACTTGGCTCCACAACTTCTGCCGACTCATGTAAACTGTGATGACCCCAAACTTCCACAAGTGAAAGCAAGGAGAAATCATATGGAACACAACATAAATATAATATAACAAGTCACAGAAAACAACATAGCATAGGAAATCCATATAGTAACAACATCATAGCAGCGGATATATAATGTCATCAACAATAGAAAATCCGCAGTCACAGAATCTAAGTTATTACAACAAGTTTTCAGAAAATGACATAAGTTCCAACTCCAAATTAAATAACATGAAATGGAAATAAATCTGATGTCTGAAATAAAAGAAAAAATGCGATAAAGCAAAAGATAGAGGGTCTTCGAAGCTCCAAGTCATCACCTCTTCACCCAAGCAAACTCCAAGAGAGAGAATATAAACTGCTCCAAAGGAAGCTCCAAGTAAAGAGTAAACCTGTCTATTTGGCTGCCCGTGTGGAAGAGAGGGCACCCAAGTTTGCAAAAAGGTGAAACAAAGGATGGGTCAGTCGTGGGACTGGTGTGAGAATTCTTAACTAACTTAACTCATACAAAATAAGGCAAATCCGAAGACCACGCCGCTAACGCGGAACGGGTTGTACCAATGGATTGCCGTGCATAACTACAGTGTCAGTACAGATAAATAAAACGTAACACAACGCAATGTCTTTTGAAAAATGGAACCACCATAAGACTCAGGTCCCATCACACAATGCAACGCACACCAAGAGGATAGAGTTTTACCTTATGGTGGTTAAACATGCTAAATACGCCAAATACGAAACTAATACTATTATTAGGGTGTATATGTTTTAAAACAATTCAAAGCAATGTATTAATCCTAGGAAAGATAGGTACCATATATTATGCCTCCGTACTAGTAATACAATCAAATTCGTAGAGGTCGTATTGGAAATTGGGATTTCCATCATGAGTCCAGGCTAGGGAGGAGCTCCTTACCGATTCGAGACACTCTAGTTAATGCCCCAGGATCCCCCGTAGTGAACCCTTGGAAATGGCAGGGCCGGTCCTCACATACAGCTTAGAGGATTAGTTATTCCTAAGCACACGTTCCCCGGTCCTATAGGACCTATCTGAGGCGCCTCATTTCATCATCCCCAAAAGTAAAATGACTACTAACTAGAAAGAAACGTGCTACTTTCCCTGCGTTCCCTTCCCCCTTTTTAGACCCAACCGGTGTGTGAGGCTCGTGAAGTCATGTATACTGTACCACAAGGTTCTGCTTTTCAACAAGAAACCTTGATTCTTTTTATCTTAGCATGCCACACCGTCACTCCATACCGTACCATCGACCGTCTGTCAATATATAAACGGGTGTTAAGTAGAGAATGAATTCTCTACCACAAACATTTATATATTAACAGAAAATCGACAACATGATATTTAATGGGGTACGATGTCAGACACACCATCCATTTACACCCATGCTCTGGGTCTGAGCGAGGGTCAAACCCGTGAAACCAACGCGTACGTTTGGGCAATTACCCCGACCCTTGAATCGGGAGCTACCCAATTCAGAGTCTTGATCGTTGTCCATTCGAGGGAAGATTTACGGTCTTCATACGTCACCTTCATATTTAGATTCTTGAAATCGTACAATCATTTGGAATGGGATGAACCCGGACTTTCCAAATAATCTCGCATTCCTAATTTTGAGAAAAACACATTTCATGTCGTTATGTTGTTTTATAACGATTAATCCTTGCCTTAATTATTTAATATAATTCGTTTCTTTATTTAACGACGCTTCAGGTCAAGGGCGACTCTGGCGCTGTTTTCCATCAATTTTGATTTTCACTTTCTCAAAATCTAACCGTTGGATTTTAACGTAGCTTATATTGTTGGAAATATTTTTCCAAGACGGTCCTAGCGGTTTCAGTTTTGGGAAAATCCGACGGTCGGATCTTCCGGTATAATCATTTAAAAGTTCGATTTCAAAACGCGAACTACCGCGCTCGATTCGTTATATTTTAATTATATATATATAAATATATATATAAATAATTCTTTTAATTCATCGTCCTTACATACGCCTTCCTTCTTCTCTTATCTTTTACTTTTCTACTTACATGACAATGTAATTTATAATTAGACGGTGAATTATTTCTTTTATTTTATTTTCTATAATTTACCTTAAAATTATAATTCATCATTCTATCCATTCCATTTCATCTTTCACTTATATTATAATTCCATTTACATAGATGAAATATTCATTCTCTTTTTTATTTAATTTCAATTTCATCTAAAATGTAATTCTATTTTACGATGAAATTTCATTTCTAATTACCTAAAAAAAATGTAATCTTTGTTCACATGCCTCATCCTTATGTTATTTATATTATAAATACTGTCACTTTCCTACAGTGTAAATTTCATTTTTTTTTTTTTACATAAAAAATAATACTGTACATCTTTCCTATGGCGTAAATCCTCTTTTTATATACATTATAACTAATGCACATTTTATCCCACGATGTATTTCTCTTTTCTACGATGAAAATTCCCTTTTACATATACATTAAAAATAATGTATTTTATTCCTACGATGAAAATTACCTTTTATTTAATATTGAAAATAATGTTAAATCATCCTATGGTGTAATTCTTAGTATATTACATAAATAAAATGTAAACTATTTCCTACAGTGATTTTTCTCTTTTTGTATACATTATAAAATAATGTAGAATAGCATACGGTGGATTTTCTTTTATATTACATTATTATAAAATAATGTCATACGGTGGAAATGCATTTTTCTTTTTATTACATTGAAATTAAATGTCAATTATCATACGGTGTATTTTCTCAATATTAACATTAAGAATAAATGTCAATTTAACATACGGTGTATTTTCTCAATATTAACATTAAGAATAAATGTCAATTTAACATACGGTGTAAATTTTCTATTTTAACATTAGACAAAAAAAATGTCAATCTAACATACGACGAAAATTTTCTATTTTAACATTCGACAAAAAATGTCAATCTAACATACGATGAAAATTTTCTATTTTAACATTCGACAAAAAATGTCAATCTAACATACGATGAAAATTTTCTATTTTAACATTCGACAAAAAATGTTAATAAACCATACGGTGCATCTCTAAATTTTTAACATTAAACAAAGAATGTAAATTTAACATACAATGTGAATTTTAAATCTTTTTATTTCAATGTAATGAATTCACTTTTTATACAATGTAAAAATTCAATCTTTATATTACAATGTAAATTTCCATTTTTAATTTTGATTCTAAAATTAGACCCATTCCATCTAACATGGGTGATGACATATAAATGATGACAATCATGTTTTTTTTTCTTCCATTTGAATTAATAACTAGATCTATTCAGGATTTATCAAGGTGATAGCATACTCATGTGATAATCAAATTCCTTTTTATTTGAACTGGCAAAGTAGATCAATCCAACTCTAACCGTGTGATAATCAACTTTTTATTGGAATTGATAATTAGAACAATTCACACTTAATTAAGGTGATGTCATATGATAATATGAAAATAGATCTATACAGACTATGTAAACATAGGACAATCATCATCATGAACAAACAATCAGATCTGAACCTTATATTTAAATCACATCATGAACTGAATAATTCATTTTAATATTAAATTTAAATAAAGAACTCTCACCTTGTTTGGATAATAATAATAATAAATCCAAATAATTTTCAGAATGCTCCAATCAATCACAGCAGATCCTAATCATCGCCACGGTTCTAACGGTTCCGAAATTTTCAGAATCGGAGTTCATACGCATTAGTTATCAATGTTTTAAACATACTGATTTTTAACAACTGCTGCAGTCACGCTTAAAAGCGTCGCAATTTCTGAAATAAAAATTACCTTTAGTTCAGTTTTGGTTCAGAATTTCAAATCTGGATTTCTCGATCTATAGTCGATCGTTTTGGTCGCCGTTTGTTGGACGAGGACCGGCTTGGAGAGGCCGATCTGCGCCGGGAAGATGGTGGTGTGCGCAAGCGTCAGGCGGGGCCCAAGGGGCGCGACGGCGGTCCGTTTGTGGGCTTGGTGGCGGCGGCACGGGTCACGGGGGAGGCTGGGATTGGTACCTAATCGAAGATCTCAGAAAGAGCTTCGAAACGGTGTATGGTATGCTGAATATTGTTGAGTATGGAAGGAGAATTCGGAGTTTGAATTTTTGAGCAAACAATGGGTTCGGCGGCCAAAAACAACGAAGGAGGAAGAAGACTGTAGCGATGGTATACGACCGTATTTATACATGTATTTTAGGGTTTTAATTAATTAATTAATTAATTAATTAATTCCAGAAATTACTGTTTTCACATACGATCTCCTAACGAAGCTCAACGACTATCGAACTTAATGTTTTGACGTCTTCTGAACGCGATGGTGCTATCGCCACAGTCCAATTCTGAAGTTACAGTATGTTTTTCTTTTATTTTCAAATTAAATCGTTAAATTTAAATTTGAACATACGTTTTAATTTCCTGCGGCCACATACGAACTCGGAAAAATCCAGAAAAATTATTTTTGGCATCGTGATGACGATACGGTTCTAACAAAGTCAATTTCGTCGAATTCTGAGACCGTTCGAAAAATGGCTATTTTCAAGTCGTTCAATTTCAACTGTATTTGACCAAACACAGTTTCTTTCGCCACGCTCACATATTAAATCAAAAAATTCTAAAAAATTGAAACCTAGCCATATTATGACATTCCGGATCCAACGAAAGTGGTTTCGTCGAATTCCGAGGTCGTTTGCAAAATGGCCATTTTTAACTGTTTCGGAGTTATTTAAAATTGGAAATTTTAAATTCGGACTTAAAATTCAACAAAATTTCAAGAAGTAAAATTTTGAAACTGGTTCAAATTTCCGGGTTATTACAATCTCCCCTCCTTAAGAACTTTTCGTCCTCGAAAAGGAAAAGGAAAACAGAAGAGTAGGAACCAACACAGAGAATACTGAAATGATTAAGCGTACCTCAAAACAAAATCAAATCTGAGATATCCACTCTGCATTTGGGATAGGCCTTTTTGAAACTCTCTTCAGTTTCCCAAGTGCAGTCCCTAGGATCGCCACTCCACTGCACTTTGACTAGATTGATTCTTTTATTCCTCAGAGCTCGGGTTTCCTTGCCAATAATCTTTATCGGCTCTTTTCTCACTGTTAGACTCTGAGTAATATTCAAATCCTGCTGTGATGCTTCCTCCACAACTAGATCCGGATCATGGACATGCCTTCGAAGTTGAGATACATGAAATACATTGTGAACTCCAGGCAACCAGTCGGGCATCTGAATTCTGTAAGCTAGGGTGCCAATCCTCTCAAGAATAGGGAAAGGGCCTATGAACTTTGGTGCAAGTTTTCCTGTCTTTCCAAACCGAATCACACCTCTTAGTGGAGAAACCTTCAAGTACACATGGTCCCCAACAGAGAATTGTAAGTCTCTTCTACGCTTGTCTGCATAGCTTTTCTGTCGGCTTTGCGCAGCCAGTAATCGCTTCTTAATTTTATCAACTTTGTCTGAAGCTTCTCGGACCATGTCTGGACCCAAAACAAGGCGATCTCCCTTTTCAATCCAACAGGCTGGCGATCTACATGGCTTATCATATAAGGCTTCGAATGGAGACATCTTCAAACTTGCTTGATAGCTATTTTTATATGAGAATTCAACTAAATGCAAGTGATCCTCCCAAGAACCTCCATAATCGAGTATGCAAGCCCGCAACAAATCTTCAAGAATGCGATTCACCCTCTCAATTTGGCCATCTGTCTGAGGGTGGTATGCGGTACTAAGGTTTAACTTCGTTCCCAACTCATTTTGGAATGCTTCCCAAAACTTGCTAGTGAAGATAGGATCACGGTCGCTAACAATACAGCTAGGAACTCTGTTTAACACGAAAGATTTTCTTTGATTAGGCATGAAAATTTTCATTTAGAAAACGATGAAAAGGAAAGATTTAGTTTTATTACCCATATAGCCTGACTATTTCTTTGAAATAAATTTGTGCCAGACTTTGAGCAGTTCTGGTGGACTTGACAGGTATAAAATGAGCGACCTTGGTGAAGCGGTCCACGATCACCCAAATGCTGTCATTCCCTTTCCTAGTACGGGGCAAACCATCTATAAAATCCATAGAGACTTGGTCCCACTTCCCTTCTGCTACCGGCAATGGTTGCAACAATCCTGCAGGCTTTTGTTGATCGCTCTTAACTCGCTGGCATGTAGGACATCAACTCACATAAATGGATATATCCCTCTTCATATCTTTCCACCAAAAAGTGCGCTTTAGATCATGTTACATCTTGTTCACGCCTGGGTGGATGGAAAGCTTTGATTTGTGCCCTTCATTTAAAACTTCCCTGATGAGCTCTGGGATTTTTGGAACACAGATCCTCTCCTGCAATCTAAGGACTCCCTTTTGATCTATTTGGAAGCTCGTGCTTTCACCTTCTTGAACTCTCTTGATCATTCTTTGAATAAACTTATCCTCCTTTTGGAGGGTAGAAATTTTATCAATCAAAGAAGGGGTAACGATGAAGCTTGCGACCATGACAGCCTTTCTACTGAGCGCGTCTTCCACAACATTGGCTTTCCCCGGCGTATACAAGATGTCGAGATCATACGCCGCAAGAAATTCTAGCCACCTTAGCTGCCTTAAATTCAAGTCCTTTTGATCGAAGAGATACTTCAAAGATTGATGGTCTGTGAATAATTCGAATTTTTCGCCCAAGAGATAATGCCTCCAAAATTTTAAAGCAAAGACTATGGCCAACAGCTCTAGGTCATGGACACGATAATTTTTCTCATGTGGTTTTAGTTGACGGCTTGCATACGCAACAACTTTGCCCATTTGCGTCAATACTGCGCCAAGACCACCATTTTGAGAAGCATCGGTATAGACGGCTAAATCTTGGTTGCCATTGATGATGGTCAGCACGGGAGCAGTGGTCAAACTCACCTTTAGCTTCTGGAAGGACTCCTCACACTCTGTCGTCCAAATGAACTTGGTATGTATCTTGGTGAGCTGTGTTAAAGGGCCAGATAGCTTGGAAAAGTTTTTGACGAACTTTCTGTAATATCCAGCCAACCCTAGGAAGCTTCTTACTTCAGTGGGTGTAGTGGGCTGCTTCCATTCTTGAATGGCGGAAATTTTGCTTGGGTCCACAACAATTCCTTCTTTTGACACAACATGGCCCAAAAATTTTACCTCTTCTTGCCAAAATGTGCATTTTGAAAATTTTGCTTTTAGAACATTTCTTTGCAGAATCTCTAGCACTTCTCTTAGATGCCCTTCATGCTCCTCCTTGGTTTTAGAAAAGATCAAGATATCATCAATGAATACTAAGACGAATTTATTCAAGACCTCTCGGAAGACCCTATTCATCAAGTCAACAAAATAGGCTGGAGCATTGCACAGACCGAACGACATTACCAACCATTCATAGAATAAGTCAGGACCTCTGAAAGCGGTCAAAGGGATGCATTCTTCGGCTATGCGGAGTTGGTGGAAACCTGTGGCTAGGTCCATCTTTGAAAACACCTTGGCTCCATTTAAATTGTCCATCAAATCATCTATCGAGGCAAGGGGTATTTGTTCTTCAAGGTCTGTTTATTTAGGTCGCGGTAATCCACACAGAGCCTTAGAGTGCTGTCAGATTTGGGCACAAACACCACAGCGGCACCCCAATTGGAAAAGCTAGGCCGGATTAATTCCTTCTTTAAGAGCTGTTTAGTTTGGGTCCTCAACTCTTCTTTTTCTTTAGGGGTCATCCTTCGAATAGCATGAACTATAGGCCTTGCATTAGGGACAAGATCAATTCTGAAATCGATTTCCCTTCGCGGCGGTAAACTATCTACTTCTTCAAATACGTCCGCATAATTCTTGACAATAGGAATATTCTCTGAAGAGATGGGCGTGACTTCTAAAGAAGACCAAAAAGCTTTCCTATCAGGCTTTGAGCCATGGCAAGGTATAGCAACGGTATTTCCGAAACCTGGTTTCGCCTTCACTACTCTTTCTGAGCATAGCACTTCAGCGTCATATTTTGTTAGCCAATCAAGACCAAGGATAATATCAAATTCGGAAAAATCCATGATGATCAAGTTAAATGGAAATTTGAAACGAGAGTAGGATACTGGCACTTTACAGAATAAGTCTAGAGAGATAGAGTCTCCTACAGGATTATGAACATTAATTGACTCTTTAAGGCTTCTTTGTTTTAGTTTCAACTTTTTAACTGCGCTGCTAGAAATAAAACTCCTCGATGCACCCGTGTCAAACAAAGCAGTAACAGGAATATTTTTAATAGAAACAGTACCATCCAGAACATCAGGCTTACCTCCCTCAGTAGGTGCAGAGGAAGATGGTGTACCTGCTCCCTCATAGACATGTGCAATCTGGGCTCCTTTCAACAGTGGGCAATTGGCCTTGATATGGCCCTTTTTGTGGCAGTTGTAGCAATCTTTGCTGTCATCACCTCTGGCCTTCTTCTGACCCCTGCAGTCTTTGCTATAATGCCCGAACTTCTGACAGTTGTAGCACTGGACCTTGGATATGTCATATGTCTTAGCAGCTCCAGAATTACTGCCTTCGGCTTTCTTCTCTGGTTGCTTCCTTTTGTTGTTGTTGTTGGCTAAGCTCCTCTCTCTGTCCTGCTGAGAACCCTTCTTGTCATTCTCTTCATAACAGCAAGCGAACTCCACCATCTTATTGAAGGAAAGGTCGATGTGGGCAGTGACTCTATTAATATATTTCCTTGCAAGGCCATTTTTGAATCTCTTATTCTTCTGAAAGTCATCTCGAATCAGTTCAGGGGCATAACGGGAAAGGTCCTCAAATCTACAAACATACTCTGAAATGGACTTGTCGCCTTGCTTCAGATTGGCAAACTCGTCGTGCAGCCTTTCTACCTCCTGCCTCGGAATGTATTTGTCGTTGAAAAGCTCTTTAAATCTATCCCAAGACATATTATCTTCATCGCCTCCAATGTTGACCACCTCCCACCAGTTTTGTGCTTCACCTTGAAGATGCCATGCTACAGTGAATCTCTTTCTCTGATCATCTAGCCCCAGTCCTCCAAATATCTTTTCACAATTCTTCAGCCACGCCTGAGCTTGTACCACGGTCTCTGAACCGGTGAATGGAACTCCACCTAAGTTCTTGAACTTCTTTGCCACCTTATCCAAGTCAAAGGGTGGCGGCGGTGGTGGAGGTGGTTGTTGTTGGACAGTGGGCTCCTCAGTTTCAGTGGTATTTTGCCTTCTCCTAGCGGCCCCTAGCAGCTCTAGCAGCAGCGGTACTCATTTTCTTAGTTAATTCTGTACGATCAAGAGAAGAGTCAGAACAACTTTAATGATGATTTTAAGAAGTGATAAGATAAAAGGATAGATAAAAGAAGGTGATAAAGCAACTGACTATTGTGTATTCATGTGAAATGTTCGCCGTAGAATATTGTGATTCTACGTAAACGAGTTACTATAAATATGTTATATTCCGCTTTGTAAACCAAAGCTCTGATACCAACTGTGATGACCCCAAACTTCCACAAGTGAAAGTAAGGAGAAATCATATGGAATACAACATAAATATAATATAACAAGTCACAGAAAACAACATAGCATAGGAAATCCATATAGTAACAACATCATAGCAGCGGATATATAATGTCATCAACAATAGAAAATCCGCAGTCACAGAATCTAAGTTATTACAACAAGTTTTCAGAAAATGACATAAGTTCCAACTCCAAATTAAATAACATGAAATGGAAATAAATCTGATGTTTGAAATAAAAGAAAAAAATGCGATAAAGCAAAAGATAGAGGGTCTTCGAAGCTCCAAGTCATCACCTCTTCACCCAAGCAAACTCCAAGAGAGAGAATATAAACTGCTCCAAAGGAAGCTCCAAGTAAAGAGTAAACCTATCTACTTGGCTGCCCGTGTGGAAGAGAGGGCACCCAAGTTTGCAAAAAGGTGAAACAAAGGATGGGTCAGTAGTGGGACTGGTGTGAGAATTCTTAACTAACTTAACTCATACAAAATAAGGCAAATTCGAAGACCACGCCGCTAACGTGGAACGGGTTGTACCAATGGATTGCTGTGCATAACTACAGTGTCAGTACAGATAAATAAAACGTAACACAACGCAATGTCTTTTGAAAAATGGAACCACCATAAGACTCAGGTCCCATCACACAATGCAACGCACACCAAGAGGATAGAGTTTTACCTTATGGTGGTTAAACATGCTAAATACGCCAAATACGAAACTAATACTATTATTAGGGTGTATATGTTTTAAAACAATTCAAAGCAATGTATTAATCCTAGGAAACATAGGTACCATATATTATGCCTCCGTACTAGTAATACAATCAAATTCGTAGAGGTCGTATTGGAAATTGGGATTTCCATCATGAGTCCAGGCTAGGGAGGAGCTCCTTACCGATTCGAGACACTCTAGTTAATGCCCCAGGATCCCCCGCAGTGAACCCTTGGAAATGGCAGGGCCGGTCCTCACATACAGCTTAGAGGATTAGTTATTCCTAAGCACACGTTCCCCGGTCCTATAGGACCTATCCGAGGCGCCTCATTTCATCATCCCCAAAAGTAAAATGACTACTAACTAGAAAGAAACGTGCTACTTTCCCTGCGTTCCCTTCCCCCTTTTTAGACCCAACCGGTGTGTGAGACTCGTGAAGTCATGTATACCGTACCACAAGGTTCTGCTTTTCAACAAGAAACCTTGATTCTTTTTATCTTAGCATGCCACACCGTCACTCCATACCGTACCATCGACCGTCTGTCAATATATAAACGGGTGTTAAGTAGAGAATGAATTCTCTACCACCAACATTTATATATTAACAGAAAATCGACAACATGATATTTAATGGGGTACGATGTCAGACACACCATCCATTTACACCCATGCTCTGGGTCTGAGCGAGGGTCAAACCCGTGAAACCAACGCGTACGTTTGGGCAATTACCCCGACCCTTGAATCGGGAGCTACCCAATTCAGAGTCTTGATCGTTGTCCATTCGAGGGAAGATTTACGGTCTTCATACGTCGCCTTCATATTTAGATTCTTGAAATCGTACAATAATTTGGAATGGGATGAACTCAGACTTTCCAAATAATCTCGCATTCCTAATTTTGAGAAAAACACATTTCATGTCGTTATGTTGTTTTATAACGATTAATCCTTGCCTTAATTATTTAATATAATTCATTTCTTTATTTAACGACGCTTCAGGTCAAGGGCGACTCTGGCGCTGTTTTCCATCAATTTTCATTTTCACTTTTCTCAAAATCTAACCGTTGGATTTTAACGTAGCTTATATCGTTGGAAAGATTTTTCCAAGACGGTCCTAGCGGTTTCAGTTTTGGGAAAATCCGACGGTCGGATCTTCCGGTATAATCGTTTAAAAGTTCGATTTCAAAACGCGAACTACCGCGCTCGATTCGTTATATTTTAATTATATATATAAATATATATACATATAAATAATTCTTTTAATTCATCGTCCTTACATACGCCTTCCTTCTTCTCTTATCCTTTACTTTTCTACTTACATGACAATGTAATTTATAATTAGACGGTGAATTATTTCTTTTATTTTATTTTCTATAATTTACCTTAAAATTATAATTCATCGTTCTATCCATTCCATTTCATCTTTCACTTATATTATAATTCCATTTACATAGATGAAATATTCATTCTCTTTTTTATTTAATTTCAATTTCATCTAAAATGTAATTCTATTTTACGATGAAATTTCATTTCTAATTACCTAAAAAAAAATGTAATCTTTGTTCACATGCCCCATCCTTATGTTATTTATATTATAAATACTGTCACTTTCCTACAGTGTAAATTTCATTTTTTTTATTTTTACATAAAAAAAATTACTGTACATCTTTCCTATGGCGTAAATCCTCTTTTTATATACATTATAACTAATGCACATTTTATCCCACGATGTATTTCTCTTTTCTACGATGAAAATTCTCTTTTACATAAACATTAAAAATAATGTATTTTATTCCTACGATGAAAATTACCTTTTATTTAATATTGAAAATAATGTTAAATCATCCTATGGTGTAATTCTTAGTATATTACATAAATAAAATGTAAAATATTTCCTACGTTGAGTTTTCTCTTTTTGTATACATTATAAAATAATGTAGAATAACATACGGTGGATTTTCTTTTATATTACATTATTATAAAATAATGTCATACGGTGGAAATGCATTTTTCTTTTTATTACATTGAAATTAAATGTCAATTATCATATGGTGTATTTTCTCAATATTAACATTAAGAATAAATGTCAATTTAACATACGGTGTATTTTCTCAATATTAACATTAAGAATAAATGTCAATTTAACATACGGTGTAAATTTTCTATTTTAACATTAGACAAAAAAATGTCAATCTAACATACGATGAAAATTTTCTATTTTAACATTCGACAAAAAATGTCAATCTAACATACGATGAAAATTTTCTATTTTAACATTCGACAAAAAATGTCAATCTAACATACGATGAAAATTTTCTATTTTAACATTCGACAAAAAATGTTAATAAACCATACGGTGCATCTCTAAATTTTTAACATTAAACAAAGAATGTAAATTTAACATACAATGTGAATTTTAAATCTTTTTATTTCAATGTAAAGAATTCACTTTTTATACAATGTAAAAATTCAATCTTTATATTACAATGTAAATTTCCATTTTTAATTTTGATTCTAAAATTAGACCCATTCCATCTGACATGGTTGATGACATATAAATGATGACAATCATGTTTTTTTTTTCTTCCTTTTGAATTAATAACTAGAACTATTCAGGATTTATCAAGGTGATAGCATACTCATGTGATAATCAAATTCCTTTTTATTTGAATTGGCAAAGTAGATCAATCCAACTCTAACCATGTGATAATCAACTTTTTATTGGAATTGATAATTAGAACAATTCACACTTAATCAAGGTGATGTCATATGATAATATGAAAATAGATCTATACAAACTATGTAAACGTAGGACAATCATCATCATGAACAAACAATCAGATCTGAACCTTATATTTAAATCACATCATGAACTGAATAATTCATTTTAATATTAAATTTAAATAAAGAACTCTCACCTTGTTCGGATAATAATAATAATAAATCCAAATAATTTTTAGAATGCTCCAATCAATCACAGCAGATCCTAATCGTCGTCATGGTTCTAACGGTTCTGAAATTTTTAGAATCGGAGTTCATACGCATTATCAATGTTTTAAACATACTGATTTTTAACAACTGCTGCAGTCACGCTTAAAAGCGTCGTAATTTCTGAAATAAAAATTACCTTTAGTTCAGTTTTGGTTCAGAATTTCAAATCCGGATTTCTCGATCTGTAGTCGATCGTTTTGGTCGCCGTTTGTTGGACGAGGACCGCCTTGGAGAGGCCGATCTGCGCCGGGAAGATGGTGGCGTCCGCACGCGTCAGGCGAGGCCCGGGGGGCGCGACGGCGGTCCGTTTGTGGGCTTGGTGGCGGCGGCACGGGTCACGGGGGAGGCTGTGATTGGTACCTAATCGAAGATCTCAGAAAGAGCTTCGAAACGGTGTATGGTATGCTGAATATTGTTGAGTATGGAAGGAGAATTCGGAGTTTGAATTTTTGAGCAAACAATGGGCTCGGCGGCCAAAAACAACGAAGGAGGAAGAAGACTGTAGCGATGGTATACGGCCGTATTTATACATGTATTTTAGGATTTTATTTAATTAATTAATTAATTAATTAATTCCAGAAATTACTGTTTTCACATACGATCTCCTAACGAAGCACAACGACTGTCGAACTTAATGTTTTGACGTCTTCTGAACGCGATGGTGCTATCGCCACAGTCCAATTCTGAAGTTACAGTATGTTTTTCTTTTATTTCCAATTAATCGTTAAATTTAAATTTGAACATACGTTTTAATTTCCTGCGGCCACATACGAACTCGGAAAAATCCAGAAAAATTATTTTTGCCATCGTGATGACGATACGGTTCTAATAAAGTCAATTTCGTCGAATTCTGAGACCGTTCGAAAAATGGCTATTTTCAAGTCGTTCAATTTCAACTGTATTTGACCAAACACAGTTTCTATCGCCACGCTCACATATTAAATCGAAAAATTCTAAAAATTGAAACCTAGCCATATTATGACATTCCGGATCCAACGAAAGTGGATTCGTCGAATTCCGAGGTCGTTTGCAAAATGGCCATTTTTAACTGTTTCGGAGTTATTTAAAATTGGAAATTTTAAATTCGGTCTTAAAATTCAAAAAAATTTCAAGAAGTAAAATTTTCAAACTGGTTCAGATTTCCGGGTTATTACATAAGCAATTTTGTAGCTGAGAGACATGAAAAACATTATGAACTCCAACCAGTCTTTCAAGTAGCTCTACTCTGTAGGCCATCGTCCCAATTCTTTCGATGATAGAAAATGGTCATACGAATCGTGGTGCCAACTTTCCTATGGACCCAAAGCAGATGACATTCCTCAAAGGAGATACTTTAAGGAACGCCTTATCCCCAACTTCAAACTCAAGGTCGGTCCTTCTCTTTTCTGCGTAGGATTTCTGTCAATCTTGGGCAGTCTTCATTCTCCTTCGTATCAAGTCCACTTTCTCTGAAGCCTCTCTAATCATGTCCGGCTTAAGTATAAGTTTATCTGTGGACTCCCATCAACAAGTTGGTGATCGACATGGCCTTCCATATAAAGCTTCGAAGGGTGCCATGCCTATAGTGGCTTGGTAGCTATTGTTATAAGCGAATTCCACCAAAGGGGGATGATCCTCCTAAGATCCTCCAAAGTCAAGAATGCACAGTCTCAAAAGATCTTCCAGTAATCTGTTCACCCTTTCCGTCTGACCATCGGTTTGAGGGTGATAGGCTGTGCTTAAACATAGTTGTGTGCCTACAGCCTCTTGCGAACTCCTTCAGAACTCGCTTGTAAAGATAGGGTATCGGTCACTCACTATGCTAGAGGGTATCCCATGGAGTCGACTATCTCCTTAAGATTAATGGAGGCTAAAGACGAGGCGGTCCTCCTACTCTTGACAGGTATAAGTGAGTGCTTTTCGTTAGCCTGTCCACTATTACCCAAATACCGGTATTGCCCCTTCTTGACCTGGGCAACCCATCAACAAAGTCCATCGAGATGCTTTCCCATTTCCATTGCGGAACTTCTAGAGGATAAAGCAAACCGCCAGGCTTCTTCTGCTTCGCCTTGACTTGCTGGCATATCATGCATTTCTAAACAAATTCAGCTACATCCCTCTTCATGCCATTCCAAAAGAAAACTATTTTGATATCTTTATACATCTTGTCTCCACCGGGGTGTATGGTCATCTTGGAATGGTGCGCTTCTTCCAGAACCATCTTCACCAATCTCTTACTTGCGAGACGCATAGTCTTCCATCCCATCTCAACCAACCCTTATCATCGATGGAGTATCTGTTGAGGCGACTAGAAGTCTCTCCCCTAATCAGCTTATCTATCACATCAACTAGCTAAGGGTCTTCACGTTGCGCGGTTCCTATTGAGTTCAACAAAGTAGGCCGCACCTCTAGCATTGCCATCAAACCAGTTACATAATCAACAGAGGGTCTAAAATCAAAATTTGTTATGTACTCCAAGCTTTGCCTTTCTACAAAGAGAGGACTTAAGGTCAGCTTCTTTCTACTTAGGGAGTCTGCTACTACATTGCCCTTGCCAGGAGTATAGGAGATCTCAAAGTCATATGAGGCGAGAAACTCCATCCATCTTTGCTGCCTTAGAGTGAGGTCTTTCTGCGAGAAAAGGTACTTCAACGATTTATGGTCAGTGTACAACTCAAATTTCTCACCTAAGAGATAGTAGCGCCAAGACTTAAGAGCAAAACTGATGGCTGCTAACTCTAGATCGTGAGTTGGGTAATTTTTCTCATGCACTTTTAATTGCCTTCCACCATAAGATACTACCTTCTTCTCTTGCATCAAAACAGCACCTAGTCCCGTACCGCATGCATCTGTGTATACCGTAAACATCTTGCTCCCATCTGGTAATGTCAAAACTGGGGCTGTTGTCAGAGCCCTCTTCAATCTTTGGAAAGCAACTTCGCAATCCAAATCCCAAGTGAAAGTCAGGTTCTTCTTCGTTAACCTTGTAAGTGGAGCTGATATTTTCGCAAAGTCTTTAATGAACTTGCGATAAAAGCCTGCTAGTCCAAGAAAACTTCGGACTTCGGTTGCATTCTTTGGAACCTTCCAATCTTGGACCGCAACTACTTTTGCGGGGTCCACAGCTAACCCTTCTTTGGACACCACATGCCCAAGAAATCTTACTTCTTCCGTCCAGAAGTGGCGCTTGGAGAATTTTGCTTTTAACTGATGTGCACAGAGAGTATCCATGACTTCCCTTAAATGCAAAGCAAGCTCTTCCTCATTATTCGAGAAAATCAGAATACCATCTATGAAGACCACCACAAATTTATTGAGAATTTCTCGGAACACTCTATTCATCAAATCGACGAAATAAGCGGGTGCGTTTGTCAAGCCGAAAGGCATGCCGAGCCATTCGAAGAAACCATCCGGGGTTCTGAATGCGGTCTTATCAATGCTATATTCAGCCACTCTCAGCTGATGAAATCCGGTAGCCAGATCTGATTGGGAGAAAACTGTTGCACCTACAAGCTGATCGAACAAATCGTCTATTCTTGGCAGTGGGTGCCTATTCTTCTTGGTCAGCTTGTTTAGCTCCCTAAAATCAACGCATAGGCGAAGTGAACCATCCGCTTTGTTTGCAAACACCACTGGAGCACCCCATTCAGAAATACTCTGCTTTATAAACCCTTTTTCTAGCAGCTCCTTAACTTGCTTGCTAAGCTCCTTTCTCTCCCTTGGAGCCATGTGCCTAACGGGTAAAGCAATGGGTTTTGCGTCATCAACTAGATATATGCGGAAGTCTATCTCCCGCTTCGGAGGCAAGCCCTCTACTTCCTCAAAGACATCTGAGTATTCACGGACCACTCTAACAGACTACAAATTCTCAACAGATGCGTCAAGCAATTCTCGATAACTTCGCATAACAGAATTCATGGGATTAAAAGAGATTTTGAGAGTGTTGCCCAAGCGAGTCATAAGCCTAACCTCTCTCTTTTCACAATCTAGGACGGCTCCATTACTGGATAACTAATCCATGCCCAAAATTAACCCATAGCCCATGAAGCCCAAAACATAAGCATCACATCTAAACCCAACGCTAAGTATAGACATTTCCAAATCCAAATAAATCATTGACAAATAAGCTGAGCCCCCAATTGGATTTGAAACAACTAAGGGATCCTCTACTATACTGGTGTTTAGGTGTCGTGACTCAATTAAAGCAGTAGATATAAAAGAGTGCGATGCGCCAGAATCAAAGAGTGTGCGAGTAGGATGATCAAAAAAATAAACTAAACTTTCAACGGAAATCGTTCTACCTCGTTCTTGCAGCGGTGGGGCCACGAGAGCTTGGACCTTCCCCCTTGCCTGCCCTGGTGCCATGAGAGCCTGAATCTGCCCTTCAGAGGTAGTCACTGCCCTCTGCCCTTTCTTTGGGCAGTCCCTAATTAGATGTCCTGCCTCGCCACAGTGGAAACAACCAGTCTTCTTCTTCCTACAGTCTTTGCTCAGATGGCCTGGTGTCCCACAGTTAAAGCTTCTTTTCTTTCCCTTGCCATTGTTGTCTTTACCGCCCTTCTTGTTATGTTGTTGCTGTTGTGGTTTCTTTTGATCCCCTTTCTTTTCAGGTGCCTTATTATAATTGGCGCCTTTCTCCTCTTCATGCATAAGTTCCATGTCAACTAGTCTCTCAAAGGTGGTCCCCATAGGGATGTGGCTCATAGCTAATGCATGTAGCAGCCCGTTCAAACCTTTAACAAATCTCAGGGCCTTCTTTTCGGGTGAATTCACCAAGTCCAAGCCAAATATCGCCAACTGATTGAACTTGTTGACGTACTCTTTCACTGATAGATTTCCCTGCCTCAATGCCAAAAACATTTCCATGTATAAATTCTCTACGGCCCGTGAGGGGAACTTTGCCTCAAGCCTTCGCCTGAAATTCGGCCATGTATCAATTGGACGCTCTCCATTAGTGACCTCCCACCAAAACGGGGCCTCATCCTTCATTAACCAGGTAGCTAACTGGACCTTTCTTCCATCTTCTACCTCAAAAATTCCAAACAATTCTTCCACCTCCTTTAGCCAATTTCAAGCTTCAACAAACGTCTCCAACCCGTGAAAAGGTTTTCTGCCCATTGCCCAAAATTCTTTGCATATCTTTGCGAAAGTATCAACACAGGGAGGAGGAGGAGGAGCATTTGCTGGGCCTGCGACATAGGCCCTAGCTTCTAGATACCTTCTAAACCATCCTGGTATCAGTATCCCTTCAGGTATCTCGGGAATTCCAGACATGCTGAAAATAAATGAAGAGATTCAAACGGAGAATTCGAAAGAAAGATATACGGCTCTTGGGGGTTATGTTTTTAAAATAAACTTTTCTCTTAAAAATAATTTCCTTAAAACATATTTTTGAATGTATTTATTTATAAAATGCTTTTTGAAAAATAGTTTTTCAAAATGTCTTACCTGTTCTGGTAACCTTCAGCTCTGATACCACGTGTGACACCCCACCTCCGTTAAGGTCACTCACAAAGGGAATTCCTTAATTTTGGTGGAGCGTTTATTGTGTATAGAACAGAAAAGTAAACAAGACAGGAAAATATATTGGTACTTGGAAAAAAACCACTTTTATTACAACGGAGAAATAGTTTGGTTACATCACATCAAAAACCAACTACAAAACCAAATACAGTTATTATCCATCTTGACAAATAAGTTCTGAGTACATAAAATAAAAGACATAACCCCAACATAAAATAGCCATAAATAAGATAGGCTGAACTTTACTTTAGCGATCCAAGCAACTTCCAAAAAAAGAGAGATAAAGCTGTCCAAATCAAGCTCCACTAGTGCTAGTCCCACCCTGAGCAACTTGGAGGGGGGGGGGGAGGAAAAGAAGTAGAAGAAAAGGGGAAAAGGGAGCCAGACATAAAGTCTGGACAGTGCAATAACTTTAACAATATAATCATTAAGTAACTAGGATAAGGCGTAAGCTAGAAAATAAGGAAATGACTGTGAACCAATCGGCATGTCAGAGCAAACAAAGGAATAAGATGAACAAAGATAACATTAAAGGCGCACCTAATCATTATAAGATAATTACTACATTGCACCACACCAAACACCCTAAAATTTGATCCCACCTACCAAACTTAATAATGATAATAGTAGTTTCGTTTACCCCTTGTTGCCTTCATAGGTGTCGTCTGCCCCTATCTCCACTAGGTGTACCCACTACCCCCATTCGATCGGCTCCCTAACTCGTAGATACCCGTGCTGGCCCCACAGTGGGGTGTATCACTCCCCAAAGTGGAAACCCGATACCACCAAAGATGCACGGCTTATACCTACAAGATGCAACAATGTCTTACCTACCTACTTGGGGCCACACATGCACTTGACCCCGTTGGACTTACGTTGCCACCGCCAACCCGTTTTGACCTCTTACAATCAAACCTAGTACGCGTGTCCCGTCCTTGACTTGGGTCGAGCCCATAAAGATACTTAATGGGTTACTAGTTTGAAAAGGGCCCCCATGCATGACACAAGCTTTCACCTATGCTTGGTCCCCTCTAAGGTTTTACCCACTTAACCCCATTCTTATTCATGTCTTCTTATATGTTTCAATCTTGGTTAAGTGCATCTAATCGTATTTCACATGCCACCCAAGGCACCCTCTTAATTTCACATGCCACCCATGGCACCCACTTGACCTCCTATGTCCCACCACATGTTTATTTGGTTAAGTGTTTCTTAGTTCATTAACACTGTAACCTTGTAAAGACCTCCCATATTAGACTGGCATTTGTGTCTGCTGGATTTGTCGGGCAGGTCCGGGCAATCTTACACCACAAACGAGCCTAACTCGTGTCTTTACAACTGCTACGCATTTAATTCATGCCTTTGAACTCTCATATTAGACTGGCTTCTATGGATGCTAGAATTGCCGGGCGGGTCCGGGCAGTCTTACACCACAAAAGAGTCTAACCTCGTGTCTTAGGCAGTTTATTATTACATATCTTTATTTAACCCCAAATTGGATTAATATTCCTATTCAAATTTGTAAATAAATTCCAAATATACTTATGTCCATAATTGTCACCTAAATTATGTCCATAAATACCAATTTTTCCAATTAATGTCTTAAATTAATTATATGCCTTTTAAGGCCATATAGATACTAATTTTCAATATGTGTATATTCAATGTTACCCCCATCGTCCCCACGTTGTTTGTTCGCTTATCATGACATATATATATATATATATATATATATATATTAGACTAGCAGTTAGTCTATTGACATAAAAGGGAAGAAACATCGCAAATTTGCATAACACACAAAATGGATCTAACTTACCAATAAGGATTACATCATATCTTGCATAAACTTGGTATTGTCATGAATCTAAACATAGGCTAAAAGGTGTGAACTTGCATATATGAATATAGTTTTCACCCAAAACTTGCATATATGAATATAGTTTTCACCCAAAACTTGCATAGGCTATAGTCACAAACTTGCATAAAACTATGTATGTCATAGATCTAAATCTAAAGGTGTAAAATTGCATATATGTGAATCCAATTTCTACTTAAACTTGCATATAGTCATCTTATTTGGTTCACATGTAAACTATGTACAATTCATATAGAAACTAGCATATAATCTACACCCAAACTTGCATATACAATGATGTCAAACATGAATCAGGTTGAACAAAGATTATTGGGTATATAAAAGGGATTCACAACAAAAACTATCATTATGAACAACTAGCATACATTCACAAAATATCGCATTTTTTCCAATGTTTAACAAACATAACCATATAACCAAAATTATAACTCAACCTAATTAACTTGTTAATTATCTTACTAAAGAAATCGAACTCACAACTCAAAGAAGGTCTTGAGTTCTGGGATCTGAGTTCTGAAATTGATTTAGCTCGCCTTTGAAGTAGACAAATTTGTTGTTGTAGTTGTTACAGACTTGAGTTGAATTGAGTTGATTAGATTTACTTTTCCTGTTGATGACGGCTATTCTAGGTTGCAAGGTGATAGCATGACGGTCATGGTTCTAATTTTGATTAGGGTTTAGGGTTTGAGTCTACATGTGTGTACATAGAATTTAGGATTAATTTAGGTCATCCGATCAACATAGAATCAATCAAGACCATCCAGTCAAGATAGGGTGACACCTCAGCCCTAATGACTCAGCACTGAGTCACAAAATCATCATCTTTCAGATCTGCCCCGGGTGGGGGGGGAGGGAGGGGGGAGGGGGAGAGGGGAGGTCGACCACTAGGTCGACCTCCGGGTCGACCAGTAGGGGGGAGGTCGACACTAGGGTCGACCCCCTGGTCGACACTAGGGTCGACCCCCTGGTCGACCTGGGCGGGAATTTTCCCGCCCAGCCCACTTCTGACTTCTGATTTGAATTTTGAATCTGTTTTCAAGCTGTTTTGAATTTATTTGAACTTTCTGGAAACTTCCGACAACCATAACTTCTTCATACGAAGCCCAATTTACGCAAACTCGGATTATATCTCAACCAGAATTCTGAGATGAACACAATGGCGTAACCCGTTTCCCTTAGTTCTCACATTTTAAATTAAGTATTGTTTAATTCGTTATTTTATGTTAACAGAAAACACGGGGTGTTACATCCCCACTAGAACTTCCCACTTAACACCTTCTTATTCATGTCTTCTTACATGTTTCCAACTTGGTTATGTGTTTCTAATCGTATTTCACATGCCACCCAGGCCACCCACTTAACCCTCATGTCCCACCACATGTTTATCTGTTTAAGTGTTACTTAATTCATTAGAACCGTAACCTTGTAATGACGTCCCACATTAGACTACAGTTTGCGGTTGCTGGATTTGCCGGGCGGGTCCGGGCAGTCTTATACCGCAAACGAGCCTAACCTCGTGTCTTTACAATTGTTACGCATTTAATTTATGCCTTTGACCACTCACATTAGACTACTGTTTGTCGTTGCTAGATGTGTCGGGCGGGTCCGGATAGTCTTATACCACAAATGAGTCCAACCTCGTGTCTTAGGCGGTTAATTATTACACATAATTATTTAACCCCAAATTGGATTAATATCCCTATTCAAATTTGTCAATAAATTCCAAATTAATTTATGTCTATAATTGTCACCTAAATTATGTCCATAATTTCAGGTATATAAATTTATACCAATTAATGTCTCAAATTAATTATATGCTTTTAAGGCTATTTTATGAAAATTCAAAATTATGTATATTTAATATTTTCCCATTGTCCCCACGCTATTCTTACGTTTTAATATGACATATGTTAGACTCGCAAATAGTCTAACTTATAAAAAGGAAAGCAACATCACAACTTGCATAACACATAAAATAGATCTAAGAATCATGACATAAGTTTGCATAGCCAACAACTTGCATAGGCAATGGATATACATAAATTTTCATAAACTATCATGGATCTAAATATAGATCTAAACATGTAATCATGAACTTGCATATATGGATATTGGTTTTCCTATAACTTGCATATGAATTTCATTCAAACTAGTATATAATTCACATACAAAACTAGCATAGGCAATGGGCATATAGAACATAAATTTGCGTAACTATGTACTACCATGGATCTAAATATAGATCTAAACACAAAGATGTGAACTTGCATATGGATCTAAACATGTAAATTAATGTTACATGTTTGCATATAAACTTGCACATGTATATACATGATTCACATATGAATTGTGTATAATCCACCTACAGACTTGCATAAGATTAATAAACTAGCATATGATTTAACATCCTAAACTTGCATAAGATTCATATTCATATGATTTAACATCCCAAACTTGCATAAGATGAATCAAGTTAAACATGTATAATTCAACATATGAAATAGATCCACAATAACAAAACTGGCAACGATAACATCACATGATTCAAAGTCATATTCCCATAATCCCAATTATAACTTAACACAATTTAATTAATTAATTAATTTGTGAAAAAATTATACTCACAAACAAAAGAACGGTCTTGCTTTTCTAGGATCTGTATTCTGAAATTGAATTGCTCGCCTTTGATGTAGACTAATTGTTACCCTAATTTAGATTAGATTTTGATTCTCGATTCTATCTTGTTTTTGAGTTGAAAGAGAATGGCGGCTACTCTATGTTCTCCATTGATGGCAAAACGGCTCTTGGTATGAATTAGTGTGATTTTAGGTTGAGAGTTAGGTTGCTTATATAGAATCTTAATTAATTTAGGGCCATCATATTAACCCTAGAAGCAATCAAGAATATCCAATCAAGATAGATAACACCTTAGCCCTAATGACTCAGCAATGAGTCGAAACATCGTCATCTTTCATATTTTCCCGGGGGGTTAGGTCGACCCCCTGGTCTACCTATATGGGTAGGTCGACCCCCTGGTCGACCTGGCCCTTGGGCGGGAGAATTCCCGCCCAGCCTGCTTCCCTGTTTGAATTTGAATTTCAAATTTTCTGAACCTGAGCTGTTTTTAATTTATTTAAATTCTGAAACTTTGGAAGGCCATAACTTCTTCATACGAAGCTAATTCACGCAAACTCGGACTCTATCTCAAGAAAAATTCTGAGACGAACGCAATGGCGTAACTTGATTCCCTTAATTCTCAAATTTGAAATTAAGTATTCTTAAATTCGTTAACTTAATATTCACAGAAAATTCAGGGTGTTACGGTAATATTAGTATTTATAGGCCCACAACTTAACCATTAAACAAACATGCTTGGATCAGTGGGAGGTTGAGTAAATCTTGGGTAGCTGGGTAATATTAGGATATATAGGCCCACAAACTTAAACGTTAAATAAACATGCTTGAATAAGCTGGTGGTTTAAGTAAATCTTGGGTAGGTGGGTAATATTTGTGTATATATATAGGCCTACAAACTTAACGTGATAAGGTTATGTAATTAAAGACACCTAGTGGTATACATAATTGGTGAAAATAATAAAGTTATGTAATTAAAGACACCTTTTAGGGTAAACATAACTTGTAGAAATGATAGGGTTATGTATTAAAGACACCTATAGGTAAGCATAACTGGTTGGAAGATTGGGGGTTATGTATTAAAGACACCTGTAGGTAAGTATAACTGGTAGCAAGATTGGAATTATGTAATTAAAGACACCCTTTAGGATAAGCATAACCGGTAGAAATAAATAAGGTTATGTAATTAAAGACACCTAGTGGTATACATAACCAGGGAAAAAAAATACAATAAAGTTATGTAATTAAAGACACCCTTTTAGGGTAAGCATAACTGACATAGGACTATGTAATTAAAGACATCTAAGGCTATGCATAGTCAGTGAAAAACCTAGTGGGGATACAAGACAAAGGGGAGAGCTTGTATCATATTGTGTGGGACCCATTTTAGTCAGTAACCCGGAGTTGGTATCATGTAAAGAACTCCGTACTAGGCGGAGAAGGGGCACACTTACTGACTGATTGTAAGAGATCCAAACGAGGCAGATAGTGTGGGCGGCGCAAATCGACCGGGGACATGTGCGTGCATGGGCCGGGCAGAGGGGGCTAAAACGACCGTGACACCAGTAGATATGGTTGTGCACACTATGGGTTGCCACTTTAGGAAGTGGTACCTCCTACTATAGGGCCAGCACAGGATATCTACAGGGTATGGAGCCGATCAATTAGGGTAGTGGTTAGGGTGTACTTGGACGTATGACCTAAGCCTACAATCTTATAGTGGTAGGGATCATCTCTTTCTGGATATAATAGTAATAGTGCAGAGTAATCAGTAGAAGCATATAGACCTTATCCTGTCTACCTTGTCACACCTGCCATTTATGTAGTGATCTCTCTTATCCACTTTATATGCCTATCATGTTGCTTTTATGTATCAACTGGCTAAAAGAAACTAGACTCACCAGATTTCATGTTTGGCCCTGTTGTTTTTCCTTCTTTCTTCCATTCCCCCACCCCCCAGGTTCTCAAAGGAGGGAATTCTTAGGCTTAGTCAGGATTCTGCTATCGTCTTGCTTGGAGCTTCTAGATGTATTGCTCAAGCTTCTATCTTTGCTACTATGGCTTATGATTTGGGGATTATTCTTTCTTTGTTATTGCACTCTGATATTTAAAGTACAAGACAGAAGTTTTAGTGATGTACTGAATTTATGTATTTTCAGACATATCGTGTAACCGTGCTTTATAATAAATAAAAAAAAATTAAATTTCCACTGCTATCTTATTTATATTTGTCTTGTAATTATTCTATGTCTGTTTACCTATAGCGCTCTATGAAACTTAATGCATTCCCTTAGTGAGTGACATTGATGGACGTAGGGTGTCACATTTCAGGTTTAACTATTTCCTGAAATAATATTAATCCTAACAAACATTCAAATTTAATTTAACATTAATACTTTGAATTTCAAAATTCAAAATTCAAATTTCAAAATTGAATTTTAAATTTCAACTTTTGAATTTCAACTTTTGAATTTTATATTTCAAGTTTGAATTTTAAATTTCAAATTCAAAACAAAGCAAAGCAAACACAACATCCATTTAACCAAAAAATTCAAAAATAAATTAAGGCGTACCTGGTTTTTGGATCCATTTCTTCGATATTCTCTAAATTCTGAATTGATCTTCCGGGATTTGATGATGAGATCTGCTCTATTGCGACGGGCTCATTTTTCTGACCAGGATAGTGTATTCATTTGCTGAATTTGAACATCGTATGACAAAGATATTGAAGATTTAGTAGTTCAACCAACTTGGTGCCAAAATTTGAATTTGAATTTGGAACTTTGAATGAATGGACACTTCAACTACTATATAAAGGCCCAAAAGTCATATCTCTTTACAATCTCTTCACTTCTTCTTCTCGTTTTCCATTTTCAATCAAACTTTCCGGTGGCATAACTTCTTCGTTTCTTGACGGAATTAGACGAAATCATATGCAAATCAAAGAGAAATCCGAGGATTACGAATATTAAGAGTTTGGGGATGAATTTGGAAGGTACTGGGGTGCAGAAAATCGAAATAGTAAGAGGAAAACAGAAAATCCCGTAATAGTTTTTCTGTTTTGGATAGTCAACTTCGAATCACCATATCTCACTCAATTTTTATCGAAATTTGATGAACTACCTATCAAAACAACCGCAAGAACAAGAACTTCAATCTGGAAAAGAATTTGGAACAAAATATCTAACTTGTGAATGCAATTTGAAGATTATTGTCGGTAGTTTTGGTTCCCTTCTCTCTTTTATTCACCAAAACTTCATTTGATCATTACTTGATCAATTCTTGACGGATTCACATGAAACCAGCGGCAGTACAAAACAAAAGATGTGAAGTATAGTATGAAGATAAGTTGTAGATGAAAATCACAAGTTGTAAATTGATCTGGTAGCCATTTCTTTGTTGATTTATATTAAATATGTATCCATTTCTTCTTGATGTCTCTTCACCAACCGTCGTTACTCTTCTTCTCTTTTTGATTTCATACCAGAATTTGAATTTTCAATAGCCATCATTTCGGAGTTTGTATTACCAACAGCCACATCACCCACCTTTTCAAAGTTTGAATATCCAATAGCCATATAACACATCTTTTCGTGTAAAACAACACAACTTTTCGAAGAATCAAGCAACTTTTCATGTAATTCAAATGACTTTTCAAATAATCAAATGAATTTTCAAATAATCAAATGACTTTTCAAAATAATCGAATGACTTTTCAAAATAACTAACCACAATAATATCATGATATATCAAAATTTCAAAATTCAAAATTTTAATTTTCAAAAGTCAAATCATAGTAACTTGATTTTTCAATAAAATTGAATGTAGACTCATCTAATACTAATGCAATACATAAATTCAAACTAGTGTTCAAAATTTTCCATTTAACATTTTCAAAAATCATATTTTGAACTTTTTAAAAAACCTTGCTCTGATACCAATTGTTAGGTAATGCGGAATGGATCGTTAAGGCAAAACAAACACTAGAGGTGGGTGAATAGTGTTTGTGAGAATTTAAACAAAATCTAAAATTTATATGAACTACGAGATGAATCAAACACCACACACACAATCACAGACACAGATTCAAATATAGATACAAAATAAATGAAAATAAAGATTTAGAAAAGGAAAGAATACACAGATTTTATACAGGTTCAGATTGCTCCTACGTCCAGTCCCGCATAACGCTGGATTGCACATAGTGTTATTACTATTCCAATAGTCAAATACAACCTCCTTGATTACACGGCTACAAGGGATACCACCGACTACTGCTTCCTTGTTTTCTTGGCTATAAGGAAACACTGATTCCTACTTCCTTGTTTTTACGGCTACAAGGAACACACCGATTCCAACTTGATTCAACCCAAACAACGTTTACTCAACCCAAATAGTTACAAACAGCCCTAGAACTCTTCAATAGCACTTTATTCAGAGAGAGATGAGAAGGGAGTATAGAGAGAAGAAGTTTGATCAAAACGGAATTGAATTCGGCAAAGTACAAGTGTGGAAATCATAAAAATGATTAAGAATAATTATATAATGAAAGAGGATGAAAGTAAAGAAGAAGATATGATTTAAAATTCGGTTTTAACCCCTTTTTATAGAGTGTGAAAGGTTGCAATGGTTCTGAGTCGTTTCAAATAGTGAAAAGACACTTCCTTTCAAAATTGAAAAAAGTGACAGTTATATGTCGACATGGTGTTTTTGGTATGTCGACATAACCTTGTGCAATTTTGTATTTTAAAGTATTTTTCAAGTGTTTTGATATAAAAATAATTCTGGAAATTCTTGAGTAAAAATTTAGTGTTGTAAATTAATATTATATAGTAGAATAACATATGAAAACATAAATTTAAACTATATAAATATATTTATAACATTATAAGATTTTAAACTATATAAATATATAAAGTATAAGAATATAAATATAAAATTTAAGTTTTGAAAAGCAAAGAAGAATAAGAAAGGAAAAAGAATAGAAAATAAGATAGAGAGGATTAAGGATATAATTGAAAATCATAATTTGAAAATTTTGAATTTGAATTTGAACCTAGTGTGCTATTTAGAGTCTTACAAAATCTAGACTCTATAACTATATTAATCTTGAACTCTTGAATTCTTGAAATCTTGAATACTCACGAGTCTTGAAATTTCTCTGATCTTTGAATCTCTATCATCTTTAAAACTGTACAATCTACACTAATATTTCCTGTATATAAATCCTGCATATGTGTGTATGTGTGTATATCCATATATTCTATACAAAAGTGTTAGTATATATTTTATAATCAATTAATATTGAAATAAGGTTGTTGTCATCAAAACTCCATTCTCCAACACTTGCAGCGAGTTCAAGAAAAGGGAATGACCCTTGTTAACCACACACAAACATATTTTTATTTTTTCCAGTAATCTACACATGCATGATTAGTATGTATAAATGATGCTATACACTCAATAACCATCAATGAATATATATATTGAATCAACTATAATTAATTTTAAACAATAGAAGGGTTTTGTAAGTGTTTACCCTCATATATGTGTCACTGCTGCTTTCTAGTTACTAACTCAAGTCATGAAATTATAACCTAACTATTATTAAACACTTCAATATTGCATTTAATATAGTGGGTTCCTATCATTATAAATACAGTTTGAATCCTACTAGGACTGAGAACAAAACAATAGTGCAAATAAAACATGAATGCAACCATTAACACGACATAACATGTCAGTTCTTAATAAAATCCATATTTGTAGTAAACAAGGTTTAAGGTCGGTTGTATATTATGGAGTTATTCTTACTTAGTTTAAGTTTTGGCATGTACACAACATGTGGTAAATGGTTTTGTACATTTGACAAACGCGGTAGTTCACTATTAATGCTTAGTAAATGCGCATAAAATCAAAATGTACAGGATATATATTGGCATATTAACTTGGGATTAAATAAAAAATGTTTCACTACTGATTGCTATGCATACGATAATCAATAATTTTTAAGAACAAAATATACAACCATCCAATTTTCAAACATTAATACATTAGATCGTCTAGATGTAACATAGGATGGCAGAATTAAGGGACAGATTAACTTGTAAAAAGTAAAGGAATTTTCTTTTCCACAAATTGCTTACATATTTGCAACTCTTTATCTTATTCTTCTTGACGTTAATATGTAGTCATTTATTGTTTGAATTGATTGCTTTTTATGTTGAAAAGTTGCTGATCAATAACAAATTATTTAGTCCTTTTAGAATATAATTGCTGGTAAAAGTTCAAATCATACTTTTCAAAATTTACATCTTATATCAGTTTTATTTTTTGATAAATTCGTCTGTCGGTTTACATGATAAGCAAGATCGGTGTTATTAACCGAACATAGTATTTATTTGAGCAGTGATTCCTAAATTTTATATCTTGTAAACAATTTGGGAGAAACAAGTGACTATTAATTCTTATAATATGGTGCAGAGAAAACATTCTCTAACAGTCCCCACGTTCACGGTCAATAGTGCACCACCAGGCAAAGCATGGTGTTATAAAACAAGTTGTGGTATATACAACTAAAGTAATATCTCAATTCTAGATCCAAATTTAGCGATGAGACCCAATATGTGGGTATAATTTAAAGTACTTATTTATTAATGCCAGGTTTCAAGTTATATCCCAAAATCTCGAGTGTATTCCAGGTATACAAACGGTATGCAACAATAGTGCCCATGTGGACAAGGCAAGGTGCAACTGAACAACATTATCCAAGCAGTGCAACAGTGATAGGAATCATAGAAAAACCTCAACCATATTAGTTTTACTTGTAAAACCGAAATCATGCAACCAACCACAAGACAGCCAGCAAAACATCCAAGCATAAACTATTATACCCATTTTAAAAATTGAGATCAAACTACTTGAAATAAGATGAATCGTGAGTCTAATAGCTCACCTTAAAATAGTAGAAAGAAAGCACAGGTAACAGATCGGGGTGCTGGGCTTGGGCAATGAAGCTGGACTCTTGAGCTGCTCTGGTGAACTTGACTAGAGGTAGCTGCGAAGACTGACTGGTTGCTGAAGTTCATCAAAAGGAGACGACTTGCGGTTGTTTTTGACCTTGAGTGGTTTGATTTTTAGAAGTGGATAACTTGATTTAGGGAGAGAACGTTCAATTGAAGAGGAGTGGTTGGCTATGATTTAGGGGAAGGAAATTGATTTGAGGAGTGGAGTAATTCCAATGCTTCGACCATTAAGATGAAAGGGGAAAGGAAGGATTTTTACGGCTGGTTATGAAATGGTGACAGTTATTTATAGAAGAAAATTTTAGGGGATAAGAACAATGTAAATCAAGTAGACATAGGTAGTTGCACGTTTATCAGAAGTAGGTCGGTGCAAAATGAACCGAGGTAGGTTTTGTTTAAATATATTTTAATATTAATTGCTACTGCGAATACCATGGAATACTCTAAATTCATACCGCCAACACAATCTCCAAATGAGACAAAAATTATATGTACTTCTTCGTCTTCAAATTGTGAATCCAATAAAATTTGTTTGGTTGTAATTCGACTCCGTTTGTGTAACAATGTTGTTTTGATTTTTAAATTATTTATCGGTCCACTGTTTTTACACAACAACTCCGTTTGATTTCAAATTTGAAACGTTAAGTTTCAATTTTTATACACATACATATCCAAGCCAATTTCCATATATTTAAATAAATAAAATTTCCAATTTATTTTATGTTAATAACATTTATTTTTAAATTTAACCATTTATATTTTCTAGTCGAATTTCAAATCCAGTTCAAATATCCAACCAAATTCAATTCAAATATTCAACAATAAATTTTTGATTCCCAACCAACCATTTTGAATTAATTATTGAGTTTAATTCATACTCAAAACCATATATTCGATTTTTAATCCATGTACCAATAGAAAAATTGATTGTTCATAGTTAAATCTTCAATTGACTCTATATTCCAGTTGTCGAAATTTCTGGGAAGTTACAATCTCCCCCTTTACAACTTATCTTACTCGAAAAGGAGAGACCATTAGAGTTATACCAATGTATATTTCAAATTTTTATATTTGTGTGAAAATTTTCCCTAACTAATTTAAATATCATCAATCTTCTTTGTTTACCCCTCATATTCAATTAACTCGCAAAATCAAATTTCCTTTCTTATAGTTGGAGATCAATTTTGATCAACCACGATTTTCTTTATCTTTTGAATCGGGTTTTATTCATTATCATGCTCTTTAAACTATATTCAATTTTCTTAGACCAATTTCTATCTCAAATTATTTTGAGATATCTCCCAATTTCTCATTCCATCTAATCTTTTAAGATATTCAAAATATGATTTCTTTTCAAAACCAGTCTCTTTTTAAATCTCAATTATGCATAAGTTGGATTTATGCATCTCAAATTATTCCAAATTTGTTTATAAACCTCGTACGTCAATGTTTACTTATTCGCCATTGATCTTATTCCTTACAATCCAAATTCAACCTAGTCTCCTTATATTAAATCAATTTAATCTTTCCCAACACTCATTGAAGATTGTAAATAACATCTCCTCTTCAAGTTACAAATTGTCGACTTGAAAATTTTCAAAATCCGAAATCTTCTATAACCTTTATACATAATAAAAAATTCATGCAGAAAATACTTGTTTTGTTATTTCAAAGCCATGGACTTGAAAGTACTTTGAAATCCTCTTTCTTACTTATTAATTAGGTATATTTTAATTGAAAATACTTGATAACTCGAAGTTTGACATGTCTATTGTCGTTCTACAGATGTTAGGCATACGCTGGCCAGGCGCACGACTAAAATCTCCAAGTACTAAATATCCTTATTTCAAATCCTAGAGAATATTTCAATATTTCCTTTTTTATTTAAAAACAGATACAGAAAGTACCAATGTGTAGTTGATTGTTCATGAATCACAGATACGCAATGGTTTCATCTGGATCCCCCATAAAACATCCGTATCCGTAGGAAATCACTTCCCTATGAATTTCATCATGGATTGATCAGCGGAAGATATTTACGAATCAAAAGAAAATCTAGGGTCACTGAGCGTTGGATGCTCTATCTCAAGGTCACGAAAACAATCATGGAAATAAACCAAGTAAGAACAAATCACGAAGACAAATCAAGTCACGAAGACACAGTTCTACATCAAACAGGTGTCTCAATATCACTAATATATCTCAACATCGCTTGGCTCCATTCTACCTTTAGTAACTCTAGTGGTTACATCTCTTTCACTTGCAAATATGCCACGTGGACCGCAGGTATACAATGGTTATGCCTGGGTCCCCCAGGAAACATGCATACTATAACAACCCGAAATCCTCCGTTCTCCGAAGAGGCGAGAAACAGCATATTACTTTGAGAACACGACACGTCAGAACACAAGCAACAAAACATTTCATTGCCATTACAACAATTTACATTAGAGTACAAGAATATCAGAGAATAATAATATTACACTACGGAAAAATAATATTATAGATTTAAAATAATTTACATAACAGTAGAAATTTAAAATGTATAAATACATGAACTAACATAACTGAAAGAAATACGCGGATACAAAGTTTTTCGATTATAGCTCCACATGTAAATCCAGGATTCTGTGAAAATAAACATCTGCAAATACCAAAACTACTAGCTACCCGTGTGGAAAATATGGGCACCCAGAGTTTAGGTAGAAACAATAAACTCCAAGTCAGTCATGGGACTGATGCGATAACTAAAACAGTAATTAAAAAATTCACTTTAAACATTAGGAAATCACGGGACCGTGCCGTATAACATGGAACGGGTTTACTTCACATGAATCTCTGTTTAAAATAAAACAACGCAATGCTTTTTGAGAAATGAAGCTGTTATAAGACTCAGGTCCCATCACACAATGCAACGCAAGCCGGAGGGTAGAGTTTTCCCTTATAATAGCCAAACATGCTTGGTACGTTTAAAACAAATCATTTTGATACTACTATAAGTGCATAGCGTCAAAATCAAGTTCAAATATAAATGTATCAGTCATAAACAACATAGGTACCATATATTATGTCGCCATACTAGTTTTACAACTAAAACCGCACAATGTCGTATTGGAAATTGGATTTCCATCATGAACCAAGGCAAGGGACCTTCCTTCCCATTTGAGACACTCTAGCCCATGCCTCAGGACTCAAACTTAGGTGAGCCCTTGGATCTAACAGGGCCGGTCCACACTTACTTTACTGGGCTAGTAATTCCTGAACAATACGTTTCCCTGCCCTATGGGGAATAAAATCTGGATAGTATGTCGACCAGTATCAAGAGCTACTAGGGACACAAATCCGAGGTACCTCACTTTCCAACAACCACGTAAGTAAAATGTATGGGCTCCATACCATGACACCACTCCTAGCTAGAAAGAAATGCATGCACTCCCTATGGTCCTTTCCCGTTTCTGGTTCATACCAGGGTGTGAAGCTCGCGAATTAACGGTATGCACAAAGCTATGCTAATTAAAGCCGTTCTTTGATCATCATTCACAAGACTCTGCTTTTCAACAAAAGCCTTGATCATTTGCATCTTAGCATGGCACACTGACAATTCATGCCATGCAACTGATGTCTATCAATAAATAACCTCTAAGCTTGTACGTCTCAGAGAAGGGTGTTAAGAAAGAAAATGAATTCTCCGCCACCAAACATACATATATTTAATAGAAATCAATCAACACAAAATGAAATCCAATGTCAGACACACATCCATTTACAAGTTCATTCTAGGTCTGATCGAAATTGGAGGCACCTTATTCCTCGTCCCATATGTCCAATACAGCAGAGAGGTCCTCGCATATCCAGAAGATCTCTGAGTAAGTCTGGATAATCACCACTTATTAACTTGTCTCAGGGGATCAGCCCAATCAAGACATCAGTAATCATTCATACGATGTGAAGATCTCTGGTCTTCGATCATCTTCATCTTCGATTTTTAATCGTCGTATCAGTTATTCAGAATGGGACAAACTCGGTCTTTCTGAATAACTCACGTATTTTATAATGAATAATCAAGTGTTGTAAAAACACCTCATATGCCTCATTCCAATTCAGAATATCCTTTTTTTCAATTATTCACATTTTTGGGGAAAGGTTCCCATTAATTCTATCAAAGATAAATTCTTTTAAACTTATTCTTGAGTCATCCTTTGGATATCATTTTCAAAAGATTTTATTATATCTTTTCAACATCTAAACCAAAACATGGTTTATAAACTAGTCAGGATTATTGAGCCTTACCGAAGTAATCATTTATTTATTTTCCAATTCCAACCTATTCATCCCTTAGAGAAAAACTGGTAATACTCCATATCTAACACCCACGGTGTTATCGGTAAATTTAGTTACCATTTCACATTTCAAATCTAATTAAAGATTTAACTATTGCTTGAGTAAAGCTGATGGTACCCCATTCTTGTTCTTTTCTCTTATTCGATAAATTTAAATATCTCATTCACTTTCCAATCTAATTAAAGATTAATTAAAACTCCATCTTGGTTTTAATCTCTAAAATCATTACTTTATGATCATTCAACTTTAGGAAAATTAATCCTATCTTTAACTGGGTTAAAGAACCAATGTCCTTTAAAACACAGTTCACGATAAACCCAAATCACCTTCACGCTGAAACGACCCGAACTTCCCCAGTCTCCGAAGAGAAGAGAAAGAACGAATTGTTTTGAGAACACGACAAAATAGAACGCAGACGGAAGAACATTTCATTGTTATTACAACAATCCATCAGATTACAAGAATATACAGAGTATAAATGAATATTACACAGAAATATCCGAGATTTAAATTACATTTAAATACATCGCAGCAGAAAATAATACAATACACAACTAGAAGAGATATACGGATACAAAGCTTTCCGGATATCATTCCAGCTGTAAACCAGGATCATGTGAATATAAATCTGCAAAACCAAAACTACTAGCTGCCCGTGTCAAAATAAGGGCACCCAGAGTTTAGGTTAAAACAATAAACTCCAGGTCAGTCATGGGACTGGTGTGAGAACTAAAACAGTTATTAATCTTTATTTTTAAAGTTAGGTAAATCAAGGGACCACGCCGTATAACACGGAACGGATTTCCTCCCAAGAATACCAGTGCATAAAACAAACAGCGCAATGCTAAATAAAGAAAAATGAAGCTGTTATAAGACCTAGGTCCTATCACACAATGCAACGCAAGCCGGGGGATAGGGTTTTCCCTTATAATAGCCAAAGAATGCTTGATACGTTTTAAAACAAATCATTTGATACTATTATAGGTGCATAGTGTATACAACCACTTCAAATCATAAGTATCAATCATAGACGGCATAAGTGCCCCATCCCACTATGTCGCCATACTAGGCTCTACAAATAAAACCGCAGAATCACGTATTTGGAAATTGGATTTCCATCTATGAACCGAGGCAAAAGATAGTCCTCAACCGATTCGAGACTGTCTAGCCCGAGTCTCAGGGATAGAACGCATCGACCCTTGGATGGTCAGGGCCAGTCCACCGATGTGGATTAGACAAAATCCTAAACACTACGTCTCTCCGCCCTTTGGGGCATAAATGAGCCAACTAAATGACTCCATCGGTTCGAGAACGACCGATATATCCAAGGCGCCTCGCGACAGCAACAACCACATAAGTCAAACTCGTCAGGGCGTGTAAAACCACTGACGCCACTTCTAGCTAGAAAGAAACGCAGGTCCTCCCTGAGGTCCTCCTGTTTTTGGTTCACCACCGGGGTGTGAGGCTCGCGATTCAACGTTACACAAAGCTACGCCACAAAGGCCGTGCTTTGATCATCAACCAGAAGACTCTGCTTTTTAACAAAAGCCTTAATCATTTGCATCTTAGCATGCCACACAGGCAAACCACTCTATGCAACCGAAATCAGTCACACAGAATGAAATCCGATGTCAGACACACAGTCCATTTACAAGTCCGTTCTGGGTCTGAACGAAACCGGTGGCACCTAGTACCCCGCATATCCATCGATCTCCAAGTACGTCTGGACGACCACCAACTGTTTCCATCTTCTTGGGTGTACATCCCAATCAAGATCATCAGTAATCACCCAAACGACGTGAAGACCTCCGGTCTTCGACCACCGTCCTCATCTTCGACTTATCGTCGTATCAGTTATTCAGAATGGGATAAAACCGGTCTTTCCGAATAACTCGCGTATATTTTAAATAAGTGTTACACAAACACAACATACGCCTCATTCCAATTCATCAGACACTAACCGTAAATTAATCAAGAGAGTAATTCCCCAAATATTAACCCCGAAGGCCGAAACCAACATCAGATCAATATCCAGAAAACCATTCTGCTTAGCTAACCGACAGTTAGTTTCTAAATTTCACATTCATAGGGAAAGGTTCCCATTAATTTTATCAAAGATAAATTCCTTGAATTTATTCTTTAATCTTCTTTTGATTTTCGATTCAACTAGTCGGGATTAACGAACCTTACCGAAGTAATCATTTGTTTTAATTTCCCAATCCCAACCTATTCATCCCATGAAGTAAAACTGGTTATACTTCATATCTAATACCACGGTGTTATCGGTAAATTCAATTACCATTTCACGTTCAAATCTAATTAAAGATTTAACTAACGCCTGGAGCAAAACTGGTGATACTCCATCCTCGATCATTTCAATCTAATTAAAGATTCATTAAAACTCCACTTAGTTTTAATCTGTGACTGGGTTAAAGAATCAGTGTCATTTAAAACACGGTTCACGATAAACCCAAAATGACATCACATTTCAATCAGTCCCTAACTGTAAATTAGCAAGTGAGCAGTTCCCTAAGTATTAACCCCGAAGGCCGAAACCAACATCAGATCAATACCTCAGAAACCATTCAACTTAACTAACCTCCAGTTAGTTTCTGATTTTCTTAACTCCTTTGGGTCTAAGAACAGTGTTATTGAAGATCCCGTTCACGACAACCCAAAATCACATTTCATTAATTATTGGGTTAAAGAACAAGTGTTATATAAAACACTGTTCACGATAAACCCAAGAATCAATTCGAATTCAATTCCAATTAAATATTATATAATTGGTACACTTCATTAAATCTAACTAAAAAGATTTAATCATTTTCTTAACTGGGCTTAAGAATAGTGTTAATGAAGACACCATTCACGACAAACCCAAATCACATTTGATATTACATACAAGGCTCTGAATAGAAAATATATCGGCTTATATTCAATATCGAATTCTACGACTAACAAATGTCGTATTGGAAATAATGATATAAATATATATCTTTCAAATTTCCATAACAATATCTGTATAATCACGAAATCCAACATCGAAATATTCCGAAGACAATTTCGATTCAAATCCATTCCAATATAATTATTGGAAATTCTGGTAATTTTCAAAACCATTTCAAATCCAATTTATTTATTTAAAAATAAATAGAATTATAATTCTAGTTCAAAACTAGTTCATTTCGATAAAAATCTAATTTTATCATTTCAAATATGGAGTTTTTCATCCCAATTTTTCCCAAATCATTTCTTATGATTTTACACAAATTATTACTATTTTTAATAATTTTATCAAGGCCCGTACAGTCGATTTCCATCAACAGCCATTGAGCTGCACCTACAACGACCTTTTCCAAATTTGATTTGGACATAATTCCAAATCCAACAGTTAGATTTCAAATTTCTAATATTCATTAGAAAGCTCTTTTCGATACGAACCCAACAGTTCTGGTTTTAGGAGAATCCGACGGTCGGATCTCCCGTAATATCCGTTCGAAGTCAATGGTCGAAATTCCCGAACTACCGCGGCGCGGCGCGTTCTATTCAGGCCATTATATTATATATATATAATATAATATATAATTCGTCAATTTCCTTTCGAAATGAATTTTATAAATCGTATTAAATTCATTTTCAAAATGATTTCAACTTCTTTTCAAATTCAAATCAAGATTGAATTTTTCCTTATGAATTCGTTCTAAATTTGTTTCAAATTGATTTCAATTCAAAATCGATTTTTAATTCAATTCGTTTTCAATTCAATTTGAATTTCAAATTAATTCGATTTCAATTCGAATTCGAAATCTATTCAATTTCAATTCGAATTCATTTCAAAACGATTTCAATTCTATTTCAATTCTATTCGAATTTCAAATCATTTCTGTTTATTTCGAATTTCAAATTAATTCAATTTAATTCGAATTTCAATTCACTTTCATATTCATTTCAATATGAATAAAATCGATATAAATATCATTCACGTCAAAATGGCGCAAATCTAATCAACACGGCTTCATATATTTCTATTTTCAAATATTTCTATTTCAAATATTTCCTTTTCAAATATTTCTCTTTCAAATATTTCTATTCAGATATTCTATTTCAAATATTTCTTTTTCAAATATGGAATGAGGCCCAATCAATTACTATATAATGTTAATTATATGGATTTTCTACAACACATGTATACAATAATGACGATGAATAATCAACCATCATCCAAAGTGCATTCTACACTGTATAAGCATCGAATATAAATATTTAATGCTTATAACAGTCTGTCAATCAATCGATCGACATACAACTAACTATTGGGATTAGTGTATGTCATATATCACCCCAATACCCTTGTGGGGTTTTCAAACAATCAAACACCGATTTTATTTGTGCAGTTGGGCGATGTGTAAAATTTATCGTCCCAATCAATATCAGTCAAATGTGTGTATACAAACAAATCATCCGATTTGTTTATTTTTATTTCATTTCATATACACATTAAAAATTCTATTTTTAACTATAAAATATTTTCAACTATATAAATATTTTATTTCATTTCACACCACATCACACAATCAACTACACTTCAAAATTTAACAACCAAGCATACAAGCCGTCCATGGTCTGTGGATGACGGGTGTCGGGTGCTACTAAACACCGTCTGCATCCTAGTATATATTTATAACTAGAAAAATTAAATTAAAAGGTGAGAAGTTCTCAAAGAATTGCTAATCCAATCCCACGACTCTTCCTATGTAGAAATCTTCGCCGTTCTCGCCTCTTGTCACTTTCTTTGCCCGTATTCTCTACATATGTAAAAACCGAATTTTTTTACTTCGCTATTCAATATATAAAAATCATATTTTAAAAAAAACAAAAATCTTGCCTTTACACAAATAACAATCGTATATTTTCCGTTTTTTTATTTTCAAGCGATACATATAAAAAAATTCAGTTTTTATTACATTTACATAAAGGAAAATCCAAGCTTATTACATTATATTAAAATCAGATTTTAATATGTAGATAAAAGAAGAATAAAGCAAATAAATGAATAAGTAAAACTTACAGCGTTCGTTGGAACAGGGGGAGGGGGTTTGCGCGTCAGTCGGAGATGAAGCATGCGGCAGGGAGGCGCGTTGGTCTTCCAGTCGGAGGAGGAGATAAGGGGGGCCGCGGTCTCAAGGGTTAGGGCACGATGGGTCTTCGGGGTTGCGTCAAGCATCATATGAAGAGAGAGGAGAACGAGGAGAGAGAGGGGAGGCGGAGAGGTCTGGGGCGACGGTGGTGGTGGCGGAGCGCAGGCGACGGGAGGGAAGGAGCGGGATCGATCAGAAGAGGGAGAGAGACGTCGGGTTTTTTTTTTCGGATTGAAGAAATGAAAAGGGGAGGGGGGTTTAAGTGTAAATAATATATATATATATATATTATATTTTAATTTATTATTTAATTTTCAAAAAGCAGCTCTTTATTTCGAACTCGAAATTGAACCCACTGACTGTTGTCTATAGCTAATTACCCCCATTCCGAACCCAATGGGATGTGTACCGTAGGCTGATTCGATCGTTTCGATCAATTTTCATCAAAATCAACATATAACTCTATATATTGAATTTGAACGCGCATTTCAATTTACCGGGGCCACATACTAACCCGAAAAATTCCAGAAAAATATTTTCTAGCTTCGTATTGACGATACGGTCCTAACAAAACTAGTTTCGCCAAATTCTGAGACCGTTGGAAAAATGGCCATTTTCCAGTCGATTAAAATCAACAAAACTGTTCAAACGCGTTTTCCTTTGCCACGTTCACATATTGACTCGAAAAATTATGAAATTGGAATCTAGCAATAACTTGACATCACGGATCCAACAAAAGTGGTTTCGTCGAAATCCGAGGTCGTTTGCAAAATGGCTATTTTCAGGGGCCGAAATTCCATTGCGACTATTCTGAAATTTCAACTGGACATATCTTTTGATCCCCACCATGAAATTTCAATTTTTCGGATTCGTTGGAAAGATATCTTCAATTTGATTCTAATATTTTTGGTTTCACTAAAATCCGGTTTATTTTGAATCCTGTACATCCATTTAAAGTTTGAAATCGAATTATCGAACTACCGCGGCATTTTCAATTCCTTTTATAAATATAAGTAAATATTTATATTCAATCGACGATTGATATAAATATTTACGTTCGAATTCTATTCAAAATAAATTTCTCGTCGTTATTATTTAAAATAATTCGTTTTAAATAATCAAAATTCGCTAAAATTGCCAAAATAAAAATTTTAAATTGGCCCAGATTTCCGGGTTATTACAATCTCCCCCACTTAAAACTTTTCGTCCCCGAAAAGGAACAAAACCGAAAGTTGTTTCATTAATCAACTCAACTTTCGTTATTTTGATTACGGCTCAAGTTCTTCAACTTTTCAGTTTCTAAGAACTTTTCTGAAAAAATTTGGCTAACACCCTAAATTTTTGAAAAATTTCGCCATAACCTCCCCTGCACCGGGAGAACGGGAAAATCCCAAAATTGCCATACAGGCCCTCTGATCTCAAAAAGAAAAAGAAAAAGCCAAGCGGCTAGCCAATCGGCTCATAAAATCATCATCACCCAAACAAAACAGTAAATTATGGTAAACATGTACCTATTTGTCGGGCAAACAAATTTTATTCTCTGCTCTAGCCTCCTTGCTATGACCTATTCAATGTAAGTACATGTATATGCATGTAAATGCGACAAATTTTCAATACAATTCACTATTTGATACAATTTGGCTATAGGGTACAAATTTTAATTAATCAAACAATAATCAAACAGCACAACCATCAATCAATTAGTTGATTAGCTTTTGAAATTCATAACTTTGATATATAGTCAAAAAATCAGATTTTTGATGCCAAATCACAACAATAATCCCTATCTAGTTTCAGTTCTCACACCAGTCAATTGGAATATATAGAAATCTCACTTTCGAAACTCGAAAATAAATACTGGCGATGGTGCCCCATTTCCAGAATTATCCCCGGGCACTAGAGTGCGATTCTATAACTATCCAATACATTAAAACTTCGGATACACGTTTGCAAGACATATATGCAAAATCTCTATATATTGGATTGTCCAAATCAATTTAAAATAAATAATCAAAAACGAATAGTTGATTTAAATTTTCAAAACAAAATTCGTTTTCATTTTAAAAATATACTCTTCACACTCGTTCTAGGATACTACTGATGCATCTCTTACAAGTCATTCCCATTGGATATTACTAACCCAATATCTGATGAATTCTTTCGTATGGTTCTAATGTGCCTTGTTCTCTGAGCTTTGTAAACCAAAGCTCTGATACCACGCTGAAACGACCCGAACTTCCCCAGTCTCCGAAGAGAAGAGAAAGAACGAATTGTTTTGAGAACACGACAAAATAGAACGTAGACGGAAGAACATTTCATTGTTATTACAACAATCCATCAGATTACAAGAATATATAGAGTATAAATGAATATTACACAGAAATATCAGAGATTTAAATTACATTTAAATACATTGCAGCGGAAAATAATACAATACACAACTAGAAGAGATATACAGATACAAAGCTTTCCGGATATCATTCCAGCGGTAAACCAGGATCCTGTGAATATAAATCTACAAAACCAAAACTACTAGCTGCCCGTGTCAAAATAAGGGCACCCAGAGTTTAGGTTAAAACAATAAACTCCAGGTCAGTCATGGGACTGGTGTGAGAACTAAAACAGTTATTAATCTTTATTTTTAAAGTTAGGTAAATCAAGGGACCACGCCGTATAACACGGAACGGGTTTCCTCCCAAGAATACCAGTGCATAAAACAAACAGCGCAATGCTAAATAAAGAAAAATGAAGCTGTTATAAGACCCAGGTCCTATCACACAATGCAACGCAAGCCGGGGGATAGGGTTTTCCCTTATAACAGCCAAAGAATGCTTGATAAGTTTTAAAACAAATCATTTGATACTATTATAGGTGCATAGTGTATACAAGAACTTCAAATAATAAGTATCAATCATAGACGGCATAAGTGCCCCATCCCACTATGTCGCCATACTAGGCTCTACAAATAAAACTGCAGAATCACGTATTTTGAAATTGGATTTCCATCTATGAACCGAGGCAAAAGATAGTCCTCAACTGATTCGAGACTGTCTAGCCCGAGTCTTAGGGACAGAACGCATCGACCCTTGGATCGTCTGGGCCGGTCCACCGATGTGGAATAGAAAAAATCCTGAACACTACGTCTCTCCGCCCTTTGGGGCATAAATGAGCCAACTAAATGACACCATCGGTTCGAGAACGACCGATATATCTGAGGCGCCTCGCAACAGCAACAACCACATAAGTCAAACTCGTCAGGGCGTGTAAAACCACTGACGCCACTTCTAGCTAGAAAGAAACGCGGGTCCTCCCTGAGGTCCTTCTCCCGTTTTTGGTTCACCACCGGGGTGTGAGGCTTGCGATTCAACGTTACACAAAGCTATGCCACAAAGGTCGTGCTTTGATCATCAACCACAAGACTCTGCTTTTTAACAGAAGCTTTGATCATTTGCATCTTAGCGTGCCACACAGGCAAACCACTCTATGCAACCGATATCAGTCACACAGAATGAAATCCGATGTCAGACACACAGTCCATTTACAAGTCCGTTCTGGGTCTGAACGAAACCAGAGGCACCTAGTACCCCGCATATCCATCGATCTCCAAGTACGTCTGGACGACCACCAACTGTTTCCATCTTCTTGGGTGTACATCCCAATCAATATCATCAGTAATCACCCAAACGACGTGAAGACCTCCGGTCTTCGACCACCGTCTTCATCTTCGACTTATCGTCGTATCAGTTATTCATAATGGGATAAACCCGGTCTTTCCGAATAACTCGCGTATATTTTAAATAAGTGTTACACAAACACAACATACGCCTCATTCCAATTCATCAGTCACTAACCGTAAATTAATCAAGAGAGTAATTCCCCAAATATTAACCCTGAAGGCCGAAACCAACATCAGATCAATATCCAGAAAACCATTCTGCTTAGCTAACCGACAGTTAGTTTCTAAATTTCACATTCATAGGGAAAGGTTCCCATTAATTTTATCAAAGATAAATTCCTTGAATTTATTCTTTAATCTTCTTTTGAATTTCGATTCAACTAGTCGGGATTAACGAACCTTACCGAAGTAATCATTTGTTTTAATTTCCCAATCCCAACCTATTCATCCCATGAAGTAAAACTGGTTATACTTCATATCTAATACCACGGTGTTATCGGTAAATTCAATTACCATTTCACGTTCAAATCTAATTAAAGATTTAACTAACGCCTGGAGCAAAACTGGTGATACTCCATCCTCGATCATTTCAATCTAATTAAAGATTCATTAAAACTCCACTTAGTTTTAATCTGTGACTGGGTTAAAGAATCAGTGTCATTTAAAACACGGTTCATGATAAACCCAAAATCACATCACATTTCAATCAGTCCCTAACTGTAAATTAGCAAGTGAGCAGTTCCCTAAGTATTAACCCCGAAGGCCGAAACCAACATCAGATCAATACCTCAGAAACCATTCAACTTAACTAACCTCCAATTAGTTTCTGATTTTCTTAACTCCTTTGGGTCTAAGAACGGTATTATTGAAGACACCGTTCACGACAACCCAAAATCACATTTCATTAATTATCGGGTTAAAGAACAAGTGTTATATAAAACAATGTTCACGATAAACCCAAGAATCAATTCGAATTCAATTCCAATTAAATATTATTTAATTGGTACACTTCATTAAATCTAACTAAAAAGATTTAATCATTTTCTTAACTGGGCTTAAGAATAGTGTTAATGAAGACACCATTCACGACAAACCCAAATTACATTTGATATTACATACAAGGCTCTGAACAGAAAATATATCGGCTTATACTCAATATCAAATTCTATGACTAACCAATGTCGTATTGGAAATAACGATATAAATATATATCTTTCAAATTTCCATAACAATATCTGTATAATCACGAACTCCAACATAGATATATTCCGAAGACAATTTCGATTCAAATCTATTCCAATATAATTATTGGAAATTCTGGTTATTTTCAAAACCATTTCAAATCCAATTTATTTATTTAAAAATAAATAGAATTATAATTCTAGTTCAAAACTAGTTCATTTCGATAAAAATCTATTTTTATCTTTTCAAATATGGAGTTTTTCATCCCAATTTTTCCCAAATCATTTCTTATGATTTTACACAAATTATTACTATTTTTAATAATTTTATCAAGGCCCGTACAGTCGATTTCCATCAACGGCCATCGAACTGCACTTACAGCGACCTTTTCCAAATTTGATTTGGACATAATTCCAAATCCAACCATTAGATTTCAAATTTCTAATATTCATTAGAATGCTCTTTTCGATACGAACCCAACGGTTCCGGTTTTAGGAGAATCCGACGGTCGGATCTCCCGTAATATCCGTTCGAAGTCAATGGTCGAAATTCGCGAACTACCGCGGCGCGGCGCATTCTATTCAGGCCATTATATTATATATATATAATATAATATATAATATATACTTCGTCGATTTCCTTTCGAAATGAATTTTATAAATCGTTTTAAATTCGTTTTCAGAATGATTTCAACTTCTTTTCAAATTCAAATCAAAATCGAATTTTTCCTTATGAATTCGTTTTAAATTTGTTTCAAATTGATTTCAATTCAAAAACGATTTTTAATTCAATTCGTTTTCAATTCAATTTGAATTTCAAATTAATTCGATTTCAATTCGAATTCGAAATCTATTCAATTTCAATTCGAATTCATTTCAAAACGATTTCAGTTCTATTTCAATTCTATTCGAATTTCAAATCATTTCTGTTTGTTTCGAATTTCAAATCAATTCAATTTAATTCGAATTTCAATTCACTTTCATATTCATTTCAATTTGAATAAAATCGATATAAATATCGTTCACGTCAAAATGGTGCAAATATAATCAACACGACTTCATATGTTTCTATTTTCAAATATTTCTATTTCAAATATTTCCTTTTCAAATATTTCTCTTTCAAATATTTCTCTTTCAAATATTTCTATTCAGATATTCTATTTCAAATATTTCTTTTTTAAATATGGAATGAGGCCTAATCAATTACCATATAATGTTAATTATATGGATTTTCTACAAAACATGTATACAATAACAACGATGAATAATCAACCATCATCCAAAGTGCATTCTACACTGTATAAGCATCGAATAAAAATATTTAACGCTTATAACAGTCTGTCAATCAATCGATCGACATACAACTAACTATTGGGATTAGTGTATGTCATATATCACCCCAGTACCCGTGTGGGGTTTTCAAACAATCTAACACCGATTCTATTTGTGCAGTTGGGCGATGTGTAAAATTTATCGTCCCAATCAATATCAGTCAAATGTGTGTATACAAACAAATCATCCGATTTGTTTATTTTTATTTCATTTCATATACACATTAAAAATTCTATTTTTAACTATAAAATATTTTCAACTATATAAATATTTTATTTCATTTCACATCACATCACACAATCAACTACACCTCAAAATTAAACAACCAAGCATACAGGCCGTCCATGTTCTGTGGACGACGGGTGTCGGGTGCTACTAAACACCGTCTGCATCCTAATATATATTTATAACTAGAAAAATTAAATTAAAAGGTGAGAAGTTCTCACAGAATTGCTAATCCAATCCCACGACTCTTCCTATGTAGAAATCTTCGCCGTTCTTGCCTCTTGTCACTTTCTTTGCCCGTATTCTCTACATATGTAAAAATCGAATTTTTTTACTTCGCTGTTCAATATATAAAAATCATATTTTTAAACAAACAAAAATCTTGCCTTTACACAAATAACAATCGTATATTTTCCGGTTTTTTTTTCCAAACATAACATATAAAAAAATTCAGTTTTTATTGCATTTACATAAAGGAAAATCGAAGCTTATTACATTATATTAAAATCAGATTTTAATATGTAGATAAAAGAAGAATAAAGCAAATAAATGAATAAGTAAAACTTACAGCGTTCGTTAGAACAGGGGGAGGGGGTTTGCGCGTCAGTCGAAGATGGAGCATGCGGCAGGGAGACGCGGTGGTCTTCCAGTCGGAGGAGGAGATAAGGGGGGCCGCGGTCTCAAGGGTAAGGGCACGATGGGTCTTCGGGGTTGCGTCGAGCGTCATATGAAGAGAGAGGAGAGGGGAACGAGGAGAGAGAGGGGAGGCGGAGAGGTCTGGGGCGACGGTGGTGGTGGCGGAGCGTAGGCGACGGGAGGGAAGGAGCGGGATCGATCAGAAGAGGGAGAGAGGCGTCGGGTTTTTTTTTTTCTGATTGAAGAAATGAAAAGGGGAGGGGGTTTAAGTGTAAATAATATATATATATATATATATATATATTATATTTTAATTTATTATTTAATTTTCAAAAAGCAACTCTTTATTTCGAACTCGAAATTGAACCCACCGACTGTTGTCTATGGCTAATTACCCCCATTCCGAACCCAATGGGATGTGTACCGTAGGCTGATTCGATCGTTTCGATCGGTTTTCATCAAAATCAACATATAACTCTATATATTGAATTTGAACGTGCATTTCAATTTACCGGGGCCACACACTAACCCGAAAAATTCCAGAATTTTTTTTTCTAGCTTCGTATTGACAATATGGTCCTAACAAAACTAGTTTCGCCAAATTCTGAGACCGTTGGAAAAATGGCCATTTTCCAGTCGATTAAAATCAACAGAAACTGGTCAAACGCGTTTTCCTTTGCCACGCTCACATATTGATTCGAAAAATTATGAAATTTGGAATCTAGAAATAACTTGACATCACGGATCCAACAAAACTGGTTTCGCTGAAATCCGAGGTCATTTGCAAAATGGCTATTTTCAGGGGTAGAAATTCCATAGCGACTACTCTGAAATTTCAACTGGACATATCTTGTGATCCCCGCTATGAAATTTCAATTTTTCGGATTCGTTGGAAAGATATCTTCAATTTGATTCTAATATTTTTGGTTTCACTAAAATCCGGTTTATTTTGAATCCTGTACATCCATTTGAAGTTTGAAATCGAATTATCGAACTACCACGCCATTTTCAATTCCTTTTATAAATATAAATAAATATTTATATTCTATCGACGATCGATATAAATATATACGTTCGAATTCTATTCAAAATAAATTTCTCATCATTATTATTTAAAATAATTCATTTTAAATGTTCAAAATTCATTAAAATTGCCAAAATAAAAATTTTAAATTGGCTCGCATTTCCGGGTTATTACAGAATCTTCACGGAAAACAGTTCAATATATAATCGATATAAATTTCTGTATCATGCTAATAATATAAATGGAATAACGACATAGCCTTTTAAATTTCATATATAGTACCGATCTTCGTTCATAGAAGCTCATCTCAATTATTACCAAATCGAATTCCATCCAATTCCAATTTAATATATTAAATTGAAAAACTTTACTTTAAAATTTTTCCTTTAAATTGTAATAAAAAGATTTATAAATTCCAAATCATATCCTTACTGTTAATTGGGTTAAAGAACAAGTGTTATTTAAAACACTATTCACGATAAACCCAAAATTTCCTTTTCTTTTATTCAATTCCAATTAAATATTAATCAATTGGAAAACTCCTCTAAATCTTAATTAAAAGATTTATTCTCTTCTCAACTGGGTTAAAGAACAATGTTATTAAAGACATCATTCACGACGAACCCAAAGTCTAATTTGATATTAAATACAAGACACTGAATAGAATTTATATCGGCTTATATTCAATATCAAATTCTAAAACTAACAAATATCGTTTTGGGAATAACGATATATGTATCTTCCAAATTCCTCAACAATATCTGTATAATCACGGAATCCAATATCGAAATATTTCGAAGATTATTTCCACTCAAATCCATTCCAATTTATTCATTGGAAAATTCTGGTTATATCAAAACCATTTCAAATACAATTTATTTATTTAGAAGCATTGGATTATTATTCTAGTTAAGAACTAGTTCATTTTGATAAAAAAATATTTTTATCATAATAAATATGGACTTTTTCATCCAAAATCTTTCCAAATCATTTATTATGATTTTACATAATTTTTCCATATTTTTAATAATTTTAATAAGGCCCTTACAATTGGTTTCTAATAACGGACACCGAACTGCATCCATAGCAACCTTTTCTGAAATTGGTTTGGATATAATTTGAAATCCAACTATTCAAATTTAAATCTCTTATATTCATTGGAAAGCACTTTTCGATACGAACCCAACGGTTCTGGTTTTAGCGGAATCCGATAGTCGGATCTCCCACACATCAATTTGAAGTTAGTGGTTGAAATTCGTGAACGATAGCTGCGCGGCGCGTTCTGTTCAGGCCATATAAATATATATAATATATACACATATATATCGTCGATTTCCATTTAAAACATATTTTATAAATTGTTTATAAATTCGTTTTAAAACGATTTCATCTTCATTTTGAAATCCATCCATTCAGATTTAAATCTCTTATATTCATTGGAAAGCTCTTTTCGATACGAACCCAATCGTTCCGGTTTTAGGAGAATCCGACGGTAGGATCTCCCGCTACATCAATTTGAAGCTAATGGTCGAAATTCCTAAACGGTCGCTGTGCGGCGCGTTCTATTCAGACCATATAAATATATGTAATATATATCGTTGATTTCCATTTAAAACGTATTTTATAAATCGTTTATAAATTCGTTTTAAAACGATTTCATCTTCATTTTCAATTTTAAATCAAAATTGAATATTCCATACCATTATAATATTAAAATGATAATATTTTCAATATATTTAATTTTAAAATCTATTTCCCTTTTGTATTTATTGTAAAATGAATAAAATCGATCGATAAACCCATTCAGGTTAAAATGGCGTTACACTTAACTCGGATCCATATATTTATAAATTTTCGTGCCTATCCAAAATCGAACATCAAAATCATATTTTGATTATTCACTGAATATTATTTAAAATATTCGTTATTTTAAAGTATTCTTTATTTCTGAAATGGAATACAACTCAATTAATTACCATATAATTTCAGTTATATGGATTTCACGCATCGCATGTATTCAAAAATAGTGATAAACAACTATTAAACAGTTACTTCACAACCAGAGTGCAATTTACTACTGTATAAGCATTAAATAAATAAATAATGCTCATCATAGTCTGTCGATCCATCGATTGGCATATAATTAAATTCAGGGGAGATGTGAATAAATTATCGTCCCTAGACTCGTGTGGAGTTTCCAAACAACAACAGTCGATTCAAAATAATCACTGGTTAATAAATTTAACCAGTTCTAATTCGATTTGAATTATTTTTATAATTAGCCAATTTTCACTGTTTAAATTATAAATAGATATTTATAATTTAATTTCAACATCACATTAATATTAACATTATTTTTAATATGTTAATCATCACAACATCACAAAAAAAACACAATACAATCAATTAAATCGTCCATGCTCTGTGGACGAGGGAGGTAAGCTAACAGACACCGTATACAATTTATAATGACTAAAACTGATAAAAAATCTACACTGGAAATTCTGTATATTTTTATACATGAATACAATAACATGATAAAATATTTTTGATTAAGAAGTTCTCACTTTGGTTTCCACTCCGTCGTTCTTTAAGGGATGATTTTATTTTTAATAAAATTAAACTAGTCATTTAATTTTATCAAAAACTTCAACTTAATCCGTTTTGCTTCTGGTCAGCACCATGTTGTAGTGCTCTTTAACATGATCTCAACGCAATTGAAATCGTCTGATTTGGATCTCGTACGAAGAAGATACGATAATTTATCTATTAATTACATTATTGATATAATAAAACTTGTTTAACGTAATTAAAATTTTCATTTCCATCATTACCCCTGGCCTTGTTCATCGTTCTTCCTTCTGGAACGAATACGAACCCACATAAGCCACTAGGTTTTGCCATTCATTACGTCTCCACTTGACCAGACGTTGATCGGTTGCCACCATGTCGTCCGGCTTCACATCGCCTCCAATCCCCTGGCACGCCGTCGAACTTGAGATTCCCAAAAGCCCAGAAAACTCCATGAAAGATGGCGGCTTCAAGGCCAGAAATTGAATGAAATACTCGATTAAAACTCATTATTGCCATATCAAGTTGAAGAGCAGAAAATCCTCTTCCATTTTCATTTGGAATTCACGATTTAATTCTTTGTATTTGGAGCGTGATTTGAGGAAGAAATTGGGACTGTTTCGTCTGTTTAATTTAGGGCTGGTGGAAGTGGGTTAATGAGGGAGAGAGAGGTTTATAAATATGTATATATATATATATATATTATATTTAATTATTATTAATTTCTCAAATTATTTCCTTATGATTCCGAACTCCAAAACAACCAACGACTATTGTTCCTAGCTAAATACCCCATTCCAAAAACAATGGAATATGTTTCATAAGCCAATTCGACTGTTTCGATCAGTTTTTATTAAAATTAAAATATAAATCCGTATATTGAAATTTAAACGTTCATTTTAATTTACCGAGGCCACATACTGACTCCAAAAATTATAGAAAAATAAATCTAGCTATCTTTTGATGATACGGACCTAACAAAACTAGTTTTGTCGAATTTGGAGACCATTTGTTAAATGGCTAATTTTCCAGTCGATTAAATTTAAACTTAAAGGGACAAAACATGTTTAAATTTACCATGCTCACATATTAAATCCAAAAATTATGAAATTTGAAACCTAACAATAATTTGACATTCCAGATACAACAAAAATGATTTCATCGAAAACGGAGGTCGTTTGCAAAATGGCTATTTTTAAGGGTTGTATATTATATTATATGTATAAATTCCATAGCAACTATTCTAAATTTTAAACTGGACATAACTTTCAATTTATATTATGAAATATGTATTTTTCACATTCGTTAGAAAGATATTATTAAATAGATTCAAATATTTCTTGTTTTACTGAAATCCGATTTATTTTGAATCCCATACATTCAATTGAAATTTAAAATCGAATTTTCAAACTACCGCACCATTTCAGACTCGTTTTATTATTAAAATAAATTTATATGTTTTAGTTTCGATTTAAATAAATTTTTAGTTATTATTATTTAAAATAAACCATTTTAAATATTCAAAATCCATTAAGAAAGCTAAAATAAAAAATTTAAATTGGTTCAGAATTTCTGAGTTGTTACACACAACCATAAGCTGTCAAAGCTCTGTGGATTACGCCCTTATAAACGGCTGTAGATCGCAGCGGACACAATGGTTACGCTTGGTTCCCCCATGAAATATCCGTCCACCGTAGGCCATCTACAGCCCTGCGAATTTTGCTACACTGTCATATTCTTCTAGGAATTGTGACAACTCATGAGTTTTACGTTCGGACAACCTATACCACCAACATCACATCTCAACTAAGCTCAAAATTCAAAGGAAAAGAAAGGTACCCTCCTTATCTTGATTTGAAAACGTACGATACTAAGTACATATAGTACTTTATTTCACACTCCTCATAAATCATACTTATACCGACTTAGATAAGGTTTTCTTTCCAAATCATGTGTTTCCACCAATTGTTCTTATGTAAATTATATAATATAGGATTTTATCTCAGTCTACTACCTTCCAAATCAATAGTTTCCAAATTCGCTATATTATTATATTTTTTCCATATAAGTTTCGGAAACTTCTATATCCAATATCTAAAATCGAATATCCTCAAGTTTCCATTCAAATTTTCAAAATTTTAGTTTTGATCTCTTAATCAATTCAGATTTTTGATATCTTCTCAAACTCAGATTTATAAATCTATTGGTTATAAACCAAATTTCTTCAATTTTCCAATTATTAAGTTCAGCACTTAACTCAATCTGTATGCTCTAAAAATTTCAAAATTTTCCATTCTTATAACAAATTCCTCATTCACGCAGTATTACTCTTCCATATTCACCTCCTTTAACTATAAATTAGCAAGAGAACAACTCCCTAAGTATCAACCTCGAAGACCGAAATCAACATCAGACTAACACATAGAAAGTCGTTCAACTTGACTAATCTCCAGTCAGTTTCTAATTTCCTTAGATCCATTTCTTAATTTCTTATCAAATCATTTCTTATGCAACTCTCGGATTCAAATTACAAATTCATTTCTTTTACGAAAATCGTTGATTATAACAATAATTCACGTCTTTGAAATATTTAACTTTAAAAATACTTTATTCACTAATCTGAATACATAAACAATTAATTAATAATATATTCAATTTTGATTAAAAAAGGAAAGTAAATATTATTTTCCTGAGGTTCAACATAATTGACTCTATGCATTGTTTTCTTTCGAATAATCTCATATTCGATTATATATTCCGTACTTCAGAAAAATCTCATCGTACTGGCCAACTCCATTTTTTATCTCATATTTCATTAGCAACATTTTTGCTTTCAAATGTTATTTACTTCTAAAAAGTGTATGGTAACACCCCACGTCCATTAATGTCACTCACAAAGAGAATGCATTAACTTCCATGGAGCGTATTTAGTGTATAGAACAGAATATAACAAGACATATATAAATAATGGTACTTGAAAATTTTAAAATAACTTTTATTGCAGCGGAGAAATAGTTTGATTACAACAACTTCATAAACCAAGTACACTTAATATCAATCTTGATAAATTGTTTTAGAGTATATAAAATTAAAAGCATAAACTCGAACACAAGTAGCCATAAAAGAGATGAGCTGAACTTTACTTTCAGCAATCCAAGCACTTCCAAAAGAGAGAGAAAGAGATCCGAGATCAAGCACCACTAGTACTAGTCCCACCCTGAGAACCTAGGGGGAGGGGGGAGGAGAAAGGAAGAAAAGAGGCAAAAACATAGGGGTCAGGCACAAAGTCTGGCGAGTATAACAACTTTAACAATATAATTATTAAAGTAACTAGGATAAGGCGTAAACTTGTAAGATAAGATATGACCATGAAACAAGTGGACATGATAAAGAAAATAAGAGGAATATTCTGGCGTTAATCTCATTCCTAATCACTATAGGATAATTACTATACTGCACCACCACTAGTCACCCTAAAAGTTGATCCCGCTTACAGAACTTAATAATGATAATGGTAGTTTCGTGTACCCCTAGCAGCCTTCATAGGTGTTGCATGCCTCTATCTCCACTAGTTGTACCCACCACCCCTATTCGATCGGCTCCCTAACTCATAGATACCCGTGCTGGTTCCATAGTGTGGTGTATCACTCCCCAAAGTGGCAACCCAATACCACCAAAGATGCACGGCTTATATCTACACGATGCAAAAACGTCTTACCTACCAGCCCGGCCCACGCACGCACATGACCCCGTTGGACTTGCGTTGCCACCGCTAACCCGTTTTGACCTCTTACAATCAAATCCAGTAAGCATGTCCCGTCATTGACTTGGGTCAAGTTCACAAAGATACTTAATGGGTTACTAGTTTGAAAAGGGCCCCCATGCTTGACACAAGCCTTCCACCTATGCTTGGTCCCCACTAAGGTTTCCCCATTTAACCCCATTCTTATTCATGTCTTCTTACATGTTTCAATCTTGGTTAATGCATCTAATCATATTTCACATACCACCCAAGGCACCCACTTAATTTCACATGCCACCCAAGGCACCCACTTAACCCCCCATGTCCCACCACATGTTTATCTAGTTAAGACTTACTTAATTCATTAGAACCGTAACCTTTTAAAGACCTCCCACATTAGGTTGACATTTGCGGTTGTTGGATTTGTCGGGCGGGTCCGGGCAGTCTTATACCGCAAACGAGCCTAACCTCGTGTCTTTACAATTGTTACGCATTTAATTTGTGCCTTTGACCTCTCACATTAGACTGGCATTTGTGGCTGCTTGATTTGCCGGGTAGGTCCAGGCAGTCTTACACCACAAAAGAATCTAATCTCGTGTCTTAGGCAGTTAATTATTACACATCTTTATTTAACCCCAAACTGGATTAATATCCCTATTCAAATTTGTCAATTAATTCCAAATTTATTTGTGTCCATAATTGTCTCTTAAAACTATGTCCATAAATGACAATTATGCCAATTAATGCCTCAAATTAATTATATGCCTTTTAAGGCCATTTTATGCCAATTCACAATTTATGTATATTCAATATTATCCTATCATCCCCACGTTATTCATATGATTTCATATGACATATTTTAGACTCACAAATAGTCTAACTTTTAAAAAGAAAAACAACGTCACATAACACATAAAATAGATCTAAGGATCATGACATAAGATTACATAGCCAATAACTTGCATTTGAATTTCATTCAAACTAGCATATGATACAAAACTAGCATAGGTAATGGGCATAAACTTTCATAACTTATGTACTGCTATAGATCCAAACATAAAGGTGTGAACATGCATATGGATCTAAACATAAAGATGTAAACTTGCATATAGATCTAAACATAAAGATGTAAACTTGCTTATAGATCTAAACATAAAGATGTAAACTTGTGTATGGGTCTAAACATAAAGATGTAAACTTGCATATGGATCTAGACATAAAGGTTAATGTCACATAAACTAGCATATGCATATTCATGTCTCACAAATATTTTAACAACCCAAACTTGCATAAGATTCATACATGAATATATGATCCAATCATCACAAACTTGCATAAGATATATGATTCAATTTGCATAAGATTCACGTAAGAACTAACTTATGGTCCAACTTGCATAAGACTAACATATGATTCAACACCACAAACATACATATAATTTACATCACATGATTCAAAATCATATTCTCATAATCCCAATTATATCTTATCATAACTAAATTAATTAATTAATTTGTGAAAGCTATCGTACTCACAATTAAAAAGAATAGTCTTGTCTTTCTGGGATCTGTATTCTGAAACTGAATTGCTCGCCTTTGATGTGGACTAATCGTTATTTAAATTTGATTTGATTTTGATTCAAGCTTCTATCTTGCTTTAGGGTTGAAAGTGTGTGGCGGCTACTCTAGGTTCTCCATTGACGGCATGGCGACTCTTGTTATGAATTAATGTGATTAGGGTTAGGGGTTTAAGAGTGTTTTTATAGAAGTTTAATTTAATAAGAGCCATCAGATTAACCTAGGGATAACTAGAACCATCAGGACCACACAGATGCCACATCAGCCCTTAGGGCGAATCGGGCCATGGGTTGACAGCCAAACACCCTGGATCGACCCCTAATCGACCCAGCATGGCTCGGGTCGACTACAAAAATGGTGTTGTTCGGCTATTCCCCCTCCTGATTCGCTGTTTTGAACTTTTTTTGAATATATATATATATATATATATATATATATATATATATTTCTCTCATATGCATACAAACTTCAAGGCTTAATAACTTCTTCATAAGTTATCCGTTTTATGCAAACCAAAAGTCTATCTTGACCCAAAATTTTGAGAAGAACATAATAGCACAACCCATTTCACTTAATTCTTCTTCTAAAATCTAAGTATACTTTAATTTGTGAATTTTAATGTTATAAAATTACGAGGTGTTACATTCTCCCCTCCTTAAAGGATTTCGTCCCTGAAATCTCTGAGTTAAGAAGAATGTATCCTACCAACCAATCATTCGTCTACTCAACCATCATCCACAAGCATCCATTGTCCTTAAAGAAATTTCTAATGCTATATGAACTTATGCAAAAATGTGTGTATATTTTCCTTATCTAATGCAAAGATCAGGCGGTCCACTGATTCAGTTGACCTCCTTAATGCAAATCATGATAGTGTCGTGTGTCCATTATGTATGCGAAAGAATCCTATCGATACATATTATTTCTACATGTGTGCACAACCATTCATCAAAATGCAGCATCCATATGATAACACAACCATTATACATCCATTAATTTAGATATGCACACGCATTTATATGCAACATAAAGGTGACTGAGCTGATCTAGTGCCTAATGTGCGTGTACATGCATCCACAAGCAACCACTTGCATCCGTTTGCATCCACCAAACACAACATGTCTCAAACACATGTTTGCAACCATTGGGTTCATCTTAACTAAAGATCGAAGATGTCATCGCAAAGATAATACTAAAAGATAGGACAAGTGTCAACAAAGCGGTAGAAAAAGGAGAAATTAAAACATACCCTCAAAAAGGAAAGGGTACAGCGTACACATTTTGTCTTCCGTCTCCCAAGTCGTGTCTCTTTGATCATCTCCCCATTGCACTTTGACCAACTTGATCTCTTTGTTGCGAAGCTTTTTGACCTCCGATCTGAGAATGCGTGTAGGATCTCGTCTGATCGTGGCATTGCATTCTACTTCCACTTCTTCGAGCATGCTTGGCTCTACCTGTAACGTCCCGCCTTTTTGACCGCTTCACATCGGTATTTAAACCAACTTAAAACGTTCAAATCGACGGATCGTTATTTAGCTTACAGAGTTTAAAAGTAGAATCAACACAAAATAAATAAATAACATAACTTTGAACAGCAAAACACACTTTATTATATAACTAGAATCTTTGATACAAAATTTTCCATATAGCGGTTTTAAACGAAAATTTGAATACAAGAAAATATTACTATTTTAAAACATCAGAGTGCGCCATCTTCTGGAATCCCCAGCTTCGCCGATCTTCGAATCCTGACTGGAATCTTTAAAATCTGAAATGCTCGGATCTGACCCGAGCGTTCCATGCAAAAACATAAAAGCACTCGGGTCAGGATTAATCATAGTTCAAGTAAATTAACTTCAATATATCTGAAACATAATAGTTAATCCCAATGTCGATGTCATATATATAATAAACAGTTGTGGTGTCTGTCCATATCAGTTCTATATATTTCTAGGGATGAACCATATTTGGCACTTGCGAGTGTACGCACATATATTTATATGTTCGTGTACACCGCCTTAGCTTCCTGAACCGAATATATAGAATAATATAGGTGATTTTCAGGAGCTTGCATGTACACACATGTACAAGTACATGTGTGCACTGCCTCAGCATCACTGGAGTCGGAATAACACATGCAGCCGTGATCACATAGACAACATAGGTTACATATAAGCACCAACAATACAAAATAAATTTCGCAGCACCAAGTGAGTAACACAATAGGTCCACAAACGGGTAAGCACCAAGTGAAATGGATCTCATGGGAATGAAAAGGTACGAGTGCAGTGTGCAGTGCACGACTGAGTAGTAAATACAAGTGCAGCGTGCGACTAACTAGTAAATGTAAGTGCAGTGTGCGATTGTGCGGATGTGCTCCTAATTATAACAAGCAGGAAATTTGGCAACCTGTTTACAAAAATCCATGGGACACAAACGAACACATGGTGATTCCAGGGTACACTGTGACAAAGGGGTTGATGCTATAGACATGAAAAAGTTTAAGGTAACTCATGTATACTCATGCAGGTCAGATAATATAGCATGAGGGTATGGCCATCTCATATTACAAGAAGATCCTGATGTGCCTTATATTAGTACATGATATAGTATCTTCATATATTTACACATAGTTGGAAAAACAATTAGAGTCTACCAAGGTTCCATATATATATACATATAGGGTACAACAATCTAGCAAATTTACTTGAGACGCAGGGAAACAGGTGTACATGCTACTGCAGGGTTTTAAATTAAATGCATGTTTTACATATTGAGTGTTGTATGTGGTGGCCTTACCCCATTCCTTCAACCATGGCCTTACCCCAATTAAATGCCAATCAAAATCTTTCCCCGGCAACGGCGCCAAAAACTTGTTCACTACAACGGAATTTCTATTAAATTAGAAAACCGTCGCACGAATTATCGAAATAACCGCAAGTGCACGGCGTACTATTGTAATACGTAGTGAGTGCGAGTCGATCCACGGGGAAAGAAGTGATTTTAATTTTATTCAATCGAATTAAACCAAACTTTGAATTGTTCTAATAAAAACTATGAAACTAGAAACTAAGTTGAGAGCTAAAAATGAAATTAGAGAGTAATTTAGAGGTAAATCCACTCTCACCTTTATGTAAGTTGTCAAACATACAATGTATGATCTCAACAAGTGATATAAATGAAATATTTACACCACTTATGATTCTCATGAAAATGAAACTAAAGCAAAACCATTCTAAGTATGGTCTATGAACTATTGGCTAGCACTATAGACCATCAAATTTTGTTCATACTTTTACTTCAAAATCAATAATCACTTAGCAAATATTGATGTAACTTGTGTTTATATTGAATAAGCATAGATCATTTGCAAATGCAACATGACCTATCAAACCCAATTGTATAAACTTACATCCATATTCACTAACATTAAGAACATATTAAAGATCACAAATCATACACTTGTTGAACTTACACAAAGTTAGAGAGTATCATTACCCCTAAATCAAGGGATTAGCCACTCATATGTGTTGTCATATCAACACATGTAAGTTTCAACATTAGAAAATTAAGCAAAATGAAAGAAAACTAAGTAGAACAAGAAGAAAACTAAACTAAGAACATAAAGTAAATGAACATGAATGTAAATCTAAGTTATGAACATGAATGTAAATAAATCTAAGCTATGAACATGAAAGTAAAGCATAGAAATTAAAAGAGACATAAGATAGACATAAGAGAAATAGGCTTGGAAGCCATTTTTATTTATTTGATCACTTACACTTTCATATGCTAAAAAGAAGATACAAAATACATGAAACAAAGGGGTATATATACATGATCTAAAACCCTAAAACCCTAATAACTCTTCTTGGGAATTCCCCAAAATGGCCCTTCATGAAGCTTCTAATTGATCTTAGCCACTAATATGTCATGTAGAATGCATGAGGCCTTTTGTCCCATTCAATAATATGAAGCAAGTGGGCTAGTTGAAAGATGGGCCCTCCACTATCCATAAAATGTATTAATTCTTTGCCTTCTCTTGTGTATGTGCATGCTTTCCTTCATCTCTTCATGTGTATGGATCATTTTAGCTCCTAAATTCCTACGAGAGTAAATAACAAGGAACGAATAAAAGATTTCACAAATTAAAACATGCACAAGTGACCCCCTTTTTCCCCAAAATAAGTGATGATTTTGAAAATCTTTAAAACATGGTTTGATCACATAAAATACCCAAGAATGTTCATTTATTAAACTAAACAAGAGTAAATATGTGAATATAAATGTGCATTTTTTGTGCACATCAAATACCCCCACACTTATCTTTTTATTCGTCCTCGAATAAAGTAAAGAAACTAAGATAAATCCACTTTCGTAGGGAGTACGATTGCATTGAGCGTATGCAACAAGCCATTAAACCTCTGGGCGTCCCCAGTAGGACGAGTGTTGTCTCGTGAGGGTTTTCAGCGGATACTACCCACAAAATCCAAATATTAAATGCAAAAAATATTTACAAAATGCAAGATTAGAAAATATGTATAAGATGAATGCAAGATTATTTACGAATGGGTAATTTACTTTTAAATTTTACATGAAGGAGTTAACACAAGTTTGGGTCGTCACTATGAAATTTAAGTCCGTTACTAATCAAAACTTCAAACAAAAGTCAGTTATCGCTACAAACTCCTCCAGCTTGGCTAGTTGTTTTGGTAAAAACATAGTGCAAATATGAAATGAATTCTGTAATCGATATCAACAATCGTAAGATGGCATCTTTAATTACTTTTGGTTAGCAAGTTAGGTCAAATAAGTGAAGAGTGTGCTTGGATTTCAAGTGCTAACTCTCTCTTTATTACAAAATATTTACATTATTATTATTTACAAATACCTAGGTATACCTCCCCTACACTGCACTACGACTTACGTGAGGGTCAGTAATCCTAAGGTGTCCAACTCATAAAATGAGACCAAGATATACCGACGCTGACTTTGTCAACAAGGTGCCGGATAGAGCTTGGCGGGTTTGCACACCAACGCCAGATGTACCAGCAATGTTGGATACCCTTGAATTATTATATATATTCTCTCTTTTTTTTTTAAGAGAGAGAGTTTAGCGAGAAAATCTTAGCACAACTTCACTTAAACGATCTAAAATGTTAACGTAAGTAATCATAATTATCCATTCATTTAATCGGATTACAATTTAGAAAACATTTTATACTCATCACCTACGAATCTCCCTATAAACCAGTTACACAAAATTTGTTCATATTTCAAACTTTTCTTTTGTTATCCATTAAGAGAAGTAAATTCCAAATATTTTAATCGTACGACCAAAACCGTATGCTAAATTCATCATGTCATATATTAAAAGTAAAAAAATGCAAAACACTTTTTTTTTTTTACAAAGAAAAGGGGAACTTTACAACTTTAGACTATGAAAATGAGACTCCCCCACACACTTAAATTTTGACTATGTCCCCATAGTCAATGCATGACACAATGAGTGAACAGAAGAGAAATATTTACATATTTACAAAGGAGGGTTAACTTAACTTTCCTACTTGACGTAGCATGGCTCATGAAGAATCGTGAGCTCCTCCTCTCGATCAGTGGGTAATTCCAAGAATGGTTTTAGACGTTGACCGTTGACTTTGAATATGGCTCCATCCCTCGGATTTTCTATTTCGATGGCACCATGTGGAAAAACAGTTCGAACTACATATGGTCCGGTCCATCTGGACTTTAACTTTCCAGGGAATAAATGAAGTCGTGAGTCATATAATAGAACTTTTTGGTGTGGAAAAAACGTTTTTCTTAGGATTGAGTTGTCGTGAAAAACTTTGGTTCGTTCTTTGTAAATTTTCGCATTTTCATAAGCGTCATTCCTAAGTTCTTCTACTTCGTTGAGTTGCAATTTTCGGTTTTCGCCAGCTTGTTCAAGATCAAGGTTTAAGTTTTTTATTGCCCAAAGTGCTTTATGTTCAATTTCAACGGGTAGATGACAGGCTTTACCGTAGACTAATCGGAAAGGGGACATTCCAAGATTAGTTTTAAAAGCAGTACGGTAAGCCCAAAGTGCGTCGATCAATTTCTGTGACCAATCCTTTCGGTTTTTATTTACAGTTTTCTCCAGAATCTGTTTTACTTGACCACGCGTTTGCAGATGATAAGGAGTGGACAACTTGTGGGTTATCGAGTATTTTTTCATTAAGGATTCAAAAGATCGATTACAGAAATGTGTTCCATTGTCGCTTATTATCGTGCGAGGTGTGCCGAACCTCGAAAAGATGTTTTCTTTTAGGAATTTCACGACAATTTTATGATCATTTGTTTTACATGGAACGGCTTCGACCCATTTCGAAACATAATCAACAGCAAGAAGAATGTACAAGTTTCCGAAAGAATTTGGGAATGGTCCCATAAAGTCAATACCCCAAACGTCGAAGATTTCGATCGTAAGGATGGGGTTTAAAGGCATCATATTTCGTCGAGAAATCTTTCCTAGCATTTGGCAACGACTGCAAGTTTTACAGAATTCAAACGCGTCCTTAAAGAGAGTGGGCCAATAAAAACCACATTGAAGCACCTTTTCGGCGGTTTTCCTAGGACCAAAATGTCCACCGCAGGCATGATCATGGCAGAATGAGAGAACACTCCTAATTTCGCTATCAGGAATGCATCGACGAATGATTTGGTCCGGACAATACTTAAACAAGTATGGGTCGTCCCAGTAGAAGTATTTCACTTGGGACAGAAATTTGTATTTATCTTGCTTGGACCAAAAAGAGGGAGTTTCTTTAGTGACTAGATAGTTCACTATGTCGGCGAACCAAGGGTCGATTGAAACAGAAAGGAGTTGTTCGTCAGGAAAGTTTTTGTTGATCGGCAAAGAAGATGGTGCGTTCGGAAGACGAGACAAGTGATCGGCTATAACGTTGTCGGATCCCTTTTTGTCTTTGATTGTAAGGTCGAATTCCTGGAGTAAAAGTATCCATCGAATTAAGCGTGACTTAGCGTCCTTTTTAGCAAAAAGGTGTCGAAGAGCAGAATGGTCAGTGTAGACCGTGATGTGAGAACCAATCAAGTAAGATCGAAACTTCTCAAGCGCAAAAACGACTGCTAAAAGTTCTTTTTCGGTGGTCGTATAATTGAGTTGAGCGTCGTTCAAGGTCATACTCGCATAGTAAATTACGTGAAGGATTTTGTTGATGCGTTGTCCTAAGACAGCACCAACCGCGAAGTTAGAAGCGTCACACATGATTTCAAAAGGTAGTTCCCAGTTGGGAGAACAGATTATCGGGGCTGAAATGAGTTCGTTTTTCAGACGTTCAAAAGAGGCAACACATTCAGCGTTAAAGTCAAATTGAATGTCCTTTCCTAAAAGAGTAATTAAAGGACGGGCGATTTTGCTAAAATCTTTCACAAAGCGTCGGTAAAATCCAGCATGCCCTAGAAATGAACGAATGTCCTTAACGCATTTTGGAATGGGTAGTTTCGAAATAACGTCAACTTTCGCTTTATCTACCTCAATTCCATTATTTGAAATTATGTGTCCAAGGACAATGCCTTGTTTGACCATAAAGTGACATTTTTCTCAATTCAACGTTAAGTGTTTTTCTTTACATCGATTCAAAACAAGTTCAAGATGATGTAAGCAAGAGGAAAAAGAATCGCCAAAGATCGAAATATCATCCATAAAAACTTCAAGAAAGCGTTCGATCATATCGGAAAAAATGCCTACCATACATCGTTGGAAAGTTGCAGGAGCGTTGCAAAGTCCGAAAGGCATACGTTGATAAGCGAAGGTACCGAATGGACATGTGAAAGTCGTTTTCTCTTGATCTTCGAGAGCGATTGGAATTTGGTTATAGCCAGAATAACCATCAAGAAAGCAATAGAATTCATGACCGGCTAAACGTTCAAGCATTTGATCGATGAAAGGAAGAGGAAAGTGGTTTTTACGTGTTGCAGCATTCAATTTTCGATAATCAATGCAAACACGCCAACCCGTTTGAGTCCGAGTAGGAAGAAGTTCGTTTTGTACATTTGCGACGACGGTAAGTACGGACTTTTGAGGAACAACGTGAATGGGGCTGACCCATAAGCTATCAGAAATAGGGTAAATGATACCGTTGTCAAGAAGTTTAAGAATTTCTTCACGGACTACCTCTTTCATCTTAGGGTTAAGCCTACGTTGCGCTTCGCGAGTGGGTTTGGCTTCGTCGGTTAAATGAATTCGATGTTGAACGATTGCGGGGCTAATTCCCTTGATGTCAGAAATGGACCAACCGATTGCGTCTTTGTTTTTAGAAAGAGTTGAAAGAAGAGAAAGTTCCTGATCACGAGTTAAATTTGAAGAAATTATGACAGGGCAAGTATCATTATCACTTAAGTAAACGTACTTAAGGTGATCGGGAAGAGGTTTAAGATCCAACTTTGGTGGTTTCTCGATCAAAGAACGTGGTTGAGATTCAGGCTCAACTGAAAGTGATTCAAATGGAAGCGTGTATTCAACTTCGTTAGGAGCGTCATGGAACAATTTGTCGTACTCGGCCTCACACTCATCATTATGGTCAATCGATTCATTTTCGGAATTTTCGTGAATGGCATTAACTTCCAAGGTTTGGTCACACGATTTATTCGAATGACTTTCAAGATTAAAAATGTTAAGATCTAGAGTCATGTTTCCAAAAGAGATTTTCATTGAACCATTGCGACAATTTATTAAAGCATTTGAAGTAGCCAAAAAGGGTCGACCTAAGATCAATGGAATTTGACTCATTGGATTGTTGACAGGTTGAGTTTCCAGAACAATGAAATCGACAGGGAATATGAATTGACCAACTTTGATGAGTACGTCCTCGAATTCCCCGATGGGTTTCTTAATTGAACGATCAGCAAATTGAAGAGTTATTTTCGTTGGCTTAAGTTCACCCAAACCAAGTTGTTGGTAAACGGAATATGGAATCAAATTGACACTTGCACCCAAATCTACTAAGCATTTGTTAATTGTTTTATCTCCTATTGTGCACGTGATCGTAGGGCATCCAGGATCTTTGTATTTAACGAGGATTGATTGGGTCAAGACTTCGCTAAGTCCGACGGCTAGGAAGACTTTCTTGGGTACATGAGTGTGTCGTTTTTGGGTACACAAGTCTTTGAGAAATTTAGCATAGGTGGGGACTTGTTGAATGATGTCAAGAAGAGGAATGTTAACTTTCACTTGTTTGAAAATTTCCAACATCTTTTCCATTTGGTCGGAGTGTTTCTTTGGTCGAAGACGATGAGGAAATGGAATACGCAACTCAGTAGGTCGGTCTTCTTGAGTTGGAGAAGAAGTAGACTCGGAATTTGGATCAAGATCATTTGTGGTTTTAGAAGGGTCGAGAGGAAGATCCGGTACATTATTCGGGTTTTCAATTTGATTATCGATTTTCTTACCAGATCGTAAAGTCGTGATAGCATTCAACTGAGTTACATTGCTATCCTGAACGACATGAGCTTGGTTTTGATTTGGATTCTGGATCTTGGGGTTTGGAATGGGTTGACTCGGGAAAGTGCCTCTTTCCCGTTCACTTACGGACGTGGCTAACTGACTCATTTGCATTTCAAGTTTAGCGATCGATTGACTCGTGTTTTGCATGTACGAAGTCAATAAATTTTGCAAATTGTTATTTGATTGGAGATTTTGAGTCGTTGCTTTAGTCAATGTTTCGAGACTTTTCTCAAGTGAAGTCAGTCGTTTTTCGTCTTGGGGAACAAAAGATTGTTGCGCTTGATTTTGAGAAGGTGGCGCAAAATTTTGGAACTGATTTTGTTGAAAGGGGGGATTCGAAGGATTATTCGTAAATGGTTGGAATGCGGGTCGAACCAAATTCGAATTTGGGTTGTTTTGGGTCCATGAGAAGTTAGGATGACTTCTCCAACCAGGATTATACGTTGGAGAGAATGGGTCATTCCTAACTTTGTTGAAAGCATTGAGTTGTTCTAACGAGTATGGGCATTGATCGACAATATGGGTAGGATCGTTACATTTGAAACACGAGGGTTGAGAGGTTTGAGCTTGACTCATTTGATTTGATGAAAGAACATTATCGAATTTGGTTAACATTGCGTCGATTTTCGCTTCTAAGGCCGATGAAGATCCTATCGAATGAGCGCTTGATCGAGAATAAATCGACTTCTCGTTAGATCGTTCCCATTGAGCTGATTTTTCGGCCAAATTTTCTAGAAATTGCCAAGCGGCATCGTGATTTTGGGCTAGAAAATTTCCTTGGCACATCGATTCGAGCATGGTTCGAGAGTTATTTTCGAGTCCATCGTATAAAATTTGACAAAGAGTCCATTTTTCGAAATTGTGATGTGGACATTTGACTAGAAGTTCTTTAAATCTTTCGAAGTATTTTGCAAAGGATTCACCCACAAATTGATGAAAATTGACGATTTCGTTTCGAATTTTGGATGTTTTTTCCAAGAGGTAAAATTTCTTTAGAAAAACTTTCACAAATTCTTCCCACGTTCCAATCGTATTTGAAGGAAAGCTATACAACCATTTTTCGGCGTAATCAGTAAGTGCAAATGGAATTAACCTAAGTTTGATTCCATCGTCACTTAGTTGTTGAAATTTCATGATTGCACAAACTTGTTCAAATTTGGTTAAGAAAATGTAAGGGTCATCGCGTTCAAAATTGCCGAATTTTGGAAGAGTGTTTATGTGATTTGAATGAATTTCAAAGTGGTTACCCGTTGGGGCGGGCAATATGATGCAAGAAGGAATAGAAACTCGATCGGGGAAGATTCTATCCATAAGAGTTCGAGGGGGATTTTCTCCGGCCATGGTTGAAGGAATGTTTGTTCGAACTAAACGGTTAGTAGAAGGGTCACGTGTCCAACGATTCATAGATGGATCTTGAGTCCAAATACTCATGCACTAGCGAGAAGAATAAGTGAAGAAGAGAAAGAACAACTGTGAGAAGAGAATAGAAGCGATTTTTTTTCTTTTTTTCTTTCAAAATGAGAATTTTTCTTTCTTGTTTACAAATGGAGATGAGAAAAAGCGATTTGATTTACAAATGGAGATGAAACTTTTTTTTGGATTTTGAAATTTTAATTTTTTTTTTGTTTTTATATATGCATGAGTCTAATGCAACTAAATGAATGCAAAGATTAACTACAAAATTTTCTGTCCTTAGTGGCTCCTAACCCAAAATTATAAAGTGACACGTTTGATAACTTAAAACAAAATATTTCTCAGCCAGTTAACGGACATGAGTTATCGGTGCACCAGGAATCATCCTAGAAATGCAACCGAAGGTTTAAGTACCTTCAGAGTAACAACCGATATAATATTTACGAATCACCGTAATATTTATAAGCGGTTATTTCTCTGCCGTAGTCTAGACATCAAGAAATAATTCGTTCCAAATATATCAACTATCACAATACAATTAAGCCCTAAATGAGCCCGCGACTCCCTTAAGTCCAACGTCTAACCGTTATTATTAGTCAAATTCTATGATGATATGCAATTTTCTGGGCTAAGGAAGGGTAATGAACTCCCCACCTTATGTGAATTGGGGTGTGCCCTTAAGAAAAGAAAATAAGATGAGATGAATGCCAAACAGAAATTAAACGTGTATTAACAATGCAACTCCGAATGATTTTTATTTTGTTTTTGAATTTTTTTTATGCAAATGCAAGCAAACAACAATGCAATTAAAATAAGGGATTAAAACACGATACCAGAGGGTCTGATTTTTATTAGCAAAATTTTTTTTTAGCAAGCAAGCAAAGCAGCGCAAAGCAAGGCGATTCCTCTTTGTGCAACCTGAAAAGTGAAGACGATTTATAAACAAGAGAAAGACAAGAGAGAATTTTTTTTTTTAAGAGAACTTCAAAATGAAACTAAAATAAAATTAAAAATAAAAAGAGTGAAAAATAGTTTAAACAAATAAAAACAAAACTAAAACTCTTTCACAAATTTAAACAAAAGATAAAACGAAAAGCCAAGAAGAATTAAAATGAAAGGAAAAACAGAAGACAATGAACTCGATTTTTTTTCTTTGGTTTGGAAACAAAAGGTGGAAAGAAAATAAAAGGTCCACTTAAATTTAGACCAGCCGGCAGAAGCCCACAAGCCCGAAGTCCAACCCAGGGTTCCTTGTAAACCAACAATCAGGACTCCATACAGCTCGAAATTATCAGGTTTTCGTTCCCTTTTTTATTAATTAATTTCCGAAATCAAAAATGAAAATTCACTTCGGAATTCGACATACGATTTGAAATCAGGTTAGGGTCTTGGTTTGAATTCGAAGGAGGTTAGGGTTTCTGAGTTGCGGTTTTGCGTGGTGGTTTTCGATTCGGAAGTGATTGCGTTTGTTGAGAGGTGGTTCGAGAGGGAACTCGAGTGATGTTGGGGTTTCTGGTTGAATTGGTGGCGATGAATTCGGTGGACTGGGGTGCTGAAACTGGTCGATTGCAGAGCAGGGTTCGGGGAGTTTTGCAATTGGGGATTTGCCGACTGAGGCGGTTGGGTAATTTCGAAGGTGGATGGGTACTGGTTGTTGTAGTTGATCGGAGTCTGTAGCGATGAATGGTGGAGTAGTGGTTGATTTGACAGTGTGGAACTCGGTAGAGGGGTATGTGGTGTTCTGTGTATTTGCGGAGTATGAGTTCAGCTTTTTGCAGGTGAAGGTGATGCGTTTGAAAATTTGGTATGGTTTTGTGACGACTGAGTTAATGAGAAGGAAGACTGGAAGGGGGCCGAGGCTGGTTGTGGTACAATGGTGGAGATGGCAATCGGATGTTTTCAGATTGTGGTTGGAAGTGAACTTGTGTGTTGTAGCTTGTGGAATTGAAGATGAAACTGTGTGGAGTATGCAGGCAAGTGGTAGCAGTAGGGGGACTGTTGATAGGAGTGACAGTTTGTTGGTGCTAGGGTGCAGAAGTGGAATGAAGTGCTGGGAGTTTGGTGTTTATAGTTGGAATGTGGACTGTGTTTGTGAAGGTGAGCCGGTACTGTGACTGGTGGTTTTTGGTGATGCAGTAGAGGATGGTATGAAGTGGTGTTCGGGGTCGACAATGGGGAAGAAACCTAAAGATGTGGTTGATGTTTGTGGGTTTGTGAAGTAGTGATTGTGGTAGTTGGTGGTGCAAAGAAAATAGTTGTGGTGAGGAAGTTGAGTATTGGTTTGACTGGGACAGTATGACTGTTGGCAGTAATTGGTAGAATATGGTTATTGTCTTGCTGAGTATGAATGAATGGTAGCTGTAGTTGCTTGCTTTGTTGAGTCTGTACACGGCAGCGGAGTTTGTTTGTTGAAGTGATAGTTGATGAAGTTGCTGCTATGCCTCGGAGTTGGTGAGATAAAGAGTAGTGGTCTGTGTAAATGTAATGAGAGAGACAGTATTTGTACAAATTGAAAATTGCAATGCAATTGAATTCTGAAACTGTTCCTCACTTTTTTTTTAACTGCAAACCGAAATCAAAATGAAATGCACAGAATGGTGACTGAAAACAAGAAACAAAAATTCACAGACTTTTAAAAAAAAAGGCAAATGCAAAACAGAATGAAACAGTATGCAACTTTTTTTTTAAGTGGAAAATGATAGCCTAAAAGATGCAAACAAAACAAACACTAAGAAATGAGAACAAAACACCCTAACAGTAAACAAATGCAGCAGTTTCACTAAAACAAACACAGTTTTTTTTTTAATAAGAATAACTAAAATAGAGAAGGGAAAACCAACACAGTGTAAACATGAGAATGCACACAATTGAACATGACAAAACACACAAAAGAGACATAAATGCACACAAGCCAAACACAAATGAACACAATCAACTTACAAACTACAATTTTTTTTTTTTTTAAAAAAAGAGAAATGGGACACACAAACACTATTTTTTTTAATTCAAACAACACAAACAAAAAAAAAAAACACAAACAAATATGAACATAAGTGAACAAACAAAACACAAAATGCAACACACACAAAATTAATCCGAAGAATATAACTAAAATCAAAATCTTTCCCCGGCAACGGCGCCAAAAACTTGTTCACTACAACGGAATTTCTATTAAATTAGAAAACCGTCGCACGAATTATCGAAATAACCGCAAGTGCACGGCGTACTATTGTAATACGTAGTGAGTGCGAGTCGATCCACGGGGAAAGAAGTGATTTTAATTTTATTCAATCGAATTAAACCAAACTTTGAATTGTTCTAATAAAAACTATGAAACTAGAAACTAAGTTGAGAGCTAAAAATGAAATTAGAGAGTAATTTAGAGGTAAATCTACTCTCACCTTTATGTAAGTTGTCAAACATACAATGTATGATCTCAACAAGTGATATAAATGCAATATTTACACCACTTATGATTCTCATGAAAATGAAACTAAAGCAAAACCATTCTAAGTATGGTCTATGAACTATTGGCTAGCACTATAGACCATCAAATTTTGTTCATACTTTTACTTCAAAATCAATAATCACTTAGCAAATATTGATGTAACTTGTGTTTATATTGAATAACCATAGATCATTTGCAAATGCAACATGACCTATCAAACCCAATTGTATAAACTTACATCCATATTCACTAACATTAAGAACATATTAAAGATCACAAATCATACACTTGATGAACTTACACAAAGTTAGAGAGTATCATTACCCCTAAATCAAGGGATTAGCCACTCATATGTGTTGTCATATCAACACATGTAAGTTTCAACATTAGAAAATTAAGCAAAATGAAAGAAAACTAAGTAGAACAAGAAGAAAACTAAACTAAGAACATAAAGTAAATGAACATGAATGTAAATCTAAGCTATGAACATGAATGTAAATAAATCTAAGCTATGAACATGAAAGTAAAGCATAGAAATTAAAAGAGACATAAGATAGACATAAGAGAAATAGGCTTGGAAGCCATTTTTATTTATTTGATCACTTACACTTTCATATGCTAAAAAGAAGATACAAAATACATGAAACAAAGGGGTATATATACATGATCTAAAACCCTAAAACCCTAATAACTCTTCTTGGGAATTCCCCAAAATGGCCCTTCATGAAGCTTCTAATTGATCTTAGCCACTAATATGTCATGTAGAATGCATGAGGCCTTTTGTCCCATTCAATAATATGAAGCAAGTGGGCTAGTTGAAAGATGGGCCCTCCACTATCCATAAAATGTATTAATTCTTTGCCTTCTCTTGTGTATGTGCATGCTTTCCTTCATCTCTTCATGTGTATGGATCATTTTAGCTCCTAAATTCCTACGAGAGTAAATAACAAGTAACAAATAAAAGATTTCACAAATTAAAACATGCACAAGTGACCCCCTTTTTCCCCAAAATAAGTGATGATTTTGAAAATCTTTAAAACATGGTTTGATCACATAAAATACCCAAGAATGTTCATTTATTAAACTAAACAAGAGTAAATATGTGAATATAAATGTGCATTTTTTGTGCACATCAGGTGGCCTTACCCCAATTTGCATTCGTGATAAACAACCACTGTCACTTGAATATGTGATACTACACAAGGGTACCCCACAATGCATACGTGACAATTGGTAAATAAATTATTAGGTTTAGTTGAATTCAAGTCTCAATACCACATGCTCTGTTATGAGTAAAACACTGGAATGGAACATATAATATTTTTTGCATCATATAACAGCAACCAGGCATTTTTAGAAATACCCAGCATGACATGGCATAGTCAAGATAAAGTTCAACAAGGGTTTCAATTACACACATAGCAAACAAACGCAGTGCAGTGTACATTGGTGAAGCAGGGTTCAATGCAACTGTTTCTATGTATAGGAAGTGTTGAAATTCAAACAGTACACACTGTAAAATGAATTGACAAAAGGGTGAGCAATATTAATAGTAAAACTAAAGTCATATATTCAAAGGGAGTCCTCCAAAATCGATCATTTAATCACTAAATTTCATTAACGGTCCCAAGGTAGCAAGTACAATCCCATGCTAATATCCGCACTTACTTTGCATATGTGTGAACAAACAGTTTGCTATAAATTCCAAATTTTCACTCCAGGTTTTATGAAGAACAGGGTTCACTTTTGTTGTTGCAACTCCTTTTATTATTATGATTATTATTATTATAAGATACTAAATTCCAGATTTCAAGTCATTGAGATACAAACCGTATTCAAAACGGGGCCGCACAATCCGATTCAATTTAACACAGCAAACAGTTCCCGCATAAAGTAGAGGCCAATTAAATGAGATTCAAGAGTGGCAGAATGGTGGTCCAGGTTAACATCAGGTCTCCGCTATGTTCAGTGTCTATTCATGCATATTTTCCCAAGCTAGTAAGTACCAAAATCTCCAAGATATACTGTTATCTATACTTGAATCTGATATCACACCATTTTAAAAACAATGTCCAACATTCAAGAAATAGATATTAGATAGATTATATTCCCAAATCTAGTCTCAGCCCTATAGTTGATAATATAATTTAGATGCGTAAAAATACCTGTTCGGTATGTATTAACGAGAATATAGACAGCGGAATGCTTTGACGTTTACTGACAAATTTAGCTCACTGTTTCGTATGACAAGTTATATTTTCTAAATATTTTGATCCACAGATGTTCTCATTCAGGCATATAAATAAGTGGAAACGAGAGGATCAATATATGGTCATATATTGTTCGGCTACAAGTCACTAAGTTCGGATTTAACACTTAATGCCCAAGATCAAGGGTAGAACAAATTCTGTACACAGTATATGCCGTGAATACAACGCATACATGAGATACCAAACCATGTGTAAAAGTGTTGTGTATATATATATAGTTGAAAAATGTTAATTCTTAATGATTCCATTGTAACAGAGGTCAGTTTAACAAACCCAAGAGTATGTTGGTTAATAAATTTTCAATGTACTGTAATATCAATGTAGAAAAAAATAAGAAGTCCAGAAATGTGGCAAATACTATTAGCTCTGGTCCGTCCTTACATGAATTTAGGGACGGATGAAAAATACAATTTTCAATATCGTTTCGAATGTGCTATTTGATTTGAGGAAGAGCCATGTAACTTAAATTAAAGTGTAACAACTTTGGAAGAAAATTTTATACGAATTTTCTCCTTAATCAACTTTAACCAACCCATTACCCTTAAACCAACATCCATGTTAATTAACTACTCATATTTTTTCGTTTGAGTCTTAAACCACCTACTGCTTCCATATAGTGTAATGGAAATATTGGTTCTTAAGTGACAGTAAATTATAGCAGCTGGTAAGAGACGCAACAAATGACAACCAGGGTATCATAGATTTTGGTAAAACAACATTAATTATCGCAGAACGCATCAAGGCAGCAGGGTGTCAAACAATTGTATCGCCAACCCACATAATCACAGCAACCAACAGAACATCAAAGCATCAACTAGTATATTCCAATTAATAATCGAGTTAAAATCTACTGGAACATACGATTAACCGTGAGTGATTGCTCACCTTGGAATGGAAATGGCAAAAACACAGCGACGGAGGCTCGAGCTTTGATTTGCTAGGTGGCGGCTTCGGCCAATGGTGCTCATGGAGGGAGGAACGACGAACTCAATTGAGGCGCGATGGTGCTCTCGAGGTTGACGAAGAGAGGAACAATGCAAGGCTGAAAAGACGGTGGCTGAAGTCGCGGTGGCCATTGATGTGAATTAGGGGAAAAAGATCCGATTTTTATTCTCTGAAGAAATAGGAAAGTGACCATTCTTTTATAAAGGCAAATACCGTGTTTACCACGTTTCCGTGGTGGCTAAGGAACTGATTGTGTGCGTAGGAAGGAACATACGCTTTATTTTATTTATGTATGTACGGTTCCCTACTCTCTATCGCAACTTATGCTGATGGTTTATTTTTGAACTACCCCAAACGAACTATAATCGTGATGAAATTTTACATGTCGTCACGCCTCGACATTCCGAACCCAATAAAATAATTCTAATTGTAAACTGACTTGTCTGTATACAACAAAAATATTTATCACTTCACTGATTTTATTTTGCTTGCCTATAAAACAACCTTTGTTCGATCCCATATTAAAAACATTAAATTTCAATTTCTGTTATATATACAAATATACACATATCTGAGCCAACGCATATATTTAAACAGATAAATTCTACAATTTATTTAACGTCAATAACATTTATTTATTTTTTAATTTAAGCATTTTAAATTTACCAATCGAAATCCCATTCGAATATTCAACAGCAAATATTTGATTTCAACCACCCATTCTGGATTCAATCCATACACACAACCATAAATTTGATTTTTAATCCGAGTATCAATAAATATATATTATTAATAGTTAAATCTCTGCTTAATTTCATATTCTAATTGTCGGAATTTCTGGGACGTTACTGTAACAACCCGAAAATCTGGGCCAGTTTAAAATTTTTATTTTGACAATTTTAGCGAATTTTGAATATTTAAAATAGATTATTTTAAATAAAATCGACGAGAAATTTATTTTGAACAGAATTCGAACGTATATATTTATACACGTCGTCGTTAGAATATAAATAATTATATATAATTATAAATAGAATTGAAAATGGCGCGGTAGTTCGATAATTCGATTTCAAACTTCAATTGAACATACCGGGTGCAAAACAATCCGGATTTTAGTGAAACCAAAAACATTAGGATCTATTTGTGGATATCTTTCAAACGAATCCGACCAATCAAAATTTCATAGCGGGGGTCAAAAGATATGTCCAGTTGAAAATTCTGAATAGTCGCTATGGAATTTCGGCCCTTAAAAGTAGCCATTTTGCAAACGACCTCGGATTTCGACGAAACCACTTTTGTTGGATCCGTGATGTAGAGTTATTGCTAGGTTTCGAATTTCATAATTTTTCGAATCAATATGTGAGCGTGGTAAGGGAAAACGCGTTTGACCAGTTTTAGTTGATTTTAATCGACTGGAAATTGGCCATTTTTCAAACGGTCTCAGAATTCGACGAAATTAGTTTTGTTAGGACCGTATCGTCAATACGAAGCTAGAAAATATTTTTCGGGAATTTTTATAGTTCATATGTAGCCCCAATAAATTGAAATGTGCGTTCAAATTCAATATATAGAGTTATATGTCGATTTTGACGAAAATAGATCGAAACATTCGAATCAGCCTACGATACATATCCCATTGTGTTCGAAATAGAGGTATTTAGCTAGGGGCGACATTTGTTGCGTTCAGTTTGGAGTTCGTCCGCGGGATTTGACTTTTAAGAAATAAATGGAATTAAATAATATTATATATTAATATAAATATACCCTATGAAAACCCTAATTCCCAATCCTCGTTCAGCCGCCGTTGCTTTTTGTTCAAGGGCTGAACCGCTCTAGATTTTGTCCTCAAAATACGACCAATCCACTACGAATTAAAAGGGGAAACAAAAGCGAAATTACACATCTAAGGGAGGGCTTTTGATTGATACGGGCATGATATGGAATGGTGGAGCAAGCAGCTCCATTTTCGAGCTCAACCGGTTGTCGTTCGAAGGCGTTTGCCGCCGCTGTGGGGGGTTCGAGTGCACCATCGTGGACGAAGGAGGTAGGCGTTGGGGCGGGATGTCGAGTGGCACATCCTGATCGATGGTCAACTGTCTCGTGGAGCGTGCGGTTGTGGAAGAGGGGATCGACGGATGGGTTTGTGAAACCTGGAGTTGACGAGATAAGAGGACAGCAAGGAAAGGTTTTGACTTTTTTTTTTATTTGTTTAAATTATTTAAAGTGTTAAGTAGATAATGATGTATTTAAATTATCTAAATGTTTATACGTTGTTTTTATAAATATAAATGAACATTGTTTCTATAAAAGTAAAAAGAACATTGTTTTTATTAAAAAAAAAGTTAAAATACCCTTGTGTTAAAAATATAAAAATGCCATGGTTTAAAAAAATATGAATGGTGTTGTTTTTAAATAAAAATATAAACATCTTTGGTTTGAAAATATAATCTTTTATATTCAAAGTAGAGTCGAAAAAATATGATTTTTATATATGTAGCGAAATAAAAATCTGATTTTTATTATATTTGAAAGGGTGAAATCTTTATATAGAGAATGGCGAGAGAAAAACATGATTTTTATAAGGTAACAAAGATAAAAATTTGATTTTTATAATGAAGAAGCGAATATAAAAATGTGAATTTTTATATAGATGACAACAAAGTAAAATTCGATTTTTATATATTGAATAGCAAAGTAAAATTCGATTTTTATATATTGAATAGCAAAGTAAAAATTCGATTCTTATATATTGAATAGCGAAGTAAAAATTCGATTTTAACATATGTAGAGAATACGGGCAACGAAGGTGACAAAAAGGCAAGAACGATGAAGATTTCTATCAAAGAAGAGCCGTGGAGTTTGGTTTAGCTATTGGTGAGAATTTCTCACTCTTCAATTTATTTTCTAGTTATATATATACTAGGATGTAGACGGTGCTTAGTAGCACCCGACACCCGTCATCCACAGACCATGGATGGCTTGTTTGTTAAATTGTTTGGTTGTGTAGTTGGTTAGTTTATTTAGTTCGAATTGAATTGTTTGGTGAAATAAAATTGATTTGATTGATGTGTGAATGGCGTGGGCCTTCACTAGACCGGGGATAAGGCTAGGCCTTGTCCTGTTTCTAGTATCGTGCCGTTATGCCGCCGAAATTTTCTAAAATGAGTTAGAAAAATAAAAATATCATTTCTATTTTGTAAATGAACTGAATAAAAATCCATGTGTTAAAATAAAATATTTTATCGTTAAAAATATAATTTTTAACGTGAAAGTGAATAAATAAATTTTTATAAACAAATCGGCCGATTTGTTTATATACACTGATTTGACTGATATTGATTGGGCCGATAAATTTTACACATCGCCCAACTGCACAAATAAAATATGTGTTTGATTGTTTGAAACCCCACACGGGTGTTGGGATGAAATTTGAAGTTCACTCATCCTGATTGATTAAATATGTCGATCGATTGATTGACAGACTGTTATAAGCGTTAGATATCTATATTTGATGCTTATACAGTGTAGTGCACTTTGGTTGATGGTTGATTATTTTTCAATGCTATTATGTACGTGTGATGTATGAAAATCCATATAATTAACATTATATGGTGATTGATTGGGCCTCATTTCAATTTAGAAAATAAAGAATAATATAAAACAAAGGTTCATGTGTTGACTGTACTCATCCGTTGAGATTAGTCATGTGTTGAACGAAATATTTTGATAATAGGAAATATTTGAAATAGAATATTTGAAAATAGAAATATATGATGCCGTGTTGATTAGAGATGCGCTATTTTGACGCGAACGATATTGATATCGATTATATTCGAATTTGAATTGAATTCGAATAGAATTGAATTTGAATTGAATTCGAATAGAATTGAATAGAATTTGAATTGAATAGAAATTGAATTCGAATAGAATTGAATCGAATAGAAGACCAATTTGAATTGAATCGAATATAAAACCAATAGAATTGAATCGAATAGAAGACCAATTTGAATTGAATCGAATATAAAACCAATTGAATTGAATCGAATAGAAAACCAATTTGAATTGAATCGAGTAGAAAACCAATTTGAATTGAATCAAATTGAAAACGAATTCGAATTGAATTGAAAACGAATTCGAATTGAATGGAAAAGAAAATGAATTCGAATCGAATTAAAATCGATTTGAATTGAAATTAAATAGAAAGGAAAGTAAAAATGATTTATAACAGAAAATTCAATTTTGATTTGAATTTGAAATATAGGTTGAATTTGTTTTTGAAACGAATTCAAAACTATTTATATAATTCGTTTTAAATAGAAATCGACGAAGTATATATTATATATATTATATATATAATATAATGGCCTGAATAGAACGCGCCGCGCCGCGGCAGTTCGCGAATTTCGACCATTCATTTCAAACGGACATTACGGGAGATCCGACCGTCGGATTCTCCTAAAACCGGAACCGTTGGGTTCGAATCGAAAAGATCTTTCTAAAGAATATTAGAAATTTGAAATCTAACGGTTGGATTTGGAGTTACGTCCAAATCAAATTTGAAAAAGGTCGCTGTAAGTGCAGTTCGATGGCCATTGTTGGAAATCGACTGTACGGGCCTTCATAAAATTATTAAAAATAGTAATAATTTGTGTAAAATCATAAGAAATGATTTGGGAAAAATTGGGGTGAAAAACTCCATATTTGAAAGGATAAAAATATATTTTTATCGAAATGAACTAGTTTTGAACTAAATTTAAAACCCAATTATTTTTAAATAAATAAATTAGATTTAAAAAGGGGTTTTTAAATAATCGTAATTTCTAATATATTTGATTGGATTGAAATGGGTTTATCGTGAACGGTGTTTTAAATAACACTAGTTCTTTAACCCGATAATAAATAGAATGTGATTTGGGTTTGTCGTGAACTGTGTTTTAAATAACACCTAGTTCTTTAACCCAGTAAAAGGAGTTTTAAATAAATCCGCAATTAAATTGAAATGTGAATTGATAATCTGAATTATCAAATTTAGAAATTGAGCGAGAATGGAGTATTACCAGTTTTGCTCCAAAGCGATGGTTAAATCTTTAATTAGATTTGAACGTGAAATGGTAATTAATTTTACCGATAACACCGTGGTGTTAGTTATGGGGTAATAACAGTTTTGCTCCATGGGATAAATAGGTTGGGATTGGGAAATAAAATAAATAATTACTTCGGCGTGGTTCGCTAATCCCGACTAGTTTGGAAAACCATAATATGGTTTGAAATGATATCCAAAGGAAGATTAAAGAATAAATTTAAAAGAATTTATCTTTGATAAAATTAATGGGAACCTTTCCCTAGGAGTGTGAATATCTGAATTGGAATGAGGCGTATGTTGTGTTTGTATAACAATGGTTTATTATATACGTGGGTTATTCAGAAAGGCCGGGTCTATACCCATTCTGAATAACCGATTCAACGATAAGTCGAAGAGATTGAAGGCGGTGCAAGACCGACGATCTTCACATCGAATGGATGGGTGCTACTGACGCTCACGATGGGAGTAGCTACCTTGAAGGGGGCTGAAGTGGTAGCCGTCCGGACGTGCTTGGAGGTCGACGGATATGCGAGGAAAGTGCCTCCGGTTTCGTTCAGACCCAGAACGGACTTGTAAATGGATGGTATGTCTGACATTGTATTCCTTTATATTGTACTTGTTGATCTCTGCTAAATATATATCTGTTTGGCGGCGGAGAATTTATTCTCTTGCTTAACGCCCTTCTCTGAGACATACGAGCTCAGAGGTTATATATTGGCAGAAATCAGTGGTACGATATGGATTGATAGTGTGACATGCTGAGATGCAGTGATCCAGACTTTTGTTGAAAAGCAAAGTTTGGTGGATGATGATCAAAGCGCAGCTTTAATATAGCATGGCTTTGTGTATAGCGTTGATTCGCGAGCCTCACACCCCGGTATGGTGGTAAACTGATGGTTTGATCAGTATGCTTTTTCGTGGATGGGCACCTTCGTGGTGTCGTGGATTCGGTCGACCGAGATTGAGCTTAGTGCTCAGAGGGATAGGGTAAGCGGTGTTTTCTCTCGCCGGGACGTAAGCCGCAGTGATACTCGATTTCCCGAAAGTGCGGATGTGCATTACGGTGTTTTCTCTAGCCGAGACGTAAGCCGTTGAGATGGCACTACGCGATCGATCTTTCGAATCAGGAGCCACCATGATGGAAATCCAATTTCCAAATATGACATTTTGCGGTTTTGATTGTAGAGCCTAGTATTGGCGACATGATATATGGTACCCATGCCGTCTATGATTGATATATTTATATTTGAAGTTGTTTTCTTCACTTATAGTAATAATATAAGATGAAATTTCGCGTATCAAGCATATTTGGCTATTATAAGGGAAAACCCTATCCTCCGGCTTGCGTTGCATTGTGTGATGGGACCTGGGTCTTATAATAGCTTCATTGTTCTTTATTTAGCATTGCGCTGTTTGTTTTCTGCACTGGTATTCTTGGGAGGAAACCCGTTCCGTGTTATACGGCGTGGTCCCTTGATTTACCTAACTTTAAAAACAAAGAGTAATAACTGTTTTAGTTCTCACACCAGTCACATGACTGACCTGGAGTTTATTGTTTTAACCTAAACTCTGGGTGCCCCTATTTTCCACACGGGCAGCTAGTAGTTTTGGTTTTGCAGATTTATATTCACAGGATCCTAATTTACAGCTGGAACGATGTTCGGAAAGCTCTGTATCCGTGCATTATTTTCAGTTGTGATTTATATTGTTTTCCGCTGCGATGTATTTTAGTGTAATTTTAAATCTCTGATATTTTCTGTGTAATATTAATTCATACTCTGTATATTCTTGTATTCTGATGGAATTGTTGTAATATACAATGAAATGTTCTTCTGTCTGCGTTCATTTGTGTGTTGTTCTCAAAGTATCCGCTCTTTCCTTAACGGGGAAGTTACGGGTCCTTACATTTGGTATTAGAGCTCTGGTTTACAGAGCTAGAGAACAAGACACATTAGAACCATACGAAAGTATTCATCAGATATTGGATTAGTAATATCCAATTGGAATGACTCGTTAGAGAAAGGATCAGTAGTATCCTAGAACGAGTGCGAAGAGTATATTTTTCAAATGAAAACAATTTTGTTTTGAAATTTAAATCATTTTACACGTATTTGAATATTTTATTTGTATTGATTTGGACGATCCAATATATAAAGGTTTTGCATATACGCGTCATGAACGTATATTCGAAGTTTTAATATATTGGATAGATATAGAATCACGTTCTAGTCACCCGAAGATGGTACTGATAATTGTCATGACATCATCAGAATTTATATTCGAGTTTCGAAAGTGTGATGTCTATATATTTCCATTAGGCTGGTGTGAGAACCAAAACTAGATAGATTTATTGTTGTGAATTGGCATCAAAAACATGATTTTCTGTATATGTAGTAAAATTATGAATTTGAAACGTTAATCCACTAATTGATTGATGTTTGTGTTGTTTGTTTATTTGTTTGATAAATTTTGAACCATTTATGCCTAATTGAAATCACATATTGAACTGTATTGAAAATTGGTCGCATATGCTTGCATATATATGTACTTACCTTGAACAGGTCATAGCAAGGAGGCTAGAGCAGAGAATAAAATTTGTTTGCCCGACAAATAGGTACATGTTTACTACATAATTTACTGTTTTGTTTGGGTGATGATGATTTTATGAGCCTATTGGCTAGCCGCTTGGCTTTTTCTTTTTCTTTTTGAGATCTGAAGGACCGGGGAAGCTATTTGAAATTCCCCGATGCTCCCGGTGCAGGGGAGGTTATGGCGAAATTTTTCGAAAATTTAGGGTGTTAGCCAAATTTTTGAAATTTTTGAAAATTCTCAGAAACAGGAAAGTTGGAGAATGGAAGCCAGATCGAACATAGAGTTGATTAATCAAACCACTTTCGACTTTGTTCCTTTTCGGGGACGAAAAGTTTTAAGTGGGGGAGATTGTAACAACCCGAAAATCTGGGCCAGTTTAAAATTTTTATTTTGACAATTTTAGCGAATTTTGAATATTTAAAATAGATTATTTTAAATAAAATCGACGAGAAATTTATTTTGAACAGAATTCGAACGTATATATTTATACGCGTCGTCGTTAGAATATAAATAATTATATATAATTATAAATAGAATTGAAAATGGCGCGGTAGTTCGATAATTCGATTTCAAACTTCAATTGAACATACCGGGTGCAAAACAATCCGGATTTTAGTGAAACCAAAAACATTAGGATCTATTTGTGGATATCTTTCCAACGAATCCGACCAATCAAAATTTCATAGCGGGGGTCAAAAGATATGTCCAGTTGAAAATTCTGAATAGTCGCTATGGAATTTCTGCCCTTAAAAGTAGCCATTTTGCAAACGACCTCGGATTTCGACGAAACCACTTTTATTGGATCCGTGATGTAGAGTTATTGCTAGGTTTCGAATTTCATAATTTTTCGAATCAATATGTGAGCGTGGTAAGGGAAAACGCGTTTGACCAGTTTCAGTTGATTTTAATCGACTGGAAATTGGCCATTTTTCAAACGGTCTCAGAATTCGACGAAATTAGTTTTGTTTGGACCGTATCGTCAATACGAAGCTAGAAAATATTTTTCGGGAATTTTTATAGTTCATATGTAGCCCCAATAAATTGAAATGTGCGTTCAAATTCAATATATAGAGTTATATGTCGATTTTGACGAAAATAGATCGAAACATTCGAATCAGCCTACGATACATATCCCATTGTGTTCGGAATAGAGGTATTTAGCTAGGGGCGACATTTGTTGCGTTCAGTTTGGAGTTCGTCCGCGGGATTTGACTTTTAAGAAATAAATGGAATTAAATAATATTATATATTAATATAAATATACCCTATGAAAACCCTAATTCCCAATCCTCGTTCAACCGCCGTTGCTTTTTGTTCAAGGGCTGAACCGCTCTAGATTTTGTCCTCAAAATACGACCAATCCACTACGAATTAAAAGGGGAAACAAAAGCGAAATTACACATCTAAGGGAGGGCTTTTGATTGATACGGGCATGATATGGAATGGTGGAGCAAGCAGCTCCATTTTCGAGCTCAACCGGTTGCCGTTCGAAGGCGTTTGCCGCCGCTGTGGGGGGTCCGAGTGCACCATCGTGGACGAAGGAGGTAGGCGTTAGGGCGGGATGTCGAGTGGCACATCCTGATCGATGGTCAACTGTCTCGTGGAGCGTGCGGTTGTGGAAGAGGGGATCGACGGATGGGTTTGTGAAACCTGGAGCTGACGAGATAAGAGGACGGCAAGGAAAGGTTTTGACTTTTTATTTATTTGTTTAAATTATTTAAAGTGTTAAGTAGATAATGATGTATTTAAATTATCTAAATGTTTATACGTTGTTTTTATAAATATAAATGAACATTGTTTCTATAAAAGTAAAAAGAACATTGTTTTTATTAAAAAAAAAAGTTAAAATACCCTTGTGTTAAAAATATAAAAATGCCATGGTTTAAAAAAATATGAATGGTGTTGTTTTTAAATAAAAATATAAACATCTTTGGTTTGAAAATATAATCTTTTATATTCAAAGTAGAGTCGAAAAAATATGATTTTTATATATGTAGCGAAATAAAAATATGATTTTTATTATATTTGAAAGGGTGAAATCTTTATATAGAGAATGGCGAGAGAAAAACATGATTTTTATAAGGTAATGAAGATAAAAATTTGATTTTTATAATGAAGAAGCGAATATAAAAATGTGAATTTTTATATAGATGACAACAAAGTAAAATTCGATTTTTATATATTGAATAGCAAAGTAAAATTCGATTTTTATATATTGAATAGCAAAGTAAAAATTCGATTCTTATATATTGAATAGCGAAGTAAAAATTCGATTTTAACATATGTAGAGAATACGGGCAACGAAGGTGACAAAAAGGCAAGAACGATGAAGATTTCTATCAAAGAAGAGCCGCGGAGTTTGGTTTAGCTATTGGTGAGAATTTCTCACTCTTCAATTTATTTTCTAGTTATATATATACTAGAATGCAGACGGTGCTTAGTAGCACCCGACACCCGTCATCCACAGACCATGGATGGCTTGTTTGTTAAATTGTTTGGTTGTGTAGTTGGTTAGTTTATTTAGTTCGAATTGAATTGTTTGGTGAAATAAAATTGATTTGATTGATGTGTGAATGGCGTGGGCCTTCACTAGACCGGGGATAAGGCTAGGCCTTGTCCTGTTTCTAGTATCGTGCCGTTATGCCGCCGAAATTTTCTAAAATGAGTTAGAAAAATAAAAATATCATTTCTATTTTGTAAATGAACTGAATAAAAATCCATGTGTTAAAATAAAATATTTTATCGTTAAAAATATAATTTTTAACGTGAAAGTGAATAAATAAATTTTTATAAACAAATCGGCCGATTTGTTTATATACACTGATTTGACTGATATTGATTGGGCCGATAAATTTTACACATCGCCCAACTGCACAAATAAAATATGTGTTTGATTGTTTGAAACCCCACACGGGTGTTGGGATGAAATTTGAAGTTCACTCATCCTGATTGATTAAATATGTCGATCGATTGATTGACAGACTGTTATAAGCGTTAGATATCTATATTTGATGCTTATACAGTGTAGTGCACTTTGGTTGATGGTTGATTATTTTTCAATGCTATTATGTACGTGTGATGTATGAAAATCCATATAATTAACATTATATGGTGATTGATTGGGCCTCATTTCAATTTAGAAAATAAAGAATAATATAAAACAAAGGTTCATGTGTTGACTGTACTCATCCGTTGAGATTAGTCATGTGTTGAACGAAATATTTTGATAATAGGAAATATTTGAAATAGAATATTTGAAAATAGAAATATATGATGCCGTGTTGATTAGAGATGCGCTATTTTGACGCGAACGATATTGATATCGATTATATTCGAATTTGAATTGAATTCGAATAGAATTGAATTTGAATTGAATAGAAATTGAATTCGAATAGAATTGAATAGAAATTGAATTCGAATAGAATTGAATAGAATTTGAATTGAATAGAAATTGAATTCGAATAGAATTGAATCGAATAGAAGACCAATTTGAATTGAATCGAATATAAAACCAATAGAATTGAATCGAATAGAAGACCAATTTGAATTGAATCGAATATAAAACCAATTGAATTGAATCGAATAGAAAACCAATTTGAATTGAATCGAGTAGAAAACCAATTTGAATTGAATCAAATTGAAAACGAATTCGAATTGAATTGAAAACGAATTCGAATTGAATGGAAAAGAAAATGAATTCGAATCGAATTAAAATCGATTTGAATTGAAATTAAATAGAAAGGAAAGTAAAAATGATTTATAACAGAAAATTCAATTTTGATTTGAATTTGAAATATAGGTTGAATTTGTTTTTGAAACGAATTCAAAACTATTTATATAATTCGTTTTAAATAGAAATCGACGAAGTATATATTATATATATTATATATATAATATAATGGCCTGAATAGAACGCGCCGCGCCGCGGCAGTTCGCGAATTTCGACCATTCATTTCAAACGGACATTACGGGAGATCCGACCGTCGGATTCTCCTAAAACCGGAACCGTTGGGTTCGAATCGAAAAGAGCTTTCTAAAGAATATTAGAAATTTGAAATCTAACGGTTGGATTTGGAGTTACGTCCAAATCAAATTTGAAAAAGGTCGCTGTAAGTGCAGTTCGATGGCCATTGTTGGAAATCGACTGTACGGGCCTTCATAAAATTATTAAAAATAGTAATAATTTGTGTAAAATCATAAGAAATGATTTGGGAAAAATTGGGGTGAAAAACTCCATATTTGAAAGGATAAAAATATATTTTTATCGAAATGAACTAGTTTTGAACTAAATTTAAAACCCAATTATTTTTAAATAAATAAATTAGATTTAAAAAGGGGTTTTTAAATAATCGTAATTTCTAATATATTTGATTGGATTGAAATGGGTTTATCGTGAACGGTGTTTTAAATAACACTAGTTCTTTAACCCGATAATAAATAGAATGTGATTTGGGTTTGTCGTGAACTGTGTTTTAAATAACACCTAGTTCTTTAACCCAGTAAAAGGAGTTTTAAATAAATCCGCAATTAAATTGAAATGTGAATTGATAATCTGAATTATCAAATTTAGAAATTGAGCGAGAATGGAGTATTTCCAGTTTTGCTCCAAAGCGATGGTTAAATCTTTAATTAGATTTGAACGTGAAATGGTAATTAAATTTACCGATAACACCGTGGTGTTAGTTATGGGGTAATAACAGTTTTGCTCCATGGGATAAATAGGTTGGGATTGGGAAATAAAATAAATAATTACTTCGGCGTGGTTCGCTAATCCCGACTAGTTTGGAAAACCATAATATGGTTTGAAATGATATCCAAAGGAAGATTAAAGAATAAATTTAAAAGAATTTATCTTTGATAAAATTAATGGGAACCTTTCCCTAGGAGTGTGAATATCTGAATTGGAATGAGGCGTATGTTGTGTTTGTATAACAATGGTTTATTATATACGTGGGTTATTCAGAAAGGCCGGGTCTATACCCATTCTGAATAACCGATTCAACGATAAGTCGAAGAGATTGAAGGCGGTGCAAGACCGACGATCTTCACATCGAATGGATGGGTGCTACTGACGCTCACGATGGGAGTAGCTACCTTGAAGGGGGCTGAAGTGGTAGCCGTCCGGACGTGCTTGGAGGTCGACGGATATGCGAGGAAAGTGCCTCCGGTTTCGTTCAGACCCAGAACGGACTTGTAAATGGATGGTATGTCTGACATTGTATTCCTTTATATTGTACTTGTTGATCTCTGCTAAATATATATCTGTTTGGCGGCGGAGAATTTATTCTCTTGCTTAACGCCCTTCTCTGAGACATACGAGCTCAGAGGTTATATATTGGCAGAAATCAGTGGTACGATATGGATTGATAGTGTGACATACTGAGATGCAGTGATCCAGACTTTTGTTGAAAAGCAAAGTTTGGTGGATGATGATCAAAGCGCAGCTTTAATATAGCATGGCTTTGTGTATAGCGTTGATTCGCGAGCCTCACACCCCGGTATGGTGGTAAACTGATGGTTTGATCAGTATGCTTTTTCGTGGATGGGCACCTTCGTGGTGTCGTGGATTCGGTCGACCGAGATTGAGCTTAGTGCTCAGAGGGATAGGGTAAGCGGTGTTTTCTCTCGCCGGGACGTAAGCCGCAGTGATACTCGATTTCCCGAAAGTGCGGATGTGCATTACGGTGTTTTCTCTAGCCGAGACGTAAGCCGTTGAGATGGCACTACGCGATCGATCTTTCGAATCAGGAGCCACCATGATGGAAATCCAATTTCCAAATATGACATTTTGCGGTTTTGATTGTAGAGCCTAGTATTGGCGACATGATATATGGTACCCGTGCCGTCTATGATTGATATATTTATATTTGAATTTGTTTTCTTCACTTATAGTAATAATATAAGATGAAATTTCGCGTATCAAGCATATTTGGCTATTATAAGGGAAAACCCTATCCTCCGGCTTGCGTTGCATTGTGTGATGGGACCTGGGTCTTATAATAGCTTCATTGTTCTTTATTTAGCATTGCGCTGTTTGTTTTCTGAACTGGTATTCTTGGGAGGAAACCCGTTCCGTGTTATACGGCGTGGTCCCTTGATTTACCTAACTTTAAAAACAAAGAGTAATAACTGTTTTAGTTCTCACACCAGTCACATGACTGACCTGGAGTTTATTGTTTTAACCTAAACTCTGGGTGCCCCTATTTTCCACACGGGCAGCTAGTAGTTTTGGTTTTGCAGATTTATATTCACAGGATCCTAATTTACAGCTGGAACGATGTTCGGAAAGCTCTGTATCCGTGCATTATTTTCAGTTGTGATTTATATTGTTTTCCGCTGCGATGTATTTAAGTGTAATTTTAAATCTCTGATATTTTCTGTGTAATATTAATTCATACTCTGTATATTCTTGTATTCTGATGGAATTGTTGTAATATACAATGAAATGTTCTTCTATCTGCGTTCATTTGTGTGTTGTTCTCAAAGTATCCGCTCTTTCCTTAACGGGAAGTTACGGGTCCTTACAGTTACATTCTTCCCCCCTTTAAAACTTGTCGTCCTCGAAAAGGAGAGATCGTCAGGGTTATATCGACGTATACTTCAAATTCCCATATTTGTGTGAAATTATTCCACAACTAAATTTAAATACCGATATTGAAATCATCAATTTTCGTTATTTACCATCATATCCAATTAATTCGAGAAATCATATTTCCTTTCAAAATTAATCTCTTTTCAAATACTGCAAATAATCCCAAATTGCTTTATAATCTCTTCAATCATTTCACAAGTTCTACTATGTCACCATATATTCAATCCATTTAGTCTTCCTTACACTTACTGAAGAGTGTAATCATCATTTTCTTTTTCAAGTTGCAATTTGTCGACTTGAATTTTTTTTTTCAAATTTGAAATCTCCTATAATCTTTATTCATAACACGAAATTCATGCAAAAATGTCTGGATTAGTATTACAAAGCTATGGATTTGAAAATACTTCATAATCGTCTTTATTAACTTATTAAATTTGGTATATTTTAATTTTAAGTTACTGATTTAATAACTCGAAGTTTGACAAGTCTATTGTCGCTCTTACAGATGTTAGGCATACGTTGGCCAAGCGCATGACTATAATCTCCAAGTACCAAATGTCCTTGTTTCAACTCCCAGTGAAAACATTTCGAAAATTCTTTTAAAACAGATACGGAAAGTACCAACGTGATATTGATATGCTGATTGTCCATGAATCGCAGATACACAATGGTTTCGTCTGGATCCCCAAGAAAACATCTGTATCCGTAGGAATTCACTTCCCTGCGAATTTCGTCATGGACAGATCAACGGAAGATACTTAAGAATCAAAAGACGATCTGAGGTCATTGAGCGTTGGTTTCTCTCTCTCGGGATCACGAAATCAAATCATCCAATTATGAAGATAAATCAAGTCACGAGGACCGATCAAGTCACAAAGACAAATCCAGTCACAAGGACAAACCATGTCACGAAGACAAACCGCTGCATTAAACAGGTGGCTCACTATCACTAAGATATATCAGTGGACCGCAGGTACACAATGGTTACGCCTGATTCCCTCAGGAAACATCCATACCCGTAAGCTTTCACAGCTCTGCGGATTACGCCCTTACAATTCGACTGTAGATCGCAGCAGTCACAATGGTTACGCTTGGTTCTCCCAAGAAACATCCGTCCGCCGTAGGCTATCTGCAGCCCTGCGAGTTTCGCTACACGGTCGAATTCCAACGACTCTAGATCGTAGCGATCACAATGGTTACGCCTGATTCCCTCAGGAAACATCCGACCGCCGTAGGCTATCTACAGCCCTGCGAATTTCGCTAGCAGTCGTGCTCAATGGCAACTCATGAGTTTTATGTCCGGACAACCTACTGCCACAAGCAGCATATTCCAGCTAAGCTCGAAATTCAAAAGGAGAAGGATGGTACTTTCCTTATCTTGATTTGAAAACATTTCATACTTTTTGTAAATTCTACTTACGATTTTCTTTCTAAACCATATTTCCAAACATCTCATTCCTATATAAATCCTATCATATAAGATTTCATCTCAATTCATTATTTTCCAAATCAGTGGTTTCCAAATTCGCTATATATTTTTTTATAAGTTTCGAAAATTCTATATCCAATATTCAAAATCGAATATCCTCACATTTCCATTCAATTTCAAAATCTCGAGTTTGATCTCTTAATCAATTCAGATATTTGACGTCCTTTCAAACTCAAATTTACAAATCTATTGGTTATAACCAAAATTTTCTTCCAAATCTTTAATTATAAAATTCATTACTTCATTCACATCTTTATTCTCTCGAAATTTTAGATTTTTTTTTAACATTTCCAATTATCATATTTGGAAAACATTTCCAAACATTCACAAATCTTTATTTTTCTATATAAAATACACCTTATTCTCAGGGGAAAACATATATACATTCGTTATTTGAATTAAAACAGATATTAAATAAAACATCGCTATTTTCACTTAACTGCAGACGCTTATTTACTCACTTCATTTAACCACTTTGGCAATCAAACCTTAACTATTTCTTAGTGAACAATGAAGTCAGTCAAGTTGGGGTATATATATACCTCTCAGACCTTAACTGAACAACATCATTAACTTTGAAATAGATAAAACTCACAACTTCGAATACCCATTCATTCTCGTAACATTTGAATTCAAAATAATAATTTTCTTCTTTTACAATAATCGTTGATTGTAACAATAACTCACGCCTTTGAAATATTCAATATACTTTCTAAATCTGAGTACATAAACAATTTGTTAATGATATATTAATTTTTTATTAAAACAGAAATTAATTGATATTTTGTAATTCGCTTAATCGACTCCCATGGAAAACTTCCTTTCAAATGTTCTCTTTTTCCGATAATATATTACGAACTTCGGAAAAATTTCATTTGATTTATATTCTGAACTTCAGAATAATCTCACCGCACTGGTCAACTCCATTTTCTTTATCCAATTTCGCTTGCAACACTTTTGCTTTCATACGCTACTTACTTTTAAAAAGTAAATATTATTCCATTCAACGAAATCTGAACTTGTCTCATCAAATTAATTTTGATTCCACTCAAATATCGGTTCAAATCTCTTCACAATCTTTATTCATGTATTGCTACATTTACTGTTCTCATTCTTGACTTACTTCATTTATAACTCTTGTTTATCATTCACCATTAACAAGTTCATAACTCACTATCAAATTCATATATTTGATCACACATTATTGGTTTGAAACCAATTATAATTTATCATGCCACGTTCTGCATAATCTAAATAAATTAGTACTAAAATTTGACACTATCGAATTCTAATTATTAACTTTTTGATTCAAATTTCATATTCTGAATGTCGAAATAGAGTTCCTCGTTCATCTTTGAAACGATTTTCAAATTTCCCTTTTATCATTCAAATTCTCATCAGATTTCTTATTTCCAATCAATTTCGGTTGTCCTTGAATTCTAAAATACACGATCAGATAAATTGATTCGTTGATTCTCTTATACTTATCTTCGTTCGATATCATTCGATGATGGATCTAGATTTAAATCTAAGGGAATCTTATCGAAGAATGATTCTCGCAAACCTGGATTCGAAGACTTCTGAAGACTGGGGATTTCGAGCGAAATTTTAAATCTCAAAATTCTTTTCCCGTTGTATTAGTTTCAAAATACTAGGTTTCAAAATACTTATTTTTCAAAATAATTTGCCTTTCAAAATTATTGATATTTTCAAAAATTATTTTTTAAAACCTTTTATTTCCAAGATCCGTTTTTAAACTCAATAAGCTATGCTTTGAATAAACCAAAGCTCTGATACCACTTGTAACGTCCCGCCTTTTTGACCGCTTCACATTGGTATTTAAACCAACTTAAAACGTTCAAATCGACGGATCGTTATTTAGCTTACAGAGTTTAAAAGTAGAATCAACACAAAATAAATAAATAACATAACTTTGAACAACAAAACACACTTTATTATATTACTAGAATCTTTGATACAATATTTTCCATACAGCGGTTTTAAACGAAAATTTGAATACAAGAAAATATTACTGTTTTAAAACATCAGAGTGCGCCGTCTTCTGGAATCCCCAGCTTCGCCGATCTTCGAATCCTGACTGGAATCTTTAAAATCTGAAATGCTCGGATCTGACCCGAGCGTTCCATGCAAAAACATAAAAGCACTCGGGTCAGGATTAATCATAGTTCAAGTAAATTAACTTCAATATATCTGAAACATAATAGTTAATCCCAATGTCGATGTCATATATATAATAAACAGTTGTGGTGTCTGTCCATATCAGTTCTATCTATTTCTAGGGATGAACGATATTTGGCACTTGCGAGTGTACGCGCATATATTTATATGTTCGTGTACACCGCCTTAGCTTCCTGAACCGAATATATAGAATAATATAGGTGATTTTCAGGAGCTTGCATGTACACACATGTACAAGTACATGTGTGCACTGCCTCAGCATCACTGGAGTCGGAATAACACGTGCAGCCGTGATCACATAGACAACATAGGTTACATATGAGCACCAACAATACAAAATAAATTTCGCAGCACCAAGTGAGTAACACAATAGGTCCACAAACGGGTAAGCACCAAGTGAAATGGATCTCATGGGAATGAAAAGGTACGAGTGCAGTGTGCAGTGCACGACTGAGTAGTAAATACAAGTGCAGCGTGCGACTAACTAGTAAATGTAAGTGCAGTGTGCGATTGTGCGGATGTGCTCCTAATTATAACAAGCAGGAAATTTGGCAACCTGTTTACAAAAATCCATGGGACACAAACGAACACATGGTGATTCCAGGGTGCACTGTGACAAAGGGGTTGATGCTATAGACATGAAAAAGTTTAAGGTAACTCATGTATACTCATGCAGGTCAGATAATATAGCATGAGGGTATGGCCATCTCATATTACAAGAAGATCCTGATGTGCCTTATATTAGTACAGGATATAGTATCTTCATATATTTACACATAGTTGGAAAAACAATTAGAGTCTACCAAGGTTCCATATATATATATATATATATATATATATATATATATATATATATATATATATAGGGTACAACAATCTAGCAAATTTACTTGAGACGCAGGGAAACAAGTGTGCATGCTACTACAGGGTTTTAAATTAAATGCATGTCTTACATATTGAGTGTTGTATGTGGTGGCCTTACCCCAATTTGCATTCGTGATAAACAACCACTGTCACTTGAATATGTGATACTACACAAGGGTACCCCACAATGCATACGTGACAATTGGTAAATAAATTATTAGGTTTAGTTGAATTCAAGTCTCAATACCACATGCTCTGTTATGAGTAAAACACTGGAATGGAACATATAATATTTTGTGCATCATATAACAGCAACCAGGCATTTTTAGAAATACCCAGCATGACATGGCATAGTCAAGATAAAGTTCAACAAGGGTTTCAATTACACACATAGCAAACAAACGCAGTGCAGTGTACATTGGTGAAGCAGGGTTCAATGCAATTGTTTCTATGTATAGGAAGAGTTGAAATTCAAACAGTACACACTGTAAAATGAATTGACAAAAGGGTGAGCAATATTAATAGTAAAACTAAAGTCATATATTCAAAGGGAGTCCTCCAAAATCGATCATTTAATCACAAAATTTCATTAACGGTCCCAAGGTAGCAAGTACAATCCCATGCTAATATCCGCACATACTTTGCATATGTGTGAACAAACAGTTTGCTATAAATTCCATATTTTCACTCCAAGTTTTATGAAGAACAGGGTTCACTTTTGTTGTTGCAACTCCTTTTATTATTATGATTATTATTATTATAAGATACTAAATTCCAGATTTCAAGTCATTGAGATACAAACCGTATTCAAAACGGGGCCGCACAATCCGATTCAATTTAACACAACAAACAGTTCCCGCATAAAGTAGAGGCCAATTAAATGAGATTCAAGAGTGGCAGAATGGTAGTCCAGGTTAACATCAGGTCTCAGCTATGTTCAGTGTCTGTTCATGCATATTTTCCCAAGCTAGTAAGTACCAAAATCTCCAAGGTATACTGTTATCTATACTTGAATCTGATATCACACCATTTTAAAAACAATGTCCAACATTCAAGAAATAGATATTAGATAGATTATATTCCCAAATCTAGTCTCAGCCCTATAGTTGATAATATAATTTAGATGCGTAAAAATACATGTTCAGTATGTATTAACGAGAATATAGACAGTGGAATGCTTTGACGTTTACTGACAAATTTAGCTCACTGTTTCGTATGACAAGTTATATTTTTCTAAATATTTTGATCCACAGATGTTCACATTCAGGCATATAAATAAGTGGAAACGAGAGGATCAATATATGGTCATATATTGTTCGGCTACAAGTCACTAAGTTCGGATTTAACACTTAATGCCCAAGATCAAGGGTAGAACAAATTCTGTACACAGTATAAGCCGTGAATACAACGCATACATGAGATACCAAACCATGTGTAAAAGTGTTGTGTATATATATATAGTTGAAAAATGTTAATTCTTAATGATTCCATTGTAACAGAGGTCAGTTTAACAAACCCAAGAGTATGTTGGTTAATAAATTTTCAATGTACTATAATATCAATGTAGAAAAAAATAAGAAGTCCAGAAATGTGGCAAATACTATTAGCTCTGGTCCGTCCTTACATGAATTTAGGGACGGATGAAAAATACAATTTTCAATATCGTTTCGAATGTGCTATTTGATTTGAGGAAGAGCCATGTAACTTGAATTAAAGTGTAACAACTTTGGAAGAAAATTTTATAAGAATTTGCTCCTTAATCAACTTTAACCAACCCATTACCCTTAAACCAACATCCATGTTAATTAACTACTCATATTTTTTCGTTTGAGTCTTAAACCACCTACTGCTTCCATATAGTGTAATGGAAATATTGCTTCTTAAGTGACAGTAAAACAGGGCAGCAGGTAAGAGACGCAACAAATGACAACCAGGGTATCATAGATTTTGGTAAAACAACATTAATTATCGCAGAACGCATCAAGGCAGCAGGGTGTCAAACAATTGTATCGCCAACCCACATAATCACAGCAACCAACAGAACATCAAAGCATCAACTAGTATATTCCAATTAATAATCGAGTTAAAATCTACTGGAACATACGATTAACCGTGAGTGATTGCTCACCTTGGAATGGAAATGGCAAAAACGCAGCGACGGAGGCTCGAGCTTTGATTTGCTAGGTGGCGGCTTCGGCCAATGGTGCTCATGGAGGGAGGAGCGACGAACTCAATTGAGGCGCGATGGTGCTCTCGAGGTTGACGAAGAGAGGAGCGATGCAAGGCTGAAAAGACGTTGGCTGAAGTCGCGAAGGCCATTGATGTGAATTAGGGGAAAAAGATCCGATTTTTATTCTCTGAAGAAATAAGAAAGGGACCATTCTTTTATAAAGGCAAATACCGTGGTTACCACGTTTCCGTGGTGGCCAAGTAACTGATTGTGTGCGTAGGAAGGAACATACGCTTTATTTTATTTATGTATGTACGGTGCCCTACTCTCTACCGCAAATTATGTTGATGGTTTATTTTTGAACTACCCCAAACGAACTATAATCGTGACGAAATTTTACATGTCGTCATGCCTCGACATTCCGAACCCAATAAAATAATTCTAATTGTAAACTGACTTTGTCTGTATACAACAAAAATATTTATCGCTTCACTGATTTTATTTTGCTTGCCCATAAAACAACCTTTGTTCGATCCCATATTTAAAACGTTAAATTTCAATTTCTGTTATATATACAAATATACGCATATCTGAGCCAATGCATATATTTAAATAGATAAATTCTCCAATTTATTTAACGTCAATAACATTTTTTTTTAAATTTAAGCATTTTAAATTTACCAATCGAAATCCCATTCGAATATTCAACAACAAATATTTGATTTCAACCACCCATTCTGGATTCAATCCATACACACAACCATAAATTTGATTTTTAATCCGAGTATCAATAAATATATATTATTAATAGTTAAATCTCTGCTGAATTTCCTATTCTAATTGTCGAAATTTCTGGGACGTTACACTACCACTTCCGCCATATCGTGTAAACACTTACGCAAATGCAAAACGTGAAACATGTCATGAACTCTGCTGAGCTTCTCTGGTAACTTTACTCTATACGGCATCTTTCCAATCCTCTCCGTAATTGGAAAGGGTCCTACAAACCTCGGTGCCAACTTCCCTACTGATCCAAAACGGACTAGTTTCTTAATGGTGACACCTTAACAAAAACCATGTCCCCAATATTGAATTCAAGATCGGTTCGTCTCCTATCAGCATATGACTTCTGTCGGCCCTGCGCCGTCTTCATTCGCCGTCGAATCAGGTCTATTTTCTTTGAAGTCTCCCTAATCATGTTGGGTCCAAGAAAAACTTTATTTGTGGATTCCCACCAACATGTAGGTGATCGGCATGGTTGTCCATAAAGAGCCTCAAAAGGTGCCATGCCAATGCTAGCCTGAAAACTATTATTATAGGCGAACTCCACTAGTGGAAGGTGTTCTTCCCATGTTCCTCCAAAGTCTAGGATGCATAGTCTCAGAAGGTCTTCTAGAACCCGATTTACTCTCTCGGTCTGGTCGTCCGTCTGAGGGTGATAAGCGGTACTTAAGCATAATTGCGTTCCAACCACCTCTTGTAAGCTTTCCCAAAATTCTCTTGTGAAAATGGTATCTCTATCGCTCACAATGCTAGAGGGTATGCCATGCAAATGAACTATCTCTCGAAGGTAAACAAATGCTAACCACGCGGCGGTCCTTCTACTTTTAACGGGAATAAAATGGGCACTTTTGGTAAGTCTATCTATAATTACCCAAATTCCTATATTACCCTTCCTTGATCTTGGTAACCCATCTACAAAATCCATGGAAACACTTTCCCATTTCCAAAGCGGAATCTCTAAGGGATGGAGCAAACCTCCAGGCTTCTTTTGCTCTGCCTTGACTTGTTGGCACACTAAGCATCTAGCAACGAACTCGGCCACGTCCTTCTTCATTCCGGCCCAAAAGAAAACTCGCTTCATATCCCTATACATCTTATCACCACTAGGATGTATGGTCATCTTAGAGCGATGTGAGTCTTTAAGAATTGCCTTCTTCAAACTCTTGTCTTGTGGTACGCAAATTCTTCCATCTCTACGTAGCCAACCTCTCTTATCTATAACATATCTATCAAGATGACTCAAGGACTCCCCTCCTATAAGCTTGCCTACTATCTCAACCAACTGTGGGTCATTTCGTTGTGCCCCTCCAACACGACCCAAAAGTGTAGGTTGCACATTTGACGATGCCAATAATCCGAATACATAATCGATAGAGGGTCTGAAGTTAAAGGAAGATATATACTCCAAACTCTGTCGCTCTACGAACAAAGGACTTAAAGTTAACTTCTTTCTATTTGAGGCGTCGGCTACAACGTTACCCTTGCCAGGGGTATATGCGATCTCAAAATCGTAGGATGCCAAAAACTCCATCCATCTGTGTTGCCTCAAGTTTAGGTCCTTCTGAGAGAATAAGTACTTTAGCGACTTATGGTATGTATACAACTAAAACCTCTCGCCAAGCAAATAATGACGCCATGAATTAAGCGCAAAAACTATGGCCGCCAACTCTAAGTCGTGGGAAGGTTAATTTTTCTCGTGGGCTTTCAACAGTCTTCCACCATAGCATATCACCCTTCCCTCTTGCATTAAAACTGCGCCAAGCCCTGTCCCGCAAGAATCGGTATATACAGTGAATGTCTTACTCCCGTTTGGCAAAACTAAAACTGGAGCTTTCGTTAAAGCCCTCTTCAGACGTTGGAAAGCATCTTCACAGTCAACGTCCCAAGTAAAAGTCAAATTCTTCTTCGTTAATCGAGTGAGAGGGGTTGATATCTTCGCGAAGTCCTTAATGAACTTTCTATAATAGCCAGCCAGCCCTAAAAGCTTCTTACTTCTGTTACGTTCTTAGGAGTTTACCAATCTTGGATTGCCACCACCTTGGCGAGATCCATAGCTATCCCTTCCTTAGAGACCACGTGTCCTAAGAACCACACTTCTTTTCTCCAAAAATGGCACTTGGAGAACTTAGCTTTTAGCTGATGCGCTCGTAGGGCCTCTAAGACTTCCCTAAGATGTAGGGCATGCTCTTCTTCATTTTTAGAGAAAACCAAAATATCATCTACAAAGACTACCACAAACTTGTTTAGAAACTCCCTAAACACCCTACTCATTAAGTCAACAAAGTATGCGGGTGCATTCATCAAACCAAAAGGCATGACGAGCCACTCAAAGAAACCGTCAGGAGTTCAAAAGGCAATCTTATCGATGCTATCTTCAGCCACCCATAGCCGATGAAACCCTGTAGCTAAATCCAGTGTGAGAAAACTAAAGCACCCACCAATTGATCGAATAAATCGTCTATCCTCGGCAATGGGTTGCTGTTCTTCTTTGTTAGCTTATTCAGCTCTCTATAGTCCACGCACAATCTAAGTAAGTCATCAGCTTTTGTAGCAAAAATGATTGGAGCACCCCACTCCGAAATACTTCTTCTTATGAACCCCTTCTCAAGCAATTCTTTCACTTGCTTACTGAGTTCTCTTCTCTCTCTCGGAGCCATGTGGCGCACTGGTAATGCAACTGGCTTTGCATTATCTACTAGATATATTCGAAAGTCTATCTCACGCCTCAGGGGTAAACCTCGAACTTCTTCGAAGATGTCACTATATTCACGGACCACACGAACATATTTCAAATCATCATTGGATGCGTCTAGGGATTCTAGGTAGATAAGCATTACCGGACCTCTAGGGTCACAAGAAATATCAATGGTCTTTCCACTACGAGTCAACAATCTAACTACCCTTCTTTCACAATCTAGGATGGCACCGTATTTAGTTAGCCAATCCATACCTAGAATCAAGCCGTAGCCCATGAAGCCAAGAACGAAGGCCTTGCATTCAAACCCAGCGCCCAAGATAGACACTCTCAAATCCTGACAAATCATAGAAAGATGAGTCGAACCACCAATAGGATTTGAGACTACCATGGGATCCGTAACTAGACTAGTATTCAGGTGCAGTGTTTTAACTAACGAAGCAGATACAAAAGAGTGTGAAGCGCCCGAGTCAAACAAAGTACGAACAGGATGAACAAATAGAAAAACTAAACTTTCAACGGAAATGTTTCTACCTCTCTCCTGTCATGGTGCCATGAGAGCCTGAATCTGCTCTCTCGCCTGCCCTGTTGCCATGAGAGCCTGAAGCTGCCCTCCAGAAGTTCTTTGCCCTTGCCCCTGTTTCCTTGGGCAGTCCTTAACTAGAGGACCTGCCTCTCCACAGTGGAAACAACCAGTCTTCTTCTTTTTCCTACGGTCTTTTCTCAGATGGCCTAGTGTCCCGCAATTAAAGCACTTCTTCTTTCCTTTGCCATTATTGTTCTTCTCGCCTTTCTTGTTTTGCTGTTGTGGCTTCTTCTAGTTTTCTTTCTTCTCCGGTGCCTTATTAGCATTCACACCTTTCTCTTCCTCATACATAAGCGCCATGTCAACCAGTTTCTCAAAGGTAGCCCCCATCGGAATGTGGGTCATCGCCAATCCATGTAGCGGCTCATTCAAACTTTTAACAAACCTCAGGGCCTTCTTCTCAGGTGTGTTTACCAATTCCAAGCCAAATCTCGTCAACTGATTGAACTTGTTGACGTACTCCTTTACTGATAAATCCCCTTGCTTCAACGCCAAGAATCTTTCCATATATAAATTCTCTTCTGCTCGTGAGAGAAACTTCATTTCGAACCTATGCTTTAAATCCATCCATGTCTCCACCGGACGCTCTCCGTTCATGACCTCCCACCAAAACGAGGCTTCGTCTTTCATTAACCAAGCAGCCAATTGGACCTTCCTTCCATCTTCTACTTCGAAAATACCAAATAGATCTTCCACCTCCTTAAGCCAATTTCGAGCTTCAACAAACGGCTCTAATCCGTGAAAAGGTTTCCTGCCCATTGCCCTAAAATCTTTGCATACCTTTGAAAAAGTATCAACACGGGGAGGAGGAGGGGGAGGAGGAGGAGGAGAATTTGCTGGGTCTACGACATTTGCCCTAGCTTCCAGATACCTTCTAAACCATCCTGGTATCGGTGTCCCCTCGGGTATCTCGGGAATTCCAGACATGCTGAAAAGAAAATGAAGAGATTCAAAACGGACAATTTGAAAGAAAGATATATGGCTCTTGGGGGTTATGTTTTTAAAACAAACTTTTCTCTTGAAAATACTTTCCTTAAAACATACTTTTGAAAGTATTTCTTTATAAAATGCTTTTTGAAAAATATTTTTTCGAAATTTATATCTGGTTTGGTAACCTTCAGCTCTGATACCATGAGTAACACACCACGTCCATTAATGTCACTCACAAAGGGAATGCATTAACTTCCATGGAGCATATTTAGTGTATAGAACAGAATATAACAAGACAGATATAAAAATGGTACTTGTAAATTTTAAAACAACTTTTATTGCAGCGGAGAAATAGTTTGATTACAACAACTTCATAAACCAAGTACACTTAATATCCATCTTGATAAATTGTTTCAGAGTACATAAAATTAAAAGCATAAACCCCAACACAAGTAGCCATAAAAGAGATGAGCTGAACTTTACTTTCAGCAATCCAAGCACTTCCAAAAGAGAGAGAAAGAGATCTGAGATCAAGCTCCACTAGTACTAGTCCCACCCTAAGAACCTGGGGGGGGGGGGGAAGGAAGAAAAGAGGCGAAAACAAGGGGGTCAGACATAAAGTCTTGCGAGTATAATAACTTGAACAATATAATTATTAAAGTAACTAGGATAAGGCATACACTGGTAAGATAAGATATGACCATGAAACAAGCGGGCATGACAAAGCAAATAAGAGGAATATTCTGGCGTTAATCTCATTCCTAATCACTATAGGATAATTACTATACTGCACCACCACTAGTCACCCTAAAAGTTGATCCCGGTTACAGAACTTAATAATGATAATGGTAGTTTCGTGTACCCCTAGCTGCCTTCATAGGTGCCGTATACCCCTATCTCCACTAGTTGTGCCCACTACCCCCATTCGATCGGCTCCCTAACTTATAGATACCGATGCTGGTCCCACAGCGGAGTGTATCACTCCTCAAAGTGGCAACCCGATACCACCAAAGATGCACGACTTATAACTACACGATGCAACAACGTCTTACCTACCAGCCCGGGCCCACGCACGCATATGACCCCGTTGGACTTGCATTGCCACCGCTAACCCGTTTTGACCTCATACAATCAAATCCAGTAAGCGTGTCCCGTCCTCAACTAGAAAGATACTTAATGGGTTACTGGTTTGAAAGGGCCCCCATGTTTGACACAAGCCTTCCACCTATGCTTGGTCCCCACTAAGGTTTCCCCACTTAACCCCATTCTTATTCCTGTCTCCTTACATGTTTCAATCTTGGTTAAGTGCATCTAATCGTATTTCACATGCCACCGAAGGCACCCACTTTATTTCACATGCCACCCAAGACACCCACTTAACCCCCCATGTCCCACCGCATGTTTATCTGGTTAAGTGTTACTTAATTCATTAGAACCGTAACCTTGTAAAGACCTCCCACATTAGGCTGACATTTGCGGTTGCTGGACTTGCCGGGCGGGTCCGGGCAGTCTTATACCGCAAACGAGGTTAACCTCGTGTCTTTACAATTGTTATACATTTAATTCGTGCCTTTGACCTCTCACATTAGACTGGCATTTGTGGCTACTGGATTTGCCGGGCGGGTCCGGGCAGTCTTACGCTACAAAAGAGTCTAACCTCGTGTCTTAGGCGGTTAATTATTACACATCTTTATTTAACCCCAAATTGGATTAATATCCCTATTCAAAATTTTCAATTAATTCCAAATTTATTTATGTCCATAATTGTCTCTTAAAACTATGTCCATAAATGCCAATTATGCCAATTAATGTCTCAAATTAATTATATGCCTTTTAAGGCCATTTTATGCCAATTCACAATTTATGTATATTCAATATTATCCCATCATCCCCACGCTATTCGTACGTTTTCATATGACGTATGTTAGACTTGCAAATAGTCTGACTTATACAAAAAAAAAACATCACATAACACATTAAATAGATCTAAGGATCATGACATAAGATTACATAGCCAATAACTTGCATAGGAATTTCATTCAAACTAGCATATGATACAAAACTAGCATAGGTAATGGGCATAAACTTGCATAACTTATGTACTGCTATAGATCCAAACATAAAGGTGTGAACTTGCATATGAATCTAAACATAAAGATGTAAACTTGCACATAGATCTAAACATAAAGATGTAAACTTGCATACGGGTCTAAACATAAAGATGTAAACTTGCATATGGATCTAGACATAAAGGTTAATGTCACATAAACTTGCATATGCATATACATGTCTCATATATATTTTAACAACCCAAACATGCATAAGATTCATACATGAATATATGATCCAATCATCACAAACTTGCATAAGATATATGATTCAACTTGCATAAGATTCACATAAGAACTAACATATGATCCAACTTGCATAAGACTAACATATGATTCAACACCACAAATATACATATAATTTACATCACATTATTCGAAATCATATTCTCGTAATCTCAATTATATCTTATCATAATTAAATTAATTAATTATTTTTTGAAAGCTATCATACTCACAATTAAAAAGAATAGTCTTGTCATTCTGTGATCTTTATTCTGAAACTGAATTGCTCGCCTTTGATGTAGACTAATCGTTATTTAGATTTGATTTGATTTTGATTCAAGCTTCTATCTTGATTTAGGGTTGAAAGTGTATGGCGGCTACTCTAGGTTCTCCATTGATGGCATGGGGCTCTTGTTATGAATTAATGTGATTAGGGTTAGGGGTTTAGGATTGTTTTTATAGAAGTTTAATTTAATAAGAGCCGTCGGATTAACCTAGGGATAACCAGAACCATCAGGACCACTCAGATGCCACATAATCCCTTAGGGCGAATCGGGCCACGGGTTGACAGCCAAACACCCTGGATCGACCCCTGGTCGACCCAGCAAGGCTCGGGTCGACTGCAAAAATCGTGCGGTTCGGTTATTCCCCCTCCCGATTCGTTGTTTTGAACTTTTTTTGAATATATTATATATATATATATATATATATATATATATATATATATATTTCTCTCATATGCATACAAACTCTAAGGCTTAATAACTTCTTCATAAGTTATCCGTTTTATGCAAACCAAATGTCTATCTTGACCCAAAATTTTGATACGAACATAATAGCGCAACCCATTTCACTTAATTCTTCTTCTAAAAATTAAGTATACTTTAATCTGTGAATTTTAATGTTATAAAATTATGGAGTGTTAAATGTATATCATTCCTTTTATAGGAATCCGGACTCATTACAAAAATTTAGTTTTGATTTCGTTTAAATATAAGTTCAAATCTCTTTAAAACCTTCATTCATACTTCGCTTCATTTATAACTCTCGTTTACAATTCACAACTTGTTAATTAATTAACAAGTTTATAGCTTACTATCAAATACATATATTCGATTATACATCATTGGTATGAAACCAATTATAATTTATCTTGCCAAATTCTGAATAATCTAAATGAATTAGCAATTTGACACAATCAAATGCCAATTATAATTTTTTATATTTTATTATCATTAATATATATTGCGAATGTCGAAATAAAATACATCATTCATTTTTGAAACGATTTCAATTTCCCTTTTTCCATTTAAATTCATCATTTCCTTTGATACCATGCGATGATGGTTTCGAGATTCAAACCTAAGGGGATCTTATCGAAGAAAAACTCTCGCAAACCTTGATTCGAAGACCGGGGATTCCGAAAAATTTAAATCTCAAAATAATTTTTGTTTCCACTACCACCCGGAATGGGCCTAAATTTCAACCCAAAAAAGGCATATCAAAACTTAAAACTATTCTAAACGGGTTGTAACAACGCGAATTCCAATAGACCGATTTTTTTTCAAAATTCTAATCTATCGAAACCCGTGTTGGTTTGTCTGGTAACATGTAGAAAGAAAGTGATAATAAACATATCAGTAGAAAACATCTCACAGCGGAATGGAATAAAATATAATATAATCAAAATATAGCCTTACCTAGATAATAATACAGCCTAATTAGTATCCAAAGCTATCATATCTCTGCCACAAATCTAACCTACGAGTATGTTATGAGGAAGGGGTCAGAACACAAGTTCTGGTGACTAGAATTAAACTACACATTTTGGATAACCTTATAAACACTATTCCGTTACATTTTCTTATTCATTATGTTACTTGGGTTAACATCACTCAAGTCTTACATAAAGGTTGTACCCGTCTACTTTCCGGTGGATTAACCAAATACAATGTACATGTAGCTAATCCCAACATTAAGATACACCCCATGGTACCTCACTCGCACAGTCTCCGACGTAACGCCAAAGAAATATACGAAGTCTCTCATCCTACACCTGAACGACGTACAGATCTCTGTATAACCATGTTATGTTCCGCGTAGAACCGGCATCACCATGTTACATAAGCGTATGGACTGCCACCTTCGTTCGAATTAGATTCCATCACAGAGTAATGCCCTAATGTATACGATACACCTCCCAGAGTAAACATGCATGTATCTATACTTTCTCACGTATGTATTATCAATTGTACTCGATGACTTAACCTTTATGATACATCATCAGGAAGAGGTATGCATATATCCGCACGTACTATCTACTTTGCACCGAAATATGTAACAAGGCTGTATCAAAAACACAGAATTCGGTCATGAGCTTTTTCAGATATCTGTATACATAGATGTTATGGTCTGCATTTTCAGTGGCTATAATCCCACCAGACCCCTCCCTCAACTAGTGAAAGACAAACATAACTGAGAGCTAGTGACGTGGCCTAGAACAACAACAAACAACATCCTAATTGTCCTTTCCTGCAACCAAAGCCTTGATAGTGAAAGGTATATGGTCTGTAGCTCCCTGTCTTTCCGCATCACGCATCACGCTAACTGTCAATGGCTGGTACCTAATGACTACTATCAAACAAATGGTTAAACCCGCCAAAAGGCAAACAGATAAAATGGTCATATCCCGCCTAATCACAAGGCAACCAGATTGTCGAATCACCTATGCCACCCTACAATCTTCTGACTACCCCCTATTATGGCAGTCAAGGTATACTCATCGGGTAGTAACGGGCAGACCTAACCTCTGCGAGCACATCCTAAATGATATCACCACACAGAGGACTACTAGGAGTACCCTCCACGACCAAGGAAGCTGCGTGCTTTCCCTTCTAGTTCTTCGGAGCCGGCAGAACAAAAGGCAGAACATACATAATAATCAGAAGTACGTGTGCTCCCCACATGCCTCATGACATCACAATGATCTACCCCGTTGGGTTATTCACCCTCAGACGTACGAACTGGTCCAAGCGCCTCCGTTTGATGTGTTATTAGACCTAATGTCGAAGCATTTAATTACGCGCTTGCTCTACCTCATCAGATTTCCAGTTAACTTAGTTATTTTGAATCATACTAACTTCTTAATCAAGTTACCAAGTTCCTCTTGCTGATTAATTTCAGTTATATAACTTAACTCATTTAAGTTCATTAATAAGCCTTTAACATGTTATTCTTATCAACAGATTTCAGATTTTAGGTTTGCAGATAACATGTTCTTCTTATCACAGGATTCAGATTTTAGGTTTTTGGATTACTTAATTTATAATTAAGTACAACTTATTTTATTACATAATTTATCTCATCTTCTCTATCGTTTATTATAACCTAAGTTATAATTTCCACTTGTACCTAGGACAAGCCTACCTATTATCTTCCTTTTCCCCTTCAAGTTTATTCATAACAGGTTATTATCATTCCCCATTCATTCCAATTCTTTTATTGTTGTAACTTTCCTTCATTTCCATTAGTTACAATCAATGCCATTTATTTCTATCCATTTATGTACATATATTCATATATATGTTTATGCACCAGACCTCTCACATTAAGCCGACCACTTATGGATGCTGGATATGTCGGGCGGTTCAAGGCAGATTTCTATCATAAGTTGGACTTAACCTCAATTTAGCACCGTTATATATATTCTTACACACCAAACCCCGCACATTAAATTAACCACTTGTGGATGCTGGATTTGCCGGGCGGTTCTAGGCAGACTTCTACGATAAGTTGAATTTAACCTCGTGTCTAAGTGCGGTTATAACTTTTCTTTTTCCTATAAATCTAGGCATATTCATATTCCAAATTTTCTGAAATTCTTATTTACAATCTTTTGGCACAATAATGTTTATAACAAATGTTCGTTGTAAATTTCATAATTACAATGTTAACAGAATTTCCGAATTCAAACATGTGATTAATGGAAACAGGCTCTTATATAACGCCAACAGATTAAAAAGGTTAAGTATTACAGGTTAATAGGTTCATATAACCCTAATATATTTATTTAACCCCACAAATTCAACAGGTTTACTTAACCCCGTAGATTTAACAAATTCCACAGTTTACTTATAGTTTAATTAACATGTTCAACTTAATTTTGAATCAAGATTACAGATTTACATGTTCGTACGACCCCAAATTTCCAGTCATATTCCACAGTACTAATTTCAACAGATTTCAGTAGGCTTACAGTTCAATAGATTAATCATTTCAACATATTACAATAGGTTAAACATTTCAGCAGATTTATTATTCATATTAACGAGGAATGCCAAATGATAAATATACCGTTATCAAAAAGGCATAACTTAAATCCACTCACCTAAGTGCTTTCCAATTCATGAATATGGTCCAGACCTAGCAGTCCATGGCTCTCCTAAGTGGATCTAGAATATAGTAGTCATGGATTCACAATACTCATAATAAAATAAAAAGGGAAGAAAGAAGAGAAATTTAAATTGACCAGATCCAAGAATTTGCCTTACTTCGAACAGAATTCTGAACACCCATTTGCAGATATACATTCTTTTCTTCCAAATCTTGAATCAGAATTTCCTTAGACTAATTATTTTATTTTCTAAAGAGATTTAAGGAGAAAGAAGAATGGCATAGTCTAGACATCCTCTCAGAAAATATGAAATTTAGGCTAGGCTTTACTAGCCTAGGTGTTCAAGATCTTATCGTACACGCAGCACTGAGTCAGCAACAAATGTGGTTAGAAAAACAGTCCTAATTCATCAAATGAATATGCCCGAATCAGGGGTGCTCCGACCCGCATACCCCTCTGGATCGACCTTAGGGTCGACCCAGCCCCCTTGGGTCGACCCAAGCAAGCGTGGGTCAACCAACTTGGGTCCAACGAGCAAAAATCGGGCAAGGTATTTGCATGGTAACGTTTATTGATTAAAAATTGATTAATTTCTTATTATACCTCCTTTAATTTATTTACATATAAACTCCTTATATGTATACAAAACTTCTAATGCCCATTTTACACAAATATATATACATATATACACACAACTTTTATTTCATTTTCAAAATTCAAACGACGTTATGCCGTTATTTAATTCTTACCAGATTTCTTTGATTGCAGCCTTATTTTGAACTTCTCTCTCTTGTGTGTGTGTATATATATATATATTTGCACATATACATGCATATACTTACATATCCATGTATACGTATTTTTGTCCTTTCTTATATGTATAATTTTCCTTATATGTGCATATATACCTATTTTCTCCTTAGAGCATGCATTATTTTAGTCGTTCCCATAAAAAAAATATGGCGTCGGCGGGAATCGAACTCGCGCCACTCTCTTGAAAGTCACATGCTCTTACCAACCGGACAACATAGGCTTTTGTTAACAAGACTAAAAACAATGGTGGTCATTGTTCTTTTTCTTTTACTTTCTTGTCATGCTTGTTACAATATTTCGTTAAAGGTATCTCTTTCATCTTAAATTTGTTTTCTGCAATCCATAGGTCTACATTGACCAGAAAATCGCCATGGACGCAATGATGCTAATCCCGTGACCAAATTCTAGAAGCTATTCAAATTTTATTTTACTTAGTTAAAAATGCAGGGTGTTACATTCTCTCACCCTTAGGAAATTTCGTCCCCGAAATTTGGTAAGGGTAAAATCAATTAATTTCTCACATAAATCACAACCATCATGTGTGCATCCAGTTTTGCAGCCATTTGTGTACTAGTACAAAGTGTAATTAAACAAAATAATACATGAATGAAATGAATGCCTAAGCGGTACCTCCTATATGAATGCAATTTTTTTAAAAATCTATTTGAATCCTAAATATTCTTGCAGTTTCTATATGAATGCAACATTTGAAAATCAAAATACATTTGCATCTAAATTTCCCACACTATTGCAGAGTAAGAGTGCAGTTCATCCAATTGTTGCATCCAAAATCCTACCAACAATCTTTATTTTTTGAATTTTAGGAAAATCTAATTTTCTAAATTCTATTTCTTATGTTATAAAAAGGTACAAAATGAAAAGCTTCACATCCTCCGCTTTTCTTTTAGTCACCTTTTTGTATCCGTACTTGGATTTTATGTAACTATTATAAAGATTCCCCATTTTCCTATCCAAGCACATCCCACATAAGAAAAATTTCTTTATTACAGATTTTCTTTTTTAACTTATCTTGGAAAAATTTACTCTTATTCACCTTTTCTCAGAATTTTCCAATTTTCTTTAATTGTCTTGTTGTTGCTTTACTGAATTTGTTGTTTCCTTTTTAGTTGTACCATTACTCTTTTCTTAGCTTATTTAACTTAATCCTCTGATCTAAGTTTAGTTTCAAATAAGACTTCTAGTCCTTCAACTAAAATAGGAAAACAAATGCTCTACACAGCTATGACTAAGGGCCAAGAATCTCAGGAATATGTCCCCCTTAGATAGAAAAGTTCAAACCACGGGATCTATAACAGGTTTAGGTGTTACCCTGACTGCCCAACAGGAGCAAAATAACAGAACGATCCCAACAGAAATGTAATAATGGGTTTTACCCCTAACAGGAAAATTAGCAACATGATCTAAACACTTGCTTGCCCTTTACTATCTAGTAGTCACCACTAGTCCTAACTGTGTACCAATGATCATTTTCAAGCAATACCCTAGGCTTCTTAATGCTTACGCATTCTACGGGAACTTACCATTATTCCAGGATAATTCTCGCTATCTTCTTCATAGCCTCAAAACTTTTCTCGTCTTCCTTAGGCACTAATCTTTACTTACTCCATACTTTTTAAAACATAATTTGGCCTTTTCATTTCACTTTTCTTCCAAAAGTTAAAAATATCAAAACTTTATTTTTCCTTACCAAAGCTTACTTTTGCCAAACCATAAAACATGTCATTTTATTAAAAAAATGTAAATCATTTTTTTTCAAATCACAAAAACTATAGTAGATAAGGACAACTATTTCTCAATCAGTTTTACAACTTGTTCTTGCCTGTAAGGTCAGTTTAGTTACAAGGTGCAAACATCTGCTCTGTTCTTAATTTCTACAACTTATTTTGTCCACCCAACAAACTTTTATGTTAAAACAATTTACCAAAAATGATTGTCAAAAGAATAGAGATTTCAAAACTTGCTTTACTGAAAATTCTAGTTTTCAACAAACTGCAACATCAAAATGCAACCTTTTACCGTAAGAGTTTATTTTAGACCAAAATTTCACAAAAAATCACCATTTCCAAAATACAACCCTTTTTTCTTCAGAACCCAATATGTACTTCTTTTCATATTTTTAAAACTGTAACTTAAGATCAAATCTTGAAATAACCATAAACCATCTTCCAAAAGCTTTTACAATTTCAAGTTCTCAAAAGTTAAAAAAAAATGGGGTTAGACTCAAAGTAGATTTCCAACTTACCTAGGCTTTCCTAGACACTCCCACAAAGTCAATTCTCTCATCTATATATATTCATAATCCATTTTTTCTCTTTTTAACCTTTTCTAATATATATGGTTTTACTGCCAAACCCACTTACCTGAAATCCTAACATATGGGATTCGCCTTTCTTCCGTGCAAAGTATATTGTACACTTCCCACCCAAATTACCTAAGGGTCTCAAATTTCCATATTCATTCCTTTAGTGTACAAAACAAATATCCCAATTCCCGACATATTATGCTCTTTCTATTTAGTGGGTTACTCTATGGATCTAGGTATATATATATATATAATATTTATATTTTAAAAATACAAATATGTTCACTTATTATCTATACAAGAATCCTAAACCTAAGCTCTGATACCATATGTAACAACCCGAATTCCGAAAGACCGATTTTTTTCTTCAAAATTCTAGTCTATCGAAACCTGTGTTGGTTTGTCTGGTATCCTGCAGAAAAGACAGAGATAATAAACATATCAGAGCTCAAAAAACATCTCACAGCGGAATGGAATAAAAGATAATACAATATAATAAAAATATAGCCTTACCCAGATAATAATATTGCCTAAACAATATCCAAAAATATCATATCTCTGCCACAAATCAAACCTACAAGTATGTTACGAGGAGGGGGTCAGAACAAAAGTTCTTGTGACTGTATTTAAACTACACATTTTGGATAACCCTACATATACTGTTCAGTTACATTTTTTTATTCATTTGATTACTTGGGTTAACAACACTCAAGGTTTACACACACTTCGTACCCATCTACTTCCCAGTGGATTAACCTAATACAAAATACATGTAGCTACCCTCAACCTTAAGGTACACCCCAGGGTACCCAACTCGCACGGTCTCCGCCGTAACGCCACATAAATATACACAGTCCCTCATCCTATGCCTGAACTACATATGAATCTCTGCATAACCATGCTACGTTCCGCATAGAACCGCCATCGCCATGCTACGTAAGCGTATGGTCTGCCACCTTCGATCGAATCAGATCCTATCACATAGTAATGCCCTAAGGTCTACGATACACCAACAGAGCAGACATGCATGTATCTAGACTTTCTCACATACGTATCGTCATACGTACCCGATGCCTTAACCTTTACAATATATCAATTGGAAACAGTATGAATGTATCCGCACTACTATCTATTGTGCACCAAGTTCCATAACAGGGATGTATTAGAAACACAAAACTCAGTCGGGAGCTTTTTCAGATATCTGTATACACATATGCTATGGTTTGCATTTTCAGTGGCTATGGTCTCACCAGACCCCTCCCTCAACTAGTGAAAGACAAACATAATTGAGAGATGTTACGTGGCCCAGAACAATAATAAACAACGTCCTAATTGGTCTGTCCCACAACCAATGCCTTGATAGTGAAAGGTTTGTGGTTTGTAGGTTTAGCTCCCTGTCTTTCCGCTATCGCATCATGCTGACTGTCGATGCCTGGTACCAGATGACTACTATCAAACACATGGTTGGACCTGCCAAAAGGAAAATAGATAAAATGGTCATAACCCGCCTAGTCACAAGGCAACCAGATCCTCGAATCACCTATGCCACCCTACAATCTTCTGACTGCCCCCTATTGTGGCAGTCAAGGTATACATACCAGGTTGTAACGCGCTGACATAACCTCTGCGAGCACAGTCTAAACACTGTCACTGCACAGAGAACTACCAGGAGTACCCTCCACGTCCCAGGAAGCTGCGTGCTTCCCCTTCCAGTCCTTTGGATCTAGCAGAACAACAGGTCGAACAAGCAGAGTAATCAGATGGACGTGTGCTCCCCTCATGCCTCATGACACCACGATGATCTACCCCCATTGGGTTATTTACCTTTTGACGTACGAAATGGTCTAAGCGCCTCCGCTTGATGTGTTAACACATCCTATGTCTAAACATTTAATTACACGCTTGCGCTACCTCATCAGATTTCCAATTAACTTGGTTATTTTAAATTGTACTAATTTCTTAATCAAGTTACCAAGTTCCTCTTGCTTATTAATTTCAGTTATATAACTTAACTTATTTAAGTTCATTAATAAGCCTTCAACAAGTTATTCTTATCAGCAGATTTCAGATTTTAAGTTTACAGATAACATGTTCTTCTTATCAGCAGGATTCAGATTTCAGGTTTTCAGATTACTTAATTTATAATTAAGTACAACTAATCTTATTACATAAGTTATCTTATCTTCTCTATAATTTATTATAACCTAAGTTTTAACTTCCACTTGTACCTAGGACAAGCCTACCTATTTTATTCCATTTCTCCTTCAAGTTTATTCATAATAGGTTACTATCATTCCCCAATCATTCCAATTCTTTTACTATTGTAACTTTCCTTCATTCCCATTAGTTACAATCAATGCCATTTATTTCTATCCATTTATATATATATACATATATATATATATATATATATCCATATATATGTTTATGCACCGACCTCTCACATTAAGCCGACCACTTCTGGATGCTGGATTTGTCGGGCAGTTCAGGGCAGACTTCTACCAACAGTTGGACATAACCTCGGTTTTAGCACCGTTATATGTATGCTTATGCACCATACCCCTCACATTAAATTAACCACTTGTCGATGCTGGACTTGCCGGGCGGTTCCAGGCAGACTTCTACCACGAATTGAATTTAACCTCGTGTCTAAGTGTGGTTACAACTTTTCTATTTACTGTAAATGTAGGCATTTCATTCTTCCAATTTTTCTGAAATTCTTATTTACAATCTTTTGGAACAATAATGTTCTTAACAAATGTTCATTGTAAATTTCATAATTACAGTGTTCACGGAAATTCCCAATTCAGACAGGTGATTTATGGAAATAGGATTTTATATAATGCCAACAGGTTAAACATGTCATGTATTATAGGTTAACAGGTTCATATAACACCAACAGATTAAACTTATTTACTTAACCCCACAAATTAAATAGGTTTACTTAACCCTACAAATTTAACAAATTCCACGGGTTACTTACATTTTCATTAACATGCTCCATTTAATCTTGAATCAAGCTTACAGATATACATGTTCATAAAACCCTAATTTCCAGTCATATTCCACATTACTAATTTCAACAGATGTTAGCAGGTTTACAGTTCAGCAGATTAATAATTTCAACATATTACAATAGGTTAAACATTTCAGCCGATTTATTATTCATAATAACGGGGAATGTTAAACGATAAATATACCATTATCAAAACGGCATAACTTGAATCCACTCACCTAAATGCTTTCCAATTCATGAATCTGGTCCAAAACTAGCGTTCCATGGCTCTCCTAACCGGATCTAGAATCTAGTTAACCGTGGATTCACAATTCTTAGACTAAAGAAAAAGAGAAGAAAAAGGAGAAATTTAAATTGACCAAATCCAAGAATTTACCTTACCTCGAACAAAATTCTGAACATCCATTTGCAGATATACATTCTTTCCTCTAGATCTTGAACCAAAATTTCCTTAGGTTAATTATTCTATTTTCTGAAGAGATTTGAGGAGGAAGAAGAATGGTAGAATCTAGACATCCTCTCAGAAAATATGAGATTTAGGCTAGGCTCTACTAGCCTGTTTATAGGTGTTCAAGATCTTATCGAATACGCAACGCTGAATCAGCAACGAATGTGGTTAGAAAAATAGTCCAGATTCGTCAAATTAATTTGCCCGGATCTGGGGTGGGTCGACCCACAAGTACCCCTGGGTCGACACTAAGGTCTACCCAAGCAAGCGTGCATCAACCCACTTGGGACCAACGAGCAGAAATGGGATGCAATGTTTATATGTTAACGTTTATTGATTAAGCATTGATTAATTTCTTATTATACCTCCTTTAATTTATTTACATATGAACTCCTTATATGTGTACAAAACTTCTAATTCCCATTTTACATGTATATATATATATGCACAACTTTTATTTCATTTTCAAAATTTAAACGGTGTTATGTTGTTATTTAATTCGTACCAGATTTCATTGATTGCGGCCTTATTTTAAACTTCTCTCTTGCATGTGTGTGCATATATATATATATAGCACATATATATGCACATACTTACATATCCATGTATACATATATTTTTGTTCTTCCTTATATGTACAAATTTTCTTATATGTGCATATATACCTATTTTCTCCTTAGAACATGTATTATTTTAGCCGTTCCCCTAAAACAAAAATATGGCACTGGCCAGAATCGAACTTGTGCCACTCTCTTGAAAGTCACATGCTCTTACCAACCGGACTATATAGGATTTTGTTATCCGTACTAAAAACAATGGTGGTCATTATTCTTTTGCTATTACTTTCTTTTCATGCTTGTTACAATATTTCATTAAAGGTATCTCTTTCATCTTAAATCGATTTTCTGCAATCCCTAGGTCTAAATTGACCAGAAAATCGCCATGGACGCAATGATGCTACTCTCGTGACCAAATTCTGGAAGCTCTTCAAATTTGATTTTTTTTACTTAATTAAAATGTGAGGTGTTACATGGGTCATTGGTTCCTGTAAGGAATTAAACACTATGAGAAAAATGATTTTTTGTTGCAAAAATCAGCGGTGTTTATTAGCAAATGCAGGAATGGATGTTTTCACTCACCCTTTAGTGCGACAAAAAAAACACTTTCCCACCTAAGAAAAAGTAGTGCGCATGGTCCCAATTAAACGTGACCACATATTTTCTAATCCTCTCATGCTCATACTTACAATTTTTTAACCCTACTTCCCTCCCCCCCCCCCCCCAAATCACTCGAGCAAATGAATTTCGTCACATCGTCAACTCCGTCTACTCCACTCAACAACTAAAGCCGGCGAAAATCTCCCATTCTTAACTTTGATGTGCCCTAATCCTTGGGTTTCAATTTCAGCATACCCTAATTTAATCCATCAGCTAGATTTATTCGTCTTTATTTCATCTTGTAGACCTATTATCGAAACTTTTAAAGGTTTGTGTAATAACTTGATTTAGATGAATGTTTAACCCACTGGTTATTTTCCGTTTTCGACGGCTTGTCTTATTCTAACCTTGATTCGGGATGTGCTTTATAGCTAAATGATTATTACTTCAAATTTGGATCTGGTTGGAAATTTTTGCTTTTAATTTGCAACCCTGGATATATGTATGTGCCACCAATCCATAGTTTTTCTATTATTGCACTCGTGGTCACAGAATTGAATTTAGACCAAAGAAGGAAAAGGATGTGGTTGGTTTTCACTGATTTTACAAAAATATTTAGTTCCACACTTCAATGTTCAATGTTTGGTACTTTTGGCATATTAAGTTTCTTTTTTCTTCGTTACTATAAGAAATTATAAATTTGTAATGTTAGCGAAAGCCATCTTGAATATAAAACTGCAGTGTAATTAATAAAATTTAATTGGTTATTTTCCAGATATATTTTAAACACAGAGTAATGCCTTTTAAGAGATTTATGTTTTCACAAAAATATAACTGCTTTGTAAAATTTATGACAGATGCTATGCAAAACTTGTGCATCATGATACCAGTACACATTGATAGTTGATTGTAATACTTGTGCCATCTCTATATTATTGAATTGTAGTTAACTGTTTTTTGTCTTATGGAAAGTTCTTCATTTATAACAGTTATTTAGGTGAAATCGTGTGTCCATCATTTCCAATCTCATATGATGCATTGTTCCTTTCTTTACATTGATATAATTTAAATTTGTTTTATATAAAGGGAGCTTGATATTAATGTATATCGCAAAACAGCCTTACATGAAGCCATCTTCAACATCTTTTAAAATGGGAGATATTTTAAAAATTAAGATGATGAGAAAAGAAGCTTACCGTGTTTGGTGTGTCAGAGGTATGATTTATTTTACGCCAATCTCGCAAATTTGTTGGTGTTGACGATATTTTGAAGACAATCACTTAATATATTTCTAAGTTTCTGTTTGGTACTGATAAATTCTTACATATATGTGGAAAAGGTAGAATATCATGTCAAAAATATGAAGTAAATCTATTGTTTATATTAGAGTATTATCTGTTTTATTTCAAGGAACATATATGTTAAGTTTCTTATGATCAAAACTTACCTTTTATATAAAATAGAGAAATATTATTATCAGCCTTCGCAAATATAGCTAATCTATACATGTAAACTGTTCTTATTTCCTATGGGACCAACATATTTTTGTTATGTTACATATTGTTAAATAATTGTTCTCAAAGGACAAGACCTTCAAATATCATAAGTTAGGTATAGTGTTAACGATATTTTTCGTCAACACCATAGATGGGTCAACAGGGGCAAATCTAAAGGGAATTAGGCTGATTGACTTACTTTTCCGATCAATTTAGGTGTCTACTTTAGATACTGATGCTCAGAGGGGCAGGGTCGCTGTGTACTATCAGGTTGGATCTAAATTCAGTGAGTATGTTTTACCATTGAAGGAAATTTAGGGGTGAATACCCATGCTTATCTAGAGAACGAATGGTGAACTGCAGCAGCTATTTAGAGGAATAATAATACAAACAGAGTAATTTTCATATAAGAAGATATCCTTTTTATTGATCTTTCATTGGGAGTACATGGATGCAATAGAGAGAATTCCTCAATTAATCTCAGCTCTCAGCTTATTTTCTCAAGAGTATAAATGTAGAAAAAGGAAAAAATTCCCTCATAAGTGCAACTCCGGGGGTCAAATTTATAGTGGTTCAGTGCTCCTTTCACTGATGGGCTATTGGGCCCCTAGGGAAATTCGCCGGCTGCTTCCTCCTAAGTTTTGGGCGCTTGCCTTTCGGTCGTCCTTGGAGTATCAATTATGGTCTTTGGATGATATTTGAGTCTTTGGTAACAGCTCCCAAATACAGGCTCTCGGATGTAAGCTCTCGGATGTAGGCCTCCGGCTTTATTGTGAATACTTAGAGAGGCCTGCCCTCATGATGTATGTTGATAACTGCTGGTTCGAAGCCGCCATGGGTTTCGGTACTAAGTAAATTAGTACTGGTAGCCTGTGTATCCGCTTGGGTCTTGGTTAGCCTTTCGGTGGGGCTTTTGTGGTAGCCTGTATTCCCGGGGATGGCTTCTGACATCCTTTCTATTATTTGTGAATTCGTCCTTTCAGTATTCGTGTAGTAGGCGCTCCGAAAGTTGGTCCTGGATGGTCTTTGCATTCCCTCGGTTTAGTACCTTCGATGCTTTCATCTTTTGATGTATTGGTATTTTGGATAGGTCATCATCGAAGATTCATCTATCGGATTTATTGCTTTCGACTTACTTGGTTTTGGGTTAGGATGATTCTTCGCCACAGAATTCTTTTGTCAGACCGATGCTGCTTGGAGAGTTTCTTGTCGGATTGACCCTGGCGGATAAATTCTGCCAGTTACACCCTGTAGCTTTCATGATCCTTTTCCCTAGGAGGGTTCCAGTTGGTGCATCTTTTCGTGTTATTCTTTCTTACTCTTAGCCCTTCCTAATGTTGGTTCACACTTTCTGTTGAGCCTTTGGGAAGTCTTTAGTTGTATGATACCTCTTACTGCCAGCTCGCTTCATTGTTAATTTTGGTAGTAACATTTACCCCCCTAGTGAAGGGGTATTTTCGACTTTACAAGTCAAACTTTTGTCTTTTCTTCGGAGTGTTATTCCTGTGTCTCCTTCCTTCCTTCAATCGGGCGCGTTGATCGGTCTCCTGTTGAGTGGTCTAGATTGCCTCTAGAACTTGAATACAAATTCTACTTTCTTTTACCCTCGGATAGTATTTCCACTTTCTCGTATGAATCCTGTTCGTGGATCCAGTCTCAGGCGTGCAACTGAGAGGCAAGGTAGATCTTTTTCTCTTTCTCTCTCCTCCTTTCTCTACATAGAATTACACTGAAGCAAGATTATTGTTCATCGAAATCTTTCGAATTATTTTCCTAGGATTTCAGCTCTATCTGATATTAAGTTTTTTCTGCTCGAATTCTAATTACCGATTTAGATCATGCTTTGAGTCGGGAATTGATAATTCTAATGTGGATTGAACTCTCATTAATCATCTGAAATGATAATTAATGGCGACCCTCTATGAAGTCATACCCATCCCTGTTCATTACGGAGGATTTGGGAAATAAAGTCCGTGTAAACAAAAAATGCGTAACAGAAGGTAACTCAACATGCTGACATCAATATTCCTAGCTAGGATTGTTATCCCATAGGATAATGAAATTCCAAGTCTCTTGTATGCCTATGTGTTGTTTGTGTATAATCATCAAATAGAAATTAAATTAAAATACATGCTTATGTTATGGTATCACCTGACAGGACTATACATGAGTTCACACGAATTGGCGATTCCATTCCAAATAAGTCCGGATTTTGTTTGACGGAGGAGGAGCTTGGAGTAAAGGAATCCCAAGGGAGCAATGTTATAAGTAAAATCCCAGGTGTATTGAACCAACATTTTAAACTGTTATTCTTGAACTTTCCTTACAGGCATGTCCCTTCATTTTTGGAACAATATCTTCTAGAACAACCTTCTCTCCCTTGTTCTGCGTTTCTTGAAGATGGTTCATCCCGCCCCTTCGTGGTTTCTTCTCCTCATGAATTTTTGCATAGGAAGAGATCTGCTTCAGTTTTCAACAGCGATCCCTTTTGGGATCATAGAAGGGCAAATTCTGTTTCACGTTCTTCTGGAGGTGAAATTGTTGAGTCACCTTGTCGTCGGCTACTACATGCACCTCTCGTACTTTCCTCTGGAGGTTTTTCGTAATGTCTGCCCGTCCTCTGCAGAGACCATTGGAAGTGATTTTGTTACCGGTTTCCTAAGATCTGATTCTTAGGGAGACTCGAATTTAAGAGAGCATGATCCTTCCTTTTCCCTTTATCGGTTGTGCGACCCCGTGGGTCCCTCTTTTCAGGCCTTGGACTTTGATACAATTATTGGATTTGTTTTACCCTCTATTAATGTCTCTGATGTTCCAAAACTTGCTTCTAAAGGATGGTTTGCATTTTGCCTCAACTTCGTTAAACGACAACTTTTGGTTCGTATTTTTATTCCCCTGTGGTTCCTCATTCGCCTTATTAGTGTAATGACTAACATCGTATCGTTCTTGCCACCCTCTTTTTTTTAGATATCCAAGAATTGGTATGTTGCTAGCTCTACAACTACCTCCCTATTCCAGGATAAGGAAGAACTCCAGGGGGAGAAGGCCATATTAGAGTCTAAGTTCCACGATCTAACCTTCGCGAAGAGTAGCAACAAAGAGGTTTGTAGTCGATTGAAGGAGTCCTTTGAGAGGGAAAGGGCTGCCAATAGTTCCTTAACTACTGAAGTTTCGGCCTTTAGGTGTGAGCGGTGGGATATGCAAATGAAGCATGCGGGAAGACTGAAAGCAAGGGAAGCAACTCTTTTTGATGCCAGATGGATAATTTATGAAGCTCAGGATCATACTTCTTTATTCCTGAAAGTGTATTTCCCATATATGATGTCTAATTGTTATGAAAAGGTTCTCCTCTTAGTTTATCGTGATAACTATGGCAAGTTCCCTGACTTGGACCTTCCTTCTCTTCCTTCATCCCTCCAAAACAAGATCTTGAGGGGTGTTATTGCTTTAGATCAGGGTACTGGGGTTTTTGAAGAAAAGAAAGCGAAGATTGAGGATCTTTTGTTTGCCAAACACATGTTCAACTGCTCATCGTCTGCGGATGATGAAAATCTGATCTTGCATAAAGAAGGTGGTAATGTTGGCAACTCACGTGGAGATGATGGATTTGCGGAAGGGGTAAATCCTTTGGAGCTTGATGAGAGAGAGCAGGCGATGCACATAGCCTCCCTCATTCTCCAGGTATAAATTCCAACTTCTGAATTCTTTCCTTACTTGTACAAGTTGACCTTTGATGAATTGTTCTTGTGGTGGTGGGACTTCTGTCCTTGCTGATCACCCCTCCCTCTTTTTTTTCAAGGATGACCTTCATTCTCTCTCTAAGATAAAGAGGGAATTTCTCACAAAGTCCCCTTTTAAATCTGGTAGGGAACGCTTCTTGAAAGAACTCAAGCATATTTATATGAAGTACCCTCTGTTGTCTTTCAACTTCTTGGGAAATGACAGGGAGATAATATTAAAGAAACTCAGGAGTCATCATGCAAAGTTAGTATGTAACATAAAGGAAAATAATACTAGTGGAAGAAGATAAATTGTTGAATTCTCTTTTTTTTACAACAATGCGTATGAATGTTAATTTTATTCGTTTTTACCTCCTTTTGTCGCGTGCTTTTCCCGAGTTCAAATAATGATGTCTTATGGTAATAAATATCGCAAAAGATAGTGTATCTGCTTATTTAAATAGGAAGATTTACCTGGAGACACTTCCTCTTTCGTAGATAGAGGTGCTTTGCTTACTTTGCGTTTTGGGAGATTTTTCGGGTAATTCTCCTACCAACATTGGTGGCGGATGTGCCCTGTCCGGGGAACGATTTTCTCAAGTTTGGTGGAACAATTAAGTGTGCTAGAGACTCAAATAAGGAAAAAGGATAGGGACATCCTTGAGGTAAAGACGGGTATAAAAATGAACGCTTCTTTCAATTTTGTTAAAGAAAGGGATGAGCTGCAGCGTCAAGTTATGTACTTAGAGGCGAGATGCAAAGGCATACTAGTAAAACACAAAGAATGGGAGATTGTATTTGGATGCGCTCTTGGGGTCTCTTCCGCTAAAATGTCGCGGGCTTCGACAGAATCAGTTTCTTCAGAATTTGAGATTAGGGACCTTCCCCGTAAATGGATCGTTCTTTTGCTGCCAGGTGGCATATACGGGTTAAGGCAAGCATGAGAAGTCTTTATGCCAGGAAGGAGATTGAGGGTAGCTCTCGTCGTGCCAACTTCTATACCTCCAAACTTAAGCAATTGCAAAAGGAGAAATAGTTCTTGCGCGCTGATGCTTTCGACCTGAGGAAGGAGAACAAAATCCTCCGCGTGATGGGCTAGGCTTTCAACAAAACTTCAAAGTGGCAACTTAAACCTTTGGATGACCCTTGCGTGGTTATGGAAAAGGTGCAAAAGGTCGACAATCTTTTGCATGCTGCGATTCATCATTCTTCCACTTCTTCCTAGTTCCATGATAGAGCGCATCATATCGGGGGTTGGTCTATTGCTCATATGGATTTGTTGTGTCGGGGCATGTTTTCTTTCTCTTTCACTTTTTTTTAAAATGAAGTGTTTTCATTTCTCAAACTTTCTCATAAGCAACTATGTAATGCGTGAAGTACCTTGTATTTTGCCAATGGAGTGTAGCATTTTGTATAAACAACGCACATGAATAAGGGTAGGACCTATAATGATGTGAATGTCTATGTAATTATGTATTTCGATCTAAATGCTTTCCCTTTAGCCATTGTTATATCGTGACAAGTTGCAGAATGCTATGTTGGGAGTCTGTCTTGTGGTCTTTTAAACAGTGTCCCGTACTATTTTTGTGATTAGCAGTACTATAATGCGTTCAATCATAAAGGATCCAAAATGCTCTCTCATGTTTTCTGTGTTAGTGCGAATATTTGGTACGCTCGTGTAAATCAAAGCTACTCTTCTGAGCACAAATGACAAATGAGAAGGGCTACCGGTGTGTGCTTAATAATGGTAGAAATGAGCTCTCGAGCCAGATATGGATCGGGATGAGGATTGACTAGTTTATCCCTGTCCAGCTCTAAGAATTTGAACTGAACCAGATCCGGACGCCTTGTATTGAGACCGGGGCTCTATATCCGATCGTGATTTGCATCATGGTTCGATGTCAATACGGAGTTGGATTGCTTGTTCCAACATTTGTAAAGAACTGGGTTGACCCTGATTCGAGTATATATATATAAAACCGGAACCTCCTTAGGTATTTGTGGAGAGCCAAATCGACCCAGATTCGGGTATTAACATAGATGACCGGAACCTCCTTCGGTATTTATGCAGAGCCAAATCGACCCAGATTCGGGTATTAGCATAGATGTTTGGAACCTCCTCCGGCATTGGTGAAGGGCCAAATCGACCTAGATTCGGGCATTAGCATTAAAGACCGTAACCCCCTCCGGTATTGGTGGAGAACCAAATCGACCCAGATTCGATTATTAGCATAGAAGACCGGAACCCCCTCCAGTATTGGTGAAGAGCCGAATCGACCCTGATTCGGGCACTAGCATTGAAGACCAAAACCCCCTCCGGTATTAGTGGAGAGCCGAATTGACCCAGATCTGGGTATTAGCATAGAAGACCGGAACCCCTCCGGTATTTGTGAAGAGAAAAATCGACCCAGATTCGGGAATTTAAAGGTTAAAAATCAGGAACCCTTCCAGTATTAAAGTAGAGCCAATCCACCCAGATTAGGATATTTAAAGTTTGAAGACCGAGAACCCTTCCGGCATCAATGAAGTGGTTATCCCCTTCGGTTTTGATTTAGGAAGCAAAGGTTGTACATGCTTCTTGAGCCTTCCTTGGGCTTTTGATGTCAAAGGAGAGGATGTACGTTCCTTTGTGCTCTTTGATTGCCACTCTCTGGGCTCGTGTGTCCGGAGCTCTTGGCTAGCTTATTTACAAGAAGGGCCCAAGGACTTACCCGACCTTCCTCCAGGAGGCTCCTTATCCTTACCATTGTAAGCGATGATAAGGTCTTAGAAACTTATATGGGTCAATCGTAGACAAATAACTAAGGTTTACTCTTTTTATGCTCTATATGGACCATCGTAGGTTCTGATAGAGACTTACACACCCCCCTCCGAGGGATGCCCTATCCTGATCATCGTAGGCGATTATAGGGGTTTTCGTTCCCTTCTGCGGGTAACATAGAACATAAGTAGAGGTAGGACGTGCTCTTTTGAGATCAGAGGTAGGACGTGCTTAGTTCTAGCAGAGGCAGGACATACTCTTCTACGAGCAGAGGCAGGGTGTGATAATTTTAGATGCATCAATACGACCATTTCCAGTGTGAAACGATGGCTTATGCTATTGATGCTTTAACCCTGCACCCTCTGGTTTGGGCATGGAGAAAGACTAACACACCATCCCCCTCTGGGGGATGTCTCGCCCCGGCTAAGTTGGCAATGATGAGGGATTTAATCTGTTTGTAATTGGGCCTCTTTTCGGTTTTCGTTTAAATTCTGAGAGATGAGTGCTCTGTACTCTGGCACATATTTATTAATCCTTTTCCTAAGGATTTTCCCGAATTCATCTTGATTTTTTAATAAACTCTCGTAATTGGCCTTGGATGATAAATCTAACGATGGTTTCCTCGAGAGTTCTACAGTGATTAGTCTCATGTCCATTCATCAAGTGGTAATAGCAGTAAGGTCCTCCTGTTTTCCTTTCATATTTGGGCCTCTTCTTTGCGAATGGCCAATAGTTGAGTTCGTGTTTGGTTAGAAAGTAAATGTTTTCCATTGAAGTAATGAGGCAGAATCCTTGGAGTATTTTCAGAGCACGTTCTCCTCTTTGCTGCCGGGATCTAATCCTCCTGCGACTCAGCCTAGCTGTGATGCCTATACTTTCGTTCTTCCCTTCCAAAACATATTGGAATTAGGGTGATATCTCTTCGGACCATTTGTTGGCGAAAATGGTTGAAATCGTCTATAATTTTCCACTCGAGTGTTGTTCCCTTAACTTGCCTATAGAGAGCGTTCATTAGGTGAAAGAGAACGCTAGTATCCCCTGATGTAGATCCACTAGGTGGGAGCGCTATAGTTTGTCCTGTGTGGGAAAGGTTGTTATCCCTAATATAGCAAGCATGTAGCTTCATTTTTCTTTTCTACTTTAACACCTGCAAGGCTTCTGCTCTTAGCCTTCGTTCCTCCATCACCCTGGTGTTAGTGGTGTTTGACGTATCCACTCGAGATCTTGAAAACCATTGTCGGGATCTCATACCCATAATTTTGCTTCTTCAAAGCTTAGTCCAATCCGGGATAGAACAACTTAGGTAGATGTGAGTGACTGTTAACCACAAGGTCGAAGGTTCAGGCTCTCCTTCTAGTGCCAAAATGTTAATGATATTTTTCGTCAACAACAGAGATGGTCAACAGGGGCAGATCTAAAGGGGAATCAGGTGGATTGACTTACTTTTCTGATCGATTCAGGCGTCTACTTTAGATACTGACACTCAGATGGGCAGGGTCATTGTGGACTATCAGGTTGGATCTAAATTCAGTGAGTGAGTATGTTTTACCACTCAAGGATATTTAGGGGAGAATACCCATGCTTATCTAGAGAACAAATGGTGAACTACAACAGCTATTTAGACGAATAATAACACACACTTACAGAGTAATTTTTATATAAGAAGATCTCCTTTTTTATTGAACTTTCATTAGGAGTACATGGACGCAACAGAGAGAATTCCTCAATTAATCTCAACTCTTAGCTTATTTTCTCAAGAGTGTAAATGTAGAAAAAGGGGAAAAAATCCCCTCCATAAATGCGACTCCTGGGTTTGTATTTATAATGGTTCAGGGCTCCTTTCGCTGATGGACTATTGGGCCTGTGGGGAACTTCGTTGGCTGCTTTCTCCTAAGTTTAGGGCACCTGCCTTTCGGCCGTCCTTGGAGTATCAGTTATGGTCTTTAGGTGATATTTGAGTCTTTGGTAACAACTCCCAAATATAGGCTCTCGGATGTAAGCTCTCAGATGTAGGCCTCCGGCTTTATCGTGAATACATAGAGAGGTCTGCCCTCATGATGTATATTGATAATTGTCGGTTCGAAGCCGTCATGGGTTTCGATACTAACTAAATTAGTACGAGTAGCCTGTGTATCGGTTTGGGTCTCAGTTAGCCTTTCGGTGTGGATTTTGCGTTAGCTTGGAGTCTCGGGGCATGGCTTCTGACGTCCTTCCTGTTATTTGTGAATTCGTCCATTCGGTATTCGTGCAATAGGCGCTTCGGAAGTTGGTCCTGGATGGTCTTTGCGTTCCCTTGGTTTAGTAGCTTTGATGCTTTCATCTTCTGATATATTGGTATTTTGGACATGTCATCATCGAAGATTCATCTGTCGGATTTATTGTTTCTGACTTGCTTGGTTTCGGGTTAGGATGTGTAACAACCCTGAGTTTTGGGGTAAATTTAAAAAAATTATTTTAACTAATTTTAATGGGTTTTGATATTTAAAATAATTTATTTAAAATAATTTGTTTGAAATAATAATGATTAAAATTTTATTTAAATCGAAGTTAGGATGAATAATTTAATTTTAATTATAAAAGGAGTTAGAAATAGCGCGGTAGTTTGAAAAGTCAAACTTGAACTTTGACTGACCGTACAAGATGCAAAATTTAACGGATTTTAGTGAAACAAAAAAATTAGAATCTATTTAAAAGTATCTTTCTAAAGAATCTGAAAAATTGAAATTTCACGGCAGGAATCAAAAGTTATGCCGAGTTTAAAAGTTAGAAGGTTGCTATGAAATTTATATTTAATATATAAAGGTCAAAAATGCTGCTTTTTGCATACGAAGGAATTTGGACTCGAAACCACTTCCATTGAGTTCAGAATGATGTTTCTGCATTTAAAAAGTATAACCACTTATATATTTTCAGTTTCAGAAATTATTTGTTTAAAAATGTATTTTTAATATTAAATATATACGCCTTGAAAATTGAAATTTTGCAAACGGTCACCAAATTGAACAAAATTAATTTGGTTGGGTTCGTAGCGTCAAAACAAAGCTAAAAATCATTTTTCGGTACATTTTAGAATTAATTTATAATTATAATTGATTTTTCAGTGTAAACGGACAATTTTTTTACTTTAAAAATTCATTAAAAATTCATACGAACTCAAAAATTTACGAAAGCAGTTTCTATAGGTTCGTATTGATTAGGATTAGCTGTGATCCAAATTCCATCGAATTTGGAATCAGTATGTGGTCGTACGGTTTTTAAAACTGCAAAACGGATGTAAATAATTACACTAAAGCTATAATTAAAATGGGCTAAATTACATATGGGCTGAATTAAAGTAACCCCTATATAATATCTCATAGACTAGCCATAACCTAATTCTGAAAACCTAAACATAACCTAGCCTCCATCTTCTTCATCTTCATTACCATGGCCTCCTCCTCAAAAAAAATAAAAAAAAATAAAAATAAAAATAAAAATAAAAAAATCAATCAAAAAATCTTTGCACAAAAGTCCCTGAAACTGAAAAACTTATATCTCCAAATCAGAACCAAATCAACACAAACCCTTTCTGGGTTTTGTTCATCTCTATAAACACTACTTACCACAAAAAATTCAGCACTTATCGTCGCACGGAATCGCCGGAATCTGAGTTTTAACAAAGAAAAGCAATTTTGGATTTTGGTGAATTCCGACCAAACCATCGAGAATTAGGCATTGGCCCAGTTGGAGAAAATGTAGCCAAGACATAAACGAACAACTTTGCCTTTAATCACTTCTTCTGAAAGTCAAAGGAAGGGCACAGAAATCGAGAAAAACCGAACTGAAGCAAAACAGCAAATAAAATTCGAATCGCCAAAATTAAAGAATCAAGGTGAGAAATCTTGTCTATTTTTATATTATATTTTAATTATTGTTCTCGCCTCTGAATCGCTATATGTATATTATTATGCCCTATGGTTATTTAGGATTTATTTGTTTATGTATTTCTGTTGTGTTTGATATATTCGCTTGGGTTGATACGATTAAAATCTCATATTTATTGAGATTCAAATTAATGTTCTAAATTCGCGATGAAATTTATTATTAATCCAGATCCATTATTTCATATCTGATGTTGCGCTGCTATTTATGTCTTTATTTCAGTTATATTATTTCAGTTCTATTATTTCAGTTTTGTCAATGCAATCAAAATCTCATTTTTATTGAGATTTATATACATATATACGAATGGTTCCTTAGAATTTGTATGTTCAAAATTTGCATTTGTGTATGTTGGAAATAGTTAAACCAAATTCATCATATTTGTTTATTGAATTGTTGGGAAGAATTTTTAATGTCTTTCTTTTTGTTCATATTAAAAAGATTATCTTTTTAATATCGCTTTGTTCATATTAAAAAATATCGTTTTGTTAAAATGAAAAGATTGGGTTTTTAACATCATTTTGTTAAAATGAAAAGATTTGATTTTTAGCATCGTGTTGTTATAAATAAAAAGATGACATTTTTTTTTAATGTCGTGTTGTTTATAATAAAAAGATGAAATTTTAATGTCGTTTTGTTTCAAAATAAAAAGAGCAAATTTTAAGCATCGTTTTATTTCAAACATAAGTATCATTTTTGTACGTTATAAAAGAACACATTTTCGTACGTTATAAAAAGAACATATTTTTGTTCGTATTAAAAGAACGTATTTTTGGTTCGTATTAAAAGTACATATTTTTGATGTTAATAAAAGTACATATTTTTGACACTATAAAAGAGCATAATTTGGAAGCAATAAAAAGAACACATTTTTGGTGCGTTAAAAAGAAGATTTTTTTATTTTGTGTTAAAAAGAAGATATTTTAGTGTCAAATTGTTTATGCTAAAAAATGTATTTTTAATGTAAAATAGTTACATTAAAAAGAATGGATTAAAAGTTTATATTTTATTGTCACTTTGTTTTCAATAAAAGATGTGACATTAAAAATTCCATTTTTAATGTAATATTGTTTTCGATAAAAAGAAGCAACATAAAAGATCATAATTTTATTGTTCATTGTTTTCAATAAAAAGATTGTACATTTAAAAATGACATTTTTGATGAAATTTAGATTACGTTGAAAAGGTTATATTCTTATTTTCATTTTGTTTCAATGAAAATATTTTGAAATAAAGATTACACCTTTATTAAATTGTTGTGCATTAAAATGAATAGAAATTTAATACTGCATTTCTATTGGAATTTTGTCACATTTAAAGAAATGAATTAAAGATGGATAAGCATTTACATTATTAATGTAATAAGTTAAATTTTACATTTTTATGTAACTAAGATGAAATGGAAGATTTACATTTTTATTAATGTAATAAAGAAAAGAAAAGGAAAGATTTGATTTCAATGTTATTTATTTACATTAAAAAGAAAAGAATTGAAAGAGAAGTATATTTTTATCAAAATGAATGTTTACACGTAATTTTGTTATGAAATGAAACTATATATTTTAAAGTATGAGATGTAATGATATATATTAATGTATGTAATGTAATGATATATATTAATGTATGTAATGTAATGATATATTTTAGTGTACGAAAGGAAATGATATATTTTAACATATGAATTACATTTATAATGTAATTAATATGATGAGGTATGAATCTTACCTTTATTAATGTAATAAGATATGAATACTTACATATTTATTAATGTAATTTAAATTAGAATGAAAACTTACATTTTTATCAGTGTAATAAGAAAGAAATGAGAAAAATACATTTACAATGTATTAAATAAGAATAAAATATATATTTCAAATTAAAAATACATTTTTTTATGTAATTAAAGATTAAAGTTTTGCATTGAAATTAAAATTACATTTCTTTTATGTAATTAAAGATTAAAGTTTTGCATTGAAAATAAAATTACATTTTTATATGTAATGAAAGAAAAAGAATTTGCATGGTAATAAAATTTCACTTCTATATATGAATGGAAGTATACAAATTTACATTGCAAATTAAAAAGCAAGATTAGACATGTTATGTTAATTACATTTTTAATGTAATTAAAACGGGGATTTTACATTGTAAATTATTACATTTTAATGTAATTAAAAGAATGGATTTTCAATGAAATTATAAGAATGTAATTAAAAGGATAAAAGAATGAAATGCAACGTTGAAATATAATTTAAATTTTATGTAAATAAACAATGAAAGAGGAAAATTTAATTTTTAGGTAAATAAGCAATGAAAAGGAAAATTACATTCAAAATGTAAACTAGAATATAAAGGACATTTTGTTAGGAAATGTAAATTGGAATAAAAAGGATTTTTTGTTAGAAATTGTAAATAAGTATAAAAAGTATAGAAATAAAGATTACATCTTTATTGACCTTTTATATGCAATAAAAAGAAGTAGATAATTAGAGAAGTTTTACATTTTTCTTAGTGTAAATAAGAATTAGAAAAGTTACATTTTTCTTAATGTAATTAAGTTAAAGAACATAAAAATTTCATTTTTATGTAATTAAGTCAATTTCCATGTGAATTAGGTTAAAGGTGAAAAAATTTCATTTATCATGTAAATTAAGATAAAGGAAGAAACTTACATTTTTATGTAATTAAATTAAAGTTTATATTTTCATGTAATTAAGATTTAAAGTAAGAAAAATACATTTTTATGTAATGAAAAGATTAGATTTTGACATTGCAAAATTATTTAATGCAATGTAGATTATATTGAAAAGAAAAGTCACATTTTTAATGTAGATTATATTAAAAAGAAAAGTTTACATTTTTAATGTGAATAAAAATAATGGAATTAAAATGTATATTTTTATCGTCATTTTAGATGCGATAAAAAGAGTAGAAATGAAATGTATATTTTTATCGTCACTTTAGATGCGATAAAAGAATAGAATAAATATTATATATTTTTATCGTCATTTTAGAGGCGGTAAAAAAAGTTACATTTTTCAATGAAAGAAAAATAGGAAGTTGCATTTTTTTATATGTAATTAGAGAAATATAGAATCTTACATTTTTCAATGTAAATAAGGATGAAATAGAAATTATATATTTTTTATATATTTTTTTATATGTAAATAAAAGAATTTACATTTTCCAATGTAAACAAAAGAAATAAAAGAATGATTAGGAATTCACATTTTCCAATGTAAATAGAATATGAAATAAAAGTTACATTTTCAATATAATAATATATTGAAATATAAGTTTACATTTCTCAATGTAAATAAAATAGGAATAGAAATTTACATTTTTTTTATGTAGATAAAAGGATTAGAAATTTTCATTTTAAGGAATGAGTTTTCATTAAAAAGGAATAATGAAACCAAATATACATTTGGTGTAAATTGAAAGATGGAAGAAGAAAAAAATACATTGTTGGATAGCATGTGTATGTGAATTAAAATAAAATAAACAATATTGTGTGACATGTTATACCTCGACATTATATATACAAACAGGGATATTCGATGTTAACAAAATATAGTGAAATGAAATGGATGACGGAATTATATATAAGTATATATATGTGTAAATTATAATTAAAACGAATCGCGCACGGTAGTTCGCGATTCGACAATCGTAACTTTAAATAGTTATAATGAAACATCCGATCGTAGGATTTTTCCAGAACTGAAACCGTTAGGTTCGCCTTGGGAAGATCTTTCCAACGATATGAATTGTGTTAAAATCCAATGGTTAGATTTAGAGAAACTTGTAAAACAAATTTGGGTGAATACAACACCAAGGTCGCCTATTGACATAAAGTGTTGTTAAATAAAATTTAATTATTTTTATATAAATAAAAATAGAGATTAATCGTTATAAATTAATATTAACGATAAGAAATGATTTTAAATTATATATATATACGAGGATCATTTGAAAAGTCCGAGTTCAATCTCATTTCAAATGATTATTCGTCGATCTAAGTCGAAGAGTTGAAGAGGGTGATTGAAGACCGATGATCTTCACGTCGAATGCATGAGTTACCATTGACGCCCATGATTGGAGTAGCTACCCTTAAGGGGCTACAATGGTGGCCGTCCAGACTACTTGTTGATTGTTCGGATATGCGAGGAATAAGGTGCCTCCGGTTTCGTTCAGACCCAGAACGGACTTGAAAATGGATTGTATGTCTGACGTTGTATTCCTTTATACGATATTCGTTGATCTCTGCTAAATATATATCTGTTTGGTGTTTAACACCCTTCTCTAAGACGTACGAGCTTTGAGGTTATATATTGGAAGGAATCAATGGTATGGTATGGATTGACAATGTGGCATGCTAAGATGCAAATGATCAAGGCTTTTGTTGAAAAGCAGGCCTTGTGGTTGATGATCAAAGCACAGCTTGAATAAGCATAGCTTTGTGTATTACGTAGCTTCACGAGTCTCACAACCCAGTTGGAGTCTAAAACAGGAGAAGGGAACGCAGGGAGAGCAGCACGTTTCTTTCTAGCTGGAAGTGGTGTTTGGGTTTTACACGGCTCGGCATCTTACTTATGTGGATGATGGAATGAGGCGCCTCGGATATTAGGTCCTATAGGACCGGGAAACGTGTGTTCAGGAATTGCCAATCCGCAAAATCGTATGTGTGGACCAGCCCTGCACCTTTCCAAGGGTTCATTACGGGGGATCCTGAGACATTAGCCAGAGTGTCTCGAATCAGTTAGGAGCTCCTCCCTAGCCTTGACTCATGATGGAAACCCAATTTCCAATACGACACCATGCGGTTTTGATTGTAGAACTAGTATAGCGACATAGTAGGATGGAATACTATGCCGTCTATGATTGATATATTATGATTGAAATGTTTTTAAAACATATATACACTAATAATAATAATATCAAATCCGTTTTATCGTATCAAGCATCTTTTGACCATTATAAGGTTAAACTCTATCATCCGATTTGCGTTGCATTTTGTGATGGGACTTGGGTCTTATAATGGTTTCTAAAAAGTATTGCGTTGTTTAACGATTTACTTTAATTTATGCACCGACAATCCATTGGAATAAAACCTGTTCCGTGTTAGCGGCGTGGTCCTTGGATTTGCCTTATTGCTATTAGTTATATTAGTTAAGAATTCTCACACCAGTCCTTGTTTGGCATGCCTGGTAATAGGATGCAGCATGATGGGGGGTTCTCGCTTCGCGGTTTGGTGGTGAACGGGAGACTCTTACCCCCACATGTCCCTTTTTAGAGTTGGTAGGCTGCAGCCGGGGGTTCCCGAAAGGGTCGCCATAAAACAAGGTGTCTGGGGTACCACTGTAAGCCACGGTGGGTTTTACCTGCTGTACTAGAGGATGAAGGGATGGTTGCAAAGCCTACCGGATTTCGTTGTGTCCAGAGCATAGAAGTCTTCCGCTGTTTATTGTATTTAATTTACTGTAATTTATCTTCCGCTGTAATTTTGTTCGATGTACTCTGATGTAACATTATTATGATGTTTGTAAAAGTCTGCTGTAGTTGTTTTGATGTTGTTGTATTCCCAAAGTTAACATATTCGGGTTTTGAACGGTCTTAGTCGATTTTGCGATCGATCAGGTCGAGCAAAACGTGTTACCGTTACAGGATGATTCTTCGCTGTAGAATTCTTTTGTCGGACTGATGCTGCTTGGAGAGTTTCTTGTCGGATTGACCCTGGCGGATAAATTCTACCAGCTACACCCTGTAGCTTTCATGATCCTTTTCCCCAGGAGGGTTCCAGTTGGTGCAGCTTTTCGGGTTATTCTTTCTTGCTCTTAACCCTTCCTAAAGTTGGATCCTACTTTCTGTTGAGCCATTCGGGAGCCATCAGTTGTCTGATACTCCTTCATTGCCAGCTCTCTTTATTGTTAATTTTGGTTGTAACATAAAGTTTGTTAAATAGCTTCAACGTTTAATAAGTTTCTTTTGTTTGTAAAAATATGAGGGGTGAATTGAAGATTATTCCAAACTAGATGATATGTTCCAGCTAATTTTAGAGTTATGCTAAACATTTGGGAGGGCTTAAGTCTCCATGGAAAATTGTTTCCAAATAAATATGTTTCATTTGTAAAAAAATTCAAGCTAGTTTACACTTTTTTATGGATCTTTAACAGTTTATAAATAAGTGTGTAAATGATTAGCATGGCTTTTATATCATGAAGAATTGAGCTTAACAAGTATATAACATGAATGGGTGTTTAAAATCTCTTATTAAGTTCTAGCTATTCATCTCAAATCATAATTTAAAGATGGGATGATATCAATCAAAGCATTATGAACTAAGTAACTCTTACGTGGCTGTTTACAACTGATCTAAAGCACTTCCAGCTCTCTTACGCGACTATTTACAACCGATGAGGGTGAGGTATGTTTCTGGCGTTAACTCTTAGACATGTCTGAGTTTGTTGTGAATTGTTAATTTGTGGTTTACGTTTTCGTTTTTTTGGATTTTGGAGTTATATCTTCGATTAGACCTGTTATTTATCCGGTTTGAGTGGAGTATCTGGAGTTGGTTGGTTTTCTTTTCCCATTCGTATTTTCACTATCTTGCACAATATTATGAAGCAAGTCTCTGTTTTTGCTGTTCGATGGTGATAAATTCTCCTCTACTTTTTCTAAATCCTGCAAGTTATTACTTATGTTGCAATGTCTATTGTCTGATAGCCATGGTGTTCAGTGGCTGCTTGTTAGTGGTAGGCACTTCTTTGATGATTCTGATGAGTTTTCCTTGGTATACCTATTTCTTTAGAGATGTCAGTTATAGTTCATGTCATTTTTGCCATGTAATCTTCTTTGGTTACTCGATCAATTTGTTGTGGTCTTTGGTTGTCGGTGGATCATTTCGGCAATTGTTTCTCTATTGATAGTGCCTACTAGGACGTGATGTACCTTCTAGGTACACTTTGATTAACTCTCTGTCTTGTTACTATTGACCTTTTGGAGGTATAGCTGTCATATGTAATACTTGATTGCTTCAAAATGTTGGGCTTCCTGTGTTGCTGTCAGGAATTTCAAGCGCACAAGTAGGTACAATGTTGTTCTGGTTATGTCTATTGATCATTTTGCTAATTGTGGAATTTTAAACAGTGTTCGAGCTAAATTCTCTTTAGTCCTTTAGGAAGGATGGCTTCTGTAATGACCCGCAAATCCGTAACATCAGAGTTGACTATATACATCATACGTCCAACCCAAATATCACGAAAATACGAGACATTTTTTTTTAGAAGAAAGAGGTAGAAGAAGAACAGAAATAACAATACAGAATCTCACATCGCAGCGGAACAAAATATAATATATCACATCTTTGAAATACAAAATCTTAACTGTATAACATACACTTATCAGAGTACAACACTTACAACATAGCGGAACAAACTATAACTAGATAACGCTGAAGCCTCCTGCTCCAAGCTCTTCCAGTATATCTGTAAATTCCCGACTACTTGACTGCCCATACAAATTTAGGCACCCAAGAGTTTAGGGAAAACAACAAAGTAAACTCCGGGTCAGTCATGGGACTGGTATGAGTAAACAGTTTAAAACAGTTTCAGAAAACTAAATGATATCTCATAAGACCACGCCGTATAACACAGAACGGGTTTTTCCCTTATGAGAATCCAAACACTTGATTTATCTTTATATCAACTCTTTTGATATTATAATAATGTCTAAATCAAGTAGATAACAATCTAGTGGAACGCTTGCATCTCACGTTCCACCTATATAATATACAATCAAAACCGCAAGCACGTATTGGGTAATGGATTTCCAACTATGACAAGGTATGGAATCACCTTCCGCTGGTATATCTCTAGAGGAGAATACACTGAATTCAACAAGAACATCTTGCAACTCAGCCACACATGACCGACCACTCATTTCGCTTGAGTGTATCGAATGTATATCACCAACGATTGGGATCAACAACCGTTTCCCGAATGGGTCAGCATCGACAATAGATTTTTAGAAGTAAATGAAACTCTAGATCAGGTGATTATACACCCTAATAGGTGCGACCTACATAGCCATGCTGCTTGCTCGATTTCTGTCATTTACCGGTTGATGAGGCTAGAAGCTACGCTTTATCATCACACCAGATTCACTTCGAATGCCACATCGTCAAATCCATCAAATCACCGATTGACGTCCTCAACAGTACATTACGTGTTAGCTAAAAGAAGTTTCCTTCTCCGCTTCCACTCTTGGTAAGGTTGAAGAAATCAATGTACGTGACCATTCTGGAAATACTCTGTCAGACATTCATCCATACAAGTCACCTAGGAACAGGATGAACCAAAGGCACTATTTCTATTAATATAAAAAAGTCCTTGCACTCTACTCCGTCTTCGATTATCTTTATATAATCTGATTCGCACGCTACTGCCAATACGGAGTGGTTCTTCGGATAATAATCCAACCGGTCTCTCCATATTGACAACGATGGTCAAAACTTCGATAGTCTGTGATTTAACTATCGAATAAAAACAAGTGTTTCGATAGTCGATGATTTAACTATCGAATAAAACAAGTGTTCATCCAAACATCCAACAATCAATGAACCTTTAATTAATATTCCATTAATTAAATCTCTTCTATATTTCTTTATCAATATTTGTTAATCAAATATTTTCAATAACCCTATTGGCCTTATACGTTCTTTGGATAACATTTCCATATATCGCCTTCCTTTATTTTCTATACTAGGAAATATTCATTATTCTATTTCCAAGCTTTGCACATATTCGGGTTAAAACAGATGTTGTGTAAAACATCGTTACGACAACCCAAATACAGTATTTAACTAATTCTTATTCCACATTGATCTTCGAGCCTGAATCTTGCTACTTATCGGTATATCATGAAATCCACCAAGTTTGGGTATAATTGCCTCTCAGACCTTGACTGAATAACATTTAACGTCAAAACAGACAAGACTACTTACTCGAATAATCAATACCATACAACTGATTTTTCACCTTTAAACACATATACACTTCCTCTTTCTGTTCCTACTAGATTTTATTCTTATACTTCCTTTTTGATTATACTATTCTATTTCTAAGTTCGCTTTCTTATCGACTTCTATATATATCGATACGTTGATTTCTAACTATCAAATTATCTTAAAAATATTCTATCTCCTTAAATTCCCGGAAAAATTCGCCATAACCTCCTTTGTACCGGGAGCATCGGGAAATTTCAAATAGCTTTCCCGGTCCTTCTTATCTCAAAAAGAAAAAGAAAAAGCCAAGCGCCTAGCCGATACGGCGCATAAAATCTCATATGGAAATTAAATACGTACCTTTTTGTCGGGCATTCTATTTATTTCACTTCTATACTTTATTCCATACCTGTCTCCTGTATCTTTATACCTGTCCAATCTATTTTAACTATACCAATCGTTTTAACTAAATTTGTTAATTAAATCTGTTGCTTAACTTTTCTGTCTATTTCACCTTCATATTTGAACATGACATGTTCAAATATATTTTAACTGCATATTAACAAATTCTAATTATACTCATACTCTCGTTTCCTTATCGACTTCTTATTCAAATTCCAATTCAATTCTATTTGAATTCTTTTTATTTAAACTTCATTTGAATTCTAATTGCATCCCTATATTTAAACTTCATTTGAATTCTATTTGCATCCCTATATTTAAACTTCATTTGAATTCTATTTGCATCCCTATATTTAAACTTCATTTGAATTCTATATTCAAATTCTATAGTAAAACTCCATTTGAATTCTATTATTCAAATCTATTCAAATTCTATTGTTTAAATTCCATTTAAATCCTATATTCAAATCGTTTAAAGTCCCTTTGAATTTCTATATTCAAATCCTATAGTTTAAAGTCCATTTGAATTTCTATATTCAAATCCTATAGTTTAAAGTCCATTTGAATTTCTATATTCAAATTTATAGTTTAAATTCCATTTGAATTTCTATATTCAAATTCTCTATTTCAATTCCTTATATTCAAAGTCCATTTGAATTTCTATATTTATTTATAAACAACGTTTATAACTTTAATTCAAATCCCACCTTTCCATTTATAAACAACGTTTATAAATTCAATTCAGATCCCATATTTTCATTTATAAACAACGTTTATAAATTCAATTCAAATTCCATCTTTTCATTTATAAACAACTTTTATAAATCAAATTCAAATTCCATCTTTTCATTTATAAACAAAGTTTATAAATTCAATTACTTGTTTTATATACCTTCGAACAAGTTAAATATTTTCTATAGTTCCTTTAAAATTCAAATTCTATTTATAAAAATAGAATTTCATTTTTAAATCTCAAATACCCTTTTCGATATTTTTATAAATCAATATTCAAGCCTCATTGATATTTTAAATAATCAAATCAACCAATTTTCAATCACTTGATTTTCTACACATCATATATGAATATATACGAAATCAAACAAACAACAAACAAATAATATATTTTTGAGGAATCCAGTTGGATTCCTCCAACCTGTTTTCCTGCATCCACAGATGTTAGTCAACATAGTAATACCCATCCTGCTTCGAGGCAGGATATCGCGGTATAGAAGGTCATTCACTAATCATAGCGTGGGGCGCATAGGGTAATCATCCGCTATGAAACTGCGGGCATCCGCTAATGATACTGCGGGAATCCAACCAATCATCAACCAATATATAAATATATATCCTAAATAACTAATATATATTTCAAAACAATCAGACAGCATTCAAACAAGCACAGACAGTTATTTTTAACTATATAAAAATAATTTCTAAATAAATGGTGAGTGAGGTTTACTCACCGGAATTTTAGTTGTCGAATATCCTGTTTATCTCCAAATTACCGGCTACTAATCTTCTCGAATGAAATTCGAACCTTCCTCTTTCCCCTTCGAACCACCAGAACACGTGCTTGAAACTTCAAACACCATCGCAGTGTTCTTCCCACTGTCTCGACAGCTTCCATTGTCGATCATCAGTCCCCAAAACTCGAAAATCCCTACATAGATTGCACTTCCCAAATCTGGAACGAAATGAACAGCAGTGCCCGTATACCACATTGCCGCCTTCCATACCATCTTTGGCCTCAACGACATCCTCATCCCGTCCATTTCTCACTCCAGAAAAGATCGCGGTACCCTAGAATCCCTCAAACAACATCGCGACTCCCAGCAATACCACTGCAGCGTCGAACTTGTACTGACAATGGATGAAATCACGGCTTCCCTAAAAGACTGTAACCCCCCACCCCCACTTCACGCGAGTTCCTTCGAAATTCAGGAGATCGATGGGTTTTTAATTGCGACTTGCGATACTGATTTCCCCCTTTTTTTCTTGTTTGGCGAACTCGATTTGATTTTCCTCATGACCGTCAAAATGAGCACGAGATAAAGCAGCGGCTTCAATTGATTTCAACAAATGGAGGCTCTGTTGATGTTTCGGTTTAAGTATTTGATGATGGGAGGAGCGGCCCTTTTTATTGAGGCATTAGATTTTAGTTTTGTGGAGATGGAGGAGCCACCGACGTTTTGTTTTGTGGAGATGGAGATATACACAGGTTTTGTTTATGTCCACAAGAAGAAAGAATTTACTTTATTTCATTTTAGTTTTAATTAACCGATATAATTAAATTAATTAAATTATCCCACGGGTTCCGAACTCCTTTCTGAACCCAACAACTGGCGTTTCTAGGGTTTACCCACCATTCCGGACACACTGAGATTGGTCACGAAGTCCAATTCGATCATCTGTAGTTGATATAAATTTAAATTGATATAATTTAAATTTCAAACTATTTATGCTCCTTGATAATATTCAAATATTATTACCGTTAAAATTTCATATAAATTATTTGAACTGTTTTCAATTCAAATTAAAATTTGAATTCAACTAAATCCATTTTCAAATTCTGGTAATGTAATATATCCAATATTAAATCGAAATTGATTATTAAATCGATAACTTAATATAAATATTCATTTAATTTATCAAATTAATATTTAAAACCGTATTAAATATTCGAATCTAACCAACGGAATATCCGGGTCATTACATTCTTCCCCACTTAAAATAATTTCATCCTCGAAATTGCTAAGGTAGAAAAAGTGCTACAAACCCATTAACTTTTCAAATTTTATTTATGTTGATACTCAACATTTCAAACTTCCTTACGTAACTCTCTTTCGAATAAATCCTTATTCGATAACTTCTCCCTTCGAATAACTATATTCGATAATCTCTCTTTCGAATAACTAGATTCGAAAACCTTTCTTCGAATAAACTATATTCGATTTACTCTATTCGATTTACTCTTATCAATTAACTTCATTGAATAACTAAATTCGATAACTCCTTCGAATAACCAATATTCTATAACTCACTTCGATTAAACTAATCGATAACTCTTTTCGATTAAACTATAATCGATAACTCATTTCGATTAACAAATAATCGATAACTCATTTCGATTAACTAAAAATTGATAACTCCTTTCGAATAACCAAATTCGATAATTCCTTTCGAATAAACTATATTCGATAACTCCTTTAATCCTATCTGAATAACCAATATTCGATTTAACTGCATTCGCTTGACTCTAGATCGCAGCGATCACAATGGTTACGCCTGATTCCCCCAGGAAACATCCGACCGCCCTAGGCTATCTGCAGCCTTGCGAATTACGCTAGCAGTCGTACGAAATGGCAACTTATCCTGAATAACTAAGTTTGACTAACTCTATTTCAATACTATATTCAATCAACTTTAATTGAATAACTAACATTCAATTAAATTCTAATTCGATTAACTATGTTCAATTAACTCTATCTGGTTAACTCTTACTTTGAATAACAAATATTCGATAAATTCTAATTGAATAACTAATATTCAAATAACTCTACGGATTAACCCTAACTGATTAACTCTATCTGGTTAATTCTTACTCTAATCGATTTATTCTAACTCTAATCGACTTCTCCTATTTGAATAACTCCTATTTGATAACGTTTATCCATTTATAAAGATTTACTTTTAGTAACGGTTCTTCACTTTATAAATGTTCTCTTTATTAACGTTACTTCACTTATACAAGTGTTGTGTACCCCTTATTTTTAAAACCATCGGTGTTAAAAACCAATATCTCTTCTCTATATAAGTTCAGACTTATATATTCATCTTTCCAATGATAAATATTCAATTTAATTTATAAACTGTTATTTATAAATTAATCTTTTCTATTTATCCGTTAAAAACATATTTCCATTTTCTATTCATCTTCTATATATTCCTTTGATTAAATTCTATTTATTTAACAAATAAATATCTCATCTATAACATTCTATTTATTTCGCAAATAAATATCTCATTTGATCTATTTGTAAATGTTTTTCACAAATATTTCTCCTTCTATTTGTTTGCACATAACTTCCTTTGTATTTGCTTTTACAAATATATTTCATTTTTTTAACTCTTTTGGTTTTTCCTTTATTCATTCCCACTTCATATTTCATTCACATTGATTTTACTTAATTTATCCATTTCGATCCATTTAACTAACTTAAGTTAAATTTAATTTCAATCATTCAAATTCCCATTAACTAGTTGCTAATTAACCGTTTTGCCTATTTCACCTTTTTATTTGAATATAACTTGTTCAAATATATGTCAACTAAATTATAAACTAATCTAATTATATTTTCAACTCGAGTTATATATTCGATTTCGAATATAAATTCTCAATCTCTTTCACTTATCCAAAAACCCAATTTCGACTCAAATTTCCCTTAACTAATTATTCTCCAATTTAGTTAATTCTATTTAACCATTAAAAATATGATTTTTGTCTTAAAAATCATTTCACTTACTTCACTGAAGTTCATATTTATTTTATAACTCAAGTCTATATTTTCCTCATGGCCATTCGGATTTTATTTCCTAAAAATCCTTCTGTTTATTTAATTAAACTGTTATGGTTTTATAATGGTTCTGGCGCTGCTTTTCTAAAAATTTGATTTTGTCATAACACAAAATCTATACGACGAAATCCTGATTTTTCTCTTTCATTAGAAAACTATTGTTCAACCGGTCCCGACGATTCTTGTTTCAAAGAATTCCGACTTCAATTGAGTTCTGTATACTAAATTGAAGTTCGAATCGCCAATTTACGAACTGCCGCGCTATGGCAAGCTCGTTTTAATTATATTTATAAATATAAACGTTTTAACTTTGTTTATAATAAATTCAATCTCCATTCTGATATATTTTTAATATATATCCAATCCATTTCACATAATATTCCCGATCTATTTAACTTCTAATTTCCAAATCCTATATATTTACAATATTCAAATTCCATTTGAATCTCTTTATTCAAACTCTATATATATTTTTTTTCTTCTACTCAATTTCTATTTGAATTTTCTTCTACTCAATTTCTATTTGAATTTTCTTCTACTCAATTTCTATTTGAAATCCTTTGAATTTAAATTCTATTTTAACTCCTTTGAATTCAAATTCTATTTAATCTCATTTTGAATTCAAATTCTATTTAAACTCCTTTTATTTAAAATTCTATTTCAAACTTTATATTCTAATATTCAACCCTCTATTTGACTTTTCTTTATTCAAATCCATTTGAATTCCTTTGAATTCAAATTCCATTTCAATTTTTCTTATACACTTTCTATTTGAATTTTCTTTATTCAAACTCATTTGAATTCCTTTGAATTCAAATTTCATTTCACTTCTACTTGAATTATATATATATATATATATATTCAAATTCCTTTATTTTACTTCTATTTGAAATCTATATTCCAATTCTCATTTCAAAATTCCTTTGAAGTAATATAAATATATACATATATTTATCTATCTTAAATTCAAAACATTTGAATTTTCAAACAACTTGTTTCTTTTAAACAAATTTCCATCAAAATTTTTCTAAGGCAGCAATTCATCACTTAGAAACTCGAAAATGAACACTGATGATGTTGCGACCATCATCAGAATTATTTCCCAGCCACTGAATGAGTCCAGTGCTATATTTCTTTCAAAATCCATTTAGAAAAATATTTTCCAAACTCCCAGGATTTTAAATTCTGAATTCTGGTTGGAATTCAATTTCAATTTATCTCATTTGTATATTTGATTTCATATACAAATTCCGTTGGTTATATATATAACTATTTCAGTTTTTATAATCTAATTTGATTATAATCCTAACAATCAACTTAACTATTTAAAAACAATATCGTGTCCAATCTTCTGTTCAAGTGTTTATAAACTCCTATCGACATCGTGGCGTCCCACGATTCGACCAAAATTTATAATCCACTCAACAAACTAGTCAACACAATATAAAACAGTTTTTATATCAAATAACAAATACGCTCTCTCGTATATATATACACTCTACTCATTCTAGGATACTACTGATCCTATCTCTAATGAGCACATTTCCACACAGCCTAGGTATTCGCTAAACCTAAGCTCTGATACCAACTGTAATGACCCGCAAATCTGTAACATCAGAGTTGACTATATACATCATACGTCCAATCCAAATATCACGAAAATACGCGACATTTTTTTTAGAAGAAAGCGGTAGAAGAAGAACAGAAATAACAACACAGAATCTCACATCGCAGCGGAACAAAATATAATATATCACATCTTTGAAATACAAAATCTTAACTGTATAACATACACATATCAGAGTACAACACTTACAACATAGCGGAACAAACTATAACTAGATAACGCTGAAGCCTCCTGCTCCAAGCTCTTCCAGTATATCTGTAAATTCCCGACTACTTGACTGCCCGTACAAATTTAGGCACCCAAGAGTTTAGGGAAAACAACAAAGTAAACACCGGGTCAGTCATGGGACTGGTATGAGTAAACAGTTTAAAACAGTTTCAGAAAACTAAATGATATCTCATAAGACCACGCCGTATAACACGGAACGGGTTTTTCCCTTATGAGAATCCAAACACTTGATTTATCTTTATATCAACTCTTTTGATATTATAATAATGTCTAAATCAAGTAGATAACAATCTAGTGGAACGCTTGCATCTCACGTTCCACCTATATAATATACAATCAAAACCGCAAGCACATATTGGGTAATGGATTTCCAACTATGACAAGGTATGGAATCACCTTCCGTTGGTATATCTCTTGAGGAGAATACACCGAGTTCAACAAGAACATCTTGCAACTCAGCCACACATGACCGACCACTCATTTCGCTTGAGTGTATCGAATGTATATCACCAACGATTGGGATCAGCAACCGTTTCCCGAATGGGTCAGCATCGACAATAGATTTTTAGAAGTAAATGAAACTCTAGATCAGGTGATTATACACCCTAATAGGTGCGACCTACATAGCCATGCTGCTTGCCCGATTTCTGTCATTTACCGGTTGATGAGGCTAGAAGCTACGCTTTATCATCACACCAGATTCACTTCGAATGCCACATCATCAAATCCATCAAATCACCGATTGACGTCCTCAACAGTACATTACGTGTTAGCTAAAAGAAGTTTCCTTCTCCGCTTCCACTCTTGGTACGGTTGAAGAAATCAATGTACGTGACCATTCTGGAAATACTCTGTCAGACATTCATCCATACAAGTCACCCAGGAACAGGATGAACCGAAGGCACTATTTCTATTAATAGAAAAAATCCTTGCACTCTACTCCGTCTTCGATTATCTTTATATAATCTGATTCGCACGCTACTGCCAATACGGAGTGGTTCTTCGGATAATAATCCAACCGGTCTCTCCATATTGACAACGATGGTCAAAACTTCGATAGTCTGTGATTTAACTATCGAATAAAAACAAGTGTTTCGATAGTCGATGATTTAACTATCGAATAAAATAAGTGTTCATCCAAACATCCAACAATCACTGAACCTTTAATTAATATTCCATTAATTAAATCTCTTCTCTATTTCTTTATCAATATTTGTTAATCAAATATTTTCAATAACCATATTGGCCTTATACGTTCTTTGGAAAACATTTCCATATATCGCCTTCCTTTATTTTCTATACTAGGAAATATTCATTATTCTATTTCCAAGCTTTGCACATATTTGGGTTAAAATAGATGTTGTGTAAAACATCGTTACGACAACCCAAATACAGTATTTAACTAATTCTTATTCCACATTGATCTTCGAGCCTGAATCTTGCTACTTATCGGTATATCATGAAATCAACCAAGTTGGGGTATAATTACCTCTCAGACCTTGACTGAATAACATTTAACGTCAAAACAGACAAGACTATTTACTCAAATAATCAATACCATACAACTGATTTTTCACCTTTAAACACATATACACTTCCTCTTTCTGTTCCTACTAGATTTTATTCTTATACTTCCTTTTTGATTATACTATTCTATTTCTAAGTTCGTTTTCTTATCGACTTCTATATATATCGATACGTTGATTTCTAACTATCAAATTATCTTAAAAATATTCTATCTCCTTAAATTCCCGGAAAAATTCGCCATAACCTCCTTTGTACCGGGAGCATCGGGAAATTTCAAATAGCTTTCCCGGTCCTTCTTATCTCAAAAGGAAAAAAAAAGCCAAGCGGCTAGCCGATACGGCGCATAAAATCTCATATGGAAATTAAATACGTACCTTTTTGTCGGGCATTCTATTTATTTCACTTCTGTAATTTATTCCATACCTGTCTCCTGTATCTTTATACCTGTCCAATCTATTTTAACTATACCAATCGTTTTAACTAAATTTGTTAATTAAATCTGTTGCTTAACTTTACTGTCTATTTCACCTTCATATTTGAACATGACATGTTCAAATATATTTTAACTGCATATTAACAAATTCTAATTATACTCATACTCTCGTTTCCTTATCGACTTCTTATTCAAATTCCAATTCAATTCTATTTGAATTCTTTTTATTTAAACTTCATTTGAATTCTATTTGCATCCCTATATTTAAACTTCATTTGAATTCTATTTGCATCCCTATATTTAAACTTCATTTGAATTCTATTTGCATCCCTATATTTAAACTTCATTTGAATTCTATATTCAAATTCTATAGTAAAACTCCATTTGAATTCTATTATTCAAATCTATTCAAATTCTATTGTTTAAATTCCATTTAAATCCTATATTCAAATCGTTTAAAGTCCCTTTGAATTTCTATATTCAAATCCTATAGTTTAAAGTCCATTTGAATTTCTATATTCAAATCCTATAGTTTAAAGTCCATTTGAATTTCTATATTCAAATTTATAGTTTAAAGTCCATTTGAATTTCTATATTCAAATTCTCTATTACAATTCCTTATATTCAAAGTCCATTTGAATTTCTATATTTATTTATAAACAACGTTTATAACTTTAATTCAAATCCTACCTTTCCATTTATAAACAACGTTTATAAATTCAATTCAGATCCCATATTTTCATTTATAAACAACGTTTATAAATTCAATTCAAATTCCATCTTTTCATTTATAAACAACTTTTATAAATCCAATTCAAATTCCATCTTTTCATTTATAAACAAAGTTTATAAATTCAATTACTTGTTTTATATACCTTCGAACAAGTTAAATATTTTCTATAGTTCCTTTAAAATTCAAATTCTATTTATAAAAATAGAATTTCATTTTTAAATCTCAAATACCCTTTTCGATATTTTTATAAATCAATATTCAAGCCTCATTGATATTTTAAATAATCAAATCAACCAATTTTCAATCACTTGATTTTCTACACATCATATATGAATATATATGAAATCAAACAAACAACAAACAGATAATATATTTTTGAGGAATCCAGTTGGATTCCTCCAACCTGTTTTCCTGCATCCACAGATGTTAGTCAACATAGTAATACCCATCCTACTTCGAGGCAGGATATCGCGGTATAGAAGGTCATCCACTAATCATAGCGTGGGGCGCATAGGGTAATCATCCGCTATGAAACTGCGGGCATCCGCTAATGATACGGCGGGAATCCAACCAATCATCAACCCAATATATAAATATATATATCCTAAATAACTAATATATATTTCAAAACAATCAAACAGCATTCAAACAAGCACAGACAGTTATTTTTAACTATATAAAAATAATTTCTAAATAAATGGTGAGTGAGGTTTACTCACTGTAGCGACCCAGGGATTTTCGGACTCGAAAATCGACACAAATACCTTTTACCGTACTCATGCCGATCCTCCAAGCACCGAAAACACTGGATAGTCATTAGAAAGAAATCAGAGGGTGAGATAAGAAAGGAAGAAATATTAGAATAGAAGAAGAAGAAGAACCAACACAGAGTTTCACATCGCAGCGGAACAAAATATAATACAGAAATAAATCTTTACTGGAAGCTTTAAAATACTTACAATATCAGAGTTCAACAAACATCTGGACAGTTTTGATAATCTGTCCTCATATATGATTACACAGCGGAATATTATTCGTCTGTACATCTCCAGCTCGTCTCTGGACTTCGCAGTACCTGATAACCTGAACCTGTACACCTCGGTCTAACCCGAGCATTTACAAAACACCGGGTCAGTCTGGTGGACCAGAGTGAGATAAACTCGCACAATATTACGGTATCACACAACTTGATTTTAAAATTTAAAATCCTTTCGAAAGAAAAAGATAATCGTAAGACTGATCCATACATAAACACGGACGGTTTTTACCTTACGATAACCCAAAACAGTTTTCGAATTCAATATCTTATCTGATATTATCATAATGTCTAGATACAAATAATTAACAAATCTAGAGGAACGCTTGCATCTCACGCTCCCCGTATATAGTATACAATCGAAAACCGCGGGCACTTATTGGATATTGGATTTCCAACTTGACAAGGTATGGGACCACCTTCCGCACGTGTATCTCTAGAGGCGAATACACAGGGTTCAACAAGAACGTCTTGTAACCCGGCCCTCACATGACCGACCACTCATTTCGCTTGAGTGTATCGAATGTATATCACCAACGGTTGGACTCAAACCCCCGTTCCCGAATGGGCAGAATCGATAGATTAAGAAAACAAAAGGAATTTCTCTAGATAGGTGATTATACACCCTAATGGGAGCGACCCACATAGCCATGCTGCCTGCCCGATTTTTGTCATTCTCTGGTTGTGAGGCTTGAGGTTATAATTTACCTTTAGAACTTCTGGTCATCATTCACTTTGAATGCCACATCGTCAGATCCGTCAAGTCACTAATTGACGTCCACAAATATACTCTGGGTTTTAAAGAAGTGCCCCTCTTTGCCACCACTCGATATATTTGTAAAAATCAACGTACGTGGTTTCCGGAAATACTCTGTCAGACATTCGTCCATACAAGTCATCCAGGAACAGGATAAACCGAAGGTACTCTCCTACTGCATCCAATATAGGAATCACCCCATGGATCAGTAGCGATCGTCCTTGCAATCCACAGTTTCAACCACGACAGAACCCCGGTATATCTCCGGGTCGAATCAGAGATTGTAAGTGGTTCTTCCGCTTCATGAAGATCTATGGTCTTCACATGCTCCATCTCGATCATCGCCTGAGATCTTCTATATATTTCGTATTTGTTGGTCGGAATGGTTTTCGAATATTCATTCGATCCCGGTCTTTCCATACCAACAATCGTAAAGGTCAGACTTGATAGTCGGTTATTTAACTATCAAGTAAACATCCATGAAATCATAAAAATAGATTCACTGGTCTGGTACTCAGCATCACTTGGCTTTTAAAATTACTCGCCCAATTTCCTTTTATTTTCATTACTATGGAAATATCATCTCATCTCATTTCCGTTACTTTGGAAATCTTATCACACACTCTCGCCATTACCAACTAGTATCATCTTTGGGTCGTCCCGACGTCGTTCAAGTTGGGGTATTTTAATTACCTCTCAGACCTTGACCAACAACGTTCTTACCTTCAGATGAATACGAGTAGTAATTCAAAAACTCTATATTATCGTTTCAAATCCTATTCCCAACCTCGTTTACCAAGCTCATATTTAAACCCTTTTTCAATCCCCCTTTCTTTTGGAAAATCTCCTTTCAATTCTATTGGTTTAGCTTAATACCATTATTAAGTATTTCAAATTTAAACAATGTTTAACATATATTCCATTTATAAACCTTGCTTATAAATTCCAGGTTTAAATATAAATCCTTTATATCTTCATCTCCCTTTACTTAATCCCAATGTTAAGTAAAACCTTTTATTTAAGATGGGTATTCGCTTAGACCTCTTTATTGCTTCATTAAAAGACTCGGGCTCCCTATCCCCTTTCCAATACTCGACTACATTAGTTACTTTAAATGTATTGCATTTAAGTAGTGATTACTTAAATTATAACAACTCATTTACTTCAACATTAATCATTTCAAATTCAATTAACTTCCTCTATTTACTAGAGTAAATAATAAATTTCCTTTTTAAAATCTTACTAAGATTAACCAATTATTAGGTTATTTCACTAATTTAAAAGTCTAACTTGGTTTAAATGGTCGACTTAGTCAACACAAAACACGATTTCCCTTCTAACCAATTCCAGTTAATTCCTTCTTTAAATTAATTAAAATATAATTAAATTAAATAATTCCATTTAATCGTAATAACTTTCAAAACCTATTTTCATTAAAATATATTTATAACTTCAATACTGTGGATTCAAAGTCGATAAAATCTATATTTGAAAATCGATTGATTTCTAGGCCAGGTGATGCCAATTTCCAACCAATACTATCCATTGGTTCATATCAGAGTAACTGTTGAAATATGGTTCAACTATCAACAATAAAAATCAATCAATTAACGGCCAATTCACACAATTCAAACAATTCAAGCACGTTCAAGGGAAATTACTTTATTTGGGTCAAATCATACCGATTGGTGTTTTACTGAAATTAAACGACCGTTTAATTTCCAGTAATTAAATCAACAATAATATTATATATAACTAACAAACAGTCAACCACTAACAACCAGAACACGCAAATTAAAACCCAATTTATATAAAATATAAATGGGAAGAGCTGAGTGAGTTTAACTCACCTGGATTTAAATCCGTTGATAACCGTCTGATTTTGTCCAATTAAACTGACGTTTAATCTGAAATAAAATTTCCAGCTGCTTCTGATTTGAACTAGACCTGCTCCATCTCGAAGTCCTTGTCTCTACGGTCCCAACGCACCTGGCCGTGCGTAAATCTGATATCGTATGTGCCAGAAATTGTACTATGAAATTTATAAGCTAATTTAAATACTTGAACATGGATTTTATAAATAAACTTGAATTTATAATTTTAAATGGGCCCGTTACCTTTGATTCTTCGGCCCATTACCCAACCCGATGACCACCTTAAAACCCTTACACCCGATCCTCTTTTCATTCAGTAAGCCGCCTCCCAAAAATAACCATCGTTCATGGTAAAACCGAAATCCCCAAAATGGTGTAATCGGATTTTCTTCCTCCAGCAAATCGAGTCTATCTCCGTCGCAACCGCCTTCGCAACTGCCTCCTCTACTCAACAACCCTTCGCTCTTTCTTTACTTCACATGCCGATCCATCTGCTACCCCTGACAACAATTTCAACCACCACCATGTCCTTGGCAGTCAACCCCAAACACCAGAAGTGCAGCGGCTCCCTCTACCACACGCTACAAGCTTTCGGCACCCAGATCGGCTTCCGTTGCTTTAAATTTTCCAACCCTAGGCCTTGGACTTTGACGGCTTCATCAAGACATCTGTCAAAACCCTTCAGATCCGAATGCTTTACTCCTTCGAATAAAGCTAAGTCCTTTACTCTATTTTTCTGTTACTGAATTGTTTGTTTTGATTTTTTTTTCCTGGTGGTTGAGAATGGTATTTTTCTGGTTGGTTGTGTTACTCGAATGGTTCTGGTATGGTTGAAACCCTACTGTATTTATAGTGCGATTGAAAATAGATTAGATCGACGTCTATCAGCATATGTTCTAGCTACAACTAGCTTAGGTCGTGGGTTTTCAGATTTTAGTACTGATGATGAGATTTTGATGGATTTCGAATAGTATTGTCAATACTGTTGATCAGTTCACATGGACTTCTGATCGAACTTGTGTAGGTTAGGCTATGAGTTGTTTATTTGATCAAATTTGAAATCCATGTGGTGTAGATTTATTTAAAGATATGGCATGGTTTTCATATGAATTCGTACTGATTTACAGTCCTATTTACCTATGCACATGGGTATACTGATCGAACATGTGCATGAGTGTAGGTTATATAGGATTGTGAGGTAATGAATTGTTACCTCAATCAGAGATTTAGACTGTAGATTTGTTGGGTTTAGTTCAGATTTGATGTATGAGAAAATTTCCTTTACTGCTCATTTGGTTGTGTACATTTCTTAGCTGATCTGCTGTATATATACATTTACAGTGTATATTGATTTGGCTATATCAAACTGATTTGATTGTACAGAACTATGGAAAAAAATATATGTTTATATAGGTTAGATGCAGTGTATTCACATGCTTAGCTTGTCCTTGATCCCTTACTGTGCTGTCCACTGTATTGTTAAATCATCCCGTATGTATATGAAGATATACATCTATTAGTTTATTGATTTTATGGGTGTTCATATTATATATAGCTGTTCAGCTATATTTCTTCTAGCTGCTCATGTTCAGTTTTAATTTCTTTACTTATGCATTGTCTTGTCTTCCTAGCTATTCATGATCTTTCCCTTTTTAATGGGGTTTTTTTTTTCTTCTTCCTTCGCAGATCAACATTGACGGATTCACTGGTCTGCAAGGACGGACGTGCAGCTGTTGACCTTCAAATGTTGTTCCCTGTCTGTAAATTGAAGTATAATATATTCATATATTTGGTTTTCTCTTAGCTGTTCCTTGTACCCATACAATTTGACGTATGAATATATACATTTAGCTGTAAAGATTTGGTGTAAAGGTTTGGTGTATAAAATATATTTCGGTCTTGTCTCTTTACTGTTTATTTCATTGCTTTTGCTTAGCTGTTCATAGATTTTGTATAAGGAGATTTTCGGTTTACTGATTTTCCTGCTTCTATGTTGTGTGCGTAGACAGGTGCAAAAGATTTTTGAACCACCTACTAGTTTCATACAGCTAGTGACGAGTTGGTTATCTGTGTGTATCATATTGTTACACTACAGATTAGTATATCCCATTACTAAAGTTTTGCTTCATTGATTTTTAAGAATCGTTATCATCAAACTCCAAGCCTTGCTTTAGCATGTTCACAATCCCTTAAGTCATTTATTGATGTTGTTTATTTTCCAATAGGACTATTAATAGAAAATCTTTTGGTAGTATGTAGTTTTGTTAATATTCATTTCCTTAAAAATCAAACTAAATATAGCATCATATGACTTCGGTTTACTCTAAAAGCAACTCATCCGCTTAAATCTAAAAAGGAAACTCAAACCGTCATTCCACAAATGAACACACAAGGATATAAACTAGATCTTGGTTTTAAGTATGATGTTTGTTCGGATTTTATTCGTTTTGCCAAATCAAGCGGGAACGTTAATAAATATATACCTATATGTTAAATTCATGAAAACTAAATTTAATGAAAATAAATACATGTCATCGTATTTACTACAACAACAGTTTCAACTCTAATCAGTATAATATTCAAGACTCGACATTAAAATTTCTGGTTAATATATATATATATATTATAACTTTATCTTAAACAAATAAATTTGATTAAATATCTATTAAAATTTCCAATATAATATATATATAGATTAAAATATTCGAATTTAAATGGCCGTAAAATCTGGGATGTTACATTCTTCCCCCCTTAAAATAATTTCGTCCCTGAAATTGCAAGGTAAGAAGAATATTCCGAATAGAATTAATTTAGAATCATTTCTTCTGAATTAAATTCCAAAATAAATTCGAACTCTAAAATTTTCCAAGGATATTTACAGCGCTTCTCTTGCACGGCTCGGTCGGTAGGACTACGACTGCCACTTTGGCCTCAACTTCTTTAAAAAGAAAATTCAAATTCCAAATGGAAATCCACTTAAGTTGAATCCCACTTTATTTATCCAATTTTTTTTTTTAAATCCTTAATTATTTAAGTACATTCTATCATTCGTAAATTGACTCCACTTTACCAAGTTTAGTTCCATTTCCATATCTGATTCAATTGGCGAATTGATTTTTCTAATCAGCTCAATTTTATTTCCTATTTCAAATTTGATTTCGAATCAAAACAAACAAACATCCAACATTAATATAGAAAATAACTTCCTTTTTCTATATAAAAATATATCTTGGGTAAAATTATTTCATCTACCCTCTTTTCAAACAATACTGTATCCATTGCCAGTTCTATGCTTTTCAACACTTAAACCGATCAACAAACACAATACAAAACATTTGTAAACAAAATTTACAAATATGCTCTCATATATACACTCAAACTCAATCTAGGGTGTTGCTAACCCCATCTCTATTGAGTTACGCCACAGAGCCAAGGTTACTACTCAACCAATAGCTCTGATACCACTGTAGCGACCCAGGGATTTTCGGACTCGAAAATTGACACAAATACCTTTTACCGTACTCATGCCGATCCTCCAAGCACCGAAAACACTGGATAGTCATTAGAAAGAAATCAGAGGATGAGATAAGAAAGGAAGAAATATTAGAATAGAAGAAGAAGAAGAACCAACACAGAGTCTCACATCGCAGCGGAACAAAATATAATACAGAAATAAATCTTTACTGGAAGCTTTAAAATACTTACAATATCAGAGTACAACACACATCTGGACAATTTTGATAATCTGTCCTCATATATGATTACACAGCGGAATATTATTCGTCTGTACATCTCCAGCTCGTCTCTGGACTTCGCAGTACCTGATAACCTGAACCTGTACACCTCGGTCTAACCCGAGCATTTACAAAACACCGGGTCAGTCTGGTGGACCAGAGTGAGATAAACTCGCACAACATTACGGTATCACACAACTTGATTTTAAAATTTAAAATCCTTTCGAAAGAAAAAGATAATCGTAAGACCGATCTATACATAAACACGGACGGTTTTTACCTTACGATAACCCAAAACAGTTTTCGAAGTCAATATCTTATCTGATATTATCATAATGTCTAGATACAAATAATTAACAAATCTAGAGGAACGCTTGCATCTCACGCTCCCCGTATATAGTATACAATCGAAAACCGCGGGCACTTATTGGATATTGGATTTCCAACTTGACAAGGTATGGGACCACCTTCCGCACGTGTATCTCTAGAGGCGAATACACAGGGTTCAACAAGAACGTCTTGCAACCCGGCCCTCACATGACCGACCACTCATTTCGCTTGAGTGTATCGAATGTATATCACCAACGGTTGGACTCAAACCCCCGTTCCCGAATGGGCAGAATCGATAGATTAAGAAAACAAAAGGAATTTCTCTAGATAGGTGATTATACACCCTAATGGGAGCGACCCACATAGCCATGCTGCCTGCCCGATTTTTGTCATTCTCTGGTTGTGAGGCTTGAGGTTATAATTTACCTTTAGAACTTCTGGTCATCATTCACTTTGAATGCCACATCGTCAGATCCGTCAAGTCACTAATTGACGTCCATAAAATATACTCTGGGTTTTAAAGAAGTGCCCCTCTTTGCCACCACTCGATATATTTGTAAAAATCAACATACGTGGTTTCCGGAAATACTCTGTCAGACATTCGTCCATACAAGTCATCCAGGAACAGGATAAACCGAAGGTACTCTCCTACTGCATCCAATATAGGAATCACCCCATGGATCAGTAGCGATCGTCCTTGCAATCCACAGTTTCAACCACGACAGAACCCCGGTATATCTCCGGGTCGAATCAGAGATTGTAAGTGGTTCTTCCGCTTCATGAAGATCTATGGTCTTCACATGCTCCATCTCGATCATCGCCTGAGATCTTCTATATATTTCGTATTTGTTGGTCGAAATGGTTTTCGAATATTCATTCGATCCCGGTCTTTCCATACCAACAATCGTAAAGGCCAGACTTGATAGTCGGTTATTTAACTATCAAGTAAACATCCATGAAATCATAAAAATAGATTCACTGGTCTGGTACTCAGCATCACTTGGCTTTTAAAATTAATCGCCCAATTTCCTTTTATTTTCGTTACTATGGAAATATCATCTCATCTCATTTCCGTTACTTTGGAAATCTTATCACACACTCTCGCCATTACCAACTAGTATCATCTTTGGGTCGTCCCGAAGTCGTTCAAGTTGGGGTATTTTAATTACCTCTCAGACCTTGACCAACAACGTTCTTACCTTCAGATGAATACGAGTAGTAATTCAAAAACTCTATATTATCGTTTCAAATCCTATTCCCAACCTCGTTTACCAAGCTCATATTTAAACCCTTTTTCAATCCCCCTTTCTTTTGGAAAATCTCCTTTCAATTCTATTGGTTTAGCTTAATACCATTATTTAGTATTTCAAATTTAAACAATGTTTAACATATATTCCATTTATAAACCTTGCTTATAAATTCCAGGTTTAAATATAAATCCTTTATATCTTCATCTCCCTTTACTTAATCCCAATGTTAAGTAAAACCTTTTATTTAAGATGGGTATTCGCTTAGACCTCTTTATTGTTTCATTAAAAGACTCGGGCTCCCTAGCCCCTTTCCAATACTCGACTACATTAGTTACTTTAAATGTATTGCATTTAAGTAGTGATTACTTAAATTATAACAACTCATTTACTTCAACATTAATCATTTCAAATTCAATTAACTTCCTCTATTTACTAGAGTAAATAATAAATTTCCTTTTTAAAATCTTACTAAGATTAACCAATTATTAGGTTATTTCACTAATTTAAAAGTCTAACTTGGTTTAAATGGTCGACTTAGTCAACACAAAACACGATTTCCCTTCTAACCAATTCCAGTTAATTCCTTCTTTAAATTAATTAAAATATAATTAAATTAAATAATTCCATTTAATCGTAATAGCTTTCAAAACCTATTTTCATTAAAATATATTTATAACTTCAATACTGTGGATTCAAAGTCGATAAAATCTATATTTGAAAATCGATTGATTTCTAGGCCAGGTGATGCCAATTTCCAACCAATACTATCCATTGGTTCATATCAGAGTAACTGTTGAAATATGGTTCAACTATCAACAATAAAAATCAATCAATTAACGGCCAATTCACACAATTCAAACAATTCAAGCACGTTCAAGGGAAATTACTTTATTTGGGTCAAATCATAACGATTGGTGTTTTACTGAAATTAAACGACCGTTTAATTTCCAGTAATTAAATCAACAATAATATTATATATAACTAACAAACAGTCAACCACTAACAACCAGAACACGCAAATTAAAACCCAATTTATATAAAATATAAATGGGAAGAGCTGAATGAGTTTAACTCACCTGGATTTAAATCCGTTGATAACCGTCTGATTTTGTCCAATTAAACTGACGTTTAATCTGAAATAAAATTTCCAGCTGCTTCTGATTTGGACTAGACCTGCTCCATCTCGAAGTCCTTGTCTCTACGGTCCCAACGCACCTGGCCGTGCGTAAATCTGATATCGTATGTGCCAGAAATTGTACTATGAAATTATAAGCTAATTTAAATACTTGAACATGGATTTTATAAATAAACTTGAATTTATAATTTTAAATGGGCCCGTTACCTTTGATTCTTCGGCCCATTACCCAACCCGATGACCACCTTAAAACCCTTACACCCGATCCCCTTTTCATTCAGTAAGCCGCCTCCCAAAAATAACCATCGTTCATGGTAAAACCGAAATCCCCAAAATGGTGTAATCGGATTTTCTTCCTCCAGCAAATCGAGTCTATCTCCGTCGCAACCGCCTTCGCAACTGCCTCCTCTACTCAACAACCCTTCGCTCTTTCTTTACTTCACATGCCGATCCATCTGCTACCCCTGACAACAACTTCAACCACCACCATGTCCTTGGCAGTCAACCCCAAACACCAGAAGTGCAGCGGCTCCCTCTACCACACGCAACAAGCTTTCGGCACCCAGATCGGCTTCCGTTGCTTTAAATTTTCCAACCCTAGGCCTTGGACTTTGACGGCTTCATCAAGACATCTGTCAAAACCCTTCAGATCCGAATGCTTTACTCCTTCGATTAAAGCTAAGTCCTTTACTCTATTTTTCTGTTACTGAATTGTTTGTTTTGATTTTTTTTTTCCTGGTGGTTGCGAATGGTATTTTTCTGGTTGGTTGTGTTACTCGAATGGTTCTGGTATGGTTGAAACCCTACTGTATTTATAGTGCGATTGAAAATAGATTAGATCGACGTCTATCAGCATATGTTCTAGCTACAACTAGCTTAGGTCATGGGTTTTCAGATTTTAGTACCGATGATGAGATTTTGATGGATTTCGAATAGTATTGTCAATACTGTTGATCAGTTCACATGGACTTCTGATCGAACTTGTGTAGGTTAGGCTATGAGTTGTTTATTTGATCAGATTTGAAATCCATGTGGTGTAGATTTATTTAAAGATATGGCATGGTTTTCATATGAATTCGTACTGATTTACAGTCCTATTTACCTATGCACATGGGTATACTGATCGAACATGTGCATGAGTGTAGGTTATATAGGATTGTGAGGTAATGAATTGTTACCTCAATCAGAGATTTGGACTGTAGATTTGTTGGGTTTAGTTCAGATTTGATGTATGAGAAAATTTCCTTTACTGCTCATTTGGTTGTGTACATTTCTTAGCTGATCTGCTGTATATATACATTTACAGTGTATATTGATTTGGCTATATCAAACTGATTTGATTGTACAAAACTATGGAAAAAAATATATGTTTATATAGGTTAGATGCAGTGTATTCACATGCTTAGCTTGTCCTTGATCCCTTACTGTGCTGTCCACTGTATTGTTAAATCATCCCGTATGTATATGAAGATATACATCTATTAGTTTATTGATTTTATGGGTGTTCATATTATATATAGCTGTTCAGCTATATTTCTTCTAGCTGCTCATGTTCAGTTTTAATTTCTTTACTTATGCATTGTCTTGTCTTCCTAGCTATTCATGATCTTTCCCTTTTTAATGGGGTTTTTTTTTCTTCTTCCTTCGCAGATCAACATTGACGGATTCACTGGTCTGCAAGGACGGACGTGCAGCTGTTGACCTTCAAATGTTGTTCCCTGTCTGTAAATTGAAGTATAATATATTCATATATTTGGTTTTCTCTTAGCTGTTCCTTGTACCCATACAATTTGACGTATGAATATATACATTTAGCTGTAAAGATTTGGTGTAAAGGTTTGGTGTATAAAATATATTTCGGTCTTGTCTCTTTACTGTTTATTTCATTGCTTTTGCTTAGCTGTTCATAGATTTTGTATAAGGAGATTTTCGGTTTACTGATTTTCCTGCTTCTATGTTGTGTGCGTAGACAGGTGCAAAAGATTTTTGAACCACCTACTAGTTTCATACAGCTAGTGACGAGTTGGTTATCTGTGTGTATCATATTGTTACACTACAGATTAGTATATCCCATTACTAAAGTTTTGCTTCATTGATTTTTAAGAATCGTTATCATCAAACTCCAAGCCTTGCTTTAGCATGTTCACAATCCCTTAAGTCATTTATTGATGTTGTTTATTTTCCAATAGGACTATTAATAGAAAATCTTTTGGTAGTATGTAGTTTTGTTAATATTCATTTCCTTAAAAATCAAACTAAATATAGCATCATATGACTTCGGTTTACTCTAAAAGCAACTCATCCGCTTAAATCTAAAAAGGAAACTCAAACCGTCATTCCACAAATGAACACACAAGGATATAAACTAGATCTTGGTTTTAAGTATGATGTTTGTTCGGATTTTATTCGTTTTGCCAAATCAAGCGGGAACGTTAATAAATATATACCTATATGTTAAATTCATGAAAACTAAATTTAATGAAAATAAATACATGTCATCGTATTTACTACAACAACAGTTTCAACTCTAATCAGTATAATATTCAAGACTCGACATTAAAATTTCTGGTTAATATATATATATATATATTATAACTTTATCTTAAACAAATAAATTTGATTAAATATCTATTAAAATTTCCAATATAATATATATATAGATTAAAATATTCGAATTTAAATGGCCGTAAAATCTGGGACGTTACACTCACCGGAATTTTAGTTGTCGAATATCCTGTTTATCTCCAAATTACCGGCTACTAATCTTCTCGAATGAAATTCGAACCTTCCTCTTTCCCCTTCGAACCACCAGAACACGTGATTGAAACTTCAAACACCATCGCAGTGTTCTTCCCACTGTCTCGACAGCTTCCATTGTCGATCATCAGTCCCCAAAACTCGAAAATCCCTACATAGATTGCACTTCCCAAATCTTGAACGAAATGAACAGCAGTGCTCGTATACCACATTGCCGCCTTCCATACCATCTTTGGCCTCAACGACATCCTCATCCCGTCCATTTCTCACTCCAGAAAAGATCGCGGTACCCTAGAATCCCTCAAACAACATCGCGACTCCCAGCAATACCACTGCAGCGTCGAACTTGTACTGACAATGGATGAAATCACGGCTTCCCTAAAAGACTGTAACCCCCCACCCCCACTTCACGCGAGTGCCTCCGAAATTCAGGAGATCGATGGGTTTTTAATTGCGACTTGCGACACTGATTTCCCCCTTTTTTCTTGTTTGGCGAACTCGATTTGATTTTCCTCATGACCGTCAAAATGAGCACGAGATAAAGCAGCGGCTTCAATTGATTTCAACAAATGGAGGCTCTGTTGATGTTTCGGTTTAAGTATTTGATGATGGGAGGAGCAGCCCTTTTTATTGAGGCATTAGATTTTAGTTTTGTGGAGATGGAGGAGCCACCGGCGTTTTGTTTTGTGGAGATGGAGATATACACAGGTTTTGTTTATGTCCACAAGAAGAAAGAATTTACTTTATTTCATTTTAGTTTTAATTAACCGATATAATTAAATTAATTAAATTATCCCACGGGTTCCGAACTCCTTTCTGAACCCAACAACTGGCGTTTCTAGGGTTTACCCACCATTCCGGACACACTGAGATTGGTCACGAAGTCCAATTCGATCATCTGTAGTTGATATAAATTTAAATTGATATAATTTAAATTTCAAACTATTTATGCTCCTTGATAATATTCAAATATTATTACCGTTAAAATTTCATATAAATTATTTGAACTGTTTTCAATTCAAATTAAAATTTGAATTCAACTAAATCCATTTTCAAATTCTGATAATGTAATATATCCAATATTAAATCGAAATTGATTATTAAATCGATAACTTAATATAAATATTCATTTAATTTATCAAATTAATATTTAAAACCGTATTAAATATTCGAATCTAACCGACGGAATATCCGGGTCATTACAGCTTCCATGGAATTTGCTCTTTGTCGTAGTAATATTTGTAGTAATTAGATAAGGAATAACAACTAATTGATTCCTCGGTTCGTTTAAGGTGAACTTCATGCTAGCATTCCGTCACATTTAAATGATATAATGAGCCTTGAAGCACAACTATTAGCAGTGGAAATTAATGTATGCTATGAAGGTATTATTGTAATTTTTTTATTATAAATTGTTCCTTTTTGTGTGTGGTTATAATACAAAATAACATATGGTGAACTTTTGTTATTAATGTGTGAAATCATCAGCTTAAGATTTTTATGTTATACATTAAATATATTGATTAAAATGTCACAAACTTGTATCTGTTGTTGGTTCTACCATTATTCTCCTTTATTAAAATTATAAATCAAAACATGTGTGCATTGTGACTAAATGAAAAGTATAATTATTTTGTTATATGTTAACACTTTTATGTCCATTGATACCACATTAGACCTTCAGACAGAAACTACCCGTGATTAATATATTTGAGATCTAACATTCGTACAACTAATTTGCATATAATTCTCTAAGTGCATCAGCCAACAATCTGTCTAAAGTTTATGAACAAGCAGAGGAATATGCAAGGCTTATCATGGAAGAGTTAGACCCAAACGATATTGATACACTGAGGTACGATATTTAGACAAATAAGCATTTTTTTTACCACTAGAGCTATAATGTAATCCATAAGGGTTTTACTATGCCTAGTGAATTGAGAAAACTATTTGCAATAATCAGGTATATAATGTGGAGTCCCTTCTGTTGCAAGCACCAAGTCAACCTATAAACATAGGTACTGTATCTGTACAGTAATCAAGTATATAATTTGGCTACTATTATTCTTATTTCATATTGTTGTAGCATTATTCCAGTCCTGGATAATTTTGTAGTGGTATTGAAAGGCCAAAACTGTGAAAAGTTGTGATTAGGAAAGCATGTAAATAAAAATGGGCAAAGGTATCTCATAATTAAACTGAATTCTGCGAATTTTGACTATGTTGATATTATTTCATTTGTGGCAATGTGTTGATTGCCAAACAATTTCCACCTTCCTAGCGAACAATGATGGGCCACTGGTTACAGTTATATATCTTGTGCTAGTCTTATTATGAAATTTAGAAGACAACAGGAGATCTCAGTGACAAAAAAGATATCACTACTGTGTGTATTCTAATTAGAAAATGAACAAACTGCTTTCCCGTTCTTTGTTCCCCATGCGTATGTGTCCATTGAATCTGATTTTGATTTAACTTGTACCTAACTAATAAATTGATTGTTACAGGTTTTGAGAAATAAGCAAGATTTTAAAAGTAAACCTTGGTCAACCATAAGCCATAGCGCTAAAGACTTTGTTCAGAAAATGCTGGCGGAAAACCCTCGTATCCGATTAATAGCGGCTCAAGCTTTGTGTATGTATAAATCCTAGAAAATTCATGATGAATGTTGAATGTTGTAGTAACTTTTTGTCTAGACGGCCTAAATGGTACTTTACCTTTTCATATAGTCCTTGTGATTACTTGATGTTTAATGAACTTTTTCTTTTTCCTCCATTTTTGTTGCTTGTGAATTGAGAGACTCAACTGATGCAATGCAGAGATCGCAGCAACCGAGCGATAATGATGGCAGTGTTTGAATTTTAACAGTGTCAGCACCAATATTGTCTTTGACGATTATTCCATCACTGAAAGAATTATGGGTAATCAAGTGTTTTGTAAGCACTAGTTTGGTATAACATTTTCTTTGTACTAGATGTGTAAATTCGTATATTAATGGTTATTGTATGTGAGTTTGGTCAATTATTCAGACAACTATTGTAATGAAATGGTTATGCATGTTCTATTTGATTATATATTTAATTGTTTTTTAATTATTTGAACATGGTGATTATGCGAATGATGGTTGATTGATATAGTAGAAACAAAATAGATTATTAACAAGAAATAATTGTTGAAAAAATGTTGCAAATTAATCAATAATTATTAGTAGCGTTTTAAAAACGCTACAGAAATACATGTAGTGGCGTTGAGTAAACGCAACCATAAATCAAAGGTAAAATTGAAAATTTTATTTATAGCATCAATAAGTTTTTTTTTGGCATTTTTAAAGCGCTACAAAAATATTTATGGTGGCGTTTGGAAAATGTTACAATAAAAGTATTTATAGTGGCATTGAAAAAAAGTGCAACTAAGAGTCAACAATTTTTAGTGGTATATTTTCTCGCAACGATTATCGAAACGCTACCAAAAATGATTGGTGGCGTTTTTGGAGCACTACAAAAAATCATTTTTCTTGTAGTGAAATATGGACGGATAATATTTATACATACACTTCGAATGGAATTCTCACACAGGGGAAAGAGAAAATGTGACATTGAAATAAGATATACCACTTTATTAAAAATCGCAGAATTCCAGCACAATAGTAAAGATTACATTTGTTCCATGGGTACATCAATAAATTCATTCTCAAATGTTTCCATAAGAAGTACAACAATAACAACTAATAATAGCATAACGACTTCGTCTTCGTCTTCAGCTCCCATCATAACTTCATCCATGGATTTTTCCTCATCTACTGACCTGTTGGATATGTTAAGGAGAGGGTTTGGTACATAAAGTTCTGTGTGACTGAAATATGGCGTTTACTTAAAGTCCATACCTTAGTTTTTAGCAGGTTACATATGTCAAGGTATGTCTATGCAGCACACAACATTCAAACAAACACCAAGTACCTAACCAATGAGGTGGATACCTGAGACAATCGCTCATTAGTGTTTTTAGGGTGTTAACCCACTAAAAGTCAGAGTTTAAATGATGGATCGGTTACATAACAAAGCTAATGGATCGGTCAGATAGAAAGCAAACGGGTCGGTCATGTTTACACAACAGTGGTTCCGCCTATTCAACAAAGCATCGGGTCGGTCCATTTCCTTTAGAGCATATCGGTCCATTCAGAGTGGGTCGGTCATGATCACTTGAAGAATGGGTCGGGTTGATCAGTATTAATGGATCAGGTCGGTCAGTACCAAGGAACCAGATCGGCCACTACATCGGGTCGGTTAGTTGCAAAACACTGGGTTGATCAGTACCAAAGTACCGGGTCAGTTGGTCACATTGGGTCGGTCCATAACAATGGATCGGTCACAACTATATGGATCGGTCTGTACGGGATGGTCAACTTCAACATACGGGTCGGCTCCGAAACAAATGAGATGGATCAGTTGAGGAATGTAAGTATGGGTCGATCATAGGCTCCAAATCGGCTTCAGGTATTGCAACATTGGGTTAATGTTTTCATGAACATGCGAGAAGGGAAAAAAGGCCTTGCAACTCTGATATGCGAATAAATTGAAGGACGTACCATGCATACGTGCAATCATGTAGGAATATGTATGTCGGCACCTTATATTTAATACATATAATAAAGGGTCGCCACTTTGTATTCAAATAACTGAATAGTGTTAATTCAATAAACATAGTGGGTCAGCAGCTTTACACTGTATGTGGATTGGCAAGCTGCTAATATAAAGAGGTCAGCACAAAGTGAAGCTACGTTAACAAACAAATGATACTATTGCAAAGAATATAATGTTAGCAACGCTTTGATATCAAAAATTTGTGAGGTGGGTCGGCTCCTTTCTCTTTTGCATGAAACGGCTACAGTAATGAATATTGGGTCGGCTTCAACTATTTAAATATAATCAGCATGACACTTTAAACAAGCATGCATCGCATGTTTAAAATATGAATAGCAAACGTAACACATTTGCATTGTTTGATCATTAATACTATTTAGTCCCATGTGTTGTCAAATTCACGGTGGCATTTCGATTTGCTGTTTAATACAAAAGCCGTGTTGCATAAATTACGTACATGGATGTATACAGTGGATTGAGAATGAAAACATATATTTTGGTCGGTACCAAAAACAAGCAGTCAACTCCAAACTTTCACAAAGAATGGAACACATGGTATAACAAAATAGAAATGGGTTGGCTCCATTTAATCCATGCAAATGATGGTAACGTGTTAGTAGGAAGTGGATCGGTATATTAAAAATAAGGTGGATCAGCATGTAGTAGGACATGAGGACACGTGGACCGGTATGGAAGCAGCAAACTAAAATGGGTTGGTCCTAAATATCAGGCGGTGGCATAAATGTAATTAAGCGGGTAGGTCCTGTTTTGGAATGTTGGGTTGGTAGTAAAGTAGAAAAATGGGTCGGTGGTTTTCAATATAAGGAACAGCTGCTACCAATAGTGATATTTAGGTCGGTCCATAATGCATTTTTTGGATCGATCATTGATCTTGGGTGGTGGCAGAACCGTAAATATGGGACATGACAGCTATTGACAACTATAAATTGGACCAGTGGCATTTCTGTAAATAAGTTTTAGGCCGATTCAAGTTTATGACCGACCCAAATTCTGGTCTCCATAATTACGAGACTGCCACTACCTCCAAACTACACCTATAAATAGCCCATTCTTCCACAATTCAAAGGAATCAATTCCTCTACCCCGAATGGCTGCCTAAATCGCTTCTCCACCATTCTAAAGCTCCTTAAAACTCCATTAATGGCCGCCAAAGCTCTCTACTTCTTCCTCTAACAACATGAAGATCAAATCACATCTTTTCTCCATTCGAATGGGCTCAAACTCAATCCTAGTGCTCTCCAACCGCCATTAATCTTCTCTAAAAGCTCGGATCTAACATAAACTTCATCACCGGATCAAGGAAAAGCATCTACGCGCCAAAGTGATTGAAGATCTACGAGATAACTTTCACAATCCGCGGGATCTAATCCGTTTCTCTACGAATTCAAGTATGATCTAAAGCTAAAAGAGAGCAAAAAGAGGAAAATCACTATTTAAAGAGAGAATGAGCAAAATGAAATGTATGAGATAATTAGCTTTGTAAATCTACTCATGGTAGTGGAAAACACTTCAAAAGAGGATGTAGATCTTTGCTAAGATCGAACAACAATAAAAAAAACCCTTGTCTTTTACTTACTTTTTCCTGTTTATTTTGCGATTATGGATCTTTCAATTTCTAACCATAATTGGTGAAGTGTGATTTCACACCTTTTGTGTTTGAGTCATTTTTGATTCAAACATTCGCCCACCGTGGGGCCGCGTTCGCATCTCCTTTCTTCATACACTCTCACAAGGTTGAAGTCCTCGCATAGAAATTCTAAACTCACTCCTTTTCTGAAATCATGGCAAAATCTAAGAAAGCTACTAGTAAAACCATGGTAGAAGATGATAGTGTTGTTAGTGAAGAAACACGGCTTGCTAATTGTCTTGATGTTGGTGAAAACTCGGTGAGTGGAGCCGGTGCGATTAGAAATGAGTTGAATGCCGCTATTACCAATGTGAATCAAAGAATGGATGCTTCTACTAAAGCTATGATGGAGAAACTTGATGCCATCCTTAGTGCTCAACCAAACCTAGCCCCCTCAAAAGTCAATGTTGATCTCGAAGAGAATGACGAATCGCCCGCTTTCGATCAAAACTGCAATGACAACATGGAAGACGATTATGATTAGACGAGTGACAAGGAAGAAGCAAACATCGAAGAATTGAAATCAAAGGCTAGGAATCATTTCGAAGTAAATGCTCGAAAGGCTACCAATCCTGCACGAGGGGACCTCCTCGTCGAGAAGGAAAAGGGCCCAAGCTCTCTAATCGAGAGCGAATGCCTAGACGAACATTTACTAAAGAGCTTGGCTTCGCAGAATGGCACAACACTGAAGAATACATCTCGAGCATGATAGAACAAATCATGAAGAAGAACCAAGCTAACAAAGAGGATGAAAGAGAACGGGAATTCTCTCCCGATAGGACTCCATTCACCGAAAGAATCCTTGAAGCAAAATGTCCAAAGAAGTTCAATCCTCCAATTTCGCCTCCGTACAACGGTTAACTACTTTCTATTCAAATATGAGTGGCATATGAGCGCAGCTAAAGCAACTAATGAGTTAAGATGCACATAATTTCTCTCTACTTAGAAGATGCTGCGTCATTATGGTTCACAAAGCTACCACCTAAATCCATCGATCGATTCTCTGACCTAACCAAAAAGTTCAAGGAACAGTTCCGCTTGTATGATACCAAAGCCAAGGACACTACAACGCTCTCGGCAATGAAATAAAGGCCAGGGGAAACTATCAAAGCCTTCCTTAGTCGATTCAATATTGCTTTGTCTTAAGTGAGGAATCCAGAGCCACGTATAATTCTCATGGCTTTACTCGACACTATAAACAAAATAAACGAATTTGGGAAATGGATAAAGATGAAGGAACCGACTATGCTTGACAAGAACAATAAGAAAGAAGAGGAGTACATGAGAGTGGATGATAATCCTATACCTCTTTGGATCATTTGTGGTAACCAACTTCTTGAAGCTCCTAAAAATGCAGCTATTCAACCTAATCAGAAGAATACTCATGGGCAGAAGCGAGCCAACGATCGAAACGACAATAAAGCTAATAAAAAGTTTCATCTTCTTGAATCATCTAAGCTAACCCCTCTGAATGACATTCTTGAGAACATCTACCTTTCCACAAAGGATGCGGAAGATTACCTAGAGCCTCGGCTAATAAAGATGATTGACCATCTGACCAAATCTGGGAAGTTCTGCTGGTTTCATAATCAGCCAGGCAAAAACACCAATGAGTGTAGGCATCTAAGATCATTGATTGAAGAGCTAATTAGGAAGAACCATCTGCAACAATATGTGAAGAATTCCCAAGATGCAAATCCTTCTGCAACTCCCCAGGGGCAAGGGGGCTCAAATGACCAATCCGGTCCAAGCAATGTAGCTTATGCTCAAGCTATTCCAAGGCATATAATCAACTGACAACCGTTGATGATGATCTAATATCTACGGCTCAGAATAAGCGATCACTATTGCCTTTATCTTAATTCTTGCATTACTTTACTTTCCGATATGTTCTACTTTTTGTAAATAGTCTATAATGATTTACGTGAATTATACCGAACAATAGCTCTACGAATGAAGTATTACTTGCCTATGTAAATCTCTGACTTGACAAATATACATGAAAATTTGCTAACAGACGATTTTTCATTATAGGCTATCCAATGAGCATCTTCTCTCACAAGGCCTAACGAAGTGAGGCAATCCCGACAAACACCAGTTCAAATGTCAAGAGCTCTAACCATCGATATGCATGATGCAAGGATGAAAGACACTACTTTGAAAAAGTGAATAAGGAAAGACCCGACGAGTTTAACGGTCAAGAGGGAAGCAAACAATCATGGATCCGAAACCATAAAGGTTCGCTGGAATCCGTAAGCGTGGAATGAAGAATGGGAATTCACTGTACATGAAATGAAGCATGGGAGTTAATAAGCTCAGAGCGACACAACACATCAAAGGTTCGCTGGAACCCATAAGCATGGAATGAAGTGCGGAATTCACTATATGTGAAACGAAGCATGGGAGTTTATAAGCGCGGAGCGATGCAACCCACCAAAGGTTCGCTGGAATCCGTAAGCGTGGAACAAAGCGCGGGGGTTCACAATTCATGAAACGAAACATGGGAGTTCGTAAGCGCAGAGCGATGCAATGCACCAAAGGTTCGCTGGAATCCGTAAGCGCGGGAGTTCACTATACATGAAACAAAGCATGGGAGTTCGTAAGCGTGGAGAGATGCAACCCACATAAGGTTCGCTGGAATCCATAAGCATGAAACGAAGCGCGGGAGTTCACTATACGTGAAACGAAGCGTGGGAGTTCATAAGCGCAGATTCGATGCAACCCACCAAAGGTTCGCTAGAATCCGTAAGCGCGGGACAAAGCGCAGGAGTTCACTATATGTGAAACGAAGCATGGGAGTTCGTAAGCGCGGAGCGATGCAACCCACCAAAGGTTCGCTGGAATCCGTAAGCGCGGAATGAATCGTGGGAATTCACTATACATGAAACGAAGCATGGGAGTTCGTAAGCACGGAGCGATGCAATCCACCAAAGGTTCACTAGAATTCGTTGCGTGAAACAAAGCACTGGAGTTCACTATAAGTGAAACAAAACGTGTGAGTTCGTGGCGCGAAGCAATACAACCCTCAAACGTCATCGGAGTTCGCATTGCGAAACGATACGACAACCAGAAAATCATTTCCATAGAGAAAGCAATTTCTCCACAGGAGAAATCAACAACGCTCGATAAATTTGATGGTGTTGATTCAGTCAACAAAAGAAGACAAGTATTGAATTATAATAGCCTCTCCCAAAACATGGGGCATCCGACGGGGTCTCCAACATCAAAAACTGATCAACAAAGTAAGAAAACATCGAGCAGTAAAAATTCTTCCCATAGTGAAGACTACAATGACCTCCAAAGTTGGGGCATCAATAATCAAAGATTTCTCCAAAGAGAAGCAGATATTAAATTACCAATACATATTTCCTAAATAGGGAATATTGTACACTAACATATGAATCATTAAAACGATAACGTATCAAATCCACAATCGGCTTTAGTCGACTAATTGATTTTAAGCGTTAATGCAAATTTGAGTTAGAATATCGTATTTGTGTAGATAACACTTGATGAGTTATAAACTGTTGAGTAAAATAATTCTATGCAGACACTTCATTCAATATAAAATAAAATTCTATATAAGTCGCTTTTAATGGTTAACTAATCCACTATCGATATGGATAGTTGATGGTCAGTATAAGTCCAAAACTGTGCAATCGCTTGTTTTAATTAGTTACAGAACTGGTGACATGAGGCACATGAATTCAAAAGAATGGTTCGCCATAGCAAAACATAAAGCTATAACTGGATCTCAATGCAAAATATATCAATAACAACGTTCATTTCGAATCCCGCGTTTCTCAAATGAAAAAAATACAAGCTTTGAGGGGCAAATGTTAACCCACTAAAAATCAAAGTTTAAATGATGGGTCGGTTACATAACAAAGCTAATGGATCATTCAGGTAGAAAGCAAGCAAGTCGGTCATGTTTACACAAAAGCGTTTCTGCCTGTTATGCAAAGCATCGGGTCAATCCATTTCCTTCAGAGTGGGTCGGTCCATTCAGAGTGGGTCAGTCTTGATCACTTGAAGAACGGATCAGGTCGATCAGTATTAACGTATCGGGTCGGTCAGTACCAGGGAACCGTATCGGTCATTACATCGGGTCGGTCAGTTGCAAAACACAGGGTCGGTCAGTACCAAAGTACTGGGTCGGTTGGTCACATTGGGTCGGTCCATAACAATGGATCGGTCACAACTATATGATCGGTCTGTATGGGACAGTCAACTTTAACATACGGGTCAGCTCCAAAACAGATGAGATGGATCAGTTGTGGAGTATATGTATGGGTCGACCATAGGCTCCAAATCGGCTTCACGTATTGCAACATTAGGTTAATGTTTTCATGAACATGTGAGAAGGGAAAAAAGGCCTTGCAATTGGATATGCGAATAACTTGAAGGACGTACCATGCATACATGCAATCATGTAGGAATATGTATGGTGACACCTTATACTTAATACATATAATAAAGGGGCGCTACTTTGTATTCAAATAACTGAGTAGTGTTAATTCAGTAAACATAGTGGGTCGACTGCTTTAGAGTGCCACGTTGATCGGCAAGCTGCTAATATAAAGTGTCAGTACAAAGTGAAGCTACATTAACAAACAAATGACACTATTGCAAAGAAAGAATATAATGTTGGCAACGCCTTGGTATCAACAATTTGTAAGGTAGGTCGGCTCCTTTCTCTTTTGCATGAAGAAACTACAGTAATGAATATTGGGTCGGCTTCAACTATTTAAATATAATCTGCATGGCACTTCAAACAAGCATGCATCGCATGTTTAAAATATGAATAGCAAACATAACACATTTGCATGGTTTGATCATTTAAACTATTTAGTCCTAGGTGTTTGCAAATTCACGGTGGCATTTCGATTTGCTGTTTAATACAAATGCCGTGTTTCATAAAATTACGTACAGGGATGTATACATGTGGACTGAGAATGAAAACATATATTTTGGTCGGCACCAACAATAAGTGGTCAGCTCCAAACTTTCACAAAGAACAGGACACGTGGTATAATAAAATAGAAAATGGGTTGGCTCCATTTAGTCCATGCAAATGATGGTAACATATTAACAGGAAGTGTATCAGTACATTAAAAATAAAGTGGATCAACATGTAGTAGGACATAAGGAAACGTGGACCGGTATGGAAGCAGCAAACTAAAATGGGTCGGTCCTAAATATCAAACGGTGGCATAAATGTAATTAAGTGGGTCGGTCCTGTTTTGGAATGTTGGGTCGGTTGTAAAGCAGAAAAATGGGTCAGTGGTTTTCAATATACGGAACAGCTACTACCAAAAGTGATATTTGGGTCGGTCCATACTGCATTTTTTGGATCGGTCATTGATCTTGGGCGGTGCAGAACCGTAAATATGGGACATGACAGCTGTTGACAACTGTAAAGTGGACCAGTGGCATTTTTGTAAATAAGTTTTAGGCCGATCTAAGTTTATGGCCGACCCAAATTCTGCAATCCATAATTTTGAGACTACCACTACCCCCAAACTACACCTATAAATAGCCCATTCCTCCACAATTCAAGGGACCGATTCCTCTACCCCGAAAGGCTGCCCAAATCACTTCTCCACCATTCTAAAGCTCCTTAAAGCTCCATTAGTGGCAGCTAAAGCTCTCTACTTCTTCCTCTAACAACATGAAGATCAAATCACATCTTTTCTCCATCCGAATGGGCTCAAACTCAATCCTAGTGCTCTCCAACCGTCATTAATCATCTCTAAAGCTCGGATCTAACACAAACTTCGCCACGGGATCAAGGAAAAGCATCTACGCGCCAAAGTGATTGAAGATCTACAAGATAACTTTCATAATCCGCGAGATCTAATCCATTTCTCTACGAATTCATGTGTGATCTAAAGCTAAAAGAGAGCAAAGAGAGGAAAATCACTATGTAAAGAGAGAATGAGCAAAAGTGAAATGTATGAGATGTTAAACTTTGTAAATCTACTCATGATACTGGAAAACACCTCAAAAGTGGACGTAGATCTTTGTTAAGATCGAACCACTATAAAAACCCTTGTCTTTTACCTACTTTTTCCCGTTTATTTTGCGACTGTGGCTCTTTCAATTTCTAACCATAATTGGTGAAGTGTGATTTCACACCTTTTGTGTTTGAGTCATTTTGGATTCAAATATAGGGTAATGACCCAATGAGGTGGGCATTCTCGGTCACTTATAGCCCTATTAAAGGTGGATTTTTATGATCTCTTATAACCTTGAGGCGGACCCTAGCACCTTAAGACCCCGTCGAAATACGTCAACGTTCTTAAGTCTATACTCTCGATTGTAATATGAGAAGTAGTATTGCGAATGTTACTACTTAACTGATATTACGTAGAAAACCTATGTCGCTTAAGACTTCCCTTAGACAGTTGGTGAGCTTGTTATGGCCACATATCCTTTTATATACCAATCCCAACCCTAATTGAGCCCTATAAGCTTCTAGAGGAAGTGGCATCCTCCATGAATTACCGTACTCCTTTACCTCTTATGCCAAACCACTTTTAGAGAAGGAGTACCCATAGACTTACTTCGAATCTAATAAGTGTGGGTCCCGTGACTTTGGTTCCTCTCCAAGGAATAAACCTTCGGAGGGATCCTAGTCCTAACCATTTAACACCCAGATTAGATAAGAAGAGTCTCAGCCACTTAAGGCCCACTCAAGGGGTAGTAAAACTGCCTATTTTCACACACAATAGACTTATATATATAGTTATATATATATATATATAATTTTCAAATATATATATATACACACACACACTCAACCTCTCACATTAAACCGTATACCTGTAGATGCTAGATATGCCGGACGATCCGGGAAGGCTTCTACTATAAGTAGGTTTAACCTTGTGTCATAGTGTACTAAGTTTGAATGGCCCATGACACCCACACCTCTCACATTAGTTGGGCCTACTTGTGGTTGCTGGATTTGCCGGTCGGTTCCGGGTAGGCTTCTACCACAAATGGCAACTAACCTCATGTCTGCATGTCACTATTAATATATGTAAAGGCATTTTATACAAACACAAGCAATCGATATATATATGGGGACATTTCAAATTTGAATTCTATCCTAATCGCATTTATTACGTTTACGTTAATTACATTGACTACGTTAGTAAGTATAATAATTATAACGCATAAATAACGCTAATGTTAGTATGAACAAGAAAACGTACTAACGAAACAAAAATTGTCAACTTGTCCTCAATTAAGGTATATAAGTTAATTTTCCATATTTTGACAACTAAAATTTAGGCATTGTGGCATAATAACATAATAACAAATAGCAGTGAATGGAAAATTCACATACATACAATTTTCAACTTGCATCCTAGGCTTATTGGAATGATTTCGATAATGGAACAAGAATAGAGTATAATATATACATATATTTCCAAATATATACATGTATATTTATAAGCTCTACTTTACCTAATTCACCCCTTTTTGGTGTGTTGCACATAAAAACATTTACATTTGATATGTATTAAGTATGAATAAGTTTGGATTCAAAATAGAACCCAAACCAAATCATGGAACAAACCAAATTTAAACCCTTTTGGGTTACAATCAAATGCTTACATAAGCGTGAATTACACAAAGTAGAAACACAACACCCTTTTATTCTTAATTCAATATTAAGATCAAAAATCCACAAACCCAGATATATACAATTCTTACGCAAACATAGAACTAAGGATTTAGGGTTTTTTTGTATTGATGTTATCGTTGCCACATCTTCTTAGGAATAGCTATCAACATGTAAATCTATTCAAAAATATAATATGCCTAGGAAGTAAGATATCCCACTCATAGATCTAAGGAAGAGAAAATAGAATTCTTGTTGTAGATTCAAATCTGGATTCAACCTTCGTGATAAACGTGCTCCAATCCTTCTAATATATATATATATATATAAGAATCAACTTTAGAATATTATGCATATATAAAACTAAATTCCAAAATTCATACTAAAATCTATTTGAATTTAGATTAGAGAAAAGATAAGAATGGAGGTTATAGGAATAGAAGAGAAATTCCAAACCTTTCTGGAATTCAGCAATGGCAGAAGGATAATATGGAGGTAGATAAAAGAGAGTGGCTAGGGTTTTGTTGTGAGATTTGAGGGCCAATATATAGTCTCTTGTGTTAGCATGAACCGTTAGATTATTCAGATGTAATCCTGGCCATACATTTACATATATTCCCTTAGAAAATCCTAACCAAATATAGATTCATTGAGCCTTTTAGTAGCCAGGCGATCGACCTGGGAGGTCAACTGGTGGTTGAAACCCCTTCTAGGGGGCGGTCGACCTCCTGGTTGCTAAAATGCCCAATGAACAATATGGCGCCGAGGTGTTTAATTGAATAATACGTTGCTAATCTCTTTCCTTAATTACAATATTTTATGTCCACTCTATCTTATCCTCAGTTTGAAGTTCAAATTCTTCCTTATTTATTTTAGTATATTATATATATATATGAGGAAATTAGACAAAAGGACAAAGTTATTTAAAAATAAATTTTCTGGGCCGCAAATTTTGTTAATTGGGCTGAAGGACCCACGAACAGAAATAAAAAAACTTGCAAGTTTTTCCATTTCATTCCTTCAGTTAGTCATCTTCAATTAGGGTTTTCCATCAAATTTCAAATCAAAAAAAAGCAAATAGATCAAAATCAAAAGCAAGTGTATTCCTCTAATGCAAACTCGTCGCTTAAGGTCATCGTCGTCATCAGTTTGATTGCTAAATTCGCCAGTGATAAAAGAAAATAGGGTTGTTTCTTTGAGATTATCCCTATTAGCTATAAAGACGAAAATACGATGGAGAAGAAGAAGGATAAATGAGATCAGGTACAACAGACAAAATTAAACACAAATGGTTAAATTGAGTGTATATACTTGCTGTAGGTGTAATTTTAAATTCTGTCGTGTTTATTTGGGAATTAACACAAATATATTATAAAATGATTCATTAATTATGCATTGATTTGTAGTGCAGAATATGCTAGGTTAATTAAGTGCAGAAATATACTAGATGAATTTAGCATTATAGCATTGATCTGTGTCTAATGGACTGATTTGTATTTATAGCATTAAATTAGCTTCCATCTATTTTTATTGTACGAAATGCTAGGTTAACCTAGCATTATAGCACATGAATGAACCTTAGAATAGTGTCCGGAAATGCCAAGTTAACCTAGCATTATAGCGAATGACCGACCCCTTGAAAATTTTATGGAAATGCTAGGTCAACCTATCATTATATGGCTTGACTAGGCCTTTAATCAGCATATGAAAATGCCATGTTAACGTAGCACTATAGCAGAAGATCGAGCCCTTGAAAATTGTATGAAAATGCTAGGTTAACCTATCATTATATGGCATGACTGAGCCCTTAACCAGTATATGAAAATGCCAGGTTAACCTAGCACTATAGAAAATGACCGAGCCCTTGAAAGTTGTAAAGCCCCACCCTGAGACCCACATTAATAAAGAGAATTACTTGGTAATCATGTCTACTAATGTAGAGAACAGGGTATAATAGGGGCAACCAACATGGTAATGTACCAGTAATGCACTAAGTATGTCGATTTTTTTTTCATCGTAGTCGACACACTCGGTCCATAACAAATACGATACCATATTGGGTTGGGACCATCTCAGAATAAATGTAGATGCAAACACACCTCAATCACAGAACATCATCATAGATTAGCACCCATAGATATACATACAAGTGCCCATCCATACATCATATATAATACATCCCATACAATGTGGTACAACGCCACAATATACACACATACATAACCATCCCCCAAAATAACAGATACATCACGAGTACAAGCCAAAAAGGGATAACTAAATAGATGGTGATGTGTCCATGTTCCAAAAGTGAATTCCATCATAACAAGTGCAAAAAGATCCAAGAAGGTGCGAGCTATAATATCCTAACCTGCAACTCGGTCTGACCCGAGTGGAAAACACACGGGTCAGGTAGGCTCAAACTTATCATTAGTATATGTCTCAGTAATAAATGAAAAGGGAAAAATTCATTCCATTGTCACCAACGGAAGGATATATGAGTCATGAGTTCATTTACTTATTCACGGAATCATACGAATATGTGATTGTTATATGGTTCTACCTTACATCAACTTAAGGGAATAAGTAAAGATGAACCACAAAAAAACCATTAAAATCATCTTAAAAACTTCATAAACCATCATAAGGAACTCATTAAGAGTTAGACCATCATAAACTATATATCATCATAAAACAATAATATAATGTAGCCTTATTCCATCTCAAGGCCTTATTCAAACATCAAATCAAATTCGTCAATAAATAAAAACATTTCTGCTCGAGCACCATCTTGACCAGTACTACATATTGGTACCATCCATCGTGATGACTAGGGCCACTACATCAAAATCATCTTGATGACTATAGCCAAACCATTATGCCCTTAATCACAAAGTCCGAGTGATAACATCGTGATGATTGGAGTCTTAAACATCATGATCATCGTGATGGCTATAGTCAAAAACATTGTGATGACTCCAATCGAGTACTCGGTCGTAGTACTAGTAATCATCTTGAGTGTGTCTCAACCTCTCGGATAAGAACCCATAAGGTGTCAACGTATGTCCCATACCATACATTCACACCTAATGGTTTACTAACCGTTAGTTGATACCACACTAGAAAGCATTATATATATATATAAATTTCCCCCTTCTCATCGGCAAGTATATAAATATATCAACTTATCTCATCTTTCTTTCTCTCTCTCTATCTGATGAGAAGTAGAAGGCATCATCACTTGTCTCATCTCATCGACAAGTAAAAATCCATCATAATATTGAAACATCATAAATACATCATAAAATGGCTTGCTTCGTCTCATTGGCAAGTTAAAATTCATCATAAACATCAAACCGTTTTAAAACATCATAAAATACGATTTGTGATTGTTGTTGTCCATTTGCTTTCGGGACAACAACAAGCTAGCATAACTTTCATCTAGTAAGCATCTGAATCATAATAAACTAAATATAGTAAATTGTAGCTCTATGTCTAAGCTTCTTGAATCATCAAAAATCATCCGATTCGGATTAATAATGAAGAAGTTATGGTGAAAACAAATTTCTGTTTCAACCATTGAGCTACGTTGTATTACACTCAAAATAACAGAGAAAACCCAATTTTTGTACAACAAAACATCATACTTACAGAAAACTTAATACCTGAACTTGTAGAAAACGTTTTTAGCTTTCCGAATCATCAAGAATTATCAAATTCCGATTAAAAACGAAAAAGTTATGACTAAAACAATTTCAAGTTTCAACTTAGAAAATTAGGCAAAAGACAGAATTATAACATCATTTTGAAATCTGTTTCAAGTCTATCAAATGATGAAATTTCAAGAAATAATATGAACAAAAATTGTAGCTTATCGAATCTAGTTTCTAACAAAAAAAATTTTTGACCTGATTCCGATAAGACACGAGGAAGATATGATGATTTTACTACAGTGCATTTTCAGACATAGGAGCTGTCAAAAAACTCAGAAAAAGCACTACGGGATTTCACCAAAATGCATCAAATTAACAAGTTTCAGCTTATTGTAAGCGTCTTTGCTTACCAATTGATTGAAGCAAGGTCTAGCAAGGATTTAGGCAGCAAATTCGAAGCTTTAGCGAAGATTAGAGCTTCCAAAACCTAAAATGAAAGATTCATAGACATGCAACAAGAAATAGTCAACAAAAGAAATTTACAGTGAATGATTCTCTAAATTATATGGAGATAAATCTTGGGATGATGGAGATTACCTCTCTTTTATGATTTCAACAAGAATTTTCTTCTAAAATTGCAGTTTGGTTGGAGTTTGAATTCATTAAGTAGCCATTATTCTTCTTCTTAACTTACTGATGGTTTGAGGAAGATGAAAAAAATGTCGTTCTTTTCTTTCTGAAGCTTCCAGATTTACACTAATGGGATAATAGATATGGTAAATTTCATTAAAACCCAATTACACCACTTAGAATTTTAAAAACCCAATTCAAAGCCAATATGCATATATTTTGCTCAATTCTCAACATATTTCAACCCAACGAATTGTGTTTTACTCGTTTTAACAAAATGAACATTTTGAAAATAACCAAAATTTTATTTTTGACATAAAAAAACATATTTTGCATTTTAAATCTTTTATTCAACAATAGTTAACAATATTTTTGTTCAGCGACGAATATTTCTAATTTGGCAAATTTCAACCATATAAAAATTATATTATCATTCCCAAATATGTACAAAAGTGTTTTATACTTTTTAAAAATATTAAAACGTCATTTTTAAGCATTATTTCATCAAAAATTTATTTTCTTCATAATTGCCTTTTTTATTTTACAATAAAAGACTAATATTATAATACATTTCAAATACTATCCAGCTTAACCCAATAACTGATTTTCATCATACATATAATTTTCATCCAATCCACAAATAAAGTGTTTTAAACTTTATTCATATCTATACATATTTTACACCAACCCCAATTACTTATTCAACAAGCATTCTTTATCTTAAATAACAATATTGGTCATTGATTTATTCCATTAATTATTTGCAAACTTCATATTAAATTATAAATTCTATGATAATTGATTAATATTACGGTAATCTCCAAAATCCCGGGTTATTACAAACTCCTCCTCTTAACAAAATTGCGTCCTCGCAATTTCTAAGGAAGAATCATAACCAACTTCAAAAGTTAAACAAAGAGAAGACAAGAGATATGTTTTGTTACCCATACCGTATGATGCAAGGAAATGAGGATATGTTCGCTCGATGAACTCTCTAGTCTCCCATGTGCAATCATTAGGATTGCTTGACCATTGAATTTTCACAAGCGGAACAGATTTATTACGAAGGCGCTTTACCTCCATAGCTAAAACGCGCACAGGATATTGCTTGAAGGATAAGTCAAGAGAGATCTCAATTTCCTCCAAAGCATGGGTATCAAGCACATAATCAAAATCATGTAAACACTTCCTCAGTTGAGAGACGTGAAACACATCATGGATACTAGAGAATCGCTCGGGAAGTGCTACTTTGTAAGCTACAGGACCAATACACTCTGTAATAGGAAATGGGCCAATAAACTGAGGTGCCAATTTCCCGGTTTAGCTAAAGCGTACCACTCCCTTCAAAGGAGAAGTCCGAATGTAAACAAGATCACCAATAGCAAATTCAAGAGGCTTCCTACTGTTGTCCGCGTAGGATTTCTGACGACTCTGTGCCTCTTTCATTCGTTGTCTAATAAGTTCAATTTTCTCATAAGAATCACGAATCGAATCTGGACCTAGAATCATTTTTTCTCCAGATTCTAGCCAACAAGATGGAGAACGACACGGTCTCCCATATAAAGCCTCGAATGGAGCCATGCCGATAGAAGATTGGTAGCTGTTATTATATGTGAACTCGACAAGTGAAATATGATCTTCCCATACAAGATCGAAGTAAGTCCTCTAGAATGCGATTTACCCGTTCAGTCTGTCCATCAGACTGCGGGTGATATGATGTGCTAAGATTTAGCTTTGTGCCCAAAGCTTGCTGAAGGCTGCTCCAAAAATGACTAGTGAATAAAGGATCACGATCGCAAACGATCGAAGTAGGAATACCATGGAGTCGGACAATCTCTTTGATATATAACTTGGCAAGAAAAGGAGCATCTCTATTGGACTTAATAGGAATAAAGTGAGCAGACTTCGTAAGACGATCAACAACAACCCAAATACTCGAATGACCTGACCTCGAACGAGGTAGACCGTCAATAAAATCCATCGAAATCTGATCCCATTTCCATAATGGAATCTCCAGAGGCTGAAGAAGACCAGATGGCCGCTGATGCTCGGCCTTAACAAGCTGACAAGTCGTGCATTTGCTTACATATCTCGCAATATCACACTTCATACCTTCCCAATAATAGATGCAATGCATATCAGCATACATTTTACTGTTGCCTGGATGGATAGTTTACTTAGAACGATGACACTCATCTAGAAGATCATTCCTAAGAGATACATCTGAAGGGACAACTATACGGTTCTTCATGCGAAGAAAACCGTGAGAATCAACATTGAAATCCCTTATCTCACCATCATGGGGTTCGGACTCACATAGACGAATATGACGCATACACTCAGAATCACGCCGTTGAGCCTCAGAGATACGATCTATTAAAGAAGGGCGGGCTTCCATGCTGAATAATAAGGCTGGAGAATTGGAAGAAGAAGCTCGATCATGAATATCACAAAGAGAAAGAGTCTCAAGGACATCCCATTCGGCTATCATCATGGATACTACTGCTGAATGCTTGCGACTAAGCGCATCTGCCACACGATTACCCTTCCCAGGGGTATACTGAATATCAAAATCATATGAGGCTCGAAACTCAAGCCACCTATGCTGCCTCATATTAAGCTCCTTTTGCGTAAATAAATATTTCAATGACTTATGATCCGAATAAAGGATAAAATGCTCTCCCAAAAGATAATGACGCCATATCTTCAAAGCGAAGACAATGGCTGCAAGCTCCAAGTCATGGGTAGTGTACCGAAACTCGTTCGGACGTAATTGCCTAGAAGCATAGGCTACTACCCTATCTCTTTGCATCAGAACTGCACCGAGTCCACTATGACTAGCATCAGTGTACACAACAAGATCTTGATTCCCTTCGGGGACAACAAGCACGGGAGCATGAGTGAAAAGTTCTTTCAATTTTTGAAAAGAAACTTCACATTTATCGGACCATATGAAACGAACACCTTTAATCGTAAGGCTAGTCAAAGGAAGAACAATGCGGGAAAAATCTTTAATGAAACGACGATAATAACCAGCCAAACCTAAAAAAGAACAAATCTCATGAACATTCTCAGGCCTCTTCCAACTCTGAATGGCCTCAATCTTGGAGGGGTCAACGGAAATACCCTCTGAAGATACCACATGGCCTAAGAACTTCACTTGTTTTTTCCAAAAATGACACTTAGAAAGTTTTGCTTTAAGTTGATGTTGACGTAGAGTACTCAAAACAATTCTAAGATGTCGTGCATGATCCTCTTCAGACTTCGAATAAATAAGGATGTCATCAATGAAAACAAGCACAAACTTATCGAGAAATTCCCGGAATACTCGATTCATAAGATCAACAAAGTAAGCAGGGGCGTTCGTCAACCCAAATGGCATAACGAGCCATTCATAAGAACCGTAACGTGTGCGGAAAGCGGTGAGAGGAATACTATCTTCTGCGATTCGAAGCTGATGAAAACCAGTAGCAAGGTCCAGTTGAGAAAATACCTTTGCACCACTCAACTGATCGAACATATCATCGATCCTTGGCAAAGGATAACGATTCTTGATGGTTAACTGATTAAGCTTGCGATAGTCGACGCATAGCCTAAGAGTCCCATCAGACTTCCTTACAAAAACAACCGCAGCTCCCCATGGTGATGAACTTGAGCGAATAAAGTGCTTGGCTTCAAGCTCAACTAGTTGTTTCTTGAGTTCCTCATTCTCTCGTGTAGACATCCTCGTGGGAGGACGACTAATTGGTTGTGCACCCGGAATAAGGTCGATGCGGAACTCAACAGCACGCTTAGGAGGCGAACCAGAAACAGGCTCGAATAAATCTGGGAAGTCACAAACAATGGGAATAAGAGATATATCATCATCTTCCTGAGAATCCAACACGAATAAAGAAGCTATCGAATCACAATCGGAATCATGAAGTGAAAGAGACAAATAATCAGAAGAATCAGAATGTCGAAGATATAATACTCGCTCCGAGCAAAGAATTTTGGCATCATATCGAACTAGCCAGTCCATACCCAAAATCAAATCAAACCCAAGGAAAGGAATCACGTGCAGATTCGCACGGAATGAATAACCACAAATCGATATCTCAACATCCTCACAAAGAAGACTAAGGGTTGCGGATCCCCCAATAGGATTTGCAATCCGTAATGAAGTAAGCGTACAAGAAATATCCATTTGTAAAGCATCTACAAGCTCCCTCGATACGAATGAATGAGAAGCACCCGTATCAAAAAGCACTCTAATAGAACGATCATGAAACATAATAGAACCTTCAAGGACAGAGGAAATAATACCTCGAGGTTGAGAGGCACCTCCAGAAGATGTAGCAACATTAAGTTGACCCTGACTAGAACTTTCATTCCTCTTGGGACAAGCTGCAACCAAATGTCCCTCCTTCTTACAATACAAGCACCTCTTAGGTTTGGGACAGTCTCTAACACGATGATCAGGTGAACCACAATTAAAGCAGGCAAAAGACTTGGCTGATGAAGTGGGCTGAGACTGAGAAGATGATCCACCTTGCTTTTTCTTCTTGTTAGGATACTTGGACTTAGGAAAGAACTTCTTCTTTTTAGGATTACTATTACTCTCTCCCCCACCATCACTTTCCTTCTCCTTCTCGACTGCTTCAAGATGAAGGGCTGCATCCACCAGCTCCTCAAAAGTAAGCTTAAGCTGAAGGGTGAGGGGTTTCTTCAAATACTTCTTAAGTCCAAAAACGAACTTAAGATTCTTCTTATATGGAGTGGAAATATGCTCGAGCCCATATTTAGAAAGGGCCTCAAAAGATGCAACATACTCAGCAACGGACGACTTCCCTTGTTTGAGTTCAAGGAAGTGTCTAGCAAGATTAGCCTTCTCAGACTCTGGAATAAACTTGAGTTCAAATCTTTCTTTAAACTGGTCCCACTCCAAAGTCTCCTCGTCAACCTCCGCAATAAGCAAATCATACCAATTCAATGCACGTCCTTCTAACATACTAGATGCAACAAGAACACAATGGTGGCTGGAGATATTCATGCGAGTAAATATGCTCTCACTTGTGCGGAGCCAAGCCTGAACCTCTAAAACCGACTCCGTGCCTTTAAAAACCTTGCCACCGAGGTGAGTAAAATCACTAGTCATGCGCGCAAACGGGGATTTGTGCGGAGGAGAAGAGCGAGGTGGAGCAGGAGGTGGAGTGCTCCTAATTAACTCAAGGATCTGATCAGTAGACATATACACTCCTTCGGGACGAGAACCACTGGACGGTCCCGCCACCGAGGAGCGCCCTCTTCGTCTACCAGACATAGCTGGGGAAAAAATTAAGATAGGATCACTCACAGAGTAGATAGATATATTAGAAAAAAAAACAAATGTAATAACTAAGGAATACTACGGAATTAATTTATCATTCCTAGACATATTCCATTCTATCTACCCCAAGGGAATCAAAAAGGACACAAGACAAGAGAAAAACAAGGATATGGGGAAAGAAAACATGATTAAGGGATGTCATGTACAAGTGCATTATATTTGTTGTATGGTTACTATGAATGATGTTCTTCTTATAATACATTTATTCTGAAACCCCCAGCTCTGATACCAAGCTGTAAAGCCCCACCCTGAGACCCACATTAATAAAGAGAATTACTTGGTAATCCTGTCTACTAATGTAGAGAACAGGGTATAATAGGGGCAACCAACATGGTAATGTACCAGTAATGCACTAAGTATGTCGATTTTTTTATTTTTTTTTCATCGTAGTCGACACACTCAGTCCATAACAAATACGATACCATATTGGGTTGGGACCGTCTCAGAATAAATGTAGATGCAAACACACCTCAATCACAGAACATCATCATAGATTAGCACCCATAGATATACATACAAGTGCCCATCCATACATCATATATAATACATCCCATACAATGTGGTACAACGCCACAATATACACACATACATAACCATCCCCCAAAATAACATATACATCACGAGTACAAGCCAAAAAGGGATAACTAAATAGATGGTGATGTGTCCATGTTCCAAAAGTGAATTCCATCATAACAAGTGCAAAAAGATCCAAGAAGGTGCGAGCTATAATATCCTAACCTGCAACTCGGTCTGACCCGAGTGGAAAACACACGGGTCAGGTAGGCTCAAACTTATCATTAGTATATGTCTCAGTAATAAATGAAAAGGGAAAAATTCATTCCATTGTCACCAACGGAAGGATATACGAGTCATGAGTTCATTTACTTATTCACGGAATCATACGAATATGTGATTGTTATATGGTTCTACCTTACATCAACTTAAGGGAATAAGTAAAGATGAACCACAATAAAACCATTAAAATCGTCTTAAAAACTTCATAAACCATCATAAGGAACTCATTAAGAGTTAGACCATCATAAACTATATATCATCATAAAACAATAATATAATGTAGCCTTATTCCATCTCAAGGCCTTATTCAAACATCAAATCAAATTCGTCAATAAATAAAAACATTTCTGCTCGAGCACCATCTTTACCAGTACTACATATTGGTACCATCCATCGTGATGACTAGGGCCACTACATCAAAATCATCTTGATGACTATAGCCAAACCATTATGCCCTTAATCACAAAGTCCGAGTGATAACATTGTGATGATTGGAGTCTTAAACATCATGATCATCGTGATGGCTATAGTCAAAAACATTGTGATGACTCCAATCGAGTACTCGGTCGTAGTACTAGTAATCATCTTGAGTGTGTCTCAACCTCTCGGATAAGAACCCATAAGGTGTCAACGTATGTCCCATACCATACGTTCACACCTAATGGTTTACTAACCGTTAGTTGATACCACACTAGAAAGCATTATATATATATATATATAAATTTCCCCCTTCTCATCGGCAAGTATATAAAGATATCAACTTATATCTTCTTTCTCTCTCTCTATCCGATGAGATGTAGAAGGCATCATCACTTGTCTCATCTCATCGACAAGTAAAAATCCATCATAATATTGAAACATCATAAATACATCATAAAATGGCTTGCTTCGTCTCATTGGCAAGTTAAAATTCATCATAAACATCAAACCGTTTTAAAACATCATAAAATACGATTTGTGATTGTTGTTGTCCATTTGCTTTCGGGACAACAACAAGCTAGCATAACTTTCATCTAGTAAGCATCTGAATCATAATAAACTAAATATAGCAAATTGTAGCTCTATGTCTAAGCTTATTGAATCATCAAAAATCATCCGATTCGTAATTATTAATGAAGAAGTTATGGTGAAAACAAATTTCTGTTTCAACCATTGAGCTACGTTGTATTACACTCAAAATAACAGTGAAAACCCAATTTTTGTACAACAAAACATCATACTTACAGAAAACTTAATACTTGAATTGTAGAAAACGTTTTTAGCTTTCCGAATCATCAAGAATTATCAAATTCCGATTAAAAACGAAAAAGTTATGACTAAAACAATTTCAAGTTTCAACTCAGAAAATTAGGCAAAAGACAGAATTATAACATCATTTTGAAATCTGTTTCAGGTCTATCAAATGATGAAATTTCAAGAAATAGTATGAACAAAAATTGTAGCTTATCGAATCTAGTTTCTAACAAAAAAAAATTGACTTGAATCGGATAAAAGACGCAAAAGATATGATGGTTTTACTATAATGCATTTTCAGAAAACGAGATATATTGAAAAAAAACACAAATTTATGCATCAGTTTGAAACTTGATTCAGACCCAGTAAACGATAAAATTTCGAAAAACAATATGAACGAAAAATGTAGCTTATCGAATCTATTTTCTAACAAAAAAAAATTCATAAGCTATACATATAATTTTCATCCAATCAACAAATAAAGTGTTTTAAACTTTATTCATATCTATACATATTTTACACCAACCCCAATTACTTATTCAACAAGCATTCTTTATCTTAAATAACAATATTGGTCATTGATTTTTCCATTAATTTTTTGCAAACTTCATATTAAATTATAAATTCTATGATAATTGATTAATATTATGGTAATCTCCAAAATCCCGGGTTGTTACAAAAGTTATATGAAAATGCTAGGATAACCTATCATTATATGGGTTGACCAAGCCCTTGAAAATTGTATGAAAATGCTAGTTTACTTTAGTGCAGAATATTCTAGTTTAATTTAGCATTGATCTATAGTGCAAAATTTGCTAGGTTATTTTAGTGTAGAATATTCTAAGTTAATTTGGCATTATAGCATTGATCTGTATTTTGTTCACTGAACTATATTTTTAGCATTAATTTGGCATTTATCTGTATTTAGTCTTGAAAGGGCTAGGTTACCCTAGCATTAGAGCGCACGATAAGCCCTTGAGCAGTGTTTGAAAGTGTTAGGTTACCCCAGTATTATGGCACATGACCGAGCTCTTGACCAGTGTTTGAAAGTGCTAGGTTACCCTAGCATTAGAGCGCATGACCGAGCCCTTGACCAGTGTAAAAAAGTGCTAGGTTACCCTAGCATTAGAGTGCGCAACCGAGCCCTTGACAGTATATGAAAGTGCTAGGTTACCCTAGCATTAGAGTGCACGACCGGGCTGTAACAACCCGGGTTTTTGCTCCGATTTCGCTGGTAATTAAACCAACTAAAACCGTTTATAAAGACGGATTGTTAGGGGTACTTACACATTTGACAAAATAAAAAGAACTTTTCCATTATCATTACAATAATACTACATCAGAGTTACCGGAGAAACATCAGAGTACATCGATTACACAGCGGAAAAGATACTAAACTCAGCGGAAGAATATGCATGCTCCAAGATATAATAGCTCCAGCTAAACCAGCATCCTGCTCTAACCAACTCCAAGACTAAATCTGTGAACCAAACTACTAGGCTACCCATGCAAAAATTATGGGTTCCCAGATTTTCGGTGTGGGAACAATAAAATCCAGGTCAGTCATGGTACTGGTGTGAGAACTCAAAACATTTATTTTTAGGGTTTATTTTAAAGTAAGGTAATTCACCGGACTAAGCCGCTAATGCGAAACGGGTTTACTAAATGTGAATACCAGTGCATAGAAATTCACAATGACTTTTTTAGAAAAATAAAACTAACATAAGGTCTCGTGGCAACACACAATGCAAACGCACACATGGGCGAGGTTTCTCCTTATGCAGTCAAAAATGCTTGATACATAAAAATCCTCTTCCAGTACTATAATATAGTGTGAAAAATCCATTCGAAAGTAAATGTATCAATCTTAGCCAGCATAGGTACCATATACTACACTGACGTATGGTATACAACTAAAATCGTAAGGACTCATAGCGGAGATTGGGTTTCCAACAATAACCAGGCAAAGGAACTTCCATTTGAACCGAATTTTGAACACCTCTAGAGGGATGTTTGAGGATCAACTAATGCTCCTTATGCCAACACAAGACCGGGTTACCCCTTAACTGGGTAATTTAGAGTACACCTGAGTATGTCATCTTCTTGTCATTACTGACCTTTCCGAGAGTTCACCAACATCAACCACAAAAGTAGATGCTTTTACCACATAAATTAATACCTGGGCTCCATATCATAGTACACCTTTTATCTAGAAGGAGAGAACACCCTATAACCTTGATACATTTCTTCCTGTTTTGGCCATTTACCAGGGTGTGAGGCTTGACGAGGTCACGATAAAAATAAAGCTACGCTTAAATAAGCCATGCTTTGATCATCCAAAGCTCACCACATAACTTAAGTATGCCACATTGTCCATTCACTACGCATCACTGATTTCTATCGATATATAACCTCTAAGATCATATGTCTTAGAGAAGGGTGTTAAGCAAGAGAATAAATCTCTACCACCAAACAGATATATATTTAATAGAAATCAGTGCTACACAGTCAATTACAATATCAGACACACAATCCATAAAAGTCCGTTCTGGATCTGAGCGAAACAACAATCATAAATTCCTTCACATACATTTGGGCTTCTTACCACTTAGCTGATATAAAATCCATCTGCAAATGGGAAATACCCATTTGAGACATTCAGCAAGTCGTCCTTACAATATGAAGGGTCCCGGTCTTCAATAACATTTTCAATTGCTCCACACCATCGTATTATTACTCGGAATGGTTTACGGACATAAATCTGATCCCGATCTTCCAAATAATAAGCATAGTTTTTAAAACACAATTATGATACACACAGGCTTTCAACCAAATCTCCTTCCATCTTAGATTTTGTTAAATTAAATTTCTTTAAACCCATTCTCAAATTTATCTTTAACAAAATCCATATTTTAACCCTTCTTCTTTAAAACACATCCCTTAATCAAAGATAATCTATCCCCAAAGCCTTAATTAATTTTCCGTTTGATAACTCGTTATCAAAACCCAGTTTCCTTTGAAAATACGTTAATCCATATTTCATCCATAGTTTCCTGTTAAATCGATTTTCCAACATTCAATTCTTTAATCTTAACTAAAAGATTATACTTGGTTCCCAATTTCTTATTTTTAATTTTCTCAAATCAAAGATATGATTAAATCCCAATTTACAATATGAATTTCCACAACTCAATCTCATTGGATTTCAAGAAAGATATTGCTGAAGATACGATTCACGACAAAACCCAAATTAATCGATACTGAACATAAGTTACACATAAATTGTATCTACTTATATTCGATATCAATTCACATAATCAACGAATATTATAAGTGGAAAAACGTTATAATAATATCTTCCAAATTCCACAAATAGTATACTTTTACACTACTGAATTTCATATCAAATATCCGAAGATTATTTCCATCCAACTTATCTCAATCGGATTGGGAAAGCCGTACATTAATTAAAAGATTTATCCAACTCTTTGACATTAGATCTGGATAGAAATACCATCAACTTATCCTTAATATTAGTCGCCGTATCCAACTCACACTATAAGAGGAATTACAGTGAACTACCTTTTAAATTCCTCAAATATTAACAGTCATCATCTAATGAATTAATATCAAACATACGAAGATTTATCTCCAACCATATACAATTATTTAAAATTGAAAACCCGTATTAATATCAATTTAAATTCCATATAAAATATTTCTAATACTTTTAAACCTTTGAAAACATTCCACAAATCATTACTTATAGTTCAGAAAGTAGTTTACAGGTTAGAACTTCAAAATAGATTGTTTTCGAAGGAAGCATTACAATAGCATTTCGAAAGTGTTACAAAATCGTTACAAAACAGTTATCTTAACTATTTTGATCAAAATATCGTTTATCTTTGCCAAAACTTAAACTTTACAATTTAAAACACCTTTTCATAATTTGTAATGATTTTACAAACTTTTTCCATATTTTTAGACATTTAAAAATAGCTGTTTATAGTTATGGTCAACAATTGTTTTTACAACGACCTTTTTCAAAATGGTTTCAAACATAACTTGAAAATCATAACTCGAATTTAAAATTTTCTTTCACTCATTTGAAAGTTCTTGTTAATGGAAATCAAACGGTTTTCATTTCATGGAAATTCGATTTGAATTGCAAAAGTTATATAGCATTTACAATTTGTAACTAAAACAAGAGAATTTTCCATTGTGGGATAAACTCTATTTTGACCGAAATAGAAATTATTCTTCAATACTTCAAAATACCTTAGAAAACCATTATATACTTATATAAATCATTTGCAGCCATTTAAAGTAATTTACATTGACTTTCCAAATTTATTTTGGGTTCAAAATTCAACTTTTATTTATTTTACTTAATAAATCAAATTCTAATTCATTTCTTAATTCAAATAATTTCAAATTAACCATCCCATTCGTCGGATTAGTTAGGGATAGCCAGGGAGAGCAGGAAACTATATTTTCCAAACCCAAGCCTAGACACTATCCACTCTGTCATCCTAGAATATTCCGGTATTTATTTATTCATTTCAAGAAATTTTATCAATGTGTATGAATTTATACATGTGTCTTTTCTAATTATTAACCTTCAATTTCAATAATAATATTGCTTCTAATTACGAAGAAGATTTGTCGATCACCAATGTGATACCACAATTGTTGTGTCATAGTGTGTGCGCAACAACATCAACAACTATTATAAACATCCGTAGCAACCATCATTAACATAATTGAATAAATCATAATTGTGCACAAGCATTATAACACTAACGCTTAATAGAGTGTGTTCTAAACTACGCATCCATCATCCATCACAACAAACATCAATCATCATTAACCACTAATAATACATTACTATATTTAAATTAGTCTAACTATTAATTAAATATATAAACCGTGGTTAAAGAGTTCTCACCAAACAGCTTTCCAAATTTTCTGGTAGGCGATCCTAGTTGAGCGAACCGTCGGACAGTATTTCGGCGCAATGTCTTCTTCACATACACACACGCACACACACTAATCTCTCTCTCTATCATAAGAGGAGGAGGAGGATTATGAACTTCAGCAAGGAGATGGTGGAAAAGAAGAAGACTTATGCCATGGAAAACATGGCCATAAGCTTTAAGAAGAAGATGAAATGGAGAAAATGGAGTGGAATGGTTAAAAAATGGAGAAAAGGCCTCCTTATATAGGAATGGAGGGTTAAGGAGGTAATGACACATTAGGGGGCAAGTGTAAAACATGCAAGAAAGGAGATATGCAAAAATACAAGTGTCCTTACACTTGTTTTAAGGAGAGAAAGTGATCTTTTGGTAGCATTTCCTTTAAAATGCTATGAAAACTAAGACCAACACTTAGTTCTAATGCTACTTATTAATGTTATAGTTTGACAAATGCGATCAAACGACAGATAGTATCATTAAATCAAAACTTATTAATAATCATTCTCACTTATAATTCGAGTAAAATCTATTATATAACTTATCAAAATTATTAAATATTCTAAACATATATATTTATGTCAAAATTCAAATTTAATTCAAATTAACTAATAAAAATTCAAATTTTAAATTGGTTAAAAATTCTGGATCATTACATTCACCCCCTCTTAAAACATTTCGTCCTTGAAAAGGAAAAGGAATCGCAACTACTCGTTCGACATCTTGTAGATTTTCATGCTAAAGATTAGAATTCTTTATACCTCAATGAATATACCAGGTAGAATATTCTAATGGACAACCATATCTATCATGTCCTCCAGCGATAACTTCCAATTGCCCGTTATATTCAATTCATCGTTTACTGGACGAATTACTTATACTTAACCATTTACTTCCTTCCAGAAAATTCAGAGGTATAAATTATTCTCTTTGATTTTATCTTGCAAATACAATGGTTATGTGACTTATTCCTTTTCAATTCTCCAAACTTACTATTATTCTTTACACGTAAAAATCGATCCTCAAAACTCAACTTACCTAAACGTTTTAGTTTAGGTAATTTCTTCTTACTATTTCCGCTTGCCAAATATCCTTTAATCAAATTATGAAACTTAATTCACAAGGTACTCATGCTTACTTAAACAGTTCTTTTTTGTAACCACAATATATTTTAGAACTTATCATTTGTCCAAAATTGTCGATAATTCCATATTTTAATTCTTTATATAGTTTTTGCCATTCTTATTAATCATTCCAAATTCAAGGTTATAGAATTATTTCCTTCAAACTTTAGAGAAACCATTTAGATTTATTTTTATTAACATCTTTAACCACTGTAATCCTTAACTAAAATATCATCAAATATCTTATAGTCATATTGTGAAACTGAAATCTCTAGATATTAGCATTTTAAATTTAATCAGTTGGGGAGGACTAATTATCAAATATCATGATGGATTAATTCCAACTTAGCCTTTAAATCATGCCCAAACTACCTTTTATATTTGGATTGCTTAAGTAAATTACAACGTTACGCAAACGTCTTTTTAATCAACTGAGAAACTCCAATCACAAGATGTTTATCCTTAAGTTTTTAATTTCCAAATATTTTCAAAGATCTTTTTCCTTTATATTCAAAATATATTCTTTTTAAATCAATTCCAAAGTAACTACCAATTCTTACTCAGATTTTTGATTTGAGTTTTCAAATTATACATCTTTTAAAAAACTTTTTTTATATATATATCACAAATACACTTTCTCAAAATTCTTTACTGCCTTATCCCATACTGACAAGTTTACCAGGATAATTCTTATAACCCAATCAAATTTTCACTTTTCTATTTAAGTTCACATCAATTTACCAAACAATTTCAAACTCTTATCTAAATGGGTTTAAGTAAATATTGATGTTTTAATCAGAATCACATAGTCATCCCACTTTCGAAACTCGATATAGATACTGATGATGCTGCAGTCATCAATAGAATCATCTTCAAGCGACTAGGGTGTGATTCTATATCTATCTAGTATACTTAAGACTTCGTATATACGTTGATCAGACGTATGTGCAAAATCTTCCTATACTCGATAGTCCAACCTCAACATCAAATAAAATACTTGAACTCTTATTATTCATTTTATTTCTAACCATATTGATTAGTTTCCTTAGAGGATAATAACCTTAACAATTTTTACCCAAGTTTTATGGATATTTCGAAAGCCAATAGTGAAATTAAATCCAAAAGACATTTGTACTCGGATCATTTTCTTGATCAGTGAAAGGGGCTTAATTACCATGCCATATGAAGTATTTTATGTGTAATTATAATCACAAAATGTAAATTTAACCTTAAACGTTTGATTAAGTTTCCAGGTTATAATTACCATATACTTTCAAAATATGTTTCTTTCTTAAAATTTAACTTTTCAAAACTCACTTCATATTTAAAATACGCTTTCTCAAATATAATACTCCAAAATCTCATTCTGGGGCATTACTAACCCGATCTCTTATGAGATATAATAACTCTGACGAGTCCTTTCCTTTTGTTGAAATATGTCGTACCCCATAGCTTTGTATAAACCAAAGCTCTGATACCACAATGTAACGACCCGACTTTTTGCTTAGTTTTCGTCGGTAACTAAACCAACTTAAACCGTTCATAAAGACGGATTGTTAGGGGTACTTACACATTCGCACAAAATAAAAAGAGCTTTTCCATTATCATTACAATAATATAACATCAAAGTTACTGGATAAACATCAGAGTACATCGATTACACATCGGAAAAGATACTAAACTCAGCGGAAGAATATGCATGCTCCAAGATATAATAACTCCAGCTAAACCAGCATCCTTCTCTAGCCAACTCCAAGGCTAAATCTACGAACAAAACTACTAAGCTGCCAGCGCAAAAATTATGGGCACCTAGAGTTTAGGTGTGGGAACAATAAACTCCAGGTCAGTCATGGAACTGGTGTGAGAACTCAAAACATTTGTTTTTAGGGTTTATTTTAAAGTTAGGTAATTCATCGGACCACGCGCTAATGCGGAACGGTTTTACTTCATGTCAATACCAATGCATAAAAATTCACAATGACTTTTTTTGAAAAATGAAACTAACATAAGGTCTCACGGCACACACACTCAATGAAAACGCACACATGGGCAAGGTTTCTCCTTATGCAGTCAAAAATGCTTGATATGTGTAAATCCTCTTCCAATACTATAATATAGTGTGAAAAATCCTTTCGAAAGTAAATGTATCAATCTTAGTCAGCATAGGTACCATATACTATACTAACGTATGATATACAACTAAAATCGTACGGGGTCGTAGCGGAGATTGGGTTTCCAACAATGACCAGGCAAAGGAACTTCCTTCTGAACCGAATTTTGAACACCTTTAGAGGGATGTTCGAGGATAAACTAACGCTCCATATGCCAACATAAGGTTGTGTTACCCCTTAACTGGGTACTTAGAGTACGCCTGACTATGTCATCTCCCGGTCGACCTTTCTGAGCATGCACCAACAACAACCACAAAAGTAGATGCTTTTACCACATAGGTTAATACCTGGGCTCTATACCATAGTACACTTTTACCTAGAAGTAGACAACACCTCATAACCTTGCCGCATTTCTTCCTGTTTTGGCCATTTACCAGAGTGTGAGGCTTGCTAAGGTCACGATATACACAAAGCTATGCTTAAATAAGCCATGCTTTGATCATCCAAAGCTCACCACATAACTTAGCTATGCCACATTGTCCATTTACAATGCATCACTGATTTCTATTGATATAAAACCTCTAAGCTCATACGTCTTAGAGAAGGGTATTAGGCAAGAGAATAAATTCTCCGCCACCAAACATATATATTTAACAGAGATCAATGCTACGTAATCAATTACAATGCCAGACACACAATCCATAAATGTTCGTTCTGGGTCTAAACGAAACAACAATCCGAAATTCCTTTACATACATTTAGGCTTCTTGCCATTAGCTAGTATAAAATCCATCTGCAAATGGGAGCTACCCATTTGAGACATTCAACAAGTCATCCTTACAATATGAAGGGTCCATGTCTTCAATAACATCTTCAATTGCTCCACAACGTCATATTATTACTTGGAATGGTTTTCGGACATAAATCTGATCCCGGTCTTCCCAAATAATAAGCGTAATTTTTAAAACACAATTACGGAACACACAAGTTTTCAACCAAATCTCCTTCCATCTTAGATTTTGTTAAATTAAATTTCTTTATACCCATTCTAAAATTATCTTTAAAAAAAATCCATATTTTAACCCTTCTTCTTTAAAACACATCCTTAAATCAAAGATAATCTAGCCCGAAAGCCTTAATTAATTTTCCGCTTGATAACTCGTTATCAAAACCCAGTTTCCTTTGAAAATCCTTTAATCCATATTTCAACCATAGTTTCCAATTAAATCGATTTTCCAACATTCAATTCTTTAATCTTAACTAAAAGATTATACTTGGTTCCCAATTTCTTATTTTTATTTTTCTCAAATCAAAGATTTGATTAAATCCCAATTTGCGATATGAATTTCCACAACTCAATCTCATTTGGTTTCAAGAATGATATTGCTGAAGTTATGATTCACGACAAAACCCAAATCAATCAAAATTAAACATAAGTTACATAGAAATTGTATCTACTTATATTCGATATCAATTCTCATAATCAATGAATACAATAACCGGAATAACAATATAATAATATCTTCCAATTTCCACAAATAGTATACGTTTACACCACTGAATTTCATATCAAATATCCGAAGATTATTTCTATCCAACTTATCTCAATCCGATTGGGAAACCCGTATCTTAATTCGAAGATTTTTCCAACTCTTTGACATTAGATCTGGATAGAAATACCATCAACTTATCCTTAATATTTATCTCCATATCAAACTCACACTATAAGAAGAATAATAGTGAACTACCTTTTAAATCCTCAAATAGAAAGAGTCATCATCTGCCGAATTAATATCAAACATCCGAAGATTTATCTCCAAACATATCCAATTATTTAAAATTGAAAACCCGTATTAACATCAATAAATTCCATATAAAATATTTCTAATACTTTTAAACATTTGAAAACATTCCACAAATTATTACTTATAGTTCGAAAAGTAGTTTACAGGTTAAAACTTCAAAATAGATTGTTTTCGAAGGAAGCATTACAATAGCATTTCAAAAGTGTTACAAAACCGTTACAAAACAGTTATCTTATCTGTTTTGATCAAAATATCATTTATCCCAGCCAAAACTTAAACTTTACAATTCAAAACACCTTTTCATAATTTGTAATGATTTTACAAATTTTTTCCATATTTTTAAACATTTAAAAATAGTTGTTTATAGTTGTGGGCAACAATTGTTCTTACAATGACCTTTTCCAAAACGACTTCAAACCTAAATTATAACTCGAATTTAAAATTTGATTCACTCATTTGAAAGTTATTATTAATGGAATTCAAATGTTTTTCATTTCTTGGAAATCCGATTTGAATTGCAAAAGTTATAGCATTACAGTTTGTAACTAAATACGCGAATTTGCCATTGTGCGACAAGCTTTATTTTGACCGAAATAGAAATTATTCTTCAATACTTCAAAATACCTAAGAAAACCATTATATACTTATATAAATCATTTAAAACCATTTAAAGTAATTTACATTGACTTTCCAAATTTATTTTGGGTTTAAAATTAAACTTTTATTTTTTTCCTTAATAAATCAAATTCCAATTCATTTCTAAATTCAAATAATCTCAAATTAACCATCCCATTCGTCGGATCAGTTAGGGATACCCAAGGAGAGCAGGAAACTATATTTTCCAAACCCAAGCCTAGACAATATCCTCTCTGTCATCCTAGAATATTCCGGTATTTATTTATTCATTTCAAGAAACTTTATCAATGTATATAAATTTATACATATGTGTCTTTTCTAGTTATTAAACTTCAATTTCAATAATAAAATTGCTTCTAATTACGAAGAAGATTTGTCGATCACCAATGTGATACCATAATTGTTGTGTCATAGTGTGTGCACAACAACATCAACAACTACTATGAACATCCATAACAACCATCATCAACGTAATTAAATAAATCATAACTGTTCACAAGCGTTATAACACTAACGGTTAATAGTGTGTGTTCTAAAATACGCATCCATCATCCATCACAACAGACATCAATCATCATTAACCACTAATAATACATTACTATATTTAAATTAGTCTAACTACTAATTAAATATATAAATCGTGGTTAACGAGTTCTCACCAAACAACTTTCCAAATTTTTTGGTAGGCGATCGTAGCTGAGCGAACCGTCGGACAGCATTTCGGCGCAACATCTTCTTCACCAATATATATATATATATACACACACACACGAATCTCTCTCTCTTTATCATAAGAGGAGGAGGAGGATGATGATAATGAACTTCGGCAAGGTGATGGAGGAAAAGAAGAAGACTTATGTCATGGAAACCATGGCCATAAGCTTTAAGGAGAAGATGAAAAGGAGAAAATGGAGTGGAATGGTTAAAAAATGGAGAAAAGGCCTCCTTATATAGGAATGGAGGGTTAAGGAGGTAATGAAACATAAGGGGGCAAGTGTAAAACATGCATGAAAGGAGACATGCAAAAACACAAGTGCCCTTACACTTGTCTTAAGGAGGGAAAGTGATCTTTTGGTAGCATATCCTTTAAAATGCTATGAAAACTAAGGACAATACTTAGTTCTAATGCTACTAATTCATGTTATAGTTTGACAAATCCGATCGAACGACAAATAGTATCACTAAATCAAAACTTATTAATAATCATTGTCATTCATAATTCAAGTAAAATCTATCATATAACTTATCAAAATTATTAAATATTCTGAACCATATATATTTTTGTCAAATTCAAATTAGCTAATAAAAATTCCAATTTTAAATTGGTTAAAAAAAATTGATCATTACACGAGCCCTTGACCAGTGAATGAAAGTGCTAGGTTACCCTAGCATTATAGTGCACAACCGAGCCCTTGACCAGTGTGTGAAAGTGCTAGGTTTCCCTAGCATTATGGCGCACGACCGAGCCTATGACCAGTGTATGAAAGTGCTAGGCTACCCTAGCATTATGGCGCATGACCAAGCCCTTGAGCAGTGTTTGAAAGTGCTAGGTTACCCTAGCATTATGGCGCATGACCGAGCCCTTGACCAGTGTATGAAAGTGCTAGGTTACCTTAGAATTAGAGCGCATGACCTAGATCTTGACCAATGTATGAACATGCTAGCTTAACCTCGCATTATATTGAAGAAAATGTTTTGTATTATAATACAGTTCTATATTTTAATACAGTTTTATATTATGTTGTTATCTTTGTTTTGTAGGAAACATTAGATTCTTCTCCAAAGGATAAAAAAAGCAGAAAGCGAAAAAGAGCTGCAAGCCAAAAAAAAAGATGGAGACTGTTCAATACTTTTGCAGTCATGTAGCATTGGTTAAAATGCTTAAAAAATTAAAAAACAAAAAGGTTTTTCAACAAATCAATTAATTTTTTTAAAACAAACTCCTTTTCATGGATTTATAGATCCTTTTTTCAAGTAACATTGGGGCAAAACAAATTAGAAAAACTTCTAAAATTTTAGATGATTTAATCAGCTATTATTCCATTGAAGAAGAATGTTTTTGTATTGGGGGGAAATTGAAATTATCAACGAAAGATGTTTCTTTAATATTTTCTTTACCTATGAATGGGAGAAACATTTTTCCACTACCTTAAGTTTCTTTACAATGCATCCCTGAGAATTGCCATTGATTAGTTTCAAGAAATTTTATTAACATAAAAGATCTTATTATTAAAAAAATAGAAATAGAAATTGAGAAAGGAATTCCAGAAGATGAAAATGATTTGCCAAGATTTATTCTTATTTTTTTGTTTATAACATTTCTTTTCCCTGACAATCAAAGAATGCTTAGTTGGGTTTATCTCCAATACACCGTTGATCCAAAAAAAATGAATAAAATTGCTTGGCCATTAAGTATTCATTACTCTTTAACTAAATCATTAAAAAAATTCAAGTGTAAACTCAGAAATATGTCTGGCTGTTCCATTCTTCCGCTGGTAAGAAACCATTAATGATATAAAATTTAATTTAGTATGATAAGACATATGATAATTTATTCTAAATAATATTTTATTAGCATTTTTTATGTGAACATGTTGATATACTCATGCCAAGAAAAGAGTGGATAAGGGAGTCTCCAAGATTTGCAAAATGGTTGCTAAACTTAATGAAGAAAATTGTGCCAAAGGAAATTCTAGCCAATATGGATGATAAAAAGGTATGATAATGTTTTATGTTGTTAAAATATTAATAATGCAATAATTTGCTTGTTTTAAGTTTAACATTGTTGAAAATTGACTTTTGCTATAAAGTTTGGATAGCAAAGCAGTCATAGTGATTGATTAAAAAATAATGTGAACTTCTGTACAAAGAACAAAATATACCAAAACCTCTTTGTCATGTTTTTAGGTTACTTGTTAATATGCTAGAACAACCTAGCATTATAAATTAGTAAAATGGTATCTTCTGAAATTTAGCCGAGTAAAAAAATGCTAAAACATGCTAACATTTAAAAATAATAAAACTGATAACAATGGTTTCTTATTTTAAGTTTAACATTGTTGAAAATTGATTTTTTTGCTATAAAGTTTGGATAGCAAAGCAGTTATATTGATTGATTAAAAAATAATGGGAAATTCTGTACAAAGAACAAAATATACCAAAACCTCTTTGTCATGTTTTTAGGTTATTTGTTAATATGCTAGAACATCCTAGCAATATAAATTAGTAAAATGATATCTTCTGATATTAAACCGAATAAAAAAAATGCTAAAATATGCTATCATTTTAAAATAATAAAACTGATAACAATAGTTTGCTTGTTTTAAGTTCAACATTGTTGAAAATTGATTTTTTGCTATAAAGTTTGGATAGCATAGCAGTCATGTTGATTGATTAAAAAAATAGTGCGAACTTCTATACAAAGAAAAAAATATTCCAAACCCTCTTTGTCATGTTTTTAGGTTATTTCTTAATATGCTAGAACATCCTAGCAGTATAAATTAGTAAAAAGATAACTTCTAAAATTAAGCCGAGTAAACAAATGCTAGAACATGATATCATTTTAGAATAATAAAACTGATAACAATAGTTTGCTTTTTTAAGTTTAATATTGTTGAAAATTTATTTTTTGCTATAAGTTTGGATAACAAAGCTGTCAGATTGATTGATTAAAAAATAATAATGTGAACTACTGTACAAAAAACATAATATACCAAAACCTTTTTTTTCATGTTTTTAGGTTATTTGTTAATGTGCTATAACTTGCTAGCATTATAAAACAGTAAAATGATAACTTCTAAAATTATGCCGAGTAAAAAAAATGCTAAAACATGCTATCATTATAATTAATAAAACTGATGACGTGTTTTGCATTTAACATTGTGATTATAAATGATATATGACATTCAGATTTGATTGATGCATTATGTTATGAAATCGTAATTCAGTATATATATAATGCTAAATTATACTAGCATTATAAACAAGTGGTAATTTTTGTTATTGCTAGCATTTCAATAATGCTATTGGTTTTGTAATAATCCCCTTTATCACTAAAAACTTAGTACTCATAATTCAGTAAATAATTTTATGTTTATTTATGTGTATTTGTTAATATGCTAGGACATCTTAGCATTATAAAATATTAGAAATGATATATGAATTTATCACTAAAAAAATTATTATGTTCGTTGATTACAGATTTCACTTGGAATTAATAAAATAACATCCAAAGAGAAGATGTTGCTTGATGAATTGGTGAACAAAGCACTTTGCAAATAAAAGAGATTACAAACGCAGGTTAAGATGAAGGGTTAGGAATCGATGAAAAAGACATACAAATTGAAATGCAAAATTTTCAAATTAGACAATGAGAGGATGAATAGAAGGATGTGAAAACAAAGTTGGAGGAAGAAAAGGAGCTAAGGAAAAAAAGAGAAAAAGAATTAGTTTAGAAAGAAAAAGAACTTTTCATGCTAAAATCAGTGCTCCAAAAATCTGACAAAGAACAACAAAATCTGATTATTCAGAAGTTTATAGAGCAACTTACCCCTCCTTCTTTCGACCTTCTAAGCACAACAGATAATGAGACTCAGGAAGAGTACAAAAAAGTGGAAAACGAAGAAGAGAAGGATGTGAGAGAAGAAACTAGCAGCTTAAAAAAGTAACACCAAGTTCAATGATTGAAAGATTGAAAGGAAAAAAGAGGAAGCTAAAAGTTGATTCTCAATTTCAGTATAAAGTAGTATACCACAAAAAAACCAAAAAAATGTAAAAGACAGTGGAATGGTGGAGGAACAAAATGATTAAATAGAAAATGAGAATGAAGAAGAAAGTGAAGAGAATAAAAGAGAAGATAAAAACACATGATGAAGAGAACGATAATGAAGGCGAAGAAGAGGAGAATAAATAAGAAGATGAAATCGATGGTAAAGAAGATAGTGAAAAACAATCAATAAGATGAGGATGGACATAAGGATGAAGATGGAAGTGAAGAAAGTGATACAAAAGTCAAAGAAACTGAAGAAGAGAAAGAATTGGTCAAAGAAGAGAAAGAAGAATCCAGTACAGATGATGAACAGCCTCTGGATGTTGACAAATATTCTCCAAGAAGGAAATTATATCGCCAAAGAAATATTGTAAAGAGTCCGATATTACAACTCCTAAATTCACACAAACAAAACATAATCAGGGCATTTTTTGCATGTAGAGACAAAGAGAAGTAAGTTTTTTGTACTCGTAAAAATCTAAATTTATTTAAATGAATCTATGTTATTTTAATATTTTTAAATTAAAATAATAATATAGCACGATAACATGGCGAAATATTGATACTGAAAGAGGAGGGATAACAAGTGTACAGTCTATGCTAGAAGAACTGTTATTTGAAGAATTTACAGATGGTCAGGTAAATGTAAATTGTAATAGGTATTTTTTTAATTATTAAGCAATATTTCATTCTTAAGATGCTAACTTGTAGCATTATGATTGTTATTTTTTAAAATGGTAGCATTCACTAGCATTTCGGAATTTTTTTTATAAACCAGCATGTTGTTCCCAAAAGACTTTTTCTGCTACCATTATGATAAGTTTTTAAATAAACAACACACTGTTCATGAAATGCTAATTCTCCTAGCATTATATATATTTTTTAAATAACATGGTAATATAAAAACACTAAATTCTGCTAGCATTATAATACAAAATGTGGTTCAAAAAATGCTAGCTTCTACCACCATTTTGATTTTAAATTAGGTAGTTAACATGCTGTTACAAAAATGCTAACCTCTCCTATCATTTTGATTTTTTGATTTAAGTAATTTGTTGTTAATAAAATGCTAAAGTATCATAGCATTATGATGCTTTTTATCAAACAACATACAGGTAATAAAATGCTATCTCACCCTATCATTATTTAATAAAATAATGCTTGAATTTTAAAGAAGACCATAATTTGTACTATGAAGATTTGTGCATGATTGAACATACATGCTTAAAACATTGCTTGAATTTTTAATTATATTCAGCAGGAGTTAATAAATAATTAACCAATATGCATGAAGGCAAGTAATAACTTGTATCGACATGTGTATGTATACAGTGGAAAGGTCTGGTACAATTGTATATGAACCCATATGCACTTAGGCGCATATTGCGTAGAAGTTCAGCGATTATGCTGAATTCCGCAGGTTTTCTGTCCATAAACCCTAGTTCAAATCCAAGTTGTTGATAAACTGCAAATAAATGATGCATGCATTTGCAACTGAGACTTTTTCTGCTACCATTATGATAACTTTTAAAATAAACAACACACTGTTCGTGAAATTCTAATTCTCCTAGCATTATAATTTTTTTATATAACATGGTGATATAAAAGCACTAAATTCTGCTAGCATTATAATAATATTTTTTACAATACAAAATATTGTTCAAAAAATGCTTGCTTCTACCAGCATTTTGATTTTTAATTGGGTAGTCAGCATGCTGTTACAACCTATCATTTTGATTTTTATATTTAAGCAATTTCCTGTTAATAAAATGCTAAAGTATCATAGCATTATGATGTTTTTTAATCAAACAACATACTGGTAATAAAATGCTATCTCACCCTAGCATTATTTATATACAATGCAACATAGTGGTAATAAAATGCAACATACTGGTAACAAATTTATATACAAGTAAATTCCATGTTAAAATAATATACTAAGCTAACATTATTCTTATAATGCAGGTTATTAACTGGTTTACTTCAAATGAAAATACATACAAACACAACTACATATTCAGTACAATCATGACGGTAAACAAAAATTTTACTTCAAAAATGTAAATATCGGAAAAAAATTAATATTGCATGTTTATTTGCAGCATGCCATACAAACAGGTGTTGAAAATGTTGTTCGAACATTGGTTAACCCAATGGTCCAAAATATTATCACAGACGATGTACAGAAACCAAATTTTTTTCCATTGCATTACGTCAACCATTGGACTTTACCAACTTTGGACTATGCTAAAGTGCAATGGAACAACTATGATTCACTGAGGCCCAGAAGATCAACCTCTATATCAAATAAACACTATAAGGAAGCCCCAGCGATGGTAAGATTGTTATTATCATATATTAATATATAGTTGGATGTATATTGGAAAAAAGCTATGTATTCTTTTTTCTGATATAGAGAAAAAAGATTGAAATAATCATCTGTCAAAAATTGGCTGAAAACAATATTATAAACAAAAATATTGGAACAAAACAGATGAAACAACCACCATGCCCACAACAAGATTTTGACTCGTAAGTAAGCACTAGCAGTTTTTTTTAATAAATACTAAATGCTCAAATCAATATATGTTTGTACCGCTACTGCCTTTTACCATACACAGTGAAATCACCTTCATATTTTCCTTTACATGCGCAACTTCAACTGTTAATATAAATGCTAAACTGTAATATCATTTTTGTTTTATTCTTAAGGTAGGAACCGTATTATTATTTAAATATCCATACAACACCTTGCATTTTTCGTATATATGTACCACTACTTTCTTTTACCATGTTAGAGTGAAATCTTTGTAAGGTTAATTAAGTTGTAAATATAAATGCTAAACTGTAATAGCAATTTTGTTTTATTCTTAAGGTAGTAACCTTAGTATTATTATAATAGGAAAAAACCAAAATACATTTTTCCTCCTAGTATTTATCATCGAAACAGTAATCTTATGCTGAATGCTTTCTGCCACGAACACAGTACATGGTTTCTGCCAAATAATCCGTTGGTAAAAAGCTAAATGATCATAGCATTGCATTTCTTATACCAATCCTTATTTATTTACTAATTTGCAGTTCCGACTGTTCATTGTTTGTGATGAAATTCATCGAAAAATTGGATAGAGACAAAAATCTACTAGAGGCATATAAAAAGAAAGATATCAATCTTTTCCGTGTTGACACAGTGTTCAACATACTGAATGACCCACCAAGAAGTTGGGATATTATGAGTTACTTTGCAAACTCGTCCCCAGAAGAAATTGAAAACGCTATGAAGAAGAAAGAATGTGAACGAAGGAAACACTGAATTGTTGATGTAGCGCTTGTTTTAATTCAATTTGAATTTACTGCTTGGACATCTAGTTGCTAATTGTAACTGAATTTTAGTAATTTGAATTGATGTTAAAGTGGTGGCTGAACCTGGATTAAAAAGTTGTGTACAGACAGAATTGTACCTGTATAAATTTCATACCTACATGTTGTTAATTGCTCTGTTTTAATTTCATACATAATAGTTGAAGCTGAATTAATTATGACTTGTTGTTTTAATGAAAATTCAGGTTGTTTGGATTGGGTTGTGTCTGATGTTTTTGTGCAATAAGAATTTTGAGAGAACTGTTGGTTTATGGCAATTGTATAGTGGCTGTATGAGATCTTTGTGATGGTTTGGTGGTTACTGTTATGTGTATGGGTTGGCTTATGCGTATTTCTTTGAGATTGTGATGGTTTGAGAGAATTGTTAAGTGTATAGGTTGGGTTATGTCCGATGTTATGTGATGAAATGTATAAATTAAAATGCTATAAACAAATAGCATTATTATAAAGAATTGTTTAGGCATACCAATCTAAAATAAAAATGAATTATCTAATCAAAATAACTATAAAACAATCTACTGTATCCTAAATTAAAAATGCTATAACAAATAACATTTTTATAACTAATTGTTTATGCATATCAATCTAAAATAAAAATAAATTATTTAAACAAAATAACCATAATTGAATCTACAACCAAAATATTTCATTCAACCGACTAAACCCAGAAACGCAAACGACATTCAGACTCCAAGTTCAATCGGGTACATACGGATATAAAAGAAAACAATATTCAAAACCAATCAGATACCCATGCAAATAAATATACACCAAACAATATAAACTATTCTAAAGGACAACCAAATTCAAACCTAAGTGAGTACATACGAGATTCAAAGGACAACGCGACTCAATCCTAAGCAAGCACCTTTGAAAACCAATTTATACCGAGAACATATTGGTTAACTGAACAATATAACTGATTGTAAAGGACGACCAGATTCAAACCTAAACAAGTACATACGAAACTCAAAGGACGGCCGGACTCAACCCTAAGCAAAAGCCTCTAAAAATCAAAATTTATACTAAAAACATATTGGTTAATCGAACAATATAAACGATTGTAAATGACATCCAGATTTAAACCTAAGATGGTTCTTACAGGACTCAAAGGATGGTCGGACTCAAGCTTGGTCATGTACTTTTGAAAACCAAACTATACCGAAAACAAATTGGTTAACCGAACAATTTAATTGACTGTAAAGGACTTCCGGACTCAAACCTAAGTGGGTATTTACGAGATTCAAAGGACGGTCAAACTCATGCTTGGTTGGGTACCTTTGATAACCCGTCTATATCGAAAATATATTGGTTGATAGAACAATTTAAATGATTTTAAAGTACGAACAGATTCAAACCTAAGCGAGTACTTATGAAGTGCAAAAGATTGCTGGACTCAAGCCTAAGCTGATACCTTTGACATTTGAATGAAAAACCTAATCGGGTAGTTCAGCAACAACTCTGTACCCAATAGGGAATGTTTAACCGAACGGGTACCAATGACACGTAAAAGACATTCGGACACGAGGCCTAATTGGGTACCAATGACACATAAACGACATTTGGACGCAAGACCTAATCGGGTAGTTCAGCAACTATTTTACACCAAGTAGAGATTATGAAACCAAGCAGGTACCAATGAAACGTAAAACACATCCGGACAGAAGGCCTAATCAGGTACCTATGACATGTAAAAGACTTCTGAATGCAAGGCCTAATCGGGTACTCCAGCAACGATTCTGCACCCAGTATGGATCTTTTAACCGAGCAGGTACCAATGAAATGTAAAACACATCCGGACATAAGGCCTAATCGGGTACCTATGACACGTAAAAGACTTCCGAACACAAGGCTTAATGGGTACTCCAACAAGGATTCTGCACCCAGTATGGATCATTTAACCGAGCGGGTAATATGTCACTAAAACACATCCAGACACAAGGCTTAATCGGGTACCTATGACACGTAAAAGACTTCCGAACATAGGGCCCAATGGGGTACTCAAGCAACAGTTCTGCACCTAGTATGGATTGTTTAACAGAGCAGGTACCAATGACATGTAAAAGTCATTTGGATGCAAGGCCCAATCGGGTAAGTATGACAGGTAAAAGACTTCGAGACGCAAGGCCTAATCGGGTACTCTAGCAACGATTCTACACCCAATAGGGATCGTTTAACCGAGCAGGTAGCTATGACATGTAAAACACATCCAGACGCAAGGCCTAATCGGGTACTATTACACGTAAAATACATTTGGACGCAAGGCCAAATCGTAATGTTCGGCAACGATTCTGCACCCAGTATGGATTGTTTAACCGAGAGGAAACCAATGACACGAAAATGCATCTTGACACAAGGCCTAATCGGGTACTTATGATATGTAAAAGACTTCCAAACGCAAGCCCTAATCGAGTAGTCCAGCAATGATTCTACACCGAGTATGGATTGTTTAACCGAGTGGGTACCAATGACAAAAAAGACATTCAGATGAAATGCCTAATCGGGCACCTATGGCATGTAAAAGACTTCTAGACGCAAGGCCTAACCGGGTACTCCAACAACGATTCTGCACCCAGTAGGGATCGTTTAACCGAGCAGGTAGCTATGACATGTAAAATATATCCGGGCACAAGGCCTAATCAGGTACCTATTACATGTAAAAGACATCTGGATGCAAGGCCTAATCGGGTTATTCGGCAATTATTTTGCTCCCAGTATGGATTGTTTCACTAAGCTGATACGAATGATACATAAAATACATTCGAACAGAAGGGCTAATCGGTTACTTATGACACGTAAAAGACTTCCAAACGCAAGGCCTAATCGGGTACTCCAGCAACGATTCTGCACTTAGTATCAATTTTTTAACCGAGTGGGTACTAATGACACATAAAAGAATTCGGACGCGAGGCCTAATCAGGTACCTTTGACAAGTAAAAAAATGTCTAGACACAAGGCCTAATTGGGTACATCAGCTGCGATTCTGCACCCAGTAGGGATCGTTTAACCGAGCTGGTAGCTATGACATGTAAAACACATCTGGAAACAAGGCCTAATCGGGTACCTATTACACATAAAAGACATCTGGATGCAAGGACTAATCAGGTCGTTTCGCAATGATTCTGTACCTAGTATGGATTGTTCAACCGAGCGGGTACCAATGACACGTAAAAATCATTCAGATGCAAGGCCCAATCGGGTACCTATGACACTAAAAGACTTCTAGACACAATGCATAATCGGGTACTCCAGCAATGATTCTGCACCAGTAGGGATCGTTTAACTGAGCAGGTACCAATGACACGTAAAACACATTTGGACATAAAGCCTAATCGGGTACCTATTACACGTAAAAGACATCTGAACGCAAGGCCTAATCAGGTTGTTTAGCAGCAGATTCTATGGATGGTTTATCCTAGCGGGTACCAATGACACGTAAAAAACATTTGCATGCAAGGCTTAATCAGTTACCTATGACACGTAAAAAAATTCCGGACACAAGGCCTAATTGGTAAGTTAGCAACGATTATGCACTGAGTACGGATCGTTTAACCAAGCAAGTACTAATGACACATAAAACACATCCAAACATAAGGCCTAATAGAGTACCTATGATATGTAAAAAACTTCTGAATGCAAGACCTAATTGGGTACTCCAACAATGATTCTGCACCCAGTAGGAATCGTTAAACGAGCAGGTACCAATGACATGTAAAACATATCTAGACATAAGGCCGGCCTAATCGGGTAACTATTACAAGTAAAAGACATTTAGGCGCAAGGCCTAATCGTGTTGTTTGGCAATGATTCTGCACCTAGTATGGATTGTTTAACCGAGCAGATACTAGTGGCGCATAAAATACATCTGGACACAAGGCCCAACCGGGTACTTATGACACGTAAAAGACTTTCAAACGAAAGGCCTAATCGGGTACTCCAGCAATGATTCTACACCCAATATGGATTGTTTAACTGAGCAGTACCAATGATACGTAAAAGACATTCGGATGCAAGGCTTAATCGGGTACCTATGACAAGTAAAAGATAAAATACGAGATATCAATGAAAAGTGATCTATATTCAAGATATATTTATCAGTCAACTATAAAATATAATATATATATATATATATATGACAAATATAATTAGGCATTTATGCATGTATACATAACAATAGATTTTCACAACAAAGTGTACTCTTATAAAAGATTGATCAGTAAATTTTATAATGTATGAAAAGGAATGAATTACATTCAAATTCCATACTATAATTGATTTAGAAAATAAATTTCCTAAAATTAATTATCATAAAATGCTATATTGTGAAACTTGTGTCTGTTGAATTGATGTAGAAAATAGCTGGTAAAAAAATGTCACAAATCACAAACATGACAATGCATGTTTTAAAAATAAAATATAGAAATAAAAATGAAAGCAAACACATAAATGTTGCATTAGTCTATATAAATGACATGGAAAATAGCTGGTAAGAAAATGCCAGCAGTAACAAACACAACACTGCATATTTTAAACAAGATATGCAAAAAACAAAATAAATCAAAGCAAACACATAAGTTTCACAAATACAAGTAAAATTTATGTTAATAAAATTAGCTAACCACTTTTACTTTATAAAACTAATAATCTAATCAGCCAATAGCTTTTACAGTATACAAAACAAAACGCTAAATTAATTTAGCATTATCCTATTTAATTGATGTAGATAATAGCAGGTGATAAAATGCCAGCAATCACAGACACAGTACTTCATAAATTAAAAAAAAAATACACAAAACATAATTGATGAAAGCAGAAATAAAAGTCAAATTTATATTAAAAATAACAACTCAACATGTAACAGTCCCAATAACCAATAAAAAATAACCACAACATACTAAGTATATAGTAACACATCCAATGGAAAAAAACTGAAAAGTAAAATTCAAATTTAAATCTTCATTGAAGCTTGACAATTCCTCTTGTTATGTCCAACTTGATCACACTTGTTGCATTTATTCCGCTTATTTTGAGAATAAGATAAGCCACCATATCTTTTAGTAGAAGGTCTTCCAGCACCTCGAATTTCTTTAGGTGGTCTAATTACAATTTCATATTCAGTGACGATTGGCTTTGAAACGACCCGAACTTCCCCGGTAAGAAAAGCCCGGATTGAGTTGAGAACAAGCCACATCAGAACGCAAACAAAAGAACATTTCATTGTTAATTACAATAATTCCGTTAGAATACAAGAATATACAGAGTATGAATGAATATTACACAGAAAATATCAGAGATTACAATAAATTACATAGAAGTGGAAAAACAATACAAAACACAACTGAAAGTAATATACGGATACAGAGCTTTCCGAGCATCGTTCCAGTTGTAAATCAGGATCCTGTGAATGTAAATCTGCAAAACCAAAACTACTAGCTGCCCGTGTCAAGATAAGGGCACCCAGAGTTTAGGTTAAAACAATAAACTCCAGGTCAGTCATGTGACTGGTGTGAGAACTAAAACAGTTATTTAAAGCTTTACTTTAAATCGGATATTTCAAGGGACCGCGCCATACAACACGTAACGGGTTTCCTTCCAAGAATACCGGTGCATATAACAAAACAGCGCAATGGTTTTTGGAAAAATGAAGCTATTATAAGACCCAGGTCCCATCACACAATGCAACACAAGCCGGAGGATAGGGTTTTCCCTTATAATAGCCAAACATGCTTGGTACGTTAAAAACAAATCATTTGATACTATTATAAGTGTATAGTGTCAAAACAATTTCAATCGTAAATATCAATCATAGACGACATGGGTACCATATATCATGTCGCCATACTAGGCTCTACAATCAAAACCGCAACTGTCACGTATTGGAAGTTGGATTTCCATCTGTGACCGAGGCAAAAGATAGTCCTCACCGATTCGAGACAATCTAGCCTACCATGTCTCAGGATCAGAGCTCGAGTGACCCTTGGATCTTCAGGGCCGGTCCACCGATGTGAATTAAAATGCCTGAACACTGCGTTTCCCCACCTTTTGGGGCGTAAATGAGCCAAATGACTCCATTAGCTCAACACAGTCACCGATATATCCGAGGCGCCTCGCAACAGCAACAACCACACATGTGAAAATAATATAAATGTCAGGGCCGGTAGGTCACTGACACCACCCTAGCTAGAAAGAAACGCATGCCCTCCCTGATGTCCTCTCCCGTTTCTGGTTCACAACCGGATGTGAGGCTCACAAATCAATGTCACACAAAGTTATGCCACACAGGCGGTGCTTTGATCATCAACCACAAGACTTTGCTTTTCAACAGAAGCCTTGATCATTTGCCACTTAGGCATGCCACACAGGCAATTCACTCCATGCGATTGATATCCATCAATATATAACCCCTGAGCTCGTACGTCTCAGAGAACGACGTTAAGCAAGAGAATAAATTCTCCGCCACCAAACAGATATATATATAATAGGAATCAATCACACAGATAAAATCCAATGTCAAACACACATTCCATTTACAAGTTCATCCTGGGTCTGAACAAAACCGGAGGCACCTTGTACCTCGCATATCCATCGATCTCCAAGTATGTCTGGACGATCACCAACTGATTCCCTCCTCTTGGGTGTACATCCCAATCAAGATCATCAGTAATCACCCAAACGATGTGAAGACCTCTGGTCTTCAACCACCATCTTCATCCTCGACACCACGTCGAATCAGTTATTCAGAATGGGATAAACCCGGTCTTTCTGAATAACCCGCGTATATAATAAACAAGTGTTACACAAACACAACATACGCCTCATTCCAATCCAGAATATGCTTTTATTCAAATATTCTTACACTTTGGAAAAGGTTCCCATTAATTTTATCAAAGATAAATTCTTTAAATTTACTCTTTAATCTTCCTTTGAATATCAATTCAAATTAGTCGGGATTAGCGAAACACACCGAAGTAGTCACTTGTTTTATTTCCCAATCCCAACCTATTCATCCCATGAAGTAAAACTGGTCATTCTTCATATCTAACACCACGGTGTTATCGGTAAATTAAATTACCATTTCACGTTCAAATCTAATTAAAGATTTAACTATCGGCTGGAGAAAAATTGGTGATACTCCATTCTCGATCATTTCAATCTAATTAAAGATTCATTAAAACTCCACTTGATTTTAATCTTCCCAGAAATCAATATTAATGATTGTTTAACTTGGGAAATCATATCCTGTCTTTAACAGGGTTAAAAAACCAACACCATTTAAAACACAGTTCACTATAAACCCAAAATCACATTCCATTCATCATCGGGTTAAAGAGCAAATGTCGTTAAAACACAGTTCACGATAAACCCAATTCTCATATGATATTAAATATAAGGCTCTGAATAGTAAATATATAGGCTTATATTCAACATCAAATTCTACGACCAACAAATATCGTATTGAAAATAACGATATAAATATATCTTTCAAATTTCCATAACAATATCTGCATAATCACGAAATCCGACATCGAAATATTCCAATGAAAATTTCGATTCAAACCCATTCCAATTCAATTATTGGAAATTCTGGTTACTTTTAAAACCCTTTCAAATCCAATTTATTCATTTAAAAATAAATAAATTATTATTCTAGTTCAAAACTAGTTCATTTCGATAAAAAACTATTTTTATCTTTTCCAATATTGCAATTTTCATCCCAATTCTTCACAAATCATTTCTTATGATTTTACACAAATTATTACTATTTTTAATAATTATCAAGGCCCGTACAGTCGATTTCCATCAACGACCATCGAACTACACTTAGCGACCTTTTCCAAATTTGATTTGGACATAATTCCAAATCCAACCGTTAGATTTCAAATCTCTAATATTCTTAGAAAGCTCTTTTCGATACGAACCCAACGGTTCAGGTTTTAGGAGAATCCGACGGTCGGATCTCCCGTAATATCAATTCGAAGTCAATGGTCAAAATTCGCAAACGGCCGCGGCGCGGCACGTTCTATTCAGGCCATTCTATATATATAATATATATATATTATATATATTTCATCGATTTCCTTTTAAAACATATTTTATAAATCGTTTTAAATTCGTTTTCGAAACGATTTCAACTTCATATTCAATTTCGAATCAAAATTGAATATTCCACATCATCAATATGCAAATGATAATATTTTCAAAACGTTATATTTTGAAATCACTTCCCTTTCTATATTCGTTATAAAAACGAATATAATCGATATAAATATCGTTTGCGTCCAAAATGTTGCATATCTAACCAACACGGCTTTATATATTTCAATAACTTCGTTATTCCATTCATCAAATGAATATTTTCTTCAACACACGAATATATATTTTTATTCAACACATGAATATATATTTTATTCGACACATTAATTTATATTTTTATTTAACACATGAATATATATATTTTATTCAACACATGAATATTTATTTTATTCAACACGTGAATTTATTTTATTCAACACATGAATTTATTTTATTCAACACATGAATTTTCTTTCTATTCAACACATGAATTTTCTTTCTATTCAACACATGAATTTTCTTTTATAATATTCCTTATTTTCCAAATTGTAATGAGGCCCAATCAATTACCATATAAGGTTAATTATATGGATTTTCTACAACACATGTATATAATAGCAACGATAAATCATCAACCATTATCCAGAGTGCACCCCACAACTGCCTAAGCATTAAATATAACTAATTAACGCTTACACAGTCTGTCAATCAAACGATCGACATACCACTAAACAATTGGGATAAGTGTACGTCAAATATCATCCCAACACCCGTGTGGGGTTTCAATCCACAAACACTGAATATTATTTGCACAGTTTGGCGATGTGTAAAATTTATCGTCCCAGTTAATATCCTTCAAATAGGTGTACATAAACAAACCGTCCGGTTTGTAAATGAATATTTATTTATTCACATTAAAAAATATATTTTTAACGATAATTAATTTATTTCAACACCTGAATGTTTTATTATCCATTTCACATCAACATCACAAATAAACTTCACAACACATCAACCAAGAATACAAGTCGTCCATGGTCTGTTGACGATGGGTGTTGGGTGCTGCTAAGCTCCATCTGCATCCTAGTATATATTTCAACTAGAAAGTAAATTAAAAGTGAGGAGTTCTCACAGAGAGCTAAACCAAACGCCGCGACTCTTCATATGTAGGAAATCTTCGCCTTGCACGCCTTTTGTCACTTTCGTCGTCCGCATTCGCTACATATATAAAAATCACATTTTTATATTTTCCATTATATAAAAATCACATTTTTAATCTTTACACATAATAAAAATCATATTTTTATTACTCTACTAATATAAAAATAAAACTTTTATATCTTCTATTATATAAAAATCATATTTTTATTAGAAGAAAAGTCATATCCTTTTTATAATTAAAAATTATAACCTTCATATGATTTAAAAATCATATTTTCATATGAAAAAAATTCATTAATTTATATACATAAGGATCTAATTTTGATTAACATAGAAAAATTTAATTTTTTCATGTTTTTTTTTCATCGAATCTCTGTCATATTCAAAACCAAATCTTATAATATTCTCTTCATAATAAAGATCACTTCTTTTTATACACCAAAATCTAGTCTTTCTAATGATAAAGATATAATCTTTTCTATTATAAAAATATGATCTTTCTATAAAAAAATATTCAATCTTTCTATTTGCAAAGCAATGTATATTTATATCCATATAACCCGATTTTTGAACCAATTAGGCTAAATAAAAGAAACTAAAGAACTTACAGGGCTTTTGGGGGTGCTCACTATCGAATGCAGGCTGACATGGTGGCACCAGATCGAAGTGGAGGGGCTGCGTGGGTTTCATGCGGCGTCATTGGGGGTTTCGGGTTCAATTTGGGCTAGAAGAGGATGGGGGCGGAGAAGAGAGGAGTGGCGGCACTGGGCGTCGTTGGTGGAGGGGGAAAGGCCATGCTGGGCGATGGTGGCCCTGAAGTGGCAGCGGGCTCCCCCGTGGTGGTGGGTTTGGGTGGGATTGAGGGCGGTTTCAATTAGAGAAGAGGAGAGGGAGCGAAGAGTAAGGCGTTGCGACTGAAGGAGGAGGAGATGGGGGGCTTCGACGGCGGGCGGCGGCCATGGGGCAGGGTCCGGTGGTGGCTAGGTTTAGGCGATGGGTGGGTCCTTTCCTTTTTTTCTCTTCGGTTGACTGAACAGGAGAGAGAGAGAGAGGAAAGTGGTGTTATATAATAATTTATATATTTTATTATTTATAAATTTTAAAAAGCAACTTTTCCTTTCGAACTCGAAATCGAACCCACCGACTGTCGTCCCTAACTAATTACCCCCATTCCGAACACAATGGTATATGTATCGTAGGCTGATTCGATCGTTTCGATCAGTTTCCGTCAAAACCAAAATATAAATCTATATATTGAATTTGAACGCGCATTTCAATTTACTGGGGTCACATTCGGACTCTAAAAATTTCTGAAAAATATTTTCTAGCTTCGTATTGACGATACGGTTCTTACAAAACTAATTTCGTCTAATTCCGAAACTATTTGAAAAATGGCCATTTTCTGTTCAATCGAAATTGAGTGAAACTGTTAAAACACATTTTACTTCGCCACGCTCACATATTGATTCGAAAAATTATGAATTTTAGAATCTGGCAATAATTCGACATCCTGGATCCAACAAAAGTGGTTTCGTCGAAAACAGAGGTCATTTGCAAAATTTCCATTTTTAAGGGCCAGAGTTCCATAGCGACTATTCTAAATTTTCAACTGGGCGTAACTTTTGATTCCCACTATGAAATTTTGATTTTTCAGATTCTTGGAAAGATGTTCTCAAATTGATTCTAATATTTTTGGTTTCGTTAAAATCCGGTTTATTTTGAATCCTGTACATTCATTTGAAATTTGAAATCGAATTTTCAAACTACCGCGCCATTTTCAACTCCTTTTGTAATTAAAATAAAATATTTATATTCTAACGACGATTTATATAAATATATACGTTCGAATTCCATTCAAACTAATTTTCTCATCGTCATTATTTAAAATATTTCATTTTAAATATTCAAAATTCACTAAAATTGCCAAAATAAATTTTTTTAATTGGCTCGGATTTCCGAGTTATTATAGGCTTACCGACATTTGGAATTGGATTGATAACATGTGCATAACTAGCTCTAAATGCATTAGCTGTAAAATAATATTCCACGAAGTCATATACTGATAGCCTTGATTTATTTATACACTTAACAACATATGCACATGGAGAACCTGTAATTTTCCACTGATTATAGCTACACAATCTTTTTTCAAGATCAACATGATATGAAATAGGAGATCTAACTTCAAAAATATTTTCGGCGGACCTATATGCATTCCATCCAAACCCATCTTCAACTAACTTTGACAGTCACCGCTCCATAACAGGGCATAAAACAGTAGTCCACTTATGACATTCTTCCCTCCGCCTAGCCATTTGTTCTATTACTTTCACCTGAATTCCATCTAGACAAGATGTAATCGGCATAAACCTATCATCCACAATCCAAGAGTTAAAACTCTCAACCACTTTAGACGAATATTCTCCATATCTTCTACCTTGAAAAAACAAATCTGCCCAATGTTCTAAAGGTTTATCATTTAGGAAGTTGATTGTGGCAGCACCTCCAATTTCTTGAAATTTTAACATATAACGTTCAAAATCAGATAGATTTGAAGCTCGAGTTATAAGTTTAAACAAATCAACAATTGATTATCAACCTTGCAAGCTTTAACCACTGAACTAATATTTTGCTCCATATGAAATGTGCAGTAACTATGAAAAGAAGATGGAAACATTTCGGAACACATAAGAGAAAACCCCATTGACGATCAAACATAAAAACTAATTCATGATCTTTATCAAGCATCTCTTTTAAATTCTCTGAAAACCAAGTCCAATTTGATTCATTTTCATGTGAGACGACTCCCATAGCTAGTGGAAAGAAACCTGAAAAAATGTTTTACAAATTTAAAATGTTAACAATAAAAAAATACTGATGTAGCATAAGTATATCAAAATATAAATCAATTCAATATCTTACATATACCATGGTAGGAAATCATAAAATGCTATAGTAAAGTATCATAATATATGTCACGACTAAATCAGTGAAATAAATAGAAAGAAAATGCAGCAATATGATGCATTAAAAAAAGGGTAAACCTAAAAAGCTTAATGTATCTTAGGATGAGAACTGAGAAACAAGTATGAAAAATTGCAATCTTTTAATACATAGGAGTCTTATTGTACGCAGGGAGTTAAAAATGATAATGTAACCTAGATAATGAATTTCATGACCAAAGAAATGAAGCAAATAGAAAAAAAATGTAACAATATGATATACACAAAAAAAATGCTAAAGGAAAAATAGTATCATGTACTTTAGGATTGCAACTATTAAATAAATATAAAAAAAGCAGTCTTATAATAAATGCTTAATGTGTTTCAGATTCACAGCAGATCTTTTTTTTAAATGCACTCTTATAATAAACAAGGATTAAAATGTTAATGCAAACTGTCGTAAAATATATCATGAATGCAGGGGAAAAAATCCAATAATATACAATATAACAGAAAAAAATTGATTAAAAAGACCTATATTATGTATTCCATAGCATTAAACAAACAAAAAACACAGCAATCAAATAAGAAAATTGAACAGGCAGTATTTCAATATCTGTTTGTCAAATGTAATTTGTAAAACTATGAACAAAAAAATGCTAAATAAATTAGCATTATCAAATATAATGCACATGTAATGCAATATTCAGTGTAATAAATATATGTAGTTCTATCATTTCAAACAAAAGAAGTAAACAATTTACATATAGCAAAATAAATATAAAAAAAGTAATAAAATACATGAAGTTCACCAACATTCCCATAAAATACATGAAGTTCACCAAAATTCCCATACTAAAGAATTCAAAAACAAAATACTAAACAATAACTTAAAAAAACTCAAACCTTGGTTTCCATTTTTTGCAGTAGCTGCTAATAAAACTCCTGGTCTACCCTTCAAAATGCTGCATCTAGAAATATAAGAGGACGACAATGTCAAAAACCAGCTAAGCAAGCATTAAGTCCAATGCAAACTCTTTTAAATTGCTGACTTGATTGATCAACATCCAAAGCAACATAACTTTCTCGATTGGTTTTCTTCAAAGTCTCAAAATACCTATTTAATTCATTATACGACATAGCATCATCCCCGTAAATTTGCTTCAAAGACAATTGTTTTCCGGAGTATGCATAATAATAAGAAAGATTAATATTAAATTCTCTTCTAAATTCAGTCATAATATTATTTCGGTTTCTTCATAGAGACATCTTTAATTTGATCAATAATCAAAGATAATCTACTAGAAGTATGAACTTTCTTAACATCCCTTAATCCAGCACCACACGAATGTTCAAAGTTATAAGTTCTAATAAAGAATCGAAGAAGCTGTCTAGTATCTGAAGAAGCATTTAAATTGAATTTACAACCTTCCTTATTCCAAAAGCATGTGACATATATTCTTTCAGGATAATTTTTAACAAAAATCAATTCATACCCTTCTTTTATTTGATAAGCCATTAGAAACTCCCTAAAATCTTCAGCACCACTAAAACAATAACCAATAAAATCCATAAGATTCATTCAAGATCCTTTCTTCATAATATCTTTCAAATAAGAACTTGATTCGCCATAAGACTTGATATTATAAGAACCAGAACAAACTGAAATGCTATGTTGATTAGAATTAACTGGAAAACTACTATCAACATTAAGCTCCAAAACATGAGGGCACAATTAGTAGTGAAAACAAAAAAAGGACTCTTCTTGTAAATTTGAAATCACAATATTGTATGCAAATCCGAATTAGTGTCAAATTTGATAATCTTACTTTCCAAGGTATATGATATTTCAATAGAACAAGAAGTAAAATGTGTCCAATATTCACATATACTATTCTTAATAGCAATTAAAGAACAACTCACATGTCTAGTCGAATAGAGTAGCTACATCATCAAGTAAAAACAAAACCAAAATACTATTCCCTATGACTGCTTCTGCCAAAGAAAATAAAAACAAATTCAGACATAAGTCACAAATGATACTGTGGGATGTTAAAAAAGGTATACAGTCAAAATTGAATAAATTCGTATATAAAGTAGAAAGAAAAGCACTAGTACTTATTAATGGAAAAATAATAATAGCTATTTGTATGAGTAAATATTAAACAGCAAAATGCTGAATGCACATAGCATTAAAATCTTAAAAAAATTCATAATAGCGTATCCACAAACATACCCTTGTTCTTCTCTAGTGATTGAAAACAAATCAGATGTAAAGACCCGCAAATTCCCACCCTTTGAATCGACCATAAACCACACAGGTCTGACCCAAAAAGTGAAAATCTACGAATACTTTAACTTTGGGCATACAACATATTAAAACAACAACAGAAGACTTTTATAACATATCGTCATATAATGTTACATCAGAGTACAAAATATACATATCAGAGTACATTGGAATATAATTACAGCGGAAGATAAATACAAAAATGTAATATACTGCAACGGAAGAACACAGCGGAAGACTTTCTATCTCTGGACACAGCTTTAAGCTTCAACCCAGAATCCTGTTTAATACATCTGCAAAAATAGCTACTCGACTGCCCGTGTGGAAAATATGGGCACCCGAGTTTGCCAGTGGACAACTACAGGTCAGTCATGGGACTGGTGTGAGAATTCTACTTAACCTATATAATATAATATGGCTAATCACAGGACCACGCCACTTTCGCGGAACGGGTTTTCTCCTATAGATTGCCAGTGCATGACTAAAGTAAATCGTCAAAATAACGCAATGCTTTTTAGAAAAATGAAACCATTATAAGACCCAAGTCCCATCACACAATGCAACGCAAACCGGAGGATAGGGTTTTACCTTATAATGATCAAAAAATGCTTGATACGATAAACACGGTATTATATAATAATAGTGTGCAACCAATTTGAAGTACATCAAAGTAAATGTATTAATCCTAGACGGCATGAGTGCCCCATCCCACTATGTCGCCATATATAGGTATACAATCAAAACCGCGTGATGTCGTATTGGAAATTTGGGTTTCCATCTGAGTCAAGGCTAGGGAGGAGATCCTTACCGATTCGAGACACTCTAGCAATGCCCCAGGATTGGTACTCTGTCCAACCCTTGGATCCTGCAGGGCCGGTCCACACTTACTTTTGTGGATTGGCAATTCCTGAACACACGCTTCCCGGTCCTTTTGGACCTATACTACGGCCAGTAGCGACCGCATAAACCGAGGCCTCGAACAATCCAACAACCACAATGAATAAATGCCAGCGCTGGTAGGTCCCTGGCACCACTCTAACTAGAAAGAAACGTGCGCACTCCCTGCGTTCCCTTCTCCCGTTTTAGACTCTACCGGGCTGTGAGGCTCGTGAGGTCACGTCATACACAAAGCTATGCCTAAATAGACTATGCTTTGATCATCCCACAAGGCTCTGCTTTGCAACAATAAGCCTTGTTCAAGTGCAACTTGGCATACCACATCAACAACTCATATCATGCGATCGGTAATTATTTAACATACAAAAGGGTGTTAAGCAAGAGAATAAATCCTCCGCCACCATGCATTTATATATTAAATAAAAACCAATTTTAATTACATGAAATAAATTTCAATGTCAGGCATGCTATCCATTTACAAGTCCGTTCTGGGTCTGAACGAAACAACGTATCCGTCGATCTCCAGTACGTCTGGAAGATCATCACTTTTACCTTGCCTTGGGGGATCAGTCCCAATTCAAGATATCAGTCACCATCAACCAAACGATGTGAAGCTCTCCGGTCTTCAGTCACCGTCTTCATCTTTGACTCTTGATCGTCGTGATGATTATTCAGAATGGGTTAGACCCGGTCTTCCTGAATAACTCGCGTATTCGTAATTAAAATCAACCATACGCCACATTCCAACTTTGAATATCCTTTTAAATAAAATTATTATTTATGTTAAAAGGTTCTCCTTAATTTTATCAAAGATAAAATAAATTACATTTTAATCTTTCTAAAAAGATGTATTAATATTCCAATTTTGATTTAATTTATAAAATAGATTTATAAATTCCAAATAGTAATTTCAATGTAAATTGGAGTAAAGGATAAATGTTATTTAAAACATCGTCCACTGCAAATCCAATCGACATATCAATCACCAAACATAATTGTTAAAATCTAATGATCTTAAATAAAATATTTATCCTAAAAATATTAATTCATTACTATATATAAAAAAACATATTTAAAATAATCAATAAAATATTCTATATATAAAAGATTCTAAATGTAAAATATTCTTTATAATACAAAATCTTTTATTTTACAAAAATCCTTTTATTATATAAATTCTTTATTTAAAAAGAAATTCTGCATTGGAATGCGACTCAACCATGTACCATATAATTTGAGTCATATGGGTTTCATACATTTCATGTATAGGGTAATAACAGGAAATAATCCTCAATCCATCCATTAACAACCAGAGTGACAATGTCAACTGTGTGAGCATTAAAATAAAACAATAACGCTCATCGCAGCCTGTCGATCAATCGATAGACATATAAATAACATTGGGATTTGTGTTAGTCAAGTATCGTCCCAATACCCGTGTGGGGTTTTCAGCCAACAACAGTTCATATAAATAAATAAATATAGAATTGGTTAATAGGTTTAACCAACTTCAATTTCACTTAACATGTCACTTATATCAAGTAAAATGTATTTTACTCTTATGACTTCCCTATATACTTCTAAAGTTACATAAACAGTAATTTATTTATACAGCTTTATTGTGGATGACAAATGGAATATAAATTCCATTATTCTTTATTTGTATGAAGTTACTTAACCATACTTTTCAGTGTATATTTTGACCAACAATACAATTGTATATTAGAATATAAATTCTAATGCCAGTTTGCAAATAAAAATTGGATTTTACATTTGCGTATAAATTCTACGGTATATTATGCAAATAAAAGTAATCCTTATATTTTCACATAAATTCTGTTTCCTACAAAGATGAGTGAAAGTGATATACTCATTTTGTTAACAATTCTATTTCAACGAATACAATGTAAATAAAAGTGTGTTTCTAATCTTGTACATTTATTTGTACATAAAACACAAATAAAAGTGTATCTCATGTATTTGTCTTTTTATTTGACAAAACAATGTTAATAAAAAGGTTCCTTTATATCTTTTACTTTTATTTAACAAAACAATGATAAATAAAATGTCTTTTTAAATCTTTTACTTTTATTCAACAAACAATGATGAATAAAAGTGAAATTTTCTTTCTATGCTTTATTTGCATCTAAAAATGCAAATAAGAAATATAACTCCCTTTTATTTTGTGTGTGTTTTGTTTACATATAAAAAGGAAAACGACTATGTGATTCTTTTTCCTATATTTTGTTTGCATCTAAAAATGCAAACAAAAATATGTCATATTCTTATTTATACAAAATAGTAAATTCACATAATTACTTCTATTTACATAAGAAAATGTAAATAAACTTATTCCTAACTTCTATTCTTTTTATTTACATAAGAAAATGTAAATAAATGTATTTCTAAATTCTATTCTTTTTATTGTGACAAATCGACAATAAAAATATGAACTTCTATAACTATTCTTTTTAATGACCAAAATGTATCCTTTTGGTTCATTCTTTTAGATGACAAAAATTGTATCTTTTTGTTTCAACAAAAATAAAATCAAAATTTAAATCTTACATGACTATTCTTTTTATTGTAATGAATTACAATAAAAATATGAGCTTTTTATTTAAAAAGGAAATAGCACAAAACATGGGTACCTTTACTTACATATAAAATATAAATAAAAGTTTAATTCTTTAACATGTATTTTTATTTACATACAAAATGTAAATAAAAGTAAAATTCTCAAATACATTTTTTTTACAAGTAAAGTGTAAATACAAGTGTGTTTCCAAATATGTCTTTTTATTTAAAATATAGATTGTAAATAAAAAAAGTGTTCTTCCAATATGGTTTTTTTTTTTTGTTTACAAATAAAATGTAAACAAACATGTGCTTACCAATTATTTCTTCTTATTTACAAACAAAATTTAAATAATAGTGTAAATTCTAAATAAGCCTTTTTATTTACAAATAGGATGTAGATAAAAATATGTTTTCTAAATTTGTTCTTTTATTTACAAAAGAAATGTAAATAAAAACATGCCTTTTTCATTTGTTATTTTATTTACAAAAGAATTGAAAATAGAAACTCGTCAAACAATACATTTTATAACAAAATGATGTTTCATTCTAATGTCACAATTTATAATAAAAAAAATGTGTTTTTATTTCTAATGTAACCTTTATAACTAAAATGTGATTTTATTCCTAATGCGACATTTCTATACAAAATGTAAATTCATCTCTAATGCGACATTTTTATACAAAATGTGAATTCATCTCTAATGCGACATTTTTATACAAAATGTGAATTCATCTCTAATGCGACATTTTTATACAAAATGTGAATTCATCTCTAATGCGACATTTTTATACAAAATGTGAATTCATCTCTAATGCGACATTTTTATACAAAATGTGAATTCATCTCTAATGCGACATTTTTGTTTTCAATATAGCATGATCAACAAAGTGACATATTTGTTTTAAATATAGCATGATCAACAAAGTGACAAATTTGTATTAAATATAATTCAGCAAAGCATACAACAATACAATTTAGCCAATCATCACAACCACAATCAAATCAATATAAATATAAATATATTTTATATTTTAATTTCAATTTCAAATCAAGAAATCTCACATGGAATCTTATATAAATTCACTCATGAATGAAATAATTTTGAGTAAAAAGGATTTCTCATTTTCAATCTAACACAAATGATAATCAAGCTTTATCACTTTAAAACTAACATAGATGGCAATCAAGTTTTATCACTTTTAGACTAACGCAAATGATTATCAAGTTTTATCCTTTTAAACTAACACAAATTGATTATCATCACATCCACAGATCGATAAACAACATCAACAATTTAAGAACAAATCATGTACGTGCAAGAATCTCTAAATCACGATAATATTTAATTTATTTTAATTATATAAGAAATCTCACCAATCGTCTTGTTCAGATTCAAAATTTGACCAAAATTGGATGTGCTCAGAATCGGTCCTAGTTGGTTCCATTGCGAAGCTCTTATTTTTTTGATCGCAACGCAAGTCGTTTCGTTCGATTTCGTGTCCTTTTGATCAACTTATGGCTGTTTAAACATTAATCAGATTAATAAATTAATTAATTATATAATTAGTTTAATTATATTGTTTAACCTTTCTTCCCGTTACTGTCTTCTTCCATCAGCCGAACAAACCCAACATCGACCCTCAATCAGTCCCCGTCGCACCCACGTTCAGGTCATCTGACCACCATCCAACGCCACCGCCCCGTAGCCCTAGCCGCCACCTCCAATCGCGCCAAGAACGAGCCAACTCGGTGGTCCCCCCCTCACGAAATCCGAACCCGAAGTTCGCCCCTTTGCCACGACGCCACGACCACCAGCAAACACCAGAATCGATCACAACCGTCCATCTTGAAGCCCTCGATCCCCTCTTCAGTTTGATATATAGAACTCTGAATTTCGTTGAGTGGATTGGGAGAAAAGAGGGTTTGAATTTGGGATCATTTCGGCCATTGAGAACGTGTATACGGCGGCTGTAGTTAGGCTAGGGTTATACGTATTTGACTGTATTTATAGTGGTATATTTTCTATTTATTTAATTCTTTTAATTCAATTAAATTTGTATATCATCCGGAACACCAAATTAAATCCAACGAAAAATGTTCCTAGGCAAATACCCCCGTTCCGGACGCCATGGAACAGGTCTCAAAGCCTAAATCAAAAGTCTATAGCTGGTTTTATTTAATTTAATATTTGATTCATTTATTTAATTAGTTTTGACTATACATTTTAATTTACCGGGACCACATACTGCCTCTAAAAATTACAGAAAAATTATATTTGGCCATGTTTTGACGATAAGGTTCTAACGAGACTAATTTCGTCGAATTCTGAGACTGTTTGAAAAATGGCTATTTTGAAGTCGATTAAATTTATCTGTAATTGACCAAACACAGTTTCTCTCGCCACGCTCACATATTAGCTCGGAAAATTCTAAAAATTGAAACCTAGCAATAAGATGACATTCCGGTTCCAACAAAAGTGGTTTCGAGTTCAAATTCCTATATATGCGAAAAGTAGCCTTTCGGGCCCTATATATTCTACAGCGACCTTTGTAAAAATTGAATTGGTCATAACTTTTGATTTCCGTTATGAAATTTCGATTTTTCAGATTCGTTGCAACGATATTTTTAAATAGATTCTAATATTTTTGGTTTCACTAAAATCCGTTAAATTTTGCATCCTGTACGGTCAGTCAAAGTTCAAGTTTGACTTTTCAAACTACCGCGTTATTTCTAACTCTTTTTTTATAATTAAAATTAAATCATTCATTCTAACTTCGATTTAAATCAAATTTGATCATTATTACTTAAATAAATTATTTTATATTGTCAAAATTCATTAAAATTTTCTAAAATAAAATTTTAAATTGGCCCCGATTCTGCGGGTTGTTACAATCGCCCCCACTTAAAAACTTTTCGTCCTCGAAAAGGAACGTAGCTAAAAATTGTAAAATTAACTATCTTAATTTTAAATTTTAATGGTTAATTATCTTTTCAAAATATATACAACTTTATATATATAAAAATCATATTTCAAAAAATATATTATAAATATCAAAAATACGTTAATTATAAATTCGTAACTCTGAACTCGTTCTAGGGCATTACTAACCCCATCTCTAACGAGTTTACTCATTCTAGGATACTACTGATCCTATCTCTAATGAGTATTCTTATTGGATATTACTAATCCAATCTCTGATGAGTCTTCTGTTCAGTTCTAACGAGTTGTACCCCAAAGGTTTGAGCTAACCAGAGCTCTGATACCAACTGTAAAGACCCGCAAATTCCCACCCTTTGAATCGACCATAAACCACACAGGTCTGACCCAAAAAGTGAAAATCTACGAATACTTTAACTTTGGGCATACAACATATTAAAACAACAACAGAAGACTTTTATAACATATCGTCATATAATGTTACATCAGAGTACAAAATATACATATCAGAGTACATTGGAATATAATTACAGCGGAAGATAAATACAAAAATGTAATATACTGCAACGGAAGAACACAGCGGAAGACTTTCTATCTCTGGACACAGCTTTAAGCTTCAACCCAGAATCATGTTTAATACATCTGCAAAAATAGCTACTCGACTGCCCGTGTGGAAAATATGGGCACCCGAGTTTGCCAGTGGACAACTACAGGTCAGTCATGGGACTGGTGTGAGAATTCTACTTAACCTATATAATATAATATGGCTAATCACAGGACCACGCCACTTTCGCGGAACGGGTTTTCTCCTATAGATTGCCAGTGCATGACTAAAGTAAATCGTCAAAATAACGCAATGCTTTTTATAAAAATGAAACCATTATAAGACCCAAGTCCCATCACACAATGCAACGCAAACCGGAGGATAGGGTTTTACCTTATAATGATCAAAAAATGCTTGATACGATAAACACGGTATTATATAATAATAGTGTGCAACCAATTTGAAGTACATCAAAGTAAATGTATTAATCCTAGACGGCATGAGTGCCACATCCCACTATGTCGCCATATATAGGTATACAATCAAAACCGCGTGATGTCGTATTGGAAATTTGGGTTTCCATCTGAGTCAAGGCTAGGGAGGAGATCCTTACCGATTCGAGACACTCTAGCAATGCCCCAGGATTGGTACTCTGTCCAACCCTTGGATCCTGCAGGGCCGGTCCACACTTACTTTTGTGGATTGGCAATTCCTGAACACACGCTTCCCGGTCCTTTTGGACCTATACTACGGCCAGTAGCGACCGCATAAACCGAGGCCTCGAACAATCCAACAACCACAATGAATAAATGCCAGCGCTGGTAGGTCCCTGGCACCACTCTAGCTAGAAAGAAACGTGCGCACTCCCTGCGTTCCCTTCTCCCGTTTTAGACTCTACCGGGCTGTGAGGCTCGTGAGGTCACGTCATACACAAAGCTATGCCTAAATAGACTATGCTTTGATCATCCCACAAGGCTCTGCTTTGCAACAATAAGCCTTGTTCAAGTGCAACTTGGCATACCACATCAACAACTCATATCATGCGATCGGTAATTATTTAACATACAAAAGGGTGTTAAGCAAGAGAATAAATCCTCCGCCACCATGCATTTATATATTAAATAAAAACCAATTTTAATTACATGAAATAAATTTCAATGTCAGGCATGCTATCCATTTACAAGTCCGTTCTGGGTCTGAACGAAACAACGTATCCGTCGATCTCCAGTACGTCTGGAAGATCATCACTTTTACCTTGCCTTGGGGGATCAGTCCCAATTCAAGATATCAGTCACCATCAACCAAACGATGTGAAGCTCTCCGGTCTTCAGTCACCGTCTTCATCTTTGACTCTTGATCGTCGTGATGATTATTCAGAATGGGTTAGACCCGGTCTTCCTGAATAACTCGTGTATTCGTAATTAAAATCAACCATACGCCACATTCCAACTTTGAATATCCTTTTAAATAAAATTATTATTTATGTTAAAAGGTTCTCCTTAATTTTATCAAAGATAAAATAAATTACATTTTAATCTTTCTAAAAAGATGTATTAATATTCCAATTTTGATTTAATTTATAAAATAGATTTATAAATTCCAAATAGTAATTTCAATGTAAATTGGATTAAAGGATAAATGTTATTTAAAACATCGTCCACTGCAAATCCAATCGACATATCAATCACCAAACATAATTGTTAAAATCTAATGATCTTAAATAAAATATTTATCCTAAAAATATTAATTCATTACTATATATAAAAAAACATATTTAAAATAATCAATAAAATATTCTATATATAAAAGATTCTAAATGTAAAATATTCTTTATAATACAAAATCTTTTATTTTACAAAAATCCTTTTATTATATAAATTCTTTATTTAAAAAGAAATTCTGCATTGGAATGCGACTCAACCATGTACCATATAATTTGAGTCATATGGGTTTCATACATTTCATGTATAGGGTAATAACAGGAAATAATCCTCAATCCATCCATTAACAACCAGAGTGACAATGTCAACTGTGTGAGCATTAAAATAAAACAATAACGCTCATCGCAGCCTGTCGATCAATCGATAGACATATAAATAACATTGGGATTTGTGTTAGTCAAGTATCGTCCCAATACCCGTGTGGGGTTTTCAGCCAACAACAGTTCATATAAATAAATAAATATAGAATTGGTTAATAGGTTTAACCAACTTCAATTTCACTTAACATGTCACTTATATCAAGTAAAATGTATTTTACTCTTATGACTTCCCTATATACTTCTAAAGTTACATAAACAGTAATTTATTTATACAGCTTTATTGTGGATGACAAATGGAATATAAATTCCATTATTCTTTATTTGTATGAAGTTACTTAACCATACTTTTCAGTGTATATTTTGACCAACAATACAATTGTATATTAGAATATAAATTCTAATGCCAGTTTGCAAATAAAAATTGGATTTTACATTTGCGTATAAATTCTACGGTATATTATGCAAATAAAAGTAATCCTTATATTTTCACATAAATTCTGTTTCCTACAAAGATGAGTGAAAGTGATATACTCATTTTGTTAACAATTCTATTTCAACGAATACAATGTAAATAAAAGTGTGTTTCTAATCTTGTACATTTATTTGTACATAAAACACAAATAAAAGTGTATCTCATGTATTTGTCTTTTTATTTGACAAAACAATGTTAATAAAAAGGTTCCTTTATATCTTTTACTTTTATTTAACAAAACAATGATAAATAAAATGTCTTTTTAAATCTTTTACTTTTATTCAACAAACAATGATGAATAAAAGTGAAATTTTCTTTCTATGCTTTATTTGCATCTAAAAATGCAAATAAGAAATATAACTCCCTTTTATTTTGTGTGTGTTTTGTTTACATATAAAAAGGAAAACGACTATGTGATTCTTTTTCCTATATTTTGTTTGCATCTAAAAATGCAAACAAAAATATGTCATATTCTTATTTATACAAAATAGTAAATTCACATAATTACTTCTATTTACATAAGAAAATGTAAATAAACTTATTCCTAACTTCTATTCTTTTTATTTACATAAGAAAATGTAAATAAATGTATTTCTAAATTCTATTCTTTTTATTGTGACAAATCGACAATAAAAATATGAACTTCTATAACTATTCTTTTTAATGACCAAAATGTATCCTTTTGGTTCATTCTTTTAGATGACAAAAATTGTATCTTTTTGTTTCAACAAAAATAAAATCAAAATTTAAATCTTACATGACTATTCTTTTTATTGTAATGAATTACAATAAAAATATGAGCTTTTTATTTAAAAAGGAAATAGCACAAAACATGGGTACCTTTACTTACATATAAAATATAAATAAAAGTTTAATTCTTTAACATGTATTTTTATTTACATACAAAATGTAAATAAAAGTAAAATTCTCAAATACATTTTTTTTACAAGTAAAGTGTAAATACAAGTGTGTTTCCAAATATGTCTTTTTATTTAAAATATAGATTGTAAATAAAAAAAGTGTTCTTCCAATATGGTTTTTTTTTTTGTTTACAAATAAAATGTAAACAAACATGTGCTTACCAATTATTTCTTCTTATTTACAAACAAAATTTAAATAATAGTGTAAATTCTAAATAAGCCTTTTTATTTACAAATAGGATGTAGATAAAAATATGTTTCTAAATTTGTTCTTTTATTTACAAAAGAAATGTAAATAAAAACATGCCTTTTTCATTTGTTATTTTATTTACAAAAGAATTGAAAATAGAAACTCGTCAAACAATACATTTTATAACAAAATGATGTTTCATTCTAATGTCACAATTTATAATAAAAAAAATGTGTTTTTATTTCTAATGTAACCTTTATAACTAAAATGTAAATTCATCTCTAATGCGACATTTCTATACAAAATGTAAATTCATCTCTAATGCGACATTTTTATACAAAATGTGAATTCATCTCTAATGCGACATTTTTATACAAAATGTGAATTCATCTCTAATGCGACATTTTTATACAAAATGTGAATTCATCTCTAATGCGACATTTTTATACAAAATGTGAATTCATCTCTAATGCGACATTTTTATACAAAATGTGAATTCATCTCTAATGCGACATTTTTATACAAAATGTGAATTCATCTCTAATGCGACATTTTTGTTTTCAATATAGCATGATCAACAAAGTGACATATTTGTTTTAAATATAGCATGATCAACAAAGTGACAAATTTGTATTAAATATAATTCAGCAAAGCATACAACAATACAATTTAGCCAATCATCACAACCACAATCAAATCAATATAAATATAAATATATTTTATATTTTAATTTCAATTTCAAATCAAGAAATCTCACATGGAATCTTATATAAATTCACTCATGAATGAAATAATTTTGAGTAAAAAGGATTTCTCATTTTCAATCTAACACAAATGATAATCAAGCTTTATCACTTTAAAACTAACATAGATGGCAATCAAGTTTTATCACTTTTAGACTAACGCAAATGATTATCAAGTTTTATCCTTTTAAACTAACACAAATTGATTATCATCACATCCACAGATCGATAAACAACATCAACAATTTAAGAACAAATCATGTACGTGCAAGAATCTCTAAATCACGATAATATTTAATTTATTTTAATTATATAAGAAATCTCACCAATCGTCTTGTTCAGATTCAAAATTTGACCAAAATTGGATGTGCTCAGAATCGGTCCTAGTTGGTTCCATTGCGAAGCTCTTATTTTTTTGATCGCAACGCAAGTCGTTTCGTTCGATTTCGTGTCCTTTTGATCAACTTATGGCTGTTTAAACATTAATCAGATTAATAAATTAATTAATTATATAATTAGTTTAATTATATTGTTTAACCTTTCTTCCCGTTACTGTCTTCTTCCATCAGCCGAACAAACCCAACATCGACCCTCAATCAGTCCCCGTCGCACCCACGTTCAGGTCATCTGACCACCATCCAACGCCACCGCCCCGTAGCCCTAGCCGCCACCTCCAATCGCGCCAAGAACGAGCCAACTCGGTGGTCCCCCCCTCACGAAATCCGAACCCGAAGTTCGCCCCTTTGCCACGACGCCACGACCACCAGCGAACACCAGAATCGATCACAACCGTCCATCTTGAAGCCCTCGATCCCCTCTTCAGTTTGATATATAGAACTCTGAATTTCGTTGAGTGGATTGGGAGAAAAGAGGGTTTGAATTTGGGATCATTTCGGCCATTGAGAACGTGTATACGGCGGCTGTAGTTAGGCTAGGGTTATACGTATTTGACCGTATTTATAGTGGTATATTTTCTATTTATTTAATTCTTTTAATTCAATTAAATTTGTATATCATCCGGAACACCAAATTAAATCCAACGAAAAATGTTCCTAGGCAAATACCCCCGTTCCGGACGCCATGGAACAGGTCTCAAAGCCTAAATCAAAAGTCTATAGCTGGTTTTATTTAATTTAATATATGATTCATTTATTTAATTAGTTTTGACTATACATTTTAATTTACCGGGACCACATACTGCCTCTAAAAATTACAGAAAAATTATATTTGGCCATGTTTTGACGATAAGGTTCTAACGAGACTAATTTCGTCGAATTCTGAGACTGTTTGAAAAATGGCTATTTTGAAGTCGATTAAATTTATCTGTAATTGACCAAACACAGTTTCTCTCGCCACGCTCACATATTAGCTCGGAAAATTCTAAAAATTGAAACCTAGCAATAAGATGACATTCCGGTTCCAACAAAAGTGGTTTCGAGTTCAAATTCCTATATATGCGAAAAGTAGCCTTTCGGGCCCTATATATTCTACAGCGACCTTTCTAAAAATTGAATTGGTCATAACTTTTGATTTCCGTTATGAAATTTCGATTTTTCAGATTCGTTGGAACGATATTTTTAAATAGATTCTAATATTTTTGGTTTCACTAAAATCCGTTAAATTTTGCATCCTGTACGGTCAGTCAAAGTTCAAGTTTGACTTTTCAAACTACCGCGTTATTTCTAACTCTTTTTTTATAATTAAAATTAAATCATTCATTCTAACTTCGATTTAAATCAAATTTGATCATTATTACTTAAATAAATTATTTTATATTGTCAAAATTCATTAAAATTTTCTAAAATAAAATTTTAAATTGGCCCCGATTCTGCGGGTTGTTACATCAGACATATTGACGCAAATAACCTGTAAATTCAACAGGAAATAAGATCGACAAAATATAACAAAGAAAAAGTAGAAAATATATTGAATCGATCGAAAATTCAAAATTAAATTAGGTTAAAATTACCTATTAAGATCGATTCAGTAAAAGAATCAAAATAATCCAACCAACGATGTAAAATGCACGTAATCAATGAATGATTCGAATTACGATTAGAATTGATAGAAAAAAGAAAGAGGGAAGGAGAAAATTAAAAAGACGACATTATTTACTTAGGCCTAAAAATAAACCGAAGTTTGGCCTTCAGAAGAAATTATTAGAGCCCCGTTTTTTGGGCCAAAGAAATTTAAAAGTTTGTCCTTCAGCCTATTTTCCACTATATATATATATATATATATATATATATTACTCAACAGATTATATATATATATATATGTACATATATTCGCGTTCTACAGTCCAATTTCATTTGGTTGTATCTTCTTCATACATTAATCGTTTTGTAGCATATTATATATGAAAACGATTCAGAATTTCGCCATGAATCTTAATAAAAGATTTTCATAGCCAAATTCCTAAATTTGCAAAAATCTCATTTTCCAGCCTTATTATTAAATTGTTTATTTTTATTTATTGTTAATATTTATGTCCTTTACCTAGTGTTACATTTCCCAAAATAATTTATCCTTCAAAATTAAAATACTTTCAAAATTTATATTTCAAAACCCTTTTATTTTCAAAATCGCTTTTTCTAGTGTCTATCTTACTTATTTTAAAACCGATAAGTTGAGCTTTGAATAAACCAAAGCTCTGATACCACCTGTAATGTCCTACCTTTTTGACCGCTTCACATTGGTAATTAAATCAACTTAAAATGTTCAAACTGACAGATCATTATTTAGCTTACATAGTTTACAGTGGAATCAAAACAGAAAACAAAAAATAAATAGATAATACAATATTGAACAGCGAAATAAACTTTTATATATTAGTCAGAATTTTTGATATAAGAATTTTCTATACATCGGAATTTAAAAACAATTTGAATACAAGAAAAATCTTTATTGTTTTAACTTTTCAGAGTGCGCACGTCGTCAGAAATCCCAGTTTCGCCAATCCTCGAATCTTAAGCTATAATCTCTAAATCTATATTGCTAGGGTCTTACCCGAGCATTTCATGCAAAAGCACAAAACACTCGAGTCGGGATTAATCATTGTTCAAGTAAATTAACTTCCATATAAACTGAACAAAATATTCAATCCTAACATCGAATATATCATATGCATAGGTGTAGTATCTGTCCAATATCAAGTAAAATATCTGTGCATATCAGTTTTTATTTCTGGGACAAACGGTCATGGAAGCCTGCATGTACACATGTATATAGGTACACGTGTGCATTGCCCCAACATCCTGGGAACGAACGCATATGCGAGGTGGGTCATAAAAATCAAGGAGTGAACAACAGTAAAAGCACATTACCAAATAGAGCAGGATCCGCACCCTCTCATGTGTACACAAGATGAAAAGGTGCCAGTATATACCTATAGGGACTGCGTAACCAATCAGTAGATAAGGTTAAACAAAGGACTAGTGCAAGAATATGTTTAAGGCAAAATTATGACCACAAATATGGGGACGTGTCCAACCAGTATAAGTATACAAGTCCAAACGAATAAATGCATCAATAAATGCTTAACTCGGTTGGCTCAGTGGTTACACAAGTGGCCTATCACAGGAAATTACAACTTACAAGAACACAAGTGAACAAGACCAATGAAATCAAGTGTAAGAAGGTAGGGGATGAAGATCAAAAGCTTGAGCATAAAAACATTTCCTAGTTTTCTTAAAGAAAGTGAACCTACGTATGTAAATGCGGAGCATGCAACGAGGGGCACTTCAGGAAAAGTAAATAACCCCTGTTACCCACACATAGACATATTTTTATTTTTTCCAGTAATCTACACATGCATGATTAGTTTGTATAGATGATGCTATGCACTCAATAACCATTAATGAACATATATATTGAATCAGCTATGCTTAATTATAAACAATAAAGGGTTTTGTAGGTGTTTACTCCCATATATATGTCATTGCTGCTTTCTAGTTACTGGCTTACGTTACTAAAATTTTAAATTATAACCTAACTATTCTTAAAACACTTCAATATCACATTTAATATAGTGGTTTCATATCATTATAAATACATTTTGAATCCTACTAGGATTGAGAACAAAACAGTAGAATAAATAAAACATGAGTGCAGCCATTAACATGACATGCCATGTTAGTTCTTAATAAAATCCATATTTGTAGTAAACAAGGTTTAAGGTCAGTCGTATATTATGGAGTTACGGTTACTTAGTTTAAGTTTTGGCATGTATACATCATGTGGTAAATGGTTTTGTAAATTGGACAAATCCCGTAGTTCACTGTTAATGCTTAGTAAATGCGCATACATTCAAAATGTACAGGATACATATTGGCATCTTAACTTGGGATTAAATCAAAAATGTTATGCTACCGATTGCTATGCATATGATAATAAATCACTTTTTAAGAACAAAATATACAACCATCCAATTTTCAAACATTAGTACATAAAATCGTCTGGATCTAACATGGGATGGTGGAATTAAAGGACATATTAACATATAAAAGGTAAAGGAATTTTCTTTTCCACAAATAGCTTACATTTTAGCAACTATTTATCTTATTTTTTTTACGTCAATATGTGGTCAATTGTTTGAATTGATTGCTTCCTATGTTGAAAGGTAGTTGATTAAAAACAAATTATTTAGTCATTTTAGAATATAATTACTGGTAGAATGTTCAAATCATACTTTTCAAAATTTACATCTTACATTAGTTTGAGTTTCTGATAAATTCCTCTGTCGGTTTACATGATAAGCAAGATCGGTGTTATTAACCGAACATAGTATCTATTTGAGATCTGATTCCTAAATTTTATATCTTGTAAACTGTAACAACCCGTAAAATGCGAGCCAGTTTGAAATTTTTATTTTGGCCATTTTAGCGAATTTTGTTTATTTAAAATGAATTATTTTAAATAATATTGTCGAGGAATTTATTTTGAATAGAATTCGAACGTATATATTTATACGCGTCGTCGTTAGAATATAAATATTTATATATATTTATAAATAGAATTGAAAATGGCGCGGTAGTTCGATAATTCGATTTCAAACTTCAATTGAATGTACCGGGTGCAAAACAATCCGGATTTTAGTGAAACCAAAAATAATAGGATCTAATTGATAATATCTTTCCAACGAATCCGACAAATCAAGATTTCATAGCGGGAATCAAAAGGTATGTCCAGTTGAAAATTCTGAATAGTCGCTATGGAATTCAGGCCCTTAAAAATGGACATTTTGCAAACGACCTCGGATTTCGACGAAACCACTTTTGTTGGGTCCGTGATGTAAAGTTATTGCTAGCTTTCAAATTTCGTAATTTTTCGATTCAATATGTGAGCGTGGCAAAGGAAAACGCGTTTGACCAGTTTCAGTTAATTTTAATCGACTGGAAAATGGCCATTTTTCCAGCGGTCTCAGAATTCGACGAAACTAGTTTTGTTAGGACCGTATCGTCAATACGAAGCTAGAAAATATTTTTCTGGAATTTTTCTAGTTAGTATGTGACCCCGGTAATTTGAAATGTACGTTTAAAATTCAATATAGTGATTTAAATGTAAATTCAAAAGAAACTGATTGTAACAATCGGATCGGCTTACGATACACATCCCATTGTGTTCGGAATGGGGGTAAAATGCTAGGGACGACAGGCGGTGGGCCTCGTTTCGAGGTCGTATGAAAAAGTCAACTTTAGGTGGAATTAAATAATAATAAAAAAAACACTCTCCTCCCTTTATCTTTCTGCCCCCCCCCCCCACCCCCGTTCGTTTCATTAAAAAAAAAAAGAGAAGAGGAAGATGACGGAGGCGACGAAGGCGGGGAGGAGCCGCCGCCCTCCCCAAGGGCCACCGCGCCTCATCGGAAGACCCCCCCCTTCCACCTCGACCGCAACGCGCAGCACGCCCTCCTCCAGCTGAATCGAAGTCGCCAGGAACCCGCACCCCCCTCGCGATCCACCACCCCCACCCCGCATCCCCTCCGCCTACTCGAGGGCCCCCCCTCCGTTCGTACCCTCTTCCACCGCCGCCAGAGGCCAGAAACCCCCCCCCCCCTCTCTGTAAGTCCTTTTTTATTTATTAGTTTATTTTATTTTTATTTTATATAAACAGAAAATATACTGATTTTTTTTTAGGATTTATAAACTGTTTTTTTTTTAGGATTTTTAAACTTTTTTTTTTTTTTTTTAGGATTTTAAACCGAATTTTTTGAAAAGGTTTTAAAAACCGAATTTTTTGAAAAGGTTTTAAAAACTGATTTTATTTTTAGACTTTAGAATAGAAAAAGATTTAAACTTTAAAAAGAGAAAAGTTTGAACTTTAAAATAGAAAAGATCAGATTTTTAAAATAGAAAAGACGGAATTTTTATTGAGTAGAAGAAGTAAAAATATGATTTTTATATTTTTAAAGTAATAAAAATATGACTTTTATATTTTTAAAGTATTAAAAATATAGTCTTTACTATATAGATGATATAAAAATATGATTTTTGGTTAGATAGAGAATTAAAAATATAATTTTTACATGATAGGAATATTAAAAATATCATCTTTATATAGGTAGCAAAATGAAAAGGCGATATTTTTAGATATGAAAAGACGATATTTTGATATGAGTAGTGAAGTAAAAATATGATTTTTACTTCGAGGAAAATATAAACTTTATTTTTTTTATAAAGGGAAATCTTTATTTTTATAAAGGCGAAATATATATTTTTGAAAATTCTATTTTTACAAATATGAAATAGCGATGAAAATTCTATTTTCACAATATGAAGTTAGCGATAAAAATATGATTTTTATATATTGAACATCGTAATAAAAATATGATTTTTATATATTGAACATCGTAATAAAAATATGATTTTTATATATTGAACATCGTAATAAAAATATGATTTTTATATATTGAATAGCGAAGTAAAAATTCGATTTTTACATATGTAGTGGCTACAGCAACGAAGATGCGATAGCGATGAAGATTTCTATCGATGAAGTGCCGTGGAGCTTGGATAGCTTTCTGTGAGAATATCTCACCTTTCAATTTCTTTTTCTAGTTATATATATATTCTAGGATGCAGACGGTGCTTAGTAGCACCCGACACAATCGTCCACAGACCATGGACTTGTTTGTTTGGTTGCATAAATTAATTAGATGATTTGATTTGAAATTGATTTGTTTGGTGAAATGAATGGATTGATTGATGTGTGAATGGCGTGGGCCTTCACTAGACCGGGGATAAGGCTAGGCCTCGTCCCGTTTCTAGTATCGTGCCGTTATGCCGCCGAAATTTTCTAAAATAAGTTAGAAAAATAAAAATATCATTTTATTTAAAGAATGAAATGAATAGAAATTCATATGTTGGAATAGAATGTTTTGTCGTTAAAAATATAATTTTTAACGTGAATGTGAATAAATAAATATTCATTTACAAACCAGATGGTTTGTTTTTGTACACCTATTTGAAGGACATTGATTGGGTCGATAAATTTTACACATCGCCCAACTGCACAGATAAAATATGCGTTTGATTGTTTGAAACCCCACACGGGTGTTGGGATGAAATTTGAAGTTCACTCATCCTGATTGATTAAATATGTCGATCGATTGATTGACAGGCTGTTATAAGTGTTAGATATCTATATTTGATGCTTATATAGTGTAGTGCACTTTGGTTGATGGTTGATTATTTTTCAATGCTATTATATGTGTGTAATGTATGAAAATCCATATAATTGACTTTATATGGTAATTGATTGGGCCTCATTCCAATTTGAAAGATAAAGAATATTATAAAATAAAAGTTCATGTGTTGACAGTACTCATCCATTGAGATTGGTCATGTGTTGAACGAAATATTTTAGTAATAAAATTTACATCTTTATCGATATAAAATAAAAGTTCATGTGTTGACAATACTCATCCATTGAGATTGGTCATGTGTTGAACGAAATAATTTAACAAATATAGTCACACGTGGACAGTACTCATTCGTTGAGATTAGTCGTGTGTTGACAAAAATAAATATTCATTTGTTGAATAGAATAAAGGAATATATGAAGCCGTGTTGATTAGATTGACGCCATTTTGACGTGAACGATTTCGAAATGAATTGAATTGAAAACGATTTCGAAATGAATTGAATTGAAAACGATTTCGAAATGAATTGAATTGAAAACGATTTCGAAATGAATTGAATTGAAAACGATTTCGAAATGAAATGAATTGAAAACGATTTCGAAATGAAATGAATTGAAAACGATTTCGAAATGAAATTAATTGAAAACGATTTCGAAATGAATTGAATTGAAAACGATTTCGAAATGAAATGAATTGAAAATGATTTCGAAATGAATTGAATTGAAAACGATTTCGAAATGAATTGAATTGAAAACGATTTCGAAATGAATTGAATTGAAAACGATTTCGAAATGAATTGAATTGAAAACGATTTCGAAATGAATTGAATTGAAAACGATTTCGAAATGAATTGAATTGAAAGCGATTTCGAAATGAATTGAATTGAAAGCGAATTCAAATTGAATTGAAAGCAAATTGAAACGAATTCAAATTGAATTGAAATTTGAATTGAATAGAAATGAATTTTAAAACGAATTTATAAAGAAGAATTCCATTTTGATTTGAATTGAAAAGGAAGTTGAAATTGCTTTTGAAACGAATTTAAAACTATTTATATAATTCGTTTTAAATAGAAATCGACGAAGTATATATTATATATATTATATATATAATATAATGGCCTGAATAGAACGCGCCGCGCCGCGGCAGTTCGTGAATTTCGACCATTTATTTCAAACGGACATTACGGGAGATCCGACCGTCGGATTCTCCTAAAACCGGAACCGTTGGGTTCATATCGAAAAGAGCTTTCTAACGAATATTAGAAATTCAAAATCTAACGGGTGGATTTGGAGATACGTCCAAATCAAATTCGAAAAAGGTCGCTGTAAGTGCAGTTCGATGGCCATTGTTGGAAATCGACTGTACGGGCCTTGATAAAATTATTAAAAATAGTAATAATTTGTGTAAAATCATAAGAAATGATTTAGAAAGAATTGGGATGAAAAACTCCATATTTGAAAAGATAAAAATAGATTTTTATCGAAATGAACTAGTTTTGAACTAGAATTACAATTCTATTTATTTTTAAATAAATAAATTGAATTTGAAATGGTTTTGAAAATAACCAGAATTTCCAATGATTGCATTGGAGTGGATTTGAATCGAAATTATCTTCGGAATATTTCGATGTTGGAATTCGTGATTATACAGATGTTGTTATGGAAATTTGAAAGATATATATTTATATCGTTATTTCCAATACGACATTTGTTAATCGTAGAATTTGATATTGAATATAAGCCGATATATTTTCCACTCAGAGCCTTATATTGAATATCAAATGTGATTTGGGTTTGTCGTGAATGGTGTCTTCACTAACACTGTTCTTGAACCCAGTTGAGAAAAGATTAAATCTTTTTATTTAGATTTAATGAAGTGTACCAATTAAATAATATTTAATTGGAATTGAATTGATATTGATTTTTGGGTTTATCGTGGACAGTGTTTTTAAATAACACTCGTTCTTTAACCCGATAATTAATGAAGGTGACTTTGGGTTTATTGTGAACTGTGTTTTTAAATGACACGGATTCTTTAACCCAGTCACAGATTAAAACTAAGTGGAGTTTTAATGAATCTTTAATTAGATTGAAATAATCGAAATGGAGTATCACCAGTTTTGCTCCAGGCGATAGTTAAATCTTTAATTAGATTTGAACGTGAAATGGTAATTGAATTTACCGATAACACCGTGGTGTTAGATATGAAGTATAACCAGTTTTACTTCATGGGATAAATAGGTTGGGATTGGGAAATTAAAACAAATGATTACTTCGGTAAGGTTCGTTAATCCCGACTAGTTTGAATTGATATTCAAAAATAGATTATAGAATAAATTCAAGAAATTTATCTTGGATAAAATTAATGGGAACCTTTCCCTATGAATGTGAAATTTAGAAATTGACTGTCGGTTAGCCAAACAGAATGGTTTTCTGGATATTGATCTGATGTTGGTTTCGGCCTTCGGGGTTAATATTTGGGGAATTATTCTCTTGATTAATTTAGGGTTATTGACTAATGAATTGGAATGAGGCGTATGTTGTGTTTGTGTAACACTTATTTAAAATATACGCGAGTTATTCGGAAAGACCGGGTTTATCCCATTCTGAATAACTGATACGACGATAAGTCAAAGATGAAGACGATGGTCGAAGACCGGAGGTCTTCACGTCGTTTGGGTGATAACTGATGATCTTGATTGGGCTGTACACCCAAGAAGATGGAAACAGTTGGTGATCGTCCAGACGTACTTGGAGATCGATGGATATGCGGGGTACTAGGTGCCTCCGGTTTCGTTCAGACCCAGAACGGACTTGTAAATGGACTGTGTGTCTGACATTGGATTTTAGTCCGTGTGATTGATCCCTATTAAATATATATCTGTTTGGCGGCGGAGAATTTATTCTCTTGCTTAACGCCCTTCTCTGAGACGTACGAGCTCAGGGGTTATATATTGATGGATATCAAACGCATGGAGTGAATTGCCTGTGTGGCATGCCTAAGTGGCAATGGATCGAGGCTTTTGTTGAAAAGCAAAGTCTTGTGGTGATGATCAAAGCACGGCCTTTGTGGCGTAGCTTTGTGTAACGTTTACTTCGCGAGTTTCACACCCGGTATGAACCAAAAACGGGAGACGGACCTCAGGGAGGGCATGCGTTTCTTTCTAGTTAGAAGTGGCGTCAGTGGTTTTACACGCCCTGACGAGTTTGACTTATGTGGTTGTTGCTGTTGCGAGGCGCCTCGGATTGATCGGTCGTTCTCGAACCGATGGAGTCATTTAGTTGGCTCATTTACGCCCCAAAGGGCGGGGAAACGTAGTGTTCAGGCATTTTAATCCAC